>JAGSMX010000023.1:5000000-10000000 GCA_029286785.1 Meandrusa payeni
GTCACCAAACTTTACAGGATTACTCGCCAGGTCAATCTGAAGATTCATCTGAAAGTTTCATTGAAATCGGTCCAGCCGTTTCGGAGCCTATATGGAACATACCCACACACCTCAATAAATTGTAAATCCCATATAGTTATATATTTTTCTTGTTTTGTTTTTCAGCGTGGAAGGAGACAGAGGCACAGTGGTGACAGGCCAAACGACCAACGCCAATGTAAACGCTGAATCACACCTGTCACCAACCAGGATATTTTGCTCCGCCCTGCTCCTACCGACAATTTCTACCATTATAGGCAAAATATTTTTCCGTTCAATACAAAACAATCTACACAGAACAATCCTCGGCGGCCTCACCTATATTACGTTGAAGGGTGCCTTGAAGATATACCACAAACAGATGCTGTACATAAGACATTCAAGCCGGAAGATTCTAGATTATACAGAGTCGAATCTAAAACTATTCAGAGGTGTGGACGTATCCACTAACACAGAAGCAGTGTGGAATACCAGAGACGAATCCGAACAAGTTGTTTAATAGATTTTTATACATCGAACGAATCTGTAAATATGATTTACTTGTACTTAAGGTACAAGTTGATGTGATATAATTTTGGTGTGCTTATTAACGTTTGTAAATATAAATAACGGCCATTTTGAATTACGACTATATCTACTCAGACCTGGATAACGTATCAACCTTTGTTAGTCTTGTGGAGTTCGTACATAAATACGTATAGTACGTTACGTAACACGTACTTCGCACGTATACCAGTTTGTGCCAATGAGTTTCCGCTTTTAGGATTGAAAAAAATCTTTTGTGTAATAACTTGTAGATCTAATAAAATAGTCCAATAACGACTTACACGCTTTATACAGACTTCGTAACGTTTTACAAAGAATTAACGAATACCGTCACAACGGCGCGTCATCACAATCTTTATACAAGATTAATTAGAAGTCAGATTACGAACTAATAAAGTTAAATTATTGTTTACAATGCCAAGTTCATGTGACGATCAACTAAATTATTAATTATGAATTAAAGATACAATAAGGTTCAGGTAAATCACTAAGATATCATTGGAAGTAGTTATTATGCATAACAATCGCTGGGAGTCATGCAGCTAACATTTATGTGTGTTAGACAATAATTTCACTGCCAGTGACAAATAACAGGTTCGGTGAAGAGAGATTATCGGTTGTTCTTATCGATGTAGTTCTTAGAAGATGCAAACGAGCTAGCTTATCTAATATCTAGTAAAGCGCATCGTGAACAAGTTGATGGCGTTTAGAAATTTAGCTTTGAAGATTTTTTAGAACGGAGAGCGACACTATGGTAAAAGACCTGGATCTAACATGGCAAAGTTACGTCGAATTCGGTTAAATGGTATAGGAATATGTAAGGGATAGACAAAAACATTTTCGCTGGAAAACAAAAACGTAGTAACCCAAGAAATTAAAGTGTTCACCAGAACTGAAAAACATTATCAACTTATTAAAAAAAAAACTTTCGTGTTTGTGGATCTAGAGCTGTTTTTTTTGGATACAATATTTATTATTTTTTGCTGAATAAGTATTGTACCACGGCATTAATCTAGAGTTTTCCTAAAAGAAAATCGTTTTACGGTACACAAAATAAAAGAGAATTGTCAATCTTGAAAATTTTATTTTCGCTATTTTTCATCTAATTGTTACATATATCATTTGACGCGTCTTTTTTTCTGATTCCAACAACGTAAAAAGTGAAAATGGCCATATGTGTCACTTACTACGTTTTTGCTTTAGTCTGCGATTTCGTCCGCATTGATTCTAATGTTCGCAGCTCATTGTACTTTTCGTTTACCTTGACGGTCATACAAATTAACATTGATAACATTGTTAAATCGCTGGCTAAAATTTATGGTTGTGGGCTCATCTCCTTTTAAATAAAGGAACTGGTATCTAATAAGGTGCATAAAATACTTACAGCGTATACTGTCTACCCCGCTAGGTATAGATTATGTGAGAGATTACATAAAATAAACTTATGTATAAAAATTATCACACTCGTGCCAAATGCATCTAATTCTGTACAATTTGTTGCTAGATTATTAACAATATACTGTGAAATAGTAAAAAAATAATACATTTTATGTCATTATAATGCAATAATAATGACATAACATGCAGCAATAATAATATTTCTTCATTAAACTTTTCATAAATATATTGTATATAAAAGTTAAACATGTTGTTTGTTTTATTCATTACAAATTTTAGTGTTTCGAAAATAGCTTCAAATATTGTAAAGTTTTTGACATATAACTGTAAAATAGCATTATGCTTTAATTTAAATGGAACGTAATAAATACACACGGAAAATCAAAACGTCAAGGTGTGTTAAAAAGTTGCTTTCATAGACAAACTTTCAGTGACGTAATACTATACAATATGGCGGAAAATTGGCGGGAATTGTGTCGATATTTCTTTGTTTCTCTTGACGTGTACATATTTTAAGACCTGTACTGATTATATATTATAATATTCAATTTTTTTTTCAATCTAATTGTGGTTAATGTGAAAAATAAAATATATTTTTCGAATTTGTTTTTATCTTGCCAATTGTATTCTGTGCACATTCTTCACAAATACTCTTAATGTTAAATTTGTTTTAGAAGTGTCAGTCAATTCAATTTAGCCTTTAGGATAAATTTAAGGTATATTTTTTATATTGGAGCGGATCGCCATGATATGTAGAAAGTATAAATATATGTAATAAGATGTATGTATTTTGTATCGTGTTTTAATTAAGTAACCAAAATAGAACTTATAGCGAGGGCTCTCTATATGTGAACAGCTATCAATTCAATTTACACTAAACGTGTAAATGTAAATGACAGTAGTGATGACAGCCTAGTTCAGTCAGATTGTATTGTTGTTTTTTAAGTAAAAAAAATCGTTAAAAATTTGTTGGTATATAGCGATGGGCTCACCACAACGAAAGCTGTGTCTGTCTTGCCTGCTCGGGTATAGAAGACGTTAGAGCTTATTAAACTTTTATCTCTATTTTATTTTAAATTTTTAGAGCATGGAGTAATGTTATAGAACACGTTTAACGTTAGTAATATGTTTATAACGTGTTTTTTTTAATCATTGTGAGGCAATGGTCACTATTGTCAACTTTTGGAAGAAAAATTTCACTATGCTAAATATTTTTTTGTAAAAAAATCTTAATTTTCTTTTCTTACACGTTGTCTTTTCTCTATGTAATCTTATATGTATCTATTTATTGTTAAATTTTATAATAATAGTTATAATTTTAATTTATAGATAAGTACATACATATTTTTTCTCCAAACTAGTGCTTCGTTTGTACACAACACCAAGGAAGACTAGCAGAGTACCTAGTGGCATTAATTCTGCCTTTTTAAACACTATTCTAGGCCGTGTCATCATGAAGGTATAAACATGCTACAACACTTTTAAATCATTTTATTTTTTATATTACAGTCCTTCGTCTTTTCTGTGGTTGTGATTATAAATTCGCGAAGTAAAATTTAGGATAGGCATTTATATAGAAGATTAAGCTTGTGATTTCTAAATTTTTAAAGCATAGATCACATATGAAGAGCCTTTGTCTGAGCTAGATTTTGAGACTGCCCATAGAGCCCAGATTTTTTTTTTTTGGTTTAACGCACTTTTAATATTTTGTGAGGTGTATGTACAGTTGGATTAAATGATATATTTGTCAAAATGTTTTTATTTGTTCAACTCGCCATCGTAGTTAATGGACATCGAATACCAGTAAATATAATTTCCATTGACCTAATCTCCTAATACTTAACAAACGAGTGCCCAAATTTGTTCAAGCAAAAAAATTTAAAATCGCTCCATAAATGACAGTCCTACTTCTTCCATCATTGCTGAGCCATCGTGACCACGATTGAGTCCTCATTAACTGCGGTCATATGCGGAGGGACCGCACGCAGTGCAGGCAGCATCCACCGTTTTTGTTCTGTAAACCATTTTGTAGGCGCCGTTCCCTGAGCACGTTTGCCGTCGATTTGACAGCCCTAAAAAGAGATTTCAGCGGAGTAGTGTTGTTGTGCAGAACTAACTTGGTTTTGTCTCTGTCTCCACCGGCTGTGTGCAACTTTTGTTAACAAACATGTTCGCTGTCTGTCTTGACAAGTATTTGACAGATTTTCTGATGACAGTTATTTATTCATTTCTTTATGAATACTGCTTGACAAGTTTGCGCGCATTTACATGTTTCGGCTTCGGTAGCGGAAACAAGATTTAGTTCGCGAACACCAAGTGCGCGCGCGTGTCGATTTGAGTTCATCGATCTACCGTATGGGCGCACAAAAGTGCACGGCAGTGTGGGAACATTGCTAATGTTAGCACACATTTTGTTTTTGTTCGCTTGAGTCAGCCCTCCCGGGCCAGTCCTGTAGTTCTGGGCTCTCAAGAATAAGGCTACGGTATCCCCTGCCTGTCGTAGAAGGCGACTAAAAGGGTCCTCGGGTTCACTGGGCGACAAGGGTGGGGGCCTTTGTCGTCCGCTAAGGTGGACCCGGGAAGAAGGCGACATCGGCTGGCCCGTGAAGCCTTGCACTGTGAGGGCACAGGGGGGGAGGGAGTAATCTCCCCCCCCCCAGGACGTGCTCTTTTTGAGCACAGTGCAGAGGGGCTCCAGTGCGTTCCACTGGAGATCCCGGAGGAAAGGGCCACCGGGGAGGTTTTAGTGGGTAAAAACCCCACATAACCGCCGCCTTCCTCCCAGAAGGCGGGGTATCTTTTTGAAGATTTCCTCCCCGTTAACAAAAAAAAAGCCCTCCCGGGCGCCTTCGGAATGAAATACACGTAATATAGTAACCGTACAAGCCGATGTCTTTACCGGGAGGACCCTTGTGTCGAGTTATTAGCGATAGAGGTTCATGCTAAGTGACCAAAGAGCTATGCCACCTCTCAATCCGGTGAAGCAGTCAAGGCCAGCTTCTCTGGCCAATCTGTCAACTAAAGGAACTGTTGTACTGAACGCTGCGCACAGTTCTGCACTACGGTGCAATCGTGCCATAAAAGAGTATAAGCATTTAGGAAAAAAACAAACGAATAAAAACTCCACCTCCCTTTTGAAGTTGATTAAAAAAAAGAAACATCGCGAAAAATCACAATCACATCGATTTAATCATTTAACTCTATTACAATTAATCTACGTTATTATCATCAAAACTCTCCATCGTCGATATCGTATGCGTATCGTATCGTATATATCTTACGACTATCTTATCAAAAGTATATGGTGAATTGTAAGTAAATGGGGGTACACAATGCAGTACCACATCGCTCGCGTTTCTATTCACACCTTATCTAATGCAAAAAGTTGCAAACAAGCTAATCTCGGTGTAAGGAACACTGGGAGGTAAATTAACTCTTGTAACGTCTGGCGTGCCTTTAGTGTGTGTAGTGTGTTAATTTTATAACATAATGCGTGATTGAAGTGGGAAAGATAACTTAAATTGTTTATATACCTACAGTTTATTTAGACCGACGTAACAAATGGTCAAATTAACAATTAGACTATACGAATGTTAACGAGAGGTAAAATTGTATGCATGTATATATTTAACGGTTAAATAATTAATTTAATCTTAATTTACATAAAATAAAACTGTACTTAAAGGAGACTTAATGCTTAAAGGCATTCAATACCTACCCTGGAGAAAACGTAAGCTTAGAAAAATTAGTAAATAGATACATATATAATTTCATAGATCTAGATATAGATGGATAGGGATAGAAAAGGGTACACTTAAAACTATTCCTTCTGTAGACGCAAACAAATATATGAAGGCAATACAAGCATGTTTAAAATACTACAATTATGCAAAAATTGTAATTGAAAACGTCGCGCATACAATTGGTAACTTATCTCGCCAATATAATAGGTTGTCAAATATCTCCCTTCCGCCTTTTGTATCCAGCCTTCTGCAGATGGTTTAAAATGGTTTGGTGACTAACTCCCATCTCCTGGGCGATGCCACATGCCGGTCTAACTCGATGTAGTCCATGATTTGATCGGTATTTGTCGTCACAGGTCTTCCGCCGGCTGGCTTATCCATGGTGTCGTTTTCACCGGCTCTGAATCGTCGAAACCATTCCTCCGTGGTTCGAAGTGATAGAGTACCATCCCCCAAAACACCATTAATCTCGGCGAATTTCGGCGTTAGTGAACTCCATGTTTACACGTCTATAACTGTTGAACGCAATATCCAAACTAATTATGCATAGCGTCGTTTTGTAGGTTATGTCAAGACCTTTCAAATTATGTATAGTATTGCTAGATACGAGCTCTGTAGCGCTTTGTACATAGCCGCGAAATTCAAAAGACAAAAGGCGGAAGGGAGATATTTGACAACCTTATATAATAAAATCACGTAGGATCTCTACGTGATAATAAGTATTAATTGATGAGAGTGTAGAAACGCTTACAAAAATACAGACGGAACAAGCAAATTCAACCTCCTTTATTGAAATCCGAGAATCAATTCTTTTGAATTGTAAGTGGACTGTACAACACGTATGTAATTTTGTAATAGTTGGTGTATATCTAATTCTACCATTCCTTACAACTATGTCTAGGAAACGACCAGTCATCGTCGAAATCCTATTCCATAATTAATGTAATAATTACGTTTAAATCGCCTAATCGTTGTACTTATCAGGTCATCTACGCCTTTCGATATCTTGTGTCTGGGGCACGGTATAAGAATTTTTTTCACGCTCCTAACTTTCATTATATAGATTACCTAACCCAAAAAGGTTTTGTTGATGTGTTTGCTACCGCATCTCTGTAAAGAAAGTATAAGGGCATAGTTAACCACGCGGCCCTAGTGCGGATTGGCGGACTTCACATGTCTTAGAAAACAATTTCTAGGACATGTAGATTTCCTCATGATGTTTTTCTTCACCGCCGAGCGCGTGGTAAATCATCATATGAAATAGTAGCAACAAATTTATTGGTGCTGACACCGGGAATCGAACTCGGGTTGCTAGCGCACTACGCAACTTGAGGCGACCCGGACACTGAGCTACCACGACTCGTTGAGTTTATTAACTAAAGTTATTGTTGTATAAAATTGTTGAGTCATTACTTAAAGTGAAGCCAATGTTGGGCTCGGGCCTTCATTTGACTAGAGTATTAGTCGAGTCGCAATTCGTCACGCGCCTCCAATGCACATTAGCAGATCTTAGAAAACATTTCAGACCCAGGTTTATTCAGATGTCGTTTTTAACTTCCGGGCCATTTTATTTTTTTGGAGATGGGGGGCAAACGAGCATGCGGATCACTTCATCTTAATTACCCACTACCCGCAAACACACTAAATGGAATGAAGGGCGTTGCCAACCTATTGAGTTGGTTACTAGCATCTAACCAGACAAAACCTTGTATGTATGTGTGTTTTATAATACACCGGTCATGGTAGAAACCCGATTTATGCAAGAGCAGAAGCCGTTGTAATGGCCCTATTGTATGTATGAAAGATTTTATAATAAAATCAATTACTTTTTAGAAGTCAACACTATCAACGTAATCATGCAATGCCAACGTACATCATTATAATACGAACATAACGCAAGTTATAAGGAATGGCTAAGTTCATAAAGTCTCTCTTTCAAACCGCACCCGATAAGAGAAGAAACTCCCAGTATGGAGCCGAGCACGAAGATTTGGGCGACTTGACGCCGCCGCTCGGCGGGAGAAGAAAGCTCTCAATATCGCGTTCGGGAAGAATGAAGCAGAGCAATAGAAAGCGACATTCTATCTCTTTGGAACTGTATGCCGAGGTAAGCATAGACTAAATTTTAATTTTTTAATTAAATAGCTATCTGTCACGGTAAAAAAATGATGGATACGTCAAACACCAACACACACACACTATGGACATGTCAGTGGCACCGATGTACACCATAGACAACTAAAACTAGCAAATATTGACCACTCTGATACCGATGCACGTTAATTTTGACACAATTGGTTTAACTCACTTGAGGCCCTAAATTTGCTCATGTTCTGTGACGTAAAATAAGTCATCAAGATATATAATAATAATAATAAGCTTTTTTATTTTTCTCCATATCTACAAACCAAGTAGAAAATAAAACATCTACAATTTTGTTTTAGTATTTAACTAATATAATAGTAGTGTTAGTTGCACTGGTACATTAATGGACCCCTTTTTGGGTGAAGGCCTCCTCCATCTTTTTCCAGGCAGTTCAATTCCTGCCTATGTTAATTCATTCCTTGTCTACTAACGGCAACATCATCAGTCAACCGTTTGATTGGTCTGCCAAAATTTCTTGCCCTCTCTAGACCCTGCCATCTCTCGGTGGACAATTACATCAAGATATATAATATTTACATTTTTCCATTTCTTTAATTATTAATATTTTCGGTAATGATGCAGGAGACTCCATCCCAGTAGAGTCCTTTTCTTAAATGTATTCTAAAATACAAACTTTCTCATCTTCACTGAGATTGGAATCCTCGAATCAAATCAGGAATCCCAACGCTTAGCCAAGTAGGCTGCATAAGTTTATTTTTATTAAAATGTCTCGTAGAGATATGAGAGTCCAATTATCTATTATTGTTCAGATTTATATATTTATATTATATTATTAAGATTTAGATATTATTTTATAACAATTTTTAACACTAAGGTCTTCCGCACCTTAGTGTTAAAAATTGTGAAGTAATTTTGGCTAATTTAATTAATTTAGTAGTGATATTTCTATTACTTTATCATTTATTAAAATATTTTTGTAAGTATTAATAATGAAATCGTTACGTTTCTTTATAGCGAATGTTGTGTACACCTGTAATTGGCATACAGAACAGGACTTAGTTTGTAAACTTGATTATTACAACAATGTCTGCTTGTGTAATGCTGTTGGTGTATCTTATTAAATAAATAAATAAATTATGCCTACTTATTAAAGTTCTACTATACATACAGCATATAACACATACAAAATCCCAGGTGTCTGTGCTCAAGGCGCTCGGACGTTAAATTCGTGACAAGGTATCCTAGGTGCACACGTTACTCCAACAAAATTGAAGTATTGTTTTCTACTTCATTGAGCATTTGCGTTCTCTATCTCACTTATACCGCCCTCTCGCTTACACACTTTGAACGAACCGTGCACTATGTGCAATACTCGGGGACTCTCGGCTCGAGCGTAACGGTACATTTTGCGCGAATGACATCCAATATTCATCAATTTATAAGACGTCACGTCAAAATGTTATGCATTTTTATGTATTTATTTTAGGCAGAACATGTCATAAAACACCAATGCATTTATAACCATTAATAAATTTCCTTATCAACTTAAGTCGTCTCCTGATAATAACATAAGCAATGCAACTTCTTTATATTTGCTTTACACTATTTGATTTTCTTGAGTATTTAATAGTGGTTAATAAGTTCTACAACTGGTTAAACAAGTGAATGTAAACATTGTGTCTATTTGAAAGCAATATACACAATAATAACAGACACGTTGATAGCGGGCCGCTACGCATTTGAAGGATCTCCAGGCACCGCTATCGAAATATTATCATAATTTCCTCTCCAGTACGCTTACGCTACATTTCATAATAGATATTAGAATTTAGCGCTGTAAAAGATCGCCTGTTTCTCAAGAATATTTTAGCTTTACAAATGTTCGGGATAAAGGTTATATAGAGTGTAAAGTACTGGGCCTAAAACTATACCTTGAGGTATCCCAGCAGTATATCAGCTCGATTGGACTGTGTTTGGGAATTGGTGCTTGATGCAGTAATGAAAAAATCCATAACTTACAACGTTTTAGTTGTAAGTGTATTAGGCGGGCTGGTACACCGAGTCCATATACGTAATATACGGATTTCTATGTGGTAAACATTATCAAATGCTTTCACCGTGTCGCATGACTCGGGGATATAGATCATAATGACGTAACGATATTAAAACCGGTTTACAATGAAAGCTATGCTCCAATGTTCATTGTAAAAGGGCTACAAATCAACTTTTCAAGGAATGGCTGACCTAACTCTCTATAAAAACGCAACAACTTGCAATAATAACTTCATCGCAAGTTCTTTTGACTCGTTTGACACATACTTTTCGTACGGAATAAAATGTTAAAAGAAATAATTTTTAATTAGTCGCCGTTAAATTTCAGAATCTCCAGTCCACAGAAAAGGCGAAGGCAGTGGAATACCACGTTAATTCTCCGGTAAATGAACCAATCAAAACTTATGATCTCAAAAAGGAAGATAAGACACCAAGGAGACACAGCACTGACGTAAGAACACCCGAGGAAGAAATCGATATTGCGTTCAATGTCATAGATAAGACATAAGATGTTTTGTAGTTGTCATCATATATGATAAGGCACACATTTAATACTTATTTAGTACATTCTGGCATGATAGCTGTGTAACTCTCTGTATCAGTGATTCTCAACCTTTTTTTGTTGCGGCACATATTTAACGATTTCAAAATTTGGCGGCACACAAAGAAAAAGATAAAAATTATTTACTTACTACAACACACTGCATAAATAGTTTATGACAAAAATTTTAAATATACGAAATAATATCTAATATATATTCATGTTAAAGATATTTTTCTTTTTAAATGATATAATTTAATAATATTAACATTATTATATATTTGCAAAATTTGCACAGTGGTTGGGAATCACTGCTTTATATCGTCGATATCATGGCTGGGATGTGTTATGTATATTTTTTTAGGGATACGAGAAAAGAAGTGATTCACTTGATTTAGGGAAACATCATCGTCCTTGAACTAGTTGCAGTTGCTTGGCTGACTTTAAAAGGAGGATTCTTGTTTCTTAAAAGCACCTATGTCATAAAGACACGGGCTGTTGTAAACTGTCCTTCTGGTTGTCCGAGAAATAGCAACCTACTGAGTCGTGGTTCGGCCCTCTCATGCGCCCTCGTAACGTAACGTCCAAGCCGAGGTTACCACTCACCGGGGGGCCCTTGTGTCGAGTTACTAGCGATAGAGGTTCAGGCTAAGCGATCTAAGAGCATGCCACCTCTCAATCCGGTGAAGCAGTCAAGGCCAGCTTCTCTGGCCAATCTGTGTGCTAGTCAAAAAAAAAATCATCAACTGCAGGTTCCACGAAATGATTTTCTTCGACGAAACTACATTGTAGTAATACAAGTTTACAAAACTGTGTTCTGTTGTGTATGCCAATTACTTACAAACCTAACGTTTTATTGATTAAGGACTACGAAATATTTTGGTTGGGTATGTTGGTAAAAATAATGGTCATTTTGGACAATTTTTAACACTATGGTGCGGAAGAGCTTGCGTGTATTAGAAAAATATGTCAACCAACGTGGACTTAGTATAAGGTTATATGTAGGGGAAATTAATGGCAATGGCTTCTATTCTTGTAGGGTTCTTCTATATGTGTCCTGTTGCTGACAGATCCGGGGCACCCCGCTCATAACGGCTGATGGCATTCGCGGAAGGTTTAGTGGGTAGGGGCTGCCCAGGCCGAGTCCCACACATCTCTCCGGGCCCACCCATGGGGATGGTCTATAAAAAGATTCCCCCGCGTGAACAAAAAAAAAGGGTTCTTCTATATATGCAGGCCTTCTCTATAAAGAGAGTATAAGGGAGTAGTCCGACGCGGCCTTAGTGCGGACTGGCGGACTTAAGATGTCTTAGAAAAATGTTTTCTAGGACATGTAAGTTTACGATGTATTCCTTCACCGCCGAGTACGTGGTAAATCAGCACATAAAATTGCAATAACAAAGTTATTGGTGCCGGCACCGGGGACCGAACTCGGGTTGCTAGCGTACTACACAACTTGAGGCGGCTGCCCGGACACTGAGCTATCACGACTTGGTGGATTTGTATATGATAGACTGGATTTATGGCATTCAAGATTTTGTGGGATGATAAATTATCCTCCTTGATGGCTTCTACAATATAGATGATAAGCACAATACATTCCGGTAATTGTGTAATGTAAGATTTCATTAGGACCTTTTTTTTTGTTAACGGGGAGGAAATCTTCAGAAAGATACCCCGCCTTCTGGGGAATCTCCCCAGTGGCCCTTTCCTCGGTGCATGACGAGGGGCTCAGGATCTCCAGTGGAACGCACCGGAGCCCCTCTGCACTGTGCTCACATCTGCCTTCTACGACAGGCATTAGGACCTATGTGAATATTGTTCAATCCAAAAAGGCAAAGTTGCGTTCTTGGTGCTTAAGTAAGTTGGTTATGTAAGATTTAATTTATTGTTCACTTAATAATAGCAATAATAAACTATATTAAGTTATAATTTGTGTACAACATTTCCGTTTTAGATATCATTGTACAATCTTGAAATTAATTCAACGGGAATAAAGACTGATTGGTTAATTTTGATGTTTTAATCAAATGCAATGGAGACATCTGGGATATGATCTCCATTTTTTTATTTTATTTGGAACAACAAACGAATACATATTAAAATCTTAAGATAAAAAAAATGTCTACCGGACTATACACACTTTATATCTGTATTTATTTCTATATTCACACATTTAAAATATCCAGTTTCTTTTCTAAAGTTTTTTTTATAAGAGGTAAAGGCAACAAATAACACATCAATGTGGTCGAAATGGTCATTATACTGCTTCATAATCCGAGTCAATGGAGCGCGTTCACCGGCCTTGGTTCTCGTAATAATGGGAGAAAACATTGTAGTGTGTATGTATCACGAATGCGCTGAGAACTGCTAGGAACACGAAAGTATATATTATTAATTAGCTCTGTACAATCGAATTTATTATGACAGATTTTGTACAGAAAAATTTGATCATGGTATAACCTTCTAACTTTCAAAGAATGTAAATTGAATTTTTCTAAAAGAATACAATAAGAGGATTGTTGATGAGAGCATCTATAGTTGATAAGACGAAGAAATTTTGCTTGTACAGATTCAAAAAGTTTGCTGTATTTCTGATAATGAGGATTCCATACTGGTGACGCATATTCAAGCTGTGATCTGATGCGAGCCGTGGTAGCTCAGTGTCCGGGCGGTTGGCTCAAGTTGCATAATACGCTAGCAACCCGAGTTCGATCCCCGGTGCCGGCACCAATAAATTTTTGTTGTTGCAATTTTATGTGCTAATTAAACACGCGCTCGGCGGTGAAGGAAAACATCGTGAGGAAACCTGTCTTAGAAAATTTTTCTACGACATGTAAAGTCTGCCAAACCGCATTAGGGCCGCGTGGCGGACTATGCCCTTATACTCTCTTTACAGAGAAGGCCTCTGCCCAGCAGTGGGACATATATATTATAAATATAAAGGCTGTAACTTTTAAAATAAGTAAAAGATTGTTTAAATGAACTACAAGTTCGTGCAACAAAGCCGTACATATGAAAAGCCTTGTTCAAAATATGATTTATATGAAAATTGAAGTGAAGTATTGAGTCATAAAAACACCTAAATCTTTAATTAAGAGTAACTTTATCCAGGGGACTGTTGCAAAGCGATTTTTTTTTATGACGAACTACACAGATTGGCCAGAGAAGCTGGCCTCGACTGCTTCACCGGATTGAGAGGTGGCATAGTTCTTAGGTCGCTTAGCCTGAACCTCTATTGCTAGTAACTCGACACAAGGGTCACCCCGGTGAGGGGTAACCTCGGCTTGGACAGTTACTAGTTGCAAAGCGAGTAAATAAAATGTATTGGGTTAGTGTTTTTAGTAAACGAAATAGATATCAATGCTTCTAATAATCAAAATAAGGAAAACCATTTTAATTTTCGTTAATCTATGTATATAAAAGAGAAAGTGTGTGGGTGTGTTTCATATATACTTCGAAACGGTTGGACAGATTTCAATGAAACTTTCAGGGAATCTTCAGATTGACCTGGCGAGTAATCCTATAAAGTTTGGGGATGATCGGAGCAACTAATCTATCTAGATCGAGTCGGTACCACTGATTGATCAATATCGGCTCGAAATCTTTGAATAATATGATTTTAGATAACGTTTAGTTTAGATAATTTATATAATCAAAGATAAACTTATTACCGCACTAATAGTACCCGGACATATTGTAAAATATCATTTTTATACCTATAGATTACTAGCGTACCCAGCCCGCTTCGTCGTGCTAGATTTTGCTTTATTTCATTTAAACAATAAACTTACATCATTAAATATTTAATTTAACACTCACAATATATTAAATTATTCATTTCTCTTCGCATTCATTCTCTTCTCGAGCGGGTGAAGATCATTACCTACACCCATGTACATATCAGTAAATACAATATCATTCTTATCATTTGTACAAAAACATATCGGGCTCAAGTTAATGTCAGAAATAAAAGTACGACGTGTGGCATGTTTGACAATTCAAAAAGAGGAGTGCTCCGATTGTCACCAAACAAGATTACTCGCCAGGTCAATCTTAAGATTCCCTGAAAGTTTCACTGTAATCGGTCCAGCCGTTACAGAGCATATATGGAACATACCCACACACTTTCTCTTTTATATACATAGATTAAAATCATCATAAATATTATTATGAAATTTTGAAAAAACTTTTTAATCGCGGGCAGCACCGCGGGGCGCAGATAGTAACATATATATATATATATATATACCCAATAATTATAATATAACAAATAATTATCTCTGACTAATATAACGATAAAATATTGATAAGTTACTATTTTAAGATATCAATGGGACCGACAGCTTAACTATGAATCTAATAAGCCGGGGATTTGAGTGGCAGATTAAGAATTACGAGCGCGGTTCTTTTAGATGTTGAACTGTATACGATAAACCGATTAAGTAACATCTATTCACTTCCACCAAAGAACGTGTAAAAGTGACACGCTCGTTTCAAAACTGATATTTACTTATACCAAATATTTCATAAGTGAATTGCTTGTATGAACATATTTCATAAGTGAGGAGCTTGTATGGAAATATTTAACAAGTGAGATGCTTGTATGAACATATTTCATAAGTGAGGAGCTTGTATGGAAATATTTAACAAGTGAGATGCTTGTATGAACATATTTCATAAGTGAGGAGCTTGTATGGAAATATTTAACAAGTGAGATGCTTGTATGAACATATTTCATAAGTGAGATGCTTGTATGGAAATATTTCATAAGTGAGATGCTTGTATGAACATATTTCATAAGTGAATTGCTTATACGGAAATATTTCATAAGTGAGATGCTTGTATGGAAATATTTCATAAGTGAGATGCTTGTATGGAAATATTTCATAAGTGAGATGCTTGTATGAACATATTTCATAAGTGAGATGCTTGTATGAACATATTTCATTAGTGAGGTTCTTGCATGAACATATTTCATAACTGAGATACTTTTATGGAATATTTCATAAATGAGAAGCTTGTATGAACATATTTCATAAGTGAGACGCTTGCATGAACATATTTCATTAGTGAGTTGCTTGTATGAACATATTTCATAAATGAGAAGCTTGTATGAACATATTTTATAAATTGAGTTGCTTGTATGAACATATTTCATAACTGAGACGCTTGCATGAACATATTTTATAAGTGAGTTGCTTGTATGAACATATTTCATAACTGAGACGCTTGCATGAACATATTAAATAAGTGTGTTGCTTGTATGAACATATTTCATAAGTGAGACGCTTGCATGAACATATTAAATAAGTGTGTTGCTTGTATGAACATATTTCATAAGTGAATTGCTTGAATGGGAATATAATTGTCTGTCATTGATTGACACAGAGATTGTTATTGTCTACCTTTTTGGGGTATATGTACAATATTATTTTAAAAATTGTCGGAAATTTTGAAATGCTTAAAAATAGTAGTCCGTAGAATATCCGTAGATTTGTAAAAGTCAACGACGATATGTGACTTTTATCTAAATCAAAAAAGTATTTAAAGATTGATAGAGGTGGTTATGGGTAGGTAAGGTAATACTTTAATCTCCTCTTATAAATGTAAGTTCCTTTATTATTATGTTTAAATATATTTACATGAGACATTCAACGAGACCAGTCCTGTCAGATCTTCATCTTCTTCTTCTTGGGCTTGATGGGCAGGGGCCGCCGATCTTAAACACGGTGCTGGAAAAATATAATCACGTTAAAATACGCACTTTTTTATTTAGAAGGAGGTGTACACAGTGTACCGATGGCGTACCAATGGGTCGCCATTTTTTTTAACGAACTACACAGATTGACCAGAGAAGCTGGCCTTGACTGCTTCACCGGATTGAGAGGTGGCACAGCTCTTAGGTAGCTTAGCCTGAACCTCTATCGCTAGTAACTCGCCACAAGGGTCCCCCCCGGTGGGACGCCAATCGTGTGTGTATGTGTTATAATATGACTATATTTTCAATCCGTCTTATTTAATTGAATATAATATGTATCTTGACAGATAGAAAAGAAATCCATTGATATGCAGTCTAAAATTAAATACGACAATGTTTTACGGCTAGAATCATCGTGAGCAAAACTGTTAAGTCCCAAGTTTGTTATACCAATTGAGTCAAAATTAACGTCCATTGGCATTACAGTAGTCATAGTTTAGATAGATAGATATAACTTTATTGTACACCAAAATCAAACGAAAGGAATTACACAAGTAAGGTACATTTTACAGTTCGTTGTACAATGGGCGACCTTATCGCTGAGAGCGATCTCTTCCAGGCAACCTGTGTATGTACAGGAAACATATGAACAAAACAGGACGATGGTTTAGTTGGACAGGTTTAGTTGTCTCAGCCCTGTAGTTCTGGGCTCTCAAGAATAAGACTACGGTATCCCCTGCCTGTCGTACAAGGCGACTAAAAGGGGCCTCGGGTTCACTGGGCGACAAGGGTGGGGGCCTGCGTCGTCCACCAAAGTGGACCCGGGAAGAAGGCGACATCGGCTGGCTCGTGTCGCCTTGCGCTGTGTGGGCACAGGGGGGAGGGAGTAACCTCCCCCCCGGGACGTGCTCTCCTTGAGCACAGTGCAGAGGGGCTCCGGTGCGTTCCACGTGAGATCCCGGAGCCCCTCGTCATGCACCGAGGAAAGGGCCACCGGGGAGGTTTTAGTGGGTAAGAACCCCACATAACCACCGCCTTCCCCAGAAGGCGGGGTATCTTCTGAAGATTTCCTCCCCGTCAACAAAAAAAAAAGGTTTAGTTGTCTCAGCCCTGTAGTTCTGGGCTCTCAAGAATAAGACTACGGTATCCCCTGCCTGTCGTACAAGGCGACTAAAGGGGCCTCAGGTTCACTGGGCGACAAGGGTGGGGGCCTGCGTCGTCCACCAAAGTGGACCCGGGAAGAAGGCGACATCGGCTGGCCCGTGTCGCCTTGCGCTGTGTGGGCACAGGGGAGGGAGTAACCTCCCCGGGACGTGCTCTCCTTGAGCACAGTGCAGAGGGGCTCCGGTGCGTTCCACTAGAGATCCCGGAGCCCCTCGTCATGCACCGAGGAAAGGGCCACCGGGGAGGTTTTAGTGGGTAAGAACCCCACATAACCACCGCCTTCCCCCAGAAGGCGGGGTATCTTTCTGAAGATTTCCTCCCCGTCAACAAAAAAAAAAGGTTTAGTTGTCTATGGTTTATCGATGGTGTACCACTGTCACGCCAATTGATCTGTTAGTATGACATATTTGGTAATGATGGAATGATAATTGACATGACTGATACATAGACACCACTCAATTTGTATTGTATTTGAAGTTGTAACAGGTAGGAATACTCACTGACAAGTAGTGCAGATTGGACTGAACTTGCAGAATACTGAAATGAGAGAATCAATATATGTATTATCTGCTTAACAATATATTTAAAAATAAAACAAAAACTGACATCTAAACGAAATGAAATGTGACGGATTTAATAATAAACGCTACTACGCACGCTGCTATTATTTCCGTAGTATCTGTAGTCTTCTACATATATAAAAGAGAAAGTGTGTGGGTATGTTCCATATAGGCTCCGAAACGGCTGGACCGATTTCAATGATACTTTCAGGGAATCTTCAGATTAACCTGGCGAGTAATTCTGTAGTTTGGTGACGATCGGAGCACTCCTCTTTTTGAACCGTTAAACAAGTTATACGTCGTACTTTTATTTTTGACAACTCAAGCCCGATATGTTTTTTGTATAAATGATAATGATATTGTATTTACTGATATGTACATGGGTGTAGGTAATGATCTTCACCCGCTCGAGAGGAGAATGAATACGGAGAGAAATGAATAATTTAATATATTGTGAGAGTTAAATTAAATATTTAATGATCTAAGTTTATTTTTTAAACAATATAAAGCAAAAAACTAGCCCGGCGAAGCGGTCTGGGTACGGTAGAGTATATACATATAAACAAGGAGAGTTAACAAGAGAGAGTAGGGATTTCAAGTCTGTGGGGTGCGGGATATCATGAGGAACGAGGTCGCAGAGGGTAAATTTTTAATAATACATACAGATAATTAACACTAATGATATTGGAGCACTTGAAAAAGCATATAGGTACAATTTTCTCGCTGTAGCTTCAACCTGTTAATGTCGTAATTTTTTCAATGTGTCTAAAGAAACAGCTTCAAAAATCTCACCACTTAAACAAACGGAGCAGACATAGCCAATGGTGAGCAGTTCTCGGTGACAGAAGCAAGCCGCCCGGTAATCCACGCGCCCTCTCCCGGGCAGTACCAACTCCTTGCGTTCTGAAGATTCTGGGAGGAAGACCCACTGGAACAAACACATTTCAACTCAACACAGACATCAAATTTTGATTATAAACTGACATTTGAAACACCTTCCATAACATTAAAATCAAGCTGAGATCTTGCTAAAATGGCATCTAATGAAATAATAATAAATGCTTTATTTTTCTTTATAAATTCAAACTAAAAGGGGCTTCGGGTTCAGTGGGCGACAAGGGTAGGGGCCTTTATCGTCCGCTGACGTGACCCGGGAAGAAGGCGACATCGGCTCGCCCGTGTCGCCTTGTACTGCGAGGACACGGGGGAGTGGGAGGGATTAACCTCTTCCCCCGGGAGTTCCGGTGCATTCCACTGGAGATCCCGGAACCCCTCACTACGCACTGAGGAAGCTCCACCAGGGTTATGTGGGTAAGAATCCCACATAACCTCGCCTTCACAGAAATGCGCGGGGTATCTTGAAAATTACTTCCCCGTAAAAAAAGCGATGCATTGCAAATTATGGTCATATACCTACTATGTTTACAGATAAGGCTTGTGCCCAAGTATAGGACATATATATACCCTTAGATTTTAGGAGCGTTGCTGGAGTTTCTTCGGCCTGGCACTCAAAGTTAGTTTAGCTTTTGAATGTCCCTTACATTATCCGTTAACAGCAACCGGCCGAGTCGTGGTTCGGCCCTCTCGGGCGCCCTTGGATCGGAATGTTCACGCGTAACATAGTAACCGTCCAAGCTGAGGTTACCCCTCACCAGGGACACTTGTGTGGAGTTTATGCCACCTCTCAAGCCGGTGAAGTAGTTAAGGCCAGCTTTTCTGGCCAATCTGTGTAGTTCGTCATTAAAAATATAATATACCAGGAGCTAGGAGATCCATGAGTGTTGGTTATCAAGGACACAATGTAGAAAATTTCCTCACCAATAAGTATTGCAGTAGGCCTTCTAGTGAAGGTACTTTGAGATATAGGCCACCGGTGATGTCGCAGCCCTGCTGCAACAAACTGAGGTGTTTGTCCAGCGAGCACACGTCTATAAGTACTTGTTGCTTCTGTAATACATTAAGAAATTATACAGACAAAAACAGATCTCAAATCGAAAAAAACAAACATCAAATTTGGTTCACTCAGTCGAAAGTTCTGAGGTTTGTCAATTTAAAACAGAAACCGTCAGTCAATCTTCTCCATTTAGCACACGGAAAAAGAACATCCTATAATAATTAAAACATTGTAATAACCAATCGAGTTTGGCGTGACGTGAAGTTAAGAAATCTATGTATATATATATATATATATATAAAAGAGAAAGTGTGGGTTTGTTCGATATAGGCTCCGAAACGGCTGGACCGATATCAATGAAACTTTCACGGAATCTTCAGATTGAGTTTGGTGATCGGAGAACTCCTCTTTTTGAACTGTCACACAAGCCATACGTCGTACTTTTCTTTCTTTCTGACATTAACTTGAATCCGATATGTTTTTGTATAAATGATAACAATGGTGTTGTATTGTATATTGCGGAAATGTACATAGGTGTAGGTAATGATCTTCACTCGCTCGAGAAGAGAATTTATAAGGAGAGAAATGAATAATTTAATATATTGTGGGAGTTAAATTAAATATTTAATATTGTGTTTATTGTTTAAATAAAATAAAGCAAAATTTAGCCCGGCGAAGTGGGCTGGATTCAGCGGGCCAATTCCAAGCCGAGGTTACCCCTCATTGGGGGACCCTTGCGTCGAGTTAATAGCTATAGAGGTTCAGGCTAAGCGAACTAAGAGCTATGCCACCTCTCAATCTGGTGAAGCAGTTATGGCCAGTTTCTTTGGCCAATCATCAATAATAAGTCTTGCAGTCAACAAAACGATTCAATCAACTCTTGATGGTCCACACATGGAATGCCACGGTGTTGGTCATTGACGGAATGGTCTAATGCAAAGAATATTTTTTTTCTGACACGTTCCAAGCACGGTCATGGTATTCTCTGGTGTAGTGGGCAGAGACCTTAAGTCCACAGCTATGGAATATCTCACCTGTGCTGTGAAGAACACGTTCATATAATTAATATATTGCGCTGCGGTATCTGTGCTGCCAGTCACTATAAGGATTCTGCTGCTCATGCGAAGACCTGGTGTAGCTTGACGACGCATCTGCGATACAATCAATATTTGTATAAAAAGTTATATATACAAAAATACAAGAAAACATTATAAAACCATAGTGTGTGCTACCGGCAACGAAGCAGGGCCCAAACAAACGATGGTTAAAGCGACACAGAGAGACCTCCTCCTGACGATGCGTGCCGTGTCCAGTAGTACTGCCCTCTGTATCTGACCCTTGACACATCCATCTAGCGAAAGTCTCTTAAGATGTTGATAGAGACTTTTCACTGTAAGACCGTTTGCAGAAACGACTATAGGGACAATGATCGTCGAATCCACATTCCACATGGAGGTCACTGAACTTAGTGATATTTTCCCTTTCGGCCTTCACGAGGTTCTCGTCATATGGGATGGTAACATTGTCGAGCACCGCCTGTCGCGTTCATCGATATCAGCACAATATTAGGCTTATTGGCAACAATTGTCCTGTCTGTGATGACAGAGAGATCCCAATAGAGCAGTATTTATACAAGACCATATTATTATAATTATTATTTTCTTTCCTTTAACCATTATAAAAAAAAATTATAAAATAGACTTTAAATGTGTGATTTTCTTAAATTATAAGGAAATAAATTTATTCCTTGTACATAATAAAGTGTGTGTAGTCCGATAGTAAATATAATGTGGACATTATTATTATTTAGATAACAGCGCTGTTTAATATTGATTACGGTTTTTACTTGATTTACTATTTTCTTTACAATCAATCTGCACTAGGGCTGTGTGACAGACCCAAACCCAGTGCCCAACAGTGGGACATATATATATATAAAGGCTGCAACTTCAACTTTTTTAACATAGGTAAAATTGAACTCTAAAATCCGGTGATGTACTTCTTTAAGAAAGTTAAGTGTTGCCCTAAGATAAAGGATATATAAAATAAGTTTCAAAAAACATTTTTACCCTAGATATAAAACACAGCCCCATAGATAGAGCACCAGCCAATAGAGATTCTCCAGGTTTCTCTTCTTGTGGCTGACTTTTGATCAGATTCACCAGTCTGTAAATCAAAGACAACTTTAGTTAAGCAAATTCTTTTAATAGATGTGTTCAAAGTGGAAGTAATTTTTACCAAAGAAATTCCTATATTTCTTTTATTTGTCTAAACTCTACCTCCCATCTGACAATCTCATCTGGTGTTATATGGAAATGCAATCATAGAAGAAATAGAAGAAGACCAATTCCTTAGCTCCAGAATATACTCTGTAAAACACTGGCATTTACTGACAACCACCTCTATCTACCATTGACATATTTAAATTGTATGCCTCCACCGTTTCTCACATACACACCATCACTTGTAAACATTTGTGACCACTATATAGCGATGGTCACATCATTCATCACATATGGGACTTTATAAGCTTGGTAAAAAGCATACAATGATTGCTCTACCCATCTTGCTAAAGAATGGCCTTAAATACTTCAGTTTATGGTTATTTTTAAAATGGAACATGTAATTAATAATTAATGCAAAAATAATTATGACATTATGTCATAATTAATGCTTACTATTGTAGTATGCATGGCCTTGATCTAGTTCGGAAGAAATAATAGGTCCGTCTCCGTCACGTGTATGTGTTAGATAGGGGAGTAAGACAGGGATGCACTTATTATTTTTTTAATAAAATCACTATTTAACTCCATCTGTTGAAATACTACTTGCTAGTCACATTTTATAAGAGCAGTGACTGCTGTGACAGTATTTTCATACTTAGTATTTTGACATAGTTTTTTGTCACTGATACTTTTAAGTCACAATCACTGTGTCACCTGGTATTATGATTTACCTAGTATTTCCTAGCTCTAATGCTTACCTCATTTTAATAGTTTTTTCCACTAATGTAAATAGTTCATATTGCCCATCTATCTGTCTGACATCCAGTGGTTTGCCTGGAGATGGGTACAGGTATTCACTGAAACATTAGATAAATTCTTTATTACTGAAATTACCTACAAAGAAATTAAGAGCAATTTATTTCTTACAAAAACACGCCCATGAAAGTTAGACAATAATTGCTCATTGTTCAATCTGTTAAGTAAATTCATTTTAATTTGCAATGATAATTAATTAAATTACATGAGTTACAAATAGTTGTAAGATGTGAGAATTTTTAAAATGGTTATCCCTGTATTAAAATCCTACAGGGATCAAGGCCTTCACACTTCGACAAGTTTGGAATATGTTGGAATGGTTTTCAAAGGGAAATAAAAACGCACTGATACACGAAACATGTTACCAGGTACCTTGATATGTTTCTTGTATAAGGATTTGCGTAAGCGTGTGACTACTTATGTAGTGTAATACTATTTAAATGGTGTGGGGCTAAAAAGAGTAAAATTTAATAATAAAGCAAACCTTTTATGAAAATGGCAACCAATGACAGCAAGTAGATTTCTAGATTTCTGCATCAAGTGGGAGTTGGCGAATGCTATTACAGCATCTAGACATCCAGTTAGGACTTTCGGGTCTTCAGTGATATAACGTTGATTTGGATTTGTGTCCACAATTATGACTAGCAGACTGCTATCTGCCGGGGCTAGTAATATTAAATGATACAATATTAGAATAATAATGTTAAAATATGAACAATACTTACAAAATAGGTTATTAAGGATATACCATCGTCGTCTGCCAATTTATCCGCCATTTAGGTGTGATTTTATATTAACTTACTGTATTTTTTAATGATTGTTTCAGAATATTGTTGTTTTGGTAACTGACATCAATAATAAAGCTCGCCTCGCAAACGGGCAAAATATTGTACTTGACAATTACTTGCAATGTTACCGCTTTCGAAAACAAAAACTCGCCTAATTATTGACAAAATGATACAATATTAGAATAATAATGTTAAAATATGAACAATACTTACAAAATAGGTTATTAAGGATATACCATCGTCGTCTGCCAATTTATCCGCCATTTAGGTGTGATTTTATATTAACTTACTGTATTTTATAATGATTGTTTCAGAATATTGTTGTTTTGGTAACTGACATCAATAATCAAGCTCGCCTCGCAAACGGGCAAAATATTGTATTTGACAATTACTTGCAATGTTACCGCTTTCGAAAACAAAAACTCGCCTAATTATTGACAAAATGATACAATATTAGAATAATAATGTTAAAATATGAACAATACTTACAAAATAGGTTATTAAGGATATACCATCGTCGTCTGCCAATTTATCCGCCATTTAGGTGTGATTTTATATTAACTTACTGTATTTTATAATGATTGTTTCAGAATATTGTTGTTTTGGTAACTGACATCAATAATCAAGCTCGCCTCGCAAACGGGCAAAATATTGTATTTGACAATTACTTGCAATGTTACCGCTTTCGAAAACAAAAACTCGCCTAATTATTGACAAAATGATACAATATTAGAATAATAATGTTAAAATATGAACAATACTTACAAAATAGGTTATTAAGGATATACCATCGTCGTCTGCCAATTTATCCGCCATTTAGGTGTGATTTTATATTAACTTACTGTATTTTATAATGATTGTTTCAGAATATTGTTGTTTTGGTAACTGACATCAATAATCAAGCTCGCCTCGCAAACGGGCAAAATATTGTATTTGACAATTACTTGCAATGTTACCGCTTTCGAAAACAAAAACTCGCCTAATTATTGACAAAATGATACAATATTAGAATAATAATGTTAAAATATGAACAATACTTACAAAATAGGTTATTAAGGATATACCATCGTCGTCTGCCAATTTATCCGCCATTTAGGTGTGATTTTATATTAACTTACTGTATTTTATAATGATTGTTTCAGAATATTGTTGTTTTGGTAACTGACATCAATAATCAAGCTCGCCTCGCAAACGGGCAAAATATTGTATTTGACAATTACATGCAATGTTACCGCTTTCGAAAACAAAAACTCGCCTAATTATTGACAAAATGATACAATATTAGAATAATAATGTTAAAATATGAACAATACTTACAAAATAGGTTATTAAGGATATACCATCGTCGTCTGCCAATTTATCCGCCATTTAGGTGTGATTTTATATTAACTTACTGTATTTTATAATGATTGTTTCAGAATATTGTTGTTTTGGTAACTGACATCAATAATCAAGCTCGCCTCGCAAACGGGCAAAATATTGTATTTGACAATTACATGCAATGTTACCGCTTTCGAAAACAAAAACTCGCCTAATTATTGACAAAATGATACAATATTAGAATAATAATGTTAAAATATGAACAATACTTACAAAATAGGTTATTAAGGATATACCATCGTCGTCTGCCAATTTATCCGCCATTTAGGTGTGATTTTATATTAACTTACTGTATTTTATAATGATTGTTTCAGAATATTGTTGTTTTGGTAACTGACATCAATAATCAAGCTCGCCTCGCAAACGGGCAAAATATTGTATTTGACAATTACATGCAATGTTACCGCTTTCGAAAACAAAAACTCGCCTAATTATTGACAAAATGATACAATATTAGAATAATAATGTTAAAATATGAACAATACTTACAAAATAGGTTATTAAGGATATACCATCGTCGTCTGCCAATTTATCCGCCATTTAGGTGTGATTTTATATTAACTTACTGTATTTTATAATGATTGTTTCAGAATATTGTTGTTTTGGTAACTGACATCAATAATCAAGCTCGCCTCGCAAACGGGCAAAATATTGTATTTGACAATTACATGCAATGTTACCGCTTTCGAAAACAAAAACTCGCCTAATTATTGACAAAATGATACAATATTAGAATAATAATGTTAAAATATGAACAATACTTACAAAATAGGTTATTAAGGATATACCATCGTCGTCTGCCAATTTATCCGCCATTTAGGTGTGATTTTATATTAACTTACTGTATTTTATAATGATTGTTTCAGAATATTGTTGTTTTGGTAACTGACATCAATAATCAAGCTCGCCTCGCAAACGGGCAAAATATTGTATTTGACAATTACATGCAATGTTACCGCTTTCGAAAACAAAAACTCGCCTAATTATTGACAAAATGATACAATATTAGAATAATAATGTTAAAATATGAACAATACTTACAAAATAGGTTATTAAGGATATACCATCGTCGTCTGCCAATTTATCCGCCATTTAGGTGTGATTTTATATTAACTTACTGTATTTTATAATGATTGTTTCAGAATATTGTTGTTTTGGTAACTGACATCAATAATCAAGCTCGCCTCGCAAACGGGCAAAATATTGTATTTGACAAAAATTGAGTAGAGTACATCCCTGCGCACGCATGACAACCGTGAGTATATGACAAGGGTTGCCAAATATTCAATAGTTAGTTTTTTCATAGCTATAATGCAACAATATTAAAGAAAAGGCATTTAAAACTTCAATATTTTGAGAGGTGACCGAGTTGCTACAGCGCACACCCTGAAACTCTATGATGAGTAATTTAGTGTAAGGGGCTAGGGGCTTCTTCTAGAGGGCAACCTCGGTTTGTTCCGTTACTGGGTGTGCTCGAGGGTGCTTGAGAGGTCCCGATCGACAACTCGATGTTGATTTTTTAGTAGTATTACTAATAAAATAGTTTTTATGTCAGTGATAAATAATTTTAATACCAGGAATTGATATAGCTACCGCTAGATGGCGTTTAAAATGTGTATTATAACACGATTCATTTTAGGGTGGCTTTATGTAAATTAATGATATTAAATAAAAAAATAGAAATCTAAACTTAAGCATTTCATTATAAATGCACTAAAACCCCAAAAATGACCTTTTTGGCGATGTACGATTGAAATATAAACCTTTTGACAGCCCTGTATATTGTAAGTAATTTTTAAATACTTAAATTGAGGCATCAAATCCATCATGTATTGATAGGTAGAACACGTTTGTCTCTGTCGGATGCAGACAGGCTGATACAACTGGACGTTGTTCATTTGGACGGCGTGGCGTTCGACTTAACCGACGGGATTCAAGCCTCAGCTGGTAACAATGAGTTTTCAAATTCTAAATACTGTTTATTTTTAGGTTAAA
Source organism: Meandrusa payeni (assembly GCA_029286785.1). NCBI lineage: Eukaryota > Metazoa > Arthropoda > Insecta > Lepidoptera > Papilionidae > Meandrusa > Meandrusa payeni. Next base: position 5,026,949 of record JAGSMX010000023.1, read on the forward strand.
AACACAATTTATTTAGTTCGCGCCTACATTTCACGTTTGCATAATAACGATAATTTCATATAATGCAATGGTTATTTTGCAAAATGTAATTTTTAAGATACCAGCCGATGCAGTTCGTTTTATTTCCACATTAATATTTCCACTAGACCGTGAAGAACCCATTAAGATTGGTCCTTCGAGTCGGATTTGAACGAGCGGCCTTAGGGGATATACAGGCCGAAATACACATCAGTGCCGTGTATAGCGATAGCTGTTTGTCATATGTGGGACCTAATAAGCTTGGTAAAAAGCATACAATGATTGCTCTACCCATCTTGCTAAAGAATGGCCTAAAATACTTCAGTTTATGGTTATTTTTAAAATGGAACATGCAATTATAATGTCATAATTAATGCTTACTATTGTAGTATGCATGACGCAGTCACAGTTCGGAAGAAATAATAGGTCCGTCTCTGTCACATGTATGTGTTAGATAGGGGAGTAAGACAGGGATGCACTTATTATTTTTTTAATAAAATCACGATTTAACTCCATTTGTTGAAATACTACTTGCTAGTCACAATTTATAAGAACAGTGACTGCTGTCACATAGTATTTTCATATTTTGTCACAGTTTTTTGTCACTGATATTTTTAAGTCACAATCACTATATCACCTGGTATTATGATTTACCTAGTATTTCCTAACTCTAATGCTTACCTCATTTTAATAGTTTTTTCCACTAATGTAAATAGTTCATATTGCCCATCTATCTGTCTGACATCCAGTGGTTTGCCTGGAGATGGGTACAGGTATTCACTGAAACATTAGATAAATTCTTTATTACTGAAATTACCTACAAAGAAATTAAGAGCAATTTATTTCTTACAAAAACACGCCCATGAAAGTTAGACAATAATTGCTCATTGTTCAATCTGTTAAGTAAATTCCTTTTAATTTGCAATGATAATTAATTAAATTACATGAGTTACAAATAGTTGTAAGATGTGAGAATTTTTAAAATGGTTATCCCTATATTGGGTTAAAATCCTACAGGGATCAAGGCAAGGTTTTCAAAGAGGAATAAGAACGCACTGATACACGAAACATGTTACCAGGTACCTTGATATGTTTCTTGTATAAGGATTTGCGTAAGCGTGTGACTACTTATGTAGTGTAATACTATTTAAATGGTGTGGGGCTAAAAAGAGTAAAATTTAATAATAAAGCAAACCTTTTATGAAAATGGCAACCAATGACAGCAAGTAGATTTCTAGATTTCTGCATCAAGTGGGAGTTGGCGAATGCTATTACAGCATCTAGACATCCAGTTAGGACTTTCGGGTCTTCAGTGATATAACGTTGATTTGGATTTGTGTCCACAATTATGACTAGCAGACTGCTATCTGCCGGGGCTAGTAATAATAAATGATACAATATTAGAATAATAATGTTAAAATAAGAACAATACTTACAAAATAGGTTATTAAGGATATACCATCGTCGTCTGCCAATTTATCCGCCATTTAGGTGTGATTTTATATTAACTTACTGTATTTTTTAATGATTGTTTCAGAATATTGTTGTTTTGGTAACTGACATCAATAATCAAGCTCGTCTCGCAAACGGGCAAAATATTGTACTTGACAATTACATGCAATGTTACCGTTTTCGAAAACAAAAACTCGCCTAATTATTGACAAAATGATACAATAAGCCAATGGCCAATTTAAACCAATGAATGTAAGATGAAGATATAAAACCTACGAAAATCAGTAATTTTATTACTGCATAATCTTGCGATGATTTTTGGGTAATTATGCAATACCGGCCCCACCCGATTAGTGTGTCCAAAAAAATTTTTATGGAAAAGAATACTTCCCATATAAGCATTTTTCGAAAGCAAAACATAGTGCTCGGTCTCCAGTTTTGAAAAAAAAAAATTTTTTTTGACGGTCTACACAGATTGGCTGCCGAGAAGCTAGCCTTGACTGCTTCACCGGATAAAGAGGTGGCATAGCTTTAAGTCGCTTAGCCTGAACTTCTATCGCTAGTAACTCGACACATAAATAAAGCGGTTATATTTATAGGATAAAGACTATTTCGAGTATCTTAATGCTAGAAGAAAAGTTACTTTTATAGATTAAATACTAAAAATTGGTAAACATTACGTTAATATTTAAAAATGAAAATTGTGTTATACTGCATTTCCGTTACTGTTTGATTGTTGATTTTGTGCGTTTTCTAGTAATAGTAATAGAAATATTTTTAAATATTGAAATAGCAACGGAGACTGATGTTTTTCGTTGCACAGGGAAATAATTTCAAATACATTGTAATGTCTATTTTGTTCTTTTCTTATCTGTCTCGAAAAAGCAATTGGCTTTACGTTTCAAGTTAGAGAGAATTAATTATTGTTAACTCTCAAATCAAGCAGCCGCAGACAGATGTCACGATGCTACTGATTCATATTTGTCAAAAATTGAGTAGAGTACATCCCTGCGCACGCATGACAACCGTGAGTATATGACAAGGGTTGCCAAATATTCAATAGTTAGTTTTTTCATAGCTATAATGCATTAAGGAAAAGGCGTTTAAAACTTCAATATTTTGAGAGGTGACCCAGTTGCTACAGAGCTCAGCCTGAAACTCTATGATGAGTAATTTAGTGTAAGGGGCTAGGGCTTCTTTTAGAGGGCAACCTCGGTTTGTTCCGTTACTGGGTGTGCTCGAGGGTGCTTGAGAGGTCCCGATCGACAACTCGATGTTGATTTTTAGTAGTATTACTAGTAAAATAGTTTTATGTCAGTGATAAATAATTTTAATACCAGGAATTGATATAGCTACCGCTAGATGGCGTTTAAAATGTGTATTATAACACGATTCATTTTAGGGTGGCTTTATGTAAATAAATGATATTAAATAAATAAATAGAAATCTAAACTTAAGTATTTCATTATAAATGCACTAAAAACCCCAAAAATGACCTTTTTGGCGATGTACGATTGAAATATAAATCTTTTGACAGCCCTGTATATTGTAAGTAATTTTTAAATACTTAAATTGAGGCATCAAATCCATCATGTATTGATAGGTAGAACACGTTTGTCTCTGTCGGATGCAGACAGACTGATACAACTGGACGTTGTTCATTTGGACGGTGGCGTTCGACTTAACCGACGGGATTCAAGTCTCAGCTGGTAACAATGAGTTTTCAAATTCTAAATACTGTTTATTTTTAGGTTAAGAACACAATTTATTTAGTTCGCGCCTACATTTCACGTTTGCATAATAACGATAATTTCATATAATGCAATGGTAATTTTGCAAAATGTAATTTTTAAGATACCAGCCGATGCAGTTCGTTTTATTTCCACATTAATATATCCACTAGACCGTGAAGAACCCATTAAGATTGGTCCTTCGAGTCGGATTTGAACGAGCGGCCTTAGGGGATATACAGGCCGAAATACACATCAGTGCCGTGTATAGCGATAGCTGTTTGTCATATGTGGGACCTAATAAGCTAAGCCAAATAAGGTTGAAAGCGGATATACAATTTAACAAAGGTAAATATATTTCTGTCATTCGAGCTTTATTACAAATGTTTGACTCTAACATTGATTCCGTTCATAGGCATTAAAATTATTTAAAATTCAAATGTAATAAAAACCTTTTAAACGAAAGTCATTGCATCCAGTTTAATAATCTTAATCGTCCTACAAAAATCAAACAGCACTTCGGCATGAAACAAGACCATTAGCTTGATTTACACTAACCACTTTATCAGTCAACGTAAGACGGGGAGGCTTATTATTGTATCCGAATTGTATTTCATCGTTGTGAGATGACAGCGCGGCGATATGGCGCCAAACTTATGTCATCTGTCAAAATACATGTTAACAGTACGGAGTACGGGCGATGAGAGGCCGAGATAACGGGACATGAATAATATTATACAAGGATGTGACAGGCTACGCTGCTTGTCATTTTACGACATTGTTTATACGCGGTTAATGATATGCCTCATTTGAATGCGTTGGTGGTCTGAATAGAAAAAAGGGTCGCTGCGTTTTTGTGACTGACTCCAGGGCATCTAAAATAAGTACGTCGTACAGCGCCATTTAGTCAGTACTTCGTAACGTAAAGTTTATGGTAATAATGCTGAATAGGGCAACATTACTTCAAGTAATATTTGTATGTTAGTAAAGTCTTCAGTATATGTCGAAACTTTAAAAAAAAAACAAAATCTAAACATGTATTACAATAGGAAAAATACGCCATTTTAAAAAATATCACATTAGTAAAAAACGCTTTTTATAGAGATTCAACACTTTTTTCAGAGAAAAAATTAATTTAAGCTAATATTTAAATACATAGTTTTTTTTTAATAGAAGAGACAAGCAAAGGAACTATGTGATCTTATCCACTAATGATCATTTACAACAGAAGTAGCAAATGTGGTGCTAATGAGATAAGCAGCAGAAGTATAAATAAGTCCCTCTACTTCAAGCAGAAGAGTATTAAGAATCAGAAGGTATTTGAATTTAAATATTGAGAAATAAAACTCACCAATGCAGTTAAAACCATATGAAATCATAATGGCGAATTTACTTACCGTGCATTTCGTTATTTTTTACTCTCAAGACATTCTTATCAGTATAGTGATATCGGGACAACAAAATCGTTTACTGTAAATAACATCGACAGTAAAATAATTTATTGGTAGTATTTGTAATCTTTGATAAATTATCATATTTTATTTAACGTATTTTGTAAACAAATACATTAAATTAATTCTTAAAATTTAAAATAAATGTAAAAATGTAATTAACAGTCAATTTATCACTTTAGTGAAAGCGTTCCATAATTGAATAAGATTTTATGAGAACATTGTTTACAAGATTTCGTGCCCAATGGCGGCGACGCCACATTAGCGCGCGCTTTCGAAAATCGAACTGGGAATAAGAAAAAAAAGGGCGGGAACGAAATAATTATGCACGTTCCGTTTCGTAATGGGCGTCGCGCTACCGTCTCATTTAAGGTAATATGCACACGAGTTATTTTTTAATTAATAATTTCGCAGAATACTGGCCAATACCTTTCTTTTATTCATGTACAAAGTTATAACGAGACATTTATAAAACAAAGGTCCTATTTCCAAGAAAATAATTATAAATTATAACACGAGATATTAATGTTTATATTTCTCTTGTTTCATGTTATAATACAAAAAACACGAACATAGAAAAAATATAGCGGGCTAGATTTTATTTAAACAATTAACTTACATCAATAAACGGATACATTCGCAGCGCTATAACTTTGAATACTTCAAATCCTTAATTATAATCTTTAATATACTTCAGTATACTTTGTTATACTTCAATATACTCTATTGTACTTCAATATGGTTCATAATGACATAAATATACACAACGCATGTGTCAATACAAATTTGGGTTATAAAACAATAGAATATCATCATAGTAAATAAAAGCTGTATTTAACATTTCAAAAAGAGTGCTCCGATCGTCACCAAACTTTACTGGATTAATCGCCAGGTCAATCTGAAGATTCCTTGAAAGAGTTTCATTGAAATCGGTCCAGCCGTTTCGGAGCCTATACGGAACAATGCCACACACTTTCTCTTTTATATATATAGATATAAGTACGAGTAAAATGAAGGAGGTTCTCAACCTCTTTTATATTTGAAGTCTTTACGAAAGTGGATAACAATTGCTATCTCTGTCGCCGTATATTTAAAGTATTTTTTTACATTATTAGCATCTGTGTTCGATTTGTGAATCGCTAGTTCATGTGTAAATGCCCTTAATAGGTCGCTTGTTCTCAGAATTTAATTACGTTCACAGTGCGGCCAGATTAGCCGAGCGGGCGTTCCGTTTTGTTAATAACACCAATAATTGATGACGCCTCCGCACTTCACTGCGATGAAAACAATTCTTTAAATCACATTTCAGCTTACGCAAAGCTATGAAAGTTCAAAGAAACTTAAAACACCATGAAAAAATATACTGTTTTTTTCACTCAATCCTACAGTGTGATACAGACAAGACACCTGCTCTGTGTGTGTCTTCAACATACGAAACGTAACTGGCTATGAGAAAAAAAAAGTTTTATTCGTGAAATAGCTACCGACTGAGTACGACTCAGTTCGGACCTCTCAGGCGCCCTCGGGTCGGAATGCTTACGGGTAACATAGTAACCGTCCAAGCCGAGGTTACCCCTGACTGGGGGGACCCTTGTGTCGAGTTACTAGCGATAGAAGTTCAGGCTAAGCGACCTAAGAGCTTCGCCATCTCTCAATCCGGTGAAGCAGTCAAGGCCAGCTTGAGGGGCAAATCTGTGTAGTCATAAAAATGTGAAAAGAGAGAAAGAAAATGTGTGCTCTCATCTCTCTCTTACCCTACAGTATTCCCAAAACCCACTTCTCTTGAAGCCGGTTTCAAATAATTATCTGTTATTACAAATTCGTTGCATTTGATTGACATGTGATTTTATCATTTATTTTCCAATTTGACACTTGGTTAACCAATTGTAAGGTTAGGCCGTAGTGAAACGAGAGCGGATTTCCCGTACAACATATTAACATGTTGTTTTCCTTGCTGTAATAAGATATAAACATAAACTATCGGTATTAATAATTCAATAACGAACTCACGAAAACAAATTGTCGTAACTGATAGAACGCGCTCCGATCCGAAGTGAAACAAAACACCAACCATAGACTTTAATAAGAACCGAGCCACAGAGATGGGAACAAAAGAAAGAGATAGCCGCCCTATTGTTTTTATCATGTCAATATCTCGGCCAAATTTTCAATATTGGAATGCCACGATTCGCCAATAAGAAACCGGGGGGGAGAATTGATTTATTGTCCAATTAGCGTTGGTCAGGTGTGCCAACCGCCATGATAACATCGGCCTTGCCAACCCTGACTTGACTCGGGCTAGAGATGTAACGACACGAGTAAACGTTGTTCTCGGAAACTATCTTTTTTAACCGACTTCAAAAAAGGGGGCTAACAATTCGTGTGTATTTTTTAATTAAAGCATCAATAGTCAATTGTAATTTAATTAAAGCATTAAAATCAATTAAAGCGTCAAGAGCCTAATGGTTTAGGGTACGGTCTGCGAATTGTAAGGTCGTAGGTTCGAATTCACCATTCGACTACTAACTTGAACCATCTCCTAGCACAAGCTTAAGCTTAGTTGGAATGGTCAAAAAGAATGTTAGTAATAATACTGAAAAAAAAGAAATATTTTTAGCTTTATCTTTTTCTCGTAGCAACATCGTTTAAATGACCGATTTAGATTTTTTTAAAGTAAAATTTCTTTACGCACATTTGTCGTGTGATCGGACGAGGAGAAGGAAAGTTGAGAGGGAGATATAAGATAGTTAGTTATATGTGTTAGCTAAGAAGTTGGTCGACACATCTGGTGACCAGAGGGCTGGCTGCACAGAGGCTAAGCATTGCTATACAACGTGGCAATGCTACCAGCCTTCTGGGCACGCTGCCAGGCACATTGCCACGTTGTATGGCAATGCTTAGCCTCTGTGCATGGTATAAGCCAGCCCTCTGATCACCAGATGTTTGGACCAACTTCTTAACTATCACATTAAAAAGGTGGTGTGCACTAGGTCCGCACGGACCCAAAGTATCTATCCCAAACGGCTCAAATCGACCTGTATCGAGGTTTTCTCTAGGTCCCATATTAAATTATTTATGATAGTACTTTGTGTTCTGAAGATGTTGGTTCTTATTTACTCTTAAATATTCTGACGCTCGTGAGGATTTGATAGCGATTTTTTCTAAACTTGGATAACCGTTAATTACTACCAATAGAAGCTCAGGCTAAACGCGAAGCTTTTCTACCTCTCAAACTGGGTTAAACTGTTACTATTAGCTTTTATGGTTAATCTGGGAACGTACCTCACAAAAAGAGAAATTTGTAATACAACGTTCAAATGTACATACGTCACAACAGAAACACACAAATCCGTAATACAAAATATTTTCATTGAAAATATCTTTGTAGGGTTTTAAAGTTTTATTCTGTTCCACGGACAGAGCGAGCTATAAATGTTTACTTATTTCCCCTTCATATTAATTGCCAGTTGTGAAAAAGTTAATTGTTAATTAGCGAATACCTCACATCGATATATGATTCGATACGAACGAGTAGTAATTGTTGTCGATCTTACATACATCCCTAGCCGTTACAGCCGTTTCTTTTGGTGCTTTCCGTTTAAATGGCACATTGGAATGGAAAAAAGGAACTTTTACACCGTGCCAGCTCGCTCTGGAAGGTCAATTTAAAATTCTGATCGTACGCGACCAAGGTTTGCTTAAGTGGAAATCGATTTGAATTAATTGCTTCAACAGTAAATAGTTTTTGTCTTTCGAGAACTTTAATTTGTTGAGAATTGCTTTGGTCTTTTTATGGAAGGAATTGGAGGAAGAATTGAAGGGAGAAAACAAACGTGAGGCTCACCTGAAGTTAAGTGATTCCAATGCATACAAACATCTTTAAAAGGAATTGCAGGTGCGTTGCCAATCTATTCTATATTTCCATTTAATATATATATCTATATATATATAAAAATGAATTGCTGTTCGTTAGTCTTGGTAAAACTCGAGAACGGATGAACGGATTTATCTTATTTTGATCTTGAAATGTTCATGGAGGTCTAGGAAAGGTTTAAAAGGTGAGAAAAATTAGAATAACTGCCGGGAAAACTTAAAAATAGCCCTTTTCTATTTCCTATACAAACTTTTTCTAACTAAAATGTTTTAATAATTTTACCGGGATACCGGAGTCTTTTCCTACGAGCCCAGAACAACAGAGCTGCAGCTTGGAAGCCTATTCTAAATGGAAGTCTGTGATCCTTGTCTACCCTTCTGGGTGGCAAATGTGAATGTTTGTATTTGACCTCTTCGACTTCAAAAAAAGGAGGAAGCTCTCAATTGGTCAGAGTTTTTTTAATGTTATTGTTTATGTTTTTTTAATATTTCGATTTTATTTAAAGATCAGGATTCAAGAAGGTTTCATAGTTCTATATGAATTTTGTTGGCATAAGGCCTTGAGTTACGACTATATATCAGGGAACACCTAAAATGCAAGAGTGATATTGTAAATATTATATTAATATTATGCTAAGATTTAGATTAAGTACGTAATCCATAATGATAACGATATCAAATGGAAGAAGAAATAGAATATAGGACCCAAAAGTTCGTGATATAACTATGATATTGCGGAAATTATATAGAAAAGGGGTTGTGTGTTTCGAGTTTAGTTTTTACAAGTAATACTTGTGTATTTGTATTGAAAACTTGTTGCAAGTACGAGATGCCCCTCAACTCTTCACTGGTTGTTAAAAGAACCAGGCGACCTTAACAAGGCGATAAATAAATTTAACCACAACGATCCAATCAATTTCGTGCCACACATGTAACTGGATATGTTTGCCATTATCACATGTTCCGCCGCCAAGTGTGATCACTGCCTCCCTAATCCCGTCTGGTCTCAAGCTGTTAATTGATGGCTAGACAATATACCATTAATATTGTGCAAATATTGCTTTACTATGATGAAGATTATTATTAACCGATCTCGAAACACACACATAGCGCATAGAACAGATGACCGGGCCGAAAAGTTCTCGATTGGAGACCACGGACCGGCAAGCGCAGCGTAGAACGTCCAGCCGCAAGGTGGTCTGACGACCTCATAAAGCCCGGAGGGCGCAGCTGGATGCAAGCCGCTTACAATCGGTCCTTTTGGAAATAGTTGGGGGAGGCCTATGTCCAGCAGTGGATGTTTGACGGCTGAAATGATGAAGCAATAGATTCTAAATTTTTCTATATTTTTTTAATATTTGTGCAAGTTACCGCCTTTATATATATATATAATATATATGTCCCACTGTTGGGCGCAGACCTTCTCTGTAAAGAGAGTATAAGGGCATAGTCTGCCTAGTGCGGATTGGCAGACTTCACACGTCTTAGAAATTTTTTCTAAGACATGTAGGTTTCTTCACGATGTTTTCCTTCACCGCCGAGCGCGTGGTAAATCAGCACATAAAATTCTAACAACAAATTCATAGGTGGCGGCACCGGGAATCGAGATCGGGTTGCTACCGTACCACGCAACTTTTTTTTGTTGACGGCGAGGAAATCTTCAGAAAGATACCCCGCCCTCTGGGGGGAAGGCGGCGGTTATGTGGGGTTCTTACCCACTAAAACCTCCCCGGTGGCCCTTTCCTCGGTGCATGACGAGGGGCTCCGGGATCTCCAGTGGAACGCACCGGAGCCCCTCTGCACTGTGCTCAAGGAGAGCACGTCTCGGGGGGGGAGGTTACTCCCTCCCCACCTTGCGCCCTCGCAGCGCAAGGCGACACGGGCCAGCCGATGTCGCCTTCTTCCCGGGTCCACTTTGGTGGACGACTCAGGCCACCACCCTTGTCGCCCAGTGAACCCGAGGCCCCTTTTAGTCGCCTTCTACGACAGGCAGGGGATACCGTAGTCTAATTCTTGAAAGCGCAGAACTACAGGGCTGGCCGTACCATGCAACTTGAGCCAACCGCCCGGACACCGAGCTCGGCGTCACTATATACCGAGAATATTTTTAGGAACTGATTGTTTGTAATTAAAAAACCGAAAAAACGTGACGATCGTCACTAGGCTAGTTGTAATAATTTACCTACATTGTTAAAACTATAGACATCATTAGCTTTAAATAACGTATCTCTACTATAATAAGTAAGCTATCAATCTTCCGATGTAATATAACTTGAACTGAAAGGCGACGAACCCTAATTCAGTTTGCAAAGTAACCGTAGCAAGTGGTTTGATGGCGGCGAGAATGGTCTGAGGGTAGTCGATTAATATTACTTCCATAGGGTTGGCCGCATTAACTTTTTCTTACATTATCGATACTTCATAAATTATTCTATTTATTATTTAAAAAAAAAACTATTTCTCGCCTGTTATATGTATCTAAAAATTAAATATTTTTCATATAGAATGGATGAATAAGAAACGATGAAACTTTTTATACAATAGGGAAAATTAATGTTATATATTGGTGATATGCTAGAGAAATGAGATTCAGAAGGTTTACGATGTTTAGAATTCTTTTCTTTTTTTTTATTAAAGGCCAGTGACTTCTTCTGGAATATCCGTGTTTCAATCACAGCCTTCAAACATACTATGTACCAATAAAAATTAACTTTATGTGTTTTGTGTACCGCTATTTATAAGCTACGCGAAAGCTTTTTTTTTAATCTTAATTTTTACTAGTCCTCTTGAGTGTCTATGTACTGTATTACTGAAACTAGAATAGGTATAAATAGAATGTAGCAGAAGAGTTTTCGGCAACTTTTATATTATTATTGGTAGGAAAAAAATAATAATTAGGTCATGAGATAAGAAGTGGCAGAAGAAAATTCTATTAATGAGGTTCTGGCCCGAATGCAGAAGAGCACCGAATCGGCGAAAATAATCAAGCAGCGTAAGATCTCGTACTCAGGCCATATCCTGCGACATGATAGGTGCCTGCTGCAATTGATTATAAGTGGAAAAGTAGCACGAAAAAGAGGGGTGGGAAGAAGGAAGAAGTCGTGGCTAAGGAACATCAAAGAATGGACTGGAATGAAAACAGTCCAAGCACTATTCCTCTTAGTTATGGATAAGGAGAAGCTTAGAAGACTGACTGCCGACGTTCAATGATGGAGAGGCACATGAAGAAGAAGAAGAAAATTCAGCAACATTTCTGTCACTTATAGACGAAAATCTGGGCCCCAAGTCTGCTAGAGTAACGTTCAGTGACATCACAGTTGTCGATGTTTGTTAGTTTTATATTCTAGTACATACTGACATCTTTTTAATATCAAGGTATCATACATTAATAAAAAAAAATAATTGAAAATTATATATAAAGAAACTAATTATCAAATTATGTATTGTAATAGGTTCATTTCATAGCAAAATGTCCTTGGCATCCAAAAGGAACCCAACGAAAGGTCACGACGTTAGTATGATACACGTACATAAATATAGATAAAATAATTCTATAGTAAATTAATCGGAAAAAATATCTAAGTATTAAAAAAACATATGTCATTTGTCGTGTCTTGCTATCGCCAGAAAATTTTGTTAGAAATTGGCTAAGAAGTTGTGCCCAATAATTCAGTTGTCAAAGTAACCGCAACGGTCGGTTCGACGGCGGCGGGAAATGTTTGCGCGTAATCGAACAATTTCACCTATAGGGTTGTCCTTTATTATAAAATCAATACGATGTTCAATATTTTTATCGATATTATTACGGGTATAGCATTACTAACGATTTTTAAATAAATTAAGTTATACTAATTTTATAGAATGGTCACTATATTTACTACGATCGTGTTAAAGTTGAAAATTGTGATTTTGATTAGGTTTGGTTCCATTTCGGAGACTTTCACAAGAACTTACTTCATTAAAGGTTTTGGCTAAAGGCCTTAGAGCTTCGTTGTGACTTTTGCTATTGATCGGCGGCTTCACTTCTTCCGTGGAAGTCACTGTAATTCTCTTCATGTACTTCTGACCCGCATATAACGTTTCTATAAAAGAAATCATACCAGTAAACTTGCGACCTGAAAGGCAACGAAGTGCGTTGACCTTTCGCTCTTCGAGCAGGGGTGGCAAACAATTTGCCATGGGAATTGTTTTTTGAAATACTAAAACATATTTAGTGTCTAAGTATCTAACATTAAATTTATGTTTGAAGTAGTGAGAGTTTAGGTAAGTGGATCGGCAAAGGTTAAGGCCGAGCCTCTGTGGTCGGGGGTTCGAATTGGATTTGTACGAATGATTTCTTTTCCAGTTTTTTAAGTATAAAAAGTCGATGGCTATAAGATTACAATGATCCTGAGCTTTATAAATACTTTAATTACGTAACAAATATAAAAAAATACAACCGAATTGAAAACCCACAGTCGATTGATTACAAGTGTAGCACGTTTTGTTGTCACAATGACAATAATATTATCATTTGACACTGACGTTCCCCTGCTCACTTCATGCCCCGTCACTCTGACATCCACACCTATTAATATCTATCTAAACCTACCGCGTTCTTCACTGAATAGTACAAATGTACATTGTAAACAATTTTAAAATTAGAACATTTCAGCTGTAAATAGTTAATATTTCTTAGTTTTTTAATAATAAAATGGCTTTGTAAATTTGTTAGAAAATCATAAAACATTTTTGTATTAAATATTCTCATGTACCCGTAGTTCGGCACCCTCGGGTCAACAAGCTAACACGCAACAGCAACAGTCTAATCTGGGGACCCTTGTGAAATAGTTACTGAAATAGAGATTCGAACCGTAGTGCCGTAACGGCTCGGCTACCTCTTAAATACGTTAAGTCTCAAGACCAATGAAAGCTGTTTCCGTTCAAAAATTAAAATAGAAAATCATATGGTCTTCATTAAACTGAGACTTTACACCTGATCAACACACAATCAATTAGGCTCACAGGCAACTAGGCTCATAATCTGATCTTAACTATTTGAATGGAAATGGGATAGTTTCCGTACAGTGTGGTTTGATCTTTTATTAAAAATAAGTTAAAACCAAAAATATATCCACATGTTACTGTGCGTAAACTATAAAAAACACAATAAAGTTACAATATTATAAAATGGTCAATATATTTACTACGATCGTGTTAAAGTTGAAAATTGAAATTTTGATTAGGTTTGGTTCCATTTCGGAGACTTTCACAAGAACTTACTTCATTAAAGGTTTTGGCTAAAGGCCTTAGAGCTTCGTTGTGACTTTTGCTATTGATCGGCGGCTTCACTTCTTCCGTGGAAGTCACTGTAATTCTCTTCATGTACTTCTGACCCGCATATAACGTTTCTATAAAAGAAATCATACCAGTAAACTTGCGACCTGAAAGATCGGCAACGAAGTGCGTTGACCTTTCGCTCTTCGAGCAGGGAATTGTAAACAATTTTAAAATTAGAACATTTCAGCTGTAAATAGTTAATATTTCTTAGTTTTTTAATAATAAAATGGCTTTGTAAATTTGTTAGAAAATCATAAAACATTTTTGTATTAAATATTCTCATGTACCCGTAGTTCGGCACCCTCGGGTCAACAAGCTAACACGCAACAGCAACAGTCTAATCTGGGGACCCTTGTGAAATAGTTACTGAAATAGAGATTCGAACCGTAGTGCCGTAACGGCTCGGCTACCTCTTAAATACGTTAAGTCTCAAGACCAATGAAAGCTGTTTCCGTTCAAAAATTAAAATAGAAAATCATATGGTCTTCATTAAACTGAGACTTTACACCTGATCAACACACAATCAATTAGGCTCACAGGCAACTAGGCTCATAATCTGATCTTAACTATTTGAATGGAAATGGGATAGTTTCCGTACAGTGTGGTTTGATCTTTTAAAAGAAATTGATTGAAAAAAAATCTTTTAAAAAGAAAACTTTCTATATCTTATATGCCTTACTCTTCTTAAGTGGTCGTTGAATATATATATATATAATATAAATATATATATATATATATATATATATATATATATATATATATATATATATATATATATATATATATATATATATATATATATATATATATATATATATATATATATATATATATATATATATATATATATATATATATATATATATATATATATATATATATATATATATATATATATATATATATATATATATATATATATATATATATATATATATATATATATATATATATATATATATATATATATATATATATATATATATATATATATATATATATATATATATATATATATATATATATATATATATATATATATATATATATATATATATATATATATATATATATATATATATATATATATATATATATATATATATATATATATATATATATATATATATATATATATATATATATATATATATATATATATATATATATATATATATATATATATATATATATATATATATATATATATATATATATATATATATATATATATATATATATATATATATATATATATATATATATATATATATATATATATATATATATATATATATATATATATATATATATATATATATATATATATATATATATATATATATATATATATATATATATATATATATATATATATATATATATATATATATATATATATATATATATATATATATATATATATATATATATATATATATATATATATATATATATATATATATATATATATATATATATATATATATATATATATATATATATATATATATATATATATATATATATATATATATATATATATATATATATATATATATATATATATATATATATATATATATATATATATATATATATATATATATATATATATATATATATATATATATATATATATATATATATATATATATATATATATATATATATATATATATATATATATATATATATATATATATATATATATATATATATATATATATATATATATATATATATATATATATATATATATATATATATATATATATATATATATATATATATATATATATATATATATATATATATATATATATATATATATATATATATATATATATATATATATATATATATATATATATATATATATATATATATATATATATATATATATATATATATATATATATATATATATATATATATATATATATATATATATATATATATATATATATATATATATATATATATATATATATATATATATATATATATATATATATATATATATATATATATATATATATATATATATATATATATATATATATATATATATATATATATATATATATATATATATATATATATATATATATATATATATATATATATATATATATATATATATATATATATATATATATATATATATATATATATATATATATATATATATATATATATATATATATATATATATATATATATATATATATATATATATATATATATATATATATATATATATATATATATATATATATATATATATATATATATATATATATATATATATATATATATATATATATATATATATATATATATATATATATATATATATATATATATATATATATATATATATATATATATATATATATATATATATATATATATATATATATATATATATATATATATATATATATATATATATATATATATATATATATATATATATATATATATATATATATATATATATATATATATATATATATATATATATATATATATATATATATATATATATATATATATATATATATATATATATATATATATATATATATATATATATATATATATATATATATATATATATATATATATATATATATATATATATATATATATATATATATATATATATATATATATATATATATATATATATATATATATATATATATATATATATATATATGTTACTGTGCGTAAACTATAAAAAACACAATAAAGTTACAATATTATAAAATTGTCATTTTTAAAAATAAATTTCTAAACGTTTTCGCGCCACAACACTCATTCCCGTCACTCGATGTGTTAAAAATAACGCTGCATGATAGAAAAAGACGGTATACAGTGGCGACCCTATTCGCCGATAGATGTGCGGGAAAGAAAGAGACGTAGTAATAGCCGGAAATTAGCACTCGTCTATCTTTCATTTTACATCCCAAATTTTCTTATTCCAATTTCCTCTAGCTACGAGCGACGCCATTTTGAATAGCCTTACCATGTTATTCTATTGCAATGGAAAATATACTTAAGGTTGTAGACATGGAGGTGCATTTTGTTTTGTATTTGATTTAGGTTTTGATACGTTTCAATTTTGTTATCGCTTTAGAACACTCTGTCATTTGAAATGAGTCATTTTCTGATAAGAATGCCCTATTGGCGGAGACGCGTGCGCTTCGGGCCGCTACGTCGATAATGCCATTTCCGAACGTAGATAGCGAATAAACTTGCGTGTCGGTTTTTGCAACGAGTTTTAATAAAGCATAGGGGGAGAGAGGCCGAGATATGGAAATGAGCGTGTGGTGGAGAGGAAATTTGAATTTATACATCAGCCACTTTTATTCATGATCGTACCGTAGGGCTAACATTTTTCAAACTGTCGATGTTTTGATTTTTTTTAATTTTGATCTTTCATGATCTACAAAGTCGCGAACGGTTTCTTCTTTATTAACTTACTGCTGAGGATTGTAACGACGTGTAATCAGCGTTCATTGAGTGATGGGTTATTTTCGTAGTGGACCATATTTCATATTTTGGACGAATTAACACAGTTGGCCAGAGAAGTTGGCCTTTATTGCTTCACCGGATTAAGAGGTTTAGCCTGAACCTCTAATACCACATTTAACTGTAAGAAATCATTTTCTATGAGACCTCGTCTGCCGTCCGTTTTGCCTAAAATAATCTGCTGCTCTCTACAACAAAGATCGCATAATAAATAATAAAATGTAACGATAATTTCTATGTTTAGTATTTTATTTCCAACAATAATCATCCTATTGAGATATTATTGTGAAAGCGTATTTTACTAGCAATAGAGGTTCAGGCTAAGCGACATAATATCTATGCCACTTCTTCTTCGAAGCAGTCAAGGCCAGCTTCTTTGGCCAATCTGTGTAAAAAAGCGTATTTTACGTTTCTTAATCCCTCTCGGGCGCCCTCGGATCGGCATGCTTACGCGTAACATAGTAACCGTCCAAGCCGAGGTTACCCCTCACCGGGGGGACCCTTGTGTCGAGTTACTAGCAATAGAGGTTCAGGCTAAGCGACCTAAGAGCTATGCCACCTCTCAATCCGGTGAAGCAGTCAAAGCTAGCTTCTCTGGCCAATCTGTGTAGTTAGTAATAAAAAAAAAAAGTTTCCAAAAAAAATAGTATTATATCTTCAATAGATGACCCCGATTACAGACAGTAATAAACATGTGCATTACCCGAATGACTTCGTATTGAATGATTTTGACGTTTCTTAAATCACAACCATAGAGTATGAGTATAATGCGTTTTATTGCCACAATCAATATCAAAATTGCATTCATGATCTTAAATACTAATATTTTTATAGGAAGTAAAAATCATTTTAAAAGCAATGTAGTATTAATTTTAAATATTATATAGGGCATCTAATTTCTACATTCTTAACATTCAAATAAACGAAATGAATAAAGTAAACGTGTTTTAATAATAAATTTCATAAAATAATGTCCAATTTTGGTAGTATAATTAAATAAAGCGGTCTGTAAAAAATTTATAAATCCATGCCTTTTTTTTTTATTTACGTGTGTAACATAATGCGGATACACACCCCGAAGCCATAAGGGCCGGCGACGGCGGTAGTGTCGGGCTCCAACCGACTAAAAATCTTCACACGGTATTCCCCCATACGGCCATGTATGTGGGGGTCACGGGATAACATCCCACAGTTTTTCCGCAACCCCCGGCCGAAATCCATGCCTTAATAAATTATTAATTAAGTATTATTTATTATAATATAAGGGCAATACCAAGCAAGATATGACATAATGTTGAAGTATCATTTTTCCCGCGTTTTTTTTAAGTTTTCTAACAACACGTTCTATAGCAACAAAGTAAATTTATTATAGCTGAAATTAATAGGCCGTGAATTCAATATTACAACAGAGTCTTGAATTGTTAATAAATCAGTACAAAGCGGTTAAGGATACTCTGGACTTTTTTGAATGCGTGGGAACCCGTGTGTCAAGAGCAGGGCGAGAAATGCATTTTCTTTCACTTGGTTTACTTTAAAAGGTTAAATTGGTTGCGGTCAAGCCTTGATAGCTCCGAATTATACTTTTTAAAATTTCTTGTGTGGGAATGGACTTATTATATTTTGCGCCATTATAAAATTTCTTTTTGTGCCTATGTGTCATTTTTTCATTTCTACACAATCTTTAACCAAGAATTCGGTAGATGCTAGTTATAAACAATGACAGAAGACGAAAGTCTTTAACCAGTACAAGTCTTCAAGGGAACTATGACGTATGGAATGAAGGTTCAAATCAAATCAAACGTAGACAGTAAACGCTATTACGTACGGACGCTCTCTTTCATTTCCTTACAATAGTTATATTACGAAATTCTGGCGCCTACACTGTCTATCTCGCTCCACATTTGTGCCCGTTGTCGTTATGGAGTACTTACTTTTTGTTTTGATTACGGGGGGAAATTTTCAACAAAATACCCGCCTTCTGGGGGTAAGGCGGCGGTTATGTAGGGTTTTTACCCACTGAAACCTCCCCGGTGGCCCTTTCTTCGGTGACTGAGGAGGGGCTCCGAAATCTCCAGAGGAACGCACCGGAGCCCCTCTGCACTGTGCTCAAGGAGAGCACGTCCCGGGGGGTGAGGTTATTCCCTCCCTCCCTGTACCCTCGCAGTGCAAGGCGACACGGGCCAGCCGATGTCGCCTTCCTCCACCATAGCGGACGGACAAAGGCCCCCACCCTTGTCGCCCAGTGAACCCGAGGCCCCTTTTAGTCGCTTTCTAAGACAGACAGGGAATACCGTAGTTTTATTATTTTGTTTATTGTGGGGTTTTACCCACTCTAACCCCCCGGTGACCCTTCCTCGGTGCATGGTGAGCGGCTCCGGGATCTCCAGTTGAACGAACAGAGCCCTTCTGCACTGTCCTGTATGAGCCAGGTCCAGGGAACGTCCAGAGCCTCAAAAAACGGTCGAGAAACTTTAAGAATTGGGCTATTGTCGGTAACATTGTATCAACGTGGAGCTCGCGATTACGTACGAACGGCACGGCGCACCCGTGGCTCGTCGCAGAAAACGATTTTTAAAGGTGTGTATACGGAATTCTCACTAATAAATATTTGAATGATACACATGCCAGGGTCTATTAATTATATCTATTGATAAAGAGGTATTAATCATCACATTCTCAAGTCCCACGGGTTGTAAGATGAAGACGTAACAGAATGGCTTCTCACAATAAGGAGTCCATAACCTTTTTCATGCCTCTCGGACACTTTTTGCGTTTCATGAATGAATGAACCTTTTATCAATGATCTATTGTTAATTTTTTTCCACCTGTACCTTCCACGGTTGAGGACAATATCGTAAAGGTGAAGTGGAAAGATAAAAATTTGTATTGTCCATGTAATATTTTACGGTATAAAAGCACTTTTGTGATGATGCGTAAATTTAGTGAGTCAAGTGGGTTCATATTTTTATATACGTAATTTTTATAGTCAAATAAATAACTCGAGACTCGTGGTAGCCCACTGTCCGGGCGGTTGGCTCAAGTTGCTCTCAGCCCTGTAGTTTTGGGCTCTCAAGAATAAGACTACGGTATCCCCTGCCTGTCGTAGAAGGCGACTAAAGAACCTCGGGTTCACTGGGCGACAAGGGTGGGGGCCTTTGTCGTCCGCTAAAGTGGACCCGGGAAGAAGGCGACATCGGCTGGCCCGTGTAGCCTGCAAGGCACAGGGGAGGAGTAACCTCCCCAGACGTGCTCTCCTTGAGCACAGTGCAGAGGGGCTCCGGTGCGTTCCACTGGAGATCCCGGAGCCTGTCATGCACCGAGGAAAGGGCCACCGGGGAGGTTTTAGTGGGTAAAACCCCACATAACCGCCGCCTTCCCCAGAAGGCGGGGTATCTTTTGAAGATTTCCTCCCCGTTAACAAAAAAAAAGTTGCGTAGTACTCTAGCAACCGATCTTTGGTGCCGGCACCAATAAATTTGTTGTTGCAATTTTATGTGCTGATTTACCACGCTCGGCGGTGGTCCACATCTTGAGGAAACCTACATGTCATAGAATTTATTTCTAAGGGATGTAAAGTCTGCCAGTCCGCACTAGGTGTGCGTAGCGGACTATGCCCTTATACTCTCTTTACAAAGAAGGCCTGCGCCCAACAGTGGGACATATATATTGTCTATATAAAAGGCTGTAACTTTAACTTTTAAACAACTCGATATCTAAGATTCTCTGAAGCGTGATCATATATGTGTTAGTATATTTATTGATAAGTTACTTATGTATGTATATTTAGTGTAGGTTATTGATTATATGTATAGATTTGTTATAATATTTGTATTTGAACGCTAAAGTCCTGTTTTGTTCATATATTTCATGCGCAGGTTGCCTGTAAGAGTCTCTGACGCTCTTAGTTATAGTATAATAATAATAGTCGCCCATTGTACAACTAATTGTAAAATGTAATATGAAGAATTTTGATCTCGAAAAGAATTACCTTTTTTCCATTTTTTACCAAATGAATCATTATACCTTCAGCTTATCCCTTAGACCGGAATAGTGTAAGTCATCGCATAGGTGCCAGCGCCTCTCCAGTAGGACATATGGGAACAGTGTTCCACCTGGTATTCCAGTTGGAATGTACCGTGTGCGAGCGTGTGTCCTTAAACTTTCTACCTGTCACAAATGACAGTTCCGTGAATTTTCATAACTGGCAATCAATTTAATTCTTAATAACAAAAGAATCACTTAACTGTGATTGGATTCTGCAAAATTTCGCTAATTATACAAATTAAATGAACAAAAACGTCCCTTAAATAAGTTTTCACGTTCGTAAATCATTACATAATGTTGCCACAAAGGAAAAAGGTCATGCTGCACGAATGCATAAATCTTTTTACTACCAATTTAACAGTAATTAACCGGGTAAACGGTGTACCGTAAAATGCAATGTATTTTGCAATTATGACAATTAAAATTGCATTATGTATAATTATGAATGGAGTTTTAGCTTGAGAGCATTAATTGCGTTGCCTTGCATATTGCTTTGAAGTTTTCTGTCGTCGGTGAAATCGATTTTAATATCTCATAATGATTTTAGGGCAATTTTTTTTTTATGACGAACTACACAGATTGGCCAGAGAAGCTGGCCTTGACTGCTTCACCGGATTGAGAGGTGGCATAGCTCTTAGGTCGCTTAGCCTGAATCTAGGGGGTAACCTCGGCTTGGACGGTTACTATGTTACGCGTAAGCATTCCGATCCGAGGGCGCCCGAGAGGGCAGAACCACGACTCGGTCGGTAGCTATTTCACGGATAAACTAAGGGACATTCGAAAAGCTAAACTAACTTTGAGTGCCACTTAGGGAAGCGTTGGCGCTGGGAGAAGAAGTGGCCGAAGAAAATCCAGCAACGTTCCTAGCATCTAAGGGGTGGGCCTGCCCATAAAATAGCGGTAACGGGCGAGGATTATTCGCAACCTCAGACGGTTGCGAATGGACACTTTGTGGATTTATTAAATTATGCTCTTTTAGTAGAGGTGTTGAACGAAACTAATTGATGCAGTAGTCCTGATTGAAAATTTGGTACTTCTATAAACCTACCAATATTACAATCAATAAGTATTCTCCAAGACAAAGCGTCCTGCGACCGTAAGAAATAGCAGTAATATTATCGCTATACATCCTGTTAGATATTATGAACGTTGCTGGAGTTTCTACGGCCTCTTCACCCAAAGCCAAGGCTTCCCGAAGTGGCATATAAAGTTAGTTAACTTAAGAATGTTTGAATATCTCGCAAGATAAAGACGCTAAGTAAAATAAATTGTGCATTTGATAGACAATAAATGTTCTTAAAATAAAATATTTTTTTAAATTTATTTATATTTCATAAAAAAAACATGAACTTAAACGAAAAGGATATCTTACGTAAACTTGGATAATACACTATTTTTATTTAAATTTTATTTTTATTTAAAATTTTCCGCCACATGGTGGCAACACTAAGTACTAAAATTTATTTCAGTCTAGTGTCTTCATCTTCCGAGATATTCAAACTTAACCAATCCTTTATTTTTGCTCACGGCTATATAAGTGCATTTTTAACATAATCTCTGCCTATCCGGTAAAACAAACGGTGCAATAAAATAACTTCTAATTAACAAGTTCATCTAGAATCAAGTGCAACACATAACTTCCCTACAAAAAACCGTAATTAATGACATATAAGAGAATTTTAACTAGAATTCTACGGCCGTATCGAAATGTGGTAGACCCTGCAATTTCCGAGCTGGGAGTACTAACGCACTTCAAACACATAATGGTACCCATTATACTATTATTGTAAATGTCATGGAGGTATTCTTGTTCTGTGCTACTAGAGGAAGCATTGAACAGTTGCCTCAAAAACATACATGCTATGTACTTCCGCAGATGTAAGTGTGTGTACAAAGATAGATAGATATAACTTTATTGTACACCAAAATCAAACAAAAGGCATTACATAAGCTGAGAGCGATCTCTTCCAGGCAATCTGTGTATTGACAGGAAACATATG
Organism: Meandrusa payeni; assembly: GCA_029286785.1. NCBI lineage: Eukaryota > Metazoa > Arthropoda > Insecta > Lepidoptera > Papilionidae > Meandrusa > Meandrusa payeni. The sequence goes on from JAGSMX010000023.1 coordinate 5,050,379, forward strand.
AACAAAACAGGACGATGGCGTTAGAAATACAAATATGATAACAAATCTATACATATAATTAACAACCTACACTAAATATACGTACATAAATAATTTATCATTAAATATACTAATACATAAAATATACATATATCATAGTTCCGACGAAATCGATTGATAATGTTGCGCTAGCAAATTTTTAAAAGCAGGTAGGGACTTAGCAAGCCGAATGGAATTTGGAAGGGCATTCCACAGTCTAGTAGCCCGCAATGTGAATGACTTCCCATAAAAGTTTGAGGAATGAGTAGGGGTTTTAAGTTTAAGGGTTTCAGAGGATCGTAAGGATAGAGGATCGGATAGGTGGATAAATTCAAAACGTTCTTTAAGGTAAATTGGAGTAGATGGAATGAAGAGGATGCTATAAAAAAGAGAAAGGAGGCATTTCGACGAAAACGGATTGGTAACCACTTACGCTCCTTGCGATATTCAGTAACGTGATCATATTTACGTAACCCAAATATGAGACGGATGGAGAAATTTTGCAGTCGCTCAAGTTTGTCAAGCTGCTCTTCCGTCAAGTCGGGATAGCAGGCGTCGGCGTAATCAAGAATAGGAAGCAGCAAGGAAGATACTGTTTAAAGTTAGTTAAAGTTACAGCCTTTATATATAATATATATATCCCACTGCTGGGCGCAGGCCTTCTCTGTAAAGAGAGTATAAGAGCATAGTCCCCACGCGGCTCTAGTGCTGATTGGTAGACTTCATATATGGTTGAAAAATGTTCTAAGACATGTAGGTTTCCTTACGATGTTTCCTTCAACGTCGAGCGCGTGGTAAATCAGCACATAAAATTTCAACAATAATAGTAAAAATATTATTATATTAGCTACTTCTAACTATACATTTTAAAACTGTAACTTATCGCTTTTAATCTTATTTTTGTATTCTCGATCTTTCAAACATATTCTAGCGATCACGACTAATACAATCATCAGGCAGATCATGACTAAGCCGAAGTAAAATGACTGATGTCAAGGGCAATGGCCGCATCAAGGGAGAGGATAGTGGACTACAACCTAAAAATGGCCATGAGAAGCAGGGACACAGCGGTCGTGGAGAAGCTAATAGCAAAGCAGCGGGGCGTCTACGACGCGTGAACCGCAGCGATCTCTGGCCACCATCAAATTCAGGCATTATATATATAGAAAAAAAAACAAAAAAAGGAAAATAGTAACTGTAGAAGTGGCACTTTTTTAAGAAATGCAGAGTGAACAATTTAAGCGTATTGGAAAAGAGCACAGACACAGGTCTGTGGTTGCGATCTAACAACAATAAAAAAAAGCCGAAGTAAAATTCTTATTGAAACCCTTAAATGCATGGTTTTTTATTGCGGCCTGGAAAAAATGTTTCATGGTAGGTATTTAGGTACATATAACATAAAAAATAATGAAAAAAATCTGGTATAAAGAAATAGGTATTTATTATGAAAAAATATGTATGTAGACAATTGGCAACACTATGCGTTAAGTACTAAACTTATGCTTACATATTTGTAGGGGTCTATAAATCAACTTAATTCAATTATTGATACAGATTGCGTATATTCCGTAGACTTCCATATTGCATTATGCTGCCTCTATTAGCGAGCACTTTAGTAACTCCATGGTGAGGATATTTTTTTCACGGGCATCACTTGCAACAATGTGAGCAAATTGGAAACAAATACTATTAAATTTTAATTACTCTCATTCAAGAAGCAAGAACTGGCAACCTTACATATGTGGGAATATTCTATGTCTATTCCAGTAATCAGTCTGTATGGATAGACTACGTTTTCTTTAGTATGTTTTCTATAGAAACATTATTTTATCTAGAAATAGCAGAAGTATGGTAATAGTTAAGAATGATAAAGGAATAAACATCAAATTAACGTAAAGGCACCAGTAGTTAACCGTTTAAGAGAGTCGCTAGACAGTTGTAGTGTGTGTTCACCTTAAATTATCTTAAAACAACGAAATGATGTTTCCAACTACCAAGTACTACTTCTAAATTAAGGAATAAGTACTATTTTTCCAAAAAATTAATCTGAAAGATAAATAAACTAACAATTAGTATATATATATACAATTAGTATAATAGTAGTTGACCGTGTGTTGTACCAGTAGTTGACCAGACAAGGCGACTAAAAGGGCCTCAGGTTCACTGGGCGACAGGGGCAGCCTTGTCGTCCGCCAAAGTGAACCCGGGAAGAATACGACATTGGCAGGTCCGTGTCGCCTTGCACTGCAAGGCACAGGGGAGAGGAGTAGCCTCCCCTCCCAGGACGATGCTCGCTTAAGAGCACATTGCAAAGGGCTCCGGTGCGTTCCTCTGGAGATCCCGGAGCCCCTCACTATGCACCGAGGAAGGGCAGCCGGGGAGGTTTTAGTGGGTAAAAACCCCACAAAACCGCCGTCTTGTTGAAGAGAAGTCCTCCCATTGAACAAAATAATAAAGTAGTAGACCAGATGGAAGAAGAATAAGTAACGTTAAACCAGCAAAAATACATAATTTAAGTTACAATAAAAGATATAACTTAAGATTAACTTATCTTAAGACACTTATATGGTTTACAGTCCCAAAGAAAAATGAACTCTCGAGTAGTCATTATGGTATATTAATGTGGCCTAGTATTTATGCCCAAGGATAATCCAGTACGTCAGGTATGTGTTAATAAATTAAATTAGTAGAGTGATTTTTGGTTTAATGACAATTCAATGGTAATAGATTGGTTTCATAGTGAAAAATTTGATTGGAAATTTCAAACTCGGTGAACTGATTTTTGATTCATATCATAAATGATTTTCGCCCACAAACTTCTATCAGAGAAATCGATGTCTTGACGATCTTTTTAAACGTAAAGATACAGTTAAAGGTCTCTGTCTACCTGCATAAGCAGACAGTATGGCGCTGAGTAAAAATGACATTATTAATAGAACATTTGTTATTGTTAATACTAAGCATTTGTATAAAACGTCCCACTGAGTCATTGTTCTCTGCGCTCATTCATAAGTACACTTTAATAGGAAAATGATAAATACCGCGATATAATATTCTTGAGCATTTAATATATATATATTTCGCAATTGTTTTTGTCAGCACTGCGGGTGGTCGCATGCGTTGATTGCAGTTTAATTAAATACAATTTAAAGTTAAAATAAGACCGCAAATAATTGCGGCCCTTAAAGGAAAGTCGTTTTGTAATTCTCCTTTGTTGGTATTTGAGTCGAATTTTAAGTATGTTCATAATATACAATGTTAAATTGCATTATAGTATATATCGTTATATATATATCTTAAGTTGTATGGATCTGATTCTTTTGCCGAGTTTGGGAAAAGTGGCATAATGTAATATATGGGTGTGACGTGTACAGATGTGATACATAATTATTGTTTATAGCTTCGGAACATCTATATGTCTATGGGAGAAGAGAGTATTATATGGTTATTGTTATAACGAGTCCTAGAGTCCCTTTTCAATTATATGACTTTTAATTGATCATCTTAAATTACATTGTACTTAAAAAACGTAGTAATCATGAGTAAAGTAGAGCCGCGGTAGCTCAGTGTCCGGGCGGTCGCGTCAAGTTGCAAAGAACGCTATCAACCCGAGTTTGATACCTGATGCCGGCATCAATAACTTTGTTGTTGCAATTTTATGTACTCATTTACAACGCGCTCGGCGGTGAAGGAATACATCGTGAGGAAAATATGTCACAGAGAAAAATTCTAAGACATGTAAAGTCTGTCAATCGGCACCAGGGCTGCGTGGCGGACTGTCTATCTATATAGACTATATAACTTTACAGAGAAGGCCTGCGCCCAACAGTGGGATATATACTTTTATCTATTTTTTTAATGACGAACTACACAGATTGGCCAGAGAAGCTGGCCTTGACTGCTTCACCGGATTGAGAGGTGGCATAGGTCTTAGATCGCTTAGTCTGAACCTCTATCGCTAGTAACTCTACACAAGGGTCCCCCTCACCGGGGGCACCCTTGTGTCGAGATTACCATTCTGATCGAGTGCGCCCGAGAGGGCCGAATCACCACTCGGTCGGTAGCTATTCACGGATTATCTAAGGGACATTCAAAACCTTTTTTTTGTTGACGGGAGGAAGGAAATCTTCACAAGATACCCCGCCTTCTGGGGGCGGTTATGTGGGGTTGTTACCCACTAAAACCTCCCCGGTGGCCCTTTCCTCAGTGCCCTCTAGACTGTGCTCAAGGAGAGCAGGTCCCGGAGGAGGTTACTCCCTCCCCTGTGCCCTCGTAGCGCAAGGCCGATGTCGCCATCTTCCAGGTCCACTTTCGTGGACGACGCAGGCCCCCATCCTTGTTGCCCAGTGAACCCGAGGCCTGACAGGCCTGACATTAAAAAAACCTAAACTAACCCTGAGTGCCACTTCGGGAAGCGTTGGCGCTGTGAGAAGAAGTGGCCGAAGAAACTCCAACAACGCTCCTAACATCTACTAAAGAGTAAGCACGCACTTTTTTGTTTTATGATAAATTCGCTGCAAATGTAATAAACAAGAACCTGGGTGAGGTTTGACTATACTAAATCTAGGGAGACCACTGATTTAGAGCTATTAAGTGGTCGGCTTCTAGCATCATAAAGGGCGATCAGAAACTACCAAGTTCGGTAATCAAAACCCAACGTCACTAACGCTTGCTGAATTATTATTTTTCATTGAGTTGGTGTATTCATAAATTCAATATACTTATGAAAATATATGTATTTGTGTATGAATATAGTTTATTGCACAACAATTAATATGTACATTATAGAAACAATATATTAACGTTTATGTGGGTCCATGATTATCTAATTTTAGTAGGTAAGTTTAGTATGAGATGCATGTGTATTTATATCGATATTTCGTTATATATATGATCTTTTTCTTCACGATTACACCCGATAATACGTTTTTCTCTTTCATCCAGGATTGCATTTTTTTTAACTTAAGGTGTTATAATAAGTATTAATAAATAAATATTTAAAAAGCAACGTAAAGTATCTAGTTTAATTACTCGCGCTATACTATTTGGCACTGTCTATTATAGAAGAGTAGGAATCGACGTTCCGAGAACAGTATTGACCGCATTCAAAACCTATGTTTTGACGATAACTGTCACACAATATGTACACGGTTTGAGTTATTGCACACTTAGAGCAGAGCTAGCCCTTTTCGCCGACGATACCGGCATTTATGCTTCAGGGCGTTCCCCGAAGTCATTCTCAAAACTCAGACCGCGGCCAATGCCCTAGGGGATTATTTTAGGAAATGGAGAATAGAAATCAACCCGGCTAAGAGCGCAGCCATGTACTTCACGAGGCGTGTTCAGTCTCCACCTCGTTGCGTCCAACTTCTAGGTACCCTATTCCATGGGTAACACAAACCAAATACTTAGGTGTCGTATTAGATCCCAAACTCAGCTTCGGCCCTCACGTAGATCAGGTTAGGAACCGGGCGGCCTACGTTATGGGTCGCCTATATCACCTCATTAATAAGAAAAGTAAAATGTCCCTTAGTAATAAGGTGACACTTTACAAAGCAGTTATACGTCCGTTATGACGTACGCGAGCCCGGTCTTCGCGCATGCCGCCCATAAACATATCCATAGGTTACAAGTAATTCAGAATCGTTTTTGCTACGAGCCACGGGTGCGCCGTGGTTTTGTACGTAATCGTGAGCTCCACGTTGACACAGGGTTACCGACAATGGCCCAATTCTTTAAGCAGGCATCTCGACGGTTTTCGAGACTGCCACCAAACATTCTAACAAACTTCTTGTAAGTGCCGCCACTTATAAGCCTTCTATACTAAATTCCGTCGCGTCGCCCGGAGGCCGAGACACGTTCTTGACGATCCGGACGACGCGATTACCATTGCACAGGCTAGATCTTTACAAATCTTCAAAGCGTCCATTCGCGACCGTCGGAGGTTGCGAATAATCCTCGCGTTATCGCTATTTTATGGGCAGGCCTCACCCCTAGATGCTAGGAGCGTTGCTGGAGTTTCTTCGGCCACTTCTTCTCCCAGCGCCAACGCTTCCCGAAGTGGCACTTAAAGTTAGTTTAGCTTTCAGATGTCCCTTAGATTATCCGTGAAATAGCAACCGACCGAGTCGTGGTTCGGCCCTCTCAGGCGCCCTCGGATCGGAATGCTTACGCGTAACATAGTAACCGTCCGCTGCGTTACCTTAACCGGGGGACCTTGTGTCGAGTTACTAGCGATAGAGGTTCAGGCTAAGCGACCTAAGAGCTATGCCACCTCTCAATCCGGTGAAGCAGTCAAGGCCAGCTTCTCTGGCCAATCTGTGTAGTCCGTCAAAAATCTAATGACTACTCGAGAGTTCATTTTCTTTGGGACTCAAAGAAAAATGAACTCTCGAGTAGTCATTATGGTATATTAATGTGGCCTAGTATTGATGCCCAGGGATAATCCAGTACGTCAGTTATGTGTTAATAAATTAAATTAGTAGAGTGATTTTTGGTTCAATGACAATTCAATGGTAATAGATTGGTTCCATAGTGAAATGTTTGATTGGAAATTTCAGACTCGGTGCCCTGATTTTTGATTCATATGATAAATGATTTTCGCCCACAAACTTCTTTCAGAGAAATCGATGTCTTGACGATCTTTTTAAACGTAAAGATACAGTTAAAGGTCTCTGTCTACCTGCATAAGCAGACAGTATGGCGCTGAGCAAAAATTATATTAATAATAGAACATTTGTTATTGTTAATACTAAGCATTTGTATAAAACGTCCCACTGAGTCATTGTTCTCTGCGCTCATTCATAAGTACACTTTAATAGGAAAATGATATATACCGCGATATAGTATTCTTGAGCATTTAATATATATATATATCGCAATTGTTTTTGTCAGCACTGCGGGTGGTCGCATGCGTTGATTGCAGTTTAATTAAATACAATTTAAAGTTTAAATAAGACCGCAAATAATTGCGGCCCTTAAAGGAAAGTCGTTTTGTAATTCTCCTTTGTTGGTATTTGAGTCGAATTTTAAGTATGTTCATAATATACAATGTTAAATTGCATTATAGTATATATCGTTATATATATATCTTAAGTTGTATGGATGTTCTGATTCTTTTGCCGAGTTTGGGAAAAGTGGCATAATGTAATATTTGGGTGTGACGTGTACAGATGTGATACATAATTATTTTTTATAGCTTCGGAACGTCTGTGTTATGTCTATGGGAGAAGAGAGTATTATATGGTTATTGTTATAACAAGTCCTAGAGTCCCTTTTCAATTATATGACTTTTAATTGATCATCTTAAATTACATTGTACTTAAAAAACGTAGTAATCATGAGTAAAGTAGAGCCGCGGTAGCTCAGTGTCCGGGCGGTCGCGTCAAGTTGCAAAGAACGCTATCAACCCGAGTTTGATACCTGATGCCGGCATCAATACCTTTGTTGTTGCAATTTTATGTGCTGATTTACAACGCGCTCGGCGGTGAAGGAAAACATCGTGAGGAAAATATGTCACAGAAAAAAATTCTAAGACATGTGAAGTCTGTCAATCGGCACCAGGGCTGCTGCGGCAGCTTTACAAAGGCCTGCGCCCAACAGTGGGATATATACCTTTATGTATTTTTTTTTAATGACGAACTACACAGATAGGCCAGAGAAGCTGGCCTTGACTGCTTCACCGGATTGAGAGGTGGCATAGGTCTTAGATCGCTTAGTCTGAACCTCTATCGCTAGTAACTCTAGTAACTCGACACAAGGGTCTAAACCTAAACTAACTCCGAGTGCCACTTCGGGAAGCGTTGGCTTCATCATCTCATACTAAACTTACCTACTAAAATTATCTAATTTTCATACTAAACTTACCTACTAAAATTATCTAATTTTAGTAGGTAAGTTTAGTATGAGATGCATGTGTATTTATATCGATATTTCGTTATGTATATGATCTTTTTCTTCACGATTACACCTGGTAATATGTTTTTCTCTCTCATCCAGGATTGCATTTTTTTTAACTTAAGGTGTTATAATAAGTATTAATAAATAAATATTTAAAAAGCAACGTAAAGTATCTAGTTTAATTACTCGCGCTATAATATTTTGCACTGTCTATTATAGAAGAGTAGGAATCGACGTTCCGAGAACAGTATTGACCGCATTCAAAATCTATGTTTTGACGATAACTGTCACACAATATGTACACGGTTTGAGTTATTGCACACCTCAGTATTATGGAGTATTTACTGTATTCACGAAATGAACGGTGGTAGCTCAGAGAGACGTGGTAGCTCAGTGTCCGTGCTTTTTTTTTAATGACGAACTACACAGATTGGCCAGAGAAGCTGGCCTTGACTGCTTCACCGGATTGAGAGGTGGCATAGCTCTTAGGTCGCTTAGCCTGAACCTCTATTGCTAGTAACTCGACACAAGGGTCCCCCCGGAGAGGAGTAACCTCGGCTTGGACGGTTACTATGTTACGCGTAAGCATTCCGATCTGAGGGCGCCCGAGAGGGCAAAACCACGACTCAGTCGGTTGCTATTTCAGGGATAATCTAAGAGACATTCAAAAGCTAACTTTGAGTGCCACTTCGGGATTGTCCGTGCGGTCGCCTCAAGTTGTATAGTACTCTAGCAATCCGAGTTCGATCTCCGATGCCGGCACTAATATATTTGTTGTTGCAATTTTATGTGCTGAATTACCACGCGCTCGGCGGTGAAGGAAAACATCGTGACGAAACCTACATAGAAAATTTTCTAAGACATGTGAAATATGTCAATCCGCACTAGGCTCGCATGGTTAGCCCTGTAGTTCTGGGCTCTCAAGAATAAGACTACGGTATCCCCTGCCTGTCGTAGAAGGCGACTAAAAGGGGCCTCGGGTTCACTGGGCGACAAGGGTGGGGGCTTGCGTCGTCCACCAAAGTGGATGCGGGAAGAAGGCGACATCAGCTGGCCCGTGTCGCCTTGCGCCGCTGCTGCGGGCACAGGGCGGGAGGGAATAACCTCCCGATGTGCTCTCCTTGAGCACAGTGCAGAGGGGCTCCGGTGCGTTCCACGTTGAGATCCCGGAGCCCCTTGTCATGCACCGAGGAAAGCGCCACCGGGGTGGTTTTAGTGAGTAAGAACCCCACATAACCGCCGCTTTCCCCCCAGAAGGCGAGGTATTTTTCTGAAGATTTCCTCCCCGTCAACAAAAAAAAAAAAAAAAGTTTATCTATTAAAACGAAATAGAGAAGTTTTAGTAAATAAAGGTCGGGCCTACCAATTGACTAAATAACAACTATTTTTACAAGTTTTTCCTAGCTTTAGTTTTCTTAAAAGTATCAATGACTTCGTTTTAATCCAGGTTTAATGTGGTTTTGTTTTCAAATGCTATTAGCGATAAATATCGATCGAGATTTCTGGTAAGGATCTAGCTACGCCACTGCCACTACAGTGTCAATGAATGCTCATTTTGACACAATTGGTTTAGCAGACTCGCTGTCCAGGTCATTTGAAACACCTAAAATATGTTGCCTGTTCATTTTAAGCCTTATAATGATCGTCGAGAATTTGTGTTGAACAGATAAAGATATAAAAGTTAAGTCGATAAATTGTGCAATAATTTATTTATACAGTTATCTGGAGTATTTTGACAGCTGCACGAATGTTGCCATCACTAACTCTTACCGGTTCACAGATCATTAAAGAGGAAGAAAAAGTCTGAATTTATGTTCATTGTCTCCACATTGAAAGACACTGTATCTTATCGACTTTATTGGATACAATTGGCCTTTTGTTTGTAAATGGTTTTTAAAAGACAATTTCGCTTTAGTGATGTACCCAACAACGTTTATTTTCGATGGAGAAATATTTTAAATTGGTGTAATTTGAGATATACGATTCAAACATTAACATAGTATAACTGACGAAGGTAGACGTTCCATAAAATCGAAACTTTTTTTGCGAATATGCAAAGAAGGGGGGCGAATTTGCATCGGGACTTCGAATTCGAAATTCGAATCCTAATTTGGGTGCTCCCGCTATCTCCTGCGGAATCGTTAAAATGCACGCACGGTAGCGAGAACCGTACAAGACACAAAACAATAAATAACGAGAACAATAAATATAATTAAAAACGACAAAAAGCGTCCGTCCGCATGACGGGGGTACAAACGTTGCGCGTTCGCGACGACTCTATAACAACAGAAATTGTATATAATCATTCCAAACTATACCTTAACATTGATCTTTGAAGGTTGTATTTACAATAGAGAATTTGAATGCCCGTTCAACATTTTGTCACCGTAACGTCACCTTTTTTAAGATTTTGTTTTAAACGATTATCGACTTTCTTGTCTTGTATTAAAGTTTAAAATCTAATAATTATTAGTTAAGTTGGTTTTTTCGAATTGGTAAATGGAATTTAAACGAGATGACAATTCTTTATTGCGTCCGCAGATATTGAAGCGATTCTGCTCGCGTTCGTTCATTAATTGGGGTCGATAGAGATGAGAATCGTTTGTTCTGAGAAATGGACTGAGTGATTCTCGGAGACCACGTCGCTCTATGAGATCGAAAGGACATAAGGATTGGATCTAAATGGTACACTTTTCACCACAAGAATGGATTGTCTTAACCGGAGAAACACTCTATGACTGATGCTTTAGAATGGCCGCTGCTATGTAACGCATAAGCTGAACTGACTTCAAAAATGGAAGAGAATCTCTATAAGTGTGTATTTTTTTAGTGTTCTATAGTTCTATAGCTCTGTCATTTATGATTTTTATGGCCTTGACTGCTTTACTGGATTGAGAGGTGGCATAGCTCCTAGGTCGCTCAGCCTGAACCTCTATCGCTAGTAACTCGACACAAGGGTCCCCCCGGTATGGGGAAAAATGTTTACGAGGGTATCAATGAGCTTTAACTAAAACAATATTGAGGTCAGTCATTGAGGGTTGTCAGTGGTACGACATCGGAAACCATAGTCGCCCAACTGAGTTCATTGATGAACAAATATGAATGAATGTGTAAATATGATGATGGTTCATCATCATTCAATTCGTTTTCTCCCCCAACGATTTCCAAAAGGACCTTAAGCGACTTGCATCCCTTTAGGAGGGCATCAGACCACCTTGCCACTTTATTTTGCTTTTACGGTGGGCTGTGTGGGTAATAAATATATTTATTAATTAAAGGTGACTTTGAAAATTACTCTCTAAGCCAAACATTGGCATTCTGGGCGTCGATATTTCGAGTGTTGTCCAGTTTGGCGGTCATTTGGAAAGCAAGGCTAAAATGGCCTCCAAAAAACTCGGAGTACTCAACAGGGCCAAACAGTACTTCAAGCCGGCTCACCGCCTTAAACTGTATAAGGCACAGGTGCGGCCTGGCCCAATACCAACTTCTTCCGTTTGACCGTGTACAACGTAGAGCTGCTCGAATAGTCGACGATCAGGGTCTTTCCGATCGACTCGACCCTCTGAGTCTGCGAAGAGATGTCGGTTCTCTTTGCACCCTGTATCGCATTTACCATGTGTTCCGAGGAATTGTTCGGAATCATCCCATCTACCGATTTCCATTACCGCACATCTCGGCAGAATTCCAAATTCCACCGCCACCATCTTGATGGTTGGCGTTCAACGACTGTACGTTTTTCGCGTAACTTTCTCCCACGCACTGCCAACTTGTGGAATCAACTGTCGCCAGCGGTGTTTCCGAACGTTTACGATTTAGGGACCTTCAAGAAACGAGCCTTATCCTTGCCCAAAGGTCGGCCACCCAACCTACAGCCCTCTGGTGCTGTGGATGTTCATGGGCGACGGTGATCACTTAAGATCAGGCGAGCCGTATGCTCGTTTGCCACTTTTCATATAAAAAAAAAAAACTCTTCGAAAGCTCTACTTCGAATGATTTCATTGGCATTCGTTCATTACATTTCTATCGTTGAGTATTTTATTAAGCCGCCAGCTTCCCAAACGTGTACCAGTCAGATGTCACCTTAATATCTCAAGGGATTGCCGTGTTACGTATCCAGACATGTCCGTTTCTATGTAATTTATTGGGCCAATTAGTAGTGTCTCGTGAGAGGTCTTATCTACGATGCATCGCGTTCTATTTGGGAGGTCGATAATGGTCAAATTTCGGGGAACGCGCCTTTGATAATGCAACCACGTACGGAAGCGGGATTTTAACAAGTTAATTGGATGGAAATATTCCAATGCTTTGAAATACATAGTGGATGTCGTTACGACGGTAGATTAATAAGGACACCAATGGGTTGATTACATTGGAATCCGGTGAAGTTAAAGTTAATGTGTACGTATATTATTTTACGCATATAGATAAAAGAGATTTTGATGCGTAATTGAGACATGATGCTATAGTTAACTATCACGCAAATGCGTTAACTAGATCCATGATCTTAAAGTATATATTAATAATACTTACGATAGCTCAATTCAATTCGTAAATTGTTTCAAATTCTACTATATTCTAGTAAAATTAAAGTCTTAATCTTATCTATTATCAGATACTATCTACTTTCATCGGTTATGTTTAATAAATTAATAAAAGCGCTCAAGCTAGTGACCTAAGGCAGAAAGAAGGTAGACAGTGTGAATTTTCATTTCGCACGGTTTTAACCAACTTAAAAAGAGGTCACTCTCTAATCGTGTCTTTTTTTAATGTTGTTTATGAACTGATTTTGATTTTTTTTTCTTGAAAGCATTTGGTTTCCTTATTAATTTTGTTGTCATAAGTTTAAGTGGTGTAAATAGGCAGTAATAACTGTTTACTTTTCTCGAAGAGTGGTCTCATTTGACCGGTGGTGAGCTCTTAGCCTGTGTGTGACACAAACATGACGTGTGATATACCAGTAACAAATATTAACCAGTGATTTCTGAACGTAAGAAACCAAAAAAACGGAAACTCATCGGTACAAGGTATGTACTCGTAGGAAGGGAGGGTTATGTGAGAAGAGGAAGAAAAGAGGGAAAAATGTGAGACTAAAACCGTAAGAAAAATATTAACGAAAGTGCTAACCTTGTCGTATGTCGTGTGGTGTCGGCTTAGAATAGCACCACCCCACTCTTCCCGTGGGTGTCTATACGACTAAGGGACCTTATACTGTGATATGCCAAAAGTCACATTCTTACTGGAGCACTGGCAAGTCACTGCACTCCCTGCCTCCATCAGTCGTATCGGTCACCCGATCCACTGATACTGGGAGGTTTGGGAACGAGAGATTGGATCTACAGAAGCGCAACTGTTTGTTCACTATAATCTCATCACGCGCAGATGACCTTTGCGAGCCATATCAGGGCTCATGCCCGAAGCTAGTCAAGGTCGCCGTCACCGGTCACTGTGTGGACTATATATACACGGTGGCCGATAGCGTGACTAATAAGCGTGTAGTTTAACTCTCTGATCATAGGTGGCGCTGTAACGAATTATATTTATAACGAGTAAGAATAATTTGTGTAATTTTAAATTGTCGAAAACAATAAAGAGACATGTTTTGTTTTATTTTATGTTATTTGTTATGTTATAACAAAATTTCCTAAATTATTTTATGTACTTAGAAAAAACCAATGAAATTAAGCAATATTTTTTTGCAAATTGTCTTGCTTCTAAATTTACTTCATTCCTACTTCGTGTCCAATGACACCACATCGTTTTTTGTTAATACTTACAACCCACTTATGGATTGCAAGCGTGAAGGTCTATAAGTAATATACTTGAGACTTTTTATCAGGCGTCGCCCCTTACAAAAGGAGGCACGACAGAATTCACGAATTTTAATTTGGGAGCGGAGTATTTAGGTGATACTTTTTCTCGATACATTTTGTGAAATGTCACCGTTAGATAATAATATATGGCATTGTGCAAAACGTCCAATACTCATTTGCGTTATTAATATTAACTTACGGAATATTATTGTATTAATTACGTTAGTATTTTTAAAAACATGATTGCTGTTCTAAATCGTTCTACGTTAAGATATTATCTCAAAGAGGTTTTTTTTTTCTTTGAATTCTGTAGCAGGGTTTCTACAAAAATTACTTTGTATACTATGATATACCACGATAACTACACAAAATAGCGTCCTGTCGCATTATATATATCAAAGAGGTTTTTTTTTTCTTTGAATTCTGTAGCAGGGTTTCTACAAAAATTACTTTGTATACTATGATATACCACGATAACTACACAAAATAGCGTCCTGTCGCATTATATATATCAAAGAGGTTTTTTTTTTCTTTGAATTCTGTAGCAGGGTTTCTACAAAAATTACTTTGTATACTATGATATACCACGATAACTACACAAAATAGCGTCCTGTCGCATTATATATATCAAAGAGGTTTTTTTTTTCTTTGAATTCTGTAGCAGGGTTTCTACAAAAATTACTTTGTATACTATGATATACCACGATAACTACACAAAATAGCGTCCTGTCGCATTATATATATCAAAGAGGTTGGGAATTCGAATCCCAGTCCACTTGTACTAATTAGTCTTCTTTTGACGTTTCACACTGTATAGAAGTAATAGAGGTCCAGGCTAGAAGACCTAATAGCCCTGCCATCTCTGAAACCTGGTGAAACTGTTGCGGTCAGCTCCTCTGACTAACGAGCTTAGATGCGTCACACAAAATTACCATCTCAGTTCACCTCCCTAAAAAGATTAAAAGGATTTGAGAACTTTAATATACGAAACGTAGCTCCCACATCCTCCGATCCCAGTTTTCGCAACGCATTTACTACCTTACTCCCCAAATCTAGAGTCATTAAATTTTACTACAAACATGTATGTGATTTTATTTAAATTTTCAATAAATATTATTATTATAAAAGCAGAACAAAATATTATATATATAATATGTAAGTATAATATTTGTTTATCTGTTTCTTTGTTTTTCTTTATTTTTCTTTACTCAATTTCTCCATCAACAATCATAATCACAAAATATAAGTAAATAACCTATATATTTATAATTACTAATATATATATATGTATATAATTTAATCATCTATTATTTCTTAATCAGTTTTATTGTTATTAATCGTTCAATTCGCTACATATTTACAAAATCAAGGAACTATATCAAAGAGGTTTTTTTTTTCTTTGAATTCTGTAGCAGGGTTTCTACAAAAATTACTTTGTATACTATGATATACCACGATAACTACACAAAATAGCGTCCTGTCGCATTATATATATCAAAGAGGTTTTTTTTTTCTTTGAATTCTGTAGCAGGGTTTCTACAAAAATTACTTTGTATACTATGATATACCACGATAACTACACAAAATAGCGTCCTGTCGCATTATATATATATATGTAAATGTAAATAATATATATATATATATGTAAATGTAAATAATATATATATATATGTATATAATTTAATCATCTATTATTTCTTAATCAGTTTTATTGTTATTAATCGTTCAATTCGCTACATATTTACAAAATCAAGGAACTATATCAAAGAGGTTTTTTTTTTTTTTTTTTTTTCTTTGAATTCTGTAGCAGGGTTTCTACAAAAATTACTTTGTATACTATGATATACCACGATAACTACACAAAATAGCGTCCTGTCGCATTATATATATATATGTATATAATTTAATCATCTATTATTTCTTAATCAGTTTTATTGTTATTAATCGTTCAATTCGCTACATATTTACAAAATCAAGGAACTATATCAAAGAGGTTTTTTTTTTCTTTGAATTCTGTAGCAGGGTTTCTACAAAAATTACTTTGTATAGCAGTAATAGAGGTTCAGGCTAGAAGACCTAATAGCCCTGCCATCTCTCAAACCTGGTGAAACTTTTGAGAGATGGCAGGGCTATTACGTTGCGGTCAGCTCCTCTGACTAACCAGTTTAAATGGGTCACACAAAATTGCCATCTCAGTTCACCTCCCTAAAAAAGATTAAAAGGATTTGAGAACTTTAATATACAAAACGTAGCTCTCTCTCTATCTTCACTAACTTTTATCTCCCTCTCAATTTCCCTTCACCTCATGTGATCACAGTTTTCGCAACGCATTTACTAGCTTACTCCCCAAATCTAGCGTCATTAAATTTTACTACAAACATTTATATATTAATAACTTGTATGTGATTTTATTTAAATTTTTCAATAAATATTATTATTATAACAGCAGAACAAAATATAACGAGTGTCGTTATAAAATTGTACAGTCGTAAAGATTTCACCCGCCCACGACATTGACTCAGGGACACTTCATTTATATTGCTTTTTTTACTCACCTGTACCCAAACAACTTTGTCGCACCAAACGTTCCACGGATAACCAATTAAAAGTCATATAAAACCTAAGCGTTTCACTGACACAAGGTTGTAAACGTTGTCCGGTGTCGATCTTAAAATCCGGTAGCCAAAAGTAATTTGTGAAATTACTTTCTTAGAATTGGAGTCAATTAAGAAGCGTGTGTATAAACCTCGTGATCCGGACAGTTTCGGATAAGATGGCCGGACAGGTTCGGGATTTATTTTTATGACCGAACGCCGGTGCTCGCTTCTATATGTAGTTCGAGATCTCAGAGCGCCGAGCTTGAACCTCAACGGTCCTCAAGAGAATCATCGCATGAGTAATTAACGATAGCATGCTATCTCTATTCTCTAGACAGCATTCAACCGTCCAAGACGAAGTTACCATCCACCGGGGACCCTTGTGTCTAGTTACTAGCGATAGAGGTTCAGGATAAGCGACCGTAGAACTATACCACTTCTCAATCCGGTGAAGCAGTCAAGGCCAGCTTCTCTGACCAAAAAAAGACAGCATGCTATCGTCCATTATTGAGTCAAAGTTCAAACCGCGGCTCTACATACATATAACGGAGAGGGAGGGAGAAAGAAAATACAGACAATAGGTTTTTTTTGATGAACTACACAGATTGGTCATAGAAGCTTCGACTGCTTCACCGGATTGAGAGGTGGCATAGCTCACTTTGCTTAGCCTGAACCTCTATCGCTAGTAACTCGACATAAGGATCGCCCAGGTGAGGGTTAACCTCAGCTCGGACGGTCACTATGTTACGATAATAGGTTTGTACTGTCTTAGATATACGATATGTAACTGACTATAAGAATAAGAGAGAAAGAGTGTGAGTTTGCCCCTCTCTCTCTTGCCCCTACATTAATATACTATACTTAAGATTCTTTCTGTCTTCCAAAACTTATATCTCCCATTAAGCTTCCGTTTGCATATCCTGGTCACACTTTTCGTAACGCATTCACCAGCTTACTCCCCAAATCTAGCGTCATTAAATTTTACTACAAACATGTATGTGATTTTATTTAAATTTTTCAATAAATATTATTATTATAACAGCAGAACAAAATATAACGAGTGTCGTTATAAAATTGTACATTCGTAAAGATTTCACCCGCCCACGACATTGACTCAGGGACACTTCATTTATATTGCTTTTTACTCACCTGTACCCAAACAACTTTGTCGCACCAAACGTCCCACGGATAACCAATTAAAAGTCATATAAAACCCGAGCGTTTCACTGACACAAGGTTGTAAACGTTGTCCGGTGTCGATCTTAAAATCCGGTAGCCAAAAGTAATTTGTGAAATTACTTTCTTAGAATTGGAGTCAATTAAGAAGCGTGTGTATAAACCTCGTGATCCGGACAGTTTCGGATAAGATGGTTGGACAGGTTCGGGATTTATTTTTATGACCGAACGCCGGTGTTCGCTTCTATATGTAGTTCGAGATCTCAGGGCGCCGAGCTTGAACCTCAACGGTCCTCGAGAGAATCATCGCATGACTCATTAACGATAGCATGCTATCTCTATTCTCTAGACAGCATTCAACCGTCCAAGACGAAGTTACCATCCACCGGGGACCCTTGTGTCTAGTTACTAGCGATAGAGGTTCAGGCTAAGCGACCGTAGAACTATACCACTTCTCAATCCGGTGAAGCAGTCAAGGCCAGCTCCTCTGACTAACCAGTTTAAATGGGTCACACAAAATTGCCATCTCAGTTCACCTCCCTAAAAAGATTAAAAGGATTTGAGAACTTTAATATACAAAACGTAGCTCTCTCTCTATCTTCACTAACTTTTATCTCCCTCTCAATTTCCCTTCACCTCATGTGATCACAGTTTTCGCAACGCATTTACTACCTTACTCCCCAAATCTAGCGTCATTAAATTTTACTACAAACATGTATGTGATTTTATTTAAATTTTTCAATAAATATTATTATTATAACAGCAGAACAAAATATAACGAGTGTCGTTATAAAATTGTACAGTCGTAAAGATTTCACCCGCCCACGACATTGACTCAGGGACACTTCATTTATATTGCTTTTTTTACTCACCTGTACCCAAACAACTTTGTCGCACCAAACGTCCCACGGATAACCAATTAAAAGTCATATAAAACCCGAGCGTTTCACTGACACAAGGTTGTAAACGTTGTCCGGTGTCGATCTTAAAATCCGGTAGCCAAAAGTAATTTGTGAAATTACTTTCTTAGAATTGGAGTCAATTAAGAAGCGTGTGTATAAACCTCGTGATCCGGACAGTTTCGGATAAGATGGTTGGACAGGTTCGGGATTTATTTTTATGACCGAACGCCGGTGTTCGCTTCTATATGTAGTTCGAGATCTCAGAGCGCCGAGCTTGAACCTCAACGGTCCTCAAGAGAATCATCGCATGAGTCATTAACGATAGCATGCTATCTCTATTCTCTAGACAGCATTCAACCGTCAATACGAAGTTACCCTCCACCGGGGACCCTTGTGTCTAGTTACTAGCGATAGAGGTTCAGGCTAAGCGACCGTAGAACTATACCACTTCTCAATCCGGTGAAGCAGTCAAGGCCAGCTCCTCTGACTAACCAGTTTAAATGGGTCACACAAAATTGCCATCTCAGTTCACCTCCCTAAAAAGATTAAAAGGATTTGAGAACTTTAATATACAAAACGTAGCTCTCTCTCTATCTTCACTAACTTTTATCTCCCTCTCAATTTCCCTTCACCTCATGTGATCACACTTTTCGTAACGCATTCACCAGCTTACTCCCCAAGGTAAGCGTGCGTAAAGAAGTTTTAGTTTACTCGTAAAAATCAATTGTTTAAAAAATTGTGGCGATTGGCTCATGGTGAAAAACGGATATTGAAAGATGTCTCTGGTTATCCAACCAGAGTTAAAAGAACGTTAATAGTTATATTGTAAATAGTTCTGCGATACCATTAAAAATTAAGAGGTACAAATGAATTAAAAAACAGGGAATGCGTAATTGAAAGGAAAACACTGTAATTGTTGCACGACAGTGATGTTTATTAGTTGAAAATTGTTTGGTACAAAAAGGGCCGGGTGCGGTGGGTTACGGGGAATCGAAGTCAACTAATTAGCGAAGCTGAAGATGCAGTACACTGGCAACACTTATACAGCTGTAGGGTTAACAGAACAATGAGCTTATAATATATAATTAGTAAAAAACAATTATTAATTTTAGAGCAGCGGTATCTGCGTCCGGGAGGTCGCCTCAAGTTGCATAGTACGCTAGCAAACCGAGTTCGATGTCCGGTGCCGGCACCAATAAATTTGATGCTGCAATTTTATGTGCTGATTTACCACGCGCTCGGCGGTGAAGGAAGACGTTAGTCATCGTTTAACTTACATGTCTTAGATAATTTTTCTAAGAAGAAGTCTGCCAATCCGCACTAGGGCCGCGTGGCGGGCAATGCCCTTATACTCTCTTTACAGAGAAGGCCTGTGCCCAACATTGGGATAAATTTTTAAAGGCTGTAACTTTAAGCTCCGTTAGAAGCATAGTAATCATTATCCCCACGATTTGTCGACCTTAATTGGTAATAAAGTAAAAAGTTATAAGCTTTTATCAACTAACAAAAACTTGATTTAAGTTCCAATACAAACTTTTTGTGGCAGACCTATACACTTTAGATTTACAAGCTGAGCGCAGTTGTTAACCCTCTATTAAGTAGTAACTCTGCGATATGCTAAGAAACCCTCCGATGCTTGGGAACTTTCATGTTTACACGCAAGCATTCCGATTTGTGGTCTCTTGGTAGCTTCTGGAAGATTACCAAGACTTTAAATGGCTAACTAGTTTTAAATAGCACTACGGGAAGCATTGGCATTCTAGGAACGCTCGCATTCAGCCAGCAAAAATCGTATTTGTTCCATTCTGTATGCGAATTTTTTATACGGCCCTAACTAAACCACATTCGCTCTCCTGCAATCCCAAGTCGTAGTGAGTTATCAGCTCAAATGGTTTACGTCCGAACAAACCAATTAACAGAACGCCGCTCGGTATATTATCCAACTCGGATTAATCGATTCCACTCGCGATTTTAATATTCGATAGCGATCGATGTCAGTTATAAAGTAACACAACGTGAATAATGATTATTTGTTTTTCGCCGTTGCTTTAATCACTTTTTCGCTTACCACAACTTTTTTGTGTGGTACAAACACAAACCAGTGACAGACTAATGGTTGGGCGTTTGACTTACTATCTAATGGATGGCGATGTATTTCCAGGAATCTTGTAGCAATTAATCCCCTTTTCGGACTTGTTGTTGTTGATGGTGATATGATCAAAAGATGATCACACGCTAGTTTAGTAAGTGCCTATTCACTCTACTCTTGAAGGCTCCCACGTCGTACTTGGACGGAAAGACTGACGCCTGATCGCTTCGTTAGGACGCGCGGAACATCGACTATGAAAGGGTGGAGACCCAAATGTTTGAACGTCCGAAGGTAGAATGGGGATGTAGGAACTAACAATGTATATATTTTAAATTATCCGTACAAAAGTAAGTACCAGTACGACATTCTGCAAACCAAAACGATCTGTCGGTCCAGTTGACATTGGACAGTTGCGTTCCGTTACACAATTCCTCTTATACTTTAGATTTACAAGCTGAGCGCAGTTGTTAACCCTCTATTAAGTAGTAACTCTGCGATATGCTAAGAAACCTTCCGATGCTTGGGAACTTTCATGTTTACTCGCAAGCATTCCGATTTGTGGTCTCTTGGTAGCTTCTGGAAGATTACCAAGACTTTAACTAGCTTTAAATACCACTACGGGAAGCGTTGGCATTCTAGCAACGCTCGCATTCAGCCAGCAAAAATCGTATTTGTTCCATTCTGTATGCGAATTTTTTATACGGCCCTAACTAAACCACATTCGCTCTCCTGCAATCCCAAGTCGTAGTGAGTTATCAGCTCAAATGGTTTACGTCCGCACAAACCAATTAACAGAACGCCGCTCGGTATATTATCCAACTCGGATTAATCGATTCCACTCGCGTTTTTAATATTCGATAGCGATCGATGTCAGTTATAAAGTAACACAACGTGAATAATGATTATTTGTTTTTCGCCATTGCTTTAATCACTTTTTCGCTTACCACAACTTTTTTGTGTGGTACAAACACAAACCAGTGACAGACTAATGGCTGGGCGTTTGACTATCTTAATTAATCCCTTTTTCGGACTTTTATGTGAAACAAAATCAAGTTGTTAAGTGGTGATATGACCAAAAGATGGTACGCGCTAGTTTAGTAAGTGCCTATTCACTCTACTGTTGAAGGCTCCCACGTCGTACTTGGACGGAAAGACTGACGCCGGCAACTTGTTCCACTCTTTTTTATGACGAACTACACAGATTGGCCAGAGATGCTGGCCTTGACTGCTTCACCGGATTGAGAGGTGACAGTTGCGTTCCGTTACACAATTCCTCTTATACTTTAGATATTCCTGCACGAAGGTGATAACTTAAGATTAAGTAATCAGGTATCAGCTAACCTCAAGACTCTTTCACGTTCTCTCGTAAAAAATAGCGGTTGGCTCAAAATAGCTATAACTTTTAGGATTGCAATTATCATCTATTAGTTTCCCGCTAGAGTTAATTGCCCGGTTCGGATTCTAGGGCTCCACTTAGAATTTTATTCTTAGCTATCCAAGTTGCTCGATGTTTTCTCTCCATGTCGAGCATGTCGTAAATCTTAAGCTATACAACTTGAGGTGACCGGCTGCACAATGAGCTATCACAGCTACCTGTTAAAGTGTTATATGCAATTACTTAAGTTAAAGGCTAGAAATTTTATCGACACAAACTCGTCAGAATAACGTCAATTTTTCGGAGATAACTGATATAAAAACAGATATCTGGGCGCAATGCGGATGTTAAATTCTTGACAACTTCTGACTAGGTCCACTGAGCACAAATTTGCGTTCTCTACTTCTCTCATACCGCGCTCTCGTTTATACACTTTGATCGGCAATTCTCGGGAACTCTTGACTCAAGCGTAACGGGACATTTTGCGCGAATGACATATTAGGTATTCATCAATTTATAAGACGTTGTCACGTCAAAACGAACCTGGATGACCGAGCTTAGTTCGGTTTTATTTGGTAAATCATGTGTTTTGGTTACCAACGGTGCAGTTTCGAGATTCGGATAACTTGTTCCTACAATGGTTGACAAATAAAATGTGTTGCTCTGTAACAAGAGATTTATTTATTCGGTGATATTGATAAAATGTTTGTATAAAAAAATAAATCAAAACACTTCTAAAGCTACCTGTAACAAGAGAAACGACATTTACGTAGTCGTCCATCTGTAGGATTTTATATCAACTTAAACATTATATTTAAAAACCATTTTCTTTTGTTCACTTCTTATTTTACATGACAGTACCTATATGTCATTCCTGACAACCGTGCGTTAATGGGACTAAAGCTCGGTGTGTGTGTGTGTGTGTGTGTGTGTGTGTGTGTGTGTGTGTGTGTGTGTGTGTGTGTGTGTGTGTGTGTGTGTGTGTGTGTGTGTGTGTGTGTGTGTGTGTGTGTGTGTGTGTGTGTGTGTGTGTGTGTGTGTGTGTGTGTGTGTGTGTGTGTGTGTGTGTGTGTGTGTGTGTGTGTGTGTGTGTGTGTGTGTGTGTGTGTGTGTGTGTGTGTGTGTGTGTGTGTGTGTGTGTGTGTGTGTGTGTGTGTGTGTGTGTGTGTGTGTGTGTGTGTGTGTGTGTGTGTGTGTGTGTGTGTGTGTGTGTGTGTGTGTGTGTGTGTGTGTGTGTGTGTGTGTGTGTGTGTGTGTGTGTGTGTGTGTGTGTGTGTGTGTGTGTGTGTGTGTGTGTGTGTGTGTGTGTGTGTGTGTGTGTGTGTGTGTGTGTGTGTGTGTGTGTGTGTGTGTGTGTGTGTGTGTGTGTGTGTGTGTGTGTGTGTGTGTGTGTGTGTGTGTGTGTGTGTGTGTGTGTGTGTGTGTGTGTGTGTGTGTGTGTGTGTGTGTGTGTGTGTGTGTGTGTGTGTGTGTGTGTGTGTGTGTGTGTGTGTGTGTGTGTGTGTGTGTGTGTGTGTGTGTGTGTGTGTGTGTGTGTGTGTGTGTGTGTGTGTGTGTGTGTGTGTGTGTGTGTGTGTGTGTGTGTGTGTGTGTGTGTGTGTGTGTGTGTGTGTGTGTGTGTGTGTGTGTGTGTGTGTGTGTGTGTGTGTGTGTGTGTGTGTGTGTGTGTGTGTGTGTGTGTGTGTGTGTGTGTGTGTGTGTGTGTGTGTGTGTGTGTGTGTGTGTGTGTGTGTGTGTGTGTGTGTGTGTGTGTGTGTGTGTGTGTGTGTGTGTGTGTGTGTGTGTGTGTGTGTGTGTGTGTGTGTGTGTGTGTGTGTGTGTGTGTGTGTGTGTGTGTGTGTGTGTGTGTGTGTGTGTGTGTGTGTGTGTGTGTGTGTGTGTGTGTGTGTGTGTGTGTGTGTGTGTGTGTGTGTGTGTGTGTGTGTGTGTGTGTGTGTGTGTGTGTGTGTGTGTGTGTGTGTGTGTGTGTGTGTGTGTGTGTGTGTGTTACATGACAGTACCTATATGTCATTCCTGACAACCGTGCGTTAATGGGACTAAAGCTCGGTGTGTGTGTGTGTGTGTGGAGTCATCTACAAGGTTCCAGGAACCTCGCAGGTACAGGCCTCGGGTGTTACCCCATTACCCGGGTTATCAGCGCAGGGGCGACTGCTCCCCTGGTCTTAGGTACCGTTTTAACACGGATTTTTAGGTATAACTATTTTTGCGTCGCGGCTAATCCCTCAAGCGTCAGCCGCGACGAATCTATCTACTACGCCCTCCCAACCTCTCGGTCTCGATTGAGACGGAGGTCGAGAGGGGCCTATGTGTTCAAAAGCTCCCTAGAATAGGGTAAAGCTCGGTGGCAGCCATATATTGCTCGTTCAAAGATATAATATTTATTAAGTTATTCACAGTGAAAACCTAACAAAGTGGCAATCTAAAGAACGATGTTAACGCCAACGGTTATTAAAAAGTAATTAATAAATACATTTCGCTCTAGAATCGCTTCACGTAATCGTTATTGAATTCGCAACCCCCTTCCACACTTAGCTTTCAATTTAGCGAGCTAAATTAAGAGATCTACCAACACTGGAAAGGCGTAAAACAATTTTCATGCACTCATCGCAATTGGCTCATCTCCACGCAGGGTTGCCAACAACAGATTTAACTTTATAACGGAATTATCACGGCGATGAGGGTAGATGAATATTCTAAGACTTAGTATCATTAATCCATCACTGGTTTTTGACGTGAAAACGTGTTATAAATCAGTATACTCTAGGAGCCATTCGCAAAAAAGTTTGACTCAATGTTCCGTTACTTGAATTCTCCCTTACCTATGACTCATCGCTCCGTTCGATCGGCTCGGAAATTAGAGATTGAACGAGACAATCATTAATTAAAAACTGTGATATAATAAATTGGTCCAGAAGTCGTTGTCACGAATTTAACGTCTGAGCGCCTTGCGCCCACACACCTGGGATTATTTCGAATTGCTATAGAGATTGAATTAACACAAAGCTCGAGATGAGCTTCAAGTTTGGTTCTTCAAGCTTCAGTCTTAGGCCTTCTCCTTATCACCCTCTTTTAAATCGGATCTGGGTTCTGAAGACCTCCACCTGGCATTACGTCCACCTGGTGGGAACAACCTACCGTTGGTGATCCATGGCTACTTTTCTCTATCTATAGCCGTGTGAAAAGCATAATAGGGCACGGTCTGCGAATCGTAAGATCGCAGGTTCGAATCCACCATTCGACTATTGACGTGAACCATCTCCTAACACAACCTTTAGCTTAGTTGGTAAGGTTAACAAGAATGTTTGTGATATTTCTGAAAAAAAAAGAAATTTTGTTCGCATCTTAAAAAATTACTACCCAAGTTGCTAAGAGTGGTGCGGATCTGATTAGTCCAGAGTGTTGGGATACGACCTCTAGATTTTGTCTCGTCGATTTTGCCTGTGACAATCAGTTTAGATATACCAGGGAACTTCTTAAATGGTATAGAAAAGTGTTAATCTGTAGGTTTATGACAATACAAAACTAATACAACGGGCACGATTGGAGAAGAAGAAAGAGAATGAAGACGCCAGAACTTAATATAAATTTGATTCTTCAGAAATAATTGAGAGCGTTTAATCTGTTAAAGTCGTTATACGTTTATAGTTTTGTTGTACGGAAATATTTTATTAACTTTTACTTCTTTTTGATCTGAAGTCAGTCACTTAATCAATAATATATAATATTAGCATATACCATCAACAAATCGGACCCAGGGTTCGTAGAGTACTGGACGGTTTAGTCGCAAGCCTTCAATAATAATAAATGACATCATTTTTCAATAAATACTTCAATTCATAGTATCATTAAAGATCCTGCATTTGAATGTACCAGCCCTGGAGGCTCCATTTGGCTGTACAGCGGAATGCAGTTGCCTTTAGGCTAATTAAAACATCAGACCGTTTGGCAGCCATGTTGTTCCCGACAGGTAATCTTTCATATTTTGTCTTAGCTGTCGAATTGTGCCCTGGGCTTACGCTCCCTGCATGAGTTAATAATTGCGTATGCTAATTTTAACGACGCAGCAATTGAGTTTTGTTTCGTTCTCATCTTATAAAGATCTCAAACGTCGTGCAGTCAAAGTAAGAGAGAGTTATAACTTAATTGGAATCTTGGATTTATGTTTGTTGGTGCGTTAAAAACTGTAAAGATTAAGTTGTACAATATAAGTTGAAGAGATGTTAATACACTCACATACAGCCCACATTCAATATAATTCTAACATGTCATACCAGTAAAACAGTTGTCATTTTTTTATGTATTTGTTTGTAAGGGACGACTACGTCTCAATACTTAACTTCCTTCAGGAACAGTACGCACACCTATCACATTGGCACAACACGAATTGCGTAACAAATTTATTATATTAATCGAACCGACAGTACGCCCGCGTGGTTTTACAATTTTTTTTAATGACGAACTACACAGATTGGTCAGAGAAGCTGGCCTTTACTGCTTCAGAGAAGCTGGCCTTGACTGCTTCACCAGATTGAGAGGTTGCATAGCTCTTAGGTCGCTTAACCTGAACCTCTATCGACGGATTTTCGAGTGCAAAAATATTCTTCTTTATCGTATTCTTCATTCCTGAAGGTCGTGCTTATCCTGAAGCGCTTTCACTGAGACGTCGACGAGCTGCTTCCACACTGCTCTGTCCTCGGCTTCTTTCATCGCGGTCGGAATGTCGAGTCCAACTATGTTTTAATTTGGTCAGACCAGCGAGTAGGTGATCGGCCCCGTGATCTTTGCCCTCGATTTTCCCTACAACAACCATTTTTCTCTAAATTATCTGGGTTCCTTCGGGCAATGTGACCAGAGTAGTTAAGGACTCGCCTGTAGCAGGTAGTGGACAGTCTGTTGGTTATCTTAAGTTGTCGGAGAATGGACTTGTTAGTTCTTAGCAAAAATATAATACGGACGAATTGACTACCTAATCCTTTTCTATAGTAGGTGTTATAAGTGTAAAATTCAATATATGATTACATTAGCCTCTCGTGTTTTACGAGGACACCGTCTGATCAGCGTGCTGTTAGCTCTTACCAATCGAATTGCAAACTGGTCCGACGGCATAATTGCTCATTGCAACCTATAACTAATCTGACCACGCCCTTGGCTCAGAAATCGAACCCATTTGTCTGGCGGAGTCGACGAGTTGCGAAATCGATGACGCGAATCGATTTTAACGACGCCTTGCCACGCAATGTTCATTATCACGTCCCTAATTAATGTAAACGAACAACACTAGAATGTTTTTTATTGCAAATATAATTAAATGCTATCTTTAATTCTTCGTTAACGGTACAGTCTATACGTTCTTGGAACTGATGATGTGAAAAAAAACCAAAGTAAGCATATTTTTAAGAGATTAGTTTGTCGTCATTTCATTAAGGTAACATAGAGCCGTGGTAGCTGGTAGGTAGGTCCGCGTCCTTCAGCCCAGTAGTTCTGGGCTCTCAAGAATAAGACTACGGTATCCCCTGCCTGTCGTAGAAGGCGACTAAAACGGGCCTCGGGTTCACTGGGCGACAAGGGTGGGGGCCTTTGTCGTCCGCCAAGGTGGACCCGGGAAGAAGGCGACATCGGCTGACCCGTGTCCTCCCCGTGACCTCGCCTTGCACTGCGAGGGCACAGGGAGAGAGGGAGTAACCTCCCCGGGAAGTGCTCTCCTTGAGCACAGTGCAGAGGGGCTCCGTGTGCGTTCCACTGGAGATCCCGGTGCCCCTCGCCATGCACCGAGGAAGGGCCACCGGGGAGGTTTTAGTGGGTAAAAACCCCAAATAACCGCCGCCTTCCCCCCAGAAGGCGGGGTATCTTTGTGAAGATTTCCTCCTCGTTAAGAAAAAAAAAAAGGTAGGTCCGTACCGTTGTCTCAAGATGTTACAGTACGCTAGCAACCCGAGTTCGATCCCCGGTGCCGGCATCAATAAATATTTTGTTGCAATTTTATGTGTTACCACGTGCTCGGCGGTGAAGGAAAACATTGTGAGAAAACTTACATGTCTTAGAACATTTTTCTAACATATGTGAAGTCTGCCAATCCGCACTAGGGCCCTGTGGCGGACTATGCCGTTACAGAGAAAGCATGTGCGCAGCAGTGGGACATATGTATATTATATATATATAAAGGATGTAACTTTAACTAACTTTAAGGTTTTATGACTATTAATTGTCTATACTTATATATAAATAAAACTGCAGAAAACCACATGCGGCGCAAATATAGTAACCTCGATAGAGGTTTCATAATTGAACCGTTTGGGGTAGAAACTTTGGGTCCGTGGGGTCCTAGTGCACACCACCTTTTTAATGTCATAGCTAAGAAGTTGGTCGACACATCTGGTGACCAGAGGGCGGCCTTATACCTTGTACAGAGGCTAAGCAATGCCATACAACGTGGCACGTGGCGTACACTGCCAAGCGAAGACGGTTTGGCACAGTTATATTTTTTGTAAATATTTTGTAAAATACCTATTATATTGTAAATATTTCTTTTTTTAGTTAGTATTATCTGCAAGTTTGTATAATTGTAATTAGAATCATAAAAAAATATTGTAGTGTCTGATTTTAATATTAAAATATACTATACTTATTATTACATACAAATGAATGTATATACGGTACATAAAATAACATTTTATACACTTTTTGTCTGTCTGTCTGTTCCGGCTAATCTCTGGCTGGATTTTGACGGGACCTCCACTGGCAGATAGCTGATACTTAGGTGTAACTTAAGCTACTTTTTATTCAACCGACTTCAAAGGAACCAAGTTTTTGATCAATTTTTTTTTGACGAACTACACAGATTGGCCAGAGAGGCTGGCCTTGACTGCTTCACCGGATTGTGCGGTGGCACAGCTCTTAGGTCGCTTAGCCTGAACCTCTATTGCTAGTAACTCGTCACAAGGGTCCCCCCGGTGAGGGGTAACCTCGGCTTGGATAACTATGTTACGCGTAAGCATTCCGATCCGAGGGTGCCCGAGAGGGCCGAACCACGAATCGGTCGGTTGCTATTTCACGGATAATCTAAGGGATATTCAAAAGCTAAACTAACTTTGAGTGCCACTTTACTAATGAAAAAAGAAATTTTAACTAAGATGTTTTATGTTTTAATGCCATTTTTGATACTGGAAACACTTTTTCAAAACCTTACCAATATCAGACTTTTCGGCGTTTTGGAAATTTGTTACTTTAGAT
Organism: Meandrusa payeni; assembly: GCA_029286785.1. Taxonomy (NCBI): domain Eukaryota; kingdom Metazoa; phylum Arthropoda; class Insecta; order Lepidoptera; family Papilionidae; genus Meandrusa; species Meandrusa payeni. The sequence goes on from JAGSMX010000023.1 coordinate 5,079,475, forward strand.
GGACCAATGACAGAGGCCCGCTAAAACACTGTGACATCTACTAGATGGCGATGTCTATGATTAGACCGAGATGTCGAACGTCGTTGTGGTTTGGCCCTCTCAGGCGCCTTCGGATCGAAATGCTACGCGTAACATAGTAACCGTCCAAGCCGAGGTTACCCCTTTTTTTTTGGTCACGCGGGGAATCTTTTTATAGACCATCCTCCGGTACCCTGGGTGGGCCCGGAGACAAGTGTGGGACTCGGCCTGGGCAGCCCCTACCCACTAAACCTTCCGCGAATGCCATCAGCCGTTATGACACCCCAACGACCGGCCGGTCCCGGCAAAGACCGGACTACATCCTCAAAGGGGACTTCTCCGGCACTCAGAGAAGTCCCGACGACGCCGAAGCATGCTGGGGCTAGGTACCCATCCTGGCCCCGCTTCGGATTACGGGGGCGGCAAAAGGAGGCGTTCGTAACGCCTCCTGCGCACCGATACGTCGCCTGCGGAGGAGCCTCTGCGCTCCCTCCTGACCCGCTCATCAGCCTCCTTCTGGGACATGACCGTCGCACAGAAGGAGGCGACCGCCGTCCAAGACCTGTCGCTCGAGACCATCGCAAGAGCGAGGCTCGGAAGCTACAGGTCTATGCCACCGATGGCAGATACCATGTCATGGCGCTGCGCTGCTCAAATGCCGAGGTTACCCCTCACCGGGAGGACCCCAGGCTAAGCGACCTAAGAGCTGTGCCACCTCTCAATTCGGTGAAGCAGCGTCATAAAAAAAACGAAATTTGTCATCGGCTATATTACATAGCATAGACAAAATGTTGATATTATCGATTATTTATGCTCCAATGTTTTCGTTTGCCATTAATCTGTACCATATTGGGCGTGTTATTATTTATGTATCCTGCTTTTTCGTTGCTTTACCGAAAATGGATATAGACACTTAAATATATTCGACTAATTAAGTTAAAATCGAAAACGTATCTTTTTCATTTTATGCAGGATTAATTGCTGATTTAATATAGGATTGAACATGTCGACCAAATTCCACTTAATTGGTGTCTCATTAACAAATGATGAGACGCTATATTGAATTTTACTTGATGATATTCTTTATCTCTTTATATACAGGATGTCCCGTAATTCAACGTCCAACGGTAAGTGGGTTAGGTGACTGTATGACAGCTTCGAAAAAAATAATTGTCATGATATGACATACTGAAAACTATGAAAATAACCAGAGCTTGTACGATATTTTTAAGTACTAACGAACGACAAATTGGCTAGTTTTAATATCGGAGAATAAGACTACGGTATCCCCTGCCTGTCGTAGAAGGCGACTAAAAGGGGCCTCGGGTTCACTGGGCGACAAGGGCGGGGGCCTTTGTCGTCCGCCAAGGTGGACCCGGGAAGAAGGCGACATCGGCTGGCCCGTGTCGCCTTGCACTGCGAGAGCACTGAGGGGGAGGGAGTAACCTCCCCCGGGAAGTGCTCTCTATGAGCACAGTGCAGAGGGGCTCCGGTGCGTTCCACTGGAGATCCCGGAGCCCCTCACCATGCACCGAGGAAGGGCCACCGGGGAGGTTTTAGTGGGTAAAAACCCCACATAACCGCCGCCTTCCCCCCAGAAGGCGGGGTATCTTTCTGAAGATTTCCTCCTCGTTAACAAAAAAAAAAAAAAAGTTTTAATATCGGAATTTTTTAATTCAATGCACAGATAACTGCGCTATCGACCACAAGTACAATTAAAAACAGAAGTGTTACGATTATATAAAAAAAAATTTGTTCGACCGTCATGCATCTCTCATGGAATCTTCGTCGTCCTCCATTACTCCTGGTCCCTACCTCCAGGACTAACTTATGGAAGAACTCTTGTTGTCACGCGCGGTTGGGTTTATTAATACTATATCGCAGAAAGTGCATGTCTTTTATTGCAACCAGTCGCAATTTGTAGAGGCTGCGTATAAGTGCGTGGCAGGTATTTTTTTTCTTATTTTTTTTTATAGCATGTTCAGTATTATTAATGTAAGTATGATTTAGTTACAGCATTGCATTGGTTCGACTGTAATGATGTCGTAATTTTGTCTATTAAATAAATCTATATATATAAAAGAGAAAGTGTGTGAGTTTGTTCCATATAGGCTCCAAAACGGCTATACTGATTTCAATGAAACTTTCAGGGAATCTTCAGATTGACCTGGGGAGTAATCCTGTAAAGTGTGGTGACGATCGGAGCACTCCTCTTTTTGAACTGTCAAATACAGATTTTATTTACTATGATAATATTCTATTGTTTAATAACCCAAATTTGTTGTGTATATTTATGTCCACCCGTTCGAGAAGAGAATAGAAGAGAATGAATACGGAGAGAAATAATAATTTAAGATACTGTGACAGTTAAATTAAATATTTAATGATGTAAGTTTATTGTTTATATAAAATAAAGCAAAATCTAGCTCTGGGTTGGGTACGCTAGTAAATGAATAACAGTGAATCTTCGGAACCCAAGGTAAATGCCAAATAAATTAAAAGCAAATCCTTTGAATCAAAATCGGTCCATAGATCACGGGGCTCCACTAACAATGATTACTACCGCCTTTTTTGAAGTTGGTTAACAAATAACTAGCAAGGAATAGTACAATTTCTCCAGTGCTGTGAATGGTCATGGGCGACGTTGATTACTTAAGATCAGGCAAGTCGTAAGCTCGTTTGCCACTTTCATTACAAAAAAAAAATAAAAAATAATCAACCTCTTTGGTAAACAAATAAATAAATGCGTAATTAATGGCATTCCAGTGTCTCGCACGTTTAAAGGCAGCATACAAATCTGTGTATTAAAAAGAATTAACATGGTTTGTATGTGCGGATGACGCGCGAGTTTTTGTGGTAGCTACCAATTAGTGCCCCTCTGTACATATTCTCTCTCTACCATGTTTTAATATTACCTATCCTTTAACATCTTTAAGCGAAAACAACCCGTACTATTAAGGTTTAACGTATATAATTGCATTTTCAAGTGAACCGTAATACATTATACTTTCCAGAGACGTTCAGTGCATTATTTTTACGATGGAAAGTCAAGTGTTAAGTCGATTCGACTCAACTAACGTACCTATATATGGTTTTATGGCTAATAAATTTCAATTACTTGTTATTGGCGGCTGGGGTATATAATTATTTTACACCAATAATCGAGAGATCAGCGTGATAGGATCTTGCTGAATGCGTCTTTATTAAATTAATCGATTACCGTGATAGTTATCGATTAAAATCAGTATCGACGGCAGAGATGAGATTGTTTTTCTATCAATTATATATTGAACTAGTATTCATTGTAATTACAACTCATACAAGCACGTCGTAATATTAAAACTGACATTTTTTCCCTTAACGAACTTAAAATTTAATCTAGACTGTCCACCATATACATTGCACAGGTTGACAGTGCGTGTTGGAGTGTCCTGTCGCTGACAAATCCGGGGCACCCCGCTCATAACGGCTGATGGCATTCGCGGAAGGTTTAGTGGGTAGGGGCTACCCAGGCCGAGTCCCACACATCCCTCCGGACCCACCCAGGGTACCGGAGGATGGTCTATAAAAAGATTCCCCCGCGTTAACAAAAAAAAAAAGTTGAAAGTGAGTGGGAGAAAGTTACGCGAAAAACGTACAGTCGTGGAACGCCAACCGTAATGTTGGTGTCGTTGGTATTTGGAATTCTTAGCTATTTTGGTATCAGAACACTGCCCATGTTAAAAATCGGTCGTTCATTATGATATAAGTAGATTCCTATTGGCATAATAGAATTGTAATAGGATGGTTGTTATAGTGAAAGTTCAATGACAATAGCAGACCCTAGAGCCAAGTTGAACATCCGACTGGCAGATTCTAATATATGTAACAGTCTTTCTAGGCTTGTATTCGATCTAGCAGCCATAAAGCTTTAAATAAAGTCATATATAACAATTACTAAGGATAAATATCGTATTTATTTACAAACGTTTAATAATTCCGCATTCCACATTTATATATGGCAACTAAATTAATGAATACAAATCGAAAAACATCACAACGAATTAATTGATACCTAATCGGCTTGAGAATTAAAAAATAACATGTAATAATTTACTTTTAATAAATCAAATGAGACAAGTCGTCAATGTCAACATGTCGCCAATATTTTATTTATGAAGCTTGTTTACGAAACAGACATAAGCCACAAACGTAATGTTTTATGAAGACATAAATGTTTATTTTCATTTTTAACAGACTTCTAAAAATAATTAATATAATTTGAATTGTTATTATATTGTTGTTATGTTATTATATTAGTGTGTAGGTTGTCCTTTTTCTCGGCTTATAGACAGACGGTCTTACGTGTGCATTCCGTCTTGAGACTTCAAGAAAAAGAATGCCACTTCCCAATTGCTATTATATAGATATATACATTATATATTGATATATTTTATATAGATTATATTATAAATAATAATAAATATATATAATATTATACCCACTAACTGTTTGGTTGGTCTGCTGTGTCTAAACTGTTGCTACTATAAACATTATCTCCTAGAACTTTGCTTACTATTGTTGAAGAGTGTATGGCTGCCTGTTTCTGTAGGATGCTGATGTTTATTTGTGCGTCTAGCTTTTCACAATATGTTGGTAAATTTTTGCTACTACCCCTGTTGCTCCTACCACAATGGGGATTATGAATGTGTGTGTGTTCCATACTCTTTTATTTCGTTTTTAGTCTATAATATTTACTTAATTTTTCTATTTCTTTTGCACTTTTTTATATTAGTGTGTAGGTTGTTGTTTGAAATTGTTTACTAACTACGACTCCTGTTAATTTAACTATCCTTGCGCGTTACCGCTATTTTATGGGCGGGCCCCACCAAAGGGTGTTAAAAGCGTTACTGCAGTTTCTTCGGCCACTTCTTCTCCCAGCGCCAACGCTTCCCGAAGTGGTACTCAAAGTTAGTTTAGGTTTTTGAATGTCTACAGCCCTGTAGTTCTAATGTCCCCAAGATTATCCATTATAGCAACCGACCGAGTCGTGGTTCGGTCCTCTTGGGCGCCGTCAGATCGGAATGATTACGCTTAGCCGTCCGCTGAGGTTACTCTCCACCGGGGAGACCCTTGTGTCGATTTACTAGTGATAGAGGATCAGGCTAAGCGATCTAAGAACTATGGCACCTCTCAATCCAGTGAAGCAGTCTAGGCCAGCTTCTCTGGCCAATCTGTGTAGTTCGTCATAAAAAAATTGAATTTAAGACATTGTTAAGTTCAAAACAATATAAAACTAAATAGGTCAATAAAAAAGAGTATATAGATGAAGTACGACGCGGCATGAGAACGCCAGAATTTTCTCTTAAAATTAATTTCGTTAAAAATGAGAGCGTACATGTTTGCAGTCATTTTAATCTGTAATCATAATAAGTATATATATTTATGCCTGTAAACTAGCGCTTGACCATGATCCCATCTGGTGTTAAGTGGTTATATAGTCGAAAGATGGTACGCGCTAGTTTAGTAAGTGCCTATTCACTCTACTCTTTAAGGCTCCCACGTCGTACTTGGACGGAAAGACTGTCGCCGGCAACTTATTCCACTCCTTTGCTGTACGCACGATGAACGATGACTCAAATCGCTTCGTTCGGACGCGCGGAACATCGACTATAAAGGGTTTCATTTATAGTATTCCACATTTGTGCTTGTTTCCGTTATGGAGCAGCTACTAGGCCATAGATTACATAAAGTATATTTACTATTTACTCAAAAGTAAGTGAAAAACGTTAACAAATGTCTCGTATAAAATTTTCTCATTCCAAATACAATATGAATAATTTTGATCATCTAAAATACTTTTTGGTGGCTGGCAAATGCGAGTCGCCACAAACTCCTTTTGAAGTCGGTTGAAAAGACCATTTGGACCAAATCCGTTTGCTATGATAGATAAGAGGTCACAAAGACACGAAATTACCCGTTGTTCCGTCTCAATGATGCTACAATCATCCTCGTAATTCCCGTAGATTTATATATGTATGACCCGGGAAGAAGGCGACATCGGCTGGCCCGTGTCGCCTTGCACTGCGAGGACAGAGGGGGGGAGGGAGTAACCTCCCCCCTCGGGACGTGCTCTCCTTGAGCACAATGCAGAGGGGCTCCGGTGCGTTCCTCTGGAGATCCCGGAGCCCCACGTCATGCACGGAGGTTTTAGTGGGTAAAAACCCCACATAACCGCCGCCTTCCCCCCAGAAGGCGGGGTATCTTTTTGAAGATTTCCTCCTCGTAAACAAAAAAAAAAGGTTTTCAATGTCCAGCCCTGTAGTTCTGGGCTCTCAAGAATAAGACTACGGTATCCCCTGCCTGTCGTACAAGGCCACTAAAATCATCGAAGTCAGTTGGTGTAATATTGAGTTATTCGTGCATTTATCGCGCACATACGTAATGCAAATTTAAGACTTAAATGGTTGTCATGGCTTCCTTTGTCAGAATTGACATTGTCAAATAAATAAAGAACCATCAAAATCGATTCACCCAGTCAAATGTTATCCTTGTAACATAAAATACAGACTTGAAGACCTTTTGGGTAATGTGGCATCAGAGCGGAATGCCAATTCCATTATTATTTTTGCTTCCCTCCTCGTTAACAAAAAAATTTTTGCACGTGATCTTGACCTCCTAATGTGCCGCCGGTAAACAAAAATATCACAGAAATGAGGAGGAATACGGAAATATACATTTGTTATATAAGAATTATACAATTTGGAAAAATGTCTAAGCAAAAAGTTGATCAAAAAGTAAGTGAAAAACGTTAACAAATGTCTCGTATAAAATTTTCTCATTCCAAATACAATATGAATAATTTTGATCATCTAAAATACTTTTTGGTGGCTGGCAAATGCGAGTCGCCACAAACTCCTTTTGAAGTCGGTTGAAAAGACCATTTGGACCAAATCCGTTTGCTATGATAGATAAGAGGTCACAAAGACACGAAATTACCCGTTGTTCCGTCTCAATGATGCTACAATCATCCTCGTAATTCCCGTAGATTTCAATATGTAAATGATTATACAAAAGCGAATGTTTACTTAGATTTATTTTCAAATATACAGTCTGTCTCTTAAATAAGATGAATCAATAAAAACAATCTAATACATGCCTAAGGTATAGGAGTTGTTTGAAAATTTACATAATTCAATCTTAATAAAAATCTATTAATTATATTTAAATTTACTTACACTATACTTACGTATACAATAAATTAAAGGATTTATTTACATTCCCATTCATGACTTATTTAACCTAAGCTAAAATATTCAGATAGAATGGTTTTGTACAAACGTAAAGTAACATCTTAGTCAGAATAAATTCCAAAGAGCCAATAGGTAGTTACGGCGACCTAATACCAACTGACGGCGCTTTACTCAAAAGTAAGTGAAAAACGTTAACAAATGTCTCGTATAAAATTTTCTCATTCCAAATACAATATGAATAATTTTGATCATCTAAAATACTTTTTGGTGGCTGGCAAATGCGAGTCGCCACAAACTCCTTTTGAAGTCGGTTGAAAAGACCATTTGGACCAAATCCGTTTGCTATGATAGATAAGAGGTCACAAAGACACGAAATTACCCGTTGTTCCGTCTCAATGATGGTACAATCATCCTCGTAATTCCCGTAGATTTCAATATGTAAATGATTATACAAAAGCGAATGTTTACTTAGATTTATTTTCAAATATACAGTCTGTCTCTTAAATAAGATGAATCAATAAAAACAATCTAATACATACCAATGCCTAAGGTATAGGAGTTGTTTGAAAATTTACATAATTCAATCTTAATAAAAAATCTATTATTTTTATTTAAATTTACTTACACTATACTTACGTATACAATAAATTAAAGGATTTATTTACATTCCCATTCATGACTTATTTAACCTAAGCTAAAATATTCAGATAGAATGGTTTTGTACAAACGTAAAATAACATCTTGAGTCAGAATAAATTCCAAAGAGCCAATAGGTAGTTATGGCGACCTAATACCAACTGACGGCGCTTTACTCAAAAGTAGATTATCTCAGAATTACAGACAACGCTTAAAAAGCAAACATTCAAATACGTTTAATTTTACCACAGGCACAGATTAAATAGATAATTAAGACATAAAAATAAAATACAATCTTATGGTTATTAATACCTCGAAACGTCTTTTATTGCCAGTTGTAAAACATTCAGCTATTAAAAAAAACCTATAAAAACAGGAATTTGTCTGTGTTAAATATAAATTATGAAAGTCGTAAAACTTAAAAGCAATTTGCAATTACGTGTTATTACGTGGATAAACTATAATTAGCTGCGAATGTATAGATGCATAAAAATAAAATATATTGAAGATTAGTTCTTGCGGACTGTGCGTATAATGTGTTGCAGAGATTGAGAAATCGTGACATTGTTCTTATTTCAAAATTATTAAAAATAATCTCATCATGTTTTTTTTTAATTTTTATAGATTTCAACAAAGGAGGTTCTCCATTCTTCTATAGTTTGTTCTTATTTCAAAATTATTAAAAATAATCTCTCATGTTTTTTTTTATTTTCATAGATTTCAACAAAGGAGGTTCTCGATTCTTTTATAATTTTTTCTTATTTCAAAATTATTAAAAATAATCTCTCATGTTTTTTTTTAATTTTTATAGGTTTCAGCAAAGGAGGTTCTCAATTCTTCTATAGTTCTTTTTTTATGTTTGTGCACTCACAGCGCTGCAATCATTTCGTTGGCATAGGATCTCGGGTTCTGAAGATATAAGTAAGAAATGCTGGTATGTAAGTCATACTACGATCCTTTTAATATTTTCTTCTCCGACCTTATACGATCTTTAACCAAACGAAAGTGTAGCTCCACTTAACAACGGGCAGATACTAGTATGTGGTCTGAGTTTTGAAGACATAAAAAATAGTTCAATCTATGCCACTATTCTCTGAAGCTATGCTTGCTTGCTGTGTTTCTCTCTAAATTAAGTATACAAATTCACGACACTATTCGGTATGAAGTTCTACCACATATTTCCAGTGTTTCAATATAACTGATTAATACGCGTTTTATACTGAAATGTCACATATTGGCTCGTTTATGGTAATACCGCCGTGCGCACCGAATGCCAGTGCTTGTGTCTACTTAAATAGGACCGTGAAATGCGTTTAGTTATTTCAAATTGGGATAGAAATTTACATTTCATCTATATTCGATTAAGTTACATTACATTTAAACATTAGAGAATTGAAGGTGAGTGAAGTGAGAGTGAAGATTAGCGAGGTATTGTAAGTACCTAGATTGTGTCAACCCATTCGTACAATAGCAGAAACCTCTGTAATGTCGTCTTCAATGTGTCACGTCATTCGAAGTGGCAGTTTTAGCTGTGTAATTTAAGCTAAGCGATTGAAATCCGAAACTCTGTGCTAATTGACTCTTTAAAAGGTTTGCATTTCTATCCATAGAGTTTATCTCAGTCAGTAGTTTTCTCAGTCCTGTAAAATTATTTTTAAACCTGGACGTTACACGCACAGATTTGCCAGTAACTAATTATAATTAAATACACGCAAACACAACTTTATGGACACTTTTGTCTATGCTTCTGCCGAATACACTGCTACAAAATAGTACGTATATTTACAAAAATGTTACTTTGCCTAGGAAATTAATCACTGCTTAATTAAGGTATTAAAAAGTTTTCTGTTTGTTGTTTCTACAGAAGCGTAAGTGTAATGTATAATGTAGTATCATTTAAAGTTATATTTTATATATAGTTGTATACACGAATAGATATTGCACATAGAGCGGAAGAGTCGATATGTTAATCTATAGTATACAATTTACGTTTTGTGGACTATGTTCTGTCTATAGTCTGTGGTTGGCATGAGTTGACAAAACGTAAAATGGGCGTTAATTACTAGTAACTGTTTGATTACTAACGTAGATTTGAAACTTGTCAATTAAAATCACTGAGGAATTAGGCTCATATCGTTTCATATAGTTTCTAATAAGCTCGCTGAAAAAGCGGTTTGCAATCAATGTACAAAACATTTATTTTTATATCTTTATTGTTTTTATGAAGACAATGTATGAAATATATTTCTAAAAATTTGACTCAAATTTCCATTGGCATAATGACACAATTTTAGTGTCTTAGAACGAAAAAATAAAAAAATATATTCAAAAGCAGCATTGCTATAGATACTAAAGTTCGAAACTTCTCCTTAACTGTCACTGTCAGAAATATGATTAATTCCTAATAACGACTTTTCCACTCTATCTAGAAATATACCTGCTATAAAAACACATGCTCGTTCAATGGATAATACAATTATTTCATTGATTATAGCGTGATCCATTTAATATAGTATCTACAATATTATCTGTTATTATTATTTTTAAATTTGACAGTTACATCTAAGATGGCGGATTTTCATTGACATAAGCACGCGTTCCCGCGCTTTCTAGATGTCAATGCGGTTGAAGTGAATTTAGGATATTCATGTTAATGGCGTGTTGGTGCGACGGTGGGCCTCCGAGGAAGCTCAGCTGTGGTCTGGTTGCGGCGGCCATCGCTGCGAACAACGGCGGCGCCCCTCCTCCTCCGAAGAGGGCGAAGGATGGTGGTAGGAGAGGCCTGGCGGACAGCCGGAGCTTTTCTATTTCAGCCTCTTGTAATCGTTTCGCCTTTGCTCTTCTGTTCTGGAACCAAATTTTCACCTGGAAGGAAATAAATTGTCAAAATTCCAATCACTATTATAGTAATCAGAAAGGGCAATAAAAAATATATCTGTTAAGAGTAATTTCTACTCGAACATGGAATAATATTTATTTATATATCTATATAAAATGCTTAAAGTGCTATTTTTGCGGTACCCTTAGTCTGCTCTGAATTGCCGAAGGTTAGCTGGAAGGAAATGCTAAATAGCATTAAATTCGCTTTGTACATATATTTTGTGTGCAATAAAAGATTTATCTATGTATAAATCAATAGTCACATATATTTGGTATATTTACGGATAAACGCAAACTTCGGTTCCGAAAACAAATCTCCTAAAAGTCTTGTTGAAGAATGCTCGTCGATGTAGATATTGGTATTATTGCAATCAAAGACTTGGTTAGGACTCCTTCAGCCCTGATTTTAATTCGGCTTTTGTTTTGAATTTTAAATTTACTTGTTAAGGTACATTAAGGCTATTTATGATAAAAATAAAATATTTTCTATGTTATTAGTATTTTTTGGACGAACTATCACAGTTGGCCAAAGAGGCTGGCCTTTACTGCTTCACAGGATTGAGAGGTGGCATAGCTCTTAGGTCGCTTAGCCTGAACCTCTATTAGCTAGTAACTCGACACAAGAGTCTCCCCGGTGAGGGGATAGCCTCGTCTTGGACCGCCTTCAACCTCGCCTTGGACGTTTACTATTTTTCGCGTCAGTAGTCCGATCCGAGGGCGCCCGAGAGGGTCAAACCACGACTCGGTCGGTAGCTATTTTATTGTCAAAAGACTATTGGGACAATCTAAGCTAAACTAACTTATATGCCACTTCGGGATTTTATTAGTATCAAAAAATTGTGAATTTATAGTTTTGGGTACAGATGGTACAGCGCCATCTAGTAACCTTTAATTAATTTAAAACTGTTAACTATTGCAAGCTTTTATTATTTTTTACCTGTGTCTCCGTAAGCCTTAATGAAGATGAGAACTCGGCTCTCTCAGCGATGCTTAAATATTGCTTATCCCGGAACTTCTTCTCCAGTGCCAGAAGCTGCTGGGTTGTGAAGGGCGTCCTCGGCTTGCGATTGGGCTTGTGTTTCCGAAGTTGGCACCGCACCACCGGAGGTCCGCTAGGCGCGCCGGCTGGAGAATACCAGTTTACTGGTTAGGGTAGAATATGAGATAAATAATTTTATTTCAGACAAGTTAAACAATGTATATAATACATATTAAAAAGGGGCAGGTAAGGAAAATCGTTAACTGACGATTATGTGTGTGCATGAGACAGTGTAGATCCTTAGCTATTAGACAGTTGTTTATCAATAAGGATGATTATTTGAAGCCTTAACCTCCCCCGGGACGTGCTGTTAAGCATAATGCAGAGGGGCTCCGGTTCCGGGCTCGTAGAATAAGACCACGGTATCCCCAGCCTCTCGTAGAAGGTGACTAAAAGGGGCCTCAGGCTTACTGGGCGACAAGGTTGGGGGCCTTCGTCTACCAAGGTGGACCCAGGAAGTAGGCGATATCGGCTGACCCGTGTCGCCTTGCACGGCGAGGACACAGTGCAGAGGGGCTGCCGTGCGTTCCTCTGAGGATCCCGCAGGTCCCCTGTCTGTGCATGGTGTGGTCGCAAGGGCCACCGGGAGGTTAGTAAGTAGAAGAAAATCTTGTTGAAGATTTCCCACCCGTTAACAAAAAAACAAGATTACATAAAGCCTACAGATTAATAATAACAGTAATAATCACCCTGAACCCTTTTTAAATATTTAACTGCAAACCATTCGATAGATAACGGTAGTTTCGTGACTAAGTTAAACCACGTGAAATCGGTAAACAATACCCGTTCAGTCGAGCCGGTTCCTGTCTCGTAGTTAAACTATTTCCAGGCAATGATTCGCCGCGGTTACAGCGTGTAACTCGGTTAGCTTCACAACTGGGCAACGTTTAGTTAATTCACTCAAGCTTATTTAACCGGTTTCAAAATAGGAGTGAGAACATCCAATTCAAGTCTAACTCTGTATTTTAATGTTTAAGAACACATAGCGCACATTTTTTAATTGATTTTAAATGTTTGACTGTTTAAAAGAGGTTGGTTTCCGTTACTTTCCATATTCATTTTGTTGGTATAGGATCTTAGCTTGGGCTAGTGGCAGACCGGCCCGCAGCCCTGTAGTTCTGGGCTCTCAAGAATAAGACTACGGTATCCCCTGCCTGTCGTACAAGGCGACTAAAAGGGGCCTCGAGTTCACGGGGCGACAAAGTGGACCCAGGAAGAAGGCGACATCGGCTGGCCCGTGTCGCCTTGCGCTGCGAGAGCACAGGGGGGAGGAAGTAACCTCCCCCCCGGGACGTGCCCTCCTTGAGCACAGTGCAGAGGGGCTCCGGTGCGTTCCACGAGATCCCGGAGCCCCTCGTCATGCACCGACAAAAGGGCCATCGGGGAGATTTTAGTGGGTAAGAACCCCACATAACCGCCGCCTTCCCCCCAGAAGGCGGGATATCTTTCTGAAGATTCTGAGAAAAAAAAAGGGTCTTAGCTTTGATATGCCAGGGTGCTCCTAAAGAATGTATGGAAGAATGCTTGATGATTGGGATATTAAAAGATTAATTTCGATCATCAAGCCTTAATAACTTAAAGGGATGCCAATTCTTTTTAAAATGATCTGCTTCTCCAAACTGATTTGGCGGCATATTTCAGATAGCCGTGATGATCTTGAGCTCCTTCAGTATGGACTCGTTGGTTCTCATGGCAGTCCACGTTATACGGAGCAGCCTTCGCCGTAAACCACCATATAATAATAATAATGGCGTATAAAGTTGTGGTGTAACCAATATAAGGCAAGTCATAAAGGTAATCAAAACTAATTCTTACTATTTGGTTAAAGATATCTCAGTCATTTATTGAAATTATTTTTCCAAACTTCGTGATCAATGTAATACACGTTGCTCTTTATTGAAAAGAGAAATAAAAAAAAATATTTCCGTAATTTCGCAATCGTGAAAATACTTTCTTCTACGTATAGTGCGAAATATTGTATATAAAAATTACTAACATTCTTGTTAACCATTCCATCTAAGTTTAAGCTTGTGCTAGGAGATGGTTCACGTCAATAATCGAATGGTGGGTTCGAGTCTACAACCTTACGATTCGCAGACCGTACCCTAAACCATTAGGCTATTGACGCTTATGAAAATTAAAAATATGTTTTCACTTAAATTGATTCAGCCTATTTTAATGCTTAAATGTAAGCAATAATGAGTCATCTATTACATACGATCGGATAGGACGTGTTAATACTGCAACACTTCGTCGAAAGATAGCTTATTCCGCAAGGAGTACTGTTCCCATCTCTGAGATGGTGCTGAGTCTGCTAAGTATCAGGTGGAAGCTTTGGCAGTGACTCGCTCGTTGAGGCAAATCTTCAGAGCCTCGCTCACCGCAGACGAGTGGCCTGCCTCTCAGTTTTTTGTCGGGTGCAGTCCGAGTGTGCAAAGTTTTGCATGACCTAAGACGGAGGGTATGACCTATACGGGGTCCCTTAAAAGTGTAAAGTAGAGAGTAAGGAATAGAGTAGTATAGAGTAAAGAATTGTAATTTGTGTAATGTAGAGTAATGTAAAAAAATGTAGTAATATTGTAATAAAATTGTAATAATATAAGATAAATGTAATGTATATAACTAACAACTAACATGAGAGGAAAGGAAGAGTATTAGATATCCCTAACCACCCACGTTGGGGGAGCTAGTGTAAGACACATCGGCTAAACGTAGAGAAAAGACAAAGGGTTTCACAACTCTGCAATTGATCATAATGCAGCAGATAAAAGCCTTTGTGGCATTTAAAAAAAAAATACCCTCCTCCCCTTTCCATCACCGAACGACTAGGCGCGACGAGCAGTTCCACCTTTACGTCGTAGACATCCCATCAATACGCACGAAGCCTTTGCCTCCACCTTCCTTATGCGGACGGCTAAGGAATGGAACTCTCTGCCGCGATCAGTCTTTCCACGCGGGTACAATCTCGTCACCTTCAAGTCCAATGTGAACAGACACCTTATAAGCTCACGTGCTCTATCCTTGGCTTCATCATCGCCTTCCATCAAGCAAGATAGAAGCTAAACGTGAGCCTATTTAGTATTAAAAAAATCAACACCGCATACATAATGAAGTTTGTTAGAAGTTCTTGGTAGGTAATTTTCAATTATGATATTACCATACGTCGAAGACCTGAGGTAACGACTGACAGTAATTAACACCTGCGGTGTCATTAGGCGAGCACGATGGTGAATCGGTGCAATCAACCCATTTGAATATTTAAAATCGATTCATTGCACCGCATAATGACTCCGGTAGGCCATTGTCCGACTTCTGACTTCAAGATTTTATATTAATGAGAAACTTAAGCGTATATGAGCTAATGTTAACGATTGATTGTTGATCAATTACGTATAATAGAGAACCCTTTCACCGTCGTTTGTGGACCAATTTTAAAATTAGAACAGTCTATTATGTCCCACTGTTGAGCACAGGCCTTTGTAGAGAGTATAATAGCATAGACGGCATTTTTTTTGACGAACTACACACATATGGCTAGAGAAATTGACCTTGAATTCTTCACCGGATTGAGAGGTCGCATATCTGTTAGGTCGCTTAGCCTGAACCTGTATAGTAACTCACTACTCAAGGCAAGGGTCCCCACGGCGAAGGGTAACCTCAGTTTGGACGGTTACTATGTTACGCGTAAGCATTCCGATCTGAGGGCGCCCGAGAGGGCCGAACCACGACACGATTGGTTGCCATTTTACGGATAATGTATTTGTATTTTTAATCTAAAATAGCTATTCATTCAGCTAGTGAAATCATCGTATACATCTGTAATTGATCATTATAACACTGCAATTTATCTAACATTGTACTGTATCTAACCTGTGTGTGTTTTATATTATGGATTCCAAATCGAAAGAAGGCCTACTGTAATAGGGGTCTACTGGAAAAGCTACTGGCTCGTGTACAATGTACTCGTTTTATAATACGTATGGTTTTCGATGTCGAATATTTGATTTTTTTTTAATCACGAACTACACACATATGGCTAGAGAAACTGACCTTGAATTCTTCACCGGATTGAGAGGTCGCATATCTGTTAGGTCGCTTAGCCTGAACCTCTATTGCTACTAACTCGACACAAGGGACCCCGGTGAGGGGTAACCTCGGCTTGGACGGTTACTATGTTACGCGTAAGCATTCCGATCCGAGGGCGCCTGAGAGGGCCGAACCACGACACGGTCGGTTGCCATTTTACGGATAATGTATTTGTATTTTTAATCTAAAATAGATATTCGTTCAGCTAGTGAAATCATCGTATACATCTGTAATTGATCATTATAACACTGCAATTTATCTAACATTGTACTGTATCTAACCTGTGTGGAAAGGAAGAGTATTAGATATCCCTAACCACCCACGTTGGGGAGCTAGTGTATGACACATCGGCTAAACGTAGAGAAAAGACAAAGGGTTTCACAACTCTGCAATTGATCATAATGCAGCAGATAAAAGCCTTTGTGGCATTTAAAAAGAATACCCTCCTCCCCTTTCCATCACCGTACGACTAGACGCGACGAGCAGTTCCATCTTTAAGTCGTAGACATCCCATCAATACGCACGAAGCCTTTGCCTCCACCTTCCTTATGCGGACGGCTAAGGAATGGAACTCTCTGCCGCGATCAGTCTTTCCACGCGGGTACAATCTCGACACCTTCAAGTCCAATGTGAACAGACACCTTATAAGCTCACGTGCTCTATCCTAGGCTTCATCATCGTCTTCCATCAAGCGAGATAGAAGCCAAACGTGAGCCTATTTAGTATTAAAAAAAATCAACACCGCATACATAATGAAGTTTGTTAGAAGTTCTTGGTAGGTAATTTTCAATTATGATATTACCATACGTCGAAGACCTGAGGTAACGACTGTCAGTAATTAACACCTGCGGTGTCATTAGGCAAGCACGATGGTGAATCGGTGCAATCAACCCATTTGAATATTTAAAATCGATTCATTGCACCGCATAATGACTCCGGTAGGCCATTGTCCGACTTCTGACTTCAAGATTTTATATTAATGAGAAACTTAAGCGTATATGAGCTAATGTTAACGATTGATTGTTGATCAATTACGTATAATAGAGAACCCTTTCACCGTCGTTTGTGGACCAATTTTAAAATTAGAACAGTCTATTATGTCCCACTGTTGGGAACAGGCCTTTGTAGAGAGTATAATGGCGTAGACGGCATTTTTTTTGACGAACTACACACATATGGCTAGAGAAACTGACCTTGAATTCTTCACCGGATTGAGAGGTGGCATATATCTTAGGTCGCTTAGCCTGAACCTGAATAGTAACTCACTACTCAAGGCAAGGGTCCCAACGGCGAAGGGTAACCTCAGTTTTGACGGTTAGTATGTTACGTGTAAGCATTCCGATCCGAGGGCGCCTGAGAGGGCCGAACCACGACACGGTCGGTTGCCATTTTACGGATAATGTATTTGTATTTTTAATCTAAAATAGTTATTCGTTCAGCTAGTGAAATCATCGTATACATCTGTAATTGATCATTATAACACTGCAATTTATCTTACATTGTACTGTGTCTAACCTGTGTGTGTTTTATATTGTGAATTCCAAATCGAAAGAAGGCCTACTGTAATAGGGGTCTAGTAGAAAAGCTACTGGCTCGTGTACAATGTACTCGTTTTATAATACGTATGGTTTTCGATGTCGAATATTTGATTTTTTTTTAATGACGAACTACACAGATTGGCCAGAGACAGCTGGCCTTGACTGCTTATCCGGATTGAGAGGTGGCACAGCTCTTAGGTCGCTTAGCCTGAACCTTTATTACTACTAACTCGACACAAAGGTCCCCACATGAGCGGTAACCTCGGCTTGGACGGTTACTATGTTACGCGTAAGCATTCCGATCCGAAGGCGTCCGAGAGGGCCGAACCACGACTCGGTCGGTTGCTATTTCACGGATAATCTAAGAGACATTCAAAAGCTAAACTAACTTTGAGTGCCACTTTGGGAAGCGTTGGCGCTGGGAGAAGAAGTGGCTGAAGAAACTCCAGCAACGCTCCTAACATCTAAGGGGTGGGGCCTGCCCATAAAATAGCGGTAACGCGCAAGGATTTTTCGCAACCTCCGACGGTCACGAATGGAGCGAATATGTGAATACCTTATAAATTGGTTGTCTTTCTTTAGTGTCTATTGTAGCATTTAACAGTCACCTTACGTAATTGTGTCTACAATGCTAATTATTCAATTTCCTGCCAGACATGACGCTATGGGATCATGAATATATTGGCTTAGTGAACTTTTGTTATTAACATTTTCACCTCGATTTAAATACATAATTATATAAGATGGCTGAACTGGTTTGTTGTTTTGTTTTAAGAATGGGATACGCTCAACTTGCACCTATTTCGGGAGTAACTCCCCTCTGGTATACCCTGTAGCGTTATCCGACCTGGTCAATGACCAGGGTTGCCAGGTCTTTTTCAAATAAATACCGAACAGCGATCAAAAAAGAGTTATAATCATTTATTTACATATTAATTTAAAATACAAAGTATCACTGCACGAGAGCTAGCTATTCTAACTTTTAAAAATTATATTTTTTCACTAATGCAAGCTTCCAGCAATGTTTCATTTTCTTTAACTGCCCCATGCATTTCGCGACATGTCAGACACTTTATTTATTACGGCTGTCCATCCACAAATGGTTTATATGGCTAAATTGCTAAAGGCTATAGCTGATTGCGTCAAATATGACAATTGAATCGTTTATTAGGGAGACATATTAATCAAAAAGAAATAGCGAATCGCCCATACTTGTTATTTTTGTCATACCGAACACCGAACATGGAGCTAAAATACAGAACCGTTCGTTAGAATGCCGTACACCTGGCATATAGGTCAGTTACTCTAATCGCGGAAGCACTACGATTCCAGGGAATTTGGAAGGTAAACAGTGACATGACATACAGTTAGGGTTGTATTTATTTTCAACCGACTTCAAAAAAGGAGGAGGTTCTTATCTAGTCTGTATTGTGAGGCCGGTCTGTATAGCAGAGGGGTGAGGTCGGTGCAAGCCGGCGGAGAGAGCTACAAATCCCTGCCAGTAGCCTTACTAAGGTGGTTGGAAGAGGAGGGCGAATTACCTACTTATATCTTTACAATATCTTCTTACATGCCATATTTCCTAATGTTAAATTAAAAATCGTTTAAATAAAGTAAATACGAGAGCCTATATTTTTTGTGAACTACCAGCGCGCGTTGCTTCCCACAAACTAAAATAAATTTGAAGGAAAGACGGAATTACACAAATGTTGAGGGACATTCGATGTTCGTTTGCTGTTTGAGTCTCGATTCAACTGTCACGGCAATATATGTAATTCATTGGAATGATGTTGGCGCCATCTGACCAACTCAGAAACCGTCGTACACTTGTGCACAACACTGAGCTGTAGATCATCATAAAATGCATACTTTACGATTCTCTAAATAACATACAGACAAACATTCATGTTTATTTATATAGATAAGAAGTAAAAAATATAAATATTGATATGTCTATATCTAACATTCACTCTCAAGTGTGGGAGTTCCACTACGGCCTACGGTAAGTCAATACAATACCCGAGCCGTATCGCCGACAATCCAATAAGGCAATGGCTACTTCGCACAAATGCCTATCCTTTCGCATACGAGTGATAAAATACAAACAATTTCAATGGGCCCCACCTGCCGACATATCAATGCGTGCTACCGTACGCTAATGAAGATATAATATCCATCTCTAAACGTATTTATTTTCCCGCGCGCGCCATTCCGTCGGCCATTTTGTGTTCGCGATGACAGACCATAAAGGGCTGTATGTAATGGCGGCCAATTACGCTCGCCGTTTGGGCTGCTTAATAGGATTTAGTTGTCAATGTCGTGATTTAATTGGATTATTGTAATCTCCCCTTTAGCTGAATAAATTATTTCGTTCCTCAGCCGGTGTTTTGAATGCTTTTGTCACAAACAACATAATCCTATTATACAGGATGTTTCTGTAGCTTGTAATAGGATTTACGAGTAGGTATATTGACAACTTAAAACAAAAACCGTCACGGATCAAATTCTAATCAACGCCTAATAAGCACGCTCTCTTTTATTTCTGAAGTGTCAACGCTATGTTACGAAGTTGTGGCGCCTATATTGTTTCTTCTCCCACATTTGTGGTCCTAGTCATTGGAGTAGTTACCTAGTCTTAGATTGTTCCCCTATGTCTATCATGTCTCATCAATTAATAAGCTTTTTTGACGAACTACACAGAGTGGCCAGAGAAGCTGGCCTTGACTGCTTCACGGTATTGAATTGAATTGTGGCATAGCTCTTAGGTCGCTTAGCCTGAACCTCTAATGCTTCCCGAAGTACACTCAAAGTTAGTTTAGCTTTTGAAAGTCCCTTAGATTATCCGTTAAATAGCAACTGACCGATTCGTGGTTCGTCCCTCTCGGGTGCCCTCGAATCCTAACATAGTAACCGCCCATGCCGAGGTCACCCTTCACCGGGTAGACCCTTCTGTCGAGTTACTAGCGATAGAGGTTCAGGCTAAGCGACCTGAGGGCTATGCCAACTCTCAATTCGGTGAAGCACTCAAGGCCAACTTCTCAGGCCAATCTGTGTTATTCATCATAAAAAAACTGTAAAAGTAAAATTTGAATAGTTATCGTTTTATGAAGAAAAAGTGTATTTAATTTTTTTATGGAGCTACCCAAGCATTGCAAAACGATTTTTTTAAAAAGGCAGCTACGATTCTAATTTAAAGTGGAAGGTATGAATGCATAGCCACTAGGCTTCTTTTGAACTGTTCAAATAAATGGATAAATTATTCAAAGAATTTAAACATCACAATAATTAATAAAAACATGGGAAACGTACTGGCCTCGGCAGTTATAATTGATCTTACAAAAAATCGTTATCTAAAACTGCATAATAACAGCGTGGAAAACAACAGAAACGCATTTCCTTATCTGTTGCATTATTTTCATCTCTTTCACATCAGCGCGTTGTTGCATAAGTCAGAAGAGAACAGGTGACTACGCCATGTTTGTAAGCCGCCATTACGCTATAAATACGAATTTATGCAATTCATGTAACGTTTATTTTTTTTTTGTTTTCATTGGCCGTTTGAGTAATATTAATTACATTCTCACCGCACGTACTCATTTAAGAGCGCCTATTAGCTTAATAATTTAACACGATTAAATACGTAATTGGACGATATAGACTTGACAGCTTGCATTCTTTTGTCTATTCTTTTGTACGAGTATACAGATAATATAGCATTGAGCAACATAGAACCTCTTTTGAATTTAAATAAATCGAAATGGTGAGAAATAGGTGAAACAAGACCAAAATGGTACCAATTGAAATGAAATTTCATTGATTCTTTTATATTTTACATACGAAAAAAAATATTTTATATTTTAAGTACAGATCTATTTTACACTAACCGGTAGCCTGTATTAGAGAGTAACATTTTTTTTGACGGGATGGAAATCTTCAACAAGATACCATTACCGGATTTTCCATTTTTGAGCACTGGCTGCATTAATTTTTTCGCTGTATAGTCACATCTATGTTTATTGTAATATAATCTATGGCAGAGTTTCCCAACGTGCTTGTACTCGAGAGCACATTCTAAAATATCGGTCGACCAAATCTTTCCATAACTTGTCATTTTCCCATCATTTATTTTCTTATATTCGTAATTTATTAATAAATAATTAACAAATTGTATACACCCAGAGAAATGTATTTGCAAAATATAATAATTTACAAAACGTAGTAATAATTCACATTTTTAATTAATGTTTTAAAAAAAAATAAGTCTGTCTATCTCTGATCTATGGTCTAAATCAAGTTTTGAAGCGCTGAATAAAATTTTCTTTGTTTCCATACGATTTTAATGTGAGGAGTGACCCGAGTATAGCTTTTAGCCAACAGTTTTGTTGGCATTGTAACTTGGGAAAAGTTATCCTCGGGTATAAAATGTCTATAATCGAATA
Source organism: Meandrusa payeni (assembly GCA_029286785.1). Lineage (NCBI taxonomy): Eukaryota > Metazoa > Arthropoda > Insecta > Lepidoptera > Papilionidae > Meandrusa > Meandrusa payeni. The sequence continues at coordinate 5,101,343 of JAGSMX010000023.1, forward strand.
TAATGGTATTGAAAGTAAACCCTTACAATTGAAAATTGACGGCGCTATGAGGACGAACATAAAAAAAATGTAGTTGAACCTTGAAACAGAACCTCCTTGTTTGAATTCGGTTAAAGATAACAATCTACCCAAAACATTGATAACAATCCAATCTGATTCAGTGTTTCTTAAAGAAGGCGTCAGATCCCAAACGTTTAATCAACCTCATTTCTTTTCATAATAGATTTTATCACATCAATTAACGTACCTGCACGGTACTAATTGAATACATAATCCATTAATCTCGTGTGATTCCATGAAGCATAGATAAGAACGTTGAGACTTGTCTAGTGATGCATGTTTAGTGTTCACTCACTGTAAAATGGCCGAGATCGCGTTCTATTCTTTATTGCCTTGAATCGCTACACTACACGGCCTCTCGAGGCATAAAAAAGACGTTTGAAATACACGCCGTTTCCTTTTTAAATAATTTATTTCGAAAGCTACGAAAAACAGCTCGGCTACATTAATGAGTGGTTATAAAGAATTAGTACTTTTATAATGTAATGAGCCGTGATAGCTCAGTGTCCGGGCGGTTTCCTCAAGTTGCATATTACGCAAACCGAGTTCGATCCCAGGTGCCGGCACCAATAAATTTGGTGTTTTACCAATTAATTTGAAAACATCGTGAGGAAACCTACATGTCTTAGATATTTTTTCTAAAGGAAGGTGAAGTCTGCCAATCCGCATTAAGTGTGCGTGGCGGACTGTGCCCTTATACTCTCTTTACAGAGAAGGCTTGCGCCCAACAGTGGGACATATATATTGTATATATAAAGGCTGTAACTTTAACTTCTAACTAATTTATAAATAAAATAAAAAAAAAAAGCCTTATATTTCTTACTACCTAATTACAAATATACAATATGCTAATTTCTAATTATTAATAGAACCCCTCGTTCTCGAGGGTGAAGGCCTCCTCTAGAGCTTTCCAGGTCTCTTTGTCTTTTGCGGTTAATGGCCACTGTTTGCCAGCCACGCGCATAATGTCGTCTGTCCACCGGGCAGCTGGTCTTCCTCTCTTTCTGGTGCCCGATGGACCTTTCCAGGATGTTACCCTGGTGGTCCACCTATTATCTGACAGTCTGGCTATGTGTCCAGCCCAACGCCATTTAAACTTTTTGCTATTCATCAGGGCATCTATAACTTTTGTTTTTTTTTTTCTAATTAAAGAATGGGGTATTTTTTTAATTTTCTTGATTTTTAACATACTCCTTTCCATTCCATGACTTGCCATGCCCTGATTTTTGACTTGCCATGCCCTGATTTTTGACTTGACATGCCCTGATTTTTGACTTGACATGCCCTGATTTTTGACTTGCCATGCCCTGATTTTTGACTTGACATGCCCTGATTTTTGCTTTCGCTTGATATGTAAATTTCCAAGTTTGGCTAGCGTATGTTAACGATGGTAAAATGCTAGTATTCATAACTTTTTGTTTTATTTATTTAAAGACCAAAATTTCTTCCAAGCATTTGAAACTCTACTATCTATTTCTTGTTCGCTTCTCTGCTTATCAAACGATAATTGTATAATAATTCTATAATTCTGAAGCAAATAAAACATCACGCAGATTTTTTAGTAAAGAAATTGTGCTTCTGGAATATGTTTTGTTGTGACGATCCTACACATATTAGTTAGAGAAGCTGACTTTGATTGTTTCACCGGATTGAGATGTGGACAATTAAATATCCTTAAAATTAAAATAAAATAATAGTGCGCTTATATTAAGTACTGAAATTTAAATAAAAATAAAATATAATGAAAAATACTGTATTATCCAAGTTTACGTAAGATATCATTTTGCGTTTAATTAAATGTTTTTTTTAAATGAAATGTAAATAAATTACTAAAAATATTTTATTTTGTTGTAAGGATATTTGATTGTCTATGATGCACAATTTATTTCAGTTAGCTAGCGTCTTTATCTTCCGAGATATTGAAACTTTCCTAACTTACCCTTTATTTTTGCTCTCCGCTATATTTATGTAAAGTAAAGATATGAAACCTCTTTACTTAAATGTATTTCTTTTTGTATTTTTATAATTTTAAATGTAAAATGTCAATGAAATGTGTGACATTTATATAATAGGTTGTCAAATATCTCCCTTCCGCCTTTTTGTCTTTTGAATTTCGCGGCTATGTACAAAGCGCTACAGAGCTCGTATCTAGCAATACTATACATAATTTGAAAGGTCTTGACATAACCTACAAAACGACGCTATGTATAATTAGTTTGGATATTGCGTTCAACAGTTATAGACGTGTAAACATGAATTCACTAACGCGAAAATTCGCGCTATTTTAAAGTTTTCCTTCGTTAAAGGCAAATCCGCTAGAGAAACGTTCCGTGAGATTAATGGTGTTTTGGGGATGGTACTCTATCACTTCGAACCACGGAGGAATGGTTTCGACGATTCAGAGCCGGTGAAAACGACACCATGGATAAGCCAGCCGGCGGAAGACCTGTGACGACAAATACCGATCAAATCATGGACTACATCGAGTTAGACCGGCATGTGGCATCTCGTGACATCGCCCAGGAGATGGGAGTTAGTCACCAAACCATTTTAAACCATCTGCAGAAGGCTGGATACAAAAAAAAGCTTGATGTTTGGGTGCCGCATGACACAAAAGGCGGAAGGGAGATATTTGACAACCTATTATAATGGATAGAATTGAAATACGGACATTAAATGTTGTTTCTCTAATTATTATAAAGAAACGCAATTTAGTCTTTTATTTCAAACAAATATATAGACTTTATTATATTTATATAATTAAATTATCAGTATAATAAATATTTTTATCAAAATCTTTTAACCTAATAAAGCTATAAAAATATTATCATAACCACAAAGCAATCTCTTTCATCCCTAATAAACTTAAATATGTTCGTTAGTAGTACAAAAAGTGGTGCTGGGTAGTTTTTCTTTGCAAGAAGTATAAGTTTATTTTGTCTTTTTACTACCATGTAGGTACATACTGGATTTTATAGAGACACCGATACGGCAGTTGCTCAAAAACGATGAACATTCCTGCTGGACTAATTAATATGCGTTGATTAATTATGGCGTGGTCTTGTACGAAGCTGAACTCAAAAACAAAAGGTTCAGGTAAGGAAATCCTGGCTTCTCAATGTTTCAGCGATTATCAAAGTCGGGTATTATATAAAAAAATCTAACTGTTAACCAATCCAACTAGGCTATAAAAAATTTAAGAGGCCTGTGCATTTATTTATTTAATTACAAAGTCACAGAGCACATAAATGTTAAATTTACATATAAACAATAGAGATGTTTGATGATCGAGACTTTTCGCTATGAGACCGTTTGCGGAAACGACTATCGGGACAATGATCGTCGAATCCACATCCCACTAGGCGGTCACCTCGTGAGCCAAGTCAAGGTAATTTGTGATTTTTTCCCTTTCGGCCTTCACAAGGTTCTCATCATGCGGGATGGTAATATCGACGAGCATCGCCTGTCGCGGCTTATTGGCAACAATAGTCCTGTCTGTGATGACAGATCGATCCCAATAGAGCGTCGTACAATTATAATAATTATTAATGTAAAACAAAAAAGTAACTTTATTTTTTCATGTAGGTATGATAAACAAATTTAGCGTTAATGAAACTTCCACCGGTTAAATTTAGAGGTAACTGGCAACCCTTACGCATAACAATGTAATAGAACGCATCTTGAATAGGCGTGTTTCCCGCCAAGCCAATGCCTCGGAGTCAAGGGGTCTTACAATTTCACAATTTGTCCGCGCGCGCTTTTTGCGCGCCTCGATAATTGGCGCTCACCTGCGCGCGCGCAACCCGCCAGCATAGCCCGCCAAATACGGCGAGCGGTCGGTCGCAGCCACTCGGCTTTTTAAGACTATCTGACAAATGTGTAATTATTTATTTAATATCGTTCAGCGAGTCGCATTTGGGCACAATTCACATACCGCCGCCGATCTTTTTGCAACCACTACTTGCGAGTGTTAAGGCTGCCTTAATGTAATATATGTCTGTATATATATCGCGAGAACAGATAATTGGGGGAATCTCGTCATTAATTAATGAAATACGTTAATTAAAATTTTTAATTTTGGCACCGTAAGAGCTATTTCAAGTTTTGAAAAAAAAAATACTCGTTATACTTGAGCTTGGTATTTTGTTTTTTGACGAATGACGAAAAATTATACTGAGAAGCAGGCTTTGACTGCTTCACAGGATTGATAGGTGGCGTAGCTCTTAGGTCACTTAGCGTGAACTTCTGCTTGGTACTGCCTGTAGTTCTGGACTTATAGAATCATATCTCACCACCTCCCATGGACCCACCAACCTCGAGGTTATATATAGACGTGGGTAGGTATATGTGGTTCGTTCGCTGGCGTCATAGTGGTCGATATTTGCTAGTTTTAGCATTATTTTATTTCATTGGTGCAACTATGGTTTTCCGATGGCGTACCACCTATCGTGTGTGTATTTGGTAATAATGAAATGATGATTGATATAACTGTTGAACTTAAAGTTACAGCCTTTTTTTATATATATAATACATATGTCCCACTGTTGGGCGCACGACTTGTCTGTAAAGATAAGGCCATAGTACGCCACGCGGCCCTAGTGCGGATTGGCGGTTTCACATGTCTTAGAAATTTTTTCTAAGGTGTGTAGCTTTCCTCACGACATTTTCCTTCACCGCCGACCGCGTGGTGAATCAGCACATAGATTGCAACAACAAATTTATTGGTGCCGGATCTAACTCGGGTTGCTAGCGCACTGAGCAACTTTTTTTGACGGGGAGGAAATCTTTACAAAGATACCCCGACTTCTGGGGAAGGCGGCGGTTATGTGGGGTTCTTACCCACTAAAACCTCGCCGGTGGCCCTTTCCTCGGTGCATGACGAGGGGTTCCGGCATCTCCAGTGGAACGAACCGGACTGTGCTCAAGGAGAGCAGTGGGGAGGTTACTCCCTCCCACCTGTGCCCTCGCAGCGCAAGGCGACACGGGCCAGCCGATGTCGCCTTCTTCCCAGGTCCACTTTGGTGGACGACTCAGGCCCCACCCTTGTCGCCCAGTGAACCCGAGGCCCCTTTTAGTCGCCTTGTACGACAGGCAGGGGATACCGTAGTCTTATTCTTGAGAGCCCAGAACTACAAGGGGGTGCACTATGCAACTTGAGCCAACCGGGCACTGAACTACCACGGCTCTATCGTATGACTGTAATAGATCATATTTCTGTAAAATTTCATTCGTAATGAAACGTCACTAGAAAAAACTAGGAGACTCTAGCCGCTATAAACACCAAGTTCTATTGAAACTTGGCCCCGAGTTGGCGAAGCCAATTGTGTACAAGATAAACATTCAATCACATAATAGCGGTTAATACGGGTTAGTTTTAGAAATCTTTCTTTTCATTGGTGCCACTATGTTTACCGATAGCGTACCACCGACAAACCTTCTTTTTTTGTTGAGTCTCCAACACGATCCTTCTCAGGGGAAGACAAGGTTGTGTGGGGCATGGTGATCCGGGATCTCCAGTGGCAACTCCAACGCTCCGGAGCCCCTCTGCACTGTGCCTCCTGCAATGGCGACACGAGCCGCGACCACTTCGACGGACGACAAAGTTCGAAGTGAATTCGAGGCACAGACAAGCCACCGACAACTCTATCCCTATGTGCCCTCGCAGTGCAAGGCGACTCGGGCCAGCCGATGTCGTCTTGTTGCCCTTGTCGCCCAGTGAACCCGAGGCCCCTTTTAGTCGCCTTGTACGACAGGCAGGGGATACCGTAGTCTTATTCTTGAGAGCCCAGAACTACAAGGGGGTGCACTATGCAACTTGAGCCAACCGGGCACTGAACTACCACGGCTCTATCGTATGACTGTAATAGATCATATTTCTGTAAAATTTCATTCGTAATGAAACGTCACTAGAAAAAACTAGGAGACTCTAGCCGCTATAAACACCAAGTTCTATTGAAACTTGGCCCCGAGTTGGCGAAGCCAATTGTGTACAAGATAAACATTCAATCACATAATAGCGGTTAATAAGGGTTAGTTTTAGAAATCTATCACTTCATTGGTGCCACTATGTTTACCGATAGCGTAAAACTGACAAACCTTCTATTTTGGTTGACGGGGAGGAAGTCTTCAACACCATACCCCGCCTTCTCGGTGGAAGACAAGGTTGTGTGGGGCATGGTGATCCGGAATCTCTAGTGGAACGCAACGTGCCCCTCTGCACTGTGCCTCCTGCAATGGCGACACGAGCCGCCATCACTTCAGCGGACGACAAAGTTCCCCATCCTTATCACCCAGTGAATTCGAGGACAGACAACCCACCGACAACTCTATCCCTATGTGCCCTCGCAGTGCAAGGCGACTCGGGCCAGCCGATGTCGTCTTGTTGCCCTTGTCGCCCAGTGAACCCGAGGCCCCTTTTAGTCCCCTTCTACGACAGGCAGTAGTCTTACGAGCCCAGAGCTACAGGGCTGAGATCACCAACAAACCTATCGTATGTTAGAATTTGGTTATGAGGGAATGATACTAATTGATATGACTGTAATAGATCGGTTTCATAGTGAATTGTCAGTGGCAAATAGCAGTCTCGGGCCTGTTTATAAACTTAACACATCTTTAAAAACTAGTCACGGTGTTTTAATTAACAGACAATGCTCCAGACGTTCCAAATATTCAATTATTACAATGTAACCAAGACCGTTTAATTTGGGTACATAAATAAAACATGCGAAGTTGTCTGCGATGTTAATTTGACATTTTAAACTATACGTAATTATTTCATTGTTACACAAAATGTACAGACTGTATAAATACACATATTCTATGATTAAATGTATGCCAACGTTAACTATATACACTCGTAAGAAAAAATAAAGAGTCGGTTCAGAAAGTTTGAATATCTCGGAAGATAAAGTCTATTAAAACTTCAATGGTTTTGCACAGACTAAATCGTTTATTCAATCCTAACACAGAGTAGGGTAAAAAACAATCTTGTATCTTCTTCCGTTTGACCGTGTACATCGTAGAGCTGCGCGAATAGTCGACGATCAGGGTCTTTCCGATCGACTCGACCCTCTGAGTGTGCGAAGAGATGTCGGTTCTCTTTGCATCCTGTATCGCATTTACCATGGGGAGTGTTCTGAGGAATTGTTCGGAATCATCCCAGCTACCGATTTCCATTACCGCACATCTCGGCAGAATTCCAAATTCCACCGCCACCATCTCGATGGTTGGCGTTCAACGACTGTACGTTTTTCGCGTAACTTTCTCCCACGCACTGTCAACTTGTGGAATCAACTGTCGCCAGCGGTGTTTCCGAACGTTTACGATTTAGGGACCTTCAAGAAACGAGCCTATTCCTATCTCAAAGGTCGGCAACGCACCTACAGCACCTCTGGTGCTGTGGATGTTCATGGGCGACGGTGATCACTTAAGATCAGGTGAGCCGTATGCTCGTTTGCCACTTTTCATATAAAAAAAAATATTTTAAATTATTTTGGTATACAGATAACAAAGACGCTAGCTAACTGAAATAAATTGTGCATGATAGATAATTAAATATCCTTAAAATAAAATAAAATATTTTCATTAAAAAAGGATATCTTACGTAAACTAGGATAATACAGTATTTTTCATAAAATTTTATTTTTATTTAAATTTCAGTACTTAGCCTCTGGCGACACTAAGTAATTTTATAATTCAATTGTGTAATCATGCACAATTTATTTCAGTTTTGACAACAACTCCAAAACAAAGCGAGAAGTTTGAATATCTCGGAAGATAAAGTCTATTAAAACTTCAATGGTTTTGCACAGACTAAATCGTTTATTCAATCCTACCACAGAGTAGGGTAAAAAACAATCTTGTATCTACTTCCGTTTGACCGTGTACATCGTAGAGTTGCGCGAATAGCCGACGATCAGGGTCTTTCCGATCGACTCGACCCTCTGAGTGTGCGAAGAGATGTCGGTTCTCTTTGCATCCTGTATCGCATTTACCATGGGGAGTGTTCTGAGGAATTGTTCGGAATCATCCCAGCTACCGATTTCCATTACCGCACATCTCGGCAGAATTCCAAATTCCACCGCCACCATCTCGATGGTTGGCGTTCAACGACTGTACGTTTTTCGCGTAACTTTCTCCCACGCACTGTCAACTTGTGGAATCAACTGTCGCCAGCGGTGTTTCCGGACGTTTACGATTTAGGGACCTTCAAGAAACGAGCCTATTCCTATCTCAAAGGTCGGCAACGCACCTACAGCTCCTCCGGTGCTGTGGATGTTCATGGGCGACGGTGATCACTTAAGATCAGGTGAGCCGTATGCTCGTTTGCCACTTTTCATATAAAAAAAAATATATTTTAAATTATTTTGGTATACAGATAACAAAGACGCTAGCTAACTGAAATAAATTGTGCATGATAGATAATTAAATATCCTTAAAATAAAATAAAATATTTTCATTAAAAAAGGATATCTTACGTAAACTAGGATAATACAGTATTTTTCATTCAATTTTATTTTTATTTAAATTTTAGTACTTAGCCTTTGGCGACACTAAGTAATTTTTTTAATTCAATTGTGTTACCATGCACAATTTATTTCAGTTTTGACAACAACTCCAAAACAAAGCGAGAAGTTTGAATATTCAAAAACAATCAATAACTATACTAAATCAATAAATAATACATATATTACCCGCGTTGCGAGTGTATGTGTGTCTGTGAATTTATGTTTCGAGAGCGCCCCAGAGGACCGAACCTCGACTCGGTCGGTTACTATTTCACGGATAATCTAATGGACATTCAAAAGCGAAAGTAACTTTGAATGTCACTTCGGGAAGCGTTGACGCTGAGAGAAGAAGACGCCGAAGAAACTCCCGCAACGCTCCTAATATTTAAAGGGGCGTGTACATATATATTTATATATTTTAATGACGAACTACACAGATTGGCCATAGAAGCTGGCCTCGAATGCTTCACCGGATTGAGAGGTGGCATAGCTCTTAGATCGCTTAGCCTGAACCTCTATCGCTGGTAACTCGAGACAAGGGTCCCCCCGGTGTGGGGTAATCTTGGCTTGGACGGCTACTATGTTACGCGTATGCATTCCGATCCGAGGTGGCGCGAGAGGATCGAACCACGACTTTTTTTTCGGAAAGCGTTGACGCTGAGAGAAGAACTGTCCGAAGAAACTCCAACGCTCCTAACATCTAAGGGAGCATGTATGTGCATGCGCATATGTATGGACGAAACGAGATTAGGCGGGACCTTGAAACTCTATCTCTAACTTACATCGTTGTGATTAGTGATTTAGAAAAAATAAGTGCAAACTAATTAAAGAGAGAGAAAATAAAGAAAACAAAGAAAAAGATAAATAATATATATATATATATATATACATATACATATATATCTACTTAGAATATAGAAGTCTAATAAGAAAGATCATTAAGACACGAAGACAAATAACCACCAGTTTGAACAAACTCTCAAGTCAGAGAAACAAATAGAATTTCCCCGGAAAGGACGAAAACATGTCCTTTCCGGGGAAAACCCTTAAAAAAAAAACTCTATCTCTAGCTGCTTAATTAACAACTAAGCTACGTGATTCTAGATCCACGAAGAATCAACAGACTTGATCTAGCTACCACGTTCGTGGGACAACCAGTTTGTCCTTTCAACTTACCACTTAAAGATATAATTGAAACGGCCATTTAATTGCACTATCAAAGAAAAATCGTTCACGCGTCAATCAATTCAACTTAGATGTGTGCCAGTTAAGTATACAATTATAATTGAAGAATTAAACGATCGATCTAAGCAATAAATTTAAACGTCAATAGCGTAATGGTTTGGGGCGTAGTCTGAGAAATATAAGATAGAAAACAAAACAAAGGTTTAAACTTCGTTCGTTCGACTATTGCGTTAATTGTATTCGTTTTAGAGTTAGTTAAAGTTAAAGTTACAGCCTTTATATATATATATATATACATATATATCTACTTAGAATATAGAAGTCTAATAAGAAAGATCATTAAGACACGAAGACAAATAACCACCAGTTTGAACAAACTCTCAAGTCAGAGAAACAAATAGAATTTCCCGGAAAGGGCGAAAACATGTCCTTTCCGGGGAAAACCCTTAAAAAAAACTCTATCTCTAGCTGCTTAATTAACAACTAAGCTACGTGATTCTAGATCCACGAAGAATCAACAGACTTGATCTAGCTACCACGTTCGTGGGACAACCAGTTTGTCCTTTCAACTTACCACTTAAAGATATAATTGAAACGGCCAATTAATTGCACTATCAAAGAAAAATCGTTCACGCGTAAATCAATTCAACTTAGATGTGTGCCAGTTAAGTATACAATTATAACTGAAGGATTAAACGATCGATCTAAGCAATAAATTTAAACGTCAATAGCGTAATGGTTTGGGGCGTAGTCTGAGAAATATAAGATAGAAAACAAAACAAAGGTTTAAACTTCGTTCGTTCGACTATTGCGTTAATTGTATTCGTTTTAGAGTTAGTTAAAGTTAAAGTTACAGCCTTTATATATATAATATATATGTCTCACTGCTGGGCACAGGCCTTCTCTGTAAAGAGAGTATAAGGGCATAGTCCACCACGCGGCCCTAGTGCGGATTGGTAGACTTCACATGGCTTAGAAAAATTTTCTAAGACATGTAGGTTTCCTCACGATGTTTTCCATCACCGCCGAGCGCGTTAATCAGCACATAAAATTGCAACAGCAAATTTATTGGTGCCGGCACCGGGGATCGAACTCGGGTTGCTAGCGTACTATGCAACAAGAGCCAACCGCCTGGACTCTGAGCTACCACGGCTCCATGGCACGTTTTAGAGTATTTAACAAGTATATGTACGAATTATTATATATATATTGCACATTTTTTTTTATATGTAACAATAGGCATAACTTATATTCTAAAATTCAGAGTTTTATTGCCCCTTGTCCTTTTTAATCTAAATATAGTATATAGTATGCCTATGCTATTTCTAGTTCCCCTAACGTGGATAGGTTAGGGCAGTTATTATCCCATGCCTTTCCTCTCATTCATTCATCCTTGCATATTGGTTAAACCACTAGCGGATACCTTTTTTGTATTTTCGAATTATCGTAGGAATATTACGAAATAGAATTTATCAAACGGGACGGAAATCTCCAAAAAAATACACTGCCTTCTGGGGGGAATGCGGCGGTTACGTGAGGTTTTTACCCACTAAAACCTCCTCGGTGCATGGTGAGGGGCTCAGGGATCTCCAAAGGAACGCACCGGAGCCCCTTTGCACTGTGCTCACGGAGAGAACTTCCCGGGGTTGGGAAGCGAGGGAGGTTACCTCCCTCCCAGTGCAAGGCGACACGGGCCAGCCGATGTCGCCTTATTCCCGGGTCCACCTTGGCGGACGACAAAGGCCCCCTTGTCGCCCAGTGATCCCGAGGCCCCTTTTAGTCGCCTTCTACGACAAGGGTTACCTTAGTCTTATTCTTTTGAGCCCAGAACTACAGGGCTGACAAAATAGAATTAATCATAACCTAACCAAATTCTTATCAAACTACCCTCAAAGTACATCTATAAAGAATGAACTAGTCAAATCGGTTAGCGTCATATTGAATTATTGGTACATTTTTTGCATACTTAGTGTAAATTTGAGACTAACATGGTTTTCTCATGGTTGGCCAGCACCAGCCTGGAAGCACCAGCGTGCAAATAAAAAATCATCGAGCAATCATCCTGTATATCTGTATGAGTTATTTTATTACTGCTAACAGTATTCCAAAACCTCTTGCTATCCAAGGATGATGTTATAAGCTTTTAAGCAAGTCCGGACGTCTCTTGCACTAAACTACAGAAACGTCACATTTCCACAAAGTGACGCCGTGTTTGGTGACGGCAACTCTCTAACGGCACTCCGATACGTTTGACGTCCGGCGACGGGAATGGAAACCGAATTCCACAAAACTGTACCAACCAATTAATCGTTACGGGTGTAACGTTGATAAAATTTATATAGAGGTATGCGGGGACAGACTTGGGGGAGCGACGTTTATCTGTATCATATTGGCAATTAAATAGTTTTTATGGCGATCACTAATTCGGCCCACATATTTTATCTTTACCATGTACTAAGTGAAACATGTTCGTGCTTTTAATATGGTTCTAATTAAAAGCTCATGATAGCTCGTAATAGCGTCGTAGTAGCTCAGTTGTCGTCTCAAGTCGGTTAGTACGCTAGCATCACGAGTTCGATTCCCAGATGCAATTGTAAGTGCTGATTTACCAAGCCCTCGGCGATGAAAGAAAACATCATCGTTTCCCGAATGTCACACGAATTTCTATGGCAATTCTTTTACCTGTATAGCTATAAAACTCTGGAATAGTTTGCCGATTGAGATTACTTGTGTTGGACTTCGTAAACTTGTGTTTAAATCGCCTGTATCTGAATACTTTCTACTCAAAAAATGAAAAGTACCTGGTAACTGGTATATAAATTATCGTTTATTCATTCCATGTATGTGTATATTATTATATTTATATTGACGTATCTATTTATGTATATTTATCTATATAATATTTTTAAACGCCCTTAACCCGCTCTTAACCACTAAAGGTTAGCTGAAACATAATGCTAAAAATCATTAAGATCGCCTTTGTAAATACTTTGGTGCAATAAAGGATTTATCGATCTATCTATCGTAAGGAAATTACGGCAAATAAAGACCGTCAACACGTACTAGGACCGCATGTTGATCTATGCCCATACTTTCTTTGCAGAGAAGGCCTGTGGCAAACAGAAGGACATATACTATATGTATATATTTCAAAGGTAAATAAAACTTATGTTTGTTACCTTATTACTTTTGACTGGGTGAACCGATTTTAAAAGCTGGTGATTCCCGTATCAATTTGGATCAGTTCGCACAATGGCATTCACGAGAAAACCATAAAAGTTTTAAAATTGCATTATGTGCACGACAAATGGATTTATAACTCATCACTCCGACCGATTTCGATGATTTGAAAAGGATGTACTTCAACGATAGTTTGTTGAGAGTTTGATTTTTTTTTTCAATGACGAACTACACAGATTGGCCAGAGAGGCCTTGACTGCTTCACCGGATTGAGAGGTGGCATAGCTCTTAGGTCGCTTAGTCTGAACCTCTATCGCTAGTAACTCGACACAAGGGTCCCCCCGGTGCGGGTAACCTCGGCTTGGACGGTTTCTATGTTACGCATAAGCATTCCGATCCGAGGGCGCCCGAGAGGGCCGGACCACGACTCGGTCGGTAGCTATTTCACGGATAATCTAAGGGACATTCGAATAGCTAAACTAACTTTGAGTGCCACTTCGGGAAGCGTTGGCGCTGGGAGAAGAAGTGGCCGAAGAAACTCCAGCAACGCTCCTAGCATCTAAGGGGTGGGGCCTGCCCATAAAACAGCGGTAACGCGCGAGGATTATTCGCAACCTCCGACGGTCGCGAATGGACGCTTTGTGGATTTGTAAAGATCTAGCCTGTGCAATGGTTATCGCGTCGTCCGGATCGTCAAGAACGTGTCTCGGTCTCCGGGCGACGCGACGGAATTTAGTATAGGAAGGCTTATAAGTGGCGGCACTTACAAGAAGTTTGTTAGAATGTTTGGTGGCTGTCTCGTTTGGTTAGGTTCTGATTTATTCTATTTCGTAATATTCCTATTCTATTTCAAGTCGGTTTTTTACTCGTGTTACAATAACATTTTAAATTTAGTAAATCAAGTCTAAGTTAGCCGGAAGCGAAACTATCACGAAACTCGACATGTTATTTAAATTGACAATTGTAATTCACACATAATTAAAAGTGATATAAAGATTTATAATAGAGTTAAATTGAAGCGATTAAGACTAGATTATTAAGATTATTATTGCTGTAGAACTGAATGCGTTTATAAAGTTCTTATTCATCTCAATTATGGAAAATCGTAATTGAATATAATTATTGTTATTAACCGCCTTTGTCCTAGTAATTAGTTAATTGTTAGAGTTATAAATAGCAGTGACAGCATAGTGATTAAGCTGAGTTACATTTTGATGGTAGCGGGTTCGAACCCCAGTGGACTCGTACCAATCAATTCTCATTTTCTACAAAAAATGGGTACGTGTACTTACGTGCGCGTGTGAGAAGTTAGACTTCTTTTGCAAAATAATTAATTACAATAAAATAGTAAAAGGACTGGAAAAGGATAGTCATTAAACCTCCTCCCCCCTCCCGGGACGTGCTTAGTGCAGAAGTGCTCCGGTGCGTTCCACTGGAGATCTCGGAGCCCTTCACAATGCACCGAGAAAGTGCCACGAGGGTGTGGGGGTGGGGGGTTAGTGGGTAAGAACCGCACATAACTCCGCCTTCTCCCGTCAAAAAAAACGTATACAATTTTTTTTGGACGAACTAACACAGTTGGCCAGAGGAGCTGGCCTTTACTGCTTCACCGGATTGAGAGGTGTAGCTCTTAGGTTGCTTAGCCTGAACCTCTATCGCTAGTAACATGACACAAGGGTCCCCCCGGTGAGGGCTGACCTCGGCTTAGACGGTTACTATTTTACGCGTTGGCAGTCCGATCGGAGGGCGCCGCGCCCGAGAGGGGCACACCACGACACGGTGGGTAGCTATTTTAGTGGCAAAAACTATTGAGACAATATAAGCTAAACTAACTTATATGCAACTTCGGGACGCGTTGGCGCTGGGAGTAGTAGCCGAAGAAACTCCAGCAACGCTCCTAATCTTAGACGTGGATACCAACTTAAACGTGTGTATAAATAAATATACATAAAACGAAATGTAGAGGAATAGGGACAGATAAAGCTAAATTTGAAACTAGTCCTTGTTATAAATATATTGGGTTTAGTGTTTCGCCTATTTGTTTCTCACGTGTTTAATAGATATTAATCCAGGGCCGTATTGGTGTTTCTCGAAAGCACTATTGACTAGGCATCCGTAATTGGAATACCTTTAATGCTAAGTAGGGTCTGCATAACGAGAGATAGAAAAGGCTTGTGTTTCCTACCATGTTATTTGTTGGACCTGTTAATTGGACGCCATGGAATCACGAACCTGTATGGACATTACCGGTTCGCGTTGGTTGTAAAATCAATGAATGTTGAACTATCTTGTCATGTTGAAGACTTCGATGATTGAATGATTGCAATGATATGTCGACTTTTTTCATCGAGATATGTGAACTTAAAAACTATTTCATCAAGGCACTCGTGAGTATACGAAAGGATTGTAAACACAGAGATTGGTAATTGGTTATCATAGTGTTAATGATAGCAATACGGTTTGTGGAAAAAAGTTCGGTGGTTCAACCTCTCTGTTCGATTAATCGATTAATTATTAATCATATATCTATATTTATAAAAGAGAAAGTGTGTGGGTTTGTTCTGTATAGGCTCCGAAACGGCTTCACCGATTCCAATGAAACTTTCAGGGAATCTTCAGACTGACCTCGCGAGTAATCCTGTAAAATTTGGTGACGATCGGAGTACTTCTCTTTTTGAACTGTCAAAAACAGCTTTTATTTACTATGACATTATTGATATGTACATGGGTCGCATGGAACGCCCGAAAAGACAATAGAAGAGAATGAATACGGAGAGAAAGGAATAAATTAATATATTGTGAGAGTTAAATTAAATATTTAATGATGTAAGTTTATTGTTTAAATAAAGCAAAATCTAGCTCGGTGAAGTGGGCTGGGTACGCTAGTAATTAATAAACCAATTATTATAGATTAATGATAATTAATATTGACGTAAACCATGACGTTTAACCTTGTGTCTTAACCTTATTTGCAATGGTTAATAAGAATTATAGGATTTTTTTGTAAACACAATGTCAATATTTTTAAAAATAAGTTATCTGTCGTTGCACTAGAAACCCGCCCCATCGTGACACGGGTGGGACACTGAAAATTTATATATTATTAGGTGCCGTGGTAGCTCAGTGACCGGGCAGTCGCCTCAAGTTGCATAGTACGCAACCTGAGTTCGATCCCCGGTGCCGGCACCAATAAATTTGATAATGCAATTTTATATGCTGATTCACTACGCGCTCGGCGGTGAAGGAAAACATCGTGAGGAAACCTACATGTCTTAGAAAAAAATTCTAAGGCATGTGAAGTCTGCCAATGCACGTTTCCATTCCCAAGCCAAAATTAACAAAAAAAATCCAAGCCCTTTTTTCTCTTTCAAACAAAACAAATACAAATCGGTTTAAAAACGACGGCGTTTTATGAGTACAACAATTTATACAAAAATATAACACAATTGAAAACCCTCTTTATTTGAAGTCGGTAAAATAGAATTAAATTATCTTCCACCAATGAAGATCAATTTGACATAAGTGATCTTTAAGTATTTGTTTGTGTCATACATAAGACATTTAACTGTTGCCTCGTTTAATTAATTAACTGCGAGCCTACTGAAAATTGACGATAAACGTTCCATTCGGTATATTTAAAATGACTTTTAGTATTTATTCGACGATTCCATAACGGGAGTCACGCAGAGTCGACTTAAAATGCCACATCCATAATTATTACTTTCGCGTTACTTGGCATTTTTAATTCCTATTGATTAGATCTTGCTTATTGTTACTTGATTTTTTTGCAATTACGTAGAGGAAGAGTTGACAGATGGTCACATCGGGGACCGTGAACAAAAAAAAACATGAATGGACTCATAATTTCATTAGAGCTTCCGATGAATGGACAGTTATGAAAGAAAAGGTAAATAGAAAAAAATGTGAACCCTTCACTAGGAAGTTTCCTTTATTAATGACAGTATCCATTTATCGTAAAGAAATGTGTAACGGGTAAAGGCGGGAATCGCAGTTTTTATTCAAGATGGCGACCGTGTCTGTTGCCGTAGTTACTAGTTGGATGTCGACAAATCTTGTTAAGGTCTAGCATTACTTGATAGTTTTAATCTATATCATAAATATATTAATACGAAAAGCAAAAACTTTTTATTCCCTAATTAAACTTTGCTTTACCTTTTCTAACTTTGTACGTATTTCTTACGATAGACTTCACACACACATTCCCACACTTACAATTTATACAGGGAAGGAGTACAGAATGCTAATATGTTTTAATTATTTCTAAGCAAGTACTTGACTACGATCCCATCTGATGTTAAGTGGAAATGCAGTCCTGGATGGTAAGGCGCACTAGTTTAGTAAATGCCCATTCACTCTACTTTTGAAAATACCCATACATTGTAATCGGAAGGAAAGACAGACGCGGGCAAACTATTCCAATCCTTTGCTGTACGAAGAATAAAAGACGAAGCTTCGTTCGGGTTTGAGGGATGTTCACAACAAAAGGATGAAATCCCGCAGTGCGTCTAGAAGTCCGATGGTGGATAGAGGATGGGGGAATTAGATCATGTAGTTCCTGAGCACACTCTCCAAAATGCAATCTGTAGAAAACCTGCTAGCTACCTTACGCCTGTGCTCAAGACTGAGCAGATTGGTTTCAGCTGCGTCACCAAATATAAATCAATAAAAAGTTACACACACTAACCATGCGTTCGATAAATATGTTTGTTATATAGTTGCCTAGCAACGGTTAAGTATGATAATAATAATGATGATATTAATTTATCCCTAATGGGAAAGGCTTTAGTCCATACAGCCATGTCTTGAATAGGAGAATTCGGTAGTTTTAAAGGCCGACGCCACGTCTTCATTGTTCTTGATCGTAAAGCCGAACGCAACACGCCCCTTCCAGCCAACAGTTAAGTATGGTAAATAATTACTGACAGATAATATCGATGCTCCCATTTCTATATTTGAGTTCGACTTATAAAATCCAACTATGAAATGAAGGGATTTTAATTTGATACACACACACACATACATTTTGTATACATACATGTACACAAATTTATTACATACATATTAATTTTTACACATACATTGTTCTTTTCAGATTTTCAATACACATCCCCTGCTAGACTAATACATAGCCTGTATATTGTACCTAACTCCGAGTTTATCTTAGCAACTAAAACATTAATATTTTATGTGATTTAGTGTTTGTGGAGAGAATAGTGTGCGTGGGTGCATGCGAAGGTTTATGTACGAGTGTGTGCATGAGCGTGTTAGAGCGTTTTTTAATGAGAAAGTGTTTTTTTTTTCATTTATGTTGTGCCAAAGTTTTACAATAGGGCGACCATTAGTGTAAATAACAAGCGTGTGTACATAAGGACTCCGAAGCAGCTAGACCTATTTTGAAGAAGTTTCCAATGATTTGCACGTGCGGAAAGCGGACTCACCGAATTGTGAGATTTGCCAAGGGATGATGAACCATGAAACGTAAAGAAAGTCATTAATAGACAGCCTTAAACTGAGGGAGCAACATGTGGGTGCTTTCTTAATGCTGCTGTCTGACCCGACCTCAGAGGAGCGAGGAAGCTGGTAGCTATGGCCATGCAAAATTGATGTCTTTTTTTCTCGCTACATGCGATCAATGTTCAAAGAATTCGAAGCAAATTAAGAATTCGAAGCGTCAATAGCCCATGGGTACGGCCTGCGAATCGTAAGGTCGTGGGTTCGAATCCACCATTCGACTGAAGCTTAGTTGGAATGGTTAACAAGATTGTTAGTAATATTTCTGAAAAAAAATAATAAAAGAAATATTGCTAGCTTTCTTTAAAAAAAATGTGTATGTTACCAAGGTTAGGGTATGATGGGGCTGACATGCCCAAAATGGCAAAAGTCCCTAAAAAATAAAGAAAAAAAGAAGTTTCCAGACGGTCTTCGGATTAGCCCAGTGAGTGATCCTGTGAAGTTTATATACTCAAAACGTTATTTACATTAACAAATTATTTCCGAAAAAACAATGACATTATCTAATACGTTCAATTATTTATTGTTCATTTTACATGTATAACACAAATTTCGTATGGTAAATACATTTTTTTTTGCGTTCAACGTAACTGAGCCTTAAACGGCGGCCTATCGAGCGCGACGCAATTTAATTTTCTGTACAAGGAATTATTTTTTCTCTCGTAGGCTTATAAAATGTGCAATCATAAGCGTCTCGCCCTTGCGCCGCAACACGTCCCGCTACCGCGTCCCAAGTCCCAACCGCGAACCGCGCCTCCACCGGACCGACCGCTTCAAACGCGAAGCCCCCTCCGGTATATTTAACAGATAGATCGCAGTGGGCCCGCGTCCAATCAGCCATGCCCCATCGTAAGTTGGTACCGACACTAGCCGGCACCCGCATTAGGGTACAGGCGGAAGATGCCGCCTCATTCAGAGATCTCACATCGTTCATGCAACAATGTGACATCTATTTTTATACATATGCACTCCCGGAAGAGCGCACCCTGCGGGCGATCGTCAAGAGGATTCCCGCAGAAGTTACGATTGAAGAGATTATTTCGGATCTCAAGGAACAGGGCCTCCCAGTCATCAGCGTCCATCGCATGCGTAGGCAGCGCAATAAAGCGCCCTGGATATGGTCCAAGTGACTCTAGCTCGCACCCCGAAGGAAAACGCATATTCGACATAAAACATTGTGTAGGTTCACCCGCATAGTTGTCGAAACTCCGCGTAAAACAGGCTTGCCGGGCAATGCCATAAGTGCCAACTTTATGGCCATTCCGCACGCAACTGCTTCGCGCGCCCCCGGTGCGTTAAGTGCCTTGCGGACCACGGCACTCGAGACTGTCCCCGTCCCAAGGACAGAGCCCTCCAAACGGAAGAGCCCTCCTGCGTCTTATGCAGGCAAATAGGCCACACGGCCAACTATAAAGGATGCCCTAAGGCACCTCAACGTAAACAGCCGGCCGATAAAACCGCGTCGGCCTCTAAACGCCGACGGTGCCGCCACCGTCGGAGTTCCCACCGTTGCGCCCCGCGTGGCAAACCCCGCTCAAATTCACCGCAAACGGCGCCACCGCCGCGGCTACAGTTCCTACGCCCGCCCGCCCAGTGGCGGTACATCCATCCGCTCCAGCGCAACCGTCGGCGCCCACGGCACCTAACTCGGATACTCCCACGGCTTTCGAGGGACTAAGTGCGGTCCTTAAGTCGTTCAACATCGACGAACTCATCGCCATCGCGAACGAATATGCGTCGAAAACGGATGCAGGCGCACGTCTAGATGTTATACATCGATACCAGCACGTCCTTACCGCGTTAAAATGATTTGCAACGCTAGGATAAAGCCCGTTCGCTAACCGTCGCGTTTTTAATGCGAACGGGCTTAGGGAACAAAGACGAAGTCGCGAACTTCGTACGCGAATATCAGGTCGACGTTATGTTAGTGCAAGAGACTTTTCTCAAACCGTCTATGCGCGATCCGAAGATCGCGAATTATAACATCGTTAGAAATGATAGAGCCGGTGCCAGAGGCGGCGGCACCCTCATTTACTATAGGAGGTCTTTGCATTGCGTTCCGATTGACACGCCGCGACTAAAGCACCTTGAGGCCTCGGTCTGCCAGTTAGCCATGACAGGTCACTCCCCAATAACCATTGCTTCGGTATACCTTCCGTGTCACCGTAGCAAAGAAGTACTCAGATCTGACTTCGAAGCTCTCCTCTCTCTCGGAGACGCTACGATTCTAGCCGGTGATTTTAATAGCAAGCATCCTCGGTGGTTCTCCTATAAGACTAACCCGCGAGGGCTGGCCCTCGAATCTCTGGTCGATCCCCTCGACTTCGAGATCGTGGGACCACAAGAGCCCACCCATTTTCCGCATCAAGTGGAACATACACCGGATGTCTTAGACATTGCTATCCTCCGCCATATCACCCTTACCGTAAGTAACCCGTGCGTGATACACGAGCTTCACTCGGATCACCGCCCTGTAATTCTGCGGCTAGGGCCTTCAGCGCAAACCGCTCCTCAGACCAAATCCATCATCGACTGGCACAAACTTGAGTCCCAATTGAAAGATGCCAGCTCCCTCATCTAGAAGCGTTTCCTGAGAACGTAGATTCTCCTCTCAAAACAAATCTCGCAGCGCACGCGCTCTCGAGACACATTCAGACGGTCATCAAAGACTGCTCCAAGGAGGTACCTGTTGTGGACGACCACAGATGGGTCCTGCCTTCTGAAATTCGTGATCTCATGAGACGTAAGAACGCCGCCACTAGGGCTTACGACTTGTACCCTACCGAGCGTCACCGTAGGCGGCTACGTAAATTGCAGCGTGAAGTTAAATCACGCATAGCCGCTTATAGGAACGAACAGTGGAACAATACGTTAAGCGACATCCGCCCATCACATCTGGCATTTTGGAGATTACCAAAATCGCTTAAACGCGACCCCGATCCGGGGATGCCACCCCTCAATCGTCCTAATCTCCCGCCAGCTTCACTGGACGAGGAGAAGGCCGAGTGTCTGGCTGACAGTCTCGAGGCTCAGTGCTCCCCAAGCACCCTTCCGTCGACCCGCTCACCTCCTAAAGGTAGAGAGCGAGGTCGATCGTAGGGGGAAAAAACCAATCCGCGATCCCGTCCCACCGATCACGTGCACCGAGGTTGAGGATATATTAAAAAATTTGCGTCCCCGCAAAGCTCCCGGTATAGACGGCATACCCAACTTGGTAGCTAGACATTTCCCCGATAATATCGTACGCCTACTGGCTATAATATTTAACGCGGCCATGACTCACGGCATCTTTCCCAACGAGTGGAAGGAGGCCGACGTCGTAGGGTTCTTCAAACCTGGTAAACCGCGTACTGAACCCACTTCATATAGACCTATTAGTCTCCTCTCCGTCTTGGGGAAGGTATACGAACGGCTTATCTTAGCTCGATTACGCGCCTTCATGGATTCGCGAGAGCTTCCCATACCTGAGCAGTTTGGCTTCCGTGCCAAACACTCATGTACTCAACAGGTGCTCCGCATCTCGGAGCACATTCACGCCAAATCCCTAATTGGCATGCATACGGGAGCTATTTTCCTGGACGTGGCGAAGGCATTCGACAAAGTCTGGCACGCCGGGCTTGTATACAAACTATACAAGCTCGGGGTGCCTGACTATTTAGTGCGCACATTGCGCGATTTTCTTACTGGTCGAACCTTTAGATACCGCGTCGAGGGAGTGCGCTCCACCCTCCGTCCCGTTCGAGCCGGAGTACCACAAGGATCCGTGCTCGGTCCCGTCCTGTACACGCTCTACACTAACGATATTCCGCGCTCACGTAGAGCAGAACTAGCCCTTTCGCCGACGATACCGGCATTTATGCCTCGGGGCGTTCCCCGAAGTAATTCTCAAAACTCCAGACCGCGGCCGATGCCCTAGGGAATTGGTTTAGGAAATGGAGGATCGAAATCAACCCGGCTAAGAGCGCAGCCATGTACTTCACGAGGCGTCTTCAGTCTCCACCTCGTTGCGTCCAACTTCTAGGCACCCCTATTCCATGGGTAACACAAACCAAATACTTAGGTGTCATATTAGATCACAAACTCAGCTTCGGCCCTCACGTAGATCAGGTAAGGAACCGGGCGGCCTACGTTATGGGTCGCCTATATCACCTCATTAATAAGAAAAGTAAAATGTCCCTTCGTAATAAGGTGACACTTTACAAAGCAGTTATACGTCCCGTTATGACGTACGCGAGCCCGGTCTTCGCGCATGCCGCCCATAAACATATCCATAGGTTACAAGTAATTCAGAATCGTTTTTTGCGACGAGCCACGGGTGCGCCGTGGTTCGTACGTAATCGTGAGCTCCACGTTGACACAGGGTTACCGACAATAGCCCAATTCTTTAAGCAGGCATCTCGACGGTTTTTCGAGACTGCCACCAAACATTCTAACAAACTTCTTGTAAGTGCCGCCACTTATAAGCCTTCCTATACTAAATTCCGTCGCGTCGCCCGGAGGCCGAGACACGTTCTTGACGATCCGGACGACGCGATTACCATCGCACAGGCTAGATCTTTACAAATCTTCAAAGCGTCCATTCGCGACCGTCGGAGGTTGCGAATAATCCTCGCGCGTTACCGCTATTTTATGGGCAGGCCTCACCCCTTAGATGCTAGGAGCGTTGCTGGAGTTTCTTCGGCCACTTCTTCTCCCAGCGCCAACGCTTCCCGAAGTGGCACTCAAAGTTAGTTTAGCTTTCGAATGTCCCTTAGATTATCCGTGAAATAGCAACCGACCGAGTCGTGGTTCGGCCCTCTCGGGCGCCCTCGGATCGGAATGCTTACGCGTAACATAGTAACCGTCCAAGCCGAGGTTACCCCCACCGGGGGGACCCTTGTGTCGAGTTACTAGCGATAGAGGTTCAGGCTAAGCGACCTAAGAGCTCTGCCACCTCTCAATCCGGTGAAGCAGTCAAGGCCAGCTTCTCTGGCCAATCTGTGTAGTTCGTCAAAAAAAAAAAAAAAAAAAATCATAAGCCATGTCGCACGCTACACCGGCCTACAAATGATTTACGAGTCGTCCGCAAACTTAACGATAGATGGCGCTGTTCGTAGTTGCTGAACAATCTGAGTTCTCTCACCGAATAAAAATAGACATTATAGGGCATAGTGCGGGAGTCGGCGACCTCTTTCAGCGCAAACACTTCCCGATATGGCACTAAATTCCGATAAAAACTACCGACCGAGTCGTCATTTGGGCATCTTGGGTGCGCTTAGATCGGAATGCTATCACGAATAGAGTAATAGCCTAAACTGAGGTCTTTTGAGGGCCTTTGCGCCGACTTACTCCCTAAAGAGGTTCAGGCTAAGCGACCTAAGTGCTGTGCCATCTCGCAAAAACCCAGTAAAACTTTTCAGGAAGCCAGGCTGATCAGCGTAGTTCCAAAAAGAGATTGTATTCCTTTGTAATTTTGCGGTATTTGGATTAAAACAGATAGTTTTTATCTTATCTTGCTGTATGTATCTTAAGTGTACTTTAATTATATTTATAACTCACTAATATTAAACAAACACTCGTTAGCAAAAATAAAAGGTCGGTTAAAAAAGTTTGAAAATCTCGGAAGATAAAGGATATTTAATTGTCTATCGTGCACAATTTATTTCAGTTAGCTAGCGTCTTTATCTTTCGAGATATTGAAACTTTCTTAACCGACTATTTATTTTTTACTCACGGCTATATAGTTAGAAAATTAATGCAAAAATTAACTTAAAGGCATTCGTCTGATCGTCCGTGATGTATTAAAGGCAACTACGTGCGACGCTCTTTTTTATTTCTTGAAGAATCACGAAATTCCGGCGTCTACATTAGCTTCCTTTTTCCACATTCGTGCTCGTACTCCTTAAGGAGTTATATCTAGTAAGAGTTAGAGCCTTTATATATAGCCTGCTGGGCACAGGCGTTCTCCGTAAAGAGATAATAAGTGCATAGTCCGCCACGCGGCCGTAGTGCGCATTGGCAGACTTTACAGGTCTTAGAAAAATTTTTCTAGGACATGTAGGTTTCCTCACGTTGTTTTCCCTTATATGTAGTATTTATCATAAACATATCAGTATCTCAATCAACTCTAATATTCATTCATACGGTCTCTAGGATTTCCCGTGGGAATTTAAGGTCCAATGTTAACAATATTAACACGGCACGTAATTGTAACTAAGCCCTTAGAAACACAAAAAGGAAACAAAAAGTTTTCGTAATCGGTTCATAATTGGAGTTGTGTGTGAGATATGAATTATGAAAGGTACAGACAAAATGAAGAACCATACGTCTTTATTTATTTATTTATTTGTAAACTCTTTATTGTTTACACTTATGAACTAAAATTACAAAAAAAGAAAATATAATTAAAATACATAAACAATGAGCGGCCTTATCGCTAAAAGCGATCTCTTCCAGGCAACCTTTGGATGGAGAGGAATAATAAAAAGAAGCGGCGGGAGTTTATAAAAAGTAGATATACTAAAATACTGATAATAAATATTTACATACAAACATACATACATATATATAATATAGGTATAATGTCATTTAATCAGTGCGTCCTACCCGTCTTGACATATGGAGCCGAAACGTGGACACTCACGGTTAGGCTGGTCCATAGGCTAAAAGACGCTCAACGAGCTATGGAAAGGGCTATGCTCGGAGTTTCTCTGAAGGATCGAATCCGGAATGAGGTGATCCGACAGAGAACTAAAGTGATCGACATAGCCCACCGGATTAGCAAATTGAAGTGGCAATGGGCCGGCCATATTTGCCGTAGAACGGATAACCGTTGGGCGAAACGAGCTCTCGAGTGGAGACCGCGGAGAGAGACGCCCTAAGACCAGGTGGAGCGACGATCTTCGCTGGACGGCTGGCAGAAGCTGGATGAGAGTGGCCGAGGACAGTGGACTGTGGCATGCCTTTGGAGAGGCCTATGTCCAGCAGTGGACTGTGACAGGCTGATGATGATGATGATGATGATGAGGTATAATGTATAATTATGAAGAGACAAAACGTGTGTAAAATGTATTACATATAATATATTTACATATATATCGTAACAGTATAAATGATGTTAGGTGGACTTGTCTAAGTAAAACTTTTTAACTTTGATTTTAAAAGTATTTATTGTCTGTGATTTCATAATGGCCACAGGAAGAGAGTTCCACAGACGGATAGCGCGTACAGTAAATGAGTTGCTGTAAAAGTTGGTGTCATGCGGAGATATTTTTAGCATAAGATTCTCTGCAGATCGCAAATTCAACGAATTCGAACCGTGAAGGAATTGTAAGTAAGTAAGTAATCTTTGTAAGCCGACTAACAATTCAGAAGTGAACGTAAAACAGATAAACTAAAGCGATTCGATATTTAAACGCGTTGATCTGAACGATTTTCAATTCACGCAACATTTGTAATCGATTTAAACCGTGTACGCACTCGATACAGTTTAATTAATTTATTTTCTTAATAATCGATAATGAAATCAAATCGGCACGGAGCGTGTCCGTACTACGCACGCGCCAATTATTTAATTGAAGGCCAACGGAGACGATTCGTATCGATTGCTGACGAATTACAGATTTGATTTTTATGTGTTTTTTTCTTCTCTCTACTTCGTATAATTTTTTTAAACAATGCTAACAATATATTTTTTTTCGCAAATATTATTATTTTTTTTTTTAAATAATTTCTAAGCAAGTGCTTGACTACGATCCCACCTGATGTTAAGTGGAAATTAACATTCTTGTTAGCTAACTGCCACTCTAAATAAGCTTAGGCTTGTATTAGGAGATGGTTCAAATCAATAATAGACGGATTCGAACCCACGACCTTACGATTCGCAGACCGTTTTTTTTTTGTTAACGGGGAGGAAATCTTCAAAAAGATACCCCGCCTTCTGGGAGGAAGGCGGCGGTGATGTGGGGTTTTTACCCACTAAAACCTGGTGGCCCTTTCCTCGGTGCATGACGAGGGGCTCCGGGATCTCCAGTGGAACGCACCGGAGCCCCCCCTGCACTGTGCTCAGGGAGAGCACGTCCCGGGGGGAACGATTCGCAGACCGTACCCTAACCTAACATTAGGCTATTGACGCTTCAATTTTTTTTTCACCTTGACATTTTGAATAAGCACAATTTGAAAATTTTTGTTAAAAAGTGTTTAGCTGTTAATGACAAAATTTGTCGATGCAAAATTCGTATAGAATATAATGTACTTAACGCACAGAACAAAAGAAGAAAAAAATGAATGTATGCACTAGAACTTAGTAATATATCTATGATACTTTATCTAGTCCCCTTATTTACCTAATCCTAGATTGTCTCTCAATCAACGAACATTCAACAGTTCCCTGTTCTTCGAAACTCAGAGTTCTATTAATTTGGAACCAAATAACAGTAGATGGGGAAGGAAAGTCTTGGACTGAAGGCCGCACTAGGGTCGGAGAAACATAGGACGCCCTCCAGATAAACTCCAAACTATAAAGAAAGCCGAAAGGGGCTGGATGTGGAAAGCGGAGTATCGTTAACGAAAAGACATTGGAACGAAAGGCCGCTTTCCCTCCAGAAGTTATGTGGGTTTCTTACTCACTAAAACCCCTTCGGTGGCCCTTCCTCGTTGCATGAGGGGCTCAGGGATCTCCAGTAGAACGCAACGGAGCCCCCAGCACTGTGCTCTCGGAGAGCACGTCCCGGGCGGAGGTTTATCCCCCGTGCCCTCGCATTGCGAAGCGACACGGGCCATCCGATGTCGCCTTCTTTCCGAGGCCACTTTAGCGGACGACAATGGCCCCTACCCTTGTCGCACAGTGAATCCGGGGCCCCTTCTAATCACCTTCTACGACAGGCAGGGGATACCGTAGCCTTATTTTACGAGCCCAGAACTACAGAGCTGATTGGGTAAGGTCTATTTCAAGCCAGCCTTGTAGTTCTGGGCTCTTTAAGTAAGACTATCGGTATCGCCTGCCTGTCGTAGAAGGCGACTGAAAGGGGCCACATAACCGTCGCCTTCCCCTCAGAAGGCGGGGGTATCTTTTTGAAGATTTCGTATCGTATCGAAGTATTCGTATTTCGTAACTCGTTAACAAAAAAAAAAGGTCTATTTTAAGCAGTGGATTGATATGATTGATATGGGCTGATGATGAGTGATGTTGTATTAAAAGAAGTTGTATTAATGTCATTAATGTAATGAAAATATCCCATCAACATGTTTGTAATTAATTCATGAACAATAAGTATGAAGTGTGACCACTTCATTACACATTAGAATTTAATTATAATAAAACACCATTGTATATACGATTGCTTAACACATAAACTAAAGTAGTTATACATATGTAAATTGAATTGAAAGTCTGTTAGTTTTAATAAGCTATCATGCTGCTTTAATTCACGTGTGGTAGACAGATATAACAATAATAAATGCCTTTCACTGAGCTCATTAAGTCCTATCCAACAACAACAAAAGAAAATTTTATCAATTCTTAACCTACTAAAAAAATGATTTTTCTCAATTCGTATTTTTTGTCCAATTCTGATAATGGATCCATGAGAAAACCGTATAAGGAGTTTACGGGTTATCCTGTAAAGTTTGGCGACGATCGGAGCACTCCTCTTTTGGAACTGTCAAATACAGCTTATATTTACTATGATGATATTCTATTGTTTTATAACCCAAATTTGTGTTGCGTTGTATATAATTATGTCATTATGAACCATATTGAAGTACAATGGTATGAAGTATAATAAATCCTTAAATGATAAGAATGATAGTGCATTTTCCGATATGTACATGGGTGTAGATAATGATCTTCACCCGCTCGAGAAGAGAGTAGAAAAGGATGAATACGGAGAGAATTAATAATTTAATATATTGTGAGAGTTAAATTAAATATTAAATCATGTAAGTTAATTGTTCACAGCCCTGTAGTTCTGGGCTCTCAAGAATAAGACTACGGTATCCCCTGCCTGTCATAGAAGGCGACTAAAAGGGGCCTCGGGTTCACTGGGCGACAAGGGCCGTCCGTCAAGGTGGACCCGGGAAGAAGGCGACATGGGCTGGGGCCCGTGTCGCCTTGCACTGCGAGGCCCTGTGCCCGGGAAGTGCTCTCCTTGAGCACAGTGCAGAGGGGCTCCGGTGCGTTCTACTGGAGATACCGGAGCCCGTCACCATGCACCGAGGAAGGTCCACCGGGGAGGTTTTAGGGGGTAAAACCCCACATCACCGCCGCCTTCCCCTCAGAAGGCGGGGTATCTTTCTGAAGATTTCCTCCCCGTTAACAAAAAAAAAAGTTAATTGTTTAAATAAAATAAAGCAAAATCTAACCCGGTTAAGCGGTCTGGGTACGCTAGTTATATATAAAAAAAAACATCAAATGAAGATTCATGTCAAGTCTCTTAATGACAGTTGCGTCAGAATAATTTGAAACTAGTGCGGTGAAAAATTATGCTGTCAAATATCGATAAACCATAGACAATAAAGTCGAGTGGCATATGTCAACGCTTGTGTTTTTGCCGACGTTTTGCTGGTACCATTATTCTTGTCGAAATAGACAATACGAGATCATTAAGAAAAAGATGGTCGAATATCATTTGCGCGTGTCGTCTTCGTCTAGCGGGTAGCGTTGTGTTGGAGACGGAATTATTTAACTAGCGTTGATTGATGGTTCTATTTCACAGTGGGTTACTTTTAGATCGTATGGTTGTCGATGGCTGTATTTTAAGATGCAATTAGTAATAAGCTGGTTTGTAGATATACGCATGTTTTATATCCGTTAAATGTTGAAGTGGCAATGGGCAGGGCACATAGCGTGTAGAACAGATGGCCGATGGTGCCGAAAAGTTCTCGATTGGAGACTACAGCCCAGTAAGCGCAGTTTAGGACGTCCAGCTGCAAGGTGGTCTAATTTATGAGGATAAAGGTCGTAGGACGCCGCTGGATGCAAGCCACTTACGACCGGTCCTTTGTAGCAATAAGACGGGCATATCGAATTTTTTATTAATGCTTTCTTGCTCACACAATAAAATAATTGTAAAGAGTTTCGTATTCGCGAAGATATATAACAGATTATTGGCAGTCTGTTAGGGTAGTTTTTTAATTATTATTATATATTTTTTGTAAATTTTAGTGCTGTTGATCATTCTAAGCAAGTGCTTGACTACGATCCCACCTGATGTTAAGTGGAAACGCAGTCCTGGATGGTAAGGCGCACTAGCTTAGTAAATGCCTTTTCACTCTACTCTTGAAAATATCCACATTGTAATCGGAAGGGAAGACAGACGCGGGCAAGGCACGCGGGCAGTCAAGGCCAGCTTCTCTGGCCAATCATTGTAGTTCGTCATAAAAATGTAAACATACAGAAGCCCAACTGTAACACGTTTAATAGCAACTTTAAGTAACTTTAACCTTCTTAACACTAAGTCCACGTCGGTTGACATTTTTTCTAATTCACGCAAGCTCTTCCGCACCTTAGTGTTAAAAATTGTGCAGTGATTTTGGCTTATTTAATTAATTTAGTAGTGATATTTCTATTACTTTATCATTTAATAATATATATTTGTAAGTATTAATAATAAAATCGTTACGTTTCTTTATATCGAATGTTGTGTACACCTGTAATTGGCATACACAACAGGACTTAGTTTGTAAACTTGATTATTACAACAATGTATGCTTGTGTAATGCTGTTGGTGTATCTTAATAAATAAATAAAAAAAAAAAAATAAAAATAAGTAATGGTCTAAAAATCCACCGGACAGTCTGCACATGCACTGTTAACGTAATGTGATATTAATGCATTATTGATTAGAAGTCACACACAGTCACAAGTTTAGACTAATTTAGAAAGCCATGTCAATGTTAAGTGAAGGAAATTCTACATTTGTAAAATTTTAAACGTCGCAGACGTGTTAATTTGAATACAATAGACGAATTAACCTTTAACATGCCAGTAATTCCTCGAAATAAACTATTGAATGAATGAATGAATGAATATTCTTTATTGCGCAACAATTAAAAACAAAATACATCACAGAAATAGTAAATATAATTTTCATATTAGACAAGGTCATTGCATGCGCAATGGGCGGTCTTATCGCTAAGAGCGATCTCTTCCAGACAACCTTTGTATGGACAGAAACTTTCGTGTTCCCCTTAGATGTTAGGAGCGTTGCTGGAGTTTCTTCGGCCACTTCTTCTCCCAGCGCCAACGCTTCCCGAAGTGGCACTCAAAGTTAGTTTAGTTTTTGAATGTCTCTTAGATTATCCGTGAAATAGCAACCGACCGAGTCGTGGTTCGGCCCTCTCGGGCGCCCTCGGATCGGCATGCTTACGCGTAACATAGTAACCGTCCAAGCCGAGGTTACCCCTCACCGGGGGGACCCTTGTGTCGAGTTACTAGCAATAGAGGTTCAGGCTAAGCGACCTAAGAGCTATGCCACCTCTCAATGCGGAGAAGCAGTCAAGGCCAGCTTCTCTGGCCAATCTGTGGTAGTTCGTCATAAAAAAAAAAAAAAACTTTCGTCTAAAAATATTTTAGTGGGTCTGTGATTATATTTATTTTAATACAAAACAACAATATACATATATATAAACATACGCATTTATCAATATATACACTATTAATAATAATAATATATAAATAGATATGCTAAACGTACAACAAATACCTAAGTATATGTATATATATATATATTCATACAAATACAGTATAAAAAAAATATTTATTTATAAAGATAGATAGTGTCTATGTACTAGGTTCTTAAAAGCTGTCAAGGATTCTGTGCATCTTATGCTTTGTATGCAGAGCATTCCAAAGTAGGACTGCTTCCACTATTTGTACACCGACTTCAAAAAAGTGAGGGTTCCGAATCCTTTTGATTTTTTCCCGTCTAATCATTGTTCTGTCATTTGTGAAGTGATTTTGAAAATATTTATTTTGTTTGTTTGAAAGGTTTTACTATCAATTCGGCCACTTTTTCTTGTGAGTGAATTGTGGTTTGGGGCACTTGTGGGTATGGGCCTCGCTTTTAGGTCAGTCATTAACTTACTTGTCTTATATATTTTTTTTAATGACGCACTACACAGATTGGCCAGAGAAGCTGGCTTTGACTGTTTCACCGGATTGAGAGGTGGCATAGCTCTTAGGTCGCATAGCCTGAACCTCTATCGCTAGTAACTCGACACAGGGGTCCCCCCGGTGGGGGGTAACCTCGGCTTGGACGGTTACTATGTTACGCGTAAGCATTCCGATCCGAGGGCGCCCGAGAGGGCCGAACCACGACTCGGTCGGTAGCTATTTCACGGATAATCTTAGTCTTATAGTCCTAACTCCCCGCTATGGGGCTGAGGGCGTCCACAGTGCGTCGCCACTTCACTTTGTCCCGGGCAATGTCAATCCGATCGTCTTCATGTCCGCCGCTACTGATCGCCACCACGTTTGCTTAGCACGGCCACGTTTCCTTGTTCCTTGTAGGATCCACTTCAAGGCCTGCCTAGAATTGTGAGTAGAATCCCGATGCAGGGTGTGACCAATCCATGACCATCTACGGCACTTTATGTGCAGACTAACTGGCGATATTCTACAACGTGCTAGATGCTCTTTATTGCTAATTGATCAGCCATTACTCGTTACATATATGGAACGTTGCTGGAGTTTCTTCGGACACTTTCAGCGGTAAAGCTTCCCGACTTGACACTCAAAGTTAGTTTAGCATTAGAAT
The DNA here is from genome assembly GCA_029286785.1 of Meandrusa payeni. Lineage (NCBI taxonomy): Eukaryota > Metazoa > Arthropoda > Insecta > Lepidoptera > Papilionidae > Meandrusa > Meandrusa payeni. The sequence goes on from JAGSMX010000023.1 coordinate 5,133,543, forward strand.
GTCTTTTAACTTATCCGTGTAAAAGTAACAGACCGTGCCGTGGTTTGGCCCGCTAGAGCACCCTCGGATCGGATTGCAACCTATGAGCTATGTGACCTCTCGATCCGGTGAAACAAGTCAAGCCAGCTTCCTAGGCTAGTCTGTCTGTCTGTTTTTGTATTTACTCGTAAATATGCTTGTAATAAAAAATAGACATAGACGAACACATTAAAACAAAATAAATACATATGGAGAGAGAAAGAACAGACAAATAGGACACGATGCCAACATTGGACACCGTCTCAGCATGTGCTGCAAAGCTGCCACAGTGCTGATTTTCAGTGGTGCCCAGGACTACCCAATTTCGTGCACGCGGAATACTAAATACAAGTGTATTCATTAATACATTGACGATATTCGAATTGTGGCATATGTTTAGAAACGTATTTGGCGATCGAAGATCTTGGACTCGCGATAGACTCCGATCTTTTGACCCTGGTGGGATCTGACCGGATGATAGAACAGTTCCAATTAATTGAAACCGCTCGTGGGATACATTTAACTAAATAAAGCTATCACCAAGTGAGTCAAAGGTTTGCTTAATCGTTTATAATTAACTTGAAGTTTATTAGAAAGAACAGTGTCCCTTGTTTATTACTTGTTTCGAGTTGTTCCTTGTGAGATGTGAATACTTGGGTACATACTAAAACATTTTAATAGGTTAAACGACTGGTTACTAAATTTATTGATGTAAAAATTCTTTACGCACGTAATTTGGAGATTAAATCGGGGAGTGCGTTACGAAAAGTGTGCTCGGGCCAGGCGAATGCAAGTTAAGAGGGACCTATAACTTAGTGAAGAAAGAAAAAGAGGGATTTACGTTACGTATATTACTGAAAGAGCGAGTATATTCTTTCTCTCTTGAACAATGGTGTCTATTATTATATTTTTGAATAAATTATAGATTTTTTTTAAATGACGAACTACACAGATTGGCCAGAGAAGCTGGCCTTGACTGCTTCACCGGATTGAAAGGTGGCATAGCTCTTAGGTCGCTTAACCTGGACCTCTATCGGTAGTAACTCGACACAAGGGTCCCTCCATTCCGATCCGAGGGCGCCCGAGAGGGCCGAACAACGACTCGGTCGGTTGCTATTTCACGGATAATCAGGATAATTAAGCTTAGTTGAGATGGTTCACAAGAATGTTAGTAATATTTATAAAAAAAAATATGGATATAGGATTCCTTTTTTAAATACTATTTTCTGTGTTATAGTTGCTCAACTGGCTGTATTACGATTATATATTGGAGGTAACGTAAGATATGAAATCATATTAATAGGTCATTCAATCCGAACCAATCTATATGATCTAATTCCCCCATCCCCGTTCCACCATCGGACTTCTAGACGTACTGCAGGATTTTATCCTTTTGTTGTGAACATCCCTCAAGCCCGAACGAAGCGATTTGCTTCGTCTTTCGTTCTTCGTACAGCAAAGGACTGGAATAGTTTGCCCGCGTCTATCTTTCCTTCCCTATTACAATGTGGGTATTTTCAAGAGTAGAGTGAATGGGCATTTACAAAAAAAAAATCCGAGATGGAGACAAGAAAATTATCTAAAGGAATTTACCACTAACTTTTTATTCAATGAGTAATCATAGCCTAGCGATTCTGTAAACAAGTGTACCAGGGCTCTAATACACACGGCGGTGTCTTTGTCCTTTCAAAATAGCAAATTAAGTCGTGAAATGGCGTTAATGTGCCGTATGGAGATGTGTTCGGAAGATAAACTTTGAACATGTTTTATCATGATGTTGTGGATTTTCGGTTTTTTATAGACCAAGTAAGCTCACGGTTCACTTGAACTTAAGTGATCGCCGTTATTCATGAACACCCAAAACACTAAAGGTGTTTCTTTGGGAAAGGGATAAGCTTTTGAAGGTCCGCAAGACATATATCGGTATGACACATGCTGATGACATCTGATTCGACAGGGTAATTAGAGAGCTAGGTAGAGATAACGACTTTCCGTTTTGCTACTGTCACCTCTGAATCTATTACTCTACGCAGTACATGTTTGTCAGTAACCAATCCACGGCTTGATTGCTTCCATAGTATTACTAGAGATTCTAGGGAGAATATGCAATTTGTGTAATCCTAGATGTCACGATTAGATGGAATACCTTTTCGATTTTGGCCAGGGAAGCTGGCCTTGACTGCTTCACCGGATTGAGATGTGGCAAATTAAACAAATTAACTTGGTACAAATTAAATTATGACATCTTATATTCTATTTCTTTTTTCATTGACATCACTGACAGAAAAAAAATGGCGCGGGGACTCATGGAGGGGATCATCTAATTTACATTTTCATTTTCATCTTAGACGTAAGAAATAAGTGTATGCGTTTTTAAAAGACTTAGCTTAAAGGTCTTGTTGCCAAGCCATAAATTATTTATAAAAAAAAACATCACTGACAAGTCATGGAGTCTACGGAGGTTTTATACAAAAAATAAATGTTATTATTTTTTTACATATATTCTTGCTTCATGAATACATATGTACCAAATGATCTTGATAAAAAGCAATTTATTTCTGTCTTCAAAGGATTTTCTTTTATTGCTCCAGTTCGAAATTCTCGTCTCGGGTCAGATCTCCAGAGTTTAAATGTATTACAAATATGTCTTAAGGCCTTAAAATGCTAGCATTGAATAAGTGTTGTTAATTAAAGAACCAGGAAGTAGTTAATAGTGAGGTGTTGACCGGAAATAATTACGCTATTTCTGGTGCCAACTGATGTCAACAATGTCAGTGGTAAATACATAACGTGGATATTGTAAGAAATTACATTGTCCTTCATTGTGAATATGTCGTACCAGTACAGAATACCATTAAGTGAAGGTATATTATTTATACTTAAGCGCTTTGTCCAGTGAGCGAGAGTATCCAACTATTTATTTTAGGTTGGCAATGAACTTGCAATTTATTTTTTAAAAAAAGAAAGCTAGCAATATTTTTTTTTCAGAAATATTACTAACAATCTTGTTAACCATTCCAACTAAGCTTAAGCTTGTGCTAGGACATGGTTCACGGCAATAGTCCAATGGTGGTGTCCACGACCTTACGATTCGCAGGCCGTACCCTTAACCATTAGGCTATTAACGCCCCTTTAATAGATGTTTGTGCAGCAGGATTATTCAAGATCAGGTGAAATACCTATGCTGAGGGGAGTTGGAAATTGATCCACTCGTGGTCCAGGAAAAGGTTGTTTAACAAAGTTACCTGACCTAGTTAAAGTGTTAGTAAGTATATCATCATCTGAGCTCTTTCTAACGAGATACTAACGATGAAGAAGAGCGCATTTACCCAGAACTCCAATAAGAAGTATGAAATCCCATACTCACTGTTAGGAGATCCACCTCTAAACATTGGATTAGGCGCCATCCATGGAAACGCGCCGAATGGCCACGCCGGCGCCGCCGGTCCCTGGTACAACCGCGGCAACATCGGCTGCGGTACAACAACACCACTCCTGCTTTCCATTTCCTCCCCATCATTATTACTTTCTCTCTCGTCCCTCTCATCGCCGGCAATGGATTCGACATCCTCGATATCCACGTCGCTATCGTCGCTTTCTATCGTGCTTTCAGCGTCGATGCTGCTAGTGTCTACTGCTTCTTTAGGTAAATCCGTTTTGCTTCCTAAGAGTGAGTCCACACTGAAGGATATCCGCCCTTTGCCCCCGCTGTCTGCGGCGTCGGCCCTATCACATTCGAGCGAAGTCTTCATTTCATCTGCTTAATTGCATCTCAGGAATACACCATGTCAAATGTCACTTACGTCATTTCTAGTTTTATTTATAACCCGTGTAATAACCTCGATTTATGCATTATAATACAATTATAATAATAATGTAATGATGGTCTTCAAATTTGATCTTGCAAATATATTGTTCATGGCAATTTTATTTATTTAAGACACTGCGTTAATGTATGAATTTACCACCTCAATTGTCACTTAGCACTGTTCCTTGTTCAGTTGTCTATTTACAGATCGATCGATCAATGTAAAACTTTTCTAAACGATTTTTACGATTTCGTTATCCGACTGACCATCTCTAATTATTAAGCGTGTGTTTTTTTTTCTTTATAAAATTTCTTTTGTTATTTGCAACACTAAGTTTTGATTCGTTTAGAACCGAGCGTGGTTACTGTCGTGCAATTCGAAATTTCAAATTAGGAACGTCCGCTGTTTGATTTGAAAATGGAACACTGGGCCCGCCGGCGCGGTTTTCGCGAAAGCGTTCGAGAGCGTGCGGCGTCTCCGCGCAATGATTCGCGTGGCTGCCCGGTGAAAATCGCGCTAGTATTGGGGCGCAAACCGCGGCCCGCGGCCCGCCTCTCCCTCTTCGCTACAGCTGAGAGAGATGCAGCGACCCACCGAGGAATTTTAATAAGCGGCGCGGAGCGAGCGGGACAACGCTACAATCCGACATGTGTGTAAACGCGATATTGAGTAGGCGGGGTTCGTCGCGCTCAAATTAACGCTCTCTGTGGAATACGCCTTATAAAATACTTAACAGTCAATCAATTTACAACCTAATCACATTTAGTTAAGATTCGTTTTTGAATGTGATGCAGAAATTCTAGTGACGTAAGGGAATTACATATCTCAGATTGCAGCGTCTATTGTGTTGAATGGAAAAAGGAGTAAATAGAGTTAGGCTGTAGGCGGCGTAGAGGGGACTTTACGATTTAATTATTCGCGAATACGGAGGCATTTTGTAGCGGGCTAATGTCTCATTGTCTCATTAATATCTCGGGCGGGACCGGCCATGTTTGATTTGTTTATGACACCGGCTCGCGCCGCGCTTGACGGCAGGGCGCGTTTGTCTATGCCGTTCCTGGGCGTATTGTCACTGTCAACGTGACAGTTCGGAAACGGAGATTCAATGCTCTCGGCGCGGCCGTGGCTTGGCGAGGAATTAATTTCGCTCAATATGTGTTGGAGGAACTTTATTAATAGATACGTCTGTGGGTAGTTCATCAATCTCTTTAGATAAAGCGGATTGAAATGGAATAGTGATGATAGAATTAATATTATAGACGCTGTAGATGCTTTATAGAGATAACTTGGATCTTTAAAAGTCGATTTTATTGAAACACATGACATATAGTTTCTTAAGGTTCCATTTTCATACATAGCATGAAAGCAAGCGAGCGATGGAAAGAGCTATGCTCGGCACATCTCTAAGGGATAGAATCCGAAACGAAGAAATTCGACGGAGAACAAAGGTAGTCGACATAGTTCTTAAAGTAAGCAAGTTGAAGTGGCAGTGGGCCGGCCACATCTGCCGAGTCAGTGATGGTAGATGGGGGAGGAAAGTCTTGGAATGGAGGCCGCGCATGGGTCGGAAAAGTGTAGGGCGCCCTCCTCCAGATGGATCAACGACCTTGTAAGGATAGCCGAAAGTGGCTGGATGCGTAAAGCAGAGGATCGTATATGGTGGAAGGCATTGGGGAAGTTTATTTACTAGTTACGATTTACGAACGACATCAAATCAAATCAAACCAGACCGATCATTAGAACACACAGGTTATACACACAATTTGAATTTGTACTTAGTACTAGAAGTAAGTGAGGAGTCGTAGTATCTCAGTGTCCGGGTTGGCTCAAGTTGCATAGTACGCTACTAAAGGGGCCTCGGGTTCACTGGGCGACAAGGGTGGGGCCTTTGTCGTCCGCTAAGGTGGACCCGGGAAGAAGGTGACATCGGCTGGCCCGTGTAGCCTTGCACTATGAGGGCACAGGGGGGAGGAGTAACCTCCCAGGTTGTCTTTCTCCTTGAGCACAGTGCAGAGGGGCTCCGGTGCGTTCCACTGGAGATCCCGGAGCCCCTCGTCATGCACCGAGGAAAGGGCCACCGGGGAGGATTTTCCTCCCAGTTAACAAAAAAAAAGTTGCATAGTACTCGCTAGCAACCCGATTTTGATCCCCGGTGCCGGTACCAATTACTTTGTTTGCAATTTTATGTGCTGATGTGACATAATTTTCCATCACATGTAACCTACATGTAAGACATGTCAAGTCTGCCAACTCGCACAAGTGCCGCGTGGCGGTCTATGCTCTTGAACTCTCTTTACAGAAGACCTGTGCCCAATAAGTAACTGTGCAAGGAACTATTCTATCACAGAAGACTTGATTCTAAATAAAGCTAAGTAATGTTAAAGTTTAAGGGTTTGAATTGTCTGTCTGTCACTCAATAAGACTTCGCGCGTCATTAAGAAACATATCTATGCAAAAAACATTCGCTTGCCACTATATTATCTGGGGCTAATCTGAAAATCTATTTATTTATATAAAAATTACAAATGTGTACATTCGTTTTCGATTTTATCTTTAGTCACTAAAGATAAATATTAGTAATAGTGGTATTATTAGCATTTTTCTAGTTTTAAAAGTTGAAAATTTGTAGGTCTTGTGGAATAAAATAGCCCAATAACTAATAGAATAGAATAGAATAGCCTTTTATTTCCAATGCGTGAGTCTAGATTACATAAAATTGGTATCAATTAGTTATTTCATTACAAAATAAATTTGATTTCATTACATTAAAATTTGAAAATATTAAATAAAATTAACATTTAAAATAATTAAGTAGATTAGAAGAAATAAAAAGAAATTAAATTAGAAATAACAAATAAAATGAAGATTAAAATAATTGATTAAAAATAACATTAAAATCCTTAAGAATTGAATGCATTGAATGCCCATAATTGGACATAGGCCTCCTCCATCTTACACCATTTGTTCTCTGTCACCTGTCATCTGTCTCCAGCCAGTCTCGTCCATGTGGCCCAATAGCTAATACACTCGCTTTATTCAGACATCGTAACGTTGTACAAAGAATTATTTTCTCACAATCTTTATACAAAATTAATTAGAAGACAGATTACGAACTAATAAAGTTAAATTATTGTTTGCAATACCAAGTTCATGTGACGATCAACTAAATTATTAATTATGAATTAAAGATACAAGAAGGTTCATGTAAATCACTAAGATATCATTGGAAGTAGTTATTTTGGATAACAATCGCTGGGTGACATGTGTTGCCAGCTAACAGTAGTTTAAAGAAATGGTATCATGGGTTGAAAGTTCAAAAGGACGAACAATACGTATAGTGTGCATGAATTCATGAATCAAAATACTGTCCCGACAAGAGCCAGCCGATGTCGCCTTCTTCCCGGGTCCACTTTGGTGAACGACTCAGGCCCCCACCCTTGTCGCCCAGTGAACCCGAGGCCCCTTTTAGTCACCTTGTACGTCAGGCAGGGGATACCGTAGTCTTATTCTTGAGAGCCCAGAACTACAGGGCTGAAAACCACGGGCCTAAGCCTGCAAAAACTTCCGAACAATTCGACACGTATTAAGTACGGCAGCTTTTTGTATGCTGATATACGTACCGCTGTGTAAGCCAATCTCATGAATATAATTATTGTTTTGTGTGTGTTTAGGAATAATACCAGTACTGGAGAGCACCAGAGGCACAATGTATACTCTATTCATGTTCCAAACTCTCATTATTTCCTCTTTAAGCTCTGTGTATTTGTGATTTTTTTCTGTAATAGTTTTTTGAAAATTGTGTGTGTTAGGTACACCTATGTATATTATTATTATTGTTTTTTAGATTTTTTCTTTCTCGAAACCAGAGAGTTTCGGTTTTACTGTAAACCACGGGCTTATGACAAGTGGGTTTCATATTTAGGGTTGTCTAAGTTAGCGGATTCATCCTGCAAGAACTTCCGAACAGTTCGTCACGTATTAAGTACGGCAGCTTTTTGTATGCTGAAAAACTTACTGCTGTGTAAGCCAATCTGATTAATGTAATGAGGGAGTTATTATTATTATTGAAGACCAGACAACTGGCTTTAAGTTCAAAATTTAAAAAAAAACAAACGAATACATCTATAGTGAATGAGACACGCTCTTGTCAACTATCAGTTAACAAACCTATTAAAGCGGACAGGCCGATAAACGCACAACAAAAAAGAAATCCGAATCGAGTCGTTAGCGTCGCCTCACTTAACCCACGGTTAATCGCATTAAAACGATATCTCTCATCTCTTTGTGCACGTAGGTACATCACTACGACCCTAAACACAAGGGCATAAAGCTCAGAAGACACAACGATGAAACCCCCATTAGCGCTATCAATTCGCAAATGGAAACTCTGACGGGGGAGATTAGCTCTTATGACGTTGTAATACGCGGTCCGGTGGAGGGGTGGATTCGTCCCCTTTAGCCAATTAATGTTATTTAATTGCACAGAGAGATCAACGTTGAGTTTTAATTAAAAATTGAATAATGGCGGTGTTGTGCTGTGATGTCTATGGTCGTGGGGTACATACCGATTTGTATTTTAGCGGGTTTTCGACCAGGATATACACAACGAATAAGTGACACGTTTTCTTTATATAGAACTAGCGTACCAGCTCACTTCGCTGGGCTAGATTTTGCTTTATTTTATATAAACAATAAACATACATCATTAAATATTTAATTTAACTCTCACTGAAAATCAGCGCTGTCGCATCCTTGTGACAGCATATGCTGAGACGGTGTCCGATATTGGCATCATATGTTTTGTATTATTTGTCCGTGTAACTTTATCTGTGTTTTGTCTATTTTTCATTCTTTTTTAATGTGTTATATTGTCTGTGATGTGTTTTTGTATTGTGATGCCAATAAATAAATGTCTATGTCTATGTCTATTAATCTAAATTATTCATTTCTCTACGTATTCATTCTCTTCTCGATCGGGTGAAGATTACCTACACCCATGTAAAGATAATAAATACAATATCATTCATATTATTTATACAAAACCATATCGGGCTCAAGTTAATGTCAGAAATAAAAGTACGACGTATAGCTTGTTTGACTGTTCCAAAAGAGTGCTCCGATCGTTATCAAACTCCAAGATTACTCGCCAGGTCAATCTGAAGATTCCCTGAAAGTTTCATTGAAATTAGTCCATCTGTTTCAGAGCCTATATGGGACAAACCCACACACTTTCTCTTTTAAATATATAGATTTCCTTTTAGAGAAAAATTTGTGCGAACTAACTTGAGTCTTTATTCTCCGATAAATAGATTGCCGAGGTATAATAATTTTATAACACAATTGAAGTGTAGACGTCCAATAACTGATGCTTGTAGCCGTTTATGATCTCGCCATAGATATTTTTATTATTTTTTTTTTTTTAATGACGAACTACACAGATTGGCCAGAGAAGCTGGCCTTGACTGCTTCACCGGATTGAGAGGTGGCATAGCTCTTAGGTCGCATAGCCTGAACCTCTCTCGCTAGTAACTAGACACAAGGGTCCCCCCGGTGAGGGGTAACCTCGGCTTGGACGGTTACTATGTTACGCGTAAGCATTCCGATCCGAGGGCGCCCGAGACGGCCGAACCACGACTCGGTCGGTAGCTATTTCACGGATAATCTAAGGGACATTCGAATATTTTATTATTACATTAGATGATACAGTGCAATCTTAGTATTAGGTGTTTGTAGGCGGAATTACTTAAGACCAGGGAAGAATATATTTTTAGAAAATATAACCAGAATTTTCATTACAGAAAACGAAATAAGACTTACGTTAATTAAACGTCCAGTCGAAAAGAAAATTATACTTTCAAATAGCAGAAAGCTTCGCCGGAGCAATCGAGAAGTGGCGATGTTCTATTAAATTATTATACAGAGAATTTAATTAAGATCAACGCTGAGATCTATTTAAAATATAAATTGCTCGGAAGGCAAAAAAGCCGCGGGATCCCGTGCCGCAATAAAATTTCAGATACGACCTTCTGTGGGCCCTCTCGAGAGGCCCTTGTAAGAAAACGGCTTAACTGAAATTTATACCGAAATAATACGCAAAAGGGACGCTCTTTTTAAATAACGACTTTCATATTCCCGAGTGGTGCGGACAATTTAGCGCAGATGGGAGATATTTTTTTTTTATTAAAAACTTGGAGGTTATAATAGTGAGTGAGGGGTTGGTGGGGGTGCGCGGACGTTGCTCTGCTCGAAATGAGCTTTTAGTTAGCCAATTTTTTTGCTGTATACAGGGTGTTCATAATTTCATTAACATATATATTTTGTATTATTGGATACGATCATTATGGTCGCAGAATTGAATCACTGTCGACTTGTTGCCCCTTTTAGAATTTTCGGAATATGGGAAAAACATTAAGGCCATAGTTGTGCTTTTCTTATGTCATATAAAAAGATAGAGTAATCTATACGTTAATGCATGGAGCAAAATCTTTTCACCCCTTGCAAAGCAAATAACACTCTCAGTATGTAATTTGGTACAGTTAAAGTTTATATGAAGGAATCAATTTAGTATTTTAACCGACTTCAAAAAAGAGGTGGATAGCAATTAGTCTGAATTTCTGAAATAGAGACAGCTTTCGTTGTTCGCTTTGCTTTATTTTTTTTTGACTAACTACACAGGTTGGCCAGAGACGCTGGCTTTGACTGTTTCACCGGATTGAGAGGTGGCATAGCTCTTAGGTCGCTTAGCATGAACCTCTACCGCTAGTAACTCGGCACTAAGGTCCCCCCGGTGAGGGGTAACCTCGGCTTGGACGGTTACTATGTTACGCGTAAGCTACTAGGTTACACAAGTGGTGGGTGCATGTAAGCAAGCGATTGCTTTGTATCCATCTGTGTATACTATAATCTTCGGATTCTTAAATATAATTTCCGCTAATCAAATAGGTTCGTGGTCAAGCACCTGCTTAGAAATTATTAAAAAAAATGTACACTCTGTGCCATAGACAAGCGACAATGTAATAAAACGTGCGTTGCGTTCCCGCCAACAGCGGCGTCGTCGTAAAAAACGTTTTCCCGCCTTAATATTTCGCATTGCCACATTTAGTCTAAACGTATATTTATGATTTATATCTTTGTTTAAGATAATTAATGCAATTAATTTTTCTTATATATCTATATATATAAAGAGAATGTGTATGGGTTTGATCCGTATAGGCTCTGAAACGGCCCCAGCTTCGGCATCGTCGGGACTTCTCTGAGTGTCTGAAGATGAAGTCCGGTCTTTGCCGGGACCGGCCGGTCGTTGGGTTGTCCTGTCGCTGACAGATCCGGAGCACCCCGCTCATAACGGCTGATGGCATTCGCGGAAGGTTTAGTGGGTAGGGGCTGCCCAGGCCGAGTCCCACACATCCCTCCGAGCCCACCCATGGTACGGGAGGATGGTCTATAAAAAGATTCCCCGCGTGAACAAAAAAAAAGGCTCCGAAACGGCTGGACCGATTTCATTTAAACTATCAGGGAATCTTCAGATTGACCTGGCGATTAATCCTGACGATTGGAGCACTCCTCTTTTTGAACTGTCAAACAAGCCATACGTCGTATTTTTATTTCTGATATTAACTTGAGCCCGATATGTTTCTGTATAAATGATAAGAATGATCTTGTATTTACTAATATGTATATGGGTGTAGGTAATGATCTTCACCCGCTCGAGAAGAGAATGAATACGGAGAGAAATGAATAATTTAATATATTGTGAGGTATGTTATATGATGTAAGTTTTTTGTTTAATTAAAATAAAGCAAAATCTAGCCCGGCGATGCCGGCTGGGTACGCTAGTTACATATGAAGCCGCTGAACAAAGTGTTCAGTGGGTTTATCTGTCCGTTGAATGAGGGGACTACCGGCCCTGGATTTCGCTGTCACTGAATTTACCCATATCCCCTATGGAGATTATGATTGCAGCTTACCTCCTCTTTTTTAAAAGGGGATTAAAGAAATAACTAATCACTAACCATTTAAAGAATCATAAATTACTAATTTATGGAAGTTAGTGAAGAGCTCTTGTTATACTGGTTACGTCTAAGTGATGCGCTTAAGTGGAAAAACGTCATGTAGTTGTTTTAGGGCATTGTTTGTGTTTGTCTTCGACTTTAACAAGGGCTGCCTTTGACTAGGCACAGCTTGCTTTGCGCTTGTAATACTAAACGGGGTAGGTGTAATGTAATGATCCGCGGTAAATTAAGCAACATTATTTTATTTTAAGTATATTTAATTGTCTTTCATGCACAATATATTTCACTTAGTTAGCTTCTTTATCTTCCGAGATATTCAAACTTTCTTAACCGATTCTTAATTTTTGCTCACGGCTAAATTACAAATTTCTAACGCCCAGGTTTTCTTCATATTTCCGTATTCGTGCTCGATGTCGGTAAGGACACGCTGCTTACCTAGTCTTAATTATAAACCTACTAAATCAAAATCGTCATTCGCTTTATACTTTAGGGTGCGGTCAGTGAAACGAAAAGTTAGGTTCGTATCCACCTTTTGACTATTGACGTGAACCATCTCCTAACATAAGCTCGTAGCTTAAGCTTAGTTGAAAAAAGGTAACTAATAGGGCAGGCTAATTGAGAACTTCCCCTTTTTTTGGTTTAAAAATGGTGCACTGGAATGGACATTTTATATTGTGTATAAGTATTATGCCATCGACATAATCCACCATTTGATTATTGACGTGAACAGTATGGGTATTTTCAAGAGTAGAGTGATTAGGCATTTATTAACCTAGTGAGCCTTACCATCCAGGTCTGCATTTCCACTTAACATCAGGTGGGATCGTAGTCAAGCACTTGCTTGAAAAGTTTAAAAAAAAAACTATCTCCTACCACAAGCTTAAGCTTTGTAATAATTAACTAAAAAAGGCACGTAAAAAGAACAGACGAATTGAGAACTTCCCATTTTTTTGGTTTAAAAAGGTGCACTGTTATGGACATTTTAAATTGGAAGTATTATGCCTTCGACAAATATTGTTTGAACAAAACGTGTAACAGACTTTGAACAAAGAACGGGGAAGTACAACAAGTTTGAACAGGCTCGTTAGAGTCGCCCGGGAGGGATTTCCGAACGGTATGTTTGTTTCGAATGTTGGCATATCTGAGTGTACGTTGTACTTTTTGCGTAGATTCTATTTTAATTAGTGTACTTTTAACTGTATAATTATTTATTTACAATCTGTTCAGACTTGGGTAAAGCCTTTCGTTGCCTTTTAAAAGTTGGTTAGTAAAATCGACTTAAAAAAATCTTTAGTTTTACATTTGTGTGTATTTTTTTGTGCACTTACAGCTCCGTTATTTACGAACCGATTTTGAAAGTTTCCTTTGCTTGAAAGTGATTTGTTGGTATTGGAACGTTTTGCGAAGATATTCCAAGGGACTCCTAAAAATCGTATGATAGATTGTTTTAGATTTAATACTAGCTAGGTACTCCCTTACAAGAATGAACATTAATGTGGAGGACGAAAGAGAATAGAGGAGAAGTAAGAATTTTGTAATAACCCTAACAACAATAAACACTAGCAAGTGGGCACCGCTGAAAATCAGCGCAGTCGCATCCTTTTTTTTTATGACGAACTATACAGTTCGGCCAGAGAAGCTGGCCTTGACTGCTTCACCGGATTGAGAGGTGGCATAGCTCTTAGGTCGCTTAGCCTAAACCTCTATTGCTAGTAACTCGACACAAGGGTCCCCCCGGTGAGGGGTAATCGCATCCTTGCGACGGCAAATGCTAAGATGGTGTCCAATATCGGCATCAAATCTTATGTCATATTTGTCCGTTTTTTCTTTCTTTAAGTGTATTTTTTTTATTTTTATGTCTTTTTTATATGTTTCAAATTTTGTTTGTAATGTGTTCGAGTGATGCCAATAAAGAATATGTCTATGTCTAATGTGGACGACGAAAGAGTATATAGGAGTCAGAATTTAGTAATAACCCTAACAGCAATAAACATTAGCAACTGGGCACCGCTGGAAATCAGCACAGTCGTATTCTTGCGACGGCATATGCTGAGACGGTCTCATCTCTTATGTCTTATTTGTCCGTTTTTTCTTTCTTTAACTGTATTTTTTTTTGTCTTTTTTATGTGTTTCATATTTTGTTTGTAATGTGTTCGAGTAATGGCAATAAAGAATATGTTTAATGTGGAGAACGAATGCCTATAGCGTCAGATTTGTAATATAGAAATAAAAATTCGGAAATTAAAGACAGCATCCGCCTTTAATGTTTTGCCATTCACGTTTGATTTTAAAGTCCGCACCCGTAAATATACCAGCCCTGTAGTTTACCACCCCTGTCTCACTAACTCAAATAAAGCGAGGGCGCCTCCAAGCTAAGCAGATTATGGCGTTTAAGCGCTAGTTCGATTGTTGGCTTTACAAAAATGGAACTTTTGTGTTCACTGCGCGTTAACACCTTTTACTGTTGTGCTTTTAGGCAGGCATCGTGTGTGGTCCGCGCTACACGACTTATTGATTTTAATCTGTTATCATTTTCAATTGGTCCGTCCGTCAATAGCCTAATGGTTTGGAGTACGGTCTGCAGGTACGGTACGTTCGTAGTTTAGAATCCACCATTCGACTATTAACGTGAACCATCTCCTAACACAACCCTAAGCTTAACTGGAATGGTTAACAAGAATGTTAGTAATATTTTCTAAAAAATAAAAAAAATAGTTAAAAAAAAATTACAAAACTTTTTAGACAGTTATTTTGTATTTAACCAAAAAACCGTCGATGAAACGCTTTACGCGTATAAATTGCTCTATCTTCAAATTAAATTAAATGTAACGGATTAAACATTACACGCTAGTACGGGGACGCTGTTTCTAAAGTATCATAGTTATATATTTGATTATGCTTTATTGTGTTTTTGGAAGTTCATATCAAAAGCTTGCTTCCTTTTCAAGTGTCAAAAGCTTCTGCACGTGTTACGGAGCACGCGTTGGGATGTCTTATGAATTGCGGAACGCCTTTGTCTAAGTTTAATCGACTTTAGAAAGGAATATCTTCTCAAATCAGATTAACATAATAGGTTGTCAAATATCTCCCTTCCGCCTTTTTGTCTTTTGAATTTCGCGGCTATGTACAAAGCGCTACAGAGCTCGTATCTAGCAATACTATACATAATTTGAAAGGTCTTGACATAACCTACAAAACGACGCTATGCATAATTAGTTTGGATATTGCGTTCAACAGTTATAGACGTGTAAACATGGAGTTCACTAACGCCGAAATTCGCGCTATTTTAAAGTTTTCCTTCGTTAAAGGCAAATCCGCTAGAGAAACGTTCCGTGAGATTAATGGTGTTTTGGGGATGGTACTCTATCACTTCGAACCACGGAGGAATGGTTTCGACGATTCAGAGCCGGTGAAAACGACACCATGGATAAGCCAGCCGGCGGAAGACCTGTGACGACAAATACCGATCAAATCATGGACTACATCGAGTTAGACCGGCATGTGGCATCTCGTGACATCGCCCAGGAGATGGGAGAGTTAGTCACCAAACCATTTTAAACCATCTGCAGAAGGCTGGATACAAAAAAAAAAAACATCACTTCCAGGTCATGGACAGGTCATGGAGTCCACGGAGGTTTTATACAAAAATAAATAAAATAGTTAAAAAATTACAAAACTTTTTAGACAGTTATTTTGTATTTAACCAAAAAACCGTCGATGAAACGCTTTACGCGTATAAATTGCTCTATCTTCAAATTAAATTAAATGTAACGGATTAAACATTACACGCTAGTACGGGGACGCTGTTTCTAAAGTATCATAGTTATATATTTTGACGAACTACACAGAAAGGCTAGAGAGCCTTTACTGCTTCACCTTGAGAGGTGGCATACCTCTTAGATTGCTTAGCCGGAACCTTTATAGTTAGTAACTCGACACAAGGGTCCCCCCGGTGAGGTGTAATTGATGGTTACTATGTAAGGCGTAATTACGATTATCAAACATTGCCGGTGCGGGCACCGGGGATCGACCTCGGGTTACTATTATATATATATATATATATATATAAAATGCAACTTGAGCCAATCGCCCGGACACTGAGCTACCACGGCTCGATTTGAAGTCGTTTTTTGCTTTTACCGTGAATTTAATTGCTTTGAAGTCAGTTATAAATGTTTAAGAATCAAATTTGGTTCTTTGAATAGGAAACTACCCCTTCAGCATCCCTTTAGTCGAACACAATAGGGGGCAAAAAACACAAAGCAGATGTGTTCTCGATTTTATTACGATTTGATACCATAAATAATTTCATTAGTCGCGTATTTATCAATATAAAACCATCTTATGGAAAAATGTCAAGCATTCTTAAGTAGCACCCGGTCAGGTACGCACTACATGGGTCCCTATTGAAGCCCGGGACAACCGTTTAGAAGCCACTAATGTTATCTAAACATCTTCACGGCGACGGAGACATCATTTTTGACGTAAAATACAATTTTATATCACATTATTGAATTAAGCAAATTGAGACTCTATATTTGAAAATTTAACGTACAGTTTCGTTTAAAAATTAATTAAAAGAAGTCGGTTAAATATTTGATTGTGCTTTGTTGTGTTTTTTTTGGAAGTTCATATCAAAAGCTTGCTTCCTTTTCAAGTGTCAAAAGCTTCTGCACGTGTTACAGAGCACGCGTTGGGATGTCTTATAAATTGCGGAACGCCTTTGTCTAAGTTTAATCGACTTTAGAAAAGGAATATCTTCTCAAATCAGATTAACATAATAGGTTGTCAAATATCTCCCTTCCGCCTTTTTGTCTTTTGAATTTCGCGGCTATGTACAAAGCGCTACAGAGCTACTATACATAATTTGAAAGGTCTTGACATAACCTACAAAACGACGCTATGCATAATTAGTTTGGATATTGCGTTCAACAGTTATAGACGTGTAAACATGAAGTTCACTAACGCCGAAATTCGCGCTATTTTAAAGTTTTCCTTCGTTAAAGGCAAATCCGCTAGAGAAACGTTCCGTGAGATTAATGGTGTTTTGGGGGATGGTACTCTATCACTTCGAACCACGGAGGAATGGTTTCGACGATTCAGAGCCGGTGAAAACGACACCATGGATAAGCCAGCCGGCGGAAGACCTGTGACGACAAATACCGATCAAATCATGGACTACATCGAGTTAGACCGGCATGTGGCATCTCGTGACATCGCCCAGGAGATGGGAGTTAGTCACCAAACCATTTTAAACCATCTGCAGAAGGCTGGATACAAAAAAAAGCTTGATGTTTGGGTGCCGCATGACACAAAAGGCGGAAGGGAGATATTTGACAACCAATATTTTGTTATGTTTGTGTTATGAAAGCTCCGTCATGTATGCTGCTTCTGCGACTGCTTCACCGGATTGAGAGGTGGCATAGCTCTTATGTACTTCGAGGGTAGTTTGATGAGAGTTTGGTTAGGTTCTGATTAATTCTTTATCGTAATGTTCTTATTCTATTTGAAGTCGCAAAAAACCATGTTTCTACATGGACTGTGTAACAATAAATTTGACTGTTCTTATTTAGTAAATAATTTATGTTACGTTGTACCCAGAACAGTTTATCGACGAGAGGTGAGGGCATATAATTTATTTTCTTTAAACTCCTGTCGTTCCAATGCTGGTGTGCGTTCACCTCTCCGTCGTGTGGTGGATATATACAATAAGTACTTCGCAGATGTTGATTTGTTTTCATTGCCTGCTACTAAATTTAGAAAATGTATTAAAGACAGCTTATTTAGTTAATTTAGTTAATAAGTATTTATTAGTTCACTTATTTCCTTATTCTTCTTCTTAATTTTGTTGATAGTGTTTTTGTTTTTTTAAATGTTGCACGTTAAAATAATAATTTTATTTATTTATTTATTTATTTATTTGATACAGGAAAACTTACAGCTATTTAATGCTTGTTATATAATTTACAAATAAATCACTAGATTAGCAAATAACAAGTTTTCGCAACTAAATTAGGGAAAAATAAAACACTAAAGACGCAAACTTAGGTAACACAATATTGGAGAAAGAGTATCATGGTCCCGCAGACAAAATTTCGCTAAATTTACTTATAAAAGCTTACGTAGTGAGGCATCACTGACGTAAAATAGGTCGACATTATTGAATTTCTTACACAGGTTGTTGAAGTCATTAGATGCTCTGATAAAATAGCTATTAAGCATATAGTTCGCATTACTAGGTGGAGTATATAATGGACACTTGAATCGCAGACTACGAGAAGGGATAGGGAAGATAATAATTTGTGGATAATGTTGTTGGTAGTGCAGTTACATATTTTATTTCTATTATGTCTTTTATAATATCAATTGTGCTATTGTTTATTGTCCCAAATAAAGAGAAATATACTTGTATGTAAGAAATCGAAACACAAAAACTCATTGGAACAAACTAGCTGGTATTTGAAACTCGATCTTAAATATACAAATATATATAAGAAAAACACGTAATGGTTAACGCGTGAAACGATCGTAATATCAATGGGAGGGTACATTCAGGGTAAACGGCCCAGTTTTCACCTCATTAAGCCCAAGTTAAGGACCCTATTATGTACTTTATGTATTCCTAAATTACCCATCACTTAATAGGGTTTCCAACGGGGTGTTATGTACCAGTTAAAGTAGACCTGCCCACCCCACTGACCTGTGCAGCTCGGCTTTGAGAGGCGAATTCCGTGGGGTGGTGTGTAGGTCATTTTAAATTGGTCACGCGTAACGAAGTGGGGATGTTTTAAAGTGCCGGTGTGATTACAGACTTGTTGAAATTTAATGCTCTTGTTCGATCTTGTTTGCTTATTTGAGTTAAACGTTGCCGGCAGTTAGGGAAATTGCTGATTCAATTATGTTTTTTTTTTAATGTAACAATAGGCATAACTACTGACTTATTCTAAATTCAGAGTTTTATTGCCCCTTGTCCTTTTTAATCTAAGTATAGTATATAGTATGCCTATGCTATTTCTAGTTCCCCTAACGTGGATAGGTTAGGGCAGTTTTTCTCCCATGCCTTTCCTCTCATTCATTCATCCTTCTTATTATTATTTATTACAGTCTTATATTCTACTTATTGTTACAATTTTTATTTCTACTTTTAATGTACACTTCTTCTTTTATTTTCTCTTTCTTATACTATTTCTTATTACATTTCTATCGTTTTACTTATTTTAATCTTATTTTTTATTACACTTGTCTTATATTTATCTACACTATTTTTATATAATACTATTTTTAAGTTTCCTAAATTTAAACCTACTTACTAATTCTAATTTTTTATTCCCAATGGTGGGCTCGCAACTCAACCACCCTGATGTTCTATATTATTCAAATTCAATTCTAGAGTAACAACAAGAATCTCTATGAATAGCTTTTGTGTTTGGACTAGGATTTGGGAGTTGTGTTTCACAATATATTTCTCCCAATTAGAAGGGTGTACTGTGACCAACAGGCGTAAATGAAAAAAAAGATTACCCACACCACCATGCGTTTCATATACATACATGCCGATATTAAGTCGCTTGGCAACGGTTAACTAACTATGATAAACAATGATTGACAGATTAATCGAATAAGTTAAGAACTTTGAATTATCTATAGAATAGAATAGAATAAACATTTATTCGACACAAGAACACAGAAACAACAGGTAAAACAAGACAAAAAACAACATAAACAAAAGTAAACAGAAACAAGCACAGCGCTGATTTTCAGCCAATAAACCTGTGAAAACTAAGGCGGACACGATTCGGTTGAGTATTGATATGGTGTTACGTTACATACAGTTTCATATATACTATACATTAAAATATTTAAAAAAAACATGTTATTTGTTTGTATATAAATATATAAATAACAGAATAAATAACAGAAATTTAGTGTTTAATAAACGATTCCAATCCTAAAATCAAAAAAAGTGTAATTAGTAATACTGTTTGTAATATTTTTTTTAATTAATAAAAGATATTTATTTTATTATTAATCAAAAAAATAAGTGAATCTATGATTTCAATCCACCAATTGCTGGGTTAAAGTTGAATTTCGAGCACTACTTCCAATAAACAGTCATAAAACACGAGATCTGTTAAACGAAAACGCTCACACATTCACAAGACAGTTAGTTGTTGCCAAAGTTTACAAAAGTACCCAAACTTGAATTGCAAACTGAAGTCAAATAGCAAGATAAAAAAAACACTTCGGTTTAGATTTGAAGAGTGTAATGGAAACCCCAGATGTCCAAACAACAATCGCGCCAAGTCTTCTGTGGCTCCATTGTGCTGGCGACAATAGCTCCGCCATTGTCACTACGTCACATTATTGAGTGCACCTACTTAATCGACACAAACTACGCACGTACGGTGGCTACGGTTCAAGTTTTAATGGAGACAATTGGTCTAAATTCAAAGTAATTATTCAATTGAAGAAGTTAGAAACTACACAGATTGGCCTTCGGTATCTACTGGCCCTAGAAAATGTCCAATGAACATCTTCTAAGGTGCTGTCGTGAAAGTTCGATCGACCTCCAAATAAGGCGACGCAAATGGAACTGGATCGGCCACACCCTCTGAAGAGATGCCAATCACATTCCCAAGCAGGCCCTTGGTTGGAATCCGCAAATAAAGCGCAAGCGCGGCCGTCCTAAACGGACCTGGCGCCACACAGTTGCACACGAGGCGAAGACTTGGAGAGAGATAAAGCGTGAAGCCCAGGATCGAATGCGATGCAGGATCTCTGTGGACGTCCTCTGCCCCACCTAGGGGACATAGGACAGATTGGCCAGAGCAGCTGGCCTTGACTGCTTCACCGGATTGAGAGGTGGCATAGCTTTAAGGTCGCTTAGCCTGTATAGTACAGGCAACTATCAACGGGGGGAGTTACTAGCAACTCCCCCCGTTGAGGGGTGACTAAGAAACCAGAAGAGACGGCTTTGGAGGTGTGGTATTTCTTTATACAAGCATTGCTATATAACGTGGCAATGCTACCAGCCTTCTGGACACGACGTCGAAGAATGTTTGACACAGTTATATTTTTCGTAAAATACCTATTATTATTTAAATATATCTCTTTTGAGTTAGTATTATGTATTGTTAGTTGATATTCATATAAATAAAACTGCAACATTTAAAAATAAATAAAGAAATCGGTTAGACAAATTACAAAACACAAAACTTTAATGTATTTAAAAATATTTTTGGAATGCCAATAGAATAAAAATAAATCGTTTTATTCATATATCAGCATAACACTGTATGTTAGCAGAAAGAAAGATTTATAAAAGCGTAAAGAACATTAAAAATCGATATTGTATCACCCAATAACGTCCCAAATTCGTTCGGAAATCATGCTCGCCCCCGCGCGCCATAAAGATACAGTCGTAGAGAGCGTTCCGAAATGCGTGCCATTCACAGCCGCCCGTAATGACCGGCTGATAGCCGTTTAAAAACGAATTTGCTCATTTCTGCTACATTAAACGATAATTCGTTCGAGTTTGTGAACGCACCGCCGCGTGCTTTGCGCGGGAAACGTGTGACATAGATTTGCGAATTCATGTCGTCCATCTTTGAGAACGGATGGTATAGAATTAAATAATCCATATACATAGGTTACAAGTAATTCAGAATCGTTGTCTGCGACGAGCCACGGGTGCGCCGTGGTTCGTACGTAATCGCAAGCCCCACGTTGATACAAGGTTACCGACAATCAGCCCTGTAGTTCTGGGCTCTCAACAATAAGACTACGGTATCCCTTGCCTGTCGTACAAGGCGTCTAAAAGGGGCCTCGGGTTCACTGGGCGACAAGGGTGGGGCCTTTGTCGTCCGCTAAAACGGACCCGGGAAGAAGGCGACATCGGCTGGCCCGTGTAGCCTTGCACTATGAGGGCATAGTCATTAAAAAAATTAAATATGTTCGCATAATGTTAGAAATAATTTAATAATTGTGTTTACTAATAATTTAAGAGTTACAATATGACAGCGTTAGCAGTATTCTCACCTAGCCTGTACCATTGACTTTCGGATTTTTGAATTAAAACTTCTTTAGGCATGCTTGGTTTGGAGAGTGAGCTGGTGAATTGGTTACGAATAGTGTCATCTGTCGAGGCATACGGGAGGTATAAGTTAGTGAAGATAGAAAGAGTGAGAATTACGTTTTGTGTTACTGTAGTGAGTATTGCTGGAGTGAGAGCAACAATAGAATTAAAAATTTAGTGTTACCATAAAATAACTCTATGTTGAGAAGCAGTTTATTCAGATCGAACCTAGGTAAGAATGCGCCCTTAAATAGAATTAGTATAGAATTCAACTCTTTTTCAAAAACGGACGATATCGACCTCTTTTCTCCTAGTATAAGTATGTATAAACAATCACTAATCTAGAAATAGTTTTTTTATTAGTTAATTTTTAATTTCAAATTCAGTTTTATTTTTACTTTTGTGTTAATTTTATTTTTATCTTACATTGTCACTCGCCAATTAATTGCTTACAGTCTACGCCTATAACTGCGATGGCATTAACTTCACAACTTTTCACTGTTTTATGTATTGTTTGTTAAAAATGTTCATTGTGTTGGTGTAATAAATAAATAAATAAATAAATAAATGATCGTGCGTTATTGTTTTTAATAAGTTATAAGCACGTGTAACCATCAAATAACACGTCTTTTCGTATTTTCCCAAAATAAAGCTCTCGTGAACAGGAAATAAACTAAATTCGATAACAGATTGTATAATTAGACGAAAAAAATAATAATTTTCAATTAGTGTTACCATAATTAATCAATATTGCTATCGTAATTGGTTGGAATGTATCCTGTTTATGATATTATGAAATATTTTGCTCGTTTGTGATCGTTTAGACGCCTGCGAACAACCGAACGTTCTCATTTTGACGTTATTTCGAGATCGGATATTAGATATTAGGGATATATTTGAAGCTCTTTAACTGCTTAAGTCGCTGAATTTTGTACTTTATTGTCTATTTTCCACTAACGTCTTTATTATTTGTTTCATAGCTCAGAACTTTCAACTGGATCAACCGATTTTAACGATTCTTTTTTTAAAAGCTGGTGCTTATAGTCCCATTTTAATTTGGCTCAGATCCGACGATAGCTTCTGTGAAAAAACCATATAGCTGGCCTTGAGTGATTCACCGGATTAAGAGGTGGCATAGCTCTTTTTTTTTAAATGTAACATGGGCATGACTACTGACTTATGTATTAAATTTCAGAGTTTTATTGCCCCTTGTCCTTTTTGCTCTGCGCATAGTCTGCCTATGCTATGTCTAGTTCCCCCAACGTGGGTGGTTAGGGATATTTTCAATTCATCTCTTTCTTTGTTCTCTTAATAAAACACACAATAAAGTTATATTTTACACAAATTACTCTTATCATCTATCTTCTATTACTATGTTAATTTTATATTTACTTTTAATATTACAATTTCTTATTCTCTATTTTTACTATTTTAACATTATTACTCTTACTCTATAATTACCTTATCTCTTACAACATTTTCTTAGTTTCTACTTTTACTCTTTTTGGGCTCTCTACAACTCTTGCATAGCAATTGTGTAGAGAGCTTCTTTCATGCTACGTTTCATTTCTCCTTATAACTTTCTCTGCATCTATTTTACAGTACGGAAAGAATAGGGCATAGCTCTTAGGTCGCTTAGCCTGAACCTCTACCGATTGTAACACGACACAAAGGTCCCCCGGTGAGGACCTTCGTAAGCATTCCGATCCGAGGGCGTCCCAGAGGTGGCCCCAATATCTATATAGATTATATACATATAAATTATTTACTTATATCGTTTTAGATTTATTTTGATTTAGAAAATAAGTGCAAATTAATTAATAAAGAAAGAGAAAAATAAAGAAAACAAAGAAAAAGATAAACTATTATACACTTAAATATATATATACTATCTATATTTATACATATATATAAATACAAATATATACTTACAATCTAGAAACTATCACTAAGAAAATCAATTAAGATAAGAAAAATAGATACCTACTAGTTGTACAATCTCTGACCCCACCAAGTCAGAGAAACAAATAGAATCTCCCGGAAAAGGGCAAAATGTCTTTTGCCGGGAAACACTTAAAAAAAAAAAAAGAGGTGGCCCCCTCTCCGTGAAATAGCAACCTGGACTCGGTCGGTTGCTATTTCACGGATCCAATAAAAGTTCGTTGTTCGCTTATTCGGTGCATACTAAACGTTACTTATAATACGTAGCGAATTAAGTCCGTTTAAATGTTTCGTCGAAAAACAGGAAAACCGCACAAATAAAATATTTTCATTGTAATTAAATGTATAGTAACGTAATTTAATAGATTATTGTACCCTCCAATTAGTTATAGCAAATGTTAATGGCGTCATTTTGGCTAATTGGAACAAGAAAAAATTATTTCAAATGTGGTTATTTATTTCCTCTGAGTGTGTTATAATTAATTTATGCAATTGTATGACTGAAATTCCAATATGATTAACGGTTTCAATTGTTAGCAAGCGTTACATATGAACCGTATACTTAGCCTTTTCCACTTTTTTTTATGACGAACTACACAGATTGGCCAGAGAAGCTGGCCTTGACTGCTTCACCGGATTGAGAGGTGGCATAGCTCTTAGGTCGCTTAGCCTGAACCTCTATTGCTAGTAACTCGACACAATGGTCCCCCCGGTGAGGGGTAACCTCGGCTTGGACGGTTACTATGTTACGCGTAAGCATGCCGATCCTAGGGCGCCCGAGAGGGCCGAACCACGACTCGGTCGGTTGCTATTTCACGGAGCTTTTCCACTTCTCCCAGCGCCAATGTTTCCCGAAGTGGCACTAAAAATTAGTTAGACTTTGAATCTCTTTTCTGTATATAGATAATATACCTATATATATTATATACATATATACAGCTAAAGAATGTTTACTTGAGTCGTCTAGTCTAACATTCACAGTCTTTTTGTACAAAAACGCCTCGCTCTATCACGCTTTTCATAATGCTCTGGTCACGCATTTGTTTACTCCCTAAATCAAGCGTGTATTAGATAATTGTATTGTAGTTGCTCTTTTGCACACATTTTTGTTTTTTTCATATATTTTAATTATTAATTATCGTATAATTTACTTAACTTATATTAAAAACTTATTGTACGCAGGACTTACTGTTTGTGACTCTGGAAGGCACCGTCTCCTGAGATACAGGTACACTGTACCTAGTTCAGGAGACAGAGCTCCTGTATATGTAACATGTTTGTTTTTGTGATATTACTAATAATAATAATAAAGTTATTTCTTAAGTACCTTATAAATTAACGCCACGATTCGATTAGATGTATTCAAAATGATCTACGACCATAATTAATGTAATACATATGAAACATCTAAAGACCTCTTCACACACACCCCAATCATTTAAAAACGCCGACCACTTAAGCGTAGCGACAACAATTCAATTCAATAAATTCACAGGCGAACTATAATCGTCGAATCATTCACTGAGCATTTGTCCCGACGACCCGACCCGTTCTATACGCTCCCAGTTCATAGGAGTAAATAAATCTACAATCAGGGTGAACGGCCCGTATGTCGGCGGTATGAGGGTGCCGAATTCCCCATTACGGTCGCTATATAGCGCTTTGTACGATCCGTAGTCCATTTTCCAATACAACTTTAACTTTATTAACTTTATTAATATCACAAAAACAAACATGTTACATATACAGGAGCTCTGTCTCCTGAACTAGGTACAGTGTACCTGTATCTCAGGAGACAGTGCCTTCCAGAGTCACAAACAGTAAGTCCTCCGTACTTCATTCATTCATTCATACTTCATGAGTTTGATGAAATTTTGTTTAAGTTCTTTTTAATTTTTGGTATTAAATAAAATATCTACGATAACTCGAAAATACAAAGATGGAGTCCGTGCGTACAACGTTTGATTCGATTTGAAATCGGTTTTTTTTAGCTCGTAAACATTTTTTAACATCAAATTACTGAAAACAATTACTCGCAATGACTTTTGTTGACACT
This sequence comes from Meandrusa payeni, assembly GCA_029286785.1. Classification (NCBI taxonomy): domain Eukaryota; kingdom Metazoa; phylum Arthropoda; class Insecta; order Lepidoptera; family Papilionidae; genus Meandrusa; species Meandrusa payeni. Next base: position 5,159,454 of record JAGSMX010000023.1, read on the forward strand.
AGCTAAGCTGTTTAACTTAAGGTCAGATTATCATGGGTTCGAATAATAATAATAATATAATAGTAATAAAGCTCATTTATTACCATCCTTTGAGAAAAAAAATACCTTACATAGAATAATAAGACATTACATAGATAAATTTATGGAAAGAAAAAACAAAGAATAAAATAAAAATAAAATCTCTTATAAAGAATGGCAAAGGCACTAGGCTCAGCGTGTACTGCGTGATGATGTCACACAGTGCTGGTTTGGGTGCGCGCCGCGACAGTACAGGCCCGCAGTTCAGCCTTGTAGTTTTGGGCTCTCAAGAATAAGACTACGGTATCCCCTGCCTGTCGTAGAAGGCGACTAAAGGGGCCTCAGGTTCACTGGGCGACAAGGGTGGGGGCCTTTGTCGTCCGCTAAAGTGGACCCGGGAAGAAGGCGACATCGGCTGGCCCGTGTAGCCTTGCACTGCGAGGGCACAGGGGGAGGAGTAACCTCCCCGGGTTGTCTCTCCTTGAGCACAGTGCAGAGGGGCTCCGGTGCGTTCCACTGGAGATCCCGGAGCCCCTCGTCATGCACCGAGGAAAGGGCCACCGGGGAGGTTTTGGGTAAAACCCACATAACCGCCGCCTTTCCCCAGAAGGCGGGGTATCTTTGAAGATTTCCTCCCCGTTAACAAAAAAAAGGCCCGCAGCCTGCAGCTACTCGTATAACTGTTTTAGGTTTTGTGATCGTTCTGTTGTTTCGACAGTAGAAATTTTTTGAAGCCAGTGTCTGATACAGGCATACGCAACGGTGGGGGTAAATCGTTCCATATCTTTGTTGAGGCAAACTTGAAACTCCCCCTGTGTCCCGCCGTTCTATATTTACGTATTGCCAGGAAATTTCCTTTCCTCCGACGAGTATTGCTGTTGTAGTCGTCGTTGAACCAGTCCAACTTAGTATATAGGTAGTGTGTTTGTTTATATTTTATTATTTTATGTACACAGCAGGCCAGATGTAGGTTTCTTCTTGCGTTCATGTTCAATATTCCTTTCCTGTTGAGGAAATCCGTTTGTACTAATCAGTTTAGCTTTTGATTTTTTATGTACAAAGAAAAGAATTACTAGCTATATATATTTTTTTTATAATTTCTAAGCAAGTGCTTGACTACGATCCCACCTGATGTTAAGTGGAAATGCAGTCCTGGATGGTAAGGCGCACTAGCTTAGTAAATGCTATTCACTCTACTCTTGAAAATACCCACATTGTAATCGGAAGGAAAGACAGACGCGGGCAAACTATTCCAGTCCTTTGCTGTACGAAGAATGAAAGACGAAGCAAATCGCTTCGTTCGGGTTTGAGGGATATTCACAACAAATTTGTGAGAGGGATACCGTTACGGACTCATCACTTGTTACATATGGGACCTAATAAGCTTGGTGAAATGCAGACAGAAAAAGCTGTCGCTGACTACCCTGTTTGAGTTACACGGACCTGAGAGCTTAAATTTTTTATTCTTTAAATGGCTTTAGCTTTTTCTGTGATAATATTGGAAGTTTGATAATTCATAGCGTATGTTAATATATGTCAACTAGCATATTTTAATATCAACCCCATTGCATTGGGGTCGCGTCCCCGGGGGTACGCTAAACGCGTTTAGTTGGTATTAAATTCGATATTTTTCCATATCATTGTGCGGGGTTGCGGCAAGAGGGAGATAATGGACAGGATTATGTAAGAGGGCTTATAACTGTTCGCATTTCGTGGTTCCTAACTAACATTTTGACTTCATTTAGAGTTCAAGTCTCGAAACGTTAATTATGGGGGGGATGGTGGACTACAACCTGAAAATGGCCATGAGAAGCAGGGACACAGCGGTCGCGGAGAAGCTAATAGCAATGCAGCGGGGCGTCTGCGACGCGTGAACCCAAAACGATCTCTGGCCACCTCCAAATTCAGGCACTATAAAAAAGAAAAAAATAATAGTAACTGTAGAAGTGGTACTTTTTTAATAAATGCAGAGTGAACAATTTAAGTGTATTGAAAAAGAGCAGACACAGGTCTGTGGTTGCAATCTAACAATAAAAAAAAAAGTTAATTATGGACGCGACCTCCGGAGAGCAATTCGATCTTAAATATATAACTATTTTAATTTTCATGGAATACCGACAGCCTGAAACATTGTACATGAGACCTAACACAGATCTGTGGTCTCTTTAGTATGTAGTTGGGTGCGGCGATTGACACTATGAAACCAACCTGTTACAATTCAATTGTCATCTTGCCTAAAACTGTAATCTACAAAAAAACGTTTTGATATGCAATTTCAATATATGATGTGGAATAATGGCTTAAAATCCATCTATGTTTGAACATGCTTAAGTTTAGTGTAAATGGTTGATTGAGGTCGGGACATTTCCCCGCAAAAAATTTTCCACATCGGATACGGGAGGCTGACTCACCGAACTGTGACATTTGCCAAGTGGTGGATGATGTATTGCGGGAATGTGCTAAACATGAAGCGGAAAGAAAGTCATTAATAGATAGTCTAAAACAGAGGGAGCAACATGTGGTCTTCTTAATGCTGCTGTCTGACCCGACCTCAAGGGAGCGAGGAAGCTGATGGCTATGGCCATACAACATTGATGACTTTCTTTCTCGCTTTATGCAACCGATGTGTGTGAGCGTAGGTTGGGCATGGGCTGATATGCCCAAAAAGGCAAAAGTCCCCAATAAATAAAGAAAAAAAAAACAACGATGTCTCGCTCGTGCATAAAGCCATCAGCCGCAGTCGGATAAAGTTAGCTTTACTCGGTATAATGCAGTCAACTGAGCCAATAAGCGGAGGGTGTGTGCTCAGCTATTTTGATTCATTAATGTATTTGTCGTTTGTTCTTATCCATTATTTCATTATGTCGTTACACGGCGGGCGGAGATTTAATGCATTCTCTTAATTTCTTTGTGCTTTGAATTTTGTTTCATACTCATTATCTACTTCCAATATCTCAATCGACAAACACATAAAGAAGTCCATTTTTTTTTGTTAACGCGGAGGAAATCTTCAAAAAGATATCCCGCCTTCTGGGGGGAAGGCGGCGGTTATGTGGGGTTTTTACCCACTAAAACCTCCCCGGTGGCCCTTTCCTCGGTGCATGACGAGGGGCTCCAGGATCTCACGAGGAACGCACCGGAGCCCCTCTGCACAGTGCTCAAGGAGAGCACGTCCCGGGGGAGGAGGTTACTCCCTCCTCGCCTGTGCCCTCACAGTGCAAGGCTACACGGGCCAGCCGATGTCGCCTTCTTCCCGGGTCCACCTTAGCGGACTACAAAGGCCCTCACCCTTGTCGTCCAGTGAATCCGAGGCCCCTTTTAGTCGCCTTATACGACAGGCAGGGGATACCGTAGTCTTATTAGATTATCCGTGAAATAGCAACCGACCGTGTCGTGGTTCGGTCTTCTTGGGCGCCTTCGGATCGGAATGCTTACGCGTAACATAGTAACCGTCCTAGCCGAGGCCTCACCGGGGGACCCTTGTAACGAGTTACTAGCGATAGAGGTTCAGGCTAATCGACCTAAAAGCTATGCCATCTTTGAATTCGGTGAAATAGTCAAGGACAGCTTCTCTGGCCAATGTATGTAGTTCATCATTGAAAAAGCATCCCGATCTGAGGGCGGCCGAGAGCGCCAAACCACGGCATAGTCAGTTGCTTTTCCATGGAGTATCTAGGGACATTCGATAGATAGAATAACTTAAACGCCACTTAGGGAAGCGTTAGCGTTGGGAGAAGAAGTGGCCGAAGAAACTCCAGCAACGCTCCTAATAATTAAAACGAACGCAATATTAAAATCTCCTATATTTCTACATTTTCATCCGATTAGGTAGGTGGCAGAGCTATTAGGTCATTTAGCCTGTTCCTCCCAATATCTAATAGTGAATAGGACAAAATTCAGGCGTATCTAAATAGCATATGAAATGTAACCATTAATAACAAGTTATGAATGACTCTCCCAAATTGTAAGGGTACCCAAACATCTGACATTCTTGGAGACCGTATCACTTGAAGACGTTCAACACATGCACCGCTGCAATCTTTTCATCGTTGCCACAAATCATTAATCATCAATTCCATACAAGATCATAAATCATTGGAATGAGACTTAAAGAGAGAGAAAATGAAGTGATGCGATATTGCACGAACAAACACGCGTGTAGTCCGTATGTAATGACAATTGAAAGATTAATTGAATTTCAAATTTCGAATTTTACAGTTGGCGAATGATCGGGTTGTATTCATTGTACTAAGTATACATGAATATAAACTTTATGCCACTTTCATAAGGTTGAAAGTAATTAGACAATCGCGTAAGCGTTTCTCCGATCAAAGTCAAAATGCCGTCCCATTCGTTAATGATTCCATTTAGCTTTCGTTTAACAAAATGGCGTCGTCATTTCGCCATTAAAGCATTTTGTATCACCCGGAGACGCTATGACGAATTCTCATTGTGTTTCATTGACAATTTCATACTGCATTACTACAATTAAAACTTACTTTAAAATTTATTTGCAAGCCATTTTGCTTCAATCCTTTATGAATGAAGTCACTTTGGCAGATTTCAATGGAACGGTAGCATTGAGGTTTCGCAGTTATTACAAATGCCATGACTTGCTTAAATGCAGCACGCCGTGGTTTTTGAGGGTATAATTTTTGAAACGAACCCATGGTAATTGGAAAAGAAGCTGATCGCACTTTCACTCAATTTCATAGGTGGCAGAGTTCTTAGGTTTTTTTTAATAATTTCTAAGCAAGTGCTTGACTACGATCCCACCTGATGTTAAGTGGAAATGCAGTCCTGGATGGTAAGGTGCACTAGCTTAGTAAATGCCTAGTCACTCTACTCTTGAAAATACCCACATTGTAATCGGAAGGAAAGACAGACGCGGGCAAACTATTCCAGTCCTTTGCTGTAAGAAGAATGAAAGACGAAGCAAATCGCTTCGTTCGGGTTTGAGGGATGTTCACAATAAAAGGATGAAATCCCGCTGTGCGTCTGGAAGTCCGATGGTGGAAAGGGGATGGGGGAATTAGATCATGTAGTTCCTGAGCACACTCTCCAAAATGCAATCTGTAGAAAACCGAAAGGCTAGCTACCTTACGCCTGTGCTCAAGACTGAGCAGATTGGTTTCAGCTGCGTCACCAAATAGTCTCTTAGCCCGCCTCTCCACCGAGTCCAAAGCTGCGAGATGGCATTTAGCTTCGCCTGCCCAAATGTGACAGCAGTATTCTACACACGACCGGACTTGAGCTATAAATTATTCTGATCGATAATTTCACTAATCGTGTTAGCATTGTTATACGAAGGCGCCTAATAGGGGCGAATTACGAATCGGTCGGTAGAATTTTCGGAATACTATCAAAACATTAAAATCAATGGAATCTTGGGAACAACAAAAAGGACTAAGGGCTTTCGGGTTCACGTTTCGTATAAATTTCATTTCATCACCACTTTCCCCAACCCCTTAGATGTTCTGAGCGTTGCTGGACTTTGTTCCGCCATTTCTTCTCCCAACGCCAACGCTTCCCGAAGTGGCATTCGAAGTTAACCCTCACCGGGGGGACACTAGTGTCGAGTTACTAGCAATAGAGGTGTAAGCTATGCCACCTTTCAATCCGGTGAAGCAGTCAAGGCCAGCTTCTATGGCCAATCTGGGTAGTTAAAAACAGCCAACTTACCTTATAAGTTGGGGTATCTTTTGAATATACATAACATGGTAACGCGGTGTTACACACCGGGACAGCTTTTGACTATGTAATGTATAAAGCGCAGATCCGATCTTGTGTGGAGTACTGTTGTTATATCTGGACAGGTGCAGACAAATACCAAGTCGCGGCAATGGATTCCACGGAGAGGCTGGGCAAAAGTTGATAGGTGACCAAGATACACCTAGATAGTCTTGAGCACCGGCGCAAAGTGGCCAGCCTTTCGGTGTTGTACAGATTACATTTTGGAGAATGTGCACAGGAATTACACGAGTTAAATCCCCCATCCCTATTCTACCATCGGTCCACCCTTTCATAGTCGATGTTCCGCGCGTCCGAACGAAGCGATTTGAGTCATCGTTCATCGTGCGTACAAGTTGCCGGCGTCAGTCTTTCCGTCCAAGAGTAGAGTGAATAGGCACTTACTAAACTAGCGCGTACCATCTTTCGACTATATCACAACTTAACATCAGGTGGGAGCGTGGTCAAGCACTAGTTTATACCCATAAACAAAAAACATTAAAATGATACAGATTATTTGAGTAAAAACGATACATATTTAAAATAATATATACTTATGGAGAGAGTAGGATTTGACAAAGAAACATTCTAAAAGCACTAAGGGCTGTCTTAATCTATATCATATGTCACGCACACAATTACTTGGAGCGTAGGAAACTGGGAACATTAAAGGTTATAGAGCTGCTATTAAATAATAACTATTCGGGTGTACGGTAGCATAATGGACGCTGTATAAACTATAAATATTGTCAGGCCGCACAGTACATGCGGAGAATGCAGAAGCTACACTATTTCGAGCTGCAATATGGTGTCTATTTCATATCTATCTATATAAAGAGAATGTGTGTGTTTGATCCGTATAGGCTCCGAAACGGCTGGACCGATTTCAATAAAACTTCCAAGAGGAATCTTCAGATTGACCTGACGAGTAAGATAATGTTTGGTGACCATCGGAGCACTTCTCTTTTTGAACTGTCAAATACAGCTTGTATTTACTATGATGATATTCTATTGTTTTATAAACCAAATTTGTATAGACACATGCGTTGTGTATATTTATGTCATTATGAACCATTTTGAAGTAAACATATTGGGGTAAAAGAACATATTAAAATAGATACGGTGAGAGGTTTGAGATACGTGATTATTTATTACATATATTTGACCAATTGATTGCAAATAAATGACGGCCGCGGGACCCATTTATCAGTTAAATTAAGCTTACCGTCAAGTTAAAATTTATTCAAAATATGCAGTTCAATTAATTAATTAATAAAAAGTAAATAAATGATATTATTATCACCTTGAAAATGTCATATTAAAATTTTCAATCGTAAATAAATGTTCATTTTTTCTTACACTTAAGCAAGAATTGCTGGAGTTGTTTCAAATATTTTTTATGTTGAACTACACAGATTGGCCAGAGAAGCTGGCCATGACTGCTTCACCGGATTGAGAGGTGGCATAGCTCTTAGGTCGCTTAGCCTGAACCTCTATTGCTAGTAACTCAACACAAGGGTCCCCGGTGAGGGGTAACTCAAGTTAATGTCAAAATAAAAGCCCGATATGTTTATGTATAAATTATAAGAATGATATTGTATTTACTGATATGTACATGGGTGTTGGTGATGATCTTCACCCGCTCGAGAAGAGAGAGAATACGGTGAGAAATGAATAATTTAATATATTGTGGTAGTTAAATTAAATATTTAGTGATGTAAGTTTATTGTTTAAATAAAATAAAGCATAATCTAGCCTAGGTATGCTAGAATAAATTAAAAATTAGCATTAATATAATTTAATATTGTGATTTATCTGTAGATTTTGACTATACTGCAATCCTAACAGATGTTCTTAGAGTAGAAAAAAAAACGACAACAATGAAACTAAGTGGAGTCAGTTACTAAATAATAAAGTTTAACGACACCTTATTAAGGATTTATTTGTTGGTGCACTCGAATTATTCCATAATTTATTACAAATAACTCCAGAGCAGTGAACGCTGTATAATTTTTTCTTTACGGCACAACTCCCGCGTGTGTCACTTGATTTTAATGACACCGGGTCGAGTCCATTTTACCGGGAAACTTTCTATGTAGTATAAAGGTTTTTTTTTTAATGCGTTTTAGCGGGAATTTATTTTTGACAGTTAAAAATGTAGTTTCGTTGTACGCTTATCTTGTTTGGATTTATTTTTACAACTATCATATAAAGATTGTGATATAATTTTATCACTTGTACTTGCTTAAAGTATTTAAAATATTTAATTTATAAAAAGTGGGGTAGATAGAGGTAGCAATCGCCATCACAATAAGTACAGATTTTTGCGAGATACCGACATATATTTACGATTAAAAACAAAAATTGTCAAATTAATTTAGTAACGTTAAAGTTAAAAGTTAAAACCTTTATTTATGTCCCACTGCTGGGCACAGGCTTTCTCTGTTAAGGGAGTATAGAGGCATAGTCTTCCACGCAGCCCTAGGGCGTATTGGCCGATTTCAAATGCCTTAGAATTTTTTTCTAAGGTATGTAGGTTTCCTCACGATGTTTTTTCTTCACATATATAGTAAATCAGCACATAAAATTGCAACAACAAATTTATTGGTGCCGGCACCGGGGATCGAACCGCCCGGACACTGAGCTGCCACGGTTCCTAATTAGAGCTATGCCACCTCTCAATCAAGCAGTCAAGGCCAGCTTCTTTGGCCAATCTGTGTAGTTCGTCATTAAAAATCGCCAATATCGAAACGATACCTTTTTTTTGTTTTACTTGTGGGAACGTACCTAGCCGCGTAATCGTCCCCCGGGGGAAGGACGAGATATGTCGGGCCCTCACCGACCAAACTCACAAGATGTTCCACCAGTGTCACGTACGGCGGGACTACGGGATCGCTTGCGCACGCACCGCGGCCCCGCCTGATCGAAACGATACCTACCGTATGCTAACAAAATGTCTATAGGACCCAATGGAGAGCAAACAAAAAAGTTCTTAAATGTTGGCGCAAAATAATTAAAGACATACAGACCACCTAAAATACAGAGAACCTTCTTCTTTATCGAAGTCGTTAAGAACAATACCATTCACGGAAGCACGGGAAGTCGCCATAAGCTAACATGCGGTCGTCGAAGTTACACGGATCATTGGAAGCGAAACTCGACCCGGGGACATTCGGCATGCCGCACTAAATATGAAATACGACGGCGTCGTAGAAAAAAAATCAAACGCAAGCATAATTATCCAAATGGCGTCCCGCTAATTACGATCCTTTGTATCTTGACACTTGCCACAGAATTAACATACGACGGGGGACAAAAAAAATGGCCGCCGAGCACAAAAAAATGAAACGAACGGACGAAAACCCTGTGAACTTTCCGATTGTGGTTTATACATGTATTTAAAATCATCCCGGCCGCTTCGCTGAGCACAGCACGTATGTGTAGGAACTACAAATAGATTTGTTCTGAAACTACGCTGATTGGCTGTAGAAGCTGAATGCAACAGTTTCACCGGATTTGATACGTGGTAGAGCTTTTAAGGCTTAGCCTGAGCTTTTGTTTTCAGTGAGTCAGATAGAGAAGATTTCTTCCTTGCTCGCTCCGAGGTCTCCTGCAACATAACCTGTTCACAGAAGGAGACCATAGCCTGCCACCATCTCGCCCCGTCAAGCATTGAGTTCACAATAATCGGCAGTAAGAGATTCGGCTCGACGAACATTGAGAGCATGGGCTTCCCAGCGGCACACGCTTTCAGTGTGTGGGATACCGTGCCTTCCCATGTCTCACATTCACGGCATTCTGGCGATGTCCGACTTCCTGAAACATCCGTGTCAGCAACCCAAACCGCCGCGTCATCCACCTTTCAAAGACGGGCCGGATAGCCTCCACTGGAACCTCCATTCTGGAAACCATTCAGGAACTCTAATCGTGTTAGCATTCTGAACCAAGAGCGTCCCTGAAAGGGCTGAACTACGACTCGGTCGATAGCTTTTATGGGAAGACTATGAAACATTTAATTAACTAAAATGGACCAATCTTGACATTTACGTATTCGATTCTCCTTTTTTAAAGTCTGTTTAAAATAATTTTATCTTTAAACTTGTTCCTACTATAAGCTTGTTTCTTATGTGAAGCGTCACTAGCTAGGTACTGTCTGCGAATCGTAAGTTCGTAGATTCGAATCCACCATTCGACTATTGACGTGAACCATCTCCTAGCACAAGCTTAAGCTTAATTGGAATGGTTAACAATTTTTAAATCGGTTGAGTCGGCATAACTGTTAAAGACAGCAAGCTGAAGTAGCATAAGCCTGCCGTCTGCCATCTGCCGAATTCGTGACACCAGATAGGGAAGAAAGAAAGTCTTGGAATGGCTGCGTATGGTCCGGAGAAGCGTAGGGCGCCCTTTTTCCAGATATTAGGATAATCAGATGTGCTTGGATGCGGAAATCGGCTCGTGTATGGTGGAAGGCCTGAAAGTCCTGTATTCAGTAGTGGATTGATACGGGCTGATGATGATGATTAAAATATTTATATATTATACACAGATAGACAGATAAATCCTTTATTACACCAAAGTATATGTACAAAGGCGAACTTAATGCTTTTTAGCAGTTTCTTCCAGCTAACCTTAGTGGTTAAGAGCAGGCTAAGGGTGGTGCCGCTAAAAAATAGGGGTTAAAAATATTTGTATAGAAAAATAAATATACATTTAAAGGTTGTCAAATATCTCCCTTCCGCCTTTTTGTCTTTTGAATTTCGCGGCTATGTACAAAGCGCTACAGAGCTCGTATCTAGCAATACTATACATAATTTGAAAGGTCTTGACATAACCTACAAAACGACGCTATGCATAATTAGTTTGGATATTGCGTTCAACAGTTATAGACGTGTAAACATGGAGTTCACTAACGCCGAAATTCGCGCTATTTTAAAGTTTTCCTTCGTTAAAGGCAAATCCGCTATATATATATATATATATATATATATATATATATATATATATATATATATATATATATATATATATATATATAAGGATAGATAAACGATAGTATATATACCAGTTTGTACTTTTCATTGTTTGCGTAGAAAGTATTCAGACACGATTTATAGACATTATGTTGACGATCCCTAATCTCAATCGGCAAACTACTCCCTAGTATTTTTTAAATTCCATCAGAGAGTTTACTGATTTCCTAAAACTTAACTGAAAAAATTATACAAGAAGAAAACAAAAGCAACACATGTTTAAACCTTCGAAAGGCGGGCAGAGATTATCGGATTTTAATATTTTTCCGTATCAGTACCAAGGAGTTCGCTCTACATATAAGAAGTGTGAATAAACATAATTATTCTCACTATCATTGTAAAACTCTCCCGCCTTGTCAATAGTGTGTATATTCGAAATAATTTAAAATTAGAACTTGTGACAAATCTTTAACATATTTGCACAGATACAACAAAAACTATACCATTCGACGCCAATCAAGAAAAAACATGGCGCCTACCGTCATAGGTCAGTTGACGTGTAACGCCCCTGCCCCCAACATGTCTGGTGGACAACTTTAGAGGTAATTTAATAACGCCGAATTCAAATGAACCATTCCACCACTTGGGGAGGAAATCCTACTTAATCCCAATATTTTTTTCGATGAGACAAGAATCATCCTAAGAATTGTTTTTTTAAAAAGAAAGCTAGCAATATTTTTTTTTTTCTTTCAGAAAACATTACTAACATTCTGAAGTTATCAATTCGTCTGTACTTTTTTTTATGTTCGTTACGTCATAACTTTCGACTGGGTGAAGCGATTATTTTTTTGATTCAATTCTGACAGTGGCATCCATGAGAAATCCATGTATGTCTTAAATTTGCATTACGTAAGTGCGCAAGAAATCAACGTATAACTCAATATCACCCTAACCGATTTCGATGATCTATTTCTAATTGTAACTCAAGAGTAGTTTATGAGATTTTTGATTAGGTTTTGATTAATTCTATAAATAAAAAGAGGGCGTCTGCGGGTGATAGCGTTTAACGTTTGATTCGATTTGAAGTCGGTTTTTGTTTTGACTCGTAAATATACTTGTTCCACCATCTATTTTTTTATGATGAACTACACAGATTGGCCAGAGAAGCTGGCCTTGACTGCTTCACCGGATTGAGAGGTGGCATAGCTCTTAGGTCGCTTAGCCTGAACCTCTATCGCTAGTAACTCGACACAAGGGTCCCCGGTGAGGGGTAACCCGATAGGGCCGAACCACAACTCGGTCAGTAGCTATTTTACGGATATTCTAAAGGACAATCGAAAAGCTAAACTAACTTTGAATGCCACTTCGGGAAGCGTTGGCGCTGAGAGAAGAAGTGGCCGAAGAAACTCCAGCAACGCTCCTAGCATCTTAAGGGTGGGGCCTGCCCATAAAATAGCGGTAACGCGCGAGAATTATTCGCAACCTTCGACGGTGTCGAATGGACGCTTTGTGGATTTGTAAAGATCTAGCCTGTGCAATGGTAATCGCGTCGTCCGGATCGTCAAGAACGTGTCTCGGCCTCCGGGCGACGCGACAGAATTTAGTATAGGAAGGCTTATAAGTGGCGGCACTTGTTTGAATGTTTGGTGGCAGTCTCGAAAAACTGTCGAGATGCTTGCTTAAAGAATTGGTCCACCATCTATTCAAATTCTATTCCATCGAGAAATACTAACCATAGCTCTTTCCATCTCTCATTGTACGACATTTTAAGATCACAATCTATATTTCATTTTATAAAGAGGTTTTTTTTTTTTTTTTTTTTTTTAAATGAAATGAAATATTTATTTTACTTTTTTACACACACTTAAATTACATACATTTTAAATTACCGGCATGCACACAAATATCGGAAAACATATTACCAAATGTAAAACACATACCATACAACAAATTCCATAAACACTTTCTCACTTTGTCCTCGTCCTTCGGTACCCATCTCCCTGCTAGACTAATTTATAGCCTGTATTAGGGAGATGTTGTACCTAAGTCCGAGTCCATGGACCAAAGTTAGTTATACAGCTTATGAGTAATTCGTGTGATTTTGCAAAAGTGTAGTGTGCGTGGGTGCATGTGAGAGTGTGTGTGCGAGTGAGTACATAAGAGAGGATAATTTATTTTAGGCTATGCAGAAATTTTTCAGTGTCTTCGTTGGTTAAATTATGGAGAAACGAGTAAAGTAGCTTTTTACATTTATATAGGGATAAACTATGAAGAGACACATAAAAGTTAACTTTATTATAAAGGTATGGCCCCAGGTAGAAATTAAATCTTTTGCGGTCCACATTACTGCTGGAATACAGCAAATTTTATCTTTACGACGTTTATCCAAATGAACATATGAAATCTGACGATGCTGTAGTAAAACTGTATTTAGAATAAATAGTTGTCTCACGTTCAAGACATTGCAATCTTTGTATAGTTGTTGAGTAGAATAAAGAATTGGCCTAAAAGTAATAGTTTTAAAATGGCTCTATGTGCTACCTCTAGCGGGTGCAGCGCGGTCTTGGAGGCTCCTCCCAACATGAGATGCAGTAAGTAATGAGAGATTGACAAAGTGCAGAAGTAGACCTTACGAACAACAGATCGATTTGCAACGTGTCGAAGGTATTTGAAAATATAGTTTAGTTTACGCAGTCGATTTGCTAAATTGTCAATATGATTTTTATAGGAAAGCAAATTATCTAAAGTAATGCCAAGATATTTGAAGATTTTAACTGAATTTATAGGAGAGCAGGAGCAGTGTTGGTTGTTTGTGCTAGAGCAGTAATGAGCGATTAAATTTATTGAAGTTTTTGGTTGAGATTTAGAAGTTAGTGAAAAGGTAAGAAATTTTGTTTTAGAAGTGTTTAAAGTGAGAGTGTGATTACGGAGCCAGTTAAGTACAGAATTGAGTCCATTTTGAGCTGTGGTTTGTAGTTCAATCCACGAATTTTCGGAAAACTGAGAGCGGTATCGTCAGCGTATGAAGTAATATTAGTATTTGGAATTTCAAACTTGCAGAGATCGTTTATAAAGATGAGAAATAGAGTCGGACTAGCAACAATACAACATACTGGCACGATATATTGAAATCTCTAAAGCCTTTAAAACATTTAAAAAGAGAACGTCGCTCGGTCTCGTATCTAAAAAAGGGCACGCGTAATAATTCAAATTTGGAAGCCATTCCGCAAATTGAGTAACGAAGCGTGACCGCAAAGCTTTGAGTACAGGTAGCGGGGCGAAAGCTCGCTTCGGGTGGCAAAGGGACCGTGTATGAAATTAAATAACGCAATAAACAAGATGAAAGTGAAGAAGGCTAAGCCGACAAGCGGCTCTATTTATTTACGATTTTAATCAGATTCATTGTGCTACGGGAATAACGGCTACTTGAGCGACAATTGTAGAAACAACAGAAAGAATGCGATACATAGCATTCTTGGTTTAAATAAGGCACTAATAACACAAGCTAAACAATAGTTTATTGCATTACGGTCTGGAAAACAAGGTCCATAGAATCTACTATTGACGTGAACCATCACCTTTTTTTTCAAGTAAGCTTAAGCTTGTGCTAGGGGATATCACCCTCTGTCGTCCGACTAAGTGGAGCCAGAGAGAAGGATACATGGGCTGGCTCGTGTTGCCTTTTACTGCGAGGACACAGGGAAGGAGGGATTAATCTCCTCTCCGAAGAGCACAGTGCAGAGGGGTTCCGGTGCGTTCCCCTGGCGATCCCGGCCATTCACCATGTATCGAGGAAGTGCCACCGGGGATTTCAGTCGTTAAATCCCCACATAACCCAGCCAGAAGGCGGGGTATCTTGTTGAAGATTCCCCGCCCAACAAAAAAGTACTGATACCTCAAATCTAAAAAAATGTGTCAAAGAAGTGTACGGAGTTCTTCCTCCAAACAGTTAGCTCCAAGCAGTTAGTTAATAGCTGGCTGCGGTAAGCGGAAGATCGTATATGGTGGCCTACTTCCAGCAGTTGATTGTTATGGGCTGATGATGATGAAATCTAAATATCTCTTCTAAGTATGGGAGAGCTATATCAAGACATGACTAGGGGAATCGGCGCGTCATTAATCCACTATAACTTTGAAGGAATCACTTAACAAGTTTCAAAGATTAGCTTACCGCGTTGAAATAAGTTCCAAAGCTTTCGGCGATCGTTAGCGAAGGCGGTTAACCCTTTTGAGGGTGAAAAATTAAATATCGTCATAAATTTTGCTAAACGCGTTAAATATTTGTGCAATGTTTGGCGGTCGTAGAGTTATATCCCTTTGTGAACCTCTTAACGGAACATCAACGACTTGAATTCGATAATTTACACTTTTAAATGTTTACTACATTTTATACTTTATGTTATAAGTAATAGGGTGTAAATTTCGATATATATAATGAGATTTCTTTTGATTTTATTGATTCAAATTGGCGCTCGTGCCAGGTACGAATTTGAAACTCTCTTTTATTTAATATATGGATTATACGTGATTGGGTTGGCGGTCTACCTTTATAAATGTTATCCTACCAAATAAATATACTTTTGTCGGTAGGAGTATTTCAATCGTTCATCGTTGGACTCGGTGGAGAGGCGGGCTAAGAGGCTATTTGGTGACGCAGCCGAAACCAATCTGCTCAGTCTTGAGCACAGGCGTAAGGTTTTCTACAGACTGCATTTTGGAGGGTGTGCTCAGGAACTACATGATCTAATTCCCCCTTTCCACCATCGGACTTCTAGACGCACTGCGGGATTTTTGAACATCCCTCAAACCCGAACGAAGCGATTTGCTTCGTCTTTCATTCTTCGTACAGCGAAGGACTGGAATGGTTTGCCCGCGTCTGTCTTTCCTTCCGATTACAACGTGGGTATTTTCAAGAGTAGAGTGAATAGGCATTTACTAAGCAAGTGCGCCTTACCATACAGGACTGCATTTCCACTTAACATCAGGTGGGATCGTAGTCAAGCACTTGCTTAGAAATTATAAAAAAAAAATCGTGCGTACAGCAAAGGAGTGGAATAAGTTGCCGGCCTCAGTCTTTCCGTCCAAATACAACGTGGGAGACTTCAAGAGTAGAGTGAATAGGCACTTACTAAACTAGCGCGTACCATCTTTCGACTATATCACCACTTAACACCAGGTGGGAGTCAAGCCCTAGTTTACACGCATAAAAAAAAGTGTCCATTCTAAGTGAACTTAAAATACGGGGCAGTCTGTCCACCAAACGATAGGAAATAACTTAACAATCAAATGTATATTAGAAGGAACACATGGCACTTAACGATTGTTATGCATAATACTAATCTTACGTATACTTGGATAATACATTATTTTTCATTAAAATTAAAATTTAGTACTTAGTGTCGCTACATGGAGGCACCTAAGTACTAAAATTTAAATTATATAAAATTAAATAAATAAAATATTGAATTTTATTTTAGGGATATTTAATTATCTATCAAGAGAATAAAAATAGGAAGACGAAGACAAAGAAGCAAAATGCCAACGAAAAATGGAAAGAAGAATGCTCGGACTAAGACTGTCAGACAAGGTTAGAAACGATATCATCAGAAGAAAACGAAAATAGTAGATGCAAGGAAAAGAGCGAGACTCCTCAAGTGGCACTGGACAGGACACATATGGAGAACGAACAACAACCGATGGGCAAAACGGATAACAGAGTGGATACCAATAGACAAATAAAGAGGAAAAGAAGACCAAATAAGAGATGGAAAGATATTTTCAAACAGAAATGTGGATCTTGTTGGATGCGAGTAGCACGGGAATGAAATATTTGGAAAGATTTAGGCCTACGCCGCAGAGGCGACTACTACAAACGCAATTAGGATTTAATAAAAAAATCAGAACGTATTAGAATTATTATCGAATTACAGCCAGCCATTAACAATTAACCAGCGTCTTTATCTTTCGAGATATTCAACCTTTCTTAACCGACCCTTTATTTTTGCTTACGAGTGTAATTGAAGATTTCCTTCGTCATCAAAAAGTAAACTCGTACAAGGCCAGAAGTCGATTTCCAACAAGTTGGACTGACTAGACCTGCACTATCTGGCGTGAAAGCTTTCACGATTCGAAATTTAAAAAATCAATTTCGAATCTAAAAACACTAAATTTCAAAGCTAAATGAAGATAGCTACCAACGCATGCAAGGCGATAAAAAATTAAAAAAAAATTAAATACCACAGACAATGCAATCATAAATTTCATTATATCTCCCGGAGTTGCTTTCTTAAATTTTATAATTCGTTTGTGCATTCGATTGTATCTGAACATCCTGTTACCGTAGGCCGGTTAAGGTGTTGACTAATTAAAAAAATTAAATACCACAGACAATGCAGTCATAAATTTCATTATATCTCCCGAAGTTGCTTTCTTAAATTTTATAATTCGTTTGTGCATTCGATTGTATCTGTACATCCTGTTACCGTAGGCCGGTTAAGGTGTTGACTAATTAAAAAAAAAATCGAACCGCCCAGCGTCCAATAATTTAATGGGGGGCTTTTAATTAAGCAATCTGCTCAGAGATCTCTAGTAACATTTCAACTTAGTTCTTTGCGTAATTGCTTTGCTTTTGAAATAACGGCTTAATCAACTCCGAGATATTTATGCATGTGTGCTTGAAGATACATAACATGACCGCGTCTTAATCAACGGGCACCACTGAAAAATATGGTAAGATAAAGTTGAAATTAACAAACTAATTGTAAAATATTTAACGCTAGTATGTTAAATATTGTTTTGCCATGTAAATTAGCAGCGCAAGGCGACACGGGCCAGCCGATGTCGCCTTCTTCCCGGGTTCACTTTAGCGTACGAGAAACGCCACTTTTGTCGCCCAGTGAACCCCAGGCCCCTTTTAGTCGCCTTCTACGACTACTGTAGTCTTATTCTTGAGAGCCCAGAACTACAGGGCTGCATGACCTAGATACCTACTCCAATACGACAACAAGCCTGGAAGTGCATTAATAAAGACTATTTAGACGCCTAAACTTCGTAAAATAACTATGATACGTCGGTAATAAAAGAGGCTTTCTCCTAATTTCTTTTAATTTTTCTAAATTTGAGGTCGGTTTTTGGTTTATCTCGTAAATATATCGTTATTATATTTCTTTTGTAATCATATTTCATATATAAGTAATTGCTATCTCTAGTCTGTGTCTTATAAGAGACAGTTCAACATAAATTCACAATTTTTTTCAATCAAATCTACTACCTAAAGTTTCACAGTGCACAATCTAGACTACTAGACTGTCGGGGCTTAATGAAATTATATTAATTGTTGTATAGTAAGCGCACAGTGTCCCTGGCAGATGTGTTAGCATCTCGTTAGCGAACATGCACCGTTCTGCCTACATCTTAATTAACCCTGGACCGGGCGCGCCACAGCACGGAGAAAGTCCCGGCCCACCCGTTAATTGTGCGAGTCAATAATGATTGCCGTTTCCTGTCAACGATGTAATAAGTATCATTGTATTATTGATTTCTTATGTACACTACGCTTTTTGGATTTGTAAATTATTTGTCTACCATACAATGCTCTATAAGTATTTGATTTTTTTATGACTAACTACACAGATTGGCCAGAGAAGCTGTCTTTGATTGCTTCACCGGATTGAGTATTGATATGTATTTGGTGAATGAACTTTTATTAATAGAATGGAACATATGGAAAGAATGAATGAGGAATGATTAACAAAGAAAATTAACACCGTGGAAGTATGTATCACACAGGCCGTGGTAACTCAGTGTCGGTTCCACGGTTTCCAAAAGGACCAGTTGTAAGCGGCTTGTATCACAAGTACAATGCTCTATAAGTAAGTATTTGACTATTTTTTTTTAATGACGAACTACACAGATTGGTCAGAGAAGCTGACTTTGATTGCTTCACCGGATTGAATATTGATATGTATTTGGTGAATGAACTTTTATTAATAGAATGGAACATATGGAAAGAATGAATGAGGAATGATTAACAAAGAAAATTAACACCGTGGAAGTATGTGTCACACAGGCCGTGGTAACTCAGTGTCGGTTCCACGGTTTCTAAAAGGACCAGTTGTAAGCGGCTTGTATCACAAGTACAATGCTCTATAAGTATTTGACTATTTTTTTTTAATGACGAACTACACAGATTGGTCAGAGAAGCTGACTTTGATTGCTTCACCGGATTGAATATTGATATGTATTTGGTGAATGAACTTTTATTAATAGAATGGAACATATGGAAAGAATGAATGAGGAATGATTAACAAAGAAAATTAACACCGTGGAAGTATGTGTCACACAGGCCGTGGTAACTCAGTGTCGGTTCCACGGTTTCCAAAAGGACCAGTTGTAAGCGGCTTGTATCACAAGTACAATGCTCTATAAGTATTTGATTTTTTTATGACTAACTACACAGATTGGCCAGAGAAGCTGTCTTTGATTGCTTCACCGGATTGAGTATTGATATGTATTTGGTGAATGAACTTTTATTAATAGAATGGAACATATGGAAAGATAAAGTTGAAATTAACAAACTAATTGTAATATTTAACGCTAGTATGTTAAATATTGTTTTGCCATGTAAATTATTTCTAATGAACAGTTTGGTAGACAACATATAAAAAATAACTTAATGTATTGCCGCATTGTCTATGGATCATGTTTTTTGAAACAATTTTAAACAGTATTTTTTTCGACCACTAAATTGAAAATTATTAATGATATTAAAAATAGGGATGGGTATAGAAGGGTGAAAATTTAGGATTGTAGTTAAGTTAAAGTTAGTTAAAGCCTTTATATATAATATATATGTCCCACTGTCAGGCCTTCTCTGTAAAGAGAGTATAAAGGCATAGTCCACGCGGCCCTAGTGCGGATTGGTAGACTTCACATACGTTAGAAAATTTTGGTTTCCATGTAGGTTTCCTCACGATGTTTTCCTTCACCGCCGAGCGCGTGGTAAATCAGCACATAAAATTGCAACAGCAAATTTATTGACGCCGGCACCTAGGATCGAACTCGGGTTACTAGCGTACTATGCAACTTGAGGCGACCGCCCGGACACTGAGCTACCACGGCTCCCGGGTTGTAGTTAATGACACATAATAAAAAAAATACAATTTTGTTCTAAAAAAAATGAAAGGCATGGACATCCGCTGTCCAACCTTTATCGCTTAGGGATATAAAGAATAGATAGACATATATTCAAACATACCTAATATGCATATAAAATTTCATAAAAATCGACCAAGGGGTTCTAGAGGAGTATGGTAACTAACATTGGGACACGAGAATTTTATCTATATGTAAGCAATAATAGCCTAAATGGTTTATAGCACGGTCTGTCAAACATAAGGTCGTAGGTTCAAATCCACCATTCGACACTTGATGTGAACCACCTCCCAGCACAAGCTAAAGCTTAGTTGGAATGGTTAACACGATTGTTTTGGAAAAAATTGGAGGTTAATCCGTCCCCCCTGTGCCCTCGCAGTGCAAGGCGACACGGGCCGCCGATGTCGCCTTCTTCCCGGGTCCACTTTAGCGTACGAGAAACGCCACTTTTGTCGCCCAGTGAACCCCAGGCCCCGTTTAGTCGCCTTATACAACAGGCAGGGGATACCGTAGTCTTATTCTTGAGAGCCCAGAACTACAGGGCTGCAAGACCTAGATACCTTTTTTTTTTTTTTTAATGACGAACTACACAGATTGGCCAGAGAAGCTGTCTTTGATTGCTTCACCGGATTGAGTATTGATATGTATTTGGTGAATGAACTTTTATTAATAGAATGGAACATATGGAAAGAATGAATGAGGAATGATTAACAAAGAAAATTAACACCGTGGAAGTATGTATCACACAGGCCGTGGTAACTCAGTGTCGGTTCCACGGTTTCCAAAAGGACCAGTTGTAAGCGGCTTGCATTCAGCGGCGTCCCGCGGCCTTCTATGTCGTCAGACCACCATGCGGGTAGACGTCCTACGCTGCGCTTGCCGGTCATGTGATCTCCAATCGAAAACTTTTCGGCCCGGTCATCTGTTCTACGCACTATGTGCCCTGCCCATTGCCACTTCAACTTGCGTATCCGGCGAGCTATGTCGATTACTGTCATTCGTCTACGGATCTCCTCAATCCTGATATGATCTCGTAGAGATACTCCGAGCAGAGCCCTCTCCATAGCTCGTTGTACGTTGAGCTTGATTACGAGGCCCAATTTACGAGGCGCAATGCCACCATTGTGGCTGCGACCAGGATTTCGCGCAGCACACGCTTGCCGTATGTCCTGCGTGGAACACGGAGAGACGGATCCTGGTCCAGCAGATTGGGCAAGACCTCTCCCCGCCGGCGGCAGTAGTAGTAGGGAGTAACCTCCCCCCCAGGACGTGCTCTCCTTGAGCACAGTGCAGAGGGGCTCCGGTGCGTTCCACTGGAGATCCCGGAGCCCCTCGTCACGCACCGACCACCGGGGAGGTTTTAGGGGTAAAAACCCCACATAACCGCCGCCTTCCCCCCAGAAGGCGGGGTATCTTTTTGAAGATTTCTTCAATGTTAACAAAAAAATGTTTACGAGGTCCATAGTGAGAGACCACGTTTCTGTGCCATAAAAGCATTATTATGTTATATTAGTATTAAAAAAGATAATCAAACATCGCTAAAATCGGTAAAAGCTCATTCCAATTACTCTCACACTAAAACCAAGTACCACTTAAGTAACGTAATTATGATAATTATGTAATTAGTCAAGTACTCAAAGTTTATTCAAGTAATTGAGACGGTCCGGTACTTTCGGTGTGCTCAAAGGGCTTATTGGGTCGTATATTGATGTGCAATTAAGCGGAGTGTTCGGCGCAATCTCTCTGGCGCCAGATAAGGGCATTTGTTGCTGTCCACCATCGCGCGCGCTGGACAACTTTATGCTAATTTTACCATTACCAACGTTGCCTGTGAACTTTGCGTTGGACGGTAACGTTACCATACATTCATACCCCTAAACTGTGGTTGGTACGAATCTTCATTTAGTTTTTGAATGCCCCTTAGATTATCCGTGAAATACAACTAACCACTGCCAAGAGTGACACCGACCAAGAAAGAAGATTCCTTTTTTTTTTTTTTTTTTTAATGACGAACTACACAGATTGGTCAGAGAAGCTGACTTTGATTGCTTCACCGGATTGAATATTGATATGTATTTGGTGAATGAACTTTTATTAATAGAATGGAACATATGGAAAGAATGAATGAGGAATGATTAACAAAGAAAATTAACACCGTGGAAGTATGTGTCACACAGGCCGTGGTAACTCAGTGTCGGTTCCACGGTTTCTAAAAGGACCAGTTGTAAGCGGATTGTATCCAGCGGCATCCTGCGGCCTTTCATGTCGTCAGACCACCTTGCGGGTAGACGTCCTACGCTGCGCTTGCCGGTCATGTGATCTCCAATCGAAAACTTTTCGGCCCGGTCATCTGTTCTACGCACTATGCCCTGCCCATTGCCACTTCAACTTGCGTACCCGGCGAGCTATGTCGATTACTGTCATTCGTCTACGGATCTCCTCATTCCTGATATGATCTCGTAGAGATACTCCGAGCATAGCCCTCTCCATAGCTCGTTGTACGTTGAGCTTGATTTCGAGGCCCAATTTACGAGGCGCAATGTCACCATTGTGGCTGCGACTAGGATTTCGCGCAGCACACGCTTGCCGTATGTCCTGCGTGGAACACGGAGAGACGGATCCTGGTCCAGCAGATAGGGCAAGATCTCTCCCCGCCGGCGGCAGTAGTAGTAGGGAGTGACCCCGGGACATGCTCTCCTTGAGCACAGTGCAGAGGGGCTCCGGTGCGTTCCACTGGAGATCCCGGAGCCCTCGTCATGCACCGAGGAAAGGCCACCGCGGAGGTTTTAGGGAGTAAAACCCCACATAACCGCCGCCTTCCCCAGAAGGCGGGGTATCTTTTGAAGATTTCCTTCCTGTTAACAAAAATGTTTACGAGGTCCATAGTGAGAGACCACGTTTCTGTGCCATAAAAGCATTATTATGTTATATTAGTATCAGAGAATCAAACATCGCTAAAATCGATAAAAGCTCATTCCAATTACTCTCACACTAAAACCAAGTACCACTTAAGTAACGTAATTATGATAATTATGTAATTAGTCAAGTACTCAAAGTTTATTCAAGTAATTGAGACGGTCCGGTACTTTCGGTGTGCTCAAAGGGCTTATTGGGTCGTATATTGATGTGCAATTAAGCGGAGTGTTCGGCGCAATCTCTCTGGCGCCAGATAAGGGCATTTGTTGCTGTCCACCATCGCGCGCGCTGGACAACTTTATGCTAATTTTACCATTACCAACGTTGCCTGTGAACTTTGCGTTGGACGGTAACGTTACCATACATTCATACCCCTAAACTGTGGTTGGTACGAATCTTCATTTAGTTTTTGAATGCCCCTTAGATTATCCGTGAAATACAACCAACCACTGCCAAGAGTGACACCGACCAAGAAAGAAGATTCCTTTTTTTTTGAACGAACAACACAGAATGGCCAGAGAAGCTGGCCTTGACTGCTTCACCGGATGGAGAGGTGGCATAGCTTTTAGGTAGCCAAGCATGAACCTTTAATGCTAGTAACTCAACACAAGGGTCCCTCAAAGGCGTGAGTAAGGTGCCCGAGAGGGCCGAATCACGACTCGGTCAGTTGCTATTTCACGCATAATCTAAGGGACATTCAAAAGTTAAACTAACTTAGACTGCCACTTCGGGAAGCGTTGTCGCTGGGAGAAGAAGTGGCCTAAGAAACTCCAGAGACGCTCCTAACATCTAAGGGATGCGATCTGCTCATAAAAGTGTCGACGAGTATGTCGACTTTGTTGTCCGTCGAATTTCTTTTGTTTCGGATAGACAGATAAAGGGTAGATTTTTTTTTGACGAACTACACAGATTAGCTAGAGAAGCTGGCATCGACTGCTTCACCGGATTGAGAGGTGGCATAGCTCTTAGGTCGCTTAGCCTGAACCTCTATTGTTAGTAACTCGACACAATGGTCCCCCGGTGAGGGGTAACCTCGGATTGGACGGTTACTTCGTTACGCGTAAGCATTCCGATCCGAGGGCGCCCGAGAGGAATGAACCACGACTCGGTCGGTTGCTATTTCACGCATAATCTAAGGGACATTCATAAGCTAAACTAACTTTGAGTGCCACTTCGGGAAGCGTTGGCGCTGGGAGAAGAAGTGGCCGAAGAAACTCCAGCAACGCTCCTAACATCTAAGGGGTCGGATTGGACGGTTACTACGTTACGCGTAAGCATTCCGATCCGAGGGCGCCCGAGAGGGTATAGGATAGACCTTTATCGCTCGCTGTGCGAATTTCAGTTTGTGGATTAGCCCAACGGTCCGAGGCTGGGAGGACGCATAATATTTTTATTTTATTTATTTATTGGAAGACCAGCAGCAATAAAGATACAATAATAATTAAGAAACAGATTGTTTTTGTCAAAACAAATCTTCGCGAGTAAGAAAAACTTTACAATTCTTTTATTGTGTTTAATATTGTTCTTGAACATTCTGATCATGATCTCATATAAATAAACACATTCATAAACACTGAAACATGGTCACACTCGCACACAATCCCACGTACAAATTATTATTTTATATTAATTAACTTTATTAAAAATATGACATGA
The DNA here is from genome assembly GCA_029286785.1 of Meandrusa payeni. Classification (NCBI taxonomy): domain Eukaryota; kingdom Metazoa; phylum Arthropoda; class Insecta; order Lepidoptera; family Papilionidae; genus Meandrusa; species Meandrusa payeni. Next base: position 5,183,897 of record JAGSMX010000023.1, read on the forward strand.
TTAAAAAGAGCTGGATCTTCTGGTAAAAGTATATTTCATTTTTAAAAGGACATCCTAACACTGTATTTATGTTTAATTTTATTTGTTGTTGATAAATAAAGATTAAAGTTACAGCCTTTATATATATAATATAAATGTCCGCCTTTATATATATAATGTAAATAATAACTGCTGGGCAGAGGCCTTCTCTGTAAAGAGTGTATAAGGGCACAGTCCGCCACGCGGCCCTAATGCGGATTGGCAGACTTCACATGTCGTAGAAAAATTTTCTAAGACATGTAGGTTTCAATGATGTTTTCCACCGCCGAGCGCGTGGTTAATCAGCACATAAAATTGCAACACTTAATTTATTGGTGCCGGCACCGGGGATCGAACTCGGGTTGCTGGCGTACTATGCAACTTGAGGCGACTGCCCGGACACTGAGCTACCACGGCTCATAACGTACAATAAATAAAGATTTATTTATTATTATTTATTATATTTATTTTTAAATCTTAGATTAAGTTTTTACAATATTTATATAAAATACACGTAAACATCACACAAAGTATAAAAACATTATAAAAACATTTTTTTTTTGTTGACGGGGAGGAAATCTTCACAAAGATACCCCGCCTTCTGGGGAAGGCGGCGGTTATGTGGGTCCTTTCCTTGGTGCATGATGAGGGGCTCCGGGATCTCCAGTGGAACGCACCGGGGCCCTTCTGCACTGTGCTCAAAGCACGTCCCGGGGAGGTTACTCCCTTCCCCCTGTGCCCTCGCAGCGCAAGGCGACACGGGCCAGCCGATGTCGCCTTCTTCCCGGGTCCACTTTGGTGGACGACGCAGGCCCCCACCCTTGTCGCCCAGTAAACCCGAGGCCCCTTTTAGTCTTGTACGACATGCAGGGGATACCGTAGTCTTATTCTTGAGAGCCCAAATAAAACCTAACCTAGTGTGTGCCACCGGCAACGAAGCAGGGCCCAAGCAACCGGTGGTTAGGGCGACACAGAGAAAAACCTCGTGACGATGCTGTGTCCAGGAGTACTGCCTTCTGTATTTAACCCTTGAAACAACCATCTAGCGAAAGTCTCTCAAGATGTTGAGCGAGACATTTCGCTATAAGACTGTTAGCAGAAACGACTATTGGGACAATGATCGTCGAATCCATTATTTATTATTATTATCCTTTAACTTCGTATCCAATTCATATAACTATTAAAAGAGGCACTTCGATGTTGAGGCCCCACAACACCGTCTGCCGTAATGAGTGTAGAAACACATCAATACAAAATATCAAGCGAAATGTGCACTCATTTCTGCCGTGTGAAAGGTCTTTTATGCCATCGATTTTCGCTCATAAAATTTATGAAGATTACCATCGACAATCACGCCTACACTAAAGGAATCAATGGACACTCCTGCCATGTCTATAGCAAAGATTTATTAGTCTCTATTCGTATATAATCTTCACTAATTCACCGTAGAAAAACGTCGACTTATAACGCATCTGGACAATCGACTCTTTGTAGATGGGCTCAATATATTTTAAATGACTTCGGTACGGCTGCTCGCGCAGGCGATCCTATTGTGACTGACGGTGGAGGTTCCCTTTTGAGAAAACGAATGCGGTGAATATTTATTTTGAGTTTTTGAATTAAGAATAATTTCTTTTTTAGCTGCCGTCCGTGGACGTGTGCCGCGCATTAGTGGCCTTTGTCGAAAGAGTATTAATGAATCTTGGTATCGTTTTATTTCCTTTTTTTATCATTTTATGAACTACCGCATCGCTATAAACAGAATTTATACGACCAATACATATATAGTTAAGAAGAAGCAATTGGTGCACTATATGAGAATGAATTTCTTTTTTTAATTTTTATGAGACTTTTTAACCATTCAACTATTTAAAACCAAAATCCGAAACGAATCAAATCTACGCTAAAAATGAATCTAAAATGTAAAAAACTTAATATATCTTAATATATTTCAATTAATAAACATTTTAAGTAAATACCTCAATGCCTGAAGGCAAAAAGTCTTCAACCAGTGCGTCCTCCCAGCCATGACCTACGGTGCGGAGACTTGAACTCTGACCGTTGGGCTGGTCCACAAGCTGAAAGTCGCACAACGAGCGATGGAAAGAGCTATGCTCGGCATTTCTCTAAGGGATAGAATCCGAAACGAAGAAATTCGACGGAGAACGAAGGTAGTCGATATAGCTCTTAAAGTCAGCAAGTTGAAGTGGCAGTGGGCTGGCCACATCTGCCGAGTCAGCGACGGTAGATGGGGGAGGAAAGTCTTGGAATGGAGGCCGCGCATAGGTCGGAGAAGCGTGGGGCGCCCTCCCTCCAGATGGACCGACGACCTTTTTAGGATAGCCGGAAGTGGCTGGATGCGGAAAGCTGAGGATCGCATGTGGTGGAAGGCATTGGGGAAGGCCTATTTCCAGCAGTGGATAGATACAGGCTGATGATGATGATGATGATGAAACATTTTAAGCGTCTACTGTCCGTTAGTGATGGATACGTTATTAGATATGGATGCTTTTGTTAATTTCCTAACATTCATAGTTATATTAGAAAGTTCTAACGTCTACAGTCTCTTTCTCTTACTGCTCAAAGTTAGTTTAGCTTTTCGAACGTCCCTTAGATTATCCGTGAAATAGCTACCGACCGAGTCGTGGTTCGGCCCTCTCGGGCGTCCTCGGATCGGAATGCTTACGCGTAACATAGTAACCGTCCGCTGAGGTTACCACCGGGGACCCTTGTGTCGAGTTACTAGCGATAGAGGTTCAGGCTAAGCGACCTAAGAGCTATGCCACCTCTCAATCCGGTGAAGCAGTTAAGGCCAGCTTCTCTGGCCAATCTGTGTAGGTCATCATAAAAAAAAAATTAAGTACAAAGTAAATAATAATATACCCGTAAGAGTCGGTACAAGGTAATTAGCTATACCTTACATTGTTGTATCAGTGCTTTAGAGACAAAGGCTTTTTTACGTTCAGTTTGTGTTAATTATCGCTAATGTATCGCTAATGGTCGTTGCTATTAACACAAAGCTTACAATATGCATGAACATAATGAACCCTTATTATCTATAATGCTGTTTTTCCCTTCACGTGACCGTCGGAGGTAACAAAAGGTTAAAATAAATTCTTTTTTTTTTCAGAAATATTACTAACATTCTTCTTAAACATTTCAACTTAGACTTAAGATTAAGACAACATGGCTATCTTGCTATCTATCTTTATGATAAAATTAACAAGATCTTAAACTTTCATGCACTGAACACGTATAAAATGAAAGCCAAAATTAAAAACTTTTAAATATTTTTACTTTTTTTGGAGTCTAAATGATATTTGTTAAGTCATTTACTGTTTCTACTTCCTCCATTACCCTTAATTCCATAATAAGTTAATTTAAATGAGCGAACACAAACACAAATCGTGGTATTATAAATGTTATACTGGACTTAAACAAGGGTGTATGTCGTTATAACAACGGAATAACGATTGTATGAACAAAAACGTCAACGTTATACCAGGTATAACGTATTCTTGGTTTATTAGTACAAATTTGGCTAATTCTTAATTAATTCGTAAGTTTATCTGTATACCACGTTTATTTGTAAGGCTGTATATGTTTATATGAAATAACAGACAAAATAGCAATTCTTTATAATATTTAGAGGAACAACGTTTAATGTCTAAAATAAATATTATAAAAATTTAAAAAATAATAAGCTTATGTAAGAAGATTATTTAACCTTACTTTACATGTCCTATCTCAATAACCTCTATACTTTGCAAGAGTATAGAACGTATATTGAACTTCCGCCTTATCGCGTACCTAGAACAAAATGATATCCTCAGTGACCGACAATAATATGTAATAAACACATATAAAATGAAAGCCAAAATTAAAAACTGGCTGTTGTCGCTATTATAAGCAGACGGAAGAAATTATGCTTCCACTTATAATATAAATATCACACTCATCACACACACACACACACATGCACATTAAAACTACTACACGTCCACATTTATTTATTTATTTATATAGACATCGACATTTATTTATTGGCATCACAATACAAAAAACACATCACAGACACACATTAAAAAAGAATGAAAGATAGACAAAACACAGTTAAAGTTACACGGACAAATAATACAAAACATATGATGCCAATATCCGACACCGTCTCAGCATATACTGTCGCAAGGACAGCGCTGCTTTTCAGCGGTGCCCGTGACTACCTAAAGACGTGCGCGCGCAATACTACTTTTATATATACGAATATTTATTTAATATTTCATTTAAATCTTCTATATCTTTGTTAAATTAAATAAATTTGTGCACGATGCCCAAGGCCTCACGTACGGGTCAGTGGTGGTCATCAGAACAGTGACGAGAAAACTGCAACTGCACGACAGCGCCCAACATGCTGTAGTGGTGATATCCCGACACACCGTTAGCTGTGTCTATTATACAGATGACTGTGACAACGCCAAAGGAAGACTGATGACAAAGGCAATGGCCGCATCAAGGGAGAGGATAGTGGACTACAACCTGAAAATGGCCATGAGAAGCAGGGACACAGCGGTCGTGGAGAAGCTAATAGCAATGCAGCGGGGCATCTGCGACGCGTGAACCGCGGCGATCTCTGGCCACCTCCAAATTCAGGCATTATATATAAAAAAAGGAAAATAGTAACTGTAGAGGTGGCACTCTTTTAATAAATGCAGAGTGAACAATTTAAGTGTATTGGAACAGAGCACGGACACAGATCTGTGGTTGCAATCTAACAATTAAAACAAATAAAAAAAAAAATTGAAAATGAAATTGATGTATGGCAGTGTGAGAGGGCACTGATTCCTGAGATACAGGTTTAACTCCTAGTTCAAGAGTCAGGGAGTTCGTGTATTTGTACAGAAATTTTTGAATAAAGTATTTGTATAACTAAGCTTAAGCTTGTGCTAGCAGATGGTTCACGTCAATAGTAGAATGGTGGATTCGAACCTACGATCTTACTATTCGCAGACCGTACCCTAAACCATCAGGCTATTGAAGCTTATTCTTTCGCGTTACCGCCGTTTTATAAGCAGGGCTCACCGCTAGATGTTAGACGCATCGCTGGAGATTCTTCGGCCGCTTCTTTTCCCAACGCTTCCCGAGGTGGCACTTACAGTAACACATATACTAGTAAAAAATTATACAAAGTTAATTTAGCATATGAATGTTTTTTTTTTTTTGTTTACGAGGAGGAAATCTTCAAAAAGATACCCCGCCTTCTGGGGGGAAGGCGGCGGTTATGTGGGGTTTTTTTACCCACTAAAACCTCCCCGGTGGCCCTTTCCTCGGTGCATGACGAGGGGCTCCGGAATCTCCAGAGGAACGCACCGGAGCCCCTATGCACTGTGCTCAAGGAGAGCACGTCCCCGGGGAGGTTATTCCCTCCCCTGTGCCCTCGCAGCGCAAGGCGACACGGGCCAGCCGATGTCGCCTTCTTCCCGGGGTCCGGTTTGGTGGACGACTCAGGCCCCCACCCTTGTCGCCCAGTGAACCCGTCTTGTCGCCCAGTGAACGTCGTACAAGGCGACTAAAAGGGCCTCCTTTTAGTCGCCTTCTACGACAGGCAGGGGATACCGTAGTCTTATTCTTAAGAGCCCAGAACTACAGGGCTGAGCATATGAATGTACCTTAGATTAACCGTGAAATAGCAACCGACCGAGTCGTAGTTGGGCCCTCTCGATCGGAATGCTTACTCGTAACATAGTAAACGTCCAAGCCGAGGTTACCCTTCACCGGGGAATCCGTGTCGAGTTACTAGCGATAGAGGTTCAGGCTAAGCGACCTAAGAGCTATACCAACTCTCAATCCGGTAAAGCGATCAAGGGATCTCTGTTCAATCTATATATTCGTCAAAAAAAAAACCGATTTGAAGTCAATTTTTGTTTTTACTCGCAAATATACTTGTGAATTATTGACGAAAAAGAAAATTGTGAACTATCCACGTCTACACCGCTTAGGATATAAAGCACATCCGGATAGTTCATCAGAAATGTTAATAATTAGCAAACAATATGCCAGCATCGTAGAAATTAGCAGAGCGGAATTGTATTTATCTGCTTACGTCATATCTGAGCACGGTTGCTAAACATGCCCCTCCCACACTAGATGTGATCATCGTAGGCCGAGCTGAGCGTACATAACCAAATATTTATTTTATATTGCCTTTGATGTGTCAATTCCTTGTAAATGGCACGTTTCGATTGCCTTGCCAATAGTTCCTTGTACATGTACTATAGGGTCGTTCACCCACAAACCGGACATCAAAGCGTTTTAACCGATTTCAACAAAGAGGATGGTGGATCTCAATCCGTTTGTATTTTTTAATCTAACATAATTCCATCATTGATAGGGTATGGTATTTTTCTTTAATTTTAGGGACTTGTGCATGTCAGCCCCATCATGAGGAAGGGAAGCTTCCTAATTTAATATAATATATTTAATATAATTTAAATATTTATTTAATATAATATAAAGCTGAGGGACATACACAAACGCAAATTTACACACACACACACTTACATACACGCACACATATTTATAAAATATTGTTATTGCTCATATTGTATTTTATCGTGTTTCACACTGACTCCTGAAACACAGGTCCAACACATCCTTGCTCAGGAGTCAGGGACTTCACGTTTCATTGTTGAATCATTTTCTTTGATGACCATTGAAGATTTATTTATCATTATTATCATATCCCTAACCTTGGTAGCACACACATTGATCGCATGAAGCGAGAAAGAAAGTCATCAATGTTGTATGGCCATAGCCACCAGCTTCCTCGCTCCTTCTGAGGTCGGGTCAGACAGCAGCATTAAGAAAGCACCCACATCTCTCCCTCAGTTTAAGGCTATCTATAATGATTTTCGTTTGTTTTTTGTATAGTTGTTTTCTGTATTGTGCCCTATTCAGATGTATATCTGAGATTCTTAACCGACAAATATCAAGTAGTCAATAGGCATTATATAATATGAACTCCTTCAACTTAACTTGATGGGCAAAATCGCTGGCAAAAGAAGTGTTGGTTGTAGAATGAAATTATGTCTGTGTGACATCAAAGAGTGGACCGGAATTGCGTGCGCCGTGCATTTATTTCGCCTCGCAAGACACAGAGAGAGATATGGTGAACTGCCAACCGTCACCAGTCGGAGAGCAACTCTAAGAAGAAAAAGCAAACTCGCGACAACTTTCAGTTATTCCACTTAGGGCACGTTATTACGCACAAAACCCGACGTTAGCTCAGTAAAAGCCTCATCACCCTGTGTCTATCCACTGATGGAAATATGCCTTCCCAATGTCTTCCACCATATACGATCCTCCGCTTTCCGTCGTTATGGTCGTCGGTCCATGTGGAGGGAGAGCGCCCTACGCTTCTCCGACCCATGCGCGGCCTCCATTCCAAGACTTTCCTCCGCCATCTGTTGTCACTGACTCGACAGATGTGGCCGGCCCACTGCCACTTCATCTTGCTTTACGAGCTATGTTGAGTACCTTTGTTCTCCTTTGTATTTCTTCGTTTTGGATTCTGTCCTTTAGAGAAATGCCGAGCATAGCTCTTTCCATTTCAGCTCTTCAATACATTTATAGATGTAGAGAGAGACAAAACGCAGTTCACGAATAATTTCGTTTATCTAACACCACTTAACCCTTTTTTTTTCACGAGGAGGAAATCTTCAGAAACGGAAGAAACGGAACGGACTACAAAGGCCCCCACCCTTGTCGCCCAGTGAACCCGAGGCCCCTTTTAGTCGCCTTCTACGACAGGCAGGGGGATACCGTAGTATTATTCTTGAGAACCCAGAACTACAGGGCTGCGGGCCGGTCTGCCGGCGCCATCTCCGAACGGGCTCGGCCCTCTCCCGAACCCGTTCGGCGGTCTCCTTCTGCGTCATTACTGACTCACAGAAGGAGACCAGCGCCTTCCATTTAGATTTCCCCGCCAGTGCAGCCGCTACTGTCACCGGCGGGGAGAGGTCTTGCCCGATCTGCTGGACCAGGATCCGTCGCTCCGCCTCCCATGCGGGGCACACGGCTAGTGTGTGCTGCGCGGAATCCCGGTCACAACACCACTTATCCCTGGTAATATAAATGTTTATAACGACCTGCTTCTATACCACTTCTAGAAAAAATAAAATTACAAAGACATCCACACGCAATAATAATATTATTATCACGAGCAAAATTACCGTACGTGTGAGAAACACCAGGGCAGAGATACTAATTAAAGCAAATGCAATTAAACACACATTAGACGCTTTAACACGAATTAACGCATGCGTCGATTTCGTAAGTAATCATAATTTTGTTCTCTCCTGCTCCATTAATGCGGTGAAAGATGGACATCTGTTCTAATTTCCCTAAGTGGCGATAACAGCGCCCATAACAGTGGGATCTCAACAGTGGTGTGTGACGAATAACCCCACTTATCACTGGTTAGCGAGCGATGGTGGGAAATATTGTCTTTACATCGCCGTCTATACAGGATCCTCTGTTTTGTTTTTTTTAATATTAAATGGTTTTTTATTCAATTACTTATAAATCCAAAAAAAATATGACGATGGGCTCATCCTCTGTCACATATGATATTTTTTATAGATAGGCTTTTTAGCAACTGTCCATGTTACCCCGGCTTTGACCTGAATGCACTAATTATTTCTTGATGCTAATGCACTAAAGATAATACATGTATCTAGATGGTAGCTATAGCTTAGTCGCTGTACAAATTACGACATCATGTTCGTGGGTTCGAAGACCAGCCGTTTTTTAAACACAAAAAAATCACTTGTTAAAGTATGTGTGCCCGGTGTCACCTACCTCTCCTTTTTATAAAGTCGAACGCTTAATCTAGACTGACATGTAGTCCTGGGCTTGTAGATGGCTATCTCCTATCCCCTGCTTGTCGTAAAAGGTGTCTAATGGGTCTCGGGATCACGGGCGACAAAGGGGCCTTTTCCCGGGACGTGCGAGCACAGTGCAGAGGAGGTTCCATTCCACTGGAGATCCGTAGCCTCTCGCCATGCACCAAAGAATGCCACGGGGGTTTAGTGAGTGAGAACCTCACATATCTTCACCTTCAAAAGGCTATCACTTCTCTTGTAGAACTAATGCAGATAATTAGTAAATAAATAAATTTAAGATAACAACACAGTAAAAAACATGTAAGACAGCTCAGAGTCGCGTTCACATGGCATCCGAGAAACAAAACGCAATTCTAACAGTACCTTTACAGTCATGAGCAAACATCCTATGTAATGTTTCCTATTGGCCGGTGAGTGTACAAACAGCGTATCGTGGGTACAGGCGCGGGCAAACACGGGGCAAATCACATTAGCAAATTGTGTGTGCTCACGCCAAATGCTGTGAGAACCATAGGCTATGGGAAATGCAACGCTGCGTGGAAAACCGTCGGCTTTCTAATCAACACGCTTCCTTGCTAGCTTTGCGAGGTATTACTAAATCTTACTTAAGAGTTTCTATTGTGTTCAATAGAAACTCTTAAGGATAAGCTGATTTTTTTATGGGGCATAAACTAGTGCTTGACCACGGTCCCACCTGATGTTCAGTGGTGATATAGTCGAAAGATGGTACGCGCTACTTTAGTAAGTGCCTATTCAATCTACTCTTGAAGGCTCCCAAGTCCGGTACCGGTAGGTCATAGACTTTTTATTTGTTTAAATATTATTTCTATATATTTATACTTCCACCACAACCCTTCTTTTAACCGACTTCAGAAAAAGAGGAGATTCTCAATATGTATGTTTATTTTATGTTTGTTAATTAAATTATAACTTTCGACTGAGTGAATCGATTTTGATAATTTCGACCGAGTCGTGGTTCGGCCCTCTCGGGCACCCTCGGATCGGAATGCTTACGCGTAACATAGTAACCGTCCAAGCCGAGGTTACCTCTCACCGGGGGGACCCTTGTGTCGAGTTACTAGCAATAGAGGTTCAGGCTAAGCGACCTAAGGGCTGTGCCACCTCTCAATCCGGTGAAGCAGTCAAGGCCAGCCTCTCTGGCCAATCTGTGTAGTTCGTCATAATAAAAAAAATAATAATAATATTTTTTTTTTATATGAAAGCTGGCGCTTTTGACAATGGCATGATAAAACCATATAAGTCTTAATTTGGTATGTGCGCGACAAGTTGACGAATAACTCAAGTGTCAATAGCGTAATGGAGAGGTTCGAATCCACCATTCGACTATTGACGTGAACCATCTGCTAGCACAAGCTTAAGCTTAGTTGGAATAGTTAGCAAGAATGTTAGTAATGTTTTCTGATAAAAAAGAAATATTGCCAGCTTTCTTTTAAAAAAAAATTGCAAGTTCATTGCCAACCTAAAATAAATAGTTGGACACTCTCGCTCACTGGACAAAGCGCTTAAGTATAAATATTATACCTTCACTTAATGGTATTCTGTACTGGCACGACATATTCACAATGAAGGACAATGTAATTTCTTACAATGTCCACGTTATGTATTTACCACTGACATTTTTGACATCAGTTGGCACCAGAAATAGCGTAATTATTTCCGGTCAATACCTCACTAATAACTACTTCCTGGTTCTTTAATTACAAAAAAAGATATCACGCCAACAGATTGATGATGAATTTTTTATTGGAAAGGATGTATTTCAAGAATAGTTTGATGAATGTTTGGTTATTTATTTATTTATTTAGGTTATAAATAATTTCGTAATATTCCTACGATCAGAAATACAAGGAGCGCTCAAAAGCGTTTAACGTTTAACTCGATTTGAAGTCAGTTTTAGTTTTTGCTAGTAAATATAATTGTTTGTAGTCGGTTGAAAAGACAACAGTTTACAATTAACGGTCCAATATTTGTTGGTACGTAGGAAGCGAGCGCGAGTTGACTCCAACAGGACAATTGTGTGGTTGCGAGAGTGTCCCGACGATCTAATGAGTTATAATATGAACCACCCAGAGAGATAGGGACAGAGAACGGGCTACGATACTATTGATACGGCTTTTTTTAATGTACTTTTGAATCAAATATATATGTATAAAAATATAAGCTCTCACGTCAGACAGCTTTCGGCTATCCACTTTCAACCAAGCTTATTACATTCCATGTATATATTGTCAGTCTATCCCAGAGGACGACAAACGTGATAACCATAGAGTCAAAAGACTATTTATTAAGCTTTAGAAGTAACTCATTTTTTTTAATGACAGGTTTGGCTTTTGAGGCCCATAGTGAGAGACCACATATATGTGCCATATGTCATCACTGGTAACACACTTTCGACTTCAAGCACTGAGCTTATTTAGGTTCTGATTAATTCTATTTCGTAATATTCCTATTCTGTTTAGACATTTAGACATTTATTTATTGGCATCACAATACAAAAACACATCACAGACCGAATATAGCACACATTAAAAAGAATGAAAAATAGACAAAACACAGTTAAAGTTACACGGACAAATAATACAAAACATATGATGCCAATATCGGACACCGTCTTAGCATATGCTGTCGCAAGGATGCGACAGCGCTGATTTTCAGCGGTGCCCGGGACTACCTAAAGACGTGCGCGCGCAATACTACTTTTATATGGAATTTATACAGACAATAAGAGTATAATAAATATGATACATGAATAAAACAGTTATGAGATTAAAATATATTTTATACAATAAAATAATAGATGAAAAATTTCATAAATAAATATATTATTGAGTCAAAAATAAACTAAAATAAATGATTATAAATATTATAAATATGATAATTAAACGTATAAAGTTTATATTATATAATGAAATATTGAAAATATTGGAAACAACATGCCACCGATATCACGGGGATATTATCTTTTTGTATCTTTAACATCAGGTGTTTTAATTTATTTTTAAATGCGTTTACAGATTTACTGTCTCTTACGGGCGGTGGTAAATTATTCCAACACTTGGTGGCCAAGTATCTGAAACTGCCTGCTTTGAGGTCGTTTTGTTTTAACACGTAAATAAATTTGTAGTTATTACTTTAATTGATTGTAATTATTATAAAATTGGAAGGAATAGTGAATCTATCTATCTATACTTGTGTGGTTTTGGCGTGTTTGTTTTGTATGTACTGAGGTTGTGAGCTTAAGTGAAACGAGCGTCTATCTCCACGTTACCTGCGCGGTCGAGGGTCCGTGAGGCACCTTACGACTTCATTAGACCGCGTCAAGCGACCAGTCACGACTCCACGCGGGCGCTGTACTTTCGTGCTCCGTTCACTAATGCCAGTCACTCGCTCAATTTAATTATATATTTAATATGATAAAACAAATACGATTTAAATATCGATTAATCGATTAACATTGGGAAAAAATAAATTATTAAAAAATAATCGATTACGTTGACTATAGTTTTGTGTGTGTGAAATCCAGTTACGCTGTTTACATTGAAACGAGTATGTTCATAACTTAACATTTATTGCCATTTTTTTGGTTTTAAGATAACCCCCGAATTTGTTAAATTCTTGAGTTTTAAATAAAGTTTAGACCCTTAGAGGGTCCCCAATATTGTGTAAGGAAAGATCACATTCTATATGTCTATTCCTTGAGTCATTCCACTTGGTGCTTTATCAGATAGTCGTAGGACTTCATTCCTTGTTTTATACCAGTTTGAACAAGTTTTTAATGACAGGTTTTGCTTTTGAGGCCCATAGTGAGAGACCACATATATGTGCCATATGTCATCACTGGTAACACACTTTCGACTTCAAGCACTGAGCTTATTTAGGTTCTGATTAATTCGATTTCGTAATATTCCTATTCTGTTTAGACATTTAGACATTTATTTATTGGCATCACAATGCAAAAACACATCACAGACCGAATATAGCACACATTAAAAAGAATAAAAAATAGACAAAACACAGTTAAAGTTACACGGACAAATAATACAAAACGTATGATGCCAATATCGGACATCGTCTCAGCATATGCTGTCGCAAGGATGCGACAGCGCTGATTTTCAGCGGCGCCCGGGACTACCTAAAGACGTGCGCGCGCAATACTACTTTTATATGGAATTTATACAGACAATAAGAGTATAATAAATATGATACATGAATAAAACAGTTATGAGTTTAAAATATATTTTATACAATAAAATAATAGATGAAAAATTTCATAAATAAATATATTATTGAGTCAAAAATAAACTAAAATAAATGATTATAAATATTATAAATATGATAATTAAACGTATAAAGTTTATATTATATAATGAAATATTGAAAATATTGGCAAAAACATGCCATCGATATCACGGGGATATTATCTTTTTGTAACTTTAACATCAGGTGTTTTAATTTATTTTTAAATGCGTTTACAGATTTACTGTCTCTTATGGGCGGTGGCAAATTATTCCAACACTTGGTGGCCAAGTATCTGAAACTGCCTGCTTTGAGGTCGTTTTGTTTTAACACGTAAATAAATTTGCAGTTATTACCTTAATTTATTGTAATTATTGTAAAATTGGAAGGAATAGTCAATCTATTTATCTATACTTGTGTGGTTTTGGCGTGTTTGTTTTGTATGTACTGCGGTTGTGAGCTTAAGTGAAATGAGCGTCTATCTCCACGTTACCTGCGCGGTCGAGGGTCCGTGAGGCACCTTACGACTTCATTAGACCGCGTCAAGCGACCAGTCACGACTCCACGCGGGCGCTGTACTTTCGTGCTCCGTTCACTAATGCCAGTTACTCGCTCAATTTAATTATATATTTAATATGATAAAACAAATACGATTTAAATATCGATTAATCGATTAACATTGGGAAAAATAAATTATTAAAAAATAATCGATTACGTTGACTATAGTTTTGTGTGTGTGAAATCCAGTTACGCTGTTTACATTGAAACGAGTATGTTCATAACTTCCTACATTTATTGCCATTTTTTTGTTTTTAAGATAACCCCCGAATTTGTTAAATTCTTGAGTTTTAAATAAAGTTTAGACCCTTAGAGGGTCCCCAATATTGTGTAAGGAAAGATCACATTCTATATGTCTATTCCTTGAGTCATTCCACTTGGTGCTTTATCAGATAGTCGTAGGACTTCATTCCTTGTTTTTATACCAGTTTGAACAAGTTTTTTTAATGACAAATCTGTGTAAGATTGGCTAGAGAAGCTGGCCTTGAATGCTTCACCGGATTGAGAAGTTGCATAGATCTTAGGTAGCTAAGCCTGAACCTCTATCGCTAGTAACTCAACACAAGGATCCCCCTGGTGACGGGTAAACTCGGCTTGGTATACACGGTAATACACCTTGTATTCCGATCCGAGGGCGTCCGAGAGGGCCAAACCACGACTCTGTCGGTTGCTATTTCACGGATATTCCTTTAAACTCGACGTCACACGATTCTATATGTCTACTCGCCTCCTAAACTATTTAGTGATCTGAACGAGGCACAAACACTACTGGTGGTAAAGCAATACAAAGCAGGCTGGCGCGGGCAGCCAGAGGGTACGTATTTAACATCGCGCACGTTTCGCTAATGGTTCGCCTTGGACAAAGTCGCGATAAGTCGCCTGTTATCGGAAATACTTTAATAGGCCCCAGGCTTTTTCTCTCCCCTTTACTAACACGCGTGATCAACTAAGTAGACAGCCTAAATAGAGATAGACATTTTATTTTTATTTTTTAAAAGAAAGCTAGCAACATTTCTTTTTTTTCAGAAATATTACGAACAATCTTGCTAGCCATTCTAACTAAGCTTAAGCTTGTGCTAGGACATGGTTCACGGCAATAGTCGAATGGTGCATTCGAACCCACGACCTTACGATACGCAGGCCGTACCCTAAACCATTAGGTTATTGACGCTTCAAATTTATTGGCATCACAATATACAAACATATAACATTTGTTATCAACATTACATAAAATATAGCAAAAATTTTTTTGTGGGCGGCTGGAGGCTGGCCTTTATTGCTTCACCGGATTGAGAGGTGGCATAGTTCTTAGGTCGCTTAGTCTGAACCTCTATCGCTAGTAACTCGACACACGGGTCCCCCCGGTGAGTGCACCTCGGCTTGGACGGTTACTATATGAAAAATAAACACAATACAATTAAAAGAAGGAATAGACAAATAGGATATGATGCAAGGATGCGATTTCTATAGATCGATCGCGCGATCTAGGATTGGCAGCTGATTTTCAGCGGTGCCCAGGACTACCCAAGTGGTAGTAGTAGTCAGTCATACAGAGTGTAGTAAAAAATATATAATACAATAAATATTCTTCTTTATCGTATTCTTCATTCCTGAAGGTCGTGCTTATCCTGAAGCGCTTTCATTGAGACGTCGACGAGCTGCTTCCACACTGCTCTGTCCTCGGCTTCTTTCATCGCGGTCGGAATGTCGAGTCCAACTATGTTTTTAATTTGGTCAGACCAGCGAGTAGGTGATCGGCCCCGTGATCTTTTGCCCTCGATTTTCCCTACAACAACCATTTTCTCTAAATTATCTGGGTTCCTTCGGGCAATGTAAAGTAGTTAGTAGTTAAGGAGTCCTTAACAATCAATATAATACGTGCATAAATAGTTGTCTGATTACGTAGATAAGTACGTGAGATACAAACAAGACAAAAATGAACATCCTTGCGGAGCATGGACATCCATATACAAATATAAATAACGCGAGTACCCAGCCCGCTTCGCCGGTCTAGATTTTGCTTTATTCTATTTAAACAATAAACTTACATAATTAAATATTATTCATAACTAAATATTATTCTCAAGCGGGTGAAGATCATTGCCTACACCCATGTACATATCAGTAAATACAATATAATTCATCCTAGATTCATCATTTATACTAAAACATATCGGGCTCAAGTAAATGTCGATAAAAGCGTCAATAGCCTAATGGTTTAGGGTACGCCCTGCGAATCGTAAGGTTGTGGGTTCGTATCCACCATTCGACTATTGCCGTGAACCATGTCGCACAAGCTTAAGCTTAGTTGGAATGGTTAGCAAGATTGTAAGTAATATTTCTGAAAAAAAAAAGTAAAAATTGCTAGCTTTTTTTTAAAAAAAATGGCAGAAATAAAAGTACGACGTATTGTTTGGCAGTTCAAAAAGATGAGTGCTCCGATCGTCACCAAACGCAGTATTACTCACCAGGTCAATCTGAAGATTCCCTGTAAGTTTCATTGAAATCGGTACAGCCATTCCGGAGCCTATATTGAACATACCCACACACTCACTCTTTTATATATATAGATAATATGCCATTACAAATTCATAGACCATGATGAGTAGTCTTCCTTCACTGATAATTAGCTTCATTTTAGTCGAAGCAAAATCTGCAAGTTTACATCGACTAAAATGCAGCCGCGGTTAGTGTCTCCGTGCATTGTGAAGCGAGGATAATAACTTAATAAGCGCCCTCTAGCAGCGCTGCGCGTAATTACAAATTAGAGAATGCTCGAGCCGCATGTACTGCAGATGACTGCATTGATAGTGGACGTTATTCTGCAAATTTCTGCTCAAAATACGAATACTTGTGTTTGTTGATATTACTACTATATAGATAGATAGATAAATCCTTTATTGCACCAAATAACATGTACAAAGGCGAACTTAATGCTATTTAGCATTTTCTTCCAGCTAACCTTTAGTGGTTAAGAGCAAGCTAAGGGTAGTGCCGCTAAAAATAGCATTTTAAAACTATTATATAGATAAATAAATATACATTTACATATACTTAAATACTTCTATCTAAATATAATAATATACATACACATGGTATATTTATAACGACAATAAATATACCAGTTTGTAATTTTTCATTGTTTGAGTAGAAAGTATTCAGATACACGCGATTTAAAGACATTAGTTGACGAAGCCTCCCTAATCTCAATCGGCAAACTATTCCATAGTTTTATAGCTGTACAGGTAAAAGAATTGCCATAGAAATTCGTGTGACATTCGGGGAATGTTAAAAATTTCTTATAGAAGGTTCGCGGTTCGCGGCCGACGAACTGCTTGAGTACAAAGCGCTCAAAGATATTCTGGAGACCAAGTGTCATGAATTATGTTAAATAACTTGGTAAGTGTGTGTACATCTCGCCTGTTGCGGATGTTGAGCCACTTCAGCTGAGCCGGTAGTGTGACATATGGTCATATTTACGTATTCCGAAGATACACCTTATACATAGATTAAGTAATCGCTCAAGTAATGGTAGTTATTCATTTAAATCGTGGTTCGGATATATGCTAGCGCGATTAGAGTGACAGTCCAAGTCGAAGTCTAAGCGCACCATGTGCCCAAATCAAGTGTTACCTGGCAACACATGGCACCCTGCGATTGTTATGCATAATAACTACTTCCAATGATATCTTAATGATTTACCTGAACCTTAATGTATCTTTAATTCATAATTAATAATTTAGTTGAACATTGTAGACAATAATTTAACTTTATTAGTTCCTAATCTGACTTCTAATTAATTTTGTATAAAGATTATGAGGACGCGCAGTTGTGACGGTATTCGTTAAAATAATTCCTTGTATAACATTACGCTGTCTCAATAAAGCGAGTGTACTAGTTATTGGACTATTTTATTATAACACAAGTTTTTTTGCCACCTCTAAAGTCCGGTAAAACTTCTCTGGCCAAGCAGCGTAGGTTCGTCACTAAATAAATTGGTGTTACTTTCGAATCGTATTGTTCGTTTAAAGGTATTTTTCATTTAACAGGTATTGTTAAATCAATAGCCTAATGGTGTATGGTACGGTCTGTGCATCGCAAGGTCGTAGGTTAGAATCCACCATTCGACTATTGACGTGAACCATCTCCTAGAACAAGCTTAAGCTTAGTTGGAATGGTTAACAAGAATGTTAGTAATATTTTCTGAAAAGAAAAAAAGAAATATTCCTAGCTTTCTTTTTTTTTTATTGTATCTCTATACAATATTAATGCAGGGTCGTTGATGCTTGTCATCTTTGATCTATTTCTTAGAAAAATTACCTACATTATTTCTGGTTCTCTTGGCTTGGATGGTCTGCGCCATTCAGTTTCCTTCCTTCCATTCTTCTCCTTTTAAAATCTCTGTTTTCTTATTTTACAATTCTTGTTTATTGATTTAACACTCGTATTCTATATATATTATTTTTTAACGTTTAAAGTTATTATATATTTACAATAATACTCATAAGAGTATTACATATATAGATATTTACGAACTACACAAGTTGGTTAGAGATGCTGGCCTTAACTGCTTCACTGAATTGAGAGGCGAGCAGCAGCTAGCAGCGGGACCTCTCGATAACCTCTGTTTGGGCGGTTGCTTTTCTATGGAATAATCTTCTGTATATATAAAAGTGAAAGAATGTGGGTATGTTCCATATTTTCACCGAAACAGCTGTACCGATTTAAATGAAACTTACAGGGAATCTCCAGATTGACCTGGCGAGTAATCCTGTAAAGTTTGGTGACGATCGGAGACATTCCTCTTTATGAACTGTCAAACAAGCCATTCGTCGTACTTTTATTTCTGATATTAACTTGACTCTAATATGTTTTTGTATAAATGATAAGAATGATATGTACTTAGGTGTAAGTAATGATCTTCACCTGCTCGAGAAAATAATGAATACGGAGAGAAATGAATAATTTAATATATATTTGTGGGAGTTTAAATATTTAATGATGTAAGTTTATTGTTTAAATAAAATAAAGCAAAATCTAGACCGGCGAACCGGGCTGTGTATGCTAGTCTTATACTAAAATAATTCGTATGCTTTTATAGAATAGCCCAGCTTACCTAGACTGCACCAATGAACGTGTAATGGGCTTAATGCCGCCGAGGTGACTCCAGCGCGGGAGCCTTATCAATATTTGACAACTTCACCCGTCGCCGCGAGCTATTTACGAGGTAATTCTGCAAACCGCTGCCACACGATGTCCCGTAATTAATTGCAGATTACATTAATTAAGTAAATTAACTGAGAGCGTGCTCGAAGCGGCGGTTTTGCATAGTTTTTTTAATGTTCGAGCTGCTAATAATTTTGGAGAGCGTAGTGAATTATTTTCAACGGATATATATGGGTCGCCACGATCGGGGAAGTACAATCTCGCAAAATGTGGTATTAGATATATATATTTTTAAATGGAAGCTATCAATATTATTTTTTTTTCATAAATATTACTAACATTCCAACCATTCCAACTAAGCTTAAGCTTGTGCTAAGGGATGGCCCCTCCTCGGTGCATGGTAAGGGGCTCCAGGATCTCCAATGGAACGTCCCGGTAAGTTAATCCCTCCCTCAGCACCCTCGCAATACTAAGGCGACACAATGTCGCCTAAGTCCAGATGCGGTCACTTAATTTTACAGAATATTTATCTAGTCTATATATAACACTAGAAGTACCCAGCCTGCTTCGCCAGACTAGATTTTGCTTTATTTTATTTAAACAATATTAAATTATTAATGTCTCTCCATATTCATGGTTTATAATGACATAAATATACACGACGCATGTGTTATTACAAATTTGGGTTTTAAAATATCATCATAGTAAAATTTGACAGTTCAAAAAGAGGTTTGCTCCGATCGTCACCAAACTTTACACGATTACTTCTCAGCTCAATCTGAAGATTGCCTGAAAGTTTCGTTGAAATCGGTCCAGCCGTTTCGGAGACTATACGAATCAAACACACACACATTCTCTTTTTTATATATAGATTAGTTTAATAGTTCTATCTTGCAATTATTTGTAATAGAATCCTGATTGTCTCACACTCAATCTTGGACTGTATCTCTTAATAAATGTGCCCTTACTTGTGTAAGGCTGCCGTGGACAGAAAATTACAAATAATTACGGGATACTCCATCCAACTCTCAATTAGATAACATTGAGACTTCTTGTTGTAATGGTACTGTTATATTGTATTGGATAGCGGATTAATAGCATTGATAACCTTTTTTTTTCTAGGAGAGCATTTCCCGGGGAGGGAGGTTAGTCCCTCCCCTCCTGTGCAAGTGTAAGGCGACACGGGCCAACCGATGTCGTCTTCTTCCCGGGTCCACCTTAGCGGACGACAAAGGACCCCACAATTGTCGGCCAGTGAACCCGAGGCCCCTTTTAGTCGCCTTCTACGACAGGCAGGGTATACCGTAGTCTTATTCTTGAGAGCCCAGAACTACAGGGCTGGGCACACATTGATAACCTAGTGGCTAAGATTTAGGTTAACTAACATGTCCATTTTACACCGACCTAATTGTTTTTTTCCAAGGATAATAACAATTCTTACAAAAGTCCTTTCCATTCTGGTTAACCATTCGAAATTAGCTTAAGCTTGTGCTGGGAGATGGTTCACGTCAATAACAATGGTGGGTTCGACCTTACGACCTTAGGTTTCGCAAACTGTACCCAAAGCCATTGTTATAACCAAAATTAGGCTATAGACGCTTCCACGAAGATCGACACCAGAAGTTCTACTACCAGTGTCCAGATTGTACCCGTGAGGAAAGACTGAACGTGGCAAAGAGTTACTTAAATAAAGAGTATACTCCTTAGCGGTTTGCATGAGGAAGGTGGAGGCAAGCCGCTTCGTGCGTATTATTGGGATGTCTTCGACCTAAGCGTGGAACTGCTCGCCGCGTCTAGTTATGAAAAACGTATGTACACTCGCCGAAATGCAAGCAATAAAAAACTAATAGGCAGGCCACTCATCACTTAAAGATTGAAATGTAACTCTCTCTCTGTCTTTACTAACTTTTTCTCCCACCCATTTTCCCTTCGCCTCGCCCGAACACACTTTTCGTTACGCATTAACCAGCTTACGTAAAGTATGCGTAAAGAAGTTTTTACTTTAATAACTGAAATCCGCTCCCGACTCCGCTTTCACTGTGTTGCCTGTATGTAATCGCCGACTTACCGTCACCGTACCCGGTCTAATGAACTCGTAAAGAGCTATTCGTAAGGCGCTCTGTGTGGTGGTTAGTGGACATAAAATTTGACGTGCATTTCATTATGAACAATTTATAATGAAAATCACTTTAAACGTTCGCTTGCACGTAGAGCAAGGGCTCTCTCGCCGGGGTGTACTGAAGTGTTTTTTTTTATATAATCAGCCGGCACTAAGGTAATTAGGTCCCCCATAGCGACCTATTTATAATAAGCAAACTTGTAAAAGTACAAAATAAATTTGTCTTGGCAATTGTATGTGCTGATTTACGACGTGCTCGGCGGTGACGGAAAACATCGTGAGGAAACCTGTGTCAGAAATATTTGCACATATTGTTAACTCTGCCAATCCGCACTAGGGCCGCATGGCGGACTACGCCCTTTACTCTCTTTATAGAGAAGGCCTGTGCCCAACAGTGGGACATATAAATGTAAAGGCTGTAAATTTAACTTTAACGTTTAAACTTATACAAGTAAATTTTTTTTATTATTTTTCTTGAGACTGTCATACCGTCACCTACCACCTACTCATAGTTGGACGTTGATTTTTTTTTATGACGAACTACACAGATTGGCCAGAGAGGCTGGCTTTGACTGCTTCACCGGATTGAGAGGTGGCACAGCTTTTAGGTCGCTTAGCCTGCACCTCTATTACTAGTAACTCGACACAAGGGTCCCCCCGGTGAGGGTAACCTCGGCTTGGACGGTTACTATGTTACGCGTAAGCATTCCAATCCGAGGGTGCCCGAGAGGGCCGAACCACGACTCGGTCGGTTGCTATTTCACGGATAATCTTTGGACGTTGAATTACGGGACACCTCTATATAAGGTTGTCTTTTAATGAACATAAGTTGGACAAAGTTTTAAGTAAAGTGGTGTTCGTGTTTTAACTTTAAAAGTATTTTTTTTATTATTTACGCCGATGTCCTGTATGTTAATTTGGTTTGTTTTATTAATAGCCTCGCCAACGAAACCGTCCACGAGTAATTGCTTAATAGATTGCAAAGAGTTTGGTCATTAAGAAAAATACTCTACAGTGCGACCACGTAGAGAATGAACTTGATATATTAATTTTTATATTACAAGATCTTTAAATAAATAAATGAAAATATAATTAAGTTATCACATTACTATTTAGCAAGGTGAAGAGCGAGACAGCAAGGTTTCATATACGGTCTCCTGTTCGAATCCTTGCTGCCTTCAGTATTTTATCTCAATTTTAGTAAGCAAATTTTTTAATTAAACACAAACATACGCGCGGGTGGCGTCATAACAAGTAGACAGTTTTAAAAATTGCTCCCGTTCAGTTTTCGTTTTTAAATATTTTACTTCCCTATAAATACTTATATTCTATGGAAATTTAAAGATCTAAGTACTGTACCTGCCGGGAAGTGTTATCCAAGCAATTGTTGCACAAAATACCACTACACACAGAACTTTATTAGGCACCAACCACTACATCCAAAATGGACGCCATACAGAATTCTATATCCCAGCTTCAACAAATGTTTCTTCAGCGAATGGATGTCTATCAAGATGAGCTCCAAGCAGCAACTCCATCAGCAAGTATCACTGCACTCACATCTGAGTTCTCCTCGTTCCGCAGCTTTATGTTGACAGCTCTCAAGAGTCTTCAGGAACAAGTCGGCTTGTTGGCTCGTCAAGCTGACAGCATGGAGATGAGAGGACGGCGAAAAATACTGCTGCTTCATGGGGTACCCGATTCAAAGAACGAAGACACCGCTGCGGCGGTTGTTAAAATTATTGCTGGTCACATGAAGATGTCCAAGTTCTCTGCTTCAGACATTAGCCGTTGCCACCGAATGGGGCGTGCGTCCAACACCGATCGTCCACGACCTATTCTTTTAAGTTGCATGATCTGGAACTGAGGCACAAACTCTGGCACGCTAAGACTCTGTTGAAGAGCACAGGAATCACACTATCGGAATTCCTAACTAAACCACGGCATGACGCATTCATGGCTGCGCGTCAGAGGTTCGGAGTAAACAAATGTTGGACACGTGAAGGATTCGTGTTCATCCTCGGAGTCGATGGAGCGAGGCACCGCATTTGTTCACTCACGGAACTAGACAATATTGCCGCGCCGAGTTCGCAAAACCTGCTGCAGCTACTGCCAAAGAAAACGTCGTGTCAAAGGTAGACGAGCAGGGCCCACGGGAAGAAAATAAGTGCTTAAATTGATTTGTTTACAAAAGTGAATCGAATAGTGTTCTCTTATGTATGCAGGTAGATTTGTTTTTCTTTATTTACCCACTTTATAATTGTCATTTATTACTTATCTACCTACCTTGCACCTTTTTTTTTTTTAATGAGTGCAAATGTGAGTAATTTAATATTTTAAATTCATAAACCACTTAATCTTTGTTTGACATAGTGACGCTGATAAGTAACGAATTGTTGAGTTTTTATGATAGATGGCACTTTCTTATATTATGTCCACCTACAAACTGATAAGTATGTTAAAGTAAAATATCAGAGGTAATGTTGTTTCTAATTCTTGTTTCAACTTTATTTTTATTTTTTTTTTTTTTTTTTTTATATATATATACGAGTATGTGAGTGATCATAACCTCCGGTATTGTGCACTGTTAAGGGCGTACTGTGTTTTTTTTTTGTTATTATTATTTCTTTACTTATATGTTTTTTCTATTATTTTTATTTGAATTCTTATTGTAAAGTGGTTATAATTTAAGTTAATTGTACTGAACACGCAACCGGCAGGTGAATTTTATATTTTGATAACTTTTCATTTTAATATTAAGGTTATACTTTAATTATTATAATTTATATATTAATATTTAGGTATATTTAATAATATATATATAGACATTGTGTTATTCATATATTTTAAAAGTTATATAATATTATATTTTTATTGGTATATAATATCATCATGATAGATATAAACAGTGATCAAAGTGATGGTGAACTTTATCTGTCCTTATCGTCTGAGGGCGGCAGTAATGACAATAGTGATTTCAGTTTCGTCAGTATTCCTTCACTGTCAAACACACTTGAGGCCCATTTCTCTGATGTTCCGACAAATTTTAACGTTATTCACATCAATGCGCAGAGTATTCCGGCTCATTTTTCGATATGCAGGCGTCCTTCAACCTTGACACTATCCACGCTATATTAGTCTCTGAGACATGGCTGAAACCCACACTAGCAGATGTTTACTACTCTCTACCCGGCTTTAATCTGATCCGAAATGACCGCATAGGTGGTGGTGGTGGTGGAGTTGCGATCTATTTACGATCTCATCTCCCTTTCTCTGTTATTAGCACTTCACTCAGCCACCGCCGTTGAACGCCGGCGAACATTTGTTTGTGGAGGTACTTCTTGCACACACGAAAGTCTTACTTGGAGTCTTTTATAGCCCATCCATACGTGTCAACTACTTCTCTTCCTTAGAACAGGTCTTGGAAAATCTCATCCCTTTGTACGGGCACGCTATTCTTATGGGTGATTTTAATACATGTCTTCTTAAAGACGATTCTCGGGCGACTGCTCTTTTAAACCTCATTAAAACTAACAACATGCAGGTTCTTCCTTTAAACTCCACACATCACTTTCCTAATTGTACGTCCTCTTCTCGATTTGTTAATAGTAAAATCCCCTGCATGTTGCAAAGCACGGCCAATGTCCAGCCGATGCCTTTTCTTATCACGACCTAATTTTTCTCTCATATAAAATACGTCCTCCTAAACATAAATCTAAAATAATTCTTCAGCGCAGTTTCAGCGGTATGGATCAAGAATCATTCCTTCTTGATGCTCGTAGTATTGACTGGTCGCCTGTTTACAATGCCGAATCTGTAGACAACCAAGTAATGATTTTTAATTCTCTTATCACCAAATTATATGACAAACACGCTCCTTTGCGAGCCATTAAAGTTAAACATCAACCTGCGCCTTGGCTTACTGATGACATTAAATCTTTAATACACAGAAAAGTGGTTGCTAAGAGCAAATTTAAATGTCGTCCTAATGAGCAAACTAAAGAAAAGTACATACAGGCTAGGAATCGCTGCAACATGGCTTGCAGGGACGCTTTGCGTCGCCATATTCATAAATCCATCGAAAATGTGGATACTTCCAAGGCCTGGAGCTTCCTTCGTTCTATTGGCATTGGTAAGGCTCGTCAGGATCTTACATCAAAAATATTAACCTTGACTCTCTAAACGCTCATTTTCATCTGCATCTAATATTGATTCTGAGCATAAACATAACTGTTTGCAATACCTTTCAACTGTTCCTAAATCCGATTATTCCCCATTTGCCTTCAGTCGATTAACTGCTTGCGATGTTGAAAAGAGCGTTCTGTCTATCACCTCCAATGCAGTGGGCGCTGACGGAATAAGCCGCAACATGATAGTCCCTGTCCTAGACTTAATACTTCCAACCCTCTGTTTCCTCTTTAACAACTCTTTAGAAAATGGAGTATTTCCTACCATATGGAAAGACGCACAAATTATACCCCTTCCAAAGAAACCCAATCCAAAAACTTTTACTGAATACAGACCTATATCTATTCTCCCTTTCCTTTCCAAGGTTCTCGAGCGTCTTATTCACACGCAAATTAGCAAATTTCTTACCTGTCACGATCTACTCAATCCCTTCCAATCCGGCTTCCGTCCTGGTCATAGCACCGTTAGCACCTTAGTTAAAATTACTGATGACATTCGTTTCGCGATGGACAAGGGAAATATAACTTTGTTAACACTGCTAGACTTTAGCAATGCCTTTAACACTGTGGATTTTGATATACTTTTAGCTCTTCTACGCTCTATTAACTTTTCTTCAATGGCAGTGGATTGGTTTCACAGCTATCTATGCGGGCGCGGGCAGCGAATTAGCCTTGATGAGCGTTTCTCGTCATGGTGTGTTACGTCTGCCGGTGTCCCGCAGGGCGGGGTTATATCCCCACTCCTTTTCGCTATTTTCATCAATTCCATTTCTCAAAATTTCTCTTCTTCTTACCACCTGTATGCTGACGACTTACAGATCTACACCCAAGCCACACACAACAGTCTATCTTATGCCATCTGTACTATAAACTCGGACTTGGATCGTATCTCTGCATGGTGTAAGTCTTTGGCTTAAAAGTGAATCCGGCTAAGACGCAGGTCATTGCAATAGGTAGTTCACGATTACTATCTAGAGTGGACTGGACTTCGCTACCCCAAGTTTTATTTAACGGAACTAACATCCCATTCAGCGATACAGTTAAAAATTTGGGCCTAACCATGGATCGGCACTTGAGCTGGGCTCCTCATCTACAGGTTACCAGCCGCAAGCTGTATGCTGCTGCAGGTTCCTTGATGAGGATGCGTAATTTTCTTCCTACTACCACTAAGACTGCGCTTGCACAATCTCTTTTGCTTCCCATTCTTGACTATGCTGACGCCTGCTATCTAGATCTCACCGAGGACCAGCTAAATAAGCTTGAGCGTTTACAAAACTTTTGTATCAGATTTATCTTTGGCTTGCGTAAGTTCGACCATATTTCCCAGTTTCGTTATAAGCTCAAGTGGCTTCCCATTAGACTTCGCCGGAACTCTCATATACTCTCCCTTCTTTATAACATTCTATTTACACCGTCATATCCATCTTATCTGAAGGAACGTTTTCAGTTCCTTCACGGTTCGAATTCGTTGAATTTGCGATCATCAGAGAATCTCATGCTAAAATATCTCCGCATGACACCAACTTTACAGTAACTCATCTACTGTACGCGCTGTCCGTCTGTGGAACTCTCTTCCTGTGGCCATTAGAAAATCACAGACAATAAATACTTTTAAAATCAAAGTTAAAAAGTTTTACTTAGATAAGTCCACCTAACATCATTTATACTGTTACGATATATATGTAAATATATTATATGTAATACTTTTTACACACGTTTTGTCTCTTCATAATATATATATATATATATATATATGTATATATTTAAACCTATATTATATGTATGTATGTATGTTTGTATGTAAATATTTATTATCAGTATTTTAGTATATCTACTTTTTATAAACTCCCGCCGCTTCTTTTTATTATTCCTCTCCATCCAAAGGTTGCCTGGAAGAGATCGCTTTTAGCGATAAGGCCGCCCATTGTTTATGTTTTTTAATTATATTTTCTTTTTTTTTTTTATTTGTCATAAGTGTAAACAATAAAGAGTTTATAAATATAAATAAACGAGCTATGGAGAGGGCTATGCTCGGAGTATCTCTACGAGATCATATCAGGGATGAGGAGATCCGTAGACGAACGAAGGTAACCGGTATAGCTCGCCGGATAAGCAATTTGAAGTGGCAATGGGCAGGGCATATACTGAGTAGAACAGACAGCCGATGGGGCCAAAAAGTTGTCGATTGGAGACCACGGACCGGCAAACGCAGCGTAGGACGTCCACCCGCAAGGTGGTCTGATGTCTTCATAAAGGCCGCAGGACGCAGCTGGCTGCAAGCCGCTTATAATCGGTCCTTTTGGAAATCGTTAGGGAAGACCTATGTCCAGCAGTGGGTGTTTTACGCCTGAAATGATGATGAATAAAATTTGTCTTCCTTTTATGGACTTAGGATCATAGACTCACATTTGAGCCCATATATGCATCGAGAAAAGCACTAGTTGGTTTTTATTCTTATATTGCAACCACAGACCTGTGTCCGTGCTCTTTTCCAATACACTTAAATTGTTAACTCTGCATTTGTTAAAAGTGCCACTTCTACAGTTACTATTTTCCTTGTTTTTTTTATATATATATATATAATGCCTGAATTTGGAGGTGGCCAGAGATCGTTACGGGTTCACGCGTCGCAGACTCCCGCTGCATTGCTATTAGCTTCTCCGCGACCGCTGTCATCTGTATAATAGACACAGCTGACGGTGAGTCGGGATATCGCCACTACAGCATGTTGGACGCTGTCGTGCAGTTACAGTTTTTTCGTTACTGTTCTGATGACCACCACTCATCCGTACGTGAGGCCTTGGGCCTCGTGCACGGTAAGGATGCGCGAGCCTGCCCCCGATCCATATCCCTGGTTGGAAAGGGATTCTTTTTCCGTCTGGGTGTATACCAGGTATAGTGTGTCGATTAGTAGTCGGTAGTTAACACTAATTTGTTTACCCTTAAAGCCCTTCTTCGCAGGGGTGTTTTCAGTGAGCAAGATATCCACAGAAGACGGGGTATCTTATTCATCAACTCTTCAAATATCAATTCCGTAAACAACAAAAAGTGTTACAATAACTATGAATAAATAAAAAATGGACGCTATCATATACAAATTAAATGTTAAATCAAGCAAATTAGTCTGATCTACAATATACTGCGAGGTCATCTCGCATAGAACGCAACAAAAAATTTACAATATAAAAAATTGTTTAATCGACTTAATCAAAGTATTAAAGTCGCCAGTTTACGTGGTCATCGTTCCCCCGGCGTCGCCGGGTCACGCTGTCTCCGTCCAACTAATTGCCGTGACCGGGCCAATATTTGAAGTTGATTAAACACACACACATACATGCAGACGATTCGTTAATTATTATTCTGTTGGTATGTCGAGCGCCGCTGTTTGCCCACTCAGCAGGATTTCGAGGAGTCACTGCGGTCGTTCATAACTAGTCTTCGTGTCCGTCTTGATTTATGGGCGATTTTCTTTTTGAGGCATCCGCCCCGTTTATGATTTTTTTTGGACGAACTAACACAGATGGCCAGAGAGGCTGGCCTTTACTGATTCACCGGATTGAGCGGTGGCATTGCTCTTAGGTCCCCCCGGTGAGAGGTAACCTCGGCTTGGACGTATATTATTTTTACGCGTTAGCAGTCCGATCCGAGGGCGCCCGAGAGGGCCGAACCACGACTCGGTGAGTATAACAGAATAGTATTAATAAATATATAAACAAGCCTGTAAGAATAAATAGTTTTATGTATAGAGCTAGATCGAGTTTGAAAATAAAAAACCAAATAGAGTTAGAGTAAGAATGTTAAAATAGTAGAAATAGAGAAAAAGAATTGTAATTTTAAAAGTAAGATAACACAGTAATAGAAGATAGATGATAAGAGTAATCTGTGTAAGAGAAGAAAGGAAGAGATGAATGGAAATATCCCTAACCACCCACGTTGGGGGAACTAGACATAGCATAGGCAGACTATGCTTAGAGCAAAAATGACAAGGGGCAATAAACTCTGAATTTAGTACATAAGTCAGTAGTCATGCCTCATGTTACAAAAAAAAACCACGACTCGGTCACTCAATTTTATTGACTCCATTAGGAAAATCTAAGCTAAACTAACTTATATACGTTTATGATTGCACGAATTGGTGGTTAATACGTGGTCAGGATCTTTAGCCGTGAGGGGACGAAGAAGGTAAGGGCTTGGCTTCATTACGTCTTATATTACTTTTTTTTTAAATGTCGCCTCAATCTTGTGGTATACTCTTATATCGTTTTTTTAATAAAAAGCTAACAATATTTTGTTTTGTTTTTCATAAATATTACTAACATTCTTGTTAACCATTCCTACTAAGCTTAAGCTTGTACTAGAGATGGTTCACGTCAATAGTCGAATGGTGGATACGAACCCACGGCCTTACGATTCGCCTAAACCATTAGGCTATTGACACTTTGTAGTGTAGGACATCCTAACCCGTGGAACAGCTGGAACGATTACGACGAGAGGAAGAAGAAAGGAAAATTGACCCTCACCATGGAGACCCTTGTGTCGAAGTTACTACCTAATATAGTTTCAGGCTAAGCGATCTAAGAGCTATGCCATCTCTCAATCCGGTGAAGCAGTAAAGGCCAGCTTCTCTGGCCAACTGTGTTAGTTCGGCCAAAAAAATAAAGGAAATGAAATTAAAGAATGTGAAAAGTTTCAACAAGTTGGGGGAAAGATGCTAATTTAAATAATAAAAAAAACTGAATTGACATAACAGTGTTTATTAATTAGAGTAATATAAGACACGCACGTTCAGACAGTGAATGCGTTAGACTTGTATACAGTAGTCATATAGTTGCATAGATAATAAATACATAAAGCGCTTTGGTAATATCGGCGGCGGTGTCTTCAAAGCGTGTTTACTAATCGGCGCCTACACACTCGGGAAAGACTCGGCTAACAAACCAAAAAACAAATAAATTAATCGTAGGTGATGTCTAAAACATAAACTAAATGTTTTTTTTTTTAATGACGAACTACACAGATTGGCTAGAGAAGTTGGCCTTGACTGCTTCACCGGATTGATAGGTGGCGTAGCTCTTAGGTCGCTTAGCCTGAACCTCTATCGCTAGTAACTTGACACAAGAGTGGTGGGTAACCTCAGCTTGGGCGGTTACTATGTTACGCATAAGCATTCCGATCCGAGGGCGCCTGAGCGGGCCGAACTACGACTCGGTCGATTGCTATTTCACAAATAATCTAAGGAACATTACTAAACTAACTTTCAGTGCCACTTCGGGAAACGTTGGCGCTGGAAGAAGAAGTGACCAAGGCTAAATGTTACCCGCTTGTTTGCTAGGCCTGAATCTGATGTGTCTGTATCTTTTATTAATTTATTTATTTCCAGGAAGCTTACAGTTTAAATAACAATTTATAATTATTAAATAAAGTACTAAAAAAGCAGATGTATTTTCACATCTCTCATAAATCGTAAAAGACAAATCTTTAGTACAATTACATAAGTTGAAACATTTTATCATGTTTTTTCAAGTTTTTTCTTTTTCAACCGACTCCAAGTATTTATAATTTATGCATAATACGGAAGATATTTCTTAACTCCATAAAAACCGCAGTGGTTTGTCCAGGCGTTGCACATTCGCCATTATTTAATACTGAGTATTGTTATAGTTTAGTTTCTCTTGCTTTCTGTATTGCCAACGATGACCAGCTTTTCAAGGTTGCCATCCTCTCTTTATATTATATGAAAAAATGAAATATGAAAGTACGCGTCGTAGACATGCAGTGGACAGTCTGGTCTTTATGGCAAGTTAGGATAGAACTGGGAGAACTCAGCCCCGTAGTTCAGGTCTCTCAAGAAGAAGACTACGGTATACGGTCGTCCGCTATGGTGGACCCGGGAAGAAGGCGACATCGACTGGCCCGTGTCGCCTTGCACTGTGAGGGCACAGGGGAGGGAATAGCCCCGGAGGCGCTCTCCTTGAGCACAGTGCTGTTCCTCTGGAGATTCTCGGAGCCCCTCATCATGCACCGAGGAAAGGGCCACCGGGGAGGTTTTAGTGGGTAAAAACCCCACATTACAGGCTATCGACGGTAACCAAGATTTAAGCATGTGCTGTTAGATCATGTCAATAGTCGAATCGAAAATCAAGTGGAGTCAAACCTACGAACCAGCATTTCGCCGACCGTACAGTAAGTGTAACGATGAAATTTACGGTCAGTCTGATATAAATAATATAGATTTTCACTACGCTAATGTCCCTTCATTATCTAATATGATCATTACTCCACTTTTTACCATCAAATAAGCTTGTCCTTAACCACAACAGGTTGACTGGACGTAAATATTCAAGTTATTAATGTTTTTAGCATTATGTTCGTCTTTGTACAAATATTTTGGTGCAATAAAGGACTTACCTTTCTTATCTGGAGGTAAACACTAATGTATTACGCTGTCTGATCACCCCATTACGACGAAGTCGTGAGGAACACGTGCCACTGGCCACTAACATCGAAATAAATCAATACGCAACAATAATGTCTCAACGAAAGCAGGCCGCTTCACAATTACGAACACCTTGTGCAATACAAAAGACAGTCGCGCACAAAAGAAGCTAATTTAAGTTATATTGCGCTGCGGAGCCCGCGGTGATATGAACAATTGTACAAAGAGACCACCTTGAAGGATTCACCAAAATATCGTTCCGTCTAAGAATAGAAGTTTTAAGTGGTTTCCTAAGAGTATCGTGTAATTGTGACACGACGTTAAATTTATGCGAATGACTGTACCTTTGTTAATGGTCTAACGTTTTCGATGCGCTAATTTATTTAGCCATTTCTTATAGATTGTTCTGCGATACCCGAAAAAGAATTATAAAAGAAGAAAGAAGATTCGTCTTTCGTTATTAGAATAGTTTTCCCGTTACCCTTACCCTCCGATTACTATGTGGGTGGAATTACTAACCGCCTTGCCATCCAGGCTTCCATTTCCAGCTGGGATAGCTGATGTTAAGTCGAAATGATCAAGAACTTGATTTGTAAGACTAAAAACAAAAATACAGTTGAATTAAAATCCTACTCCGTTTTTGAAATGGGTTTGTAAAGGCGAATTTAAAATATTTTATATTATAAACGTAAACATTAGCTTTCTCTATTTTTGCAAACGAGCATACGGCTCACCTGATCATCACCGTCGCTCATGAACATCCACAGCACCAGAGGAGCTGTAAGTGCGTTGCCGACCTTTGAGATAGGAATAGGCTCGTTTCTTGAAGGTCCCTAAATCGTAAACGTTCGGAAACACCGCTGGTGACAGTTGATTCCACAAGTTGACAGTGCGTGGGAGAAAGTTACGCGAAAAACGTACAGTCGTTGAACGCCAACCATCAAGATGGTGGCGGTGGAATTTGGAATTCTGCCGAGATGTGCGGTAACGGAAATCGGTAGCTGGGTCTGTCTGAATGTAGAAAACTTTAAGTTCAATAATAACCATTAATATATGATTTCACAGTGAAATGAATTCCAAAGTTTCAATCTCCGTTACTAATTGTTAGTTGATAAAAAAATCACACTTTCGATAGCACTTCAATGGAAGAATAAAAGGGTCCCGAGGGCGTGAAATACGTCAATTGTGACATATTCCTCTGTGGACAGAGGCGCCATGCGGTGGCCATTAAACTTAGCTATGTCACGCTTTTAGGCTTGACCAATAGTGGAAATAGTACAGTAAGCTCATAGAATACAGAATAATGTATAATATTTATTTTATTTTATTTATTTTTCAGACCAACTCATAACATTGAAATGTGACTTACAATAAAATCAGTCATAGTAAAATTTATGCTCCTCACCTGTCACATACTCGTATGGAGCCTAAAAAGTAAACGTGGGAGCTGCATATCACAATGGTGCATAGATTGATGTCGGGACATTTCTCTGCTAAATTTTTTGCACATCGAATGCGGAAGGCAGAGTCACCGAACTGTGAGATTTGCCAAGTGGTGGATGATGTGCTCCACATAATGGGGAATGCGCTAATTATGAAGCGGAAAGAAAGTCATTAATAGATAGCCTTAAACTGAGGGAGCAACATGTGGGTGCTTTCTTAATTCTGCTGTCTGACCCGACCTCAGAGGGATCGAGGAAGCTGATGGCTATGGCCGTACAACATTGATGACTTTCTTTCTCGTTTCATACGACCGATGTGTGTGTACTTTGGTTAGGATATGATAGGGCCGACCTGCCCAAAATGGCAAAAGTCCCCAAAAAAAAAGAAAAAAAAAAAGATTTTTTCTGTTCTTCTAAAGTTTCTTCTAATACATATTATGATTACCATGGCAACAGTTATTATAGTTGCTACTGGAAAAGATCAAAAATCAGTTTGGGTTAGGATTTGCGTAAGATTTAGTAAGCGCATATATCCATTGATTGTATAGTTTTATATTTAATGATTGTATCGTTTTAGAGTTATATTGATGCGCCTGTGAGTGGTATTTCGTTTGTATACTACTTTTTTCGTTACGAACTTACGCTGGTTGGGAAGACTATAATATAAATATAGATTAACGACACAAATTCGTTACAGCCTTTACATAAGTTCCACTGCAGGGCACAGGCCTTCTCTGTAAAGAGAGCATAAGTGCATAGTCCACTACGTGGCCCTAGTGGCAAACTTCACATATCTTAGAAAATTTTTCAAAGTCATGTAGGTTTCCTCACGATGTTTTCCTTCACCGCCGAGCGCGTGGTAAATCAGCACATAAAATTGCAACAACAAATTTATTAGTGCCGGAACCGAGGATCGAAATCGGGTTGCTAGCGTACTATGCAACTTGAGGCGACCGCCGGACACTGAGCTACCACGGCTCCTCGTTCGTTAAAAATTCGTTGATTCATGTTTAAATTTTGCGTGTACTACACAGACGTACGCAAAGCCGTCCCGTCCCGGTCGGTCCGCGCCGGTCAAAGCGCCCAAGGCAATAGAACGAATTTGTTTCTAATGAATACTAAGGCACGCCTCCATTGTTTTTTTTTCCATTTCTTAAGCAGCACAATACCTTTCAGTTTTAATTGTTTGTTCTTAAAAACCTTAACGGCCTTCTGGAACCGCCGTTACCAGACATCGTGACGGCTTTTTTTCCGAGAGGCTGGTCCGGAGATTCGTTCCTATAAAAAGTGCCGATCGAGTCGTGGTTCGGCCTTCTAGGTAGCTCAGAACGAAATGATATCGTGAATAGATTAACTGTCCAAGCACAAGTTCCTTCTCGCGAGACCTTGCGAATAACTTGCTAATTGTGCACTGTCAACTTGTGGAATCAACTGTCGCCAGCGGTGTTTCCGAACGTTTACGATTTAGGGACCTTCAAGAAAGCCTATTCCTATCTCAAGGTCGGCAACGCACCTATAGCTCCTCTGGTGCTGTGGATGTTCATGGGCGACGGTGATCACTTAAGATCAGGTGAGCCGTATGCTCGTTTGCCACTTTTCATATAAAAAAAATTGACTTACGAGCTGTGCCACCTTTCTGACTGCGTAATTCATTCCAAAAAACCCGAAAAGCTGAGTTAACTCTTTATATTTTTTAAAAAAGAATTTTTTTTTACAAATATTAGTAATATTCACTCTTGTTAACCATTCCAACTAAGCGTTTAGTAAGGATTTTAATCACTCGGCCTCCCACCAATTATTTTATTATTTGTTACCAACCTACGCTGAGTCAGAGTCACTTAAAGAAAAAGAAGATTCCCAAACAAAACAAGCATGTCTCCCTATATTCAAGTCTCTTTCAAGCTACGCCACCTTTTTCACATCACTGAATTTTAGATCCAGTCATTAAGTCACGTCTCGCATACTTGGCTAGAAAATTATTAGCAGTTTAACTAAATGCATAAGCCATAATTGTCTGTTTTGTAAGGAGTGTACGTTAAATCGAAAAAAAGAATATATCCGCCATTGTCCAGAGAAAGTAAGAATAACTTTCTCTCTTACAGACGCCATCAAAATGGATGACATAAACATCGAAATCCCGCGCTTTTTACACGACATCAAAATGGCGGATCGAGGAAGCCATTTTGCGTTGGAAATTTTAATTGGTACGATAAAGGGCCCCTTTTTCGCGGAATTTTTTAAGGGGACACCGTCCGTTCGTCGAGTTGGAGGCGCAAAAAAACTTTTATCTTGCGTCGATTAAAATACCGCATTGAGATTCAACAAATAGGCGCTTTTTGTCCGGTTACGCTTGCGCGAGTGACGCGAACACCTTTACAATGCTGCCAGTTGTAAATTGGAATTTCGCTTATTGCTTATATCATATGATTATGAAATCTTTTAATCTATTCGTTCTATGCTAGGTTTTGTTATGATGGCTAACGCTGCAATGATACGCCTGCAAAATATTATAATATAACAACACCAATGATTTTCTTATATGAAAGAAGTAGAAATGATTGCGAAATAGAAATTAATTGTAAGATAAACCCAGATAATATAAATATAATTATGTTAGATAAGAAGATTAGAAATAAGTTCCTCGATTTTTGTAAATATGTAGCGAATAGGGCGATAAAGAACAATAAAACTGATTAAGAAATAGATTATTAAACGGTACATATATATATATATATATATATATATATATATTAATTATACATATATAAATTATTTACTTATTTTATTATGTGATTTTTGATTTTTCGAAAATAAATGAAGAAATTGTGTATAGAAAAGAAAAATAAAGAAAAAGATAAATATATTACTTATATATATATTATTTACCTTTTTACATATATATATACTTAGATAATAGAAATTATCAAGAAGAAAAATCATTAAGACACGAAGACAAATATACCAGTTTGAACAATCTCTGACCCCCTCTAGTCAGAGAAACAAATAGAATTTCCCGGAAAGGGCGAAAACATGCCCTTCCGGAAAAACCCTTAAAAAAAAAACGATTTTCTTGTTAAAAAATATGTGTATAGAAATTTAAGAAAAACAGCACGTAATACGTATAAAGTACTATACAATGAGTATGAAACTTGCGGAGGGCTACCTGCAAAAAGAATAAAATAAGAAAAAATTTAAAACGCAGCTACTAAGTACCTACGCTGCCGAATATTGTAAATAAATTAGATATTATATGTATAGCATTAATTATTATATAGTGGTAGCATGTATTAGTATTTATTGTATATGCTTTTTCTTGTATTTTATATATAGTATATAGATTTATGGGTGCATTTATCGCCAATAAACTGCTCTGGCAGTTTGGCGATACTATTTATGTAGTAATATAAATGAAATTATTCAAATAGATGAAAAAACAAAGAGAGCAAAGGGTCGATTGGTTACGGCAATAATATTCCCAATCTTACTGTATGGAGTCGAGACATGGACAATTCGACCAAGAGTAAGACAGAGAATAGATGCATTCGAGATGTGGTGCTAGAGGCGAATGCTACGAATACCGTGGACTTCCAAGCGCACAAATCTGTTCTCTCCCAACTCGCCATAAACACCAGACTGTCCAATACGTGTCTACAGCGCGTACTGTCAAATTTCGGTCATATAATGCGCAGAGGGAAAACCTTGAAAAGCTGGTCAGAGAAGGCAAGAGAACGAAAGGCCGGTCGCCAACACGATGGTCTGAAGTAAAGGTGCCATCTTCTCTCCTAATCTCTACCAGCTTAGTGAGGGCTGCCTCGGACCGAACTCAATGGAGGTAGATTGTTCACTTGAGGGGTTCTAGTCACCACGATCCTCAGAAATGAGGGAACGACAAAGAGGGAAGGTCTAGTTAAATGCATTATTTTTATTATTAGTTCCAAAAAATTATCAAGCACAATCACGAGGTGAAAATGATCATTTTTATAATAACGTGCAAAAACAAAAACGACATCAAATCTAATACGAGCAGACGCCCTCTTTGTATTTACGAATTATCGTAGAAATATTACGAAATGGAAATATACATCCGTAAGCCATCAGCTTCTAATCCTTTTCGATCAAAAATCATTGAAATCTGATATATTACCTCTCACCAGGCGGACACTTGTGTCGAGTTACTAGCGAGAGAGGTTCAGGCTAAGCGACCTAAGAGCTATAACACCTCTCAATCTGGTGAAACAGTCACGGCCAGCTTCTCTGGCCAATTTGTGAAGTTTGTCAAAAAAATAAATTGAAATCTGATCGTGAAATTGAGTTGTTCGTCTATTTGTCGCGTACATATATAGTACAAATTTAAGCTATAGTTTTCTCATGGTAAGCAACAGCTTTCAAATAATAATAGAATCATCAAAATCGATACAACCAGTCGAAATTTATGAAGTAATAAACAAATAAAAAACCTACAGATGCAGATAAACTTCTTTTTTAAATTAATTATTTTTTAAAAAAAGGCAAATGAATCTTATGTGAATGGTAAATATTGTTTAGAGCCTCAAGTCTGCCATTGTCACTAAGTTTTTATCTATACCACCGACCAATTAACACGGATATGGAGTGGATAGAACAAAATAGCGCGGGGACTCATGGGGGAATCATCTAACTTACAGTTTACCATTTTCATATTAGACGTAAGAAATAAGTGTTTTAAAAAAGACTTGGCTTAAAGGTCTTGTTACCAAGCCATAAAATATTCATTAAAAAAACACGGATACCTATTAATTACCGACTTTCGGGGATTTTCTTATCCACCTAGCAACACTGGTCGTCAAGCGTCAATCGTGACGAGACAAAAGCGTGTGGTAACTAGCTTGTCTTAAAGTAAACGTATCAATAACTTCTCACCGCTTAAAAACTGTGGGTGGCCGTGAACTGTAATAATTTTAAATTTAATAATGCACTATTAATGAGAATAGTGTAGAGGAAAATATTTAAATCTAATAAAATAATTACTTCTAATATTTAAGGAAATACAAGTTATTACCGATCCTACGGTACTACGCGGAGCCAGGTCTTATTTGGTAGCAAAAAACAATGGTAGAACATACAGACGAAGTAGATCACAAATTTTGGAACAAAATAATGGTGCAATCACTTGGTTAAGGCTAGTTGTCACCAACGCGATCGATCCGGACATCTAAGGGGTGGGGCCTGCCCATAAAATAGCGGTAACGCGCGAGGATTATTCGCAATCTCCGACGGTCGCGAATGGACGCTTTGTGGATTTGAAAAGATCTAGCCAATGCAATGGTTATCGCGTCACGTGTCTCGGCCTCCGGGCGACGCGACGGACTTTAGTATAGGAACGCTTAGAAAGTAATTTTAAAATGTTTGGTGGCAGTCTCCAAAACCATCGATGCTTATTGAGCTATTGTCGGTAACCCAGTATCAACGTGTACTTCGGGATTACGTACCAACCACGGCGCACCCGTGGCTCGTCGCGGAAAACGTTTCTGAATTACTTGTAATCTATGGATATGAAACCGTAAAGGGATCGAAGAGCGTGTTAAACATAGAGATTGACGAGCCATACAATCGGGAACTGATTTAACTATTTTGAACTACGGGGGAGTTTATCACCAACTTACGAAGGTCGTGGAGGAAGGCGCGTCTTATGTCCCGGCGCGCCTTGCCTGGAGGGCAGCGTGGGGGAGGCTCGACCTCCTCCGGGACGGAGATGCCGAAAGGCGTCCAGGTCGCAAGCGATCACGTAGCCCCGCCGTACGCGACACTGGTGGAATATCTTGTGGGTTTGGTCAGTGAGGGCCCGATATAACTCGTCCTTCCCCCGGGGGACGATTACGCGGCTAGGTTCCCACATGTAAAACAAAAAAGCATTTTTTTGTTATTATGTCAGTCAGATCGTTAAATATTATACATATTTTATTCATATCTAAATGTAATTACAAAAAAACATGATTTACAAGAAATTTTATGAATGTTCAAGGTCCTAATATTATTTAATGATTTATCAATTATTTAATATTCTTTTCGCTAAAGGTTACCGCATCAATTCCAGACACGTGTGTGACCACTTCCTTATGTTACTAACGAAACAATTATGTTCCGCGTAAATATTTCCATTCATAAATATTTCAATCGCCAGAAATGATTGATATCTTCAATGTCAAAACGCGTCAGTATCGCATACCAGCGCACACCTGCCATCTATTAACACTAATGTCAAAATACAAAACCGCCAGAACGAAAATATTTCCTTTCAGGCCAAATTAACTAGAAGACGTAGCTGTATTTAACAAATGCCACGCGAAAACTATCCAATTGCCTTATTTTGTTAGTATTAAGAGTCATATTTGTGATATTTAATACAAAGTAAAGGCAAAAATAAAGTTGTATTGTGTTAAGTTTTAATTTACAGCAATGCAATGATTCACATGTGTTTCTTTGGAGCTACTTCCAAAATATCCGTGTCTATACATTCTTAGGTGCTTGCGACCTAAGAATGTATAGACACGGATATTTAAATTATATATTATAAAATGATTTTTGTTGCAGTTTTAGTGCTAATTTACCACGTAGCCGGCGGTGAAGGAAAACATGGTGAAGAAGTCTACCAATGCGCAATAGAGCCGCGTCGCGGACTATACTTTCGATAAACATAAACTTTCTTTACAGAGAAAGTCTGCGTCCGAAGTTGGGACAAAAATGGGCATTTTTTACAAAGATATCTGAACATTAGAAAATATATATATACATATATATATTTTGCAAAGGGACCAACGTTGTTGCACAAATTTTAGCAACAGGCTCATAGGGCCCTAAATGGGGTCAAAAAAAGAAAAAAACATTAGACATTATAAAGCTCAGCTCAGCTCCGGTCGTGTGTAGAATACTGCTGTCACATTTGGGCAGGCGCAGCTAAATGCCATCTCGCAGCTTTGGACTCGGTGGAGAGGCGGGCTAAGAGGCTATTTGGTGACGCAGCTGAAACCAATCTGCTCAGTCTTGAGCACAGGCGTAAGGTAGCTAGCCTTTCGGTTTTCTACAGATTGCATTTTAGAGAGTGTGCTCAGGAACTACATGATCTAATTCCGCCATCCCCTTTCCACCATCGGACTTCTAGACGCACTGCGGGATTTCAACCTTTCGTTGTGAACATCCCTCAAACCCGAACGAAGCGATTTGCTTCGTCTTTCATTCTTCATACAGCAAAGGACTGGAATAGTTTGCCCGCGTCTGTCTTTCCTTCCGATTACGATGTGGGTATTTTCAAGAGTAGAGTGAATAGGCATTTACTAAGCTAGTGCGCCTTACCATCCAGGACTGTATTTCCGCTTAACATCAGGTGGGATCGTAGTCAAGCACTTGCTTAGAAATTATAAAAAAAAAGACATTCCACTATTGTGGTAATAAAAAACTAATTTTATTCATATATCATTAAAAAACATAAAGTTAAACGAAAAAAGTATATCTTATACAGTATTTTTCATAAAATTTTTGTACTTAGTGTTGTCTCTATGTGACGTGTACACCACACCATTAATAAAAATATTTTATTTTATTTTAAAGATATTTAATTGTCTATCATGCATAATTTCATTCAGTTAACGTCTTTACTTTCCGAGATATTCAAACTGTCTTAACCGACCGCTTATTTTTGATCACAGCTATATTTTAATTGTAAGGACACATCCACACAACATTGTCATACTGAAAATAAATCATGTGAAAGCCCATATTTACATATAATTAAGCGGGCAACTGTTAGTCGAAACACGTCAATTAGCAGACATTTTGCCGCGAGTTTTTGTTCTCGTTTTGATAAAAAAAAATGATTTATTGCCCCCGCGTTGTAATGTGAGCCTCGTTAGAGGTTACAAATTGTCCGTTGGTTTAGATGATTTTTGGATTATTACCAACTGATGATGGACTTCGGTTCTTTGCTCTTGTCTATGTTCACAGGGTTTGGGTCTATAATGTAATAATAATATCGACGCTGGAAAACAATAACGTAGTAACCCACAAAAATTAAATTGTTCACCAGAATCGAAAAATATTTTTTAAAAAAAAATTTAACTTTCGTGTTTGTTGACCTAGAGCTGTTGTTTTTGGACACAATATTTATTATGAATAAGTGTTGAACCGCGGCATTAATCTAGAGTTTTCCTAAAATTAAATCGTTTTACGGTACAAAAAATAAAACACAAGTGTCAATACTGGAAATCCTATTTTTGCTATTTTTCATCTAATTGTTACAAGTCATAAATCATTCGACGCGTCTTTTTTTTTGTAATTCCAACGACGTCAAAAAGTGAAAATGGCCATATGTGTCACTTACTACGTCTTTGCTTTCCAGCGTCGATATAAATATGTATTAATAACAAAACGGGCCATAAAAAATAAAAATATTTGAATTTAAATTTGGAACGCTGCACGCGTACTTTTGTATTTTTTTTTATTGGAACGCCAATTGTGTACGAAAAATACTACAATAAAATAATAATGAACGCGTTCCAAATTTAAATATTTTTTTTATTTCAATTTTAAAATGGCCAGTTTTGTCATTTGTATATAAATATTAAATTACGTATAGACCAAAACCCCGTGAACACCGACAAGAGCAAAGACCCGAAGTCAATAATGCCAGTACAGTATTAAACATTTAATAAAATGTTGTCATTACTTTTAATAAGTGTATTTTTTTTTCTCTTTATTTGGGACAATAAACAATAGTACAATTGAAATTATAAAAGACTTAATGTAAATATATATGTAGCTGCATTACCAACGACAAAAAAGTATTATTATGACATGTAAATATAAGGGCATAGTCCGCCACGTGGCTCTTGTGGAAACTAGACTTCTCACGTGTTAGAAAATTTTCCATACAGATATCCTAGGTTTCCTCACCATGTTTTCTATCACAGCACTTAAAATTTCATTGGTGCCGGCACCAGGGAACTCGCCTTTTATTTACTATGCAATTTATCATCATTATATAAACACATGAAATAATGACTTTTTACGAAATTGGCGTGGACGGAGGAAAAATTTCCCACAATAATATCTTATATAGAGAAGGAGATATATATTTATTTTTAATTTTGCGTAAGAAATGCATTTCTTTTAAAAAAGAATGCTAACAATATTTTGGTTGTTGGTGAATGAATGGTTACGCTTGTGTTTGGAGATGTTCAATAGTCGAATGGCGGATTCGAACCCACGACCTTTCGATCCGCAGCCTGTATCCTAAACCATTAGGGTTTTGACGTATTAAATTACACACACTAACATGCGTCTCGTACACATAAGAGGTATTATACGGTTGCTTGGCAACGGTTAAGTAACTATGATAAGTAATGACTGACAGATTCACTGAATAAGTTACTTAAATTATTTGTGATTTCAACGATACAATTCCTGGGCTATAGTCAGATTTCGAACTTAATGGCGACCATTTAAATGTCTTTTAATCTGTCAAAAACGAAAAAAAAATCAAATAACTTTTTGTTGAATTGCCACGCGGACGAAGACGGCGGGCACAGCTTGTATTTAAATAAAATACGACGACTCAAGCAAAACCACGGCAAGAAGCGAGTCTATAAATACACCTATTATGTCAATCGTCATAATGAATACGAAAGGGTCGTATAATATCTATTAAGAAATGTTATGGACGTAATGATTTAATACAATCTTCCTTCCTCACACGAAAAACCGATCCCCTAACAAAAACACCAAAGGACATTACGATTAAATTACGCCATTCTGAACGTTATGCATATATAAATAGTGCGAGATAAACAGCACAATATCATTGTTCTTTGTACTATTTTTCTCCGCTCCCCATATAATTAACTGTGTTCCCTTCCGAATACTAAACACCTATTTAGTGGCTACTATCTGTTAGAAAGCGACAGACATAGATGCCGGTTTGTGTGTGAAAGGGATGGAATAGAAGGGATGGCAACCCTCAAGTCTTCAGTTTACGCGTAGACGCGATTCTAGGGCGGTTAGACGCGAAATCTACCCTCCTTTTGCCATATATACATGTTTAACCAACTGTTAATGATAGGAAGCTAGTTATTTATAAATGACTAGCGTATCCAGCCCGCTTCGCCGGGCTAGATTTTGCGATATTTTATGTTAACAATAAACTTACATCATTAAATATTTAATTTAACTGTCCCAATATATTAAATTATTCATATCTTTCCGTAATCATTCTCTTCTCGAGCGGGTGAAGATCATTACCTACACCCATGTACATATCAGCAGCATCAGTAAACGGATACATTCGCGGCGCTATAACTTACCTTGAATACTTCAAAATCCTTAATTATTATCTTTAATATACTTCAATATACTCCATTGTACTTCAATATGGTCCATAATTACGTAAATATACACAACGCATGTGTCAATACAAATTTGCTTTATTAAACAATAGAATATCATCATAGTAAAAGTTGTATTTGACAGTTCAAAAAGAGGAGTGCTCCGATCGTCACCAAACTTCACACAACTACTCGCCAGGTCAATCTGAAGATTCCCTGAAAGTTTCATTGAAATCGATCCAGCCGTTTCGGAGCCTATAGGGAACACATCCACACACTTTCTTTTTTTATTTATATAGATAAACACTTTAAACATAAGAAGTATTTTATATTAGTTCAAAGCATTAACCACGATCCCACCTAATTTTGAGTGGAAATACAGTGCTTTAGTTAGTGGAAATGGTAAGACGCACTAGCTCAGTTAAAGTCATGATGATCAGTCACTCCTCTTTTTGAACTGTCAAATACAGCTTATATCTACTATGATACTACTACTACGGGTATGA
The DNA here is from genome assembly GCA_029286785.1 of Meandrusa payeni. Lineage (NCBI taxonomy): Eukaryota > Metazoa > Arthropoda > Insecta > Lepidoptera > Papilionidae > Meandrusa > Meandrusa payeni. Next base: position 5,227,838 of record JAGSMX010000023.1, read on the forward strand.
TATTGTATTTACCGATGGGTACATTCGTGTAGGTAATGATCTTCAGAATTAATAAGATTCTTAGAGAATGAATACGGAAAGAAATGAATAATTTAATATATTGTGAGAGTTAAATTAAATATTTAATAATGTAAGTTTATTGTTTAAATAAAATAAAGCTAAATCTAGCCCTACAAAGCGAGCTGGGTACAATAGTTATACCTAAAACTAAGCTACAGTAAGTGTTTGTCGATAGAATTACCGTTAGACAGTGTTAGTTGAATTCAACTAAATTGCCAACAAAACAGGTCTTGGGAACTTTTAAAAAGATATAAATCAAACACAAAATTACAACAGTTCCCGTTGTCATAGTGAATCACGAGAACTAATTTGAAACGGATCCGTAAACACAGACCGGTTCCGAACACACCGAAGGACCCTCGCAGACTCTAATCTCATAAAGGGAAACCAGCAAGTCTCTCAAAAGGATTTAACAAGGGCTATTCACGAATGCTCATTATATTTTTATACTTTATATAGTGGCGGGCATAAAGTGCGCGACCAAACCGGCGAACCCCTACAAAAGGTAATTATGTTTTGATTCGTACAGAAAAAAGAGCCGGAGTATCACAAAGGAGACTAACGAGATAAGAGTGTGCTAAATCGCTCTCCCCTCGGCCCCCTCTCGGATCAATTGGGAAACAAACGGTCGATTGGCGGAGCGGGACGGCTCTATATCGGGGGCGGAGTAACCTGTACACACGCCCCCAATCCGGCTCGAGGGACCAACTTACCGCTCGCCGGCCAGTCAACGTACAACCGCGACCGTATGCGTACGAGCGACCGCGCACACAGTGTGAAACAGTGCTAAATGGAACTTAACGGCGTTCAATGTTAAAGAAACAAAGTTACGAGGATAAAGAAGTGAACATGGCGATACAGAGCGTGTCGAGGTACCCCAGCAGTCCGGCGGAGGCGACAGAACCGCCTAAGGCATCCAGGATAAGCTTCAGCGTAGCGTCCATACTTGCCGACACCAAGACAAACCAGATAGACGATACAGCTGAGATTATAAAACATCACAGAACGATACCAGAGTCGCCGCTCAGACAATCCCCATCCGCTCAACCTGAACTTCCCGGAGCTAAATCCCTATCACCGAGACCGCTATCACAAACGCCACCGCTGAATCTGAACGTCACGGCAACTGTCACGTCTTCCGACGACGAGTACGAAGATTCCGTGAACCAAGAAGACTCGATTGTTGATGTAGAAGATTTACACAATGGTATGCCCAGCGATGATGATGAAAGAATGTCAACGGGGACGGATAAGGAAAGACTGGGGCCCATAAGACCGACTCCTTTCACTGCATTGGCTGCAGCAGCGGCTGCGTACCATGGCCTAGGTTGGCCGGGACCCCCTCTGTGGTGCCTACATTTGGACCTCTATTCCAGTCGCATTTTGCAGTTGGACATATAACAGGTTAGTGCATATTATAATTTTTAAAGGTTCTTTAGGTGAAAAAAGACAGAGACAGTATAGACATTAACAGGTCACAACTGCAGTGAAACAAAAAAAGTGCTTAAATACTTTTTGAAGTTAAAGTTCAGTACTTTTTCAAGTTGAGAGCCCTGGTAGCTCAGTGACCGGGCGGTTGGCTCAAGTTGCATAGTACTAGCAACCAGAGTTCGAGTAGCAACGAGAGTTCCCCGGTACCGGCACCAATAAATTTGCTGTTGCAATTTTATGTGCTGATTTAGCACGCGCTCCGAGGTGAAGGAAATCATCGTGAGGAAACCTACATATCTTAGAAAATTTGTCTAAGACATGTGAAGTGTGCCAATCCGCACTAGGGCCGCGTAGTGGACTATGCCCTTATACTCTCTTAACAGAGAAGGCCTGCGCCGAGCAGTGTCGGCCATTTCTTCTCCCAGCGCTAACGCTTCCCGAAGTGGCATATAAGTTAGTTTAGCTTAGATTGTCCCAATAGTCTTTTGCCAGTAAAATAACTACAGACCGAGTCGTGTTTCGGACCTCTCGGGGGCCCTCGGATCGGACTGCTTACGCGTAAAAATAGTAACCGTCCAAGCCGAGGTAACCCTTGTGTCGAGTTACTGGCTAATAGAAGTTCAGGCTAAGCGATCTAAGAGCTATGCCTTTCAATCCGGTGAAGCAGTAAAGGCCATCTTCTCTGGCCAACTGTCTTAGTTCGTCCAAAAAAAATATTAGCATTATACTCAATGTTTGAATTTTAAACAACAAGTTGTTGTTTGTTGTACGGTTCGGTTTTCAATTAACGGTAACAAGTAGCGTGTGTAGTTTTTGTTGGTGCAAGTTAATGATAATTTATCGCCCGCTTTATGTTGCCGAATGACCGTTTATCATTATTTTTTGTCGTGTTGAGAAACCTTCTTTACCGGTATTCAGTTTTGTTAATATCTTCTACGCTTTCAAACATTTTGGGGGCTAATATTTTTGGACTTTTTTCTTAAAAGAATTTGCTTTAACCGGGTCCCGAGTATGCTAAACAAATTGTGTACAAAGTCATTGGCATTATAGTAGTTGAAATTTGCAAGTTTGATAGTTCTTTCAGGTCAGTCAGATGCCACTATGATTTACCAATAGACATAGACATAGACATTTATTTATTGGCATCACAATACAAAAACACATCACAGACTGAATATAACACACATTAAAAAAGAATGAAAAATAGACAAAACACAGTTAAAGTTACACGGACAAATAATACAAAACATATGATGCCAATATCGGACACCGTCTCAGCATATGCTGTCACAAGGATGCGACAGTGCTGATTTTCAGCGTTGCCGGGACTACCTAAAGACGTGCGCGCGCAATACTACTTTTATATGGAATATTATTTATTATACAGACAGTAAGAGTATAATAAATATGATACATAAATAAAACAGTTATGAGATTAAAATATATTTTATACAATAAAATAATAGATGAAAAAAAAATATAAATATTATTGAGTCAAAAATAAACTAAAATAAATAATACCTTACCATAGTCACGCCAATCCTGTACACAAGTATATGAAGTATTTGGTAATGATGGAATCATTGTGAAACGTAACTGGCCTGGTCCTGGGTGATAAGGCGCAATAGCTTAGTAAATGTCTATTCACTCTACTCTTGAAAATTCCCACATTGTAATTTGAGGGAAAGACAGACGCGGGCAAATTATTCCAGTCTTATAATTTCATAAAACATTACAATTTGGTCTTTATCGCACATATAAGGCATCGATTTAAAAATATAAGAAAAATTCTTGACTATAGTAAAATAATTCAATGGTAAAGGATTCAAATTTTTGAATTTTATAAATTATTTTTTCGTTCTTTTCCCACAAAAAAATTGAATAAGTTTATTCTTAAAACCTCTTTGGTCAGTTTATTTTAGAAATTAATTTATGTAAAACTACACATTTACTTTCCGTTTTTTTTTTCAATTAGTAATTTCAACGTTTCTGCAATGAAAAAAATTAATAAAACATTTGAATTGCAAAAATAATCTTGTATATGTACTTTTTACGGTAATTTTACGGAACAAGTTTTTCTAAAATGCGTTCGAAATATGCAAAATGTTTATTATTAAATAGTAATTTCGAAGTGATATTTTTCAAATTAATTTATTACAGACATTTAATATATTTAAATTAATAATATTTTATTCCGACGGTTTTTAGATTATTGTACCGTGAAAATACAAATAATTTAACCAATATTACGTGTTTTTTATGACGAACTACACAGATTGGCCAGAGAAGCCGGCCTTAACTTCTTCACCGGATTGAGAGGTGGCATAGCTCTTAGGTCTCAGCCTGAACCTCTATCAAATGACCTTTATACCCTGTTTACTTGCCAGCTAGAATTCATTTAACTTTCGGTATATTACGCTTTTAAATGATTTACCGAGTGTCAAGTTTCTATTACAAGTCGTCTATCTAATTTGTAATAGAAAATTATTTTTTTTAAACCAATATAATTATATACCAAAACCCTCACCGAAATACGCTGATTATTATGGTATAAGTACCATCTTTGTCTTCTGTAGTAATCTGCTGTGAAAAGTCACTATCCCTTTTGTAGTTAAAGTTACAGCCTGTATATATGTGTCCCACTGTTGGGCATAGGCCTATCATAGTCCGCCACACACGGCCCTAGTTCGAATTAGTTATTCACATATCTCAGAATTTTCTAACATAATGTAGGTTACCTTACGATGTTTCCGTGTTCGTGATAAATCAGCATTATAAATATTATTGGTTACCGCCAATAAATCACAGACAATAAATATAACATCACTATAATTTCTTATGAGTTACAATTTTGTGACGGGCACATTTTATATACCGATAGCACATTATTCCCGGATAGAAAACATGAAATCGAGGCTTCGAAACGTCTGGATCGATTTCAATGAAACTTTCAGGGAATCTTCAGATTGACCTGGCGAGTAATCCTGTAAAGTTTAGTGACGATCGGAGCACTCCTTTGAACTGAACTGTCAAATACAGCTTTTATTTACTATGACGATATTCTATTGTTTTATAACTCAAATTTGTATTGACACATGCGTTGTGTATATTTGTCATTATAATTCATATTGAAGTACAATGGAGTATATTGAAGTATAATAAAGAATACTGAAGTATCTTAAAATTAGTAATTAAGAATTTTGAAGTCTTCAAAGTAAGTTATAGCGCCGCGAATGTATCCGTTTACTGATGCTGCTGATATGTACATGGGTGTAGGTAATGATCTTCACGCGCTCGAGAAGTGAATGAATACGGAGAGAAATGTATAATTGAGTATATTGTGAGAGTTAAATTATATATTTAATGATGTAAGTTTATTGTTTAAAGAAAATATCGCAAAATCTAGACCGGCGAAGCGAGCTGGGTACGCTAGTTGCATTATAAAATAACCGAGAAATCGTAAATTCCAATAATTTTATTGTATTTGTACATTATGACTATTATTAAATCAACACTCGTCGCTCGGATTCATTGACCACGGCCTATTGTTTAATATAAATTACATCTTAGACTACGTGTAGGGAACAATACGATGAATTATTAATAATAGTGATACGCTCTAATTTAATTTTATAAATATTATGTTATTTATTGTTCTGAACCACTTATCACAACGACAATTCATTCAATGACTCGTTTGAAAATATTGCCATATATATATTTAATTATTATATAGATTTTTTTTGGTATTGTTTTCTTTTGGTTAACAATGGTGTAATATGTATATATAATGTAAATCTATAATGGCTTTATTAGATTGAATAACATATGACCGACATATTTATTATAATTTAAAAGGTAGTTGATTTTGTAAAAGAATAAATTTATAAATGAATTAGGTTGTACGTCAACCTAATTTCCCTCCGGTGAGGGGTAACCTCGGCTTAGACGGTTACTATGTTACACGTACCCCACCCCTTAGATGCTAGGAGCGTTGCTGGAGTTTTTTCGGCCACTTCTTCTCCCAACGCTAACGCTTCCCGAAGTGGCACTCAAAGTTAGTTTAACTTTTCGAATTCACCTTAGATTATACGTGAAATAGCTACCGACCGAGTCGTGGTTCGGCCCTCTCGGGCGCCCTCGGATCAGAATGTTTACGCGTAACTTTTTTTTTAATGACGAACTACACAGATTGGCCACAGAGGCTGGCCTCGACTACTTCACCGGATTGAGATAGATGCATTGTTGCGTTTCGCAGTCCAGGGTATCCCTAACATACGCCTCCAGCACCAGATCTCGAATGCATCGATCCTTTGCCTCTCTCTGGCTGGGATTGTCCATGTTGTATTTCGGACACACAATGCGCAGAGGCGACGAAAGTCAAGATAAACTGATCGTAGTTGGGAACACCGCAGGAAAAAGATCAGGTAAAAGACTCGTCGTCCTCCAAATTTTACAGTGCTGTAAGAGACGCGCTGGACAGAAGCCGGTGGAGGCAAATCATCCGCTCCAGGTGCAACCCTGATGGTGACCACGATCCTCAGGCATGAGGGACCGACACTAGAGAGAGTTGAAGTTGAATTTCTATACTCCGCTTTACGATAGAAACTTTGCAGTAATAGGAATGCTTCCTCGATTAGAGTATCCGCCCAATCCGAAGTCCCCTCTTAGGTACTTGTGCCAAGATAGAGGTTTAGGCTTCAACATCTCAAATTCCAGTGAAACTCCAACGACCAGCCGCTCTGAAGGACATCGCATTTGTCAAACGTTTTCAAGTTATCCAGGTTATTTGTATCAGAATGTCTGTTTATTTCGAACTAATTAGGTTCGCTTTCTCGCCATAAAGACCAGACTGTCCACTAACTGTCTACAGCGCATACTGTCATATTTCGGGCATATAATACGTAGAGGGGCAACCTTGAAAAGCTGGTCAGAGAAGGCAAGAGAACTAGAGGCCTGTCGCCAACACGATGGTCTGAAGTAAAAGGTGCCATCTCCTCTCCTAATCTCTATTAGCTGGTGAGGGCTGCCTCGGACCGAAGCCGATGGAGGCAGATTGTTCATTTGAGGGGCTTTAGTGACCATAATCCTCAGCAATGAGGGAACGACAATAAAGAAAAGAGATTTAAATTAAAAATACTAACGATCCAATTAGAGTGTGAATTCGGAATATTGAAATTTACAAATTTCTTACACAATAGCTCACAGCTGACCGAAATCCATCTTAACCCTCGACAACCGGTTACGTAGCACAAACAAACAGACAACAATAAGCCAGACATAAATAACGGATCTGTCGAATCGCGAAAACAATATCCACCCTACAAGATGGCGGGATTTCGTTGGATTGCGAACATGGCCGCCGCTTTGCATAAATATACCTGACGACGTTTGGCCCGAGACGATTTCCACAGTTCTCACATATGATTAAAATTGTTTGTAATGATCATAACAATATTACTAAGGGAAGCAAAATCTTTGTACCCCTTCTTACGCAAAATTACATCGGAGGAGGAGTGTGAAATTTCCTACACTTTACTTAGAGAACTAGCGTACCCAGCCCGCTTCGTCAGGCTAGATTTTGCTTTATTTTATTTAAACAATAAACTTACATCACCAAATATTTATTTTAACTCTCACAATATATTCAATTATTAATTTCTCTCCGTATTCATTCTCTTCTCGAACGGGTGAAGATCATTACGTACACCGATGCACATATCAGTAAATACAATATCATATCCGTAGTAAATAAAAGCTGTATTACATCGTTTGAAAAGGAGAGTAAAAGTGCTTTGATCGTCACCAAACTTTACAGGATTACTAGTCAGGTCAATCTGAAGATTCCCTGAAAGTTTCCTTGAAATCGGTCCAGCCGTTTCGGAGCCTATATGGAACATAACCTCACACTTTGTCTTCTATATACATAGATTATGATTACGATGGCAATCGTTACGTTATGTAAATGGTGACAGTAGGATGGGAATATGAATTGATGAAAATATCCATTTTGGTTACGATTTGCCCAATCCGATCATAGTGGTACAACTGAATAGATTAAAAAAACTAGCAAAAATCGACAATTGTGATGTCACTGAACGTTCATTTCGATACAATTTATTTAGCAGACTTGAGGTCCTTGGGTGCTGAGTCTGCTATTTGCCAAAGACTTTTCATTATGAAACCGATCTGTTACAGTCAATCAATTAACAGACTATCATTACCAAATACATCAAATATTTAAAAACACACAACTGGCGTGTTAGTGATACGCCATCGGTTAACCAATGAGTTAAAGGACTACTAAAACGGGCAAATTTCGACCATTACGATGCCAATGAACGTTCGTTATAATAAAATGTCACTCTAAAGTACACAACCCCGATAAATACCTGCAAGTGCAAATAATGGCCGATTAGTGAGCGGTAATTGAATAAACTTGTAACTTGGAGGGCTAATCTAAACGGGGTGAGCTCATATCGCGAACGCACGCCAAGACCCCGTGAGGTATGTAACGTGGAATTTTATGAACCCCGTTAGTTTATGCCCACATGCATAGATTATTTGATGCAAATTAATCATTGTAGAACAGAATAGAATAAACATTTATTCGAGAAAAGAACTCAGAAACAGAATGGTAAGACAATACAAAAAACTAAATAAACGAAAGTAATAAAAAATGTAAAAATTTAAAGTAAAGAACAAAATAGAAGCCGAAAAGGTATTGGCTCAGCATGTGCTGGGCTCACACATGTAGCACAGTGCTGATTTTCAGCCAAAACACCCCGGCGGACAAGATTCGGTTGTGTATCAATATGGTGAATTACACAGCTCTACAATATATAATATCTGTGGGAGCTTAATGGTCCGTGCGGATGCCTCAATTGGGGAAAAGGTTGCATAGTACGCTATCTACGCTAGCAACCAGAGTTCGATCCCGGTGCCGACACCAATGAACTTGTTTGATTTTAAGCGCTGATTTACCTAGTGCTCGACGGTAAAGGAAATATCGTGAGGAAATCTACATAATACTAGAAAAATTTCTAAGACATGAGAAGTCCAGTCCACACTACGCGTACTCGTTTTGTCTAGGTCGTCTTTCAAACCAAAGTAACCTTTCTTAAGTCACGTCATACACACTGTCCTGCCTTATATCCAGGTTTCTAATCTTGGCGTCTTACTTTCTAGAATTTTATATTTTAAGAAATTCGTCTTACAATCTAATATGGCCGCGAGTTCGAATCCGTCGGTGCATAACAGTCCGCTTGTACTAAGTTACCAAGATGACCACAAATTGCACAGAGAAGCTGGCCTTGACTGCTTCACTGGATTGAGAGCGGGCTCTTAGATTGCTTAGACTGAATCTCTATCGCTAGTAACTCGACACAAGGGTCCTCCCGGCGAGCGGTAGACGCGGCTTGGACAGTTACTATGTATCGCGTAAGCATTCCGATCCGAAAGGGCCGAACCACGATTCGGTCGGTTGCTATTTCACGGATAATGTAAGGGACATTCAAAACATAAACTAACTTTGAGTGCCACTTCGGGAAGCTTTGGCGCTGGGAGAAGAAGTGGCCGACGAACCAATGAAGTACTGTTATTTCTTAACTATGGGGTTTTTATGAACAAACAATCATGTACTAAAATTAGGCTTTTGACTGGTTAAAGACTTTCATCTTCAGGTATTGAGACGATGTTTGCGACGTCCGAGCTTAGTACCGTTTTAAGACGTTTGTAAGTTTTTATTTATACTAATTAAAATACTATATTTGGATACGGGTTAATTATTTTCATTATAAATGTCCACGTATGCAGTTCGATACCCTATTTGTTTTTATATATAAAGTAAAAAACAAATTTCCGTCCGTACTTGCTCGACATTGCGTGATCGGGCAACATTCAATGTGCGATATTGGTTCACAAATGGCAACCAACACGGTTGTTAGTACCCTGTTAAACGGCACGCCACATTTTAACATTAACGTTGAGGTTTTCGTTAAAGGTATGGCATGGATTTGTTTGTGTTGCCAGATTTGAAGAAAAAAACAAGTATTCCTTAGCATTCCGAGTTTCAGTGCTATTAAATTATTAAAAGGGTAAATATATCGCCGACATGTGAAGTTTGCCAACCATTTACATTAAGTCATTTACTTCAGCCCTGCTGTAGTTCTGGGCTCGTAGAATAAGACTACGGTACCCCCTGCCCGTTGTAGAAGGCGACTAAAAGGGGCCTTGGGTTCACTGGGCGACAAGGGTGGGGGGCCTTTGTCGTCCGCCAAAGTGGACCCGGAAAGAAGGAGACATCGGCTGGCCCTTGTTGCCTTGCACTGGGTGGGTACGGTGGAGAGGGCTAAACCTTCTCCCCCGGGACGTGTTCTCCGAAGAGCTAAGTGCAGGGGGGCTCCGGTGCATTCCTCTGGAGATCCCCGAACTCCTCGCCATGTACTGAGGGCCACCGGGTTTTAGTGGGTAAAAATTCCACATAACTCCGCCTTCTCCCTGAAGGCGGGTTATCTTCTTGAAGATTTCCCGTCCGTCAAAAGAAGTAATTAACCAATACATAACTTAATATATAACTTTACAGGAGCAATTCTAGGATTTATCTATAAAGCAGTCTAATACTTGGCAAAGGGCGATCCTATGATCTGACAATCGTGGCTGAATATAAGCCAACGTGTACCAATGAACTGCCACACTCACATTACAAACAACTTTGACAAACGATCTCAAACGCGTCTGTATTACTTAAATATATGTACAACGTATAAAATGATATCTAGTATTTTCTTCCATCTAACCTTTGGTGATACATTAAGACTTGTAAGACGGTATATTTCGATGGAGTCGTGGTAGCTCAGTTCCCGCACTGAAGCTGCACAGTACGCTAGCAACCCGAGTTCGATTCCCGGTGCCGGCACCAATGAATTTGTTGAAATCTTTTATATTAAGAACGCGTTCTTCTTCGTCCTCCCAATGATCCTCATCATGACTACGTATAAGCAATCGTTTTTTTAATAGCGGGGTAGGCAGAGATAATCTTAGACCCTACATGTAACAGGTAAGCCTATGGCGATGTGATTTTTCTTGTAATTAAAAAACGGCAATTCATTGGTTCAAGCCGGCTAGGATTCGAACCGGCGACCTTTAGATCGTCTCTCATGGCTTTTTTTTTGTTAACGGGGAGGAAATCTTCAAAAAGATACCCCGCCTTCTGGGGAAGGCGGCGATTATATGGGGTTTTTACCCACTAAAACCTCCCCGATGGCCCTTTCCTCGGTGCATGACGGAGGGCTCCGGGATCTCCAGTGGAACGCACCGGAGCCCCTCTGCACTGTGCTCAAGGAGAGCACGTCCTGGGGGTGGAGGTTACTCCCCTGTGCCCTCACAGTGCAAGGCTACACGGGCCAGCCGATGTCGCCTTCTTCCCGGGTCCACCTCAGCGGACGACAAAGGCCCCCACCCTTGTCGCCCAGTGAACTCGACGACCCTTTTAGTCGCCTTATACGACAGGCAGAGACCAGAACTACAGGGCTGGTCTCTCATGGCTCAGGCTATCATTGCTAAACTATTCAAGTATTGCCAATTAACTTGTCAATAGTTTCTTGCGAATGGTTCTTGCGAATCTAGTATTCGCTTTTTGCGTTTCCCGAGATTGTAAGAAAAACATTTAATAGTTTAAGAGAAATATAATGATATAATTAAGTAAGATCGTTCACGATACATAACAAAAATCAATACTTATAATTATACTTAATTCGGAAAAAATGTTCATTCATTTGTACTACCCATTTAATTGTTCGAACACGCGATTTCGAATCATTCGTTTGTAATTATGTTTTTATTTTAAACGTATTCATCTTTACTAGGTATTGAAACTCCTTACTATTGTGTGCGTTATGACATAACCGGACACGAAACTTTAATAATCTGTGCTAAAATAACATTAGACTTTAGTTTGTCTGTCTTTTAAACAACTGACCCTATGTATATATTGTGTTTGTTTCTATTGTTTTAGACTTATCAACAGTGAGCATAGCGCGGAATTGTCTCAGCAACACACATACTTCCTTATAGCTTAGATCCTTGTCCGTCACGAAGCTTTTTACAGCAGTTTAACGTACACACTTCGACATTGGCGAAATCTATATGGAAATGCCATAAACAAAAACAAACAATCAATAATCTGCGCTTTGATATTAAGATATTTTCATAAAATATTTGCAATGCACGCATTCAAACTCTTGGAAAATGTTGATGACTTTTAAGATATTATTAATGTTATCCCCTGCCTGTCGTAGAAGGCGACTAAAAGGGGCCTCGGGTTCACTGGGCGACAAGGGTGGGGGCCTGCGTCGTCCACCAAGGTGGACCCGGGAAGGCGACATCGGCTGGCCCGTGTCGATTTCCCCCCCCCCCCCTCCCCCGGGAAGTGCTCTCCTTGAGCGCAGTGCAGAGGGGCTCCGGTGCGTTCCAATGGAGATCCCGGAGCCCCTCACCATGCACCGAGGAAGGGCCACCGGGGAGGTTTTAGTGGGTAAAAACCCCACATCACCGCCGCCTTCCTCCCAGCAGGCGGGGTATCTTTTTGAAGATTTCTTCCCCGTTAACAAAAAAAAGGACCTTGGGTTCCGAAGATATACCAGAACTCCTAAAAGTTGTATAGAATAGCGTTCGTTGATTAAAATACAGGTAGGTTCATGATAATCCCAGTCTAGGTAGTGATGTTTATCGACAACGAAGAAGAATACGGTAGAAAACAGAAAATGTGGACGTCTTGCTAGTATAACTGAGATGATACGTAAATAAAAGTGGACGTCCGTGCGTAGTAGCGTGTGTGAGATAATTGTAGTATAGTTGTTCCTTTGACTATCGAATGATTCGTTTCCGATGTTTAGATTATATGTATGTCAAATGCAGTTGCCAGTTACTCTTTATTTATAACAGTTTCATTTCATTCGACACATATAGTATATATGTGTTAAAATACGAATTATTAGTTATTAATGTATGGGTTATTACAACCCAAGAGTATTAAATATGTAAAGCATTGTGAGAAGTCGTGTTGTTGACTTCACATAGTATAAGAGCAACGCTGTACCATTGCTCAGAGTCTCTTAGAGTTGTTCTTCGGTGGCGTCGCTTAAGTGTTGTTAGTGTTGTTCGTCGGTAACTCTGTACATAAGCTAAGTACTCTCTGGTTATCTACGTATTATATATATATATATTTTATGTCGAACTACACAGATTGGCCAGAGAGGCTGGCCTTGACTGCTTCACCGGATTGAGAGGTGGCACAGCTGTTAGGTCGCTTAGCCTGAACCTCTATTGCTAGTAACTCGACACAAGGGTCCCCGGTGGTAACCTCGGCGGACGGTTACCAATTATATATTGTGTATTATTATGTACTGCCCAACCGGATCTCTTATTTTGCTAAAATATATCTATTTAATAAATATATAACTTCGATTCTGACACGTGTATTGAATTGACTACAGAATGTTAAAACCATAATAGATGCCTTTTAAACTTATCTTCTTAAAAAGATATTATTAATGTACAACGTGTTTGTGGAACAACGTGTTTCTGCAACGTGGAGGACTTAACTTCAGAAGTGGATATTTTAGCAACTCATTTATTAGGTTCAAAACTTTAATTGTTAGTAAATTCTCCTGACTGGCTTCTGTTTACTTCTTTTCAAGTTTGTACTCGGATGTAACTAGTAAATTATAATAAATTAATTATTCTCGGCACTGTTGGTCAATAACAACTTGCAGAAACTATTTGATGTAACATAATAGACAATAAGGACTGTTTGTTGCCACAATAAAGAGATACCTACCTCTCAATACTCTCCCAGGTGAACTGTGTAGAGTTCGTCATCAAAAAAAAAAACGATTATTATTCTTATAATACGAATATTTATTGAAATTACTAAATAATTTGGCATAATATGACGATTACCTTTGTCTTGTAATAATTTTTTTATTTAACGCCTGTGTCTTTCAACACTTACATTTATTACTTGCACTTTGTGTCTGTCGACGGCACTTTTAAAGGACAAATGGACTATAGACGTTGAATGTACAATTGAATATTGTAATTTTATTCCATTTGGAAATGTGTTTGCGCCTAATTAGAGCCCGTCGACGGTAAAATGTAATTAATTAAGAAAGCAGGTGGCCATTGAAAGCTTTTTTTTTAAATAAAAACTAAATTAAACACTAAACAAATATCCTTTGGAATAATTCACTTGATAGAGCAGCATTTTAAGCCCTTGATATTAATAGATAATTGTTGTTTGTATTTGAAAAATGTCACCGCTTCTTTATTCATTAATACTATCTTTTTTAAGACGATTAGTTTAAAAGGCAGCTATTATGATTTTAAGATTCTGTAGTCAATTCAATACACGTGTCAGAATCGAAGTTATATATTTATTAAATAGATATATTTTAGTAAAATAAGAGATCCGGTCGGGCAGTACATAATAATACACAATATATAATTGGTAACCGTCCAAGCCGAGGTTACCCCTCACCGGGGGGACCCTTGTGTCGAGTTACTAGCAATAGAGGTTCAGGCTAAGCGACCTAACAGCTGTGCCACCTCTCAATCCGGTGAAGCAGTCAAGGCCAGCCTCTCTGGCCAATCTGTGTAGTTCGTCAAAAAAAAATAGACAGGAGATTAATGAACAAAACAGGACAATGTCATTCAACTACAACTATTATAACAATCTATACATAAAATCAATAACCTACACTAAATATACATACATAAATAACTTATCATTAAATATATTAATACATATAATTTACATATACTCATAGTTCCGACGAAATTGATTGATAATACTGTAATAGTAAACATATCATATACTTTTTTAAATCTCAGACATTGTTTAGTTTGTAAGCTGCCTTTTTTCAATTAGTACATCTGTAATATATACTAAAAGATATTGAAAGGTGGCATAGCTCTTGGGGCGCTTAGTTTGAACCTCTACGAGTATCACTAGTAACTCGACACAAGGGTCCCCACGGTGAGGGTAACCTCGGCATGGACGATAACTTTTAGAGGGCTTTACCTCCGAGGTAGGGATGTTCATTCCAAAAATATATCGATTAATTTTTCGATATAATATATCGTGAGGTTATATTAATATTAATATTAGAAAAGTTTTGTACTAATAGAGTACTCGGCGTGTAAGTGAGAGGTTCTCCCTTTGTATACCAGTGTAGACTATTCGATTTGATTTGATTTGATTCTGCTAGCAGATAAGACTACATGCCTAGATTATAACATTTATACAACGAGTCCTGCCATCGTGAAGAGTAACAGTGAGTAGCGTAACATACTACACTACACTCTTCGTGATGGCAGCGCAAGTAAGGGTTTTATTTTATTCAAGTTGTCAACCACAAATAAAAGAAAGAATGAAATGCTTTTTATTTCATTTCTTACGATATTTCCAACTATTGCCGTGAACCATCTCCTAGCACAAGCTTAAGCTTAGTTGGAATGGTTAACAAGATTGTTAGTAATATTTCTAAAACAAAAAAAAAGAAATATTGCTAGCTTTCTTTAAAAAAAAAAATATCGGATGAAATATATCGATATTAGGTGATCGATAATATGGAATTGAAGCGATATATCGCGTCCATATGTCAATATTTTATGTAATCGTTGTAATTGTAATCTATCGTGCACTCCTCCGAGGGCGCCTGAGCGGGCCGAAATCATTATTATACACTCTGAAGTAGATAGAGTCAATAATGTTATGGAAAACTAATGAAATATAATCATTAATTGACCGTTGTGGTACAAGCCCACAGATCGGCCATTATAAAATTTGCAAAGTAACAAAAAGTGGCGAGGCGGCATGCAATCATTCGCGACGTAATGGCCGACCGTCACGAATGCGCAGAAATACATTAATTAATTTAACTATACAACAGATTAAAAACATTTTTTTTACATTTTTAGATAGATAGATAGATAGATATAACTTTATTGTACACCAAAATCAAACAAAAGGCATTACATAAGTAAGGTACATTTTACAATTCATTGTACAATGGGCGACCTTTTCGCTAAGAGCGATCTCTTTCAGGCAACCTGTGTATGGACAGAAAACATATGAACAAAACAGGACGATGGCGCTAGAAATACAAATAAGATAACAAATCTATACATATAATTGACAACCTACACTAAATTTACCTACATAAATAATTTATCATTAAATATACTAATACATAAAATATTCATATATCATAGTTCCGACGAAATCGATTGATAATGTTGCGCTAGCAAATTTTTAAAAGCAGGTAGGGATTTAGCAAGCCGAATGGAATTTGGAAGGGCATTCCACAGTCTAGTAGCCCGCAATGTGAATGACTTCCCATAAAAGTTTGAGGAATAAGTAGGGGTTTTAAGTTTAAAGGTTTCAGAGGATCGTAAGGATAGAGGATCGGATAGGTGGATAATTTCAAAACATTTTTAATAAATGTTAAAAAGTATTATGACAGTTAAATCACGAAACCTAAAGAAATAAGTGTTTAATTTTTTACAGAAAATCAGACTTAGACTTATTTCAATAGAATTTTTGCTACTGGCCGTAAATAATATTCGAAACCTAAAAAAAGAAATGTTCAGAAAGATTTTATTTTTAATTTCATTTTCGGAATCATTTTGCCACTTGCCATCAATAATCATAATCATCAGCCTGTGCTTATCCGCTGCTGGAAATAGGCCTTCCCGAATGCCTTCCACCACATATACACTTCCGGCCTTCCATTCTTACAAGGTCGTCCGTCCATCTGGAGGGAGGGCGCTCTACTCTCCTCCGACCCATGCGCGGCCTCTATTCAAAGACTTTCCTCCCCCATCTGCCGTGACTAACTCGGCATGTGGCCGGCCCACTGCCACTTCAACTTGCTGAAAGCACAAACATAACTCTATAATACAGCAGAATTGAGAACCTCTTCCTTCTTCTTAGTCGGTTAAGAAGAGCTGAATTTGTAAGTGGTCCGTTAGCTCTACATGTGGACACCATTCGACATGATCGTGCAAGCCGCGAATCGTCCTAACATCAGGTCCCTTGGCCTATATCTCTTTCGAAATCAGCCTCCGCGGACAAAAGGTGAGTCTGAGCCGCTGAAAAATAAAACGCAATGAAACCGGTTCCCTTATCGAGACGTACAATAGCTCTTTCTGTAGGGTTGTCACCGAGAGCACTTAATTATGTACTTGAGAACTGGAATTATCGAATACGATAGCGGGTCAAGTCACAGTCGGCTTGTTAGGTATGAAAAATGACGTGCTAAAAATTTGTGCCTTTTTTTTGGTAAGGACAATCCTCAACAAAGTTTTGGGGGGTTTTTACTCACTAAAACCCCCCCTATAGCCCTCCCTCGGTGCATGTTGAGGGGCTCCGGGATCCCTATAGGAACCCTTCTGCACTGTGCTTGTCGTAGAGTACGTCCCGGGGGGTTAATCCCTCCTCCCATGTGCCCTCGCAGTGCAAGACGACACGGGCCAGCCGATGTCGCCTTCTTCCCGGTTCCACTCTGGTCTTTTTGACACCCTTGTCTCTACGATCTACATTTGATAGTCTTGAGCACTGGCGTAAGGTGGCCTTTCGGTGTATTACAGATTACATTTTGGAAAGTGTGAACAGGAATTACACGAGCTAATTTCCCTATCCCCATTCTACGTTCCGACGTTTAGACATTCGGCGGGTCTCCACCCTTTCATAGTCGATGTTCCGCGCGTCCGAACGAAACAATTTGAGTCATTGTTCATCGTGCGTTCAGCAAAGGAGTGGAACAAGTTGCCGGCGTCAGTCTTTCCGTTCAAGTACGACGTAGGCACTAACTTAACTAGCGCGTACTGTCTTTCGACTATATCACCATTATACCACATAATAAAAAGAGAAAGAAAATGTGTGCTCGCAACTCTCTCTCTTGCCCCTACAGTAATATACGATACTTAATTCTATTTCTATCTTCACTAACTTAAATCCTTCTCTCAACTCCACTTTGCGTCGCGCGATTTTCGTAACATATACACTAGCTTACTCCCCGAGTCGAGCGTTCGTAACGAAATTTACTTCAAAAATATAAAAAAATTCTAATACCTCGTCCCTAAATGATTGAACTACAAAAGCATTACCCCTCTTCATTGTCATCACAAAATCCTCTTCGTAATTATTCATTAGATCCAAAAATATGGTGGTCAAAATTATCTCTGGCAAAATTATGTTTTTTTTTTTAACATAAATTTAACATTAGGTTATGGAATATTCTTATCGATCTATTTGAAAAACAATTACTTTCTTATCTAATAAATTATGGACGTTACTGTTCGCGGGAAATAAATAACAGCAATTAACGATATTTTCAAATTTGGAATAACATCACTGGGCTGTAAATTTAAAATTAAATTAAACTGTTATGGCAACCCTGGCGCTACAACGATTGCCACATTCACGAAGTACTCGGCATAATACGCGTTAATACCATTATTACCAGAGTTTTCCTATTTGTTTATGAACCGGCATAATGGTCTATTAAGAATGTTAAATTACTGAACGAAAGAACGGCCACGGTTTGAATGCGTATTGATTAATAAATAATTATTTTTCGCCGATAAGTACCGTTGGACGCTTATCGGTTTTCTTTAATTGGGGGAAACGAACATTTCAGATTCTATTGTTATAATTATACTAGCTTTTTTTTTACGACGAATTAGACAGATTGGCCAGAGAAGCTGGCCTTGACTGCTTCACCGGATTGAGAGGTGGCATAGCTCTTAGGTCGCATAGCCTGAACCTATACCGAATAAAAATAGGAGACTAAGTGTTGCTCTTCGTAGTAGGAATCTACAATAGGTGTAAATAAAAATCATTCTTAATGCGTTCCGAAATGCCGTTTCTTTAAATGCATAACAAAACGGTTATTCAATGTTTTAAAAAAATACTCTTTTATTTTTAAATTCAATTATTTGTGTATGCAACACAGTTATAAAGAAAATTAAAGTACGACATAATCCGAAGCTTATTAGAAGTGACTTCCATAAATATTGACACAACAATTTATTATTCTTAAGAATAGGATGGGTTAAGAGATTTTTTTTAATGACGAACTACACAGATTGGCCAGAGAAGCTGGCATTGACTGCTTCACCGGATTGAGAGGTGGCATAGCTCTTAGGTCGCTTAGCCTGAACCTCTATTGCTAGTAACTCGACACAAGGGTCCCCCCGGTGAGGGGTAACCTCGGCTTGGACGGTTACTATGTTACGCGTAAGCATTCCGATCCAAAGGTTCCCGAGAGGGCC
The DNA here is from genome assembly GCA_029286785.1 of Meandrusa payeni. Lineage (NCBI taxonomy): Eukaryota > Metazoa > Arthropoda > Insecta > Lepidoptera > Papilionidae > Meandrusa > Meandrusa payeni. The sequence continues at coordinate 5,246,666 of JAGSMX010000023.1, forward strand.
GAACCACGACTCGGTCGGTTGCTATTTTACGTATAATCTAAGGGACATTCGAAAAACTAAACTAACTTTGAGTGCCACTTGGGGAAGCGTTGGCGCTGGGAGAAGAAGTGGCCAAAGAGACTCCAGCAACGCTCCTAGCATCTAAGGGGTGGGGCCTCCCCATAAAATAGCGGTAACGCGCGAGGATTATTCGCAACCTCCGACGGTCGCGAATGGACGCTTTGTGGATTTGTACGGATCTAGCCTGTGCAATGGTAATCGCGTCGTCCGGATCGTCAAGAACTTGTCTCGGCCTCTCGGGAATTTAGTATAGGAAGGCTTATAAGTGGCGGCACTTACAAGAAGTTTGTTAGAATGTTTGGTGGCAGTCTCGAAAAACCGTCGAGATGCCTGCTTAAAGAATTGGGCTATTGTCGGCAATCCTGTGTCAACGTGGAGCTCGCGATTACGTACGAACCACGGCGCACCCGTGGCTCGTCGCAAAAAACGATTCTGAATTACTTGTAACCTATGTATATGTTTATGGGCGGCAATATATATGATTAAAACTATAGCGAATATTTGAATTGCGTATAACCACTCTATACACATATGTTGGTCTGCTCATGCGACTTACCCCTACGGCTCAGAGATACTAAAGGTATTTGAGACGAACTTTCCGAAAAATCCGAAAGGAAAATCTTTTCTCACTATATCTTTACTTTTGTATAAGTCAGTCCATTAACTTAGTTTAAATCAAAAGTATATTTTATAGATTATAAAATTTATTTATGTATTAAAACTTAAAATTAGCATATAGTAGAACTGTTGTTAACATTTGTCGGTGCATTTATACGTATACTATTTGTACTAATTAGCGCTCAGTAATGACATAACGCGGCCCTAAAATGTGTTCTAAGTGAAAACTCGAAGATAAATACGTCCATATTTGTCTATCAGAATAACTGTAAAAGCTTATCGCGCAAATGCAGTCTCGTTAGGCCTTGTAATCTGAAACCCTATTACCGAACACTTGAATTGTCAAATTTGAACCTTATCGTGTTGAATTTAACATTGAGAATACTTTAAATAAAGTTTTAAGGTATTTTTTCGTGCCGATACTCGCACGATTGCCTCCCCTAATTGGTTCTCCATCTGTTTTAATTCGTTTCTCCGATAGTTTTACAAGTATTTTACTGACGCGTGGCTCCCTCTGGCCATCGGATGGCGTAACATCGATTAATCGATTCGTTTGCTTGCGAATCGCTCGATTGGACTCTCGGAATCCGAGGTAATTATTCGATTATTCGATTTCAATTTATTTTCGTGTGACCTTTCGTTTCTTAATCTTTTAAAGAAAAACTGTACATATTTTCACGCAATTTTAATTGATGATAATAGTCAATTAAAGCAGTAGTATTCTAAAATACGAAGAACATTGTCTATTAACCTCAGTGTGGACTGTGGCATTATGGGAGGTCTTTTAAGATTGAATAAAACTTGATATTGATAATATGTACTATAATGTTGTAGGATTAAATTCTAGAATCCTTTGCGTTGGTAGAGATAATTCCAGTAGCGTCTTCAGTGACGCGTGCTGCCATCTCTTGGCCGTTGACAGCAAATAATAAATCTTCAGATAACATCAGAGGTGAAGATTATACGGTGCTGGGATCCCCATCACGCCATCCGTGCTTCCTGCACGAGCAAATTAGTATGGCCCTTGCGAAATATCTTCGCTAATCCACCTATGTTACACGGTTTTTATTACAATAGGGATAAAGTTGAAAATCGAACGATCGGTTCGCGGTTGTCGGCAAATAACCGTGTTTTTAACATACGTTATGTTATTTTTAGTTATTCGCAGAAAACGCCGACTTCTGACGACTGAACACAATGAACAGAAGTGAACAGCTGGTGGGTTTTAGTACCCTAGTTAGTAGTGTCTTTACGGTTAAAACGCGAAGTTAAACGCTCTTGACTATTTTACTAATGAACCATAGAACCACACACGAGTGGTCTTGCCGGTTTTATCTTTTCTATTTTGAAAAAGTTTAATAAAGTTAAAGTTATTAGTGCGGTCTGGCAGACTTCACATAAAAAGTTGTAGAAAGAAGTTAGAGAAATGTTCCTTATCTAGCTGTGAGCAAAAATAAAGGGTCGTTTAACAAAGTTTGATAAAGACGCTAGCTAACTGAAATAAATTGTGTATGATAGACAATTAAATATCCTTAAAATAAAATAAAATATTTTTATTAATTTATTTATATTTCATTAAAAAACATAAACTTAAACGAAAAAGGATGTCATACGTAAATTTAGATAATACAGTATTTTTCATTAAATTTAAGTACTAAGTTTTTTTTTTTAATAATTTCTAAGCAAGTGCCTGACTACGATCCCACCTGATGTTAAGTGGAAATGCAGTCCTGGATGGTAAGGCGCACTAGCTCAGTAAATGCCTATTCACTCTACTCTTGAAAATACCCACGTTGTGATCGGAAGGGAAGACAGACGCGGGCAAACTATTCCAGTCCTTTGCTGTACGAAGAATGAAAGACGAAGCAAATCGCTTCGTTCGGGTTTGAGGGATGTTCACAACAAAAGGATGAAATCCCGCAGTGCGTCTAGAAGTCCGATGGTGGAAAGTGCCTCCATGTGGCGGCAAATAAATTGATTTTCTTAACCGACCCGTTTTTGTTCACGAGTGTTTATATATATATATATATATATATATATGTATATATGTTTTCGAGTGTAAATCATGTCACCAAATTCATTGGTGTCGGCAGGGATCAATCAAAGATTGCCAGCTTATTATGCAACTTGACACGGGCGCAGAGACACAACTACCACTTTTTTTTATATGAAAAGTGGCAAACGAGCATATGGCTCACCTGATCTTAAGTGATCATCATCATCATTTCAGCCGTAAAACATCCACTGCTGAACATAGGCCTTCCCCAACGATTTCCAAAGGGACCGGTTGTAAGCGGCCCGCATCCAGCTGCGTCCTGCGACCTTTATGAGGTCGTCAGACCACCTTGCGGGTGGACGTCCCACACTGCGCTTGCTGGTCCGTGGTCCCCAATCGAGAACTTTTCGGCCCCATCGGCCATCTGTTCTGCGCTCTATGTGTCCTGCCCATTGCCACTTCAACTTGCTTACCCGGCGAGCTATGTCGGTTACCTTCGTTCGCCAACGGATCTTCTCATCACTGATTTGATCTCGTAGAGATATTCCGAGCATAGCCCTCTCCATAGCTCGTTGTGCGACTTTGAGCTTGCTTATGAGGCCTATAGTGAGAGACCACGTTTCTGATCCGTATGTCATCACAGTAAGTAGTGTAAGTGATCATCGTCGCCTATGAACATCCACCGTGAACGTCCATGAACGTCCGTGCGTTGCCGACCTTTGAGATAGGAGTAGGCTCGTTTCTTGAAGGTCCCCAAATCGGACCCACCAATTTTCAATATTTAATTTAATTGTAGAAGTTTAACTTTTAATTTTATTTTAAAATTTTATTTGGCACCCATATTCACTGCATTACGAAAAATTAGAAATTAGAAAGATCTAACGTCATTTAATATCGCCCTATAGATACAATTCTAAAGCATTTCTTAATAGTATCTTTTTAAGCTTTCTTACCGGCGTCATTTTGTCATGTGATATTTTGTATTGAATGCCACCATACACGATCCTCCGCTTTTTCATCCAGCCACTTTCGTCTATCCTTATAAGGCTGTCGGTTCATCCAGAGGGCGCCCTACGCATCTCCCATCCAAACGCGGCTTACACATTCCAAGACATTTTTTTAATCACGAACTACACAGTTGGCCAGAGAGGCTGGCCTTTACTGTTTCACCGGATTGAGAGGTGGCATAGCTCTTAGGCCGCTTAGCCTGAACCTCTTCCAAGACTTAATACCTATCTGACATCGACAGATGTGCCACCGCTACTTCAGTTTGTTTAAGAGTCATCGATTAACTTTGTTCTCCGTCGAATTTCATCGTTTTGGATTTTATCCCTAGAGCACGTACAACTGTACTTGAATCAGCCTCTCGAAGGCGATAATACTACTCTAGTTTCTTCAGGAAAACAACGTAATCATGGACGTGGATTAATTAACATAACAGACGAGCTGCTCGTTTGCTTTATTCAATTACAAAAAATACATTCAATGATAAATAGACATTTATTTATTGGCATCACAATACAAAAACACATCACAGACAGAATATAACACACATTAAAAAAGAATGAAAAATAGACAAAACACAGTTAAAGTTACACGGACAAATAATACAAAACATATGATTTCAATATCGGACACCGACTCAGCATATGTTGAACAATATATAAATAAATTCATCGATATACTTTCATTACGGGTGTTACAATCGGCAATCAATGTGCAAATTTATAGACCGTTCTTTTCGTTCAATTTAAAAAAAAAGACTCCAATTAGTATTTACATATATTTAAATTAAAAAAAAAAACTTTCGATAATACATGTATACTAATAGAATTTTTAAAATATTGGTCTTGAATTAAGATACGTAAAAGAATTAACATATTCTATTAGCTAAGCGGTTGGATTTTCGATCCGATAGTCGAGAGTTCGAGTCCCAATCTGCACCAATGAATTATCGTTTTATTCAAGTACAATAAAATAACTAATAATTTGAGCCCGGTGTATGACCATAGGTTTACCTGTCACATATAGGGTCTAAGTAGCCTACCCCACCATTAAAAGGCCGATTGCTTAAACGTGTTCACGATCCTCATCATTGGGGACGAAGAAGAACGCGTTCTTAATATAAAATATTTATTATTAGGCTCTATTTAAATTGTCCTGTCGCTGACAGATCCGGGGCGCCCCGCTCATAACGGCTGATGGCATTTGCGGAAGGTTTAGTGGGTAGGGGCTGCCCAGGCCGAGTCCCACACATCCCTCCGGGCCCACCCAGGGTACCGGAGGATGGTCTATAAAAAGATTCCCCCGCGTGAACAAAAAAAGGCTCTATTTAAATGCCATGGAAAAGTAACAGAGCACGCGACGACATTGGGTAGTCCTAAACCAATTGTGTCAAAATTAACGTTCATTGGTGATATTATTGGCGAATTTTGATAGTTTTTGTAATGTATTAGTTAAGTTTCATTATGGCGTACCACTGTAACTAATATTGTTTCTATTATTATTTTTTTTTGTGAGGAACTTACGCAAATTAGCCTGGGAAAGCCTTGGCTTGAATGCATCATATAACACATAATCAATTTAAATTACGGAGGATTACGGATTTTAGCACAATGATTCTATAATTATAATGGATCGGTGTCGTAATGAAACATCAGTAGTAGCAGAATCGGAGCTCTCTGGCACCGCTGTGGCAGCTTTGCGACAGCACATCTGTCCAAGGCATGGCGTGGCAAGTTAACATCACGTCTTATTGTCCGTATTATATTGTCGTAGTGTATTTTTATTTAATGTCTTTCATATTTTGTATGATGCCAATAATGTTATGACGAACTACACAGATTGGGCAGAAAAGCTGGCCTTGACTGCTTCACCGGATTGAGAGGTGACATAGCTCTCAGGTCGCTTATCCTGATCCTCTATCGCTAGTAACTCGACAGTAAGAAATGTCTAATGACCAATGTTTATTATGGACAACGTGAGATCGTTGACGCATTTATTTAATTGCCCATTTGTATACATCGCATATAGGAACGATGTGATGTAATTAGTATGCATGCATGCATTATTGAAATTATTATTTAATTACAATATGCGATCGGTTTTCGGGTACCGCTAAGTTATCAATATATCTTTATTAACATTCATACGGTAGCGTGATATAGCTCACGATAATACCGGCTCCTAACAAATTAGCATATATTTAAATATTACGTTGATGTCAATTAGATATCAATAAAATCTTATTTTCCACCGCCTTCGCAAAATTGATGTGACATACAATATATAAGGTTGTCAAATATCTCCCTTCCGCCTTTTTGTCTTTTGAATTTCGCGGCTATGTACAAAGCGCTACAGAGCTCGTATCTAGCAATACTATACATAATTTGAAAGGTCTTGACATAACCTACAAAACGACGCTATGCATAATTAGTTTGGATATTGCGTTATATTATAGTATTGCTAGATAAGAGCTCTGTAGCGCTTTGTACATAGCCGCGAAATTCAGTCGCGAGATATTTGACAACCTATTATGTACATCAATAAGTTGCCGTCAATCATTGTGATATTCTATAATGTAATGATGTTATCGATGCTAGTCGATTGCTATCGACTTTTACAGCTTCATCGGTTACTGCGCTCGCGAAGACCTGAGTTCGCGAGCTAGATAAATAACTAACTAACCCTAACTCTACCCTAACGTACTAGAATATGCACGTAACGGACTGCCATGCCGCCGAAAATTTCTTCTTATCACTGGATGTTGTCTACTTGATAGTCGTAGGGAGGTTCGGACCTCTCCTGCGCATATCGTCAACTGTTTCGTTTGCTATGGGCGGTGAGAACCGCCCTGAAACGCGGGTGTCGTAATGTGTACGCGCTATGTGGTCCTATTGCGCCGAGCTCGAAGGCGAGGTCGGGTCGCAGGTGTGACGTTGTTTGTTAGTGCTTGCAGTAGTACGTGGCGAGGCCTCCGTCTGCGTTTAGTGGCGTTTGGGTCTGGTGTGTAATTGACGGTGTTTACCACCAGGGGGTTGGAGTGCTTTTCTGCACATTCGAAGTGATGTTGGAATTGTGATATTGGATTAAGTGGTGTGTTTTCGTATTACAATTTTATTTCGAACAAAGGGTATTAAAACAGTTATAGCAACATTATCTGACACCAAAATTTGTTATTATTTTAATTATAGCAATACTCTATCTCTTCTATTATGTAAATAAGAATAACATATGTAGTTAAAATACTATGCAACTTTTTTTTTTGCGTAGGGTAAAGGCTAGTCGTTGGCCCCGAGGCAGTCATTGGCCCCCTATCACTAAAACGCAAATAATAAGGTACTGAATAAGCGAATCGACGAAAAGAAATATTTAAAAAATTGCGCTATTTGTTATGGTTATGTTGGCAATGCTGTTCACGAATCCCCGCAACTGTCATGGCACAGATTGAAATTTTGTAAACAACGTGTGTTTTAAAATGCAAAAATTAGCAATTGGGTAAGCATATGCATAAATTAAATTAATGCTTAAAAGTTACTTATTGTTATGATTACTACCATTTCCGGTTCTAAGAAACTAATTAACTCTTAGAAATGATCGGTGATTTAATGTATTTGTGAATGTTATAGTTTACACCAATTTGGCTGGGGCCAATAAATATATCCAACCAAGACATTTTTTATTAAGTTCTTACTGACAATGTCATGAGACAATGATATTTTTTTTTAATTCATAGAAATGCTCACAGTATCCATGTTCTGCAAACCTAATTTGACTCAGATTGCCCTTCAATTTCCCCAGAAATGCAATACTTGCTGCTAGTAGCTGCTTAAGGGGGCCGACGACTATAGCCTTTACCCTACTATGCAACTTGAGCCAACCTCCCGGACACTGAGCTACCGCGGCTCGACAGCAATAAAATTTACCAAAAGAATAATACTTAAGAAACAGACTGCCAATTTTTTTTTTTTTTTTAATGACGAACTACACAGATTGGCCAGAGAAGCTGGCCTTGACTGCTTCACCGGATTGAGAGGTGGCATAGCTCTTAGGTCGCTTAGCCTGAACCTCTATTGCTAGTAACTCGACACAAGGGTCCCCGGTGAGGGGTAACCTCGGCGGACGGTTACTATGGTACGCGTAAGCATGCCGATCCGAGGGCGCCCGAGAGGGCCGAACCACGACTCGGTCGGTTGCTATTTCACGGATAATCTAAGAGACATTCAAAAGCTAAACTAACTTTGAGTGCCACTTCGGGAGAGACTGCCCATAACAGATCTTCGCGATTACGAAAAATAACTATCAAGCGTGTAACCTGCGCGCCACAGAAATGAATTTTGACGATAGTTGGAAGATGACAAAGGGAGATGGATAGAATCGTCGGTTAAAAACACGTAAGAAATTTAGAAGAACCCATAATTTGTTCACGTTCAATTTACAACGTATGTTTTTAAACAGACAATATTTTGAAAACCTGTTTTAATAGTTGTCGTCTAGTATAACAGATAATATTATCGTTATATAGAATAAAAATCAATATTAACAATGCATTTTAATGAGATATTAATACATTATAACAAGGGAACAATCTATCGACCGTCAAAGTGGTAGAACTTGTTTACAAAACGGCGGCGTTTTATAAATATACAAAATTTTATCGAAATTAGCGGCAATTATTTCGAAACGTATATTAAATAAGCATTAGAGAATTTATCGATGCCGTTCTCTAAATGGGAAATATTTTAATGTATAACGTTCCACGAAAAGGTCCGCTGCGGTCATAATTTATGTTCCTTCAACAATACAAAATCGTGCACTGCTGGCATGCTCGATGACAAATGAATCGATTCGCTACGGTTAATTATTATAATTAAATTTGAGCTATATTTCATAAAAATAGCTTTAGTGAAATAAAATTTTGCTACCTAATATCTTATCTGTGCAATTTCTTAAATGTCAAATTGACGTATTGTAACAATAGTATACGTATTAGTATAACGAAATCGACACTAGCAATATATATTTTTTTGTTGACGGAAATCTTCAGAAAGATACCCCGCCTTCTGGGGGGAAGGTGGAGGTTATGTGGGGTTCTTACCCACTAAAATCTCCCGGTGGCCCTTTCCTCGGTGCATGACGAGGGGCTCCGGAATCTCAACGTGGAACGCACCGGAGCTCCTTTGCACTGTGCTCAAGGAGAGCACTCAGGAGGTTACTCCCTCCCCCCCTGTACCCTCATAGTGCAAGGCTACACGGGCCAGCCGATGTCGCCTTCTTCCCGGGTCCACCACCACCTTGTCGCCCAGTGAACCCGAGGCCCCTTTTAGTCGCCTTATACGACAGGCAGGGGATACCGTAGTCTTATTGAGAGCCCAGAACTGCAGGGCTGACCCTACTATGCAACTTGAGCCAACCTCCCGAACACTGAGCTACCGTGGCTCGACAGCAATAGGAAGATGCCAAAAGGAGATGGATAGGATCGTCGGTTAAAAACACGTAAGAAATTTGTTGCAATTGTTACGTATGGATTTTATAGAACCCATAATTTGTTCACGTTCAATTTACAATGTATGCTTTTAAACAGACAATATTTTGAAAACCTGTTTTAATAGTTGTCGACTAGTATAACAGATAATATTATCGTTATATATAGAATAAAAATCAATATTAACAATGCATTTTAATGAGATATTAATACATTATAACAAGGGAAAAATCTATCGACCGTCAAAGTGGTAGAACGTGTTTACAAAACGGCGGCGTTTTATAAATATACAAAATTTTATCGAAATTAGCGGCAATTATTTCGAAACGTATATTAAATAAGCATTAGAGAATTTATCGATGCCGTTCTCTAAATGGGAAATATTTTAATGTATAACGTTCCACGAAAAGGTCCGCTGCGGTCATAATTTATGTTCCTTCAACAATACGAAATCGTGCACTGCTGGCATGCTCGATGACAAATGAATCGATTCGCTACGGTTAATTATTATAATTAAATTTGAGCTATATTTCATAAAAATAGCTTTAGTGAAATAAAAATTTGCTACCTAATATCTTATCTGTGCAATTTCTTAAATGTCAAATTGACGTATTGTAACAAATAATAGTATACGTATTAGTATAACGAAAGCGACAATAGCAATATATATTTTTTTTGTTGACGGAAATCTTCAGAAAGATACCCCGCCTTCTGGGGAAGGTGGAGGTTATGTGGGGTTCTTACCCACTAAAATCTCCCAGTGGCCCTTTCCTCGGTACATGACGAGGGGCTCCGTGATCTTAACGTGGAACGCACCGGAGCCCCTTTCACTGTGCTCAAGGAGAGCACTCAGGAGGTTACTCCCTCCCCTGTGCCCTCGCAGCGCAAGGCGACTCGGGCCAGCCGATGTCGCCTTCTTCCCGAGTCCACTTCAGTGGACGACAAAGGATCTCACCCTTGTCGCCCAGTGAACCCGAGGCCCCTTTTAGTCGCCTTCTACGACAGGCAGGGGTAGTATAATGTAGTCTTATTCTTGAGATCCCAGAACTACAGGGCTGCCACCGGCCCGCCTGCGACATCTCCGAACGGGATTGGCCCTCTCCCGATCCCGTTCTGCGGTCTCCTTCTGGGCCATTACGGACTCGCAGAAGGAGACCAGCGCCTTCCATTTAGTTCTCCCTGCCAGCGCAGCCGCTACATCCGCCGGCGAGCAATTTATACTCAGCTAACTCAAAATAATGTACTTTTTTTTAAATTAAGATACTTATTTGACATTTTCTTATATTTATTATTTGTATTTTTTGCGTTAGTGTTTAGGTTAGCGTTTAAAATACGAATAAGATTCGAACCACTCGGCTGTAAAGTTGTAGTATAGTCTTAACAGTTTTATTAGGCTATGACCGCCTCTCTATTGTACATTACACTATACGTTTGTATTATTGTAACAGAGAGGTAGGGCGCGGCGTGGGAGTTCGTAAGACGCCCCACGGCGCGCTCGACGCACGCGCATTAACGTGTTCATTTATTAATAAAGCTATAGCACTAGGAACAGTTCGAGATTGATAAATATTTATTTAAATTATTACAAGTAATAACGCCACTCGAATGTCTAATAAAAACAAAATACTTCGAGGGAATCATTGATTAAAATTGCACGTTGATTGAATAACGTGTGTACCCAGGCACCTGGGATTTTTTTTAAATTTTTATTCGTCGTCACAAGCTGCGTTTGTCTTTTTTTTGCCGGGGGGAAATCTTCAACAAGATACCTGTCCTTCTGGAGAGAAGGCGGGGTGTGATGTGTGATTTTTCCCCCTCCTCGGTGGCCCTTCCTGGGTGCATAGTGAGGAGCTCCGGTATCTCCAGTGGAACGCACCGAAGGCCCTCTGCACCCCCTTGTACCTTCGCAGTGCAAGGCGACACGGGCCAGCCGATGTCGCTTTCTTCCCGAGTCCACCTTGGCGGACGACTCTTGTCGCCCAGTGAACCCGAGGCCCCTTTAGTCGCCTTCTACGACAGACAGGGGATACCGTAGTCTTATTCTTGAGAGCCCAGAACTACAGGGCTGCGGGCCGGTCTGCCACCGGCCCGCCTGCGCCATCTCCGAATGGGATCGGCTCTCTCCCGATCCCGTTCTGCGGTCTCCTTCTGGGCCATTACGGACTCGCAGAAGGAGACCAGCGCCTTCCATTTAGTTTTCCCTGCCAGCGCAATTTATACTAAGCTAACTCAAAATAATCTACTTTTTTTAAATTAAGATACTTATTTGACAATTTCCCATATTTATTATTTGCATTTTTTGCGTTAGTTTTTAGGTTAGCGTTTAAAATACGAATAAGAGTCGAACCACTCGGCTGTAAAATTGTAATTTAGTCTTAACAGTTTTATTAGGCTATGACCGCCTCTCTATTGTACATTACACTATACGTTTGTATTATTGTAACAGAGAGGTAGGGCGCGGCGTGGGAGTTCGTAAGACGCCCCACGGCGCGCTCGACGCACGCGCATTAACGTGTTCATTTATTAATAAAGCTATAGCACTAGGAACAGTTCGAGATTGACAAATATTTATTTAAATTATTACAAGTAATAACGCCACTCGAATGTCTAATAAAAACAAAATACTTCGAGGGAATCATTGATTAAAATTGCACGTTGATTGAATAACGTGTACCCAGGCACCTGGGATTTTTTTTAAATTTTTATTCGTCGTCACAAGCTGCGTTTGTATTCTTTTTGCCGGGGAAATCTTCAACAAGATACCTATCCTTCTGGAGAGAAGGCGGGGTGTGATGTGTGATTTTTCCCTCCTCGGTGGCCCTTTCCTCGGTGCATGACGAGGGGCTCCGGTATCTCCAGTGGAACGCACCGAAGGCCCTCTGCACCCCCTTGTACCTTCGCAGTGCAAGGCGACACGGGCCAGCCGATGTCGCCTTCTTCCCGAGTCCACTTCAGCAGACGACAAAGGACCCTTGTCGCCCAGTGAAGCTGCGTTTATCTACAATATCTACATGCTAATAGTTGACTTGATTATAAATATATAGGTTAGTCTTATCTCAATCTTATGTAAGTCTGTATTAAGACGTCCTGCGGCGATCGCGGGCAGATTTACGTGATCCTTCAATAACGACATTATAATGTGGGTAGATTCTGCACAGCATTGTAAGTTGGCGACAAGATATGTAACACGCAGACAAGTTTAGTAGAGCCTAGACATTTTATTAACCAAAGCTATTATAAGTAAGTTGTTAGAATAGAGCTACTGTGTTGCTATTATTTACGTCGCAGACTGTACCCTAAACTATTAGGCGCGTAAAGCTATACTAGCGTACCCAGCCCGCTTTGCCAAGCTAGATTTTTGCTTTATTTTATTTAAACAATAAACTTACATCATTAAATATTGAATTTAACTGTCACAATACATTCAATTATTAATTTCTCTCCGTATGCATTCTCTTCTCGAGCGCGTGTAGATTATTACCTACACCCATGTATATATCAGTAAATACAATATCATTCTTATTATTTATAAAAAACATATCGGGCTTAAGTAAGTGTCAGAAATATAAGTACGACATATGGCTTGTTTGACAGTTCAAAAAGAGGAGTGCTCCGATCGTCACCAAACTTTACAGGATTACTTGCCAATGTGAAGATTCACTGAAAGTTTCATTGTAGTCGGTCCAGCCGTATCGGAGCCTATATGGAACATAACCACACACTTTCTCTTTTATATATATAAATATGGTACTTTATTTATCTACCTGAATGTATGTATATATGTTATACATATATATGTATTCATTTTAATATTTCGTTATGTCTCGTATCTTTTGATTACACTTGCCAATATGTTTTTCTCTCATGCTAAGGGTTAACTGATAGAGAATGCCACTTAGGCATTAAATCCTCTGCGAGAACCTAAGTTACTTAATGTAAATTAATTAAGTTAGTATAAACAATTTAAATTATATATGATGAAGTGAAAGACAATAGCGACTCCCCTACAGTGTTAATACTTCAGTAGAACCCCGAAGGCCTTTACTGTATCCGTGAAATAGTTACCGACCGAGTCGTGGTTCGGCCCTCTCAGGCGCACTCGGATCAGAAAGCTTACGCGTAACATAGTAACCGTCCAAGCTGAGGTTACCCCTGAGGGGGGAACCTTGTGTCGAGTTACTAGCGATAGAGGTTCAGGCTGAGCGACCTAAGAGCTATGCCACCTCTCAATCCGGTGAAGCAGTCAAGGCCAGTTTCTCTGGCCAATCTGTGTAGTTCGTCAAAAAAAAGCTTTTACTGTTTCAAGACAAGACGAGCTCCGCTTGCACTTCCATTCCCTACTCAGTGTCGTTATCACCCGACTTCCGAACCGACCATAGATCAGACCATAGGCAAAGACATGATACCAACGCACCAGTATTACCATTAAAAATGTTAACTCATAATATCGATAATATTGTTTACCTAACAAAAGCTTTGACGTAATTTTGACTTAAAAGGAGCATCAGGGTAATTCTAAACTATATTATAAGCTTCCTTGCTCAACATCGAACACAACAAAACATCTAGAGACTAAACACTTACTGACTTCGTTTCAGAGGTTCACTTGTAAAGGGCTTTTCCTCCAGCATAACTCACTTATTTTAAACTGTACACTGATTGTCTGCAGAGAGAGTCCTCTCCTTTTTATCCTAGATTTCTAGTATACGTATCTCTTTCAAAAACGGAAGCGGAAACGTATTCGGTTGTCGACCTAGTCAACTAAAGTACTTTTATATAAGTCAGTCGAATAACTTATTCCAATTCTATTTATGCGTTAAAACTAAACTAGTATTTAGTAGGATTAACTGTTGCTAACAATATTAATTGTTAATTCCATTTAGCATGACAGTTAAAATAAGTAGCGGTTTATTAAATAGCAAAAAACGTAAAATAACTAAACAATAACACGTAGTATTTGCATAGATAACGTCCTAGATAAATACCAGACATTCCACTAACGTCTAGAGGCAATTGAAATTGCTCACTTAGCTGTGGAGTCGAATTCAAAGCATACTGCGGTCGCAATAATTGCAGCTACCCGCATTACTATGCGTGTACGGTGAACAACAAAAGTTGCGCAACTAATTATAGATGGACTCCCAATCAATTACCGCGCACGCAATAAGAGTGATGCGACACTTCATTTGTGACTGTACATTGTACAAGATACATTGCTATGATTGTTTCAAAACCATTATGTAAAATTGTTTTTCTAATTAATATTATTGTTCTTTTGTCTGGTACACTACACAGATTAGTCAGAGAACATGGGTTTGACTGCTTAATCGGATTGAGAGATGGCATAGCTCTTAGGTCGCTTAGCCTAAACCTCTATTGCTAGCAACTCGACACAAGGGTCCCCCCGGTGCGAAGATCTCTCAATCCGGTGAAGCAGTCAAGGCCAGCTTCTCTGGCCAATCTGTGTAATTCATGGGCGACGGTGATCATTTAAGATTTGGTGAGCTGTAAGCTCGTTTGCCCCATTTCCTATAAAGAAAACCTACAAACAATTGGTCTAGTCAATTATGGTCAATTTTACATTTTACACAGTCAAAGTATTTGTTTAACTGTTGACGAGATTTAACACGAATCCATCACTGTTCATCGTAAACATATTATCGCTAAAATATGCAAAATGTAAATTGGCAAAGCAATCCGTTAAACTGTTTCGCAATGAAAATCGTGTCTCGCAAGCAATAACTATTATACATAATCAAATAACAACGGTATTGAACAAGTAGTCAAGTGTTGGCAGCCGTTGGCTTGCTGCCAAAATACTAATGTCCCATTGAATAGTGCTATTTGTAAAGTGCCCGAAGCGGGACGGGTATAAACGCCGGGGTACACTTCATCGGTCGTTAAGACACGGCCATAGAACCCGCTGTCTCAATCGGTAATGATACAAAAATAAATTCCCTTTTTAAAGCGTGTTTTATTTTTCTAATGTGTAAAAGGCTTTCTGTTCTAAAAGGTTTTATATATTTATAATAAACCTGCATTAAATTTAATAAAATACGCAATTTTTAATATTAAATATGTTTTTTTAGGATGTTTTAATCGATAATGAATGAAATATATTTTTTATCCCATCTTTTGAAGCGTTATTTTTTTTCTACTGCATAAAAGGCTTTCTTTTCGAAAAAGTTTCTATATATTTAAAATAAACCTGCGTCGTATGCTATGATCGAAAATTATTCAAAAACAATCCTCGTCTTTAAAGCATATTTTTCTTACTACCTTATAATAAAGAGGCTTTCTGTTCTAAAAAGGTTTAATGTTTAGAACAAGCCTTCGTCGTATTTAATAAAAAGCAATATTTACTGATACAAAAATGAATATATTTAAGGCATGTATTTGTTTTTCTTTCGTGTAAAGGGCTTTTTGCTCTAAAAAGGTTTTACTCAGAGTTTTTACAAATTATTCTTATCGGGAATATAAATTGTGTAGTATAATTTTTAAAAGTAACCAATATGTAAGATTGATCGTGAGAGTTATTGGGCAGCGACAAATAAAATATAGGCTATTGTAAAATGCGTGATACGTTTTAATTAGAAACGATATGTAAATAGGTTCGTAGAATATAAGTGATATTTCTTGGAAATCGATGTTTTTTTTTTCTATATACGAACAAAAATTTTAGATGACAATGTCAGATTCCATTTCAATGTTATAATATGCATATTGGAAATGTGACAGATATGGGAATGTTTGATAATTTATAAATATTAATTTGACATTAAAAGTTTTATTTTTAGTTTTTAAAAAAATCTGGAAAATTGACTACGATGTAGATCGGATCGATTAATGCATTATAATGTATTAAAATATACTCTTTTTTTTAAATGACGAACTTCACAGATTGGCCAGAGAGGCCTTGACTGCTTTACCGGATTGAGAGGTGGCATAGCTCTTAGGTCGCTTAACCTTAACCTCTGTCGCTAGTAACCCGACACAAGGGTCCCCCCGGCTTGGACGGTTACTATGTTACGTGTAAGCATTCGGATCCAAGGGCGCCTGAGAGGGCCGAATCACGACTCGGTCGGTAGCTATTTCACGGATACAGTAAAACCTTCGAGGTTCTACTGAAGCGTTAACACTGTAGGGGAGTCGTTATTGTCTTTCACTTCATCATATATAACTTAAATTGGTTTTACTAAATTACTTAATTTACATTAAGTAACTTAGGTTCTCGCAGAAGATTTAATGCCTAAGTGGCATTCTCTATCAGTTAACCCTTAGCATGAGAGAAAAACATATTGGCAAGTGTAATAATCAAGAGATACGAGACATAAGAAATATTAAAATTAATACATATATACATACATTCAGGTAGATATAGTACCATATTTATATATATAACAGAGAAAGTGTGTGGGTATGTTCCATATAGGCTCCGAAACGTTTAATTATTATATGTGCTAGGCTATTAACAGTAGGTTAACTATTGTAAATACAAAGCGACTGAACTGAAACCAGAAGCTCACGCGGTGGCGGAAGCTGACAGTTTCCGCGTTCTCAGTGGCTCCAATTTAGGAAACGATTGAGTCCGGTGATGAATGGACGCAGTGAGAAGAGTTCGTTTGATCGTCTTATAAATATTGTGGGTGTAGCCATAAGGAATCCGGGTACAACTCTTGATATTCCCGTTGTAAGAGTTAGCCGTTATTTACGGCCTGCGTTTAGATGGTGCGACGTAAAATATTTAGCGGCGGCGCACTTAATTATTTGGTTTTAATGTTGTTAGTGATGTTGCCAATTTATCGATGTTTAAGCATTCTGTGTTGCAAGTAATTGACTGATGTCAGAATCGATGGTTGCCAGATCTAATCCTAGGCGGCAGGATCAATGAGTTTTCATTTTAAAAAAAATTGCGAACAAATTTGTGCACTGTGTACAGTGATAGGCTAACCTATTTTTTAGCGTGGACCTACACGGATTAGCTTAGCTGCACGGATTTAAGATGCCGACAGTTTTCTGAATTTAGCTGCGTAGCTTTACTGTCGCATTCACCTTTATTAGGTAGTAAATCTGGACTATTCAAACCGAGAGATCTCCCTTCAGACGTTTTTTTCCCACTTTTTTTTCTTTTTCTCACTAAATGGACTTAAGAATTGATTGATATAAGCTAACATAACAGTTTATAGCGTGTTCGAAACCCTACCCATCACCTCCCATGGTCCCACCAACCTCACGGTTATATGGGCCGAAACGAGTGAAGGAGGGTCTGGCCGTGTGTTCTGAATTTTAACGTTTCGAACATGTTCTCCTCGGAGGGCAACTTCCTCAAGTTCAGGGAATTTGCACACGCTTGGCATAAAAGAAGGGCCCGTTAAAAAGTCGTCTGGCACCGTCGAGCGAGCCATTATGTTGCGTGCCGTAGAGCCCCTTAAGAGGTTGAGCTCCGAATGGTAGATAAAGGCCCTGATAAAGAACCTGTAGGGAGTCAAGAAGGTGCGTGTGGGGCCACACGGCCAGACCACGCGTACCCTCCCGCGTTTCGGCCCATATAACCGCGAGGTTGCTGGGGCCATGGGAGGTGGCGGGTACTACTATTATTAAAAAAATCACATTTAAACTGTATCGAATCCCAAGAATGAATTCTGACCTTGGAATTGCAAAATAAAAGTATGAAAATCGTACAATGTCGCGACAGGTGAAATACATATTGCATGTTTAATGCTGTCACGGGAATAAGGTACATTTGGACATGACACAGATGCTAAATATCGCCCCAAGACGCGAAGAATGTCCGCCTCTCTTGTACAGACAACAAAAACGTCAAGCAAATGTTGCCCGTTTAAAATATTGGAATGAATGACATACCACGCCTCGCACGATTAATGGTGGTGCGCGCACAAAAAGCAAACACGCTCATTAATACATCAACTGTCCTTTTAGTCGCGTAAACGGTACGTACCGTCGGAACAATCAAGAGGGATAACTTAACATTTATCTTGATACGGATAAATAATGTCGATACGTCTGTGTGTAATTGCGGCATCTATTTATCGCTGATTGGGGCGAAATGACCCATTAAGTTAAGGTATCTGAGCGTAAGAAAAAATAAGTTAGAGACGCCAGTAACTCTTACTATTATATATATATATATTATATATGTTTTGGTTATAAAAGAGGCGTCTGTAATCCAACGAATGCATGTAATAGAGGCTTGGCCCGACCCTCTCGGGAGCCCTAGGTCCAAGGCCTTAAGTGTGCTAAACCAATTGAGTCAAAATAAACCTTTTTTTTATTGACGGGGAAGCAATCTTCTACAAGACACCCTTCATAATAATAACCCCACATAACCCGCCTTCTGGGGGAAAGCAGGGTTATGTGGGGTTCTTACCCACTAAAACCCGCCCAGTGGCCCTTCTTTAGTGAAACCCATCGGAGCCCCTCTGCAGTGTCCTCTTCGGAGAGCACGTCCCGGGTAGAAGGTCAGTCCACTGTGCCCTCGCGGTGCAAGGCGACACGGGCCAGCCGATGTTGCCTTTTTCCCGGGCCCACTTTGGTAGACGACCTTGTCGCCCAGGTAACCCGAGGCCCCTTTTAGTCGCTTTCTACGACAGGCAGGGGATACTGTAGTCTTATTCTACGTCTTTCAAATATGTGGATACATTTCAGTCAATTATTATAAAATAATCAAAAAATTCTATTGAAAAACTCATATCGGTAAATTAAATAGATTACGGTTTTTTGAAATTGCATTGGCAAATAGCTGCTTGCTCTTGCTAACTCGAATAGAAAAGAATATCGGCCTAGAATGTTGAGAAAAGAATTACGGCCGAAGCCGAAGTTCTTTTTCGGGGCCCTTAGATTGCTATAAAGTTTTGTCACTTTTTCACGTTATTCATATAACATTTTTCCTTATAATCCCTTAAAAAAACCGTGATTTACCAGTGGCTGATACTGATACTTTACAATCTTATCGTCGGGGGTTGGAATCTCAGCCGGCTTAATTCCCATTCTTGGGTAATTTGTGGTGATCCATTAATTCCATTGAATGTAGCGGGTTAAGTTTTTGGTGGTAATGGACTTACCTCCTGCCACATACGTGAATATTCCATACGGAACCTAATAATCCTGGTGAAGAGCTGACAGCAAATGCTGTCTTTATTTACCCCGTTTCAAACGGCTTGAAAGTTTTACTCCAGTAAAGGCTGTTATACGTATTGGACTTATTAATAGAGTAATTTTCATAATAAAAATCTCAGAAATACGATTTAAAATTACGACAGATAGAGTCACGGTCTAGGCTATTGTATTTAAAAAAAAGTGTAAAACAAAATTCGTCCCCCATAATTCATTCCCATTTCGTGCTTTTTTTTTTAACACGTGAACAATGGTTAATGTATTTAAGCGTGTTTGAAACGTCTCATATTTCTTTCCACGCTCACAAAGTCACAACACGGGTGTAATTCAGAAGTTAAACATCTGCAGTCGATATCTCTTTGAACAATTAACAAGAGGACGAGGGAAGACGGGGGCCCGTACATGTATTTTTAATGGGTGTAATTTGGAAGCGAGGTTAAATTAGGACGTGCTACACACGGCCTTACTTGACAAGCTCGACTGTCCCGTCGAATTGTTAGCTCACTTCAAACAATATAAATATATTCGAGTAGATACTTGACAGAATCCATATAATGCAAGTGAAGCAATCAAGTACTGTTTTCCATTCAAGATAAACAGCTAAGTTTTTATTTATTTATTTATTATTTCATTGCACAAAATAAGAGAGTACAAAAAGGCGGACTTAATGCCAGAAGGCATTCTCTGCCGGTCTACCTTAGGGTTGTGTAGAAACAAAGTCACGGATGCAAGCATAGAAAATAAAAAAAGTAAAATAAGACAAATATAAAAATATATTATATATGTATAAACATAAATATATACATAAATACAACCATACATAAATAACTATAACATATAGATAGGTTTATAGCATAACCATTTTTATTAATTAACAATAAATATACTCGTATATATACAACTACATAGATCCAGATATAGATGGATATAGGGTATAATAGTAACATTTATAATTCCTCATTTAAGTATAGATTTAAGAGAGAGCGTTTGAATGTAGCTCCAGCTTAGTTCCAACTGTACGTACATTTGATGGCAGCGCATTCCAGAGCCTTATTGCGTTAAAAGTAACAGATTTGTGCAAGAATCCAGTGTGGCAGAGAGAAATATGTAGTGAATTACTTTCAGTGGAGCGATGACAACGGTCGTGAGATTCACCCTGATACTGAAATTTACATTTCAAGTATTCAGGGGCAAATGGATCACGTAAAATAGAAAATAGAATATAGAGTGTTCTGAAGGATCTTCGATCAGACATTGGAAGCCACTTAAGCTTTGAACGATAAAGAGAAATATATGGTCATACGTCCACTAAAGATTTTTTTTTTACGACGAACTACACAGATTGGCCAGAGAAGCTGGCCTTGACTGCTTCACCGGATTGAGAGGTGGCATAGCTTTTAGGTCGCTTATCCTGAACCTCTATTGCTAGTAACTCCACACAAGGGTCGCCCCCGGTGAGGGGTAACCTCGGCTTGGACGGTTACTATGTTACGCGTAAGCATGCCGATCCGAGGGCGCCCGAGAGGGCCGAACCACGACTCGGTCGGTTGCTATTTCACGGATAATCTAAGAGACATTCAAAAGCTAAACTAACTTTGAGTGCCAATACCACTAAAGCTTCTGATCGTTTAACACTTAGATCTTTTCTTTCTTTTATCGATGTTGTATTTATTTAGAATAATAATGTTATACTTAGATTCTTAAATCGTCTTAAATCATTAGATTTGGGACGTAAAAGAATTTACATTACGTTGTAATTATGATTCCCTATTTCATTTGAAAACGCTCAACAACATTTGGAAGGTGATAAATATGATCAAATTCGAAAGAATAGAAATACTCGGATGAAAATTATTTCAAAATTATCAAAGTATATGTAAATTAAAATAAACATTTTTAAACTTTCTCAGTATTTGCGATGCTGCGTTTCTTTGAAAACTATATTCTGATATCCGTCCAGTTTGCATTCATTAATCATAAGTCTGTATGGACGTTCAGTGACGTCACAGTTGTACTGGTAATTCAGTTGTGTCACTATGGTTTTCCAATTGCACACTCCAATATTGTTCTAATTGTTTTTTGTTAATCTTTGTACATAATGACAACTTTCAAAAATCCAGTCAATATCAAATTATTAAAAAGATCAATTAGTATATATATATATATATACCATTAGGCTATATAATAGGTTGTCAAATATCTCCTTCCGCCTTTTTGTCTTTTGAATTTCGCGGCTATGTACAAAGCGCTACAGAGCTCGTATCTAGCAATACTATACATAATTTGAAAGGTCTTGACATAACCTACAAAACGACGCTATGCATAATTAGTTTGGATATTGCGTTCAACAGTTATAGACGTGTAAACATGGAGTTCACTAACGCCGAAATTCGCGCTATTTTAAAGTTTCCTTCGTTAAAGGCAAATCCGCTAGAGAAACGTTCCGTGAGATTAATGGTATTTTGGGGGATGGTACTCTATCACTTCGAACCACGGAGGAATGGTTTCGACGATTCAGAGCCGGTGAAAACGACACCATGGATAAGCCAGCCGGCGGAAGACCTGTGACGACAAATACCGATCAAATCATGGACTACATCGAGTTAGACCAGCATGTGGCATCTCGTGACATCGCCCAGGAGATGGGATAGTCACCAAACCATTTTAAACCATCTGCAGAAGGCTGGATACAAAAAGCTTGATGTTTGGGTGCCGCATGACACAAAAGGCGGAAGGGGAGATATTTGACAACCTATTATACGAGTATATATATGTGTTTAGGGATGGTCTGCGATAATTAAGGTTACACTTAAGCTTAGTTGGGATCGTTAACAAGAAGTTATGGTTTTGGCACAATAACAATGAAATTGTAGTTTAGTTTCATTCTGAAATGTCATTGGTGATTTGCATATGGATCGGGACCATGGCTGAATGTCGCAGCGATCTTTGCCTTACAATTGCTTGTGTGTATCCACCCTTATTCTATTTCAGTCCCCACTGCCGTCGGCGTCCGCTTTGACGTCTAAACACGACATTAATACACTATGACTTTTTTCTTCCCTGTCACATAATTTACTTTTTTTCCCCGTAGTTTTTTTTGTAGCCCATTAACTATTAAGCGACTCTCGTACGCTTGACACGGGGAATTAATACGTTGATTTTGTAAACGCCGTGACATGTATAATATTTCTGTTACAAATAATGCTAATACGCCAAAACCGCAAAAATGAATTCATAATTTGTCACAGCACACAAGCCGTTCCCGCTTTTATTTCAATGCGGTAGAATTTAAAATAATTTTGATACAATAAACTGTATAACGTAAATACATTAAACGATGTAAATAGTTTATAATACATAATGGCAACAATAAAAATAGGAGACTAAGTGTTGCTCTTCGTAGTAGGAATCTACAATAGGTGTAAATAAAAATCATTCTTAATGCGTTCCGAAATGCTGTTGCTTAAAATGCATAACAGAACGGTTATTCAATGATTTAAAAAATACTCTTTTATTTTTAAATTCAATTATTTGTGTATGCAACACAGTTATAAAGAAAATTAAAGTACGACATAATCCGCAGCTTATTAGAAGTGACTTCTTTAAATATTGACATAACAAATTAATATTCGTAAGAATTGGATGGGTTAAGAGGAAATGCAGTCGTGGATGGTAAGACGCACTAGCTCTCTAATCACTCTACTCTTAATACACTTACAATATAATCGGAGAGAAAGACAGACACGGACAAACCATTCCTTTGTAGTTATAATTATGAAAGACGAAGCAAAACACTTCGTTTGGGTTTGAGGTTTTCACAACAAAAGCACGAAATCCCCTGTGCCCTCGTTGTGCAAATCTAAATTGGCCATGCGATGTCGCCTTCTTCCCGGGTCCACTTCGTCGGACGACAAAGGCCCCCACCCTTGTCGCCCAGGGGTCCCTTTTAGTCGCCTTCTACGACAGGCAGGGTACCGTAGTCTTATTCTACGAGCCTAGAACTAAACGGCTTTTAACGTTAACGTTAAACGAACCTAGACAAATGTGAATTTCTCCGAATAGTTCCGAACATGCGATATGAATGTACATTGTACACCATGTGTCATAAGAACGCAGTTAGCCACTATCGTAACAGACAGACTTTCACACACGTGCTCTATATCAATCAGCATTTCAACGTCAATTAGTATGTTGTAATTATCTGATACTAAGTAATGTCAGATATAAACGATCGTATCGGGTGTAACGCGAATTACAACGCATCTATCATTCAAGTTAAGACGTTTGGTGGTTTCACTATTATTAGCTTTTCTAGCCACGTCGTGGAATAAAACTATCTGTATAATTCTTCTTCTCCTTGCGTTGCCATGTCCTAAGGTCAACTATCATGCGTAGTAGCATGCACAAGAGGTGTGCATGCAGTGCACAGGGTGGGGCCAGGTCCAACAGCATCCTGAGCATGATCTCTCAAAGGCTTGATTGTGTTTATGTAAACAGAAGCTGCGCCGTCTCACATGGCATTTGATAAGAGTAAGGAATACATGAGCATAGTCAAGCCAGTAGTATAATTTAATTTAATTTCGTCTAAGCCATATAAGCAAATATTTTACTAACGCATAAGTCTAAGTTACTTGAATAAATAAATAAATAATAATTATTATTAAGGCTATTTTAATTTTTGACACTGCGGCACGGAACAACCAAGTCCGGAGTTTTTTGTGTCATGATGCAATCCAGGTGGTCATTTACCCTGAATCCATGAATAATTAATTGGAGCAGGTCGTATTTGTTATTACGCCCTAAATGGCTAAGGCTCTCTACTTTCTTATTCACCATTTTCAACACTCTGTCTTCGTAATTCTATCCGTCAGTGCTATTTTCAAAATTCTTCTGTATACCCTACCTAACCGATCTAAATATAGATCGCATAGATGTGGCGTAAGTACTTTGATAATGTTTTTTAATTTTTTTTTATTGTTAGATTGTAACCACAGACCTGTGTCCGTGCTCTTTTCCAATATACTTAAATTGTTCACTCTGCATTTATTAAAAGAGTGCCACTTCTACAGTTTTTTTTAATATATACTGCCTGAATTTGGAGGTGGCCAGAGATCGCTTCGGTTCACGGACGCCCCGCTGCATCTGTGTCCCTGCTTCTCATGGCCATTTTCAGGTTGTAGTCCACTATCCTCTCCCTTGATGCGGCCCTTTGATAGTGTTAAAGATCTCTACTTTCTTTTTCACTATCTGCAATCTCAAAACTCATTATATCTATGCATGATATTTTCCAAATTTCTTTCGTATACCCACATTGATCTAGATATAGATCGAATGTAGGTAGACATGAGAAGAAGCGTGACAAAATTGTACAAAAAAATCCTAATATCAACATAACTGGACGTGATAATGAAATTCAAATAAATGTGTAAAAAATATGCGTATTATGCATATGCATGGACCGATTATTGGATTTCAACATACATATTTCTTCTAAATTTGAATGTAACTCACATTAGATCGTTAGTGGAGATTCCAACGAGTTGTCACGATTAAATTTAATTTTTACGATCGTAGAGGCGCTGATCAGGTGTGTTCAAGCGGAAGTTATAATGATACAGAACCATTGATCAATGCCGAAGGCTTTCCCAACACCTATAGAACCATCACAGCGACTTGGAAGTAACTACAATATCAATACGGACATTGTAAATAGTTTAAGCTCTTTTTTTGTTAACGGGGAGGAAATCTTCAGAAAGATACCCCACCTTCTGGGGGGAAGGCGGCGGTTATGTGGGGCTTTTACCCACTAAAACCTCCCCGGTGGCCCTTCCTCGGTGCATGGCGAGGGGCTCGGGGATCTCCTGAGTAACGCACCGGAGCCCCTCTGCACCTCCCCCTGTGCCATTACAGTGCAAGGCGACACGGGCCAGCCGATGTCGCCTTATTCTCGGATCCGCCTTGGCAGACGACAAAGGCCCCCTTGTCGCCCAGTGAACCCGAGGCCCCTTTTAGTCGCCTTCTACGACAGGCAGGGGATACCGTAGTCTTATTCTTGAGAGCCCAGAACTACAGGGTACACCCAGTAAGCTTCTACGCTAATTAGTCGCGCTGCTAAACCAATTGTGTACAAATAAACGTTTAGTGGCATCATAGTGGTCGATAGTAGTCATTTTGTTCATTGTTGTCATGATGGTTTACAGCCAATCGTGTATTAGTATTTGTAATACGAGCTGAGCTACACGGCACGCATTGTCAGGAGGTTTCTCTCTGTGTCGCCCTAACTACCGGTTGCTTGAGCTCTGCTTCGTTGCCGGTGGCACACACTAGGTTCGGTTTTATGATATTTTTATATTTTGTATGATATTTTTGTGTATTCTACTTTTTATATAAATATTGTAAAAACTTTTTTTTGGTTGACGGGGAGGAAATCTTCATGAGAGTCCAGAACTACAGGGCTGAATATTGTAAAAACTTTTTTTTATTTATTTTTTTAATTTTGTAAAAACTTTTTTTTTTTGTTGACGGGGAGGAAATCTTCAAAAGATACCCCACCTTCTGGGGAAGGCGGCGGTTATGTGGGTTTCTTACCCACTAAAACCTCCCCGGTGGCCCTTTCCTCGGTGCATGACAAGGGGCTCCAGGATCTCAACGTGGAACGCACCGCCCCTCTGCACTGTGCTCAAGGAGAGCGCGTCCCGGGGTAGGTTCCTCCCTTCCCCTGTGCCCTCGCAGCGCAAGGCGACACGGGCCAGTCGATGTCGCCTTCCTCCCGGGTCCACTTTGGTGGACGACGCAGGCCCTCACCTTTGTCGCCCAGTGAACCCGAGGCCCTTTTAGTCGCCTTGTACACAGGCAGGGGATACCGTATCCACTGTAGTATCAAGACTATTTTCAGTAAGATCTAGATTAAGTAATAGTAACATATTATAAATAACATACATGAACTCGAAGTGAGATTGTGTGTGTTGTGTGTGTAATTTTTTTGTAGTATATACTTGTTTTAAAAACAAAAGCAAAACACATCTGAGACGCTGTTGATCTATTTTTAGCGGTGTTTAATAAACGATTTCAATGCCGATAAAATAAATGTGACATCTTTACGTCGCCATTAAATTTTTATCAGAAGTATTAATTTTTATTTAAAAAAAAATCTCTCAGATATCGCGATACGATCATAGTAAGCCAATAGAAATCGATTTCAAGGCGGTATCGATGTTCGAATATCTACATTCGCGTTCAACCAAAGCCCCGTAAGCGGGTCGCGGCAATAAAGCGAGTAATTTGCTTACTAATAATCCGTTCATCACTAAATAAGTTAAAAATTACCTCGTACAGATTATATCAGCACCGGATCGCGGCTCGTTTTCCCTCGCGTTCTTATTTTAAATGTTTTATTATACGATTTATTGAAGGCAAAGAATGAAACTGCATACCGACGTTCAATCGGTTTCCTTTTGTATTTGTTCTATTGAGTTGTTTTCGAGCGCTTTAATCGCTTGAAATTCAAGCGCTCTTCTTATTGCATTGAAGCTCGTGTAATCATTGTAAGTAATTACTATATTAAGCGTGATAAATGTGTCTAGAATAGATGTAATTAAGATACTGGAATGCGATATATATTGTCATGAGAATTTGTGTCCTCTACTAAGGATATTTCGAACGAAATTTTATTTATTTTGTTTGCGATAATACGGCTAAAATAAGAAATACAGCTGAAAGATTAAATATTTTGTTTATTTTTTTTACCAATCGACCAGTTACAAACATCGCATTATATGAAATAATTTTCACTATGTATTGAAAGTTGCACTTTCTTTCATTATAATTAAAACTCACTTTTCCTTGACAGACGCCAACGGGGAACCGCCGAAGTTGAAATGCAACTTGAGGAAGCACAAACCAAATCGCAAGCCTCGAACTCCGTTCACCGCTCAGCAGCTTCGAGCGCTTGAAAGCAAATTCGTCGACAAACAGTATTTGAGCATCGCTGAACGCGCTGAATTTTCATCGTCACTAGGGCTCTCAGAGACACAGGTAATTAAATTTATACTAATAAGACATAGACATAGACATTTCTTTATTGGCATCACAATACAAAACACATCACATAGAGAATATAACACACATTAAAAAATAATGAAAAATAGACAAAACACAGTTAAAGTTACACGGACAAATAATACAAAATATATGATGCCAATATCGGACACTGTCTCAGTATATGCTGTCGCAAGGATGCGACAGCGCTGATTTTCAGCGGTGTCTGGGGCTACCTAAAGACGTGCGCGCGCATTACTACTTTTATATAGAATTTATACAGACAATAAGAGTATAATAAATATGATACATAAATAAAACAGTTATGAGATTAAAATATATTTTATACAATAAAATAATAGATGAAAAATTTCATAAATAAATATATTATTGAGTCAAAAATAAACTAAAATAAATAATATGATAATTAAACGTATAAAGTTTAAATTATATAATAAATAGGCTGATATTTTTTGTTAATAACCTATTACTGCAAAAAATACAGAAGGGTTTAAATAGATTAGAGGATAGATAGATGCAGCGTTTGAAGCGTTCGATGAAGGTTTTAGTGTATAATTTATTGTTGATTTTGGTTTTTAAAACTAATAACTTTACGTTCGATTCGATTGACATTTAAATCTATTGATTGTAATCCAATTTGTCAATTTATAAATCAATTATAAAATAATGTACACTAGCAACCCGAGTTCGAATGGATTTCTTTATTGCCATTTTAAGAGCAGATTTACCACGTGAAGGAAAACATCGTGATCAAAAGCGTCAATAGCCTAATGGTTTAGGGTACGGCCTGCGTATCGTAAGGTCGTAGGTTCGAATCCACCATTCGACTATTGCCGTGAACCATGTCCTAGCACAAGCTTAAGCATAGTTAGAATGGTTAACAAGATTGTTAGTAATATTACTGAAAAAAAATGAGAAATATTACTAGCTTTCTTTAAAGAAAAAAACCTATATATCTCGCAAATGTTAAGTCTTCTAAACAGCACTATGGTCTTGTGCCCAACAGTGGGATATATATAGGCTGTAACTTTAAATCTTGTAGCTTAAGATAAAATAAGATAAAGTGATTCATTTTCGAAAAAAACTTGCGGTAATTATCCTCTTTCAAAAATTAAAAAGTAGTAATTCCGCATATCTGAATAGTATTAACATAATACAGATGGATACATAAAAATTTATAACTTATCACGAAATCTCATATCGATTTTCTATGTATATGTCCGTATAATTCTTGTTTAACAATTTGTGAGCAACGTCAACTATAATTTGTATAAAATTACGGTATACTTAATTCTAACGGCCCGCCTTAAACACTTGAACAATTTGTAAACAAATTATTCCATTCGACAGGTAAAGATCTGGTTTCAAAACCGGCGCGCGAAAGCGAAACGTGTGCAAGAAGCGGAGATCGAAAAACTCAAAATGGCGCAGTTTTCCCGCCATCCCCACCACCTGTACCCGCATCCGGCGCTCCAACAGTATTTCCACCCTCACCCCTTGATGGGAGGGCGACCGATGCCTCATATGGGCTTACCGCCACACCTCTCTATGGTGCAGTCCCCCGGGACCTCCTCGCCAAGCACACAGACCAGCGGTCAGCAGTAAAAAGTTAATAACGGTCGTATATGGAACGAATGTTGAATGAAAATCGAATGAAATTACGCCTTGTGTACGGTATGTTTAGTTCCTTTATTTACAATTTGAACGGAGCTGTCACTTTTGCGAAAACATGTTTTTTTTTTACCTTTACAAGTTTCTTGAAGGCCAGTAATAACGAGTGACATATGAAAACTCTTTTTTATAATTCGATAAATATTTTTTTAAATACCGTACTCGAGCGAAATTATGTAATCGCCAAATTATTTGTCAAAACGCACTGTCAAGTCTGGAACGTTTATTAATGGAAGGTTTTTGATAGAAATAATATTGTGGATTTTTTAAATATTGTAAATTATGTTGTAAATAGTAGAATAATATATGTAAGAATCTTAAAATATTACCGCAATAGTTTTATTAAGTTAAATATTAGAAGTCACTACAACCAAATTCATAATGTCGTTTTTTTTTAAATTCTACAGTACAAAAACTATTGGTATGCAAAGAACATAGAATATATTATCAAGCATTTTATGTAAATATAAATAATTGTCCATAGCATGTTATTTGTACTTGTGTAGTAAAATATATTAATTTCTCAATCAAAAATTGTTTTAATTATATTAAAAAACTTACGTCCTTTTAACTTTAGCGGGGTAGATGGAGGCTTTCTCAGATAGTTTCTCACTACGTTCATAAGGAACAATATATTGACAATATATTCGAAGGTGGTGAAGCGATCCCCATTCACCGGACACAATGTTTTACCGAAATACTGGCCATTCATTACTACAAGCCGATTGGGATTTCATAAGACGGACGCTGCTATCTGTGATTCAATTTGTACACACACATATATATACATTATTGTTAATACTTTTATTGTGTTTTCAAAATAGGAGAAGACACTGCTGAAACACAGGTCCAATAGTACCTTTTTTTTTTTTTTTGTTGACGGGGAGGAAATCTTCACAAAGATCTTACCCACTAAAACTTCCCCGGTGGCCCTTTCCTCGGTGCATGACGAGGGGCTCCGGGATCTCACGTGGAACGCACCGGAGCCCCTCTGCACTGTGCTCAAGGAGAGCACGTCCCGGGGGGAGGTTACTCCCTCCTCCCCTGTGCCCTCGCAGCGAAAGGCGACACGGGCCAGCCGATGTCGCCTTCTTCCCGGGTCCACTTTGGTGGACAACGCAGGCCCCCACCCTTGTCGCCCAGTGAACCCGAGGCCCCTTTTAGTCGCCTTGTACGACAGGCAGGGAATACCGTAGTCTTATTCTTGAGAGCCCAGAACTACAGGGCTGAGGTCCAATAGTACCTAGCTCAAGGGTTAGGGACTTCACATTTCATTCTTGAATAATTTTTTGGTGACCAGATTTTTTTTTTTTATTATTTATTAGAAACAATACAGCGTACGATTAGATTTTCACCATCTATGAAGTGTGTAGGTATGTTCCATGTAGGCTCCGAAACGGCTGGACCGATTTCAATGAAACTTTCAGGTAATCTTCAGATTGATCTAGCGAGGATATTTAATTGTAGAACACATTTCATTTAAGTTAGCTAGCGTCTTTATCTTCAGAGATATTCAAACTTTCATTACCGACCCTTTATTTTTGCTCACGGCTATATTTTTACAGAAAAGGCATGTGCCCAACAAATGGACTTTGGAAATGGACAAAAATCTACAACTGCGTCGTCACTGAAGTTTCATTTTGACACAATTAGCTTAGTAGACTAGGGTCCTATGCAAAATTATTAAGGGGCATATATGAAACCAAACCCTTTTACCAAACCAGTCCATAATGACGGTACAAAACTTTAATAAATACAGACTTATTGAAAGAATACTACTACAGTATGCTGATTGAATTGGTAAATCTGACGATATGTTTCGAGTTATATAGACCTATTAGCATTCTTTCCTCTCGGAAGATGAAATTAAGACGGGTCCCCCGCGGTGAGACAAATCTATTCAACGCAAGCGCAATGTTCACTGTGAGATCGAGGCCGAACTGGTGATAACAAATTGATTTTACGTCAAATTAATTGAAATTATGGGCCATTTGCTAATATTACAAATTTCACAATTGTGTTAATCATTTTTGACAAGATTCACTTATAAATTTATTAATAAATGATAAGATCTCTCCCACTCAGCAGGCAAACAGGGGCAGCTTTTGTTGTCTGATTTTCACCGAGCTTATTGGGTCCGTTAAAAGAGCGTAGCTCAGTGTCCGAATGGTTGCCTTAACAGTTAGCTACCCGAGTTCGATACCCGATGCCAGCACCAATTAAATCGTTGCAAATTTATGGTACTTCGTAATGTCTTAACTGAGAATAAAGTTTCTTAAGCTTAATAAATTAATATATAATCGACGACACTTGTGTCGAGTTACAAGCTATAGAGGTTCAGGCTAAGCGACCTAAGAGCATCTCTCTCCATTGAAATAGACAAAGCCAGCTTCTCTGGCTAGTATGTATAAGTGAAAAAAAAATCGAAGATGAAACTGTCAAGATTAATTGAGATTTATCGGAACAAATGTTATGAAAAATCTAGAGCGTTGAAGTCGTTGGTGGTTTATTTTTATTTCCTTACCACACGAGTTTCAAACTCGTTCTGGTGTTGAAGACAAATAGGCCTATTGTATGGCGATCTACGAGTATCTAATTGCCTACCAAAATGTGTTTCTATTACCATAGTAATAGAATTTTGCATAGTAAATATATTCCATTTCTTTCAAGCCCTTTTAACTCGAGTGTGCAGTCAGAAACAACTTTCGAAGTCCGCTTTTCACCAATCTTATTAGGTTGATGTGACAAGAGGTGAGTCCATCGCCAAACACTATCAAGTGATTTTTTGTTATTAACAACCGTTAAAATTCCCTCACCGGGGAGACCGTTACGTCGAGCTACGATAGAGGTTCAGGGTAAGCGACCTAAGAGCTATGCCACCTCCTCAATCCGGTGAAGTTAAGGCCAGCTTCTCTGGCCAATCTCTGCTGTTGGTCAAAAAATACATTTCAATTGCTAACAAAGTAAAGCTAACAAAAGTCGCTTCTAATGTTTCAATCAGTTAATGTGGCGTAATTTCCCCAAACGTTATGATAATACCTTATCTAACTGCTAACATATACGTAACAGCATAGTATATCATAATTAATTTATCATATATAGGTCAAATAAAACCTCCATGTAGGTAAATTATCACGATAAAAAATTCAAATGATAAGGCGCAAAGTTCACGCTAGCTAATAGAAAATTTAGAAGAATCACAATTATTACACTTAAAGCGTTATTATAATTAATTAAGATGACTTCGTAGCATTCGTTTATCACAGTGGTAAAATACTAAACATCTATCCGCAACCGTTTTCTTTATTATTTAAATGCCTGCCACTATTATCAGTGTAGCAGCCTTGCTTATAGTGTACTAACGTACCCAGCCAGTCGATTATGCTTTATTTTATTTAAACAATAAACTTACATCATTAAATATTTATATAACTCTCACAATATATTAAATTATTCATTTCTCTCCGTATTCATTATCTTCTCGAGTGGGTGAAGATTACCTACACTCATGTACATATCAGCAGCATCAGTAAACGGATACATTCGCGGCGCTATAACTTACCTTGATAACTTCAAAATCCTTAATTATTATCTTTAATATATTTCAGTATACTCCATTGTACTTCAATACGGTTCAGAATGACATAAATATACACAACGCATGTGTCAATTCAAATTTGGGTTATAAAACAATAGAATATCATCATAGTAAAAGTATTTGACAGTTCAAAAAGAGGAGTGCTCCGATCGTCACCAAACTTTACAGGATTAGTCGCCAGGTCAATCTGAAGATTCCGCTGTAAGTTTCATTGAAATCGGTCCAGCCGTTTCTGAGCCTATATGGCACATACCCACACACTTTCTCTTTTATATATGTATATGTAACATATTAAATTTATTTCAAATCGAACCAAATGTAAGAAGCTATTTGTTTTACCGAATTATCGTAAGAGTATCGTAATTACTAAATCAGAACCTAACCAAACTCTTATTAAACTACCCTAGAAGTACATTAATTCCAATAAAAATGAATCAACGAAATCAGTTGGCGTCATATTGAGTTATTCCTCAATTTGTCACTCACATACTTAATGCGCCGTGGTAGCTCAGTGTCCGGGCGGTTGGCTCAAGTTGCATAGTACGCTAGCAGCCCGAGTTCGATCCCGGTGCCGGCACCAATAAATTTGATGTTGCAATTTTATGTGCTGATTAACCACGCGCTCGGCGGCGAAGGAAAACATCGTGAGGAATTTTTCTACCGCATGTGAAGTCTGCCAATCCGCATTAGGGCCGCGTGGCGGACTATGCCCTTATATTCTCTTTACAGAGAAGGCCTGCGCCCAACAGTGGGACATATATATTATATATATAAAGGCTGTAACTTTATACTTAATGCACATAATACATTTAAGACTTATTATTTGTCGTGGAAGCCATTATCAGAATTGGACCAAATTGGAATGGGACCACGCTGGAAAACTAGCTTTCATATAAGATAAAATTCAAAGAAAGGCTAAGGCTTCAGGCTAAGCGACCTAAGAACTATGCAACCTCTTAATACAGTGAAGCAGTCAAGATCAGCTTCTCTGGACAATCTGTGTAGTTCGTAACATAAACATCGTCAAAAACTTAGCCACTGGACATATACGTTTAAAAATAGAATGCATCTTATTTTCCGGGGAACCTGTTTATCATAATCGCGCGATGCAACGAGCTCTCCCAACGCGATACGGCTCATTTAAGAGCAAAGCGATACATCCAGCCTCCGCGCACGAGTTAATTGAAGCCGGGAACATCTCGGCGTGCGCAATTAACCAGTAATTAAAAATAACTTATTAATTTCGTACTAAACGCGAGGCGCTCTCGATCCTAATTGCTCGAATTAATCACGTTAATGTTGCGTGCTTGTTAATTTCCAAAGGACAGGGGCGAGCTTTGTGCTTGTCTTAGATGACGGTATAGTGTAGGAGAGATGAGAATGAGATATATGTCACGGTGAACGAACCTACGACCTTACGATTCGCAGACCGTGGTTTTGGTTGATTGGTGAGTGGAATGGTTTAGGCACGGTCTGCGAATCGTAAGGTCGTAGGTTCGAATCCATCATTCGACTATTGACGTGAACCATCTCCCAGCACAAGCTTAAGCTTAGTTGGAATGGTTAACAAGAATGTTAGAGAAATTTCTGAAAAAGAACTAGAAATATGGATAGCATTCTTTTTTTTTTAAAAAAAACCTGAAGGCAGACTGTCCTTTGTTTCGGATGTACTCTATTTATAGGGATTAGGGATTTTTATTTTACAATGATTTAGCGGTAACATATGTAAATAGGATTACAAAATTATTATATGTAACTAACCTAACAATAATAATAATCAACATCTTAAGAGACTTTCGCTAGATGGCTGGATCAAGGGTCAGATACAGAAGGCAGTACTCCTGGACACGGCACGCATCGTCAGGAGGTTTCTCTCTATGTCGCCCTAACCACTGGTCGCTTGGGCCCTGCTTCGTTGCCGGTGGCACACACTAGGTTAGGTTTTTATAATGTTTTGTATTTTGTATGATATTTTTGTGTATTTTACTTTTTATATGAATATTATAAAACTTAACCTAAGCACTAAAAATTAACGTTTTATATTTTCTAATATTTACTTTTAAATACTTATATTACTGATATATTACTGAGTTAGTTTCTTTTCAGAAATTAGTTGTTGTTTTGTGAATGCTGTGTTTTCCTATAATTAGTAAGGCAACTACAAGATGTTTCTGGGTATATTAAATAAGCATAGTTTTTTTTTTATGACGAACTACACAGATTGGCCAGAGAG
This sequence comes from Meandrusa payeni, assembly GCA_029286785.1. Lineage (NCBI taxonomy): Eukaryota > Metazoa > Arthropoda > Insecta > Lepidoptera > Papilionidae > Meandrusa > Meandrusa payeni. Next base: position 5,281,518 of record JAGSMX010000023.1, read on the forward strand.
GCTGGCCTTGACTGCTTCATAGGATTGAGAGGTGGCACAGCTCTTAGGTCGCTTAGCCTGAACTCGACACAAGGGTCTCCCGGTGAGGGGTAACCTCGGCTTGGACGGTTACTATGTTACGCGTAAGCATTCCGATCCGAGGGCGCCCGAGAGGGCCGAACCACGACTCGGCCGGTTGCTATTTCACGGATAATCTAAGGGACATTCAAAAGCTAAACTAACTTTGAGTGCCACTTCGGGAAGCGTTGGCGCTGGGAGAAGAAGTGGCCGAAGAAACTCCAGCAACGCTCCTAACATCTAAGGGGTGGGGATTAGCATAGTGTAGTTGTACTAACTGTTGGAAAACCTTTTAAATAAATAAAATTATTAAATAAACAAAACCCGTTAATGTCATAATTTTTTAAAACGCGGCTAAAAAGTATAACTTCAAAAACAATTAGTTGTTCTACTGGTTGTATACACTGTGTGCGAAGTTCCAGATCTAAGGCACGCTCATTAGGAGGCACTGGAGCGCGCCAGGAGGAGATAGCTTGGCGGGAATCCGATCTGTCATGTTGCCAGCTGATTCTGCGTTCCGAATTCAAATAGGACGGAACAGATGCGACTATTCTATTTATTGTTATTATAGTCTGTGGTAATTATTTACGAAGTGATATTGATATTCCAGAATAGATTTAAAAATGATTTGAAAAATGCGTATCCATGCTCGTTAAGTAATAACATTAATGATAGCTTGATGATAGATTGAAAGATAAATATTTACCATATAATAGGTATTTTACAAAATGTTGGGAGCTGTAGCAACTCGAGTTCGATCCCCGATGCCGGCACCAATAAATTTGGTGTTGCAATTTTATGTGCTGATTTACCACGTGCTCGGCGGTGAAGGAAGCATCGAGACAATTTTTCTAAGGCATGTGAAGTCTGCCAATTAGCAGGGCCGCGTGGCGGACTATGCCCTTATACTCTCTTTATAGAGAAGGCCTGCCCAACAGTGGGACCTATTACATATATAAAGGTTGTAACTTAAACTTAACTTCAACTTAATTCATATGCAATTTTTTTAAATTAATCTTTATAGTAACTTTGATAATGTAATTGTTATGGCTTCAATTTTGCGGCTAATGAGTTTGATACATATATAATCTAATATAAATAAATAAGATTTTATTATTGTTGCCAATTCCTTATTAATTATTAGTATTTATTTAATAGTAAAAGTGGCAAATGAGTTTACGCCTAACCTGATCTTAAGTGATCACCGTCATCTATGAACATCCACAGCACCGGAGGAGCTGCAGGTGGGTCACCGACCTTTAAGATAGGAGAAGCTCGTCTCTCCAGAGTCAGAGTCAGTGACGAAAAAACTGCAACTGCACGCTAGCGTCCAACAAGCTGCAGTGGCGATATCTCGATACACAACTGTGTCTATTACACAGATGACTCTGATGACGCCACAGGAAGACTGGTGACAAGGGCAACGGCCGCATCAAAAGAAAAAATAATAATTACAACTTAAAAATGGCCATGAGAAACAGTGACAGCGGTCGCGGAGAAACTAATAACAATGCAACGGGGCGTCTACCGCGACCATGCACGTACCAGAGCTTTCTCAAACACCAAAATCCCTTTCAAAATCAGGTATTAAAAAAAATTGTAGTAACTGTAGAGGTCTTCTTAATAAAACAAATAAAGTAAACACAAGAGCATGGAAAGAAATCTGTAGTTGCGCTTTGTTGAAAAAAATCGTAAAAGTTCGGAAACACAGCCGGCGACAGTTGGTTCCACCAGTGATAGTGTGTGGAAAAAAGTTACGCGAGAAACGCTCAGTCGTGGAACGCCATCCTTCAAGATGGTGTCAATGGAATTCGGAATTCTACTCAGATATGCGGTGATGGAAATCGGTAGATTTTGTTAAAGCCTTCGAAAAGCCTACTCAAAGACTTCCTTCTATCCATATCTCTTTCAATTCTGGTCCATTCTGGACCGGTAACTCTTTTGAGGTTTCTCTATACCGATCTTCGAGCTTTAATCCGTTTTTGGCCTGGTAGAACTATTGTTTTAAAACATTTAAACAACGCAGAATACAAAACGAGGTAATATAAAATTAGAAAATTATCGACATAAATTTCAACCAAATCACACGGTCGGTTACTAAATATGTGTTGTCATTAGTATAGTTTGGATTTGAATAAATAACTATTAGCTCGTCATTTGGTATGTGAGCAATAATTATTCGAAAAATTAGCATTTGATCTAGGAAGACGTAAAGCGAAGACGCCCGCACACCTTTATCAACAGACGCATTTCTCAATCACATATAATTAATGATCTACATAATAATTTATTGCTCCGGCCATAATAATTATAATGTAACAATTATTGTTCCGTAAAGGAGACATTAAGATAATGCGTATCAAATACTTATGTTCCAACTAACAACTGAATTCCTGCATGCAATTAACACAGGCTAATATAACCCATACGGTAAACAAATAAGTGTGAATTTCGCATTTATAAATACAATTGTTATGTCATTTATTGTGTTGCCTACTGTATTTGTCATCTTAGTCTGTAATGGGTAATTGTGCGCGGTTTACGTTAGGGAAACTCGAGTTTTATGATAGTACTAGCGTACCCAGCCCGCTTCGCCGGACTTGATTTTGATTTATTTTATTTAAACAATAAACTTACATCATTAAATATTTTATTTAACTCTCACAATACATTAAATTATTCATTTCTCTCCGTATTCATTCTCTTCTCGGGCGTGTACTCCATTGTACTTCAATATGGTTCATAATGATATAACTATACACAACGCATGTGACAAAACAATAGATTATCATAGTAAATAAAAGCTGTATTTTGACAGTTGAAAAAGAGAAGTGCTCCGATCGTAACCAAAACCAAACGATTACTCGTCAGGTCAATCTGAAGATTCTCTGAAAGTTCCATTGAAATCGGTCCAGCCGTTTAGGAGCCTATACGGATCAAACACACACACATTCTCTTTATATATATATAGATAGATAACTATTTTTTAAATTAATCTTTATAGTAACTTTGATAATGTAATTGTTATGGCTTCAATTTTGCGGGTAATGAGTTTGATACTTAAATAATATAATATAGATTAATAAGATTTTATTGTTGTTGCCAGTTCCTTATTAATTATTAGAATTTTTTTTAATAGTAAAAGTGGCAAATGAGTTTACGCCTAACCTGATCTTAAGTGATCACCGTCGTCTATGAACATCCACAGCACCGGAGGAGCTGCAGGTGGGTCACCGACCTTTAAGATAGGAGAAGCTCGTCTCTCCAGAGTCAGAGTCAGTGACGAAAAAACTGCAACTGCACGATAGCGTCCAACAAGCTGTAGTGGCGATATCCGACACACAACTGTGTCTATTACACAGATGACTCTGATGACACCACAGGAAGACTGGTGACAAGGGCAACGGCCGCATCTAAAGAAAAAATAATAATTACAACTTAAAAATGGCCATGAGAAACAGGGACGCAGCGGTCGCGAAGAAACTAATAACAATGCAACGGGGCGTCTACCGAGACCAGGCACGAACCAGACCTTTCTCAAACACCAAAATCAATTTCAAAATCAGGTATTAAAAAAAATTGTAATAACTGTAGAGGTCTTCTTAATAAAACAAATAAAGTAAACACAAGAGCATGGAAAGAAATCTGTCGTTGCGCTGTTGTTGAAAAAAATCGTAAAGGTTCGGAAACACAGCCGGCGACAGTTGGTTCCACCAGTGATAGTGTGTGGAAAAAAGTTACGCGAGAAACGCTCAGTCGTGGAACGCCATCCTTCAAGATGGTGTCAATGGAATTCGGAATTCTACTCAGATATGCGGTGATGGAAATCGATAGATTTTGTTAAAGCCTTCGAAAAGCCTACTCAAAGACATCCTTCTATCCATATCTCTTTCAATTCTGGTCCATTCTGGACCGGTAACTCTTTTGAGGTTTCTCTATACCGATCTTCGAGCTTTAATCCGTTTTTTGGCCTGGTAGAACTATTGTTTTAAAACTTATTAGGTCCCATTTTCATTACAGTTCTCATTGTCAAATACTGGACTACTACTATACTATAAGGCTACATAACAAGTCTTTAGACTTACAGCATTCCTCACGAAGATCTCCTTCACCGTGGAACACGTGGTAAATGGGCATTTAAAATTTCAACAAATCATTAAATTTTTGCCGGCACCGATTGCTAACGTACTATGCAACTTGAGGCGACCGCCCGGACACTGAGCTACCATGGCTCGCATAGGGATCACTTAATTGGATTAAATACTCCAGAGCTCATGAATGGGAGAACTCTCAACAATCTTCCTAGGAAATCTCAAACGTCTATTAAACGATGTACTAATTGAGACAGCACTGCAAACGGAATTTCCAATCTAGAAAAGAAAAACACAGTTGACGAGTGATAGAGCGGGTTGACTGCTTTATGACTTCCTGCCAGCGGTACAGGCGGACAGATAAACGCTCTATTTTCAGTGTCCGCAATGAATGAATGTATGAATGGAGCGAAATTAATGATTACATTGCCGACGTTCGTACAAATGTTCCTTATCTTAGGGAATATGCATATGTGTGAAATCATTTGTTTAATAATCTAAAGTGATTGATGTAATTTATTGCATGATGTTGTTTATTGAGAAATGTCTCAAATGGTCGACCATTCGCTACCAACGTAACATAATAGATTCTATTATCTTATCATTTTATTTCATATTTATGCACCTTTCCGATCGTTTTTTTTTTTTTTTGTGACGAACTACACAGATTGGCCAGAGAAGCTGGCCTTGACTGCTTCACCGGATTGAGAGGTGGCATAGCTCTTAAGTCGCTTAGCCTGAACCTCTATTGCTAGTAACTCGACACAAGGGTCCCCCCGGTGAGGGGTAACCTCGGCTTGGACGGGGGTTTTCCGATCGTCTACCCTTACGTTCCTTTGAAACATTTTACTGAACGTCTTCAGTTATTGGGTATTGAAATCTCATCGATAATCAGTAATCGGTAAACCGCACTACGACTCTGATTTTTGTACTTAAAAAACCGGAAAACGACAATTCAATAGTAAAAGTCTGAGATTAGAACTCGCGACCACATCACATCGTAAGTGGAACCGCTTAGCGACTACGCTATCAAAATAATAATAAAAAAAACAAAATTAATAATCATATATATCTGGCTGGAAATGTTTCGTACAAACAATGTAGACATATGTATAAAAATAAAAATGGTCGAGCGTATTAATACGTGCGTCCATTAAACAGGGGTAAAACTTTACGTTCCACATTAAAGAACCTTAACACGTCCTAACACGTATTGATAATTACGCGTGCGGCTCCCTTTGTGCCCCCGCGTACGAATGGTCACACGGGGGAATAAAGCTGCCTCACCACTGTGAGATATGATATTTAACCCAACGTAACGGGGTATCTTCTTGACCTATTCTAGAGAGCTTTTGAACTCGTAGGCCGATATATTCGCCCCTCCTCTCGACCTCCGTCTCAATCGAGACCGAGAGGTCGGGAGGGCGTAGAAGATAGATTCGTCGCGGCTGACGCTTGAGGGATTACCCTCGACGTAAAAATAGTTATTCCTAAAAAATCCGTTCTAAAACGGTACCCACGACCAGGGGCAGTCGCCCCCTGCCTGCCGGGTAATGGGGTAACACCCCGAGGCCCGTACCTGCGAGGTTCCCGTGAACCTTGTAGATGACTTGTGACTGACTGACTGTATCTTCTTGAAGATTACCCCCCGTCCAAAAAAAAGTTCTCCATTTCAGTTTTTGTTTTCACCCGTAAATATATTTGTCTCTAAGACGTCAAGTCCACGTCCCTTATGCTCTCTCAACAGTGGGATAGGCAGTAACTAACTACTCCACTTTACCGGGTCGGAATCCTCTATGATATTATTTCTATCATGGGCGCTTTCACGATGTCCGGCAATCGTATAGCAATAAGAAATAGTAATAATTTTATTTCAAAATCTTATATCTTGCACTGTATCACGAGAATGTCAGTGAATAACCAAGCAATCAAGTTCCTCAACTGAGGGTAAACCGATATTGGACCTCAAACAAACATAAAAATGGATAGTAAAATTTTACGAGCACCGATTTACTGGCGACTGTGAACTATTCAACTCCCGAGATTGGACCGTTGAACTGATTTCGTATATATTGAAATTCTTAACGGGCTTTCGGAGACGCTTGATGTTAACTAAGAAAGATTGTGACTTATTCGACGCGACTACAAGTTAAATGGAGACATTTAAGTATATTACAATAATAAATACATCGGGGCAATTTGAAATTTGTTTAAGAAAGTATTTACCGATAAGTGTTTTAAATTTCAAGACGTTGGGCAACATAACGGGAGCTTCTAACATAATCTATAAATCTATCACCACTTTAGTAGCTATCGTATGTATTTTACGTTCGTAAGGTTTTCTTTACGAAATTTAGATAACGATGTCGTGGTGCTTATCTCTATCTTTAGTTTAGGATTTGGTTTTTATTTAATTGCCCTTTTAACTTTGACCTCAATACGAGTAGATCTATTGTGGTTTTCCCGTTTCTATATCAGAGTCCAAATCAGCTTTTTGCCAATAATGTTTCACAATGGAACCGATCTATTAAAATTATTTGTTTCTTGTACAATTCATTTTAATAGATCGGTTCCAAAAACCTTTTTTTTTTTGACGGGGAGGAAATCTTCAGAAAGATACCCCGCCTTCTGGGGGGAAGGCGGCGGTTATGTGGGGTTCTTACCCACTAAAACCTCCCCGGTGGCCCTTTCCTTGGTGCATGACTAGGGGCTCCGGGATCTCAACGTGAAACGCACCGGAGCCCCTCTGCACTGTGCTCAAGGAGAGCACGTCCCGGGGGGGAGGTTACTCCCTCCTTCCCTGTGCCCTCGCAGTGCAAGGCGACACGGGCCAGCCGATGTCGCCTTCTTCCCGGGTCCACCTTGGTGGATGACTCAGGCCCCCACCCTTGTCGCCCAGTGAACCCGAGGTCCCTTTTAGTCGCCTTGTACGACAGGCAGGGGATACCGTAGTCTTATTCTTGATAGCCCAGAACTACAGGGCAGTGTACCAAAAAACCTGTCTCAACTAATTTCATATTTTCAAATCGACTTCAAAAAAGATGGAGGTTTTCAATTCGAATGTATCTCTTTTTTATTTGTAACTTTGGACTAGACATAGATTTTGATGATTCGTTTGTCATTTGATAGCTGGTGCTTCGCATTGGTTCATCATTAAATTGAACAGACAAAACAGACAATGGGTCAATGAGAAAGAGAGAGTCTTAAATTTGCATCAAGTATGTGTGCCACAAATAGACGAACGACTTAATATAACGCTAACCGATTTCGATGCTTCATTTTTATTGGAAAGAATGACCTTCAAGAGTACTTTCATGAGAGTTCGGTTATGTTTTGATTAATTCTATTTCGTTATATTCCTAAGATAATTCGGAAATACAAATATTTATTTATTTATTTATTTAATAAGATACACCAACAGCATTACACAAGCATACATTGTTGTAATAATCAAGTTTACAAACTAAGTCCTGTCGTGTATGCCAATTACAGGTGTACACAACATTCGCTATAAAGATACGTAACGATTTAATAATTAATAGTTACAAAAATATTTTAATAAATTATAAAGAAATGAAAAATCAGTAATAAATTAATTAAATTAGCCAAAATTACTGCACAAATTTTAACACTAAGGTGCGGAAGACCTTGCGTGAATTAGACAAAATGTCAACCGACGTGGACTTAGTGTTAAGGAGGTTATATGTAGCGGAAATCCTTGGCAAGGGCGAGTGTGACAGGAGATTGGTTTTAGATTGCGGCACATCAAAAATCCTATAACAACGACTCCTTGGATATTTGAATGGCACTCTAATGTGAATGTTTTCGAGTATCAGTATACTTCTTATTTCGCCATTCATGGCTTTGTGAAGAAAAACTACATACAACATTTTGCGGCGATTACACAAAGTATGCATATGAAAATAATTTAATCTGTCACTATAAGGATATCTGCGATATGAATTACGCGAAACGAACTCAAGATGTCGTGTGGACGTTGGACATTTTCTATTCGCTGAGAATGTGAACTATATACTGGATTCCAAAAGCACTGGCGAATTCAAGGTGTGAACGTAAAATATGGCGCCCGCGCGTTTAAAGTTTGATTAGATTTGAAGTTGATTTTTGTTTTTTCTCGTAAACGTAATATATATTATCTGATTTATTACGTCATTGGCATAATACAATCCTATTCACAGATTAAAAATTCTAAAGACACTTCAAGACGCACCTTACTGCACGTCTTATATGCGTAAATATACGTATTGTCGTCGGTAGCAAACATAAACCCTATACATATCGCTTTAAAACGTGGCCACCCAAACAAATATACGTTTCCCGGTAAACGGGCCGCCTCGTTAAACCAATTAACCGAGAGATATTCCCCAAAACTCTTATCTCCCGGTTAGATTTAAGAGGAAGCTTTCGTATTTATTTATTTAAATAAAATAAAATAGCCTTTATTTGCTACTACAAAAACAACATGCACTTTAAAATTATTTAATTTAGAGTTTAGTAGTAGTCGCTTCTGCGGCGGGGGCCTCTCCCAAACCTCTCCATCTTTGCCTATCCCGTGCTATCTGCATGCACTGGGATCCACATATGTCTTTGAAGACATCTCTCCTACTTTTAAACGGTCTTCCTTGTTTTCTCTTTTTTTCCAATGGTACCCCCTCTGTTAGTCGTTTGGTCCACCTGTTGTTTTCCATTCTACAAACATGTCCTGCCCAGTGCCAAGTAACCTTAGTCTTTTCTGTGCTTCTACAATTTTTGTTCTGGTTTTTATGGTTTCGTTACTTTTTTTTTTTATATGAAAAGTGGCAAACGAGCATACGGCTCACCTGATCTTAAGTGATCACCGTCGCCCATGAACATCCACAGCACCAGAGGAGCTGTAGGTGCGTTGCCGACCTTTGAGATAGGAATAGGCTCGTTTCTTGAAGGTCCCTAAATCGTAAACGTTCGGAAACACCGCTGGCGACAGTTGATTCCACAAGTTGACAGTGCGTGGGAGAAAGTTACGCGAAAAACGTACAGTCGATGAACGCCAACCATCAAGATGGTGGCGGTGGAATTTGGAATTCTGCCGAGATGTGCGGTAATGGAAATCGGTAGCTGGGATGATTCCGAACAATTCCTCAGAACACTCCCCATGGTAAATGCGATACAGGATGCAAAGAGAACCGACATCTCTTCGCAGACTCAGAGGGTCGAGTCGATAGGAGAGACCCTGATCGTCGACTATTCGAGCAGCTCTACGCGGAGCAGTGTACAACACTTATTTTTTCTGACTGTTTTTCTTCATCTTCTTTCCTCAATTTATTTATTTTCCGAGTTAAAAGTTAATAATAATGAGATTAACTGGTAATTTAAAATAAAGATTATTTTTTAGAAATCATTACTAACATTTTTGTTAACTTTAACCATTCTAACTAAGCTTAAGCTTGTGCTAGGAGATGGTTCACGTTAATAGTCGAATGTTGGATTCGAACCCACGACCTTACGATTCGCAGACCGGACCCTAAACCATTAGCTTTTTTTATATACTTCCTAGGCAAGTGCTTGACTACGACTTACTAGGTATTAGGCTATTGACGCTTCAAATTATAATTAATCAATGTGAAGAAAATATATTTCTTACAATAATAATAATGTCAGAGTAGTCACAATAGTGATGTACTACGTGTACTACGTGTACTAAGTGTCATACCAAACTTAAAATTACTTGACAATAATCATCTCGCAACGGTAACGCTTCCAGAAGTGTTCAAAGTTAGTTTAGTTTTTGAATGTCCCTTAGATTATCCGTGAAATAGCAACCGACTAGTTCGGCCCTCTCGGGCGCCCTCGGACTAACGCGTAACATAGTAACCGTCCAAGTCGAGGTTACCACTCGCCGGGACCCTTGTATCGAGTTACTAGCGATAGAGCTAAGCGATAGAGCTAAGCGACCTAAGAGCTATGCCAACTCTCAATCCGGTGAAGCAGTCAAGGCCAGCTTCTTTGGCCAATCTGTGTAGTTCGTCATAAAAAAATGATACTTTTACCATCAAAGGCATTTGATACGAGCAAATGAAAGAGACAGCAGAATCGCTGTAATGTTCATATTTCGGTCTTTGACTAATAAAATTGCCCACCACTGGGCTATGGTGCCCCATGCACTTCGTAAATGGCGAATAAAAAGTGCTTTCGGGCGACAAAGGTAACGACTTCTCTCAGCATTTAAAATTGCAATAATTTCATTCGTGCCCGAACACTGGGTTACCACGGCTGAAGCTTAATTCACTTAATATATTTATTTATTTAAACGGTTTAAAGTTTTTTTTTTATATGAAAAGTGGCAAACGAGCATACGGCTCACCTGATCTTAAGTGATCACCGTCGCCCATGAACATCCACAGCACCAGAGGAGCTGTAGGTGCGTTGCCGACCTTTGAGATAGGAATAGGCTCGTTTCTTGAAGGTCCCTAAATCGTAAACGTTCGGAAACACCGCTGGCGACAGTTGATTCCACAAGTTGACAGTGCGTGGGAGAAAGTTACGCGAAAAACGTACAGTCGATGAACGCCAACCATCAAGATGGTGGCGGTGGAATTTGGAATTCTGCCGAGATGTGCGGTAATGGAAATCGGTAGCTGGGATGATTCCGAACAATTCCTCAGAACACTCCCCATGGTAAATGCGATACAGGATGCAAAGAGAACCGACATCTCTTCGCAGACTCAGAGGGTCGAGTCGATCGGAAAGACCCTGATCGTCGACTATTCGAGCAGCTCTACGTTGTACACTTATTTTTCTGACTGTTTTCTTCATCTTCTTTCCTCAATTTATTTATTTAAACGGTTTAAAGTTTTTTTTTTTTTTTTTTTATATGAAAAGTGGCAAACGAGCATACGGCTCACCTGATCTTAAGTGATCACCGTCGCCCATGAACATCCACAGCACCAGAGGAGCTGTAGGTGCGTTGCCGACCTTTGAGATAGGAATAGGCTCGTTTCTTGAAGGTCCCTAAATCGTAAACGTTCGGAAACACCGCTGGCGACAGTTGATTCCACAAGTTGACAGTGCGTGGGAGAAAGTTACGCGAAAAACGTACAGTCGTTGAACGCCAACCATCAAGATGGTGGCGGTGGAATTTGGAATTCTGCCGAGATGTGCGGTAATGGAAATCGGTAGCTGGGATGATTCCGAACAATTCCTCAGAACACTCCCCATGGTAAATGCGATACAGGATGCAAAGAGAACCGACATCTCTTCGCAGACTCAGAGGGTCGAGTCGATAGGAGAGACCCTGATCGTCGACTATTCGAGCAGCTCTACGTTGTACACTTATTTTTCTGACTGTTTTTCTTCATCTTCTTTCCTCAATTTATTTATTTAAACGGTTTAAAGTTTTTTTTTTATAATTTCTAAGCAAGTGCTTGACTACGACTTACTAGGTATTAGGCTATTGACGCTTCAAATTATAATTAATTAATGTGAAGAAAATATATTTCTTACAATAATAATAATGTCAGAGTAGTCACAATAGTGATGTACTATAGGTGTCATACCAAACTTAAAATTACTTGACAATAATCATCTCGCAACGGTAACGCTTCCAGAAGTGTTCAAAGTTAGTTTAGTTTTTGAATGTCCCTTAGATTATCCGTGAAATAGCAACCGACTAGTTCGGCCCTCTCAGGCGCCCTCGGACTGGAATGCTAACGCGTATCATAGTAACCGTCCAAGCCGAGGTTACCCCTCGCCGGGACCCTTGTATCGAGTTACTAGCGATAGAGCTGAGCGACCTAAGAGCTATGCCACCTCTCAATCCGGTGAAGCAGTCAAGGCCAGCTTCTCTGGCCAATCTGTGTAGTTCGTCATAAAAAAATGATACTTTTACCATCAAAGGCATTTGATACGAGCAAATGAAAGAGACAGCAGAATCGCTGTAATGTTCGGTCTTTGACTAATAAAATTGCTCACCACTGGGCTATGGTGCCCCATGCACTTCGTAAATGGCGAATAAAAATTGCTTTCGGTCGACAAAGGTAACGACTTCTCTCAGCATTTAAAATTGCAATAATTTCATTCGTGCCCGAACACTGGGTTACCACGGCTGAAGCTTAATTCACTTAATATATTTATTTATTTAAACGGTTTAAAGTTTTTTTTTTTTAATAATTTCTAAGCAAGTGCTTGACTACGATCCCACCTGATGTTAAGTGGAAATGCAGTCCTGATGGTAAGGCGCACTAGCTTAGTAAATGCCTATTCACTCTACTCTTGAAAATACCCACATTGTAATCGGAAGGAAAGACTGACGCGTGCAAACTATTCCAGTCCTTTGCTGCACGAAGACAAATGAAAGAGACAGCAGAATCGATGTAATGTTCGGTCTTTGACTAATAAAATTGCTCACCACTGGGCTATGGTGCCCCATGCACTTCGTAAATGGCGAATAAAAATTGCTTTCGGTCGACAAAGGTAACGACTTCTCTCAGCATTTAAAATTGCAATAATTTCATTAGTGCCCGAACACTGGGTTACCACGGCTGAAGCTTAATTCACTTAATAAATTTATTTATTTAAACGGTTTAAAGTTTTTTTTTTATAATTTCTAAGCAAGTGCTTGACTACGATCCCACCTGATGTTAAGTGGAAATGCAGTCCTGGATGGTAAGGCGCACTAGCTTAGTAAATGCCTATTCACTCTACTCTTGAAAATACCCACATTGTAATCGGAAGGAAAGACAGACGCGGGCAAACTATTCCAGTCCTTTGCTGCACGAAGAATGAAAGACGAAGCAAATCGCTTCGTTCGGGTTTGAGGGATGTTCACAACAAAAGGATGAAATCCCGCAGTGCGTCTAGAAGTCCGATGGTGGAAAGGGGATGGGGGAATTAGATCATGTAGTTCCAGTATATTCTAAATATCAATCTGGACACCTTTAAGTCCAATGTGAACATACACCTTATAGGCTCACGTGCTCCATCCTAGGCTTCATCTTCGCCTTCCATCAAGCAAGATAAAAGCCAAACGTGAGCTTATTTAGTATAAAAAAAATCCCCAGCGATGATATGAGATACACCGTAGTCCCTTCGTTGACCATAAGTGGTCAACAACTCGAAACCTAAGCAATTCAAATCGGTCGAATTGGACGAGTCCAAAAATTAATTTTATTCAAAATTCAAACGTTCAATAAAACGAAACTGCACATCGTAAAATATCAATTAGGTGTTTTCTTTTTATTACACACGTGAACTGAACAGTAGCCTAATCGATTTTAATGAATCGTAATCGAAAACAAACGAACCAACCTCCACTTAAGAGATGAACCGTCTAAAAATCAGAGACACTTTATTCTGTATAAAGCTCCTTCGACTAATTTGCATATATATTTATTTTTATGTCTCTATTTGACGTTTTTCCGGTAGCCACTAATAGTTTTGGTCCATTAATGTTAATTATATTCACCGGGTCATATCACATTATTTTTATGAACCATAAACTTGACCCTAGGACGCAATTTGTAAAGGAGATTTAAAAAGCTTCCTTACGATACCACTCATGTATACGATAGTGCTTATTTTCCCTTATAATCAATTTATTAAGTGTCAAATTAGAAATAGACATGGGAATTCATCTGTTGTTGATTGGAAATCGATCTATTACAGTCATAACGATCATTTTTTTCTTGACGAACTACGCAGAGACGCTGGCAGGGATAGCTTAGCCTAAACCTCGCTAAAAGTGGACCCGGGAAGAAGGCGACATCGGCTGGCCCGTGTAGCCTTGCCCTCCCAGTACGTGCTCTCCTTGAGCACAGTGCAGAGGCTCCGGTGCGTTCCACTGGAGATCCCGGAGCTCCTCTTCATGCACCGAGGAAAAGGCCAACATGGAGGTTTTAGTGGGTAAAAACCCACATAACCGCCGCCTTCCCCCCAGAAGGCGGGGTATCTTTTTGAAGATTTCCTCCCCGTTAACAAAAAAAAAAGCCTAAACCTCGCTAGTAACTCGACACAAGGGTCCCCCCGGTGGGAGGTAACCTCGGCTTGGACAGTTACTATGTTACGTGTAAGCATTCCGATCCGAGGGCGGCCAAGAGGACCGTACCACGACTCGGTCAATTGCTATTTCACGAATAATCTAAGGGACATTCAAAAACTAAACTAACTTTGAGTGCCACTTCGGGTAGGTATAAATCCAGAGTCTAGAAATATTAAAAACCATTGAAAGCTGATGTCTATTGGTTATTTATGAATTGTAAACAAAACTGTTCAACCGTCTCACAATTATTATTTCATAGATATCACATTGCATTAGTAAACATGTGTCATTTAATCTATACAATTTCTTATAAAAAAAGCACTCGAGTATAACTGACATCGAGTGGCAACACTGTTCTTCAATTAATTTTTAATCTTTAAACAATAAAATGTGCGGGTTACCATTTCGTGCTATTTCTTAAAAGGTATAACGGGAATGTATGAAATGTCATTGGTCTGGTAACAATGAACTTTATATCAGCGGGCAGTTAAGATGAGAGAATAACAAATGGGTGCACGATAAAATATTTATGTACGTCCGTGAGAAGTTATACTTCTTTGGTTATTTTAATTACAATAAAATAATAAGAAAGTAAAGTAAGATGGAAAATAATCAATCCAGTCAGGGTTGATGCAGACCTTTTATAAAGTTTAGCATAAATTTGAAAAATTCTTCTTTTGTGACAACTCTTTATATTTGGGATCGGTCCTCCTCGTATTGCAGCGCCAAGACAGAAGGTTTTTGGTTGTCCGTACCTCTATTTTAGCACGTTGCGCATCTTTCGCAATGGCAACGCACCTACAGCTCCTCTGGTGCTGTGGATGTTCATGGGCGACGGTGATCACTTAAGATCAGGTGAGCCGTATGCTCGTTTACCACTTTTCATATAAAAAAAGTGGCCTGCGATCGTCCTCTGCCATTCTACACATTTGGGATTTCTACAGATTTACAACACGCGCCTGATCTCGTCTCATCACATGCCCATACCACCGTAATCAACTTTCCACGATCTTCTCCACAATTGGTGCAAATTTGAAGGATCCTCATATATAAATGATCTTTAAATTACTGTACTGATTTCGCACTATCAAGTCTCGTAATTCCAGCAACAATTATGAAAATAAATTCGAGAAATTAAACAAATAAAGCCCCTTTTCTCGGCTTTTAGTCGGTGTATGTGTGCAGTCCGTCTTGAGACTTCAAGAAAAATAATACTGTTCGATACAATATCCGAACAGGGTTAATTAATATTAGTATGTTGCTAACATGTGTTCCCGACTTGCTCTCGGGAGATGTAAGAGGTGAAGTTTAGGTGTCTATAATACAATAAAGAAGAGTATCTATAATACGAATTTAATTTATGTTCAGCCAAAGAAACCAGCACAATAACATAATAGTGGTCCTTCGAGCCGGATATGAACCAGCGACTCTATGGATTCACACTTCCCAATCACTGTTATATAGATACATTTAGCTACATCCCTTTTATATAGATAGATACATTTATAAAGTATCCTACATACATATAATAATATACCCTGTTTGGTTGGTCTGCTGTGTCTAAACTATTTCTATTATATATGTCATCTCCTAGGATTTTGGTTATTATTGTTAATGTGTGTATCGGTCAACTGTAAATAAATAAATATTATATAAAATTATAATATTTTAATTTATATCAATAATACATACGGATAGTTGACCTCAATTATATTGGAGCCCCCTTAGATGCTAGGAGCGTTGCTGGAGTTTCTTCGGCCACTTCTTCCCCCAGCGCCAACGCTTCCTGAAGTGGTACTCAAAGTTAGTTTAGCTTTTTGAATGTCCCTTAGATTATCCGTGAAATAGCAACCGACCGAGTCGTGGTTCGGCCCTCTCGGGCGCCCTCGGATCGGAATGTTTACTCGTAACATAGTAACCGTCCAAGCCAAGATTACCCCCCTTGTGTCGAGTTACTAGCAATAGGGGTTCAGGCTAAGCGACCTAAGAGCTATGCCACCTCTCAATCCGGTGAAGCAGTCAAGGCCAGCTTCTGTGGCCAATCTGTGTAGTTCGTCATTAAAAAAATATATATTGGAGCACTTGAAAAAGTATAAAAGCACAATTTTTTTCAGTTTTAAACTGTTATTGTCATCATTTTTTCATGACACGCCTACAGAAGTCAGACTTCAAAAAAATACCTTGTGAATTACATACATATAACAGCAGGGTTCGACTCTGCTAATCTAATTATGTACAAAATGAACGTTCATCGGGATCAAAGTGTTCGATATTAGCTAATTCAATTTTTAGTCCAGCCCTGTAGTTCTGGGCTCTTAAGAATAAGACTACGGTATCCCCTGCCTGTCGTAGAAGGCGACTAAAAGGGGCCTCGGGTTCACTGGGCGACAAGGGTGGGGGCCTTTGTCGTCCGCCAAGGTGGACCCGGGAAGAAGGCGACATCGGCTGGCCCGTGTCGCCTTGCACTGCGAGGGCAGAGGGGGGGAGGGAGTAACCTCCCCCCTCGGGACGTGCTCTCCTTGAGCACAGTGCAGAGGGGCTCCGGTGCGTTCCTCTGGAGATCCCGGAGCCCCTCGTCATGCACCGAGGAGGTTTTAGTGGGTAAAAACCCCACATAACCGCCGCCTTCCCCCCAGAAGGCGGGGTATCTTTTTGAAGATTTCCTCCTCGTAAACAAAAAAAAAAATTAATTTTAAGTTAATCGGCTTAGCCAATAGACTATCACAAATATGATTACAATACTTGTAGATGTACGTTGGAAGTATCATTTTTATTCTAAGTGAAAATTAATTAGGTAATTATAAATTTAAATGCACTTCCGGCAAAATTACTCTTTAATACAGCTATTATACAAAAAGAGGGTATAAAAAATGAAAGGAAATAATTTTAAAGTTTTCCGTTCAAGTAAGACGTGTGTTGTAAATATTACAAAAAGTTATGAATGTGATTATTTACCAAGGTGAGTAAAAGAAACTTTTCGTTATATACAAGAGAACAAGAGCGTTCCAAGGTAGTTTTATTTACAAATTCCGTTATTAAATACATCCGCACATTAATTTATTGATATAGAATAGATATAAAAATATATCGATATATTTTACGATATAATATATCGTGAGATTGTATCGATACTACGCGATATATAGCACAAATATATCGATATTTTTCATATATCGAAATTTGTAAATAATTAATTGGCGCTTAATATTAAATATTAGAAAAGTTTTGTACTAATGAAGTACTCGGTGAGTAACTGAGAGATTCTCACTTCGTATACCAGTCCAGACTATTCGATTTGTAACAGACTATATGCATAGATTATAAAATTTATACGAGTCCTGTCATCGTGAAAAGTAGGAGTGTATTATCCTATTAAACTTCACTCTTCGTGATGGCAGCGCAAGGATTTTTTTTATTCAAGTTGTCAACCACAAATAAAAGAAAGACTGGAATGCTTTTTTATTTAATTTCTTACGATATTTCGTATATCGGGTGAAATATACCGATATTAGATGATTCGATAATATCGGATTGAAGCGATATATCTCGTCCATATATCGATATTTTATGTAATATACATCGTGCACTCCTAATACATGCCCTGGTATATTTTCGGAATCTAAAGTACTACGCAATTAATATGGGACCTAATTAAAAGCTAAATCCTTTAAAACAACAATATCAAATCGTCATAAATTACGACACTACCAAACATAACAAAAAATAAAGACAAATTGAAAACCTTCATTCACCATTTTTGAAATCGTTTGAATCGTGGTAGGCGTGGTATTCCATTTTGCGGTTTTAGTTTATTAGTAGTTGGTAGAAGGAGAGAAAGCGCGAATAGCCTAATGGTATAGGGTACGTTATTCGAATCGTAAGGTCGTAGGTTCGAATCCACCATTCGAATAGTGACGTGAAACATCTCCTAACACAAGCTTAAGCTTAGTTGGAAAAGCTAACAAGAATGTTAGTAATATTTCTTGTAAAAAAAACGAAATACTGCTAGCTTTCTTTAAAAAAACCGTGAGGAAACTTGTATCTTTTAGAAAAAATTCTCAGACGTATAGTTCGTCAATACGCATCAGGGCCGCTTGCATTATGTGCTTATACAGAGAATACCTATGTCCAAGCCCAGCAGTGGGACATATAGGCTGTTACTACACTTTTTAATAAAGTTTGCCACCAATTAAGTTTAGTAAAAATCCTAGGTTAGTCTTGGCGCAAGGCGCTCGCACGTTAAATTCGTGACAACGATTCCTAGAACAATGAGCACTAGGCATGGACAATATACATGTATTACAAAATTACAATGAATATACAATTTTTTTTTGATTTATTATCTATCATTATAATTCACATTATTTCGCACGACCGAGTAGAGTTGGTCACATATATTTTTTTTCTTATTTATAAATTGTTTATGCGATACGGCAAATGCCATCACTATCGGCAATTCTCGGCCCAAGGCCCAATGACATCAATTTATAAGACGTCACGTCAAAAATTCTAACACGTAAAGTTTGCCAATACGCACCAGGGCCGCTTGGACTGTGCGCTTATTATACTCTCTTTACAGAGAAGGCCTGTATCCAAGCCCAACAGTGGGACGTATATGCTGCTACTTTATTTTTTTAATAACGTTTGTCACCTTATAAGTGTTATAAAAAGCGAATACTTAGCTGTTGTTTAAAAAATATGGCACGTTTTTTGTAAAGGTTTTATCATCTGAACTAATATATTCGTTTGATATCTTAAGTTAAATTCTAGCTAACTAAAACAGTTTAATTAATTCTTATTGTTTTTAGTTATTACTGTGTCTCTAGGGTTATCGACAGCGGATATCATAATACGATGGCCGGTAAACCTATGAAGTCATGTGTTTTTATTAGAATTGTATAGATAAGTCGTAGAAGGTCACTTTGAATTATGCTTATCGGATGTCGTCTTAACAACGCTTCTATTTTAACGTTTTTTCATAGCATATTAAACATTTTTCAACCGACTTCAAAAAAGGAGTTTCCCAATTCGTCTGAAAGTTTTGTTTTTATGTATGTTACCTCATAACTAAATAGAGCCGTGGTAGCTCAGTTATCGGTGCATAGTACGCTAGCAACCCGAGTTTGATCCCCGGTGCCGGCATCAAAATTTGTTGTTGCAATTTTATGTACTGATTATACCACACGCTCGGCGGTGAAGGAATACATCGGTCCACCGTTTGAATGGTCTGCCAACATTTCTTATCACCTCTGGCTCCTTCCATCTTGTCGCTGTAATTCCACCGAGAGTCGGAGAACCGTAATATGTGACCCGCCCACTGCCACTTCAATTCAATTACATTAGAGTGCCATTCAAATATCCAAAGAGTCGTTGTTGTAGGATTTTTGATGTGCCGCAATCTAAAACCAACCTTCTGTCACACTCGCCCTTGCCAAGGATTTCCGTTACATATAACCTCCTTAACACTAAGTCCACGTCGGTTGACATTTTGTCTAATTCACGCAAGGTCTTCCGCACCTTAGTGTTAAAAATTGTGCAGTAATTTTGGCTAATTCAATAATTTAGTTGTGATATTTCTATTACTTTATCATTTATTAAAATATTTTTGTAAGTATTAATAATGAAATCGTTACGTTTCTTTATAGCGAATGTTGTGTACACCTGTAATTGGCATACACAACAGGACTTAGTTTGTAAACTTGATTATTACTACAATGTATGCTTGTGTAATGCTGTTGGTGTATCTTATTAAATAAATAAATTTCAGCGCCTGGGTAAGAGCATCAGTTATTTTTGTTTGCTGCATTGTATTTTCACTTCTAATTTTTTGTAATTTACTGATATCTAGTATGCTCCTTTCTATTGCAAGTTGCGTTGTTATTCAATTCCGCTAAGCTTTAGCTGTGAAAGTCCAAGTTTGGCATACACCATCGGACTTCTAGACGCACTGCGGGATTTCATCCTTTTGTTGTGAACATCCCTCAAACCCGAACGAAGCGATTTGCTTCGTCTTTCATTCTTCGTACAGCAAAGGACTGGAATAGTTTGCCCGCGTCTGTCTTTCCTTCCGATTACAATGTGGGTATTTTCAAGAGTAGAGTGAATAGGCATTTACTAAGCTAGTGCGCCTTACCATCCAGGACTGCATTTCCACTTAACATCAGGTGGGATCGTAGTCAAGCACTTGCTTAGAAATTATAAAAAAAAAGGCAGGTCTCAATCACAGTTCCCCTTTATAGTATAGTCTCCTTTCAGGATTTCTTTCAATGACCAAAACTTTTTCCAGTTTATATTTACTCGTCTTTGAATCTTTTCATCATTATTAGAATTTATTTTTTGTTCTTACTAGTAAATATGCTCAATCGACTGGTCAGCTCCACCGGGCATACGAGCATCGGTAAAACTACACATGGCCCCACTGAGCCGGCCGAACCGTTTCTATCATTCGTTAACGTAACCACATTGACCTGTTGATAACACGAATGCAATAACTTTTAATTTTAATTGCCATTACCGATGACAATTAACATTTTATGGCACACAGCCCGTAGATAACGCGCTGTTTGTTATTCTCGCGTTGTTCCAATTCTTTTTATATATTTCAAGTTAATTTTTAACTGGACGCGATAAACAATAATTAACGATAAAGAGGTCGCTTATCAGTCAGTGTTAAAGTTTATTCTTAAATAACAATTATATATAACATACACACTGCACTTACAACACCTATCAATCATTACAATTATAACAATTGTCTTTCAATATCGTTATGTTATCTTTTATCTTTTTTATGGGGTATAAACTAGTGGTCAACCACGATCTCTCACCTGATTTTAAGTGGTGATATAGTTAAGTAAGTGCCTATTCACTCTATCCTTGAAGGCTCCCACGTCGTACTTGAACGGAAAGACTGACGCCGGCAATTTATTCCACTCCTTTGTTCTACACACTATATGGCACACACCACTTTATTTTGTTACAATAAAGGTCTCTCGAATCCCTAAATTTAGAAGAGAACTGAGCTCCGCGAGGTTCTGAATTAGACTGCCTTGAATATGTCGTAAAAACTGTACAAGTGAGCAAAAGTGCTGACTTGCAGTGGAATGAAACAGCGTCGTTTTGAAAGAGTGCTGAATTTACTCATACTATTGAGGGTTATAACATCACGATGAACGATGACTCAAATGACTTCGTTCGGACGAGTGGAACGTCGACTAAGAAAGGGTGGAGACCCATCGAACATCACCAACTATCACCAGCGGAGTTTCGGAACCTTTACGATTTGGAGACCTTCAAGAAACGAACCTTTTTTGTCAACGGGGAGAAATCTTCAAAAAGATACCCCGCCTTCTAGGGGGAAGGCGGCGGCTATGTGGGGTTTTTACCCACTACAACCTCCCCGGTGGCCCTTCCTCAGTGCATGGTGAGGGGCTCCGGGATCTCCAGTGGAACGCACCGGAACCCCTCTGCACTATGCTCAAAGAGAGCACTTCCGGGGGGGAGGGAGGTTACTACCTCCCACATTGTGCCTTCGCAGTGCAAGGCGACACGGGCCAGCCGATGACGCCTTCTTCCCGGGTCCACAAAGGCCCCCACTCTTGTCGCCCAGTGAACCCGAGGCCCCGCTTAGTCGCCTTCTACGACAGGCAGAGGATACCGTAGTCTTATTCTGGAGAGCCCAGAACTACTGCGCTGAATCAAGAAACGAATCTATTCCTTTCTTAAAGTCCAACAATGAATCTGCAGCTTTTCCGGTGTTGTCACGAGCGACGGTGATCACTTAAGTTAAGATGAGCTGTTTTCCTCTTTGTCCTATAAAAAAATGCCTATTCAATTTTACAATGGTAATGATTACCTTAAATAATGAGCAATAAATATCGTAAACAGGTCCTAATTGTCCATATCGGAGAGGACATTTTAATTCCACGGTAACGGTATTGAATTAATTAATTGTCAACTGCGAGTAAAAGAAAGAGAAAAAAAAAACAAAAACACAGATAACAAAATCAACACAGAACACGCAACTTAACCGGTAACCGGCTAACGCGACCACTAATGACTTGACAGCGACTAAAAAAAAAGTATATAAAATGGACGTACTCCATTCGAACGAAAATGAAGCTGCGACTCTATAAACTAATTTCTTCCATCGCTACCGTATACAGCCAGTGTTAATTCCCACGTGCGAGCGAGATATCCGCCCCGATTGCACATGTGTGAAAGAGAAACGATATCGATATCGAAATAAAAACTCGTTTCCTACCAGTCGCCGCACTCACACAGTAGCGGTGGTTCGTTAAAGCAAAGCTTTTAACCCCTTAATGATAACGCACATGTGCATAATACGATGACGTAGTTAGTGATTAGTTTGTATGTAATTTACGAACACTTTACAATGCGGTAAAGTATTCGAAACTTCGAGAACTCCAAAATAAAGCGCGAGAAATTTCGTAAAAGATGTTTTATTCAATGGCTTTCACAAGTATTAACCGTCCCGGCCGAGGTTACCCTTGTGTCGAGTTACTAGCGATAGAGGTTCCTAAGAGCTATGCCACCTCTCAATCCGGTCAAGTAAAGGCCAGCTTCTCTGGCCAATCTGTGTAGTTCGTCATAAAAAAAGGCTTAACAAGTATACCGACTTTAAACCAAATCAAACAAACACTATTACGCGCGGACGCCCCCTTTTTATTTCCGAATTATCGTATGATAATTACGACATAGAATTAATTAGTATCTAACCAAAGTCACATCAATTTTCATTTTTGGCGCAAATACTTGATGCAAATTTAAAACATATGATTTTCTCATGGCTTCTCATTGTCAGAATTGGACCAAATTCCCATCACACGGGAAGCACTAGTTTCCAAATAAAAAAATAATCATCAGAATCGGTTTATCAAGTTTATAGTTACGCTAAACATACAGACGAATTGATAACCTACTTTTTGAAGTCGGTTGAAAAATGAATAAGTCAAGAGCCCTGCGACAGTGAACGGGTTAGTGTAAAGAGTTGACAGCTGAACATCTTTTGTCACGGAGCTAAGACGCGTGTGCTGTGATACGGTTAATTAGTATGGATTAAATAAGCAAGGGAGCTGTCGAGATCAGATTCGCACTCAGCCGTCCCCCGTACACGAGATAGCGTGATGTTGTACATTTAATTTGTATATTACACTCGTAATCACTGGACTTGTGCTTGTCTAGTGTGTGAGCTACCTTGCTCAACGTCGCACACAACATATTTTATCATATTATTAACAGCAATACATCAAGAAACTTAGCAAAGTCTTAACATCAAGACTTTGTTTCAGAGATTCACTTTTAAAGGGCTTTTCCTCCAGCACAACTCACTTGTTCTAAACTGTCGAGGTTACCCCTCACCGGGGACCCTTGTGTCGAGTTACTAGCAATAGAGGTTCAGGCTAAGCGACCTAAGCTGTGCCACAAGCAGTCAAGGCCAGCCTCTCTGGCCAATCTGTGTAGTTCGTCATAAAAAAATCTAAACTGTACACTAATTGTCTACAGAGAGTCCTCTCCTTTTTATCCTTAATTTCTAGTATATGAATCTCTTTCAAAGACGGAAGCGGAAACGGCCTTGGTTGCCGACAACCGATAAAAGTACTTTAGTTGACTAAACTAAAGTACTTTTATAGTCAGTCTATTAACTTTATAGATTATAAAATTCAGTAGGACCAACTGGCGCTAACAAGTGCGTAAGTTTAAATCCATTACAGATGTACAAAATTTATTTTAAAGGATTTTTTTGTAAAATATTTATTTTGTGCCTAATAAACAAAAGCCGTGGTAGCTCAGTGTCCGTGCGGTTGGCTCAAGTTGCATAGTACGCTAGCAACCCGAGTTCGATCCCCGGTGCCGGCACCAATAAATTTGTTGTTGCAATTTTATGT
This sequence comes from Meandrusa payeni, assembly GCA_029286785.1. Lineage (NCBI taxonomy): Eukaryota > Metazoa > Arthropoda > Insecta > Lepidoptera > Papilionidae > Meandrusa > Meandrusa payeni. Next base: position 5,305,607 of record JAGSMX010000023.1, read on the forward strand.
GCTGATTAACCACGCGCTCGGCGGTGAAGGAAAACATCGTGAGGAAACCTACATGTCTTAGAAAATTTTTCTACGACATGTGAAGTCTGCCAATCCGCATTAGGGCCGCGTGGCGGACTGTGCCCTTATACTCTCTTTACAGAGAAGGCCTCTGCCCAGCAGTGGGACATATATATTATATATATAAAGGCTGTAACTTTAACTTAACTTTAATAAGCAAAAGCAAAGCTGTTTTAAAACCCCGCTAGTGTTAAAAGGACATGAGAGATTATTAGATTTTATTTTCACAACAAAAGTGTACTACGATGCCTTTTGTTATTAAGTCCATAACGACGCTGGAAAACAAAATTCGTAGTAACCTGCAAAATTAAATTGTTCACCAGAGCCGAAAAACATTTCAACTTTTTAAAAAATTATAACTTTCGTGTTTGTTTGGACCTAAAGCTGTTGTTTTTGGACTCAGTATTTATTATATTTTCTTGATTAAGTATTGTACCACGGCATTAACCTAGAGTTTTACTAAAGAAAATCGTTTTACGGTACCAAAAATAAAGAAGTGTCAATCTTGAAAATCCTATTTTCGCTATTTTCCATCTATTTGTTACAAGTCATATAACATTCGACGCGTCTTTATTTTCTGATTCAACGAAGTAAAAATTGAAAATGGCCATATGTGTCACTCTTAGAACCTTTTGCAAACCTTTAAGATGAGAATAGTATCGTAGCCCAGTCACGTGCTTAGACACGAGAGATGTGACTTTTTGACGTACTACACAGATTGGCCTTAATTGCTTCAACGGATAACGGTGGCATATCTCTAAGGTCGCTTAGCCTGAATCTCTATCGCTAGTAACTCGACACAAGGGTCTGCCCGGGAGGTTACTCCTCCCCTGTGCCCTCGCAGCGAAAGGCGACACGGGCCAGCCGATGTCGCCTTCTTCCCGGGTCCACTTTGGTGGACGACTCAGGCCCCCACCCTTGTCGCCCAGTGAACCCGAGGCCCCTTTTAGTCGCCTTGTACGACAGGCAGGGGATACCGTAGTCTTATTCTTGAGAGCCCAGAACTACAGGGCTGAGATATGACCTCCGTCAACTTATCTTGATGGGCAAAAGAAGTGTTGGTGATAGAAGGAAATCATAGCTGCGGAACATCGGACCACACAAGAACAGTGGACCGGAAATGCGAGTGCCGCCACTTCGCTATTCGGACAGACTACACTATACTTTAAAATCTTAAAAATATATTATCTGCTGTAGAGCAAGAGAGTATTTTACGCCTGCCCACCACAACTTTACAAGGCACAAGAACGACCTCACATGGAATATTAGCATCTATAGGCCGGGGTTCCCCAATACCAATTCCTTCCATTTGACCGTGTACAGCGTAGAGCTGCTCGAATAGTCGACGATCAGGGTCTTTCCGATCGACTCGACCCTCTGAGTCTGCGAAGAGATATCGGTTCTCTTTGCATCCTGTATCGCATTTACCATGGGGAGTGTTCTGAGGAATTGTTCGGAATCATCCCAGCTACCGATTTCCATTACCGCACATCTCGGCAGAATTCTAAATTCCACCGCCACCATCTTGATGGTTGGCGTTCAACGACTGTACGTTTTTCGCGTAACTTTCTCCCACGCACTGTCAACTTGTGGAATCAACTGTCGCCAGCGGTGTTTCCGAACGTTTACGATTTAGGGACCTTCAAGAAACGAGCCTATTCCTATCTCAAAGGTCGGCAACGCACCTACAGCTCCTCTGGTGCTGTGGATGTTCATGGGCGACGGTGATCACTTAAGATCATGTGAGCCGTATGCTCGTTTGCCACTTTTCATATAAAAAAAAATTGTTTCTCCATTGCGTTTCCCGCGTAAAAAAAAACAAACTAAAAACTCGTTTTCAACGCGTGATCAAAACCAATTACAATGAATTTGATTTCATGCAGATATTTGGCGGGAAATAATTATGTAATATTTATTTGCTTTATTTGTCGAGAACAAGGCCCCCTGTCGATTTTACAGTTAATAACCACTCCACATATTAATTAAATTTTAATTTATTTAAGTTCAGATAAGCCGCTGTTCGAGGCAATCAAATATCATTGATTATTATCGCGTAAATATAATAACTTGATACTTCTTATGAACGGTTTATATGGTAACACTCACACGGTAATGGCTAATATACAAGTTTATTTACGAGCAAAAATAAAAACCAACTTCAAATCGAATCAAATGGTAAACGCTATCACGCGCGGATGCCGTCTTTGTAATTACGAAATTAAATTAATCAGAGCCTAATAAAACCCCTAAGAGCCACTAGCAATACAATAGTACACTAGCAAGCCAAGTTCGATCGTGGCAGCATCAATAAATTTATTGCCCTGTAGTTCTGGCTCTCAAGAATAAGTTACGGTATCCCCTGTCTGTCGTAGAAGGCGACTAAAAGGGGCCTTAGGTTCACTGGGCGACAAGGGTGAAGCCTTTGTCGTCCGCCAAGGTGGGCACGGGAGAAGGCGACATCGGCTGGCCCGTGTCGCCTTGTACGACAGGCAGGGGATACCGTAGTCTTATTCTTGAGAGCCCAGAACTACAGGGCTGAGATATGACCTCCGTCAACTTATCTTGATGGGCAAAAGAAGTGTTGGTGATAGAAGGAAATCATAGCTGCGGAACATCGGACCACACAAGAACAGTGGACCGGAAATGCGAGTGCCGCCACTTCGCTATTCGGACAGACTACACTATACTTTAAAATCTTAAAAATATATTATCTGCTGTAGAGCAAGAGAGTATTTCACGCCTGCCCACCGTCTGCAACTTTACAAGGCACAAGAACGACCTCACATGGAATATTAGCATCTATAGGCCGGGGTTCCCCAATACCAACTTCTTCCGTTTGACCGTGTACAGCGTAGAGCTGCTCGAATAGTCGACGATCAGGGTCTTTCCGATCGACTCGACCCTCTGAGTCTGCGAAGAGATATCGGTTCTCTTTGCATCCTGTATCGCATTTACCATGGGGAGTGTTCTGAGGAATTGTTCGGAATCATCCCAGCTACCGATTTCCATTACCGCACATCTCGGCAGAATTCTAAATTCCACCGCCACCATCTTGATGGTTGGCGTTCAACGACTGTACGTTTTTCGCGTAACTTTCTCCCACGCACTGTCAACTTGTGGAATCAACTGTCGCCAGCGGTGTTTCCGAACGTTTACGATTTAGGGACCTTCAAGAAACTGTTTTATTCATGTATCATATTTATTATACTCTTATTGTCTGTATAAATTCCATATAAAAGTAGTATTGCGCGCGCACGTCTTTAGGTAGTCCCGGGCACCGCTGAAAATCAGCGCTGTCGCATCCTTGTGACAGCATATGCTGAGACGGTGTCCGATATTGGCATCATATGTTTTGTATTATTTGTCCGTGTAACTTTAACTGTGTTTTGTCTATTTTTCATTATTTTTTAATGTGTGTTATATTCTGTCTGTGATGTGTTTTTGTATTGTGATGCCAATAAATAAATGTCTAACATTCTACTTTTGTGAAGTACGTTGAAAGATCGGTATACCGTAGTCTCTAATTTATTTTAATAATTATAACTCGAGAACTACGAGAGTCGCTGTAGCAAGTTGTAATGATTCAGTAATTAGCGTTAGTTAGACGTAGATATATTATTAGCATATAAGCGTGTAATTAACCAGCTATATAGCATTATAAACAGTTAAATGGCTAATTATCGTGTAATCCGTATAACAGCGGCGCTGCAACAGGTTTCGATATTCCACACCGGTATGGCAAAAAAGATGACACGCTTTTTTATCCGACTTCCAATGAAAGGAGGAAGTTCTTTTGGTTTATACTCTTTTAATGTTTGCGTATTTATAGTGTTCAATTGTTATTTATAATAACTGGCAACACTTTTTTTCCTTCTTCCGCTACTGTCAATGTGACCATCCGCATCGCTCTCTTGTTATATTAACCTTAATCTGTTTATAATAAACAAAAAAGAAATACGCCTTCCCCAATGCCTTCCAACACATATGATCCTCTACTTTCCGCATCCAGCCACTTCCGGCTATCCTTACATGTAGCCTCCATTCCAAGACTTTTCTCCCCCATCTGCCGTTAATAACTTGGCAGATATGGCCGACTCACTGCCACTTCAACTAGCTGAATTTACGAGCTATGTCGACTACCTTCGTTCTCCGTCGAATTTCTTCGTTTCGGATTCTATCCCTTAGAGAAATGCCGAGCATAGTTCTTAATAATTATATATTGTATTAAATATAAACATATATATATATATAAAAGGACTATCAAATGAACAAATTAATAATCAGTGATCTCAAACATCCTCACGTTTATCTGTATTTTTAGTTATAGTTATATGTGAAAATTATAAGATTTTGTAATGGTAATCTTAATAAATCTAGACCCAGGAAAATGATAATTACAAAATGTCATCAACATAATCCTTGAACATCTCAAGAAACAACATTAAACAATCAAATTACCGCGTATTTCTTTACAATTAATTCCATTAAGAGAGAAAGAAAAAGGAACGACAATTAACCATGGCTGGAAATAACATTGATGCAGACTTTTTTTGCAAACCTCTTTCGAAGTGGTTAACTGTTCTTTATTCAAAATGATAATCCCTTAACAATAAACACGTGAATATAATTCCTTAGGATTACCACACCTTGTGCCAAACATGCATAAGTACAATTTCAACCTTTTGTCCGTATAATTGACTTACAACAGTAAATCAGCGGGAGTGATGTCTCTGACGTTTGACAGACAGAATTCATTCACTATGGAACAACAAATTTATTTCTAACTAAGCCAATTGTTAGAGTTCATATTATGAAAGTTGTGACTAAAATAAAATAAAATTATATTTACGAGAGCGACTTCAAATCGAACCAAACTTTTTTTTTGACCAACTATCACAGTTGGCACAGAGAAGCTGGCCTTTACTGCTTCACCGGATTTGAGAGGTGGCACAGCTCTTAGATCGCTTAGCCTGAACCTCTATTAGATGGTAACTCGACACAAGGGTCCCTCCGGTGAGGGGTAACCTCGGCTTGGACGGTTACCATTATTACGCGTTAGCAGTCCAATCCGAGGGCGCCCGAGAGGGCCGGTCGGTAGCTATTTTATTAACGAAATCTGTTGGAACAATAAAATAGCTACCGACCGAGTCGTGGTTCGGCCCTCAAACCAAACGTTATAAAATGCTATACGCGCGGACGCTCCCATTGTGTTTCCGATTTATCGTAGGAATGTTATGAAATAGAATGAATAAGAACCTAACCAAACTTTCCTAAAACTACCCTTCTTTTTTTAAAAAAAAAACTACCCTTTGACTACATCCTTTCCAAAAAAAAATTAATCATCGAAATCGGTTGGCAGAATATTATGTTATTCGTCCATTCGTCGCGCACATACCTTATGCAAATTTAAAACATATATGGATTTCTCATTCTATATTAAATTCCGTCGCGTCGCCCGGAGACACAGTCTTGACGATCCGGACGACGCGATTACCATTGCACGGGCTAGATCTTTACAAATCTATAAAGCGTCCATTCGCGACCGTCGGAGGTTGCGGATAATCCTCGCGCGTTACCGCTATTTTATGGACAGGCGCCACCCTTTAGATGTTCGAAGCGTTGCTGGAGTTTCTTCGGCCACTTCTTCTCCCAGAGCCAACGCTTCCAGAAGTGGCACTCAAAGTTAGTTTAGCTTTTTGAATGTCCCTCAGATTATCCGTGAAATAGCTACTCTAGGAACCCTTGTGTCGAGTTACTAGCGATAGAGGTTCAGGCTAAGCGATCTAAGAGCTATGCCACCTCTCAATCCGGTGAAGCAGTCAAGCCCAGCTTTGGAAGGCGCTGGTCTCCTTCTGTGAGTCAGTAATGACGCAGAAGGAGACCGCCGATCGGGATCGGGAGAGGGCCGATCCCGTTCGGAGATGGCGCAGGCGGGCCGGGGGCAGACCGGCCCGCAACCCTGTAGTTCTGGGCTCTCAAGAATAAGACTACGGTATCCCCTGCCTGTCGTAGAAGGCGACTAAAAGGGGCATCGGGTTCATTGGGCGACAAGGGTGGGGGCCTTTGTCGTCCGCCAAGGTGGACCCGCGAAGAAGGCGACATCGGCTGGCCCGTCTCGCCTTGCCTCTGAGGCACAGGGGGAGGGAGTAACCTCCCCCGGGAACTGCTCTCTATGAGCACAGTGCAGAGGGGCTCCGGTGCGTTCCACTGGAGATCCCGAAGCCCCTCACCATGCACCGAGGAAGGGCCACCGGGGAGGTTTTAGTGGGTAAAAACCCCACATAACCGCCGCCTTCCCCCCAGAAGGCGGGGTATCTTTCTGAAGATTTCCTCCTCGTTAACAAAAAAAAAAAAAAAAAGCTTCTCTGCCCAATCTGTGTAGTTCGTCAAAAAAAAAAACCAAATCCATGTTAAATATTAGCTCGTAATAATTTGATAAATTAATTATTTCATTTAAAATTAATTTGATAAATATCGAACGTTATCGAATATAATGATTTAGTAAAATAAGTAAGTAAAAAATAAGTTTAATCCTGATTGCTTAAATGTAATGCATTAATTATTTGTTATCTTATCTCTTATTGCGCCGAGAAGTTTATTGTATCCTGTTTAGGAAAGGTTTAAAACCCTTTAAAATATTTCTTCGTGTAATCCTTTCATAATTAGATTATCTTACGAGGAATGCGTGCAATTACTTTGTGCTTAAAATCAACTAAGTTTCCAATATTATCCTTTAGTAATTTATCTTCTGATATTATTAAACGAGTAATTCTTGCTTTTTTTTTATGATGAACTACACAGATTGGCCAGAGAGGCTGGCCTTGACTGCTTCACCGGATTGAGAGGTGGCACAGCTCTTAGGTCGCTTAGCCTGAACCTCTATTGCTAGTAACTCGACACAAGGGTCCTCCCGGTGAGGGGTAACCTCGCCTTGGACGGTTACTATATTACGCGTAAGCATTCCGATCCGAGGGTGCCCGAGAGGGCCGAACCACGACCCGGTCGGTTGCTATTTCACGGATAATCCAAGGGACATTCAAAAGCTAAACTAACTTTGAGTGCCACTTCGGGAAGTAATTCTTGCATATTTAAAATATGAATCTCGGAAACGACTCCCACGATTTTTATGAAATTTTGCAAACAGCGGATTTCGGGGCCGACCTAAGTAACATAACCACAAATATAGGGAGAAATTATTTTCCTTCGGGAAAACTCGGATCTTAATACGATGACACCCGAACTGTCGAAGAATGATCGTATTAAATGAGTGACATTTTCATATCAGAAATGGAGGTCAAAACCCTCAGCAATGAGGAAAACGACGCAAGGAGAGGAGGAGGGGAGGATTGATGTGTCTTACATTTTGTTTGTAATGTGTTCGAGTGATCTAAATAAAGAATATGTCTATATGGTGGAACGCATTTCGCGAATGGACGCTTTGTGGATTTAAAGGCCTTCCCTTTAAATCCACAAAGCGTCCATTCGCGACCGTCGGAGGTTGCGAATAATCCTTGCGCGTTACCGCTATTTTATGGGCAGGCCTTAGATGTTAGGAGCGTTGCTGGAGTTTCTTCGGCCACTTCTTCTCCCAGCGCCAACGCTTCTCGAAGTGGCACTCAAAGTTAGTTTAGCTTTTGAATGTCCCTTGGATTATCCGTGAAATAGCAACCGACCGAGTCGTGGCTCGGCCCTCTTGGGCACCCTCGGATCGGAATGCTTACGCGTAACATAGTAACCGTCTAAGCCGAGGTTACCCCTCACCGGGGACCCTTGTGTCGAGTTACTAGCAATAGAGGTTCAGGCTAAGCGACCTAAGAGCTGTGCCACCTCTCAATCCGGTGAAGCAATCACGGCCAGCCTCTCTGGCCAATCTGTGTAGTTCGTCAAAACCAAATCCATGTTAAATATTAGCTCGTAATAATTTGATAAATTAATTATTTCATTTAAAATTAATTTGATAAATATCGAACGTTATCGAAAATAAATGATTTAGTAAAATAAGTGATTGCTTTAATCCTGATTGCTTAAATGTAATGCATTAATTATTTGTTATCTTATCTCTTATTGCGCCGAGAAGTTTATTGTATCCTGTTTAGGAAAGGCTTAAAACCCTTTAAAATATTTCTTCGTGTAATCCTTTCATAATTAGATTATCATAAGAGGAATGCGTGCAATTACTTTGTGCTTAAAATCAACTAAGTTTCCAATATTATCCTTTAGTAATTTATCTTCTGATATTATTAAACGAGTAATTCTTGCATATTTAAAATATGAATCTCGGAAACGACTTCCACATTTTTATGAAATTTTGCGAACAGCGGATTTCGGGGCCGACCTAAGTATCAATTTTAGAAAATGTCGTAGGGTATACAAAATACACAGATATAGTGAGAAATTATTTTCTTTTTTTATTTCGTGCCAAATTTGTTGGATTTCTAAGCCCGGAGTGCCAGTGTGCCAGCTTGTGACGCGCATTGTCTGGTGATTGGCGCATTGTAGCCCACCCACCCGTGTCTGAAGCGACTTGTCACCCGGACAAACATGGGTTTTACTTGTAAACAATGGACTTCGAGACCTTTATCATTTACCGGCTGTAGGGTAAAAGAGTCTATGTTCGATTTAATTTTTTAAAATATATATATATTTTTAATTTGATAACAAAATCACGCAAAATCAATAAAAATAATATATGTTTATTTATTTATCTTTCACAAATTATATATTTTATATATATGGATTCTCCGACAAGCCCCCAAAAAGGTGTGGGATATACCAATTCAAATGTACGGGATTATCGTAGTGAATCAACTATTCTCTCTAACATTTTTCTCATATTTTTCTAACACCTTCATTCATTTAATTGTTATTTTAAAAATAAAATAACAATCCAAATAAAGTCCGGTCATTCTAGACATTCTAAGGTGCATAAAATCAAAAGCAGAAAATCAGTAAAATTGTTCAAAACATAACTATAAATAATTTTTTTTCCGTTCCCCAACATTTCTCTCTATGAAAAAAACAAGATCAAATGAGTTTTTCGTGGTTTACAGTGAAACGGTAAGTTTTATCATAAACGCATTCCAGTCAAAAATTGTAGATCATAAAATTATCTAAAAGAATGTATCAACTCGAAATGAAATCGACAAGAGTCAAAAAGTTGTTATAGTCATAAAATCGACACAATACGACGCTAACTAAGAATTATTGTACTTAGTGTACTTACGTATTTGTTCTTAACTTTTTGAATTGTTATATTTCAGAAACGGTAGCTCATAGGAAAAAAAAATCATACATTTTTGTTTTAAACTACGTGACCTATTTATGCTACATAACGAAAACTTAAAACAATCAATAAAATTATTTTTTATTATTTGGTACTTATAACATTTTACCGTTAAACCGGTCCCTCCTACGCTCACATTAAAATTATCCAATAAAATTGGATTTCACTCGCTACAGTGCACTCGAAACGTTAACAATGCGGAGTCAATCATTTTCGCATTATCCACAGGCGATACAAAGCATCCGAACAATCCCGGATCTCGATTCATTCACGGGCAGACAAATTTCAGTCTCCGGGATGATGGATTCGTTAAAAACGTCAAGGTAAACATAGCCTGCAGGTGGTATGCATTCTCACGATATTTTCAGAGACGAACTCAGTGGGGTTTTGCTTTCCGCAAAAGAAAGACATATTTTTTCGACTTAAAAATATATCATGTTTACATGGCCGCTTATGCGTCTCGGATATCCTTAATTGAGTATGCTATAACGCATAGAGTGACCAATCAACCAATTTTTTGTTGAGGGGGGAAAACTTCAATAACAAACATCGCCTTCTGGGGGGAAGGCAGGGTTATGTGGGGTTCTTACCCACGAAAACACCCCCGATGGCTTTTCCTTGAATGATGAAGAGCTCCGTGATCACTAGTAGAACGCACCGGAGCCCCTCTATGCTCTCGGAGAGCACCTTTCCGCCCCTGTACCGTCGCAGTACAAGGCGACACGGGCCAGCCGATGTCGCCTTCTTCCCGGGTCCACTTCAGCGGACGACAAAGGACCCAACCCTTGTCGAAAGAAGTCTTTCCGTACGATTACAACGTGGGTATTTTCAAGAGTAGAGTGAATAGGTAATTACTAAACTAGTGCGCCTAACCATCCAGGGCTGCATTTTCACTTAACATCAGGTGGAATCGTAGTCAAGCACGTGCTTTGAAAGTAAAAAAAAATAGAGTTACCATTCAAGCCTAGGCCTTGCCCTCAGTTACTAGCTAAAGAGGTTCAGGCTAAGCGACCTAAGAGCTGTGTTAACTCTCAAAACCTGAACAAGATCCCCTGTAATAATGGTTATAAAAATATGGTTATCCGTTGATACTATCAGCAGCTATGTAAAAAGAATCGCAAATCGAAGTGCCGAAAGTGTCGGCTTTGATTCGCATTTTGTCTCTGTTTACCCCGTTAATGATTAAAAGGACGTGAGAGCCTATATTTTTATTTAAACGCTTTCTAGCTTTTCATTTCAACAATTATTTAAATATCTAACATTTGTCGACATAATGTCCCTCGAAATCTATATATATATAAAAGAGAAAGTGTGTGGGTATGTTCGATATAGACTTCAAAACGGCTGGACTGATTTCATTGAAACTTTCAGGAATCTTCAAACTATAGAGGTCGCCTGGCTACCGAACTCTGGCTTGAGAATCGAACCGAGCAACTTTAACTTGTCAAGTAGTTACTATACAACTTTAGCACGACAATCGCTTGATTTCCCCCGCGGCCGTTTGACACTTCGCAATAGTGACAAAAACAACGAGCTATAATTAAAATTAATTAACCAGTGAAAGCTTTTATCGTTCCGTTTACACCGATAACGTGTACTCGGATGTGAAAAAACATTAATTAACATCTATTGCGGAGTGGTCGTTTATTATTTGTACAGCAAAGGACTGGAATAGTTTGCCCGCGTCTGTCTTTACCTACGATTACAATGTGGTCATGTTCAAGAGTAAATTGAATAGGTATTGACTAAGCTTACCATCTTTTTTTTTGTTAACGGGGAGGAAATCTTCAAAAAGATACCCCGCCTTCTGGGGAAGTCGGCGGTTATGTGGGGTTTTTACCCACTAAAACCTCCCCGGTGGCCCTTTCCTCGGTGCATGACGAGGGGCTCCGGGATCTCCAGTGGAACGCACCGGAGCCCCTCTGCACTGCGCTCAAGGAGAGCACGTCCCGGGGGGGTAGGTTACTCCCTCCCCCCCTGTGCCCTCATAGTGCAAGGCTACACGGGCCAGCCGATGTCGCCTTCTTTCCGGGTCCACCTTAGCGGACGACAAAGTGAACCCAAGGCTCCTTTAGTCGCCTTTTACGACAGACAGGGATACCGTAGTCTTATTCTTGAGAGCCCAGAACTACAGGGCTGCGGGCCGGTGGCCTTCTAACGGGATCGGCCCTCTCCCGATCCCGTTTGGCGGTCTCCTTCTGGGTCATTACGGACTCGCAGAAGGAGACCAGCGCCTTCCATTTAGAAGCTTACCATCTAGGACTTCATTTCCACTTTTTGACAGAAAATGTGGTTGTCTATGGTAAATTTATTCAATACTTTTTCCACATATATCATAAACATCTATTAGAAATCCGTTCTAGTTTCACTTAATAAACATTAGAATAACGAATTATTAATCTAATCGAAGGAATTTAAAACTGATTATGATTTTAAACCAAAAAAATTATAGGCTACAAGTGAGTTAATTAACATAATATTAGATATATACTAAAAGCTTCTCTGAAAGACGCTGCATTTTATGGTAGATAGAATCAAAAAAAGAGTAAAAAAATCACGAAAAAACAAAAGCACAGTAATAAATAAACAAACAAGTAGTGACACAAACAAACGGGACGGCGTTCTTTTTATGGACGAACTACACAGTTGGCCAGAGAGGCCCTTACTGCTTCACCGGATAGAGAGGCGGCATAGCTCTTCGCTCAGCCTAGACCTCTATTAACACAGCCCTGGGCTCTCAAGAATAAGACTATGGTATCCCCTGCCTGTCGTACAAGGCGACTAAAGCGGCCTCGGGTTCACTGGGCGACAAGGGTGGGGCCTGAGTCGTCCACCAAAGTGAACCCGGGAAGAGGGCGACATTGGCTGGCCCGTGTCGCCTTCCGCTGCGAGGGCACAGTGGGGGAGGGAGTAATCTCCCCCTCGGGACGTGCTCTCCTTGAGCACAGTGCAGAGGGGCTCCGGTGCGTTCCACTGGAGATCCCGGAGCCCCTCGTCATGCACCGAGGAAAGGGCCACCGGGGAGGTTTTAGTGGGTAAGAACCCCACATAACCGCCGCCTTCCCCCCAGAAGGCGGGGTATCTTTGTGAAGATTTCCTCCCCGTAAACAAAAAAAAAAAAGACCTCTATTAACAAGTTATTCGACACAAGGGTCCCCGGTGAGGAATAACCTCGACCTGCACTTATACTATGTACTTACACATTCCGAAGCAAAAGGACCGAACTACCAATCGGTTGGAAACTATTTTATTAATAAAACTATTTGGGACAGTCTGTGCTAAACTAACTTATATGCCACTTTTGGAAGCGTTGGCGTTGGGAGAAGAAGTGGCTTAAGAAACTCCAGCAACGCCCTAATCCTATCCAAAGGTTGGGACCTTCCCGTAAAATATCTTTATGGCGCATGGACGGCGCTCATCCTAAAACTCAACATTTGGCCAGTAGTTCTATATGGATACATGCAAGGTATAGACTTTAGTCGACAATTTGCGTAAAAGCTTTTGAAGTCTTTAAAATGCGGACGTATCCAACACAGATTATTCTTTCTTGAACAAGATCCAATTAGTCGGAACCATCAAGCAGTGTAAAATCATGTAGATTTTACACTGCTTGATGCCCAAGCCATATCCCACAACATTAGGCACTACTACTGCAATGTTAATTATGGGAAAAATCAAGAGAAGGATGGGTGGGAAGAAGGAAAAGGCATGGCTAAAGGACAGAATTTTTGGGGAATCAGTTGGCGTGGTATTATGTTATTCGTACATTTCTGGCGCACATACTTGATGGAAATTTAAGACATATGATTTTACAGTGGATCCATATTAATATCGATTAAAAACATAGAAACGAATTGAGAACCTTTTTTGAAGTCGGTTGAAACATTAAGCGCGGACGAAATGTGGCCTGGGATAGAAAATGTCGATTACAAAGACTTAATTGACTCCCCGGTCACGATCCACACTTGTGAACCATTATAGAAAGATGGAAAAATTCCAAATTGATATAGAATATGACATACGACGTCTACAGACGTCTGACTGTTTATTCAATTGACATAATTACTTGAATGTTAATTCCTATTTAAATATTTAAAAGAAATACGTTTTTTAGCCAGCTAAATTGCGTTAATTCTGCAAAGGGTGCGTTTAAGGAGAGAAACCCGCGCGCAAAACCTGTTCACGCGGAAAGAAACGTCAATTGAAAATAATTACATATAACAGATGATGAAATTAGACATAGTATTGAAGAATCACCCGTTGTTGTTCCGGCGCGTTGAAAGGTCGACGAGCGTAATGTATTCAGGTAAAAAGCGCACGAACACACGTCGGTAAATTCTGCCAATTATCGTGAACGTGGAAGCAGCCGTTACGCACGTAGTTACCATAAACTGTGGGACTCCCGTAAAATGATGAATATTTATGCTAATTTATTTTATCCTTAAAAAAAGTAACTGTCTATATTTGTGCATAAGAGAGTATAAGGGCATATATGTGCTGAGACGGTGTCCAATAATCCATCATATCTTTTGTCGTATTTGTCCGTTTTTTTTTAACTGTATTGGTTTTGTTTATTATTTTCTGTTTATTTTTATTAGTAATGTTTTCTAGTGATGCCAATAAAGAATATGTCTAGGTCTATGTCTAGGCGTAGGCCTAGGTCTAGGTGTGAGCCCAGGTCTATGCTCAGGCTTAGGTCTAGGTCTAGGTCGACGACTACGAATAGGACTATGTCTACGTCTTGGTCTACATCTACGTATACGTAAACGTCTACGTCTACGTCTACTTCTACGAATTCGTCCACGACTACGTCTTGGTTTACGTCTTCGTCTAGATCTACGTCTAGGTCTACGTAAATAACAACATCTACGTCTACGTCTATGTCCATGTCTAGTCCGACACAAGGCCCTAGTGCAAACTGGCAGACTTCACACGCCTTAAGTAAATTTGTAACACATAGACATTTCATATATTGGCATCATATACAAATTCATCACAAGCAAAATATGTCACACATTAAAAAAAGCAAAAACAACAAGTATATTTACGAGTAAAAAACCGACTTTCTTGTTTGTATTTCAGAATTAACGAACAAAATAGAATAAATCTAATAGTAACATAATAAAAATCTAATAAGAACTCAACCTAACTCTCATCGAACTACCTTTCAAGTACATCGTTTCCAATTAAAAATTAATCATCGAAATCGGTTGGCGTGATATTGATTTCTAATCCTTTTTGAAGTCGGTTGAAAAATACAATTGAAGAAAGAAGGAACGGACAAATAGAACATGATACCAACATCGGACATATACTCAGCATGTACTGTCCTAAGCAGCAGCGCTGACTGCAGTGGCGAGGACGGGCCAATGTCGTGTGCGCACGTAGGTTTTCTCAAGATGTTTTCCTTCACTATCCACATTATAAATCAGCAATAAAACTTTTTTTTTTATAATTTCTAAGCAAGTGCTTGACTACGATCCCACCTGATGTTAAGTGGAAATGCAGTCCTGGATGGTAAGGCGCACTAGCTTAGTAAATGCCTATTCACCCTACTCTTGAAAATACCCACATTGTAATCGGAAGGAAAGACAGACGCGGGCAAACTATTCCAGTCCTTTGCTGTACGAAGAATGAAAGACGAAGCAAATCGCTTCGTTCGGGCTTGAGGGATGTTCACAACAAAGGATGAAATCCCGCAGTGCGTCTAGAAGTCCGATGGTGGAAAGGGGATGGGGGAATTAGATCATGTAGTTCCTGAGCACACTCTCCAAAATGCAATCTGTAGAAAACCGAAAGGCTAGCTATCTTACGCCTGTGCTCAAGACTGAGCAGATTGGTTTCAGTTGCGTCACCAAATAGCCTCTTAGCCCGCCTCTCCACCGAGTCCAAAGCTGCGAGATGGCATTTAGCTGCGCCTGCCCAAATGTGACAGCAGTATTCTACACACTTCAACAAACAATTGCATCGGTGCCGAAATCATGAATTAAATTCGATCAGTTAGCGTACTAGTCAACCTTAAATTATATTAAATAATAATCTTTACTGAAATCATCAAAGCAATTTATTAATGGCCTCAATTTAGAGTTCAAGGAGTACCGGCACGTTCGGATCATTTGTACACTAAATACACTTAACGAGTGATGTGACTCACGATCGGGTTTTATTATCGATAAAAATCCGGATCAAATGAAGTATTCAGAGTTAGTGTAAAATGCCGGGCGTGTTGACAGAGACGCAATCAATAAATCACTCGGCACAACAAAGAGGTATTCAATGTGTGTTGATTGTGCCTCTTGGGAATGCTTTTTAGTAAGCGGTAGTGATGTTCTCATGGTTTATCGACTGACTAAGACTTAATTTATAAATGACTAGCCGCGCCCCGCGGTGTTGTCCGCGACTTACAGTATCTCCTTTTCTGCACCTTGTATGATGTCATGATTTTATCTATATAATTAAATAAAAGTATAGCCAAGTTACTCTTTATTAAATCATCTATCTGGCAGTGAGAGTCCCGTCAAAATCGGTCCAGCCGTTTCGGAGTCTATATGGAACATACCCACACACTTTCTCTTACAGTATCCTCCTATCTCTTCACAGTATTCCCTAGCAATGTCTTAGTGAGTGGCATCTCCTAAAATGGAATGGACGGATGCTTGTTGATTGAGTTATTATAAGTAACAATAAAATATACATATATAACTATATAGATATATATGAAGACAAACAGAAAAAAGGAAAATTTAAAAACTCGTTGAGATATAGATTTAGAAGTAAGCCTTTAAATGTAGCCTTAGTTCCAGCTGTACGTATATTTTGTCGGTTTTTATTTTTACTTTTAAATAAATAATTGTTAATTTATCGATAACCAAAAAACCAAGATTGATCTGGTAAGATCTCTGGTGTTCCCATTTTTCACATACGGAGCGGAAACTTGGACCCTCAAGAAGGCAGATAGATCTCGTATTGACGCATTTGAAATGTGGAGCTGGAGGAGAATGTTGCGAGTACCTTGAACAGCCCACCGCACAAATGCGTCAATTCTCCGGGAAGTGGGTGTCACTGTCAAATTGTCAATGGTCTGTCTCCGTAGGGTTTTCGAATTATTCAGTCACATAGCCAGGAAAACCGATACCTTGGAAACACTCCTGGTCACAGGCAAAGTACAGGGAAAACGACCAAGAGGGAGGAGCCCTATGCGTTGGACAGACCAAATTAGCACCAACACCAACAGGAGAGTCCACGAGGCATTTCACACCGCCAAAGACCGCAACAGGTGGAAAGCGATCGTCCGCCACATAATTCGTGGAGGTCACGACCCTCAGCAATGAGGAAAACGACGCAAGGAGGAGGAATTTATCGATAACGTACAGTACAACACTCGGTCGGCCGTTTCTAGAGGCTCATTGGTGGTCCACAAATGCTTTGATAGAATATGCCGAATCATGGCACGCGATTCAAATATGACGATGATACGGCTCTTATGTTATTTACAATTTTATTTCTATCAACTTCTCATGCCACTACACTATTTATGCGATGACAAAATAAGGCTTAAAATGCTTTGTAGTTATCTAGTGTCGTTGTAAACTAAATTGGCAAGTCTAGGATATAAATCGGTGTCCATTAAACTGTTATTATCTATCCATTGACGAGAGGTTAATAAAATATTGTTCGATCGACTTCACTACTCTGCAGTAGTGTGGTAATTCTCATATTAGGCAATATCAATATCGCCTGATTTTCACATAATATATCAAAATCTAGACCAGTGGTGTGCAACCCTTTTGGTTGGCGGGCCACAAATTGTAAAAAATACTTTAAAAGGGGCCAAATTGACCGAAAAAAATATTTTGATTTATAAAATCTGCTTAATAAAATAATTAAAAGATAAGCAAGTTACACAAATTGGTGATGGCAATTATTTTTATTGGCTTTTTACGTAAAATTTACGATGTTGTAATTTTTTTTTAAACAAACCGAGATTTTTTAAGATAAACACTAATGATATAATTAAAACAGAAACAATTTTACTATAACACATCAAAAATATTAACAAAACAAAGTCTTGGCGGGCCGGATGAAATGCTTTAACGGGCCATATTTGGCCCGCAGGCCGTAGTTTGCCCACCACTGATCTAGACCTTCTTAAAATATAAGTACCGTACCCAGCCCGCTTCGCCTTTTCGCCTTCGCCGAGATTTTGCTTATTTTAAATAAACAATAAACTTTTTTTTTTTTTTGTTAACGGGGAGGAAATCTTCACAAAGATACCCCGCCTTCTGGGGGGAAGGCGGCGGTTATGTGGGGTTTTTACCCACTAAAACCTCCCCGGTGGCCCTTTCCTCGGTGCATGACGAGGGGCTCCGGGATCTCCAGTGGAACGCACCGGAGCCCCTCTGCACTGTGCTCAAGGAGAGCACGTCCCGGGGGGGAGGTTTCTCCCTCCCCCCCTGTGCCCTCATAGTGCAAGGCTACACGGGCCAGCCGATGTCGCCTTCTTCCCGGGTCCACCTTGGCGGACGACAAAGGCCCCCACCCTTGTCGCCCAATGAACCCGAGGCCCCTTTTAGTCGCCTTCTACGACAGGCAGGGGATACCGTAGTCTTCCTAATATTCCTACGTTTATTCGTAAATACAAAGAGAGCGTCCGCGTGTAACAGCATTTAACGTTTGATTTGAGTTGAAGTCAGTTTTTGTTTTTACTTGTTTGAAATCGGTTGATAACTTCATTATGAAACACGGGGACGTGGTAAATTGGAATAACTTTGAGTTTTATTGTGTTACCCTTCAACCAAGTATGTTATATAAAATTCGTGTAAATTTTAGAAATAATTACACAGAATATATTTCAAATTGTCACCACGGAAAGGGTGGGCTACGTCAATGTTAACTTTAACCGCTGTATAATGCCCGGCGTACATTAGCACGCCGACACCCCGCCGGACTGAAATTACGTCTGAATTGGCTCCCCGAGGTCAGAAATCACTAACACATTAACTTTATTACACCGATATCGGCCCTTGAGTAATTTGCACGAATTTACGCCATAAATTGTAATTCAAAATGGTTAGGTAAAGTATAAGCCAATCCGCGATCCCGTTCCAACGATTACGTGCACCGAGGTTGAGGATGTATTAAAAAATCTGCGTCCCCGCAAAGCCCCCGGTATAGACGGCATACCTAACTTGGTTGCCAGACGTTTCCCCGATAATATCGTACGCCTCCTGGCTATAATATTTAACGCGGCCATGACTCACGGCATCTTTCCCAACGAGTGGAAGGAGGCCGACGTCGTAGGGTTCTTCAAACCCGGTAAACCGCGCACAGAACCTTCTTCATATAGACCTATTAGTCTTCTCTCCGTTTTAGGGAAAGTATACGAACGGCTTATCTTAGCTCGATTACGCGCCTTCATGGACTCGCGAGAGCTTCCCATACCGAGCAGTTTGGCTTCCGCGCCAAACACTCATGTACTCAACAGGTGCTCCGCATCACGGAGCACATTCACGCCAAATCCTTTATTGGCATGCATACGGGAGCAATCTTCCTGGACGTGGCGAAGGCATTCGACAAAGTCTGGCACGCCGGGCTTGTATACAAGCTATACAAGCAGGGTGCCCGACTATCTAGTGCGCATAGTGCGCGATTTTCTTACCGGTCGAACCTTCAGGTACCGCGTCGAGGGAGTGCGCTCCACCCTCCGTCCCGTTCGAGCCGGAGTACCACAAGGCTCCGTACTCGGTCCGTCCTATACACGCTCTACACTAACGATATTCCGCGCTCACGTAGAGCAGAGCTAGCCCTTTTCGCCGACGATACCGGCATTTATGCTTCCGGGCGTTCTCGAAGTCATTCTTAAAACTCCAGACCGCGGCCGATGCCTAGAGTTGGTTTCGGAAATGGAGAATAGAAATCAACCCGGCTAAGAGCGCAGCCATGTACTTCACGAGGCGTCTTCAGTCTCCACCTCGTTGCGTCCAACTTCTAGGTACCCTATTCCATGGGTTACACAAACCAAATACCTTGGTGTCGTATTAGATCCCAAACTCAGCTTCGGCCCTCCGTAGATTAAGTTAGGAACCGGGCGGCCTACGTTATGGGTCGCCTATATCACCTCATTAATAAGAAAAGTAAAATGTCCCTTCGTAATAAGGTGATACTTTACAAAGCAGTTATACGTCCCGTTATGACGTACGGACTTCGCGCATGCCGCCCATAAACATATCCATAGGTTACAAGCAATTCAGAATCGTTTTCTGCGACGACCCACGGGTGCGCCGTGGTTCGTACGTAATCGCGAGCTCCACGTTGATACAGGGTTACCGACAATGTCACAATTCTTTAAGCAGGCATCTCGACGGTTTTTCGAGACTGCCACCAAACATTCTAACAAACTTGTTCACTTAGAAACTTCTTGTAAGTGCCGCCACTTATAAGCCTTCCTATAATAAATTCCGTCGCGTCGCCCGGAGGCCGAGACACGTTCTTGACGATCCGGACGACGCGATTACCATTGCACAGGCTAGATCTCTACAAATCGACAAAGCATCCATTCGCGACCGTCGGATGTTGCGAATAATCCTTGCGCGTTACCGCTATTTTATGGGCAGGCTCCACCCCTTAGATGTTAGGAGCGTTGCTGGAGTTTCTTCGGCCACTTCTTCTCCCAGCGCCAACGCTTCCCGAAGTGGCACTCAAAGTTAGTTTAGCTTTTGAATGTCTCTTAGATTATCCGTGAAATAGCAACCGACCGAGTCGTGGTTCGGCCCTCTCGGGCGCCCTCGGATCGGCATGCTTACGCGTAACATAGTAACCGTCCAAGCCGAGGTTACCCCTCACCGGGGGGACCCTTGTGTCGAGTTACTAGCAATAGAGGTTCAGGCTAAGCGACCTAAGAGCTATGCCACCTCTCAATCCGGTGAAGCAGTCAAGGCCAGCTTCTCTGGCCAATCTGTGTAGTTCGTCAATAAAAAAAAAAAAAAAAAAAAAAAAGTATAAGCTCACTAAGCTTCTTTTCCATACACATACATACCTGCGTTCATACACCCACAGTATGAATGAAGATTGAAGGAGATGAAATAGATATTCTAAATCTTTAATTTCCTCAGAGAAGGACTCCAAGCTGCAATAAATCTGAAAGCCCTAACCGCGCCGGAGCGTCAAAGCTATTGTATTATTTTCTCGCTCCAATCGTAAAAATTCCTTGCATTTCTACTTACGAGCCACTTTAAATCAATATACGAAAACGAACACGCCGATTGCTCGAGCAAATTAAGTTATAACAATGGCTGTAAAACTTCTTATAACTAAAGGTCGTATAATTACTTCAGATAAAGTAAATTTGAGAGTTATCACAATAGAGATATGAGTAAAAATGCATTAACATCATTGTTCTCTTGTGATTTATCTGTTGAAATGGTGCATTCTCATTTCGTCTCTGAACTCAGTTGAAGTTAGACCCGTTGTTGGGCACAGACCTTCTCTATGCAAAGGCATATTCCAGGCAGCACTAGTGCGTATTGCCAGACTTAACATGCCGTAGAAATTTCTTAGTTTAGATCAGTGGTGTGCAAACTTTTTGGTTGGCGGGCCACAAATTTTAAAAATACTTTAAAAGGGGCCAAAAATTGACCGAAAAAAATCTCTCGGGCGCCCTCGGATCGGACTGCTAACGCGTAATAATGGTAACCGTCCAAGCCGAGGTTACCCCTCACCGGGGGGACCCTTGTGTCGAGTTACCACCTAATAGAGGTTCAGGCTAAGCGACCTAAGAGCTATGCCACCTCTCAAATCCGGTGAAGCAGTAAAGGCTAGCTTCTCTGTGCCAACTGTGTTAGTTCGTCAAAAAAAAATTATAAAATCTACTTAACAAAATAATTAAAAGCTAACTAAGCAAATTACAGAAATTGTTGATGGCTTTTTTTTTTTGGCTTTTTACGTAAAAATTTATGACGTTATAATTTTTTTTAAAACAAACCGAGAATTTTTAATGGTTTTAAACCTTATAAACACTACTGATATAAATAAAATAGAAACAATTTTACAATAAAAGACGGTCGTTGGAGCAGGGCAGTAACCGAATGGTGGTCAAGACAGGGACGCTGGTCAATGGGCAGACCACTAGCCCGCTGGACGGATGACGTTGCGTCAGCCGCAATGGTTTCGTAGGACCGAAGTGGATGGCGTGAAAAAAGGGAGGCCTTTACCCAGCAGTGTCATCAGTTATCTTCCATAAAGGTTGATTATAACATAATAATAATATGATTTTATTTCAAACCAGTTCGATAATAGCCGCAGTAGTAAAACTGTGTCGCAGCTATTAACGCCCATCTCCAAACAGTTAAATACAAATACAAATTTAGTAAAATTAACAACTTATAATGTTATTTAGTTTAATCGTTTTGTGTGTGTGGGTGTTTGTGTGTAAAAGGTTGCGTGTGTTGAAGAGTGACTGTATGTGTAGGGATGAGTATGAAGGGAGTGAGTTAACTCTGTTTATTATAGTTTTAAAAGATCTTCTGTAAATTCATACGAGAGGGTTTGGAGCCATTCAGTAATATGTGTCTTACATTCTTTTAGTGGTAATGGGTATATATGTAATAATTTATTTACTTTATTGTACAAAAAGGCACTTAGGACGTAAAATTTATTGATTGATTGATATTTTTGTATATATTGCTTATGTTTATTTCTAAAATAAATAGAGCTCTATCCTTTTTATAAATAATCCTTGTTGTTATTTAGTTATTGACTTTCCTTATTATTCTACTATATATTTTACCTCTCCTGTCCTACAGGGTTGCCTGGAAAAGATCGCTGATGAAGGCCGCTTTCGCCCACTTTTAGTTAGTAGGTTCAAATTCCCCTATTCCAGGGAGCTTTTGAACATATAGGCCCCCCTCTCGACCTCCGTCTCAATCGAGACCGAGAGGTTGGGAGGGCGTAGTAATCGATAGATTCGTCGCGGCTGACGCTTGAGGGATTAGCCACGACGCAAAAATAGTTATACCTAAAAAATCCGTGTTAAAACGGTACCCAAGACCAGGGGAGCAGTCGCCCCCTGCGCTGATAACCCGGGTAATGGGGTAACACTCCGAGTCCCGTACCTGCGAGGTTCACGGGAACCTAGCAGATGACCACACACACACACACACACACACACACTTTTAGTTTCAGCTTAGTTGTTAATATAATTGATTGTATATTTGTATATGTGATGTGAGACGTTATATATATTTAATTTGGAATTATTTTTACATAGGTAAACATACGTAGCAGTAATGGAATCTGCTAAGTTGAAACACGAAATTACAATCTGATTCCTCCCTGCAGGGTCATCATCTTCAATGGCGGTCCTAAACTACTTAATAGGGTGATAATTGCTTGGCTATTACACCCCCCGGCACCCCTACTCGGAGGCCGGGGAATTGGGAGTTGTGGGCGGGATACCTATACTTTATATGTAGTATAATGTTTTGCGATGTTCATTCTATCGTCAATTTAAACAGAATTACGGTAAATATATTAAGGTTTATTATTATTACCCATTATTACTATTAGATACCCTTATATAATCTATACATAGAAGTCTTATAATTGGAAAAATGTGAGTAGACTTTTTTATTATTAATGTTTTTGCCCACACAATAAAACAATTGTAAAGGTTTTCGTAAGATCTGTTACAGGCAGAAAGTTTCTTAATTATTTTTACATATTTTTTTTTTGTAAAATTATCGCTATTCATCTTATGTCTTCATCTTTATCATGTTTATGCATTGTTTTCGCGTGGACTTAACAAATAGCCTAGTGATTACGTAATACAAGAAACAGCTTCGCAGGCCCACTAGGATTCTTAACGCGACCATGTCGAAATATAGTTACTAGATTTTAGTTATTAGAAAAAAATACAACATCATTACAGTCGAACCAATTCGATGCTATAATTAATTAATACTTATAAGAAAATATTAAAAAAAGGAAGAAAAAACATCAAAAAAAAATTGTTAAAAAATGCCTTCGATGCACTTTACGCTGCCTCTACAAATTGCGACTGGTTGCAACATAAGACATCCAACCAGAGAACAATTCCTGGAATACTGTGAGCTAGTTATGTTCTTAGCCGCAAAGGCTAACGGCTCAATAATAACAAGAAGAGGAACGGAGAAATATCCTTAAAGGAGGAAATATATATATATATATATATTACAAAGGGACGTTGTTGCACAAATTTTAGCAACAGGCTCATATGGTCCTAAATGGGGTCAAAAAAACAAGACATCCACTTGATGCGATATAGTATTAATAAACCCCACCACGCGTAACAAGAGTTCTTCTATAAATTAGTCCTGGAGGGACCAGGAGTAACGGAGCACGACGGCGCATGTAGATCCACTAGGCGCTCGTAGCTGCAATGCGGCCAGTACATCTGGGTGATCCGCAGCACCTTCCATACGTACGTCGCCCTGGTCACGTCTCGGCAATATAAAAAATGGGATTGGTTTTTTTTAAGTATTTCCATCTACGATTTGATCTTACTATCCTCTAGAATACAATAATACGTTGCAATTATAAAACGAGACGATATATTTAAGTTTTAAGAATATTTACTCAGCATCAAACAATATCAAAGCAAAGTCCGCCCACCGCATTGTGTGTTGCTTTGTAAAACGGTTCTCGTTATATTATGAAAATTCATTAGCAACTTAGCCGTCGGAGATTGCTTAATTTTCTTTAATATTAACTTGTACGGACCCCTTTTTAATTAATATCGACAAAATAGTCGAGGCGGCGGATGGCAATGATAAGCTCAATAGTGATGTGACAAGATAAACGATAACTAAAAAAAATATTTTTTATGTCTAACTTATATCAGTCAGTTAGTTACAGCCTTTTAAATATGTCCCACTGTTGGGCGCAGGGCTTCTCTATAGAGAGAATAAGGGCGTAGTCCGTCACGCGGCTCTAGTGCGGATTGACAGACTTCACATTGATTAGAAATTTTTTCTAAGACATGTAGGTTTCCTCATGTTTTCCTTCACCGTCGAGCGCGTTTACCACGCGCACATCACATCAGCACATAAAATTGCATTGCATCAGCAAATTTATATGCAAATTTGTACTCAGTGAAGTAGAAAAAAAGGTAAGTTCGATAGGAGATAATGAAGAAGACTAAAATAGACTAAGAATAGAAGATGTACGATTAGATAAAAACAATATTATATTATTTATAAATATGATTTTGATACTTCAATTTTATTGGAATAACGTGTGTACGTTGTCACAAATTAAAAGTCCGAGCGCCTTGCGCCTAGACACCTGGGATTTTTTTTTAATTAAATCCAAATCGATAAGTAAGCCGGCCATCACTATGATATTAATTTCAAAATTGGTTTAAATAGGCATTACGCCGCTTGTTAGCCCGGGTCCAAAATGAACTCATTAAAACTATAAAAGCAGCGGTAATTAAGGCCGCAGCCCTCGCTACCCGCCTCATCCCTCCCACGCCCATTTCCGACCCCTCAGAGGACCGGCTTACTACCCCCGGACCTCCTTCAGAGAGACATGCACAGATTTTCTGTTACTGAATGTGACAACGATATTTTCACGACTTTTGATTCGCGTGTCTTTAATTAGATTTCAAGATGCACGCCTTTGAAATGTATACGTATAGGCTTCAGGCTAAGCGATCTCAGCCCTGTACTTCTGGACTCTCAAGAATATGACTACGCTATCCTCTGCCTGTCGTAGAAGGCGACTAAAACGAGTCTCTGGTTCTCTGGGCGACAAGGGTGGGGGCCTTTGTCGCCCGCCAAGGTGGACCCGGGATGAAGGCGACATCGGCTGACCCGTGTCGCCTTGCACTGAAGTGCTCTCCCCGGGAAGTGCTCTCCGTGAGCACAGTGCAGAGGGGCTCCGGTATGTTCCACTGGAGATTCCGGAGCCCCTCACCATGCACCGAGGAAGGGCCACCGGGGAGGTTTTATTGCGTAAAAACCCCACATAACCGCCGCGTTCCCTCCAGAAGGTGGGGTATCTTTTAGAAGATTTCCTCCAAAAAAAGGCTAAGCGATCTAAGTGTTGATGATCTATAACATGTCTTAGAACATTTTCTAAGGCATGTCAAGTCTGCCAATCCGCACTAGGTGAGCGTGGCGGACTAAGCCCTTATACTCTATTGAAAAGGCCTATGTCCTTCTGTGCCTGAAAACTGCTAGCTAGTGTTATTACTAGTTCTTTAACCCTAAATATATTTTACAATGTCGCATCCAGACAACGGCACATTTATGTCACTGCGAACCTGGGGTGGGTTTTATTGCTCAGGACATAACATCCCGGGAGCGTTCGGTAATTTTCAACTAATAACCAGTTTAATTTTCATCGCCTTCTCCGTTTTCATATCAACGAGTTTTCGAGTCTTTAAATTTACAATACAAATAGGAATTTATAATACAACCCTTCGTTATGTGTAAATAAATGTGATCTCTGTGTTTTGTGTGACTGTATATGATTATTTCTAACTATATTTGTTTGTGGAAGATTTTTTTTTTATTTATTTTTAGACCTTAGTTTAAGTTGTTACAATATTTATACAAAAAGTAAAATACACAAAAATATCACACAAAATATAAAAACATAAAAACCTTTTTTTTTGTTGACGGGGAGGAAATCTTCAGAAAGATACCCCGCCTTCTGGGGGGAAGGCGGCGGTTATGTGGGGTTCTTACCCACTAAAAACTCCCCGGTGGCCCTTTCCTCGGTGCATGATGAGGGGCTCCGGGATCTCACGTGGAACGCACCGGAGCCCATCTGCACTGTGCTCAAGGAGAGCACGTCCCGGGGAGGTGCTCCCTCCCCTGTGCCCTCGCAGCGAAAGGCGACACGGGTTAGCCGATGTCGCCTTCTTCCCAGGTCCAGTTTGGTGGACGACTCAGGCCCCATCCTTGTCGCCCAGTGAACCCGAGGCCCCTTTTAGTCGCCTTGTACGACAGGCAGGGGATACCGTAGTCTTATTCTTGAGAGCCCAGAACTACAGGGCTGTACATTATTAAAACCTAACCTAGTGTGTGCCACCGGCTACGAGGCAGGGCTCAAGCAACCGGTGGTTCGGGCGTCACAGAGAGAAACCTCCTGACGATGCGTGCCGTGTCCAGGAGTACTGCCCTCTGTATCTGACCCTTGATCCAGCCATCTAGCGAAAGTCTCTTAAGATGTTTGACTTATCGCTATAAGACCGTTTTCAGAAACGACTATCGGGACAATGATCTTCGAATCAACATCTCACATAGCGGTCACCTTGTGAGCCAAGTCGAGGTTCTAGAAGATTAGGAAGATTATTATTATTATGTATTATAAATTAATAGATAAGATAAAAGATTATTATATATTATATAGCTTATTGACCAAGGGGGCTATAAAGTTTCATCTCCATGTGCTAATGATAAAATGATGAATCTATTTGTAAAACATCATAAATAATAAGGAAGAAGAATAAAATAAGTTTTGTTCTTCTTCCTTGCCTTTGACTGGGGAGGAAATCTTTAAAAAGATACCCCGCTTTCTTTGAAAGGCGGAGTTGTGTGGGTTTCTTACCCACTTAAACCCCCCGGTGGCCCTTCCTCGGTGCATTGTGAGGGCTTCTTCCGAAGTCCAATTCAGCGGACGATACCCCTTACCTTACCCACTACCCTTGTCACCCAGTGAACCCAAGGGCCCAATAATAATTATAGTATAAAATAAGTAGTTAGGCCTGTAGTAGAGATAGGAAAAATTGAAAAATGTAAAATAGAGAGTAAGGAATAGAGTAGTGTAGAGTAATGAAGTGAAAATGTATAATATAGAATGTAATGTAGAGTGTAAATGTAGTAATTGTAATAAAACTGTAATATAAGATAAATGTAAAATATGTATGTATGACTAATCACTAACATGGAGAAGAATGGAAGTAGAACTAGAAAATCCCTAACCACCCATGTTGGGGGAGCTAGAGTATGGCACATCGGATAACGTAGATTAAAGACAAAGGGTTTTACAGCTCTGAAACAGATCACATTTCAGCAGCCAAAGCCGGTGTGACATTAAAAAAAAAACCCAAGGGCCCTTTTAGTCGCCTTGTACGACAGGCAGGGGATACCGCAGCCTTATTCTACGAGCCCAGAACTACAGGACCGCTTCTTCCTAGCCAAATCCAATTGAGCCAGGGTCAGCTTAAGTATAATGTTGATTATTATAGCATTTATTTAAAAAAATTCGTAGTGACATAGTGTCAAATATTTTAATGAACAAGCAAAGTGTAACTTTTAATAAAAAATTAAAAAAGGAATGTACCGCTAACAAGGTTATCGATAACCGCTATATTAACGGATTAATCGGAATGTCCGATTCATTGCCGATTGTATTTCATACATACGAACACAAAGTTTGTGCAACAACAACATAAGCTTGCATACATTCGGACATTCCCTCAAAAGATTAGTAGATCTAAGAGCTGCATGACCTTTGCTCAGGAAATAGGACTTCCAAAGCGTCTCATAGACGTTATCGGTAGGATGGTATCATTTTTTTTTAATGACAAACTACACAGATTGGCCAGAGAAGCTGGCCTTGATTGCTTCACCGGATTGTGTGGCATAGCTCTTAGGTCGCATAGCCTGAACCTCTATCGTTAGTAACTCGACACAAGGGTCTCTTCAGTGAGGGGTAACCTCGGCTTGGACGGTTACTATGTTACACATAAGCATTCCGATCCGAGGGCGCCCGAGAGGGCCGAACCACGACTCGATCGATTGCGATTTCATGAATAATCTGTGTAAACTTCAATAAACCTATTTCAAAAAATCTCATCAATTAAATCTTCAAAATCGGTTTAAAAATGACGAAGACATGGGTGGTGCACGTAAAGTAAAAAAAAATACAGACGAATTAACAACTTCTTTGAGTTTAATAAAAATTCAAAACAGTCATACAACGGCGTTCACACACGTTATGACGTGTCATTGTCAAAATTGTGCAGGAGTCGTAAGTTCACCAAACGACAGGGCCGTGTGTGTCAGGTGTAAATCACTTAATCGGGGCGTTATTTAGGGACGATTTCCGAAAATCAATCGGTGGGCGGATCAGATAGCGTGATATATGGTGCGGAATTGACCGAGCGCGTTCCGCGTTGGTACCTATACTTTTTTAATTAAACGTTTGCTGCATAACTGCTATTTAAACATAGGTGTAGATGTAGACGTAGTCGTATACGTAGACGTAGAAATAGTCGTAGACATAGACGAGCTATAGATGTAGACGTGACATTCACGTAGACGTAGACATGACATATATTTAGACACTGACATATTCGTAGACGTAGACTTAGACTTTGACATAGACGTATACATAGTCGTAGGCATAGACGTAGACGTATATATAGACGTAGACATAGACGAGCCATAAATGACGAAGTGACATTCACGTAGACGTAGATGTGACATATATTTAGACATTGACATATTCGTAGACGTAGACGTAGACATAGACGGAGTCGTAGATATAGACACACCAATTAAAAAATATTTAATTGTAGTAAGAAAGAGCCGACAAATAGGTTATGATGACAACGTTTATCGCCGTCTCAGCATGCGCTGTCCCAAGGCTGCCATCGCGCTGAATCTTAACGTTGACCAGGACTGCAATGTGTACTTGCTTCGGCAGTACATATACTAAAATTGGAACGATACAGAGAAGATTAGCATGGCCCCTGCGCAAGGATGACACGCAAAATCGTGAAGCGTTCCACATTTTTGGGGTGTCCTGTCACTGACAGATCCGGGGCACCCCGCGCTCATAACGGCTGATGGCATTCGCGGTAGGTTTAGTGGGTATGGGCTGCCCAGGCCGAGTCCCACACATCCCTCCGGGCCCACCCAGGGTACCGGAGGATGGTTAATAACACGATTCCCCCGCGTTAACAAAAAAAAAAAAAAGGACTACCCAATGTACCTATAATACTGGTTATATTCAATTAAAATAGTGCGCCGTAACATCACGTTTGCAACGAGCACGGCAGTATGGAAACCCATCGTGAGGAAACCTGCATGTGTTACATATATTATACATATTTTAGGCTGTTGTTAGGTACTTTGCTTTCATATAATTGAAAAATTCAATACATATAAAATTCAATAGTTGAGTCAGTAACCTTCCTGGCACAAGCTTTAGCTAATTTGGAATTGTAAACAGGAATGTTAGAAAAATATTGTGTTTTTTAAAAAAGCTAGCAATATTTCTTTTTTTCAGAAATATTACTAACAATCTTGTTAACCATTCCAACTAAGCTTAAGCTTGTGCTAGGACATGGTTCACGGCCATAGTCGAATGGTAGATTCGAACCCACGACCTTACGATTCGCAGACCGTACCCTAAACCATTAGGCTATTAACGCTTTTATGTTATTGCCATGGCATTTTTGACCGACTTTAAAAAAAAGTTGATGAGTGCGAGGATTTATTTTCTTTTAACAAGAATGTTAGAGAAGAAGTGTTATTTCCACCGCTTTTAAAAGTAGGACTTTTATAGTTCATTTTGTCTACATGTGTGTATGTTTTTTTTTGTATAAACGAAACGTGGCAGTTATAGCATAACGCCTAAGCGGGTATCGCCATGTTTGTCTACCCAGAAAATGTTTAAAGTGTGTTAGGATTTATTTACTTTTAAGAATGTTAAAATCTGTTATTGGCATGGCTTTTAGTTAACGTTAACAGTGACAACATAAGCGATAGCTACTTCTGCTTACCCCGATAGTGTTTAAGGGATGCGAGAACTCATTTCCTTTTATTTATACATAATAGCGATCAATTAAAATCACCATCACCGATAAATCATTCACAATCAATTTACGTCATATCCTCAGAGGGGAGTTATTACAATACCTACAAAGCTGACGTCAACTTAAAAGATTTGACGATCGCTAATCAGCGATAAGGTCCCTACACGTGTACTATTAGACTTAGGCCTTATTAACGACTGTACAACAAAAATAACATAACTCACGAATATGTTTTAACCAAATACAACCGTAATCAATAAAATTTAAAGTTTAAATTTCAATGATTCGTTGTGAGAGTTATGATGTATGGATAATGCTCTGTATAAACATTAGCATCACAAAACGTTCATTCATCAAGCACATCAGCCCACTGATTGTAGGACTGATAACAGAGGCTGCACAGCAGAGAATTCACTGGAGTTGATATTACACACCTTTTTTTTGTTCACGCGGGGGAATCTTGTTATAGACCATCCTCCGGTACCCTGGGTGGGCCCGGAGGGAAGTGTGGGACTTGGCCTGGGCAGCCCCTACGCACTAAACCTTCCGCGAATGCCATCAGCCGTTATAAGCGGGGTGCCCCGGATCAGTCAGCGACAGGACACCCCAACGACCGGCCGGTCCAGTCAAAAACCGGACTACATCCTCAAAAGGGGACTTCTCCGGCACTCAGAGAAGTCCCGACGACGCCGAAGCATACTGGGACCAGGAAGGGGGCGGCAAGAGGAGGCGTTGGAAACGCCTCCTGCGTACCCCGATACGTCGCCGGCGGAGTGATTATCTTCACCTGCTCGAGAAGAGTATAGAAAAGAATGAATATGACGAGAAATGAATAATTTAATATATTGTGATTTTTATCATTAAAAAAAAATTATCTCCTAAATTATGGTATGATAATTCGGGTCAAGACAAAATATCTGCATTGACTATTATAAGAAAAGTTTAATATTGTTTAAGCAATATTAGATTTTGAATTTAAAAAGAAGTTGAATTCAAATCTAACATTTCCATTATACTTTTTACACTATAAATGTTAGATTTGAATTCAACTTGTTTTTAAATACAAAATCTAATATTAAAAAAATATTTTATCCCTCACAATATATTACATTATTCATTTCTCTCCATATTCATTCTTTTCTATTCTCTTCTCGAGCAGGTGAAGATCATTACCTACACCCATGTACATATCAGCAGCATATCTATTAACATCAGGTGGAATCGTGATCAAGCAATAGCTTAGAAAGTATAAAAATAGATTAAATAAAAATTTAATTAGTTAATAGATCAACTCTAGAAAGATATTTATTGCAAACATCAAAATTGAGATTACAAACAAACTAATTACATAAAACTGGCATCCCTTCATCGCTTCCCCTTGATGCCCCTGACGTATGCAACAATAGGAACGCACAACACTATTATAAACAACGTTCAAATGTAAACTAAGCTTTACTCAATTGGCATAAGGATCGAAGTCGCTTACAAAATGATTAATAAGCCGCATAGTTGTGGCTGTATATCCGAGGACGATCTCTAGAGTTGATAAGGACAATCGTAAATGTTTGTCCTTATTTCAGCGAAAGGCTGTCAGATTTGTTGATAGTTCTGTATTAACGAACGCCTTTTTAATTCGTTTCACAATAGCTGTCATTCAGTCACTTAAGACATGATCGTTTCCTGCTTCTATTTATATCGTTGACGTATTATTTGTCTATGACCGTGTTTCTTTTCTTAATTAAAACCACATTATTTTTGTTACTAGTGGTCACCTTATAGTACATTTGCAGTACAATTGCAGCATTGAAATTACTATTAATATATAGCCGTGAGCAAAAATAAAGGGTCGGTTAAGAAAGTTTGAATATCTCGGAAGATAAAGACGCTGGCTAACTGAAATAAATAGCGCATGATAGACAATTAAATATCCTTAAAATAAAATAAAATATTTTTATTAATTTATTTATATTGAAAAAAAAAACATAAACTTAAACGAAAATTTTTGTACTTAGTGTTGCCTACATGTGGCGTGAAAATTTAAATAAAAATAAAATTTAATGAAAATACTGCATTACCCAAGTTTACGTAAGATAACTTTTTTCGTTTAAGTTTATGTTTTTTTTAAATATTTTATTTTAAATCACAGAAGAATAGTTAAAATTACGTAAGATTATATATTTAAATATTTAACTCGTATTAATATTATAGTTATAATAAATAAATAAAATATAAAATACCCCTAACAGACAAATGGCCTAGTTAAGCCACGTGCTCGTTTTCCCTTCTGCTGAAGGCTGAATAAAAATATGTGTTAAAACGTGTTAAATTGAAGCCTTAACCAATGTATTTATTAAGATAAATGACCTTTTTTTTATGACGAACTACACAGATTGGCCAGAGAGGCTGGCCTTGACTGCTTCACCGGATTGAGAGGTGGCACAGCTCTTAGGTCGCTTAGCCTGAACCTCTATTGCTAGTAACTCGACACAAGGGTCCCCCCGGTGAGGGGCAACCTCGGCTTGGACGGTTACTATGTTACGCGTAAGCATTCCGGTTCACGACTCGATCGGTTGCTATTTCACGGATAATCTAAGGAACATTCAAAAACTCAACTAACTTTGAGCGCCACTTCGGGAAGCGTTGGCGCTGGGAGAAGAAGAAACTCCAGCAACGCTCCTAACATCTAAGGGTGGGGCCTGCCCATAAAATAGCGGTAACGCGCAAGGATTATTCTACGTAGGTTCAAATTACCCTATTCTAGGAGCTTTTGAGCATATAGGCCCCTCTCGACCTCCGTCTCAATCGAGCACAGAGTAATGCTTCACTCTACTATTTACTCGATGCTTGAGAAGATTAATTGTGACGAACTTTTTTCTTAAATATGCTGCCTTCATCTGTCAAGATACTAAAAATGATGAGTCCTCCAATAAGATATTTCCAAAAATATTATGGGAGAAAAAGCGAACTTCCAAAAAGGATTAGAGCCCAGTTTATTACGCGATTATTCAACCGACTATAAAAGAGGAGGTTCTTTTAAATCTCTCAATTCGTCTGTAGTCTTTTAATGTTGATACACTAATAGCGTCGTCTTTTATGATTTTTTAAGAATAACTACACAGATTGACCAGGAAGCTGGCCTTGACTGCTTTACCGGATTGAGAGGTGGTATAGCTCTTAAGTCGCTTAGCCTGAACCTCTATTGCTAGTAACTTGACACAAGAGTCCCCGGTGAGGATAACCTCGGCTTGGACGGTTACTATGTTACGCGTAAGCATTCCGATCCGAGGGTGCCCGAGAGGGCCGAACCACGACTCGGTCGGTTGCTATTTCACGGATAATCTAAGGGACATTCAAAAACTAAACTAACTTTGAGTGCCACTTCGGGAAGCGTTGGCGCTGGGAGAAGAAGTGGCCGGAGAAACTCCAGCAACGCTCCTAACATCTAAGGGGTGGGGCCTGCCCATAAAATAGCGGTAACGCGCAAGGATTATTCGCAACCTCCGATGGTCGCGAGTCGACAACTTGTTGTGTAACACAGTTAAATTGAAGACTTAAACAATGTATTTATTAAGATAAATGACCCAACATCCCATAACTAAGGCCCAAGGTGCAAAAGGACGCAATTATATAAATTTATTTACGTAAACTTTATTTTGAAACGAGACCCCTACACCTCTAATTGTATTAATTATAACCATAAACGTAATGCAATAAATACCTTCATTTGTTATTAATACGGGATGCATGCATGCTTATTTGTGTGTTCATTAATGTAGTAAGGGGCCTTAAATGGTATAACTTGATACTATAAGTCAGCTAGAGGCTTGGAAAGGCACAAATCGTCTCGCGACTCGCCCAAATTGGGCCAGAAACATTTTAACTGCTGCGTTATATACAGCGGGAGATACAATATACGATGTTAATTTATCAGTAATTGAATTCAGAATAGTATTACCTACCAGTAATGGTTGGGTAATAATATCATGTCTTTATCATCTAATATCAAATAATGTTTTTTGATTGAGATATTGGTAGGTTTATGATAGTTTTTTTAATGACGAACTACACAGATTGACCAGGGATGCTGGACTTCACTGCTTCACTGGATTGAGAGGTGGCATAGCTCTTAAGTCGCTTAGCCTGAACCTCTATCGCTGGTAACTCGACACAAGGGTCCCCCTGGTGAGGGTAACCTCCGGTTGGGCGGTTACTATGTTACGCGTAAGCATTCCGATCCGATGGTGCTCGAGAGGGCCGAACCACGGCTCGGTCGGTTGCTATTTCACGGATAATTCAAGGGACATTTAAAAGCTAAACTATATTTGAGTGCCCCTTCGGGAAGCGTTGGCGCTGCGAGAAGAAGTGGCCGAAGAAACTCCAGCAACGCTCCTAACATCATAGGGGTGAGGCCTGCCCATAAAAGGGCACTGTGGATCAAACACGGCTTGCATACCGTACTATGCACTTGCGACACAAATTGAACTATATTTTGTCTCTATGTTTACAGCACATGTGTTTTATGTTATTTATCTAATGCTTGATGTAGTTAGCTCGTGATAGAGGAAAATGTAACAGCCTGTAGTTAGGCAGTCGGGTTTGCATATTAACATTCCCGCGCTGGCTCGCCAGATCGAGGCGCGCGCACCGCGGCCAAGATGTCTCAATCGAGCACAGAGTAATGCTTCACTCTACTATTTACTCGATGCTTGAGAAGATTAGTTGTGACGAACTTTTCTTCTTAAATATGCTGCCTTCATCTGTCAAGATACTAAAAAATTATGAGTCCTCCAATAAGATATTTCCAAAAAAATATTATGGGAGAAAAAGCGAACTTCCAAAAAGGATTAAAACCCAGTTTATTACGCAATTATTCAACCGACTATAAAAGAGGAGGTTCTTTTAAAATCTCTCAAATCGTCTGTAGTCTTTTTAATGTTGGTACACTAATAGCGTCGTCTTTTATGATTTTTTTTTAAGAATAACTACACAGATTGGCCAGAGAAGCTGGCTTTGACTGCTTCGCCGGATTGAGAGGTGGTATAGCTCTTAGGTCGCTTAGCCTGAACCTCTATCGCTAGTAACTTGACACAAGGGTCCCCCCGGTGAGGGGTAACCTCGGCTTGGACAGTTACTATATTACGCGTAAGCATTCTGATCCGAGGGCGCCCCAGAAGGCTGAACTACGATTCGGTCGGTTGCTATTTCTCAGATAATCTTAAAAGCTAAACTAACTTCGAGTGCCACTTCGGGAAGCGTTGGCGCTGGGAGAAGAAACTCCAGCAACGCTCCTAACATCTAAGGAGTGGGGCCTGCCCATAAAGTAGCGGTAACGCGCGAGGATTTATTTATGAACGGAGTTTTTTGTATTTAATGGTTAAATTCGGTATTAAATGGTTTTCATTTGAATCTTGGTTTGTATAGGTAATATACCCACGCAGCCCTGTAGTTCTGGGCTCGTAGAATAAGACTACGGTATCCCCTGCCTGTCGTAGAAGGCGATTAAAAGTGGCGTCGGGTTCATTGGGCGACAAGGGTTGGGCCTTTATAATTCATTTACTATAACAAACACTATCTCCGAGCTGAACACTTCTAACTTCCCCTTTACTGTACTCCGACCGACGACTTTTTTTCTCGCGAAGTACGGTGTCCCTGTCCGGCCTTATAGCGTCTAGTCGTATTCTCAACTGCCGGCCCTGCAAAATTTGAAATTAACTTCTGGAATTAACTTTTTTAGGGGGTATAAACTAGTGCTTGACCACGATCTCACCTAATGTTAAATGGTCATATAGTCGAAAGATGGTACGCGCTAGTTTAGTAAGTGCCTATTCACTCTACTCTTGAAGGCTCCCACGTCGTACTTGGACGGAAAGACTGACGCCGGCAACTTGTTCCACTCCTTTGCTGTACGCATGGTGAACGATGACTCAAATCGCTTCTTTCGGACACGCGGAACATCGACTACGAAAGAATGGCTCGCAGAATGTTGGACGGGGGAATTACACGAGTTAAACGAAACTAATTTTCAAGCTGGCTACTTCTGCGAATTCTAACAAAGTCCAGTGCCACGCCATTTTTCACAAATCGGACACTTATTTGTACACCTAACAGAATTTTCGTGCTTTTGCAACGAAACAAGAACTAGGACATAGAACAGACGAGGTCTCTATAGTGCGGTTAACCTTTGTGCCGTAGGTAACGTCGACACGAAATCCGCGATTTTTCCATATCTTTTATTTCTCCCTCGCAGCGCTAACCTCCGCTGACAATAAGCCCGTATATTATCCAGGCGAGGTTTGTTTCACGGAAATATTCAAATTTATGACGAACGCGCGATCGTCGCCCGACGCCATTTTTGCCATTTCGCCCCGCAAGCGGGATTAGTAGTTTTGTGTATTGTTTTAGTTCTATAGATTCTAAATTGAATTGAACTTTTTTTATATCTGTCGTTGTTATTGATAACCAAGAACACTTAATATCATTAAGATATGTTTGTGGTTTGGCTTTGAGCTGATTTAGTAAATCAATACTGCAGATACTCAGTACAAAGCATACATGTAAAGATAAATCCCTTATTGCACTATAGTATATGTACAAAGGCGAACTTAATGCTATTTGACATTATCTTCTAGCTAACCTTTAGTGGTATGAGCAGGCTAAGGGTAGTGCCGCTAAAAATAGGGTTTAAAACATATATATATATATATATATGACTAGCGTACCCATATCGCTTGGCCGGGCTCGATGTTGCTTCATTTTGTTTAATCAATAAACTTACATCATTAAATATTTAATTTAAATCTCACAATATATATACTTCTAGAGGCACTGCGGGATTTCATCCTTTTGTTGTGAACATCCCTCAAACCCGAACGAAGCGATTTGCTTCGTCTTTCATTCTTCGTACAGCAAAGGACTGGAATAGTTTGCCCGCGTCTGTCTTTCCTTTCAATTACAACGTGGGTATTTTCAAGAGTAGAGTGAATAGGCATTTACTAAGCTAGTGCGCCTTACCATCCAGGACTGCATTTCCACTTAACATCAGGTGGGATCGTAGTCATGCAGTTGCTTAGAAATTATATTAAAAAAAAATATACATTAAATCATTCATTTCTCTTCGTATTCATTCTCTTCTCGAGCGGGATATTTTGTATATATTTGTTTATATATATATATATATATATATATATATATATATATATATATATATATATATATATATATATATATATATATATATATATATATATATATATATATATATATATATATATATATATATATATATATATATATATATATATCCATCAATACGAGGAAACAAGACCATATGTCAAGGTATAACTATTAGCTGTCATGCGCTTACATAAGGCCATTTGTAAATGTATTGAAATAAATATCTTAAATTGCTTATCTATTTACATAAAAGAGAATGTGTGTGTGTGTTTGATTCGGGCTGGGTACGCTAGTTACATACACTTACATCACAAATGCTGTAACTAAAATGGACATCAAATAAAATAACTCCTATTATATTGCAGTGTGTGTTCGCGTTTCAATAAATTGTATTGGTTAGTTAATTACCCCTCGATAGGTAACGAGTCGGCCGCCCGCTTGACCCGTTCTACACTGCGCTCCATGATTAATGACCCAGCTAAATCTACAAGATTTTATACTTGTTCAATACTGGTAATTGCACCGCGCCAGTAAGTGTTGCAATTACGTGTCAATTACCGGTGTAGATGGCAATCGCTTAATAAACGCTATTCCTAATGTATTTCCATTAACGATAACAGTTGAACGGATTTTTTTGACGAGCTTCATACATTGGCCAAAGAAGCTGGCCTTGACTGCTTCATCAGATTGAGAGGTGGCACAGCTCTTAAGTCGTTTAGCCTGAACCTCTATTTCATGTAACTACTAGTGGTCGCCTGAAAGTCCAGATACGATTTTAACTCATAAAATGTTTCATTGAAATCACACATAATTCGCAGTCACTTATTAGGTAAATATATATATATATATATATATATATACACACACCGTGACCGGTGACGGCGACCTTGACTAGCTTCGGGCCTGAGCCCTGATATGGCTTGAAGCCGAACTTGCTCTTAAATACTCGGTTGCAAGTAGCACAATATAGCTGACCGGTATTATTGTAGGTGTAGTTGGGACTTAGGGTGAGATTTCCTCCCGCGGCGTTTTGCGTCTAGATCAATGAGACGGTTCTTTTCAAAATCCGTCACACCTGCTTGACACAAGAGCGCCACTCTGGTCGCATTGAGGCAAAGCTCTCCCACTTGTCGGTCTGTATGTTACAGTCAGCTAGCAGGTCATTATTTATCATAGTTACTAAACCGTTGTCAAGCAACAGTGTAACACCGACGTGTTGTGGTATCAAAAGCCATTTTTTTTTATTAAAAGCAGTTTGTATGTACAAATTAACAAAAATTATTAGAAGGAGTACTTTATGTACTCCTTCTATCTATATATAAAATAAATACAAATTTTAAATCTACACATGTGTGAAATTTCACACTTCTATGCCCGCTAATGTTTCGCATGAAGAAAAAAAATCTAAAAATTTGTGCCCAAGCGAAAGCTGTCTCTGCCCCCGTAATCCAAAGCGCAATCCACTAATGCTTCGGCGTCGTCGGGACTTCTCTAATTACCGGAGAAGTTCCCATTAGAGGAAGAAGTCCGGTCTTTGCTGGGACCGGCCGGTCGCTGGGGTGCCCTGTTTCTGACAGATGCGGGGCACTCCACTTATAACGGCTGATAACATTCGCGGAACGTGTAGTGGGCAGGGGTCACCCAGACCGATTCCCACACATGCCTCCGGGCCCACCCAGGGTTCCGGAGGACGGTCCATGAAAAGAATTCCCCCGCGTAAACAAAAAATAAGGGTGTATTTAGCTTGAGATTATATGTAATTGTAAATTTTGGAATCAAGTGTCACCAGTGGTGTTTCCGAAACTTTACAATTTGGGGACCTTTAAGAAACCACTCCTATCTCAAAGGCCGGCAACGCACCTGCAGCTCCTCTGGTGCTGTGGATGTTCATAGGCGACGATGATCACTTAAGATCAGGTGAGCCGTAAATCGTTTGCCCCTTTTCCTATGAAAAAGAATTAAGAACTCATTATTAAGTAATCATCGTTCATCGTGATAACCGTCCAAGCTGAGGTTACCCTTCACCGGGGGGGACCCTTATGTCGAGTTACTAGCGATAGAAATTCAGGCTAAGCGACCTAAGAACTACGCCACCTCGCAATTCGGTCATTGTTGTGTAATTCGTCATTAAAAAAAAAAATTCATCGTGCGTACAGCGAAGAAGTTGCCGGCGTCAGTCTTTCCGTCCAAGACGTGGGAGCCTTCAAGAGTAGAGTGAATAGGCACTTACTAAACTAGCGCGTACTATATTTCTACTATATCACCACTTAACATCAGGTGGGAACGTGGTGAAGCACTGGTTGAACGTGGTGAACACCCCATAAAAACAATCTATACATCATTTTTCTAACTAACTACCTCTAAAGTTAGTTAGATCGTTAATATTCCTAATCTTTCTGTATGGAGATCGAGACGTGAATTCGAGCAAGAGAAAGACAGAGAATAGATGCATTCGAGATGTGGTGCTGGAGGCGAATGCTACGAATACCGTGGACTGCCAAGCGCACAAATGTATCTATTCTCTCCCAGCTCGCCATAAAGACCAGATTGTCCACTACGTGTCTACAGGGCCAGCCGATGTCGCCTTCTTCCCGGGTCCACCATAGCGGACGACAAAGGCCCCCACTCTTGTCGTCCAGTGAACCTGAGGCCCCTTTTAGTCGCCTTCTACGATCTAGGGTATACCGTAGGCTAATTCTTGAGAGACCTGAACTACAGGGCTGAGTTCTCCCAGTTCTATCCCAACTTGCCATAAAGACCAGACTGTCCATTGCATGTCTAA
This sequence comes from Meandrusa payeni, assembly GCA_029286785.1. Lineage (NCBI taxonomy): Eukaryota > Metazoa > Arthropoda > Insecta > Lepidoptera > Papilionidae > Meandrusa > Meandrusa payeni. The sequence continues at coordinate 5,345,714 of JAGSMX010000023.1, forward strand.
GGCGCGTACTGTCATTTTTCGGGCATATAATGCGTAGAGGGGATGGCAACCTTGAAAAGCTGGTCATCGTTGGCAATTCAGAAGGCAAGAGAACAAGAGGCCGGTCGCCAACACGATGGTCTGACCATGTAAAAGGTGCCATCTCCTCTCCTAATCTCTACCAGCTGGTGAGGGCTGCTCGGACCAAAACCGATGGAGGCAAATTGTTCATTTGAACGGCTCTAGTGACCACTCAGAAATGAGGGAACGACAAAGAAGAAGAGACATCATTTTTCATCAACCGAAACATTAATACTTGCGAAGGATTTTGAAATATGTAAAAAGACAATAACGCAATAGGTCATGTCTCGCTCCGAGCGCTGCCCGAGCGGGGGTACAATTACTTAATGTCAACGAAAAAGATAATTTAATAATTGTTGCAGATGATATATGTGGGGTCCACGCCCACCTGGGGCACTGGTATTATAATATCCAATACCTCAGCTTTTATTTATGCACGCGGGCATAAAGTTACATCTTACTTCGAACGGCGACGTGCGTTTGTTTAAAGAACACAGTAATAGCCGCTCCGGGATTTCTAATGTCTCAATTTCCGACTGCTATCAATTAAAATTGCACCTTAATTGTTAGTAAATTAAGACTACTTTGGTATGGAATTTAAAGAGCACGACTTTAAAGATTCAAAAACAAACAGTCGTATCTCTACTTATATGATTCACTCGATTTTAAAATCTATATAATTGAGATAAGTTTTCATTTCAAATAAAATTGAGAAGTCAGACTTAAATTATGTCTTGTTTAATGAATCGGAATGTATTAAATACAAAAAGGTATTATTATTACGTCTACATCAGAGGAATGTAAGCTTTGACTGTATAGATATATGGTATATTTCAGTGTGATGTGAAAGTTTTATATATGGCCGAATGTTACAGGCATAAGTTTGCGAGATGTTTTCACTGAGAACACAGCCATGTAACTAATGCAGGGAATCTACATATCATTAAGAGATGTAGTGCCGTTTATACGTGTGTACCGCTTTGTTTCTTATATTTACGTATCGATAGGTTGGTATTTATGATATCGATGCGTGGAGGGCACATCTCTAGCTATGCACTTGTACCAAGACGCCTTTTGTATCGAATACCGGCGGTATTTAATGTTATAGTTCTTTTAAATGCATGACCGCTTTCAAATGTTCCTTTCTATTTTAAATACCATAAATATATAAAAGAGGTCTTATATTACATTAAATTATGTTACTTACGAGCTTATTTTTTAACCGACATCAAAGAAGTAGGTATTATATTCCGTCCCCGGTTGTTGTCTTTTAACTCGTGTCATTTAAACACCGATTTTTAAAATTCTTTTTTTGTAGTAAAGTGGATTCTTTCAAAGGGGTTCCGTTTTAATTTATTTATGGCATTGGATCTTGGGTTCCGAATATACTGGGAAAAACTACAAAAAAAATTGTTTTCACCAATTCACACAGTCTTTAGTTTGGTTAAAAACTACTTAATGGAAAATGGTAAAAAAAATTGTTACTGTTTTTTTTTAATGTATAAATTTAAGTTAATTTTAATTATTAAAAGTTACATTTGCGAACGCTTTGTATACCTGTAATTGGCCTACACAATAGCATATAATACTACTGATATTATAAACGCGAAAGTTTGTAAGAATTTGCAAATCTTTGAATCGCGAGTGAGGCTATTCTGAAAATTATTTCAGAATAGCCTCACTCGCGGATCGAAGACGCACGCTAGACCTCACATTCCTCTAATAAGTTGCAAATGACATTTTTGACACCCCTGAGCTTCTCTCCGCCGTAGCTTTTACTGTACCGTCGCGGTTACCTAGACCTTCACGATACCAATTGTTGAGAAGCAGTTTATTCAGATCGAACCTAGTTAAGAACGCGCCCTTAAATAGAATTAGTATAGAATTCAACTCTTTTTCAAAAACGGACGATATCGACCTTTTTTTCCCTAGTATTAGTATGTATAAACAATCACTAATCTACAAATAGTTTTTTTTATTAGTTAATTTTTAATTTCAAATTTAGTTTTATTTTTACTTTTGTGTTCTTTTTATTTTTATCTTAACATTGTCACTCGCCAATTAATTGCTTGCAGACAACGCCTATAACTGCGCTGGCGTTAACTTCACAACTTTTCACTGTTTTGTGTATTGTTTGTTAAAAATGTTCATTGTGTTGGTGTGTTAAATACATAAATAAATAATGTGTGGATGTATGGATGTGAACTTGCCATTTCACGCAAAAACTACTGTATGGATTATGATGGAACTTTACAATAATATCGTTTTCACATCAAAATAACTCACAGGCTAATATTTATAAAGATATGATGTGAATTATCTAAAATATAACGATTAGTAAGAAAAATTCTGCCATCTGCTATTCTGGCGTGCGACGTAAAAACCGTAGGAGTTACACTGATATTATTTATATTGGAAATGTTTATCTTAAATAGCTCTACAAAAAAGCCCACTACTGCCTACTTCTATATAGGTTCAAATTCCCCTATTCTAGGGAGCTTTTGAACTCGTAGGCCCACATATTCGCAATAATTCTCAATCGAGACCGAGAGGTCGGGAGGGCGTAGAAGATAGATTCGTCGCGGCTGACGCTTGAGGGATTAGCCTCGACGTAAAAATAGTTATTCCTAAAAAATCCGTTCTAAAACGGTACCCAAGACCAGGGGAGCAGTCGCCCCCTGCGCTGATAACCCGGGTAATGGGGTAACACCCCGAGGCCCGTACCTGCGAGGTTCCCGTGAACCTTGTAGATGACTCGTGACTGACTGACTGACTGACTGACTGACTGACTGACTGACTGACTGACTGACTGACTGACTGACTGACTGACTGACTGACTGACTGACTGACTGACTGACTGACTGACTGACTGACTGACTGACTGACTGACTGACTGACTGACTGACTACTTCTATAGTAGTAATGCATGTTGTATGGCAGTGACAATATTTAATAGACATAGCACATTATAGATCCAAGGGATAAAAATTTCAAAAACGAACTATATACCTGGCTTATTTATTAATTATAAAAGTTTAACATATGTCAAAATGTCTACGACCAGTTGTAACGGTCACGAAATTCTGATCAAATTCCATGAAGCCATAAACAAAATGAACAGAATAAGGAATGTATGGCCTCTGTTTATTCCGCAATAGGAAGAGCGTCGTAAAGTTTGAATACGCAATGTAAACAGGCATCGGCGGAGTTATGATGTTTACTTAATCCATGGAGGTTCATTAGCGCCTCGCGAAGCGTGACCATCTCCGTTTCAACATTAATTGATTATTAACCATAAGGCTTACGTATTCAGCGTGAATTCAAAAAGACGACGAAGGAAAACACGTTCTCAATTCGTCTTTTGACGTGACAAAGTCTTATAAATTGATGACTGCTGGATGTATTCATTCGCGCAAAATGTCCCGTTACGCTCGAGCCGAGAGTTCCCGACAATTGTCGATAGTGCACGTTCGAAGTGTGTAAACGAGAGCGCGGTATGAGAGATAGAGAACGCAAATTTGTGCTCGGCGAAGTAGAAAAAATACCTCAATTTGATTTGAATCACATGTGTAACTAGGATACGTTGTCACGAATTTAACGTCAGAGCGCCTTGCGCCCACCTGGGATTTTTTCTTAATGACCAACACTAATCAACCAGGCGACCTATACAGTTTCACCAGGTGACAAAGCCCTTAGGTTGTTTAGTGCAAAATAATGGGACCCCGAGAAGAGACCTCGGCCTTAACTCTATTCCCGATAGCATTCGCCCTCTAATCGAAATATATTTCTCCGGCCGACATGTTCATCATCATGTAGGGTTCATCAAAAAAATCAATCAGAATTAATAACCTCTTTCTTTGATGTCGGTTAAAAATCAGATGTACAGGCGGCCTTAACGCGTGCGTTACGGTGAACGTCGCGGGTGGCCACGGAGGAAAAGTTTGCCCAAAGCATTAGTGCACCAAATAATAGAGAGGTACGAACGGGGAGTTTGTACAACGCTAAACGGGCTATAACGTGTGAAATGATCGTGAATGGTGCTTTAGGGCAACTCCTAAACCGGTCCTTACGACGTTACATCGATCGCTAAGAAGCAATGAATGCTACGCTTAATTTCCTTTCCAAAATTTCACTGATGACGCATTCCAATACGATAATTTAATGCACAAAAGACCTCTGGGTCTGCGAAAAGACGGACTCTTTGCATTGTCTATCACATTCACCACGTGCTGATAAATTGTTCGTAATCATCCCAGCTGCCGATTTCCATTTTTTTTTATTTATTTATTTGAGGTACTAAAACATCATATTTGTACATTACACAAAGCGTAATAGTACGAAGGACATTTATCTTATACATATGACATAATGTTAGTACACAGCACTGACAATAAAACTTTTATACAATCAAGAAGTTACGAGTTAAAACAACACACAGAAAAACGAAGATCTATTGAGCATCCCGCAAATACCAGATAATCTCATATTTGAACTTCGCAACCGTATCTTGGATGAGATCGATTTTTTAACTTAACTTTTACCATTTTAACTTTAACCAAGGGGATTGTATGCCCAGATTTGTTTTGGTCAGAGTAATGTAAAATAGTTTTCCAACATTTCGGTTATTCCTTTGCGGTATTAGAATACATTTTTTTTTAATGACGAACTACACAGATTTTTCAGAGAAGCTGGCCTTGACTGCTTCACCGGATTGAGAGGTGGCATAGCTCTTAGGTCGCTTAGCCTGAACCTCTATTGCTAGTAACTCGACACAAGGGTCCCCCCGGTGAGGGGTAACCTCGGCTTGGACGGTTACTATGTTACGCGTAAGCATTCCGAACCGAGGGCGCCCGAGAGGGCCGAATCCATTTTTCACCAACGTTGTTAGGTCAGATACAGGCGGTTGATGTGATGGATGACTTTTTTTTTCTTTATATATTGGAGACTTTTGCCCTTTTGGGCATGTCAGTCCCATCATACCCTAACCTACGCACACACACATTGATTGCATTAAGCGAGAAAGAAAGTGATCAATATTGTATGGCCATAGCCACCAGCTTCCTCGGTCTCTCTGAGGTCGGGTCAGACAGCAGCATTAAGAAAACACTCGCTTGATGCTCCCTCAGTTTAGGGCAATCTAATAATGACTTTTTTTTTTTTGTTAACGGGGGAATCGAGTTATTAACCATCCTCCGGTACCCTGGGTGGGCCCGGAGGGATGTGTGGGACTCGGCCTGGGCAGCCCATACCCACTAAACCTACCGCGAATGCCATCAGCCGTTATGAGCGGGGTGTCCCGGATCTTTCAGCGACAGGACACCCCAACGACCGGCCGGACTTCACCTTCAAAGGGGACTCCTCCGGCACTCAGAGAAGTCCCGACGACGCCGAAGCATGCTGGGGCCAGGTTCCCATCCTGGCCCCGCTTCGGATTACCAGGGGAGCAGCGAGAGGAGACGTTTGAAACGTCCCCTGCGCACCCCGACTCGTCGCCTGCGGAGGGAGGAGCCCCACGGCTCCTCCTGACCCGCTCGTCAGCCTCCTTCTGGGACATGACTGTCTCGCAGAAGGAGGTGACCGCCGATCTAATAATGACTTGAATAATGAAAGCTAGCAATTTTTTTTTCAGAAATATCACTAATAATCTTGTTAACCATTCCAACTAAGCTTAAGCTTGTGCTAGGACATGGTTCACGGCAATAGTCGAATGGTGGATTCGAACCTACGACCTTACGATTCGCAGGCCGCACCCTAAACCATTAGGCTATTGACGCTTCTTTCCCTTTCCGCTTCATGTTTGGCACTTCCCCATTATGTGGTGCACATCATCCACCACTTGGCAAATGTCACAGTTCGTTGACTCAGCCTTCCGCATCGAATGTGCAAAAAAATTTTGGACGAAAATGTCCCGACCTCAATCTGTGCACCGTTGTCATATACTTCCTACTAGTTTCCTTCAGGAACCAAGGCAAATGAGGAGTCGACTCTATAATGATTTTATACTAAATACCTTTGTGCTGACTTCTTTCATCGAAATACTCTTTAAAATTTTGAAAACAATTTATTTTATTAGAACCTAGAATGATGAAGTGTGTTATTCAAAATGCAAAATCATACCAGGACACATGTATTAATTTGTATATAAATGATTCTTTGATCTTGTCCGTACGGTTTTTGATTTTTTAATTATAAAATGGGTTACCATATTGATTACCTTGTTATATTTAGATGTTACGAAAATTAACAGTCGCCATCTTGTTATTTATTAACGTTTAACTGAACTTGTGTCATCAATTTCTAAACACGCATAATTTTAATGTCTTAGATGAAATCATTACAAGAGTGATTACCACAACACGAGAATGTTGTATGTATGTTCTACGGATCAAACGATCTTGTCAAGATATCTATTTTTTCACATCTTTGATGTCATACTTTCATGTCACTACTAACTCCGTATTTCGGGGGCTCGGGTGAATTTTATTTTTGTATTTTATTTTGAATTTTTTTTAATGTTTGAAAGGGTGTGGTTTTAATAAGCTCCCATTTTAAGTTTGTTGGTATAGGAACGTGGTCTTCCAGCCCTGTAGTTCCGGGCTCTCAAGAATAAGACTACGGTATCCCCTGCCTGTCGTACAAGGCGACTAGAAGGGGCGGGGAAGGCTCGGGTTCACTGGGCGACAAGGGGGGCCTCAGTCGTCCACCAAAGTGGACCCGGGAAGAAGGCGACATCGGCTGGCCCGTGTCGCCTTGCGCTGCGAGGGCACAGGAGGGGAGGGAATAATCTCCCCCTCTGGGACGTGCTCTCCTTGAGCACAGTGCAGAGGGGCTCCGGTGCGTTCCACTGGAGATCCCGGAGCCCCTCGTCATGCACCGAGGAAAGGGCCACCGGGGAGGTTTTAGTGGGTAAGAACCCCACATAACCGCCGCCTTCCCCCCAGAAGGCGGGGTATCTTTCTGAAGATTTCCTCCCAGTCAACAAAAAAAAAAAAGGACCGTGGTCTTCAGCCCTGTAGTTCTGGGCTCGTATATACATGAATCTCTACAATTCGCTCCTATATTATATTATACTTGTAAGACTACGGTATCCCCTGCCTGTCGTAGAAGGCGACTAAAAGAGGCCTCGGGTTCACTGGGCGACAAGGGTCTGTGTCATTGGGGCCTTTGTCGTCCGCTGTAGTGGACTCGGGAAGAAGGCGACATCGGCTGGCCCGTGTCGCCTTGCACTGCGAGGGCACAGTGGGGACGGATTAACCTCCCCCTCCCTCCAGAGAAGTTATTATTTTTACTTATATTAAAAAAAATGCTATCAATATTTTTTTTCACAAATCTTATTAATATTCTTGTTAGTCATACCAAAAGTCAATATAGCCACGAACTTTCGATTCGCAGACTGTACCCTAAACGATTAATCTATTGACGATTTTAGAATTGTTATATGTAGAAAAGTTAGACAGTTAAATCTGTACATATATAATCTTTGCAACGGCGATTTAGATCGACATCCGACCACATCATTAGTGAGATACGACTGAGGTCTGTTTGTTTTGGTTATGTTCGTAGTTCGTCGATATTCCCGTAACACTAAATACTTAAGCTGATTCCAAGCCATTGTCGTTGTTCCTCGTGACCTGTGGAGTGGAATTCCATTAGCTGGTGGCCTCAATGCGCCAAGTTAATCCGGTGCACATTTCATTAGGCTCACTCCACAGATGAGCCGTTTAATAATCATTTATTATATACACGTGAAATATCTTCCCGCATACTGAGTTAAATATATTGTGTTCGACAGTGTTTCCATTGTCAAAGCTTTTAATGCTTTTTAAAATTACTAGTAAAAATATAAAAGAATCAAATCTACTTTAAAACAAAAATGATATGATGTCATTGGACACCAGATTTTTTTTATGACGAACTACACAGATTGGCCAGAGAGGCTGGCCTTGACTGCTTCACCGGATTGAGAGGTGGCACAGCTCTTAGGTCGCTTAGCCTGAACCTATATTGCTAGTAACTCGACACAAGGGTCCCCCCGGTGAGGGGAAAATATATAATCTATAAAAAATATATATATAAAAATAAATATATTATCGTAGCTCAATCTCGTGCGACAATGAAAACAGATATCGATAACTACAATTCGCGATTTTTCCTCGTCAATGTTATTAATGCGTTGATAGCCGAGTTAGGCTTTATCACGACGCTCCAGCACCCTAATGTGTGCCGCTGATGGCAGATTGATGTCTTTCACATTAGCGATTTAAAATATACGTAATGGAGACGCGATGCCGGGCGCAACTGTGTGTTAAGAGATGTTGGCGAATGCGATAGCTATTATCTATTCCATAAATTATAAATGCTTACTAACCATATAATTATTATCGTTAGAAATATGATAATAGAGATGGTCTTTAATTTATCTTGACGGGAAAAGTGGCTGGCAAAGAAATATTAGTCACAGAAAAAAAATCATGGCTGTGTAACATTAGACAGTGGACCGGAATCGCGATATTCGCAATATCCATTCAATTACTGCGTCTTTATTTATGAAACGATTTTGATTGTCTTTTATTTGAAAGGGCGTTCGATTTCAATTAGGTCCCATTTTGTTTTTATTGGTAGAGATTTGATAAAGCCTGTTCCGTATACTCGGGAACTCCTAAAAACCGTATAGTAACAAAAGATTTAAATAATAGTAGTTATAACAATCTGAGACTACGTCAGTACTACTTAACGACAATGCGCACACATGTAGAACCGTCCAAGCCGAGGTTACCCCTCACCGGGGGGACCATTGCGTCGAGTTACTAGCGATAGAGGTTCAGGCTAAGCGTACTAAGAGCTATGCCACCTCTCAATCCGGTGAAGCAGTCAAAGCCAGCTTCTTTAGCCAATCTTTGTAGTGTGTAGTTTGGTGACGATCAGAGCACTTCTCTTTTTTAACTGTCAAATACAGCTTTTATTTACTATGACGATATTCTATTGTTTTATAACCCATATGTGTACATGCATTGTGTATATTTATTTCATTATGAACCATTTTGAAGTACAATGGAGTATATTGAATTATGAAGTATATTACTGAAGTTATATTTAAGATGATAATTAAGGATTTTGAAGTATTCAAGGTAAGTTATAGCGCCGCGAATGTATCGCTTTATTGATGCTGCTGATATGTACATGGGTGTAGGTAATATCCTCCTTGCGCGTTACCGCTATTTTATGGGCAGGCCCCACCCTTAGATGTTAGGAGCGTTGCTGGAGTTTCTTCGGCCACTTCTTCTCCCAGCGCCAACGCTTCCCGAAGTGGCACTCAAAGTTAGTTTAGCTTTTGAATGTCTCTTTTTTTTTCTTTTTTTTTGTTGACGGGGAGGAAATCTTCACAAAGATACCCCGCCTTCTGGGGGGAAGGCGGCGGTTATGTGGGGTTCTTACCCACTAAAACCTCCCCGGTGGCCCTTTCCTCGGTGCATGACGAGGGGCTCCGGGATCTCCAGTGGAACGCACCGGAGCCCTTCTGCACGTTAACTCCAGAGCGTCCGGGGGAGGTTACTCCCTCCCCTGTGCCCTCACAGCGCAAGGCGACACGGGCCAGCCGATGTCGCCTTCTTCCCGGGTCCACTTTGGTGGACGACTCAGGCCCCACCCTTGTCGCCCAGTGAACCCGAGGCCCCTTTAGTCGCCTTCTACGACAGGCAGGGGATACCGTAGTCTTATTCTTGAGAGCCCAGAACTACAGGGCTGCGGGCCGGTCTCCCACCGGCCCGCCTGCGCCATCTCCGAACGGGATCGGCCCTCTCCCGATCCCGTTCTGCGGTCTCCTTCTGGGTCATTACTGACTCGCAGAAGGAGACCAGCGCCTTCCATTTAGTTCTCCCCGCCAGCGCAGCCGCTACTGCCGCCGGCGGGGAGAGGTCTTGCCCGATATGCTGGACCAGGATCCGCCGCTCCGCCTCCCACGCGGAGCACACGGCTAGCGTGTGCTGCGCGGAATCCCGGTCGCAGCCACAATGGTGGCATTGCGCGGTCGGTTCGCGCCCTATCCTGTTCAGGTACTCACCGAAGCACCTGTGCCCGGTGAGTACCTGTGTCAGGCGGTATGTGACGTGCGCGTCATTCCTCCCTTTAAGCCAGGCTTCGAAGTTCGGCAGGAAGGCACAGACGATGCGTTGGCGCGAGCAACGACGCCTGAGAGCCGCTCGCGCCAGACCTCCATCGCCCGCCTGTGCTCCTGCCGACGCACCTCTCCCGCATCCAGGGGCGGCCCGGCCCGCCGTCGACGGCGGACGCGCGTGTACACGCGCGTCCAGCTCCGCCAAAATGTCGAGCGGCGGGAACCGAGCCAGGATAGTGGCCGCCTCATAAGATACCGTCCGGTATCCTCGTGCGATCCGAATGGCCATCTTGCGCTGCAGGCTAAGAAGCTTAGCTCTGCAGCGCCGGACGCCCGTGAAGCGGTTACACCACACGGGCGCCCCGTAGGGCCATGGATCGCACGAGACCTCCGTAGAGGCGGCGGACTCCCTCCCTGGGGCCCCCAAGATTAGGCAGCAGTCTGTGCAGAGCACCCACTGCCTTAGCGATCTTGGGGACCAAGCGGTCGAAGTGCACTTCGAAGCCCCAGCGACTGTCCAGGGTGAGGCCGAGATATTTCATCTCCGACCCCACCCGGACCAGCACGTCACCTACGCGAACCGACCGGCTGGGCGGTTCCTTAGCTCTTGGGGCTTGTGGAACCATAGCGCCTCAGTCTTGTGAGGCGCTACCCGTAGACCCAGCTCGTGGATTTTGTCCACGACGCATGCCACCCCAAGCTCGGCGAGCCGGATGGTGCTATCGAAATCCTCCCGTCGGACATGACTAGCGTGTCGTCTGCGTAGCAAACGACACTCACGCCGGCGGGGAGACTGACCCTAAGGATCAGGTCATATGCGAGGTTCCGCCAGCAGGCCCCAACACAGACCCCTGCGGAACCCCGCACCACCTCCCTCCGATGGAACTCGTCCCGACCCATGTACTGGATGCACCTGCCATGCAGGTACGCCCCGACGATGCGCTGCAGGTAGGAGGCACGTGGTGAAACACCAATGCCTCCTAATCGCTCCCAGGGCAGCGTGTTGAATGCGTTGACTACGTCAAGATTGACGGCCAACGCCACGCCACCCCGGGTCACTACCTGCCCCGACCGTTGACGGACCCGGAGGATCGCGTCAACGGTCGACCGCGCCTGCCGGAAGCCATATTGGCATTCCGACAGGTCGGGGCCTACCTGCCGCAGGTGCGAGTTGAGGCGGGCGGCAATTATTCGTTCGAATAATTTGCCCGCCTCATCCAGCAGACATATGGGTCGGTACGCGGAGGGAGACTCCGCGGTCCTACCGTCCTTCTTTATCAGCACCATCCTAGCCTCCTTCCAGCCCGAAGGGAAGACTCCGACTTCCAGACAGCTGGTGAACAGCCGTCTAAGTCTCCCCCTCAGGCCGGCGGCGAGAGCCAGCACCCAAGCCCTTCCGGGAATCCCGTCTGGGCCGGGTGCTGTATTGCGGGCCCTGAGGCGCCCCGTGGCTCGATCCAACTCCTCGGCAGTCACCCCCAGCTCGTCGGACCAGATGGTACGGTCCGACGGCATCGCTGGGGGTGCAGGGCTGGGTCCCTGGATCCTCGGGAAGAGTGTGTCTACCACACTCTCCACGAATGTAGGATCCAGGGTTTCCGTCACCGGAGGGACCCACGGTCTGAGCTTGCCCAGTACAATCTTGTACGGGCGCCCTACGGGTCCCTCTCCAGCCCCTCGAGGAGTTCACTCCAGGATCGAGCCTTCGCTTCCCTGATCGCGCTTTGAAGCGCGATCGTGGCGCCTCTATATCCCGCATAAGCTCTCGCCGTTTCGTCGGCTGTGGCTCGCCTTCTTCTACGGGCTCTGGTGTACCGGCGTCGGGCCCGGGAGCAGTCCTCGCAAAGCTGCTCTATGGCCTCCGACCACCAGTACACCGCCCGGAGTTTGGGGACCCGGCTCGGGGCATCGCGACGTCGCAAATCGACGTCATTGTGCTCCGGAACCAGGTCGCCTCTTGTTCGGGATCGGGCAAGACCTCTTCTGTCCATGCCGCGACGATGGCAGCGGCCCCGAGCATATCAGCATCGAGCCGCTTGAGGGACCATCGCCGCGGTCGGCTGCTACCGTGCCGGCGGGCAGCACCTGCGGGAGGACGGAGGGCCACATCAAACATGATGTGGAGGTGGTCGGATAGTGTGACCACCTCCTCCGCCACCTCCATCCCGACACCATGCGTACGGCAGAGGAAGTCGCCCACGACAAGTCGACGACCGACTTCTGCCAACGCACGGAGGTGCTGACGGACCCCGGTTTAGAAGCCGGAGGTCCAGTCCCGCCGCCCACTCTTGCACGGTCTCTCGCGCGCTGTCCTGGCACACCCCCACGCTCTGGAGTGAGCGTTGAAGTCACCAGGACAAGCACTGGACGCGGCGAGCATCTGCGAACGCAGTCGCCCACCGCATCCATGTACGCCTCGTAAGCGGCGAGGGTACAGTTGGGAGAGACGTAGTATTATCAACCGCCAGGGGACCCCATTGCACTGCATTGTAGCCCTGTCCTTAACGAGTAAGGAACAGGGCGGGTCCCCTGCGCCACCACCCCAGTAAATGGCGACAGAGCCTCCGTCGTCACCGAACCAGCGAGGATGGTCCGGGACTCGGTAAGGCTCTGCCACCACGGCCAGAGACACTGACCACTGCGCGAGGGTCTGCATCAGCAATGAATTGATCAGCAATGAATGAATTTGAATGTCTCTTAGATTATCCGTGAAATAGCAACCGACCGAGTCGTGGTTCGACCCTCTCGGGCGCCCTCGGATCGGCATGCTTACGCGTAACATAGTAACCGTCCGCTGAGGTTATCACCGGGGGACCCTTGTGTCGAGTTACTAGCAATAGAGGTTCAGGCTAAGCGACCTAAGAGCTATGCCACCTCTCAATCCGGTGAAGCAGTCAAGGCCAGCTTCTCTGGCCAATCTGTGTAGTTCGTCATAAAAAAGGTAATATTCACCCGCTCGAGGAGAGAATAGAAGAGAATGAATACGGAGAGAAATGAATGATTTAATATATTGTGAGAGTTAAATTAAATATTTAATGATGTAAGTTTATTGTTTGAATACAATATAGCAAGATCTAGGTACGCTAGTATATTATATAATTTGTTAAGGTACCTCCAGTGGCGCAAGACATAAAACCTCCACGATCTTGATCGATAACGCGGCTCACACCTACGTGTTACTTCGCACCCCAACAGTTGAATTATTCATAACCAAATTATTAATAACAATAACCGAACCGTATTACCCTCCACATTTATTATTACCATCCATTATCCGGGGATAATATTAACTTTCTATTATTAATAAAAAAAATTCAAATGAAGCGCTTACAAGCTTAAGCGAGAGCTTTGAATTGTTTGGAGTTCTCACATTAAAAAAAGGGGAATAATAAATTGTAATTTGATTTGTGTGGGCGATGTAACTTAATTGTGTGGCCGGCCGACCGCGGTGTAATCCTATATGTGAAATGTCAATAGTGGATTTTATTTCGGGATTCGGATGCTTGGGTTTAGATATTCTTTTATTACACTTTTTAAACCCGGAGGGCAACTTCCTGAAATTCAGAAAATTTGCTCACGCTTGGCACAAAAGAAGGACCAGCTAAAAAAGTCGTCTGGCACCGCCGAGCCAGCTGTGATATATCGTTGAGCCCCTTAAGGGAGAGAGCTCCGAATGGTCGAGAAAGGCCTTGATAAAGAACTTGTAGGGAGTCAAGAAGGTTCAGGAAGGACGGGCAGGCCACGCGTACCCTCCCGCGTTTTGGCCCATTTAACCGCGCGGTTGGTGGTGGCTAGGTGTGCACACTTTTTAAGTTGCTTATTTCCTAATTTAAAAAATGCCAGTAATTATTTCATCTTTGCTTCCAGCGTATACAGCAATATTATGGACACGTTGCTCGCAGAAATCCTGATAACCAAAAAAGCTAATGGTTGTTGGCCGTGTGGACGGAAAAAGAGCACGCGGTCGCTCACCTACACGGTGGGCAGATGCAGTTAAGACGCTCACAGGCCTGCCAATAACCAAAGCCATGAAGCCGAGGACAGGGACACGTGGAAATCAATCGTTAAGCGAGCGATCAACGATGAAGGTCGTGCTAGACATTACCTTCACCAATGAAGGAGACGACTAAGAAGAAGAGAAGAATTTTTTTGTATAGAAGAGGGTAAACGAGTGTACGATGAATTGTGTACAAAATGAACATTCATTTTTTTTTCTTCTTTTTAAAAAGAAAGTTAGCAATATTTCTTTTTTTTCAGGAATATTACTAACAATCTTGCTAACCATTCCAACTAAGCTTAAGCTTGTGCTAGGACATGGTTCACAGCAATAGTCGAATGGTGGATTCGAAGCCACATGCTTACGATTCGCAGGCCGTGCCCTAAACCATTAGGCTATTGACGCTCATTGGTGGCACTATTGTTTACCAATGGCGTACCAATGGCCATGTGTGTTGCGTATTTAGCGTATTATCATTATTCTTATCTATGTATACTTTGTGTTTTTTAAATGAATAAATAAACATTTCTTTCCTCTTTATGAAATGAAATGAGCGTTTGAGACCGGCTTTTGAGAGGCGGCACAGTTCTTCGATCGCTTACCCTGAATCTCTATTTTTTTTATTCTAGTTTTTTTTTTTGTTAACGGGGAGGAAATCTTCAAAAAGATACCCCGCCTTCTGGGGGAAGGTGGCGGTTATGTGGGGTTTTTACCCACTAAAACCTCCCCGGTGGCCCTTTCCTCGGTGCATGACGAGGGGCTCCGGGATCTCCAGTGGAACGCACCGGAGCCCCTCTGCACTGTGCTCAAGGAGAGCACGTCCCGGGGGGTGAGGTATAGTATCTCAACACAAGGGTCGACTTGAACGGTTACTAAAATGAGCATTCCGAAACAAAAAAAAAATTTGCTTTATGTACCTTGTAAATCACATTCATAAGCAGGTAGTAAAAAAATAGTTGTTTTAATATAACAACCAGACAAACCAATTTTATTTGTATTAATAGATTTTAATTAATTTTTAGACTAGATTTGTTTTATGTACATATCTGTGAAAAGAGGCGAGTTAACTTTTTGGCGTGGATTCTCACGCGCCATTATAATTAATCGCGCACACGATCTAGCATTACATAAAGTAAATCGTATCGAAACAATTCAAACAATTTACTTTAGAGAATCACGCGCTAAGGGTGTGTCAGATGAATGAATGATCGCTTTATTCGGCAAAAGTTAATTTCCTCTCTCACACCAACAAATTCAGTCCCGGGACGGCACAATGGAGCATATTTGCTTATCTTTAATTGATTCACTCTAACCCTCGCTCGTGATAAGGATTAGCTCTATTCACGCTGACTTTTACAAGGGTAGTTCTCCCTTAACGAGGCATCTGTCAAAGACTACATCAAATAGACGAATCGGCGAATCAAAGATAAACTTTGCTTACAACTACACTGTCTCTCAGAGACAAAGCACGGCTTTAAACTTAGTAACATAAACGCAACGAACTGCCACTGTATCTTATACTACGGTAGGGTTCCTAAAAAATATTTGCTATATAAAATATATATTATTAAAATTAAAACAAATAAAAGCTGCTTTATGTATTGACAATAATATATAAAATATAATAAAGTCAAACACCTACGCATTTGTCGGCAGCTTCGATAAACACAGAG
This sequence comes from Meandrusa payeni, assembly GCA_029286785.1. Taxonomy (NCBI): domain Eukaryota; kingdom Metazoa; phylum Arthropoda; class Insecta; order Lepidoptera; family Papilionidae; genus Meandrusa; species Meandrusa payeni. The sequence goes on from JAGSMX010000023.1 coordinate 5,361,558, forward strand.
TCTCAAAATATATCAATGTGCAGTGAGATGGTATTAACAAACCCAACCGCGCGCGACAGCGGAGAGTTCCTGGATAAGTTAGTCCTGAGGACAGGTAGTAGGAACAATGGCGGACGATGGCGCATGCACACGTAATTGTCAGGTGTCCGCAACTGTAGCGCGGCCAGCACTTCTGGGTGATGAACCCAGCCCCGCAGCACCCTTCACACATATTTAACCAGTGCGACGTCACTCCTCACCTGCAGCCTGCTGTACCCGACCATGCACAGTCCAGATAGGCTCGGGTACATCAGTGGAAGCAAGGATACACCCCGTACTGCTTTTAATATAGAAATCTACAAAATTTATTTTGTATCTTCTCCACCATGAGACAATATTTATCTTCATGAGGATTCCATATGTAAGCGTTCGTCTCTAAATGGCTTCTTACCAATGCGTTAAATAAAGATTTAACCACTAATAAATTCGAGAATTCCTTGCATGTATAATTTCTTATAAATTTCGAATTATACTACATAAAAAAAGTAATTAATTTGCTTGAATTACAACTAAAATATATTATCATACATTTTAGAAGGATACTCCTTTAACTAATGATTATGTATGGATATGAATGAATCGAAAATCAGTGGGGATCGGACTAAACGGAAAACCGTGCTCGTCATCTCAGTCTACCCTTCCGTGTAACGAGCGTCAGTGTCTGTCAAATACAAATATTTTTAGATGTTGTTCGCGTAATAAATACAACAATATCTTCAATTGATTGATGAAGAATAGAACAAGCAAGTGTAACTTTAATATGACAGGCGATGAGCAGAAAGGTAATGAGATAGTTTATCTTTACCGGACTTCCTTTCTCGTTTTAATCAATAGAAAAGAGTCAACAAACAAACAAACATTGTTATTATCCCATAATAATTTCAATAGCAACTAATTAAATTACAATTATGAGTCCCCACTGGTGTCCAGACTAGGAGCAAACCTGTGAGATGGATCACCAGGTCTAAACCCCACGGATGTGCACAAAACTTTAAAACTATTGGAGAGAGATGGAGAAGGTATATATATATATATATACAGGAATGTGTGTGTGTAAATGCGTTTTTAAGTGCATGTGTACACAAATTCGTATAATGTAATTATACATACAAAAATATGCCTAAAACTGATACTGTATCAATAAGGAAATAAGTTTTATTCTGCATGCCAAGCAACTTAATAGAATCGTTGCAATCAAACTGGCACACCTTCCATAACTGTATTCGTGCTAGCACAAATGCCGCTTCGAGATACGTATGTGCTGTAAGAAAAGTGGCTGAAGAAACCACAAAAGCCATCTAAGTGTATTAAGACTTGGAGAACAACGAATACATTTGTGGCGCTCTCCGAAAAGAACAATGGTGTTATTATACCATATTTACCTGTAATAATATTATCTGTAATCATTTACGAGCATTTTTTAAAGAAAAATAAAACCTGTTAATAAACTCTCAGCTGAGAATTCAGTTCAGACCCCACCCCTGAAATGTTTGGAGCGTTGCTAGAGTTTCTTCGACGTTTCCTACGTTTCCCGAAGTGGCTCTCAAAGTTAGTGTAGCATTTTGAATGTCCCCTAGATTATCCGTGAAATAGCTACCCACCGAGTCGTGGGTTCATCTCCGGCGCCTCGGATCGGGATGCTCACGCGTAACATAGTTACCGTCAAGATGAAGTACCCATCACCGGGGCGACCCTTGTGTCGAGTTACTAGCGATAGAGGTTCAAGCTAAGCAACGTAAGAGCTATGCCACCTCTCAATCCGGTGAGCAGTCAATGTCAACTTCTCTGGCCAATCTGTGTAGTTCGTCAAAAAAGAAAATCAGTTCAGAACAAGACAAATTAGGTTGAAACTTAAACAGCCCTGTAGTTGTGGGCTCTCAAGAATAAGACTACGGTATCCCCTGCCTGTCGTAGAAGGCGACTAAAAGGGGCCTCGAGTTCACTGGGCGACAAGGGTGGGAGCCTGAGTCGTCCACCAAAGTGGACCCGGGAAGAAGGCGACATCGGCTGGCCCGTGTCGCCTTGCGCTGCGAGGGCACAGGGGGGAGGGAGTAACCTCCCCTGGGACGTGCTCTTCTTGAGCACAGTGCAGAGGGGCTCCGGTGCGTTCCACTGGAGATCCGGGAGCCCCTCGTCATGCACCGAGGAAAGGGCCACCGGGGAGGTTTTAGTGGGTAAGAACCCCACATAACCGCCGCCTTCCCCCCAGAAGGCGGGGTATCTTTCTGAAGATTTCCTCCCCGTCAACAAAAAAAAAAGGTATAAACTTAAAAGCATGTCTGGGAACACATTATCTACAGTCGACGGCATCAAATTTCATAAGCGGGCGCGTGGCGCGTATTATCGGGCGGCGTTCTGTATGCGATACGTTATAACGCGTTATTCGTGAATTACAAGTATTTATCACGTACGCTGTTATGCGGTCGACGGAGCGAGATGTTTGCTTTAACAGGGGTGGGGTTACACTAAATGGTTTTATGGGATTTGTTAAATCGCTTCAGACGTGTGATATTTTCCCTTCCAATGTTTGTTTTTACTTCCGCACATTTGGTTGGAATTTCTTTAAGTCGATTTTTTGTTAATAAAATCAGCCGCGAATCAACGCTGTTACTTATAACTTAGGTTTAGGCTGTAAAAGTTTATTTGTACTTAAATCCTTAAGCATTTCATTCATTCAAGTAAGTTGGTTTCGAACGTACGGCCGTCATAATATACTCGTATATTTATCATTATTCTTTTTTTTTTTTTAAATGAAAAGTGGCAAACGAGCATACGGCTCATCTGATCTTAAGTGATCACCGTCGCCCATGAACATCCACAGCACCAGAGGAGCTGTAGGTGCGTTGCCGACCTTTGAGATAGGAATAGGCTCGTTTCTTGAATGTCCCTAAATCGTAAACGTTCGGAAACACCGCTGGCGACAGTTGATTCCACAAGTTGACAGTGCGTGGGAGAAAGTTACGCGAAAACGTACAGTCGTTGAACGCCAACCATCAAGATGGTGGCGGTGGAATTGGAATTCTGCCGAGATGTGCGGTAATGGAAATCGGTAGCTGGGATGATTCCGAACAATTCCTCAGAACACTCCCCATGGTAAATGCGATACAGGATGCAAAGAGAACCGACATCTCTTCGCAGACTCAGAGGGTCGAGTCGATCGGAAAGACCCTGATCGTCGACTATTCGAGCAGCTCTACGTTGTACACGGTCAAACGGAAGAAGTTGGTATTGGGGAGCCCCGGCCCAGAGATGCGAACAACTCAAGTACTTATAGCTTAAAACTCTTAAAATGTTAAGCTAAATTTTATTTTAGATTATCTTACATTTTTTATTTGTAGTTAAATCCTTAAGCATTGATTCAAGTAGTTCATTTTCGAACCTTCTGCCCTTAGCTAATTAAGTTACCTACTTATGTTAGATTATCTCACATTTCAATAGCAAGAGCAATAGCTCTGATCCATCTAACTACAGGCCTATTGCCATCACTTCTTTGCTTTCAAAAATAATGGAATCCATTATAAACAGCCAGCTCCTAAGGTATCTGGAAGATCACCAGCTGATTAGCGACCGCCAGTACGGTTTTCGTCACGGTCGCTCAACTGGTGATCTTTTAGTTTATCTTAAAATCAATCCAGAATCATCCCAGCTAGCGATTTCCATTACCGCACATCTCGGCAGAATTCCAAATTCCACCGCCACCATCTTGATGGTTGGCGTTCAACGACTGTACGTTTTTCCCGTAACTTTCTCCCACGCACTGTCAACTTGTGGAATCAACTGTCGCCAGCGGTGTTTCCGAACGTTTACGATTTAGGGACCTTCAAGAAACGAGCCTATTCCTATCTCAAAGGTCGGCAACGCACCTACAGCTCCTCTGGTGCTGTGGATGTTCATGGGCGACGGCGATCACTTAAGATCAGGTGAGCCGTATGATCGTTTGCCACTTTTCATATAAAAAAAAATTCAATGGTTTTAAGCTATAAGAATTTAAGAAGTAGTGTCTAAGTGTTAGATATTTTTGACGGTTGGAGATTCGAAGCCGAATTGCCGAAACGTTGAGTATTTAAGTATGAATTTAGACTGTTCCAAATTCAGATAAAAAAATCTAAAAAAACAAATGAGTTTGCTTATTTTGTTTACGTTTTCAACAAACATATAACAGTATGAATGCTCAAATTTGCTTTCGCTTCAATGACATATAAAAAACCGTCTGTGTCCTCAAACAAAACAGGCGGGAAATGAAAAAAAAATATAATCCAAAAGTGATTCGAGTCGCGTTTCCAATAACTCGCGGCGTAAAAAAAAAATTGGACGCAAGTCAGTCGACTGGACGGCTGATAGGGCAACACGTGGAAATGGGAATCCATGGAAATTGGAAAAATCCCAGGAAATGCGCTCGCCGGTATTCGCAGAATGAATTTTCGACGATCGACTATTTTTGTCCCGCTCACAATTTACCGCTGCGATGTATATTTTCAGGTGTCGTATCCAGGTAAATGCATTGTTTTTTATCTGTAATAAAGTTGTATTAAAGAGATATATTTTTTTTATTCTTATATTGCAACCACAGATCTGTGTCCGTGCTCTTTTCCAATACACTTAAATTGTTTACTCTGCATTTGTTAAAAAGTGCCACTTCTACAGTTACTATTTTCCTTATATTTTTTTTTATTTGCCTATATATATTTATTTTTTTATAATGCCTGAAATTGGAGGTGGCCAGAGATCGACTTGGGTTCACGCGTCGCAGACGCCCCGCGGCATTGCTATTAGCTTCTCCGCGACCGCTGTGTCCCTGCTTCTCATGGCCATTTTCAGGTTGTAGTCCACTATCCTCTCCCTTGATGCGGCCAAAGAGATCATTTAATGCAGTTGTATAATCCAAATAGGATGGTACAAAGTAATTACAGAATGGTAAACGGTTTATATTAACATAACTAGCTGCGCGCCGCTGTTAGCCGCGATTAAAAACTATTTATTTAAATTTTCTAAAATAAAAGTTAACTCAGTTACTCCTTATTACATCGACTATCTGACAGTGAAAGTCCCGTCTAAATCGGTCAAGAGATAGACGGACAAAAATTATATTTAATCTTTTTATATAAATGACTAGCGTACCCAGCCCCATAATACTTCAGTATACTTTATTATACTTCAATATACTCCATTGTACTTCAATATGGTTCATAATGACATAAATATACACAACGCATGTGTCAATACAAATTTAGGTTATAAAACAATAGAATATCATCATAGTAAATAAAAGTCGTATTTGATAGTTCTAAAAGAGGAGTGCTCCGATCGTCACCAAACTTTACTCGTCAGGTCAATCTGAAGATTCACTGAAAGTTTCATTGAAATCGGTCCAGCCGTTTCGGGGCTAATACGGATCAAACACACACACATTCTCATTTATAAAGATAGATATATAAATAATTTATATGCATGTAGTGAAAAGCAGTTATTATAACACTACAAACAGACAATCCAATTTATAAATTTATAGATAATTAACGATAAAATGACAATAATATGTAATTAATTATACGTTACGATAGTCTTGAGTTTTTTCTTATATATATAAAAATTCATCTGTACTTTTTAATGTTTCTGCATTAACAGTGTCGTTATTTATAAACTAATTTTTATTTTTTAGAACCGTATATTATCAGAAGGAACTCCCTTTTCACCTGGTGCTCCATGACACTACATTATTTTTATTTATTTACTAGAGTTTCTCTTTCTCGAAACCAGAGTTTCGGCTTTAATGAAAACCACGGACCTGCGCCAAGTGGGTTTCATATTGAGGATTACCTATGTACCTAATTCGTCCTGCAGGAACTTCAAAACAATTCGACAAGTATTAAGTACAGCAGCTTTTTGCATGGTGATGTATGTACTACTGAGTAATTTGTTGAATGTAATGATGGCGGTGTTTGGGGATAATACCAGTACTGGAGGCTACCAGAGGCACAATACTCTGTTCCAAAGTCCCATTATTTCCTCTTTTAGTTCGGAATTTATGATTTTTTTTCGGCAATAGTTTTTTTTAAACATCATCATCATCATGCTGGAAATAGGCCGTCCCCAATGCTTTCCACCACATGCGATCCTCAGCTTTCCGCATCCAGCCACTTCCGGCTATCCAAGGTCGTCGGCCCATCTGGAGGGAGGGCGCCCCACACTTCTCCGACCTATGCGCGGCCTCCATTCCAAGACTTTCCTCCCCCATACACCGTCGCTGACTCGGTAGATGTGGCCAGCCCACTGCCACTTGAACTTCCTGATTTTAAGAGCTATATCGACTGCCTTCGTTCTCCGTCGAATAGTTTTTTTTAATATTTTATTATTACTATCAGTACACGTAACGTTATTACAACAAGATAGGTACGAAAATGCTGCAGTATTTATAACTAAAAATCCGTAGGCATTTATTGCAGACGACAGTTTAAATAATAAAATGGATATTCGAATAACATAGTGACGGCGAGGCGCGGACAATCCGCAAAAATGCAGGAAATTGAATTTTTTATCGTTCTCGCTACACAGCGCCGCAATGGCAACCCGATGGCCGCCTATTGTGTCGGCTTGATGCTATTATATTTTGCACTATATTCACATAACTTCCAATAACGGTTCTTTAACTCTTATTTGCAGGTTGTTCAAGCAATTTCCATCCTTTTTTTTTTGACGAGGAGGAAATCTTCAAAAAGATACCTCGATTTCTGGGAGGAAGGCGGCGGTTATGTGGGGTTCTTACTCACTAAATTCTCCCCGGTGGCCCTTTCCTCGGTGCATGACGAGGTGCTGCGGGATCACCAGTGGAACGCACCGGAGCCCTCCATCCTCGCATAACCAATCTTTACCAAAGACCTTTAACAATGTATGGCCCAAACATTAAAAAAAGGAGCGTTCTTTAGACAAGACGACTGAATAAAAAGTTATTTAACTCCATCTATATATGTACGACATTGGGTGTCCTAGGCATCGCTGAAAATCAGCCATACTGACCCAGGCTTCATTTCCTCAGCCCTGTAGTTCTGGGCTCTCAAGAATAAGACGAAGTTTTCACTTCAAAAATTCTGGCGAAAAGATATCCTTGAAGCGAAATTAAATAGATGTAATGATCACGTAACACATACTAATGATAATCTGAAAAATCATCACCAGCCACAATCCCACACGAATAGACCATAGACAATCACTTATCTCGGTTTAAACTGCCGATACATTAAACTTTATGACCCATAGAGAATAGATAATTTAGGGAAACATCCCCTATGCGGTGAAATTTATGAGCATTAACGCGGAATGGCATGCGTGCGCGCCCCGCCCACGTCTTAAATAATGTCACCCTAAGTTTTAAGCTGACTTTATATTTAGTGGGCGTGAAACTTGGTGCACAAACGGACGTTAAAGATGGTTTAAGTCAAGTATCACTTCCCGGAGCTGTTGTGCTCAGTGGTTAATGCCTCCTGGATTCGAAAGCATGCACCATTTTACATGTACTTAACATTATATGGGTTACAAAAACCAGCCGAAAAAAGAGAAAATGAATGTATTTATCTAAACTACAAATGGAGTCCTCAAGTACAAGTGGATGTCTCCCCGGTGGTTCTTTCCTCGGTGCATGGCGAGGGGCTCCGAGATCTCAACGTGGAACGCATCGGAGCCCCTCTGCACTGTGCTCAAGGAGAGCACGTCCCGGGGGGGAGGTTACTCCCTCCCCCCCTGTGCCCTCGCAGCGCAAGGCGACACGGGCCAGCCGATGTCGCCTTCTTCCCGGGTCCACCTTTAGGGACGACTCAGGCCCCCATCCTTGTCGCCCAGTGAACACGAGGCCCTTTTAGTCGCCTTCTACGACAGGCAGGGGATACCGTAGTCTTATTCTTGAGAGCCCAGAACTATAGGGCTGGACGTGGTCGTGTTGACGAACCTACGCTGACTGGCAGATAAGCCACCCCGCAAGAGTTTCGCCGGATTTTAGAGGTGGCAGAGAGACCTCTAATGAGAGTTAGACGAAATAACCGACGGAATAATCGCGTTGACACTGCAATCGGAGGGCGCCTGAGAGTGTCAAATCAACTTCGTTGTTATCGAAAGATTATTAAGACATTTACAAAATATGACACACATTAAAAAAAGAAAGAAAAATAAAAACTATACTTAGAAAAAACTAACAAATAAGACATGATGTCAACATTGGACAACATCTCAGCATGTGTTGTTAGGTTGCTACAGCGCTGATTTTCAGCAGTGCGCGGAACTACCCAATTTTAGTACTTAGTGTTGCCTCCATGTGGCGGCAAAATTTAAATAAAAATAAAATTTAATGAAAAATACTTTATTATCCAAGATTACGTAAAATATCCTTTTTCGTTTAGTTTTATGTTTTTTAATGAAATATAAATAAATTATTAAAAATATTTCTATTTAATTTTAAGGATATTTAATTGTCTATCATGCACAATTTATTTTAGTTAACTAGCGTCTTTGTCTTCCGAGATATTCATTCTTAACCGAGCCTTTATTTTTGCTCACGGCTACATATATGTCCCACTGTTGAGCACAGACTTTCTCTGCAAAGAGAGCGTAGTCAGGCACGCGGCCCTAGAGAGGATTGGCAGTATTCACATATCTTAGAGAAAAAAAAGTATTGGTGCCGGCATCGGCGATAAAACTCGGGTTGCTACTGTACTAAGCTACAGAAAGCATAGAAATGATTTGCCTAAAATCAGTGACGTATCATATTTCAATTCGTGCTAACGCGTGTGAAACGTTGGATTGTTAAGTCAAGATGCGCCTGAGGCATACAGTCTTTGATTTCGTTTTGCCCAATTAATGTATTACAGTGAAACGTTGTAAAACGACTCGCGACGTTTCCACCGCCCCGTACAGTCGCACACACATGTCACAACATAGTATACAAAGGTATCCTTGGTGTTTCGTATTTATGTTTTTAATGAAATATAAATAAATTATTAAAAATATTTCTATTTAATTTTAAGGATATTTAATTGTCTATCATGCACAATTTATTTTAGTTAACTAGCGTCTTTGTCTTCCGAGATATTCATTCTTAACCGAGCCTTTATTTTTGCTCACGGCTACATATATGTCCCACTGTTGAGCACAGACTTTCTCTGCAAAGAGAGCGTAGTCAGGCACGCGGCCCTAGAGAGGATTGGCAGTATTCACATATCTTAGAGAAAAAATATAATATTGGTGCCGGCATCGGCGATAAAACTCGGGTTGCTACTGTACTAAGCTACAGAAAGCATAGAAATTATTTGCCTAAAATCAGTGACGTATCATATTTCAATTCGTGCTAACGCGTGTGAAACGTTGGATTGTTAAGTCAAGATGCGCCTGAGGCATACAGTCTTTGATTTCGTTTTGCCCAATTAATGTATTACAGTGAAACGTTGTAAAACGACTCGCGACGTTTCCACCGCCCCGTACAGTCGCACACACATGTCACAACATATTATACAAAGGTATCCTTGGTGTTGCGTATTTATGTTTTATATATCGAAGCTGGAAAGCAAAACGTAGTAAGTTACACATATGGCCATTTTCACTTTTTTTACGCGTGGAATCAGGAAAAAAAGACGCGTCGAATGATTTATGACTTGTAACAATTAGATGAAAAATAGCGAAAATAGGATTTCAAGGTTGACACTTTTATTTTTTGTACCGTAAAACGATTCTCTTTAGGAAAACTCTAGGTTAATACCTTACAATACCTATTCAGCAAAAAATAATATTGTTTCTAAAAACGACAGCCCTAGGTCCACAAACACGAAAGTTGTAATTCTTTTTTAGTAGTTGAAATGCTTTTTGGCTCTGGTGAACAATTTCATTTTTGTGGGTTACTACGTTTTTGTTTTCCAGCTTCGATATAGAGATATCGAACTCGTTGTCATTGAACTGTAATTGGAAACAACAAGAGAAAAATGGGTGCTTATATTTAAGTACGCACGTGATAAGTTGTATTTCTTTAAAATCTTTTTATTGCATCTGTTAAATAATTGTATTATAGTTGCTCTTTTGACTATCGAATGATTCGTTTTTAATGTTTAGATTATATGTCAAATGCATTTCTTCTTCTTAATCGTCTCCTTCATTGCTGAAGGTCGTGTCTAGCACAAAGTGTTGATCGCTCGCTTCACGATCAACTTCCACGCGTCCCTGTCCCCGGCGGTCTTCATGGCTTTGGTTATTGGCAGGCCTGTGAGCGTCTTAACTGCGTCTGCCCACCGTGTGGGTGAGCGACCGCGTGCTCTTTTCCGTCCACCTGGCCAACAACCATTAGCTTCTCGAGGTTATCCGGATTTCTGCGATCAAATGCATTTACCAGTTACTATATATTTATAACAGATTCGTTTATTCGACACATATGGTACATGTGTCTTATAATACGAATAACTAGTTGTTAATGTATGTGCTATTAAAACCAAACGCTATTAAATATGGAAGGATTTGTGATGTTGTTGACTCCTCACAATAGTATAAGAGCAGCAGGACAGTTCAGAGGCTTTAGAGTTGTTCTGCTGTGTTGTGTTGTTAGTGTTGAGAGTGTTATTAGTGTTGTTCGTCGGTAACGCCTCTGTACATAAGCTTAGTACCCTCTGGTTATCTGCGTTGTTTTATATATTGTGTATTATTATGTTCTACCCGACCGGATCTCTTATCTAAATAATAAATATATAACTTCGATTCTGACACATGCAAATAATTAATTACAATAAAATAATAAAAGATACGGAAAAAGATAGTCGACAGTTATTAAAGTTCTGTTTAAATTTGAAAAATTAAGTAAATAAAGCCGTTTTTTTCGGCTTTTAACCGGTGTATGTGTGCATTCCGTCTTGAGACTTCAAGAAAAAGAATGCCACTTCCCAATCACTACTATATAGATACATATAGCCACATCGCTTTTATATAGATAGATACATGTATAAACAATCCTACATACAAATAATAATATACCCTAATTGTTTGGTTGGTCTGCTGTGTCTAAACTATTGGTATTATATATGTCATCTCCTAGGACTGCTTATTATTGTTGACGTGTGTAATTTGTGAAAACACAAATTACATACGTTGCAGCCGGAGGATCGAAAAAAACCCAAAATGATTTTATATAAAGTATATTAAAAAAAGAAATTACAATTAATTATTACTTATAACTAACTAAACCTATCGGATCGAAATATGATCCAAGAATGTCCATATAGAAAGTCGACGGCACGAGGCTGACGCTCCTGCGTCAGCGTTAACCTGTATCCAAGGTAATGGATCGCATGGCACGACGCCAACGCTCCTGTGTCATCATTAACTTGAATCCAAGGTCATCGCATCGGGAATGCAACGTCGGGGCTCTTCATGTCGTAGGCATATGTAATTCACAGTATCAAATAAATCAATATTATATTAAATAATAATATTTTTATTTATATAAATAAATAATACATACGGATAATTAAAAAGTATATAAGAACAATATTGTCACTGCAGCTTCCATCTGTTATTGTCATTATTTTTTCATAACCCGTCTAAAGAAAAATAAACTAGCGTGTACCATCTTTTTGCTATATTACCACTTAACACCAGGTGTGATCGTGGTCAAGCGCTAGTTTATAACCATTAAAAAATCTTAAATAATAAATGAGAATAGAAGAAATAAGAGACTTATTTTACATATTAGCTAACTTCGCTGAGCCACTTTGTTCGCGACTGTACCTCACTAACTGCGTCTTTGTCGCAACCGAAACGCGCTCAGCAGATAGTTATGTTCGGAGTTAGAAGACGCCGGCTTATGAAGTGCGTTTACGATCGAAACATACTCAGTAACTGTTACTGCCGATTCTTTGTATCGGTTAAAGACGGTTTTACAATGTTCGGTGGCGTTTCTGCTTAACTGCATAGCAGCTGTGGGCGGGGCCCGGACTTACTGGGAAACATACCAGCTCGTTTATATTTGGAATTGGCGCCAATTTAGTGCGTCCTATCCGGCATATTGGTGACATATATGTAATCACGGCCGGATTTAAGGAGGGCATCCGAAGCTACAGTCCTGGCGCCTCTACAAGAGAGGAGGAACCACATGTATTGTCGTTTCGAGAGTTTTTAATATTATATTTATATATGTTTGTTAAAACTTAATGTGTTACAATAAATTGTTTGAATAACATCCGGAATAAAAAATTGGTAAATATATTTGAGAATTGGTTTGTAGCCGAAGGATCTCGTCTTTTATGCCAAGTGGCTTCTAGACCTCTTAAACCGACGCTATCAATAATTGCGTGATTAAGGAAAATGAAGCTTAAAGATGGTGTCACTATAATCAAAGATCTTATGGAAGATAACAAAAGGTCTCATATATTGCAGAAAGGATGCATGAGGGAATGACAAAAGAAATACCCCAAAAAGAAAGAGGAAAAGGGACAGGTAGGAGTGCTGTTACCCGACGATTATGTGTGTGTGAACGAAGGGAAGATGTGTACTAGGATCTTAAACCTCATTAAGATCTCAATAAAAACTCCTTTCAAACAGTTCATAAATGAGGGCGCTATAAGTGCATATTAACAAGTATTAACAAGACTTCAAATAAAATGGGAATTGTTAGCTAGCAACACATGGCACCCAGCGATTGTTATGCATAATAACTACTTCTAATCTTAGTGATTTACCTAAACCTTATTGTATCTTTAATTCATAATTAATAATTTAGTTGATCGTCACATTAACTTGACATTGTAAACAATAATTTAACTTTATTAGTTCGTAACTTCTAATTAATTTTGTATAAAGATTGTGAGGACGCGCAGTTGTGACGGTATTCGTTAAAATAATTCTTTGTACAACATTACACCGTCTGAATATAGCGAGTGTATATTTTATTCCACAAGACCTACAAATTATTACAAAATATTACGAAATAGAATTAATCAGAACCTAACCAAACTCTCATCAAAATACCTTTGAAGTAAGTACATCATTTCCAATAAAAATGACTCAGTGTCCGGCCAAGTTGCATAGTACGCTACCAACCCGAGTTCGATCCTCGATGCCAGCATCAATAAATTTGTTGTTGCAATTTATGTGCTGATATACCACGCGCTCGGCGATGAAGGAAAACATCGTGAGGAAACTTACACGTCTTAGAAAATTTTCGTCAATCCGCACTAGGTGTGCGTGGGGGACTATGCCCTTATACTCTCTTTTCAGAGAAGGCCTGTGCCCAACAGTGGGACATAAATAAATGCTGTAACTTTAACTTGACCCCACCCCACTCGATTAGTAAATGCCTATTTACTCTAATAGTGAAAACATCCACATTATAATCGGAGGAAATGACAGACGCGGCCAACTATTCCAGTCCCTTGTAATTGTGTATTTATCTTTTGTTGTCAAAATAAATTCTATGTAGTGAATTTAGATCTGTATATATGATTATTTTTGTCCAACTGTTCGCTTTGTCAATTACATTTTTGTTCCATTGATGTTAGTTATTCCGTTTAATTATCAATTAGTTTTTTTAAAGGTGGTCTGGACACGTGTGCGCGTTGCTTTTGAGTTCCGCCGACCAGTCGAGGGTCAAGTTGAATTCTTAGAAATGTTAATAGTTATGCTAAATGATATCTACTTCATGTTGTTTATAGTACAGTTGTCCGTTTGTGTCTTAACTGACATTAGACATGTATATTTACTCGTAAAAACAAAAAACGATTTCAAATCGAATGTTAAACTTTTTTATGCGCGGGCGCCTTCTTTGTATTATATTTTTTTATTTATTTTGTGACTTATTTTATATTACAAACAGTCTTGTAATATAAAATAAGTCACACAAAATAAATTCAAAATGTTGACAAGGACTACCCAATATTTCTTACACTAATAGCAAGTTTAAGCCACAGGTAAAAATTTAGAAAGGAAAACGGAATAGATAATATAAATATATACATTTACAATAAATTTTTTTATATGAAAAGTGGCAAACGAGCATACGACTCACGTGATCTTAAGGATTCACTGTCGCCCGTGAACATCCACAGCACCAGAGGAGCTGCAGGTGCGTTACCGGTCTTTGAGATAAGCGTAGGCTCGTTTCTTCAAAGTCCCCAAATCGTAAACGTTCGGAAACACCGCTGGCGACAGTTCATTCCACAAGTTGACGGTGCGTGGGAGAAAGTTACGCGAAAAACGTACAGTCGTTGAACGCCAACCATCAAGATGGTGGCGGTGGAATTTGGAATTCTGCCGAGACGTGCGGCAATGGAAATCGGTAGCTGGGATGATTCCGAACAATTCCTCAGAACACTCCCCATGGTAAATTTAACTAGGATATTTTTGTTAAACTTTTTTGAATAGTTATGAAATAAGTCAATATCATAAAAGTTTTTATTACAAAAGGTAATAGTGCCAAAAAGATGTTCCGCGTGTAGTTTCTGTCAAGTCCCCACCACGGTACCAAGACGCGTGGTGTTTCTTGAAAGGCGAGCGGACAAAAAACAATTTCCGAGTTATCGTAGAAATAATCAAATATTCAAAAATTCAGCCCTGTAGTTCTGGGCTCTCAAGAATAATACGGCATTCCCTGCCTGTCGTAGAAGGCGACTAAAAGGGGCCTCGATTTCACTGGGCGACAAGTGTGCCTTTGTCGTCCGCTAAGGTGGACCCGGGAAAAAGGCGACATCGGCTGGCCCGTGTCGCCTTGCACTGCGAGGGCACAGGGAGGGAGGGAGTAACCTCCCTATCCTCCCGGGACGTGCTAACCTTGAGCACAGTGCAGAGGGACTCCGGTGCGTTCCTCTGGCGATCCCGGAGCCCCTCGTCATGCACCGAGGAAAGGGCCACCGGGGAGATTTTAGTGGGTAAAAACCCCACATAACCGCCGCCTTCCCCTCAGAAGGCGAGGTATCTTTTTGAAGATTTCCTCGTTAACAAAAAAAATATATATTTTTTGTAAATAATTTGTAAAAACTTATTATATTTTAAATATTTATTTTTTTTAGTTGGTATTATTGTTTTAGATTCATGACATTTCAGTTCGCTTGTCATAAAAATACAAAGTATTAATTAGATACTCAAAAAGTTAACGGTCAAAATAAAGGATGCCAACCCAGTGGTCCGTCACAGTGGCGTAACAAAGACAAGTCGGTGGCGGACATTAACAAGCGGTCGCTTGTCGGCACGGGGTAAACAATAAACCTCTTAATGCATTCTAACGCGACCCGCGATAAAACCCTTGATCGCATTGTGACACCTCAGTTAATTGGAATTTATGTAGGACGCGCCCGCTTTGTTGTCCAAATCACCTACTAAGCGATCTCGATTGAAGTGAATTTTAGGTCGCTTAACCGGAATCTCTTTCGAGAGTGACATACGCTTTTTTATGGGTTATAGACTAGTACTTGATCACGATCCCAGATGTAAAGATTTTTTGTTTTAAAAAGAAAGCTAGCAATATTTCATTTTTTTTTCAGAAATATTAGTAACAATCTTGTTAACCATTCCAACTAAGCATTTAGACATGGTTCACGGCAATAGTCCAACGGCGGATTCGAACCCACGACCTTACGATTCGCAGGCCGTACCCTAAACCATAGGGCTATTGACGCTTCAAAGTATAGTGACTACTTATATTACATACTTTATAAGTATACTTAGTGATATAGTCGAAAGATGGTACGCGCTAGTTTAGTAGGTGCCTACATCGAACTGAGCCGTGGTAGCTCAGTGTTCGCGCGGTCGCCTCAAGTTGCATGGTATGCTATAGCAACCTTAGTTCGATCCTCGGTGCTAGCAGCAATAAATTTGTTGTTGCAATTTTATGTGCTCATTTACCACGCGCTCGATGGTGAAGGAAGACATCGTGAGAAAACTTACATGTCCTAGAAAATTTTTCTAAGACATGTGAAGTTAATTTAATAAAATTTAATATAATATTAAGCTGAGGGACATACACAAACACAAATTTACACACACACACCAACACACACACACAAATTTATAAAATATTGTTTTCATTTGTTATGCTTATATTTTATTGTATTTTATTGTGCTTTTCAAATGGGAGAAGACACTGACCCCTGAAACACAGGTCCAATTGAACCTAGCTCAGGAGTCAGGGACTTCATATTTCTTTGTTTAAACATTTTCTTTGGTGACTAATAAAGATTTATTATGATTATTTTTTATTTATTTTGAATCCTTAGGTTGTTTTATAATATTTATATAAAAGTAAAATACACAAAAATATCATACAAAATACAAAACATCAATTATTATTATTAGTCTGCCAATCCGCACTAGAGCCGCGTGGCAGACAATGTTCTGTTTCTCTCTTTACAGAGAAGGTCTGTGGCCAACAGTGGAACATATATATTAAATATATAAAGGCTAACTATATAAATATATAAAGGGTAACTTTAACTTTAACTTAATCACTAGATGAAAATTTGCGCCCAGTGAATCATCAATGAAAATACTTCATATATACTTCATGAAAACAAACAGCGAAGGTTATCTCTATAATAAGCCATTTAATCGGTTAGACAGATTACAACACAAATACAAATTAACACAACAAGTTAAGCGCACAGTTAAAAATGAAAAAATAAATATATATATCACTAAAGACCCCAAAAGGTTCGATACACAAGGCTAATTGTTGCAACGCCGAACCGACCGGGTCCACTGCTCAGCATAATGCTGATTATCCGAGGGGGGTAAATCAGCGCTGGTATTCTGCAGAAACCCATTTTAAGAAGCAAACAAATGTCAGTAGCAAAATTTTAACAAAGCACGAATAACGTAAAAGCAAGTAAAACACCAGGGAAACATAAATTGTATATAAAATAGAACAAAATAAAATATCTCTGTCCCGCTCACTAGAATTTTGTCTTATCATATTTAAATCGACTTCAATTCGAGTATTGCATGGTGAAATATAATAGTAGGGGTAAATTATCCAATCCACTGGTCTTTATTATTTACATATTTCTGTTCGGTTTCGGATAACTTCCGAACGGCTTCCGGGGTAGATTACAAAGCGCTTTATTTGTGTTTTCGGTATTATCTTAATTACTTAATTAAAGGCGGCGAGCGTTTATTAAGAAGCGACTTCACGTAATTACATTTTGAATTGTTAATATTATTTCAATGATTCAGACTTAAGATGTACATCGATCTGAACGTAATTAGTATTTGGTTGTGAGTTTTTACGCTGCAATTAACATGTCTCCACTGAGGGCTACCGACTTAAGGGAAGTAAACAGAAATAAACATGAAAATAAAGTTACAAAAGAAGTAAAACTTCTTTAGCTCCTTCTATCATCATGGTTTGAAAATTGTCAATTAGCGAAAAGGGATATTGTAACAACTCTCAGACTTCGTTCGGAACAAATTCCATAAAACAGTTTCACATTTCAATTTTTCTTTTATATTTTCTAAGCAAGTGCTTGACTACGATCCCACCTGATGTTAAGTGGAAATGCAGTCCTGGATAATAAGGCGCACTAGCTTAGTAAATGCCTATTCACTCTACATTTGAAAATACTTACAATTTAATCGGAAGGAAAGACAGACGCGGGCAAACTATTCCAGTCCTTTACTGTACGAAGAATGAAAGACGAAGCAAATCGTTTCGTTCGAGTTTGAGGGATGTTCACAACAAAAGGATGAAATCTCGCAGTGCGTCTAGAAGTCCGATGGTGGAAAGGGGATTTTTTTTTAAATTATAAATAGGCTCACGTTTGGCCTCAATCTCGCCTGATGGAAGTGACAGGGGCCAGCCGATGTCGCCTTCTTCCCGGGTCCATCTTGGTGGACGACTCAGGTCCCCACCCTTGTCGCCCAGTGAACCCGAAGCCCCTTTTAGTCGCCTTCTACGACAGGCAGGGGATACCGTAGTCTTATTCTTGAGAGCCCAGAACTACAGGGCTGTCGTAAATATACTTGTTTTATCTTTAAAAGTCTTATAATAGGGGCAAGCTGTAGTCCAACTGGAAGTCAATCCTTATAAAGTGTGTTCTGCTACTTTAACTTTTTGTTCATTGACATCTGTCCATTGCAGGTGTCCTTGTGTTGTCGCCGAGCAGCTGGTAAATCAGCGTTTAGTATACCAATTAACAATGTTTATTAGATGCGATATCTATGTTATTTACGGCCAAAGTTAAAGTCAAAGCTACCATTAATAGATAATAATGATTTTTATGACAAAAATGCGATGGTTGGCCAAAGAAGCTGACGACATCCGGGTTTGATATATGATAGAGCTCTTAGGTCACTTAGCCTGGACCTCTATTGGGAGCAACAATACTTGATTAATAATAATAACTTTATTAATATCACACAAACAAACATGTTACATTTACAGGAGCTCTGTCTCTTGAACTAGGTATAGTGTACATGTATCTCAGGAGACAGTGCTTTCCAGACAGAGGTTCAGGCTAAGCGACCTAAGAGCTATGCCATCTCTCAATCCCGTGAAGCAGTAAAGGCCAGCTTCCCTGGCCAACTGTGTTAGTTCGTCCAAAAAAAAAGTGCTTTCCAGAGACACAAACAGTAAGTCCTTCATACATTAGGTTTTTAAGGTAAGTAATATACTCCCGGACACATCTATTGGCCCACTTAGTGTTTTATGTTTTCACGGTCCCTAGCTGAAAATAAATGTTAGTTGGAGCAATAAGTTTTTATGAAGTTTTGAAGCTGATTTACTGGTCAACCCTTTGGTATGTTTTTTTTAATTTCAAATTCAGAATTAAGAAAACAAAAGAAAATTCCAGTCCCTTCATTGTTTTGAACGATCCAAGGTAGGTGAAAACTTTCTTTAATTCGCAAAAAATGTTTTTCATTGTATCGATACAACATTACGATAGTATATATCGATATATTTTTTGCATAGACATCCCTAATCGATGCCTTTTATCGATCAAGACATTCAAATACTAACTACCTTTAGACACCACCTAATGACTGTTAATGTTTTTTTATAGTAAAACTGGCTGACCCGGCAAACGTTTATTCATCCAAATTAGTTTTAGCGATTGTTGTGGTAGTCACAAAAAATAACATTTTCCATAGGCCATACAAGGTACATTCAAATTTTCAATAGGCCACGGATCATATTTCTTGTTGCAGTAACAAACAGTCAGTGATCAATTAATTAGTTATCAACTGGGATTTCTGGGTCTCAGGACGAAGTAATTTAAGTTGCTAGAGCACTCTGAATTTTTTTTTAATGACGAACTACACAGATTGGCCAGAGAAGCTGGCCTTGACTGCTTCACCGGATTGAGAGGTGGCCTAGCTCTTAGATCGCTTACCCTGAACCTCTATCGCTAGTAACTCGACACAAGGACAATTACTAGGTTCAGCCCTGTAGTTTTAGGCTCTTAAGAATAAGACTACGGTATCCCCTGCCTGCGGTAGAAGGCGACTAAAAGGGGCCTCGGGTTCACTGGGCGCCAAGGGTGGGGGCCTTTGTCGTCCGCTAAAGTGGACCCGGGAAGAAGGTGACATCGGCTGGCCCGTGTAGCCTTGCACTGCGAGGGCACAGGGGGGGAGGGAGTAACCTCCCCCCCGGGACGTGCTCTCCTTGAGCACAGTGCAGAGGGGCTCCGGTGCGTTCCACTGGAGCTCCCGGAGCCCCTCGTCATGCACCGAGGAAAGGGCCACCGGGGAGGTTTTAGTGGGTAAAAACCCCACATAACCGCCGCCTTCCCCCCAGAAGGCGGGGTATCTTTTTGAAGATTTCCTCCCCGTTAACAAAAAAAAAAACAAAAACAATTGCTATGTTACGCTTAAGCATTCCGATCCGAGGGCGCCCGGGAGGGCCGCACCACGGTCGGTTGCTATTTCACGGATAATCTAAGGGACATTCAAAAGCTAAACTAACTTTGAGTGCCACTTCGAGGCAAGTACTGTGAAAACAAACTACTACCGGCCACTGACCTTTTTGTGGACTAGAGGACTCACGACAAGTGATTCCTCGTATCAGACTTATTTTTTAAATTATTTCATTGATCTGCATAATGTATAACTCTTAAGGAAATGTGCCAATTTACTTTAATGGCATCTAATTTGATGCTTATTGCGACGTCTTACATTTAAACTGGCTCGAAGAATATAATCATCTAGAAAGGACATGCTAAATAATAAAGACCCTAAATTCTACTGTAACCCAGGAATTGGGTATTCTATTTGTTTTGTGACGAACTACACAGATTGGCTAGAGAAGCTAGCGTTGACTGCTTCACCGTATTGAGAGGTGAAATAGCCTGAACCTCTGATACTATGTTTCGCGTGAGCACGCCTCGGTCGGTTGCTTTTACACGGATAAGTTGAGGGCATTCAAAAGCTAACTTTGAGTGCCCCTTCGGGAACTGTTGGCGGTGGGAGAAGAAGTTGCCGAAGAAACTGCAACAATGCTCTTACGTCTAATTTATTAGAATTAAGGAGCATTTGGCACGAACGCGTTCCGCTGCGGTTCGCTAAGTTTAGACTGAGTACTTTAACACGGGTGAAGCTGTAAAAGATGTGGTACTGTAAGGCACTTCCAGTGGTTCCTATGATTCACATAGAGTCGCGTTAAATTTGCATTCGGGCGTCAGAGTGATTTCCCCGGCGATCGGCTATCGGGCGCTCCATCTGCGATCACCGGAATTGCCATCCCGGCTTCGAATCGCGTATCCAAATTGAAAATCAACTCTTTTTATTCACGACTTCTATTGTACATACTTATTCTAGTAATGGTAACATTTGTTGTTAATTCTTTTTTTGTATATATCACTACACGTCTTTTTGGTTTATTGGTGAGACAGCTGAAATCAATCTGCTCAGTCGTGAGCACTAGGCGTAAAATGCCTAGCCTAAAATATATAAAAATGTATATTACAAAATGCACAATTTGATTAGCAGACTCGGTTTCTGAGAAACAAGCTCGTCTGCTCCACGCCCAGACTGAAAACCATGGCTAAACAATAACTTCAATCACCCAGGTGTCTGGGGGCAATGCGCTCGGAAGTTAAATTCGCGACAACGAATCCTAGAATTTTTTTTGTTGAATTTTTTTATGGCTTGGTAACAAGACCTTTAAGGCAAGTCTTTTTAAAAACACATACACTTATGAAATGAAAATGTAAGTTAGATCATCCCCCCCAAGAGTCCCCGCGCCATTTCAATTGACAATCCGAATCCTAGAACAACGAGTACTAGCACAGACGAACTGTATATATACTCTTATATATTATTTTAATTTGCATTATTTCTCACGACCGAGTAGTGCTAGTCACATATTTTTTATTTATGTAATTAATAATTTATCTTTATTGTTCGGTCAATTTATTTCTCTGGCTCTCACTCGCTTACTATCGGCGCCACCCTCTCTCTCTCAAGCTGCGTTTTTTTTTATGACGAACTACACAGATTGGCCAGAGAGGCTGCCCTTGACTGCTTCACCGGATTGAGAGGTGGCACAGCTCTTAGGTCGCTTAGCCCGAACCTCTATTGCTAGTAACTCGACACAAGGGTTCCCCGGTGAGGGTTCGACCAAGCTGCGTTTACATCCAGTATTCATCAATTTATAATACGTTGTCACGTCAAAATAAGCTCCAAAAATGTAACCAGAATAAGTATATCGGTTACCACTCGTCTCATTTCCAAAGGTTTGCATAGTAATCGTAGGCGTATAAGATTTTATTGCTAAGGGTACGGCACTATGCTGAATTGAAATCATTTGACTCACAATGGAAAGCTATCGCAATAAAAAACGCTTAAATTATTCGTATTGTTAGGCAAAGCGTCTGTAAAAATTTCTATGGGATCTATTTACTTTGAAAATAAATAAGTCCTTTTGGAAAGTGCTTGCATTACGCCATTTTTTTAACCGTCAATAGCTTAATGGCTATATTATTCCTCAAGTACTCGTATAGTATGGGTAAGATTGATAATTTTGTCATTGTAACTAGATAATAGCCGTGGTAGCTCAGTGTCCGGGCGGTTCGATCCCCGGTGCCGGCACCAATAAATTTGCTATTGCAAATTTATGTGATTTACCACGCGCTCGGCGGTGAAGGAAACATCGTGAAGAAACCTTAACCTGTCTTAGAAAGTTTTTCTAAGACATGTGAAGTCTGATAATCCGCACTAGGGCCGCGTGGTGGACTATGCCCATATCTCTTTCAGAGAAGGCCTGTGTCCAACAGTGGGACATATATGAAGGCTATAACTTTAACTTTAACTAGATAATAATCTCTTAAATTGTACAAAGTCTACGATTCCTTAAGACCATTAATAATAAAAGATAGGAAGAGCAAAGGTCCCAGAAGGGATCCTTGGGGGACACCGGACTCTGGCTAGACGACAGCATTTTGTAGCTTCAAGTCTCTTTGTAAAGGGAGACCACAAAATAAAAACAGAAAAAAGAATTAATGTAAGAACAAGAAATAACTACCTGTTCTATTAATCTATTCCCCAGTGAGAACATTGTACTATTCACTGTATAATTTTATGGTAGACAAACACATTATCTAAATATTTGGGATATATCCAAGTACCCCGCCAACATTACCTTAAAGCTCTATCGCTCTATTTCTCTAGATATGAAACGCATTATGTTAATATATCGGGTTAATAACTTTGTTGTCGTACCTAGATAATGCTACTAGGAATTTCCTTTATTTTTGTTCTGTGCACTGTAATGGTTTTACAATTTGAAAAAGTATCAAGAGGTATAACGCTATTATATTATTATCCTATAAATAAAATTCTCGTGTCACAGTGTTAGTTACCGTACTCCTCCGAAACGGCTTGACGGATTTTTATGAAATTTCATATGCATATTCCGTGTGTCTGAGAATCCACCCCCAAAGATTTATTTTTTGGACAAAAATTGAATTTTTTATAATGTAGCATTAAAAATGGGTTGTGTGTAAACCCTAAATTGTTTTTAACACCGATTGATAACTGATCCATGACTTTTTGATACTTCTACATCAAAGACGATCCATTGCCTATGCTGTAATCTGAATCGTTTGTCACCTTGCATTTTTTTTTGGACGAACTATCACAGTTGGCACAGAGAAGCTGGCCTTTACTGCTTCACTGAATTGAGAGGTGGCATAGCTCTTAGTTCGCTTAGCCTGAACCTCTATTAGGTGGTAACTCGACACAAGAGTCGCCGCGGTGAGGGGTAACCTTGGCTTGGACGTTTACTATGTTACGCGTAAGCATTCCGAACCGTGGACGCCCGAGAGGGCCGAACCACGACTCGGTCGGTTGTTTTTTCTCGGATAATCTAAGGGACACTCAAAAGCATTTTTTTTTTGTTTTTTTTTTGTTAACGGGGAGGAAATCATCAAAAGATACCCCGCCTCCTGGGGGGAAGTCGGCGGTTATGTGGGGTGTTTACCCACTAAAACCTCCCCGGTGGCCCTTTCCTCGGTGCATGACGAGGGGTACCGGACCCCCTCTGCACTGTGCTCAAGGAGAGCACGTCCCGGGGAGCTATGCCACCTCTCGATCCTGTGAAGCAGTCAAGGCAAGCTCTGCTGCATGGAGACGGCATGGAGTGCGAAGTTATAGAGGACGTGCATCAGGTACCGGTGGAATTTGTCAGAGACGAAGCTCTGAGAGCTGAATTGTTAGCTAAATTTAAGATTAGCCGCAGATATATAATTGTAAGACAATGTTTATTACGTAATGAGTAAGGCTTTTGTTTTTATAGTATCTGTTGTCTTATGAGGATTCTCGTAAAAAAAAAATCATAAAAAAAACGTTAAACAAAAGAAAAGTAGTCAAGACCGCCTCTAAACGGATCATATGGTATTAGAATAATTCAGTCGTATGTATGCTATGGTGACATTAGGCCGTCGAGCGAGCATTCGATAGGGTATCACTTGAAATCTACAGCTTATTGTTGATTTTCAATGAATTTCTGCTGACTTATATGGCAGCGCGTATAAAATTCCTTCGGCTCTTGTATGTTAATATAGGAATAATCGAATGGCTGTTTTAAAACACATTGCTTATTCCATCTTTAATATGTAAGAGAACCGTTTCAGGAAAAATTGTCTCTTGGACGAAAGAATTGTCATGTAAAAAGTTAAAACTAAAAGCGACTTCAAATAAAATCGTGACAGATTTAACAATAAACGCTACTACCCTCGTATTCTATCTTATATATCCAAAGTATTATAGTTATATATATATTTTTTAATGACGAACTACACAGATTGGCCAGAGAAGCTGGCCTTGACTGCTTCACCGGATTGAGAGGAGGCATAGCTCTTAGGTCGCTTAGCCTGAACCTCTATTGCTAGTAACTCGACACAAGGGTCCCCGGTGAGGAGTAACCTCGGCTTGGACGGTTACTATGTTACGCGTAAGCATGCCGATCCGAGAACACTGGAGAGGGCCAAAGCACGGCTCGGTTTTGCTTTTTCCACGGATAAGACAAGAAGGTCTGATGTGTAGTCAATAATATAACAGACTAAAAGCTGCATAACACGCTTTATCTTATGATATAAGTGTCAGGCTCCTTCTCTAATATTTACACAAAAATGTGACAAAACAACGTGTCCCCATTTATCGGTAGGTATAAAAGAAACGGACTATATATGTCCCACTGTTGGGCACAGGCCTTCGCTGTAAATAGAGTTTAAGGGCGTAGTTCGCCACGTGGCCCTTATGCGGGTTGTCACACTACACTTATCTTAAGAAATATTTCTCAGATAAGGTTTCCTCACGATGGTTTTCTTCATCGCCGAGCACGTGGAAAATCAACACTTAAAATTGTAACAATTTCCTTGCTGCCGGCACCGGGAATCGTATTCGGCGTGCTAACCTGGACACTGAGCTACCAAGGCTCTTGATACCGTAATTTAAATTCCAATTCGATTGTAAGTCAAAAACAAACGTTTCTTCTTTATTAAATAAGCAGATTGTCAAAAATTTCGAGTTGTTTACGTTGTCGTCATTCAAAGTCCATGTGCAAAGCCCCCATGCAACATCTTACGCCCCCCTATGATATACTGCGCGGTGGTTTCCTGCAGCCCTCGCTTCCGATCCCCGCCCCGCTTGGATTCCGTTAACACGCCTTCGATGTATAAACAGACCGTTTCATTCATTATCGTTTTGTGTGTGCCTGTACGCATGAATTATTATTTGTGTGTGTCTGCTGAAGAATGCAACACTAAGATAGTAAATAAGGCACTGTAGTTAGATAGAAAAATCCTTAATTGCATTAAGTTAGAGAGTGGGTAAGCGCAGTGGTCAGGCTTAGGGTAGTGTCGATAAAACTAGAGTTTTAAAAATCTTATATAGACAAAGAAATTTACAGTTACACGTAATAAAACTTGCACGTAAATATAATGATTTACATTTATACACATGAAATAAATCAAGTTAATTAGATATATAAATCCTTAATTGCATTAAGTTAGAGAGTGGGTAAGCGCAGTGGTCAGGCTTAGGGTAGTGTCGATAAAACTAGAGTTTTAAAAATCTTATATAGACAGAGAAATTTACAGTTACACGTAATAAAACTTGCACGTAAATATAATGATTTACATTTATACACATGAAATAAATCAAGTTAATTAGATATATAAATCCTTAATTGCATTATGTTAGAGAGTGGGTAAGCGCAGTGGTCAGGCTTAGGGTAGTGTCGATAAAACTAGAGTTTTAAAAATCTTATATAGACAAAGAAATTTACAGTTACACGTAATAAAACTTGCACGTAAATATAATGATTTACATTTATACACATGAAATAAATCAAGTTAATTAGATATATAAAATTACAGACAAATTGCGATCCTCCACCTTTTTTGTAGATAATAAAATAAACATTGGTAGAACCACTGCACGTATATGATGACAGGTGGAAAGCCTATCATTATACACCGGCAGAAATTTTAGTTAATGATTTTTGTACTTAAAAACCCAAAAACATTTTTACGAACCTTCAAAAATTAGCCAGAAACGATGATTTTGACTGCTTCACCGGATTAAGAGGTGGCATAGTTATTATAGAGCTTAGCCTGAACCTCTAATCTAGTAACTCGACACAAGGGTCCATCACGTGAGGGTAACTTTGGATTATAAATCGGAATGCTTATTGTAACTATGTTACGCGTAAGCATTCCGGTCCGAGAACACTGGAGAGGGCCAAAGCACGGTTCGGTTTTGCTTTTTCCACGGATAAGACAAGAAGGTCTGATGTGTAGTCAATAATATAACAGACTAAAAGCTGCAAAACACGCTTTATCTTATGATATAAGTGACAGGCTCCTTCTCTAATATTTACACAAAAATGTGACAAAACAACGTCTCCCCAGTTATCGGTAGGTTTAAAAGTAACAGACTATATATGACCCACTGTTGGGCACAGGCCTTCGTTGTAAATAGAGTTTAAGGGCGTAGTTCGCCACGTGGCCCTTATGCGGGTTGTCACACTACACTTGTCTTAATATTTCTCAGATAAGGTTTCCTCACGATGGTTTTCTTCATCGCCGAGCACGTTATAAAAGTTATAGTTACAGCTTATATATATATATATGCTGGGCACAGAACTTCTCTGTAAAGAGAGTATATGGGCATAGTCCGCCACTTGGCCCTATTGCGGATTGGCATCGCTCATTTTCTAACACATGTTTCCTCACGATGTTTTCCTTCACCGCCGAGCACGTGGTAAATCAACACTTAAAATTGTAACGATTTCATTGGTGCCGGCACCGGGAATCGTATTCGGCTTGCTAACCTGGACACTAGGCTACCAAGGCTCTTGATAACGTGATAGTCGTAATTTAAATTCCAATTCGATTGTAAATTAAAAAACAAATGTTTCTTCTTTATTAAATAAGCAGATTGTCAATAATTTCAAGTTGTTTACGTTGTCGTCATTCAAAGTCCATGTGCAAAGCCCCCATGCAACATCTTACGCCCCCCTATGATATACTGCGCGGTGGTTTCCTGCAGCCCTCGCTTCCGATCCCCGCCCCGCTTGGATTCCGTTAACACGCCTTCGATGTATAAACAGACCGTTTCATTCATTATCGTTTTGTGTGTGCCTGTACGCATGAATTATTATTTGTGTGTGTCTGCTGAAGAATGCAACACTAAGATAGTAAATAAGGCACTGTAGTTAGATAGAAAAATCCTTAATTGCATTAAGTTAGAGAGTGGGTAAGCGCAGTGGTCAGGCTTAGGGTAGTGTCGATAAAACTAGAGTTTTAAAAATCTTATATAGACAGAGAAATTTACAGTTACACGTAATAAAACTTGCACGTAAATATAATGATTTACATTTATACACATGAAATAAATCAAGTTAATTAGATATATAAAATTACAGACAAATTGCGATCCTCCACCTTTTTTGTAGATAATAAAATAAACATTGGTAGAACCACTGCAAGTATATGATGACAGGTGGAAAGCCTATCATTATACACCGGCAGAAATTTTAGTTAATGATTTTTTTGTACTTAAGAAATCTGATAAACGTCACTCGTTGGTACAACCCGCTTACCCAACATATTAAAAAATAAGTACGCAGAGCCCCATCAAAGCGTCAGGAAAGCAAAACATCGTAATCTCGATACAAACAACACTACCAAAATACCTATAAAAACCATGATGAGCGATAAACGCCGCACCCCCGGCCGAGGGGTAGCGGTGTAGCAAAAAGCGGCTCTCACCCCGGCGCTAAATCTCGGGTTTAAAGTCGACGCCAAATATTTGTGATGCGATTAAGCGCCGCTTGGGACCGCCGATTGATAGTAATATGATATGTGCACAGATAACTGAAGCACAGAGACTACGTTAAACAAGAAATATTAATAAACAAGTATTTTTAGGTGTCAAACAAGAACCGACATAAAATCAAACGCTCAGTTATTTCAGAAGAAACTTTAAAGAAATACTTTTGATCCTTCAAATGTGTAATGTGTTTTCTTTTCTTTAAATTATAAAAAGTTAAAGTTAAAGTTACAGCCTTTATATATGTCCCACTGTTGGGCGCAGGCCTTCTCTGTAAAGAGAGTATAAGGGCACAGTCCGCCACGCGGCCCTAATGCGGATTGGCAGACTTCACATGCCGTAGAAAAATTTTCTAAAACATGTTGGTTTCCTCACGATGTTTTCCTTCACCGCCGAGCGCGTGGTAAATCAGCACATAAAATTGCAACAACAAATTTATTGGTACCGGCACCGGGGATCGAACTCGGGTTGCTAGCTTACTACGCAACTTGAGTCAACCGCACGGACACTGAGCTACCACGGCTCTTTAAATTAAATTATAAGGAAATAAATTAATTCCTTAATAAAGTATGTGTAGTGTAATAGCAAATAGTAATAGAAATAGAAGCGTCAATAGCCTAATGGTTTAGGATACGGTCTGCGAATCGTAATATCGTGGGTTCGAATCCACCATTCGACTATTGACGTGAACCTCCTAGCACACAAGCTGAAGGATAGTTGGAATGGTTAACAACGGAGTCTGGGCAGGTGCAGCCAAATACCAACTCGCGGCACTGGATTCCATGGAGAGGCGTTGTAATGTTTTGTTATTAATATGTTGGTAATATTTTCTGAAAAAAAAAATATTACTAGCTTTCTTTTAAAAAAAAATTGTAGATAAATGTGTTGTTTAAATATTTATAACGTATTTTTATTGATATATTATTTACAAAGGTAATAATGAATGTATTAGTCATATTACTATTTATCATTACTCTGTGCTATTTGTTGGGCAGCTGAATCTATAATACTTCGTCGTAGTTCTAAAACAATTAAACACATTTTGATATTTCAAACGTAACTGTGTTTCGCTGTGGGAACCATTGATTTAATTGTTTTGATATTGAAAAAAATATGATTTCATTCATATACGGAATCAGTGCACTAAGAGTAAATGATAATGATCACGTCTCATCCTTCAATATTCTGCTTCTCCTACCCATCAGGGTCCGCTTTCCTAATCTACTCCACTTTGCTCGATCTTCGGCATCCTCTTTGTTCCAAGTGGCAAAGCGGAGTTTTATTTTGGGTATTTGTGTCAAAGCTTTTCATTTTTAAAAAGAAAGCTAGCTATATTTTTTTTCACAAATATTACTAACATTCTTGTTAACCATTCCAACTAAGCTTAAGCCTATACTAGATAAATCACGTCAATAGTCGTGGATTTTTTTTATATTGTTAAATCGCAACCACAGACCTGTGTCCATGCTCTTTCCCAATGCACTTTAACTGTTCACTCTGGATTTATTAATAGAGTACCACCTCTACAGTTACTATTTTACTTTTTTATATATATAATGCCTGAGTTTGGAGGTGCCCGGAGAACGCTCCGGTTCATGCGTCGCAAACGCCCCGCTGCGTCCCTGCTTCTCATGGCCATTTTTAAGTTGTAGTCCATTATTCTCTCCCTTGATGCGGCCGTTGCTCTTGTCACCAGTCTTCCTGTGGCGTCGTCACAGTTATCTGTATAATAGACACAGCTGACGGTGTGTCGGGATATCGCCACTACAGCATGTTGGACGCTGCCGTGCAGTTGCAGTTTTATGTATGTCCTCGAGAGTATCTCTGATATAAGTTCTATCAGCATTAAGTAAAATTAGACATCTATTCCACATTGATTCATCAGATTGTAGTTATATTTTTGTCACCACTCGTGGAGTTATATCCACTTAATCTCTTGTAGCCGCCAGTACAACATCCTACTCATTTCAGATTATCTTTCATAAGAAATACGAAAGTTATTTAAACAAGTCACTAAGTGAAATCATGAACTAAGCGCAAAAAAACCAACGTGCAAAACTCAATGCATCTGAATACAGAGTAAACATTTTCGCATTTGCCGATTGCCGACTTCCTACAACACGTTGGCACGGTGAAATCGGCAAATAACAAAGGTGGGGAGGCAGACCTGTGCACACAAAGATGGTCAAACATTTGCACAGGTTTTTGTGGATTGGGGACCTGGCTAATCGCACCAGGCGCCGCTAGTGTTATGTTACGACAAACAACAGACAATAAATATAAATAAGCTCTAACCCCACCAGGGTAGATCGCGACAGCTTTCCCTGTCCATTTCCTGCCCGTTAACAAAACGCTTTCCCTGTCCACATTTAACTAAGCTTTTGTCAAACTCGACGACGTCTTCAAGTCCAAATTCCCACAATGCCTCAAGACTAAGGTGTATAACCAAAGTGTCCTGCCCATTTTGTCATACGCTTCCGAAGCGTGGACGCCCACTAAACAAAATCTGCACAAATTTCAAGTAACACGAGCTATGAAGCGCGCCATGCTAGAAATCACTCTGATGGACCGCATACCCAACGTTGAAACTTGCTTAGTGAACCAAAAGTCGAAGATGTGGGGATGCGGATCATGAGACTAAAATGGCAACGGGCGTGACAACTGGCTAGGATAGAAGACGGTCGGTGGACCAGGGCAGTAACCGAATGGTGGCCAAGACAGAGACGCCGATCAGTGGGCAGACCACCCACCCTCTGGTCGGATGACATCGTCAGGGCAGCGGGGCCGCAATGGTTTCCGGCAGCACAGAATCGAAGTGAATGGCGCGAAAAAAAGGAAGTCCTATAACCTAGTAGTGGGAAGGTACGGCCTGATTGATCCATTATGTCACATACGTGACAGGTTCGCCAATCTCTCTGGGTAAAAATTTACGGCAAGTGATTTTTTCTACTTAAAAACCCCGAAAATACATCAATTCTCTGACACACAAGCCGACTGAGATTCAAACTCATTCATGAACGTACCACCGCCGAGCCACTAGGATGCCACAATAATAAATTATACAATCATATTATACATAACTACAATAGGACATGTATACTTTCGATTGTCGAAATTCGATTCCAGCAAAAACAAAAACCGACTTCAAATCGAATCAATATTACGCGCGGATGCCATTTTTGTATTTTCAAATTATGGTAGGAATATTAGGAAATAGAATTAATCAGAACCTAACACTGAAAACAACTTCAAGAGTATCAAATTCTCCATAAACTAGATGAGGATTTGGACTCTTGAAGTACATCCTTTCCAATAATACATTAATCATCGATTTTTTTATGACGAACTACACAGATTGGCCAGAGAAGCTGGCCTTGACTGCTTCACCGGATTGAGAGGTGGCATAGCTCTTAGGTCGCTTAGCCTGAACCTCTATTGCTAGTAACTCGACACAAGGGTCCCCCCGGTGAGGGGTATCCTCGGCTTGGATGATAATCATCGAAATCGGTTGTGGTGATATTGCGTTATTCGTCCATTTGTGTGGCACAAGCTTGCAAATATCACGCCTCCATTCTGTTTCTTCTTCCATATTTGCCGTCGCTGTTGTTAAGAAATACTTAATTAGAATAAACTTGTCATAAACCTACCAATATCTCAATCAAAAGCATTATTTTTAGTTAATATATCTTCAGAACACAAAGTCATAAAAAAAAACGAGTCTTTTAAATAAAATTAACATTCAAAATTGGTTCAGAAACGAGTGTACAATCATTAAAAGACGAATTAACAACCTCTCGTTTTTTAAAAATCGGTTAAAAAGGCATTAAGGATGCTTGGGAGAGTGTTCAAAAGAGATAACTTGGTGAAGCGAAATAGTTTTTATGTGACATTTGATTTATCCATGCAGCCAATTCGAAAGTACGTAAAAAGACACTTCTCTTAAAAGTTGACAATCCTGTCGGCGCCATCAAAGGCACTAGTGGCGCTAAAGGCGCGTACACATCGGTAAGTGCCGACACGTCGCGCGACTGTAACACGACTTATTAATTTACGTCACTATAGATCTGTCGTTTTCACGTGTAATAAAACAATAAAACCATTAATATCTACAATTAAACAACGTGTATTTTAATATTTTTTTTCCATCTCCATCTCCAATGAAAAAACTATATACCTAATCGTTTCCTCTTCAGATGTTCTAATAATTAGAATGCCAATTTCTGCAATGAATCAATGAATATAACCTTATTGCATACCAATTAATAAATACATCACAGAAATAATTAAAACTCGTAAGCAAAGATAAAGGGTCGGTTAAGAAAGTTTGAATATCTTGGAAGATAAATAAAATATCCTTAAAATATAATAAAATATGAATATTACAGTGTTTTTCATTAAATTTTATTTTTATTTAATTTTTGTACTAACTTAGGCAACAGTATTACTGTACAGTATTACAATATTACTGTATTATCAATTTTACGCTTTCCGAAGTGGCACTCAAAGTTAGTTTAGCTTTTGAATGTCTCTTAGATTATCCGTGAAATAGCAACCGACCGAGTCGTGGCTCGGCACCCTCGGGCGCCCTCAGATGGGAATGCGTAACATAGTAACCGTCCAAGGTAGGTTACCCCTCACCGGGGGAACCCTTGTTTCGAGTTATTAGCGATAGAGGTTCAGGCTAAGCGACCTAGGAGCTGTGTCACCTCTCAATTCGGTGAAGCAATTAAGGCCAGCATCTCTGGCCAATCTATGTAGTTCGTCATAAAAAATCAATATCATTTGAAAAGGGATGAACGTGTTTACGGCTCACCTGATTATAAGTGATCACCGACGCCCAAGAACTTCTACAACACCAGAGGAGCTGTACATGCATCGCCGGTCTATGTATGGAATAGGCTTAGTTGATTTTCAAGTAGTCATGTTATACAGCAGTGGAACCAAAGTGGGAGTCGTGAGGGTACCGTGAAAAAAGGTCGGTATTTACACAAAGTTAAGAGGCGGCAGCTCTGATGTGTTAGCTTGTGTTTACAAGAGATTAAGTTTAGAAAGGACCGAAGGGCTTACATAATTATGTTCACACACCGCGAGTTGTACTAACGGTACTTAGTAACAGGACTAAGGAACACTGGTATTTTTTCACGGTTTCCTATCATATTACCGGGGCTCCGGGATCTCAACGTGGAACGCACCGGAGCCCCTCTGCACTGTGCTCAAGGAGAGCACGTCCCGGGGGGAGGTTACTCTCCCCCCCCCCTGTGCCCTCGCAGCGCAAGGCGACACGGGCCAGCCGATGTCGCCTTCCTCCCGGGTCCACCTTGGTGGACGACTCAGCCCCTTGTCGCCCAGTGAACCCGAGGCCCCTTTTAGTCGCCTTCTACGACAGGCAGGGGATACCGTAGTCTTATTCTTGAGAGCCCAGAACTACAAGGCTGAGGCTGCGGGCCTGTTCTGACGCGGCGCGCGAGTACCGTAGGGGAGTAATCTGAAAACCAGCACTGTGTGACATTATGTCTCGCAGTACACGCTGAGCCTATTGCCTTTTGCCATTCCTTATAGGAGATTTTTTTTTCTTTCTATAATTTTTTTGTGTCTTATTATTCTATGTTATGTATTTTTTTGCAAATGATGGTAATAAATTAGCTTTATTATTATTATTTTTCATACAAAAAAGACTAATTTTCATTAATTGAATCATATTATTGCATTTATTTATGATCATAAATGGTACGTTATACCACCTAACACACCTAACACAATGAATAAGAAATTTGTAATAATAACTACACACATAAGTAAAAATAAAGAGTCGGTTAAGAAAGTTGGAATATCTCGGAAGATAAAGACGCTAACTGAAATAAATTGTGCATGAGAGACAATTAAATTACTGTAGGGGTCTCGTGAAGAGCTTACTATAGAAATGATCCTATGAAGTAAGGTCTTACGAGATTGTGGGGTGGGTGTGCTTGGATACAGCCGAATTGGCCAAGTGACAACACCAGGTAGGCGACAGATAGGTATTTATTACAGATAGGGTACAACTGGATTACATAGATTATGTATGCGAATAAGCATTTGTATAATGTTGTAAAGGTTGTTACAATTTCGTTACATTACTTAAAATAAAACATAAATATTTTTATTAATTTAACGTAAACTTGGACAGTATTTTTCATTAAATTTTATTTTTATTTAAATTTTAGCACTTGTGTCGCCACGTTGAGGCAACACTAAGTACATCAAAGTTTACGTAAGATATCCTTTATTTTTGCTCAAGGCTGTTAACCATTCCAAGTAAGCTTAAGCTTGTGCTAAGAGATGGCTCTCGTCAATAGTCTAATGGTGAATTAGAAACTACGACCTTACGTTTACCGTACCCAAACTATGAGGCTATTGTCACTTAAAACTGATAATAATTTAACCAATGTATGGTGATAGGCTAATAGCTCGGTAAAGCGGACAGCGAAAGCTGTTGCTGTTTACCCTCCAAGGTTCAACGGGAGCCAGCGCATATTTCTGTTTTTATAATAAATAACGTGAAGAGAACAAGCGGCAACTCGTCGGCAATTCGTAGTACGAATTGACAGACTCCATTACTTAGAAAATCAACAACTTTATTGTGACACTATAATGTAATGAACGAATTTGCCAAAAATAAGAAAGATTGTGGTAAGCTAATAATTTCGAAAAAAATGCACTCAGTTATTCTTGGACAACATTTTCAGTTTCGTTATTTCTAGCGCCATCTAGTATCGTTACTTGGAAACATCCATTCGCGAGGCATGGTCGTGGTCACCACGTGCTAGGAGGTGAAGGAAATCATGTGGAAACCGACATTCCTTAGAAAAAAGACATAACAATCCCCACTAGGGTTGCGTGACCGACTATGCTATTATACTCGCTTTATAGAGGCCAGTGTCCAGCGCTAGGACATAAATCTATAGGCTGTAACTCTATCTCTAACTTTAATCGTGACCGTCTAGCTCAGTGTCCACCTCAAGTTACAAAGTACGCTAGCAATCCAAGTTCGACCCCGGTGTCAGCAGCAATAACAATTTCATAGTTGCTAGCTTTTTTGTAGAAGTTTAAGTGCTGATGTGTCCGGCAATGAAGGCAGACATCGTGAGGAAACCTGCCTGTGAAGTGCGCTAATCCAGACTAGAGCCGTAAGACGGACTATAAAAATAAAAATGTTTATTTCAAATACATGCGATCTTTTTTCAAATTTGGGCTGAGACCTTCTAGTAAGCAAGAAAAATGCTTGTGTCAGAAGATCTCGCTCTTCCATATCAAACTTATTATATTATACCTGTTTTTTTATTTTTTTTATTAAATATATATTCACACACACACATACACACATATATATATATATATAATTATTAATTTATTATGACTATAATATCAATACAAGTATTTTTAAGGCAAAACACTCACACTCTTTTTACAGAGAAGGCTTTTGCCTTGCCGAACTACACATATTGGCCAGAGAGGCTGGCCTTGACTGCTTCACCGGATTGAGAGGTAGAATAGCTCTTAGGTCGCTTAGCCTGAACCTCTATTGCTAGTAACTCGACATAAGGGTCCCCCCGGTGAGGGGAAAACAATGATTAAAGTTAAAGTTACAGCCTTTATATATGTCCCACTGTTGGACGCAGGCCTTCTCTGTAAAGAGAGTATAAGGGTATAGTCCGCCACGTGGCCCTAATGCGGATTGGCAGACTTCTTCTTAGAAAAATTATCTAAGACATGTAAGTTAAACGATGACTAACGATGTTTTCCTTCACCGCCGAGCGCGTGGTAAATCAGCACATAAAATTGCAACAACAAATTTATTGGCAACTTGAGCCAACCGCACGGACACTGAGCTACCACGGCTCTAAACACAAAAAACAATAATTAAAAAATAAAAGTATATAAGGCTTTTCCACAACAGTGGGAATAGGCAGTTACTTTTCATAACTCGTGTATGTCACACTAACACTTAGTCCACTTAACAAAAACATACGCGTCAAGTACTTAGAGCGAAGTCAGAAGACGAGAGAACTCTTGACATTTTGGATTATCTTCTCAAGGCACTTAAGTGAACGGAAACGTGATCGAAGATAAGAAATTAGCGCTAATACGCCATTAATGTAGTGATTATAAAAGATATTATAAATGTTGGATCACGTTGATTTAAAAATGTATTTGGTTCTTAAACAACTGCTGTAATGATATTCTAACAGACAAGCAAGTGCTAAACAAGACAAAATTAAACGTTAATTTGAAGTAGATTAACATTAAAATTACATATGAATAAATTAAAATACGTGAAGCAAAAACTTTGTATCGCTCCTTAGAAAAATTGCGAAAACGGAAGAATGAACAAAAAAAAGAGTCATGCCGTCTGGTCTCTTACCATCACTACGCGATAGTCCATTTGGCTCTAAAGTACATGGCATATTAGCGGTCGTTGAGGTTGGAGTGCCGGGAAACGCGCCTTGCACTATGCTGGCATGAAAGTCAGAAAAAGATAAAATCGCTCCACAAACGGCATCCGTGAAATAGCAACCGACCGAGTCGTGGTTCGGCCTTCTCGGGCGCCCTCGGATCGGCATGCTTACGCGTAACATAGTAACCGTCCAAGCCGAGGTTACCCCTCACCGGGGGGACCCTTGTGTCGAGTTACTAACAATAGAGGTTCAGGCTAAGCGACCTAAGAGCTATGCCACCTCTCAATCCGGTGAAGCAGTCAAGGCCAGCTTCTCTGGACAATCTGTGTAGTTCGTCAAAAAAAAAATCCACAAACGACGGAGCTACGACAAACAATAAAATAAATTCAGACGAAATACGGAGGAGCACCTCCTTTTTTTAAGTCGGTTAAATAAAGACCCACATACAACGTATATCAAAAAACGAAATAGTGCACTCGGACACAAGTGAATAATGCTAAATATTGAATACATCAATTCTCCAGTGACGTCTAAGTAAATAGTCTGGATGCACGCTTTGCAAACGATGTCTTATGCTTTTATTTTCAATATGGCGACATTTGTTACAAATCCAACATGGCGCCGGCCGGACAGAGAGCCCTTGTTTGGACAGCACAAAACTCTGTGCTAACAATGATGTACTTGGAATGGAATCGTTTAATAAGCAACACATCAAACATAAGTCTATAAAAGATTCCAATAGATTTATGAAAGCAAAGAACTTAATCCAATTTGGACATATTGTTTTGGTCACATATAGAAGGGACCTAGCGAGCCTAATGTGTGTTTAGTCTCTGAATCATAATATCGTGGGTTCGAATCCACCACCGACTATTGACGTGAAACATCTCCTAACACAAGCCTCAGCTTATTTGGAATGGTTGATCAGAATGTTAATTATGGTTTGGGAGTACTAGGTCTATTGTGATTAACTGACAGACTAATATCGGCCGGTGGACTATTTGTGGGACCCTTTTAAGCTAGCACTGTTATCCCCCAGTACATTAAATAGCAATTATTAAAAATACCGTGTGCCTCTTCCGAACGCCGAAACATCTACGATAGCGAACACTCGGAGCAGAATAAGACATCGGAGCAGAAATGCTCATATTTGTTTTTTTTTTTTATTTATGATTATTTGCATGGAGCGCGCTCGATGTGACAATACAGGCGCTATTGTTTTCCGAAATAATAACGAGATATGGCGCTTCGATACCATTATTTTTTTATACGTCGTCACGAGAACCTGCCCTCAGACTGCCCTTAATGTAGGGCCACAATCATACTTACGCATCTCGGATAATCTCCTTTAATAATTCTAACCGTTTTAAAATTCGGTATATATCAATTTTTTTCTTGCAAAATTATCTTTTGAATCCTAACGATGTACAAGGATTTATTTAACGAATACCGTCACAACGGCGCATCCTCACAATCTTTAAACAAATTTAATTAAAAGTCAGATTACAAACCAATAAAGTTAAATTATTGTTTACAATGCCAAGTTAATATGATTTTTTTTTATATGAAAAGTGGCAAACGAGCATACGGCTCACCTGATCTTAAGTGATCACCGTCGCCCATGAACATCCACAGCACCAGAGGAGCTGTAGGTGCGTTGCCGACCTTTGAGATAGGAATAGGCTCGTTTCTTGAAGGTCCCTAAATCGTAAACGTTCGGAAACACCGCTGGCGACAGTTGATTCCACAAGTTGACAGTGCGTGGGAGAAAGTTACGCGAAAAACGTACAGTCGTTGAACGCCAACCATCAAGATGGTGGCGGTGGAATTTGGAATTCTGCCGAGATGTGCGGTAATGGAAATCGGTAGCTGGGATGATTCCGAACAATTCCTCAGAACACTCCCCATGGTAAATGCGATACAGGATGCAAAGAGAACCGACATCTCTTCGCAGACTCAGAGGGTCGAGTCGATCGGAAAGACCCTGATCGTCGACTATTCGAGCAGCTCTACGTCGTATGTTGATGATCAACTAAATTAATAACTGGGGATTAACCTCCCTCCCGGGACGTGCTCTTCTGAGAGGACAGCCTCTGGGGCTCCGGTGCGTTCCACTAGCGATCCCGAAGACCTTCACTATGCCACGAGGAAGGTCCACGGAGGAGGGGGGTTTAAGTGGGTAAAAATCCCACATAACCCCGCCTTCTGTTTCTTGCTGAACATTTCCCCTACAAAAAGCTCCACAGAGACGAGGAACACACATGCTAACCTTTATAACAGTATCTTTTGTTTGTTTCTATTACTTACATACTAAATTATAACAGGAAAATCCGTTACACTCCAAAGAAATCGATGCCCTAGTCCGAGAGGCATCGCATATGTTCGGGGCGTATTTTATACAGAAATGGCATTTCAATAGCATCAAAATAATAATATGTTTGTCTGTTGACGTTCGAGAATCAAGATTTACGACGTCCGAAACTTTAGATTGTTCACACGCTTTCGTTTAAATTGACACGTGATAGCGATTGTAAGATTATTTATTACAACATCTCTTTATAATTTTGGTCAAAATTACCCATGACTAGAATAATTACAATAATACGTGGGCCCCGAATCTGCTATTTGTCAGTGATGTTTCAATAAGAAATCTATTACAGTCATATCAACTGTCATTCCATCGTTACCAAATACGTCAAATACCAACAGACACGGTTGGCCTGCCATCGGTAAAGCAAATATCGACCACTATGAAGCCATTGAACGTTCATTTTGTATACAATTTGTTTAGTAAACGGCCCTGTGTATCTCGAACACTGCTATTTCTGCGAAAATAAGTTAAGAATTTACTCACAATGCACATAATTTTTTCTTAGATTTTTTAAATTTAAGTAGAATTTTAACCTCTTGAAATGCAAATTATTATTTTAGGTTAAAGCAAGCAAGGTAGGCCTGGTATTAGTAACTAACACGGGTTGATACCAAGTGCCAGATCGTTTAAAAATTAATAAAAATTCGAAATAACGTCTATCGGTCCATCGTTATCACAAGAAAGTTGTAAGAATTTACGGATAATTCTACATTTATTTAAAATGGCGACTTTTTGTAGAATCAAATAAGTAAATTATTCTTATATATCGTAACCTCATGACTGAGGGACGTGACTATGGTGCGTTGCTCTGGCCACCATTTCTTTCCAGACATTTCTGTCTTGCGCCATCTGGATGGATGATTGTAGGGTAGCCCCCGTAGCGTCCTGAGTTGTGTCCGTCTTGTAGGAAACCGCCCTCTCGCTCTCTTTCCTTCCACACAACCAGTAATAATCAGCCTTTCCACACTGTCCGGGTCTCGCCTGACCGTGTGTACGAAAAGCTTGAGGACTCTGCCTGCAGATTATAGAGAGCCGTGTTGTTAAATCCAACTTATTGAGGATTGACTCGTTTGGGCGACGATCCGTATATCAGCATCGGGTATCAGGATATTCTCAGCATACTGCGCCAGCACTACATTTCGAACGCGTCAATCCTCAATCTCATTTAATGTTTTTTTTTCTTTTTAAAGAAAGCTAGCAATATTTCTTTTTTCCTTAAATATCACTAAAACCTCCCCGGTGGCCCTTTCCTCGGTGCATGACGAATGGCTCCGGGATCTCCAGTGGAACGTATCGGAGTTATAGGATGCCCTATACCGACCTTGCACACTGCCAAAGTACTAATTTACGCTTTCCAGATTCATCCTTGTATATAAAGATTGTATAAAGACGTAAATGTATATTTATTTTTCTATATTATATAGATCACGTCCCAGGGGTTTACTCCCTCTCCCCCTGTGCCCTCACACTGCAAGGCTACACGGGCCGTACCCTAAACCATCAGGCTATTGACGCTTCTAACTTTAAATAGATGTTTCTCATAAATGAGAGCCTATTTACGTCTAAAGTTTGATTCGATATGAAGTTTTATTTGTAATGGTTTATATACCTGTAACTTCCTAGCATAGTGGCTCCATCTATAATCCTAAAATACTTCCTGTCTACAGCCACGACAAATTATTGCTAAAAATAAAAACGTTATAGACGTTCAATCTAAGGTACATGATAAATATAATTATTGTATATCTATCAATAATATATTTATAAACTTAATTGCGACGTTAACGTTTACGACAGTGAAGCGAGAATGTTGATAATCGGAAATTATCATAAGATAATACCACTTAGCGGTGAATTAAAATGGCGTCGAAACAATAAATACAGTTAAAATACCTGAGCGCGGCATAATTAGCAGCCACACAGAATGGGGATTTGGAAATGCGTCGTGGAGAACCCATAAATCCAATTACAGCTGAATTAATTCGAGTAATACGCGACCGGAATTTTTTTCAACGAGAAATAAACAAATGACAGACCGTACTTTGGGGACGGCGCGCGGGCGTTTGCTTTTTTTTCTACGCCTCGTCCGAAGGCATCGGAACTCGCCTAATTGGGATTGTATAATGCGGTTAGCGAAAGCAAAGGTGGGACGTTTTAAAAACTTCACGGAGTATTATTTTATATGTTTGCAATTTTGACCTTTGAATGTTGAAGAATAAAATGCGTTCGTTAATTTTTTTATTACACTTCTTTGGATGCTTTTGGGATAGATTTTGCTAGATTTTATTTAAACAATAAACTTAAATCATTAAATATTTAATTTAACACTCACAATATATGAGTG
The DNA here is from genome assembly GCA_029286785.1 of Meandrusa payeni. NCBI lineage: Eukaryota > Metazoa > Arthropoda > Insecta > Lepidoptera > Papilionidae > Meandrusa > Meandrusa payeni. The sequence continues at coordinate 5,402,524 of JAGSMX010000023.1, forward strand.
CGAGTGAAGATTATTACCTACATTTACATGCAGTATATGTGTGCACCATAAAAATATAATTAAATACGCATGTGTCAATACAAATTTGGGTTATAAAACAATAGAATATCATCATAGTAAATAAAAGCTGTATTTGACAGTGAAAAAGAGAAGTGCTCCGATCGTCACCAAACTTTATATGATTCGCCAGGTCAATCTGAAGATTCCCTGAAAGTCTCATTGAAATCGGTTCAGCCGTTTCGGAGCTATAGGGAACAAACACACACACTTTCTCTTTTATGTATATAGATTGCGTAGTTGTTTTGGTTCGCGTTACATATCGGACATTATGTAACAGTCATCGGCGACAGCGTATGTCAAATTAGAGACAGCCGAAATTAACAACAAGATTAAATTAATTATATTTTTTTTTCCTATTGTTTTAATGTTTTTGTCATCTACGATTTCTTTTGTTTGAAATTTTGGCCACAATATTTAGGAATGTTTTCAAGATTATCACTGTCACACATTCTATTTATCAGTAAGTGACTTAGATATGTGCCTACTGACAAGCCTTTTCCTATCCACATTAAATAATTCGTGTAATATTTGTTTTGACGCTTTAGAATTTGTAAACACAATATTTTCTAACTACAAATCAGTTGGGACTTTTATGGGATATTAACTAGTGCTTGACCACGATCCCACCTGATGTTAAGTGTTGATAGTCGAAAGATGGTACGCGCTAGTTTAGTTAGTGCCTATTCACTCTACTCTTGAAGGCTCCCACGTCGTCGGACGGAAAGACTGACGCCGGCAACTTGTTCCACTCCTTTGCTGAACGCATGATGAACGATGACTCAAATCGCTTCGTTCGAACGCGCGGAACAATCTCTATGAAAGGGTGGTGACGGACTACGGTGAAGATTTGAACCCCTGGCAATAAGACTATATTCACAGTTATGGCCTAATCCTAATACTGCCTTTTAAGTATAGAATAATAGAACAAGTATATTATGTAATAACGGACGTGACGGATCATAGATTAGGCGGGCGCCCTCGTTTCCAAAGTTTATTTTTTTAAACTTTCTAAGAAAGTGCTCGAGCAAGACACCACCTTTTTTTTTTGTTAACGCGGGGGTTGTGTGGGACTCGGCCTGGGCAGCCCATACCCACTAAACCTACCGCGAATGCCATCAGCCGTTATGAGCGGGGTGTCCCGGATCTGTCAGCGACAGGACACCCCAACGACCGGCCGGTCCCGGCAAAGACCGGACTTCACCCTCAAAGCGGGACTTCTCAGGCACTCAGAGAAGTGAGCAAGACATCACCTGCTGTTAAGTGTAAATGCTTATTTCCTGTACTCTTGTAAAGACTTGTACATCGGACACAAATTTTAAGCAAACGATTTTTTATGCACTTAACAAGTCAATTTACAAGTAAAAACAAAACCCGACTTCAAATAGAATAGGAATATTACGAAATATATTTAATCAAAACCTAACAAAATTCTCATCAAACACTCTTGAACTACATCCTTTCCAATAAAAAATGAATCATCAAAATTGATTTGCGTGACATTGAGTTATTCGTTCATTTGTAGCGATTTTGACTTATTTGATGCAATTTTAAGGCCTATATGATTTTCTCATGGATGCCATTGTCGGAATTGGACCAAATAATATGGGACCACGCGAGAAGCAGCAACTTTCTATGAAAAAAGAATAGTTCACCAAGTCCAGTTATGAGTTAAGTACACACGCTGCCGAATATTGTAAATAAATTAGATATCATATGTATAGGATTAAACGATGAAGCTTCAATAGCCTAATGGTTTAGGGTACGGTCTACGAATCGTAACGTCGTAGGTTCGAATTCACAATTCGACTATTGACGTGAACCATCTCCTAGCACAAGCTTAAGCTTAGTTGGAATAGTTAACAAGGATGTTAGTAATGTTTTCAGAAAAAAAACTGCTAGCTTTCTTTTAAAAAAAATCTAGTGTGTAGTTTTTATTGGATATGCTTTATTTTATGTTATGGATAGATTTATGGGTGCCGTTTTCGCCAATAAACTGCTCTGGCAGTTGAGCGAAACTATTTATGTAGTAATATAAACGAATGTAACCGTCCAAGCCGAGGGACCCTTGTGTCGAATTACTAGCAATAGAGGTTCAGGCTAAGCGACCTAAGAGCTATGCCACCTCTCAATCCGGTGAAGCAGTCAAGGCCAGCCTCTCTGACCAATCTGTGTAGTTCGACATTAAAAAAATATATAAACGAATCTATTAACCGTCCAAGCTGAAGTACCCCTCACCGGGGGGACCCTTGTGTCGAGTTACTAGCAATAGAGGTTCAGGCTAAGCGACCTAAGAGCTATGCCACCTCTCAATCCAGTGAAGCAGTCAAGGCCAGCTTCTCTGGCCAATCTGTGTAGTACGTCATTAAAAAATATAAACGAATCTATTTAGTAAATAAATTTAAAAAAAAACATATAGACTAATTGGGAACTTTTGAAGTCGATTGAAAAGGCTAGCAATGAAGGCTATATGTGTTTTAAGTATATTTCATTCGTTAATTAAGTAATAGGAAAGAATTTTGGAAAGTCTCTTTTCAAATTCAATAAAGATCGGTCCAGGAAACGGCGTTAACTTTACATTGCACCGGTGTATCCTTGGGCATTTTTTTTTCTTAATCCGTCCGTAGAATGCAGGTAAATGAATCGCCCGCCGCCTATGTCCCCTATAAATACTGGCTACTGGTTAATTGAAACATTATAAAGGAGATCTTATCTGGCATCGGTGCAAAGACACCGCGAGCGGTACGCTCCGTGTTTTAGGAACTGGGTCCCTCTGGTATTTTTTTTTTGTTTTTATTAACTTTTTAATTTATGATAAAAGCCGCCTTTTCACCGCCTCGAAAAACTCTTGTGAACGAAAAAACAAATTACCGATTTTAAAATTGGAAGCAAAGCTTTTTTTTATCAAAACGTGGGTGACTGTATGTTGTTATATGTTGAAAGAGGCTTTAATAAAAATATTGCATTTCGTCAAATACTAATTATAATATGTATGGTATAATTATGAAATATATATAATAATATATAAAATTGTCGTGTCACGATGATAGTTACCATACTCAAGTGGTGATATAGTCGAAAGATGGTACGCGCTAGTTTAGTAAGTGCCTGTTCACTCTACTCTTGAAGGCTCCCACGTCGTACTTGGACGGAAAGACTGACGCCGGCAACTTTTTCCACTCCTTTGCTGTACGCACGATGATCGATGACTCAAATCGCTTCGTTCGGACGTGCGCTTTCGTTCTTGTTAACATAACATCTTTGAAGATTCTTCTTCCCTTGTCACACAGATTATAATTCAATACGAGTCCATTAGCATTCCACATATCTATGGTAATAAAAATGTTACTCTTTTCATAATTATGCCATGTTTATACATTTAATGCGTTTTATATCTACGCAGATACCCACCCTCTGAAACACGAAGTCAATGGGCAACGAGTGCAAAGCATCTTGTAACGAGAAATCACAACAAAAACAATGTGTACCACTCCTAACAAGCCACCATGCAAACTTTAACATGAAATAATTGCAGCCATCATAATCCTTAAGACAACGACGTAAAGTCTATTTTTAATCGTACACTATGCAACAGTAAATTTGATGTATCATCCTCATAACCAAATATACAGACACTATCAAATGTTTGTAGTACAGAGAGCACAGGGGGTCAAGTTAAGCCGGTTAAATTGTGTTCGAGATAGAATGGTGCAAACCGCGGCGCGAAGAGTCTGGCAGCGTATATTCTAATAGGCTATTAACATATAATGCCGCTGATTGGACGGATGTGAAGCGGCAGATGTGACGTCATATGCGCCTGGCAGAAGCTGCGAACATTTAAATTTGGAACACCGTTTTTACTCTTTAATTTTACAGAAAAGAGTTCTCTCTCGGCTATAAAATAAAAACTAAATAAAACAATAAATATTTATATAATTAGATAATGGAACTAAATCTAGTCTTTCGGGTGTGCTTTGTCAAATGTCTCAAAGCGCTCGGACGTTAAATTCGTGATAACGTATCCTAGGTACACACGTTATTCCAACAAAATTAAAGTAATTTTTACTTGAACGGCGCTTCATTTACCGCTTCGTGCACTATCGGCAGTTTTCGGGAACACTCGGCTCGAGGAAACGGGACATTTTGCGCGAATGACATGCGGTATTACTCAATTTATAAGACGTTGTCACGTCAAAACAAACCAACATGTTGTTTATTGTTTATTGCCTCTTTAGCTACAGGTTATATAGTCTGAAATCCGATATCGAGTCACTAGCAATAGAGGTTCAGGCTAAGCGACCTAAGAGCTATGCCACCTCTCCATCCGGTGAAGCAGTAAAAGTTGTTCGTCACAAATAAAATGTCTGAAAATTTATTTATTATACAAAAAGTAACAAACGAGTATACCTCTAATGCATCTGACGTCATCTGATGCGCTAAGTGATTTTTGAGTTATTTTAGATTTAAAATTGCTAAGATTTTTAAATTTACGCGATTGCTTATATTAACTTACTTACTTGCTGGACATTAAAACAATATGGTGCTAAAAATACCAGCACGTAAAATAAGTAAATTAGTTCATTCATATGTTAGTTTGAACTGAGCCTCATAAACCAAAGACTGAGTTTTAAAGCAGGTATGATTATAAATTAAAAGCACTAGGTTTTGAATCTGCCAATAACATTTCACTCTGAAAGCAAGTTATTTCAATTCAATTATATACTTATTTAATGCTTTGATATTGATAAATTGAATGAAATTTATCGGAATATTTCGAAGATTATATTATTATGACTAACTACACAGATTGGCCTGAGAAGCTGGCCTTGACTGCTTCACCGGATTGAGAGGTGGCATAGCTCTTATGTCGCTTAGCCTGAACCTCTATTGCTAGTAACTCGACATAAGGGCCCCCGGTGAGGGATAACCTCGGCTTGGACGGTTACTATGTTACGCGTAAGCATGCCGATCCGAGAGCGCTCGAGAGGGCCGAACCACGACTCGGTCGGTTGCTATTTCACGGATAATCTAAGAGACATTCAAAAGCTAAACTAACTTTGACTGCCACTTCGGGAAGCGTTGGCGCTGGGAGAAGAAGAGGCCGAAGAAACTCCAGCAACGCTTCTAACATCTAAGGGGTGGGGTATTTGGAAGATGTGATCCTGTACGAGATTAACAAATAGCAATAATGGAAACATTATGGGAATGTCAGTAGATTACCGATACTAGCGAAAATCGGCTACTGTGGTGTCACTGAACTTTAATTTTGATACAATTGGTTTATCAGACTACACACGAAGCATAACCGGCATATAGTTTAAGGTAAACCAAACACTCAATACAGCAAACCTCTTATCGAAAGATTATACAAAATATTTTATGACCCTCCGGCACAAAGGAAACTGAAGTTATCTAAGTTATAAAAATGGTTAAGCATTAGCGTTAAATGTTTTATTGGTTATAAAGAAGTAATAAAGTTATTTTAACATGATTTCACTTTAATTCGTATCGGATGTTTTTAATTATTAACTTGATGTTATACAAACTCAAATGACAGACTGTTTGTATTTATTATTTATAACCATTTTTATGTAATGATAAATTTTAATTAGACGTTGTTACGTCTTGTCGACATAATGACATGAATACGTACTTATATGAATATAAAAAAATGGTGTCCATAATTTTTTTATTTAACGACGAAACTGTAAGATTTACAATCTGATAGTTGCGAGTTTAAATCACAATGAATTTTTAGGTACAAAAAATCACTTACTAGAGATTTGTGCCTGGGCATTATGGCAATGGGATCACTATTGATTGGCGGACAATGACAACTGTCTCTATCTACCCCGCCATGGTTAAAAGGACGTTAAATCTTAATTTTCATTAACATTTTTAATTTTTTTTTTTTTAATTATCATCTGTAGAAACTGACTGGAAATCGTTACCATCGAGACGATTTATCTACAGGATACCTTAAAGTACAAAAATACAAACACTGTCAGTCCCTTAGTTCGCTCCTGACACACGTCTTTCGTTTCATTCACATCCATACATATTGCTTCCACCTTTTATACCACCCTTACACCCATACAATGTATGTATACCTATAAATAATCGTTAAGGGCACTCGCTTTTAAAGGAGAAGGTCCTCAATTCGTGTGTATTTTTTCTTATTTAATCGATTTGACGATTATTTTTTTATTCAAAAGCTGGTGCTTTCCCAATTTGCTTCCGTTCTGACAATTGCATCCATGAGAAAACCATTTAAGTCTTAAATTTGCATTAAGTATGTGTGCGATATATGGACGAATAACTCAATAACACGCCTACTGATTTTGATGATTCATTTTTTATTGGAAAGTTCATTCTTCCGTTTCCTTTCAAAAGTAACCTTACCAAACTCATTTCAGAGTTTGGTTAAGTTCTGATTGATTCCATTTGGTTATATTCCTACGATAATTCTAAAATACAAAGATGGCGCCCGCGCGTTTAACGACTTGAAGTCAGTTTTTTTCTTTTTCTCGTTAATATACTTGTTTTGAATATATCGCGACAGACGCGGGAAAATATTATTTGGCGAGTATTTTAAGTTGTGCAAAACATTTCTTGCCAAATGTTGCCCATCTCTAATTCCGCGATGGTGCGCGATACGGTAGCAAATAGCGCTACTTTCCCGCGATTCACGTTACCTCACACCGGCTAGTTTCGAATTAACGTTCCGTGCGCCTTTCAGCAACAATTCAGGCAGTCCAAACACAACCGTAATGTAATCCAATAAAGTTCAAATTACGTGTACAGTAGAAAATCGTTAAGTCGATTTAATAAGTTCTCAATTTACAATCTGAAAATCACTGCTCCATATCCGAAAGGTCTTAACTTTCGTAACACTTTAAGGAAATATAGAACTTACTGTTACGAAATAAAGATGTATTAGACAATTTAAAGAATTTGCAAACATATTCTGCAGTAAGCCGAAGAAAATTTAATACGTCAAAGCAAATATGCACTTATTGCCTAGTAAATACAGTGAAGTATTGCATGAAATACAATTGGAGAGATTATTCATTATTTCAACATAAATAGACTATGCATGAAAAGCGACACAGACTGCACAGTTCGGCGCACCGCGCTTTTGTCGACTCCAAATAGTACAGGGCTGGATTGGTATGGAGAGGAAATTTCTTTTTTAAAGTGCTAATTTTGAACTACGTTTTAACGTTTCAATGATAACAAAATTCACAAGTATTATATATTTAAGAGTAAAAACCGACTTCAAATTCCAGGTTCTTTTTTGTATTTCCTAATTATCGTAGGGATATTACGAAATAGAATTAATGGGAACTTAACCAAACTGTCATCAAACTACCCTTGATAGTATAGTACAATAAAAAAGGAATCATCAAAATCGGTAGACGTGATTTTGTCCATTTGTAAGCTACTTAATGCAAATTTATGACTCATACGGTTTTTTCATGGATGAAAAAAGATTCATCAAACTCTCACTCAGTCAAAAGTTATGAAGTAACAAACATAAAAAACATACATACAGACGAATTCAGAACCACCTGCTTTTTTGAAGTCGGTTGAAAGAGCCATACCTAGCATATCAAAGAGCCACATGTGGATCAAAAGCTGATTCCGACCTTTTTTTTGTTGACGGGGGGAAATCTTCACAAATAAACGCCGCCTTCGAGAAGGCGAGGTTATGTCCCATTTTTACCCACTAAAACCCCCCGATGGCCCTACCTCGGTGCATGATGAGGGGCTCCGGGATCTCCAGAGGGACGCACCGGAGCCCCTCTGCACTGTGCTCTTCGGAGAGTCTTCGGGAGCCCTTGCAGTGCGCCTTCTTCCTGTGTCCTCTTTGGCGGACGACAAAGGACCCCACCCTTTTCGCCCCGTGAACCCGAGGACCCTTTTAGTCGCCTTCTACGACAGGCAGTCGTAGTCTTATTCTACGAGTCCTCAACTACAGGGCTAAATACTGTGAATAAATCAGAAGGTTGCGTGTTCATATCACGTCGGGGTCGCCATTTTGGGTAATGTGGCATCAGAGCGGAATGCCAATCCCAATAATTACTTTTGTACGTGTTCTTCGCCTTCTAATGTGCCGCCGGTAAATAAAAATATCACAGAAATGTTGAGGATATTAAAATTATATTTGATACGTTTTGTTACATTAGAAATATATACATTCGAAAAGTCTAAGCAAAAAGTGTGTAATGAAAATTTATGACATATGTTTTATATAAAAATTTTCTATTTCTAAATTCAATATAAATAATTTTGTCATCTAAAATCCTCTTTTGTGGCTGGCGAATGCAAGTCGCCACAATACCGACCCCTGCCATAAGCCATTAATAATCTGTTAATACCCCCAGGTCATAGACGTCAATGATTTTATTTATTTACAAGAAACTTTATCAGTGTAAAAGCTCGAACGCTGATAAAATCCGGTCTGTCGAGCTTGAATAGATGCATGTATAAACAGGCAATAATAATTTAAAATTACAAAACCCGATCGCAATTAAACATGTACTAAGGCAATTATGGACTTGTACCATTATAATTGGTCATAAATTAATATTTTACCTCCTAGTGGTAAACTGTTATATTTTCCGAGAATGTTTTAACTGTTGTTAAATACTATCGCATTATCATTGAATGAATACGTTTTCATATTTGATATTACGATGTGTCTATTAAAAATAATTCACGAACTTAAATTACAGGTTTCATATTTGAGCCATTTGGGGTAGAAACATTGGGTCCGTGGGGTCCTAGTACACATCGCCTTTTTAATGTGATAGCTAAGAAGTTGGTCAATACATGTGGTGACCAGAGGGCTTTTTTTTTTTTGTTAACGGGGCGGAAATCTTCAAGAAGATACCCCGACTTCTAGGGGAAAGGCGGCGGTTATGTGGGGTTTTTACCCACTAAAACCTCCCCGGTGGCCCTTTCCTCGGTGCATGAGGAGGGGCTCCTGGATCTCCAGTGGAACGCACCGGAGCCCTTCTGCACTGTACTCAAGGAGAGAACGTCCCGGGGGGCAGGTTACTCCCTCCCCCCCTGTGCCCTCATAGTGCAAGGCTACACGGACCAGCCGATGTCGCCTTCTTCCCGGGTTCACCTTAGCGGACGACAAAGGCCCACACCCTTGTCGCCCAGTGAACCCGAGGCCCCTTTTAGTCGCCTTATACGACAGGCAGGGGATACCGTAGTCTTATTCTTGAGAGCCCAGAACTACAGGGCTGGTGACCAGAGGGCTGGCTTATACCTTGCACAAGGATAAGCATTGTCATACAACGTGGCAATGCTACCAGCCTTCTCTTCTCCCACCGCTAATGGAAGTGGCACTCAAAGTTAGTTTAGTTTTTGAATGTCCCATAGATTATCCGTGAAATAGCAATCAACCACGTCGTGGTTTGGCCTTTTTGGGCGACCTCGAAATGCTTACTTCAACATCCGATCTTCACCCGCTCTAGAAGAGAATGAATTCGGAGAGAAATTAATAATTTTATATTTTGTTAGAGTTAAATTAAATATTTAATTATGTAAGTTTATTGTTTAAATAAAATAAAGCAAAATCTAGGCCGGCGAAGCGGGCTGGGTGCGCTAGATTTAGGGCAATTTGAAAACCGTTTCCATACTAGCGGGCCAGTTAGAAGCGCATCGTGTGGGACTGAAATAATAGGCTCCCACACAGGGAGGTATTGAGACATCAGCCGGTACCAACTGCCTCGTGACATCGGCCCTCTCCCGCGCCCTACCCTCCATGCGCCCTCCCTATCTCACCCACCCACAGCTCGTTAGAGACGCCGCCGAATAAGGGAACTAGTTTCGCCTAACACTTTCGAATTAGCTCTTGTTTGAATGTTCGTTTGTGAATGGGGTTGTTTACGCGGTTGAACGCAAGTCAAGTAGAGGTACCCACTTAGGGACTTTAAGTTATTATAATAGACGTTCAGGCTGAGAGCTGTCGGCCACCTTTTGACCATCTATTTGGCACTAATGAAAGCTTTTTTGTGATGAACGCAGATTAGTCAGAGAAGCTGTTTTTTACTGCTTCAACGGATTGTGTAGAAGCATAGCTCTAAGGTAGCTTAACCCGAATCTCTATTGCAAGTAACTACACATATCTATATATGTATAAAAGAGAAAGTGTGTGGATTTGATCCGTGTAAGCTCCGAAACGACTGGACCGATTTCAATGAAACTTTCAGGGAATCTTCAGATTGACCTGGAGAGGAATCCTGTAAAGTTTGATGACGATCGGAGCACTCCTGCTATTGAACTGTTCAATAAAGCTTTTACTTACTATGATGGTATTCTGTTGTTTCATAAACCAAATCTGTATTGACACATGCATTGTGTCATTAGGAACCAACGGAGAATATTGCATGTACACGGGTGTAGTTAATGATCTTCACCCGCTAACCGCAAAAGAGTAGAAGAGAATGAATACGGAGAGAGATGAACAATTATGTATTGTGAAAGTTAAATGAAATATTTAATGATAAAGTATGTTTTTTAAAAAAGTAGAGCGTAAATCTAGAGACCGGAAAAGCGGGAAAAACGCCAGTAATATATATAGAAAAAATATTAGCATTCTGTAAATAAAAAAAACTTCTCAACCCGTTATTTTGTAAAAGCTAAACGCTAACAAAAACATTCAGTCGTATTGAAATTATATATTTACAAATAAATATTCGCGCCTTATAAATTAGAGGGGTAGGCAGGCATTTTGCACATCAGTTATTCACAGTTCGAAGCGTCAATAGCCTAATGGTTTAGGGTATGGCCTGCGAATCGTAAGGTCGTGGAATCGAATCCACCATTCGACTATTGCCGTGAACCATGTCCTAGCACAAGCTTAAGCTTAGTTGGAATGGTTAACAAGATTGTTAGTAATATTTCTGAAATAAAAATAAAAAAAATATTGCTAGTTTTCTCTTAAAAAAAACAGTCTAGGATTTACATAACCATTACAAAGTGTGCAAAATTTTATGGTTGCTTAATACACAGAATCTTTTATACAGTCGATCCCCTGTACCTAAACCTAAGACTGCTATCATGGAAAAGTGTTCGAAATATACAAAATTATAACGCTATAACGACCTTTTAACCCTAACGGAGTGGACAGAGGCAGTGTTGTGGTTGCGTTTTCTATCCTTATTAGGTCCGTATAATACGTATCTATAATTTTCTCTTGCCTTTTCTCTTTTTGTATTGACAACAATAAGGACAACAACTTTAACAATGTAGATATATTTGGCTTAACTCCTTTCAAATATAGAAAAGCGGTACCATAAATTTTGACTGTAGACATAGGCATAGACATGTATTTATTGGCATCACAAAACAAAAACACATTATAAAATATAACACACATTAAAAAAAATGAAAAATAGGCAACAGACAAAGTTACACGGACAAATAATACAAAACATATGATGCGAATATCGGACACCGTCTCAGCATATGCTGTCGCAAGGATGCGACAGCGCTGATTTTCAGACCTAAAGACGTGCGCGCGCAATACTTCTTTTATATGGAATTCATACAGACAATACGTGTATAATAAAAATGATACATGAATAAAACAGTTATGACATTAAAATATATTTTATACAATAAAATAATAGATGAAAAAAATTAATAAATAAATATATTATTAAGTTAAAAATAAATAATATGATAATTAAACGTATAAAGTTTATATTATATAATGAAATATTGAAAATATTGTAAACAACAAGCCACCGATATCACGGGGATTTTATCTTTTTGTAACTTTAACATCAGGTGTTTTAATTTATTTTTAAATGCGTCCTATTTTCATTTCTTACAGTTTTTTCTTATTTTTTTTTATTAATTTTATCCTATCTCCGTATCCTTAATCTAGTAATCCGTGGATGATGGTGTTGTTTCCACAATAACCAACTATATGTTTATAGTAATTTATAATTTTTTTTAGACATAGACATTTTTTTAGACTTTATTTTACTTTTTTGTTTATACTTTACGATTTAGAGACCTTCAAGAAACGAGCCTATTCCTATCTCAAAGGTCGGCAACGCACCTACAGCTCCTCTGATGCTGGATGTTCATGGGCGACGGTGATCACTTAAGATCAGGTGAGCCGTATGCTCGTTTGCCACTTTTCATATAAAAAAAATACTTTTCTGTGATTTATTATAATTGTAAATATGGTTTTTGTCCTGAATAAAGAAAAAAAAGAAATAAAATATAGATAAATCGATCTCCTCCTTTATGAAGTCTATTAAAATTTATAGCAGAGATCACGAAACACAATTGAAATCATATAAAAACATGTACGTACTCCAAGGCTGCACATTTCGTCTGCTTAGTAATGCGTCGTCAACACCGAAATAGTTTAATTGATTATTATTTATCTGTTTATCTATATCCAATAAGTTACAGATAATAAATACGACAGACACTTCTTAACACAGATAAAAAAGTAAAGCGACAAAGTCCTTAATCATTTCAAATGTTATTTCGAAAAGCATATCCAGTTTAATATTCTATACAATAAATAGACGACCTAACTTAGACACTAGCTGATGTATTTAAATAATTAACTATTTTTTGCACTACTGCCACACACAAGATAAAGTCACAGTTGACTAAGATATCGATATCACTTGCTGTGTCAAAATCGATGTTTTAAAGCCGACTGGCCACTTAATGAAAAATAAAGCGATTATATAAACAATTTATAATTCAGAAGCTATTCAATTCTTGGTCGTTGGCAATATAGTTTCTTTTATTAGTGGTTGTTAATTAATTATTATACGGTAACACGACTGGCAACTTAATTTAAATAAAATAAATCCAGTGTATTAAGAAAGAGGTGGCATTATCTGTATCATTTCTAATCGAATTGAAAGTACGTAAAATCGATTTACAATTGACATATGAATCGATTAACCCGCCTGCGTCGAGACGTCTCAATTCCAAGCGTTAATTATTCAAAAGCCATTAAGCCCGCCTAAGAGCCACTAATCGGGCGGTTTCCGCCACCGGCTGGGCAATTATCGCCGGTCTTAAACACGCCGCTTTTTTATACAGTGTTTTAATACGATTTATTTCGTGGGTTTTTTCTAGCTATTCGGCACAGGCGTGAGTGGAAAGCGGCGGGCTTACATGCGGCTACTTATATTTATTTTTACAGAACAGACATATCGATTAAAATAAATGCGGAAAAATTAATGATTATATTATTACGCACGACTTTGGGTAGTCCTGGGCACCGCTGAAAATCAGCGCTGTCGCATCCTTGCGATGGCAAATGCTGAGACGGTGTCCAATATTGTCATCATATCTTATGTTCTATTTGTCTGTTTTTTTCTATTTCTTTAGCTGTAATTTTTCTATCTTTTTGATGTGTTTCATATTTTGTGCCAATAAAAAATATGTCTACGTCTATTTATTATTTGTATTATCGGATGTATAAGTTCCATGTCAGTGTAGTATTGCGCGCGCACGACTCTGAGTGGTCCTGTCCACCGCTGCAAATCAGCGCTGTCGCACCCTTACGACAGTACATACTGAGACGGTGTCCAATGTGGACATCATTTACTATTTGTCTGTTCCTTCCTTTAATTGTATTGTGTTTATTTTTCTTTCTTTTTTTAATTTTTTTTTGCTATATTTTATGTAATGTGTATAATATATATAATGTGTTTGTAAATTGTGATGCCAAAAATATAATGTCTATGTCTACGTCATTTATGTCAAGGTTGAGCACTATTCGCCGCGCATATGTAGTAATTACTGGTGTTTCTTTGTAGTTTCACCCAGTCAGGACATTCATGTTATGTTTAAACAGATAAAAAATTACAAATATTTAATGATTTACACTCGTGGCAAAAATAAAGGGTCGGTTAAGAAAGTTTGAATATCTCGCAAGATAAAGACCTGCTGACTGAAATAATTGCGTATGATAGACATTGAAATATCATTAAAATAAAACAAAATATTTTATTTATTTATTTATATTTCATTAAAAACATAAACTTAAACAAAAAAGGATAGTTTACGTATACTTGGATAATACAGTATTTTTCATTAAATTTTATTTTTATTTAAAATTTGCCACATGCAGGCAACACTGAGTACTAAAATTTATATTTTTTAATAAAATAAAAATATTTTTTTATTTTAAGGATATTTAATTGTCTATCATACACAAAATTATTTCAGTTAGCTAGCGTCTTTATTTTCTGATATATTGAAATTTTCTTAACCGACCCTCTATTTTTACACACCGCTATATTTTATTACGTAACAGCTAAGTTGGTTACGAGCAAATTCAGGATCGACTCACTTATATAATTGGTGAAATGCGGACGACTATTACCCGTCTAAACTTTTTTAACATTTCTTTTAAACCAAAAAATGATGCAATTTCCCGGTTGCATATAAACCCGTCCTCGCGTATCTATTAAGGCGCGCTAACAGCATTAGTGAAACGCCTTAAATATATCCATCCGTTTTGACAAAAAGCGAGCGAGTGCGGCGCCGGCACTCAGCGGCCGAGCAACGCTTTGTTCTAAACATAGCGTTACTACGTTTTAGATATATCGCTTCCTCTAAATACAGATCCGTTACTCATTAACATCATAGCTTTTGTTCTTAGAAAGCGTTTAGAGTAATGGAAAAGCATCCGAAAATGAATGTTTCTTATATATATATTTTTCTTTCAGTAAAGCCCAACCATAGACTTGTGTCCGTGCTCTTTTGAAATGTTCTTTTATTTTAAACCGACTTTTATCCTTGCGCGTTACCGCTACTTTATGGGCAGGCCCCACCCCTTAGATGTTAGGAGCGTTGCTGGAGTTTCTTCGGCCACTTCTTCTCCCAGCGCAAACGCTTCCCGAAGTGACACTTAAAGTTAGTTTAGCTTTTCGAATGTCCCTTAGATTATCCGTGAAATTGCTACCGACCGAGTCGTGGTTCGGCCCTCTCGGGCCCCTCGGATCGGAATGCTTACGCGTAACATAGTAACCGTCCAAGCCGAGGTTACCCCTCACCGGGGGGACCCTTGTGTCGAGTTACTAGCAATAGAGGTTCAGGCTAAGCGACCTAAGAGCTATGCCACCTCTCAATCCGGTGAAGCAGTCAAGGCCAGCTTCTCTGGCCAATCTGTGTAGTTCGTCATAAAAAAAAAAAAAAAAACGCTGGACACCGTCTCAGCATGTGCTGTCTCAGGATGCGACAGCTCTAATTTACAGTCGAATAAAAAGAAAAAAATACATATATAATACATTAAATACATGTCTACATCTATTCTATTCTATATTCTTACAATATCATACCCGTAGTAGTAGTATCATTGTAAATAAAATCTGTATTTGACAGTTCAAAAAGAGGAGTGCTCCGATCGTCACCTAACTTGACAGGATTACTCGCCCAATCGGCCAATCTGACGATTCCCTGAAAGTTTCATTAAAATCGGTCCAGCCGTTTCGGAGCCTATACGGATCAAATCCACACACATTCTCTTTTATATATATAGATAGATTCATTTAAACAATTGATTTTCTTAGTCTAATGTCATAGCTATCACTCTTTAACTTAATGTTGCTTAGCAACGCCATCTACTGTATTAATAACAGGGATTAAAAGCGATATTTTCTAAAAATAAAATGTAGCTAGATCCATTTACCGTCCCCGAATCCCTCTGCATGAAAAAATTAATGAAAATCGTTGCTCGCTGAATTGCCCCTTTAAAGATATTAGTTAGATAGATATAATGTAATTTTTTTGCGACAAACCTTTGCTGTCGGTAAGTGAAGATTTAGTTTTAAGTGTTAATATGATTTGAAGTCGGTTAAGTAACCCTCAAAATAGCTAAAAAACACATGGGACATCTATAAAATACGATAAAAACTAACAAGATCAAGTGGTCGCATCAATTTTCATCTCATTCATAACGATTAGAAAAAGTTTTCGAAAACGTGTCCGTCCCGTCAACACTTAATCATTAGCCGTGGAGCCGTTAAACGGAATAACGACATGCGTAAAATGGAACGTCTTCATTTACGGCCGCGTTTGACCGCTGACTGACAGCGAGTCGACATGTGACAGTGACAATTAACATGCGCGTTAATGACGTCACGGATGTAGTGATGTACCGGACATTTCTACGCGTCATAGACAATAATCAGCGACACAAAAGTTAGCGTATTATATTCATGTATTAAAATAATATTCTAGCAAACTCGATGGGCAATTTTATTTAAACAATAAACTATAGTAAATTAAATATTTTATAAAAATAATTTAACTCTCACAATATATTAAATTATTAATTTCTCTCCGTATTCATTCTCTTCTCGAGCGGGTGAAGATCATTACCTACACCCATGCACATATCAGTAAATAAAATATCATACCCGTAGTAGTAAATAAAGATGTATTTGACAATTTAATAAGAGGAGTGCTCCGATCGTCACTAAACATATCAGTCATATCAGTAAATACAATATGAGTCTTATCATTTATACAAAAACATATCGGGCTTAAGTTAATGTCAGAAATAAAAGTATGACGTATAGCTTGTTGGACAGTTCAAAAAGAGGAGTGCTCCGATCGTCATCAAATTTTACAGGATTACTCGCCAGGTCAATCTGGAGATTCTCTGAAAGTTTCATAGAAATCGGTGCAGCCGTTTCGGAGCCTATATCCACCAAATCCAAACACTTTCTCTTTTATATATATAGATTTTGTATGAATCTTTCATGAATTCAAGTTGAAGCTTCACTTAACCGTCAAGTTTAACTTGAAAAACTGGTAAATGCATTTTCAATGTAGCGCAATTATGGAATGCATATAATTGTTATCTCACGAGAAACTAAGATTACGATTGCCAGTAATTAAAATGCTATGCGATTTGACATTTAAAATGATTTATTTAAATCTACCGAAATGACTATGAATAAAAAGCCTTGAAGTAACAGTTGATTTAAAGAAATACACAAGAATGTTCACAACACAACAAACAATCTCGCCCGTCACCCAAAGGGGTAAACAGAGATCACGGACTTCCACTCACTACGGAATTATACATTTACTGTATCCCTCATTTCTCCAAGTCGATTTAAAATGAAAATAAAAAAAATGTGAACCATTTTTTAATCTAAAAAGAAATATTATATTAATTAAATATTATGCATGGAAAGGAACATAAACTATCTCTAATCTAAGAAAAATAATAATTATTTGCATTACTTTGTAATATTAAATAATTTAAACTGGATCGTATTTATATTTTTACAGAGAACAAAACATAAAAAGCTTTATTCTTGTGCACTAGACTGCGTCCCTTACGCGCTTCCATTAGTAATAAAAAATTGAATCGTTTATTTTCGAAATAGAATTTCTTTATTTTAGTTATTTTAGAAAAAAAAATCAAATTTAAACTATTATCTAAAATCCATTTCAAATTAATTCCACGAATGATTTATAAATTCAATTTGCAATTTGCCAAAAGCAATCACAATAATTTTTACTTTTAATTATAGCCTACGTCATCCGTGAAACAAGGGTATAGACAAAAAAGTAATAATTGAGTACATATTTAATTTTGACAATGTTTAAAAAACGATAAGCCTTGTGTAGAACGTTGAAAGTTCAAAATTGTTTAATAATAATTTTCTTAACGGAATATAATAACGCGGCGGGAAACAATAACGTTATTTGTCAGGTAATGCTGGCCGTTACCACCCACTTATAAAAAAAAATTAAATCTTAATTAATGTTTCAGATTTTATTGTTATGGGAATGAGATTGCCGAAAGATACGCGGCTACATATCTTCGAAATTTTAAATTCTTAGTTTTGTTTTTGTAAACGTGAGACAAAAAACAGATAACGCCCTTTACAACATATCGTTGGGAACTACAATCTATACTGTTTGATAATTTATGTAACTGTAAATCCAATTAAATCTGGCAATATTCCTTAGCAAGGTATAATAATTTGTTAGTACTCTATTGTACAATATATTATTATAATTTTTTTTTATTTTTTGTTTTAAAAAGCAAGCTTTTTTTCATAAATATTACAAACATTCTTGCTAACCATTACAACTAAGCTTAAGCTTGTGCTAGGTTCAGGTCAATAGTCGAATAGTGGATTCGAACCCACGACCTTACGATTCGTAGACCGTTTTTTTTTTGTTAACGAGGTGGAATCTTTTTATAGACCATCCTCCGGCACCCTGGGCGGGCCCGGAGGGATGTGTGGGACTCGGCCTGGGCAGCCCCTACCCACTAAACCTTCCGCGAATGCCATCAGCCGTTATGAGCGGGGTGCCCCGGATCTGTCAGCGCCAGGACACTACGATTCGCAGACCGTACCCTAAACCTATTGACTATTCACAGGATATGATTGAAGTAACTTTGAGCCGAAGTTCAGTGTCCGGATGGGCATTTACCACGTGCTCGGCGGTGAAGGAAAACATCGTAAGGAAACCTACATGTCTTAGAAAATTGATACTCCCTTCATAGAGAAGGCCTGTGCCCACGAGTGGGACATTTACAAAATAAATAGGCAGTAACTTTAACTATACAATTTCACTAAACCAACCACAAGACTCTCCCAGTAGTAATTCACCCAAGAGCTACATTGAAAATGATTCTATGTGTGTGCTTGAAACGGTCAAACCATGGCTCGAACATATCGAACACCGCTGTCACAGCATATGCAGCCCCTCTCGACCTCCGTCTCAATCGAGACCGAGAGGTCGAGAGGGCGTAGAAGATAGATTCGTCGCGGCTGACGCTTGAGGGATTAGCCCCGACGTAAAAATAGTTATTCCTAAAAAATCCGTTCCAAAACGGTACCCAAGACCAGGGGAGCAGTTGCCCCCTGCGCTGATAACCCGGGTAATGGGGTAACACCCCGAGGCCCGTACCTGCGAGGTTCCCGTGAACCTTGTAGATGACTCGACTGACTGACTGACTAGCATATGCTGAGACGGTGTCCGATATTGGCATCATATGTTTTGTATTATTTGTCCGTGTAACTTTAACTGTGTTTTGTCTATTTTTCATTCTTTTTTAATGTGCGTTATATTCAGTCTGTGATGTGTTTTTGTATTGTGATGCCAATAAATAAATGTCTATATCTGTCTATAAGAAATCGGAAATTTTACCCGACTTAAAAGAGGACGTGCTCAAGCCTCAAGTTTTTATGCCGTTTATTACTTGTATAATTCTACCTAATACTAGCCCCACCCCGTGGTGTTGCCCGTCAAAACAAACTACATCTTTTTCTGTACCCCTTATATGCAAAATTTAATAATGATCGGTAGAATAGAGCGTGAAAGCGTTACAAACAAACACAGTTAAGTAAGTGAGTTTGTTTTGTCTAATTATAGCTTAAATACTAACAACATTTTGTAGATGTTTTTTTTTTTAATTTTTACTTGAAGTTTAAGTCCGGCGAGTTATTTATTTTATAGCGTCCCTAATAAGTTTATGTATTCGTAAAATTACATCAAGTCAGCGGTGCCAATTTTAATGGCAATTAATATTTTCTGTATTGAGCTGTCAATATGCAGGTCTAATTGAGATTGTGATTTTAATTTCAGAAAAACGACCATTGCTGTGTGTGTTTTGCTCCACTCGAAAGGATGAGTAATTTTTATAATTTCATTTAAGGGGAAGCTCTAACTGTTAAAGTTTTTAACACTGAACTTCACTACAGTTAGAAATTTACAGGAAATCAATATCAGGTAAGTAGGGGGTCTACCCAACACGGAAAAACATGGCAAGGGGTCTGCGACACAAAAAAGTTTGGGGAACTCTGAACTAGATAGAGAGAGTATTGTATGTGAGCAACAACGCGGAGGTCCTTAATACCGTAAAAAACACAAGCTTACACACTAGCTACTTTGGTCATATAATGCGTAATAACAAATACGAAATACTCCAACTCATGATCGAAAGAAAATCCAGGGTAAACGACCACCTGGAAGAACACGTCTTTCGTGGCTCAAAAATCTCCGGACATGATTCAACATGAGCACACCTGGATCCGCTGCATCAAAAATTAAAATAGCCTTAATGATAGCCGACTTCCGCTAGGAGATGGCACTTCAAGAAGAAGATGGACTAGGTGGAAAGGGTAAGAGGCTATGTGGTGACGCAGCTGAAACCAATCTGCTCAGTCTTGAGCACAGGCATAATAGACATTCGGTTTTCTACATATTGCATTTTGGAAAGTGTGCTCAGGAACTATTATTCCGTTTGATCCCATATGGTTCAGTTCTCAGAATGGCAACCATGAGAAAACCGTGTAAGTCCTAAATTAGATTAACGTTTCGATTTCAAGCGAGTGTTTATTTTTACTCGTAAATAAATTATTATATTTGTTACTCGTGAATGTACTGTGGCGATTTTTTTTACAATTAAATTTTAAATTTTTGACTATTTCTTCGACTGTATTTTATTATTCCGTCTCGAACGTACTTAATACCAAAATACTAGTAAGAAAATATTTCATTTTACACCGACTGAGAATGACGGTCGTTAGCGGAGGTATATAGGACCAGTGCCCTGGTGCTGACAGATCCGGGGCACTCCACTTATAACGGCTGATGGCATTCGCGAAAGGTTTTGTAGGGGCCCACCCAGGGTTCCGGAGGATGGTCCGTAAAAAGGATTCCCCGCGTAAAAAAAAAGGTATATAGGACCAAAGGGTTGCTATGCACTAATTCTTTATAATACTATGTTAGGGATGGAGCATCTTTTTATTCTAAATAGGTTGAAAGTTACAATACCTTTTTAGAGGGATAGACAATATAGCAACTCTAACAGCTTGTGAGTCCATCAGAATAAATCTTTAAATTTATCTATGATAAAAAAGACAAATTCTATTTCTATACTTTGAAAAGCTACCGTCTTTGTGTTTCACTTATAAATCAATCATTACAAAAACCCTCAATTAATTTGATGGTGGGTGGGTAATCTTTATCATCCTTGTTCTATTAAACGGATATCGATAAAGTTATCTTACGGTGACTACCTGGGTTAGTTATCAGTTAAATTATATTGCAGTGATAACCCTCCGTATAGGATAAGACAAAAAATCCTTTCCATAGAAGGAAGAGTGAAATAAATAATTACTTTTTTTTGGTAACGAGGAGGAAATCTTCAAAAAGATACCCCGCCTTCTGGGGTGAAGGCGGCGGTTATGTGGGGTTACTACCCACTAAAACCTCCCCGGTGGCCCTTCCTCGGTGCATGGTGAGGGGCTCCGGGATCTCGAAGTTACTCCCTCCCCCCCTGTACTCTAGCAGTGCAAGGCGACACGGGCCAGCCGATGTCGCCTTCTTCCCGGGTCCACCTTGGCGGACGACAAAGGCTGGGGCCTTGTCCCTTGTCGCCCAGTGAACCTGAGGCCCCTTTCAGTCGCCTTCTACGACAGGCAGGGTATACCGTAGTCTTTTTCTTGAGAGCCCAGAACTACAGGGCTGAAATAAATAATTACATAAGTTGAGATAATTTACACCGTTAGATCAATCCCTTATCATGTAATCCATTATCTATGTTTATAAAAGAGAAAATGTGTGGGTATATTCCATTTAGGCTCCGAAACGGCTGGACCGATTACAATGAAACTCTCAGGGAATCTTCAGATTGACCTGGCGAGTAATCCTGTTAAGTTTGGTGACGATCGGAGCATATCTTTGAACTTTCAAATACAGCTTTTATTTACTATGACAATATTCTACTGTTTTATAACCCAAATTTGTATTGACACATGCGTTGTGTATATTTATTTCATTATGAACCATATTGAAGTACAATAGAGTATATTGAAGTATAATAAAGTATGCAATTATATTAAAGATAATAATCAAGGATTTTGAAGTATTCAAGGTAAGTTATATGTACATGAGTGTAGTGTAATTAGTCCTAGACAGAACAGTCTCCAAATCAATTGAAACTGTTGTGCAGTCTCCTTAACATCATAAAATTCATAATGACCCTTATGTTTATATTAAGAATTGCATCTCAACCCGGATTTTAAGCGTTGAATTTAGTAAATTGATCATAAAACGGGCGGTATTGTTGCCGTCGAGCGGCCATTTTGGTGTTTATTGCCCATTGCGTGTACAGTTGTGTTGTAATTATCATTTCGTGGTAAAACCATTCGGATATTGTCTTTACGCCGTCTTAATTTGATCGTGTTATTTATCTCTTATACCCTAATTGTGTCATTAAAACTTTACGCGAGAGTGTAGTTTGCGAACAGAAAAAGAAATATTGCTAGCTATCTTTTTTTAAAAAAAATCTCAAATTGTATGCGAATTATACCAATTCTAAATTTGAACCCTGAATTGAGATCGTGCTCGGTAATGAATTTTATCGGTCCATCTGCAGGAATGCACCCCACGCTTCTCCGACCCATGTGCGGCCTCCATTCCAAGACTTTCCTCTCCCATCTGCTGTCACTGACTCAGCAGATGTGGCTGGCCTACTGGCACTTCAACTTACTGACTTTAAGAGCTATGTTGACTACCTTTGTTCTCCATCGAATTTCTTCGTTTAGGATTCTTTCTCTCAGAGAAATGCCGAGCATAGCTCTGAGAGTGATGATGATCTGAGAGAAATGACCAGCCCAGCGGTCAGAGTCCAAGTCTCTGCACCATAGGTCATGGCTGGGAAGACGCACTGGTTGAAGACCTTCCTCTTCAGGCATTGAGGTATTTACGAAGACGAATCAAGAATCATATTTTACGCTAATTATAAAACGTCAAGAAATGAATCAATTACTCCGGCATCCCGGATCGAACTTTTTATAAGCAAATAACAATAAATAATGTCACACAGCAGGTGAGGAAAGGTCCTTTTTGTCCGTTTGTTCGTCCCAAAGACAGAAAAAAAGCACACTTTACGTCTTGTGATTCTGGTCACTGTTATCTTTTAACAAAATATAGTCCTATCCTGTAGCGTGAAATAGTTCATTTAAGTATTTACATAGAGCTGTTCCCTTTGAAGGAAACTTCTTTAGGCATTGAAAAAACAGATATATAGATTCAAAGAACTCTTTATTGGACCAAAATACATGTAGCCTTAATGCTATTTACGGTTTTCTGCCAGTTAACTTTTGGTGGTTAAGAGTTGGCATAGGTAATATCGTTTTTTTCAGCCCTGTAATTCTGGGCTCGTAGAATAAAGCTACGGTGTCCTCTGACAGGGGCCTCGGGTTCACTGAGCGACAAAGGCCTTTGTCGTCCGCCAAAGTGGATACGGAAAGAAGGCGACATCGGCAAATCTTCGGAGGGATTAACCACCGTGCACGTGCTGTTCGAGAACACAGTGCTCCGGTGCGTTCCCCTGGATATCCCATCACCATGCATCGACTAAGGGCCAGAAGAGGTGTTAGTGGGTAAACCCCCACACATAACCCCAATATCTTGTTGAAGATTTTCACCCCGTCAACAAAAAAAAATGTTATATCGTTTTAAGAATCATATATAGATAAATATACTTTTATAACGAATAAATAAATGATAATATATCTCTTTGGATTTGTCATTTCACTAACTGTTTTAGTAGAAAGTAATTCAGATACGATTTAGGCACTATCATATGAAGTTTTATTTTAGCGGTAAGGACAGCTCCATGGAGTTATCACTCGGGTATCAGGTATAAAAGGTTTTTTAGCGATTTTTTTGGTAGCAACGCGAACGCGAGATCGTTAAGTGAAAAAGGACCTGTTTCGGCGCTTTTGTGCCCAAATGTCGAAACCCGGACGGTAGCCGGCTCACTCTACAACATATTATCGGACTAATTAATCGTTATGTTTTTTCACGGGCGAATTTTGGACGTGATGATCAAAAATGGCGACGGTAGGAGGACGCGCCCTGATCTACTCCTACTGAACCATTGTATTATCGTATTTAAATATTCATCAATAATATTATACCGTTAAAGTTATAGCCTTTAATACAAGCTGTTCCAGAAGGTAACGATAAACTCGCACTGGGACAAAGACCCTCTTCTATCAACGCCTTCTCTTGTTGCCCCCGTAATCCAAAGTTGGCCCCACTAATGCTTCGGCCTCGTCGGGACTTATTTAATTGCCGGAGAAGTCCCCTTTAGAGGAAGAAGTCCGGTCTTTGCCGGGACCGGCCGGTCGTTGGGGTGCCCTGTTGCTGACAGATCCGGGGCACTCCAATTATAACGGCTGATGGCATTCGTGGAAGGTTAAGTGGGTAGGGGTCGCCCAGACCGATTCCCACACATCACTCCAGGCCCACCTAGGTTTCCGGAGGATGGTTCGTAAAAAGGATTCCCCCGCGTTAAAAAAAAAGATCCTCTTCACATCAGTCACACTATCACAATTGCAACATAATGGCCCACCTATTGTACTGTTTCCTCTAATACAGTTTTCCCAGTTTAGGAAACAGGACGACATTATTTTTGTAAGGTCTGCCGATAAATCTAAAGGTCTATTGACATGCGTACAATAAAATACCCAGACATTGTCCATACGTCAATCACTTGACCTCTTTCCAATCAAATTGGCAGCGGAGTGATACAACATAAGGAGTTTACGACCGTCCTAAGTTGTCGCTTACTGTGTTGATAAGTAGATTTATTTACTGAATAACTTTAACTTAATTGGAAATGTAGTCATTTTGCTTTTAAAAGGTATTTAAAATTCAAACCATTGCGACTGATGAGCAAATTGAAAAGCATCTAGCTCTTTGATAAGTGATAAGTACATGTTTAGTACATGTTTATTTTTTAATACAATACAAATACAAATACTTTATTCAAAAAAATTTTTCTTACAAATAGACGAACTCCCTGATTCCTGAACTAGGAGTTAAACCTGTATCTCAGGAATCAGTGCCCTCTCCCACTGCGTTACATCAATTTCATTTTAAATTAAATTTAACAAACAAGGAAAGTATATTAATTTAACAGCGATATAAAAGATTTAAAAGAAAAATTAAATAAATATTCGTATATAAATAAATAAATGTGGAGTGTGTGTGTGTGTAAGATGTGTGGTATTTATATTTTAAGCATGATTTCTTCCGTCTGCTTATAATCGAGCGACAACAGCCAGTTTTTAATTTTGGCTTTCATTTTATATGTGTTTTGTGGATGAAAGTTTAAAATCTTGTTAATTTTATTATAAAGATGGATAGCAAGATAGCCATGTTGTCTTTTAGCGAAAGATGTTCGGACAAGGCATGGGGCTAAGACGTTCGTAGGACGTCTTCTTTCTATGTTGTCTATGTTGAGCGGAGATATGAGGTGTTGTTTACATAAGACGTGTAATATTGGAAATGTAGTCATTTTGCTTTTAAAAGGTATTTAAAATTCAAACCATTGCGACTGATGAGCAAATTGAAAAGCATTTAGCTCTTTTGCTTTATCTCAGTTAATTTGCTAGAAGATTTTCGAGAAACTAATATACGGTTTGAGAGGAATTTATTTCGTTAATAAGAACAACAAAAAATTCACTTACTTAAGTAAAATACAAGGAATGAACGACGGCGATATGAGTGGCCAAAGTGTAGAAAATAGACGAATTCAGAAACTTATCCTTGTTTTTTGATGTCGGTTAAAAATACTTTTTAACTGACACTGTAGAGCAGTCCATGAGAAGTCTTCCAAAGATGCCGTATCCACATTCAAACCCTTAACAGTCAATACGTAAGTCCAATCAATGCCTAACTACTGACCAACGACTACTTTATGTATCCTTTTTTTACAACCGGGAGGACACTTATGTCGAGTTACTAGTGATAGAGGTTCCAGGCTATGCCACCTCTCAATCCGATGAAGCAGTCAAGGCCAGCTTCTCTGGCCAATCTATGTAGTTTGTCATTAAAAAAATATATATATTAAATCCACCTAATGCGCATCCCCGGAATATCGTTGACAAAACATGATTAACGACACCAATAAAAAAATGTTCCCTCATAAAAATTCATTCGCATTATTAATTTCAATAAATATGAACCTCTTTGTGTTGTTTTTTGTGTGGAAGGAATATGAAGAATGCGGCAAGCAACACCGGAGGGCTTTTTTGTATAATTTATGTTGAATTTAATCATTAGCAACGCTCGAAGACGTTGAGGGTGCGCATGGATTGGTCGACGATTTAACTTTATGTGGACAAGTTTATTGCGGAATCAAAATAATAGTATTTTTATTGGGAATTTACTAAAGAAAATGCCGTTGTGTTTAAAATAAGTTCTAGTATTATTTTTAAACTGTTTTATTTTTATTATAAAAGCGTCGATAGCGTACCTATATATTATTATAGGAAAAAGCTAACAATATTTCATTTTTTATCAGAAGTACCCCTAACAATCTTGTTAACCATACCAACTAAGCTTAAGTTTGTGTTAGGAGATGGTTTATGTCAATAGTCGAACAGTGGATTCGATACATACGATTCGGAGACCGTACCCTAAGCCATTAGGCTATTGACGCTATAAAACTCCCGAAGTGGCACTTAAAGTTAGTTTAATTTTGAATGTCTCTTAGATTATCCGTGAAATAGCAACCGACCGAGTCGTGGTTCGGCCTTCTCAGGCGCCCTCGGATCGACATGCTTACGCGTAACATAGTAACCGTCCAAGCCGAGGTTACCTCACCGGGGGGACCCTTGTGTCGAGTTACTAGCAATAGAGGTTCAGGCTAAGCGACCTAAGAGCTATGCCACCTCTCAATCCGGTGAAGCAGTCAAGGCCAGCTTCTCTGGCCAATCTGTGTAGTTCGTCATAAAAAAAAACGCTATAAAATAGATTGTCCGTGTCTGTCTTTCTCTCAGATTTCAATGTGGGAGAATTATTAAGCTAGCCTTACCATCGGATATCAGCCGGGATCTTGGTAGAAAAAAATCTAATCTATGTAAAAAATCAATATCAAACAGCGTAGTTTATTCAATTTGATTTTAAAATTCCTTCGTATAACAAAAATACTTAATAAAATATAAACCATTTGAAACTTTGTCCATATATCTAATCACACATTTTGTTCAACAAATTTATTTCACCGCCAGATCGGATTCCAGGATTCGTTTACTGCTGGATTTCATGTGAGCGAGGTACACCGTCCAGATGAAGCTGGCCATGCTCACGAAAACAATACGATTCTTCTCAGATACGAAATAGAAGTTGATCGTCTGAGCCGTCGGCCAGAAGATGGCGCCGATCTTGTAAGTCGGCCAGAATTTCTCCTTCACTTCACACATGCAAGCGTCGAAAGTCTTCCCCTCCAACACGCACATGCCGAAGAAGAAGAACGCCATCGCCATAGGAGAATAAGAGACCTGTTCTATCACCGCCCTTGTAATAGCAGTGCTCAGGGTCTTGCCAGTGAAGAACCGGCTCGTAAACTTCATCCAGTTATAGAACAGTGGCGCCATGAAGAATGTTCCGAAGAAGCCGAAACGCGCCGCTCGGTAGCGATCAATGTTCTCTATTGATGTCCCGTGTTCCATGTACTCTTGGAACACGCTGCACGTCGGCCATATTATTGCGTACGACACCATGCCTCTTATCAACGGGAACTGGCCGGGTAACCTCCACACTTTTGTCAAAAAACCACTCATTCTTCTTTATCTCGCTAGCCTAGTTTAAATAAATACATTTTTAGGTATTATAATAACAGTTCAAGCATTTTATTGTCAATTTTATAAAAGAATTGTACGCAACAATTTGATTGTTATGTCATGTTTAACTGTCAAATATTATTCTATCAAATTAAAATTATTATTGAAGATAATGAAACGGTTGATATTAAATAGATTACATAGAATAAATAGAAATAGACATGGGCCGTAACGCGGAATAACATGCATGCATTCAATGTTGCTAAACTCAAAATGCTAAGATGGATGTGTGGCGTAACCAGACGTGATAAAATACGCAACGAATTTGTGCGAGAATACCCTTTTTTTTGTTGACGGGGCGGAAAGATACACCGCCTTCTTGGGGGAAGGCGGCGGTTATGTGGAGCTTTTACCCACTAAAACCGGCCCTTCATGACCTCCAGAGGAACGCACCGGAGCCCCTTTACACTGTGCTCTTAGGAAAGCACGTCCCGGGAGGTAGGAGTTACTCCCTCCCGCCCTTTGCCATCGCAGTGCAAGACGACACGGAGCCTTTTGTGCGAGGAAACCTGGGTGTACGCGACATTGCCGACAAGATGCAGGAGAGTAGGCTGAGATGGTATGGACGCGTTAAGAGGAGGCCCCTCGACTACGCAGGGCACCTGGCGCTACACATCTTTCTCTTCCCGGTCGAAGATCCAGAGAAAAACCCAAGACAAGGTGGGGGAGTGTGGTGTCCAGAGACACCAGGGAGAGCAAGATACCAAAGGATGTCGGGGACAGAACAGTGGAACGCGAAAATCCGGAAAACTGACCCCAACACTATGTGCGACCAATATCGAGGAGAGAGAGAGATAGAATAAATACAACATTTTTCACTACCTTACATGTGAAAGAAGATTATATTGTGAAACATTATTATAATATGTTTAATAAATAAACGAACTATTGCTCTATAATCAAAGAATAAGGGCATAGTCCGCCGCGTGTCATTTAGATATGTATTAGCTGACTTCACATGTCTTAGAAAATTTTCTTTGATTTTCTCACCATGATTATTAATTTATAACTGATTTTTCTATTTCTTTTAATTTATTAAAATATTTTTGTAACTATTAATAATAAAATCGTTACGTTTCTTTATAGCGAATGTTGTGTACACCTGTAATTGGCATACACAACAGGACTTAGTTTGTAAACTTGATTATTACCACAATGTATGCTTGTGTTATGCTGTTGGTGTATCTTATTAAATAAATAAATAAATGATTTTTTACCGTCTAGTACGTGTAACATTAGCACTTAAAATTACATAGGTACGGGAGTACTTAGCTAGCGTACAATTCAACTTGCTTTTTTATGTCGAACCACACAGATTTGCCAGAGAAGCTGGCCTTGCTTGCTTCACCGGATTGAGAGGTGGCAGCTCTTAGGTCGCTTAGCCTGAACCTCTATTAAGAATATGAACAACGTGACAATAGTACCAATAATTATCTATACCACTGTTGTCGTATCTAAATATCTGATTAAAGCTTTGAATATCCTTAATTTACCGGAATTTACTTATTTGACTCTACAAAAACATACTACCATTTTATAAAATTGATTGTATTTCTACTACGACGGACGGTCGGACGATTAGTTGTAAATATATAGGCGTGAGCAAAAATAAAGGGTCGGTTAAGAAAGTTTGAATATCTCGGTAGATAAAGACGCTAGCTAACTGAAATATATTGTGCATGATAGACAATTAAATATCCTTAAAATAAAATAAAATATTTTTATTAATTTATTTATATTTCATTAAAAAAACATAAACTTAAACGATAAAGGATATCTTACGTAAACTTGTGTAACACAGTATTTTTCATAAAATTTTATTAATTAATGAAAATTTTATGTCCATCTGGCGACACTAAGTACTAAAATTTATTTAAATAAAAATAAAATATATTGAACTGTATTATACAAGCTTACGTAAGATCACTCACGAGTGTACTTGATCATCAAATACCCAACAAAAGGACTTAAGTAAACAAAGTTAACGGGGTATTGTAAATATCTGTTTAATTGCAGTCCAATTGACCACTCAAGTGGCGGGACCGCACGCGGACTTCTGCACCGTCACGCTCTATCACAAAGAGATCACCGAATCGATTCACCCGAGCTAAATAATCGAGTAACGACCGAATTATTCGATTAATAACCGAAAGCATTCGATTGTTCTTAGCGCAGCTCAGTGGGTGGGCGATTGCACGCACAGATTAATAAATGGGTGACTTAATGTTATTTCGCGTTCGATAAACTAAATTATTTATAAAAAATATTTTTTACTTTATCTATACAAATAAAATTGAAGTGTCTGTGTGCTGTTAACAATAACCGCTTTTTATTACACGCCTTTGAATGTTTATGCGTTGAAAAAGAAAGTGTTTTCTAGTTTTTTTTTTTATGACGAACTACACAGGTTGGCCAGAGAGGGCTGGCCTTGACTGCTTCACCTGATTGAGAGGTGGCATAGCTCTTAGGTCGCTTAGCCTGAACCTCTATCGCTAGTAACTCGACGACACAAGGGTCCCCCCGGTGGGGGGTAACCTCAGCTTGGACGGTTACTATGTTACGCGTAAGCATTCCGATCCGAGGGGGCCCGAGAGGGCCGAACCACGACTCGGTCGGTAGCTATTTCACGGATAATCTAAGGGACATTCGAAAAGCTAAACTAACTTTGAGTGCCACTTCGGGAAGCGTTGGCGCTGGGAGAAGAAGTGGCCAAAGAAACTCCAGCAACGCTCCTAGCACCTAAGGGGTGGGGCCTGCTCATAAAATAGCGGTAACGCGCAAGGAGTCGTCTAATGTAAGGTTGTAAGTACGAATACACTATTCAACTAATAACGTGTACCATCTCCTAGCATAGGCTTAAGCTTATTTGGAACGATTAACAAGTATGTTACTAACATTTAATATGAATCTATCTCTGCCTACCCAAACCTTAATCCAGTGCCTAAGTCGTGATGTGATCTTATCATAAAATGGTTTGTTGAATAAAATGTTAAAGAAACATGTTGATGAATGTTTCCCAAGTTGTCTTTTACGTACAACTATTTTGATTTTTATAAAAATGCAATAAGCCTGTTTCAGAATTTATTAAATCAAATGAAATGAAGCTACATAAGGGTAAAATTTAATATAAAATGTTTTTACTTGCATCAATGGATTCAATAAGAGATTTAAATTTATAAATATATATTAGCGCCATCTATAAAAACATTGCAGTACATTGGCAAAGTTAACATTTTTTAATCATGCTTCGTTTTTGTTATATTCAAGAAATAACAAAATTATAACATAGATGGCGCTGTTACTTCTTTATTTAGATTTGAGAAAAATTGCTTCTTCTACTCAACACTAGATGTCGTATTTACAAAATTAATACATGTACGAGAACATAGCGACAGTCCTACTAAATGCTAATTTAGATTTAATGCATTATTAAAAATTATTATAAAAGATACATATGAATTAGAATAAGTTAATGGACTGACTAATATAAAAGTACTTTAGTTGACTAGGTCGACAACCGAGTCCGTTTCCGCTTCCGTTTTTGAAAAAAATGCCTATAATAGAAATTTAGGATAAAGAGGAGAGGACTCTCTTTATTCTATAAATGAGTTATGCTGGAGGAAAAGCCATTTACAAGTGAACCTCTGAAACAAATTCAGTAAGTCTTTGAAAAATTATCTCAAACACTCTTGATGTTTTGCTAAAATTTGTCAATAATATGATAAAAATATATGAAATATGTTGTATGCGATGTTGAGTAAGGACGTTCACGCATGCTAACTAATAGATATATCTTTATCTTTTAAAAAAATCAACACATGAGCGGGAAAATTGTAAAAAGTCTTCTCTTTAAAAAATTCAAGCCTTATGGTAAACTTCCAAACGAATTCCAAATAGCGCACACACAATAAAGACTCAAGTTTATTACCGACTTGACGTTTTGTGAAGCTCTCTCGGCTTCTTGAAAACGTACACGTCTCCCACTTAAAATGTTTTGTGGATATTTAGTCTATTATTTACGGCGTGACAAACGAGTTATTAATATTTTAATAGTGGCCGTTTTCAAATTTATAACCTGCACGTATTTTTACACGTTTTTTTTAAAAGCTGTTATCAACCGACTTCAATAAACGAGGAAGTTCTCAATTCGTCTGTATGATTTTTTATTTGACAACTGACGCTTCCATTGTGGTCCAATTCTGACAGTGGTATCCTTTTTATGACGAACTACACAGATTGGTCAGAGAGGCTGGCCTTGACTGCTTCACCGGATTGAGAGGTGGCATAGCTCTTAGGTCGCTTAGCCTGAACCTCTACCTCTCTCCCCTTGGGCTGTGCTTTTCGGAGAGCACGTCCCGGGAGAGGATAATCCCTCCCCCTGTGCCGTCACAGTGCAAGGCTACACGGGCCAGCCGATGTCGCTTTCTCCAGTGAACTCGAGGCACCTTTTAGTCGCCTTCTACGACAGGCAGGGAATACCATAGTCTTATTCTACGAGCCCAGAACTGAGCACAGCACATGCTGGGCCTTCACTTTTCTTCGGTACCAGGGTTTTTAAATTATTGATTGAATTTGTTTCACATTTTTATATTTGTTTTGTATTCGTCTCTTGTTATTTATGTTAATTCTATTAGGTACAGTAAGTTTTGTGGAAATGAATCTACATTTGATTTCATACCTAGTACGAGTGTGGTGCACCCCGTTTCAACCAGACACTATTTGCGTGTTCAATTTCATATTAATTACACTTCATAAATCATGGTGTGACGTCACATGCGTCGGTTAAACAGATATCATCGTCGTATACTATGTGACAATAAGGCCGATCTAGATTTATATTATCGCCATAATACGCGTACAATTTAAGACATTTACAGCAATATTTTTTACATATCTGTATTCTTTCCATCGACTTATTGTCATAAACCTAGCAATATCACAAACTATAAGGATTGTTCCATAATATTTTAAGAGTTCCCTGGTATATATTACGGTTCCAAGGTCTTTCCGATTTTTGTATTTCCGAATTATCGTAGGAATGTTACGAAAAAGAATTAATCAGAACTTAACGAATAAAAAAATGAGTCATCGAAATCAGTTTTATTCGGAATTATACGTCCATTTGTCGCGCACAAACTTAATGCAAATTTAAGACTTATATGGTTTTATCATGGATACCACTGTTCCTCTCGGGCACCCTCGGATCGGAATGCTTACGCGTAACATAGTAACCGTCCAAGCCGAGGTTACCCCTCACCGAGGGGACCCTTGTGTCGAGCTACTAGCAATAGAGGTTCAGGCTAAGCGACCTAAGAGCTATGCCACCTCTCAATCCAGTGAAGCATTCAAGGCCAGCTTCTCTGGTCAATCTGTGCGGTTCGTCATAAAAAAAAATCATAACTATTTATTTTGATTAAAGTCAAAAACACTCAAATTGCTTATTTCGACACACACAAATAGTCCTTTGTGTGTCGAAATATGCACGTGTTACCCTTACAGTGTAGGATTACGACACGGAAGTTGTCGGGTTCATTTTATGACCTCCAACCGAGCTTAATATTAAAAAAAGGGTCTCGTAAAAGATATCTTTGCCTTGGAAGAAAAAAAAGTGTTATATTGTTTCGTTCACATTCTGTCAGCGTTGATCAATTACATTGCTCAATTCTCAATGATTTGATTTACTGCATCGAAATCAATCTATTTAGGTTGTGAATACAGTACGAAACTCAGTTATAAACGAAGACATACTCATTTTAGAGGACATAAGGTTATTTTTTTTTGGACGAACTAACACGGCCAGAGAAGCTGGCCTTTACTGCTGCACCGGATTGAGAGGTGGCATAGCTCTCAGGTAATAAATTTTAAAATTTGATTCGATTTGAATACGGTTTTTACTATCGTAAATAATGCACAAATAAAGATATATCCTTAGTAGCCATATATATTCCTTTATAACATAGAAATACTTTACAAGTATATTTTACAGACTTTTGCGTAGAGGGGATGGCAACCTTGAAAGGCTGGTCATCGTAGGCAATACAAAAGGCAAGAGAACAAGAGGCCGGTCGCCAACACGATGGCCTGATCAAGTAAAAGGTGCCATCTCCTCTCCTAATCTCTACCAGCTGGTGAGGGCTGCCTCGGACCGTAACCGATGGAGGCAGATTGTTCATTTGAGGGGCTCTAGTGACCACGATCCTCAGAAATGAGGAAACGACAAAGAAGAAGAATATTTTACAGTCGCTGACAGTGTTACATAATTTTGTTATAACTAAAACGAGAAAATATAACATAACGATTTATAAAACAATTTTTTTTATTTAGTACTAGCTTACCCAGCCCACTTCGCCGAGCTAGATTTTGCTTTATTTTATCTAAACAATAAACTTACATCATTAAATATTTAATTTAACTCTCATAAAACATCAAATTATTTTTTTCTCTCCGTATTCATTCTCTTCTCGAGCGGTTGAAGATCATTACCTACACCCATGCACATCAATAAATATCATACCCGTAGTAGTAGTGTCAGAGTAAATAAAATCTGTATTTGACAGTTCAAAAGAGGAGTGCTCCGATTATCACGAAACTTTACAGAATTACTCGCCAGGTCAATCTGAAGATTCCCTGAAAGTTTCATTCTACGGATCAAACACACACACACTTTCTCTTATATATATATAGATTATGTATTGTTTTATATGTATAGTTATATATATGAGATACAAGAGCCGTGGTAGCTCAGTGTCCGGACGGTTGCCTCACGTTGCGTAGTACGCTAACCCAAGTTCGATACCCAGTGTCGGCCAATAAATTTGTTGTTGCAATTTTATGTGCTGAGTTACCACGCGCTCGGCGGTGAAGGAAAACATCGTGAGGAAACCTACATGTCTTAGAATTTTTTTCTAAGTAATGTGAAATCTGCCGATTCGCACTAGGGTCGCGTGGCAGACTACGCCCTTTGCTCTCTTTACAGAGAAGCCCAGTGCCCTTTAACTTTACTAAATGTTTACTATCACTAAGTATACCAAAAACACAAATAGCTTAATCCTTATCAGTATTCGGGTCGACGTGCGCGTTCTCTTATCACAGGAAACTCAGCCAGCCGTAAGTCGATCCCACCACGAGATTCTGTGAAGGCGCGGCCAGGTCAAAACGTACCCATTTTTGTTGTATCAAAAATCATTACGTAGTCAGCGGATTGGGTAATACAGCTTACGACTACGAAGAACTAAATGTATGGAATTGTGTGAGTCAATCGTGTATTTTCAACCGACTTCAAAAAAAGAGGAGTTTCTCAATTCGTTTATTTGTTTGTTTCCTTATAACTTTGGATTGGGTGAACCAATTTTGATGATGACTGATGACAAAGGCAATGGCCGCATCAAGGGAGAGGATAGTGGACTACAACCTGAAAATGGCCATGAGAAGCAGGGACACAGCGGTCGCGGAGAAGCTAATAGCAATGCAGCGGGGCGTCTGCGACGCGTGAACCGGAGCGGTCTCTGGCCACCTCCAAATTCAGGCATTATATAAAAAAAAAGGAAAATAGTAACTGTAGAAGTGGCACTCTTTTAATAAATGCAGAGTGAACAATTTAAGTGTATTGGAAAAGAGCACGGACACAAGTCTGTGGTTGCAAACTAACAATAAAAAAAAATAAAAAAGAACCAATTTTGGTGATTCCTGTTATCTTTGAAACCTGGTGTGTTCCTGTGTGGTCCCATTTTGGTCTAATTCTGACAATGACATACATGAGAAAACCATATAACTTAAATTTGCATTAAGTATGTACGCGGCGAATAAACGAATAACTTAAAATCAACCCAACCGTTTTCGATGATTCATTTTTTTATACAGGATGTACTTTAAGGGTAGTTTCATGAGAGTTTGTTTAGGTCCTGATTAATTATCTATTACTTAATGTTCCTACCCATTAATAATTAATTCGGAAATAAAAAGAGGGCGTCCGTGCGTAATAGCGCTTAACGTTTGGTTCGATTTGAAGTCGGTTTTTGTTTTTAAGCATTCACAACTCGGTCGGTTGTTATTTAACGGATAATCTAAGGGATATTCAGCCCTGTAGTTTTAGGCTCTCAAGAATAAGACTACGGTATCCCCTGCCTGTCGTATTAGGCGACTAAAAGAGGCCTCGGGTTCACTGGGCGCCAAGGCTGGGGGCCTTTGTAGAAGGCGAGATCGGCTGGCCCGTGTCGCCTTGCACTGTGAGGGCACAGGGGGGGAGGGACTAACCTCCCCCCCTGGGACGTGCTCTCCTTGAGCACAATGCAGAGGGGTTCCGGTGCGTTCCACTGGAGATCCCGGAGCCCTTCGTCATGCACCGAGGAAAGGTCCACCGGAGAGGTTTTAGTGGGTAAAAACCCCACATAACCGCCGCCTTCCCCCCCTGAAGGCGGGGTATCTTTTTGAAGATTTCCTCCCCGTTAAAAAAAAAAAAGGGATTTTCAAAAGCTTAACTAAGTTATATGCCACTTTGAGAAGCGTTGGTTGACGGGCTGGGAGACAAAGTGGCCGTAGAAAATCCCGTTTTTGTTGGTCTTCCAATCATTAAATAAATTCCAAAATAAAATACCAAAGATATATACATGGAACATAATTGAAACCAAAATAATGCAGACAACTTTTAAAAATAACTTTCTTTTTTGAAGTCAGCCAAAACAGTTGTAGTTGTAGTAACTATTGTAGATAATAAATTCGTCATAGGTTAAAGATTTATCTGTTTCAAATTGGTTCAACCCTCACCGGGGGACCCTTGTGTCGAGTTACTAGAATCTAGCCTTTACTGCTTCACCGGATTTGAGAGGTCGCATAGCTCTTAGGTCGCTTAGCCTGAACCTCTATTCGGTGGTAACTCGACTCAAGGGTCCCCGGTGAGGGGTAACCTCAGCTTGGACGGTTAATATGTTACGCATAAGCAGTCCGATCCGAGGGCGCACGAGAGGGCCGAACCACGACTCGGTCGGTAGCTATTTTATTAACAAAATCTATTGGGACAATCTAAGCTA
The DNA here is from genome assembly GCA_029286785.1 of Meandrusa payeni. Taxonomy (NCBI): domain Eukaryota; kingdom Metazoa; phylum Arthropoda; class Insecta; order Lepidoptera; family Papilionidae; genus Meandrusa; species Meandrusa payeni. The sequence continues at coordinate 5,439,296 of JAGSMX010000023.1, forward strand.
AACTAACTTATATGCCACTTCGGGAATAATATAGGTTCAGCTATGCCACCTCTCAATCCGGTTCGCGGAAGCAGTCAAGGCCAGCTTCTCTGGCCAATCTGTGTAGTTCGTCATTAAAAAAAATTGTGTCTATTTTTAACGTTAAAAGAACCACAATTTTACTACATGCATATAAATGTATATACAGTACCAACACCAAAATAACATAATATTTTTTGTCTGTTTGTTCCGGCCCATCTCTGTAACGGCTGGACCGATTTTGATAGGACTTTCACTATCAGATACCTGATGTAGGAAGAAGTAACTTAGGTTACCTATATTTTAGAAAAAATTAATGAATAATCTATAAATGCGAGTAACTCTGCGGCACACAGCTAGTTAGTAAATATAAATAAATGCTAACTTAGACAGGTAATCATTGGTATCGATTGTTTATGTCAACCGACCGCAGAGGTGTGAATAATTTTGTATACAGATTGTCGTCGGGTCGCGGCCATTAGAACGGCGTGGTAAGACGGCCGCGATGACCTCTATGAGATTAACGTAAATGTTTATCGAACAGTATGGCGTTGTGACTGGGAAAATTAAATCGAATGGTTTGTAAGTTGTCCCGTAATTTTAATCCTTGTAGGGTAGACAGACAAAGCTTTCGCAGTCCGCTTTTCACCTGTCATTTGGTATTTATTTATTTTTTATGACGAACTAGACGAGCCAGAGAGGCTGGCCGGTGAAGCAGTCAATGCTTCACCGGATTGAGAGGTGGCACAGCTCTTGGGTCGCTTAGCCTCTATTGCTAGTAACTCGACACAAGGCTCCCCCCATTGAGGGGTAACCTCGGCTTGGACGGTTACTATGTAACGCGTAAGCATTCCGTTCGATGGTGCCCGAGAGGGCCGAACCACGACTCGGTCGGTAGCTATTTCACGGACAATCTAAGGGACATTCAAAAGCTAAACTAACTTTGAGTGCCACTTCGGGAAGCGTTGGCGCTGGGAGAAGAAGTGGCCGAAGAAACTCCAGCAACGCTCCTAACATCTACCTGGTATCGTTGATGTAATAACTTGTCGGTCTTGTGGAATGAAATAGTTCAATAACTAGTACACTCGCTTTATTGAGACAGCGTTACGTTGTACAAAGAATTATTTTAACGTATACCGTTACAACTGGGCGTCCTCACAATCTTTATACAAAATACATTAGAAGTCAGATTACGAACTTATAAAGTTAAACTATTGTTTACAATGCCAAGTTAATGTCATGATCAACTAAATTATTAATTATGAATTAAAGATACAATTAGGTTTAGGTAAATCACTACAAATAGTCGCTGGGCTAACATTTAATAGCACCTTTAGTGTTACAGTGACTTGTTGCGCTTATTAACTTGGATTTTGTGAACTGGCATCGTAACAATGGCGACAACTATACCGTACACATCGCAAGAGCCGACATCCCGTGCATGAAGTTTCTAGCCGTGCTCTTAGAGCAAATTTGAAGCGTCAAACATCATCATCATCAGCCTGTATCTATCCACTGCTGGAAATAGGCCTTCCCCAATGCCTTCCACCACATGCGATCCTCAGCTTTCCGCATCCAGCCACTTCCGGCTATCCTAAAAAGATCGTCGGTCCATCTGGTGGAGGGCGCCCCAACTCTTCTCCGACCTATGCGCGGCCTCCCTTCCAAGACTTTCCTCCCCATCTACCGTCGCTGACTCGGCAGATGTGGGCAGCCCACTGCCACTTCAACTTGCTGACTTTAAGAGCTATATCGACTACCTTCGTTCTCCATCGAAATTCTTCGTTTCGGATTCTATCCCTTAGAGAAATGCTTGTTGTGCGACTTTCAGCTTGTGGACCAGCCCAACGGTCAGAGTCCAAGTCTCCGCACCGTAGGTCATGGCTGGGAGGACGCACTGGTTTGAAGCGTCAATAGCCTAATGATTTAAGCTACGGTCTGCGAAACGTAAGGGCGTAGGTTCGAATCCACCATTCGACTATTGACGTGAACCATCTCCTAGCACAAGATTAAGCTTAATTGGAACGATTAATTAATGTAGGAATAGGTCCAATTTATTATCTATCTCAATAGCTCGAAAACGGTGACACTTTTACTAAGGTTATTTTGTCTTGTACGCGACCCGTAGACCCATTTTCCCCTTCAGTTTGTCGTAATACGTATATGCATAATGATTAATAATAATATTATATACAAAAATGAAATTGTTCACGAGCCAAAAAAACATTTCAACTTTAAAAAAAAATTAAAACGTTCGTGTTTGTGAACCGAGAGGACCCGTTTTTGGACACCATATTTATTATTTGTCGCTGAATAAGTAGGTATTGTTCCACGGCACTAACCTAGAGTTTTCCTAAAAGAGAATCGTGAAAATCCTATTTTTGCTATCTTTCATGTCATATATCATTCGACGCGTCTTTTTTTCTGATTGCAACGACGTGAAAAAGTGAAAATGGCCATATGTGTCACTACGTTTTTACTTTCCGGCTTCAATCTGCATAATGTCAGTTGCAATAAATAAAGACCTAATATCTTAAACTGCAATTTGAATTTCGAACGTAAACAAACAACGTACACGCTAAAACCCTAATAAAATAAAATTACGTCATCGAAATGAGAGAAAAGGGATCAAATACTCCCGACGAAATGAAATCATGCATTTATTTACGTTGCGTAGTAAAATCGGCGTGCCAGACTAAGACAGCTCTATCTACGTTCCACATATGCAAGAGAAAGACACAAACTGGCACGTAGCTCCGCCCACAATACACAAGGCATCGTGGATTGGCCTCACACCACAATCTTTGGCACCATCAGTCTCCCATTGCGAGTCAATTAAACAACAGCTCAATTAGAACAAGCGCACCCTAAAAAAATTTGTCACAGTGAATAATGTACCAGTGGTAGTGTTGTCGTGCAACATGGAAGCTTACGAACAAAACAATGACGTCACAACATCATACAACAACAACAACTTGAAACAAAATTTCAACGTGTGCAAGAACGATTTCTACAATTACCAGGACCCGATTTACAATGATGATCCAATACGATTGCCGAAGGACGTCGATAAGGAATACAACGGATATTTGGACGCCAAAGCAAATAATAGATTAAAAATCGACGATAATGCAAGCTTAAATACACCGTTCTCTGTTAAATATATATTAAACATTAATCAAACTAATCATTACGAACGAAATGAGATGTGGAAGTCGAACGATAGAGACAGAAGCAATGATTACGACCCGGTATACAATCAGAATCAACCTTACTGTCCGGATTATTTCTCACAAGTATCGCACAACATCCCCGTACATAGTAACGTGGACTATTGGAACCCAGAGATTTACCACGACCCCAAAGTAGAAGAGTATTATAACTACAATCCATACTACCATAACCTCTACCAACAACCATATGAACAATATCAAGATGTATCTATTCCATCTTCTCACACGGTAACTGACGTTCAGCCTAAACTGAACGGATTAGAGAGGGAATCTCAAAGTCAAATGCCAACATTAGGAAGATATTGTGTTGATAAAAGCCAACAGCCTATAGTTCAAAACGTACCTTACACGAAAGTGGAGTCGCTTGAAAAGTTTAATAATTTGTCGAGGAAAACAACAAGTAAGGAGTTCGAAAACCTCTTTTTATATTTATTTAAAAATGTTAAAAAAAACAAATACTATTTTGCATAGATTAAAAATAATTATTGACTTTAAAAATTTAGTTTTTTTTAATCAAATAAATGTTTTATTGTATTCTATTTTCAAATATAAATTAAATGTATTTTTAGCATTTTCAAGATATTGTGTTCTCTATTTTAGGGTTATGTTTATTGTATATTAAATTATTAAAATATGATTTTATTTTTCCAGAGTCATCAGTATTCAATGGGAAAACGGACAAAAAAGACAAAAGTGCAAAGAGAAAACCGCGAATACTCTTTTCACAAACACAAGTCCACGCTTTAGAAATACGCTTTCGCGCGCAAAAGTACTTGACAGCTCCTGAACGGGAACAATTGGCGAAAACTTTAAATCTATCGCCCACACAAGTGAAGATTTGGTTTCAAAACAGAAGGTACAAGAGCAAAAGGGTAACTTCACCAGAAGTTTCCACGTCCACGGATGCAAAACCCAGTAAAAGTTCGATGGGGAGAAAACTTTATAAACCAGAGAATAGCGATGTTAATCAAGTTATCAAAATGGAACATTATGAAACTTTAAAGACTGAAGAAATAGTGTGTGACACAAACGATGGCATGCCCTCCACTACTTATTTTGACCATAGTTTAAACTACAGTAGTAATGTTCCAGAAAAATATTACAGACAAATAGATATCGAAGAAAATGTCGGAACATCATCCGATGCACTCTACGTGTCGAACACATCGAGGGATGGCGCGAATGAATACACGGACCAAAATGAAATTAAAAATTTTTATAGTATGAATTATGTTTGTTGATATTATATATAAAGTATACGTGACAAATCAGACTGATCGCCAAAGAGTATTATTTTGTTTTTAAATTTGTATTAATGAGTTGACTGTGCCCCGTGCAATGCTAAATATATATTTTAAAATTAGTGTTACTCTTAAATATTAAAATACTCTGTAATATTTTGTAAATAAAAAATAAATTCAAAAATGCATTTTATTCCACACACACAACACAAAATATTTAAAATAAAAAGGAAATTTTTAAAAATTCCTTTTAAAATTTTCACAAATAATTAATTAATGTTTTATTATCTGTCAAATAGCAATCCATTTGATATAAAAAATAGTGAAAATATGCCAGTTACAATTAATTATTTTTTTATTTTTGTTTCACATAACACGAATTTGATTTTAAATAATATTATAATGATAATTTGAAGATTATTTTAGAAAATAATATATTATACTTTTCGGTGTATCGATACCAATATCGCTTCAATTTACTAAAATTAGCCCACAAACAAACATACACAGAAAAAACGTACATAAGAGCGCTGTTAAAGGTTTTTCAGTTCAATTTGTAAAGATCGCTTTTATCTGAATTGCTACCATGCCGCGTTAAGGGAGGGTCTGCACAAACGGACTTTTATGAGCGCGTTTTGTGTAAGTTTAAAAGTGAATACTACTATAGTGTACTATCCATCATAGTACTCTAAGTACAACAGGAGAGACATAAATATATAAAAAATTCACACCCGCGACCAAAGGTCCAGGCAGTGATTGATTTACCTAAGATAACCCTTAGACTTTTTTTAATTTAATTAAAATTGTGCTTTATAAGTTTTGACGTCATAAAGGGTTCTGGTTTATAAAGATCAGAAATCGTATGGCAAGATTGGTTGAGAATTTTTTTTATGACGAACTACACATATTGGTCAGAGAAGCTGGCCTTGACTGCTTCACCGGATTGAGAGGTGGCATAGCTCTTAGGTCTTAGCCTAAACCTCTATCGCTAGTAACTCGATACAAGGGTCCCCCTGGTGAGGTGTAACCTAGGCTTGGACTTGGTTACTATGTTACGCATAAGCATTCCGATTTAAGGACGTCCACGAGGGCCGAACCACAACTCGGTCGGTTGCCATTTCATGGATAACCTAAAGGACATTCAAAAACTAAACTAACTTTGAGTGGCTCGCGTACGTCATAACGAGACGTTTAACTACTTTTTAAATTGTCACCTTTTTACAGAGGGACATTTTGCTATTCTTGTTAATGAGGTGAGGTGAGATATTGGTTGGTTTATGACAATTCCAAGCTACGTAAATACTTTCAACTAAGCTTGCGTGCGCCTTACCAGCCAAGACTGCATTTCCACTGGACATCAGATGGGATCGTGTTCAAGCTCTTACTTATAAAAAATAAAATATCGAGTACTAATGAAAGAAGAGTGGGAAAGAAGAAAATGTGTTGGCGGCAGAATTTCGTTATATAACAGTATATAGTAACCATTATATTTTGGTAAAACAGAGTTTCTATGCGTGTAGTAACGTTTAATCTACCACTGACAGTAGGTTTTATCAATTGATTTATTTTTTACTTTTAGCTTTTTGATTTTGATTTGATTTATTGTCGGTAGTTTTATTTATCGGTGTGTGTAAAAATATTTAACAAGGGGTAGAAAAAAAAGTGTTAAATAGTTTAATTTTTAAAACAAAATTATACAAGTGAAATATGTCGGCCTGTCTGTGATGATATATAATATATAACATCAATTGTTACCGTGTTTTCAGCAAATAAATAAATCTTATCTTATCTTATCTTTTGTAAAATATCCTGTATTGTATTCCAATAGTTTTCATAAAATATTTGAGCATTCATTAATAACATAAAGAGTCAATAATAAGCAAAACAAAACGTTTTAAAACCGTTTAAAACGCTAAGTCTTAAACGCCGCGGTCCGCCCGCCCGTTTGTCAGACCCCATCCACCCTACGATTGGTCGGCCTACAGGCGCCGGCGCCAATATGAGATATTGATCCCCGAACACGTGTCCCGATATACTCAAATATGGGAATACATGGAACCTGTGGCCTATGGGAACACGGCCACCTGTTGTTAAAAGCTTTATTAGCCGAGCTTACTGTACAAAAAGTTTTTTTAACACTCCTAAGGCCCTTAAAGAAGATTTTATTTTTAAGACTCATTAGGTCTTTTAATGGAAAAAGCAATAAAAAAACATAATAACTTTTTAAAAGCCGTTAACGAATATATGGCTTTTAAAATAATAATATGATTAGATTTAACTTTTATAATCTGTTTTAGCCTTTGTGCTTGGGTAGCTCAGTTTCCGGACGGTCACCTTATTTAGCCCTGTAGTTCTGAGCTTGTAGAATACGGCTACGGTATCTGCTTGTCGTAGAAGGCGACTGAAAGGGGCCTCGGGTTCGCTGGGCGACAAGGGTGGAGGCCTTTTTCGTCCTCTGAAATGGATCCGGGAAGAAGGCGTTATCGGCTGGCCCGTGTCGCCTTGCACTGCGAGGGCACAGAAGGATAGGAGGAATTAAACTATAAAAACGAAACTCCGGGACGTGCTCTCCGAGAGCACAGTGCAGCAGCCCTCCGGTGCGTTAAACTGGATATCCCGGGAACCCCTCACCGTGCACCGAGGAAGGGACACCGGGGGTTTTAGTGGGTAAGAGCCCCACATAACGCCCCCTTTTCTTTATTTCGATCTTTTTGAAAATTTCCCTCCAGTCATAAAAAACGGACAACAATGAAATTCTTGGCCTTGGAAAAAAAACATCGTGAAGTAATGTACAGATCTTAGATTTTTTCTAGACATGATCTTACAATATTTCTTTTTCACAAATTAAGATTGTTTTTAACCATTCCAAATAAGCTTTATTATTGCCATTGCCATATACTTTTTAACGTGTCTATGAGTCTTCGGAAATATACGAAAGCGTCCGCGCGTGGTATTGTTTAATGTTTTGACGTTTGTTTTGATTTGAAGTCGGTTTTTGTTTCGACTCGTTAAATATATTGTAACATATAATACCAGACGTAGCGCAAACAGAATGGCCAGTCATTATCCGGTTATTGGAAATAGAATGAGATTTTCTATCCGTCTGTCCGTTCTCCCAATACGCGGCCGGTGATGAATGTACCGCACGTGGGTGTTTGATGTATTAATATTGGTAGTGCTTTTAAGGTTATCGCTGTATGGAAGGTGATCTGGCCCGATAGTCCGATACCATGCCACCCGCCTGTACAGGCGGAGGAAATGCTTGTACTTTGTGTTAAGATATGTTTAGTAATTACACAGAAAAAATTCTTAAAAATTAATTTGAAAAATTTTATTTATAATTATCATATAAGAAATACTTTCACGTCGTATATACAATTTTATTATTTAAAATTATTTGTCCATTGATTAAATAATTGAAATGATATGGCGGCTCCGACAAAGAATAGATCTTAACGGGACGAGGCCGGGTCACTCAATCAATTGAAGTGGCCCGGATCTACAAAGAGTTAATTATTTATTTATTGTACAGGAACACAACAATTCTATCTGAAAATAAAAAAAACAGTGGTTCATGCTGCCGCAATTATAGGTTAAGACTGCTTATATATATGTATATATATAGAAAGACTAGAAATAAAAACTGCAAAAAGAAAAGAAACCAAAAAAATCCCCAAGTGTGTGGGCGCGTTATTACAACAAAATTGAACTATTTTTTTCTTATTCACTGAGAACAAATTTGCGTTCTCTTTCCCTCTCATACCGTGCTCTCGCTTACACACTTTGATCAATGCGGCATCTGCTGCATCGTGCACTAGCTGCAATTCTCGGCTCAAGCGTAACGGGACATTTTCCGCGAATGACATCCAGTTTTCATCAATTTATAAGACGTTGTCACGTCAAAAATGAATCTAATGGGAGGGGGATCAATCAATTGAAGTGGCCCAGACCTACAAAGGGTTAATTATTTATTTATTTTTTGGTTAATGGCGAATAGAAAATGTCCAACGTGCACGTGTATACACGATATCTTGTATTCGTCTCGTGCAATATATGTCGCAGATATCCTTACAGTGACAAATTGATTTTTTTTCAAATAAATACTTTGTGTAATCGCCGCAAAATGTTAAATGTAATTTTCTTCACAAAGCCATCAATGGCGAAATAAAAAGTAAACTGATACTCGAAAACTATTAGAAATAAGAGTCCCATTCAAATATCCCAGGAGTTGTTGGTGTAGGAATTTTAATGTGCCGCAATCTACAACCAACCTACTGTCACACTCGCTATTGCCAAGGATTTCCGTACCCTTGTGTCGAGTTACTAGCGATAGAAGTTCAGGTTAAGCGCCCTAAGAGCTATGCCACCTCTCAATCCGGTAAAGCAGTCAAGGCTTTTTGTTAACGGGGAGGAAATCTTCAAAAGATACCCCGCCTTCTGGGGAGGGCGGCGGTTATGTGGGGTTTTACCCACTAAACCTTCCGCGAATGCCATCAGCCGTTATGAGCGGGTGCCACGGATCTGTCAGCGACAGGACACTAACGACCGGCCGGTCCCGGCAAAGACCGGACTTCATCCTCAAAGGGGACTTGTCCGGCAATGGTGTTCTTGACCTAGACTATGGAGAGTTAGTCCTGAAAAGAACTGTTGTTCAGAATTAGTCCTAAAAAGGACTGATATGTTCTCAATGAAACTAGTAATATTAGGCCAGAAAAGGACTCTTTTCTTATTATATATGTATATATATAGAAAGACTAGAAATAAAAACTGCAAAAAGAAAAGAAACCAAAAAAATCCCCAAGTGTGTGGGCGCGTTATTACAACAAAATTGAACTATTTTTTTCTTATTCACTGAGAACAAATTTGCGTTCTCTTTCCCTCTCATACCGTGCTCTCGCTTACACACTTTGATCAATGCGGCATCTGCTGCATCGTGCACTAGCTGCAATTCTCGGCTCAAGCGTAACGGGACATTTTCCGCGAATGACATCCAGTTTTCATCAATTTATAAGACGTTGTCACGTCAAAAATGAATCTAATGGGAGGGGGATCAATCAATTGAAGTGGCCCAGACCTACAAAGGGTTAATTATTTATTTATTGTACAGGAACACAACAATTCTATCTGAAAATAAAAACAGTGGTTCATGCTGCCGCAATTATAGGTTAAGACTGCTTATATATATGTATATGGATATATGAATTTATGAATAGAGGCATAAAATATTCATAGCTATATATAAGTATATTCTCAAGTAATTGATATACGTATATATTCGTATAACATTGAATTAAAAGTGAAAAAAAATTTCTTTAGTGACAAAATCATAAATGTCTTACAATGTCTGTATATATAGGTTGGGATCATATTTTAAGAAAATGCTTTTGTGGTGTTCTTGACCTAGACTATGGAGAGTTAGTCCTGAAAAGAACTGTTGTTCAGAATTAGTCCTAAAAGGACTGATATGTTCTCAATGAAACTAGTAATATTAGGCCAGAAAAGGACTCTTTTCTTATTATATATGTATATGGATATATGAATTTATGAATAGAGGCATAAAATATTCATAGCTATATATAAGTATATTCTCAAGTAATATATATACGTATAACATTGAATTAAAAGTGAAAAAAAATTATTTATTTTATTTTTAAAACTAAACTTAACCATTTTGTCAACGGTAAAAGTCGTATTACTGGCCGATATTCGGGCGGGACTGTTTTATAGAAGACAATAATTACGACTCTCTTTTGTTTTTTCTATTCATTATTATGTTTCTGTAAGCTAGATTTAAGGATGTATGTGTACGTGTTCGATGATTCAAAATTTTATTTAAAATATGAATTTATGAATAGAGGCATAAAATATTCATAGCTAAGTATATACTCAAGTAATAGATATACGTATATATTCGTATAACATTGAATTAAAAAGTGAAAAAAAATATTCTTTAGTGACAAAAATCATAAATGTCTTACATTGTCTGTATATATAGGTTGGGATAATATTTTAAGAGAGAATGCTTTTGTGGTGTTCTTGACCTTTTTTATAGTTCACGCGGGGAATCCTGGGTGGGTCGGAGGGATGTGTGGGACTCGGTCTGGGCAGCCCCTACCCACTAAACCTTCCGCGAATGCCATCAGCCGTTATGAGCGGGGTGCCACGGATCTGTCAGCGACAGGACACCCCAACGACCGGCCGGTCCCGGCAAAGACCGGACTTCATCCTCAAAGGGGACTTGTCCGGCAATGGTGTTCTTGACCTAGACTATGGAGAGTTAGTCCTGAAAAGAACTGTTGTTCAGAATTAGTCCTAAAAAGGACTGATATGTTCTCAATGAAACTAGTAATATTAGGCCAGAAAAGGACTCTTTTCTTATTATATATGTATATTTATTCTCCTTTTTTTCTGACGACTTCGTAACGATGAAGTGGTATTGGACGAGCTCGGCAGTGTACCGACTCAAGGTCAACCAGTCCTTTCAGAACTAACTCTTAATAGTGTAAGTTAAAAACACCGTATTTCTTAAGGTTGTCTTAAGAATAATTAACTGTTGTACGGCAAATATTTTGCATCTTCAATTTCGCGAAATAGCTACCGACCGAGTCGTGGTTCGGCCTCGGATCGGAATGCTTACGTATAACATAGTAACCGTCCAAGCCGAGGTTACGCCTCACGCCTTTGTGTCGAGTTACTAGCGATATAGGTTTAGGCTAAACGACCTAAGAGCTATGCCACCTCTCAATCCGTTGAAGCAGTCCAGGCCAGCTTCTCTGGCCAATCTGTGTGGTTCGTCATTAAAAAAAAGTTACCAACTTTGGGGACAGCTTTCTGTTTACGCACATTGTTTTAAATATACTATTTCTGCGTATCTTTTTTTCATGTTAATAAAAAATAAATAAAAGACAGTACCATTAATTTGTCCAGCAGTGTAGGGGGGAATCTTTCTCAGTGCGTTATCAGTGTTCAGTACATGTGCACAGTTTAATGTTCCCATTCTGTTTTATTCAATTAATTGCCGCCGACCGATGATGTGGCTTCCAACCGTATAAAATTAAATCATTTCACGTAGCGATTCATTAGTCACGGCGTTTAAGTTGAAAATTAAAAAAAAATACATCCACTAATGCGTTTTATCTTATTCACGGTTATTTCAATACACTTAAAGAAACAGAAACAAAATGTAACAGGAAATTAGTATACACACATATATCCGTGAGCTAAAGTAAATGGTCGGTTAAGAAAGTTTGAAAATCTCGGAAGATAATGAAATAAATTGTGCATTATAGATAATTAATTTGTTTTTTTTTAATTAAATAATTAATTTTATTGATTTATTTATTGCACACCAACACAATGAACATTTTTAACAAACAATACATATAACAGTGAAAAGTTAATGGCATCGCAGTTATAGGTGTAGAACGCAAGCAATTTCATGGCGAGTAACAATGTTATTTTTTTTAAAAAGAAAGCTAGTGATATTTCTTATTTTTTTTTTGAGAAATATTACTAACGATCTTGTTAACCATTCCAACTAAGCTTAAACTTGTGCTAGGACATGGTTCACGGCAATAGTCGAATGGTGGATTCGAACCCACGACCTTACGATTCGCAGGCCGTACCCTAAACCATTAGGCTATTGACGCTGATTAATTATTAACTAAAAGAACACAAAAATTAAAATTAACTACTAAAAAATAAAAAAGTACTATTTATATAATACTTAAAAAAAGAGGTCCATATCATCCGTTTTTGAATAAGAGTTAAATTCTATACTAAGTCTATTTAAGAGGATTTTTTTATTGGAAAATATCTCATAGGACAAAAGATACTATAAAAAAATAGGCTTACTTATTACGTAATAAATTTTCTTACAATTTCCGGCACCAGGGATCGAATTCGGGTTGCCAGTGTACGTTAGCAGCTTGAGGCGATCGGTCAGACACAGCAACCACGGCTCTCTAACTATAAACATGTAATGTAAAATTGCAAAATGAATACTCGATTTGTTTCTGACTGAAACGTGGCAACAGCAAAAACGGGTCATAGTTCACCTACGAAAAGAAGAAAAAAACGAACCGTATGTAAGTGAAATCTTATCAATGCATTGACAAATCTCGGGCCCCCATCCATCGGCGTGTAGGGCCAGCAAAAAAGCGGCGCCGGCCCGCCAATAAATAACATTGGCTGTGTCAATATCCCGCCTACAACGCCCCCGCGAGCGCGCCTCACAAAAAAGTTGACAAATATATCTACAGATTAAATATTAAAAAGTATTTACTTAACTACGCAAATATTACTCATTGAATAAAATTGTCATTTGTCATCTATAACAAGGATGCCTTTCAAATTTAGGGTCAGTGCGTGACGCGCGCGCGTTCGTCTTTACGATCAAGAATAATGAAGACCTGGCTTCGGCCTTTAAAACTACCAAAATTCTCCTACGTTAAAAAGGCGCAGCTCTCTCGGTGGAAAGGCGGGCTAAGAGCCTATTTGGTGACGCAGCTGAAACCAATCTGCTCAGTCTTGAGCACGGGCGTAAGGTAGGTAGCCTTTCGGTTTTTTACAGATTGCAATTTGGAGAGTGTGCTCAGGAAATACATGATCTAATACCCCCATCCCCGTTCCACCTTCGGACTTCTAGACGAACGGATTTCATCCTTTTGTTGTGAACATCCCTCAAACCCGGACGAAGCGATTTGCTTCGTCTTTCATTCTTCGTACAGCAAAGGACTGGAACAGTTTGCCCGCGTCTGTCTTTCCCTCCGATTACAATGTGGGTATTTTCAAGAGTAGAGTCAATATGCATTTACTAAGCTAGTGCGCCTTACCATCCAGTACTGCATTTCCACTTAACATCAGGTGGGATCGTAGTCAAGCACTTGCTTAGAAAGTATAAAAAATAAATAAAAATAGGCACATAGGCACATGGCTGTATGGACTAAAGTCTTTTGCCTTTCGCATTAGGGATAAATTAATATCATGATCTATAACAAGGATTGTCAAACGCCCCAGTTGCCTCCGTGAACACTTTACAACAATCACAATGTAAAGTGTTCGAAACATGTTCAAATGCGATAAAATCCTTAAAAATAGTTTTATGTAAATGTATTATTCATTACAATTTTATAACAAAACAAGCATTAAATGATATGTAATGAAAATAATTTTACGAATTGTTTTAATTTCAAATTTATTCACAGTATTTTTTTCTTTGTTTCATCTTTCATTGTTCGTACAGCAAGGGACAGTTACTTGTTCTCATTTTATGGTAATTTTTGCCAGTTATGGTCTGATCTGCTATTTCAGCTGTGAATGAATAAATATGCTTTATTGCACAACAATTAACAAATACATCAAATAAAATAAATTGTAAGACAGATACAACAAATGGTACATGTTAGTAATAGCTTATTATAATATACCATATTAAATTTGAAGCGTCAATAGTCTAATTGTGTGATTCTCAACCGTTATTTTTTGTTGCGCCACATATTTAACGATTTCAAAATTTGACGGCACACAAAGAAAAAGATAAAAATTATTTACTACAACACACTGCATAAATAGTATATGACAAAATTTTTAAATATATTAAATAATAATATATGTTCATGTTAAAAATGTTTTTCTTTTTAAATGATATAATTTAATAATATTACCATTATTAGTTGTTATATATATAGTTGCTAAATTTGGCGGCACACAAAAGTGCCGCGGCACAGTGGTTTAGAATCACTGGCCTAATGGTTTAGGGTACGGTCTGCGAATTGTAAGGTTGTGGGTTCGAATCCACCATTCGACTATTGACGTGTACCATGTCCTAGCCACAAGCTTAAGCTTAGTTGGAATGGTCAACAAGAATTTTATTAATATTTCGGAAACAAAAAGAATTATTGTTAGCTTTCTTTAAAAAAAAACACCTCCCTTGGTGTTATTAGTTCCATACAACTGTTAGATAGACAGAAATTTGTATCAGGACTTTTTCGTGGGTCTGTGATTAAAATAATTTATTTACCTGCCAACTACCGTTATCTGACGCCGTAAAACTAGCTCACTCGAATTTTGTTTAAATTTCTTTGGCAATCTTTTTACATAACGACATATTCCAAATATGCCGTCAACCAATATCTAATATCCATTAAATTATTTAAAACATGGACGCGTGTACTGAACAACCATTAGCAATACAGTGTAGTAAAATTTATAGTAATTAAATTTTTTTTAAATTCATTCCTAAAACCACCAGGCTTCACCTTTCAAATAAAGAAGAAAAGAGGAAATATAAAAACAGAACTAAGGGTCAGACGCATTGTTTGTGTTGGCAAAAAGTTGAAGGGTCACCGTGTAACAGGGTGACATGGTTTGCGTAAAATTTGCAAGTGAGTTATGGGTCCCATGCGGCGGCCGAGGCGGGCTGGCGCCTCCACTTAAAGCCACAGCCAAGGCAAAAAAACGGGCAAAATTTCATGCTGCATTTGAGGAACATGTTTAAAAGAATTATAGGTGTTCACCGCGTCGGAAATAACTGCGACTTGTTGGAGTCCGTCAAAAGGAGAAAAATCGTCCATAGAAATAGTGAGAAAAAATTTTCCTTCGGAAAAGTTCGTATTTATCGTGCTCTCTCAAATAGCTTTAGTATCCATTTTAGAGTCGTGTAGTGGTAAGTCGCATCAGCAGACCAACATATACTCGTATATATAGTGGTAATACGCAATTCAAATATTCGCTATAGTTTTAATCATATATATTTTCAGATTTCGATTGCATCCCTCTCACATATCGACAAGAAAACGAAGAAGAAAGAAAATATCATATTCATTGTGGTAAGCCATCGGAAAACCATAGTGGCACAATTGAAATAATAGATTCAAATTAATTTTACAACATACCTTTAACCTTTATTAGGTTCAAAACATATTTAGCCTATATAACGGACCACTGACCTCGAAAAAATATATGCCACGTAATGATTTAATAAGGTCGTAGCCTATACGTTTTCACGGTCAATGGGAACCCGTGACGTCATCGGGCCACGTCAACGACCACTTGACAACTTCGCGCCACTTTATTGCCAGTTATCGGATTCAATAAAAATAATCTAGCTATTTAATGGCAATATAGTTTTTTAAAGCCGTTATAACTCAGTGAACGAGCGAATTCCTTATTTAAAATAGCAAGTAAACAATATGATTTCTTAGCGTTGTTTTTTCGTAAGAATACCCACCACCCATCCCACCTGCCATGTCGTAACGCAATTTTTTGTCCCTACAAGGTCTTTATCAAGCCCTTTCCTTCTTGTTCAATTCTCCCTCTTAAGGGGTTTCCGAGAGAACAGAAAAAGACTTTGTAGCTTGTTAGATTAGATTAGATTCGATTAAATTGTGTAGATTAGAGACAATGACACAAGGGTTTGCCTTTGTCGTCTGCTACATTGACTGGCCCACCTTGCACTGCGAGGGCGCTGGGGGAGGGCTTAACCTCCCAGGACATGCTTTAAAGCTTAGTGAAGAGAGTCTCCCATTCCACCGGAGATCCCGGAGCCCTTCGCCATACACCGAAGGAGTAACCTCCCCAGACATGATTCAGAGGCACAGTGCAGAGTGGTTCCGTTGCGTTCAACTATCACTGGAGATCCCGGAGCCCTGCGCTATGCACCGAAGACGGTGACCGGGGCAGTATGACAATCCAATACTAGGTAAGTACTTTATAAAGACTAGGTTATGTAGACATGTGAAAAATAATATACGATACCAGAAATTTGTAAAATTACTATAATACTTTAGAAATAAAGGAGACCGTGTCTTTTTTTCCTTTTGAGGCATTTTGCCATGTCAGCTCCATCCCATGAAACACTTTCTTACTGAACCTCAACTTAAGCACGCCAGCATCAATTACGACAAATCTTTCATTTAACACTTTATTTATGTGATGTCATTTATGGTATTTATTATGTAATTTGTATATATATATATATATTGTTAGCGACAGCTGGCCCTACTGAATATTATAATCTATAAAGTTAATGGACTGACTATAAAAGTACTTTAGTTTAGTCAACTAAAGTACTTTTTTTTTTTGTTCACGCGGGGGAATCTTTTTATAGACCATCCTCCGGTACCCTGGGTGGGCCCGGAGGGATGTGTGGGACTCGGCCTGGGCAGCCCCTACCCACTAAACCTTCCGCGAATGCCATCAGCCGTTATGAGCGGGGTGCCCCGGATCTGTCAGCGACAGGACACCAACTAAAGTACTTTTATCGGTTGTCGGCAACCAAGGCCGTTTCCGCTTCCGTCTTTGAAAGAGATACATATACTAGAAATTTAGGATAAAAAAGAGAGGACTCTCTCTGTAGACAATCAGTGTACAGTTTAGAGCAAGTGAGTTATGCTGGAGGAAAAGCCCTTTACAAGTGAATCTCTGAAACAAAGTCAGTAAGTCTTTATTAAATTACCTCTAAGGCTCTTGATGTATTGCTGTTAATAATATGATAACATACAACAACATATTTAATATTTTGTGTGCGATGTTGATATGATATATATATATATATATATATATATACATTTAGGTAACGGAAAAGGAGGTCTTGATAAGATTAGGAGCGTTGCTGGAGTTTCTTCGGCCACTTCTTCTCCCAGCGCTAACGCTTCCCGAAGTGGCATATAAGTTAGTTTAGCTTAGATTGTCCCAATAGATTTCGTTAATAAAATAGCTACAGACCGAGTCGTGGTTCGGCCCTCTCGGGCGCCCTCGGATTGGACTGCTAACGCGTAATAATGGTAATCGCCCAAGCCGAGGTTACCCCTCACCGGGGGGACCCTTGTGTCGAGTTACCACCTAATAGAGGTTCAGGCTAAGCGACCTAAGAGCTGTGCCACCTCTCAAATCCGGTGAAGCAGTAAAGGCCAGCTTTTCGTTGCCAACTTTGGTAGTTCGTCCAAAAAAAAAAAAGAGACGGAAAAGGAAAAGTTTCGCGAGGAACATGTATAATTGTTTGTATTTTTAATTAACTTAATTTTATGGATCAATGACTTTCTCTCCGCGTTCATGTTTAACACATTCTTCTTAAAGAGCATACATATGTTTAAGTATGTTTTAACGTAAATTTAATATAACACTTGACTTATATTAATATCACTTGTTAGCTGGCAACACATGACATGCGTAATAACTACTTCCAATGATTACCGAGTGATTTACCTGGACCTTAATGTATCTTAAGTTCATAATTAATAATTTCGTTGAGCGTCACATTAGCTTGGCATTGTAAACAAAACTTTATTAGTTCGTAATCTGACTTTTAAATAATTTTGTGTAAAGATTGTGAGGACGCGCCGTTGTGACGGTATTCGTTAAAATAACTCTTTGTACAACGTTACGCTGTCTCAATAAAGCGAGTGTATTAGTTGTTGGACTATTTTATTCCACAAGACCGACAAATTATTACACACAACAAAGTAACGATGCACGCCGCCACACAAATCGTAATTCCCACCGCAATCACGTCCAGCAGCTCCAAATAAACGCATTTAACAGAGAGCGATTATCGTATCAATTACTCAGAGATCGAACCCACGTCCGACATGACAGGAGACATGTGGTTCTCGTCAGAGCCACCGAGGGTGCATGAAGGTGCGTTTCAGACGTCATCTCTTGAAAATATCCTATAAAATGTTCTTCAACGTTTAACTGTACTCATTATCACGAACACCAATATTTTGTTCCATAATATAACAACAAATATATTTACGATTTAAGTCAAATCAAATCAAATCTAAAGCTTAAGATAAATGTGAAAGTCTTACCGGTCTTTACAAGTCGATAACGGATTTAACGTTAAAGTAATCTATATATATAAAAGAGAAAGTGTGGGTTTGTTCCCTATAGGCATCGAAACGGCTGGACCGATTTCAATGAAACTTTCAGGGAATCTTCAGATTTACCTGGCGAGTAACCCTGTATGGTGACGATCGGCGCACGCATCTTTTTAACTGTCAAATACAGCTTTTATTTACTATGATACTACTACGGGTATGATATTGTATTTACTGATGTACATTGGTGTAGGTAATGATCTTCAACCGCTCGAGAATAGTGTGAATAAGAAGAGAAATTAATAATTTAATATATTGTGAGAGTTAAATTAAATTTTAATGATGTTAGTCTATTGTTTAAATAAAATAAAGCAAAATCTAGCACGGCGAAGTGGGCTGGGTACTGGCTAGTAGCATTATAGGTTCTAGGCATTTTTTTGACGAACCTATGATCACATATTACTCATAGAAGCTGACTTTTTTTTATACTTTTTAAGCAAGAGCTTGACTACGATCCCACCTGATGTTAAGTGAAAATGCAATCCTGGATGGTAAGGCGCACTAGCTTAGTAAATGCCTATTCGTTCTACTCCCACTGATTCACCGGTTATAGAGCACATAACGTTATAATGACACATTAATAGAATTCAATTTCAGATTACGTAAAACTATTTAAAACATTGATAAATTTTGTACTACCGCCATCTATAGACAAAAATAAACATATCTCTGAAGTAGATTTTATAGTAAAACTGCCATCTATCGTCCAATAGGAGATACTCAAATTATTTACAAAAATATAGATATCTAATATACATACATACAATATTTATTATTTTTATTACATACATACATAATGACAGTAACTTTCATTCAAGCTTTACTTATTTTTTATGATTTGGATAATTGAAAAGAAATAAATATTTTTTATAAAATGAATGAATTTTTCAATCGATGTAATAACTGCCATCTAGCGAGCAGTAGCCAGCCTTTTAAGTCAATTAATCTTTACGTTTCTGGATCAGAGCTCTCTATCGTCGCTTTAATTAAACTTTTAAAAGAATTGTTTACTTCTTCAAACAGCCAATTGCTTACCGACTCATGTATTAAACAATTAGGTTTTGGATTTTATCTTGGTTCAATGTTTGTGTGTTTCACTAATAAAATATAATCACTTTTCTTCCCTTTTTAGTTTTGTAATAACTTAGTTTAGTAATTCCTTTAACGGAATATATTTCGTAAATATTTAAATATAAATAATATCAATGTAAATAATGTCATTATTACAATCAATAAATATTTTTCATTACAATTTGATCGGTGAGAGACGCGCGGGGATATTTCGTCTTAGGCGACACAAACAATTAACCTTATTCTATTACAATTTATTATCCATTTTATATCGTAAACCAGTGTTTCAATCGAACAGTGCTAACAATGATTTTTACTTTTCTTACTTTTTAGAGTAAGATTTTGGAGTTCTCTTATATATCTTCAGAGCCAAGTCAAAGTGGCAAAAAATTAACATGGGTCCTAATTAATAAAAGTAACCAGATTCGAGAGAAGAAGAGAAAGTTTTTTTTTTTTTATAATTTCTAAGCAAGTGCTTGACTACGATCTCACCTGATGTTAAGTAGAAATGCAGTCCTGGATGGTAAGGCGCACTAGCTTAGTAAATGCCTATTCACTCTACTCTTGAAAATACCCACATTGTAATCGGAAAGAAAGACAGACGCGGGCAAACTATTCCAGTCCTTTGCTGTACGAAGAATGAAAGACGAAGCAAATCGCTTCGTTCGGGTTTGAGGGATGTTTCTAGAAGTCCGATTGTGGAACGGGGATGGGGGAGAACAAAAAAAATTATAAATGATGGAGTTGTGTACACTACGAGTATACTATATCACTGTAACATTTTTTTTAAAGAAAGTTAGTAATATTTTTTTTTCAGGAATATTACTAACAATCTTGTTAACCATTCCAATTAAGCTTAAGCTTGTGCTAGGACATGGTTCACGGCAATAGTTAAATGGTGGAATTCGAACCCACGACCTTACGATTCGCAGGCCGTACCCTAAACCATTAGGCTATTGACGCTTCAAATAAACAATAAATTATACACATTAATACGATACACTTTAATTGCGATTTTTTATCATGAACTACACAGATTGGCCAGAGAAGTTGGCCTTGACTACTTCACCGGATTGAGAGGTGGCATAGCTCTTAAGTCGCTTAGCCTGAACCACTAGTAACTCGACACAAGGTTCGAATTTAATCAGGATCGATTTTCCGTCCCGTCATCAAAGGTGTCATTAGTACTATCGTCTGTCTTCGTTTTAGTAAACGATCTCCAACACCCAGTATAGTAAATTTATAAAAACACTGAAGTAACTTTTTCTCCAGTTCTTAAGGGAATACTCAATCAGCCAATTCTCCACTGACGTGGTCAAATTATGAACGTTTTGTTCGGATCAGATGACTAATAAATCCAATCGATCAATCGGAAACGCATTAACACAATTGTAAACCAATCTCGTATATTGTTTTGCACAGACCGTAAACAGTTGTAGACAGGAGCTTTAGAAATATTGTTAAAAAAAATAATTTAACTTTTTCCAGTCCTTTTATGTCGAGCGGGGTAGACAGATCACTGCATATAGTTATGTATATTTTGTTGCAGTCAGTTTTTTTGGCCTTGACTGTTTCACCGGATTAGGAGGCGGCATAGCTTAGGTCGCTTAGCCTGAACCTCTCGTGCAGTCATAGTGCCTTTATCGAAGCTGCATACAAATGCGTGATAGGCGCTTATTCAGTTCTATTTTCCAACGACTTCAAAAAAGGAAGAGAATATCAATTCGTTTGTATGTTTTTTTATGTATGTGACCCCATAACTTTTGATTGGCTGGCTCGGTTTTGAGGTTTTTTTTGGTTGGAAAGCTGGCTAAAATGTGGTCCACCCTTCAACCAGCTTTTTTAATTTTGCTGATTCAATGTTGTTCAATATGTGTGGAACCTATGTACAAATAACTGAATATCACGCCAGTCTTTTTCTTCTTCTTTGTCGTTCCCTCATCTCTTTGTTACGCACATAATGCAAATTTAAGACTTGTAAGCTTTTCTTTCGGTTACCACTGTCGGAAGTGAACCAAATTGAAATGGGACTACATGTTACACCAGCTGTCAAAAAAATAATAATCAAAAATCTTTTCACCCACATGAAAAAATGTAGCAATAAATCAACTAACTTTTACAGACATGTCTGACATGTTATTAGGTCTATATCATTTGTGGCACGTCGGTTATGAGCTCTTTCATGTTAAGTGCCTCTCTCTGTTCTGTTTGTAAACAGTACGAGAGAGCTTTGATTGTTAAAGCATTTTGGAAAATCACTCGATCAATAATCGATTTGTGATCCGATTCACTTTATTCGATTTTAATTTAGGAATCATTGTGCGTTCCAAAAATACAGACGGCATGTGGAATAAGAAAAACACGTTACGGAGTTTCCGTCCGGACACGGAGCCGTGGCAGCTCAGTGTCCGGGCGGTTGGCTCAAGTTGCATAGTACGCTAGCAACCCGAGTTCGATCCCCGGTGCCGGTACCAATAAATTTGTTGTTGCAATTTTATGTGCTGATTTACTTCGCGCTCGGCGGTGAAGGCAAACATCGTGAAAAAACGTAGAACATTTTTCTAAGACACGTGAAATCTGCCAACCCGCACTAGGGCCGCGTTGCGAACTATGCCCATATACTCTCTTTACAGAGCCTGTGCCCAACAGTGGGATATAAACAACTGCTGTAACTTTAACTGCTGTATTTTTACCAGTCATACGAAAATTAATCAATTTTTTACTTGTAAATTATTTATTGAACAAGTATACTTACGTCTAAAACAGAAACCGACTTCAAATTAAAATTTAATATTCGTGAAACAGCAACCGACTGAGTCGTGGATCGGCGACTTCGGATTGGAATACTTACCGTAACATAGTAACCGTCCAAACGGGGGGAGTCCTGTGTGTCCTAGTACTAGAAGTTCTTCTACATTCCTGCTCGTTTTAATTAGAGAACTTACATAGTCTTAGATGGTCATATACTAATATAACATGATATAATAAAAAGGCGCAAGGCACTCGGACGTTAAATTCGTGATAACATATCCTAGGTACACACGTTATCAGCCCTGTAGTTCTGGGCTCTCAAGAATAAGACTACGGTATCCCCTGCCTGTCGTACAAGGCGACTAAAAGGGGCCTCGGGTTCACTGGGGCCTGAGTCGTCCACCAAAGTGGACCCAGGAAGAAGGCGACATCGGCTGGCCCGTGTCACCTTGCGCTGCGAGGGCACAGGGGGGGAGGGAGTAACCTCCCCCCCCCGGGACGTGCTCTCCTTGAGCACAGTGCAGAGGGGCTCCGGTGCGTTCCACTGAAGATCCCGGAGCCCCTCGTCATGCACCGAGGAAAGGGCCACCGGGGAGATTTTAGTGGGTAAGAACCCCACATAACCGCCGCCTTCCCCCCAGAAGGCGGGGTATCTTTCTTAAGATTTCCTCCGCGTCAACAAAAAAAAAAAAAAAGGTACACACGTTATTCCAACAAAATTGAAGTTTTTTTTTCTACTTCACTGAACACAAATTTGCGTTCTCTATCTCTCTCATACCGCGCTCTCGTTAACACACTTTGAACAATGCGGCACTAGTCGCGTCGTGGACTATCGGCAATTGTCGGGAACTCTTGGCTCAAGCGTAACGGGACATTATACGCGAATGACATCCAGTATTCATCAATTTATAAGACGTTGTCACGTCAAAAAGAATGCTAGCTATATTTACGAACCGAATCTACGAATTTACATCAAATCAACGACGCTACTACGCGCGAACTCTGTCATATTCCTATAGAATCATATATATTTTTAAAGAAACCGAGCAATTTTTTTTTCAGAAATATTACTCAACCATTCCAACTTTTTTTTTAATGACGAACTACACAGATTGGCCAGAGAAGCTGGCATTGCTTCACGGGATTGAGAGGTGGCACAGCTCTTAGGTCGCTTAGCCTGAACCTCTATTGCTAGTAACTCGATACAAGGGTCCCCTCGGTGACGGGTAACCTCGGCTTGGATGGTAACTATGTGGGTCCCGAGAGGGCCGAAACACGGCTCGGTCGGTTGCTATTTCTCGAATAATAAAGGAGTCATGTTGTTGACTCCCAATATAAGAGCAGTGGTACAGTTCATAGAGGCGTTAGTGTTGTTCTCCGGTAGCGCCTCAGTATATAAGTCTAGTGCTCTCTTGTTATTTACCTTGTTTTATATATTGTGTCTGTCTTCTCATTTCATATTATGTTAAGCCTATGCTAGAGGATTACTACATATACTATGAGTAAGGTGATTTGACTATATTTTGGTGATGTTAAATAATCGTAATTATATGTTATCATAAAATTTCACTGTCATCATTCTTTTATAACGCGTCTTAAGAAGTATATATTCCCAAAAATACATACGAATTGAGAATCCCCTCCCCTCTTTTTTGAAGTCGGTTAAAATGTATTGATTAATAATGAAGTCTATAGTTATACGGATTAAGTGGCGGTATGAAGTTACGGTACGTGGTCAAAGCTTCGTGCCGCAAATACGCCACTTAACCGATAGCCACTTTCATAACTACAGAGCTAAGAAAATACTAGTCAGTTATGCCAATAATTGGAATCCTAAATAAATTAAATATCGAGAATTTTTATTTTCAACAGACTTCAAAAAAGGATGAGGTTTTCAATTTGTCTGTATTTTTTATGTTTGTAACCGAATAACTCACGACTGGGTGAACCGATTTGGATTATTCTATTTTTTTTTGAAGCTGGTGCCTGCAGTATTGTCCCAAATTTGGTTTAGTTCGGACAATGAAATACATGAGAAACCATATAAGTTTTATATTTACAATAACAATGTGCGCGACAAATGGACAGATAACTCAATTTGACACCTTGGATTGGTTACTTTCTGATTTAATCCAAAAGTTAGTTAAAGTGACTGTCTTTATATATGCTGGAGCTGGATACAGGCTTTCACTGTAAACAGAGTATAAGGGCTTACTTCATATCTAAGAAATATTTTCTAGGACATGTAGGTTTTCTCACGATGATTTCCTTCACCACCGAACGCCTGGTAAATATTTTTGTTGCATCAACAAGTTTATTTGTGCCTATGAAATATACGTATGTAAATTTACTATGAAACTTGAGGCGACCGCCCGGACACTGAGCTTGGTAGCTCACTCTGATTAAATCTATTTCGTATAATTCCTATTTTATTTGAAGTCAGTTTATGTTTTTACTCGTAAATATACTTGTAACGAGGGGTCGTAATGACAGGCGTGTTTAAGATTATGTTTCTGTCGCTTACTATATATACATTGAAAGATAGATGATGGTCAATTTATCACCACGGTGCCGGCACCAATGAATTAGGCGGTGAAAGAAAACGTGAGGAAACCTACATGTCTTAGAAAAATTTCCAAGACATTTATTTTCTTATACTCTCTCAAGAACTTTTCCCAACAATCATCATCATCATCATCCTGTATCTATCCAATGCTGGAAAAAGACCCAATGCCTTCCACCACATACGATCCTCCGCTTTCCGCATCCAGCTACTTCCGGCTATTCTTATAAGGTCGATGTTCCATCTGGAGGAAGACGCTCTACGCGCGGCCTCCATTCCAAGACTTTCCAATCTGCTGTCACTGACTCGGCTGATGTCCACTGCCACTTCAACTTGCCGACCTTAAGAGCTATGTCGAATACCTTTGTTCTCCGTTGAATTTCTTCGATTCGGATTCTATCCCTTAGATGACTGCCCAACTATAGGACATATATATACATAAGCTGTAACTTTTAATTGTAATTGATATCATAATTTTGGGGTTAGGTCAAGGCTCTAAATCTGTTGACTCTACTTCAAATTCTGGACTTTTTAAACCTTCCGTAAGTCATTAATCACTAAAAACATAATTTTATATTTACATTAGGCAATAGGTATTTTACAAAATATTTACAAAAAATATAACTGTGCCAAACCGTCGTCGCTTAGCAGCGTGCCCAGAAGGCTAGTAGCATTGCCACGTGGTATAGCAATGCCTAGCCCCTGTGCAAGGTATAAGCCAGCCCTCTGGTCACTAAATGTGTCGACCAACTTCTTATCTATCACAATAAAAAGGACCCCAGAGACTCAAAGTTTCTACCCCAAACGGCTCAAATATGAAACCTCTGTCGAGGTTACTATTTTTGTGCCGCTTGATTTTAATTAGGTCAAATTAAATAAAATATTTCACAAATCTAGACCTCCATAACTCTGTAGCGATCCACTTGATGGCATCAGATACGCCCTTCTTCATTGAACATCATCTAAATGAAATACGAAACTTATCGTCTCTCTCAGATCAGTTTCCAATAACAACGCCCTTATTACATTTAAAAGAACTGTAAAAGGGGCTTTTGTAAAATGATTCTGTTTCATATGTTTTAATCTGTCCCTTTTTTAATGACGAACTACACAGATTGGTCAGAGAAACTGGCTTTGACTTCAAACAAACAAACAAACTTTTTATTTTCCTACAATAATTTCAATAACAACTTACTTAAATTACAATTATGGGCGGGAGACTGGTGTCCAAACTAGGAACGAGCGTGTGTGATGGATCACCAGGCCTAAACCCACAGACAGAAAACTTAGGAAGGAATATAGATATATAATTGTTAATTTTCGCCGGATTAAGAGGTGGCATAGCTCTTAGGTCGCTTATCCTGAACCTCTATCGCTAGTAACTCAACACAAGGGTCTTCCCGGTGAGGGGTAACCTCGGCTTGGACGGTTACTATGTTACGCGTAAGCATTACGATCCGAGGGCGCCCGAGACTGTCGAACCACGACTCGGTCAGTTGCTATTTCACGGATAATCTAACATTTAAAAACTAAACTAACTTTGAGTGCCACTTCGGGAAGCGTTGGCACTGGGAGAAGAAGTGGACGAAGAATGCTTGCTGACTGAGATATTGTTAGGTTTATGTCAATCTAAAACTAGGTACGATTTAATAACGGCAACGAGCAAGAATGTGGAAGTAAATGAAGGCATCGGAACATCGTAATATAACTGAAACGGAAATTTAGTATACTAAATATATGTATGTACGGTCTGCGAATCGTAAGGTCGTGGCTTCGAATCTACCATTCCACTATTAACGTGAACCATCTCCTAGCACAAGCTTAAGCTCAGTTGGAATGGTTTTTTTCGACCCCATTTAGGGTCCTATGAGCCTGTTGCTAAAATTTGTGCAACAACGTTGGTCCCTTTGTGAAATATATATATATATTTTTCTCCTTTAAGGATATTTCTTTGTTCCTCTTCTTGCTACTATTGAGCCGTTAGCCTTTGCGGCTAAGAACATAACTAGCTCACAGTATTCCAGGAATTGTTCTCTGGTATCGGAGGCAACTATGCAGACTATGTTGTCCGCGGTGATGGCGGTGTCCATTCTGTGTTCGCAGTCATGGCGGTGTGTTTCGAATCTTGGGCAGTGTATTTTTTTTAAAGAAAGCTAGCAATATTTCTTTTTCTTTTTTTTTCAGAAATAGTACTAACAATCTTATTAACCATTCCAACTAAGCTTAAGCTTGTGCTAGGACATGGTTCACGGTAATAGTCCAATGGTGGATTCGAACCCACGACCTAACGATTCGTAGGCCGTACCCTAAACCATTAGGCTATTGACGCTTCAGTGTATGACGATATGTGGCACAGTTTCCTCGCTCGCCCCATCGCAGGCACAGAATGGATCCGCAGTCCTATCCATACACAGTTAGAACGGTTAACAAGAATGTTAGTAATATTTCTGAAAAAAAAATATTGCTGGCTTTCGTTAAAAAAACAACAACAAAGATTCTATGGCAATAAAAGAAAGTTCGCAATCATTGATTTGATTTAAAGTCCGTTTTTGCTTGAACTTTTTAATATATAAAAATCTCTATTATATAACTTATCTTCATTTATAATATATCATTTATGTATTTATAAAATGTATAATTTTATTACAAATCTCATAATCATAATACAGTGTATAATAAAAAAATTCAAATAAAAACAAATATTTCCCGACGTGTTTGATGGTAGCCATAAAGTCAATTAAAGTCATTCATTTAATTAATTGATTCATTTATAAAAATTAAAATTAAAATCTTCTAAACGCACTAAAGTGTCACGTTTAATAAATACTGGCAACTAAATTTCCACAGGTGTCAAGCTTAATTAGAAATAAATTTTATCTGGCACACGGAAAGAAATATGTTGACATTTTCCACTCACAAATATTTTTATTGGTCGACCACAATCCCCGCATTCGCCTGATTGGTCTATTTAAATGTGGAACTAATGTGTGACAGAGAGCTCTAGTTGTGTTAGCGAGGTTGCGTGTCGGTGGGAAAGGGATGGCTAGACACTTCTAGGTGCTTACCGATAAAGCGGCGCGTTAACAGCGTACGGTCAGGAAGTACGATGCGCGGAACGTGCAGCGGCTCCAAAGTCGTGTTGTTACGAATTGGTGCACTTTAAAATATAATTATTTTATACAACGACTATATTTAAAAAACAAAAAATTATTCTATACTTTTGATTGATAAAAATTACAGCCTATATATACATATATAAGTCCTACTGTAGGGCACATGCTTTCTGTACAGACTGAATAAGGGCATAGTCCGCCACGTGGGTCCTATTGCGGTTTGGAAGACGACATTGTCAGATGTAGGAAACCTACATGTATTAGAAAACTTCTTCTCTTCTCTATCTTTATAAACTAAGTTTTCCTTTACCGTGGTAAATGAAAACGTAGTGCCACCGGGATTCGAAATTAGGACATCCGTCCGGACATTGAGCTACAATGGTTGACATTGAGCTATCATGGATAATTATTACAAAAAATTTGCAATTTTCCACACTTCGAACGATATACATTTTATGGACGTTACAAATTAATGTATCACATAAAATTATGAAGTTTATAAGACATTCGCTTTTGCAATTTTTTTTTGTTCACGCGGGGGAATCTTTTTATAGACCATCCTCCTGTACCCTGGGTGGGCCCTGAGGGATGCGTGGGACTCGGCCTAGGCAGCCCCTACCCACTAAACCTTCGGCGAATGCCATCAGCCGTTATAATAATAATAATAATAATTCATTTATTCAAAAGTAACCAAGACTCATCACTACATCAAATAACTACCAAATAACAACCTTAAACTAAATTATAAGATAAAAATATAAAATTATTATTATAACTATTGGATTATAATATAAAATAAAGAAATATAATATTATACTAAAGGCTTAACTATGCTTATGAATACCTTACCCCATGTGAGACGGCGCAGCATTTGTTTACATAAACACAGTCAAGCCTTTGAGCAATCATGCTCAGGATGCTGTTGGAGCTGCTCCACACCCTGCGCACCAGAGATGCACTCCTCTTGCGCATTGTTGCAAAAAAGCATGACATCTGCGACAGGACACCTCAACCACCGGCCGGTTCCGGCAAAGACCGGACTTCATCCTCAAAGGGGACTCCTCCGGCACTCAGAGAAGTCGCTCTTGCAATTTACTTTAATGTCATGTAGAGTAATAAGTTAATGACGGTTATATTCAAACATTATCTTAACCCCTAAATAAATCTATGCATAACCGTAACCTGGTCTGAGACACAAATTTTTTGTTTCCTGCTTGGGCAGATTTGAATGAGAATAATGTAGGTAAAATAAGGAATCAAATTGGTCACATTTGGATTACGTTTAGTTTTTACTTAAATTTATGTGTGTAAAAATAAATATATTTTTTTATTTTGCACATGAAATGCAAAAGAAAGAGTATCTATATATTATCTATGATAATAATAAAAGGAGTATTTATGATGTTTGTTTTATTTACACTTATTTAAAATATTAAATCGAAATAAAAATAAATACATTTTCTTAACGGGCCGAGATTCTCCATCGTGATATTAAGCAAAGCCGAGCAAAGCGATCAAATCGCATTCACGTAAACATCTTTAAGAAAAACTCAACGATCCCCACTACGCGTACTTCGCGCGCTTTTTTAAAAATCGAACGCCCCTTATTGCGCCGTCCCTTTCCCACGCATAGCGACCGAACGAAATGGACTTCTACGCCATCTCACTCTAAAGCTTAAGTCATTAAAGCGGGCAATCCGTCAAACGAAGTTTATTCGTTCGGCGAACGCGTCGGCCTCCGACGGTGTAACACACGGCCGCGTTAAATGTGCACGAAATATTGAAAATGGATTCAAAATGAACAATTACAAGGACCCGTTGACGTTGGCGGACTGCGAGAGAACGAGCTTGAATTTGACAACGCCGTTCTCAATCAATGATATACTGACAAGGGAGAACGAAGCGAAGTGCGACTACGAAAACTTTCCCGGTTCCGGATTCAAAGTGAACTACCTGAGCAAGCCGGCGGGCTGCAAGGGAGACTACAACGGGAAGGTGATGCTGGAGAAAAACTTGAAGTATTACGACGACTGCGGCGGTGCTTACCGGGATTTCGGGGACGATGCTGCCCTGGATATGTCCAGGAAGACTACGTTCCTGTCACAGAACTGTCAGGTATGGTTAGGGCAGTGATTATCAAACTTATTTCTTTTACCGCCTCCTTTGAAAATCAATTATTTTTCAACGTTTTTTAAACAACCCTAAAAACTCGGCATGTTAGTTTTTTCGTTATGTTTAAAATATATGTTTTTTTTTGTTGACGGGGAGGAAATCTTTAGAAAGATACCCCGCCTTCTGGGGGGAAGGCGACCGTTATGTGGGGTTCTTAACCACTAAAACCTCCCCATTGGCCCATTCCTCGGTGCATAACGAGGGGCTCCGGGATCTCACGTGGAACTCACCGGAGGCCCTCTGCACTGTGCTCAAGGAGAGCACGTCCCGGGGGGAGGTTACTCCCTCCCCCCCTGTGCCCTCGCAGCGCAAGGCGACACGGGCCAACCGATGTCGCATTCTTCCCGGGTCTACTTTGGTGGACGACTCAGGCCCCCACCCTTGTCGCCCAGTGGACCTGAGGCCCCTTTTAGTCGCCTTGTACGACAGGCAGGGGATACCGTAGTCTTATTCTTAAGAGCCCAGAACTACATGGGTAAGGAGTAACCTCGGATTGGACGGTTACTATGTTACGCGTAAACATTCGGATCCGAGGGCGCCCGAGAGGGCCGAACCATGACACGGTCTGTTGCTGTTTCACGGATAATCTAAGGGATATTCAAAAGCTAAACTAACTTTGAGTGCCACTTCGGGATAAAATCGAATCAAACGTTAAATGCACCACGCGGACGCCCTCTTTGTGTTTCCGAATTATTGTAATTACGAAATAGAATTAATCAGAACCTAATCAAACGCTCATCAAACTACTCTTGAAGCAGGACCTTCAGATTCAGCAGTCGAGTGTGTTCTCCCATTTTGAAAACACTATAAAAACATTTACAATAGTGTATAGATATGTGTGTGTTTGTGTAGGTCTCCCAGCTATATGTATAATTTAATTATATAGTCATATTAAATTAGCAGAGTTTCGGTTTGAATAACAAGTAATTACAACTATATTTACGAATAGAAACAATAACCGACGTCAAAGCAGAGATAGCGTAGCGTAAGAAAGTCCACTTACATCTCATAGTCGAGGGCTCGAATTCCAATCGTCTTCTTCGGCGAAACTATACCCCTCACCGGGGGGACCCTTGTGTCGAGTTACTAGCGATACAGGTTCAGGCTAAGCGACCTAAGAGCTATGCCACCTCTCAATCCGGTGAAGCAGTCAAGGCCAGCTTCTCTGGCCAATCCAAAAAAAATCCAATCGTCTTGTACCAATGCTTGAATTTTTCAAGTACAAAAACAATTCACTTCCTAAAAATTGTATATATAATACTTTGTTTTAGAATTGTAATATAGTCGTGGTTCGGCCCTCTCGGGCACGTATTATTATGTAGTCGTAAATAAAAATATTTGAAAGATAACTCGTGTTTTCCAATATTACGATCTGATTTTTTTTTGTGAAAAACTACACCGGTTTAAAAGGTGGCAAAGCTCTTAGGTCGCATTGCCTGAAACTCTATAACTCGACACAAGGGTCCCTTACGAGGGGTAACCTCGGCTTGGACGGTCACTGAGTTACGCGTAAGCATTCCGATCCGAAGCCGCCCGGTCGGTAGCTATTTCACGGATAATCTAAGGGACATTCAAAAACTAAACGTTGAGTACCACTTCGGGAGGTGTTAACACTGGGAGAAGTGGCCGAAGAAACTCCAGCAACGCGCCTAACATCTAAGGCAAAGAAATATCCTTAAAGGAGGAAAAAAATATATATATTAAATATAATTTTACAAAGGGACCAACGTTGTTGCACAAATTTTAGCAACAGGCTCATAGGGCCCTAAATGGGGTAAAAAAACATCTAAGGCATGATATATGTCATGGTTTTATTAGTGTTATACCTCCCTAGCTATACTTCTTTCGCACAACAGACAAAAAGTAAGCTGACTTCAAATCAAATCAAAAATGACGGGTCCATATTAAATTTTACAAGGCGCTCGGATGCTCTAATTAAAAAAAAACTTGTTTCTATACGATTGTATGAGTTCTCTGGTATATCTTCGCATCCCAAAATCCCATGCGTCTCTCTCTTCTCTCTGATTATAATTTTGTTAATAAAATAGCTACCGACCGAGTCGTGGTTCGGCCCTCTCGGGCGCCCTTGGATCGGACTGGTAACGCGTAATAATGGTAACCGTCCAAGCTGAGGTTACGAGGACCCTTGTTCAGGCTAAGCGACCTAAGAGCTATGATGCCACCTCTCAATCCGGTGAAGCAGTAAAGGCCAACTTCTCTGTGCCAACTGTGTTAGTTTGTCCAAAAAAAAAACTGATTATAATTGTACAAGTTCAACCTCCTTCGTACAACAGCCAAAAAGTAATAAAAAAGAAAACAACAGAATCGAAGGACATTCCAAATTCAAATCACTAACAATACATGTGTAATGGCGCGTTCACATTGGCGGTGCCGCGGCGCGACATCGCAACGCCACCGGCACTTGTATTACATCGCCCCTCATTACGGCAAGTGACTTGAAAGCACTATTCGAGCATTCAATTTAGTAATTACTATGTTCTATCGACACGTGGCGACTGAATTGCTCGCTGTAATAAAACCTTTTTGTTAATTTTCTATAGTGCGTTTAGGTCTTTAGAAGTGGTTGACGGATGAACTAGGAATTTAATCCCTATTGTACAAGAATATAGAAAATATATTACTTTGTAGTCGAGTAGATTAAGCCAATTTAAATAAAAAATTGCTTCAAAAATTACTACATAGACTACAAAATAATATAATGAAAAATTCTGTATTATCCAAGATTACGTAAGATATCCTTTTTCGTTTAAGTTTATGTTCATTTACCTTTTTTATGACGAACTACACAGATTGGCCAGAGAAGCTGGCCTTGACTGCTTCACCGGAATGAGAGGTGGTATAGCTCTTAGGTCGCTTAGCCTGAACCTCTATTGCTAGTAACTCGACACAAAGGTCCCCCCGGTGAGGGGTAACCTCGGCTTGGACGGTTACTATGTTACGCGTAAGCATGCCGATCCGAGGGCGCCCGAGAGGGCCTTCTTTTACCTGTACAGCTATAAAACTATGGAATAGTTTGCCGATTGAGATTAGGGAGGCTTCGTCAACTAATGTCTTTAAATCGCGTGTATCTGAATACTTTCTACTCAAACAATGAAAAATTACAAACTGGTATATTTATTGTCGTTGTATATATTCCATGTGTATATTATTATATTTATATAGAAGTATCTATTTATGTATATGTAAATGTATATTTATTTATTTATATAATAGTTTTAAAACGCTATTTTTAGCGGCACTACCCTTAGCCTGCTCTTAACCACTAAAGGTTAGCTGGAAGAAAATGCTAAATAGCATTAAGTTCGCCTTTGTACATATTTTTAGTGCAATAAGGGATTTATCTATCTATCTATCTATGTTTTTAATGAAATATAAATAAATTAATAAAAGGCCTTCAGCCCAGAAGGCGGGGTATCTTTGTGAAGATTTCCTTCCCGTCAACAAAAAAAAAGGTACATCAGGGAGTGTTCTGAAGAATTGTTCGGAATCATCCCAGCTACCGATTTCCATTACCGTACATCTCGGCGGAATTCCAAATTCCACCGCCACCCTCTTGATGGCGTTCCACGACAGTACGTTTTTTACGTAACTTTCTCTCAAGCACTGCCAACTTGTGGAATCAACTGTCAACAGCGGTGTTTCCGAACGTTTACGATTTGGGGACTACTTCTACCTCAAAGGCCGGCAACGCACCTGCAGCTCCTCTGGTGCTGTGGATGTTCATGGGCGACGGTGATCACTTAAGATCAGGTGAGCCGTATGCTCGTTTGCAGCTTTTCATATTAAAAAAAGTAAAGACTACTTTGAAAGAAGAAAGAGAATATAGATGCAAGAACTATATTACATTATGACTATGAGAGTGCGCGTAATAGCATTAAATGGCACGCTGTCTCATTTGATTCGATTTTAAGTCGGTTTTTATTTTTAATAATAAAAATTCTTGACTTAGTTACTATGTTCATTACTAAAATAACTAACCGATAGATTAGCGTCGCGATATTACATATTAAACTGCCTAACTTTAACAAAAGCTCACGCGAAAACTGTGTTAGATCTATTCAAAAAGTTGTGTCTAATGACCGGCGTCAATTTGGTTAATGGATGCATTGTCAATGCTCCTTTATACGCGGATAGCGTGCGTGCGATTTTTGGGCTGATTTCATTATATTTAATGTTTGATTTTACATTTGGAGGGAAAGAATGGTTGCTATTTCAATCGAATCCTTGAACCGTCAGGACCAATAAAGATTTTGCTAGCATATGGTAACACCGATCGGATTCGACTAATTCCCACTCTCCTACGCGAAATGGTCCATCCGCGGCGAAATCCTAATCCCTTATCAGGACCGCTCCACTAGGTCTTCAAGCACTACAATCTCAGCTCAACATTCCTGACAAGGAACGGAGGCAACAAATCGTACCTGCATAAATATAAGTTAGCTGTTATAATGGATCCGCCATTCTATGCCTGCGATAGGGCAAGCGAGGAAAATGTGCCGCACTATATCGTACACTGCCCAAGATTCGCAACACACCGCCATGACTGCGAACACAGAATGGATACCGTCATCATCGAAGTTAACATAGTCAGCTTAGCTGACTTGGACAATCTCAGAATTCTTTGAATAGTGTTAGCTCGTCGTGGCCTTAGCCGCAAAAGCCAACGGGTCGACTGTAGGCAAAGGAAGAGCGTAGAAAAATGCATGAAACGGAATAAGGGAGAAAAAACGTAATTCATAATAATAGAACCAATGTTGTTGCTTGATCTTTAGCAACAGGATCACAGGACCCCAAGTGGTCTTCTAATATAAAGAAAAACCGATCGGAGGAAAAATAAAAGAAGAATCCCGGACTTTTCCCTGATAGATTTAGATTTGTTGAAGATTTTTATTTGCTACTAAAGTTTCAAGTATGCATACGATCTTTTCCTTCACCTGCCAATATGTCTTACTCTCTCACCCAGGGTGGACTGGTAGATAATGCCACAAAAGTATTAAGTCCGCCTTCATACATTTTTTTATTATTTTATTACAATAATTATAAGAGCCGTGGTAACTCAGTGTCCAGGCGGTTGGCTCAAGTTGCATAGTACGCTAGCAACCCGAGTTCGATTCCCGGTGCCGTCACCAATAAATTTGTTGTTGCAATTTTATGTGCTGATTTACCACGCGCTCAGCGGTGAAGGTAATCGTCGTGATGAAACCTACACCGTGATGAAGTCTGCCAATCCGCGCTAGGGCCGATCTTCACATAGATTTTATTTTTAATGACGAACTACACAGATTGGCCAGAGTGGCTGGCCTTGACTGCTTCACCGGATTGAGAGGTGGCACAGCTCTTAGGTTGCTTAGCCTGAACCTTTATCGCTATTACTCGACACAAAGCTCCCCCGGCGGATGAGGGGTAACCTCGGCTTGGACGGTAAAGGTCACTGAACATCAGTTGTACCGTATGTACTGCAGTGCGGCTGTAAGCATATATACTCATTTACCCCTTTTTCTAGCTACTCAATTAAGCTAGTGTGAACTTTAATTCATGGGAAATAAAGACTATTTTTATCATTGTTACAGATGATTACGATTCCCGCTCATCAGCGACGGGATCCCCAATTCGTCGCAGCAACTCGTCGCCCAACTCCGACATCGGCTACAAGCCCTTCAACCTCCACTACGAACCAAGAAAGTGCACAACGCCTCCCCCGACAGATTCCAGAACACTCCACTCGCCAAACTACAATATGAACGAATACACACAAAACGGCGGACGAAAGAAGAGATCGAGAGCGGCGTTCTCCCACGCCCAGGTATACGAACTCGAGAGACGGTTCAGCCAACAGAGGTATCTATCGGGGCCCGAACGTGCCGACTTGGCGGTGAGCTTGAAATTAACGGAGACGCAGGTCAAAATATGGTTCCAAAATCGACGGTACAAGACCAAGAGAAAACAGATGCAGATGCAGGAGAGCGGCATGCTGGCCGCGGCCGCCGCGGCAGCGAACCATGCACGGAAGGTAGCCGTAAAAGTATTAGTGAACAACAACGGACAACCAACCATATCTGATCTGAAACCATATCAAACGCCTATGATTGGTAAATCGTTGAATCCGGCCCTATTCACGCCGCCGAACCTTCTAGAAGGATCTCCTATACTGAAACATTTCGCAGGCGTGTACGGAGTAGATTTTGCTAAGAATCCCGAATACAAAGCTCTGCTACAAGAGTCGTATAACCAAGCAGTTCTACATTCGTTGTATGGTCCCCATTTAGGTGTGAATTACCCTAATATACCACTATCATATATGTACTATCCAAGTCATTCCTCTTTCGGGATGCCAGTACAGTGTGATTTGGATAGAAATCCCGGCGAATCGAGTATAGAAATAAAGGAATTTGGAGAGGATTCAACAAGGGCGAAGGACAAAGTTGAAAAAGTTAAAATGCGTATTGACGACAATGAAAACAGTAACGAAAGTATCGCCAGCAACATTGAGATAGAGCATTGAAGTCGGAAAAAAGGAAGAAATATAATTCTTTTTTTAAAAAGTTATCCAACTGTTTGGTTGGGAAATAAAATCTATCCAACTGTTTGGTTGGGAAATAAAATCTATCCAACTGTTTGGTTGGGAAATAAAATCTATCCAACTGTTTGGTTGGGAAATAAAATCTATTCAACTGTTTGGTTGGGATATAAAGACTATCCAACTGTTTGGTTTCCAAATTTAATACCTTATTTCACACGATATAGTATATATGTTACCGGAAATGTTTGAAATCAAGGAATTGTGTACAAATCCTAGGAAATGTGTACAATATAACAAATAACTCGCTATCACATGCGTAGTAAATAATAGTGCACGTCGCTATTGTTTAAAAATGGCTACCGAATCACATCGCTCTTATGAAAGAGCGATTTTAAAGGACTTAACGATATTAACAAACGCTAAAAAAACTGCTTTTATTGAAGCATAAATAGCCTAATGGTTTTTGGTACGGCCTGCGAATCATAAGGTCGTGGATTCGAATCTACCATTCGACTATTGCCGTGAACCATGTCCTAGCACAAGCTTAAGCTTAGTTGGAATGGTTAACAAGATTGTAATACTTCTGAAAAAAAAAATTTGCTAGCTTTTTTTTTATAGTAAATAGGCTCACGTTTGATTTCTATCTTGCTTGATCGAAGGCGAAGATAAAGCCTAGGATGGAGCACGTGAGCCTATAAGGTGTCTGTTCACATTGGACTTAAAGGTGTCCAGATTGTACCCGTGAGGAAAGACTGAACGCGGCAGAGAGTTCCATTCCTTAGCGGTCCGCATAAGGAAGGTGGAGGCAAGCAGCTTCGTGCGTATTGATGGAATGTCTACGACGGAAGGGTGGTACTGCTCGCCGCGCCTAGTCGTTCGGTGATGGAAAGGGGAGGGGGGTATTAGGTCATGTAAAACCTCTGCACACTCGCCGAAATGCACCCGTTGCTTGCTTTGCTTTCTTTTTTTTTTTAAAAAAAAGAAAAAGATGAACGTTATAAAGAGATAATTGAAGAAGTTTCTACGGCAAAAACAAGTGCTAGAAAGACTTCTCGTGATGATTGGTTATTGCGGCGATACGACGTGCTTACCATTGACCAGAACAGTAAGCTTATTTTTCCTATCAAAGAAACTACAAGCACTATTATTTACTACGCATGTAATAGCGTTATATCTTATGTTGTATACAATTCCTGGATTTCATACATTTCCGGTAACAAATATAACACGTTTAAGGAGTAATTAAAAACTGCAATTTAAATTTATTATTTAGCTCCTGTTATCCAAAGATAGTCTAGAACCAAAGAGAAATACCAAAGACAATGTTAGACGTCGTTAGATAGAGGAATTGTTAACGTTAGTCGTTTATTATGTTGTAAATAATAATTTTTTGATCTTCTAGATTATATAGTGATATAGTTGAACACGTTTGTAAATAGTATATATGTGATTAGATAATTCTAAATTTTTAATAAAAGTGCAATACAAGTTTGTCTGTATTTTTATTAAATTCTAGCGTACCTAGCCTGCTTCGCCGGTCTAGATTTTGATTTATTTTATTTTAACAATAAACTTACATAATTAAATATGTAATTTAACTCTCACAATATATTAAATTATTCATTTCTCTCCGTATTCATTATCTTGTGTTCTCTTCT
Organism: Meandrusa payeni; assembly: GCA_029286785.1. Classification (NCBI taxonomy): domain Eukaryota; kingdom Metazoa; phylum Arthropoda; class Insecta; order Lepidoptera; family Papilionidae; genus Meandrusa; species Meandrusa payeni. The sequence continues at coordinate 5,477,537 of JAGSMX010000023.1, forward strand.
CGAACGGGTGAAGATCGTTACCTACACCCATGTACATATCAGTAAATATAATATCATTCTTATTATTTATACAAAAATATTTCGGGCTCAAGTTAATGTCAGAAATAAAAGTACGACGTATGGCTTGTTTGACAGTTCAAAAAGAGGAGTGCTCCGAACCCAATCCGAAACCAAACTGGCAATTACTCATCAGGTCAATCTGAAGATTGCCTGAAAGTTTCATTGTAATCGGTCCAGCCGTTTCGGAGCCTATACGGATCAAACACACACACTTTCTCTTTTATATATATATAGATATCCTGAAATACACGAACCATTGCTCCGCACATTCTATAATCATTTTTTATTTTAATCTATCTGAATGTCACACGAATTTTTATGGCAATTTATTTACTTGTACAGCTATTAAACTCTGGAATAGCTTGCCGGTCTATTCTACCAAAAGATAGATGGAAGAAAATGGTAAATAACAGAGATATTAAGATCACCTACGTACTTATCTAAGTAACCAATCGTATTTTGAGAGATGCTTTCAATCGTATACCCACCCCAACAGCTTCTGCTGTTGCATCAATTAGCGTAATCGTCGTACTCATTTGTGAAAAAAAAAATTAATTAATTTCTTCTTCTTTGTCGTTCGTGGTCACTAGAGCCCCTCAAATGAACAATCTGCCTCCATCGGTTTCGGTCCGAGGCAGCCCTCGCAGGTGGTAGAGATTAGGAGAGGAGATGGCACCTTTTACTTGGTCAAACCATCGTGTTGGCGACCGGCCTCTTGTTCTCTTGCCTTCTGTATTGCCAACGATGACCAACTTTTCAAGGTCGCCATCCCCTCTACGCATAATATGACAGTACGCGCTGTAGACACGTAGTGGACAATCTGGTCTTTATGGCGAGCTGGGAGAGAATAGATAGATTTGTGCGCTTGGCAGTCCACGGTGTTCTTAGCATTCGCCTCCAGCACCACATCTCGAATGCATCTATTCTCTATCTTTCTCTTGCTCGAATTGTCGCTCGAGTTGCTCGAGTTGTAATTTATTTAGTAATAGTTATTTCAAAAAAAAAAATTTATAAGATAGAATGGGCGTTCAAAAGCTTTGCATTAAGTCCAGGGACTCGAGTCTAGACCAATTGTGAATAAAATAAACGTTCATTGCCAACATAGTGGTCGATATTGGCTACTTCTAGTAATACTTTAGTCCATTAGTGCCACTATGATCTATAGTCTATAACTCGCGTATATCTGAATACTTTCTACTTAAAAAATGAAAAAATAAAACCTGGTATATATATATTATCGTTTATGTATTCTATGTGTATGTATATATATATATATATATATATATATATATATATAGAAAGCTAGCAATTTTTTTTTCAGAAATATTACTAACAATCTTGTTAACCATTCCAACTAAGCTTAAGCTTGTGCTAGGACATGGTTCACGGCAATAGTCCAATGGTGGATTCGAACCCAAGACCTTACGAATCGCAGGCCGTACCCTAAACCATTAGGCTATTGACGCTTATATATTGAGGTATCTATGTATGTATATGTAAATCTATATTTATTTCTCTCTCTCTCTCTCTTGTCTCGGTCCTTCATGTCTGAGGATCGTGGTCACCATCAGAGTTGCATCTGGAGCGGATGATTTGCCTCCACCGGCTTCTGTCCAGCGCGTCTCTTACAGCACTGTAAAATTTGGAGGACGACGAGTCTTTTACCTGATTGGACCACCTTGTTGGTGAACGGCCGCGAGATCTTTTTCCTGCGGTGTTTCCAACTACGATCAGTTTATCTAGACTTTCGTCGCCTCTGCGCATTGTGTGTCCGAAATACGCCAGGATTCGTTGTCGGCATATGGTAGACAAACGAATCTTAATTTGTAGTTGGCTCAGGATAGATGCATTGGTGCGTTTCGCAGTCCAGGGTATCCTTAACATAGGCCTCCAGCACCACATCTCGAATGCATCGATCCTTATATATCCTTAGATATTTATTTATCTATATAAAATTAGTGAAACGCTATTTTTAGCGGCACTACCCTTAGCCTGCTCTTAACCACCAAAGGTTAGCTGGAAGAAAATGCTAAATAGCATTATGTTCGCCTTACATATACTATAGTGCAATAAAGGATTTATCCATCTATCTATCTATGATCTCCCGATGGTGTACCATTAGCACGCCAATCGTATACGACTCGGTCGGTGCTATTTCACGGATAATCTAAGGGACATTCAAAAGCTAAACTAACTTTGAGTGTCACTTCGGAAAGCGTTGGCGCTAGGAGAAGAAGTGGCCGAAAAATAACGATTGTAAATGTGGAAAAAGAAATATGGGTGACAGAACTGATTAACATAACTATGAAATTTCGTTATATAACATTGAAAAGATAACGTTTGAGTTTGAAATTTGATGCGACGAGCATTCGATTTGACTTGATGTCGATTTTTCTTTTTAGTCGTAAATATACTGCTTCGTATAATTTATCAAGTCCTTACATTTTGCAAGTTAATCGGTGTCAAATGGCGGTCGTTCTCCAGCGCCCCACAGACTTGTGCACGTCGATCAGTAATTGTGCAGGAGGTACTTAGCCGCTCCACTGCGAAGTGAAGAATGTCCGCGAAATCACCGCCCAGCAAATTGCGTGCACGAGGCGAGGGATGAAAAGTATGGAATGAGTTTATATATATAAGTATGACCGAGCTTTACTCGATATTGTTTGACATAGACATATTCTTTATTGGCACAAAATAAACAAACGTCAACATCAAAAAGACGATTTAAATAAAAAAATACAGTTAAAGAAAAAAACGGACAAATAGTAACTAAGACATGATGCCAATATTGGACACCGTCTCAGCATATGCCGCCGCAAGGATGTGACAGCGCTGATTTTCAGCGGTGCCCAGGACTACTCGTCGTGTGCGCCCAACACTTCATTTACATGGAATATATACAGACAACAGACGATAAGAGTGTAATAAATATGATACATGTATAAATAGTTATGAGATTAATATGTTATTTTTATATCGTTGTATAGCTCGTCTTACTATAGATTCAATTCACTCTTCGAACCTGTCAGTTATTCCTAGCCTTTTTTTTTGTTGACGGGGAGGAAATCTTCAGAAAGATACCCCGCCTTCTGGGGGGAAGGTGGCGGTTCATACCCACTAAAACCTCCCCGGTGGCCCTTTCCTCGGTGCATGACGAGGGGCTTGCGCAGCGCAAGGCGACACGGGCCAGCCGATGTCGCCTTCTTCCCGGCTCCACTTTGGTAGACGACGCAGGCCCCCACCCTTGTCGCCCAGTGAACCCGAGGCTCCTTTTAGTCGCCTTGTACAACAGGCAGGGGATATTGTAGTCTTATTCTTGGGAGCCCAGAACTACAGGGCTGCAGTTATTCCTAGCCTTGACCAAGTGACTGCACCATATTTTTGTTTAAAAATTTTTAATATAATTTTATGCATGTTCTACTATTATCTGTTGCCACCCAATAAGACTCTTTTTAGATGTGAATATCGACTACTTCATTTTTTCATTAGTAAGCAACCATATAACTTTCCAATTTATATTTTAGAGGAATTGGTGGGACGATTACTAAACACAAATAAACTATCCAACTAATTAATCTATATAAATAAAAGAGAAAGTGTGTGTGTTTGATCCGTATAGGCCTCGAAACGGCTGGACCGATTTCAATGAAACTTTCAGGGAATATTCAGATTGACCTGGCGAGTAATCGTGTAAAGTATAGTGACGATCAGAGCTCTTCTCTTGAACTGTCAAGAAAGCTTTTATTTACGATACTAATACTACGGGTATGATATTGTAGTTACTGATATGTACATGGGTGTAGGTAATGATCTTCACTCGCTCGAGAAGAGAATGAATACGGAGAGAAATGAATATTTTAATATATTGTGTTAGTTAAAATAAATATTTAATTATGTAAGTTTATTGTTTAAATATAATATAATATAATATTTAATATAATATAAGCTCAATTTTTTCATTGCATCCAACCTGTTACTATCATATTTAATAACGCGCCTAAATAAGTATAACTTCAAAATTTTACGTACATAAAAGCATATTCCATACTTAACGAGTCTGTAAATAAAATTATCATATGAATAGTGAGCGAAGGAGCGCGAGGTGGAGGTAACATTATGAAAATTCCAAGCTTCGACTTCCGGCCCAAGAATTTTCTAAGACTGCTCCGAAGACCTGAGTGACTACTTGCCTCGATGGCTTTGAAAGCGGAGTTTTACATTCTAAAGCATTTGGTGAACGAAAATTACTTGATGCAACATTTATAACAGGTATAGCCGACACAGCGCCGTGGATCGCGGTGCATGCTACAGACATAAAAGATACATATTTTTAACTCAATTCAAAAAAGCAGGCGAGGCTAAGCATTGCCATACAACGTGGCAATGCTACCAGCCTTCTGGGCACGCTGTCAAGCGATGACGGTTTGGCACAGTTGTATTTTTTGTAAATATTTTGTAATATCTATTAAATTGTAAATATTTCTTTATTAGTTAGTATATTGTATGTTTCTAATGAGTTAGATACAACTTGAACAACAAGAAAAAAAAAATTGTAAAAATATTATTAGAATCGACACAGGTGCAAATAAAAATCACAGACGAGAGTAGTAAGGATAGTTTTGTATTACACGCTTTATCTGGCAAGACCGATTTGTTGCTGTGATAGTCCAACAAATGTTATTCGCGAGTTCTTGTTATAATATAATTTATTATATTAAAATTGGGTTGATATAATTCTAAGAAAGATTTCTTCAATTCAAATATAATATATAATAATAAAAAGCAGGAGATTCCAATTCATTTATATTGTATTCTTTATGTTTATTGCCTAGTAACAAATCATTTATTAGCCGTTTTTATTTATTATTTTTTGTTTAAAATTATGTCCCCTGGCCCTTGTTCATTGTATTGGTATTGAATGTTGTATATATACAAGGATATATATTTGTAGGTTAATGAAATCGCCAAAATATCGTGATATATCTGATGATTCTTTGGAAATAAAAAACTGTCTATGCCTAGTAGTATTTAATATTAGATCCGTCATGTTTGGTTTAATTTAAAAACGATTTAACTTCAGGAAAGCCATTCAATTTAAAATTTTCTTAGTACTCAAAAGTTCAATTGCAAGCTTGTTGAAGAAAAATGACTGAATTGATTTTTTTGGACGAATTAACACAGTTGGCACAGAGAAGCTGGCCTTTACTGCTTCACCGGATTTGAGAGGTGGCATAGCTCTTAGGTCGCTTAACCTGAACCTCTATTAGGTGGTAACTCGACACAAGGGTCCCCCCGGTGAGGGGTAACCTCGGCGTGGACGGTTATTACGCGTTAGCAGTCCGATCCGAGGGCGCCCGAGAGGGCCGAACCACGACTCGGTCGGTAGCTATTTTGTTAACAAAATCTATTGGGACAATCTAAGCTAAACTAACTTATATGCCACTTCGGGAAGCGTTAGCGCTGGGAGAAAAGTGAGGAGCGAGGGGGTGGGGTTTTCCCATAAAATACTTGTATCGCGCAAGGATTATTCGCAACCTCCGACGGTCGCGGATGGACGCTTTGTAGATTTTGACGGAATTGAATTGAGGAATGACATTTAACACTAACCGTCCGAGCCGAGGTTACCCCACATCGGGGGAACAGAGTTTCAGGCTAAGCGACGTAAGAGCAATGCCACCTCACAATCCGGTAACGCGGTCAAAGGAAGCTTCTCTGGCTAATCTAGTTGTATTCTAGTAAGTTCATCAAAAAAAAATGCAATTCTGTATAGTTCTTCACACAAAAATTAAAAATCTCCTGCAATTGGAACGTATTATGAAGCAATATGGATTGGCACTGGATTCCATGGAGAGGCGAGCCAAAAAGTTGGTAGGTGACCAAGATCTACACCTATAGTCTTGAGCACAAGCGCAAGGTGGCCAGCCTTTTGGTGTTTTACAAATTACATTTTGTTGTGCACAGGAATTACACGAGTTAATTCCCCCATGCCCATTCTACCTTCGGACGTTTAGACACTCGGCGGGTCTCCACCCTTTTATAGTCGATGTTCCGCGCGTCCGAACGAAGCGATTTGAGTCATCGTTCATGGTGCGTACAGCAAAGGAGTGGAATAAGTTGCCGGCGTCAGTCTTTCCGTCCAAGTACGACGTGGGAGCCTTCAAGAGTAGAGTGAATAGTCACTAAACTAGCGCGTACCATCTTTCGACTATATCACCACTTAACACCAGGTGGGATCATGGTCAAGCGCTAGTTTACACGCATAAAAAATATTTAACTACACGTCAACTGCAACTTGTCCGCCATGTTGCGCTGAATTTCACACACACAGATTACGTCCATAAACAAGTAGAAGTGAATCAAATTCTTAGAGTTGGCCCCATCAATAAATTTTGATTAATGTATATTTTATATTTCCTTATAATCCGATCTCTATACGACGCTATAAACGTTGCAACGAACATCCTGATTTTAATATTTTTTTTATTTTTTAGTAACCTAAAACTCTTTCATACACGTTACACGAAAAAATTATATATAAATAACCTTTTTTTTTGTTAACAGAGAGGAAATCTTCAAAAGATACCCCGCCTTTTTGGGGGAAAGGCGGCGGTTATGTGGGGTTTTTACAAACAAAAATGACGAGGGGCTCCGGGATCTCCAGTGGAACGCACGGGGCCCCCCTACACCGTGCTCTAGTAGAGCACATCCCTGGGGAAAGTTACTCCACCACAGGTCTACCCTTTTCAGGCCTTCTTCAGGCCCTTTTAGTCGCCTTCTACGGCAGGGGATACCGTAGTCTTATTCATTTAATTGTCATAAACCTACCAACTTAATCGAAAAACATTCTTACATACGATTACGATTTTTAAGGAATTAACAGTTGTCCATTGTTGTTTTAATATTCTGTTCACTTGATCCACTATAAATAAATAAATAATAATTTATTCATAAAATTCTTTACAAATACACGAACTCCCTGACTCCTGAACTAGAAGTTAAACCTGTAACTCAGGAATCAGTGCCCTCTCCCACTGCCATACATCAATGTGTATGTGTGTGTGTGGTTCTGAAAAGAAGACAAGGATTTCGTGCATCTTATGCTTTGTGGCAGAGCTTTCCAAAATCGGACTGCTTTCCTTATGGCCAATCGACTACAGGATAAAAATAATACAGTCTAAAAGTCAATCAAATCAAGAGATCTACTAAGAACCCGTCAATATTCTCAATTACCTGTAATCAAACAAACGCTCCGTGATGGCGTTTATTTAAATACTTTCGTTTCCTCTAAAACCGTCGAAGTGATGGGCCGACAATTACCGATTGTCGATGCGTTATAGAGCTCTAAACATTGCATTACCGCTCATCCTATCGTTAGGACGCCTAGTGATGTTCCAACTGTCGACATGTTATTAACAGAATAATTTAAAATTGAAACTCAATGAAATAAAAGAGAGACAGTTCAAATATATATCTTATGTAATAACTTATAGGTCTTGTGGAATGAAATCGACCAATAAAGAATACGCTTTATTCACACGGCGTAACATTATACAAAGAATTATTTTAACGAATACCGTCACAACTACGCGTCTGCTAAATCTTTATACAAAATTAATTAGAAGTCAGATTAACGACGAACTAACAAAGTTAAATTATTGTCTACAATGCCAAGTGTATGTGATGTTCAACTAAATTATTAATTATGAATTAAAGATACAATAAGGTTCAGGTAAATCACTAAGATATCATTGGAAGTAGTTATTATGCATAACAATCGCTGCTTGTTATGTATTGTGTGATTAGTTTGTTATCTTACTTCTAATTAATTTTGTATAAAGATTGTGAGAACGCGCAGTTGTGACGGTATTCGTTAAAATAATTTCTTGTACAACGTTGTCTCAATAAAGCGAGTGTACTAGTTATTGGACTATATCATTCCACAAGACCTACAAGTTTATTTATTTATTTAAATCAACACAAATTATAACACCGTTACAGATAATACCAATATGATGTTATAAAAACTTAGTTAAATTTATATTATTAAAATTAAAACAAATAAAACGCTGCTTTATGTATTGACAATAATATATAAATATAATAGCGTCAAACACCTTCTACGCATTTGTAGGCAGCTTCGATAAACACAGACTCTGCGCAACAAAATATATCAATGTGCAGTGATATGGTATTAACAAAGTTATTACAGGCGGTTATATTCATAACGTAAAATGGAGGAATTCATAAATAAGATTAAAAGACGATAAAATTAGGTATAGTTTAAAAATATCGATATCGATAGAACCATCTTTAATTTGGATCATACCTACAAGTGTTTAGTGGTCGACGCGCGACGGCACTAGGGGCTCGGGTTTCAGCGAGCACGTGCGCCGGAAATGTCATCAGGTAAACAAATACGCCTCTAGCGCACATCACTAATTACTGGCTGCTCAGATGTAAACATCGGTGAACTGGGGACTGAATTAACCATTAAATTGTTTTAAACTTTTTATACCCTTCTTTAGAAGCGTGCTCTGAGATACTTATATATATATCTATATAATAGGTTGGGGAAAAAGTGTTTTCGCATAATAGTATGTATGAACTTGTAATGAAATCTCTTTGGATTAGGCCCTCTCAGGCACCCTCGGATCGGAATGCTTACGCGTAACATAGTAACCGTCCACCCCTCACCGGGGACCCTTGTGTCGAGTTACTAGCAATAGAGGTTCAGGTTAAGCGACCTAAGAGCTGTGCCACCTCTCAATCCGGTGAAGCAGTCAAGGCCAGCCTCTCTGGCCAATCTGTGTAGTTCGTCATAAAAAACAATCTCTTTGGTTGTACTATTTGTATCTGGCTGGTTTTGGAATTATTGAAGGTTTAAATTTTAAAGAACATAATTCGAAATTCAAATTAGGAAAATGTGTGATTTTCATTTGATTATGATTTGAAGAAATTCGAAACATCGCAGCAAATTTTACTACAAAAAAGGTAATAATGCAACGGAAGCCGCAAAAAAAAAGTTTGCGATGTTTAAGGACCTACTGCAGTGTCTGTGTCTAGCACAAATTTGGTTTAAGCGTTTTCAATCCGGAAATTTTGATGTCAAAGATGTACGTCGCTATGGTTGCCCTTTTACGGATAAAATGGATGGCATTTTTGAAAAATGTACCAAGATCGGCATATCAGTAGTTACGACGTAGCTGAAGAACTGGGAATTGAATACAAAACAATTTTGACGCATTTGAAAAATCGATATTTGGGTGTGAGAGAATTAATAATTGAATATATTTTATATTAATGATGTAAGTTTATAGTTTAAATAAAATGAAGCAAATGGATTCGATATAAAATCATCACGGGTATTAGGACGCCGAATACTAAAGGGTTCTGCTATTTTTGACTTAATAATATATTTATTTATGAAATTTTTTCATCTATTATTTTCTTGTATAAAATATATTTTAATCTCATAACTGTTTTATTCATGTATCATATTTATTATACTCTTATTGTCTGTATAAATTCCATATAAAAGTAGTATTGCGCGCGCACGTCTTTGAGTAGCCCCAGGCACTGCTGAAAATCAGCGCTGTCGCATCCTTGCGACAGCATATGCTGAGACGGTGTCCGATTTTGGCATCAAATGTTTTGTATTATTTGTCCGTGTAACTTTAACTGTGTTTTGTCTATTTTTCATTCATTTTTAATGTGTGTTATATTCTGTCTGTGATGTGTTTTTGTGATGCCAATAAATAAATGTCTATGTCTATGTCTATTGTATAAGCCGGTTGAGATACGAATCCCCGTTGACATTGTAAATTCAACTGTTAATCATTAGGATATCATTGCTATATTTAAAACTCTGTAATTCACAATCTCTTATTGCCGCCATTTAATTTACGACCATAAAACCTTTTTGTTATTATTTTTAAAAGTAAAGATCGTGCTAAGTACTGGCCGCTTACAAGATGTCCACATGTACGTTATCACCGCCGCATAACGACAGTGTTCATGATGTTTGATTGCGTCTGTAATGGCGATCATTCCCAGGGCTTTGTTTACGTCGCACATTTGGTACGAATTGAAACGGCGGACGGTTCTCATCGGATATTGTACTTGGGTGCCACGAATGCTCTATAGGCGTAGAAGTTAGTACTACCTTTGTGTACCAATTGTGTAAATGAACGTTCATTGATATAATAGTAGTCGATAATTTGCTAGTTTTGTAGTCTTTTAGTTCATTGGTGCCACTACGGTTTACCGATGGCTTATGACATGCACGCCAATCATGTGTGTGTTAGTATTTCACGTATTTGTTAATGATGGAATCATAATAAATATGTCAGTATACGTTTTATGGTGAAACGTCACTGGCAAATAGCTTCTAAAATTATATTCTCTATCTTCTTTTACAATTGGCTCGGTGTTAGGGAGTTACCTAGTGTTAGATTGTCATAATTTTACAAGCATCTTTCCAATGTTAAAGAGTTCCCTAATATATCTTCGGAACCCAAGGTACTGTGCTAATAAAATTGATTTTAAGACCTAAAAGAAATCAAACAAAATATATAATTCAAATCGGTTCATAAATGACGTTGTTATAAGTTCAAAGAAATTATAGTTAAAAAAAAGTTAAATTTACAGCCTTTATATATATCCCACTGCTGGGCACAGGCCTTCTCTGTAAAGAGAGTATAAGGGCATAGGCCACCACGCGACCTTAGCGCGGATTGGCAGAGTTCACATGTCTTAGAAAAAAATTCTAAGACATGTAGGTTCCTCACGATGTTTTCCTTCACCGCCGAGCGCGTGGCAAATCAGCACATAAAATTGCAACAACAAATTTTATAGGTGCCGGCACCGGAGATCGAACTCGGGTCATATTATGCGAATTGAGGCGATGGCCGGACACTGAGCTACCACGGCTCTTAAAAACAAAAACAAATATATTATAAAATAACGTTTTTAAAATCTCTTCAAAGACGTCAAAGTTAAAGCAAGCTTGCTAAGCTAGTTTAGTTGTGCTACTACAGTTTTCCAAAAGCAATAGCTGTCTCTGTCCACTTCGCTAAAAAACGTTTAAACGATAAAAAGGACGTGATAATTATTTATTTACTTGTATCCCTCTGTAGTGTCGGTCTGAGGATCGAGGTCACCATCATTGCATCTGGAGCGGATGATTTGCTTTCACCAGCTTCTGTCCAGCGTCTCTTACAGCAGAGTAAAATTTGGAGGACGACGAGTCTTTTACCTGATCGAACCACCTTGTTGGTGAACGGCCGCGAGAACTTTTCATTCCAACTACGATCAGTTTTTCTACACTTTCGTCGCCTTTGCAGATTTTGTGTCCGAAATACGCAAGGATTCGTTGTCGGCATTTGGTAGACAAACGAGTCTTAACCCTAAACATAGCAATGTATAGCATAATATGCATGTAAAGTACAGATAAAAAATCTATTTACTAAAATGTATTCTTTAATTGTATTTTATAATAATTATTCAAATGTTTAATGACACAATTGTCGGTGTCGTGACATTTATAATTATAAAAGAGATGGAGTTGGAATAAGGACTCTTTTTTTTTGCTAACAATATTTTTTTGTCACAAATATATTTGAAATTCTTGTTAACCATTCCAAATAAACTTAGGCTTGTTAGTACGTACGTTACGTACTTAGTACGTGTACGTTACGTACTTATTACGTATAGTACTGTATAGAATAGTGTATATCTTGGTTTTCCAAAATACGTATTTTTATCACGTGTATTCATATCACGATTTTTTAATGTATTTTTTGATATTTTTTGAATATACATTTTTTTTTACTGTTGTTCAAAAAACAATCTTGCCACGATAAGGGTTAATTTGTGATTAACTTTTATAAGTTTTTTATTTACTTGTATAAGTTTATTTTATATAGGCAAATATATTACTATATATAAGTACACACACACACACACACACACCCTATTATTTTAACACGATACCGGAAATCTTGTAGAAGATCAGCACCATTAAGGCAACCTTTTAAACCTTTACCCCTTTAAACAAAAAATGGGTGAATACAAAAAGCAAATTAGTATAAAATTTGCCACGCCACTTAACTAATAGGGAAAACATCTTAAAAGAAGGCGCGACGTCGAAAAAAACTTTTTTGCCGTTGTACCAGATTTTGTGCAACCATTGTCCCCTACCACTTGACTTTAGAATATGCCAGTATATTTACAAGTGAAAACAAAAAACAACATCAAATGAAGACACTTTTTCTTTTGGAGTTGAGTTTTTTTAAGATTGCTTGGCAGTTAATAACGAAAATACCCTCCCAGTTACTTCTAACCAGATATAGTAATTGAGAGAGATGTCTCGATGGAGATTCTGAAAAATTGTCCGGAATCAGCCCAGCTACCGACTTCCATTACCGCACATCTCGGCAGAATTCCAAATTCCACCGCCACCATCTTGATGGTTGGCGTTCCACGGCTGTACGTTTTTCGCGTAACTTTCTTCCACGCACTGTCAACCTGTGGAATTAACTATCACTAGCGGCGTTCCCGAACGTTTACTTTGAATGTTTTGGGGACCTTCAAGAAACGAAAAAAAAGAGAGGATGCAGATAAAAATTAAAAAAAATTAAACTATATTAAAATATTTTTTATAAATAAACACTTTTAGTATTATTAAATAATTATAATTACTTACATAAATAACTGATCAAGCTAATCACAAAATACTCTTCGTCATAATTGCCCGCCATATGAACCTAACTATTCATGCGATATTTTCGTAACGCTCGAATATAGTTTACCCACACCGCAAAGAAGTTTCACTTCAAAAATCATTACTATGTTATATGCTTATGGCATTTACATAAATAAAGTATGTAGGTATGGCATTACGTAGTTTCTAACTACAAAGCAATTATAAACTAACTTCGAACTCACTTCCGAATTTAAGAGTTTCGAGTTCACAAAGTAGGGGCCACGTTGTCTAGACGTGAGGCGTCGACCACCCCACGGTCACTTGCACTCCACAAACGTCGGCTCCAGCCCTCGTCTCCAATATTCGTTGGTGGCCCTTCTCAATGGACCTACAATTAGCTTTTTTCCTTCTATGGGAATGTACTTTACGGTTTCGAATGACATTTTTTTAAATTCCAAAACAAAGTATTAGACATTTTTTAACCGGCTTAAAAAAGGAGAAAGTATTCAATTCATTTTATTTTTTTTATTTTAACAAGCTTACTAGGTACCATAGATGTTGAGTCCATCGCAATAGACCGGACACATATTTTTAGCAAGTGATTTTTTGTACCTAAAAAAAACAAAAACGGTAATTCATTGGTACAATCCAACTGGGATTCGACCCCGCGACTATCAGATCGTAAGTAACTCTTAGCCACAAGGATAGACAAAATGTAACACACATTAAAAAATAAACATAATACAATTAAAGGAAGAGAGGACGGACAAATACGACCTGATGCCAACATTGTGTCGTCTCAGCATGTGCTGCAAGGCTATCACAGTGCTGATTTTCAGCGGTGCCCTGGACTACCCGAATTTGTATGTGCGCAATTCTACTTTTACATGGCAAGTATGCAATTTAATAATAAATTTATAGGACAATCAATCTAGAGGTAGCGAATAATCCTCTCGCGTTACCGCTATTTTATGTGCAGGCCCCACCCCCTAGATGTTAGGAGCATTGCTGGAGTTTCTTCGGCCACTTCTCCCAGCGCCAACGCTTCCCGAAGTGGCACTAAAAGTTAGTTTAGCTTTTGTATGTCCCATAGATTATCCGTGAAATAGCAACCGACCGAGTCGTGGTTCGGTCTCGGGCGCTCTCGAATCGGAATGCTTACGCGTAACATAGTAACCGTTCAAGCCGAGGTTACTCCTCACTGGGGGGACCCTTGTGTCGAGTTACTAGTGATAGAGGTTCAGGCTAAACGACCTAAGAGCTATGCCACCTCTCACTGCCATACAGTTGGCCAGAGAAGCTGGCCTTGAGTGCTTCACCGTATTAAGAGGTGAACCTCTAAATTTGGGCCTCATAAATGAAAGTGGTAAGTCTCCCTCTTGATTTTAATTGATTTAAAATCTCAGAATTCCTTAATTATGTAATAATTTATCGATACGCTATGGTAAGCTACTATTAAAAGGATAAAATGGGTCATCTCATGTATACCAGACGCCTATTGTTACCAGGATATAAAAGCACCGATTTAGTACTCATCTAGTTATACCATTAAGCCCGTACACACGTGCGCACTTCATGTTACTGCAACTAATTAACTGTAACCCCTTTTACGCGCGTAAAAAATACGTAATTATGGATATAAAACCTCTTTCGTCGTAAAACACCCAGATAAAAAGGTCGTGGAGGCACTTCCTCTGTTTAATCCCCCATAAAATGGTTCCGTGAGTCCATTAACACTATTTTTACGCTTTTTTTTTTAAATTCATTGAACGAGCCGTCCTCAATGAGGATCATTTATATTTTAAAAACATCGAAAATAACTTTTCATTGTTTACATTAATTTTTAGTGTAAAACGTAAACTGCGTGCCGAATTTTCTAATCTTAAGGCCATCGTGGCGGAGGATAGCGGCGAAAATGGCGTAACATAGGAAGAGTCATCTGCTAGGATGTTGTGCGAGGAAGCGATATTCAAGACAAGCGATTGACGTCTTTAACGAAGCTCTAATTAATTTATTGGCGCTTGTTAAGCGGAAGTGAAAAGGTATTGAGTCGTCAACACATATTAAACATTTATTTAATACGATATTTAAATTATCACCAGTATTTTTTTACTAACCGTTTTATTTAAGATATGATTCTAATAAGTTTTACGTTGATAAAATCACTCGAAAAAAAAGTGCCTCGTGTTTGCGAATGAGTTCACCACTCTCGTATTTAAAACTTAATACACTAAGTTATATTAAATAGCACTGCCACTTCGTTAAGGTCAATATTACGTCATAACTTATACATTGTTTTAATTAAATACCCGTATAGGAAAGTTAATAATTAGGCCAGTGATTTAGTACGGTCTAGACTTTAGACGGTTCTCACAAACAATTTAAATAAAATACACGCGACTATATTCTATGTTTCATCCGCTTTAACCCACTAATAACGACCGATCTTTATAAAGATTAAAATAACACAGTTTTAAAGATAACTTAAGTTTTTATTTGATTTTGACGAATTAAATTTTGTAATATCTTCAAAACGGTAAAATGTTATACTAACACTTGTTACGAAAATTCAATAAATACGTATTTTTATACTAGCCCAGTACACGGTCAACTGAACTATATATGCAAGCCAATTGTGTGTGTGTTAATATTTGACGTAATTGGTAATGATGGAATGATAGTTTATATGATTATAATACATCAGTTTGATAATGAAACGTGACTACTAAATAGCTTCGGGCCCTGATTAAAGCGGTTAACCCCCACAGTCTGTATGAATAAGTACTAGCTTGTTATATAGGATGTAATCACTTGTAGGTCTTGGGGAATAAAATAGTCACATAAGTCACACTCGCTGTATTCAGACGGCTTAACGTTGTACAAAGAATTATTTTAACGAATACCGTCACGACTGCGCGTCCTCACAATCTTTATACAAAATTAATTGGAAGTCAGATTACGAACTAATAAAGTTAAATTATTGTTTACGATGTCAAGTTAATGTGACGATTAACTAAATTATTAATTATGAATTAAAGATACAATAAGGTTCAGGTAAATCTCTAAGATATCATTGGAAGTAGTCATAATCACTGGGTGTCATGTGTTGCTAGATGACACATGTGAAGTCTGCCAATCCGCACTAGGACAGCATGGCGGTCTATGCCTTAATACTCTCTTTACCATAGAGAACTTAGTAGGCTGTAAGTACTTCTAACATTATAAATGCTTAAGAAAAGAATAGATAAAAATAGAATATAAATAGAAATATCCTCGTTTAATAAAAGTAACTGGGTGTCATGTGTTGCTAGCTAACGTAAATTATATTGCCTATAATAATTATATTTAAATTTGTATGGCCGACGACTCCACAGAGTTTGTAGGCGGGCAGTGTGCTGCGATATTTACAAGGAGCATCCGGCGCGCAGCTATTACTTAATAGCCGTTCGCGACGCACCGCGCTAATGCCCCGCCACGCCTTCTCAAACTTTTAATTTAACTCACCCACACTTACATATTAATGTACACCAAAATCAAACAAGATATTTCATTACATTACGAAATTAAGGTATATTTTTCAATTTGTTATACAATGGGCAATCTTATCGCTAAGACTTTTTAGTAACCGTCCAAGCCGAGGTTACCCCTCACCGGGGGGACCCTTGTGTCGAGTTACTAGCAATAGAGGGTAAGGCTAAGCGACCTAAGCTATGCCACCTCTCAATCCGGTGAAGCATTCAAGGCCAGCTTCTCTGGCCAATCTGTGTAGTTCGTCATAAAAAAACAATCGCTAAGACTATCTATGAAATAGCAACCCACCTAGCCGTGATTCGGACCTCTCGGGCGTCCTAACATAATATCTGTAAAAGCCGAGGTTACCCTTGTGTTGATTTACTGTCAATAGATGCTGAAGCTCTAAGCTAAGTGACTTAAGAGCTAAACCTCCATCAAGGGAAGCAATAGGAGTCAACATCTCTGGCTAATCTGTGTAGTTCGTTTCGTATAGACAGGAAATAACAAGACAAATCAGAACAATGACACATAGTATGAAATATGACAATATTGTAACTAAACTCAAAAAATATTTACGAACATTTTAAGTATTATAGAGATACTATAATAACATTTTAAAAATATGATTATTATTGAGGATCTTTTTTTCCGTCCCATCATTAAAGTTGTCATTAGTATTATAGTCTGTCTTCGTTTTCGGCACCGGCCACCTAATACCCTGTATATTATACACAATTATATAACCTTAATGTCGGAAACGGCTCCACCGATTTTCATGAGATTTAGTTTTTTTTTTTTTGATGAACTACACAGATTGGCCAGAGAAGCTGGCCTTGACTGCTTCACCGGATTGAGAGGTGGCATAGCTCTTAGGTCGCTTAGCCTGAACCTCTGTTGCTAGTAACTCGACACAAGGGTCCCCCCGGTGAGAGGTAACCTCGGCTTGGACGGTTACTATGTTACGCGTAAGCATGCCGATCCGAGGGCGCCCGAGAGGGCCGAACCACGACTCGGTCGGTTGCTATTTCACGGATAATCTAAGAGAGATTTAATATGCAGGGAGTTTCGGGGGCGATAAATCAATCTAGCTCGGATTTTTTTATAGGAAACTAGAATACTATTTATATAATAATTTTATTTACAGACTCGTTAAGTATGGAATATGCTATTATGTATGTAAAATTTTGAAGTTATACTTATTTAGGCGCGTTATGAAATATGATAGTAACAGGTTGGATGCAATGAAAAAATTGTGCTTATATTACTAGCGTACCCAGCCCGCTTCGCCGGGAAAGATTTTGCTTTATTTTATTTAAACAATAAAGTTACATCATTAGATATTTAATTTAACTCTCACAATATATTAAAATATTCAATTTCTCTCCGTATTCATTCTCTCCTATTCCCATGTACATATCAGTAAATAAAATATCATTCTTATCATTTATACAAAAACATATCGGGCTCAAGTTAATGTCAGAAATAAAATTACTAAATAAAAGCTGTATTTGTCAGTTCCAAAAGAGGAGTGCTCCGATCGTCACCAAACTTTACAGGCTTACTCGCCAGGTCAATCTAAATATTCCCTGAAAGTTTCATTGAATTCTTTTATAAATATATATATATATATATATAGATTTCGTTTTATCCGCGTATACCCAATTATTAGTTCAGTAGATGAAAATCGATTGTTTACATAAATTATGTATAAAGTACCTGTGTCATATAATAAATCAATAAATTAGTCGATATTGACGGAACAATAAATTATATGTATAAAAAGTTGTTAAAGTTTGAGATCCTCAGCGGTTTTGCGGCGCAGCGCGGATTTTTTTTACTAAAGCTCTGTAACACGATATTAAAATTGACTTTACACAAACATGCAGCCCCGCCATGAGCGAAAGGGTTTTCAATATTTCACAAGCGAACGAACATTAAAGCGTTAAATACTTTAATGTTTAAAATTATGTGTAAAAGTAAAAAAAAAAAACTGTACACTTGTCAACGTCAAACTTGAAGCCAATCAATAACCTAATGGTTTAGGGTACGGCCTGCGAATCGTAAGGTCGTGGGTTCGAATCCACCATTTGACTATTGCCGTGAACCGTGTCTTAGCACAAGCTTAAGCTTAGTTGGAATGGTTAACAAGATTGTTAGTAAGATTCCAAAAAAAAATTATGTTACGTTTTACAAATGACGCACAGACGAACATGTTAGTGAAAGTACATACATACAAGTGTATTTACGAGTAAAAACAAAAACCAACCAACTCGAATCAAACGTTAAACGCTATTACGCTCAGATGCCTTCTTTGCTTATTTTTTTTTGACGACGAACCTACTCAGATAAGTCAGAGAAACTAACATTGACAGTTTTAATGAATGCCTGAACCTCTATTTTTATATTATGACCTCGTCGTCTCCTGCAGACGACGAGGGCACCCGGGTGCACCCGGGACGAAGGCGACACTGCTCTTCCTGTGTCGCCTTAACACTGCTAGGGTGCTGACTCCCTGTAAGCTCTCCGGGACGTGCTTTATAAAGCACAGTGCAGAGGGGCTCCAAGTGCCTTGCGCCCAGACACCTTTTTTTTTATTAAAACGTCTTAGCGTCTTATTATATAAATATTATCTATATCTGACTATATTTGAATACTAGTTATATGAGTTTGTATGTATGTAGTGAATGGTTACCGATTTTCGATTTCTTACATACAAAAAAATCACTTGGAAGAGTGCCTTTATTCTTGATCTTCTTCCACATTCTAGTCTTGAATAGTCATAACCAATCTCTCGATAACATGCGCGTTATATTTGCTTAATAGAAGCTAACATAGTTAATATTAGACACAATTGATTTTTTTTATGACAAACTACGAAGACATAGATGGCCAGAGAAGCTGGCCTTGACTGCTTCACCGGATTGAGAGGTAGCATAGCTCTAAGGTCGCTTAGCCTGACCCTCTATCGCTAGTAACTCGACCCAAGGGTTCCGCCGGTGAGGGGTAACCTCTACTTGGACGGTTACTATGTTACGCGTAAGCATTCCGATCCGAGGGCGCCCGAGAGGGCCGAACCACGACTCGGTCGGTTGCTATTTCACGGATAATTCGGTCATAATTTAAACCAAACCCTTTCACACAAAATAATTAATTTTAATGTTATAAGTTAAAAAAACTGATGAATTGAAAACCACCTTTTTTAAAGTCGGTTAAAAATACTTATTTATACTTGGTAAACACCATATAGTGGTGGTAAATGGTAGGAATGTAAGTACAATCTCGGCCCGATTGGGAAAACACTTTACCCGTAACGTAAACACTTCATAACAATATATCATGAAACAAAACAAAAACACACGATAAATTATTTGTTAATCGTTAATTAATCATTAAAATACACTTTCTAGTTACTGTTAATGCAATATGGATTCAAATCTGATATAAATATTTATTTAAAGATGACAGGAAACCTGGAAAGAAATTTAGCGCTACAGTTTACGTTAAGTGTGTCTTACAAATGATTTAGTGACTAGAATAGAGAGAGAATGAACGAGGAAAGAGAGACAATGAGTGTGTTTTAAATCACACGACTGAAAACTACTTTAGCTACATCTATATGATATATGTTTATTTGTGTAATATAACCCAACTGCTAACCAATCATGGATTCCACAAAACGTACCTAAAAAGGTTCCATATAATACCGGACGATAAATGTCCATGCGACGATACTACCCCCCAAACTATAGAACATCTAATGAAATATGGCCCAAAATTTAGTAGAACAAGAATTCAACATATAATTAATTCTAACAACCTTGCAATTGACCCATACAATCTGACAGAAATTATTCAAAAAGAATCAACAATCTGCACGTTTACAACACACATAATAGAAGTTTTCCGAAATCTTAAAAAATTCAACAATACTTAAACACTCCAATCTTAGCCCAAAAAACAACAAAATAAATAACTACCAAATACCTTAAAAAAACACTCAAAACACTTGATCTTATATTTGATCCCTGTATCCCGATAGCAAGGATCAATATAAAATGGCATATACAAACCACTTTGCCTTAAAAAATATATATATATATATATATACATCCGAAATACAAAATTATGAATTATTGTTAAAGAAAGAAAATGTGCGCACTGCTCTCTCGACTTAAATGTACGAATCGTAACTCTATCACTCTCTCAGCTTCCGTACTCCACGCCCGATCTTACTTCTCGTAACGCATTTACCAACTTAGTCTCCAAGCGTGCATAAAGAAGTTTCACTTCAAAAAATGTCTTAAAAGCGAGGGATAGTGTAGGCAGTGGATGTCCTAGTGGATGTATACCAATCAGATTGGTGACATACTAAAGGGTCCACACATTAACAGTCCGCCCGCCGATATTAGTCTGTCAGTTAATAGCAATAGACCACACACTCACAGTTATCTCACAGGTTTTGAACTGGGCGATATAGACCTTGGACGGCCGCCTGATACGACCAGATACTGCAGGACTTTTAATATGAGGGACCCTTAAAGAAAAGTTATGTCACAAGACGCGTCACTCGAAACTGACGAATAATGTCAAGAAACGAAGAGTCCAGGATCATGAAGAATAGAGATTTGTAATCTCTACCCCTCTGGGCAAATACGTGAGTGCTTGATCGCTCTCTATTACTACGGTTGTGTTGTAATTGTGACTCCTTTTTGGAAGATCATTCACCTTCCCCAGGCACTTTTATCTACGACTTGGTGGAGAACGTCACAGGTAGATTATACTAAACCGATTGTGTACAAAAAGTAAGTAGCCATTAAGTTCATTGGATCCCGTGTGGTTTACCGATGGCCCACCACTGGCACGCAATCGTGTGTGTATTTGACGTATTTCGTAATGATAGTATGATAATTGATATGATTGTAATCGGTTTCTTAATGAAATATCACAGGCAAATAGTAGGTCGAGTCCCTGCTTCGACCACCTTTTGGACTTTGGCTTCTAGGTATTTAGGTCTTTCGAATTTGCCCTTTCCTTCATCTTTCTATACTGTTGGCCTCTTCGATTCTTATATATTTATGTAGTATATATACATTTGTCAGGTAACCTAGAAGGAAACTTTACTGTAATGATCATAAAAGAATTTAGAGCACCGCTGCCAAACTTTGGTACAGTGCATTAAAGTGTTGTATTCCATTCCACTGAGAGAGGGGCGGCTGTCCTCCCGTCATCTATTCGTATAGTCTAGCAGACAGACACTACACATTAAAATAACAGGTCGGGGAAAAAGTCTTTTCGCATTTTAATATGTATGAACTTGTAATAAAATCTCTTTGGCTATAATATTTGTATCTGGCTGATTTTGGTATCATTGAAAGTTTTAATTTTAAAGAACATAATTCCAAATTCAAATTAGGAAAAGTAAGATTTTCATTTGTTTTGCGGACTGTCAAAATCAGTAAATCTAATGAAGAAATTCGATACACTTAAAATAAACGAAACGAAAATTTAACTACAAAAAACGGTAAAACTGCAACGCAAGCCGCGAAAAACATTTCCAACGGAAATTTTGACGTCAAAGATGCACGTCGCTCTGGTCGCCTATTACGGATAAAATGGTTTGCATTTTTGAAAAAGTGGACCAAGATCGGCATATCAGTAGTTACGACGTAGCTGAAGAACTGGGAATTGACCCCGACAGACCAAACCAAACAGTTTGGGCGCATTTGAAAAACACTGGGTACACCAAAAAGCTCGATATTTGGGTACCTCACGAGCTCACTGAAAGAAAAATTATATACCGTCATAAATGATGACTTAATAATGTTTTTCAACCGACTTCCAAAAAAGAGTAGTTTCTGAATTCGTCTGCATGTTTTTTTTAATGTTTGTTACCTCATAACGTTGGACTGCGTGAACCGATTGTGTTAATTCTTTTTTATGTGAAAGGTGTCGCTTCCAATGTGGCCCATTTTAATTGGTTCCAGTTCTGATAAAAGCATTCATGAGAAAACCATATAAGTCTTACAAATTTAAGCATGTGTGCGACAAATGGGCGAAAATCTCAATATCATGCCAATCGATTTCGATGTTTCATTTTTTATTGGAAAGAAATTAAATTTATTAAAACTATCAAACTATCTTTAAATTTAAAAATTACTTCATAACATTAAATATAATGTAATGATGTAATTTTTAAATATAAATATTAGAAATAAAACTATCTTTAAATTTTTAAATTTAACGATAATTTGATGAGACTATGTTTAGCTTCTGATGTTGGAAACTAATTAAATTTATTAAAATTATCAAACTATCTTTAAATTTAAAAATTACTTCATAACATTAAATATAATGTAATGATGTAATTTTTAAATATAAATATTAGAAATAAAACTATCTTTAAATTTTTAAATTTAACGATAATTGGATGAGACTTTGTTTAGCTTCTGATGTTGGAAACTAATTAAATTTATTAAAATTATCAAACTATCTTTAAATTAAAATATAATATAATGATGTAATTTTTAAAATTAAAGATAATTTGATGAGAGTTTGTTTAGCTTCTGATGTTGGAAACTAATTAAATTTATTAAAATTATCAAACTATCTTTAAATTTAAATATAATATAATGACGTAATTTTTAATTTTAAATATACGATTTAAAACTATATTAAATTTTTAAAATTAAAGATAATTTGTTGAGAGTTTGTTTAGGTTCTGATTAATTCTATTTCATAATATTCCTATGCTATTTGAAATCGGTTTTTATTTTTACAATTGATTCTATTTGAAGTGATTTTGATCTGATCAATACAGAATAAGTCTTGTAATCTTCTTCTTAACAGCATCTTGAAAGCGAGGAGTAAGACATCGCACGCTGTTTGCAAAACAGGATTATTTTTTTATTACTACGAACTACACAGATTGGCCAGAGAGGCTGGCCTTGACTGCTTCACCGGATTGAGAGGTGGCACAGCTCTTAGGTCGCTTAGCCTGAACCTCCATTTGCTAGTAACTCGAAATAAAGGTCCCCCAGGTGAGGGGTAACCTCGGCTTGGACGGTTACTATGTTACGCGTAAGCATTCCGATCCGACGGCGCCCGAGAGGGCCGAACCACGACTCGGTCGGTTGCTATTACACGGATAATCTCCCTACAAAACAGGAAAAGTCTCCCTAAAGTATAAAGCTCTTAGCCTAAGTCAATTCTTTTGATGGATTACGCTGAGCACACAGATTTGCCTGCGAATAAACGTCAAACAATCACTTGACTCCGATTCGGCTTTTAAGAGGGGAGCCCGTTATATGAGCCGTGAAATTCTGCCTATTTACCCGGTGTCGTTTACCTATTATACAGTGGAATGATCCGGCCAACACAATCACAAACAAAAACACATAAAACAGGCACAGATAAATCTTACGGCAATACTTGTAAGTACAATTACTAGTTGAATAAAACCACTTTTTTGACGAACTACTACACAGGTCGGCCAGAGAAGCCGGCCTTAACTTAGATCGGTTATACTGAACCTCTATCGCTAGTATCTCGACGCAAGGGTGCCCCCGGTGAGGGAAAACCTCGGCTTGTACTGTTGCTATTTGGATTATATATTGCTATTTATTATTTTTTGCTGAATAAGTATTTTCATCTAATTGTTACGAATCATATATCATTTTACGCGTCATTTTTTTCTGATTCCAACGACGTAAAAAAGTGAAAATGGCCATATGTGTCACTTACTACGTTTTTGCTTTCCAGCGTCGATATTAATAAACAGTTTTCCCGACATAGAATTTTTTATGTGTAATTTCAATGTCACTTTGTCCAAAGTAGGATCGATCTCAGAACGGACACTAGTAAGACCTTAAGAGCAACACGCAAAAAATCTTGAGACGCCTAAAATTCTACTCCACTTCACCTTACATTCTTTCTCTATTTATCAAGTCGTCTTAAGATTAAATAAATTTGCCAATCAAAACTATCATTTAAGTCGAAGCACTAGAGTTCTATGCTATAGTATAAACGAAATCTGTTAAATAGTCATTGCTTTAAGCATTAAACGATAACATACTTTAAGTGTGAGTAATAGGGTTTATATTGGAAAGAATGTCATGAAATGTAATCAAGGGTCGAGGCACACAAGGCCGTATTGAGATGGTCAGGCTCCCACGATGATAATTGACAGAAATAATTGACTGACTCTACTAGAAGTGATTATATTAAGCTATATTACAAATTTCTAATCGACAAAAGGAGTCTGACTGACTGAGAGATAGATCGACCATCTCCATTCAGTCACACATTTTTTTTTCTATTCTGTTTGAGTTTCACAATGCCGGTTCTCCGTCAAAATCCCATCTCGGCCCTTTGTTTGCTATTGGCGATGAATTTTCACTATGACAAAATAACAACTACGATTCAATTATCATTGAGCCAAAATCTATAATCTAGTAATCATAATTACTGACACAAATCATAATGAATAAAAAAATTCTACTGACTTCTCATCATCACGTGAAATTTTCTATATATTTATGTCTATCGCGTGTTAGTCTTCTCTTTGAATTTCTAAACTTATTTGAATTATATTTACAACATAATAGGTATTTTGCAAAATATTTACAAAAATATAACTGTGCCAAACCGTCGTCGCTTGGCAGCGTGCCGAGAAGGCTGGTGGCATTGCTACGTTGTATAGCAATGCTTAACCTCTGTGCAAGGTATAAACCAGCCCTCTGGTCACCAGATGCGTCGACCAACCTCTTTGCTATTACATTAAAAATGGTGTGACCCACGGACCCAAAGTTTCTACCCCAAACGGCTCAAATAGGATGGTTAACTATATTTGCGCTGGTTTTCTGCAGTTGCAGCGGCCAAAATTTCATTGGCATAGACCGAATTCAAAAATGCTCGTAAAGAAACACTATAATTTTTGCGAATATCCAAACCACCCAACATGATGGCAAAAGTAATTTGTGTCCAGACACGATCTTCTAAATTTATTTTCCAAATGGACGTGACCGTATCCCTCACGATGATAACCATCGTTGTAATAACTCTGGATGTTGATTAATTGGCTGACAAATTAGACAGATGTTATACTGTACGAGATTACCAAATACTACCTGTTTTTTTGGGACGAACTGACAGTTGGCCAGAGAGGCTGGCCCTTACTGCTTCACTGGATTGAGAATAGCTCTTAGGTCGCTTAGCCCGATACATATATATGATTTATAGAAGCACCATGGTATATCTTCGGTACCCTAGGTTCTAGGCTAATATAGTTAATATTAGACATAATTGATTTTTTTTATGACGAACTACATAGATTGGCCAGAGAAGCTGTCCTTGACTGCTTCACCGGATTGAGAGGTGACATAGCTCTTAGGTCGCTTAGCCTGACCCTCTATCGCTAGTAACTCGACACAAGGGTCCCCGTGAGGGGTAACCTCGGCTTGGACGGTTACTATTTTACGCGTTAACAGTCCGATCTGAGGGCGCCCGAGAGGGCCGAACCACGACTCAGTCGGTAGCTATTTTATTGGCAAAAATCTATGGGGCAATCTAAGCTAAACTAACTCATATGCCACTTCGGGAGAAATACTAACAATAAAATTGTATTTGAATATCATTGGAGTGCTGTCGGAAAACCATAGTGGCACAATTGAACTAGTATATTAACAGAACTAGGCAAGAACGGCAACTATGACACAATTGTAATTGACTTGGGCTGTAGGGAATATTTTCAATTTCACGTACACATCGAAATCTCTTATTTGCGTTCTGACATTGTAGATGTCCAATTTATGCTTCTGAATGAACACTTGACCCGTTACGTTTTGGTCCACAGCCAATGCCTTATTGCAATCTCAAATTTTGCACTAAACGTTCTGTACCTCTTTATACTTGCATATTGTATAAAATAAATAATAGAAGACTATGCAACTTAAAATGCCAGAACGTACTACGATATCCTAGGCAAGTCTTTCTCGGAGTCAACCTCTGGAATGCTCTGTCGGAGAGTACAAGATGCAGAAAAACATTTATCTGCCTTTAAGAATCTAGTATGTAAGCGCTATTTTTCTTTTGAATATATAATTGCAATATGTATTTTTTATTTATTTTTAAAATGTTAGGTTAAGTTTTTACAATATCATACAAATTATAAAAACATTATAAAAACCTTTTTTTTTTGTTAACGGGAAGGAAATCTTCATAAAGATACCCCGCCTTCTGGGAGGAATGCGGCGGTTATGTGAGGTTCTTACCCACTAAAACCTCCCCTTTCCTTGGTGCTCGGTGTCCGGGATCTCAACGTGGAACGCACCGGAGCCCCTCTGCACTGTGCTCAAGGAGAGCACGTCCCGGGGGGAGGTTACTCCCTCCCCCCCTGTAAAATCTCTTGAGATGTTGACCGAGACTTTTCGCTATGAGACCGTTTGCAGAAACGACTATCGGGACAATGATCGTCGAATCCACATACCACATGGCGGTCACCTCGTAAGCAAAGTCGAGGTACTATGTACTATTGTTAGTAATGATATGGACATATATGTAATTGTCTACATGTCATAGTACTTTTTATTTATATTACAATAAGAAAAAACACAAACCATTTAAGGTTTCTGGACAAATTTCTATTAATCCAATGGTTGTGTAGAAGAGATCGCTCGTATAGATACGACCGCCTATTACGCACGCAATTATATCGTATTTTACCAATTCCAAAAGTCGTATAGTAAACTACATGTCTTAGAAAAATGCTTCTTAGTCATGTGTAGATCTTGTGAAATGAAATAGTCCAATAACTAATACACTCGCTTTATTCAGACGGCGTAACATTGTACAAGGAATTATTTTAACGAATACCGACACAACTGCGCGTCCTCGCCATCTTTATACAAAATTAATTAAAAGTCAGATTACGAACTACTACAGATAAACTATTGTTTACAATGCCAAGTTAATGTGATGATCAACTAAATTATTAATTATAAATTAAAGATACAATAAGGTTATTATACATCGTTGGGTGTCATGTGTTGCTAGATGACACATGTGAAGTCTGCCAATCCGCACTAGGACAGCATGGCGGACTATGCCTTAATACTCTCTTTACTACAGAGAACTTAGTAGGCTGCTTCTAACATTATAAATGCTTAAGAAAAGAATAGATAAAAATAGAATATAAATAGAAATATCCTCGTTTAATAAAAGTAATTAATTGTATAATTCAGTTGAAAAAACCTATATTAAATACAATGCCCACTCTATGTATTTCGAAGCTCTACGTTCTCGTTTGGAAGTATTAATGCGTCTTAAGGAGGCACATGATGACCCCCACAAGTCACTTATCGACATTGCTTTTATCTTTATTAATTTTTTAACGGTAATTGACGTGCGGTGCTGTTAAACAGGAGCCATTCATTTCATACAACTTGTAACGGGCATCTTCGGACTATTAGCTATGATTAATACGTAATTTAAATATCAATTTATCTTAGCTTACGCATTAAAACGAAGCGTAGATTCTACTTCTTGAATTCTGGTTTTCTACGGCGTCCTTGGACATAATGCTTCCGAGATTCTCAGGCGCCCTCGGATCGGAATGCTTACGCGTAACATAGTAACCGTCAAGCCGAGTTACCCCTCACCGGGGACCTTTGTGTCGAGTTACTAGCAATAGAGGTTCAGGCTAAGCGACCTTAGAGCTATGCCATCTCTCAATCCGGTGAAGCAGTCAGGGCCAGCTTCTCTGCCAATCTGTGTAGTTCGTCATTAAGAAAAAAAAAAAGCTTCCGAGATAAATTTAATTTCTCAAGTAAGAATTCCTCTTAAAAGAGATTCAGACTAAGCGAGGCAAGAGTTGAGCCACCTCTCACGTCCTTTTCACGTCCGTCGCGGGGTATACACAGCTAACAAATCGGTGATAAGTTTTTGTCAGGTCTCATATGTGATAGGTACGCCGTACATCCATTGCTACGAGCCGACTAGGATTCGATACCACGTATCTATCATAAGTCGAAGCGCTTAGGCTATACTATTATAACTCTAGCTATTAATACTTCTATCTACCCCGTTTGGAGGAGGAAAAAAGGATAAGTAATCCAATGAAGATCTAGGTCTAGTTAGTTGCAAACGTTTAAGGACAATTAGAACAACTCCTCTAAATTAGTTTTTTTAAAAGGAAGCTAGCAATTTTTTTCATAAATATTACTAACATTCTTGCTAACCATTGCAACTAAGCTTAAGCTTGTGCTAGCAGATGGTTCACGTCAATAGTCGAATGGTGGATTCGAACCCACGACCTTACGATTCGCAGACCATGCCCTAAACCATTAGGCGGTTGACGCTTTTACGACGAATTAACGTTTTAATTTAGTAGTCTAACGGCTGCATTTTTCACATCGATTTTCTGTGTTGTGCAGTTGTCGTGGTATTCCCATAACAGTGCCGACCCATTCATATAATGCAACGTAAAAGCCACTGTGGTTACACTTTTGATGATTCTACGTTAATTTACAACGCTAATTTTATTTATTTATAATTTTACAAAATCAACAGCTTATGCATTATAATAGATATTTCGGTCACGTATTCAGGATCTAAGCCTTTATAGATTTACATTATATAAAACATTTTTTTTTCAGTGTTAACCTAAGCAAGGTATTAAATACAATAAAAAAGAATTAGACCAATTAATAAGAAATAAAAATTATATTACCTGCGTTACTGTGTGTGAGTGTATATGTGTATGTGTGATGTGTGTACGTTGTGTATATATTCCTGTGTGTCCTGTATCACAAGTCTCTAATTAACCTTAGTAATGCCATCAGTCAAAGTCTGTATTATTAGCCCTTATTGTGGCAAGAGTGTATTTTGAAGAAAAGTACAAAAGAATCGTGATATGAATAGACATATTTTGGAAAACCAAGATGTACACTATTCTATAGAGTGCTACATGTACAGTGAGTATCGCATTTTTAGGAATGTATATAATGAAGTCCACATAAGTATACATGATTTCATGTGAGCCGTGGTAGCTCAGTGTCCAGGCGGTTGGCTCTTGTTGCATAGTACGCTAGCAACCCGAGTTCGATCCCCGGTGCCGGCACCAATAACTTTGCTGTTGCAATTTTATGCTCCGATTTACCACGAGCTCGGCGGTGAAGGAAAACATCGTGAGGAAACCTACATGTCCTAAAAATTTATAAGACATGTGAAGTCTGCCAATCCGCACTAGGGCCGCGTGGCGGACTATGCCCTTATAACCTCTTTACAGAGAAGGCCTGCACCCAGCAGTGGGACATATATATTATATATATAAAGGCTGAAACTTTAACTTTATGTGGACTGAGGTGGAAAGACTGTGTTTCTGTAGAATATTTAGAGAAACAACACATTTAATGTTCTTATTCCAACTCTTATCTCTTTTAAATAAATGTCATGACACTGACCATTGTGACATTAAACATTGGAATAATTATTGTAAAATACAATTAAAGAATAAATCTTTACTTTACATGCATATTATGCTATACATTGCTATATTTAGGGTTAGATTTTTGAATTTTAATTTTGTTAGGCAAAAGAATGTTAATAAATTCAATAATTTAATTAACTGTTTTAAAACAATCTAGTAGCTGCACTTCAATAGCTCTAGTAGCTCCACTTAAAGCAAGTAATATCAACCACAGCCCTGTAGTTCTGGGCTCTCAAGAATAAGACTACGGTATCCCCTGCCTGTCGTACAAGGCGACTAAAAGGGGCCTCGGGTTCACTGGGCGACAAGGGTGGGGGCCTGCGTCTTCCACCAAAGTGGACCCGGGAAGAAGGCGACATCGGCTGGCCCGTGTCGCCTTGCGCTGCGAGGGCACAGGGGGGGAGGAGTAACCTCCCCCCGGGACGTGCTCTCCTTGAGCACAGTGCAGAGGGGCTCCGGTGCGTTCCACGTGAGATCCCGGAGCCCCTCGTCATGCACCGAGGAAAGGGCCACCGGGGAGGTTTTAGTGGGTAAGATCCCCACATAACCGCCGCCTTCCACCCAGAAGGCGGGGTATCTTTGTAAAGATTTCCTCCCCGTCAACAAAAAAAAAAAAAAGTAATATCAACCAAGTTGATTAATACTAAACATTACCTATATTCTAATCGAGAGCACTATTTGAGTCTAGAACGGGAGCTAGCACTTCAACCTAACACGCGTACAATCCCCAGTTACTTGCGTAAGCGTATGCAAATAGATAAGTGGCAATAAAATCGAAACCGCCACTTCATCGGCAATGGGCCGCCTTGAACACAGCATCGATTCCAATTTGATCCGATTCGTATAGCAAATCGATTTTATCGACACGAATGCTTTCATCTTCGTGAATAGTGTTCTAACTGAACTATGGTGTTCTCGTGTCAATGAGCCATTGAAGAGGTTGCCAAAATAAACAATGCGAGATTGTGAATGAAATATGCTTTGTGGTAAGGTTTGCGTGAAAGTTTAAAAATAGGCCGACGTCTATTCATCAAACTAGAAAACAACGGCTCGAGAAGTCAGTTAGTGTTGGCATACCATTTCTCTAATATTTTTTGAAGTCGTTTAATTTTTTAAACAACTTCAAAAAATAACATACCTTACGACTTTTAAAGCTGACTTAATAATATTCGTATTTCGTTTTACTTTATGATTAGAAAATTAAATGGGCGTGTAACAGGACAGACAAGTTGTAGGTACTTTTTTTATGTACGAACTACACAGTTAGCCAGAGAGGCTGGCCTTGACTGCTTCACCGGATTGAGAGGTGGCATAGCTCTTAGGTCGCTTAGCCTGAACCTCTAGAGTGGGTACCGTTCGCTATTTCTGTGTATTACATCAGGTTTAGAAGGATATGAGAGTTTATTTTCAACCGACTTCAAAGCAGGGGTGTTTCTGATTCTGTTAAAAATTTATTTGAGCAGCTCATAGCTCATTTATGAACCAATTCAATTTTTTTTTGAAAACCAGTCATACAAAAATTAAAAAAACATGTCCTTATGGTATACGTACCGTATGCATTAATATGTTTGTATTAAAAAAAATGTAATATAACACTAACAGACACTTCAATTTTATTTGTTTGTATTGAAAAATCGTTGCTTTTTAATAAAAAAAATTAGGAGAACGCATGTCATTTTCCACGCGCTTTAAATTTGGTTCGTTTCATCGATATCTGCAAGTCATCTGCCAAATTATTAAAGATAAAATTTATCTTCCCAGGATACAAAACCGGTGGACGCTCACTCAAGTTCAATACGAGTGAGTTCTGAAGTTGACCTCTCAAGATGTAAACATTCAAAGAACAAGTAGCAACAGATAACGGGCAATGGGTTAGAGCCACTTAAGGGTTGCGATGCCCAACTCTAGTGTAGTGTTGTACATAGTCGTTGTCGATAAAAATATATACATTTATATTAATAGTCATAATTTAATAAAATGTAAATATGAAGCTAAACTCACTATAAATAATATATTTATTATTAAACTCTGTATATAGGTGTTATTGCGTGCGCACCACATTGGGCAGTCCTGGGCACCGCTGAAAATCAGCGCTGTCGCATCCATGACAACGCATGCTGAGGTGTCCAATGTAGCCATCATGTCCCATTTGTCTGTTTCTTCCTTTTATTGTATTTTGTTTATTTTTCTTTCTTTTTTAATGACTTAGATTTTGTTTATACGGATATATTGAAAAAAGATATTCCTTCGTAATTTTTCGAAAAACTCTCTCAAATACCTTCAATACCCGTCTTAGAGCCGTCGAGGTAGACCAACATATATATATATATATATAGAGTAATACGCAATTCAAATATTCTTTATAGATTTATCGCATAAGTATTTTCAAATTCCGTTTGAATCCTTCTCACACGCATTACTACGAGTCCGAGAGGGACGCCAATGATATAAAATTTAGGCAGGTGTATTGTTTTATTATTGTAAATATTTCCCAATAAGCTTTGCTTTGCTGTAAATTTAGGTTTCTACAAAATATTGTGTTCATTGGATTCTTTTGCCCGATCAATATACAATACACAGATGTTGTATCTTTGTTATATCTGTTTATTTAAAAAAAAAAACTGTATATTCTATATGCTAGTGCCAAATAATTTTCGATAGTAACTTACATTAAACCATGTATTGTTTGTGTATTCTCTATGCAATTATGTATTTAGAGCCTTCAAGAGAAACAATACATGGTCACAAAAGAAATCTTAGACCCGCGTTGCTTCATGTTCATATTTGTAAGTACTTCCAAAATGAAATCTAGTTAACAAGTTATATAATTTATCGACAACTAAACAAAATGAAATAGGTACAACACTATATCGAAAAAGAGGACATACTCCAATCGCAAGGAGCAGCACTTCACCTGATATTTATGTTTCGTGTTATCTGTAAGGGACATTACACAGAAGGTACGGTGGCGAAATAAATGCTCCAGAACTTATCGATAACACTTGATTTTTTCCACTTCAAAGGAAACACAAATTCACAAATAATATGTATTTTTTTAAAGTATAGTAGCTATTTTTTGTAACTGTTACTAACATTCTTGTAAATCATTCCAATAAGCTTAAACTTATGCTAGGAGTTAGGTTTCGGAGTTAGTTTAGTCACCAGCCCTGTAGTTCTGGGCTTGTAGAATATGATTACGGTATCCTCTGCCTGTCGTAGAAAGCGACTAAAAGGGTCCTCGGGTTCACTGGAAGTGGACCCGGAAAGAAGGCGACATCGGCTGGCCCGTGTCGCGTGCGTTCCACTGGAGATCCCGGAGCCCCTCACTATGCATCGAGGAAGGGCCACCGTGTGGGTTTTTAATGGGTTAAAAATCGTACATAACCATGCCTTCGGGGCGGGGTATCTTCTTAAAGATCCCCCACCCCTCCCGTAAAAAAAAACAAAATAGTTCACGTCAAAAGTTGAAAGGTAGTTTTAAACCTGTGACCTTAAGTATCACAAAACGTAGCCTGAACAGGTTTTTAAATTAGTTTAGACGTTCCAAATTTAATAAGACTGGTAAATACAAATGAAACCAAAAACTTCAAGTCAAATCAGTGATGGATGAAACTTTAGTTGATTGACAATCAATAGTGGGAAAATTTTTAGTAGGTGGGCCACAGATTGTGAAAAAAAATTTGACCAAAAAGAAACCTTTTGATTTATAAAAAAGGTTTGTAAAATCTATTTAACAGAAAAATTAAAGGATAATTTAGCAAAATTGCTGGTGGCTTTTTATTTTTAATTTCTACGTAAAAAATAACGAGGTTATAAGCTTTTTAACACAAACCAAGAATTTTTGTAACTCAAAAAAACTCTTGGCGGCCCAGATGAAGTGGTTTAACTGGCCAGATTTGTGACACAAAAGTGAGTGATAGTGTCTAACGTGCCTAAAGCGGACGTTTTAGGTGGATTTATATCGATCTGATTGGTGACATACTAAACAATGACTTCAGAAATACTCGGGATCAATGAGCAAGTATGCGATTATGTATTGATGCCATAGATAACAAGACCGTGAAAAACGGATCATAAACACTGTACCTCTCTGGGTAAATGGCGTACAGAAGTTTATTTATCGAAGGAGTGCAGATAATATTTTTCTAAATTACGCTTATAAAATGCATTGAATCAATAATTAAAAAATTACATACGTTTGATACACAACCACGCGGGTATTTTACGGTTGCTGGGCAACGGTTAAGTAACTATGATGGTGATATTAATTTATCCCTAATGGCAAAGACAAAAGTCTTTAGTCCATACAGCCATGTCTTGTTCTTGGTAATAATAGAAGAATTTTGGTAGTTTTTAAAGGCCGAAGCCACGTCTTCATTGTTCTTGATCGTTAAGCCGAAGCCATATCTTGTCTTATTGTTGTCTCGTCTTATTATTCTTGATCATAAGGCCTAAGCCACTTCTAACTATGATAAATAATGACTGACAGATTCACCGAATAAGTTCTATACGATCTGCGAATTGTATGTCGTTTCAATCGTTGAATTTCAACTATAGAGCAGCTACTAGTTAAATTAATTCTGCATCGGATATTCGGAACACATTTTAATCTATATTAAGACGGGCCTTGAAAGTGCACCTGTAATCCCGAATTTAAGTGGTCAGTTAAATAAAACGCTATACCATACGAAGGCTAAAAACCACGATACGTTTAATTAACTTAGCGGTCGCCACTTCAGATTTTACTGTCGGCAACAAGTGGGTGGATTCCACACGGGGCCGTTTAATTCCGACCTCCGCGTATGAATGATTTACGATAACGACATTGTAAGTGCGTCGGAAAAACTCATAAGTACAATGCGGAGCGTGCCGTTGCCAAAAGAATCAGCAACGTATGCTGCTGTAGACAAGTGTTTATTTTTTTATTTAATTAACCTGAAACTAAGACTCACTTAATGCCTTAGCGGTATTGTCTATTTTTTTTTAAATCGTTCCCCCAACGTGTTGAAAGGGTCCTTTTCACATCCTTTCATTTCCTCTCCACTGTCCATTCTTTCTTCATCTATCTTTCCTCCCTCCTGACATCACTCTTAACATTTCTTTAACATTTAACATTTATCTTATTTCTACTACAACAATACCCTTAACTTATTTCTACTAGCACATTTTCCTTTCCTTATTTCTGCTGGTGGTATTTTTTAAGGGTTTTCCCCGGAAAGGACATGTTTTGCCCTTTCCGGGATTGCTTCTCTGACTTGTGGGGGTCAGAGATTGTTCACACTTGAAGGTATCTATCTTCTTATCTTATGATTTTCTTCTTGATAATTTCTTTATTCTAAGTATATATACAGATAGATATAGATACAGAGCCGTGGTAGCTCAGTGTCCAGGCGGTTGGCTCTTGTTGCATAGTACGCTAGCAACCCGAGTTCGATCCCCGGTGCCGGCACCAATAAATTTGCTGTTGCAATTTTATGTGCTGATTATCCACGCGCTCGGCGATGAAGGAAAACATCGTGAGGAAACCTACATGTCTTAGAAAAATTTTCTAAGGCATGTGAAGTCTACCAATCCGCACTAGGGCCGCGTGGTGGACTATGCCCTTATACTCTCTTTACAGAGAAGGCCTGTGCCCAGAAGTGGGACATATATATTATATATATAAAGGCTGTAACTTTAAGTATATATATATGTGAATAATAATATATATAGTATAGTATTTATCTTTTTCTTTGTTTTCCTTTATTTTTCTTTCCTATACACAATTTCTTTATTTATTTTCAAGAAAATCAAAATCACTTAATAATATAAGTAAATAATTTATATATGTATACTTAATACACTACTGGTGGTATTGTATTAGTCAACGCTAGGTGAGAAAAAAAAACATATAAGAAGTTGTTATCATACATCTTACTACCTAATAGAGGTTCAGGCTAAGCGACCTAAGAGCTATGCCACCTCTCAATCCGGCGAAGCAGTAAAGGCCAGCTTCTCTGGCCAACTGTGTTAGTTCGTCCAAAAAAAACCGGTCCTTATGTTAATCGTCGTCGAGACTTATGTCTAGCAGTAAATGTTCTATGACAGAAATGATAATGTTGAATCACCAATATACATCTAATTGTAGCTACAGGTTCCACCATAGAGGATTTAATACTCTTCGATGGAAGCAGCACAGTGCCCGGGTCTCCTAAACTAATTGTATCTAAATGAACATGCAATGACATCATTGTTGTCGATTTTTGATAGTTTTGGTAATCTCCTAGCATAGTGGTCCCACTGTGGTATTTGTGTACTAACGGCAATATCGAAGACGAGTGTCACAAGAGCGAGAGAAATAGCAATGAACAGCCCAAACCCAAACAAGCCGGGTAAGTAAAATTACTGTAAGCTATTTTCCTAACACGAAACAGAGAAAATTAGGCAAGTATTTTACGAATCTGCTGAAATAACCTTGTTATATATAGTAAAACTCCATTATTGTTTCAATTGTTGCTATTTGTTAATCTCGTAACCAATGATACATGTTTAATATGCCTATATATTTCAATGATTTATTTAAAATCAAGTAATCACAAAATATTCAAAAATTTAATCTAGAGAATATCGTTTTTGGCAAAATAACAATTTAATTGCAATAGATTGGTTGCATGGTGATATGTTTGTAAATACCAGACAACAAACCCACGGTAGAAATAAAGGTAAACTTTTTTTTTTACTTACCAAAATAATTCGATAACACTTTAGTTGGTGACAGTATCAAAAAGAAGTGCTGTTGAATTGGGCAAGCGAAACTCAAGTGTTCTATTAGGGCCACATTTAGACCACATCGGACGTTTGGGGTTAATGGCAGAGTGCCTCTAGATCGGTGCTTCAATGTAATATGTTTAAAAAGAAAAGCGATTTTACGACTTTTTAAAACAAAACAGACGTAAACGTAAACAAAAGAGAGCGTAGAGGAGTTTGTTGCATTTTTAAGTGCGGTAAATTCGGCGCATCAATCTTCAAATTAAAATCGAGGAATAAACTATAAAACAAAGGCTCGGTTAGTTAGAGCATTAGTATTCCCAATCTTTCTGTATGGAGTCATGGACAATTCTACCAAGAGAAAGTCGAAGAAGTGGACTGCCAAGTGCACATATATATCTGTTCCCCAACTCGCCATAAAGACCAAACTGTTCACTACGTGTCCACAGCGCGTACTGTCATATTTCGGGAAAATAATGCGTAGATGGGATGGCAACCTTGAACAGCTGGTCATCGATGGCAATACAGAAGGCAAGAGAACAAGAGGCCGGTCGCCAACACGATGGTCTGACCAAGTAAAAGGTGCCATCTCTCCTAATCTCTACCAGCTGGTGAGGGCTGCCTCGGACCGAAACCGATGGAGGCAGATTGTTCATTTGAGGGGCTCTAGTGACCACGATCCTCAGAAATGAAGGAACGACAAAGAAGGAAGGAAAACAAAACAAGATTTATTTCTTTTGATTTGTTTATGACTGTACTAGCGTATCCAGCCCGCTTCGCCGCGCTAGATTTCGCTTTATTTTATTTAAACAATAAACTTACATCATTAAATATTTAATTTAACTCTCACAATATATTAAATTATTCATTTCTTTCTCTTCTCGAGCGGGTGAAGATCATTGCCCACACCCATGTATATATCAGTAAATACAATATATTTTAGCGATTTATTGTACTTCATTATTTTCCACATTGTAATTCAATATGGTTCATAATGACATAAATATACACAACGCATGTGTCAATACAATTTGGGTTATAAAACAATAGAATATCATCATAGTAAATAAAAGCTGTATTTAACAGTTCAAAAAAGAAATGCTCCGATCATCACAAAACTTAACAGGATTACTCGCCAGGTCAATCTGAAGATTCCCTGAAAGTTTCATTGAAATCGGTGCAGTAATTTCAGAGCCTATATGGAATATAACCATACACTTTCTCTTTTATTTATATAGATTGTCAAAAGACGCTAAAAGACTTTTAAATCCATGTCATTTCTTTTACAAGAAACATAATCGGCTTATATCTTATCGATCTTCAGGAGTTGAATACAGTAAAATTGCATAATGTCCGTCCGCCCTGGCGAGAATTGGCAGATTTCACATTAGGGTTAGAAAGTTTTCTAACATAACACAGAATGGATACCGCCATCACCGCGGACAACATAGTCTGCATAGTCGCCTCCGATACCAGAGAACAATTCCTGGAATACTGTGAGCTAGCTATGTTCTTAGCCGCAAAGGCTAATGGCTCAATAGTAGCAAGAAGAGGAATGAAGAAATATCCTTAAAGGAGGAAAATATATATATATATATATTTTACAAAGGGATCAACGTTGTTGCACAAATTTTAGCAACAGGCTCATAGGGCCCTAAATGGGGTCAAAAAAACATATGTAAGTCTCATCACTGCCTAGCAAGTGATAAATCGGCACTTAAAATTGCTTCAAACCAATCCTTTGATGTCGGCACCAGAAATCAAACTCAGGTTGCTAGGTACTACAATTTGAGGCGACTGCCCGGACAACTGACAACGCTGCGATAGCTCATCACAGCTCTCGTTAAAGAATGTCGCAGAATGTTACGTTTTAATACACGGAAATGTTTGAAAGGAGTCTTTTGTTTTATAGGCGATAATTTCTAGTATTCGTATATAATTCTAAAGTTGCCTTTGAAAAGCAAAATGTTGCAACTTCCCACTAAGCAAACGTGAACGACATAAAAGAGTCGACACTTTTAAAAAGTAGAATCGCTCAATAAATTCAAGATTACCCTCAGAACGTGACGGAGCGAAATCAATTTTGTCTCAAACGGGAAAGAAGGCTAATCAAAAGAACGGAGTCAATAGGCGGAAACCGCCTCGAGGAATTACGTAGGAGTGAATAGGGGTGAAGCGGGGGTGGGGGGGTTAGAGGCGGGCCGGCGGAGGGAAAAAAAAGTGGAAATAATTCGTTAATCCCGTAATTGGAGCCCGCTACCGAACCGGAAAACAAATTTCCTATTATTGTGTGCTAGGGTTGAACATAATTGTAATAATATGCCGATACATTGTATAGAAACTATTTTTATTGATAACAAATCAGATTTAGTGTTCTTGGGCTATTTGTTTCTGCTCACACAATAATACAATAGTAGTAGAGCCGTGGTAGCTCAGTGTCCGGGCGGTTGGCTCTTGTTGCATAGTACGCTAGCAACCCGAGTTCGATCCCCGGTGCCGGCACCAATAAATTTGTTGTTGCAATTTTATGTGCTGATTAACCACGCGCTCGGCGGTGAAGGAAAACATCGTGAGGAAACCTACATGTCTTAGAAAATTTTTCTACGACATGTGAAGTCTGCCAATCCGCATTAGTGCCGCGTGGCGGACTGTGCCCTTATACTCTCTTTACAGAGAAGGCCTCTGCCCAGCAGTGGGACGTATATATTATATATATAAAGGCTGTAACTTTAACTTTTAACTTTAATAATACAATAATTAAAAAAAAGAATTTTTTTCGTAATCGCAAAGATCGCTTATTGGCAGTCATTTGTTATTTTGCTGTTAATCTTCCTATAAATAAATATTTGGGTGAGTGTGATGATTTATTCTTTATTTATTAAATTGTAAATATTTCTTTATTTGTTAGTATATATAATATGATAAGATTATGTTGTTGTAGTAAACTAACTTATAATAAAAATTTGGGTGAGTGTGATGATTTATTCTTTTCTCGTTTTAGCCGTCAGGATGGTTCACGTCTTCACTGGTCAATGCTCATGATGGATCTATTTAGCCTACACAGACTTACTATTTACTAGTAAATGCTTTAACTACAGCGAATTTAATTTTAATAAACAATTCTCGTTCTTTGGAACTACGCTAAAATTCGAGGAAGCTTCTATAGATTCACCGGACATTTGATAAGTGGTACATTATTTTTGTGACGATCTACACAGTTTGCCAGAGACGGATTGAGACGTGGCATAGCTCTTACGTTAAACTTGTACACGTGTAGTGTTGTCATATGCCGACGACGCTAAGTATCATCTCATAACTTTGGACTTAATGGCCAATTATCAATCTGGCCTATTAACTTTTTAAATTAACAAAAAACTGACATAAGGTAACTCTTACAAACTTACTCTATTACTGTTGACAGAGAGACATGAGACTGCCTTAGCTTATTGTAAATTAAAATGTGATAAAACAAATCGCTGGCTAAAAATTTGTGCTCGGTATATATACCGATATATGGCCTCACCCTTGTTACTCTGTCCTGTGAGAAGTTTTAAAACGTATTTATAAATATTTTAAAATTGCCAACCCTAATCAAAGAACAGTTAGAAAGTCGTAACAGAAAGTGTAGGTAGATAATTATTATTAGAGCGGGACTCATTAGGAGGCGATTGTTGTCCCCACCCCATCGGGCTGTGCCCCTACCCCCTCTCCCACGCTCGTCGAACGGTCACCGTCACACCTGACCGGACGATTTGTAAGCCATTGGCGAGGCACTTTTGGTATACATGCTGTTACTTTTTCACTATCAAAAATTATTTAAAACATGTGTTTTGTTCATTAAAATATACATCTATATATATAAAAGAGAAAGTGTGTGGGTTTGTTCCGTATAGGCTACGAAAAGGCTGGACCGATTACATTGAAACTTAGAATCCTTAGATTGACCTGACGAGTCCTGTAAAGTTTGGTGACGATCGGAGCACTCCACTTTTTGAACTGTCAAATACAGCTTTTATTTAAGTTACAGCCTTTATATATGTCCCACTGTTGGGCACAGGCCTTCTCTGTAAAGAGAGTATAAGGGCATAGACCGCCACGCGGCGCTAATGCGGATTGGCAGACTTCACATGTCTTAGAATTTTTTTCTAGGACATGTAGGTTTCCTCACGATGTTTTCCTTCACCGCCGAGCGCGTGGTAAATCAGCACATATAATTGCAACAACAAATTTATTGGTGCCGGCACCATTGATCGAACTCGGGTTGCTATAGTATATTAAGAAACTTGAGACGACCGCCCGGACACTGAGGTACCACGGCTCTTGCTTTATTTACCATGATGATATTCTATGGTTTTATAACCCAAATTTGTATTGACACATGCGTTGTGTATATTTAAGTATAATGAAGTATAATAAAGTACACTGAAGTATATTTAAGATATTAATTAAGGATTTTGAAGTATTCAAGGTAAATTATAGCGCCGCGAATGTATCCTTTGACTGATATGTACATGGATGTAGGTAATGATCCTCACCCGCTTGAAAAGAGAATGAATACGGAGAGAAATGAATAATTTAATATATTGTGAGAGTTAAATTAAATATTTAATGATGTAAGTTTATTGTTTAAATAAAATAAAGCGAAATCTAGCCCGGCGAAGCGGGCTAGGTACGCTAGTTAAATAAAAAAACATCCTGTAGCTGGGATTGAGTGCCGAGACGCTATTGGTCGACACTGGCTCAGCTTTTTATTTGTCGGTGCTCCAGTGACGAGCACTCGAGCGACGTGATCACAAAACCAAATAGAAACACAACTCACACTACCTATATAAAATATATTCTTCTACGAAATAGTTCCAAGGAGTGTTTACCTAATCTTAGATTGTCATAAATCTACAATCATCAAGCATTCTTCTTGCATGTTCCTATAAAAACGTTGAACAAATATTAACTATTTTATTGAATTGAAATTTTATCAAAGATGTTCAGAATAAGCTACCCCCTCATTCATACTCATACCTACACATACACTAACACACGCACACTTCAATACACGCAACCTTGTACACACAAACACACTCGATCAAACTTACTTTACATATGTAATTTATATGATGTTTTTAATTTTAGTTAATTTGTTGTGAATTGTTTGGAGATGGGCGTTAATATCTGAGACACAGTTCTTACAACTACGGCTATTATCGAACTTGTTGGCCCTCTCAGGCGCCCTCGGATCGGAATGCTTACGCGTAACATAGTAACCGTCCAAGCCGCGGTTACCCCTCACCAGGGGACCCTTGTGTCGAGTTACTAGCAATAGAGGTTCAGGCTAAGCGACCTAAGAGCTGTGCCACCTCTCAATCCGGTGAAGCAGTCAAGGCCAGCCTCACTGGCCAATCTGTGTAGTTCGTCATTAAAAAAATCGAACTAGTTTGTACATGTTTGAATGTTTCGTTTGAAATTATAATTATTATTAAATTAAATTAAATTGTTCTCTCAATTCCGTAAATTTAAGGTTTTTTTTTATTATCTTAAGACCTAAGGTTAGTCACGTAATCACGTAAGACTACAAGAGAAATAGGTACTTACGAAAACTGCCTCCTGAAACAATAGACAAAAAATTAAAAATAAAAACCTACTGGCATTTTAAAGACGTCGTTCTCCAAAAAAAAAAACTAAACCAATTATTACTGCTGTTCATTAAATGGATTCCAAATTCAAAAACAATTCATTCAATGTTCATCAATGGAACGGAATTTTATTTTTAAATGCGCGTTTAGATTTTCGACCAGTGCGCACGTCAAAATAGTGATGTAGTTACGTGTGTGATGGTCAAAATATTTGTTTATTTGCCATGTGAAGGGATTATCCCGCATTAGCTATTTGTGCTTGTTTGTTTTAATGATAACATGATTGATCGTTCGCTCCTTTCATAATAGCGAAGAAAGAAAAATGCATCTAATACTACCGCTAAACGCCATCATGCCCGCAATAGGACGTCCATGTATTCTGGTTTTGTTGGAGAGATATGAGTTGTAATTATCAACACCATCGCCAGTACTCTGACTACTTGGTGATAAAGACCTGAATTTAATTCTTAAGGCAAGACAAATCAAAATCATGAAAGTCCATACATTCTCCATTCTATTAACGTTTATAACCTCCCACGCATTTTAACCGTAGTAGGGTAGACGGATTTAGCTTTCGTTGTTCGATTTTTACCGATCTGATTATATACCATATGTTATAGGTGAGGTCTAGGCATAGGCATAGGCATAGGCATCAATAAATAAAGGTAGGTAAAGAAGTTTTGAAGTCCCTGACTTGAGCTAGGTACTAGACCAAGCCTATAGTTCTAGGCTTCAACCTATAGTTCTGGGCTCGTAGAACAAGACCATGGTGTCCCCTGTCTTAGAAGGCGACTAAAACGGCTTCGCGTTCACTGGACGATAAGGCTGGGGCCTTTGTCGTCCGCCAAAGTGGACCCGGGAAGAAGGCGACATCGGATATCCTGTGTTGCCTGCGAGGGCATAGGGGGAGAGGATTAACCTCCGGGACGTGCTCTCCGAGAGAGCACAGAGCAAAGGGACTCCAGTGCGTTCCACAGTGCGATCCCGGAGCCACTCACCATGCACGGAGAAAGGGCCACTGGGGGTTTTACTGGGTAAAAACTCCACAAAACCCCGGACCGCGAGTCTGCGAAACTAATTGTGAACTAAATGAATGTTCATTGACATCATTGTGGTCGATAATTGTAAATTTGAGTAGTCTTTTAGT
This sequence comes from Meandrusa payeni, assembly GCA_029286785.1. NCBI lineage: Eukaryota > Metazoa > Arthropoda > Insecta > Lepidoptera > Papilionidae > Meandrusa > Meandrusa payeni. The sequence continues at coordinate 5,520,820 of JAGSMX010000023.1, forward strand.
TTATTGGTGACATAATTGTTTAAAAATGGCGTACCACTGACACGCCACTTATGTTAGTATTTGGCGTATTTGGTAATCTTCTTCTTAAAGTACCTCTCCGAACTAGTCAAGCGAATTAGACAAACGAAGGTTGGCAGTCAGTTCACTATATCCCTTTCTCTCTCTTGCGTGGCGTACTCGCAATTTCGGTCCACTCTCTTATGTTCCGCAGCCATGACTTCTTTCTACAACCAACACTTCTTGTGCCAGCGACATTGGTAATAAAAGTAATTGATATAACTGTTGTAGATTGGTTTCATAATGAAAATTACTGGCAAATAGCAGAATCGGCGGCGTACGTTTCGGAAGTCAGTGTCTTTTCTCATTTTCTAGACTAAAATATATAGTATTGTATTTATCGAATTGAGTCTATTTAAAAATACTATAATTACATTTATTATCTAAAAAAACATTTAAATAGACGGAACCCTTAACAGGTCGCCGCGTTCGCGCTTGGCCACTTGTTATTGTCCGCCTAAAACAATATCTAGCTGCGGTCGCTAATCAACGTCCAAAAGTTTATACGCGTTGTCCCGCGGAATGATATTTAATTGTAGGCAACAGTTAAGCCGCAGTTTCAATACGCAAATTTATACTAATGAATTAGAATAGAATATAATATTTATTTATTACTAGCTGACCCGGCGAACTTTGTTCCGCCTTAATGGCAATAAATAAGCAGATTGTGTTTTTTTTTATTGGAAAAAATACAAAAAAAAATTAAATAACTACATTAATCATTCATTATTATTTCTGTATTTTAGTACATAGGTTGCTCTTCACACGATACACGACATTTTTTGTTTTATTATCAGGCGCAAAAACAAACAACGCAGATGGTCTTCCGACCCGTGAACATGCCACGTATAATTGACCATGGGAAAAACATGAATGTTCTAGATTTAAACCACAAACTTTTAAGGATTGGCCTTGTGATTTGTTGATGGTCATGGCAAATGCAAGACGTATCGGAAATTGAAGTCTATTAAATTCAAACGGCATATCGGTTGGGATCATCGGGATCCTCGGAATGAGAACTTCCTCTATATATATAACTATAGATTTGGTTACATGTTTATAACATTACACAAATTAAACGAACATCCATGTAACCATTGCAGCACATTTTATTGGTACACAGTGACTCCCAAACTAAGCAGACGCTTGTATCTTGGGAGCCAGAGTTGCGTTGTGGAGTTAGCATTTTGCACAAAGTTTTAGTTTTTTTATAATCTAGTTAATAAATATATATATACGTATATATAGATATATGTGTAATTAAGGTACTTAATTCGTGAGCAAAAATAAAGGCTCGGTTAAGTTTGAATATGTCGGAAGAAAAAGACGCTAGCTACCTGAAATAAAATTGTGCGTGTTAGACAATTCATCATCATCATCATTTCAGCCGTAAAACATCCACTGCTGGACATAGGCCTCCCCCAACGATTTCCAAAAGGACGAAGGTAAGCGGCCCGCATCCAGCTGCGTCCTGCCACCTTTATGAGGTCGTCAGACCACCTTGCTGGTTCGTGGTCTCCAATCGACAACTTTCGGCCCCATCGGCCATCTGTTCTACGTTATTACGTTATTTAAATTTTAGTACTTAGTGTCGCCACATGGACATAATATTTCCATTAATCAATAAAATCGAAGGTCACAACAATTTCAACGTAATTTGAGAGGTGGCCCAGCTGTCAGGGCTTATGCCTATAAACTGCATTCTTAGCATGACTATGATTTCGATTTTTTCTAAAATCAAATATAGGCTAAGTTACTCCTCAATAATGAAAGAATATACTTTTCAACTTACTATTACTATTATTTAAATACTTTTGTACAACAATCAACAATTTTGAAGCTTCAATAGCCTAATGGTTTAGGGTATGGCCTGCGAAACGTAAGGTCGTAGGTTCGAATTCACCATTCGATTATTGCCGTGAACCATGTCCTAGCACAAGCTTAAGCTTAGTTGGAATGGTTAACAAGATTGTTAGTAATATTTCTGAAAAAAAAAAGAAATATTGCTAGCTTTCTTTTTAAAAAAAAAATAATACATCACAGGAATATTATTCCTTAATTTTGCAAGGGGACGGCGCGTACGCAGTCCCCACTACCATAAATAATGCGTCCGAGTTATCCGCATAAGGGATAATCGCAGGAGTTAACTCTGCCGCAGTGCAATGGAAAAGTCTCGTCCTGGGGGAACCGCCTTCTTGATCACGGTATCTTCTACGCCAGGTAAGTATAGGAATATTAATCCTACCGTAATCTATCAAAATGTATTAAATACATTTTGATAGATTTCGGAATACTTTGCGACAGCATATGCTGAGACGGTGACCTATGGTATACTATTTGTCCGTGTAACTTTAACTGTATTTTATTTATTTTTCATTCTTTTTTAATGTGTGTTATATTTTGTCTGTAATATGTTTGTGTATTAATAATTATAAAATATTTATTGCAGATAACTTAATCCATAGAATTTGTTAGTAACAAAATAACTTAATACCTATGTTAGTATTTACAATTTAAATTACAACTAAAACTTAAAAACGAATGCGCTGTCCGTCAGGTACAAGCCAATAAGGTGCTTCATGAGTCATACCGCTCTGCAACAGTTTTCATTATGACGTTGGAACTGTCCCTCATTCTGCAGAGCAAGGAGGCCGCATTTTTCCTGATGATGGCACAAAATCCATCAGTATGTGCCTTGGCGAACATTTCGGATGCACAGCACAACTTGGGCAGCCCCATGAGCATTCTAAAGCCGTTATTATATTGGACCCGATATTATATTATGATGCCAATAAATAAAATGTCTATGTCCATGTCTTATATAGTTAGTGAAATTAAATAGATTCGCACGGTGGAAGCGCACCTTAAGCGAAGCGGCGGCAGAGCGGAAGACGAGCAGTAAATGAGAGGAAAGCAAAACAAATAATATTTCAACGTTCAAAAACTGTTTAACTAACTAACTGTAAACATGCAGTTATAAATGTGTCGAGTGCGCTCGTCACGCTGTACGGTCTCTGTGCCCGCGCGCCTACAATTGTCTATTTCAGGCTTTTTATTTCATAAGTTTATATTCTTTCATTGCCTCGCGCGTATTGAGTTCGTATTACATCGAGATATTTCCAGTTCTACTGTGACTATGCTTGCCATTATTCTAATGTATAGGAATAGACGAAAAGAAAATGGCGAATGAGTCTCCTCATGGGGAGGGGATCATCTAACTTACATAAGCGTCCATTCGCGACCGACGGAGGTTGCGAATAATCCTTGCGTGTTACCGCTATTTTATGGGCAGGCCCCACCCCTTAGAGGTTAGGAGCGTTGCTGGAGTTTCTTCGGCCACTTCTTCTCCCAGCGCCAACGCTTCCCGAAGTGGCACTCAAAGTTAGTTTAGCTTTTGAATGTCTCTTAGATTATCCGTGAAATAGCAACCGACCGAGTCGTGGTTCGGCCCTCTCGGGCGCCCTCGGATCGGCATGCTTACGCGTAACATAGTAACCGTCCAAGCCGAGGTTACCCCTCACCGGGGGGACCCTTGTGTCGAGTTACTAGCAATAGAGGTTCAGGCTAAGCGACCTAAGAGCTATGCCTCCTCTCAATCCGGTGAAGCAGTCAAGGCCAGCTTCTCTGGCCAATCTGTGTAGTTCGTCATTAAAAAAAAAAAAATCTAACTTACATTTTCATTTTCATCTTAGACGTAAGAAATAAGTGTGTGTTTTAAAAAAGACTTGGCTTAAGGGTCTTGTTACCAAGCCATAAAATATTCATCAACAATAATGTATAGGAATCCAACACGTAGAAATTCGACGTAGAACAAATGTAGTCGACATAGCTCTTAAAGCAAATTGAAGTGGCAGATTTTTACGATCTACACAGATCGATCAGAGCTGGCCTTAACTGCTTCACGGGATTGAGAAGTGGCATAGCTCTAAGGTCGCTTAGCCTGAACCTCTATCGCTAGTTACTCGACACAATGGTCCCCGTGGTGGTAACCTCGGCTTGGAAGGTTAGTAGCGCCCAAAGGGTCGAACCACTCAGTCGGTTGTTATTTCACGGATAATCTAAGGGACATTCAAAGTTAAACTTTCACCTGGTCTCCCTGAAACGTTGGCGCTGAAAGATATTAAATCAGCTCTGATCCCTAACATCGAACGATGATCTCAACCTTTTTGTTGCGGCACATATTTAACGATTTCAACTTCAAATTTGACGGCACACAACGAAAAAACACTGCATAAATAGTTTATGACAAAATTTTAAATATACGAAATAATAATATATGTTCATGTTATTTATTTATTTTTCATTCTTTTAATGTGTGTTATATTTTGTCTGTAATATGTTTGTGTATTAATAATTATAAAATATTAATTTCAGATAACTTAATCCATAGAATTTGTTAGTAACAAAATAACTTAATAACTATGTTAGTACGTACAATTTAAATTACAACTAAAACTTAAAAACGAATGCGCTGTCCGTCAGGTACAAGCCAATAAGGTGCTTTATGAGTCATACCGCTCTGCAACAGTTTTCATTATGACGTTGGAACTGTCCCTCATTCTGCAGAGCAAGGAGGCCGCATTTTTCCTGATGATGGCACAAAATCCATCAGTATGTGCCTTGGCGAACATTTCAGATGCACAGCAGAACTTGGGCAGCCCCATGAGCATTCTAAAGCCGTTATTATATTGGACCCGATATTATATTATGATGCCAATAAATAAAATGTCTATGTCCATGTCCATATCTTATATAGTTAGTGAAATTAAATAGATTCGCACGGTGGAAGCGCACCTTAAGCGAAGCGGCGGCAGAGCGGAAGACGAGCAGTAAATGAGAGGAAAGCAAAACAAATAATATTTCAACGTTCAAAAAAAAACTGTTTAACTAACTAACTGTAAACATGCAGTTATAAATGTGTCCGAGTGCGCTCGTCACGCTGTACGGTCTCTGTGCCCGCGCGCCTACAATTGTCTATTTCAGGCTTTTTATTTCATAAGTTTATATTCTTTCATTGCCTCGCGCGTATTGAGTTCGTATTACATCGAGATATTTCCAGTTCTACTGTGACTATGCTTGCCATTATTCTAATGTATAGGAATAGACGAAAAGAAAATGGCGAATGAGTCTCCTCATGGGGAGGGGATCATCTAACTTACATAAGCGTCCATTCGCGACCGTCGGAGGTTGCGAACAATCCTTGTGCGTTACCGCTATTTTATGGGCAGGCCCCACCCTTAGATGTTAGGAGCGTTGCTGGAGTTTCTTCGGCCACTTCTTCTCCCAGCGCCAACGCTTCCCGAAGTGGCACTCAAAGTTAGTTTAGCTTTTGAATGTCTCTTAGATTATCCGTGAAATAGCAACCGACCGAGTCGTGGTTCGGCCCTCTCAGGCGCCCTCGGATCGGCATGCTTACGCGTAACATAGTAACCGTCAAGCCGAGGTTACCCCTCACCAGTGGGGACCCCTGCGTCGAGTTACTAGCGAAAGAGGTTCAGGCTAAGCGACCTAAGAGCTATACCGCTCTCAATAAGGTGAAGCAGTCAAGGCCAGCTTCTCTGGCCAATCTGTGTAGTTCCTCATTAAAAAAAATCTAACTTACATTTTCATTTTCATCTTAGACGTAAGAAATAAGTGTGTGTTTTAAAAAAGACTTGGCTTAAGGGTCTTGTTACCAAGCCATAAAATATTCATCAACAATAATGTATAGGAATCCAACACGTAGAAATTCGACGTAGAACAAATGTAGTCGACATAGCTCTTAAAGCAAATTGAAGTGGCCGATTTTTTTACGATCTACACAGATTGGTCAGAGAAGCTGGCCTTAACTGCTTCACGGGATTGAGAGGTGGCATAGCTCTTAGGTCGCTTAGCCTGAACTTCTATCGCTAGTTACTCGACACAATGGTCCCCGTGAGTGGTAACCTCGGCTTGGAAGGTTAGTAGCGCCCAAAAAGGGTCGAACCACTCAGTCGGTTGTTATTTCAGGGATAATCTAAGGGACATTAAAAAGCTAAACTTACTTTGAGTGCCACTTGGGAAAGCGTTGGCGCTGGGAGAAGAAGTGACCGAAGAAACTCAAGCCACAGTCCTAACATCTAAGGCAGTGATTCTCAACCATTTTTTGTTGCGGCACATATTTAACGATTTCAAAATTTGACGACAAAGAAAAAGATAAAAATTATTTACTTACTACAACACACTGCATAAATAGTTTATGACAAAAAATTTAAATATACGAAATAATAATATATGTTCATGTTATTTTTTTTATTTTTTTGCCTGTAAACTAGCGCTTGACCATGATTACACCTGGTGTTAAGAGTGGTGATATAGTCGATAGATGGTGCGCGCTATTTTAGTAAATGCCTATTCACTCTACTCTTGAAGGCTCCCACGTCGTACTTGAACGGAAAGACTGACGCCGGCAACTTATTCCACTCCTTTGCTGTACGCACGATGAACAATGACTCAAGTCATTTGTTCGGACGCGCGGAACATCAACTATAAAAGGGTGGAGACCCGCCGAGTGTCTAAATGTCCGAAGGTAGAATGGGGATGGGGGAATTAACTCGTGTAATTCCTGTGCACACTCTCCAAAATGTAATGTTTAAAACACCGAAAGGCTGGCCACCATGTTAAAAGTATTTTTCTTTTTAAATGATATAATTTAATAATATTAACATTATTATATATTTGCTAAATTTGGTGGCACACAAAAGTGCGCCAAATTGGTTGAGAATCACTGATCTAAGGGGTGGGGCCTGCCATAAAATAGCGGTAGCGCGCGAGCATTATTCGCTACCTCCGACGGTCGCGAATGGACGCTTTGTGAATTTGTAAAGATATAGAAAAATACAGCTTTCATATTCAAGAAAACTAACACTAGATCGCTAATCATTTAACATTACAACAATATTTTTCATTTATTGATACGTATAAATGTTTTTTTATATATATAGTCATATATTTTGCCAGACAATGCCTTTTGGCATTATGTCCGCCTTTTGTACTCTTTTATTTTCTGCAAATAAATATTAACTACGTCTTAAATAAATAACAAAACCGAAATCAACAACAACAGATTATTAACAATTAAACAATCATAAAAATAAACATCGCGTTCCATTTTCAAAACAAGATCAATACGGCCACCAATAAATATATCCACCTGAAACAACAGAATAGCAACGCGCCTCGATAATAATCTGTGGTCTTTATTTCGTAAGGCGTACATATAGCAGGCGTAGCATTTTTTAATTACCGACAATTATGTGCGGCCGCAACGTTCGCGATCCGCCGCCCGCTCCGTACGTTTATTGTTGCCGTAAAACAATAAAAAACATGTTTAGTGACACGCACACAACGCTGAACAAACAAACACGAAACGCACGTGTGTTTCACTTCATATTTTTAGTCTGTATAAATAGTCGAGTTTGTTTTTTGTTCGCTTGAATGCCGAATGTGATAATCAGTGGGCTCTCACGGGCGCCCTCGGATCGGAATGCTTACGCGTAACATAGTAACCGTCCAAGCCGAGGTTACCCCTCACCGGGGGCGACCCTTGTGTCGAGTTACTAGCGATAGAGATTCAGGCTAAGCGACCTAAGAGCTATGCCACCTCTCAATCCGGTGAAGCAGTCAAGGCCAGCGTCTCTGGCCAATCTGTGTAGTTCGTGATAAAAAAATCAAGTGTTATGAGATAATTTAGTCAACGTTATGAACTGTTTTATTAACTTAACTGAGTTATAGATGTAGTGAGAAATGATTTTCGTACGGAAAAACTCGGAATTTATTCGGAATACGATGACACCCGAACTGTTCATGAATAATCGTATTAAATGAGTGACATTTTCATATCCACTAATATGAGAGAGCATGATAAATACGAACTTTTCCAAATCTTTTCCCACTACATCTACATGTATTTATGTACGCATGTGAGAAGCTATATTTCTTTGGCATCATTAAATAATAGTTTTTAATTGCATGCAAATAATTACAATAAAATAATAAACAACAGGAAACAGTGAATTACACAACACGCATACAATGCGCCGTGTAAATATATACACACACATGCGCAGGTAGGGTTGCCACCGTAAAATATTATTCCTGTTTTCATCTGTTAATCAAATGAAGATCTTAAATTGCCAAATGGGTAAGCGTAAGCATTGATCTTATAGGTATAAATCCCATACTTGTATCTATGATCTGTAGAGTTTTCAGTGAACATTTTTTGATTCAAAAAAACAAGACACTGGCTCATAGACCTGAATAACTTACACCCCCCACACCCATGAAAATGACCGCTGTAATGTACAGTCTTATTCAATCAAGTTTGGTTTATGTCAATAGTCGAATGGTTGGTTCCAACTTTCCAACTATAGGTTTTTGTAGACCGTACCTCGAATAATTGGACTGCAGATGCCTTAAAGGAAGCAAACGCAATGTTGCCTATTTACATTTGGTTGGTAAAGCTTTTCAAACACAATAACTCTGGCCTTGTAAAATAAGACTACGGTATCCCTTGCGTATAAGGCGACTAAAAGGGGCCTCGGGTTCACTGGGCGACAAGAGTGGAGACCTTGTCGTCCGCTCAAGTGGACCGGGAAGAAGACGACATCGGCTAGCCCATGTCGCTTTGCACTGCGAGGGCACAGGGGAGGAGGGATTAATCTTCACCCGCGACGTGCTCTCCCAGAGCACAGTGCAGAGGGGCTCTGGTGCGTTCTACTGGAGATCCCGGAGCCCCTCACCATGCACCGAGGAAGGGCCACTTTATTATATGTTTTATTAGTGGGTAAGAACCCCACATCTTCTTGAAGATTTCCACACTGTCAACAAAAAACTGTTAAAAAAGGTTTTTGTTGTAACGTTTTCAAAAATGGAGAAAACAAAAAATGCAGACCAGCTGTATGTTTATACATCAAATATTTATTGCCTCATAATGGCGTAATTTTTCTTGACCGATTAGATTTTTTTTTCGATTGAAATAATTGATTCCAATTAGATCTCATGTTAATTTTGTGGGCCCTACACCCACTTTGGCGTACAAGTCAAGGCTAGGGAAGTACAGCTTAACGACAAGAGTATGAAGTGATGAAAAAGAGAGTAGACGAGAGAACGTCGTACTATATCTATGATATTTCGACAAAGCTATTAGTGAATAATCTTCACTGAAGGTAAGATGTGTACTGAGAATATATTTCTCATTCATTTTTGGCGCAGATTTGTAATAACTTTTTATATTTACTTACGCTAGTTAATTATTTGGAGTATTGACAACCCTAGTTAAACGATAAAAACTCATTTGAACGTCGAAAAATAGCGATGATTATAAAGTTCACTCGCGAATCATTTTTATAAAAACCCCGGAGTGATAGCGCGAGTAACCGCACGAGTGGGTTGCGTCAACACGTGCTAATTAAATCATTTCCGGTGTTCCTTTAAGATCTTTCATATTAAGTCTTCTTTTGTTGTGGAGATCCAATGAATTAAACACTTCGCTTCGTCATTCACAATACGTACAGCAAAGGACTGGAATAGTTTGCCTGTATCTGTCTTTCCCTGCGATGACAATGCAGGTATTTTAAGAGTAAAGAGAATAACTATTTAGAGCGTCTTACCATCAAGGACTGCATTCCACTTAATATCAGGTGGGATCGTAGTGAAGCACTTGCTTAGAAAGTATAAATATCAACACGGCTACTCCAGAGAGATGATTCTCTTAAGAAGCAAAGAACGCTCATCTATTAGTATATGACGCATAGTACGCAATCTCTTTCTGTTTCCAGGTACTTGGAGAGCATCGTCAAGACTGTTGCAGATTTGCTAATACCGAGGATTCAGACCGGCCCGATCGTGGACGAACGCCGAAGTTCGCACAAAATAGGTTATTAGAAGCTTCGCATTGTCTATCGCATTTACTATGGGAGGTATTCTGAATAAATTCAAGAAAGTTCGGAATCATCCAAACGGCAAATTTCCATTACACATATATGATTTTCGCGTTACATTGTTTCCGCGCACTTTTAACTTACGGAATCAGTTGGCACCAGAGGTGTTTCTGTACCGATACGACGAGGGACTTAGACGAAACTAGCGTACTCCTTTCTCTAAGCCAGGCAATGCACTCCTGCATAAGTTCATGGTGATCGCTTAAGGTCAGGTTGACCCTTGAGCTCGTTTTTATTTGTATTTTGTTTCAACTAACTAGGTAAAATAGAGTCTATATACATATACATACTATAAACAAATACATATTTTCACAGATACGTCAATTATGTGTTATTACTTTACGCAACCTCTACTATACTAACTCGTTTCACTTTAAGTGACATGTGTCATAACTCTTCGTGAAAAAGTTCGCAATTTCTGATAAATTTATAGATATATATACAACGGTTATCATTTAACATCCGGTTTTTTTTAAATGACGAACTACACAGATTGGCCAGAGAAGCATCTGGGCGGAAGGCGACGGTTATGTGGGGTTTTTACCCACTAAAACCTCCCCGGTGGCCCTTCCTCGGTGCATAGTGAGTGGCTCCGGGACCTCCATTGGAACGCACCGGAGACCCTCTGCACTGTGCTCAAAAAGAGCACTTCCCGAGGTTACTCCCTTCCCCTTGTGCCCTCGCAGTGCAAGGCGACACGGGCCAGCCGATGTCGCCTTCTTCCCGGGTCCACCTTGGCGGACGACAAAGGCCCCCTTGTCGCCCAGTGAACCCGAGGCCCCTTTTAGTCGCCTTCTACGACAGGCAGGGGATACCGTAGTCTTATTCTTGAGAGCCCAGAACTACAGAGCTGGGCTTGACTGCTTCACCGGATTGAGAGGTGGCATAGCTCTTAGGTCGCTTAGCCTGAACCTCTATCGCTAGTAACTCGACACAAGGCTCCCCCCGGTGAGGGGTAAAAACAGCAGCATAAAAAATAAAGCTTTTAAAGAGAGAAACGGAAGGAATCCGTAAGCCTACATATCAATCAAAACGCACCAAATCATCTCCGTAAACAATACAATGTCTCAATCAAGACGAGCGCCGAATGGCAATCATACGGCGGCCATTTTATAAACCGTTTAGAAATCAATTAGCGGTCCACAAAGCGTTCGTTGCGGACCGAATTAACCTCATCCAAGCCACCGATCCACATGTGTGTGTTACTATAAAAATAAAACAGATAGCCAGCTCGCCTAAGCTCTATTGTGCCCCGTTTGCTATGCGTTCCGATCAATTTAAACTGCAATTAAATAAACAAATATATTTACGAGAATATACAAGACCCGACTTTAAATCAAATCAGTGACGAGTCAAACATTTACCGCTATTAACGACTGTATGTAGCTCAGTTTTCGGGCGGTCGCCTCAAGTTACAGTACGCTAGCAACCCAAGTTCGATCGCTGGTACCAGGATCAAAAGAATTGTTTGTTTTAATTTTAAGCGCTGATTTACCACGCAGCGGTGAATGAAGACATCGTAAGGAAAATGATCTTATCATGTAAAGTTTGCCAATCTGTATTATGGCCGTTTTATTTGGGGCGGAGGGATTAACCTCCCATCCAATTCTCTCCGAAAAGCACAGTGCAGAGGGCCTTCGGTGCATTCCTCCGGAGATACCGGAGCTCCTCACCATGCACCGAGAAAATGCCACAGGGGGGGTTTTAGTGGGTAATAGCCTCACATAACCCTGCCTTCCCCAAAAGGCGGGGTACCTTGTTGAAGATTTTCCCCGTTAACAAAAAAAAAGGCCGTTGATTTGGAGCAACTGTGCAAGGGTCCCGGAGACCTGTGATTTCATATAAATAAATAAAATCACGGCTTAGTTGGTAGCTTTTATCGGAAAACTCGAAACGAAAAAAGATTTAAAATAGCTAACTAGCTTTAAACACTATTTCGGAAAGACTGGGAGAAAAAGTGGGCGTAATTTGAATCTGTTTCAAGTAAGAAATAAAAATAAATCCATCTACTGGTACAAGTAGATAACGAAGAGTAAACGAGGCTACAATACTTCCGAGCTCAGTAAACAGGTAGGGGGAAACATATGAAAAGTTTATGCTACTGAAATGTAAATGTGGCTCACAAATGAATGAATGGAACGACCATTGACTTAACTCTAGCTGGTTCAAAGGAGGAATGGATTTCTTTTTCTTATAGCGAAAATAATATTTATTGAATATTCATTTAAAATCCACTTTAAGTCGAATTTAACATCCTCTACGCATCGTTATTTTTCCAAAGTATAATTGATTTTTTTCTTTATTTTGTAGGAAACCTGTGGCCTTTTGGGCGTGTCAGCCCCGTCATACCCTAACCTTGATCGCATACTCAAAAAGTAAATAAAAGTTTTTCCAGTTTCCAAAATATAATAATAATATAGTTTATTTGCAAAAATAAAGTTGAATACATATAAAGGTAAGTCCCTTAACTCCCGAACTAGCGTAAGCTGTATCTCAGGAGCTAATGTCTTCCTCCGTCACTTTTTTAATCTTAAACATTAATATAGTAAAAAAAAAAACAAAAGATAAAAAATTGTGTAACATATAAAATGTATAACGTAAATAAATAGTCGAAAATAAAATCTGTTTTTTAAATGTTTTTGTGTGTATGTGTGAGTAAAGCTATCAAGCTATGTACATAAACATATAAACAGGAAATGATGCGTTAATATTTTAAATTGGCACGACTGTAAAGCATCTTTGCTAAAGTGACTGGAAGGTTTGGACTACGAGGATAAATACAATATAATTTTTATCATTTATACAAAAACATATCGGACTCAAGTTAATGTCAGAAATAAAAGTACGACGTATAGCTTGTTTGACAGTTCAAAAAGAGGAGTGCTCCGATCGTCACCAAATTTTACATAATTACTCGCCAGGTCAATCTGAACATTCCCCGAAAGTTTCATTGATATCGGTCTAGCCGTTTCGGAGCCTACATGGAACATACCCAGACACTTTCTCTTTTATACTATATATAGATTAATAAAATTTCTTTTTTCGTCCTCCCCGTCCGTACAATTTTCGTAAAAATGTGTACAAAGTTTTTGTTTCACGTATTAATATAACAATTGTCTAATTTGAAACTTGAGACGAAGTGAAACGAGAGAACTCTGGTTTTTTGTTAGTTTTTTTTATATAATTTCCAAGCAAGTGCTTGACCACGATCCCACCTGATGTTAAGTGGAAATGCAGTCCTGGATGGTAAGGCGCACTAGCTTAGTAAATGCCTATTCACTCTACTCTTGAAAACACCCACATTGTAATCGGAAGGGAAGACAGACGCGGGCAAACTATTCCAGTCCTTTGCTGTACGAAGAATGAAAGACGAAGCAAATCGCTTCGTTCGGGTTTGAGGATGTTCACAACAAAGGATGAAATGCCGCAGTGCGTCTAGAAGTCCGATGGTGGAAAGGGGATGGGGGAATTAGATCATGTAGTTCCTGAGCACACTCTCCAAAATGCAATCTGTAGAAAACCAAAAGGCTATCTACCTTACGCCTGTGCTCAAGACTGAGGAGACTGGTTTCAGCTGCGTTACCAAATAGCCTCTTAGCCCGCCTCTCCACCGAGTCCAAAGAATTATTAAAAAATTTTCTATAGCCAACTTTTCAAGAAATAACAAGAATCCAGTGTCGGGGACCACGCCAACACCTCGTTCATTTTAACTAAACACGCTTCAACGTAATATTACATTTTATTAGTTTACAACAGATAATTAACAAGTTTCCTAGAACGAGCACACGTGACGTCCTCTATTAATTTTATTTTAAAACTTTTTTGTCGCTCGGACTAAGACAATGTTTACATTAAGCCTCTGGCACGAAAAGAGTCGGGTTGGTTTTTAATAGGTCTGTAAGTTTTTTTATAAGGTGCCTGGTGATTTTTTGTTTTTTTTTCCAAACTCGTAAAAAGCGTGTTAAGGAATATTTATTTAAATGTTTTGAATAACAAGTTACGTTATCCAATAACTATTCTTGTCAAAATTATTGAATTTTGAGGTAAGAAAATTATGGAAATACACTCGTGAGCAAAAATAAAGGGTCGGTTAAGAAAGTTTGAATATCTCGGATAAAGACGCTAGTTCAGCCCTGTAGTTCTGGGCTCCCAAGAATAAGACTACGGCATCCCCTGCCTGTCGTACAAGGCGCCTAAAGGGGCCTGCCTGAGTCGTCCACCAAAATTGACCCGGGAAGAAGGCGACATCGGCTGGCCCGTGTCGCCTTGCGCTGTGAGGGCACAAGGGGGGGAGGGAGTAACCTGCTCCCCCGGGACGTGCTCTCCTTGAGCACAGTGCAGAGGGCTTCCGGTGCGTTCCACTGGAGATCCCGGATGCATGAGCACCTAGGAAAGGGCCACCGGGGAGGTTTTAGTGGGTAAGAAGCCCACATAACCGCCGCCTTCCCCCCAGAGGGCGGGGTGTAGGTAGGGTCCCTCCCCACCTGTGCCCTCGCAGTGCAAGGCGACTCGGGTCAACGGTGTCGCCTTCTTCCCGAGTTCCCGGGACTCTAGTCCTAGTCCTAGTCCCTATCCAACATATTATGGGACATAATTAAAAACATTTCAAACACCAAAAAGCATCATCCATTCATAAATGACAGCGCTGTGAGTGTACAAAAATTAAAAGAATAGAAAACATACAATTTGAGAACCACATCTATTTTTAAAGTCGTTTTAAAACAGAAATCACATACATTTTAATATATTGAATGAATGAAAGGTCACCATTGATAAAAATATTGTTAACAAATATTTTTAATCGAACGGCAGATTTAGTTATATTTGACCGCGTCTGGATGAACGCCAGAGCTTTGATTCTTATGAATCCAGAGTAGAAAAATATAGAGGTTACCTTGCTTTTATTTATTTACAATTATCTTAATGCTTAGTTGGACCATTCCAACAGGAATGTTAAACAGAAAAAAAAATGCTAGCTTTCTTTAAAAAAAAAATAATAATTTAAGCAGTGATATCTCATTAGCTTTAATTTGACTTACTTAGCTCTTTAGTTTGACTTACGTTCTAACAATCAGCAGTTCCTTAAATTAAAAAAAACGATTGGTAATATACGTGTTCAATGTGTGGAGATAAGCTCACATTTTAGATGTCATAACCATTACAATCTAAAAAGCTTGGTGAATAGTAAATATCAATTGACTTGATTTAATAACTAGAGAAAACACAACACACATATATACATAATACAATATTTAATAATATTTACGAGTAAAAACAAAAACAGACTTTACACGCTTTGTTTTTCTGAATTATCCTAGGAATGATATGAGATAGAATTAATCAGAACCTAATCAAACTGTCATGAAATTACTATTGTATATCCTTTCCAAATAAAAACTAAATTGGTTGGGGTGATATTGAGTTATTCGTCTATTTGTCGCGCACATATAGACGAATACACGATGCAAATTTAAGACGTATTTGATTTTCTCATGGATGCCGTTGTCAGAATTAGACCAAATGGGAAACACAAGCTTTCAAATAAAAAAAGAATCATGAAAATCAGTTCGCCCAGTCGTAACGTATGTGTAAAGACGAATTGAGAACCTTCTCCTTTTTTGAAGTCAGTTGAAAAAAAATTGGAGCCACCTCTGTGCTTATCTACTCTGTGTATTCAAAAGCGTAATGTAGTGTTCTTAGTAGAGAGTAGAACACCGAAGTAAATGCGTCAAACATAAACAGAGGCGGTAGCGTTTAAACGCGCGGCGGAAACGTCCTATACGTATAACGTATCCTTTGTGATCGTCTCCGGCGCGTCTGTCCGTCTGTCTGTCACGCAGCGGCGCTATGTTGCCACTACTGATTGTAATTGCCAAACTTCCGCGTCTATTAGCGTTGCTGTTGATGTTTCGCGCGTCCTATGGCCAGATTGGAATGTTAATGTAAGAAATTCAAATGCTCCATTACAAAAGCCATCACATCCCTAAACAGCGTAGCCTTTTTTATTGGAGACGGATGCAAAGGAGCATGCTCACCTGCTCTTTAACGATCTCGCCACCCACAAACACCTATTAACGAGATTGCGGGTGCGTTTCCGATCTATTATAAAGAATCTAATCGATTTTCAGGAGTTATCTACAAGGAAAACAATGCTAATAAAACTAAAATGGATGGATTTGAAATACATTAATTGTTAACATATTTCTTAACTCTACTTCCAACCTTATCAATCTGTTATTCTTTTTTTTTGCTGACGGGGGGGAAATCTTCAACAAGATCTGTTGGGTTATGTGCGGTTCTAACCCACTAAAACCTCCCTAGTGGCCCTACCTCGGTGCATAGTGAGGAGCTCCGGGATCTCCAGAGGAACGCACCGGAGTCCCTCTGCACTGTGCTATTAGGAGAGCAAGTCCCGGGAGGGGGAGGTTACTCTCTGCCCGTGTGCCCTCGCAGTGCAAGGCGACACGGGCCAGCCGACGTCGCCTTCTTCCCGGGTCCACTGAGGCGGACGACAAAGGCCCTCACCCTTGTCGCCCAGTGAACCCGAGGCCCCTTTTAGTCGCCTTCTACGACAGGCAGGGGATACCGTAGTCTTATCCTTGAGAGCCCAGAACTACAGGGCTGATGCTTATGAATACCTTACTCCCTGTGAGACGGCGCAGCATGTATTTACATAAACACAGTCAAGCCTTTGAGCGATCATGCTCAGGATGCTGTTGGAGCTGGTCCGCATCCTGCGCACCAGAGATGCACACCTCTTGCGCAACCTCCCCAGGTTACTCTCTCTCCCGTGTGCCCTCGCAGTGCAAGGCGACACGGGCCAGCCGACGTCGCCTTCTTCCCGGGTCCACTGAGGCGGACGACAAAGGCCCTCACCCTTGTCGCCCAGTGAACCCGGGGCCGCTTTTAGTCACCTTCTACGACAGGCAGGGGATACCGTCTTATTCTTACGAGCCCAGAACTACAGGGCTGGAGCTCATTCTCTTATTTTAACCTAACCCTTAAAAAGGGGTTGGTTTCGAAAAATTCGGATCACAAAACGCGATATGAGGGCATGAACATTTAAATAAATACACAAGAATAGAGAGCCTATTTTGTGTAATGAGTCTAATATGTTTATTATAAAATACTAAACCAAAGAGTAAAAAAGCCTTGTAATTATTACCTACAGGTAACTTATGATTAGGCTGCATGCTACAAAGCTACAAAGCGTCCATCCGCGACCGTCGGAGGTTGCGAATAATCCTTGCGCGATACAAGTACTTTATGGGGAAACCCCACCCTCTCGATAGGATTAGGAGCGTTGCTGGAGTTTCTTCGGCCACTTCTTCTCCCAGCGCTAACGCTTCCCGAAGTGGCATATAAGTTAGTTTAGCTTAGATTGTCCCAGTAGATTTCGTTAATAAAATAGCTACCGACCGAGTCGTGGTTCGGCCCTCTCGGGCGCCCTCGGATCGGACTGCTAACGCGTAATAATGGTAACCGTCCAAGCCGAGGTTACCCCTCACCCTTGTGTCGAGTTACCACCTAAATAGAGGTTCAGGCTAAGCGACCTAAGAGCTATGCCACCTCTCAAATCCGGTGAAGCAGTAAAGGCCAGCTTCTCTGTGCCAACTGTGTTAGTTCGTCAAAAAAAAAAAAAAAGGCTGCATGCCTCTTAACCTTTGCCTTTTCGAATAAACAATAAAATATTAAAAAAAATCATAGACGCACATAATATAATTCACAGTGATCTTTACGAAAGCATCTGGCAACTTTTCTCCACGAGCATTACAAATAGACAATACGTACACCGCTCCGTTAGATTTGTTTATGTTTATTTAAATTCACATTCATACACATATTCGTATCATTTGCGCTTTGTAGTCCCAGTAATGGCCGTCATAGTGCTGTATTGTTCACTAGTGTTGTACATACTAAATACTTATTATACAACATATTGTATTATGACTTATTTTAAACTCAGATTCACAAAGGCGGACCTACATGTCTTAGTGGCATTCTGTGCCACTTCACATAGGGTGAGAAAAACAAGCAATGAAGAAACAGATAACTAAATAAATAAATACATGCAAAGAGTTTATATCAAATTAATAGTCGTTACAGTGATTTAAATTATCTTATGACGTCATTTAAAAAAACGACTCATTCATCTCTTAGAAGTTATTATTTAAAATTATATTTCTCTATTATTTAAATAGGAGAGAAGAGTTATAGTTAACTAGCGTAACCAGTCCGCTTCGTCGGGCGAGAGTTTGTTTTATTTTATTTAAACAATAAACTTACATCATTAAATATTTCATTTATCTCTCACAATATATTAAATTATTAATTTCTCTCCTTATTCATTCTCTTCTTGAGCGGGTGAAGATCATTACCTACACCCATGTACATATCAGTAAATAATACTTCAGTATACTTAATTATAATTCAATTTACTCCATTGTACTTCAATATTTGATTTGAGCCGCGGTAGCTCAGTGTCCGGGCGGTTGGCTCAAGGCGGCACCAATAAATTTTGCTCTTGCAATTTTATGTGCTGATTAACCACGCGCTCGACGGTGAAGGAAAACATCGTGAGGAAACCTACATGTCTTAGAAAATTTTTCTACGACATGTGAAGTCTGCCAATCCGCATTAGAGCCGCGTGGCAGACTATGCCCTTATACTCTCTTTACAGAGAAGGCCTCTGCCCAGCAGTGGGACATATATATTATATATATAAAGGCTGTAACTTAACTAACTTTAACTTCAATATGGTTCATAATGACATAAATATACTCGACGCATGTGTCAATACAAATTTGGGTTATAAAACAAAGGAATATCATCAGTCCAAAAAGAGGGGTATAGAACATACCCACAGACATAATGTCATGGACTGAGACATAAGTGAAGCCATAATAATAATAATTCATTTATTCAATTAAGTAACTTAGACTCATCATTATTTTAAATAACTATTAAATAACAACCTTAGACTAAATTATAAGATTATAATATAAAATTATTATTATAATTATTTCATTATAATAATAATATAAAAAATATTATATTATACTAACGGCTTGACTATGCTTATGAATACCTTTTTTTTTGTTTACGGGGAGGAAATCTTCAGAAAGATACCCCGCCTTCTGGGGGGAAGGCGGCGGTTATGTGGGGTTCTTACCCACTAAAACCTTCAGTGGCCCTTTCCTCGGTGCACGACGCCCCTCGTCAAGGATCTCACGTGGAACGTACCGAGCCCTCTGCACTGTGCTCAAGGAGAGCACGTTCCGGGGAGGTTACTCCCTCCCTCCTGTGCCCTCGCAGCGCAAGGCGACACGGGCCAGCCGATGTCGCCTTCTTCCCGGGTCCACTTTTGTGGACGACTCAGGCCCCCACCCTTGTCGCCCAGTGAACCCAAGGCCCCTTTTAGTCGCCTTGTACGACAGGCAGGGGATACCGTAGTCTTATTCTTGAGAGCCCAGAACTACAGGGCTGATGCTTATGAATACCTTACCCCATGTGAGACGGCTCAGTATCTGTTTACATAAACACAGTCAGGCCTTTGACCGATCATGCTCAGGATGCTGTTGGAGCTGGTCCGCACCCTGCGCACCAGAGATGCACACCTCTTGCGCATTGTTGCAAAAAAGCATGCCACCTGTGCATCCGCGAACATCCCCGATGCACTACAGAAACGGGGCAGCCCCAACAGAACCCTGAACGCGTTGTTATATTGAACAACATTAGCCACAGACAAAATCAAATTGTTTACTCTATACTAAGATGTAATTTAAATTATTTTTGTACCCTACTTTGCAGTATCTATTAATGATCGAGGTTCGCATACCGTCTTCGCAATACAATACATATAGCCGTGAGCAAAAATAAAGGGTCGGTTAAGAAAGTTGGAATATCTCGGAAGATAAAGACGCTAGCTAACTGAAATAAATTGTGCATGATAGACAATTAAATATCCTTATAATAAAATAAAATATTTTTATTAATTTATTTATATTTTATTAAAAAAAACATAAGCTTAAACGAAAAGGATTTCTTACGTAAACTTGGAAATACAGTATTTTCATTAAAATTATTTTTAAAATTTTAGTACTCAGGTGACACTAACCGACCGACTCTTTATTTTTGCTCACGAGTATAAATTTATGAATGCGTAAGTACATTTTTTAAATTTTGAAATGTCTATGAAATTACTGGCATCATGTAACCGATTTAAAAAATTAAAAAAAAAAAACACCGACACAACATATTGACCGCACATCACTCGACCAGAGAACGGGAGCGAGTTATTTCCACTAAATATGTGCTACTGTTTCCGCGTTAAAACAATAAACATGCCTCCATATTGTTTTAACATCAACACGATGGCACGAGATTGTTCAATTGTGTACTTATTACTGCGATTCAAAGGAAATTTAGAATGTAATAAAGGCATGTAACCGACATTTTGCTAACAGCGCTAGCTTATTCCGTGCAATAAAACTCATGGAGTCTACTACAGCTTGAAAGTTGCTGGTCTATTACAGTTATTACCGGCTGTATACTGAAAGAACGAGATAAATCCTTACTTAAACAATTCCAACAAGTTAAGAATGTCCCTCAGAAAAGACTTGCATTTTGCAACACTTCTGTTTGGAATCATTAACTCGGAACAGCCTAAATATCTGTACGAAAAGGCGGAATGAAGATACTAGCTGCTTAATTAGAGCTAAAAACTGCATTTTACAAATTCCGCTACACCGATCTGCTGCGTTCCGCGGCAGTGTTGGAATAATTTGCCACCGCCCATAAGAGACAGTAAATCTGTAAACGCATTTAAAAATAAATTAAAACTCCTGATGTTAAAGTTACAAAAAGATAATATCCCCGTGATATGGTGACTTGTTGTTTCCAATATTTTCAATATTTTATTATATAATAAAACTTTGTACGTTTAATTATCATATTATTTATTTTAGTTTATTTTTGACTCAATAATATATTTATTTATGAAAATTTTTCATCTATTATAAGCCTTCGACCAAACAACCATAAAAAATACAAAATTATTTTATTGTATAAAATATATTTTAATCTCATAACTGTTTTATTCATGTATCATATTTATTATCCTCTTATTGTCTGTATAAATCCCATATAAATTATAAAGGTATTGCGCGCGCACGTCTTTAGGTAGTCCCGGGCACCGTTGAAAATCAGCGCTGTCGCATCCTTGCGACAGCATATGCTGAGACGGTGTCCGATATTGGCATCATATGTCTATTTTTCATTCTTTTTTAATGTGTGTTATATTCTCTGTGATGTGTTTTTGTATTGTGATACCAATAAATTAATGTCTATGTCTATATGACATAGACAATCACGGCCATTATAACCAACAAACAACCCCACTCTTAAAGTGAACTCACACGAGCTTCTTTAATAATTGTATGTTCAATAAATATTATTAAATAACATATTGCTAGTTTTGGGAAATGGCATTCCAGTGAAATGCCTCCCTTTATTATTTTTAAGCGTGTTGTTTATCTATTAGTGTGACTTGTGAGGCCGCCGGTAAATAAAAATATCACAGAATTTTGAAATTATATTTTATTAACGCAAAATCCAAACGCAATATCCAAACTAATTATGCATAGCGTCGTTTTGTAGGTTATGTCAAGACCTTTCAAATTATGTATAGTATTGCTAGATACGAGCTCTGTAGCGCTTTGTACATAGCCGCGAAATTCAAAAGACAAAAGGCGGAAGGGAGATATTTGACAACCTATTAATAATTTTGTCATCTAAAAATACTTTTGCTAATTGGCGAATGCCAGTCGCCAAACCATCATTCCTTTGTTAAAAAAAAGGTTTATGACCTATTATTTTTATTTTAAAGCACTTTCTTTATAATATGTTCCTTGTAGAGGTACATACAATATCCAGGCAATCGCCTTAAATTGCATAGTATTCTAGCGACCCCAGTTGGATTCCCGGTACAGCACCAATCAAATTGCTTGTTGTATTTTAAACATTGTGAGGGAAACCTACGTGAAAGCTTTCTAAGACAAGTCAATACTCAATAAGGCCGCGTAGAGGTTTATGCCCTAATACTCTTTTACTGAGAAGGCCTGCGCCCAAGTGGGACTTTATTTTGTAGTATTTTAAAACACTAAGCTACTACAGCTAAAATAAATGTGCTGATCTATGATATATATTCCTTCCGATTACAGTGTGGGTATTTTCAAGAGTAGAGGAATAGGCATTTACTAACCTAATGCGCCTTACCAACCAGGACTGCATTTCCACTTAACATCAGGTGGGATCGTAGTCAAGCACTTGCTTAGAAATAATTTAAAAAAAAATGTAAATTAATGGAACTATTTTTATTTGCCCAACTCAAAATGATTTTAGTTACTAATTTATAGTATTAAGTATAGTAATAAAACAAGGAACGGAACAAATATACTAGGACGTAACATTAGAACGTAACTTTGATGAATGGCGTACAGAATTTATCAGATCTTGGATCCGATTAAATCAGACGAGAACAAAATTTATTAAACATGTCCTGCAAGCCGTAAAAGCGGTTATTTATTTTCGTTATTATTTTAATAGCAGTAAATTTTTGACATCTGTCAATAATTTCCCGCCATTTTGTTTATAAACAGATTCCACAATACGCGGTGCTTTGCGTCACGCGAGCGACGCGTTAATTATCCGAGCATATAATTGTGCCAATAACCGACATTTATTTATTTTAAGATTGTTTATTTTCTAATCTGTGACACGACGTGTGCCTGCCATTTCTAATACATTGAAGTAATGAAAATGTATGAGGCTTTTCGATTTGCTTTTTTTAACATACAAGTATTATAGACATTAGAGTTAGATAGATTTATTAGTTTATGGCCGGTATATGGCGATGGGCGGACCCTCTGTCACACGTGGGACTAAAATAAAGTGAAACACATACAGCGAAAGCAGTTTCTATCAACCGCCTAGGGTTATGTGTAATGGGTTATTTATTTACAAATATGTTGGTCAAATAAAGAACGAGTGCGTGCTTTAGACCACTATAAGTATATATATTTTTTTATGCGTATAAACTACTACGCGTACGCGCTTTAGTAAGTGCCTATTCACTCTACTCTTGAAGGCTCCCACGTCGTACTTGAACGGAAAGACTGACGCCGGCAGCTTGTTCCACTCCTTTGCTATGCGCACGATGAACGATGACTCAACGCTTCGTTCGGACGCGCGGAACATCGACTATAAAAGGGTGGTATATCGACTATATATATGTTATATGTATAATATATAGGCAAAATATATTAACGATTGTTCAAGAGAGAAAGAAAATGTGCACGCGCTCTGCTCACTCTTGCTCCTACAGTGTGATGTGAGAATAGGCCTCAGACAATAGGCCTGCACTGTCTAATAGATATGCGAAATGTAACTCTTTCGGTTTCTATCTTCACTAACTTATCTCCCTCTCAACTTCCGTTCGCCTCGTCCGATCACATATTTCGTAACGCTCTCGCTAGCTCACTCCCCAAGTGAAGTGCGTGAAGAAGTTTTACTTTAAAAAAATATTGTAGAAGAAATCAAAGGGCATCCGCCACGGAAACACGGATCAAGTAACAGTGGTCATTAGCTGCCATCAACACTTTCTCAGTGCCGACTTAGCGGTAAGCGCAGAGACAGTTCGCGGTAGACCACCCACAGCCACCTGACGTACACCAGAGACTGTACGTACCTACACGGTAGCCGACACGCACGGCTTCCTTGGAAACTTTTTTATTGTTACACCGTTACTTTTAATCAATTGACATAGCTCTAGCATGTTAAGTAAAAACACGTACGAGTAAACACAAAAACCAACTTCAAATCTACGCTGGAAGTGAACTCCTATTCGTCTCTCAAGCTTTTATAGGAAGTCAAAGACTGTTAGACTGTCAAATGTGTATTAGCAAATACGATCTACTCCAAATTATCATCATTCAAAAAAAAATATATTTTTAAAGAAAATAACTTGTAAATAACCTCCTGGAAGACGTATTTCGTGGCTCAAAAATCTCCGGACATGGTTCAACATCAAAATAGCTTAATTGATAGCCGATATCCGGTAAAATGCCCTTCCTAATTCTGTTCGACTTGCTAAGCCCCTGCCTACCTTTAAAAACCTGTTAACGCAGCATAATTAATATTGTCGAAACTATGATATTTTTTTATACTCATCAAGTCCTTGTCCCATCCAGTGGCGCATTCATTTAAACGCCCTAAGACTCTGGAGGTCCGGGTCTAGGTCGACCAGAGGGACGGCCAATCGTGATAAAAATTTCACTGATGACAACAAGAAATAACTCAAAGTACGTAAATATTCTAAAAGCACGCGCACGATATGATGGGTGTTGCGAAAGGGGTGGATGGTATTTACTACATGGCCTGGGGGCTAGGGCGGACAAGGCTGCTAATCCGCCACGTATCCCAACTGATTTTAAGTGGAAATGCAGTCCTGGATGTCGGCGCATTAGCTTTACTGAGCTAATTTATTTTTCAAAATACATTATAATCGTATATTGCTCTACGAATAATAAAACACCAACAATCCGGGTTTGACGGATGACTTAATATAATCTTTCTTATATTAAATAAATATATTTACTTAAATTTTTGAAACTAATCCCCCAACCATTATATAAAACGCTAAGTCTTATTTACAAATGTATGGTGCGCGCACTGATGAATTTATCTGTGTTTAGGGACGCCAGTTAATCGATTAAACAGTTTAGATCGGAATCGATAAAACGCAGACGGCTGTTCGGAGCCAAATAAAACGCAATCGCGCTCTAACGATGTGCGACTTATTTATTTAAGTGGTACAAACGGACGAACCACCCGCACCCAACTATTTACGTACGACCACACATAAAATGTGACCTCGGATGTTACTGCCTGTTCAACACTTATTATGGGATTTTATCGGTTTTCAATTGTTTCAGAGCAATGGTAAGAGATAGTTTTTAGGTGTAACGACTATTTTACGTGGGTGGATTTTTATTTTACACAGTTCGCTTGTAAATAAAAGTTTAATTACTAAAGACTGTAGCGGTTCTATTAATTGCCGATAACGCAGAGATGCTGAATTCAACTTTAAATTAGGTATGTTTCGCTCATCCCTGTCGTCCGGGAATTACAGGAGTAGGCTATGGTATACCCTGCTTCACAACAATCGGGTTCACGGCCGACAAGGGTGGCGGCGCGTATGTAAGGCAACACGGAGTGGTCCCGTGTTGCCTTAGCACTGCGAGAGTCCTGGGGTGGAACTCTTCCCTTGGGATGTTTTTCAGCCCAGTGTAGGGATCATCGCGTTCCGCTGAAGATCCCTGAGATCCTCAATATGCATCGAAGATGGCAACCGCGGTAGTTAAAGTGACTAAAAAGTGACATAACAGCAGCTGGAAGGCAAAAAACGAAATCTTTAAAGATTTCCCACTTGATACTTTGTAAAATACTTTTAATACGGAAAGTAATCATTACACAGTTTTTTAAACTTTAACTTAAACATTAAAATATTATATTTTGAAATATCAGTCTTATTATAACAATATTGATTCCAGATATCTTCTGCCATCTATTGGATATTATAAGAAACTCAACACAAAAATATAAATAATTTTGAACAGGAGTAAATCTATAAGTAACGTTTAATTGTTAGACATTTATGCAGACGATGTAAATCTCATTCTGAATTATATAGCGTATGTTATCTACATCTTTATTTTTACCCGCTAAAATTGATCCAAATTGACCATTCATTATATTTGAAGTTAGTAATAATGTTCGGGAATATTCTATTGATAAGTTCGTCTTTCGATGAGACAAAGTTACAGAAGTTATGAGGAAATTAAATCAATCCGCACAATGCTCTACCTATTACTGATTGTCAGCAATTGCTCTGAGAAATCTTCTGGAGAATCGAAATTCTAATACACGTTTATGCGCCATTGTGCATTTGTCAGATCATGATTTTCGATGCTGATAAAACTATGGAAATATTCTAGCATTTACATATTCTCGTGCATAAAGTTACTTTACTATATTACATAGTAATGCTTTTAAAATTGTTATTTTTTTATTAAAATCAATTTTAATTTAGTAGCAAACGAAATAACCGGCGGGATATCAGAATCAGTCTGTCACAATGACTTCCAATCACTTCTAGTAAAAATGACGTTTGCTGACAGTTGTGCTTTGTTATCGTGCAGAATATTTTCTACTTTTATTACTAGAACACAATTCTCGTGTATTTGTGCAGCTAGATTTCATATGGATAAAAGAGATGAAGCGAAGTCTACAATGGAAATAGTTAACGTACCACCGATTGTATCCACATACCGACACGCGTTGCATACCTTCGATAACAAGTTCAAAAAGGATCTTAATATGAACCTGAATAGGCTGAGATCTATGATGAACAATTTGAGGGCAGAAGATTTGGCATTCGACACCGCTTTAAGTGACCCGAGCACTTGGAGGAAACCGAGCAAAGCGCCGTGCACTTACGTCGAAGTGTTCCAAAATAGTCTTGTTAACATGAGTATATTCGTATTGAAGCCGGGTTTTAAAATGCCTTTACACGACCATCCACATATGCACGGGCTACTGAAAGTGATTGCGGGTGCCGTTCACATAAGAAGCTTCACCGAATTCCCTTTAAAAGAGGCTGTGAATGATATTGATTTCACAATACGAGCCAAACATGAAGCCGCGCGACTCGCCCACGGAATACACAGGCGTAGAAGGCTATTTGCAACTGTAACCCAAGATTCCATTTGTGGAGCGAATTCAGACACTTGTGTGTTGACACCTACCATATCAAATTATCATGAGATAGAAGCATTGAACATGCCAGCAGCATTTTTCGATATACTATCTCCACCGTATGATACTTTAATAGAAGAGTTGGGACCCAGAAGATGTAGGTATTACTATGTAGCAAATGAAATAAGCACCAATTTAGTGGAACTACAGGAGATGAAAGTTCCAGAATGTTTCTACTGTGATCAATTACCATATTTAGGCCCATTTCTTGGGTAAGAATTGCCTAGAATTAGAATTTAAACTTTAAAAGATTAATTACACATTAAATAAATTATGGAATACATGATTCCCATGTTACCACAAATCCATCAACTTTTATCTTGTTTTGTTAATAAAACACTATAATTGTGATATCACAATATAATTGTAATACAATACTTCTTGTAATTCAAACTTAGAGAGATAGCAAAATATTAAGTAGTAGAATTTCAGCAATTACTGATTATTCCAACCTTAAGAAGGTTGAGGTTTCAAGAGATGGAGTTTTTACCATTTAAAGGTGGTTTATTATATCTTCAGAATCACAAGTTACCGTGTATAGAGGTATAACTTCAATTGTGTTGAAGTTCTCTATACAATAAATAGTGATTGGAGTCTGTAAATATCATGTCATCCTTGGTACGTGATGAATCACCTTCGACATGTAATGTTTCACTAGTAATTGAGATTCCAATTTTTGTGAGCTAATCACCGCATTACAATTCTATGTTAGAAATCTGTGACAATGACACATAATTTCCTGAAGTTAATCGAAATAAAAATAATTTGACTTTTGATTTGGATAAATACAATATTTCTAGCAATTGACTGCTGGTACTTGTAATTTGAATAGACTTTTTTTTACTGTAACAGGGTAAACATATAGCAATCACTAAGATTATGATGTGTGGGCTGTGATCACAAATTATAGCTAATGAAATTTCTGTACAAGACAAACATTTCTATAAATCACCTAGGGATTTGAATCCTCACATCCAGATCAAATATTGTATGTTAAGGTATTAGGCTGTGGCTGCATACTAAAATAATTATTTTGATACATAATAATTACATTTGATGTTAACATAAATAGACAACCATACCACTGCAGTGCCTTATGGCTCTGCTTAGTCGCGGAGGACAGGGAGAATGGCAATGCAACACCAACACTTCTCTTCCTTCGTGACTTCCTTGAATGCAGAGAACAAGTACATTGCTCCATGCAGCCCACCAAGTTGCCTCCATTATGGGCTCAAAGAGTTCTCATCCTGGGCCATACCTATTCCATTCCTCTTGGCTTCACTGTGACCATGTGACTGTTGGCACCGGTTGGTCTTCTTATTAATGCCACCTATATCCACACCACTTAGTTTTAAACAAAGTGAGCGCTTACCTTAATTAACTTAGAAAGTTTAACACATCACATTAAGAAGAGATTCACAATTTTGAAAAGCTTATTAAAATATATGTATCTAATACTAGAAAAAATATTACATGTTGTCCAATTCTTTATATTCTATATAATAGATTTAATCCATTTAAATAAGATGACGGTTAAGAATGAAATGTGTTACATCAATTTTATTATAAACAGTATATGCAAGGTTTGTGTGAGAGAGTATCCTTCCATGTAGTAAATGTTTTTGTATCTAAATGTATATTATATGAGAAATTTTTATGCAAGTGTTCAAATTAGCTTTTATAAAATTACTGATACCATAACAACTTTTTATATAACATGAATATTTAAGAAACACCACATCACCTATAGGGCATGCAATTACTAACTTGTAATATCCCACGCTAATTTCACTTCATTAAATCCAAACCTTTGTGCATACACAAATTTAGGTACTGTTTAATGTTTGCTGATCTGCTTAATATACTTTGTACAAGCATTCTCTCTGCGGACCCTACCACACACTTCAACATTATAAATTTTCTTCGTTATTATTTTGTTATCCTTTCTTGATGTATGAAGACGAGGCATGATTAAAGGGCTCTACTGGACTGCAATTTCAGGTGGCTACCCACAGTAGAAGAAAGTGGAGTGCTTTTTAAGTCCACTCTCACTTCACTCTACTCTCTTGGTGGTCTTGAATCTTATCCCTAAGCAAGCTTTAAAGATAGCTTTATATATGATATTGGTCACAACATGATCTTCAGGCCTCGCTTTTATAATCAATAATAATCACTTGTAGTACTAATTGCTGTTAACCTTACTGTCATGTTTCGAGATAACCATCTTTCACTGCTATGTATTAGCATAGTTACCAACACAGCTTTGTTGTTTGCCAGAAGGGCTTTACTTGACATTCTAGGTCTTAACAATTAAGCAAAGATATCCTCTTTTCACTTCATTATATGTCCTATCATCCACTGTCCCTAACTACACTCATATTCCCTATTACTTCTTCTATTCCTATACTATTTAATCTATTAATACATGTTACTTATTTTTATTTCCGTACCTTTCAAAGAGTTATTCTGTAAAGTGAACTTTTAAAACTTTTTTTTGGGATTCAATTACAGTTGGGTAGTGGAAATCTGTTTAACAGTATGATTATGATCTATTTTTAATATTTACTGTTTATAATTTTAAGCAAAAATTATAGATACGGGATAAAACAATTTAGTATTAAAATAACAAGATATTTGATTATTATTTAGTATTGTATTAAGTAGGTGGAACACGGAGGTAAACCTTGACTTTCTTTCAAATAACGGTTTGGTTCTGGGGTTAATCTTTATATGGGAGACTTTATTCATAGGGAATTTGAAATAGTCAAATTCAGCAACACTTCACTCACATATTTGATAAATACAATTATATGTTTTGTATATATGAGTGAATCATGTAAAATCTACTAAACATAAGCTATTATTTTAAGCATTTGAAATCACAGTATTATATACAAAATGTGAGCTGACTAGAATGGAGTTCAAATAGTTGTTACGAGATAGAAATTGTTTCTATTAGTATATCATAAGTAATATATAATACATAAGGCGGCCAGATGCGAGAAATTAACACTTGAATATAGCTTTATTTTATTATATTATATTCCATCTATTAAGTGTAGTAGTGTTTTTAAACGAAACTACAACTATTCGGAATTTAAGAAACGTTTGTTTTTATTATATAAGGTATATACTTTGATTAAAGCAAGTATATATTCAACTTGCAGCTTGTCATTTCCAGTGTAATTCGTCCTAAACAACGAAAATAAAAGTACGTACCTTATTATACAAACATAATAAAATAAGTTTATCATCTTAAAAATGTAGTGTCTCGAGCTATTTGTTTTCATACAAATTTGTATGTCTGTCATAAATTCTTAGTATTCTTTACATCACTTTATCTATACAGTTATCTCAAAAATATCATACATTCCTATATAAAAATTAATCTGTAAATAATATTAAGAAAAATATTATCTAGAAAAAATCACCAAATATTCATGTTTAAATAATTTATTATTCTTAATATTATAAATTGAATTGTTTGATCTCTAAAATTGTTAAAGAAATGGTCTAAATTTCGAACCTATAGGACATTGGTAATTAAATATTACTCTATAGTTATAACTAGGCGCTAAGTTTGTTTTCAGGACATGGTATACATGTTATTGTTAAATGAAATCTTAAATTTGTTACCAAAACTTGTATTATTTGACCTTATTATATTCAGTACGGACCTTTCTGCTAAGATACTCATGGTAATATTTTTTATAGGAAAAGTGGCAAAGGAGCTTACGGCTCACCTGATCTTAAGTGATCACCGTCGCCCTTGAGCATCCACAGCACCGGAGGAGCTACTGGTACGTTGCCGGCATTTGAGATGGATCTTGAAGGTCCTCAAATTATAAAGGTTCGGAAACACCGCTGGTGATAGTGAATTCCGCAGGTTGACAGTGCGTAGAATAAAATTACACGAGAAACGTCGTGCAACGCCAACCATCAACATGGTGGCGGTGGAATTTGGTATTCTGCCGAGATTTGAGGTAATGGAAATCGGTAGCTCGGGTAATTCCGAACAATTCCTCAGAACAGATGGTAAATGCGAGAGAGAACGCAAACAGCCCCGACATCTCTTCGCAGACCCAGAGGGAAGGTCGATCGCAAAGACCCTGATCGTTGCAAACGATGGGCAGGCATGGAGTACTGTACTGTCTCGCTCTGCTGAGTATGCCAAGTGAGCACGAAACTAAACGACGCTCGATAAATCGACTCCAAGGATTCCAATGCTGGAGAATGCGACCAAAGGAGTGTCCTCGAACTGGGGGAGACGATAAAGGGAGATTTTTTTAAATGTAGAACTACACAGATTCGCCAGAGAAACTGGCCTTGACTATTTCACCGGATTGAGAGGTGGCATGGGTCTTAGGTCGCTTAGCCTGAACCTCTTTCACTAGTAACACGACATTCCCTCCGGTGAGGGGGAACGTCAGCTTAGACGGTTACTATGTTACGCGTAAGTATTCCGATCCGAGGGCGCCCGAGAGGGACGAACCACGACTCGGTCGGTTGCTATTTTACGGATATTCTAAAGGACATTCAAAAGCTAAACTAACTTTGAGTGCCACTTCGGGAAGCGTTGGAAAAAGTTATGGATGCAGCGGTGGGATACGATAAAGGGAGTTTTTTAGCGGTAAACGCGCAAACTTGTGTCTTTGGGGTTAAATTGGACTAGGTTTAGTCTTGCCCTGTAGTTCTGGGCTCTCAAGAATAAGACTACGGTATCCCCTGCCTGTCGTAGAAGGCGACTAAAAGGGGCATCGGGTTCACTGGGCGACAAGGGTGGGGGCCTTTGTCGTCCGCCAAGGTGGACCCGGGAAGAAGGCGACATCGGCTGGCCCGTGTCGCCTTGCACTGCGAGGGCAGAGGGGGGGAGGGAGTAACCTCCCCCCTCGGGACGTGCTCTCCTTGAGCACAGTGCAGAGGGGCTCCGGTGCGTTCCTCTGGAGATCCCGGAGCCCCTCGTCATGCATCGAGGAAAGGGCCACCGGGGAGGTTTTAGTGGGTAAAAACCCCACATAACCGCCGCCTTCCCCCCAGAAGTATCTTTCTGAAGATTTCCTCCCCGTCGACAAAAAAAAAGGTTTAGTCTTCCCCAATCTGAGACCCTGTCGAGAAGAGTTTCGACTTTAGACACAAGTTTGTTCCGGCACTCGATGCTTTCCCGAGAAGTATTGACACGGCCTGTGTCTATGCAGATCAGTTGTCTCTCAATGAAGTTGAATTATCAAAGCGACGGAGTTAACAATGCTTATTCATCATAAAAAATGAAATAGAGTTGATCGCAACAAACATTCTTAGAGGAGTCCACTTGTGTATTATCTCTTATTGATAAAAAAATAAAAGAGCATATATCATGATAAAAAATATCTTTATTGAAATGACACAACACAGAATTATACTACAATATAAAAATACGTGTCAACAATAGCACGCAAAATATATATATACGTTAGCTCTTTATTCACGGGTTTTTGGGATAACATCAGATATTTCAGGGCAAAAATGTTTTATTACACCAAAGAGGTACTTATACATTCATCGGTTGTTTTTTTTTAATTCCATATTAATTCGACTAAAGAAAATTTAAATGCAGATAAAAAGCAATTTCTGAACTTAAAACAATCAATATAATCATAAATATTAAAATATATATGTAAAAAAATATTTTTGATGCCACGGTCTCGATATTCGAGCATATTTTTTTAAAATTATAAATAGGCTCATGTTTGGCCTCAATCTCGCCTGATGGAAGGCGATGATGAAGCCTAGGATGGAGCACGCGAGGCTATAAGGTGTCTGTTCACATTGGACTTAAAGTTGTCCAGATTGTACCCGTGAGGAAGGACTGAACGCGGCAAAGAGTTCCACTCCTTAGCGGTTCGCACAAGGAAGGTGGAGGCAAACCGCTTCGTGCGTATCGTTGGAATGTCTACAACGTAAGGGTGGAACTGCTCGCCGCGCCTAGTCGTTTGGTAATGGAAAGTTATTTGAAATTTATTGAACGTAAACCCCGCGAATAACGAGCTAGTAATGATAAATGCTCTTATAGTTGATTAAAATGATTACTAAATAATATATTAAGGCTTTATAGATCAGCACCTTATGCATACCTTAATTTTATGCATGCTTATAATTAAAAAAAAATCAATATAGTTTCAATTTTTTATCTGTACTATGAGCGCGAAAAGCGGTAGCGTTACGATCTAAATGTGACATTTGGAACTGAGGTACACTTTGAGATTAAATGCAGTGTTAAAATAATGTTGCCATCTGAGATAATCTGATTAAGTAACTTTGAACCTTTTAAGAGTGAACCATTGAGGGACAGCAGATCGACAAGAAACATCGAAATTTGTATTTTCAATTGACAATAGAACTGAAATTTAAATACGTAATTAAAATAATTAGCAATCACGATTTTTCATTTTTACTTATTAGGTCCCATATGTGACGGAACAAGTGTATCGTCATACAATACAAATTACTACATTATATATTTATATTACAATAATAAGGGAAAGGATGTACGCTTTTGAGCAGAAGCGCAGATCTGAATTATACGACAAACCGACCACGAGCTGCCATATCCTATAGCATCAATAACGGTGTGCTTACGTGCTCCCAATGCGGGCGCACTTTTACAAGCAAGAGTGGAAGAAGCCACATGAGGGCACACTCGAGAGCCGCGGACCTGGCTCATGACATGTCAGTCCCGAAGCGTTGCCGTAGCCGAAATCGGCAGGACATCATCATATTACAATATGTTTTTAATGTATCATTCGTGCGGATGTCAAAAAAATTCGCATCAGATAGCGAGGTGAATAGAAGCGATAAGAAGCGTCGTGAGCCAACGTTATCTTAACATATCTGATATCGATAACGAATATTTGAGCATTTCTTCACAGTAACATTGTCAATATCTTAAAATTTACACAAAACACTTAATGAAAATCGTCGCGGATTGATTTGAATTTTCTTTTTTAACATGGTATAACTGGTAGTTAGTTAAGTAACTAGAATGTTTTATTTTAAAATGCCATACAGTTTTTATTCTTTAAAAACAAATGCTAATTGGAATATATATCACAATTTATTTGACAACAGACCTTTTTAAGTTAAAGTTACAGCCTTTATATATGTCCCACTGTTGGACGCAGGCCTTCTCTTAAAAGAGAGTATAAGGGCATAGGCCCTATTCCGGATTGGCAGACTTCACATGTCTTAGACAATTTATCTGTACATGAGACATGTAGGTTTCCTGACGACGACCCGGGAAGAAGGCGACATCGGCTGGCCCGTGTCGCCTTGCACTGCGAGGGCACAGGGGGGGAGGGAGTAACCTCCCCCGGGAAGTGCTCTCTATGAGCACAGTGCAGAGGGGCTCCGGTGCGTTCCACTGGAGATCCCGGAGCCCCTCACCATGCACCGAGGAAGGGCCACCGGGGAGGTTTTAGTGGGTAAAACCCCACATAACCGCCGCCTTCCCCCCAGAAGGCGGGGTATCTTTCTGAAGATTTCCTCCTCGTTAAAAAAAAAAAAAGGTTTCCTCACGATGTATTCCTTCACCGCCGAGCGCGTGGTAAATCAGCACATAAAATTGCAACAACAAATTTATTGGTGCCGGCACCGGGGATCGAACTCGGGTTGCTAGCGTACTACGCAACATGAGCCAACCGCACGGACACTGAGCTACCACGGCTCTACCTTTTTTATTAAGACAAAATTCAATGAATACTTTGATGAATTTTTTTTATCATTTTGTGTTATGGAAATGTGATTGTTTTGAGAATATATTAAAATAATTCAACAAAAACTATTCTCGTCTTACACTATTGGGGTAGATAGACTTATTGTCTGCTACTCGCTTATCGTCAAGTTTGTTAGGACTCCATGTGTGACAAGAGACAATAGTTTTTTTTTATTTGGCGGTTAACCTAAAGGTAGCTTTGACATCTTCAACGAGTGAGACTCGTACACAAGACTGAAGAAAATGTACTGTGTAAAAAAACCTGTAAATCCCTAATGTTGTAATGTCTTTTGTTCACTGAAAGATGGTGCCAGTGTAGCATTGCTAATTCACTTAATTTGTAAACAAGTTTACGACAAAAGGAGTGGAGAAAGACTAGTGTTACGGTTGTTTTAATGCCTCGACAAATCTGCTAAACTAATTGTATCCAAATAAACTGAGAGATCATACTTGTCGATATGTGCTACTTATTCTTTTATTTCATTGGTGTCAGTATGGTTTACCGATGGCATATCACTGATATGACAATAATGTGTGTGTTAGGTATTTGACGTTTTTGGTAACGATGGAATGATAATTATTGATCGGCTTCAAGATGAAATGTCAGTGGATTTGCCAGTGACATTTCAGTAGACTCGGGGCCCAGTCCGCAAATGAAACAGAAATCGCTTGACAGACAACAATGTCTCATTTAAAAAAATCTGTTGGATAGATAGGAATAACACTGGTATGGTTGATATAGTCTGTGATATTGTGGAAGGCGCTGGTCTCCTTCTGCGAGTCAGTAATGACCCAGAAGGAGACCGCAGAACGGGAGAGGGCCGATCCCGTTCGGAGATGGCGCAGGCGGGCCGGTGGCAGACCGGCCCGCAGCCCTGTAGTTCTGGGCTCTCAAGAATAAGACTACGGTATCCCTGCCTGTCGTACAAGGCGACTAAAAGGGGCCTCGGGTTCACTGGGCGACAAGGGTGGGGGCCTGAGTCGTCCACCAAAGTGGACCCGGGAAGAAGGCGACAAGGGTGGGGGCCTGAGTCGTCCACCAAAGTGGACCCGGGAAGAAGGCGACATCGGCTGGCCCGTGTCGCCTTGCGCTGCGAGGGCACAGGGGGGGGGAGGGAGTAACCTCCCCCCCCCCGGGACGTGCTCTCCTTGAGCACAGTGCAGAGGGGCTCCGGTGCGTTCCACTGGAGATCCCGGAGCCCCTCGTCATGCACCGAGGAAAGGGCCACCGGGGAGGTTTTAGTGGGTAAGAACCCCACATAACCGCCGCCTTCCCCCCAGAAGGCGGGGTATCTTTCTGAAGATTTCCTCCCCGTCAACAAAAAAAAAAAAAGTCTGTGATATTGACTTACCTAAGTTGATATAGTCTGTGTTATTGCACGAAATATATAGGTTAAAATTTTAAAAATAATTTTAATAGTAAAATAATTTGTGTATATCAATTTAAAAAAATGATGTACATATATATATTAGTGGCAGTGAATTTGTTTTATACTAATTTTATATTTTTTTTTCTGAAAAGTTAATAGATACAAGGAGTGACATCCCATCATTATTCGACTTCTATACTATAATCTAAGATTTTAGATGTATGCACGAGACACTTTCACTCACTCAAAAGTCTAACGTGTACTAATTATATCAAAAATCTGAGCAAGAGAACTTTGTAAACCGACTTCAAAAAGGTTAATGTTAATTTTATTCAGAGGAGGCAAATTAGCAATTAGGGAGAGCTTAGCTAATGTTCAACGACCAGGTTGGTGATATACTTTTTTTAAAAAAATTGTAGTTTTGAAATCATTTTTGAAGTCGATTTTTCTAATATAGCAACAGCCTTTATATATGTCCCACTGCTGGGCACTGGCCTTCTCTGTAAAAAGAGTATAAGGGCATAGTCCACGCGGCCCTAGTGCTGATTGGCAGACTTCACGTGTCTTAGAAAAATTTGTTGTTTTGTCGATGTTTACCTTAACCGCCGAGCGCGTGGTAAATCAGCACATAAAATTGCAACCACAAATTTATTGGTGCCGGCACCGGGGATCGAACTCGTGTTGCATACCATGCATGTGGCGACCGCCCGGACACTGAGCTACCACGCCTCGTTAATTTTTCTAATGTGAATAATTCTAAATATTCATTTTATTTATTTATTTGTATATGTTTATATACCAGTTAGAAGTTAGATACATGTCCAATAAGGAAATATACATATCTGTGGGTAGACCTCGATTTAATTAAATTCTTACATACCCGTAGGTATGTACCTTCACTAATTATATAATCATATAAAAGAATTCTCAACATGTACTAGTAAATTTGAGCTTTGTCAACTAATTTTATTGAAAATCGGTTGACATTTTTTCTAATTCACGCAAGGTCTTCCGCTCCTTAGTGTTAAAAATTGTGCAGTAATTTTGGCTAATTTAATTAATTTAGTACTGATATTTCTATTACTTTATCATTTATTAAAATATTTTTGTAAGTATTAATAATAAAATCGTTACGTTTCTTTATAGCGAATGTTGTGTACACCTGTAATTGGCATACACAACAGGACTTAGTTTGTAAACATGATTATTACAACAATGTATGCTTGTGTAATGCTGTTGGTGTATCTTATTAAATAAATAAATAAATAAAATATATAAATATTTATAAAGATGATTGTTAGTTAAATTGTTTGAAATAAAATGCTTCTCACTCATTTTTCAATGTGGAAAGACAGGGCAAAATATATGCCGACCCATTCGTGTTATAATAGCCGCTGCAGATGTATGCATGATATACATAAATAAAAACTGCTCACAATATTGTCACGATAATTATCAACATTAGATTTAACTATGGTTCTAATGAGAGTACTTACAGAATTTATTGAAAAAATATTTTTTAAAAATTATAAAGGGATTTTTTTTTTCAAAATATTGTTGGTAGAAAGCAGAAATGGCCTATCTCCAACATTGTCCTAAGTGATTTCTTGTTATAGAATTGTTTTTAATTAAATGCGAATGAGTTGGTCAAGGAAGACGAGGCTATTTGCCTTTCGGTAATTTTTTAGTTTTTCAGCAAAAAATTGGATATTTCTCGATATGACATTTCCGCTTTCTCCCATCGATATGCTGAGCTTTAAAATTCTAACCTTAAAAATGTCTACAAAATATCCCTACAAATCTCATCTCATATACACTAACATGTTCATTGTACTCAAAATCTCAACAGACTAGTAAATTTTTATTTTACAAAATTTTATTTTGTAATTAAAAAAAACATATCGCAAAGGCAGTCCAATTATAATTATTTTCAGTTCTAAAACGTTAAACAAATATCCTTGACAGAACATAATAACCACAACAGGTTAAAAAGTCAACAATTTCCCGCGCATTTAAAATAACAGATAATGTTGCACTTATAAATAAAATAATTGTTCCATTGACATAAAAAATATCTCACTCCTTAAAACATATGAGTTACAAATTGAAAATAAAAATTCACGCAGCCCTAGCAGGGTAGACAGGGACAGCTTTTGCTGTCCTCTTGTCACCAAGGTTATTATATCAGGGTTATTATATGAACATTACGAACAAATTTTTAACAAGAGACTTTTTATACTTAAAAATTGAAAAACAGCAATATTTTTTTAGTAATTTACAGAGCCGAACTGCTTAGCCAACTAGGCTACTATCACTGCTTACTAATATATCAAATAAAAAACGCCAAATATGCTCAAACAATTTCAATAGATTTAGCTATAAGTTGCTATTATAAAAATTAGTACGCTATATTTAAAATTATTAAATATTTTCTATAAACTTTAATTAAAATTGAATTTGGACAAAATGTTATTTTACATAACAATTATAGCTTGATCTCGAACCTAATTCGCGGGACGAAACGCTAAATATGATTTATCTCTACTTGACGCCAGTTTTAGAGAACGTGGCGACCCATTATCGTCGCAGCATCCACTTTGGTCGCCATTATTACAGAATTGAAACAAGCAAATACATTAAAAGGTCAGGATCATTTGGACGGGGCTTACTTATAAATGTACCTTCACTACTATATCTATCTTTTTGAACGTGGCCTTAAACCCACTTGATTGTTTTTTATAAAGATTCAAAATTGTCCAAATCTACTCTCAATTTAAAAATATTTACAAACAAATTGTGTAAGTGTATTGCATATCAATCGTTTGACAGTGTTTAGGGGCTTGTTGTGTTTGTTGTACACACCGTCTTATATATTTTTATTATTTCTAAGCAAGTGCTTGACTACGATCCCACCTGATGTTAAGTGGAAATGCAGTCCTGGATGGTAAGGCGCACTAGCTTAGTAAATGCCTATTCCCTCTACTCGTGAAAATACTCACATTGTAATCGGAAGGAAAGACAGACGCGGGCAAACTATTCCAGTCCTTTGCTGTACGAAGAATGAAAGACGAAGCAAATCGCTTCGTTCGGGTTTGAGGGATGTTCACAACAAAAGGATGAAATCCCGCGTTATATGACATTTTGTGACCAGAGCGACAATCAGGCCATTCACCTGAAGACACAGCAGCACACTTCAGGCTTCAGTATGCTGAGTCGCGGACACCAATCACCACGGTATAAAAGTCCAGTGTTGACCCTCGCATCGTAGGCACCCTTATCATTAGTTCCTTAGTTATACAGTTTTATTTAATTTTTACCGAACCGTCCAAGCCGAGGTTACCCCACACCTGGGGGACTCTTGTGTCGAGTAACTTGCGATAAAGGTTTAGGCTAAGCGACCTAAGAGCTATGCCACCTCTCAATCCAGTGAAGCAGTCAAGGCCAGCTTCTCTGGCCAAGCTTAGTTAGTCATAAAAAAAACCTGAGTGTCATATATGAAAAAATCTAGTAACACTTAAATTATTACAAAACCTCGCACGTCTTTTTGATCGAAGCGGGGAGACGGGGAAGACAGAGCTATACTCTTCACCATCCTTAAAATAAGCCAATCTTAACATCAAATTTCACCAAGTAATTTGTTCCTAAGTATCATCGAATCATTTGTAAACGCCGGCTTCAATATTGTCTATCATAATTCGGACGCCTATCCAATAAGTTATCATCCCTAAATTTAAATTATTGTGTCCGGACTCTCACGGACTAAAAAACTCTCCTCCTACACCACATCAAGGTTCCCACCTTGCGGCCTAGGATTGTTTTTTTTTTCCTGCTTAACCCATGCCTTAAGTAAGTAATATTAAAGGCCAGTATGGTCAAAGGGCCATTTAGAGCCATCTTTTGTCAAGTTTGAAGGGTCAATGGCGGTGAAAAATTTTTGCATAACTCTTTAACCCTAATATTTTTGCATTATGTCTGATATTTTTGTATGAAATGTATGATTGTATAGTTTTATGTATATTTATATGTTTTGTTCTCAGTGGTGATTATATTCTAGGCTGGTAACATCGGCCTCTGACCAACACCTCCAGCTAGATCGAACACAGCCTGCGCCACTTCCGCGGCCAGTTTATCTGCACTCTGAAATTAAGATATATTTATATTTGACAATATCATAGAATTGTGTTTTGTTGTTGTTTCATTATATTGTTAATTATTCTAGATTATTAATATATAGCTTTATTTTATTTAAACAATCAACTTACATCATTAAATATTTAATTATACTCTTACAATATATTAAATTATTCATTTCTCTCCGTATTCATTCTCTTCTCGAGTGGGTGAAGATCATTACCTAGTGACACTTAAAATGCCAGAGCATGCTACAAAATTTTTGAGCAAATCTTTCTCAGTGGAAGCAGTCCGACTTTGGAATGCTCTGCCACAAAGCATTAGATACACTAAATTCTTGACAGCTTTTAAGAACCTAGTACATAGGCACTATCTATCTTAATAAATATATTCTTATATGGTATTTGTATTGTTTAGTATATTTATTTATGTATTATTATTATTAATAGTATGTGTATATATTGATAAATGCATATGTTTATATATATATGTATATTGTTGTTTTGTATTAAAATAAATAATAATCACAGACCCACTAAAATATTTTTAGACATAAGTTTCTGTCCATACAAAGGTTGTCTGGAAGAGATCGCTCTTAGCGATAAGACCGCCCATTGCGCATGCAATGACCTTGTCTAATGTGAAAATTGTATTTACTAATTCTGTGATGTATTTTGTTGTTAATTGTTGCGCAATAAACAATATTCATTCATTCATTACCTACACCCATGTACATATCAGTAAATACAATATCATTCTTATCATTTATACAAAAATATATCGGGCTTAAGTTAATGTCAGAAATAAAAGTACGACGTGTGGCTTGTTTGACAGTTCAAAAAAAAAAGTGCTCCGATCGTCATCAAATTTTACAGGATTACTCGCCAGGTCAATCTGAAGATTCCCTGAAAGTTTCATTGAAATCGGTCCAGCCGTATCGCAGCCTATATGGAACAAACCCACACACTTTCTCTTTTATTTATGTAAAAAGTATTTATATTCTTTATTTT
Source organism: Meandrusa payeni (assembly GCA_029286785.1). Classification (NCBI taxonomy): domain Eukaryota; kingdom Metazoa; phylum Arthropoda; class Insecta; order Lepidoptera; family Papilionidae; genus Meandrusa; species Meandrusa payeni. The sequence continues at coordinate 5,561,969 of JAGSMX010000023.1, forward strand.
TTTTAAGAAGTGATCAAAAAGAAAATGTTTCTTTTATTATAATGTTTAAGTTGATATAAAAACGTACAGATGGACGACTAAACGTAAATGTCGTTTCTCTTGTTACAGGTAGCTTTAGAAGTGTTTTGATTTATTTTTTTATACAAACAATTTTAACGATGTCTCAGAATAAATAAATCTCTTGTTACAGAGCAAAACATTTCATTTGTCAACCATTGTAGGAACAAGTTATCGTATAGATATAAGTCGATAGGATAGTCAATAAAGTTGAAAATTTCTAAAATTAAATAAATAAATATTATAGTAAATAATAATATTTAAATTAAAATCAATAAATAATACATACGGATAGTTAACCTCAATTATATTGGAGTATTTTAAAAAGTATATAAGCACAATTTTCACTGTTATGTCATCATTTTTCATGACGCGCCTAAAGGAGTGTAACTTTAAAAATACTGGTCACTTATTGGTATTTATAAATATTCACCTAAATTAAAAAAATATATTTTTTAAATAAACCAGGTGGAGAAAACCTCACCTCTTGGGTATCGGCTTCCGCATACACTCTCACAACGTCCTCAGTGCCCGAGGGACGGACGAACGAGCGCCCGTCGTTGTATCCGGACACAAGCTCTTCGATCCTGGTCTGCAGTCCCTCGGGAGCTGTACACACTCGCTCCGCGTCCGTTGTGGAGATCGCGTTACGGTCCTGGAATGTTTTTATTTTATAATTTGAAAGCGTTATCCATTTCTTCTTGACGAAGTACAGAGCCAGAGAAGCTGACTTCTTGACTCTTAGGTCGTTTAGTCTGAACCTCTATCACTAGTAACTCGACACAAGGGTCCCCTCGGGGTAACCTCGGCTTGGACGGTTACTATGTTACGTGTAAGCATTCCGATCCGAGGGTACTTATTTATATTGAACCTTATTTTTCATGATTTTCTACAAGTGGCCAAAGCCAAGGGAGTAAGTCAAGGGAGGGACACATAAAATTCTCCCTTTATTTCCATCTATACAAATAAATAAAATTGGAGTGTATCTTTACAATGTTCAAATAACCGCTATTTACTTCATGCATATCAATGTATATACGACACATACCCCAAAATAACATTTTTTTACAATTTTTATCTGTCTATCTGTGTATTCTGTCTAATCTCTGAAAATGCAAGACCAATTTTGACGGGACTTGCACTGGTAGATAGCTGATGTGATTAGGACTAACTAGGCTACTGTTATTTTTCGAAAAAAAAAAATATTTTTTCGAAAAATTTAACCGCGGGTAACACCGGCGCATCTAGTTAAAACATATTTTTTTTTTATTAAAGGATCCAGTAGAAATAGGAGATCTGATGATGAATGGGACCTCAATTTGGTCGAATTCTGACCGTGACATTCACGAGTGATAAATTTGAATTAAGTATATAGGCTACAAATGGACGAATAACTTTTTTTTTTAAAAGATAGCTAGCAATATTTCTTTTTTTTTTTTCAGAAATATTACTAACAATCTTGTTAACCATTCCAACTAAGCTTAAGCTTGTGCTAAGACATGGTTCACGGCATTAGTCGAAATGGATTTAAACCCACGACCTTACGACTCGCAGGCCGCACCCTAAACGACGCTTAACGCTGTACTCAATATCACGATGATTCATTTTTGATTGGATGAGAGGAGTTTAATGAGATTTTGGTTAGGTTTTGATTAGGTCTATTACGTAATATTCCAACGATAATTCGGAAAAACAAATCGGCGTACGCGCAAAATATCTTTTGACGTTTGGTTTTATTTAAAATCATTGTTGTTTCTACTTAAATAAATTTCAAATTCCAAATTGTATAAATTCCATATAAAGGTATATTGCGCGCGCACGTCTTTAGGTAGTCCCGGGCACCGCTGAAAATCAGCGCTGTCGGATCCTAGCGACCGCATATGCTGAGACAGTGTCCGATATTCGCGTCATATGTTTTGTCTATTTTTTTTTAATGTGTTGTCATGTCATGTGATGCCAATAAATAAATGTATGTCTATGTCTACTTGTAAATATATTTTCTTTTAGATAAAAAGACATACCTGGACAGTGACTTTGAGCTGTCGGCAAGGCAGGTCGGTGTAGGCGGCCATCCACTCCCTCACGTTGTGACCCCGCGCGCACAGCACAGTCTCCACGAGGAACAGGTCGGATATCGCATCGCCGACCGTTTCGTTCGTCATATCTATGAAGTTTAGGAGCAGACCTGCCGCTTTACGCTGCTCTGCGTCACTGAAGGTAGAAAAAAATTGTTTTGTAAAATGAAGAATGTCACGAAACAACATTTTTGGGGACGGGGAACTGTTGATTCTCGAGAACTGAAGATTACCTTCAACAGTGTAATAGAATTTGATGGAGTCTACTAATTAGGTATCACTAAAAAATCACCAAATCATTGATGTGTTATTTCTTGCCTTTTCCTCTTATAAAAACTTTAAAAAAGAAACTGGATATTTTAAATATGTGAATATAGATATAAATGCAGATATAAAGTGTGTGTAGTGCTATAGACATTTTGTGGACATTATTATTACTATGTGGATAACGGTGTTGTTTACATATTTATAACTCTTTATACTTAATGTATTTATTATCTTAAGCTTTTAATATGTATTCATTTGTTGTTCCAATAAAAAAATCAATTCAAATCAAAATTTTGATATTGTTCCTGGATGTTTTAACACTATTATTATTTTAAAAACATATTCCTAAAACTGTAACGCTTAGGCTAAAATAGTATATTTGTGTATTTTCCCTAAGTAAGTGAATTTTTTGTTAATCTTATTAAGGAAATAAAATTCTCTCAAATCGTAAATGAATACCAAGGATCTCTCGTCATCATCATCGTCGGCCGCGAACCGTGAACCTTCTATAATCAATTTTTAACATTTCCCGAATGTCACACGAATTTCTATGGCAATTCTTTTACCTGTACAGCTATAAAACTATGGAATAGTTTGCCGATTGAGATTAGGGAGGCTTCGTCAACTAATGTCTTTAAATCGCGTGTATCTGAATACTTTCTACTCAAACAATGAAAAATTACAAACTGGTATATTTATTGTCGTTATATATATTCCATGTGTATGTATATTATTATATTTATATAGAAGTATCTATTTATGTAAATGTATATTTATTTATTTATATAATATTTTTAAAACGCTATTTTTAGCGGCACTACCCTTAGCCTGCTCTTAACCACTAAATGTTAGCTGGAAGAAAATGCTAATTAGCATTAAGTTCGCCTTTGTACATTTTATTTGGTGCAATAAAGGATTTATCTATCTATCTATCTATCATCAGCCAGTAGTACTTCGGAAATATAAATGGCGTCCGTGTGTAGTAGCTAGACACGCCACTAGAAGACAAGCATTTTAAGCGTACATTTGAAGATTTAATTTCAACTGAGCATCTATTATTACAGAAGTCAAGAGATGTACTAGATAGAGGCACAAAATAAGATTTAGTTGAACTGACCCCTCGTCGGCGATCCTTCTGATGGTTCTCTTGGCGGTGTCACTGTACACGACCGTGCCGTGGCCGTTGGCTTCGAAGTACACGCCCACGTCGTACGACAGCGCCGCGTGATGGAGGTGCTTCACGCCCGTTTTCACACATGACACTGGAACTTTCTAGAAAAATATATATATATATATCATAGTTGTATTGCACAAGTTCTCACGCTTATATTATCCTACTTGCAAATGTTGTTATGAAGTACTTTCTAAGTTTTTTTTTTGACGATCTACACAGATTGGCCAGAGAAGCTGGCCTTGACTGCTTCACCGGATTGAGAGGTGGCATAGCTCTTATCTTATGATTATTAATTATTGAATGTGTATATTGTTTACAAATATAACTTTTTTTATAGAAAGAAAGCTAGCAATATTTCTTATTTTTAAAGAAATATTACTAACAATCTTGTTAACCATTCTAACTAAGCTTAAGCTTGTGCTAGGACATGGTTCACGTCAATAGTCGAATGGTGGATTCCAAACCTTACGATTAGCAGACCGTACCCTAAACCATCAGGCTATTGACGCTTATATAATTAGTATGGAAGCAATATTAACCAGGCCATCAGTGATGTATTTAGTAGAGGCGCCATTCGCGTACGCAGTTTGAACAAGCCCCAAGCGCAGCCCCTGTGCGCCGCAAGCGCGTAGCAGCTGCGTCACGTAGCCAGCGAGAAGGGTTGCAATTCTATCCCCGTCTAAGAGGTGCATTTTGTCTCTGTAAACCGAAAAATACATTTTAATACCTATTAGATGATATTTTTTACTATATTATTCTTAATGAGCTAAACATCAAGACTCGCCTCTCCACAACTTGCTTTCGGCGTCTTCTTAATTTCTTCGGCCACATAGCTCGCCGCCAGCCAGACAGCATTGCAAAATTACTGCTGGTTGACTGCGTCGAAGGAAGAAGAAGCAGAGGCAGGGCGCCCACTAGATGGACGGACTCTATTGGAGGAGCTACCAAATTAAAACTCCAGGCGGCTATCCACCTGGCCCAAAATAGGAGAGAGTGGGAAATGCTCGTTCAAAGCAGCTCTCTTGGTGGTCACGACCCTCAGCTCTGAGGAATCGATTATAAACAAGATGCTATTTATTACAAATTATGTAAACGTCACGCCGATACTCGGATGGGTAGGCAGAGAACACGGACTTCCACTGAGTACGATCCTGGCACATCTCTTTGGCTACATCTGCGCAAACATAATCGTAGATTAAGGTTACTATTTACCTACCCTTTTTGGTCCCCGATTGGGACTTTGAAGCCGATCTTGGTGTTGAAAATACAGTCCTCGATGGTAAGACGCACTAGCATAGTAAATGCCTATTCACTCTACTCTTAAAAATACCCACATTGTAATCGGAGGGAAAACAGACGCGGAGACTATTCCAGTCTTTTGCTGTACGTTAAAATAAAGACGTACCAAAACGTCTTGAGGAATGTGTTGTAGACAAACAAAAGGATGTAATCCAACATAACAATAAATATATTCTAGTGCTTGTCCGTTGCCTGTTTTTTATAAAGAAAAAACTAACTTGTCATCGAGATAATAGTAGACAATTCTGTCGCCGTCGCCGTCCAGCGAGGCCACACGCTGGAAGGGCGAGTGCTCCACACCAACGGGAGGCGTCTGTGACACCTTCACAAAGTCCGCGCCACACTGAAATGTTCACAGACATCGTGTAAAAAATTTGAATAAATTAATTGTAAGACAACGGTCCGTCTATCTTCACCTTTTTTAACTGATTCTAGTTATATCGGCATAAATAAGCCGATATACACATCGAGTTCCATAAATAATGTTATCAGTAACGTGACCCCTCAGGTTGGGTCATATAAGCCCCCTTTGTCCAGCATTTCTAGTGTAATAAATTAACATATTTAATAAAAAGATATTATAAGACACCATTGTATTAGGATAAACTAATGCTTTAATAAAATGAAGTCACTCTACAATTGCTCTGCAAGCAAAGAGCATCTCTGGTTTCTTTTTAAAAGCCTGCCACCGTCACCCGCGACCTAACTCTCTTTACAAGAAGATTGTCAAAAAAGGACGTTTTCAACGCACTTACGAATTATACTCGAAAGTTAATGTAAACTTGTTTGTTGAATGTCTCAAGAGCCACTTTCTTGTATAATAGGTTAAATAAAATCTTAACAATACATCCTTTGTCGAATCATAAATGTAAATTAGTTTGTTAAAAAATATTTACTAGAGTTGGATTATATTCAGACTGAACGCCTCCTAATTTAATAAAATTTAATATAATATTAAGCTGAGGGACATACACAAACACAAATTTACACACACACACACACACACAAATTTATAAAATATTGTTTTCAATTGTTATGCTCATATTTTATTGTATTTTATTGTGCTTTTCAAATGGGAGAAGACACTGACCCCTGAAACACAGGTCCAATTGAACCTAGCTCAGGAGTCAGGGACTTCATATTTTTTTGTTTAAACATTTTCTTTGGTGACTAATAAAGATTTATTATTATTATTATTAAATACAATTCTCTCAATTACTAAAGGGATTTTACGTGCATTGTCAACGTATTATGAAGAGTTGGGTCGCTGACAGCAGGCGAAACGCACATGTGTAATAACCTAGTCTTCACGTCGGTATTCTGCGAGGTATACTGCCATCCCATTCGACCTACCCACCACCTCCCATGGCCCCACCAACCTCGCGGTTATATGGGCCGAAACGCGGGAGGGTACGCGTGGTCTGGCCGTGTGGCCAGACCACACGCACCTTCTTGACTCCCTACAAGTTCTTTATCAGGGCCTTTCTCCAACATTCGGAGCTCAACCCCTTAAGGGGCTTTACGGCACGCAACATAGGAGCTCGCTCGAGCTTTTTAACGGGTCCTTCGTTTATGCCAGGCGTGTGCAAATTCCCTGAACTTGAGGAAGTTGCCCTCCGAGGAGACCAGATCGCGGAAGTAGACCGGACCCGGACACGTACGTGTCAGACCGTTCAGTAGCCTAGCGCGCAAATCATCATACAGTGGGCACGACCACAGCACATGGTAGCGATCCTCTGCATCCTGTCCACAATCACACGCACTAATCATGCCATCCCATTCGTGGAACAACAAAACCCGTTGGTGGTCCTATTATTAATTGCCTTTACAGTAAGTATACACAATAACTTACATTCAAATTCAACTTGCCGCCGTTCCCGCCCAGGTTGTACAGGACTAAATCCAATTCCCCGTCCAGACTCTTCTTAATGATGTTCAACTTCTTCCCGCCGACGCCGTTCGCACCATCCACGTATAGTTTAGTGTTGTACTCCGCGCCCACTGGCAACTTCAATCGAATGTTCTTGAAGGCGCCAACTATTTTCTCGTAATAACCTGGAATTTCGTGAATTCATCAGTGCTGGATGTCAATAGCCTAATGGTAAACCATCCACCACCCTAAAGGGTGCGGTCAGCAAAACGTAAAGTCGTAGGTTCGAATCCACTATTCGACTATTGACGTAAACCATGCTTATTCTTTTTTTGACGGGGACGAAACCTTCAACGAGATATCCCCCTTCTGAAGGGAAGGGGTTATGTGGGGTTCTTACCCACTAAAACCCCCGGGATCTCCAGTAGAACGCATCAGAGGCCCTGGTGGGAGGCTAATCCCGTGTGCCCTCGCAGTGCAAGACGATACGGGCCAGTCAATGCCACCTTCTTCCCGAGTACACTTCAGCGCAGAACTATGAGATTCAAGAAATGTGCCTACTCCTTTCTTCAAGACCGTCAACGCACCTGCAGCACCTCTGGTGTTGTGGATGTTTATGGGCGACGGTGGTCACTTAAGATCAGGTGAGCCGTAAGCTTGTTTCCTTGCTTGGTTCCTATATATAACGCTTCTTTGGACATTAAATACAGTCGGCACTGCCTGAAGAAGCAGAGACTTTTAGGCAAAATGGACGGCAAACGTGTCACAATCGTAAATGAATTCGTTGTTGCAATTTTATGTGGAAATCATGTCTAAGAGAATTTTTCTCTTTACAGAGGTCTGCCCAACAGTGGGACAAAATACAAAATAACTTTTTTACCTTCTTCAGTGGGAGTACCGTAGGTGTTGTCGTTCCGGCATTTGACACAGTAGTGGAGAATGGGAGTGGTGACTATACCGAACTCTTTTGGTGTTCCCTTCAACGCTATCACACCGTGGACCGCAGCGGCCGCCAGGCGAGGGCTCGTGTATCTGTTACCGACCAATTGTGTTTACGAAAAAAATTAAAATACTTTATATATAAATTAAATAGAGACAGCCAATTCACTCATGGTATAGTCCTTATCGTTAAGTTCGAACCTGTACTATATCATACGCAGCGAAGACATGACAGGATTTTCACCATTGAACAAGACATCAATTTATTTCCTAAGTGCCTTTTTGTACAGTAAATAACTTACTACATATATACCCGTTAACACTTATTACTGAATGGCTCCAAACCCTCTCGTATGAATTTACAGAAGATATTTTAAAAGCACAATGAAGATGTCAGAGTAATCCACCCCCTACTTCATACTCCAACACATACACTAACACACGCACACTTCAACACATGTACCTTGTACACACAAACACACTCACGCATACACATTCGATTAAGTTGAATGACATATATGTTTTTAATTTTACTAAATTTGTATTAAATTGTTTGGAGATGGGCGTTAATAGCTGCGACACAGTTCTTACTACTGCGGCTATTATCGTTTGAATCTTTTGTTTGAAATTAAAAAAATATTATTATTATCGATTTTTTTTCCTCTGCTTATAACTCAGACAGGTTTCCATTATTTATTTATTTATTTAAATCGAGATACAATCATGCGATCTCAAGATGTTTTTTTAAATCGTTCCCCAACGTGTTAAAACTAAGGCTCCTTTTCACATCCTTTCATTTCCTTTCCACTGTCCATTCTTTCTTCATCTATCTTTCCTCCCTCCTGACATCACTCTTTGCATTTCTTTAAGATTTTACATTTTTCTTATTTCTACTGGCACATTTTCCTTTCCTTATTTCTAATAGCAGCTCTCAAGATGTTACCTCGTTTCCCGACGACTAAGCAGAAAGATACTTTGTCTGTAATGTGTTTGTATATTATGATGCCAATAAGCGGAGTGGGATTAAGACTTGACGGAAGGAGGATCTTCGCAGGCAGGCAGGAGCTGGATGTGAGTGGCCGAGGATCGTTATCAGTGGCATTTTGGAGAGGCCTATGTCCAGCAGTGGACTGAGGAAGACTGATGATGATGAATCAACTACTTATAATATAAGCAATATTTTAAAGTGAAGATAGTAAGAATGCCATCTAATGCTGTTCCACTAAGGTTTTAGTGGAACAGCCTGACCTGGTAATTATCAAAAGTTTTGGTAATTTTCTGGTGTTTTGTTATTTGTTTCCTCTTTATTGTTTACAAATAAAATAAAAATAAATAAGACACAAAACCAAATCGTCACTTGTTAAACAATGGGTGGCCTTATCACCTTGCAAAATTTAACTTATAAAGACACCGAAGCAATTATGTCTGGATGCTTGTGATGCACACACATACACACACACATATATATATATACACACACGCACACACACATATGCACAATAATGTATCTATATCTTTTTTCTTCTAATATTATGTACATAATTATAAGTTTAATTTGTAATTATTGGTGGGCGTAAACTGCTGCGACACAGTTGCCAACTACTGTAGCAGTTTACGTACGTTCTGTATTGTAATATTTCTTTTCTTTTGTCCAAATAAAATTTTATTTATTTATTTACCTCTCCTCAAGGCAAACTTCGGATGGAGAGGAGATAATAAAAAAAAGGACAAGAATTTATAATAAGTAAACATAGACAGACTTAAATACTAATAATAAATAAATAAATACTATTAATATTAAAAAATTAAATATATTTACATAAAGAGGTAAATTACATGACATTTCATTATTACGTTTTCGTCGATTTTAAAATCTAAACAATCGTATGAATGTTAATTCTAAAATAGATTAAAAAGCGTCAATACGCCGCTGTACAGTGTAGTAGCTTTAGTTTTTTAACTAATGACGTGAACCATTTCCTAACACAAGCCTAAGCTTATTTGGAAAGGTTAACAAGTATAGCAGTTAATAATATTTATGAAAAAATATATTGTTAGTTACATAAAAAAAATTATTGAGACCCTGTAAAGGAACAGTTATATAAAGACGTAAATAGGTCCAGATTTATCTCACCTCGTGTCCATTCCAATGAAGACGGACGCTTTGAGTGACATATCCGCGTTCACTTCCTTGATAACTTGCCCCGTTGTTGATTCTAAGTCATTGTCACTGCGAACAATATATTCATAATATATTTATGGTAACACTTCAAATTATTCTATTGAGTAAAAACAAAACAGACTTCAAATCGAATCAACCGTTAAGCCCTGAAATGCGCGAATGCTCCGAAATATTACGAAATAGAATAAATCATAACCTAATCAAATTCTCATCAAACTATACTTGAAGAACATCCTTTCCAATAGAAAATGAATCATTGATTTTTTTTATGACGAACTACACAGATTGGCCAGAGAAGCTGGCCTTGACTGCTTCACCGGATTGAGAGGTGGCTCGACTCAAGGGTCCCTCCGGTGAGGGGTAACCTCGGCTTGGACGGTTACTATGTTACGCGTAAGCATTCCGATTCGAGGACGTCCGAGAGGGCCGAACCACGACTCGCTCGGTTGCTATTTCACGGATAATCTAAGAGACATTCAAAAGCTAAACTAACTTTGAGTGCCACTTAGGGAAGCGTTGGCGCTGAGAGAAGTGGCCGAAGAAACTCCAGCAACGCTCCTAACATCTAAGGGGAGAATCATCGAGATCAGTTGGTGTGATATTAAAATATTCGTCCATTTGTTGCGCCGTCATCATCAGCCTGTGTCTATCCACGGCTGGAAATAGGCCTTCCTCAATGCCTTCCACCATATAGATCCTCCGCGTTCCGCATCCAACCAGTTCCGGCTATCCTTATAAGGTCGTAGGTCCATCTGGAGGGAGGGTGCCCTAAGCTTCTCCGACCCATGCGCGGCCTCCAATCCAAGACTTTCCTCCTCCATCTACCGTCACTGGCTCGGCAGATGAGGCCGGCCCACTGCCACTTCAACTTGCTGACTTTAAGAGCTATGTCGACTACCTCAGTTCTCCGTCGAAGTTCTTCGTTTCGGATTCTATCCCTTATAAAATGCCGAGCCTAGCTCTATCCATCGCTCGTTGGGCGACTTTCAGCTTGTGGAATGTAGCGTACTAGAGTTGAACTTTGCTGGGCGCGCTTTTAATGCAGATTAAAGACTTATAAAGTTTTCTAATTGATGCTATTGTCGTAATGGGACTAAATTGAAATGGGACCACACTAGAAGTACCATCTTTCAAATAAGATCATCAGAATCGGAGCTCTCAGTAGAAAGTTACGAGGTCGGTTGAAAATATCGTCCCTTTACAATAAAGAAAATCGTATGCACCTGACATTGGCGAGCCTTGTGGCGATCTCCTCCCAACTCTGCTCGAGCATCTCGCCGTCGGGATCGATCAGCTTAACCCCGTTGTCCGGCTCCAGGTTGTGGGAGGCTGTTATCATTATGCCGATGGTGCGACCTGAACACACGAGAAAAAATATGCATCTTCAATAGTCTAACGGTTTAGGCAATAGTAGAACTGAATCTACTTTCAAAAACTTAGAAAGTATAAAATATAGCACTCCATATTGTCTTTCGTTAGTAATTAATCATTTAATATACTTAGAAAGTATTTGATGAATGTGACCTCATTGCCACTATACCGTAAGTTCTAGTTAACAGACGCCCTTTCGTTTTTGAAGTGTAACTGTCGGTAATAAAGTTCCCTTGTACCTCTTTAATGCTACAAATAACCTCTCTAAAGACTCTACAAAGGAAGTTGTTTATATTTCATGAATTTTTAACCACCTAAGCACCCCTGGCACACGGTTTCCATTCATTATTGTACACGGAATGCTTATTTATACATCATGAAAGCGCGTTCGAGACCTACTTGGCAGGGTTTACCCGCTTTATGTGAATTATATGAGGAAGATACGCTGCATTTCAAATCATTTGGCAAACAATAACGTAATAAAGCAACAAATTAAACTTAATAGTAAACGTAAAACGTTTTTTTTAATGACGAACTACATAAATTGGCCAGGGAAGCTGGCCTTGACTGCTTTACCGGATTGAGAGGTGGCATAGCTCTTAGGCCGCTTAGCCTGAACGTCTAGCCCTAGTATCTCGACACAAGGGTCCCCCCGGTGAGGGGTAACCTCGGCTTGGACGGTTACCATTTCTAATAAAAATTAACCATCGAAATCGCAGACATATATGGTTTTCTCATGGATGCCCTTGTCAGAAATCGGACCGCATAGGAAGCAACAGATTTCAAACGAAAAAAGAACCATTAAAATCACACTCAGGCACATAAAAAATTGCTACGAATTGAGATCCTGCTCCTTTTTTAAGTCGGTTGAATAGAATATAAGCACCAGCGCTTCGTAATATAACTACACTTCGTAATACAAGAGAGGATTCACGAGTAGTGGTGTTTAATGTTTGATCTGTGACGTTTTATTAGCTTCGAAGTCTGTTTTTACTCGTAAATGTACTTGTGATGAACATTGGCAGTATGTCCTAGAGTTCATGACCCATGTCCCGTGGGGGACAACTGTTTATCACATTATTGATCGTAACGACTTGATACGAGTATCAACCCAGTCGCAAGGGACACATAATGTTTTCATTGTGTCTGTTTGATATGAATTTATTCATTTGTACGACAAGTTAATTTAATTAATGCTACATTACTTACGTCTTATGTTAATTAGGTACATCATAATCTATTTATTTGCTAAGCGTTGGACAAATGATTTGAATGCGATAGTACGAATGCCGGTTTGTAATCAGTTTCCATTCTGGTTGCAATGCAATGTTATATGTACACTTCTGAGCAAAAATAAAGGGTAAGAATAAAGGGTCGGTTAAGAAAGTTTGAATATCTCGGAAGATAAAGACGCTAGCTAACTGAAATATATTGGGCATGATAGACAAATATCTTGAAAACAAAAAAAAATATTTTTATTATTTTATTTATGTTTCATTAAAAACACAAACTTAAACGAAATAGGATATTGTATTGATTGTTAGTTAATCGTATTATATAACACAGTGGTTAAGGATCCCGCTAAGCGAACGGGACACACGTGACGGTAGGATACGGTGTTCCAAATTTAGCACGGCCTGGATTGCGACGCATGGAGACGCGTAATCTCGACCAGGTACGATTTGCATGCCTCCCTGAACTGATGCTTACGTTCGTATCTTCACGCCCGCATTTCATAGGGGTTAAAAATTATATAATTTATCCTATGTAGTTGATTCCTCTTGATTGTAAGGGGCATGCAGAACTGGATTTCCACTTAATATCAAGCGGGATCATGATCATTGCTTATTTATTTATAATAGTATTCACAACAACCACAACAACAACATACGAGTACAGCAACAGCGAGCCGTGGTAGCTCAGTGTCCGGGCGGTTCGATCCCCGGTGCCGGCACCAATAAATTTGCTGTTGCAATTTTATGTGCTGATTTACCACGCCCTCGGCGGTTTACCTACATGTCTCATGTACAGATAAATTGTCTAAGACATGTGAAGTCTGCCAATCCGGACTAGGGCCGCGTGGCGGCCTATGCCCTTATACTCTCTTTACAGAGAAGTCCTGCGCCCAGCAGTGGGACATATATTATATTTATAAAGGCTGTAACTTTAACTTAACACAACAGCTAATTTAATAGAAAACAAGTTGACACAAAACCGATAAATTAGTTTAGTAAAGTTTACTACGTTAGGTAAGTGCCTAAATTATGTGGCGTCAAATATGATTATTAAACAAATTATATTAGACTAAGTACATAGATGATTTTATTTTTAAAGTTACTTTTTGATACATATATCTATATATACACAGACACAATATTAGTTATAAACATGGACTCCGTTTATTACCGAAGTATTACAATATTACCAAGATCTGGCGTCTACCAGATGTTCTACATTCGTGATCATTAACATCACGGAATCCTGTAAAGAGTGCCTAGTCTTACATTGTTAAGGTACTCTACCAATATTTAAACCAGATAACATGTCTTCTATTCGATTTTAGGTGATATATCCTTGGGAGTCCAAGGTTCGGAAACATGATGACATCACATTTCACAAGTTGATAGCGCTTGGAAAGAACTACGTGAAAAATGTATTTATTGATCGCCAACCATCATGATGATCAATGGGAATTTGGAATCCTAATGTCAATTAGTAGCTGGAATCCGATACAAAATGCAAAGAGACTTGAGGCAAGTGATCCATAATTTTCGTAGTGTCAAAACCACTCGCACGGGTTTCTACCCGGAATCTCAAAATTCGAAGGTCAACTATATCGCATATTAAAATACATTAAACTACTGACCTACTAGAGACAGTAGCGACAAAGTGCACCCACAAACCGGAATCTATTTCAGTTACGCGATAACGAGTAACCGTTACGCAATTCTATATCACCGTGCGGTTATAACTTTTCAGCTAAAAAGAAATGTAATTTGTTCACGCAATTATTACATGTCATTTGTCCCCTGTTTTTGTAATAACAACTAAATAAATATATAGCTTTTTGTATTATTTTTTTGAAAGAATACATTTCTAATAAATAGCTGAAGTTTAGCCTAGTGGCTAAGCTTAAGCTAAACTAAGACCCGGGAAGAAGGCGACAGTGCTGGAGGGAGTAACCCTCCCGCTTCCCCCCGGGATGTACTTCAGGGCACAGTACAAAGAGGTTTTAGTGAGTCAAACGGTACGGTAACGGTATCTCGTTGAACAAAAAAGTGGCTAAACTTCCGACTTAACGATTGTATGGTCGGGAGTTCGCAGTTACTTCCGCATAATATTGTAACGGTAGGATTATTAAGATCGATGCAATAATTTTCAATAAATTTTAAACTATGTCTAACACAAAGTAATCTTTCCTATTAACTTTGATTAAGGCAAATAGTATAAACAATCATATCAAATATTTGCTATGCAGTCGCCAAGTGCATTTTACCCCAGTTAAAGTTCAACAACTCTATGAACCAATTGACCACATCCTCGCGCGATACGTGTGATCACCGAGGGTTTTCTCTATTTGGTGCTATGAAACTTCCAGATATTATATCTCAGTTCCTCAACGCCGAAAGTGGGCAATCTAAAACCTTTTTTATTTTCTCTCTGTCCACACGATGACCTATCGCTACTAAGTCTCCTTCACGCCGGTGTTGTATGGTCATGAAACTTTATATATTGTACCGACGTATACATGAAGCACTACGGTGACTTTATCACAGTTGAATTGCAGGTAAAGACGGGATAATTATCAGAAGGAAAAGGGTGATGATCAGGTGTGCAAACGCATCGCATGAACGTAGATCCAGAGATAAGGTGGGAAAGTATAATGTCTAGAGACATGAAGTAGTGCAAGATTACCCAAGATTATTTATTTATTTATTTATTTAAATCAACAAAAATTATAACACCGTTACAGATAATACCAATATGATGTTATAAAACCTCATATTGGTAGTATCTTGACAGAAATGTCGGTAAAGAAATGATGGCCAGGGCAACGCACCATCGTCACGTCCCTTAGTCATGAGGCTACGACATAGAATAAGGTATGTAGATAGTTTTTAAAGACAGGAAGGCAAGCGTGTTCGTCAAACTATAAGTCATTTACAAACAATATATAATGCTTGCATTGCGATTGCCAAGTTTATTATAGCTCACAATGAAAACAACATACTACGCTATGTATCAATTGACCACATCCTCAGACCATATTGAAGTTCCTCGACGACATGAATATTCAAATCGTTACCTATTTATTTAATTAACTATTTATATATATATTCCGCTCTACTATTCTTTGCATTTCTCTGCGGGACAGCTTTTAACACTTTATAAAGCTCAAGTCCGCTTAAGTTTCTTTACTTTATTTTTTCTGTTTTTTTTGTGTAGGAAAATGTTTTGTACCTAATACAGTTTTTATTATTAAATATATATAAATAAGTAAACATTTCATGTACACACTTATGTATCTAGACGTAAAAATTCTATGTAATGTTTTAATTCTATACCAGTGATTCCCACAGACAACCTGCATCTACGTCAGCGCAAAAAAAATTTGGGGGTCCTTGAAATGAAAATGGGGGTCCACGATAGTGGATCTCAACACATACACTGACAGTACCTACGAGTATTTACCTATTTCTCACTAAAAAAATTGACTTATTGCTTATGTTAATTTATTGATAGTTTATTTTTTTTTGTAAAAAAGAAAGATAGCAATATTTCTTTTAATTTTTTTTTCAGAAATATTACTAACAATCTTGTTAACCATTCCAACTAAGCTTAAGCTTGTGCTAGGACATGGTTCACGGCAATAGTCGAATGGCGGATTCGAACCCACGGCCTTACGATTCGCAGACCGTACCCTAAACCATTAGGCTATTGACGCTTTTGTGTTTATTTAATGTTACGTATATTTTACATAACAGATACAAAATTTTATTTTGAGTAGTTTTAATTTAAATTCAATTAATAAATGTATATAGGGGTCTACCCAACACGGAAAAACATGGCAAAGGGTCTACGAAACAAAATGTTTGGGGAACTCTGATCTGTACTATTACTATAAATGCGAATATAACCCTGTCTGTCTGTATGTTACACAATCACGCCTAAACTACTGAACCGATTGAAATTAAATTCTGTACAGAAATAGACTAGGGCCTGTAAAAGGACATAGGCTACTTTTTATTCAAAAAAATGGGTTATAAGGGGTTGTAATAAAGGATAAAAGTTTTTTTTAAATCATTACAAGATTTCTCGAACAGACGTCAGTTTAAAACAAAAGAATAAACATGCTAAAAGTCGAAAAAGAAGTCGGAAATCAATAACACCAGTGACTTCTATATAAAAAAGCTGCTATATTTTTGAAGCTTACCATTTTTGACCCTGGAGCGGATAACGGCTAATAGACCCATACGGTACACTACATGCTCCAACAGGTTGGCTCTGAAACAATGAAAAAACTTGTTAAGTACAAAAATGCCTGAAAATGGCCATGAGAAGCAGGGACACAGCGGTCGCGGAGAAGCTAATAGCAATGCAGCGGGGCGTCTGCGACGCGTGAACCCAAAACGATCTCTGGCCACCTCCAAATTCAGGCATTATATATATATATATATAAAAAAATAAGGAAAATAGTAACTGTAGAAGTGGCACTTTTTAACAAATGCAGAGTAAACAATTTAAGTGTATTGGAAAAGAGCACGGACACAGGTCTGTGGTTGCAATATAAGAATAAAAAAAAATAAAAAAGTACAAAAAATACATTTAGTTTATGCAATTTTTTTTGTGTATAATTAACTATAAAACCATACAAGCGTAACACCGAAATTGAGAGAAGACAGAGCTCTTAGAGAGCTTAGCCTGAACCTCATTCTAATACGCACGGACGGTCTCTCTTATTTCAGAAGCATCATCGTTATATAAAGAAGTTCTAGCGTCCACATTTTCTTTCTATTCCCATAATCGCGCTCGTTGTCTTTTTTTTTATAATTTCTAAGCAAGTGCTTGACTACGATCCCACCTGATGTTAAGTGGAATTCACTGATCGTCTTCAGTTATTGGGTATTGAAATCTCAATGACCCTAAACTATGGACGATTCATCGAGTCTAAGGCTAAGATAGCTGCGAAAAAACTTGGGATCTTGGTCAAAGTGCAACCGTACTTCTCTGCGGGACAGCTTTTAGCACTTTATAAAGCTCAAGTCCGGTCGTGTGTAGAATACTGCTGTCACATTTGGGCAGGCGCAGCTAAATGCCATCTTGCAGCTTTGGACTCGGTGGAGAGGCGGGCTAAGAGGCTATTTGGTGACTTTGGTCTTTAAGGATTCCTTAGCCAATCTTGGATTGTCATAAACCCTTTTTTTTGTTAACGGTGAGGAAATCTTCAAAAAAGATACCCCGCCTTCTGGGAGGAAAGCGGCGGTTATGTGGGGTTTGAGCCACTAAAACCTCCCCGGTGGCCCTTCCTCGGTGCATGACGAGGGGATCCGGGATCTCCAGTGGAACGCACCGGAGCCCCTCTGCACCGTGCTCTAGTTGAGCACATCCCGCGGGTGCAAGGCGACACGGGCCAACCGATGTCGCCTTCTTCCTGGGTCCACCTTGAATTGTCATAAACCTACCTATATGTCAAGCAACAAATATTTTTATAGGAATTTAGGAGTTGTCTGGTATACTTTGAAACTCAAGATCTAAGGCTAAGTAAATTAACATGGGACCTAGATAGTAAACACATTCAACCAAAAAATATTGAAAATCGAGTGATTAATGCTTGTAAAAAAAGCTTTGAAGTTGCTTTTAGTATACTATAGTGTTCGAGTCTCCTTAACCAATTGTATACAAAACGAACGTTCATTGGCATCATAGTGGTCGATATTTGCTAGTTTTACTAGTTTTTTAATTCATTTATGACACTACGGTCTACCGGTGGCTTACCACTGTGACGCCAATCTTGTGTGTGTTAGTATTTGACGTATTTGGTAATGATGGAATGATAGTTGTAGTGAATGTATGTATGATCGGTTTCATAATGGAATGTCACCGGCAAAAAGCAGTCTCGGGGTCTTGTACAGAGGACAATAACAAGCATAGCAAGACAAAAACACACACACGATCATATACACAACTACACTTACACTCATGAACACAATACACCCCACACGAAAAATGTTTTCAACACTGGTTACATGGAACCAAATCTGTTAATAAATATTCTATTCTATTCTAAAATGTGTCAACCCCCGTAAGTCGTAAGTCTTGTAACGCACTACCAACGGTTAACTTCGAAATTTACTTACAACTTTCTACAAGAATAAACAATGCGTAATAGCTATATGGTATCAAGACATGACGTCAATTTTTCTAGTATCAGAACTTACGCATGTAAGTACCCATACAATTGGTATCAGATAGCTAGTCGATTTAAAAAGCGTTTGGCAGCATCGTAATAACGCCGTAGTCTAAACAAAATGGAAGGTCAAGGAATGTTTGTATTATAGTACTTCTAATATGTTCTTCATACCATAATTCTGAAGTATTAAATACCACTAGAGGCCACTAAGCAGTCATGATTTTACCATTAAAGGGGTGAACAGACGTAGAGAATCTATTCGTCGGATTATAAAAAATATTAAAAATAGAAAAAATCATTTTGTTAGTGTTTTTTCTTAAAGCACCTCCGAAACTACTAGACCGACTTCAAGAAAACTTTCCGGTAATCTTCAGATTGACCTGGCGAGCGATCCTGTAAAATTTGGTGACGATCGGAGCACTCCTCTTTTGGAACTGTCAAATACAGCTATTACTATGATAATATTCTATTGTTTTATAACCCAAATTTGTATTGACACATGTGTTGTGTATATTAATGTCATTATGAACCATATTAAAGCACGATGGAGTATATTGAAGTTTAATGAAGTACAATAAAGTATACTGAAGTATATTAAAGATAATAATTAAGGATTTTGAAGTATTCAAGGTAAATTATAACGCCGCGAATGTATCCGTCTACTGACTGCTGATATGCACATGGGTGTAGGTTATGTATGCATATATATATATATATATATATATATATATATATGTATGATCTTCACCCGCTCGAGAAGAGAATAGTAGAGAATGAATACGGAAAGAAACGAATAATTAAATAATTTGGAGAGTTAAAATAAATATTTAATGTTGTATTGGAAGTTTATTGTTTAAATAAAATAAAGCAAAATCTAGCCCGGCGAAGAGGGATGGTTACGATAGTCTTGTATATATATAAGGCTCCCAAAATAATCTGTTAGATTTCAGTCAATTAATCAACTAATTAACGACGGTTTTTATTAAAATGTAATGGTATGGTTAATGGTAATATGATTGTAATAGACAGTGTCATGGTAAAACATCAGTTACTATTGGCAGACTCGCGTTCAGATCTTCTGATGTTGACACCTGAGAAGTTTTAGATGCTTTCAATAAAAGTTACAGCATACTGCCAATTGCTGGCCACAGGCCTAAGGGCATAGTCTGCCTCGCACTACGTTGCCGATTGCTAGACTTCATAAATGTCTTAGAAACAGGGGGTGTTACTAATATTATCAGTTCAGAAGTTCTTTAAGAAATCGGCCACTGTAACGGTCAAACGTATAAACATACAAGGAAAAAACAAATACCTTCGTTTCATAACTCTTATGAGACTTTATTGCATAGTGATGGTAAGAGACCAGACGGTATGACTCTTATACCCTGGAAGATGGGACGGCCTTTAGTATGGGATGCTACATGCCTCGGTACTTTGGCACCGTTCACATCTTCCAGAATCTTCTGTTGAGGCTGAAGTGGCCGCTGCAACTGCAGAAAACCTCAAGCGACGCAAATATAATAACTTCGATAGAGGTTTCATATTTGAGCCGTTTGGGGTATAAACTTTGGGTCCGTGGGGTCCTAGTGCACACCAGCTTTTTAATGTGATAGCTATGAAGTTGGTCGACACATCTGGTGACCAGAGGGCTGGCTTATACCTTCCGCAGGGGCTAAGCATTGCCATACAACAGCCTTCTGGGCACGCTGCCAAGCGACGACGGTTTGGCACAGTTATATTTTTTGGAAATATCTTGTAATATTGTAAATATTTCTTTTTTAATGGCTAATTAAGTGTCAAATTTAGTGTAAATTTATTATAAAATAATTAAGTAAATGTAAATGATTTGTTTTTCCTCTAATGGTTATTTCAGAGAATAATCGAGTACCTACACACTGAAAGACATTCAAACGATAACATTTGTTTAAGAGATTATAAAGTAATGAATACGACAGTAAAGGCATATTCACAATAAAGTCGCAGGTGCGGTAAATGAATTCATTTTTCATGGAGACAATATTACTTATTAAAAACCTGAGACTGACTGAGACTATGTTATAATACCTGACTGCTTGGGAGCCTCATTAAGGCTATACTTGTATGTCACAGATAATTTCGATTTTCGGTTATAAATACTAGCAACTTATCCTTCGCATGGAAAGCACTAATTGTCTATAACAAGATGACTTATGATGAATATATATGTGGCCACCACAGCATGCTGGATGCTGTCGTGCAGTTGCAGCTTTTTCGTCACTGTTCTGATGACCACCACTGATCCGTATTGATCCTCGTGCACGGCAAGGATCCGCCAGCATATCCCGATTCGTATCCCTGGTCGGAAGGGATTCCTTTTCCGTCTGGGTGTATACCAGGAAAGATGTATCGGGAGGTGTTATATTCGCGTGACTATTTTCAGAGAGTGTACGTACAAAATGCAGTGTTAAAACACATATCCAGGTATATACTGTATTTTCATTTGTTTCAACTAATAACACGCATTGGAGCCGAATCTTTAAGCTGTTCTTCTTCTTATCTATATTTCTAATGAAACTTTGATTTATTATTTTTTATTCTAGCAAAACTAAGTTACGACGAACATTTCAACGCACATGCGTTTTAATGTGAACAGGCTTTAAGGCATTTTGTCATTGAATCATAGATAAGACAAATGTAGGCGTTCCAGTAATCTAATACAAACATGGTTATCTAAATCAATATAATAAGACTCACCCAGTTGTTTGACCATTTGTTACTTTGTCTTTGTGTGATGCTTCATTAGAACATTTATCTATTCAATAAGAAATTATTTTAAGAATTTTTTCGCGTTTTTTTTAACCGACTTATCAATTGTTCGATAGCATATACATATACTATAAAAACTAAAAAAAAATGTAATTCAATTTTATTTATGTCAATTCTATTCTTATTATG
Organism: Meandrusa payeni; assembly: GCA_029286785.1. Taxonomy (NCBI): domain Eukaryota; kingdom Metazoa; phylum Arthropoda; class Insecta; order Lepidoptera; family Papilionidae; genus Meandrusa; species Meandrusa payeni. The sequence continues at coordinate 5,583,548 of JAGSMX010000023.1, forward strand.
GGTTGCCAATAAGTGTTTAGATGAGAAGGAATTCATCTCTAAGTGCATGGCAGTGTGCCAAACATATTTCAGTACCACTTCCATGGTAATGCTATATGTATTTTTACATGGAGTCAATATCCTACCTCCATAAAGTTGAATTTGTTTGCTATATGCAAAATTATGGAATATGATATGCTTTAAATATTTATGTATCCGACACTATATACCAACACTCACACCTTTTGATAGAATGTCCGGAGTTTAATGGTAAAAGATGTGAGTGTGAAAGTGAGATGAATGAAAGGAAAACTTTAGATAATATTAGAAATTTAATTAGCAATAAGGATACTAAAGAAATAGTTATAAGATTTTGTAAAGAAATTGTAATAAAAGTGATTAATAGAAACAAAAACAAATAAATAGATAATAAATAATAATAATAATAAATATCCTTTATTAATTAACAAAATTATAACAAACAGTATTACTAATTACACTTTTTTTACTGCGAGTATTAGTTCTATTTAAGTTTCACTGCCACCTAAAGTAGGAATTTCCTATGCGATAGTTGGCAGTCCTTCCTCCCATGGTTATTTATATATCTAATATTGTGATTGTATCATTATTTTTTTTTTGTGCGGGCGGGTGTGTGTGTATGTGTGTCGGTGAGTGTGTGAGATAAATAAGATAAAAATAAGAGAATAAAACAAAAATTATAGATAGCAATAAGACATAAACAAATAGATAATTAAGAAAAATAAATATAGAAATAAGTAATAGAAATATTAGAAAAATTAAGGAAATGTAAAAAGTAGAAATAAGGAAATTAGAAATTAGTTTTATATAAAGTAGGTTAATTATATGTAAGTAATTAATATAAAAGTAAAAATACCCCCGGCCAAACACGCTGGGGAACTATCATAGTAAGAATCATCAATAATAAAAAAAAAAACTCACACCTAACATTTAGAAAGGTAGAGAATATGGACCTGTATATCTGCGAATACATAATTAGTTACTGACAGGTTTTACATGCCCATTTATTTAATTTGTTATGTAAATTAATCTATTATTTTATTGTATATAATATATATTAATCTCATAACTGTTTTGTTCATGTATAATATTTATTATACTCTTATTGTCTGTATTAATTCCATCTAAAAGTAGTATTGTGCAAGCACATCTTTAGGTAGTCCCGGGCACTGCTGAAAATCAGCGCTTTCACATCCTTGAGACAGCATATGCTGAGACGGTGTCCGAAATTGGCATCATATGTTATGTATTATTTGTCCGTGTAACTTTAACTGTATTTTTTTATTATTCATTCTTTTTTAATGTGTGTTATATTCTGTCTGTGATGTGTTTTTGTATTATGATGCCAATAAATAAATGTCTATGTCTATATTTTAGATGTATATAAAATTTTATTAAACATGGTAAGACTTGAATGAAGTCAAGACTGGATGAAAAAAGTTCGCTTATTCTGTATCTTAGAAAATTATTTGCTTTTATCAATATAACATTCCTCAACATAACTAAGCAGATATAGAAACAACATAATAATTTACGCCGTCAGTTTACTTGAGCTTGTTAGTACCAATGTTGCGGTAATCCTATTGCTGTCTTAGTGTTTAAGGTCAAGCATGTTATATTTCAATGTACATACAAAATAAGCAAAATAAAGTGTGGATTACTGCTGTAATCTAATTAAATCATTACTACTGACATTTGTGGTTGTATCCTCAGCCAGATAATACTAATAATGCATTCAAAATTTCGTAGAAACAAATTTTAGTAAACCACATAATTAAAAAAAGAAACAATAAATGGAAACTCCTTGGTGCTAACCAGCTTTGATTCAAACTACCAACAATAATATTGTAAACTCTAACATATAGCTAGTAGACTGTCATGCAACAGGTAAGACAAGGGTGAGGGCCTTTGTCGTCTGCCAGGGTGGACCCAGGAAGAAGGCAACATCGGCTGGCCCGTGTCGCCTTGCACTGCGAGGGGACAGGCGTGCTCTCCTTGAGCACAGTGCAGAGGGGCTTCGGTGCATTCCACTGGAGATCCTGGAGCCCCTCACCATGCACAGAGGAAGGGCCACCGGGGAGGTTTTAATTGGTAAAAACCCCACATAACTGCCATCTTCCCCCCAGAAGGCAGGGTATCTTTCTGAAGATTTCCTCCCCATTAACAAAAAAAAAATGTTGGTTGTATTGGTGCGGTGTAGTACAGAAGGAGTGGGCTGAAAACCAGCACTGTGTGACATTATGTCATGCAGTACACGCTGAGCCTACTGCCTTTTGCCATTATATTATTAGGCTTATAAGACTAGATTTTTTTTTTATTCTTTATTGTTTTTTTTCCTCTTTGTTCTTTATTAATTTTTGTGTCTCATTATTCTATGTTACATATTTTTTTTTACAAAGAATGATAATAAATAAGCTTTGTTATAATTATTATTAAACACCTTGAGTACTTCTCTCAAGTAAAATATTATTTATGTTAAAATAAAGTGACTCAAAAGTAGTACTGCAATGCAGACTTGTATGCAAGGTTGTTTGTAACTAAGTTACATAAAAGGCAACTAGATACATTTCAATTTACTCCAATGCCACATATTATGTTAAAATATAATCAAGTGTGCAAGGTCTCTTCAATTAAAAGCGTAATGATGCTTTACTAATTAGACTACATACAAAAATATGAATAAAAAGTCATATGTTTCGGCTTAAATATTATATGAAGTCATTGACCATTAAACGGACGTTGTGATGGGCGACTTCCCGTTGCAAAGAATCTTATAGGTGACTCATTTAATACTATGCAATTGCAAATAAGTCTAACACTTTATTTGGCGATTTGTCGACGTGACAATTTTGCATAATTGAAAGAAACGCACCAAAGCACACGTAACTTGGCATTATTTAACTACAGTTTACAGAACGGTAAGAAAACAGTGAAAAATTCTGGGAATAAATAATTCAAAAAATATTACTCACTTGGTTCGGAATCCGGCAGTGCCGTATTGAATAAAAACATCACTTGTTTTCGGATGCATTTCTCTGGCGAACGCGTAGACGACTCGAAGGCTACTCGGCGGCATAGTGTTGGGTGAAATTAATATATAAGGTCGCGTATCACTCAGGTACAATCACTTTGAATCAACAAACGAGAATTCTACATTCCCGCTTTGACAGCGGCAAACTTCGACTGAAAGTAAATGCCAAATGTCAATTGCTAATCTTAACCGACCATTTAAAAGCGTCTACTGTTCAGATAGTGAAATTCATATGCGTAATATGTGAAAAGAACCGTTGAAACAAAATTCACTGTCCAACGTAGTTTTGTAGGGTTATAATTTCTTTATTTTGTTGTCAGTTAAGAATTTTGTTAGCTAGCTATGTCGGTAGTATCAAGAAGAAGCACTAGATGACTCTTACGTCATTCCTCTTATATGTTTGCTACTCGATAAAAGATGGCAGCTTATTAGTTCTACACATAAATTCTAAAAATTTTGCAGAATCGGTCACTATTAACTATTTCATTGATCTTATAAATAGTTCTAATCTGAGAAAACAGGAAGAATTTAAATACTGACCTATATTTCTTCCAATAATTCATTTACAATAAAAATATATCTCCAACTGTCACACTTAATTGCATCAGCATAGCTTATAGAGCACAGCTCAAAACATCATTAAAATGAGATGAGTGAACAAATACTTATAATTTTTTGTTGTTGTTGAAGATTTTATGGTCTGGTAACAAGACCTTTAAGCCAAGTCAAAACACATACACTTAATTCTTACGTCTAAGATGAAAATGAAAATGATGAGTCCCCGCGCCATTTTTTCGGTCATCATTTTTTTTTGTTCAATATTTTGTGGCTTGGTAACAAGACCTTTAAGCCAAGTCTTTTTTTAAACACATACACTTATTTCTTACGTCTAAGATGAAAATGAAAATGTAAGTTAGATGACCCCCCCATGAGCCCTTGATAATATGTTACATTCTTTTCGGTCATCAATTTTCATAGAACCACAGATAAAAAATAGAAGCTAGTTATATCAATTGTAAACTTAAATATCATATGTCAACCGTTTTATTTAATTATGCGACAGATGTTATTAGTCTCGCATGAAATAGATAATTTAGTGATACGCTGCACTGCATTAATTTGTGTTTTGATTCAAAGCCTGAGATGCTAGACTATGTTATAACACCTGATTGCTTGGGAGTCTCATTAGGGCTATATAGATATAAATGTATGTCACAGATAATTTCGAGACTGGTTATTAATACTAGCAACTCATCCTTCGCATGTAAAGCACTAATTGTCTTTTTTTTTTTTTTTGTTTACGGGGAAGAAATCTTCAGAAGATACCCCGCCTTCTGGGGAAGGCGGTGGTTATGTGGGGTTCTTACCCACTAAAACCTCCCAGTGGCCCTTTCCTCGGTGCATGACGAGGGGCTCCAGGATCTCCAGTGGAACGCACCGGAGCCCCTCTGCACTGTGCTCAAGGAGAGCACGTCCCGGGGAGGTTACTCCCTCCCCTGTGCCCTCAGCGCAAGGCGACACGGGCCAGCCGATGTCGCCTTCTTCCCGGGTCCACTTTGGTGGACGACTCAGGCCCCCACCCTTGTCGCCCAGTGAACCCGAGGCACCTTTTAGTCGCCTTGTACGACAGGCAGGGGATACCGTAGTCTTATTCTTGAGAGCCCAGAACTACAGGGCTGAGCACTAATTGTCTATAACAAGATGACTTATGATGAATATATATGTGGCCACCACAGTATACTGGACGCTGTCGTGCAGTTGCTGCTTTTTCGTCACTGTTCTGATGACCACCACTGGTCCGTACGTGAGGCCTTGGGCCTCGTGCACGGCAAGGATCCGCCAGCATATCCCCGATTCGTATCCCTGGTCGGAAAGGGATTCCTTTTCCGTCTGGGTGTATACCAGGAAAGATGTATCGGGGAGGGTGTTATATTCGCGTGACTATTTTCAGAGAGTGTACGTACAAAATGCAGTGTTAAAACACATATCCAGGTATATACTGTATTTTTCATTTGTTTCAACTAATAACACGCATTGGAGCCGAATCTTTAAGCTGTTCTTCTTCTTATCTATATTTCTAATGAAATTTTGATTTATTATTTTTTTTATTCTAGCAAAACTAAGTTACGACGAACATTTCAACGCACATGCGTTTTTAATGTGAACGGGCTTTAAGGCATTTTGTCATTGAATCATAGATAAGACAAATGTAGGCGTTCCAGTAATCTAAATGTTATTGTTACCACTCTATAACATTAGGTCGTTGATTGTAATCTATTGTTTTACAAACATAGTTATCTAAATCAATATAATAAGACTCACCCAGTTGTTACTTTGTCTTTGTGTGATGCTTCATTAGAATATTTATCTATTCAATAAGAAATTATTTTAAGAATTTTTTCGCGTTTTTTTAACCGACTTATCAATTGTTCGAGAACATATACATATACTATAAAAACTAAAAAAAAAAAATTAATTCAATTTTATTTATGTCAATTCTATTCTTATTATGGGTTGCCAATAAGTGTTTAGATGAGAAGGAATTCATCTCTAAGTGCATGGCAGTGTGCCAAACATATTTCAGTACCACTTCCATGGTAATGCTATATGTATTTTTACATGGAGTCAATATCCTACCTCCATAAAGTTGAATTCGTTTGTTGTATGCAAAATTATGGAATATGATATGCTTTAAATATTTATGTACATATACCAACACTCCCGCCTTTTGATAGAATGTCCGGAGTTTAATGGTTAAAGATGTGAGTGTGAAAGTGAGATGAATGAAAGGATAACTTTAAATAATATTAGAAATTTAATTAGCAATAAGGATACTAAAGAAATAGTTATAAGATTTTGTAAAGAAATTGTAATAAAAGTGATTAATAGAAACAAAAACAAATAAATAGATACTAAATAATAATAATAATAAATATACTTTATTAATTAAAAAAATTATAACAAACAGTATTACTAATTACACTTTTTTTACTGCGAGTATTAGTTCTATTTAGGTTTCACTGCCACCTAAACTAGGAATTTCCTATGCGATAGTTGGTAGTCCTTCCTCCCATGGTTATTTATATATCTAATATTGTGATTATATCATTTTTTTTTTGTGCGGGCGGGTGTGTGTGTATGTGTGTCGGTGAGTGTGTGAGATAAATAAGATAAAAATAAGAGAATAAAACAAAAATTATAGATAGCAATAAGACATAAACAAATAGATAATTAAGAAAAATAAATATAGAAATAAGTAATAGAAAAATTTTAAAAATTAAGGAAATGTAAAAAGTAGAAATAAGGAAATTAGAAATTAGTTTTATATAAAGTAGGTAAATTATAAGTTAGTAATTAATGTAAAAGTAAAAATACCCCCCGGCCAAACACGCTGGGGAACAATCATAGTAAGAATCATCAATAATAAAAAAAAAAACTCACACCTAACATTTAGAAAGGTAGAGAATATGGACCTGTATATCTGCGAATACATAATTAGTTACTGACAGGTTTTACATGCCCATTTATTTAATTTGTTATGTAAATTCATCTATTATTTTATTGTATATTGCGCAAGCACGTCTTTAGATAGTCCCAGGCACCGCTGAAAATCAGCGCTGTCGCATCCTTGAGACAGCATATGCTGAGACGGTGTCCGATATTGGCATCATATGTTATGTATTATTTGTCCGTGTAACTTTAACTGTATTTTATTTATTTTTCATTATTTTTTAATGTGTGTTATATTCTGTCTGTGATGTGTTTTTGTATTATGATGCCAATAAATAAATGTCTATGTCTATATTTTAGATGTGTATAAAATTTTATTAAACATGGTAAGACTTGAATGAAGTCAAGACTGGATGAAAAAAGTTCGCTTTTTCTGTATCTTAGAAAATTATTTGCTTTTATTAATATAACATTCCTCAACATAACTAAGCAGATATAGAAACAACATAATAATTTACGCCGTCAGTTTACTTGAGCTTGTTAGTACCAATGTTGCGGTAATCCTATTTCTGTCTTAGTGTTTAAGGTCAAGCATGTTATATTTCAATGTACATACAAAATAAGTAAAATAAAGTGTAGATTACTGATGTAATCTAATTAAATCATTACTACTGACATTTGTGGTTGTAACCTCAGCCAGATAATACTAATAATGCAGATTTCAAAATTTCATAGAAACAAATTTTAGTAAACCACATAATTAAAAAAAGAAACAATAAATGGAAACTCCTTGGTGCTAACCAGCTTTGATTCAAACTACCAACAATAATATTGTAAACTCTAACATATAGCTAGTAGACTGTCATGCAACCACTGGAAATCCTGGCACCCCTCACCATGCACAGAGGAAGGGCCACCGGGGAGGTTTTAGTCATTAAAAACCCCACATAACTGCCATCTTCCCCCCAAAAGGCAGGGTATCTTTCTGAAGATTTCCTCCCCATTAATAAAAAAAAATGTTGGTTGTATTGGTGCAGTGTAGTACAGGAGTGGGCTGAAAACCAGCACTGTGTGACATTATATCATGCAGTACACGCTGAGCCAACTGCCTTTTGCCATTGCTTATAAGACTAGATGTTTTTTATTCTTTGTTGTTTTTTTCCTCTTTGTTCTTTATTAATTTTTGTGTCTTATTATTTTATGTTACATATTTTTCTTTACAAAGAATGATAATAAATAAGCTTTGTTATAATTATTATTAAGCACCTTGAGTACTTCTCTCAAGTAAAATATTTTATTTAAGTTAAAATAAAGTGACTTAAATGTAGTACTGCAATGCAGACTTGTATGCAAGGTTGTTTGTAACCAAGTTACATAAAAGGGAACTAGATACATTTCAATTTACTCCAATGCCACACTTATATTATGTTAAAATATAATCAAGTGTGCAAGGTCTCTTCAATTAAAAGCGTAATGATGCTTTACTAATTAGACTACATACAAAAATATGAATAAAAAGTCATATGTTTCGGCTTAAATATTATATGAAGTCATTGACCATTAAACGGACGTTGTGATGGGCGACTTCCCGTTGCAAACAATCTTATAGGTGACTCATTTAATACTATGCAATTGCAAATAAGTCTAACACTATTTGGCGATTTGTCGACGTGACAATTTTGCATAATTGAAAGAAACGCACCAAAGCACACGTAACTTGGCATTATTTAACTACAGTTTACAGAACGGTAAGAAAACAGTGAAAAATTCTGGGAATAAATAATTCAAAAAATATTACTCACTTGGTTCGGAATCCGGCAGTGCCGTATTGAATAAAAACATCACTTGTTTTCGGATGCATTTCTCTGGCGAACGCGTAGACGACTCGAAGGCTACTCGGCGGCATAGTGTTGGGTGAAATTAATATATAAGGTCGCGTATCACTCAGGTACAATCACTTTGAATCAACAAACGAGAATTCTACATTCCCGCTTTGACAGCGGCAAACTTCGACTATAAGTAAATGCCAAATGTCAATTGCTAATCTTAACCGACCATTTTAAAGCGTCTACTGTTCAGATAATGAAATTCATATGCGTAATATGTGAAAAGAACCGTTGAAACAAAATTCACTGTCCAACGTAGTTTTGTAGGGTTATAATTTCTTTATTTTGTTGTCAGTTAAGAATTTTGTTAGCTAGCTATGTCGGTAGTATCAAGAAGAAGCACTAGATGACTCTTACGTCATTCCCTCTTATATGTTTGCTACTCGATAAAAGATGGCAGCTTATTTGTTCTACACATAAATTCTAAAAATTTTGCCGAATCGGTCACTATTAACTATTTCATTGATCTTATAAATAGTTCTAATCTGAGAAAATAGGAAGAATTTAAATACTGACCTATATTTCTTCCAATAATTCATTTCCAATTAAAATATATCTCCAACTGTCACACTTAATTGCATCAGCAAAGCTTATAGAGCACAGCTCCAAAACATCATTAAAATGAGATGAGTGAACAAATACTTATAATTTTTTTGTTGTTGTTGAAGATTTTATGGCCTGGTAACAAGACTTTTAAGCCAAGTCAAAACACATACACTTAATTCTTACGTCTAAGATGAAAATGAAAATGATGAGTCCCCGCGCCATTTTTCGGTCATCATTTTTTTTTTGTTGAATATTTTGTGGCTTGGTAACAAGACCTTTAAGCCAAGTCTTTTTTTTAAAACACATACACTTATTTCTTACGTCTAAGATGAAAATGTAAGTTAGATGACTCCCCCATGAGCCCTTGATAATATGTTACATTCTTTTCGGTCATCAATTTTCATAGAACCACAGATAAAAAATAGAAGCTAGTTATATCAATTGTAAACTTAAATATCATATGTCAACCGTTTTATCTAATTATGCGACAGATGTTATTAGTCTCGCATGAAATAGATAATTTAGTGATACGCTGCACTGCATTTATTTGTGTTTTGATTCAAAGCCAAATGAAGATCTATTAATTTACAGATTGATTTATTTCTTACCTTCTATCCTTCTATGATGACAGAAATGATTACCTTCGAGTTGTTGTGGTGGATGTGAGCTGTATACCATAGACTGCCATGAGAACCAATTTGGTACTGAAGGAGTTTCAGATTACCACACGACTTTCCGAAATCTACATATGTGTACATTACAATTACTCAGGAAAGAAAATGTGTACAGTTTGAAGTTAGCATTAAAAAAAATTGTTAATGAGCTCATAAAGCACTACGCCATTGCCGTTTTCAACACAAGTGTTGTTTAAAAGAGAAACAACAAATCAAGTTTCAGGAGGGAGCTCATTACTAAAGTAACGCGCGATTACCAAACCGCCTCGGTTACGTTCTTTTAAACGGCCGTAATCGTTTGGACGGTAACGCGCCGTAACGCTGGGGAAAGAAACCGACGTCTAATAATATCTCGTTTGTTGTTTTAATTTAGATAAATAAGGACACATGTCTTCGTGTCGTAGCTAATTGATTTAAGACCGGTACACGTAGCCTGTTAGGAATGCCAGGAATGCCAAGCATACACGTGTATAATTTTTTCTTTGGGAATGAAGTACGATTATCAACCAGGAGGCCTGTACAGTTTGAGTTTTATTTAAGATGTAACACAGCTATCAATTCGCTTAGCCTAAACCTCTTTAGGGAAACAAACGGGGGTTGCGAAAGAACTGTTCGATGTTCCCCGTATATGGTTGTACAAAGGAATACCGTGTGAATATTGTTGTTTTTTTTTTAAATATTACTGACATTCTTCATTTTTAGTCGGTTGGAGTCCGACACTACCCTGTTACCGTCCCACGTGGTTCCGGGGTGGGCGTTCCGTTAGCATTTTGTTAGACACGTAAATAAAAAAATAAATAAAAAAAAGCTCTTATAGGAATAACACGACACACGTACCCCAAGAGAGGACAACGGCTTGGTCGGTAGGTATTTATGGGAAAACTAAATTATATGAAGTAACTCGCAGTGTTGTAGTAATAGGGCATGTGCATTCAAGTTAAGCCCAACACGCATCCTCGAGGCTTAAATGGTTTTTTATTGATTTTTTATCCGTCATTACTGATACAAACTTAGAGTATTAACTTGGTCTTTGGCGGAACATCAGAAAATATGTTTACATTCGGGGTTTATATTACGAAACAACTATGTGATTTATTCTACTCACCGATAGATGTCACTATTTTGAAGTCTATTCGTATTATTTGAAACACAATTTTAATTTTATATGTAAACTGCCTATATACATGTTTGTACGTCTAAATTCCTCGTCGCGGTCGGCTTTACGACGAGTAACAGACTAATTAGTCAGATCCGAAATATTGCAGTCGTATTTAAAGCGACTAATGAAGAGCAAGTGGTTTGAGATTTTGTAACACTGGATTAATTGGACACCATTCATTAACGTTTTCAGCTTGTCCGCTATAATTGTTGTTGTATTAATTAATAGCTTCATTGAAAAGTACAACGTACAACAATGACTGGATAAAATTTTTGCTCAGTATTTAAAAAAAATGCTTGCAATATTTTAAAATAGTGGTCAGTTTACACTGTTGACATATTTAGGTATAAAAGTTGTATTACAAAGTTCTGCCGCCTAAATTCTCATTGTTCTTCCACATTCCTTGTTCTTCTCATCTCATCTTCATGGAGCTCTTATCTAGTTTTGGATTATAATAAATCAATAAAGCAATTAAATATTAAAGCATTCTCCTATACGATTTTAAGAAGTTTACTAGTAGAACTTTTTTTTTGTTAATCGGGAGGAAATCTTTAAAAAGATATTGATTGATATATCGCCGCCTTCGGAGAAGGCGGCGATTATGTGGAGTTTTTACTCACTACAACCTCCCCGGTAGCCCTTCCATGGTAAGGGACTCCGGGATGTCCAGAGGAACGCACCGGAGCCCCACCGCGGCGAGTGGGTGGGTTTCTATGTTACGCGCGTGTAGACACGTGCGTCCAATGGTAGAAGTTAGCACGCAATATCCTATACCCATTCGAAAACCATGTAATGACGTGGTAGCTCAGCGTCCGTGCGGTCGCCTCAAGTTGTATGGTACGCTAGCAACACAAGTTCGATCCCCGGTGCCGGCACCAATAAATTTGTTGTTGCAATTTTATGTGCTGATTTACCATACGATCGGCGGTGAAGGTAAACATCGTGAGGAAACTACTTGTCCTAGAAATTTTTATGCCCTAATACTCTTTACAGAGACGGCCTGTGCCCAGCAGTGAGACATATCTACAGGTTGTCTTTTTTGTGCGCGACAAATGAACTCATAACCGAAAATATAATGCCAACCGATTTCGATGATTGATTTTTTATTGGAAAGGATTGTACTTTAATGGTTTAATGGCAGTTTGGTTACGTTCTGATTAATTTTATTTAGTAAAATTCATATTCTATTCGAAGTCGGTTTATGTTTTTACTCCTAAATATACTCGTCAGTAGAAGTACTGGTAGGAGTCTATGAAGATAACGATGAATAACGACTGGTATTCGTCTGTGTCACCACAATACATTGTAACGTGCGTTTGTGCCCTCGATCAAATCATTTTAATAAGAACTCATTGCCGAGATTAACGCTGATGATTTAGCGCGAAATATATGATTACTAATAACTTCATCGGATTATTATCACTGAGCTATTACGGCTATATAATATTTAATTGAGAATAGAGAGCCGTGGTAGCTCAATGTCCGAGCGGTCGCCTCAAGTTGCATAGTACGCTAGCAACACAAGTTCGATCTCCGGTGCCGGCACCAATAAATTTGTTGTTGCAATTTTATGTGCTGATTTACCATACACTCGGCGGTGAAGTTAAACATCGTGAGGAAACTACTTGTCCTAGAAATTTTTTCTCAGACATGTGAAGTCTGTCAGTCCGCACTAGGGCCGCGTGGCGGACTATGCCCTAATACTCTTTACAGAGACGTCCTGTGCCCAGCAGTGGGACATATATATTATATATATAAAGGCTGTAACTTTAACTTTAACTTTTTAATATTTAATTATATAAAAATTAATGACTGTATGTCCTTTATAGAATCGTTAACTATGCGTTTGATCATTTGATGATTTTCAGAAAAGTGTTGTGTTGTACTAGGGATGTTCATGCCAAAAATATTTCTATATATTTTGCGATATAATATATCGTGAGGTTGTATCGATACTACGCGATTATTTGTACAAATATATCGATATTTTTCATATATCGAAATTTGTTTATAATAAATTAGCGATTAATATTAAATTTTACAAAACTAATAGAGTACTCGGCGCGTAACTGATAAGTTCTCGCTTCGGGTACCAGTCCAGACTATTTGATTTGATTCTGCTAGCAGTGCAGACTACATGCATAGATTATAAAATTTATACAACGAGTCCTGCCATCGTGAAGAGGAGTGTAGTAACATACTACACTACACTCTACGTGATGGCAGCGCAAGTAAGGGTTTTATTTTATAAAAGTTGTCAACCAAAAATTAAAGAAAGAATGGAATGCTTTTTTATTTAATTTCTTACGATATTTCGTGTATCGGATGAAATATATTGATACTAGATGATTCGATAATATCGGATTGAAGCGATATATCGCGTCCATATATCGATATTATCTCTTAAGTTGTATTGAAACGCAAACAGCAAACGAACAGAGAATGTCCCCCAATATTTGTGTAATGTCTTTCCTTCAAATTTATTTTAGTTAGTGGAATAGCAACGCATCCAGGTACAGCTAGTTAATCCATAAATCCAAATTAAAAGTAGTCTCACCTTATATTTGATTTTAAAAATGGTTGTAATTTTATTAATTATTCGAGCATTGACTTAATGTGATTCGTTTCATTGAACCATCACTTTGCAACCTGAACTATTACATTTGTCGACTACGATATATTATTCCTATATACATAAAAACAAGGTTCAAAATTCAACAACCGAAATGTTCAATGATTTCACGAAATACGGTAAAACGGAGTAACAATACGAAGTCGAGGTCCAAATATAATTGGACGTCCGTCATAGTACATTAAGTTATTTGGTTCACCATCGGCTGCTTTATAATTACGTTTTATATCAAGTATTCAAGTAATGCAATGCTGGTGGAAACGATTAAGTCTACCTTCGAGGGATATAAGACAGCTGCTGGTTCTCATTGCATCAATCGATGATCGCACAGACTATAGAATAGATACGCACATCAAAGATATTTTCAAAATTTTTCACTCACTGCACATTTTTTTAATGACGAACTACACAGATTGGCCAGAGACGCTGGCCTTGACTGCTTCACCGTAATGAGAGGTATAGCTCTTAGGTCGCTTAGCCTGAACCTCTATCGCTAGTAACTCGACACAAGGCAAAACATAAACTTTAACGAAAAAGTCAAGTCAAAATTAATGAAAATATTATGTCCATATGGCGACACTAAGTACCTACTAAAATTTAATGAAAAATACTGTTTTATCCATGTTTACGTAAGAAATCCTTTTTCGTTTATGTTTTTAATGACTTAAAATAAATTAATAAAATATTTTAATTAATTTTAAGAATATTTAATTGTCTATCATGCACAATTTATTTAAGTTAGCTATCGTCTTTATCTTCCGAGATATTCCAACTTTCTTAACCGACCCTTTATTTTTGCTCACGGCTATAGTGTATAAATGATAGAGGAATAAGTGAATATAATAAAATGAGAATTTTCTAACTAACTAATCGTCGGTTAAAAAAGACGTAGCTACTTTTTAACCCTATTTAGATTTTAGTACATAATTATTTATCGCCCTCCAAAAGTGATTTGTGTCCGAAAGTAGGAAATGTACTGTACATTACAATGACAACACCGAAATAATTTATTATTTACTACCACTTAGTGTATACTCGGGTATCTAGCAATCCGCACTCGATTGTGGTTATAAAATATGTATGACAGCAATTATGGCGGGAATTCAAAACGCGTCCATGATGTGTGTGGTCTACGCGTACAATTAATGAGCGGGAATTTTGTAGAGCCGCCATAATAGAGCGGAATCACAACGACAAATGTCTTTTTTTTTCTATTTCTCAACATGAACTTGCCAGTTGTAAATATATAATAAATAATTTAGATGAAACTTCTATCATAAGTAGATATTTGTAGTTAAAGAAACTGATAATTAATTCGTTGATTTTAATTGTTTTTCAACCGACTTCAAATGATAGAATTTTTGAATTAGTAAGTATGTTTTGTCTTTTTTGTGTTGTTTTTGTATAATTGCTACCTCATAACTTTCGACTGTGTGAACAAATTTTGATGATTTTTTTATGTGATAGCTAGTGCTTCTAGTCAGATCCTTTTTTTTATGACGAACTACACAGATTGGCCAGAGAAGCTGGCCTTGACTGCTTCACCGGATTGAGATGTGGCATAGCTCTTAGATCGCTTAGCCTCAACCTCTATTGCTAGTAACTCGACACAAGGGTCCCCCCGGTAAGGGGTAACCTCGGCTTGGACGGTTACTATGTTACGCGTAAGCATGCCGATCCGAGGGCGCCCGAGAGGGCCGAACCACGACTCGGTCGGTTGCTATTTCACGGATAATCTAAGAGACATTCAAAAGCTAAACTAACTTTGAGTGCCACTTCGGGAAGCGTTGGCGCTGGGAGAAGAAGTGGCCGAAGAAACTCCAGCAACGCTCCTAACATCTAAGGGTTGGGGCCTGCCCATGAGTCAGATCCTATTTTAATTTGGTCCTATCCTGATAATAGCATCCATGTGAAAACCGTATGTCTTTAATTTAAATTAAGTATAAACGCGACAAATGGACGAATAACTCAAAATTACGCCAACCGATTTCGATGATTCATTTTTTATTAGAAAGGATGTATTACAAGGGTTGTTTGAAGAGAATTCAGTAAGGTCCTGATTAACTTAGTATTTAGTAATATTTCTTATGCTGAATATATCCTATTCGATTTGAAATCGATTTTAGGTACTCGAAAATATACTTGCTCATATTTAACATCTTATACAATTACTTTTGTCATTTTTTTAAGTAAAAAAATACTTACAGTTTAATAGTATGGTCAGTGTATTTTGTCGTACAGATTTTATTCTATTATCAATTCTCAGAAAATTTAATTTTCTGAAGCTTTCACTCCTACTTCGTGTTTTGTAAGATATTCTTTTTTTTAATGTTAGCTTTTGCTGATATGAAAAAATGTATTAAACATTACATAGGAAATACCGTACGTGAACTTCCATGAGCAATGATGATTGAATCGAAATCCATTAACATAATCAAGGCGCTCAGCTCGCTGAGATGGCAATACGGCGTTCTATAGAAGAGTTAATGTTGCCATGATATCACGATTTCGAAAGCTGCCTTCATGGTGGTCCAAACACGAAGATTTCAATACATAGACAAGTCTTTTACACACATCTAAAAAGCTCCAAATTCGTCTTGGAAAACCCACGACTTAACCATTAATTTTTTTAAAGACGCCCGGGCACAATTAACAGATAATAACGTCACCAATTTTGTTAGCTAATAAACACCTGTTATGTAAATATTTTTAATATGTGTATTTCAAAGCAGTAACACATTTTAATATAATAGAATAAAACTTTGTTTGATCACACGTGAAACAAAAAGTTTTTATTGTTGATTGTTGAAATATTATCACTAGCGGTGTTGCCGAACCGAAACGATCCTATGACACAAACAAATTTTTCGAAAAAAAATCTGAAACCTATGATATATACATACTCTTGCCATAAATACTGAAACAAAGAAAAAAAACTTCTACTGCAAATAACATTTATTACTCTTACAGTGTGTTGGTTTAATCCATAAATATAAAACAATTTATATCTTAATTTTTTTTACGAAATGGTCTCCCTTGGCTGTAATACAGTCCTTTAAACGCTGAGGCCAGTTATCAATAGAATTACGAATTCTTTCTTAAAATTCTGAAAATTCATCACTGCCAATCGCACGGATTGTTTTAGGGACTCCAAATTATCATGGCGTTTAGAGCAAGCCGTACTCTCTAAAACTGACCATAAATCATAATTCAGCGGATTAAAATCGGTACTAGACGATGGTCTTCAGCTCTGATGAAGGCCGAAACGTCAGATTCCAACCAGGACTGCGTAGACCGAGCTTCATGACACCATGCCGAGTCTTGCTGGTAGGACCATTCTTGGTTATTGAAAATAGTGTTAAGGGGCTTCAATAACTTCTCAAGAATGGTACATTTGTGAAGATTTTTTCTTACCTTTTTCACAAAAATATAGCTCAGTCACTCCTTCATAGCTTAAAATCCACCATCCATCACTGAAGTCGGATAGTGCCCACATTGCACACTGTCGACTATTTGGGAAGGAAAGCTCTAAGGAACAGCTTTGAGCATTAATACGATCATTTTGTTTGTTAAAATGTTGCTCAATTGTAAATATTTTGTTGTCTGTAAAGAAAACTTTTCTGTGACCCCCCTTTGCGTACCGCTTCAGTAGTTGTTTCGATTTTACCACCCTATTCTTTTTTAAATTATCAGCTAAGAAACGACCAGTACATCTCTTATAGGCTACAAGTACTAAATTATGTTTAAAATACGCGACATAGTTCTAGGTGCTATCTTTATCTCCCGAGATTAATGGTTTTGTCACTAAGAAAGATCTCTTCCAGACAACCTTTGGATGGACAGTGTAACTGTTATTGTTTTTTTTTATGACGAAGTACACAGATTGGCCAGAGAAGCTGGCCTTGACTGCTTTACTGGATTGAGAGGTGGCATAGCTCTTAGGTCGCTTAGCCTGAACCTCTATTGGAGTAACTTCGGCTTGGACGATTACTATGTTACGCGTAAGCATTCCGACCCGAGGGCGCCCGAGAGAGCCGAACCACGACTCGGTCGGTAGCTGTTTCAAGGATAATCTAAGAGACATTCAAAAGCTAAACTAACTTTGAGTGCCACTTCGGGAAGAAGTGGCCGAAGAAACTCCAGCAACGCTCCTAACATCTAAGGGGTGGGGCCTGCCCATAAAATAGCGATAACGCGCAAGGATTATCCGCAACCGCCGACGGTCGCGAATGGATTACTGCTATTGGTATTCTGTAGAGAAGTCATCAGTAGGTAAGTAATATCAAATATTAGAAAATAAAAACGATGTAATCATTTTAATGAAATGAAAAACGACCTATGGCTGTAAAATTAGTACAATGCCCTAAAACCCGATGATAAACCCGAGGCCCGCTAACAGAAAGGCTATTAAGACCACCTTTCAACCTGCATGGTGGGTAATAAATGAATAAAAACAATTAGACTGCCGCAAACGTAACCGTGCACTCGGCGAACGCGCCCTGCTTAAAGGAACTGTATCTTAATTGTAGTTTAATAGGGTAGACATTTGAATACATTTGTATAATATAAAATTTCTAAGCTGCATAACGAACACTTTAAGGTAGAGACTACATAAATGAAAGAACAGCGTTCATACCTTTATAATAAAGTTAACTTTTATGTGTCTCTTCATAGTTTATCCCTATATAAATGTAAAAAGCTACTTTACTCGTTTCTCCATAATTTAACCAACGAAGACACTGAAAAATTTCTGCATAGCCTAAAATAAATTATCCTCTCTTATGTACTCACTCGCACACACACTCTCACATGCACCCACGCACACTACTCTTTTGCAAAATCACACGAATTACTCATAAGCTGTATAACTAACTTTGGTCTATGGACTCGGACTTAGGTACAACATCTCCCTAATACAGGCTATAAATTAGTCTAGCAGGGAGATGTGTACCTAAGGACGAGGACAAAGTGAGAAAGTGTTTATGGAATTTGTTGTATGGTATGTGTTTTACATTTGGTAATATGTTTTCCGATATTTGTGTGCATGCCGGTAATTTAAAATGTATGTAATTTAAGTGTGTGTAAAAAAGTAAAATAAATATTTCATTTCATTTCATTTCATTTCATTTCATACAAAGAGTTTTCCAATTAAATTAAGCAATGACTAAGCGGTCGGACTTTACCATCTTTTGGCCGAGGAGATAAAACTCGACGTTTTTACCGTTTTTTTTCATACAATGAAATACTTGATATAAAGTTTCTACAACATTTCTGCAAATAACTGTGTGACATAAAAAAATAATATTTATTTAATTTTTTTTCTTATCTACGCAGAATGATATCTCAGTGTGTTTTTTACGAACTAACTATGTTTTAACTACCTTGCCGGTCAGGAATGCTGGCCGCTAGATTTTCTCCATAATTCGAGAGGTGGCAGAGCATAATGTAGAGTTATGTTGTTAACTTTGTAAAAACTAGACCACCTACATTTTGCACATGTCGTCTTATGGACGTTTTCGAAAATACACGTCAATCTTTCATCGTCATTCCAAGCTCTAACCTTAAGCTTGGGCTAGAAGGATAGAGTAGTTTGATATGGCAGATCCCGAAGCATCTCGCGATGCACCGACGTGGGCCACTGGTGTGGTTTAACTGAGTCAAACCTCACATACGGCCGCCATCTCCCTAGAAGGTAGGGAAGACGTCAATAGTCTATGGTGGGTCCGAACCTACGATCTAAAACTTTGCAAAATGCAGCTGTATGAAGAAGATTTTTATTTATTCGTATAATGTGTTTTATCTTTCTATTTTAAATAAAATTTTAAACATAATAGATAGTTAAAATGTTCCCCGCTTCCGCGTTTGTAATATAACCGTTGGCTGTTGAGAGCGGCGAGATGAAAGCCGGGCGGCGCGTTTGAGACGCGTATTGCGGCGCAATTAGGGCCCGCCGTAATGAGAGAAGCGACACAGCCACCGCTAATCGCCCGTTAAGGCAGCTAAAATGCCGATCAAAAGTGATCTCATATATCGTTAGTTTTATATATGCATAACATTTTGACAAGCGTTAGAACAATCATTCGGACAAATCATATATGAATAATATCTGCGTTCAGCGGTATCAACCGCGATTAAATACTATTTATTATATTTTTTACATAATAAGGTTAGCCTAAGTTACTCCTTATACTAAGTTCTATACTACCGTATAGAACTTAGTTCCAAAAATAATAATTTTCTATAACAAATATTTTCTATCCAATCGACATGTTACAAAACTTAACGTGTTTTTTTAAAAGAAAGCTAGAATTATTTCTTTTGTTTTTTTTTTCAAAAATATTACTAATACCCTTGTTAACCATTCCAACTAAGCTTAAGCTTGTGCTAGGAGATGGTTCACGTCAATAGTCGAATGATTAGCAGGCCGTACATGAACCATTAGGCTAATTTGTATGTGTGTGTTTTTCAAAACCTATTACTACGTGCGTTATTTTAGCGCTCCTAAAGCTCGGTGTTTAACCCTAAAATGACTCGGGCGTTAGCGGAATGGATCCCCGCTCACTATCGGGATGTGTTTAACCGGCTCTTACTCGGTTCTCAGGGACCCTACTACGTTGTAGGGTTACGTTTCACATCTAACGTAATGTAACCCATTGCGTAGTCATGACGAGTGACGTTAAATCGAATGTAGAGATGACAATAGCCTATTGGTATCACAATTATCGGAACGCTATCGAAAATGTAACCGCCCAAGTCGTGGATCCTAGCGCAGAGTTACTCTCAAAAGAGGGTCAGGTTAAGGGACCTAAGAGTTCTGCAACTTTTCAAATCCCATGCAATCTGCATCTATATAAATAAAAGAGAAAGTGTGTGGGTATGTTCCATATAGGCTCCGACACGGCTGTGCCGATTTCAATGAAACTTTTAGGGAATCTTCAGATTGACCTGGTCAGTAATCCTGTAAAGTTTAGTGACGATCGGAGCATTCCTCCTTTTGAACTGTCAAATACAGCTTTTATTTACTATGATGATATTCTATTGTTTTATAACACAAATTTTTATTGACACAAGCGTTGTGTATATTTATTTCATTATGAACCATATTGAAGTACAATGGAGTAAATTGAAATATAATAAAGTATACTAATGTATAATACAGATAATATTTTTTTTATTGATGAACTACACAGATTGGCCAGAGAAGCTGGCCTTGACTGCTTCACCGGATTGAGAGGTGGCATAGCTCTTAGGTCGCTTAGCCTGAACCACTATCGCTAGTAACTCGACACAAGGATCCCCCCGGTGGATAACCTCGGCTTGGACGGTTACTATGTTACGTGTAACCATTCCGATCCATAAATGGAAGAACCAGAAACGATTGTGAATTAGATATTAAATATAAGATAAATTTAGATAATATAAGTACAATTATGATAGACAAGAAGATTAGAATTAAGTTCCTTGATTATTGTAAATATGTAGCGAATAGAGCGATTAATAACAATAAAACTGATTAAGAAATAATAGAAGATTAAACTATATACATATATAAATATATACATTTTATTAATTATACATATATAGGTTATTTACTTATATCTTGTGATTATGATTGCTGATGGAGAAATTGAGTAAAGAAAAAATAAAAGAAAAAAACAAAGAAACAGATAAATAAATAATATACTTACATATTATATATAATATATACAAAATATTTATTTAGAATATAGAAGTTGTCAAAAGGAAAATCACTAAGATACAAATATAAATATAAGTTTGAAAATCAATCTCTGACCCCTTTAGTCAGAGAAACAAATAGAATTTCCCGGAAAGGGCGAAAACATGTCCTTTCCGGGAAAACCCTTAAAAAAAACCATTCCGATCCGAGGGCGCTCGAGAGGGCCTTAAAGATAATAATTAAGGATTTTAAAGTATTCAAGTTAAGTTATAGCGCCGCGAACTTATCCGTTTACTGATGCTGCTGGTATGTACATAGCTGTAAGTAATAATCTTCACCCGATCGAAGAAGACAATGAATACGGAAAGAAATTAATCGTTTAATAAGTTGTGAGATATGAAATTAAATATTTAATGATGTAAGTTTATTGTTTAAATAAAATAAATCAAAATCTAGCCCGGCGAAGCGAGCTGGGTACGCTAGTATGTTATAAAAAACAACCACACACACACTTTTTGGTTACATATCCTTTTCCATTCGATGTTAAATCAAAGTAAATCAGTACTCCATACACTGAGCTAATTGTATTCGCTTCACATGAATACGTTGTCAACAGAAAGGCGATCTCATTTAAGAAGCATTCATCGATTAGAATCCATTTTCTTGTCAATTTACACCTCAAAAACGATGTAACCATTATTGATTGACTCTTGACAAACCATACTACACACAATAACAACGATATTCAAATTCGTTCGCTATCCATTACAGCTTGTCTTCACATACCAGTGTAAAGATTCTTTATAAACCATCAATAGTCAGCTACAATGAAATATAGACGTGTAAAATCGCATAATAAAGTTTTTTTTATAAAAGAATCTCGAATCCTTTGTAAACGTGAACTCATAATGTGACAACCGTCGATGACAGATGACCGTTCTTAAATATTGAGATTCTGTATAAATAGTTTGTTGGAATATGAACCTTATTTATTAACAATTTGCACCCTTGAGTGACGAAATATTTATTTATGTAATTTGAAAAGGGTTCGAAAGGCGGACTAAATACGGAGGCGCTAAGAGGTGGTCCGTTGAATTCACATTTATTTAGAAACGTCGGGTCAATGTTGACTCTGAGATAAATAGACTTCGTATATCGTTGTCTTGTTTCTTTCGTCTTCTTTGTTTATACCAAAATTGGGTATGTTAATTACTCCATTAGACAGGTAGGCAGATATTAGTAACTTTCATTTTGCGCGATCCTGACACACCTAATTTATGCGAATATTCTGCGTGTTGCTTTCCTAAGCGTACTGACTCATTCAAGGAACGGCAATAGCCCTAAGAATATTGGATTGTCTACCATTACGTTTTAACCGTCTTCAAAAAAATGAGTAGTTTCTTAATTGGTCATTTATTATTGTATTTTACACTCAACATTGTATATTTCAGAAAGAACTAGGCACCGTGTTTGCGAACCAAATAGGTCAAAGTGAACGTTCAGTGACAACACAGCTGTCGAATTTTGGTACTTTGGTAATCTGCTAGTTCAGTTGTGCCCCTATAGTTTTCCAATGACACTGACACTCCAATATTGTTTCAATTGTTGCTATTTGTTAATCTCGTCTTCCAAATATTCTAAAACATTTCAATCGATTAATCAATATGATAAAATGATAAAAAATAACTATTGAAAGTTACATACTGTTTACAATTCAGTTGTAATTTAACTAAAGCGTCAATAGCCTAATGGTTTAGGGTACGGTCTGCGAATCGTAAGGTAGGTTTGAATCCACCATTCGACTATTGACGTGAACCATCTTCTAGCACAAGCCTAAGCTTAGTTGGGTGCGAGGAAGCTGGTGGCTATGGCCATACAACATTGATGACTTTCTTTCTCGCTTCATGCGACCAAGGTGTGTGTGCGTAGTTTAGGGTATGACGGGGCTGACATGCCCAAAAGAGCAAACGTCCCGAATAAAAAAAAGTAATATTTTCTAAAAAAAAAAAGGAAATAATGCTAGCTTTCTTTTTTTTAAAAAAATAGGTTGGTTTCATAATGAAACGTCATTGAGGAACAGCAGTCTCAGGGCCCTGATTTTGCTTGTTAATGAGAAAATAGTGAATCATGTATATAAAAATTAACTACATAATATAAAATAATATGTTTATCTTATGTATATTATTAAGAAATAGTAATTATGTAACATACATTCGGCTATAATAATTGAGTCACATCAGTCGGCATGTAACTATCTATCACTCCCGGGTTTTGAATGCCGACACTAAATAATCCCAAGTACATCGGTCACACTTAATTACGTCAACCCATATTGTTGTTAGTAGGGTGACCACATATATTCCAAAAACTGGTGATATATTATTTAAAAACAAAGAAAGCTAGCGATATTTCTTCTTTTTCTGAAATATTACTAACAGTCTTGTTAACCAGCTTGTGATAGGGGATGGTTCACATCAATCGTCGAATGGTGGATTCGAACCTACGACCTTACGATTCGCAGACCGTACCCTAAACCATTACAGTCTTACAAATAAAAATGAGTAATAACATATTTATTCCACCCTTAAACTAAGTTTAGTTAAACCAGGAATAAATTAAGAATAAGCTGAGAATAGTTTACCACAAATAAATCCGGAATAACTATGGTTTATCTATTCTTCCTTTACGTCAAAATGCACGAGTTGGCAACAGCGCAATCAAAGAGAAACCATACTAAAAATAATTGCAGTCTATGTAGTAGTGTAGTACTGTATCTGTCAATGTGTGGCGGTTATAAAATATTCTATACTCTATATATGGATAGAAGATAATCCACTTCCACGCTTGTCCATAGTAAGAGACCTTTCAAATAAATGGTCTGGAAATATTATACAACTTTTAGAAAACCGATATTTTAATCGAAACTAACCATCGACATATAAATCAAAGGGTATTCCCGTCTTTTAAAAATTTTACTTTTTGGAGTCTGAATGATATTTATTAAGTCATTTACTGTTTCTACTTCCTCCATTGCCCTTAATTCCATAATAAGTTAATTTAAATGAGCGAACACAAACACAAATTGTGGTATTTTAAATGATCTACTGGACTTAAACAAGGGTGTACGTCGTTATAACTTCGGAATAACGGTTGTATGAACAAAAACGTCAACGTTATACCAGGTATAACGTATTCTATCAGCCCTGTAGTTCTGGGCTCTCAAGAATAAGACTACGGTATCCCCTGCCTGTCGTACAAGGCGACTAAAAGGGGCCTCGGATTCACTGAGCGACAAGGGTGGGGGCCTGAGTCGTCCACCAAAGTGGACCCGGGAAGAAGGCGACATCGGCTGGCCCGGGTCGCCTTGCGCTGCGAGGGCACAGGGGAGGGGCCTCCCCGGGACCCTGCTCCTTGAGCACAGTGCAGAGGGGCTCCGGTGCGTTCCACTGGAGATCCGGAGCCCCTCGTCATGCACCGAGGAAAGGGCCACCAGGGGAGGTTTTAGTAGGTAAGAACCCCCACCTTAACCACCGCCTTCCCCAGAAGGCGGGGTATCTCTCTGAAGATTTCCTCCCCGTAAACAAAAAAAAAAAAAAAAAAAAAGGTATAAGGTATTCTTGGTTTATTAGTACGAATTTGGCATATTCTTAATTTATTCCTAAGTTTATCTTTATTCCTTGCTATTACTTTTTTCACGACATCTCTACAGAACCTTATAAATATGTCTATCTTATTCTTATTGCTAATTAAATTTCTAATATTATCTAAAGTTATTCTTTCATTCATCTCGCTTTCACACTCATATCTTTTAACATTACACTCCGGGCATTCTGTCAGTATGTGCAACACCGACTCGTTCACTTCTAGCCAAATGGTTTAGGGTACTGTCTGCGAATCATAAGGTCGTAGGTTCGAATCCACCATACGATTATTGACGTGAACCATCTCCTAGTACAAGGATAAGCTTAGTTGGAATGGTTAACAAGAAATAATGTGTCTAAAAAAATATATTGCTAGCTTTCTTTAAAAAATATAAATAGTAAATGTATGCCGTTATTAGAGCTGTTGTATAATCCCAATGTGTCGGCAATATTTGAGACGAAAGAGACCAAATTTATTTTTTTCTAAAGAATAACATTTTTTTTTCTTACCAGCAATAAATAGTACTTGAATAAAAAAAAATATTTTTTTCAAATAACAAATGTATCTTGAAAATCATTATTCTGCGAGCCCAGAACTACAGGGCTGTCACCCTACACAACACAGCATCTGCGGCACTACAATACAAATGATTAGCCGTGTCCGATCCGTCTGTAGCAGTGGTCGCCTGTCACCACGCTCTCTCGTGTCGATTGACGACAGATTCGGCTGGCGGGAAAGGGGACACGTCACTGTCGGTGTGGCGACACCTTTATACATGTGTCCAAGGGGAGAATAATGCATTAAAGTGGAATAAACTCATTTCTGGGTTAAGGGACTTCTTTTTATATTAAAGTTAAGATCGTATTATGTCCTAGTGTGTACGGTTCAGGTCTTAGCTGTCTGACACTTCAAGCATTTAGCTTTGACAAATATATAATTTGACAGTGTATATTAATTTAAATAGCGTACGTAATATTTATATAATAAATATGTACAATGAGCTATATAAATAACATAAAAATATAGAACTAAGTTGGCCTTTAATTTTTTAAAAAATGCAACATTTCTTTTTTTTTCAGAAATATTACTAACTTTTTTGTTAAGCTTGTGCTAGGAGAGGGTTCACGTTGATAGTCCAATGGTGGATTCAAACCTACGATCTTACGGTTCGCAGATCGTACCCTAAACCATTAGGCTAATTGTTTTTGAGTGTAATATAATTGTTTTTCAACTATTACTGTTGACGCTTCAATTACATCTTATTCTAAATTATTTAATACTAAGTAAAAAGATAAATATTTACAATCTTCTCTTTCTGCCTAGCGTTTTCCCGGCCTACAGCCAGGGTCCGCTTTCCTACTTAGTCTCCTCCACTTTGCCCGGTCTTCGGCATCCTCGTTTGTTAGGTGGTGAAAGTGTGTGGGTATGGTCCATATAGGCTTCAAAACGACTGGACCGATTTCAATGAAACTTTCAGGTAATCTTCAGATTGACCTCGCAAGTAATCCTGTAAAGTTTGATGACGATCGGAGCTCTCCTCTCGTGCACAAGCCATACGTCGTACTTTTATTTCTGACATTAACTTGAGCCCGATATGTTTTTGTACAACTGATAAGAATGATATTGTATTTACTGATATGTACATGGGTGTAGGTAATGATCTTCACCCGCTCGAGAAGAGAATGAATACGGAGAGAAATGAATTATTTAATATATTGTGAAAGTTAAATTAAATATTTAATGATGTAAGTTTATTGGCATGTATGTAGGTGTATTAGCCGGGTACGCTAGTATTTATAGAAAGAGTCCTGAAATGCTGAGTAACATCACTCTAGCACAAAAAACATTTCAACTAAACATTTTGAGATCTAACTTAAATAACATTGGAGCCAGAACCTGTAGTTAAGTTGCGATCTATTTGGTCTAAATTATTAGCGGAAGTGAAGCCCACTACCGCACTATGATCCACCTCTGCGCTTTCGGCCATTAAAGTTCTATAGCACCCGAATACACGGAATAGATACCATCGCGTTACGGTCTTCACATTTGATATTTTAACGTTATCTTATAATATTTTTTGAGATTTTTTACTTTTGTTTCATAATATTTATCATACCATTTTACTGTAATATTGTTTCTTATATTCATACTTTTTTTTTGTTAACGCGGTAGGAAATCTTCAAAAAGATACCCCGCCTTCTGGGGGAAAGGCGGCGGTTATGTGGGGTTTTTACCCACTAAAACCTCCCCGGTGGCCCTTTCCTCGGTGCATGACGAGGGGCTCCGGGATTTCCAGTGGAACGCACCGGAGCCCCTGTGCACTGTGCTCAAGGAGAGCACGTCCCGGGGAGGTTACTCCCTCCCCCCCTGTGCCCTCGCAGTGCAAAGCTACATGGGCCAGCCGATGTCGCCTTCTTCCCGGGTCCACTTTAGCGGACGACAAAGGCCCCTACCCTTGTCGCCCAGTGAACCCGAGGCCCCTTTTAGTCGCCTTCTACGAAAGGCAGGGGATACCGTAGTCTTATATTTATACTAGATCTACCCTGCGCGCGTTGCTACGCTATTAACTAAAATAAATTTGAAGGAAAGACACTAGACAAACATGGGGAAATTCGCTGTTCGTTTACTATTTTCGTTTCATTTCAACTGTCTCGGCAATATATTAAATTTATTGGAATGATAGTAGCGCCATCTGTCAGTACTCACTCAGATACCGTCATAGACTCATTTTGCTGAACAACAGCACACGATCAAATGCATAGTTTACGATTCTTTAAAGAACAAACATTCATTTTTAAATTTATGATATCCAGCCGGTGCTAGATGGTAAGATACCATCCAGGACTGCATTTCCACTTAACATCAGGTAGGATCGTGATGAAGCACTTGGTTACAAAGTTTAAAACACTTGAACCTGAGCGAGAATGCGTCTATAGTTATCTCCTTTTACTTTTGAACTGACTTCAAAAATTTTCTTCCATTCAAATTCTTTTTCATTTGAAAGTTAATGATTCCCGTATTGTCTTCCAATTGGTAACAAATGGTCCAATTATGACAATGGTAAACACGAGAAAACGATTCGTTTTTGATTTGAAATTAGGTTTTTGTTGTTGCTCGTAGTTGTTTATTGTATGCACTTGTCAGAATCAGGAGCATTTAATAATATACTTATTATCAGAATTATCATTTTATTTAACTCTGATATTTCATACTCAATGTAACACATACATCAGATATATTTTAGTAAATATATAACATACTAACAACATCACCACAAATATAGGTATATCACCTTATTCATAGTACATGTAGTATTTCACTAGTATAGGCTAAACATAATATGAAATGAGAAGACAGTAGCACAATATATAAGACAAGGTAAATAACAGGAGTACTTAACTTATATACCGACGAATAACACGAACAACACTAAGCGACGCCACCAATGAACAACTCTAAAAGGCTCTTTGAACTGTACCATTGCTCTTATACTATGTGGAGTCAACAACACGACTTCTCACAATGCTTTACATATTTAATACTCTTTGGTTGTAAAAGCACATACATTTATAACTAATTATTCGTATTTTAACACATATATACTATATGTGTCGAATGAAATGAAACTGTTATAAATAAAGAGTAACTGGCAACTGAATTTGACATACATATAATCTAAACATCGGAAACGAATCATTCGATAGTCAAAGGAGCAACTATACTACAATTATCTCACACGCTCATATTCACTCGTGAGCAAAAATAAAAGGTCGGTTAAGAAAGTTTGAATATCTCGGAAGATATACAGTATACAAATAATACAGTATTTATCATTAAATTTTAGTGACGAGATAATAAAATTTAATGAAAAATACTGTATTATCCTAGTTTTCATAAGATATCCTATTTCGTTTAAGTTTATGTTATTTAATGATATATAAATAAATTAATAAAAATATTTTATTTTATTTTAAGGATATTTAATTGTCTATCAAGCACAATTTATTTCAGTTAGCTAGCGTCTTTATCTTCCGAGATATTCAAACTTTCTTAACCAATCCTTTATTCCGAGCCTTATTTTTACTAACGGCTAAATTTATACTTATATTTATTTCATTCATATATTCATTCATTCATATATTCATAGAACATTCGAATACTTCGACCGCAACTAGAGTGCATATCTAGTAGACAGGCCTAATTTCGGGTGCGGTCATTATAACACATCTCAATTTAGTTTTAACACATAAATTGTAATAAGTAGGAACGGCGGATGCGGGTGGCCCCTGGGATTATCACGTCGCATTAGTGGCACACGTGATAGGTGGTAGGAATCAGCTAAAATACCTCTCATTATAATTTTTTATTGGATTTCTATAATTTCAAGGGGGGAAACTCACCTGTCCCCAATTTCAATATTTAGCTCTATAAATTTCAATTGTACACACATTTTAGTAGAATTTATAGATTTTAATAGTGATGGTCGAGCAGTTTGAACAGTTGGACGTAGGTATAATTGTCAGGGGGACGAATTCCATCCAATAAGCTTGTATTAATGAGAAAAAATTTTTAACAGCTCTGCCACTTCGCGCCATAAAATTATAGAGGCCCCCTTCGCTCTGGTCTTCAGTTACTCGTTTGCTAATATTCTCATAAAAAATCTTGGCGTAATCTGTATAAATGTAATTTTATGTTGGCAACCTTAAAGTGTTATGGCAACTGGAAAGCGAGCAATGGTCATACATAACCTTGTAAAGTACAGGACTAAGTTTTTAATTTTTTTTTGTGTATTTATTTAATATATATGTATATATTATTTAATTTTTCGTATTTAGATTTATTTTCATTTTGATTTAATGTTGCCTATATTTCTTGCGGACTTTGTGGTCTCTTATATATAAGGGACATGTTAGGTTTGTATTGGAATTGTTTTTAAAGATAGAATTACGTATCCTTTGTTGGAGATCCATAAATACAAAATAAATAACTTTTTTTTTGTTGACGGGGGAAATCGTCAAGAAGATACCCCGCTTTCTGGAGGGAAGGCGAGGATATGTGGGGTTCTTACCCACTAAAAACCCCCCGTTGGGGCTTCCTCGGTGCCCGGTGAGGGGCTTCGAGAGGGGATCCTATGCTCTCGGAGAGCACGTCCCAGGAGGAGGAGGAGGGAGGCATCCCTCACCCCAGTGCCCTCGCAGTGCAAGGCGATAAGGGCTAGCCGATGTCGCCTTCTTCTCGGGTCCACTTTAGCAGACGAGAAACGCTCCCACCCTTGTCGTTTAGGGCACACCGTAGCCTTATTCTACGACCCCAGAACTACAGGGATGAACAAAATAAATAACTTACTCCACATAGAAAGATAAATCACTCAGTTGAGGTAAGGTCGTTATTGTAGTACTTGCGAATACATCAGCAAAGGCCAACGCATGTTTTTTCTAATTTCCATCTAAGGGCGGAAACAAACATCCCGTGGGCGTGTTACGTCATCAACAGCAATGCGTCGGGTTGCGGGATCGTTCCAATTTTCTACGTGGTCATTACCACACGTCTCTATTTGTGTTCGACACGAAACTTTATGTGTGGCCAGTAATCGGTTGTCATTATTTGATGTCACTTTTTTTTAATTTTACATGTGGCCAGTATTATTAGTGTGTACTTAGAACGGTAGATCGGAACATAAAACCTTTGTGGTTTTCTCGTTATTCTGTCGTTTAAATAGTTTGCATTAGATTAGATTTTTTTAATTTTACATGTGGCCAGTATTATTAGCGTGTACTTAGAACGGTAGATCGGAACATAAAACCTTTGTGGTTTTTTCGTTATTCTGTTGTTTAAATAGTTTGCATTAGATTACATTTTTTTTTTTATTTCTTTTATTTCCATTATTTACCAATTAAATATAGGTACACAAATAGTTGACATCAACACATTTTAATATACCATTTCTTAATAAATGTTTCACACGGTGTTGTAAATTAATGCACACTACATTATGCGGAATATCAGTAAGTGAGTATTAAGGGCTAAGTTTAAAAGGACGTGAGAGCTTATATAATTTTTAACCGATTTGAAAGAAGGAGAAGGTTTTCAATGCGACTGTTTATCTGTTCGAATCTGTATGCCGTTCTGAATCGATTTTGATGATTCTTTTTTTTATTTGAAAGCTGCGTGGCTGGTGTTTGAATTCTGACATTGAGATGAGAAAACCATATAAGTCTTAAAACAGATTGGTCCACACGTTATATCCTTTAAATCTATCAATGATTTGAAGTCGTTATTAGCTCAAAGGTTAACTTCAACAGATGAGATGCTAGAATTCTCAGAGTGCTCAGACTGAACTTCTGATATTAATAACTTGATGCAAAGATCCACGAACAACCAACCTTGGCTTGGCCCGTTACCCTGTAAGTTTGTTGACACATCCGATTTTCCTACAGTATACAAACGCTTCATCAAGTTAATGACAAATATAAGTATGTCAGTGTTTTATTTATTAAATGAGATACACCAACAACATTACACAAGCATTTCGACGCTGGAAAACAAAAACGTAGTAACCCACAAAGATGAAATTGTCCACCAGAGCCGAGAAATCATTTCATTTTTTTTAAAATAAATTATAACTTTCGTGTTTGTGGACCAAGAACTGTCGTTTTTGGACACAATATTTATTATTTATGCTGAATAAGTATTGTATCACGGCATTAACCTAGAGTTTTCCTAAAAGAAAATCGTTTTATGGTACACAAAATAAAAGAAAAGTGTCAATCTTAAAAATCCTATTTTCGGTATTTTTCATCTAATTGTTACAAGTACATTCCACGCGTCTTTTTTTTCTTCAGTAAAAATGGTCATATGTATCACTTACTACGTTTTTGCTTACCAGCGTCGATGTATTGTAGTCATAATCAAGTTTTACAAACTAAGTCCTGTTGTGTATGCCAATTACAGGTGTACACAACATTCGCTATAAAAAAACCTTTTTTTTTGTTAACGCGGGGAATCGAGTTATTAACCATCCTCCAGTACCCTGGGTGGGCCCGGAGGATGTGTGGGACTCGGCCTGGGCAGCCCATACCCACTAAACCTACCGCGAATGCCATCAGCCGTTATGAGCGGGTGCCCCGAATCTGTCAGCGACAGGACACCCCAACGACCGGCCGGTCTCGGCAAGACCGGACTTCACCCTCGAAGGGGACTCCTCCGGCACTCAGAGAAGTCCCGACGACGCCGAAGCATGCTGGGGCCAGGTTCCCATCCTGGCCCCGCTTCGATTACGGGGCAGCGAGAGGAGGCGTTTGAAACGCCCTGCGCACCCCGACTCGTCGCCTGCGGAGGGAGGGAGCCCCACGGCTCCCCTCCTGACCCGCTCGTCGGCATCCTTCTGGGACATGACTGTCTCGCAGAAGGAGGCGACCGCCGACAAGACCTGTCGCTCCGTACCATCGCAAGTGCGAGGCTCGGAAGCGACAGGCCTACTCCACCGATGGCGGCTGCCAAGTCGCAACGCTGCGCTGCCCATCTCGGGCACACCTCCAGGGTGTGCTGGGCAGAGTCCACCGCAGCGCCACAATCATGGCACCGCTCATCAGCCTCCCGTCGGGCCGTCCGACACAGGTAGTCCCCGAAGCAGCCATGCCCCGTGAACACCTGCGTCAGACGGAAGGTGAGAGGTTTGCGCTTCCTGCGCATCCACCGCTCCAGGACCGGGCGCAGAGCACCCGTTGTACGTGTTCCGTACGGGTGATGCGCCAGGTCCTCCTCCCACCTCCGGCAAAGTGCTACCTCACCTAACCGGCGGATCCGTCGGACCTCTTCTGGCAGAGGGTTCTCTCCGAGGGCCCTCCTATCCGAGACATAGTCGGACACCTCGGCTAGAACCCCGCCACGCGCTATAAAAAAAAAACCTAACCTAATGGTACTCTATTTATGTACTCATCACATAATTTGTAATCAATTAAAAAGCGGTTCTTATTCTCTGTGAAAGTAATTAGGTGGCATTTGGGAATGCTTAAATTCAATTTGTTATTGACACAATAGGTACTTAACCGGTTTAAATCACTTTGTAGGAGAAGGGTATCGCCTTATTTCTAATTGGTTTTAGATTGCGGCAAATTAAAAACCCTACAACAACCACTGTTGTAGGATTTTTAATGTGGATATTTGAATGGCACTCTAATGTGAATGTTTTCGAGTAGCACTTTTTATTTCGCCATTGATTGCTTTGTGTTTTACCGTAAGGTTACATTGAATTAAATTTTATAGTTCAAAATAATTAAAAAAATAATTTTGAAAACAAAGCCATAATTTATAGAACACAGTCAATTTAATAATAAAAAAATAAACGCGATAGATAATGGTCTATGACAATTATTTTTACATATCTATGGAAACCTGAAATTGTCAATATCGGCGGGCAAGCGACGCCGGAAATGGAGGATGATTGGCCGATCGAGGCGCGGGAAAGCGCGCAATATGGCGTCAGTTCCGGTCGTAATGTTTAATGGGAAATAGCACCGGCGCTAATAACGGTATATTGGATTGCTAACGGCCGAACACAATTGATTATTTGGCTGTGTTCACTTGGATTGTTTTATAAAAACAAAAAAATGTTAATTTAGCTTGTAGTTAGTCTATATCTAAATCGTAATTTACATGTATATTTTTTAACAAAGAGACAAAAACCGATTTCGAACAAAATTTACGCAAAATATGAATTACGGTAAAAGTGCCTTGCCATCCAGGACCGCATTTCCACTTACAATCAGGTGGTATTGTTGTCAAGCACTTGCTTAGAAAGCATAAATTTTTTATTTTTTTTTTATTGGAAAAGCGGCAAACGCTTGATCTTGATGGGTGGCGTTCGTTTGCAAAGGATGCTCGCAACGGCTTGTGACGAGGTGTTGCGGTGTTCTCTTTGTATGTTACTAATATTAAAAATGGACGAGAATTGAATGCTGAGCATCCAGACAAACCTGGGATAGGTTTTGGGTTGTGTTTTAATGTGTAAAATATTATATGTAAAATGTATTAAATAAATAAATAGAATAAAAATTAAGTGGTCACCGTTGCCTATGTACACCCGCAATACCGGAGAAGCTGCTGGTGAGTTGGCGGTCTTTGAGATAGGAGTAGGCTCGTTTCTTGAAGGTCATCAAATCGTATTAGCTCGTAAACACCGCTGGTGACAGTTGATTCCACAGGTTGACTGTGCATGGAAGAAAGTGATGCGACAAACATACAATCGTGAAACGCCAATCACCAAGATGGTGGCGATGCAATTTTAAATTGAAAACGGGCTCTCTTTTAAAAAAGTATCACAGGTTACTTATATTATTATCACACTTAGTTCTGCCAACTGCTTTCCACATTCGTGATCCTGGAGTAGGGATGTTCATTCCAAAAATATATCGATATATTTTTCGATATAATATATCGTGAGGTTGTATCGATATTACGCGATATATTGTACAAATATATCGCGAAATTTGTTTTTAATTAATAAGCGAAGATTTGTACTAATAGAGTACTCGGCGCGTAACTGAGAGGTTCTCGCTTTGAATACCAGTCCAGACTATTTGATTTGATCCTGCTAGCAGTACAGACTACATGCATAGATTATAAAATTTATACAACAAGTCCTGCCATCGTGAAGAGTAGGAGTGTAATAACATACTACACTACACTCTTCGTGATGGCAGCGCAAGTAAGGGCTTTATTTTATTCAAATTATCAACCGCAAATAAAATAAATAATGGAATGGATTTTTGTTTAATTTCTTACTATATTTCGTATATCGGATTAAATATATCGATATTGATTCGATAATATCGGATTGATGCGATATATCGCTTCCATATATCATTATTTTATGTAATATCGATATCTATCGTGCACGCCTATCCTGCATTA
Source organism: Meandrusa payeni (assembly GCA_029286785.1). Classification (NCBI taxonomy): domain Eukaryota; kingdom Metazoa; phylum Arthropoda; class Insecta; order Lepidoptera; family Papilionidae; genus Meandrusa; species Meandrusa payeni. The sequence goes on from JAGSMX010000023.1 coordinate 5,618,176, forward strand.
CGTACCTAGTCTTGGATTGTTATAAACCAACGAATATACGAAACATTTCTACGTACTATTATTAGGAGATAACTCGTACATCTTCAAAATCCAAGGTCCATTCGAATCTAGCAAATGATGCAATAAACAAACAAAATTAAAAAAAGGTAACTTTGTTTCTCCTATCACTTATAATCTTAATTAAAACGTCTTTTTACTAAATAGCAAGAGTCGTTACCCGTTGTAATAACGATTAAACGAAAATTAAATATTCATTGGCGACTAAAAGCTATATTGCTACTAAGCTATAAATGTTACGTGTGCTAATTAATATGAGGATATAAATTAAAAAAATAACGTTCGGAATTTAAAAAGCAAAAATTTGATACTAAATATAACCCATTCCGTGGCAATAAATTAATGTAAGTAGCAGATTTAAAAATTAAGCTTTTGTTATAGTTTTTAGGTATAGTGAATCGCGTATATCAGAATCGAAGTTATATATTTACTATATAGATATATTTTAGTAAAATAACTGCTACTGCTAGACTTAATAACTACATAACCATAAACTCAGGTACATTACTTTTTTTTTTGTAAAAGAAAGATACCCCGCCTTCTGGGGGGAAGGCGGCGATTATGTGGGGTTCTTACCAACTAAAACCTCCCCGGTGGCCCTTTCCTCGGTGCATGACGAGGGTCTCCGAGTTCTCCACGTGGAACGCACCGGAGCCCCTCTGCACTGTGCTCAAGGAGAGCACGTCCCGGGGAAGGAGGTTACTCCCTCCCCCCTGTGCCCTCGCAGCGCAAGGCGACACGGGTCAGCCGATGTTGCCTAGTCGCCCAGTGAATCCGAGGCCCCCTTTAGTCGCCTTCTACGACAGGCAGGGGACACCGTAGTCTTATTCTTGAGAGCCTAGAACTACAGGGCTGCCAACTGCCAAGGTACATTACCTAGATTATAGTAAGCACATCGGGGGCACATAATAATACAAAATATATAAAACAACGTAAATAACAAGCGAGTACTTAGCTTATGTACCGAGGCGCTACCAACGAACAACACTCAACACTAAGAACACAACACAGCAGAACAACTCTTAAAGCCTTTCAACTGTACTACTGTTCTTATACTATTGTGAATAGTCAACAACATGACTCCTCACAAATCCTTTACATATTTAATACTCTTTGGTTTTAATAGCACATACATTAATAACTAGTTATTCGTATTATAACACAATATACTACGAGTATATGTGTCGAATAAGCGAATCTGTTATAAATATATAGTAACTGGTAAATGCATTTGACATATAATCTAAACATTCCAAACGAATCATTCGATAGTCAAAAGAGTAACTATAATACAATTATCTAACACGTACGTATTATATAAATAGTTTATTTTACGGGTTCTTAAGCTGTGATGGCGAGTGGCTAAGGAATTCAATTTACGAGCTTTATATTTCAGTCTTTCGATTCTAGTTTTATATATATAGTTTTGTGTACAACATAACAAAAAAAAAGGCTGCCATAGGACTATCGATAAAAGTGGAAACTTTTAACTAAAAATTTTAGTATTCAAAATTCAAATTATTACAATCAATCTGGTTTTTACGTCTATTGACACTCTTAGCAAAAATTATATACACGTTTATATGTTCTTTTTTAAAAGACAAACTACACAGATTGGTCAGAGAAGCTGGCCTTGAGTGCTTCACCGGATTGAGAGCATAGCTCTTAGGTCGCTTAGCCTGAACCTCTATCGCTAGTAACTCGATACAAGGGTTCCCCCGGTGAGTTAACCTCGGCTTGTATGGTTACTACATGGTTTATTAATAATTCAAATAAATTACTAGCTGTACAAGATTATGATAAAATATAAGTATGTTGGTGACGCGAACATATAAGATTTTCCCCCCGCCAACAAGTATACTACGAGTTAAAACAAAAACCGACTTCAAATCTAATCAAACATTAAACGTTATTACGCGACTCAAAGTCAGCACGTTGAAGTGGCAGTGGGCCGGCCACATCTGCCGAGTCAGTGCCGAGATGGGGGAGGAAAGTCTTGTAATGGAGGCCGCGCATGGGTCGGAGAAGCGTGTGGCGCCCAACCTCTAGACGGACCGTCGACCTTGTAAGGATGGAAGGCCGGAAGTGTGTATATGGTGGAAGGCATTGGGGAAGACCTATTTCCAGCAGTGGATAGAGACCTCGGCCTCTTTGTATATCCGAATTATCGTAGGAATATTACGAAATAGAATTAATCAGAACCTAACCAAAGTCTCATCAAACGACCCTTGAAGTAAGAAAAATAAATAATCGAAATCGGTTGGGCCCGATATTGAGTTATTCTTACTTAATGCAAATTTAAGGTTTATATGGTCTTCTCATGGGTGCCACTGTCAGAATTGAACCAAGGGACCACACGGGCAACATTAGCTTTCAAACAAAAAGAATCATCAAAATCGGTGCCCCAAATCGAAAGTAGAGATAACAAATATAAAAAAAACAATGATTTATATATTCAAAAACACGAATTGAGAATCTCCTCCTTTATTGAAGTCGGTTGAAAAGTGCTCAACGCAGCTAAAGAGGTTTTCACATCAAAAAATAGTGACAATGCCAAATATATATATATAAATAGTATCACCTGTCTATAGTATAGTGAAATAGCCGCAGTTAAAAATCTTCACTCACCCCTATTTAATTAAATTCACCCTCATTACAATGTTAACAACATTCCACGAAGGAATTCTGGCCCCAAATCCCATTGAATTCGTATATTTTGATTAAATGCAATGGATGCCTACTGTTTTGACCGCCATTTTGTTGGTCTGTTTGCCATCGCTACAACGTCACGGTTCGTGGTTTTCGGGGTGACAGACGTGACTCGGAAAAAAGTAATCGAAATGAGCATTGACGTTTGTTATTCATCTATTTCTCTACAGATTAAATAAGAATAGAGACGGATGACTTAAGTCCTATTTCTGTCCAGTATATACAATACAGTCAATTCAGGGAAGTTACTATAAGTTGTAGACAGGTGTTCTACCGAAACTGATCAACCATTGATTGCATGTTTTTTTAGTACCTGGGTAACAAAGGAAAAGAAATTAAATACACAGGTAAATATAACGATGAAGAAAAAAATTTAACAATATAGATCTTAAATTCTTATAAGGAATGATAGAAATATTATCGGCGTATTGTCCGCCAATTTCTCTCTGGTTCCGGATTTATTTATTTGATTCAGTATGTCTATAGTGTATGTAAATTGTATCTGATATATAATAAAGTTTATATAAAAATATATAATGTTATGTAAATTTTGTATAATTTTGTATATTTTTCTAGCGAACCCAGTCCGCTTCGCCAAGCTAGATTTTGCTTTATTTTATTTAAACAATATAATAATAATAATAACTTTATTAATATCACAAAAACAGACATGTTACATATACAGGAGCTCTGTCTCCAGAGTCACAAACAGTGAGTCCTGCGTACAATAAGTTTTTAATATAAGTTAAGTAAATTATGCGATCATTAATAATTAAAAATATATGAATAAAAAAAACAAAAATGTGTGCAAAAGGAAAAAAAAAAGAGAAAGAACTACAGTCATAGTCGAGAAGTTATGCGAATGTGTAGTGTATGTGTGTGTTTGTGTGAGTGAGTGTTTGTTTATCATAGGTTAATAATATATTTTCAATTTGAGCGTATTCCTGATTCTGCAACCATTTTAATAACAATCCTTTGAACTTACGACTGTTAAGCCTTGTGAGATAATTAAGGTCGAATGGGATTTTATTATATATCCGTGGTGCAACAGAGAAATAGTAGCGTTGTGCAAAGGTGGGCCTTGTTATTGGCACCGGGAGACGATACCTTCTATCGGATAATAAACTTACATAATTAAATATTTAATTTAACTCTCACTATATATTAAATTATTCATTTCTCTCCGTATTCATTCTCTTCTCGAGCGGGTGAAGATCATTACCTACACCCATGTACATATCAGTAAATACAATATCATTCTTATCGTTTATACAAAAACATATCGGGCTCAAGTTCATGTCAGAAATAAAAGTATGACGTATGGCTTGTTTGACAGTTCAAAAAGAGGAGTGATTCGATCATCACCAAACTTTACAGGATTATTCGCCAGGTCAATCTGAAGATTCCCTGAAAGTTTCATTGAAATAGGTCCAACATTATATTAAGTAGAGTCAGATTTATACATATTATAAGCCAAGTATTGTCTCGTGCATTCTAATTCTTCTAATGTCTCACCGCTACAGGAGGTCTGCCGTCAGCTAAACGAACTTACCACTGGTACTTGAAATACCAGTACTCGTATTTCCTTTTTTTAAAACCGACTTCAAAAAAGGAAGTGTTACTCTACTACGTTTTTGTTTTTGCAAAAGCAGCTTTATATTTTTCTTTTTTTCCTTCACCGCCAAGCGCGTGGTAGATCAGCAGATAAAATTGCAACAACGAATTTATTGGTGCCGGCACTAGGGATCGATCTCGGCTTGCTAGCGTACTACGCAACTTGAAGCGACTGAGCTACCACGGCTCTAAAGAAAACTTCTAATTAATACAAAAACGTTTAGAATTTGAAATATGCTACAATTAGCATAATAAATATTGATAAACAATCACAACTATATATAGTTCCGATCATAACACAGTCAATATAATTAATGCGAAAATCAGACAGTAATTCACACGGACATACGGACAGTTTATTTTAATAATCGGTTTCTCGCCTCCCACGTCGTATCGTCCGAAACGTCCAACAATTAACCGACGAACTATAAATGTAGAAAAGTGGCAATCTCTTCAGTGACAAACATCGCTCATAGCGTCGCTAAATAATGGAGCGCCGCAGTTAGACGCCGCGTCTTCATCTCGGTAATTAACCGATTCCCCCTGACCTCCCCAGACCCCCGGCGCCCGTCCGCGATCAAGCTAAATTAATCACACCACGAATCTCGCCCCCCAATCGAGGGACGGATTAAAAAGTTTTATTGGACCGTCTGGTGTGACGTGCGGACGCGCCTTGCTAACACACGCCAGCCAATCCGGTGTATACGGCGGCGTGATGCTGTTCTGCCATTGGTCGGCGTTTAAACGTGAAACGCCTCGGAACACCGCCCGTGGTGGAACTGACACACCACGTCAGTTGACCGAGACGCGTCGAGCCGTCAGCAGTAACCTGTGTCCGAACCGCAACCAACCTGCCGACAGCGTTGTGAACTTTGTGTGATGGATGTGAATTGAACCATGGATGAGTCGATATCCGGACACAGCTGTTCCGAGGACGATATCAGTGTGGGGCGACCGTCGCCCGCGCCGTCGCGCTCTCCCTCACCACACGACTACTTCAGACCTTTGAAGCGCTTGAAGATGGCCTCCGAGCCGGTGGAGGAGCGGCGCGGGGAAGGAGTCAAGAGTTTCTCCATACTGGACATACTATCGCACAGCCCTAGGACGCCGCCGCGTATTGTGCGGCCGTGGGATGCGTCCGGCTTCGAGAGATTGCAGCGCTTGCAGCGGCTCGCGGGCGCTGCGCTGCTGGACGGTGAACGGTGGAGGTTGGCGGCGCTGGGGCTGCTGAGGCCACGGGAGCTGGCGCCGACGGAGTGTTGCGACTCGGCCTCCGAGAGATCCTCCTCGGCCTCCGATTGCTGCTCGGAGCCGAGGCGGGCGCCGCAGTCCTCCAACGCGCCGCACACACCCCTCGACGCTCTCTTCCACATGACGAGCAAAACCTTCGAGGCCAACAACACTGACAACGGAGGTAAGTCTCACCAACAACTATTTACGACAGCTATACAAAGTACAGATGCGACAGCATTTAAGTTTCGTCATTCATTAAATGCAGGTCTATAAAATAGGAGAGTTTTATCAGCTTTTATCGCGGAAATTACAAAACAAACAGACACGGTACTTTCAGTATAAGTTGAACGGTGATTCATAGAAGGTTTTAGTAAATAATATATTGTTGATAAGTCATTTGGAGCCTACATTTTTTTAATTTTAAAAGTAATCGTTTATTATGCAAATCTATTCGATTGCAATGTTATATTATTAATTATTCGATTTAAAATTTACTAAACCAATTCTAAGATAAAATATATCGACCTGAAACGAGGGCCTAACCTAAATTAGTTTTCTTATATTTAACAATCTTGTTAGACGGAGATTTAGTTACGTCTCATCTCACTCACACATGATGAAAATTTTTAATATGAACTCTAATATTACGAGAATTTCCGTCATTTTTGAAGTTAAGTTGAATAGAGTTTGCTAACTATAATTTATTTTTAACGTAGCATTATTACAATCATAGCAATTACCATAAATAATAGATTTTTTTTAAATGACGAACTACACAGATTGGCCAGAGAGGCTGACTTTGACTGCTTCACCGGATTGAGAGGTGGCACAGCTCTTAGGTCGCTTAGCCTGAACCTCTATTGCTAGTAACTCGACACAAGGGTCCCCCGGTGAGGGGTAACCTCGGCTTGGACGGTTACTATGTTACACATAAGCATTACGATGCGAGAACTCTATCGGTTGCTATTTCACGTATAATGTAAGGGACATTCAAAAGCTAAACTAACTTTTAGTGCCACTTCGGGAAGCGTTGGCGCTGAGAGAAGAAGTGGCCGAAGATCAATAATAGATTTTACTGATGTTCCCATAGTGCATAAAAATATGTTTTTTATGGATATAACTTCACGTAAAATTTAAAGAAATTTTATACAACCAAACACGGAAATGGAAAAAGAAACTTCTCTACTGTAAGACCGCCGGTCTAGAGGTTCTGGCTAAATGACCTTAGAGCTATGCCACTCTTTTAAATATCCAGTGTAACTGTTGGCAATCAGTGCGAATCATAAAAAAAACTAGCCGTAAAAAATGACGAAATATTATAATAATATATATAGGTATATTAAAATTTAGTAATTCATTTAAAATTTATGGAACTGTGAGAAATCGTCTAATATAGGAAGAAGGAAAATTCCTTAAAAGCTTAGATTTGGAAAATATAATGTATATTTTTAGTAAATACATATATAGTTACATATTTATGTGTACGTAGTAGAATAATGTACTTACAATGAAGATCTTGTAATTAAGAACTCAAAGATGCTGCAAAATTCAGGAGCAGACGGGACAGCGGGACTCTAAAAGGGATAAATTAAAAACATTAAACGAAACCAAACTTTCATCAAATTACTCTTATTAACACTATAAGAATAGTTTGATGAAAGTTTGGTTATATTTTATATATTAAATAATAACCATTATTATTAAAATTAAAAGTCATGATTAAAAAGATTTTTTTATTTGAACGATAATATGTAATCCGCCCTCGTTTCATTTGGACTTTATTTACCTTATATTTGAATTATATAATAGACACAAGAATTACATACCAATCGAAGGAATTTGTAATAGAAAATCATTATTTTTGCATAGGAATATAGATTCCAGGTGAGTAATCAATAAAATATAATATATTAAATCGAATAGATAATGTTTTATTGCATTACATTTAGTTTTCAAAATAACTTAATGGTAAGTGAATGTCAAAAAAGTATTTATATCGCGACTGTAAGTGCGTAGGTTCATAAACCTACTCGTACTAAAATCATAAACAATAAGCTTTCCATACAATTTTAGAAGTTCCCTGGTCCTTTATGGCTTAATATGGGAACTAATTGAAACCAAACATTTTCAAACAAAAAAATTGTCATATATGACCCTATGATCACTATCATCCTTGAAATAGCAACCGACCGAGTCGTGGTTTGGCCCTCTCGGGCGCCCTCCTATCGGAATGCTTACACGTAACATAGTAACCGTCCAAGCGGAGGCTACACCTCACCGGGGGAGTCTCGAGTTACTAGCGATAAAGGTTGAGGCTAAGCGACCTAAGAGCTATGTCACCTCTTTATTCGGTAAAGCAGTTAAGGCGGACTTCTCTGGCCAACCTGTGCAGTTCGTAAAAAAAAAGAATCGAAAATTATCTCTTTTTAATCGGTTAAAAAGACAGCGTCAGTAATATTTTTAAATCATGCATAAAAGCTTGTTTTTACCACTTGACCATTGTTATGTTTTATAATTGCTTACTGTCGTGCCGATTCACAATGAAAAAATCGTAAAGAACATAAATTCTAAGTACTTTGGAAAACAAAGGGTAAGTCTGGCAATCATTTTAAAATGGCCGACGCTCGACGATATCGATGTTCGAGCGAATCGACAAAGATAATCGATATTGGTAATCGAAGACAAAGACATACACGTTAACGTAGATAATGCTGGCTCATATAACATCGGAATAGGTGATTAAGTTGTGATTACAGAGCGGCGCCGGGCGTAATTGAAAGATTTTTGAAAGACGCATCTGCGCGAGCGGCATTGCGCGGGCTGTCATTAAATTTGTGCACGCCATTTTTTTTTACGTGTCATCGTCGATTTTGATATTAATGATGAATATCACAAAAATTACATAAGGTTACAGGGACTTTGTAACCGTGCAGTTTCCGTTATTATGATACGTAATAAATTATTATCCGGAAAGGATATTTTAATAATTTGAAGACAATTGTATAAAAAAAATAGATTTTCAATGAAAACAATTATAAGCTAGCTAATATCGTTGTACAGGAAATATAAAATTCATTTTAGATATATTTCGGGTAGTATACTTAGACAAGATGCCTAATCACCCCTTAGATGTTAGGAGCGTTGCTGGAGTTTCTTCGGCCACTTATTCTCCCAACGCCAACGCTTCCCGAAGTGGCACTCAAAGTTAGTTTAGCTTTTGAATGTCCCTTAGATTATCCGTGAAATAGCAACAATTTAAATGTAATTTTTTTTTAAATTGTTACTCGACTTAACACTACACAATTGCCATAGGCGACTGCTTTTGGTCTATTTTTGCAATTAAACCTGGGCTGAGAATTGCCCCACTTCTTATTTCGGTATCGATCGAGATTTGCCATTGCTGCTTGGTTATCACTAGCGCGTATTAAAGTGGCGTAGTTAGGTGGATTGACTCGTGATTTTTTATGACGAACTACACAGATTGGTCAGAGAGGCTGGCCTTGACTACTTCACCGGATTGAGAGGTGGCACAGCTCTTAGGTCGCTTAGCCTGAACCTATTGCTAGTAACTCGACGCATGGGGCCCCCCGGTGAGGGGAAACCTCGGCTTAGACGGTTACTATGTTACGCGTAAGCATTCCGATTCGAGGGTGCCGTGTCGATTGCTATTTCACGGATAATCTAAGGGACATTCAAAAGCTAAACTAACTTTGAGTGCCACTTTGGGAAGCGTTGGCGCTGGGAGAAGAAGTGGCCGAAGAAACTCCAATAACGCTCCTAACATCTAAGTGGTGGGGCCTGCCCATAAAATAGCGGTAACGCGCATGGATTATTCGCAAAATAATGGTCGCGAATGGACGCTTTATGGATTTGTAGAGATCTAGGCTGTAAAATGAATTAAAGTGCTTAACATACTAACTTAATAGTATGTCAAGTAAGTATAAACACTTAAAATATAAAAAAGATATACTTGAGACCTTATACATCTAAAATGTTATTCATCGGACCCTTTTAAAAATATTATAAGCATAATTTAGACGATCCGCAAAAAATACTATTGTTGCTGGCACAAAAGAAAAAGAAGACATCATAGCGCTTAACAATGGCCATCACGAATTTGAAGTTACGTCAAAGAAAGGCGGGAATGACCCATATGCTACAGATTAAAATATTACACGGGCAAAACATTCATCTGTCATTGGCACAAGACCGGTTGATTGAGGAAGTCATTTCGTGTATTTCTGAACGGAAATAACATTTTTTAACATCCCCTCGTACGCGCCGCGGGACATTAGAGATTATTGTTGGGTTTAATATCTATATCATTATTACACGTGCATTAGATAAAATGAGCGGCGTTCCTATCACGTATATAATTACGAGAATATGAAAAGCGTCATTTCGACACGTTCAGATATTCAACTTCTATCCGTGTTTAATTGCAAATAAATGGCGGATGGCGAATGGAATACGCGAACAATAAACTTTTATCTAATTTGACAGTAATAGCAGTTTATACATTAGGTCCTTATATTTGAAATTGGCGTTTTGTTGTACTGTTTTGTTTGAACTACCTATGAGAAGGCAAAAGTGCAAAAAAAGCAATGGTACACACTTTAATTAAATAAATATAATATATTTTGAAAAAATCAACTTCAATTTACTCCCTTACCAAAACACCAATGTATGTATTTATTATTATATATAATTATTAGGTTTATATATTTTATTTATTTGTAAGTAGGTATGTATATTATATATGCATGCATTTATTATAGTTTTCTTTTATTTATTATTTTCTCACATAGCTTGCAAACGTTACTTTGTCTCTACACAACCCTAAGGTAGACTGGCAGAGAATGCCGTCTGGCATTAAGTCCGCCTATTTGTACCTTTTTTTGTATTGTGTGCAAATAAAGAATAAATGAATAAATATTTTCGGACCTAATATGTGTCCCACCGTGGGGCACAGGCCTTCTCTATAATGAGAGTAAAGGGCATAGTCCGCCACGCGGCCCTAGTGCGGATTGGCAGACGGACAGACTTGGAGACAAAGACTGTCTACACAACGTACTTCTGCTTCCGTCTCCCGCATACGAATTACCACCATCTTCTTTACAATATATGCAATTATGAAGGAGCCGCTGATCTATCTGATCGTTTTTTTTGCAATGACGTGATAGTTTATCAAACCAAGGTTACTTTACTATAAAATTAAAATGCCACAATCATTTCTACTCGAATATGACATTAACTTCAATTAGATATTATCTGTGTAATCGTCGTGTGTAATACCGTAACACAGTTTTTGTATTGTCTGCGGGCAACAGATACAATGTAAAACGATATTAAATATGGACTTAGTAGACAATGATTCTATACAACAGAAGCTTTGGTAGTAAAAAAAATTACTTAAAATTCGTTAGTAACAGTAGTTACCCTATAATTACTTTGCCTTGTATTATATGGTAAACGCACCAATATTTCAATCAATAAGCATTCTTCCCCATAGTGGATACGTACTATATCATTGAATCTCTGATGGTGAATAAATTACTTAATGCAACTAGTGTGACCATAAATACTGTTACATAAAAACTTTTCTTTTTTTCAACTTTTTATATTATTTTGAAGTTGAAACACGTATATTATTTTAAAAACTCCTTTGAATTTTGTGCAATTTCACATATTTTTTCATGTTCATTATCGAATTACAATATGGAATGGGTTGTTAAAGAAAATATGATTGCAGTAGTCGCCTTGCACAAAGTGGGTATGGAGCCGTCGGTACTATTCCAGGCACACAAAAGCTTGGTATCAATTACAATTTTACATATGTCGATATAAATCCATACGCAACAAAATTAATAAAGGAATTAAACTAATTGAAGGAAACTAATTGAAACCAAACCGTTACATACTAAATAAAAAAATCCAAAACATTTCATAAATGTCGGCGTCATAAGTGTACAAATATTAAAAAGAAATACAGACGAATTGACTACCTCCTTCTTTTTTGGAAGTCGGTTAAAAATAATAAAGTGACGTAAATTTTTTTTTTAAAAAAGAAAGCTAACAATATTCCTTTTTTTTTCAGAAATATTACTAACAATCTTGTTAACCATTCCAACTAAGCTTAAGCTTGTGCTAGGACATGGTTCACGGCAATAGTCCAATGGTGGATTCGACCGTACGATTCGCAGGCCGTACCCTAAGCCATTAGGCTATTGATGCTTCAAAAATGATTTCACCAAATAAATAAATCTTATCTAAAAATATATATTAACTTAAAATTAAGCTACTGACGTAGTGAAACATGATTATTTTTCTATGGAAGATCGAATGATTACGACGATCACACGTGAACGCTTCAACGCTGAGAATTATTATATTTTATTACCCCACAAATTATTCCTATACAACCTCCTGTGGGGTCCGCAAAGGTGTCAGTCCCGACGCGTTTGTATTACCCCTATTAAGGAAAAAAAACGTATAAAAAACCGGCGGCAAAAAGCCTACGCCGCCATTATGCGGCCCATACGCAGTGAGCTTTTACACGTTTAAAGTGAGTTTTAGAGCGAATTCGCTGACTAATTGATTGTGAATAGGGTTCTTTATTTAATTGGAAAGCTATAGGGAGTGTGCCTCTTCATTGGCTATCGATAGTTTTTATGTGGTAAATAAATTAAACCGGTCGATAACGTTAAAACGTTCACAATGGCGTATACTGTTAGACGAGTGTAAGTTTTTTTAACGAACCTGCACCGTCTAGCCAGAGGCAGAACGCAACTGTTTCACTAAGTTTGAGGTGGCTAAGTCTGAACCTCTATTGGAGAGGGGCCTCGGCTTGGACGCTTGCTGTAATTTCTCATAGATGTCATTACCAGAATAGGAGTCAAAAGGAGCTTTTAAATAAAAAAAGAATAATAAACATTAAAAGAAAACATACAAACGAATTGAGGACCTCCTCCTTGTTTGAAGTCAGGTGAAAATGGAAACTGTTAGAAGCTGGGATTCGAATTGCGTTCAGATCTTAAATCAGGCATCTAGCCTTTCACAGCTTATACGAGTATATATACAACATTTAAGCACCTTAAAGTTAAAGTTACAGCCTTTATATATATATAATATATATGTCCCACTGCTGGGCACAGGCCTTCTCTGTAAAGAGAGTATAAGAGCATAGTCCACCACGCGGCCCTAGTGCGGATTGGTAGACTTCACATGCCTTAGAAAATTTTTCTAAGACATGTAGGTTTCCTCACGATGTTTTCCTTCACCGCCGAGCGCGTGGTTAATCGGCACATAAAATTGCAACAGCAAATTTATTGGTGCCGGTACCGGGGATCGAACTCTAGGGTTGCTAGCGTACTATGCAACAAGAGCCAACCGCCTGGACACTGAGCTACCACGGCTCTTTTTTTGTCTTTAAGCACCTATGTACATTCAAATACAACGAATGAATTTAGGTTTCGTATCACAAAAAAAAAGTCATGAACTGTTGACATATATATGAACAAAGCAGTGAAATAAACACTTTTTACGTGCGAATTTGACAATTCTTGAACATAATTCCAACCGCCGTGCTCAAAATAATTTAACATCTTGGAACGTCAAAATGCAATTTAAAAAGCAAGGTGTCACCGTCACGTCCCTTTCACACACACAGCGTAAGAACGGGAGGGCTTTCAAATTAATTTAATTATAATATTATCAAGACACAATCATCGGATCCTATCTCGTCCATCTGTGATAGAGGTTGTAGATGGCTTTATTATACGCTCGACTAACAATGGTGCACGCTTTATGAGGGGTCATCGATTGTACACCAGCGTTAATAGAATAGAGTGGAAACAGAATGCATTTTATAGAACTCTGGTGTCAAAACGGGAATAATACATTTGTTCGAATGAATATGTAATGAAACGTCTCATCATCAAAAATAAATCTACTTAGCTTACTAATTTCTCACAGTTGGGTACAGGCATTATTTTTTACAGCATATAACCGCTGATCTCATCAGACTAAGGGTCAATTTCTAAAAGCGTTAGGCGTTATTGTGTCGTTCAGTAGCCGTGTTCTTCGAGCTTCTTAAAAAAACTTCATTTCGTAGCTTCTCAAATACCAGGTTATGTTATCGCTTTTAGCGAAAAGGCGAAAGATCAGGATCTCGCACCTTAATTAATCCCTTGTTAATTAAAACAAATATAACTTTTAAAATATTTTCCGCTTAGTCTTTGGATGATTCTGAGGCATACTTTTTGAAATTGTAATTACAATATTCTCTCCGAGGTACTCGTTTCTCTTATAATACATTCTATCAATCGATCATTTCACACTTACTGTACGCTTATCTCCTATTTATGTCGTAGAAAAGAGTGAAATATATGACTCATGTTCATTTTCTAATTATTATTGCTATTTCTATTAATTAATAAGAACGCACACGTTAGGTGCGTGTATATTGTAATGCATTACAGACGGCGGCGGCCCAATATTTAATAACCCCAAATTTGAACACCCCCGAGCGGAATTATTGGCCTGTTTTTGTAAATAAACCTCCGGCTTTTGTAAAAAAAGGGCTGTTATTTTAGGGTTAAATGATGTTGCTAGAATCCAGCTTTGTATGGAGAAACATAATCAATGCTCGTGTTCTGTTCATACTCAAATATATGGAATCCCGGAAACGGCCGTACAATTTGTATAAAATTTTGAGTTTGATATTGTTTTAAGTTTATCTAGGTAACCTATGTATAGAAAAAATTGAAGTAACATTCTATATATGTCTCACTGTTGGGCACAGGTTTATTTTTTTAATGACGAACTACACAGATTGGCCAGAGAAGCTGGCCTTGACTGCTTCACCGGATTGAGAGGTGGCATAGCTCTTAGGTCGCTTAGCCTAAACCTCTATCGCTAGTAACTCGACACAAGGGTCCCCCCGGTGGGGGGTAACCTCGGCTTGGACGGTTACTATGTTACGCGTAAGCATTCCGATCCGAGGGCGCCCGAGAGGGCCGAACCACTACTCGGTCGGTAGCTATTTCACGGATAATCTAAAGGGCACAGGTTTTCTCTGTAATGTGTGTGGGTAAGAGCCGCCCCACGGTCCCTGTGTGGATTGGCAGACTACAGTAGAAAATTTTCGTTTATAGTTAAAGTTACAGCCTTTAAATAAATATATGTCCCACTGTTGGGCGCAGGCCCTTTCTGTAAAGAGAGTATAAGGGCATAGTCCACAACGCGGCCCTAGTGCGGATTGGCAGACTTCACATGTCTTTTTTTTAAGATATATAAGTTTCCTCACGATGTTTTCCTTCAACGAGAGCGTGGTAAATCAGCACATAAAATTGCAACAACAAATTTATTGCTGCCGGCATTGGGGATCGAACTCGGGTTGCTAGCGTACTATGCAACTTGAGTCAACCGCCCGGGATGTATTGAATTTTAAACCTACTAGGGCCTCAAAATTTTGTGCGATGGCGTTATAAAATAATTTTATTATTATGTAACTTACTTTAATTGCTATTGGATGAAAACAAAATATATATCAAGAGACGATAGCCAAGCATATACAAGAGCAACTAAAACTGTATAAATACATAGACAACACATAAGCGCAAAAAAACACAAAAGAAACTCTATTAGACGCCACACACCTTTCAAGGGCTATTTCTTAATAGATATTGATTCAGATAACCCATCCCTATCCAATTGATTAATTCTTTTTTTGTAGAAAAAAGGCATCTATTGCCAGTAATAATTGCTTAGCTCTAACTTGGGGTTTGTCGGTTTTTGGGGTCAGGTGTGTTCTTTTATAATTGGTAGGTTGCATTTGAAATGGGGCGGTTGACTGCGCCCTTTATATATCTCTTTCTCTCTCCAAACGCCACTCCGCTCCCGGTGGCGTACGTCAACAGCGAACTTATTCTCATCTTGTCAATCGAAATAGCTATACCACGCTGATAATACCAGTTACCTCTCCATGTCTTACAGCCATGATGTCACATGAAAAGGACGTGAGAGGCTTTTGTTAAATTGCTAAGTAGAGTACTTAAAGCACATTTTCAACCTTTTTTGTGCAGGACATTTTTAACGATTGCAAAATTTGGCAGCAAAACAACAAAAAGATAAGTTAAAAAATATGTAATACAAAAAACCAGTACTGTTATTGAAGGATCAATTACAAGTTAATATTATTATGATAATAATATGTAAATATATACATTACTATATATATATATATATATATATGTATATATATATATTACGTAGAAAATAGTGTATATATATATATATTTATATTTACATTATAATATATCTAAAATTTGGCGACACACTTTTAGAATTTAGAATGTCACACGAATTTCTATGGAATGGAATTTATTTTACCTGTACAGCTATAAAACTATGGAATAGTTTGCCGATTGAGATTAGGGAGGCTTCGTCAACTAATGTCTTTAAATCGCGTGTATCTGAATACTTTCTACTCAAACAATGAAAAATTACAAACTGGTATATTTATTGTCGTTATATATATTCCATGTGTATGTATATTATTATATTTATATAGAAGTATCTATTTATGTAAATGTATATTTATTTATCTATATAATAGTTTTAAAACGCTATTTTTAGCGGCACTACCCTTAGCCTGCTCTTAACTACTAAAGGTTAGCTGGAAGAAAATGCTAAATAACATTAAGTTCGCCTTTGTACATATTCTTTGGTGCAATAAAGGATTTATCTATCTAGAATTTTGTAGCATAAGAATTTGAAAAGTACCGCGGCACAGTGATTGAAAAGCTAGTCGTCTACAATGTTAACTAGAGACCAGTCTCTAGTTAACATTGTAGACGTTTATAAAGTTCTTCTAATTAATCAGTTCTATTTATCAAAATTAAGTCATTTACACTGTTAATAATTATAACCAATTAAAATTATACAGTAATATGAATTTGGCATATTTACGTAACACCGTTATTGTTTCATAAATGTACTGTAATTTGCACGTGTAACTAAAGTGACCTTTATCTTTTTTTTTGTTTTACTTCTGGGAACGTACCTAGCCGCGTAATCGTCCCCCGGGGGAAGGACGAGTTATGTCGGGCCCTCACCGACCAAAACCACAAGATGTTCCACCAGTGTCGCGTACGGCGGGGCTACGGGATCGCTTGCGCACGCACCGCGGCCCCGCGCTGCCCTCTAGGCAAGGCGCGCTGGAACATAGGACGCGCCTTCCTCTACGACCTTCGTAAGTGGGTGACAAACTCCCCCGAGTCGGTCACCTGGAGGCCTTGGGGGCCGGGAATTCGTGACTTTATCTTAGTTTTTAGGAAGTATTCTCAGAATTTTTTCATTCATATTTTCTTATTTTTAAAAAGTCGCACTTCAATTTCGACCAGGAATGCGACTTGAACCTGGCTACATTGTCTCTCAGACCGTGTACCGTTAGAAAAATAAAAACCGACTTCAAACTCATCAAACTACTCTTGAAGTACATCCTTTCCAATAAAAAATGAATCATCGAAATCGGTTGGCGTGCTATTGAGTTATTCGCCCATTTGTGACTGTGCGCCACGTGCGCTATACTTGATGGAAATTTAAGACTTATTTCGTTATACTATGAATACCATTGTCACAATTGGACTAAATCGGACTAATTTTGTTGTGAACATCCCTCAAACCCGAACGAAGCGATTTGCTTCGTCTTTCATTCTTCGTACAGCAAAGGACTTTCCTTCCGATTACAATGTGGGTATTTTCAAGAGAAGAGTGAATAGGCATTTACTAAGCTAGTGCGCCTTACCATCCAGGACTGCATTTCCACTTAACATCAGGTGGATTCGTAGTCAAGCACTTGCTTAGAAATAATAAAAAAACGGATGACATGGGAAGCACCAGCTTTCCAATAAAAAAAACAGTCATCCAACTCTATTGATCTAGTCGTAAGTCATGAGATAACAAATATAAAAGAAAAAAAATACACGAATTGTGAACCTCCTGCTTTTTTAATGTCGGTTGATTAAAAAATAGTACCTATTAGTATAATGGTAGCAAGTTATTAATATGAAATATTATTATTAAGATTTAAATAATGAATATTAATAAAATAAAATATTATTTCAATTAATAGAATTGCGTGCAAAAATTTATTTAATTTCCGGTCTGCGCATATTGATTTCTTTTAATATAAATATTAAAATCGACAGCTGCTACGAGACTATTGTAGAATTTTGGAAATTAATTAACAATGGCAACATATTTCGAACATATTGCGAACGATTATTATGATATATCTGAACGGAATACAATGATATTACGAATAAACGCAACATGAAAGGGGTCAAAATGGCGTCTTTTCCGAAATATATTCTCCTTATTCATCGCAGTCACGACTCATGTCTCCTTTATTAAAACACGCAATTCGTATAATACGTGAAAAAAAGGTATTTTTGAATTGTACTCTCAAATTATTTCCACAATAACACGGCACGGAAATGGTAATATTAAAGGAGTTTCATCGACAAAGGATGTCTCATTTAAATCGAAGCAATCAAATATCGACAATTATTGCGGTGCGGTATCTTCGGTACCAAAATGTCGATTCTTATGACTGGAAGCGATATCTCGGTCACGATTTATATGTAATTACAGTTTACAATTATTTAATAATTACAGTTTAATACGTTTTAAGTATACATAATTTTGTATATGGCGTTTAAGAATTTTGTTTATTTAAAATCTCGATGCAGATGTCGATTAAATAATTTTTTTGTTGAATTGTATTGCATCAATATTATGTATTCGGTATATTATTTTAAAGATTACGGTATTTTCTAATTTTCACATATACAAGATATAAAAATACAGTGGTACCTGGACGTACGAGTTTAAATAGTTCCGTAACTTTGCTCTAAGATACAATCAAATTGCTCGTATCTCAAAGCAATTTTAAAAAAAAAAGTGAACCCAACTTATCAAAAAAGGTTCGGAAACGAGAGAAGCAAGCACATAGACTGAGATCTATCTAGTCTGAGTTGGAAGAAACTGTTAGAGCAATGTAGTGTACGATTTCTCGTATCTCAATTCTTGCTCTCATTTCAAAGCAAAATATCGTTCGCTCGGAGGCTCGTATCTCAAAACCTTCGTTAGGGCACTCGTACATCGAGTTACAACTGTAAATAAATTGTATCATTGAGGAACTCACGTTGATTTTCCAGAGAAGCTGACCGCTACAATTTAATTTTATTTGAGAAATAGCAAAGCTCTTAACACGCATAGGTTGTACCTCCATTGTGAGCAACTCGGCGGCAAATCTTTGATCAAATAATAATTCCAAATCTATATATATAAAAGAGAAAGTGTGTGGGTATGTTCCATATAGGTTACAAAACGGCTGGACCGATTTCAATGAAACTTTCAGGGTATCTTCAGATTGACTTGGCGAGTAATACTGTAAAGTTTGGTGACGATCGGATCACTCCTCTTTTTAACTGTCAAACAAGCCATACGTCGTACTTTTATTTCTGACATAAACGAAGCGATTTGCTTCGTCTTTCAATCTACGTACAGCAAAGGACTGGAATAGTTTGCCCGCGTCTGTCTTTCCTTCCAATTACAATACAAATACCCACATTTTCAAGAGTAGAGTGAATAGGCATTTACTAAGCTAGTGCGCCTTATCATCCAGGACTGCATTTCCACTTAACATCAGGTGGGATCGTAGTCAAGCACTTGCTTAGAAATTATTAAAAAAAAAAAACTCGAGCCCGATATGTTTTTGTATATATGATAAGAATGATATTGTATTTACTGATATGAACATGGGTGTAGATGATCTTCACCGGCTAGAGAAGAGAATAGAAGAGACTGAATACGGAGATATGAACAATTTAATATATTGTGAAGTCAAGAGGGTATACACACTTGGCGCATTTAAAATGCAACTTGCTAAATTCCTCAACGATAGCTAATCGTCTCCAAGCAAATGAATGCGTTAGATGACTCCTTCTTCCGTGTGGACAGCGAGCTTATTGTTTTATGATATTAATGATTTATTGTTCTCATGTAAGTGACCTGTAACGTCTAAAGTGAGAATAAAGTTTCTAAAACCTAATATATTGTGAGAGTTAAATTAAATATTTAATGATGTAAGTTTATTGTTTAAATAAAATAAATCAAAATCTAGCTCGGCGAAACTGGCTAGGTACGGTAGTCTATAAATAACAGTAGAAAATAAACTTTGTTTTAAGTAGAATTGCAGACGTATATCGAATGAATGTAGGCCGTTTTGTACACTAAGTTTAAACGTGATAAAGTAATCTATTAACTTCAATTTCTCACACACGATAAACGGAGATAAGGTGTGGTAAACACAGTGAACACTACTTGATTGAATTATGTTTACAATACTTCGTGCACGCCTTGGTCCGTTTGAATAATGATTTTTTCAAACTTGGCATACTCAGTAGAGCAAGACAGTATTTCACGCCTGCCCACCGTCTGCAACTTTACAAGGCACAATTACGGCCTCATATGGAATACTGTTCGCATCTCTGGGCCAGGGCTCCCCAATACCAACTTCTTCTTTCCGAAGAGATGTCGGTTCTCTTTGCATCCTGTATCGCATTTACCATGGGGAGTGTTCTGAGGAATTGTTCGGAATCATCCCAGCTACCGATTTCCATTACCGCACATCTCGGCAGAATTCCAAATTCCACCGCCACCATCTTGATGGTTGGCGTTCAACGACTGTACGTTTTTCGCGTAACTTTCTCCCACGCACTGTCAACTTGTGGAATTAACTGTCGCCAGCGGTGTTTCCGAACGTTTACGTTTACGAACCTTCAAGAAACGAGCCTATTCCTATCTCAAAGGTCGGCAACGCACCTACAGCTCCTCTGGTGCTGTGGATGTTCATGGGCGACGGTGATCACTTATGTCACTCAGGTGAGCCGTATGCTCGTTTGCCACTTTTCATATAAAAAATGAATAATGGCGGACGCTTGACTAATAATAATAACTTTATTAATATCACAAAAACACACATGTTACATATACAGGAGCTCTGTCTCGTGAACTAGGTACAGTGTACCTGTATCTCAGGAGACAGTGCCTTCCAGAGTCACAAACAGTAAGTCCTGCGTACAATAAGTTTTTAATATAAGTTAAGTAAATTAAACGATAATTAATAATTAAAATATATGAAAAAATGTGTGCAAAGAAAAAAGAAAGAACTACAGTCATAGTCGAGAATGCGTTATGCGAATGTGTAGTGTATGTGTGTGTTTGTGTGAGTGAGGGTGTGTTTATCATGAGATTAATAATATATTTTCAATTTGGGTGTATTCCTGATTCTGCAACCATTTTATTAACAATCCCTTGAACTTACGACTGTTAAGTCTTGCGAGATTTAACGAATTAAGGTCGAATGGGATTTTGTTATATATCCGTGGTGCAACAGAGCTATAGTGGCGTTGCGCAAAGGTGGACCTTGTTATTGGCACCGGGAGACGATACCTTCTTTTTTTTAGAAGGCAGTAATGGTAACTCTATTTCACGGTGACATCTCAATAGCGTTTGTAATATGAAAAGCTTTCGAACTGAAAGAACTCCGGCCTGCTAGTACACTTCTGTGGTAGGATGTTGGTATGGAAGTCTCATCATAACCTCCAACACTGCTCCCTGCACTCGTTCTAATTCAAGCATTTTGGTTTTTGTGGCGCCACCCCAAGCTATTAAACAATAGCTGATAACACTCTGGCAAAGCGCTTTGTAGACTTGTATGAGAGTTTTGTTACTAGCAATTGTTCTAAGTTGTTTAAAGATATAATGAGCTTTCTCACTCTGGAACACACGTGCTCAATTTGCATTTTCCAGTTCAATATTTCGTCTACTTGTACTGCTATATAACGGATGCTTGCGGCTCCCGTGAATACAACACAGTTACATTGACTTAGACAGTCTCGATTGCATATATATATATCATAATTTCTGCAACTGATGTTCAGTAGAAATACAATACTGGGTGGTGAATTAGCCTATTGCACCTATTCATTGTACTCTTGAAAACACCCACATTGAAATCGGAAGGAAAGACAGAGGCGAGCAAATTGTTCCAGTCTTTTGCTTTACAAATAATGAAAGTATGGCGATATATTTAGTAGTAAAAACAAACGGCGACTTCAAATCCGACTTTCTTTTTTGTATTTCCGCATTATCGTAGTATAATTAAGCTAACTCTCATCAGACTACTCTTGAAGTACATCCTATGGAATAAAAAATTAATCATTGAAATCGGTTAACGTGATATTGATTTATTCGTCCATTTGTCGCGCACATAATTACACAAATTTAAGACTTACATGGTTTTCTCATGCATGCCATTGTTAGAATTGAAATGGGACCACATAGGAAGCACCAGCTTTCTAATCATCAAAATAGGTTCATCCAATCCAAAGTTATGAAGCAACAAACATAAAAAATACACATAGACGAATTGAGAACGTCTTCCATTTTTGAAGTCGGTTGAAAAACTAAAACCAAATCTACCGTTAAAATGAACTGAAAAACATATTAAAAGTGTAAAAAACATTCTAAACCTCTTACCATCAGTGACGAATAAAAAATATGGAACACATCAAAAAAGACCAAAAAAAAGAAATAAAAATAAATACAGTTAAAGAAAGAAAATTTCAAATTATCAAAGTTATATTACGAAGTTCTTTGGCGCTATGAAGTACTTCTCTTCTTAGTTTGTCATAACCCACCAATATATTAATTGAGAAATATTTTTCTATATAATTCTTAGGGGTTTCGTGGTATATTTTAGGAATGTGGTATATCTTTTTTATATGAAAAGTGGCAAACGAGCATACGGCTCACCTGATCTTAAGTGATCACCGTCACCCATGAACATCCACAGCACCAGAGGATGCTGTAGGTGCGTTGTCGACCTTTGAGATAGGAATAGGCTCGTTTCTTGAAGGTCCCTAAATCGTAAACGTTCGGAAACACCGCTGGCGACAGTTGATTCCACAAGTTGACAGTGCGCGGGAGAAAGTTACGCGAAAAACGTACAGTCGTTGAACGCCAACCATCAAGATGATGGCGGTGGAATTTGGAATTCTGCAGAGATGTGCGGTAATGGAAATCGGTAGCTGGGATGATTCCGAACAATTCCTCAGAACACTCCCCATGGTAAATGCGATACAGGATGCAAAGAGAACTGACATCTCTTCGCAGACTCAGAGGGTCGAGTCGATCGGAAATCGGTATATCTTCAGGTCCAATACTAACAAAGTTAACATGGGACCTCCTTGAAAGTAAACTCTTTTCTACAAAAAATCAAAATCGTTTCTGTCGGAGCTGTGAAAGCACAAATATTAAAATATATAGAATTGTATCCTCCTCCTTTTTATGTAAATTAAAAATAACAAAATAATTGAAGCAAAATGTTAGTCATAATTTACGTTTTTTTACTTGCTCTTTTTTATAATCATTACAAGTGATATTAATTTGTGTCCTGTACTGACATATAACATCGGTAAAATAAAAATTGCGTTTGCTTTCTCTGTCTACCCTACTAAAGAAAATAAGATAAAACGGCGTAGGAGATAGTGCGCCTTATTCGCTGCCCGAAGTGGCATATAGTTTGGCTTAGATTGTCCCAATAGATTTTTGTTAATAAAATAGCTACCGACCGAGTCGTGGTTCGGCCCTCTCGGGCGCCCTCGGATCGGACTGCTAACACGTAATAATGGTAACTGTCGAAGCCGAGGTTACCCCTCACCAGGGGGACCATTGTGTCGAGTTAAGAGCTATGTCACCTCTCAATCCGGTGAAGCAGTAAAGGCCAGCTTCTCTGTGACAGTTAGTTCGTCCCAAAAAAAAAACCGCCTTACCATCCAAGATGGCATTTCCGCTTAACATCAGGTGGGATCGTAGTCAAGCTTGCTTAGAAAGTATAACAAAAAAACTAATTTTTTTTAAATTACTGGTTTAATAGAGATCTAAAATCTCAAGTAACTTTGGCGATACAATTGTATGCAAGAAAAAGCAAAATAGCTTAGGTATATATTATACATTATCGCACACTATTCTTTGCAAAAACACACGAATATCACAAAAGCTATATAACAAACTTTAGTCCATAAACTCGGACTTAGGTACAACATCTCCCTAATACAGGCTATATATTAATCTAGCAGGGAGATGTGTACCGAAGGACGAAAACTAAGTAAGAAAATGTTTGTAGAATTTGTTATATAATATGTATAATAACATTTGATAATATGTAATATTTTTGTGTGTGTGCTTGCCGGTAATTTAAAATGTAAGTGTGTGTAAAAAGTAAAAATAAATATTTCAAATATTTCAAAAAAAAAAATGTATATATATTTCTAGAACCGTTATCTACTTAAAAGTAAACGACCGTTAAATATCTGTTATATTAAAAAAAAAGTAATTTACATGGACAATAAGTCACGAACGTTTACTTTGTGGGACGCGACGGACTTAAACAACTTTACTGCGTTTAAAATTACACCTCAAAGCACAAAGGCGGTTGCGAAATTAGTTTCAGTTGTATTGCAATGTTTAAGCGGCGGCAGAATTAATGTGGTATAAGCGTGCTGTAAGAAGAGATGAGTTTACTGAACGTATCTTCGACATGATGGTCTTCCATAAACCAAAACATCCAGTAGTCGTGGTAGTAAATTGTCCGACGCTAATAAACTGTAGGTCTTAGATATTTCTACGATAGGCTGCCACTCGCTTTTTATTGACCAAATACACAGATTGGCCAGAGAAGCTGGCCTTGACTGCTTCACCGGATTGAGTGGTGGTATAGCTTGGATGGTTACTATGTTGCGTGTAAGCATTCCGATCGGAGGGCGCCCGAGAGGGCCGAACCACGACTCGGTCGGTAGCTATTTCACGGATGATAAGCCACTCGCATCAAACCCTAGCCATCCATGAGTTAATGAACCTTCCCGTGGCCCTAAGATCTACTATGCAATCGCGCCATCGTTTACCAATGATAGAGCTACCTTCTACAATTTCCCTGAGTAGGAACGTGTAGTATAGCGCGCACGTCTTTAGGTCTTTAGGTAGTCCCGGGCACCGCTGATAATCAGTGCTGTCGCATCCTTGCGACAGCATATGCTGAGACGGTGTCCAATATTGGCATCATATGTTTTGTATTATTTGTCCGTGTAACTTTAACTGTGTTTTGTCTATTTTTCATTCTTTTTTATTGTGTGTTCAATTCTGTGTGTGATGTGTTTTTGTATTGTGTCTAGTGGAGGTTAATTATCTGTATTGTAGTAATGTATTTATTGTATTTATTTATTGCGTTTCGCCCGTTGATTAAGTTTTTTTTAATATAGAAAAAATGCAAACGAGCCTACGGCTTACCTGATCTTAAGTGATCACCATCGCCCATGAACGTGGACGTTGCACCAGAGGAGCTGCAGATCCGTTTCCGGCTTTTGAGAAAGGTTCAATAAATAGGTTCGGAAACACCACTCGTAACAGTTTCGACAGGTCGACAGTGCGTGGAAGGAAGTTCCGCGAGAAATGTACAGTCGTGGAATGCTAACCATGAAGATTGTGTCGATCGAATTTGGAATTCAGGAAATGGATGTGTTGTGTATGCATTTGTGCCCTAAAATTAGTATTGTCATTGAATTTTCATTGTGATAACCGCCCATATAATATTTAAATGACGTTGTGCTATCGTAATTTATTTTTTGAATTCAACATTTTAAAATTATTTCATATTGATTGAAATAAAACGGTTTATTTGGGTATTATGTACGATATTGCCAAATACAAACATTGAAAAAATATTCGAATGTATCAGAATAGCAGATTGAAAACTAGAATGGCAAAAATCAACAACTGTAATGTCACTGACCGTTCATTTTGATTTAATTCCAAATTCTACTTCCTAAGTGCCTTTTGTACAATAAAGTAAATAAACTATTACATATATAGCCGTTATCACTACAATAATATAACACACTTATTAGTGAATGGCCCCAAAGCCTCTCGTATGAATTTACAGAAGATATTTTAAAAACACAGTAAGGATGTTCAGAATAACTACCCCCTACACATGCACTTCAACACACGTAACCTTGTACACAAAAACACTCGCATACACACTCCTTCAAACGGAATTACATATGATGTGTTTTTAATTTTAGTAATTTGTTGTATTAAATTGTTTGGAGATGGGAGTTTTCCTAATTCCAAATTCCACCGCCACCATATTGATGGTTGGCGTTCAACGACTGTACGTTTTTCGCGTAACTTTCTCCCACGCACTGTCAACTTGTGGAATCAACTGTCGCCAGCGGTGTTTCCGAACGTTTACGATTTAGGGACCTTCAAGAAACGAGCCTATTCCTATCACAAAGGTCGGCAACGCACCTACAGCTCCTCCGGTGCTGTGGATGTTCATGGGCGACTGTGATCACTTAAGATCAGGTGAGCCGTATGCTCGTTTGCCACTCTTTATATTAAAAAAAAAAGTTAATATCTGCGACACAGTTCTTACTACTGCGGCTATTATCGAACTAATTTGTAACTGTTTGAATTTTTGGTTTAAAAATATTATTATATTAATTCTTTTATATGAATTTGGATTGCAGTAGTGTCACTTAACATATGTGAGCCATTTGCTCGTTTGCTTCTTTTATTATAAAAACTGTATACATTTCAATAGAAGCGTCTTCGCAGATGATAGAGTGGTGGCAATCTATTCGACCGCTAACTCACATATTATGAAAACATCATACGAGCCTGAATGAGAGCCGTAAATCAAATCAATGAGCTATTTGCGTCAATAATAAATCGCTGAGATTCGTCTAGAAATAACCACTGTATATTTGTTATTAAACCATTGTACGACCGTTGAGTTGTACATTAGCTTTAATATCCTTCTCTATCTCTTACGGTGTAAACAGAGACAGCTATTGTGTTATATACAGGGAGCAAAGACTATTTGTTGTCACAAATATTGGTAAATTAATTTATTATCTATATATCTGTATCACTTACAAACATATTAACACACACACACAATCCCACACACATTCGCGCACACATAACACTCATAAATTATATATATATATATGTGTATATAATTATATAATAGTTTGAAAAGTTTTGTTCACATCCGTGGGGTTTAGGCCTGGTAATCCATCTCACTTTGTTCCTAGTTTGGAATATAGTCCCTCACTCATAATTGTAATTTAATTAGTTGCTATTGAAATAATTGTGAGATAATAAAAATATTTGTTTTTGTGTATTGAAGTACCTTATCTATCTATATTTCGAATGGTGGACGGAAGTATAAAAATTCGTAACTTGATTCATAAAGTGTCAATCGTCCTCGGTCGCACTATAAATAACAATACGTCAATACGGTGGCACAATAAATAGTCGATTTGCCCGATACAAAAGCCGATGGGTGCTGGGTTCAAATATAGCCCATTGTTGTTCTAATACCAGTTGACTAATCGCCGGGGCCCGCACTTAAGCTGTGCTCGGAGGTAATGAGCAGTAATAGCCAGCTTTAATTAAACGCGGCTGCCATTCTGTGATTGAATTTGACGTACGAGCGGACGCCATTTTGTTTCGCTTTGTCGCTGTGTCCTTTTGTCCGTAAATATATACCTTTCCCCATTTTATTGATAACTATAACTTAAGGTATGAAAGTACATGCCACAAATTGCCTACCAGCAACAACAACCTAAATTAAAATCTAATAATAAGCACAGATAACTTACAACTCCCTTAGAGAGTATGTAGAATAGTACTAGTAATGTAAAAATTATCTTTGACACCGACATATCCGAGTCAGTAATCGAATATCTCAAGAGCTTTTTTTTTTGTTGACGGAGAGGAAATCTTCAGAAAGATACCCCGACTTCTGGGGGGAAGGCGGCGGTTATGTGGGGTTCTTACCCACTAAAACCTCCCCGGTGGCCCTTTCCTCGGTGCATGACGAGGGGCTCCGGGATCTCCAGTGGATCGCACCGGAGCATCTCAAGAGCTATGCCAACTCTCAATCCGGTGAAGCAGTCAAGTCCAGCTTCTCTGGCTAATCTGTGTAGAGTTCGTCATTAAAAAAAATCGAATATCTCTTGTAGGTCACCCTTAGATGTTAGGAGCGTTGCTGGAGTTTATTCGGCCACTTCTTCTCCCAGCGCCAACGCTTCCCGAAGTGGCACTCAAAGTTAGTTTAGCTTTTGAATGTCCCTTACATTATCCGTGAAATAGCAACCGACCGAGTCGTGGTTCGGCCCTCTCGGGCACCCTCGGATCGGAATGCTTACGCGTAGTAACCGTCCAAGCCGAGGTTACCCCTCACCGGGGGGACCCTTGTGTCGAGTTACTAGCAATAGAGGTTCAGGCTAAGCGACCTAAGAGCTGTGCCACCTCTCAATCTGGTGAAGCAGTCAAGGCCAGTCTCTGGCCAATCTGTGTTAAAGTTAAAGTTACAGCCTTTATATATATAACATATATGTCCCACTGGGGCAGAGGCCTTCTCTGTAAAGAGAGTATAAGGGCATAGTCTGCCACGCGGCCCTAATGCGGATTGGCAGACTTCACATGTCGTAGAAAATTTTTCTAAGACATGTAGGTTTCTTCGCGATGTTTTCCTTCACCGCCGAGCGCGCGGTAAATCAGCACATAAAATTGCAACAGCAAATTTATTGGTGCCGGCGCCGGGGATCGAACTCGGGTTGCTAACCGCCCGGACACTGAGCTACCACGGCTCAATCTATGTAGTTCGTTATAAAAAAATATCTCTTGTATTTTTTATGTTTATATTTATTATTCGCAATCATGTTGTAAACGATGGGGACATTAATGAATGTCACTGAAATCTAGACGCATGTATAAGAATATACATTAAGGCCAAAGCGATGGGTTTTTAAAAGGTTATAAATACAGTGATTGACGTAAACGCAATGAATGAGATTGTATACCTTAGATTACAATACAACCAATTTACATATTTCTATTGAATATTACCTTTCTAGATGATAGAACGATAGATAAATCCATTATTGCACCAAGGTATATGTACAAAGGCGAACTTAATGCTATTTAGCATTTTCTTCCAGCTAACCTTTAGTGGCTATGGGTAGTACCGCTAAAAATAGCGTTTTAAAAATATAGATACATTTATAAATACATACATAGATACGTCAATGTAAAGTAAATAATATACATGGAATAAAGAGAGCCGTGGTAGCTCGGTGCTCGTGCGGTTGGCTCAAGAATATTAGATCATCAGCCCTGTTCTGGGCTCTCAAGAATAACATTACGATATCCCCTGCCTGTCGTAGAAGGCGACTAAAAGGGGCCTCGGATACACTGGGCGACAAGGGTGGGGGCCTTTGTAGTCCGCTATGGTGGACCCGGGAAGAAGGCGACATCGGCTGGCCCGTGTAGCCTTGCACTGGGAGGGCATAGGGGGAGGGAATAACCTCCCCCGGGACGTGCTCTCCTTGAGCACAGTGCAGAGGGGCTCCGGTGCGTTCCTCTGGAGATCCCGGATCCCCTCGTCATGCACCACCGGGGAGGGTTTAGTGGGTAAAAACCCCACATAACCCCCTACCCTCTTCTGTCATATCTTGTTGCCAATGCCATGCCACCTCTCAATCCGATGAAGCAGTCAAGGCCAGCTTCTCTGGCCACAATTTGTGTAGTGCGTCATTAAAAAACAAAAGTTGCCTCAAAGGCGATAGGCAATTCTCTATAATCTAAACGGCCTATCAAGTGATAAGTTAAAAAGCGATTTTTATTAAAGACATACCAGTAACTGGCATACAGCAAGGCGAGCAATAATCAGGTTAATGCCTCACAATTAGTTCCAACACCGACCACCGGCGGCGAATAACACATGCTCTTTGTGAGGGAACCATCGGAACCGGTTCCAATTGAAGTGTATCTGGTGAATATTAACTGAATATGAATGGCCGCGTCGGGTAAAGGCTTTTGTGCTTTGCTAAGAAAAGGGTACGCGTCTCTTAATATCTAAATTAATCATTTTAATGTTTTTATACTTTTATACTACACAGATTGGCCAGAGAAGCTGGCCTTGACTACGTCACCGGATTGAGAGGTGGCATAGCTCTTAGATCGCTTAGCCTGAACCTCTATTAGGTGGTAACTCAACACAAGGGTCCCCCCGGTGAGGGGTAACCTCGATATATAATCGAGTACACGGCTCTCCTGTTGAACGAATGTTACATGTTAGGAGCGTTGCTAAAGTTTCTTCGATTACTTCTCCCAGCCCTAACGTTTCCTGAAGTGGCATTTAAGTATATTTACCATAGAATGTTCATTTTAGATATCGGTGGATAAGCAACCGACCGAGTCGTGGTTTTTTTTTTTTGTTAACGGGGAGGAAATCTTCAAAAAGATACCCCGCCTTCTGGGGGGAAAGCGGCGGTTATGTGGGGTTTTTACCCACTTAAACCTCCCCGGTGGCCCTTTCCTCGGTGCATGACGAGGGGCTCCGGGATCTCCAGTGGAACGCACCGGGGCCCCTCTGCACTGCGCTCAAGGAGAGCACGTCCCGGGGGGGAGTTACTCCCTCTCCCCCAGTGCCCTCGCAGTGCAAGGCTACACGGGCCAGCCGATGTCGCCTTCTTCCCGGGTCCACTTTAGCGGACGACAAAGGCCCCCACCCTTGTCGCCCAGTGAACTCGAGGCCCCTTTTAGTAGCCTTCTACGACAGGAGGGGATACCGTAGTCTTATTCTTGAGAGCCCAAAACTACAGGGCTGCGGGCCGGTCTGCCACCGGCCCGCCTGCGCCATCTTCTAACGGGATCGGCCCTCTCCCGATCCCGTTCGGCGGTCTCCTTCTGGGTCATTACGGTCGTCGTGGTTCTGCCTTAATTACTTACCGACAAAGCCAAGGTTACCTCTCACCAGAACCCTTGTGCGCCAGTTTTTATAAATAGCAACCTATAGATGTTTATTCTCGGTCACCTATCAAAAACTCGTTGAAACAGGTCCCCGTGACGTGCTTTTCCCGGATCCCGGAGCCCCTTACCATGTACCGAGGAAGGGCTACCGGGGGGTTTTAGTGGGTAAGAACCCCACATAACTCCCAATCTCTTCTGGCGTATCTTGTGGAAGATTTTCCCCGACAACAAAAATAAAGGTCTCCGAGTTTGCTATTTGCCGATGACTTTTCATTATGAATCCAATCAATTACAATCATATATAAATATTTAGTTTAATATTTTGGATATAAAACAAAATCAGGAGTAAGATACTATAAAACAATATCTTATGATTCCCCTAAAAAAAAAACAATATAACGGTAAATTTACGCCACGAATTAAAAGAGAAACGATCATTTAGTGTTTAAATTAAAGTAAAAAAAAAACGTATTGGATCAAAATAACAAGACGATTTAAAAACAATATTTGGGCTTGTTTTATTATGTTGGCTAAAATTGCGAATATATTGCGCATTAGCCAATTCGGCAAGGTCCTTACGGTTTATGGTATAATGACCGTAATTTGAATTTGGAATGAACGTTGATCGGTGCAAAACGTAATATGAACAATTAACTCGTTTCTTATTAATGCCATTATAAGTTTGAAAGTCGGTAGTGCAAACAGGATACTAAACGACGTTAATTATGGATATAATCTGTAGATGATAAACAGATTTGTTAAAATTGTAATGTTTTGTATGAGTTATGCATTACTGCATGGCATTTAAAAAAATATTATTATTCTTTCAAGCACGTAAGAAGAATTTAAACAGATGTAGTGTAATCGTGTCACAATGACGATATAATATGGTCGATTCGTCCTCGTTATAATAAGGTCGAGCATGACCGAGCTTTACACGGTATTATCTTTTGTAAATCGCTATATAATCAACATAGTAACCGTCCAAGCCGAGGTTACCCCTCACGGGGACCCTTGTGTCGAGTTACTAGCGATAGAGGTTCAGGCTAAGCGACCTAAGAGCTGTGCTACCTCTCAATCCAGTGAAGCAGTGAAGTCCTGCTTCTCTGGCCAATCGTTTTAAAAAACCTTATTTGATTATCTAGATTCAATTCGATCTTCGAACCCGTTAGTGATTCCTAGCCTAAACGAGTAACTACGCTTCAATTTGTTTCAAAATTTAGTATGTATATTTTTATGTATGTTCTACCATTGCCCGTTGCAACCCAATAAAACCTTTTTTTTTGTTTTACTGGTGGGTTACGTGATTAACTGAGTACTCGTCCCCGGGAGAAGGACGAGTTTAGTCGGGCCCTCGCAGACTAAACCCCACTGTTACACCATTCCAAAGCTACATTGATAATAACACAACCAATGTTTCATGTGTCACTTATAATTAATTTGAGGCGTCAATAACCCAATCGCTTAGGGTACGGTCTGCGAATCATAAGATCGTAGGTTCGAATCCATCATTCGACTATAGACATGAACCATCGCCTAGATCAAGCTTAAGCTTGCTAATGGAAAAAAATATATGTGAAAAAAAGCTGTTAGCAATCTTATTTTTAAAAAGTTATTCGTTACCCACGTTAACAAACTAGATAATATAACGTCTAACAAGTAGACACTTAAATACGTTTTGATTACATGGCTCAGCGGTGCTTACGTGCAGCAAGTCTTGGGTCAGATCCACACGAACTAGCGGCTACATCACGCAACCATACTCGTAATATTTCTTAAGTAGATGATTATAAGCTGTTGCGGTGTTTACTATGATATTAGGAAAACATAGGTAATTTAAATAATAATAACAAATGTCTGTCTACCCCGCTAAGGTAAAATGGCCGTGAAAACTTAATTGTTAAAGGCGATGGGTCACGTTGGCACTTATCAGGTATTAAATTACTAAATTCCCCAATGGAAAAATAAAGAGAATTGAAGATGCTCGTTGGTGTTAATAATTACTTACCTAGTCTTAAATTGCCTTAATTTCAACTTGGAAGGTTACTATGTTATGCATTTTCATCCGAGGGCGCCCGAAAAGGCCTCCACGACTCGGTCACTTGCTATTTCACGGATAATCTAAGGGATTTTCAAAAGCTAAACTAATTTTGAGTGCTTCGGAAAATCGCTATCTACCCCGCTAGACATAAAAGGTCTTAACGAGCTTATCTGTTATTCATGTTTCCATGTAACGATCTATTTAAATTAATACGGAAGTAAAATTTTTTATTTTTTTCGGCTGAATTGTTATCACTCTAATAAATTAAAGAAAAAAAAACGACTACTGTTTAACGCATAGAGCAGTCCCCAAATCGAACCGATAAACAACGGACGTTTCTTTGTGTAAAATCAATTAGTATCACCGCTACACAAATTGCCCATAATTATGATCGCGAAATATTATCGTAGCTCGCTAATTTGACGGTCACCATGCTTTTAAAGGTACAAGGATAAACGTTTTAATTGAATTAAGGCGATGAATTTGTAAAATTTAATCGGTTAGACGATTTAGCAATCGTATAATTATAATAACACGATGGTGAGGCAAGGTGTGGAATTCATGTTGTTTTGGATGGAATTATCTTTTTGTTGTTACAAAGAACGGGAAAATATTGACTGTTTTGTTTTTAATTTGATTAAAAAACCGTTTGATTGATTTAATGAACGACATGTGTTGTTTAAAATTGAAACGTGTATTTTTAAAGCACGCCCTTGACCCAACGGAGTAGGTAGAGATAACAATATGGTAATATACAAGGCTAAATCACAGTTATTTTAATCGAAATTTTAATTTACCAATTTTATATCTCAGTTTTTTTCCTAGCTTACCTCATAACTATGTCATTTATAAACCAATTTAAAATATCTATACGAAAACTTAACGTTCCCAATAGACGACAAAGACTTAAAAATATTAAGCTCTTCCTAAAACCTAAATATAGAACGAACCTGAAGGCACACTGTCCTTTGTACCGGATGTTTATAGGTATTACAGTGACATAGATTTAGCGGTAACGTCTGTAAATAGGATTATTAGTATAAATAATATAGATATTAATATAAATATGTAACTAACCTACGTCTTAAAATTTAGCGTTTTATTTTTTTCTACTTTTTTAAACAAAAACCATAACTATTTATTTCTTTTATTAGGTAATTTTTCATTTTAGAAATTAGTTAAGTAGTGTGGTTTACGTTGTATGTAGTTGTGAATGCTGTGATTTCCTATAATTAGTGAGGCAATTACAAGATATTTGTGGGTATATTTAATTAGCATAGTATAATTGTACTTACTGTTGGAAAACCTTATTCGATAAATAAATAAATATTTTTTTTGTTGGAGAGGGCATACTTGAACGACGATATACCAAGAATTTTTTTTGGTCAACGAAATACTGGTTTATGTCATGACATGTACATAGTCTGACAATTATTAATTTTTCTTTAAAAAAAACTTAAGGTCTCACTTTCTTTTAGTAGCGGGGTAGACATCAGCTTATTGAGTTTTTAAGTCAGTATTGTGACATAGCCATACACTGGGCGAATTATATTATTAATTATATACCTACCTTCAAGGCAAGTCGTCGGGCTCGGCCTGCTAGAGGCCCCTACCGACTAAAACCTCCCATGGAGCAGTCCTTCACTGTGATGGGGCGAGATGGGGTCGCGTTAGCATTCAGTATATCATAGCAGTAATTATATACCTACCTAGGTTAGATAAAAAAAATGTTATGACTATCAAGATTTTAGTCATACAAAAAATTCTAGCTCAGCTAGGAACATAAAAATAACCATTGTCTATGGCCACCCTACGCTTCAGATTAAGCCATTCCATCGACGCCCGGGGATCGATGCTATCTAGATCGATTCCCGCGTTCGTTTTGTGTGGGCCCGCTTTTATTTTGGTGCAACACAACCTCTCATTACGAATTAGAAGCGCCTTGCCGCGTCTAAACGGTACCTTAATACCATAAATGTACATTTTATTGGAAGATATTCGTCTTATTAACGTGGTCTAATCTATATATATAAAAGAGAAAGTGTGTGGGTATGTTCCATATAAGCTCCGAAACGGCTGGACCGATTTCAATGAAACTTTCAAGGAATCTTCAGATTGACCTGGCGAGTAATCCTGGAAGTTTGATGACGATCGGAGCACTCCTCTTTTTGAACTGTCAAAAAAGCCATACGTCGTTCTTTTATTTCTGACATTAACTTGAGCCCGATATGTTTTTGATGAAAAGAATGATATTGTATTTACTGATATGTACATGGGTGTAGGTAATGATCTGCACCCGCTCGAGAAGAAAATGAATACGAAGAGAAATGAATAATTTAATATATTGTGAGAGCTAAATTAAATATTTAATGATGTAAGTTTATTGTTTAAATAAAATAAAGCAAAATCTAGCGTGGCGAAGCGGGCTATAATCTGTCAAAATTCTATAGGTACATTGTACTATGTGTATGTACTGTCTTTTTTAGCGTAGATGCATACGATTTTTTGACATAAACGCTGATTAACTGTTAGTCCTCTACAGTTTCACCGGATATGCTTTTTTTTTAGCTTGATCCTAACAACACGGCGCTTACGAGACGAACACTAGACTGGTGTGGTAAGTAGACTTGGCCTGGGCCTCAACTTTAGGCGCGATAATTTCTGGTGTGAGATTAATAAATAAAAAGCCATTTATTCCAAATCGGCATTTTCGTTTTACATTGCGATGTTTGTTAGTAATATTAAGCTTAAAGACTTAAAAGAAATAACTTATAATAAGTGTTAGTATTGTTATTTATCCGATTTGGACCCCTGATCGGGTAAAGGACTCCTCCATCTTTTTTTGGGGGGGGGGAAGGCGGTGGTTATGTGAGGTTTTTACCCACTAAAACCTCCCCGGTGGCCCTTTCCTCGATGCATGACGAGGACGTCCCGGGGGAGGGAGGTTACTCCCTCTCCCCTTGTGCCCCCGCAGTGCAAGGCGACACGGGCCAGCCGATGTCGCCTTCTTCCCGGGTCCGCCTTAACGGACGACAAAGGCCCACCCTTGTCGCCCAGTGAACCCGAGGCCCCTTTTAGTCGCCTTCTACGACAGGCAGGGGATACCGTAGTCTTATTCTTGAGAGCCCAGAACTACAGGACTGGGACATCTTATTCCATGACTGCCTGTCCTTGTCTCACGTTATCCTGTCATTTCCTGCGACGTGTCTGATATCATCAGCCCACCGTTTTATTTGTCGACCAACATTTCTTTTACCCTTTGGTCCTTTCTATCGTGTGGCTTCAATGGTCCATATTTTGTCCGAGTATCGTGAGATATGCGCGGCCCATCTCCACTTTAGGAATAGTGCGTGACCTGAGAGCATCGGTGAGTTTAGTTTTTTGAGAATGTTTACTAATATTATTACCCTACCGCTATTCGTTGCACTTGGGAAAAAATAATGTTAAAAAAATTACTTTCTAAAACGAGTAACACTTAAGATTAGGTGAGCCGTTGTAAGTCTCAGTTCCTTTGCCCCTTTTTCTACACATGAGAGTTTATATATTTTTTTTTTAAGCTTCCATCGTTTTTATTGCTTCTTTATTATGATTAATAAATATGGTAAAAGAAAAACAGATTTTTCCCCGAACAGTCTTTGAGAGTGAAAGAAATTAACTATTTTTTAATAGAGAATTATAACTTGAATCTAACTACAATTATACAAACTTACTGATAATACTAACTTAAAAAATAATATTAAATCAAAACTTCACTTTGAAAACTAAAAATTATCCACTTCACTATCGATAACTAAAAAATTAATTTTAATATTTAAAAACTAAAAATAATAGGTCAAACTATAAACCAAACTAAAAATAAAACTAAATTATGTAAAAAATAGACCCCAAATCACTGCGCTCGTAGGGCAGGGTGCCCAAGAGGCTAGCGGCATTTCCCCGTTATCATATTTATTATTATAATAAATATTGCGTTCTTTAACAGTTTTATACGGTACTCTATTTTTAAAGAGGGTCTATCAGTTTAAATACCTTGGTCACATACTGACGCCCGACCTAAAGGATGACCTCGATATTGAACGAGAGCGGAGGGCGCTGTCGGTAAGAGCCAACATGCTGGCCCGCAGATTTGCACGCTGTTCCTAAAGGTTAAACTCACACTCTTCCGAGCCTTCTGTACAACTTTTACACGTGCAGTCTGTGGGCGAAGTATACTCAAATATCGTACAGCGCCTCCGTGTTCAATATAACAACGCGTTCAGGGTTCTGTTGGGGTTGCCCCATTTCTGTAGTGCATCGGGGATGTTCGCGGATGCACAGATGTCATGCTTTTTTGCGACAATGCGCAAGAGGAGTGCATCTCTGGTGCGCAGGGTGTGGAGCAGCTCCAACAGCATCCTGAGCATGATTGCTCAAGGCTTGACTGTGTTTATGTAAACAGATGCTGCGCCGTCTCACATGGGTAAGGTATTCATAAGCATAGTTAAGCCTTTAGTATAATATTATATTTCTTTATTTTATATTATAATCCAATAGTTATAATAATAATTTTATATTTTTATCTTATAATTTAGTTTAAGGTTGTTATTTGGTAGTTATTTGATGTAGTGATGAGTCTTGGTTACTTTTGAATAAATGAATTATTGTTTATATTATTATGGTCATATGTTCTAAGTCATGAAACCAATCCGATTGTTCTTAGAAATCGTCGTCTCGAGCCCCTTACCCCACAAACTATCGAATCGCCAAACTTACGATTAACATTCCGTCACACTATTATAGACTTTACGTCATTGTATTACAGCTTGCAGCTGGTGAATTTATGCTTTGTAATCGACGCGAAGGGAGCGTCCAAGGCGTACGAAATTGGACTTAGTGTCAACACCTCACGGCTGACGGTGGTAAGAGCGCAGGCCATGTGGCGGGGCCTTTGTGGCTTAAATCTAAGTTATACGCTCTTTGAAACACCTTTGGCTACGGCGAGAATTTACAGATAAATCATTTAACTCCCCCGCTATCCTTTAGTACGTCTTCGAATTTATGTTGCCCTGTGAAGTGACTGTTATAGAAATAATCCTTGCGCGATACAAGTACTTTATGGGGAAACCCCACCCTCTCGATAGGATTAGGAGCGTTGCTGGAGTTTCTTCGGCCACTTCTCCTCCCAGCGCTAACGCTTCCCGAAGTGGCATATAAGTTAGTTTAGCTTAGATTGTCCCAGTAGATTTCGTTAATAAAATAGCTACCGACCGAGTCGTGGTTCGGCCCTCAAACGCCCTCGAAATCGGAATCGGAATACTTAAGCGTAACATACTGGGGGTAGCTCTGCGTCGAGTTACTAAGCTATATATGTCCAGGCTAAGCTACCTAAGAGCTATGCCATTTCTAAATCAGAAGTAGTAAAAGTCAGCCTCTCTGACCAATCTACCTTATAAAGGAACAAGTTGCCGGCGTCAGTCTTTCCGTACGACGTGGGAGCCTTCAAGAGTAGAGTGAGTAGGCACTTACTAAACTAGCGCGTACCATCTTTCGACTATATCACCACTTAACATCAGATGAGTGCAGGTTCCAACTATTCTACAATATATTATAGACTAAAACCTTCTTAAATTTGGCAGAACCTATTAGGCAATTATCTTTAAAAGCACTGTAATATTCTTTATGTAATTCCTAGTGGTGATAATGTTTGTTATATGAAGAAGGTTAAAACGTGTATGTAGTAATTTGTATGAATCCCCAGGGCAGATTCTGTTGAGTTGAGCTTATTATAGAGCGCTCAGTCTAAACCTCTAAGAACAATAGCCATGCCGGTAACTCACAGGGGTAGGCAAAGATTATGGTGGGCACAAATTCTTCCGAGGGCGCGTATATCGTTGGTCCAGTAATAAGCATCCCGAGTCGAAGATGCACAAAAGGACCAAACCATACCTCTTTTATCTAATTATAAAAGTTAGCAAATCAATCTCATCTTAAAGTGAATACAAATAAAAATATTATCGGTGTTTAAACCTTATGAATGACGCCTGCAAGCTTGCTTCCTTCTCCTTTTATCGACCACAACGAATTAGTAACGTGTGTGGGAATCGGGCAACGGCTTTAATATCTGCTTGCCCGGGAAACGTTATGTCTATTTTTTATCTTTGGAGCGTTTTTATGAGTTATGGTGGACTCCGGTAAGGAGAGCCGTATTATATGGGACATGTTAAAGTATCCATAAAGTCCAAAACATGAGCCTAACCCTAACGTAGGCAAAGATGAATGAAGCTGAAGACAGAGTAAAGTGTTCTATTAATCAATACTAGAGTTCCGCCCACGTTTTACTTATTCTCCCTTAGATTATCCGTGAAATAGCAACCGACTGAACCGTGGTTCAGCCCTCAAACGCCCTCGAAATCGGAATCGGAATACTTAAGCGTAACATACTGGGGGTAGCTCTGCGTCGAGTTACTAAGCTATATATGTCCAGGCTAAGCTACCTAAGAGCTATGCCATTTCTAAATCAGAAGTAGTAAAAGTCAGCCTCTCTGACCAATCTACCTTATAAAGGAACAAGTTGCCGGCGTCAGTCTTTCCGTACGACGTGGGAGCCTTCAAGAGTAGAGTGAGTAGGCACTTACTAAACTAGCGCGTACCATCTTTCGACTATATCACCACTTAACATCAGATGAGTGCAGGTTCCAACTATTCTACAATATATTATAGACTAAAACCTTCTTAAATTTGGCAGAACCTATTAGGCAATTATCTTTAAAAGCACTGTAATATTCTTTATGTAATTCCTAGTGGTGATAATGTTTGTTATATGAAGAAGGTTAAAACGTGTATGTAGTAATTTGTATGAATCCCCAGGGCAGATTCTGTTGAGTTGAGCTTATTATAGAGCGCTCAGTCTAAACCTCTAAGAACAATAGCCATGCCGGTAACTCACAGGGGTAGGCAAAGATTATGGTGGGCACAAATTCTTCCGAGGGCGCGTATATCGTTGGTCCAGTAATAAGCATCCCGAGTCGAAGATGCACAAAAGGACCAAACCATACCTCTTTTATCTAATTATAAAAGTTAGCAAATCAATCTCATCTTAAAGTGAATACAAATAAAAATATTCCAATTACCAACGTAATAGACTGATGCTTTAAGATCTTATTAATGTTACCAATAAAAAAAAGACTTCACTAATTTTAACATGCTAGCTATCAATCGTTAAATGATTTTTAAAATAAATCATCTGTCATTATTTCCTAATACATCAAAATAAAATTTAGATCTTTAAAAATGACATGTTACTTTCTTGAACGCCTCCGTAGCCCACCCTCGTACCAATAAATCTTAACAATACATTCACTTTTATTTTGCATCAAATAAAACTAAATTATAACAGCCCTTTGGATCGCCCGGTAGCCGCCGGATAATATTGTAACCGGTAAGGAAAATAAATTAAAAAAAAAAACTTGTAAATTGTAAGAGAAAAAAGGTCGGATATCAAAGAGTTGCCGCGGTCACGTACAGTGTTATGACGAACAGCGGGCGCTTTAGTCGCTTCGCGGGGAAATTAAAAAATTATACTAGTTGAGATTTGAAAATATCGAACGTTTGTCGGATTTCTGAATAAAAATTCGAACGAATTTGCTAATACTAATGCTTTTTACATAAAATAAATTAGTCACCTTGCTTTTATCATCGTCACCATCAGCCTGTATCAGTCCACTGCTGGACATAGGCCTCTCTAAAGGCACTGAGCACGATCTTCGGCCACTCTCATCCATCTTCTGCCAATCGGTCTGCGAAGATCAAATAAGAAATTATTGATTTCACAACTGACTGTATAGGGTAAAGGCTATAGTCGTTGGCCCCCTTAAGCAGCTACTAGCAGCAAGTAATGCATTTCTGGGCAAATTGAAGGGCAATCTGAGTCAAATTAGGTTTGCAGAACATGGATACTATGAGCATTTCGATGAATTAAAAAAATATATCATTGTCTCATGACATTGTCAGTAAGAACTTAAAAAATGTCTTGGTCGGATATAGTTATTGGCCCCGCCAAATTGGTGTAAACTATAACATTCACAAATACATTAAATCACCGATCATTTCTAAGAGTTAATTAGTTTCTTAGAACCGGAAATGGTTATAATCATAACAATAAGTAACTTTTAAGCATTAATTTAATTTATGCATATGCTTACCCAATTGCTAATTTTTGCATTTAAAACACACGTTGTTTACAAAATTTCAATCTGCGCCATGACAGTTGCATTCGTGAACAGCGTTGCCAACATAACCATAATAAAAGCACAATTTTTAAATATTTCTTTTGGTCGATTCGCTTATTCAGTCCCTTATTATTTGCGTTTTGGTGATAGGGGCCAATGACTACGTCGGCGCCAACGACTGTAGCCTTTACCCTACATGGAGCTGGCAGTTTAAATTAAAAAACTTGTAAATTGTAAGAGAAAAAAGGTCGGATATCAAAGAGTTGCCGCGGTCACGTACAGTGTTATGACGAACAGCGGGCGCTTTAGTCGCTTCGCGGGGAAATTAAAAAATTATACTAGTTGAGATTTGAAAATATCGAACGTTTGTCGGATTTCTGAATAAAAATTCGAACGAATTTGCTAATACTAATGCTTTTTACATAAAATAAATTAGTCACCTTGCTTTTATCATCGTCACCATCAGCCTGTATCAGTCCACTGCTGGACATAGGCCTCTCTAAAGGCACTGAGCACGATCTTCGGCCACTCTCATCCATCTTCTGCCAATCGGTCTGCGAAGATCAAATAAGAAATTATTGATTTCACAACTGACTGTATAGGGTAAAGGCTATAGTCGTTGGCCCCCTTAAGCAGCTACTAGCAGCAAGTAATGCATTTCTGGGCAAATTGAAGGGCAATCTGAGTCAAATTAGGTTTGCAGAACATGGATACTATGAGCATTTCGATGAATTAAAAAAATATATCATTGTCTCATGACATTGTCAGTAAGAACTTAAAAAATGTCTTGGTCGGATATAGTTATTGGCCCCGCCAAATTGGTGTAAACTATAACATTCACAAATACATTAAATCACCGATCATTTCTAAGAGTTAATTAGTTTCTTAGAACCGGAAATGGTTATAATCATAACAATAAGTAACTTTTAAGCATTAATTTAATTTATGCATATGCTTACCCAATTGCTAATTTTGCATTTAAAAACACACGTTGTTTACAAAATTTCAATCTGCGCCATGACAGTTGCATTCGTGAACAGCGTTGCCAACATAACCATAATAAATAGCGCAATTTTTAAATATTTCTTTTGGTCGATTCGCTTCATTTCCTTATTATTCAGTCCCTTATTATTTGCGTTTTAGTGATAGGGGGCCAATGACATCCTCGGGGCCAACGACTGTAGCCTTTACCCGACATAGAGCTGGCAGTTTAAATTAAAAAAATGTTCTATAAAATGTATTTCATTGATTTGTTTTTTTTTTTAATTTACCCACATTAGAACATCCAGATGTTATAATTTAGTTTATTGTTTTCTTTCCTTAAAAGATAAATCACCCGCCCGTAAGCAATAGATACTTTAAGAGCCTTTTATTCTTACAAATAACGTCTCGAACTTCTGAATGGAACACAAAAAGTCATTGAGAGAGACATTCCGGTAGATGATTAGGGCACGAGTAGCTATTCACCGCGCCCACCGACTGCCATAACACTGGGGTCGCCATGTTCATGTAAATATTAAATGTTTCCTTTTATTGAGAAGTGGCGATGGACGTAAACTTTTTGCTTTGTAAAAAGTAGTAGATTATTGTTTCAAATTATTACAATTGTTTGTAAAATTAAAAAAAAAATCACAATTCGTCGGTCCTATCGATATTTCACCCAAAAATTAAGTTTTAGTTAGTTTTAAATATGAGCATATTTAAAAAAAAAATTAAAAACCTTTATCACATATATAAGAGTGGTAAAACTATTTTTATATTATCAGAATCTTCCTTGGACCATTAACACTCTATAATACTCGATACTTAGAAAATATTTACATAAGATTAAGATAGGAGACGACATTCAAGTGTACCGGGTATTATAGGAGACTGCTTCCGAAAACAAAGACAAACGGTATTACTAATAACTCCTTTGGTGACTGGACCGAAACAAACCGATCCTGATTAAAAAAACATTAAATGTTTAAAAACAGCAGCCGCCTATAGGCCTACGACTTTGTGTTTTATTGCTGTTTTTTTTAGTAATGTATTTTTGTGAAACTATCGTTTCATTTAGCATTACAAACATAATGAAGCGTAAATAATGGAAATAAAACGTTTAATTGCTAATATATTAAAAATCACAGGCTTAGGTTTAGGACAGGTGACTCCCGCTCTGATTCGTTCCTGGTGCAGAGGATGTCCGTTGCCATTCAGCGTGGGAACGCGTCGAGTGTGATGGGTACTTTTGCGCCGGGAACGATCAGAGGCGGGTTATTTGACTAATTATTTTAAAATTGGACAATGGTTTAATATATTAGCAATTTATTTTTGTAATAACTTTGCTATAATTTAATATAAGTTAAATTGTATTTTAAATATAATATTTTATTTATTTAATTGAAACTATCTTTTTAATCGAATTCAAAAGGAGGTTCTCAATTAGGCTGT
Organism: Meandrusa payeni; assembly: GCA_029286785.1. Classification (NCBI taxonomy): domain Eukaryota; kingdom Metazoa; phylum Arthropoda; class Insecta; order Lepidoptera; family Papilionidae; genus Meandrusa; species Meandrusa payeni. The sequence continues at coordinate 5,661,427 of JAGSMX010000023.1, forward strand.
AAACTTTATGTTTGTTGCCTTTTGTTTTTTTTTATTCAATAATGCGTAACCACGTTAAAAATATTATTTATTTAAATCAGGAACGATTTTTTTCCGTCCCATCATTAAAGATGTCATTAGTACTATCATCTGTCTTCGTTACGATGAATCAATATATGTGTGTAAAAGATGTAATTTATTTGTATATTTATTAATTGTAGCTGTCGTGCCACTTCATCAATATAGTGAAGCATATATCTTTTTTACAATTAGAGGTGACCTCTTTTATATCGTTATAAATAGAAAGAACATACATTTTCATCAGATCATTACTTGAACATGGCAAATATATTTAAAAGATGTGCATCAGTATGGTAATAAATTACCAAATCGTATTGTGTTCCATATTTGAAATTTGGCGCCAAATAAGAAAGAGGTAAATAACGAAAGCTTTTGATTTATATACTACGTATTTGGATATCTTAAATGACAGTAATAAATGTAAGTTTAGAATTAAAATAAATTCTTATTATGAGGATTAATAACGTCAATTCGATTTCCTTATTATGAAAATTAGCATACACGATGTTTCAAATCCTGATGAGCTCCTGATGAGCGGGGTGCCCCGGATCTGTCAGCGACAGGACACCCCAACGACCGGCCGGTCTCGGCAAGACCGGACTTCACCCTCGAAGGGGACTCCTCCGGCACTCAGAGAAGTCCCGACGACGCCGAAGCATGCTGGGGCCAGGTTCCCATCCTGGCCCCGCTTCGGATTACGGGGGCAGCGAGAGGAGGCGTTTGAAACGCCCCCTGCGCACCCCGACTCGTCGCCTGCGGAGGGAGGGAGCCCCACGGCTCCCCTCCCTGACCCGCTCGTCGGCCTCCTTCTGGGACATGACTGTCTCGCAGAAGGAGGCGACCGCCGACCAAGACCTGTCGCTCCGTACCATCGCAAGTGCGAGGCTCGGGAGCGACAGGTCTACTCCACCGATATGATATTTCCCTTTTTTAATCTATGTTAATGTTGTACAGATTGGCAATTGATTGAAACGTCAGCCATGCGTACCAGCCATGTTTGTTGGCATGTCCATTGAATGTAAAACGTTTGGTAACCAGTACGGACCGGCGTGTTTATGCTTAAGGAGATGCGTATTCAAATTTGCTCTGACGACACAAACAAGATTGTTTATAAATTTTAATGCAAGATTTTTTTTTTCTTTTATATAAGAGTAAAAATATAAAAGATTTAAAAATAATAATCAGACTGATATTTTTTTTATTGTATTGTGTTATATGTAGAAACAAATATTAATGTGTTCGATAAATAAGCTACTCGATTATATCTCAAGTCATAGCGTCGCAGACAGACCGGAGTGCAAAAACTCTAATAGCTTCAAATTGCTTAAATGACGTCGTTTCAAATGCACGAACATTTAAAACAATACAGATTTCTATCTATCAATTTAATCCAAATCTTCTGTACACAAAAATTTGCTTAGACATAAAACCAATTGTACATCGTCACACAAACACAAATTCCCGACACGTCTAACAATACCAGCTTCCGACATTCCGACACAAAGCAACGGAGAAGCGCATCGCCTTTGTAAAACGCCGCCGCTATTAAAGCGCGATTAAGCGGGGCCCCCGAGACGACTTGGCTCCCACTTTCGGTTTTACAACTGTCTAAAATTGAACCCGCCCTATTCTGCATCTAAACCATAGACTATTGTACATCTGTCCCGCTTTAACACTACGATAATGAAAGAGATGTTGCAGCACTTTAATTTTCGAATTTGAATTTAGTTGTCGTACCACTTTTATCGCTTTTTGTAAGTAATGCTATTATATTACTTTCTAAAAAATCTAATAAATAATACAGACGAATCTTATTGAAATAAACATGTAACAAAAATAACAATTTCAAGGCGAAAATATGATAAAAATACAGACAAGGCAAGACATTTGTGCATAGAGACTGACCGTTTCCATTTTCAATAATCTTTTTGATGGGATTCAAATACCAGACTAATCTTAAAGTCAAAACCAAAGCCATAAAAATAATATTGCTTTCTTAGCTGCTTTAAAAAGCAAATATATTAAAAATATTAAAGATTTAAAAATAATAATCAGACTGATATTTTTTTTATTGTATTGTGTTATATGTAGAAACAAATATTAATGTGTTCGATAAATAAGCTACTCGATTATATCTCAAGTCATAGCGTCGCAGACAGACCGGAGTGCAAAAACTCTAATAGCTTCAAATTGCTTAAATGACGTCGTTTCAAATGCACGAACATTTAAAACAATACAGATTTCTATCTATCAATTTAATCCAAATCTTCTGTACACAAAAATTTGCTTAGACATAAAACCAATTGTACATCGTCACACAAACACAAATTCCCGACACGTCTAACAATACCAGCTTCCGACATTCCGACACAAAGCAACGGAGAAGCGCATCGCCTTTGTAAAACGCCGCCGCTATTAAAGCGCGATTAAGCGGGGCCCCCGAGACGACTTGGCTCCCACTTTCGGTTTTACAACTGTCTAAAATTGAACCCGCCCTATTCTGCATCTAAACCATAGACTATTGTACATCTGTCCCGCTTTAACACTACGATAATGAAAGAGATGTTGCAGCACTTTAATTTTCGAATTTGAATTTAGTTGTCGTACCACTTTTATCGCTTTTTGTAAGTAATGCTATTATATTACTTTCAAAAAAATCTAATAAATAATACAGACGAATCTTATTGAAATAAACATGTAACAAAAAAATAACAATTTCAAGGCGAAAATATGATAAAAATACAGACATTTGTGCATAGAGATTGACCGTTTCCATTTTCAATAATCTTTTTTGATGGGATTCAAATACCAGACTAATCTTAAAGTCAAAAACCAAAAGCCATAAAAATAATATTGCTTTCTTAGCTGCTTTAAAAAAGCAAATATATTTAAAAAATTATGCGCATCTGTATGGTAATATATTACCAAATCATATTGTGTTCCATATTTGAAATTTGGCGCCAAATAAGAAAGCGGTAAATAACGAAAGCTTTAGATTTATATACTACCTATTTGGATATCTTAAATGACAGTATTAAATGTAAGTTTACGACGAAAATAAATTCTTATTATGAGGATTAATAACGTCAATTTGATTTCCTTATTATGAAAATTAGCATACACGATGTTTCAAATCCCTTCATATGACGCCGCCATCTTTGATAGATGACATCTTGTAGCTAAATGATTGACCGAATGTAGGTTTGCGGCGACTAGTGATGCGAGGTTAAATCGACCATTATTTTTCTTAATTCAGATCTTATAGTTTACGATTCACGATTTATAAAATTAATATTCGTATTAAATTAACTTGTAATTTATTGGATTTTTATACGCTTATAATTATATGTATTATATTTAAATTTAATTTAGAATTGATAACAAAATTTAATAAGAGGCAGTATTTTTTTTTAAAGCTAATTGTCCAAATTGGCCCAGAAGCTTTTGCCTATTGTTTTTGCTAACTTTGTCGAGAGGTCGTTGAATTCTCAGCTCTCTTACACCATAAAACAGAGCCCGAGATAGAATCGTGGTTGGGACTGTTACGTAAGTGTGGCAGATTTAAAGGTACTTAAGAGGGCAGAACCTTGAATCGATCGGAATCAGATGCCTCAAATTGCTTATTGTCAGATTTTGAAATTGTTCGTGACACTAATAAAGCATCAGTTATAATCAACATATATAAAAGTCATAGGAAATGGAACGTTAATTTGGAGTTGACGTTGCATTCGACAGGATACTGTCAAAGTTATGGGAGGTGCTGGGACATAATTTTGTAAAAATATAATTTGGCCATATTATTGAAATTACATTTCCTTAGATCTTCCAACAGTCGCCCCCTAGACACTAACCGTAGATTATTATATCTACAAGATTATTGAAATTATAAAGAAGGACAAGTGAAGAGCATGTATACGGAATCTACCTGGATCCCGCAGAATACTGTATTATACGAAAATCACATTAAATCGATATTAATATCGAATCTATCTCTTCGCTTAAACAAAACACACATCAATTTTCACCTCATGAATAAATCCATTGGACTTGAAAACCAATAACTTCGTATCAATTTTATACAAGACTTCTGTCAGATTGCATATCAACAGCTATGAATAAATTGTTTCTGAATAACCCAACATTATAATAACCTTAATTTACGAATGTCACGAATCGGTAGGAGAACGACGTGATTTGTGTGAACAGGATGCGGACACATTATCGAACCAATAGCGTTGGTAAGGTCAACATTTTGTAACGATTATTTTTAATAGATATAAAATATAACGACTCACAGATCTAAAACGGTAGGAATTTCTACTGAGCACGAATGTGGAGGCATATGGTTATGATAGCCGACCCGATAGGAGATGGCACTTCAAGAAGAATACAGTTATTATTAGAAGTAATTATTTTTTATTTATAAAGGTCATATTTATTACCTGTACATCGGCATTCAGCAAAGTCGTGATACTTCCCGAACGTGTACTGTAACCACACTCCCACCTGATGTTAAGTAGAAAATGCAGTCCTGGATGGCAAGACGCACTGCAATCTGAGGGAAAGACACACGTAGGCGAACTGTTACAGTTCTTTGCAGTGCAAAGGAAAGTCTTCAGATGTTCCATCTGCCATCTCTGCCTACCCCACTGGGTAACATATCGACGCTGGAAAACAAAAACGTAGTAACCCACAAAAATGAAATTGTTCACCAGAGCCGAAAAACATTTCAACTTTAAAAAAAAAATTTAACTTTCTTCTTTGTTGACCTAAGGCTGTGGTTTTTGGGCACAATATTTTTTATTTTTTGCTTAATAAGCAATGTATCACGGCATTAACCCACAGTTTTCCTAAAAGAAAATCGTTTTACGTTATAAAAAAATAAGAAAGAAGTGTCAATCTTGAAAATCCTATTTTCGCTATTTTTCATCTAATTGTTACAAGTCATATATCATTCGACGCGTCTTTTTTTTCTGATTCCAACGACGTAAAAAATTTAAAATGGCCATATGTGTCACTTACTACGTTTTTCCTTTCCAGCGTCGATATGTTGCTATTAATATTATGGTGTCTCGAAAACAAACGCCGTAAATGAGGTCAGTATACTCAATTTTCTTTTATTGATTCAAACGGCAAAGCTGTTATGGTGAAGTGGTCTTAAATCAATTGCGTTAAGAATGATATTGCGATATCGGAATGCAAATTGCTCGATCGCTGGCCTTGCGCGTAATTGAAATGGCGAATATTGGGGTTGTCGGTGCATGCATTTTATACAATACACGAATGGTAGTGAACTTCGTGTGGTTCAATGACCAGTATTTAATTTTAAATTCAGTTTTATATACAATTGTAATAAACGTCAAGCCTTTTTTTTTATTTACGCGGGGGAATCCTTTTACTGACCGTTATCCGCTGCCCTGGATGGGCCCGGAGGGATGTGTGAGCCTCGGTCTGGGTGACCCCACTAAACCTTCCGCGAATGCAATCAGCCGTTATAAGTGCAGTGCCCCGGATCTGTCAGCTACAGGCCAAAGCATCAATTTTTTTTTTATTTTTATTTTTAAATAAATAAAATCTTTATTTAAAACCATAACAAGTTTACACAGTAAAGTTATAGTGTACGCTAATAGCAACATTAATAAAAAGGATATTGTGTCGCCGCTATTAACGCCCACCCTCCAAACAAATTTAGATTACATACTAAGATTTGTATTTTTAAATTTGAAATAGGTTATTTTTTTTTCCTTAGAATAAAATACCTTTGAAATTGTTTTACTTGAGTACTAATCTATGTAACTGGGCATTTTCGTGTGTGAGTGTGTGCGTGTGTATGTGTTTATGTGTATGTGTGTTCGCGTGTGTGTGTCTGTGCGTGTGTGTGGGTGGGTGTGTGGGTGTAATAATACCCTTTTTTTGTTTACGCGGGGGAATCTGTTTATAGACCATCCTCCGGTACCCTGGGTGGGCCCGGAGGGATGTGTGGGCCTCGGTCTGGGTGACCCCTACCCACTAAACCTTCCGATAATGCCATCAGCCGTTATGAGCGGGGTGCCCCGGATCTGTCAGCGACAGGGCACCCCAACGACCGGACTTTAACCTCAAAAGGGGACTTCTCCGGCACTCAGAGAAGTCCCGACAACCCCGAAGCATACTAGGGCCAGGTACCCATCATGGCCCCTCTTCGGAAAGCATCAATAGCCTAACGCAGTGGACGGTAAACTTATTAACCAACGAGCCAACTACATGAAATTGAATATTACAACAATTAAAAAAAAATTTGGGAGCTAAATTTGCTTGTTAATAAAGTTTTATTAAATTTTAATTACTTAAACAAAAATTTATACATGTTTCGATTTATAGAAAAAATTTAATACATAATTTTTTCTTACCAAGTTTTTTTGAAACGCAAATACTATTGCACCTTCCTTGGATGTTTGTTCCAGAGTGGCCATTTAAGGAGCCAAAGAGCCATTATTGTATAGACAAGAATAATACTAACAAAACAGTATATATATGACAACTTATGTGTCTATTGATAAGTTAATGATTTACACTAAATATACCTCGCCACTCATCTCTTTGGCCAGGCTCTCGAGAACAACGGTGAAGCACTGTTTCGCTCGATGTATCGACAGGGTCTGGCACGCTAGCCTTATCAACAAGCTTCCAACGTATGGCATCTATCCTAGCTTGGTCACCTGGATAGCTGACTTCCTGAAGGAACGAAATAATAAAAAAAAATACCTACAAAAATAACTAAGTAAAATAAAATATCATAGTTGCGACGATATATCCAAGACTAACTTATCCAGGAACTCTCCGCTGTCGCGTGCGGTTGGGTTTGTTAATACCATCTCACTGCACATTGATATATTTTGTTGCACAGAGTCTGTGTTTATCGAAGCTGCCTACAAATGCGTAGAAGGTGTTTGACTTTATTATATTTATATATTATTGTCAATACATAAAGCAGCTTTTTATTTGTTTTAATTTTAATAATATATATTTAACTAAGTTTTTATAACATCATATTGGTATTATCTGTAACGGTGTTAAAATTTTTGTTGATTTAAATAAATAAATAAATAAATATTGATAGATAATGCGTTAAAAGATTTTTAAAAGCAGAATAATGCGTGATATGTTATAAATTCTAGATTACTTTGTATGGAATTGAGGTCGGGAACTCTCTACGTAAATAATTCATGATCTCGTGTAATTACATATATAAACACATACAACGTGTTGATTTAACAATTTAAATATATGTACAACTATGTAACGTCGAATATGACAATGTTGGTAACATTGTAACAGGACAATTAACGGTAATCTGTTTAGAGGCGACAACAAATTAAAATAATTGGTGTTAAAGATTAAGTGGCAATGTAATTATTATAACATAGTTTTGCGTTATTTATACTACCTGAGACAAGACTGCAGACAAACTGCAAGACAATTTTGGCAGGAAGTATTGGCAGGACTTTGGATAGGAGTTGAATAAAATACTGTTGTAGTAGTTGGAGTAGACTGTGGTATCCTGAATTTTCTTGCTTGGTGTTCTGTTCTTGTTCGGGGTCACCACTTTGGCAGGATTGTAGGGCAGAACTTTATCTATCAGTTCTTTTCAGGACTATATTAATAGTTTCCTTGAGAACATCTCAGTTCTTTTCAGAAATAACTCTTTAAAGTATATGTAATGAACGCCACACAATCGTACTACGTCGACAGCTGATGCCTTCTTTTTTTTGTTTTTTGTTGGGGAGGAAATCTTCAGAAAGATACCCTTCTCTTCTTCTTATTCTTACCCACTAAAACCTCCCCGGTGGCCCTTTCTTCGGTGTATGACGAGGGGCTCCGGGATCTCAACGTGGAACGCAACGGAGCCCCTCTGCACTGTGCTCTCATTTTTTTATGCCTGTAAACTAGCGCGTACCATCTTTCGACTATATCACCACTTAACACCAGGTGGGATCATGGTCAAGCGCTAGTTTACAGGCATAAAAAAAGGAGAGCACGTCCCGTGGGGGGAGGTTACTCCCTCCCCCCCTATGCCCTCGCAGCGCAAGGTGACACGGGCGAGCCTGCGGATGTCGCCATCTTCCCGGGTCCACCTTGGTGGACGACTCAGGCCCCCACCCTTGTCGCCCAGTGAACCCGAGGCCCCTTTTAGTCACCTTCTACGACAGGCAGGGGATACCGTAGTCTTATTCTTCAGAGCCCAGAATTACACGACAGCTGATGCCCGTTTCGTCCTGTTTAATTTTAATTTAGTTATTTTTCCTTAATTACCTTCTGATCTTCCTATTTTTTTTCCTTCTATTTCAAATTTAGTTTCCTAGTATGTCATTAGAATACATGATTCAATTTCTAGAAAAATTTACCTAAGATCTTATTAAAACTAAAAAAAAACATCTACATCTTAATAATGGACGAAGCTTTGAGTGCACATACATACAAAAACATTACAGACGAATTGAAACCTACCTCCTTTGTAGTTGGGTAAAATGTTTGTATATTATTGAGTTAATCATTTCTGTAAATGTCAATGGTGTGTCAAGCATACAATGAATAAAGTCATTCCAGTGCCGAAGGCGACATTCGGAATACATTACTTACGTAAGCTTACCGTGGAACTGTCTAGCATAAGTCAGTTCTATGCCTAATTAGATTGTTATTGTTACATAGAGACTCTTGTTTCCGTTAATGCTGGAAATGACTACCCTAGCGACCCTACCTAATAATCATGCTGAGCTACGCCTAGATTTGCACCAAATAATGGGGGAATGTCCTAACCATGAAACGGAAAGAAAGTCTTTAATGGATAGCGTTGAACTGACGGTGCAACACTTGGGTGCCTTTTTAATGTTGCTGTCTGACCCGACCTCAGATGGAGCTAGGAAGCTGGTGGCTATGGCCATGCAAAATTGATGACTTTCTTTCTCGCTTCATGCAACCGATGTACCGTGTACTTAGGTTCCTTAGTCCCTAAAAAATAAAGAAAGAAAAAAGCCTAGATCTGAACCTCTTTTAGAGGTCCTCTTTGCGGATCTATGATAACAACTAAATATATGTTGTATTGAACTAAGTACACCATATTTATATTACAGTTATGAAATGTTCGAACATATTTCAAGAACCTGGATTTCGTGTCTCAAAAATCTCCGAACATGGTTAAAAGTGAACACAAAATCCATGTTCCGTGCCGCTGAGTCCAAAATTAAAATAGCGTCAATGACAACTGACTTCCTGTAAGAGATGGCACCTCGAGAAGAAGATTTCTAAAACGGTTTTAGCGTCTAAACTAGGCCTTGCCAATATCTTAATTTTTAAAAAAGTTATCTAGTCTTAACCATTTACATTAGTAATGTAAATATTAAAAAAAAATAACATGCTAATATGGTCATTGTTAAATACCGTCACTCTTTTAACATCGCGTTCTCTCTTCCGGTCGATCGGAATCTAGCTTACAGCATCTCGTAGTTGCAAGACGGAATCTCACAATTACGCTGACTTTAGTATTGTACATCTCTTCGCAATTAGGAAGACTTTACTCCTTATTAGGATGGAGGCTAGACCTAATTGTAGATAATAAACATTTTAATTTCATTATGATTAGAGAGGAATTAGTATAATTTAAGTATTCTAGGTTAATTATATATACGCGCCGCCCAGTTTGTCATAGTAATTAATTACCCTTTTTAATCTATGCAACTCTGACCTCACTAGTTACATGTTTTTTATTTTATGTTTTTCTGCTATATACATTTAAATTTTTAATTATAACTTTGCAGTCTATTGTTTAATATAATCGCATAGAACCTTAGGTTCCAAAAAACCAGAACTCATATAGAAAAATGTTCGCTAATTAAGATATTGATAGGCTTATGAAAATCCAAGACTAGGTAAGTATTGCATGACGACAACGAGCACGAATGCGAAAGAAGAAACAGAATGAAGGCGCCACTTCACACAGTACTTTGTAAAATAACAGTGATACTCAAGGAATAAAAACGAGCGTTTTAATCCATAATTTAACGGATTATATTCGTGAAATACCAACCGACTGATTCGTGGTACGGCCCTCTCGGGCGCCCTCGGATCGGAATGCTTACGCGTAACGTAATAACCGTCCAAGCCGAGGTTACCTCTCACCGGGAGGACCCTTGTGTCGAGTTACTAGCGATAGAGGTTCAGGCTAAACGATATCTCCTAGCTATGCCATCTCTTAATCCGGTGGAGCAGTCAAAGCCAGCTTCTCTGGCCAATGTGTAGTTCATCAAAAAAAAGAGCGTTCGCGCGTCGTAGCGTTTAACCGTATTTTAATCCATCATTGATTTGATTTGAAGTTGATTTTTATTTTTAATTTTCTCGTAAATATACTTGTCAAGTCCAACGTTACTGGACATTTGCTTATTTGATTACGTTTGCACATTAACCGCAACATCCGTAACTATCCCGCCAATTACATCGTTAGTTCTCTGTAATGCATGGCTTCGGGTCTCGGGTCTTGATTTTCTATTACGAGATCATTTCTATATTGATCTATGTTATGTCGTACTATTAGCTGCACCCTTATACTTATAGGAATAAAAGTCAAATTTCAATAAACCGTATGTAAATTAGTATCCCTTATCTCTATGGTTCTAGAGTTTATTTTTCTATTAACGTCGTAAAATTATTCGTTAAATTATCATCTCAGTTATTATACATGTCACCGTAATGATACCAGTCAATGTCTGAAATTACTGGCCACCTACAGAGACCTGGGTTGTTTATAAATATCATTCTGTATCTTCGGAGATTAATTATTTGTACGTACACATTTCTAGTGGCACTCCGGACACACTAACAAATCTACGCTGTGTCGCTAAATTCAGCATTAATACTCGCGGGGCTGCTTCCTCTGGACCTCAGGGTCCAAGAAGCAGCCCTTCTATACGAAATTAAAAGGACACTCCCAGCGAGTACTGGGAGATCTCGAATTAGAGACCAGTCCTGTACACTGAGACGATACACCCCGCTCACCAGGAGGGCTACAGTTCGACCGTCTGGCGGACGGTGACGAAGTGACTCAGCGAGCTGCCGCCGATGTAAATATTTACACGGACGGTAGCAAAATTGACGGCAAGGTTGGCGCAGCGCTATCCGTATGGCATGGCGCTGCGGAAAAATCTTGCCGGAAATTGAAACTGGGTCACTTCTGCACCGTATACCAGGCGGAACTGTATGCCCTGTATGAGGCTTCAAAAGTTCCCTTGAAAAACCCGGCTCAGCGGTTTGGGATTCATTCCGATTCCAGGTCCGCCCTCGAAACAGTCATCAACATCGACTCCCTCCATCCCCTCGCGATGAAAATTAGAGAAAACTTAAAAGAAGGGAAGAAAAGAGGAAAGGAAATTAATCTCTACTGGATTAAGGCTCACGCGGGGATGGAAGGGAACGAGAGGGCGGACGAACTTGCAAAGCAAGCTGCAATCGGAATGAAGACCAAACCCAATTATGAAGAGTGTCCTGTTTCATATGTCAAGCGACAAATCCGATTGGACTCGCTTGACATATGGAACAGGCGCTACAAAGACGGGGGCACTGCGGGCACAACGAAGGTGTTTTTCCCCGACGTTGTGTCCGCATACCCCGTCATCAGGAAGATGGACCTAGACCCGACTCTTGTACAAATTCTGACGGGGCACGGAGGGTTCTCCGAGTATTTGAATAAGTTTCGGTGTAAGGAGAGCCCTTCGTGCATCTGCGATCCGGATGTACAAGAGTCGGTGCTACATGTCTTGACAGAATGCCCGGAGTTTAATGTAAGAAGATTTGAGTGTGAAAGCGAGATGAATGAAAGGATAACTGTAGAAAATATTAGAAATTTAATTAGCGATAAGAATAGGATAGATATATTTTTAAGATTTTGTAAATACGTAGTTAAAAAAGTTATTGATAGGAATAAAACATAATGTAATAGATATAAGATTAGATAATAAGCAAAATTGTAATATAGAAATAAGTTAGAAATAAGTTAGAAATGTTGTAATAGAGATAAGAAATTTAGAAATAATATTGTATAATAGAGAAATAAGTTAGTTAGTATTGAATTAATGTTAAGATAAAAAACCCCCAGCCAAACATGCTGGGGAACAAATATTAGTAATTAAATCATCATATAAAAAAAAAAAACAAATCTACGCTGTGAATTTCACTGACTCAGTTCATAGATTGTTTATTTCCGGGGTAACCAAGGCGTCGTTCGCTCCTGTTATTTTATCTTCTTTCACTATCATTCTATTCTTATTAACCGTGAAATAGCCGCCGACCGAGTCATGGTTCGGCCGTATTTAGCGCCCTCGGATCGGAATGCTTACGCGTAACATAGTAACCGTCAAGCCGAGGTTACCCCTCACAGGGGACCCTTGTGTCGAGTTGCTAGCAATAGAGGTTCAGGCTAAGCGACCTAAGAGCTATGCCACCTCTCAATCCGGTGAAGCAGACAAGGCCAGCTTCTCTGGCCAATTTGTGTATTTCGTCATAAAAATACTCTTCTAACTTAACGCCTACTAAAGTTAACTTGATTTAACTGAGGGAGCAACATGTGGGTGTCTTTTAATATTGCTGTCTGACCCGCCTCAATGGGAGCGAGGAAGCTGGTGGCATGGCCATACAACATTGATGACTTTCTTTCTCATTCCATGCGACCGACGTATGTGTACTTAGGTTAGGTCAAAAGTCATCAGCTCTGTAGTTCTGGGCTCTCAAGAATAAGACTACGGTATCCTCTGCCTGTCGTAGAAGGCGACTAAAGGGGCCCTGGGGTTCACTGGGCGACAAGGGTGGGGGCCTGAGTCGACCACCAAGGTGGACCCGGGAAGAAGGCGACATCGGCTGGCCCGTGTCGCCTTCTTAAAATACCCGCCAAAAGGCGGAGTATCTTTCTGAAAATTTCATCCCCGTCAACAAAAAAAAAGGTCAAAGTCATCAAAAATAAAGAAAGAAAAAAATCTTGATTTAAAATTGTTTTCATTGTTTTTTGCCTTTCTTATTAAAATAATTGTTTTTTTTTTTAACTAAAAGAGTCATTCTAATGTAGTCGATATTATCTTTCTGACCAACAGAAGACATGAAATTACATCATCTATACCATCTGCTAATAGTCCAATCGTTAAATTTGTAGTGATGTGAGTTAGTCTAAAGTCTAAACTCTAAACAGGGATCAGGTGTTATTACGATTCAAGTAATTTTACATCGTACCATAAAATTATGCAAATGAATCGGACAGTCCGGTAACGAGCGCCGGACAATTCGTTTACACGGGACCAATTATCGCGAACGTTAATATTTCTGCGTTATTTGAAAAAGCGAAACCGGTGGCTTTTCAAATTTAATTAATTTAAGTGTTGGTAGTCAGCTCCGTGCCAAGATGTCGTAAATTATCGTCTAATAAAAACTTAATTATGTAAATTAATAAGTCCAAAGAATTAATGGTGTTGGCGGCCCCAGAGTAGCGTGCGGTCAGAGGCTGCATAATAATGTGTCATTAATATGAAATTGTGCTAAATTGATACAATATCAACTTATGAACAGCAATAACGTTAACGATCTGTGCGATGTCACAATTCCATCTCTTATTGATTGTTGTCTTTTTTTTTTTGTTCACGCGAGGGAATCTTTTTACAGACCATCCTCCGGTACCCTGGGTGGGCCCGGAGGGATGTGTGGGACTCGGCCTGGGCAGCCCCTACCCACTAAACCTTCCGCGAATGCCATCAGCCGTTATGAGTCAATAGTAAGCATTATTTCATGATCAGATGGCCAAATCATTACTTAAGTCATGAATGGTTTTGTATTCCCTAAAACCATAATTATGTCAGTGAATCTAATTACTACCTTAAAATTGTATAAAGGAAAGAGAAGAAAGTATTAAGGGGTAGTGATTATGTGACGTGGCTATGTGATTAGGGCTGCTTTATTTCTCTAATTGGTTTTTATGGAGCCTTTGCTCAGAACCGACCATTAGGTAAATCAATGTACTAAACGGTTTTGAACGAAATGTCCAAAACAAAGGGAAGATAACCCACCGTGCGACATGATCATCGAGAGAGTACTTGAAATAAACCATGTAATACATAATCTTCAAATTATCGTTACATTTCCGCGCTTAGGTTCAGTAATTTGGTCGATTATAGATTACTGAGACTAGAAACGACGGATACCTCTGATCGCTAACTACTCTGTGGCCTGAAACAGTTACTTTGATAGTACTGGTAGATATATTACGTCGCATATAACAAGGTCTAAGTTTTATGAAATCCCAAGCGAGCCATTTTTATTTAAGACCTTTTTGCTTTTTTATGTGCTCGTTTCTATGACAATAGGAAACATTAATTTAAACAATAATTGACACACGTTAAGACTTTTCTAATCCATAAATTGTTGCAATAATTAAGAAAAGGTCAAATAACTTATCATAATTCATCTGTAAAAATCTCGATAACTTAGATGGGCAAAGTTACTGGCAAAAGTAGTGTTGGTCGTATAAGGAAATGATGGCTGCGGAACATAAGAGAGTGGACCGGAATTGCGAGTACCGCCCATCTGTTTCCCCTCGCAAGAGACAGAGATATGGTGAACTGACTGCCAACCTTCGGTGGTCGGAGAGACACAACAAGAAGAAGAATCTCGGCAAGAGATACTCTGGGGGACCGATTGTCAACGTATATTGTGAGAGAAAGGCTTTTTTTAGCAGATTCAGAAAATAGAAGAGATCGAAGTGCGTTAGGAATATCCTATATATCCTATACTTTCGGTCATTACATGCCTTGGTAGTTTGCTTTTGGTTCGACCCTTCTAGGCGCCTTTGAGTCAAAATGCTAACGCTACTAAAGTAGACGTCTCAAGCCCTTGCTCCGAGTTACTACCTAAAGAGGTTCAGATTAGGCGACTTTAGAGCTCTCAAAAACATTGTTAATCACAAATCAGTGTAACTGGCTGTTTATAAAAAAAATACAAGGTCGTGGTACTTCCCCGCTAGTAGGCAGAGTGCAGTAGCAGTCCTATTACAGTGTACTTTTTATAATAAGTTAACAAAATAGAATTGCACTATCCAAGCCCTAAATATAACAGTTAAATAAACAACAGTTTTATAAAACGGTTTTAATAGCATGTTGACTGTTAAGCGATAATAAAACTTTAAACGACGCTATTAATTTTATTACTGTTTGCCATTTCTAAATATGAATAGCTATTTTAAAATATAGACAGACGTATTCAACCTGACGGCGCGATTCGACATAATTAATTCTTATATTTCCGCTAAAATGGAACGTGAATTGAAATAATAACTGATATAATAATTTTAATTATAAATTCGGATAATAAGCACTTACTTAAGGGGCTTTTTAACTGACTGCCATTGTTAGCAAAACATTTAAAACTTTACCGAATCGAGAATCGACTGCTGGAAACCGCTATAAAATTCGTACACATAGATATTACATACAATAGTTTTATTTCAGCGCCGATATTTAGTTATAGTACATTCTGTATACTATAACAAAACAGTCTACCTTAGAGTTGTACACAACCCTTTTTTTTGTTAACGAGGAGGAAATCTTCAGAAAGATACCCTGCCTACTGGAAGGCGGCGGTTATGTGGGGTTTTACCCACTAAAACCTCCCCGGTTACCCTTTCCTTGGTGCACGACAAGGGGCTCCGGGATCTCAACATGGAACGCACCGGAGCCCCTCTGCACTGTGATCACGGAGAGCGCGTCCCGGGGGGGAGGTTACTCCCTCCCCCCTGTGCCCTCGCAGCGCAAGGCGACACGGGCCAGCCGATGTCGCCTTCTTCCCGGGTCCACCTTGGTGGACGCCTCAGGCTGTACACAACCCTAACCTATTCTGGCAGAGAATGCCTTCTGGCATTAAGTCAGCCTTTTTTTTTACAGTTTTATTATCTGGAAATAAATAAATACTTTAAAGTTGAATTACCATTTAGAATAAACCTCAACGATATGAGATAAATATATACTATTAATAATAATAATTCATTTATTCAAATAAGTAACTAAGATTCATCATTATTTTAAATAACTATTAAATAACAACCTTAGACTAAATTATAAGATTATAATATAAAATTATTATTATAATTATTTGATTAAAATAATAATATAAAAAATATAATATAATATTATACTAACGGCTTGACTACGCTTACCTTACCCCATGTGAGACGGCGCAGCATCTGTTTACATAAACACAGTCAGGACTTTGAGTGATCTATGCTTTTAGACAGAATAGCAGCCAGTATTCGCCTTCTCTCATGTCTATTATTCAGATACTTTTGCAAGTAATTTTTTTTATTTGAATCAAGAAATTGGTTGAGAAAATTTTGTTGAATAATTACTCCAAAAGTTACCGAAGAAATAGGTCACTGGGTAAAACAATCAGAATATCTCTCCATAAAATAGAACCCTTGCCGGTAGAAATACGCAAAAGGATCACGTTATATCTCATTATACCGCAGACTTGCCCGCCACCGTTACCTGTACCACAACTAATTGTTCTCGAAAACTCTCGACAACTTCGAGTTATGAAACACATGGCAACACTGGGGTAATAACGACAGAATATAATTGTGAGAACGACAATAGAAATCCAGGACATTCGTTATGTACACGACTTAATTAGTAAAAATTTTGGCATTTAGTAAGCTAATTACGTACATAATGGTTTTAAATGATTCCATCCGAGATAATACGTGGAAAATATTTCGACGAAATATAGACAATATGTGCAGACATTTTGAAGAAAATCAGCGTATGTGAACCAAATAGCCACAATAGTGATATTTTGTTACGTAATTACACGAAATTTACATATATATTATTCAATAGTGGGACCGCTAAATGCAATTCCGAAAGCTATACCGTTTATGAGGCATATAAGACGAAAGCCGGGACATACGTTGTATCGCGACGCGATTATGTCTATACAGCGAATTCCGGTAAAGTTATCAACAGCCCTCTGACAACTAGAATAAATGCATCGAAAAAAAATTCCATGACTTTTATCAAGCACGTCCTTAAATGAAGATATAATTGTGAGAACGACAATAGAAATCCAGGACATTCGTTATGTACACGACTTAATTAGTAAAAATTTTGGCATTTAGTAAGCTAATTACGTACATAATGGTTTTAAATGATTCCATCCGAGATAATACGTGGAAAATATTTCGACGAAATATAGACAATATGTGCAGACATTTTGAAGAAAATCAGCGTATGTGAACCAAATAGCCACAATAGTGATATTTTGTTACGTAATTACACGAAATTTACATATATATTATTCAATAGTGGGACCGCTAAATGCAATTCCGAAAGCTATACCGTTTATGAGGCATATAAGACGAAAGCCGGGACATACGTTGTATCGCGACGCGATTATGTCTATACAGCGAATTCCGGTAAAGTTATCAACAGCCCTCTGACAACTAGAATAAATGCATCGAAAAAAAATTCCATGACTTTTATCAAGCACGTCCTTTAAATGAAGATATATTTAATTGTGTCGATCTATAAACAAATTTATCTCGGTGAAGACTTTTTATTTATTAATAAAGTTACCAGAAAAATGTTTTATTATATTTATTCTTAACTAGCGTACCCAGTCCGCTTCGCCAGGGTAGATTTTCCTTTATAATATCGAAACAATAAACTTACATCATTAAATATTTCATTTATCCTTCACAATATATAAAATTATTCATTTTTCTCCGTATTCATTCTCTTCTCGAGCGGATGAAGATCATTACCTACACCCATCCACATGTAATATACTCCATTGTACTTCAATATGATTCATAATGACATAAACATATACAACGCACGTGTCAACACAAATTTGGGTTATAAAACAATAGAATATCATCATAGTGTAAGCTGTATTTGACAGCCAAAAGAGTGCTCCGAACGTAACCATACTTTACAGGATTACTCGCCAGGTCAATCTGAAGATTCCCTGAAAGTTTCATTGAAATCGGTTCTGACGTTTCTGAGCCTATATGAAACATACTCACACACTTTCTCTTTTATATATATAGATTTATGACGAAAGTCGGACATTCAATATACCGCGATATTGCGAATTCCGGTGAAGTTGCCATCACCCTTCTGACAACTAGTTGAGATTCAGGCTAAGCGATCTAAGAGCTATGCCACCTCTCAAACCGGTGAAGCAGTAAAGGCCAGCTTCTCTGGCCATACGTCAAAAAAAAGATGACAACTAGAATAAATCAAAAAAAAATCCTAAATGAATTTTATAATGCGGGTCCTTAAATGACGATATATTGCATAGATGAGTTGCATTTGATCAAAAATTATCATTATGTCGATCTATACACAAATTTATCTCAATGAAGACTTTCTAGTTATTAATAAAGTTACCATAAAAATGTTTTATTCTTAATTTAATTTTTTAACTTACTCTTTTTATTCTACGCTGTAAATACCGTCACAAAAGTGTTTATAATTTGTCTTAAGTTCTATTTATAATCTGTCCCATTGATTTGACATTGAGATACAAGTAAACTTCATCCATGCGCGACCCCACACGAGGGTTTCGCATTACCAATTACTCCAGTAACGAGAGTAAGCATCTCGATTCTAAAATCATTAACCTAAGTTTAAGGATACGACCGGCACGAGGGTTACATCTGATTAAATTACCGCATTAATTCGAGATTTATGCAATGTTATGAACACACATGAACAATTAGAATGTTGATTTTTGGAACGTATCATAACAAATCTTAGTGCCTGTACTACGACAGCAAAAATTGTGTTTAAATCGATAATAGCTACGTACCGAGCCGTGGCTCAGGCATTCAAGGCTGGTATGACAGCGCGATTAGGGCAAGCAGTCACCTGATATTTATGCCACCTCTCAAATCCAGTACAACTGTCTTAGTAAGCCTCATAGGTTAGGTTTTTTTTTATTTTATTTTTTTTGGACGAACTATCACAGTTGGCACGGAGAAGCTGGCCTTTACTGCTTCATCGGATTTGAGAGGTGGCACAGCTCTTAGATCGCTTAGCCTGAACCTCTATTAGGTGGTAATTCGACACAAGGGTCCCCCCCGGTGAGGGGTAACCTCGGCTTGGACGGTTACCATTATAACGCGTTAGCAGTGCGATCCGTGGGCGCCCAAGGGGCGGACCAAGACTCGGTCGGTAGCTATTTTATTAACAAAATCTATTGGGACAATCTAAGCTAAACTAACTTATATGCCACTTCGGGATACCTCATAGGTTTTCACCCTTGTGTCTAATAATGCGATAGAGGTTCAGGCTAAGCGACCTAAGAGCTATGTCTCTCAATCCGGTAAAGCAGTCAAGGCCAGCTTCTCTGGCCAATCTCTGTAGTTCGTCAAAAAAAAGCCTCATTTGTCAATTGTAGCTTCATTACAAAAAAAAATGACCCACATTTGCAGCGGAATAGGAAAGACATGTGAGCATGTCAGTCGATAAACTTTATTTAAATTAAAAAAAAAAATCAGTGTATAACATTCTCTTGTACATCATTACGTTAAAAGTTTTCATTAATCTAAAAAGACAAAGACAAGTTCTGTCCGTTCACTATTTATTAAGTTCAATCAGTAAACTATTTATTTAGTGACATACAGTTTACAATTCCTTACCGTATTTTAAACACAGTACACTGGAAACCAAACTACTAGTATAAAAACACGTTTTATCCGTAAAATAGCAACCCACCGAGTCGTGGTTCGGCCCTCTC
Source organism: Meandrusa payeni (assembly GCA_029286785.1). NCBI lineage: Eukaryota > Metazoa > Arthropoda > Insecta > Lepidoptera > Papilionidae > Meandrusa > Meandrusa payeni. The sequence continues at coordinate 5,681,287 of JAGSMX010000023.1, forward strand.
GTGCGCCCTCGGATCGGAATGCTTACGCGTAACATAGTAACCGTCCAAGCCGAGGTTACCCCTCACCGGGAGGACCCTTGTGTCGAGTTACTAGCGATAGAGGTACAGGCTAAGCGACTTAAGAGCTATGCCACCTCTCAATCCGGTGAAGCAGTCAAGGCCAGCTTCTCTGGCCAATCTGTGTACTTCGTCATTAAAAAAAAACACGTGTAACCATTTAAATGACCGCATCTGTGTTGTGTTACAGATGCGAAATGAACAAATAAAACGGCTTGTCAAAGCAAAAAAAAATTAGCTGAAGTCTGTGAGTTATGCAATCTGTGTGGTCGTCTATTGTGAACAAACACATTGTTTTGTTTTTAAATAAACACAACCCAGTGAAGTAGCCTTTACTCTAACGTCTGACAAGCTATTCAAACAACCGTTAACAATGTGGTGCTGTGGAAGCTCAGTGTCCGTGCGGTTGGCTCAAGTTGCGTAGTACGCTAGCAACCCGAGTTCGATCCCCGGTGCCGGCACCAATAAATTTGTTGTTGCAATTTTAATTCAAATGTGCTGATTTACCACGCGCTCGGCGGTGAAGGAAAACATCGTGAGGAAACCTACATGTCTTAGGAAATTTTTCTACGGCATGTGAAGTCTGCTAATCCGCATTAGGGCCGCGTGGCGGACTATGCCCTTATACTCTCTTTACAGAGAAGGCCTGCGCCCAGCAGTGGGACATATATAAAGGCTGTAACTTAACAATGTGGTGGTGTGTGTGGAATCGGTAGAGCACCCCAGTTTGAGGTTTATCAATATATCAAAGCGTCAATAGCCTAATGGTTTAAGATACGGTCTGCCAATCGTAAGGTCGTAGGTTCCAATACTCCATTCGACTATTGACGTAAATATCTCCTAGCACAAAAGCTCAAGATTAGTTGGAATGGTTAACAAGAATGTTAGTAATATTCCAAACAAAAAAATGCAAAGAAACATTGCTAGCTTTATTTTTTTTATGGCAACATCTTAAAAAAAGGGCATACACAATCGTCTATCAAGTCAACAGCCTATTGTATGTATGTATATACATATATTGTAATATAAATATTTGTGTCTAAATAAATTATATAAAATACAAACACTCAAGTCCGTTACACGGAGGGGCAGGTAGAGGTCACGTACTCACAATCAGTACGATACTGACACACCTTTTTCGTTTCATTCACACCCTTTCATCTGAGTTTACTATATATAAAATGTTAAATAAATATACATACTGCAATAGGAAGGTAGGGCAAGCTGTTGTTCTCTCTCGGGAGCCTTTCCGGCGAGTTGCGGTGAGTACTCATAGTAGAATAAGCTGGCTCGGTCATTAATTCCCCTATTCTAGGGAGATTTTGAACTCATAGGCCCCTCTCGACCTCCGTCTCAATCGAGACCGAGAGGTCGAGAGGGCGTAGAAGATAGATTCGTCGCGGCTGACGCTTGAGGGATTAGCCCCGACGTAAAAATAGTTATTCCTAAAAATCCGTTCCAAAACGGTACCCAAGACCAGGGGAGCAGTTGCCCCTGCGCTGATAACCAGGTAATGGGGTAACACCCCGAGGCCTGTACCTGCGAGGTTCCCGTGAACCTTGTAGATGACTCGACTTGAACCCTCGGTCATTAATGGCAATTAATTAACTATAACTCCACTGGATTGAGACGTTGACCACGTCTGGAAGCCACACAAGATAACTATGATTTTTTTTTTATAGTAAATAGGCTCACGTTTGGCTTCTATCTTGCTTGATGGAAGGCGAAGATAAAGCCTAGGATGGAGCACGTGAGCCTATAAGGTGTCTGTTCACATTGGACTTAAAGGTGTCCAGATTGTACCCGTGAGGAAAGACTGAACGCGGCAGAGAGTTCCATTCCTTAGCGGTCCGCATAAGGAAGGCAAACCGAATTGCAAAGCGGTTACTAGTCTATTGAACAAATTATGTTGAACTTCGTCCAGTTGTTGTTGTTTGGTCTGCTAATTACAATACAAGAAAAGTAACAATCTTTAAGCTTAAAATAGGCTTATATTAACTTATGATTTCCAATCAATAATATCTCTAATTTACATATTAATTGACTGTGAACGACAAAATCATATATCAACTAGATTTTATGAATATTTGAATCGAACTAGTGAAATTTGTCATCGATTAATATATCGAATAAATTAATGACAGCACCATAATATGATTGTGAGAATATTTAAAAGTTACGCTTTCCTAAATTCATAAATATATTACCCTCAACAAATTAAACACATTGAAACATTTATTGTCTTGTGTGTTGGCAACAATGAAGATCATCGTTTTAAACCAACTCTAAATTCAAATATCGTTAAAGGTATAATATTTTTTGTTTTTATTTATATTTTTTTGTTTTAATTTTGTTTAGAAAAATATCACTAACATTCTATTAATTATTCTGTTAATAAGAATGGAGATGGTTCACGTCAATAGTCGAATGGTGGATTTGTACCTACGACCTTACGATTCGCAGACCTAAACCATGAGGCTATTGACGCTTAAAGGTACAATAATTATGTGGTACATAATCAGTGTGACAAGAGAGGAACGTGAAGGGTATAACTTTTGGTTATAAGGTCGACTTACGATACGACACTTATGGTTTGAATAAAGACCGACTCGGATATTTGCTTTTGATACGTATGAGAAAAAATACTCAAATTTGCGCTTGGTGCATTGCGACAGGTTCATCTGATCTTCCGGAAGTGGCACTCAAAGTTAGTTTTTAGCTTTTGAATGTCCCTTCTGTGATCCGTGGTTGCTATAACCGACCGAGTCGTGGTTCGGCCCTCTTTAGCGCCCTCGGATCGGAATGCTTACGCGTAACATAGTGACCGTCCAAGCCGAGGTTACCCCTCACCGGGGGGATCCTTGTGCCGTATTACTAGCGATAGAGATTCAGGCTAAACGACCTAAGAGCTATGCCACCTCTCAATCCGGTGAAGCAGTCAAGGCCAGCTTCTCTGGCTAATCTGTTTAGTTCGTTTCATAAAAAAAATCTGCTTTGATATATTATATGACTATTAAAGTTCGGCGAAAAACGCGCTATCCGCTTTGTCATTCATCATTTCTCTGTCTACCACTTGTGATGAAAGGGCGTGACAGTTTTTTTATTGTAATAATATTACGATAAATAAATTTCACTTCATTATTTTTTTACGAACAAAACGAAACATGATACACGCATCGTCCGACGTTGCAACATCTTGCATTTTCTGAATCAAATTCTATGTGCCATTATATTGATTTAAAAGCAGTAAATCAATTATGATACATTAAACGTATATCAAGGAGCGTAGAGGCACACTTACCGCAAAAGGTTCTTATCTGAACGCCACTTAGTAACATGTCATAATATTGAAACATGCCCCGAGCCTGTTCAATGTTCCCGGCCTTAGCGTCTTGTCAAAATATTGGCGCCAAGTCGGGTATGGGAATACAAAAAACAACATGGCGGCTACTTTTTCTTCTTAATTCATACGAATACGTGAAAGTCACGAAGGAGTTTACGCATATTTTTTTTAATTAAATTATGAATTAGTTTAAAATAAAAATAATAAGTTTGCGTTTGTTTGTTTACAAGATAGCTAATCTAACAGAAAATTAAACAAATTAACAATTTAAGACGTTTACAGCTTATTTGAATCTTCACTTAATTTCTCCAGATTTATTGCCCTACTAATCAACTACTAGAGCGTAGCTACCGGTAATTTAATTTAAACGCTTGCAATCTGTTAATAACCGTTGTTCATTACTAGCCTACCTAATTTCGCTCTGTCATTGTTTTGTTTTACTAAAAATCATCTCCGTGAATAAATTGGAAACGGATTTCTTCCAAATCACCTTCGTTTTGAACGTAGATAAAACAAACGTTCCCCTTTTCATATTAACGTCGACTCACCGTCGATTGCATTTAATTTTTTTCTGGATTGAGAACATTCGCCGGCGCCTCGTTCTCTGTCGCTAATGAAGATTTCGTATGCAGCCGTCCTTTTTTGTCAGCCATATCTGTTTGTTTTTGACTCAACATCAATTATTAGCCAGTTTTAAATTAGCTGTGGGCTACACCGGGCTATTTCTGTCTCGTACAATCGTGTGGATGTGGCGTATGTGCGCTCCTTGTTACTTTCGTGTCGCTGGAGTTTGTTTTGTGCGTGACGCGACACGCCCACTGTTCTTTCGAGCACGGGCGGCTGCTTTGACCGGTAGGTAGTAGCGACTCGTTACCTGTTTTTTTTTGGCTGTGTGTGTCCAGTCTAATATTTGTGTAGGACGAAGAAAAAGCCAATTTGTAGACTGGGACACACTTGCTTCGTTTATTAGTATACTAATTATATCAGTCTATTTACGTTCTTGTATACTGTACCCGGCCAGAAGATCAAGCTCTCTTAGCTCTGGTTGTATAGCAGATACGAAGCTCATCTTGGTAGTGAATTAATTTATGTGATTTTATAACATAAACTGACCTTTAATTATTATACTAACACTGTTGAGGAATTTAAAATAATAAACACACAGTTAAATCATTTTTAAATCAATCAAAATTAATTTGAATCAATCCAAGTAATTATTGCTCGAACAAAATGCAAGTTATATAAGACGATGAAAATAATTAATTCTTAAAAAAAATCGTTGAATTTTCTTTTTTACTGTACTACTGGCATCAAAGTACAATAGCATAACAATACACAGCAGTTTCAGCTGTCTACCCCGGTTGACATATTAAAAAAAACGTCAACGCGACACACTTATTGGCCAAGACAGTGTGACTTTTATACGTTAAATGTATATCTATTTATATAAAAGAGAAAGTGTGTGTGTATGTTCCATATAGGCTAAACGGCTTGACCGATCTCAATTAATCTTTCAGGGAATCTCCAGATCGACCTGGCGAGTAATCCTGTAAAGTTTAGTAACGTTCAGAGTACTCTTTTTTTGAACTGTCAACTACAGCTTTTATTTACTATGATAAAAATACTACGGGGATGATATTGTATTTACTGATATGTGCATAGGTGTAAGTAATGATCTTCACCCGCTCGAGACGAGAATGAATACGGAGAGAAATGAATAATTTAATATATTGTGAGAGTTAAAATAAATATTTAATGATGTAAGTTTATTGTTTAAAAAAAATAAAGCAAAATCTAGCACGGCGAAGCGGGCCGGGTACGCTAGTACTCTGTATATAAATACATAGGCAGTAGGAAATTTTGATATCGTTGATACAGTTTATGCTGTTTTCCACTGAAATATTGCCGCTAATGAGGCATAGTTCGTAATCCCGATGATTTGTCGCCAGGTGGCGTGCCCCTTGGCGTTTGGCAGATCTTCCTGCGATACACGAGTACGTCCTTCTTGCAAGCCGCACGCAACCTGTGCCGCTATAGAGAGCTATTTCTATGCTAATCGGGCTACTATCGCCTATGGTCGAAGAGAAATTCTTTTGACAACTATTTCAGTGGCCAGTACTACGTTTTTTTTCCGGCCATGTTTTCGCCTATAAGAAAAATGTTTATTTGCTATTACAGAAATAAGCTATTACACGTTCTGCTATTGAATATTTAGTTGGGCATTGGGATATAGCTTATTTTTAGCTTTTTTTATGGCTCATTGCCATTACTTTGTGACTTTCACATGTACACCAAAATCATATAAAGCTAATAAAATAATGAATAAACAACCGCTTTTCACCCAATCTATTAGCTCCTATATCTAACAGGGAATGAGGCCATTTCCGTATATATGGCTTCAATTACACAATGATTTTTGTGAGTGAGAAAACACGGAAGACCAGTTGGAACGGCAAGTATATCGGTAGGAATTTAAAACTTGTTATGTGTGATTGTGCATATTTTAGTTTGAGGCTATAAAAAACCTCAAAATACAACTAACTCAAAATTTTATTTTTAAAATCACTATTAAAAACGAAATCAAATTAACTGCACCATTAACATATTAATACAATTCCAAATCTATTTATTTAACAACAAAATTCTAGTTGGTTGAAAACACGAGAATGACAGTTGAAGAATTCAGACACATTTATTATCTGTGCACACGCTATTTGTTGTCTTTTTGGTTCCTTATAGCACAACCGAAGTGAAGAGGCCTAATATCGATTCGAACCTTTTTAATTCATTACACATTTCACAACATGATGGTATAATCTATTAAAAAATAAGACCGAAATATTGTCTGACTTCTTATCTTCTAACTTACATTTTCATCTTTGACGTAAGAAATAAGTGTATGTATTTTAATTTCTTGTTACCAAGCCATAAAATATTCATCAACAAGAAATATTGTCTGTAGTGATGCATTTTTAATGTGTTCATATATATTTTTACACAGAAAAAGTATCAAATAGTAATTAACGCCAACCTATGAGCAAATATCTTTCGGCGGCTGTATTTTTTATCTTAAGAAACGTTTTATGTTTCTACACGACTCACATTCACAATTTTTAAGATCATCGGAGAAAATGACACTCAAAATGCCAGAGCATGCTACAAAATTTTTGAAATCTTTCTCAGTGGAAGCAGTCAGACTTTGGAATGCTCTGCCACAAAGCATAAGATGCACAGAATCCTTGACAGCTTTTAAGAACTTAGTACATAGACACTATCTATCTTTATAAATATATTTTTTTTTATACGGTATTTGTATGAATATATATATATATATATATATATACTTAGGTATTTGTTGTATGTTTAGCATATTTATTTATATATTATTATTATTAATAGTGTATATATTGATAAATGCGTATGTTTATATATATGTATATTGTTGTTTTGTATTAAAATAAATATAATCACAGACCCACTAAAATATTTTTAGACGAAAGTTTCTGTCCATACAAAGGTTGTCTGGAAGAGATCGCTCTTAGCGATAAGACCGCCCATTGCGCATGCAATGACCTTGTCTAATGTGAAAATTGTATTTACTATTTCTGTGATATATTTTTAATTGTTGCGCAATAAAGAATATTCATTCATTCATTCATTGTATTAAAAATAAAATTGACTTTTCTACAAGGATTGTTATTTCGATAAGACGATTCGTAATTGAATAAGTAGATTAACAATTGTCCAAATTAATTCTAATCAAGTGTAAAATACTCGAATTAATTTAATTTTTTTTAATTAAAATTGTTTTCGAAACCATTTATGCCACAGTAAAGAAGCGTAAAATTAAACATTACCATTGATATTGATTAAGTTATAAATAATAAACACACCTGCCGACTAAAATAATGACATGACATCTACATATTTCAATTAGCATCAAAATATTTTATCGGGTGTCCGTTTGGTTGTTAATTTAAATAAGTAATTTTCTATGCCATCTGTGTGTAACGTGATAACTACATGCGGCTAATAAAACTGGTAGTATAACTGACTAATGAAGCATTTAACTTTTCATTTTCAATTGAGATATTAACTAGTGTTATAATTTGTAGGTCTCGTAGAATAGTCCAACAACTAATACACTCGCTTTATTGAGACAGCGTAACGTTGTACAAAGAATTATTTAAAACGAATACCGTCACAACTGCGCGTCCTCACAATCTTTATACAAAATTAATTAGAAGTCAGATTACGAACTAATCAAGTTAAACTATTGTTTACAATGCCAAGTTCATGTGACTGATCAACTAAATTATTAATTATGAATTAAAAATACAATAAGGTTCAGGTAAATCACTAAGATATCATTGGAAGTATGTGTTATGCATAACACACAACACTGGGTGTCATGTGTTGCCAGCTAACACTAGTGATCTGCCCATGTTTTACATCGGATAAATTAACCTTATAATACAAATAACAAACATCAAATTGAATTATGAACAATGGAATTACATGTCAAAGTTATGGAACAAATTTGTGTTACTTTTCAACAGACTTTAAAAAGGAGGTTATCAATCGATCCAATTCTGACACTGGCATCCATGAGAAAACAGTAGCTTTACCATGGAAAATCTCACTTCGGGAAGCGTTCACAATGCTTCGTATATCGTAACAGATTAAAAAAACATTTTCCGACTGTGCAATTCAGGTTGCGTTCAAAAATAAACATTAAAAGCGACAAAAAAGGTGTCAGCTCCCTTCACCGAGTATTAACGTAATATTGGTTTAGAGAATTAATGGAGTCAAACAAAGTGTATAATCTGAAGCTAATGTTTCATTGTACACTTGCAAAGGGGTAATTCGCCACGCCGTCCCGGATTACGCACTTTGCGAAGTTCAATTCCGTGTAGGGAGCAACTGAAATAATGGGGTACTAAAATAAACAGACAGTTTCACTTTTAAAATATCGATAAAAACTTTTTTGTTAACTTCCCGGTGGCTCTTCCTCGGTGCATGGTGAGGGGCTCCGGGATCTCCAGTGGAGCGCACCGGAGCCCCTCTGCACTGAGCTCAAGGAGAGCACTTCCCGGGGGAGGTTACTCCCTCCCCCCCCTGTGCCCTCGCAGTGCAAGGCGACACGGGCCAGCCGATGTCGCCTTCTTCCCGGGTCCACTCTGGCGGACGACAAAGGCCCCACCCTTGTCGCCCAATGAACCCGAGGCCCCTTTTAGTCGCCTTCTACGACAGGCAGGGGATACCGTAGTCTTATTCTTGAGAGCCCAGAACTACAGGGCTGTATCGATTAAAACCTGCACCTTCTTTTCCTTCTATCTTATTCAATCTACATAAATATGATTTGCAGTTAAGATTACGCAAACCGAGTTTGATCGCCGGTGCCGTCTTCAGTAAAATTGTTTAGTGATATTTTAAATACTAAATTACCAAGTGAGATGAAAGATAGTACTACTAGATATTACCATATGAGTATGGAAACATGTTGAGAAATACTTTTAACATATGTAGATTTTAGTGATTGCGAAGTGAGTTTTATGTACCTTTTTTTTTTTTGTTAACGAGGAGGAAATCTTCAGAAAGATACCCCGCCTTCTGGGGAAGGCGGCGGTTATGTGGGGCTTTTACCCACTAAAACTTCCCCGGTGGCCCTTCCTCGGTGCATGGTGAGAGGCTCCGGGATCTCCAGTGGAACGCACCGGAGCCCCTCTACACTGTGCTCATAGAGAGCACTTCCCGGGGGAGGTTACTCCCTCCCCCCTGTGCCCTCGCAGTGCAAGGCGACACGGGCCAGCCGATGTCGCCTTCTTCCCGGGTCCACCTTGGCGGACGACAAAGGCCCCCACCCTTGTCGCCCAATGAACCCGAGGCCCCTTTTAGTCGCCTTCTACGACAGGCAGATACCGTAGTCTTATTCTTGAGAGCCCACAACTACAGGGTTGTATCGATTAAAACCTGCACCTTCTTTTTCTTCTATCTTATTCAATCTACATAAATATGATTTGCAGTTAAGATTACGCAACCCGTGTTTGATCGCCGGTGCCGTCTTCAGTAAAATTGTTTAGTGATATTTTAAATACTAAATTACCAAGTGAGATGAAAGATAGTACTACTAGATATTACCATATGAGTAAGGAAACATGTTGAGAAATACTTTTAACATATGTAGATTTTAGTGATTGCGAAGTGAGTTTTATGTACCTTTTTTTTTTTTTTGTTAACGAGGAGGAAATCTTCAGAAAGATACCCCGCCTTCTGGGGGGAAGGCGGCGGTTATCTGGGGTTTTTACCCACTAAAACCTCCCCAGTGGCCCTTCCTCGGTGCATGGTGAGGGGCTCCGGGATCTCCAGTGAAACGCACCGGAGCCCCTCTGCACTGTGCTCATAGAGAGCACTTCCCGGGGGAGGTTACTCCCTCCCTCCCTGTGCCCTCGCAGTGCAAAGCGACACGGGCCAGCCGATGTCGCCTTCTTCCCGGGTCCACCTTGGCGGACGACAAAGGCCTCCATCCTTGTCGCCCAATGAACCCGAGGCCCTTTTTAGTCGCCTTCTACGACAGGCAGGGGATACCGTAGTCTTATTCTTGAGAGCCCAGAAATGCAGGGTTGCCTGCGCCATCTCCGAAAGGGATCGGCCCTCTCCCGATCCCGTTCGGCGGTCTCCTTCTGCGTCATTACTGACTCACAGAAGGAGACCAGCGCCTTCCATTTGGATTTCCCCGCTAGTGCAGCCGCTACTGTCGCTGGCGGGGAGAGGTCTTGCCCGATCTGCTGGACCAGGATCCGTCGCTCCGCCTCCCATGCGGGGCACACGGCTAGCGTGTGCTGCGCGGAATCCCGGTCGCAGCCACAGTGGTGGCATTGCGTGGTCGGTTCGCGCCCTATCCTGTTCAGGTACTCACCGAAGCACCCGTGCCCGGTAAGTACCTGCGTCAGGCGGTACGTGACGTACATCTCCTTCTTCCGTAGCCAGGCTTCGAAGTTCGGCAGGAAGGCACAGACGATGCGTTGGCGCGAGTAACGCGGCTCGGCGAGCCGCTCGCGCCACGTCCATCGCATGTCTGTGTTCCTGCCGACGCACCTCTCTCGCATCCAGGGGCGGCTCGGCCCCACCGTGGATAACCCGGACGCGCGTATAAACACGCGCGTCCAGCTCCGCCAGAATGTCAAGCGGCGGGAACCGAGCCAGGATAAAGGCCGCCTCGTAGGATACAGTCCGGTATCCTCGTGCGATCCGGATGGCCATCTTGCGCTGCAGGCTAAGGAGCTTAGCTCTGCAGCGCCGGACGCCCGTGAAGCGGTTACACCACACGGGCGCCCCGTAGAGGCCATGGACCGCACGACTCCTCCGTAGAGGCGGCGGACTCCTCCTGGGGCCCCAAGATTTGGCAGTAGTCTGTGCAAAGCACCCACTGCCTTATCGATCTTGGGGACCAAGCGGAGTTTTATGTACCTTCTTAAGGAACCAAAATTTGCTACAATGATTTTCAAACTCTAAATTGGAATTTCTTAAGGAAGTGTAATTCAAAAACATTAAAAATTTAAATTTTGAAATTTTTAATATCATCGTGCAAAAAGATAAATTCCATTTAACTCACAAACTGTGTGTACGTATTCATATAAGTTACAGCCTTTATATATATAATATATATGTCCCACTGCTGGGTGCAGGCCTTCTCTGTAAAGAGAGTATAAGGGCATAGTCCGCAACGCGGCCCTAATGCGGATTGGCAGACTTCACATGTCGTAGAAAAATTTTCTAAGACATGTAGGTTTCCTCACGATGTTTTCCTTCACCGCCGAGCGCGTGGTTAATCAGCACATGAAATTGCAACAACAAATTTATTGGTGCCGGCACCGGGTATCGAACTTGGGTTGCTAGCGTACTATGCAACTTGAGGCGACCGCCCGGACACTGAGCTACCACGGCTCATACATACGTATTCATACTTAAATAAATTTCATGTCTTATATTAACTTAATTAACACACATGATGACGCATTACACACATCCCCGCCGAAGATAAACATGAAAAGCAGAAAGGACATAAAAAAAAACCAAACTAAAATATCCGAATACAACAAAGAGATTCTGTAGCACTAAAGAATTATCTCTTTTATTAGAGCTAACCAAAGAAATGTGTAAACAGCAATAAAAGGCGCAATATGTCCGGGCATTGGGTCGGAAAATGACAGAATAACAGAGTGTTGCCAGCACAAAGGCAATGATTGTTCGCGCGCGTTCGCCCGGCTAAATGTCACGTGGGGGTGACAGAAAATTATTTTTGCAAAACAAAATCCCCGGGTTGGTGTATGTAATACTTTTATGTTCACATAAAACTTTATGACGCTTAGTACTTTACAATATGTGAAAATATTTACTTAGAGACGTCAAATAATTTCAATTTATTATATTTATGCAAATGTACGGCATCTTGAACCAGTCGTGATCAGAACTTTGGAAAATGCTAACTTATCAGTAGGGAATCTAGGTAACTAGGCTACAGAAGCTTACTGGGCACTGTAAGAGCATTCGTAACATTTAAATCCAGTGTATTAGCAAAAGCTCATAAGCTAGGCTATCGAACGCGTGGAAAATTTAAACAGCCGATGTTTTAAATATTTTAAATTTTATATTGTTATTAGCTAAAATGAATTGTTAATATTTCTTTTTTCTGGCAAAAGGTGTCAACCGAGAATGCATCACACTTAACTTTTGGCTGAAAATCAGCGCTGTGCTACATATGTGAGCACAGCACATGCTGAGCCAACCCATTTTCGGCACAAAGTCAATTTTATTCTTTTTCACAATTTACTTTTGTCTATGTTGTGTTTTTCGTCTTGTATTACCTATTGTTCTTGTGTCGAATAAATGTTCTATTCTATTCTCCTTAGTGTTAAGTGGTCCCACCACCGACATTTTGGACATTGTGGAGAGTGAGGCTGCCGGCACCTCCCTCACCGGGCGAAACGCTGAAGTAAATTCACTTCACGACCGTATTTTACGGGGATGTAGTACTTCCCCGAACTATTCGGGCAACAGCTATAGACCTATCGCTGAATAAATCTCGTACCGGGTTAAAATTACCAACTACATGCAAAATTTTACCTATAAAGGCATCAAAACAATTCTTTCTGGATGCTTCTAATGTACAGATATTCATATACACAATAACTGTTTGACAATTTAATAAACTTTGATTTGTCATTTATATTGTGTGCGTCTTGTGGGCGTAAACTCTTGACGCTACCCGAATTGGCACTCATAGGTAGTTTAGTTTTTGAATGTCTTAGATTATCCGTGAAATAGCAACCGACCGAGTCGTGCTGCAGACCTCTCGGGCGTCCTCGGATCGGAATGCGTAACATAGTAACCGTCCAAGCCGAGGTTACCCTCACCGGGGGGACCCTTGTGTCGAGTTACTTGCGATAGAGGTTCAGGCCAAGCGACCTAAGAGTTATGCCACCTCTCAATCCGGTAAAGCAGTCAAGGCCAGCTTCTCTGACCAATCTGTGTAGTTCGTCAAAAAAAACAACTATTTTATCGGTTACGGACGTTCAGTATCATTCATTTTCTTATATTTTTTTATTTATTTATTTACCGCTGCAGCCAGTCTTCTTTATTTAAATTTACCTATTCGTGTAAGAAAGTCACTGCGTGATGCAATACGGCAGCTACACACCGTGAAAAGGAACGGATCTATAAACCGCGCATTCCGTGCGACTAAACTGGCATATTCAAAGTACTGGCCGACAATCTAACGTCGCATCTAAACGACCAGATTTAACTCCATCGCACTCCGGATCTCTGGCGTATTTCCACCATCTCGTAGCGCTGTTTAATTAGACTCATTTTGCGCTTTTTCACATCTGCCCGGGGCGATTTATCTCCTCTTTGAATTCACGCTGCTTGCTCTTAACTAACTACGAGAATAAATGTTTGGACAGACAATGCTTATTTTCTAAACGTTTTTTTTAATTGACCGCATATGTGGTTTTTTTTATTACGCCTAGTACGGTTGCAGTAATGTTGTTTTTAATTTTTTATCTGTATTAAACCACTTCCATCATTTGAATTAAAGTTTTCTAAAGGTAATGTTTTCAAAAAATGGAATAATGATAGACTATTGCAGTGATTCTCAACCTTTTTTTTGTTGCGGCACATATTTAACTAAAAAATGTTGGCGGCACACAAAGAAAAAGATATAAATTATTTATTTACTACAACAATATTAACGTTATTATATATTTGCAAAATTTGGTGGCCCACTTTTGAAATTTGTCGGCACACAAAAGTGCTGCGGCACAGTGGTTTAGAATCACTGGTCTATTGGATTATCGTGCTAATATTAATTAACATAGAGGGCATAATTTTCAGTAACAATTAATTTCCAATATTCCTTGTGGCCAAAAAAACACACAAAAATGTGCCCGGTTAGGACGAAACATGGTATCAGCGTATAGAGGATTCTTAAAAGCTCTGTGAAAAGTGTATCTATTGCTATCTCTGCTCAACCTGCAAAAGTATGGATCCTATATCAGTTACAGTCAAAATGCTCTTTAATTATATATAAGTTATTATATCTGTTCACGCGATTACATATGACCGCTTTATACGGACTAAGGATACGAAGTTAATTTTTATTCAAAATACAATCGTCTTCAATAAAAAAAAATCCCACTTCCGACTCCTTTATTTCGATATTTATCATCATGAATTATCATAAAAACCAACAGAGCGGAGGCAGAGAGGCGGTGCTTGCTCGAGTAAATCGTCTTTATATGACCGCATACAGAAAAATTATGTATTTTTCATACTACAATTACACGGTTGTTAAATAGCCTGATATATTAAAATAACGTTGAAAAATCGAGGAATTTTTTATCCACACAAATAAGTAGCCGTTTAGCTTGCTCTCTCAGTATACGCTATTGGTCGACTGTTTAATGTTTTTAATGGAATACGGTGATAACAAGGAAGTGGAATGTTAAATTAACATTCTACTGGGTAGTTTTTGATATGCGGCGTCAAAATGTTGGAATAACATCCCCACGCCTATTAGGTCGTCTAAAACATTACCTATATTTAAAAATAAATTGAAATGCTTCTAAGCTGAGTCTCAACGTATCCACGCCAACATCAACTACGACAAATTCTTTATTTAACACTACATTTATGTTATTTATTATATAATTTGTAAATAATAAATATTCATATATTTGAAAGTGTATGTAATATTTTTTTCCAGAAATATTACTAAAATTCTTGTTAACCATTCCAACTAAGCTTAAGCTTGTGCTAGGAGATGGTTCACGTCAATAGTCGAATCTATGACCTTGCGATACGCAGACCGTACCCCAAACTTTTGACGCTTCGTGTATATATTTACGAGTAAACACAAAAACCGATTTCAAATCGAATAGGAATATTACAGAATTAATGAAAACCTAAACAAAATTCTCATCAAACTACCCTTGAAGTACATCCTTTCCAATAACAAAATAATCATCGAAATCGGTTGGCGTTATTTTGAGTTATTGGTCCCTTTGTCGCACACCTATTTAGTGCAAATGTAAGACTTATATAGTATTCTTAGAGATGCCATTTTCAGAATTGAAATTGGAATGGGATCACACTGGAAGCATCAGCGTTTAAATAAAAAAAGGATCATCAAAATCGATTCACCCAGTCGAAAGTTATGAGGTAACAAAATTAAAAAAAAACGTGCAGACGAATTGTGAACCACCTCCTTTTTGAAGTCGGTTGTAAGAGGATTACGCTCAGTGCTGTTTATTACTTAATGTCCCTGTACTTTTCTACCTACCCGACTAAAGTCAAATAGATATTTTTTAAAAATAGATAGTTTTAGATCTTTATAAATCTACAAAGAGTCCATTCGTGACCGTCGGAGGTCTAAATCCTTGCGCGATACAAGTATTTTATGGGGAAAAAAGGGGGTGGCCCTTGATAGAATTAGGAGCGTTGCTGGAGTTTCTTCGGCCACTTCTTCTCCCAGCGCTAACGCTTCCCGAAGTGGCATATAAGTTAGTTTAGCTTAGATTGTCCCAATAGATTTTGTTAATAAAATAGCTACCGACCGAGTCGTGGTTCGGCCCTCTCGGGCGCCTTTGGATCGGACTGCTAACGCGTAATAATGGTAACCGTCCAAGCCGAGGTTACCCCTCACCGGGGGGACCCTTGTGTCGAGTTACCACCTAATAGAGGTTCAGGCTAAGCGACCTAAGCAGGTGGCATAGTTCTTAGGTCGCTTCAAAGCTCAATCCGGTGAAGCAGTAAAGGCCAGCTTTTCTGTGTTAGTTCGTCAAAAAAAAAATTAGATAGTTTTTGTTAAATAATTAAAATTAAAAATAATTTTAGTAAACTAAATCCATGTTATTAGATTTCTTTTAGTTAATTATATTAATTCCTATCTATATATACTTATAAGATAATAACGAAGTCGATTGGTATATAGCTTTGTTTGTGTCCATATCGATTTTAATGTTAAGTCAGAATCGATTTAAATCTCGACGGGGTGCATCCAACGATTATTCCCGTGACGGGTGCTATGCTGGTGGAGCTGTGACAATTTGAAAATGGAACGCAATTTTATCATTTGTCATTTTGTTAGATTCGTAATGCTCATGTTTTATTGCGTTCCAATCGGTTATTTCTTTGAATGGGTGATTTCTTTTTCACGTTCCACAACGGAATGTTGAGGAAAACGATGTGACGTTTTATTTTAATAGACAATATTGTTTTTGGTTCATTGTTATAAAATGTTTCTTTAAAATTGTACTGCGATAGTTAAAAAATATATATTCTCGACACGTTTGAGACAGAATTTAGCTAATGATGAAATTCCACAAGCTGATAGTTTCACTGCAAACATTCACATTAGAGTGCCATTCAAATATCCAAGAAGTCGTTGTTGTAGGATTTTTGATGTGCCGCATTGTAAAACCAATCTCCTGTCACACTCGCCCTTGCCAAGGATTTCCGCTACATATAACCTCCTTAACACTAAGTCCACGTCGGTTGACATTTTTCAAATTCATGCAAGGTCTTCCGCACCTTAGAGTAAACAATTGTGAAGTGATTTTGGCAAATTTAATTAATTTATTAATGATTTTTCCTTTTCTTTATAATTTATTAAAATATTTTTGTAACGATTAATTATTAAATCGTTACGTTTCTTTATAGCGAATGTTGTGTACACCTGTAATTGGCATACACAAAAGGTCTTAGTTTGTAAACTTGATTATTACAACAATGTATGCTTGTGTAATGCTGTTGGTGTATCTTGTAGCAAAGGAGTGGAATAAGTTGCCGGCGTCAGTCTTTCCGTCCGATGAGATTTCAGGAGTAAAGTGAATAGGCACTTACTAAACTAGCGCGTACCATCTTTCGACTATATCACTACTTAACACCAGGTGGGATCATGGTTAAGCGCTAAAAAAAAATTAAGATAATGTGTGGATTGGATTGTGGAGTTGATTGAAATAAAAACTTTCTTCAGAGATAGCAACCGCTATCCTCTTTCCACTGAACTTATTTGCACTGTGTCCGTGCTCTTTTTCAATACACTTAAAATGTTCACTCTGCATTTATTAAACGAGTGCCACTTCTACAGTTAATATTTTCCTTTTTTGTTTTTTATATATATTTGAACTTATTAAAACACGTTAAAGTACGGTTCACGATGACTTAATGCTTTGGTGCCATTGAAACATATTGTGCCAGCACAAAATCCAAAAGGAAAAGATAAGAGATATAACGTAACACCAAAATAAATATATATGCATAGACAACATACATAGCATGTTGTTTCCAATATTTTTAATATTTCATTATATAATATAAACTTTATACGTTTAATTAAATTTTTTTATTGAGTATAATATATATGTAAAAAAAAAAATATTTATTTTATTTTTTAATTTGTATTTTATATTTTTAATTTGTACAAAACCTCCATAGTGAAGTCTATGGAGGTTTGTTGTGACATAATTGAAAAAGGATATATCAGTGATGTAAAATAGAAATGGAATAGATGTCATTATTTAATTTATATAACATTGTTTAGTAAAAATAGGAATGACCTTTTAATATGCTTTCCTTAAAATACAGAGCAACACATAGTTATTCTAGTTTTTTATTGATATTTCGAATCCATCTTATATATATATTAATCTCATAACTATTTACACATGTATCAAATTTTTGTAAACTTATTGTCTGTTGTCTGTATAAATTCCATGTAAAGGTAGTATTGCGCGCGCACAATTAAGGGTAGTTGTGGGCACCGCTGAAAATCATCGCTGTCGCATACTTGCGACGGCATATGCTGAGACGGTGTCCAATATTGGTATCATGTCTTATGTACTATTGGTTGTATTATACTAAAGGTTGTCTGGAAGAGATCGCTCTTAGCGATAAGACCGCCCATTGCGCATGCAATGACCATGTCTAATGTGAAAATTGTATTTATGTCCATACATGTAAATATATGGAGATATTTAGAAACCTTATTAATTTTGTAATGTAACAAAAATCGATTTCTTATTAATAAAATTAGAAACAATAGCATAGATGAAATATGTTAATCGGTTTGCGAAACAAGATGGCCTCTACGGAAATATGCGAATCGAATGTTCGATATGTAGTTATCATAGTTATGTCCAATCAAACGAACGAGTTCCTAGAATTGTATAAACAGAGGCACGCGCTATGCAGTGAGCTTAATAGCCTGCTCGAGTGGACAATGAGAAGGTTTTTTATTGCGTCCGGTCGCAGCGCAAGGTGTCTGTCGGGCAGTTGTCACGATGCGTAACATTTTTTAACCGTATCACATAAAAGAACCTTTTCATTTCAAACTCGTAAAGATACGTGTAACAGATACAAACCGTATCAATAATATATATTTACAAGTAACAACAATAATGAACTCGAAATCAAATCAATCACGAAGGATCAAACATTACACTATACTGTCTTTTGTTTTCGAAGTTTGTTCTCTTACGAAGTTCTGACGCCTATACTCTCTTTCTTCTCCCATATTCTCGCTCTCTGTCTTTATCGTTACGTAGTGCTAACATAATGTTAGATTGTCATAACCTTACCAATGTCTCAATGTACAAGCATTGTTGCATACGACGTTTCCTTACCTGGTCCTTTATCAACAAAATAAATATTTGAAATGTCAAATGTATAACATATCTGGCAACACCCGAGAGGAAACTGTCGTAGGAAAATGCCGGCCGTTATGATCATATGGTAGCAAGTTGTATTACCAGATTTGCACCAATGTCCGCTTATCGATTCTTTTGTACACAAAAATTTCTCGCTAAAATTTGTGCCCGTCGTATGGTGATAAGCACACCAATATTGGATCCTAATTGATTGTCGTCTGTATCTACCCTGCTAAAATTATAGTTGAGTAAACATTACGTGCTCATTTTAGAAGTCTCTTGTCTATTTAAATTTCGAAGCGTTGATAGCCTAATGGTTTAGGGTACGGTCTGCGAATCGTAAGGTCGCCTCGTCCCTCCACCGGGGGGACCCTTGTGTCGAGTTACTAGCGATAGAGGTTCAGGCTAAGCGACCTAAGAGCTATGCCACCTTTCAATCCGGTGAAGCAGTCAAGGCCAGCTTCTCTGGCCAATCTGTGTAGTACGTCATAAAAAAAAAATCGTAAGGTCGCGAGTTCGAATCCACCATTCGACTATTGATGTGAACCATCTCCTAGCACAAGCTTAAGCTTAGTTGGAATGGTTAACAAGAATGTTAGTAATATTTTCTGAAAAAAAATTTGCTAGCAAAAAAAAATTAAGCAAACGACTTCAAAATCCACTTTGATGCAAACGAGCAAATATAATTTTTACTGAAAGCTGCATTTACTGACTACCCCAATGACAATTCAATGTTTGACAACATGGCAACGTTGGTAAATACGGCCTAATAATTAACTTTACATTGTTGGAAAATTAATGATAACTTCCATTTACCAACAATAATGGCAATACAGCACAGTAATTAATTAAAAAAACGATTTCGTTCGTCACGAATTAATGTATTTAATGACTTGCAGTCAATGTCAAATCTATATTATAACTATAAAAACATTATAAAACTCCCACCCCTTAGATGCTAGGAGCGTTGCTGGAGTTTCTTCGGCCACCTCTTCTCCCAGCGCCAACGCTTCCCGAAGTGGCATTTAAAGTTAGTTTAGCTTTTCGAATGTCCCTTAGATTATCCGTGAAATAGCTACCGACCGAGTCGTGGTTCGGCCCTCTCGGGCGCCCTCGGATCGGAATGCTTACGCGTAACATAGTAACCGTCCAAGCCGAGGTTACCCCTCACCGGGGGGGACCCTTGTGTCGAGTTACTAGCAATAGAGGTTCAGGCTAAGCGACCTAAGAGCTATGCCACCTCTCAATCCGGTGAAGCAGTCAAGGCCAGCTTCTCTGGCCAATCTGTGTAGTTCGTTATAAAAAAAAAAATTGTAAAACTTCTTTTATAACAGCAGAAGTAGTATAAGAGAAATGTAAATAGATCATTTTAATTCTTTGTTATTGTTGTGTTACAAATAGTTTATAATGACTTTCCACATTTGTACAGACTACGGACGGGTTACACTGATAAGAATATTTTTATAGACGGTTAAAGAAAATAACCATTTTGGAATAAGATTTGCGAAAAAACCGTTCCTAGTGAACTATGCTATATTAAAATGTAATCATTCGATGGTATATGTCGGTTGGAATTTCCACACCGACATTTAGCTTGTAAAGTCTAGCGCTATCACTGCATTTTTATTTTTATTGAATATTTTATGGCTTGGTAACAAGACCTTTACAAGCCAAGTCTTTTTTAAAACACAAACACTCATTTCTTACGTCTAAAATGAAAATGAGAATGTAAGTTAGATGATCCCCCCATGAGTTAATAAATAAGAAACTTAAGATTTACCCCATGAATTATTATGCAACTAAAAGAACGCTGTTGATATGGTTAAAAACACTTGATTACGACATCACGGAAGAATTAATAAAAGTCATTTAGATTACATGCTTTAAAAATACTTATACTAATATTATAGTAACAATAAATTAATAATTATATAAATATATATATATATATGTGTGTGTGTGAATATATATTTAATAAAAAAAAGCCTGTATAATATAATAAGTTTGATATGGAAGAGCGAGATCTTCTGACACAGCATATTTCTTGGTTACTAGAAGGTCTCAGCCCAAATTTGTAAAAGAACGCATGTATCGAAATAAACATTTTTTTTTATTATGAGTCGCCATTTTTTTTCCTGTATTCTATACTATAAATTTACGCATAGATAATAAATAAAGTGAAAACATATAGATTGTAAACGTTATTAATCTGTACGCTTTTCTAAGTCTATATGAATTCAGAATTTCGACAAAGAATTTATTATCTTTGTAATTTTATCAATCTACTTCTTTGTCCTAAACACTAATAAGAAGTAATGAAAATCGATTACAGTAAATACGGGGAGACATCGTGTTAAATCGAATCAATTTGTCAGTACAAAGATTTTCCCGCGCTTGAGGTCGCCCCAATCGGAATGACAGTTATGACGTACCGGGCGTGTCTGGGATTGCCCCCGCTTCATTTGTCGAACCATTTGCTCCACGGAATGCGGTGTCATCAGTGGCGAACGGAGCGTGAAATGGAATACGCCCCTCTAGTGACAACCCTCGGGTCCCAACCCCCCCAAACCCCTTAACGTGCTAACGAAAATTTCTCGAATTCACCCGATTAAATCTACGGTACATGTATTCAAACAGGCATTGCAAATTACGTGAGCACTGACATGTATATAATCGTGAAAATTCTTTGTCAGAGTAATTAGAAATTTTAAATATTATCTGTGTACAACATTCCAATGTTAATGAACAAAATTAAGTCATCACTTCCTATAGAAGATTTTTTACGTCTTCATTTCCTTCCAAATTAAATAAAGAACTTTTGTGAAATGACGACAACTCATTTGAAAACTTATAAAAAAAATGCCGTAAAGAAAATCATTTTTTTTTTAATTTTTTAATTTCTTTTATAGGCTCTAACTCCTTTTAGTTTCTTTAATTGTATAAAGTGCGGAGTTATAGAAGACGAGCATCACGTACTGGTGGAATGTGTCAAGAACGAAGCTCTGAGAGCTGAATTGTTAGCTAAATTTAAGATTAGCCACAGAGATGTCGGGTTTTGTAACAGTATCCCAGCTTCTCCAGCTATGTAAGAAGCTAGGATACTGTATAAAATTGTACGACATTGTTTTTTTTAAGTAATAAATAAGGCTTTTGTTTTTGTAATATCTGTTGTCCTTTTTTTTTTTTTTTTTTTTTTTTTTTTTTTTTTTTTTTTTTTTTTTTTTTTTTTTTTTTTTTTTTTTTTTTTTTTTTTTTTTTTTTTTTTTTTTTTTTTTTTTTTTTTTTTTTTTTTTTTTTTTTTTTTTTTTTTTTTTTTTTTTTTTTTTTTTTTTTTTTTTTTTTTTTTTTTTTTTTTTTTTTTTTTTTTTTTTTTTTTTTTTTTTTTTTTTTTTTTTTTTTTTTTTTTTTTTTTTTTTTTTTTTTTTTTTTTTTTTTTTTTTTTTTTTTTTTTTTTTTTTTTTTTTTTTTTTTTTTTTTTTTTTTTTTTTTTTTTTTTTTTTTTTTTTTTTTTTTTTTTTTTTTTTTTTTTTTTTTTTTTTTTTTTTTTTTTTTTTTTTTTTTTTTTTTTTTTTTTTTTTTTTTTTTTTTTTTTTTTTTTTTTTTTTTTTTTTTTTTTTTTTTTTTTTTTTTTTTTTTTTTTTTTTTTTTTTTTTTTTTTTTTTTTTTTTTTTTTTTTTTTTTTTTTTTTTTTTTTTTTTTTTTTTTTTTTTTTTTTTTTTTTTTTTTTTTTTTTTTTTTTTTTTTTTTTTTTTTTTTTTTTTTTTTTTTTTTTTTTTTTTTTTTTTTTTTTTTTTTTTTTTTTTTTTTTTTTTTTTTTTTTTTTTTTTTTTTTTTTTTTTTTTTTTTTTTTTTTTTTTTTTTTTTTTTTTTTTTTTTTTTTTTTTTTTTTTTTTTTTTTTTTTTTTTTTTTTTTTTTTTTTTTTTTTTTTTTTTTTTTTTTTTTTTTTTTTTTTTTTTTTTTTTTTTTTTTTTTTTTTTTTTTTTTTTTTTTTTATGTGTGTCAAAAGTGGCTCTGAGAGCTGAATTGTTAGCTAAATTTAAGATTAGCCACAGAGATGTCGGGTTTTGTAACAGTATCCCAGCTTCTCCAGCTATGTAAGAAGCTAGGATACTGTATAAGAATTGTACGACATTGTTTTTTTTAAGTAATAAATAAGGCTTTTGTTTTTGTAATATCTGTTGTCCTTTTTTTTTTTTGTTTTTTTTTTGTTAACGCGGGGGAATCTGTTTATAGACCATCCTCCGGTACCCTGGGTGGGCTCGGAGGGATGTGGGCCTCGGCCTGGGCAGCCCATACCCACTAAACCTTCCGCGAATGCCATTAGCCGTTAGGAGCGGGGTGCCCCGGATCTGTCAGCGACAGGACACCCCAACGACCGGCCGGTCCCGGCAAAGACCGGACTTCGTCCTCAAGGGACTTCTCCGGCACTCAGAGAAGTCCCGACGACGCTGAAGCATGCTGGGGCCAGGTACCCATCCTGGCCCCGCTGAATTACAGGGGCAACAGAGGAGGCGTTCGTAACGCCTCCTGCGCACCGATACGTCGCCTGCGGAGGGAGCCTCTGCGCTCCTCTCCTGACCCGCTCGTCAGCCTCCTTCTGGGACATGACCGTCTCACAGAAGGAGGCGACCATAAATCAAGACCTGTCGCTCGAGACCATCGCAGAGCGAGGCTCGGAAGCGACAGGTCTACACCACCGATGGCAGATACCATGTCATGGCGCTGCGCTGCCCATCTCAGGCACACCTCGAGGGTGTGCTGGGCAGAGTCCACCGCAGCACCACAATCATGGCACCGCTCATCGGCCTCCCGATGGACCGTCCGACACAGGTAGTCCCCGAAGCACCCATGCCCCGTGAACACCTGCGTCAGACGGAAGGTGAAGGTTTGCGCTTTCTGCGCATCCAGCGCTCTAGGACCGGGCGCAGAGCACTCGTCGTACGGATACCGTACGAGTGATGCGCCAGGTCCTCCTCCCACCTTCGGCAAAGTGCCACCTCTCCTAGCCGACGGATCCGCCGGACCTCCTCTGGCAAAGGGTTCTCTCCGAGGGCCCTCCTATCCGAGACATAGTCGGACACCTCGGCGAGAACCCCTGCCACGAGCTCCCACGGCGGATCGCCGGCCAGCGAGGTAGCTGCCGCCCACGAGACCGTACGGTACCCCGAATGATTCTGACCGCGACAACCCGCTGCGCCCTGCGCAGCTGAGACCAAATTGCCGCGGCTCAGATCACCCGCCCAGATGGGGGCACCGTACGTGGCCATCTCCGACAGACCCCAGAGTACAGCCTCCTGCACACCGCGCTGGGTCCTCCGAGGTTCGGGAGGAGTCTTCCCAGCGCGGCTGCCGTCCTCAGGACCTTCGGCCCCAACTGTGCGAAGTGGGGTCCGAAGGTCCATCCTCCATCGAGGTGAGTCCCAGATATTTAATCTGGGGCTCACCCTCACCACCTCCCTGGGAGGGTGGCACCCGAAGGGGTCCTTTACGCCCCGTCCTGCGGAAGAGGAGGGCTTCGGTCTTCTCCAGCGGCCCGAAGCCCTAACCTCTCTATGCGGCTGACGACGAGGCCCTCCCACCTCCGCCAGCCGCGCCGCCTCCTTAAACTCCTTTCCCCGGGGTATACGAGGGTGTCATCTGCATAGCAGATGACACCCATCCAGGAGGCGACTCCGCAGGACCCAGTCATAGCCGATGTCCCACAGAATCGGCCCCAACACCGATCCTTGTGGGACACCGCGCTTGGCTTCCCTCACCTTACGGACCCCCTCCGGTCCTCGAATGCCCACCCTCCTGTGGGAGGTAGGCGCCCAACGCGGGAACCGGCTTCGACCCCAGGATTTCGACGCCGGACGTCCGGAGGCTGGAGACACCTCGAACCTTATATATTTGTGGTCCGAGTGTCTCCACCTCCGTTTCCACCCTCCATCCCTCCACTTGCCGTGCGACGGCCGGAGTGGCGAACGACAGGTCCACCACTGAACCTCCCGACCGCCGCACGCATGTGGGCTGTCCCCACATTGAGGAGAGACAGCCCGGCAGCTAGCGCCCACTCTTCCACCTCCCTCCCTTTAGGGTTCGTGCGGGGTTGCCCCAAACCGTGGACTTGGCATTGAAGTCCCCAGCACGAACACCTGGAGGGGCGCTACAGCCGCACCACCGGCCCGAGAGCGTCGAGAAATCGCTCAAAGGCCGGCAGGTCGCGGTTCGGAGAGAAGTAGACTCCAACCAGAGCCACCTCTCCCCGAACCGCCGCCACGTACCCGTGGCCCCTCGCTGGGTACGAGGGGCGGGCCTACTCCAGGCCTCACGGTGATCGCAACGGAGCCGTCCAGATCCCCCGCCCAGTGAGGTAGGGAGGGACAAAGTACGGCTCCGAGATCACCGCGAGATCGACGCTCCACTCCGCCACGGACTGCAGGAAAGATCCTGCGCCGCGGCTGGTGGTTGGCGTTCGCCTGGAGTAGGTTGAGATGTCCGACCATCAACCGGACATCTCCAGCGTCCCTCGAGCTCCCGGCCCGTTGGGGTTGGGCGGGGAGCTTTCCACGGGTGGATGGGGGCGGCACGACATGCCCCCATCACGTGGCTGGCAGGCCTGCCCGCATCGGCGCAGACCGCACAGTGCGGTGGCGCCGAGCAGGCAGCTGCCTTGTGCCCCTTCTGACCGCAGCGATAGCATAGATCGCTGCGGTCGACTGATGGGGGCACGTGCCAGCCACGTGCCCCAGACCCAGGCATCTAAAACAATGCCTGGGTCTTGGCTCCAGGAAGTGGAGGTGCACTCGGCTCCACCCACCGCGATGCTTCCCAGCTGCAGCAGCTTTTCGCCGCTACAGCCGGACACTCCACGAGGGCGGAGCCCATCCCTTGCGGGCCATTGCCGGTGCGCATGCTCCGGACAATGACCTGCGCGGCAGTGCACCCCCCTTCCTGCGCCAGCGCGGCAGTGAGGCGGTCCACAGTAGTGGTGTCATTCAGGCCCGTGACGCGCAAGTCGGCGTTTTTCACGGGCCTGGTGACCTCCACCTCCTCTGTGAGGACCGCCCTCAAACGGTCCGCCAGGGCATCAGCTTTCGCCGAGCTGGCGGTGCCTGGCACCTCAATGAGGCGCGCACCGGTCGCCGATTGGCGGATCCGGAGCGGCCCAATGCCCATCTCCGCCAGGTCCACCGCCTGCTCGGCCTTGAGGAGGGGCCGACGCGTAAGTTACTCCCCTAGTCGCTGCATCAGGCCGTAGTTTAATCACCACGGCCTGGGCGGGGAGCTTTCCACGGGTGGATGGGGGCGGCACGACATGCCCCCATCACGTGGCTGGCAGGCCTGCCCGCATCGGCGCAGACCGCACAGTGCGGTGGCGCCGAGCAGGCAGCTGCCTTGTGCCCCTTCTGACCGCAGCGATAGCATAGATCGCTGCGGTCGACTGATGGGGGCACGTGCCAGCCACGTGCCCCAGACCCAGGCATCTAAAACAATGCCTGGGTCTTGGCTCCAGGAAGTGGAGGTGCACTCGGCTCCACCCACCGCGATGCTTCCCAGCTGCCACCGCGCACCGGCCGAGGCGATCGAGAAATCGCTCAAAGGCCGGCAGGTCGCGGTTCGGAGAGAAGTAGACTCCAACCAGAGCCACCTCTCCCCGAACCGCCGCCACGTACCCGTGGCCCCTCGCTTTGGGTACGAGGGGCGGGCCTACTCCAGGCCTCACGGTGATCGCAACGGAGCCGTCCAGATCCCCGCCCAGTGGTGGGGAGGGGACAAAGTACGGCTCCGAGATCACCGCGAGATCGACGCTCCACTCCGCCACGGACTGCAGGAAAGATCCTGCGCCGCGGCTGGTGGTTGGCGTTCGCCTGGAGTAGGTTGAGATGTCCGACCATCAACCGGACATCTCAGCGTCCCTCGAGCTCCCGGCCCGTTGGGGTTGGGCGGGGAGCTTTCCACGGGTGGATGGGGGGCGGCACGACATGCCCCCCATCACGTGGCTGGCAGGCCTGCCCGCATCGGCGCAGACCGCACAGTGCGGTGGCGCCGAGCAGGCAGCTGCCTTGTGCCCCTTCTGACCGCAGCGATAACATAGATCGCTGCGGTCGACCTGATGGGGGCACGTGCCAGCCACGTGCCCCAGACCCAGGCATCTAAAACAATGCCTGGGTCTTGGCTCCAGGAAGTGGAGGTGCACTCGGCTCCACCCCCACCGCGATGCTTCCCAGCTGCAGCAGCTTTTTCGCCGCTACAGCCGGACACTCCACGAGGGCGGAGCCCATCCCTTGCGGGCCATTGCCGGTGCGCATGCTCCGGACAATGACCTGCGCGGCAGTGCACCCCCCTTCCTGCGCCAGCGCGGCAGTGAGGCGGTCCACAGTAGTGGTGTCATTCAGGCCCGTGACGCGCAAGTCGGCGTTTTTTCACGGGCCTGGTGACCTCCACCTCCTCTGTGAGGACCGCCCTCAAACGGTCCGCCAGGGCATCAGCTTTCGCCGAGCTGGCGGTGCCTGGCACCTCAATGAGGCGCGCACCGGTCGCCGATTGGCGGATCCGGAGCGGCCCAATGCCCATCTCCGCCAGGTCCACCGCCTGCTCGGCCTTGAGGAGGGCCGACGCGTAAGTTACTCCCCTAGTCGCTGCATCAGGCCGTAGTTTAATCACCACGGCCTGTGAGCGGGGGAGCACTATACTGGGCTTCTTCGGGCCCTCCACCTTCTTTTCAAGCGGGGCCTTCGCCCCGCTGCTTCTTCCTTTTCTTGCGGGAGCCCTGCGACGGACCACCTCTGTCCACTCGCTCGGGTTACTCCCCGAGGCTGCCCTTGGTGCCACTGAGACTCCAGCCGACGCCTTGGAGGTCGACGGACCAAAGGAGTCCACTCGACCTCACCGCTTCTTCCTTTCCCCTTCCCTTTCCCCTTGTATCTGGGGGAAGAGCAGAAACTCCTCTGCCTCTGATTGTGGCTGAGCAGCCCCTTGCTTTGGAGGCTCCGCCTCCTTCTCCAAGCGTGCAGCAGGTTTCCCTGCTGCACGGGATTCTTCAATCGCGACCCTTGTCGCCCTTGTCAAAGGCCTGTCGTCGGCCGCTAAAGGAGGGCGGCAGGTCTTTTGTGGGAGCCGGGACTCCAGTTCGGAGAGGCGACCATCAACCAGGTTGCCAACCAACCTGGCGATGTTCCCCTCCAGATCCTGGAGCTGGTCCCGGCTCATAGGACCGTCCTTCTTGACTGCTTTCCGGCTCTCTTCGAACTCCATGCGGTACGCACGGACTTCCTCCCGAAGATTGGCCACCTCACGCTGGAGCCTGTTGTTATCGGCTCTGAGGCGGCGCGATTCCTCGGCCTCCGTGCGCACCACAAGGGTATCCAAGACCTCCTTTACGAAGGTTGACGCCTTCTTTATTTTATTGGAGTACCCCCCTTTAAGGGCAGTACTCTTCCCGGTCAGCTCGAGTATGATACCGAGCTGACCCTCTGCTACCATAAGGTCCTCAGGACCCATGGACCCCAGGTCAGAAGGGAGTTCGACCTCCTTCATTTCCTTCCCTTTTTTCTCCTCTCCCTTCTTAAATCTTTCTTCGAGGCCAGCCGCGAAGGCTGCCTCCACCTCCTCAACCTGCCTCTTCCGCAGAGCCACCCTTGCTTTGGCAATGGTGTCTGCCACCCCCCGCGAGCTCCCTCTTTTCGGAGAAGACACTTTCCCCTTCGCCTTCCTTTTTCCGCGATCTTCCCCAGTTTCGGTGTCGGAACCCGAGCCAGCCGACACCTCCGAGTACAGTCTCTTGCCGTGACACAGCTCTGACTCCGACAGCGATGTCACCGAGACCTCCCAGTGGTCTCAGGCTCCTGCTATCTCCACCTCTGGCAGTTGCCCTTGCCCTCCCACAAGCGGCTCTCCGTCCGAATCGCTAAATTCCTCCCCTGAGGAAATCACTCCCCTGATCGTAGGGATACTCCTTCCCTCCCCACGCGACGAACTACCCCCGGATCTCCCCTCCTTTTCCCAACTTCCTACTCATCCTAAAACTTAACACTCCGACCGAACTAACCAACTAACTAACTAAAAATAACAACTAAATAACAAAAACCACCCACAATATAACAAAACAATCAATAAAATAACAAAAACAACCAACAAAATAAAACGACCAACAAGATAAAAACAACCCCAAAAAACTAAAACCAGAAACACCCTCAAAGAAAACAACCGTCCGAGTCTGCTAAACCCAGGTGTTATGACCTATAGTCCAATATCTGTTGTCCTACGAGGATGATATTTTGTAATAAAATAAATCCTCGTAAATAAATAAATAAAAAAACAATGAAATTAGTTCTATATTTATAGATCTAAATGCAAACTTAAATTCTCGACTTGGCCGACATGTCGCTGAGCCGACGGTGTTTACAAGGAAACCGAATTCGATTTACGCCGATAAATTTCAATGTCCCGTTTCAATTCGTCCAAATCAGCATCTGTGTGATTGTAACAAATTGGAAACGCAGTGGAGTCGAGTATGCTGGGAGCCTTTTAAATCGGCACCCTAATCTCGGCGCGGGGCTATTTGTTTGCTAAAGGGATCTCGCGACTTTAGCGACATCTGTACGTGACTCCGATGTAATGATGCAGCGCCGTCAAGTCGAACGAATTCTAAAACATGTTTGAACAACGTTTAACTAAAGCGTTTTTTTTGTAGTATAAAAAGTAAATTGAACCTATTTATTTAGTAATTTAAAAGACGCCTTATATTGGCTAGTTGGCTAAGTACAAAACTTAGCCGTTAGTAAGTACTAAGCAACTTTCTCACGGCTAAGTTTTTATTTTACTACCTTATGGTCGGGAGAATCCCAACCGACTTGATACCAATAGGTTGTCGGGCACAAATTATAATGAAAGCTTTTATTTCCTTAAAACCTAAAAATAGGTTTCATTTTAGCTAATGAGTTCCTATATCTGTGTATGTTAACGATTATCCGTGATGATCCTCGGATGGGAATGCTTTCGCGTAACACAGTAACCGTCCAAACCGAGGTTACCCCTACTGTGGGCACCCTTGTGTCGAGTTACTAGCGATAAAGGTTCAGGCTAATCGACCTAAGAGCTATGCCACCTCTCAATCCGGTGTAGCAGTCAAGGCCAGCTTTTCTGGCCAATCTGTTCGTCAAAAAAAATGTACGATGCTAAAAAAACGTTTAAAAGTTGTTATCCGATTTCAGGAAAACAGGACGTCAATACGTCTGTATTTTTTTAGTTCATAGCGGCGTTATTTATGGAACAATTGATGTTATTTTGTTTCGTGAGAAACAAGAAAGAATTAAGTGACAATACAAAAACACATCACAGACTGAATACAACACACATTAAAAAATAATGAAAAATAGACAAAACACAGTTAAAGTTACACGGACAAATAATACAAAACATATAATGCCAATATCGGACACCGTCTCAGCATATGCTGTCACAAGGATGCGACAGCGCTGATTTTCAGCGGACTACCGAAAGATGTGCGCGCGCAATACTACTTTTATATGGAGTATTATTATACAGACAGTAAGAGTATAATAAATATGATACATAAATAAAACAGTTATGAGATTAAAATATATTTTATACAATAAAATAATAGATGAAAAAATATCATAAATATTATTGAGTCAAAAATAAACTAAAATAAATAATATGATAATTAAACGTATAAAGTTTAAATTATATAATTAAATATTGGAAACAACAAGCCACTGATGTCGCGGGGATATTATCTTTTTGTATCTTTAACATCAGGTGTTTTAATTTATTTTTATAACTAAGATACTCCGGTAATAAAATAAATCGTGGATCAAACATGAAACATCGCGTTTGATCCATCACGTTGCGATTTATTTGAAGTCGGTTTTTACTACTTTTTTAGTTTCCCAATACATGTGTAACAGAATCTAAAATCTAAAGATAATAATTTTAGATTTTTTTAGTAAATTTTATATTACAATCTTACAACACAATTGTACAGTTATCCTACTTAAACTAGGAAAAGCTGACGTGTGATCACTTTAATATCAAAGTAGCATTTAAGCCCCACCTTTCAGCGTTCATCATCATTACCACGCGGCCGTCACGACAAAAAGTATTCCCGGGATCATTGTCGTCTAGTAGCCGGGGCTATCATGGCGGACTAATGTGGCGGGAAAAGCATATGTCTCAATTAGTGACGCGCGGTAAGTAATGGGCGGTCTGGGAGCGGAATTAGCTAACGGCGCATGGGCGCAGCTTAAAAACTGGAAACTGGAACACGTTTACTTTTTATATCATATATCTAAAATAACTTGTAATATTGTGGAAAAATCATAATAATAGCACGAAGTGGCATTTAAAACCAGTTATCTATTTGATAGACTTGGTACTCGTAGCTCAGTATTCGTGCGGACGCCTTAAGATATACAGTTCGATAGCAATCCGAGTTCGATTTTCGGTGACGGAAGTAATAAAATTGTGTGTTGCAAATTTGAATGCTGATGACCACTTGCTTGGAGGGGAATGAAAAATATCCCGAAATAGTAAATTTTCTAAGGCATGTATGTGGAGACGGCCATTGCACTAGGGCCGCGTGGCGAACTATGTGTACTCTCTTTACAGAGAAAGTTGTGCCTAATAACGAGACATATATATATATATAGACTGTAACTGTGACTAATAAGCTATTTGAATAAATACATAGTTCCCGATAAGACCTACTTACCGGGTCATGGTAACATTATATAGACGAATCGAGAACCTGTTCCAATTTGCAGTCAGTTAAAAAATTAATATGGTACAGATTATTGCGAAATAATTTTATAAATCAAAAATTTACCCAATTTAATTTTTTATACTTTCTAAGCAAGTGCTTGACTACGATCCCACCTGATGTTAAGTGGAAATGCAGTCCTGGATGGTAAGGCGCACTAGCTTAGTAAATGCCTAATCACTCTGCTCTTGAAAATACCCACATTGTAATCGGAGGGAAAGACAGACGCGGGTAAACTATTCCAGTACTTTGCTGTACGAATAATGAAAGACGAAAAAAAGCTTCGTTCGGGTTTGAGGAATGTTTACGACAAAAGGATGAAAGCCTGCAGTGCGACTTGAAGTCCGATGGTGGAACGGGGATGGGGGAATTAGATCATGTAGTTCCTGAGCACACTTTAGTTTTTACTTCTTTCAAATTTAGTGTTTTCTATAGACGATGTTAACTGAAGTTTCTACAAATTCAGTTTTAGTTTAAAACATTATTATAGATAACTAGGAACAGGGTCCCCGAAAAACCGGTGACCGAAATTCCGTGGAGCTATAAGCTAACAGTCACAAAAAATATATAAACAAGTATTCTATGTAACCACTTAAGTAACTACCTCTTCAATTTTTCAAAGTCAATAAATACAATATCCATTCCAGTATTATGACTAAAAGAACTTATTAATCTGCCAACAGTGTCTTATTTTTTTTGTCACGACAAGACCACACATCTAGCCAGTATGCCACCCTAGTTAAAAATCATACATCTCTTATCATGACATCTGCGACTGACAAAATACAACGCAATTTATAATCCCGCCCGAGCTGTTTTGGCGAAATTCAAGTGGCGTTCAGTTTTAATGCCAACATAAAAAAAAATGCTTTAGAACAAATACATGACACTGGCCGAAAATTGTTACAAATTTGCACTGACGTTTGACATTTGTTGCTTTAGTGACCCGCTCTCGAAAATACAAACTGTATAACGGTAACAAATTAATCAATGATTCTTTTACCCTATAAATAAGGTTTAATTTCGTACATCTTATTATTTTTATTTGTAGGAACGTGGATTTATTTTGGCGGGAAAGTGATGCCACTAATATATCTGTCAGTGGGGCGTTTTGTTGCGGGATCCATTGACAACATGTGCAGTGATTTGTTTAGACCGCACACAAATGTTTTACTCTTAATATTGTTATTAGGCGACGATATATTTGTCGCACTCTTAAATATTTCACGACTTTCTCAAGTCGTAAAACTATTAGATAGAAATGGTGCAAGGAATTTATAAACACGAGTAATGACACCATAGAATAAATATAACATCTAACCATAGAGCAACATATCAGTTTTTATGGTGCATTATGTAGTTGCATGTAATTAATGAAGTCTATTTTCGATCAATTTTAATAAGTGATTTTTTTAATCTGTTGTTAACAGGTGTACTAATAAGGCCGGTGATAAACAAAACAAAATGTGTCTTTTTCAACCCAGCTGAGGGTAAAAGGAAATTGCAGGATACATTTTCTAATGATTTTCACATCAAGGTTTTTACACTACCGTCTTATTTAAAATTATTTATGTCAATTATAGGTCCGCCAATGCTTGGTTTTGGAATTTATTATATTACAGGATTCTAAGCTGTTGAAAATATGTTATTATTTTATGATCTCAAGTGATTGCCATCCACAACACCATAGGATATGCAGGTGAGTTGCCGTCCTTTAAGAAAGAATTGGGCTCGTTTTAGAAGGTACTCAAATCGTATAGGTTTCGAAACACCACTACTTACAACACATTTCCTTCAAGTTTAAATTATACTATTTTAAACTGTAATAGTTTTACTAAAGACAGTTCTTTACAAAA
Source organism: Meandrusa payeni (assembly GCA_029286785.1). NCBI lineage: Eukaryota > Metazoa > Arthropoda > Insecta > Lepidoptera > Papilionidae > Meandrusa > Meandrusa payeni. The sequence goes on from JAGSMX010000023.1 coordinate 5,714,516, forward strand.
CGCGTTTACACAAGTGAATACAGCTAGACGATAAATCTAAATGAACTATCACGGCCCGGAACAGTTAATACAAATGGCACTATTAAAAGATCGTCTCTCATTCTCTAAAAATATCCGTCCCCCGTCCCACAGCCCAGTCATATGTCTTTATTTCGTCTAATAACAATTTGGGCAATTATGTGACAAAAGGGAAGTGTTTTCGTCGGTCACATTACTCCGGCAGGGCGGGATCCTACTCCCCGGGGGCAATCTACCCACATTATTGCTCCATAGTGATTTATAAGCCATCGCCTCGCCACCAGGTTTCGATCCGTTCCTCGCGCGTTCACTGATAGAATTACATTTAACTGTTGCGTTAAAAAATAGTTACGGATGATTGTGAAAAAATGTGTAAGTGTTGTTTAGTGTAATGTTATAATTTGTAGGTCTCGTGGAGTAAAATAGTCCAACAACTAATACACTCGCTTTATTGAGACAGCGTAACGTTGTACAAGAATTATTTATAACGAGTACCGTGACAACTGCGCGTCCTCATAATCTTTATACAAAATGAATAGAAGTCGGATTAGGAACTAATTAAGTTACAACTATTGTTTACAATGCCAAGTTCATGTGACGATCAACTAAATTATTAATTATGAATTAAAGATACAATAAGGTTCAGGTAAATCATTAAGATATCATTGGAAGTAGTTATTATGCATAACAATCGCTGGGTGTCATGTGTTGCCAGCTAACAGTAATTTTGGAATACGAACTTCATGTATTATACAATTTTATTATTTACTAGCGCCCGCGGAGTTATCCGCTATTTCAAACTGTTTTGTTAGTTTCTAAAATAAACGTAGGTAACTCGTTGTTACATGTATTAGACGGAACAAAAGCCAGACAAATATTGTAAGAAAATGTTATTTTGGTATTGTGTACTGTGTGTGTATTTATTCAAATGCATGTAGTTATGTAGTTAGTCATTCTAATATTACACACACACACACTCTCCATTTATTTGTATAGACAAGTAAAATATGTTGTTTTTAATGTTTCTCTGAAGATCTGGCTTCCATATAATCCTTCTACATTCACATCGGTGGTTGACATTTTTAAAGAGTACTTATCTAGTCTTGGATTGCTATTTTTTTATAACGAACTACACAGTTTGGCCAGAGAATCTAGCTTTTACTGTTTCTTCAGCGGATTAAGAGGTGGTATAGATCTTAGGTCGCTTAGCCTGAACATCTATCGCTGGTAACTCGACACAAAGGTGAAGGGGTAACCTCGGCTTGGACGGTTACTATGTTACGCAACGGATTGTCATAGATCTATTAATATCTTCATCAACGATTTTTTTTCTGTACGTTTGTAGGAGGTCTCTAGTATATTTTTTTTTTTTTTTAAACAATAAAGCGCAACCACAGACTTGTGTCCGTGATCTTTTCTAAAGTACTTTATTTGTTAAGAAAACTGCTACCTGTACAGTTATTATAATTTTTTTTATGCCTGATTTTGGAAGGTGGTGTTGGAGAATGCTCTGGTTATGGCGTCTAGTATATCTTCGGAACCTAAGCTCCATACTGAATAAAGTTAAGATGGTATCTAATGTAAGTAATAAAAACAAATTAAAATCAGATCCACAACTCCACGACAAATAAAACGAAAACCTCCACCTTTTTTCAAGTCGGGTGAAAAGCCGGCACAACTCGTAATCTGTGTTTACTAGATTTTACAAACAGCGGGACATAAATCGAATTTAAAACCAATTTGCGAGCGTAAGTTACACGGGAGGGTCGGGATGCGGCGCGCCGTGCTTGCTCGCCCGTTTGTTTTCGTGAATGTACCGCGCTCGAGCTGACGGTGTTAACGCGAAACGGTGAAAAGGTTTTTAATGGCTTCAACTGTACTTTAAACCTCACGCTAGAACACAGTAATGACACATCACGGATTTAACATTCCGCTACTAAGCGTGCACACCCACTTTTATTTCCGATGTATCACAGTTGTATTACAAATTTTTGGCGTCCAAATTTTTTTTCCTCCACATTCGGGCTCGCTGCCGTTAACAATTCGTGGCCTAGCCAATATTACAATAAACATGCATTCCTCTATACGTGTTTTAAAAGTTCCTTGGTTTATTTTCGGAACCGAAGATGCTATCCTAAAAAAACATTTCGATCAAAAATAAATACCATAGTTCACAGATAACGGTGCGATGAATGAGTGCACAAAAATAAAAAAAAACAGACAATTGACAATAATAATTGGAACTTCCTCCTTTTTTGTAGTCGGTTAAAACATAAAAATCTTAATATATATAATTTCATTAAAATATATTTACGTATAATTAAAATAAAAGTGTATGTAACGCCATATTTATACACAACCGATTCGCGGCCGCCTTACTTTTTACAGGTTTTTTGGCTGAAAATCAGCACATGCTGAGCCAACCCCTCTAAGGCACAAGTTCTGTTTCTTCACAATTTTAATTACTTTTATAGACATAGACATTTATTTATTGGCATCACAATACAAAAACACATCACAGACTGAATATAACGCACATTAAAAAAGAATGAAAAATAGACAAAACACAGTTAAAGTTACACGGACAAATAATACAAAACATATGATGCCGATATCGGACACGGATCGGACGGACACATCGGATTTTCAGCGGTGTCGCATCCATGTTGTTTTTTGTCTTGTTTTACCTGTTGTTTCTGTGTTCTTGTGTCGAATAAATGTTTATTCTATTCTATTAGCTTACATACTGGCTTAATTTTTTAGTCATCCATATCTCAGCACTAACTTATGTTAATTACTACAAAGAATACTAGAATAATCTATAATAAATGTTCAGGCTCCTGCCGGAAAAGTAATGCAATTCCGCAGGATTTAAATGGGTAGGAACATACCTCCACGCCAGTGAAGCGATTAGCCACAAACGTCTTTAGCCGTGAGATATCACCTTTGATCCAGCCATGAACCGCACTCGAGTCACACCAAAACACCATTTTCCCTGGCTTATATCTAAGGGAGTCAACTACGGACTTAGTGAGCTTGGCGGCGAGCAACGCTGCGCACAGTTCAAGTCTAGGGATGCTGGTAGGTTTCAACGGTGCTACTTTCGACTTCGCACACAACAATCTAACATTGACGTCATTATTTAGGCCAATTGATTTAGTATATATACAATAAATAAATGTAATTACCTTTTACCCATACTTAAATATTGATCGGTGTACTTTATTACGATAACGTGAATGGAAAATAAAAGGCCAAAGCAATTAATTATTTTAAAACAAGCGAAGGCGTAATGAAAATCTTTACTTGTTATGTACAAAACGTGTGAGGTTTGTACTGATAAGTCCGTATCTACTTTTTGTCACCATTTGTCAATGTTATTTATATAATCGTCACTGGCTATAACACTGACATTTTTGTTGAATATTCAACAAGTCTTTTTTAAAACACTTACAGTTGTTTCTTACGCCATTTTCCACACTGATTTTTTTTTGTTGTTTTTGAATATTTTATGGCTTGGTAACAAGACTTTTAAGCCAAGTCTTTTTTAATACACTTATTTCTTACGTCTAGGATAAAAATGAAAATGTAAGTTAACCCCCTTATGAGTTCCCGCCCATTTTTTTTTTCCCACTGACATTTTAATTAGCTTACGCCACTGTATTATATCAGCAAGCACGATCTGCAGATTAAGGCTTGGGCATGCGTGTACCCCCGTCCACCTGGCTAAGCTACACATTAGAGACAGCTCCCTTTGTGAATGTGGACTAGACGAAGGGACTCCTAATCACCTTTTTTTCAATTGCCCCTTATTATCTTCTTCCCTCTACGACCTCCTTCCTAATGATATCCCGCGCCCCATAGACTTCAAATCCCTACTATCTCTTGTTAACTCTCCTTTTGTTTATATTTTATGTTCATTCCTTCACAAAAATAACATTAGACTTTAGTTTGTCTGTCTTTTAAACGACTAACCCTATGTATATATTGTGTTTGTTTCTATTGTTTTAGACTTATCAACAGTGAGCATCGCGCGGGATTGTCTCAGCAGTAATCACACATACTTCCTTATAGTTTAGATCCTTGTCCGTCACGAAGCCCGCTTTTTACAGCAGTTTTACGTACACACTTCGACATTGGCGAAATCTATATGGAAACGCCATAAACAAAAACAATAATCAATCAATCTGATTATATCAGAATAAGTCAACTTTATGTTTTGTGTCCTTAGAGAAAATACACCACCATACAAAACCTTCACGCAAAACAAACACGTTGTATCTTATAGTTTAAGCATATGTCTATATCTTCTGTAATTTTTGCAGTACATGGTAAAATTTTGTAAAAGGGTATACGCCATAGTGCGGATTGCCTTAGAAAAGTTAAAACTTTACAATTATGCGTATATTGTATTGTGTATACGTGAGGATTTTTTATGGGGTATAAACTAGTGCATGACCACGATCCCACCTGATGTTAAGTGGTGATATAGTCGAAAGATGGTACGCGATAGTTTAGTAAGTGCCTATTCCTAAATACGCATAAAGATTTGGTATTGTTTATAATGCTAATGGTAATAATAACACTGCACGTGCTTTGGGAAAAAAATAAACTGAAAAACCATTACCTGAAGTACTTTTCGTTATTAATTAATTAATTTATTTAATATTTATTGGCACAAAAGCGTACACAAGGCGAACTTAATGCTAGAAGGCATTTTCTGCCAGTCTACCTTGGAGTCGTGTAAAGACAAAGTAAAGCTTAGAGAAAAAAAGAGAATCGTAATTAGTGTTTTCTTATTTTTAAAAGTCCCGCCCGAGTTTCGGCCAGCAATGCGACTTACCGCTGCGTCTGAACATTGTAGGTGTATGGAGCGGTGCGTAACAATATACATTGGCTCAGGATAGGGGCCGCCAGCCCGGTAGTTCGGGGCTCGTAGAGTAAGACTACGGTGTCCCTGTCGTAGAAGGCGAAAGGGTGGGGGCCTTTGTCGTCTGCTGAAGTGGACCCGGCAGAAGGCGACATCGGCTGGCCCGTGTCGCCTTCCACTGCGAGGGCACAGGACATGCTGTCCGAAGAGCACAGCGTAGAAGGACTCCGGTGCGTTCGACCGGAGTTCTCGGAGCCCCTCACCATTTAAAACAAATAAAAATATATTTTCATATGTATATAATTAAACATACATAGTTAAAAAAATTATAAGTAACAATAAATAGATACATATATAACTACATACATATAGATGGATAGGTACAGAAAAAGGAAATTAATTTGGCTGTAATTTATATGAGACACTAAGTATGTGTTAGCTAGCAACACATGGCACCAAGCGATTGTTATGCATAATAACTACCTGAACCTAATTGTATCTTTAATTCATAATTAATAATTTAGTTGATCGTCACATGAACTTGGCATTGTAAACAATAGTTTAACCTCATTAGTTCCTAATCTGACTTCGAATTAATTTTGTATAAAGATTGTGTGAGGACAAGCAGTTGTGGCGGTATTCGTCAAAATAATTCCTTGTACAACGTTACGCTATCTAAATAAAGCGAGTGTATTAGTTATTGGACTATTTCATTCCACAAAACCTACAAATTATAACATATGACTAACAATGTAGCTTAATGCGCACAGTGTTTGAAACCGTAGTTGAAATAATCTCGGATATAATAAATAAGACATGAAAATAAAGCGAGGGCACAGTCAAGTGGCGTCTTAAGAGGGACTCAAACGGTTTGTTGTGACTACTTGGAATTGAAGAGCTACAAAAAGCTATCAGCCAAACGAAAAGTTCAAAAGCAGCGCCTTCCGCGCACTCGTCTCTACAACAATATTTTTTTACACCTTCAATAAATACTTTCTTCTTTACTAAAGATACTCGTATATCAAATATATCACAGCATATGTCTGTTAGAGCCGTGGTAGCTCAGTGTCCGGGCGGTCGCCTCAAGTTGCATAGTACGATAGCAATCCGAATTCGATCCCCGGTTCCGGCACCACTAAATTTGTTGTTGCAATTTTATGTGCTGATTTACCACGCGCTCGTCGGTGAAGACAAACATCGTGAGGAAACCAAATCTTTGATATTTTTTCTAAGACATGTGAAGTCTGCCAATCGGCACTAGGGCCGCGTGGTGGACTATGCCGTCATACTCTCAATGCTGAGAAGGCCTGCGAAGGCAGTGGGATATATATATAAAGGCTGTCTAAAGTATATGTCTGTTCCATGTTTTAAAACGAAATTTGAATATATTAAGCTTTACATGTCGTTTATTGTAAATCATAAAACTACATGTATAATATAACGAAATTGTGCCAAATTTCTGGTTTAAAACATGACCACTTTGTCCATAGTAGTGTCCATCCACTACAATCATGTTAGGGGAACCTTGACCTATGAGAAGTGCTCTCGTGCTTTTAGCAACAAGCTCGGGTACGCCACCCACGAAAGAGCACACGAGAGGGCAGAAAACCTAAGCCCTACCAAATTACTAGCTGAATGAAGCGTCCTAATTAAAATGCCTTTCCAGTGACACAGTCGCCATGGCCGACATCGGCCTAGACATAAATCATCATCATCATCATTAAATACCTAAGATCCAATGACAATAAAACTTATACGGGACCTAATCGAGGGTCAGGCTAAGCCACCTAGACACCTAAGAGCTGTGTCACCTCTCAATAAGGGTGAAGCAGTCAAGGCCAGCTTCTTTGGCCAATCTGTGTAGTTCGTTATAAAAAATATAGAAAAAAAGTGACCTAATAAAAAAGGGCAGCGCTATAAGTGCACCAAAATTTAAAAATAAACGAATTGAGAACCTCCTCCTATTTTGTACGTCGGTTAAAAATTAGTATAACTGGCAGCCATTACAAACGTACGAACATCGTTGATAAGGATCGGTCGTTAGACTGTCACGGCTTATGCACTGACTGCTGCATTACACCACGCGTGCAGAGTTTTTGTAGCTCTGTGTTCTACTGTTTTTATACTGTGCCCTAAATGTCACAAATTTGAAAAAAAAACAAAATGTCAAACGTTTTGGCGCCATGCGGGGAAAAAGAACTATTTAGGCGTCTCAGCGATGGAATTTGTACATTTATGGCAATGTTTTTTGTGTTTCAGAGATAATTATAATTATAATTATAAGCTTAATATAGCTTTCTGAAGATTGAGTGGGGTAGACAGAAATAGCAATATGAATTTTGGCAAGTGTCATATGTCACATTTCGCTATACTGTGTTCACCACCACCAAGGCAAGGTCAGCAAAGGCAGGTCCAAACCATTCGCCTGCTCTGAATCGTGTCCAAGCAAATGCTTCAGTTTGGAAAAGTTTGCAAAATTCTTAGTAACAAACTAATAGAGCGACTTTTGTCTCTGTCTATCTTGATTTACCTGTCTACATTATTTCAAAGGACGTAAGACGTTATTGTCACTATAAAATTATTTGACAGACATAAGTATACATTTTATAAGTAACTTTTTCAACGTCGGTGGAGAGAATAACAATTTGTGTTTAAAACTGACAGACATGGTGAGGTATTTATCTATATAATAGGTTGTCAAATATCTCCCTTCCGCCTTTTTGACTTTTGAATTTCGCGGCTATGTACAAAGCGCTACAGAGCTCGTATCTAGCAATACTATACATAATTTGAAAGGTCTTGACATAACCTACAAAACGACGCTATGCATAATTAGTTTGGTTCAACAGTTATAGACACGCTTTGTACGCTTTGTACATAGCCGCGAAATTCAAAAGACAAAAAGGCGGAAGGGAGATATTTGACAACCTTATATAATATACAATTTACAAACTAATACCAAACTTAAAGGTTGTAGCTGTCGGAACATAATCTCATTCTAAGCAATTACACACCAATTAAACCTTATTGTATCTCTATTTAGGTGTAATTGTTACAGGGGCGTAATGGTATGCCATAATAATCACAATGTAACTTCGTACAACAGCGCCTACGCGATAGTTACATTACAAGGTTAGATATTTCATATCGCTAATTACTCGTAATGAGATATTGTGTCGTACCGGTTCAACTGGCCAAATACTCTTGTGCAATCTTGTGAATGAATTTATATTAATTTAAAAGATACACCAATAAAATAAACCATTAAAATTAAAAAAAATAAGTGTTACAGATATAAATTAGAGTGCATTAACAAATCTAGAACAAGTATATTTAGGAATAAAAACAAAAACCGACTTCAAATCGTGAACGCCATCTTTGTATTTACAAATTACCGTAGGAATATTATAAAAAGAAATTAGATTTCTATATTAGAAAAAGAAGCGTTAATAGCCTAATGGTTAATCTCCAGCTCACTTAGCTTATTGAAAAGTTGATAAGATTCAAATTATTTAGACACTATATCTATTCTTTGTGCTTAGGTACGAGAGATATGACTTGTCTTCAACTTATCTAGATAAGCGAAGGTCAGGTCGCTGGCAAAAGAAGTGTTGGTTGTAGAAGGAAATCATGCATGCGGTCACATCAGAGAGTGGACCGGAATTACTGGCCACTATCTGTTTCGCTTCGCAAGAGACAGAGAGAGATATGGTGAACTGACAAACCTTCGTTAATCAGAGAGGCACTTTAAGAAGAAGACACTTTATCAAAACTACCGTTACTACAAACGCGAAATGGTAACTTTAAATCGAGTTCTTAAATCAGGCACAGATAACAATAAAATAAAAAAGAAACCTCAAACAATGAACGCACAGTGCAATTTCACTGAATAAAAAATAACTTCGAGCCATCGGTTAACGGGGCGTAAAACCAGAAGCTACGTGCTGATTGAAAGTGACCGAATATTTAAGGCGTGTGAATTACTAGAGATGCCCGTGAGAATGTGGTCTGTGATAGATTTTTTTTAAATTTAATATCTACCACCTTTTCCCATAGGCTGCCAGTAACGTTTCGATTTTACACCTTGTATAGTTATTGGTTTTACTTTTTTTTCCATAATTTACCGACTCCCATTTCAATTTTTTTTGCGGTAGAGGCAAGTTGTATTCTCATCTTAAAATATGGCACTCGATTATGTAATTATTTTTCTATTAAAAGTGAATAATTTGAAACAAAAGGCAAGCATAATTTTTAAAAAAATTATCATAGAAAAACTGACAGACATATAATTGATAATTTAATTAATATTTGTTTGTTAAACTATTAAATTACGCCTAAATTAATGATCTATTTACTGAAACTAAACAATATATATTCTATACTAGTAACATTATAGACGACAAGACGCGATGCTAGCCGGATCGTTGCGATATGCCATCAGAACGTTTTCTCGTTTTTTCGCCTTACGTATTTCACATTAAAACGATATTTATTTTTAAATTAATGTCTTTGATATAATGGAATTGAAACAATTGGAAAATTTCAAATTCTGCAAGGCGTACTTAACAACATATTATAGTCATAAGAAATCAATTTCCAAGTATCTGTGCATTTTAGCCGCCAATTATCATGTGTATAACAAGCTTTTCGCGCCCAAAACTCGGCTGTGTCAACTTGACAGCGAGTGGCTTTTGCCGCGAGAATCAATTGAATCATTGAACAATCTTGGCCGATTTCGTTTGTTGTGGTCGCTACACGTATTCACTGTAAAGAATTATTCGGTGAAGGGACTGGGTTTTCTTTGTTTTGTTAAAGTATTATCTGTTGTATTCCCTTCTTTCTTTCCTTTTGGTTTCCTTTTGGAAGTAACGCTCAGTTGTTTCAAATATCGACCCATTCGTTGCAATCGTAGATAAAATTCTCATCTTTTTATGGCTCAATCCGATTGAGCCGAGCTCTTAGGGTGCTCATAATCTTTGGACTTCTATTACGAATAACTTCGAGAAAGTTGCTTCAGAAGGGACTTCCACTTGGACCGTTACTCTAGACGCGACAGCATTGTAACCGATCAGATTCTTCCACCGGATTATGGGAGTTTAATGAGAATTTTATACAATCTGTCGCTAAATTCTAGCGAAATGGCATTTGCCCAAATTAAAAAAGGCAAGAAATATATTACGAATTTGATCCATTATAGATTCATTCTACGTATAGCGTATGCATTATAACTCGAAGGTGCCCTTAAGGACCGATCAGATGCTTCCACCGGATTACTGGGAGTTTTAAAAAGAATATTTATACAATCTGTTACTTCGGGAACGAAATGGCATAATACTCTAATACTTATAAGAATAAATCTCGCTAACAAACAAGATGGTGGACACATGGGCATTTGTCCAAATTAAAAAAGGCAAGAAATTATCATAGATTCATTCTGCGTTAGGATGAGTCGATCTGCGAAATGTGACGTTACTTACGACTTAAGTTGCGGTTGTTAGTGGCAACACATCGTGGTTAGTGGTAATAAACTTAAACTAGAATACAATCATAATAATATTCCAAATTTAAAAACTGAAAAAAAAAATTAAGTCCAACCGGATACTTATCCCTAATTAAGGAGCAGAAACAGAAACATTGTCACGGCTCATTATGCGGCGGCTCTACAAAGTGTTGCCAGTTCGTCAATACGCGCGAGTCGCTCGTCGTAAATAGGCCGTGGTGGCAACCGAGCCGTTCAGTCGCGACTGCCTGCGACCGTTTGTTTTGATAACACCGCTCACGTGTTTTTTAAAAGAGCATTCTGGTTGGTACTTGTCATATGTACGAAGTTAAAGTCTATAGGGCTGTCTAAAGGCCGGTTATAATCTGGTTAAAATACTTAAAAAGGGAAAGACTTCGAAACAGCATTTAATGGAAAAGGTGCAAATTTGGAAAAGCAACATGATAGCCGACTCCCACGAGTACGTTAAACGCCTTTAAGAATATTTCATTATGTACTATTTCCCGAAATGGCAGTAGAACTCAATTGAAGCATGTGTTCGATTTGTATTTAGATCTTCTTGAGCTCCTAGAGTTCGATGTAGTCGCCATCATCAATATAAAAAAGTGGAACTAGAACTGTCAACTGACAAATTTAAAACATGCATTCCAATTTCAAATCTAAACTTGATAATCATAGAGTAAAGAACAAAATGGAAGACATACCGTTAATAGAATCAGTCTTATCAAATAACAACTAGAGAATTACCGTCATTAATATCGCCGACTCTATTCTTATGCATGAAATCAAATTGGAATTGTGTTCATATTTCTGTTTTGTTTCTTTTGTTGGCCGACACCCTGTTATTACGCGCAGTTCGTCTAATGACTACAAACGGTCGAAGTTTGCATATGTAATCGTATAAATAGTAATTTATCTATGTTCGTTATCAAATATTACGTAAAAACATCAGTTTCCTAATAAATAAAATCACTCACACCCTTCAAATAAATTGGTAGATAGAGATTACTGATTTTCATTTCACCGGTCATGACTCACCTCTCCCTTCTCTTAACCGAGTTCGTAAAAGGAGATAGTAAATAATTCGCCATACCTCTCCCATCTCTTTTTAACCGAATTCATAAATGGAGATAAGAAAGAGATTAATGAATTCGTATTATTTAATGTTTGCACCGTCATCTATGAACTGAATTTTGGCAATATTGTTGGTATAGAACCTTGAATTCCGAAGATGGCAACACCTAAAACTCGTATAGAAAAATGTTTCTTTGTTGAGATATTGCTTATGACAATCAAAAAAATGTGATAAAGGGAACAGAATATAGGCGCCCATATTTCAGAAAAGCTATCAGCAACAGTTTCACAGTGAACCTTTAGCCTATTCAAAATCTAAATATTTATTTTAGTACAATATAAGGAGACATTGCCATATTCAACGAAAATATAGCTTACACAAGTTGAATTGAATAACTTACACCTGTATAATCTATGGTAGGAGGAATGAGTGATTGTTTTTGGATTCTCAATATGGAATAAGTCTGTAGTGTATCACCTGTGTGACAGAGCAGTGCGTGCTGAAAGCAACCGCGTGATTAACAACCGAGCGAAGAAAAAATCAATAGGCAACACGTAAGCTCGCATTCGTCACGCTTCTTTCGCTAAACTCCCAATAGACCCGTACGATGTAAGAAAAGAGTGGTTTTTCTATAAAAATTCCATCCATTTGAGCTCCGTAACGAGGCGTCCGAACGAAACGTGGCAGGATATTCAATTTGTACTCGTTAAAGAGCTGTCCACGTCCATTGTTCACGAAACGCGACCAGTAAATTACGTTTTGATGCGGTGCCGAAGGCGTACACGGATTTAGTCTTTATTTAAAAAAACTTATTAAAATTAACCATTGATATGCGATAAAAATATTGCATGGTAATAGAACCATAGTTTAAAACAACTAGAAAACGAGCTAATTACAATGTGAACTGAAAGTAGAAGATGTATTTTCACGATGACAACCTAACTAATTGATAATAATACCTGTATTATCTATTAACTAACATTAGTTAAATGAATTACTACAATAACACAATTCCAAGAAAGAATTTATTAATTGAAACAATATCGAATGAGATCGGAAAACCATAGTGGTAATCAAGAACAATAATGTCACTGAACGTTCATTATGACGTAATTGGTTTAGCAGACCGACCTCAACCAACATCTCTGTTAAATCTTGAGACTTAGTGACGCAATTGCATAACCAATATTAATTATTTATTGGTCTTATCTTATATCTTCTACCTGCATGTACAACCCAAAATAAGTTTTACTGAAATATGCCTAGATCTATATAAAAAGGCACATAAAAAATATAGCTTGTTCTATCTGTGCCTTTACGCTCTCTCTGCCACAGATTATGTCATTATTGTAATTCAATGACGTCTGTTTTAGAATCGTGTTTTTTGCCGTTCGAAAACCGGCGTTATTCAACCCAAAAGAAAATAAATAGAAGTTTAGAAAAGTGTTAATACGTGCGTGTCGATCGGATGCCGGGCAACTTAGATACATTGACTAAACACAGTCGACACTGCCAAGTAACGAGATCCTACAATTTTATTGATTATTTTCAATCGGGAGAAGGGCATGTTTAACATTCACCACCGGTATAGTAGAACGGAATTTATAATGTTGATTCCATATACATCGCATCGTAGTTTTTAAAAAACAATGAAAAATCAATATGGATTTTTTTATTTCATTCATCTTGACGAACATGAAATTGAGGTTTGACACGCACGTTGGTAAAACCGTCAAACAAGCAACCAAAATGCTTGGATTTCTAAAAAGAAACACAAAGGACTTTAAAAGCACGACAGTAATTATCACTCTATATAACGCCTTAGTCCATTCACACCTTCAATTCGCCAGTGCCTCTTGGAATCCAGTATATAATTGACATTCTCAGCGAATAGAAAATGTCCAACGTTTACACGACATCTTGCGTTCGTCTCGCGTAATACATATCGCAGATATCCTTATAGTGACAGATTAAATTATTTTCATATGCATACTTTGTGTAATCGCCGTTGTAAATTAAAAAATGTTAGATGTAGTTTTTCTTCACAAAGCCATCAATGGCGAAATAAAAAGTAGACTGATACTCGAAAACATTATCGTTAGAGTGCCATTCAAATATCCAAGAAGTCGTTGTTGTAGGATTTTTGATGTGCCGCATTCTAAAACCAAACTACTGTCACACTCGCCCTTGCCAAGGTTTTCCGCTACATATAACCTCCTTAACACTAAGTCCACGTTGGTTGACATTTTTTCTAATTCACGCAAGTTCTTCCGCTCCTTAGTGTTAAAAATATCAGACTCAGGGCCCAGTTCCGACAGCTGTCTACCCGATTTACTAATGTAATTGTTTAAATAAATGGACACAAACATTTTATAAGAGTGCAGCTGAAATAAATCGAAGAAACAAACGAACACACAAAATCCCTTTCCTCATGGAAAAAAACAAAAATAGATATTACAATATTTGTTACCGACCTTAATAAAGCTATACTTTTGAGACTAATAAGCAATATTAAGATGCCTATCAAACATCATTACGTCGAATAAAATTGCCAGCATCAAAAATTACGAATTCACGTACGGCGCGACGACATTCAAATTGTCTTCCTTATTAATATGTCGTTAGATTATATAAAATCTAATGCGATTTAGGCAGCATTGTCGCGTCCTGCGTCAGGTGTGATCGTTCGGGCGTAACTGATTCGATATTTTTTGCGACCTCTTAACGATGTCTTTGGACTTTTTTTAGAGGTTTGCGTGTTTTATACAGGTCCTAATTGAGGTCCAGATTCGCTAAGGATGCGATTAGGTCATGATTGATACAGCTGTTTTGCCGTTTTGATGCCTTAGGTATTTAAATCGTATATTATAAATTGTTCCCCTTTGTTAATTTTGACTTCTTCGAAAATAAGCATGACGGTGAACGAATGGAATCTAAATTATAATTAATGAAATGTTTTAATTTATTTTTATTATTCACGAACACATTTGTGTTAAAATTTTGGCGGTAATAAATTTCTGTAAAGACGATTTCCTCGTTTGAATTGTAAGCGACAACTGCAATAAACACTATGTCTGTAATATTTATCGTTTTTATAATTAATATAATGGAAATTAAAATTAATTAATTACGATTTTATATTCTGTGGATATTCGTTGACAAGTTTAATAAAAGAGGTTCTATGTGTTCCAAATCTATACAATTTTAGCGTACACACCCGCTTCGCCGAGCTAGATTTTGCTTTATTTTATTTAAACAATAAACTTACATAATTAAATATTTGATTTTAATCTCACAATTTATTAAATAATTTCTCTCCGTATTCATTCTCTTCTCGAGCGGGTGAGGATAATTACCTACACCTATGTACATGCACTATACTCCATTGTACTTCAATATGGTTCATAATGACATAGACATAAAAATACACAACGCATGTGTCAATACAAATTTGGGTTATAAAACAATAGAATATCATCATAGTTAATAAAAGCTGTATTTGACAGTTAAAAAAGAAGAGTGCTCCGATCCGTCACCAAATTTTACAAGATTACTCGTCACGTCAATCTGAAGATTCCCTGAAAGTTTCATTGGAATCGGTCTAGCCGTTTCGGAGCCTATATGGAACATACCCACACACTTTCTTTTTCATATCAATATCTGTACGAAAGAAGATACTAGCTGTTTGATTAGAGCTAAAACTGCATTTTACAAATTCCGCTACACCCATCTGCTGCGTTCCGTGGCAGTTTCAGATACTTGGCAACCAAGTGTTAGAATAATTTGCCACCGCCCATAAGAGAGAGTAAATCTGTAAACGCATTTAAAAATAAATTAAAACACCTGATGTTAAAGTTACAAAAAGATAATATCCCCGCGACATCGGTGGCTTGTTGTTTCCAATATTTTCAATATTTAATTATATAATTTAAACTTTATACGTTTAATTATCATATTATTTATTTTAGTTTATTTTTGACTCAATAATATTTATGATTTTTTTCATCTATTATTTTATTGTATAAAATATATTTTAATCTCATAACTGTTTTATTTATGTATCATATTTATTATACTCTTACTGTCTGTATAATAATATTCCATATAAAAGTAGTATTGCGCGCGCACGTCTTTAGGTAGTCCCGGGCACCGCTGAAAATCAGCGCTGTCGCATCCTTGTGACAGCTTATGCTGAGACGGTGTCCGATATTCGCATCATATGTTTTGTATTATTTGTCCGTGTAACTTTAACTGTGTTTTGTCTATTTTTCATTCCTTTTTAATGTGTGTTATATTCAGTCTGTGATGTGTTTTTGTATTGTGATGCCAATAAATAAATGTCTATGTCTATATATATAGATAAGGTTTCATTCTTCACAATACGACGTTCACATCTACTAGTACGTTAATTTTAGTGGATATTTGAAGTCGTTTTGTTTTTACTCATAAATAAATTCATTAAATTGCATATTAAATAAGCGAATGATTACTTTTGCCGATGATTCACGTTCTTTCCAGTACGTTATCATGACTAAAGTATTCATTACATGGTCAGCTATTGAACATTAACAAATTTGAATGCGAAAGTCGCACTGGCAAAGAGTTACATAGGCGGTTTAAGTTAACGACGGGAATTTAACTGCGTTGGGTCATTTTTATTAATGTTTGCGGTAAGCCACACATACCAATGACCGGACGGCCCAGTTATCTTAGCAGATGCTAATACATCGGGCGGATCTTATTTCTAAAATACGTAGTACAAGGGATATATCGCTACAAGTCTGACGACCTTTTAACGGCCGCTCCCCTAGGAGCGTTGCTGTAATTTCTTCTTGCAGCGCCAACGCTTCCCGAAGTGGCACTCGAATTTAGTTTAGCTTTTGAATTTCACTTAGATTATCCGTGAAATAGCAACCGACCGATGGTTTGGCCCTCTCGGGCGCGTAATGCTTACGCGTAACATAGTAACCGTCCAAGCCGAGGATACCCCTCACCGGAGGGACCCTTGTATCGAGTTACTATCGGTCGAGTACGGTCAATCTGTCTAGTTCGTCATATTAAAAATAATAAAAAATCGTCAGAAAAATCTAACGGGCACAGGAAAGCGCTCGATGCAAGCCGCTTACATCCTGTCCATTTGGAAGTCGTTGGGGAAGATATGTCCAGCAATGCATGTCTTACAGCTGAAAACTTACGCCAGAGAAGACTATTCTGTTTCACCGGATTTGAGAGGTGGCATAGCTCTTATGTCGCGTAGCCTGAACCTCTATTCGTTCGACACAAGGGTCCTCGCATGTGGCGTAGCCTTGGCTTGATGAATCCCGTTACCGAGGGCCTGAGAGGGCCGAACCAGCTCGATAGGTTGCTTAAACACGGATAGAATAAATGACTTGGATTAGTTAATAGCCTCCAAGAGGGTTGGGTGCAGAGCTTTGCAGATGTTTAATTTTGGGAGTCTTAAATATGAGTAATATACATATCAAGATAAGCGCCCTAAGCACGAACGCCACTTAATCGGGTACAGTTGGAAAAGCCCCCGGGCTGACCACTGCCATGAGAAAAAAGGAACTGCGAAAGATCGTACCCTATTAAGATGTAACGGAAGGCAATTCAACAATTTAATATTTTAAGCGTGAATGTATATGACAGTGATGGTCCGGTGGCAATGCGATTTATAATTGAATATTTATTGCTTTTAAACATATATAAGTAGTCTTTATTTGAAAAAATGTGTAGTAAAATAAATCCGACTTCGAATCGAATAGGAATATTATGAAAAAATAATTACTCAGAACCTAACTAAAACCCTCATAAAACTACTTCAAGAGTAGTTTTATGAGGGTTTTTTTAATAAAATAAATCCTTTTTAGTAAAATCAATCACCGAAATCCGTTGACGTGATTGTGAGCTACCTGGCTCAACATCGTACACAACATATTTTATATTTTATCATATTATTAACAGCAATACATCAAGAGCCTTAGAGGTAATTTATTTAATATACTTGTATGATGATCTGCGCGCTAGGCTACTGAACGGTCTGACACTTACGTGTCCGGGTCCGGTCTACTTCCGCGATCTGGTCTCCTCGGAGGGCAACTTCCTCAAGTTCAGGGAATTTGCACACGCCTGGCATAAAAAGACCCGTTAAAAAGTCGTCTGGCGCCGTCGAGCGAGCTATTATGTTGCGTGCCGTAGAGCCCCTTAAAGGGTTGAGCTCCGAATGGTGGAGAAAGGCCCTGATAAAGAACTTGTAGGGAGTCAAGAAGGTGCGTGTGGGGCCACACAGCTAGACCACGCGTACCCTCCCGCGTTTCGGCCCATATAACCGCGAGGTTGGTGGGGCCATGGGAGGTGGTGGGTAATCCCAGAGGTAATTTATTAAAGACTTACTGACTTTGTTTCAGAGATTCACTTTTAAAGGGCTTTTCCTCCAGCATAACTCACTTGTTCTAAACTGTGCACTAATTGTCTACAGAGAGAGTTCTCTCCTTTTTATCCTAAATTTCTAGTATATGCATCTCTTTCAAAGACGGAAGCGGAAATGGCTTTGGTTGCCGACAACCGATAAAAGTACTTTAGTTGACTAAACTAAAGTACTTTTATAGTCAGTCCATTAACTTTATAGATTATAATATTCAGTAGGACCAACTGTCGCTAACATGATATTAAGTTATTCATTCGTTTGTCGCGCATATAAAGTTAAAGTTACAGCCTTTATAGTATAAGGGCATAGTCCACCACGCGGCCCTAGTGCGGATTGGTAGACTTCACATGCCTTAGAAAAATTTTCTAAGACATGTAGGTTTTTCCTCACGATGTTTTCCTTCACCGCCGAGCGCGTGGTTAATCAGCACATAAAATTGCAACAGCAAATTTATTGGTGCCGGCACCGGGGATCGAACTCGGGTTGCTAGCGTACTATGCAACAAGAGCCAACCGCCTGGACACTGAGCTACCACGGCTCATATACTTAATGCCAATTTAAGACTTATATGGTTTTCCTCATGGATGCCTTTGTCAGAACTAGACCATACAGAACCATCAAAATTGATCTACTCAGTCGAAATTATCGAGGTTATAAACTTAAAAGACATACAGACGAATTGAGAATCTAAATCTTAAAAAGAATCTCCTCCTTTTTTGAAGTCAGTTAAAATGACAACGTCCGCGTTATAAGTCAAGTGTTCAATCAGTCATAAGTGATTTGTTTTAAAATCGATTTTTGTTTGTAGTCTACAAATATATATATATATAATAATCTATTACGTTTTGCAAAGGTACAGTTAAAAGGAAAACTTATTAGTCTAAACATTATCTTATCGCGAAGCGAAACAATAAACGCGCACCATTTACGCGAACTTCGTAAGCGCTAACTGAAACAATAAAATATAACATTAACAAGTTAATTTCGAAAAGCAATTAACTGCTACACGTTTTTGGTTAAAAATAATATTCAAATGTTGGCTGATATAGGGCAACTACAGTAATAAAATGACGCTTTTGTTATTCTAGACATTTCCTTACTATACTTTACACTGTTAACTAAGGTTTTACACTGACAATATACGTTACGTATGCACCAGCACTCACTAACTACGACTAAAAAACGAGTAGGGGCTATTAGTACAATTTGTGCCCGATATATTTCAATAGACTTACCGCTTGTCACACATGGGACATGAAAACTTGATGTTTAACGGGCAAGAAGAACCACGAATTAGTCAAAAGGAAAAGACATCATTTCGCTCTATTATCTCTTGGTCTGCGAAGGTGATGCGAGGCTCTTTGCATTCTCAATCTCATTTACCAAGTTCGCACGGGGAGTGTTCTGAGGAATTGTTCGGAATCATCCCAGCTACTGACTTCTATTATCTCATATCACGGCAGAGAATTTTAATCGACACCATCTTAATGATTGCCGTTCCACGACCGTACGCTTTTCGCGTAAATTTCTTCCACGTGCTGTCAACGTGGAAGAACTGTCACCTGTACGATTTGGGGACCTTCAAGAAACAAGCCCACTCCTGTTTCAAGGGTCGGCAACGTGTTGTGGATGTTCATGAGCGACGGTGATCACTTAAAATCAGGTGAGCCCCAGGCTCCTTTGCCCCTTTTCCTATAAAAAAAAAATACAATAATTCCGTCACTAATACAGTGAATATTTCCGACTAATCCTGTAAAGTTTGGTGGCGATCGGAGCACTCCTCTTTTTGAACTGTCAAACAAGCCATACGTCATCGCATTTCTGACATTAACTTAAGCCCTATATGTTTTTGTGTAAATGATAAGAATGATATTGTATTTTACTGATATGTACATAGGTGTATGTAAACCCGCTCGAGAAGAGAATGAATACGGAGAGAAATTAATAATTTAATATATTGTAAGAGTTACATTAAATATTTAATTTTTTTAATATTTAATTTACTAAGTTAGTTCACCTAACTCCCGAATCATCTCAATTGATGTACTTAACCACTTAATATCAAGTGGGATCGTTGTTTAGAAAATAAGTAAATCGAAAAGAATACTTTTCCAAATAGTCAAGTCATCAAACTTAATGAATATGCAAATATATTATATTTCATTTATATTATTATTCAAATTTACAAAACATACAGTTGGCTTTTAAAGATCCCATATTGTAAATAAAACCACCACCTGTCACTTATGAGACCTAATAAACTTGGTGAAAACCGGCCAGCGATTGCTGTATTTGTTCACCTATACAAGTTTATTTAAGAGTTTCAGCCCTGTAGTTCTAGGCACTCAAGAATAAGACTACGGTATCCCCTGCCTGTGGTAGAAGGCGACTAAAAGGGGCCTCAGGTTCACTGGGTGACAAGGGCCTTTGTCGTCCGCCAAGGTGGACCCGGGAAGAAGACGACATCGGCTGGCTCGTGTCGCCTTGCACTGCGAAGGCACAGGGGGGGCGGGAGTAACCTCCGTAACGTTCTCTAGAGATCCCGCAGCCCCTCACCATGCACCGAGGAAGGGGCACCGGGGATGTTTTAGTGGGTAAAAACCCCACGTAACCGCCGCCTTCCCCCCAGAAAGTAGGGTATCTTTTTGAAGATTACCTCCTCGTTAACAAAAAAAAAGTTTAAGAGTGAAAACAAAACCTGACTTCAAAATTGACGAATCAAATGTTAAACGCTACTGCTTAAAAGCTATTTTATTTTATTTCTATAGTAGCATAGTTATATTTGAAAGTTCTGACGTCTCTTTTCTTTTTCTTCTTCCACATTCGTACACATTGTCGTTACAAAGTACTTACCTAGTCTCGGATTATCATAAACCTACCAATATCTAAATCATGTATTATCATGTATAATAAGAAGAATGCATGGTATTCTTCTACACGATTTATATGACTTTAGGACTCATTACTGCTAAGGAGTTAACACAAATATAATTCAAGTATATTAACGAGAACGCTATTACACGCGGACGCACTCTTTGTATTTCTGAGTTATCGTGGGAACATAACGAAACAGAATTAATCAGAAACATTGACTTTAACAACATTTTTTTAAAAAAACACGAGGTCGTGGTGTATGACGACCGGGGCTAAAACCTCAGCTTCCTCAAACCACGCCAAAAGTGCTCAACTTCCGCTCAAGACCCGATGGACAGATGGGGACAACATCGCGATGGCGTTTCGGAACAGGGACCCGAAGGCGATAAACCACGACAATCAAGTAAAGGCGTTGGCGACATCTGCGAAGACGAAGTGTTGAAGCTTTAAGCTCTTTTATAAACGGAGCAAATATATAATAACATACAAATAAAAAAGGCACGGACGATCAGTCCGTGGAAAAGCAGTTAAAAAAAAAACATTTTTTTAAGTGAACTACACATATTGGCCAGAGAAGCTAGCCTTGTCTGCTTCACCGGATTTTGATTGATCTTAGGTCGCTTAGCCTGAACCTCTATCGCTAGTAATTCGACACAAGGGTCCCCCGGTGAGGGGTAACGTCGACTTGGACGGTTACTATGTTACGCGTAAGCATTTCGAGCCGAGGGCGCCCGCTAGGGCCGAACCACGACTCGGTCGGTAGCTATTTTATTACCTATATATATTAGACAATCTAAGCTAAAGTAACTTATATGCCACTTCGGGAAGCGTTCACGCTGGGAGAAGAAGTGGCCGAAGAAACTCCAGCAACGCTCCTAATCCTATCAAGGGGGTGGGGTTTTCCCATAAAATACTTGTATCGCGCAAGGATTTTTCGCAACCTCCGACGGTCGCGGATGGACTCTTTATATATTGAGTTATTCGTCCATTTGTGGCGTGCACAATGATACCAATATAAAGTAACATACAAACGAATTGAGAACCTCCTCCATTTTTCAAGTCGGTTGAAAATACAGACAAATTGATAACCTCATGTCTAAAGTTAGTTGAGAGTTTATTTACTTATACATAAATGGTATATAAACAGTTTAATGACAACCCGAAAAATCATTGAACTACGATAATTCATTACAAACACACTAATTTTCAACATTGTCCGCGATGATGATTTTCTTTCAAAGCTTTTAAGAACGGCCCGTATATTATTGAATGCTCGTTAAAATGTTACGATTCCTGGGTGTGTTTTTATTGTATATTTTATGACGGGAGAGTTACATTTTAGCGCTGCGGGCTCTTTATTACGGTGTCATAGACTCGAATAATGTTTTAGTACCTGATAACAAGTCGAAAGTCGGTTTCTTCTACATATAATACAAATAGATATAGTCTATGGTAAAAGCGGTATCGAATGGCCACAGATGTCTGTTACGAATAAATTATTGTGTTATCGATACGAAATTAAGAATATTGCCATATTGAAATATTGCTTTATTCGTCGACGAGTTTTGACACTCTCTTGTTATGTACGGTGTTTCGAATGGTTGTGATAATTATACAACTTTATTCAATAAATTCAGACTTTAAAAGTCTTTATTATTTAAAAGCATTTACACTGGTAGCGCAATTATGCTTCACCTATGTCAAAGTCACTCAGAAACACTTATAAGGCGCACTAAAATATTTTGGCCTCGACCAAATTTTGTTTTAAGTAGTTTCCAAATCGCTTATATATAATTATATTACGTTATTACGGTAGCTGTGTCTGTCTTTCTAACAATGCAGATGTTTCCAAGAAAAGAATAAATAGTCATGACAGGCTACCATAGAGAATACATTTCTATTTGGTCCAAAGACAATCCCAACTCTTATTACTTACTTAAAAATACAGAATATATATTAGATGAACAACTTCTACTATTATGTAGCAAAACTACATATTAAATTATTTTCTCTTTTGTTTCAGATGGTCAGTCAAATCACCTTAACTTATTCAACTCGAGGCCGCAGCCGAAAAAGAAACGAAAATCCAGAACAGCCTTCACCAACCATCAGATCTTTGAATTGGAGAAGCGTTTCCTTTATCAGAAGTACCTATCACCAGCGGATAGGGACGAAATAGCCAGCTCTCTCGGTCTCTCCAACGCACAAGTAATAACGTGGTTCCAAAATAGACGGGCGAAGCTTAAACGGGATATGGAGGAATTAAAAAAAGATGTCGAAAGCGCTAAAGTCTTATCGGCGCATAAAACCTTCTTGGAGAACGTGACAGATTTGGGGATATTGAAGAAGAAAGCGATGAGCATAGGTGCGAGCGAGGAGGCCGCGACTAATTTAGTCGTGAACGCGTCCAAATGAAACGAGGCGGCGCGCTCGATCGCGCCCGACGTCAGCTACGATCGAAGCGTGCTCGATTTTCAAATCGATGCCCACAGACTATGTAACAAATAGTGATCAATGTTTCACAGACTGAAAATTACTATAGTGACGTTATAACTTTAAAAGTCTTCTTGTAATTTATTAGCGCGAAACATGACTAGAAGAAAGAATTAACGTTGTAATATTGAAAAGCAGTAAATCAATAATTAGTGACGCGTTGGTATATATATCATTGTACCTGTAAATCAATCGGGGATAATTAATAAATAAAATTATTTTTAAATTTAACCTCGATAGTGACATTAGGTGTTTTTTATCTTCACTAATCTAGTATCGCGTTGTACTTCACTATTTAAATCGCTATGTTGGAAATAGATTTAGCACTGCTAAACGTTAATTTCTACGTAAGCTATTATAGAAATATGACTTGTAAATACGTCGTCATTTTGTACAAATTATGGATATGCTTCTTTCGAAATATAAATGTGATAGTTGATTGTAATATTTAAGTACTTAATATTTTATAGAAATGTTTTAAATTATTTATTTCTATAGCACTATCACTGATTATACAAAATGCGATATCAGCTAGAAACAGTAACTTATAACGATTGTATAACAGTTAAAAGCTATTAGCGTACCATATAGCGTGCAATATTTAAAAAAAAAATTTGATTGTCAGTGATAATGCTAATTGTCGGATTAAGTTGTAAATATAGTAACTGTATAGTAAGTTCGCTTACTGTTTAAATATTCGAAACGTAGATTTTAGCATAACTAAAATATTGAAGGGGATATCGTTAACACAGAATTACAATTAGTAAGATGTTCACTAATTGTAAATAATTTTAACTGTGTATATTTACTATTTATAAAACTCAGTAGAAGATCAGTGTTAGTTAGTCTTTTAATAGATTTCGAATGCAGGCGAGCCTAGTGAATTGTTGCAATAACCGCTCCGTACTTACTACGTTTAAGAAATATTGATACATGTAAATGAAATTCGTGTAATTGTCTGTATATATTTTTGTGGGGCGACTGGGAACTTTGTGTTTGTTATAAAACAATGTTTTTACATTAACTCTGTAACAGAAATAAACATTTTACGCTATTCCACGCGGACGCTCTCTTATATTTCGGAAGCATTACAGTTATATTACGAATTTCTGGCATCTGTTTTCTTTATTATTCCAGATTTGTGCTCGTTGTCGTTAGCCATCTTATCAAGTGATGATTGTTTAGGAATTTGTCTCCGATTACAATGTGTTTGTATAGCATTTACTACGCCGCGATCATGGTTAATAGTGCCCAGAAATTATTAAAAAAAATCGTACCGAGTGCTCATTAAAAAGTCAAGTCATTAAATTTATAATATACAAATAAATATATCATATTCATATTAGCCGCTTCCTTACTTTTTAAACACTTAAAGACTTCACGATGCAAATAACATTGTTAATTCCGATTATGGCGGGATGAAAAACCGTTACTAAATTTTGCCGATTGTCAGATATCAGATACAGATGTAGTGAGATATTAATTTATTAATTTCCATCGGGAAAATAAGGATCTTTATCGGAATACTATGACACCCGAAATGTCAATAAAATCGTATTGAATGAGTGACATTTTGAATCCTTTTTTTATGACGAACTACACAGATTGGCCAGAGAAGCTGGCCTTGACTGCTTCACCGTATTGAGAGGTGGCATAGCTCTTAGGTCGCTTAGCCTGAACCTCTACCGCTAGTAACTCGATACAAGGGTCCCCCCGGGGGGTAAACTCGGCTTGGACGGTTACTATGTTACGCGTAAGCATTCCGATCCGAGGGCGCTCGAGAGGGCCGAACCACGACTCGGTCGGTAGCTATTTCAAGGATAATTTATGGGACATTCGAAAGCTAAACTAACTTTGAGTTTTCATATCCATTAATATGGAGCTATTTGACGATAGATACGAACTTTTGCGATTAATTACGAAAGAAAATCTTTTCTTACTATATCTATACAATGTATTTGATAACTTTTAATTGATCTTGAGTAATAAATTAAGAAAAATAAAACGATATTCTATCGATTAGTTTTACAAGGCACTATTTCGAATACTTTCTAATCTATGCTGTCGGTCAGTGAAGCTGGCCGTTACAGTTTCAGTGGAGTTTGGGAGCTGTCAGAACTCCTAGATGGTTTATCCTGAACATTTGAGAGTAAATCAGGTCGTTCCAATAGCAAACCAGCCAGTCGCTCCAATAATTTGTCTGTCTGTTACTATTTATATTAATGGTAAATTTACTTAAAACATAAAGCATGGTTAGGAGTCTTTTTCTGGCTTCAATTCGGTAATCATTAATTATGTAAATTTGTCGATTATGTAGAAAGCCTAATATATTATATAAATATCGATTTTAATTTTGAAAAAAGTATTACAGTTATTTTATGACTATTAACACCGTGGACTCTACAAGCATATCTTTTTTTTATAAAAAATTCTTTCGTATAAATTTCGTATATTTTTGTAATATGTAGAACTGCCGTAATGGTATTATCATCTATAAATATATTTATTCCAGACAATTTTTATGTATATAACTTATGAATATAAAAATCAATTTGACATATTCAAGTTTTGATACAACAATATTCAAGTGAAGTTCACACTATTTAAAATTTATTGCAATTGTATAGTTTTGTAATTACAACAAAAAGAATATTTTGCATTTTCTGATAAGCAGAAAGATATTTATTTAAATTAATTCAAAATCAATGCCAATTTAGTGTTCATAAAAAGATTTTATTGTATGTTGATTTATTTATTTTTATAAATAATTTGAATGTGTCAACACTGGTTTATCGTCGAACGTTCCTACTATATCTGCAGTTACTTAATAGATGCGTAATTTTATCAGTAGCACGTCGATGTGTGCTTTCAGAAAATCATGTGAATATTAATTAGTGTAAATAAATAATTACGTGTTCTTTCATGGTCGTTTATTTTTATTTTTAACCTTACCACCGACATATCTATGCTGCAAGCAGGTCATTGTAACTGGCCTCTATAATTTCATCGTTTTACATGTGGCAACGCCAGTCGCTTAGCCTGAACCTATATTGAGAGTAAAACTTTGTGAGCGTGAGTTTGGGGCTGGTGCCTTAAATCGCGTTAGCATTCAAATACAAGCGTCTGCTTAGTTTAGGAGTCACTGATTACGATAAATGTGTACTGCAATGGTTACATGGATGTTCGTTGAATTTGTGTAATTTATATAAATGTAATCAAAATCTGTGTTAATAAATAAATATTCTAAAATATATTCTAAATATCTGTATATAAATCAATAAACACTGACGAGTTTCTCTTTTACAAAACGAAACAACAATTAATGGTATTTCTTTACAATATCTAAATCCCTATTCTACATGAAGAATTATTTTATATTATAAGTTCAAATGTCTCAAAGCTTCAAATGAGACACTGACATTTGCCATTACAATTTTTTTTAATGAAAATTTTCTTTACATAAATCTATTAAAAAATCTATTTAAATGCCACTTATTTATTTATTTATTTATTACACCAACACCATTGGTGTAGTAAATAAATAATGTAAAACATTTTTAACAAACAATACATAAAGCAGTGAAGTGTTCTGAAGTTAATGCCATCGCAATTATAGGCGTAGACTGCAAGCAATTAATTGGCGAGTGACAATGTTAAGATAAAAATAAAAAGAACACAAAATTTAAAATAAAACTAAATTTGAAATTAGAAATTAACTAATAAAAAAACTATTTGTAGATTAGTGATCGTTTATACATACTAATACTAGGAAAAAAAAGGTCGATATCGTCCGTTTTTTAAAAACAGTTGAATTCTATACTAATTCTATTTAAAGGCGTGTTCTTACCTAGGTTCGATCTGAATAAACTGTTTCTCAACAACTTCAGGCAGATGAAACTCCAGCAACGCTCCCACAATTGATCATAAGGAAATTTCCTGTAAATAAATAAATAAACATTCATTTGCTTGCTCACATGTCGATACGTATTCGTTTGGTCGTAAAGCTATGTGAAAGTTGTTTTTCATTGTAAACACATGAAAGGGGTGTTAACGCTTTAAAAAAGCGATGACAGCCGTGTGGCTAATCTGTATACTTCAATTCAATGTCGGGAGTTCAAATACAGTCGACTTTAGTTAACATAACAAAACCATTAGCTAAATATGTGCTTGGTTTATCGGAATTGGCTTACGCTCTACAGAGAAAAATATTTGCTAAGTAATTGTCACGTCTGTCTTCTCTATTAGGGTAACGACTTGAGAGCTGAGATATATTAACGGTCAATAAGGATTATGCTAGTTATGGCTAAATTAGTGTCTATTAAAAGGAGAGACGGTTAGTACTCCCCTTGACAAGGATGGAACACATTAATTGGTTAAGGCACAACTTGACCACATTTTTGTGTCCTGTCGCTGACAGATCCGGGGCACCCGCTCATAACGGCTGATGGCATTCGCGGAAGGTTTAGTGGGTAGGGGCTGCCCAGGCCGAGTCCCACACATCCCTCCGGGACCACCCAGGGTACCGGAGGATGGTCTATAAAAAGATTCCCCCGCGTGAACAAAAAAAAAAAGTTATGGCTAAATTATAGGATTTAGTTGACTAGAGAAGTAGGCATTGAAATAGCGGCCAGAAAAAAATGAAGTGTGTGATCAGGAGACAGAATATTCGAATAGTATGAATGTAAGGTGGAATGATGAATATGAAGTTTGTAAATTCCCACAAACTTATGTTTTACAGACCGTACCCAAATCCTAATCGATTATTATATCCATTACTTCTTACTGCTTGTATCAAACCCTATAATACCTTATATACCTTATATGCCCGTAATGGATAGCAGATAATGGCCGGGAAGAAGTACACGTAGCCAAGAAATATGGTAAATGAAAATAACGCCGTAAAGTGCTGCCATCTAGTAAGAAAGTAGACACTAACACATTTTACAAATAAATTTTGGTAAGCTCTTTAAAACCGGTTAGCTTACTTTCTTAAATCTATTCTTGGAGATTTTTTTATAAAATAATATTAATTCCATTATCCGGGATGCAAAAATATTAAGCATACTTAATATGTCATTTGTAGACAAACTCTCAGTTCGTAAACATTCATAATATCATGCATCTATATAAAAGGTGCAGGGATATTAATTATATACATCTTGATTTGAATTTTGTGTCCTTAAAAAAAGGACAAGAACCTCCATTTTTTTTTAAATCTAGTAAAAACGTTAACTCAGTTTTCGCAGTCACAACGATACATAGCATAATAAACATCAATATTTTTTTTTTGTTAACGGGGAGGAAATCTTCAAAAAGATACCCCGGCTTCTGGGGGGAAGGCGGCGGTTTTTACACACTAAAACCTCCCCGGTGGCCCTTTCCTCGGTGCATGACGAGGGGCTCCGGGATCTCCAGTGGAACGCACCGGAACCCCTCTGCACTGTGCTCAAGGAGAGCAGGTCAGGTGGGGGGAGGTTACTCCCTCCCCCCCTGTGCCCTCGCAGTGCAAGGCTACACGGGCCAGCCGATGTCGCCTTCTTCCCGGGTCCACTTTAGCGGACGACAAAGGCCCCAACCCTTGTCGCCCAGTAAACCCGAGGCCTCTTTAAGTCGCCTTCTACGACAGGCAGGGGATACCGTAGACTTATTCTTGAGAGCCCAAAACTACAGGGCTGAATAAACATCAACAGTACCAACCAGACTTTGTCGTAACCTTATAATTAATGGCCGCCATATTACCCACTGCTGGTTTTTTTTTGACGAACTAACACAGATGGCACAAAGAAGCTGGCCTTTACTGCTTCACCGGATTGAGAGGTGGCATAGCTCTTAGATCGGTAAGCCTGAACCTTTATTAGGTGGTAACTCGACACAAGGGTCCCCCCGGTGAGTGGTAACCTAGGCTTGGACGGTCACCATTATTACGCGTTAGCAATCCGATGGGCCGAACCACGGCTCAGTCGGTTGCTATTTTATTAACAAAATCTATTGGGACAATCTAAGCTAAACTAACTTATATGCCACTTCGGGAAGCATTAGCGCTGGGAGAAGAAGTGGCCGAAGAAACTCCAGCAACGCTCCTAATCCTATCGAGGGGGTGGGGTTTTCCCATAAAATACTTTTATCGCGCAAGGATTATTCGCAACCTCCGACGGTCGCGAATGGACGCTTTGTAGATCTAGCCTGTGCAACAAACTTTGAATGTCCCTTAGATTATCCGTGAAATAGCAATTGACTGAATGCTTACGCGTGACATAGCAACCGTCAAGCCGAGGTTACCTCTCTCCGGGGGGACCCTTGTGTCGAGTTACTAGCGATAGAGGTTTAGGCTAGGCGACCGAGCTATGCCACCTGTGTATCAGTCAAGGTCAGCTTCTCTGGCCAATCTGTGTAATTCGTTATAAAAAAAAACTGCGTTTCGCCAAATGAGCGACATGTCGACGACCAAACTCTTCATGATAGGCACGCACCTGCAATACTTTTAGTTGATGTTTGTCGCCGGTGGGATTACTTAAGATCAGGTCAGCCGCATGGTCGTTTGTCTCCTTTTCCTATAAAAAAACGGGTGCGCTTTTGAACCACACGACTGAAGTAAAACTTCTTTGTAGATAAATAGATGAAGCGAGACATATAGTGCGCGACGGAATACACAAATCAATCTGAGCGGTTAATGAGGGTAGATTGATGATTATTAACATTACCGTATATTGAATAAAATGTGGGTAGATCGATATTTACAATTAATGTTAGTTAGTACCCTCCTCATTTCTCCAGGCTGGGGACTGGCAGAGTAACCGGTTTTCCTTTTGCTCTTGCGGAGTTACACTAACAAGTGGGTGAGATATATGTGTGTACATGGTGAGCAATAGGTTCACCTGATTAAGAGGTGACATAGCTCTATGATCGCTTAGCCTGAACCTCAGGCAATAGGCCTGCATTGAGTCTTAGATATATAAAACTTAACTGTTGCTTACGCGTAACATAGTAACCGTCCCAGCCGAGGTTACCCCTCACCGGGGGACCCTTGTATCGAGTTACTAGCGATATAGGTTCAGGCTAAGCGATCTAAGAGCTATGCCACCTCTCAATCCGGTGAAGCAGTTAAGACTTCTCTGGCCAATCTGTGTAGTTCGTCATTAAAAAAAACAGATTACTCTCCAAATAAAGCGTACTTAAAGAAGTTTTAAACCATCTAGTGCCCATAATATTAAAAACAATCCAATGATTCTGAGAGAAATCCGATCGCGAGTAACGAATAGCGGTATAGTCGTGTTCTGCGAAATCGATTCGCCACACATCCAAATAGTCTGTACGAAAGAGTTGCCTTTGTTTGAATTAGGAACGAGCCTTGATGATGGAGTCGCGTGCCGGCCGAGGCACGGACTAAGGGTTGTTATACATATACTGGTTAGCGATTGAAATTATTTATAAAGCTAACGTTCCTTGGCATTTGATGTTGTCCACTGCTTACGTCTGTCAAACATGAGATCGTGTGCTTTCAATCCCACCTGTCAACTTTTAACGAAAAATGGCTTGTTTTAGAAGTAAAACTTTATTACAACATTTTTTTGGCTGGCATTTACTAAGCGAGTGCGCCTTACAATCCGGGACTGCATTTCCACTTAGCATCATATAGGATCGTGGAGAAGATATTAAAAAAACAACAATTTGCGCTGGTATTCCGAAATACTGTGAGATTTACCTAATCATGCTACAATGGAAGCGTTTGTACTGTCCCATACACTGTTAGATATTTGTAATTTATAATGGCAACAAATTTTCAATGACGTGGATCGAAATTCTCGGCATTGATATATCATATAATTCTTCTATAAATGCAGAACTATAAATCTTCTATAAATTTATTTTAAATTGTTGTAATGTTCTGGCATAACATCTAGGTTTTGTGAAATGAAATAGTCTAATAAATAATACACTCGCTTTATTGAGACAGCGTAACGTTATACAAGAATTATTTATAACGAGTACCGTGACAACGGCGCGTCCTCACAATCTTAATACAAAATTAATTAGGAGTCAGATTACAAACTAATCAAATTAAATTATTGTTTACAATGCCAAGTTAATGTGACGATCAACTAAATTATTAATTATGAATTAAAGATACAATAAAGTTCAGGAAATGACTAAGATATCATTGGAAATAGTTATCATGCTTAACAATAGCTGGGTGCCATGTGTTGCTAGCTAACAGTTTTGCTCTTTGGCTAATAGTTTTCCGACCACTGATGTAAGGCATTATAGTAGAGATAAGTCCAGCAGTGGATTGATACGCGTGTAGATTTAGCCACTAATAATTAATAATCGAGCCGTGGTAGCTCAGTGTCCAGGCGGTTGGCTCTTGTTGCATAGTACGCTAGCAACCCGAGTTCGATTCCCGGTGCCGTCACCAATAAATTTGCTGTTGCATTTTTGATTAACCACGCGCTCGGCGGTGAAGGAAAACATCGTGAGGAAACCTATATGTCTTAGAAAATTTTTCTAAGGCATGTGAAGTCTACCAATCCGCACTAGGGCCGTGTGGTGGACTATGCCCTTATACTCTCTTTACAGAGAAGGCCTGTGCCCAGCAGTGGGACATATATATTATATATATAAAGGCTGTAACTTTAATAACTTTAATTAATAATCGTCGCATGACATAATAACTAATG
The DNA here is from genome assembly GCA_029286785.1 of Meandrusa payeni. Lineage (NCBI taxonomy): Eukaryota > Metazoa > Arthropoda > Insecta > Lepidoptera > Papilionidae > Meandrusa > Meandrusa payeni. Next base: position 5,746,448 of record JAGSMX010000023.1, read on the forward strand.
TAAACCGCACCTTAAAATCCCGATGTCAAATTACGTAAACAATCCGAGAATGTAATTGTTAAAACTGTACGAGGATTTGTTACGGACACAAGTTTGTTATTCTCTAATTGGTCGCCTTATACATGGAAACGCTATTATAATAAGACCTACTATCCTAGTAACAATCCATACAATGTGAAGGTCAATAATACCTGGTCTGTAGAACTAGACACGCAGCGTTTCGGCCACTTTTAAATATTCATTGAACGCCGTTAAAACGTTAACTATGGCCAGTGTCTTTAGTGAGTGTGATGATCCGTAAACAATTAGTAATTGCTTTAATAATGTTCAAATATAAATTGTTTCTTTGACTTTAATAGCATACTTCGTAAACATTTAACTACGTATTTTCTATCAAGTGTATTTACGATTTTTTTTTATGACTAACTACACAGATTGGCCAGAGAAGCTGGCCTTGACTGCTTCACCGGATTGAGAGGTGGCATAGCTCTTAGGTCGCTTAGCCTGAACCTCTATTGCTAGTAACTCGACACAAGGGTTACTATGTTACGCGTAAGCATGTCGATCCGAGGGCGCCCGAGAGGGCCGAACCACGGACTCGGTCGGTTGCTATTTCACGGATAATCTAAGAGACATTCAAAAGCTAAACTAACTTCGAGTGCCACTTCGGGAAGCGTTGGCGCTGGGAGAAGAAGTGGCCGAAGAAACTCCAGCAACGCTCCTAACATCTAAGGGGTGGGGGTATTTACGAAGCAAAGTCAACGGTACCGACTTTCGAAGGCATACGTAATAATAGACAACTGAAAACTGTTAATTTATGATTAAATTTTTAGCGAGGTGGACAGAGACAGCAATTGTCAATTGTCCGTTCATTAAAATATTTTTTGTACGTACGAAAATAAAGAATAGAAACTTGCATTGAAAGAAGCCGGGTTTTTTTTTTCAATTTTGGTTGTTTTCGATGTTGGATTAATTTTTATGTTGTCGCCTTGGGTGGTGCAGGGGGTCGTCGAGCTGTTGCTAATAGATGCAATGCTGGACGACCCCCAATCACTTATTCCAAAATTTTGAAGTGGTTCGCCGTAGTTTGTAAGATAATAAATAAATATAATGAATATAGCAATGAAAATAATAATTAAAAAAAACAATATAATATATATATCTATAAAATATAAAATAATATATCTAATAATAGAGTGGGAGATAGGGCATTATAGGCAGGCCCCGTTGGGCAGTGCTATTTGATACACCTGCCCAACGGAACCATTTGACCCGGAGGACCAAATAATGTTTTGATATATAAATAGTATAATATAATAATATAATAAAATAAGGGGATAAGTCATTATAGGCTGGCCCCGTTGGACAGTGCTATTTGATACACCTGCCCAACGGAACCATTAGACCCAGAGGACCAAATAATGTTTTCATATATAAATAGTATAATATAATAATATAATAAAATAAGGGATAAGTCATTATAGGCAGGCCCCGTTAGGCAGTGCTATTTGATACACTCCGTCTAACGGAACCATTTGACCCAGAGGACCAAATAATGTTTTGATATATAAATAGTATAATATAATAATATAATAAAATAAGGGGATAAGTCATTATAGGCTGGCCCCGTTAGGCAGTGCTATTTGATACACCTGCCCAACGGAACCATTTGACCCAGAGGACCAAATAATGTTTTGATATATAAATAGTATAATATAATAATATAATAATATAATAAAATAAGGATAAGTCATTATAGGCTGGCCCCGTTAGGCAGTGCTATTTGATACACCTGCCCAACGGAACCATTTGACCCAGAGGACCAAATAATGTTTTGATATATAAATAGTATAATATAATAATATAATAAAATAAGGGGATAAGTCATTATAGGCAGGCCCCGTTAGGCAGTGCTATTTGATACACCTGCCCAACGGAACCATTTGACCCAGAGGACCAAATAATGTTTTGATATATAAATAGTATAATATAATAATATAATAAAATAAGGGGATAAGTCATTATAGGCTGGCCCCGTTAGGCAGTGCTATTTGATACACTCCGTCTAACGGAACCATTTGACCCAGAGGACCAAATAATGTTTTGATATATAAATAGTATAATATAATAATATAATAAAATAAGGGATAAGTCATTATATTGGCCCCGTTAGGCAGTGCTATTTGATACACCTGCCTAACGGAACCATTTGACCCAGAGGACCAAATAATGTTTTGATATATAAATAGTATAATATAATAATATAATAATATAATAAAATAAGGATAAGTCATTATAGGCTGGCCCCGTTAGGCAGTGCTATTTGATACACTCCGTCTAACGGAACCATTTGACCCAGAGGACCAAATAATGTTTTGATATATAAATAGTATAATATAATAATATAATAAAATAAGGGGATAAGTCATTATAGGCAGGCCCCGTTAGGCAGTGCTATTTGATACACCTGCCCAACGGAACCATTTGACCCAGAGGACCAAATAATGTTTTGATATATAAATAGTATAATATAATAATATAATAAAATAAGGGGATAAGTCATTATAGGCTGGCCCCGTTAGGCAGTGCTATTTGATACACCTGCCCAACGGAACCATTTGACCCGGAGGACCAAATAAAGTTTTCATATATAAATAAAAGTTAAAAGTTAAAGTTACAGCCTTTATATAAAGTATATATACTATACATATCCCACTACTGGGCGCAGGCCTTCTCTGTAAAAAGAGTATAAGGGCATAGTCCACCACGCGGCTCTAGTGCGGATTGGCAGACTTCACATGCTTTAGACAAATTTTCTAAGACATGTCGGTTTCCTCACGATGTTTTCCTTAACCGCCGAGCGCGTGGTAAATCAGCACATAAAATTGTAACAACAAATTTATTGGTGCCGGCACCGGGTATCGAACTCGGGTTGCTAGCGTACTATGCAACTTGAGCCTTGAGAATAGTATAACTTTATTAACTTTATTAATATCACAAAAACAAACATGTTACATATATAGGAGCTCTGTTTCCTGAACTAGGTACAGTGTACCTGTATCTCAGGAGACAGTACCTTCCAGAGTCACAAACAGTAAGTCCTGCGTACAATAAGTTTTTAATATAAGTTAAGTAAATTATACGATAATTAATAATTAAAAATATATAAAATAAAAAACAAAAATGTGTGCAAAAGGGAAAAAAAATCGAAAGAACTACAGTCATAGTTGAGAAGTTATGCGAATGTGTAGTGTGTGTGTTTGTGTGAGTGAGTGTGTGGATATCATGAGGTTAATAAAATATTTTCAATTTGGGTGTAGTCCTGATTCTGCAACCATTTTAATAATAATCCCTTGAACTTACGACTGTTAAGCCTTGTGATATAATTAAGGTCGAATGGGATTTTATTATATATCCGTGGTGCAACAGAGATATAGTGGCGTTGTGCAAATGTGGACCTTGTTATTGGCACCGGGAGACGATACCTTCTTTTTTTAGAAGGCAGTAATGGCAACTCTATTTCACGGTGATATCTCAATAGCGTTTGAAATATAAAAAGCTTTCGGACTGAAAGGACTCCAGTCCGCTGATACACTTCTGTGGTAGGATGTTGGTATAATATAATGAAAGAAGCCGGTTAGGATTCTACGTTTTGTTTGGATATTAAAGAACGTAAGATAACGTTCAGCTGTACGGATATCATGATAGTATGATTACTTATAACGTATATACACTTTCGTCTTTATGCTATCTAAGAAAAATACTAAGAAACTTTCAATTACCGTTAACAATTGCTGACTGCTATTCAACAATCTTAGGTACAAAGCCCCGTGTCTATTTGAAAGTGACGTTTCATTATGAATTATATATGAATTACAGTTATATTAATTATCATTCCACCATTACCAAATACGAGTACAAACGATTGCCAAACCCCTTAGATGCTAGGAGCGTTGCTGGAGTTTCTTCGGCCACTCCTTCTCCGAGCGCCAACGCTTCCCGAAGTGGCACTTAAAGTTAGTTTAGCTTCCGAATGTCCCTTAGATTATCCGTGAAATAGCAACCGACCGAGTCGTGGTTCGGCCCTCTCGGGCGCCCTGGGATCGGAATGCTTACGCGTAACATAGTAACCGTCCAAGCCGAGGTTACCCCCCACCGGGGGGACCCTTGTGTCGAGTTACTTGCGATAGGGGTTCAGGCTAAGCGACCTATGAGCTATGCCGCCATCAGAAGCGTCAATAGCCTAATGGTTTCGGGTACGGCCTGCGAATCGTAAGGTCGTGGGTTCGAATCCACCATTGGACTATTGCCGTGAACCATGTCCTAGCACAAGCTTAAGCTTAGTTGGAATGGTTAACAAGATTGTTATTAATATTTCTGAAAAAAAAGAAATATTGCTAGCTTTCTTTTAAAAAAAAAAAAAAAAAAAAAAATAAAAGATTAGTATAAGCAAATATCGGCCACTATGATGCCAATGAACACTCATTTTGTACACAATTGGTTTAGCAGATTCGACCCTGGCATACATCGGACACAATGCTTAGAAATTTTAGCAATGGATTTTTGTACTTAAAAAACTGAAGAATTTTTTTTTTTTACATGTAACCATAGCAGCACATATGTGGTACACAGTGACCCCCAAACTAAGCAAACGCTTGTATTTTGGGAGCCAGAGTTGCGCTGTGGAGTTAGCATTATTGCACAAAGTAAAAAAAAACTATTTTTATAATTTAATTAATAAATTTATATATATATATATATATATATATATATATATATATATATATATATATGTGTGTGTGTAGAAACAAGCTGATTGAGATTAGAACCTCCAGCTATAAAATGCCATTGTGTCACTGCTATATAATTAATATAGCATTGAACGTTTACATTGTAAAAGAAGCCCTCAATTAAAATTATACAAAAGAGTAATAAAGGAGCTATCGACAAATTCGCAACATTTCAGAGCCTAGAAGCACATTCAAAAACCTAACCGCAAGGGAATTAAGCTGGCTTTCAATAAAGAAAAAACATACATTGGTTAAAGAACCGTTAATAACATAGTCGAGAGCAACTAATTGGTACAGCCCTATGCTTTGCATAAATAAAAAAAAAGTTTGTTTTGTATCGATTTCAAAACATGGAATATTTTAATTTAATGGTACATAATTTCGTCCGTTGTGTGTAAAATGTATACAGTAATTTTGAATTCAGAACGCCTGGTGGTGATATTTTTATTTGGGACTATACTACCAATTTTAATATGACTATGCCATCTTCGCACTTATCCTTTCGACAGTTGTCTTTTCAAATTCGAAGGCTAATAACAGGCAGCGTAATGCAATGGCGGAATTAAAAACAGTTGTTGAACTCGAATGTACCAAAATAATAACGGAGTACAACGTACATGTGTAATTATTTAACATTTGTTTTCGAAACCGAAGGCGTTTGTATGGTGTTGTCAGCTGTAATTATCGTAATAAAAATGTTTAATGCAATTAATCGATATGTACTGCAATTTAAAAGATTGCCATACTATTTAATGAAATATTTATAGAGAAAAAACACGTATTATAAATATGAAAGAAACGCGTATGAGCGTCGTAGCGTTTTGATTTGATTTGAAGTGGATTTTTATTTTTTATTTATTTCACTACCGGTGTTGTATTTTTACACTCCAGAAGCCCTGCTATTACGTGACCTCTTGAGCCCCGTTATTACTGCACCCTTGCTTGTACACCTACAGGATATTCTTGATATATCTCTTATGCTAGTTCTTCAAGAATGTACACTGCAATAATTACACTAAGCATATTTTAATTTCCGTCAGTAAAAAATCTACTCAATAGCCGTTACATAATTTAGAAAAAGAATCTGTCATGAGTAGGTAACGTCATTTCGTTTATAATCAAACTGTCATTATAATTAATTTAGAGCTGCGCACGCGCCTTGGGCGCTGACAGTTGCGCGCTTAATTTTTTTTATTGCGACTATATTTATAAAATTGACAAAGGGGGCATAATTTGTTTAATCCGCTTCCTCGAAGTTAATGCCAATTTTATCATTGTTGTGGTTTTTATCGAAATGATGTTAAATATGATGTACTTGTTGCCTGAAATTTATTTTGTTAATTTTTATCGTGTGTGGACCGAAAGTCACTCATCGAGGCGCGATTAACCGTCTTGGGCTTTTTCGGCCGTATTTTTTTTATGACGAACTACACAGATTGGCCAGAGAAGCTGGCCTTGACTGCTTCACCAGATTGAGAGGTGGCATAGCTCTTAGGTCGCTTAGCCTGAACCTCTATTGCTAGTAACTCGACACAAGGGTCCCCCCGGTGAGGGGTAACCTCGGCTTGGACGGTTACTATGTTACGCGTAAACATTCCGATCCGAGGGTGCCCGAGAGGGCCGAACCACGACTCGCTCGGTTGCTATTTCATGGATAATCTAAGAGACATTCAAAAGCTAAACTAACTTTGAGTGCCACTTCGGGAAGCGTTGGCGCTGGGAGAAGTGGCCGAAGAAACTCCAGCAACGCTCCTAATATCTAAGGGGTGGGGTTTTTCGGCCGAGAACATCAACGCAAGTACGGTGACACCTCAATTGAAGTTCATGAACACATCATTTTCTACCATTCGACTATTGACATGAACAAATTTTAGCTTATAATGGCTTCATAGAATGTTAGGAGTTTTTGTTAAATATGAATAACTAATAAGGGGGGGGGGGGGGAAGAAGATGCTTTGGTTGATACAGTCACTCATCTTAAGTCCGTCACATACAGTATATGGAACGTTGAAGATTTTTAAATCTTTTTGTACAGTTTTTACGAGAGATCTTCCTATGAATAAATACATACTCGTACATACATAAATTATACTTCTACGTTTGCCTTTCAAATATAGATTAGCCAACGACACTTACTTCAGTACTTGTAGAAATCGTTGATCACTTAACATCAGGTAAAACGCATGCTCGTTTGCCTTCTTCCCCTATAAAAGAATTACCAATGGCATTTACAAACCGACAATCCGTCAGTAATTTAAAATTAGTATGTTGTCGTAACGTTGCCCGCACACAGCCCCGAAGCCATTGGAATATAAATGAATATTTCAATATTCATTCTGAACGTCGACAGATTGTAACGCCAATTTAATATCGCTCCCGCAATTCATCCTTTAAATGCCAAATGGCGTTTACGGTAAAGTTTTTTCTCACATTAACCTACCCCTGCAGCAAAGAATTGACCCAAAAATCCAGCCTCCATACTGTAACGAATTAACAAGAGAATTTGGCCGAATGATGAATCGTTATTTCCCTTTCGTTTTCTCTGAAAAAATCTAATTGCAACTTTATAGCTCTTTAAATAAGTCCATTTATGGTCTGTGCACTTCAAATTTGCAAATGGAACGTCTTTTGAAAGCAAAGAAGAAAATAAACAGGGTTGTCTATGGTCCGTAATTCGGCACAATGACAATTGGATGTGGAGTGAACACGTAACAATGGCCGATAATGAAGTGGTTTTGTCGTGTTTTAGACCTTTCGCGGCGAGTGTGGGTATATTAAGGCACAATTATGTTATAAATGGGGATTTATTGGACGATTAGCGGCAACGGATCGAAGTGGCGTACGCTGTTGTGAAACTCGCTTTACGAAATCTTTGCGTGTACAGTCGCGTTCAGCGGTTTTAATTATTTGTTTTAGATTTTTGGGATGTTTTACTTTAATAAACTTGGAATAAATTTCAAAAAACAACAAAAAATTATATGCATATTGTTATTCTTTTGTTGTTTTGAATAATTCCCGAGGGTATGGGTTACGATGTGTGCAACATAAGATCGTAGAGCTAAACCGATTGTTATTGGATATTCGATTGTCGAAGTGAATCGTTAAATTTTTGTATTTATTTCCTGTTTTGTGTAGAAATAAATAAAATCCAACAGTGCAAAGGACACGGCACCAGCCAACACTGTTGCATAAACGGGTCAACATGAAGTATTACATTCCCTTAAAATTCGACGTAAATGGATGTACTATTAATATATTTATTTTTAAGAAATAAAGGTTAGATTTTTTACAATATTAGTACAAAAAGAACCATGCAAAATTTAAAAACCCAAATGAGGGTACCGACGGCAGCGAAGCAGGGCCTAAGCAATCGGTGGTTAGGGCAGCATAGAGAGAAAGAGGAACCTCTTGACGATGCGTGCCATATCCAGGAGTACCGCCTTCTGTATCTGACCCTTGACCCAGCCATCTAGCGAAAGTCTATAGAGGTTTTGTTCGAGACTTTTCACTATAAAACCAGTTCGCAGAAACGACTATCGGAACAATGATAGACCAATCCACATCCCACATCGCCAAGACGAGGTACCTGGTGATTTGTTTTCCTTTCGGCCTTCACGAGAGTCCGGTCATGTGGGTAATATCGACTGCCTGTAGTTCTGGGCTCTCAAGAATAAGACTACGGTATCCCCTGCCTGTCGTAGAAGGCGACTAAAAGGGCCTCGGGTTCACTGGGCGACAAGGGTGGGGGCCTTTGTCCGTCAAGGTGGACCCGGGAAGAAGGCGACATCGGCTGGCCCGTGTCGGCCTGCACTGGGGGTAACCTCCCCCCCGGGAAGTGCTCTCCTTGAGCACAGTGCAGAGGGGCTCCAGTGCGTTCCACTGGGAGCCCGGAGCCCCTCACCATGCACCGAGGAAGGGCCACCGGGGAGGGTAATATCGACGAGCACCGCCTGTCACATTGGTTACTATTTGATTATACTATTATTATTAGATTTTATTTACTCTTGTGTTCTTGCGTTAAGTTGTTAAACGTAAATAAACAATAAGAGCTGTCCGCTTAGCAATTGTTTACCTACATAAGATACCGAAAAATGAAAGCTTGTTGACACAAACCGGTTGGGGTTCGAATCCCAAATATGAGATTGTAAAGTCCAGTGTTCAACCATTGTAATGCAGCCATTGCTTGTTGAAATATTAAAATTTTAATAAAACTAAAGCTAAACAAACTACTTTTGTTAATACATGTACCATAAATGATTGTAATAAGTTATAAACTCGTAATAAATTTATGAAAGGAAACGTTTGACACGACGTGGGACATATTATAACGTCCTTCTTGTAATTATATACGCGTAATTACCCCGGCAATTCGTTAGGAAGTACTCCATTTTAAATTATTTATAAGGAAAATAAAGCCCAGTCGTGGAATCCCTGACAGTCATGACATTTTACCCGGCTTCAAAGAAGAGGATGTTTTCAAGAATAATAATTTAAAAGTAATTATCTATATTATTGTTGAGTCTTCCGATAACAGCATCAAACCGAGTCATGGTTCTGCCCTCCCGGGCGGCCTTGGTTCAGAATGTTAACGCGATTAGAGCAACCGCACCAGAGGTCCCCTCTCAAGGGCTCTTACGTGGTGTTGCTCCCAACAGAGGTTCAGGCTAAGCGACCTAAGAGCTTTGCCATCTTTCAAACCCAGCGAAACTGTTGCGTTCTTCTCTTCTTCTCTGATCAGCGTAGGTTCGTCACAAAAAACAAGACTTTTTACGAGTAAAAACAAAAACCGACTTCAAATCGAATCCAATGTTAAACGCTACGCGCGGACGTAATCTTTGTATTTTCGAATTATCGTAGAAATAGGAATAGGAGATATATATGGTTTTCTGTTTGATGTCATTGTCAGACGCCACAGAGTTTCAAACAAAATAAGAACCATCAAACACCCAGTCGAAAGTTATGAGGTACGAACATAAAAAAACACCGACAAATTGAGGATCTCTCCCTTTTTTGAAGTCGGTTGAAAAATAACAAAACTCATTCTCAAGTTTGTTATTAAATAAGGAACTTTTGAAAAGTTCTCATTCTATTTACAACTATGAATTTAACGTCATTCCCGGCTCAACGAGCGGTCAACTGACATGTCCGACCGTGATCCCGTGCCGCTTAACAAGCCCCGAATTATAAAACAAATCAAAGACACCGCTGTATTATTGCCACGGCTCGTTTGCGCCTCTCAATCACACACTTCGTATTACTGACGAGGGATCTTGTCGCATTAAATAATCGGCCTCGAATAGGTGCATATCAATTGATTCGTAAGATAAGCACTAATGAGCCAGAGTTCCTTTTGATAGCACGTCTGTCAAGGGACAGATTTGTTTGGCAAAGTTTCATTACCATCACGCTAAGCTATTTTCAATCTTATTATAAGGTGATAAGGTGTTTTGTATGCATTTCTGGTTGTATTAAAAATTTGTTAAGCAATAAGCCGATAATAAAATTACTCGGATCTTTTTAACGTATTCCCTGACATGCGGCTTAGACGTTACTTTCGGCCACACAGTACACATTTTTACGATATTATAACATACAAAAATAACTCTTAAAACTATATTATAGAACGCAAAATGCATTGACTATTAGTCGTAATAATCACTCACAAAATCTCCAAAACTATGCATCCGATTAACTCACTAAAAATTTTACGCAAATCATGTCTAAATCTATTTCACTCACTCTCTTCCATGCTATTGGTCCCACATGGTGGGGGGGTCAGCTTTCCAGATTTTCGTTTTCCACTTCGCTCTATCACCGACATCGTCTTTGGCGATGTTGCACTCCCTCATGTCTCTCGACACCACACTCTCCACCCTTGTCTTGGGTCTTCCTCTGGATCTTTGACCGGGAAGGGACAGTTGTAGCGCGAGGTTCCCTACGTAGTCGGAGGGCCTCCTCTTAACTTATCCATACCATCGCAGCCTACTCTCGTGCATTTTGTCGGCAATGTCGCGCACACCCAGGCTTCCTCGCACAAATTCGTTGCGAATTTTGTCACGCCTGGTTACGCCACACATCCATCTCAGCATTTTCATTTCAACAACTTGGATGGTATGCACGTTAATTCGAGTCACGGCTCATGTTTCGCAGCCATATTTCACTCACTATGTACATAAATATGTACCAATCATTTGCGGCGTCGCAGCGTCATGAAATAATTTGTGTAGTGGCTACACCAGTACTCATGCCTGTGCGGATCGCTAGTAACTATAAAAGCATTGTTTTGCCAAAACTTGCAAAAACATCAACAATTGTTATGTAATGTACAAGTTAAAGTCAGTACAGCCTTTATATATGTACCACTGCCGGGCTCAGGCCTTCTCTGTAAAGAGAATAAGGGCATAGTCCGCCTAGTCTCAAATACTCGGTCCTAGTGCAGATTGGCAGACTTCACATTTCTTAGAAATATGACTAGAACATGTAGTTTAACCACCAAGCGCGTGATAAATCAACACATAAAATAGCAACAACAAATTTATTGGTGCCAGCTCAAGAAAAATTGTAGATAAAAATACCAAAGGTAGAGTAAAGAATAACTTAGATAAATGTAATAAGATTAGAATTAGAATAAAAAGAGATAGATCAATAAAAGAATGTAGTAGAGTAAAACTAGAGAATGTATTAAGTAATAAATGTAAGAAAATGAGATATCAAATAGAGTCAGTAGATAGTAAGAACGTAATAAATGTACGAATATGTAGCTTTTGTAATAATAATAAGAGATGGGAGAAAGAGAGGAAAGACAAAATCCCTAACCACCCACGTTGGGAACTAGACATTTAATTTAAAAAAAAAAAAGGTACCACGGCTCATAACTTTAACTTTACATTTAAACAATTGTAAAATCAATCAACAATCAAATCAACTAGACCAAATACAATAAAAATTAATAAACTGTAAACAATAACCTTTTTTTTTTGTTTACGAGGAGGAAATCTTCAAAAAGATACCCCGCCTTCTGGGGAGAAGGCGGCGGTTATGTGGGGTTTTTACCCACTAAAACCTCCCCGGTGGCCCTTTCCTCGGTGCATGACGAGGGGCTCCGGGATCTCCAGAGGAACGCACCGGAACCCCCTCTGCACTGTGCTCAAGGAGAGAACGTCCCGAGGGGGGACGTCTCCCTCCCCCCCTCTGCCCTCGCAGTGCAAGGCGACACGGGCCAGCCGATGTCGCCTTCTTCCCGGGTCTACCTTGGCGGACGACAAAGGCTCTTGTCGCCCAGTGAACCCGAGGCCCCTTTTGGTCGCCTTCTACGACAGGCAGGGGATACCGTAGTCTTATTCTTAAGAGCCCAGAACTACAGGGCTGGTAAACAATAACCTGGTAAATCTATGACATTGGGACGGGGATACAGCCTCCCCGTAACCAAAAAGTACCAACTGTACAGTGCTTGAAACTTAGGTGATTTACAATCAAAAGCAAATGCAACGTGATGTTTAACTTAAAAACTTAATAACTTTATTAATATACAAACAAACATGTTACAATATACAGGAGCGCTGTCTCCTGAACTGTCAATCCCAATTAGTATACCGTGCGTCATATAATGTGCTGTGAACTTTAAAATATAGTGTAGAAAAAGCAATGGACAGGGCACATAGTGCGTAGAACAGATGGCCGATGGGGCCGAAAAGTTCTCGATTGGAGACCACGAACCAGCAAGCGCAGCGTGGGACGTCCACCCGCAAGTCTGACGACCTTATAAAGGCCGCAGGACGCAGCTCGATGCAAGCCGCTTACAACCGGTCCTTTTATAAATCATTGGGGTAGGGCCTATGTCCAGCAGTGAAAAAAAATGTTAATTTTTTTCGCTATTCTCAAGACTAGGATCTGGAGACTCGTATGTTATTTACATCAGATCGCCGCAAGAAGAGGATGTTTGGAGGAACAAAAACATTTCCACTTTAATAAACGGATCATAAAGATCGTAAAGCAATAATTCCTAAACCGTACTGCGTTCAGCATAGGTTCTGTAAGCCAATTAAGGGTTCCACAATACACTGTAATTTTCATAATAGAGATCGATTAAGGTCAGCGAGGTTCGGTAAATGTCGCTATGAGTTAAAAAAAAAGAATTTAACACCTTTTTTTAAAATAAGTTAAAACTATATAACAAACGAGGACACAGTTCTTTTGTTAAGTTTTTCCTCTGTCTATCAGGTAGCAGACTGAGCAGTTATTATGCTTTATGACTAATGCCATCTTCACCAACACTGACTGGAACACAATATCAATGAGCTATTTTACGGCTGCGGGAGGTACATGATCATCATCATCATCATCAGCCTGTGTCTACCCACTGCTGGATATAGGCCTTCCCCAATGCCTTCCACCATATACGATCCTCCGCTTTACGCATCCAGCCACTTCCGGCTATCCTTACAAGGTCGTCGGTCCATCTGGAGGGAGGGCGCCCTACACTTCTCCGATCCATGCGCGGCCTCCATTCCAAGACTTTCCTCCCCCATCTACCATCACTGACTCGGCAGATGTGGCCGGCCCACTGCCACATCTGCCGGGTACATGATAGATTCTCCTATTTATTTCTCAATTTTCATACGTTAAAATAGCTGGATTGAATTTAAGTAACCACTAAACTTAAGTGTTCGCAAGGGCGGCCTTATTACTATAGGAAATCTCTTCCAGGTATCGCTGTATGATAGATGAAGTAAGTACAGCCATATAGTTCTGACGTCACAAGAAAAAGACTGCGGTATCCCCCCTTTTTTATTTATTATGGAGGGTTTGATAAAAATTCTTATCACCCTCATAAAAATCTTATAATAAATTTTGACATAACAGCAAAACAATACAATATTAAATACACAACACACAAAACAACAAAACACACGGTATCCCCTGCCTCTCGTAGAAGGCCACTAAAAGGGCCTCGGGTTCACTGGGCGACGAGGGTGCGGGCCTTTGTCGTCCGCCAAGGTGGACCCGGAAAGAAGGCGACATCGGCTGTCCCGCGTCGCCCTTGCACTGCGAGGGCACAGGAGGGGGCGATTAAGTCCCCACCGGGACGTGCTCTCCGAAGAGCACGGTGCAGAGGGCTCCGGTGCGTTCCACTGGAGATCCCAGAGCCCCTCACTATGCACCGAGGAAGGGCCACCGGGGAGGTTTTAGTGGGTAAGAACCCAACATAACCCCGCCTTCCCCCCAGAATCCCCCAGGTATCTCGTTGAAGATTTCTCCCCGTCAACAAAAAATAAGTAAGTAGTAAGGTAGTAAAAACAGTCTTTTTTAATCGGTCAATAAAACAAAAAGTACTTCGTCAATAACTACACCCGGCACAAATTTTTCGCAACTTAAGCACTTAAAAAATGGGATTTGAACTTGCAGCCTTTATTCGTTGCGTAAGAGTGCACTACTAAAAGCTTCTGTATATAACGAAAGGTTGAGGACCACTGTCTCAGAGACTGGGTTACATCAACTCTAGTCGGCAGAAGCAATCATTAGTCCACCGGCATTCAGAGATTACAAACAAAAGTCCACATCAAAGGGGGATACATGAAATTACGATTATGATATTCGTTTGATATTAATTACGAGAGGCCTTTGATACATGTAAATCATCTTGAGCTTTATGCGATCCTGGTACTGGGCCGTGTTGTTTGAAACATTGATGCAATCCCCGGCTGCACTATCTTTATTTAAAATCTTTGATATATATTCCTATTTAAAGTAATCTATCAATTTTCCAACAAAAAACATGGATACTTCTACGTACGTACGAGCCGTGCTAGCTCAGTGTCCGGGCGGTTACCCTTAGTTGTATAGTACGCTAGCTACACGAGTTCGATCTCGGGTGCCTGCACCAACACCAATTATGTACTGCCCAGCGGTGAAAGAAAACATCGTGAGGAAACCTTTCTAAGATATGAAAATTTTCTAAGATATGCGAAGTCCGCCAATCCACACCAGTGCCGGCGGCCTATGCCCTTCTTATACTCTCTTCACAATGAAGGCCTGTGCCCAACAGTGGGACATATACATATATACAAAGGCTGTACGACGTAACTTTAACTTTTATCTTCTACGTTCGACTTACAATCCAATTTTCGGATTATTACGTACAAAAATTAATCGATAAAATGTGTGACGGACGCATTTTTTTTCCATTTTACCCCCTAATACATAAGAAGAACCATCTTAAGTCTCATCATCGCCAACGATCAAGCGAGATATAAACAGAGAGAAGCAAGAGTTCAAATGTAAGCCTATTTAAAAAAAATGTATAAATAACCTCGGCAAAAAACCAGACAGAGGACAGAAAACGATGCTATTTTTGACCAAAAGATGTGATATTTTTTATTAGATCTCTTAAATTCATATAATTTCATACTCTCGTAATAATTACACCTGTATCAAATATAAAACGAGTTGTTGGTTTTCCATCATTACGATATCCATTGCTTATAAAAAGAAATTATAAAAACATAATACGTGGACGGCGCTGGTCGATGGCGCCAACACTTAATTTAGCCTCGTCTAGAAAGCTGATTGATTCCCATGCTGGCTGCATGTATTTTAAGCGTCGATAACCTTAAGGTCTAGGGTGCAGTTTGCGAAATAAAAGGTCAAAGATTTAAACCTACTATTAAACTTTGTACATGAAGCATTTAAACTAGTTTTGGAATATGGAAAATATAATTTTTGATAATTTTTAACGTTTTGAATTAAAGATAATATCGAAAAGTAGTCATATATATCATAGAGTCACTGCTTCTACAACGGCTTCTATTGCACGAATGCAACCTTCTTCATGCAGCATAAAGAAATCCGACCTCCAAAGCCAACACCGGCACTCTCATGGTGCTGCCTCTGCCGGCCCCCTCGCGGGCCGGAATGTGGATTCCTCTTGGGTTCACCATGGGTGACCCAAGCCAGTCCTGACAAGCCGACACACCGTCACCTGTGTCTATTACACAGACGACTGTGACGACGCCACGAGAAGACTAGTGACAAGGGCAACGGCCGCATCAAAAGGGTAAATAATGGACTACAACTAAAAATGACCATGAGAAACAGGGATGCAGCGGTCGCGGAGAAGCTAATAGCAATGCATCAGCGTGAACCAGAGCATTCTCCAACACCACCTTAAAAAATCGAGCTTCATAAAACAAAAAAAAATTAACTGTAGAGGTAGCACACTTACTATTAAAACCGAAGTAACCAATTAAAGTACACTAGAAAAGAGCACGGACACAAGTCTGTGGTTGCGCTTTAACAATAAAAAAAAGCCGAGAACCCTTCGGAGGGGGTGCGTGGTGCCTTTCATTATCACATTAAGTTGCACGGCGATTGATATGAAAATCTACTAAATCTACTTTCAAACATTTACTATGGAAGCTTTACCTAAGCAAGGAATAGTTTGACAATTGCTGTCCCTATCCATCTATAATTATATATATATATGTATTTATATATGTATCTATTTATTATTATAAATAATTATTATGTTTATATATTTAATTTATTTGTAAGTAGGTATGTATATTATATATGCATGCATTTATTATAGTTTTCTTTTATTTATTATTTTCTCACATAGCTTGCACCCGTTACTTTGTCTCTACACAACCCCAAGGTAGACTGGCAGAGAATGCCTACTGGCATTAAGTCCGCCTATTTGTACCTTTTATATATTGTGTGCAAATAAATAATAAATAATTAAATAAATATGACAGTTGTTTGGAGCCGGACTAAGCTGTTTACTTCTATTTTTATAGAAGAAGGGGCAATCGAGCGGATATGACTCACCTGATCTTAAGCGATCACCGTCTCCCATTAACATCCACATCGGAGGAATTTCAATTGCGTTAGTGGCCTTTGAGAAAGGAGTAGGCTCGTCTTATTGGCCTATTATATGTATGTTCACAACGCTATGCCAAGCTTGCACTGTTTTTGGTAGCTTCAATATCATCTTCAGCCCTTTATTTTTTTTTTTATTTTTTTGACGAACTACACAGATTGGCCAGAGAAGCTGGCCTCGACTGCTTCACCGGATTGAGAGGTGGCATAGCTCTTAGGTCGCTTAGCCTGAACCTCTATTGCTAGTAACTCGACCCAAGGGTCCCCCCGGTGAGGGGTAACCTCGGCTTGGACGGTTACTATGTTACGCGTAAGCATGCCGATCCGAGGGCGCCCGAGAGGGCCGAACCACGACTCGGTCGGTTGCTATTTCACGGATAATCTAAGAGACATTCAAAAGCTAAACTAACTTTGAGTGCCACTTCGGGAAAAGTTGGCGCTGGGAGAAGAAGTGGCCGAAGAAACTCCAGCAACGCTCCTAACATCTAAGGGGTGGGGCCTGCCCATAAAATAGCGGTAACGCGCAAGGATTATTCGCAACCTCCGACGGTTTTTCATTTATTTATTTGTCAACTAACAGCATATATACTCGTATTATGTGTACATAAAAATACATATAGGTCTTAATCTTATGTATCACAAATTACAAGTTAAAACAGCATGCATAATTTTCTTATTGTATTTTCCATTCTGCAATTTTCCTGTTCCTCGAACACGGATACTCAAGTCGCCATCTTGTTGTTTTAAATAATCAATAGAGTGCGCCAGCCACCGGAATGGGCCCCCTAAACTTTAATTCGTATTAAACATTATGCATACATAAAACATAAACAATTATACGACTTGGCTCTCGCAGTGAATTGATCCTAATTATGTCGAAATAGGCGTTAATAGGACACGTAATGGCCAGCTTTACGACCCCCAAGGTGCCGCCAAAGAGCCTTCCGTTGTTTTTATTGACCCCCTTTTTTTCCCCTCTCTCGATCTAAGTTTTTGAGCAAACATCTCGATTCAGATATCTCGATGCGTTAATTTGAACCTCTCTGTTTTATCCTCCGCGTTGGATATTGCTCGTTCTCTTTGCTTTATTTGTAAATTACAACTTTACTACCGGATGCCCATATTCTAATATATTCGATACCAAATAAGTAAGGACTTAAGTTAAATGTTAAAGTTACAGCCTTTATATATATAATATATATGGCCCACTGTTGGGCGTGAGACTTCTCTGTAAAGAGAGTATAGGGCATAGTCCACCACGCGGCCTTAGTGCGGATTGGCAGACTTTACATGCCTTAGAAATTTGACTTGACTGCTTCGCCGGATTGAGAGGTGGTATAGCTCTTAGGTCGCTTAGCCTAGTAGTAGTCACTCTATCGCTAGTAACTCGACACAAGGGTTCCCCCGGTGAGGGGTAACCTCGGCTTGGATGGTTACTATGTTACGCGTAAGCATTACGATCTGAGCCGCCGGAGAGGGCTGAACCACGACTCGGTTGGTTGTTTATATATTTCATTATAATATATTATATTATTATTATATTCACGGATAATCTAAGAGACATTCAAAGCTAAACTAACTTTGAGTGCCACTTCGGGAAAAGTTGGCGCTGGGAGAAGAAGTGGCCGAAGAAACTCCAGCAATGCTCCTAACATCTAAGGGGTGGGGCCTGCCCATAAAATAGCGGTAACGCGCAAGGATTATTCGCAACCTCCGACGGTTTTTCATTTATTTATTTGTCAACTAACAGCATATATACTCGTATTATGTGTACATAAAAATACATATAGGTCTTAATCTTATGTATCACAAATTACAAGTTAAAACAGCATGCATAATTTTCTTATTGTATTTTCCATTCTGCAATTTTCCTGTTCCTCGAACACGGATACTCAAGTCGCCATCTTGTTGTTTTAATCAATAGAGTGCGCCAGCCACCGGAATGGGCCCCCTAAACTTTAATTCGTATTAAACATTATGCACACATAAAACATAAACAATTATACGACTTGGCTCTCGCAGTGAATTGATCCTAATTATGTCGAAATAGGCGTTAATAGGACACGTAATGGCCAGCTTTACGACCCCCAAGGTGCCGCCAAAGAGCCTTCCGTTGTTTTTATTGACCCCCTTTTTTTCCCCTCTCTCGATCTAAGTTTTTGAGCAAACATCTCGATTCAGATATCTCGATGCGTTAATTTGAACCTCTCTGTTTTATCCTCCGCGTTGGATATTGCTCGTTCTCTTTGCTTTATTTGTATATTACAACTTTACTACCGGATGCCCATATTCTAATATATTCGATACCAAATAAGTAAGGACTTAAGTTAAATGTTAAAGTTACAGCCTTTATATATATATATGTATTTATATATGTATCTATTTATTATTATAAATAATTATTATGTTTATATATTTCATTATAATATATTATATTATTATTATATTCACGGATAATCTAAGAGACATTCAAAGCTAAACTAACTTTGAGTGCCACTTCGGGAAAAGTTGGCGCTGGGAGAAGAAGTGGCCGAAGAAACTCCAGCAACGCTCCTAACATCTAAGGGGTGGGGCCTGCCCATAAAATAGCGGTAACGCGCAAGGATTATTCGCAACCTCCGACGGTTTTTCATTTATTTATTTGTCAACTAACAGCATATATACTCGTATTATGTGTACATAAAAATACATATAGGTCTTAATCTTATGTATCACAAATTACAAGTTAAAACAGCATGCATAATTTTCTTATTGTAAGGTTGTCCGTCCATCTGAGCTTCTCCGACCCATGCGCGGCCTCTATTCCAAGACTTTCCCCTCTGCTGTCACTGACTCGTCAAATGAGGCCAGCCCACTGCCAACTCCACTGTCAACTTCCTGAGTTTAAGAGCTTTGTCGACTACCTTTGTTCTCCGTCGAATGTCTTCGTTTCATATTCTCTTAGAGACTTACTCCTTAAGGACTACGAGCGCAAAAGCAAAGAGAAAGGATATGGGGGCCAGAACTTCATAAAATAACTATGATTATGCATTTAATGTTTCATCCGTAACGTTTGATTTGGTTTTACTCGTATATATGTATTTGTTTATTAAGTTAACCTTATATATTTTTAAGTTTACTTTAAAATACTTATACGTACAGTTTGTTTTGCGCATTAATTTATAGTGCTAATTTATATTTCACTGTACAACATTTGCAGTCCGCTTTCCACTAACCATAATTCCTCTATATGACAGGTGGTAACGTTACACCACACACAACTACAAATTTTAGCAAGTGACTATTATGTACGTAAGAAACCGGAAGCGGAAAGTCATTGGGATTTGAAGCACCGAACATTAGGTCGTAAAGCCAAACTCTCAGCCATTCTTCTTCTTGAAATGCCATTCTTCATGACTTCATTAAATTAAACCGCAATAAAATCCGTCATAATGTGGACATTATACAATTATTAACCAACTTTATAAAAGGAGAAGGTCTCCATTTGACCAAATCCAACGTAGGGCATCTCGGATTGTCGACGATTCTGAACTTGCCGATCGGCTAGATCCTCAGCACTGCGTAGGGATCTTTCTTCCCTATGCATACTTTACGGAGTCTACAATAGGGAGTGTTCCGAGGAGTTGTTCAATTTAATAGAAGCCGCTGATTTTCGCAACCGATCGTCTCGCCGGAACTATCATCCGCACCATCTGGATGGTTGGCGTTCCACTACAATGCGTTTTAAAAACAGTTTTCTGCCACGCACAGTAAATATCTGGAACTCGTTGCCAACAGCGGTCTTCCCCAACAACTGCGACATTGGGTTATTCAAGAAAAGAGCATATTCTTACCTGAAGGGTAGGCAACGCACTGGCGCCGCTGGTGACGTGGGCGGCGGTGAATCACTTACCATCAGGTGACCCGTCTTGCTCGTTTGCTTATTTTACATAAAAAAAAGGTTCTCAATTCTGTCAGTCTGTATTTTTTAGTCTTTGTGTACTGCACTCACAGCGTTGCCGTTTATGAAGAGGCTATTTTTTTTTAAATGCTTTGGTTTAAATTAGGCACCTAATTTCTACTAATGTTAATTTTCTAATATGACCTTGGCTTCTGCAAATTCACTGTTCTTCTATCCACTGCTAGAAATAGGCTTTCCACCAAATACGATCCTCCGATCCCATTCAGCCCTTTTTTCGGCGAAATACACAGATTGGCCAGAGAAGCTGTCCTTGATTGCTTCACCGGATTGAGAGGTGGTATAGCTCTTAGGTCGCTTAGCCTAGTAGTAGTCACTCTATCGTAACTCGACACAAGGGTTCCCCCGGTGAGGGTTAACCTCGGCTGGGATGGTTACTATGTTAAACATAAGCATTCCGATCCGAGGCGCCGGAGAGGGCTGAACCATTTAGTTTGTTTATATATTTCATTATTATATATTACATTATTATTACGAGTATATTCACGGATAATCTAAGGGACGGCCTCCGGGCGACGCGATGTAATTTAGTAGAGGCTTCTCCCTTCCCTCCCCCATTCAGCCACTTCCACTTTCTTTATTATAAGGTCGTCCGTCCATCTAAGCTTCTCCGACCCATGCGCGGCCTCTATTCCAAGACTTTCCTCCCCCCTCTGCTGTCACTGACTCGACAGATGAGGCCAGCCAACTGGCACTTCAACTTCCTGACTTTAAGAGCTTTATCGACTACCTTTGTTCTCCGTCGAATGTCTTCGTTTCGTATTCTATCGCTTAGAGTCTTTCTCCTTAAGGACGACGATCGCAAAAGCAAAGAGAAATGATTTGGGGGCCAGAACTTCATAAAATAACTATGATTATGCATTTAATGTTTCATCCGTAACGTTTGATTTGGTTTAATGTCTTGATTTGATTTTACTCGTATATATGTATTTGTTTATTAAGTTAACCTTATGTATCTTTAAGTTTATATTAAAATACTTATATAATAATATATTTGCACTTAACTAAAAGATTTAAAAGGCTTAGTAACAAGTTAAGCCCACCATTGCGCTGTGTCCTAAGAAAATGAATCTGTCAGATCGCTTTTAACCAAACCGAGGCGTCCGAAAGAATAGGTACGATTCCACTATAATTTATAGCGAAGTCGAAGCAAGCTATAACACTATAATAGCCTTTCAGATACCACTGCACGTGAGAAAGGGATACAGTCATTGGTGTAACAGAGACGGACGACCAGAAGCGCCGCTTCACGTCAAAATACGTGCTCCATTCGTTTTATTGCTCTATAGTGATGTGATGAAAATCGTCGATATCGAAGTTTTTTAATCTTTAAAATTTTTGCTAATCTGACATATATACGGATATCATAAATCGTTGTTATTTCATATATTATCTAAAAAATACAGTGCTTTCAGAATATTCGGTGCAAAAAAAGTTAAGTAACTAAGTATTAAAAAACGAAATTAAAAGAATATGGAACACACACACAACTATAATCCCCATTGTGGTGGAACAGGGGTAACAGCAAAAAGTTTAATAAGATATTGTTATAATCAGCATCCTACAGAAACAGGCGGCCATACACTAGTCGACAAATAAAGCAAACTCCTAGGAGATGATATATATAATAGCAATAGTTCAGACACAGCAGACCAACAGGGTATTTTATTATATGTATTTATGATTGATAAGACATAAATCTATCTATATAATAGCAATTGGGAAGTGGCATTGGACAGTGGCAACCGGCTAAAAGCTGAGAAAACGTGCTTAATTTTTTTAAACAAGTTATATCCTGGTAGTTATTCATTTGAATTTACGATCTTATGGTTGCAGATTTCGTTTCAATTGAATTTGATTAAATCCCAACTGACTAGTACCAAAATAGTTTCCACTTTTCGGTTTCTTGCATGCAAAAAATCTGTTCAATCAAAATCACATTTTACGTACTAAAATTTCTGCCTGGTGTACGACGGTGCCTTGTCGAAATGTCGAAATTTGAAGCGTCAATAGCCTAATGGTTTAGGGTACGGCCTGCGTAAGGTCGTGGGTTCGAATCCACTATTCGACTATTGCCGTGAACCATGTCCTAGCACAAGCTTAAGCTTAGTTGGAATGGTTAACAAGATTGTTAGTAATATTTCTGAAAAAAAAAAGAAATATTGCTAGTTTTCTTTAAAAAAATATATATATATATACTATCTCCGTTAATTTGTTAAAAAATAGGTTGAAACGACGGTACCTTACATGTATAATGAAATTTCAAGTTTCCAGATATCAATAAGTATAACTTTAATATTACTCAAACATTTTCGTATTTTAGTATCATAAAATCACTGCAGTAAAAAGTAATCAACAAGAACACATTCATTTTTGTTCATAAAAATTAATCGATATTAAAGTATAAAGACGCAGAGCACAGCACAACACCGAGGGCGGCACCGCGGCAACATCAAAGGAGGCCACCTCTTTGATGTGGCCGGCGGCGCGCGCCTCCAAACGCCGTAAGCGACAAATCCATACGTCATCCTCCTGTCATTATAACGCCTCACAATCGCGCCGGGAATGTGGAATTATTAATGAGACAATATAAATTGACAAGGCGCTTTAGTACCGATTACTTGATCTCGAACGAGGGCTGAGTGTCACTTGAATTGGTTCAAGAGTCACACGCGCAAAATGGGTGTTGATATCAATTAGAAATATATATTGATAAAAGGATGAAATGAAATGGAAATTTATATAATATATCTAAAGCATTTAATGTGATGATGATAATCTCTTCGTCTACACAGCAAATTTCTTTAGCTATAAGGGACAATGCTCGAAGCGTCAATAGTCTAATGGTTTACCTGCAGCGAATCGTAAGGTCGTGGGTTCGAATCCATCATTGGACTATTGCCGTGAACCATGTCCTAGCACAAGCTTAAGCTTAGTTGGAATTAACAAGATCGTTAGTAATATTTCTGAAAAAAAAAAGAAATATTGCTAGTTTTCTTTAAAAAAATATATATATATATACTATCTCTGTTAATTTGTTAAAAAATAGTTTGAAACGACGGTACCTTATATGTATAATGAAATTTCAAGTTTTCAGATATCAATAATTATAACTTTATTATTACTCAAACATTTTCGTGTTTTAGTATCATAAAATCACTGCAGTAAAAAGTAATCAACAAGAACACATTCATTTTGTTCATAAAAATTAATCGATATTTAAGCATAAAGACGAAAAGCACAGCACAACACCGAGGGCGGCACCGCGGCAACATCAAAGGAGGCCACCTCTTTGATGTATGGCGGCGCGCGCCTCCAAACGCCGTAAGCGACAAATCCATACGTCATCCTCCTGTCATTATAACGCCTCACAATCGCGTCGGGAATGTGGAATTATTAATGAGACAATATAAATTGACAAGGCGCTTTAGTACCGATTACTTGATCTCGAACGAGGGCCGAGTGTCACTTGAATTGGTTCAAGAGTCACACGCGCAAAATGGGTGTTGATATCAATTAGAAATATATATTGATAAAAGGATGAAATGAAATGGAAATTTATATAATATATCTAAAGCATTTAATGTGATGATGATAATCTCTTCGTCCACACAGCAAATTTCTTTAGCCATAAGGGACAATGCTCGAAGCGTCAATAGTCTAATGGTTTACCTGCGGCGAATCGTAAGGTCGTGGGTTCGAATCCATCATTGGACTATTGCCGTGAACCACGTCCTAGCACAAGCTTAAGCTTAGTTGGAATTAACAAGATCGTTAGTAATATTTCGGAAAAAAAAAAGAAATATTGCTAGCTTACTTTAAAAAAAAATGCTGGTATGATAAGCTCTTCGTTTGCATTAACATCTTACCTTATAATATCAAAGTATTCTTTTTTTTTAATGACTACACAGATTGGCCAGAGAACCTGGCCTTGACTGCTTCACCGGATTGAGAGGTGGCATAGCTCTTAGGTCGCTTAGCCTGAACCTCTATCGCTAATAATTCGCGATTAATCGCTGTAATTGAAACATAATTTGAGTGTCAGCCACAGAGTGTCTAGCAGAAAAACAAAGCAAGCAAAAATCGACAAATGTCACTGAAGGTTCATTCTTGAACTTTCGTCCGGGAAAGAGATGCAAGCACATGTTTGTGTTATTGTATTTATGTCCATTACCCCGGCGGCCGCTCATTAGGCGATTCCGAATTGTTATCTCGCTAACAATAGTTGGGACCAATTGTGAAAGGGAACAAAAAGGAAATTACAGGTTGCCCTCGTATGGGCATTGTTGTGTGGCGGTAATTTGGCTAACCCCTTTACATATGCTTGAGGTAATAGTATGTTCTTTTTAATGCAACCAAGGTGGGCCCGTTCCAACATTCCATAAAATAATTTTCAAGTTAATATTTTTAAGGCATATTTTTTATTGGAGCAGAGGGAACACAAACGATCAAAAGCCCAAAAATACTTGCTAAGTATAAGGGATTCAGGCTATGAGATCTAAGAGCTATGCAACCTCTCAATCCTGTGAAACAGTTAATGTCAGTTTCTCAAGGCCCCGAGTCTGCTAAACAAATTGTGTACAAAGTGAACCTTCATTGGCATCATAGTGTTCGTTATTTGCTAGTTTAGTTCATTTTTTATTTTTATTTTTACATATTTATTTTATTTTTTGAAGAGAAAGCTAGGAATATTTCTTTTTTCAGAAATATTACTAGCAATCTTGTTAACCATTCCAACTAAGCTTAAGCTTGTGCTAGGACATGGTTCACGTCAATAGACGAATGGTGGATTAGAACCCACGACCTTACGATTCGTAGACCGTACCCTAAACCATTAGGCTATTGACGCTTCAAACGCGTTGACGCGTTCATTGGTGGCACCATGGTTTATTGCCACCA
Organism: Meandrusa payeni; assembly: GCA_029286785.1. Taxonomy (NCBI): domain Eukaryota; kingdom Metazoa; phylum Arthropoda; class Insecta; order Lepidoptera; family Papilionidae; genus Meandrusa; species Meandrusa payeni. The sequence continues at coordinate 5,771,972 of JAGSMX010000023.1, forward strand.
ATATTGGTTGATAATTTTTTTGGCAACAATAAGGCATTTTAGTAGAGATAAATTTCAAAAAAATATTGAAATAATATGTTTGTTCATCTCGCATTTTAAAATTTAAACTAATAATTGTTGTTTTTATAATAATGAATAACCAGTGTTTAATCGTTTTTATAAATCAAAAGAAAAAATGACATTTAAATTGTTACCTTTTTAAAAAAAATTGAAGTTGCTCTTCTGACTTTTTCGAAAAAAGCGTATGTTAACAGAAAGATACAGAGAAAAGTATGATAACTCAGAAATGGTTCACTTTTGCACAGTTCATATAAGGGTTAAAATTATCGCAAACAGTCACCCCAACCAAGTCGTAACGGGTATACGTCAAATAACTGTATGTTACTTTTAAAAGCCTTCTCCGTAATTACTCTTACCTTAGAAAATTTTCTAAGACAAGATTTCCGCCCGATGTTTTCTTCCACCGCCAAACACGTGTTAAGTCAGCACTTAAAATTTCACGAAACAACTACTACACTCATGAGCAAAAATAAAGGGTCGGTTAAGAAAGTTTGAATATCACGGAAGATAAACTAACTGAAATAAATTGTGTATTTATATTTCATTAAGAAACATAAACATTTTTTATAATTTCTAAGCAAGTGCTTGACTACGATCCCACCTGATGTTAAGTGGAAATGCAGTCCTGGATGGTAAGACGCACTAGCTTAGTAAATGCCTATTCACTCTACTCTTGAAAATACCCACATTGTAATCGGAAGGAAAGACAGACGCGGGCAAACTATTCCAGTCCTTTGCTGTACGAAGAATGAAAGACGAAGCAAATCGCTTCGTTCGGGTTTGAGGGATGTTCACAACAAAAGGATGAAATCCCGCAGAGCGTCTGGAAGTCCGATGGTGGAAAGGGGATGGGGGAATTAGATCATGTAGTTCCTGAGCACACTCTCCAAAGTTCAATCTGTAGAAAACCGAAAGCTAGCTACCTTACGCCTGTGCTCAAGACTGAGCAGATTGGTTTCAGCTGCGTCACCAAATAGCCTCTTAGACCGCCTCTCCACCGAGTCCAAAGCTGCGAGATGGCATTTAGCAGCGCCTGCCCAAATGTGACAGCAGTATTCTACACACGACCGGACTTGAGCTTTATAAAGTGTTAAAAGCTGTCCCGCAGAGAAGTACGGTTGCACTTTGACCAAGATCCCAAGTTAACATAATAACATAAACGAAAAAGGATACGACAGTACTTAAATTTAAATAAAAATAATATTTAATTAAAAATACTGAAAACGTAAGATATCCTTTTTCGTTTAAATTTATGATTTTTAATGAAATATAAATAAATTAATAAATATATTTTATTTTATTTTAAGGATATTTAATTATCTATCATTCACAATTTATTTCAGTTAGCGTCTTTATCTTCCGAGATATTCAAACTTTCTTAACCGACCCTTTATTTTTGCTCACGGCTATATCTAATATCAACCTTAAAAATTTATTTTACATATGGAATATTGCAGCAAAATGGGCGACGTTTTTATAATTAATTATAACACACAATTGCGTGATTAAATTAATTTTTCATTTAATATCATACAAAGTTCGGTCGTTTATTATCAGAGACCCGCTTGGCCACACTCTCGTTCGCAAAATTTGTAAGCACACGCAGATTGTTCCGTTGTAAAATATTAAATTCTTGTCCCATGGGTGTCATTGTCAAGCATATGTTATAAAAAAACTAATAACTTTATACCCATTATTTACTTTATGATTTTAATCTATAGTGATGTACCATACCAGATTTAACTATCGACTATTTACTTGTTAAACATGTTTATTTGTGAATAAAAACAAAAATCGACATCGAATCAAATCTACGCTAAACATGAATGTAAATCTAATCCTACCTTCACTGGCTTAAACGCCACTACGCGCGGACGCTTTCTGTTATTTCCGAGGTATCATAGCTGTATTAAGTTCTGATGCCTTTTTTTTTGTTGACGGGGAGAAAATCTTCAGAAAGATACCCCGCCGTCTGGGGGGAAGGCGGTGGATAACCTACATAAGTGGGGTTCTTACCCACTAAAACCTCCCCGGTGGCCCTTTCCTCGGTGCATGACGAGGGGCTCCAGGATCTCCAGTGGAACGCACCGGAGCCCCTCTGCACTGTGCTCAAGGAGAGCACGTCCCGGGGGGAAGTTACTCCCTCCCCCCCTGTGCCCTCGCAGCGCAAGGCGACACGGGCCAGCCGATGTCGCCTTCTTCCCGGGTCGACTTTGGTGGACGACGCAGGCCCCCACCCTTGTCGCTCAGCGAAACCGAGGCCCCTTTTAGTCGCCTTGTACGACAGGCAGGGGATACCGTAGTCTTATTCTTGAGAGCCCAGAACTACAGGGCTGAAGTTCTGATGCCTACATTATCTTTCTTCTTCTAAATTCGTACACGTTGTACTTAAGTAGTACTTGCCTACTTTTGGATTGTCATAAACTTACTAATATCTCCAACCGAAAGGCATTCTTTCCATACAATTTTTATCCTCTGGTATATATTCGGACCTCAAGACCAAGCAATGGAAGCGTTATGTGTGAGTGCACAAACGTTTACAAAAATACAGACCAATTGAGAACCTCCACCTTTTTTGAAGTCGGTTAATGAATGTGGAGACGTTTGTCATTTGATGGGGAAAATTTTCGACCTTACGGTGAGGGTACCAATTTCCGTTTTGTGGTTTCTTACCTACACTCTTTTGCTTCAATTTGTACCCAATGCACGGACAAGGGTCACCACCTGTCACATATGGGACCTGATAGGCTTGGTGAAAAGCGCACGGGTATTGCTGTCTCTTTCTACCCCGCCAAACCAAAGAGTTAAAAAGACGTGAGAGCAAATTTTATTGTATTAAGCAATTATGTAACATAATAAAAAGTTCAATACGTACAGTTTTATTTTAATAATTTTCTACTATATTATATATATATTAATATATATATAAAAATGATGGGACAATAGACATTAGCTTCTGAGATACAGTTTTATACGTATATTTATATGTATTCAACTTTTCTGAAGCCAATAAACTATATTATAACATGACGCTAGTAGTGTTTGTAATACTAGATAACAGCTGGACTGACAGAGGAACTGATCTGCGCGGATCACGCGGCCAACATGGGCAATTAGAGATCATTTATCTTCTCGCCTCTGTCAAAACTGTGTCCACCATCTCCAAAACATTTCAGTGTGCGCCATAATTACGGGTCTCTTGATTAATTCGAGGGGCCCGGTGAGGTCTTTGTGTGTCAAATTCGGACTCTTTAAGGTGTGAATTAGACGATTTTTCTCGATGATAAAGGTTGACGGATGGACGGAAAACGCGCCTTTGTTGTTAATTATGCACGGTTATCTGTTAAATTTATTTAATTATACCGTCGCCCTCCGCAGAGGTCGGCCAAGTCGGACTTGAATGTTGCCTTTTTCGTTGATTGATGAGTTACTCGGGCTCGAGAAGACCCGTCTGCTAGTTTGTGTCAATCTATCTTTTTTATGGGAATGAACTACGTACGCCATGAGGCCCCTAAAATTAACCTAGTTTTTTGGGACGTGGCAAATCTCTGATCTCGTAGCTGTATTCTAATCGCGGAAGGATGACTCCGTCGTGAGCTTTGATTGGAAAAGTAAATCTATCATAATCACACCGCGATGTCGTGAAATGAATTGGTTGTTTTGACAGGAAAGTCCTGTATTCATGCACGTTGGTTTATAATTCCTAGGATAGCTTCAAATTTCAGTAGGCTTATACCAAATAGATAGATAGATAAATCCTTTATTGCACCAAAGAATATGTACAAAGGCGAACTTAATGCTAATTAGTATTTTCTTCCAGCTAACATTTAGTGGTTAAGAGTAGGCTAAGGGTAGTGCAATATTTTTTTTTAATATACCACTAACATTCTTGTTAACCATTCTATTAACCTACGACCTTAAGATTCGCAGACCGTACCCTAAACCATAAGGCCATTGATGCTTCACTCCTTTACGATCCGGACGACGTGATCACCGTTGCACAGGCTAGATCGCTACAGTCACTCAAAGCGTCCATTCGCGACTGTCGGAGGTGAGAACAATACTTGCGCGATATAGACATTTTATGGGAAGACCCAACCCGTTTAATAGGATTAGGATAGTTGCTGGAGTTACTTCGGCCACTTCTTCTCTCAGCGCCAACGCTTCCCGAAGTGGCATATAAGTTAATAACATAGCTACCGACCGAGTCGTGGTTCGGCTCACTCGGGCGCCCTAGGATCGGAAAGCTTACGCGTAACGTAGTAACCGTCCTTTTTTTTTCTGGGGGGAAGGCGGCGGTTATGTGGGGTTTTTACCCACTAAAACCTCCCCGGTGGCCCTTTCCTCGGTGCATGTCGAGGGGCTCCGGGATCTCCAGTCGAACGCACCGGAGCCCCTCTGCACTGTGCTCAAGGAGAGCACGTCCCGGGGGGGGAGGATTCTCCCTCCCCCCCTGTGCCCTCATAGTGCAAGGCTACACGGGCCAGCCGATGTCGCCTTCTTCCCGGGTCCACCTTAGCGGACGACAAAGGCCTCCACCCTTGTCGCCCAGTGAACCCGAGGCCCCTTTTAGTCGCCTTATACGACAGGCAGGGGATACCGTAGTCTTATTCTTGAGAGCCCAGAACTACAGGGCTGAACGTAGTAACCGTCCAAGCCAATGTTACTCCTCACCGGAGGGACCCTTGTGTCCAGTTCCTAGCTAATAGAGGTTCAGGCTAAGCGACCCAGAAGAGCTATCCTCTCAATCCGGTGAAGCAGTAAAGGCCAGTCTGGAAAACTGTTTAGTTCTAGTCTTTTAAAAAAGTATACACATTTATACAATCCCAGGATTCGTACTCCCGAAACTTAAATCGATCATATATAGTTTTTTGGACAAAGAAATGCATCGGCCTTCGATTTTTTTTTTAATATATAAACATTCGGACCGTAAGCATTTATCGTTTTAAATGGTAACATCTTTATCATATTCGCGATCGTGGGAACGCTATCTGCGCCTTACTGCATCGTAATATCCGAGATCTTTTCATGACTCAGCACTATATCTATTAACCAAAAACCATATTATCTTGAACCGACTCGCTGTTTCACGTTTCAACAATAATCGAGCGGTTTCCGTTGTTGTGGGGATCTTTTGTAATCGGTCGTATTACGTCTAATGAGTAGTTAGGTTTTCTCCTCCGAGTGAACGTGTCATAGATAATTCGATTTAATGGCCAGTGCACGTTAATTATCGAATTAGGGACGTCCCTCGGACGACTTTTGTGTGTTGAACTGCAGTTTTTTTTTGCACCTTGGAAATTATTAACATATTTGTAGACGAGTTAAAATTACTTTTGGGAATAATATCGCGGTTTCCTTTTCAAAGCTTTTCTCGCGATGCTTCCTGAGGTTTCTTTCTTAAATGATGGCGAAGGAAAAAAATCACGAGAAAATTTGTACGTGGTTATTTTTTTAATGACGAACTACACAGATTGGCCAGAGCAGCTGGCCTTGACTGCTTCACCGGATTGAGAGGTGGCATAGCTCTTAGGTCGCTTAGCCTGAACCTCTATCACTAGTAACTCGACACAAGGGTCCCCTCGGCTTGGACGGTTACTATGTTAACGTGGTAAATCAATAATAATAATAAAATCTCGCCCTTTTAACCGTAGCGGGGTAGACAGGGACAGCGGATCGTTTTCACCAAGCTTATTTGATCTCAAATGTGACTGGTGAGCCAATCGGGAATAGGGAAGCAAGTTTTTAGCAAGTGATTTTTTGTATAAAAAAATGGCAATTCATTGGTACAAGCCGACTGGAATTATAATCTGCTCAGTCTTGAGCACAGGCGTAAGGTAGCTAGGCTTTCGGTTTTGTATAGATTGCATTTTGGAGAGGTGCTCAGAAACTACATGATCTACTTCCCCCATCCTCGTTCCACTACCGGAGTTCAAGACGCACTGCAAGATTTCATCCTTCTGTTGTGAACATCCTTCAAAACCGAACGAAGCGCTTTGCTTCGTCTTTCATTGTTCGTACAGCAAGGGACTGAAATAATTTGCCCGCGTCTGTCTTTCCTTCCGATTACAATGTGGGTATTTTCAAGAATAGAGTGAATAGGCATTTACTAAGCTAGTGCGCCTTACCATTCCACTTAACATCAGGTGGGATCGTAGTCAAGCACTTGCTTAGGAAGTATAAAAAAAATCGATGTCATGACCATCAGATCGCAAGCGAAACCGCTTAGTACTAGACTATCACTGCTATTGATAAATCAGTATTTGAAATTAACAAATTCATTGGTACCGGCACTAAAGATCGGTCTGTTTTTATGTTTGTTGCCTCATAACTTTTCACTGAGTAAGACGATTTCAATTGTTCATTTTTATTCGAATATTTTAAAATTTTAAATAGTACATCCTGTAGTTTAAAGTTAATTTGATGCGACTTTGGTTAGGTTCTGATCAATTTCGTAGTATTCCTATTTGATTTGAAGTCGGTTTTTGTTTTTACAACGTGACTTTTGTTTTTTTATACATATTATTTGTTATTGATTACCATTGTGACGCCTTATGGTGTTATTGACTCCGAGCGATATATTAGAAACTATTTCATAACGTAAACCTGTAACCGTAAATGCTGACTTCGTGTGCCTTCGAATTTGGTTCAAAAAATGTTGTATCGGTTTAAGATGATCGTGTTGTCGGCCGTGGCGGTCACTCATTTATAAACAATACGTCAGTGACGTAAGCTTCTTTAGCGGCACAGATTTATTGCTAGTGATGTCACCTTATTCGGAAACCGGATTATCGATATTCGTGCAATATTTCGACATAACAGTCAACTATTGTATAGTGTATTATAATATTTATATATTTCAGTTTATCTTTTAAACGAACTTGTGCTGATCAGATTATTATTTTATAGTCCATAATTCTATTGTATATACAAAATTCAATATTTTAACGTACACTTAATTATTATTTAAAATAAAAGATGATAATAGGCATAAATATTTGAATTCGAAGCATCAATAGCCTAATGGTTTAGGGTACGGCCTGCGAATCGTAAGGTCGTGGGTTGGAATCCACCATTCGACTATTGCCATGAACCATGTCATAGCACAAGCTTAAGCTTAGTTGGAATGGTTTACAAGATTGTTATTAATATTTCTAAAAAAAAATAAGAAATATTCCTAGATTTCTTTAAAAAAAAATCCAGTACTAAGATGAGCTTTAAATCTCGAATAGGCAAATTTAACAAGAGATTGTCCGTAATTATCGAAATACAGAAACTACGTTAAGTTTTCATTTCATACAAGCCGAATTGGATTCGAACCCGCGACCGGTCAGACCGTAAACTGGAGGCTTAGCCGTTAGGTTATAACTGCATCTAATCTAGTTACAAAACTATTTACAATTTTGTGTGGTATGTCGTAGTATCGATATTACAATTCGCAGCCCTAACATCCATTTCCGACACAACTTGATTCAACCCGTTCAACTTACTACTACAAACATCTTACATCCGTCTCTTTCTTAACTTGGTGCCGCATCGGACGTTGCGCTCACACGTCGGCAAAGTGCCTTTGTGATATCGGCGGCTTCTTTGATGTTGCGAGGAACCGCCCACCGCCCCGCCGAACGCCCGCCCGTTGTTAATTCGTCACACGATAATGACAATGCTTTTAATTACCAACGGAAACAACTGGATTGCGAAATATCACAGGTCTTAAGTTGTTTTCTTGAACCATCTATTACACTAATTATTTTCCTTTTTCTGTATAAATGGAAAGTTAATATTTTACTCGTTTATTTATTTTTTTATGTTCTCTTTTCATGAGGCGCCATGCTTGTTGAATATTCACACCGACTTTGTTGTTCTGTTAAGCAAAATACTCCCAATATTTCTTTTTTATTGTTAATCCTGCATTGTTATTACATTAAGTTAAGATTACCCGTCGTCAGCCCTGTAGTTCTGGGCTCTCAAGAATAAGACTACGGTATCCCCTGCCTGTCGTATAAGGCGACTAAAAGGGGCCTCGGGTTCACTGGGCGACAAGGGTGGGGGCCTACGTCGTCCACCAAAGTGGACCCGGGAAGAAGGCGACATCGGCTGGCCCGTGTCGCTTTTCGCTGCGAGAGCACAGGGGAGGAGGGAGTAACCTCCCCCCGGGACGTGCTCTCCTTGAGCACAGTGCAGAGGGGCTCCGGTGCGTTTCACGTGAGATCCCGGAGCCCCTCGTCATGTACCGAGGAAAGGGCCACCGGGTAGGTTTTAGTGGGTAAGATCCCCACATAACCGCCGCCTTCCCCCCAGAAGGCGGGGTATCTTTGTGAAGATTTCCTCCCCGTCAACAAAAAAAAAAAAAAAGATTACCCGTCGTATCACTTTATCTTATTTCAATTTATAATTGAACTAGTGTTTGAATTGAATAGAATATCATCATAGTAAATAAAAGCTGTATTTGACAGTTCAAAAAAAAGTGCCGCGATCGTCACCAAACTTTACACGATTACTCGTCAGGTCAATCTGAATATTCCATGAATTTTTCATTGTAATCGGCCTAGCCATTTCGGAGCCTATACGGATCAAACACACACACATATTCTCTTTTATATATATAGATTAACAAGTGTCAAATTTGCATTATAAATACAATCACGTGAAAATGGAATGGAACGAATTTTAATTGGACATTATTGTATTATGCTAATTATAGGCCAAAAATTATAGGCTCTAGACGCGTAATCGTCAAAATGTTAAATACTATATCCATCTTGGAAACATGGTGTATCTTGTGATATAAGTATCATGTCTATCCCTTCCATAGTTTTTGTAGTAGAGATGAGAAAAAAAACGTCTTCCAATATCTTAGGTAGGATTTGATGACCGTGATAGAAGCTGAAGAACACTGCACCTGTTACATTTGTAGTACCCTACAAAACTCCCAAACAAAATGTCAAAACGCTTTACAAATAAAAAAAAAATTACTTGATTATTATTTACGGGTTTTTTCTATCATTACGTTAATATAAAAAATAAATAAAAAAAGTAATTTGAATTTGGAAATCTATGTCAAGCTTTTTTTCAATAAAATATTAATAATCTTAATAAAAATCTTGTTATAAATCGTTTTTTTTCCATTGTGTTCGGCCTGAACCTCGATTTTGAGTAACTTAGCGCAAGTGTCCCCGGGAGTGAACGCCTTTTTTTTTGACGCGGAGGAAATCTTCAGAAAGATGCCTTCTGGGGGGAAGGCGGCGGTTATGTGGGGTTCTTACCCACTACAATCTCCCCGGTGGCCCTTTCCTCGGTGCATGACGAGAGGCTCCGGATCTCAACGTGGAACGCACCGGAGCCCCTCTGCACTGTGCTCAAGGAGAGCACGTCCCGGGGGGGGGGGAGGTTACTCCCTCTCCCCCTGTGCCCTCGCAGCGCATTGCGACACGGGCCAGCCGTTGTCGCCTTCTTCCCAGGTCCACCTTGGTGGACGATTCAGGCCCCCACCCTTGTCGCCCAGTGAACCCGAGGCCCCTTTTAGTCGCCTTTACGACAGGCAGGGGATACCGTAGTTTTATTCTTGAGAACCCAGAACAGGGCTGGGGAGTGAACGCCTTAGGTAACTGTAATCACTTTGTTATTCGCAATAATTTTAAAGCATTAAAAAAAATAGCATGCTGGCTCAAGAGGACCGAAATAGGTTCCTTATAAATTTTAATGATATGAATTGCTTAATTTGAGCACGTATTTTGTATGTATATTAACTCATATATCTAGTATGATTTATATATTATAAATATAATTCATATAAAGAATTTATTATACATGTCGATTTTAATACTGTTTTCAATGATCCTTGTTCGTAACTACGAATTTGAACCACGTATTAACCTAATTAAAGATGAAACAATTAAATACACGATATAGACGAATACGTCTTATAAATGCATTTTTTCTAAATCTCGTTTAAACCGATGTAACTGGTGGCAACACCATCGCCGTGTTATTTAATAAATTGTACTATAAACCAACACATTGGAAGTAGTATTGAACGTATGTTTGATTTGATATGTGGCCGGTACTTTAACATACGCAGTACGACCATAACCGAATGCCAATGCATTCTACACTCGCTTACGTAATTACAGGCGGTCGCTTCAAAGGGGCCGCCGCGGCGAGCGGTTTCTTTGTAGTCTAATAAACGAGCTTTCGTTTCCAAACTAAAATAAACCGTGCTATGTTAATCGTATAGCTGTTTTTGAAATGAGCATCGACAGTTACCATAACACCTTAGCAGAGTAAAGGGTCATATCAGTTAGGGATTTTGCCACGGATATGTCAAAAAGAGATTTTATTGCGTCTCTAAATGAGGGACCGCACGGAGAGCGAACGAATTGGGCCGTTCCGATGCAACGGCCAGCTCGGAGGCTGTTTGAGATTGATTTAAACAGGGCTATGATTATCCGTGAACCACGCGCGCGTGTTTGTGTGTGGGCAGTGTTTATGTGTGCTAGTACCAGCTGTGGGATTTAAGGTTTCTCATATCATACTTAAGAATACTCACAAAACTTAAAACAAATACTTAAAAAAGTACATATAGTTGGGGCTTTCAGGCTTATTCACAATTAAACAATTGAACAACCAAAATGGCGGCGTTTTTGGCGAAAACGACAGATGTCATGTATTATTCAACCGACTTCAAAAAGAGGTCACCGTCATTTAGAACCGATTTCGTTTTTCTTTGTTTACTAGGATTTGGTTTTGGAAAAGTGTTTGTTGATGGAGATATTGATAGGTTTGTGGCAATCATAGAGTACGCAAGGACTCCTTAGCGAATTCTTAACGATCAATGTGGTAGAAGAAAGGGAATGTAGACGCCAGAACTTCGTAATATAACTATGATAATTCCGAAATATAAAAAAGCGTCCGTGTGTAGTAGCGTTTACAATACTTGTCACCAGACATTTTTTTATTGTTAGGTAATTTTTTACGTAAACTTTAACGTGACATCTTGGGTGACATAAGATTAACACTACCATATCAAATATGATTTATGTCTGATGATGTATGACTGAAGAACAACTTACACAAATTAAAAAATGAAGCTGACCCGAACTGTTTCACCAGATTTAAAAAAAGGGCACAGCTCTAACGTCGCTAAGCCTAATCATATAGGTAAGATCAAGCGTAGAAATGATTTTTACCGAAAAAATCATTGTAACACAAGACATTGTAAATAAGTCCAACGCTTAGTCACTATATTATTATAAAAATTATTTGTAATAATTTCGTGAATCATTTTTTTTTCTTACGAACATAGATTGGCCAGAGATGGCCTTGCTTCACCTTATTGAGAGTTGACATAGCTCTAAGGTACTACCCCTCACCGGGGGGACCCTTGTGTTGAGTTACTAGCAATAGAGGTTCACGCTAAGCGACCTAAGAGCTGTGCCATCTCTCAATCCGGTGAAGCAGTCAAGGCCAGCCTCTCTGGCCAATCTGTGTAATTCGTCATAAAAAAAAGCTCTAAGGTCGCTTAGCCTGAACTAAGAAGAATCAATAACTAAGCCATTGATACAAATATACTGTATGTTAGCTGGCAACACATGACACCCAGCGATTGTTATGCATAATAACTACTTCCAATGATATCTTAATGATTTACCTGAGCCTTATTGTATCTTTAATTCATAATTAATAATTTAGTTGATCGTCACATGAACTTGTCAACAATAGTTTAACTTTATTAGTTCCTAATCTGACTTCTCATTAATTTTGCATAAAGATTGTGAGGACGCGCAGTGGTGTCGGTATTCGTTATAAATAATTCTTTGTACAACATTACGCTGTCTCAATAAAGCGAGTGTATTAGTTGTTGGACTATTTTATTCTACGAGACCTACAAATTATAACATGTATTAAAAACCTCAAAAGTTTTGCAATACAACTCCAATAAGGCTGACATTATAAAAATAGCAATACTAACGTCTCTCATTCCTGCTAAAAACACTGCTATATATTTTTTTGGTGTTTATACCAGAAGGATTTTTATAAGACACTAGCGAACCCAGCCTACTTCGCCGGGCTAGATTTTAATTTATTTTATTTAAACAATAAACTTACATAATTAAATATTTAATTCCCACAATATATTAAATTATTAATTTCTCTCCGTACTCATTCTCCTCTCGAGCGGGTGAAGATCTACACCAGAGTTCCCCAAACTTTTTTGTGTCGTAGCCCCCTTGCCATGTTTTTCCGTGTTGGGTAGTCTAACTGTAGTGAAGTTCAGTGTTAAAAACTTAAAGTAAAAACACATGTTAATTTATACATTTATTAATTGAATTTAAATTGAAACTACTCAAAATAAAATTTTGTATCTGTTATGTAAAATATACGTAACGCTAAATAAACATAAAATAAACTATAAATAATAATAATAATAAAATCTTTATTTTCAAAAACAAAAACATATAAAGCAAGTATACAATGTTTGGATCTTCTTTTAAGTATAAAATATACTTGTGCCAGAAGATCCAACTCTTCCTTAACCATATCATCTATTTTTTTTTGTTTTATAGTTAATTAGTTTAAAGTAATTATATGTATTTATGTGTGTGTGTGTGACAAAATAACATAAGCAATAAGGCAATATTTTTAGTGAGAAATAGGTAAATAGGTACTATCAGTGTATGTGTTGAGATCCACTATCGTGGACCGCCATTTTCATTTCATGGACCCCCAAATTTTTGCAGGTTGTCATAGACCCATGTACAAATCAGTAAATACAATATCATTCTTATTATACTTACATTTAGGGATATACTTCATTATACTTCAATATACTCCATTGTACTTCAATACGGTTCATAATAACATAAATGTACACAACGCATGTGTCATTACAAAGTTGGGTTATAAAACAATAGAATATCATCACAGTAAATAAAGATTGTATTTGACAGTTCAAACAGAGGTTTGCTCCGATATTTGACAGTTAACCGACGACTCCGATCGTCTCCAAACTTTAGTCAATCTGAAGATTCCCAGAAAGTTTCATTGAATTCGGTCCAGCCGTTTCGGATATACGGATCAAATACACACACATTCTCTTTTATATATATATATAGATAAACGCAAATGAGGGTTAATGACGTGAATAGCAGTATTTGTATTTCTCAAGTATCGCGTGCTACGGTACCGTAAATACAGCGTGTTATGTGTTTAATTTTCTTTTTTAAAGACCCTTGTACAAAACCATCGATCGTGTACCGGTAAATACCATCGCCGCACACGGAGAAGTCATTATGTTCTTAAAATCACACCGGCCAATTGGCTGGATAATATTATAACACGTTACGCGGGAATAATGCTTTTTTTTTTCCAATATGCCAACTGACAGCTTAATTTCTGCCTTCTTTATGCTGACTAAATGCATGTCTTTGTTTATGACTTTTTTAAATTTTTATTCCAAATTCACAATCCTCACGTGTAACTTTTTTAAACGGTGTATAAACGTAACGATAAATTAACGTATGGATCACGCTTTACACATGCATGTTTTTTTTATGACGAACTACACAGATTGGCCAGAGAGGCTGGCCTTTTTTTTTTACGAAAGAAAGCTAGCAATATTTCTTTTTTTTCATAAATATTACTAACATTCTTGTTAACAATTCCAACTAAGCTTAAGCTTGGAGATGGTTCACGTCAATAGTCGAATGACTGGTTGACTGGATTGAGAGGTGGCATAGCTCTTAGATCGCTTAGCCTGAACCTCTATTGGTAGTAACTGGCCTCAAGAGTCCCCCCGGTAAGGGGCAACCTCGGCTTGGACGGTTACTATGTAACGCGTAAGCATTCCGATCCGAGGGCGCCCAAGAGGGCCGAACCACGACTCGGTCGATTGCTATTTCACGGATTATCTAAGAGACATTCAAAGGCTAAACTAACTTTGAGTGCCACTTCGGGAAGCGTTGGCGCTGGGAGAAGAAGTGGCCGAAGAAAGTCCAGCAACGCTCCTAACATCTAAGGAGTGGGGCCTGCCCATAAAATAGCGGTAACGCGCAAGGATTATTCGCAACCTCCGACGGTCGCAAATGGACGCATGCATACATAATACCTACTGTCTACCGTGATATTCCCCCTTTTACAAATTGCCGTATATATTTACTATGCTTTGATTAGTCTTGATCTGTATCGCTTGTATACCGTATGTATATTGTATTGTTTGTATGTATATCTACTATCTTTTTTTAAATTTTATTAATGATTATCGTTTTTTACGATAAAAAATTATGCGATCAGTGATATTTACATCGTATGCAAATCTTACATTATACTAACAAAGTAAACAGAATTTTTTACACGAGTATCTGTTAAAATTTATATCAGAAAATCAAAGTCTTAATTAAAGGTAAAGCCTCCTAAGTCCGATAGAGAGATAGTCTTAGAACAAATTACTATCCAATCTCGCGCATGCTCGGTGAAATAATAGATCATTGTTTGGCTGTTGATAGAGAGGGCCGCGGTATCGATACTTAAACAGACGGAATAATAACGATTTTTCGGAATCCGATTGAAGTGTCTGATCGAGCCGGGTCTCTTAGGCTCAGCCCTGTAGTTCTGGGCTCTCAAGAATAAGACTACGGTATCCCCTGCGACTAAAAGGGGCCTCGGGTTCACTGGGCGACAAGGGTGGGGGCCTTTGTCGTCCGCTAAGGTGGACCCGGGAAGAAGGCGACATCGGCTGGCCCGTGTAGCCTTGCACTGTGAGGGCACAGGGGGGGAGGGAGTAACCTCCCCGGGACGTGCTCTCCTTGAGCACAGTGCAGAGGGGCTCCGGTGCGTTCCACTGGAGATCCCGGAGCCCCTCGTCATGCACCGAGGAAAGGGCCACTGGGGAGGTTTTAGTGGGTAAAAACCCCACATAACCGCCGCCTTCCCCCCAGAAGGTGGGGTATCTTTTTGAAGATTTCCTCCCCGTTAACAAAAAAAAACAAAAAAAAGGGTCTCTTAGGCTATGTTGTTTCAGAGAGCTAAAAGAAAGGACCCAAGTCTGGGTTGACTCCTGGGAACGCTTTCTCTGAGTTGAGAACTTATAATAGAGACACAGGTACTCTAAGAGTTCGGGAAACTTTCAACCCGCGTTGTAAAATGCTCTCAGTCAATTAGTTATCAAATTTATTATTAATTTTCACTCTGGCATAAAATAAATACAATAAATATATTCTGTTGAGATTGTGAACACTTTTAAATTATCACGTGCATGTGGCGAGGACCTGAATAAGTTTATTTTAAGGAAAAAGACAAAGGTCTTCAAATAATACGTCCTCACAACTAACCAAGGGTGCGGAGCCAACGATTTTGACATTTAGGTAACGAAAGAGATTGGGTGGGGTCGGAAAATTGTAGTGCGCCTTTCCTACAGATGACCCTAGACCTTTTAAGGTTGGTCAGAAGTGCTGGATTCGGAAAACGGAAAATCGGATATGGTGGATGGCAAAGAGCTTTTCAGCTGTCGATTGGTATCGATGATCATTCATTAGAGAGGTACCTGTGATTATTAAGATTAGTTAAGGTAAGATTCTCGTCTGAACTTGATTTAACTTTATCGAAAATTTGTATGAAGACATCACTAGCGGTCATTATTGCAGAGCTCTCGGCCACCCAGCGAGGCTGTTCTCCCTCTCCCTCCCACACACACGGTCTCCCATAACGAGAGCTAACAGGGAAAGGCGAATCGACTCAATATGACGTTCATTTTTTACATACTTACCCATCAAGAGGTGCTCGTAATAAATTGTCTCGATACCCGTTACGTATAATCGATAGCGACCGTATTAAAATTGCATTAATTCGTACACATTCGATATCTGTGCTGTTGTTCCTTGCAAACAATTAATCATCCGAGGAAGCGGCGAATAATCGGCTATCGAACGCTTGCGTTTTTGTTGTTTTTTTTTTTCGGAAAGCGCGCCAAAGTCATAACAAATGTTTTTCTTATGATTCTTTCTCATCTTTGAAATGTATTAAATTTGAATATTAGAAGTAATTGAAGTTTAAAATTGATTCGTAAAGATTGATGTATTTGGTCACGAATTGGTTGTACGTTAGATGACGCTAAGACAACATAAGGTTTGCCAGTTCTTTATACACTTTTTTTTTGTTAACGTGAGGGAATTCGTTTTACAAACCATTCTCCGGAACCTTGGGTGGGCCCGGAGGGATGTGTGGGACTCGGTCTGGGCGACCCCTACCCGCTAAACCTTCCGCGAGATCCCGGAGCCCCTCACCATGCTCCGTGAAAGGGCCAACGGGTGGTTTTAGGGGGTAAGAACCCCACATAACTCCGCCTACTCAGAAGGTGAGGTATCTTGTTAAAGTTTTCCCCAACGTTAACAAAAAAGTTATCTTATTGTATGTATAAATTCGATATAAAAGTAGTATTGCGCGCGCACGTCTTTAGGTAATCCCGGGCACCGCTGAAAATCAGCGCTGTCGCATCCTTATATATATATATATATATGCTCAGACGGTGTCCGATATTGGCATCATATGTTATGTATTATTTATCCGTGTAACTTTACCTGTGTTTTGTCTATTTTTCATTCTTTTTTAATGTGTGTTATATTCTTAATGTGATGTGTTTTTGTATTGTGATGCCAATAAATAAATGTCTACTATGTCTATGTCATCGAGTGAAAACAGCAAATTAGCGATTATGTTTAAGTAATCGTTTTTTTCTTTACGACTAACCAACGCTAATTTTTCAGAGAAGCTGACCGCAAGAGTTTCACCGAATTTGAGAGGTGGCGGAGCTCTTTGGTCGCATAGCCTGAACCTCTTAAAAGGTTCAATAAACAGCGTCTATTTCCACATTTCTACTTCCACATTCTTGCTTATTGTTGTTAAAGTGAACGTACCTAGTCTTGCATTATCATGAACGTGCCAATATCGCAATGAACATTCATTTATACGTACGAATTTCTGAGGTTCTCTGGTATATCTTTGGAACCCAATCTCCTATGTCAACAATTCATATGGGACCTATTAATATATTCACAATATATATATACACATTACGAAAGGAGTAAATAACGAGTTATGTTATTTATGTTTAATTGTTAATTCAATTATCACTGAGCCAAAAAGTTGGTTGTCATAGTCATCGAGTGAACAGCCCTGTAGTTCTGGGCTCGTAGAATAAAGCTACGGTATCCCCTGCCTGTCGTAGAAGGCACGACTAAAATGGGCCTCAGGTTCACGGTGCGACAATGGTCTTTTTCGTCCACAAAAATGGACCCGGGAAGTAGGCGACATCAGCTGGCCCGTGTCGCCTTGCACTGCGAGGGCGCTGGGGGAGAGATCATAGATCAGGAGCAAAGGTGCGTTCCACTGGAGATCCCGGAGCCATGCTCCGTGAAAGGGCCACCGGGAGGTTTTAGGGGGTAAGAACCCCACATAACTCCGCCTACCCAGAAGGTTGGGTATCTCGTTAAAGTTTTCCCCAACGTTAACGATAAAGTCATCTTATTGTCTACAAATTCCATATAAAAGTAGTATTGCGCGCGCACTTCTTTAGGTAGTCCCGGCACCGCTGAAAATCAGCGCTGTCGCATCCTTATATATATATATATATTTATATATATATATATATATATGTTGAGACGGTGTCCGATATTGGCATCATATGTTATGTATCATTTGTCCGTGTAACTTTACCTGTGTTTTGTCTATTTTTCATTCTTTTTTAATGTGTGTTATATTCTTAATGTGATGTGTTTTTGTATTGTGATGCCAATAAATAAATGTCTACTATGTCTATGTCATCGAGTGAAAACAGCAAATTAGCGATTATGTTTAAGTAATCGTTTTTTTTCTTTACGACTAACTAACGCTAATTTTCCAGAGAAGCTGACCGCAAGAGTTTCACCGAATTTGAGAGGTAGCGGAGCTCTTAGGCTGCTTAGCCTGAACATCTATCGGGAGCAACACGGCGCCAAGAGCTCCCGAGATCTGGTCTTGGATCGTTACTCTAATCTCATTCCTAATTCTAATACAGCCAAATCACGACTCGGTCGGTACCTTTAATCAACAGCTTAAGTAATCGTTGTCAAGACATGGGGATGAGACGCTACAAGCTGATGACACCCGAGTCCCGTCACCTAATATTTATAGCAACGCAACCGTGTCGGTCACGTCGCGTTGCGTCACCGCAGCGTGTCCGCAATATCTGTCGATATTAGTAAGCTGTTCAACTGTCGAGTAAAACTGCTCTATTGCATCAGGGTAACTAACTTCAGTCGTGAGATGCCATTTGTTTTTGCAGTGTTACCAACTATTAAAAAGACTACTCATTCTATACATAATAGTAGTGTCTTTAGTTTTCTCATCTTCAACCTACAACCCACCAATTTCAATTTTGTGGCAATTATAAGCCATACCAACAATTGTTGTTCAACCTTATAATTGGCAGATATACATATGTATCTAACATATAAGAACAGTTTGGTTTGGAGGTTTTCATGTTGTGTATTGCTGTCGGCGTAAAATAAATAAAATATAATATCATTATCAATAAGCATTGTTCCATATGATTTACTAGGGAACTTACAGCTAATCTTAGGTCCTATGTCAAAAATTCATACGGAACCTGAAACCAACTCTTTCCTAACAAAGAAAAATCGAAATCGGTTCATAAATAAGGGCACCGTGAATCAACCTACATCAAAGTACAGACGATTTGAGAGCCTCCTCCTTTTTTGAAGTAGGTTAAAAAAGATAAGTTTCGCTGACGAAGATGAGTTGTATTAAACGCTTACTATATATTAGATTTGTTATTAAAATAAGTTGGGAACTGATCGTAGTTGGGAACACCGCAGGAAGAAGATCTCGCGGCCGTTCACCAACAAGGTGGTCCGATCAAGTAAAAGACTCGTCGTCCTCCAAATTTTACAGTGCTGTAAGAGACGCACTGGACAGAAGCCGGTGGAAGCAAATCATCCGCTCCAGGTGCAACCCTGATGGTGACCACGATCCTCAGACATGAGGATATATTAAATTTATAGAAATTGAGAAAATATCAATGGCAGCTAATTTTTGTTAGATTCTTGAAATGTGACCATATATGTACATATGTATAACTATATTAATCTTTATCATCATGATTTTATATTTTAGCTGCATATATACACATGGTTATAACATATGAAATTGGCGTTTTATAAGGGAGTAACCTAAAGTCGATTTTTTTTAAATAAATATAATAAATATATATAAAAAATATATTATATATTTATTTTTTATATATATTCTTTTTAGGAAAATTATAGATAAAACAATTAATACCAAGCAACATCTCTTTTACTAAAAATACTAAAAAACGCAGCAACCGACGCGCTAGTTTCCTTTTAATACCAAAAGTTAGAACGAATTACGGTAAAAGATCAATTTGTTTCGAAGGAGCACAACTGTATAACAAAATACCAGCACACGTCAAGAGGGTATACACACTTAGCGCATTCAAAATGCAACTTGTTAAATTCCTTAACAACAGCTAATCGTCCCAAAGCAAATGAATCCGTTAGGAGTTCTTCCATGTGACAGCGAACTTATTGTTTTTATAATATTAGTTATTTTATTGTTCTCATGTAAGTGACCTTTAATGTATATAGTGAGAATAAAGTTTCTAAAACCTATTTAATCCGAGTATGTACCATTGCTATTTATGCACTTTTCTCATCTCATAGCTAGATCATTGATCCCTTTACTAAAAGAACCAATCGGGAATTAAATCTTTGAAGGCGCTTTGGACCGCCCAATCGGAGTTGAGTTTTTTCGCTTGCAAGAAGTTATCAAAATTTCGAAAAAAAAAAGTTAATCTGTTAGACCAAGGTCCCGGGAGTACGGTGTATGTCTTAGACATACCAATTGAAGCTCTTCTAATTTGGTAACTCTCTGTTGTGCAGTGTGATTAAGGTTTTCGAAAAATAAATGCATGAGTAAATATTGACGTATAAATTTGAAATTGGAATTCCTTACCAAAGAGGAGATATTTGAGATCAAAGTGGCCAATACGACAAAATGCCAATTTCATATGTAAAGATCTAATATAATAAAAACGCCGCGATTAAACTCGTAATTCGACCACCTACCTTACTTCCCGATCGTGCCTCCACGAAGCTGCCTTTCGCACGCTTTCAGCCATCACGGGCTGTTTTGTTTGATGGCGGTTTGTAATGGGCGCCTCCGCAGTCACGTCGTCTGAGTGCAGACGATCAATCATACGGACATGTCGTTTCGTATCAAACACGAATTGATGGTGAGATTTTTGTGTCCCGTTAAAATGTTTAGCGCCGACCTCGATTGCCAATGCTTCGCTTGAGAGCTGACGGCTTTGATGGGATTTAACACTGGCCACTGTCACATGATAGGGTCCACACAATCTGGGCCAGCGAACGGCCAGTGAAGCGACCAAGAAGTTCAAGAAAAGCCGTTAATCATGATAATAAACGTGTAACGTGCCGTCAATAAGTAATATAACAAAACGTAAAATTAATTTATAATTAATTAAACAACTTATTTATAATTTCATTCTCCGCTTTAATTTACGATCAATTTGTTCATTATTTATTACTAACTCAAAGGAGTGATAGCCTAGTGATCAAACGATTGACTTTATGATCTTATATGGTATGGGGTTCTAATCCCAGCTGGCATACACGAATTACTGAATTACTTCTTACGTGCCAAACAAACACTTGAACAAAATTGTAGGGATCTTGCGCGGCATCTTATGAGGCAACGACATTGCTACAGATAAGACCTAATAAGCTTGGTGAAAAGCAGCCTGCAATTGCTCTGTCTGTCTACCCTGCTTAAAAAGACTATTTAGATTTTTACAAACGCCGTTGATGTCGAATATGATAATATTATTTACAGTGATAAAGCCATAGACAATTAGAACATTAGACGCTAGATTCTAATGTAATCCTGGGTCGGCATAGTCGCGGTATAGCCCTGGATGTACAACGACTTTGTAGATAACCTTTGTTGATAAATACCATTACTTTTTTTTTATGGACGACTTTACTTTGTGTTTCTTTTTATTTATTGTCTGTTTACCAATTTAACTCTAATTGTGAAGACCTGTAAGTTATTTTATGTTTTTATTTATATCATTAGTGTTTATAAGGTTTAAAACCATTAAAAATTCTCGGTTTGTTTAAAAAAATTATAACGTCATAAATTTTTTACGTAAAAGCCAAAAATAATTGCCACCAACAATTTGTGTAATTTGCTTAATTAGCTTTTAATTATTTTGTTAAGTAGATTTTATAAATCAAACTATTTTTTCGGTAAAATTTTGGCCCCTTTTAAAGTATTTCTTACAATTTGTGGTCCGCCAACCAAAAGTTTGCACACCACTGTCTTAGACATTCCAATTGAAGCTCTTCTAATTTGGTAACTCTGTGCAGTGTGATTAAGGTTTTCGAAAAATAAATGCATGAGTAAATATTGACGTATAAATTTGAAATTGGAATTCCTTACCAAAGAGGAGATATTTGAGATCAAAGTGGCCAATACGACAAAATGCCAATTTCATATGTAAAGATCTAATATAATAAAAACGCCGCGATTAAACTCGTAATTCGACCACCTACCTTACTTCCCGATCGTGCCTCCACGAAGCTGCCTTTCGCACGCTTTCAGCCATCACGGGCTGTTTTGTTTGATGGCGGTTTGTAATGGGCGCCTCCGCAGTCACGTCGTCTGAGTGCAGACGATCAATCATACGGACATGTCGTTTCGTATCAAACACGAATTGATGGTGAGATTTTTGTGTCCCGTTAAAATGTTTAGCGCCGACCTCGATTGCCAATGCTTCGCTTGAGAGCTGACGGCTTTGATGGGATTTAACACTGGCCACTGTCACATGATAGGGTCCACACAATCTGGGCCAGCGAACGGCCAGTGAAGCGACCAAGAAGTTCAAGAAAAGCCGTTAATCATGATAATAAACGTGTAACGTGCCGTCAATAAGTAATATAACAAAACGTAAAATTAATTTATAATTAATTAAACAACTTATTTATAATTTCATTCTCCGCTTTAATTTACGATCAATTTGTTCATTATTTATTACTAACTCAAAGGAGTGATAGCCTAGTGATCAAACGATTGACTTTATGATCTTATATGGTATGGGGTTCTAATCCCAGCTGGCATAGACGAATTACCGAATTACTTCTTACGTACAAAAAAACACTTTAATAAAGTTGTAGGCGTCTTGCGCGGCGCTTATGAGGCAACGACAATGCTACAGATAAGACCTTATAAGCTTGGTGAAAAGCAGCCTGCAATTGCTGTCTGCCTACCCTGCTTAAAAAAACGTGATGAGTTTATTTAGATTTTTACAGACGTCGTTGATGTCGAATATGATAATATTATTTACAGTGATAAAGCCATAGACAATTAGAACATTAGACGCTAGATTCTACTGTATTCCTGCTGGATCGGCATAGTCGCGGTATAGCCCTGGATGTACAACGACTTTGTAGATAACCTTTGTTGATAAATACCATTACTTATTTTTTTTTATGGACGACTTTACTTTGTGTTTCTTTTTATTTATTGTCTGTTTACCAATTTAACTCTAATTGTGAAGACCTGTAAGTTATTTTATGTTTTTTTTATTTATATTTGTTTTTATCTTAGCTCTTAGGTCGCTTAGCCTGAACCTCTGAACTGCCACTTTTTTTTTGGCGGAACTAACACAGAGAAACTGGCCTTTACTGCTTCACCGGATTGACAGGTGGCATAGCTCTTAGGTCGCCTAGCCTGAACCTCTATTAGGTGGTAACTCGACACAAGGGTCCCCCTGGTGAGGGGTAACCTCGGCTTGGACGGTTACCATTATTACGCGTTAGCAGTCCGATCCTAGGGTGCCCGAGAGGGTCGAACCACGACTCGGTCGATAGCTATTTTATTAACAAAAATCTATTGGGACAATCTAAGCTAAACCAACTTATATGCCACTTCGGGAAGCGTTAGCGCTGGGAGAAGTGGCCGAAACTCCAGCAACGGTCCTAATCCTATCGAGATGGAGTGCTACTTAGTGAGTTAGTGGTATTTATACTTCTGCCCTCAGCCCCATGAGTGAGAAGGCTCTCGTCACAAAGACTCGCAATTTTTCTGGTGGTGTTTGTGGGAGTACTATACATCTGATGACCCAAGCGCGGTATTGTCAGTATAACAATCAACAAAATACAACTCAATTGTCATTACACCAAAAACCGTAATCTAATTGGTCTGCTGTTGGAAAAGTATCTGTGTATCTGAAAGATGTCATTATATACGACATTTCCAAATACTAATTGAAATAGTATTGGAGTGTCAGTGGGGTCATAACTCAACTTAGATTACCAAGGCTAGTAAAAGTTGCGAACTATGATAACGTACAAAATGAACACTCATTGGCATCATAGTGGACGATTTGCTAGCTTTAGAAATATTTTAGTTCACTGATGACACTATGGTTGGTGTATGGCGTACCACTGGCCCGCCAATCATGTGTTTATATTTGACGTATTTGGTAACGATGGAATGATAATAGACTGTAATTTATCGGTTTCATTATGAAATTTTATAATACATAATTAACCCATGTTATATACAATCTATTTTATTTTTTTTTCCATCGTGCAACTTTTTTTATGATATTCTTATTTTTGTTAAAAAATTCTGTCGCTGACGATTGTTTCTTAGAATGGGTTTTTGCAGAATATTAGCGCTGATTTACCCTCCTTGGGTAATCAGCATTATACTGAGCAGTGAACCCTGTCGGTTCAGCGTTGCAACGCATAGCCTCTGGACCTTTTGGCTTTTTTTATACTAAATAGGCTCACGTTTGCCTTCTATCTCGCTTGAAGGCGAAGATTAAGTCTAGGATGGAGCACGTGAGCCTATAAGGTGTATGTTAACATTGGACTTAAAAGTGTCCGGATTGTACCCGTATGGAAAGACTGATCGCGGCAGAGAGCTCAATTCCTTAGCCGTCCGTAAGGTGGAGGCAAACCGCTTCGTGCGTATCGATGGAATGTCTACAACGTAAGGGTGGAACTGCTCGCCGCGCCTAATCGTTCGGTGACGGAAAGGGGATAATTTTATTTATATTATCTCTTTTTAACTGTGTGCTTAATTTATATATGTTGTAATCTATCTAACCGATTAAATGGCTTATTATTATATATATAAGATAGATAGAGATATAGATATAGATATAGATAGAGATATAAGATAGAGATATATATAAGACTGGCAAATAACTAACTTACTATCACTCGGTAGTTCAGAATGAGAAACGTATTATGTCGTCAATAATTAATACGCCAATGTGAAACGAATTTATATTCTAGACGCTGTACACAGTGTAAACAACTAGCTTGTTATTTTATACGCCGTTAATATTTATGACCAATTTGTGCGTTATTTATTGATGATGAGTCTCCACGTCGAAAATTCCATGTGTTATACTTTCGTTGTATTAATTTATATTTGTATTATATATTTAATATAAACAAAATAAGGCGCCGTAAATGGAACTGGATTGGCCATACCCTCCGAAGAGATGCCGATCACATTCCTAAGCAGGCCGTTGATTGGAATACGCAAGGAAAGCGCAAGCGCGGCCGTCCTAAACAGACGTGGTGCGGACAGTTGCAGATGAGGCGAAGAACATCGGGAAGACATGGAGCGAGATAAAGCGTGAAGCCCAAGATTGAACGCGATGGAGGTTCACTGTGGACGCCCTCTGCCCCACCTAGGGGACATAGGATGATATATATATATATATATATATATATATATATGTTGCAACGGTTTTAAAAAATATGTGCGCCGTTACGACCTGGCAGTTGAAACACATCTAAAGTTTTACCGATTTAGAAAAAATAGGAGGTTTTCAATACTTTTACGTATTTTTTTATAAATATTTCTCTCATCTTCATGTAGCTCTTAGCGCCGTCATTAATGGATCGATTTTGATTTTTTTTTATTTATTATAGATTCCTAATTTAAATGTTTTAAACAAAAATAGATTCATGAATGACGTCGCTTTGAGTGCACAGACATTAACACAAACAGACAAATACAGACGAATTAAGAACATCTTCCTTTTCAACCAACTTCAAAAAAGGGGGAGGTTCTCAATTTGTCTATATTTTTATTTGGTCTGTATATTTATAAAAATTCATTTGAAATCGCAGATTGTCAGTCTGCACGGAAAGTTCATGAGCGCCGCAAGAGTCGAACAGTGCTTTTGCGTCTCGCTCTAACGGGCGGGGCTTATCCGCCTCTTGGACCACGTATTTAGATCCCTCTATGTGAGGTCCCGATGGTAATTTATTAACCGGGCCCCACAAATACTGACTTTCGAAATGTACCATCCATTTCCAACTGACTGGCTATATGAAATTATTAAATACGCGGCACTTTTTTACGTCCGACCTTCTTTCATATAACGGCGCGAATTCATGCTAATTAAGACATCACGATGTTCTATTAAAGAATTAAAAAAATAATGAGATATCTCGCATTTCATTGGTATTTCCGTACGGGTTACGGAAATTCGAACTTATGTTCTCTGGTTTTAAGTTTTTTTTTTTCAATCAAATAAATGAGGGCTAATGTTTTATTGCGTTTTCGTGTTTTCGGCTATTCGAGAATGATAATGCATTTTATAAGCAAATCGCGCTTTTTAACGTTCTAATACGATATTTACATTTAAGTTTCTTGACCAGAACGAGCTAGATAACGATAGCTTACACACGTAATCGAGCAGAATAAATATTTCGTCTATTCTGAGTCATTCTTACTTTTCCACTAACGAAAATCAGCAAAGCATGCATTTGTGATAGCTAAGAAGTTGGTCGACACATCTGGTGACCAGAGAGCTGGCTTATACCTAGGACAGCGGCTAAACATTGCCATACAACGTGACAATGCAACCAGCCTTCTGGGCACAGTTATATTTTTTGTAAAAATTGTGTAAAATATCTGTTAAATTGTAAATATTTCTGTTTTAGTTAGTATTATAAAACAGATATAAAA
The DNA here is from genome assembly GCA_029286785.1 of Meandrusa payeni. Taxonomy (NCBI): domain Eukaryota; kingdom Metazoa; phylum Arthropoda; class Insecta; order Lepidoptera; family Papilionidae; genus Meandrusa; species Meandrusa payeni. The sequence goes on from JAGSMX010000023.1 coordinate 5,798,129, forward strand.
AAAATATATTGAAAACAGTATATTTGTCTATTTTAACTTACTAGTGTTCGCCTTCGAAATTAGACTATAATCAAGAAATGGAAACATTGTAATCACTATTTATATATATATATATATATATATATATATATATATATATATATATATATATACAACAACTATATAACAATGATACGTAATAAAAATAATAATTACGTATCATAGTTACTTCACCGTTGGCAAGCTACTCTTAACAAATTACGGGTGCATTTTGGTACGAGCCCAATGTGGACTTCCACGTCGATCTAAGGTTTTACAACAAATGCCTAGTACGTAAAGTTTAAACTCCACATATCTGGCACTAACAATCACCCCATACGCACACCTTACTTTAACTGTTTCACCGAATTGAGAGGTGGCATAGCTCTTAGGTCGCTTAGCCTGAACCTCTATTACTAGTGACTCGACCAAAGGGTTTCCCGGTGAGGGGTAACCTCGGTTTGAACGGCTACTATGTTACGCGTAAGCATTCCTATAAGAGGGAGCTCGAGAGGGTAGAACAACGGCACGATCGGTTGCTATTTCACGGATAATCTAAGGGACATTCGAAAGCTAAACTAACTTTTAATGCCACTTCGGGAAGCGTTGGCGCTGGGAGAAGAAGTGAGATAAGAAATTCTAGCAGTGCTCCTAATATCTAACGTAGGGAGCCTACCCTTAAAGTAGCGGTATCGCGATAGCCACAAACTTTCAGAAATTAATAAAATATATATTTATATAATTTTGTATGCCGACTACCCAGATGACGTCACTGATAATATCACGGACAACTTATCTACTTGCAAACAAAAAGATGCAAATAAAAAAATAGACCAGTTATTTAATACAAATAAAACACTACTACTTAATGTCCATTTTAAATAATTGATTGCTTTTCTCTCTAAACGCGGGGTAAACAGAGACAGACAATAGCTAATCACTTTTAACACCAAGCATATATTTTTCGTAAGAAATCGAAAAATCTAGTCATTCAAAGTACAAGCCAGTTGGGTTTCGAAACTCCGACCACAAGATCATGAAGTCGAAAGCTTAACTGCTTGAGTGGCAAGCTCCCGTTGCAGCCCGCCAAAACAAACGGAGCGTGTGGTTAGTTAGAAAATATTTGACTTTGAATATTGTTCTATTTTAAAAACATGAAGTTAATGTATGTATAGTTATGTGACGACTCATCATAATTAAGATTATTACATTTTAATAAATGCATATATATTCAAGATGGACGTTGACACATGAGCATATTTTTTAACCCAGAGCAGGATTTTGCCCCTTGAAGGGTTAACGATTATTAAAAAATATGAAGTAGATAAGGTATGAGGCATATTAAATACTAGTAAAAACAATTAGCTTGCAAAACATAGCTTTTTCATCTTATATTATTAAATTACCGCTTGCTAAAAATTAATGGCCGCTGTATGGCGATAAGCTGTCACGTATGGGACCGCCTATCGCCATTCACTTATGCTGTGGGTTAAAAGGACGCGAGTGTCGAGTATTTTTGTATTTATTATTATGATCGCTTGCTCGAGTACTCTTTGAATAAACTATTTCGACTTAAATATTAAACTATAAACTAATTTAAACGCGAAAGAATCCGTATGTTCAATCATTTAAAATTACTAAAATTAAATTAAAATACGAATAAAGTTTTTGTAACTGTAAACATAAAATTAGAATAATTCAAGAATGTTGGCAACAACTGTTGTCTAATTGAATATTATTATCAGTCAGCTACTCCTTACTAGATGGCGCAAGCGTAATCGCGTTATAAAAATAAGCCTACGACTATATTACACGTTTTTATAACTCTACCAGTGTATACTGACACATCAACCGCTAGCCACTTTCCCCCAAACTTATTAGGTCCTTGTGTGATTGGTGATAATTTACTGAAAAATAATTTGTAAGTATTGAACGTAAGAAATAGCAAAATAACTTATTTAAGCATTTATCTTTTTACTTATCTCTTAAGGTTTTGAAGTGACTGATTTATTCAGATTTTTTTCACTTGTATGTAATTATTACTGTTGTTATATGTTAGCAGTTTATTAGTGTTAAGCATATATTTCGTTTTATATGTGTGACTTTAGCGTCAACAGTTTGCATAGGTACAAATTAACATCACCTTTGTAAAGTTTGATAAAGTGTCCGAAAGAAAAATAAGTGAATTTCTATAGCCTATTTGGAAAGTTAAACATGCTCTGTCTTCATTTTAAAAAAAAAGAAAATTCTGAGAAATTGTTTAGTCATGCCATCTTGTAAATTAACGCAATATACATAAATGATAATGAAAAAACTTTAATATAACTTACACTTTCTTAAATTGCTGTCCCTTCCACGAAAATGTCTATATGTACTAATGTGGACAAATCTGTAATGTTAAACTAGATTTGTCCACATTTATCACAACTTTAGCGAGAACGAGTTTGTTTAACAAAGTCAAGTAATTTAACCAATGTTTCATACACCTCATTACAATTTATATTATACGAAACACAGTTATTACTTTTACTAGAAAACGCACGAAAACCCAAAAGTTACATATCTCATTAATTTTAACGCGTAAAAGCACGTGAACAGTACAGGAAAAACAGTTAAATTTTTATTTTTTAAATAGTTAGGTATGTGTATATTTTTATATTACCGTTTACTAATAGTCTATAAAATTAGAATTGCCAGAAAAAGAAAATCCTAATATCCAATGATGGCACTTGATGACAATGACCCTTGTCGCCCCCCCAATAATAAAAAGAAATAAAATAAAAAGTTTTTTATTTCCTTCATATACAATTCATAAAAATAAAGGCCTCCTTCAGAGAGTGCCACTGGTTCCTGTCCTGTGCTACTGTGGTCCACGACGAGCCACCTGTTCTTTCGACCTCGGCTTATTTACACGAATATTTATTCACTCTTTAAATTATTATAATATTTGTATACTAGTTTTACGGATCTTATCGACGTTTAATCTTATTTTTAATTCTTTACCCACACGTTTTGGTTTCACACGTTGAGTTGGTCTTAGAGAAAATGGGGCTTTAAAAATTAGTGATATGTTACTTTTGCTTGCCATCTTCACTCACAAACCAAAGATAAACAAATTTTTGACAATTGACATTGACATTTCAATTCTATTATAATCATTGAAATATTGCTTTATTATGTACATAATATATATTATACAAGTATAATTCGTTACGAGAACATAGAATGTTCAAAAAGATTATAATTGCAGACAGCAATTTGAGAATTTTGAGCTGGAAACTGTATTTGTCTTGTTTTAAGGCAACACGACGTGCACCGGCGGCCTGAAGTTCACCACCTTTTGCTGTGTATTGTAGCTTAAAGAATATTAAAATGAATAACCAAATGATACAAAAAATAACACAATCAAGCAATGAAATCTGTCCAGAATTCTCGTTTAAAAATCCACTACTACAACTAAATGTAACCAAAGCATTGTCAAAAAGTTTTGTTACAATACTTAATGTGTCACAACAAAACTCAAGAATAAATTCAAATCTTCGCCTCTCAATATTAGAAACTATAAGAAAAATTTGCCAAATTGAACCAAGATATCATGTTAATATAAATGAGAATGTTACGGAATTACTTGCAGAATTTCATAATGTTAACATGAAAAAACAAATTGAAACAGATAAAGAAAATACATTAGAAAAAACTTTAGATGCTTTTTTATTGCGTAGAATAGAAGACTGTGAAGTTGTATCGAAATATGAGACAAAATTAAATCCAGAAATAATCCAATCCTTAATCAATCTCAAGCAAAATGCAATTATTGATTTGCTTTCTAAAGATGTTATATATTGGAATGTAAATGATACCAGATATATGTGTATTTCGAAGGAAATGTTTACAAACAATAGTATTTGTGAAAAAACAGAACTGTTGGATGATATTTCAATCAAGGTCATACCAGAAATAGAGAAGCTTCTTCTAGAAATTTGTCATGTATTGATAGAAAATAATAACTCCGATGTTAACAGTTTATTCTCAGATAACACATACTTGATGCAATTGATTAAAACATGTGCAGGGTCTCCTAAATGCTTTCAAATTAGTTGTGCCATTTTAAACTTTATTTTTATTACTAGCGGTTTTGACAGTAATGTACAAACATTTGTTTGCAATTTTATTAATCTAGTCAAATCAAACTGTTGTAACTTTCCATTTTTTGCATTATACCCAATTCATGTGAGTCACATTGTAGTGCTATTAGACTTTAATGAGGCAGATTTATCACTCACTTTAAAGGAAACCTATTTCAAAAAACTATAAAATACCTAAAAAATTTACACAAGGAAAATGAAAGTGATTTAATTATGTTGTTGTCCCATTTTATAACATGGTTTGATGTTTATTTCGATCCTAAATATTCTACTGTTTAAATAAATTGTTCTTGTCTATAATTGCGAAAAATGAACACGCATTGTCAATAGCCTAATGGTTTAGGGCCTGTGAATCATAAGGTTGTGGGTTCGAATCCACCATTGCACTATTGCCGAGAACCATGTCCTAGCACAAGCTTAAGCTTAGTTGGAATGGTTAACAAGATTGTTAGTAATAATTCTGAAAAAAAAATTGTACACAATTATGATTTCTACAGTCCATAGACATTAATCTCAAAAATATATAACTTATTAATATATTTCAGTATTCTATATTGCCAGTAATTTGGTGGCATGTAGAACCTATTTGTGCTTTTGACACTAATGATTGGTGAGGCAACAAGCAATATAAAAATGTTGATTAAATTTATCAACAGCATATGGCCACTAGCAGTAACCTTCACTGTAAGCTGATGATGATCTATAATGACATGGGAATATAAGATGTTTATGCACAAATTTATATATGACAAGAAACTGAATGGCTTCAAACATTAAAGTCCCTGTTAATTTCCTTTTCATGAGGCTTTTGTTTGGTTGGTATGTTGGGTTTTGTAATTTCCTTTTGAGCAGTCTTAGCTTAATAATCATGAAGGAATACCAGTGAGTTTTCATTTTTCGTACATACAAAAATATTGCAAATATGGGGGTTTATGGCAAGATGAGCGTTTATTGTTCTTAGTTTTAAGATAGATGGGCTAGAATGTTTTATCTCTGTTTAACCTCAGTTGAAATGGGTTAATTTATTCATTATTTAAGCTTAATTTATTTATATTTGTTTTCCGTCTGTTATACTTTATTATCTTTATGTAAACCCTGTTCCTTTATTGATGACTAAAGCAAAGGTTCTTGAACAGGCTTTTGTTTACTGGAGGGTATAGTGTAAAGATCTTGTGATAACTTGATATGATAAAGTGATAAAGAAATTTTAAAAGTAGAGGAAGAAATAGGTTTAAAACTATTATAGACAGATGAAATAACTTGTTAAAGACACAGTTGAAGGAACTGACTTGCTACAAAAGAGATTACATAAAATGATGATATGTGTATGCGTGATAAAAGTTCTTCAATAATTACATACATATGTATAACAAATATATAACATGTATAACGAATGAATAAAGATAATTATCTACAAATTGGGCCCAAAAAGAGATTGAAGCTGCATTTTATTGGGATATATAAGTTATTACAGTTCTTAGTATGTCTCAGTACGATAACAACACAATGAAAAGAAGGCCAGAAGATCAGTACACATGAGGCAGTCTACTGATAAAATAGCCAAGGCTGTTTAGGGGTTGTAGAAAAACAAAGTACATTGAAAAGTAAATAAATAAAATGATACAAGATAATGTCAATTGTATTATATTTTAAGTATATACAACACAAAGCTCTTTATATTTTTGGTAAAATAAAGAAAAAAAAAACAAAACTAAATAATATTATATTGTAATTTTTGCCTTAATTTCAAGGCAGAATTAGTTATATGTAAATCTTTTTTTTGGTACAGAAATAACCAAATAAAAAATTAACCAATTGCTTGGTTTAACAGAATATTGACAATTTGAATAAATGCATCTCTCCAAGTTTCAATAACAGCATGTCGCTATTTATACTGCTGACTTCGGTCAATTTTGACTTGCAATAGAAATTGCAAAAATGACCCAGTTCCCTGTTATAATGTTTAAACGCCCTATGCTTCGTACTTTTCAGATGTAAGTGTGTTGCATCCCAATTTAGAATCAGTTGGTTACAGGTTCCACAGTGAAACAGGTCTGGTTTTACCTGAAAAAAAGGTTTTTTTTATGACGGATTTTTTTTAAAAAAAAAACAATGTTAAGAATTTTTTATTCACAAATATAACTAACAATCTTGCTTATCATTCCAACTAAGGTTAAGCTTGTGCTAAATGGTTCACGTCAATAGCCGAATTGTAGATACGAACCTACGGCCTTACGTTTCGCCGATCGTAACCTAAACCATTAGGCTATTGATGCTTGATTATTGAATTTATTGCTAAATTGGAAGATATCACGTATTAATTTTGTCAGCCTGATGCGAAAATAGGTTGTGAGACGATTGGGTCTCTTTCCTGGTGAATAGCAAAGTACTCAGGTAGTCAACACATGTCCCATTCCTGTGGGTATTCTTTATTCTGGCAATTGTCCCTCTCCCGTTTTCGACAGAGCTCATAATGTTATGTAACCTAATACATGTGACAAAGTTGCAATCGCATACAATACTGGGCAAAAATTAAAATGGACATTGTTTGTATAAATTCGAAAGACGGAATCTGGTATACGCCGATTGGGAATTAAACACCAACCATCAGAACCTAAGACGAACAGTAAACGTCTAAGCTATCAATATCACTGGTAAAAATAATTTAGCCTATGTGATGTTTATTTTAAACAAAAATATTTGTTATATTAAAAAGCAAGGAATTTAAATAGAACGGAATCGACATGGATCGAAACGGATCGCATGCCGCATGATTTACATTTATCTTAGCTGGAGTGAATAGGCATTTATTAAGCTAGCACTTTACCAAAGATTACATTTAGACTTAACATCAGGGACCTAAGTCTACTAAACCATTGTATTCAGTGGCATCACAGTTGTCAATTTTTACTACTTTTGACAATCTGCTAGTTAAGTTGTGTCACTAGATTTACCACTGACACCAAAATGGCCCAGGTGATTAGTGGAGAAGTTCATGTTTTCGACGATGAAGGAAAAACATTCGAGAACAAAGACGGTTTCCGTCATACTTAAGATTTTTTTCCTAGACAGGTGAAGTCCTCCAATAATAAGCATAGCCTGCAAGGAGACACGCCAAGCAGACTATGCCCTAAAATTGTATACAGGGAAAACCCATGGCTTTTTTTTTCAATGACGAACTACACAGATTGGCCAGAGAAGCTGTCCTTGACTGCTTCACCGGATTGAGAGGTGGCATAGCTATTACGTCGCTTAGCCTGAACCTCTATCGCTTGTAATTTGACACAAATGTGCCCCCGGTGAGGGGTATCCCATGCCCGTCAGGGGAACAGACTGTTTCACTTTACTACAAAATTGTGTTAGCCTAGTGTTTTGTCTTAAAAATGAATAATGAATGTAATAAATCTATCACAATACCTTTCTAACAAATTCGTCCTTAAGATGAGGATCGCTATCGATGTTCATTACAAAACAAGTAATCAATTTTGTTTTATGATCTTTTGACATGCAGTGGCTTACAATGTCAATATTATCGAATGTTTTGTCGCATATCAGACATCTGATTTCTTTGTTCTCTAACGGCGAAATGAGTAAAAAGCTCCATATATCCAGGAATGAATTACCGTTAATGCATATAACTTTCAATAGTTGATTGACCCATGCCATTGATATGATTTCGTGTAGAGGCGTAGCCTGTATTTGATCGTCAAATTGCACATCATTTTTATCGGGTTTGTTATACCTTTTACCAAATAATATGCTCTCATGTATAGTGCCCCTTAAATGCCCTTTAATTATTATGAAACTTGCGGACATGGATACGTCACACAAAAAGCAATAAGCTGTGTCTCCTTCAGCATCTAGCTTAATAAAATGATTTCTGCCGTATGTGGCCAGTTCAGACTTTCGTTTATTTTCCTCAGTTAGTTCATTTTCGTCGTTCTCATCATAATTGTGGGATAATCGATGCGATATGAGGAAGCTTACTGTAACATTTTGAAACATTATTTTACATTCAAAACATCGGGCTGCCATTTTAACTAAATCAATGTTGAAATGTTTTCTTTGTACTTCTATCAAAGCTTTAAATATATCGTCTTTGTCCATGTCGTCTTGTAATGTTTTTTCTGTATAACTATGATAAGGCGCTCTTCCAATATTTAGCTCATTAAATGGGTCCATGTCCGGTTCTTTCACATGACTCAGCTCATCATGCTCGTGTAATGAATCTTTTGCGAACAGTTTTTTGCACAAGAAGCAATAAAGTGTATCATCATTAATCTGAAATAAAATTTGCAGATATCGTTACTTTATTACTCTGACACTGATAGTAATTATTTATTTAATGTTGTAAACGGGTCTCGAAGGTCGAACTCCGAATTGAAGACAGAAGAACTCTTATTTCCGATGTAACATAGTATTACGAAGCTCTGGCGCCAATTCTAATCTATTTCTTCCACATTTCACAATCAATAAGCGTTTATCCATTCGATTTTTAGGCGTTCCCTGATCGATCTTCGGAGCCCAACGCCATTAACAAAGCAAAAGTTTTAGTAGCGTCAATAGCCAAATGGTTTAGGGTACGGCTTGCGAATCGTAAGGTCGTGGGTTCGAATCCACCATTCGACTATTGCCGTGAACCATGTCCTAGCACAACCTTAAGCTTAGTTGGAATGGTTAACAAGATTGTTAGTAATTTTTCTGAAAAAAAAAGAAATATTGCTAGCTTTCTTTTTTTTTAAAACAAAAAATCGACATTCATAAAAAACTTTGTAACCTCCACCTTATTTTCAATTCGGTTAAAAATCTTTTACGATAGTTACTGAGACGCTATGTAAATTAGAAAATTCTAGGTTCAAAAATGTTAATCTTTTACCTTGACTTTAAACTTATATTCTGCATCGTGGCATTTCATAATGATGTGGCCCCCGTTTACGCATTTTTTTAATAATCTAATCAATTTTGCTATGATAGTTGTGAATTATTTCAACTTCGAGACTATTTTACGATTTACTAATTCACCTCAGATGATACATTTCATAACTCCGTAGCTAATAAGAGCTAGAATTTATATTGGAGTATAAATTCTAGCTTTTATTCTATATTCTTACATCTTCGCATACACGTTTATCGTTTTCAAGTACTTTTGACATCAATAAATATGATCAACATCCTTTCAATCCACACTTTACCCTTACCAGTTTCTAATTCTCTCATTCAGCCACGCATCTCTTAATAACCGTATCTCTACGGTATTGATTCTTACAGTACCTCTGCAGCTAGAAAAGCTGTCAGATTTTTAAAATCATCCTTCTCTTCCGGTCTTCTTAGCTCTGTGGAATAGCTGATATACACCAAACAACCCGCTCCATTCTTGGATATTATGTACGCATGAGTTACGTTACGCATGGAGTCACTGTGCTTATTTATTTATTATCACAGAAATAGCTATTATGGAATTTAAGTATTCTTGTACCTTTCTATGATAGTCCTTGCCATTGATGGTGATAATTCTAGTCTGTACCAACGCAATCATATGATCACGCTGTTTTATATGTTCAACATTTTCAACAATGGCGTTGCAAAGTACGCAATGATTGTCGACGACTCCGTGCCAATCGAGCTTGGTCATTGTCCTATTGTAACATTTTATGAGACCATCTTGATTACGTTCCACTAGTGCTTCATCAGTGACCCTAGTGCTCTGACGATTTGACTTACGAAATTTGTGTTTTTCGTTATCAATGTGATCTTTTATCTCTGAAGGCGATGAGACGCAGTTGCAGATCTCGCAGTAATAGTAGCTTCCGATCTGGGAAAAAGTACGTCGTGTAAAACGTTTACATGTACAGAGGTACACATAAACAGGTACATTAGGAAAAACTTTATGTGGAAATCATAATGAAAACCACACACAAAATAAAGCCCCGAGTCAGCTAAAGCAATTGTAAACAAGTGAACGATATTCGTGGTCGATATTTGCTAGTTTTAGTTGATTGGTGCCACTTTCACTCTCGGCATTTCGGTTAGCAATCTAGAGCATTGCACAACACACGGCTGCGACGATAGAGAAAAATGGTGACGGATCACCAAAGACGAACTGTTCCCACGAGACGGTCACGACCTTCAACAGTGAGGAAACCGACGCGAGAAGCAGAAGTGCCACTTTGGCGACAGCGTACCACTGGCACTCCAATGTGTGTTAAAATTTGACGTATTTGGTAATGTTGAAATAGATTGGTTGCCTGATGCAACGTCACACACGGGGCCCTGTAGTAGGGCGAAATATCATGACATCCCAATTCATTTTAATTCAAAATTATACTTCTGCGTTTCGCCTCGTAAGAGAGGTTTTGGCGACTCAACTGTTTATAGTACGTTCGCAACACACCTGCAGTGCCTGAAGGTGGTTGGGGCGGGCGGTTCACTTAAGATCAAGTGAATAGATAGATATTAGACATAGACATTTATTTATTGGCATCACAATACAAAAACACATAACAGACTGAATATAACACACATTAAAAGAATGAAACATAGACAAAACATAGTTAAAGTTACACGGCCAAATTATACAAAACATATGATGCGAATATCGGACACCGTCTCAGCATATGCTGTCACAAGGATTTATTAAGATAGATAAATCCTTTAGTGCACCAAAGTATATGTACAAAGGCATTTACTTCCACCTAACCTTTAGTGGTTAAGAGCAGACTAAGGGTGGTGTCGTAAAAAATGCGTTAAAAATATTTTATAGATAAATAAATATACATTTACATATAAATACGTCACTATACTAAATATAATAATATACAAATAAATGGAATAAATAAACGATAATAAATATACCAGTTTGTACTTTTCATTGTTTGAATATAAAGTATTCAGATACACGCGATTTAAAGACATATTTATGTGCCCCATTTACCGTAAATATTATTATTATTAAAAAAACTGCGATGAGACTGACATGACCGGAACGGGCAAGTCCCTAAAAAATAACAAGAAAAAAGCAAATAATTTAGTTAATTAACATAACATTTTTGTGTCCTTACCAGAAGTTTTTTTTTTGAAAATTAGTAGGATGGGACAGATCAATTTTTTATTTAGCTTTCAATTTTTTTATTATATGATAAAAATACAGTAATAGTAAACACTAATATAATATAAATAATTCGTTGCTGAAAGAGTATGAATTGCTCCTCATTTTCTCGAGTTGTGTTAAGCAATGACTCAAAACACAAGCCTCTCTGTATTAGCCATATTCATATTGTCGCATATTTTCTGCTACCACTTCTTCTCCAATAGTTTACAAGCTGTAGTTAATTCTCTGTCTCACTAGAATTTTGAGTGTCTTGGTCGAAGAATGTGACTAGCATTTTACTCCTGACTACACTGAAATCTGCTATCTTGTTTAAAGAAATACTCCAAGCGAAGGTTCCATCATAGCACTTTTATTATGCTTCAATAGCCTAATGGTTTAGTGCAAGCTCTGCAAAATGTAAAATCAGTCAAAGTCTTGCTAAGTAAAACATAAAACATGCCACATTGATGTAGAATTCCATTGCAGTGACAGGTGGTCCTAGCCAGCAATCATCAATTAGCTGCAACATTCCATAAGAAGGATATCAGTTCAGGTGTTAAATCAGAGACTATTGAAAATGTTGTGAACCATCCAGGGTTAGTCTGATGGAACACAACAATACATAGAAACTGCAAATAGACCAAGCTGCAAACACCTCTGGAAAATATCCTTAATTCACACCTTAAAAGGTTTCAGTTGATACCAGCTGAGAGTTATTTCTTCCTAAATAAAGACTGGTTAGAAAGGTTTGTTCTTAAATATAATAATATACATATAAATGGAATAAATAAACGATAATAAATATACCAGTTTGTACTTTTCATTGTTTGAATATAAAGTATTCAGATACACGCGATTTAAAGACATATTTATGTGCCCCATTTACCGTAAATATTATTATTATAAAAAAAACTGCGATGAGACTGACATGACCGGAACGGGCAAGTCCCTAAAAAATAACAAGAAAAAAGCAAATAATTTAGTTAATTAACATAACATTTTTGTGTCCTTACCAGAAGTTTTTTTTTGAAAATTAGTAGGATGGGACAGATCAATTTTTTATTTAGCTTTCAATTTTTTTATTATATGATAAAAAATACAGTAATAGTAATCACTAATATAATATAAATAATTCGTTGCTGAAAGAGTATGAATTGCTCCTCATTTTTGCCGAGTTGTGTTAAGCAATGACTCAAAACACAAGCCCCTTTGTATTAGCCATATTCATATTGTCGCATATTTTCTGCTACCACTTCTTCTCCAATAGTTTACAAGCTGTAGTTAATTCTCTGTCTCACTAGAATTTTGAGTGTCTTGGTCGAAGAATGTGACTAGCATTTTACTCCTGACTACACTGAAATCTGCTATCTTGTTTAAAGAAATACTCCAAGCGAAGGTTCCATCATAGCACTTTTATTATGCTTCAATAGCCTAATGGTTTAGTGCAAGCTCTGCAAAATGTAAAATCAGTCAAAGTCTTGCTAAGTAAAACATAAAACATGCCACATTGATGTAGAATTCCATTGCAGTGACAGGTGGTCCTAGCCAGCAATCATCAATTAGCTGCAACATTCCATAAGAAGGATATCATTTCCAGGTGTGAAATGAGAGACTAAAGAAGATGTTGTGAACCATCCAAGGTTAGTCTGATGGAACACAACAATACATAGAAACTGCAAATAGACCAAGATGCAAACACCTATGGAAAATATCCTTAATTTAGATTATCCGTGAAATAGCATCCGACCGAGTCGCGGTTCGGCCCTATCGGGCGCCCTCGGATCGGCATGCTTACGCGTAACATAGTAACCGTCCAAGCCGAGGTTACCCCTCACCGGGGGGACCCTTGTGTCGAGTTACTAGCAATAGAGGTTCATGCTAAGCGACCTAAGAGCTATGCCACCTCTCAATCCGGTGAAGCAGTCAAGGCCAGCTTCTCTGGCCAATCTATGTAGTTCGTCATAAAAAAAAAAAATCCTTAATTCATACCTTAAAAGGTTTCAATTGATACCAGCTGAGAGTTATTTCTTCCTAAATAAAGACTGGTTAGAAAGGTTTGTTCTTAAATATAATAAATATGAGGATTATAGTGGCACAGCCTAGTAATGAGAGATTATAAGCATGCAGGTCGAAATGCCTTACCTTAGTTACAGAGATAACTAAAACGGAAGATGGCAGACACAACAACATACAACATAAGCCTTTCTCTTATAAGATATTATTATCAATTATCTAATTATCAATTCAATGACTGGCACATGCAAACATATTTACTTTGTGTAGCATTACAAGGGGTATAGTCAGCAAAGGTTGTCCTGGACAGTACCTATCAGGGTGCCAACCCTCTTTCTATGGAATATAATGAAGAAGAATGTCTTAACAAGAAGTTCTTTGGATACTTAATTTTCATTAAAGCAATATAAATACTTAAAAAACCAAAAACACTGTTATAAAAAACAAAAACTCACAATTAAAGCATACATATTCAAGCTTTTTCAAATAAGGGCCACAATTCAGTCATGGTGTTGAGGGCCGCAAGCAAAAATTATTTAGTGATGTAGTTACTTTAATAATGAAAAAAGAAGTTTTAATGCTATTTTTGACACTGTGAACATTTTTTCAAACATCATCAAGATCTGGCTTGTCACTGTTTTGTAAATTTATTGCTTCAGATGGGCCAATAACAAGGTCCCGCGCAGGTTGAGTATAGGTGCTCTAAGGAAACAAACTAGTTCTGTATACCAAAAACCATAATCAAAACACCTTAAAATTGTCAATCCAAGCTTTCTCTGATAAATAAAGGGGTGTTATATTAGAAGAGAAAAATTAGTTTTAGAAGAAGGAAGGACAGGAAGACCAACAGAATCATTCGGGTCCCTAAAGAATTGAGTCAATATAGACAGCTCTGAGATAAATTTAAATTCAGGTGCTGTGGTCTATTCACAATCATTAGCTCTCTTTCAATATAATTCTATTTTATAAAATGAATGTGAATAATTTCTATAATCATTGAAACTAACAAACTAAAAAGTTTCTAAAAAGTACGTTTTGCGTGTGCTGACGCGTAGACTTCTCGGCTTAATCTACAGAGGTCCGGATAATAAATGGAAGTATGACAGGACTTCTATTCTCAAATTGGGAATACACGTAAGTAAAGAGGCTAGCAGGCACCTGAAGAAACAGCCACCCATTCAAGACTAGAATGCGAGAGATTATCCATCTGCAGGGCGCCAATACATTTTAATACTTCGTTTAAATTAAAAGATATACATTTTTTTTTTATTCACTAACTTACCTTATAAATAAAATTCTTTCTGTATTTTGGAACGTACGAGAGATTTTGATTATTCCTTCTATGATGCGACCGTCGTATGTGTTTTACCAATTGATTTTTATTTTCCAAAGATTCATCGCATAGAAGACAATAATAATCAATTTCCCCGCATAAAATTACATTTTTATAAAACTTATCCATCACAAAAAAAAACAAATGAGCAGATTTTATATTCCTATGGCACTCATTCTCGATCTACGAGATAAGAAATTATAATAATAACAAGTGAAGGTAACGTTTGAAAAATACAGCTTCGTATCGAGCGGTATGATATGTTGGAGGGTAGGAGTGGGGTAGAAGTAAAGAGAACCGTCTGTACAGAGACATTTTTGCCAAGTACTCTGTGCTTTGCGCATTACTAGGCATTGGGCACATAAGATGACGCTACTGTACCTGCAGAATTAACAAAAAAGCGCCGAAAATTTATTAATTTATAATTGATTAGTTTTTTTATATGGCTTCTTGATACTGCCAGTATGATTTAATGTATGTTTTTTTCTGTCTATATAATTAAGATTAAAATCGGATGTGTTTTTAAAATTATTTGTCCATTTTATAACCCAAATTAAATCAAACGTTCTTTTAATCATGACATAAAAATTGTACTCTACTCTAAAAAACAAGTAAGAGCATAAATAAGTCCTTTAAAGTTGAATTTTAACAGATTTTTTTTATGTAAAAGAAAATTCATTTTTAACTCGCAATAATTGAATGGCTTGTGACTACACTACATGATCGATTCAATTGTTTTCGTTAAATCAATTTAAGTCACATCCTTATTTGGCAACTAAGTGCTAAGAAATGGCGTCGGGAAAAGACGCGGATTTGTTTTTTTTTTAATTTAATATGTGTGATTCTTTGTATTGTTCTTAATTCTTCCACGGTATGACAATGTTCATTGATTAAAGTGAATCCTTATGTGAAAATTGTTAATTCATAATAGATCCACTATTGGAAAGGTGTCACTGACTTTGTTGTTGAAATGAGTAAAAGGCGCCGGGCCTCCTCCGGAGCAAGTCGTGGAGCTGATGGAGATGATAGTGACGATGGCATAGAACTGAGTAATCCCGGACCGCCACCATCACGTAAAAAAAAGAAGTTGGAGCCGGTATGTTACTTCGGTAACTTTTGCTGTTGCCGATATCTTTATTTACAACCAACTAATCTTCTTCTGCAAGAAAAAGTTAATAATTCGTATTGAATAGATATTTACAGATAGAAACTTATTTTTGGATAGATATACTGCATAAATGAATTAATGGAACTGTGTTGACTTATACGAATATATAATTATTGTAAATAATTGCCAAAATACCTATTGATGAGAACTACTTTTTCGAATTCTATTATGGTCTAATCTATATTTATTTTGTGATTATTCCAAGAAAGGTTACATAATGAAATCTTAAAAAATCACAATATAAGCACACTACCCCTTTAATTAAGGACACCACAATATTTACACAATATTTTTGAACATACATATTTCCTCATGATGTTATCCTTTAACTGCTTAGCACATGGTAAATCATCACTTAAAATTTCAGTCTAGGTGTTGGCAGGCTTGAAATGATTGTCTGGATACAAAACTACCATGTTTATATACAGTATAATTTCTTATTATTTTTTGTTTTAGAGTGAAATATGCCAGCAGCTATATGACACAATTCGTTTTCACAAAAAAGAAGATGGATCTCTTCTATGTGACTCTTTCATCCGAGCACCTAAGAGACGTCAGGAGCCTCAGTACTATGAAGTGGTTTCACAGCCCATTGACTTGCTCAGGGTATGGTATATAAGTTATTTATAGAGATTTCCTAGTTACTAATTTTTTTATATATTTATTAAATAAGATACACTTACAGCATAACACAAGCATACATCATAGTAATAATCAAGTTATGAAAAACTATGTCCTGTTGTGTATGCCAATTACAGGTGTACACAACATTCGCTATAAAGACATGTTATCTTTTAATAATTAAGAATTATAAAAATTTTAAATAATGAGATAGAAAAAACTGTAATAAATTATTTAAATTGGCCAAATTAAATTATTACATAATTTTTAACACAGGTGTGGAAGACATAGACTTAGTGATAAGGAGGTTATATGTAGCAGAAATCCTTGGCAATTTTTTTTTAAATCTATTCCTATTCTCCTTTAAATCTATTTGTAACTTGTGTCACCAATACCTATAATAGGGTTACCATTGCATTGCCTATTTCTGCACAAAGCAGTAGTGACCATTCATTTCTATGTTGCGATGTACAGGGCTTTAATAGCTGTTGTTTGTATCATCTTATATTTCATATATATGAAATGATCAGATGTTCTTGGTAAGTGCCAAGTGTTGCTGTTGAAAAAAATAATGCATTTTGAAATTTTCTCATAGAAAGCTAAATATATCAAAATATAGAAATTAAAGTTAATTTAAATCATCTAATCAACCAATTGGAGTATCTTTGGCGCTGTGTGCGAGAACAACCAATGGCGGAGCCGTTATAACTAGGAGCTTTATGACCTCAACCAGGAACTGCACGTGGCTGGGCACATCAAATTAAACAGACTTAGATGAGCTGGTCATGTGCAGAGAATGGAATAAGCCAGGATACCCAAGGCAGTTATGACGAGGAACCCCGAAGGTCGAAGAGGTTGGGGAAGACCAAAGCTCCGCTGGTTAGACGGTGTCAATCGAGACGCTAAAGAAATTGGCATAGGAACCTAGAGGACTGCGTCCATGGATAGACCGAGGTGGAGAAGTTGCTTGACCAAGCCAAGGCTCACAAAGGGCTGTAGAGCTTATAGTATCAATCAATTACCGTATTTTAAATTCAATACAACTTACAGGTGCAGCAAAAACTGAAAACGGATACTTATGAGGACATTGAGGAGCTGTCGGCAGACATTGAATTGCTTGTTAATAATGCAAAAGCTTTTTACAAGCCTGACTCAATGGAATATAAAGATGCCAGTGATTTGTGGAAGCTCTACACACAAAGTAGACAGACTCTTGAGAATGGTAATGGAAAATATTCATTGTAATACATTTTGTTTAGAATGTTTACATATGAAGTTCTTTCATTCTTTAAGCCTTAGTGAAGTAAATAGATATAGCAGTTGCTATTTGCTTTTACACAAAATGGGTTCATACCCACTGTAACAAATTGTGTAGCATAGCAAATTAAAACATTAAAGCTAAGACATACTTGTCTATTACTGAAAATAAGGTAAAATATATTTTGATGACCACCAGAGGAATGGCAGATGAATTTCTGATTTTGTTCATTTCTTCTAGTCGCAATTAACTTCCACTGAATACTATTATAACTTTAAGATATATATTTATTTATTTAATTATTTATTCTTTATTTGCACACAATACAAAAAAAGGTACAAATAGGCGGACTTAATGCCAGTAGGCATTCCCTGCCAGTCTACCTTGGGGTTGTGTAGAGACAAAGTAACGGGTGCAAGCTACGAGAAAATAATAAATAAAGATAACTATAATAAATGTATGCATATATAATATTCATACCTAGTTACAAATAAATTAAATATATAAACATAATAATTATATATAATAATAAATAGATACATATATAAATACATATATATATATAATTATAGATGGATAGGGACAGCAATTATCAAACTATTCCTTGCTTAGGTAAAGCTACCATAGTAAATGTTTGAAAGTAGATTTAGTCCCAGCTGTACATACATTTGTTGGCAGCACATTCCAAAGTCTTATTGCGTTAAAGGTAAAAGATTTATGCATAAAATCAGTATGACAGGAAGAAATATGGAGAAAATTACTATCAGTGGAACGAAGACAACGGTCGTGTGAATCACCCTGATACTGAAATATATACTACTATGAGATAATAATGAAATCACATAATGCTTCAATAGTGAATACTAAATGAAATCTTTTCACATACTCAATATCATTGTAAGTTTTCTATCAGCACAAACTTGCCAAACACTGGCCACTAATTTAATAATCTGTTTTATTTACTGTTTAATTACATTCTTGTACAATAATTTAGATTTTATCACACAACAAATTAATTAAATACAACAACTATATATACACACCTGTCATCTGTAGGGGTAGGCAGAGATTGCAGACTTCTTAGGACGATCCTGACACACAACTTTCGCTTCATTTGCATCCATACACCTGAACATACATATTAGTAGTTGTTACTCCTTACCTGCCCCTATATTTAATGTCGCCAATCTTTATTTAATTCTTCATGGGTGACGGTGGCCGCTTAAGATCAGGTGAGCCATGAACAGCACAGTACAGGTGAGCAGTATAAACAAAGCTGGTTGATATACGACCCTCTACCGACACCATCACTCATTTTCACATTGTAAATTTTCTGTAAGACCTCCCTCACATCCTTTCTATATTTTCCTTACTATTAAGATCATATTTTAAACTCACAAAAATTTATTGTACTTATCCTTAAAGCCTAAGTGGACCTCATATTTTACAGGAGAGGAAATAAAAACGCCGAAGGTCTCACGCAATGGGTCATCAAGCAGGCGGTCAGATGTAGCCGAGGACCTATCAGAGACGTCGACTAACAATGAAGATGATAATATTTTTGAAGAGTTATTTAATGCAGTGAGTTGTTGAATTATATTATTATTAGTTTTTACTACCTTAATAATAATAAATCATTAATGTGTGTACCAGTTGTTCTTTCATAATTGAAACTTTAAATATTTATAGATAATAATATTGTAATGATAGGAAGTACAACACAATGACATTCTTATATTTATGCTTGTTGTGTAGCAATTGGTTTATATTTTAGACCCCATAAATTTAACTGAAATTCTGTATCTCTTGGACATGGTTTTTTTTGGTTTTTATTGATTTTACCCCTTGACAGCGTCAAGGCCCTGTTGTGTTTCATATTTAATATGTTAGTTATAGCCTTTTTTTTAATATTCGGGGAATTAAAAATATTTATATATAGATGGGACATGTATGATACTTTTTATTCATAGAATGGACAGAATTTATCAAACAACGCATCACCTATTTTTTTGCCAGCTCTCCCTATTTCTCGATATTTGTAATTTTATTACTAAAGTCGATAAATTTATTTCTCCCTGTGCTGGCCATTATCAGGCTAAGGTTTTCTCCCACCAGGGCTATGCCCAATTCTTGCTCAATATTAAACCTATCGTTCGCGAAGATTGGGCACTCACACAGTAGGTAAGAGACTGTTTCCTCTTTACCTTCACCACATACACACAACGAGTTCTCCGCGCACTTGAATTTCTTCAAATACGAGGCAAACCCACCGTGTCCAGTGATGAATTGTGCATGGACATGGTTACAATGATGTGGGAGCTTTTATGTTATTTATTATTGTTGTTGTGGTAATGATTTAACTTAAAATATATATTTTATTTTAAGGTTATGATAGCGAATACTGATGGAAGGCCTCTGTACCCGACTTTCCAATTTCTACCATCGAAACGTCGGTACCCGGAATACTTTAGCATAATTGATTCACCTATAGACCTGAAGACCATAGCTCAGAAGATTCAGGCTGGTGAATATACAAATCTGACAGAATTGGAGAGGGATTTGCTTCTGATGGTTAGAAATGCCTGCCTTTTTAATGAGCCCGGAAGTCAGATTTATAAAGATGCAAAGACTTTGAAGAAGGTATTTTTTTTAATATTAATTTTTAACTTAATAAATGATATTATATGAAAATTTAATGACATCATAAAATACACAAAAGGGCTGTTTTCTGCCTTCGTCAAGAGTTTATATTGTGTTATAAGCCAACCAATGTGTGATTATTTTAAAGCTGGCAATATTTCTTTTTGTTTTTAGAAAATATTACTAACATTCTTGTCAACCATTCCAATTAAGCTTTAGGCTTGTGCTAGGAGATGGTTCACGTCAATAGTCGAATGGTGGATTCGAACCTACGACCGTACGATTCGCAGACCGTTCTCTAAACCATTAGGCTATTGATGCTTCAAATTTCACATTTAATGTCACTCATTTGTTAATCATACATTATCATTTGATTTGAACACAACTGGGGTAGACAGCTATTGCAATTGTGATTTTTGTTTTTAAGATAATACAAGTGCGCAAACAAGAGATTGAACAGCACGGACGAAGCGGTCCAGCGAAAACTTCTGAACGCATTAAGAGCAAGCGTTCCTCCCGAGTTGGTCCAGTTCCAAGCAGTCGTGCGCTCGCCATCATGGAGCCACTAGGCTCTGAGCCTGACCCTGAAGTCAAGGTGAAAAAAAAATTGAACTAAAAATGTTATTTATTTTTCAATATCTTTATTCAATTCAATTGTTTTTGTTGATGGCGTTTCCATTTATATTTCGCCAATGTCGAAGTGTGTACGTTAAACTGCTGTAAAAAGCGGGCTTCGTGACGGACGAGAATCGAAACTATCAAATAAAATACTGCTAAGACACTTCCGGACGATGAATATCTTAAAAATTTAATTACAGTTTTCATTATACAAATCTTTTATATTATTTACAGCATTCTGAAGACAGCGGCGATAGTGACGATGATAAAGGCGAAAATGAAGATTCACCACAATGGAAACTTCTGGAGACTGTCAAGAGTCATCTAGGCCCCAACGGTAACTTTTATTTTCTATAATATGTGAAATACATACAATATCTGTAATTAACAATTTTTGTTAATTTATTTTTGGTTAGCTTCATTATTGTTATCTTTAAATACAAGATATTTTACAATTGTCTAGCACAGAGTTCCCAAACTTTTTTGTGTCATAGACCCCTTGCCATGTTTTTCCGTGTTGGGTAGACCCCCTACTTACCTGATATTGATTTCCTGTAAATTTCTAACTGTAGTGAAGTTTAGTGTTAAAAACTTAAAGTAAAGACACATGTTAATTTATACATTTATTAATTGAATCTAAATTAAAACTACTCAAAATAAAATTTTGTATCTGTTATGTAAAATATACGTAACCTTAAATAAACATCACATAAACTATAAATAAAATAACATAAGCAATAAGTCAATATTTTTAGTGAGAAATAGGTAAATAGGTACTATCAGTGTATGTGTTATGAGATCCACTATCGTGGACCCCCATTATCATTTCATGGACCCCCAAATTTTTTCTCGCTGACGTAGACCCCTTGCAGGTTGTCATAGACCCCTAGGGGTCGATATAGACCACTTTGGGAATCACTGGTCTATCACAACATTTTTAATATTTTGTTTTTTTTTTAAACTTGCTAAAATTGTATACAAAAAGTCATCAAGTTTTGTCATAATTAAAAAAAAAAAATTGAAAATTTGAGACTTAGTCAAATCAGCTGATACCTACCAAGGAAAACAGTCAGCAGTTGCCTAATGCAATAATATAAAATAAATAAGTAACATCCCTATCGCCAATACTTCAGTGGGGTAGGCAAAACTTAGGATTTATATACTTCATCGACTTTCATCACTTCATTCACGAGTCAATAGGCTCCCATGAGGGTCTACACTTTTGACGGGAATCATCTCCGACCACAAGCTTAAGCTTAGTTTTTTTTTTTTTGTAACAAAAGGCATAACTACTGGCTTATATTTTAAATTCAGAGTTTTATTGCCCCTTGTCCTTTTTAATCTAAGTATAGTATATAGTATGCCTATGCTATTTCTAGTTCTCCTAACGTGGATAGGTTAGGGAAGTTTTTCTCCCATGCCTTTCCTCTCATCCTTTCATCATTCTTGTTAGTTAGTATTTATATTTATTACAATCTTACATTATACAATTTATTTCTACTTCTACTTATTATTATTATACAATTTTTACAATTTTTACAATTTTTCTACTGTTAATGTACATTTCTTTTACTTTCTCTTTTCGCTTAAGCTTAGTTGGAATTGTTGTTGTTAAGGAATCGAAAAATATATCAACGCCAGACTGGGAAACTTGTTAAAATATGTGTCAAGAATGTAGGGCATAAATATCTAGCGTTCTTAGTGCGATAATTGCAAGTATGTGATACAATTTCCTTAGGATTTATTGAAACACACCAAGACATTTATAGCATTTATGGCTTTATTTCGAAGCGATGTCATTTTGAAATGGTCACTTATTTAATGTTTTTATATATTCGAGGCACACCAATGGCGGAACCATTCTGGAAACTGCCGTCGCGTCGAGCGTATCCGGACTACTACAGGGAGATCAAAAATCCAATGTCTTTGAATCAGATCAAAAACAAAATAAGGCGTGGGAGCTACGGCACCCTGTCAGAGGTGGCTGGCGATATGAATATAATGTTTGAAAATGCCAAGCAGTACAATGTGCCAAGCTCTCGCCTCTATAAGGATGCTGTTAAACTGCAAAGGTGATTTATTCGATTTTTCTTTTGATTACCAATGAATTCTCTAGTAACATTTTTTTTTAAATTTATTAAACATATATTCAATAACATTCACATAAATTATTTCGCCAAACTGCCAGGGTAGTTTATTGGCGAAAACTGCACCCATAAATCTATACACTATATACCCAAAAAATACAATAAAGAAAGCATATACTATAAATACTAATACTACGACACAATAATAATTAATGCTTTACATATAATATCTTATTTATTTACAATATTAGGCAGCGTAGGTACTTAGTAGCTGCGTTTTAAATTTGTTCTTATTTATGTTTTTTTGCAGGTAGTCTTCTGCTAGTTCATACGAATTGTATATTCGCGGTACTAAGTACCTACGCGTCCGTTCCCCAAAGTATTTTAGCGCGTGTCAGAATCGAAGATATATTTATTATATAGATATATTTTAGTAAAATAAGTGATCCGGGCGGGCAGTACATAATAATACACAATATATAAAACAACGTAGATAACCCAGAGTACTTGGCTTATGTGCAAGGGCGTTACCGACGAACAACACTAATAACACTCTCAACACTAACAACACAACACAGCAGAACAACTCTAAAGCCTCTGAACTGTACCACTGCTATTATACTATTGTAAGGAGTCAATAACATGATTCCTCACAAATCCTTTACATATTTAATACCGTTTGGTTTTAATAGCACTTACATTAACAACTAGTTAGTGGGTAAAAACCCCACATAACCGCCGCCTTCCCCCTAGAAGGCGGGGTATCTTTTTGAAGATTTCCTCCCCGTTAACAAAAAAAAGGGCGTCCTATAAGGACGTGAATCAACTAGATTGGTGATATGAAAAAAAACCAGTAACGACGATTAAATGTGCGCAGCAGATGCATGGATGTGTATAAAGCAAAAGATGTATGCCCGTATTGTACTAAGTGAAAGTCTCGTAAGTATGATCACTACCTACCCTGGGTGACGGGCATGAGTGCCGGGATTTAAGCCCGAGATCGTAAGTCAAGCCACTAGGCTATTATTGCTTTTTATTAGATTTTGCTTTTCTGACACAAAATAGAGTGTCTATTTGTTAAAGAAAAGCACAATACGTGTAAAAAATAGTGTCGTATAGATCTGGTTTAATTTCTAGATTAATGCAACAACGCGTTCAAGAATTGTTGGATATAGTACAAAGTTCGTCGAGCGACGACGAAAGTCTCTCCTCGGTGAAGAACACACAGACACAAGTTGTGACACCAAGACCAAGAGGTACAGAAATGTGCATTTATTTAACTATTAGGTAAATGTAAAGAGAAAACAAAATCTGACGCCCTTACTACCTAATACTATATAATAATAGCCGTGATAGCTGTGCGGGTCGCCTTAGTACATGCATAGTACTCGGCTAACCCGTTGTTGTTGAAATTTCCATTCTGTTTAGACAAGGGTTGGGCATCGCTAAACCATAGACAAAATTTACATACATGTAATTACAAAATTTTGTACATGCACAAAATAAAATTTGTTGATGTAAGCCAACTCGGATTTGAGCGCAGACCGCCAGATGATAAGTGATACGTTTGGCCACTAGGATATCAACTCTTACAATCTTAATTTGATATAGACAGACTTTATTGGCACAAAATATAAAACACATCAAAAGACAGAAAAATAAAAATAATACAGTTAAAGAAATAAAAAAATGGAAAAGGATGCAACAGCTGATTTTCAGCGGTGCATATAAAAATGTCTTACATAAATTCCCCTATATTTTACAAGGTCGGCCGCGACTGAACCCGCTACCAGTGACTGCGACACCTCCAGCTACGACCCCATCGTTACCAAAATACCCCTTGCCATTGAAGAAGAAACTCCACTACATATCAAAGCATCTGGTTGAATTCACCTGTTCGGACGGGAGGCAACCCATGCTTCTGTTTATGGAGAAGCCCAGCAAGAAACTGTATCCGGAGTACTATAATGTTATTGACAGGCCAATTGACATGATTACGATTGAAGCAAATATTAAGGTAAGGTATTACATGTAAATTACATTCTCATATATAGCATAACAACTTGAAAAGGCAGTATGCCAGCCATATATGTTGACTCATTAACGGCAGATGGGGAAGTAATCTTGAAATGGATCACGGCACATGGGTTGGACAAGCTGGGGAGGTAGATTATTTTCAGCCCTTTTGTTCTGGGCTCTCAAGAATAAGACTATGGTATCCCCTGCCTGTCGTACAAGGCGACTAAAGGGGCCTCGGGTTCACTGGGCGACTAGGGTGGGGGCCTGCGTCGTCCACCAAAGTGGACCCGGGAAGAAGGCGACATCGGCTGGCCCGTGTCGCCTTGCGCTGCGAGGGCACAGGGGGAGGAGTAACCTCCCCGGGACGTGCCTCCTTGAGCACAGTGCAGAGGGGCTCGGTGCGTTCCACTGGTGATCCCGGAGCCCCTCGTCATGCACCGAGGAAAGGGCCACCGGGCAGGTTTTAGTGGGTAAAACCCCACATAACCGCCGCCTTCCCCAGAGGCGGGGTATCTTATTGAAGATTTCCTCCCATTACCAAAAAGGGCGTCCTATAAGGACGTGAATCAACTAGATTGGTGATATTAAAAAAGCAGTAACGACGATTAAATGTGCGCAGCAGATGCATGGATGCATCAAGATGGAAGCAAAGATGTATGCCCGGATTGTACTAAGTGAAAGTCTCGTAAGTATGATCACTGCCTACCCTGGGCGATGGGCGTGAGTGCTGGGATTTTAACCCGAGATCGTAAATCAAGCCACTAGGCTATTGCTTATTATTAGATTTTGCTTTTCTGTCATAAAATAGTGTCGTATTTCTTACGGAAAAGTAAAAATACGTGTAAAAAATAGTGTCGTATAGATCTGGTTTAATTTCTAGATTAATGCAACAACGCGTTCAAGAATTGTTGGATATAGTACAAAGTTCGTCGAGCGACGACGAAAGTCTCTCCTCGGTGAAGAACACACAGACACAAGTTGTGACACCAAGACCAAGAGGTACAGAAATGTGCATTTATTTAACTATTAGGTAAATGTAAAGAGAAAACAAAATCTGACGCCCTTACTACCTAATAGCCGTGATAGCTGTGCGGGTCGCCTTAATATGCATAGTACTCGGGCAACCCGTTGTTGGTTGAAATTTCCTTTCTGTTTAGACAAGGGTTGGGCATCGCTAAACCATAGACAAAATTTACATACATATAATTACAAAATTTTGTACATGCACAAAAATAAAATTTGTTGATGTAAGCCTACTCGGATTCGAGCGCAGACCGCCAGATCATAAGTGATACGTTTGGCCACTAGGATATCAACTCTTACAATCTTAATTTGATATAGACAGACTTTATTGGCACAAAATATAAAACACATCAAAAAGACAGAAAAAAATAAAATAATACAGTTAAAGAAATAAAAAAAAAATGGACAAGGATGCAAGAGCGCTGATTTTCAGCGGTGCATATAAAAATGTCTTACATAAATTCCCCTATATTTTACAAGGTCGGCCGCGACTGAACCCGCTGCCAGTGACTGCGACACCTCCAGCTACGACCCCATCGTTACCAAAATACCCCTTGCCATTGAAGAAGAAACTCCACTACATATCAAAGCATCTGGTTGAATTCACCTGTTCGGACGGGAGGCAACCCATGCTTCTGTTTATGGAGAAACCCAGCAAGAAACTGTATCCGGAGTACTATAATGTTATTGACAGGCCAATTGACATGATTATGATTGAAGCAAATATTAAGGTAAGGTATTACATGTAAATTACATTCTCATACATAGCATAACAACTTGAAGTGGCAGTATGCCAGCCATATATGTTGAGTCACTAACAGCAGATGGGGAAGTAGTCTTGAAATGGAGGTGGCACATGGATTGGACAAGCGTGGGGCTCACTGGGAGAGGTAGATTATTTTTGAATTCCTGTCGTTTCTAACACTACAGCAGTCAACTTAACAAGGTAGAGTAAAAAATAAACTGACCTCAAATTGAAATCTGTTCATTATTAATAACGAGCATGTAATCTATATATATATAAAAGAGAAAGTGTGTAGGTTTGATCCATATAGGCTCCGAAACGGCTGGACCAATTTCAATGTAATTTTCAGGAAATCTTGACCTGGCGAGTAATCCTGTAAAGTTTGATGATGATCGGAGCACTCCTCTTTATGAACTGTCAAATACAGCTTTTATTAACTATGATATTCTATTGTTTTATAACTCAAATTTGTATTGACACATGTGTTGTGTATATTTATGTCATTATAATCCATTTTGAAGTACAATGGAGTATGTTGCATGTACATGGGTGTAGGTAATGATCTTCACCCGCTCGAGAAGAGAATGAATATGGAGAGAAATGAAAAATTCAATTTATTGTGAAAGTTAAATTAAATATTTAATAATGTAAGTTTATTGTTTAAATAAAATAAAGCAAATTCTAGCGAAGCGGGCTGGGTATGCTAGTATTATTATAATACAGGCCGAAAGTACAAATATTGCAATAAAAATTGTGACGAATTGATAACTTACTCTTTTTTTGTAGTCTCTATAGTGTGACAACACAATAAAATCGGTAAAAGTAGTTTTATGCATTGAATAATATTTGCGTAAATATTGGAAATTAGTATAACGGTCTAGAGGACCTTTCCGTTTGAGGACGTACCATAACCACAGCAAAACCATTTGTGTTATCTATCCAATGAAAATAAAGGGTTTAATTATTTTCTTTATAACTTCTAGAACGAACGTTATAATAGCGTGGATGAGTTGGTCTCCGACTTCAGTCTGATGTTCTCAAACTGCCGTCAATTCAACGAGGAAGGTTCAATGATATACGAGGACGCCAATCTTCTAGAACGAGTCATGAACGAGAAGTTGAGAGAACTCAACACGGTTGCTTACGAGAGGAAGACCCCACTTAAGACTATTAAAACTGTGAAATCTAGGCAGCTGTCACCATTTGAACAGAAATTGAGGACCCTATATGGTGCTATTCGGGATTACAGAGATCCTAAAGGTAATACATTGATATGAGCGACATCTAAATGGTAGGAAATTATACTTTTTTAAATCTTAAATTGACCAATCTGTGCGTTTGAGCTATGTGTGGCTCTTTTTTTGTACTTTCCAAGCAAGCGCTTGGCCACAATCCCACCTGTTGTTAAGTGGAAATGCAGAGATGGATGGTAAGCCGCACTAATTTAGTAAACGCCTATTCACTGTATTATTGAAAATGCCCACATTGTAATCAGAGAAAAAGACAGACACGGGCAAACTATCTTTGATATCCTATGGCTTTTTTTTATTTTGTTGATTTTTTTACCACTATTTAGGTCCTTAAAGTCCTTATACTAAATTCTGATTAATTATTAATGAAATTTGACTTTATGGTAAAAAATATTGCAGGCTCCATACTAGGTAATTGTTACAGCTACAGACCACATTCTGTAGTCTCACAAATGTAACTTTAATTTTTTTATACCCCCAGTTAATCGTCAACTAGCCCTTATATTTATGAAGTTACCAAGCAAAATCGAGTACCCAGACTATTATGAGCTCATCAAGAACCCAATAGACATGGAGAAGATAGCGCACAAACTTAAAAATGGAGTTTACGGCTCGGTGAACGAACTGGCGTCCGACTTCATACTGATGTTCGACAACGCTTGCAAGTACAACGAGCCCGACTCGCAGATTTACAAAGATGCCTTGATCCTCCAGAGAGTTTGCTTACAAACCAAGCAATTGTTAAGGTAAAATTGACTCATTATTAAATTTTCTTAATTTGACTTTATTTTTCTCTACATATATTTGCAGTAAAACTCTTTACGCATCCTTGGGGAGTTGGTGGAGGTGTTACAAAAAGTCCAATCAGACGAGGCGAATGGATTTTGAGAGTGAGATATAAGTTAGCGAAGTTAGAAAGAGAGATACGTTTCCTATATAGCTGTAAGGGCAAGAGAGGGGTGTGAGTACACTTTTCTCTTTCACTTGTGTATCTAAGACACAGTGCAGGCCTATTGTGTATTTCTTTTTTTTTTACTTTCTAGGCAAGTGCTTGACTACGAACCCACCTGATGTTAAGTGGAAATGTAGTTCTAGATGGTGCACTAGCTTAGTAAATGCCTATTCGCTCTACTAGGAAGGAAAGACAGATATGATAAACTATTCCAGTCCTTTGCTGTACGAATAATAAGCAAGAGAGAGAACTGCGCGCGCACATTTAAACAATCGTCTATTTATTATATTTTATTTAGTAATTATTAGTCACAATAAAGATGTCAGAGTAAACCACTGTCTACCCTACTTCACACTCACAGAAGAGACACGAGATAAATAAATTAAAAAATGGCCAATTAAAAGTTTTCGCAAATAGAATAGGATGTACAATTAAAGATATAAAAATTAAACAATAGAACGAGCAACAATTCAACAAAAAACAAATAACAATAGAAGACATTAAAAAAGTAAATAAATAAATTAATAAATAGATAATGACAAAGAACCTTAACTCTATAATTATTTAGTATACAAATATAAACAATCTAAAATATCAGCTTTATTTTGAATAATAAAAAAATGTTTACACGTCCTTTTCTTTAGGCAACCTACAGTTGTATTAAAAATGTCGATATCAACCTCCCTAGAATTTATAGAAACAACAAGTTCTATGCAGATATGAGTTTTGTCCATACACAGTTCTGTTCATAGGAACATGCAAAAGATTGTATCTGCGCAGATTTGCACATGTTACACGCTGTCCAATTTTGTTCAATAGTTCAGGAGTGTTGGTTGGTTCATAATCTGGATGAAAATAGCTAGATCCGCTATTTTTCTTCTTTCAAACAATAGAAGAAAATGAATTTTTTTACACCATTTTGTGTAATTAGATCGGTAACATTGTGAACGAAATTGAATGTACCTCAAGAATCGTTTTGTATACCCTCCAATCGGTTAATATAGATATATTAGTTTGCATTCCATCCCTACACTTACAAGCACTTACAACACACGCTACCTTTTACACACAAACACACACAACAGATAAACTGAATTACATTATATGTTTTTCATTTTACTAAATTGGTACTTGTATTACATTGTTTGGAGATGGGCGTTAGTAGCTGTGACACAGTTCTTACTACTGCGGCTATTATTGAACAAGTTTGTACATGAATTTTTGGTTTGAAATAAAAATTATTTATTTATTTATTATTTAATGTACAAATACCAATATAAAAATATATTTATAAAGAAAGATAGTGTCTAGGTCCTAGGTTCTTGAAAGCAGACAAGGATTTTGAAACACGGTATAGTGTCTAGGCACTATCAGCTCAAGGGTTAGGATGAGGAGCTATGCTGAAATTTTCCGTTTGTTTGTGTCACACTATAGTATATTTATTTTCCTTTCTTAGTTATTTTTTTGCACTTTTACTCTGTTCAAAAATCAAATGTTTCTATATATTGTACAAACTTTTCTATACTCAATATTGTACAGTAATAGTTTATAATTCATGTTACAGGGAAGACGACGACGCTGTCCCGGATGTGCCGGCCGCTGTTCAAGAGTTGCTGCTCAATCTATTCACCACGGTTTATAACCATCAGGATGAGGAGGGCAGGTAACATGTGTTTATATTTCTTAACTAAAATAGGGACCCTGGGAAGATATACCTGGTAACTTCTATAAACACAAAAGACTTCTAATCTAAGTTCCTTTTTTTCGTGGAGAAATGCCTACGCATTCACGCCCACGCTATATCGGACTCGCACCGACTAAACACAACGATGGTCGCCATCAGCATCAGCAAGCAGTCCGACTTTGGAATGCTCTGCCACAAAGCTTAAGATCACAAAATCCTTATCTGCTTTCAAGAACCTAGGACGTAGACACTATCTTTCTTTATAAATATATTTTTATATGGTATTTGTATGAATATATATTTATATATATACATAGGCTGCACTAAAAGTATCGGGAATGGAATATTTCCACTATTCCTGTCATATTAAAATCTTTTTAATTGCCCCCTTGGTTTTGAAAATCGAATACCATTTATTTATTTTAAAAAATATTCTCGGTCTTGTCACAAGGTCTTGTCAAACTTTTTTTAGTCGTTAAGAAAATGGAATTGACTCGAGAAAATTCGAAAATTCAAGAGCAATATTTTATTATGACTTTCGAAATGGTTTAACACAAAAACAGTGTATTGACCGGACGATTTCTGCATTTGGTGATGAAGCCCCATCCAAAACCACAATTTATCGCTGATTTGCTGAATTTCAACGTGGACGTGTCTGGTATCTGTTGTATTTTTAGAATATTTATTTATGTATTTTTAGTATGTGTATATATTGATAAATACGTACGTTTATATATATATGTATATTGTGTTTTTTGTATTAAAATAAATATGATAACAGACTCACTAAAATATTTTTAGACGTAAGTTTCTGTCCATACAAAGGTTGTCTGGAAGAGATCGCTCGTAGCGATAAGACCGCCCATTGCGCATGCAATGACATCAACATATGTGAAAATTGTATGGTTATTATTTCTGTGATGTATTTTGTTTTTAATTGTTGCGCAATAAAGTATATTCATTCATTCATTCAGCATCTACCGAAGGATCTCCTTTCTATGCCAACAATTTTAATATGGAAACTTATTGAACCTTCCAACCAAGAAAAAGCCAAAATCTGTTGATTGAAATGCATTGAGAGAAAAAAATACAGACAAATTAAGAACTTTTTTATAAGTCAGTTAAAAAGGGTCTTGACTACACTCTACTGTCTTGTCTTCATCCTCTTAATTGATATTTAAATGCTAGCAACGCACTTGATGTGTTAGACATGTAGTTAGGCTCAACTAATCATTTATTATCTGGTGTTATATATGCTTGTCTTTCTAATGTAAAAAAATATTTCTCAGATGTTACTCGGACAGTATGGCAGAATTGCCCGAACACGACGAAGCGTCCAATGGCGAGAAGGTACGCGCCATTTCACTGGATCTGGTGAAACGACGACTCGACAAGGGTCTTTATAAGCGCCTTGATCACTTCCAACAGGATATGTTTGCGGTGTTTGAGAGGTAAGTTCACCCCTAAATTAAAATACCTAGCTGTGATCTCTAGTAATGATCCGATGATCACCTTGTCGAACTATGAACCATAAAGATATATTCATAACATTTGTTATAAATTCTTCTTCTTTTGGTCGCCTGACTCTTGTCAGAGTGGTCGTGGCCATCATGATACGGTGTTTTGGGCAGCAGACAGCACCCGCCGCACGACGTCTCGCCATTTGGCCGTCATTCGGGGACATTGGTGTGCTCCCCACCCACCGTGCCCCGCACCTGACCCGTCCATCGCATTGGCGATCTGTCTCGTGGCCTAGTTCCTTCCACTTTGCCGTGCACGACAAGACGCTCTAAAGCAGAGTTCCCCTTTTTAGTGTTGTAGACCCCTTGCCATGTTTTTCCGTGTAGACCCCCTACTTACCTGATATTGATTTCCTGTAAATTTCTAACTGTAGTGAAGTTTAGTGTTAAAAACTTAAAGTAAAAACACATGTTAATTTATACATTTATTAATTGAATTTAAATTGAAACTACTCAAAATAAAATGTTGTATCTGTTTTGTAAAATATACGTAACATTAAATAAACTATAAATAAAATAACATAAGCAATAAGTCAATATTTTTAGTGAGAAATAGGTACTATCAGTGTATGTGTTGAGATCCACTATCGTGGACCCCCATTTTCATTTCATGGCCCCCAAATTTTTTTTCGCTGACGTAGACCCCTTGCAGGTTGTCATAGACCCCTAGGAGCCGATATAGACCACTTTGGGAATCACTGCTCTAAAGAGTCGTTTCCACATAGACTAACATGCCCATAAATTATAGTATATTTGTAATACAATATTAATTTTAGTTGTAATGCTTACATGCAGAAGAAGAGGAGGAATCCGAGGTCTAGATAGGTATGGTATTTCCTGGCCTTATTTGAATCAAGCTAAAACCCAGAGAAGTGACAAGTGCCTACCGATATTTTATGTTAGGCTTCCTAAGACAGTTACAGACCTGAGAAATTTATCCCTTGTCAAAATAAATTACATAAAAAAATGGCCGCTATGGTACATACTCTATACCAATCAGTTTGTCCCACGGACACTTAGCCACATGGTGTTCCCTGATAGTAAGGTACTCCAATGTACATATAATAATAATAAGCTCTTACAGATGTGGTGAGATTATTTTCCTTCCGGAAAACACGGATCTTTGTCAGAATACAATGACACCCATACTGTTAATGAATGGTCGTATAAAATGAGTGACATTTTCATATCCACTAATATGGAGTTATTTGAGCACGACAAATAAGAACTTTTCCAAAAAATTACGAAGGAAAATCTTTTCTCAGTATATCTATACGTCCTTTTAAACCTAGCGAGACAGAGACGGAGAGCATTTGTTAGCTTTTCACCAAGTTTATTAGGTCCTATATAGCGTGAGGGCTAAGAGACTATCTCGTCATTTCATTTCATACAGTTACGCAGTTCATAGTCATAAATCAACCAAGTTCTCATTCAACATGCATGTTTCTATACGAATTTTTATCTTTGGAACCCAAAGTCCAAAAATTATTATTGAAAATAATTCAGACGAATTACGAACTTCGTCCTTTTTTTTAAATTCTGTTAAAAAATGATGAAATGATAGATTTTCTTATCTCCTGTTCCTAGAGCCCGTCGTCTCTCGCGCACGGACAGCCAGATATTCGAAGATTCGGTGGAACTCCAGACTTACTTCACAGAGCAACGCGACCAGCTGTGCCGAGGTGTGTTGCAATCACCTGCCCTGGCCTTCACCAGAGACGCGATTGCTACCAGCGTGGAGCTGGTGAAGCAGTGCAAACTGCTACAGGAGAACGAAGACGAGGATGAGACCAGGTAATTAATAACCAGTAATACTTTTTGGAATAACCTATTTTTAAGTTCTAACTATAGAAACAACAAAATAAGGATGGTGACAAAATTTCTTTTAATTTTGTTTTTTTTTTAATTAAACATTTTATAAATAGAGATATAATTAAATTTACTGTTTCCAGATCGAGTACAGATGACTCGTTGCCGGCAGGCAGTGCGCCTCTGAAGACCCAATACAATAAGGGCGACTTTGTATACGTTCAACCTGACAAAGGCAATAAGGAGCAAGCAATCGTTCAGGTGGAAAGAGTCTGGACCAATAATGAAGGCATTCCGATGATGTATTGCAACCCTTATTTCAGGTAATACTATTAAGATGGTTAAATATACAACTTTAGTTACACCACAATTCACCAATTTACTTGGATCAACTTCACCGGTGGTGAGCATATCACTGTCTTGAATATAGTACAATTGTTTGACGTGATGACGACAGTATTTATGAAACCATCGTTAGGCGAGCAAAAATGTTCAAGAATCGAATAAACATGTATTCGACATAAGAAACAAATCTAGTATCAAAATGTGGTCAACATATACTTGATATTACATAGTTATGTGTCAAATCAAGAGGTTTATCGCATCCTTTTAACTCCAGTGGATTAGACAGAGATAGCAATCGGTTCACCAAGCTCATTTGGTCCTGTATGTGATAGAAAGTGAGTCCAACGTCATGCCCTAGACATAAATATTACCAATGCAGGTATTGGATTTTAACCGTAAACAATGATTACTTTGGTGTCTTCTGCAGGCCGCAAGAAACGTTCCACGTTTGCACGCGTAAATTCCTTCAGCAAGAAGTGTTTAAGACGGAGACACACCGCACAGTCCCGCTCGACCAAGTCATCGGGCGCTGCTACGTTATGAATGTCAAAGAATACTTCAAGTTCCGGCCCGAAGGTGATTAAATTACTTTTAAACTTATCTCTGTGTTTTCAAGAGAAAAGTGAATAGAACACCCAGCATTGCATTTTTACTAGACATCAGACATCATCAGATCAGACGCTTGCTTACTTATAAAAAAACGTCCAAAGAACTGTAACAGAGATATTGAAAAGTGAGTAACGAAAGGTAAGCTAAACTTTCGATTTATGACTTGATAATCAGTGGACTCATCGTGTTACCATGAC
This sequence comes from Meandrusa payeni, assembly GCA_029286785.1. Taxonomy (NCBI): domain Eukaryota; kingdom Metazoa; phylum Arthropoda; class Insecta; order Lepidoptera; family Papilionidae; genus Meandrusa; species Meandrusa payeni. The sequence goes on from JAGSMX010000023.1 coordinate 5,833,270, forward strand.
CTCGCGGAATACTAGCCTAAAGTAGTGAATAAATGGATAGATAGATTTACTTTATTGCTCTAGTTTTACAAGAATTACAATTAACCTTAACCTAAAAGTGGGCAAGGGCGGCCTTATCGCTAAGAGCGATCTCTTTCAGGCAACCCTGTAGAGAGTTAAAATAAATACATAATAGGTATTAGAAAAGTCAAGAAATATATAAATAACAGCATTATTTGTGATATGGACAGACCTCTATAATTATTATCTGTATTACGCTTTAAGCTAGTTGCCGAACGCATAACTCTTCATACAAAAAGGTCGCCTACGCAGCAGTTTTCCTGTCGGTAACCCAGATGCACCTTCTGAAGTAAAAGTAAATAAATAAAATACTATTTACCGCAAGATGGTCTCACGTCCTCATAAAGGCCGCAGGACGCAGCTGGATGCATGCCGCTTACAACCGGTCCTTTTGGAAATTGTTGGCGGAGGCCTTTGTCTAGCAGTGGATGTTTTACGGCTGAAATGATGATGGTAATGAAGAAACATTAAAAAATTTTCGTCATCAGGATATGCTGACAAAGACGTGTACGTTTGCGAAAGCCGCTACAACACCAAGCACCGTTGGTTTAAGAAGATCAAAGTATGGGAGGGCGCTGAAAAGGAAGTAACCCTCACGCCAAGAAATGTAAGATTTTTAGCCGGTTTCAACATACATCTTTACAATAAGTATAAATAAATATGAATTTAATATATAACATATATTTTCACAGGTGCCTTTAGAACCCAACAGAACTGTTTCAGTATTCCGCGAACGAGTTGAGAAGCACAAGGACGAGCTCGCCGAGCTTGAGGTGTTGGAAAATATTCAGGAGAAAGATAGACCGGTTAGTAACCGGTTTGTTGTTATGTTACTAAAATCTACTAAAGGGATTGCGAACGAAGATTTGAGCAGTTGTTACTCCCCGGGTGAGACGTGGAGATTGACTTAGATGTTCAAACAAGTATATTTCTTTACAAAAATCGACTGCAAATCGAATCAAACTATAAAAAATTACTCGCGCGCAAAGATAACGACTCTTTGTATTACCGAATTATCGTAGGAATATTACGAAATAGAATTAATCGGAACCTAACCAAAATCTCATCAAATTCTTATACTCTTCAAAAAGGATGTACCTTTTCCCATCGAAATCGTTTGGTTTGATTTTGACTTATTCGCATTTGCGCACATAATGCAAATTTAAGACGTATATGGTTATAAGTGAACAAACAAAAAACATACCAATTGAGAATCTCTTCCAGTTTTGAAGTCGGATGAAAAAGGGTTAAAGATTAGCAGGCAAAATTAGCTTTTTTTTTGGCTTTTACGTACAAGGCATCACTAGTTAAAATTTTGGCTAATATGTAATAGTCGCAACGCTACTTATGCGTATGGCGAGGGGTTCACCACCTTTCATATGTGAGACCTAATAAGGGTCCTACTAATAATACCTAATAACCTTGATGGGAAGTGGACATTGATTGCTGTCGCTGTCTATCCCATTAAGAAAAGGGAGTTAGAAGAAAAGTATTGCAGACCAACAAGAAAGAAAAAAAAGGACAGTATCGTACCTCGGTTACGTGCTAAGGCACGAGAGATATGACCTCCTCACGTATATTCTTGGGTAAAGTCGCTAAAGAAGTGTTGGTTGTTGGAACCTTCGCTAGTTAGATAAGAAGAAGAGTGAGAGTTAATTTTATATATTTCATTTCAGGATGTAGTTATGTACAACCCACTTGGCACTGATGATGAGAACACGTACTATGAACAGTACAACACGGTGTGCTCCGGTGTGATCAAGACCGGAGACTACGTGTACGTAGTCACCGACGGCGGGAAGCAGATGATCGCACAAGTCGACACCATATGGGAAACTGGAGAGTGAGTATTGCTCGATCTTGTGCTCCTTATGATTTGTGTTTCTTTTTTTGTAATTAAGAAACCGAAAAATGACATTAATGAAAACCATCTGGGATTCGAACCCACAATCGTGAGATGCTACGTCAAACGCCAAGATCACATAAACGGCGATCAGCGTACCCAGCCCGCTCCGCCAGGCTAGATTTTGCTTTATTTTATTTAAACAAACTTACATCATTAAATATTTAATTTAACTCTCCAATATATTAAATTATTCAATTTCTTCTCGAGCGGGTGAAGAACATTACCTACACCCATGTACATATCAGTAAATACAATATCATTCTTATCATTTATACAAAAACATATGGGCTCAAGTTAATGTCAGAAATAAAAGTACGACGTATGGCTTGTTTGACAGTTCAAAACGAGGAGTGCTACGATCCTCATTAAACTTTACAGGATTACTCGCCAGGTCAATCTGAAGATTCCCTGACAGTTTCATTGAAATCGGTCTAGCAGTTTCGGAGCCTATATTTTCTACAGATTGCACTTTGGAGAGTGTGCTCAGTAACTACATGATCTAATTCCCCCATCCCCTTTCCACCATCGGACTTCTAGACGCACTGCGGGATTTCATCCTTTCGTTGTGAACATCCCTCAAACCCGAACGAAGCGATTTGCTTCGTCTTTCATTCTTCGTACAGCAAAGGACTGGAATAGTTTGCCCGCGTCGGTCTTTCCTTCCGATTACAATGTGGGTTTTTTCAAGAGTAGAGTGAATAGGCATTTACTAAGCTAGTGCGCCTTACCATCCAGGACTGCATTTCCACTTGACATCAGGTGGGATCGTAGTCAAGAACTTGCTTAGAAAATATATCTTTTATATATATGTTACCGGAAATGTTTCATATATCAAGGAATTGTATATAAATCCTTGGAAATGTGTAATAATATTTTTTTTTATTATTGAGACACTTATTGAGACAATCAGGTAACAGTCATACCGTAAAATAATAATAATATGCATTGTTATTAAATAAAATAATAGCACGTCGTATCGCCACAATAACCAATAATCACGAGAAGTCTTTCTAGCAGTTGTTTTTGCCGTAGAAACTTCTTCAATTAACTCTTTATAACGTTCATCTTCAAAAAAGCAGTGTTTTTAGCGTTTGTTAATATTCTTAATGACGCCAAAGTCAAATTTTAGGAATTACATACATTTCCTAGGAATTGTATACAATGACGGATTACATACATTTCCGTTAACATAAATATAAATTTGACAAGAGCCGTGGTAGCTCAGTGTCCGGGCGGTTGGCTCTTGTTGCATAGTACGCTAGCAACCCGAGTTCGATCCCAGGTGCCGGCACCAATAAATTTGCTGTTGCAATTTTATGTGCCGATTTACCACGCGCTCGGCGGTGAAGGAAAACATCGCGAGGAAACCTACATGTCTTAGAAAAATTTTCTAAGGCATGTGAAGTCTACCAATCCGCACTAGGGCCGCGTGGTGGACTATGCCCTTATACTCTCTTTACAGAGAAGGCCTGTGTGTCCCAGCAGTGGGACATATATATTATATATATAAAGGCTGTAACTTAACTAACTTAAATATAGATTAAAAAATATATTAATAAGCACAAAAAGAAAATGGTTAATAGATGCTTTCGACAAATTACGACTGGTTACAACAAAATACATTCACTAGCTGCGATATAGTTTGAAGTTCAGGCTAAGCGACCTAAGAGCTATGCCATAAAAAAAACCGATATAGTATTCTTCTTCTGCCTAGCGTTTTCCCGGCCTACAGTCAGGGTCCCGCTTTCCTACTTAGTCTCCTCCACTTTGCCCGGTCTTCGGCATCCTCGTTTGTTAGGTGGTTCACTAACATGTCCGGTTTCACAACGTCCAGCCAGCGTTTCTTGGGCCCGGTACGTTGAGGGCTAGGCCTTTTGGAATAGAGAAGGTAATATTTCAATTGGTAAAACGGTTATTTGTTTCAGCAACAAATGTTACTTTCGCGGACCTTTTCTCATCTTCCCAGCTGAAGTCGCCAACATTATAAACAAGGTACATTTCTTTCATTTCTTCATGTCTCTATGTCTAATTGTCGTAGCCCGAAGGCTTTCAGTATACGAAGTTAAAAGATGGACTCTGTCCTTAAAGTGCCTGTGTATTTTTTTTTTTTTGTGACGAACTACACAGATTGGCCAGAGAAGCTGGCCTTGACTGCTTCACCGGATTGAGAGGTGGCATAGCTCTTAGGTCGCTTAGCCTGAACCTCTATTGGGTGCCTGTGTATTAACTTTTGTAACTTAGTGCAGTGGTACGACGACATTTAGACATTTAGTTACGGCGATATTACTATATTTTTTTAGAGTAATAGATTTTCTTTTTCAAATTTCTTGTACTTCCAAGGGTTATAAACTTCTGCAGTTACAAAGGTTTATGTTTATTTTATTTATTTATTTATTTACAAAGTCACACAGCACTTAGGTGTTAAATTTACAATCTTGTTCAATTAAACATACTGACAAGTTTGGACTTCATTATTTATAATAAGTTATTTAAAGAGACGTTTGAAATATATGTGTCTTCAACTAATCTAAATACATATATCTTCTTTGAAAACAAAACAAAAGTGCCCTATTTTTGGCCTAAAATCTGTATCAATTTTCTTTTAAACTGATTTTTACTTACTATAAAAATATCACTCTCAGAGAAATAGTTATTATATGTTCTGTATGTTCTGCAGGCAATTGAATTTTTACCATAATTGGTACGTTTAACGGGGAGTTTGAGTATAAATATTTTTTTTCAATTATCATTTAACGTAGCCCAGTAGACTTAACGAAGTGACAATGATATGGTCGTATAACTTTAGTAATAAAAAGGAAAAAATCTATCCAATCTAGCATTATGTGTCTCTTTGTAAGTCGTTTGGAATCTTGCTTTGTGGTGTACTTCTTGTTTGTTGTAGGATCTTAAACGACTGCTATGTAATTATCAATATTGACATCAACATTTTTGACTCGTTTTTAGCCGTTTTATAAGCAAGAGGTGCTGTTAACGACAATGCACGACACAAGCCCATTGGTGGGCATCGTGGGCAAATGTGCGGTGTTGGACTACGACGATTACCTTAAGTGTAAGTCATGTTTTTAAATACATTTACCTCACTCATATTTATCGAGAGTGTGAGTCACGATATGCATATCCGAGGCCCTCCCAGCCTTGTCGTCCAATGAACCCGAGGCCCTTTTAAGCCGCCTTCAGCGACAAGCAGAGGATACCGTATTCATTATCTACGACCCAAGGACTATAGGGCTGACCGATTGGCAATACTTAGCCTTGTACCACGGTTGACCCTTCTTCCGCCAAGTGTGCGTGTTACGGACTTCACATGTCTTAGTTCACCTTCGAGCAAACTGTAAATGAGCTTAACATGTAAACAAACAATGTAATTGGTTATTACAACGGATCAAACTCTGCTAGCGCAATGCGTAACTAGAGACATTGAGCTACCACGAACCATGCCTATTTGTTACTCACACAGGTCGTCCAACTGAGATATCGGAGAGCGACGTGTTCGTCTGCGAGTCGGTGTACGACGAGTCGAATCGGGTGGCGAGGAAACTGAAAACCGGCCTGAGGAAGTTTGAGCACACGAAGGATGTCACCGTTGACGAGGTTAGTACCAACGTTATTAGTTCAACAACGGTATCTTTACCTGTCCACAACAAAGAGAGGCTTTTTTTTATTGTTGTTTGATCGCAACCACAGACCTGTGTCCGTGCTCTTTTCAATACACTTAAATTTTTCACTCTGCATTTATTAAAAGAGAGCCACTTCTACAGTTACTATTTTCCTTTTTTTTTATATTTAATGCCTGAATTTGGAGGTGGCCAGAGATCGTTCTGGGTTCACGCGACGCACGCCCCGCTGCATTGCTATTAGCTTCTCCGCGACCGCTGTGTCCCTGCTTCTCATGGCTATTTTTAGGTTGTAGTCCACTATCCTCTCCTTGATGCGGCCATTGCCTTCGTCTAAGATGAGTGACTATGAAATAAAAGTTCTGAAACGTCGCTATTGACGAAGATCGTAGGATGGTATCATCATCATCCACTAAGTAATATTATATAGCATACACCACAGACGGTAGAAAGTGATATATCCAATTTTTCATCAACAATCATACATTTTTGAATAAACAATAGAGAAAAAATAGGATAAATTCAATGCTCCTTTTTTTTGTGGTATGGAGAGATTTTTTTCGAGGTCGAGGTTATTCGACCTTTTGTCTCTGTTCAATTCTTTACCAATAACTAATGCAAGGAAAGATCATATTTTCCTTAAGTTATTTTACTTGGGCACATTATCACGCACAAAATCCGACTTAGCACGGCAGACGACAAATATTTAGAACACATTTATAGATGTAGAGAAAGACAAAATGACTTGCGCACTTCTCCTCCGCTTCACGTTATCCGTTATTCTTCTGAAGTGAGTAGTGTCACGGCGACACTACTCACTTCAGAAGAATAACGTTTAACTGCTTGAAGACAAGTGCCTTCCGCTAGGAGCAACATTTTTTTCTTTGTGTCGATGCTCCGAACTTGACCATAGATTAGGCCACAGACGCATTGCTGGTTAAGGCCACAGCTAAAGCCCAGTGTTGCCAATAAACTTAATGTTGCCCCACAAATAATATTGTTACCTAACACTAATAAACGACAATTTTCGAGATACATTTCCGCTTTCTACCATCGATATGTTCAAAGTTTTATTTGGACAAAATTGTTTTACTGGCCCAATTATACATTAATTACTGTGTAATATACTATATGATATAAATTTCAAGAAGACGCTTTAAAACCGTGTTGTAGAGGATTGTACACGTTCTCTGTAATAAAATATTCGACTTGTAGAGGTATGATATTCTAAGAGTATATAGTGTGACAAGTTTTACATAAGTATGTCGACGATATAAAGTGGAAATTTTGTACTAAAATACTTATGTAGAAGTTCCTGTACTAATTTGAATTAACACACCATGTGTACGTAAAATTATTTGCTTCAGATTTATTTCTTCCCTAAACCATTGGGACCTCCTGCCTTAGCTACGGCCCAGGAGGTGCAGTCTTCGTCGACTGCCTTCACGCAGAAACCATACAACCCCAATGTCAACATGGACTCCATGGTATAATTTCTCATATGCTAATCTTCGATTCGTTTAAACTTGTGTTCCACGAGAAAAATTTATTAACGTTGTGAATTTTTATTATTCAGGATGGCAAACCTCAGTTTACGAATCTCATTAACACCACTATAGGCAGTCAGGATGTGGAGATGATCTTGGAAAACTCTTTGGACGACTCCTCGCTTGCGTCGCCCGCTACTCCATTGTCTATAGGTAATGATTAGACATAGACATTTATTTATTGGCATCATAATACAAAAACACATCACAGATAAGATATAACACACATTAAAAAATAAAATACAGTTAAAGTTACACGGACAACATATGATGCCAATATTGGACACCGTCTCAGCATATGCTGTCGCAAGGATGCGACAGCGCTGATTTTAGCAGTGCCAGGACTACCTAAAGACGTGCACGCGCAATACTACTTTTATATGGAATTCATACAGACAATAAGAGTATAATAAATATGATACATGAACAAAACAGTTATGAGATTAATATATATTTTATACAATAAAATATAAATATTTTATTAAATCAAAAAATAAAATAAAATAAATAATATGATAATTAAACGTATAAAGTTTATATTATATAATGAAATATTGAAAATATTGGAAACTACAAGCCACCGATATCACGGGGATATTATCTTTTTGTAATTTTAATATCAGGTGTTTTTAAACATTATATGAAGTTGTTAAGATACTCCTTTGGAATGTGGACTTAAATCCCAACTCTCTTGTGTCCAATTAATTAATCAAATTACTATATTACTTATTCGTTTCTGCTCCAAAAATAATCAAGTTTCGTGTACCTTTTATGGCAGGAGGTGGTAAAACAGTACAAGTTAACTGAAAGTTAAAAAAATCATTATTTTTAAAAACAAAACATATTAAACAAGAATACAATGATTGGAGGATAAAAGAATACAATTGTGCGAGAAGATTCAGCTCTTCCTTAATAATATTGTTTTTAAAGTTAATTAATATAAAATAATTATATGTATTTGTGAGTGTGTGCGAGTGTGCATATATGACAGTGTGTATGAATGTGTGTATTTGAGATTACGATAACAATGTATGAGGAAGATATTATTGTAATTTGAATCGTAATATTGCCTCTGTATCCTGGTAGTCCAAACCTTCTAGCCACTCAAAGATGCTTTTCAGTTGCGCCAGTTTAAACCATTATTTCTTTATATGACATGCAACAAGCTTCATAGCTTTCTATGATAGAAACTGCCAAAACTTGTATTTACTGAAAATCATAAACGTAATTATTACTATAATGGTCTTAATCATTTAAGTGATCTCATGCTATTTCGTCAGGTGGTAACAGCAATCCGTATAATCCATCGATGACACCATCAACTAGCAACGAGCGTTCCAACCCCACCACGGCGACGCCGGTCAGCAGCAAAAAGAAGAAAGAACAAAAACAGAAGATTGTCACCGGCTACATCCTATACTCCAGCGAAGTGCGCAAGGCTATCGTCGCTAACAATCCCGAGTCTACGTTCGGTGAGTTTATACGTATACGTACATAATACGTACGTTCATAAGTAATAATATAATATAATACTACAATATAAAAAGAAAAGGTAAAAAAAAAAGTAAATGTCTGAAATTCCTATACAAACAGACATTACATTATGCGCCGTCGTCCGCCATTGTTCCTACTACCTGTCTCCAAGACTAACCTATCCAGGAACTCTCCGCTGTCGCGCGCGGTTGGGTTTGTTAATACCATCTCACTGCACATTGATATATTTTGTTGCACAGAGTCTGTGTTTATCGAAGCTGCCTACAAATGCGTAGAAGGTGTTTGACTTTTTTATATTTATATATTATTGTCAATACATCAAGCAGCTTTTTATTTGTTTTAATTTTAATAATATATATCTAAGTTTTTATAACATCATATTGGTATTATCTGTAACGGTGTTATAATTTTTGTTGATTTAAATAAATAAATAAATAAATTACAGTTACTCATAATAGACCAGATTTAATATACGTAGATATAATTTTAAATAAAACCTATCTTATTGACGTTACAGTACCTTCAGACTACAACATCGGTGCAAAGGAAATAGAAAAATTAAGTTAATATTATGTACTAAAAAATGAAATAAAAAGAGTATGGAATACACACACATCCATAATCCCCATTGTGGTAGGTGCAACAGGGGTAGTAGCAAAAAATTTAATAACATATTGTGAAAACCTTGACGCACAAATAAACATCAGCATCCTACAGAAACAGGCAGCCATATACTCATCAGCAATAATAAGCAAAGTCCTAGGATATAACGTATATATATATATTTTTTTAATGACGAACTACACAGATTGGCCGAGAGAAGCTGGCCTTGACTGCTTCAACGGATTGAGAGGTGGCATAGCTCTTAGGTCGCTTAGCCTGAACCTCTATCGCTAGTAACTCGACACAAGGGTGAGGGGTAACCTCGGCTTGGACGGTTACGTATAAAGTAGCAACAGTTTAGACACAGCAGATCAACCAAACAGTTAGTGGGTATAATATTATATGTATTCATTATTATATATATTAATTACTACATATCTATATAATAGCGATTGGGAAGTGGCATTCTTTTTCTTGAAGTCTCAAGACGAAATGCACACATAAGACCGGCTATAAGCCGAGAAAAAGGGCAACCTACACACTAATAGATATTAAAGAGCATATCTGAGGACCCTTGATTTTTATAAGGTAAATTACAAGCAGAATACCGCCGTGATAGACCTCCGGCCACCTGACCTTCCTCTGACAATGGCCTTAGTTTCATTGATTTATAGCAACAAAATAAGCTCTCACGTCCTTGGTACTCTGCAGACAATGCCGTCAAGTTTACTTTTCATCAAGTTCATAAGGTCATATTTATGACGAGGCGGTAAGTCCATCCCCATATACCGCGAACACTTGCAAGTGATTTTCTTGTTCTTAATAAACCGAATAAAAGCCAATTCATTGGTACAAGACGACGAGGAGGTTTCGAACTGGCGACCATCGTATCGAATCGTAAGTCGAACCACTTAGCCACTAGGCTATTTTTGCTCATTGATCTTATTATGTTTCAGGTGAGATATCTCGCATCGTAGGCAACGAGTGGCGCTCCCTTCCGACCGCCACCAAGCAGAGCTGGGAGGAACGCGCCACTCGCTGCAACGAGGAAACATCCGCCAAGCTTGCCGAAGAAATGCGGGAGCTCTCGCAACATGTCTGTATTGTTTATATCATCATCATCAGCCTGTGTCTATCCACTGCTGAAAATAGGCCTTCCCCAATGCCTTCCACCACATGCGATCCTCCGCTTTCCGCATCCAGCCTCTTCCGGCTTCCTTACAGACCTCGGTCCATCCGGAGGGAGGTCATCACGCTTCTCCAACCCTCGCGCGGCCTCCATTCCAAGACTCCTCCCCCATCTACCGTCACTGACTAGGCAAATGTGGCCAGCCCACTGGCACTGTAACTTGCTGACTTTAAGATCTTGTGTTTATATTAAATACGCAATTGTATAGGCGTTCGAGCCAGTGCTATTACTGAAGCTAATTGATCAGCGCCGCCAAAAAACATCGTCATACCATCAGAATAATTTCCATATGACTTCTAGAGTAGGGGAGTCTTTCTTGAGCACAGGCGAAAGGTAGCTAGTTTGTTGGTATTTTAAAAAACCATTGTCGTCATGCTAGAGTTCACCCTTTTTTTGGGGTCATTCTTCAAACCCTAACGAAGGGCTTTGCTTTGTCTCTCATTATTCGTACAGCAAAGGACTGGAATAGTTTGCCCGCGTCTGTCTTTCCCTTCGATTATAATGTGGGTGTGTTCAAGAGTAGGGTGAATAGGCATTTACTAAACTAGTGCTCCTTACCATCGAGGACTGCATTTCCACTTAACATCAGGCAAGATTGTCGCCAAACAATTGCTTTGAAAACCTGGTTATCTTAAGGAGAAGCAGATAGCGCTTGTTGGCCCTGTCTACCATTTTTTTAAAAAGAAAGCTAGCAATATTTCTTTTTTTTTTCAGAAATATTACTAACAATCTTTTTAACCATTCCAACTAAGCTTCTTGTGCTAGGACATGGTTCACGGCAATAGTCGAATGGTGGATTCGAACCCACGACTTTACGATTCGCAGGCCGTACCCTAAACCATTAGGCTATTGATGCTTAAATTATTAAAATACCATTAAAATTACGCGAATTTTAACCAGCGTTGTTCAAAACAAAGCCTACTCCTGCAGCAACATCAAGAAGGCTCGTTTTCTCTTATAAAAAAAAATCTTTGTACAGACACCGATGGAGATGACGTACGAGTGTGCGTGGGACACCTGCGACTACCAGTTCGAAGATTTGACCGACTGCATGGAGCACTGCATTGGCGACGGTGGAAACAGTATGTATCTTTAAAGTATTAGCTTCTAGCGTACCCGGCCCGCTTCGCCGGGCTAGATTTTGCTATAATTTATATGTTCATATAAATTACATAATTAATAAACTTACATAATTAAATCAGAAATTTGCACAAATACAATGACAATTTCTGCTATGTGGAGGACTTAACTTCAGAAGTGGATATTTTTAGCAACTCATTTATTAGGTTCAAAACTTTAATTGTAAGTAAATTCTCCTGACTGGATTCTGTTTACTTCTTTTCAAGTTTGTACTCGGATGTAAATTGTAAATTATAATAAATTAATTATTCTCTTCACTGTTGGTCAATAACAACTTGCAGAAACTATTTGATGTAACATATAGACAATAAGGACTTTGTTGCCACAATAAAGAGAGAAAAAAAAATTAATTTAACTCTCCCAATATATTAAATTATTCGGTAAGGTGGTCTGAGGACCTCGTATAGGTCACAGGACGCAGCTGGATGCGGGCCGCTTTCATCCGGTCCTTTTGGAAATCGTTGGGGAAGCCTATGTCCAGCAGTTGATGTTTCACGGCTGAAATGATGATGATGTGCTGTATAATCTAATCCCTCACAAATGGTAACACGTTACATGGTTTTTGACACTTATACTTTTAACTGATTTTAACTATTTTGTTTAGTTTTTATTTTCACTTGTAAATATACCTGTTCAATTTTGTGTGCCACTAACTTGACACACTATTTCCTTGCCCGCTGCCAGTGATTGGAACCTTCGTTGAGACTAAGAAGAGTAAACTTGAGCGTGAGTATCGTTACATAACAATGTACAGCTTTGGTTGAATACAAATTGAAAACTTTTTATATAAATGAAAATGCTTCACACACGCCGACAAGACACATTCATAGTTTAAAATAAAATAAGCTCTCATGTCCTGTAATATTGGTATATAGAAACAGCTATCATTGTCCGCTTTTTCGTCATTAAGTCCTATTTGAACTGACTTTTTGTACTTATAAAATCGAAAAACGACAATTCACTAGTACAAGCCAACTGGGTTTTTTTATAATTTCTAAGCAAGTGCTTGACTACGATCCCAACTGATGTTAAGTGGAAATGCAGTCCTGGAAAGGTAAGGCTAGTAGGTAAGCTAGTGCAGCTTAGTAAATAAATGCCTATTCACTCTACTCTTGAAAATACCCACATTGTAATCGGAAGGAAAGACAGACGCGGGCAAACAATTCCAGTCCTTTGCTGTACGAAGAATGAAAGACGAAGCAAATCGCTTCGTTCGGGATTCTAACTATATTGCAAATATTAGATCTTATATTATTTTATTAAAGCAAATACTCTGGAAATCTGTATTATAGAAGACGCAGATGAAGCCTACGACTTTTGCCTAGAATTAGTGAAATTCTACTTTGGCCTTAAAGATGTCCAGATCATATCATACCGAAAAACTGAACTTAGCAGACTCCCACTCTTTAGCCATCCTAATGAAGGAAGATGCATGTAGTAATATATTTTATTTATTTTACTCTTATTGTCTGTTGTCTGTATAAATTCCATGTAAATGTAGTATTGCGCGGGCACCATTTTGTGTAATCCTTGTGACGGCATACGAGGGCGGCACTGAAAATTTCGGGAATCAAGGAAGTGACACAATATTACTATTTGAAAATGTATTTATTGCTTTTAAATTCAGCAAACCAGCGATAAATTGAGGTTTTGGATGGGGCTTCATCACCAAATGCAGAAATCGTCCGGTCAACACACTGTTTTTGTGTTAAACCACTTCGAAAGTCATAATAAATCATCGCTCTTGAATTTTCTCGAGTCAATTCCATTTTCTTAACGACTAAAAAAGTTTGACAAGACCTTGTGACAAGACCGAGAATCTTTTTTTAAATAAATAAATGGTATTCGATTTTCAAAACCAAGGGGGTTGCAATTAAAAAGATTTTAATATGACAGGAATAGTGGAAATATTCCATTCCCGATACTTTTAGTGCAGCCTATGTATGCTGAGACGGTATCCAATATTGCATCAAATCTTATGTCCTGTTTGTCCGTTTTTTCTTTTACTTTGTCTTTTTGATGTGTTGCATATTTTATGCCAATTAAGAATATGTCTATGTCTAATATTGTTTATAAACTATTACTACTTAACTAACTTAACTATAACTATTCTTATAAGAAGTGTTGTGAGTGCTCCGCGTTAACCTCCACGTCCTATGTGCATGTGCGTCGTCAGCCGGGCACGTGCAGCAGCACTACCGCGGCAGTGGCGGCGGCGGCGGCAGCGTGGGCGAGTACCCGTGCGCGTGGCGCAGTTGCGCGCGCGTGCGCAAGGGTCAGGCGCCGTTCCCCAACCTCCCGCGCCTGCTGCGCCACGTGCGCGACCTGCACGTCAACAAGGGCAACGGACGTATGATGGCCGTGCACGAGAGATCCAGGTGCTGGGTAACTCTTTTTAGGGATATGCCAAAAATATATCAATTAATATATCGTTAGGTTGTATCGATACTACGCCATGTATTGTATAAATATATCGATACTTTTCTTATATCTAAATTTGTTTATAATTAATTAGCGCTTAATCTTAAATATTAGAAAAGTTTTGGACTAATAGTACTTATTTTTAATAAATAATAAACTCTTTTTAGACGGGACGTTTTTCGTCACAACCAATCAATAACCTCAGGATAGAACTCGGGTTGTAAGTGCCTGTTAAGGCTAGCATAGAACGATCGTCGCTATATGAGACAATGTTTTAGTTAATGTTTTCGAGTAAGAACAATTATTTTTATGTACCTCAGGAACTTTGTGCCGTCGAGTAAGAAGCCGGCCAAAATCAACAACTTCAGAAGTGGTGTCATGTCGCCGGGCGGTAAGTTTAATATAAATTAAAATATCTGATGCCACACTACCTATAGATATCACTGCTCAACAGTAGTTATAAATTTAATTAAATTCTTCCATCAATATTTATATAATAGACCTTGACTAGCTTCGGGCATGAGCCCTGATATGGCTTGCGAAGCTGAACTTGCTCTTAAATACTCGTTTGCAAGTGGCACAATATAGCTGACCGGTTTGATTGATTAGATTTCATGAATTGCTTGATGTAATTTCCCCAGTCTCCATCGGACATCAAGATGCACTGTTGGCATTCTTTTGTTGTATATTTCCCTCAGATTCTAACAAGGCGCTTTGCTTAGCTTTTATTTATCACACAGGAAAAGATTGGGATAGTCTTATTTTTAGTAAATACTAGCGTACCCAGCTCGCTTCTTCGTGCTAGATTTTGCTTTATTTTATTTAAACAATAAACTTACATCATTAAATGTTTAATTTAACTCTCACAATATATTAAATTATTCATTTCTCTCTGTCTTCATTCTCCTCTCGAGCGAGTGAAGATCATTACCTACACCCATGTACATATTAGTAAATACAATATCATTCTTATCATTTATACAAAAACATATCGGGCTCAAGTTAATGTCAGAAATAAAAGTACGACGTATGGCTTGTTTGACAGTTCAAAAAGAGGAGTGCTCCGATCGTCACCACACTCCAACTTTTTCCAACCAGGATTACTCGCCAGGTCAATCTGAAGATTTCCTGAAAGTTTCATTGAAATCGGTCTAGCCGTTTCGGAGCCTATATGGAACAAACCCACACACTCTCTCTTAACGACGTTGTATTTCAGCGTCGTTATCGGGCATGTCGCCCATGGCACGGAACAGCCCGTCGCCTGGCGCGGGCGGCGGGGAGCAGGGCGCTGCGACGTGCGCCCGCGCGGGCCCTGAGCCCATCTTCGTGGCGGCGCCGCCTCGCGCACAGCGGCTCACGCACTCGGAGGCCTATATAAGGCACGTATACATACTGACGAACATTAAAGAATACTCGCCATGCATACATACGCATGAGCGTGACCGCACACACGAACCCATATGCATTGAACACAAAATCATTTTCAATAAAAAAAATTAATTATTTCGATGGTTAAAAAGGTGAAATGACTAACAAGCTATTTTGACGATATTACGAAATAATATTATTTAAATTCATTGGTACAACCAAACTAAGATTCGACATCACCACCATCAGATCGTAAATCGAAGCGCTTAGCTTTATTTTAATTATTTTTTTATGAAAAGTGGCAAACGAGCATACGGCTCACCTGATCTTATGTGATCACCGTCGGCCATGAACATCCACAGCACCAGAGGAGCTGTAGGTTTACACACAAGCTTTAGCAGGCGCTTTTTTAAGGTACAATTTTTTTTTCACAAATATTATTAACATTCCAAATAAGCTTAAGCTTGAGCTGGAGACGGTTCTCGTCAATAGTCGAATGGTGATTCAAATCTACGACCTTACGATTCGCACACCGTACCCTAAACCGTTAGACTATTGACGCATAAATATTACTAAAATCATATTTTATTCTGCTACGGATTTAGTTGTTCTTATTTTTTTGACGTAATGGCGTCAATATTGGTTAATTTAACCATTCGATGGTTAGAGGTCGACAGATGTCGCTGTGTAAATGTAAAGACGGTAAAATAGTATTAGCAGCATAGTATAAGAGCTTCACTGTAACATTTCTCTGATAGAGGTTTAGGCTAAGCGACCTAAGAGCTATGCCACCTTTCAATACGGTGAAGCAGTAAAGGCCAACCTCTGGTTAAATGTGTAGTTAGTACAAAAAAATTCTCTGAGAACCATCGTAAGGTGAGCAAGAAATTGTTCACATTTCATTACTTCTGCGGTAGGGGTACTGATTTGACCATTATCTTTGCAGATACATTGAAGGTCTACATTCAGAACAAAAGTATATCACACCGTGGGAGAAGTCTCTGACACCGATGCCATCCCACCCTGACCCGGCTCACTTCAATGTGCACAAGCTGTCCCAGTGGATGACGGAGGAAGCTGTCAACGGGTACTTGGTGCAAGACAAGACCCTCGCGGAGGCGGACGTACAGAAAATGGATCAGAACACGAAAATTGTGAAGGCACTTTGCGTGCTGAGAGATTATATGATGAAAGACGCGCTCGCTATATACAAAAATATGTAAATGAATTTTTTAATCAATAATTAAGTGAAAATGTATTGAAATCAATTTACTATGAGAATAAAGATTAATTTTTCCCCATTTATCTTGGTTAAAGGCATGAGTTATTTGAAATTTTCTGTATTTTTAAATTTATCATTACTTATGTAGTTATTGAACTAGAAAAACTAGTTTTAAATTAACTTGTAAGTGTTTACGACAGATCGAGAGTCAAAATAATGTATTTCTGTATACTGCAATGAGTGAAAACTAACCGTCATAACAAAACTCGAGTGCCGTCGATTGAGGTGTTTTCGTTATTGCCAAGTCTGGGAATATACGTCCCTCATCTGTCGTTAAAGCGAAGGGTCACGTCTCTAGATGGACAAAGGACCTTATAAGAATAGACGGAAGTGTCTGGATGCAGAAAGTGGAGGATCATATATGGTGGAAGTCATTGGGCAGGCCTATTTCCAGCAGTGAAGGACCCAAGCTGAGAATGATGATGATTTGTATTGTCTATACATGCATATGAAATAAGGTTAGATAACAAAAACTTCAAAGATAAGCTTATATTAGTTATATTAAAATATAAATACAAATAGTATATGTTTACATATGGCATATAGTCAAGGAAGCAATATAACACTAAACATTCTCCACCTCTTCTTTGAGAAGTCTCACTAGGTTGTTGAGTTTGTTGCCGTCAAATATCAGAATCTGTAATTAATAAAAGTGTTTTAGTTAACATGCTCCAAATTTACTTTAATAACTTTGTAATGCATCAACATACAGTTGGGCACCTAGCTACAGAAACTATTGCATGCAATAATTTGATTGTAAATGTTAAATTTCAATAGGACTGGCACAGTACTTCGTAAAGGAAAACAGAGTAGAGAGTGTGTGAGAAACCTGTTTTCCACGTCCTCACTACCATTTGAAGGGTTGCTTAACAGGAGTTAGACGACAACGTTAGAATCACTGTTCTGCAAGTTTGCAGTACCAAATTAGGTAGGTAAAAATTTGCTTTTATTTTTGGCGAGTTGCGCTGCTTTGCGTATTTAAGGCCAATGACATAAAAAAAAATTGCTTTCTTGACCACAATAAATCAGGCATAATGGTAGTTTTTATCGATATACATACATACATTTTCAGAAAGAAATATTTTTAAGGAAAACCAATGTAAATTCAAATCAAGCTATGCATGGACATTCTTCTTTATAAGTTCCACCATAATATTCCCATATTATGTTTATTGACCTTTGAAATAATAATATCTTAATTTATTATCATTGCAAAAAACTCTGCAAGAGTGGAGACTAGCACTAGAAGACAATGGACTCCGCATTAACAGAAACAAAACTGAATATCTCCACTGCAAGTTTTCTAACCATCCATCATCTAATCCGCTGATAACTATTGACGCCCAACCTATCACTAAAGTTAAGCAGTTCAAATATCTAGGCTCGATACTTAGTGCAGATGCAAGTGTCGATGCAGACGTTGCCCATAGAGTGAATGCAAGATGGTCAAAATGGAGAGCTTTATCAGGAGTACTCTGTGATGCTAGAATGCCAATACATCTGAAGGGTAAAACCTATAAAACGGCAGTAAGACCAGCCATGATGTATGGAGCTGAATGTTGGGCTGTCAAAAAACAGCAAGAACAAAAGATGCACACAAATGAATTAAAAATGCTACGGTGGGCAGCGGGAATTACGAGACTCGATAAAGTTCGAAATGAATACATCAGAGGCTCTTTCAAAGTTGCACCCATTGTGGAGAAAATGGTGGAAAGTCGTTTGCGGTGGTATGGGCATGTGATGAGGCGTGATCAGGAGCACGTTGTGCATAGGGCCCTTGCTATACCAGATACGAAGAAAGGCAGAGGACGACCGCAGGCCACGTGGTGGACAACCATTGCCAATGATATGCAGCGAGCTCAATTAGAGGTACGGACAACCCAAGACGTCTGTCTTGGCGCCGCAACACGAGGAGGGCCGACCCCAAATAAAGGGAAAAGGCATAGAAGAAGAAGAAGAAATAATGATATCTTAAATGTTTTTTTTTTCTCTTTACTAAAATCTGTCTCCTTCATTAGGGAATTTCAGCAGTATGTGGCATTAGAACCTATTGTCTTGTTCTTTATGCAAACTGTGTTGCATCCAATATTATTTTTAGCATATTACTGTTTCAGAAAGTCCTGTGCTATTCTCCATTTGAGAGTCTAGTTGGCTGATATCATAATTTAAAGAAAAATACTAAAAAAACTAAGAAATAGTAGTTACCTTTCTACAGGGAGTCAAAGCTCCACCTTCATAATCCCACTGTGACAAATCAGCCTGTTCAGTCACATCCACATCAAAGCTAGCAAGAGCTTCCTCTAGTAACGGTTTTTCCTCTTGATTAGCAAATAAAATCTCCGAGCCTCCATCTGAAACACAAAAATATAATCTATGTTTTAACCATCCATTTTCAATACATTTGGATTACTATTAAAACTTCATATGAATTTTGAAATATTAAAATTTCTGATGATAATGAACTATATCACTTTTCACTATTTTAGCTCTACGTTTTCACACACACTCACAAGCTTGTTATGGGAAATTATCACTTTGGATAGTTATCCTTTCAACCTGCCCAAATATTAGCTGAGAACTACCATATAGTAAAAAGGGTGCTTTTAAGTTACAATCATATACTTTGGTTGAGTTAAAAGGGTCCAAAACTGGTCTAAATATAGATATGATGATGATGCACCTTCCATACAGATGTCCAACAACAGATATTTACGATAAAACTAAAATTTTAACGGTAAGAAAAGCATTTGTATATGAATTGTTAAGGAGATACCACAAGCAAATTGTTCCAACCTTGTCTGCCACACTAAAACGCCTTAATAAATGTCCTGTGCCCCGAGTGAAAAATTCCTTTGCACAAAAACGTTTTGATGTCTTAGCTTACCTTTACAATATTCTTCAAAAAGAACACAATGTGAGAAGTTATACAAATAATAAATTTAAAAAGACAGTACTTACATGGCTTAAACAGTATAATTATGAATCAATTGAAAAATTAATAATTATAAATTGATAGCTTGTTTATTGTGCAAACACAGTAACACACACACGCACATACACACATACTCACACAAACACATTTAAAAACAGATTTTATTTATATTTTGTTACTCACTTTTTTATCTTTTCTTTCTTAATGTTTAAGATTACAAAAATGACGGGGGAAGACATTAGCTCCTGAGATACAGCTTACGCTAGTTCGGGAGTTAAGGGACTTTATATGTATTCAACTTTTTTTTTGATGCAAATAAACTATATTATTATTATATATTTCAATTACAGTTTCCATAAACAATACTATATGTGGGTGTTTCTTTACCAAATGTGTATATTGTTAAAATCTAAAATTAATGTTAGATAATATTTTTGCTTGTTATCAAAAATTAATCACTGTTTACTTTCAATATACATAATTATAACTAGTCTAATTTAATATGTCAAATTTACGATTTAGCAAATTTATGTTTTAAAAAATGATCTCTTTTGTCACTTTAACAACATTTCTTTCAGTGTATTTAATGATCACATTTACAGTAATAACTTGATTTTCATGAAAATTTCAGTACTTACCTCCTGTGTTATATGTCTTACATATCCAAATCAAATAATGGAATGTGTAAGGCATATTTTTTTTCACAGCTTTCTCCAATTCTGATTGTAGTGAGGCAAACAGTGGTACGCTAATAACGGCCGGAATGTTAAGAATGCTGCAAAATAATTTAGATGTGAAAGTTTAGGTGGTGGGATTGGTAGAGGACACCTATACGGAGCTATAACATCTAGATTGACAATATTTTAAGGGGCAACTAAGTACTACCCTATATATATACTACAAATGTATTGTATGTGGTCAGGATAGCCGTATAGATAGGAATTTCTGGATGACAGTTGTGATTGTATGTATGTACTTATACACAAACTGCCAGATTTGACTGTACATTTAACAAAAAACATATCACAATTATTTAATGAGACGAACATACTGAATGGAAGAAGATCATCAATATACTTTGAGATTGAAATAGAAATAGAATGTAGATATCAACACAAATTAAAACTAAATTGGCAATGTTTCCATTATAGCCTTAGCTGAGTTGCCTAAGACCTTTTGCTAATTTGTTCTTAAAAAATTCACACTAAGCACTCTAATGGCTCAATCACATCTTAAGATGGTGTAACTTTTTGAGATAGTAGCATTTAATACTTACCGTTCATTTATTACTAATCCTACATGGTGAGTATCATCTGATAAGATTTTGTGCACCAGAGCTTTTGTCTTGTCATTGGCATTTTCATTGGCAAGTGTTGTCAGTAGAGTTCTTATTTGTTGAATGCAGCTTTCATCCTGCAAAAGTAGATGGTTGATAAACTTATCAAATAGCAAACTTCACAATGACTTTGTACAACTACACTAATAGCTGAAATATGTTTTATGTTTCAAACACACAGCAGCTTATGCTGATTTAATACATTTGCCGGTACAATCAAGGAAATATCACCTAATCAAAAAAAACTATCAGTTTGTAAATATTTGTATGACAGTTTAAAAAAACAAGCCTTATGCTGTATGACCAATGACAATGTCAAGCAACTCACTTAAAATAAATCCCCTAAAAAAAACAGGGGTTTTACAGTAGTTTTTGTAATTTGGGATTCGTCTTGTGATTTCTGCAATGCAGTTTTCGTTGGTTGATATTTGTGATTCCAGATAAACAAACTCCTGCACAGTGTCTAGGTCACAAAATCCCAAGATCTGCCCATCTATCCTGATCTGTTAACGACCAATTTTGTTTTCCGTATTCTGCACTAACTAGTTCAACTCTGTGTAATAAGTAAGGTTAAATTTACATGTTGTTACTTACTTTTCGTTTTGTAATATTTATGACAGTTGTGATGCCAAAGACACCATCACTACCGTCATCATCTTCATCATCATCATCTTGCACATCATCAAGGCATTGCTTCACAACACTACCTACATAGTTTTGGGCTGGAACATATTTAAAAGCTGATTACTATACAGATAAAGAGAATAAATAAAAGAAATAATTATATATTTCAAGTAAAGAATGTCAATATTTATGACGCAAATATGCCCATGAATTTGAATTAAAATTATTATTATATATGACATTATCTCATACTTGTGCAGCAGAATAAGGTGACTTATAATAATATTTAAAACATTAAAAATGGTGGCAACCAGAGAATTACTGCTTACTGCAAACCTATAAAGCCTTGTGCCACTGCAAAATACACTATTGTATATGTTCCTGGGGAGGAGCTTCCAAGACCTACATGATAGAAGCAGAACGGGCCCAAAGAGCAGTACTAAAGGTTATGTTAAGCCTACCATATATGTACTCCTCATCTAAAATGTATGAATTGTATATGTAAAACACATATCCAAATGCATCACCAAATATCATAAACAATCGAAGCCATTTTCTCAAGAGACCAACAAGCGAATACAAAACTGTCCCGTGCCATTTGTTAAGAGCTCTTCTGCCAGAAGGCAGTACTACTGTAGGGCACCTCGCCTTTATAATATTATCAACAAAAAAAAAACAAATTTAAATTCATATAAATTAAAAGATACGATAAGCAACTGGTTGAAGGAATTTGACTATGTAAAGTGTGAAAAATTAATATTATGACTTATGGTACACACACACACTTGCATGCAGCACACACACTGACACTATATAATATGTATAATTAATGTATATTTGTAATATGTTCCTAGTTTAAGAGACAGGACGACAGTATATTAAGTGACATAGCTGTGTACAATAAAGATATTATTATTATTCATTATTATATATTACATCACATATTACATTCATTGCCTTGAGTGTAGAAGGAAGAAAATGCTTTCAATAGATTCACTGAAACATTACAGTGCTAATTGTAATATTTAAATACTTACAAATAATAATTTGTGCTAATTCACCCAACTCTACATTTGATTTAAGGAACAATTGGCGTAGCAGTTGCTTTATACCATGAAAGTCACAATCTTCAGGATTGCGTCCTTCAAAATCAGCTTGTAGCTCCTGAAATAACCAATAAGATTAGTTAGTTGTATGTCTACATCTCACAGGCCTAAAACAAAACTTTTTATTGTCCTTCATTTTCTTCAAGAGATATTAGTGTTTAAACCTAGGGATTGTGGCTTAAGACATGTTTGGCAATTATAAAAATACTCTGCATGAGCCGTGGTAGTTCGGCGTCCGGGCGGTCGCCTCAAGTTGCATAGTAGCTAGTAATCCGAGATCGATCCCCGGTGCCGGCACCGATAAATTTATTTGTTGCAATTTTATGTGCTGATCTGTGAAGGAAAGCATCGTGACGTTTTAATGCAAGGTTAAATTGAAAAATTAGAAAAACAGAGTGGAACAATTTTAAATCAACTTAAACTTCTCATTAAAAAAATTCTAATTTTCTGTTTATATTTGCGCCATGTGTTTTTAGGTTATAAATTACCTTGTCACCTATGTAGTTGCCGTCGGAATCTAAATCAGAGTCTCTGTCACTGCCGGAATTATTGTCATCTTCACTTTCACTGTCGTTAATGACTATTTCTTTATTTTTTTTATTGGACATTTTAGTTACTTTACAAATTTTACGTGTTTTAAGAAAAACAACGAAACAATTATACGGCGTACCCTTAGGGTATTTGACATTGACAGTTAAATATTGCTGATGTTGAACTCTTGCTGAACTGATAAGTACATTGACAGTTAATCGTAGAAATATTAAACAATAATTCTACGATAAATGATAATGATTACTTCTATCTTCTTCTATCACATCACTATTTCCACAAATTCTTTACCATTTTTTTAAAAGTAACATTAGATTTTAGTTTTTAAAATAAAGTTTGTACTTCCAGCTTGGACGGCAAAATAGCTATTGCAAATTTGTATTTAGTATGTAGTATGAAGGGACTTCTCATGCTTAAAAAAATACATAAAGTAAGCCCTAAGACTTAAAAGCATTTACCAGAGAAAGCCTCGACCTGAGAAGTTTTCGGTTGAATCACCTTTTTTGCAACTAAGAGTTTCTACGCAATCTACGGTCTGTTTTTATGCCTTTCTGGGTAAGTTCAACTTCATCCATGATGGCAAAATGCACTATACCAAAATCTAAAGAGCTTGAAATTAGGTTTACATAAATAAGAATATGAAAACCAATTTGCAAAAAATAAGCATTTATTTGGGATCATAAATCTACATTGTTTCTATTACGTTAAAAATAAATTGACACAGTAAGTTGAGCTAATATTTATTTTTAAGTACTATTTATTTTGTGGTTGTGTGTGGTTAAAGTTAGCGAACGAGATTGAAAAAAATACCAATTAGTAAGAAAAATTGTTGACAAAATGTGACAAAAATAGGTAATATCAATTTATGAATGTATAATGGTAAATATATTGGCGCAGAAGAGCACTAGTCTTAATGCATCTTCAATGAACACTAATGTATTTTTATTTGACGAGTGCTGTAGCTGGTCGGCTGTACTGTTGGGCTAATAATATACTGGTGTATTGTCGTTTGCCTAGAAACGGAAAGGACGTATAAACATATTCAGGAACAGTGGTGATCACTTAACACGTCATCAAAATACTTGAGCACGTTTTTAATTCGACGGAAAAAACCTTCATAGGATAATCTGTGAACGAGCATGTTTACGGAATGTTAAGTGTTTTCATTTCATTTTTGCTGTTTTTTATTTTAGTAACAGTGTTAAGAAATTCAACTTTTTCACTTGCACTTATTTGCTGATCTAGTAGTTACTGCTTAAATACGTTAATAAGTAACATCAGATATGACCAGGACGTTCGCAGTATCTGTAATGTAAAAATAAATGACTTAAGATGTAACACGATGTTCACATGAACATATTTCAAGGCTGGGATTGTTGGAAAAATTGTCCGAAAACCTGATAGATACATTAAAAAAACCACATTGTACATTTTTATATAAGTTTATCTCGTATATGTTTCAGAAATTTGTATTGTTGTTATATACGAGATAGTGTTGAGTTAAATATTGAAAATTATTGGATGTTCGATTGAAATGATGATGACGATTTGTTTTTCAAGTTTATCTAAATTTATGTAACTTCTCTAAAAAGCCACGACTTTACTACAAACGGTGAAAGATATTCAGTAGTCCAGATAATATAATTTGAAGAATATTTGAGATACTATTATTGAGAAATGATAAAACCTTTATCTCACGGAAAGCGACCACCTGTTGTTTACCATCGTTTTTAATTATAGTCAAAGTTTTGTAAAATTTAAAGCGAAAATAGACCAATATACTTACAGTACTATAGCTTGAAATGGAAATAATGGAAAATCCGTAAGTCGTTATGCAGACCTCTCTTTGAGCTCTGAAACATAAAATTAATTAATAATATTTTTTACTAAAATCTAAAATGGATGAATAAATGTAATATATTGAAACTTTTACCGGTAAAGTATAATGATTAAGGAACTTTTTATGTGCTGAGGGATGTCATACCAGCCGCTGCAGTAAACAGCGTCGGCAATTCCTTGACTCTGAAAATCATTAATTCATGTTTTAGTTTTGGACTTGAGTACTTTCTCGTGTTAAATGATGTTTTTCTAACCCAGTATTTTACCAAGATTTTTAACAAGAAATTCAGGACTTCATTTGATTTAAAATCTAGTAGTTTATTCACTTGACGACAAGTTTTTTTTCTAATGACGGTAATTAAATTGAAAAACGTTACTTACGGAGTCGAGAAGTTTTTGTCCATACCAGCAAAGAAGCCAAATCTGAAGAGAGGCCGTCGTAAGGAAGATTTTGTAAGTTATATCAGTCCATTTCTCAACAAACTGAAATTTA
Source organism: Meandrusa payeni (assembly GCA_029286785.1). NCBI lineage: Eukaryota > Metazoa > Arthropoda > Insecta > Lepidoptera > Papilionidae > Meandrusa > Meandrusa payeni. Next base: position 5,858,794 of record JAGSMX010000023.1, read on the forward strand.
TAAATGTTATTTACCTCAGACAGTCAGCTGGATTCGTTGACAGTCATTTTTTCAGAGAGAATTCAGTTCTTTTGGAGATGTCATTGCGATCGCATGTAACTCTGAGATTACCGCGTTTCTAATATACAATTAATTATGTTATTTGATTTTGTTGTAATTCAATAACTAACAGTATAATCTCTAATAATACCAAACCGAATATTTTTGGGATGAGCTCAACCCGTCATATATATTTAATTGTACGTATAATTTACATGGGCCGAAAAGTTCTCGAATGGAGCCCACGGACCAGCAAGCGCAGTGTGGGACGTCCACCCGCAAGGTGGTCTAACGACCTCATAAAGGTCGCAGGACGCAGCTGGATGCGGGCCGCTTACAACCGGTGCTTTTGGAAATCGTTGGGGGAGGCCTGTGTCCAGCAGTAGATGTTTTACGGCTGAAATGATGATGATGATGATAATAATTTACATACAAAACAAAGTGTAATTGATATAGTGAATTTCGGAATATTAAGAAATTTCTAAATGTTTCAGATATTGTGTTTAGTTGAATGCGAAAAGAGTCAAAGGAAATTGACGTGCATACGTTTTACCGAAGATGTCACGCAAAACCGTTCCCATTGACAGATCCTCTTTAGAATTAATTATGGTGACGACAGGACGTGCAGGATCAGAGATAAGGTGGCAGGCCATGCGTATAGCAATGTGTAGGTATTTATACATTCGCGACCGTCGGAAAATCCTTGCGCGTTACCGTTATTTTATGGGCAGGCCCCATCCGTTAGATGTTAGGAACGTTGCTGGAATTTCTTCGGCCACTTCTCCCAACGCCAACGCTTCCCGAAGTGGCACTCGTAGTTAGTTAAGCTTTTGAATGTCCCTTAGATTATCCGTGAAATAGCAACCGACCGAGTCGTGGTTCGGCCCTCTCGGAATGCTTACGCGTAACAGTAACCGTCCAATCCGAGGTTACCCCTCACGGGGGGGACCCTTGTGTTATAGGTAGGTGTGAAAGTGGGTAGCAGGTGATAGGACCAGCGGTATGTTTGATCTTTTCACTTTGAGAAATAGGATCGTACGTGTCATTTCAGTAGTTAAGCATTGTCCGTCGAGAGTAAAGTTATGTGTGAATACCAGGTAATGGAATATGAGATAGTGGTTGCTATGGCAACCTGGAACAGAGACCAACCGAAAATGAATGATTTATAACACTTATTATTACAGTGATAAAATCTTACCACGCAGCAGAATCCACAGAAGCAGATGATAATTGAGCTGTTGATGAAATTTATAAGTAGGGAGAAGGTAAACTGATCCTCAACATCGCCGGACAGCCTGGTTGAAGAGGAAGAGCAGAACATTTGAATGGTAATCATTTTAACCCTTATCGTGGCAAGATTGTTTTTTGAAGGACAGTAAAAAAAATGTATATTCAAAAAATATCAAAAATACATTAAAAAATCGTGATATGAATACACGTGATAAAAATACGTATTTTGCAAAACTAAGATGCGAGATACATTATTCTATACAGTGCTATACGTACTAAGTACGTCACGTACACGTACTAAGTACGTAACGTACGTACTAACAAGCCTAAGCTTATTTGTTTGTTAAAAAGAATTTTAAATATATTTGCGAAAAAAAAATATTGTTAGCATTCTAAAAAAATGTCCTTATTTCAACTCCATCTCTTCTATAATTTATTTCTATAATAAATGTCACGACACTGACAATTGTGACATTAAACATTTGAATAATTATTATAAAATACAATTAAAGAATAAATTTAAGTAAATAGATTTTATAACTGTACTTTACATGCATATTATACTATACATAGCTATGTTTAGGGTTAAGTCATATTAACAAGTTAAATTACACTTTAAGTTACCTGACTAGAGCACGATGTCTGGAAACAATTTCTACCAAGTCCTTATGGTATATTTTCTCCGTACCATTATCAGCGCTGCATTCCATATTAGGTGTACTATAATCCATGCTATATTTTCCTGAACAAAAACAGGATAATTCAGCTTTGTTAATGCTATCTAAGTTTATATCTATATATATAAAAGAGAAAGTTTGTGGGTATGTTCCATATAGGCTTCGAAACAGCTGGACCGATTTCAATGAAACTTTCAGGGAATCTTCAGATTGACCTAGCGAGTAATCCTGTAAAGTTTGGTGACGATCGGAGCACTTTTTTTTTTGAACTGTCAAATACAGCTTTTATTTACTATGATACTACTACTACGGGTGTGATATTGTATTTACTGATATGTACATGGGTGTAGGTAATGATCTTCAACCGCTCGAGAAGGAATAGAAGAGATTGAATACGGAGAGAATTGAATAATTTAATATATTGTGAGAGTTAAATTCAATTTTTAATGATATAAGTTTATTATTTAAAATAAAATAAAGCAAAATCTAGCCCAGCGAAGTGGGCTCGATACGCTAGTTCATTTGTAAAATACAATTGTATAATTTTAAATAGCCCTCGCATCCCTATAATTCATTAACACCTTTAACCGTTTTTTACAGGGGTAGACCGACAGTAACATGTTGTGAGCACGTCGCGGATCATACAAATTTCAACAAGTGATTCTCTAAAATATTCGGAATTAGTATATTCATTTTCCTACTTACCAAGAGGATATGCTTCTAAAAGCTGGTCGTCAAGCGGTACGTGAAATAATTTTCTTATTCTAACAGCAAGCAGGTCAAATTGAGTGGTAATATGACTGAGATAGACGCAGAATAATATATCTGTTCCCATCATGAAACCAACTGCAACAGAACCTAGAAGTTAAAGGAAGTGTTATTACTACGAAAAGACTAAACATAAGACAAATGAACTTTTCATTTGTCTTATGTTTAGTGATCACAAGGAACATCGACAACATCAGAAATAGACGTACAAAAAAGCCTCTGTTTCTGATGATGAAACTGATGATGGAACTGATTTCGCTAGACATCAATTTTACATCCTAAGTGCCTTTTTGTACAATAAAGTAAATAAATTATTACATATATACCCATTACCACTAAAAGAATGTAAGACACATATTACTGAATGGCTCCAAACCCTCTCGTATGAATTTACAGAAGATCTTTTAAAACCATAATAAACAGTCAGAGTAACTCACTCCCTTCATACTCGTCCCTACACATACAGTCACTCTCCAACACACGCAACCTTTTACACACAAACACACTCACACACACAAAACGATTAAACTAAATTACATTATAAGTTGTTAATTTTACTAAATTTTTATTTGTATTTATATTTAATTGTTTGGAGATGGGCGTCAATAGCTGCGACACAGTTTTTACTACTGCGGCTATTATGGAACTGGTTTGTACATGAATTTTGGTTTGAAATAAAATCATATTATTATTATTATTATCATATCTGTCCAGTTAACACCTATTCGCCTTAATTTGGCAACAAACTTTAGTGAGTGATTTGTTTGTACGTAGAAACCGAAAAACGAAAGTGCATGGATTCAAGCGGGATAGGAATCAAACTACCAAACTTAAGATCGTAAAGTCGATCACTTATCACTTATCACGTATATTAGGCTATCACTTATACTTGCGCTAAGTAATATTAGAAGTTATCAGTCCAATGAAGTTGTAAAACCCATTTTGTATATATAAAATAAATGCAAGATAAAACAATTATAATATAATTATATTTTAAAATTCAAATATTCTGAGTACGGACCTGGCACACCTCTTTCACTTATCCACATCCGCACATACATAATCTTCGTTTACGGGTACTCCTTACCTGCCTATTTAACTTTCTTAATACATCGCCAATGTGATCAATCTTCTATTTTATTAACTAATTAAAATAGTCAAATGTGTCTCCACTGAGTGCGATCCTGTTAACAGTGTTAAACGAGTCGGAAGCTATCGTCTGATGTATTTCTAAGCTTATGTTAGCTGGCAACACATGACACCCAGCGATTGTTATGCATAATAACTACTTCCAATGATATCTTAATGATTTACCTGAACCTTATTGTATTTTTAATTCATAATTAATAATTTAGTTGATCGTCACATGAACTTGGCATTGTAAACAATAGTTTAACCTTATTAGTTCCTAATCTGACTTCTAATTAATTTTGTATAAAGATTGTGAGGACGCGCAGTTGTCACTGTTACAACGTTACGCTGTCTCAATAAAGCGAGTGTATTAGTTGTTGGACTATTTTATTCTACGAGACCTACAAATTATAACACTTATGATAAGGCATTAAAAAATTCCGTACCGTTTGAAAGCTTAAATAAAAAGCCATCGTTTAACGTTTCATAAATATGACTCGTTCAACATTGTTAATATAAAAATCTGCCCGGAATTTATTTTGGATATCGAAGTGTTTGCTTGAGTGTCATCAAATTAAACCTTTTAAATAATTTAAAAAGCTTAACTTGGCTAAAATAGGAGTTTTTGAAGTTTATAAAAGGTATTGCTTACAGAACCACATCTGTATTACAGCTATAACTTGAAAGCGGCCAGGTTTGTAAGGGTCGAATGGAAACCAGAATGAGAATCCCAGGACCAAGGGGACGTCTTGTCCCAGAGCACGCTTTATCATTGAAATAAACGGTGGCTCCGAGAATATAAAGAGCAGGGCAATATTACAGACACAGTAGCCTGAAACAGAAAAAGATTAGTAAAAAACTTTTCAACCTGGTTACAACGCTCACCGGATATTACTACCGGATATTTTGTTCTAGTCTTATTATATCCTATTTCCTGTTTTTCCCTATTTATATAATACTGATACTTGACAAGATAACTTCTGAATTATATTAATATCAGAGTTTTGACTCCCTTTGGTCAATTTGCTCTGAGCATCGTCGTTAGCCTATGCTATCCTAGTCCCCCCTGGCTAGGACATATCATACATCATCTATTTATTAATACACTTTACAATACACGTCTACCACTCCTCAATCCGGTCCTTGGACCGATTTCAATAACATTTTTGTTTAACGATTACGGCTCTCTAAGCGGAGTTCCGTAGTCACTAAAATAAAAAATACACGTCTACCGTTAGGGTGAAAGGACGTGACAGTTTACTATATTTTATAATCTTAAATACCTACATTTAATACTGTGCCTTAGTATAACAAGGGCTAATTGCACAATATCGTATTCTTCCTTAGAAAGTGCACCTTTCGGCCACATCTCGCCCAGCTCCGAAATCAAGTTCTCATGTACGGGGCGGTAATAAAATATTTTATGTGCCTTTATCGTACCTGGTGGACAAAAATTATATTAATTTACATAAGATATATATTAACTTTTAGATTGTGAAACAACGACGAAACAACGATGAGTGGCGGATTCTTCTACTTCCCTGTTCCTTTCAACCGACTTCAAAAAGGTCAGTTCTTGATTTTTATTTTATAATGTTTGTTCGTCAGTCCAGATTAATCATCATCGATCAGAGCTTATTTGCTCCTGAGATCTGGACCGATTTGTTTAAAAGGGGTTTGGTTTCAATCACAGCAGAATCCGTTGCAGTTGTCCCTACTGTAATAGACAAAGAAAAACTAACAAACTATTAAATATCCCACGCATGGCATCATTGTGAACAAGTCGATAAAGGAACCGTCGATCGCAGTCTGTTTCATGCTTAAGACTTCGAGAGACATTGCCAGTACCAAACTCATGCACTCGAAAAAGTAGAAAGCTTTCCACAGCATCCTGCAAGTTAGTTTTAACGAAAACATTATAATAAACTACAGATTCACCAGATGATAATGTTTAAATCACCATGTAAACATTAACCATCTGTTAGTAATTATTATTTATCACATTTATTTGCCACCAACCAACATTGCCATACAATCATATAACAACCCCGTATTAATGCATTTTGTATGCATAATTTTACAAAACAAATAGTATTTGAACTCCTTTACTATATTAACTATAATTGTGGAAAATTTCATACTTCTTTGTCCCCGCAATTTTTGTAAGAAGGGGTATAGATAATTGATTAATTTAAATGCAAAATTAGCTGTAACGTTTCGCTTTTCACCGAGCTTGTCAACCATATGTGTTAGTGAGCCCATACTCCGTACCCAAATTGTAGCAATCACGTAACGATGTGCAAAACGAGACGGCCGTGAAAACAGAAATTCTTAAGCCCTCAATCAGAAAGATCAACCCCTCGACAGTGTAAGTGCGTTAACTTGTTTATTTAAAATTTGAGCAATCGATCTTTTTGGTACTAAAAAATGAAAACTCATTAAGACTCGAATCGCCGTTCCCATCTCAATATTGAATAATTAGTCATTAGGCTATAACTGATAGATATACTATTATTTAATTTTAATTAATAGTTCTAAATCTGTTATTATTGTTACTTATATCGATAACAGTGCTATTGTCTACGGCTTACAATACTTTAGTAACAATGACAATACTTTATTGCAATTAGGCCACAAAGGAGGTCACACTTACTTTGCTAGTGGTGGATCGTCGCGAGTTAGTCGCATACCGACATATCGATACGCCGCTTTTGCGAGATTGTAAGTTGCGTCGTACTCACTTTTATCAAATTTCAACATCTACAAATGTGAAAAAATGACACAAATAAATTCAAGACAAATTGTTTCTTATATTTACGACTAAAGTTAGTCGGATGTTAATATAACGATACGACGCTTTTGTAAAATTGTACGTTGCGTCGTACTCACTTTTATCAATTCTCAACATCTACAAATGTGAAATAATGACACAAATAAATCCAAGATAAACAGATTTCCTTATTTACGGCTAAAGTAGATAGTCGGAAGTTAATATAACAATTCGTCGCTTTTACAAGATTGTAAGTTGGGTCGTAATCACTTTTGTTAAATCTCAACATATATTAATGTAAAAAAATTACAGAAATAAATCCAAGAGAAATAGGTTTTCATATTTTCGACTAAGGTGTCAATAGCATAATTATATACTCGTAACATAACGCGTAGAACAAATGCAAGCAAACGCAGCGTAGGACATCCACCCACAAAGTGGTCTGACCGACCTTATATACGGCGGGTTCCTATATTCGATCTTCAATTTAAGATTGTTTTTTTTTTTTTTGGACGAACTAACACAGTTGGCACAGAGAAGCTGGCCTTTACTGCTTCACCGGATTTGAGAGGTGGCATAGCTCTTAGGTCGCTTAGCCTGAACCTCTATTTAGGTGGTAACTCGACAGAAGGGTCCCCGGTGAGGGATAACCTCGGCGGACGGTTACCATTATTACGCGTTAGCAGTCCGATCCGAGGGCGCCCGAGAGGGCCGAACCACGACTCGGTCGGTAGCTATTTTATTAACGAAATCTACTGGGACAATCTAAGCTAAACTAACTTATATGCCACTTCGGGAAGCGTTAGCGCTGGGAGAAGAAGTGGCCGAAGAAACTCCAGTAACGCTCCTAATCCTATCGAGAGGGTGGGGTTTCCCCATAAAGTACTTGTATCGCGCAAGGATATTATTAAGATTTAAGATTGTTTCCGATCCTGATTTTATTTGGTCCATCTATCGATCCGTAATCCGCATTTCAATATCCGATCTTAGCTTTGAAAGTGATTGAAAAAGAATGGATTTCTCGTAAATAACAGTCCTCTCTCATAATCCGTTTTACGCCGTAAACATAATATACCAGTTATATAAATAATTAACATGGTAATAATACAACTAAAAACAGTGTTATTTAATATAAATTAATAAATAATTAGAAATAATAAAACAGAAATAATACCATAATTAATAGGAATTCTCAGTTTTAGAAATTTTTTATATAAATATAAATGTAGTATGATAATTTTTTTATAATTAGTATCCTTTATATATTATTTATATCTTCGACTTTTCACACTATTAACACTTTAATCACATTGTTTGTGTCACTTCCATTATAACGCTATTTTAAAATTTACACATACATGAAACAATCCACCGAAAATGAAGGATCGCAAATAAAGATCGATTACACGCAAAAATGGAATTGTCAAAACAAGAGATTGGATATAGAAACAGGTCAGCTGTCACTTCCATACAAATATCAATCCGAAAATACCTATCCATTCTTCAGAGATAGATCTATCGATCCGCGGATTGCTTATTGAAACACAAAATGCAGAAAATGGATTGAAATATCAATCTCGAATAGCAATTTACGGATCGAGATTGAATATAGAAACCCGCCGTTAGCCAGCAGGATGTAACTGGATGCAAGATACTTACAGATACTTTTGGAAATCGTTGGGGGAGGCCTAAGTCCTACAGTGGATATCCTTCAGCTCAAATGATGATGGTTAATATTTAAATAGTTTTTTTTTATAAATTTCAAGAGCTTGGCTACGAATACGAGTGGTAAGCAGGTATTACTAGGGGAGTAAGGTCCTCGATAGCAAGGCACCTACTAACTCTTGTCTTGGAGACATCCACATTGTAATCAGAGAGAAAGACTGACGCGGATAGTTTATTCTAGTCTCTCTCTAGAACACATCTTGAGGAAAGTGTATGCCTAAGAATTTTTTCTAAGACATATGAAGTACCCAGTAGTTACTTATGCCCAGCCTTAAAATAAGGAAATAAGTCGACGGTCATGGGAGACACACGCACTAAGTTACAAAGGTTCCGATTGAGTGCTCCAAGTTCAACATCGTCAGCCTGCAACATTCCACTGCTGAAGATAGGCCCCTCCAAAGGCCTTACCCAATACCCTTTTAGTTTTTATTTTTTTTTATTCTTAGATTGCAACCACAAACCTGTGTCCGTGCTCTTTTCCAATACACTTAAATTGTTCACTCTGCATTTGTTCAAAAAGTGCCACTTCTACAGTTACTATTTTCCTTTTTTTTATATATATAATGCCTGAATTTGGAGATGGCCACAGATCGTTTGGTTGGATTGGTTCACGCGTCGCAAACGCCCCGCTGTACTCTTTTAGTTATAACTTTTTACTATCTTTAAGAAAAAAAGTATTACATTATGAGATACTTACTTGATTTTCAGTAAAGATTTCAATATTGCGTTTCTTAAACAGATATTTCATTATGAAAGACATTCTGCCGACGCTGTTCGATTTCTTTTGTGCCTCTTTATTACAATGTGCCGTATTTATATTGTTTTGATGCAGTTAACGTATAATTAAAATATAAGAAATAAGGTAGCGTTCATAAAGGAAGACAAGTTTCATTATATTTTCTTATTAATTCTGTTTAAAATCAACTAAACTTCAATAATCCACTGTTATCGAAGTAAAAGTTTGCAGTAATTTTGGCTTTCACAATATCATGATTTTATAGTCCGTATTTCGGTGTCGTTAGAACATTACTAAAGTATTGTTGTATCACAATGTATGAATTGTTCGTGTAAACGGTATCGGTACCTAATAAAAGGTCTCAGTAGTTCAAAGATATACGTCATGTAGTTTAGACTGCAAGGGATCAAAAAATTAAATCAAATCACGTGACGTGACATGACTGATGAAACAATGGACGCAACACTTTTATTTACGTGGTATCATAGTTATATTACGAAGTTTTAGCGTCTATATTTTCTTTCTTATTCAACAAGATAAAAAGAAAAACACAACATTAAATGGAATTTCTTGGTATATTTTTTATTCACTTCGAAGCAAGTATTTGACTACGATCCCACCTGAAGTTAAGTGGAAATGCAGTCCTGGATGGTAAGGCGCACTAGCTTAGTAAATGCCTATTTTTACTCTTGAAAATACCCACATTGTAATCGGAGGGAAAGTCAGACGCGGGCAAACTATTCCAGTTCTTTGCTGCACGAACAATGAAAGATGAAGCAAAGTGCTTCATTCGGGTTTGAGGGATGTTCACAACGAAAGGATAAAATCCAGTGCGTCTTGAAGTCCGATGGTGGAACAGAGATGAGGGGAATTAGGTCATGTAGTTCCTGAGCACACTCTCCAAAATGAAATCTGTAGAAAACCGAAAGGCTAGCTTTCGCTTGTGCTCTAGACAGATTGGTTTCAACTGCGACACCAAATAATGTCTTAGCCCGCCTTTCCACCGAGTTGCTGCGAGATGGCATTTAGCAGCGCCTGCCCAAATGTGACAGCAGTATTCTATACACGACCGGACTTGAGCTATTTTCGAACCCTTTTTTTTTGTTAACGGGGAGGAAATCTTCAAAAAGATACCCCGCCTTGGGGGGGAAAGCACGTCCCGGGGGGGAGGTTACTCCCTCCCCCCCCTGTGCCCTCACAGTGCTAGGCTACACGGGCCAGCCGATGTCGCCTTCTTGCCGGGTCCACCTTAGCGGACGACAAAGGCCCCCACCCTTGTCGCCCAGCGAACCCGAGGCCCCTTTTAGTCGCCTTAGACGATGAGATACCGTAGTCTTATTCTTGAGAGCCCAGAACTACAGTCCTGATTTTCCAACCCTATAAGTTGGTATACCTTATACCAACTTATACAAAAACAAAAATAGAAATAGTTTTATATATGACGCCACTATACGTGCACAAAGCATTGAAAAAACTCCCACCATATGAAAGCCCCCTCTTATTTTGAAGTCGGTTAAAATTTTGATTGTTAAAAGCTGAAATAAAGTGAATAATATAGACGTGCTGTAAAATCAAAGCTTTGTCTTTATTAAATATTTTATTTATTATTTATACACAGAACTGTGGGTTATTATATTTCATTGCTAGGTTTACACAATTCTCTATTTAAATATTTATATGTTTTACTTGATTGTTACTTTATAGAAACGCCCGTGATGTTTTTTTTATTTAATTACTAAACAATTTAAATTTATGTTATATTTTTATAAATAAATTGATATAAATTTGATTTCTCATCGATATATATATAAAAAAGGTGATGTGTGCATTTTTGTTTCCTATGGAATCCGAAACAGCGGAACCGATTTGAAAAAAAATTTCATTCAAAAATCTTCATATTCGCCTAGCGGGTCAAGATTTTATTTCTAGTTTTTCAACTTTAAATCATCATTTACAAAAATTAGTAATAAACAACAACATTACTGCTATGAGCTTACCCCGTGTCAATTTGGGATCATTTTACTATAAAAGATACAAACGCTCACACCCGTCACCGGTGGAGGAAGACAGAATTCACGGACTTCCACTTAGTATGATTTTAGAACATTTCTTTTGCTTCCTTGATACTGCGTAAAGATTTTTATGGTGACTGTTTTACTGTATTGAGAAGTGGTATTGCTCTTAGATCGCTTAGCGTGAACCACTATTAGTAATAAAGCTAGGCTCCCTCCGGTGAGGGGTAAATTTTCTACTACGGAAGGAATGTGTCTAGTGGAAGGGTATATAGGATTATTCGTTACCCGAAAATTCCTCTCATTTTAACCTCTATTTTTAGACTAACGATATGTTTTTATAATATTGCTAGTATACTAGTTGTGTACTGTTGCTACATAATAACGATTCCCGTTTGTGTTCTACAGGAGGGAACCTTGAGATGGCTTTTACGCTACTAGGCTGCCATAAAAATTCTAGAGCATAATGTTGATGGTGCGGAACGCAGGCAGTTGCGATGACGGTCACGTCGGCTTGTCGCCCCGTACGATGGACTTACTGTGTAGCGATCTGCGATTTGCATCTACAATATATGACGACCACGTTAAGTAAGGCGTTGGGAAATTTTTCTGCATATTCCTCTTTCATCATATTTTGCAATGTACTATATGTGTAAAGTTTCCAAAGTGATTTTACTACTATTAGACTTCATCCTTAATATCACCTTTTTTGCTCATCTTTCTACTTTTTCTGTAGAATTTTGGTATTGGTATTTTTATCTGAGACAGTGATATTGTGGAAGAATCTTTCCTGTTAAGAGATTGCAATTGAGACTTAAGCCGTGTCCACGTTATGAGTAAGCATTGTAAAGCAAGCGATCAAAGTTCGATTCCCAGTGTCGGCATTATTGGATATGTTCATAGATATAGACTATATATATAATGATATTTATTAGTGTTATACAAAAAATTCTTGTTGCTTACTGTTTATCTTTCTTTTCTTTCTACAATAAATAAGTGACGCTGTAAATGGGTTCCACTCGGCACAAAATGCTGCGGAATTACCGAAGCGCTGATTTATCAGCGATCTTTTTCTCTCTATGTGCTTTTTGTTTTTTAAATTTATGTCATAACTTTCGACTGGCTAGATCGATTTTGATGATTCTTGTTTTATTTGAAAAATGACGTCCAATCAATCTTGCATCCATAAGAAAACCCTAAAAGTCTTACATTTGTATGATGTTCAGGACAAATAGGTGAATAACTCAATATTACCGATGTAAAAAATTATGTACATCAAGTTTAGTTTGTCTACATTTAGATTCCGATTAATTCTGTTTCGTAATATTCCTAAGATAATTTGGAAACCCAAAGAGGGCTTCCGCGCGTATTAGCGTATAACGTTTGATTTGATTAGAAGTCGCTTTTTGTTTTTGCTCGTAAATATACCTGTGTCTTAAACGTCTACCCCGTTTAAACGTAACCGAAATAGTAAAAAGATAGTCGCGAAACTTTTTTTATCGTGTTACGAGAAGTACATCGTAGTTTACGTAGTCAAATAAATAAAATAACTCCAGCATTAAATTTGAACGGGAAAATAGCTGACGCTTTTAGCGAGATATTAACTGACAGGATTTAAATTTCGATGATGCATATTAAAAACTTCCATTCCGTTAAGTGGCGACCGATTTTACATAATTAAATAATAAATCTGACTTCGATTTTATGAAATACGATTGCCGAATTGGTAAAATTATTCGGTAATAAACGAGAAAATTCACCAAAGTTGAAAAATAGAAAAATGTTTTGTATTTTTTATTATGTACATTTATTATGTTCCCTACATAATTGCCCAATACAAAATGTTTTAACAAATTCAGTTGTTATATTGAAATAAGTATCAAAGTAAATGAAATAAGATTTAGTAGTGTTCAAATACTTTTAATCTATATATATAAAAGAGAAAGTGTGTGGGTATGTTCCATATAGGCTCCGAAACGGCTGGACCGATTTCAATGAAACTTTCAGGGAATCTTCACATTGACCTGGCGAGAAATCCTGTAAAGTTTAGTTACAATCGGAGAACTCCTCTGATTGAACTGTCAAATACATTACTCGATCGGTCGATATTCTATTGTTTTATAACCCGATGCGATTATGTGATGTGAGTGCGTGTGATTGTGGACAGGATGCAGAGGATCGCTACCATGTGCTGTGGTCGTGCCCACTGTATGATGATTTGCGCGCTAGGCTACTGAACGGTCTGACACGTACGTGTCCGGGTCCGGTCTACTTCCGCGATCTGGTCTCCTCGGAGGGCAACTTCCTGAAGTTCAGGGAATTTGCACACGCCTGGCATAAACGAAGGACCCGTTAAAAAGCTCGTCGTCTGGCGCCGTCGAGCGAGCTCTTATGTTGCGTGCCGTAGAGCCCCTTAAGGGGTTGAGCTCCGAATGGTGGAGAAAGGCCCTGATAAAGAACTTGTAGGGAGTCAAGAAGGTGCGTGTGGGGCCACACGGCCAGACCATGCGTACCTCCTCGTTTCGGCCCATATAACCGCGAGGTTGGTGGGGCCATGGGAGGTGGTGGGTTGGTGAGTGTTTTATAACCCAAATTTGTATTGTCACATGCGTTGTGTATATTTATGTAAATATGAACCATATTGAAGTACAATGGAGTATATTGAAGTCTAATAAAGTATACTGAAGTATATTAATGATAATAATTAAGGATTTCGTAGTATTCAAGGTAACTTATAGCGCCGCGAGTGTTACCGCTTACTGATGGTGCTGATATGTACATGAGTGTAAGTAATGATCTTCACCCGCTCGAGAAAATAATAGAAGAGAATGAATAATTTAATATATTGTGAGAGTTAAATTAAATATTTAATGATGTAAGTTTATTGTTTAAATAAAATAACTCCAGCATTAAATTTGAACGGGAAAATAGCTGACGCTTTTAGCGAGATATTAACTGACAGGATTTAAATTTCGATGATGCATATTAAAAACTTCCATTCCGTTAAGTGGCGACCGATTTTACATAATTAAATAATAAATCTGACTTCGATTTTATGAAATACGATTGCCGAATTGGTAAAATTATTCGGTAATAAACGAGAAAATTCACCAACGTTGAAAAATAGAAAAATGTTTTGTATTTTTAATTATGTAAAAGGGAACATAATTGCCCAATACAAAATGTTTCAACAAATTCAGTTGTTATATTGAAATAAGTATCAAAGTAAATGAAATAAAATTTAGTAGTGTTCAAATACTTTTAATCTATATATATAAAAGAGAAAGTGTGTGGGTATGTTCCATATAAGCTCCGAAACGGCTGGACCGATTTCAATGAAACTTTCAGGGAATCTTCACATTGACCTCGCAAGTAATCCTGTAAAGTTTAGTGATTCACACACTTCTCTGATTGAACTGTCAAATACATTACTCGATCGGTCGATATTCTATTGTTTTATAACCCGATGCGATTATGTGATGTGAGTGCGTGTGATTGTGGACAGGATGCAGAGGATCGCTACCATGTGCTGTGGTCGTGCCCACTGTATGATGATTTGCGCGCTAGGCTACTGAACGGTCTGACACGTACGTGTCCGGGTCCGGTCTACTTCCGCGATCTGGTCTCCTCGGAGGGCAACTTCCTGAAGTTCAGGAATTTGCACACGCCTGGCATAAACGAAGGACCCGTTAAAAGCTCGTCGTCTGGCGCCGTCGAGCGAGCTCTTATGTTGCGTGCCGTAGAGCCCCTTAAGGGGTTGAGCTCCGAATGGTGGAGAAAGGCCCTGATAAAGAACTTGTAGGGAGTCAAGAAGGTGCGTGTGGGGCCACACGGCCAGACCATGCGTACCTCCTCGTTTCGGCCCATATAACCGCGAGGTTGGTGGGGCCATGGGAGGTGGTGGGTTGGTGAGTGTTTTATAACCCAAATTTGTATTGACACATGCGTTGTGTATATTTATGTCATTATGAAGCATATTGCGGTACAATGGAGTATATTGAAGTATAATAAAGTATACTGAAGTATATTATTGATAACAATTAAGGATTTTGTAGTATTCAAGGTAACTTATAGCGCCGCGAGTGTTACCGCTTACTGATGGTGCTGATATGTACATGAGTGTAAGTAATGATCTTCACCCGCTCGAGAAAATAATAGAAGAGAATGAATAATTCAATTTATTGTGAGAGTTAAATTAAATATTTAATAATGTAAGTTTATTGTTTAAATAAAATAATCAAAATGCAGCCCTGGGCTGGGTACGCTAGTGCTTTAATATTTTATTGACATACAAACAATCATGTTACAATGAAATAAAATAAAATAGCTCTCTCTTCTGAACTATGTAGAGTCTACATGTATCTCAGGAGACAGTGCTTTCTGTGACTCCCAATAAATATACTGTGCGTACATATTGTGTTCACATCCAATAAATTCAAATAGAAAATAGTGTACAAAAGAGTCAGAAATTTTTGCGAGTGTGTAGCGTTTTTGCGTAGGTATGTTTGCGTATGTGTGCTAAACGTAAAAGTAATGTAGGTGTTTTTAATTAAACCCCCCCTTTTTTCTGATCTCCCTGACCTAGCTAATTTTAGGTTCTGATTAATATTATTTTGTAATATTCCTATTTTATTTGGAGTCGATGGTTCTGTTTTTACTCGTAAATATACTTGTTTGATTGTCAAGTTTTGATCCGATGCACGCAGTATGACTTTACGGTATCTTAAAGTCTCCCCGGCGATTTAATTTTATTTATTACACGATCCCAAGCAGGTTGTAGGTCGTTACCTCTATTGAATTATGAATTGAAATAATACACATCCGGACAATCTTTCTTGTTATTAATTGAAAACAAATTAATTAATCAAAAACCCACGTAACACATTTTAATATAAATTTCCTTTAAGCCATTAAAAGACGCCTTGTTGCCGTAATGGCGGACCAGCAAGTACAGTACACAATAGTGTTGTATATGGCGCGGACATTAAACGACAATAGGCCGCACGCGATCGCCCACCGAATAAGACAATCAACTGGTGTCCCCTATTCATAGCCATAGATGTAATAAATAATCGTTTCACAACTAATTTGTTTGTCCAAAATTAATTGACCCTTGTAAGGGGTATGGCGGACACGTCAATATTTTTTCTGTTAATTATTATTATCATTAAAAGTGATAGCCTAGTGGCTAAGCGGTTTGACATACGATCTGATGGTTGCAGGTTGTCAGTTGTCGGCTACCAATTAATTACCGTTTTTTTGGTTTTTTAAGTACAAAAAAACTAGAAAGATTGTGTCCAGTGTACGGCAATGGGCTCCACCAACCGCCACATATTGGATTAGTAATGACCCAGAAGGAGACCGCAGAACGAGATCGGGAGAGGGCCGATCCCGTTCGGAGATGGCGCAGGCGGGCCGGTGGCAGACCGGCCCGCATCCCTGTAGTTCTGGGCTCTCAAGAATAAGACTACGGTATCCCCTGCCTGTCGTATAAGGCGACTAAAAGGGGCCTCGGGTTCACTGGGCGACAAGGGTGGGGGCCTTTGTCGTCCGCTAAGGTGGACCCGGGATGAAGGCGACATCGGCTGGCCCGTGTAGCCTTGCACTATGAGAGCACAGGGGGGGGAGGGAGTAACCTCCCCCCCCTGTGCACAGTGCAGAGGGGCTCCGGTGCGTTCCACTGGAGATCCCGGAGCCCCTCGTCATGCACCGAGGAAAGGGCCACCGGGGAGGTTTTAGTGGGCAAAAACCTCACATAACCGCCTTCCCCCCAGAAGGCGGGGTATCTTTTTGAAGATTTCCTCCCCGTTAACAAAAAAAAAACAAAAAAGGTGAACGAAAAGAGACTGTTGTCTCTCTCTATCCCGCTGGAAAAGGAGTTAAAAGATGTTTTCTTTTTATTATTTATTGTATAAAAGTTTACTGTTTTCATTAAATTTATTTACAAAAAAGATGTTACTCGCTTATTTTGATATTTTACTGGTAATTAAGTGGGATATATGTCTATAGACTGATTTTATTCTAACCATATTGTGTTGAAGTTATATTACTTAAATTTTCCGGCCTGATGTGGTCGCAATTTTTCCATCCACGGATATCGATAACACGTATAAGGGAACCGGGAATAAGAAAGTTCTACCGTATTATACTCGTATAAAATCCACTGTAGATTTATATTTATATAAATAAATCAATCATCACGCCAAAACACCTCATAGACTTGTCCCGTTGAACACAAACATATAGTTAAAGTTACAGCCTTTATATATATAATATATGTCCCACTGTTGGGCGCAGGCCTTCTCTGTAAAGAGAGTATAAGGGCATAGTCCGCCACGCGGCCCTAATGCGGATTGGCAGACTTCACATGCCTTAGAAAAATTTGCTAAGACATGTAGGTTACCTCACGATGTTTTCCTTCACCGCCGAGCGTAAATCAGCACATAAAATTGCAACAGCAAATTTATTGGTGCCGGCACCTGGGATCGAACTCGGGTTGCTAGCGTACTATACAACTTGAGCCAACCGCCTGGACACTGAGCTACCACGGCTCTAATCACAACATATAGTACTTGTAATTAAATAAATGTATATATATAAGTAAAATCAATAAAAGAGTAAATTAAAAATAATAAATATACAACGACTTTACGATTTATTTGTTGTTGATGAATATTTTATTTATTTAATTTAATTTAATTTTATATATGTTTGGAAAACTTACAGCTAAAAGAGACACAAGATAATTAAATTAAACATGGAAATGGCCAATTAAAAGTTTTCGCAAATAGAATAAGATGTACAATTAAAGATATAAAAATTAAACAATAGAAAGAGCAACAATTCAAGAAAGAAAAAAAGAGATCAAATAACAATAGAAGATAATAAACAAGTAAATAAATAAATTAATAAATAGATAACGACAAAGAACCTTAACTCTATTCAATATACAGATATAAACTACCTAAAATATCAGCTTATTTTAGGCTTGGTAACAAGACCTTTAAGCCAAGTCTTTTTTAAAACACACACTTATTTCTTACGTCTAAGTGAAAAGTTAGATGAGTCTCCGCGCCATTTTTTTTCCTTTTTTTTCGTTTTTTTTTTCCCGATGTGATTTATTTGCAGACAGCATGAAGATAATTTAAATACAAACTACAAAAAAATGATATTAATTTATTATTGCTTTATATTTTTATTTTTTTTCTATGTATTAAAACTTATACGTCCTACGTCTATGAAGTACTTTTTAAATTTCCTTTGACATTATTCATTGTTAATGAAATGTAAAAAGAGTAATGATCGCTTAACTTGTTTTAATTAAAAACAATTATTTTGTACATTCCATTATGTCCCGAGGGCGGTTTGCATCGCGCCTGCGAATCGGCTCCATCTGGACATCCGGCCGTATGATCGAGTCAGTATTGCGTACGGAACCCCGCGCGCCACTTGGCTCTACGCTCGCAATCAAATGTCAATAAAAAAAGATATCCATTTGGCGCGCGATTTTCGCGGGAATTTAAACGCTGGCTGTTTTAGTTCGGAAAAATAAAAAGTGATTTACTTTTTTTTTTATTAGTAAAATTGAGTACATTTAGAGTGTTTTATTTTTTTTCTTAATGTGTAAATGGTAACATTGTGTTTTTATGTGGTTTATTTGTTGTGGTTGTGACGTCGTAAAGTTTTATTGGTTGTAAAATGGCTTTCAACTAAGAAATCATTTCACCGTGACAGAAATATATTCAATCGCGGTGTAAATAAGGTAAGAATTACACAATAGAACGATTAACATTTATATAAATATTGTATTAATAGTTAAGGCAATAGAATGAGGGTATTTATTGTTTATTTGTAAATACGTTGATAGAGGAATGTATTTTTGTCATATTGACTTTACCCTGAACCGGTGAACGTTGCCTTTTGATCTCCTCAAAATATCACCATCGAAATTCTTTGAAGATTAAATGTGTAACCCATTTTCTTGTTGATGATTGATCGATTTTTACGAGTGACTGAAAAACTATAATATATGTATTTCGGTTTCATGGGATTTTTTTTTTTTTATTTTATTCTTTTGTCAAATCAATTCTTTCATGGATGAATCAAAATTATTTTTTTAAATATAGACAAAAATAATAGTTATGGTTTTGTAGTCCACAAATGAAATAATATTTTTACGATTAAGCATAGAACCAATTTAGATTTCTGACTTCCATTGTTTCTGGAATTTTTCCGGAGTCGAACTTTTTTTTGTGCTTTTTAATTATTTATGTTAGAAAAATTATAGGTAATCTCGTCGTTATAATCTTAGCGGATTAAACAGAGGCTGTCGCCCTAAGGTTATTAAGTCTCATATGTGAATATTTATGTTTTAAATTTAATAAGCTCATTGTAGTCACATAAAAGAAATACGGTTCAGTTAATAAACATGATGTTTAAAAAAGCCCTATGCCCATTATTACCTCAGTGGGGCAGACGGATCTATTTTTCGTCCATATTATTACGTCTCATATGGGACAGGTAATTTTTTTTTATTTATTAATATGGTACAAGCTTTTGTTTTAACCGACTTAAAAAAGGAGGAGGTTCTCATTATTAGTTTCCAATAATTTTGTTAGTAAAGACACGTTATCCTTTCATAAATGACACGTAAAAGTGCAAGTAAAAATTATGTGTCACCTTTATTGTTAATCTGTTAAGGATGCTGTGTACGTCACTTCCGGTTGTCACAGGTGGCGCCAAGGTCAAGTTTGCGTCTACGTGACGGACAGATATTCGTTGTCTATTTACTTTGGCATTTCAACCAATAGACAAATTCAATAACGTTTATCTTCATAAACATACCTCCTTATTTTGCTATAAACTATTGCTAGAAATCCGCCCACTTTTCACATCGGCTTATTTTACATCGTTATTGATTTACGCATTAATTCAGCTCGCAAGGCTCTGGGTAGGGATGTTCATGTCAAAAATTAATCGATATAATATATCGTAAGATAGTATCGTTACAACGCGATTTATTGTACAAATAAATTGATATTTTTAATATATCGAAATTTATTTATAATTAATTAGCGCTTAATATTAAATATTAGAAAAAATGTACTAATAGAGTACTCGGCGCGTAACTGAGAGGTTCTCGCTTTATTTACTAGTCCAGACTATTTGATTTTATTCTGCTAGCAGTACAGACTACATGCATAGATTATAAAATGTATTCAATGAGTCCTGCCATCGTGAAGAGTAGTAACAGTGTAGTAACATACTACACTCTTCGTAATGGCAGCGCAAGGGTTTTATTTTATTCAAGTTGTCAACCACAAATAAAATAAAGAATGGAATGCTTTTTTATTTAATTTCTTACGATATTTCGTATACCGGATGAAATGTATCGATATAAATATCGATAATATCGGATTTAAGCGATAAATCGCGTCCATATATCAATATTTAACGTAATATCGATATCTATCGTGTACTCCCAGCTCTGGGGAATTTTTCTCCGGAACACTGCTTCTTATGGTTTAAGTATCATGTCTATCTTTTGTGTAGTTGGTTCAGTAAGAGGGGACAAAAAGTCTTCTCCCCGTATATCAATATATAGAAAAGTATAGAGAAAGTTATTTCATATAAGGTGGTGCAGTTTGCGTGTGAATAATTGAAATAAGACTAAAGTTTTATATGGTACTAGACTTACTATTAGAAGAATCGTGGAAATTTGCAGCATTCTTTGTTTTTTTATGGGGTACAAACTAGTGCTTGACGCTCCCACTTGATGTTAAGTGGTAATACAGCCGAAAGATGGTACGGTTTAGTAAGTTTTTTTTATAATTTGCTAAATGAGAAAGATTCTAGGAAAGACGTTGATGATATATAGATATGTAAAAAAAAATATATGTATTTTTTTGTATGAAACCTCCATAGTGGAGTCTATGGAGGTTTGTTATGATGTCAATGAAAAAGACTTGTCAGTGATGTCACATAGAAAAAGAATAGAAGATGGCATAATTTAATTTATACAGTTTAGCAAAAGCAGGAATAAACTTTTAATGTGGTTTCTTGAATTACAGAGCTACATAAAGTTATTGTAGTTTTTTATTCTTATTCCTTATATGACTTATAAAACCACTTTATCAGAGCTCTTACCTATTGATTTGCTTGATGGTGAAGGAAGACATCGTGAGGAAAACTTCATTTTGAAGAAAAAAATTCGAGACCATTTTTGTCCGCCAATGAGTAATGCGGTCTATGCCTTATACTTTCTCTCAACAGTGAGATAGATAGATAGTTGTTTTCTTATGTTTTAAATTTATCTATTGTGTGCGTGTAATCTGTCACGTTAGATTATACGATATCTTTCTTTATCTTAACACGTTCGTAGCACAGCTGTCTTTTCTTTATTCACTCAATTACCGTGAAAGGGAGGATGCTTAAGGCAATTACTTACTGAACTTTCCAAAGCGAGATAGCACGTTTTTGATACTGCTATAATATAACGTTATTTATAGCGGGCGAAGGAATACTTTGGTAACGATATACGCAGATTCACCTCATTCATACCTCATGTAGGTTGTGTAAGAATTTTACCTTTTCTGTTTAAACATATTGTTGTTGCTAAAATCAGAAATAATAATCGATCAATATATTTCCAAAAGAAAAACACGATTCTTTCATTCGGCATCAAAGGGACCCTATTCTGACCTCCTATTCGTGACGACCTGCCCACCCAACAATGTTGGCGAGGAACTAGACGATGCAGGCGGAGGTGGTGAGCGTGCGTTTTTCTTGTTTTCTTTCCTCTTCCTTATGCGTGTCAACATCATGTCATGTCGGTTTTAGCAGTAACATTTTTTTCGTATTTGTTTGCATTTTAGTCGGTTTTTTTGGTAAATGTATAATTTATTTATTTTTCCAAGTGTCCAGACAAATATTATGAGATTTTTAATGGATACATTGTATAAATATCGCACTTTTCATATTTGATTGTCAAGAGACATGACGTGACACGCCAACGTCAAGAAAGTTTTTTTTTTAAATTTATATTATTATTATAGGGTGTTTTCAAGAGAATAGTGAATAGACATTTACTAAGCTAGTGCGCCTTACCATCCAGGACATTTCCACTTATATATACAAGGGCTTGACCAAGATCCCAATATCGGGATCACTTGTTTGGAAAGTATAAAAAACTTCGTTTTTATTTGTGTTCCGAACTACGAATAATGAGCCAGTGAACTCTATTCCGCGATCTTTCAATCCTATTCTTGGCGTTGAATTTAATTTTATTAGTCATTTCTGTATCCAAATTCGAATTTATTTTTAATTTAAAAAGCTACGCATATCTTTTGCGAAACATAAACACTGCTCTTAGGGCGCTCAACCTCAACCTTTAAGGGCTCTTTACAGTCGAATACCTTACAAGCCGCCATCCTAAAATGAAACCGCTTTAAAACCCGTAATAGTATTCATTCAACTAATAATATTAGAATATTATTGATAATAATCAATAATAGATAAAAGTTTAAAAGAATAATACAAGTATAAATGATTGACGAATATAATTTTCTAGAAAAACAAAAACCGACTTCAAATAAATAAAAAATAGGAAATGGGAACACAAGCAGATCAGAAGCACTAGCTTCCAAATAAAAAAAGAATCATGAAAATCGGATTACCCATATATATATATATATATATGTATATATATATATATATATATACATGTATAGCTTACCTAACCTTGACTAGCTTCAGGCATGAGCCCTGATATGGCTTGAGAAGCCGAACTTGCTCTTAAATTCTCGGTTGCAAGTGGCACAATATAGCTGACCGGTGACATTGTAGGAGGACTTGGGGCGAGATTTCCTTTCGTGATGTTTTGCGTCTAGATCAATGAGACGGTTCTTTTCAAAATCCGTCACACCTGCTTTGACACGAGAGCGCCACTCTGGTCGCATTGAGGCAAAGCTCTCCCACCTGTCAGTTGTATGTTACAGGCAGCTAGATGACGCTTGAGCACGTCTTTGTAACACAGGTACTGCCCGCCGCGATTGCGTTCTCCCGTTGAAGGAATAAAGCTGCTTTTATTTTTAAAAAAACATACAGACGAATTGATAACGTCCTTTTTTAAAGTCGTTTGGAAACATCAATTCATCGGTAGAAGCCGATTGGTATTAGCATTACTTGTGACTTTTACTAGCACTATAAAAAGTACGAAATATCGTGAATGTAAAATCAAAATAAACCGCAACAAATTCAGTATAAACTTGAGTGGAAAGCACCCAAAGAAGCGTCAATAACCTAATTTTTTTTTTTGTTGTCGGCGAGGAAATCTTCACAAAGATACCCCGCCTTCTGGGGGGAAGGCGGCGGTTATGTGGGGATCTTACCCACTAAAACCTCCCCGGTGGCCCTTTCCTCGGTGCATGACGAGGGGCTCCGGGATCTCACGTGGAACGCACCGGAGCCCCTCTGCACTGTGCTCAAGGAGAGCACGTCCCGGGGGGAGGTTACTCCCTCCTCCCCTGTGCCCTCGCAGCGAAAGGCGACACGGGCCAGCCAATGTCGCCTTCTTCCCGGGTCCACTTTGGTGGACGACTCAGGCCCCACCCTTGTCGCCCAGTGAACCCGAGGCCCCTTTTAGTCGCCTTGTACGACAGGCAGGGGATACCGTAGTCTTATTCTTGAGAGCCCAGAACTACAGGGCTGGGCTGGCTTCAATAACCTAACTTGGGGTTATTAGACAAGAAAGTTTAACAATAATACCTATTTGGTGCTAAACACGAAAGTTCTACAAATGAAGTAATCAGCCTTCACGATTATACGAACGGACAGCTTCGTAATAATACTAGCTAGGATACAGGTCTTAGAAATAGAAAGAACCAGAATAAACAATAGCATCGTTGAAAATTTTCAGTGTGCACGGGTATTACACTAGTTAATTCCCCCATCCCCGTTCTAGCTTCGACGTTTCGACACTAGGCGGATCTCCTTTCATAGTCGATGTTCCGCGCATCACAAAGCGTATTGAGTCATCTTTCGTGTGTAAAGCAAAGGAGTGGAACAAGTTGCCGGCGTCAGTCTTTCCGTCCAAATACGACGTGGGAGCCTTCAAGAGTAGAGTGAATAGGCACTTATTAAACTAGCGCGTACCATCTTTCGACCATTTCACCACTTAACATCAGATGGGATCGTGATCAAGCACTAGTTTATACCCCATAAAAAATGGTTATTCAGAATTCAATTATTTTTGTATACAATTGTTGGTATTCATTTTTATTATTGAATAACGCGTGTCCTATATTTAAATTCAGGTCAAAATGTGAGGTTTTTGTCCAGTAAATACATTTATAAAGTAATCATTTTTATTATGTTTCTGTTCCCAGCGAGACAAAAATGAATTTATTTCGAATGCTGTATGCATTAAAAATACAAAAAATATATACAGATGGAAAAAGGAGTTCACAAGTTTTGATGTGGCTCTAACATAATCAATGTTGTTGTTACATGGACGTATAATCTTCTCTAGCATGTAACCTAGATTCTT
Organism: Meandrusa payeni; assembly: GCA_029286785.1. Lineage (NCBI taxonomy): Eukaryota > Metazoa > Arthropoda > Insecta > Lepidoptera > Papilionidae > Meandrusa > Meandrusa payeni. The sequence continues at coordinate 5,883,428 of JAGSMX010000023.1, forward strand.
AAAATTACAATATACACTCCTGAGCAAAATTAAAGGGTCGGTTAAGAGGTTTGAATATCTCGGAAGATAAAGACGCTAGGTAACTGAAATAAATTGTGCATGAAAGACAAGTAAATATGCTTAAAATAAAATAAAATATTTATTTATTTTTATTATTGAAGCGTCAATAGCCTAATGGTTTAGGGTACGGCCTGCGAATCGTAAGGTCGTGGGTTCGAATCCACCCGTGAACCATTTCCTTTTTTTTTTTGTTGACGGGGAGGAAATCTTCACAAAGATACCCTGCCTTCTGGGGGGAAGGCGGCGGTTATGTGGGGATCTTACCCACTAAAAACTCCCCGGTGGCCCTTTCCTCGGTGCATGATGAGGGCTCCGGGATCTCACGTGGAACGCACCGGAGCCCCTCTGCACTGTGCTCAAGGAGAGCACGTCCCGGGGGGAGGTTACTCCCTCCCCCCCTGTGCCCTCGCAGCGCAAGGCGACACGGGCCAGCCGATGTCGCCTTTTTCCCGGGTCCACTTTGGTGGACGACGCAGGCCCCCACCCTTGTCGCCCAGTGAATCATGTCCTAGCACAAGCTTAAGCTTAGTTGGAATGGTTAACAAGATTGTTAGTAATATTTCTGAAAAAAAAAGAAATATTGCTAGCTTTCTTTAAAAAAAAAGATTTAAATTTTAGTACTTAGTGTCGCCACATGGACACAATAATTTCATTAATGAATAGAATTAAATGAAAAATACTGTATTATCTAAGTTTATGTAAGATATCCTTTTTGGAAGATTATTAAGATAAAAAAGGTACTTCAAAGCAGTGATGACAGAACGATTACTCTTTCGATTTTACGATCTTGATATGTTTGAATCCTAGAGTACAGCTTGTACTGTTTTTCATTATAACCTAATTTTAAACTAAAATTGAGGCATTCTTCTTCTGACGCTTCCCCGTAACGAGGTAAGCCGTTAAAATCAAGGGATGTCACTGGACAAAAGGACAGAAACATCAATATCAACTACACACTTACAGTACTTACACTCTAATTAGGAAAATTATAACAAATTCAATTCACACAAATATACAATTGCATAAAAAAGAAAGAACTCGTAACTTGAGGAACAAAGATAAGCTCGACCTAATCACCCCACGTACCAATTACGGAAAGAAAACGATATTGTACGAAGGAGCACAGTTATACAATAGCCTGCCAAATAAAGTGAAGGAGTGCGACACTTTCCAGCAATTTAAAAACAAGCTAAAAGATTTGATGATACACATGTGACGACATCTACCTGCGACCCAGAGGCACATCATTAATTATATTATTTAAGTACCTTATATCTCATTTTAAGTGAACTTTGTAAAAATGTTCTTATGAGAAATAAATTCTTTAAACCCAATATCGTTGTCAACGGTAATTATCGGAAATGTGTCTTCTTCTATGACATGATTGTTACAAATATCTGGCAGTTAATAAACAAATGTCAATATTATAAAATAAGGTTTTATATTTTTTAATATCGTCTGTGGCATGTAAGCACCCAATGGAGGCACCATTGAAACATTCGGCTATGCTTAGCTTAAGCTATGCTTTTCGATTGAGACGTAATTTTGCTTGAAAATTCATTGTTGTACTAATGTAACTAAACTTATAATAGGCGTAGATTTTCGTTGCTTTTATAATTTAGTTTTAGATTGCCGCAAACAACGCTTAATTGGAACACTATAATAATCCACACCGTGACCGGTGACGGCTTGCGAAGCCGAACTTGCTCTTAAATACTCGGTTGCAAGTAGCACAATATAGCTGACCGTTGATATTGTAGGTGTAGTTGTAGAAGGACTTAGGGCGAGATTTTTGCGTCTAGGTTATCGAGACGGTTCTTTTCAAAATCCGTCACACCTGCTTTGACACAAGAGCGCCACTCTGGTCGCATTGAGGCAAAGCTCTCCCACTTGTCGGTCTGTATGTTACAGGCAGCTAGATGACGCAACACTACTATATTGTCGAATACTGTTTCTGTTGCTTATGCCACACGTCGTAACTCCTGAACTAAACAACAAGCGAAGAAAGAAATTTGTACAAGTAAATGTTCAATCTGCAATAATGTAGTATCCAAAACAAAAGCAGCATGTAGGTCGGTACTCTATTAACTTCTGAATACTGAATATGCATTTTCAGCATACATTTTTGTGAAACAATAGCTCACTGTGGTAGCAACAGCTTATTTTTAGCGCATGTTTATTTTAAATGACATAAAATTACATTCAAATTTTAAACTAAAAATTTGTTCTGTTTATCTCTTCACTAGGAGTAGACCACTCGGTTCCGTCGTCGAACTCTTGTTTAGTCCAATAGAATAACCGCCGAAATCGAAGAGTCGTGGTAGCTCAGTGTCAGGCGGTTGGCTCGTGTTGCATAGTACGCTAGCAACCCGAGTTCGATCCCCGGTGCCGGCACCAATAAATTTGCTGTAGCAATTTTATGTGCCGATTAACCACGCGCTCGGCGGTGAAGGAAAACATCGTGAGGAAACTTACATGTCTTAGAAAAAAATTTGTAAGGCATGTGAAGTCTACCAATCCGCACTAGGGCCGCGTGGTGGACTATGCCCTTATACTCTCTTTACAGAGAAGGCCTATGCCCAGCAGTGGGACATATATATTATATATATAAAGGCTGTAACTTTACTTGCCTATAGGTATGTCCCTAGATTATGTCTGGTGCATGGTGATCGGGGATCTCCAGTGGAAGGTACCGGATCCTCTCTGCACTGTGTCTTTGGAGAGCACATCCCGGGGGGGTGAGGTTAGTCCCTACCCCCTTGTGCCCTTGCAGTGCAAGGCGACACAGCCCAGCCGATGTCGCTTTCTTCCCGGGTCCACCGTAACCTTTTTCTTATAGCCCAGAACTACAGGGTTGACATATTTTATAAAACTTACATTATACATACAATATTACTTTCAAGGTACGTATTAGATATGAAATTCGTTTACAGTAATCGTTTTTGATCAGCAAAGATTAATAGATTTTATGGGAGTATTCTGTTTTATTAACAATCTCGGTTCCCGTATCTCACTCACACTTGACTGGAATAGTTTCGTGCTGTTGAAAGAGTTCACGGTTCAACGGAACATAGTTCGATATGGGATTGCGAATTCCAATTGTAAGCCGCTGGGGACAATTTAATTCATGGTCCAGTTCATTTCTTTTTCTGTTAGCTTTATTTGATACCGGATTTAAGGTTATTAGTAAATAAAAGATACTGATATGCCCTCTTTTAATACAATAAACCGATAAATTTATACGAATACAAATGGGGGGAACTCAACCTCTAGAGGCAATCCTTGGTAGGAGTTGATATACACCGGCCCTCTCGGGCGCCCTCTGATAGGAATGCTTACGCGTAACATAGTAACCGTCCACCTCACCGGGGGGACCCTTGTGTCGAGTTACTAGCAATAGAGGTTCAAGCTAAGCGACCTAAGAGCTATGCCACTTCTCAATCCGGTGAAGCAGTCAAGGCCAGCTTCTCTGGCCAATCTGTGTAATTCGTCATAATAAAAAAAAAGTTGATATACAATGCGCTAAAAACCCGTCTCACAGAAGGAAACACATCTTTTAGCAATAGTAAAAATAGGATATTTCTTAAAGTGCTTGACCACGATCCCATCTGATGTTAAGACGAAATAATCCTGTATTCTTAAGCCCATTTTTCATTACCTATTTCCCCTTCTCGTATTAACGCTTATATTTAAGTTGAAGAGAAAGGACACGGGCAATCTATTCAAATACTTTGCTATAATGAACATTGAAAGATAAATCAAATCGCCTCGTTCAGGCCTAAGGAATGTCCACGATAACAAAAAACGTATTTTTTTTATATATGAAAAGTGGCAAACGAGCATATGGCTCACCTGATCTTAAGTGTTCACCGTCGCCCATGGACATCCACAGCACCACAGGAGCTGTAGGTGCGTTGCCGACCTTTGAGATAGGAATAGGCTCGTTTCTTGAAGGTCCCTAAATCGTAAACGTTCGGAAACACCGCTGGCGACAGTTGATTCCACAAGTTGACAGTGCGTGGGAGAAAGTTACGCGAAAAACGTACAGTCGTTGAACGCCAACCATCAAGACGGTGGCGGTGAAATTTAGGATTCTGCCGAGATGTGCGGTAATGGAAATCGTTAGCTGGGATGATTCCGAACAATTTCTCAGAACACTCCCCATGGTAAATGCGATACAGGATGCAAAGAGAATCGACATCTCTTCGCAGACTCAGAGGGTCGAGTCGATCGGAAAGACCCTGATCGTCGACTGTTCTAGCAGCTCTACGTTGTACACGGTCAAACGGAAGAAGTTGTGTATTGGGGAGCCCCGGCCCAGAGATGCGAACAGTATTCCATATGAGGCCGTACTTGCGCCTTGTATTGACTTTTAACGATTTTTGTGTTAAACCGTGTGAAACTTAAAACAGAAAACACCATATTTAAATAAAAAAAATTGATAATATTTTATACGAAATAGCTCATTTAAAGTTATAAGATAAAAGACTATTAAAGCTTAAAACGCTATTACGTTATTTCGCCATTGTTATTTTTCAACAAGTTCAAGTCATTGAATGGGCTATTACAGGTATTGGATTTCCATCTCAGTCAATTTATTTTTAAAGTCGCCGGGCCCACTGAGCGCGTGCGTCTTCTTTACTGTACGTATTATTCTCGAGTGTTTATATTTTATGGTATTGGGGTCACGAAAATGTAATCAATATAGGAGATAAACCGCGAACCGCGAACCTTCTATAATAAATTTTTAACATTCCCCGAATGTCACACGAATTTCTATGGCAATTCTTTTACCTGTACAGCTATAAAACTATGGAATAGTTTGCCGATTGAGATTAGGGAGGCTTCGTCAACTAATGTCTTTAAATCGCGTGTATCTGAATACTTTCTACACAAACAATGAAAAATTACAAACTGGTATATTTATTGTCGTTATATATATTCCATGTGTATTTATATTATTATATTTATATAGAAGTATCTATTTATGTATATTTATTTATTAATATAATAGTTTTAAAACGCTATTTTTAGCGGCACTACCCTTAGCCTGCTCTTAACCACTAAAGGTTAGTTGGAAGAAAATGCTAAATAGCATTAAGTTCGCCTTTGTACATTTTATTTGGTGCAATAAAGGATTTATCTATCTATCTATCAAAGTTAATTGTGGTATTCATAGTTAGTGGCTTCGTAATACCTTATATTGTTCTGAGTACTATCTTATTGACATACTAGCTGAGCCCTCAACTTCATCCGCGTGGAATTTGACAAAAAAATTATAAAGTTAAAGAAACAGCCTTTAAATATGTCTAACTGCTGTGTGGTTGTGTGGTTACTGTGGCGAAGGCCTTCTCTGTAAAGAGATTATAAGGGCATAGTCCGCCGTAGAAAAAATTCTAAGACATGTAGGTTTCCTCACGATGTTTTCCTTCATCGCCGAGCGCGTAAATTTATTGGTGCCGGCACCAGGAATCGAACTCGGGTTGCTAGCGTACTATGCCACTTGAGCCAGTTGAGTTTGATTACGTTCTGATTAATTATATTTCGTAATATTCTTACGATAATTCGGAAATACAAAGAGGGACGTCCGTGTGTTATAACGTTTAACGTTTGATTCGATTTGAAGTCGGTTTTTGTTTTTACTCGTTAATATACTTGTGTTTAGAACTACCCTGGGCTAGCAATATAATGCTATAAAAAGAAATCACCAATTGACGGCTCTGTTTGTCAATAAAAATTTAATATAGAACTGCTAATATATTTAACACAATTAAATAACTGGAACCCTGAAATATGCGAGAAAACTTGCTTAGAATTTTAATATGTGAAATACTAAAAGAAAAATCGCTGTATTTTAACTAGATTCAAAGAATATTGCAAATTCTTTGTATCAGTCAACTTTAAGTTACTTGTGTAAGCAATATGTGAGCTTCCGTTGAAGTCTTATAAAGAACTTAGTCATCACATAAACTTAAATGAAAGTATATGAAATAGTTTTTGTAAGTCTCATTTATGGTTTAAGCAGTGATAGCCTACTTGTTTTAAATAAAGTTACCAATATATACTTTCAACCGACTTCAAAAGTAGATTCTTAATTCGTCTGTATGTTTTGTATGTCTGTTACCTTATAACTTGCGACAGGGTGAATCGATTTTGATGATTCTTGTTTTTATTTGAAAACTGGCGCTTTTAGTGTGGTCCCAGTTGAATTTGGTCCAATTCTGACTTATTCTTTTTTTTTTAAAAAGAAAGCTAACAATATTTCTTTTTTTTTTTTTTCAGAAATATTACTAACAATCTTGTTAACCATTCCAACTAAGCTTAAGCTTGTGCTAGGACATGGTTCACGGCAATAGTCCAATGGTGGATTCGAACCCACGACCTTACGATTCGCAGGCCGTACCCTAAACCATTAGGCTATTGACGATATTTGTATTAAATATGTGATGAATAACTCAATGTTACACCAGCTGATGTCGATGATAATTTTTATTGGCAAGGATGCACTTAAAGGGTAGTTAGATGAAAATTTGGTTAGTTAGTAGTTCTGATTAAGACAATTTCGTAAAATTCGTACGATAATAAGGAAATATAAAGGGAGCGTTTAACGTTTTATTTGAAGTCGGTTTTTGTTTTTAATTTATATATACTTGTAATTTCATATATATTACTATTATTCTAGATAGCAATTCCAAGTAAGCTTAAGCTTGTGATACGAGATAGTAGTCGAATGGGAGACTCATACTAACGTCCATACGTTTCGCAGCCCGTACCCTAAACCAATAGGCTAGTCTCTAATGATAGATAGACCTGATTAATTATGGGTGCGAGTTCGGCTTACCAATGAATTGACGGTTTTTTAAGTACAAGAAAAATCAGCGACCGGCGTACGACTTGTGACTGTCACGTCTATAAGCGTCTGTCTTTCCTTCCGATTACAATGTGTCGGACAAACTCCAGGACTGCATTTCCACTCAACATCAGGTGGGATCGTAGTCAAGCACTTGCTTAAAAAGTATAAAAAAAAAGCTTGGTGAAAAGTTGGTATTGAAAGCTCTGACTACCTCGACAGAATTAAAAGGACAAGACAGGTTTTTTAACTTATGCTTTATTTCACCTCTTCGGAATTGTATACAGAAAAATAATTATTAGATTTATTTTACTTATCGCAAACTCGGCAGCGAGATGATTTAATATTTGATCGTATAAAGTTGAACAATGGTAGGGGAATGTTCTAGAAAATATCATTGGAGATAAGCTACTCCCACCTTAACGTCTTTTATCAGGTATCTTAGTGAAACGGTGGCTTAATTTAATTTCGACCTTATAAGCGATATTAATATGATCATATCTGAAATCTCAGTGTGGTTATTCCATTTTTTATACAAGTTTAAACGCTGTTTATGACTACATATATTTATTTATTAAAATATTATGCTCATACATTACCTTATTGTATTATATTATATATATATATATATATGACTGTATAAAAAATGCCATGTTATATCAGTTTTGGGCGCGCCTGCCCTGTAGTTCTGGGCTCGTAGTATAAGACTACGGTATCCTTTGTCTAAAAGGGGCCTCGGGTTCACTGGGCAACAAGGGTTGGGACCTTTGTCGTCCGCTAAAGTGGACCCGGGAAGAAGGCGACATCGGCTGGCCTAAGTCGCCTTGCTCTGCGAGGACACAGAGGGGGAGGGATTAAGCTCTCCCCGGGACATGCTCTCCAAGACCACAGTGCAGTGCGTTCTACTGGAGATCCCGGAGCCCTTCACCATGCACCAGGAAAGGACCACCGGGGGGTTTTAGTGGAACCCCACCTTTATATATACTGTTATATATAAAGGTGGGTGATATATGCTGATATCTTTGCGACAGATACCAACTTGTGGAGTTAAAAGCCGTATTACACCTTTTTTAAATAAGAACTGTATCTTAAAAATGAAGTCGAGACGTAAACTTCACCTCGCATGCCTCCTGTTTGATGTTGTTAACTTTCAAAGGTCTTCTTATTTGTGCAAAAAGCTTACTATGGTTTCGGAGACAAGCCGCTATAACAACCTGCAGCGGTCGCACCAGTTAAGTATACAAACCCACAAGTCTACTGCATTCCGTGGTAGTTTTCGATATGCGCCGTCAAAATGTTGGAATAACATCCCCCCGTCTAATAGGACGTCTAAAACATTACCTAGATTTAAAAATAAATTGAAATGCTAAACTAAACTGAGTCTCAACGTAACCACGCCAACATTACCTACGACAAATCATTTATTTAACACTACATTTATGTTATTTATTATGTAATTTGTGTATATATATCTATATATATATATATATATATATATGTATATAGCTGCTTATTTTTAATATAAACATTTATGTAATGTACACCATATTAATACACAACCGAATCGTGTCCGCCTTAGTCTACACAGGTTTGGCTGAAAACCAGCGCTGTGCTACATGTGTGAGCACAGCACATGCTGAGCCAACCCCTTTTCGGCACAATTTCTATTTTGTTCTTTTTTTATGTTGTTTTTTGTCTTGTTTTACCTGTTGTTTCTGTGTTCTTGTGTCGAATTAATGTTTATTCTATTCTATTCTATATATATTGGCATTGGGTAGTTCTGGGTTCCGCTGAAAATCAGCGCTGTCGCATCCTTGCAACAGCACATACCGAAACGGTGTCAAATGTTGGCATTGTATTCTATTAGTGCGTTACTTCTTTTAATTGTATTTAGTTTATTTTTCTTTCTTTTTTTTATGTGTGCTATAATTTGTATGTAACGTGTTTGTATATTATAAATTCTAATAAATAAAATGTCTATGTCTACTTAATACCCCCATGCTTCGTTGATCATAAAACAGTTAAATAACGAATCTATCGTTTTTTTTTCACTTAACTCGATTATTTAATTTTCAAATTAGGAAAGACAGTTTACAACAAGACAACAGACAAATTACAACAACAAAATTAACAGTTTTCATCTCCAAGCCAGTATACCTTTCTTGATTTAAATCACTACGTCCATTTTTAACCTTTTCCCGTAAGTACATACATCATGAGGAATTCTTTAAGCTGTCATTTAATATCACACATTGCTAACTCCTTAATGATCGCGGTTCCAGCTCCAATATTCATGTGGATATACCTAATTTTCACACATCATCGGCATAAACGAGGCGTATCATTAACTTCTTTCGAATTGATTTTTCACTGAAAGGTAAATTTCAATTAGGTCGTAAACATTACTCTAGATCTTCCTCCTTTTTTTAAATCGGTTAAAGATACAACGTAAACATGAGCGTAATATTCCCAATTCATTCGAACGTTAGCTCGTCGATATATCTGGTTCGCTTTCGATTGCGAAATTTTCTGCGCGTTCCTTTCACACCGACAAGAGCGTGGGCGGTCTATTTGCTACACAGTTGGTGATGATTCCGAATCTTCTGTTACTTTAATAAAACACTACTCGGGCATTGACTTACGTCGTGTAAATCTTACTCACAAAATCGTCTTACAAAAAACATATCTACACCGTAATGAGTGGAATATTGTTTAATTGCAACATTGCTGTTTGCGCGTTTTGGCGCCATTAATGGATCCATCGATTAATTCCCAATAAACTAGCTCCCAATAAAGAGCTCTCCTTGAGTACAGTGCAGAGGGGCTCCGGTGCGTTCCACTGGAGATCCCGGAGCCCCTCACCATGCACCGAGGAAGGGCTACCGGGGAGGTTTTAGTGGGTAAAAACCCCACATAACCGCCGCTTTCCCCCCAGAAGGCGGGGTATCTTTTTGAAGATTTCCTCCTCGTTAACAAAAAAAAAAAGCTACCACTGCTCTTTTATTACATGAACTATACTACTACAATGGCTTAAATGTAAGAAATAATAAAAAAAATCACATATGAGACCTAAAAAGCTTGGTGAAAAGCGAAGGATGCCTCTGTCTACCTCACAGCGGGTAAAAGGACATGAGAGCTTATTTCTCTGATCTCGCTGATTTTATTCGTGCATATATATTGTAGCAGCTTTGTTACTTTTTTAAATTTTATTATTAATGCAGTATAGTTACAAGTTATTACAAAAACTACTACAAGTGTTAGCGAGGGACGTTCCGATGAAATAGAAAATATATAATATAACAATCATTTCTTTCTTCTCTGAAATTTTGATGATTCGTTCGACTTGACAATACTATATATTTTTTTATTTTTTATTATAAAGAACGCTAGCAATATTTTTTTTCAGAAATATTACTAACAATCTTGTTAACCATTCCAACTAAGCTTAAGCTTGTGCTAGGACATGGTTCACGGCAATAGTCCAATGGTGGATTCGAACCCACGACCTTACGATTCGCAGGCCGTACCCTGAACCATTAGGCTATTGACGCTTAATTCTTTAGTTAATCTTTTGCGTTGCTGGATTTTCTTCGGCCACTTCTCCCAGCGCCAACGCTTCCCGAATTACCACTCAAAGTTAGTTTAGCTTTTGAATGTCCCTTAGATTATCCGTGAAATAGCAACCGACCGAGTCGTGGTTCGGCCCTCTCGGGCACCCTCGGATCGGAATGCTTACGCGTGACATAGTAACCGTCAAGCCGAGGTTACCCCTCACCGGGGTGTCGAGTTACATAGAGGTTCAGGCTAAGCGACCTAAGAGCTGTGCCACCTCTCAATCCGGTGAAGCAGTCAAGGCCAACCTCTCTGGCCAATCTGTGTAGTTCGTCATAAAAAATAGTTAATCTTTCTTCTTATCCATACAATATTTAACGACAACTCTCAATTACACCATAAAATACTGCGCATTTTAAAGGTCAATGCCGCTTAAAAACCGACTTCAAAAAGGAGTCAGTGTTTTTGCTCACGAAATATATCATAAATCACCTAACGTCCGTTATATATATATATTATAAAGCGTCAATAGCCTAATGGTTTTGGGTACGGCCTGCGAATCGTAAGGTTGTGGGTTCGAATCCACCATTCGACTATCGCCGTGAACCATGTCCTAGCACAAGCTTAAGCTTAGTTGGAATGGTTAACAAGATTGTTAGTAATATTTCTGAAAAAAGAAGGAAATATTGCTAGCTTTCTTTTAAAAGGAAAAAAACAAATTTTGAAATTATTTTTATATTGGTTTATGGACGTTTCTTTCAATTGCGTTCCATATTAAATTTAATAACCTTTTGGGCTCCAAAGTATAAAACTAAGGAACCACGACCGGACACCGAAAAGTACTAAGAAAATCGAATAGAATTTTTTTCCTTGATTGAGATATTGGTCGGTTTTGACAATCCAAAACTAGGTTAAGTATTAAGACAACGAGCGTGAATGTGGAAAAATAAAGAGAATGTGGACGATCAGTAACAAAACTTTTATGCTTAGGCAATATACGAGAGCATCTGTGCATTCAATAAACGCTACTGGTTTATCCGTCACTGGCGAAAGACGTTAGATATACAAATAAAGGGTCGGTTAAGAAAGTTTGAATATCTCGGAAGATAAAGATGCTAGCTAACTGAAATAAATTGTGAATGATAGCCAATTAAATATCCATAAAATAAAATATCTTTATTAATTTATTTATATTTTATCAAAAACATAAACTTAAACGAAAAAGAAAAATATCTTACATAAACTTGGATAATACCGTATTTTTTCGCCACATGGTGGTAAAATGCTAAAGTTTAAATAAATTTAAAATTTATTAAAAAATACTTATTCTTACGCACAATTTATTTCAGTTAGCTAGCGTCTTTATCTTCCGAGATATTCAAACTTTCTTAACCGACCCTTTATTTTTGCTCACAGCTATACATTTAAGCTTAATCTCCCTATTCCTATGTGTTGAACGAGTTAATGCTTTTGTATTTCTATAACGATTATCCTCACCTTGAATCATAAATAAAACGGCTCTCGCTTCAGGCGTCATTTGTGCCGAGATTTTTTCCACAGATTTGTGAGGTTTCCGTTCGAGAGTAATTGAATTTCATTGTATCGTAGATGTTGAAACAATTTTTGTGTTATTTTTTTTTTTTGAAGCATAACGTTTGTGTTCACAAATGCATATGTGTATTTAGTACAAGTCAATACAAACTGATTTAATGATTGAATGTTTATATATATATATTTTTAATTCCTTATTCGTGCAAATTATAAACAGGCTAAAAGGCATTCTCTGTCATAGATCGACTTTAGGGTTTTGTAGAGACAAAATAAAGGATGCAATCTTGAAATATATATGTTTACAGAGAAAATAAGAACAATTGAAACAAAAATATATAAAATAATTATATAAAACAAACATATATATATGTATATATATATATATATATATATATATATATATATATATATATATATATATATATATATATATATCTATTGTTAGCTACCTTGCTCAACATCGCACATGTGAGATAATTGTAGTATAGTTGCTCCTTTGACTATCGAATGATTCGTTTCCGATGTTTAGATTATATGTCTGTCAAATGCAGTTGCCAGTTACTATTTATTTATAACAGTTTCATTTCATTCGACACATATATTATATATGTGTTTAAATACGAATAATTAGTTATTAATGTATGTGCTATTACAACCAAAGAAAGAGTATTAAATATGTAAAGCATTGTGAGAAGTCGTGTTGTTGACTCCACATAGTATAAGAGCAACGGTACAGTTCAAAGAGTCTCTTAGAGTTGTTCTTCGGTGGCGTCGCTTAGTGTTGTTAGTGTTATTCGTCGGTATATAAGTTAAGTACTCTTGTTATTTACCTTGTCTTATATATTATACATGTACTATGAGTAAGGTGACAAACCTATATTTATGGTGATGTTATTAATATGTTATTTATTTACTAAAATACATCTGATGTATGTGTTACAATGAATATGAAAGTATCAAAGTTAAATAAAATGATAATACTGATAATAAGTATACTATTAACTGCTCCTGATTCTAACACACACAACATATTTTATATTTTATCATATTATTAACAGCAATACATCAAGAGCCTTAGAGGTAATTTAATAAAGACTTACTGACTTTCGTTCAGAGATTCACTTGTAAAGGGCTTTTCCTCCAGAATAACTCACTTGTTCTAAACTGTACGCTGATTGTCTACAGAGAGATTCCTCTCCTTTTTATCCTAAATTTCCAGTATATGCATCTTTTGAAAGACGGAAGCGGTAACGGCCTTGGTTGCTGACAACCGATAAAAGTACTTTAGTTGACTAAACTAAAGTACTTTTACAGTCAGTCCATTAACTTTATAGATTATAATATTCAGTAGGACCAACTGTCGCTAACAATAATATTTATAACTAAATTGGCATTCAGTAGGACCAACTGTCGCTTACAATATGTTTGTTATATATACATGCATTTAGATATACGCATAGGGACAGAAATGGTGAATATGAAAACTATTAGATGTCTATGTCTAAATATTAACCGTTTATGAGATTTTATATTATATTTGAAATATTGTTTGCAAATTTTTTTTTTTTTATAATAATATGATTTTATTTCAAACCAAAAATTTCATGTACAGACCAGTTCGATAATAGTAGTAGTAAAACTGTGTCGCAGCTATTAACGCCCATCTCCAAACAGTTAAATATAAATACAAATAAAAATTTAGTAAAATTAACAACTTATAATGTAATTTAGTGTAATCGTTTTGTGTGTGTGGGTGTGTTTGTGTGTAAAAGGTTGCGTGTGTTGAAGAGTGACTGTATGTGTAGTTATGAGTATGAAGGGAGTTACTCTGACTGTTTATTATGGTTTTAAAAGATCTTCTGTAAATTCATACGAGAGGGTTTGGAGCCATTCAGTAACATGTGTCTTACATTATTTTAGTGGTAATGGGTATATATGTAATAATTTATTTACTTTATTGTACAAAAAGGCACTTAGGATGTAAAATTATTAAATATTGTATTGATTTAAAAGTCAGCGAAGTCCCTCAATATTAGGCAAAAGTGATTAGACCTTAAATATACTCATGCTCTATAAGGTCTTCTGTCATGATATGATGCAAATTGCGCGAACCTTTAAAATCCCTTCAAAAATATTAGCTGAAGTTTCCGGACTTCAAAAGCTCAGCGGATATTCGACGGTGAAGTTTACGACCGGAACAGAAGGATAAAGTCATTTCTACTAAAGTGCTTGCAAGCGACTTTCTCAGTAAAATATACTCAAAATAGATACTTCCTTATCTTTATACCCTTTAGGGATATTCGAGAAAATTAATTGAGTCATGAGACCGTATTAATATAATGGAGTCAATATAAGCTTTATGATTTAAAGCTAACGAATAGAGTTTATTTTCAAATCTTATTCTAAGCGTTCTTCGTCCTATCTTGCGACAGGGTCCACTTTCCAGCCCTGTAGTTCTGGGCTCTCAAGAATAAGACTACGGTATCCCCTGCCTGTCGTATAAGGCGACTAAAAGGGGCCTCGGGTTCACTGGGCGACAAGGGTGGGGGCCTTTGTCGTCCGCTAAGGTGGACCCGGGAAGAAGGCGACATCGGCTGGCCCGTGTAGCCTTGCACTATGAGGGCACAGGGGGGGAGGGAGTAACCTCCCCCCCGGAACGTGCTCTCCTTGAGCACAGTGCATAGGGGCTCCGGTGCGTTCCACTGGAGATCCCGGAGCCCCTCGTCATGCACCGAGGAAAGGGCCACCGGGGAGGTTTTAGTGGGTAAAACCCCATATAACCGCCGCCTTCCCCCCAGAAGGCGGGGTATCTTTTTGAAGATTTCTTCCCCGTTAAAAAAAAAAAAAAGGGTCCACTTTCCACGTTAAACATTCTTAAATAATATATGCAACATCTGTATATATAAAAGAGAAAGTGTGTGGGTATGTTCCATATAGGCTCCGAAACGGCTTGACCGAATTCAATGATACTTTCAGGGAATCTTCAGATTAACCTGGCGAGTAATCCTGTAAAGTTTGGTCACGATCGGAGCACTCCTCTTTTTGAACTGTCAAATACAGCTTTTTTTTACTATGATGATATTTTATTGTTTTATAAACCAAATTTGTATTGACACATGCGTTGTGTATATTTATGTCATTATGAAACATATTGAAGTACAATGGAGTATATTGAAGTATAACAAAGAATATTAAAACCCTAAATGATAGGAATGATATTGTATTTACTGATATATACATGAGTGGAAATGATCTTCATCCGCTCGAGAAGAGAATAGAAGTGAATGAATTTTTTTTTAAAGAAATATTACTACCAATCTTGTTAACTATTCCAACTAAGCTTAAGCTTGTGCTAGGACATGGTTAACGGCAATAGTCGAACCCACGACCTTACGATTTGCAGGCCGTACCCTAAACTATTAGGCTATTGACGCTTTGCTCGAATACGGAGAGAATGAAAACTGGGTACGCTAGTTTGTTATAAATGTTTACCGACAATTTTTTTTAATTTAAAAGGCAGACGTTATGTACAGGCGTATCACGTGATCGATAAATATATCCATCACATTCTGAACCCATCAATCATACCTTACTAAGCACATTTGGATTGTTAACAGGTATATTTAAGAATAGAGACAAAAAACCTTTTGCCATACCCACATAACTTCTCATTGCAATAATTCGTTATATTGAAAAAGAACGAGAACGTTAACTGCGTTAGAGATATACCGCGCGGTAGAATTAATTATTTTTTCACAGAAAGCTTATAAATCTCGCAGACATGCCGGCAGGGGATTGTTACCGAAAGCGGGAATTATTTTGCGGCACTAGAATTATTTGATTTTAAATTGTATTTTTTTTCCTTTTCTCGAATAATGTTAAATTATAATTTTATAAAAAAAATATTTTTCAGAGCAATTTGTGAAGAACTTTTGTTAAGTACGTCTTATCTCAAGACGTTAAGAATAAGAATCTACGTTTGTGAATAGATTCAGATTTTTATTGGTAATTATAATAAATTACAAGTCGCTTTTTACAAATTAAATTAGATAATTGAACAGGAAAAAAATAATGAAAAAATAGTACATCGAAGAAATAAAATGCTAATAATTTGTAATTTGAGATTTGTCATTTCCTCCACACCATAAAATGGCCTCTCAACCAGCAATGATTACAATCTATTTTTAAACAAACTTCCAGTCTAGTTAAGACTGGGAGCTTCAGTTATGTGCTTAGGGAGTCGATTGTAGATCGCGGGGCCTGTGACGTGTGTCATCTTGTCCGATTTCGCGAGACGATGAGTTAAGAAGTGTTAATTTATTATTTGCTCCGCGGGTGTTAGCTTTGTATGAAAAATACTTGAACTAGTAGTTTCTTTACAGCGGTCTTCACTTTTTATTCGACCTGTGTAGAGAGGGCTAGCTCAATGTCCAACCGCATGAAATTGTAGTGGTACGCTATGAAAACGAGTTCGATCCCGACCGATAAATTTGTTAATTGCAATTTTAAGTGCTGATTTTCCACGTGCTCAGTGGTGAAAGAGAACATCGTGAAGAAATATGGTCGAAAAATTTCACAGATATGTGAAGTCTGCCATTCGCATTAGGGCCGCGTGGCGGACTATGCCCTGATTTTTTCACTACAGGGAATTTTATTTTATATTATTAACAGTGGGACTTATATATGCTGTAACTTTGATCTTTAACGTGTAGATTGTCCATGGTCGGTGGCGATTCCCTGAAGTGTAAAATCCCTTATAATTTTTTTTTAAAAAAAACGAAATCACCCCTATTACGAAGTGTGGAATTTGATCAAGTGCTGGGACAAATATTTGTATTAAGCCATTGAAAGCTTTCGTATTCTAGTTGTTTATACTCATAATTTGCATTTGTTATGACATCTATGACGCATATGAAATCCCAGAGTTGATTTCTAATCTGAAGCTTCTACACGATCTGATTTATACTTCATTGGAACGATGGACAGAACGGCTTATATCTCGACACCTTGAAATAATAACGTGAAATGTGTAGTACGTTTTTATTCGGATGTACTGCAATCCTATCACATCACGAGATTTCTAATACCATGCACACGTTTGACTTGAAATTTAGTATATATCAAGATGTAGTCGGCTCACTAAGAAGTGCTTTCACGTTGAACGTATTGAATTATTCATCTAACTATTTATTAGTCGTTGTTCTATAATCGAAATTCTTCTTTAAGAGCATTGAAATCACATACAATTCGCAGTCGTAACTGATTTGGTGAATCTGTCAGTCATTATTAATCATAGTTACTTAACAGTTGCCTAGCAATATTTATAAACATTCTTGGCAATCATTCCGACTAAGCTTACGCTCATGCTATGCTATACATGGTTTTTTTATGGGTTATAAACTAGTGCTTGACCACAATCCCACGTGATGTTAAGTGGTGATATAGTCGAAAGTTGGTACGCGCTTTAGTAAGTGCCTATTCAATCTTTCTTTCTTCTTTTCTTGAAGGCTCCCACGACGTACTTAGTTCATGTCAATAGTCGATTGGTGGGTTTGAATCTACGACCTAATGTTTCGCGTACCGCATCCTTAACCATTAGGCTGTTGATGCTAAAATTTAAGACTTTTTTCCTCAAAAAAAATTCTAAAGCGTATTATTGTTATAGACATTACATTATTCCATTAAAAATGTAATAGCATTGAACCCCTATTTCCAGACTTCGCACGTTCAGTCGTAAATTTCAGTAATAGATGTAATTGGAAAGTCTTGCTCTGAGGTATTATACTGTGATTTATTTATACGATTAATATAAACTTTTGTTTTATTAAATCTTTTGTTACGTCCTATATAACAAAAAATATCATTTTGTCTGTACTGCAGCGTAATGAAACGTAAACAACAAACTAGCGGCACTACGCTGCCGTCATACAGTTCTTGTAACTACACTCGTGAAAAAAAATAAAGGGTCGGTTATGAAAGTTTGAATATCTCGAAATATAATAGACGCTAGCATCTATAATCTTTTTTTTTTTTTTTGTTGACGGGGAGGAAATCTTCCGAAAGATACCCCGCCTTCTGGGGGGAAGGCGGCGGTTATGTGGGGTTCTTACCCACTAAAACCTCCCCGGTGGCCCTTTCCTCGGTGCATGACGAGGGGCTCCGGGATCTCCAGCGGAACGCACCGGAGCCCCTCTGCACTGTGCTCAAGGAGAGCACGTCCCGGGGGGGAGGTTACTCCCTCCCTCCTGTGCCCTCGCAGCGCAAGGCGACACGGGCCAGCCGATGTCGCCTTCTTCCCGGAGTCCCGCTTTGGTGGACGACTCAGGCCCCCACCCTTGTCGCCCAGTGAACCCGAGGCCCCTTTTAGTCGCCTTGTACGACAGGCAGGGGATACCGTAGTCTTATTCTTGAGAGCCCAGAACTACAGGGCTGCGGGCCGGTCTGCCACCGGCCCGCCTGCGCCATCTCCGAACGGGATCCCGATCCCGTTCTGCGGTCTCCTTCTGGGTCATTACTGACTCGCAGAAGGAGACCAGCGCCTTCCAGCATCTATAATCTCTACCTAGTCTTTTCTGTTGGGTTGACGGCGCGATGGTTGCATTTTTTCAGTTTTAAATTCGCTCTTATCGTAATGTTAATCAAATGGCTACATATTTAGTTAAAAAGTTAAGCGTCTAGCTTGTTTTCTTTATTGTAGCATAAAAAAGACCTTTTGCATTTACTTTTAAAACTTGATCCGTGAAATGTAACTCTCAGATTTCTTAAACAAAGAAGGCGGCTACTTTACTGGACTGGTTCCTTTTACATTGTTCAACTTAAGATTTTAAAATGAAATTTGTTTTAAATTAAAATTCTTATCTTTGTTTTATGTAATTTACGAATCTATGTAACTTTTTCTTTTAAAAGTTATTTTAGTAAAATATAATATTTTTTTCAATATTTTATCCGCACCGAACTTAAAATAATTTTTAACATTTATACAAATACCGTAGAGAGAAAAGACCAACCATTTAAAACTCAACTATAAAATTAAATGAAATATATATAATATATAAACGAAACGAAATTAATTCGTTCTTCTTCTTCTTTTTCTGTTTCTTCTCATCAAACTACCTTTAAGTACATCCTTTCCAATAAATAAATCATCGAAATCGATTGGCATTCAATTTAGTTATTCGTACATTTGTCGCACACATACGAGTATATAATATAAATCTACGACTTATACGGTTTTCTCATGAACTTCATTGTCAGCGCTGGACAAAAATGCGATATTTTTTTGTATTATGACGAACTACACAGATTGGCCAGAGAGGCTGGCCTTGACTGCTTCACCGGATTGAGAGGTGGCACAGCTCTTAGGTCGCTTAGCCTGAACCTCTATTGCTAGTACTCGACACAAGAGTCCCCCCCGGTGAGGGGTAACCTCGGCTTGGACGGTTACTATTTACGCGTAAGCATTCCGATCCGAGGGTGCCCGAGAGGGCCGACCCACGACTCTGTCGACAATAATGCGTATGCACCAGTTTTCAAATGGAAAAAGAATCAACATAATCGGTTCACCCAGTCCAAAGTTGTAAGGTAGCAAATATAATAAAATACTGACGAATTGATAACTTTACTTTTTTGAAGTCGGTTAAAAAATGTACCACCATTCCACGATATAGTTTACACAAAAAGTTTACGACCGCTGGTGAAATTAGAGTGTAGTCACTATGCACTATAACACGAAATGGGACAGAACAATGTAGGGCAGACTAACCGAAG
Organism: Meandrusa payeni; assembly: GCA_029286785.1. Taxonomy (NCBI): domain Eukaryota; kingdom Metazoa; phylum Arthropoda; class Insecta; order Lepidoptera; family Papilionidae; genus Meandrusa; species Meandrusa payeni. Next base: position 5,903,208 of record JAGSMX010000023.1, read on the forward strand.
TATTGAACTTTCGACCTTTTCGCAATACTAGGTGTATTTTATTATTATATATTTACTTTATTTATTCGATTTTAGATAAATAGATTTACTAGAAGAAGCTTTATTACACATACTCGTATCTATCTAAATTTCTTATCTAAAAGTTAAAATAGCGTTTTAACATTCTAAGTGAACAATTATACTAGACAAGTTGGTCATTTTACACCGACTTCAAAAACGGAGGTTCTCAATGTGTCTGTATTTTTAATAAGGCGTGGCAAACGAGCTTACGGCTCACCTGACCTTAAGTAATCACCGGAGCCCATGAACATCTACAGCACCAGAGGAGCTGCAGGTGCGTTCCCGGCCGAGATAGGAGTGGTGGAGTAAAGGTCCCTTAAATTGTAAACGTTCGGAAACACCGCTGGTGACAGTTGATTCCACTGGTTGACAGTGCGTAGAAGAAAGTTACTCGAGAAACGTACAGTCGTGGAACGCCAACCATCAAGATGGTGGCGGTGGAATTTGGAATTATGATTGAGATGTGCGGTAATAGAAATCGGTTTATGTTTGTTACGTTATAACTTTGGATTGGGTGAACCGATTTTGGTGATTATTTTTTCAATTGAAAGCTGGTGATTTCCCATTTTGGACAATGACATCCATGATAAAACCCTGTAAGTCTTAAATCCTCAGTGGTTGAAGTCGAATGTCTTTGACCAGTGTGTGTTACCAGTGATGACATACGGATCAGAAACGTGGTCTCTCACTATGGGCCTCATAAGCAAGCTCAAAGTCGCACAACGAGCTATGGAAAGGGCTATGCTCGGAGTATCTCTACGAGATCAAATCAGGAATGAGGAGATTCGTAGACGAACGAAGGTAACCGACATAGCTCGCCGGATAAGCAAGTTGAAGTCGAAAAGAAACAGATGGCCGATGGGGCCGAAAAGTTCTCGATTGGACATCATGAACAGCAAGCGCAGTGTGGGACGTCCACCCGCAAGGTGGTCTGACGACCTCATAAAGGTCGCAGGACGCAGCTGGATGCGGGCCGCTTACAACCGGTCCCTTTGGAAATCGTTGGGGGAGGCCTATGTCCAGCAGTGGATGTTTTACGGCTGAAACGATGAAGTCTTAAATGTACATTAAATATGTGTGCGACAAATGGACGAACAATTTCACGCCACTCAATTTCGAAGATTTTTTATTGGAAAGGATGTTCTTTAAGAGTAGATTGATGAGAGTTTGTTTAGGTTCTAATTAATTTGGTTTCGTAATATTCCTATTCGATTTGAAGCCGCTTTTTTATTTAGAAAGTAGTAGTAGTATTAGTAAATATAAAAGTTAAAGCCTTTATATATTTGTCCCACTTCTGATCACAGGTCTTCTCTGTAAAGAGAGTATAAGGGCGTAATCCACCACGCGGCCCCAGTGTGAATTGGCAGACTTCACATGTCTTAGAAAAATTTTTCTAGGACATATAGGTTTCCTCACGATGTTTTCCTTCACCGCCAACCGAGTGGTCAATCAGCACATAAAATTGCACCAACAAATTTATTGGTGCTGGCACCAGGGATCGAACTCGGGTTCCGCCTCAAGTTGCATAGTATAGCGTACTATGAAACTTTTTTTTTTGGTTTTGTTGACGTGGAGGAAATCTTCGCTATCTTTGCGAATCCCCGTCTTCTAGGGGAAGGCGGCAGTTATGTGGTTATCTTACCCACTAAAACCTCCCCGGTGCCCCTTTCCTCGGTGCATGACGAGGGGCTCCGGCATCTCACGTGGAACGCACCGGAGCCCTTCTGCACTGTGCTCAAGGAGAGCACGTCCCGGGGGGAGGTTACTCCTTCCCCCTGAACCTTCGCAGCGCACGGCAACACGGGCCAACCGATGTCGCTTTCTTCCCGGGTCCACTGTGGTGGACGACGCAGGCCCTTGTCGCCCAGTGAACCCGAGGCCCCTTTTAGTCGCCTTATACGACAGGCAGGGGATACCGTAGTCTTATTCTTGAGAGCCCAGAACTACAGGGCTGCGGGCCAGCGTACTATGAAACTTGAGGCGACCGCCCGGACACTGCTACCACGACATTATTTAAGTACTCGTAAATAAACTTGTTACTATTTGAATCAAAAGGATTTAGGTACACGCAATTAAAAGGTGTAACATGATTTTCTTTGGAATTAAATAAAAACGTAAATGATATTGACTTAGGGAATTGGGGCAACCATGAAACCATTGTTAATACATAGTAATTAATTCTCGTCCAATGGAGTTTGACCAATTAGGGCGGCGTATGTTTGAGTTGGGTTAATATTGGACTAAATTGATGATTTAAAGATTATGAATTATAAGCTGCGCCCCGCGGTGTTGCCAGGTATTGAAAAGTATGTATGTGTATCTACTTTAAATACCAGATGTGTTAAAAAGTTTTATTTTAATACTAGAGTATCCAGCTCGCTTTGTCGGGTTAGATTTTGCTTTATTTTTTTAAACATTCACAATATATTAAATTATTCATTTCTCTCCGTATTCATTCTCTTCTCGAGCGGGTGAAGATCATTACCTACACCCATGTATATATCAGTAAATACAATATCATTCTTATCAGGGAAATATTGTACTTTAATATAGAGTATATTTTGAACCGTATTGAACTTCAATGCGGTTCATAATGACATAAACATACACAACGCATGTGTCAATATAAATTGGGATTATAAAACAATAGAATATCATCATAGTAAATCAAAGCTGTATTTGAGGAGTGCTCCGATCGTCATCAAACTTTATAGGATTACTTGTCAGGCCAATCTGAAGATTCCCTGAAAGTTTCATTGAAATCGGTCCAGCCGTTTCGGAGCCTATTTGGAACATACCCATACACTTTCTCTTGTATATATATATATATTAGAGATGAAACGGATAGTAGTGTGGCCGGATACCGGATATCGGATATTCGGCAAGCTACTAGGCTGGAGCGCCGGATATTCGGCCCTTTATTGCGTTGACGCGATCAGTTTGATTTGAATATTGGCGCGGTAAACGAGATCGGATATATTCAGGCGCATTCGGATCGCACGTAAGCGGTGTCGCCTCTTACCAACAAATGCGGAAAATTTGGTATTTATTCACCACAATTTGCCACTTGTTAATTTTGAGTATTAAACTAATAATTAATAAAACAAACATTTTTGATGTGCGATTATAAAAATTAAAAATAAACGGTGTCCATAACCTATTGGAGTATGATTGATTTGCCTTGAATAAAATAATGAGATTTTTTTAAAATTATACTATCCGGTATCCGGCCTTGTTTTCACTATACGGTATCCGGCCGGATAGTGAAAACAAGGCCGGATAGGCCGGATACCGGATAGTTACCGGATATCCGTTTCATCTCTAATATATATAGATATTTTTGTTTTATCTATTTTTTAAATCTTTATAACACTTGCAATATATAATAAAAAAGGAAAAAAATCCTTTGCACTTAACACGTGATAGGGCAAAACGATATTTTCTTTTCGAAGAGATTATTTTTCTCGAATGATCTTAAGAATTTTTATACGAGTACAAACATAATGGGCCCTAAAATTTAAAGCTAATGCTTAATTGATATAAGAAGCAACATGCCGGTATTACTTTTTCTCTTATCGGTTTTCCGACTGATTTATTTCCTAAAGGCAAGAAGTCGTGTTTGATGCGCGCTTTGGCGGTCTCCATTTAAATATTTACCGATTTATTTATTTTTTTATGACGAACTACATAGATTGGCACAGGCTGGCCTTGACTGCTTCACCGGATTGAGAGGTGGCACAGCTCTTAGGTCGCTTAGCCTGAACCTCTATTGCTAGTAACTCGTCACAAGGGTCCCCCCGGTGAGGGGTAACTTCGGCTTGGACGGTTACTATGTTACGAGTAAGCATTCCGATCCGAGGGCGCCCGAGAGGGCCGAACCACGACTCGGTCGGTTGCTATTTCACGGATAATCCAAGGGACATTCAAAAGCTAAATTAACTTTGAGTGCCACTTCGGGAATATTTACCGATCAAACAGATAGCAATAAATACTTCGTTTCGAACAACATTTCTTTGCTACGGACAAAAAATATTAGTTGTTTCTTATTTTCCCCATTGTTGATTTCGTACTTTTTTTTTTGTACAAGGATAATGTTCGATGGAGACGATTTACGACTATAGACTGGTTATTAAAGGGTTGGTTCGAATGATACATATCGATATATCAATATGTATATGGTTCAGGATATCATTTATCGTTATCCGGAATCATATACTCTTACATAGTCGTATATTGATAGTACATTCTAGATCTTTAAAACGTCTCTACAGATATGCATACTATAGTTTTTTTATTCAGTTATATTTACAATATTTTTTCAGAAAACATTACTAACATTCTTTTTTTTTGTTAACGGGGAGGATATCTTCAAAGATACCCCGCCTTCTGGGGAAGGCGGCGGTTATGTGAGGTTTTACCCACTAAAACCTCCCCGGTGGCCCTTACCTCGGTGCATGGCGAGGGGCTCTCCAGTGGAACGCACCGGAGCCCCTCTGCACTGTGCTCAAGGAGAGCACGTCCCGGGGAGGTTTCTCCCTCCCCTGTGCCCTCATAGTGCAAGGCTACACGGGCCAGCCAATGTCGCCTTCTTCCCGGGTCCACCTTAGCGGACGACAAAGGCCCCACCCTTGCCGCCCAGTGAACCCGAGGCCCCTTTAGTCGCCTTATACGACAGGCAGGTAGTCTTATTCTTGAGAGCCCAGAACTACAGGGCTGACATTTACTAACATTCTTGGTAACCATTCCAACTAAGCTTAAGCTTGTGCTAGGAGATGGTTCACGTCAATAGTCGAATAGTGGATTCGAACCTACGATTCGCAGACCGTATCCTAAACCATTAGGCTATTGACGCTTCTTATTCTTGTGAAACTAAATACATAACTAAAAAAATCGCAAGGACCGTGGTAGCTCAGTGTCCGGACGGTTGACTCAATTCGCTTCAAGTTGCGTAGTACGCTAGCAACCCAAGTTCGATCCCCGGTGCCAATAAACCAATTTTATCTAGAGAAGCATCGCGAAGAAACCTGCGTATGAATACATTTTCTAAGATCTGTGAAGTCTGTTAATTCGCACTATGGTTGCGTGGCAGACTATGCCCTTATAATCTTTTTACAGAGAAGGCTTGTGGCAGCTAGCAGCGCAGCAGTGGGTGGCATTGTTCTTAGATATATTTATATTTTGTGATGAATTACACAGATTAGTCAGAGAACCTGACTTTTACTAAGTCACCGAATTGAGAAGTGACATTGTTCTTAGATGTATTTTTATATACCTATCCAACTATTCATAAGCTCTCACGTCCGTTTTACTCTAGCCGGGTAGACAGAATCATCTTTCGCTGTCCGCTTTTCACCTTATAAGGTCCCATAATTGACAGTATTACGATATACGCTCTTATTCCATTTAAGACTACATAATTGGTGTAATATAATATTATAAACGTATTATTTAAATCAGATAACACAATATCTATTGATATCATTTTGTTGTTATTTTTTTGCTTTGTGTTACATTAAAAATATGTACACAAATAATTAAAATAAGAACACAAATGAATAAATATGCTACCATCTTATTACATTTTGTGCATATAGGCGTATAGGGATTTAAACACCCTTTTATATTTAAAAGTAAAAGCTTATATTAAAGTAATGGAAAAATAAAAAAGTACAAATTCACAGTTATGTATGCGAAGTACATATTTTGATAATTCTTATCTCTTTCACAGCCCTCGTTTTATTAAGAGCTGTCGTAAAACGCCTCTAAAAGCTTACCATGATATTTTAAAAAAGGAAATAACTTTATACTACATATTATATACTATTTTTATGTACTGACATTTTTTTATTTATTTTATTAACAAATTGTAAAAAAGACGGGTTCAATGCCAAAAGACATTGCTGCCGGTCTACCTTGGGGTTGTGTAGAGATAAAGTAACGGAAGCAAGCTTGAATTTTTTTTGTAAGATAAATACTTGCATATATTCATATAAGTAAATTAAAGGTATATAAAAAAAAAACTACGCTATGAGATTCAACAAAATTAAGAGCAGTAGTGGCCTAATAGTTTCATTTTTCAATGTTATGATCGACCCGTCATCATTATCTGTTTCGTTAACCTTCGACCCATAAGATAGGAGGTGAGCCTATCGCCACTAACTGATCGTTTACAAATTTACGTTGAAAAAGGGTGGCTATTGGAAAGCATTTGAATGTCAGATTATCATTCAACCTCTTGTTGCTTCGAAGGTAATCTTGTGAAATTGATATTTATATTAAAATTGCTTATTCACTCGTTGAATAGAAGCCAATTCAAATTTGAATCAATTTTTCAGAATGTTCGGTTCGTTCCGAACTCACTGGAAATGTCACGAAGCATACCTTTCTCTTTTCTTATTGCAACAACAAAAATGTCTCTCTATTCAGTAGTATTTATAACTTTCCAGTCCTGGAATGGGTTAGTAAATCAAACTACTATTGTATTATATATAACGTTATACACATTCCCAACAAACACAAATTCAAGTATAAATTTGCTTAAACTTTGTACTTAGAATAAATTTTAGAGCGGAGTCCGTAGTAACTCCATCATTTTGCGGTACAAAATATTATATTAAATTTAGTTCAAGCTTTGTTGTAATGTTGTTAAAAGCTTAATGTACAAAGTTGTATAATTTTTGGGTACTGCAAATGATGTTTAATATACTTAAAATATTGTGATAACAGCCAACATTTATCACCGATAAAAAAATTATAAATATACGATAAAAATTGGCTCACGTTTGGCTTCTATCATGGTTGATGGAAGGCGAATATGAAGCGAATAAGATGGAACACGTGAGCCTATAAGGTGTCTGTTCACATTGGACTTAAAGGTGTTCAGATTGTACCCGTATGGAAAGACTGATCCCGGCAGAGAGTTCTATTCCTTAGCCGTCCGTATAAGGAAAGTGGAGGCAAACCGCTCCGTGCGTATCGATGAGAACAATGTAAGGGTGGAACTCCTCGTCGGGCTTAGTCGGTCTGTGATGGAAAGTGTTTGGAGGTATTAGGTTATGCACACCACGTCACACCACCGCATACTCGCCGAAATGCAACCGATAAAAAACTAAATAAATTACAGCATATGTATGTCTTATAATATTCTAATGTATATAGTATACTCTATATTGAAAGTATTAAGACAGTACAAAGCGGCCCCAGCAAATTGCACACGTGTAAGAACATTTTCTAAAACATGTAGCTTTTCTCACGATATTTCCTTCACCGCCGAGTACGTGGTTAATCAGCAGAAATAAATTTGACAAGCAATTTTATTTTTAAATTTGGTACCGGCACGGAGAACTGAGCTCGGGTTCCTAGCGTATTATGCATATTGAGGCGACCACCTGGACACTAGGTCCCTCACCCTTCACCCTTCTGTCAAGTTACTAGCTAATAAAGCTTCAGGCTAAGCGACCTCAGAGCTATGCCACCTCTCAGTCCAGTCCAAACAGTAAAGGCCAGCCTCTCTGTAACTGTGTAGGACGTCCCTAAAAAAATCTTTTTTTTTGTTGACGGGGAGGAAATCTTCACAAAGATACCCCGCCTTCTCCTCGGTGCATGACGAGGGGCTTCGGGATCTCACGTGGAACGCACCGGAGCCCCTCTGCACTGTGCTCAAGGAGAGCACGTCCCGGGGGGGAGGTTACTCCCTCCTCCCCTGTGCCCTCGCAGCTAAAGGCGACACGGGCCAGCCGATGTCACCTTCTTCCCGGGTTCACTTTGGTGGACGACGCAGGCCCCCACCCTTGTCGCCCATTGAACCCGAGGCCCCTTGTAGTCGGCTTGTACGACAGGCAGGGGATACCGTAGTCTTATTCTTGAGAGCCCAGAACTACAGGGCTGACATTATAAAAACCTTTTTTTTTTTTTGTTGACGGGGAGGAAATCTTCACAAAGATACCCCGCCTTCTCCTCGGTGCATGACGAGGGGTTTCAGGATCTCACGTGGAACGCACCGGAGCCCCTCTGCACTGTGCTCAAGAAGAGCACGTCCCGGGGAGGTTACTCCCTCCTCCCTGTGCCCTCGCAGCGCAAGGCGACACGGGCCAGCCGATGTCACCTTCTTCCCGGGTTCACTTTGGTGGACGACGCAGGCCCCCACCCTTGTCGCCCAGTGAACCCGAGGCCCCTTTTAGTCGCCTTGTACGACAGGCAGGGGATACCGTAGTCTTATTCTTGAGAGCCCAGAACTACAGGGCTGACATTATAAAAACCTTTTTTTTTTTTTGTTAACGGGGAGGAAATCTTCACAAAGATACCCCGCCTTCTCCTCGGTGCATGACGAGGGGTTCCGGTATCTCACGAGGAACGCACCGGAGCCCCCCTTCACTGTGCTCAAGAAGAGCACGCCCCGGGGGGAGGTTACTCCCTCCCCCCAGTGCCCTCGCAGCGCAAGGCGACACGGGCCAGCCGATGTCACCTTCTTCCCGGGTTCACTTTGGTGGACGACGCAGGCCCCCACCCTTGTCGCCCAGTGAACCCGAGGCCCCTTTTAGTCGCCTTGTACGACAGGCAGGGGATACCGTAGTCTTATTCTTGAGAGCCCAGAACTACAGGGCTGCTGCTTACATTATAAAAACCTTTTTTTTTTTTTTTTTTTTTTTTTTTTTTTTTTTTTTTTTTTTTTTTTTTTTTTTTTTTTTTTTTTTGTTGACGGGGAGGAAATCTTCACAAAGATACCCCGCCTTCTCCTCGGTGCATGACGAGGGGTTTCAGGATCTCACGTGGAACGCACCGGAGCCCCTCTGCACTGTGCTCAAGAAGAGCACGTCCCGGGGAGGTTACTCCCTCCCCCCTGTGCCCTCGCAGCGCAAGGCGACACGGGCCAGCCGATGTCACCTTCTTCCCGGGTTCACTTTGGTGGACGACGCAGGCCCCCACCCTTGTCGCCCAGTGAACCCGAGGCCCCTTTTAGTCGCCTTGTACGACAGGCAGGGGATACCGTAGTCTTATTCTTGAGAGCCCAGAACTACAGGGTTGAGCATTATAAAAACCTTTTTTTTTGGTCTTTTTTTTTTTTTTTTTTTTTTTTTTTTTTTTTTTTTTTTTTTTGTTGACGGGGAGGAAATCTTCACAAAGATACCCCGCCTTCTCCTTGGTGCATGACGAGGGGTTCCGGTATCTCACGAGGAACGCACCGGAGCCCCTCTGCACTGTGCTCAAGGAGAGCACGTCCCGGGGAGGTTACTCCCTCCCCCCTGTGCCCTCGCAGCGCAAGGCGACACGGGCCAGCCGATGTCACCTTCTTCCCGGGTCCACTTTGGTGGACGACTCAGGCCCCCACCCTTGTCGCCCAGTGAACCCGAGGCCCCTTTTAGTCGCCTTGTACGACAGGCAGGGGATACCGTAGTCTTATTCTTGAGAGCCCAGAACTACAGGGCTGACATTATAAAAACCTTTTTTTTTTTTTTTTTTTTTTTGTTTACGGGGAGGAAATCTTCAAGAAGATACCCCGCCTTCTCCTCGGTGCATGACGAGGGGTTTCAGGATCTCACGTGGAACGCACCGGAGCCCCTCTGCACTGTGCTCAAGAAGAGCATACTCATTTAATATTAATTACTTAACACCGGCAAGTTCTAACGATACGGTACCTTAAGCGTCATATGTACGGTATGGGAAGCGTAAGCTCGTAGTTACGTCAAACCAGCAACTCGACTATTGACGCAAACCGTATATATTTTAGTTTTCATAATTTCTACTGATGATTATATAATAGTATATATTAATATATATTCGTCATATAGTACATTCTTGAAATAAAATTGATGGATTGTCAGATTTTACATCGTCAGTCATCCATCCATTATCTTCATGCAAATATCGGACTCAAATTTCATTATGCCTATGTACGTTTAGTTTACCTGGTTTGCAACGGAAGTAGAATCAAGTTACAAAGAATGTGTGATGGAAATAGGTTACGGTAACAACTAGGTTACTAGTACTATATATAGTCCTTGTCACATTTCTGTTACCAGGAATAGCGATGGGCTTACAAACTATTACGTATGGGACTTAATAGGTGGATAAAAATCACTGACCAGTCCAGTAAAATGATGTTAGAGTTGATTATATTGCTAATTTTAAAATACAACTTACTTACTTTGGAGAGTGTGGTCAGGAACTACATGATCTAATTCCCCCATCCCCTTTCCACCATCGGACTTCTAGACGCACTGCGGGATTTCATCCTTTTGTTGTGAACATCCCTCGAACCCGAACGAAGTCCTTTGCTGTACGAAGAATGAAAGACGATTTGCTTCGTCTTTCATTCTTCGTACAGCAAAGGACTGGAATAGTTTGCCCGCTTCTGTCTTTCCTTCCGATTACAATGTGGCTATTTTCAAGAGTAGAGTGAATAGGCTAAGCCAGTGCGCCTTACCATCCAGGACTGCATTTCCACTTAACATCAGGTGGGATCGTAGTCAAGCACTTGCTTAGAAATTATAAAAAAAAAATTATCAATGCTAGAGGTAACTCTGGAAGTGATAAAATATATTGTTTTATTTATAATAAACTTCCCAGTAATATGAGTCATAAAATATGTTTTACCCTAAAGTCTCATTTATTTCGTTATAATTTTCAGACTAAATATATTTTAGATAAATAGTTTAGTGGAATATTCACAGTTTGCCCATTGATTTTCAATCTCGTAATGAAGTTGAGGTTAGAAAGTTTTAATAGTGTGGTTTGAGCACGAGAAATAATCGAAGTTTCTAGTAAAAGGTCAGAATTGCTTATAAAATATATATAATATGCGTATGCAGTACGCAGACTAAAAGAGCCATAAAACTCGGGTAAAGAAAGAACACATAGCTGATTTGTAATATAGACATTGAAAGAAGTTTGCAGCCTAGATTGTGTTATAACAATTCTCACCATTAGATAGGATTTTCTAAAGCACAAATTCTGGCAAAGCCCACTGATTACAAAAGAAATAAAGTTTTTTATTAAAGCTTTTCGTCTAATTTTATTTTATTTTCTCCACGTTTTTAACGTTACATACTCACGAGTTTTTCATGTTCAGATATTAAACCTTTTTTGTTAGAACTTTATAAATAAATTTTACTCCTTTAACTTAATCTTTGTTAACTCTCACTTCACCAGCTCTTAAGCACATAATTTACTTTACCTATCGTAAAATTACCAATAAAACCTGCTCGTAATATTTAAATATCTTGGTTAGAGAAATAACTCTGTCGTAGAAAGTGATGTATGCTTCAGCCATAAATGTGGTAGTTAAATTACTGCCGTAGAGATGCGTTCGATTTTGATCGACTTCAAAAAATTGTGTAATTTTTAACATTTGTGCATTGATAGCATCGTCATTTATCAAACGATTTTGTTATTTTTTCGTTTCGAAGATTTAGTTACAATTAGAATACATATAGCTATACATAAACATAGGCCCTTTGGTTAAAAATTGTATGCAGAATAATTTATTTATTTATTTATTTATAAACTCTTTATTGTTTACACTTATGAACTAAAATAAAAAAAAAAGAAAATATGATTAAAATACATAAACTTATCGCTAAAAGCGATCTCTTCCAGGCAACCTTTGGATGGAGAGGAATAATAAAAAGAAGCGGCGGGATTTTATAAAAAGTAGATATACTTAAATACTGATAATAAATATTTACATACAAACATACATACATACATATAGTATAGGTATATATATATATAAATATAAATATGTACCTACGTAAATATATATATATATTATGAAGAGACAAAACGTGTGTAAAAGTATTACATATAATATATTTACATATATATCGTAACAGTATAAATAATGTTAGGTGGACTTGTCTAAGTAAAACTTTTAACTTTGATTTTAAAAGTATTTATTGTCTGTGATTTTCTAATGGCCACAGGAAGAGAGTTCGACAGACGGACAGCGCGTACAGTAAATGAGTTACTGTAAAAGTTGGTGTCATGCGAAGATATTTTTAGCATGAGATTCTCTGATTTAATGATTGGTTAGTTAATTAATGATAAGAATGATAGCTGCTATTGATTTTAGTAGGTTAACGAATCCATGATCGATAGCGACTGTGATCGAATGTGGAAGACGATAGAGAATATAGGAGCTAGAACTTCGTATTACAACTATGAAAGAGAACGACCGTGCATAGTAGAGTTTTGATCAAATTTGAAGTCGGTTTTTACTAACGTCGGCGTTGGAGTGTCCGGGCGTTTGGCTTAAGTTTCATAGTACTCTAGCAACCAGAGTTCGATCCCCGGTGCCGGCAACAATAAATTTGTTTTTGTAATGTTATGTGTTAATTTTTTTGTTGTCCTCCCAGGACGTGCTCTCCTTAAGCACAGTGCAGAAGGGCTCCGGTGCGTTCCACTGGAGATCCCGGAGCCCCTCGTCATGCACCGAGGTTTTAGTGGGTAAAAACCCCACATAATCGCCGCCTTCCCCCAGAAGGGTATCTTTTTGAAGATTTCCTCCCCGTTAACAAAAAAAAATGTGCTAATTTACCACGCGCTTGGCGATGAAGAATAACATCGTGAGGAAACCTATATTTCTTAAAAAAAAATTCTAAGGCATGTGAAGTCTGCCAATCCGCACTACGGCCGCGTGGAGGACGATGCCATTATACTCTCTTTACAGAGAAGGCCTGTGCCTTTAACTTATGCTTTGGGAATCAAATTCTTCTTAGCTTGCAGCAATGAGTTCTTCGTTTTCGATGTTCTTAACATAAAAAACTACATAATAAACATTCATGATGCTTCCCTAGTATTTTTTGCATCTGTGTATCATTAAAAGGACATGAATTATTTTTATATTTTTTATATAATAATAATATTTTGATAAGTGACTGACGAAATGCCACAAGCTAGAATAAAATTACACACTCAGTGCTACGTCGTAGACTTTGTTGTAAGGATGTAATACTTGTTTACATGCTAGTACAACTAAGTCTACGACGTAGCACCGCGTTCTTTCTTTTTTTCTTTCTTTTTTTTTTTCTTTTTTTTAAAAAAAAAGTAAGCTAGCAATATTTCTTTTTTTTTTCAGAAATGTTACTAACAATCTTGTTAACCATTCCAACTAAGCTTAAGCTTGTGCTAGGACATGGTTCACGGCAATAGTCGAATGGTGGATTCGAACCTACGACCTTACGATTCGCAGGCCGTACCCTAAACTATTAGGCTATTGACGCTTCATATTACGCTCATTGACGCTTATATACAAATGTGTAGCAAGCAATGTTCTCGTGACTTCATAGCGCGTTATGTTGCTACGTTGCAAAGATCTACGGACGTGGACTGAATATTTGAAATAGACATTTCAGAATGCTATGAATGATGCTTAACGGTGACATTCAAACATTTGATTACAGTTTTATTACACAGGTGTCGTACCCCTTTATATGGTATTTTGTCTAGTAAATGTTTGTGCTTTTTTTATGTGCTAAAGATACGACTGAAGTTGAAAACTTGATTGTAAGACACACAGTGAAGGCCTATGAACACCGTTTCAAGCTAATATTTTTCTATAATAAATTCGATAGACGCATTCGGCTGGGTCGGGCGACATTCGGAAGACTCCGCACCATCCTCAATTCGCAAATACCTCAATGCCTGAAGGCAAAAGTCTTCAACCAGTGCGACTTGGACTCTGACCGTTGGGCTGGTCCACAAGCTGAAAGTCTCACAACGAGCGATGGAAAGAGCTATACTCGGCATTTCTCTAAGGGATACAATCCGAAACGATGAAATTCGACGGAGAACGAAGGTAGTCGATATAGCTCTTAAAGTCAGCAAGTTGAAATGGCAGTGGGCTGGCCACATCTGCCGAGTCAGCGACGGTAGATGGGGGAGGAAAGTCTTGGAATGGAGACCGCGCATAGGTCGGAGAAGCGTGGGGCGCCCTCCCTCCAGATGGACCGACGACCTTGTTAGGATAGTCGGAAGTGGCTGGATGCGGAAAGCTGAGGATCGCATGTGGTGGAAGGCATTGGGGAAGGCCTATTTCCAGCAGTGGATAGATACAGGCTGATGATGATGATGATGAATTAAAAAATGACTTCATAACATATATTTAAATTCGTCAGTCTTACATACAAGCAAAAGAAACACTTCCAAAATATTAGTTGATATTATATACGGAATTCGGGTTTGTGTTTGTCTGTTCATTAACAAGGCTGTTATATCCTTGCAATGACGGTTGATAAGCTTGAATCCATTTAATTGAACCCTATTGAAAATATGGTCTATTCAATTAAGAACCGTACTTTACGGTATCGACGTCGCCTTGCGGATATTTCTTTAAAGGCATATCGGACGCGTTCCAAAATGGTTTATTAGTGGTTCTGAATTTTAAAGTCTTTTGGTGTCGGTCTGAATGAATGTATGAATGAATATACTCTATCGCATGACAAGTAAAAAGTATATCACAGCAATAATAAATTATATTTAAAAATATTATATATAAATATAAGATACAGATTTAATAACATATAATTGCATCTACATACGTTTATGTCCAAATGGCTCTAGTCACCTCTCACCTGTCACCTGTCTCATGCCTAGATCTCAAGTCACATGTCATCTTAGCTTGGTGAAAAACCTACTAAAGCTATCTGTCTACCCCTTTTGGGTTAGGACGCTTCACTCTGTACTTATTTATTACTTCTTTCCTATTCAGCTTTGTACCAAATTAGAAAAAAATACAGACGAAAATTGAGAAAACAGTTACAGGCGTCCTTGAAACGGCCACGCTTTACTTTCGTCGTAGACAATATTAGATTTCTATGAATGTGACACAAAAAGGAGGTGAAAAGCTTTCCCGTGAACAGCGGCACCCGCTCGTGATCCCAGATAACTTTACGATTTCCAACTATTTCTTAAGTAAGAACAAAAATTATTTCTTTTCTGAATTTCGTAGTATTTTGATACGCTCTTCTTCAATATTATCGGACCATAAAAAAATTCTACGGAAAAAAATTGACGTACCGCCAACTTAATGCGATGTAGCATTTTCTTCCAGCTAAAATTTGGTGATTAAGAACAAGCTATGGCGCTAAAAATAACGTTAAAACCTTGTTAACATTTCTATATAATTTATGTAAAAATTCTCATTTATTCTTTCCGTTACGATTTAAAACAAATAACATTTACGAGTAAAAAAAAATTTTAATTAACGATTTTAAATCAAACATTAAACTGTAGGAAAAACGAGAGGAAGCTTTCCTTTGTTTCCGAATTCTCTTTCTTGTTGTAGATCTGTGCTGATAATCATTGTACAGTACTTACCTAGTTCTAGATTGATATAAACCTGGTTTTATACCTTCTGAACTCAACGTCCTATACCAACTAAAATAATATGGGACGTACTTGAAACCAAACCATAAAAATCGATTCACAAACGCCGCCGCTATGATGGTACAAATATAACAAGAAATATATAAGAACCTCTTTGTTTGAAATCGGTTAAAAAGAGGAATGGCCTCTCCAAGAGTGTGACGGCGGTGCCGCGCCTGACCGAGCGTATGTTTGTATTGGATCACTTCAAAGCGTTAACGTCATATAAAATATTGACTCGCCATCAATACCGAGCGATGATATACGACACTAATTACTCCCCACAGTTCAACACTTTCGCAATTGTCCCCCCTCCTTTATAAATTCGTGACGGTTCAATGACCTTGATTTAATCGTCATCTGATCGTTACGGTAACGTCCACAAGTAATATAAATGCAGTATTGAAAAGCTATGCTTCGGACATTTGAATGGATGAAAAAGGTAAGAAAAGAAAGCCCTGTAGTTCTGGGCTCTCAAGAATAAGACTACGGTATCCCCTGCCTGTCGTACAAAGCTACTAAAAGGGGCCTCGGGTTCACTGGGCGACAAGGGTGGGGACCTAAGTCGTCCTCAAAGTGAGGGAGTAACCAAAGGGGGGGACCCCGGGACGTGCTCTCCTTGAGCATAGTGCAGAGGGGCTCCGGTGCGTTCCGAGGGCTTCGAGCCTGCGAATCGTAAGGTCGTGGGTTCGAATCCACCATTCGACGATTGCCGTGATCCATGTCTTAGCAGAAGCTTAAGCTTAGTTAGTTGGTTAACAAGATTGTTAGTAATATTTCTGAAAAAAAAGAAATATTGCTAGCATTCTGTAAAAAAAAATCTATGGTGCAAAAATAAATGCGATTGTAGGGGACCACTGTACGCGAACGTGAATAGACCAAATTGGCGATATATTGAGGGAGCGCTTTGTAAAAGTAAATAACACGACGCACATACATGTATGCGTAAAAGTGATAATGACAGCCTGGTATTTAAATCACCGTTTATTTATACCATGTATATCTTTATTCAGTTTTAGATACCTGGACACCAAGTGTTGGAATAACTTGCCACCCCTATAAAAGACAGTTATTAAAGTACAAAGAGATAATATCCCCGGGATATCGATAACTTTTTGTATACAATATTTTATTATTTCAATATATAAAATAAACTTCTTACGTTTAATTATTTCCTTTTCTTAAATATAATATATTTATTTATGAAAATATTATGTTCATCTAATATTTTATTGTATTTTTTAATATAATACATAAATCTAATAACTATAATATTTATACACGTATAATATAATTTTGAAGCGTCAATAGCCTAATGGTTTAGGGTACGGCCTGCGAATCGTAAGGTCGTGGGTTCGAATCCACCATTGGACTATTGCCGTGAACCATGTCCTAGCACAAGCTTAAGCTTAGTTGGAATGGTTAACAAGATTGTTAGTAATATTTCTGAAAAAAAAAGAAATATTGCTAGATTTCTTTAAAAAAATAAATATTGTTTTATATATATATTTATAAGACTCTGTATAAATTTCATGTAAAGGTAGTATTGCGCGCGCACGACTTTGGGTAGTCCTGAGCACCGCTGAAAATCAGCGCTGTCGCATCCTTGTGACAGCACATACTGAGACGGTGTCCAATGTTGGTGTCATATGCTATTGTCTGTACCTTCCTTTAATGGTATTTTGTTTATTTTTCTTTCTTTTTTGCTATATTTTATGTAATATGTATTGTGATGCCAATAAATAAAATGTCCATGTCTATATTATTATACTTATATAGACGTTATCTTTGTATATGTGTGTATTTTGGTGCAATAAAAATAATTATCTATCTATTTAGATATATGCATGTTCTATTAATTTACTTACTGGGGAATAGACCTATCGTATGAGCAACCGATTTCGGATAAAAAATTTCAAGTGAAACTTCCTTATTGTTCCTATAAGAGAGTATACAAAATCTCTCAAATAACAATATTAAATATATGATTAAGATTTAGCTAAATAAATTTGATATATACAGAAAATCTTGTACATTATCAGATATACAATTCGACATATTTATAAATCTCTCTCTTCCATGCTATTGGTCCCACATGGCGGTGGGGTCAGCTTTCCGAATTTTTGCTTTCCACTTCGCTCTGTCCCCGACATCGTCTTTGGCGATGTTGCACTCCCTCATGTCTCTCGACACCACACTCTCCCACCTTGTCTTGGGTCTTCCTCTGGATCTTCGACCGGGAAGGGAAAGTTGTAGCGCGAGGTTCCCTACGTAGTCGGAGGGCCTCCTCTTAACGTGTCCATACCATCGCAGCCTACTCTCCTGCATCTTGTCGGCAATGTCGCGTACACCCAGGCTTCCTCGCACAAATTCGTTGCGAATTTTGTCACGCCTGGTTACGCCACACATCCATCTCAGCATTTTCATTTCAGCAACTTGGATGGTATGCACGTTATTCCGAGTCACGGCCCATGTTTCGCTGCCATATATCGACATATTTATAAATAATATCTTTGTAGTACTATTTGTAGTAGAAAAATGACACGAGAAAATTGCTCCAACTTAACAATAATCCTTCATAAATAATTCCTTAGCAAATACCTGTCTTCGTTGCCTAACCTTTACGCAGTCCACAAATAATCCCTGCCGAGTTTGGTCTGGCACGAGCGGATCAAAGATTACCCTCCCCGGAGATTTCTTAGTGAGATGCGAATGACTACTTAGTAACAGTTGAGCGACTTCACTTAATACATATTAGTCCCAAACACACTGCGTAACGCAGATTTCGTTTGTAGTTCAGTTTAACTCAGAATCCTTAACGAAGACATTTCATATATACCTTGATAACTTTCTCGATTGGCACTTTAATTGAATTCTACGAGAAATAAATATACTACAGTTCCGACCCCTGGTTTCACTTCTGTTTAAAGTTTTTTTTTATACATATAAGCTCACGTTTAGCTTCTAACTATCGCTTTTTTTTTATAATTTCTAAGCACCTGATGTTAAGTGGAAATGTAGTCCTGGATGGTAAGGCGCACTAGCTTAGTAAATGCCTATTCACTCTACTCTTGAAAGTACCCACATTGTAATCGGAAGGAAAGACAAACGCGGGCAAACTATTCCAGTCCTTTGCTGTACGAAGAATGAAAGACGAAGAAAATCGCTTTGTTCGGGTTTGAGGGATGTTCACAACAAAGGATGAAATCCCGCAGTGCGTCTAGAAGTCCGCAGTCCGTCCTGGTGGAAAGGGGATGGGGAATTAGATCATGTAGTTCCTGAGCACACTCTCCAAAATGCAATCTGAAGAAAACCGAAAGGCTAGCTACCTTACGCCTGTGCTCAAGACTGAGCAGAGGCGCGATCGCTTGCTGGAAGGCAAAGATAAAACCTAGGATGGAACACATGAGCCTAAAAAGTGTCTGATTACATTAGATTTAAAGGTGTCTAGATTGTATTTAAATAATACAATTTCTACCAAAACCTTCTCAAATTAAACACAATGAGTACATATATACCTCTCCTATCATTTCTTTGTGTTGTGAATTCGTAATACGAAAAACTCTTCTATATCTCTATCTACTTATATTATCTACTCTTCTATCCAATACTCTTACCTGTTTTCGCGCCAAATAGCTAAGTCGATAATAAACACCATGAAAAACGGAAATCTATAATCTCTGCCTATCCCTCTGAGTCGATGTGCTATGTGCTTTTTATCGATTTATGTGTACCATGTACAAGGTATTGGTGGAAAGCCTAATGTCTTATGGCGTGAGTAGCTACGGACGTTTAACTTAACACATATCTAGATCAAATATACAAAATATAGTATAGAATGCTCAGATTAAATAAATAAATTTAATAACTAAATTTTTAATTCAACCCTCTCGTGTTCTACACTTAAACAACTCGTATTTATGAGACAGTGAATCTGTAAACGCATTTAAAAATAAATTAAAACACCTGATGTTAAAGTTACAAAAAGATAATATCCCCTTGATATCGGTGGCTTGTTGTTTCCAATATTTTCAATATTTCATTATATAATTTAAACTTTATACGTTTAATTATCATATTATTTATTTTAGTTTATTTTTGACTCAATAATATATTTATTTATGAAATTTTTGCATCTATTATTTTATTGTATAAAATATATTTTAATCTCATAACTGTTTTATTTATGTATCATATTTATTATACTCTTATTGTATGTATTAATTCCATATAAAAGTAGTATTGCGCGCGCACGTCTTTAGGTAGTCCCGGGCACCGCTGAAAATCAGCGCTGTCGCATCCTTGCGATAGCATACGCTGAGACAGTGTCCGATATTGGCATCATATGTTTTGTATTATTTGTCCGTGTAACTTTAACTGTGTTTTGTCTATTTTTCATTCTTTTTTAATGTGCGTTATATTCTCTGTGATGTGTTTTTGTATTGTAATGCCAATAAATAAATATCTATGTCTATTTAAACATATTTGTTCCACCTCCAGGGAAAAAAAACTATACAAGTAATCGTTCCCTCATCAGAAGTTTGCACTATTACAATGACAACTTCTACAATGTGGAGGACTTAACTTCAGAAGTGGATATTTTTAGAAACTCATTTATTAGGTTCAAAACTTTAATTGTAAGTAAATTCTCTTGACTGGATTCTGTTTCCTTCTTCTACTTTGTACGCGGATGTAAATTGTAAATTATAATAAACGAATCATTCTCGGCACTGTTGGTCGATAAGAACTTGTAAAAAAACATATATAATGTAACATAATAGACAATAAGGACTGTTTGTTGCCACAATAAAGAGAGAAAAAAAAAGATTAATCTCTTCGCTAAGATTCTTCTCAGATTAATCAGGGACTTGCACACGATCCTGAAAAACCTTTTAAATTCTGTAGAGAATTCCTGTAAACAAAAAAAATTCAATATAACCTCCTAACAGAACTATATTTGTAACTGAGATTCAAGTACCCTTTGACATAAATACAAGAAGCATATCCAATAAAAAACTGAAAATACCATCTTATTGCTACATAATTTTTCTAATTACTTATTTTAAATTTATTTCTAATTAATAAACTCAAATTACAAATAAAAAAAACATTATCTTACGTAACATACTATATGATTACAAGTACAATTACGAGTAAAAACAAAAACCGACCACTAATCAAATTAAGCGTTTTTTTTTCGAAATCGGTTACCTTGTTTATGACGTACTGGCCAGAGAAGCTGGGCTCGACTGCTTCACCGGAGAGGTGGCATAGCTCTTAGGTCGCTTAGCCTGAACCTCTATCATTAGTAACTCGATGCAAGCGTCCCCCGATAAAAAACTCATTACTGGCCCATGAGGGGATCGAACCCGCGACCTTCGCGTTGGGCCGTTTAAATCGGTTGCCGTAATATTGAGTTATTCGTTCATTCGCCGCGCACAAACTTAATGCAAATTGAACCCTTGTATGGTTTTTTCATGGATGTCAGAATTGGACCAAAGGGCAAACTCCAGCTTTTAAAAAAAAAGAAAATCATCAAAATCTCTTCACCCAGACGAAAGTTATGACGTAACAAACATAAAAAAAAACAGAAGATTTGAGAACCTCCTCCTTTTTTGAAATCGGTTAAAAGTAGCGTGGATATTATATAGAGTTAGATAAGTAAATAATAACTTAAGGTAAGAAATTGTAATAAGTAGGAGTAAGAGTAAGAGGATGAACTTTGCCGGAGAAGTCCCCTTTGAGGATGAAGTCCGGTCTTTGCCGGGACCGGCCGGTCGTTGGGGTGTCCTGTCGCTGACAGATCCGGGTCACCCCGCTCATAACGGCTGATGGCATTCGCGGAAGGTTTAGTGGGTAGGGGCTGTCCCAGGCCGAGTCCCACACGTCCCTCCGGGCCCACCCAGGGTACCGGAGGATGGTCTATAAAAAGATTCCCCCGCGTGAACAAAAAAAAAGAGGATGAACTTTTGTAAAAGATAATAAAAATTGTAACAGTAGAATAAGAAAAGATAAATAACAGCCACGACCTATCCAAGTCGGGGGAGTCAGAATGTTCAAAATAAATTAAAAAAAAGTAGCATGGACAAAACGAAATTTCATAACATGAAAAACTCATTTACAGATTTTCATGTTATAAAATGTCGTTTCGCTAACAAATTCGCATAGTCAAAAATGAAAGTTTCCTTTCAAGTTATCTTGTTACGCCTTATTTATTAGGCCCTAAAAGCTTCACGTGTTTGCGTTGCAAATGTGTAGCAAGACCCGAGATTAACTAACGGGATTAGGGAAGCCCGCTCATTATTTCGCTTCCGCCCATCGTATAGAAAGGGAGAAAAAACGTTTACTCAAAATTATCTGATCCACTAATACGAGCAAAAACAAAAACCGACTTTGAATCGAATCAAACGTCAAACGCTATTATATTTGGACACCCTCTTTGTATATACGAAATATCGTAGGAATATTACGAAATAGAATTAATCAAAACCTTACTAAATGACTCTTGATGTACATCTTTTTCAATAAACAAATGAATCATCGAAATCGATTGGCGTAATATTGAGTTATTCGTCCCTTTATGCCGCTAATAATTAATGCAAATTTGTGACATGATTTTCTCATGGATGCCATTATCAGAATTGGACATAATGACATAAATATACACAACACATGTGTCAATACAAATTTGGTTTATAAAACAATAGAATATCATCATAGTAAAAGCTGTATTTGACAGTTCAAAAACAGGAGTGATCCGATCGTCACCAACAGGATTACTCGCCAAGTCAACCTCGTGTTAAGTGGTGATGTAGTCGAAAGATGGTACGCGCTAGTTTAGTAAGTGCCTATTCACTCTACTCTTGAAGGCTCCCAAGTCGTACTTGGACGGAAAGACTGACGCCGGCAACTTATTCCACTCCATTGCTGTACGCACGATGAACGATGACTCAAATCGCTTCGTTCGGACGCGCGGAACATCGATTATAAAAGGGTGGAGACCCGTCGAGTGTCTAAACGTCCGAAGGTAGAATAGGGATGGGGGAATTAACTCGTGTAATTCCTGTGCACACTCTCCAAAATGTAATCTGTAAAACACCGAAAGGCTGGCCACCTATCTAATCTAAAGATTTCCTAAATGTTTCATTGAAATCGGTCCAGCCGTTTCGGAGCCTATATAAAACATACCCACACACTTTCTCTTTTATATATATGTACATAGATTACTACTGTGGATTATGGTGAGAAATAAATAATTTTGATTATGATTATCTTCCCTGCCTCTCAATTTCTGTTCACTTCACCCGATCACACTTTTCGTAGCGTATTCACCAGCTCACTCCCCAAATCAAGTTTGAGTAAAGATTGTACAAGTAAAGTTGTACTACAAAAAACGCACACATTCCCAATTAATATTATTAGATGTTTGACATACTGTTGACAGTCACAATAAACTAACCGTTATAATCCGAAAACTATCTATCTCACTAATGTGCAAAATGCGTGACTGCAGGTCATCCCTTCAATAAAGCCTCCAATATTCCACGTTGATAAGAAATAGAGGTTCTCGTGACAATATATTATAGACAATATCATTCCACCACAAGTAACTGGCAGATAGGAAATTCAATTAAAGGCGATTGTTACGATAACGTAATAGGAACACACGACCTTAATTTTGCAAGCCCGCATTTTTTTACTTATGACTATTCGCTAGAGGTGAAATAATAGTGAATAGTCACGTCACTGAAGCATTGAAAAAGTCACTTGCTAAAGTTTGTTTTTTTCCTTATACTTTCTAAGCGAGCTTAACAACTATCCCACCTTAGTTAAGTGGAAATACTCTGAATGGAAAGACGCACTAGCTTAAAAAATGACTATTCCACTCTACTTTTGAAAAAATCCACATTATAATCAGTGGGAAAGACAGTTGCGGACACACTAGACAGTCCTTTGTTTGTGTGTTACTAAAGATATTACAGGTGCGTTGCGTACCTATTATAACGAGTGGAGTCACTGGCAGTTCGCTCACCAACCGAAACGCAGAAGTATAACGCACCTACACTTCCCAACGATATTCTGCGAAGTCGTGGTACTTTCTGATCATGTCGATCCGTACGTGAAACAGCATAAGTTGAGTGGCACATTGAAAATGTATGTTGATGGGCGCATCTTCAGTCACATATTAAAGGAAATGAGCTCGACAAAAAGAGGATAGATTTTTTTATTTTATTTATTTACGAGGATTATTTTTTACTAGAAAATATCATCCTCATAGTACTACAGATATTATAAAAACAAAAGCCTTACTTATTACTTAATAAACATTGCCTTACAATTCTATACAGTATCCTTTTTTGTTAACGAGAAGGAATGCATCAAGTATTTGCGACAAATAACTGAATGTCACGCCAACCGATCCCATTGATTATTTTTTTATCGGAAAGTCGGTTTTTGTTTTTGCTCGTAAATATACTTGTCTTAATGGTCTAAGTTGCATTGGTCTAGAAACATCGCTGGTAACTGATTCAACAGGATTGTTATGTGAATAATTATAGCACATACAAAGAATATATCAACACATAATTTATTTATTTATTTAATCTTTATTTGCACAAAATAAGAGAGTACAGCTCTATCGATAGTAATGCGACACAAGGGTCCCCAGTGAACCTCGTCTTGGACGGTTACTATGTTACGCGTAAGCATTCAATCCGAGGGCGCCTGAGAGGGCAGAACCACGACTCGGTCGGTTGCTAATTCACGGATAATCTCGGGAAGAAGAAACAAGGTTCAATATGTGGGGAAATCTTCAAGTAGATACCCTGGCTTTCCCCAAGAAAGTTATATGATGTTCTTACTCAATAAAACCACCTCGGAACCATTCCCCATTCACTGAAGAGGGCCTTCAGTGAATGGGGAATGGTTCCGAGATCTCCAGTGGAACGTACCGGGGCTCCTCAGCACTATAACGTGAAGCACGTCCCGGGGAGGTTACTTCTTCCCCACCAGCGGTTATGTGGGGTGGCCCTTCCTCGGTGCATGGTGAGGGATCCGGGATCTCCAGTAGAACGCACCGCAGCCCCTCTGCACTGTGCTCAAGGAGAGCACTTCCCGGGGGGGAGGTTACTCCCTCCCCCCCTGTGCACTCGCAGTGCAAGGCGACACGGGCCAGCCGATGTCGCCTTCTTCTCGGGTCGACCTTGGCGGACGACAAACGCCTCCACCCTTGTTGCCCAGTGAACCCGAGGCCCCTTTTAGTCGCCTTCTACGACAGGCAGGAGATACCGTAGTCTTATTCTTGAGAGCCCAGAACTACAGGGCTGTCTATACGGTATCCTAGCTTCTTACATAGCTGGATAAGCTAGGATACTGTTACAAAACCCGACATCTCTGCGCTAACCTTAAATTAAACTAACACATAATCACCAGTACGTGATATTAAATTGTAGAAGAAGTACAAGTGAAGTGATAGAGGACGTGCCTCTATAACTCCGTACTCCATGCAGTAAAAGAGGATAGAAATTACTATACCCTACAAGTATTTTAATATCAGTTATATGCTTAGCCATTATTAACATAAATTTAATAGAAATAAATTGAAGAAAATCCTGGCAATACGTTTTCATTATAGCAACACATTATAAAAATATCATATGCGTTAAAGCATTTCAATTTCTCTGGCACGCGATCGCTGGAGGGTTTCTCGGAGAAATATATGACAAAATTGCGAATTACGTTTATCTCACACTCGTAAGCATTTTATTAGGTTTCATTTTGCCGTGTAATGTGGTTATTGGCGAAAGGTTTTATTTTCGATTCCGATTAACAGCCACCTGTTACATAGTGGGAAATAGAATTCGTAAGCAAGTATTTACGAGAAAAAAACCAAAAACGACATCAAATACATGCTAGAAAAATACAGCTCATGGTACAGATCCTGACAGGGCACGGAGGGTTCTCCGAGTACCTTAACAGGTTTCGATGCAAGGAGAGCCCTTCGTGCATCTGTGATCCGGAGGTACATGAGTCGGTGCCACATATTTTAATAGAGTGTCCGGAATTTAATGTTAAAAGATATGAGTGTGAAAGCGAGATGAATGAAAGAATTACTTTAGATAATATTAGAAATTTAATTAGCGATAAGAATAAGATAGGTATATTTTTAAGATTCTGTAGATATGTAGCGAAAAAAGTAATTGATAGGAATAAAACGTAATGTAAATAGATATAAAACTAGACAATAAATCAGAATTGTATAATATAGAAATAAGTTGTAGAAATATTAGAAATTTAATTAGCGATAAGAATAAGATAGGTATATTTTTAAGATTCTGTAGATATGTAGTGAAAAAAGTAATTGATAGGAATAAAACGTAATGTAAATAGATATAAAACTAGACAATAAATCAGAATTGTATAATATAGAAATAATAGATATAATAAGAAAAATGTAAGTAGATCTCATAACTGTTTTATTTATGTATCATATTTATTATACTCTTACTGTCTGTATAATAATATTCCATATAAAAGTAGTATTGCGCGCGCACGTCTTTAGATAGTCCCGGGCACCGCTGAAAATCAGCGCTGTCGCATCCTTGTGACAGCATATGCTGAGACGGTGTCCGATATTGGCATCATATGTTTTTTATTATTTGTCCGTGTAACTTTAACTGTGTTTTGTCTATTTTTCATTCTTTTTTAATGTGTGTTATATTCAGTCTGTGATGTGTTTTTGTATTGTGATGCCAATAAATAAATGTCTATGTCTATGTCTATATAATAAATTAGAAATTAGTATTATATAAAGTAGATAAATTATAAGATGTAAATTAATTTAAGAAAAATACCCCCAGCCAAACATGCTGGGGAACAAATCTAGTAATAAATCATCAATCAAAAAAAAAACATTAAATGCTACGCGAACACTCTCTTCTAATATATTCTTCCTAAGTATCATATTTATATGATATTCTTTGTTTTGTGTGTCGTCGGTAAGGAATACTGTACCTATCTAATCTTAGAACCTATTCTTAGATTGCCATAAATATATCAATATTTCAATCAACAAGCATGCTTCAACATAGAATTTTTTTTTGACGAACTACACACATTGGCCTTAACTGCTTCGCTGGATTGCGAGGTGCCATAGCTCTTTTTTTTTAGAACTGCAAGTATTTTGTAGATGCCTTTTTATATTGCCCCTGCTATCGGTATACAAGGGTCGCATATAATAGCAAGCTTTTTGGGAAACAGGAATTGAGATTTGGTAGATATTTATTTTATTATTATTGGTAAAGTATATTATAGCATAGCTCTTAGGTAGCTGAGCCTGAACCTCTATCGACAGTAATGCGACACAAGGGTCCCCCGGTGAATCTCGTTTTGGACGGTTACTATGTTACGCGTAAGCATTCCAATCCGAGGGCGCCCGAGAGGGCAGAACCACGACTCGGTCGGTTGCTAATTCACGGATAATCTCGGGAAGAAGAAACAAGGTTCAATATGTGGGGGGAAATCTTCAACTAGACACCCTGGCTCTTCCCAAGAAAGTTATATGATGTTCTTACTCAATAAAACCACCTCGCAGGCTCTCTTCAGTGAATGGGGAATGGTTCCGAGATCTCCAGTGGAACGTACCGGAGCTCCTCAGCACTATAACGTGAAGCACGTCCCGGGGGAGGTTACTTCTTCCCCCACCACTGTCGCAGTACTATTAAGAAGGCGACACAGGACCACCGTGTTGCCTTCTTAATAAGAGACAGTCCACGCTTTTGATGTTTAATCCGTGTCTGATTTAATCGTTCGTAGTTTTTTACTCTTAAATATACAACCTATTTATGTTACTCAATATTTTTTTTTAATGACGAACTACACAGATTGGCCAGGGAAGCTGGCCTTGACTGAACTAGCTCTTAGGTCGCTTAGCCTGAACCTCTGTTACTTAATATAAAATGTTTTGTTACAGGTATAAGCCAAAACAACGCAGAAGTATTACAAGGAATGTAAATGACAATAACAATCGTTATTTGGGTCTTTGAATATTACTTGGTAATTCCGTGACCAATAACAACAAGGGACATAAAATTTTATTACTTTACCAAACATTTGGAACGACCAATATTACCCCCTAGCCGGAGCCATGCCAAGTTTGCGAACTAATGTTTTGTTGGACGCGATATCAACAAGTATTATTACAAAAGCAACGACATCAAATTTCCGTTCTGTGTAAAAGGATTATCGATGTTATACCCTAATTGGGTGCTACCAGCTTAACCCGTATCGATTTTCAGAAGCGTCAATAGCCCAATGGCTTTGGGTACGTTCAGCGAATCGTGAGGTATTAGGATTCATAGGAATCCACCATTCCACTATTCGACGACGGGTACCATCTCCTAGCACAAGCTTTAAGTTGGAATGGTTAACAAGAATATTAGTAATATTTCTGAAAAAATATTGTTAGCTATCTTTTTTAAAAATTGGGGGTTCTCAAGGGTTAATTTTGTGTTAGTCTCTTTTTAATTAGGTCCCATATTAATTTTGTCGGCATTAATTCTGAAGATATAACAAGGAACTTCATAAAATCGTACGGCGGCATGCCTTTAATCGATATATTGGTTTGTGATAATATAAGACTATGTAAATAACTATGATATTCGAGAAATAGAGCATCCGCGTGTTGTATCACGTCTGATTTTGAATTTCAAATCGGATTTGTTAATAAATTTCATCACTTGCTTGTAACCTTTATTAACCTTGACCACGATCCCATCTGATATTATGAATCTCACGACCGTTGTCTTCGCTCCACTGAAAGTAATACACTACAAATTCCTCTCTGCCACACTGGATTCTTACACAATTCTGTTACTTTTAACGCAATAAGGCTCTGGAATGCGCTGCCATCAAATGTACGTACAGTTGGAACTAAGCTGGAGCTACATTCAAACGCTCTCTCTTAAATCTATACTTAAATGAGGAATAGTTATAAATTTTACTATTATACCCTATATCCATCTATATCTGGATCTATGTAGTTGTATATATATTTATTGTTACTTAATAATAATGGTTATGCTATTAATCTATCTATATGTTATATTTACTTATGTATGTTTATGTATGCTTGTATTTATGTATATATTTATGTTTATACATATATAATATATTTTTATATTTGTTTTATTTTCTAAGCTTGCACCCGTGACTTTGTTTCTACACAACCCTAAGGTAGACGGCCAGAGAATGCCTTCTAGCATTAAGTCCGCCTTTTTGTACTCTTTTATTTTGGGTATTAAATTTTGTGTTGATATATTCTTCGCTACTGTGTATGTGCTATAATTATTTACATAACAATCCTGTTGAATCAGTCACCAGCGATGTTTCTAGACCAATGCAACTTAGACCATTAAGACAAGTATATTTACGAGCAAAAACAAAAACCGACTTTCCGATAAAAAATTAATCAATGGGATCGGTTGGCGTGACATTCAGTTATTTGTCGCAAATACTTAATGCAAATTTAACACTTATATGGTTTTCGCATAGATACCATTATCAGAATTGGACTAATCGGAATGGGACCACATGGGAAGCATCAGTTTTCAAACAAAAAAAGAATCATAGATTTTTTTTTTTTTTAAAAAGAAAGCCAGTAATATTTTAATTTTTTTTTGGAAATATTACTAACAATCTTATTAACCATTCCAACTGAGCTTAAGCTTGTGCTAGGACATGGTTCACGGCAATAGTCGAATGGAGGATTCGAACCCTAAACCATTAGGCTATTGACGCTTCATTTGGTTCAAATTGGTTCATCCAGTCGAAAGTTATGAGGTAAAAAACATAAATAATAATAAAAAAACAGAACACAGGGAGAATTGAGCACCTCCTACTTTTTTGATGTCGGTTGAAGAATGCCTTCTCTCAAGTTAAAAACGCATCTGCAATTCTGTTATAGAAGTTCATGGGAACGATGATCATTTAGTCGAGTCCAAGTGATCACCGTGCCCATGAACATCTACTGTATGAATGTTGATTTCGTCGATGAGGGTAGTCTATCAACGTGTTCAGTTGTATAGTCTTTTCCAACAAAAGCAGCCAACCGACTGGTGCTTTGACCTTCTCGGGCACCGTCAGTATAGTATTTTGAAATAGGAGTAACCTTAGCTGAGGCCCCGGTGCCCTTCCACCAAAGTGGACCCGGGAAGAAGGCGACATTGGCTGGCCCGTGTTGCCTTGCGCTGCGAGCGCACAGGGGGGGAGGGAGTAACCTCCCCTCCGGGACGTGCTCTCCTTGAGCACAGTGCAGAGGGGCTCCGGTGCGTTCCACTGGAGATCCCGGAGCCCCTCGTCATGCACCGAGGAAAGGGCCACCGGGGAGGTTTTAGTGGGTAAGAACCCCACATAACCGCCGCCTTCCCCCCAGAGGGCGGGGTAACTTACTGAAGATTTCCTCCCCGTAAGCAAAAAAAAAAAGGCCCCGGTGCCCGGTTTTCTTTAAAGAGGTTCAGGGTAAGCCTTCTAAGAGTTGTTCTACATCTCAAACCTGATGACACTATAGAGGCCACCTAGCAGCGTAATTTAAAAAGAAAGTCTTGAAGTCATATTACACGTAAAAAAATTCCTCTGTCACAAACAATGATAAATCATATATACGAATGTCGATATGCTGAATACACTATTATATACTACATGAATCTGGAAATAATGGAAATGTGTTTAAGACCATTAATTTTGCATTAGCTTTGCTATTTCGTTTTTGGTATTTCGTTCGTCCTTTTTGTGAACGATTGAGATCATAAATTATCTGTTAAAATGTTATTATTGACATTGTTTTAATTTGCTATTCTTTGACGTTATATGACAAGTATTTTGAATAATAATAAATATAATAAATAAATCATTTATTCTTTATCATAATCCACAGACGTAATTTAAGATAAATTATAAAATTTAGTACACATACATATGAAACAAGAGACATTAATAGATGTAGAGAAAGACAAAATTATTCACGCACTTCTTCACCGCTTCAGTGACACCCCGGCACTGCTTACTTCATAAGAATAACGGTTTGACTGCTTGAAGACAACTGCCTTCCACTTCGCGCCATTTTTTTCTGTGTGTCGACGCCCCGAACTCGACCATAGATTAGGCCACAGACAGACGCATGGCATGCTGAGGCCATAGACAAAGTACCAGTATTGCCAATAAACCTAATGTTGCCCCACGAATTATATTGTTACCTAACAATAGAAACAAAAGCAAAGTAAGTAACATATTAAAAAGATTAATAATGGCTTCTTTTATTTACGTGAATGTGACACAAATATAAGACGATTTTATATTAGGAATTCGAATACTGGTTGGTTTAAATCTGTTTTGTTTCTTATGACCAAAAAATTACTATAGTAATATTACTAAGTCCGTCCTATATTAATTATGTTGGCCTTAGAAACCGATGATATAGCAGGGAACTCTTTAAAATCGTCGGCGAATACTCAAGTTCTTTGGGCATGTAAGCCGAAGTGGAAACGATTGTCTAGAGCGTCTTGTCGTGCAGGGCAAAGTAGAGGGAAGCAGACCACGAGGTAGATCGCCGATGCGATGGTTGGATCAGGTGCGGAGTATGGTGGGTGCTCCCCTCCACGAATGTGCCCGATTGACGACCAGCAGGCGGAGGTGGCGAGACGTCGTGCGGCGGGTGCTGTCTGCTGCCCAACCCACCGGATCATGATGACCACGACCACTCTGACAAGAGTGAAGCTACCAAGAAGAAGAAGACACAAATATAAGACGATTTTATATTAGGAATTTTAATACCAGTTGGCTTGAATCTGTTTTATTGTTTCTTACGACGAAAAAATTGCTATAGTAATATTACTAAGTCTGACCCATATTAATTATGTTGGCCTTAGAAACCGATGATATAGCAGGAAACTCTTTAAAATCGTATTGTAGAATGTTTGTTGATTGAAATTTCGACAGCTCTATGACAGTATTAATTAACGAGCACGAATGTGGAAAAATAAAGAGAATATCGCCTATATTCTCTTTCACAAACTTCGTAATATAATTACTCGTAAATATAGTACGTCTTCGTTTTATCTCGAAACACATTATGCAAAAATGCAGCACGATTAATATTAACCCGGAAATAAGCGTCACTTCCACTCCACTGAACGCTGTGATAAATTACGTTTCTAGCCCGTCCGAGGACAAAGAGTCCCGTTCCGCAATACACATTATATAAAAGAAACCTAAAAATGATATTTTATTTGCAAAGATTTATCTCGTTAGACAAACAAACGTATTTCCATATCATATTACAAAAAAAAATGATCATCAATTTAATGCATTCTTAGACGTTAACGTAAATTACTCTCAGAAGGAGAAAACAAAAGGATAACATTTGAATACAAGAAAAAGCTATTTAGGTTAAGCTCTTTACTGTGCGCGACAATTGCGTTTGTGTCGTTTGACAGAAGGCTTTTAAAATTCACATTCATTAGCGAATCTTTGATGTGGCTGGAATTCCAGAAGGACCTTTTATATATTATATTTTTCATATCATAATATTACTGGACTGTATGCGTTCATTTATTTGCTATATTGATGTGAATGTTATATATTAAATTTTTCACATCTTCATAATTTCAGATATCTACTGTATGACGTAGCTCTTAACGATATCCGAAGGGACTGAGCTCACTCCCGGTATATAATTGTCAAATGAACATTCACTTAGCAACAAAATTTGTATCTCTCTCTAGTGTCGGTCCCTCATGTCTGAGGATCGTGGTCACCATCAGGGTTGCACCTGGAGCGGATGATTCGCCTCCACCGGCTTCTGTCCAGCACGTCTCTTACAGTACTGTGAAATTTGGAGGACGACGAGTCTTTTACCTGATCGGACCACCTTGTTGGTGAACGGCCGCGAGGTCTTTTTCCTGCAGTGTTCCCAACTACGATCAGTTTATCTAGACTTTCGTCGCCTCTGCGCATTGTGTGTCCGAAATACGCCAGTTATATTTCCAGACTTTAATACTATCGGGGTTGAATAAAACCTTCTAGTTTATCTTAAGGGTGCAAGTACGCCGCCCTGAGGGACCCTAGCAGATGCATTATGCCCGTTGGGGAGACGTTCGTCCAATTTAATACACTGATTTAGACCATTTAAGTTAAAGGTTAACCATAAGATAACATCGATGGACATATAAGGGAGCTCGGGATGGAAATAAATATTTTATGATCAACACAGTTAAAGGCATTGAAAAAATCTGATAATGCAAGAAGACTGAGCTCATCATACTCATATGATAATAACGAAAATAGTTGCTTAAATATTGTGAAAAAAATCCAGAGCTTCCAATTATGTACTGT
The DNA here is from genome assembly GCA_029286785.1 of Meandrusa payeni. NCBI lineage: Eukaryota > Metazoa > Arthropoda > Insecta > Lepidoptera > Papilionidae > Meandrusa > Meandrusa payeni. The sequence goes on from JAGSMX010000023.1 coordinate 5,936,019, forward strand.
ACTTAAGTGTATTCAATCAAACACTAAACTGTCTCTCATAAGGTATGGCAAATCCTTCCAAATCTCAGCTAATTTCGGCCTTGTTTGCGTCGTTTGCAAATACGTGACAAGACCACGAATTGAGGTAATAAATAAGAAACGAACAAGAAATTGGCCTGAAATATGCTTTATCTGCTGTGACAATATACAAACTACTTGTTTTGTCATGCTAATATGACTACAAACTTGGCAAGGAGTTTTGGCGGAAAAAAAGCATTTTTTTTTTAAATAAAAGAAGCAACACCTACAGTAATTGCAGGAGCCTTTGTGTTGCGTTGCTGGTATTTTAATCAAGAAATAATTATATTTCGTGGCTTTTTCCCGTTTCGGGCACGTTATGTTGTCTTATGGTCATTGTACCGTAAATTTAGTAGACAAGGAAAGACGAAGAACCACATGAAGCGAGAAATAAAGTCAAAAAATTAATTGGTTGGTAATAAAGCTCCTCAAGCTACAGTTCTATATAAAAATTAGAACTCGTAGTTTGTGCAAGCGAACATAGCCCAAGTTTAAGTGATCGTTAGTTTAAGCGTCAATAGTCAAAATAATGATTTACTATATAATCTGCAAAACGTAAAATTGAAGTTTCAAACCAGCCATTCCATAATTAACCTGAACGATCTCCTAGTACAAGCTTTAGTTTATTTGTTGCAGCCCTGTAGTTCTGGGCTCTCGAGAATAAGACTACGGTATCCCCTGCCTGTCGTACAAGGCGACTAAAAGGGGCCTCGGGTTCACTGGGCGACAAGGGTGGGGGTCTGCGTCGTCCACCAAAGTGGACACGGGAAGAAGGCGACATCGCCTGGCTGCTCTCCTTGAGCACAGTGCAGAGGGGCTCCGGTGCGTTCCACGTGAGATCCCGGAGCCCCTCGTCATGCACCGAGGAAAGGGCCACCGGGGAGGTTTTAGTGGGTAAGATCCCCACATAACCGCCGCCTTCCCCAGAAGGCGGGGTATCTTTGTGAAGATTTCCTCCCCGTCAACAAAAAAAAAAAGCTTTAGTTTATTTGTAACGTTTAATAAGATTTTCGGTAAAATTTGTTGAAAAAATGTTCATCATTCATCATCATTGCAGCCGTAAAACTGCTGGATATAGGCCTCCCCCAAAGATTTCCAAAATGGACCGGTTGTAAGCGGCCCGCATCCGGTTGCTTCCTGCGACCATTATGAGGTCGTCAGACCACCTTGCGGGTGGAAGTCCTACACTGCGCTCGCTGGTCCGTAAAAATGTTACCATTATTTAAATGAGCAAACGATCACATAACATTGATTAAGTAAAGCAAATTGCTTTCGTACGAGTTTATGATATGGTAATATAATTCATGAATAAAAGAAAAAATACTATTATCATCCAGACAATCTTTGGATGGACAGAAATTTGTATTAGAAATTACATTCACCATCGTAACATTTCAGCCGTAGGAAGCATAATTATCGTAGCCTATTTACGATATCACTGTATATTCCTTGTGATTAAATTGAATTTTATGTCAAGCGTTAACTTAATTACCTTTCATACTCGTAGCAAAAGGTCTTTGATGTTTTTTATCCTGCTTCCGTATGAACATAATGTTTGTACTTCATTATTTTCTTATTTAATTTATTTCCTCTACCCGGTCAAAGAGAAAAAGACGCATAAATTATAAATAATAACGTAAGAAATCTTCAAGAAATTCCTCCGCCTGCTAGGGTAAAGGCAGAGCTTTTTTGACCATCCTCCTTGCATCGTGAGAGACTCCCGGATCTTCCATGGAACGCACCGGATCTTTACCTTAGTAACAGTACTACTACTACCTTGTTGTCCGACAGGAGCGCTCACGATCTTGACCTAGGAATGATATATAGATGTTCGTTCTATATTAGACTTTTAATCTATTTTAGACTGGCACAGCTCTTTCGCTTCTTTCAATTAATCTCATTCCTCATTCACACTTGTTATATGCCCGAAAACTAAAGATTTGTAGGCAAAGTTTCTACTCCTATCATTCGGAGTCCGTTACCATCAATAAAGATTATAGAGATATGATATAATTGAACAATATCTTAGAATTACTCTATGCAATAAGAACCTAAGTTGTTTTATACGTAAGAGCGCACTTGTTGAATTCCTTTCTCTTCCACAAACTACGCTTTCATATCTTCAATATAAATCACGGAAAAAGGTTTTTCAAGTGTACTTTCTTTTGAGTGTTTGAGTGTTTTTGTTTTGAGTATTTCAGCGATTGGGATATATTTTTCTTATTATTTCAAGACTTCCCTTCCAGTGGTGCAATCGAACAACTTCTACTCAAGTTCTAAATAACCAAGAAACTGTGTGAACACCTCGTATTCAGTGGATAAATATATCGATGGTAAATTTATAATGACAAGGTTCCCAATTTGATTCAATTTTTGGCCCAATGACAATCTATACGTATAAAAGAGAAAGTGTGTGGGTATGTTCCATATAGGCTCCGAAGCGGCTAAACCGATTTCAATGAAACTTTTAGAGAATCTTCAGATTGACCTAGTGAGTAATCCTGTAAGTTTAGTGACGATCGGAGCACTCCTCTTGAACTGTCAAATATAGCTTTTATTTTGTATTGATACATGCGTTGTGTATATTTATGTCATTATGAACCATATTGAAGTACAATGGAGTCTATTAAAGTATAATAAAATATGTATATTAAAGATAATAATTAAGGATTTTGAAGTAGGAAGAAGAATGATATTGTATTTACTGATATATACAAGGATGCAGGTTATGATCTTTACCCGCTCAGACCCGGGAAGAGAATGAATAATTTATATTATAAGAGTTAAATTAAATATTCAATGATGTAAGTTTATTGTTTAAATAAAATAAAGCAAAATCTAGCGCGGCGAAGTGGGCTGGGTACGCTAGTTGAATAATAGTCGTTCGTTGACATCACGGCAGAATTACAAATACCGTCGACATTATTTGATAGTTAGCGTTTCAAATTGTACGTTTTTCCTGTATCTTTTTTGTACGCACTTTCAATTGATCAGTCTTAATTAGTTGTCTTTTTTTTTATGACGAACTACACAGATTGGCTAGAGAAGCTGGCCTTGACTGCTTCACCGGATTGAGAGGTGGCATAGCTCTTAGGTCGCTTAGCCTGAACCTCTATTGCTAGTAACTCGTCACAAGGGTCCCCCCGGTGAGGGGTAACCTCGGCTTGGACGGTTACTATGTTACGCGTAAGCTTGCTGATCCGAGGGCGCCCGAGAGGGCCGAACCACGACTCGGTCGGTTGCTATTTCACGGATAATCTAAGAGACATTCAAAAGCTAAACTAACTTTGAGTGCCACTTCGGGAAGCGTTGGCGCTGGGAGAAGAAGTGGCCGAAGAAACTCCAGCAACGCTCCTAACATCTAAGAGGTGGGGCCGGCCCATAAAATAGCGGTAACGCGCAAGGATTACTCGCAACCTCCGACGGTCGCTTTGTGGATTTGTAGAGATCTAGCCTGTGCAATGGTAATCGCGTCGTCCGGATCGTCAAGAACGTGTCTTGGCCTCCGGGCGATACGACGGAATTTATTATAGGAAGGCTTATAAGTGGCGGCACTTACAAGAAGTTTGTTAGAATGTTTGGTGGCAGTCTCGAAAAACCGTCGAGATGCCTGCTTAAAGAATTGGGCTATTGTCGGTAACCCTGTATCAACGTGGAGCTCGCGATTACGTACGAACCACGGCGCACCCGTGGCTCGTCGCAGAAAACGATTCTGAATTACTTGTAACCTATGGATATGGAATTAGTTGTCACAACGATATATTACTTGGGGATCTTTAAGAGTCTACTACTTTCTCAAAGTCCGACAACGCGTCTGCAGCTCCTCTGGTGTTGTGGATGTTAAGGTGTAAAGGTGATCACTTAAGATAAAACAAAAGTTAATAATCACTTATCATAGTGAAAATTCAATGATAATAACAGACTTCGGTTAGACTTTTTTTAAACAGTGTATATACGTGTATGGATGTAGTATATAGGTGGTCTGATGACCTCATAATGACGAAAGACGTAGCTGGATGCAAGCCGCTTACAACCGGTCCTTTTCTAAAGTCCTTCCGTCCAGCAGTGGATGTTCTTCGTCTGTAATGATGACGATATATATATACAGCTGTGCACGCACATTCTATACAGAGAGTAACCGTGAAACCAGGTAAATTTAGTCTACAATGGCGTCATAAAAAAGTTAATGAGCAATCGCTTTCAACATTAAATTACCATATAAGTGGAAAACGTAAAATATGTTCAGCGAATGGAAATATATTTTCGCGCTCCAACACCGTTTTATATCGCTTACGATTAAATTGAATTTCCTGCTATATATAAAGGATTGTTATTGAACAATTTCGGGGATAAAACGCTTGTAGGACTAACATTATTAAATTGTTTAACATCACTTGTCGCTTGGATGTTAAGTGTTTGGCCTGATGTAAAGTGGTCACCGTTGCCGTTAAATTAAAAACTAAATGCTTAAAAATTAAAAACTTTATATATGATGCTCTCTCTGTCTTCCGCATCCGGCCATTTGAGGCTATTCTTTTCGACGACTTTGTAGTCGGTCCATTTGAGCCGTCCTACGCTCCAACCCAAGCACGACCTCCATTCTAGTCTTTTCTCCTACAACTGCCGTCACTGATTCGTCATATGCCCACTGCACCTTCAACTTGCTGACTTTAAGAGCTATGTCTACCTTTGTTCTCCTTCATTTTATTAATTCGCTGCGGACTTTGTCCAGTCCAGAAATGTCAATCATAATCGTTCTCATCGTTGTGCGACTCTAAGTTTGAGGAACATGTTTGCACTGTAGATCATTTGATATATGACATGGACTTTTTTTTTGTTGACGGGGAGGAAATCTTCACAAAGATACCCCGCCTTCTGGGGGGAAGGCGGCGGTTATGTGGGGATCTTACCCACTAAAACCTCCCCGGTGGCCCTTTCCTCGGTGCATGATGAGGGGCTCCGGGATCTCACGTGGAACGCACCGGAGACCCTTTGCACTGTGCTCAAGGAGAGCACGTCCCGGGGAAAGGTTACTCCTTCCCCCCTGTGCCCACGCAGCGCAAGGCGACACGGGCCAGCCGATGTCGCCTTCTTCCCGGGTCCACTTTGGTGGACGACGCAGGCCCCCACCCTTGTCGCCCAGTGAACCCGAGGCCCCTTTTAGTCGCCTTGTACGACAGGCAGGGGATACCGTAGTCTTATTCTTGAGAGCCCAGAACTACAGGGCTGCTATGACATGAACTATGCTTGGCGTCCCACGACAGCTACGTACAATATATACAAATTTCACATGGATCAATTCATTACTTTTGAACAAACAGGCATACGAATAAATAGTTAAGCATTAGACATACTAAAGACTGTTTACAGAATCTTGAGTTTATTTTTAAATAAATTAATGTTCACGACTTTATCGACCTCGTGCGGTAATTTACATGTACAATTCAGCACACTTGATGTATAATCTTCTATATACATAAAAATAAAGAGAAAGTGTGTGGGTATGTTCCATATAGGCTCCGAAACGACTGGACCGATTTTAATTAAACTTCCAGGATATCTTCATATTGATCTGATGAGTAATCCTGTAAAGTTCGGTGACGATCGGAGCACTCCTCTTTTTGAACTGTCAAATACAGCTTTTAATTTACTATGATACTACTGCTACGGGTATGATATTGAATTTACTGATATGTACATGTTTGTAGGTAAGGATCTTCACCCGCTCGAGAAGAGAATAAAAGAGAATGAATACGGAAAGAAATTAAATATTTAATGATGTAAGTTCATTGTTAAAAAAAGCAAAATCTAGCCCGGCGGTGCTAAATAAATGTTAGTTTTCGAAGACTATGGAAAAATTGATTCTGAACTGGTTAGTTCTGGTATCAGTGATGCAAAGTCGACTGAGACATTAGATATTTCTACCTGCCGCTAGCAGTTGTAAGGACCACTGTAACCGCTTCAGTTGCTGGATGGGACGACACAAACAGGGTTGTCACGACCTTGCAGAATACCGGCATAAATGTGTACTTATATATCTACGTAATTCAGGTCGTACGGTGAGCCCATCACTATCTACCATACACATCTTTACACGAGGTCTTATATTACATAATTCATATTATTTCAAAGACATTATGGTTATTAAAGGTTTTGTGCGAACACAAACGTCCGCTGTAACATGTATTTATGTAAAAAGATCCAAAGGAAACGTTCGCTTGATTTTAGGGTCACTCGCACGTTGAAGCAGGTTTGTTTAGGGTCCAATTGTTTAGTCACGTAATACCTTTGGACATATATACCGCAACTCAGCCCACCAATAAAATAGATTACGCATTGTGAATTTACTCGCTTAATAAAAACCGTTTGATTGTTTCATTTTTTATACAGTTTCATAATGAAAATATTTATTTGATTCATACTGATAATTTAAATGAATAAGTTTCATATTTAAAGCATTTGATGTCCTAAATATGGATAAACCAAGAATGAACCAGCGACTTTACCGACCCATTTAGCGACCCGGGATGAGGGCAACACGTAGTGGTCCCGTGCAAATAGAGCGAATTATCTGCAAAATAGCTACCGACCGAGTCGTGATTCGGCCCTCTCGGGCGCCCTCTATTCGGAATGCTTACGCGTAACATAGTAACCGTCCAAGCCGAGGTTACCCCCCACCGGGGGGACCCTTGTGTCGAGTTACTAGCGATAGAGGTTCAGGCTAAGCGACCTAAGATCTATGCCACCTCTCAATCCGGTGAAGCAGTCAAGGCCAGCTTCTCTAGCCAATCTGTGAAGTTCGTTATAAAAAAAAATAGAGCGAAGATGCTAGGAGAGGAACGCTAGCCTAGGACATGCTTCAACTTAGTGCAGATGCACGACGTTCTTTCCAATGGAGATCCGGAGCCGCTCACAATGCACCGATGAAGGGTACCGGGGTGTGTTGGTGGGAAGAAATGTTTTATAACCACCCTCTTTCCCCCATGGTATATAAATTTTCAAATGACTTGTTCAATAACAAATAAAAATTCTAATGTTGGAATAATGAAACGCTATCGCGACCTCATTTCGTCCCATCACGGCGGAGGTCGGCTCACCATGGGAGGTTTAAATCAGGGTCTCTTCTAAGCCGAGGCCGACATATTAGTAAACGAATTTCCTCCCGAGTTATAACAAAAAGACTCCAATGTTTTTGCATTACACTGGGCGAGACGCAAAATTTTATATATTTGTTGTTTTCCTGTTTTAATAGATTGCTAGCAATAATTTATTTACAACTATAACTATTTGTATATATATATATTTACATATATATATATATATATATATATATATATATATATATATATATATATATATATATATATATATTTACATATATATATATAATTATATATTTTTTTTATAATTGTCTGTATAAATTGGACATGTAAACGTAGTATTGCGCGCACACGACTTTGGGTATTCCTGGGCACCGCTAAACGGTGCTCAATATTGGCATCATATCTAATATCCTATTTGTCCGTTTTTTTCTTTCTTTAACTGTATTTTTTTATTATTTTTTTTTGTCTTTTTTAATTTGTTTCATATTATGTTTTTAATGTATTCGAATGATGCCAATGAACAATATGTTTATTTCTATTGCTAATTTTTTTTTATTCCATTCCAACTAAGCTTGTGCTTGTGATACGGACCTACGGGCTGATGTTTCGCAAACCGTACCCGGATGGTCCTTTACAATATACCTCCACTTCAATCACGTATTTATTTATAATTGGTGAACCAACAGCATACACATTGTGTGAATATTAAATACACAAAGAGGTCTTAAGCGTTGACAGTTTAAGGGTTGACAATAGCGCTTGTCAACCTGTGCGCTATGTTTAAGTACGTCTGTATTCTCCGGTTGATATATAATTCGCCTTTGTCATTCAAAATGTTCTAATCATAAGAAATAAATAGGCTCCAGTACAATAACATACCACTAAATTGTCTAAACAATATCTTTATGCAAATATTAGTGATACGTATCGTATGTAAATTGAATACTAGGGGCTTACGCACTGAATACTTGATAAGGTACGGGGAGAGATGGAAACAGATTAAAAGCACAGGCGTAAGGTAGCCTTTCGGTTTTCAACAGATTGCCTTTGGGAGATTGTGCTCACTACATGATCTATTTCCCCACCACGTTCCACCGTCGAACTTGAAGACGCACTGCAAGATTTCATCCTTTTGTTGTGAACATCCCCGAAACTCGAAAGAAGCGCTTTGTTTCATCTATCATTGTTCGTACAGCAAGGGACTGGAATCGTTTGTCCTTGTCTGTCTTACCCTCCGATTGCCATGTGGGTATTTTCAAGAATAGAGTGAATAGGCATTTACTAAGTTATTGCGCGTTACCATCGAGGATTGCATTTCCACTTAACATCAGATGGGATCGTTGTCAAACACTTGCTGAGAAATTATAAAAAAAAGTCGGAAGTGTTTCCTACATGACATTACACCTTTGAACCTTTGCTTTTGTCTTATAGCTAAGGGCTCGATATTATGTTCGGTAGATCGAATCCAAGCCAACTTGATGATTTTACGTTTTTTGTTTTTTTTTCATCCATTAAAAATTGTGATAACTAAGTCGCTACGCGGTATGACTTGGGATGTCATGATGATGCTGAATTAATTGTATTTTTTTTCGGTTTTTTAAAGTAAAAAACAGTTTTTTTTTGGTTATCCTAAGCATTTTGGATTAAGGATGCTCAATCTAAATCTCTATTATACCTTTTTTTTTTTGTTGACCGCGAGGAAATCTTCACAAAGATACCCCGCCTTCTGGGGGGAAGGCGGCGGTTATGTGGGGTTCTTACCCACTAAAACCTCCCCTCCTCTTTCCTCGGTGCATGACGAGGGCACTGCACTGTGCTCAAGGAGAGCACGTCCCGGGGAGGTTACTCCCTCCCCTGTACCCTCGCAGCGCAAGGCGACACGGGCCGGCCGATGTCGCCTTCTTCCCGGGTCCACTTTGGTGGACGACGCAGGCCCGCACCCTTGTCGCGCTGTGAACCCGAGGCCCCTTTTCGTCGCTTTGTACGACAGGCAGGGGATACCGTAGTCTTATTCTTGAGAGCCTAGAACTACAGGGCAATCTCTATTATACCTAGCACAAGCCTCTTCGATAGGAAACCTCAGCATTGGCATTTCATAGGAGCGATGGCATTTTAACTCGAGGGTCGAGAAGGAGATTTAATCGTCCCTTCTTTATCGGATTGTTAATTATTATAGAGATCTTCTTTGGCCTAGATCCTGGCCTTCTTATACAACATTAAAAATAAAAGAATTATTAAAATAAATAATTTAATATAAATAAAGCACGAAAAATGTAGGCAGATATTACTGATTTCTTTTTTTACAAATATGAAACAATATAGAAGAATTGAATACCTTTTTATTGAAATCTGTTAAAAATGGATCCAATATTTACGCTTCATGCATTATTATATAGATTTATATTTTTGGAGCGGAATAATATCTGTCAGAAAGCATTAGACCATGCTTGAATTGACAATTGAAGGATTTGCCTTCACTCGTCAGTTCACTACTGACTTATTTCCAGAATTAATAGATTGCGAATTGCTATGTCACTGCAAAAGTTCATAATTTAACTGTGTATAATTAAATTATATTAAAGTTGTGGTCAAGCACTAGTTTATACCTATAAAAATCAATCACACTGACCAGATGAAATTTATTATTTTTATAACTCCTTTTTATTATATATATTTTTTTATTTTCACCTGTCCCGTTGCCTATAATCAATGCAAGTAAAATTTGATCCACTTCCTGGTCTCCGATTGAGCTGATTTTTGCATGCATGTATAAATCGGATGACAATGCAATATTATTATGACATATAACAGATCTGATGATGGAGCTGGAATGTGGTTCCGTAATTAAACAACCCTATTCAATTAGAGTGCCATTCAAATATCCAAGGAGTCGTTGTTGTAGGATTTTTGATGTGCCGCAATCTAAAACCAACCTTCTGTCACACTCGCCCTTGCCAAGGATTTCCGCTACATATAACCTCCTTAACACTAAGTCCACGTCGGTTGACATTTTTTCTAATTCACGCAAGGTCTTCCGCACCTTAGTGTTAAAAATTGTGCAGTAATTTTGGCTAATTCAATAATTTAGTAGTGATATTTCTATTACTTTATCATTTATTAAAATATTTTTGTAATTATTAATAATAAAATCGTTACGTTTCTTTATAGCGAATGTTGTGTACACCTGTAATTGGCATACACAACAGGACTTAGTTTGTAAACTTGATTATTACTACAATGTATGCTTGTGTAATGCTGTTGGTGTATCTTATTAAATAAATAAATAAATAAACCCTATGGAGGTTGATTTCTTTCTTTGTGTAGTGTTGTGCTTCATCATTCATTATTCGTACAGTAAATTAATGGGTATTTTTTTATGACGAACTACACAGATTGGCCAGAGAGGCTGGCCTTGACTGCTTCACCGGATTGAGAGGTGGCACAGCTCTTAGGTCGCTTAGCCTGAACCTCTATTGCTAGTAACTCGACACAAGGGTCCCCCCGGTGAGGGGTAACCTCGGCTTGGACGGTTACTATGTTACGCGTAAGCATTCCGATCCGAGGGTGCCTGAGAGGGCCGAACCACGACTCGATCGGTTGCTATTTCACGGATAATCCAAGGGACATTCAAAAGCTAAACTGACTTTGAGTGCCACTTCGGGAAGCGTTGGCACTGGGAGAAGAAGTGGCCGAAGAAACTCCAGCAACGCTCCTAACATCTAAGGGGTGGGGCCTGCCTAAGTAGAATATCATTAATGGGTAGTTTGACCGCGTATCTTTCCGATTATACATTACACGACTAAATCACATAACAAGACTAGAGCGAATAGGCACTTAGTAAGCCAGTGCGCGTTAACATCCAGGATTACATTTCTACTTTACATTACGTGGGATGTGGTGGTCAAGCACTTGGTTTGATATTTATACACATAAGAATTGAATAATGTACAAAAATAAATATGAAAAACGGTAGGTTCTCGTATAAATTACAAACTATTCAATCAACTAATAAATATATATAGGCTTTTGTACTCGTGTAATCCTTTGCTGAAAGCAGTTTCCAATATTATAGATAATCTATGGTATTGAAAGCGCTTATTAATTAATTTCATATAATCAGAAATTTAATTAACACCCTTAATGTCTTTATAGCATGGAACGAAGGGGATTCAATCTAAGCCGTAATTAATTATCTTTATTGAGGCAGCTTTGAGTGATTTGATATTAAAAATTTAACAATGCCTTCGTAATAAGTGTTAATTAATTATGATGGATTCATCTTTATGCTACACATAATCTTTTTTTGACTAAATTGACGTCTAAATCCAAAAAGTTATTACTGTCTAAAGTATTAGGTCCTAACATATGAAATTGACGTTTTGTAAGTGAGTAACCTTTTTTTTTTTTGTTTACGAGGAGGAAATCTTCAAAAAGATACCCCGCCTTCTGGGGGGAAGGCGGCGGTTATGTGGGGTTTTTACCCACTAAAACCTCCCGGTGGCCCTTTCCTCGGTGCATGACGAGGGGCTCCGGGATCTCCAGAGGAACGCACCGGAGCCCCTTTGCACTGTGCTCAATGAGAGCACGTCCCGAGAGGGGAGGTTACTCCCTCCCCCCCTCTGCCCTCGCAGATTAGGGCGACACGGGCCAGCCGATGTCGCCTTCTTCCCGGGTCCACCTTGGCGGACGACAAAGGCCCCCACTCTTGTCGCCCAGTGAACCCGAGGCCCCTTTTAGTCGCCTTCTACGACAGGCAGGGGATACCGTAGTCTTATTCTTAAGAGCCCAGAACTACAGGGTTGAAGTGAGTAACCTAATGTCGATGTTTTCAAAATATAATATATTTACTTAATCATAGTATATGACATTGCTATTTATACACTTTTGCCATCTCATAGGTAGATCCGCCCACGGAGCTTATTTTGCAGGTCGAAATTTCCAGAACGAAAACATTGGAACCAAATTGAAATTCCTAACCAAAGAAGGAGGTAGTAGGTATATTTGAGATCAAAATGGCCAGTACGACAAAACCAATTTCATATGTAAGGACCTAATATATACTCGTATATCCATAAATATTCAATTTTTCCTCGAATTTATTCGCGGCTTTTTCATCGCTCGTTATATGACCTTAAGCTTGTGGCAGCCCAACAGTCAGTATCCAAATCTCTGCGCTGTAGATTATAGGGGACGCACTGGGAGACTTTCGTCTTCAGCATTACTTTTGTAATTTTATCTGGAATTGGGCTTAACAATTAACTATTAGAAATCCTTTCCATTTATTTGACAATACTATTTTTTATTATCTAATTTAAATACTTGGTATGACGGCGGATCTCTCATAAATCAACAAAACATCACAAACAAAATTGAAGTGACATACAGCAATAAATACAAATTAATAGATCATCTCACGCATTAACTTAATCGGAAATCAATGACTTAATTCCTTTTATTACTGTTAAGACAAAGGCCAGTGAAACTAATAACAGAATGAGCAACATTGAATAACAAGTTATAAAAAAGCTGTTAATACTGTAAATGGTTTTATGAGGAATATCTGTCCAGTTATTTATGAGAGTGGCGGTCATTAAAAAGTATTTGTTTACTTATAGTCTGAACACACAAGATTAGAAACTACGTGAAAAGTTCGTCACAAAAGAGTATTTTTGTTACGAACTACACAGAAGCTGACTTAACGACATAAGGGTCTCTCCGGTGATAGATAAAAGAGATAGAGTGTTTCAGGGTGGTTTTCTGGTCAAATGGATGCTATGATGGGGCGAGAATTGGTCGCATTAGCATTCGTCATCTCGCCCCAGTGACAGACTTGGTTAAGCAACCGGCCTTCCAGCCCCCGAGCACACCAGGCTGCAGATGGATGGGGTATGGGATGGGGAATCCTAAGCGAATGTATATCTACCACATTGGTAATAAACTAAAGAAACGCAACATATATGTCTAACTGACGACCATAGATTCAAAGACAAGTGAATGCGGAAAAGAGGCGTTTTAAGAATAAGGTAACACTAACCCTTCTGGATCAAGGACCTGATGCATTTTTTTAACAATAAATAGCTGGCAAATTTTGTTATAAGTATTATAACATTTTGTCCATTCTTTAACTACAAAAATATCACTCGCTAAAAATTTGTGCCCTAACACACAGTACAATTGGGACTTTATATGTTTGGTTGAATAGCGGACACCGATGTTGCTGTCTCCGTCCAGCCCATTAGGATTAAAAGCGCGTGAGAGAGAATATTATCAGTGTAATTAACATTCTTGTTAACCATTCCTAATAAGATCAAGTTTCATGCTAGTTTATGACGAATGGAAACTTCGACCCTACGTTTCTCAAACCGTACCCTAAACCATTATGGGCTCATAAAATATTTACACAATTATACATATAATATGTGTGTACGTATTAGATCAAAGCCACAATTATGTTGCAGACTTTGGGTCCAAGTCGGAGCGAACTAAATCTTATAAACATACCCCAGTTGGGTCAGTTGACCCAATTATACGGCTCTGTGCTACTGTATTGCACGCGATACAACCGCGAGAAGCGTTTATAATTGTCAATCCGAAAGGCGTTAAGTAACGTTCAAGTATAATCTATGTCTATCGCCTAGAAGAAAGGATCACAATTTTAATTATAATATCGGGCCATATTCTCGTAGAAGATTTTAAAAGATTATATATATTATATAATTCTATCATCATCATCATCATCATCAGCCTGTGTCTACCCACTGCTGGATATAGGCCTTCCCCAATGCCTTCCACCATATACGATCCTCCGCTTTACGCATCTAGCCACTTCCGGCTATCCTTACAAGGTCGTCGGTCCATCTGGAGGGAGGGCGCCCTACACTTCTCCGACCGATGCGCGGCCTCCATTCCAAGACTTTCCTCCCCCATCTACCATCACTGACTCGGCAGATGTGGCCGGCCCACTGCCACTTCAACTTGCTTATTTAAACGGAAACTGAATAATATATGTATATAGAATTATATACATATATTATTCAGTTTCCGACCAACAAGCGGTTAACAGAAACTTGTGTAAGCTTGTGTGTTTAGGTGTAAGCATGAGAAAAGTTATCCTTGCCTAGCGTAATAAAAGAAAAGTAAGCAAAAACTTTATACCGCATGCCAAAGTTTTCAAGTTTTTTCATAACAATAGACATAGACATATTCTCTATTGGCATCATTCGAATACATTACAAACAAAATATGAAACATACTATAAAATACAAAAGATACAGAAAAAACGGACAAATAGGATATAGGATATGATGCCAACATAGGACACCGTCTCAGTATTTGCTTTTTTTTTTTTTTGTTAACGGGGAGGAAATCTTCAAAAATATACCCCGCCTTCTGGGGGGAAGGCGGCGGTTATGTGGGGTTTTTACCCACTAAAATCTCCCCGGTGGCCCTTTCCTCAGTGCATGACGAGGGGCTCCGGGAACTCCAGTGGAACGCACCGGAGCCCCTCTGCACTGTGCTCAAGGAGAGCACGTGCTACTCCCTCCCTCTCCCCCTGTGCCCTCATAGTGCAAGGCTACACGGGCCAGCCGATGTCGCCTTCTTCCCGGGTCCACCTTAGCGGACGACAAAGGCCCCCACCCTTGTCGCCCAGCGAACCCGAGGCCCCTTTTAGTCGCCTTATACGACAGACAGGGGATACCGTAGTCTTATTCTTGAGAGCCCAGAACTACAGGGCTGGTCTCAGTATATGCTATCGCAAGGATGCGACAGCGCTGATTTTCAGCGGCGCCCACGACTACCCAAAATCGTGCGCGTGCATTTCTACCTTTACATGGCATTTATACAGTCGAATAAAATGTACAATAAATATAATACGTGTATAAATAATTATTAGATTTATGTAAATTATATACAATAAAATAATAGATCACCAAAATATTTTCTTAAATAAATATATTAGAGCCGCATTACTTCTTCGTGCCTATCGCAGTGGAGACCCTGGGTTGTTGGGGGACTGAGGCGAAGAGGTTTATCCGCGAAATAGGTCACAGGCTTAGGGACAGGTGACTCCCGCTCTGGTTCGTTCCTGGTGCAGAAGATGTCCGTTGCCATTCAGCGTGGGAACGCGTCGAGTGTGATGGGCACTTTTGCGCCGGGAACGATCAGGGCGGGTTATTTGACTAGTTATTTTAAAATTGGACAATTTTATATTTAAGTAGAAGAAATAAAAATTACGATGTAAATAAATATATTATTAAATTAAAAAAAAATTATGTATAAAGTTTATAGCATATATTTAAATATTAAAATATTGAAAAATAAGCTCTCGCGTACTCTTAACCCTATCGGAATAGACAGAGACAGCTTTTGCGATCCACTTTTTATCAAGCTTATTATGTAATTTGTTGATCAGGTAATTCATATGTATGTATCATAGCGTAAATAACAAGTATATTTACGAGAAAAAACCAAATCCGAATTCCAATCGAAACCAATGTTAAACGCTATTACGCGGACGCTCTCTTGTATTTCCAAATTATAGTATGAATATTACGAAATAGAATAAATCAGAAACTTTTTTTAAAAAAGTTCTAAACAGGCTCACGTTTGGCCTCAATCTCGCCTGATGGACGGCGATGATGAAGCCTGGGATGGAGCATGCGAGGCTATAAGGTGTCTGTTCACATTGGACTTAAAGTTGTCCAGATTGTACCCGTGAGGAAAGACTGAACGCGGCAAAGAGTTCCACTCCTTAGCGGTTCGCACAAGGAAGGTGGAGGCAAACCGTTTCGTGCGTATCGATGGGGTGTCTACGTGAGGGTGGAATTGCTCGCCGCGCCTAGTCGTTGGGTGATGGAAAGGTCATGCAAAACCTCCGCAGACTCGCCGAAATGCACTCGATAAAATACTGAGAGGCAGGCCACTCGCTACGGTGAATGAGGCTCTGAAGATTTTTTTTTTTTAGTTTTTAGAAGAAAGCAATATTTCTTTTTTTTTCAGAAATATTACTAACAATCTTGTTAACCATTCCAACTAAGCTTAAGCTTGTGCTAGGACATGGTTCACGGCAATAATCGAATGGTGGATTCGAACCCACGAACTTACGTTTCGCAGGCCGTACCCTAAACCATTAGGCTATTGACGCTTCTTTATTTTTCTATTTATTCTTCTAGATTTGCTTTAACGAGTGAGTCACTGCCTATGATCTTCTTCGCTCGGCGCTCCAACGAGTCCAACGCTTCCAACTAACCAAAGTTTCATCAAACTACTAATAAATTACTACCTTCCCGATAAAAAAATAAATCATCGAAATCGGTTGTCGTTATATTGAGGTATTCTTCCATTTGTGGCGCAAATAGTCGATGCAAATTTAACTACATATTATATGGTTTTCTCGAAATTTCGGACAGAAAGACAAACACAAAAATATTGTATTAATTTAGTAATATTGTTATGGAACAACAAAATATTTTTAAAATTAATTTGACTATTTAAATGTCTAAGCTAAAATAGTAAACTTTCACGTTTATAATATATTATAATAATATATATCCACACCGTGACCGGTGACGGCGACCTTGACTAGCTTCGGGCATGAGCCCTGATATGGCTTGCGAAGCCGAACTTGCTCTTAAATGCTCGGTTGCAAGTAGCACAATATAGCTGACCGGTGATATTGTAGGTGTAGTTGTAGGAGGACTTGGGGCGAGATTTCCTCTCGCGGCGTTTTGCGTCTAGATTATCGAGACGGTTCTTTTCAAAATCCGTCACACCTGCTTTGACACAAGAGCGCCACTCTGTTCGCATTTACGTTTACTCTGTAAGCAAATTGTGTACCAGGATGTCAGAATGTCGAGATGTTGAACCAAATTCAAGTATTCCGGCGTTAGCACTAAGCTTGACTTAAGTAAGCTTCCGTGCATACTTATGTCACATAGAATGTCAGTTTCAGCTTAACTTGAACGTTCCAGGATTTAAATTACTTTCAGTTCTTTATTCTAGATGCGGATAGCTTTGTTCTTTTAGAATGAATCCTTATTCCTTACATAATATGAGATGAAATAACGATATATCAGCGAATTTTAATATTTTTGGAAATTATTTACTGTACAATACATTGTAAAAATATAGAGGGCGGTTACTCTATTCGCGATGGCATTCCAATTAGGTATTGGTCATTCAAAAATTATATCGATATATTTTTTGATATAATATACCCTAGTGTACGATACCGATATCAATCGATACTATACAATATATTGTATAAATATATTGATACATTCCATATATGGTAATTTGTTTACATTTAAGGGCAACCGCGGATTTGGACAGATTATGAAATTTATGCAACTAGTGTTGCCATCGCGGAGAGTAGAACTACCACTACTAATACATACGATATTTGGTTTTCGGATGAAATATATCGATATAAGATGATTCGATAATATCGAATTAAAGCGATATATCGATATAATGGTAGTATTGCACGCGCACGACATTGGATAGTTCTGGGCACCGCTGAAAATCGCTGTGCCATCTGTTAGCACATACTGAGACGGTGTCCAATGTTGGCACCATATCCTTCCGTTAATTATTTTTCTTTCTTTTTTAATTTTCTGTTTTTTGATATATTTTATGTAATGTGTATAATATATGTAATGTGTTTGTATATTGTGATGCCAATAAATATAATGTCTATGTCAATATTTCGATATTTGATGATTGAAATATATCGTGCACCACTAAATCAGAACCAAGGGCAACCGAGAGAGCCGAACCATGACTCGATCGGTATCTTTTATAGTCAAGAAGTATTACATTGTGTCGCGAAATCGGACAAGATGACACACGTTACAGGCCCCGCGATCAACAATCGACTCCCTAAGCATATAACTGAAGCTCCCAGTCTAGCAATGTTTAAAATAGGTTGAAGTCATGGCTGGTTGAGAGGGCATTTTATAGTGTGGAGGAATTAACAAATGAAATTACAAATTAAAATCATTTTATTTCTTCGATGTACTATTTTTTCATTATTTTTTTTTCTATTCAATTATCTAATGTAATTTGTAATACTAATAATTTGTAATAATTTGTAGTAAATAATTGACTTGTAATTTATTATATTACCAATAAAATCTGAATCTATTTATATTTTCAAAATCTAGAATAGCTAACTAGTGTAAAGTACCACTTCGGGAAACGTTGGCGCTGAGAGAAGAACGGACCGAAGAAACTCCAGCAAAGCTCCTAATATCTAACGGGTGAGGTTTACCCATAAGACGGCGGTATAGATTACTTGCGACCTCTTACGTTCGCGGCAGGACTGAAAAGTCGAAGTTGATTACATCTCATTCCAATATATTGCATTTGTAAATAACAATGGGTAACCTATTTACCTTTCAAACAAAATCCAATACTCTGTAAGGTCATAATACACGATATTCAGATTACTGGAATTTGCATTATAAAGCTGGAATAGTATCATAGCTTGAAAGCAATTTTGCGGCGAAATTTACCGCGTAAGTGTACTCGTTCATGCCAGCTATATTATTATCAAACACCGAACATATTGTATTTATTTATTTTATTTTTTTGGGACGAACTAACACAGTTGGCACAGAGAAGCTGGCCTTTACTGCTTCACCGGATTGAGAGGTGGCATAGCTCTTAGGTCGCTTAGCCTGAACCTCTATTAGGTGGTAACTCGACACAAGGGTCCCCCTGGTGAGGGGTTGCCTCGGCTTGGACGGTTACCATTATTACGCGTTAGCAGTCCGATCCGAGGGCGCCCGAGAGGTCCGAACCACTACTCGGTCGGTAGCTATTTTATTAACAAAAATCTATTGGGACAATTTAAGCTAACTTTATGCCACTTCGGGAAGCGTTAGCGCTGGGAGAAGAAGTGGGCGAAGAAACTCCAGCAACGCTCCTAATCCTATCGAGGGGGTGGGGTTTTCCGATAAAATACTTGTATCATCCTATTTATACACACCGTATACTTGGATATATATTTTGGAGATTAGATTCTGTGAGAGGCTAAAACAGAATCGATCGACAATTAAAAAACAAAATAACTTAACCAGATAACCTTGGGCCTAAGTGGTTCAAATTACGATCTGATTGTTTGAATCCCATTCGGCTTGTACCAATGAATTGCTGGTATATCAGGTTATTAGAAAAAATAATCGTGATAGTTTTCTTTCGACTGGGTGAACCGATATTGATAGCTGGTGCTTCCTGTGTCGTCACATTCACAATTTGGTCCAATCCTGAAAATGGCATCAATGAGAAAACCATATAAATCTTTAATTTACATTAAGTATGGTCGTGACAAATCAAAAATAGCTAAACATCACGCCAACCGATTTCGATGATTATTTTTTTATTGAAAACGATGTACTTTAAGGTTAGTGTTTGGTACTTTGGTTAGGTTCTGATTAACTCTATTTCATAATATTCCTAAAATAATTCGGAAATACGAAGATGACGTCCGCGAGAAATTACGTTTAACGTATGATGTGATTTTTTCGGTTTTTTGTATATTTTTTCCTTCTGACATTGACTGAGACAGCTTTTGCTGTACGCTTTTCATCAGGCTTAATAGGACAGGTGGTGAGCCCATCGCCAAAAACCGACTACACATTTTTAGCTAATGATTTATGGGGTTTGACTGAGGTTCGAATGCACGACCATGAGATCGTAAGTTAAACCGATTAACCACTTGGCTATCACTGTTTTTTTTAACATATATTAGTGATAATGTAACTTTAATTTCCCGAAACTTTAAGGGATCAAGCTATGATGGTTTTTATTTAGATTAACTCAGTGGAAACGCGTGGATACTTTTCAATTTATGTGTATAAAGTTTCCCTCGTCGAATTGGAGCTCGCCTCCCGGGGCGGATATCGAAATTGATTCCGCTATATTTAGCGAAACTGACGACGTATTCCGGACCGTTAAGTATATTTAAATAGAGTTCCATAAACTTTAACCGTTGGTCTATTTTAATTAATATTTGAATTACGTCATCCAATAGCCCTAAATAACTTCGAGATAGTTACGTTTAAACGTTTACATAAAACGTTTACGTAAGAACAAAATATCTCTAGCGAAATGGGCTGTGAGGATGTGATTTGTTATCTGATAGATTCTATTTTCTCGGGTGTAATAACACCTATCAACGAATGTGTTATGTGAAAGAGTATGTTAGCGCTTTTTGTTGTGACGATCTACACAGATTAGCCATAGAAGCTGACTTTTATTTCTACACTGGATTGAGTGGTGGCAAAGCACCTCTATTCCTAGTAACTCCACACAAGGGTCCCCTTGGTAACAGGCAATCACGGCTTGACTCTGTTACGCGGAAGCATTTAGGTCTGAAGGTGCCCGAAAGTGCTGAAGCACGGCTCGGACGGTTGCTTTTACATGGGTAGTATATAAGCGCCAGAATTTGAATAGAAAGGAATAGAATAGAATAGAAAAATATTTATTCGACACAAGAACACGGAAACAACAGGTAAATCTCATAAACAAAAGTTATTAAATTATAAATGTGTAACTGTCAAAGATAAGCTCCCAAACGGTCAAAGTTAAGCCAGTGATTCTCAACCACTGTGCCGCGGCACTTTTGTGTGCCGTTAAATTTTAAAGAGTGCCGCCAAATTTTGCAAATATATAATAATGTTAATATTGTTGTAGTAAGTAAATAATTTTTATCTTTTTCTTTGTGTGCCGCCAAATTTTGCAAATATATAATAATGTCAATATTGTTGTAGTAAGTAAATAATTTTTATCTTTTTCTTTGTGTGCCGCCAAATTTTGAAGTCATTAAATATGTGCCGCAACAAAAAAAAAAGATATTTAAGAAATTCCGTAAAAATTACATGCTTTTTAACCGACTTCAAAAAAATTGAGAGATGTTTTTTGCTTTATTAATGAAATTTAAATCGTATTTACTGCGTTTATTTCGAGTTATTAAATTATAAATGTGTAACTGTCAAAGATAAGCTCCCAAACGGTCAAAGTTCTATTGAAAATGTTTAATATTGTTCTAAGCCAGTGATTCTCAACCACTGTGCCGCGGCACTTTTGTGTGCCGTTAAATTTTAAAGAGTGCCGCCAAATTTTGAAGTCATTAAATATGTGCCGCAACAAAAAAAAAAAAAGATATTTAAGAAATTCCGTAAAAATTACATGCTTTTTAACCGACTTCAAAAAAATTGAGAGATGTTTTTTGCCTTATTAATGAAATTTAAATCGTATTTACTGCGTTTATTTCGAGTTATTAAATTATAAATGTGTAACTGTCAAAGATAAGCTCACAAACGGTCAAAGTTCTATTGAAAATGTTTAATGTTGTTCTAAGCCAGTGATAGCCACTGTTCTAAGCATTCAAACTTGAAATTGCTGTGCCATTTGAAAGGGAACAAAACTTCATAACAAAATAATACGATATACATAATGACGGACATTTACCGGACAAAACAAACAAGTACAATTTTGGCTAAGAACGCAGTACTATATAGTGATAACAAGCCAGTAGATGGTCGGAATACTACTGTGAATAAAGTAAACATCCAAGCTGTGGTCCCCAATCTCTTGCGCTTGCGCCGGGATACTCGCTAAATAGGTCTTTTTGTTTTTGTTGACGGGGGGCAGGCGGGAAACTTCTAAAAGATAACCCAGCTTCTGGGGGGAAGGCGGCGGATATGTGGGGTTTATACCCACTAAAACCCCCCGGTGGCCCTTCCTCGGTGCATGGTGAGGGGCTCCAGGATCTCCAGAGGAACGCACCGGAGCCCCTCTGCACTGTGCTCTTCGGAGAGCACGTCCCGTTGGGAGGTTACTAACTACTTTAAAGGCAGTTTTATAAGAGTTTGGTTAGGTTCTGGTTAATTCTATTGCTTAATATTCCTTTGTATTTGATATCGGTTTTCGTTTTTATTCCTAACTATACTTACTTGTTAAAAGACTAACAGGCTAAACCCATAAATCAAAGGCTCAATATACAACAATATTTCGAAACAAGCACGTGGGGTGCACGTAAATATTTTATTAAATCGATCGAAGGTCAGTTCAGATCAGGCTCAGATTCCGATCACGAAGCCGTTATCTAATCAATTAGAGTCATGTTGCATTACAAGGTCAAGATTTGGGCAGAGAGTAGAGAAGAGAGTAATATATTTCACGGAGGCGTTTATTCTCTTTATTTGGCACAAAATACAAACTAAATTATAAAATAAAACTTAATACAAATAAAATTTGTAGCTGCATCTAATGACATCAAAAGTTATATTTACTTAAATTTTTTTAGCTAGCAATATTTCTTTTTTTTTTACAAAAAATATTTTTACACATAAGAAGCAGCAGTGAAAAAAATTGTGCTTATATACTTTTAAAAGTACCCCAATATACTTGAGGTTAATTATCGGTATGTATTAATTATTGATATAAATTAATTTATTATCCTTTTTTGAAGTCGGTTAATAAAAAGTCTAAGGCACTCTTTTTAAAGTACCCCAATATACTTGAGGTTAATTATCGATATGTATTAATTATTGATATAAATTAATTTATTATCCTTTTTTGAAGTCGGTTAATAAAAAGTCTAAGGCACTCTTTTTAAAGTACCCCAATATACTTGAGGTTAATTATCGGTATGTATCAATTATTGATATAAATTAATTTATTATCCTTTTTTGAAGTCGGTTAATAAAAAGTCTAAGGTACTCTTTTAAAAGTACTCCAATATACTTGAGGTTAATAATCGGTATGTATTTATTATTGATGTAAATTAATTTATTATCATTTAATATTTATTAATTTAAGTTTTCAATTTTAAACTTTACTTTATTGACTGTGTTGACTATCTTTTTCCAGGGTTTTATTGTAAATTAATTATTTGCATGCAATAAAGAATAATTTCCTAATGATACCAAAGAAATATAATGAGAAGCTATACATGCACCCATTTGTTTATTGATATTTGTATAACACGTTTTTTTGTGAAATTGATTTTTGGTAAAGTACCAATCGGAAAAAAGTAATTGTTACAACCCAACCGTGATTCGAACCTGTGAACGAAGCATAAGTCGTGATAGTTCTTAAATCCAACTGTTGAGCCACTAGGTTACCACTTGCAAACTAAAAAACGGCAATAAAATATTTCTAATATGTTTAGAATAACAATAGTGACAAAATCAAATCTTTATTCAATTACCGTAGCTTTAAAAAACAATTGACGGACCCAAAAAAACAATCTGAAAGGCTTTTTTTTTCTATCGCAAAAAATGTCACGCGCGCCGTCCCTTTTTGAGACAATAGCGAAAGTGTTGCCGAATAATAAACAGGGTGATTCGAGGTCGAATCTAAAAATAAGTCGCCACAATGCATAGAATGTACACATTTGTTATATCGCAATGTGTTTCCCGTTTGTATTCGACATGAGGTCGTTGCGACAACATTTTAGCCGTTCGCGTCGTCTGTCCAAGGTATAGAAAACACAAGGATTAACTTATTCTTAAGGTCATCTAATCAATAAACCATTTTTTTTGACGAACTACATTGGCCAGAGAAGCTGGCCTTGACTGCTTCACCGGATTGAGAGGTGGCAGAGCTCTTAGGTCGCTTAGCCTGAACCTCTATCGCTAGTAACTCGACACAAGGGTCCCCGGTGGGGCTAACCTCAGCGGACGGTTACTATGTTACGCGTAAGCATTCCGATCCGAGGGCGCCCGAGAGGGCCGAACCACGACTCGGTCGGTTGCTATTTCACGGATAATCTAAGGGACATTCGAAAGCTAAACTAACTTTGAGTGCCACTTCGGGAAGCGTTGGCGCTGGGAGAAGAAGTGGCCGAAGAAACTCCAGCAACGCTCCTAGCATCTAAGGGGTGAGGCCTGCCCATAAAATAGCGGTAACGCGCGAGGATTATTCGCAACCTCCGACGGTCGCGAATGGACGCTTTCAATAAACCATTCTGCACGCAGTACTTCGTAAACATTCGCTTCTTAAGTTCGAACCTGCACTTTATATTACACAGCGCAGACATGACAGGATTTGCACTATTGTGGCCCACAGAACTGATTTCGCTAGACATCAATTTTACGTCCTAAGTGCCTTTTTGTACAATAAAGTAAATAAATTATTACATATATACCCATTACCACCAAAAGAATGTAAGACACATATTACTGAATGGCTCCAAACCCTCTCGTATGAATTTACAGAAGATCTTTTAAAACCATAATAAACAGTCAGAGTAACCTACTCTTCAACACACGCAACATTTTACACACAAACACACTCACACACACAAAACAATTAAACTAAATTACATTATAAGTTTTTAATTTTACTAATTTTGTATTTGTATTTACTTGTTTGGAGGGTGGGCGTTAATAGCTGCGACACAGTTTTTACTATTATCGAACTGGTTTGTACATGATTCTTTGGTTTGAAATAAAAATTTAACTTATGTTGCCTAACTATATATACATTTTTATAAATGAATACAACCCTCGTGTCGCGGCAGACACAAAGTGCCCCGTCGCGTGGTATCGCGTTAGGATGAACTTAACTACGCTAAACAATCCAACTAATTAATAATTTTCATTTATACGTGATCAATAACCTCCTTTTTGAAGTCGGTTAATAAAAAGTCTAAAGTACTCCTTGTTACATCAGCCATCTACCAGCGAAAAACACGTCAAAATCGGGCCCGCCGTTCCAGAGATTAACGGGAACAGACAGACAAAAAATGTAAAAAATGTTATTTTGGTAAATGTACCATATATACTTTCATATGCATGTAGTAATGGTCATTTTAATGTTAAAAACAGACACTCCAATTTTATTTAAATAGATGTACCGTATCGTTTATACATTCACATGCGTGTAGTAAAAAGCGGCCATTTTATTATTACAAACAGAGACTCTAATTTTATAAATTTGTCCAGGTAATCACCCTGCTGACTTGCTCGCAATCTAATTAACGGAATCTAGTGAATCAAATTAGCAATTGTGAAAGTATAACAAAAGTCGGAACAAAGCGTGGCTTCGATTTATATAACTTCGTTATCTTTATCTGTACACCGACGACAATACGAGAAGATTTAAAACGCAATATGTCAGGGAGTTACGACCCAACTGACCGGATTCTATTCTTGCGGAGAATATAAGCGCTGTATTGTGACGACTCCCGTGGGGCGTTCGATAACGAGGTATAATTCAAAATATAGCGGTACACGATCCAATATACGTGTAATGTGAAATAGATAAAATTATAATCATCAGACTCGCACACACACACACACGAACATGCTGCACTGGATAAATAGTCAATATAACAATTTCATTTATCCGTGAAATAGCAACCGACCGAGTCGTGGTTCGGCCCTCTCGGGCGCCCTCGGATTGGAATGCTTACGCGTAACATAGTAACCGTCCAAGCCGAGGTTACCCCTCACCGGGGAGACCCTTGTGTCGAGTTACTAGCAATAGAGGTTCAGGCTAAGCGACCTAAGAGCTATGTCACCTCTCAATCCGGTGAAGCAGTCAAGGCCAGCTTCTCTGGCCAATCTGTGTAGTTCGTCTTAAAAAAAAAACTATTTCAAAGTTGTTTATTCTTAGGAAAAATATATAATAACCTATTTTAAAATTAAAATGTATTTTAAATTTAAAAAAAAACAAATTTGTTTGGAAGGTGGGCGTTAATAGCAGCGACACAATACACTTTTTTAATGTTAGCAACATTATTATCGTACTGAATAAACTTTGTTATGGTTTTAAATAAAGATTTTTAATTTTATTATTATTTTAGGTTATAGCAAACTATATCTCCGGCTAGGCCTGGTATTAAGACTTAACACGGGTTGATACCAAGATCCTTTTACAAATTATTCGGTATTAGTAACGTCTGTCAGTCCATCGTTATCTGAAGAACGTTGTAGGAATTTACGGACAATTCTGCATGTGTTTAAAATGGCGGCTTTTTGTAGAGTCAAATAAGTAAATTCCGATAAATGAAGATTAATTAATGCTTTGAATAGATATTTAGGTACGACACTAGTGGTAGAGATAATTATTGGTACTATTGTCACGTTGTTCATTTTCCAAACTCTTTTAATTTCTGCCTGAAGTTATGTGTATTTTCTTATTTTTTCACTTATGGCTGTTTGCAAATTATTGGTATTAGGTACCGAAATATCTATTATATATGTTTGTTTATTTTTGTTGTCTACAAATGTTATATCTGGTTTGTTATTGTATTTAGTGTGATCTGTTAAGATTGTCCGGTCGTAATAGAGTTTAAATGACTGTTTTTCTCGGACTGGTTGTGGAGTGTATTTTAGCTTAAAAGGTACGTGGGGAACAAACTCAAACTTTCAAATACTGTAAGTTTGCATCACTTAAAGTATTTGAAAATGGAATTGTCTGTGAACATGTCACTTTTAATTTGTGAAATTGTCTTTTGTTTGTTTCGTAGCGTCTCTGTGGAATAAGTCAACGTCAGAATTGTCATACTATCTTTTAAGATTTTAAGAAAATCAAATAAATTGTGTTTTTTTATTATGTCATTTTTAAAATTAGGAGTTTGATTGACATTGGTGAGACATGACAAAAATAAAGATTATTTATCTAATTTGGCGGGAATTAGATATATAAATATAATTTTCAAATCCAAAATAGTATATATTTTTTGTTTATCATCTGCTCGAGATGATGCCATGCATTTCAGGCATTATATATTTTTTCCTTGCTATGTCAGACTTTCTCAATGTAAGCTAAAGAAATCTAATAGCTTTTAGCACAGTCCAGAAAAGGAGGTGGTCAATTCATGTGCATTTTTAGCATGCAACCCTGATGTTGCATTCTTCATCCCTAGTGATAGACTTAAGTCTTCTTTCCCCTCTCATCTTGGACATTTAGATGTATAATAATAATTCAATGATTAAATATATTAAAAATATTTATCTCAGTTATTTAGATGTTATAAATGAAAATTCAGCCACAACCCGTCTATGTTAATACGTGTGGTGTATCATTTGATTTAGATTGCTCTATGACCACAAATAGATTCCTAATTGAACATGACGTCTAAAGTAAACACACAGCTTTCAAGCTTACAAAAACATACGACGAAGAACGACCTCTGTATGCTAATGATTGTAAACAAACAATATGTAATGCAGACGTTAAAACATCTTCAACAACTTGCATTCAATGAACTGACTACCATTACGGGCAACATCGCGCAATATTGTAAACATTAAAAATATCTTATCTAGATTCGTCACTTTAAAGTCGATATGTATACAAATATCTATTATGTCTAAGTTTTATTTTAAACGAAACAGATCTAAAAATGACGATCGCAATAGTTCAGTTGACTGAAATCCGAGAGAAAATACTGACACATCCTGACTATTATATTGAAATATTATATTTTATAGACTTACGTAAAAGAGGTTCAAAATATTATTAAAAAATGATAAATTTGTTTTAAAATACAACTTACAAAATACACTTTTATGACATTTAATAATTAACCAAATAACACATCTTCGTTGGTCGCCATTTTGCTAATAATATATTACAATATTAGCATGTCGGTGACGGGAACCCATAAGATTGTCTTCAGCCAAAAAGTGCTGTTCACTTCAAAAATTCATACTAATTGTGAACATTTTTTTCTTTAATTGAAGTTGATTAAAAACGACAAAGGCTTTCGCACCGCAACCATATTATGTATGGTGTATGAAAACGAGTGGTAGCAATGTAACGTAAACATGTAGAATAATTACGACAACATTCCCACTTGTTTACTGAATGCTCGTTGCAAATTGTTACACAGAGACAAAAACACTACGTCTAATGGATGAGATGCAACTTGAAATTAAGCATCTTGTTTTAATTAAATTAAGAACAAATAATCGCATAGTTAATAGTTTTAGAGACAACACAGACAACGTCGCAAATGAACGCGCTTTCTCATTACCGATGGTCGTGGATAGCCTGATGGTTTCCACAACTTAACCCGTAAACCATAAAGGATACTAGGCTAAATTTTTTTTTTTTTTGTTGACGGGGAGGAAATCTTCACAAAGATACCCCGCCTTCTGGGGGGAAGGCGGCGGTTATGTGGGGATCTTACCCACTAAAACCTCCCGGTGGCCCTTTCCTCGGTGCATGACGAGGGGCTCCGGGATCTCACGTGGAACGCACCGGAGCCCCTCTGCACTGTGCTCAAGGAGAGCACGTCCCGGGGGGAGGTTACTCCCTCCTCCCCTGTGCCCTCGCAGCGAAAGGCGACACGGGCCAGCCGATGTCGCCTTCTTCCCGGGTCCACTTTGGTGGACGACGCAGGCCCCCACCCTTGTCGCCCAGTGAACCCGAGGCCCCTTTTAGTCGCCTTGTACGACAGGCAGGGGATACCGTAGTCTTATTCTTGAGAGCCCAGAACTACAGGGCTGCGGGCCGGTCTGCCACCGGCCCGCCTGCGCCATCTCCGAACGGGATCGGCCCTCTCCCGATCCCGTTCTGCGGTCTCCTTCTGGGCCATTACTGACTCGCAGAAGGAGACCAGCGCCTTCCATTTAGATCTCCCCGCCAGCGCAGCCGCTACTGCCGCCGGCGGGGTCTGCCGATCTTCTGGACCAGGATCCGCCGCTCCGCCTCCCACGCAGGGCACACGGCAAGCGTGTGCTGCGCGGAATCCCGGTCACAGCCACAATGGTGGCATTGCGCGGTCGGTTCGCGCCTATCCTGTTCAGGTACTCACCGAAGCACCCGTGCCCGGTGAGTACCTGTGTCAGGCGGTAGGTGACGTGCGCGTCATTCCTCCTACGTAGCCAGGCTTCGAAGTTCGGCAGGAAGGCACAGACGATGCGTTGGCGCGAGCAACGTCGCTCCGAGAGCCGCTCGCGCCACACCTCTATCGCCCGCCTGTGCTCCTGCCGAGGCACCTCTCCCGCATCCAGGGTCGGCCCGGGCCCGCCGTCGACGGCCCGGACGCGCGCGTTTACAGCTCCGCCAAAATGTCGAGCGGCGGGAACCGAGCCAGGATAGCGGCCGCCTCGTAAGATACCGTACGGTATCCTCGTGCGATCCGAATGGCCATCTTGCGCTGCAGGCTAAGGAGCTTAGCTCTGCAGCGCCGGACGCCCGTGAAGCGGTTACACCACACGGGCGCCCCGTAGAGGGCCATGGATCGCACGAGACCTCCGTAGAGGCGGCGGACTCCTTCCTGGGGCCCCAAGATTGGGCAGCAGTCTATGCAGAGCACCCACTACCCTATCGATCTTGGGGACCAAGCGGTCGAAGTGCACTTCGAAGCCCCAGCGACTGTCCAGCGTGAGGCCGAGATAACTAGGCTTGAACTTAGTTTAACTAAAATACTAATTGTTCCTGACAGGAAAGAGAAAGAGCGCGACTCCATCTCGCGCCATTACGCCGAAAGACGATTAACCTTGGGAGGTGCTAGTTGGTACGGGCCGTTTCTAGGCCAGCCCTGTAGGTCTGGGCTCTCAAGAATAAGACTACGGTATCCCCTGCCAGATCGTTCGTAGAAGGGGACTAAAAGGGGCCTCGGGTTCACTGGGCGACAAGGGTGGGGACCTTTGTCGCCCGCTAAGGTGGACCCGGGAACACACAGCTTTGAAGCTTACAAAAACATACGACGAAGAACGACCTCTATATGCTAATGATTGTAAACAAACAATATGTAATGCAGACGTTAAAACATCTTCAACAACTTGCATTCAATGAACTGACTACCATTACGGGCAACATCGCAATATTGTAAACATTAAAATATCTTATCTAGATTCGTCACTGTAAAGTCGACGTTTAGGCAATTATCTATTATATCTAAGTTTTATTTTAAACAGAAACAGATATATATAACGATCGCAATAGTTCAGTTAATTGATCTCCGAGAGAAAATACTGACACACCCTGACTATTATATAGAAATATTATATTTTATAGACTTACGTAAAAGAGGTTCAAAAATGAAAAAAGTTTTTAAAATACAACTTTTATGACATTCAATAATTAACCAAATAACACATCTTCGTTGGTCACACGAATTCAATGGTCGCCATTTTGCTTATAATACAATATTAGCATGTCGGTGACGGGAACCCATAAGATTGTCTTCAGCCAAAAAGTGCTGTTCACTTCAAAAATTCATACTAATTGTGAACCTTTTAATTGAAGTTGATTAAAAACGACAAAGGCTTTCGCACCGCAACCATATTATGTTTTAACGAACTACACAGATTGGCCAGAGAAGCTGGCCTTGACTGCTTCACCGGATTGAGAGGTGGCATAGCTCTTAGGTCGCTTAGCCTGAACCTCTATCGCTAGTAACCCGACACAAGGGTCCCCGGTGGAAGGTAACCTCGGCGGACGGTTACTATGTTACGCGTAAGCATTCCGATCCGAGGGCGCCTGAGAGGGCCGAACCACGACTCGGTCGGTTGCTATTTCACGGATAATCTAAGGGACATTCGAAAGCTAAACTAACTTTAAGTGCCACTTCGGGAAGCGTTGGCGCTGGGAGAAGAAGTGGCCGAAGAAACTCCAGCAACGCTCCTAGCATCTAAGGGGTGAGGCCTGCCCATAAAATAGCGGTAACGCGCGAGGATTATTACCATATTATGTATAACTACAATGGTGTATGAAAACGAGTGGTAGCAATGTAACGTAAACATTTAGAATAATTACGACAACATTCCCACTTGTTTACTGAATGCTCGTTGCAAATTGTTACACAGAGACAAAAACACTACGTCTAATGGATGAGATGCAACTTGAAATTAAGCATCTTGTTTTAATTAAATTTTCAAACAAAACTTCCTTTAACGGTGTATAATAGCCTGTTTTGACGTAAACTTCGAAACGTAGACGTCGAAATTACTTTAAAAAGTAGGTATTTCTCTTAATGCCTACTCCTTATTTAAAATAAAAGATACATTTGAGAGCTTTTCGTTTTATGGTCCCGACAATTTTTATATTAAAATACAGAAACCTGTTATTTTATGTTTTATGGCGTTTAGATAGATAAGAAAGGTAAGAAAGATAGATAGTAAGAAAGATAGATAGTAAGAAAGATAGAAAGTAAGAAAGATAGAAAGTAAGAAAGATAGAAAGTAAGAAAGATAGATAGTAAGAAGATAGAAAGTAAGAAAGATAGATGGTAAGAAGATAGAAAGTAAGAAAGATAGAAAGTAAGCAAGATAGATAGTAAGAAGATAGAAAGTAAGAAAGATAGATAGTAAGAAAGATAGATGGTAAGAAGATAGATAGTAAGAAAGATAGATGGTAAGAAGATAGAAAGTAAGCAAGATAGATAGTAAGAAAGATAGATAGTAAGAAAGATAGAAAGATAAATATATGAACAAAGGCGGTCTATTTAGCATTTGCTTCACCTAAGCTTTGGTAAATTATCGTTTACTTAAACAATAGCCGTGAGAAAAGTAAAGGGTCGGTTAAGAAAGTTTGAATATCTCGGAAGATAAAGACGCTAGCTAACTTAAATAAATTGTGCATGATAGACAATTAAATATCCTTACAATAAAATGAAATATGTTTTACCAAAATGACTTGCCTCCACGTGGCAACACTAAATACTAAAATTTAAATAAAATAAAGCAAAATCTGGCGCGGCGAAGCGCTCTGGGTACGCTAGTATTTTATAATGTAATACGCAGGAGCATACAGTTGTATTACAATTTCATAAAGGGAAGCTATTGTTCTTTTGAACGTAATACTTAAGAATTTCAATAGAAGTCAACTTATTTTTTTATTGTCTTTCTACTTTTATTAAATTTTCAAACAAAACTTCCTTTAACGGTGTATAATAGCCTGTTTTGACGTAAACTTCGAAACGTAGACGTCGTAATTACTTTAAAATGTAATACGAAGGAGCATACAGTTGTATCACAATTTCATAAAGGGAAGCTATTGTTTTGAACGTAATACTTAAGAATTTCAATAGAAGTCAACTTATTTTTTATTGTCTTTCTACTTTTATTAAATTTTCAAACTAAACTTCCCTTTAACGGTATATAATAGCCTGTTTTGACGTAAACTTCGAAACGTAGACGTCGAAATTACTTTAAAAAGTAGGTCTTTCTCTTAATGCCTATTCCTTATTTAAAATAAAAGATACATTTGAGAGCTTTTCGTTTTATGGTCCCGACAGTTTTTATATTAAAATACAGAAACCTGTTAATATTATGTTTTATGGCATTTAGATAGTAAGTAAGATAGATAGTAAGAAATATAGAAAGTAAGAAAGATAGAAAGTAATAAAGATAGAAAGTAAGTAAGATAGAAAGTAAGAAAGATAGAAAGTAAGAAAGATAGAAAGTAAGAAAGATAGAAAGTAAGAAAGATAGATAGTAAGAAGATAGATGAAGTAAGAAAGATAGATGGTAAGAAGATAGATAGTAAGAAGATAGAAAGTAAGAAAGATAGATAGTAAGAAAGATAGATAGTAAGAAAGATAGATAGTAAGAAGATAGAAAGTAAGAAGATAGAAAGTAAGAAAGATAGAAAGTAAGAAAGATAGAAAGTAAGAAAGATAGAAAGTAAGAAAGATAGAAAGTAAGAAAGATAGATAGTAAGAAAGATAGATAGTAAGAAAGATAGAAAGTAAGAAAGATAGAAAGTAAGAAAGATAGAAAGTAAGAAAGATGGATAGTAAGAAAGATAGATAGATAAATATATGAACAAAGGCGGTTTTTTTAGCATTTGCTTCACCTAAGCTTTGGTAAATTATCGTTTACTTAAACAATAGCCGTGAGAAAAGTAAAGGGTCGGTTAAGAAAGTTTGAATATCTCGGAAGATAAAGACGCTAGGCTAACTGAAATAAATTGTGCATGATAGACAATTAAATATCCTTAAAATAAAATGAAATATGTTTTTGCGAAAAATGACTTGCCTCCGTGTGGCGACACTAAGTACTAAAATTTAAATAAACATAAAATTTTATGAAAAATACTATCCAAAAGTATTATCCAAGTTTATTTAAGATATAGGTTTTCGTTTAGCTTATGTTTGTTAATGAAATATAAATAAATTAATAAAAATATTTTATTCTATTTTAAGGATATTTAATTCTCTATCATGAACAATTTATTTCAGTTAGCTAGCGTCTTTATCTAACGAGATATTCAAACTTTCTTAACCGACCCTTTATTTTTGCTCCTATAATAAAATACACTCAGTATGTATTTTATTATATTTATATTGACGAAACTGTATTTATTTATTTATCTATATAACATTGTTAAAACGCTATTTTAACGCCAAAGGTTCGCTGGAAGAAAATGCTAAATAGCATTAAATTCGCCGTTGTATACATATTTTAGTAAAATAGAGGATTTATCATTCTATCATGCAATGGTATACTTTTTTTTTGTTGTTAACGGGGAGGAAATCTTCAAAAAGATTTCGCCTTCTGGGGGGAAGGCGGTGGTTGTGTGGGGTTTTTACCCACCAAAACCTCCCCGGTGGCCCTTTCCTCGGTGCATGACGGGGCTCCGGGATCTCCAGTGGAACGCACCGGAGCCCCTCGGCACTGTGCTCAAGGAGAGCACGTCCCGGGGGGGGGAGGTTACTCCCTCCCCCCCTGTGCCCTCACAGTGCAAGGCTACACGGGCTAGCCGATGTCGCCTTCTTCCCGGGTCCACCTTAGCGGACGACAAAGGCCCCCACCGTTGTCGCCCAGTGAACCCGAGGCCCCTTTTAGTCGCATTATACGACAGGCAGGGGATACCGTAGTCTTATTCTTGAGAGCCCAGAACTACAGGGCTTATGCAATGGTATACTTGCATTATTGTGTAATTAACATGTAAAATATCACCGCATCGGTTCGAAATATTTATAAAAGAGATTTATGAACAAAACGTTTCAAGAACATGGACCAGTTATTTTCAGAACTTATTTCTAATCTTCTTTCGATGTGAAGAGACGCCATAATGTCCTGAACGTTAATTTTGACACATTTGTAGTATCATGGAGCCCAGGTATCTTATCAGCCTAGTCCGGAAGAAAATAAAATTCCGTGTCGATATTCGGCCGACTAAAATAGAACTTTATTGAATTCTACTGACGTCTCCGCGTCGACGGGAGTTCATTAATTCCAACGCTACGTGAGGTATTCCATTACACGGCTTATCATTTATGAAATTATTAGGCATGAAAGAGCCGTGATGGCAGAACGGCACTTCGGAATACGGAAACGCAAACGTTATCGAATCGTATTACCTCTTTCTTATTTCCTATTTCATTATTTACCTGCTCCTAGAGTAGATGTCCTAATTTTTGGTAATTTAACTTCTGATGTCATGCAATATTCGTTCCCACTTTTTATTACAAAATAAATAATTAGCATGGCAGAACATATCTGAACGCGTCCTGATTTATTTCGCCGCCATATTGGGAATATCTGTCAACTTTTGGCGCGCTGTAATTGACAGGATGACGTCGCAATGTTTCATTGTGTTACTAAATTTAAATAACAAATAATAGCACAGCGTTTGGTGATAAGAAAAACTTACATACTTACGCCAGTTACCTAGAGGCATAGGTAGAGATCACGAACAATCCTGACACACCTCTTTTGTTCAATTGACATCCGTACATCTACGCTCATATATCTGAGCATTTTAAGTACGATGGTGACTTATATTGCGTACGTTGAACGGTCGTAGAATATCTGCCCAGTCTTCAGTACAGATTAAGTCCACCGTAAGTTTGTGGTGAAGGCTGGGCAAATTGGTCTTTCAGTATTTTACGAGATTAAATTAAAAAGTGCAATTAAATGAAATCACCTAATTTCCCATCAACCTTTCCTTCCCGAACTAATCGTGTGACGTTGTATATACAAAATAAATTTTGTAGATTTCTATATTATAAGCAGGACGGGGTGTATCCTAGCTTCCCACTGATGTACCCGAGCCTATTTGTACTGGACATGGTCGGGTACAGCAGGCTGCAGGTGAGGAGAGACGTCGCACTAGTTAAATATGCGTGGAGGTGCTGCGGGGCTGGGTTCATCACCTAGAAGTGCTGGCCGCGCTACAGTTGCGGACTCCTGACGGTTACCGTACATGCGCTGTCGTCTGCCATTGTTCCTACTGCCTGTCTCAGGACTAACTGCTCTGCACATTGATATATTTTGTTGCACTGAGTCTGTGTTTATCGAAGCTGCCTACAAATGCGTAGACGATGTTTGACTCTATTATATTTATATATTATTGTCAATATATACATCAAGCAGCTTTTATTTGTTTTAATTTTAATAATATATATTTAACTAAGTTTATAAAACATCTGTAACGGTGTTATAATTTTTGTTGATATAAATAAATAAAAATAAATAAAAATAAATATCGAAAGATTTTTTAGCTTAACTGATAAAAGCGACCGACCGAATCGTGGTTCGAGATTAAAGTAACTTGCGCCGAGTTACTCAAAAACAGCTTGTCTTCGATTCCGTACGTTACGTGTCTTGACTGACGTTTATTGTTGATGTCACCCGATGGTCTTTACAACTTCAGCATTTCGAAGAACACAAAAAATTAATGAAGAGGTTAATAAGATAATGCACATTATCAACATAGACTGTATTCCTACTTAAGACAACCAGGCATTCATACCGACAATAGCCCAATTCTTTAAGCAGGCATCTCGACGGTTTTTCGAGACTGCCACCAAACATTCTAACAAACTTCTTGTAAGTGCCGCCACTTATAAGCCTTACTATAATAAATTCCGTCGCGTCGCCCGGAGGCCGAGACACGTTCTTGACGATCCGGACAACGCGATTACCATTGCACAGGTTAGATCACTACAAATACACAAAGCGTCCAATCGCGACCGTCGGAGGTTGCGAATAATCCTTGCGCGTTACCGCTATTTTATGGGCAGGCCTCACCCCTTAGATGTTAGGAGCGTTGCTGGAGTTTCTTCGGCCACTTCTTCTCCCAGCGCCAACGCTTCCCGAAGTGGCACTCAAAGTTAGTTTAGCTTTTGAATGTTCCTTAGATTATCCGTGAAATAGCAACCGACCGAGTCGTGGTTCGGCCCTCTCGGGCACCCTCGGATCGGAATGCTTACGCGTAACATAGTAACCGTCCAAGCCGAGGTTACCCCTCACCGGGAGGACCCTTGTGTCGACTTACTGGCAATAGAGGTTCAGGCTAAGCGACCAAAGAGCTGTGCCACCTCTCAATCCGGTGAAGCAGTCAAGGTCAGCCTCTCTGGCCAATCTGTGTAGATCGTCATTTAAAAAAAAACCAGGCAATCAGGTAAAGCAATTATTTGAAAAGCCGTTGTAGCTCAGTTTCCGGACGGTCGCCTCAAGTTGCATAATACGCTAGCAATATGATCCCCGGTACCGGCGCCAATAAATTTCTTGTTGCAATTTTATGTACCGATTTACCACGCGCTCGGCGGTGAATAAAAACATCGTGAGGAAAACGGCATGTCTTAGAAAAATTTTCTAAGACATGTGAAGTCTGCCAATCCGCACTAAGGCCGCGTGGCGGACTTTGCCCTTATACTCTATTTACAGATAAGGCCTGTGTCCAACAGTGGGACATTTAGCTTGTAACTGTTTGAATACTGATTAGTGCTTTCAAAAGAACAGAATCTTTACTTTCTTCTTCTACTAACTTCTAATAGAGAAATTAGTAGCCCAAGAGATAGAGTGGGAGATATAAAATGGTTAAACAAGATGGCGTGGAAAATCTGATGAAATTAAACAATTTGGTGTAATACGAAGCGACACCGCACCTGTGGTATATCGCCGTAGTTATTTTTCCCGCCCTCCTTTGTATGTTATCTTTTTCTTTACGCTTCATGAATCTTGTGAAACAGGTGCCTGTTAGAAGCGATGACACAAATCTATTTCAATCTTATAAGTCAACCGAGCAGCTCGACACGTACTATTCATCATATTAAAACGACTTAATAAATAGAGAAGATAATTAATTCTGTTTTTTTTTTAACGTTTGTGCATTTATAGCACAGTCATTTGTAAACCGATAAAAAAAATGATTAGAAGGTATAATAATAATAAACTTTATTTCGCACAAATACAAAAATATACACAAAAAAATTGAAGCCCCTGACTCCCGAGCTAGGCACTAATAGACCTGTGAGTTCAGAAGTCAGTGTCTTCTCCCATTCACTGTGCACAAATGTTTCAAAAAGAATCAATTTTAAAATACAAATTGATAGGTCTTATAGTTTATATTGTGTGTGCGTGTTTGTGTGTTGTATGTGTTGCGTGTAGTTGAGTTAGTTGAGTGAGTAAGTGCGCATAAGTAAGTGTTTTAACTCTCACTATTTATACGTAGACAAATTATACTACAACTATGAACCAATTTACATTGTTTACATTAATAAGGCTTCTGTTTGTTCGTAGTCAAGTTCATGGTTACTTTTTACACGTTATGTTTGCACGTCAACAGCACCGCTTCAGAGCCAATTCCTTGTACAATAGGTTAAATTAAGTCTTAAAAATTCATCCTTTGTCGAATCATAAATGTAAAATAGTTTGTAAAAAATATTTACTAGAGTTGAATTTTATTCAGACTGAACGCCTCCTAATTTAATAAAATTTAATATAATATACAGCTGAGGAACATACACAAACACAAATTTACCCACACACACACACACACCAATACACACTCACACATTCATAAAATATTGTTATGATTTGTTATGCATAATTATATTTTATTGTGCTTTTCAAATGGGAGAAGACACTGACCCCTGAAACACAGGTGCAATATAACTTACCTCAGGAGTCAGGGACTTCACGTTTCTTTGTGCAAACATTTTCTATGGTGACTAATAAAGATTTATTTATTATTATTTTAATAATAGCCTTGCATTTATGTGTATACCACGTAACTAAAATTCGTATAGAAGAACGATTGTTAATTGCGATATTATTTGTTTTAAATTGTTTTGAAAAGTACACAATTATTCTTTCTACTTAAATATTAGATATTTTTCTACCGAGTTCGAACACGTAACAAATCTTAACAAATCGTAACACTGCCTACAAAGTTTCAAATAAGAACTTGTAGTAATTATTAGGGATAGATTTTTAGACCTCGTCAAACTCAAAAAAATTTGTCGACCTTTGGGAAATTTGACCACTTAGCTTTTAAAATGTATATATATATATATATATATATATATATATATTATAAAAGCTAAGTATAGGGGATGGCAACCTTGAAAAGCTGGATCCAAGAGGCCGGTTGCCAATACTAAGTAAAAGGTGCCATCTCCTCTCCTAATCTCTACCAGCTGGTGAGGGCTGCCTCGGACCGAAACCGATGGAGGAAAATTGTTCATTTGAGGGGCTCTAGTGACCACGATCCTCAGAAATGAAGGAACGTCAAAGATGAAGAAGATATATATAAATAAACGATAATACATAAAATATAATAACGACGACGAAATCATTTAATGTGTCAGGATTTGCGTCATTCCTTCTTTATTTGGTTAGTGTGGATCGTGTTTTGTTTCTTTACTACCTAATTAGAAATAAGAGTATCTAAGATGCTTTGGTTTGTTTACATATTTGTATATAAGCGAAATACCAGTCAGTAATACATCACAAGATCTCCAAAACAATGAAGCCGTGACTTGAAATTCAAATTTTTTACGACGATCTACACAGGTTGGCCGGAGAAGCTGGCATTGGCTTCACCGGATTCTCTTAGGTCGTATAGCCTGAACCTGTTTCGCTAGTAACTCGACACAAGGGTCCCCCCGGCTTGAACCTTTACTATGTTACGCATAAGCAGTCCGACCCGAGGGCGCCCGAGAGGGCCGAACCACGACTCGTCGGTTGCTTTTTCACGGATAATCTAAGGGATATTCAAAATCTAAACTAATTTTGAGTGACACTTTGTAAGCGTTGGCGCTAGGAGAATAAGTGGCTGAAGAAACTCCAGCAACGTTCCTAACATCTAAGAGGGACATAAACGAGCGCTTTCAATTTCAATAATTTGCCTGATCGATGTCGGCACTGCAGACATGGCGTTGGGAGCTGTTTTAGAGTCTTCGTAATGATTTAAGGCGTAATAACTATTACAAAAACTGCAATCAAAATCTTAGAGGACAATAAATAGCCGGGATGCAATATTAATAAATATAATGGCCGCCTTTAACTACTTGTATATTTGTGTATACTGTACATACACCAAATAAATATTTTTTTACAATTTTAATAATTAATCTCCCATAAAATAGCGGTAACGCGCAAGAAAATTT
Organism: Meandrusa payeni; assembly: GCA_029286785.1. NCBI lineage: Eukaryota > Metazoa > Arthropoda > Insecta > Lepidoptera > Papilionidae > Meandrusa > Meandrusa payeni. The sequence continues at coordinate 5,975,496 of JAGSMX010000023.1, forward strand.
AGCATAGTTACACATCTCACTGTGTAGACGCCGACTAAGAACGAAAAGAATGTAAAAATAAAAGAAATAGATTTTTAAGTACATAAAAAATATGCTTTAATTTCCTTTTAAACCCTTTTGGAATAGAAAGAGACAGCAATTAACCAAGCGTTATATAAGGTCAAATATCTCCCTTCCGCCTTTTTGTCTTTTGAATTTCGCGGCTATGTACAAAGCGCTACAGAGCTCGTATCTAGCAATAATATACATAATTTGAAAGGTCTTGACATAACCTACAAAACGACGCTATGCATAATTAGTTTGGATATTGCGTTCAACAGTTATAGACGTAAACATGGAGTTCACTAACGCCGAAATTCGCGGCTTGGCCACTGTTTGGGACGATTCACCGGCCTTCGACCACGACCGTTTTCGCTTGATATTGTCGTATGTGATCCATTTTTCGTCGCCAGTCACCATCCGCTTCAAGAATGGGTCGAGTTCGTTCCGTTTCAGCAGCATATCGCAGGCGTTGATTCGGTCCAGAAGGTTTTGCGTCAAATCATGCGGCACCCAAACATCAAGCTTTTTGTATCCAGCCTTCTGCAGATGGTTTAAAATGGTTTGGTGACTAACTCCCATCTCCTGGGCGATGTCACGAGATGCCACATGCCGGTCTAACTCGATGTAGTCCATGATTTGATCGGTATTTGTCGTCACAGGTCTTCCGCCGGCTGGCTTATCCATGGTGTCGTTTTCACCGGCTCTGAATCGTCGAAGCCATTCCTCCGTGGTTCGAAGTGATAGAGTACCATCCCCAAAACACCATTAATCTCACGGAACGTTTCTCTAGCGGATTTGCCTTTAACGAAGTAAAACTTTAAAATAGCGCGAATTTCGGCGTTAGTGAAGTCCATGTTTACACGTCTATAACTGTTGAACGCAATATCCAAACTAATTATGCATAGCGTCGTTTTGTAGGTTATGTCAAGACCTTTCAAATTATGTATAGTATTGCTAGATACGAGCTCTGTAGCGCTTTGTACATAGCCGCGAAATTCAAAGACAAAAGGCGGAAGGGAGATATTTGACAACCTATTATTATGTGACAGGTAGTGGATCCATCTTCATAAATCGGCCACATTTTTTTTTACTTTTTCTACCAAAATTAAAGGCCGGTGATAACATCATAAAATCGTTTACTTTGAATCTAGGTATTCACAGCTTGTCTGCACTGTAGAAGTTCACCTTGACTAAGATCTTTTCCCGTACCCAGGCCTCACGATGTACGGGCTACTCCTGGAGAACATGGCGGAGTACATCCGGCAGACGTACGGTGAGGAGAGGTGGGAGGACATAAGGAGACAGGCGGGCGTTGAGCAGCCCTCCTTCTCCGTGCACCAAGTTTACCCGGAGAACCTCATCACACGGTTGGCGAAGAAAGCGCAAGAGGTATGGAAATTTAAAATATTAACTGTTTCAAATGTAAATAGTTACATAGTAAAAGGCGGTAGCTCTGTGGAATCTTTAACGTTATTTTTAGTTAGAAAACAAACTTATTTCTTAATAGTACGTATTCACTTATTTCTAAGTACTACTATTCTTCTTCTTTTGGTGCCATCTTCTATCGAAGGTTGGCGACCATCATGGCGATTTGGACCCTCGACACAGCAGCACGAAATAAACAACGTATTCTCATATTGTACCATTGGCGTAGATTTTTAAGCCATAAGACTACGGTATCCCCTGCCTGTCGTACAAGGCGACTAAAAGGGGCCTCGGGTTCACTGGGCGACAAGGGTGGGGGCCTGCGTCGTCCACCAAAGTGGACCCGGGAAGAAGGCGACATCAGCTGGCCCGTGTCGCCTTTCGCTGCGAGGGCACAGGGGAGGAGGGAGTAACCTCCCCCCGGGACGTGCTCTCCTTGAGCACAGTGCAGAGGGGCTCCGGTGCGTTCCATGTGAGATCCCGGAGCCCCTCGTCATGCACCGAGGAAAGGGCCACCGGGGAGGTTTTAGTGGGTAAGATCCCGAAGGCGGCGGTTATGTGGGGTTAAGTTAAGTATCTTTGTGAAGATTTCCTCCCCGTCAACAAAAAAAAAAAGATTTTTAAGCCAAGATGTTCTTCTCCTTCCCCAATTTCTTTACCCTTGTATCTTTCCTTGGATTATAAGCTGTAACAAATCGTATTTAGGATTGCGTTTTATATGCCCTAGGTATTCCAGCTTTCGCCTCTTAATTGCGTTAAGAACTTCAACCTTCTTTCCAAGTCTTTGCAGCACTACTTCGTCGCGTACTTTGTCTCTCCAGGATATCCTTAACATTCTTCTGTATACCCACATTTCGAGAGAACTATTATAGATATACATAGATCTTTAAATAATAAGTAGAATTGGTTTAATTTTCTTACAACAAGTACAATGCCAATGTCATCAATCAATGTACAAACAAAAATACTGACGAATAGAAAACATGAAGTATTAACGTTACAATAGCATCGTGTGTATTTTTCGAAATATATAGTCATAATTAATATGATCATAACCAAAACCGCACTGAATCTAAATGCAGCGGAGCGTTGAAAATAGTAATCTATTTTTAAACGATGCGTGAAATAAATTTCTTACCCGATGATATATTTATCACATTTCATTTGATACATCCAGTATCATTTAGTTTCGGAATCTTTGTGAGGATATATTTCTTTCCTTACTTCTTTGTTTTCCCCTTAATCCATGCTCCTACATTGCTGGAGTTTCGGCGGTCGCCTCCTTCTGTGAGACGGTCATGTCCCAGAAGGAGGCTGACGAGCGGGTCAGGGAGAGGAGCGCAGAGGCTCCCCCCCTCCGCAGGCGACGTGTCGGGGTGCGCAGGAGGCGTTACGAACGCCTCCTCTTGCCGCCCGTAATCGAAGCAGGGCCAGGATGGGTACCTGGCCCCAGCATGCTTCGGCGTCGTCGGGACTTCTCTGAGTGCCGGAGAAGTCCCCTTTGAGGATGAAGTCCGGTCTTTGCCGGGACTAGCCGGTCGTTGGGGTGTCCTGTCGCTGACAGATCCGGGGCACCCGCTCATAACGGCTGATGGCATTCGCGGAAGGTTTAGTGGGTAGGGGCTGCCCAGGCCGAGTCCCACACATCCCCAGGCCCACCCAGGGCACCGGAGGATGGTCTATAAAAGATTCCCAAAGAGAAGAAAAAATTGCTGGAGTTTCTTATGCCACTTTTAGAGCTGTGCCACCTTTCAAATCCGGTGAAGCAGTAAAGGCCAGCTTCTCTGTGCCAACTGTGTTAGTTCGTCCAAAAAAAAAATTATGCCACTTCTTCTCCCAGTGCCAACGGTTCCAAATCTGGTATTTAAAGATAGCTATTTGAATATCTGATTATCTTGCGATAAAAGCTAACGACCGAGTCGTGGTTCCCCGCCGGCCATCTCAGATGCAAACGCGATTAGTATAATAGTCCAAGCGGAGCTCCCCTCTCGGTGGCCCTTACGCGGTGTTGCTATTGGACGTTCTCTACCACTTCTCATCATCTGGTGAAACTATTCAGCAGCATCCCTGATCAATAAGCTTAGGTTCGTCGCCAAAAAACACTGCCACTTATTTTTAATAGTTTTTCCTGTATACTTGTGTTTACTTTAAGCGTAAAATTTCAGTCAGTTTCGGCCCTCTCAAGCACCCTTATATCCGAATTCTTTTGCGCTTAGAGTAACGATGTCCACGTTGAATTAACCCTTAAGTTATTAATAAAGCTTCGACTCTATGATCAGATCATTTGCAACTTTACAAGGCGCAAGTACGGCCTCATATGGAATACTGTTCGCATCTCTGGGCCGGGGCTCCCCAATACCAACTTCTTCCGTTTGACCGTGTTCAACGTAGAGCTGCTCGAATAGTCGACGATCAGGGTCTTTCCGATCGACTCGACCCTCTGAGTCTGCGAAGAGATGTCTGTTCTCTTTGCATCCTGTATCGCATTTACCATGGGGAGTGTTCTGAGGAATTGTTCGGAATCATCCCAGCTACCGATATCCATTACCGCACATCTCGGCAGAATTCCAAATTCCACCGCCACCATCTTGATGGTTGGCGTTCAACGACTGTACGTTTTTCGCGTAACTTTCTCCCACGCACTGTCAACTTGTGGAATCAACTGTCGCCAGCGTTGTTTCCGAACGTTTACGATTTAGGGACCTTCAAGAAACGAGCCTATTCCTATCTCAAAGGTCAGCAACGCACCTACAGCTCCTCTGGTGCTGTGGATGTTCATGGGCGACGGTGATCACTTAAGATCAGGTGAGCCGTATGCTCGTTTTCATATTAAAAAAAAGATCAGATTAACAGCGGTAATGTATACTATGGATAGGTATATTTTGTATAAAATCTCAGAGGCCACGTTATATTTTTGGTGCCTCCAAACGTCCTCTAGACGAAATCGATTTTAACAGTAAGAACTTAAGCTGTCTATTATTATCGGTATCTATTATATTTGTTCTAGTGCTTGAAGTTATTTCTGTAATGTGGTTAATAATGGTCCAAAAAAGTTAAGCGTTGGATTTCCGATAGGTGATTCGTTTTTTTTTTGACGAACCGGTTGGCCAGAGAAGCTGGCATTAACTGCTTCACCGAATTGAGAGGTGGCTTTGCTCTTAGGTCGCTCAGCCTGAAACTCTATCGCTAGTAACTCGACGTAAGGGTCCTCCCCGGCTACGCGTAAGCATGCCGATCCGAGGGCGCCCAGAGGACCGAACCACGACTCAGTCGGTGGCTATTTCACGGATAATCTAAGGGACATTCAAGGTGATTCGATTACCAGCCGGCATTGTACCACCTATTTTGCTCTGTATATAAATTTCTAAGCAATAGCGTGCAACATGTAAGCAATTTAAAAAGATCCCTCGAAATAAAAAGAGAAGAAATTAATACGACATCACCTCCAATATGTATTATTTTCTAAATTAAAATTTTATAGAAGATAACAGAACGTTTTTTTCATATTCGTATTACTAGATGGCGCTGTATACAAATCTTAAAAACACTTTATATGTATGTAAATTTCATAGAATCGTAAAGATGCCATGAAATTGAACCATTCTTGTTCTATGGACGTAATTATTATTATAAAAACAAATATCATTCAAAAGAGTCATTTATAATTGCCCTATATATAACCTTTATTGTAGTGGAAAAAGTCACCGTCGAAATAAAATAATTCTATAATTATTAAAAATAATTCGTTTCGTAAATTCTATATTAATTTGGATAATGTTGCCAATGGCCCATTAGCTCAGTTGGTTAGAGCGTCGTGCTAATAACGCGAAGGTCGCGGGTTCGATCCCCTCATGGGCCAGATATAACTTTTTTTTATTGTTAAATTTGCAAAAACATCCATAATATTATTCTTAAAATTTTACCATATTTGCATTATAAACTTTTAAACAATTTCATCAAATTACCATCGAAGCCTATCCATCTAACCATCTCCAATTAACATCATGTGTCACTGTAGTTTGTAGTTAACTTATAAATTATAAAAAAAGAAACAAAAGATTATATTAAAATTCTTTATAAAATATTTCATGAATAGTTTTCATTGGTTGATGTATTACAGATTTGCGTTTAATATACTGAAAAAAATATTTTAACTTGTTTAAAAATGCATAAGTTATTATTAGTAAAAAAAAACTATAAATTATATAGATGAAGAAAACAAAAATATTTTTGGAGATGCTGGGATTTGAACCCAGGACTTTCAGCATGCGAAGCAGACACTCTACCACTGAGTTACATCCCCGTTATACATTGTGGACGAATTTAAGTATCATATTTGCGTTACATCTGCTTTGTATTACAAATATGTTGAAATTACAAATTTTAGCAAGAATAATCGTAAACATATTAAAAGTAAACAAATATCATGATTACATTCTTTCTTATATATTTTGTTTTATTTTTTCATAAATTATAAAATTCCTAATATAGATATTAGAGTCCTAATTTCGATAGCCGGCTTAAATATTATATGATGCTTATTAGTTTTCTTGTTAATTCTTTACTAACTTATCTGGTATCAGATATATTGGTTGTATAACGTACTATTTGTCTATAAACAACCATCCATATCGTAGATTGGTGAAGGTTTTCCAACTTTTTGTATATTCGCATTTAAGGGACTAAAACCATTAAAAAATATTAGCCTTCTTTAATTTCTGCGTCACAAGACACATATTTAATTAATGTAAATGTTACATCTATTTTATAATTAACAATAGCAATAATAAATATATACTAATATTGCCAATTGTAAAATACCAGGCGCTTAATATAATTATTTTGTTCAAGGTCTTGGGCATATCTGAACGTGAATTCATGGATCAAATGGGAGTGTACTTCGTCGGTTTCGTCTCTCAGTACGGCTACGACAGGGTGCTCTCGGTTTTGGGGCGACATATGAGGGACTTCCTCAACGGGCTGGACAATTTACACGAGTACCTCAAGTTCAGTTACCCAAGAATGCGAGCGCCGAGTTTTATATGCGAAAATGAGACAAGGCACGGTCTCACCTTGCATTATAGATCGAAGCGCAGAGGTTTCGTTTACTACGCGATGGGCCAAATAAGAGAGGTATGGATTTATCTTAAATCTCGCTCAAATACGTGTGTAAGTTAAAAGTGAAGGTTACATAGTAATTTGATTTTTCACTGCATATTCATATACATGTGCAACCTAAAAGGCCAAGCGTCAGCCTGGGCCTGGCAATAATCTCATCTTAATATAATATGATATTTTAATCACTAAAATATCATTTGGTCTACATATAATATACGTGATCTACATGTAGGTAATTATGTTTGTGAATGTATATATAACATTATTAAAATACCTAACTTTTTTATTTAATTTATTCCTTATATACAGCTAAAATAGAAAGAATAAACTACTTTAAAAAAAAAATAATTATGATACAATGATTTTCCCAGCCCATATTTTTTTACCGTAGAATATAGATATAATAACACAGAATTTGATTAAAAACAATGTGCCAAAAAATATGTAACCGTACAAAAAGTTTTGGAGGCGCCGGGTATCGATCCCGGTACCTCTCGCATGCTAAGCGAGCGCTCTACCATCTGAGCTACGCCCCCTGTGTGTATCATGTGGAAATTATCAATTATTAAATATTTACAAACAATAGATAGCGAATTGTTTATTAGGACAGAATAACTTGTTTATTAAAATTTAAAAACAAATAAAGCTCTTCTTATGCAAATTATCTCTTGTAATTAGTTGTTATTGTATATGAGTATATTTTACGTGGACAATTAAAATATCTTTAGCAATACAACGCATGTTTTAATATTATTTTCAGGTAGCTCGCCACTTTTACCACAAGGAGATGCGAATAGAGTTGGTCAGGGAGGAGTTGCTCTTCGACACAGTGCACGTGACCTTTCAGCTAACCTTCGACAACAGAGCGTTCACTTTGGCATCTCTGGCCATGACCAGGGAGGAGAAACATCTGCCTATTAGTGCTTCCGTGCTTTTCGAGATTTTTCCATTTTGCATCGTTTTTGGGTAATTGTGTAAATGTACACTTTAAATTATAACTTTCTTCACACTTATTATTAAGTTAAGTAACGTTTTATAAGTATCATGGTTGTATTATGAAGTTCTGTCACATATATTTTTCTTCTACTTCGACGTAATATTACTTACTTACACTCGAATTGCCCTTGCTATCAATAACTTACCAATATTCTAATCTATGATAATTCTTCCATACGTTTTAATTCCCTGGTATATTTTTGGAAGCCAAGGTCAATGCCAACAAAAATAATATAGTACCTGATTAACGTTGACATAATGTTTCAAAATCGGTTTGTAATAGGCGGCTTTTTAAGTGCACAAATATTAAAAAAAAATATCGATTAATCTTTTTTTTTTATTAGTCGGTTAAAAGTGAGCATTATAGACCAAATTAATTTAGTTAATTTTATTCACTAGATGGCAGTTACACAGCGTAAGTGAAAACTCAACTACTGTATGGTGCAATAGATGGCGCTTAATTTAAATAATCTCTAATCAAAAATCGCTCCTATTTTTCGAAAGTATTTTTTTATTCAATAATTGTAACAAACGAAAACATTGTCTACATGATGATAGATTGCCATGCCGTCGTGTATAAGAAGATCAGATGGAGGTTCATTCCATTCTTAGTTCTCAGTTCTGTGATGATATACTGATTTCATAATTTGTACCAGGTCCGACATGATAGTCCGGAGTATCGGCAACTCGCTAATGGTGATACTTCCGGACTTGGTGGGCAAGAAGATCACGAACTGGTTCGACTTAGTACGACCCTTGATTGCGTTCAAGTTTGAAACTGTAAGTATAAAATTTGCCATTAATTTTAACCTTAAAACCAAAAAGTTTAAAGGCGTGGTTGATGTTAAATTGCCAATAGTGGGACAATAAATAAAACGAACATGCCAAAGGACTCGACTCTGTTAATTAATAACAGAGATTTGTTACTAAAAAAAAACAATTTTGATATTTTAATGCAGGTATATTATTTAGCATCCTGCCGCGACTGTCAGAGGTTGCGAATAATCTTTTTGCGGTGTTTTATAGATAGGCCCAACCCGGTAATTAAAATTATATAAATATTATAAGTAGAAAATGGTGTAGTATTCTTCCGCGTTTTGTCCAAACAGTAAAATTGCAGAAGCTCTCCAATCTCTCCTCGATGTCCATAGATTAAAAAAAGTTACAGCAGGCCTTCAGTGTAAAGAGAGTAAAAAACGCATTTTTTACGTACTACACAGATTGGCCAGAGAAACTGGACTGCTTCATCTGATTAAGAGGTGGCATAGCTCTTAGATCGCTTAGCCTGAACCTCTATCGCTAGTAACTCGACACAATGGTCCCCTGGTGAGGGGTTACGCGTAAGCAATCCAATCCGAGGGCGCCCGAGAGGTCCGAACCACAACTCGGTCGGTTGCTATTTCACGTATAATGGTACAAAGGGCATTGCCCACTAGTGTGAATTGACAGATTTCAGATGCCTTATAAAATCTAATACCTGTAGGTTTCCGTACGATGTTTTCTTTTACCGCTGACCGCGCGGTAAATCGTCATTGCAAATTGCAAAAAAATCAAAGGTGGCTAATATGTACATGGAATTCTTGTTCAAGTAATGCAGCGTCTGTTAATTATATCTCGTTTGCAAAGATCTTGAACCGAACAAACAACATATTCGAGCTGGTGACCGTGGAGGCTGTGATGCACGAGAAGGCGCCCGACAAGAGGAACGAGCTGCTACGCCTCTCGGACGAATCTGATGGTACTACGGAGAAAAATCTACGACTTAAAGGTATTTACGAGAAAAAATATATCAGTATTCCGTCAGTAGTGGGTTAATCGACTCTAAACACGGACGCTTTCTTATTTCCAAAGTATCAGATATAGATAGTATACTCGTATTACGAAATTCCGAGTTTTTCCGAAGGAAAATGATTTCTCAATACTACATGCTACACGCTCTACATGCTTATCGAATGTAAATTGTGACAGAATTATAATATTTTAAACCACAAAGGGTTGAGTTTCAAATGAAAATCAGCAATATTTTAAATAAACATACTTAAAAATACGCTCCATAGTTTCCGCAGTAAAAATTAAAAAAAATAACGTCCCACGTTTATTTTAGACTTGGATTATGTTAGTGAATAGTCGAGTTTACTTTCAGAGTGAAATGAAAAGTCAACGAACTATGTCAGAGAACAGTAAAATGTGATGCCCGTAACATTCTTAATGAAAACACATGAGAACTACACGTACAGACGACGAACTAATGAATTCTACAAATACGTGAATCGTGTGTGTTTTTTATGTTATTAATTCTTAATATAATATTTCGACTACATTCACATTTCTTCTTCCACATTCGTGCTAGATATCGCAATGGTACTTAAAGATCAGGTTAGGTACTTCTTCCTCTTTCTAACCCGCTCCGGCGCAGACCAAGAGGAGCAAGGAGAAGGCAGTTCGCCCGCCTTCTTCAAACCTCCTTAGTGGGCCCACCCGACAGGAGGGGTAGCTTTGTGAGCACGGCTACCCCTCCATAGGTTCCGGAGGCCCGGTTTTCCTATCTGGGCCTGTCGCCGGGGCGAGATGGTGAAATACTAACGCGTCCCCAGCTCGCCCTATGAAGGTGGAGGTCAGCTCACTGTGGCAGGTTTTAGTCGGTAGGGGCCTCTTGTAGGCCGAGCCCGACATAACCCACCCGCTACCCCTGGCGGGTGTGTATAAGTAAACGCATTCCTCTCACGTTAAAAAGACAAACTATTCCACTCCTTTGCTGTACGAAGAATGAAAGACGAATCAAAGCGCTTCGTTCGGGTTTAGGGATGTTCACAACAAAAGGATAAAATCTCGCAGTGCGTCTAGAAGTCCGATGGTGGAACGGGAATGGGGGAACAAGATCATGTAGTTCCTGAGCACACTCTCCAAAATGCAATCTGTAGAAAACCGAAAGGCTAGCTACCTTATGCCTGTGCTTAAGACTGAGCAGATTGGTTTCAGCGGCGTCACCAAATAGCCTCTTAGCTCGCCTTTCCACCGAGCCCAAAGCTGCGAGATGGCATTTAGCAGCGTCTACCCAAATGTGACAGCAGTACACACGACCGGACTTGAGCTTTAACTTGGGCACTAACTTTATGAAAGCGCGATAAAATCCGTAAAATTTGTTTTATTTCGACAACAAAAATTAAAATTCATAAAATTTAAAAATGTGGATACATTTTTCAGGGCCCATCACAAAAAAACGATACGCGTATGACGGGAGACGCTTACCTGACGTTATTAACTTACACCTCAAAGGTAGCCTCGTAGAGGGACAATCTTCATTAACATTACGAATTATCATTTAGAGCACAAGCTTGGCAATTTACATAAACTCTAAATAAGTAAAATGGCACAATTTTAAGTTACGCTAATCGCTTCTAGACTTTTTAGACGTAGTACCACAGTAAACTATCTTAGACGAGTTTTAGAACTATCTTTTAAATATATGGCACTAATAGATTAAATTTTAAAATACAGTAGAACACAAGTATTTTACGATTAAAAATAAAAAACCGACTTCAAATCGAATTCGACGCTATCACGCGCAGACACCCTTTGTATTTCCGAAATATCGTAGAACCTAACCAAACTCTTATCGAACTACCGTTGAAGTACATCCTTTCCAATAAAAAATGAATCATCGAAATCGGTTGACGTGATATTGAGTTATTTGTCAATTTGTCGCGATAAATAATAATCAAATCTGATCACTCAGACTTTTGTCTATTGTTGTTATTAGGTAACTAACACAAAAACATACACATGAATTCAGAATCATCTCCTTTTTGAAGTCGGCTGAAAATAAACAGCACAATTTTGGTAGAAACCAAACTTTTAATATTACACAATGAAGTGACACCACCGGAATCTATGGTGTTGAATTTAACTATATTTCTATGTGCCAACATATTTTATCGACGGCGCACCATTGACATTACGAAAAAACTATTTCAATTGTTACTATTTAGTAATTTAATATGTACATAATAATATGTTCCAAAATTGCCGTTACATTTCAATAATAATGAAAAATCAATAAACTCAATTCATAAAACAATGACATAGCCATCAATTGAATAGATTACAGTTTTTGGCTCAATGGGATTTGAATTGTTGTTGGTTGGTTGTCATAGTGGCAATAGCAGACTTCAAACCCTGGTCTCATGTCGTGTCCGGCTTATTCTTTCTAATAGACACTTCTTCCAACAAATTTTTACGTTGTATTACAGAAAATTACTTTGTAAACATTAACCTTGTAATCGGACCGAAATTTATTAGTTATTTACTGTTGAAACCTTCTTGGAGCAGGTCAGATGATCTATATGGACAACTGGAGAATGATGATGTATTTGGGCACTCCCGTGATGCCAGACCTTGCGGCGCTCGTCTCTACGGGACTGTATATCAATGATTTGTCAATGCACGACTTTAGCAGGTAAGATGTAATTTTTTAATGACGAACTACACAGATTGGCCAGAGAAGCTGGCCTTGACTGCTTCACCGGATCGAAAGGCATAGTTCTTAGGTCGCTTAGCCTGAACCTCTATCGCTAGTAACTCGACACAAGGGTCCCCCCGGTGAGGGGTAACCACGGCTTGGACGGTTACTATGTTACGCGTAAGCATTCCGAGCGGAGGGCGAGATGAGAGAGCCGAACCACTTTTTTTTACGAACCTATACAAATTAGTCAGAGAAGCTGACTTTCACTGCTTCACTGGATTGAGAGGAGACATAGCTTTTAGGTCTCTTAGTTTGAATGACTAATGTAGCTTTCTAAACGTTTGTTTATTAAGATTCACCAGTAGCAAATGTATTGTTAGCAACACACACATGTAGTGAAAGTCTCGTCAAAATCGAGTAAGCCGTTCCAGAGATTAGCGGGAACAAACAGACAAAAATTTTATATATATAAATATGATTCAATTGTAAAATTGCCCAACGCGTTTTAACTAAAAAATAGCAAACGTCGAAGAGAGCAAAAAACTTTCGTTAAAAAAAATTATCCAATAATAATCATTCTAATGTAGCTTTCTAAGCGTTTGTTTATTAAGATCCACCAATAGCAAATTGTTAGCAACACGGTCTTGGCAAAAATATTAATTAAAAACTAAATGTTTTACCGTTAAAGGTAAATGCCGCATTCGGCAAATAACAAACAAAAGTGACCGTTCGGGATGGTAATGGTGGCATTGGTATCCATAATATTTCTGTTAGATTCCCGAAGAAATTGCAAAGTTCAACTGTTCAGCGATCTTACCGTATTTCGTAATATCGAACAGAGACTTAATGCTGGCGGGTACACAACAATCGGTGGAGCTGAAACTGGCGTTAGATCAAGAGCAGCAGAAGAGCAAGAAACTTGAGGAGTCGATGAGGAAGCTGGACGAGGAGATGAAGAGGACAGACGAGCTGCTGTATCAGATGATACCGAAACAAGTGGCGGATAGATTGCGGAATGGGGAAAACCCCATTGATACTTGCGAGGTGAGTGTTGTACACTATAAAGATATTTTGTTTACTAACTAGCTGAGCCCGCGACACGTTCACCATATTAACTAATACATTACAACTCAAAATTTTCTGACAGCGCTCCGTTGCCGCTACGCTCCGCCCGCTGTTTATAATTTTAGAGCTTAGAGTTTAAATAAGGTCGGATAAAGTAAATTAAACAGAACTAAACTATTCAACTAATATATATTTGAAGCGTCAATAGCCTAATGGTTTAGGGTACAGCCTGCGAATCGTAAGGTCGTGGGTTCGAATCCACCATTCGACTATTGCCGTGAACCATGTCCTAGCACAAGCTTAAGCTTAGTTGGAATGGTTGACAAGATTGTTAGTAATATTTTTGAAAAAAAAAGAAATATTGCTAGCTTTCTTTTTTAAAAAAAAAAATAATTTACAGTTTCTACCTGATCAATAACCTCCTTTTTAGAAGTCGGTTAAATAAAAGTAAGCCTAAGTTACTCCTTGTTTCATCAGGTATCTGCCAGTGAAAGTCCCGTCAAAATCGATCAAGCCGTTCCAAAGATTAGCGGGAACAAATAGACAGACAGACAAAAATGTTATATTTATAATTATGATTAAATTGTAAAATTGCCCAACGCGTTTTAACTAATCAATAGTAAACGTCGAAGAGAAACAAAAAACTTTCGCAAAAAAAAAAAAAAATATCCAATAATTATTCTTTGACATTAAAATTTTTCATCTCACAATTTTCCAGTACAAGGACATCAAAGTTCAGGATTAACATCAATTTTTCTGGCACAAAAACTTAGCTGATTACCCTCATTACAATATGGAAATAACTTAGCCAAGTTTTTTATTCAGTCTAGTCTAGATTTACATTAATTATCCATTATAAAGTTTTTTTACTTAGTCACTGAAACTAGCTACAGCTTTAGATTAAATTAATGAACGTAATTTGAAAAAAAATGTAAAATCTCTCTTTTGTAAAATAAAGCTATAACTAAACAGTCAGAGTCCAGTGAGTTTTATCTAAAAGTAGACTTACGATCTTATGGGATTTCGAAGCCCAGCCGACTTCTTCCAATGACTTTTCGATTTATTTCAATTTCGATTCGATTTTCGATAATTTTTAAAAAAAAAAAAACTAACAATGATAGAGATGTGCTAGTAAATCAGTGACAATACCAGACTTGAGTACCTGTAATCACAGCCTAGGGATAGTGACGAAACCTATATTTCTAGTAACTATTAGCTCAATCTCTACTTCCGGTAATGTGTACTGGTACATAGTTTCTAGTAGTGTAATGTTTGTGCAAACATGGCGCCTTAATTTATGAATCTACATGAGCTTCTGGCTTTTTTGGACACTTTATTGGACTTAAATTCCGAAAATATAATAATAATAAGAGCTTAAAGAGGAAATAATGAGACTTTGGAACATGAACAGAGTATACATTGTGCCTCTGGTGCTCTCCGGTACTGGTATTATCCCTAAACACCTCCATCATTACCTTCAATAGATTGGCTTACACAGCAGTACGTATATCAGCATGCAAAAAGCTGCCATACTAAATACGTGTCGAATTGTCCGGAAGTTCTTGCAGGATGAATCCGCTAACTTAGACAACCATCAAAATGAAACCCACTTGGCGTAGGCCCGTGGTTTACATTACAACCGAAACTCTCTGGTTTCGAGGAGAAAATCTCAAAAAAAAAAATAATAATAATATATCGGGGTGTCCCTAAACTTCATAGGGAAGAATTATTGTTGTTGTGATATTAGAGAAAGAAAGAAAGAAACTCTCTCATGCCCCTACTATACGAAATGTAATTCTTCCCTTCGCCTCGCCGGATCAAACTTTTCGTAACGCACGCAGCATACTCCCCAAGTTATGTGTGCGTAAAGATGTCTTCAAAAATCCAACAAAACTATTTTGTTTTATTGCAGATGTTCGACAGCGTCTCCATTCTTTTCTCCGACGTGGTCACGTTCACTGAAATCTGTTCCCGCATCACGCCCATGGAGGTTGTCTCCATGTTGAACGCAATGTATTCTATCTTCGACACCCTTACCGAGAGGAACCGGGTTTATAAGGTAAGTACGGTAGACGACATTAAATATGTGAAGAAATTTTTTTTCTTTATTTATCGGGGAGTTTTGCCCTTTTGGGCATGTCAGACCAATCATGCCCCGACCTACGCACATACACATCGGTAGCATGAAGCGAGAAAGAAAGTCATGAATGTTGTATGGCCAGCCACCAGCTTCCTCGCTCCCTCTGAGGTCGGGTTAGACAACACCCACATGTTTCTCCCTCAGTTCTAGACTATCTAATAATGACTTTCTTTCCGCTTCATGTTTGGCACATTCTCCCATTATGTGGTGCCCATCATTCACCACTTGGCATTCGTGAAGAAAAATCATTTCAATCGTATTGTTACGTGTGCGGGAATGTTTATAATTAGGCATTGGTGGATATTTTTATAATTTCTAAGCAAGTGTTTACCACCATCACATCTAATGTTAAGTAAAAAGGCAGCTCTCTTTAAGTAAATGTCTATTCACTTTACTCTGAAACACCACACACATCACGCATCAAATTGTAATAGGAGGAAAAGACAAACTCAAGTCCTTTGCTGTACGATAGATAGATAGATAATGATTCATAGAACAACCCAAATTAAATAACTATATTTTTAAGTAGAAACAAAAAACGCGTATCAAATCAAGACTACGCTGAAAATTAGGCAAAAATATAGGAAATCAATGAAATGGCCCAAATTGTAAGCGTCGTACCGCCAATGGCAGATTAAACGCCCTCAATAAAGCTCTAAATGCGATAAAGTAAAAGCATTCTTGCAGTCACAAGGCATTGTCCATTCGGCAACACCAATATTTTGTTCGGTCCGAAGTTTGATAATGCCTACTTTCTTCGAGCGGGAAATCTTCTGGAAGGAAGGCTACGGTGATATGAGAGTTTTACTCACTAAAACCCAACCATGGCCTGGGAGAGTGTGGGGACTCCGGGATTTCCATTGGAGTGTACAGGTCCACCCTTGCATTGAGCCGAAGCACGTCCCAACTTAGGAGTTACTGTTCCGTGTACTGTTGCACCTAGGGAGGTGTGCTGAGGAAACAGGATTACTCCATGTTGCCTTCTTCCCCGGTTCACTTTTACCGAGTCAAAAGAGACACCACGAGTGAACCCAATTTCACTTTTTACGAGTTGAACCCGTGATCTAGCGCGTAACTGTACATAAAGGTAGACTGGAAATTAGCATTTATACTCGATTACAATTCACATAACCCCGGGGGTGTCGTGCAAACCTATTACAATTAGTTCAACGCAAATCGATATACTTGCTGGCGACAGATAGTTAACTGAATCAATGGGTAAGTTTATATTTAATTGCACAAGTTTTGTTGTTAGCCACATAATACGTATTACGAGTATGTGGCTAACAACAGAAACTTAACAGCTTCAGCGGAGGAAATTCCTTAGCAGAAGGATCGTATTGGTTATGATCGTTATGGTTTTTAAAGCCGCGAGCAAAAATAGAAAAAAGGGTCGGTTAAAAAAATTTGAATATCTCGGACTTCATAGACAATTAAATATTCTTAAAATAAATTAAATATTTTTATTAATTTATTTATATTTTATTAAAAACATAAACTTAAACGAATAATGATATCTTACGTAAATTTGTACAGCACTAAGAAATAAAATTTTATGAAAAATACTGTATTGTCAACGTTAGATTTTATGTACCTAAGACTATGTAGACCGTATCCTTTAGGTAATTAAGTTTTAAGATTCCATAAATATTTGAATTGAAACAATACTTAAAACGTATACAGGTAGAGACCATAGGAGACGCGTATATGGTTGTATCGGGAGCTCCCGAGAAAGAAGACAATCACGCCGAGAAGGTGTGCGACATGGCCTTAGACATGGTGGACGCTATCACGGACCTCAAGGACCCTAGCACAGGTGACTAACCGATATAAACCCTCACGCTCGTACGAAGCGAGAATCGACTAGACTAAAATATATCTAGAACTAAATTTTTAAGAACAATCAGAAGCAACCCGAGTTCTATCCCTGATTTATCTTTTAGCTCTAACATCTTCATGTTTCGTATCTTTTAGCACAGTAGAAGCCCTATAAGTTGAACTTCAAGGAAGATGCGATTTGCAAAGCAAAATGATTGATCAAAAAGTTTCAATTTTGTTAATCCTGTTTTGCTATTTTTCATCTAATTGTTACAAGTCATATATCATTCGACGCGTTTTTTTTTCTGATTCTAACGACGTAAAAAATTGAAAATGGCCATATGTGTCACTTACAACGTTTTTGCTTTCCAGCGTCCATATATACTTTTTCAAGTGTTGCAGTATAATTGAGTTCAACTATCCGTATTTATTGATATACTCGTAAATTGAAATACTGTAAATAATTTGCGTGCAATTAAAAACTACTTCTTAATGATGACAAAGACGTAAAACGTGTCACGCGTACATATTGAATTTTTCTTTTTTCAGGTTCTCATCTGTCAATAAGGGTGGGTGTTCATTCCGGGGCGGTGGTGGCTGGTATAGTGGGGCTGAAGATGCCTCGATACTGTTTGTTCGGGGACTCCGTGAACACCGCCTCGCGTATGGAGTCCACATCGGAGGCCATGAGAATACACATATCGCAAACCACGCAGGAACTGCTGTCTCCATCTTATAAAGTCGTGGAGAGGGGTGAGATACAAGTGAAAGGGAAGGGTGAGTACAATCAAACAAATATTCGTCTTTCATTATTCGTATAGCAAAGGACTGGAATAGTTTGCCCGCATCTGTCTTTGCCTAACGATTACAATGTGGGTATTTTCAAGAGTAGAGTGAATAGGCATTTACTAAGCTAGTGCGCCTTACCATCCAGGACATTCCAGGACATTTCCACTTAACAACAGGTGGGATCGTAGTCAAGCACTAGCTTAGAAAGTATATATATATATATATATATATATATATATATATATAAAAAGAGGAAGTGTGTGGGTTTGTTCTGTATAGGCTCCGAAACGGCTGGACTGATTTCAATGAAACTTTCAAGGTATCTTCAGATTAACCTGGCGAGTAATCCTGTAAAATTTGGTGACGATCGAAGCACTCCTCTTTTTGAACTGTCAAACAAGCCATACGTAGTACTTTTGTTTCTGACATTAACTTGAGCCGAGATAGGAATGATATTGTATTTACTGATATGCACATGGGTGTGGGTAATAATCTTCACCCGTTCGAGAAGAGAATGAATATTTTAATATATTGTGATAGTTAAATTAAATATTTAATGTTGTAAGATTATTGTTTAAATAAAATAAAGCAAAATCTAGCCCGACGAAGCGTACTGGGTACGCTAGGGACGTATAAATAAAAAAACTTTCTTGCAAGCAGTCGCAAGCAATCGCTGTCCACTTTTCACCAAACTTATTAGGCCCCATATGTGACAGGTAGAGCAGCTCATCGTACACAAGTCCACATACAAATGATTTGCAACTGTCGGCAAATTAAGTCCGTAACTTATTTTTCTATATATCAAATGTTTAAGATACAGAGGTCTAAATTAATGTTCCGAGAAACTTCTCTGTCTCATTCTTTCGAGTTATGGAGATTTTCGACTTATTTCGAGAAAAGAGTTTCTACTGTTTATGAAAATATTACCAAATATAATAAAGTAATTAAAATATTGTTTACAGGGGCAATGAAAACCTATTGGCTGGAAGGTAGGGAGTCCCGCCCGTCTTTGTCCAAGATGATATCCCAATTACAACCCAGGACCGAACTGGAGTGGGAAAGAGCCGTTGACGTCAGAGACAGCATCGCCGAATACTCCGCACAACAATTTAACAACAAGGAATCCTATCACATCCCTAACGCAATCATTTCCGCACCCAATTCCCTCATGTCTAACGTCGGTATTCTCATGAACCAGGCAAATAAAGACAACTACAACCTACCTAACGCAATCAATTCACCGCCCAATTCCCTTGTCAATAACGCCGGAAATACAATGCAACCTTCAACACCGAGGAGCCAGGCACCAACTGTGACGTCACCATTGGAAGAGAGACGGATGTATTCCCCCGTCACATTCCAGGACGTCGCTCGACGGAGTATTGCTAATTCGCCAAATAGAGTTGAAAGGGAAAGAGGAGAGTTCTTGGAGCAGTATCAGAGTCGACAGTACAACCAGACAGTCAAAGGTATGAATATGAAAGGTATGGATCAAAGATAAGTTCGGTTGGTCGTAAATATAAATGTGGATAAATATGTTGTTATATATTTCTATTACATATATTATTATATATTCAATTTTATTATATATAAACAAATGACATAATGACATCGTAAATAAATAATTCCCCAAGTCCAAAATATCTGATTTATCGTTATTAATATTGTCATTCTTACGTTGCATTCAGTTAGATTGTGTAGTTAACAATTGATCTAAATTTTTTTCAGACTCAAGATCCACCTCAGCGAGCGTAGGAGGCGTATGGACTGATGCTGAATCACTGGACCCGCCTGCTACCATAGACAGCTTGAATTCTTCTTTCTGGTAATGTGTTCTACAATTTTACAATGATGATTCTGTTCACATATCGACCTCATCACCATTACAACTTAAACACGTTGTTACGTCCTTACATCTTAATACAAACATGGATTATGAATATCTTCTATAATACCGAAGTGGCACTCAAATTTAGTTATAAAACAATAGAATAAAAGCTTTTTTGACAGTTTAAAAAGAGGAGTGCTCCGATCGTCACCAAACGTTACAGGATTACTCGCCAGATAAATCTGATGATTCCCTGAAAGGTTCATTGAAATCGGTCCAGCCGTCTCGGAGCCTATATGGAACATACCCACACACTTTTATATAAATAGATGTCAGTGTTTGTAGCGGAAGCATCTAAATCTTATTTACAGTAATTTTTGTTCCTAATATTTTGTACGCGTAAAGGGACATGCAAACCACTATTTTTATATAGATCATTGTTAAGCTATGCCCCTGCGCGTGCGTCACCGCAACCGGCCGGCGAGCCCGGCGCCAGGCAGTCTGCCGTGGTATAGGCCGTGATTTGCATGTCACCGTGTTTTAACCGCGCGCTCGCAGCAGCGTTTACGCCATCTTTTACGTTTAAATAGTTTTCCAATAAACAGTTTACAAGTGTGTAACGTGCAGTTTTCTTGGTATTGGCCTATCCTGTGAAACCTCCAAAGTGTTGTAAAAAATAATCCATTATTCTAATACATTTTCATTGTCCTGAAATATTGGGCCTCATTTTCCCAATGTTTACGTTTCTGAATGTATCACTTCGCTTGCGTGTTTGTTTCTTTAGCCATCCTTCTACAGTGTGAAAATAATTCTTAAGTTACAGTGCGACGTCGCCTTGCAGAGCCGGGACTGCGCCTATGTCCAAGGAAAGGGAAGACGGTTTCCTGTTTGAGCCTAGGGTAAGTACCCTATATAGACAGGAGGTCTCTATACTTTCGTTTTGGCGCACAATATCGCTGTTTGCCCCCCTAGGGTTGAAAGAAAATTAAAATGTATTTGCTTTTGTATTTAGATATTACTGTAAACTACGGCTACTAAAAGTGCTAAGTCTAATTTGTTTAATCGTTGTTAGTGTCTGTTTCATACCACTTGCGATAAACGATGATCACATATAACATGGACCGCATAAGGCTGGCTCTCACACAATCCAAATTATTTTAGAGAACGACAAGTAAAGTTTTTTTAGTCTATTTTTAAACTGTAGTAAATATATTTCCACTCTGCTTTCGGCCCTTTCGGGTGCTCTCGGATCGGAATGCTTACGCGTAACAGTAACCGTCCAAGCCGAGGTTACCCCTCACCGGGGGACCCTTGTGTCGAGCAACTAGCGATAGAGGTTCAGGCTTAGCGAGCTATGCCACCTCTCAATCCGGTGAAACAGTTAAGGCCAGCTTCTCTGGTCATTCTGTGTAGTTCGTCATTAAAAAAATCCACTCTTCTCTTAAATATACATGTATCTCTAATTCAAATCACATTCTATTATTACACATTTAAATCATATACTTTCACAGTGTTTTTCGAGAGGTTCACAGCCCTTAGATCGCTTAGTCTAGACTCTTTCGGGACTAACTCGGCGCAAGGGCCGAGGGAGCCGACCCACGAGTCGGTCGGCGGCTTTTATCGGAAAACGTTACACGTTTATTGAGGAATTCAATTTTATATGACGTGTGTTTCATTCTTATGTACTATATCTACACATATATAAACGAAATACCATTCATTGACTCATCAGGTCGCTCGTAGTACAGCAAATCGACACCAACGATTTACTTATAACGCGCTGACTCCAATTAAGAATGTGGACCGAGCGGTACATTCTGCAAACTTGATTTAAATCAAAAAATATAGATAATATAGGAAAAGTAAATATGAGAAATTGTCATAAATATATTAACTATTACGGGTACTGAAATTGAAAAAAGTATCTTAAGTAATATAAAAGTTATTACGTTTTTCCATTTATAAGCCTCTACTGTAAGGTACACTTTTATGAGTTAGCTTAGTATAAATTTCAGGCTTCAACGTAAAAGTATGTTTTATTTCTGTTGTTTCTTGTTTGCTTTTGTGTACAATAAAGTTATATGTCTATGTTATGTGTCAGTGTGTGGGCAACATGTCCCCCGCCCACTCAGCCGCCGCTGACCTGTGCCCAGCGCTGCGATCAGATACTGCGCAGCCAACGCACAGGAATAACGAAGAGATTGGTAAATACTTCATCATCTTAACTTAGTCTTAAACTAGAAGAACTAACTCTTAGATTTGATAATATTTGACGGTTCATTAAAGAATTTTAGAACAAATTACGGAAAAAATCGATTTGTTTTAAAGGAGCACAACCGTACAACAAAATACTCGCACACGACAAGAAGGTGTACACACTTAGCGCATTCAAAATGCAACTTGCTAAATTCCTCAACAATAGCTAATCGTCTAAGCAAATGAATGCGTTAGGTGACTCCTTCCTTCGTGTGACAGCGATCTTATAGTTTTATAATATTTATTGTTCTCATGTAAGTGACCTGCAATGTCTAAAGTGATAATAAAGTTTTTTAAACGTAAACCTAATATAATTAAAAAACCAACAGTGCTACTACAATTTTGTAAAAATGAACGTTTACTGGCATGATGCCAATTTGTCGATATCTGTTCCTTGATATCAATGCTCATGAGATCAGAAGATTGTCAATTGGAAGGTGTTATTACGTACGGAATCAACAAATACTAGTCATTGAAACAATATTTGAGTGTTCGTGAAAACGATACTGGCACAACTGCCGATTATGAATAGCAGCAAAAATCGACAACTATAATGTCACTGAACTTTTGATACAATCGTAATAGAAAACTTAGGTTCTATGCTGTCACTGAATATTCACAATGACAACCGATCAACTACACTTCAATTGTCATGCCAAAAAACATAATCATCTGTAATAAAAAATCCTTACAGTGGCAAGCCTGTTACTAGGATTGCATAAAAATGAACGTACACTGACATTATAGTTGTTAATTTCAATTTTTGAAAATTGTCAAATAATTATAATGAGATTAGTAGATTACGGTTATATTTAATTAAATTGTAATCGGTCGCTTCTCATAGTGATAAGGACGATAGGCCACTTGAAATCCAGCCTGGATGTTGTCAAACCAGATGTAATGCCTAGCTTTTTTAATAAGAGTGGCGAATAGCAGAAGAACTCCCCGATCACTATAATTTAATTCCAAGGGTCATTTTTGATTTATTGTTTTTTTCACATAGAAACCGACACGGAGTACCAAGACGCCAACACAGACATAAACACCGGCGGTCACGTTTGCACGATATCCGAAAACGTGGATAATAACCCGAAGCAGGGTAAAGTGGGCCGGTTCAAAGCGCGAATAGCCCCCGGCCACCACAAACTGTGCACGCAGAAAGCCAAACAGGATTCTATAAAGGAGAAGAATCCAGCAGCGTCCTCCGGCAGCGTCCTACCACATGGCCACCATCACAGCAAGAATGTCAACCACCACCAATGCTGCGGAGCGTTCGGGAACCCACATGTGAGACATAAAACTAGTAACCCTAGTTGTCATCTAATTTAAATTAACCATGAAGGTTTTAATGTCAACGCACCACGCGATTATAGAATTAATAAAAACAATTAGAATTATCCTTTTAATTTGTCAAAATGATTTGACTTTGGACAGTCTACATATTAATTCTACTTTATTTAATCCACTATAGCGTGTGATTTTATATAAACACGAAAAAGTGTTCATAAAATATTGTCACAGACAAAAAAAACCGTTATATTCTTGAAATAAAAGGTACAAACTTTTTTCATCCAATGAAATTACTTTCAAATCCACTACGCTTGTTTCAATAACTAAAAAAAATTAATTGAAAAATATTTATTACTTACTAGTTGGGTTTGCATTTTTTTAATTATTTTATAATAAACAAATTTTATTATCCTGGGCTTATTCACTATTACGATTCTGCACCTTTAATATTGTTTCAAGTGAAACTTCTTTGAACATACAAAACGTTTCAGATAACAAACTAAGACCATCGTCACCAAAAAAAAAAGATGACGATGGTCGTTGTTTTCTTTTTTCATTCCCTTATTAGGATATGTTTTCTCTCTCTCTGTCTCTGCTGTGTTCGTACGAATCGAGGTTTGAAATGCGAAAGAAATTTCACTTAGAATTTCCGTTTCTTATTTCACTTCTTAACAATCGAACACCGATAAACACAAACTTACATAAAATTCAATGTTTAAATTAACTTCGAATTGAATCTCCATTTGCAAAGAGTCCTTGATTATGATCTTATTAAGCGACTGACTAAAACAGAACTATTTAAAATTAAAACTCGAAAATAAATCTGGAATAAAATTTAAAGATTGACTTTTGCTGTCATCCTGTTTACGTTCATGTATTATATTTCAGGGTTAGGTTAGGTTAGGTTAGATATTTATATGTTATTATTATTTTTATATGTATTATATATTTTTATATATATTATTTATTATATGTTAGGTTTGATATTTA
Organism: Meandrusa payeni; assembly: GCA_029286785.1. Lineage (NCBI taxonomy): Eukaryota > Metazoa > Arthropoda > Insecta > Lepidoptera > Papilionidae > Meandrusa > Meandrusa payeni. The sequence continues at coordinate 5,999,715 of JAGSMX010000023.1, forward strand.
TAACTTAATGTTTATTAATCTCTAGTTAAATGTTGTTAAATCATTAGAGTAAGTTACGCTTTTTCAATAAAAGATATCTTAATTAGGGTTACTATAATTTGTACTACAGTGTTACTTCCAAACCTGTTCGTGAATATTACAGAATTTTCCTGTGAATTTGATTGTAAAAGTGTCGCATTTGCATAATATAGTTTTAGGTAGCAAAAATCTTTTAATGTTAGTTAAAAATAGTTACCATTATATACCTAATAAGCACATAAAACAATATAAATTTTATTTAGAGAATTTTTATTTTGATTAAATGCGAAAATCTTAGATTAAGAAAACTCAAAGACAATGAAAGGACTAGTTGTTAAACATTTGTCACGGCCTATGAGGTTCCATTTTTAAATTTATGTTATTTTTTACACTATTAAAAATCGAATTATTTTGAGTAACTATATTTTTGTATAACATAGAATAGTCTTTAGGCACGTCTTAAACTTAGATGTATTACAATTATGAATTTACAAAAATAGTATTGTTTTGACTTGTTAGAGCGTTAGTATTTACTAGTCACGTACATCAAAAATTTTGTTTCTTTTTAATTTTATTTAAGTTATTATTTATTTCAGATCTCAGATAAGTTCACGACATGCCAAAAACAGATTCCAAAGAATACTGTAATGGAGAAGATTAAATCACAATTTAAGACGAGCTTTACTCGTTGACAATTTAAATACCTTTTTTAATTTATTAATTTTAAACTATTAGACAAATAAATAATTAAACAGGTAATATTTCGGAATAGATCAACATATTCAACTGCTTAAAAATAATATGGTATGGTTACATAAAATATATTTCAAAGCAAAAACTTTCCATCCTTAAAGAAGTAAAGAATTTTACGTCAACAATCTTACGTATTGATTACAAGTATTTTTTTGCAAATAAAAAACAAAAACCGACTTCAAATCAAACGTTAAACGCTATCATAGATATAGTGAGAAAAGATTTTCTTTCGTAATTTTTCGGAAAAGTTCGTATTTATCGTGCTCTCCAAATAACTCCATTTTAATGGTTTGAAAATGTCGCTTATTTAATACGATCGTTCATTGCCAGTTCGGGTGTCATCGTTTGCCGATAAAAAGCCGAGCTTTCCGAAGTAAAATCATTTGTAACTATATCTACAACCGTCCAAGCCGAGGTTACCCCTCACCGGGGGGACCCTTGTGTCGAGTTACTAGCAACAGAGGATCAGGCTGAGCGACCTAAGAGCTATGCCACCTCCGGTGAAGCAGTCAAGGCCAGCTTCTCTGGCCGTACTGTGTAGTTCGTCATTAAAAAAAGCTATATCTATGCACGCGGACGCGTTCTTTTATTTCCTACCTTTCATAGTTATATTATGAACTCCTGGCGCCTAAATTCTTTTTCTTCTTCCACTTTCATGGGTATCTATTGGTATTATAATCACATAAAGCCAGTTGAACCACTGCTCTTTGCTTTCCTCTTTCCTTGTAATAATGGTTTCAATTGTACAAATCTATTTTCTTATTAAAAGTTGATCTGTTTTGCGAATTTACCATTGAAGTAAATAAAATATTATAGCACTGTCTGACAGTGAAGTATTTAACATATTTGTTGAAGATGTATACAAAAATGTCAAAATATTTGAGGTTAGGTTTTAAGTCAATAAAATTAGGTGTTCCATGTAAGCTACTTACGTATTAGATGTGAAATCATTACTTAGTAATGGGCTTATTTCATAGGGTGTGTTCGATACTGTATCATTAAGATAAAATAATAAATTATAAATTTATTTCAATTGTTATTTTTTCAAAGAGTGAGGTTTTATTTAAACATTTGAAATAATTTTAAGTTTTCCATCAAGTTCATTAAAATTCAAATAAAATTAAAAACATTTAAATTATTTATTGATTGCCATCTACGTTTCAGCTGTAACAGATAAACAATAGGAAATCATCCATTGTATTATGTTGCCATAACTATCAAATTTAAGTTGAAATATTTTATTGATAGAGAATTTTATTTTATAATTTTCGGTAACAGTACAATGCAATAAAGATTTTCTTTTGTTTTTACAACTAGTTTTTTAACCTGTATAATAGTGCTATCCACTTTTTGTAAATATAATTATAACAAAAGAATTTTTTAAAAGATTTATTTTATCATACAATTACTTTTAAGATATAATTAGCGAGACAATTTCCTTACCCTTTGTCACAATCTCTTTTTACGGGTTATTATAAATGATTAGAAAAATTGTTTAAATGGGTATATTATATCTTTAAAAAAAACATCACTGCGTATTTAAATATTGTGAGTCAATTAAGAGACACTGTCTAGTCGTTTTGAGATTAAATATTGTACTTATTTTTTTAATTATTATGACACTAGTGTTTTCATGTTTTGATATAAGCCCTCTTCACAATATAATAATTGGCGCGGAGAGCAATTGTGGCGTGATAAATCATAAAATCTAGCTTCGTAAATAACGTAAGTAATAAGGTATTTTTTTGTAAAGGACCAACGCTTGACAGTTACCTGGTTTTTGAGAGATGATCGAGTGAGTGCTTCGAGTAATTCAACGGAAAGGTACCTGAGAGGGAACCATGTCTTGGGTCGTTACTTTGTTCACGATAGCGTTTTGAATCGAGGGCGTCTAAAAGGATCGAACTACGGCTAGATCGGTTACTTCGGTGGGTATACTGGAAATGCGGCCAATTTGTTTGCGCAGAGAGAAGTGGCCGAAGAAATGTTTCTATCATTAATAGGGTGAAATTTGCCAGGAACGCAGCGATAGCGCAAATATGTTGTTTTGCTCTCGACGACGAGTGGTAGCCGTGAGAGATTATAAGTGACGACACTTACAATCAATTGATCGGTCTGTGTTGCTGCAGACTTGAATTAGCGTCGAGATACCAACTTTAGGTGCTGGCTCATTAGTATCATGGGAAGCCCGGCATCGATGAGGATAGAGATTACGAACTTTTCTCTTTAGAATGAGAACTTACGCGAACATCTGGCTCGTATACGTCATGAAATCAAACCAGAGAGATGAATGAAATAAAAGTCAAAGAAAGGCCGTTCACTTTGTAAACAAATTTAAATGTACACCTTTATAAATAATTACACAGAGGAGAAGCTTCCTAATGAAGTATATAAAATAACCTCTTCGTATACGCCTCACTTCTGTCAAAATTTCCCGCGTTTAATCTTCGCAGCCTGCCATATAATGTGAACAGGGTCTTATATTAAACGTGTGTTATACTTATCATTAATCTAGATCAATTTTGTGATACCAAATACATATGTACATTTTGTATGTTTGTTTATTAATCACAGATATCGCTTCGATTGATAGATTACACATTACACTGTCTGTATTACGATTATCACTATTGTGGAAATAGATCAACATTGAAACTTTGTGTTTTTTTTTCTTAAAACCCTACTAAAACGACCTAAAACGTTACTAATAAGTTAATATTTAACAATGTGGTACCAGCAGAAAAGGTTTCACATAGACTTTCAGGATTCCAAGCTTTTTAACACAGGCGCGTTTTATTTTATTTTTTAATGACTCCCAATTTGTAGGGTCTCTGTTGTACTGCTGCCATTGATTATGCCGTTTCGGACTATTTACTACATATATGTATTTTGTTATATTTGTGAAACGATCTGCTTTTAGGATCTATTAGTCCTCAATCTAATTGCCGCAGAGTTATTAGCTCTGACTGCCAGGCGCATTAAGGCAGTGCTATATGTTAAGAAGTGGCTTCTGTGGTTATCATTTCTGTAATATTACGTTAACAGGCATTGTAAATCGAGTCCTGATCCTACCGCAACTCCCTACGATTTCGTTAGAGAAGAGACATACGAGTCTCATTACATCATCACACACGTCAAACCTTTCTAGAAACAAACTTCTCTCCATTCAAAGGTTGTCTGGCAGTGATCGCTGTTAGCGACAACACCGCCCATGGCGAATGCAATTATATCGTGATATATAAAAATGTAAAATTTATTATTTCTGTTAAGTATTTGTTTGTTTGTTGTGCAATAAAGAATATGAATTCCTCACGTGACCACAAACACAATCCACCCAAACCAATCCACTGCAAGTCGCACTCACAGGAGGAAACGCAGAAGTAAATACTTCACGCCGGTGTTGTCATAACCAATATTAGAACAGGTAATTAAATTATTAATCACAGGTAAAATTAATTTATTCAGAAAACGTTAACATTATGAAAAACAAAGCAATTTATTATCATATTATATATTTTATTTTATTTTTTTTATTATTTTATTTTTTGACTTAATAATATATTTATGTATGAAATTTTTTCATCTTTTATTTCATTGTATATTATATATATTAGAAAAAAATGGCGCGGGGACTCATGGGGGGACTCATCTAACTTACATTTTCATCTTAGACGTAAGAAATAAGTGTGTGTTTTAAAAAAGACTTGGCTTAAAGGTCTTGTTACCAAGCCATAAAATATTCAACAACAACAATAATATATATTAATCTCTGCAACTGTTTTATTCATGTATCATATTTATTATACTCTTATTGTCTGTAAAAATTCCATATAAAAGTAGTATTGCGCGCGCACGTCTTTAGGTAGTCCCGGGCACCGCTGAAAATCAGCGCTGTCGCATCCTTGCGACAGCATATGCTGAGACGGTGTCCGATATTGGCATCATATGTTATGTACTATTTGTCCGTGTAACTTTAACTGTATTTTGTTTATTTTCATTATTTTTTAATGTGTGTTATATCTTGTCTGTAATGTGTTTTTCTATCATGATAAATAAATGTCTATGTCTAATAAGACAATATTAAACTACCATAAAAGAATATTTACTCAAAACTTAATCCGGTCCCTTTCAAATGTTTCTCGGCCCAGTCATCGAATCTGCGTGACAAATCATCCGACATATAGTTCTTCCAATCCCCAATCACTCCCTTTCTGATGAATCGCAGTTGTGTCTGTTCCAAGTAACTCTTGCCGTAGGATTTCTCCAGAATAGCTTCTAGGTTCACCGCTCTGTTCTTCTTCATGTTCTGAAAGGAGAGGTGGTCGCAGAGCTTGTACATCTGCTCGTCAGTCATCGTTTTACCCAGGAAGTCCGCTGTCTTACGGACCACTGACGGCAAATCGTGCTTCATTTCTTCGAACTTGATGAAAAGGAGATTCGGGTCGTGGCGCCTGTTCCAGAAACCTGATAGATATATTTTTATATATTATATAATTAGACGAAGTACCAGGATTACAGCGTTTTCAGGTAACAAACATTTGAGTACTTTACTAGTAAAGGGATCGTTCTTCAATGCGTTATAAAACCAGCATTGAAGGCGTCTAATTCAATTTTACTCCAGACTTTTCTACAGATTTCTCTACGGCGCAGACTTCAAATCAAAAAACAATCGGCGGCCTCATCGCTAAAAAAAACTCTTCCACGGATAATGGGGTGGTAATGGTATCGTAAATACATGGTAATGACAAGATAGTGGTATGGTAATGATATAATAATTGTATGGTATTGGTTTCTCCTAATTTATAATTTACTTTATGTATTGTACCTCATGAATAACCTGTTTTTTTTTAATTTGGTTAGCCTATGTGCTATCTTTGCTCTCTTTATGGTAGCTCAGTGTCCGTGTGGTTAGCTCAAGTTGCGTAGTACGCTAGCAACCCGAGTTCGATCCCCGGTGCCGGCACCAATAAATTTGTTGTTGCAATTTTATGTGCTGATTTACCACGCGTTAGGCGGTGAAGGAAAACATCGTGCGGAAACCTACATGTCTTAGAAAATTTTTCTATGGCTTGTGAAGTCTGCCAATCCGCACTAAGGCCGCGTGGCGGACTATGCCCTTATACTCTCTTTACTTAGAAGGCCTGCGCCCAACAGTGGGACATATAAAGGCTGTAACTTTAACTTTATGTTCTATCTTTAAGCCAAATTTCATCCAGATCCGTTCAGCCGTTCTAGTGTGATTGTGAAACAAATTTCCATACAAACTTTCACATATATAACATTACCTAGTATGTGATTCCACACAGGGCCAAACGGGGCACGATCTCTCATGAACAGGTCGCAAAACTCCTCGAAGGTCCCCTTCAGCCCGTGTACCAGAGTGCAGTAGTGGTAGTACGACACCACCATATCTTTAGGGTTTCGCGATGTATAAATTACCTGTTATTAACACATTATTAAAAGACCATTTTTTATGATATTAAGAAAAAAATATAAAAAAACTAGTTAGTTAAAGAATTGCCTTTCCTTGTAATACGATTGAAGAAACTTTAAAAAGTGATGCAGTCCATTCGAGTCTAAAGGTGAAAATCCATTTAGGCTGAATTGTAAAATCCTACGAGCTTACAGCGGCTGTTCGGTGAAAAAAGAAAGACTTTTCCACTGACTTAAAAGGTAATTTACTTTCTACTGCGATGGTTGTAGACAAAACGGCGCCTTTATTTGATTTGATTCTCGATGCTATGCGATTTTACCTGTACATTTTACAAGTAAAATCGCATAGCATCGAGAGGTCTTCCTTAATGTTGTCTTGCCCTCTGCAGGCGTTGTGACTATATGAATAGGACAACCATGTCCCTATATCAATAGCTAGAATTCGTTAAAGTAAATAAAACAGATCTTACCTTAGGCTTGGCGCTGCCGTCCACTTTCTGTATGTCAAGAGGCAGTAGATCCCACGGCAAGTGGCTGCGAATGTATCGGGGATGCGCGAGGCGGTACTTAACCAGATCGACTGACGTGCCTTTGACCGACTCGTCGTGCCATTCCGCGTGCCCGTCAACCATTATACAAGAGAGCTCCACTAGGGGCAGCGAATCTAATCAGCAACAGAATAGAAGCGCATTAATAAAACTAGCTTGGAGTTTTATTAGCTCCAGCTAGAACTTTTAGACTAGCTAGACTTCAAATAAAGAAGGCTTCAATTCGTCTGTATTTTTGAAGTAAATCTTCTTTACCCCCGCTTGAGGTGAGGAGTAAGCTAATGAATGCATTAAGAAAAGTGTGATTGGGCGAGGCGAAGGTTGCGAGGTATATATTAGTCAGTGAAGATAGAGAGAGAGAGTTACGTTTTGTATATCTAAAACACATTGCGGGCCTATTGTTCATTATCCGTGAAATAGCAAACGACCGAGTCGTGGTTCGGCCCTCTCGGGCGCCCTCGGATCGGCATGCTTACGCGTAACATAGTAACCGTCAAGCCGAGGTTACCCCTCACAGGGGACCCTTGTGTCGAGTTACTAGCAATAGAGATTCAGGCTAAGCGACCTAAGAGCTATGCTACCTCTCAATCCGGTGAAGCAGTCAAGGCCAGCTTCTCTGGCCAATCTGTGTAGTTCGTCATAAAAAGGCCTATTGTCTGTATCAAATTGTTGGAGATGATACACGCACATTCGTGTATATATACTACAGATGGGAAAACTAGGATCTTTATCGGAATACGATGACACCCGTACTGTTAACGAATGATAGCATTATATGAGTGACATTTTTATATCCATTAATATGAAACTATTTGAGAGAGCACGATAAATACGAACTTTTCCGAAAAATTACGAAGGAAAATCTTTTCTCACTAATTCTATACATACATATAGATGGAGCTAAAGAAATTTGAGTTCAGTTGTGTGGTCGAATTTTAATATTTGTGAACTCTCGTTTTAAATTAAGTCCTAAGTACATGTTGAAAGATATAGTCCTGTCGAAAATATACCAGAACACTTTGGAAAGAAGGATGACATAATGCTTGTTGATTTCGATTATTATAATTAGATTTATGATAACTTGTGAAATGAATGTGAAAGAAGAAATAGAGTATAGGCCAGAACTTCGTTATATAATTATGATAATTCGGAATAATAGAGACCGATTGTGCGTAGCAGCGTACTGCAACCAAACACATTAAGATCACAATCAACGAGTATGCCTCCATACCATTTTAGTAGTTCTCTGGTTCTTCTCTATGAAGGGCCATCTCCTACCGGAGGTTGGCTATTATTAAGGCTATTTTAATTTTTGATGCAGCGGCACAGAACAAGGATCCAGTTCTCATGTTGAACCATGTCCAGTGATTTCTGAGCCACGAATAACGTCTTCTTCCAGGTAGTCGTTTACCCGTTATTACCCATGATCCGCAGTTCTCTGGTATATAATGAAATTAACATGGAACCTAATTGAAAGTTAACCAATTCCAGATTCAAAATCATGTGCATATAATGTTTGATTTGATTTCGGATGCTCAAATCCGGTGTAACAGTAGAAGCCTGCGTTATTGGCTAAATTGTTTAGGTTCAGCCCTGTAGTTTTGGGCTCGTAGAATAAGACTACGGTATCCTCTGCCTGTTGTAGAAGGCGACTAAAGGGGCCTCGGGTTCACAAGGCGACAAGGATGGGGACCTTTGTCGTCCGCCAAAGTGGACCCGGGAAGAAGGCGACATCGGCTGGCCCGTGTCGCCTAGCACTGCGAGGGCATAGGGGGGAGGGATCAACCTCCCCCTGGGACGTGCTCTCCGAAGAGCACAGTGCAGAGGGGCTCCGGTGCGTTCCTTTGAAGATCCCGGACCCCCTCACTATGCACCGAGAAAGGGCCACGGGTTTTAGTGGGTAAAACCCCACATAACCCTACTATATCTTGTTGAAGATTTCTCCCCGTCAACAAAACAAAAGGAAAAGAAAGGTTGAGTAAAAAATAAGTACCGACCTTTTTTTTTGACGGAGAAGAAATCTTCACAAAATGAGAAGCACGTCCCGGGGAGGTTACCTCCGACCTTTGCCCTCGCAGTGCAAGGCGACACGGGCCAGCCGATGTCGCCTTCTTCCCAGGTCCACTTTGGTGGACGACCTTGTCGCCCAGTGAACCCGAAGCCCCTTTAATCGCCTTGTACGACAAGCAGGGGATACCGTAGTCTTATTCTTGAGAGCCCAGAACTACAGGGCTGAAAAAGTACCGACCTATTAAATTTTACAGAGTAATCTGTAATACCAATAATAATAATAAAAAGTACCGACCTAACACAACGTTCCGTAAGGAATGAATTCATTAGCTTTGTAACATTAGCGAGGTATACCTATAATTTTTATACTTTCCCACGTTAAAGCGAGGTATACCTAGCGCTATATGTTAATCCCATGTTGGATATTAGAAATCATGGGATCGATAAACTCTGGTGCTATTACGTACTTGTGTCGCCGGAGAAATTCGCAGCGAAGTGAACGCGGTTCGTGCTCTTGTTATGTGTGCATTAGATGCATTCATAAACCGACTTCAAAAAAGGAGAAGGTTCGCCTGTACTTTTAATGTTTGGTCATTCATGGCGGCATCATTTCTGAATAGAATATTCAATTTTGAAATGGTAAAGAGAGTATAAGGCCACGCCACGAGGCCTTAGTGCTATTCAGCTACCATTAACATAAATAGTACATGCATTTATTCGATTTCTGTTTGACAAGTTGTTTGTTCGGTCAATTTTTGTCTCCGTCTCTGACTACATACATTACAACTGTAATATGTTATATATTACAGTTATTTAATATATAATATATTAACTATACAATATTTTTGACGAAACTACACTGATTGGTCAGAAAAGCTGAACGCGACATTTCACTGGATCTGAGAGGTGGTACAGCTCTTAGGACTTTGAAAAAACCGCTATTGACTGATTTGAATACACAATCAATTTGATTATAAACAAAAGCTCCTCGCATCTTTCTAATACTGCCAATGAACTGTTTAGATTATCATGTACTCGTATGACTTAACCGCAGTAATCAATCAATAATATTTTAACGTACTTGTTGAAGTGATGTCGCACCTTCGTAGTCCAGGTCGTGACCAATAAGCCAGACCATTTCCTGCGCCCATGTTGATCCTAAACATAACACATTACCATCAGTATCAACACATATATATATATATAATAGGTTGTCAAATATCTCCCTTCCGCCTTTTGTGTCATGCGGCACCCAAACATCAAGCTTTTTTTTGTATCCAGCCTTCTGCAGATGGTTTAAAATGGTTTGGTGACTAACTCCCATCTCCTGGGCGATGTCACGAGATGCCACATGCCGGTCTAACTCGATGTAGTCCATGATTTGATCGGTATTTGTCGTCACAGGTCTTCCGCCGGCTGGCTTATCCATGGTGTCGTTTTCACCGGCACTGAATCGTCGAAACCATTCCTCCGTGGTTCGAAGTGATAGAGTACCATCCCCAAAACACCATTAATCTCACGGAACGTTTCTCTAGCGGATTTGCCTTTAACGAAGGAAAACTTTAAAATAGCGCGAATTTCGGCGTTAGTGAACTCCATGTTTACACGTCTATAACTGTTGAACGCAATATCCAAACTAATTATGCATAGCGTCGTTTTGTAGGTTATGTCAAGACCTTTCAAATTATGTATAGTATTGCTAGATACGAGCTCTGTAGCGCTTTGTACATAGCCGCGAAATTCAAAAGACAAAAAGGCGGAAGGGAGATATTTGACAACCTATTATATATATATATATATAAGTAAAAAACAAAAACAAACTTATAAATAAAATCATGTCCTAGCTTAAGCTTGGTTGGAAATGTTAACAAGAATGTTAGTAATATTTCTGAAAAAAAAAAGAAATATTGTTAGCTTCCTTTAAAAAAAAAATCAAACAAAAGCTCGGATGCTCTTTATTATTTCAGTATCACGGTTGTATTACGAAGTTCTGCCGCCTATATTATTTTCTTTCATATTCGTTCTCGTTGTGGTTTATTAAGAAATACCTATTTCGATGAAGGAAACAGGATGTAGATATGCGAATTGCTTTTTATATGACACTAATCAGGAACCACTAGTTTTAATTTGATTGTTAATTGAGGTTTTCAATTTTAGAAAGCTTATAATCCTAATTAAACATCATGGTGGTTTGGAAGATTATCAAAAGGTGGTTGATCAAAACAGGAATCATACTATGGAATTGGTTATTCAATGTCGAAATGAACGAGTAATTTTTAGGCAAAAGATCACGCGGCCGTTCACCAACAAAGTGGTCCGATCGAATAAAAGACTCATCCAAGTCTCTCTCTCGTCTTTTAAGACTAGCTAGAGGGCTGGTGGAGGCAAATTATCTGCTCCAGATGCAACCCTGATGGTAACCATGATCTCAGACATGTGGCATCGACACTTGAGATAGAGATGTGCCTCCAATAAAGAATTCGGACATTCTTTACCCTGAGGCACTAAGAGCAATGCTAGCTAGCTCAAATGCTGCTTAACGCTCAACTGCTCATGCAACTAAACAGTCAAAGTCAGGTTTTCTAGCTAATCTGTAATAATATAATCTATATATATAAAAGAGAAAGTGTGTTTTTTTGTGTGTGGGTTTGTTCCCTATAGGCTCCGAAACGGCTGCACCGATTCCTATGAAACTTTCAGGGAATCTTCAGATTGACCTGGCGAGTAAACCTGTAAAGTCTGGTGATGACCGCAGCGCTCCTCTTTTTGAACTGTCAAACAAGCCATACGTCGTACTTTTATTTCTGACATTAACTTGAGCCCGATATGTTTTTGTATAAATGATAAGAATGATATTGTATTTTCTGATAGTACATGGGTGTAGGTAATGATCTTCACCCGCTCGTAAAGAGAATGATTACGGAGAGAAAGAAATAATTTAATATAATGTAAGAGTTAAACTAAATATTTTATGTTTTTTTATGACGGACTACACAGATTGGCCAAAGAGGCTGGCCTTGACTGCTTCACCGGATTGAGAGGTGGCACAGCTCTTAGGTAGCTTAGCCTAAACCTCTATTGCTAGTAACTCGACACAAGGATCCCCCCGGTTACGCGTAACCATGCCGATCCGAGGGTGCCCGAGAGGGCCAAACCACGACCCGGACGGTAGCTATTTCACGGATAATCTAAGAGACATTCAAAAGCTAAATTAACTTTGATTGCCACTTCGGGAAGCGTTGTCGCTGGGAGAAGAGGTGGCCGAAGAAACTCCAGCAACGCTCCTAACATCTAAGGGGTCATATTTCATGATGCGAGTTAAGAATCTAGCACGGCGAAGCGGGTTGGGGACGCTAGTATAATATATAAATAATGTGTAGGAGATCGTCATAAATAATTATTGTTATTCTGGAAAATACGTATAATAAAATAATAAAAAAGTTCGAAAAACGGAAGCCTGGCCCGAAGTTGATACAAGCCGTTACACATTTTTCTATCTAACCGACTCCAAAAATGAGGAATTCATGTGTAGTTTTTTTAAAGTTTGTTTGTTGCATAATTAAACCGAATTAGATTTTTTTGTTGCAGTTGTTTGGCTTCAGTTAAGTTATGAATTTTGTTGGCATAGGGCCTTCGTTTCCGAAAAAACCAGGGATCTAGTAAAAATGTTATTTTATTTTATTTTAATTGGAACAACAAACGAATACATATTAAAAGCTTAAGAAAAAAAATACATTAAGTATAAAGAGTTATAAATATGTAAACGACACCGTTATCCACATAGTAATAATAATGTCCACAAAATGTCTGTAGGACCAGACACACTTTATATCTGCATTTATTTCTATATTCACATATTTAAAATGTCCATGTCGCTATGAAACTATGCTTGTTCATTCTAATATGGATAGGTCTATGATAATCCTGTAACGCCAACGAGCTCGAATGTGGAAGCAGAGGGAGACTATAGACGCAGTTTTTGTTCGATAGGATTTGAATAAAATTAGGTCCCATCTCAGGTCAGGACAATTCGAGCAAGAGAAAGACAGAGAATAGATGCATTCGAGATGTGGTGCTAGAGGCGAATGCTACGAATACCGTGGACTGCCAAGCACACAAATGTATCTATTCTCTCCCAGCTCGCCATAAAGACCAGATTGTCCACTACGTGTCTACAGCGCGTACTGTCATATTTCGGGCATATAATGCGTAGACGGGATGGCAACCTTGAAAAGCTGGTCATCGTTGGCAATACAGAAGGCAAGAGAACAAGAGGCCGGTCGCCAACACGATGGTCTGACCAATTAAAAGGTGCCATCTCCTCCCCTAATCTCTACCAGCTGGTGAGGGCTGCCTCGGACCGAAACCGATGGAGGCAGATTGTTCATTTGAGGGGCTCTAGTGACCACGATCCTCAGAAATGAGGGAACGACAAAGAAGAGGTCCCATCTGAACTGGGAGACCCGACTACAAAAAAAACAACACCTAAATAGTTTTGGGCTTCTCTTTGTTTGTTGAATGTTGAATTGAATGAAAATGAATTCTATTTTATTTGATTGGTACAAGCAGGTAAAGTAAATTGAAGTCGAATTATTTTTGCTAAATATTCAGTGGTTTGCTACATACCAGTTCGCGGATAAGAACACATCCAGACATCGTCGTCCAACACTTCCATGTCCAGTATATCCTGACCTATCGTCATATAATCAGACGGCAGTATGACCCTTCCGGGATTTATTTCGACCATGCAATCCTTCTTCTCGAACATCCTGTCCAGCATTTCGCCCGTTTCCTCGTCCAGCTTCGAAAATGTCAAAAGAGGCTTTGCCCTCATCTTTGATGATTTTGCGATATAAACCTTTTGGACTTTTTCACATTTGTTTTTAAAATATGTAGTGCAAAGGACGCGTGCAGTACTGGCGACTACTCGAGTGTTGTGATCGCGTGCGGAGGCAGCGAATCGTCCATTTCCCGCCAACTCTCTATTATGAGTGTTCACTTTCGTTTTCAATAAAAAAAGATTAAAGAATTTTCCTCGTGAATATCACTTTTCTTCTATTATGTATTATTAAATATTAGCTCATTTTGAACAGTTTATTGTAGAAGCTTCCATTTGCAAAATTATTTTTCCACGTAAATTGATTCATAAGTTTTAAGAAAAATAAAGACTGCAAGCGACTTACTCTCATATTTTGTGTTGAAGAATAATACCCTGAAAAGCGGTCTTTAATTTAAGTATTTTGTAAGATGTGACTTCAGTTAAACGAATTGCATGATTAGGGAAAAACATTTGAAAGAGAATGAATATTTTCTGGCAGATGAAAATTATTATTTTTAAAACTTTACCTATATCGAGCGGAAACTTGGACCCTCAAGAAGGCAGATAGATTTCGTACTAACGCATTTGAGATGAGGTGCTGCACAAATGCGTCAATTCTCCGGGAAGTGGGTGTCACCGTCAGACTGTCAATGGTCTGTCTTCGTAGGGTTTTCGAATTCTTCGGTCACATAGCCACGAAAACCGATACCTTGGAAAGACTCCTGGTCACAGGCAAAGTACAGGGAAAACGACCAAGAGGGAGAAGCCCTATGCTTTGGACAGACCAAATTAGCAACAACACCAACAGGAAAGTCCACGAGGCATTTCACACCGCCAACAGCAACAGGTGGAAAGCGATCGTCCGCAACATAATTCGTGGAGGTCACGACCCTCAGCAATGTGGAAAACGACGCAAGGAAAAGGAGGAGCTATACCTGAAAACTCGTCAATAATGCATTTTGTAAAATGGTACGTTCCATTATAACCTGTTGTCGTTTTTTTTTATTATCGTGTGTAAAAAAATCATAACAGCCGGCAACGGGATAGTGTCGGACTTCAATTGTCTAAAAATCTTCAAACGATATTCCATCACGTTCGACAGTATGTATTATGGTCACGGATTACATCGAACAGTTCTTCCGCAACCCCCGGTCGCTGCCCGAATTACACTGGCCTAAATCTGTTGTCCTTGGCCCAGCGATTATGGCAAGAATCGTCTAGTTTTTATATAATATCTGTACTATTTATAAGATCGTATCTTAACTTTATTAACGTAGGTATTTTGGGTTCCGACAATATGCCGGGGAACATCTCAAAGTCTTGTGAAAGAATGCTTGTTAATTGAGATGTTGGTAGGTTTATTGACAATCTAAGCCTAGGTAGGTATTTCTTAATGACAACGAGCAGAGATGTGAAAGCAGAAAGAGATTACAGGCGTTAGAACTTCGTAATATAACTATGATCTTTTGGAAACTAACTTTCCAACGTAACGTTCGTGTAGTAGTACCGTTTAACGTTTGATTCGATTTAAAATCAGTTTTTATTTTTATGTAAATAAACTTAATGATTGTGAAAAATATAAATACATGTTGAATTTTTAATCTCCCTATGTGTGGTAGGCCGTTGTTTCCGCATTGTCTGTCTACTAGTCCACTTTCAGTTCTATTTTATCCCCCACTGCGATCGCAGTGACGCGTTACGCCGCTATGCTTTCCTACAACTGCATTACATCGATGTACCGTTACTCGGTGTTAACAAGTTTTAGATACACTTTATATATATTCAACAACGACTCCGCTTCGCTGGATTTATTCAAACCCCCTGAATTCCCCGATAAGATTCCCACTAAAGTTTGTGTTATTTTTATCCCACGACACAAACTTAAGTGGGGTAATGTTTAGGAGATTGACCAATACAAAATTTCTTTCTATACTCTATGATTGGGAAACCATCATAACAGAAAAAAGGAAGGGCAGAAGACAATCAACTAAAAGGGTATTTATCTTCTGTCTCGGCGTACACAAATATAGCGTTATATCTCATATCGTTTTTTAATAAACACTATTCATCTTTCACGTATCACGTGTCACTGATTCTCAAAATCGAAAGGATTGTTATAATCACCATAGGATATTACAAGAAATTAATCGCGAAATTTCTATAGATAATCTGTTTTATTTTTTTCTATGTATAAAGACAAGCTAATCAGCAAGTTTCATATTAAAGCACTTGTTACATCATCTATCATTCTACAGGGTTCTGAACAACTATCAAAATAAAGTCTCTGTCCGGTGCAACCAAAACTTCGCTCTTTTTACTTCTTATGCGAAGAAATGTTAGATCGTTAGATGGATCGAGATCTCTCACAACAGCTTTTGCCTTGTCCACTAACGCACTTAGTAGCCCCGCGTACTGAACTGACATGTGGTTGTCCAATGTGGTTTTGATGGGTATACCTTCACCATTAACCACTATTACGCCGGCAACACCCTTGTGCGTAGATAGTTTCCGAACCGTTTCTTCAGCTTCGTTTGCCATTACTACTATTTTACAAAAATAAATATTATAAAATATCTTCAGATTACAATATGACAGTTAAATGTAAAACAGTTCGAAATTGGAATTACTTTGTTCAGTCTACAACATTAATGTTGTAGATATAGATATAAATATTTTTCTCTAGATTTTTATTTTGAGCACTTGATATCTTTTATATTATAAAGCATAAAATTATAAAATATATTTAATACAAGAAAAAAAGCTTTAGTTAATATCGGCTGGAAAATATAATACGATAGTAAGTCGATAACAGATGGTAGCTCAATTGACAAATGTCATTCTCAGTTATAGCTTTTCTTATTAATATTGTTGTTTATGTATCATGTTATAATTTTTCATTAAAATAAGCCAGTTATTTTTAGAATTTCAGTAATCTATTACAATAAATGTGCACAACAATAACACAATGGTAGGATCCTTGATGCTTTGGAAGTTAATGCATTGTAAACGATTCCAAAAAAATACTTTAGGCAAAAGTGAATGTGAAAAGATAAAAGATCACATGCTGATGAAGATGTAATTAAGTCGAAATTAGAAGCATCAGACGCAATTCAAACTTGCAGGGTTTGCCTTAAGAATGGCGATATTCCAATATATGACCATAATCGCTTAGAAGATATTTCTGTAGCTTTAAGTAACTTTGGTGGAATAGAAATCACGCCAGACGATGGATATCCTAAATTTCTATGCAAGTCATGTCACGCACTCTTGCAAGGGGCGATTTTATTTAGAACAACCGCACAAAAGTCTGACGAACTACTACGATATCCACTAAAAGAAATGTCAGATAACGAAAGTTTGAATGATGCAGCAAACACTTCATTCGATCTTGAAAAGGAGAGAGATCAAAGAAAGCATCTGTGCAAAAAATGTAATATAGAATTTGATACATTCTCAGAGTACAGTGAACACAGATTATCAGATGAACATGAGAACTTAAGACACACATGTCCGGTATGCAAAAACTCATACAGTTCCTTATACTTTAAAAAACACATGTCTCTACACACTCTATCATCGTCATTTGTATGTGATATTTGTGGTAAAAAGTTTATTATAAAAGGGCAGTTCACTCGTCACAGAGCTACACATTTTCATAATTTACCATTCAATTGTTCCCTGTGCCCCTATAAAGGTAGATTTAAGGAGTCCCTAAAAATGCACATGCGTTTTCATACAGGTGAGAAACCTTACAAATGTGAACATTGCCCAGCCAAATTTGTGAATAAAAGCAATTTGAACAAACATATGTTAACACATAAAGGTGGCTTTGATTTTAAATGTGAAACTTGCGGAAGAGGATTTTATTGGAAAAGATGTCTCGATCAGCATATCAAAGTTGACCACACAGGTGCAAAGGATCACATTTGCAATCTTTGTGGTAAGGCATTTGGTTATCGGAAGCAAATGATGAAGCATCAACTTAAAGTACACAAAAGAGACAAACATAAGACCGGAAGGATTCCCTTGTATCTACAAATAGAAACTAAAAAGCAGTCAATTAAAGATGGTTGATAATACACCAAGTTGGAACTTTGTTTGGTTTTAGTAGTGAGTAATATTGTTTCCAACACAGCCTGAATGTGTATTGGCAAACTAAATATCTTGACAAATATACATTTACAAGTTCTCTAATGTTTTCCTTCTTCAACTAGCATAAAAACAGATTATGTGTACTACGATAATGTAGTTAATGGCTTGGCCAGAGAACTAGTAATAGCTGAAGAAAAAAAGCAAGCTATATTATTGTTTGATGAATGCTGGTTTTTTTTGTGATGATGTACACACATTAGTCAGAGAAGCTGATACTGCTTCATCGGATTCATAGTTCTTAGGTCGCCTGAAATTCTATTTCTACTAACCCGACACAAGGGTCCCACCAGTGAGGGGTGACCTAGGCTTGACGGTTACTGTGTAATGTGTTAGCTTTCTAATGTGTCCTGTGTGTCCTGGATATGTAGGCTTCTTGTTGATAATTAAATCATAATTAAAGATTGTAAAAGGTATGAATGTAGTATGTATATGTAGATGTATTATGAATGATGGCCATTAGCGTTAAAGTTGCATAAATATTTCATATGGTCTATTTACGTAAAATTATTTAGGATTTTGCGATTCGTAAAGGGATAGGCTGGTTGTGTTTTAAATTTTAGCAAGTTTTAAAAATAATTTGTACATAAATTATTGCATTGATGACATATGCCTATATGTTAATTAAAGATGTGAACATTAATGAAATTCTTCAATTTAACAAACTTCAATTTAAATAACTATATATTCAAATAAAAAATTGCAATCAAGAAGCTCCCAACACATAGTGTGGTAGCAGTATGTGTTGCTAGCCCAAAAAATAATAATAAGTTGTTGATGAATATTTTATGGCTTGGTAACAAGACCTTTAAGCCAAGTCTTTTTTTAAACATACCACTTATTACTTACGTCTAAGATGAAAATGGTAAAATGTAAGTTCTGTAATGTAAGATGGTCCCCCCATGAGTCACCGCGCCATTTTTTATTCTATAAAAAAAATTTAGAATAAAAATAAGAATAATAGTAGATGATAAAAGCTGTGTAGGAGAAAAATTGAAACTAGAAATAGATAATTGTAATGAAAATAAAATAATGTATAATAAAAAGTAGAATATATAATAATAGAAATAAAAGATGAAAATAGAATAGAGAATTTAAGAATGTAGAATAACTTAAAAGTGTAATTTGTTTGAATAATGTGTAATGTAGATATAAAGAATAATGTAAATTTTTGAATGAATAATAAATATAACTCAGAGATGTATGAACAAAGACCTAGTACCCACATTCTAGTTGACACCAATGGACAAATTGCCATGTCTATACAAGAGAAATTGAGGATATGGCAAACATACATAAGTAACCTCTTTTCGGATCACAGACCTCCTTTATCTGACAGCAACTCAGATTGTGTAGGACCAGCCATCACCAAAAGTGAGATAGCTTATGCAATTAAAACCTCAAAATCAGGCAAATCTGTCGGACCAGACAAGGTTCCTATAGAACTGGTAAAGTTGTTAGAATACAGCAATCTCGGTCTACTTGAGAAGCTCTGTCTTGTATGCTTCATTCATTACGAGAAGGCTTTTGATAGTCATCCATTGTAAGTTGATGGACATACTGGAGACCATTGGCATTTATTTCGTGCTGCTGTGTTGAGGGTCCAAATCGCCATGATGGTCGCCAACCTTCGATAGAAGATGGCACCAAAAGAAGAAGAAGAAGAGATGTATGGAAGAAGAAATAGAAAATCCCTAACTATGTTGGGGGACTACTAGAGCATGACACATCGACTAACGTAAAATGACAGGTTTAACAAGTCTGATATATTTATAATTCAGCAGTTTAAAACAGCCTTTGTGAACTGAAAGAGCCCAGACTGATGTGAGAGGGATTCCGGCAACGCAACGTGGTCTCGTGTAGCTAGGAAAGGATTGCCTATCCTTTTTTTTTTACTTGTGGGAACGTACCTGACCGCGCAATCGTCCCCCGGGGGAAGGACGAGTTATATCGGGCCCTCACCGACCAAACCCACAAGATGTTCCACCATCGTCGCATTTGGCGGGGCTGCTCGCTTACGCACGCACCGCCTACGATTCGGATGCTTTAGGACTGCCTGCAATGAGCTAGAGGTCTGAAGGCCACATGGTGAGGTGTCGACGGCCCAACTTTACCTGATTAGATTGGCTTTGTAATTGTGTATGGCATTCCCAGCCCATAAACAATGGTAACTTTTAAACTTTCTTATCACAGAGCTACAATATTAAGTTTGCACACCCTATTTTGAGATTTTTTTTCTGTCACAATGTTATATTATTTAAGTGATAAAATGAAACAATTATAATATTATTATGCATATTTCGTTTTATTGAAATACACACAGAGGTCATAAAACATCAGTAAATAGTATTAAATGTAATACTAGTAATAAATACTAGAAACTAAGGAATGATTGTTACCATCCGCCAAAATTGCCCCTATTTCCATACGCTCTGTTGCCAAATCCTCTGCCGCCCGAATTTTGATAATCGCCATCTCTGCCATCGAATCCACTGCTATTACCAAAATTATTGTTGTTGCCGAACCCTGACACGACCCTTCTAAACCCATTAATGCCGAAGAAGCTATTTCCAGGGTTAATACCGAAGCCGCCATTTCCAGGATTATTACCGAAGCCGCCATTTCCAGGATTATTACCGAAGCCGCTGTTTCCAGGATTATTACCGAAGCCGCTATTTCCAGCATTATCACCGAAGCCGCTGTTTCCAGGATTATTACCGAAGCCGCTGTTTCTATCATTATTACCGAAGCCGCTGTTTCTAGTATTATCACCGAAGCCGCCCACTCCAGACCCGCTGCTTCCAAACCCGCCGTAACCGTAACCTCTGTTACCATATCTACCATTTCCTGAGTTGTTTCTAAATCCGCCACCGAAGCCACTTTCGTCATTGAATCCGCTGCTGTCGCCAGATCCGTCATCATAGGAGCCACTGTCACCCGAACCGCCTTGGTTACGAATTGGTTCGAAACCGCCTCGGCCCCGAAAGCCGCCTCGACTCCCGAAGCCACCTCTGCTTCCGAAGCCACCTCTACCTTCGGAGCCACCTCTGTTTCCGAAGCCGCCTCTATTTCTAAAGCCACCTGTGTTTTCAAAGTCACTGGTCCTATTGCCAAAGTTACTCCTGTTCCCGATGCCGCTTTGCAGTCCCGTGTTTCCACTTCCGAAGTTACCTCTTTGACTGCTGGTGCCCCAACCTCTACCCCTTTTCGCTGCATCAACCCTAAAGGTAGGCGTGTTGACGTCTCGTTGTATCTGATAGTCTCCGGCGTCGAAGACGCAAAGCGATTTGATACAGTGCAGAACCTAAAAGAAAAAAATCACTTGTTTCAATTTGTCAAGATACAGCATATGGCAACAGATGCCACATCACATGATCACATAATACACATAATTGGAGAATGAGAAGCTGATAGTAACTACTATAGACATAAATAGCACCACCACTAAGTTTAAAAACAGTGAGTTAGCTATAACTATATTTTCAAGTTCAAAAACCAATCTATATATATAAAAGAGAAAGTGTGTGGGTTTGATCTGTATAGGCTCCAAAACCGCTGGACCAATGTCAAAGAAACTTTCAGGGAATCTTCAGATGGAAAGGCAACTCCTTTATTTGAACTGTCAACGGCTTTCATTTACTATGATGATATTCTATTGTTTTATAACCCAAATTTGTATTGACACATGAGTTGTGTATATTTGTCATTATGAACCATATTGAAGTACAATGGAGTATATTGAAGTATAATAAATCCCTAAATGATAAGAATGATGTTGTATTTACTGATATGTACATGGGTTGAAGAGAATGAATATGGAGAGAAGTGAATAATTTTATATATTGTGAAAGTTAAATTAAATATTTAAAGATGTAAGTTTATTGTTTGAATAAAATAAAGCAAAATCTAGCCCGGCGAAGCGGGCTGGGTACGCTAGTCCTATATACACTATTGCTTCTATTTGATAAGCTGTGTGTGTACATAATATAGGAATTCTAAAAAACATAGTTTTACCTTTTTCTCCGAGCGGGAGAATTCTAAAGCGGCGTCCGGCTCAGCCGCAGCCCTTTCCACCAACTTCTCAATGGCCGGCCGGAGGGCTACGATGAGCGAGGCAGAACGCGCAGACATCTTGAAGTTGAGCCAGTTGTCCAGACGCACCACATTGTCCACCTAAAATCGAGATTAGGGGAACCAAATAAAGTCCGTTCTCGTTATGGATGTCATCAGTAGAACTGCAGGGTAAAGGTGTTTTCACAATGGAGTAAATAATATTTATTACTGTCTCTGTAGTTACATTTAAATAACACATTTAAACGTACTTAAAAACATTGTAAATTACTCTTCTTTCTTCATTATGAATTACTGATCCACTTTTATTGTTAACTTGTCACTGTGAACTCCACTTTATAATTTGTTACGTCCTTGGTCGACGATCAACCATGGCCATTCTAAACGCGAATGGACTATAACCTTTTTTCTAAAAAGATGCAAATGCAACACTTACATATATAAGAGAGTTTGATCATTCCAAGAGCCGACTGTAAAAGCGCTAACAATGGTATCAGGCATAAAAGTCAAGATGCTGAAGATACTCACCCACTCAACTTTCCTGCTAGCAAAGAGTAATAGATGCAACGGTGACACCATCGTAGTCTGCTTACAGCTGATAGCCCGGGTCCTCACCTTCTCACCAAACACAAATAGCGGAGAGGGGAACTTCTGCTCTTGGTTACTGCAGTTGACTGATGTCTTGTGGATGAGCGCCGGTTTTCCTTCCGTTGTTAAAACCTTAAATAAAGAAGAATAAAGTTTGTAATAACATCAAACAATAATCAAGGTAACACCTCCAATGAGTTTCAGGCTAAGCGACCTAAGAGCTATGCCACCTCTCAATCCGGTGAAGCACTAAAAGCTTCTCTCTGCCAACTGTGATGGTTTGTTCAAAAAAAAAAAAAAAAACACCTCATCAATTCATATTGGTATTCTGTAATAGCATTATATGAACACAAAAGGTAAAGATAGATATGCTGTTTATTAAACTTACCTTTCTCTTGCCTTGATGTACACACACATTAGGGTACAATCCCATACAAAGCAATGCAATAACTTGGTCAAGAATTGGGTCTGGTCCTGTAGGGAACCATCTCTGGGGAACGCAGCAATCCCCAGGGAAGCCTATCGTTGTTGTCAAAATGTCTGAAATATAACAATATTATTGGTTTAGTGTACTCTCCAGTTTGTACCTCAATATGGTGAAAGCCTCAACAAATATTTAGCAATTTAGAAAATAATTGTCCCTCTATACCTCCAATTTTATAGGTGTTGAAGGAAATTTCAGAATCATGCATCTACAATTTAGATCGTGTAATAATCGTATTAGTATATGGCATGTTGTAATGACTTAGCATCTGGTAACTAGCGTTACTCATTTGCCCTTTTCCTCATAAATATACTTTTTTTATTAATAATTTACTACTTTTGTGTCGTTTTAAGTTGAATTTAAATTACATTTTTTTTTATTATTATTATGATCGCTCCATTTATAATACAGTTTCAATGGTTTACTTAAATCTACAGAGGAACACTAATTCTAATGTTTCTAAATCTATTTTTTTTAATATTTATATATATTTATTTTCTGGCTAATTAGAATTTTGAAAACTAAAACTAGTTAGTTTCTTTTTTTTATTTAAATATTTATATTTATCTTCTATTTATTTTCTTATTTTAAGACTAAGTACAGTATTTAACTGCTCTTTTTGTTGCAGTTCTTCAGAGCCACTGTTCTTCAGGGTTTGCTATGGGGTGTCCCAATCTGTCCACCGGGTCTTGAGCGGAAGTTGAGCAATTTTGGCATGGTTTGAGAAAGCTGAGGTCACCCCGGTCCTCATACACCACGACCTCGTGTTTTTCGGATGCTTTGATGCTCCCTGCGTGATCTTCCGCTCGGCCCTTAGTTTAACCCACCACCATAGCATCCAAAGCTTATTATTCTTGGCGCTTCTTCGCCTGGCTGTCCTAGTCTCATTAACATACTTACTAGTAAGTTGGGTTTTAGCTTCATACGTCACACGTAGAGTTGTCTGTTGTACACCTTTCCAATCACACCATCTTATTTCCGCTTCTTCACTCTTAGCTCTCTCCCGCTCCCACATCTGGAACATGACAAATTTGTAAAAGTAAAAAAAATAAAGTTTCAGCCTACAGCCACCACTGGGCACAGGCCTTCTCTGTAAAGAGAGTATAAGGACATGGTTCACGCGGCCCTAGTGCGGATTGGAAGACATCATATTCATAGAAAAATTTTCTAGGACATGTAGGTTTCCTCACGATGTTTTATCGACGTAATATTCATACCGAAAAGGCCAACAAAGCAAAATAATCATACTATCTGAAAGTATGGTTTTTACCACCTTTAACATTGCTCACGTCATAACAGGTTACAGACGCCTTAGCAAAAGATTTGATATTTCTAAATGCTAATTAGCACCATTTTTCTATGATCCAGGCATATCGCTTATCAATTTCTCGCCTCGTTGTGTCTTTAAAAAATGACCCTAAATGATGTGAAATAAGTAGTTACTTTAAAATAAAACGTCTTTACGGAAAGCGCTATGATAAGTGTGATCGGAGTTCTCCTCGACGGATCTAACGGAAGTTGAGACGGACATATAACTTAGTGAAGATAGAAAGAGATCTACAAGCAAGATAGAAGCCAAACGTGAGCCTATTTACTATAAAAAAAGAGGTTTTGGTTTCCTTATTTGTAGCCAGTTATGTTTCATATATCTAACACACAATGCAGGCCTGTTAACTGTCAATAAAATACATGATTTTATATATCATCATCGTGTAAAAAATAATTATTTATAATATCGACGCTGGAAAACAAAAACGTAGTAACCCACACAGATGAAATTGTTCACCAGAGCCGAAAAACATTTCAACTTTTTTAAAACAAAATTATAAATTTCGTATTTGTGGACCTAGAGCTGTCGTTAACAAAAAAAACACAATATTTATTATTTTTTGCTAAATAAGTATTGTAGGACGTCATTAACCTAGAGTTTTCCTAAAAGAAAATCGTTTTCGAAGTGTCAATCTTGAAAATCCTATTTTCGCTATTTTTCATCTAATTGTTACAAGTCATATATCATTCGACGCTTCTTTTTTTTCTGATTCCAACGATGTAAAAAAGTGAAAATGGCCATATGTGTCACTTACTACGTTTTTGCTTTCCAGCGTCCATATATACATAAAATATATTTACATATAGATGGAGCTAAAAGAGTTTTACTTAGTTTTTTTCTGCAGAAAATTCGTATTTTAAAGAATTTACAATACAAACATTGCAAGGAAAACGTAAAGCCACTATGTATACCGGAATATCACCACATAAGACAATGTACCTGAAAAGCGTTCAGCATCGCCACATGATCGGAAGCCCTTTCACCACCCAAGGCACGTTGATGCATAGAGAGTTTCCTACGTCCCTCCACCACAAAGATCTCAGGGAAAGTCGTAGAGTTTGCGGCCATTGTGGTCAGCGCATCGCCCACGCCCAACACGAATCCAAGTACCATCATTTTGCCCAGACGTGGATCTGAAACAAACAAACAAATATAACTACAATGCCAAATTGCAAATAAAACACATATGTACACTAAAATAACCCATTTAAGGTATTTTACTGCAAATAAGTTAATTTAAGCAAATATTTTTTTCAATTTTAAACTAATGTTGTCTTGTTACGTGTCGTTAACATTGTCTAGCGTATATTTTTCCTTTAGGGTAAAATTTTTATATTAAAATCACTCCTAATAAGTTTCATGCTTCTTTGAAGAATTCGCTTTCTGTAAGGAGATAGTACTACTCAAGTCTAAAGTCTTAGCTTAAAAAAATTTACCAATTGGCAGCTTCGCGAGTATGGCGCCAAGTGGTGTGAGGGCATCGTTGGCATCCAGGCATCCTAATTCACGGAGCAAAGCCTCAGCTTCGATAACAGCGTCCACCGGTGGCGGTTCGGGAGCTTTGGAGAGAAAGTGTCCAATGCTGCCTAGACGCAGCAGCTTGATACTGTATAAGAATATTTGTGATTATTCCACATGATTTATTGTTTCTTCTAGTCCATTATGCATAGACAGATATAACTTTATTTTACACCAAGAGTTTAATAGGAATCGCGATAAAGTAGTGTTACCAGTGTTACTAGCCTGAATGTAAAATTTCTCTTTGA
Organism: Meandrusa payeni; assembly: GCA_029286785.1. Taxonomy (NCBI): domain Eukaryota; kingdom Metazoa; phylum Arthropoda; class Insecta; order Lepidoptera; family Papilionidae; genus Meandrusa; species Meandrusa payeni. The sequence continues at coordinate 6,025,684 of JAGSMX010000023.1, forward strand.
ACATTAAACTATCATCTATCAGTGTTCAATTAGGCAACACTGTTAGGCAAAAAAAATTATAATTAGTATTATAAAAAAATTACTTACTACTAATAAATTAAGTATTTGCACAGACAAAATCTAATCGTTAGAAAATTACTTCAGAAGTTCACTTTCAAGAACCCTGACTACTGATATGATGTAGTAATAAATAAATAAATAAATAAAAAGATTTTCTGCGAAGGCGTGGTCTCATGTCGACACCGTCTATTTATATTTTAACTAGTTCATTATGCTATGTGCCACATGATCACACCACTATTATCGTCTATTTCATACCTGAGTGCCAGTTCATGGAGCGGGGTGCGGAACATCTCCGCAGTTTGATGCTCGTCGAGCCTGTCAAAACGCGCCTTCGAGCACAGTGTGAAACACACGCCTGGCCTCACGCGACCCGCACGTCCTTTACGCTGAAATAAGTAATGTTTAGTACAATTTTTACCTGAATGGTATAGCTAGAAATAAAAATATTTTCACCAAACTCATCAGGTCCCATCGTCGCTATTTCTGGTCTAACCAGAATGTGACTAACCTTTTTCTAGGACGCATCCATGCACACCTACTTGCATAAATACATCACAGTACACATAATATATAAAACATGGAGATATGGACGGTAGAAAATGGAAATCTCCTAAATTGTACTCAATGACTTATTGCTGTATTGTTCGATCAGAACAAAAAGCCAGGTCGAATAGTCTAGGTCAGTGATTATCAAACTTATTTCTTTTACCGGCCCAAATTAATTGTTTTTCAGCACCCCCCCTTTTTTAAAAATCCCTAAAACTTAAAAAAATCTTAAATCTATGTTGAGTATTTCAAGTGAGAGAGTTAGAAATATAAACTAATTGTTCGTTATTGTGTAGTAGGTGGGTTTTAATTTTGGTGAAATTTAAAATACTAAATAAAGTAAATGAAATTACAAATTATACATCGCCCCCCTAACCCACATCAATGCCCTTAATTTTTTCTGGGCCCCTTAACGCCCCCCTCTAGGTTTAAAGCGCCCCCAAGGGACGTTATCGCCCACTTTGAAAGACTGGTCTAGGTCTTGTCTGCGAACCAAGAAAAAAATAATGATTTAAAAAATAATTTTTTCTAGTTTCTCCACTGTTTATTAAAAAATTTATAACTTTTAAAATAGTTTTACGACTATGGTGCAATATATGTATTTTGAGATACGACAGTTCCGCTTTCAGCCGTCGATTATTTAATAGTATATTTAATCTCGACTATATAAATACTAGATACTGTTTAGGCTCACCTGTTCCAAGTTGGTCCTGCTGGCCCATACAGTTGCATAGGAAGTCATGTTGTTGTGCGAGGTGAAAAGTTTCATCTTGGCTTTGCACGAGTCTATTACATAGACCACATCGTTGATAGTAATTGAAGTCTCAGCTATGTTGGTTGATAGAATTACCTGTGACAATAAATTTCAACTTGATATCATACATTTTTTTAATGAAAGCGAGCAATATTTCTTTTTTTTTCATAAATATTAGTAACATTCTTGTTAACCATTCCAACTAAGCTTAAGCTTGTGCTAGGAGATGGCTCACGTCAATAGTCTTATGGTGGATTCGAACCCACGACCTTACGATTCGCAGGCCGTACCCTAAACCATTAGGCTATTGACGCTTCTTAAAAATTATTAAAAAAAGTGTAATGATTCAAAACTATATATTTAAATTTATCTAAAATAAAATTATCCTTTTTTTGTTAATGAGGAGGAAATCTTCAGAAAGATACCCCGCCTTCTAGGGAAGGCGGCGGTTATGTGAGGTTTTACCCACTAAAACCTCCCCGGTGGCCCTTCCTCGGTGCATGGTGAGGGGCTCCGGGATCTCCAGTGGAACGCACCGGAGCCCTCTGCACTGTGCTCATAGAGAGCACTTCCCGGGGAGGTTACTCCCTCCCCTGTGCCCTCGCAGTGCAGCCAGCCGATGTCGCCTTCTTCCCGGGTCCACCTTGGCGGACGACAAAGGCCCCCATCCTTGTCGCCCAATGAACCCGAGGCCCTTTAGTCGCCTTCTACGACAGGCAGGGGATACCGTAGTCTTATTCTTGAGAGCCCAGAACTACAGGGTTGAAAATAAAATTATCCTAAGTAACTCCTTATTACATCTATAATCTACTAGTAAAAGTTCTGTTATAATTGGTCCAGTCGTTTCAGAGATTAATTAATAAAATTGTAAAAAAATATTTATTTGGTGTATGTACAGTATACACAAATATACAAATAGTAAAAGGCGGCCATTATATTTATTAATATTGGATCCCGGCGATTTATTGTCCTCTAAGATTTTTATTGCAGTTTTTGTAATAGTTATTACGCCTTAAATCTAAAGAAGACTCGAAAACAGCTCCCAACGCCAGTTCTGCAGTGCCGACAACGATCAGGCAAATTATTGAAATTGAAAACAAAAGCTCGATTTTGAAAATGTTGCAAAGAAACCTGTTTGCCTGACAAAAATTCTGTATTTTTCTAAGACTGGTTAGGTCGGACTATTTTTATTTTAAAGACTAACCACACAGAGAAGCTGGCCTTGACTACTTCACCGGAACGAGAGGTGGCATATAGCTCTTAGGTCGCTAAGACGTGGCGTTAGCTGAACCTGTGACGGACTATGGCCTAATAGTTTCTTTAGGAAATGTGTGTAACAGTGAGACGGACTGTTACTTTGAATCTTTTAAAAACCGCCATTTCTCTTCAAACTTATGTGATTGTTTATGTGATTGAATGTCTTTAGTAGTAATAGTAGATTTTATTAAATCAATGTGTGATCCAAAAACGTAAACTACTAGCCAACCGTCTGATTGTAAGCCGAATGATTGGCAGAGTAGTTGCTTACAATAATTATCTACTTCATAAATTGTCAAATGAGTTGGGTTCAAAACCTCAAAGTTTTCTGATTATTTATTCCTGCAAGCATAATATTATGTATCAAATCAACATTTCACATACCTTCGTTAATCCAGGCGGTGGAGTAATGAACACCTTTTTCTGATCCTCTCTAGGTATCTGACTGTGCAATGGCAGTATTACATATTTAGAGGAATCCCCAAAGATTTTGGAGTGCGAGAGATGTTTCATTAGAGCAAATATAATATTCCAACCGGGTAAGAAAATTAAAATGGCTCCTTCATTGCCCAAATTTTTTATGTAGAGTAGTAGAGATTCTATTAGTTCGAAGTTTAGCTGGAAGTAATACAATAGTAAGTAAAAATACAGTTAAATAGAAGTTTGATTACATTTTACATATACATATTAGAGGAAATTCAAACTCCATGTCGTCACCATTCTTTTCCATCCAATTAATAGATGTTATAACATACTACATAAAATTTATCTCAAGGATATTTTCGTGAGCGCGTACTCAAAACAGTTCGTCGGCCGCGAACCTCGAACCTCCTCGAACGTTATCCGAATGTTACACAATTTTTTATGGCAATCTACCTGTACTGCTATAAAACTATGGAATAGTTTGCCGATTGAGATTAGGGAGGCTTCGTCAACTAATGTCTTTAAATCGCGTGTATCTGAAAACTTTCTACTCAAACAATGAAAATTACAAACTGGTATTTAAAAAAAAAGATAGCTAGCAATATTTCTTTTTTTTTCATAAATTTTACTAACATTCTTGTTAATTATACCAACTAAGCTATGATTGGAACGAATGGTGGATCCGAACCCACGACCTTACCATAAGGCTATTGATGCTTCGAAATTGTCGTTTATGTATTCCATGTGTATTTAAAATTTATTTACTACATAAATTCATCAATTTACATCTACATATATGGTTTCGCCAAACTACCAGAGCAGTTTATTGGCGAAAACTGCACCCATAAATCTATTTACTATACATAAAATACAATAAAAGAAAAGCATATACAATAAATACTAAAACATAATACTACTACGTAATAATTAATTCTATACATATAATATCTAATTTATTTACAATATAACTATGTATGTATATGTAAATGTATATTTATTTATCTTTAAAATATTTTTAAAACGCTATTTTTATCGGCACTATCTTTAGCCTGCTCTTAACCACTAACAGCCTTACAAATAAACGTGGTATAAAGATAAACTTAGGAATAAATTAAGAATAAGCAAAATTCGTACTAATATACCAAGAATACATTATACCTGGTATAACGTTGACGTTTTTGTTCATACAATCGTTATTCCGAAGTTATAACGACGTACACCCTTGTTTAAGTCCAGTATAACATTTAAAATACCACGATTTGTGTTTGTGTTCGCTCATTTTAATTAACTTATTATGGAATTAAGGCAATGGAGGAAGTAGAAACAGTAAATGACTTAATAAATATAATTCAGACAGTAAAAATATTAAAAAGATGGGAAAACCCTTTGATTTATATGTCGATGATTAGTTTCGATTAAAAGTATAGAATATTTTATAACCGCCACACATTGACAGATACATTACTACACTACTACATAGACTGCAATTATTTTTTAGTTTGGTTTCTCTTTGATTGCGCTGTTGCCAACTCGTGCATTTTGACGTTTTTTTTTTTTATACTTTCTAAGCAAGTGCTTGACTACGATCCCACCTGATGTTAAGTAAAAATGCAGTCCTGGATGGTAAGGCGCACTAGCTAAGTAAATGTCTATTCACTCTACTCTTGGAAATAACCACATTGTAATCGGAAGGAAAGACAGACGCGGGCAAGCCATTCCAGTCCCTTATACGAACAATGAAAGTCGAAGCAAAGCGCTTCGTTCGGGTTTGAGGGATGTTAACAACAAAAGGATGAAATCCTGCAGTGTGTCTTGAAGTCCGATGGTGGAACGGGGATGGGCGAATTAGATCATATAGTTCCTGAGCTCACTCTCCAAAATGAAATCTGTAGAAAACCGAAAGGCTAGCTACCCTACGCCTGTGCTCAAGACTGAGCAGATTGGTTTCAGCTGCGTCACCAAATAGCCTCTTAGCCCGCCTCTCCACCGAATCCAAAGCTGCGAGATGGCATTTAGCTGCGCCTGCCCAAATGTGACAGCAGTATTCTACACACGACCGGACTTGAGCTTTATAAAGTGTTAAAAGCTGTCCCGCAGAGAAGTACGGTTGCACTTTGACCAAGATCCCAAGTTTTTTTGCAGCTATCTTAGCCTTAGACTCGATGAATCGTCCGTAGTTTAGGGTCGGTGAGATTTCAATACCCAATAACTGAAGACGATCAGTGAATTCCACAGATAGATCCTGGAAAGTAGGAGCCAAGGTGTACTGGCTCCTTTTAGCGGAAAAGAAACACGCCTGTGTTTTGGCGGCGTTGAATCTCACAAGATTGGCATCGCCCCAAGTGGAGACTTCCTGTAGTTTGAGATTCATTCGCTTCTACCATGGCTCTCCTTTGGGACTGTACCTGATCCTTTGTGGCGTTAGCACCCAATTGGTAACTCTCTACAACTGTGCTGTCGCCTGCATACCCAAAGATACCGGGTTTGAGCAGATCGTTTATATGCAGCAGAAACAGAGTTGCAGAGAGAACAGACCCTGAGGAACTCCAGCATTTATGGCCATTATCTCAGACGAGCAGCCGTCTATGACTACACGTAGAGACCGTAAAGGAAGAATAGATAAACCATAGTTATTCCGGATTTATTTATGGTAAAATAATCTTAGCTTATTCTTAATTTATTCTTGGTTTAACTAAAATTAGTTTAAAAGTGGAATAAATATAACTCGTTTTTATTAGTAAGACTGTAAAGGTTAGCTGGAAGAAAATGCTAAATAGCATTAAGTTCGCCTTTGTACATATACCTCTGTGCAAGGATTTATCTATATAATTAATACAGTCGATGAATTACTACTAATTTATAAGGATAGTATATATACTCACATCTTTTTCAGATAACTTGGTCATAGTTTCTTTGGTGCTTACTGAATAGTTGTCGCCAAGGACACAGGTTTTATTCAAGTCCTCTTCTGGTTCTTCACCCAAGCCTAGGTGATAATAAATTAATAATAAAATAAAGCCATCTATTCGAAATGTGCCTTTTCGTTATACATTACGTTTGTTAGTAACATGTAAGTTAAAGAAAAAAACGTTAAAGAACTACTTTTAAGTAGTGCTAATAATATTTATTTTCAGTATTTAAGTTTAACTACTTTTTATAAACGCCGCTTTTTTTTATTATTCCTCTCCATCCAAAGGTTGACTGGAAGAGATCGCTTTTAGCGATAAGGCCGCCCATTATGTATTTTAATTATATTTTCTTTTTTTTTCTAATTTTTATTTCATAAGTGTAAACAATAAAGAGTTTATAAATAAATAAATATGTTATGGACCCCTAATAATATGACATTAATATATTAGCTTCCTATATAAGCAACTAGCATACCCAGCCTACTTTGCCTGGCTAGATTTTGCTTTATTTTATTTAAACAATAAACTTACATCATTAAATATTTTATTTAATTGTCACAATATATTAAATTATTAATTTCTCTCTGTATTCGTGCTCTTCTCGAGCGGATGATGATCATAACCTACACCCATGTACATATCAGTAAATATAATATCTTGCTGGTAGTAGTACTATCATAGTAAATAAAAACTGTATTTGACAGTTCAATAAAAGAGAAAAAAAGGAGTGCTTCGATCATCACCAAACTTTACAGGATTACTTGCCAGGTAAATATGAAGATTCCCTGAAAGTTTCATTGAAATCGGTCCAGCCGTTTCGAAGACTATAGGGATCAAACCCACACACTTTCTCTTTTATAAGATTTGCAATTGATAAGAATAAGTTCAGGGTGATGATTGCAAAGATTTATCATCATATTCTCCTTACCTTCATCTTCATCCTCTTCATCATCCTTATTACTTTTCTTTCCTGAAGATTTGCGTTTACGAATTTCGGGTGGCGGCACAAAATTGGTGAGTTCGACGGAATCCTCGAGGAAGTACTGCTGCACAGGGTACGTACGGCCTGGCACCTGCAAAACAATAATGTTGAGGGTATTTTTAAGGATAACGCTATCCCGAAGGTACTAATAAATTCAAGGAATTGATGTGACACGCTATTTTAGTGTTCAAGATACACAAAATCACTTGTGAAAATATATGACTTTGATGTATAACTATGGGCCACCTTCCACATATGGTTCTTAATAGTAATTGTTGAAAAGTGGAAACTAATTGTTGTTTATTTCTAACAATACAACTTTACTCTTCTTCCGGTGAATAAAAAAGGTTAAGAGAATGTGAGATTATATTTTTTAAATACTAAAAATCAACAGCTCAAGCAACAAAACTCATTGTGACGTAAATTGCCTTAATAACCTTTTTCACGTATAAACGGTCGGTCTAGCCGCCAGCCAGGCTTTAATGTCCTATGCTTTTTAAAAAATATATTTCTAATAAACTATTGAAAAATAACAATGAACTTGATCCTCACCTCAATAACAGAGCAAGTGCCGAAGTAGGTGGTGAATAATGAAACGTCCACGGTGGCTGACATAAGGATGATTCTAAGATCGGGGTACGTGTGCGCCATGTCACGGAGTAAGATCAGGGCGAAGTCAGTGTCTGCATCGCGTTCGTGAACCTGTAAAATTGTTATTATTATTTATTTACATGTAATATGTTATTTTATCAAAGTAAAACTTGACACACACTTGAAGTAAACACTACGCTGAAGTTCAATCCTCGATTCCAATTCGGCCTTGGTTCAGAAATTATAAAAAACATACACAAACGCTTCACAAACACGATCTGCAGATATGTGAACACCGTCCATCTGGCTAAGCTACACATTAGAAACTGCTTCCTTTGTGAATGTGGACTTGATGAAGGGACTCCAAATCACCTCTTTTTCAGTTCCTACGACCTCCTTCCTCATGATATCCCGCGCCCCATAGACTTCCCTACACTCCCTTGATAACTCTCCTTTTGTTTATATTTTATGTTCATACTTTTTATGGCTAGTGTCCAAGACACGTTTACTACCATGTACCAATACCAGAGTTTATTTACCCAGCTATTTCATCATTGTAGATGAACTTTCAAACTAACACATTAGTCTTAGTACTATGGCATATAAAAGAACCTATATGTTACCGTTCTAACGTAGCAACCAGATGCATAGTTTTAACAGCAGTATATAGCAAACAATTTTATCTGTCCTAGTTGTATCTTATAAGCCTAATAAAAGTGTTATAATGTAATGATTTCAAATTCTTACCTCATCTACTAAAACGTGGCTAACACCTCGCAAGCCACCTTCTAGCTTTCGCAGCAACACCCCCACTGTACAGAACATTATCGAGCCATAGGGACGCGGGAGAGCAGACTCGAAACGAACTGAATATCTGTAAAACATAAAATATTCCCTCATGTAATTAATAAAATTTAAGTTAAAGATTAAAAGAAATCATAACCAATGCTGGAAATATGTCTTTCTTAACATCTGTTTTATATCATACATTTAAATATATATATATTTCTAGTTAACAAATGTAATAGGCAAGCGTTAAAAAAGGGCGAAATATGCCTAATAAAAATACTATTTAGTATTTGATACTTTGATTCTTTGTAGAAACATCACCAGGCAGAGTTTGGCTGGTACCATTGATAAATACGTTAAAGTTTTCCAAGTCCCGGTTTTTAAATAAAATTGTATTTCATTTGCCACCAACGTTTTCCGATAAAAAAATCTGTAATAGCCTTACTAGAGTAAGAACTGTGAAGCATACCATCGAAGGCTCATACCCATTACTTGAGAAGTGACGTAAATAAAATCCTAGATCAATTGGGAAAAATTACATAAATTGTAGAGTAATTCTTATAAAAACCACATAGCGCACTGGCACTCACCCAACACTATTTCCCAAATCCTCGCAGCGTTCGTTAGCAACTCTCTCGGAGACACTCACGGCGGAAATACGACGCGGCTGGGTAACACAAACATTCGCCCAAGCACCTTGCCCGCTCGCTATGTAGTCATCTAGTATAAATTGACACACCTAAAAGGTAAATAGAGGATTTAAAAAGCACCCGACCGAGCCATGGTTCGACCCTGTCGAGTGCCTTCGGATCGGAATGCTCACGTAACACAGTAACGTAGTGTGTGGGAATGTGTGTGTGTGATTGTGTTTGTAAGTGCATGTGAATACAAATTTGTTTAATGTAATTATACACACAAAAATATAAATAATAGTGAAAAATATTTAAGGATTCAATTGCATTATGTTTTCCGTTACATTATAATTCAAGGATTTTAACCAATCAGATATTTTGTTTTTACAGTTTTTCTTGTTTAACGGGAACAGTTAAAGGCAGCTTCTGTGGTGGATACCCTTAACACATCTCACAAAACGGTTATTACATCACGTCAGTGTAGTAATGGATTTAAAAAAACGGTATACATAAAACAACGACGACACTCGGTTTTGTCGTGCAATTTCTCTGGTATTGTAGATCATGCAGCACTGACACTTATTCGGGACATTTAGCTTGTTTGCTGTTCGTCTTATAAAAAAAGTTAATAGACGCTGGTATGCTCCACCTAGACAAGCTATATAATTAACATTTGATTGTCGTTTATTAATCCATAACCAGTGAATGAGGGCATATGGGACTAGTAGTCTTAGGTCTAGTAGTCTAGTTCTTAACGCAATTAAGAGGCGAAAGCTGGAATACCTAGGGCATATAATGCGCAATCCCAAATACGATTTGTTACAGCTTATAATCCAGGGAAAGATACAAGGGAAAAGAAATTCGGGAAGGAGAAGAACATCTTGGCTTAAAAATCTACGCCAATGGTACAATAAGAGCACACGTTCTTTATTTCGTGCTGCTGTGTCAAGGGTCCAAATCGCCATGATGGTCGCCAACCTTCGATAGAAGATGGCACCAAAAGAAGAAGAAGGGTCAACTAACAAGGGGAAACTAACCTGTGTGGTCTTCCCGCAGCCTGTGTTGCCTCGGATGATAACAACAGAATTCTCGTTGATGGCCTCCATTATTTCATTTTTCATAGCATGCACTGGCAACTGCTCCCTCTCCTTAACATTTTCCTTTGAAAGAAAAGTATTTATAATTATAGAATATTAATGCGCCTAAGCATGTAGCATGTCTCAGAGAAAGATTAAGTATCAAACATATTGTCGATAATTTGTTTGGAAGATGTCTATTTATTTATTTAATAAGATACACCAACAGCATTACACAAACATATATTGAAATAATAATAAAATTTACAAACTAGGTCCTGTTGTGTATGCCAATTATGTGTACACAACATTTGCTATTAAGAAACATAACAATTTAATAATTAGGAATTACAAAGATATTTTAAATAATGAAAAAGAAAAAACAGTAATAAATTGATTAAATTGGCCAAATTAAATTATTGCATAATTTTTAATACCAAGGTGCGGAAGACCTTGCGCGAATTAGAAAAAATGTCAACCGACGTAGACTTGGTCATGTTCTATTTTTGATTTAAAAATTAATAATCTATTACAAATTTTGCCCATTCTGTTATACATATAATAAAGATACATATAATTCTATTGTTTATTATACTAATTGTTACTTGGTAAGTAAATAAGATAAAATAAGCTGAATAATGAAGGTGGATCCGTAAAAAATCGTAGAAATTTGATAATCGAAGACATTGCATGGAACAAGAGTGACAATGTAGTACCTGATACAGCTGACTGTTTGTGCAAATATTTCTATGACTTTTCTCCAAGTCGCTGCTTATCATCTCCAAGCTTGACGTCGACAATGGGCCTTCATCTAAAATAAAATAAATTTAATTAATTTATGTCATCATTAGAATTCCATTCCTCTCATTCATTCCTTCCTCTTTACTTTGTCATAGACTTCTTTTGGATCCAAGCAACATATTCCTAGGTTTCATCTATTATAAGGTGGGGGCCTAGGCGCAAAAAGGCGACATCGGCTAGCCCGTGTCGCCTTGCACTGCGAAGGCACAGGGGGGAGGGAGTGAACTCCCCCCGGGACTTGCTCTCCTAAGAGCACAGTGCAGAAGGGCTCCAGTGCTTTCCTCTGGAAATCCCGGAGCCTCTCACCATGCACCGAGGAAGAGCAGCCGGGGTGGGTTTAGTGGGCAAAAACCCCACATAACTTCGCCTTCCCCAGAAGACGGGGTATCTTGTTGAAGATTTCCTCCCCGTGAAAATAAAAAAGGTTTCATCTATCATATCAATTCTTAATATATCACTGGCTACATGATATAAAAACTCACCAATATTACATGCGGTCCAGGCATTCCAATTTTGCTGCGGAGGAGACCAAGATACTACACCTCCTGGTATGTGTCGAGCTTCCCTCATCGCCTTCACTCGGTCCATTTGTAACAAAGTGACACCTGCAGGGGCATCTGCGCCCTCTACTGCAGACTGATTAGCTGCAACTGCCTCTTCAATATCTACTGGCTCTATACCTAAATCTGTAAATAAAATGTTTATTATAATTTTGAAATAAAAACGTAGAGGCATTTATTATTTCAATTATGCAAGATGGAAATACAATGCTTAAAGTTGAAGCCCATAGCAACAACCCAAGGAATATTCTTTTGTGAGGAATTGTGGTATATCAAATTGAATGTGATCGACTGATTAAATAAAACATGATCACGGACTTCTCAGACTGGGTTGAAAGCTTGTTCCTAATAGTGTCGTCCTTAGTAACTATGGAACCACATCATAATTACCTCACACAGGATATAGTCTCACAACAACCCCACCCTGAACATAGACCATTGAAACTGTATTAAAAGTGATAATAGAAACAAAACAAACAAATAGAGCCGTGGTAGCTCAGTGTCAGGCGGTTGGCTCAAGTTGCATAGTACGCTAGCAACCCGAGTTCGATCCCCGGTGCCGGCACCAATAAATTTGTTGTTGCAATTTTATGTGCTGATTAACCACGAGCTCGGCGGTGAAGGAAAACATCGTGAGGAAACCTACATGTCTTAGAAAATTTTCTCGACATGTGAAGTCTGCCAATCCGCATTAGGGCCGCGTGGCGGACTGTGCCCTTATACTCTCTTTACAGAGAAGGCCTCTGCCCGGCAGTGGGACATATATTATATATTATATATATAAAGGCTGTAACTTTAACTTTAAATAAATAGATAAAAATAAGAGAATCAAACAAAAATTATAAATATAGAAATAAGTAATAGAAATATTAGAGAAATTAAGGAAATGTAGTAGAAATAAGGAAATAAGAAATTAGTTTTATATAAAGTAGACAAATTGAAATAGATAAATAATGTACAAGTTAAAAATACCCCCAGCCAAACACGCTGTGGAATAAAACTTTGAAAGTAATCATCAATAAAAAAAAAGAAAAAAGAACATAGACCATTTTACTATACATAATGCTAGCGGAAGCTATCACCTTTGAATACAAAAATGTCTTTTAATGTACAGTGAACTACCTACTCAATTAAATATAATATTATAGTTATAAATGCATTATTTGTATACCTTGCAAGGTCTCTTCAATTTGGCCTTCCAATTCAGGGCTTATAGCGACTGGGTAAGGTTTCATGATACCTTCAGTAGACCTGTAATGTTTTTTGTACATCATATATTTAACAGTGTTTATATTTTAAATATTACTAATAAATGGGGAGACATATTTTTGTGATTTTAAATGCAAACCATAGAAGGGATTGTTATGATATTTATACCATGAGATAGGTTGTTTTGGACATATATCGAAAGTGTATACTATCAATTGTATACTCATGTGGAAGGCTTAAAAAATAATTATTTCTATCAAATTCAGGCTTATGACATGTATTATTATTTATTTAAGTCAACAAAATTATAACACCAAATTATGCGATTTGACATTTACAGAAAAAACGAACTTAAATGAAACCAGCTCATCTACGAATTATGAAGGAGTCACAGTCCTCAGTAATCAAGGAGCGATTTAGAAGATATAAGCAAATGTTAAATGGATCCATAGTATTACATATTTGAAAACTCTTAAGGCGCTGAATTAAAGACAGTAGAATTATCAAAATTTGCAACTACAAGTGTTTGGGTAAAATTATGATAGTTGTATAATGCTGTGCCTACTGCGATCCGACCAGTGATGACGGAGTCTGTTTTAATATATCTTTATCTCAATTCAATTTTTGTTGATGGCGTTTCCATTTAGATTTCGCCATTGTCAAAGTGTGTATGTGTGTGTGTTGAACTGCAGTAAAGCAGTGCAGCAGTGCAGTGCAGCGGGCTTCGTGACGGACGAGAAACGAAACTATCAAATAAAATACTGCTGATACAGTTCCGGACGATGCTTACTGTTGATATTTATCTCTTGTTGATGTTGATCTTTATCTCTATAGTTGAGGTGAGTTTGACAATGTTTTGTGATGCCAAAGATAATACAACATACCTGTTCTTTTTCAAAGTGCCACTAAAGGCTTCCACAACACCAAGATGGTACAGCTGACGGACAATCGATAGCGCGCAGGATTTGCTCGCCGTCTGCTTGTTGGAGGCCGTCTCGCGCCCAGTCACATTACGTCCCAACTCTCTCACAAAAATCGTCATTTCGCAGCAGAAACTCCTGAAGATTTCATTACAAATAAGCAAGTCTCATTAAATTTACATTCACAATTTACTGCCATCTTAACCTATGTACTGTAGGTGAACTTTGTGGGAATTAAATTAAAAGCTGAAGACCATACTACCCTAATAGGATAGGTTTCTTTTTGACGAACCTACATAAATTGACACGAAAGCTGACTGACTGTTTCACCGAATTGATAGGTGGCACAGCTCTTAGGTGGCTTAGCCTGAACCACTATTCTTGTAACTAGAATGGGATAGTATAAGTCAGACAAATTATGTTACGGTAAACCCACTTACAGCTTATTTTTCATTAGCATAAGCTATTACGTTACTTAAATCTTTTTTAAAACGTAGACACAAACGAGAGTGGCTGCCCGGTTTTAACCAAACAAGTGCCATATGCCATACCAACATACCTGGAGGTGAGCAAATCTTTTTTCAATTTTGAGTTAATGAATTTTAAATTTAATTATTTTGTAAAATCAAGAAAATATTTATGATTTAATTTAAATTATAAAATAAGGGGATATGATGTATAAGAAACCAAATACAAAATAAAATAACTGCTTACTATCTAAAATAATACACTAATGTTATTTATTAAGCAACAATGAATTGTTCATTCTGTTCCACAAACACAAAATTATGAAAAATCTTGAAGGCTTACACTTCACCTTGTTGTGTGGTGGGACTGCCGAGTCATCACCTATACTATAGACATGCATTGGCTTGGGCCATTGGTCTACTTGCAATTGTATTATTGGTATATTAAGAAATCATTGTTTTATGTAAAATAACATCCCTACCTTTTGAAGATAAGAAAAACATAAAATAATAATTTTTTAGCATCAATTTTAAAAGCAGTGTGATTTAAGAGAAGGCATAACCGTGAATTGGTCCATTTCATATTTGATTATGAAAATCATATAAGAAATAAAGCTAGAGGAAACAAGTGCGACAAAGACACAATTCACCACATGAATTAGACCGCAAGATGGAATTAATCGTAGATGAAAACCTTTTTTATATGTATATTAAAAGTTAAATTTAGCGAGATATGATTCAGTGATGACATGGCGAAAGGTACCAAAATAAGCATCCACTACAACTACACTTTACCGGCATGCAACATAAGACTTTATACTCACATTGAATTTCATTGTAATGCTAGGAACTTCCTGGATCTGTGGCCAAGGTACACTTGTACCGTCAATTTAGAGAGATCTATCGCAACCTGCATCTAAAACAAAATCAATTTGTTTGATCTTGTTTTAGCATTCATTTGTTACTTACACATAGTATGCATTGATTAATTTAACTATTAACGTTTTACATCATACTTAGTCTGGCCATAAATACTGTTACAATTAAAAATAAACAAAACAAACGTAATAATTTGAATTTGGAATCTTTCATTTTTATACCCGCTTCGCCGGGCTAGATTTTGTTTTATTTTATTTAAAAAATAAATTACATCATTAAATATTTAATTTAACTCTCTCAATATAATAAACTATTAATTCCTCTCCATATTCATTCTCTTCTAGAGCGGGTCAAGATCATTACCTACACCCATGTACATGCAATATACTCCATTGTGCTTCAATATGGTTCATAATGACATACAATTTTGCAAGTTTTGTATAAAACGCATGTATCAATACAAATTTGGGTTATAAAACAATAGAATATAATCATAGTTAATAAAAGCTGTATTTGACAGTTCAAAAAGAGGAATGCTCCGATCGTGACCAAACTTTAGACGAATTACTCGTCAGGTCAATCTGAAGATTCCCTGAAAGTTTCATTAGGATCGTCTAACCGTTTCGGAGCCTATACGGATCAAACCCACAAACATACTCTTTTATATATATAGATGATTGTTCATTGAGTTTACTCAATTTGGCGCAAATACATTGTACAATATTTAGTGATATTAAAATGGAGTGGGTGATAAAGAGAACCGAATCGTATTTCACACAGTTATTGCATTACACAAAGTAGGTATGGATCCAAATGATTAAATTCTTGTACACCGGTTTATTAAGATACAATGAGGCGTACTCGTCCGTAGTCCTAGAACCATGTCACGTATTTTGAAAGATGACTTAGGACTTGCAGCCTATAGGAGACATATTGGCAATTTAACTGATAATTTAAAAAGAATAGGGTGGTAAAATCGAAACAACTACTAGAGGGTAAAGGGGAGTCACAGAAAAGTATTCTTTATGGATAAAAAAATCCATCTTCAGTGATGGTTCGGTGGGGTATTAACTATGAAGGAGTGACTGAGCCATATTTTTGTGGAAAACATTGTCACAAGTGTATCAAGATACCATTCTTGAGAAGGTAGTGAAGCCCCTCAACACCATGTTCAACAAACAAGAATGGTCCTTCCAAAAAGACTCGACACTGGGTCATAAAGCTCGGTCTATGCAGTCTTGGTTGGAAATGAATGTTTCGGACTTCATCAGAGCTGAAGACTGGCCGTCCTCTAGACCCAATCTTAATCCGCTGGATGCTGATTTGGAGTTCTTCTCATTCCCCATTTTCCCATGGAAAGAGTGCATGTTTCTATTGATAACTGACCTCAATGTTTAAAGGACTGTATTGCAGCCAATGGAGACCATTTCAAATAAGCTTTTTATCTTTTAAATTGTTTTATAGTTATGTATTAAACTAACTGTAATAAATATTATTTGCAATAGAATAATTGTTTTTCTTTGTTTCAGTATTTACGGCAAGACTAGGTATATGATTCACCAACATACATTATAGTTAAGAACACTTAGATCTCTCTAAACCAATAAAATGCACCATGTTAGAAGCTAAGTTTGCCCAGTTTTGCAAAATTCGCTTCTTCTCTTCGATAGCCGATACTGATACATTTAAAATTATTATCACTTGAATACTGATACAAAAACTCATCAGTATGCATGTAATAATATCATTATAAAACAATTTATTATCTGTATCGGCTATGTAGCCTTTGACCACAAATCCAGTACTTCTACAAGAAATGTCAGCCATTGATTTTTCAATAACTATGAATAATCAGTGGCTTATTTAAAGCTAAAATAGGAGAAAAAATGGCCATGTGATTGTGTTAACAATGAAAACAGACAATATAAATGATTTATACTAAATTAAATACTTACCTATTTTGTCTTACAAAACTATATGTAAAAATTATATCAATTACGTTCACCATAACAATTCATTTGTAATTCGGTAGTAGTAGACAACCCTTGAAATATACTGAAATTGATTCTTCACAGCTTTACGGTAATAATAGAAGAGCTATGAAATCCTTACTTCAAATGCTGACTGACAACAACTTAGTGAGTTCAGCTATATTTAAGTGTCTAGAGTTCAGGTACAGTGTAGAGTGTATAATATTGTGTAATGGCATTATGACAAAATGGCTGCATGACCATTATGACCACCATGCTGTCGGTTATGAGACTCCCAACTCTTCAGGCTTGTAAATAAGCAACCAAGCCGAAATTGTTGCTGCATTCTTTAAGCCAATGGGAGTCTATCCTACATGAAATCATCATCAAAAAACGAGCCTACTTCTTTCCCAAAGGCCACACACCAATGCACCTCCTCAGATGTCAATGTTTGTGGGTGATGGTGATCACTTAAGATCAGGTGATTGTAACAAGCTTACCTGTTTTCATATAAAAATCCTGCAATAATAGGAGCTGCTAATAAGTTCGAGAACACAGAGACAGAGCAAAAAGAAGTTTTTTCGGTATACAAGGGATAGAAGAATTACTCAGGTTGAACTTTGGACATCAAGAATATTAGAGTTTTTTCAGGAAGTACATACATGTGGTATGGGAAATAATGGGCAGGTATTTGGATTGGTGTGCAGACCAATCTCAATCTCATTTGGATTGGGAACCTCAATGCTCAGGTTTAGGCACAGAGAATTTTACATTTTTGAAATTCATTATTTGAAATTTCAACAACAAATAATGCACGTCCACATATGATTAGAGTGACATGTACTTTTGCCAAAGCTTGGTAGCAATGTTTGGCCCTGGCATGCTCAATCGTCAGACATGAAAACAATTGAGTATACTTCAAAAAAAAGACCTGCTGGTTATGGTTGCAATGCACATCCCCAACATGTAATGCAACAACTTTTTGATTTGTTAGAATGCATGTAGGCTTTCATAGTGATTAGATTAAACTGATACACATGCCAAATCCCTACGATTGTGTGATCCAAGTTGAAGGGGGAAACACATTATTTCTTTATCAATATAATTTTTAAATTCATGTTTGGAAATTTTTTGTACTTAATTGACACTGTTAATTGGTGTTAATTTCCCAATAATACGTTATTATCATCATTTTAATAAAATACAGGACAGAAGAGTAGTTTTATACACATTAACTTAAGAATTGAATCACGAAAATGTAAACAAATATAGGCTCACTTGATGTGTTAAGTGACTAGCGTCGCATACGAATGCAAGCAAGGCTAGACAGATTTGTTTATTTTAAATTATATCTATTTTATTCTATTCTAGTCTATTTTGAAAAGAATTAGGGACCATAGGCCACCTCGTTCACTGGATTATAACCAGTGAACACTTTAGCTTTAACTACTTTTTGGCAAAAAAAAGGTGGAATCTACAAACCGTGTATGATCAGGCCCTACAGCTTTGTAGACATAATCAGCATTAATTTTATTCATTTGCATAAATTGATGTAGTTTTGATTTTGCATTCTCCATAGTCCAATTTCCATGGAGGCTGGCATTGACATCAAGGTCCTCAGCTTCTTCTACATTCTTCTGTTGTTGTAGACGGTCCATATAAGTGAAATTTTCACTTTGCCCACCTATAGCATGATAAGCCTGGCCCATGCTTTCAGGGCCCATTCCTTCCTATAAATAAAATAAATAACTATCATTCTAAAATATTTATTAATAGTATCAATATCAAGAATATATAAAAAAGTTCCGGTACAAGGAGAGCCCTTCGTGCATCTGCGACCCAGAAGTAAAGGAATCTGTGCTGCACAAATTAATAGAATGTCCGGAATTTAATGCTAGAAGATATGAGTGTGAAAGTGAGATGAATCAAAGTATAACTTTAGAAAATATTAGAAATTTAATTATCAATAAGCATAAGAAAGATGTATTTATAAGATTTTGTAAAGAAACTTTTTTTTTTTAATTCTCTTCTTTACTACAATCTGTCTCCTTTAGTAGGGACATTCAGCTGTATGTATGGCATTAAGATTTTTTGTCTTGTTCGGTATGCAACCTGTGTTGCATCCAATTTTATTTTCAGTATATTACTGTTTCAGAAAGTCCTGTGGTATTCTTCATTTGAGACATCTAGTTGGTTGTTCCATGTCCATCAATGCCTGTGCTAATACATTGGGGTGGTTTGCTGTACGGTCTTTGTGTGTCTTGACATATCGCACTATCTCCTGTTAAATTGTAGAGAGGTCTTTGTGTAACAATTCATTTCAGACAAACCAAGGTGCGTTGGTTATCACTCATAATGTTTTGTTTTGGAACCTTTGCAGTATTTTAATATTGGAGTGGGAAGCCATTCCCCAGATTTGTTCAATATTGTAAAGAAACTGTATTAAAAGTTATTAATAGAAATAAAACATAATGTAAATAGATAAAAATAAGACAACAAAACAGAATTATAAATAGTAGATATAGAAACAAATAGATCAATAAGAAAATACATGTAGAAATAAGTAATGGAAATGTTAGAGAAATTAAGGAAATTGTATAAGTAGAAAAAATGAAATTAGAAATAAGTTTTAAATAAAGTTGAACATAATATAAGTAGCAAGTAAAGTATAAGTTAAAAATACCCCAGCCAAACACGCTGGGGAACAAAAAATTGTAAGTACTATTTTTTGTTCCCCAGCGTGTTTAAATCAAAAAAAAAATATCAAGAATATAAGGTATATTCTTGATTTTTTTAGTAACTGTGACAAGTTTTAATTTTTTCATTGCAAGTTGTCCCTTACGCAAAATGTTATTACTAATAATATGCAGAACTGAATTGTAATATCTTCTTCTTAAAATGCGGCTTGAGTCTTTACAGACTCGTCGTGGTTATCACGTATTAGGTATCAGTGACCCGCTTCACAAGCCGCCGCCACTCCTCCTGTACGCTGCTTTTTCGCACATTGATGCAACGGTACATCCATAGCCGTTCTTATCTGGTCGGTCCATCTCATAGGAGATCTTCCCCTAGGTCTGGTGCCCTCCACCTTACCCTGTACTACCAGGCGTTCGATGCATTCGTCATTACGCCTGCAGACATGACCAAAAATGTCAGTATCGAGCCGAAGAATGGAAGACAGGCGGCTGCTTGATGCCGAGTTCTTCAAGTATTGACTGGTTAGTTCGGAATGCAGTCCAAGGTATCCTCAGCATTCTTCTCCAGCACCACATCTCGGCGCATCTATCCTCTGTTTCTCGCTCTCGTAGGGTCCATGTTTCAGAGGCGCATAAGAAAATGGAGAACACAAGGGATCTTACAAGCCGGGTTTTAGTTGCTTTGGTGATGTCACGGTTTTTCCATATTTTCTGCATTTTGTCCATCGCTGATCGAGTGATTGCCATTCTTTGCTTTATCTCATCGATGCAACCGCCGCTGTTCGTCGCAAAGTAATTTTGAGCCTAGCTTTAACATCAAAGGCTATCTACACTTCATCAAGTGGAATTACGATCTAGCACTAGCTTAGAGATTTGGTGCGATTTAGACAAGACTAAAGTAGCCTATATGTAACCCATACCAACAATTGTTTTGGAGCAGGATTAAAATTTTAACATGCCACATATAATGCTTCATTGGTCATATTCCTTTAATTTTAAACTTACTTTTTATACTTAGATTGGTTCAATTCATAAGGTACCTTTTTGAAGGAATACATGTTGAAATATGTCAATGACAAAATTGTGATGGTAGATTAATACAAGTATTTTAAAAACCCTATTACCTTAAAAATAGGTCTCGACTGTTGTGACTGCTCTGTTCCTTTAGGAGGACCCATACTTGTGACACCTCCATCAATACCACTGCTTTCTCCGCTACCACTAGCACTAGCATCTCCAGATTCTGGCTTGATATTTAAATCTGCAGGCACATCTGCAGCAGCAATTTCACCAGACCGCACTAAGAAGTTAATGAAATCTCTAGAGGCATTCTTCTGAGCCTCTTTCTTGGTGACAGAATTTCCAGCTCCAACGTAAGTGTAGCCATCTATTCGAACCTCACACAGGAATCTCTGACGGTGCTTTGGTCCTAAAAATTTACAAGTATATAATTATTTCTAGACTTATGGTTCAATGTCAAATCTGAGCCCAATATTCATAGCATAGTTTATAGACATGCAATAACTTATTTTTTATATTTCATTTTTATAGTTTGTGACTCCATTGTAATGCTTTATATGTATAAATTTACTGAGTAAATAACTCATCCTAATTCGAGGTTAAATACTGACAATGTATATGTGTTACATTATGTACATATTATTCGTGAAGATTGATGAATAGCGTTTGGTAATTTCAGTCTCTACCCTTAAAGTTTAAATGATGTAAGAGCTTATTAATATAACTTTAAAATTAATAAATAAATTTTAGGCGATGTATATACAATAATAATGAAATTAAAAAATGCCGAGTCAATGCGCTTCGTTTCAGGAACCTAGCGTACAAAGGAATAACTAATATATTCCTTACTAGTACGCACCGCACATACACGTCTTTGATATCAATTAATTAGAGATTGACGAGTTTCCCGTTAGTATCAACAAATTGAAAACGTTACGCTCAGAATTAGTCCAGAACAAGCAAATAGCGTGAATAATCATGAATGTCCGAACGCCATTTTCTGCTTAACCTTATTATTTTCTTGTATTAAGTAATCAATCGTTTTATAAATCTTTTTTAATCATTACCAATAGAAATATACTGAAATAATTACTCACCTGTACCACGAATATCAAATAATGGCGATAAACTTTTCTTTGAACACCAAGAGAAAAGAAAAGATTTCACATCCATATTGGCAGCTTCAACTTAACTTCTTAAATATAAATTAAGTAATTATATTATATTTTGCTACCAAAAGATAAACAACGTACTAATCGTGCAACAATACATGGAAAAGTACTAAAAATTCTATTATATACTCTAAATTACAGCTTGTATATAATGGCGCCGTGCTAACGCTGAAATCTGAACAATCCAGTGTTACCATTTATTGAAATATGCCGGTTGCCTAAGATAATTCATAAATAATCCATTTATAATTTATGAGCCAGAAAGTTAAAAATATATCTTTAACATTGCTTATTTTTTTTCTGACAAAATTTTTGTTAATTACTACCACTATCTTCCAATACTGATTACTATAACGGAAAAACATGCTACGTACGGCCGATTTGACACTGACATATTTATATTTTCTTTAAAAGTTAATATTAATATTAAAACACTTTATATTATTAAATAAGATTTGTCCATTTGGCGAAAATAATCAATTCTTTGTGTATACTAATATTTTAATTGAAATACATTTCAACTTCTAGTCAAATTAATTATCGAAATGAATATCGTTAAGGTTATTAACATTGATTATAACATAACACATTTATTGTGAACGTTTAGTTATGGCTTTTTTATTTATCATATTTTGTTAATCATTAATTGTTTGTTTTTATTAGAATTTATGGAGAACTGTACCAACTATCCGTAGCAATTCTGCCTACAATAACAATTTCATGCGGCATGCCTTCCGACCACTCTCTGCTACGGTAATATCCCCTTTAACAAACCCCGTCGAAAAGGCACCGCAATTGGAACTGGATAAATTGTATAAAAGGGTAGAATTAGAAATGAGAGGCATAGATCCCGCTGTACTTCTGAGTTATTCATGGTTCTGTATTGCGGCTGCATCTCATTTGGGCATTGAGGTCACTAAGAAGTAAGTGATTTATTCTGGAATCAAATATTCTCACTTGTCTCCTTTATGAAACAACAGATGTTTTTCATTCATCGTCATCATCATTTCAGCCGAAAAACATCCACTGCTGGACATATGCCTCCTCCAACAATTTCCAAAAGGAGTGGTAGTAAGCGGCTTGCAGCTTGTTTTTCATCAACACCAATAAAATGTTTTTTACTGTATATATTTATTCACACTATTTGAACCCAGCATATATGATCATGATTATTTTGTTAAAACTGTCTATTTAAATACCGGGACTTCTACAAGGTTCAATGGACCTTACAGAAAGATGCCTTGAGGTAATGACCCTTGGTGATCAATCCAAAGCGCAACTGTTCTTGGGTATTGATGAAGGCGGATTTTTAGTTTTAGAGGCTTAACTATTCAAATTACTATTACTTATATCTCTCCTCAGCAAAAACCCACTTGGAGAAATTTTCATTTCAAAATATAAACACACCATTCAATTTTTTTTAAAATCTATTTATTTAATACATTTTACATATAATATTTTACACATTAAAGCGCATCCCAAAATCCTTGGTTTGTCTGGATGCTCAGCATTCAGTTTTCGTACAAATTCACAATATTAGTAATATAGAAAGTAAACACTGCAACACCTGGAAATCCTATTGGTAAAGATAGAGATGACAATAAATTTTGAATGAGTTACACTTATAAGTGGCAGAAGTAATGATTCTACAGAGATATTTAAATTTTAATATAACTGGGATAGATGATTAAATTTCATAGCATCATAGATTCAGTTGTAGATAAATTTGTAAAATATGTGGAGGTCAAAGTTTTGTACAATCTTAAATATCTAATAGGAAAAGGACAATAATTTCTTGCTAATAACCACAAGGTTTAAAACATAGAAATGAAGTACTTAACATGCTGTGATTGGGAAATCCTGTTATAAAATTTCTTTATATTTTGCTTTGGTAAGACCTATAATTATATTGTGAATGTAAAATTTAATTAATTAGTAAAATGTAGGTTGTCATAAAATGTATATATTTATTCACAATATTTGAACCCAGCATATATGATCATGATTATTTTGTTAAAACTGTCTATTTAAATACCGGGACTTCTACAAGGTTCAATGGACCTTACAGAAAGATGCCTTGAGGTAATGACCCTAGGTGATCAATCCAAAGCGTAACTGTTCCCCTAGTCTTGGGTACTGTTGAAGGGGGATTTTTAGTTTTAGAAGCTTAACTATTCAAATTATTATTACTTATATCTCTCCTCAGCAAAAACCCACTTGGAGAAATTTTCATGTCAAAATATAAACACACCATTCAATTTTTTTTAAAATCTATTTATTTAATACATTTTACATATAATATTTTACACATTAAAGCGCATCCCAAAATCCTTGGTTTGTCTGGATGCTCAGCATTCAGTTTTCGTACAAATTCACAATATTAGTAATATAGAAAGTAAAACTGCAACACCTGGAAATCCTATTGGTAAAGATAGAGATGACAATAAATTTTGAATGAGTTACACTTAAAGTGGCAGAAGTAATGATTCTACAGAGATATTTAAATTTTAATATAACTGGGATAGATGATTAAATTTCATAGCATCATAGATTCAGTTGTAGATAAATTTGCAAAATATGTGGAGGTCAAAGTTTTGTACAACCTTTAATATCTAATAGGCAAAAGGACAATAATTTCTTGCTAATAACCACAAGGTTTAAAACATAGAAATGAAGTACTTAACATGCTGATTGGGAAATCCTGTTATAAAATTTCTTTATATTTTGCTTTGGTAAGACCTATAATTATATTGTGAATGTAAAATTTAATTAATTAGTAAATGTAATAAAGATTTTAAATAGAGACAGCATCTCTTCAGCTATATGTTCAATGAGAAAGAACTTGATTTGTCAACAATTATTGGGGCTCTCTAACTTCTACACCTGTAAGAGTCTGTAAATGTAAGGTCATAGAAGGAACCATAAGCTAGGCGGTTTAATTTAGAAATTGACAGTTGGGATTCAAATCCAGGAGCTTGACATACTGTTTTTAGGTTTATTAAGTAAAAAAACATGCTAAATTTTGTGCCTGTTATATGTCAAATTTGCCTTTGGTCCGGATCAGACCACTTAAATTTTAGAGAATAATTCTGGGTTTAACAACATCTATCAAAACAAATCGTGTTTCTTAGTATTAATTTACATTACTATTCAGGTGATGAGATTTTGTAGAGGATAAAGGATGTACACACCAGAACTTCTTAATATAACTATGATGCTACGGAAATAAAAGACGGCATCCGTGTGTACTCCTCACATTTTATTAAATATTTTTCCATTTTTTAGTTTGGTTTTTGATTTTATTTATAAATATATTTACTATACATATTGCGTAATACGAAACTGTGACATTTAAAAACATTTTACAAAAACACACATGAAGAAGCATACAAATAGTGAGTTATAGTGTAACAGTAACAAGAAGCATTATTTACTTTGAGTAGATTAGAGCCATATTTTCCTGTTTAAGTATGAATTCTATACAAAAAGAATCTGAATTAATCTATACCTATCTATGGCTGTGTCTTTAAATTATAATTGGTAGATAGCATTGATGAACATGCTGTCACACCTGGAAATCCTATTGGTAAAGATAGAGATGACAATAAATTTTGAATGAGTTACACTTATAAGTGGCAGAAGTAATGATTCTACAGATATATTTAAATTTTAATATAACTGGGATAGATGATTAAATATCATAGCATCATAGATTCAGTTGTAGATAAATTTGTAAAATATGTGGAGGTCAAAGTTTTGTACAACCTTAAATATCTAATAGGCAAAAGGACAATAATTTCTTGCTAATAACCACAAGGTTTAAAACATAGAAATGAAGTACCTAACATGCTCTGATTGGGAAATCCTGTTACAAAATTTCTTCATATTTTGCTTTGGTAAGACCTATAATTATATTGTGAATGTAAAATTTAATTAATTAGTAAAATGTAGGTTGTCATAAAATGTATATATTTTATTCCTTTTAATCACAATGATATTATCAATTACATCAGTTTAAAGCTAAGACATAAATAAGCAAAAATATGTGTTAGCCGCTGGACTAGCACAGTATGCGACTGAACTCTTCATAACTATCAGCTAAATTTTATTATTATAAAAGCATTCAGTTCAGCACTGTTGTAAACACATTCACAACACAAAAGTGCCTAGTCACCCTTGTAAAAAGAAGTAAATATAATTCTAATAACAAATGTAAGTAGAAACAGTAGATAATTCAGTCATCAAATAGAAAAATAGGATTATATTATTTGTCACATTATACAATTCAACATTTTTATATGAAACTTTACATTGTTACTACATATATTTGTTTTCAAATATTATTTTGTATAATATAGACACATTAATACTTGAAGTGGAATAGAGAAAGCGGAATGTAAAATACAAGCACGTAAATATCTAATTTTCAGTCCTTATTACTTGCACCTTTCCTGTTATATTTGGCATTTAATATTTCTTTGGCAAAAAAAGAGCTTTGCAACTGTTCTAGTCATACTGATGATTTTTACAGACAGTTAAAACAAAGAGAATGGCAAATGCAAGCTCTAGTGCATGAAACATAAGCATCACAGCACACCAGATATACTCTAGCCTGAGTATGTAGGTCTGGTATATAAGAAAATAGCAAACACCCACTGCTGATGGTATTGTTAAAATCACTGAGAAGAACACCGACACTTCTGAAAAAGAAAAGAAGCTCTTGAAATAAGTTTCAATTGTGTATTGCTCATATTTGACTCTTGGATGATGAGGCGTCTACCTCATATATAAGCAGGGCGAGCCTATCACCATATATTTTTCAGAAAGCTAATTCGCTACTGAATTGGCTCTTTGTACTTACATGTAAATTATAATATTGTGGCCAAAGGAGGTCACTATCTGTTTATTTTTTTATTAATTACAATGTAATAATATGTATATAGACATATAAATAAAAATGAATTACAATATTGTTATGATCTTTTGTGAACCGCAAGGTTTCATACTTTTTGGTTTTCATGGCTCGAAACATAAAAAGGCTCAGAAACACTATGTAGGAAATAGTTTTATACAGCAAGAGCATATTTAGAATGATATACGTACTTTTGCTTGACAAATTTCCTCTTCGGCCCAAGGAAATGCGGATTACTTCAACAAGACAAAGAGCACAAAATATCCCAGCTTCAGTTAGAAGAGCGTTCTCTGGATAAGTTACATTTATAGCTTTTAAAATCCCCATAGCCACTTCACATACGAAGAACATTCCTAAATAAAAAGAGTTTAAATAAAGAAGTATTTCGTAAGCTAAGCTAGAGTTAACATTAGCCATTTTAGACATAGTCTCAATTTTAAATCGTTTGTTTACAAATGTACGAGCGATCCTCCCAATAACAATTCAATAAATGTCATACTAAATTTTTGACGTAAAATTTAATGGTGCCAGATAAAGCGGTTCATTTTAGTTGGCAACATTAAAGTTTTTAAATAGTCGAAGGGCTTTGGAGCGGGAATCTTAATTTCCTAGCCTTACAAGCCTGTTACGTAATGCGTGATAGGGTTCTCGAAGTACCATGCCTAGTTTAGATGCTTTAATTGACACGATTAATAAGACACTGAAAAGCAAGGATAGGATTAACACTGAAGTTGCTACGAATGATATTCTAATCTAAAAGCTAACGCCAGCCGGACTGGTTACCTTTACTGCAGGTTTTAGGTATTTAAAACAAATAAAATAATGTGCAATCAGTATGATGAAGATTACTTTATTAAAAACTCACAAATACATATATCACTCGTTCAAAATCCAAATATTACTTCGCAAACACAATTAAGCATTGTATTACGTCTTCAAAAATCTTTAGACACGAGAACTTTGTTTCGTAGAACATCACATTTAATTTAAACCAGTTGCAGCAAATTATGTTAATATATTAATGTTTTAAAATCGACAGTAGTTACAATTCCCATAACGGTTATTATAGTGATAGACAATTCAAAGGCAGTGCTTCAAAGTTCACTACTGAAGACTTCTGAAATTAAAATGGTTCTTTCATAACTATATTTAGCTAGGCTATATCAATTTCTTAATTAAAATAGCGATTTAAAAATAAGTCAACTGTGATTAGAACCCTCCACCGTTAGAACAAAGTTCTATACAAGGACTATACATTGTTTCTCAACCTCCTAGTAGCTTTTGTTATTTCAGGGAGTCAAAATTTATTCATAAGTAGTACTTGTATACAGAAGATTAATTAAATAAATTAAAAAAAAACAGCCCACTTCTCAAATTTTTGGCCATTTCTTGAGTAGTGACTTGGATAGGAATTTTTTTTTATAAAGAAAGCTAGCATTATTAATTAGCTTTTTTTTTCGAAAATACAAATATTACTAACATTGTTGTTAATCAATCCAAGTAAGCTTAAGCTTGTTCTAGGAGATGGTTCACGTCAATAGTCGAATGGTGGATTCGAAACTACGACCTTACGATACGCAGACCGTAGCCTAAACCATTAGTCTGTTGACACTTCATAAGAAACAATGCACTGGTTGAAATGAATACCTCCAAGGATTTAAAGAAGTAATCATGCTAAAATTGTGTTTGCATAAATTTAACATTACATTTACAAAAAAATCAAAACATATTGCTTTCTTACATATTAAATAAACCTTAAAGAAAAAATTAATATTATATTTATTTTATTTGCTGAATGATATGAGATATTACAATTACATATATTCTAATAAATAATTTATTTAGCAGTTGTGATGTCCAATTTCACTTGATTACTTGAGCTACTGAAAATAAATTTACTCCATTCATATTTTTAATAGCTCAAGTATAATTATATGGTACAATGTAATCAATTACTAATTTTCAAATAAAAACATGGTTATATTCAAGATATATTTCAAAAAAAATCTAAGAAAATAATGGCCATATAGGCATTAAAAGAAATAATATCAATGAATCAATAGAAATTTGATAAGTGCTTATTGAAATAGGAGTTAATATAACAGAGAGCCCTGGTCTAATGCAGATTTTTCTTTTACTTAAAGACTTGACACATTTACTAAATTTCATGTCATATAGTAATATGACATGAAATTCAATCAATAATATGTGCATAATTGATATGATCGGAATATCCATTTGTATTTTCATA
Organism: Meandrusa payeni; assembly: GCA_029286785.1. Classification (NCBI taxonomy): domain Eukaryota; kingdom Metazoa; phylum Arthropoda; class Insecta; order Lepidoptera; family Papilionidae; genus Meandrusa; species Meandrusa payeni. Next base: position 6,054,563 of record JAGSMX010000023.1, read on the forward strand.
GATATATGCAAACTTAAAAAACCAAAATGTTATAATTGTCATCAAAATAAGTTTTGAACAGATAAGTGGAGTTTATATATGATACACAAATATACACTAGGTAATCCCTTTATTATTTGAACTATGTAGTTGGAAATATTGTACTCTATTTTTAGTGGGCTGTGAAAAAAAAAGGGTTCAATGTTGCAAGTTGTAAATTATAATAATTACCTGAACCTACACTTTCCGAGTCAATCATTTATAGTTTTAGTCCAACAATTTCATACAATATTTATATTGTTTAATAACCATTTTAAATTTTTTAAGTAAACAAATATAACAAAAAATTATTTTAAATCACTAATTGACTAATATTATAGGACAAAGAGGTACAAAATGGAAAAATATATTTTAAATCTCTCTAATTATTGAATAGTTGTCATATTTTAAAATTAAAGGAGTCTATGATAGTTAACTATTTCAAAATGAAAATAGTAACCTCTGGGTCTAAACAAAATGAGATTATTTGAAGAAAATTACGATTACAATATGTTTTTTTCACCAATTCAAAAAATTAAGAAAACTATTTCAGAATATAGACAAGAAAATAATTAAATTTATAAAATATCAGTCGAGATATAGGACCTGCTCCATGACATGTGGAACCTTATTATGCTGAATGATACCATTCCATGAAATTAACTTCTTGTATTAGTTACATACAACTTGCGTCCAGAAATGTAAAAAAAAACACACCACAAATGTCTTTTGTCTATGCCCATTTATTTCTGGACGCATTTATTCTTGATCACAATAACAGGGATTAGTGTTATCAATAAAGCCTCTTTCTAGAATGTTCCTGTTTCTTCTGGTACCACATAATGCCTAGCACCAATACAACTATTATAGCGATTGCTACCAACATCATGTACAGAAAGGTTTTGACTCCAGACATAGCCGGTTTTGCATCATCCACTCTGTCTCTCGGTGCTTCATAGGATGCGGCCGATGGAATTATTTTTGATCTGTCTTCATCTTTGTTTTGCTGTGGAAGAAACATTCTATTTACATAAAAATAAAAGCGTCTTTTAATTTTTATTGTAGGCAGCGCAATTACGTTGACGCGCACTAAGAGTGCCAGGACCAATGAAATCAATGATGGCAACTTTAAATGTTTACCAACAGACTAGTCTTTCCGGATTAGGCCTCCAGTAACTTTATTAACCAGAAAAGAAGAAGTACAAATTACTATATGGTATTATATGAGTTCATGGCACTTCACCGGACAATTTGTTTTTTTTTTAATGACGAACTACACAGATTGGCCAGAGAGGCTGGCCTTGATTGCTTCACCGGATTGAGCACAGCTCTTAGGTTGCTTAGCCTGAACCTCTATTGCTAGTAACTCGACACAAGGGTCCCCTCGGTGAGGGGTAACCTCGGCTTGGACGGTTACTATGTTACGCGTAAGCATTCCGATCCGAGGGTGCCCGAGAGGGCCGAACCACGACTCGGTCGGTTGCTATTTCACGGATAATCTAAGGGACATTCAAAAGCTAAAGTAACTTTGAGTGCCACTTTGTGAAGCGTTGGCGCTGGGAGAAGTGGCCGAAGAAACTCCAGCAACGCTCCTAACATCTAAGGGGTGTAACGATTTGGTACACTGTATGCTTTTACATACTGAAACTAGTTTTTACGTATAACATGTAATTTTATTTTTTGTTTTTAACTTTTTTGGTATTAGATTGTTTTTTTTGTTTATTTTTTTATAATGCAATATATTTATATGTGTATATATATTAATGTATTTTTTGTTAGTAGGAGATAGTGTCCAGGCACTATCAGCTTAGGGGGGCCCGATCCCGTTTGTTTACGTCACAGTACTTGTTGATCTTTTTTTGTATCATTTATGCGTTTGTTTTGTTTCTTTGTACTCATACGTGACCAAATACTTTTTACACGTTTATTACTTTTATTGTATTCTAATTTTTAATTTATTAACATTGATTTTAACACTTAAAAATGATTTGTGTAAAAATATCTCACCGATTCCAGTAGATCCAATTCGTACATCTTGATGGAAATTATGTCATGGTTGTCACTCAAATCGCCAGTGGTTGCTGACGCACCGAAGTAATAACCGGTGGGCAACAGAATATTCTCCACTTTGAAGCATTCCTTCCACGCGTTCTTCCCATCCAAGTCCGTACTCACTGGTAAATAACAGTTCATTTTAATGTAAGCCCCTAATATTTTAGAAAGGCAAGTAACTTTTTTATGGGATATTTAACTACTTTTATAGTGTGCCAGATGGTTTTCTATTGTGTACCACAGACCCTCTAATATTGTTTTAATTATTGCAATTTTTATCACGTACATAATGATATCTTCCATTTATGCAAATACATGTCTAAGAAAACTTTTATGTGGAATCTGCCAATCGGCACAAGGGCCGCAGAGAGAGCCCTGTGCCCAACAGTGGGATATAGATATATATATAAAAGACTGTAACGTCAACTATATGCCGATAAAGTTCAATAAATTGATAAAATAACTCAATTGAAAATTACAATTTAAAAAGAGTTTAAGTAGTTGCTTTTTGGCATGATGAAAATTGAATCTAATTATGTTGGTCATAATGAAACGCCATTTATAAATAGCAGATTCGAGGCTCTGTTATATGGTGAAAACAAACACGAATGTTTGTCGAAAGCGTACCATCGCGTTCAGAGTTTTTAAATAAATAATCACCATCACACTAACACAAATATTTGCAGCTTCTGTAAATTTGTTTCACAATAGCATATGTTGTTGTGAGATAATATTAATGTACCTAACAACGCACGACAATTAAATATCCCCAACATGTTAGTTATAAAAGCGACCATATTATCTTAGTTCATAACATTTGTGTAAATATAAGAAAGCATATTTTTAACAGTCATCATAACTAACATACAACCATTTTCTGTATTATTATTTCTTTGCAGTTGCACTCTAGTAAACTCTATATATATGTTTTACAATAGGTTCAAGGTAGAGAATATCTTTGACGCATTAAATTCGCCTTCGTGGACCTTATTTTATGGTGTTTCTATAAATATAAATACACAGATAGTCTTAATACTAACCAATTAATGTGTCATCCCTGTATATAATGGAGATGTGCGTATCGTGGTTAAAGTTCCTGAACTTCGCCTCACATCCGGCCAGCTGCGTGTGCGTGCCGTCCCTGTCGTGGTCGTAGTGGAGAGTTCCGTTGTTTATCATCGCCGAGATGTAGGGATGCTGATGCTGTAATATAAGTGTGAAGTACATGTAATTTCAGCCTTCTGTTTTTGGGCTTATAGAATTAGGCTATGATGTCGCTGCCTGACGTAAAAGGTGAAAAAGGCGACACGGAGTGCTCCTGCGTAGCTTTAGTACAGTGAAGGTATTGGGGTTGAACTTTTAGAGGAGGTCTGAAACGTACAGGTCCAGTCCATCGCTATACAGATGTTTGATGTTAAATAGTATTAGCAATGGAGAATTCTTCGACAAGTTAGTCTTAAAGACTCCCAATACAGCATCAGAACTATATGAAAAAGTAAATAAAATTTGACAAAAATAGTAAATGTTTTACAGCATAGAAATTAAATGTTACTACACTAAGCACTCTTTTGAACACCAGTATCACCTGTACACCAAAAAAGATTATTTATATCTGTTTATGATGGAGTAAATGACTTCTACTTGTTATAGATTCTAATCCTTCTCAAAGTACTTTTCGAAAAAGTGTAAACACATAATGGAGTATGTTCATAAATAACTGAAAAATGCTATACATAAAATAATCAAAAGTTACTTACATTATGGGCGCCATTATGATTGCTATACGTATCCAGCACGATCGCGAGACCATCAAAGTAGTCCTTACTGCCGAACACAGGACCAGTATGCATTCGATCTCGTACATACCATAGCGCGAACCCATCCCCAAACAGGTCCTTAGCCCGTCCATGAACCTTGAACTGAACTTGCAGCTCCCAATTGCGGTTTAAACACGGCTGGGGGAGAATACATTATTTAATTGTAGTAGTATTACTTAGCCAAGTATATGAAAAGGTTAGCTAATGCAGCAGGTTTTGCTGTAAAATTAATGGGCCAGTAGACTGTTCTTCAAACTCACCATATTATTATCACCACATAGATATTTACACTTCTGCTGTTTACCTTGTGAGCGAAGTAAATGACAAAAGAAATTTGCCATGACCCGAGTTTTTTTTTTATGAGCTGGGGGAGGGTGGAATCATCAACAAGAAGACCTGCCTGCAAGAAGGCGTGGTATCTTGTTGAAGATTTAATGATAAAAAGTTATGTGGGATTCTTACCCACTAAAACCATCCCAGTGGCCCTTCATGGTGCAAGGTGAGGGGCTCCGGGATCTCCAGTGGAACGCAACAGAGCCCCTCTGCACTACATGACCTGAGTCTAGACCAATGTGGATGTTTGTTGGTAGTGGTCAGTGGTTCAGGAACTTCAGAGGAGCCAATTCATTAACTTTCGGATCACATCATTAAAGTAAAAGGTGGTAAATGTGCCATAAAAGGAATAATTGATAGCTCAGCACATAAATAGCTACTATCAGTAAGTTTAAATACTTATCAAAAATTATCACGAATTTTTGTTCATTTCTCAATGGAACGAGCTGGTGGTCTTGCAGTGATTCCACAGCTTAGTTTCAGATAAGATCATGGTCGAAATTAATTACAATCTAAATTGGGGCATATTAATATCTTAATTATAACTTAGTCGTATCAAAACTTCAAGAGGAGAAAGTACCAGTATAAAGTTCAGCTTGATTAAATTAATAAAATTCAATTAGTGGTTCAACAAAGATGTACTTATCTGGCGTATTTATTTGTAGGCAAACAAGAAGAATAATTTATTGTTTATGATTTATAGCTTTATCAGATAATGATTATTACTCACCGACGTATTCCAAATAGCGCCAGACTTGGACTGTGAATCAGGGGTTAATCGGACGTAATTTGAAGTAACAATGGTGCTACCCAAGAAGTCCCAATGCGGTACCGACATCCCACTCCCTGTAATTGAACAAAATTGTTTATTTCCATCTCTAATATAGAATAGACCATTCAATCTTTGGGATGTGCCAGGGTCACTCACCTTGGTACGGTTTTGTAAGAGAATGCTGCCTCATTATATAATCTCTTGTATTCCATTCGGCAAACGTTGGAATATAGAGTAAAGATATAAAAAGTAATTTTACGAGTACAAATTGTTCGTAACACATTTTAAGGCAATATTCTTTAACATTAAATCTAGTGACAAGACAAACGCCAGATCATGGCAGACAAATGGCAGCCGCAACTGTATGTTGCCATCATTATGCTCAAAAATCTGAATGTTGGCAACCTCTAAAACTTTGCCTTATTCTAGTTTTGGTCTTAATATAAAATTGGCATTTAATTTGTTTCCCCGGTGAGGGGTAATCTCGGCTTGGATGGTTACTATGTTAAATGTTATCATTCCGATCTGAGTGCGCCCCAAAGGGCTCGGTCGGTTGCTATTTCATGGATATCCATGGACATTGAAAAGCTTTCCCAAAGCGGCACTCAAAGTTAATTTAGGTCGCATAAAGTTGGGCTTATTGCAATTGATATAACAAAATTCTATTTTAAATAAAAAATCTATATAGACAACTTTCTTTTTATTTTTTATTGATTTATAATCTAAATAACTATATAAAACATTTTTCTTAAATCCGAATTGGCCAACTTTATTTTGAATAAATGGGTAAACATTTATCAATAGATTGAGCCAATATAATAATACACCTCTATACGTTATTTAAAATACCTAAACAAGCAACCAAAGTCGTAGTATTCTGTTTGTCGTATTTAGTAAATTTAGTTTTAAAGTTTTAAATTAGTACTTAATTACTTACATTTTGAAACAACGGTTTAATTTAGTAAGTTGGAAAGTAGTTTAAGTTGGTTGGTTTTGTAGAAATATAACCTTTATGTTATGTTATAAACAATATGAAATGTGTAATGAACGCAATTAATAAAGTTTTTCTAGTTGTTAATGTATTCATGATTTTTGATTTAGAATTTTTAACATATTTTATACAAAGCCTGACAATTATTTACAGTATATTGTGATTATTTTTCTTTGCTATTCGTTTTTATAAGGCGTTTTTTAAAACTATAACTAAACTTGAACTTTCTGTACTTGTCACTTAATTAGGCATTGAAAGTCAAAACATTTGACGGAATCAGTTCCTAGGAATATTTTGTTTTTTAAAAGGCAAACTGTCAATTGAATAGTACACTAGAAATATGAACATTCCCGTAGAACATTATCTGTGAACGAGGTAAACAATTGAAAAGCAGAATTAATAGTAAATATCCGATTTCTGGTAGAATAAGCACAGATGTTGTTGCCGCCTCTGAGAACACCGTTTACGTGAGGACACATATGAAGCCACCAGTTACTATACGACGGTATAATAAAACACGGCATAATAATTACATTTCAGTGAAAATCCGTACATAAACATAAATAATAATTGACAATATCTCCGATGACATTTCGCGTATCGGAAACATTGATATCATGAGTTCCGGTAAAGCGATAATTTTTCCGACGCGCCACGTGTAACGTAAAATAAGGGTGCGGCTTGCTTTCTCCCGTTCAGGTGATGGATGAACACACTTTCACTTCACTTTGCTACAATATAGACCGGCGGTAAGGTCAAAGCCGCACTTATGCAGCCGGTCAATGACATTTTAAGTTGGCAACTTTTACCGGGCGCGTTCGTTTTGTCTGATGTTGTCGGCATGGTTTACCCGAATTTCAACGGTTGCAATTTACACTTGTTTATTGTTTAAATGTGTAAAGGTTATGGTCCAAAGTTTATGAAAGATTACAGAAAGTTTTTTCAACACATATGACATTCTTTTAAACTTGCATACATAACTTACGCGTTTTAAGTAAGCGCCTTTTCAACCTTTTGGATTTACTTAGTACGATCCTGACACACAGATCCCATCCACATATCTTCACCCACTTCCATAAAACTACTAATATGTAATCATCACCTACTAGTACTACTCTTTAGGAAGTATAATAAGAGTAAATGAGTAAATAAATAAAAAAATTGGCGGTCGTAGGGACTGTGGATAGGAGTGAAAGGTGAGTAAACATTTTAAATTTCATGTTATAATTAAAATTATCAACATCTATCTGGTTGTCAATAGATATAAAATATTGACACTCAACGCAACAATTATAACAATTATACATGTTTAAATGGGTTATTTATTATTCATATATATTACGGGCTGTACAAGTTTATCGCAAAATATAATTTAAATACAAAATTAGTGTGTCGGTACCAAAATGTTCTCAATGCGGAACTCAACAAGGAAAATATCTAGAAGTTTTCTCAAACATAATTTGTTCTAATTCGTTAGTCGTAAGCGCAACAATATCTCAATAAATTTAACAAATAATAAAATTCAACAACGACGTTCATCGACCGACGTTGGAGGAAATTCATCCCAGCCATTTAAGAGTGGAATGAAGCTCAGCGATTTTGCTTAAGCATGTGATTTTAACAATATCGTTGTTAAAAAGTGGTGTCAACTTTCAACGTAGTTAAAGTTAAAATAAAGTTACAGCCTTTATACATATAATATATGTCCCACTGTTGGGCGCAGGCCTTCTCTGTAATGAGAGTATAAGGGCTAAGTCCGCCACGCGGCCATAGTGCGGTTTGGCAGATGTCACATGCCTTAGAAAATTTTCCTAAGCCATATAGGAAGGATGGAAAGCATCGTTAGTTTTCCTCCACCGCCGAGCGCCTGGTAAATCAGCATATAAAATTGCAACAGCAAATTTATTGGTGTCAGCACCGGGGAACTTAAAATCCTCCGGCTAAAGCTGATATTCGTGGATATTTCTTTTCAGGTAAACTACTGGCTAGTTTGTCACAAGCAAAAACAAAAAATAAAAGAAAAAAATTATTCGACTCAATATTTGTACAGTACGTACAAATGTTCGTGGGAGCATTTACATGGAGAAATTGTTTGCATTGCACGAGTAAACAAATCGAAACGACATCAGTTTAGAAATCGAACGTTATGCAACAACTTAATTATATGTTGACTTGGTAATAAAATGGTCTGAGACGAATTTTATGTTTCTTGTCTAACGTTTTAATTATTTAATTAACTAACAAATACATGGAAAAAGCTGCTGTTTTGATTTTATACATGTAACATCAATTGCGACAAATCGTTTATTTAACACTTTATTAATAATGTAATAAACGTAAATATCTTAATATATATATATGTATATATATATATATATATATATATATATATATATATATATATATATATATATATGTATATATATATATACAGTACATATATAGACGCAGAACACTTGAAACCAAATATGTACTAGGTAGTGCGTAATAGATACAATACTTTACTATATGACGCCTTTTCTCTTTATTTAGCCTCTTAATATGCAGGCAAACATAAGCACTTATCTATAATGCTTAGTAGATAACAGTGAGAAAACATCGCATAAAGAAATTGAGATAATAAGAAACACGTGTTACGTATTAATGTCATATTATGTACATGTGGTGGTATTAAATAAAATTGTTACTTATCTTTCTTTAAATTAATTTCCTCAACGTTTCGGTTGTCCCTACACAGAGCGGAAAATGAAATATAAAATTACTTTCAACCCAAAAATTAGTTTCATTTAATTTCTATCATTCGCCGAAATATATGAAATAATAATTGCCTATAGCTTCTTAGATATATTCAAATTTACGATTATTTTTAAATGGCGCCCACACGATGAGCCAACAAAAATATTTTCATTTTATTGTGTAACATTTTATATTTTTCAAATGTAACATTTATTTATTTATCAAAGTTAGTATGAAATAGAAACATAAAATGTTTTTTCTATAGAAATAAAACGGGAATTGATAAAGAAAAGACATTATCGATAAATCAATATTCTATGATTATCTTTTTAAATCCGGTGAAACAGTACAGGCCAGCTTCACTGGCTAATCTATACAGGTTCATCATGAAAAAAAAATCTTAATACTTTCATTTGTTTTGTTAACACATTTTCGTTTTATACTTTAAAATCTGAATACCGGAGAAACAATTCCTATGAAATCGTGTTGACCCCATTCGAGGCTTTTCTTTTCATACACTTTTACCTTCGGCGCCCTAAAAAGGCCTCGTCATAACTTTCTACCATGACATAGATTAATGAAAGTGACGGATAAAACCAAAAGTGGAGCCACCCTGAAGGCCAACGGCTCGACCTACGACAATAAACAGAACCAGGCCAGAGAAAGCAGTGAAAGTGTCTATTTGGCCCTGATCTACTCTTCACATTCTCCCAGACATTTTTAAATTGTTATCATCGAACAATCTCGAAGAATGAATGAAAAAAACGCCTCTATCACCTTGTAATAGAAACATATCGCGCATATCTCCAAGCATTTAGGTCAAACAGCGATTGTCTTTTTTTTGTTTGCAACAACGATTGTGTTTTGATTATGATTTCATTTTAATTTTTATGATTCTTTTCGTTGAAAGTGAGTAAAAAATCTAGGAAAGTGATCTAGATACTTCTATATACGCCGCTGACACGCTCTCTGCTTGCGTCGTTAATTAATTATTTATAAAATGATATTCGTTTTTTTTATTATTGATATACGATTGATCTCGTAGCGATGATTTATTTGTTATTTATTTTAATTGACTATAATCATATGTCATTTTCTTATTTCAATTTAAATTCACAAAATTAAGTCAAAATCAATGTTAATTTATTTAATAAACACGTACGTTGTAGTCATAAAGTTTCCAATATCTATATGAATTAATGAAATGAAAACTTTTTTGATATGACAAGAAGCGAACGGGCATGTTTCCTTTGACTTCTTCAGAGTGCACTATTATTAAAAAAAACGACAAATATATTTAATGATGTGCGAGTATTTAGAAGCTAGTCTACATTTCCACTTGACTACAATAGGTGGGATTGCGGTCAACTATGCTGTATTTTGAAAGTATTAAAAACATATTTATATTTACCCTGCACTATGTCTGTAAACAACTTCCAAAAAGTATTTAATCAAACGACATATGTTTTATTATTGTCTATACCTCAGACTAACTTAAAATCGAAGCAGTATTGTTTTCGCCACACATCCATTTCTGCTTTTTGAAATCAACAACTAACATATTTAATTTTTATAGTCATACAAACAGACACTCAATTTTATCATTATAAATAAATAGAATAAATAATCTATGATGTTTGTCATAAACGTTAAATATTATAGCGGTAATAAAATAGTGGTATTAGTTGTTCTTAAAGTACAGATATACGTATACATAAAAATATAGATTTATTAATATATAAAGCGTTTTATTGTCTGGTGTAGACTATCAGAAACAAATCAGAATTAGAAATAAAAAAGATATCATACTGTCTCTGTCACACGGAACGACGTTAATTACTGTAATCACAGTCGCCATGCCATAGCTGTCACGTGACTTTTTCTTTCTAGGATTCTATATAATCTGTACATAAAATTGCATAGTCTATGCATTTTAGTGTTGAGATCGTGCTGCGCAGTTTTCACCGCTTTCTATGCGCACTTTCACTTGCTACGTTCGACGGACAAAAGGACTAGTGCGGACTATTTATCGATTTGTATCTGTGTTTATATTTTTTATAGTTAAAAGAAAAAGTTGTTGTATTCGTTACGCTGTCACTTTACATTTTTTTCAAACGATTGCTTATGGCACAATTAGCTCGTCGCATCTGGCCTTAGCGGTGTAAGAAAAACATTCTCAAGATAGTTATTTTTCTTAAGTTTCTCTTAATTTTTTTTAGAGAAGGATAACAACGAGAGCCGTGGTAGGTCGGAGTCTGGACGATCGCCTCAAATTGCACAGCTCGCTATGAACCCGAGTTCGATTCCGGTTGCCAGCACCAAATTGTTTGTCGCAATTTTAAGTGTTGATTTACCACGTGACGAAACTTATGTGTTAGAAAATTGACTAAGACATGTGAAGTCTGCCAATCCGCATTAGGTGGGCATATATCGTCTATCCGTGGGACATATATGGTCTGTGTTTGAAATTTAACGACTTTACAATAAGTTTGTTTTAGATCTTACCGCTTGCTTTAAACACGGTATACATGGCAAAAAGGTCCAATAGGTATAGGAATCAAATCCTAATCATTCAATGAATTGGTAGGGTCAAGACTTAATATGAATAAATAACAACTAACTTTACTACCAGTGTACACCGGGTATACTAGAAATAAAAAATAAAAGGTGAATATAAGGTCGCATTCAAATCTTTCACCACTAATGTGAAACTAAATGAGTTGCGATTTTAAAACTATGTCAGAATTTTTAGAAAAAATAATACGGTAGTCAGTCGAGTCATCTACAAGGTTCACGGGAACCTCGCAGGTACGGGCCTCGGGGTGTTACCCCATTACCCGGGTTATCAGCGCAGGGGGCAACTGCTCCCCTGGTCTTGGGTACCGTTTTGGAACGGATTTTTTAGGAATAACTATTTTTACGTCGGGGCTAATCCCTCAAGCGTCAGCCGCGACGAATCTATCTTCTACGCCCTCTCGACCTCTCGGTCTCGATTGAGACGGAGGTCGAGAGGGGGGCCTATGAGTTCAAAATCTCCCTAGAATAGGGGAATTTGAACCTACGGGGCACGTCGGGAGGACGCGCGTGCAAATACGGTAGTGGCAAGATCCACCGCTTCTATCACTGAATGATTTTGTGAAGGTTTTCAAAAGCCTTATTCAGTATAAAAATATTGCCAAGGCACTTGCAATTTCTATGGATGATGGATCATGTCGGTGTATTATGTATAAATTTTATCGATTCATGGCTATGATGTGTACGAATACCGGGTGAATACGAATATGACGGAAACCGCAGTGTTATAAATATTCTTCATTAACTTAAATAAGCTTTTTAATTCAAGTTTTTGGTTCAGCATCTAAATGAATTATCACTCGCATCTGTCGATTTCTCTCCAATGCAATACAGAATAATATGAAACTAGTTGCAATTCATTATATTTAAAATTTCTTTTTAAATTAATACAACCAGCTGTTTCTAAATAATAAAAATAAAAACACAACATCGATTTCATATTTAAGCTATGAATTTATTTATATACTGTGATGCGTCAATCAAAATGTCAGTTCAAAATTCAAAATGCGGCGGTCGTTGACCGCGCGAAGTCGTAATGTTGCAAATTACGAGTTGATTTGAGAGACAGATGTCTGTATGCAGATAATATAAACATATATAAAATGCATTTATGTATTTAAATCGATTGCATGTTTTTGTTGCTTTGGTATTGCTTGTGTTCGTGTGAGTGATCCACTAACATAAGACGAGACGTAATTCTGACTGCCATTTCTCCTATATCAAAACTTTAAACTAACATCTACCCTGAAACGCATAGACGTGCTACCGGAAACCATTTTTCGACATTGGAAATAAATCGGTTCCCTCTTTTGTTTATAACCTGTGAAGATGGCTTTAAGGCACCACTACAGCATTCATTGCACAGGCGTAAGGTTTTCTACAGATTACATTTTGGTGCTCAGGAACTACATGATCTAATTCCCCCATCCCCATTCCACCATCGGACTTCTAGACGCACTGCGGGATTTCATCCTTTTGTTGTGAACATCCCTCAAACCCGAACGAAGCGATTTGCTTCGTCTTTCATTCTTCGTACAGCAAAGGACCGGAATAGTTTGCCCGCGTCTGTCTTTCCTTCCGATTACAATGTGGGTATTTTCAAGAGTAGAGTGAATAGGCATTTACTAAGCTAGTGCGCCTTACCATCCAGGACTGCATCTCCACTTAACATCAGGTGGGATCGTAGTCAAGCACTTGCTTAGAAATTATAAAAAAAATCATTTAACTCTTATTTGTCTGTTATACTCAACTCTGACTCTCATATAACAAAGGAATCAATATAGAAATGTATTTTTCAACGTGCTATAATCAACGCGTACTATTTTTGTCACAATTCTGTATTTATTAAAAGAAAAATCAACAAAGATGCTGCACAAATAAAAGAAGCGGTGCCATCGAGTTCCTCAAAGGACTCTATAATATTATGACAAAAAAATTATTAAAAAAAATCAATACATTATTGCTTAATTCTACATGTATTAATAACGCCTACATTTTACATTGTTATGTTTGATTAATAAGAAGAACGTCATCTAGGCAAGGTGTTTCTGAACTTTTTCATAAATTACGGTGCACGTTATAGAAGATATAATTCAGAAATATAAAAAAAAACACAGATTGGCCGGAGAATCTGGCCTCGACTGCTTCACCAGATCGAAAGGTGGCTTAGCTCTTAGGTCGCTTAGCCTGAACCTCTATCGCAAGTAACTTGGACGGTTACTATGTTACGCATAAGCATTCCGATCCGAGGGCGCCCGAGAGGGCCGAACCACGACTCGGTCGGTTGCTATTTCACGGATAATCTAAGGGCCCTTCAAAAGCTAAACTATCTTTGAGTGTCACTTCGGGAAGCGTCAGCGCCCAGAAGAAGTGGCCATCCGTGTCGTGTGACGAAGTTCCTTATTATAAAAATATTAATTTAGAGTTCTATTCGAAGTATAAAGAAAACAATTATTCTTTCACACAGTTTTATCTATAGAAATAAAAAAAATCGACAAAATTATCTTTATTTTATTAACAGTGATGTAAAAAAATATCTAATATTCATATACAAAGAAACAGCTCTCTACATGATTAATAATAATATAATAACAGTCATCACGTAAGACTATACATTAGACACTGTATAGCCATCGTACATAGCCTGTACATAAAAATCTTACGCCTTTTTTTATCTCGGCTAGGGTCCATAATGAACGTTCCAAATACAAATGAATTAAAACCGTAGTGTTTCTTTCTCAATCTCCTGCCTCCTTCTAAAATCTGTTAAAAACAGAGAATAGAGGCATTCGAGATGTGGTGCTGGAGGCGAATGCTACGAATACCGTGGACTGCCAAGCGCACAAATGCATTTATTCTCTCCTAACTCGCCATAAAGACCAGACTGTCCACTACGTGAACAGTGCGTAGTTTCATATTTCGGGCATATAATGCGTAGAAGGGATGGCAACCTTGAAAAGCTGGTCATCGTTGGCAATACATACGGCAAGGGGACAAGAGGCCGGTCGGCAACACTATGGTCTGACTAAGTAAAAGGCGCCATCTCCTCTCCTAATCTCTACTAGTCGGTGAGGGCTGCCTCGGACCGAATTTGATGGAGGCAGATTGTTCACTTGAGGGGCTCTAGTGACCACGATCTTCAGAAACGAGGGAACGACAAAGAAGTTAAAAAGCGTATAGCAATTACACCAGAGTTAGTAGAGTATTTTTCGTTCAATGAAAGAATGGAAAGTTTGAAAATAAAGCCATGTCAACATTTCATTTTGAAAAAAGAACAATAAGGTGTGTCGTAAAATTGAAAGATGGCGCTGTAAATCATTCATAAGCATAATTCAGTCATTTCGCAGCGCTGCCTATCACAGGCGCGGCTGGTTTTTGATTTAAGATACGCCATTAATTGGCTTTGAATGGAACCGTTTAATTGGTTTGTTTGATGACGGGTTAATGAACCTTTGTTTGAGCGAAGAGCACCATCATTCATTTAAATGTAGTTTTTTTTATTACACTGCCTAATAATTGTGATTATATACTTATGTTTCTTATTATAAATATAATATGCCTTAATAGAGAATAATATCTTAGAAGAAAAGAGATAAACTTATGTCTTAGCTTTTGACTTTACGCTCTTACTGTCGGAGGTTCGAATTCATTATATTAAGATTTAGTTGATCCAATCAACGGGATTTTGTTTTTTTTGGGGACTATATATTTATGATAATAATTTGTGCTACTGTGCATAGCCGGGTCGCTAATATATATGGTATTTTTTATTGTTTTTTTTAAAGAAAATATTACTAATATTGTTAACCATTCCAACTAAGCTAAGGCTTGTGCTCGGAGATGGTTCACATGGTAGATGGTTAAGAGTGCAGAGGGGCTCCGGTACGTTCCTCTGGAGATACCAGAGCCCCTCACCATGCACCGAGGAAGGGCCATGGAAGGTATTAGTGGGTAAAAGCCCCACATAACCGCCGCCTTCCCCCCAGAAGGCAGGGTATCTTGAAATTTTTGAAGATTTCCCCCCCGTCACAAAAAAAAGGAGATGGTTCACGTCAATAGTCGAATGATGGATTCGAAATTACAATCTTGCGATTCGCAGACCGTACCTTAAAGCATTAAGCTATTGACGACGACGATTTCTTGTTGTAATTATTATCGTGACAGTCTCAAAATATTGATGAGTAAAAATAAAAATCGATTTCGAATCAAACGTTAATATAAGCACGGTCGCCTTTTCTGAACTTAGTTAAAAATGAAGGTTCATATTCTCACGCCTATATTTTCATTCTTTCCAAGAACCCAAGGTCGTATGTAAATTTATATGAGACTTAATTGAAACAAAATCCTTTCCAAAAACATTTCGTAATCGGTTTATAAACGATGACGTCAGCAGCAACGAACATAAAAAAAAATCCAATTCAGAACCTCCTCTCTTGGTGTCGGTTAAAAACTAGAGTTATTGTCATAAAGCCCTGGTGACTTAGAGTGATTTCATTCTACTATTATAGATATAAAAGGTATATCTCATCCCTCTAGTTATTACTAGATTTTTTAACTAATTTGACGATTACTTCCGCATGGTTTTGTTTGAAATCTTGTAGTGACGCGTATTAGGCGAAAATCAGAATGAATTTCTCACAAAATCGGTGAATAATATTTAAAATAAGTATAATTATCTTCTAGATGTCAATTAAATATGTATCTTAGCTAATTATCGCGCCATTCCGCCACTGTATTAAATATATAAGTATGTTACATAGCTCCGCGGATAGATATAAATAACCAGGCGTGCAACAGAGACAGGTGGTTCAGGTTGTATGAACCCGCCGGCTCGGTGTGACCGCGAAATTATTTTCAAGACTACACCAACCTCAAGTGAACACACACTACTAAATTACACTTATATACACACGCGTCTCGCTACTTGGGTGCCTATGTAGAGGTAGTCGTGAGAAACTTGACTTCGTATTCCGAAATGATATAAAATTGCGATCACTGCGAATAAAAATGAACTTTAACGCAATGTGTTTACAGTCACAGCGTTATATCACTGAAAAGGTGTTTGCGGCTTTAATTGCATCAGTTGTGTATGGTAAAGTTGCTATCTTGTTCGTAATGTCCGCGAACGGAGGTACGTTCAACTTTTAGCCCAGTAAACTCTCAAAGTTCGTTCACCCAGTGCTTGTCAACTGACGTATAGCGAGGGAGAGGTGAGATGAAACGGATAGCAGCATCTCGCTCCCGCGTTATGTTCAAGTTTAAATTTTTATTGAGTGTTCGGCTGTCGAAAATAGTTTTTAACTTTGTTCGTTTATGCTCGCCTGGTACTTTTGACGGCTTACGTTGGTAATATCGATATAGATAAACGTCACTTACACGCGTTTGCGTGACGTCCGGGCGTGTTTTATCGACATGTCTTTTTACTTACTGATACGGTTAAAAACATTTTATGGATCTTGCATATTATGCGCAGTATTTTGTGGGAAAAGTATTGTTTTATGTAATTTTCTTTTACAAACAGACGTACTAAAACTAAGTATAAATTATATTCCTTCGGTAGATACTGTTATAACTAGTAGTTAGTACTTATAGAGCAGGAAATAAGTTACTTTTAAATAACATTTTAATAAAACGTGGGAACGACTTTTATCTCTGGGTTTATTGTTGATTTTAGTACATAATATATTGTAACTCAACAAGTATTTTTTTGTTTTAAAACATATAATTTTCTATTACAAAATCGTTTTATCTAATTTTTACATGTTATGTTGACTTTTTGTGCTATTTTTTATTAACAATTGAATATTTGATAATTTTCAATTTGATATATTTATCCTATATTATTCCAATATAATATTATTTAAACAAATATTGTAAACTGTTTGCTTTTTTTATTTAATGATGAAAAAATCTGTCACGTCCTTTTAATCGTAGCAGGATAGACAGAAGTAGTATTCTCTGCTCGCTTTTCACCAAGCTCTCACATGTCACGGGTGATAAGTCAATTTATACATGTCTATACACAATGTAGATGTGTATATATTGACTTATATATGTTGATAAAATTGTTCTGTGTGGGATGGGATTGGTCTCAATTCGTTTAGAACTTTTTTTGAGAATTTTAACGCCTACGATCCGTTTTGAACAGTCAAATGGCTAGTGACTTACCCTTTTCACTGTCGGAATAATTATGGACACTCGCCTTCTTTCAATCTGAATTTGTAAAGCTCTTCAGACTACCAACAGCAGAGAGCGTAAAGAAAGGATATTTAGTGAAATCTTAGAGTAGATAACTTTTTACGTAACCATGTTTTTATATATCAGAGTCTAAGAGGCAATTGAGCGGTTAGCGCGAATCACTTGTTGATTCTATCAGCAGCCATTGTTGGGCTAATGTGTTGAATATGAAAGCAAACTCTTCCGTCTTACAGGTCAATGGACCATCGAGACGACCAATATACCAATGTACCGCCGATAAATGGACAGAAAAACGAAAGCATTGCACATTAACACGACCAGTATGTGAAATACCCACGTAGTATTACGAAATCTTAACGCACGCCCCATACGAGCACCGAATTTATATTCACTAGAAAAACGTTCACACGTTAGAAGGAATACAGAATCGAGATGGCGCCCACATGAAATCATTTGTTGGATTGAAACTTACCAGTATTAAATAGTCCCACTGCCCTCCCATTCTACACGAAATCAAATATGTGTATGAGTACAAAACCATGGGTCAAGTTAAAATGGTGGAATAAATTCTTCATTGTCTCTGTTTACAATGTGGGTACACCGGTTTTTATAGCGAGAGAGATTATATTTTATCATTACTGGTGGGCACACGAAGCGTATTGTTGAAATTTCAATTTATAAACATCTACCGACTCCGTGTTTACTTGAAGATCAACGAATTTTATTCCTACTGAGTGATGTAGTCCTAGTACATTATGTATATTTTTTTTTTATTTAATGAACGATGTAGATTTTAACCATTGTAAATTCAAATAAAAGCAACTTTGTGACCGCAGGAATTCTGGAAGGACTTTAAAGATAATCCTCTAAATATAAATACAAAAACAAACTATAAACAATAAACCAGTGTTGTCAGCAAATAGACAAATGAAAGTAGACGGTGAGTTTGAATAGTAGAAAATGTTCAGCAAACGCAAACTGACCGTCTCTCAATAACAAGACGCTGTAGACACAGTTGTAGGTGCTCCGTACAAACAAGTAAACGTGCTCTCTCCAACTTATGGTTTCCTAGTAACTTGCTGTATAGTGTTAGAATTTGTCTACCGTTTTATTATATACTCTTTTAGATAAATTGTTTAATATCGGTCGAAGTAGTCATATCTCTAAATCCAATGCTGCATACATATCCATAGGTTACAAGTTATTCAGAATCGTTTTCTGCGACGAGCCACGGGTGCGCCGTGGTTCGTACGTAATCGCGAGCTCCACATTGATACAGGGTTACCGACAATAGCCCAATTCTTTAAGCAGGCATCTCGACGGTTTTTCGAGACTGCCACCAAACATTCTAATAAACTTCTTGTAAGTGCCGCCACTTATAAGCCTTCCTATAATAAATTACGTCGCGTCGACCGGACACCGAGACACGTTCTTTACAAATCCACAAAGCGTCAATTCGCGACCGTCGGAGGTTGCGAATAATCCTTGCGCGTTACCGCCATTTTATGGGCAGGCCCCACCCCTTAGATGTTAGGAGCGTTGCTGGTGTTTCTTCGGCCACTTCTTCTCCCAGCGCCAACGCTTCCCGAAGTGGCACTCAAAGTTAGTTTAGCTTTTGAATGTCCCTTAGATTATCCGTGAAATAGCAACCGACCGAGTCGTGGTTCGGCCCTCTCGGGCACCCTCGGATCGGAATGCTTACGCGTAACATAGTAACCGTCCAAGTTACTTACGATAGAGGTTCAGGCTAAGCGACCTAAGAGCTATGCCACCTCTCAATCCGGTGAAGCAGTCAAGGCCAGGCTTCTCTGGCCAATCTGTGTAGTTCGTCATAAAAAAAAAATCCAATGCTGCAGGGGTGTCTGTACTTTTGCAGAAGTTGTGACGTCACGATTGCAACTCAAATATATTATCTATTGTCATATAACGATATGAAAGAAGACAAGATACTGCATGTGTAAAAAACCAATCCGCACTAAAGCCGCGTGGCGGTTTATGCCCTCTTAATATCGTAAACATATAGGCTATAACCTTATATTTTTTTAATTATATCATGAGGTAAAAGTTCACATCGATAGTGGAATAGCGAATTTGAAGCTACGACTTTATCCAAGTTTCTAAAGATGACACCCAGCGACTCGTAGCAATATTAGCTACTCGTTCAAGACAGGGACCAAGCCAACAAATGATATTGGCTATAGATTTCCACAACGACAATTTCCCCGGTCGAGAAATCGAACCGTGCATTAATTGGCTCCTACGACGGGTTCTATATATTTGCATTGGCAGTCATTCACCCCGGATTATTGAGTTCTATGGTGCCACGATTAACTAAAATGTTTAATATTTATATGAAACATACTTAAATAACAAGTATTTATGAGTGTATATACAAAAAAACGACTTCATATCAAATTAAACGTCTAGGAATACGCGGACGCTTTCTTGTATTTCCGAAGTATCATAGTTATATTACGAATTTCTATCGCGTATATTCTCTTCCGTACCTAGTCTTAATTTATCATAAACCTACCAATATCAACAACCATGGAACTCCCTTGGTATAACCCATGAACCTATGTCAATAAAACTAATATCTTGACCTAATCTTTGTCTCGACCTAATCGAAACCAAACCCTTAAAAAAATCGATTTGTATCTCACATCGATTTGAGTACACAAATATAAAATAAAATACAGATGAAATGAGAACCTTTCCTCTTTTTTTGAAGTCGGTTGAAAATGATTATTTGTTGAAACAAAACAAAATTCGGTTTCGAAGAGTTATCCATAATATATTAACTACTAAAACCTTAGAAACGCCAGTATCATGTCTACTATTACAGTAGTTGTCTCAGCAAAACGTGGCGAAAAAATTTGTGTAGATGTGGAGATATATTGAAATTTAAATCTCAGCATTGTCACTTCCTTTGTAATGGATCCTGAACTTTGAATGCCTGATTGGCATCATTAGCACGAAGGCTTTGATAACGTTACCTAATTGAGAGGTGGACGAATTCTTAGAGTATGAGAGAGGAAAACATCGGCTGTGGTCAGTACTCCAGAACCGATAACGTTCTGATTGAAGATTACTGTGATTCTCAAGACATGGGTTTCTCCTAATGACTTCTAAAAGGATCAACTGTAAGCCTCTTATATCCAGCTACGTTAATTATAAAAATTAGTAAAGAAAAATCTGATAAAGACGCGGCAGAAACGCGAATAAATCTACCGCCCTTTTTGAAGTATTCAATTTGTCGTTGATGGATAGATAGTATAGTTGACATGAAATTTACACTTCGAGATGAAGTTGTAGGTGAAGAAAAGAGTAAATAAGAATTTACTTAAACTTCAAATGTTTTATCCCCACATAAAGTTATGCGGCATTTTGTATATTTATAAATTGAATTAAATCATGGCATGTGCCTATGTTGAATTTTTGTTTTTATCATTTAATTTATTGTAAATTTATTCAGAATTCCTTCACAAGACGAATTTGTATTCAAGTGAAGTAAAATTTTAGACGCGAATGACCTTTTTTTTTTACTTTTCCCAACGCGGAAATGCAAAGACACTTTTAAGAAACGGCCCAGTCAAGCCGGTTGCGTTATTTTAAACTGCTCAGACGAAAAAAAAACTTGCACTAAAATGTATGCGCAAACGAGATATGAAGTACCAGGCTTACATAAGACGAAGTAGTACGCCCAGTCATACGAGTTGTAACTACTACATTGAAGTCTCATTAGATAGGTACGCATCGCCTACGCGCTCACGCACACAACTGCATCGATATTAATTGCCGCCCTATCTCTATCGGATAGCGCTTTTTTAAAAAAACAACGATATTTGGACAGTTGTTTGAGATTAATTAAATATTACCTTGGGCTGTTGATTTTGTTAATTTGTAGACCGTATTGTTTGTTTATTTTGAATATGAGAGAAGTGAATGCTATCCATGGGTGTTTGAGCGTTTAAGTCAAACTCGGAAGTGGGTAGAGCTCACTAACGCAAGTGAGTTATCACCATTTCTCACGCTTCGTTCTACTAGTGTGCGGCACCGTCCATCTTTGTTTCCTTGCACTTGTGTCGTGTTTGCGTGTGTGCGTGTTATCTGGCCGCCTCTGTGTGCGTGAGTTGAGAGGAACGAGACTTAAGCGCTTCCTAGGTTCGTTCAACTTTTAGCCCAGTAAACTTTGTGGACGGCTATACATAGCCGGCGGAGACTGTCTATAGGCTGTTCGCACTATAGGGGTTGTCTAACTACGTTGCCTATCTATTTTCTCGCAGCTACCTTTGTTCTTGTCTTTTTACGATCCTATTTCTGTTTTAGTGCCGTTGTAGTATTTATAAGCTTAGGTCTTTATAGCTCTTTGTTTAGTATTGATTGCGGATAAACGAGATCATTGTACGTAGTGTTTTTAAGAGATACTTTTGCGTGAAATGGATATTTGCAATGTGTGCGGCTAAATTGATTGAATTTAAAGATATATAAACACTATATGTAAGCATATTAGCGACAATTAATGGATTGTAGTTAAATATAGAACGTAGACGTATACAATGTTGGACTAACATCCCCCCCGCCTATTAGGACGTCTAAAACATTACCTATATTTAAAAATAACTAAGTCTCAACGTAACCACGCCAACATTAACTACGACAAATTCTTTATTTAACACTACATTTATGTTATTTATTATGTAATTTGTTTATATATATGTATATATATATACATAGCTAGCTAGGTCGCTTAGCCTGAACGTCTATCGCTAGTAACTCGACACAAGGGTCCCCTAGCTGAGAGGTGACCTCGTCCTGGACGGTTACTAAGTACAGGAGAAGTCAATTGTTTATAATAAAGACTTAACTCTATTTATATTATAAATAAATTTAATCAATACATACAAAAATTAGTAACATTTATAACAAAATTTCTTTTAAAATGAAAACAAAACGCGACTTCAAATCGAATCAAACCAACTGTGGCGTTTATCTTCTCTCATTCGCGCTCGTTGTCGTTATATAGACATATAACGACAACCAGCGCGAATGAGAGAAGAAGAACACACCTAGTCTCGAATTCAGAACAAATGCCTCCATCCTTGAACAGCCGGGTGAGATCAATCGCCTATCTACTCAAGTGCGTCGGCGAATACTTAAGATATTTCGGCATGTTAGCCGTCTTGGAAACGGTTATTTAAAGAGTCTTGTCGTGCAGGGCAAAGTGGAAGGAAGTAGACCACGCGGTAGATCGCCATGCTTCGGCGTCGTCGGGACTTCTCTGAGTGCCGGAGGAGTCCCCTTTGAAGGTGAAGTCCGGTCTTGCCGAGACCGGCCGGTCGTTGGGGTGTCCTGTCGCTGACAGATCCGGGACACCCGCTCATAACGGCTGATGGCATTCGCGGTAGGTTTAGTGGGTATGGGCTGCCCAGGCCGAGTCCCACACATCCCTCCGGGCCCACCCAGGGTACCGGAGGATGGTTAATAACTCGATTCCCCGCGTTATCAAAAAAAAAAAAGGTACGGGGTATGGTGGGTGCTCCCCTCCACGTATGGGGCACATACGGGGAGGGTTGACGGCTAGCAGGCGGAGGTGACGAGACGTCCTGCGGCGGGTGCTGTCTGCTACCCAATCCCGGATAATGATGGCCACGACCACTCTGACAAGAGTAAGGCGACCAAGAAGAAAGTCTTGAATTGTAGCATTTTTCCATACCATTTTTAGGAGTTCCCCTGGTATATCTTCAGAAACCAAGCTCCTATGCCAACAAAGAACCTAGTCGAACAAAATAAATTTGAATCAATTTATAAATGACGCCGCTACGTGCGCTTAAACATTAAAACAAATTCAAACGAAATTAGAAACTTCTCTTTTTTTTAATTCGGTTAAAAAAGAGATAAGTTTATACAAACGAGCAATGCTGGCAGTTAAAAACAGTTCACTGTACAAGCACCTCGCAACTTCTGAGAACCTAATAAAGTTTGGCCACAAAACCATGGGCCGGGTTGATGACTGAGCCACTTCGGAGCAGTGCACGCGTGTTTCTACGAAACGCATGCGATCCGCGTCACGTAAGCCCTTATGTAAATTTACTTTTTAAATTAATGTATTAATTTATGAGCAAATTAATTGAAATTATTTTCCTTTTTCACTTACACGCCACAAATCGTGTCCGATTTTCACATGTGCGAGTAACATTGTGTTGATAACGCACACTAAGTATTACAGACAGTCATGCTTGCCACTTTTTTACATTCAAAATCTATACCAGTGGTGTGCAAACTTTTTGGTTGGCGGGCCACAAATTGTAAGAAATAATTTAAAAGGGGCCAAAATTTGACCGAAAAAAATATTTATAAAATCTACTTAACAAACACTACACAAATTGTTGATGGCAATTATTTTTTTTTTGGCTTTTTACGTAAAAATTTACGACGTTATAATTTTTTTTTAAGGTTTTAAACCTTATAAACACTACTGATATAAATAAAACAGAAACAATTTTACAATAACACATCAAAAATATTAACAAAACAAAGTATTGGCGGGCCGGATGAAATGTTTTAACGGGCCAGATTTGGCCCCCGGGCCGTAGTTTGCCCACCACTGATCTATACTATTAAATGGAAAGACGTTTTTCTTGTCAGCTTTTACCACAAAAACTGCAGAAGGGACAGCCATAATATTCATGTCAGTCCGATATTGGCATCATATGTTTTGTATTATTTGTCCGTGTAACTTTAACTGTGTTATGTCTATTTTTCATTATTTTTTAATGTGTGTTATATTCAGTCTGTGATGTATTTTTGTATTGTGATGCCAATAAATAAATGTCTATGTCTATTCATACCATACTCGCAAGATGCAGCGCGCTTCGGAGGTTTTAGTATATAAATTAGTTTATATTTCTTAACTGGATCCAATTTTTTTTAAATATCATTTATCTGTTACAAATTCGTTCCGTTCCATTGATGTGCAATTTCATTATCCAATTTTACACTGTAAATAGCCGAAGTGAAACGAGGGCGGATCTCTGTGGTGTAAATATATGTTTTTAACATATTAACCAAGTCCAAGCCGAGGTCACCCCTCACCGGGGGGATCCTTGTGTTGAGTTACTTGTGATAGAGGTTCAGGCTATGCGACCTGAGAGCTAAGCCCTCTTTCATTGCGGTGGAGCAGTCAAGGCCAGCTTCTCTGGCCAATCTGGGTAACTCGTCATTAAAAACATATTTATTTATAATAATAATAAAGCTTCTTTATATCTGATATTTTATTATTTATTATTTTTGTAAAAGAAATTGAAAGCTCGCTTTCTATTTTGTACTTGAATTTAAAGTAATACAATTATACACATATAATGCAAAATGTTACTATATTAAATATTTAAATTATCAATAATTCGATTCATAAAGATTTTAATAATAATTAATTTCTATCAATTGCAATTTGCTTTGATTACCACTGTAGTTGTTTATTTAATAAAATTAAAATTGTGCAACTTTTTGGTCAGAGAATGGCGCTAAAAGGTTAAATGATACAACGCCATCTCGTATCAAGTAGTGGAATTAAACATTCAAAAACGTCCATGACACCGGACGGCGATAATAAAGCAATTAAATTGCTCGAGTTAGCGGAGGCGCAATATCTTAGGTGTTTTTATTAGTCACCTGGGATTCGCATTACAAATTACACTTACTTATTCCAATAATGTCCTATACACGATAACTTCGTAAATGGTAGTGCTTTTTTATTCGCTTCATGCAAGATTTTCATTTGCTTGTAATAGGTGATAATTGTTATAAAATCACGACTATTTATACGCTTTGTTACACTTTTCGCAAGTGAAGATTTATTATTGTATTAAAATACGTCTACTTCGACTAAATGCAAATGTTCAATTTGTACAAGAGCATTAAATATATGTAGTGATGTAGTTGTTAAAATGGATAACCGCTGTGAAAATATCCGAAATAAAAAAATCTACATTGAATTTTGAATTGAATGCAGCTTAGCTTTAAATCGTCATATTAATTTTGGATTTAAATATTTTTCATGTTATTATATTCAAAGTTGTCACTTGACATTACTCAAGTGACAGTCGACCACAGATAAAATGCGAAATGCAATTCGGATGCGTCCGGCGTACGCGAGCAAATTTGAAACTGATTACTCCAGAATAGGGGTGCTCGGGTCAACGGCATCGCTTAGTTTTTGGCCTGTACGTTGGTAGCATTGTAATTGATAGCGTCTAGAAATACAAAGTTCACGAGTTATACAAGTAACTTTCACGTTACCGTGTCTGTGCATATTATTTGAATAACATATCAAATGTTGTTTACGTTAATTACGCTAAATTTCCCTATATCCAAAAAAATTAAACATGCCCTCGCTCGTTGCCATGGCAAAGGTATTCAGGTTGTCCTTGCTTGGATCCCTGGAAACAGTGGTATTCAAGGCAACGAAAACGTTGACTGTTGATGCCAAAGATGCCACAACTACTGGCTGTGGGAAACACTACAGGGTTTATCCCAAGGATCTAATTCCGCTCGCAAGTCGACGCCTTTTGACATCCTGGAACACTTATTGGCAAAGAGCTCGTTCTTTTAAAGGTAAACACAACGCTGAAGTTCAATCCTCAAGTCCCATTCGGCCCTGGTTCTGCAATTTCAAAAACATTCACAAACGCTTCACAGGCATGATCTGCAGGTTCAGGCTTGGACATGCGTGTACCCCCGTCCATCTGGCTAAGTTACACATTTGAGACAGCTCCCTCTGTGAATGTGGTCTAGACGAAGAACTCCAAATCACCTTTTTTTCAGTTGTCCCTTCTTCCCTCTACGACCTCCCACCTAATGATATTCCGCGCCCCATAGACTTCAAATCTCTACTCTCTCTATGGCTATGCTGAAATTTTCTAAGACTTCATGTTCTCACGATGTTGTGTCTATGTCACATAACCGGCCGCCTTCCCCCAGAAGGCGGGGTATCTTGTTGAAGATTTCCTCCCCGTGAACAAAAAAAAGTTTGTTCACATCAGTGGACGAACGGTGAATTCGAACACATACGTTTCGCAGGCGTTGCCAGAAACAATTGGCCTATTGAATCTTAAGTTCACTCGTTTAGATATAAACAGATGTGTTTATGTAAAGAGTTGCTGATTTAAAAATAATTCCACTTATTTGTCCGTTCCCGCATCTCACACGCAGGACTTAAAACACTACTTCCACATTTCCATTCATTCGAACGGTCTCTCGATACCGGTCCCATTAAATACTGTGGAAAATAAATTTTATTCATCCTCAACGTCATTAAGCATAAGAGATAAGTTAACCTAAAGCATAAAAGCGAGGCAATTTTTTTTTTAAGTGCTAAAAGCTTTCACTCCACAGCAACGAAAGACGTTTGTGACTTCACGAAAATGATTCTATAAAGCTAAGTGTCTGATAAAGTCAAATTGTATGTTATCGAACGTGCTACCTACGAGTATATACAATAATTAAGTAATTAATGTAATATAATCTCGCCTTTTACCCTAACAGGGTAGGCAGGGATTGTATTCGCTTTCCGCTTTTCAACAAGTTAATTTTATTTTAAGTTTTGTACCCCTTCTTACAAAAATTGAGCAAACGGAGTATGAGACTTCCCACATAATGTAGAATGCATTTTTAAATTATACATACAAAATAAAAATAATAATAAAAGAAAAACACTCGTCTACCTTGCGTTTGATGACACATATAAGCGGATATAATACGGTTGCTTGCCAACGTTTAATTAACTATAATAAATAATTACTGACAGATTCACCGAATAAGTTGCGAGATGTGAATTATGTGTGATTATTATTAGTACCAGCCTTAAGCGTCGTGTCTTCGAACAGTGTATTCTTCCCACTATGGTATATGGGGCCGAGACCCGGACGCTCACAAAACAGTCTATGAACAGACTGCAGGTCATACAAAGAGCCATGGAGCGGGCTATGTTGGGAATTTCCCTCCGTGATAGGATCAACAATGTTGAGATACGTAGAAGGACAATGTTGACCGACATAGCAGTAGCAGTCGCTAAAGAAAGTGGAAGTGGGCGGGCCACAAATGCCGTAGATTTGATAACAGGTCGGGGAGAAAGGTCCTACAATGGAGACCTCGAACTGGGCACAGAAATGTGGGCAGACCACCGGCACGATGGATGGACGACCTAAGAAGGTGGCTGGCAAGGGTTGGATGCAGAAAGCACAAGACCGCAAAGAGTGGAGTTCTATGGAAGAGGCCTACACTCAGCAGTGGGTGGCAAGAGGCTGAAAAAGAGATTATTAGTACGAATAAACAATAATATATAATACACCAGTAAAACATTAGAGTCGTGGTAGCTCAGTGCCTAGGCGGTTGCCTCAAGTTGTTAGCAACCCGAGTTCCATCCCTGGTGCCGGCACCAATAAATTTGTTGTTGCAATTTTATGTGGTGATTTATTACGCGCTACGGTGAAGGAAAACTTCGTGAGGAAACCTACATAAAAAAATTCTAAGACATGTGAAGTCTGCCAATCCGCATTAGGGTCGTGTGACCATGCCCTTTACTCTATTTACAGAGAAGGCCAGTGCCCAGCAGTGGGACATATTTATATAAAGGCTGTAACTTAGACATTAGTTACGAAGCCTGTCAATTCTCTCAGTAAGCTATTCTAGAGTTTAGTTGCTATACGGGTATACATGCGATAGGGTCACTGTATTCGTCAGAAATTTTTATAATTTACAAGTAACCAAAAAGATTCTATCAACAGTTTGTGTTGCCATTTTCAACCGAGCTCAAAAAAGGAGGAAGTTCTCAATTCCTCTGTATGTTTTTATGTTTGTTTGCTTATACATTTTGACGATCGAAGTTAATCCCGAAGTGGCACTCAAAGTTTAGCTTTTGAATGTCTCTTAGATTATCCGTGAAATAGCAACCGACCGAGTCGTGGTTCGGCCCTCTCGGGCGCCCTCGGATCGGCATGCTTACGCGTAACATAGTAACCGTCCAAGCCGAGGTTACCCCTCACCGGGGGGACCCTTGTGTCGAACAATAGAGGTTCAGGCTAAGCGACCTAAGAGCTATGCCACCTCTCAATCCGTTGAAGCAGTCAAGGCCAGCTTCTCTGGCCAATCTGTGTAGTTCGTCATGAATAAAATTTGACAGGGTGAACCGATATCGATGATTCTTTTTTTATTTGAAAGCTAGTATTTCCAGTGTGGTCCCATTCCAAATTGGTCCTATCTGACAATTACATCTATATACGTCTTAAATTTGAATTAAGTGCGTTAAGTATCCCGCCAACCGATTTCGACGATTCATTTTTAATTGGGTAGGTTGTACTACTAAGAGTAGTTTGATGGGAGTTTGGTTAGCTTCTGATTAATTCAGTTCTATAATATTCCTACTCCATTTGATTTTTTTTTTAAATACACAGATTGGCCAGAGAAGCTGGCCTTGACTGCTTCCTCGGATTGAGAGGTGGCAGAGCTGTTAGGTCGCTTAGCCTGAACCTCTATCGCTAGTAACTCGACACAAGGGTCCCCCCGGTGGGGGATAACCTCGGCTTGGACGGTTACTATGTGACGCGTAAGCATTCCGACCCGAGGGCGCCCGAGAGGGCCGAACCACGACTTGGTCGGTTGCTATTTCCCGGATAATCTAAGGGACATTCGGAAGCTAAACTAACTTTGTGTGCCACTTCGGGAAGCGTTGGCGCTGGGAGAAGAAGTGGCCGAAGAAACTCCAGCAACGCTTCTAGCATCTAAGGGGGCTCCATTTGAAGTCGGTTTTTGTTTTTAGTCGTAAATATAAGAGTTATAACTATAGCTTTTATATATCTGTCCCACTTCTGGGCACAGGCCTTCACTGTAAAGATACTAGATTTTATTCGTAAATATACTTGTCGTTTTAAGAAAATCTACTTACAGATATAATTAATCAATTATTTATATAAATTAATTGCTGCCACATCAAAAACGTAATACGTTTAATAAAAACAATTTAATTTGACGCCATTTTTAATCCGCCGACTTATCTCAGTTTTAGCAGGTGTCCCGAGATAAGATGTAGTGCATTAAAATGATTTAAGACTCGGGAATCGAACCCGTAAATATGTTATGGGGTCAATCCCCTGACTGTTTACGCGCTTATTGTGTCTCAATTAATGAAACTTGAAACTTAGTAAATGTTTTTTTTTCTAATTTTGTTCTTATTATAATATTAGCGTCAATAGCGTTAAATTTAACTTTAGTTGTATCTTAAGGCTTTTTTTAATGACGAACTACACAGATTGACCAGAGATCATTTTTTAAGCTTTTTTTTTCAATAAAGCGCAAACACAGGCTGGTGTCCGTGTTCTTTACTACTGCTTACTTTGTTTTGTTAATAAGAGTACGATCTCTACAGTCACTAATTTTTTTTTAATGCCTGTTTTTGAAGGTTCCAACACCAGCTGGAGAATGTGCTGGTGCACGCGTCGTAGACGCCCCGTTGCATTGTAATTAGTTTTTTTTTAAGATTTTCTGACTGTTTAGGTCTTTAAAGTGGCTCTTGCAGTAAATTCGGGTTAGCTATCGATTTGTTTATAAAGTTTACTGACCTCTGATTTAGGATACGGTCTGAGAATTAATATTGTCGTTAACCATCACGATGGAAAACTTAAATATAGTTGGTATATTAACAAGAATGTCGCAGCGCTGTAGTTCTGGGTTCTCAAGAATAAGAGTTCACTGGGCGACAAGGATGAGGGCCTTTGTCGTCCGCCAAGAGGGAACGCGGGAAGAAGGCGACATCAGCTGACCGCGTCGCCTTGCACTGCGAGGGCAAAGGGGGGCGAGGGAGTAACCTCCCCCGCGGGAAGTGCTCTCCTTGAGCACAGTGCAGAGGGGCTCCGGTGCGTTCCTTTGGAAATCCCGGAGCCCATCACCATGCACCGACGAAGAGCCTCCGGGGAGTAGTGGGTAAAAATCCCACATAACCTCTTGTATATTTTTGAAAATTTCCTCACCGTTACTAAAAAAGATATCAAGAATGTTCCTATGTCGTTTGCTATAGTGAAAGAAGGCGATATCGGCTGGCCCGTGTCGCCTTGCACTTTGAGCTATACACATAACCTCGCCTTCTGGGGCTCTTCTTTACGTGTATCTTGTTGAACATTTCCCTCAACAATAAAATAACAAGAATGTTGATAGCTTAATGGCTGATATCGTTTTGCAATCTAATAGTCGGGAGCTCGATTTTCCCGCTTGTCGGGTTCTTATGTTCCCAACGTTTTTTTTGACAGATTAGCCAGAGACTTATTTTTACTACTACATCGGATTGAAAGGTGGCACTAGCTATTAGGTCACTTAGCTTGAACCTCTATTTGTAGAAACAAAATGGTCCCTTTGGAGGGCCGAACCACGATTTGGTCGGTTGCCAATTTATAAATAAAGTGACATTCAAAAGCTAACTAACTTTATAAGTTCCCTACGATTCGTGCGCTTTGCATAGCTCATGTTGTTTCTGACTTACACGGACTTTTTTGACGTCCCAGTTTCAAAATTATTAAAGCGCAATTTAAATCAATTAAATAACTTTATTCAATATATTTACTTAATTATAATAAATTAACTTTAATTTAATATATACAAGTATATTTACGAGCGAAAACAAAAACCGTAAAACATTACACTCTTAAAAACGTAAACGTTAACTCTTAAAGCACATCCTTTCGTCATAAAAAAAATTATGACGAACTACACAGATTGGCCAGAGAGGCTGGCCTTGACTGCTTCACACTGAGAGGTGAAACAGCTCCTAAGTCGCTTAGCCTGAACCTCTATTGCTAGTAACTCGACAAAAAATTAATTAACGAAATCGGTTGGAGTTGGATATGGACTAATTCGTCCAGTTATAGCTCACATACTTAATGCAAACTTATACGGTTTTCTCATGGATGATTCACAGTCAGAATTGGACCAAATTTAAATGGAACCACACGGGACAGCACAAGCTTTCAAAAGAAAAGAATCATGAAATCGGTTCACCCAATCGAAAGTATTGAACAAACATAAAAAAAAAACGAATTGAAAATCATTTTTTGAATTATAATATAATTTCTTCATGATCTTAAAAAAAATTATTCAAAATCGGTGCAGAGCTGACACTGGTCACAAACATTAAAAAAAAAACACAAAATTGAGGACCACCTCTTTTGAAATCGGTTGGCAACTCCTTCAAGTAAATACATATAAGGCAATAATGTACCATAATATTACACATTAAAACTTTGTGCAAAAACAGAACCAATTTAAATTATATTTTTTCAGGAGTAATTACCAAAAGCAGTAGCTTCCGGTCGCCGCTCCAAGATGGGAGGGCTAGGACGGCCGACGAACTTTGCGGAGCAAATCGAAAAACATATCGGAGAACAACTTATCCGCGAAATTATTCAACAAGCGAAATTGAACTCAATATCTATACGGTTAAAGTCAACAATCGTGTCATCCCGGAAGTGGGATCATTGCGCTTCAAGCAATTTTATTAGGCGGCACATAACTAACATAACAGCCAAATGTAATTTTGTTTGATTTTTAACCTTATGACATGATCTAATTACAGTTGATTTTCGTTTGTCTAGTCATATGTTACTAAGGCCGGTGGTTTTAGTTTCCTGGTACGTCTAATATCAATTAAGCGAAGTGCCCGACTAATTTATTAGGAAACGGAGGCGGTCAACTCGCGCGTGGATAATGACTTTGTAATAAGAAACCATTGTTTAGGCGGCTGTTGTCCAAATTGACTGTGATTGATAGATCGTGATGTGTTATGACAGACAGGACTTTCTATTTCGTAGAAAATATTCATTCGTTTGACATATAAGTAACACAAAGTGAAATAAACACCCTATGCTTTCTAAGATAACGCATAAAGACAATTAAAATAGTACATACATAAGCACACAATAATTTCGCCAGATTTCAATGGTGCTATACATAGACTTTTTTTGTTGGGGTGTAAACTAGTGCTTGACCAGGATCCCACCTGATGTTAAGTGGTGATATAGTCGAAAGTACGCGCTGGCTTAGTAAGTGCCAATTCACTGTACTCTTGAATGCTAACGCCGGCAACTTGTTCTACTTCTTTCCTGTTTTTTTTATGACGACCTACACAGATTGGCAAGAGAGGCTGGTCTTGACTGCTTCACCGGATTGAGAGGTGGCACAGCTCTTAGGTCGCTTAGCCTGAACCTCTATTGCTAGTAACTCGACACAAGGGTCCCCCCAATGAGGGGTAACCTCGGCTTGGACGGTTACTATGTTACGCGTAAGCATTCCGATCCGAGGGTGCCCGAGAGGGCCGAACCACGACTCGGTCGGTTGCTATTTCACGGATAATGCTTCTTTCCTGTACACAGTCAGACATACAAGATGGCTTTCACTGTTTCACTGGATTGATAGGTGGCATAGCTCTAAGGTCGCTTAGCCTGAACTTCTATTTGGGTGTCACTTGATTCGCCCTAGAAGATAGAACCATGACTTGAAAGGTAGCTTTTTCACAGAAAGGGCGATAGGACATTTTCTTTTTCTTTTATTACTCGTATACTAAAAATGCGTTAAACTGCGGGTTTCCAGTAACTAACAAAATTCAAATAACTCCTATTTCTAAATTGTGCTAATTTACAAACAACCGTATTGTAAAACGGTTGTGAGGATATAAAAAATAATTTATTTAAATCAAAAGGTAGATTACTATAAAAAAGATCAATCCGCAAAACAAACAAATACCAAGATTTAGTTGGTGGCGAAAAGATTCTTTATTTTAATAACATCGGTGTCACATTGGTTGCTAGAAGGCGGAGTGCGTCGGCCTATTTTCGCGCACGACAATCCGAATATGTCAAAGAGATATTCACTTTTTCTTCCGTTTTGGTTCTTTGGTTCCGGATTGAGGGGTGGCATAGCTCTTAGGTAGCTTAGCCTGAACCTCTATTTAATAAAATTATCACAACGAACAAGAAACGCTGATCAGATCAACTGACCAGGAGGCTTCCATAGTTCCATCGGGTTTATTTTTGCACAACTCTTGAGTCTAATTTTTGTGACAAACTTTTTTTTTAATAATAAATTTTTTTTTTAAAACCATAACATAGTTTCATGTAGTACAATTTTAATCTAAGATAATAGCAATATTAATTTAAAATTATTGTGTCGCTGCTATTAAAGTTTCCCTCCAATCAAAGTTTGGGTTTGAATTTTAAAATATAAAAATTATAATTTTGAAATTGTTTTATATATCTGGATCTGGGTGTGCGCCTTCTGAGATGATTTTAAAATATAGTGTTTAAGTATATATAAACTATACAGATTAGTCAGAAAAGCTGACTTACACTGCTTCACCGGATTGAGAGGTGGTCGTTCCCTCATTTCTGAGGATCGTGGTCACTAGGGCCCCTCAAATGAACAACCTGCCTCCATCGGTTTCGGTCCGAGGCAGCCCTCACCAGCTGGTAGAGATTAGGAGAGGAGATGACACCTTTTACTTGGTCAGACCATCGTGTTGGCGACCGGCCTCTTGTTCTCTTGCCTTCTGTATTGCCAACGATGACCAGCTTTTCAAGGTTGCCATCCCCTCTACGCGTTATATGCCCGAAATATAGATAGTACGCGCTGTAGACACGTAGTGGACAATCTGGTCTTTATGGCGAGCTGGGAGAGAATAGATACATTTGTGCGCTTGGCAGTCCACGGTATTCGTAGCATTCGCCTCCAGCACCACATCTCGAATGCATCTATTCTCTGTCTTTCTCTTGCTCACTTAGCCTGAACCTATTTAGGAATTACCTATTCGATTTGAAGTCGGTTTTTTTATACTCCTGTATATAAACACATTTTAAAAATTACATTTACAAAGTAAATGTACGCAGATGAAGTTAAATTATAAAAAATCTAAATATACAAAGGATATACTGGATAGATAATTTCGACAACAAGAAATCATTTTTACTAAGTGTTACTAAGTAAAGATATCTGATTTGAGATGGGGTTGTATGTAGCGGGACTTGATTGGGAGCATCACTGGATTGGGATACGCACGCGCATCTCACAAACTTAAGGGGTAAGTTCTCTAACTCGTTCCACGATTAATAACTTGATACTTAGCCCTTACACTTAATAATAATTATTATTATTGACTATCAAAGAGCATGTTTGATGAGCAGTTTTCACCTGTAACTGCGATGGCATTAACCATCGAAGTTTTACACTATTTTTATATATTGTATGTTAAAATGTTTATTGTGTTGGTGTTCAATAAATAAATAAATAATTATACTACTGTAGATGGTTCAGTTCAGTTTTGTACATCACCAAAGAAAATTTTAATGTTCAATATTGACTTGCGCTATCCCAAGTTGGCCGGGTAATAGAAAATGGTCACGGGGTAAGTGACCTGTCACGTGTCGTTTCACGTTATCCCGCAAATAAGTGCGTTTGATATGGATTTTCTAATTTGAAATTTAGAATGAACCGTTCAAATGTGTATATTTATCGGGAGCGATTTCATTAATGCTATTAGAATGTCCTTTACTTACAATGTACGGTGATTGACTTAACGGCTACACACCTGACTCCAGGGTTAGTTAAAGGAAACAAATCAACGGGGTGTATCTATTGAAATGAGGTTAATGCTTCTATATGAAATCAAGGATAAATTGTTTTTGTTTTGATTATATTGTTTTGAGAGTTCTTTTGCGTTTGAGTCGTGACAAATTAAATTACGTTACTATCCTAATTATTTTGTTATTAAATGTAATGGAATGTTTTTGTTATCGGAGAGGAAATCTTCAAAAAGATACCGGGATCTCGAACGCACCGAAGCCCCTCTGCACTGTTGTCTTAGGAGAGCAGGTCCCGGAGGGGAGGTTACTCCCTACAGTGCCTCGTGTCCTCCCCCCCGTGCTCTCGCAGTGCAAGGCGACACGAGCGTGCCGATGTCCCCTCCTTCCCGGGTCCACCTCGGCGGACGACTAAGGCCCTCACCCATGTCACCCAGTGAACGCGAGGCCCCTTTTAGTCGCCTTCTACAACAGGCAGGGGATACCGTAGTCTTATTCTTGAGAACCCAGAACTACAGGACTGAGTTGTAACGCTCGAATTCCATTCGGCTTCTACCAATGAATTGCCGATTTTTCGGCTTTAGATTACCTATTACTTTAGGCGTCAATAGCTTAATAGTTTAGGGTACGGTCTGCGAATCGTAAGATCGTGGGTTTGCATCCACCATTCGACAATTGACGTGAACCATTTTTTTTTGTTTACGGGGAGGAAATCTTCAGAAAGATACAAATTTGGGTTTTAAAACAATAGAATGTCATCATAGTAAACAGAAGCCATATTTGACAATTCAAAAAGAGGAGTGCTCCGATCGTCACCAAACTTTACAGGATTGCTCGCTAGGTCAATCTGAAGATGCCCTGAATGTTTCATTGAAATCGGTCCAGCCGTTTCGGAGCCTATATGGAACATACCCACACTTTTTCTCTTTTATATATATAGATATACATTTACATCGAGCTAACGAAGTTTTACTTCAGTCACTCACATATGTATATTATAAAATGGCTTTCTCCATCCGTCGCTTCAACTCTATTGCTTGTTCTATTATTGCACAATATGCATAATGCATTGTCTAACGCTCGTCGGATTTAAAGCGCTTCAGTTTTCAGTGGGTGACGTAAACGAATGTGTTACTAGGCTGTTGACTGTTCTATCGATATTTTATTTATCGATTCGTTTCAATGTTGATCAATCGAATTACAAGTGATCGTGTTATTTGTCGTTCATTTTACTTGGATATATTTTAACTTTGTTCGGATTCAATATTCACGCGGTGGTTGCTTAGCGACTGAGCGGTTCGACTAACTGTCAAATATTCGCAACAATAGTTACATACAGTTACAGCTATTATATATATATATACATATATATTTATTTATATATATATATTTCGTCCGCATATATATCGTCCCACTGCTGGTAATAGACCTTCTCTATAAAGAGAGTTTAAGGGCATAGTCCGCTATGCCACGCCAATCGGTCCTAGTACCCATAGGCAGTCTACATGGCAATTTACATGTCTTAGAATTGTTTTTTAAGACATGTAGGTTTTCCTCGCCTTCGCCTTCTTAAGCCACTCTCATCCAGCTCCTGACAGCTGTCCAGTGCTCCTTAGTCTTAGGGTGTCTGGAAACCAACAGTTGTCTGTTCTACAGCTCATATGGCCGGCCCATTGCTTCTTCAATTTGCTAATTCGGCTATGTCTATCGATATACACTCTTGACGATAGATGTATTGTATTAATTTGATATTTAAAATGGCACGTGAACTTTTCAGGTAAGATACAAAACAAAATAATCTAACCATTAGAATTCAGTGAATTGTGTATTGAAAATTTTTATACCCATCCCGTCGGCCGACATGGATTTATTCGAGACCCAAAGAAATGAAGGTCGTTTAATTCCAAGGTCATTTCATCACGTGAGGACAATCGAAGAGGGCAAGGAACCACCTTTTTGTCCACTGATGTATTTCATTATCCACCATCGCTTTGCGGTGTATTTTTATCTGAAGAAAACTATCAATAGTAGACAATTTTATGCAATATGTGGGTTTCAATGAATAGTGGAATTATTTTGCACTGTTAGTGTTGTAATAAATTATTCTTTAATATGGATAATACATTTCGGTGAATAGAAGAAATGATTGAAGACAAAAGTCTTCAATTAGTGCGTCCTCCCAGCTATGACCTATGCTGCAGACACTTGGACTCTGACTGTTGGGCTGGTCCACAAATTTAAAGGTATTTGAGATGTAAGGTTGGGGCGGTTAATATATTCAGACCTGTAGTTCTGGGCTCTCAAGAATAAGACTACGGTATCCCCTGCCTGTCGTATAAGGCGACTAAAAGGGGCCTCGGGTTCACTGGGCGACAAGGGTGGGGGCCTTTGTCGTCCGCTAAGGTGGACCCGGGAAGAAGGCGACATCGGCTGGCCCGTGTAGCCTTGCACTGTGAGGGCACAGGGGGGGAGGGAGTAACCCTCCGGGACGTGCTCTCCTTGAGCACAGTGCAGAGGGGCTCCGGTGCGTTCCACTGGAGATCCCGGAGCCCCTCGTCATGCACCGAGGAAAGGGCCACCGGGAGGTTTTAGTGGGTAAAAACCCACATAACCGCCGCCTTCCCCAGAAGGAAATATAGAATGAGTAAGGAATACTTTATAACCGAGAAATATGTATACAGATATACGTAGAATTATGTATGCAAAGAAGCAGATGAGATTAATGTGTATGTGGTATGTAGATGTTGGAGATTTTCATTTCGAAACCAACAAGTTATACTGCGCTAACTCGAATTACGTGTATATTTTACCTTTAAAACTAAATTTTGTTGAAACTTTCTAAGCAATTGCTTGACTACGATCCCACTTGATGTTGAGTGGAAATGCAAATGTCATGGATGATAAAGCGCACTAGCTTAGTTAATGCCTATTCGCTTCGGGGACTACCTGTGTCGGACGGTCCATCGGGAGGCCAATGAGCGGTGCCATGATTGTGGTGCTGCGGTGGACTCTGCCCGGCACACCCTCGAGGTGTGCCCGAGATGGGCAGCGCAACGCCACGACATGGTATCTGCCATCGGTGGTGTAGACCTGTCGCTTCCGAGCGCTCTTGCGATGGTCTCGAGCGACAGGTCTTGGACGGCGGTCGCCTCCTTCTGTGAGACGGTCATGTCCCAGATGAAGGCCGACGAGCGGGTCAGGGAGGGTAGCGCAGAGGCTCCCTTCCTCCGCAGGCGACGTATCGGGGTGCGCAGGAGGCGTTATAACCAACGCCTCCTCTTGCCGCCCCCGTAATCCGAAGCGGGGCCAGGATGGGTACCTGGCCCCAGTATGCTTCGGAGTCGTCGGGACTTCTCTGATTGCCGGAGAAGTCCCCTTTTGAGGTTGAAGTCCGGTATTTGCCGGGACCGGCCGGTCGTTGGGGTGTCCTGTCCCCGCTCATAACGGCTGATGGCATTCGCGGAAGGTTTACTGGGTAGGGGCTGCCCAGGCCGAGTCCC
Organism: Meandrusa payeni; assembly: GCA_029286785.1. Lineage (NCBI taxonomy): Eukaryota > Metazoa > Arthropoda > Insecta > Lepidoptera > Papilionidae > Meandrusa > Meandrusa payeni. Next base: position 6,093,166 of record JAGSMX010000023.1, read on the forward strand.
ACACATCCCTCCGGCCCACCCAGGGTATCGGAGGATGGTCTATAAAAGATTCCCCGCGTGAACAAAAAAAGTTAATGCCTATTCACTCTACTCTTAAAAATGCCTACATTGTAATCGGAAGGAAAGACAGACGCGGGCAAACTATTCCAGTTAATTGCTGTACGAACAATGAAAGATGAAGCAAAGGCTTTGTGGAACGTTCATAAAAAATGAAATCCCGCAGTGTGTCTTGAAATCAGATGTGGAACGGGGATGAGGAGATTATGTAATTCCTGAACACACTCTCAAAAATGCAATCTTTAGAACTACATCAAACAAATACAGACTTCAAGTCGAATCAAACGTTAAACGCTATTACGCCCGGACGCACCTTTGTTTACGAGTTATCGTACGAATATTTTTTTTTTTGTTAACGAGGAGGAAATCTTCAAAAAGATACCCCGCCTTCTGGGGGGAAGGCGGCGGTTATGTGGGGTTTTTACCCACTAAAACCTCCCCGGTGGCCCTTCCTTGGTGCATGGTGAGGGGCTCCGCGATCTCCAGTGGAACGCACCGGAGCCCCTCAGCTCTGTACTCAAGGAGAGCTCTTCCCGGGGGGGAGGTTACTCCCTCCCCCCCTCTGCCCTCGCAGTTGCACTGGCGATACGGGCCAGCCGATGTCGCCTTCTTCCCGGGTCCACCTTCGCGGACGATAAAAGCCCCCACCCTTGTCGCCCAGTGAACCCGAGGCCCCATATTTGAGTCTTATTCTTGAGAGCCCAGAACTACAGGGCTGATCGTACGAATATTACGGAATGGAATTAATCAGAACCAAATCAAACTCTCATCAAATTACTCTTGAAGTAAATCCTTCCCAATAAAAAAATAATCAGCGAAATCGGTTGGCGAGATATTATTGTTGTTATTGGTATATTTTTGGCGTTCATACTTTATGCAAATTTAAGACTTAGACCAAATTTAAATGGCACCACAGGAAAAGCATTTGCCTTCAATTAACGAAAAAAAAACATCAAAATCAGTTCGTCCTGTCGAAAGTTATGATTTAACAAACTTTTAAAAAGTATAGAGAGAATCTCTTCCTTTTTTGAAGTCGGTTGAAAATATGTTAAGTGAAATATAAATATTTTGTTTTTTAATGAATAAATTAACTATTACGGTTACTGAAATTTATATAAGTATCTTAATTAATATTAAAGTTGTACCACACTTCTTGGGGTGTCCTGTCGCTGACAGATCCGGGGCACCCGCTCATAACGGCTGATGGCATTCGCGGAAGGTTTAGTGGGTAGTGGCTGCCCAGGCCGAGTCCCACACATCCCTCCGGCCCACCCAGGGTATCGGAGGATGGTCTATAAAAGATTCCCCGCGTGAACAAAAAAAGTTAATGCCTATTCACTCTACTCTTAAAAATGCCTACATTGTAATCGGAAGGAAAGACAGAAGGAGAGAAACTATTCCAGTTGATTGCTGTACGAACAATGAAAGATGAAGCAAAGGCTTTGAGGAACGTTCATAATAAATGAAATCCCGCAGTGTGTCTTGTAATCAGATGGTGGAACGGGGATGGGGGAATTTGATTATGTAATTCCTGAACACACTCTCCAAAATCCAATCCGTAGAACTACATCAAACAAATACAGACTTCAAGTCGAATAGTTATATAGTTTAGTTAAACGCTATTACGCCCGGACGCACCTTTGTTTACGAGTTATCGTACGAATATTTTTTTTTTTTGTTAACGAGGAGGAAATCTTCAAAAAGATACCCCGCCTTCTGGGGGGAAGGCGGCGGTTATGTGGGGTTTTACCCACTAAAACCTCCCAGTGGCCCTTTCCCCGGTGCATGACGAGGGAGGGCTCCGAGATCTCCATTGGAACGCACCGGAGCCCCTCTGCACTGTACTCAAGGAGAGCTCTTCCCGGGGGAGGTTACTCCCTCCCCTCTGCCCTCGCAGTACAAGGCGATACGGGCCAGCCGATGTCGCCTTCTTCCAGGTCCACCTTGGCGGACGACAAAGGCCCCACCCTTGTCGCCCAGTGAACCCGAGGCCCCATATTTGAGTCTTATTCTTGAGAGCCCAGAACTACAGGGCTGATCGTACGAATATTACGGAATGGAATTAATCAGAACCAAATCAAACTCTCATCAAATTACTCTTGAAGTAAATCCTTCCCAATAAAAAAATAATCAGCGAAATCGGTTGGCGAGATATTATTGTTGTTATTGGTATATTTTTGGCGTTCATACTTTATGCAAATTTAAGACTTAGACCAAATTTAAATGGCACCACAGGAAAAGCATTTGCCTTCAATTAACAGAAAAAAAACATCAAAATCAGTTCGTCCTGTCGAAAGTTATGATTTAACAAACTTATAAAAAGTATAGACAGAATCTCCTCCCCTTTTTCAAGTGGGTTGAAAATATGTTAAGTGAAATATAAATATTTTGTTTTTTAATGAATAAATTAACTATTACGGTTACTGAAATTTATATAAGTATCTTAATTAATATTAAAGTTGTACCACACTTCACTGTAACGTACACTTTGATGAGTTAGTTTATTATATATTGCTCATAAATTATGTTACGGTTATATTATGTACGTACCTAACTCCTACTAACCTCTGACTGACAAGATGCATAAGACAGAAAATCAAACATAAAATAAACAGTTTGCAGTATAAAATAAACATGTGTATTGTCGCATGCCCAAACGACACCTAAAGAAAATGGTACTGGTTGGATCGAAAACGTCATTGTAATCTCGAAAAACTTGTTCTGTTATCACTAATGGTCACATACATATGTAATAAATATACTTTTTATTTACTTGAGAATTTAATAGTTGGCCATTTTATCAATTTTTCTTATTTTAAAAATGATAGTATTTTTTTAAGTATAATAATCATTTAGTAATTATTTCCAAAACGATTGGCGGAACGATTTCCAAAATTTCCAAAAAAGTCTGTCCAACGCGTACGTAACTTTGAATATCGGCGAGATAATTAAAATACAACTTTTGATTTCGTACCAGGGCTTCATAAAAATACAGAAGTATTCGCCTTACGGAGATATAAAATTTGAATAAGAATTTAGGGCCCGTTTTCTAAAATATGAAATTTACAACACTATAATAACTCACGCCACGCCCTATTGGAACAGACATTAGAAAAGAGGTGGGGCAAAGCGTATCTTTTTGCCTTATCCAACATACTGTTTTGACGTGGAACAAAATTATTAAGTTGACCAATTAAATTAAGTTAACGGCCTCCGGTTCTCTTTTAGATAAGTTGCCACATACTAAAATATTGCTTTGATGCGCATGAAATCGTTATTATCTATTTATTAATTTGTTATGGGTCAACAATCCAGATCCAGGGTGTAAAACATTGTAAATATACTATAACACAATCTCTTTTAGCGTTACGTGTTCATATGATTGTACATGTTAATCCCTCGTCTGTGACGCGTCTCATTACAGGACACGTTAATTTTGATTTGGCGCGTCCTGTGACAGGATGCGCTGTCGATACGAACACCTTGTTTACTTTTAGACATAGTTTAACGTTTTTTTATATAAGAATGTGATGAAAGTATAAGAATGAACTGGCTAAGTTACATGTAAGTTAGCACGTCTATGGTACAAAAAAATGTTGAGATTTATTGTTTTAATTTGTGACCAGTTCAGTCAGCGATTGCCTCGATTTTACGATTGTTTTTATGTGCAGAAATTTGTAAGTTGTGGTGATTTCATTTGGTGTAATCATGGAACAGTAAGTAATAATTTATTTTATTTTACTCGTATTGATATATTCTTTACTTTTAAGTCAAAAACAGCCTTAAAAAATAACGTTAATTTATATTAAATGAAGCGACCTTAAACGTGTTTATTAAATGTGTTCACTCTGTCCATGTACCAATTTAACTTTTTTTTTTATATGAGAAGTGGCAAACGAGCATACGGCTCACCTGATCTTAAGTGAGCACCGTCGCCCATGAACATCCACAGCACCAGAGGAGCTGTAGGTGCGTTGCCGACCTTTGAGATAGGAATAGGCTCGTTTCTTGAAGGTCCCTAAATCGTAAACGTTCGGAAACACCGCTGGCGACAGTTGATTCCACAAATTGACAGTGCGTGGGAGAAAGTTACGCGAAAAACGTTGTTGAACGCCAACCATCAAGATGGTGGCGGTGGAATTTGGAAATTCTACCGAGATGTGCGGTAATGGTAAAATCGGTAGCTGGGATGATTCCGAACAATTCCTCAGAACACTCCCCATGGTAAATGCGATACAGGATGCAAAGAGAACCGACATCTCTTCGCAGACTCAGAGGGTCGAGTCGATTGTGATATGTATTTTTTTTTCACATGTCTAGTTTGTAACATTCCTCTGTTGGTATAAAAACTGTGATTATTAAAAACTACATTTTTACTAACTAAGAACAAATTTTTATAATATTTTTTGATCGAGCTTAAGCGCGTATTGCGAGCAACATTTACACGGGTAAAAAAACATTATGTATGTGTAAAATAATTTGCAAAGAAAACTTTAAGGGCAGCGTGATTTTGTTAGAAGGCACTTCAATTAAGTGTTATATCGATTTTGCTGCTATGAATAGAGCTCCTAGAAAATGTATGAAAGAAAGCTCATTGATTGCGATGTTAGTTAGTTTACGGCAACTTAAAACTTGTTAAATCCTCTTCAACGATAACGAGCGCAAATGTGGAAGAAGAATGACAATATAGGCACCAGATCTAAATAAAGAAGAAGAGAATATTACTAAAGAAGTAAGACAGAAAGTCCGTTCTGTAGTTTTTACAATACAAGGTAATAGAAAAAGCACGTCCTCATCCATTTATCTAATACCTTTAAACGAGTAGTTACTAGATATGCCTATACAAATAAATGAAATTGGAGTGTCTGTTTAGATTCTGGGGAGATTACTCCCTACCCCCTGTGCAGTGAAAGGGACACAGGCCAGCCGATGTCGTCTTCTTCCCGAGTCCACCTTGGCGGACGACAAAGGCCCCCATCCTTGTCGCCCAGTGAACCCGAGGCCCCTTTTAGTCGCCTTCTACCACAGGCAGAGGGATACCGTAGTCTTATTATTGAGAGCCCAGAACAGCTGGAAAAAATGTTATAACTATTTCATATTTTTGTATTAATCTGTCGTTAAGATTTAGAATAGCATACAATTTCTATGTATGAATTATTTTATAACACGAATTCATATTAAGAAGTAATTGTAAAACACTAAACTGAATTTCATCATTTTCTCACAACACTGGAAAACTTGCAGAGGCAAGGGGGTCACGCATGTTTGAATAAATCCCCTTCTTAGGTTGGTTGGGAAACGGGCCTTCGAATTATCCTGTTTGTACAGTTTTCAGGTGGCCGCTGTTGCACTAGTGTCACAATGGGGTCATGATTGCATCTTTGTTTACAGTAGAAAGGTAATAGATTCCAACTACCTTTAGATTACACAACATATATACTTTAAACAAATAATCTATCTATCTAATATGTATAACGAGCAATTCTTGTATATAAGTATATAAATATTTTACAATCTGAATCTCGGAAACGGCTTCAACGGTTTTCATGAAATTTAACATGTGGGAGATTTAGGCCGCTATAAATAGTTTAATCCGGGTATAGCAGAAAATTAATAACAATCAAAAGTAGTCGATATTCACGTTAGAAAAAAGATTTTAAAAAAATAAAAGAAATAGATAACATCACAATTTTTTAAACAAAAAGAGTAGCAGTCACTCGGTTACCCTAGAAATCACTGACTGGTTCGAAGAGAGAGTTGAATCTATAGTTAGACGAGCCATATAATGTTTTATCAAAAAAAACCACCGAGTAAAGCTCGGCCATCCAGGTTATAATCTTTATTAGGCATAAATAAATGGTTTTAACAAAAAATATCGAGTAAAGCTCGGTCATCCAGATCTTAATTTACTCGGTATTTTTTTTGATAAATCGTTATATGGCTTGTCTTACTTTTGGTTCAACTTATAATGAAAATGATTATCCAGGAGGTCTCTAGTTTCACCAGGTCTTTTGCGAGGTGACACAACTCAGATTGCTTAACCTGAACCTCTAACTGTAACTGCTCGAAGTCTCCCGGCTATTTTATTCACGATAAAAATCCGATCTAAGCGCACCCGAGAGGGCATTTTATTTTTTTATTCTAAGGACTTATTTGACCACGATCCCTGATGTTATGGAAAAGTGGAAATGACGGTAAATCGCACTAGCTTAGTAAATGCCTTTTCACTCTACTCTTGAAAAAACATTGTATTTGGAAGGTAAGACAAACGCGGACGAACTGTTCCAGTCCTTTGCTGTACGAAAAATGAAAGACGAAGCAAAGCGCTCTTGTTCGGGCTTGATGGATGTCCACAACAAAAGGATAAAATCCAGCAGTGCGTGGTGAAGTCCGTTGATGGAACGTGGATGGGGGAATTAGATCATGTTATTTTTTTTTTATTATTTCTAAGCAAGTGCGATACGATCCCACCTGATGTTAAGTGGAAATGCAGTCCCGGATGGTAATGCGCACTAGCTTAGTAAATGCCTATTCGCTCTACTCTTGAAAATACCCACATTGTAATCGGAAGGAAAGACAGACGCGGGCAAACTATTCCAGTCCTTTGCTGTACGAAGAATGAAAGACGAAGCGAATCGCTTCGTTCGGGTTTGAGGGATGTCCACAACAAAAGGATAAATTCCAGCAGTGCGTCTTGAAGTCCGATGGTGGAAAGGGGATGGGGGAATTAGATCTTTTATGAGCATATTTTCCAAAATTTTTGTGTAGTATATAATATTATATAGTTCATACAGTACAATAAAGACGACATATCAGTTAAATTGTCCACAGGATCACGTTTACGATCTACTGTTTATGAAAACAATAAGTAATTAAAAGTTTAAAAGATAAATATAAAAAGAAAGCTAGCAATATTTATTTATTTTTTCAGAAATATTACTAACAATCTTGTTAACCATTCCAACTAAGCTTAAGCTTGTGCTAGGACATGGTTCACGGCAATAGTCGAATGGTGGATTCGAACCCACGACCTTACGATTCGCAGGCCGTACCCTAAACCATTAGGCTATTGACGCTTAATTTGATTCTATGTTAACAAAATAGTTTTTCTAATATTTTTTTTAAAAGGGGAAAACCCACAAATAACATTTGACAGTCGCAAATGACTTAAGGCTAAACGAAATACCTAACTTATTTCATTACCAAAATGGTAAATTTGTTTTATTTTCCTGCGAAAAATGCTACAGGGTTTTTCCAACTAGAATCGTATACACAAAAAATGTAACATGTGACAAAGAGCCTTATCGTACTGTAAACATATTAAGAGATCATAGGCACATTCGTCCTAAACCATCCATCAATAATACTATACATGTCTCAGATAGGATAGGAGATAGGTTTAATTTATTGTTTATATATGAATGCAATAGACGTCTAAGGGATCTGAACGTCTTTTGTAGACTGAAAGTGTCAAGTCGATCGAAAGATCGTCGACAATTCGAGAAGCTTATAATAATAATAAATAATAAAACTCATTTATTACCATCCTTATCCTTTGAAGAGAAAAAAAATACATTACATAGAATAATAAGATACAAAAGTCTTATGTCCGTTGAGAGCTTATGAGAGCTTATGTCCGCTAAACTACAAAAACTAAGGGTGGTATAAGGAATATTGTTAATTACTCAATTTAAAACTTAATATATGTAATTACTTGCAGATAAAATAGTCCAATAATTAGAATAAAATAGAATAGAATAAACATTTATTCGACACAAGAAACAACAGGTAAAACAACACAAAAAACAACATAAGCAAAAGTAAACAGAAACAACATAAAAAATGAACAAAATAGAGATTGTGCCGAAAAGGGGTTGGCTCAGCATGTGTTGTGCTCACACATGTAGCACAGCGCTGGTTTCGGGCCAAAAAACCTGTGAAGACTAAGGCAGACACTATTCGGTTGTGTATTAATATGGTGTATATTACATACACTTTTATACATATTATACATAAATGTATATATTATAAAAATCAGCTATATATATATATATATATATATATATATATATATATATAATAACATAAATGTAGTGTTAAATATTAAATGTATTTTTAAATATAGGTAATAAACTCTCGCTTTATTCAGACGGCGTAACGTTGTACAAAGAATTATTTTAACGAATACCGTCACAGCAGCGCTTCCTCAAAATCATTATACAAAATTTATTAGAAGTCAGGTGACAAACTAGTAAAGTTAAATTATTGTTTACAATGCCAAGTTAATGTGATGATTAACCAAATTATTAATTATGAATTAAAGATACAATAAGGTTCAGGTAAATCACTAAGATATTATTGGAAGTAGTTATAGTGCCATGTGTTGCTAGCTAACATATATTTCTCAATTTGAACTGTATATAAACTTTTTAAACAATAATTTTCTATTAAAAATTCCTACCGTTTGATTGCAATGTATATTCTATAGTTTATTTTCCAATTTGACACTTGGTAAATCTATTATATTATATGATAAAAAATCCGAACCATTTTTATAATTTCTTTTGTTTACGTAACAGTGTTTTCGCTTTAGTATTTTATGATTAGTTACGTCACTTTAGGAATACCAAATCCATTGATTGGGATGATTTTTTTATTTTGTCGTAAGGGACTTTATAGAGGACAACTAAAGGAGTCAATCACTCCTATAGTTATTAATTTACTCCTGTAACAAACAAGTCGCGTGGCCGTGGGTCCAATACGTCAACTACCAGACAAATTATCATAGATACCAATAAATTTTCATATCATGTTTACCACAGATTACATTAAGTTGAGAAACAAATCATGATTCAAAACTTGCACAGAATATAAATCGATTTATTTATCTATGTCTCATTACTTCAATGAGCCCTTCATACATTACAGATATGTTAATATGAGAATCGGTTATGTTAATTCATGATAAACTTTCTTTGATTAGAAATTAAAAATAGAATGATCTTATGCAACGCCTAGACGTGTGATTTGGAACGCATTTATGCGAATTAGTGCGTGGTTATGCATGCAATAGACGGGATATATGTATATTTCTTTTAAATTTTACATTTCATATATTCGTTCTTGTTTATGGAAAGATTCATTAAAAGTCATGATGGTGTTTTTAATTGTGCTGCTTTAGGGTACGATAACCTAGCGCCATTTTGTATTAGATGAGCATCAACATCAAGGATAAACCAACTGCACAAGCAGGACGAAATATTAAAATTATATATTCAGAATACTTATTGAATTAAAGTAGTAAGTTGGTGAATGCGTGATGAGAACGTTACGTATAGTGTGATTGGGAGAGGCGGATGGAAGTTGAGATGGAAATAAAAAGAGAAACGGTTACATTTCGTATATTACTGGGTAAGATAAAGAGGTGCGAGCACACATTTTCTCACTGTTAAAACCAGTTATATGTATTTACTATACATATATAAATAAATAGTATTTATGCATATATATAAGAAGTATATAAAGAAATTGTTGAGACACTTTTCACGGCTATTTTTATATCTGGTCCCATACTTATCTGTAATTGATGATGTTATATAATGTTATGATATAATGAATTTATAGCTCTAAAATTCTAAAACCACTGGAAGATCTCAACATACTTTGAGACTTTGTAGAACAAATACAATATATTTTTTAATAAAATAGAACATTATTAATATTTAATAATATGATAATTAATTTCATTCGGTTCAGTTTTGACGTAAAATTGTCAAATGAGCTTCCATTTTCTTGTTTAAATTGTCATTAATAATTTTAAAACGAGTGTACATGCAGTCGGCCATTGTGGGGTGTATTATACGTGTAATTCTATTGTGAATGGTCGATAAGGTGTGGATTCTGAAGCAGTCTGCGTTTTGTGAGGACACTGTGAGGCGCTGTAAAAAAAGTTATCGGACATGAATGACCGTTCACTATACAGGATGTTTTATATTTCTTTTACATAAATAATAAAAACTTAAAATTATATCACGTGCAAGTCGGAATATTGAAATTATAACATATTAACTATAACATTATAACATATATAACCAAAACGTTTAAAAGAATTTTAAGAAACTTTATTCTCACTTGTATGTTACAGGTCACTTACATGAGAACAATAAATAACTAATATTATAAAACAATAAGTTCGCTGTCACACGAAAGATGGAGTCATCAAACGCATTCATTTGCTTGGTGACGATTACCTATTGTTGAGGAATTTAGCAAGTTGCATTTCAAATGTGCTAAGTGTGTATACCGTCTTGACGTGTGCCCGCACTCGTATGTATTATATATATATGGTATACATTATTATTACACATTTATATATATTATTATTATACATTTTGTTGTACAGTTGTGCTCCTTCAAAACAAATCGATCTTTTACCGTTCTAACTTTCGGTATGACAAGAAAACTAGCGCGTCAGTTGCTGAGTTTTTTTAATATTTTTAGTATATAAGATGTTAGTATTAACTGTTTCGTCTATATTTTTCCTAAAGAGGATAATGTACTGTGTTTACGTAATTGTTTAATATTCATTATTTTCGTCACTTTGTAGATATCAGAAGTCGGTGTCAAGGAAGGGAAATTCGTAAATACAATGTAACGGAAGGATCGGTGAGGAGTGCATGTGGAGAGAATAATGTGGTGGTGAGGAGAGAAGGCGAGCGCAGGGGGTGAGGCGAGGATAGGAGAGGAGAGGGTAGAATATAAAGGTGATTGTTTTGGTTGGCGAAGGTTCACTTCGTTTTAATAAAACAAAAATAAAGTGTGCAAAATAATTAAGTGTGTTCTTTTTAAAATTATCATATATAAATAGTCAGTTGTTATAACAAAGTTTAACGTTTGATTGGATTTGAAGTTGGTATTTAGTTTTGCTAGTAAATATACTTGTTGATACTTGTAGCGTGTATCAACACGCGCGATATGTAACAGAAATTTGGTATTTTAAATTAAGTTAAATAACGATAAGGGAGAAACATAATTACCTGATGTTACGTCGCTTGGAACAGATAACACCAGAGGCGTTAACCCGTCGGACACCTAGAGCAAAAGCAGAAATATAATATAACTTTACTCACGTCTGTACCCTCGTGGAAATTCATCGATTCATTTAGCCCATGCAATAGAAGCCGTTGTGGTGTCCCTGCCACTATAGCATGTTTCTCCTAGTTTTGTGCTCGACTTTACAAAATGGTTAATTTCGCTAGGCTAGTCTCTTCACTAGTTACATCGTTGATAATAAGCGGTTTACAGAATGTATCATGCAAGTAATCTATCATGAATATAGATTATAATGTTCTAATGAATAATCTCAAACTAGAACTATACGATTATTTCAGTAATGTAAAATATTTTGAATCATGCTGTATAGTAAGATGTGCGGTGTGGGCTCGACTCGTCAACAGCGAGGCTGGCGGAAGGACAATGCGTTGGAGACATGTCCGTAATTCGCAAATCGACGCGGCCTCACGACATGACATTAGGTGGGTACAACGAAAGTACTTCAAATATGATTTTAACAGCAGTAAATTGTAAGCAACAAATTTATAAGTCACTAAGTTACTATCTTAAGTGAGCACCGTAAAAATCCACGACATGAGAAGAGTTGTAGGCATCACCTTGAGGCGACCGCCCGGACACTGAGCTACCAGGGCTACATATGATATTATATAGTCATGTTAATACGTCAAGCATAAACTTAGTCGTCCAATTACGAGACGAAGATGGTGAAAAAACGCAGGAAGCAAATATTTTTCTTCCAATATGCATTAGAATATAATTAATAAAACATTACACAAATTATCATGCGTTTGTGCAAATGAATATATTTACAATATAACTAATAAACAGGCATGTTAATGTTTATTATACGGCGTCTTTCCAATGGTAGGTAAATACTGATGGATTCGATTAAAATGTGGACTTTGTGTTATTTCTATGTTGCCCTTTCTAGATTAAATCAGTGATAATAGTAATGATAATAATAATAGAATTTTGTCTACAGCGCAAACACTACTAAGAAATAAATAGGCTCTTAATTAAAATCAACTTTATTCGACCGGGTACGTACTTTCGTGCGCCAATACATCCAAGGACGTAGTTTTGTCCATCAGTCATTCAGTGTCCACAATGTGGTCAAGCGGCGCTCTCTACATTTATTGTCAATTGGAAAAAAAAAACATGAGATTAAGCTTTACATACATTTTAAACCATCTTTCGGCTTACTATTGTCCGCGCATCTCTTTTGCCCGAAAATTAGTTATGAATAAGTGGGCTTGAATCCTTAAAGGGTTGATAGTGATGTGACATGTAATATTTATTTATTAATTTGACGATAATTGTAGATTTATAGTATTGTTTTTATTGTAAGATTCGATTTGAAGTCGATTTTTTGTTTTTACTCGTAAATATACTTGTTAAATTAGAAAAACCATGAAAACGTATCTAACTATTATTGGGTATAAACGTTGTTGAATAAGTTAATGTTAAGTGACCACTGAGAGACATGAACACCTACAATATACCACATGGTTTTTAGTAGCGTTAGTCCATGGACCAGCGCATTAAAGTAAGGAAACATACGAGTATAAATATCCTAAATTTACGCCGGTAAAGTCTATTTCTTTATCTATATCTTTTTATAGAGACAGAGATTTTTTTATAGTTTTCTTTTAGTTATTATTTTTCTCACATAGCTTACACCCGTCACTTTGTTTCTACACAACACCAAGGTAGACCGACTGGGAATGCTTTTTGGCATTAAGTCCGTCTTTTTACTGTGTGCAAAGAAAGAATAAATAAATATTTGGCTTCTTTATTTTTGATATCTATTTTTCTATTTAAATTCTTATCGGACACGTCATTCAACCGAGGTTCAGGCTAAGCGACCTTAGAGCTATGCCACCTTCTTAATCCGGACAGAACACAAAGTCAGCTGCTCTGGCTAATCTTACATAAATTAGCCAGAGAAGCTGACTTTGTGTTCTGTACGGATCCAGATTAGTCAAAAATAAAACCGTAATTTAACAGCACAATTCGCTCTGTGAATTTGCATATTTATAAAAAAAATAATTTGTCCTTTATCGATATCGTAATGTACAACACTATTGTACAAAAACTGCGGATATGTCGCAAAATATCCGAAACAAGCAAGATGCTTTCGAGTGACCACCGGGTATTTTGCGAACAAAAAGGAAAATATGAACATGAAATGAACAACATGACAATTGCATAGCGTGATGGATTGCCAATCTGCTTCGCTTAACTGCCTCGTGCTTTTCTGGACAGCGGCTGGATGAGAAAGGATTTATAAGACTGCTACGTCTTTGACTCTGGTTAGCATACCTACTGCGCCTTCATTTACATTAACATCATATGGGATCGTGGTCAAGCTTAGAAAGTATTTAAAAAAATTCGCAGACAAAGGGACTGCCGATATAAGTGAAAACTCACAATTAAAATATCATAGTGTTAAAATTAAAATTACCAACATCAATAGGGTTTTAAAATTTATTGACACTCTGATCAATAATTATATACAAAAATATAATTTTCTTTAAAAATATGTCTCCGTGTTCTAATATAACATAATCTGAACTTATTTATTCCACTAAACTGAAAGAAATTTATAAACATAGTAAATAGAACAAATAAAATTATTAATAATATTATTAATATAACAAATGAATTATAACTTGAATCTAACTACAATTATACAAACTTACTGATAATACTAACTTAAAAAAAATAATATTAAATCAAAAACTTCACCTAAAAACTAAAAATTATCCGCTTCACTATCGATAACTAAAAAAATAATAATTTTAATATTTAAAAACTAAAAATAATAGGTAAAACTATAAACCAAACTAAAAATAAAACTAAATTATGTAAAAAATAGACCACTGCGCTCGTAGGGCAGGGTGCCCAAGGGCTAGCGGCATTTCCCTGTTGAATGGCCTATATATACATGTATATAGCCTTTATGTATTATTCAAATATATTACGGGCTGTTGCACGTTAATGAATAAATATAAATACATTATAAGCATGTTGACGCGGACTCACTGCATTTTCCCCTAACAAAAAGTTTTCGCTTCAAAAAAATCGACTACGTCTATTACCAACAGTTGGTTGTTGCATGAATCTGCAGACACGATTGGGATAGTACCATGACGACCTCAGCATGGCTACCCTTCCACAGGCGCAGGAGGATTTTTAAACCGGGCACTCACAGTGAAGGACTGCTCACCATGGGAGGTTTTAAGTTAGGGGCCTCTAGTAGGCCGAGCCCGACATAACTTGTACGCTTCCCCGGCGGACACTTATGAACAACAGCATTTCCACCCATGAAAAAAAAAAGTACCAGGACTTCGAAGAATACTGCTTTGAGTAGAAATAAATAAAACATCTGGTTTTTGTCCAAAAATAACTTAAAACGTATAGACATCATAGTCATTGGCTCTTTTTCTATTAAAAAAATAAAGCAGTATGACCCCGCACCTGTAGTGCAAATTTGATTTTTTTGTGCCGGTGTATAAATCTAATGACAATTTTCATCACGGCAAAATTCCAATTTCCATCGACATCGATAGTTGATTTAGAACAACTATACGTTTTTTACGTAATTTTTTACATGCATAAAAAACTTATCTTTTGCAAATAAAAATAAAGATAAACCTTAGGCTAGTTTGTGTTTTTTTTTGTTGATGAATATTTTATGGCTTGGTAACAAGACTTTAAGCCAAGTCTTTTTTAAAACATACAATTATTTCTTATGTCTAAGATGGGTATCAACGAGCGTCTATCTACTCAAGTACGTGGGCGAATACTCAAGTTCTTTGGGCATGTAAGCCGTCGTGGAAACGATTGTTTAGAGCGTCTTGTCGTGCAGGGCAAAGTAGAGGGAAGCAGACCACGAGGTAGATCGCCGATGCGATGGTTGGATCAGGTGCGGAGTATGGTTCCTGCCGAACTTCGAAGCCTGGGTAAAAGGAGGAATGACGCGCACGTCACATACCCCTGACACAGGTACTCACCAGGCACGGGTGCTTCGGTGAGATACCCCGCCTTCCCCAGAAGGCGGGGTATCTTTCTGAAGATATCCTCCCCGTGAACAAAAAAAAAAAAAGGTGCGGAGTATGGTCGCACGAATGTGCCCGATTGACGACCAGCAGGCGGAGGTGGCGAGACGTCATGCGGCGGGTGCTGTCTGCTGCCCAACCCAGCGGATCATGATCACCACGACCACTCTGACAAGAGTGAAGCGACCAAGAAGAAGAAGAAGAAGATGGGAATGAAAATGTAAGTTAGATGATTCCCCCCATGAGTCTTCGTTTGTGTTTCATATAAAAGAAGACCAGGCTATCATATAATATTGAAATGTTTTAATGAAATTAAAAAAAAAGTTTCTCTTTTAATATCTATTTAACATTTTAATTGATGTAAATGTTAAAGATAAGAAATTATTGCATAATTATTCATTATGTTATACATTTTTGTTTCGTTTAATTAAAATTAAATGTGTTAACGATTAGAATCATTTACACGTTGATGATTATTAAAATTAATGCAAATGTACGCCGGGATAATTATAATGAAAAAGAATACATACCGGTGTATGTATTATTGTAATATTATATAATAGGTTGTCAAATATCTCCCTTCCGCCTTTTGTCTTTTGAATTTCGCGGCTATGTACAAAGCGCTACAGAGCTCGTATCTAGCAATACTATACATAATTTGAAAGGTCTTGACATAACCTACAAAACGACGCTATGCATAATTAGTTTGGATATTGCGTTCAACAGTTATAGACGTGTAAACATGAAGTTCACTAACGCCGAAATTCGCGCTATTTTAAAGTTTTCCTTCGTTAAAGGCAAATCCGCTAGAGAAACGTTCCGTGAGATTAATGGTGTTTTGGGGATGGTACTCTATCACTTCGAACCACGGAGGAATGGTTTCGACGATTCAGAGCCGGTGAAAATTATTATAAAATAAATATATAAATTAAGTTTGCGATGTGTAAGTGCCGTGGTAGCTTAGCGATTACCTCAAGTTGCTTAGTACGCTAGAAGCCCGAGTTCGATTCGTGGAGCTAGCCCCAATGAATTTGTTTGTTGTAATTTTAAGTACTGATTGTATCGTCAAACCCGAACGAAGCGATTTGCTTCGTCTTTCATTCTTCGTACAGCAAAGGACTGGAATAGTTTGCCCGCGTCTGTCTTTCCTTCCGATTACAATGTGGGTATTTTCAAGAGTAGAGTGAATAGGCAGTTACTAAGCTAGTGTAGTTACCATCCAGGACTGCATTTCCACTTAACATCAGGTGGGATCGTAGTCAAGCACTTGCTTAGAAATTATAAAAAAAAAGAATTGTGAAGTTCTGTGCTGCCTCGTGGCGGACTTTTTATGACGAACTATACAGGTTGGCCAGAAAAGCTGGCCTTTACTGCTTCACCGGATTGAGAGGTGGCATAGCTCTTAGGTCGATTAGCCTGAACCTTTATCGCTAGTAACTCGGCACAAGGATCCCCTGCGACGGGTAACCTCGCCTTCGCCTATGCAATGAAAAGGGTAGTGGCGGCACTAACAAGAAGTTTCTGAGACGTATCTGAAACTTGTGCAGTACACTAGCATCATAAGTTCGATCCACGATGTCCAACACCAATGGAAATTGTCTACCCCGCTAAAAAGACTTAAAAGATGTGAGAATATATTTCATTCATTTAATAACTTCGTTATGTAAGTATAGTATATATAAATCGGTCGTTTAACGCTGGTCGAAAGTGCAACCATTTGAATAAAGAAAAAAAAAGGCCACCCAAAATCACGCGCGCTTCTTTTGCTCGCATTTAAAAATAAAAATGTCATTTAAGCCGTGCTCTATGGTAGCGCAAAACTGTAAGAGCGCATTAAACGACAGAATTAAATTTCTTTCTTGGGTGGTAAGACGCCGACGGACACACTCGAGTGGTTCCTTAGGATATTTATTTAAAGGATTAAGAAGATTACAGAGGACCATTTAGTCAAATCGGCTGCTAATCGGGTTTTGTAAGATAATTTTTGTTAAGTACATTTGTGTGCGTACTTTAGTAATGTTTGTGACGATTTTAGAATATGACAATGGTCCTTGTGAGATCTTTATAGTTCGAAAGCTTCTATATAAAGTAGTATAGAATAAATAATCAATACAAAATAATTTACAAAATGTGTACGGATAACTCCACTAAACGAAACTTGCTTATTAGTAAAATAATACGTTTCACGATACGACTTCAAAAAAGTTTCGTCAATAGCGTAATGGTTTAGGGTATGATCTACGAATTGCAATATCGTAGGTACGCTCACTATTCGTTTATTGATGTAAACCATTGCCTAGAACATGCGTAAGCTAAGATGGAATAGTTAACAAGAATATTAGTAATATGACAAAAAAATATTGCTAGCTTCCTTTTACAAAAAAAAACTTATTCAGCAGAGTTATTCTAATTGTCTATAAACGTTTGTAACTAGATAATAGACCTAGATAATTAGATCTTCGTTGGCTTACTTATCATAGATAGAAGTATTAATCGTTAATTTACTTTTTGGAATGGTTAACAAGAATGTTAGTAATAGTTGTAAAAAAAATATATTAGCAATCTTTAAAAAAAAAACGGATGAATATTCCGGACTAGGCAATTTGGTATAACAACGAGCATAAAGTGAAAAGAGAGTGGAAGAAGAGAGAGATTTGTTTTGAAGTCGATTTTAAATAATTTCCTGTAACAATTTCATTTCATTCGATTGACATAGACGTCATGTTTGTTCCCGATAAAAGCTACCGACCTAGTCTTGGTTCGGGCCTATGGAGACCTTTGCGCCGAGTTATTCTAAGCGGCTCTCAGCTAAGCGATCCAAGAGCTGTGCCACTGTACAGTTGGTGACATTGTTTAGTCCTTGCGAACAAATATGTATCTCTTCATATATATTAGTGCAGTTTCCAAAATGATTTACGAAGTAAATAATTAAACTATACATACAAATAAATAAAATAACCCGCCTTTTACTGCAAGCATATGAATGTATATACAGTACATAATTTTTTTCACAACTTTTGTTGTTTCGGCTATTCTCTGGAACGGCTGTGGATTTTTTACTATAGGAAAATTTACTTTTAAACGCGGATAGCCCCGCGGAGCACAGCTAGTTTTGATATAATTTTACAGGCGGACGGCGCTTATCTCGCGCAAACGTAATCCCAAAGGGTTGGTCAGCCCGTGACGTGACCAGAAAAAAAAATGGTATTGTTAGTTTTTGTCCAGATACTTCCTGAATGAGTTTTGGAACATTGTGCCTGTGTAATGTGCAGGAAGCCAACGATTCCAATTGTCCACGCCTCAATGCCCATCAGTCTGTATTAACATAAGAAAGTGGACGCGTAACTGCCAACCAAGTGGAAGATTAGAGATACTTTGTAACGCTAACTGACTTCAATTCAATTATCAATTCGCTTGTATTCTCCTGTGAAAATGATAAACATATTATTGATTTAAATTAATACTTATTGAGTTAAACATTGAATAAAGAACGATTTTGACACACCCAAAGAGGTGTTTTTAATGCCATTCGCTGGAAGAGATCGGTTATAGCGATAAGGCCGCCCTACCTTTTAAGTTCTCACACTTTTAAGTTCAGTTTTTCAACCGACTTCAAAAAGGAGGAAGTTCTCAATTCGTCTGTATGATTTTTTTTTCAATTTATTTATTTATGAGGACTTTTTCGATTAGAAAATATCATCCTCCTAGAACGATAGATATTATAAAAACAAAAGCCTTACTTATTACTTAAAAAAATAATGTCTTACAATTTTACACAGTATCTTAGCTTCTTCCGTAGCTGGAGAAGCTGGGATACTGTTACAAAACCCGACATCTCTGCGGCTAATCTTAAATTTAGCTAACAATTCAGCTCTCAGAGCTTTGTTCCTGTTTTTTTATGTTTGTTACTTCATAACTGGCGTAAGGTAGCTAGCCTTTCGGTTTTCTACAGATTGCATTTTGGAGAGTGTGCTCAGGCACTACATGATCTAATTCCCCCATCCCCTTTCCACCATCGGACTTCTAGACGCACTGCGGGATTTCATCCTTTTGTTGTGAACATCCCCCAAACCCGAACGAAGCGATTTGCTTCGTCTTTCATTCTTCGTACTGCAAGGGACTGAAATAGTTTGCCGTTTGTCTTTCCTTCCAATTACAATAGGGATGTTTTCAAGAGTAGAATGAATAGGCATTTACTAAGCTAGTGCGCCTTACCATCCAGGACTGCATTTCCACTTAACATCAGGTGGGATCGTAGTTAAGCACTTGCTTAGAAATTATAAAAAAAAAAAAACTTTCGACTGTGTGAACAATTTTGATGATCCTTTCTCTTTTTAGCTAGTGTTTCCCATGTGGACTACATTTTGGTCCAGTCCACATTTAATTTTGGTCCAGTTCTGACAATTTTATACATGTGTAAATCATGTAAGTTTTAAATTTGCATCAAGTATCTGCGCACCAAAGTACGAGTAACCGAGAATAACATGACAACCGATTTCGATGAGTTGAGAGAATTGTTTTGGTAGAAATGGTGTACTTCAAGAGTAGTTTGATGAGAGTTTGTTTAGGTTCTGATTAATTATATTTCGTAATATTCCTACTTTAATTTGTAAATACAAAGAGGGCGTCCGCGCGTTTGACGTATTATTAGATTTGAAGTCGTTAATTTTTGGTCATACGTGTACGTGTAAAATAAGAGAAATAAAATCTATCTCATACGTAACAGTCGGTTAAGATTACACCTTACGTGATCCTTTTATAATACACTAGCGTACCCAGCCTGCATCGCCGGGCTAGATTTTGCTTTATTTTATTTAAACAATAAACTTACATCATTAAATATTTAATTTAACACTCACTCATTAATAAATTATTAATTTCTCTCCATTTTCATTCACTTCTCGAGCGGGTATAGATTACCTACACCCATGTACATATCAGTAAATACAATATTATTCTTATCATATCGGGCTGAAGTTAATATCAGAAATAAAAGTACGACGTATGGCTTGTACTTTTATATGGTTCATAATGACATACATATACACAACGTATGTGTCAATGCAAATGTGGGTTATAAAATGATAGAATATCATCAGAATAAAAGCTGTATTTGACAGTTGAAAAAGAGGAGTGCTCCGATCGTCACCAACGTCACCACTTTACAGGATTACTCGCCAGGTCAATCTGAAGATTCCCTGAAAATTTCATTGAAATTGGTCCAGCCGTTTCGGAGCATATGGCGAACAAACCCACACACTTTCTCTTTTATACATATAAATGGCCAATCCAACGATATATCTCCATGTAAGTCTTCCTCTACCGGCCACTCATCTGCTCGGAATAAATTTTCTTTCTCTTGCCTTATTCAGACGTTCGAATTACCGAACCACCAGTTTCTCTTTTGGATTGATTCTGGTTCAGGAATGATATTAGACAAGAAGGACTGATGATGCTAGTAAATTCTAACACATTGACTGTTAAATTATTCACTCCTGCTATCCGCTACTAGATGGCGATACTTGTTAATGTATGTATTGTCAATGTATGTCTTGAAAATTTGATAAATAATTCTTTAAGCGGGCATCTCGATGGTTTTTCGAGACTGCCACCTAACATTCTAATACCTTTCTATACTAAATTCCATCGCGTCGCCCGGAGGCCGAGATACGTTTTTGACGATTCGGACGACGCGATTACCATTGCACAGGCTAGATCTTTACTGTCGACCGTCTGAGGTTGCGACTAATCCTCGCGCGTTACCGCTATTTTATGGGGCCAACACTTCCCGAAGTGGCACTCAAAGTTAGTTTAGCTTAGATTGTCCTATTTAGTTTAATTTATAAAGTAGCTACCGACCGAGTCGTGGTTCGGCCTCGGTTTGAATGCTAACGCGTAACATAGTAACAAGCCGAGGTTACCCCTCACCCTTGTGTCGAGTTACTAGCGATAAAAGTTCAGACTAAGCGACCTAAAAGCTATGCCACCTCTCAATCCGGTGAAGCAGTTAAGGCCAGCCTCTCTGGCCAACTGTGTAGTTCGTAAAAATTTGTCAAATATCTCCCTTCCGCCTTTTTGTCTTTTGAATTTCGCGGCTATGTACAAAGCGCTACAGAGCTCGTATCTAGCAATACTATACATAATTTGAAAGGTCTTGACATAACTTACAAAACGACGCTACGCATAATTAGTTTGGATATTGCGTTCAACAGTTATAGACGTGTAAACATGGAGTTCACTAACGCCGAAATTCGCGCTATTTTAAAGTTTTCCTTCGTTAAAGGCAAATCCGCTAGAGAAACGTTCCGTGAGATTAATGGTGTTTTGGGGATGGTACTCTATCACTTCGAACCACGGAGGAATGGTTTCGACGATTCAGAGCCGGTGAAAACGACACCATGGATAAGCCAGCCGGCGGAAGACCTGTGACGACTATAACTGTTGAACGCAATATCCAAACTAATTATGCATAGCGTCGTTTTGTAGGTTATGTCAAGACCTTTCAAATTATGTATAGTATTGCTAGATACGAGCTCTGTAGCGCTTTGTACATAGCCGCGAAATTAAAAAGACAAAAAGGCGGAATATCTCCCATATTTGACAACCTGTTATATTAAATTCACATATAGATTTGGAACTAAAGAAGTTTTTCTTCAGTCGTAACGTGTTGTATTAGATCACACTCGTTTTTTTCACAATGCATCAAAACGAGAACAACCAAGCTACCATGACTCAAAAGATCCATGCCCTCCAACCATTATAAGCAGGAAACAATTTGGGCTCACGGTGGTTAAATTATTTTTCGCGCACCGTCGCCAAAACAAGAGAGCTCGAAGACTTCGCACAAGTTCGCGGCTTGTCTCGAGTTCATCGGCATACATTTCGAGTGATTATTTTCTCGCTCTGACTCAGGCCACACATTGAAGTGCTAATATCAATCTCTTTATGATGCAAATTGCCAAAATCGACTTTTTCCGCCTCGAATATCGAAGTGTGTCAGTCAGATAAAGAGAATTATTTGGACAATTGGTTGTCGCGTCGCGCTTTTTAGTATTGGGGTCAGAAGGATAGAGGCTATGTAAATTACTGCGCTGCTTTTTGTCTGTTCACTGTTTAGAATCTAAAATTTGTCCAAAAAGCCTTAGTAAATGTTTGCCATCACTTTTCAAATTCGGTCGGTGTTAATTTTTCTGTTCTTATTTCAAATCTAACACTCATATTATAGAAGACATTCGTTCTCGTTTTATCTCGTATTTTTACCTTATAACTGATTTAAATATAGTTAAACTAACTTTAGTTTAATTGTTTTTGATTTACCAAGTGTCAAATTAATTAATAAAAAATGAATTACATGTAAAGTGAGCGAGACACCCCTGAGCATGCGCTTTTTGAATGCTCAGGGTTTGCTAGAGAGCGAAAAGATGCGTATTGTGACGACCTCAGCAGCAGCAACCTTATAGCAACAATGCTAAAACAAAGCGAAAAAGACTGGGATCGAATCAGTACGTTTCTCCGCGAAGTAATGAGGACACGCGAAAGAGACGAAATGGACAGGCAGTTCATAAATGTCTCCACATAAACAGGCCCCCTACTCAAGTAATGCGAAAGCGGTTCCAGGAAGGGCTGCCGGAGCACGAGGAGGGGTGGGGGCCTTTGTCGTCCGCTAAGGAGGACCCGGGAAGAAGGCAACATCGGCAGGCCCGTTTCGCTTTGCATTGCGAGGGCACAGGGGGGTGGACGGAGTAACCTCCCCCCCCCCCAGAGGGGCTCCGGTGCGTTCCTGGAGATCCCGTAGCCCCTCGTCATGCACTGAAGAAAGGGCCACCGGGGATGTTTTAGTGGGTAAAAACCCCACATAACCGCTGCCTTCCCCCCCCAGAAGGCGGGGTATCTTTTTGAAGATTTCCTCCCCGTTAACAAAAAAAAAAAGATTTTTAAACCAAGATGTTCTTCTACTTCCCGAATTTCTTTTCCCTTGTATCTTTCCCTGGATTATGAGCTGTAACAAATCGTATTTGGAATTGTGCATTACATGCTCTAGGTATTCCAGCTTTCGTCTCTTAATTACGTTAAGAGCTTCAAAATTTAATCAAGTGAATTCAGTGACATAAGTAAATTTGGGCCCTGTTTTCACTTTTAATGAGATCGGAAATTCATCTTTAGATTTGAAAGTTGATAATAACAGTCTTTGAAGTACACGATGATTCAGCAACAGAGTAGCGAAGTGATACGACTTATTATTTCAACATATTATTGACTGAGTGGCCAGTAATCTAACACTAGAATGTTAGGTATATTCCGGTGTGTACAGTGAAAGCGTTCGCCGCGTAAGGCAGTCGACCCTAGTGTCTATTTTCTCTTTCCTCAACTGTTTCCGAGTTTCTAGAAACATCGAGTTGAATTAGCTACGAATTATTTGCATGTGTTAAATTAATTCTTATTTTTATGGGAATGTTACAATTTGAATACGAATAATCCATATCACATGTTCGTCCCTAGTTTGAACACCAGCCCGGTTATAATTATATAATAATAATAATAAAGCACATTTATTCCATCCTTTGCAAAAAAATACATAACATAGAATATTAGATACAAAAAATTTATAGAAAGAAAAAAAAAACAAAAAATTAAATAAAAAAAATTCTCTTATAAGGAATGGCAAAAGGTAATAGGCTCAGCGTGTACTGCGTGACATAATGTCACACAGTGCTGGTTTTCAGCCTACCCCTTCTATAGTTGCGCGCCGCGTCAGAACAGGCCCGCAGCCTCGTAAAGTAAGTTTTATTTCCTGTTGACTGGTAGTCCGCATTCGTTCTGTTGTTTCGACAGTAGGAATTTTTGTACGTTGTTTTAAAAATAGTGTCTCATACAGGCATACGCAACGGTGGGGGTAATTAATTTAGTTGTCAATGAACCGACTTTAAATAAGCAAAGAGTTCTCAATACGTCTGTATTTTATAATGTTTCTACACTTATAGTTCCCTATTTTTGTGTATCAGCTGTCAACTACGTCCGTATATTGATTTTGTTAGTGTTGCACCTTGGAAACCGTGTAACATCCTTACTTTGCAAATACCTCAATGCCTGAAGACGAAGGTCTTCAATCAGAACGTCCTCTCAACTACGACCTATGGTGCAGAAAATTGGACTCTGACCGTTAGGCTGGCCCACAAACTTAAAGTCGCACAACGAGCGATGGAAAAAGCTATGCTCGGTATTTCTCTAAGCGATAGAAATACGAGGAGAACAAAGGTATTCGACATAGCTCTTAAAGTCAGCAAGTTGAAGTGGCAGTGGGTTGGCCACATCTGCCGAGTCAGTGACGGCAGATTGGGGAGAAAAACCTTGGAATGGAGGCCGCGCATGGGTCGGAAAAGCGTAGGGGGCCCTCCCTCCAGACCGGCGACCTTGTAAGGATAGCCGGAAGTGGCTCGATACGGAAAGCGGAAGATCGTGTAAATGGAAGGCATTGGGGAAGGCCTATTTCCAGCAGTGGATAGATACAGGCAATTTATATTTATTTATTTATGTATTATTTTCTTTTCCTTTTTTTTCTAAGCTTGCATCCGTTTCTTTGTCTCGTGTTCGTCAAAAAAATATATAACTATGATACTTGAGAAATAATACGCTTGTAGAACTAGCGTTTAATGTTTGGTCCGCCGCTGTTTTGATTTGTACGTACTATGTTAATGGTTAATGTATAGAAACGACCGCCCGGGCACTGAGTTACCATAGCTTGTATTACTGTATCTACTTAGTCAAATGTGTTAAAAACTCGTCTACTTAAAAATAGGAAGTGAAGGTGGGTAAATGAATATCCATTTGTCGCATAGAATCATGCCCGTCTGCTTTCTCTTCCGTAAATACAGTAGAAAACTGCGTTTCCTCAATCAGCCACATTTTCTAGGAAACCTGTATGAATCCGGGTGTAATCAAGCCGTTTTCTACGTCCGTATCTAGCTAATGTTAGTCATATAGCGAACCTAGGTACGGGTAAGCGGTTTAGCCATCTCGTGACTGAATGACGAAAGTGTGGGTTTTGAATTCGAAAAATTCTTTGAATGGGATCCCTGCCGGCTTAAAAGAGACTGGAATGAAATTCCAGAACGCGGGGTATCTTTTTGAAGATTTCCTCCCTGGTAACAAAAAAAAAGATACTACAAGTTACAACTTGTCCGAAACGGTATTGTTCTGAAGTGGTTGCTTATAAAATAAACATATGCCGATTTTGCATACCGCGGTCATAGGTGCTTTTACCTTATAAGCACAATTTTCTTCATAATGCGCCAAAATAATTTCTTTTTCGTTTAACACAATTCAAGGTTTACAAATGACGACCCGTGAGTGAACAAACATTTGAAAAACAATCGAGAATCTCTTCCTTTTTTGAAATCGGTTGAATACCTTTCAAATAAATTATGTTAGAAGTAAGCTAGCGTATATCGAGATGTCTAGATGGCTCGACGCATATCCTGTCCCACTTTCTATATTTAGCTGGGACCGCGCCGGGACCACGATTGGTGGGGCCGCCATTAAATTCCCATGGGTTTGTTCTATGAATCGCTTTGGCTGCATTATTGTTACTTTCTCTTTTATTATTAATATCTACACTTGCGGATGCTTTACCTAGAATCTGTAGATTCGTTATCTTGATATTGCATTTTATTGAATTCAATACAACTATAGTAAATTGATTTGACATTTGACTGTAACCCGGAATTGGGAATTTTGAAATCACACATAATTCGCAGCTCGAAACTTATTCGGAAATTCTAAGACGTTGGTATGCAGATCATGAGACTAAAATGGCAATAGGCGGGACCAGGACAGTAACCGAATGGCGGCCAAGACAGGGCGGCGTATTAGTGGGCAGACCACCAGCCCGCTGGTCGGATGACATCTTCAGGGCAGCAGTTATAGACAGATTATCGTCGTTAATCAAGACTTCAAGTGTGATATTGTCACTGAATTTTCACTATGACAACCCCATCAATAAATCAGCGCCGTGGTAGTTGTGTTCCGGCGGATTGTTTGTTGCAATTTTAAGTGTTGATTCACCTCGCAACGTGAACCTACATGTTTTAGAAAATTTTCTATGATGTGTGAAGTCTGTCAATCCGTACGTTATACTCTATTTACAGAGAAGGTCTGTGCCCAGCAGTGAGACCTATATAACCCAATTATTAATCAATTGTCTTTGTGGCAAAAAAAGTTATATATAAATTTCATAAATGTTTATTATTAATAATTTTTACAAAATAACTTTTTCATTTTGTGTTCTTCTTAAATTGATTAATTGATTGAAACGTAACGACATAGTTTATGTTCGGGATTACAAAATAGTAACAATTGTAATAATATTCGATTGTCTGTGGTACGTTATAGGAAAACCATAAAGCAAAATTGAACTGGCAGAAAAACTACCAAAAATCTATAACTATGATGTCACTGGACGTTCATTTGGGCTCAATTGTTCGCAGACTTAGGGTTCAAGAAGGTTTTATAACTTCACCGGACGAGGATAGGTGGCCAAGTTCTTGGTTGCGCGCCCTATAACTCTGTTATGAGCAATTTAGTCCAAGTTCTCCTGAGAGGAATTATCTGCTTGGGCTTGTGTGCAAGTCAATTTGAAAATCTAACAACGGAGGCTGTCAAGATCCTGGAAGTATTAAGATTTGAAATATGTACAGTTATATATACAAGAGAATTAGACATTACAAATAAAATATGACGAAACAAACAGATAAAAAATACTGCTGAAAAAAGATATAACGAAAGAAATAGGACATGATGCCAACATTGGACATCGTCTGAGCATGTGCTATCGCAAGGTTGCAACTGCGCTGATTTTCAGCGGTGCCCGGGACTCCCAAATTCGTGCGCGTTGGATACGACTTAATTTAGTTACTTAGAATAAGTTCGTCTTCGACGAACACTCGCAGAAATGTATTCGAGAAAAAAATTGACAGCCGGACATTAGAGCAGTCGTTCTGACGCAAATTGTCAACCTTGACATGGTATGACGATAAAATGTTGCATTTTGTCTATGATTCTCACGGAGCTATCAGTTGAGGCAGCCATTATTCTCGGCGCGTGCGCCGCGCATCCGTTTTGACGTAGTTCTTAATTGGCAAGTGTCATTTCTATGTGTGGCGCAACGGAATTAATTGAATTGTGCTTACTTGATAATTAGGACGTTAATATTTATTTTGAAAAGGCCGTGCAATGATTTTATGAATACTTTGGTCGGTTCGGTTATTTCGAAGCAAGGTTACGAGCATAAACTTGGTGTTGGGCCATGGTGTGACCTTATCATTTATCATCAGGCACCAATAGTCGATATAAACCATTCGATAATAACATGAGACATCTCCAAGCTTATTTTGTAATAGTTTAAAAGAAATTTATTTAATTTCGAGACAATTTGTTGGTATTATTAATTTAAAAAACACGAAAACCTATCTTTTGTTGTTGAACGATTGGTCCGATACGATGTGGGACCAGCTTGTAGAAGACCGTGCGTAACTTTCTTCTACGCACTATCAACCTACCGAATCAACAGTTATCAATGGAGTTTCCTAACCTATCTAACCTTATCCCAAAGACCGGCAACGCACCTGCAGCATCTTGCGAGATCTCCAGCGTGACGAAGATGATCATGGGCATTGTAGATCACATGAGATCTGGTGTACCGTAATCTCCTGTGCCTTTTATGAAATGAATCGATTCTTCGAAAGACTTTTAAATTTACAATAAAAAGTTGTCATATAAAATCGTTTAATAGCAACTTTAGAACAAATTCCCGAAGCAAAATACAATACAACTTAAAAGTGGATGAAATGTTACATCACGTTAGAACTGTCACCAAGTCCAGTAGTCCAGGGCCGAAGTATAATCTAGATTATGTCATGGGATTACTAGAACTTGAATAATGGCATTTCACCGTGTTGTTGTGGCTCATTGGTGAGGCAAGGCGCGGATGCGTCGTCCAATCAACGCTTAGAAAGCGCTGCACGTCCTATCGTTCTCTATGCCGTATACTTTCCTCGCACTCTGTGCACGTACCCTTGCTTGGAGACATGGTGTAGGTGCACTATGATTGCATAAACTCTTAAAGCGCAGCTTTTTTTGTATTTAAGAAATGTTTCTTTTATATATGAAGGCAGTATTTTAACAGAGATCAAAATTAAAGTACAAAGTTATAAGCAGATATGGAGACATTGCAGTTGAAGTTATACTAGACATGACTGGTCTTGATCAGAATAGCAACTCTAAGATGGAAGGGTGCTGAGAAACCGTCTTCAAATCAAAACTAAGCGAAGAACCTCAAGCGGCGCAAATATAGTAACCTCGATAGAGGTTTCATATTTGAGCCGTTTAGGGTAGAAACTTTGGGTCAGTGGGGTCCTAGTGCACACCACCTTTTTTATGTGATAGCTAAGAAGTTGGTCAACACATCTAGTAACCAGAGGGCTGACTTTTACCTTGCACAGAGGCTAAGCTATATAAAAGCTACCATACAACGTGGCAACGTCCTTGTATAGTAGGTTAAATAAAGTCTTAAAAATTCATCCTTTGTCGAATCATAAATGTAAATTAGTTTGTAAAAAATATTTACTAGAGTTGAATTATATTCAGACTGAACGCCTCCTAATTTAATAAAATTTAATATAATATAAAGCTGAGGGACATACACAAACACAAATTTACACACACACACACCAACACACACACACACACACATTTATAAAATATTGTTATCATTTGTTATGCTCATATTTTATTGTATTTTATTGTGCTTTTCAAATGGGAGAAGACACTGATCCCTGAAACACAGGTCCAATTGAACTTAGCTCAGGAGTCAGGGACTTCATATTTCTTTGTGTAAACATTTTCTATGGTGACTAATAAAGATTTATTATTATTATTATAATGCTACTAGCCTTCTGGGCACGCTGCCAAGTGACGACGGTTTGGCACAGTTATATATTTTTTAAATACCTATTATATTGTAAATATAAAATTATGTCTATTTAATAATAAGTAAATAATATAGCTAATAATTAACGTTAATATGAAGTCTTATCATCCGTGGTGAATGTTTAGTTCTACTATTCTCTTTTATTTGTCAAAATATCATATAACATTCCACATTTACAAACATTCCACGTTATCATTCATCACCATCATCAGCCTGTGTCCATCCGCTGCTGGAAATTTCTTCCCCAATGCCTTCCACTACATACGATCCTCCGCTTTCCGTATCCAGCCTCTTCCGGTTATCTTTATAAGGTCGTACGCATCTCCGACCCATGCGCGGCGTCCATTCCAAGACATCCCCATTTGCCGTCACTGACTCGGCAGATATGACCGGCCCACTGCCACTTCTACTTGCTGACTTTAAGATGTTATTAATGAGTATTTTATAATAGTCTTGGATTGTCATATACACACACATACTGATGTCTCAATCAACGAACGATTTTTCACATAAAAAATAAAAGACGAACTGTGAACTTTCTCCTTTTTTGAATTTGACTGAAAATAGAGAACAATACGAAAACTAAAATTATTAACGGGACATTTATTTTAACGTCTGTAACTATTAACTGGACACAAGAGGTAATCGGTAACGAGTAACTTTAGCCCGAGTAGTTAATTTTAATGCTTAATTATACCGATCCGAACGAATCACAACTCGGTCGGTAGCTTTTCCATGGAGAATCGAAGAATCAAAGAAATTCGAATGCTAAATAATTTAAACGGACAAACATATAAAAGAGAGAAGTGTGCCAGAACCGTGCAATTCCTCTCCAAAGGGCTTGAGACAGTGACGGAATGACAAAGACCTACTGCGCTTTAAACCGGTCATGATCAAGGAAAGCCCTCCAGCGATCATGATTAAATTGTGATTTATGATTCAGTTTTTTCAACGATTAATCGAATACGAAACGGTAATTCAAATTAATTTGAAAACCGCGAAAACATCCATAAAAGTAACTTTTTAGCTGAGAAGTCCGTCAGCGTTACTGGAGATTTTTCCGCTCAGCTCCAACGCGAACAATGTGATTTTTTTTTTTCAAATTCCTCCCATGAGTTGTTATAGAAATTTCATCTCGACGCCGTTGTGGTTAAAAACAATCTCAAATAGCTCACTTCAAGCCAAGGACTTGTGCTGAGTTACTCTAAAAAATCTTACGTATGCGATTACGTGTACACTTTTACTACAGCTATTTCTACAAACGTAGCAAACGTAGACCACATATAGTAGACTCTATGTAAATAGAGGCTTTTTTACAGGAAAAAAGGATAAACGGTAATTCACTTAACTTGTTGTAGTGGGTTCATCCGCTATTGGTTAAAGCCGTACTTCTTTAGTAAACAAAACCTTAATGTATAATATATAAGGTCATCGAAGTACTAGGGCATCATAGTTACCCTACGTGGTGCAGGTCAATGGTGCAGTGGACTAAGGCGGCGGGCCCCGCGTCCGCCCGCGGGCACCGAGCCAACTGCTAATGCACGCAGCGCAGATTAGTTTGGAAAGTTAGAGGCAATCTCTATATTATATATTAATAGTTGAACATTTCTAGTAATTTTATAATTAATAAACAGAAAGCTTTTAGTCTTTCAATAATAAATCATCGCTTTTTAATAATGTCTATATTTTATCATACATATACTGTTTCACTGTTATGATACCCTGGTACATGAAATGAACATTACATAAATTTCTTTTCTTAAATATTATTTTCTTAGTTGCCCCTTCTTACCTGCTTATTTTTTTAATATGGCTTCAATGAAGCGACAGATAGATAGATTTTACTTTACACATATTTTATCAAAAATGTTAAATATTTTTTTACAGTATTACAATATACCAAAATCAAACAAATAACAAAAACAAAGTGAATTTTCCAATTCTTAAATTGACTAAAAACGTCCCGATTCGTACTAAATGAAAGACCGCGGAACCGTTATCTCTGCATACTCCTAGTTGACAGGTGAGAGAGCTTATATTGTCATTGTCTTGTGTAAACAAATAATAGTATTTTGTTCGGATCATGGTCTCCTTTTTCGAGGATTCTTTTGCAAATACAAATAATGTTCTTCATAATTATTACGAATAAGGTTAAGCATTTTTTTGGTGATTGTTCACCTTAATGGTCGAGGTGAACCAACGACCTTATGTATCCCAGGCCGTACCAGGAAACATCTTCGCATCATTCATCATAATTCTAACGGGGTAGACAGCGATTTAACAGATGATATTTAAAGGATTTATGCTTTACAAAACTTAAAATTGGACGATTCATATTGTCGATATTATGTGAAAATAAAAATTGTGTTATTGATCAAATTCAAAAAAAAAATCGGTTTTTTACTTATCATAAAAAAACGACTTACAAAATTTGGTGTACAGCTTAACACTTGTTTGTTATCTTCGTATATCTCTTAGATGCAAGGAGCGTTGCTGGAGTTTCTTCGCGCCAACGCTTCCCGAAGTGTTTAGCTTTCGAGTTAGTTTAGCTTTCGAATGTCCCTTAGATTATCCTTGAAATACCTACCGACCGAGTCGTGGTTCGGCCCTCTCGGGCGCCCTCGGATCGGAATGCTTACGCGTAAGATAGTAACCGTCAAGCCGAGGTTACCCCACCGGGGACCCTTGTGTCGAGTTACCACCTATAGAGGTTCAGGCTAAGCGACCTAAGAGCTATGCCACCTCTCAATCCGGTGAAGCAGTCAAGGCCATCTTCTCTGGCCAATCCGTGTCGTTCGTCATAAAAAAAAGTAAGCTTATTTTAGGATTGCAATTAGAATGCACTACCAGGCGAACATAAAACTAAATGTGTAACATATAGTTTGATGGATGGTAGTACACTACTGTACGTTCTTTCGTAGATTCTTACGTCACAACCCTCGTGTGAAATTGATACGACTTTTGTTTTTTAATCTGAGCGGCCATCATTTACCAAAGGTTTTTAATTTTTTTTTGTTTCTAACAGTTTGGTTTTATTTAGGTCCCAATTATTTTGATCGCACAGGATAGTATTAAGAAGATATACCAGGTACCACAAAACGTATGCACGAATACTTTTGGAATGAAATATTATATGCTTTTTACAATCTAAGACCAGGGATTGGGCAACAATACCGGAAGTGGTGATCACCACCAACCAACCTGATAAGAGTGTCACCGAATAAGAAGAAGAAGGCTAGTTAAGAAGTATTCCTAAAAGAAAACAAATACAAGTGAGAAGGAAGAAAGATAATCGCCTATATTTTTACCAGGACTTCATAATATATCTATGATACTTAAGAAATAAGCGTTTAAAGTTTGATCTCTCGTCTATTGTTGTTTTTGATGTTTTTGATGATATCGTCTTTGTTGTTTTTGCGTTGATTTGAAGATTTTGTTTTTACTCGTAAATGTACTTGTTTTAGACACACTGTAAAGAAGAAATTTGACGGTTGAAATCAAACGTCAACGGCAGCAACAACACAGGTCGCGTCGGAGGGCCGACTACTCACACTTACCATTCATTGATATTTTTCAACGCTTAGAAATATTTGTGTCGGTGCAATGAAATGAAATGAAAATGTCCACAGTTATCGTCTGAGGTGAAGTTCCGAATATCATCGTAAATAACACGACTTCTAAATCTAATTCTATGTTTTAGCATCCCGAACATAGGCCATCGTGAGCCAGTACGTAGAATGTGTGTCCACCACAACACAATGTTTAATAATTTAGAATTGCTCTCGACCTAGTTCTGCTTATAATAATATAATAACGCCTTTAATTTTTCTCCATATCTACAAATTCCAAGTGATAATATTTAACTTATATTATATATTAGTAGTGTTAGTTGCACTGGTGCAGATATGGACCCCTTTTTGGGTGAAGGCCTCCTCCATCTTTTTCCAGGCACTTCTATTCCTGCCTATGTTGGTCCACTCCTTCCCTGCTGATTCGGTAATATCATCAGCCCACCGTTTGAATGGTCTGCCAACATAGTAAGAGAGATTTTTTTACAACTTTTAATGAAAACAAATTCGGAGAAGCTTTTATATAAAAGCTTATATAAGCTCTCATTTTTAGCCGGGTAGACAAAGACATGTCATGCTTTCCGCTTTGTATCAAGTTCGATCCCATATTGTGGTGATTCGATCTGTTCGATTCGAGCGCTTTAACGCTTGGAAAGTATATTAAAAAAATGTGACATACATACATTCGAAATCCCGACCTTAACATGGGTGCACCCTTGTGTCGAGTTATTAGCAATAGAGGTTCAGGCTAAGCGACCTAAGATCTATGCCACCTCTCAATCCGGTGAAGCAGTAAATTCCAGTAAGCAGAACATTTCTTATCATTTTCATTATAAGAAATGTTCCGCTTATAACGCGCAGACAAACTCACTACTTCATAGCATATATATATATATTGATTTTGTATTTATTTGTTTCTTTACTTTTGTTTCAATCATATCTGTTATCCTGCCAATGCTAACACGATGTTGCTGTTGTACCGTATCGATGATTTTAGAAAAAAAAATTGTTCCCAATGAGACAGCTTGAATGATACATTTGTAATAAGTTTTGTACACCGTAATTGTTAAAATATATATTTTGTTTATGTTTCTCTTCAATAAATAAATAAACTAAATTTAGAGCAAGGTTTCCCTCAAAAAAGATTTTTGTACATCAGATTGCAATCGGTACTGGTCTAATACACCTAACCACCGAAAAGTTGACTCCATCTCCATGCTGAAACAATACCAAGGAAAAGAGAGAAAGTATATTAATCCATGTGTTTAGGTAAAAATACCATTGGGTAGAGGGAGTAACCTCCCCCCTCCCCGGGATATGCTCTCCTTGAGCACAGTGCTGAGGGGCTACGGTGCATTCCTCTGGAGATCCCGGGGCCCCTCACCATGCTCCGAGGAAGGGCCACCAGTGAGGTTTTAGTGGGTCAAACCCCACACAACCGCCGCCTTCCCCCAGAAGGTGGAGTATCTTTTTGAAGATTTCCTTCCCGTGAACAAAAAAAAGGTAATTTTACCATTTATATACATACATATAGACTTATTATATGTATGTATAAAAATCTTAGTAATCTTTTTTTTTGTCGACACCAACAAATTTTGCTAAACACTCGCAAAAACTCCGCTAATTCGAATTACGCGTATATTCCGCTAACTTAAAACAACATAATCAAATATAAATAATGATAATAATAAAAAAATATATTTGCTATTAATAAATTAACTGTTACGTGTACTAAAATTGAAATAAGTATCTTAGTTAATCTAAAAATTATCATGTTTTTCCTTACTGAAACTCATCACTGTAAAGTACACTTTTATGCGTAAGCGTAGTATAAATTGCGATCGAAATAAAATATTA
Source organism: Meandrusa payeni (assembly GCA_029286785.1). Taxonomy (NCBI): domain Eukaryota; kingdom Metazoa; phylum Arthropoda; class Insecta; order Lepidoptera; family Papilionidae; genus Meandrusa; species Meandrusa payeni. Next base: position 6,127,767 of record JAGSMX010000023.1, read on the forward strand.
TATTACCTCTGCTAATTATTTAGTCTGTGTGCTGAATGATATCCTGGTCACGTGTGTGCATAGTAAAAGTACTTTCGTTCGAGGTCGCATTGTCATTCAGGTGGCTTCATAGCTTCCACTACCTATCGCCTAGCCCATCTTCACTCGTCTACACTGAATACCTAGATTTTATGTCTATTTCCAGCCAGATGCGCATAAACTGTGGCTGCCAAATCGCAGTACTAGCATTGAATTGGAATTTGCTTTTGTTTTTGTTGAATGTCGCGGTTGCGTCGTTTGATGCGAACTTTATTGCTTTGATTAGAAGTTTCTACTGTGTATTTTCTCTAACATACTAATCGTGAAATCTTCGTATGTAACATTGTTGTCGAATATCTATACTAGACATAGACATTTTATTTTACACATTAAAATAAAAAAATACAGTTGAAAGAATGAAGAAAGAACGGACAGATAGTATACGATGCCAACATTGGAATCCGTCCCAGCATGAGCTGTCCCTAGGCTATCACGACACTGATTTTTCAGTGGTTCTAACATAAAGCTGTCTTGCGGTAGCAGGTACGTTGCTGACACATGAATTAGATTTAAAAAAATCTTTTAAGTGGGCTGTATTTTGTGTCAAAAAGGCAGCTAAATCAATGCTGAACTTTTGAGTTTTTTTATTGTTAGATTGCAACCACAGACCTGTGTCCGTGATCTTTTCCAATACACTTAAATTGTTCACTCTGCATTTATTAAAAGAGTGCCACTTCTACAGTTACTATTTTTTGTTTTTTTTAATATATAATGCCTGAATTTGGAGGTGGCCAGAGATCGCTGCGGTTCACGCGTCGCAGACGCCCCGCTGCATTGCTATTAACTTCTACGCGACCGCTGTGTCCCTGCTTCTCATGGCCATTTTCAGGTTGTAGTCCACTATCCTCTCCCTTGATGCGGCCATTGCCTTTGTCATCAGTCTTCCTGTGGTGTCATCACAGGCATCTGTATAATAGACACAGCTGACGGTGTGTCGGGATATCGCCACTACAGCATGTTGGACGCTGTTGTGCAGTTGCAGTTTTTTCGTCACTGTTCTGATGACCGCCTCTGATCCGTACGTGAGGCCTTGGGCCTTGTACTTTTGAATTTCTGAAGTGCACACTAACCAACATGACATTATAGCCTTGTGACGAATTATTAAGTAATTAGAGTTTTAGGCTAAGTGGCCTAAGAGCTACCTCCACAGATCCACATATAGGAGCTATATCCACCTCTCAATCCGTTGAAACAGTCAAGGTCCGGTTCTCTAGTTATTCTGTGTATATAATTTTATTTTACAGCATTATGCATTAATTAAATATATTATTTATCTTTACCATCTTAAGGTTTTTTTTTTATGACGAACTATACAGATTGGCCAAAGAGGCTGGCCTTGACTGCTTTACCGGATTGAGAGGTGGCACAGCTCTTAGGCCGCTTAGCCTGAACCTCTATTGCTAGTAACTCGACACAAGGGTGCACCCATCTTAAGGTCGGGGTTTCGAATGTATGTATGTCACATTTTTTTAATATACTTTCCAAGCGCTAAAGCGCTCGAATCGAACGGATCGAATCACCACAATATGGGATTGAACTTGATAAAAAGCGGAAAGCATGACATGTCTTTGTCTACCCCGCTAAAAATGAGAGCTTATATAAGTTTTATATAAAAGCTTCTCTGATTTTGTTTTCATTAAAAGTTGTAAAAAATCTCTCTTACTATTTATTACTTGAATTATATTTATATATTGAAAACAAAAAATCAACAACACAGTATTACGTAGTCACTGTCCGGTTGTTTGGAATTGTAAACGTTTATTTATACTTTTATATGTGTCTTCCTTGATTTCATTAGTATAATATTATATTTCTTTATTTAATATTATAATCAAATAGTTATAATAATAATTTTATATTTTTATCTTATAATTTAGTCTAAGGTTGTTATTTGGTAGTTGTTTGAAGTAATGATGAGTCTTAATTACTTTGAATAAATGCATTTCGAGTAAATTTAAATCTTATTTCTAAGCAATATTAATATGAAATTATGTAAATAGAACTCGGTAGAATTATTTACAATTCGCCAACGTCCATACCACGTTGAATACACCGGTTCTCGTCCGATCACCGAAGTTAAGCAACGTCGGGCGCGGTCAGTACTTGGATGGGTGACCGCCTGGGAACACCGCGTGATGTTGGCTTTTTAGTACTAATAGAGGTTCAGGCTAAGCGACCTAAGAGCTCTGCCACCTCTCAATCCGGTGAAGCAGTCAAGGCCAGCTTCTCTGGCCAATCTGTGTAGTTCGTCGAAAAAAAATATTTACAATTTTTAGTAAACGATTGTATAAAAGTGGAATGCCGTAATTAAAAATGTTATGTAAAACCATTTTTCAACCGACTTCAGAGGGTTTTATGTTTGCCTGGTAACTCCGTCATTGTAAACCGACCTGAACAACTTCTAATAATCAAATAGAATTTTAAACTTAGATTAGATGCTTCTTACTGGTGTCAACTCCAAATGTGGAAGATACCAGGGCTTTATAAAATAACTGTGATACGTTAAAATAAAAGGCCTTTATCGCTACTACGAACGGACCCTCCGTTAATAGTGTTTAATCCGTAATTAACAGTAAGATGTATTTTTTGCCACTTTGATTTATTTTTTTACTTCTTAATAAAAAAAAGAAATTTAGGAAATACAGCAAACTAACTTACTGTTTCCCTGATCCTTAAGCTATCACCGTAGCCTATTAATATGAACAACACCAGAGCAGTACGTACAATGCGCATTAAAGACATACAAGACAGTACGTATAAAAACTTTTACAGAAGAAGAGACACAATTCGGCTAAAAATACGTTTTCCCGATACGCAATAGTTGGAAGTACCAGTGCATCAGTAAATCAAAGAGTCTATTTACTTGTAGCGTAAACAATCGTAGCAACGCTCTCGTAAACAGAGTTCATTAGGCGAGTATTGCTATGGTTGTCACTTTTGTTTTATGAAATCCTTTTTGTACATGCCATAAAAAGAAAATTGTTTTTTTAATTAGTTTTCGATTAAAAAAAATTTTAGTCGTAGTTGTATATTACGATAGCTTATATATTTTATGCTAATACTATTAAATTAATATGATTATGTAGAAAAAAAGCAAGCGTGTATTATTAAAAAAAAAGAAAAATTATAGTTGAAAACAATAAAAAGACAAATAGTAAGCATTGCAACACCAAATATTGCAAATATTTTTCAATAACCAAATGGCCTTTGATTGTTTTCTTAATTATAATTTTTGTTTTTTATAAAACAACGTATATAATTTTGGTATTAACAAAATCATTATGTATTAGTCATTTATTATGTAGTAGTTTGTAGGAGGAAAGATTTTGAATGGCGGCTGTGCATGGGTTGGAGCAACATAGAGCGCTCTCCCCCAACATTGACCGAAGAATTAATAAGGATAGCTGGAAGTAACTGGATACGGAAATCGGAAGATCGTGTATGGTGGAAGGCATTGGGCAAGGCCTGTATGTAGCCGTAGACAGATAAAGGCTCATGCTGATATGATGATGGAACTAAAAAGAAGTCAATTAAACTCATGTTAATGTGATGTGAGCCGTGGTACCTCATTGTCCGGGCGTTTGGCTCAAGTTGTACGCTAGCAACCCGAGTCCGATCTCAGATGCCAGCACCAATAAATTTATTTTTGCAATTTTATGTACTGATTCACCACGCGCTCTGCGGCGAAGGTAAACATCGTGAGGAAACCTTTATGTTTCAGAATTTTTTTCTAAGGCATGTGAAGTCTGCCATTCCACACTAGGGCCGCGTGGCGGACTATGCCCTTATCTCTTTTTACAGTGAAGGCCTACTCCCATTAGTGGGACATAAATAACTTTTAACTCTAACGTGATGTAGATTCAATTAGAGAATTTAACACCGCTGCTTGGATGTCCTAGGTACTAGGCGATCATATGTTGTCGAGATATAAATGAAGCAATAAATTAAAAGCATGAAAGACGTTCGGCGGCCCTAGCGGCGCGTGCTGTGACTCACGGCACCCAGTTTTTGCCGCGGTCCCGTCGGGGTGTCAGTACCACCACGTGCTCTGCTCGGGCATCGAACCCGCGCCGTCTCCTAAAGGAATAGTATGCGTTTACAGCATTGTGATGGGGATACTGCGTACCAGACGTATCCGCTCCGTTGTACGTACTTGTTGATCTGCCCTTTCTAATCAGCGGGGACCTTTATGGATAATTTTATCGGAATGTTTCTTGCGGGATATCTAAGTCTGCTAAGGCGTATATGTTCGGAAACACCGATTAACAACGACATCGATTTTGGTACCTTCTCGAGCCTATTGCTTTCTGAATGACTCTCTCGGGTTTCCTCAGGGTTAAAAGGATCAATTTTGATCTTATTACGGTATCAAAGTAGAATTCTATAACTGCAGACGCCGGACGACCTTCATCATCTTAAAGGTTGTCACGTTCTTATCCAAGTACTCTTACACGTATACGCAGAAATATAAGTTGATACTTAAAGGCAAAATTGACAACTGGCAATTCTCGTTAACTTGAGTGACAACCACAACCAACAAGAGGAAGCCTTTGTGGTTAATGATGGTAATTTATAACATTGTGGTTATTTCAATGCTTAGTCTATGCTAATCTCATGATTAATTCTCCTAACACTAGTATATTCTGGCACTATAATTTGCGCCTTCGGCATATAAATCAGCATCGTTATCGCGACAAAATTATTAATGGCCAGTCTCGGCGAGCATAGACACAAAAAAGTTTTTATTGTCTATTAACATGTCAATAATTTTAATGGAATGAACATGTGTCATAAATCTTGTTGGACATTAGAAATCTACATATAAAATCTATGATTTTACGAAGCAGTAGCGGTAGAGAACAATCTCACAAATTATTAGGCTATTGTCGCTTTAGTTCCCGTAATAACCACGTGGTAAACAAAAAAAAACCGTCTTAGAGCAAATACATTAAGTGGGAAATCGACCATAAAACAGCATCCTAGTGTAAAGATTCGCTCTTATTCGCTCACGTTACACATGGGCAGCGGTGTGACGAGATACTGGAGGTGTGACGGTAGATGAATTTTATGGCCACATTTGTATGGTATTGTCGGTACAACGAGAATTAGCATATTAACAGTGTCTATATCGGTTGTTTCTCAATGAAAGCGAGAAAAAGAAACAGAACAATTAGCACATATAACGCCAGAGTGAGCATGCGTAACAAGAATTTAAGCATTTGCATAATTCAACTTATTTCATATTTGTATAAAAGCAATAATGCGGATTTTAGCGCAGTGTTATGTTAACGTGATAACCCTCAATGTTCGGACTTTTGAATAAAATGGACGTTTATTTGTTTGTTTATACGCTTAGAGAAAGTAAAGAGCTGTGGTGTGTCCGGGTTGGCTCAAATTGCATAGCATAACCCGAGTTCGATCCCCGGTGCCAGTACCAATAAATTTGTTGTTGCAATTATATGTGCTGATTTACCACGCGCTCGGCGGTGAAGGAAAACATCGTGAGGAAACGTCTTAGAAAAATTTTCTAAGGCATGTGAAGTCTGTCAATCCGCACTAGGGCCGCGTGGCGGACTATGCCCTTATACTCTATTTATAGCGAAGGCCTACGCCCAAAAGTGGGACATATATTATATATATATATACTCGTAAAAGCTGTAACTTTAACGCTATAAAAACAAATATTATATGAACAAATAAAACAATAAACGATAATAAAAAAAACGAATGTGTTTTAGACGTTACGACGAAAGGGAAACTTCTTTAGTCCCTACTGTATATCCATACCATTTACACAAAATATTGTTTTTGAGCGTGCACTGCTCTCTATAGGACTGCTTAGTGTCAGTCATGACTCTTACATATAAGAAACGTAACTGGGTATAAGAGAAATAGAGGAAGAAAACGAGTACTCGCACCGCTTTTTCTCTTTGTATCTTCACTAACTTATACCTCTCTCAACTCTCTCATCTTCCATTCGCCTCGCTTGATCACACTTTTCGCGATTCATTTACCAGCTTACTCTCCAATTCAAGCGTGGGTAACGAAGTTTTACTTCAATAAAAGAATAACTTGAATAAATACGTAACGTGAACGTTTATCGTCAATTTCAATGTTCATACATAGCGTATTACGTTAATTTGTTTCTTTATTACGTTTCTGAACGAGTGTGAAAACAATTACTCTCGCAGCGTATAACATTACGCTCGTAGCATTGTCACACTTGTTATGTAGAATGTATCTCCGCCTATAGTCGAGTTTTTCGAAGTAGAATGTCTTTACGCACGCTTGAGTAGTGCTGCTTGCGTGACGCAAAGTGTAATCGGGCGAGCGAACGAAAGTAGAGTGATAAGTTAGTGAAGGTAGAAAGAGAGTCAGCCCTGTAGTTCTGAGCTCTCAAGAACAAGACTACGGTATCCCCTGCCTGTCGTACAAGGCGACTAAAAGGGGCCTCCGGTTCACTGGGCGACAAGGGTGGGGGCCTAAGTCGTCCTCCAAAGTGGACCCGGGAAGAAGGCGACATCAGCTGGCCCGTATCGCCTTGCGCTACGAGGGCACAGGGGGGGAGGGAGTAACCTCCCTCCCGGGACGTGCTCTCCTTAAGCACAGTGCAGAAGGGCTCAGTGCGTTCCACGTTGAGATCCCGGAGCCCCTCGTCATGCACCGATGAAAGGACCACCGGGGAGGTTTTAGAGGGTAAGAACCCCACATAACCGCCGGCTTTCCTCCAGAAGGCGGGGTATCTTTGTGAAGATTTCCTCCCCGTCAACAAAAAAGTAGAAAGAGAGTTACGTTTCGTAAATAGCTGTTGGGCCTAGAGAGAGAGGTGCGAGCACACATTTTCTTTCTCTCTTTCTCTCATAGCCTCATAGTATATGCATGTATATTTTAAACATATAACATACATACATATAACTGGAGTTAAAGAAGCTTTACTTCATTAGCCAGATAAGGTGACTAACCGTCATCCCACATTATGGTGAGATTACTAGGGGGATCCTGGTGCCAAATTAGTAGCTATAGAGGCTTAGCTTAAGCGACCTAAGAGATATGCCAAGACTCAATACACAACAGTCCAAGTAGACGTCCTTAACAAATCTCTGTAACCGCTGAAGCGAAGATTTGAGCTTGCTTAGTTGCCAATAAGTGATATATATGTTTGTTTACTTAATAGCAACTAAGCAACGGACTATAACATCTGCATACATCCTGATAAGGAGATAGACAGGTGCAATGAGACCCCTAAGGGTTAAGGCGTTATGAATAGGGCAAGAGTTCGCAGAAATTTTCCAAACATAACCCTCTGCACGTGTCATATTGTTACAAGTATATTTACAAGTAAAAACATAAAACGACTTCAAATAGAATCAAAGCTTATTACGCGCGCATGCCCTCTTTTATTTCCGAATTATCATAGGAATATTACGAAATAGAATTAAGCAGAATGAGATTTTCCAAAACGATCGGTCAGAGCCAGTTTATCCAGGTCCAGCCATCAGTCAGACAGATTGAAGTGAAAAGCGAAAATCCGGAAAGCTAACCCCATCACCATGAGTACCAATAGCAAGGAAGAGAGAGAGAGGTAATTAATCAGAACCTAACAGAACTCTCATGAAACACTTGAAGTACATCCTCAGTAACCAGTAAATTTACGAGTAAAAACAAATACCGACTTCAAATCGCATTGATGTCTTTCTCGCTTCATGCGATCGATGTGTGTGTTACCAAGGTTAGGGTACGATAGGGCTGACATGCCCAAATGAGCAAAAGTCTTTAAAAAATAAAGAAAACCAAAAAAACCGCATTGATCTTCAAACCGCATAACTTTCGACTGGTTGAACCGATTTTAATGATTCTTTAATTATTTGAAAGCTGGTGCTTCCCATATGGTTCCATTTAAGGTCCAATTCTGACAGTAGGACCCATAAGTTATAAATTTGAATTAAGTATGTGCGCCAGAAATGGACGAATACCTCAATATCACTACAACGTATTTCGATGATACTCTGTTTTAGCTAGAAGAAGTAGAAGAAGCTATGAAGTCAGTGAACAGTTTCATCGGAGTTTGGGAAGTGACAAAGCTCTTAGATCGTTTAGTCTGAACTCCTGATTCCTTCACACGTGGTCCCAGTACGATGCACTATGGTTGCAAACAACCAGGCGGTCATAAAACTATGGTATCTACGTAATTTAACACAGTCCAAATATTGTTCATTAAGGCAGTAATAATAGAAACTGATGCCACGTGGTGCCGAACGACAGACGAAGGCAGCGAACTTTTTACACATGAGGTCGTCGACCAGACGCCGGCCAATTAAGTTCGCTATCAACAGAGCGAGTAGGGCTGCAACTTGCCAGTTTTCAGAAAATTAAATCAACGATTTACATACATACAAAGTCTACTTTTCAAAAGAATAGAGCGGATAGAATTATAAGAAAGCAGAAACAATATTTAAGCCTAAATGATCACAATCTTTACATCTAAAGGTTTCGATTACGAACAGTATCGACAAAGTTTTAGAAATGTGCCAACCCTAACGACTATAGAATGTCTTCAGCAGATGCATTTAAATTATAAGCAATTGGTCTCATTGGAAGACATAGTCTGTCTGCAGTCAATTCGCAAATTAGCTTATATTAACTTGACTATATTATACCAGAATCAGAATATACAAAAATTAAAAAGTAAAATAAATAAAGTACAGTCTATTTTATTTATTTTATTAAAAACTAGTTAAAGGGGCTACAATAAGTATAAGTAAAATGAATTAAAGCACGCTATAGATCGCAGGTGTCGGCAGAGATTATTGATTTCCATTTTGTACGGTGTAAACCTCACTTCACTCTTCCGCATTATAATGATATGAAACCCAATCAAATCAACAATCTTAATAAAATACCATTAACGAAAATTTAACATGTATATTTACGAGTAAAAACAAAAACCGACTTCAAATACTTCCGACTTCATATTACGAAATAGATTTAATCAGAACCTTTTTTTAAACTTCCTAAGCAAGTGCTTGACCACGATCTCACCTGGTGTTAAGTGGAAATGCAGTCTTGGGTGGTAAGGCGCACTAGCTTAGTAAATGCCTATTCACTTCACTCTTGAAAACACCCACATTGTAATCGGAGGGAAAGACGAAGCAAAGCTTTTGTTCGGGTTTGAGGGATGTTCACAACACAAGGATGAAATCCCGTCACATCTCCCATAAGAAAAAATAATCTCATCTATTCTCAATAATTTATTTTATTAATCTTATTAAAAAGCTATAAACTTAAAGAAAATTCAAGTGTTATAAAAATGATAATTTCTACAGATAAAATATATATTTTTATTTGTAAATATAATAGGAGACTATTAGCTACCTCAGAAGCTATCTAAGAGATAAAAACATCGAATGGACATTTTTCCATCCATTTTGTGCTTCATAGTTGATTAAAATTTATTTTAAATTCCAAGTCTCAATCACGGGATACTTTATTAGAATCTAGTCATGGTAGTTTAGTGGCGGTCGCTTTGAATTCCATAGTATGCGAGTTCGATCCCCGCTTCACTAATAAAATTGCTTGTTGCAATTTTAAGTGCTGGTTCACTACATGCTCGGCGGTGAAGGAAGGAGAGTTTGGTTGGGTCTTGTCTTTCGTTGGTTTGTTTGGTCGCTGTTTTAGGATTTCGGGAATGGATAGGAAGGTGGGAAGGGGGGGATCCGAGCGGGGGTCGGTGGGAGGGGGGAAGGGGAGCGTTGTGAATAATGTCGTAGATATTTTTCTAAGACGTGAAATCCGCCAATCCGCACTATGGCCGTGCGACGGGTTACGCCCTTTGTATTTTCTTTACAAAGAAAGCCTGTGCACTACAGTGATACATATAAATACTGTAACTTAAATTTTTTGACTATGGTTTTCCGATGCACTGACACTCGAATGGTGACAGTTGTTTTTTTGGAAGTAAAGTTTCTTTGCGCACGCTTTACTAGAGAGTAATAAGTAAGCTGGTGAATGCATTACGAAAAGTGTGAACGGGCGACACAAATGGAAGTTAAGAGGGAGATTTAAGTCGCTGAAGCTAGAAAGAATTTACTCTGAGTTAAGTTTCGTAAATTTAAGACAGTACAGTGTGTCTGTATTACCAAGAGAGCAGTGCGCTTGCAAAGATTCTTTTTTCTATATAAATATATATATTTACATATATATATGTATATATAGATGGAGATAAAGAAGTATTACTTCAGTAGTGTGTATCAATAATTATTTTTTCATTATATAATAGCACATGTGTGCGAATTCACAAACATTGTGTAACATTCCACCCGCACAGACAAACGATAATTCCAAACACACGACAATGAAGTGACACAGGTAACAAATGTAGGGGGTAACGCACGATAAATTAGAGCAGAGAACTAGCCGGCCGATTGTTGAACCTGTCTGCTATCTATCAGAATTAATGATTTTGGGGTTATCGGTAAAGGTAAACCACCTGGGGGAGCGACGACCCCACACGTTTATGATCGGTTCGGTAGCCTCAACCGAATAGACGATTAGATTTACTTGCCCTTTTTGATTCTAAGCAATTATAGATAGACTTCGCTTCCCGAAGTGGCACTCAAAGTTAGTTTAGCTTTTTGAATGTTCCTTAGATTATCCGTGAAATACTTACCGACCGAGTCGTGGTTCGGCCCTCTCGGGCGCCTTCGGATCGGAATGCTTACGTGTAACATAGTAACCGTCCAAGCCGAGATTACCCCTCACCGGGGGAACCTTTGTGTCGAGTTACTAGCGACAGAGATTCAGGCTAAGCGACCTAAGAGCTATGCCACCTCTCAATCCGGTGAAGCAGTCAAGGCCAGCTTCTCTGGCCAATCTGTGTAGTTCGTCAAAAAATATATAGATAGACAGATAAATTATTTATTTCACTAAAATATTAGGTCCTTATCATGATCAATGAACTACCGATGAGATGGCAAAAGTGCATAAATAGCAATGGTTCATACTTTGATTAAATAAATATATTATATTTTGAAAGAATAGACTTTAGGTTACTCCCTTACAAAACGCCAATTTCATATGTTAAGACCTAATATAAGTACAAAGGTGAACTTATTTATTTTCTTCCAGCTCACCTTTTAGTAGGTAACAGCTAAGAATAGCGTTTAAAACTAATGTACATTTACAGACACGTTAATATAAATTGCTTATATTAATAAAAACTTGGCAAACTCATCAGAGAGAGACAGTATTTTACGACTGCGTACCGTCTGCAACTTCACAAGGCACAAGTACGACATGGAATACTGTTCCTATCTCTGAACCGGGGCTCCCCAATACCATCTCCTTCCATTTAACCGTGTACAGCGTAGAGGTGGTCGGATCATCGACGATCAGTCGTTCCGATCGTCTTGATCTTCTGGGGCTGCGAAGAGATTTAGGGAGTTCTATCGCATTTACCACAGGGAGTGTTCTGAGGTATTGTTTGGAATCATCTCAGCTAGCGATTTCCAATATCGCACATCTCGGCAGAATTTCAAATTATATATATAATAAACGTGAAAGCTTATGTTACTATTAATTATTTTGTATCATTTGTGCTTTACGTATTTAATTTTTTTAAATGGTAACATTTTACATGTTATTTGATTCGGCTTAATTGAAAATACCAAATGTTAGATCGGATAATCGAATGGAACCTTGAAAGAAAATTATTATTATAAGACCTTCGACACACTCTGTAAAGGTGCCGAAACAAGGAGGTTTTATAAAAAAAATCAATATCAAAATTTTTCCGTAAATAAAAAGAAAATATTTAGGAAATTTAGAAGTATTAAATTTCGAAATTATATTATTCCTTCTCGTCGTTTAATATAATTAACTATTTGTGAAAACAATTCTTATAGGCCTAAAAGATTAGGCCATCAAAATGCTTCCAAAAAAATAAAAACAAAATGCTCAGTGATTTTCAATTTAAGAAATCACAATTTATAAATTATATTTATTATATTTTGTATTTATTTTTTAATTTAAAATTATGAAAATAATTTGCATTTCGTTGTGTTTCAAAATTGTTTATTTGAAGCTAAAGATATAGTAGTCACGTGGTTTCGCTGTGTTCTGGTCATGGACGAGATTCGGCGAAGTTCGTTGACCGGTCAGGCATCTAGCGACTGTAGAAAAAAATTGCAATCTTACCATTATGATGTCACTTCTCACCTGCCAAGGTTGTTTTGACTTTATTAATAGTATATATGCAAATATTCCGATACAATACCCTTTTGCTAACCGACTTCATAGAAAGAGGGTGTTGGTAATTGTCGGTATTTCGTAGTTTGGAAGGATTTGGTTTCCAATGATGTTCCACATAAATTTTGTTGGCATAGAACTTTAGGTTTTCAGCCCTGTAGTTCTGGGCTCTCCAGAATAAGACTACGGTATCCCCTGCCTGTCGTACAAGGCGACTAAAGGGGCCTCAGGTTCACTGGGCGATAAGGGCGTCTGCCACCAAAGTGGACAAGGGAAGTAGGCGACATCGGCTGGCCCGTGTCGCCTTCGCTGCGAGGGCACAGGGAGGAGGGAGTCACCTCCCCGGGACGTGCTCTCCTTGAGCACAGTGCAGAGGGGCTCCGGTGCGTTCCACGTGAGATCCCGGAGCCCCTCGTCATGCACCGAGGAAAGGGCCACCGGGAGGTTTTAGTGGGTAAGATCCCCACATAACCGCCGCCTTCCCCAGAAGGCGGGGTATCTTTGTGAAGATTTCCTCCCCGTCAACAAAAAAGGACTTTAGGTTTTAAGATATACAAAGAAATCATAATAAGTTCTCAATAACGACAGCTGACACAAATGTGGAAGAAGAAAAAGAAGATAGACGGGAGAATTTTTTAATTTAACTTTGATACATTGAAAATAAAAGAGACTTAGTACGTCGTAGAGTTTATCGTTTAATCCGCCATGTTTGTTTCGATTTGTAGATGAGCACAAATAAATCGAGCCGCGGTAGCTCAATTTCCGGGCGGTCGCCTCATGTTACATACAACGCTAGCAACCCGTCTTCGATCCCTGGTGCCAGCACCAATAAATTTAGTGTTTAAATTGTATGTGCCGATTTACCACGTGCTCGGAAAATATCGTAAGAAAACCTACATGTCTTTGAACCTTTTTCTAAGACATGTGAAGTCTGCCAATCCGCACTAGGGCCGCGTGGCGGACTATGCCCTTTTATACTCTTTACAGAGAAGGCCTGCGCCCAACAGTGGGACATATATTATATATAAAGGCTGTAACTATTACTTTAACTTAACAAATGAATTATTCATTTCATTTATATTTAAATCTTAAGTAAAGCTTTAACATTATTATCACAAAAATACGTAAAAGGACCATAGAATTTTTTTAAAAAAAATTGACCATACATGCGGTGGTTAGGGCAACATAGAGAAACACCACCAACGCGTGCCGAGTCCAGGAGTACCGCCTTCTATTAGACCATTGACCCAGCGATGGGTGATTTTTCCCTATCGGCCTTCATGTGGTTGGTAATATTGATGGGCACCGCCTGTCGTGTGATCACCCAGCACAATATCAAGTTTATAGGCGCAATTATTTATTACTATTGGTACGGATGAATAATGGTAAAGAGTGTACCAGGACCGTACTAACTAAAAATAGTAATATTATCTATATATATATAGAGAAAGTGTGTGGGTTTGTTCCATATAGGCTCCGAAACGGGTGGACCGATTTCAATGCAACTTTTAGGGAAACTTCAGATTGAACTGGCGAGTAATCCTGTAAAGTTGTGACGATCGTAGCACTCCTCTTTTTGAACTGTTCAACAAGTCAAAGGTCGTACTTTCATTTCTGACATTAACTTGAGCCCGATACTTCTTTGTATAAGTGATAAGAATGATATTGTATTTACTGATATGTACATGGGTTTAGAAATTAAAGAAATGAATAATTTAATATATCGTGAGAGTTAAATATATAATGATGTAAGTTTATTGTCTAAATGAAATAAAGCAAAATCTAGCCGCTAGTAATATCTAAAAAAATTTTTTATACAGCTTAAAATAATGGTTATAGTGTAGTTATAAGCGCGGGAAATCGCGATATACAAAATGGCGTCGTGGTACTTTTTTTCTATAAGCGGTGCAAGCCAAATTAAACTGGCGGTCGTTCGTTGACCCGCTCCGTCGTGCTCGCGTGACGTCACGTGACGTAGACAGCGCAACGTCACAATATGGCGCGCACGTAGCACGCAGCTGGCGGGCATGATGGTTTTAAATTATATCCGTTCAAGGTTTTCTTTTTCTTGCGAGTGCCGACTTGTTTTATGTTACTCTGTGACGTGTTTGACAGACTGTGACATTAATCATACGCATTTTCCGCACGAAACACATTTTTTTTTAATGAATTCCCAATAATCTCTGTTGTTTCTTTATTTTCATGGTGTTCATTTTTACATTTTATTATCATTGCTTATTTTGGACAAGCGGTTTGACTTACCATGTGATGGTTGGCGATTTGAATGAGACCAATGAGCCAACCAATGAGTTTCTTTCTTATTTCTTATGTAAAAATATCACTTCAATTATTCAATCGCCATTACTTAGGATCGATTATATTGTGTGTATGTGTGCCCATTCTTCTCTTCAGTAAAGTTGAGCTTTGATTTACGGGCAGTATGAAGGAATTTGGAAACACGCCAGTGATCTATAATATATCGTAGTAATTCTTAGATACCAAATGATACAGTGGATGCAGCGAATCAGTAAAATTCGGATTTGGAGGATAAAGGCAAGCTGTCTCTTATGAGTCCTATTACGTAATCAAAACTCAGACCGAATTCAGCTAATTTTTTTGAAAAAATTATCAACAATTTTTGTCAACTTCAAGCCATTTATAACATAGGAGTTTTTGACTATTTAGTCTACTGTAATTCTTATTGAGTTATTTTTCTGTTGTAACGAAATAAAGAACCAACATTAATTGCCGAACAGCGAAATTATATGTTTTTTAATGTTACACGTGACAACTTACACGCCTCCATTTATCGCGCGTGTGCCAGGTCGTTCACTTACGTTCATTATTTCCGATGAAATTTTATTGCCTCTATCATCTGTATTCATTTTGATGTGAACCAAAAAATAATAAATCACTTTCAATCATATCTCAGTATTTTTTTCTAAATTTGCGATGGTTAGAATAAGCATCAAATTTATTATCTTTCATGTTAAAGATTGTTTTAGACAAGTTTCCTACCAGAACTCCAATTCCTCCATTGATGACCATAAGAAATCAAATGTCAAAATAAATGTATACAAGAGATTAACATCGTAGCGTTAAAGAAGTCATTGAACTGTACGCTACGTCGTAGACACAGGCTACGATCAGTTTACAACTAACAGACAGTTTTTTTTGTTCTATATATTTTTAATTGGTTATACATTATTACAGCGCCTTATACATTATCAGTCTTACAAATAAAAATGAGTTAAAGCATATTTATTCCACCCTTAAACTAAGTTTAGTTAAACCAGGAATAAATTAAGAATAAGCTGAGAATAGTTTACCACAAATAAATCCGGAATAACTATGGTTTATCTATTCTTCCTTTACGTTAAAATGTACGAGTTGGTAACAGCGCAGTTAATGAGAAACCATACTGAAAAAATAATTGCAGTCTATGTAGTAGTCTAGTAATGTATCTGTCAATGTGTGGCGGTTATAAAAATATTCTGTACTTTATATATAGATAGAAGATAATCCACTTCCAAGCTTGTCCATAGTAAGAGACCTTTCAAATAAATGGTCTAGAAATATTATACCACTTTTAGAAAACCGATATTTTAATCGAAATAAAATTTATACAACGAGTCCTGCCATCGTGAAGAGTAGGAGTGTAGTAACATACTACACTCTTAGTAATGGCAGTGCAAGTAAGGGTTTTATTTTATTCAAGTTGTAAACCACAAATAAAAGAAAGAATGGAATGCTTTTTTACTTTTTACAATATTTTGTATATCGGATGAAATATATCCATATAAATATCGGTATTAGATTTTTTGGTTATTTTTTTTATATGATGATTCGATAATATCGGATTATATCAATATATCGCGTCCATATATCGATATTTTATGTAATATCGATATCTATTGTACACTCCTACTTGTAAGTCCTCTAATTTGTTTTAATTTTTCGTACTTCAGGTGAACGATATACTTTTGTTTGCCCTTCTCAAACATAGCAACTCGCATACAAAATTGGTTAGGAACATGTGTGGGATACGAAAATAAAACACACTAAATATTCGATTTAGAGACAATACGAGCGAAGCTGTCTCTTCTAACTGTATACCAAGTCACCTCGTTTCATAATGGCGCTGTAACAAGACGCGAAAAGTTCAAAGAACTGCAAATTGGAGTCAGACTATGACCTACATGAGCTCTCAGAGTTTGTTCTCAGAAAAGATTGCATTTTCGGAACAATAGATTTTTAACGTGTAAGCTTTTCAAAATGTTAGAATGTTTCCAAAATATTTGCTCGATTCTTTAAAATAAATATTAAGCTACAATAGACGTTTTCAATATGAGAGAAGCAACGTTTAAAAAATGTGTTTTCGAGGCCATTGGCAGTAAATAGTATACTGCCAATGGCCTCGAAAACACACACTCACACATTCACATCCCTGACCTCAATCAAACATGTAATAATAAGTATTATCAAAAATTAGGAAAACTTCGTTGGTAATCTGTACGGTTAAAGTTAAGTTAAAGTTACAACCTTTTTATAAATATGTCCCGCTGTTGGGCACCGGCTTGCAGTGCAGAGATAATATAAGGGCATAGTCCACCACGTGGCCCTAGTGCGGATTGGCAGACTTCACATGTCCTAGAAATATTTCTAAGACATGTAGGTTTCCTCGCGATATTTTCCTTCTCCACCATGCGCGTGATGGATCAGCACATAAAAACATATTATATTTATTGGTGCCGGCACCGGGGATCGAACTCGGGTTGCTAGCGTACCGTGCAACTTGAGGCGACCGCAAGGACACTGAGCTACCACGACTCTTGTTTATTGTATATGTATATTATTTATTTTATCAGATCTCACGTCATTACTTCTGAACTATCATACTGTATGTTTTTACGCAGATTTCTTTGTATTCTCTAAAAATGGGATCAGCAGTTTGGCGACTCACTTGCAATACTTGCCGAGTTATATATCGCAGTCACGTGATGCGTGTTTATTGTGGTGGCGTGGTCACAAAATAAAAAAAATAATCAACTAGAAAGAAATTTTGGCTACCCTAAGTACTTGAAATAGTACGTCAATGGCAGCAAAATGAAATACTGTGTTATCTTAAATTTATACTATACTAGCGTACCTAGTACGCTTCGCCAGGTTAGATTTTGCTTTATTTTATTTAAACAATAAACATACATAATTAAATATTTAACTTAACTCTCACAATATATTAAATTATTCATTTCTCTTCGTATTCATTTTCTTTTATTCTCTTCTCGAGCGGATGAAGATCATTACGTACATACAGTACATATCAGTAAATACAATTTCATTCTTATCATTCATACAAAAACATATCGGGCTCAAGTTAATGTCAAAAATAAAAGTAAGATGTGCGGCTTGTTTGACAGTTCAAAAGATTACTCGCCAGGTCAATCTGAAGATTCCCTGAAAGTTTCATTTAAATCAGTCCAGCCGTTTCGGAGTCTATAAGGAACAGACCCACATACTTTACCTATATATATAGATGTATATATAGGTATTTAAAGTATGGATTACACAGTATATTTATATATTATACGTTCAACTACGAGGCTGTGTACATTATTCATGTTATGTTGTGATTTGGTTACTCTGATTTATTATTCATCAATATTCACTCTAATTCCGTGTGAATAAATGGCAGGAGAAAATATTCAGGTGCCAATAAATTATTATTTCTAAATATAACTTTACAAATTTGTTTAAGTTAGTATAGTCTGTTAAATTTGTGTTATAAAAAAGCAAGATGGCCGCCATAATGGTGACACTTTCCAAAAACAAGAATAAATTTTCTTTGCCGTTCTTACATTAATTGGTCTAATTATAATAAAAGATTTATGTATCTCAAAAATTAAAATGTAAATTGATATTAAAATTTTATGACTTGCTCCTTATTTTGACTGTTAAATAAAAAATGCATTAAATCGAACATATTATTATAATTTTCTCTGGCAACACCAAACTTATTTCAACTGTTTAAATTACATATACTTTATCTCATTCTAACATTGACGTTTCGAAAGGGACACGTAACAAGCGCAAAATACGCTATCATTCTGTGTCATCTTTGAGTGTTGGTTTGTAAAATTATCTTCTCAACTTAAGTGGTTATAATATGTATTCAAATTTTAGATCCGGGCTTCATCCGAATGTGACCTCAATTCCTTAGCGGATAGTGTTGATAACGGCGTGGGTCGCACTTTCCGATAGGCGGTACTGACAAACGGTTGACCTACATACCGGTCGCGGGGATGTGACCTCGCGAAGTTTATTGTCAATAGCATCGATCTTGAATACGGAGCCGGTGCCTACGCCGACGAAGTTTGAATGCAAATTATTTATTATGTAGGTTCCTCGTGATTTATGTTTTACTGGTCACTTCTAGACAAACTAAAAGATAATCAATGCATGACCACTAACTAGTACAGAGATAATTAAATATGTCTGAACCATTAATTTGCTCAACTCCATGAGTAATGTCAGCTTGTCAATTTAAAATCTAGAGTTTGAATCGTAGGTCGTATCGTATATACCGCAAAATGCATAAATATTTTTTTCGAAAGACATCACTATAATCAATATAATACAACAAGTAAAACTGGATGAGTTTGTGACTGCTGTTAGTAAAATGGTTGTTCATTTAATGTCGTCAGAACGCACACCTAGTAATAGATAATGCTGTATTAGAAGTAACGTCCTGTAATATTCATCTGTAAAGAGAGCAATAGTCCACTACGAGCGTCCCTAGTGTCAGTTAATTTTATAAGACGAAGTTATCCCGAGCAATTTGAAAGTGACAGTTGGATATGGTAAAAGTATTACAGAGAAAATAAAATTTGTAGAGGGTCATTAAGGTGTGACGCTAATAACAGCGTTGGAAAATGTGATAAGAGAAAAGTGTGATTTGAAAGTGATGTGACGAGCATAAATAAAGGTTCGGTTCGGTTGTTTGAATGTGTTAGTTAAAGTTACAGCCCCTATACATATAATATATGTCCCACTGTTGGGCGCAGGCCTTCTCTGTAAAGAGAGTATAAGGGCATAGTCCGCCACGCGGCCCTAGTGCGGATAAACAGACTTCACATTCCTTAGAAAAAAATTCTAAGACATATTCCTCACGATGTTTTTCTTCACCGCCGAACGCGTGGTAAATCAGCACTTAAAATTGCAACAACAAACTTATTGGTGCCGACACCGGGGATCGAACTAGCTAGCGTACTATATACTACGTACAACATTTTTTTTGTTAACGGGTAGGAAATCTTCAAAAAGATACCCCGCCTTCTGGGGGGAAGGCGGCGGTTATGTAGGATTTTACCCACTAAAACGTCCCCGGTGGCCCTTTCCCCGGTGCATGACGAGGGAGGGCTCCGAGATATCCAGTGGAACGCACCGGAGCCCCTCTACAATGTCCTCAAGGAGAGCATGTCCCGGGGGAAGGTTACTCTCTCCACCCTCTTTGCCCTCACAGTGCAAGGCTACACGGGCCAGCCGATGTCGCCTTCTTCCCGGGTCCACCTTAGTAGACGACAAAGGCCCCCACCCTTGTCGCCCAGTGAACCCGAGGCTCATTTTAGTCGCCTTATACGACAGGCAGGGGATACCGTAGTCTTATTCTTGAGAGCCCAGAACTACAGAGCTGATGTACTACGTACAACTTGAGCCAACCGCCCGGACCCTGAACTACCACGGCTCACTATTGAACTATACATTCTAAAGTAAGGAGATGATAAATTAAGTTGGATAAGCGGCATACATTATCGGAATTATGGTTAGAACCTAGTATGTGCATGTTTATTTATGTGTATTTAACCCGAACGAAGCGATTTGCTTCGTCTTTCATTCTTCGTACAGCAAAGGACTGGAATAGTTTGCCCGCGTCGGTCTTTCCTTTAGATTACAATGTGGGTATTTTCAAGAGTAGAGTGAATAGGCATTTACTAAGCTAGTGCGCCTTACCATCCAGGACTGCATTTCCACTTAACATCAGGTGGGATCGTAGTCAAGCACTTGCTTAGAAATCTATAAAAAAATTAAAAAAAAAAAGTGTATATTTATTAATAACTTATATATAGAGATGACATATTTAGTATAAGTGTGTATATTTTTTCGTCATATTTATTCATGCGTCATACTGTATTCCATTAGCTTGATTCATATATTTCCTGTCTATACAAAGATTGCTTGGAAGAGATCGTTCATCGTACAACAAATTGAAAAATACACTGTGTTTACATAATATAGTACTGTATTACTTGCTTTTGGTACATAATAAAGTTGTATCTATCTATCTACCGTTGGATATGTATTCGAAAATGAACTCGTCTGAAAAATCAAGATAAGTTTGGCAGATTATTTACGCACGTCTTATTCCCCTGGTGCTCGTGAATTGTGGTGATCAGGTAAGGAGAAAGGACTCCGTAATATCTGCCTATCCCTCTAGATCATATGCATAAATTCTTTTATTATACTTTTTTTCTGATTTGATAATATGGTGGTTCAAATATCTGCCGGCTTTACGATTTCTTACGTACAAAATATCCTTTGCCTAAAGTTTGTGTCCAACGTATATTGGTGGACTCACCAGCTGTCACATAATATTATCCTAGTTCTTATAAAATCTATCGTATTTATAATATATCTATAAGCTTGGTCGAAAGCGATAGCTTGAGTTTTTTTTATATAATTTCTTGAAAATCATTTGAAAAATGTACCAGGACGTCATAAAAGTTAAAAGCTTTAAACTAGATGACGCGAGTTAAACAGGAAAACACTATGACTACACGTAACTTACGACGCAGGTAATTTCGGTATTAAAAAATTCACTTTATCGTGTTTAACAATTGTATTTTTTTCTTCAATATCAATGATTCATGCGTTTTAATGACGTAGCAGCTTCGAAGTAATTTTATAAATGCGGATGTCGAGTTGAAAATATACATTGACACACTTATAAAAGTTTTGGGTGCCATTAAGGCATTTGTTACTTAACCTACTTAACTCGGAAATGAAGTCATTGTTAAGGTATGCCCCTGTAGTTCTGGGCTCTCAAGAATAAGACTACGGTATCCCCTGCCTGTCGTACAAGGCGACTAAAAGGGGCCTCGGGTTCACTGGGCGACAAGGGTGGGGGCCTGCGTCGTCCACCAAAGTGGACCCGGGAAGAAGGTGACATCGGCTGGCCCGTGTCGCCTTTCGCTGCGAGGGCACAGGGGAGGAGGGAGTAACCTCCCCCCGGGACGTGCTCTCCTTGAGCACAGTGCAGAGGGGCTCCGGTGCGTTCCACGTGATATCCCGGAGCCCCTCGTCATGCACCGAGGAAAGGGCCACCGGGGAGGTTTTAGTGGGTAAGATCCCCACATAACCGCCGCCTTCCCCCCAGAAGGCGGGGTATCTTTGTGAAGATTTCCTCCCCGTCAACAAAAAAAAATGCGCCTGTACAATATTTTGGGGTGCGGTATACGAAACATGAAGTACACACACACTATTCAATTATTGACGTAACCATCTCCTAGCTTATGATTTAAAAAAATGCCAACAGTTTTAATTAATTCGTACAGCAAAGGACTGGAATAGTTTGCCCGCGTCTGTCTTTCCTTCCGATTACAATGTGGGTATTTTCAAGAGTAGAGTGAATAGGCATTTACTGAGCTAGTGCCCCTTACCATCCAGGACTGCATTTCCACTTAACATCAGGTGGGATCGTAGTCAAGCACTTGTTTGAAAAGTATAAAAAAAAATTTCAATGGCTTCTCATATTGCACTAATAGGTCGGCATATAGGCTATAAGGCTACGTGTTATAGGACGCGAGGATTTATTTGTTGAGATTGACTTCAAAATATTTTTTTTTATTTTGATTTCTGCGATCATTATGTAATTAGCTTCACTCCTAACGCAGTCATTTATATACCGATTTTGATATATTTTGCTTGATTTGGTATCAATTACCGTGTGAATTTGAAACTTCTAAAAAATCTAATGGAACAATCCTTGATGAGTGAGATATTGGTAAGTATATGACAATTGCAAAGCGCCTGTATTTTGTTTCTTATTTCATATTTTTATGTTTAAGAAACTTTAATCTCACTTAAGACAATGCAAGGCACTATGAGAACAATAAATCTATATATATAAAAGAGAAAGTGTGTGGATATGTTCCATATAGACGCCGAAACGGCTGGACCGATTTCAATGAAACTTTCAGGGCAATCTTCAGATTGACCTGGCGAGTAATCCTGTGAAGTTTGGTGACGATCGGAGCACTCCTCATTTTGAACTGCCAAATACAGCTTTTATTATATTCTATTATAACCCAAATTTGTATTATCACATGGGTTGTGTATATGTCATTATGAACCATATTGAATTACAATGGAGTGTATTGCATGTACATGGGTGTAGGTAATGATCTTCACCCGCTCGAGAAGAGAATGAATGTGGAGAGAAATTAAAAATTTAATATATTGTGAGAGTTAAATTTAACATGTTATATAAGTTTATTGTTTATATAAAATAAAGCTAAATCTAGCACGGCGAAGCAGGCTAGGTACGCTAGTAGGATCAGCCCTGTAGTTCTGGGCTCTCAAGTATAAGACTATGGTATCCCCTGCCTGTCGTAGAAGGCGACTAAAAGGGGCCTTGGGTTCACTGGGCGACAAGGGTGGGGGCCTTTGTCCTCCGCCAAGGTGGACCCGGGAAGAAGGCGACATCGGCTGGCCCGTGTCGCCTTGCATTACGAGGGCACAGAGGGGAGGGGGGAACCTCCCCCCGGGAAGTGCTCTTCTTGAGTACAGTGCAGAGGGGCTCCGGTGCGTTCCACTGGAGATCCCGGAGCCCCTCACCATGCACCGAGGAGGGGCCACCGGGGAGGTTTCCTCCTCGTTAACAAAAAAAAAGGGTACGCTAGTAGGATATACGCAAATAAAATGACATTGTCAACCAAAAAATCCTAGCTAGATTGATTTATCGTCCCCGAAACCGCCAATTTCATGAAAATCATTGCAGCCGTTAATCCGTGCTGGTTTTGAAGACATTAGATATGTAATAAGTTATTTGTGAAAACTTATAATTGGCCTTAATGTAGTTTTATCTTTTTGTAATAAGTATTCTAGCTTCTAAGTAATAGAAAATAAATTGAAAGGATCCATGTGAGCGATTCTCTTTGTTTCAAATGAACAAACATAATAAAGCATCCGCGGACGGGGCCCGGGGCTAGCGATGCCCGAGACGAGCGTACGCGGCACTTAACATGAAGTCCAAAGGTTGGAACTAGCATTGATACTGTAACGGTCGCCCCACTAACAACCTCTCGATCTTCTCAATACAGCAAGCGGCCCCGGCCCGTTATATCCCATATATACATTTCCTATTTACTTGAGCGGAACGAATGGAAAATTTATTAGAAGAAAATAAAAACACTGTTGCCAGCAAGTTAAACTGACCGACAAGGAATTGAAATAAATGTTACTAGTAAATCGAATACCTCGAAGTTTATCTTTGGTTCTTGGGTCACAGGACTCCTTGCACGGGACTGTATGAACACAGACATTTTATATTGACATCATACAAACAACACATTAGAAGAGACAGACAAATAAAAATACAGTTAAACAAAGGAAGAACGGTCAAATAAGATGTGTTGCCAACCTTGGACATCGTCTTACGTCGGCGACATATGCTGTTACAAAAGTGCATAGCGGTGATTTTCAGCGGTGCTCAGGACTACCCAATATCGATATATAGGTCTCATTATCTCTATTCTTGCCATAGTTCCGTGGAAAAGAAGCAACTGATCGAGTCGTGGTTCAGCCCTCTGGGATCGGCATGATTGCGTTTAAAAGTAATCGTCCAAGACGAAGTTACCCCTCACTGGGGGGACCCTTGTGTCGACTTACTAAGAATTATTATAAAGTTAAATAGCCAGCCCTGTAGTTCTAGGCTCATAGAATAAGGCTACGGTATCCCCTGCCTGTCGTAGAAGGCGACTAAAAAGGGCCTCGGGAAAAGGCGACATCGGCTGGCCGTGTCACCTTGCACTGTGCACACGAGGGCACAGGGATTAACCTCCTCCCCGGGACGTGCTCCCCGAAGAGCATAGTGCAGAGTGGGCTCCGGTGCGTAGAGATCACGGAACTCCTCACCATGCACCGAGGAGGGATCAAGGGTTTTAGTGGGTAGAAACCTCACATAACCCCCCTGCCGCCTAGAAGGCGGCGTATCTTGTTGAAGATCTCCCCCGCGTCAACAAAAAAAAAGGTTAGTTAGAACTAAAGTCCCAAATGACTATACGAGCTTAGACGGTTTGGCGCTCGTATACATAAGTTAGATGGTGAAAAGTTGTTTAATTTGAGGTTGATGCAACCAATACGTATCGTTTCTGAAAATTGTACTGAGTCAGATGAACCGGGAATTTTTTATAAATTATTTTGATTAATAGAATTAATTTCTTGAATCAGGTTAAGTACCACAAGACGACACTTTTGCAATGATTCTTGTTTTATAATTTGATGTGTATGTTTAAAATCGGAGTTAACTTGATTAAGAAGCGAACATACGATAATAGATAGTTCAGCGGTAATTGAAATTTAAAAGTGGCATATAAGTTAGTTTAGCTTAGATTGTCCCAATAGATTTTGTTAATAAAATAGCTACCGACCGAGTCGTGGTTTTTTTTTTGTAACATGAGGCATTACTACTGACTTATATCTAAATTCAGAGTTTTATTGCCCCTTGTCCTTTTTAATCTAAGAATAGACGTAGTATGCCTATGCTATTTCTAGTTACCCTAACGAGGATAAGGTTAGGGCAGTTTTCCTCCCATGCCTTTCCTCTCATCCTTCATATACTCGTACATTCCACTTACATACAATTTATTTCTACTTTCGCTTTTTATATTTCTATTTCTAATATATACACTTATTCTTTTATTTCTTATTATATTTATGACATTTCCTTATTACTAATCTTATTTTATTACAATTTATCCTAGTACTATTTTAATTTTTATAACCAATGGTGGGCTCTCAACTCACACTATGTTTAGTGTGTGTTTAGATTCTCCTTATTTGCTAGTGTTATTCCTTAATGCTGCCTTTTCTGCTATTTTCCTGCAGTAGCAAAGGAATTTTGACTAACTTCTTTGTTTTCTACTAGCGACTGTAAGTTTTCCTTGCTAATTTTAATACCTAAAGCTATCTCCAGTCCGAGTCTTGGTTTTTTTTTTGTAACATGAGGCATTACTACTGACTTATATCTAAATTCAGAGTTTTATTGCCCCTTGTCCTTTTTAATCTAAGAATAGACGTAGTATGCCTATGCTATTTCTAGTTACCCTAACGAGGATAAGGTTAGGGCAGTTTTCCTCCCATGCCTTTCCTCTCATCCTTCATATACTCGTACATTCCACTTACATACAATTTATTTCTACTTTCGCTTTTTATATTTCTATTTCTAATATATACACTTATTCTTTTATTTCTTATTATATTTATGACATTTCCTTATTACTAATCTTATTTTATTACAATTTATCCTAGTACTATTTTAATTTTTATAACCAATGGTGGGCTCTCAACTCACACTATGTTTAGTGTGTGTTTAGATTCTCCTTATTTGCTAGTGTTATTCCTTAATGCTGCCTTTTCTGCTATTTTCCTGCAGTAGCAAAGGAATTTTGACTAACTTCTTTGTTTTCTACTAGCGACTGTAAGTTTTCCTTGCTAATTTTAATACCTAAAGCTATCTCCAGTCCGAGTCTTGGTTCGGCCCTCTCAGGCGCCCTCGGATCGGACTGCTAACGCGTAATAATGGTAACCGTCCAAGCCGAGGTTACCCCTCACCAGGGCGACCCTTGTGTCGAGTTACCACCTATAGAGGTTCAGGCTAAGCGACCTAAGAGCTATGCCACTTCTCAATCCGGTGAAGCAGTAAAGGCCAGCTTCTTTGTGCCAACTGTGTTAATTCGTCCAAAAAAAAAATCTTTCAATTTACTATTTTTGTTAGTTTTCTATTGATTGGTGTATGACCAAATACAGAAAATATAATTTACATTTGTCGCCTTTTCCATCGTAAATCGATTTAATACTGAATTGTGTAATTATATCCGAAAATATGGCGTGTGAAATCATTTTGCATACCAAATAAAGCTTTAATAGGTGACGCTAAATTATTCATATGACAGAATTTATTTGATTTGTATTTAAAATACTTTTATGATGAAAATTGTAGACGAAGACCGGAAATTTTAAAAAAAACTTTTAAAAACCATTCTCATTGACAGAGAGAGATAGAAAAATATACCGAGTAATCGGCTATCTGCTTATTTTAAAAGAATTACACACATATAAGAAACAGTGTATACTAGGACTGTACGATATATATCGATATTACATAAAATGTCGATATATGAACGCGATATATCGCTTCAATCCGATATTATCGAATCACCTCATATCGGTATTTATATCGATATTTTTCATCCGATAACCAAATATCGTATATACTTATTAACTTAGTTACTACACTCCTACTCTCCGCGATGGTAGTATTAGTTGTGTGAATTTTGTAATCTTTTTTGAGCTACTTAAATAAAAATAAACGATAAAGTATAGTTCGACACAACATTACGATATATTATATCGACAAATATATCGATATATTTTTTGCATGGACATCCCTAGTGTACATACATATTTTTATTCATGAGTTCGACTCCCAGTCGGCTTGTACCCATGAATTGCCGTTTTTACTTTTTTTAATTTAGTTTCAATATGTGGCGGGAATAATCTAACCACAAATTTCAGAATTTTTTTTTACTTAAAAAATAGCTTTTCTGTAATGTGAGTAACTAATTGAAGATCACTCGCAAAACGGCGACAGTAAAACACCGCGCATGATAACACGTATTAGCTGTAATTAGCTAAGCAGTAAAGAAATATATCTCCCAGTAAGAGTTAGATCCGTAAGCGCTTCCAGTGAACGCTGTTGTAAAACCTTTACAACGGTGCAAAAATAGACTGAATGTGAACTGCACTACGCTTGATGGCGACGGCGATTTTATATTGATTGATGGCGGCGAAGCCATGGACCAAATCCGCTGCCACAAGCAAAACTACCCAAGTTTTGCTCGTTTTCTCCCGCTCCCATGTTCGGTCTCATGTTCTGACGCTTTGCGTGGAGTGGTGAAGGGGAGATACGGTGTCTCTGGTCATGCAATGATAGTGGAACATCTCCGCTGAAAATCAGCGCTGTATCCATTGCATATGCATCATTGATACAGCACATACTGAGACGGCGTCCAATGTTGGCATCCTATCCTATTTGTCTGTTTCTTCCTTTAATTGTATTTTATTTATTTTTCTTTCTTTTTGCTATATTTTATTTAATATGTATAATATATGTATCTAATGTGTTTGTATATTGTGATAGCAATAAATGTCCATGTCTGTCTATGTCTATGTCTTTGAGTTTTAGTCAGTGCAAGCCAAAATAATTCACCCTTCTTCCGGAGAAAAAATTATATATTAAGACTAACACTGAAGATTATGGTGACTTCTTCTTCTTATATGTCCCACTGTTGGGCTCGGGCCTTCACTGTAAAGAGAATATGAGGGCATAGTCCGCCACGCGACACTAGTACGGATTGGCAGACTTTCCATGTCTTAGAAAATTTTCTAACCCAGGTTTCCACGTTGCTTTCCTTCGCCGCCAAGCGCGTGGTAAATCAGCACTTGCAAAAAACATGTTTATTGATGCCGCAACTAGGGATCGAACTCGGATTGCTATCGTACTACCCGGACACTGAGCTACCACGGCTCAGATGCTGAGAAGTATACACTCCTTCAATTCATCTTGATGAATTCGCTGGTAAAAGACGTATTGGTCGGATAAGGAAATCATGGCTGCGTAACATCAGAGAGCGAACTTCCAACCTTTCGCCGTCGGAGAAGCACTTTAGAGAGAAGGCAACTTCTCTGAAATATGTTGAATCTTTTAGTATTAATATCATGGCTATCACTTCTGTGGTTTTTTTTAGGCTAAACTTTTTTTTATACTGTCAAAGCAAGTGCTTGACTACGATCCCACCTGATGTTAAGTGGAAATGCAATCCTGAATGGTAAGGCGCACTAGCTTAGTAAATGCCTATTCACTCTACTCTTGAAAATACCTACATTGTAATCGGAAGAAAAGACAGACGCGGGCAAACTATTCCATTCCTTTGCTGTACGAAGAATGAAAGACGAAACAAAGCGCTTCGTTCGCGTTTGAGGAACGTTCACAAGAAAAGGATGAAATTCCGCGGTGCGTCTAGAAATCCGATGGTGGAACAGGGATGTAGGAATTAGAGGGAGATTGTACCAAAAAGATCTCATACATAAGTTTCTTCTTAGTTAAATAGATTTCTTTTACAATTTAATCTCTTTTTGCTACATTTATAGCGGTGTCATAAAATTGTGTCCACTACTCCGTTATCTCGCCATCCCAGTTCCGAGAGGCCCCATATCAGGTGAGGTGTAACTGTTAGTTACTCGTTAAACCTCCGTATCTGGGTCAGCCGTTATTGATAGTACACCTTAATTTATGGTCTAGTCCGCTGTGTGCGGTTGCTTTATTTACTGGCAACACCGTATCTAGCACCATTAGCGCTTTAACTTTTGACTTATTGCTTGCCTTAGATCATGGTTCTACGTTACGTAGTTAGTCACGCGTGGAGTAGGCAGAGGTCATTTCGTGAGGTAGCTCCGAGCTTATTTCAGTATAATTATTAGGAATGTTAATATAAGATCTCATGTAATTTTAATCCTGGCAGAGAAGTCAGAAACACGCTTATTCTAGCAAATAAATGTTCAAAATGGTAAGTTCGACAGTTAATTGTTGGGGAGGCGGGAATCAACCAGTAATGTATTTACATTTATTGTAAATAGCTCTGATAATTTTATGAACTAACAGAAACTAGATTTTAAATAATTATTTTAACCATGAACACAAAATATTAAAGACAATTTTACGTTGATGTATTTTACGAAGCCCACGTAAACATTCCAATTTCTTAATACAATTCAAAATTTGTTCGAAATGAACGGTAAATAAAAAAAAAATGTTATGCATGTTTTTTTTTAATCCTCATGTAGGTCGAACAGGACGTGGCGGTAAATTTCGTCCCGTTATATCAATGGCCAGTAATCACTGCATTTATAATGAGGTATAAAGATGGCGTCTTTCTTCGCAATGCATTTCGGTCAGTGGGTCAAACGTTAGACGGGAAGAAGAGTTGAATGCTAATTATTGAATAATGATTCGTGTTTGTTACAGGTATTGTCGTTTATTAGGAATAAATACAACGTAACATAACCCCCTAAATCATATTTAGCAGGTTATGTTACGTCGTTGTCTAAGGTGTGGTAATTTTTATGATATGATTTTTACCTAACGCTCCGTATAAACTATTACGACATTTTCCATTGAAAGGAGATTCGAAAAAGTTCCTCCAATTGAAAGGAGGTTCCATACGAAAAAATCGATATTAAAAAAATCGGTAAATAACTCCTCTATACCCCTGAAATTCCAAATAATTTCAGGGAAAAATTCAATGGAAGCGTCAATAACCTAATGGTTTAGGGTACGGTCTGCGAATCGTAAAGTCGCAGGTTCGAATCCACCATTCGAATATTGACGTGAACGATGGCACAAGCTTAATCGTAATTTACCTAATATTCGGCGGAATATATAATACTCGTATATATATAAAAGAGAAAGTGTATGTGTTTTTTCCATATAGGCTTCGAAACGGCTGGACCGATTCCAATGAAACTTTCAGGGAATCTTCAGATTGATCTGGCGAGTAATAAATAAAAATACTGTAAAGTTTGGTGACGATCGGAGCACTCCTCTATTTGAACTCAACATACAAACATACGTCGTAATTTTATTTCTGACATTTACATGAGCCCGATATGTTTTTGTATAAATGATAGGAATGATATTGTATTTACTGATATGTACATGGGTGTAGGTTGAGAATGATCTTCACCCGCTCGAGAAGAGAATGAATACAGAGAGAAATGAATAATTAAATATATTGTGGGAGTTTTTTTTTTTTGAAAAGAAATATTTCTTTTTTTTTATCAGAAATATTACTAACAATCTTGTTAACCATTCCAACTAAGCTTAAGCTTGTGCTAGGACATGATTCACGGCAATAGTCGAATGGTGGAATCAAACCCACGACCTTATAATTCGCAGGCCGTACCCTAAACCATTAGGCTATTGACGCTTAAATATTTAAGGATGAATGGCAAGGTTGAAGATGACCGGCCCTAAGGGGTCTCCCTGCTGACACCCTACCGAAGATAGAATAAAATAATTTTTATATATTAATTTGGAAGATGAGCAGCATTGCCAAAGAAACCCAAAAATGTCTGGAAAATTTTGTTTCACTTGAGTCAAAAGGGCGCCTCTATCGATAGAATTAAAGGCGTTCCTTATGTCCACTTTCAGCAACACTTCTCTGCCGTCACTTTTTTTTGGACGAACTATTACAGTTGGCACAGAGAAGCTGGCCTTTACTGCTTCACCGGATTTGAGAGGTGGCACAGCTCTTAGATCGCTTAGCCTGAACCTCTATTAGGTGGTAACTCGACACAAGGGTCCCCCCGGTGAGGGGTAACCATGGCTTGGACTGTTACCTTATTACGCGTTAGCAGTCCAATCCGAGGGCGCCCGAGAGCGCCGAACAAAGACTCGGCCGGTAGCTATTTATTAACAAAATCTATTGGGACAATCTAAGCTAAACTAACTTATACTTCGGGAAGCGAATCCGCCGTCATTGCCCAGGAAAGTTCTAAATGCGTGGACAGCTGCTTCACATCCCCGCGTGTATGTAAATTTATTGTTTAAATAAAATAAAGCTAAATCTAGCCCGACGAAGCGACGCTAGTAGGAATTTAAAAATATTCCTAACATGCCGAACGGCGCGTCTCTACTATAACTAAGACCATTTTCATATTAACAGTCCGTGATATATTTAGTACACAATCGGCGCGTAATGTTACATTGCGATGTAAATAAGGTGGATGTGTTGCACAGCTATCCACCATAAATGTCCCACAACAACTCTCAGGGTGTAGGAGGTTCGATGTCCGGTAACGGTACCACTAAACTGGGTTACAAGGCTTCGCTAATATCATTGCAACGCACTTACCGTTAGCGATCATGTGGCGAGATCTCACGGTGTTTATATATACAAATACTTCAACCGTCCGTCTGTAGTAAACGGTTCACGATAAAAAAAATAATCTGTCAAATCTCACTATGTCAGTAAGTGTAGCTGTCACAAATGTCATGTCATATCACAAATGTCAAATCTACACTAATACACTAATGAATGGGTCGTTAATTTTAGCAGTTGTTACTATGAAAACTTCAGAAATAATAGACAAGGTACTATAAGATGCCCCGTGTTTCGGAGAAGGTTTTATTCTATACTGTCGGTTACTCCGCCAGATCCTTTATTTTTTTGGTTTAAAAATGTTATTGTTCCTACCATCCAATTTGACGTTTAGTAATTATATTATAAGATAAAATAAACCAAATTAAACACTAATTTGACAAGATTTGTTAATCTGTCAACTTTCGCGCGTTTTTTTCAATATGTTATTAACATTGGTATAAAAAAATTAGAAGATTTAATTTTAATGATGGAATAGACGAATCCGCGAGTACCAGCCAGTGCTCGCGTCGACCATGTCTACATGAACTCAACATCGTTTACAATATTGAAGGATGAGTAATACATGAAAGGTCAGCATTGGATGGTGGGTTTGAATGTGTAATCCAAGAAGGTTGTATTGAGGTTACATAACTGTCCGTGTGACACGTGCTGGGGCCGCGGTAGTGCTTGCTTGTTTTGCATTAGGTCGTCTTATGGCAGCCACACACGTAACGATTTACTTGCGAGCGACCTAGAGTCTAGACCGAAACAGATGCCGACACTCGAAACTCAACTTCCCATACACTTAACTGGAGAGCTCATTATATGCTAAACTCGATTATGTATTAAAAATCTCAGCGTTTACGGCTTACTATTAATGCTCCATTTGTATCTTTCAGCTCAGCTGTATGAACATACATATAAGTGTTTATATATGAATTATATATACACAATTGTTCAAGAGAGAAAGAATGTGCGAGTCTAGTGCTCTCTCTTGAACCTTCAGTGTAATACAGACAATTGGCTTAAATGTTGTCTTAGATATACGAAACGTAACTGCTTGTAATAGAAAGAGAGAAAGAAAATTCTCAAACCTCTCTCTTTTGTCCCTAAAGTAATATACGAACCATAACTCCTTTTCTTTCTATCTACACGAAAATATATCTGCCTCACAACCTCCGCTCGCCGCGCCTCACACTTTTCGTAACGCATTCCACCAGCCCAATCTCCAAGTCAAATGTGCGTAAAGAAGATTAACTTCCTACTTCCAGATTTAAATATATAAATAAACGCCTCACATCAAAGTCACGTCACACAGCGTCAACCAATTTGTCTAAGATTTAATTGAGATAGCACATAGTAGTTAACGATTAACATCCGTTAATGGCGCGCATTAACCCGACGATGGTGGCGTTATCATCATCGATCACTTAAGGTTCAACCTGGAATGCTGACCGCTAATAACTAATCAGATTTTATTGACGATTAAATTAGTTAACCGAGTAATTGAGTTGTCGCATCTTGATCGCAGACAGTTGGTACTCGTGAGTTTTGACGTGAAACTTCCTTGCTGTGGGTAACCAAAAACTTATGAAACAACCAATATCAATTATTATGTCATTGGAATTTAGAGAATTTTTTAATTATATTTATTTTAATTACGTATTGACAAACTAATAATTAGTGATTATATCTTTATTGGTACCGCTAATTGTTTTATAATGACGTATTAGTAATATTGTTGCAAATAACACATGAATGTATTTAGAAAACCGGAAAACTTCCAGATTACAATATAGAAATAGACATTTATTTATTGGCATCACAATACAAAAGCACATCACAGACTGAATATAACACACATTAAAAAATAATGAAAAATAGACAAACACAGTTAAAGTTACACCGACAAATAATACAACACATATGATGCCAATATCGGACACCGTCTCAGCATAAGCTGTCACAAGGATGCGACAGCGCTGATTTTCAGCGGTGCCCGGGACTACCTAAAGACGTGCGCCTTTTTATATTTAATTTTTCAAATGGTTTTTTCACCCAAATGGTTGCTCGGTCTCTACTACGATGAGACCGAATAGGTTATCTTTGGGACAGCGCTGTAGTTCTGGCCTTCAAGAATAAGACTACGGTATCCCCTGCCTGTCGTACAAGGCGACTAAAAGGGGCCTCGGATTCACTGGGCAACAAGGGTGGGGACCTGCGCCGTTCACCAAAGTGGACCCGGGAAGAAGGCGACATCGGCTGGCCCGTGTCGTTAGAATATCATCATAGTAAATAAAAGCTTTATTTGACACTTCATAAAAAAGAGAGCTCCGATCTTCGACAATCTGAAAGTTTCTTTGAAATCGGTCCAGCCGTTTCGAAGCCTATAAGGAACAAACCGACACACATTCTCTTTTATATATATAGATAGAAACATGTAATGTTTGATCTCGACCCTTTGGGTCGGTTTTTAACACAATCAGTACTGGCTTACGCCAAGTGTCCTGGTCCAGGTGTTATCATTGTGTGTGTGTGTGTGTGTGTTGTGTGTGTGTATGTATTTGCGAGTGCGTGTGTAGTTCTGCGTGCGTCGTGTTAGGTTACACACTATCCGTGCGACAGTCTTGGTCATTTTGGAGAGTAAGCGTGGTTGGGTTTAAAAAGCGACGGACTATTGAGCATGTGTCTATCACTACTGATTTTTGCAGTGATATGTATGTGTTTTTATTGAGATCTAGTGATTTTAAGGCAAGACTATTAGTATATTTATTAGTTAAGTTACAGCCTTTATATATATGATATATATGTCCCACTGCTGGGCAGAGGCCTTCTCTGTAAAGAGAGTATAAGGGCATAGTCCGCCACGCGGCCCTAATGCGGATTGGCAGACTTCACATGTCGTAGAAAAATTTTCTAAGACATGTAGGTTTCCTCACGATGTTTTCCTTCACCGCCGAGCGCGTGGTTAATCAGCACATAAAATTGCAACAACAAATTTATTGGTGCCGGCACCGGGGATCGAACTCGGGTTGCTAGCGTACTATGCAACTTGAGGCGACCGCCCGGACACTGAGCTACCACGGCTCATTATTATTATATTTATTGATAAATTATTATTAGTTATATTTAGTGTAGATCATTAATTATATGTATATACTTGTATGTGCACGCCATCATACTTAGCAATAAGGTCGGCCATTGTACAACGAATTGTGCCATAGTTATGTAATTTTCTCCTTGTTTGATTAGGTTGTACTTACTATATCTATCTATTTATCTATAAATAATTGAAGATTAATAAAAGAGTTGTCTACTCCAGCCAGCTTTCTACGACCACGCCCGACTTGGTAAAAAAAATTCGCCTCTCACCACGCCGACCTTTCTCCACCGACGCACTGCACATGTTTCTTTACCACGACTCTAAACGCCAAAAATCCGCGGTCGTTGTGCCACTTACACGGGTTCAATGACGATACCGTTTACCGACCTACCTTCACATGGTGGCGGCGTTTTGGACGGACAGTTAGATTTTATGCAGCATTAAAATGCCGGCCGAGATGAGATCCGCGCGATAAGATATTGACGAAACGGAGCCTGCTGGCGGGGCGCCCGGAACGGATGTGTTTCCACAGCATTAGATTCCACTGGGGAGCGAATGGAGACACAAAAGGAGACGATAAAGTATAAACTTCTCCGTTCTGTGTTTAGTGTAAGAAGGTATATCTCGCTTGATCCGTTGTTCTCAGTATTCAAGCGGACGCTTTAAGTTGCTAATTACGTTACCAACCCCAGTTCGATCAGCGGTGCCGGCACCAACCAACATTGTTTGTTGTTTGCCATTTTAAATGTTTGGCTACGTGCTCAGTGGTGAAGGAAAGCATCGTGAGGACACCTGCATCATCACATCAGGGCCACGTGGCGGACTACGCCTTTATACTCTCTTTACAGAGAAGGTGGCCTGTGCCCAACAGTGGGACATATAGATACTATTGCTATCCTTTTTCTAAATACCTAGACTTCATCTTCCGCATTTCCGCAATGCAATTGCAATGAAGCAAATGCATTCCGTACACAGAAAATATTAATTTATTTGTACGATATTTATATAAAAGAAAACGGATTCGACAAAAAGGCCGAGGTTACCCCTCACCGGGAGACCCTTGTGTCGAGTTACTAACGATAGAGGTTCAGGTAAGCGACATTAGAGCTATGCTACCTCTCAATCCGGTGAAGCAGTCAAGGCCAGCTTCTCTGGCCAATCTGTGTAGTTCGTCATAGTAAAAAAATATATATAGTGTACTTTTGAAATTGCCTTTTTAAAAAAAATGAAAATCGGCCCACAAATAACATAGCATAGACATTGCAATATAGACAAATTTCATCCAACATGCTGTAGTGGCGATATATCGACACACCGTCAACTGTGTCTATTACACACATGACTGTGACGACGCCACAGGAAGACTGGTGACAAGGGCAAAGGCCGCATCAAAAGAGAAAATAATGGAATACAACCTAAAAATGGCCATGAGAAGCAGGGTCGCAGTGGTCGCGGAGAAACTAATAACAATGCAGCGGGGCGTGAACCAGAGCATTCTCCATCACCACCTCTAAAAATCAGGCATTTAAAAAAAAATAGTAACTGTAGATATATATATATATATATACATATATATATATATCATATATCATCATATATATATGTATATATATACATATACATACATATATATTTATATATATATATATATAGACAAATTGAGAACCTATTCTATTATTGAAGTCGATTAAATCATGACGTCATAAGAGAGTAATATTAAGAACGATCTCTTTGGCATCTATGTGATAAATATCACACGTATATTTTTTCTCAAAAATGCAGTTCAACGGGTGGCCGGTGCTTCCTTTCACCATACTCGTGACACATATCTTAATACCGCGAAAGTCCGATCAAATTATATTCAACTTATGAGCACGAAGATCTTTGTATCATTGCCAAATTATGCGGCGAATTCCGAACAACTTAAACGACCTTAATTTGAGGAATCTGAACAACACTCGCATTTAATCTAATCTGATATAGACAGCGACCGATGAAGGCCTTAAGTCCTATACGATTATACGATTTCTAGAAGGTCCCTGGTGCAGCACCCACTTTCCGTTTAATGGAGGTTAATCCCTCCTCAGGCTGCCCTGGCAAAAAGATTTGAAGATTTCCCCCCCGTAAACAAAAAAAAGGTTAATCCCTTCCCTTCTGACACTCGCAGTACAAGCTCTTGTTCTACGAGCCAAGAATTACAGGGCTGACCTCAACTCAAGGTCCTATGCTAATATAATTCATATAGGACCTAATTGAAACCAAGCTCTTTGAATCAAAAAAAATTAAAATCACAGAAACTTAATCTCACACATTAATAAGCTCAAAGTCACAGAATGGGCTATGGAGAGGGCTTTGCTGGGGTTTCTGTACTGAATATCAGATATGAGGAGATCCGTAGACGTAGACAAGTTGAAGTAGCAATAGGTAGGACACATAGCGCGTAGAACAGATGACCGATGGGGCCTGAAAAGTTCTCGATTGGAGACCACGGACCGGCAAGCGTTCGACATCTATTTTTTTACGTTTTTTTTTTAAAAATTACACATAGAATTTAAATATTCAGCGATCGGTGTACTCTATCCACTATCCTATCCACTGAGAAACTACACCTATTTACGAGTATAATTTGGAAAATTTATGTAGGCACTTTGTATTCATGTAAGATAGATATAATAGAAAGAAAATGGAAAAAAGAAAAGTTCGAACATTAGCGTTGGAAAGTAGATAAACGATTGCGCGTCAAATCCGCGAAAAGCACACCCAGCACGCGAAACGAAACGTCTCAAGTAGCGTCGCTCGCGCTATGGCAACTGTTCGCGGTCGTGCTTTTAGGCAAATTGGGTGAAAGGTGAACGAACTGTACGAATCATTTCACCGGGCGTTGACTCATCGCAGTGCGATTACATTGATATCATTATTGGCCCGAATTTCTAACGACGCCATTCGACATTCGGACATGTTTTAAATTCGTACGGCGTGTTGAAGAAAACTTCGTATAGAAATCGTTGAGTCGCGTTGAAATCGTCGATTATACGCCTCGTTGGTGTATCGAAAAATCACATGATACGGGAAATGGGTCTCTATTATATTTGTCTTTGTGTTGTTTTTTCGATTAATGATCGGAAAATAGAATAACAAATCCTTTACGAAACTAAAGCTGGCAGGGTGGGGTCAATGACTTCTAGATCCTCCATTGTAACTGCTGAAGATGCTCGTCAATTGTTTTTGCAGCTATGAGAGATGTAAGTTTGTGTTAGATAAACAGATAAATATATACATACAAGAGACATAATAACAGATAGATTATGATAGATTGACACTTGAACTATGACGAATCCTGTGTCTCAAGTAATAAACCCTCCACCCCGTTATATATTCAAAGGAGTGTAGATAAGACCTCTCCTTAAGAACACAATATTAGGCGTCGTAGTGGTATTCATCATCATCATCATCATTTCAGCCGTAAAACATCCGCTGCTGGACATAGGCCTCCCCCAACGATTTCCAAAACGACCGGTTGTAAGCGGCCCGTATCCAGCTGCGAACTTTATGAGGTCGTCAGACCATCTTGCGGGTGGACGTCTCACACTGCGCTTGCTTGTCCGTGGTCTCCAATCGAGAACTTTTCGGCCCCATCGGCCATCTGTTCTACGCGCTATGTGCCCTACCCATTGCCACTTTAACTTGCTTATCCGGCGAGCTATGTCGGTAGTGGTATTAATTTAGAGAAATATATACCCTTATATTGTTGTGTATCTGACCGTGTGTGTGAGTGTGCGTGCGTGTGTTTATGAGTATGTAGATGTGTGGTTGTGAGTTTGTTTGACATAATATGTTTGTGGGCGTAAAGGTGTTTAAAAATAGTACTCAAAATGTTTTGAGTACTATTTTTAGAGGGAGAGGATAATAAGAGCCAACATGCTGGCCCGCAGATTTGCACGCTGTTCCCTAAATTTTAAGCTCACACTCTTCCGAGCCTTCTGTACAACTTTTTACACGTGCAGTCTGTGGGCGAAGTATACTCAAATATCGTACAGCGCTCTCCGTGTTCAATATAACAACGCGTTCAGGGTTCTGTTGGGGTTGCCCCGTTTCTATAGTGCGACAATGCGTAACAGGAGTGCATCTCTGGTGCGCAGGGTGCGGACCAGCTCCAATAGCATCCTGAGCATGATTGCTCAAAGGCTTGACTATGTTTATGAAAACATGCGCCGTCTCACATGGGGTCCTTACCCCCTTTACTTACCCTTATATTCATAAGCATAGTTAAGCCTTTAGTATAATATTATATTATATCTTTTTATTTTATATTATAATCAAATAATTATAATAATAATTTTATATTTTAATCTTATAATTTATAATAATTTATTCTAAGGTTGTTATTTGGTAGTTGTTTGAAGTAATGATGAGTCTTAGTTACTTATTTGAATAAATTAATAATAATAATAATAAATAATAGTGAACTACAACCTGAAAATGGTCATGAGAAGCAGGGACACAGCGGTCGCGGAGAAGCTAATAGCAATGCAGCGGGGCGTCTGCGACGCGTGAACCGAAGCGATCTCAGGCTACCTCCAAATTCAAGCATTATAAAAAAGGAAAATAGTAACTGTAGAAGTGGCACTTTTTTAATAAATGCAGAGTGAACAATTTAAGTGTATTGGAAAAGAGCACGGACACAGGTCTGTAGTTACAATCTAACAATAAAAAATAAATAAAAAAAAATCTATAACTGACTATAACTTTTAAATTTATATTCATATATTTTCCAATTTAGATTAAAATAAAATAGCCTAATGCTCCTTTCATATTAGGTGTCTTAATATAATCAAGGTTCGCGAGACGTGTGTACGTAGGCCTCTAAAGTTCGGTCCGCGTAGAAAGTTAGGGAATTAGCTATCGATCGAAAGTGGAAAGCGTTGTACTGTGGGTTAGCTGACAATGTTAGAAGCTGCACAAGCAAGGTCCGGCTTCGTTGTTGATTTAATGCCGTCTTTGTTTTAACATAACGTAACGTTATTTTAGATTTAACTGTGAAAAAGTTATATATATATAGTCGTGAGCAAAAATACAGGGTCGGAATAAAGGGTCTGTTAAGAAATTTTGAATATGTCGGAAGATGCTAGCTAACTGAAATAAATTTTTAATAATTTATTTAAATTTCATTAAAAAACATAAACTTAAACGAAAAAATATATCCTACATTTTCAGTATTTTTTATGTATTATTTATTATTTATATTTGTAATAAATAACAAAAAAATTAGTGATATTTTTAAGAAAAAAGAGTGTCGGTGCATCGGAAAACTATAGTGGTATAAGGTAAATAGCTGATTACCATAACTAACGACAATTATGAACTCACTGGACAATCATTTTGACAATTGTCTAATATTACTTAACTTGCTAGTCTGGTTCCGTGCTGTCATATTTTATTATATCTCGTGTCATTGACCAATACACTTAACATCTTTGAGTATAACATATAGGTCCAATAAATTCGTTATTAGAATCGAAAACGAATGATGGACGAAGACACCGCTATAGTTCATAGCGGTGTTTTTACATGATAGCTTTTGTGACCAATTATTACTTGCCGACGTTTGCATCCGGCCGGTTATTCTTTGAGTTATAATATTGTGAGAACAAACTAGATTCCTTTAAGATGTATAGATTTTTTATTAAGTACAGTTAAACTAGAAACTAAGCTTCCTGGACGGCAGTGGTTTCCTTCTGCGAGACAGTCATGTCCCGGAAGGAGGCCGACGAGCGGGTTAGGATCGACAGCCCAGGGGCTTCCTCCCTTCGCAGGCGGCGAGTCGGGGTGCGCAGGAGGCGATACCAACGCCTCCTCTCGCTGCCCCCGTAATCCGAAGCGGAGCCAAGGTGGGTACCTGGCCCCACTAATGCTTCGGTGTCGTCGGGACTTCATTGCCGGGACCATCCGGTCGTTGGGGTGCCCTGTTGCTGACAGATCCGGGGCACTAGAATTATAACGGCTGATGGCATTCGTGGAAGGCTTAGTGGGTAGAGGGTCGCCCAGACCGATTCCCACACAACCCTCCGTTCCGGAGGATGGTCCGTAAAAAGGATTAAAAAAAAAATTAACTTAAAATCAGCATTTTTTTAGGTCGAACTACACAGTTGGCCAGAGAAATCAAAATCAGCAAGTACGGTCTTACCGTATGAGCGATCTTTTCCAGGCAACTCTGTAGGTAAAATAATCGTTCAACACCCAGTAATACTCAAATAGTAACCATTTTACTAAAACACTAAAACGTACTATCCGGAGTGCTATTTTTCGACATTGTGTTTAGAGTTTTCGATTGTTTGTAGGTTTTAAGTAATTCTGTCACTCACTCACTTGTCACTCGCCAATTAATTGATTGCAGTCTGCGCCTATAACTGCGATGGCATTAACTTCACAACTTTTCACTGTTTTATGTATTGCTTGTTAAAAATGTTTATTGTGTTGGTTAAATAAATAAATAAATAAGTAAGAAGCCAAACTAGTTGTTGCCGAATCAAACAAATCGAGAACAAATATACGTTTGGAGAAAAATAACAAAATATTATTGATAGATTTACTTTAAGCTTACAATCATTTAACTTTGATTACTTGTACTGAAAAAATATACTAAGGTGTGTAGGCGAGTTTTATCAAAAGTTGGTCGATTTTATCGAGATTCTGAAACTTCTGTAAAAAAAATTATATTTTATTTAGTTTTTGCAAAATATAACCTACTCGTATTTCATTAATAATAGCTTAGTGTATTTTTTCAGTACGAGTTATCCAAGTTAAATGATACTTAAAGTACATTTATCAATGATATTTTGTTATTTTTCTCCAAACACACATTTATTCCCG
The DNA here is from genome assembly GCA_029286785.1 of Meandrusa payeni. Taxonomy (NCBI): domain Eukaryota; kingdom Metazoa; phylum Arthropoda; class Insecta; order Lepidoptera; family Papilionidae; genus Meandrusa; species Meandrusa payeni. Next base: position 6,169,320 of record JAGSMX010000023.1, read on the forward strand.
ATTTGTTTGATTTGGCAATAACCAGTTTGGTTTATTATGAGGTCAAAACAGAATAAAAACGTACATATAAATGAAAACTTTAAACACAAACTCTAAATATAGCACTCCAGATAATATATTTTAAATAATTTAATAAAATAGTGTAGAACGCTGATTTTTTTGAGTACCTCCTGATGAAAGGGTCCTTCCCAGGATGCCAGGTTATCGTTATATTCTGTGACACCTGTATAGCATAACATAACATACGTACACGGCTCTGGTCAGTGTAATGAAAACACTCCATGAGATAGGTGGGAGAACGATGCTCGTATAGAACATTGTACAGGAATATTTAATATGCGTAAAAAGTTTTACAATCAAAACGTATCAGGGCTACAGAAGTAATTCCATTGAAATATCTGATCATGCCATAGTTTCACTTCTTCAGTCGGTACATTTATTTAGCGAATTTGGGTGGTGTAGTCGGTAGAGGGCGCCGTAAAGGATATATTACAACCTAGTTGAGTTTAAGCGACCTAATATACCAACTCAGATCCGATGAAAAGATAGGTTCATCACTAAAAACCCTCTACTAGTATTCCCGATTTTTTTAACCCTTCGCTCTATTTAACTGACCAATTACTAGTAACGCTGTAACAGTAGATAACTCCAATTCTATCAATTATAAAGCACGCTGGCAACGCAGAGGTGTGTGATGATATCACTTTATTTACGTCCGACTTGTTACGAAACGTCCGTCGTAACTTGTCACACTGACTCACACAGATATATCCTTTAACTTTTACGCTATTCCATTGATACCAATGGCGGTGAGTAAGACGGTTTCATTCATATTTGTTGGCCATAATTACCATAGAGTTTTTAGACAATTTAATTATTTAATCTTTATTTGCACAAAATAAGAGAGTACAAAAAGGCGGACTTAATGACAGAAGGCATTCACTGCCAGTCTACCTTAGGGTTGTGTAGAAACAAAGTGACAATTCAAAGTGATAAGTATATTTACAACCAAAAAGAAAAAGAAAAACCGACTTCAAATCTAAATAATCGTTAAACGCGGACGCCCTTTTGTATTTAACAATTATCTTTTAATTTATATTTAAATTAACTTTAGTCATGTGATCTAAAGCACACACATTTATTCCCGATTTGTTTGATTTGGCAATAACCAGTTTGGTTTATTATGAGGTCAAAACAGAATTAAAACGTACCAATAAATGAAAACTTTAAACACAAACTCTAAATATAGCACTCCAGATAATATATTTTAAATAATTTAATAAAATGGTGTAGAACGCTGATTTTTTTGAGTACCTCCTAATGAAAGGGTCCTTCCCAGGATGCCAGGTTATCGTTATATTCTGTGACACCTGTATAGCATAACATAACATACGTACACGGCTCTGGTCAGTGTAATGAAAACACTCCATGAGATAGGTGGGAGAACGATGCTCGTATAGAACATTGTATAGGAATATTTAATATGCGTAAAAAGTTTTACAATCAAAACGTATCAGGGCTACAGAAGTAATTCCATTGAAATATCTGATCATGCCATAGTTTCACTTCTTCAGTCGGTACATTTATTTAGCGGATTTGGGTGGTGTAGTCGGTAGAGGCCGTAAAGGATATATTACAACCTAATTGAGTTTAAGCGACCTAATATCTTTTTTTTTGTTTACGGGGAGGAAATCTTCAGAAAAATACCCCGCCTTCGGGGGGGGAAGGCGGCGGTTATGTGGGGTTCTTACCCACTAAAACGTCCCCGGTGGCCCTTTCCTCGGTGCATGACGAGGGGCTCCGGGATCTCCAGTGGAACGCACCGGAGCCCTTCTGCACTGTGCTCAAGGAGAGCACGTCCCGGGGAGGTTACTCCTCCTCCCTGTGCCCTCGCAGCGAAAGGCGACACGGGCCAGCCGATGTCGCCTTCTTCACTTTCACTTTAAGCGACCTAATATCTATACCAACTCTCAGATCCGATGAAAAGATAGGTTCATCACTAAAAACCCTCTACTAGTATTCCGATTTTTTTAACCCTTCGCTCTATTTAACTGACCAATTACTAGTAACGCTGTAACAGTAGATAACTCCAATTCTATCAATTATAAAGCACGCTGGCAACGCAGAGGTGTGTGATGATATCACTTTATTTACGTCCGACTTGTTACGAAACGTCCGTCGTAACTTGTCACACTGACTCACACAGATATATCCTTTAACTTTTACGCTATTCCATTGATACCAATGGCTGTGAGTAAGACGGTTTCATTCATATTTGTTGGCCATAATTACCATAGAGTTTTTAGACAATTTATTTATTTAATCTTTATTTGCACAAAATAAGAGAGTACAAAAAGGCGGACTTAATGACAGAAGGCATTCACTGCCAGTCTACCTTAGGGTTGTGTAGAAACAAAGTGACAATTCAAAGTGATAAGTATATTTACGAACAAAAAGAAAAAGAAAAACCGACTTCAAATCTAAATAATCGTTAAACGCGGACGCCCTTTTGTATTTAACAATTATCTTTTAATTTATATTTAAATTAACTTTAGTCATGTGATCTAAAGCACACACATTTATTTTTTTAAAACTTCTGGCGGCTGCATTACCGTACTACACAAGTTAACTTAATTAAATAAACCGTGCGGGAATGAAACAAGCGAAACGGAAGAGTGTTCGTGAAATCCGTATTAAGTGCTGTTACAGCGCCGTTAACAGTTCTACTATATTAGCGATATATCAATTTGACGAACGTAAAGTTGCCAGATGTTAAAAATCCGCCGTGTCAACGACCCGTGTAAAAATAAAGTTTGGGAACCGCTGACTGGTTTGCGATATCACGACACAAAATGAGCGAGTTTGCCCTGAAATTTGATTCCATTTCAGTGTAATGTTTATGAGTTCAATTACCGATGTGGAAGATTACATAAAATGCAATATTAATTATCTATAAATTGCTCTGCATTTTGAGCTGTTTTACTTGAACTTTGAAATTAATGAGAAATAATTTTAATTTCTTACCGCGAATTTCTTGCGGGCATATATTTTTAATCTGTTTACACCGATTATATTGATGACGCGATAAATTTAGGTGACTTTTTTAATTGCAAAAGGATTACTATCTCCGTTCCTTAGATACTATCATGCCTTATTTGAATTTAGTGAAATTAAACTCAGCACTTTTCAAGTTACATTATAAAACGTGTATCCATTTAATTATATTCAATTCTACATACATTATTGAATCTAACTAAATTTTGCAACTAAATTTTTAGTAAAAAATCAATCATCATTCCAGCCGTAGAACATCCACTGCTGGACATAGGCTTCCCCCAACGATTTCTTCCCTACGCTTGCATCCAGCTGAGTCCTGCAGCCTGCAGCGCTGCGCTTGCCGGTCCGTAAATCAATGCTATATCATTATTTTTTTCGTGGTATTCAGAACTAGACCATTCAGCGCCGCTTGTTATTTTGATCAATTCTATAGCAATAACTCATTTAGGACAATTTTCGCTTACTACCGTAGATATAACTTGTTTGATAAATTGGACACAATAATCAAACAAGAAATAAAGTACATTTTTTAATTTGTCATTTGATTTTTTCACGATCGATCACTTCATTAAAATGACTCTTCATTTCATCATTCATCGATCGTGAAATTGTAAATGCACAGATGCCCTGTTTTATTTCAATGCATAATATATATGGTAAAATAAGTATCATAGTATAGTTATGATTGCCTAGTACCTACAACCTATATATCAATAAAACATTCTTCTATATGATATCTAGGGAATTATTAATTCTCTTCACCAGAAATGTCATTGCCGCGCAAAATTAAACGTCAGTCCAACAATAGCCTAGTTCCAATTAAAAAGGATCGTGTACACGTTCCGAAATCTTAAACAGCGGTCAGAGCTACGCGTTTGATTTACTCAAAATAATGACTGACCGCCTTTGCATACTAATCTTTAAACAACCACAGAGCAAAATCGATTTTAAATTTAGAACATACAATAAACGATTCATTATCACCACGGAAATGTCATAAATCGAATGGCAGATCATTTTATTGGCGTAATTAAATAATTTCGATCCGGTGTACGAAATAATGAACTGATAAAGAAAAATAAAACTTAAACATATAAAAATTCGGTTTAATTTTCTTTAGCAGTAATTCGCCACTCGATTCGGTCATCGACACTTCACCTATTTCTATTTGGGCAGCGGCCGCGGAAGGAACTCCGAACGCTGACAACTTCCATGAACTATATTCACGTGTGTGATATGTTATCGACAATTGAAAATGTCGATAGCCCCGCACGCTAGGGCTGTGCCCGCGAAATTTGGGTTCAAGGACCGCAATTAGACGCTCGTTGCGAACGAACATAATTATATGGGTTATACTACTTTAACTATGACACTGAAATTGATTTCACCATATAATGTCATTCAGATACTAATTTTATTAGTAAATCAATGTTATCAAAATAACGTATTTCTTATCCTTTTACCCAATTAACGAAATAAAAACCTTACGATAATTTTTTGTTTCTATTTCGTATAAATTTTACAATGTTACACAATACAACGAAAATCTTAGCGCCGTGACGGTTTAACAATAAAATCAGAAGAAAAAGAATACACTAAGAAGTTCTTATATGTTACATATAACGTTATAGCGAAGTTTCCGAGCGTTACATTTTGGGGACCTTCAAGAGACCTTTCTCAAAGGCTTTTTAAAGGGGAGGAAATCTTCAAAAGATACCCCGCCAGTTATTGTTACGGCAGTTATGTGGGATTTTACCACCCACTAAAACCTCCCCGTTGGCCCTTCCTCGGCGCATGGTGAGGGGCTCCGTGATCACCAGAGAAACACACCGTAGCCCCTCTGCACAGTGCTCAAGGAGAGCACTTCTCGGGGTGAGGAGGTTACTACCTCCCCTGTGCCCTCACAGTGCAAGGCGACACGGGCCAGCCGATGTCGCTTTTTTTTTAATGACGAACTACACAGATTGGCCAGAGAAGCTGGCCTTGACTGCTTCACCGGATTGAGTGGTGGCATAGCTCTTAGGTCGCTTAGCCTGAACCTCTAATGCTGGTAACTCGACACAAGGGTCCCCCCCGGTGAGGGGTAACCTCGGCTTGGACGGTTACTATGTTGCCGATGTCGCCTTCTTCCCGGGTCCACCTTAGCGGACGACAAAGGCCCGAGGCCCCTTTTAGTCGGCTTCTACGACAGGCATGGGATACCGTAGTCTTATTATTGAGAGTCCAGAACTACAGGGCTGTTCTCAAAGGCCTGCAACGCACCGCTCAGAATTTCATAGAATCACGACATTTTTTTTTATTTATTAACACATTTTTTTGGTTTCATTCATACACATTTCCCAAATTAAACGCACACCGGAACACCAATGTAAGGACCATGTCGCCATTGCATCACACATTATTACTAATCAGTGACTCTCAAATTAAACAGATGCTTGTGTCTTGGGAGCCAGATTTGCATTGTCGAATTTGCAACAAGACCACGCAAGAAATACTTTATATTTCTTGCGTGGTCTTGTATCGTATGAAGTGATATTCATAAGTTAAACGTTCTTGTTAAGTTCTCACGAAAAAGGATGTAAATATTTAAAAACTTAATACTAAACTGCTATAACAATTTCATTATAGGAGGAAGAATAAATGAAAAGTTACAAATAAACGTGGTATAAAGATAAACATAGGAATAAATTAAGAATAAGCAAAATTTGTACTAATACACCAAGAATACGTTATACCTGGTATAACGTTGACGTTTTTGTTCATACAATCGTTATTCCGAAGTTATAACGACGTTACACCCTTGTCTAAGTCCACTATAACATTTTAAATACTACGATTTGTTTGTGTTCGCTCATTTAAATTAACTTATTATGGAATTAAGGGCAATGGAGGAAGTAGAAACAGTAAATGACTTAATAAATATCATTCAGACTCCAAAAAAAGTAAAAATATTAAAAAGATGGGAAAACCCTTTTGATTTATATGTCGATGATTAGTTTCGATTAAAATATCGGTTTTCTAAAAGTGATATAATATTTCTAGACCATTTATTTGAAAGATCTCTTACTATGGACAAGCGTGGAAGTGGATTATGTTCTATCTATATATAGAGTATAGAATATTTTTATAACCGCCACACATTGACAGATACATTACTTCACTACTACATAGACTGCAATTATTTTTTAGTATGGTTTCTCTTTGATTGCGCTGTTGCCAACTCGTGCATTTTGACGTAAAGGAAGAATAGATAAACCATAGTTATTCCGGATTTATTTGTGGTAAACTTTTCTCAGCTTATTCTTAATTTATTCCTGGTTTAACTAAACTTAGTTTAAGGGTGGAATAAATATGTTATAACTCATTTTTATTTGTAAGACTGTAAGAAGAAATATTCAAATCGCAAGAGGTGTGTCCGGATTGTACTAAGTGAAAAATCCCTGCCTACCTTTTCGGGCGACGGGCATGACTGTTTGTATTTATTTGTATTTGTACCAAATATTCAGTAAGTTTATAAAATTTTGCGAAAACTTTATGAGTCTGAAAATATCTAATAAATCCAACGGCGAGTACTAACCGTTGGATTACGGTAAGTGGGTACTCGCCAGATATAGCTGGTATGACAGCCTCGACAAAAAAAAAAAAATATGGGCATTTTACTGAAAACTGTGAAAAGTACTAGTATCGACAAATAGGCTAGTTTTTGCGGAGGATTTTTTTATGCGTGTAAACTAGCGCTTGACCATGATCCCACCTGGTGTTAAGTGGTGATATAGTCGAAAGATAGTACGCGCTAGTTTAGTAAGTGCCTATTCACTCTACTCTTGGAGGCTCCCACGTTGTAATTGGAGAGAAAACTGACGCCGGCAACTTATTCCACTCCTTTGCTGTACGCACGATGAACGATGACTCAAATCGCTTCGTTCGGACGCGCGGAACATCGACTATAAAAGGGTGGAGACCCGCCGAGTGTCTAAACGTCCGAAGGTAGAATGGGGATGGGGAATTAACTCGTGTAATTCCTGTGCACACTCTCCAAAGTGTAATCTGTAAAACACCGAAAGGCTGGCCACCTTGCGCCTGTCCTCAAGACTATCTAGGTGTAGATCTTGGTCACCTATCAACTTCTTGGCCCGCCTCTCCATGGAATCCAGTGCCGCGAGTTAGTATTTGGTTGCACCTGCCCAGATATGGCAACAGTACTCCATACATGGCCGGATCTGTGCTTTATACAAAGTTTAATTGGAAGCGTAGATCAGCGCTATCGACCACAAGTACAATTAAAACCAGACATGTTACGATAACCTTAAAAAATATATTATAATTTAAATTTTTGAAAGAAAATTATTAGTCATCTGACTTTGACAGCTGTAAAAAAGTATTTTTTGTGAAAGACGATGGAGTTTATGTTTTAAAGGCTTTATGTTAAAAATTTGTTGGTCTAAATAAAAAATATTTATCTTCACGTATAAGATGTGGATTCTATATATTAAAAAGGTGCCTGTTACAATACAATATATTATAAATATATCTTACAATAATCTACATCATTTTCTTAAGCGATTTAAAATAAGGATGAGGTTGTCAATTCGACTTTTGTTACTCCAGAACTTTGAATTGGGTGAACCGATTTTGATGATACTTTTTTTAATGAAAAAGAGCTTCCCACGTTGCCCCATATAATATATATATATAAATTTAGCGTAGATTTAATTTGGGTTCGGTTTTTGTTTTACGCGTAAATATAGTTTTGTTGAAAATTACAACTACATTTATAATAGCATATAATACCAGAGCCGTGGTAGCTCAGTGTCCGGGCGGACGCCTCAAATTGCACCGTACGCTAGCAACCCCAGTTCGATCCCCGGTGCCGGCACCAATAAATTTGCAATTTTATGTGCTGATTTACCACGCGCTCGGCGGTGAAGTAAAACATCGTGACGGAACCTACATGTCTTAGAAAAAATTTCTAAGGCATGTGATGTCTGCCAATCCGCACTAGGGCCGCGTGGCGGACTGTGCCCTTATACTCTCTTTACAGAGAAGGCCTGCGCTCAAGTGTGGGATATATATTATGTATATCAAGGCTATAACTTAAAATTAACTTAAACTTATACTACACCTACTTAACACTTAATACCATCAGTCATTTTAATATCTTTTTCAATTTACAATAAAAATTGCATAACAATGTAAATGGAATAGAACTTCATGCAATTTACGAACACGGGAGGAGCTGCAGGTGCGTTACTGGCGGAAAAGAATAGGTTTAAGAGTTTAAACTGTATATTTAATCAAGTTACTGTATATGACACAGGGGGGGAGGGAGTAAACCCTTCCTACCACCACCCATACACCGAGGAAGGGCCACCGGGGAGGTTTTAGTGGGTAAAAACCCCACTTAACCGCCGCCTTCTCCCCAGAAGGCGGGGTATCTTTTTGAACATTTGCTCCTCGTTAAAAAAAAATGTTACTGTATTTAGTCATCACGCGTTGAAACTGGCCGAAAATAATATTTCAATCAATGTTTAACGCATAAAAAAAATTAACAACTGACATCACCTTATTAACACGAACAATGCGAGAAGCCATATTAAAAAAAAAACATTTGACATGTCTGTAAAGTTATTTAATAAATCTGTAACTTTTATCACTTAATTTTGAATTGAAATCACGGAACGGTATTAGCGGATTTTTTTTTATTTTGAAAAAAGGAGATGTCGTTCGCTTGCTCTGATTTAAATAAACATCGGTTCTAGATTAATAACATCCTGATAAGGTTGGTTACAAAATTGGCCGATGCTTTGCAGTGAGAGGTCATTGACCCCACTAGCGCATCAAAGTTTTGGCTAGCTCTCATACAATACGTGACGGAATTTTTTAATTGTCTTCCGCTCTCACAAGGCGGTATGTGTGTTTGTGCGAGCAGGACAGCAGGAGGACCGCCGGAGATGACAAATGAGTTTGATAAAACAGTTCGTGATACTCACGTGTGGACGCGCCTTATTTTCCGAGCGAAGTACTTTTGAGTCAAGGGTTGGCTAACTTAAAAAAAACAACTAAATCATCAGGAAGAACACTGTTATTAGGAAAACAGGATCATATACCAGCGAAATTCATAACACTTTTTTAGAATGATAATTTTTTTTTTCACAAATATTAGGTAACATTCTTTTTAACCATTCCAAATATGCTTAAGCTTGTGCGGGGAAATCCTGCTCTCACTCATGTCTCTCGACACTATACTTTACCTTGTCTTGGGTTTTCCTCTGGCGATTCCCCAAGGCATCCAGGTGATGCACTTGGGGGAGTACATCACCTGATTACGAAGGTCGTCTTAAATTCTTTGTCTTGCCTTTAAGGCCTTAACCAAGCGAAGCCGCGGTTGTGTGCGCAAGTGATCCCGCAGCCCCGCCAATATGCGAAGATGGTGGAACATCGGTGAAGGACCGACATAACGCGACCATGATTGGAGTATTTTGAGTACAGAAAATCTAATCGGTAAGTGATCCTAATTGGTTAAAATCAACTGGCTGTCTAATCCCTGGCCGACTTCATTGTTATTATCTTACAACGTTACCGGATTAAGAGTTGAAGAGCTTTTTTTTTAATTAATACAGAATTATAATATTTATTTAATTACGTAGCATAGATTCAGATTCAGATTTTATTGGTAACATTATAAATTATAAGTCAATTATTTACTACAAATTATTACAAATTATTAGTATTACAAATTACATTAGATTATTAAATTAAAAAAAAATAATGAAAAAATAGTACATGGAAGCAATAAAATGATTTTAATTTGTAATTTCATTTGTTAATTCCTCCACACTATAAAATGCCCTCACAACCAGCCATGACTTCAACCTATTTTTAAACATTGCTAGACTGGGAGCTTCAGTTACATATTCTTATAAATTATAAAAAAAATGAATATAAAATAAAAAAAGTCTTCAACGTTCAATATACAGTATTACTTATACAAATCGTATCTGAAAATCAACGCTTTTTCTTCTTTCGTTTTATATTACTTATTTTATATTACTAAAAATAAAAAATATAATATTATATAATATTTTTTATTTTATTTTATAATCAAATAATTTAGTCTACGGTTGTTATTTAATATATTAGTTATTTATAATAATGATGAGTCTTAGTTACTTATTTGAATAAATGAATAATAATAATAATATGTTTATTTATGTTAATCTGGATAAAAAGTTATTCTTTACCTCATTCTTTCACTGATATAACATAATGGAAAACCATTTAACCGGCGATATTATAATTAACCTTTTAAAACCCAAATGACCGTTCTTTGAACTGTTTTTTGTATTCGACCGTTTTCCTATTTTCCAATTGTAATATCTGAAAGTTGGTAGTCAATTGACGATATGTCCCAATCAGTATACATATCGAGAGATCATTTGAATCGTTAATAAATTCTTTTATATTCATTGATGTTTTTAATGTTTTTAGAACGTGGCTTTTGTTATTGGCTGATGAGAAAACTATTATCTTTTTTAATGAAGGAGATAAAAAGCATTGGAGTGTCTTCGACCACATCTCCCAACGCCAACGCTTTCCGAAGTGGCAATCAAAGTTAGTTTAGCTTTTGAATGTCCCTTAGATTATCCGTGAAATAGCAACCGACTGAGTCGTGTACAGACCTCTCAGGCGCCCTTGGATCGGAATGCTTACGCGTAACATAGTAACCGTCCAATCCGAGGTTACCCCATACCGGGGACCCTTTGTCGAGTTACTAGCGATAACTATACCATCTCTCAATCCGGTGAAACAGCTGAGGCCAGCTTCTCTGGCTAATCTGTGTAGTTAGACTTTAAAAACCATAAGCCTTACAGGTAACAAATATATTTAGTCATAAAAAATACGCCATTTATCGCCTGGTTTGTCTGTTATTCTGGTTCTCAATCTAATATTATATGTTAATGTTATTTTCATCTTACTAGATAGAAATACCAAAACAAGACACATATTACATAATTAAGTTTATTTGATGACCGACTTCAAAAAAGGAAGTTCTCAATGGTAATATTTTTTAAGGTCTTATTGCTGTCTCCACGTGAGTCTGTTGACATATATTAAGCACTAATTAGTACTACCTTAGTATAATTCGGTTTCATTCGTACCCCGGACCTTTCAGATTGCAAGTATCTTGGCCATTGGGCTGTCACTGATGTATTTATATTATAACTTCAAGAAATAAATCCATATCTAAAATATACTATACAAAATTGTTCATAATATTCCAGTGGCCATTGTCTTCCTTTTAAAAGAAACGTGTAAAAATATGGAGATTAAAATTCATATTTCATTCGAAGTCAGCACAGAACAACCAAATTGTTTTGGTCTTTGTATTGACAGCTACTTTAAATGAAAACATAAAATGGAATTTTTAGAAACAGCCACCGTTAAATTTCACGCAATAAAACTGTCCGAATTTAAAAAAAAAATGCTGTCAAAGCTTCAGTATAATAGTCAAGAACGGTACCGGACACCGCACTTTACCCGCAGTGTCGTAAATTATACGAAATATAAATTGAACGGTACCATTTGTAAAACTGTTCGGCCCTTTTTTTCCTTTTTGTTTTATGACGTGACCAGCCAGTGACGTAGCGTTTAAAAAAATAACCGATATTCAACCTTATTACGTCTCAGTAATATGCCAAAGTCTTTGAATATCGAATATGTCGTTCGTCATTCTATCTTTTCGTCAGCCTGTCCCGTTACTCATCCCCTATTGTTGTCACTTGTTACACACAGTGTCAACCCTTCAGTTTGTTTGTCTATAAATACAAGATATTTGTTTATGAAATTTAAAAAAAAATCCGTCACCAGAAATTCTGTTTGACCATTGTAAAAATGTTGCCAACATCAGCCCTCAAAGTTAGTTTAGCTTTTCGAATGTCCCTTAGAATATCCATGAAATAGCTACCGACCGAGTCGTGGTTCGGCCCTCTCGGGCGCCTAATGCTTACGCGTAACATAGTAACCGTCCAAGCCGAGGTTACCCCTCACCGGGGGGACCCTTGTGTCGAGTTACTAGCGATAGATGTTCAGGCTAAGCGACCTAAGAGCTATGCCACCTCTCAATCCGGTGAAGCAGTCAAGGTCAGCTTCTCTGGCCATTCTGTGTAGTTCGTCATTAAAAAAAAAAAAACAGCCCTTAATTTTGAACTGCGCTAATTTTGTTCTGTCCTAAGCGACTGATCGGGCACAGTTAAATATAATAAAGTAAATTAAAGTGAAATAATAGGATATAAAATGTGTTCCAATATAGGACACAGGCTTCCTCTTTAAAGAGAGTCTCAGTGCGTAGTCCCCTACTGGTCTGGAACCTACAGAGAAGCTGATCGCCATTATGGTCTGAATATCATTTATTTTGTAACAAACCTACATATATAGTTTGGCTAAAGCTATAGAAGCTGGCTTTGGGCCAAATCATGGCTCAGTCGGGTGTTACGCAAAACCTATTACATTTTGAAAGCTAGCTAACTTTGAATGCCACTTTGGGAAGCGTTGGCGCTGAGAGAGAACTGGCCGAAGAAACTCTGAAATGTTCTACAAATCCATCTTTTTATGTCACTTTTACCAGGCGCCATTTTGTTCCCTTAGTTTCGTTTATCGACAATTTTATTGCCCATTACCCAGTAGCTCAGCTTAGTAGACAATAAACAAACATAAATAGCCATTTCTTCATAGGGACTGACTTAATTTTTACCGTATCACAAAGACAAGACATTTCTCCGGTAGCGGGAGAAACCAATGAATTGTCTTATGAATACATAATTAAGCTTTTGAGCGGCGATAATTTTTAAGGCAGGGTTCTCGTTTCATAACAATAAATGGACCGCGTTGTAAAATGTAACAGATGTGTTGATAATTTGAATTTCAACAAATTTTTTTAAGACACTTAAACAATATAAGCAGTGGCCAAGTGATTTATGACTTGGCGGTCGCGGGTTCAATTCATAGTCGGCTTGAAACGAAGAATTTTGGTTGAGTGTATGACTCACTCCCAGTCACATATAAGACCTAATATTCTTGATGAAAACCGGACAGCGGAAGCTGTCTCTATCTTTTTTTTTTTTTGACGAACTACACAGATTGGCCAGAGAAGCTGGCCTTGACTGCTTCACCGGATTGAGAGGTGGCAGAGCTCTTAGGTCGCTTAGCCTGAACCTCTATCGCTAGTAACTCGACACAAGGGTCCCCCCGGTGGGGGGTAACCTCGGCTTGGACGGTTACTATGTTACGCGTAAGCATTCCGATCCGAGGGCGCCCGAGAGGGCCGAACCACGACTCGGTCGGTTGCTATTTCACGGATAATCTAAGGGACATTCGAAAGCTAAACTAACTTTGAGTGCCACTTCGGGAAGCGTTGGCGCTGGGAGAAGAAGTGGCCGAAGAAACTCCAGCAACGCTCCTAGCATCTAAGGGGTGAGTGTCTCTATCTATCCCTCTAGGTTTGAAAAGACTTGAGAGCTTATTGATCTTTTTAAATTTTATAAAATAGCTCTTAGTACTTTTGTATGATCACAAATCTATTTAACCTATTGGGAAGTGTCTATTCATTAATCACTTCCGGTTTGAGGGTCTTGTATGTCGAAAGAGGTATTTATTTTTAATTTTTCAGTTGCTTAAAATTTCTACAACCAATGTTATCGATATTTACACCTGTGTTTTAATATTTACTTATGTATTAAATATTAAAATACATATAAAAGCATCTTTCGGGCCGTTAGTATGCCACCTCTGGCTCTAACTACAGAAGAAGTTACCAATAAATCAAAGTAAAAGGGTAAGAAGACGGTACTTCTGCCGCATCGCACAAAAAGACGCATATTTTGTTTAAATACGGTAACACAATAATAAATATAATATTAAATTCTCATGTGTTTTTAAACAAACCGAGGTGGACAGATATAGAACTTGACAAGTAATTCTATAGTTTATTATCTAATTTGACACACAGTAAATAGGTTATGTGTTCAATTCAATACAATTTTTTTTGTTGATGGCGTTTCCAAGTAGATGTTGCCAATGTCGAAGTGTTAACATACACACTGCTGTAAAGAGCGGGCTTCGTAACGGACAAGGATCGAAACTAACAAAGAAGTACGGTGGTTACTGCTGAGACAATTTCTCGGGTAGCTCTCTTTTAATATATATAAAACAATAAAAGCATACACAATATATACATAAGGTTAGTTGGTTAAAGGACAGACAAACTAACGTCCAATGTTATTTTAGTTAATGAAAGAACATAAAATATAAACAAAAGGAGAGTTAACAAGAGAGAGTAGGGATTAGAAGTTTATGGGGCGCGGGATATCACTACGAAGGAGGTCGTAGAGGGAAGAAGATAGTAAGAGACAACTGAAAAAAGGTGATCTGGAGTCCCTTCGTTAAGTCGACATTCATAAAGGGCGCTTATAAGTTAAAAAAATCTGAAGTGAAAGTTTTATTGACCACTCAACTTGACATATGTTGAAGAGGACAAAATGGCTGCAAATAACACTCGACGTCAGACTTATTTATAAAAAATACAATAAAACATCCCTTAATATCCCTTAGTTCATCGTTTTGTCCACCGAATATTTTAAATTATAATAAAAATAGATTTATCAATAAATAATCATGCAATACTGACGTCAAATCATGTTTATTGAACGCATTGGACGTAGAAATAAACTGTACGGGGCCATTGTACGATGAAATAGAATTTGGGAAATCGTATTATAGTACTTTTTATAAGTGAATTGAAGCTTTCGATTCTATGTTTTAAAGTCCAATATAGCACGCGCGCAATGAATTGTCTAGGTGTTTATAAAATACAGATTATTTAAAGTTAGAATTGAATGGCATAGAATTAATTATCAAACGCCAATAGCCTTAAGTCGTAGGTTCGAATAGTTAATGAAACATTACCGTAAACCTTCCGTTACAAGAAAAATTAAATTAGACTTTTTAATGGCAATTTTAACGAACGAGATTTTTTTTGACGAACTACACAGATTGGCCAGAGTAGCTGGCCTTGACTGCTTCAGCGGAATTGACAGGTAGCATAGCTCTTAGGTCGCTTAGCCTGAACCTCTATTGCAAGTAACTCGACACAAGGGTCCCCCCGGTGAGGGGTAACCTCGGCTTGGACGGTTACTATGTTACGCGTGAGCATTCCGATCCGAGGGTGCCCGAGAGGGCCCAACCACGACTCGGTCGGTTGCTATTTCACGGATAGTCCAAGGGACATTCAAAAGCTAAACTAACTTTGAGTGCCACTTCGGGAAGCGTTGGCGCTGAGAGAAGAAGTGGCCGAAGATACTCCAGCAACGCTCACGAACGAGAACGGAACCATAGTTCAACACCTCAAATTAACGTCGCGTCGTTATTTAGAATCTGCTGTTATACACCCTATCAGATTTGTCAAGCACACAAAGCGCGTTACAGCTATTTTATGGCAAGGCCCCACCCCTTAGATTCTAGGAGCGTTGCTGGAGTTTCTTCAGCCACTTCTTCGCCAAGCGCCAACGATTCCCGTAGTAGTCCTCAAAGTTACTTAGATTATTCCTAAAATTATCCATGAAATAGCAACCGACCGAGACGTGGTTCGGCGCTTTAGGGCGCACCGGGTCTGTCTAAAGAGGAGGTCCTCAATTCGTCTGTATTTTTTAATGTTTATTCCCATGAAAACGACGCCAAACGCCTCGAACGGAAATCTTGCCCCAAGCCCTCCTACAACTACACCTACGATGACACCAGTCAGCTAAATTGCACCACTTGCGTCCGAGTATTCAAAAGCAAGTTCGGCTTCGCAAGCCATATCAGCGCTCATGCCCGAAACTAATTAGGGTCGCCGGTCACAGTGTGGAACACTATATATATATATAATACATATATCCTACTGCTGCGCGCAGGCCTTCTCTGTGAAGAGAGTATAAGGGCATAGTCTGCCACGCGGCCCTAATGCCGATTGACAGACTTCAAATGTCTTTCTAAAACTTGTAAGTTTCCTCACGATGTTTTCCTCCACATCCGACCGCGTGGTGATCTGAACACATAAAATTGCAACAATAGATTTATTGGTGCCGGCACCGGGGATCGAACTCGGGTCGCTAGCGTACTATGCAACTTGAGCCAACCGCCCGAACACTGAGCTACTACGGCTAATTGGCGTCACCCTTATCATGTAGGGTATGAAAATTGAAACCTAACGAATGTACATAAAAATCGGTTAAGCGTTAAACACATGAGAATTTTATGTTACGTAAAATTCGTAAACGTAGGGTACGTTATAATATTTGCGTAAATATGAAAAGGAAGTACATATCATTATATATAATGAAAATAATTAAAATACCTCACTATTTTCAACTGCACGGCGGGCTATTGAAATGTTTTATCGTCTACCTATGCCCATTGCATTACCAATTGTCCCTTTTTACTGCAATAAAATAAGGCTCCGACCAAACGCCGCCAAAGGCAACTTTTTTAAGGAGTCAACTCATTGCCATAGTTAAAAATAAATTTTTATTCATTATTGTAATTAGAAATGTTTGCATAACATTAAAAATTTAAATTGTTCTTTTAGCTTGTGCGTAATGGGTTTGTTGTCCTTGACTTAACAAATATGGACTACCAAAAAAAATTGACTGGCGAAGAAGACTATATATATATATATGTTTATATATATATATATATATATGTTTATATAAATATATATATACATATGTGGGGACTGAAATGGAGATGGGCGGGGCACGTAGCGAGACTGGAGGATGGGAGGTGGACCAGCAGAGTTTCAAAGTGGGAGTGGGAGGAGGCCTCAGAGGACGCCCCCACATGAGATGGGAAGATGACATAATTAAATCTGCTGGCCCCTGCTGGTCACAATTGGCACGAGACAGAAAGAAGTGGAATTCTTTAGAGGAGGCCTTCACCTTCGCCTGAGGAGGGTTCTTGCAATTTATGGAATATTATTACTTATACTTACTACACTTTTATTAATTACATTTTAAAGTTTTTATTAATTTTTTTAGTTTTTAATATAATTTATTCATAACTCTGTACATTTCTTGCAGGAAATAAAAGGCTTTATTATTATTATTATTATTATATACATATGTATATGTATATATATACTAATTCGCTATTAAAAATTCATTTTAAGATTGGTTGAAGGGTGAAAATTTAGGGTTATCAATTAAATCATAAATTAAATAAAAATATTTTATTTTGGCGTTAAAGTTAGTTAAAGCTGTAGCCTTTATATATATATAATACATATGTCCTACTGCTGCGCGAAGGCCTTCTCTGTGAAGAGAGTATAAGGGCATAGTCTGCCACGCGGCCCTAATGCCGATTGGCAGACTTCACACGTCTTTCTAAAACATGTAAGTTTCCTCACGATGTTTTCCTTCACATCCGACCGCGTGGTGATCTGAACACATAAAATTGCAACAATAGATTTATTGGTGCCGGCACCGGGGATCGAACTCGGGTCGCTAGCGTACTATGCAACTTGAGCCAACCGCCCGAACACTGAGCTACTACGGCTAATTGGCGTCACCCTTATCATGTAGGGTATGAAAATTGAAACCTAACGAATGTACATAAAAATCGGTTAAGCGTTAAACACATGAGAATTTTATGTTACGTAAAATTCGTAAACGTAGGGTACGTTATAATATTTGCGTAAATATGAAAAGGAAGTACATATCATTATATATAATGAAAATAATTAAAATACCTCACTATTTTCAACTGCACGGCGGGCTATTGAAATGTTTTATCGTCTACCTATGCCCATTGCATTACCAATTGTCCCTTTTTTACAGCAATAAAATAAGGCTCCGACCAAACGCCGCCAAAGGCAACTTTTTTAAGGAGTCAACTCATTGCCATAGCTAAAAATAAATTTTTATTCATTATTGTAATTAGAAATGTTTGCATAACATTAAAAATTTAAATTGTTCTTTTAGCTTGTGCGTAATGGGTTTGTTGTCCTTGACTTAACAAATATGGACTACCAAAAAAAATTGACTGGCGTTTTTAAGAAGACCTTTTTAAAGACGTAAGTAGCGCAGACGTCATTTGGTAGACACAAACTATAAAATGACAGTCTACAAACCGGCCGGTCTCCGCTATTTGCTAATGACATTTCACTATAAAACCAACCTATTACCAATGGTTATTGTGTGAAAAACCTGTGAAATTGATTATATGATATATTTTTTTTAAATAGCTAGTATTTTTTCCACAAATGTTACTGAGTTTCTTGTTAACTATTCCAATTAAGCTTAACCTTGTGCTAGTTATAATATGTTCATTTCTGTAACCTTCTGAGAATCGTAGAAAGTCAGCCCTTCCACGCTTTCTAATCATAAAAAACGTTGCAATTTTTAGCAATTACCCGAACAATAGTTCGTATTTTTGCATGTGAGAAAATAAAGCAGAGCGTATACCTGATTGCAATAAAATGTTTTTTTTTTTTAAACTTAAAACATTGTTTTGTGTTTAAAAAGGAGTTTCTATTTTACTGGAACTTTTTACACATTACACTTGCATAACTTTTTTTATGGTAGCCGTTGTTATCGAGTAGGATTTCATTACGTCAGTGAATTTTAGAATTGGGACAGCTCTTAGATAGCTCAGCCTGAACTTCTATTGTTAGCAGCACGGCGCAATGGCCGAGAGCTCTTGGTTTGGCGGTTACTCTAAGCGCGTTAGTATTCCGAACCGTGGTTACCCCGAGGGCGGAACCACGACTCGTTTGTTATCTTACGGGAAGACCAATACATTCAAATGGCTAATTAGGGTTGGCTACACGAAAGAACACACAGAATCTGAACATACAGAATCTCGCCTTGATCTGATGCTACAATCCGATAACATTAATGAGATAAATAAGACTTTGACAATTACCACATGCACAAACAAAACCCCACCAAGTCTTTAGCGAGCTATAACGACTGATTAAGATATTTCCGGATGAAATCTCTCTATAAGTGAAGGAAGTTACTCGACACCATCACGAAAAGTTAGTTTAGCTTGTCCCTTAGAATATCCGTGAAATAGCAACCGACCTAGTCGTGGTTCGGCCCTCTCGGGCGCCCTCAGATCGGAATGCTTACGCGTAACATAGTAACCGTCCAAGCCGAGGTTACCCC
Source organism: Meandrusa payeni (assembly GCA_029286785.1). Taxonomy (NCBI): domain Eukaryota; kingdom Metazoa; phylum Arthropoda; class Insecta; order Lepidoptera; family Papilionidae; genus Meandrusa; species Meandrusa payeni. The sequence continues at coordinate 6,188,576 of JAGSMX010000023.1, forward strand.
TCACCGGGGGGACCGAGGTTCAGGCTAAGCGACCTAAGAGCTATGCCACCTTTCAATCGGGTGAAGCAGTCAAGGCCAGTTTCTCTGGGCGATATAGGCGAAATCGATACCATGTCCCTGTACAAGCTTGCCAACGGCTACATTGTCGACTCATATCTGACGTGTCATTTGTGTATCTCTGTACCTAGTAAATTGCCTAGAGCTAAAAATTACAAACCATTTAAACAGAAATTAGGTCGAACTAACTTGGGGCAATATTCTCCGATGAATAGTTTGGTGAGAACTTATGATGCTATACATAATTTAAGTGTTACCAGCTCAGAAAATCGCCAATAATTTAATGTGGATATTTTCTCAAATAGGTTATATAAATTTAAAACATACATACAACAGGCATTTTATTATAAATAATTTAAGATATTTTTTGTAATTTTTCTTTTATGATGATTTTTTATGGCTTTAGTTTACACTTGTATGTGAGGTAACATTTGTCTTTGTTTTTCTTATATATTTTGTATTATTTTAACTGTAATGGCGTTTACTTTATTGGTGTGACTTATAAATAAATGCATGAAATGTTGACGATGTTGCGTTGTTACAAAGCGGTAGCTTTAAAAAAATAAGCCATAATTTAATCCTATTATTATCTTTCGGCAAATTACTGCTAACTTAAATCCGTTCAGCATGGTATCAATTTTTAATCTGTCTCACAGATAAAATAATCACGTCATTAATTGTTCGAGATCCTACCCGGAAAATATTAGGCTGCTTGAGGATTAGAAGGGCCTCACGTCAGCGGTACAACATGACACAGATTAAATATCATCAATAGAATTAGTCCAGACGGTGTAACTTACCTCTTTACTTCTGCTGAACAAAGCGAATTGTTTACAGAAAACAAAAGATATATAAGAGATTACTTTCTCCACGCAAGTCAACTTAACTAGACCTTCAGGCGTTTCTTGCAAACCGCAAATATAGGATAAGAAGTCCTGCATAAGTAGCTTCTTTCCAGGTAGAAGTCCCTTGTATACACCGACTCGTACAAGACCACCCGGTCACTTAATTTTGTTATATGTAGTCTGTCAATTGCACTAGAACGGGATAGTAGGGTACCCTGTAGTACTAGGCAGTAGTATTAGGCTAAGGTATCCCCTGCCGGTCTGAAACAGCGAATAAAAGGGGGCATTGTCGTCGTAAATATGGACCCAGGAGTAAGGCACGTCCCGGGGGAGGTATCTGCCTTCCCTGCGACGTGCCTAGCACAGTGCAGATCCCTCATTTGATTGTTAAAGATTGTATATTTGTTAAAAGTTATTATACGTTACGGTTATGTGGGGTTTTTACCCACTAAAACCTCCCCGGTGGCCCTTTCCTCGGTGCATGACGAGAGGCTCCGGGATCTCCAGTGGAACGCACCGGAGCCCCTCTGCACTGTGCTCAAGGAGAGCACGTCCCGGGGGGGGGGAGGTTTCTCCCTCCCGCCCTGTGCCCTTATAGTGCAAGGCTACACGGGCCAGCCGATGTCGCCTTCTTCCCGGGTCCACCTTAGCGGACGACAAAGGCCCCCACCCTTGTCGCCCAGTGAACCCGAGGCCCCTTTTAGTCGCCTTATATGACAGGCAGGGGATACCGTAGTCTTATTCTTGAGAGCCCAGAACTACAGGGCTGCGGGCCGGTCTGCTACCGGCCCGCCTGCGCCATCTCCGAACGGGATCGGCCCTCTCCCGATCCCAGCCTTGCGGTCTCCTTCTGGGTCATTACTGACTCGCAGAAGGAGACTTGGCCTAACCAAGGTTAGGTTCTGATCTTTTTATTTAAATCAAAGAAACAGTGAATTACTAATAGCATTATAACATATACTAACTAATAAAGAAAATATTTACAATTTAAAAGATTTTACAAAATATTTACAAAAAATATAACTGTGCCAAACCGTTATCGCTTGGCAGCGTGCCCAGAAGGCTGGTAGCATTGCCACGTTGTATGGCAATGCTTAGCCTCTGTGCAAGGTATAAGCCAGCCCTCTGGTCACCAGATGTGTCGACCAACATCTTACCTAACACATTAAAAAGGTAATGTGCACTAGGACCCCACGGACCCAAAGTTTCTACCCCAAACGGCTCAAATATGAAACCCGTATCGAGGTTACTATATTTGCGCCGCTTGAGGTTTTCTGCAGTTGCAGCGGCCGCTCCAGCCTCAACAGAAGATTCTGGAAGATGTGACGGCGCCAAAGTATCGACGCATGTGGCATCCCATACTAAAGGCCGTCCCATCTTCCAGGGTATAAGAGTCATACCGTCTGGTCTCTTACCATCACTACGCAGTAGTCCATTTGGCTCCAAAGTTGATGGAACATTAGCGGTGGTAAGAGCCCGACGGATGATGTCGTTGAGGTTGGAGTGCCGGGAAATGCGTCCTGCACTACGCTGGCATGATAGCCCGTGGTGTCCCAGCTGGTCGACCATTTCGCCACAGCGACAACGATGTGGCATAAAACATGCAGCGCCCAGCCTAATACATACTGCTAATCGGAACGAAGTGGAATCCATTAAGATCCCAGTGTTAGGGGATGGAAGAGCCTGCAGCCACAGACCTGACTCCCAAGCACTGACAGCGATGAGACGAGCACGCTCTGCAGTATTTTGGGCCGTATCAACGAGATTCTCCTGACCAAACTGCAAAGCGGTACATCCCATTGCTTCTGCGAGGACAGGTCTGTGGGTAGATCAAAATGAGGGCAGGCCATCGACCAAGCATTCCTCCCTTCGATCCGGCCAACTATATCGATTTTTGCAAATGCGTTACCTAAAATTTCCCGAATTAAAATTTCATTAGCATGGACCGAACTCAAAAATGCTGGTAATGAAACACTAGAAATTTTGCGAATACCTAATCCGCCCAACCTGATGGGTAAGGTAGTTTGCGTCCAAACACGATCTTCTAAATGTATATTCAAAATGGACGTAAGTGTATCCCTCACGATGTTATCCAAACTTTGTAATAACTCTGGATGCTTCCAAAGTGGACAACACCTAAGGAAATACGTAAATTTTGGGACAAAAAGGCAGTAACGAATAATATAAATAGCCATATGAGTGTTAATTTTGAAGACGGTCTAAGCAATTACGATAATTTAGAATTTTTCTTCAATAAAAGTTGGCACTGCTTCATCTAAAATTGAGAACCTAGAAGGCGAAGGGAATCTTTTCTATAGTTTTGATACCTGGGGCAACACTACTAAATTTTGAATAATTGTAATCATTGTTTAAAGACTGATTAAGAAAAAATAATTCACATTTGGAAAAGTTCAATTCTAAACCAATTAGTGCGAATTCTGTCTGTAAATAAATTAGATCTTTTAAAACTGTTTCTATGTCGCCTCCTAGAGTGCCATCGTCTAGATACCATGTATTAAATTTGGATTCTAATTTTTGTAAAATGGGATGAATGGCAAGACTGAAGATAACCGGCCCTAAGGGGTCTCCCTGCTGACACCCTACCGAAGATAGAATTAAATTATTTTTATATATTAATTTGGAAGATGAGCTATAGCATTGCCAAAGAAACCCAAAAATGTCTGGAAAATTTTGTTTCACTCGAGTCAAAAAGGCGCCTCTATCGATAGTATTAAAGGCGTTCCTTATGTCCACTTTCAGCAACACTTCTCCGCCGTCATTGCCCAGGAAAGTTCTTAATGCGTGGACAGCTGCTTCACATCCCCCGGGTGAACCAAAACCTAGTTGAATTGGTTTCAGATAGCTACCGACAATGTCTTTTTTGTTAGCGCAGCAAACTTTGGCGGCGAGGCGTCGATATGTACAGCCGACTGCGATTGGTCTGATACCACCATCTTTTTTAGTGAGGGCGCATAAATTGGCTCCGTATAAGGTATCGATAACTTCGATATTCACACGACCTGAGAGCATTAGATTTATGAGCCCAGTTAACCCAGTTAGAAGTGCTTCCCCTGCGTTGCCACTGCCACAGCCTATTAGATCTTTTAGGTGTTGTGGAGTTAGGGCATCAAATCCTCCAGCGGACCCGCTCTGGAAAGACATAACTGCGCGACAGACGTCCTCAGCTGTGACTTGAAGAACTGAGTCAGGAGGTAATGGTGGATCGGGTAAAAGTAGATTGGCTGCTGAAAGTGGATGTTTATCCTTTAGACTTGATAACGTTTCCGGTGTATTCGGAGCTAATACGTCACTAGTAAAAGCATCCGAGCTGCCCTCTGACGTCACCATCAGCAAGCTTGTTCTCTATACGACGATGGTTACTATACTCGCTGATAGGCTTGCCAGAAGTGCGATGAGTGCTTGTATCCCCACACTGTAAATTTTGAAATCTAATGCAATTATTTTTGATTTCCGCAGTCAAACTAGTGTTATTGATGGTTTTGCCTACTAATATGGAGCGTCTTAAAGGAAAAGTCAGCAGCTGTTCCCAGGCATGCTTAGTATTTTCAGAAGTTACCTTTTTAATAGAGTCTGTTAAAGCCTGAGCTACAGTAAAACGAGCGCCGCGTGGAATTCGTTTTAAAACTGGGGTACTACTTTTCAAGTTACTCAAAAGCTCCCACAAAGGTGGATTAGGTATAGGAAGATGGATGTTGGGTGTACTCTGTGTAGGGCTATAAATTATGGATTGAGACTTGTGAATCTTACCAATGTGTATGTTTAAGCCTCTTTGCTACGAAAAAACGTACCTGGGAACATACTGAGCACTGATACAAATTGCCTGGTGACGTACTACTCATGGTGTCCACCACGCTCGGATTGGGCGACTGAGCGCTGCGCAAGATAGCTATAGATACTTAAATTAAAATTAAAAATAGAGCAATAAAATAAACATTCACAGTATAAAATAAAAACACTATACATATTGATTCATACACTATGTTTATGTACACTTTACTTCCGATTGTTCTGTTGCTTCCGATGTTTGAATAAATAAATTATTCTTTCGGGTTTTGCGTACTCATTTGGTGTATAACGGCGATATCCTTGATGTATGTTTCGATATTATATTTATTATTATTTTATTTTTCAAAGCACTATAAGTCTGTATACTTTCAATATATCATGTAATAACAATGAACAACACTTTATAATTTTGCAAATTTATTGCCGCTTTATGACGGCTGTCAAATATATTTTAATCCTACTATTTGGCTGTCCCTTTACTTTAGGCTTTCAATAACATTTCCACAGTAACTTTATCCAGTGGCCATTTTAATTACTTAATAATCTCGTGTATAAATAAAGATTTTCTATTTTAATTTTGTAACAATCACGGAAAACGACACTAAGCGCTATGTGTCAGCTGTCATTTGTCTGGTTCTGATTAATTCTATTTTGTAATATTCCTACGATAATTAGGATACAAATACACAATACAAAGACGGCATCCACGCGCAATAACCTTTAACGTTTGATTAGATTTGAAGTCGTTTTTTTACTTTTTAATCATAAATAAACTTGTCATTACATTTGAGTAGTTTGTGCCTGACACTTTCGGAAATTCTTTTCTAAAAGGTACATACGACTTGCCAAAACAGTTCGAAGATTTTCACTCACATTCTCAACTTCGACACTAAGTGTGAATTAACACTTCGCGTGGTCAAACCGAAATGTGTGTCATGGTTCAATGACACGTGTTATCATTTCTATTTCGGGGCCCATAACCCAACCTGTCAAGAGAGCGGTGACTTCGTTCACCTTTACTAAGGCGTCGTGAACTTTTAAATTGGTAGCACTGCTCGCGAAAAACGTCGTAGTGCTCCGCGTCTACTTTCTTTTTATACAAACTTGTTCACAGTGAAATTAACAGCGAAAACGTCAAATCGAAACTGTCGGGTTAGACCTGAACTTCTGTATTGTTGGTAGAGAACATCCGCTGTACGATTTTATGTTTGGCAACATTAGAATGTTCGGTTTCTAATCGTCTGGCAACTTTACAGATCGAGATTAACAGGTCGTGCTGAGCGAAATCTGTAAAATATTGTGATTCAATAAATTGAAGCGTATTAACCTAAACCGCAAATAACCTTAAAGTTTTGGGTACAGTATCCGAAAAGGCCGTAGGTATTGTCTATGTATTATCTTTTTTTGGAATGGTCAAAAATAATAAAAACCATCTCTAACAAGCCTAGCCTGGGAGCCGTGGTAGCTCAGTGTCCGGGCGGTTGGCTCAAGTTGGATGGTACGAAAATTTTTCTAAGGCATGTGAATTTGCCAATCCGCACTAGGGCCACGTGGTGGACTGTGCCTTTATACTGTAAAGAGTACAGAGAAGGCCTGCGCCCAACAGTGGGACATACCTGATGTTAAAGATACAAAAGATAATATCCCGCGACATCGGTGGCTTGTTGTTTCCAATATTTTCAATATTTAATTATATAAATTAAACTTTATACCTTTAATTATCCTATTATTTATTTTAGTTTATTTTTGACTCAATAATATTTATGAAATTTTTTCATCTATTATTTTATTGTATAAAATATATTTTAATCTCATAACTGTTTTATTTATGTATCATATTTAATATACTCTTACTGTCTGTATAAATTCCATATAAAGGTAGTATTGCGCGCGCACGTCTTGAGGTAGTCCCGGGCGCCGCTGAAAATCAGCGCTGTCGCATCCTTGTGACAGCATATGCTGAAACGGTGTCCGATATTGGCATCATATGTTTTGTATTATTTGTCCGTGTAACTTTAACTATGTTTTGTCTATTTTTCACTCTTTTTTAATGTGTGTTATATTCAGTCTGTGATGTGTTTTTGTATTGTGATGCCAATAAATAAATGTCTATGTCTATGTCTATATATAAAGGCGGTAACTAACTAATACAAGCTTAAGCTTATGAATGGTTAACAAGAATGTTAATAATATTTATGGAAAAAATATTGTTAGCATTTTTTAAAAAAAAAAAAAAATTAAAAAATGATTCCCAAAATATATTTTACTTCGGAAACGAAATAGTGCGTCTGTGTTATATTAAGAACTTCTGGCGCTCACATTTGATTTTTATAGTTGGGGGAACAAAAATTATTCTATTCAATTTTTAGGAATCCCAAGGTATATCTTCGAAAAACATGAAACGTAACGTTTAAAACGAAAAATAAAATAAAAATCGATAAATAAATGCAAGAGCTATATGTACTTGTAGCTATAGTTTTCCGAAGATATAACTTCGAATTCCTAACACGAAATTAAATATAGACTAAGTTCCTCTTTTTAAAGTCGGTTAAAAATTATCCTTGTAAGAAGCAAGTATATTATGACCTAAACAGGTATGAATTCGGGAGACTATTGTCACGGCTTGAGATAGTAACTGTCGGTAGCGAGACAAACCGACACATTGTCTACTGAATATATTATGTATTCAACTAAGATAACGGTTATTATTAAAGGGTTGGCAGTTAAACGAGGGCCCGTAAATTATGGGATGCAGTCTCAAAACGGTGCACTAGCAGATTTTTATACAACTATTGTAGGCCATGGTTTTTTTAATCAACAGGACTTCGTTTGTTAACGGTTTTTTTTTTGACGAACTACACAGATTGGCCAGAGAAGCTGGCCTTGACTGCTTCACCGGATTGAGAGGTAGCATAGCTCTTAGGTCGCTTAGCCTGACCTCTATTACTATTTGCTAGAACCTCGATACCTTGTAATTACTTGTTCTCCCGATGAGGGGTAACCTCGGCTTGGACGGTTACTATGTTACGCGTAAGCATTCCGATCCGAGGGCGTCCGACAGGAACGAACCTAAAACTAACATGATAAACATACTCTAAGACTAAACTAACTTTGAGCGCCCCTTTGAGACCACAAAAGTGGCCGATGAAACTCCAGCAACGCTCCTAATATCTAAGCAGTCAAATAAAACGCTAAAAATGGCGCCCGTTAAATGGCGACGGCACCCTATCAAATGGGATTAAAAAGCTCGACGAAAATTTTATAGCGACGGATCTATCACATACGGATTTAAAGGGCGCGAGATCTTTTTAATATTATGTATAATTTAACAACAGCACATAGATAAAATATAAGTGGCGTGCTATTGGCCGGCATTTAGCAGAAAAGAAGAAAAAAATTAGCACAATACATCCACACGTTCTCCTTTCAAGTCTCCGAATTGACCTGACTCTATTCTATCGACAGTGAGCGCAATGGTTTCATTGCTTTACTGCTTTGAACATAAGATTGCACAAAGATAAGCTACACAACTGAAAATTTTCATCAAAAGAATTTTTAATGTTTTTATTATAGTCTGGTGTTTGCAAAGTTTTTTTCTAGATAAGGGATGTTGCTTGCGCAAAATTTGTTATAAAATTTTACGATAAGGTTAAAAGTTGTACTTTCTAAATTAAAAAAAAAAATACGTTCGGATAGTTTTCGTAACCTTTTTGAATTTTTTGCAATCGTTATCTTTTAAACATGAATAGAAATAGAAAAATATTTAATAAATCCTAGGTTATACATGACAATAGTTTAACCGTCAGACGATAATCTTTTCGGTCTAGAATTGAACACTGAGATCTAATAGCGCGCAAACTAAGCATACTCGTAATTCATAATGAAATGTAACTCTTTACTAACAAATAAAGAAATATTTACAATTTAATAGATATTACAAAATATTTACAAAAAATATAACTGTGCCAAACCGTCATCGCTTGGCAGCGTGCCCAGAAGGCTGGTAGCATTGCCACGTTGTATGGCAATGCTTAGCCTCTGTGAAAGGTATATGCCAGCCCTCTGTGACAGATGTGTCGACCAACTTCTTAGCTAACACATTAAAAAGGTGGTGTGCACTAGGATCCCACGGACCCAAAGTTTCTACTCCAAATTCATAATTAAATTGTATCGGTTAAAAACAATCGTGAGCAAAAATAAAGAGTCGGAATATAGGGTCGATTAAGAAAGTTTGAATATCTCGGAAGATAAAGACGCTACCTAACTGAAATAAATTGTGCATGATAGACAATTAACTGTCCTTAAAAAAATTATAAATTTATTTATATTTCATTAAAAAAAACATAAAGTTAAACGCAAAAGGATATCTTATGTAAACTTGGATAATACAGTATTTTTCATAAAATTGTATTTTTATTTAAATTTTAGTACTTAGTGTTGCCTCTATGATGCGTCTCTTTGCTCACGGTTAGATTTACGAGTAGAAACAAAAATCGGCTTCAAATGAAATCAAACGTGACGTATTTTAAATGCTACGAACAGAGACCATACAGATTATATAAACATTAGAAAACCTAAACCAGGCTGCCGCTGGTAGCGAAGCATGACCCAAGCAACCGGTAGTCAGGGCATGTAGGCAGGACATAGAGAGAAACATCCAGACGATGCGTGCCGTGTCCAGGAGTAGGACTTCTGTAGATTCTGAGGTGTTCGAGACTTTTCGCTAAAAGACCGTTAAAAGAGTCGACTATCGGGACATTGATCGTCGAATCGCTTAAAAATTTAAAGTGTCAATAGCCTAATGGTTTAGAGTACGGTATGCAAATCGTAAGGTCGTGGGTTCGAATCCACTATTCGACTAAATATAATATAGACGTGAACCATCTCGTGGCACAAGCTTAAGCTTAGAATGGTTAGTAATATTTATGCAAAAAGAAAACGAATTAGAGATAGCTTTCTTTTTTTTTAAAAAAATACATCCCACGTGGGCCAAGTCAAGGTTCTTCAAAGTTCTTAATTTACATAAAATATTTTTTTTTATTAAGATCGTCTTCGATGTGCGTTGGACAGGTTGTTAATTACTAAATTCATTTCCATTCAAGGGCCTTTGGTAACGCATCGATACATTTAAAACAACCGCAAAATCGACCTAATTATCATTATTCCGTAATTTCAGACAGGTTATTGGCCAGACATTTAAAAAGTATTTATAGAAAGAAAGTGAAGAAATATATTTTAAACAGTCTATTTTTGTATACCGATTTTTCTAAAATTACTCCCACTTGAAGCGTCAATTGGTTTAAGGTAAGGTTTGTGACACGTAAGGTCGTAAGTTACACGGCTTAAGCTTAGTTGCAATGGTTAACAAAAATGCTGGTAATATTTATTAACATTTTTTTTTAAAGAATGCAAACAATTTCCTTTTAACGCAAATATTATTAACAAACGTCAATAGTCTAATGGTTTAGGGTACGGCCTGCGAATCGTAAGGTCGTGGGTTGGAATCCACTATTGGACTATTGCCGTGAACCATGTCCTAGCACAAGCTTAAGCTTAAAAAAATATTAAAAAAAAATTATTTTAATATTATTATTCTTGTTAACTGTTCCAAATAACTTTAGGTTTGTGCTTTCTTCTAAAAATACCAATTTTACAATAATTATGTTTTAAAAATACTACCCCATTTCGATACACGTGACAATTTCTTTATAACTCAGTGCGTAAGGGATGCTCTCTTGTTTCACTTCATCCTATTTTACACTTTAATTGATTTATAAGGAGTTACCAAGTTTTCAAATAAGCAACTGACTTCAAATAAAGAGGTTCACAATTCGTCTGTATCGTTTTTGTTTGTCACCTCGTAACTGTCGACTGGAAGAACCGATTTTGATGATTCATTTTTTATCCGAAAGCTGGTGGTGCTTACCACGTTTTCCATGGGCACCACCATTTGGTTCAATTCCGACAATGGCATCATGAGTAAACTATATGTCTTAAATTTGCATTAAGCACGTGTGCGACAAATGGATGAATACCTCAATATAACGCCAACCGATTTCGATGATTATTTTTTTATTGGAAACTTGTACTTCAAGGGTTGTTTGATAAGAGGCTCCGAAAAAGGTCCAGCCGCTTTCAATGAAACTTTCAGGGAATCTTCAGATTGACCTGACGAGTAATCGTGTAAAGTTTGGTGACGATCGGAGCACTCCTCTTTTTGAACTGTCAAATACTGCTTTTATTAACAATGATGACATTCACATCATTGTTTTAGAACCCAAATTTGTATTGACACATGCGTTGTGTATATTTATATCATTATGAACCAAATGAAAGATAATAATTAAGGATTTTGAAGTATTCAAGGTAAATTATAGCGTCGCGAATGTATCCGTTTGCTGATGCTGCGGATATGTACATGGGTGTAGGTAATGCTCTTCACCCGCTCGAGAAGAGAATGAATTCGGAGAGAAATTAATAATTTAATAAATTTAATATAATTTAGAAGCGTCAATAGCCTAATTGTTTAGGGTACGGCCTGCGAATCGTAAGGTCGTGGGTTCGAATCCACCATTCGACTATTGCCGTGAACCATGTCCTAGCACAAGCTTAAGCTTAGTTGGAATGGTTAACAAGATTGTTAGTAATATTTCTGAAAAAAAATGAAGTATCGCTAGCTTTCTTTTCAAAAATAATATATATTGTGTGAGTTAAATTAAATATTTAATGATGTAAGTTTATTGTTTAAATAAAATAAAGCAAAATGTGGCCCGGCGAAGTGGGCTGGGTACCCTAGTGTATCATATTTATTATATATAGTTTTTGTATTAGAAAATAACAAAGAAACGCTGGTAGTTTTATTACTAGTGTCTTAATGTCATTACTCTACGCATAGATTATTTCTACAAAAATCATTGATACTCCAAGCATTATCGATAAGTTGATCCGATTTGCATATTAATATCCAAAATAAAACTTTATTGTTGCCCGCATCTTACCTAAAATAAGACCAGCTTACTCGTTAATCCAACTAGTACATCCATGTGAACAAAGCAAACGGAAATATAATTGTCAAAGAATCGTCAGCCGCACAGAGTTTAAAAACCGTTTACTATTATCTAAATCTTTAGTGTTTATTCAATCTGAATCTGTAAGTTTCGGGAAACGTCATAAATTACGTATTAGTTAATGTTTTGGTTAATAAGCAAATTGTATGGCAGAATGGTACAGCCGCCTTTGTCTCCGCGGTGGTTCTTTCAAAGGATTATAAGGGTGGACTGTAATATTGGGCTTATGTGGGATTATTGGCGCTGCCCGGTGGCAATGCTGGCTGGTTGGACACATGCTAGGCTAAGTCTTACCGTTTATTTTAAAAGGCTTAATACATAAATCGTGCCGATGTTTGCAAGAAATTTGTTTTGAGTAAATTTTTTTCAAGTATATCTGTTTGAAATACATATTTAGAAACATAAGTAATACATACGTAGTAAGTAATAATAATAATATACTTTATTTTCAAACCAAAAATTCATGTACAAACCAGTTCGATAATAGCCGCAGTAGTAAAAACTGTGTCGCAGCTATTAACGCCCATCTCCAAACAGTTGAATACAAATACAAATACAAAATTTAGTAAAATTAACAACTTATAACGTAATTTAGTTTAATCGTTTTGTGTGTGTGAGTGTGTTTGTGTGTAAAAGGTTGCGTGTGTTGAAGAGTGACTGTATGTGTAGGGACGAGTATGAAGGGGTGAGTTACTCTGACTGTATTATGGTTTTAAAAGATCTTCTGTATATTCATACGAGAGGGTTTGGAGCCATTCAGTAATATGTGTCTTACATTCTTTTAGTGGTAATGGGTATATATGTAATAATTTATTTACTTTATTGTACAAAAAGGCACTTAGGATGTAAAATTGATGTCAAAAGTAAAAAAGAAGTAATATTTTTTTCATCTAATACCAAGTTTGTTGTTATTAAATATATATCAGGATAAAAAAAATATGTAGTAACTGTAGAAGTAGCCCCCTTAATAAACTTATTAAAATTAAGCGCTTTATAGATAGAAAAAAATATATATATATATATATATATATATATATATATCAGACAGAATTTCTTTCGATTAATTTTCTAGTTTACAATTTATTCCGCATCTTTTTATACCAAAGTTGTATTTATTGTTGTATTTAACTAATGAATTTGTAATATATATAATCTATTTTGATTGTACAAGATAAATAAAGCATTTTAGTATTATACCAGAAATTCATTACTCTCCGTGTTATGGTTTCAGTACAAAAAAAATGTCTAAAATTTATACGGCGTCTCCACAGCTCACAACTAGTCACCTAAGGGACCTTATAAGCTTATACTTAAATAGACACGAAGTGGAAATTATAAAAATACTTTCATATTTATAGGAATAATTTCATTGCCGTTTAGAGAAAGACCACTGTATAATGTTCGAAACACCAGTAATTAAAAAAAAAAAACATTAAAACGCATAATAATAGTTTTTTGTTCAATCAGAATGTATGAAAATTATAAATTTATGGATGATAAAGCGCTTAAATTCAATAAATATTTGCCTTGCAATGTGACATTAAAACATTAGGGGACAATTTAATACTATTATTAAATACGCGTAAACGTGTCTTTCGCTGCAGACGTGATTGACTGATCATGTAAAACTGAAGCACGTTCGGATACACGCATTGTACTGAAAGAGCAAAATAAGTAGGTCATGTCAATTCGATGTCTTTATTGAAGTAAAAACTTTTTTTTTAGCCGCGTTAAACACTTGGTAGGGGAAAATCTTTTGGGTTCGCGTCGCGGACGTGCTAAGTTGGAATAATTTTGTCATGAACTTGTTCAGGCTGTCATATATTCGAATAATAAATAAAAGATAGAAACATGTATATAATTGTTGCTTGGAGTGTGAATACTAAAAGATGTTAATACAAGATTGATGTTGATCATTTTAAGTTATATGTTTTCACTTCAATCGGTGGTCCCTATGACGACCATTTTTTTTCTTTTTAAATATCACTAAAACATATTCACGTGTTCATTTTTATATATATTTAGAAAGAAAATATTATATACCGTAAACAATTACACACTTCTCTCAAGGGAGTGAGCAGAGTCAATACGATCATGGCACACCTCTTTAGTTCAGATTCATACATCTGCGATACATAATCATCTTTATAGTACCTAGGACTTCCTTTACCGGTGGTAGGGATACCACTTAATTTCGGGGCAAAAATATCCTTCATCATTCGTTCGTCTTTCATCCTTTCTGGGCCACAAAAATCTTTAATTATTTCTAGTCTCAGAATCCTCTTTGAAGCCACACTATTTTTAATAATGCAATGTTTTAATAATTGCATTGCAACGGCATTAACACTCATGTTGTTTCTGCTTAACCTACATATAAAAAAAGTAATAGTATAGTACAATATAATTAGCTCCTTAACCCTAGCGGTTGAAATAGAGATCGCTATTGACTCCAAGTATATTAAGATCCATATTTGTCAAAGCGTGAGCCAATCTCCATACACCGAAAACCGTAAATCTTATTGACTCAAACCGGCTTACAAGAAAAACCCCAAAGCTTAGCCATTAGGCTACCACTACTTGAATTATTAATCTAAAATTAATAAGCTATAAATATAAATCAGGTCAATTATCCTTAACCATTACATAAATTTCATTAAGAATACTATTTTACGTACCTTATAAACTTATAATCTATAAAAAAAATCCCCGGATAAATTCCACGTCACGATGACTTTTCGTTCGATTACCTAAAAAAGCCATGGGTTCACAAGGCGTTAGTCCAAATGAGAAAACTATTATTCATTGAGGGTTATATTTTTTTACAATTTTATTTTTTTTGGCGTACAAATTTTACAGTAATCCTATAAATTAATATCATTGAATAAAAAACACATTTGACATTCATCTGCTTGTATTTGTTCTATCTTTGCCCAAGTACCAACTGGCAGCTTACCATTTTTTCTATTAAAAAGAATAAAAAACTCAAACAAGGGCGGGGGCGCGCGACGCCCACACGGCTGAAAGCTTCCAAATTCAAATCGCAAAAAAATACGCAACTGCGCGCGAGAGCTGGTATAAAACAACGCACGTGGTCGGCGCAGCCACAGTCGTGAGACATCCACTATAACGTTCGCACGTCGCTATCGGCTACCACGGGTGTATTGCTCATCGTAAATAACATCGATCGCTAGTTCAAACAATCGCATCATGGATATCAAAGTTTTGGACCCTACCGGCGTTTATTAAAGAAGAAAAAGATTAATAGAATTAGAGAATTTAAATTATTTTTTCTCTACTAAAGTTCAAATAAAAATTCAAGATGTTCGGATTGGATCCTACAGGAGTTTATTGACGAAAAAAAATCATTGAAAAATAAAAATCAAAATGTTTGTACTGGACCCAACTGGAGTTTATTGAAGCGAAGTTTAGTGTTGTGTTTGAACATCAAAAATGTTCGTTTTAGACCCTACTGGCGTCTACTGAGGGACAAAGTGCCAAGTGAAAATTCCAAAATGCTCGCCCTCGACCCAACTAACGTATACTAAGTTAAATTTTATTATTGTTAAATTAAAATCTAACCATGGCGTTCGGTTTAGATCCCACGGGAGTGTATTAATCCCTAATTTTTAGTTAATTTCTAATTCAATCGTTAATGTTACTTTGTTTTTTTTTAATAGCATTAACACTCATGTTGTTTCTGCCTAACCTACATATAAAAAAGTAATAGTATAGTACAATTTAATTAGCTCCTTAACCCTAGCGGTTGAAATAGAGATCGCTATTGACTCCAAGTCTATTAAGATCTATATTTGTCAAAGCGTGAGCCAATCTCCATACACCGAAAACCGTAAATCTTATTGACTCAAACCGGCTTACAAGAAAAACCCCAAAGCTTAGCCATTAGGCTACCACTACTTGAATTATTAATCTAAAATTAATAAGCTATAAATATAAATCAGGTCAATTATCCTTAACCATTACATAAATTGCATTAAGAATACTATTTTACGTACCTTATAAACTTATAATCTATAAAAAAAATCCCCGGATAAATTCCACGTCACAATGACTTTTCGTTCGATTACCTAAAAATGTTCGTTTTAGACCCTACTGGCGTCTACTGAGGGACAAAGTGCCAAGTGAAAATTCCAAAATGCTCGCCCTCGACCCAACTAACGTATACTAAGTTAAATTTTATTATTGTTAAATTAAAATCTAACCATGGCGTTCGGTTTAGATCCCACGGGAGTGTATTAATCCCTAATTTTTAGTTAATTTCTAATTCAATCGTTAAACTTTGTTTTTTTTTTAATTAAAATGCTACAAGGACATTTCTATTCGTACATTCGTCAAAAGTTAATATCAGCTAGCAGAAATGAGAACGCTTCGAAAAGAAGGAAAAGGTCTTTATATGTTAGTATAATAGTTAATTTGTATTTATGTAAATAGGGAACCAAAGACTGCTAAAGCCTGCCCATTTCAAAGTCGGAAGACTTAGGTTTTGAATCCATTTAATTTATTAAAGTTACCTTAATTTAAGTGATTATTTATTGCCTAATATTAATTATGTGTTGGAGATGGGGAGTGTTATGTGAAAATGTTTATCGTTTTAATATCGACCGCTCTTACTCGGTTCAGTTGATTTTTCTGTTTCCCTTGCATTTCTATGAAACCGTTGCATTTCGTTTGACAACAGCAGTAATGATGAACTATTGTAAAATAAGACTGTTAATTAAATACTCTAGTTAATTGTTTGCCGAGAGGCAAGTTTAGAATAAAGATTTATTCGTAATATAATTTTTTTTTCCACCATTCATCCTTATACGTAAGTATACATTGCTAACATGTAATATTTAGACCCGCATTTTATTTTAACATATAAACACTTTGAGAAATATATGCATAATTATTAAATTACATACACCATTTTTTTTATTTTAAGTTAAACACTATAATATGAAAATTACAGCATATATATCTCCCACTGTTGGGCACAGGGTCTAGTGCGGATTGGCACACTTCACATGTTTTAGAAAATTGTCTATGACAGTCAAATTACCTGATGATGTTTTCCTTCACTAGTAAATCAACATCAACAATCATCGGGTATCGAATTCGGGTTGCCAGTGTACTTTTCTACTTAAGGCGACCAAACACTGAGTTACCATAGCTCTAAAACACTATACTAATATCAAAAACACATACACATTAGTTTCAAAGCATTTTTATGACAATACAACGTTACCATAAACTTTTTAAGTTTATGGTTTGTTTTAGATGTAATTTCTTTTCCTTAAATTAAATACTGGCTAATTTCGAAAACTATTAGTGGCGGCCCTCTCAGGCACCCTCGGATCGGAATGCTTACGCGTAACATAGTAACCGTCAAAGCCGAGGTTACCCCTCACCGGAGGGACCCTTTGGTCGAGTTACTAGTAATATAGGTTCAGGCTAAGCCACCTCTCAATCCGGTAAAGCAGTCAAGGCCAGCCTCTCTGGCCAATCTGTGTAGTTCGTCATAAAAAAAAATATTAGTGGTTTAATCAATTTAAACAATAATATAGAGATTAATAACTTTTATAATAATCACAAATTTGTAGATTATAATTTAAAACTAAAATGAGAAATTTCTTCCTTTAGACATTTTCGAAATTAAAATTTTTTTCATCAGTCATTTCTCCGTGATGATCTAAAGTTTGAATAGAAATTTTAAAAGTATTTGTATATTTATGATAAAATTGCATCAGCCGATTGCGTCTAAGAGAAGGGAAACGAAGGTAATAGCCACACTATGAACTTCATACTGCAATACAAGGAGGCGCTATGTTTTCATTAAAACCTTATTTGAAAAAGAAAATAAATACAGAAATACTGGCAGTATTAACGCACTTTAAAGTATATTTACGAGTAAAACCAAAACCGATCTTAAATCGAATCGAACATTAAATTACTACGCGCACTCCTCGCCTTGTACCAACGCTGGAAGGCAATAAGTAAGTGGCCACATATGGCCATTTTCACTTTTTTACGTCGTTGGAATCAGAAAAAAAATACGTGTCGAATGATATATGACTTGTAACAATTAGATGAAAAATAGCGAAAATAGGATTTTCAAGATTGACACTTCTCTTTTATTTTTGTATCGTAAAACGATTTTCTTTTAGGAAAACTCTAGGTTAATGCCGTGGTACAATACTTATTCAGCAAAAAATATTAAATATTGTGACCAAAAACGACAGCTCTAGGTCCACAAACACGAAAGTTATAATTTTTTTTAAAGTTAAAATGTTTTTAGGCTCTGGTGGACAATTTCATTTTTGTGGGTTACTACGTTTTTGTTTTCCAGCGTCGATGTTGTCATAATAATACATCTGTGATAGTGCAGTCGCTTCAAATTGCATAGTACGCTAGCAACCAGAATTCGAACCTACGAGTAGGTGCCGGCACCAATGAATTTGTTTGTTGCAACTGTAAGTGCTGATTTACCAAGAGCTCGGCGGTAAAGGTCTGCCAATGCGCACTAGAGTGGCGGACTATGCTCTTTACAGAGACGGCCTGTGCCCAACAGTGGGAAATATTTTATAGGCTATAAATTTAACTAAGTTTTTTATTGTTATTAACCTACTTATATCACGAATAAGACGCACGATGTTCAGGACTTTAGTTAAGATAATGGCATAGCTTATTTTTAACCTATTTCAAAAAAGAAGGGAATTCGCTATGTGTGTGTATAACTTTTGTTAATTTTTATGCACCTATCGCGTTGTCATTCATTAACCGAGTTTGATATACTTTGTTTGTAAGGATTTGATTTCAACTAGTTACTATGTAAAAAATTGTTATATATTATAAGATATTTGGTATATTGGTAGGTTTATGAGAAGCCCTGTAGTTCTGGGCTCTCAAGAATAAGACCACTTATCCCCTGCCAGTCGTAGAAGTCGAACATCGGCTGCCCGTGTCGCCTTGTACTGCGAGGGCACAGATGGGGAGGGAGTAACCTCCCCAACAGTGCAGTGGTGGTCCGGTGCGTTCCCCTGCAGATCCCAGGGCCCCTCACCATGCACCGAGGAAGGGCCACCGAGAGGTTTTAGAGGGTCAAACCCCACATAACCGCCGACTTCCTCCAGAAGACGGGGTCTATGAGAAGAGAAAGTTGGTACAGTTAAAGTAATAACTGTATGGATACTGCGAAAATAAACATAAAAAGGAGAGTCCACGTACAACAATTCAACAATTTAAATATTCCTTGATAATATTTAAACTACTACGAACTGACGGATAAAATTGAAAAAAAAAAATAGTTAACATGTGCAAAATCCCACGTAAATCCCCACAGACCCGACACTAATAAATGTGGTGACTGTCTATTACAAGGTGAATATATTATTGATTCTGAGAAATGTTAGCGCACCGCGCTAGATTCGAACCCGGTACTCAGTTGCGGATCTTGAATTAGAGGGGAACGGAACTGCGCCCTTCATTGATAACTCAATTAGGTGTGTTAGGCCGTAATTGCAAGGATATCGCGCTAACTCGTCGAATTGGTTTCAATGTGGAACATTTTGTTGCGGTGACGTGTTCTTATCTAATCAATGCCTTTGATAATTATAAAGCTACTGGGTATTCCCTGACCTGCTTCGCTGGACGTGAAGTTTTAGTTTCAACAGCTTATATATGGTCCCACTGTTGGGCACAGGCCTCCTCTATAAAGGGAGTATAAAGGCAAAGTCCCTTTTTTTGTTACGGGGAGGAAATCTTCAAAAGAAAACCCACTTTCTGGGGGGAAAGCGGCAGTTATGTGGGGTTTCACCCACTAAAACCTCCCCGGTGGCCCTTCCTCGGTGTATGGTGAGGGGCTCCGGGATCTCCAGAGGAACGCACCGGAGCCCCTGCACAAGGCGACTCGGGCAAGGGCATAGTCCCTAGTCTTATTGACATACTTCACACAATGATCATCATCATAATCTTCCCCAATGCCTTCCACCATATACGATCCTTCGCTTTCCGCATCCAGGCACTTCCGGACTTATAAGGTCGTCGGTCCACATAAAGGGCTCTATGCTTCTCCGACCCAAGCGCTTCTCTATTCCAAAACTTTCGTCCCCCATGCCGTCACTATTTCGGCAGATATGGCTGGCCCACAGTCACCTCAATGAAACGAGTCTACTCCTATCTCAAAGGCCGGCAACGCACCTGCAGCTCTTCTGGTGCTGTGGATGGTCATGGGTGACGGTGATCACTTAAGATCAGGTGAGCCGTAAACTCTTTTGCCACTTTACCTATAAAAAAAAGTCTTCACGTGCCTCAGAAAATTTTCTAAGTCGTGTAAGTTACCTCACGAGGTTTTTCCTTTACCGCCGGTGGTAAGTCTGAAACTAGTAAAAGTTAGTCACAACGGTGCACAGATTGAGGTAGGGACATTTTTCGGCAAAATTTTTTGCACATCGGATGCGGAAGGCCGAGTCACCGAACTGTGACATTTGCCAAGTGGTGGATGATGTGCACCACATAATGGGGGAATGTGCCAAACATGAAGCGGAATGAGTCATTAATAGATAGGTCTAAAACTGAGGTGCAACATATGGGTGTTTTCTTAATGCTGCTGTCTGACCCGACCTCAGAGGGGGCGAGGAAGTTGGTGGTTATGGCCATACAAAATTGATGACTTTCTCGCTTCATGCCACCGATGTGTGTGTGCGTAGGTTAGGGTACGATGGGGCTGACATGCCCAAAAGGGCAAAAGTCCCCAATAAATAAAAAAAAAGTCAGCACTTAAAATTGCAACAAACAATAGCAGTACCGGGGATCGTACTCAAGTAAGCGTAGTAAGTTGAGGCGACCGCCCGGGCACTGAGTATTACTGTACCACTGCTGACACGTCGTGCAATGATATGTGTTTATTTAATTGCGAATCAAGCAGACGTTCCACGTTCATTTCTGAAGGTCATTACGAAACGCGTCAATGTAGCATTAACGTAAACGCCTCAGTTTACGTAAAACAGTACCATTTGTGACATCACCGCGTTCCATTACATGCATGAAATCAGTGAAATATCTGACAGATATTAAAATTAATGTCGCGTTAACTGTGCTTGATGCTAATAAACTATTCTTTCTCGCATCCTGCTATGTCGAAAGAAATTAATGTTAAATTATATTTATTATCTATCATGATAATTATTTATTTTTTCTTTATTTTCGGACTTAATGCCAAAAAGTGTCCGGGCGGTTGGCTCAAGTTGTATAGTAGTAGCCCTGTAGTTCTGGGCTCTCAAGTATAAGACTACGGTATCCCCTGCCTGTCGTACAAGGCGACTAAAAGGGGCTTCGGGTTCACTGGGCGACAAGGGGGCCTGCGTCGTCCATCAAAGTGGACCCGGGAAGAAGGCGACATCGGCTGGCCCGTGTCGCCTTGCGCTGCAAGGGCACAGGAGGGGAGGGAGTAACCTCCCTCCGGGACGTGCTCTCTCACGTGAGATCCCGGAGCCCCTCGTCATGCACTGAAAGGGCCATCGGGGAGGTTTTAGTGGGTAAGAACCCCACATAACCGCCACCTTCCCCCCAGAAGGCGGGGTATCTTTGTGAAGATTTCCTCCCCGTCAACAAAAAAACAAAGTTGTATAGTACGCTACCAACTCGAATTCGATCCACCACAAATAAATTTGATGTTGCAATTTTATGTGCTGATTCACCACGCGCTCGGCGGTAAAGGAAAACGTCGTGAGGAAACCTAGAAAAAGCTAAGACATGTGAAGTCTGCCAATCCGCACTAGGGCCGCGTGGCGAACTATGCCTTTATACCTTTACAGAGAAGGCCTGCGCCCGGCAGTGGGACATATAGATTATATATATAAAGAGACTTCGGACTCGTCTTGCACGCTGCTTTGTATTCTCCATTCTTCTGTATGGCGTCGAAGCTTGAACTCTGACCGAGGCCATGTCCAAAAAGTTGAAGCTTTCGAAATGTGGGTATACAGAAGAATGTTAAGGATATCCTGGAGAGACAAAGTACGCGACGAAGTAGTGCTGCAGAGACTTGGAAAGAAGGTTGAAGTTCTTAACGCAATTAAGAGGCGAAAGCTGGAATACCTAGGGCATATAAAACGCAATCCCAAATACGATTTGTTACAGCTTATAATCCAGGGAAAGATACAAGGGAAAAGAAATTCGGGAAGGAGAAGAACATCTTGGCTTAAAAATCTACGCCAATGGTACAATAAGAGCACACGTTTTTTATTTCGTGCTGCTGAGTCGAGGGTCCAAATCGTCATGATGGTCGCCAACCTTCGATAGATAATCACCAAAAGCACCAAAGAAGAAGAAGATATAAAAGAGGCTGTAACTTTAACTTGCTTTAACGCCAATGGAAATGTAACAATAAATAGGTACATATATAAATATATACATATAATTGCAAATTTAAGACTTAGATGAATATCTCATCGATACTATTCTCAGAATCGGGTCAAATGGAAATACACGGGAAAGCGTCGGCTTATAAATGAAAAAGGAATCATCAAATCTATTCAACCAGTCGAAAGTTATAAGGTAACAAACATACAAAAATGTACAGACGGAATGAAAACGTCCTCCTTAAAAAAATCAGCGTTCTACACCCAGTAGTGCCTAAATAGGAATCATTTTATTTCGAACGTCCCTTAGATTATCGGTGAAGCTACCGACCGAGTCGTGGTTCGGGCGCCCTCGGGTCGGAATGCTTACGCGTAAGATAATAACCGTCCAAGCCGAGGTTACCGGGGGACCGTTGTGTCGAGTTACTAGCGATAGAGGTTCAGGCTAAACGACCGCTATGCCACCTCTCAATCCGGTGAAGCAGTCAAGCTTCTCTGGCCAATCTGTGTAGTTCGTCATTAAATAAAAATAAATCATTTTATTGAAACAATAAAATCATATTAATCGGAGTGCAATTTTTGAAATTCCGTTTAAAGTAAAAACATAAAAAGCTTAACTAGTTGGTGCCAAATCAAAACAAAACGGGAATTAACGTATTTTTACGAAAAAATAAATAAATATTATTGATAAATGTACTCTAAATTATGATAAGATTGATAAGATAAGATAATTCTCTATTGCACCAAAATACATGTACAAAGACGAACATTTTCTTCCAGCTAACATTTGGTGGTTAACATTGTTTATTTAAAATGTAATACATTACTGGATAAAAAAAAGTTTTTAACTTAAACTAGTTACAAATAATTTAATATAACCCGAAAATAAATCAGTATGGGCATCCCAAGTCATTACACTTCACACAAAACTTCTCGCGAAATCGGACAAGATGACACAGGCCCCGCGATCTACAATCGACTCCCTAAGCATGTAACTGAAGCTCCCAGTCTAGCAATGTTAAAAAATAGGTTGAAGTCATGGCTGGTTCAGAGGGCATTTTACAGTGTGGAGGAATTAACAAATGAAATTACAAATTAAAATAATTTTATTTCTTCGATGTACTATTTTTTCATTATTTTTTTTTTAATTTAATAATCTAATGTAATTTGTAATACTAATAATTGTAATAATTTGTAGTAAATAATTGACTTGTAATTTATTATGTTACCAATAAAATCTGAATCTGAATCTCATGATTTTATTTATTAATTTATTGAAGTCTGTTTATATTTTTCGTGTCATCAAATCAGCCATTACCGTAGACAATAATATATAGATAATAAATACATTCGCGTGAATCAAATTAAAATAACGTAATGAACGGAAAGCCTAGACACTGGCCGTAATAAAATTTATACTTCGAGACTCGACGAGTTTTCACCCGGAAACTTTGTTTTCACGTCAACCTTTCACTTACGTTCGAGAAAACCCTAGTGCACGCTTGGCTAACCGCGAATGCTATGAAATAATGCACTTTATTAACTAAATTTGAGGGTTTATTTTCAAATATAACACATGATTTAAATGCATTGTAAATTCCTTTTCGCATTTGTTTTTATTCTTTGTTTAATGATTTACCTTGATGATGCATTTTTTAATTTAAATCTACGTTTAGGAAACAATTACAATAATTATTTGGATATTTTTTTCATTTCAATATGAAATTGATATTAATTTATTAAATATCTGTCCTCCTTGTTCGTCAATGCTAGATTTATTTTTAAGAGGTGCCCAAGTTTAATATTTTTGAATTTAAATCTACGTATAGGAAACAATTACAATAATTATTTTGATAATTTTTACATTTCAATATGAAATTGATATTAATTTATTAAATATCTGTCCTGCTTATTCGTCAATGCTAGATTTATTATTAAGAGGTGCCCAAGTTTAATATTTTTGAATTTAAATCTACGTTTAGGAACAAATTACAATAATTATTTTGATAATTTTTACATTTCAATATGAAATTGATATTAATTTATTAAATATCTGTCCTGCTTGTTCGTCAATGCTAGATTTATTATTAAGAGGTGCCCAAGTTTAATATTTTTGAATTTAAATCTACGTTTAGGAACAAATTACAATAATTATTTTGATAATTTTTACATTTAAAAATGAAATTGATATTAATTTATTAAACTAGCGTACTACTTTCGCAGCTTTTAGGCAAGTTCACAAGCATTTTTCACTTCTTTTTTGGGGGCACGTTTTATGTAGAATTTGTTGTTATTCGTTTCTATGACAATTTTGCGAAATTTTCAAAATTACCTGTCCCCACAAAAAAAAGTTATCGGGAGTAACAAGGTGCACCAATTCCGCAACATAGATCTACTTAACATCCCACATTAAGTAGACATGCGATACATTTTTTTAATGATATTTATAAATTTATTCGTACGTATCATCGTATAAACGAGTACTAAATGAGGTGTAAAAAGATAAAATATTTGAATGCCAAGAAGCAGGTGACGACCGTGGACCGGCGAGACGCACTTTACAGCCACGCCGCTTTCTTGTACTAACCCACTTTTACGGACAGAGGTGGTATGGAGTGGTTATTCGTTTAAATTTTTAATTATTCTGTTGTACTATAACAGTAGTCGGCAAAATTATTAGCCAAATAACTTATGTAATATAACTAATGAACATTACAATAATTAAAAAAAAATTGGGAGCCAAATATTCTTGTTTAGTAAATTTTTATGAAAATTTGTATTATTTGTGTATCTTTTGCCTTAAACAAAAAATTATAGATGTTCACGATTTATAGAACGAAGTTTTTTATGAAAATATGATTGCACCTACCGTGGATATTTGTGCCAGAGCCTCACTTAAAGCCACACGCGGGTCTGGAGCCGCACTTTGCCGAGCACTGAACTATAATCACTGTTATTAAGGGCACGCACCTGCTTCTCCGGTGTAGTGGATGTTTATGGGTGATGGAGATCATGATGATCAGATGAGCCGTAAGCTCGTTTACACCTTTTCGTTTAAAAATCGCGTCTGGCAGCGTTTACAGGGATAATGCTGCTAGACACTGCTGGCCAATTTCGTTTCAGTCTAGCTCAGAACTCGACTGATTTCGCGACCTAATAAGACACTATCACCACTGTGGGTAAGATTAACAGGCATAATATACAAGCATGTGACGTATATTTTCTTCTATAAATCCATTAATTTTTAAAGTTTACTATATCAGGGTTTAATTCAGCGAATTCATTTATGTATCGAAGCTCTATCGTAAAATTTGGAAAGTTAATTTACAATCGAAAATTAAAAATATTCTTTAAAAAAAAATATAAAGCTTGAATTATTTTTTTTCAGAAATATTACTAACATTCTTGTTAACCATTTCAACTAAGGTTATGTTTGTGTTAGGAGATGGTTCACGTCAATAGTCGAATGGTGGTTTCGAACTTAGGAATTTAAGATTCGCAGACCGTACCCTAAACCATTAGGCTATTAACAAAGGTTCTCGCGTCCTTTTAATCCTAGCGGGTTCAACAGGTCAGATTTCGCTATACGCTTTTTACGCCTATTAGGTCCCATATGTAACCCCATCGATACCTGGCACAATGCCGAAGGCAATTCTACTGAAATTTGAACCGCAACCTCAAATTGTAACTTGCCACTAGTACATCACTGCTTATATTATGATAGTTTCATTCCCAATTGAAGTAGCCGATTCGGTAGTCCATGTCGGCGACCTTCGTTTTCTGTCTAGTCATCTCATACCGGATCTGATATCTCAGTAAAACTCCAAGAATGTATCTGTTGGCTCGCTGAGCTATTTCAAGATAGTTAAATAAAAAAGTGAAGAAAAAATACAAAGGTGACTCCACTGTTTTGTCTGTGCTAAAATTCGTCTAAACAAAGGTAGATGTCGCATTGTATGTACAAGACTACTCTCTCCTATAGATGCTAGGATTATTTAGATTGAGCATCCACTAGCGATGACTAATGATGACGCAGGAATCTCGCTATCAGCAATGATGACGCAAACATCTTGATCTAAACGTCACCTGCTCTGGAGACATAGTGAGTTCATTGATTGTTCATTGACAATCGGTCACGTTATAAGTACAAAAAAATCGAACGACCCAAAGTTATGCTTTAAAAACACCTCCCTGTTTATTAAACCAACAAAATATTTTATCTATATATATAAAAGAGAAAATGTGTGGGTATATTCCACATAGGCTCCTAAATAGCTGGACCGATTTCAATGAAACTTTCAGGGAATTTTCAGATTGACCTGGCGAGTAAAGTTTGGTGACGATCGGAGCACTCCTCTTATTGAACAAGCCATATGTTTTTGTATAAATGATAAGAATGATATTGTATTTACTGATATGTACATGGGTGTAGGTAATGATCTTCACCCGCTCGAGAAGAGAATGAATACGGAGAGAAATTAATAATTCAATATATTGTGAGAGTTAAATTAAATATTTAATGATGTACGTTTATTGTTTGAATAAAATAAAACAAAATCTAGCCCGGCGAAGAGGACTAGGTACGTTACTTTATTATATAAATGTTTTTTCTATTTACAAATATATTTAATAGATTAATAATTAACTAAGAAGTCGTTATTGGAACTTTTTACTAACAGCAATGCAAAACAGAAGCTTGGTACAAGCCAGATGAGATTCAAATCACAAATTTCAAATCAAACTTTCTTATCCACTAGGCCAGGGGTCGGCAACCTTTTGAGTCGGTATTGTCAAATATTAAAATTTCAAACTTTTTAAAGAGCCACAATTTTTTTTCTCGCCAACGATAAGTAGTACCACAATAAAATTAGTACTAAAGAGTCGCAGCTTGACATCCAAAGAGCCGCAGGTAGTTCGCGAGGCGCGGGCTGCGCTTCACTAGGCTATATAGGCACTCCCCTTTTGAGGATGAAGTCCGGTCTTTGCCGGAACCGGCCGGTCGTTTGGGTGTCCTGTCGCTTACAGATCCGGGGCACCCCGCTCATAACGGCTGATGGCATTCGCGGAAGGTTTAGTGGGTAGGGACTGCCCAGGCCGTGTCCCACACATCCCTCCGGGATGGTCTATAAAAAGATTCCCTCGCGTCAACAAAAAAAAGGCTATATAGGCACAGTCCTGTACTTACAGAAATAGTACCCCTGTCTGTGACTAAAACGGCTCTCGGGTTCACGGGCGATACGGGGGTGACTCTTTACGTTTTTTTTAAAGTGGGCCCGGGAGGAAGACAACACCGAGTTGTCCCGTGTTGCCTTAGCCCAGAACCCTCACCTAACAACGGTGCCATAACTACACGTTCCTCCCAAAAGGCGAGGTGTATCTTTGAAGATTTCCCCCTTTTTAAAAATAGGCTATATAGTCTATAGGCTAGGCTATGCGTTTATAACGACATGTAAACAGTATAAAAATTCTATTTCGGTTCGAGACTTAAAAAGTATGCAACATCTGCCCGGTATCCATTTTGTAAACGACAACCGAACGATAACGTTCTATTTGTGTTGAGTGAACGATGGCGGCGCAACCTGTCGCTATTTAAATATGGTAACGTCTGGCGCGGTGACAGCTTTGAGCATTCGCCATTTTATGCTATCAACGTGTTCCGCGTTCGATCCGTACTTGTTGTACTATTGCGAAGATCGACTACAAGAAAGGAGGTTTAGAAAAGAACCATCAAAAACGTTTCTTTCACCCAGTCGAAAGTTATCTTCTTATCTTGGTACCATCTTCTATCGAGGGTTGGCGACCATCATGGTGATTTGGACCCTCGACACAGCAGCTGAAATAAAGAAAGTCCGCTCTTATTGAACCATTGGCGTAGATTTTTAAGCCAAGATTGTCATCTCCTTCCCGGATTACTTTTCCCTGGATTATGAGCTGTAACAAATCGTATTTGGAATTGAACGTTATGATTGACGATCGAAAGTTATGATGTAACATAATACCAAAAAAGAGAAACTCCTCCTTTTTTGAAGTGAGATGAAAAGAGTATAGTCCGACACGCGGCCCTAGTACAGATTGACAGACTTCACAAGATGTCTTAGAATTTCTTCTAACACATGCAGCTTTCCTCACGACATTTTCCTTCGACGCAACAAACAAATGCATTGGTTCCGACACCGGAGATCGAACTCGGGTCGCTAGAGTACTATGCAAATTAAGGAAACAGCCCGGACACTGAGCTACCACGGCTCGTTTGTGTTGAGAAATTCGAGTGCAGAAGAATAGCTTATAATGAACAACATAAAAAAGTGTGCATTCAGTTTATTTGCGTACAAGATACGGCCACGGGTGTCGTCAACTAGTTACCCATGCAGCTGTTCAAATTATATGCCTTGGTAAAATTTACGCATTTTTAATTTCAAGAATGTCGGACATAATGGATAAATATTGAAAAAAGTCTCCTACGTATCCAAGACTTTTTTATTGCATATTTCTTTTACTTTTTACATACATTTTGTTGTGATGTTCGTCTGTCTCTATGTCCTTTATTGAATCGTAAATAGGTTGTCAAATATCTCCCTTCCGCCTTTTGTGTCATGCGGCACCCAAACATCAAGCTTTTTTTTGTATCCAGCCTTCTGCAGATGGTTTAAAATGGTTTGGTGACTAACTCCCATCTCCTGGGCGATGTCACGAGATGCCACATGCCGTTCTAACTCGATGTAGTCCATGATTTGATCGGTATTTGTCGTCACAGGTCTTCCGCCGGCTGGCTTATCCATGGTGTCGTTTTCACCGGCTCTGAATCGTCGAAACCATTCCTCCGTGGTTCGAAGTGATAGAGTACCATCCCCAAAACACCATTAATCTCACGGAACGTTTCTCTAGCGGATTTGCCTTTAACGAAGGAAAACTTTAAAATAGCGCGAATTTCGGCGTTAGTGAACTCCATGTTTACACGTCTATAACTGTTGAACGCAATATCCAAACTAATTATGCATAGCGTCGTTTTGTAGGTTATGTCAAGACCTTTCAAATTATGTATAGTATTGCTAGATACGAGCTCTGTAGCGCTTTGTACATAGCCGCGAAATTCAAAAGACAAAAGGCGGAAGGGAGATATTTGACAACCTATATTTTCCCACCCTTAGATGTTAGAAGCGTTGCTGGAGTTTCTTCGGCCACTTGTCCCAGCGCCAACGCTTCCCGAAGTGGCACTCAAAGTTACTTTAGCTTTTGAATGTCCCTTAGATTATTCGTGAAATATCAACCGACCGAGTCGTGGTTCGGCCCTCTCGGGCGCTCTCGGATCGGAATGCTTACGCGTAACATAGTAACCGTCCAAGCCCAAGTTACCCCTCACCGGAGGAACCCTTGTGTCGAGTTACTAGCGATAGAGGTTAAGGTTATATATATAATCCGGTGAACCAGTCAAGGCCAGCTTCTCTGGCCAATCTGTGTAGTTCATCATAAAATGAAAGGAAAATACTTATTAGATTTGTGCAGACTTACCTAGAAGAAAAAAGTCTATTTTAGAAATGAGACTTAAACAGCGGAGCTTCTTAAATTGGTCATGATAGCCTGGTGGCTAAACAATGCCTTTACAATTTTATAGTTAGAGGCCTAATAAGCAAAACACCGGCCACGAATAGTAAGAAATATTTTTCTCTATAACCTTTCCTTTGTATCGTAGATAATATTCGAATGTCGATGCACACAGTCTTTTTATTTTTCCGAACTTTGCCCTTTTGGGCATGCCAGCCCCATCATAACCAGTCCCAGCACACAGTCTCGATATGCTTTGACCGTTAAAAAAAAAAGAAAAAATAATGAAAATTAAATATTTTAAAGCCATATGCCGTATAGAGCAACTAGGATATCAGAATATGACTAAAATTGAGCGGTACAATTTTACTGTCGTAGTCGGTAAAAATGAAAAAAAAAACGAAAGTTCTTTGAGCATTAAAAAAAAACGACAGTTAATATTAAGTACTGAAGTACAACTTTTTTAGTTCCTGCTAAATGTATAATACATATGTTTATACATGCACTACGTATATTTATGTTTAATATATACACGACTGTTCATGTCTCCTCTCAACTTCCATTTACCTCGCCCGATCACACTTATCGTAACACTCTCAGAATATGACTAAAATTGAGCGGTACAATTTTACTGTCGTAGTCGGTAAAAATTAAAAAAAAAACGAAAGTTCTTTGAGCATTAAAAAAAAACTACAGTTAATATTAAGTACTGAAGTACAACTTTTTAGTTCCTGCTAAATGTTTAATACATATGTTTATACATGTACTACGTATATTTATGTATCATATATACACGATTGTTCATGTCTCCTCTCAACTTCCATTTACCTCGCCCGATCACACTTATCGTAACACTCTCAGAATATGACTAAAATTGAGCGGTACAATTTTACTGTCGTAGTCGGTAAAAATGAGAAAAAACACGAAAATGCTTTGAGCATTGAAAAAAAAAAAACGACAGTTAATATTAAGTACTGAAGTACAACTTTTTTAGTTCCTGCTAAATGTATAATACATATGTTTATACATGCACTACGTATATTTATGTTTAATATATACACGACTGTTCATGTCTCCCTCTCAACTTCCATTTACCTCGCGCGATCACACTTTTCGTAACACTCTCAGAATATGACTAAAATTGAGCGGTACAATTTTACTGTCGTAGTCGGTAAAAAATTGAGAAAAAAAACGAAAATGCTTTGAGCATTGAAAAAAAAAATAGTCAAAGCGTGTATTTGTCCCACTATTTGGCAGTGGTCTTCTGTAAAAGAGTAAGCGGTTTGCCTCCATCTTATGCGGACGGCTAAGGAATGGAAGTCTCTGCCGAGATCAGTCTTTCTATGCGGATACAATCTGGACACCTTCAAGTCCAATGTGAACAGATACCTTATAGGCTCACGTGGCCACCTAGGCTTCATCTTCGCCTTTCACAATTCCTTTACCCTTTGGTCCTTTCCATCGTGTGGCTTCAACGGACCATCTTTTGTCCGAGTATCGTGAGATATGTCCGGCCCATCTCCACTTTAGTGATAGTGTGTGACTGAGAGCATCCGTGAGTTTAGTTTTTTTGAAGAATGTTTTCTATTTTCATTTTATATATTCTTCTAATTTTATTCATGAAGATTGACCAGAGAAACTGGCCTTTACTGCTTCACCGGATTGAGAGGTGGCATAGCTCTTAGGTCGCTCAGCCTGAACCCCTATCGCTAGTAACTCGACACAAGGGTCCCCCCGGTGAGGGGTAACCTCGGCTTGGACGGTTACGCGTAAGCATTTCGATCCGAGGGCGCCCAAGAGGGCCGAAGCAGGACTCGGTCAGTAGGTATTTCACGGATAATCTAAAAAATACTGGTCAGCACAATTTCATTTGCATCGGGGATCGAACTCGGGTCGCTAGCCTACTATGCAACTTGAGGCGACCGCCCGGCCACTGAGCTACCACTGCTCTGGATCTATTAAGATTGGTGTAAGAGGATAGTAATTTTATCTATTGAAGCGAACACATATTCGTTCTTTGTTAATGTGACATTCAGTTTAAACTTTAACTTTTATTTAAGTTTTCGTATTCATTTTACGACGGACAAACATGTCTTAAAACAAACGATTCTGAGTAAGGATGTCTCGGACCCAGCTCCTTTGGGTAACTTACCGTCACGTGAATAAATTGACTAACCCCTTTCCACGTTTGATTACGAAATAATCCGTATAATTATGTGGGTAAAATACAATTTAGCATAAGGTAGGATGTGATTTGGGTCGCTTCATTCGACTTCTTATTTCACAGGTGTTAGGTTAAAAGGTCTGCAAACTGAGCCGAGGAATGATCTCATACCATCTTTCCATTGTTACGGGTCACTAGTTATATATAAATAATAATAATAATTTTTCACTTTGTATTAAAAAACGATTACAATCCTAACGCTTGTATATACATGAGTCTGGTTTAAAGAAAAAACAAAAAAGCAAAACTATACAGATTACATATTATTATTATTATTCATTTATTCAAATAAGTAACTAAGACTCATCATTATTTTAAATAACTATTAAATAAAAACCTTAGACTAAATTATAAGATTATAATATAAAATTATTATTATAATTATATGATTATAAAAATAATAAAAAACATAGACCTAGACATTTTATTTATTGGCATCATTTGTACAAACAAAATATGACATAACATTAAAAAAAAAGAAAAATAAAACAAATATCAATGCCATCTGCCGTATGGCGTAACTAGGATATCAGAATATTGCGCAAGTGTGGGGGACGCGACTTGAATATGTGACTGGCCGGTGCATTATTATACGGCGCGCGTGCGAAACCCGCGGTGAAAACTTACCGGGAACCGCGCTTTTGTGTGTTGGATAATTGTTCGTCTCTCGATTGCCGCGGGAATTTGTGATGGCGTTCGACGCTTTTTTTAACATATTTAATTCTAGACAAGGACAATGTTGTTTATGTGTTTATGGGTGAAGTGTTTGAATTTGTGAATTGATATACCATTCTTCTTTTTATAGTCGATAACT
Source organism: Meandrusa payeni (assembly GCA_029286785.1). Classification (NCBI taxonomy): domain Eukaryota; kingdom Metazoa; phylum Arthropoda; class Insecta; order Lepidoptera; family Papilionidae; genus Meandrusa; species Meandrusa payeni. The sequence goes on from JAGSMX010000023.1 coordinate 6,221,287, forward strand.
TGTCGTTTTAAAAAAATAGTCAAAGCGTGTATTTGTCCCACTATTTGGCAGAGGTCTTCTGTAAAAGAGTAAGCGGTTTGCCTCCATCTTATGCGGACGGCTAAGGAATGGAAGTCTCTGCCGAGATCAGTCTTTCTATGCGAGTACAATCTGAACAACTTCAAGTCCAATGTGAACAGATACCTTATAGGTTCACGTGGCCACCAAGGCTTCATCTTCGTCTTTCACATTTCCTTTACCCTTTGGTCCTTTCCATCGTGTGGCTTCAACGGACCATCTTTTGTCCGAGTATCGTGAGATATGTCCGGCCCATCTTCACTTTAGTGATAGTGTGTGACTGAGAGCATCCGTGAGTTTAGTTTTTTTGAAGAATGTTTTCTATTTTCATTTTATATATTCTTCTAATTTTATTCATGAAGATTGACCAGAGAAACTGGCCTTTACTGCTTCACCGGATTGAGAGGTGGCATATCTCTTAGCTCGCTCAGCCTGAACCTCTATTGTTAGTAACTCGACACAAGGGTCCCCCCGGTGAGGGGTAACCTCGGCTTGGACGGTTACGCGTAAGCATTTCGATCCGAGGGCGCCCGAGAAGGCCGAACCACGATTCGGTCAGTAGCTATTTCACGGATAATCTAAAAAATACTGGTCAGCACAATTTCATTTGCATCGGTGATCGAACTCGGGTCGCTAGCCTACTATGCAACTAGAGGCGACCGCCCGGCCACTGAGCTACCACTGCTCTGGATCTATTAAGATTGGTGTAAGAGGATAGTAATTTTATCTATTGAAGCGAACACATATTCGTTCTTTGTTAATGTGACATTCAGTTTAAACTTTAACTTTTATTTAAGTTTTCGTATTCATTTTACGACGGACAAACATGTCTTAAAACAAACGATTCTGAGTAAGGATGTCTCGGACCCAGCTCCTTTGGGTAACTTACCGTCACGTGAATAAATTGACTAACCCTTTCCACGTTTGATTACGAAATAATCCGTATAATTATGTGGGTAAAATACAATTTAGCATAAGGTAGGATGTGATTTGGGTCGCTTCATTCGACTTCTTATTTCACAGGTGTTAGGTTAAAAGGTCTGCAAACTGAGCCGAGGAATGATCTCATACCATCTTTCCATTGTTACGGGTCACGAGTTATATATAAATATATATATAATATATAAATATATTTTATATTTTAATATATAATTTAAATTTAAATTATAATATATATTAATATATAATATATATAAATATGTATGTATAAATATATATATAATATATATAAATATGTATGTATAAATATATATATAATATATATAAATATATTTTATATTTTAATATATAATTTAAATTTAAATTATAATATATATTAATATATAATATATATAAATATATTTTATATTTTAATATATAATTTAAATTTAAATTATAATATATATTAATATATAATATATAAATATATATATAATATATATAAATATGTATGTATAAATATATATATAATATATATAAATATATATATAATATATATAAATATGTATGTATAAATATATATATAATATATAAATATATATATAATATATAAATATATATATAATATATATATATATATATATAGAAATTTCTTACTCACTTCTAACCGCAACAGGCGCTAATTTCGACTCGTCTATCTGACCACGTATGAAGACATTCTACTTCAACACATAACATTGTGATTAAGTCTTCATTTCGGAAATACCGAACTTTGAATATACCTTCAAATACTTATTACTTATACGATACTTAAAACGTGAATCATGCAAACACCCGGTAGATAATAGTAGGTAACTAATAACAATGCAACGGGGCGTCTACGACGCGTGAACTAGTACATTCTCCAACACCACCTTCAAAAATCAGGCTTTAAAAAAATTTGTAGAAACTAATCACAAATCTTCACAAAAAAAAACACAGATTCCTACCAAAGATTGTTGGTGAGTCTATTTAAATCGAAAAATTTATTATAATATCAATAGAGTTTTCTGTGTCTCACCACTTGATAGGAATCGTGTGTTAAATTAAATTAAATCTAAAACCAAGCCCACCATGGTGTGATTTCGAGATAGAGACCCTTTCGGGCGCCGCTCTACCTTCACTTTTTTTGTTCTTTTTTTTTCCTGAAATATGACTAACAATCTTGTTAACCATTCCAACTAAGCTTAAGCTTGTGCTAGGACATGGTTCACGGCAATAGTCGAATGGTGGATTCGAACCCACGACCTTACGATTCGCAGGCCGTACCCTAAACCATTAGGCTCTTTGGCCAAACAGCATACGTTGGTCACAAAAAACGTAATATGTAATCAGTACATAACAATATAGTTATCAAGAACATTGACAAGGCAGTCCAAACTAAAATCAAATTAAAACGCGATAAAATTGGTAAAACTATTTTTTGTCATTCAACTTTGGTCATATATTTTATATTTTAATATATAATTTAAATTTAAATTATAATATATATTAATATATAATATATAAATATATATATAATATATAAATATATTTTATATTTTAATATATAATTTAAATTTAAATTATAATATATATTAATATATAATATATATAAATATGTATGTATAAATATATATATAATATATATAAATATATATATAATATATATAAATAATAATAATAATTAAAAAAAAATTAAAGTTGAAGAAAGCAACAACGGACAAATAGGACATGATGCCAACATTGCGCTGATTTCCGGCGGTGTCCAGGTCATTTCTACATACAAATTTGTTGTAAAAAAATGTTATTATAATGAAATAGATATACTTATATGTTTTTTTATATATGCATAATATATATAAATATGTATGTATAAATATATATATATATATATAAATATATTTTATATTTTAATATATAATTTAAATTTAAATTATAATATATATTAATATATAATATATAAATATATATATATATTTATAGAAATTTCTTACTCACTTCTAAACACTCCAAGAAGTCTATAATTTATGACCATGTTTTAGACAATTGGGAGAATTGCATTACATCAGATTTCATACATCACAAATCCAGAGGTTCACGCTAAGCGACCTAAGAGCTCTGCCACCTCTCAATCCGGTGAAGCAGTCAAGGCCAGCTTCTCTGGCCAATCTGTGTAGTTCGTCATTAAAAAAATCACAAATCTTCACAAAAAAAAACACAGATTCCTACCAAAGATTATTGGTGAGTCTATTTAAATCGAAAAATATATTATAATTTCAATAGAGTTTTCTGTGTTCCACCACTTGCTAATAATCGTGTGATAAATTAAATTAAATTTAAAACTAAGCCCACCATGATGGGATTTCGAGATAGAGACCCTTTCGAGCGCCGCTCTACCTTCACTTTTTTTTGTTCTTTTTTTTAAAGAAAGCTAGCAATATTTCTTTTTTTTTTTCCTGAAATATTACTAACAATCTTGTTAACCATTCCACCTAAGCTTAAGCTTGTGCTAGGACATGGTTCACGGCAATAGTCCAATTACAATGTGGGTGTTTCCAAGAGTAGCTAAGCTAGTTTACTAAGCTAGAACGCCTTACCATCCGTCTGGTCTACCAAATTTTGCTAAGACATGTGAAGTCTGCCAATCCGCACTAGGCCCGCGAGGTGGACTATGCCCTTATGCTCTCTTTACAAAGAAGGCCTGTGCCTAGGAGTGGGTCATGTATAAAGGTCGTAACTTTAACATATATTTATTGTTATAATACGTAATTAATAATTGTATTTCAGTTATTTCAAATGATTCCTTAATACTGTTCTTTAGTACTAAAGGCGGACATACAGTTTAATATGCGGTAAAATATCCCGCGAATGGAAACCAAATAACCCTATCACTTACGAATCATCGGAAAACTCGCTTAATTGCTCCGCTCGGCGCCAGATGGCGGTGTAGTAAGGCGATTTGATCATATAAACGCACACCCGCGCCGCACCGCGCATAGCCCGTCACGGCATACGCGCGAACACACTGCTGTGTTTAAAAAAATCACTTCCTACATTGCGTCTCGGTGCACGAACTTACGAACTATTGTGTTTCAACCTGTGCTAAGAAAAATATGGATATTCTGACTCTGGACCCAACTGGACTATATTAAACGAAGTATCTCTAACACGGAAATATGGACGTATTAACATTAGACCCCACCGGTCAGTACTGACTCCCAGGCAATGGCTACTGTCAAAAGTTTGGATCCGACCGGTCTGTATTGAACTTTCTTATTAGAATCTTATTGATAAAATGGATGTGAAGGTGCTTGATCCTACTGGGCAATATTAAACACCTCCCACGATGATCGGGTTAGACCCACAGAAATCTACTGAACCCCTAACTTTGATGAGAAGATGTGTTGCGGAAGGCGGAGGATCCTCACAGGCACGCGACCGGAAGAGACATCGTCGTGTAGAAAAAGGAGGTTTGGAGCTGCGACTTAGATTTGACTGCTCTATAACAACTTACTGCGCCCTGTAAATAGTATGAATAAAATGAAGGGGGACGTGTCCGCAAGGTCATTGAATGGAAATCAGCTGTGCCGCGCACCGCGTGCAATCCGGAAATGTTCACATATCGGAAAAATACTTTCGTTCTGCAGCGAAAAATCTGGTTTCAGAACGCGTTTTCACGCCGCGACAGACTTATTCAGTTTGATGTAAGTTTTTTTTTGTTCTACGCACTAAAAGTGTGGAGTCATCCGTCAAAACGTGCATTGATTGAAAGTCCTTATTCGAATTGTTATATAATCTGTTGACTGATGACTTTACTTTTTTTTAGTAGTTATGTTGTCTTTCTTTTAATTTGAAGAGACAAAGAACGTAATAGACAACTGCCACAGTAAAACCGTGGAATTCGTTAACGCATTTTAAACGTTCATTGTTTTGTTTCTTGATATTAAAATCTATTTTAAATATTTTATTTTGTTGTTATTTAAGTGTTTGATCAAGGATAAAACTAAACTTGACCCACGTCCAGCTCTGATTTTTAATTTTCTGTCCGAATTTCGGCCAGTATCGCGATTTTTATGGCACCGCCCGCGGGTTCGTTGACCGGACATATTTTATTTCATCGCGCGCTTCCACGTACACACAGAAACAGCGCACACACGTACAGGTAGATGAAAGCACGCACACTATCACAACAGATCTCCGCATGTTTGCGTCCAACTTCGCAAAAACACCACGGTGCGCTCATTTGTATTATGAATGTTATCATAAAATTTGCTACAATTAAATAAATTTGGAGTGTCTGTTTGTAATATAAAAAAAACCGCTACTACAAACATATGATGGTATATATACAAAATTAATATTTTTTACAATTTTTGTCTCGCTGTCTGTTTGTCCCCATTCATCCCTATAACGGCTGGAACGATTTTGACGGGACTTTCACTGGCAGATAGCGCATGTAATATGGAGTAACTAAGACTAATTTTACTCTTGAAAAAAATAAATGAATAGTTACAAATAAGCTAAAGCTTTACTACGACAATAGTCGAATTACAATACTTCAGATTACAATGTGAGTGTTTCCAAGAGTAGCTAAGCTAGTTTACTAAGCTAGAACGCCTTACCATCCGTCTGGTCTACCAAATTTTGCTAAGACATGTGAAGTCTGCCAATCCGCACTAGGCTCGCGAGGTGGACTATGCCCTTATGCTCTCTTTACAAAGAAGGCCTGTGCCTAGGAGTGGGTCATGTATAAAGGTCGTAACTTTAACATATATTTTGGTGCAATAAAGGATTTATCTATCTGCCTGTCTACTTTACATGTATATATTTACATAAATATATAATGGATATACAGTATTATAATTTGAATTATTGGTAGGTTTGGGTAATAAAAAGAGCGTACGCGCGTAGTAGCGTTTAATATTTGATTCGTCACGATTTGAAGTCGGCTTTTGTTTTTACTCGTAAGTATCCTTGTATTTTAACAATTAATAGATGTTTGTCACATATATAAATTGTTATAATACGTAATTAATAATTGTATTTCAGTTATTTCAAATGATTCCTTAATACTGTTCTTTAGTACTAAAGGCGGACATACAGTTTAATATGCGGTAAAATATCCCGCGAATGGAAACCAAATAACCCTATCACTTACGAATCATCGGAAAACTCGCTTAATTGCTCCGCTCGTCGCCAGATGGCGGTGTAGTAAGGCGATTTGATCATATAAACGCACACCCGCGCCGCACCGCGCATAGCCCGTCACGGCATACGCGCGAACACACTGCTGTGTTTAAAAAAAATCACTTCCTACATCGCGTCTCGGTGCACGAACTTACGAACTATTGTGTTTCAACCTGTGCTAAGAAAAATATGGATATTCTGACTCTGGACCCAACTGGACTATATTAAACGAAGTATCTCTAACACAGAAATATGGACGTAATAACATTAGACCCCACCGGTCAGTACTGACTCCCAGGCAATGGCTACTGTCAAAAGTTTGGATCCGACCGGTCTGTATTGAACTTTCTTATTAGAATCTTATTGATAAAATGGATGTGAAGGTGCTTGATCCTACTGGGCAATATTAAACACCTCCCACGATGATCGGGCTAGACCCCACAGAAATCTACTGAACCCCTAACTTTGATGAGAGAAGATGTGTTGCGGAAGGCGGAGGATCCTCACAGGCACGCGACCGGAAGAGACATCGTCGTGTAGAAAAAGGAGGTTTGGAGCTGCGACTTGGATTTGACTGCTCTATAACAACTTACTGCGCCCTGTAAATAGTATGAATAAAATGAAGGGGGACGTGTCCGCAAGGTCATTGAATGGAAATCAGCTGTGCCGCGCACCGCGTGCAATCCGGAAATGTTCACATATCGGAAAAATACTTTCGTTCTGCAGCGAAAAATCTGGTTTCAGAACGCGTTTTCACGCCGCGACAGACTTATTCAGTTTGATGTAAGTTTTTTTTATTCTATGCACTAAAAGTGTGGAGTCATCCGTCAAAACGTGCATTGATTGAAAGTCCTTATTCGAATTGTTATATAATCTGTTGACTGATGACTTTACTTTTTTTTAGTAGTTATGTTGTCTTTCTTTTAATTTGAAGAGACAAAGAACGTAATAGACAACTGCCACAGTAAAACCGTGGAATTCGTTAACGCATTTTAAACGTTCATTGTTTTGTTTCTTGATATTAAAATCTATTTTAAATATTTTATTTTGTTGTTATTTAAGTGTTTGATCAAGGATAAAACTAAACTTGACCCACGTCCCGGCTCTGATTTTTAATTTTCTGTCCGAATTTCGGCCAGTATCGCGATTTTTATGGCACCGCCCGCGGGTTCGTTGACCGGACATATTTTATTTCATCGCGCGCTTCCACGTACACACAGAAACAGCGCACACACGTACAGGTAGATGAAAGCACGCACACTATCACAACAGATCTCCGCATGTTTGCGTCCAACTTCGCAAAAACACCACGGTGCGCTCATTTGTATTATGAATGTTATCATAAAATTTGCTACAATTAATTATCTTTATTGTCGTATACAATTAAAAGTGACTTTAAAAACTGGATTTTTTTTTAATGTAGGTGGGTCAGATATCAGATTTATACTTGACTTAATTACGCTCTCAACGTCTACTTCCTGAACATAAATGTAGAATATTTTCTGAAGGTGTTTTAGCTGGGCACACCTTTGCCGCGTGTCATATATTTTGAGATTAACAAGCGCGTAATGCGCTTGTGTTTGCCGAATTCTTCCAGTTCAACAACCGGGCGAACGTCCGATCGGCAGTTCAAAATAGACGCGGAGTCCGCGCTCCGGCGACATTCGAAAACTCTCGTCGTTTCATTTAAAAATCGAACGATTAAATTCGTACGTATTCTTGTACCCTTGGCCGTATGGTCCAACGACCTTGGTCTATCCTTAATTCGACGCAAAGTTTATAGGTATTACATGTTCAACAATTACGAAATGGCGTCAACTGAGTTTGCGCGCCAAAACACGAAATAGCGCGGGCGATTTACATAACAGTCTCGTAATAGGCCAATGTATAAACAAACCATGCAATTTTGATTGGAAAATTCCGAGACTTTCGATTTTTTTGGACACTGGGACCTAATTAAATTGGCACATGGTCTCCAATTGGACATATTTAATTTCGTTTGAACCTCCTTGACCCCGGGGAATCTCTGGCGCTGCAGTGTGGCCTGTTTTCGGCATTGCGTCATCATAGGTCACTACCTCCCTAGTCCGCCATATTTTTTGCTTATAAACTTATGCCCCGCACGTTGTATTCTTCCTTTGTTAGTCCATTTAAACTCATGCCAGCTTTTTTGGTAACTTAATATGGACGAGACGAGTTGTCATAACTTAATGTGGCGTAATTTGATTGCGATAGCAACGCTACAGCAATTTTATTTTGTTCTTTTGCATTGGTATACAACTTAGCCTTGCTGTAACCCAAATTCTTAACCTTTTTTAATTGTTATTGGTTGAATTTTAATCGTAAATTAATGGAATTAATTAAGAATCGTAATAACGTAAAATTCTTTTAACTTTTGTATCTTAAATTATTCTGTTTTAAAAAATCTACTAGATATTTTGCCTAAATGTTTTAAATAAGCTCAAAAAATATATAAACTAAATATTACGCAAAAATTCGTAGACACTCTTAGATGATTAAGTGAATTATACAGAATAGAACAAAACTGAAGTAAGAATGGTAATTATTGATATTTTTACGTATATGTAAGGACAGCTTTTGATCCTTGATTCCTTCAAATCAATTACAAAAGATTATCACACTTGAAATTATATTTTGATATTTTTATTATTGCTAATACACAAATAATAAAAATAGTGAAAATAGCGGGAACACATTTAAATCTGTTAGTAAAATAATTTAAGGATTTTATTTCGTGATAGACTTCGTCTTTACATATGATATAATTATGATAATTACATATATAATTATGATAATTACATATATAATTATGATAATTACATATATAATTATGATAATTACATATATAATTATGATAATTACATATATAATTATGATAATTACATATATAATTATGATAATTACATATATAATTATGATAATTACATATATAATTATGATAATTACATATATAATTATGATAATTACATATATAATTATGATAATTACATATATAATTATGATAATTACATATATAATTATGATAATTACATATATAATTATGATAATTACATATATAATTATGATAATTACATATATAATTATGATAATTACATATATAATTATGATAATTACATATATAATTATGATAATTACATATATAATTATGATAATTACATATATAATTATGATAATTACATATATAATTATGATATTATCATTGATCACATCGAAGAACGGAGAATATGTGTATAGTGAGTGGGTCAAATATTAGCCCCAAAGCAAACATTACACTTCCCAGCCTTGTCTGCATCAAGTTTAGTTGCATAAGCACTTGCATAAGGTATTGCTTCAACTCGCTACAAGTGGTTACATGCTGCCGACGGATTTACCTTATTTTGTATTCTTTGCAATTTATTATACATATAACATAGGCCATAATATCTATTAGTTCTTTTACGCCTTTAATAAAACCTAATTTCTGCGTGCTTTCAGTAGCTAATCAGATATTAAAGCAATATAATTTTTATTTATATAAAATTAATAAATAAATTTGTTGATTTCAAAATCATTTCATGACTTATCACTATTAGTAAATATTACAGTATTTCAACGGCCCCAGTACTTGTCACATTTATATATACCATACAGAACATATTATATGCATATGAATTGAAAAATAATTATCTGTGGCAACACCAAAATTATAGTTGTCCATGCGACATTTTTTTTCAAGTATAACAGGCAAAAAGCGCGCATGTATTCAAACTTAAAAATGTGCATTTTTTGCGATGCAAAATACAACATGTCGCTTTACAAAGGTGCACTACAAGGTCGGAGGACAGCTGGTAGGTCTAATTAAAGGTTTTATGTTTTAAATAATTAAGTGGGCAACGTTCTAGTGCCATAGCGGCGTGTGTCCAGCAGGTGCGCGTGTGTGTTCAGAAATAAAATCATTATTTACGTATGTGCCAAATTGTATACATTTATTACACGGCGACATTGTGCAATGCGTCTGTTCATTAATAATATAACTAGATGATAGAGTTGATTGTGTATAATTTGCTACAAAATATTCTTTTCGGTTCTAGAATGATATTAGGTTGTCAAATATCTCCCTTCCGCCTTTTGTGTCATGCGGCACCCAAACATCAAGCTTTTTTTTGTATCCAGCCTTCTGCAGATGGTTTAAAATGGTTTGGTGACTAACTCCCATCTCCTGGGCGATGTCACGAGATGCCACATGCCGGTCTAACTCGATGTAGTCCATGATTTGATCGGTATTTGTCGTCACAGGTCTTCCGCCGGCTGGCTTATCCATGGTGTCGTTTTCACCGGCTCTGAATCGTCGAAACTATTCCTCCGTGGTTCGAAGTGATAGAGTACCATCCCCCAAAACACCATTAATCTCACGGAACGTTTCTCTAGCGGATTTGCCTTTAACGAAGGAAAACTTCAAAATAGCGCGAATTTCGGCGTTAGTGAACTCCATGTTTACACGTCTATAACTGTTGAACGCAATAACCAAACTAATTATGCATAGCGTCGTTTTGTAGGTTATGTCAAGACCTTTCAAATTATGTATAGTATTGCTAGATACGAGCTCTGTAGCGCTTTGTACATAGCCGCGAAATTCAAAGACAAAAGGCGGAAGGAGATATTTGACAACCTATTATAATCAAAACACGTACAAATAACAGCATTATGCAACTAATACATTACTAGTAAGGATGCAGTCTATACTGCCCAAGACTTCAATAATAAAACGTATTTAATTTCTACATCAATGGAATTACAGGCGACTTAAATATTGAAATTTAGTAAGCACTTTTTAATTTCAAGTTTTTCTATGTTATCTGTATTGCAATGCAGACATTATTATGACACCCTGGTTGATTGTTATCATAAACAAATTAATAACAAAAATGTATTTTGTTTTGTTATTAAAAATATTAAATTATAAATAATATGTTTATACACAAAAAGAAAATTCATTGTTATTTTGTATAAAATGGCGTAGACTAAAGAATAAAAAAACAATCATTACGACCATAAAGCGGCGACATATGTCACGATATTTTCACTGATCAAATATTTGTAGACTATCTCTATCTAACTCTAACGACGAAAATATTTTAAGGAGTCAACAAACCCTGGCTAAACAGGTTCTTTTATTACTTTGAACACTGATATTTTATTTGACTATACACATGTAACGACCATCGACATACGAAATAGGCCTAATCTGTTTTGATTTTTATGAAATACAGATAATTAAAGTGACAACGTCATCATTTAAAATGATGAATGAACTAATTATAATACATTTTGGTAGTACTAGATAGATAGACAATAACAAATTGTAATTAAATTTGAAATGTACAAATAATTATATTCATATATTTTTAATCTGTAATAAAAGTTCCGATACGCAATGCAAAATAATAAAATAAAACTTTTACTTAAATCAAAATGGTGATTTTTTCGAGAACAGAAAATAATATTTTTTATCTATTCTGCGGATGGGATAAAATTAAAATGAATAAATTAATATTTCACCAATAAAGTATTGCTAATACACAAATAATAAAAATTGTGAAAATAGCGGGAACACATTTAAATCTGTTAGTAAAATAATTTAAGGATTTTATTTCGTGATAGACTTCGTTTTTACATATGATATAATTATGATAATTACATATATAATTATGATATTATCATTGATCACATCGAAGAACGGAGAATATGTGTATAGTGAGTGGGTCAAATATTAGCCCCAAAGCAAACATTACACTTCCCAGCCTTGTCTGCATCAAGTTTAGTTGCATAAGCACTTGCATAAGGTATTGCTTCAACTCGCTACAAGTGGTTACATGCTGCCAACGGATTTACCTTATTTTGTATTCTTTGCTATTTATTATACATATAACATAGGCCATAATATCTATTAGTTCTTTTTACGCCTTTAATAAAACGTAATTTCTGCGTGTTTTCTCTATATAGCTAATCAGATATTAAAGCAATATATTTTTATTTATATAAAATTAATTCATTTATAACGAGAGGATATTCTGTTTGTTTCATTTCAATAATATAAACATTTTTAAAAATGCTTAACACAAATTAATATTATTAAAAATTCTTATTTAGCATGTAAATTTCGATATCTTTGTAGTTTTTCTAGCCAACACTGATGGATTCGTCATCTATCATGTCATTGACACCGCTGCATCGGACGCCAATATACTGGGAGATGATGAGATCGCGAGCGTTCAATCAACTCTCTCGGTGCATCCACCTAATCAGAGTATTTCACTCATGCGAATTTAGTCGCTGCAACAATAGACGGCATCGTAGTTATTATTCAACGAATTAATTTTTAATTTTCGTAATTTACCCATTTCAAATTGTCGGTTGTAATCATAACGCACACCAACGCATTTTCAGAAACAACACGACAGCTACAAATTTATCTATTCAAAACTTCTGTTCGCCCGGTACTCAAAACGTAGTAGCACCTCACAAACAAACTTATCAGTGTGTGGAAATTTACATGTGGAAAATTGGTACACTAATACAATATACGTACAAACGGCACCCCTGTTCACAAGTGAGCGTATTCGGACGTGTATGTGTGAAAGAAAATATTTTCCCTCGTATACACAGACGCGTTCCCATAATATATTTATATGTGTATGTACATACGTAAGTGGCAGTATCTCATAGTACATGAACGCGTGTTAATAGCAAAGTTGTGTTTCCGCATAGGAGAGCTCTTAGAGCTAACGAACACTAGCGGGCGCGGCGTGCCCCCGTATGAGCACGAGAGCGTCAACCTTACGAATCACAAAAAAGTCGTTTACGCCATTCCCCGATTAGATCATTTTGATAAAAATTCTGTAATAAATGGTGTTATCAAAATAGCTAGAAATGCATCAAAATTATTTAAATTTATGTGTAATCAAATTAGCATAATGTTGCAAAATAATAGTTTATTGTAATTTTAAAAGTACATTTACAAAAATATTGTAAGGAAAAAGTAAAATGCGTCAAAATGTCGACATGTTGTATTGTGATGTGATAGTGACGCGCCTACACGCGTTTATCCACACATCCAAATATGCACACATGTATGGTCCTCTATACAGTACACATTGAAACTAGGTTCGTCATAAGTTGGCCTCTCGCGATCTCTGCGAGCCTGGTACCTCGTCTCCGTAATAAGCTGAAGATAACTCGATTTTCTTGATTTTGCAGAAAAGGCATTATTTATTTTATTAACTTCCGTGTTTAATTTTTTAATAGTCTTGTTTATGTATTTATTTAAGATTTTTACTTTTACAAAAAAGAATGCCTTTTCGTACAAAACTATGTTTTTTTATTATGATCTTGATTTTGGGAAAAATATTTTGATAATCTTAATCCGTCGTATAAATATGGTTTAATATGACACCGACACTTGAAGTATTTAAAATATCCACGAGCAACTCTACCTCATTTAAATAAACTTCTTTAGACTTTTAAGTTAACCTCCTCGTACGGTCTGCGCTCCTGGTACAAAGTGTTCCAGTTGACGATCCCAGTGATCACAAATGAATGACAACCCGGCGAAAGGTGCCGTCGTCGAAGCATTTTTATACTAAATTGACTTTAATTACACCGATACAGATCAGATTTATATAGAAGACACAGTTTTGAAACGTAGCTGAAAATAAGAAGTACGGAGGTTGCAGCTTGTGCCGCCATCTGTTGCCGACTAGTCTGTACTTGTGTACAATGTTAATTTTATCGTCGGTATATAGATAGATACACTGAAATTAAAAATATAAAGAAACTCGTATTTATCCTGGAGTTTGAGGAATTATTAAAGTAAGGCAATGTGTCGCCGGACTTAATTTAACAATGACAGGTGCATAGGACCTGCTTTCAGCCAAGGAGGACCAGTCCAGGCGGGTGCATTGGGACATTGGCTGCAAATATTAGCTACTTTTTTTTGTCCATTGCCCAGGCATAAGGATGTACAGTGCGCTTCTATTATAATTAGTCTTTAACAGGTGCTATCAATTAACTATTAGTACATTGAAATAAAAGCACGCACGCCCTTGACCCAGAGAGGTAGGCAAAGATGGTCGATGATCGAAAATTGTGGAAATCATTTGGTGATGTTTCTCACGGATATGTCTCAACGACCAGGAAAAATTAATTACGTGTTTCCATGTTAGCGCATTTCTTTTTCTTCTCCCCATACATATATTGTTCATCGATTACTATACTCGATTAGACACACGAGAACGCTGGACGTTGCTGTCTCATACGACGAGTCTCATCTCAATTGGGTATAACGCTCTTGACTCTCATTCGTGTTCATTGCATTAGCCTCGGCTTCAGTTATGAAGGATGTTAGAAAGGTATAACATGTCCTCCTCCGGCCCTGCTCTCCTGGTAGCAGAGGTTGTGTTATATACAGCCCAAGTAAGCCCAATAGTCCCAGGCTGCTATTTACATCCAGAAGATTAAAATGAATAAAGGAATAGGATAATTATAAAAAAATAATATTAAAAAATTATAATTTTTTATTACACTAAAACTCACGGGTACTGCACGATCCAGTGCTGTGGATTCAGCGAGTGCCTGGGTTTTTAATGGGTCATTTTTATATCATCTTATTTATATTAAAACCTATTCACCTTCTGTGTTTATAGTCTCACACGTTTAAATACACGCACACATGCTCATTTCGCACACACACACTACGGTACATGCTACACACTACAAATAAAAAAGTAGTGACGCTGGAAGGTGCTTTTAGTATAGGATATTCCGTTTTTAGCACTGGATGCATGGGATTCGTATTTGTACAGTCAAATCTAATTAATTGTAATATAATGTATTCTTATAGTTATTATTTTGAAGGAGAAGGATATAAAACTTTCTTTCTTTCTTCTTTCATATTATTTTTCATTCCATTGAACAATAAGGAAATTTCAAATTTTGATGCAACTTGGAATAAATTTCTCGATATTTATTCCGCTACATTATGTATAAGGGATATTTAAATTGAGAGAACGATAGACACGGCAGTGTTACATTTCCAGTTGAATAAGATTTATTGATTTCCTACGTAAAGATTACTTCACTTAAGTCTCCGAACTCGACAGATAATACTTACGAAATGTATAAATATTTTATTTGATACGTTAAGAGAGGAAAGGGTGAGTTCACCTAGTCTGAAATCTTTTATCTGGGATGAATTTAATACACGCCATGACCAAGGAAGGAGATGAATTCTTCTCCGAATGTCGGCATAGCTTTGCAAGTAAAAAGGACAATGACAATGATTCACATAAAGCTTTTACAAATGAAGGGAGTCTGTATTCTAAAGTTAAACTATAGCGATAATAAGGGCCATACTTTTATTGCGGTGTCATTACAAAGTTAATTTTTTTGCGAAAGCCATCCAAAAACATTTTTTTAGCGAAATGTTGAAAAAAGTTGCAAAAAAGGGATCGTTTGTTGAATGGTATAATCCCATTCTGTTTGCACAAGTATTCTTGTCCTCAAATAAACGTAGCTCTATTGTTATAAATGATTTTTACGTAATTGTTGTTTTTTGAAATGGCGTCTGTTGTGGCAACAAAAAAGTGGTCATTATAGTTGATTTTCTATGAAAAGGGCTGTGTGTGCAAATTACCAGTTTTGAGGGTTATTAGTGTTATTGGTTTGTTATGTGGTCGAAAGTTTTCTTGAGGGAGGAAGCTGGAGGTTATGGCCATACAATATTGATGACTTTCTTTCTCGCTTCATGCGTCATGGGGCTGACATGCCCAAAAGGGCAAAAGTCCCCAATAAATAAAGAAAAAAAGTTTTCTTAATTGGCAATATTATTAATGATTCGAGAGGCGTGTAGCTCAGTGTCCGGACGATCGCCTTAAGGTGCATGGTACGATAGCAACCCGAGTTCTATCACCGGTGCCGGCACCAATAAATTTGTTGTTGCAATTTTATGTGCTGATTTACCACACGCTCGGTGCTCAAAACATCGTGAAACCTACATGTCCTACAATTTTTTTCTAAGACATGTGTAGGTCTGCCAATCCGCACTAGTTATTGAAATGAAATTTCTGGTCAAGTTTCTGGTAATTATGTCATATATAAGAGTACATCCGATGCATCCAGTCAGTATGATATATATCATAAATCCGACGATATAGATTGATAATAATTTAACTAAATTCACACCACGCACTTGCCAGTAATTAAGTTAAAAATTAATTATATTAATTCAATTCAATTTGCTGGCAACATTGTAAAAATCATTAGCGAAACCTACCCCGCTGGGGATGAAAGGAAGTATGAAACGAAGGAAGGACTATAGGGCACCGTAAAGTCATAAATAGTTACAAAAGTCCAAGTCTGGCCAAAATTAAACTTTTTATACGTGTATTTTCTTTAGGGCCTAGTGCATGTTGGATCCAAGAATCTAAATAAAAACAAGCAAGCAAAATATGTCTGACCACCTGACAACATCTGCTGCTTATATCGGCCATTGGAGAACGAGTTGACTTTAGACTGTGTGTGATCTTACATCTCGTATTTAAAGCAATATGTTCACCAAGCAATTAACTCTTCTTTTAATACACATCGTAATATTCTGGACCATAAATACATAAGTTATCGTAATAAAGAATTGAAGCGTCAAATGTTATTATCTAGTAATTTAGACATAGACACAGACTTTATTGTCATCATTCGAATACATTACAAACAATATTTGAAACACATTAAAAACGATAAAAATACAATTAAAGAAAGAATAGACAAATAGAATACGATGCCAACACTGGACACCGTATCAGCACGTGATGATAATACGACAGCGCTGATTTTCAGCGGTGCTCAGGACTACCCAATGTCGTGCGCGCGTAATACTACCTTTACATGGCATTTATACAGTTTTATTTTATATGCACTGAAAACTACAAAATAAATAAATAGTTATTTACCTGTCAACCTATGTAGGTGATCTCGGTCATTAATATCTCTGATGGTAGTGGTTGTCATAACATGAACCATGTCAGCGGCCGAAAGGCAGTTAATGAAAGAACACTAACACCAGGGTTTGCTTGGTAGATAAACTAAGCAGCCCACACTGTAACAAGTAGGTATTTTGACCTTCTAGTTCAGAAATATTTTAGTACTAGGCAGAACAGGCATATTAGGCTAAAATAAAAACGTGGGCCCATTAACTATTTCTGTATTACTTTCTACTATACAAAGTGTGGATTGCATCGACTTATTATAATCGTCATCATCATCATCCTAGCGGTTTATCCCGGTCGCACCCGAAACCTCATAGCTCCGGAGTCCAGGGTCCGCTGAATCTTACTATAATCGTAACTGGAGGTTTTGACCATCAATAACCAGCAGTGGCGGCTTCACCAGCGAACGCCGAGCTCATGATCTACCAAAGTATAAGATATGCTCTGCCATAGATATGATTTCAGAGGGGTCCCGTTTAAAAACGGTCGTTTCACTCTATTGACATGTAAAGTTAATCGTAAGGTAAAATAAAACGCAATGAGAGCAGATCTCTCTAGTATAAAACAGAATTAGTTTAAATGCAGACGGTCAAAAATCGTAGTTCGCTCCAAAAAAAAGTAGACAATCGTAAAATGGCGTCTAGATGTTATTTCAATTTTATGTGCTGATTTACCACGCGCTCGGTGCTCAAAACATCGTGAAACCTACATGTCCTACAATTTTTTTCTAAGACATGTGTAGGTCTGCCAATCCGCACTAGTTATTGAAATGAAATTTCTGGTCAAGTTTCTGGTAATTATGTCATATATAAGAGTACATCCGATGCATCCAGTCAGTATGATATATATCATAAATCCGACGATATAGATTGATAATAATTTAACTAAATTCACACCACGCACTTGCCAGTAATTAAGTTAAAAATTAATTATATTAATTCAATTCAATTTGCTGGCAACATTGTAAAAATCATTAGCGAAACCTACCCCGCTGGGGATGAAAGGAAGTATGAAACGAAGGAAGGACTATAGGGCACCGTAAAGTCATAAATAGTTACAAAAGTCCAAGTCTGGCCAAAATTAAACTTTTTATACGTGTATTTTCTTTAGGGCCTAGTGCATGTTGGATCCAAGAATCTAAATAAAAACAAGCAAGCAAAATATGTCTGACCACCTGACAACATCTGCTGCTTATATCGGCCATTGGAGAACGAGTTGACTTTAGACTGTGTGTGATCTTACATCTCGTATTTAAAGCAATATGTTCACCAAGCAATTAACTCTTCTTTTAATACACATCGTAATATTCTGGACCATAAATACATAAGTTATCGTAATAAAGAATTGAAGCGTCAAATGTTATTATCTAGTAATTTAGACATAGACACAGACTTTATTGTCATCATTCGAATACATTACAAACAATATTTGAAACACATTAAAAAAGATAAAAATACAATTAAAGAAAGAATAGACAAATAGAATATGATGCCAACACTGGACACCGTATCAGCACGTGATGATGATACGACAGCACTGATTTTCAGCGGTGCTCAGGACTACCCAATGTCGTGCGCGCGCAATACTACCTTTACATGGCATTTATACAGTTTTATTTTATGTGCACTGAAAACTACACAATAAATAAATAGTTATTTACCTATCAACCTATGTAGGTGATCTCGGTCATTTATATCTCTGATGGTAGTGGTTGTCATAACATGAACCATGTCAGCGGCCGAAAGGCAGTTAATGAAAGAACACTAACACCAGGGTTTGCTTGGTAGATAAACTAAGCAGCCCACACTGTAACAAGTAGGTATTTTGACCTTCTAGTTCAGAAATATTTTAGTACCAGGCAGAATAGCTTTTAGGCATATAAGACTAAAATAAAAATGTGGGGCCCATTAACTATTCCTGTATTACTTTTTACTATACTAAGTGTGGATTGCATCGACTTATTATAATCGTCATCATCATCATCATCGTACTAGCGGTTTATCCCGGTCGCATCCGAAACCTCATAGTTCCGGAGTCGAGGGTCCGCTGAATCGACTTACTATAATCGTAACTGGAGGTTTTGACCATCAATAACCAGCAGTGGCGGCTTCACCAGCGAACGCCGAGCTCATGATCTACCAAAGTATAAGATATGCTCTGCCATAGATATGATTTCAGAGGGGTCCCGTTTAAAAACGGTCGTTTCACTCTATTGACATGTAAAGTTAACCGTAAGGTAAAATAAAACGCAATGAGAGCAGATCTCTCTAGTATAAAACAGAATTAGTTTAAATGCAGACGGTCAAAAACCGTAGTTCGCTCCAAAAAAAAAGTAGACAATCGTAAAAATGGCGTCTAGATGTTATTTCAAGTACTGGTTTTATAGTTATGCAGTCCTAGTAATAAGGCGTAATGAATAGTGGCAATGCACCATGTTTTAATTTTTTTTTATTATTATAATGTGGAAATAAGTATACGAGCCAGTATTAATTGATATTTCTTTTTTTTTTCAGATTTCAAAAACGAATACAGCCTGTCGTCCGACACGTAACCGCTTGCTCATCCAACATCCATAAAACCTATGATTTCTTTGACAAATCATATTTTAATACTCACTAGTATTTAAGTCGTTAAAGGACTGATAATTATTTTCTCATGTGAATTAATGCACTATACCTTTCATGCATTTGTATTTTATATAAATTATTTGTATTTTAACGTTTAAGAATTAGTCAATGTAGCTTTGCTGATGAATAACTGACACTGTGTAACTCCATTTATCGTTTATATCAGCAAAGTGGCATTGAGTATGTTTATTATAAGAGAAATAAATGACAAGCAAAATGAGGCAAAGGGTTTTTTTTGAAAGGTTTTCTTCATTTCATTTGTAAATTATTTTGAGAAACCTTCAAAATTTAACCGAAAGTGTAAAAAAAAATCAATATATAATTTTAAGATATTTTAATTTTCAAATTATTTTATGTAACTTTTGCGCATAATTCGAGTTACCATTATTTGTTTGACCTTCCGATTGAAGAAATTGTATATAAAGTTATGATGATGCTTTTTCACCTTCGCTTTTTTTTTGTTTTATTGGTAATAATGTTATATCGTTAGAATTTTTTAAACAATAAATTACGGTAGAACTGATTTGATTAAAGACTGTTCGACTGGATGTATGCAGTCAATTCGGTGTTGCCAATTAAGACTGAATGAAAATCGAAATAGGGTATTTAATTCCAATCTCCTGTAAATCTTAATAGCCCAGAAAGGATCCCACCCTAGCGTATTTTTTTTTAAATCATGTATTTTGTAATTGAATAACGCTTAGATTACTAGGGATAATAAAGATGTTTAAATACTATTTTTAATTATATGTTGTTTTTATTTCCTTTCCCACTTTTAACTTCCATAATGATTATAATTCGACAAGGTAAACACATGTAATGGCCTAACACTACTTACTATAGCAACACATTAGTTACATAAATTATGTCTACAAAGGTTTTCAGGATTGATGAACGGCTCATCATCTACAATACAAGATATCGACAACATCATAGTTTTTTTAAAGAAAGCTAGCAATATTTCTTTTATTTTTTCAGAAATATTACTAACAATCTTGTTAACCATTCCAACTAAGCTACTAACATGGTTCACGGCAATAGTCGAATGGTGGATTCTAACCCACGACCTTACGATTCGCAGGCCGTACCCTAAACCATTAGGCTATTGACGCTTCAATTTGATTGAATTGACGCAAAAGTTGATTATTATAATCTGTTAGTTTAGTTAGTTGTCCAATGGCATACTACTCGAAAATTGTTTCAATTATTTCGTAATGACATTTTCCAAACAACATTTTAATCGATCTCTATCATTGAAAAAATCAAATCACTTAAAAGTCAAGTCACAATAAATTTGTAGATTACGTTTTTGGCACATATACAATTGCCATAGTTAAAATACAGACTAGCGACGAATTTATGCTTCCCCGGCCATCTGAAGCCACTCCTCCGGGGCGCCCACAATAGAGGCCTCGAAGCTTTTTAAAATTATATTTTTATATGTTTGTTAAATGTTAAAAAATGTATTACTAGGTTTTGCAATATTATAATGCAAGATTTTAATTTTGTGTTTAAGTGCCTATCTCAGACTTTTCTATCTCAATACTACAGTAGTAGCTCGATATACGTAGTGCCCTAACATACGAGTGTTTTGAGATACGAGCAGCCGAGCGAGCGATATTCAGCTTTGAGATGAGAGCAAGTTAGACATAGACACCATTCTTCAGTGGCACAAAATATGAAACACATCAAAAGACAGAGAAAATAAACTAAAAAAATACAGTTAAAAAATAAAAACGGACAAATAGAACATAAGCTATGATGCCAATATTGGACACCATCTCAGCATGTCCCGTCAAGGATATGACAGCGCTGATTTTCAGCGGTGCCCAGGACTACTCAAACTCGTGCGTGCGTGCGCGTTAGAGATACGAGAGAATCGCATACTACATCGTCTGAGAATAAACGCGAACTTATCAAAATGATTTTCGAAGCATTTCTTTTACCAAACGTTAAATACGTCCCACTTAATGAAAATAATCCCACTTAGGTAGAGAGCCTGTCGCCGTACACCAGGTACGAATTTTAGCAAGTGATTTTTTAAACTAACTTTGGTACTTAATAAACCGAACTCCTTAGTACAAGTTGACTGGGAATCGAACTATCGACCGATGGTCAAGTGGCTCACCCAGCCATTAGGCTACTCTGCTGATTTCCTCTTCGAAACCTCGCCATAATAGACCTGTTAATATATAGAATTTCAACTAGTTACGTATTTCAAAATAATTGATAAATATGCTATAGCTGATCTAAAGTAAATATAATTCCTCAAAATAATACTTTTGAAATAATCGCGAAATAATTTTGATTTATTAACATCCTACGCTAATAACATTTTTTAGTTACTAAGTTAGTATTAAAAATTCTATTGTCAAAATAAGTATTCTATATAAAGCAACCGGCTCACCTGTGATTTATGGGACCTTAGTAGCTCCATATAAATATCATGCTCTATATAGATATCATGGATGTCTTTTGTGATTCTGTACAAAATGGACGTTCATTGCCATGGTTACATATCGACCACTATGGTCGATAATTGCTAGCCTTTTAGTTCATTGGTGCCTCTATGTTTTATCGATGGCGTACCAATCATGTGACTGTTAGGATCTGACGTAAATGGTAACCATGATGTGCTAAATGATATAATTATAATAGATAGATCTCACAATGATACATCACGGGCAATTAGATACGGGTCCAGATTGTTGAAAAACTAAAAAAGATTGAAGCGAGATGTGGGTTTTGAAAAATGGTAATCCTTAATTGCTGTCTACCCTTCGGGGTTAAAGGCGTAAGTGTTTTTGTTTTGCTGTAGAAAATATTTACACTATTAAAAATAATATTCTCCTATATGATCCTCTGCCGCGTAACGATTAAATTCCCTTGCGATCGGAATTTTAGTAGCGTTCCAAAATTGTTAATTATATTTTAATGAAACCTCTTTACTGTGTCGAACAGCAAAGAGGTTTATTTCATATAATTCATTCGATTTATTTTTAAATAGTTAAAAGCTCTTTAAGTTCTCGATTAAATTCCATACCGTTAGTCTCACCTACATTCAATTGGCTGCTGATGGAATCGGGAACACTTATCAAGTGTAGCTTTAATAATCTATTGCCGAAGCTAACACTAACATTTGACGTATCGTCTAGCGGTACCTATATAAGCTAGCTATGTAGGGCTGGAGGCCCGTTAAACACTGCTCTAGTGATGTACGCAGAGTTTATTTTGTCGATATCATTTAATTTCATTTGACCAATTGTTTGATGATATCTCTCTAGATGTCAATATGCTTCTGTTGAAATATCTTTAAATAGTAGTTAATTCGTAAAGTAACGACTATTTGAAATGCAGTCAAGTACAAATAAAGATGTGTAAAAACTAAAGCGTAATTTTCCCTGTTCAATGGAAGAATGAATGGAAGGAATGGAATACCAGAGCAAATATTTTCCAAAGTGATAATAATGAAATATTGTTAATAAAATGCCAATTAATCCAATTTTAGTATTAAAAAAAGTTGATAGGTGACCAAGATCTATACCTAGATAGTCTTGAGCACAGGCGCAAGGTGGCCAGCCTTTCGGTGTTTGACAGATTACATTTTGGAGTGCACACTGCACAGGAATTACACGAGTTAATTCCCCCATCCCCATTCTACCTTCGGACGTTTAGACACTCGGCGAGTCTCCACCCTTTTATAGTCGATGTTCCGCGCGTCCGAACGAAGTGATTTGAGCCACCGTTCATCCGACATGGGAGCCTTCAAGAGTAGAGTGAATAGGCACTCACTAAACTAACGCGTACCATCTTTTCGACTATATCACCACTTAACACCAGGTGGGATCATGGTCAAGTGCTAGTTTATACGCATAAATAAATTTCAGTATTCAATCGGGTCCTATCCTTTCAAGCACTTTTGAGTCAGAATAAATAAAAGCTGTTGAGCCCGTAGCTTGGGCACAAATTTACCTAATTTAAAATCGATTTCTAACTCCATACGGAAGTCTAACGCTTAGCTACTAGGATATCATCGCTTTTTATCATATATTTCATATTTCTTACAGAAATCAGAGCGACTGAAAGTTACTTTTCTTTAGCGCACAGAAACAATAATAAGATAGGTCAGGAGCGTTACCTTTTAAAACAACGTCCTTGATATGCCGTATACCTGACATTCTTTTTTAAGACTAATAATTACTACCTAAGTGACGGTAAGGAATAATCGCCTATAATTATATTAAAAATATTTTGTATCGATATTTTATCAACAATTCACTGGCCATCACTTTGCAGGATCAGGGATACGCGGCCACTGGCACAGTGGGTCGGCGGCCGGTTGGAATGCGGAAGGGCTTGCATCCCGACCCACACCGCGTAAAACTATTGGGATTTATCTTAAGCTTTGACCTGTCCAATAGATTACTATTAGATATTTTATCTGTGGTCATTAATTACAACATTAATTAATTTGTGTTTCTTTTTTTTTCCTGCTTGTTTGGTTTAAGTAATGGATGTTTTTTTATCGTATTAAAGTTACCAACATTTAATTGGTAGTAACAGCGTAATAGTATATGTCCCACTATTTGGCATATTAAAAAGAGCATAAGGTAATAGTCCGCGGTCCTAGTACAGATTGGCGGATTTCATATGTCAATTCCAATTCAATTTGCTCCAATTTTTTTTTTATTATTTTTTCTAAGCAAGTGCTTGACTACGATCCCACCTGATGTTAAATGGAAATGCAGTCCTGGATGGTAAGGCGCACTAGCTTAGTAAATGCCTATTCACTCTACTCTTGAAAATACCCACATTGTAATCGGAAGGAAAGACAGACGCGGGCAAACTATTCCAGTCCTTTGGTGTACGAAGAATGAAAGACGAAGCAAATCAAATTCTGACAATAGAATCCGTGAGAAAACCATATAAGTCTTGAATCTTCATTATGTGTATGTGTGCTACAAATGAACGAATTACTCAATTTCACGCCGACCGATTTCGATTATTTATTTTTTATTGAAAAGATTAATTATATTTCGTAATAGTTCTACGATAATTCCGAAATACAAAGATGGCGTCCGCGCGTAATAGCATTTAAAATTTGATTCGATTTCATGTCGGTTTTTGTTTTGATTCGTAAATATACTTGTAAATAAATTATTTTATATCTTCGGATCTATTCCAACTGGGAATCTCGTGTGAGTGCCGTATTTAACGGTATCTATATAAGTTCGAATCAGGCGTCAGGGATTGTTGATAAAAAATGGGTGCCCACACTGTGAGCCTCCTAAAAAAGCATGGAGTCCTGTTAGCTGTGGGGTACTGACCCCGTATTAGATACGGGGTGGAATGACCCACTTAGGTCGAATAAGGTCATTATAGCTGCGATGGATATAAACGATTTAGTAGCGAGTAAGTTTCGAATAAGTTATCATAAACGCTATTTGTTGATGTCACTTTTTAAATTTGTTCTCGTTACTATAATGGTTCGTTGAAGATGCTACGAGAAGAGAAACGACTGATAAGTCGCAAAGATTGGTAAGTGCAGGGCAACGACACGTAATAGTGCTACGAAATAGTTTCTTTTTAAATAACAGTAAGTTTTCACCCTCTTTTAACTCTTACTAAATTCAAAGCCTTCCTTACAGTATTCCGTAATTTATGACGAATTGTTTTCAACATTTTTGTCAAGTTTCTGAACATGCAAAAAATTACATAACTTTATGACAGAATGTCATTGCCTTATATATTAAAAAGATAATACGTAAATGCTACAAGCAAGTGCACTCAAAATAAATATTGCCTGCCACCTGTCCTTTTGATCGATTATTGTTAAAAAATAAAAGTTATTTTACATTCCCTCTGCTAGGGTTGCCTATATTATAAATGAAAGGTATTTTGATACACAAGCTCCTTTGAAACAGTTTATCTCCAACACATAAACGAAAATCATTTTACGTTAATTTATGGGTATTAGTATATGTGTAGCAGTTTGGTAGTATACACCACATCGGAAGAAGGACGTGCTTTCGCATCACTTAGTCATCGCGTCTCCAAAAAAGATCGGTCCTCTCTCGATTCTTCACAGCGGTTTCCTTTCGAACCAATACGGTTTTGAAAAAGGCTACAGCCCTCTTCACCGATTTCTTGAGCAACCAACTTGGTACCGTCCGATCTGATCAACTAAAATCCGCCACTCGGCTTCCCTTGATGGGCAAGCGGCGAGCGTGTGCTATGCGGAGTGTGGTGGCTCCTCTGCACTGTGCTCGGAGAACTCAACCTGTACCCTCGCAGTGCAAGCCGACACTGGCCTGTCGATGTCACCTTCTTCCCGGGTTCACTGTGTAGTCCACAAAGGCACCCTTTGTTGCCCAGTGAACCCTTTTGTCACCTTCTAACACCTTAGACTTATTCTTGAGAGCCCAGAACTACAGGGCTGAGATTGGCTATACCTTTTTTGTTGACGGGGAGGAAATCTTCAGAAAGATACCCCGCCTTCTGGGGAAGGCGGCGGTTATGTGGGGTTTTACCCACTAAAACCTCCCAGTGGCCCTTTCCTCGGTGCATGACGAGGGGCTCCGGGATCTCCAGTGGAACGCACCGGAGTCCCTCTGCACTGTGCTCGGAGAACTCAACCTGTACCCTCGCAGTGCAAGCCGACACTGGCCTGTCGATGTCACCTTCTTCCCGGGTTCACTGTGTAGTCCACAAAGGCACCCTTTGTCGCCCAGTGAACCCTTTTTGTCACCTTCTAACACCTTAGACTTATTCTTGAGAGCCCAAAACTACAGGGCTGAGATTGGCTATATCTAGGCCAAGTTTAAATACGGAGGTGAATAATTAATCCGGATCCGGATTACTCCGATGCATTCTTAATCCGGAAGATGTAGAGTCTGTAAAATGGTGTAGCAACTATGGTTCTATCTGTTAAAACTTTATACCTATTCGGCAGTTATTTAAAGTGATTATTATTAAAATATGGCATAAATAGTCATAAAGTATTGTAAATATTCCAGTGATAAAAGTAAATTGTGCAAATTAAATTATATATAAATAATTTTATTCATATTAAAGGCAATTTAAAATCGGTAAGGCGCACCGCACAACCCTAGAGACACGCGGCATGAGCTTAAAGTAATGAGAGGTATTTTTATCGGTTTCTATGTAATAATTTAGTTGCATAAACATATATTTATAGTAATAAATGGAAAGACGTTTTTATTTGCTATTTTTTACTGCAACAATACAAAAGAACATGTTAGCTGGCAAGACATAACACCCAGCGATTGTTATGCACAATAACTACTTCCAATGATATCTTATTGATTTACCTGAGCCTTATTGTATCTTTAATTCATAATTAATAATTTAGTTGATCGTCACATTAACTTGGCATTGTATACAATAATTTAATTTTATTAGTTCGTAATCAAACTCTTAATTAATTTTGGATAAAGATTGTAAGGACGCTCAGTTGTGATGGTATTCGTTGAAAATAACTCTTTTTACGTTACGCTGTCTGAATAAAGTGTATTGGTTGTTGGACTTTTTTATTCCACAAGACTTACAAGTTGTTACAAACATGAAGAATACAGAAGGAGACAGAAGGGAGATCACAGTATAATATATAGCGTATTTCGAAGATAGTTTTAGCATATGATACACCGTTGAATACATATCTGGTTGTTATTTTTTTTTTGATTGGTTTGATTATTTATTACTATATTATATCCCAGCATGTTTGCCTGGTTAGTTACATTTTCCTTATTATATCTATTATTTCTATATACACACATTTCTTGTTTCCAGTAGTTATGCCTATTGATACAAAAAAAAAACAGAATTTGCTATTGAAAGACGAGAACTTATTAACTCTAATGTAGTAGACAGAGACAGTTTCCGCCGTCCGCTGTTCACCAAGCTTCTACTTGTTGTTTTCTTTTGTTAATTGTTTATTGTTCTCAATTAATAAAAAGAAATTTTGACATATAGTATGAATGCAGAAAGAATGAAACGCGGGAGAATCCACACGCTGCCCTTTTTTATTTTTTAAAAATATAACAATATTTTTTTTACAAATATTACTAATATTCTTCTTAACCATTCCAACTAAGCTTAAGCTTGTGTTAGGAGACGGTTCACGTCAATAGTAGAATGGACGCAGACCGTACCCTTAACCATTAGACTATTAACGCTTGTAAATGTCTTTAGTGGATATAAATTTCTTACACCTTGATATAAAGGCTAACCTTTCGCCTTACGGACCAACACGGTCGGGGTTCCAATCCAAGCGGGCTTGTTCCATTCCATCCCCTTATGAGTTGTTAAGTGCAAAAGACATTTGCTATAATTTGCGCTCCGCTTTCCGTTTAAGCTCACCCCTTACAGATAAGACGTAGTAAGTTCATCAATGCATATCGCCACTGTCTACCCCGCTGTCTAAAATGACTTGACTTCTTTTATCGTGTAAACAGAAGGGACTGCTCATTTCCAAACGACGCCGCCGATCACTTCCTTATTTGAATGAAAGACTTTTGGTCCTTCACCGGTCCAATAAAAACTCCTATTAATTGCACAAGCGTTGTAATAAACCTTTGGATTGGTTAAAAATAACCAAGCCAGCAGCGGCCGTCCGGGTATAAATTCTTAAAAAACATAAACTTCACTAACGCAAAAACCAATTCCGAAACGTCCACACTACCTATTACTGACAATGAAATCACAAACGTATAATTTGGTGATAAAGTTCAAATTGCATTAATTTGTAAATACGAGTTATGACGTTTCGAGTCGGCATTGTAAACTGAAATCTATGATTAGAATTGAATTCTAATACACAAAAAATAAAGTTTACTATAGTACCGGATGGTATAGGACGGTTGGATCATTGTTGCGGCGCTTGATTCCAGCTAGGATATAGGTCAATGCTCCCCTAAACCTGAGCAGTCGGGGCAGTGGTAATGTACTCCGGTGTTTAAATTGCCCAACTTGTATGTACTCTCGGTACAGGATACGGACGGAACTCTCCCACGATGGGCCCCGGACAAATAATCCTGCCGGGCAACGTCCAGCCAGCAACTGCACTCAATTACGTCCGATGCGTTTGGGAATGGTGTTTTAATATTGTTCCATTTTCGAAAATCATTCCACAGGTTGTACATTTTGACAGATAAATTTCTGAACGTTACTAAGACATCATAACATAAGAAATGGCTCGGATATATCAGTTATCACAATTATAATCTTCTTCCCTTAATAGTATAATCTGTATTAATACTATTTCCTGCAAAAACTAAAGGAATAAACATGATGACCACTGGATTCAACTTCTTTCGGAGGTTTTTAATATTGGTTTTCCATTTTGTCACATAAATTTCTGAACGTTACTAAGACATCATAACATAAGAAATGGCTCGGATATATCAGTTATCACAATTATAATCTTCTTCCCTTAATAGTATAATCTGTATTAATACTATTTCCTGCAAAAACTACAGAAGGGAATAAACATGATGACCACTGGGTTCAACTTCTTTCGGAGGTTTTTAATATTGGTTGTCCATTTTGTCACATAAATTT
Organism: Meandrusa payeni; assembly: GCA_029286785.1. Lineage (NCBI taxonomy): Eukaryota > Metazoa > Arthropoda > Insecta > Lepidoptera > Papilionidae > Meandrusa > Meandrusa payeni. The sequence continues at coordinate 6,250,715 of JAGSMX010000023.1, forward strand.
CTGAACGTTACTAAGACATCATAACATAAGAAATGGCTCGGATATATCATTTATCACAATTATAATCTTCTTCCCTTAATAGTATAATCTGTATTAATACTATTTCCTGCAAAAACTACAGAAGGGAATAAACATGATGACCACTGGATTCAACTTCTTTCGGAGGTTTTTAATATTGGTTTTCCATTTTGTCACATAAATTTCTGAACGTTACTAAGACATCATAACATAAGAAATGGCTCGGATATATCATTTATCACAATTATAATCTTCTTCCCTTAATAGTATAATCTGTATTAATACTATTTCCTGCAAAAACTACAGAAGGGAATAAACATGATGACCACTGGATTCAACTTCTTTCGGAGGTTTTTAATATTGGTTTTCCATTTTGTCACATAAATTTCTGAACGTTACTAAGACATCATAACTCTAAAGTCTCGAATAAATCAGTTATCACAATTATAATCTTCTCTATATTTATATATAATCGTTAATAATAAAGGAGATACCTTTTTCTGTCAACAAATCTTGCAAAAACTGCAAGAGTTTAGCTGTTATCGATTAACGGAGAAGTTATTAGTATATATCATCTGGAACATATATTTTTCTATTAAATATTCTTGCATTTCATTTTGACATGTATCTATAATCAAAATAAGCTTGACGTCCTTTATCCCTAGCAGGGTAATCAGAAACACATTTCCAGTGTTTTTCTCAGAGCATTAGTATGTCTCCATAACCTGAATACAATCCTATGAATTATGAATATTACATTATTTACATGGTAGAAACAGGGAATCATAGTTGGTTGTTCTACAATCTGAGACTTGCTCATTCCTACCGTAAAGGGCTCTTGCCTTCTCCATTCTTTTCTATTTATATTTTATGTGTCTATCTCGTTTCTTTTGCCCTTCTCTAAGATTCTGTTATTGTTTTCCACCATTTGTCTTTGACTCTCATAGTATGATCTGCCAACTTCCATCAGACGTCTCATCTTCAGTGCTATGTCGTAAGGTATGTTATTTTATCATATCTCAGTAATTTGTTCATGCTGTTAATGACAAAGGATACGCCTTTTAATTTTACACGACTAAGCGCAATAGAATTCTGAGTCTAGGGAACTAAGCCATAGTTTTTATAGTTACTGCTATCGGATTAGAGAATAGAAATAAACATTTATTCGATAATAGCTTAATTAGGGCGCGGTCTGCGAATCGTAAGTTCGTAGGTTTGAATCCACCATTAGACTGTTGATTTGAACCATCGCCTAACACACGCTTATTTAGAATGGTTAACAAGAAAGTTAATATTTGAAAAAAAAAATCTTTAGCACACCCTTTTTTAAAAAAAAGGCATAACTAATTTAAAAATGTAAGACAAAAAGTAATATAAAACAAAGAAATTATTTAAAAAAAAAATAAAGGACCCTGTGCCGAAAAATGGTTGGCTCAGCATGTGCTGTGCTTCAAATGTGTATATTATATTAGCACAGCACTGATTTTCAGCCAAAAAAACCTCTTAAACCTAACCAAAAGGCGGTCACTGTTCCGTTGTGCACTTATATTTATTTTAATATACGTATAATTTTATAAATATTTTGTATATTTTCCGGATAATATGGTAAAAAATTTTTTTTTTCTGGTTTTAAAAGTAATACTGATCGGCATTGAAATAAGATATCGGAATTAATTTAGCATTATACACGTACCGAATTGATTTTTATTCTGTTTGAAGAGATTAAAGTTGCAGATATGACAAACTTGGAGCATCGTGTTTTTTTACTGTGTCACAACATGCATGCATTTTAAACTCGGTACGCGACTAATTATGCAAACGCAAATCATTTTATTAATGAATAATCGCCTTTAGCATATGATACTTAAGAGCCTGTTGATATTTACTTAACAGCATTGCAGTACGAAAGCGCAAAAAGCCGTACCGTTTCCGGGTGTGAAATTTGGTCGGTCCATTTGTTTTCGGTTGCGTTTGGTGCGGGGTGAAAAAAGTTTCGTAATGGACACGTTTCCGTGTAAAAGTAGCGGTACATTACGTTTTTGTTGTGTTTCCATCACATGTAGTCTAGAGGGGCTCGTGAGAATCCACTGCTTGTATTCTAATCAGCTTGGCGACGTCTTCCGCTGCGTTGGCTAATTCCCATACGGTGTTCTTTTTTCCCTTCGATTATGTAAACACATACGTATAGCCATAGACGTTATATTTATTGGCAACTAAATATTACAAACTAAATATAAAACACATCGAAAATAATCTAATATGTACAACACAAAAACAAAGACAGAAAGAACAAACAAAGAGATAAACGTCCATACCACTTTAGGGTCCGGTTTGCGAAACGGAAGGTCCTAGGTTCGACCATTCGCCTATTGACGTGAACCTAGCACAAGATTAAGCTGTCCAGCCCTGTAGTTCTGGGCTCTCAAGAATAAGACTACGGTATCCCCTGCCTGTCGTACAAGGCGACTAAAAGGGGCCTCGGGTTCACTGGGCGACAAGGGTGGGGGCCTGCGTCGTCCACCAAAGTGGACCCGGGAAGTAGGCGACATCGGCTGGCCCGTGTCGCCTTTCGCTGCGAGGGCACAGGGGAGGAGGGAGTAACCTCCCCCCGGGACGTGCTCTCCTTGAGCACAGTGCAGAGGGGCTCCGGTGCGTTCCACGTGAGATCCCGGAGCCCCTCGTCATGCACCGAGGAAAGGGCCACCGGGAGGTTTTAGTGGGTAAGATCCCCACATAACCGCCGCCTTCCCCCCAGAAGGCGGGGTATCTTTGTGAAGATTTCCTCCCCGTCAACAAAAAAAAAAAAGATTAAGCTTAGTTGAATGGTTAACAAGAATGTTAGCTAAGTATTGTGAATAAAAGTATATTGGATTTCTTTAAAAAAAATTAAAAAATCAGACGTGCCAAACGCTCCAGTTTCAGCATGTGCTGTGGCATGGTTCTCACAGCGCTGATTTTCAGCGGCCGACTACTAATGTCACGCTCGTATAAATGAATTGTATTGAATTATTATATTTCTAAGACGTCCGTCATTTATACCAGGGTATTGGTAATTCGACGTACATTAGGAGGAGTGGTAACTATTTGCAATAATTTTAAACCCTATAAGCATTATGCAAAAGTGAACCATTTTTGAGCCAAATAATAGATGTTTTTTAAATTTTTTCAAAATCAGTTGAAAAATGCAACATCAAAAAGTTATTTAAAAAAAAAGTATTAATTTAAATCTCATTTTTCTTCTGATTTATAAAAAACGATTAATAATCAACTTCACAATTTAAAAATGCTATAAGAAAATCGATATTAAATCAATTTTTTTTTTATTAATCTCATGTAAAATGTGTTATAATCAAAACTCTATGAAACTTGTCTGATAGATTGGAGCTAGCCCGCATCCTGCGCACTGGACTTGACTGTTTGTATCGTGTTGTGACTACTACTTAAAGAACTCAACTATAATGATCATAAAAGTGGGAGAAGAAAAATAATGTATATTCTAGAACTTCGTAGTATAACTATATTTTGCGGTAATAAAACATCTTTTATCCGTTAGCAATGGAAAACCTAACGTTTTGATAAAAAAAAAAATTCCTTATTAAGTCACTTTCAGCATAGCTCAAATGGGGTAAACAGACGCAGTTAGTGTTGTCAACTTTTCAATAAATTTATTAGGTCCCATAATGACAGTTTGTTTTTACATGTAAATATTATTATTAAAGACCGAGTTAATAAAATAGAGCACCGTCGTATGAAGGAAATTGGCTAGCATTCATCCCATATGATGATTCGACTTCTAAGTTTGCCCACCCACTATCAAAACATCAAAAATAAACAATTTACGTAATTGTATGAACATAATTTAAAAGAGTCGTCACAAAAATTTCTATTGACAAATAACATTGCTTATTATTAATCAAGGAATGTATTTAATAGGAGTTTAATTACATACACATAAAAGAAACGTTAACATAAATTATAATTTCAAATACCTGTATAAAACCACGTACTAACGCCATCTACGTAACAGCGATAGAAATGTGTACTGAATTAAGAAGCTCTTTCAAACGCTGCGTTCCTAGTACTCGTGACTTGCGTTAAGTCTGGCGTTAATCCTATGCAAAAGCGCCTTAGTCCAAATTTAATAATCTCAGTAGCTTCAATACAAATCTCATTCTTATAAATATTGTTATAACGTTTAATTTGAAAAAGCATCAAACCAATTGTTTTATGCTATTACAATTTGAACCGTAAATATATATATAAGATGAATGTCTATAGCTTGACATAGGTTCAAACGTTTCATTATTTTAGAACGTCAATGTTTTATGTAATCCTAGTACTTTGGACTAAGAACGTTATGCTGCAGAAAATTTTCTATATTTTGTTGTTCATTTTTTAGCATTGCCATATGTGAATGAATAAATTGCCATTTTTCAATATAAATAAAAAAAATGATATTAATAAATATATATATATATATATATAAATAAAAATAAATATTAATTAAAAAATTAATAAATGTAAGGGTACTGGAGACCATGTATGGAAGACTTTATAAAATGAATAAAAAAACGTAAATCGTTGCCTTAACGCCGACTTTTATCACTGTGTAGGTAAATAATTTTTTAACAAAGCATGTTAAGGGTCCATAAGACGGCAAGCTACATTAAATACCTTATTTATTAAAAGAAAAAAATGATGTATATTTCATTCCCACCAGCTTTTTACGTTTTTAATTGAAGTGAGACGACAAGAGATATTTTCTTAGCGGAACACGCGCAATATTGTGTTTTTGGCATTAAATTTGATTAATCCCACTCCAATCAGAGATTTTCTTTTGAAATCTTACAAAGCATGATCGAATTGTGTGCTAAGTGATAATTATCATAGTGTAGGGGTGTCGTGAAGAGCTTACTCTAGAAATGATCCTATGAAGTAAGGTCTTACGAGATTGTAGGGTGGTGAGCTTGAATAAAGCCGAATTGGCCAAGTGACAACACCAGGTAGGCGACAGATAGATATTTATTCAGGGTACAACTGGATTACATAGATTATGTATGCGAATAACCGTCACAGGTCAGCAAGCGGTTATTTACTGCAATTAGGCCGTCACTATCGCAAGCAACCTAATTCAGCGTCACTACAAGGGGCACTAAGATATATATTAGTCACAGGACAGCAAGCTAATATGAATCAAAGTCGCTTGTAGGAACTAAATCCTCAATGTGGCATGTACCACAACACTACATAACCGAGACATTGCGAAGCTCATCATTGTGTCTCAGAATACGTTACAAGATTCGTGGCGCCATCTATAATTACTCATCGAAATTAACGGGGACAGCGCCATTTGTATAATGTTGTAAAGTTTGTTACAATTTTGTTACAATCTCCCCCTCAGTTTCTGAAGTAGTCCCGACGAAGAAACTGGAACTTTAATGGTTTAATTCTTCTGTTTACGTGGTCGTCCTCTCTTTCTAAGCGGTTGGACAGGAGCCGGCAATGATTGGGTACTTCCAGCGTTCCTGTAAGACTGGAGTGCGGAGGAATGGTATGTACCAATCACGGATTCCGGATCGTCTGCGTTCGCAAGTTTATAAGAGGCAGGACCATGTTGTTCTACTATTATATATGGCCCGTCGCGTCGGGGAGTAAACTTCCCGCTGTAGCCTTTAGAGGCTCTGCTGATTGGATGGACATTAGCCAGTACCAAATCTCCTGCTTTGTATAGTGGGCTGTTTCGCCGTGTTTTATCGTAGTACTCCTTGCGAGTCTCTTCTTTCATTTCTTGTACTTCCCTTGCCCTTTTCATGGTTTCTGCCATGTTTACCAATTGGGAGTGACTTCCGCGATAAAGTTTTCGGTTAAAACAATGTTTCGAAAATCACTTTGGACGTCGTCTATAGTCCTCAGTTCTCTCCCAAATGTCAGGTAGGCAGGAGTTTTCCCAAGCGTTGAGCACACTGCAGTGTTCATCGCGAACCGGATACTTGGTAGTTTCTCTGGCCAGTTATTGTGTTGGTTTTCCACCAAAATTCCAAGTTGCGTCCTAAGATCTCTATTGCGTCTCTCCACAGGATTTGCCTGAGGATGATATACCGGCGTAAAGCTATGCTTAATACCCAAACAAAAACACAGCTTTTGCATTACAGCACTAACAAACTGTGTCCCATTGTCGCTTGTAATACGCCTCGGTACTCCGTATCGCAATATGATTTCATTAATCAGAGACTCGGCACAGGCTTCTGCTGTGGCGCTCTGTAGAGAAAATAATTCTACCCATCGAGTAGCATTGTCTTGCACAATCAACACCCAAGTCTTTCCATCCGGTGAGATTGGTAAAGGCCCAAAGAGATCAGTAGAAATTGTTTTAAATCTCTTGTTCATGGATGTCGTTTGTAATAAGCCCGCTGGTTTAAGGTTAGTGAGCTTGTAGCGCTGACAAGCTAGACAATTGTGTACATAGGCGTCGATAAACTTACGCATTCCTTTCCAGAAGAAGCGTTTAGATATGCGAGCATAAGTTTTCTCAGCGCCGTAGTGTCCTGCCATGGGATCGTCGTGGTATGCCGTTAGAATGTTGCTCCACTCGTGTTGTACCTAGTTGTACCTGCAACTAGCTGAGCATCGTCGGAATCAGAGTCCGGTGCCAGGCGATATAGAAGACCATTATTAAATAAGTATCCTCTAAATTTCGTTACAGCCCAGACCACTGCCAAAGCTTCTCGTTCTGTCGTTGAATAATTCCTTTCAGCGGCAGTTAGAAGTCTGCTTGAGTATTCCACTGGGTGTTCATCTTCACCCTCCCCCTGGATCAGAACAGCTCCCAAAGCATAACTGCTGGCGTCAACCTTAATAATGAAAGGCTTGGTCTCATCGGCCTGTCGCAAAATCGGTGCAGTTGTGAGCCTATGCTTAAGTTCGTCATAGGCTTTCTGCTGTTCCGTAGACCATGTCAAGTTACGGTTTTCTTAGTGAGTCTAGTCAGGGTTCAGCGATACTCGAAAAGTTTTCAATAAATCTTCGGTACCAGGAACAGGTTTGGAGAAAGGTGACTAGATGGCGAAGATTATTCGGCACAGGAAGATTCGCTATTGCGGCTGTTTTCTCTGGGTTAACTTTCAAGCCAAGTGGTGTAATATAGTGACCCAAGTATTTAATGGTCGAACTACAGAATCTACATTTCTTTAAATTTGCTGTAATGTTGAAATCACGCATACGTGTAAATATTTTCGCTAGGTTAGGTGTGTCTCAAATGTGGTGGAGAACACGATTAAGTCATCCAGGTATGCAAGGAGTTTAACATCGTTCAGTGTCACACGGAATCGGTCTATCATCCTCTGAAAGGATGCTGGCGCGTTGCATAAGCCAAACGGCATTCGCTTGAAGACATATATACCGAAGGGTGTGATGAATCCAGTCTTATCTATATCTTCCTCCTTAACCTTGATCTGCCAATAGCCTGATTTGAGGTCTAGGCTCGACATGAATGGCGTCGGCTTCGCTTCGTGCAGCAGGTCGTCGATTCTGGGTATCGGGTAAGTATCTGCTACAGTAATTGCGTTAAGTCGGCGATAATCCACACACTCTTATCTCTCCAGTCTTCTTTGGTACCAGGACCACCGGAGCCGCCCATGGTGTTATGCGAGGTTCAATTACACCGTCATTTACCATGGCGTCAATTTCCTTACGGAGGAGCTCTTTGCGAGGAGGGGACAGCCGATAGGGTGGTACAGAAATGGGCCCTTTATCGGTTGTATTGATAGCATGCTCGACATGCTTTGCAGGTTCACCATTGGGAGAAAACACGTCATAAAAATTTGTCAACAGGCGTGTGAGTTGCTCTTGTTGATTCATGTTCAGTGCATCGTTAGGAGGTAGGCAAATATCCAGAGCATTAATACCTATAATGCCGTGTTTGACTGCTGAGAAGAGTGCTATTGAGCGTGGTGAGAGTTCCACATCTAGCTGTTGTGCATTCAATTGGGCGTCCTTAAACATGTAGTCTAGCATGGGCGAGTAACCGTCGAAAAGCGTCTTCGCCCGCTTCGGAGAATTAGTCTGGATTGGTATGAGATGATAGCCTCTCGATGACTCAGCACTTTCATCTGGTAGACTAGAATCTGCTACTGCCTCAGGGATTGATACATTATCCCGACCATCATCATAGTTTTTGGCAGTCGTAGTTGATATTGGTGCATAGGCCACAATACTTTTATTTCGATTTATCGGTGGCCTAGTTCCCTTAGATTTGTCCGTAGTGCGAGTGTTAAATATAACAAAGTCTTCTGTGAACATTTCGTAGATTTTGTCGGGGTCATCCACAAAGTGCCAAGTAAATTGGGGTAAGTTCAGCACCATCATAGCTTTTGTGAGAAACCCTATTCCTAGCAGAGTCTTATTGTCTCTGCATTCAGGTAGAACCATGAAGCTAGTATGAAACACTCTTTCGTTTATTTCTACATCCACTTGAACTGTAAGGACTGTGCGTTTCTTTGTTATCCCATCAGCTAGCGTTAGATCAACCTCTTCTGATTTAAAATCGTATCCTTGTTGTAATAATCTGCGATAAAGCGTATACGATGCGACATTTGTTTTGGCGCACGTGTCTAGGTATGGGTACCCTTTTATGCCACCAATAATTGCAGAAACGACTGGTCGAGGCTTAGCTTCAATATGAGCGCTGAGAGCGCAGAATCCAACATCTTCTTTAATAGGCTTTGATGTCTTGTCAGAACAGTTGGAACAGTTAGTACGCACAACTCCTGGCGCGCCGCAGCCGTAACATGAGAATCTGGGCTGTGATGGCGATGGGATTTGGGTTTGCGCCTGAATCGATGTAGGACGAGAAAACTCCTTCTCTTTTCCTAGTCGCTTTCGACATTCGTCAAATGTGTGGCCTGGGTTCTTACAAAAGTCACATCGTACTTTGGTTTTCGGCTTTGCGGTACCAGGAAACATGCTGATAACTTTAGACTTCCTTTCCATAAGTATCTGTTCTATACCACGCGAAGACTGCACTAATTGGTCGTACGTGGTAAAAGAAATGCGTGGAGCCTTATCCCTTATCTCAAGGCTAAGCAAATGATATATCATATCAAGCTGTTGTGTTTCTGGGTGTTTGGGCTCGGGAAGTAACGAAAATAACATCCTTTTCTTAGTTATAAAGTCTTCAGTAGATTCAGACACGCCCTGCTTAATGGTAGTCAGCTCCTGGTAAATAATGTGTGGAAGCTTCATGGGCGCGAACTTATTTCTGAGTTGCGCTTCGAATTCCGGGACAGTTTTATTTCGTTTTGACTCCGTGCCACCAAACACCAGCTTCTTTGTGCAGTACCAGGGAAGGCCTTGGAGTAGATCAGCATCTTCAATGCCCTCAAAGGTCCTTGAAGAGGCGAAGAGCAGATAAAATGACTCGACAGCTTCAGTCTGTTTTCGCCGTTGAAATGGTTTTGCACTTCGTCATGTTAGCCCGCTTTCCCCGTATGAGCGCATTAATCAGCTGATACTGTTGCTGCTGATTATGCTGAAGCAACTGTTGGAATTGCTCAGGAGAGCGCCATGTTTTCTGTTTTCGCGTATTAGCGGTAGTTGTTGTTTGTCGTCCTGACCTTGTGATGTACCTCGGCTGGTTCGACTTGCCCGAGTTGGTCGCCAGATTGTAGGGTGTCGTGAAGAGCTTACTATAGAAATGATCCTATGAAGTAAGGTCTTACGAGATTGTAGGGTGGGTGAGCTTGAATAAAGCCGAATTGGCCAAGTGACAACACCAGGTAGGCGACAGATAGATATTTATTCAGGGTACAACTGGATTACATAGATTATGTTTGCGAATAACCGTCACAGGTCAGCAAGCGGTTATTTACTGCAATTAGGCCGTCACTATCGCAAGCAACCTAATTCAGCGTCACTACAAGGGGCACTAAGATATATATTAGTCACAGGACAGCAAGCTAATATGAATCAAAGTCGCTTGTAGGAACTAAATCCTCAATGTGGTTTTTTTTTTTTTTTTTTTTTTTTGACGAACTATCACAGTTGGCACAGAGAAGCTGGCCTTTACTGCTTCACCGGATTTGAGAGGTGGCACAGCTCTTAGATCGCTTAGCCTGAACCTCTATTAGGTGGTAACTCGACACAAGGGTCCCCGGTGAGGGGTAACCTCGGCGGACGGTTACCATTATTACGCGTTAGCAGTCCGATCCGAGGGCGCCCGAGAGGAATGAACCACGACTCGGTCGGTAGCTATTTTATTAACAAAATCTACTGGGACAATCTAAGCTAAACTAACTTATATGCCACTTCGGGAAGCGTTAGCGCTGGGAGAAGAAGTGGCCGAAGAAACTCCAGCAACGCTCCTAATCCTATCGAGAGGGTGGGGTTTCCCCATGAAGTGCTTGTATCGCGCAAGGATTATTCGCAACCTCCGACGGTCGCGGATGGACGCTTTGTGGCTTTGTAGAGATCTAGCCTGTGCAACGGTGATCACATCGTCCGGATCGTCGAGGACATGTCTCGGCCTCCGGGCGACGCGTCTGAATTACAAGTGGGGATAGCCTTGTAAGTGGCGGCACTCACAAGAAGTTTATTTGAATGTTTGGTGGCAGTCTCGAAAACCGTCGAGATGCCTGCTTAAAGAATTGGGCTATCGTCGGTAGCCCTGTATCGACATGTAATTCGCGGTTGCGTACGAACCACGGCGCACCCGTGGCTCGTCGCAGAAAACGATTTTGGATAACCTGGAGTCGGTGAATATGACGGGGAGGCATGCGCGAAGACCGGGCTCGCGTACGTCATAACGGGACGTATTACTGCTTTGTAGAGTGTCACCTTATTACGAAGGGACATTTTACTCTTTTATTGATTAAGTGATATAGGCGGCCCATTACGTGGGCAGCCCGGTTCTAACTCGAGTTACGTGCGGTCGAAGCTGAGTCTCGGATCCAGAAGTACACCGAGGTATTTAGTTTCGGTGACCCAGGGAATGGGACTACCGAGAAGTTGGATATTGGGAGAGACGGAGGGCTACGCCTGGCTTGTCTCGAAAAGTACATGGCTGCGCTCTTAGCCGGGTTGATTTCGATCCTCCATTTCCGGAACCAATCCCCTAAGGCATTGGCCGCGGTCTGGAGTTTCTTGAGAATAATTTCGGGGAACGCCCCGAAGCATATATGCCAGTATCGTCGGCGAAAGGGCTAGCTCCGCTCTACGTGAGCGCGGGATGTCGTTGGTGTAGAGCGTGTATAGGACTGGACCTAGCACGGAGCCTTGCGGTACTCCGGCGCGAACGGGACGAGGAGTGGAGCGCACTCCTCGACGCGGTACGTGAAGGTTCGACCCGTAAGGAAGTCTCGTACTGTGCGTACGAGATAGTCCGGCACCTCGAGCTCGTACAGCTTGTATACGAGCCCGGCGTGCCAGACTTTGTCGAATGCCTTCGCCACGTCAGGAAGATGGCTCCCGTGTGCATGCCGATGATTGACTTGGCATGTATGTGCTCCGTGATGCGGAGCACCTGTTGGAATGCACGAGTGTTTGGCACGGAAGCCAAACTGCTCTGGGATAGGAAGCTCTCGCGAAACCATGAAGGCGCGTAATCGAGCTAAGATGAGCCGTTCGTACACCTTCCCCAGAACGGAGAGGAGACTAATTGGCCGATAAGAAGAGGATCGGTGCGCACTTTGCCGGGCTTGAAGAACCCTATCACTACGGCTTCCTTCCACTCGTTGGGGAAGATGCCTTGTGAAATGGCGGCGTTGAATATTATAACTAAAAGGCGTATAATATTCTCTGGAAGGCGTCTGGCAACCAGATTAGGTATGCCGTCTAGACCGGGGGCTTTGCGGGGACGCAAATTTTTTAACACATCCTCAACCTCGGTACACGTAATCGGTGGAACGGGATCGCGGATTGGTTCGTTCGCCCTCCGTTCGACCAAACCCTCCACCCTGAGGAGGTGGGCGGGGTCGACCGGAAGGGCGCTGGGAGAGCACTGAGACTCGAGACTGTCAGCCAGACACTCGGCCTTCTCCTCGTCCAGTGAAGCTGGCGGGAGATTGGGACGGGTGAGAGGTGGCATCCATGGTCGGGGTCGCGTTTGAGCGATTTTGGTAAGCTCCAAAATGCCAAGTGGGAAGGACGAATTTCGCTTAACGTACTCACCACTTCCACCGCTCGTTCCTATAGGCAGCTATGCGTGTTTCACCTCACGCTGTAATTTATGTAGCTGCCAACGGTGACGCACGGTAGGGTACAGATCGTAAGCCCTAGCGGCTGCGTTCTTACGTCTCATGAGATCACGGATTTCAGAAGGCAGGACCCATCGCTGATCGTCAATGACCGGTACCTCCTGGGAGCAGTCAGTAATGACTGTCTGAATGTGTCTCGTGAGCGCGTGCGCAGCGAGATTGGTCTTGAGCGGAGAATCTACGTTCTCAGGAAACGCTTCTAAGTGAGGGAGCTGGCATCTTTCAATTGGGACTCAAGTTTGTGCCAGTCGATGACGGTTTTAGTTTGGGGGGCGGTTTGAGCTGAGGGCCCAAGCCGCAGAAGTACGGGGCGGTGATCCGAGTGAAGCTCGTGAATCACGTACGGGTTGGTCACTGTGAGAGTGACATGACGGAGAATAGCAATGTCTAAGACATCCGGTGTGTGATCCACATTATGTGGAAATGAGTGGGCTCTTGTGGTCCACGATCTCGAAGTCGAGAGAATCGACCAGAGATTCGAGGGCCAGCCCGCGCGGATTGGTCATACGGGAGAACCACCGAGGATGCTTGCTATTGAAATCGCCGGCTAAAATCGTAGCATCTCCGAGAGAGGAGAGCTTCGAAGTCCGATCTGAGAATTTCTTTGCTACGGTGGCAAGGAAGATACACCGAAGCAAATGTGATAGGGCGTGGCCTGTCATGGCTAGCTGGCAGACCGAGGCCTCGAGGTGCGCTAAACGCGGCGTGGCGATCGGAACGCAATGCAAGGACCTCCTATAGTAATGAGAGTGCCGCCTCCTTGGGCGCCGGCTCTATCATTCCTAACGATGTTATAGTTCGCAATCTTCGGATCACGAACGGAGGTTTGAAAATGTCTCCTGCACTAACATTACGTCGACTTGATGTTCGCGGACGAAGTTCGCGACTTCGTCTTTGTTCCCTAAGCCCGTTCGCATTAAAACGCGACGGTCAACGAACGGGGTTTGACTCTAGCTGCGGAGTCATCGCAACGCCATAAGGACGTGTTGGTATTTAAGAATGAGGGCTGCTTTCGAGCCCAGATTCTTCGCATTGACATACTCGTTGGCAAATCCTATAAGGTCTTCGATGTTCACTGAACTAAATAGGTTGTTCAGTGATTCGAAGGCCGCGGGAATGTCGGACGTTTCGGTTTGAGGCGCGGATTGCCGTGCCTGGCTCGGGCGAGTGGTGGTCGGTGCGGTCGAGGCCGGCACCGGGCGCGTAAGTGGCGCGAAATGGGTAGTCGCTGCGGCCGCCGCTGTATAGCTAAGCGGCGACTGCCACGCAGGTCGTAGTGGCGGGAACGCGGACGGTGGCGGCACCGGCGTACGTTTGGTGGCGGCGGGCGCGGTTTTAACGGCCGGCCGTTTACGTTGGGGAGCATTCGGGCACCTTCCAGTTGGCCGTGTGGCCCGTCTGCTTGCACAATACGCAAGCAGGCTCCTCCGTCTGGAGGGCTTTGTCCTTTGGACGAGGACAATCGCGGGTGCCGTGGTCTTTTAGGCACTTGACGCATCGGGGTCGCGCGAAGCAGTTGCGCGCCAGTGGCCGTACAGTTGACAGCGATGGCATTGCCCGGGCAAGCCTGTCTTGCGCGGTACCTCTACGGAGATACGCGCGAACCGGCAGAGTGATTTAAGGTCGAAGATGCGCTTGCCCTCGGGGTGCGCTCTAAGGTGACCTGGACCATATCTAAAGGGGTCTTGTTCCGCTGTCTGAGCATGCGGTGTACATGAATTATTGGGAGGCCTTGCTCCTTTAGGTCGGCGGTGACCTCTTCAACTGATACCTCTGCGGGGATCCTTTTGATAATCGCCCGCAGGGTGCGCTCTTCCGGGAGCGCATAAGTATAGAAGTAAATGTTGCACTGCTGCATAAATGCAGTGACTTGGCGGAAGGATTCCGCGTCTTCCGCCTGTATGCGGATTTTATCGCCAGCTAGTGTCGGCACCAGCTTGGCGTGGGGCATTGCCGATTGTACACGCGCCCACTGCGATCTATCCGTCAGATAGACCGGAGGGGGCTTGGACGGACCGGCGGGACCTACGCGGGGCGCGGCGGTAGTACGGGGTGCGACGGGTGTGCGGGGATCGCGAGGCGCGAGGGGCGCGCGAGAGGGTCCGGCGATTGCCGTCTCGCGTGTTGGGGTAGGGGTGGGGGGCAGAGTCCGCGACGCCGCGGAGTCTGCTGGTCCCCTGTGCGCTTTGGTGGGCGGGGTGGGACTATTAGAAAGGGAGGAAGTGGCCGATCGGCGCTTCTTCCTCTTTTTCTTGGAGACCTCAACAAAGAGGCCTTCGCCTTCTACGGAGACGTCACTCTCCGAGTCGGACTTACCCACCTCCATGTCGGAGGCAGGTTCAACGCTCGGGGAGCCTAACTCCTCGGCGCTAGAGGACGCCCTTGAAGAGGGCCGCGATTGGGCTTCGTCGTATTCAGCCCTGAATTGGTGATAAAGGTCCGGGTGACGAGCCCGGAGCCATTCCGACATTCTGTCGTTTTCACGACTCATTTTACGTATTTTCCACGCGTGGGGTGGGTTGGTTTGGGGGCACAATTAGCAGGGTCCCGGTGGGACGCCGGGGTGTGGCCCTGCCTCCCTCCTGCCGGGTATAGGCAGGGAGGATGTGTGCCTACTGTGCGTCCGAGGTGCCTTCTTATGAGGCACCTCTGGGTGTGTCCTTAAGTTAATTAAAACTACCCGGGCACTAAAGGCTTAACGAGGGTTGACTGTTGACTATGGCAGTATACCAAAGGCCAACCTTGTCAACCCTTCCGGCTTTCGCGTTTCCTGAAGGGCACCGCTAGGTACCGGGGGACCTACAGTCGGCTTCGTTCACACCGTCAGGTATCCACCGACCGCAAGTGATTCTAATTAGTTCTACTTATACTCTAATCGCAAGTCGTTAGAAGCGACAAATACGACAGAGACAGCAACACAGGACCGACGCTCGCTGACAGCGCTCGCACACAGCGCCTGAAAAGGACGGTGAGTTTAGACACTTACTCGCAGGAGTACGGAAGCACGACCATGCGATGCAAGAGCCAAAGCTGGAATGTTTTGATGTAATGTGGTATGTACCACAACACTACTTAACCGAGACATTACGAAGCTCATCATTGTGTCTCAGAATACGTTACAAGATTCGTGGCGCCATCTATAATTACTCATCGAAATTAACGGGGACAGCGCCATTTGTATAATGTTGTAAAGTTTGTTACAATTTTGTTACAATAGTATATTATTGATAGTATAACAACCATAGGACATCCACTGTGCTCCGTACAAAACAGGGTCGGGATCCCGCGGCACAAGACACCTACGAGTACTACGTGTCGCATAACAAAAGAGATGGCTTACGACATCGATGTCCTGGTCTCTGCTTGCAGGCTCCTGGTTCACTCGGTCAAGTCTAAGTCGAGTCAGTAAGTCAATGTCGAGTCTGAACACGCATTGCGCTGATGCAACCGTAATGTACTGCTCCGTGAGCAGGTTCAAATCAAATTGAAAACAATTTAAGGACGTCTTTAAGGACGCGCTGAGAGCCGATAATTAATCGTGTCCGTGTACGCTAACTTAACTACACCGAACGATTCTGCAATTTGTGTGCGACTGGGCAGATAGCGCCCTCTCCACGCATGCCTTGCGCTGCGTCCGAAAGAGAGGGTTCACCAATTACCCACGTGTTCGGAGAAAGCAAATTTAAAAATACCTTTATCCGTGTGACAGATATGTTACCGTGAAATATGAATTTGTCGGTATTCAACTGTACCGAACATCCACTAATGGAGATCTGTCAGTGGTTTCAAAAGCAGAGCATCCAGTGTCATCCTGCGACCTTTATAAGAAATACACATTTATTTGGTACAAGAGTTTTAGCCAGGTAACAGAGAATCCTGGGTCTTAAGGGTCCCATGCATTAAAATTCACCTGCAGTCTCTGGTCGTATCAGGCGGCCTGCCGTCCAAGTACTATATCGCCTAGTTCAAAACCTGTGAGTGTGTGGGCTATTGCGATTAACTGACAGACTAATATCGGCCGGCGGACTGTAAATGTGTGGGACCCTTTAGTATGAACATGGAGAAAATCATCTATCCCTATACATCTTTGATACTTATTGAAGTTGTTGGCTAATATCCTCTACCCAGGACAAAAAAGAGGCCATTAGTCGAATCCAATTCTGCCGGACAGAGTTATGATATGAGTATATCTTAGTGCACGAAGAACACACAGGGTTCACGGATGCGAAATCGTGGCGCATCAAGTCTAGCCGTATATTATTTACTTTAAACGACTGCTATTAAAATGTAAGCTACAACAACTTGTCCATCATCAAGTTAATGTGCATTCTATCCCAAGTTAGTGGTAAACAACCTGCTCGCATATGTAAATTGTTTCAAGAACAACAAACAGCCGGATGTGTTCCGATTAAGCTCAAGTACCTGGCTGCGAACTGCCAATGTTCAGATAAAAAAAAGCACACAACAGGTGACTGGATCCGACCGTTTAATAGACTGATTTTGATGCGACAAGTGACTAAGAGGCTAAGGAAATCTCTAGAGTAGTCTGCTATAGATAGACAAAATGCTTTATTGCACTAAAATGTATGAAAAAGACAAATTTTATGCTATGTAGGTCGCTAAACTTTAGTGATTTATAGCAGAATAAAGGTAAAAATAACGATTTAACAAGCTTATATAGATAATAAAATATGCTATAGATTAAATTCTATTGATACTTTTTTAACTAAATGTTTGATATAACTTTCTAATCTGTTTAGTAGTCTTCTAGTTAGACTATTAAGACTGCATATAGACTAGACTATACTAAAACTCGAATTTTTAATGTGATTTTATAGATTTACACAGGATCTTTAAATTTATTTTAGGTGTTAATGTTTCAAATTACATTAAATACGTGACGACTGCTTACGTCCATATTAAAAGAAGCCCTCACAGGAGTGCCTCACGTGAGAGCTTCTTTTGATACCCTTCTGGGGTATACAGAGACACCGTCGTCACATGCTTTTCACGAAGCTTTACAGATCCCATCGACACATTGTCCACAAATTTTAGCTAGTGACAATTATGTACGTAAAAAACCAAATAATAAAACTTACTTATTGTACAATCTATCTGGAATCGAAACCTCCGGCTATACAATCGTAAAGTTGGATACTTATCCGCTAGCTTAAAACAGTTTTTAAGAATCTAACTTTTATCCGAAATAAACAGATATATTATTTTAATAATAATAACAATCTTTTTATTAAAACACAACTCCATAAACGTCTCTGTTCCAATATCCAGCGCGTGCCTCATAGAGCATGTGCTAAATAATTACAGTAAAGCCTACCGTGCCATGTGTCGAGGCTCTAAAACCGTGCACCCTGTAAAAGCGTCTCATATAAACCTAATTACAATGGATTAAAGTTGATTTTCGTTAGAACTACTTAATAATATGAGACAATTCTTTTTTTCAATAGTCAGGCGCCATCTTTTCACCTGTGCCAATTACTTACAACATTGAGGCCAATGATGATATATTATAGGATAGCATCGTAGGTCTACGTAGTCGAAATGTGTTATTATTTTAGTTATTAGTCACACAAAGTCATGCACATCTCCTTGCAAAGATATTTCTGTATGTATTCTGAGTGTACTCCTCACGTGTACGAAGAAAACTAGTCCTTCCCCTTAAATGATGAAATTTAAGGGGAAGGACTACTATTCAAAACACATGCAAAATAGCCTGGCTAGGAGACCAAGATACTGCCCTTTTTTCCTGTGTTGCCCATTCGTGACAGTTCTAAAGTGTGTGTATTCTCTATCGTCCAATAACTTGTATTTGATTTTATTTCTGTTTTCAACTAGCTGCGCCCCCAACTGCATCCGCGTGGAATTTGAAAAAAGTTATTTAGCTTATTAAATTTATATTCATGGCGTATAACGGCGCTGCATAATCTCTCTCTCGGTTTTCAAATATAAAATAATAAAAGAAAAAAGTGTTTTCTCCATACATATTTCTAAATGAATACAACCCTTGTGTCGCGTGAGACGCCAACGCGTGGCCTGTGTGATTACTACAATCAATATTTATAGAACACAACACAAACTATGCCCATCGCACTCAATTGTATTGTATTCTCGCCGGTCAAAGCGGCTCTGTATAACGTTCTCTATTTTAACTAATACATTACAACTCTTTATTGACAGCGCTCCGTTGCAGCTACGCTCCGCTCGCATTTGTCTTAACTTTTACAATTTGACTTTTTGAACGTGAAAAATAAATAAAGTTGAATAAAACGCGTTTATAACACAACGACCTAAAAAGTATAATTCTGAATTTAGGTAGAATTAAAAATAATAACATTATTTTAATATTATTGTGAAAAAAGCGTGGGGTGCTCGATATACATACGATGTGCTATAAAGGCGTGTTTTTAGTTTATTAAATTATATTTATTTTATATATTATTGAATGTTTCCTTTACGTTAAATAAGTGATACCAACTTAATAGCATTTTAATTGTCAGTCAACAAAAAATGAACGTGTAAATGTCAGATGCACGCTACATTTAAATATCACGTAAAAAATTGAAAACAAAAACTGGATTAATTATTAATTTTTGTTTTGACACATTCGTCCTTTACAATGTCGTTGGTGGATTTTAAAACATTTTACTAAATCTATCTCATATGTTGTTAACGAGCAATTCTTATAATGTGAATCTCGAAAACGGCTCCAATGATTTTCATGAAATTTGGTATGCAGCGAGTTTCGAGGACGATAAATCGATCCATATAGGTTTCATTTTCAGAAAATGTCGATTTATCCGGGTATAATGTATACAAAGTATACTTTAGTAGATGGCGTTGCTAAGCAACAAACAGTAAGTCAATGAGTTTTTAATGGGTATAAACTAGTGCTTGTCCACGATCCCACCTGATGTTAAGTGGTGTTAAAGTCGAAAGATGGTACGCGCTAGTTTAGTAAGTGCCTATTCACTCTACTCTTGAAGGCTCCGACGTCGTACTTGAACGGAAAGACTGACGAAGGCAACTAGTTCCACTCCTTTGCTGTCACGCGCATTCGGACGCGCGGAACATCGACTATGAAAGTTTGACGTTAGACCAAGAAAATCAATTTCAATCAAATTTATTTTTAAAATACGTGTGTCATATGGTTGTTTAGTGATAAATATATTAAGTTATTGATATCGACGTCAAAAGAATATCGCGTGGAGATAGGTCTTATAAACATAGACATAAACATTTTATTTACTTATTACGTTGAAATAGACAACAGTAGAATATAGAGAAGAAATAGATCATAAAGTTTATAACAAAAACGTGGAGCAGTCACTCTGTTCACTAACGGGATCGAAGAGAGATGTGAATTTAAGGAGGTAATTTAACTTTTTTGAACAACGTTTACAAGACGGCATTTTTTACTATCATGTCGGTAAGATCGAAAAATATTATTCATATATCACCATAAATGTATTTCGTATCTAAATATAATTACAAAAAAAAATACTGAGCAAAGGGTAGGTCATCCAGGTCCTATCCTAACTAAATTTTCACTCTATTATTCCTTCCTGTAAAATCTGCGTATGTGGGTATTTTCTACATATTCCACTCCCAAAAACACATAAAAGCACGTTAATATTATACGCAACTAAACTTCGGATTTACGATCTGACGGTCACAGATAAAAATACATTTTAACATTTAGGATAGAACCTTATTTTGAGTCATACAGTATCGGTATACATGTCCCACTGTTGGACACTGGTCTTTTTGGCCCTACTGCAGATCGGCGACGAAAATTTTTTAAGACGTGCAGACTTTTCCTTAAGACATTTCCCGTTACCGCCGAGCGCGTGGTAAATCAACACATTAGATTGCAACAAATATACATTGGTGCCGGAACCAGGAATTGAACTGGGATTGCTAAGGTACTGCGCAACTTAAGGTGACCGCCGACACCAGGGTACCATGCCTATGTAAGTATGTGACCTATGCTAATTGGTCATAGATGTCACAGCTCTTAAGTCGCGAAGACTGAATCTCTATTAGGAGTAACAGCGACAGGGAACCACGACTTGGGCGGTTACTATAATCGCACTCCGCCCCCAGACTTAGATGTCTGAACTACGACTTGATCTTTTATCGAAACACTATTAAGACATTAAATTGCTAATCAGGTTTGAGGTCTCACTGATCTACCAAGGCTCTCTAGTAGCTGTATAGCCGATTCGTGTAATTCAATCAACGGATAATCACTACACATTCACATTCACTTACTAGAACAGCATAAATCGAGAGGAGATTGTATTATGATTGCAAGTCCTTGATTCTTCTAACGGAATGCAGGTTAATGGAATGATCGAGGCGTTTCGCGTACGAAATGCATCCATACATTTAAAAATGCACCGATAAACGGTGGCCGTGACATTATACGAACTGTTGTTACGCTGTTTATGACAAAATGGTCGGCGTAAATGTTTCAATAAATATTCTGCGGTGAGTACAACCGCGAACAAAACTTTATATGCAAAAGTATAGTAACGAGAAAAATAAAATCGTAATTCAGATCCATTTAAACGTGATGAATCAAAACTTTAAACACTTCTACCCATGGAAATCATAATTATATTACAAAGCTCTGCCGCTTCTATTATCTTTTCTCTTAAACATGATGCGGAAAAATGTCATAAATAGATAGTAGGAAGCAACATGTGGGTGTTTTCTTAATGCTGCTGTCTGACCCGACCTCATAGGGAGCGAGGAAGCTGGTGGCTATGGCCATACAACATTGATGACTTTCTTTCGATGTGTGTGTACTTAGGTTAGGGTATGATGGGGCCAGCCCTGTAGTTCTGGGCTCTCAAGAATAAGACTACGGTATCCCCTGCCTGTCGTAGAAGGCGACGAAAAGGGGTCTCGGATTCACTGGGCGACAAGAGTGGGGGACTGAGTCATCCACCAAGGTGGACCGGGGAAGAAGGCGACATCGGCTGGCCCGTGTCGCCTTGCGCTGCGAGGGCATAGGGGGGGAGGGAGTAACCTCCTCTCCTTGAGCACAGTGCAGAGGGGCTCCGGTGTGTTCCACGTTGAGATCCCGGAGCCCCTCGTCATGCACCGAGGAAAGGGCCACCGGGGAGGTTTTAGTAGGTAAGAACCCCACATAACCGCCGCCTTCCCCCCAGAAGGCGGGGTATCTTTCTGAAGATTTCCTCCCCGTCAACAAAAAAAAGGGTATTTTGGGGCTGACATGCTCAAAAGAGCAAAAGTCCCCAATAAATAAAGAAAAAAATATTTTCTCTTCTACATTTGCGTTAATTGTCGTTAAGTAGTATTTGGCTAGTCATATAAGCATGGAAGGATAACCAATCCATATCTCAACATGCATGTTTCCACATGAATTGTGGGAGTTCCCTGTTATATACTATGTCTCACTGGTATATTTTTCATTTATACAATAAATCGTCCTTTTCTTAACATAATAAGATATAGACTAAGTAAGTAAAAACCCAACTGGATTATGTGCTAACAGAAAAAGGCTTATATCCTTAATAATTTTATATATACTAATCACATATTAAATTAAAAGACCTTCAGTTCGGTCGTAATTTAAGACTCGTAACCACTTTATAGTCAATTAAAAGAATTTTTTTATTAAAATTTATGCAATTCGTTGGCGACTGTACTAACAAGGAAACACGTAATAAGACAAGTCAATGCTAGGCGTAAGAAACTTTACATTAAGTAAGTTAAGGCGAGTTCCAGTAATGCACAAGTAACTACCACGGTTCCGTATCAATTAACAAATTAATTTAAAAGAATTTCAAAATATATATATATATTTAAATGAAATATTTATTAACAAACACACATTTTACACACAAATACGCATTTGGTCCTTATACACACATGATTTACATACCCATTTTTTTACATACATATTATTTTTCATATATAATAGGTTGTCAAATATCTCCCTTCCGCCTTTTGTGTCATGCGGCACCCAAACATCAAGCTTTTTTGTATCCAGCCTTCTGCAGATGGTTTAAAATGGTTTGGTGACTAACTCCCATCTCCTGGGCGATGTCACGAGATGCCACATGCCGGTCTAACTCGATGTAGTCCATGATTTGATCGGTATTTGTCGTCACAGGTCTTCCGCCGGCTGGCTTATCCATGGTGTCGTTTTCACCGGCTCTGAATCGTCGAAACCATTCCTCCGTGGTTCGAAGTGATAGAGTACCATCCCCAAAACACCATTAATCTCACGGAACGTTTCTCTAGCGGATTTGCCTTTAACGAAGGAAAACTTTAAAATAGCGCGAATTTCGGCGTTAGTGAACTCCATGTTTACACGCCTATAACAGTTGAACGCAATATCCAAACTAATTATGCATAGCGTCGTTTTGTAGGTTATGTCAAGACCTTTCAAATTATGTATAGTATTGCTTGATACGAGCTCTGTAGCGCTTTGTACATAGCCGCGAAATTCAAAGACAAAAGGCGGAAGGGAGATATTTGACAACCTATTATATATACTTTTCGGATCCTGGTACACATCTCCCTGCTAGACTAATACATAGCTTGTATTATGGAGATTCCAGTCCGAGTTTATCTTAGGAAGGAACTAAAATATTAATAATATATGTGATACTAATAATTTGTGGGAGTGTGTTTGTGGAAAGAATAGTGTGCGTGGGCACGCGAGGGTGTATGTTGAGTGTGTACATGAGAGTGAAAGAGCGTGTATTAATGAGAGTGTTTTTATGTTGTGTCAAAGTTTTGCAAAACGGAAAAATGGAGCATAACTTATTTAAGACTATGATGAAACTTTTCTCTCTTATTTGTATTAAAATTATGGAGAGAAATATATATAAATCACATGTAAAAAAATTGCGTGGTTACTCCTTATTACATCAGACATTTGACAGTAAAAGTCCCATCAAAGTCGGTCCAGCCTTTCCACATTAGCCGGAATAAACAGACAAACATAAATTAAAAAAAAATTATATTTTGTTATATGTACCGTATATCCATTCATATGCATGTAGTATTAAATATTTAATGTAAAACTAGCGCACCCAGCCCGCTTCGCCGGGCTAGTTTTAGCTTTATTTTATTTAAACAATAAACTTACATCATTAAATATTTAATTAAACTCGTATTCGTATTCGTTCTCTTCTATTCTCTTCTCGAGCGGGTTAAGATCATTACCTACACCCATATACATATCAGTAAATACAATATCAATCTTCTTCCTACCTCAAAATGCTTAATTATTTATTCCAATGGTGGATTCGAACCCACGATCTTACGATTCGCAGGCCGTACCCTAAACCATTAGGCTATTGACTCTTCATCTTTATATACTTCAGTATACTTTATCATACTTCAATATGGTTAAAATGACATAAATATACACAACGCATGTTCCGATAGAAATTTGAGTTATAAAACAATAGAATATCATCATAGTTAATAGAAGCTGTATTTGACAGTTCAAAAAGAGGAGTGCTCCGATCGTCAACAAACTTTACAGGATTACTCGCCAGGTCAATCTGAAGATTCCCTGAATGTTTCTTTGAAATAGGTCCATTTCGGAGCCTTTTTTTTTTGTTCACGCGTGAGAATCTTTTTTTAGACCATCCTCCGGTACCCTGGGTGGGCCCGGAGGGATGTGTGGGACTCGGCCTGGGTACCCACTAAACCTTCCGCGAATGCCATCAGCCGTTATGAGCGGGGTGCACCGGATCTGTCAGCGACAGGACACCCCAACGACCGGCCGGTCCCGGCAAAGACCGGACTTCATCCTCAAAGGGGCCTTCTCCGGCACTCAGAGAAGTCCCGACGACGCCGAAGAATGATGCCGCTTCGGATTACGGGGGCGGCAAGATGAGGCGTTCGTAACGCCTCCTAAACCATTTCGGAGCCTATACGGATCAATCCTAACTCTAATTTTATTCTTTGATCAAAAATCTGTTAGAAATATAAAAAATACAATTGATTAACAAACAAGTCATAAAATGATTGTGTTTATTTACCATTCGCAAAGAGCACACGGTCAAATGGATTTTACGAGTCCACAGTTTGGTAATAAAATAATTAAATAAATATTTCTTCAGATAAATGTTCGAGTAAGGTCATTGGATCTGTGAAAAATACCGTTTAGCCTTTCCGAGATCCTAGATCTCCTAGACCTATATCTTAAATTTTTGACACCCGCCTTGACTCCGCCGTAGCTTTTACTGTACCGTCGCGGTTACCTAGACCTTCACGATACCAATTGTTGAGAAGCAGTTTATTCAGATCGAACCTAGGTAAGAATGCGCCCTTAAATAGAATTAGTACAGAATTCAACTCTTTTCAAAACGGACGATATCGACCTCTTTTTCCTAGTATAAGTATGTATAAACATTCACTAAACTACAAATAGTTCTTCTTTTTATTAGTTAATTTTAATTTCAAATTTAGTTTTATTTTTCTTTGTGTTAATTTTATTTTTATCTTACATTGTCACTCGCCAATTAATTGCTTGCAATATACGCCTATAACTGCGATGGCATTAACTTCACAACTTTTCACTGTTTTATGTATTGCTTGTTAAAAATGTTCATTGTGTTGGTGTAATAAATAAATAAATAAATAAATAAATCTAAGGCGTCAATGGTTAAGCTCTATTCCGTTGCTCTCACTATTGTACCAGAAATTTTATTTTACCTTAGCCATCCGTTCTAAAGAAACGTACCATTCTTAATTCTAATTTTGCAACCACGACTTGTGCCCGTGCTTTTCTAAATTTACTAATTTTTTTTATAATGCTTGATTTTTGAAGGTGGTGTTGGAGAATGCTCTGTTTCACGCCCCGCTGCATTGTTATTAGTTTCTCCGCGACCGCTGCGTCCCTGTTTCTCATGGCCATTTTTAGGTTGTAGTCTATTATTTTCTCTTTTGATGCGACCGTTGCCCTTGTCACCAGTCTTCCTGTGGCGTCGTCACAGTCATCTGTGTAATACACACAGCTGACTGTGTGTCGGGATATCGCCACTACAGCATATTGGACGCTATCGTGCAGTTGCAGTTTTTCGTCACTGTTCTGATGACCACCACTGATCTGTACGTGAGGCGTTAGGCCTCGTGCAAGGTAAGGATGCGCGAGCCTGCCCCCGATCCGTATCCCTGGTTAGAAAGGGATACCTTTCCCGTCTGAGAGTGCACTGCAGGTCTGGACGAGTATATGCCACTGTACACTTCGTTGAGGGCATATGCTACATCCATTGGATTCCTGTGGGTGCACAGCAATGCAAGCAAATCCTGGCTGATGGTGGTCACAAGACTTGGTCGAGTGTTTGCATTGGGAAGAGATTCTCACGATGTAGGGAAGTTGGTTCTTAATTCTAGTAACAACTTATTCGTTATGGCACAGTTTGTGGTCTACGTTTTTTTGACTGAAAATCAGCACCGTGCTACACGTTGGTATTACAGCACATGCTTATATATAGGGGTCGAGACCTTTTCATGAGGTGTTTTTTCAATTATCGGTAGTTTTATTTTGTTCGCATTATTTTTTTTAATTTTCAACTCACTTAAAATAAGGCGAAGGTTCTCAATTCGTCTGCATGTTTCTTTTTTTATGTTAAGCAAAACTTTCGAGCGTGTGAACCGATTTTGATGATTTCTTTTATTGAAAGCCAGTGCGTCCCGGTGTGGCTGGGGTGACCCTATTTTTTTTTTTTATGAAAAGTGGCAAACGAGCATACGACTCACCTGATCTTAAGTGATCACCGTCGCCCATGAACATCCACAGCACCAGAGGAGCTGTAGGTGCGTTGCCGACCTTTGAGATAGGAATAGGCTCGTTTCTTGAAGGTCCCTAAATCGTAAATTTGGTCTAATTCTGTCTAGTTTTAAATTTGCTTAATGCATTACATTTGCTTTTGCATGTCCAGTATGTGGGCGACAAATGCTATATGTATAACTCAATATTATGCAAACTGATTTCGATGAGTCATTTTTTACTGGAAAGGATGTATTTCAAAGTTTCTGATGAGAGTTTGGTTACACTCTGATTAATTCTATACTGCTACGATCATTCGGAAAGACGTGGCGTTTACGCATAATATCGACATTTGATTCTATTTGAAATCGGTTTTTGTTTTTACACGTAAAAATACTTGTGTGTTTATTCTATTCTACTACAGTTTCCCCTCACCGGGGGGACCCTTGTGTCGAGTTACCACCTAAATAGAGGTTCAGGCTAAGCGACCTAAGAGCTATGCCACCTCTCAAATCCGGTGAAGCAGTAAAGGCCAGCTTCTCTGGCCAATCTGTGTAGTTCGCCATAAAAAAAAAATCTACTACAGTTAATTCTATACTTATTTGTAAAATATATTCATACATGAGGTCGTCATATCGTAACTGCGAAATCTTAAAGCTTTCATTCACCGCTTAATTAGCCTATATTTAAAAAAAAAATTGCTCAACTTTTTCGCATTCCAAGCCACTGAGATTATGATAAGTTGAAACCAGCTCAAAGTTACGTTAAATTCCACCGTCGGAATTACCAAGGGCTTTCCCTTTCATCTCCGTACAAGGGAAGCCTTATAATAGAATTTACGTCGCATACCGTAGTAAGAAACAACCAGTTATCAAGGAGCTAGATGTAGAAGTAATCGTGTTATTTTGACCTTTAAAAATAGACATATAAGGTTGACAATAATTGGTGGTGTGGTACCGATGGGTGTGGTAGGCTGGTCTGGAATGTTGATCGGAAGGCAGTTTTGATCGGCTGTTGCGTGGTGATTACGAAGGACGTTTCTTTATGAAATCAAAATATCGCGGGTGTAACCTTTGCCGATTACATTGTTTAATCTGTATTGAGTAAAATTAACTGATAATAGCTGCAAAGCTAAGGCTATCGGAGTCTTGTAACCTCGCGTTGCTTTTTTAACCGATTTTAATGTGTACTTGTGTGTATTTTTTATGTTTGTGTTCGAATTCGATTTTTATTATTTTGAAGGTTTGATTTATCTGGGTTCAAGCATAAGTAATGAAGGAAACTGTACACCGGAGATTAATCGAAGAATAGCCATGGCTAAAGATACAATGACACGTTTATTATTGCGCACAGCAAAATTTATTGTTGCGCCGGCACCGGGGATCGAAACTCGGGTTGCTAGCGTACTATGCAACTTGAGCTATCCATCCGGACACTGAGCTACAACGGCTCGAGGAATACGCTATAGAATAAACGCTCGGTTAGTTAGAGCATTCATTCTCCAATCTATGGAGTAGTAGTATGGAGTCGAGACATGGACAATTCGACCAAGAGAAAGACAGAGAAGAGACGCATTCGGAATGTGGTGGAGGCAAATGCAACGAACACCGTGGACTGTCGAGCGCACAAACCTATCTATTCCCTCCCAACTCGCCATAAAGACTAGACTGTACACTGCGTGTCTACAGCTCGTACTTTCATATTTACGTACGGGCATATAATGCGTAGAGGGGATGGCAACCTTGAAAAGCTGATCATCGTCCATCGTCATAGGACTGCCTCGGACCGAAGTCGATGGAGGCAGATTGTCCACTTTAGGAGCTCTAGTGACCACGATCCTTATAAATTAGGGAACGACAAAGAAGAAGAATATTGTTAGCAAAGCCTTAGGTTCTAAATATATACCGGGGAATTAACACATTCCTATGGAATAATGCTTGTTGTATATTACTTTGGTAGGCTTATGACAATCTAAGACTAGGTAAGTACTCTTTAAAGACATCTAGCTCGAATGTGGAAGATGAAAGAGAATTTAGAGAGATAAAATAAGAAGGCTTCAAACATATTGCTAATTTACAGCTGTGGCCGAGGCTATCGGTAACCGTAGTGGCACCAATGAACTAAAAAACTACAAAAACTCGCAGATATCGACCACTGTGATGCCAAAGTTCATTATGCACACAATTGGTTTAGCAGACTCGGGACACTGGTGATTTGTCTATGATCTAGGCCATTTCTACGTCTATGGTCGGACCGGGGTGTGGAAAAATTCAACAAGATACGATCTTTCCTTAGACATGTTAAAAGTTTCAAATGAGAGATGTTTAAATAATTTCAATGATATCGTACTTGTGTTTTTTGTGATCAAAAGAATCTAATAATGTGACATGCAATTGATTTATTAATCATTATATATGTTCAACGGGGTCGGGCTAAAAAGTGTTCCCTTATAAGGCTGAGATATCTAATACCTAAAATGGACCGACGCCAAACCCAATCGGAATTCGGTTACATGATGTCGTTGTTTTTAGTTTCGACAAAAAACCACTGCTCTTATAACGAGTGACTTCCAAACGATCCCTTTAGCTTAGAGACGAAGCCTGACGAATGACTGGCCGGCATCGAAGTTAAATCCAATACAATGCGATCTTTTACATGACCAGAAATGTACGTATGATGATCAGAAAGATACCCCGCCCTCTGGGGGAAAGGCGGCGGTTATGTGGGGTTCTTACCCACTAAAACCTCCCCGGTGGCCCTTTCCTCGGTGCACGACGAGGGGCTCTGCAGGGGAACGCACCGGAGCCCCTCTGCACTGTGCTCAAGGAGAGCAAGTCCCGGGGGGGGGGGGGCGGGGAGGGAGTAACCTGCCCTCGCAGCGCAAGGCGACACGGGCCAGCCGATGTCGCCTTCTTCCCGGGTCCACTTTGGTGGACGACCCAGGCCCCCACCCTTGTCGCCCAGTGAACCCGAGGCCCCTTCTAATCGCCTTGTACGACAGGCAGGGGATACCGTAGTCTTATTCTCGAGAGCCCAGAACTACAGGGCTGAATCTTTTACATGACCTAACCTAACATGCTATTCATAGATCATGTCCACCACATAATGGGGGAATGTGCCAAACATGAAGCGGAAAGAAAGTCATTAATAGATAGTCTAAAATTACTTTTATTTTAGGGGAGCAACATTTGGGTTTCTTCTTAATGCTGCTGTCTGACCCGACTTCAGAGGGAACGAGGAAGTTGGTGGCTATGACCATACAACATTGATGACTTTCCTTCTCACTAAATACGACCAATGTGTGTGTGCATAGGTTAGGGTATGGTCGGGCTGACATACCCAAAAAAGTCAAAAGTCCCCAATAAATAAAGAAAAAAAAACATGCTATTCAAGTGAAGCGCCTAATCGAATACTGCTATTCTTTTTATCATATAGCAAGTGACACGACACATATGCTAAGTGGATCCGGAATGGTAAGGCACTACTTAGTAAATATCTATTCACTCTACTCTTGAAAATACTCACATTGTAACTTTCGGTCTTTTGTTGAAAGAATAACGAAACAAAGCTCTTCGTTCGGGTTTGAGGGATTTCCACAACAAAAGGATGAAATCCTGCAATGCGTCTTGAAGTCAGGTGGTATAACCGGGATGGGGGAATTAGATCATATTGATCTTATCATCATTACATGATCATCATCATTACATGATCATCATCATTACATCTTCAGAGAAGTACTTCCATCAAGTTACACCTTACAAAGGTACATGACTCCGAATCTGCTATTTGCCATTACAGATAGCAAAGGATGGTAAAAAATAAGCCTTATCATGCGAGATAAAACTCGTTTAGTAATCTAGTCTAAATAAATTCCATATCAATATCCTGTAAAAATCATATAAAAACATACATTTAACGCTTGAAATTAATCAGACCATAAAATAACAATCTCGCGAACAATGAAGAATTTTTGACAGTCTACCCATAACGGTTCAATGCTATTGTTTACAAACGATGCGTCCGGTATTTTTTATTTATAAAAAAAATCCATCAAACCCTTTCTATTTGTGGACATCTGCCGAAATCGATTTTGCGCTTTTTTAATGAAAGAAAAAAAAAACGCGGGTGCAAAACGCCCGCAGTTTTTATCGCGATCTGCAATATTTGTTATAAGGCAACCCTTTCAACAAACATGGTGGAACGTAATCAGATTTCGGCATGTGCTATCCTTTTTTTTCCCAAGAAACACGATAGTTCTTGAGTATGGAGTGTGCCTATTGTGGCAGACAAATGTATTTGCTTTCGTCGTCTTCCGCGTTTAAAAAAAAACGGCACGAGCCCCTTTGTCGATGGCACTTACCTTTGTACTGGGACATGTGTTAATCGACTGATGCCACCTTTGAATATAATGTTTGTTTCGTTTTCATTCCAAGACTTTTTATTGCTAAATTTATTACGTTTAGTATTTATAAAAATATTTGCAAAGACAGGAACAAAGTAATAAAAAATTTGGAACCATATAGTGAATAAGAAACTTGAGGGTTATCAATTGCTTTTACAAAACTAAACTTCGAAACACTATTCCCTCCTCACACAACTCACCTATCGGGTTGTTTGAGTAGCGTCATCAGTTCTTTCAGATCAGGAGTGGTTCGGAAATAGTTATAAAAAGACTAACCATAAAACAAAATTAGGTAGTTCTATAAAACGCATTCATATTTTGCTTAATGTTACCTAGACTTTAAAGACATGAACAAATGTACTAACGACCTGGACCCTGGAAGTAGACAAAGAATAATTTATCTGTAATTTAAAGATTAATTAAGATTTAGATTAAATTCGAAATTCTACTTTAACCTTAAAATTAGAGCATTAAAATCGCAAATAATTCCTGCGGATATTATATCGTTGCCAACGATATCATATCCGCGTGTATGGTAGTGTGTAATGTTTTTTGTATGTATAATTTTTATGTATTCGCATTCTGCACTTCTGAATATAAATTATAACTATAAATTTCATAGTCCACGCAATTTATATAATGATTTACGTAAAAACCCGACTTCGATCATAGGTGTAGGCAGTAATGAATTTGTTTGTTACAATTTTATGTGATGATATACCAACCACTCGGCGGTGATGAAACACATCATGATGAAACCTACATTTATAGGAAAATTTTCAAAGATATGTGAAGTCTGCTAATTCGCACTAGGACCGCATGACGAACTATGCTTTTTATTTTCTCTACGAACCTAAATATATAGACTGTAACTTTACCTTAACTTAACTTTTTCGTAAAAACGTTTCTTCGTCTTTCTCCCCACATTCATCCGTTCTACAAACCAAAGCCGACGAAGTGAATTTGTTTCATTAAAAATATGTTTTTGTTCGCGCAAGTTATACTTGCAAACGGAATGGTAAAATATATTCAGATCAACACATAAATATGGCATGCGTCCTTTTATTGGTATCAAATTCGAGGACACTTAGCGACATATAGCGGAATTTCTAGAATTGAATTCTCGAATATTACGCGACATGTTTATTCATTTTTTTATAACGCACTTAATTGCGGCAAAATTTAATAGCGTTCCAGTTGCTTTATTAAATAAATTTATTGAATGTACACTTCATATGAGCCGTGGTAGCTCAGTGTCCGGGCGGTTGGCTCAAGTTGCATAGTACGCTAGCAACCCGAGTTCGATCCCCGGTGCCGGCACCAATAAATTTGCTGTTGCAATTTTATGTGCTGATTAACCACGCGCTCGGCGGTGAAGGAAAACATCGTGAGGAAACCTACATGCCTTAGAAAATTTTTCTACGACATGTGAAGTCCGCCAATCCGCATTAGGGCCGCGTGGCGGACTATGCCCTTATACTCTCTTTACAGAGAAGGCCTTTGCCCAGCAGTGGGACATATATATTATATATATAAAGGCTGTAACTTTAACTTTAACTTTAACACTTCATAAATTAATCCTTTTAAGGATGTAAACTTAACAGTCCCGTCCGTGGCTTGGTTGTCAAAGTACCTTATTGCTTATTGAATTGTTAGTTGCCCGATTTCCCTATCCCCGTTCAACCATCGGGCTTCAAGACGTAATGCTAGATTTACGTACTGTCATCCTTTGTGAACATCTCAAAAGCCCGAACGAGGCGCTTTGTTTCATCTTTCATTATTCGTACAGCAAAAGACTGGAATAGTTTGCACGAGCCTGTCTTTTCCTCCGATTAAAATGTGCTTACATTCACGATTAAATTAAATAGGCATCTATTTGTAGTTAGTGCTCCTTACCATCCAGGACTACATTTCCACTTTCAATAATCCTCGCGCGTTACCGCTATTTTATGGGCAGGCCCCAGCCCTTAGATGCTAGGAGCGTTGCTGAAGTTTCTTCGGCCACTTCTTCTCCCAGCGCCAACGCTTCCCGAAGTGGCACTCAAAGTTAGTTTAGCTTTTCGAATGTCCCTTAGAATATCCGTGAAATAGCTACTGACCGAGTCGTGGTTCGGACCTCTCGGGTTCTCCAAGCCGAGGTTACCCCCCACCGAGGGGACCCTTGTGTCGAGTTACTAGCGATAGAGGTTCAGGCTAAGCGACCTAAGAGCTATGCCACCTTTCAATCCGGTGAAGCAGTCAAGGCCAGCTTTTCTGGCCAACTGTGTAGTTCGTCATTAAAAAAAAAATTCCACTTAAGATGAGTTAGGATCGTGGTCAAGCACGATTAAAAAGTATACATTTTTTTATAAAAAAAACTTAGTGGGTCCTGTGTCATCCATCGACTTGGTATCTATGTATGTTCTACTATATATATTATTTAAATGTTATTGGATCAAGGCTCGCTTTCCTTTGTGGTTTACAAAGTGTATTACATATAGATCATTTCATAGACTATTCCTCAACAAAAATAAAATTGAAAGAACTTTTTTAGAGCATCGAAAACATATATTTATGCTAAGTGGCAGAATAACAGAAATATTTTAATTATAGTATTGTTTTTAAAGTAGCTTTACTTCGGAATAAAAAACCACATACCGAGATATTTAAAAACCGGCATTTTTTATAATTAATATCACGGACACATTCAAATATGTAAAGTCAGTCATCATTTTAATTCCAATTTCCCGATTCGAAATTGAAAATTAATTAACATTTATAATTCAATTATTGTGACATATAAAAACCTTTTTTTGGGTTTGAATTAACACAAAAAAATTGCATTTACTTCATTAAACTTTTTATTTTTATTATTAATGATGCTACTATTATTTATAATCTGTTAATATTTTTTTAATTTAATTTATGCTTTAAATGTCAAAAGTAAAGTAATGAACTGGCTGAACGATTTTCGTTCTCTATCGACAGCCATATTCAGTATTGAAAAAATAATTACAATGGAACTTAATGGATTGTTCGAGGAGCCGATGCAGACGTTGGACAGTGGTCAGGTGTGAGGTCACCTGTGCCCAAGAATCTTGTTTTGACAGGTGGATCAGCATTGTCACAGGATCACTGGAGGCCGTATGTTTAACGGCGAGGCTCTTTGTTTCGTCTATTTATATGGAGTTTCGTATTACACGCGATGCTAATGTGTTGCCACCTGTTCGCAGCCTGTTTCGGTGGCAAGCTTGTGTCAAAACTGAGCAAGTTTGCTTGAATGACAATATTTTTTATTCGTTTCTTTAACCAAGTATTACAACCTTAGTGGTTACAAACTTATGAATTGTTTTAACGATTTGAATAGATTACGTTTAAGATCGAACAATAAATATCTATACTAAATAGCTTTTTATTATATGCATATGAATGTATACGGTACACAACCGAATCGCGTCCGCCTTAGTTTTTACAGGTGTTTTGGCTGAAAATCAGCACTGTGCTACATGTGTGAGCATAGCACATTCTAAGCCAACCCCTCTCCGGCACAAGATCTATTTTTTTTAATTATAATTACTTTTGTTTATGTTATTTTTGTCTTGTTATACCTGTTATTTCTATGTTCTTGTGTCGAATAAATGTTTCTTCTATTCTATTCTATATACCTCAAAAACATTTTCTACTTTTATCTGTCTGCCTGTATCTGTCACCGCCGATCGTGTATGTATTTGACGTATTCGATAACGATGGAATGATAATTGATATACTGTAAGTACATCGGTTTTATAATGAAACTTATCTGGGTCATAGCAGATAGAAAAAAGTTTATCTCTAAACGCTATGTATTCTCACTGTAAAAAGATTACAGTTATAGCCTATAGTATGTGACACTGTTAGACATAGGTC
The DNA here is from genome assembly GCA_029286785.1 of Meandrusa payeni. Lineage (NCBI taxonomy): Eukaryota > Metazoa > Arthropoda > Insecta > Lepidoptera > Papilionidae > Meandrusa > Meandrusa payeni. Next base: position 6,285,051 of record JAGSMX010000023.1, read on the forward strand.
TTCTCTATAAAGACAGTATGAAGTCATAGTCCGCCACGCGGCCCTAGTGCGATTTGGCAGACTTTAGATCATTAGCAAAATGCTTAGAAAATGATCTAACATGTGTAGGTTTCCTAACGATGGTTTCCTTCACCGCCGAGCACTTGGTAAATCGTTACTTAAAATTGCAACAAACAAATTCGTCGGTGCCGGCGCCGGGGATCCAACTCGGGCTGCTAGCGTACTGTCCAACTTGATATATGCGCGCAGTTGGTATCTATACTGTTTAAAGTATGTGGTTATACATATGTAGGTATGCAAACAAACACATGTACATACAATACCAAAGGATCGCAGTTCGATGTTACGCTGCGTTCCCCGACACAATAGGGCTCGTCGCTCCCGCACGAATTCCTTCAAAATCTGGAAGGGCCTCATCAATATCCCGACAAAAAGAGACGCAAAAAGCCATGGAAGATTTTTATTTGACGGAATCCGTCCACATAAGCATCAGCGGCAGAAGGAGCGGCTCTCCGAGGTGCCGTCAAACGGGCCGAATCGGCAAAAATGTGCATAATTGGGCCCCGATCGGGAGAAAAAACCCTTCAAAAAGCGACCTCTAAACGTTACGAAAAAGTGCACGAATATAGGGTGGATGCAAACGTTCGGTACGAGCGAGCCTGCACACGGTATTTTATCAGTTTAAAAGAAACCGACCGAGCCGTGGTTCCCTCGGATAGGAATACTTACACGAATGACACGAACGGTGTTCAACGATTCGCGAGTGATGTCACGGAACGAGTTATACTGGGAAATTGCTCCAAAATCTGTATATAAAGTATAAGTCTGCTTTATGATATATTGAATAAAATAGACCAAGCTACACTGCTAGGACGTATAACATTTTCTATTCCTAACAGACATACTAGAAACAAAAGACATATTACCGTACAAATTATGGCAAAAATTCCATTTTAACATCATTACCCGCGTGTACAATGAAAACTTCAATTATATAGATATTTTTCATCTATCAAAAAGTAATTTTAAAAATAAAACCATCTATGTATTAAGTCTAATTTAATTAAAATAAACACTAAAATGTAACGTAATCATGTTTGACGCTTTAAAATTTAAGCACTTGCCTAACTTTTTGTAAGCACTAAACTTTTTTTTTTCATTTATTATGGAGGGTTTGATCATATCGCCATCATAAAAATCTTATAATAAATTTTTACATAACAGCAAAACAATACAATATTAAATACACAACACACAACATCAAAACACGAATACTCAATATGACTATGACCTGCGTTTCAGGCCCGCTCTAACAAGGTGGTATAGCATTCTTGCCTGATCCGACTCCGGAAAAGCGAGAATGCTATTACACACGCCCACATGCGACAAATCACTATTAAATTTCGCCGTGAATAATACTCTATCGGCTTCGTTCCGGACACATTCGACTATTATGTGGTAAGCATCCTCAACTAAGTAAAATTAAATTACATTGTTTCTGATAATGTTGTAATGCACCTGTTGTCTAATTTATCGGTTCAGTATCTACTCGTTCTCTATTTTCCTATGTAACTATGTGATTAAATTAACTGTTGTGTATACTATTACAAATGAATAAATAAATAAAGTGTAAATTGCGCGGCTTTATGCGGATTGACAGACCTACAAACGTAAACGTATTCATTCTATTCTCGAGCTGGTGAAGATCATTACCTACACCCGTGTACATATCAGTAAATACAATATCATTCTTATCATTTATACAAACAATATATCGGGCTCAAGTTAATGTCAGAAATAAAACGTACCAGTATAGTATATTTCATTATACTTCAATATACTCCATTGTACTTTAATATGGTTCATAATGACATATACCAACATGACGATACACACAACGCATGTGTCAATACAAATTTGGGTTATAAAATGGCATATAATCATTGTAAATAAAAGCTGTATTTGACAATCCAAAAAGAGGAGTGCTCCAATCGTCACCAAACTTTACAAGAATACTCGCCAGGTCAATCTGAAGATTCCCTGAAAGTTTAATTGAAATCGGTCCAGCCGTTTCGGAGCCTATACGGAAGAAACCCACACACATTCTCTTTTTTATATATATATATAATATAGATAAGGTCCGATACGTGACAGGTTAATATTTTTATAATACATATTTCTATGCGAGTCTTTATCTGGTGATCATAGCTGCAGTGGTCCATAAGCCATAGATATTTGTAACTACGTATCATCATAATCTATTTTTTTATTATATATATTTTATATAGATTTTTTTATATATATAAATGTATATATATAAAAAAATCTCTAACCATGAAATTGTATCGGTAACGTGTGTAGCGGCCCTAATATGCGAATAACCCGTATAGCAATGCAGTTCTATCGGAGATTGATTTATTCAAATCGAAAAACTTTTGATCCCACTTGCCGCGGGCCCGCGAATTATTTGTTTTTGAATGGCAATTATATTTTATTTTATTAAACGCATCGTCTCTCGCATGATTCGCTAAATGCCTAACGTTTCCGCGAATTTCGGCGGCCGTCCCACCGTCCAGCTAAACGCCCCACTTTCAGACATAAATGTGTATAAAAGTTCCGATAATTAGGAGAACATGAGTAAAATAAAAGTATGGACAACTGTTCAACTTCGGCACGCGAAAGTTTTTTTTTTCTTTAAGAAATACATGTACATCCATATATATATAAAGTTTATACGTTTAATTATTTTAGTTTATTTTTGACTCAATAATATTTATGAAATTTTTTCATCTATTATTTTATTGTATAAAATATATTTTAATCTCAAAACTGTTTTATTTATGTGTCATATTTATTATACTCTTACTGTCTGTATAATAATATTCCATATAAAAGTAGTATTGCGCGCGCACGTCTTTAGGTAGTCCCGGGCACCGCTGAAAATCAGCGCTGTCGCATCCTTGTGACAGCATATGCTGAGACGGTGTCCGATATTGGCATCATATGTTTTGTATTATTTGTCCGTGTAACTTTAACTGTGTTTTGTCTATTTTTCATTGCTTTTTAATGTGTGTTATATTCAGTCTGTGATGTGTTTTTGTATTGTGATGCCAACAAATAAATGTCTATGTCTATATATATATATACAAATATATATATATATAATAAATAAATATATATACATCCAATAATTGTTAGTAACAGCTCGAAAAAGTTCATGTACCATGGAGAGCCATCCCTAGATCAATCCGAATACCGCGGTAAATTTTTTCACCGACTTCAAAATAGGAAGAGGTTCTTAATTCGTCTGTATGTCTTTTTATGTTTGTTATCTCATAACGTTCGACTAGATGTACCAATTTGATGATTCTTTATTTATTTGAAAGTTTCCTGTGTGATGCACAGCAGTAGTTTATGGCGATTGACCAGTCTCGGTCGTTTAGCAGCTAGCTTTTCCATCATGGTTTGCAATTGTTGACAATACACGTCTGCCGTAATTGTATGGCCAGATTTAAGAAAGCTGAAGTGAACAACACCGGTACAAGTCCGCAAAACGCTCACAAGTAACTTTTTTGAGTAAATTTTCGCTTGGGGCCGGATTTGGGTTCGCCAGGGTTCAGACATTGCGATGAGCGTTTCCGGTTATCGTATAAGATCCACTTTTCATCATAGGTAATGATTAGATTTAAAATCCCTTCCTTATTATGCCGTTTGACTTATGTAATGCAGCACTCTACGCGCGTTTGTCGATTTGCTCCACTCAATTCATGAGGGACCCACCTTTCAAGCTTTCTCACCTACCCAATTTGCTTCTAGGATGAAAAAAGTTTTGTCACTAACACCGCATCCTGCAGCTAACTCGGACGTGGTTTGCGATGGATCCGCTTCCACAATAGCATTCAATTCTTCATTATCAACTTCGGACTCCGGCAGCCCACGGGCTTGTTTTGCAGGTCGAAATGCTGTTTTCTTTTGTAACACCAGTGCCATACACATCATTAATCCTTCGAGCCGTTTGTGCTGCACTGGTGCCACGGCGTAACTCGTACTCATAAATAACGCGATAATATAACATTTAAGTTTTCCATTTTGTAAAATGAGTAACGCAAGGAAAATACATATGGATTACTGTTTACGAAAAACAAATGCACGAGTAAATAGCTGTATAAATTTGAAATTAGAATTCCTAATCAAAGAGGAAATATTTGAGATCAAAGTGGCCAGTACGACAAAACGCCAATTTCATATGTAAGGACCTAATATATCATTGACAATTTAACAACATCTGCCCTCAAAAAAAGTCCTTATCTAAAAATAAACCACTAAAAATCGCGCTGCGCAAAAAAAAATGTCATCTGCATACAACATCTGGTCAGTAAAAAAAAAAACAAAAACAGCCTATTACTATGCAGATAGGACAAAAACTCGCGCTAAAAAGTGCACAGAACAAATATGAAATTCAAACTTTTTTTCGACTATTCGGTTGGTTTTTTTTTCACGATTATGGCATGTGCCAAACTTCCTCTAGCTGCGGTACAGATAAAAAACACTATTGACTTTTTATTTACGCGATTTATTTAAGCTGTGGTTGGTAGATTTCCCCTAACGTGTTTCTATGTTTGTCGGCTTGTGTAAGAAGTGTGCAAATAGTGGTGTTTTGAGTGGTCAGTTTATTTTTGCTGTTGTTTAGTTTAATTATTGTATATGAACAATATTTTCATAAGATTTTAGTTGGTTGTAATGTATCGTGGTTAGTTAATAATATATTTTCCTGACATTTCAAGCACTTTACCGTGTTGATAGCTATGTTCACAGAGAGAACCGCCTGATTTTCAACCGACTTCGAAAAAGGTGCAGTTTACCGATTCGTGTGTACGTTACGTTTTTATGCCTCATAATGTTGGACTGGGTTAATCGATTTTGATGATTATTTATTTGTTTGATAGCTGGTGCCTTTTCATGTGGTCCAATTCTAATTTGGTTCAATTCTGACGATGAGAAATTCATACGTCTTAAATTTACATCTAGTTTGTGCGCCACAAACGAATAACTCAATATTCTGATACCCGATTTGGATGAATCATTTTTATTAGAAAGAATGAACTTCATGAGTTTGGTGAGAATTTGTTTAGGTTCTGATTAATTCTATTTCGTAAAATTCCTACGATAATTCGTAAATACAAAATACAAAAAGGGCGTCCTCGTGTAATAGCTTCTAACGTTTGATTCGATTTGAAGTCGGTTTTCGTTTTTACTCGTAAATATATTTGTTATTTAAAAAAATACTTAATGTGACTGTAAACAAAAAAGAACAATTTTTCCGAAATCAATTCCTATAATTAGATATGTTCTTAATAATTGAATTCCTCATAAATTCAACAAATAATTATAATATAATTCCATAGTCTGTGTTAAGAATGTTGCTGGAGTTTCTTCGAACACTTTTACCGTCGATACATCTCAAATCTTCTTAATATCTACGTGTATATGTGGTTGTTAGTCCTTTTTGTAGAGAATGACAAGTGTTAACAATAATTCTAATAATACCAACGTATTAGTTGTCATCAACTAATACGTTTTTATTTATTTTTAGACCTTAGGTTAAGTTTTTACATTATTTATGTAAAAAGTAAAATACAGAAAAAAACATACAAAGTATAAAAACATTTTTTTTTCGTTGACGGGGAGGAAATCTTCAGAAAGATACCCCGCCTTCTTGGGGGAAGGCGGCGTTATGTGGGGTTCTTACCCACTAAAACCTCCCCGGTGGCCCTTTCCTCGGTGCTTGACGAGGGGCTCCGGGATCTCAACGTGGAACGCACCGGAGCCCCTCTGCACTGTGCTCAAGGAGAGCACGTCCCGGCACAAGGCGATACGGGCCAGCCAATGTCGCTGGTGCACTTTGGTGGATGACGCAAGCCCCCACCCTTGTCGCCCAGTGAACCCGAGGCCCCTTTTAGTTGCCTTGTACGACAGGCAGGGGATACCGTAGTCTTATTCTTGAGAGCCCAGAACTACAGGGCTGAAGTATAAAAAGCTAACCTAGTGTGTGCCACCGACAACGAAGCAGGGCCCAAGCAACCGGTGGTTTGGACGACACAGAGAGAAATCTCCTGACGATGCGTGCCGTGTCTAGGAGTATTGCCTTCTGTATCTGACCATTGACGCAGCCATCTAGCGAAAGTCTCTTAAGACAATCAACTAATACGTTATTATTAAAACTAGTGGTTGTTTTATAGTCAAAATTGGACTTTAACCAAGGTATTCATTAAAAGCCAACATAATTCGCAGCTCGTTACTTATTCGGTGGATCTGTCAGTCATTGTTTAACATATTTACGTAACCATTGCCAAGCAACAGTATAATTTCCGCTTGTATGTGTTATCAAAAGTATGGCAGTTTTTGTAATGTTTTATTGATTAAATGCAATTTGTAAGCAAAATTTAAAAAGAAATATCGTAATGATTATAATGGTGATAATTTATTTATTTAAAACATCAAAAATTATAACACCGTTGCAGATAAACCAAATTGATGTTATAAAATCTAAGTTACTACAATTAAAACAAATAAAAAGCAGCTTGATGCACTGACAACAAATATATAAATTATAGTTGAACACCTTCCACACATTTGTAGGCATCTATAAAGACCTACTGAGTGCAACAAAATATATCTATGTGCAGTGAGGTGGTAACATTTTTTTTTTTGACGGGGAGGAAATCTTGAGAAAGATACCCCGCCTTCTGGGGGGAAGGCGGCGGTTATGTGGGGTTCTTACCCACTAAAACCTCCCCAGTGGCCCTTTCCTCGGTGCATGACGAGGGGCTCCGGGATCTCCAGTGGAACGCACCGGAGCCCCTCTGCACTGTGCTAAAGGAGAGCACGTCGCCTTCTTCCCGGGTCCACTTTGGTGAACGACTCAGGCCCCACCCTTGTCGCCCAGTGAACCCGAGGCCCCTTTTAGTCACCTTGTACGACAGGCAGGGGATACCGTAGTCTTATTCTTGAGAGCCCAGAACTACAGGGCTGTATTGTATGTAGTGAGATGGTAACAAACTCAACCGCGCGCGACAGTAGAGAGTTCTTGGACAAGTTAGTCCTGGAGACAGGCAATAGGAACAATGGCGGACGACGGCGCATGTTCACGTAACTCTCAGGCGTCCGCAGCTGTAGCGCGGTCGGTACTTCTGGCTGATGAACCCAGCCCCGCAGCACCCTACACATTTGACCAGTGTGACGTCTCTCCTCACCTGCAGCCTGCTGTACCCGACCATGCCTAGTACAAACAGACTCGGGTACATCAGTGGAAAGCAAGGATACACGCCGTACTGCTTATAATACAGATGTTATACATAGAACATATTGGTATTGTACTGATAAAGGAGCAGGCAAGGAGTATGCGTAATTCATGATTATGGTTTATTATTTATGCATTAATATGCATGAAGTGAAGATTCCTACGACCAGACTGTCCACTGCATGTCTACTGCGCGTACCTTCATATTTCGGGCTTATAATGCGTACAGGGGATGTCAACCTTGAAAAGTTTGTCATCGTTGGCAATACAGAAGGCAAGAGGACAAGGGGCCGGTCGCCAACACGATGGTCTGACAAAGTAAAAGGTGCCATCTCCTCTCCTAACCATCTGATGAGGGCTACCTTGGACCAAAGTCGATGAAGGTAGATTTTCCACTTGAAAGGCTCTAGTGACCACGATCCTTAGAAATGAGGGAACCACATAGAAGAAGAAGATTATTTAAATCCGGGTACACCTTGTATCCGTAACTAAATGGAAATTCATGATCTCTGCCTACCCCTCTGGGTTATAGGAGTGAGTATTTATGCTATACAGACGTATTATAACATCACCCGATTAAAAGGTTACCAAACACAAAATTACACATAACCACCGCCGTTCTCTTCGGGGTTGAGGTATCTTTTAAGATTTCAAAATATACTCGTAAATAGAATTGACAAAAGGTGAAACGTTAAAAGTTAGATAGAAAGGGTGGGCAGTGGCGACCCATTCAATTTATAATCCAGATTATCGTAAAGATACGTACTGTTGACTAATCATTAAATCGTTCACCAGTGTAATTATTATTTGAAACTCGATCTGGAGCGATTACCCCCAAGCCTGGTTATTATTTTGAATAATTTCTTACAATGTTGCCATAAATACAAACTCAAACAAGTATATTTATCACTAAAAACAAAAGCTGACTTAAAATTAAAGGGACGTTAAACATTGCTACCATTATTACTACGTGTAGTAAGTTTCGTTTTATTTCCAAAGTATCATAGTTATATTAAGACAGTTCTGTTGCGTACATTACCTTTAGTCTTTCAAATTCTTGATTTTTGTTGCTAAGAAGTATATCTAATATAATATCTCAAACAACAAGCTTGATTCCATATAATTTTATTTCTACCCCCCACCGGGGGGACCCTTGTGTCGAGTTACTAGCGATAGAGGTTCAGGCTAAGCGACCTAAGAGCTAAGCCACCTCTCAATCCGGTGAATCAGTCAAGGCCAGCTTCTCTGGCCAATCTGTGTAGTTCGTCATTAAAAAAAAATATAATTTTATGTAATTTGTAATTGGTTGTTGGCCAGGTGGACGGAAAAAGAGCACGCGGTCGCTCATCCACACGGTGGGCAAACCCAGTTAAGTCGCTCACAGGCCTGCCAATAACCAAAGCCATGAAGACCGCCGAGGACAGGGACACGTGGAAGTTGATCGTTAAGCGAGCGATCAACACTTTGTGCTAGACACGACGACTAAGAAGAAAAAAATTGTAATTCCATAACATCATTTGTAAGCGTCAATAGCCTAATGGTTTAGGGTACGGTCTGCAAAATGCAAAGTCGTAGGTTCGAATGCGCACCACTCGACTATTGAATTCTTTTTTTTTGTTGATAGAGGGGACGTCTTCTAACAAGATACTCGAGGATATGTGAGGCTCTTACTCAAAATCTCCCGTGACCTTGTCGAGTGTGTGGGCATGGTGAGGGGCTCCGGGATCTCCAGTGATCGCACCAGAGGGTGCACTGTGCTATGAAGCACGTCCCGGGACTGGGAAGGTATAAGTCCCTCCCCCAGTGCTAACGGATCACGGGATCTTCGGTTCACTGCAGCAGACAAATAATTAATTACAATAAGAGAATAACAGCACTGGAAAAGGATAATATAATATAATAATATAGTATAGTTTTTTATTTCGCTTCCACAAAGGTTACATATTGAGTTACATTATATAAAATACATTATTCAGTCTCCTTTGTGAGAGACTGGTATCTGTACTAAGTTGCCCTGTCAGACAGAATACCAGGCCCTCTGCCGCGCGTACTTATATCTAGTTTATGTGATTAAATAAATAGAGCTAGTTACTTGAATGTAGTATAAATAAATCAGAATCAGAATGGTGTTTGCCTTTTATGTGTGTGGGTGTTTCAGAATTAGGATATTGTATCTAGAAGGTTTTCAGTATCATTGTAATCTCATGACAAGCAGGGACACAGCGGTCGCGGAGAAGCTAATAGCAATGCAGCGGGGCGTCTGCGACGCGTGAACCCAAATCGATCTCTGGCCACCTCCAAATTCAGGCATTATATATAAAAAAAAAAAATAAGGAAAATAGTAACTGTAGAAGTGGCACTTTTTAACAAATGCAGAGTAAACAATTTAAGTGTATTGGAAAAGAGCACGGACACAGGTCTGTGGTTGCAATCTAAGAATAATAAAAAAAAATATCATTGTAATTAAGAGTCTCTAACCAAGCTGACAGTTCCAATTTGCATTTGTATTTAGAATACGAATATATACTTATTTTTTTATTAATATTGTTATATAGGTAAGTGTGATAATCAACACAGTCAGTGAAGTTCAGTTATAAATTAAATTTTTAATAATAAATAATACATACGGATAGTTAACCTCAATTATATTGGATTTTTGGACTACACAGATTGGCCAGAGAAACTGGCCTTGACTGCTTCACCGGATTGAGAGATGGCATAGCTCTTAGGTCGCTTAGACTGAACCTCTATCGCTAGTAACTCGACACAAGGGTCCCCGTCAGGGTTACTATGTTACGCGTAAGCATTCCGATCCGAGGGCGCCCGAGAGGGCCGAACCACGACTCGGTCGGTTGCTATTTCACGGATAATAACTTATATTGGAGCACTTGAAAAAATTATAAGCACAATTATTTCACTGCAGCTTCAACCTGTTACTGTCAACATTTTTTCATAAAACGCCCAAATTAATATAACTTCAAAACTACAGACGAATTGATAACCTCCTTTCTTTGCAGTCGATTAAGTATCACGAACTTCTGTCACCGCATCTGTCTTTTGCCATTACCAAAGCAACATGCCATTAGCCACATGCCGTACGCGCTGGAATTAATTTCACCGAAAATAAAAAAAAAAAAGTAAAAAAATCGAAATGGCACTGGTGTTAAAAAACGAGAGTCTGCGAGCACGTGCCTCGGGATTTTTTTTCACCACCCTTACTTTCCCATCTCCGATTATAATCCGAACAATTGTTGGACGAATTAAGAAAAAGTTTTGCCACTGATGTAAGACTCATATGGATAAACTTCTTTCATTCCAGTTATGCGGTATTGTGCTATTTATTATTTATTTATTTAATGAACACGAACACCATTAACATCGTCATTAACTATACGAAAATATAGAAACAGTGGAAAGAAAGAAAATATAAAATTGTTGCATGGTTAATGCCATGCATTTGTAAGTGAGAATATTAAAATGTAACTAAAGAAACAGAATAAGAGAAATTTTACTAAATTTTAAACAATAATTAAAGGTGTAAAAAGAAATTAAAACAAACATAAAATAAAGACTTTTTAGACATACAAATGTTTTTGAGCAAAGAGATATGTGATATATGACACGTTATTTGCAAATCTTATAAGAGCTCATAAGAGAAAGAAATCTAAAAAACGTATAATTGGCTTAAAACAAGGGGTTATAACAACTCTGAAATTCGATAATTCACCAGTATATAATCTTTTTTTACAATTCACAATTAGAAGCTTTACAGTTAGAAAACAAGTCTGCTAGGATTTAAAATAATTATAATTAAAATAATTTTTCCGCGTATCTGTTACTAAAAATAGTAGTCCTATTTGCCAGTGACGTTTCATTATGAAATCCATGAATGACAATCATATCATTCCTAAATACGTCAACTAACACACGATTGGCGTGCCAATAGTACTCCACCGGTAAACCGTAATGCCACCATTGTACTAAAACTAGCCAATATCGACCACTATGATGCCAATTAACGTCCATCTTGTCAACATAACCAATTCTGTGGTTATGTTGACTCAGGCCTGGTCAATATCAGCCCTGTAGTTCTGGGCTCACAAGAATAAGAATACGGTATCCCCTGCCTGTCGTAGAAGGCGACTACAAGGGTGAGGGCCTGAGTCGTCCACCAAGGTGGACCCGGACATCGGCTGGCCCGTGTCGCCTTACGCTGCGCTGCCCCCCGGGACGTGCTCTCCTTGAGCACAGTGCAGAGAAGCTCCGGTGCGTTCCAAGTTGAGATCCCGGAGCCCCTCGTCACGCACCGAGGAAAGGGCCACCGGGGAGGTTTTAGTGGGTAAGAACCCCAAATAACCTTCTGGGGGTATCTTTCTGAAGATTTCCTCCCCGTCAACAAAAAAAAAGGACTGGTCGATATATTCGCCTAGGACGTCCACTATCGATGCAATTTTACCTCATAAATTTTTCTCTCCTTCTTCATTGTTACATACTCAAAACACCTACGCTTTTCTCCATTCTAATGACTCTTTTTCCTTACCAAATTATTTCTAACCTTTAGTTCATAAAACTAGATGATTTATTTATGAGTATTATGTGGGATAATAATTAAATAAATAAAATACTAAGGTCCCATAAATGATAAGAGATGAATAAAGTTAGATTATTATGTTCATATTATTAGATTTGTCGTCCAGAATGTCTATACTATTCTTTCTATGTGTCAGCTAACCGCGGAAGTGCCCGCAATATGCCGCCTCTTCCTGTCTTTTTACCTTCCTTGCCAAATTTGGTGCTTTATCAAGTTTTTTAAACTTTTTTTCAAACATATATAATTTGACGGGTGCGAGGCAGGCTCGTGCTTCATCCAGCTGCCGCGACAACTTTTGCTTTCTCATAGTTTTTACAAGTATATTTACGAGTAAGAACAATAATCGACTTCAAATCGAGATTCCGCGCGGAAGACTCTCTTATTTCCGAGGTATGATAGATACAGAAACTCGTATCAGTTCTGTATTCTATTGCAGTCCTATCACACTTTCTTATTCTACATACAAGGTCGTTGTCGTTATGGGGTACTTAACTATTCAACTAGTTTTGGATTATCACAAAACAATATCACAATCAAGAACCATACTTCGATGTTTAGGAGTTTTCTGGTATATTTTCAGTACCCATACTCCTTTTATTTTGTTGACGGGGAAATCTTCAACAAGATCCACTCCTCCCTGTTAGTCCCCCCTCCTGTACCCGCTTATTCAAGGCGACACGGGCCAGCCGATGTCGCCTTCTTCGCGGGTCCACTTCGGCGGACGACATCTATCCTTGTCCCCCAGTAAACCCGAGGCCCCTTTTAGCCGTCTTCTTCGACAGGCAGGGGTTACCATAGTCTTATTCTACGAGCCCAGAACTAGAGGGCTGAGAACATATAGTCCTATGCCAATTAAATTCATAAGACATCTAATTCATGCACAATGATAAAAAAATCCTTCCAAAAGAACAAAGTTTGTTCATAAATACTAACGGATAATGACCATGGGGTTTATTATGAAGTAGGCTAGTAACATACTTTGTAACAATTTTTAACTACTGCCGAATATAACATAAAATTATACATCGTCAATATTCCAAAGCTGATGCGAATGCTGTCTCTACCTATTCCCTTGTGATAAAGATAGATAGAAAGTTGTCTGTGTGTTTGTTGTTGTGCGTTTGTCTGCTTAAATATTTATTTTTTATGGGGTATATACTAGTGCTTGACCACTATTCCGCTTGATATTAGGTGATGATAAAGTCAAAAGATGGTACGCGCTAGTTTAGTAAGTGCCTATGCACTCTACTCTTGAAGGCTCCCACGTCGTACTTGGAACGTAAGACTGACACCGGCAACTTGTTCCAATGATTTAAATCGCTTCGTTAGAACGCGCGGAACATCGACTAAGAAAGGGTGGAGACCCGCTGCATGTCTAAACGTCCGAAGGAAGAATGAGTATAGGGGAATTAACTCGTGTAATTTCTGTGCACACTCTCCAAATAGCTTACAAATCTCAAATAACGATTGCAAACACCACGAGACTAATGGAGAATATATATTCTAGACTATTCCAAGCATTGGCAATAAGCCAATAAACTCAGCTATCTGCAGAAGCGTTTAAATACTTCCTGCAAGACCTTCAATTTAATGCAAGGATATCTTTTATTAATTATATGGAGATGAACGTGAATTGTGGTTTATGGTGCTATTGACCTTTCGTCTTGGACTACTCTACAACCCGACTTCGATTCCCGATGAATATTTGTTGCAATTTTAAGTGTTATTCCCTACGCCCTCGGCCGTGAGGATACCAGCATGTCTTAGAAAATTTTCTAAGAGATGTCAAGTCCCCCTAATCCGGACTGGGGCTGTGTGCTGGACTATGTCCCAATGCTCTAACAAGGAAGCTTTACATAGTAGGTAAGTATAGTAGAGTTACTAGCACAGAGGTTCAGACTAAGCGACCTAAAAGCTATACCATCTCTCAATCAGATGAAACAGTCAAAGCCAGCTTCTCTGACTAATCTGTGTAAAATAAATTACACTTAAACAACTCGTATTTAAACATATTTGTTCCACCTCCAGCGAAAAAAAACCATACAAGTAATCGTTTCCTCATCAGAAGTTTGCACTATTACAATGACAATTTCTGCAACGTGGAGGACTTAACTTCAGAAGTGGTGGTAAGTGGTTTTCATCCTGTATCGCATTTACCATGGGGAGTGTTCTGAGGAATTGTTCGGAATCATCCCAGCTACCGATTTCCATTACCGCACATCTCGGCAGAATTCCAAATTCCACCGCCACCATCTTGATGATTGGCGTTCAACGACTGTACGTTTTTCGCGTAACTTTCTCCCACGCACTGTCAACTTGTGGAATCAACTGTCGCCAGCGGTGTTTCCGAACGTTTACGATTTAGGGACCTTCAAGAAACGAGCCTATTCCTATCTCAAAGGTCGGCAACGCACCTACACCTCCTCTGGTGCTGTGGATGTTCATGGGCGACGGTGATCACTTAAGATCAGGTGAGCCGTATGCTCGTTTGCCACTTTTCATATTAAAAAAAAAAGTGGATATTTTTAGCAACTCATTTATTAGGTTCAAAACTTTAATTGTAAGTAAATTCTCCTGACTGGATTCTGTTTGCTTCTTCTAGTTTATGCGCGGATGTAAATTGTAAACTATAATAAACGAATCATTCTCGGCACTGTTGCTCGATAACAACTTGTAAAAATATATATATTGTAACATAATAGACAATAAGGACTGTTTGTTGCCACAATAAAGAGAAAAAAAAAAATGGAAGGTCTGCTTTTTTTTTTTATGACGAACTACACAGATTGGCCAGAGAAGCTGGCCTTGACTGCTTCACCGGATTGAGAGGTGGCATAGCTCTTAGGTCGCTTAGCCTGAACCTCTATTGCTAGTAACTCGACACAAGGGTCCCCCCGGTGAGGGGTAACCTCGGCTTGGACGGTTACTATGTTACGCGTAAGCATGCCGATCCGAGGGCGCCCGAGAGGGCCGAACCACGAATCGGTCGGTTGCTATTTCACGGATAATCTAAGAGACATTTAAAAGCTAAACTAACTTTGAGTGCCACTTCGGGAAAAAGTAATCACAAAAGGAAGGAAGGTCTGCTGTTACGTTTTTATTGTACTGTACTTTACACTTACCGCTAAACCGAAAAAGTATACCTTCCTATCACCCGGTTCTCTGCGAGTTCATGGTGATTGTGAATTACTACGTAGCACAAACACAAAAGGGGACACACTGTAGGCAGACTTTCTAACCAACTTTTATCCTAAAAAGGAGGATTTGAGATTTATATATATATATACAGTTGGAATGGTTAATTCATTCTTGATGTTAGTGATAATTCTGTGAAAAAATTGTTAGCATTCTTTTCAAAAAACTGATTAAATAAATTTAAATTATTCTCTAATAGATCGTTTTCTTCTTGTTTAAAAATGTCTCTCGATTGTCAGTTTAGTCATATTTTTAATCAAGACATGAAAAGAATTTCGTTTACTGCATTCTCTCGATAAAGTATTAAGAGAAGACAAAATAAAGCCATAAATATTGTTCAATGTAATCATGAAACGGAACAAAGTATTTTGTTTCGATATAAAATAGATAAGAAAGAACAGATATTATTGTATATAAAAGATATTGCACAAGCTATCGTCCATTTTGATCGTTATATTTTTAATTTATGGTAGACGTCAATTTTGGAGAACAGACAAGGCTGTGTTCCCGCCAAATGGCGTGCGAGGGGTGGGTTGAATTTGTAAAAAACAGTGCGATCTCGTGCCAGATAATTAAGGCTTTTGAGGAATCATTTTATTAGAAAAAAGTTTCGCCTTACCTGCGATATCAAAACTTTAGATACATACAGGGTGCTACGTGTCTACATTTTATTTATGTGTATTTGTTATTAAAAATTATAAACTATCATAGTGTAAGGAAAGGTTATATCTTCCTTAAGTTATTCTACTTAAGCAACATTATCACGCACAAAATCCGACTTTAGCACGGCAAACGACAAGTATTTAGAACACAAATAATAATACATTTATAGATGTAGGGAAAGACAAAATGACTAACCTTTGCTTAGTGTCGCGGCGGCACTGCTCATTTTAGAAGAATAACGGCTTAACTGCTTGAAGACAACTGCCTTCCGCCAGGAGCACCATTTTTATCTCTGTGCCGATGCTCTGAACTTGATTATAGATCATGCCACAGATAGACGAACGGCTGGCTGAGGCCATAGACAAAGTGCCAGTATTGCGTGTATATACCTAATGGGCTACATTACTTAGCGTTACAATGACTAAATTTTTAAGCCTGAAAACTCAATTTTGACGGTACTTTCACTGGCAGATAGAAATAAAAAAGTAAATAACTATTTAGTTCAATTGCACGCGGGCGAAGTCACGAGCACAGCTAGTATGAAATAATATTAAATTGAAGCAGTCTATCGATTAAATAAACAAACAAACAATAAAAAAACTCTTAATTGACGCATTAGAGCAACTTCAACTGCGATTGTAAGTACCTATTTGAATATTGTAAAATAAAAACATAATTACTGTATTATATGATAGATAGATAGGTATATATAACTTTATTGTACACCAAAACCAAACAAAAGGCATTACATAAGTAAGGTACATTTTACAGTTCATTATTCCCGAAGTGGCACTCAAAGTTAGTTTAGCTTTTGAATGTCTCTTAGATTATCCGTGAAATAGCAACCGACCGAGTCGCGGTTCGGCCCTCTCGGGCTCCCTCGGATCGGCATGCTTACGCGTAACATAGTAACCGTCCAAGCCGAGGTTACCCCTCACCGGGGGGACCCTTGTGTCGAGTTACTAGCAATAGAGGTTCAGACTAAGCGACCTAAGAGCTATACCACCTCTCAATCCGGTGAAGCAGTCAAGGCCAGCTTCTCTGGCCAATCTGTGTAGTTTGTCATAAAAAAAAAATCGCTGCGAGCGATCTCTTCCAGGCAACCTGTGCAAGGACAGGAAACATATGAATAAAACAGGACGATGGCGTTCAAATACAAATATGATAATACATACGAGTATATCATAGTTCCGACGAGATCGACTGATAATGTTGCGCTAGCAAATTTTTAAAGCAGGTAGGGACTTAGCAAGCCGAATGGAATTTAATGATATTTTATATTAATAATTTATTCATCATACATGATATATAAGTCAATATACGAGTACATAGGCTGCACTAAAAGTAAAAGTTTTTGATACTATGTTATGTTAATGTTCAGCCCTGTAGTTCTGGGCCCTTAAGAATAAGACTACGGTATCCCCTGCCTGTCGTACAAGGCGACTAAAAGGGACCTCGGGTTCACTGGGCGACAAGGGTGGGGGCCTTTGTCGTACACCAAGGTGGACCCGGGAAGAAGGCGACATCGGCTGGCCCGTGTCGTCTTGCACTGCGAGGGCAGAGGGGGGGAGGGAGTAACCTCTTATGTTTGTTACCTCATAAATTTCGAATGAATGAACCGACGCAGACAGACAACATTTTTGAAGCGTCAATAGCCTAACGGTTTGCGAATCGTAAAGTCGTAGGTTCGAATCCACCATATTGACCACATACGACTATTGACGTGAACCACCTCCTAGCACAAGCTTAAGCATCGTTGTAATGGTCAACAAGAATGTGAGTTTCTGGAAAAAAAAAGAAATAGTACTAGCTTTCTTTTTTTTTAAAAAATACTAAAACTTTTAATAACTTAAACGGAATAAATTTGAAATCAGTTTATGTTTTTACTGGTATACTTCTTTAATAGTAACTTATTTATTTCTACATGTAGAAAAGAACACGCCGTATATACTTACACTATACGTCACAAAATCTACGTGTTCCGAATCTATCCGATACGCGATCTTTAAAAAACTTATATGGTTTTTTTTGTTTAAAGTGAACACCAAAAGAAATTCATATAAAAAAGTCCGATTTCGCAGATGTTGATTTTATAAATTTCTTGCACGTGGTTCACCTTTTTTTTTTTAACGCCGCCTCTCGTGCGTGCGGTCCCCATATTGGTTACGAAATTGTCTAAAATTGCTGAACTCGCCTTAATTATAAATAAACTACGTTGCTGGTATGCGAATGTAGCTGGCAGCTGTCCGTTTCGCTTATAAACTCCTTGGATAATGTGTAAACAGATAATTTATGGAGATCGCGCTTGGAAAAAATAAATGAAACGCTATTATAATCTACGTTGATAGTAGAGACATTAAAGGTAAAAGCTTTTATAGTATCTCTTTTATTTTTTAAGGGCATCTATTGATCAATCAATTATTAACTTTGTTTACTTCTATTAGAAAATTTTAATTGTTTTTACGAGACGGTTTTTATGAAAAGATTTGATTAAAACCATAATCTGCTAGATTTGTCACTACAGGAAATATCCCTATTAAAATAAACTATTTCCGCGGATCGAACCTGAAGATCCTGGCCGGGAAATGTGCTATCACGTCATATTATATACTTGCTGTAAAGTTACGAGCGTGTTCTTATCATTACGAATTAGGTCTAGTCATGAGTTAAATTATCGTATTTTCAAGTCAAGTCAAGTCTTAATGTGTACACAATTTCAGACGATTCCGATGATTAATTGTATTTGAACTTAGTGCTACCAAAAGAGTGATAGATAAAGTCTATCTTTTACCAACAGTTATGTATTCCCCGATAGAAATGAAGCGAAAGAGATGCTGAATAGTACTTAGTAGAAGTCCGTAATCTCTGCTCCACTTCTTCTCCCAGCGCCAACGCTTCCCGAAGTGGCACTCAAAGTTAGTTTAGCTTTTGAATGTCTCTTAGATTATCCGTGAAATAGTAACCGACCGAGTCGTGGTTCGGCCCTCTCGGGCACCCAAGGATCGAAATGCTTACGCGTAACATAGTAACCGTAATAGCCAAGGTTACCCGTCATCGGGGGGACCCTTGTGTCGAGTTACTAGCAATAGAGGTTCAGGCTAAGCGACCTAAGAGCTGTGCCACCTCTCAATCCGGTGAAGCAGTCAAGGTCAGCCTCTCTGACCAATCTGTGTAGTCCGTCATTAAAAAAAAATCTCTGCCTGCCCCTCTGAGTAACAAGAGTGATGTTTTTTTTGTATTTATTTGAAATCTTTTATGTGTGATCAAGTGGGATCGTGGTCAAGCACTAGTTCATACCCCAATTATTTTCTTTGCAGGCTTCAAATATAGTTTTTATAGAATTTCTGCTATGTTCAACTAAAGCGTTCAATTCCGTCATCAGCCATTTATTTAGATATCGTTTTCAATGCTTTGAACGTACACATTATAATAGTTTAAACGTATTTATTTGTTAAATACAGCGGCATCTATGTTACAACAGATACAAATTTCGCGTAAACATTTAATCCGACATTATTGTACTAAATAGATGAACTTGGTAAATTAAGACCCTTGACGGTTATTATTCTAAATTGTCCAATTTTTCATATAGACGTCAGAAAGTGTTTCATTAATATTTTGTTTTTTTATCTATCTGGTAATAAAATAAATAAGCGACATCTAACGTGTTTTTAAAATATTTTGATAACGATTTCTTTAAAAGTTTGTAGTAGTTTTCCCCTTGAAACATAGATGGCAGTATTTTAAAAACCTGTATATTTTTCTTTGGCTAAGCATTAGACTCACAATCTTAGATTCTAATTTAATGTCGAGTTCGCACATTAATTAACCGTCGTGCATCAACGAGACATTCGGTTAAAAAAGGTTCAGCTTATCTGCTGTCACATCTAGGATACAATCCACTAAACTTTACGTAAGGTAGATAAAATAGAAAAGCGAACGTATCTCTACCTAGCTCGCTATTTTAAAGAAAGTGACAACAATGTTATAAATTTTATATATAATATAGTAAAATAAATGCCTTGTTAACAGACGGACACATAGCACAAGGACATCAGTGAAATGCAAAATCGAAACATTTATTAATTTTATTTATTTCTGTAAATAAAAATCATACATTTCTATAAATTAAAAAAAATATATATAACCATTATAATCAATGAATCATCACGTACAGTTAGAATTATAGATTTCACAAAGTTTTTTAATATGTATGCTTTAAAATGCGAAAATAAATTATTTAATACCATTCTTATACTTTTAGAATAGAATTATTCCAGAGCTTAAAGATAAACAAACTAAGCACTCAAGCCATCGATTGTAAGGGTTAGACATTCAGAAATACCTGTTCTGGCACATCTCTCTCGCGTGTTGTACATGCTTTTTTTTTTTTACGTGTGTAACAAAATGCGGATGCACACCCCGAAGCCATAAGGGCCGGCGACGGCGGTAGTGTCGGTTCGAATCTTCACACGGTTCCCCCATACGACCATGTATGTGGGGGTCACGGGATAACATCCCACAGTTCTTCCGCAACCCCCGGCCGTGCCCGTACTCCGGGCCCTACCTAGGAGGGGTGAGAAGCACCCCCCCTGAGGTGTTGTACATGCTGCTCGGTCTCTCTTTTATCATTGATTCTTCCTTTATCACAGCCACATCATCCTCCGTTGTATAGGGCTGTATTATTTTATGATTTTTCTGCCATACCCAACTCTCACTTCCGTACAATAAAAGTTCACTTTTAGATTTTTTTATTCAAATATTTGTAATTCTAAGGTAGCATACACACATACAAGTTGAGTGTTGTTCAAAATTTATGGGTTGCGAATAATCCTTGCGCGTTACCGCTATTTTATGGGCAGGCCCCACCCCTCAGATGTTAGGAGCGTTGCTGGAGTTTCTTCGGCCACTTCCTCTCCCAGCGCCAACGCTTCCCGAAGTGGCACTCAAAGTTAGTTTAGCTTTTGAATGTCTCTTAGATTATCCGTGATATAGCAACCGACCGAGTCGTGGTTCGGCCCTCTCGGGCGCCCTCGGATCGGCATGCTTACGCGTAACATAGTAACCGTCCAAGCCGAGGTTACCCCTCACCGGGGGGAACCTTGTGTCGAGTTACTAGCAATAGAGGTTCAGGCTAAGCGACCTAAGAGCTATGCCACCTCTCAATCCGGTGAAGCAGTCAAGGCCAGCTTCTCTGGCCAATCTGTGTAGTTCGTCATAAAAAAAAAAAAACAAAATTTATTATTAGGAAGAATACAGCGGACACAGATATTATAAATGTTTTATCCAATCATATTATCATACATTTTAATATAAAGTTCGTTATAATTTTCGTGCCTGTGACATACAAATTCGTCCTGTGTTACGCAAACTGCATGCGCGCCATCGTACTTCACCCCATTGTATGCCAAATTCATTTCCTTCACTTCACGTAATAGATCTCTCAAACAAGCGCACTGCCAGGGATTTTGGTTGAAAAAAACTTGGACAGATTCGCACCGGACTTCTTCAACTCTAAACAAAAATTGTACTGCAAATAAGTTAATCTATTATCTGACAGGTTAAGATTCTTCAACGCAGTGCCTCTGAAAATACTACTAGGTATTAAAGTAATAGCATTATGCGATAAATTTTTTTTTAATTTTTATAATCGCACATCAAAAATGTTTGTTTTATAAATTATTAGTTTAATACTCAAAATTGACAAGTGGCAAATTGTGGTGAATAAATACCAAATTTTCCGCATTTGTTGGTGTGAGGCGACTCCGCTTACGTGCGATCCGAATGCGCCTGAATGTATCCGATCTTGTTTACCGCGCCAATATTCAAATCAAACTGATCGCGTCAACGCAATAAAGGGCCGAATATCCGGCGCTCCGGCCTAGTAGCTTGCCGAATATCCGGTATCCGGTATCCGGCCACACTACTATCCGTTTCATCTCTACATTCCAAGTTCGCTGTCATAAGGCACATTTTAAATAACAGATTATTAAACATACTAGACAACTACTCACCTCGAAATTTAAGCTTTTTATGAACTGGAAAGAACTTTTACAAATAACTTTTTACTTTTTACAACGTAATATAGTATAGAATATATTCACAATTTAGTTTGCGATTTCTTAATAGAATAATAATATATGCGGAGCTTGCGTTAGAACACGGCCGGTTTTCCCGTCGCAATGTACTCACTGGACAAGACATAATATATACGTGCTGGCCAACTATCCACGGTACCACTGAGATGTGTTACAAACACAATATTTATTGGTAAAACATGAGTAAAAACACAAGTTAGTCCTTAGTCTTCACAGGTTTTTTGGCTGAAAACCAGCGCTGTGCTACATGTGTGAGCACAGCACATGCTGAGCCAACCCCTTTTCGGCACAATTTCTATTTTGTTCTCTTTTTTATGTTGTTTCTGTTTACTATTGTTTATGTTGTTTTTTGTCTTGTTTTCCTGTTGTTTCTGTGTTCTTGTGCCGATTAAATGTTTTTTCAATTTCAAGTATATTTACGAGCAAACACAAAAATCGAACTCGATTCGAATCAAACGTCAAACGCTATTACGCGCGGAAATCCTCTAAGAAGATTACGAAATAAAATTAATCAGAACCAAACCAAACTTTTATCAAACTACATTTAAAATACATTCTTTCCAATAAAAAATGAATTATCGAAATCGGTTGGCGTGATATTGAGTTATTCGTTCATTTGTTGCGATACATACTTAATGCAAATTTAAAAAGAATATGGATTTTCCGTTAAGATTTCAATTATGTATGTAGAACTCATTGCTATAGCTGAAGCCGTATCTTACATCAACTCCTTTCAATTTGGCTCCTATGTAATATTAACGGACAGTAAAAGCGCTTTACAACAAATGGCTCGATGTACCTCTCATTTTAGAGGCACACCGATAGCCTACAGCATCATTCGAACGATCCTTGAGCTGGCTGCTAGAAACGTTGAAGTTATATTACAATGGATACCTGCTCATATTGGTCTAAACGGTAACGAGTATGTAGATCTTATGGCAAAAGAGGCTGCAAGTGAAGGTATACGCATTAATTGTCTTCCTTACTTCACAGATCTTTTTTATGTTGTTAGAAATAAATGCACTACACTCTGGAAAGAATATTTTGATGAAAGATCTCTCACCAAAGGAATCTGGTACAGGACAATCCAGCCGAATCCTTTCCGATTCCCGTGGATTGACAGCAACAATATGGGCAGGGATGAAGCAAATCTGGCCTTTAGGCTTCGGTCCGGACACATACCACTTAATAGCTTTGCCCACATGATGGGAAAGGTGTCAACCCCTAATTGTTCAGAATGCGGGAAAGTTGAGGACGCTTACCACATAATGGTCGAATGTGTCCGGAACGAAGCCGAAAGAGTACTATTCACGGCGAAATTTAATATTGATTTGTCGCATGTGGGGGTGTGTAATAGCATTCTTGCCTTTCCGGAGTCGGATCAGGCTATACCACCTTGTTAGAGCGGGCCTGAAACGCAGGTAATAGTCATATTGATTATTCGAGTTTTAATGTTATGTGTGGTGTACTTAATATTGTATTGTTTTACTGTTGTGTAAAAATTTATTATAAGATTTTTTATGAGGGTGATATGATCAATTTTGATCAAACCCATCATAATAAATCAAAAAAAAAAAACTAATATGGATGTCTCTTGTATATCTCATGGATGATGTCAGAATTGGACCAAATTTAAATGGGACTATATGCTTTCAAACAAAAAAAGAATCATCAAAATCGGTTCACCCAGTCGAAAATTATGAAGTAACAATCGTTAAACAAAATACAGACGAATTGAGGATCTCATGCTTTTTTGAAAAACCAAATCAAATTTCAAATCAACGCTATTACATGCGACGCTATCTTTCATTTCCAAAGTATAATAGTTATTATATTCCGAAGCTCTGGTGCGTATGTTCTCTTTCTTCTTCCAATAATTCAGACGGATTGTGAACCTGTACTTATTTTGAAGTTGATCAAAAATCGAAATTTGTATTGATCAAATTACTTCTTATTAATTTATCTTTTATTAAGTTGTACTTCTTTTTCTTTTGAATTCTGTCTGTTTTAGCTAGTCGTTTAATATAACTAAATAAAAAAACATGTTGTATAGTTACCAGTAGTCATAATAAATATAAAAGAAAAAAGATATTAATGTGTTTTATTCTATGTTATTTCAACTATCGTCTATTAGCAGTTTGTTCAGTTAATATTAAATTCAGAAAGAGAATACATTTTCTTTCAAATAGCATAAACTTGCGTGTGTACATACGTAAACTTCAACACATAAAAGGTTTTCATATGTACATAAAACAAAATTAAATAATATAAAACAATGACACGTTAAGCTTGATCATTATCATTTCAGCCGCAGAACATCCACTGCTGGACATAGGCCTCCCCCAACGATTTTTTTTTTGTGACGAACTACACAGATTGGCCAGATCTGGCCTTGACTGCTTCACCGGATTGAGAGGTGGCATAGCTAGTAACTCGACACAAGGGTCCACCCGGTGAGGGGTAACCTCGGCTTGACGGTTACTATGTTACGCGTAAGCATACCGATCCGAGGGCGCCCGAGAGGGCCGAACCACGACTCGGTCGGTTGCTATTTCACGGATAATCTAAGAGACATTCAAAAGCTAAACTAACTTTGAGTGCCACTTCGGGAAGCGTTGGCGCTGGGAGAAGAAGTGGCCGAAGAAACTCCAGCAACGCTCCTAGCATCTAAGGGGTGGGGCCTGCCCATAAAATAGCGGTAACGCGCGAGGATTATTCGCAACCTCCGACGGTCGCGAATGGACGCTTTGTGGATTTGTAGAGATCTAGCCTGTGCAATGGTAATCGCGTCGTCCGGATCGTCAAGAACGTGTCTTGGCCTCCGGGCGATGCGACGGAATTTATTATAGGAAGGCTTATAAGTGGCGGCACTTACAAGAAGTTTGTTAGAATGTTTGGTGGCAGTCTCGAAAAACCGTCGAGATGCCTGCTTAAAGAATTGGGCTATTGTCGGTAACCCTGTATCAACGTGGAGCTCGCGATTACGTACGAACCACGGCGCACCCGTGGCTCGTCGCAGAAAACGATTCTGAATTACTTGTAACCTATGGATATGTAACCCAACGATTTCCAAAAGGATCCATAGGCGGCTTTCATCCAGTGTGGACCAGCGTGGACGTCCTACGCTACGCTTGCCTGTCCGTCCAATTCGTCTTCAATAAGCACAACGCACTAAGTGCCCTGACATTTGTCGCTTCAAGTTAAACTTAAATAAAATGATATAAAAGCAATATAAATGGAGGAGGCAGAGCAGTCTGAATAAATAAAATTGCACAAATAGTGGCTTGAAAAACTTCTTTTATTTCACCTTAATTATATCACTTAGTTTGTCCACGTCGTAACCCCTAATAGTAATCTAATGTCCATCTTTTTTTTGTCTCCTTCATTCCCAATCGCTCGCCATTCGTTCACTCATCTTCATTCTCACATTCGGATACATCTTTTATACTTTCTAAACAATCGGATACAACTTAAAGTTATTTTTTCCTACATAAATTTACATTTCAAAAATATGATTAGAGTAAGGCCCAAGAGAGGTGCATTTTTAACTGAGAACTTTTAAAACACACACTATTTTAGCGGCACTAACCTTAGCCTGCTCTTAACCAAAGGTTAGCTGCAAGAAAAAAAAATCAGCAGATTAGAATTAAGTTAAGTTCATCTTTAAACATAATTTATTGTGCAGTAAAGAATTTATCTATCAAGTTGAGCTTGCTTACATTGTACCTTGCAATTAGAATCGTGTAATCCTATGACGAATACGATATTTCTTTTATTCTTATCGTCTCTATCTGCTTTAACACACACAGGCACGCTTAGCAATACAATAACTAGTTGCTAATTCAGAATGATTATCTGTTACAAACATACTTGTCAGTAACCACGCATATTTGATGTTCTCCATTAAACATATAATCATTGTATTTAATGTTCATCGACTTAACCTCCTGAAATAATTCATTTAGACAAGCACATTCCCATGGGTTGGGAATAAATAAAAGTTTTACTAATTTTACACCTAACTTCTTCAATTCCATGATGAAATTTTTGGGTAAAAATTTTATTTTATTCTTTGATATATTTAGATTCCTTAGCGATGTCCCCTTCAATCCTTTGACATTTATAGATTGCAAATAATTTTCAGCCACATCAATATTCACTAATTTTGGTAAATTTTGAAAAAGTTTATCTGAAATGACCGTTAGTTTATTACTTCGCAACACAATCGCTATTAGTTTCCTCAATGGTTTAAACGCATTTTCGTGTATAAATTCAATATTGTTCTGTGCCAAATCCAATCTCTGTAAGTTAGACAACTTCACGAACACAACAGGATTTTCGATTCGTTCAATTTGATTTGTAGACAATACGAGTTGTTTCAACGATTTCAGATTGGCCACTGTTGCAAATTTTGGTACTTCCGTCAGAAAGGTACTGTCTAAATTTAAAACCTCCAACGATTGCAATGCCTGTAATAGATTGTTAGGAGATTTAGACATGTCATTTCTGGAGAAATCTAAAGTGGTAATATTAGGACTCTGATCAAATAAATATGGATTCAAATCTTTTCCCACAAGAGCATTGTTAGATAAATAAAGCGATTTTAACTGTGTAAGCGGATCGAAAATGCCTAATTCAAGTGATGCCAATGCATTTCCTGTCAGATCAAGAGTTAACAACTTTGTTTTCTGATCAAATAACCCGAGAGGGAATTCAGTTAGCAAATTATACGATAAATTCAAATGCGT
Organism: Meandrusa payeni; assembly: GCA_029286785.1. Classification (NCBI taxonomy): domain Eukaryota; kingdom Metazoa; phylum Arthropoda; class Insecta; order Lepidoptera; family Papilionidae; genus Meandrusa; species Meandrusa payeni. The sequence continues at coordinate 6,311,646 of JAGSMX010000023.1, forward strand.
CACGTTCAACGCATCATCGAGCACTCCTAATTTTAATGTTCTTATTGTATTCTGTGATAGGTCCAAATGCTTCAGGGATGGTAAATTTTCGAAAGATTCGAAATCTACGTCTGTTATTTTGCATCTGCGTAGAATTATCTTCGAGGTTCTGTTATTATCAGATACTAAGCCTCTCTCCAATACGTAGTCATTGTCGCCAGGTTTGCAGATGACATCTGTTTTCGACGGACGGTAGAATTTGCACGTCGGTTGAGCGTTCACAGAAGACAGCAAACATCCGACAATAATCCAACATCCTCTCATAGTGGCTCTATCTGTGAAACAAAAAAATGTTATATTATTACTTGCCTGATAAAATGAAACACCGTTATTATAACCTGATTGGATGTGGTTAGGTAGTAATTGACCTGTCGCTTGGCCTAGAAACCAACGTACCTGAGTCTTGCGGATTTCCAGGCAATGCGAATGTGTATAAAGCTCGTAAGCGTTCTTCTTTTTATTCCCTTGTCTTATGACCGTTACGCATAATATATTACTCAAGAGGTCGCACTGATATGTACAATACGATGATAACTTATGACAATGAGTTATCAACATTCGCCAATCGCTCTTGCTATTAAATTTAATATAGATAATTAATATTTAATAAAGATCATACAAAATTTTTAAATTGTTCCATATTTTTCCTATCTCCGTCTTTTTTTAATTAATAATAATGGACGTTAAATTATTTTTTTTAATTCCCAGTGACGATACAAAAATAAGGAATATATACTGAGGCTATAAAAGTAAATTAATAATAAACAAAATTAAGATGTGTTTTATTAAAATTGCAATCTATACAATTATACGGTATTCGTAAATGTGCTCTTTATTTATTTTTTAAATCATTGACATTTTTTGTTTTATGGTAGTTAACAATAGAAATTTAAAAATTCCTTAGGTACTTTTCGTTTTATAACCGATTTTAGATTGCTTACAAGTTTCCCTAATCCAGATACAAACTTTATTGTTTGCGTTATGTATTTTTGATAAATTTAAACCATACAACTTGTGGACTGTATAAAATATCCGTGAATCTATTGATTTCAAGTAATTGTGTGACAAGTGAAGAACTTGGAAGACGAGATTTTTTCTGAAAAATCCGTCCGGTAAGTCTGTAAACATATTGAAAGATAGATTATAGGCGTGATATAGCGCTAACAAATACTCCGATAAAGCTAACCATTGAAGTGTAGGCAGATTTTCAAAGGAATCTATCTCTATCTCTGTTATTCTACAGTCTCTAAGCGTTATACTATGTTTTATTGTCCTTTGACGCAAAACTTTTTTCTAGAATGTCAATTATGTCAATAGTTACGAACAAAATCGCTAGAATCGTAAATATCCATTTTCCTTGACAAATTGCCGTTATAATTTTATGAAACAAGGACGCCGATAATTCTTAACATATAGTTTTGAAACAAAAATTACATCTAGCAACTTTTATGTTGTTTTGTGAAGTTTAATTTAATTAAATTGGATAATCTTTTTTTTTGTTAACGGGGAGAAAATCTTCAAAAAGATACCTCGCCTTCTGGGGGGAAGGCGGCGGTTATGTGGGGTTTTTACCCACTAAAACCTCCCCGGTGGCCATTCCTCGGTGCATGGTTCGGGGCTCCGGGATCTCCAGTGGAACGCACCTCTGCACTGTGCTCAAGGAGAGCACTTCCCAGGTCTACCTTGGCGGACGACAAAGGCCCTACCCTTGTCGCCCAGTGAACCTGAGACCCATTTTATTCGCCTTCTACGACAATCTGGATAATCTAAAAGCTATTCATCGGAGGGTATATATATATGTTTAGGTTAGTACTAAAACATCATATGGTATATAAGAGTATTTATTTATTACTAACTTGATTAAAGCAAAAATTTAACCGTTTTTCGTATTATTTTTGATTATAGACATTAAAAAATCATCTACGACTTTAAAAATTTACGATTTGCGTATTAAAAACATTAAAATATAATGAATTAAAATTTAAACAGTAAATGCTATGTAACTACTACGCTGTTCGGATGCTATCATACATGTCTATAAAAACTCGATTCTCGTACTCCTGTCTCTTGCAAACAAACTGGCCAGTCGTGACACAGACAGGATGTTCACCGTCGTAGTTAATATCATCGTATTTTACATTCATCACCTTCACTTCACTGAACAAGTGACGGAGACAAGCGCATTGCCACGGATTCCCACTAAAGTAAAAATTTCTCAACACTGCTCCAGAATTTCTAAGCTCCAAACAAAAGTTGTCTTGTAAATATGTTATTCTGTTATTGGACAAATTCAGCGTACTCAACGTAGTCCCTCGAAATGCGTCAACAGGCAAAGTAGTTATGAAGTTATGAGATAGATCAACATCGGTCAACAATTGTGAATTCCGAAATTGATGTTTCGATATCGTGTTTAGTCTATTCATACTCAAATCCAGTTTTTTCAACTTTATTAAGGGTTTGAACAAATTCCCATTTATATGTTCAATTAAATTCATTGTTAGATTCAAGACTTCTAAGTTGTTTAAGTTATTGAATATCGTAGCGTCATTAATTTCACTGATTTTGTTTTTAGCGATAGTAAGGTGAGTTTACATTTAGGTAAAGAAGTTCTCTTTGTTTTCCCAAGATATTATCAGGCGCTCCCATCATGTCATTTTCGTTGAGTAAAAGAAAATTTATATCGCTGCTCTCGAATACATTTGGATGTAAATCTCTGCCTTGCAGAAAGTTTTTTGACAAATACAACATACTTGCTTTTTTAATTAATCCCGGTTTTACTTCATACAAATGGTTGCCAGTTAATTCTAGTTGTAATAATGTTTGTATGCGGTCAAACAAACCGACTGGCAATGATGTGATTCGGTTGTAAGATGCATTGAAATATGTTAATTTTGGTACTTTGTCCAGGACTCCGAGTGGGAGTGTTGTTAATTTATTTTGCGATAAATCCATCTTTTCTAATAAAGGCAAACCATCAAAACAATTAGCGTTTAAATTCAATAGTCCACAAAGTTTAAGCGTCACGCTTACAACTCGATTATTGTCGGATACAACACCTCTTGTCAAATTAGAATCAGAACCGCTGGAAGTACATTCCATATATCTTAATCTATCGTCAACGAATGTACAAGATAGTTTGGTTTCAACATTTGATAGCAACACAAGCGAAACGACCATGAACCATTTGCCTTCGTGCATTGTAGGCTCTTCTGCAACATCAAAAATTTTTTTTTTAATTCTAATAAAAAATAATGTATCCGGTTCACGGTCACGGGTTCACCAACTGTCATGAGACTAAATAAGCACGGCGATTGCAGTCTCTTTTTACCCAAATACAAAAAGGGGTCAAGGTTAAGAGAGCTCATTTATAAATCACCTGGGCAAAACTTTAATGCGAGCCTAACGAATTCATATTCGGTAGTATGCTTAAAACAAAATAACAAAATTAAAATACCTCAAAGATTTACGAGATTCTGCTTTTAAAAGAAATTATATAACACAAACGCTATGAATGAAATATAGTATTTATCTTTTTATGTAGACAGTACATACAAAAAATACATTACCAATAATAATTTAGCATGTATTTTTAAATACGTTTACGTACTTTAACTCAGACAACAAGTAGCTTTCGCAATACCCTTTATTAGGTCGCATTTGTGACAAGGGTTGAGCTATTGTTAGCTGGCAACACATGACACCCAGCGATTGTTATGCATAATAACTACTTCCAATGATATCTTAATGATTTACCTGAACCTTATTGTATCTTTAATTCCTAATTAATAATTTAGTTGATCGTCACATGGCATTGTAAACAATAGTTTAACATTATCAGTTTCTAATCTGATTTCTAATTAATTTTGTATAAAGATTGTGAGGACGCGCAGTTGTGACGTTATTCGTTATAAATAATTCTTTGTACAATGTTACGCTGTCTCAATAAAGCGAGTGTATTAGTTGTTGGACTATTTTATTCTACGAGACCTACAAATTATAACATTCTAAAGGGCACAAATTATTTTGTGTACATAAATAACAAAACACGGCACACAAATCTATACAATACAAAAAACACAAAGAGACTATTTACCTTGCAAAGTCAATTGATGTGTGTGGAGAACGTTTATAAGCGCGGTGTGAACGTCCGGTATGGTAGGTTACTCCCTCCCCTGTGCCCTCGCAGTGCAAGGCGACACGGGCCAGCCGATGTCGCCTTCTTCCCGGGTCCACCTTGGCGGACGACAAAGGCCCCACCCTTGTCACCCAATGAACCCGAGGCCCCTTTAGTCGCCTTCTACGACAGACAGGGATACCGTAGTCTTATTCTTGAGAGCCCAGAACCACGGCATTAACCTTTTTTTTTTTTGTTGACGGGAGGAAATCTTCAGAAAGATACCCCGCCTTCTGGGGAAGGCGGCGGTTATGTGGGGTTCTTACCCACTAAAACCTCCCCGGTGGCCCTTTCCTCGGTGCATGGTGAGGGGCTCCGGGATCTCCAGTGGAACGCACCGGAGCCCCTCTGCACTGTGCCTGGCGAGAGCACTCCGGGTCTATGGCGGACGACAAAGGCCCCACCCTTGTCACCCAATGAACCCGAGGCCCCTTTAGTCGCCTTCTACGACAATCTGATGAATTCAAAAGCTATTCAATATGGTATATATATATATATATATATATATATATATATATATATATATATATATATATATATATATATATATATATATATATATATATATATATATATATATATATATATATATATATATATATATATATATATATATATATATATATATATATATATATATATATATATATATATATATATATATATATATATATATATATATATATATATATATATATATATATATATATATATATATATATATATATATATATATATATATATATATATATATATATATATATATATATATATATATATATATATATATATATATATATATATATATATATATATATATATATATATATATATATATATATATATATATATATATATATATATATATATATATATATATATATATATATATATATATATATATATATATATATATATATATATATATATATATATATATATATATATATATATATATATATATATATATATATATATATATATATATATATATATATATATATATATATATATATATATATATATATATATATATATATATATATATATATATATATATATATATATATATATATATATATATATATATATATATATATATATATATATATATATATATATATATATATATATATATATATATATATATATATATATATATATATATATATATATATATATATATATATATATATATATATATATATATATATATATATATATATATATATATATATATATATATATATATATATATATATATATATATATATATATATATATATATATATATATATATATATATATATATATATATATATATATATATATATATATATATATATATATATATATATATATATATATATATATATATATATATATATATATATATATATATATATATATATATATATATATATATATATATATATATATATATATATATATATATATATATATATATATATATATATATATATATATATATATATATATATATATATATATATATATATATATATATATATATATATATATATATATATATATATATATATATATATATATATATATATATATATATATATATATATATATATATATATATATATATATATATATATATATATATATATATATATATATATATATATATATATATATATATATATATATATATATATATATATATATATATATATATATATATATATATATATATATATATATATATATATATATATATATATATATATATATATATATATATATATATATATATATATATATATATATATATATATATATATATATATATATATATATATATATATATATATATATATATATATATATATATATATATATATATATATATATATATATATATATATATATATATATATATATATATATATATATATATATATATATATATATATATATATATATATATATATATATATATATATATATATATATATATATATATATATATATATATATATATATATATATATATATATATATATATATATATATATATATATATATATATATATATATATATATATATATATATATATATATATATATATATATATATATATATATATATATATATATATATATATATATATATATATATATATATATATATATATATATATATATATATATATATATATAGTTTTGACAAATTCAACATAATTTGCTTTTTAATTAATCGGTTTTACTTCATACAAATGGTTGCCAGTTAATTCTAGTTGTAATAATGTTTGTATGCGGTCAAACAAACCGACTGGCAATGATGTGATTCGGTTGTAAGATGCATTGAAATATGTTAATTTTGGTAATTTTGTCCAGGACTCGAGTGGGAGTGTTGTTAATTTATTTTGCGATAAATCCATCTTTTTCTAATAAAGGCAAACCATCAAAACAATTAGCGTTTAAATTCAATAGTCCACAAAGTTTAAGCGTCACGCTTACAACTCGATTATTGTCGGATACAACACCTCTTGTCAAATTAGAATCAGAACCGCTGGAAGTACATTCCATATATCTTAATCTATCGTCAACGAATGTACAAGATAGTTTGGTTTCAACATTTGATAGCAACACAAGCGAAACGACCATGAACCATTTGCCTTCTCAGCATTGTGGTGGCTCTTCCTGCAACATCAAAAAGTTTTTTTTTTAATTCTAATAAAAATAATGTATCCGGTTCACGGTCACAGGTTCACCGACTGTCATGAGACTAAATAAGCACGGCGATTGCAGTCTCTTTAAATACAAAAAGGGGTCAAGGTTAAGAGAGCTCATTTATAAATCACCTGGGCAAAACTTTAATGCGAGCCCAACGAATTCTATATTTAAGTATGCTTAAAACAAAATAACAAAATTAAAATACCTCAAAGATTTACTAGATTCTGCTTTTACATAAGAAATTATATAAGACAAACGCGTACGTAAAATACGTTTACGTACTTTAACTCAGACAACAAGTAGCTTTCGCAATATCCTTTATTAGGTCGCATTTGTGACAAGGGTTGAGCTATTGTTAGCTGGCAACACATGACACCTGCAGCGATTGTTGGTGCATAATAACTACTCCAATGATATCTTAATGATTTACCTGAACCTTATTGTATCTTTAATTCCTAATTAATAATTTAGTTGATCGTCATACATGAACTTGGCATTGTAAACAATAGTTTAACATTATTAGTTTCTAATCTGATTTAATTAATTTTGTAAGACCAGAGGACGCGCAGTTGTGACGTTACTCGTTATAAATAATTGTACAATGTTACGCTGTCTCCACAAAGCGAGTGTATTAGTTGTTGGACTATTTTATTCTACGAGATCCACAAATTATAACATTCTAAAAGGGCACAAATTATTTTGTGTACATAATAACCAAAACACGGCACACAAATCTATACAATACAAAACACAAAGAGACTATTTACCTTGCAAAGTCATTTAGATAAGCGTGTGGAGAACGTTTATAAGCGCGGTGTGAACGTCCGGTATGGTAGGGTTACCTCCCCCCTGTGCTCGTAGAGGGGTTGGGCGACACAGCCGATGTCGCCTTCTTCCCGGAGTCCACCTTGGCGGACGACAAAGGCCCCACCCTTGTCAAATTCAATGAACCTGAGGCCCCTTTTAGTCGCCTTCTACGACAGACAGGGGATACCGTAGTCTTATTCTTGAGAGCCCAGAACCACGGCATTAACCTTTTTTTGTTGACGGGAGGAAATCTTCAGAAAGATACCCCGCCTTCTGGGGAAGGCGGCGGTTATGTCGGGGTTTTACCCACTAAAACCTCCCCGGTGGCCTTTCCTCGGTGCATGACGAGGCCTGACTTCCAGTGGAACGCACCGGAGCCCCTCTGCACTGTGCTCAAGGAGAAAGCACGCCCCGGGGAGGTTACCTCCCCCTTGTGCCTCGTAGGCGTAAGGCGACACGGGCCAGCCGATGTCGCCTTCTTCCCGGAGTCCACCTTGGCGGACGACAAAGGCCCCACCCTTGTCACCCAATGAACCCGAGGCCCCTTTTAGTCGCCTTCTACGACAGGCGGGGATACCGTAGTCTTATTCTTGAGAGCCCAGAACCACGGCATTAACCTAGAGTATTCCGAAAATAAAATAAAAACACGGTACAAAAAATAAAGAGAAGTGTCAATCTTGAAAACTTATTTTCTACGTTTTTCATATAATTACAAGTCATAATCATTCGACGCATTTTTTTTTTCTGATGCCAACGATGTAAAAAATTGGCCATTTGCGTCACTTACTACCCTTTTGCTTCCCAGCGTCGATATATAAGTAATAATAAAAACCGACTTCAAATCAAATCAACTAATTAAACATTTAACGCCACTACGCACGTACGCTCTCGTTCTAACCGACTTCAAATAAGGAATTTCTTCGAAAGTTTTCAATTCGACTGTTTTTTTGTTATGTTTCTTACTTTAGAACTTTCGACTGGGTAAACAGATTTTGATGATTCTTTTTATTACAAAGCTAATTGGTTTCCGTGTGGTCCCATATTAACTTGGTTCTACCAGTGGCGTCCATGAGAAAACCATATTTTTAAAAATAGATCGTCCGCACGTAGCCTTAACGTTAAATCCATCAATGATTTGATTTGAAGTCGATTTAGTGTTTAGACGTATATATACTTGGAAAGTAAAATATCATTTTGACTTATTTTTGTACAACTTTTTAACAGCTTTTTACATTTAAGCTTTAATAAACGAGGGCACCCTTGGTCGCATCCTCCAGCATTGGAATCCTTGGCGTCGATATATCGAATGTCGTTCAGTTTCGTGGAAAAACTTCTAAAGGCAAAGCCAAATTGGCCTAAAAAAACTTTTGCATACCAGTGGAGCAAGACTCAGTAGAGTATTTCACACCGTCTGCAACTTTACAAGGCACAAGTACGGCCTCATATGGAATACTGTTCGCATCTCTGGGCCGGGGCTCCCCAATACCAACTTCTTCCGTTTGACCGTGTACAACGTAGAGCTGCTCGAATAGTCAACGATCAGGGTCTTTCGATCGACTCGACCCTCTGAGTCTGCGAAGAGATGTCGGTTCTCTTTGCATCCTGTATCGCATATACCATGGGGAGTGTTCTGAGGAATTGTTCGGAATCATCCCAGCTACCGATTTCCATTACCGCACATCTCGGCAGAATTACAAATTCCACCGCCACCATCTAGATGGTTGGCGTTCAACGACCGTACGTTTTCGCGTAACTTTCTCCCACGCACTGTCAACTTGTGGAATCAACTGTCGCCAGCGGTGTTTCCGAACGTTTACGATTTAGGGACCTTCAAGAAACGAGCCTATTCCTATCACACAACAGCACCACAACGCACCTACAGCTCCTCTGGTACTGTGGATGTTCATGGGCGACGGTGATCACTTAAGATCAGGTGAGCCGTATGCTCGTTGCCACTTTTCATATAAAAAAATGCAATACAATTTATCATTGTTATTTGTCCAATTTGTAAGCACAATCAAGTGTGTCAATTGTTAAATATAAACTATAAATGATTACTCACCAGTATTAATCCAATATATCAACTATAGTAACGGATGGCTTCCTTTATTGGTTATGGTTGTTATAGCAATCAAAAATAATACACATTCATGTAAATAATCCACTTTAGATTTGTTTATTCAAGTATGAACAAATTGTAACACAACGATATATTTTATTTAGGAATAACAGAAAATGTATAATACACGCAATTCTGGTAAAAACCTGTTGCGTACTGACGCGAGCGCCATCTTGTGATGACTTCATTCTTTGCTAATAATAGTTTTTATCTGTAAGATGTCTCTTTGGTTATTTTATTTAAAACAAAAGGAATCAATTGCTTTTGTAAATAGGTGAAAGGTTAAGATTATATATTGAAACAATAATTACATTGATAAATATTTTATTGCGGTAAAATATATTATACAACGGCGTAGCATTTCTCTTATCTAATAATTTTTCCTTGACGATTGCACATGTCAATTTAATTTTCTCTCGCTGAGAGTTAACTGATGGACTGCCACTAAAGCATTAGTCCGCCATTGTGAAGCTTAATTTAAGGCGTTTTAAATAAAAGGTAGTAAATAAATACATATACATGAAGAGCAATTAAATCACAAACTTTTTTTTTAATGACGAACTACAAAGATTGGCCAGAGAAGCTGGCCTTGACTGCTTCACCGATTGAGAGGTGGCATAGCTCTTAGGTCGCTTAGCCTGAACCTCTATAGCTAGTAACTCGACACAAGGGTCCCCGGTGAGGGTAACCTCGGTTTGATCGAAGAGCGAAGAAGTGGTTACGCGATCCGGCGCCCGAGAGGGCCGAACGGATCGGCATGCTTACGCGTAACATAGTAAATCACAAACCTAATAATCATCAATTACGGTAGACGGTCATAAAGACTGTTGACAGTTGAAACTATTGTTTCTTGTCTTTGACATGTGAATTCGTCGGAAGTTGTCACACAAACCGGTCGGTTGCCATCAAAATAATTAGATTGGTAATTCATATTAAATCTTTTTACTTCACCTAACAAATCCAATAAACAAGCACATTGCCAAGGGTTGTGATCGAACAAAATAATTTAAAAACAACAGAGTTTCTCTGTTGTTGGCAGAAATTATGTTGCAAATATGTTATTTTGTTATCAACAATATTCAAAAATTGCAATTGGGTGTCCCTGAATATATTATCTGGTAACACTGTTATCATGTTATGCGACAAATTTAGTAAGAACAAGTTTGACAAATTATTAAATAAACTTTTTGGAATAGTTATCAAAGAATTTTGTTTCAAATTAAGTATAGCGAGCTTCTTTATTGCATTAAATGAATACTCTGCTATGTATTTTAATTGGTTCCCTGACAAATCCAATATTTCTAAATTTTTCAAGTGTATCGAATGTATTTTGATATATTTTATTTATATGATTAAGACTTAAATCTAAACTGGTTAAAGTTTTTAAATTAGGTGGCGTCAGAAACGCAGGAAATTCTGTGAGACTACAATTATTTAGTTGTATCGAAGATAACTTTTTAAACGAACTTAACAAATTATACGGAGTACCTGACATATTGCTACCAGAAAATCTTAATACTTCAATGTTCTCATTATATTTAAATAATTCAGGGTCCAATCCGTGTCCCACAAAGTGGTTGTTTGACAATTCTAGAAATGTTAAATTTATCAACGAATCAAATAATCCCTTCTTCAATGAAAACAACGAGTTATGATTTAAATAAAGTTTTTTCAAATTGACATTCATTTTAAATATTCCAACAGGTAGATCGTATAGATTATTATATGATAAATCTAATTCTTCTAACTTCGTTAGATCATCAAGGGCGCCAATTCTTAAATAGTATAATTCATTTGACGAGAGAACCAGGCGTTTCAATAATGGTAGCTCTTCAAACGCGTCATCATCTATGTTACTTACTTGGCTATCAGTTAAGAAAAGAACCGTGGCATTCTTATAATTGGTTAACATTTTTTTTTCCAAGATATAACCTGAAATTGCATCGTCATTTCTGCCTTCAACAATCTCACCGTCATCGTCGTCATAGTGGCTAATAATATTGGCATTGATATATTTTAGAATGCAGAAGCACATTATAATTATCCCAACGCCAACTCTTACCGTTGCCATTCCTGTAACATGAATAAAATAAAAAACAATCTCTCAAGTCGTCTTAACCCTAGCGGGGTAGATAAAGGCCTTCGCCAAGCTTAGCACTAAGCACATTTTTTTAGCAAATGCTTTTTTTGTTCTTAAATCTGCAATTCATTGATACAAGCCAACAGGTATACCGCTACTCTTAGATCGTAAACCGAAACGATTAGCTATTAGGCAATCACTGCATTAACAGCAGTAGCGGTAGCTCAATGTCCGGGCGGTTGACTCAAGTTGCATAGTACGCTAGCAACCCGAATTCGATCCCCGGTGCCGGCACCAATGAACTTGTTCTAGCAATTTTATGTGTTGATTTACAAGGAAAACATCGTGAGAAAAACCTACATGTCTTATACAATCTTTCTAAGACATGACGTGAAGTCTGCGAATTCACAGTAGGATTGTGTGGCAGTCTATGCCATATACTCTCTTCACAGAGAAGGCCTGTACCCAACAGTGGGACATATATTTATCTATATATATAGGGTGTATCATTGTATGTATAACTTTTAACTACTAACTGACGTGACGTTTGACTATTGACATGAACCATCTCCTGACACAAGCATTACCTCGTTTGAAATGGTTCACAAGAATGTTAAGAATATTTGTGCAAAAGTACATCTTTTCCAATAAAAATAATCATCTAAAACGGTTGGCGAGATATTGTGTTGTTCGTCCATTACTTTATCAAATACTTAATGCAAATTTAAGACATATGTTTTTCTCCTGAATGCCATTTTCAGATTTGGATCAAATTGAAATGGGAACATGGAAAGCATATTCAAATAAAAAAAAGAATCATCAAAATCGGTTCAACCAGTCGAAAGTTATGAACAAACAGACATAAATAAAACATACAGACGAATTCCCTCAATTCTAACAATAAAAACTAGCAAAAACGATAACTATGATATCGATGAACGTTCATTTTGACACAATTATTATGACGGACTTGAAGGACCCAGGTGTGCAATTATAGAAACATACATAAGTCAATGAGTGGCATTGACTAACTAATCTCAATATCTCCAAAACTATACACCCGATTGACTTTATAAAGCCATTCCAGACAATTAGACATAAAAATTTTGTTATATGTATGGATTATTTAATATAATTAATTTAATAGCCACAAGAAATTAGCACTATCCGCAGTAGCCGGCTTGGTCGATTTTTTTTATTAATGACGAACTACACAGATTGGCCAGAGAAGCAGTCCAGCTTCTCTGGATTGAGAGGTGGCATAGCTCTTAGGTCGCTTAGCCTGAACCTCTATAGCTAGTAACTCGATACAAGGGTCCTCCCAGTGAGGGGTAACCTCGGCTTGGACGGTTACCTTGTTACGCGTAAGCGGGTATCGGAATGATCCGAGAGCACCCGAGAGGGCCGAAGCGTAGTCGAGTAGCCATTAATAAATAGAGGAATAATTAAAAATGTATGAAGTTAACTTACCGCAGTGATATCAGACGAATGAGTAGGAAAATTGAAATAGTATCTTCTCTAAATAATATATATAACGGATTCCACCAAAATTGTACACTAAATTTATGTTGAGGATAAGAAAGTGTATTAATATAACGTTCCTTGGAGGATGTGCGCAATAGACGTTACTGTACCAAAACCAGTTTGATACTGACAGCAATTCTGCCCACATTTTCCTCAATATTTGTATATTATCTTATATCTTGTGTATATGGCCAAACCTCACCGAATCGAAATGACACAGCACTTATTTTTTTTTTACCGCTTTGTCATATTCCAAGCATGTATAGACTTACTTCATCTAAGATCTAAGAGCACCTCTCATACGGTGAAGCAAAGTCGAAGTCAAAGCCAGCTTCTCTGTAGCCAATTTGTGTAGTTAGTAATAAAAAAAATAACATATTTCAGCGAATTGAACAAAAGTTCTACGGTTTTTGACGCCGTTTAATCTTACAATTTTAAGTAGTTTCAACCGACTTCATAAAGAAAGAGGTTCTCAATTCTTCTTTATGTTTTTTTACCTCCATAACTTTGATGATTCTTTTTTATTTGAAAGCTGGTTGCCTCCCGCGTGTTCCTATTTCAATTTTATCCAATTTATAAATTTGCGTTGAGAATGTACGCGAGAACTGGGCGAATGACTCAATATCACGCCAACCGATTTCGATGATTCATTTTGTATCGGAAAGAATGTACTTCAATATTAGTTTGAAGATTCAATAGCCTAATGGTTTAGGGTACGGCCTGCGAATCGTAAGGTCGTGGGTTCGAATCCACCATTCGACTATTGCCGTGAACCATGTCTAGCACAAGCTCAGTTGGAATGGTTCACAAGATTGATAGTAATATTTCAGGAAAAAAAAGAAATATTGCTAGCTTTCCTTTGTTAAAAAAAAAGTTTGATTAGGTTCTGATTAATTCTATTTCGTAATATTCCTACGAAAAATCGAAAATACAAAGTTGGCGTTTAATAAAAAATGGCTTTTGGATTCGATTTAAAGTTTTTGGTCGTAAATATACACACTGTAACTTTACATAGTTCAGTAGTAATAGTTTGATAAAATAAAATGCAAAATATTATTTGTAGAGGAACAACATGACCTCGCAGAAAACCATAGAGATATAATAGGACTTTCAATAAAATAGCACAAAATCTAATGAAATCTATTAACTAGTAAAAGTGCAAGGACTCGCATCCAAGCACAACAAAATATCACCCTCAGAATGATCCTAAACGCCCCGCGCGTTACGTCAGAAATGACGTAATACATCGCGATTTAGGCATAGAATCGATCCACGAATTTGTCACGAGACTAGCTCGTAACTTATTCGACCGCGCGGACAACGGTCCGCACGAACACCTGCGCGGGTTCGCCCCGCAACACGCGCGTCCTCCTGACGTGCACCGTAGGTTCAAATTCCCCTATTCTAGGGAGCTTTTGATCACCTAGGCCGATATATTGGCACCCCTCTCGACCTCCGTCTCAATCGAGACCGAGGAGGTCAGGAGAGCACGAAAAATAATACCGTCGCGGCTGACGCTTGAGGGATTAGCCTCGACGTAAAATAGTTATTCCCAAAATCCGTTCTAAAACGGTACCCACGACCAGGGAGCAGTCGCCGCCTGCGCTGATAACCCGGGTAATGGGGTAACACCCCGAGGCCTGTACCTGCGAGGTTCCCGTGAACCTTGTAGATGACTCGTGACTGAATGAAATGTATTCAATATATTTTAGTAAAATTTAAAATACTATACATAAATTGCCATATAATTTTAATTGTTTTAAATTTCCAAAAAAAAATTTTTTCGCCCAACGTGGGGCTCGAACCCACGACCCTGAGATTAAGAGTCTCATGCTCTACCGACTGAGCTAGCCGGGCTGGTGTACCAAATACAAAAAAAATTATATCATGTTATAAATTTCGCTTCGACTTTGATGCATAAACTTGTTTGTCATTTTGTTTAATTAAAACTAGTTTGAAGAAAATTCAATTTAGTAAGAAAATAAACATTGCAACATTCGATTCAAAGAGAGACAGCATTATTACAATTTACTTCTGTAACTACACCTTCTTTTGTAATATTTAGATAAATTTTAAATACGAATTATATAAGATATAAAAAATATTTAAAAACCAGCTTTCATTAAAATACTACTAAAATTCAATATGTAAATTTATTTTTACAATTATGTATTTATTGTATTTATTTTAATTATATATAATACATTATCGTAAGAAACAAGGTCAAAGGTTAAAAGCAAAAGACTACACAGGAATACTTGCCTTCAATTTTATTGAAACCTCATAACAATAGTCCCTATTTGTCTACCCCGTTTAGGTAAAACGACAGCATGTTTTCACTATAAAGAAATTTAAATAAGCATGCTTCAAGCACTGGTGATTGTCAAAGTTAATTTTTATTATTCGTGTATTAAGCTAAATTACGTGCTTCCTCCATTTGTATCCCTTTCAATTTAATTCATGAATATACGTAATTATAAATTTGCAATCATTTTTCTACAGGCGCTTAAAATATTTTAAACATATAAAAAGTTTTTTCGTCAATGAGCCTCTATGATATATAAGAAGTATGGGAAGTAGTAAGACCTAAATAAAGCCTAACCTAGTAGTAGTATATTTTAGTTCTAAGTTTCGTCCTTTGAGTGGGCAGGTTAGACTTCGTCTTCAAAAGGTCAAACACACCTGTATTGAGATGAATGCCCGTTTGTCTCCTTTTTCATAAGAAGAAAACAAAAAAATCTATTATCTTATAACTATTCCGTGGGGTATCAACTGATCGTGGTTCGGCCCTTTTGGGTACCTTCGGATCGGAAAGCTCACGTGTCCGAAAAGTCCCAAACCGCCCAAGTCGAGGTTACCCCTTAATGGCGACTCTCTGACGAGTTACAAACCATAGAGCTTCAATCTAACTTTCCTTCTCCATATGTATAGATACATCACATTAAAAGCCTATTATCTTTTCAGATGAAGCTGCGATGAGTAGAGGCATAAAATTAGTTATCATAACAATCTTGCTGTCACCCGTTGGATGAACAGTTTTATGCGATTATAAAGATCGATTTCAGGAATGGATTGTATGCGCTCCTAGAGACGATGTACCCGGTAACGATAATTCCATTCTCGCAAGAGGAGCGGTGTGAGACGACGAAAATGTATTAAGCATTGTGCTCGCAATATGCAATTTAACCGAAGTAGATTTGGAACGTTCGAAAAGCTAACATCATTACAGCGCTTAACGTTGTCAGAGAACCGACTGCAGCCATTAAAACTAGGCGTTCTCGATCAATAACAAATTTAGTTTTATGAATCTAACTCACAATTTAATAAATTATTTGCCTGCCGACTTTTTTTTTCTTGTTGACGGAAAGGAAATCTTCAGAAAGTTATCCCGCCTTCTGGGGAAGGCGGCGGTTATGTGGCGTTCTTACCCACTAAAACCTCCCGGTGGCCCTTTCCTCGGTGCATCACTAGGGGCTCCGGGATCTCAACGTGGAACGCACCGGAGCCCCTCTGCACTGTGCTCAAGGAGAGCACGTCTCGAGCAGGGAGAGGGAGTAACCTCCCCTCCTGTGCCCTCGCAGCGCAAGGCGACACGGGCCAGCCGATGTCGCCTTCTTCCCGGGTCCACTTTGGTGGACGACGAAGGCCCCACCCTTATCGCCCAGTGAACCCGAGGCCCTTTAAGTCGCAAAAGAGGCTGCAAGTGAAGGTATACGCATTAATTGTCTTCCTTACTTCACAGATCTTTTTATGTTGTTAGAAATAAATGCACTACACTGTGGAAAGAGTATTTTGATGAAAGATCTCTCACCAAAGGAATCTGGTACAGGACGATCCAGCCGAATCCTTTCCGATTCCCGTGGATTGACAGCAACAATATGGGCAGGGATGAAGCAAATCTGGCCTTTAGGCTTCGGTCCGGACACATACCGCTTAATAGCTTTGCCCACATGATGGGAAAGGTGTCAACCCCTAATTGTTCAGAATGCGGGAAAGTTGAGGACGCTTACCACATAATGGTCGAATGTGTCCGGAACGAAGCCGAAAGAGTACTATTCACGGCGAAATTTAATATTGATTTGTCGCATGTGGGGGTGTGTAATAGCATTCTTGCCTTTCCGGAGTCGGATCAGGCAAGAATGCTATACCACCTTGTTAGAGCGGGCCTGAAACGCAGGTCATAGTCAAATTGAGTATTCGTGTTTTGATGTTGTGCGTGGTGTACTTAATATTGTATTGTTTTACAGTTGTGTAAAAATTTATTATAAGATTTTTTTATGAGGGTGATATGATCAATTTTGATCAAACCCATCATAATAAATCAAAAAAAAAAAACTAATATGGATGTCTCTTGTATATATCATGGATGATGTCAGAATTGGACCAAATTTAAATGGGACTATATGCTTTCAAACAAAAAAAGAATCATCAAAATCGGTTCACCCAGTCGAAAATTATGAAGTAACAATCGTTAAACAAAATACAGACGAATTGAGGATCTCATGCTTTTTTGAAAAACCAAATCAAATTTCAAATCAACGCTATTACATGCGACGCTATCTTTCATTTCCAAAGTATAATAGTTATTATATTCCGAAGCTCTGGTGCGTATGTTCTCTTTCTTCTTCCAATAATTCAGACGGATTGTGAACCTGTACTTATTTTGAAGTTGATCAAAATCGAAATTTGTATTGATCAAAATACTTCTTATTAATTTATCTTTTATTAAATTGTACTTCTTTTTCTTTTGAATTCTGTCTGTTTTAGCTAGTCGTTTAATATAACTAAATAAAAAACGTGTTGTATAGTTACCAGTAGTCATAATAAATATAAAAGAAAAAAGATATTATTGTGTTTTATTCTATGTTATTTCAACTATCGTCTATTAGCAGTTTGTTCATTTAATATTAAATTCAGAAAGAGAATACATTTTCTTTCAAATAGCATAAACTTGCGTGTGTACATACGTAAACATCAACACATAAAAGGTTTTCATATGTACATAAAACAAAATTAAATAATATAAAACAATGACACGTTAAGCTTGATCATTATCATTTCAGCCGCAGAACATCCACTGCTGGACATAGGCCTCCCCAACGATTTCCAAAAGGATCCATAGGCGGCTTTCATCCAGTGTGGACCAGCGTGGACGTCCTACGCTACGCTTGCCTGTCCGTCCAATCCGTCTTCAATAAGCACTACGCACTAAGTGCCCTGACATTTGTCACTTCAAGTTAAACTTAAATAAAATGATATAAAAGCAATATAAATGGAGGAGGCAGAGCAGTCTGAATAAATAAAATTGCACAAATAGTGGCTTGAAAAACTTCTTTTATTTCACCTTAATTATATCACTTAGTTTGTCCACGTCGTAACCCCTAATAGTAAGGTAATGTAATCTAATGTCCATCTTTTTTTTGTCTCCTTCATTCCCAATCGCTCGCCATTCGTTCACTCATCTTCATTCTCACATTCGGATACATCTTTTATACTTTCTAAACAATCGGATACAACTTAAAGTTATTTTTTCCTACATAAATTTACATTTCAAAAATATGATTAGAGTAAGGCCCAAGAGAGGTGCATTTTTAACTGAGAACTTTTAAAACACACACTATTTTAGCGGCACTAACCTTAGCCTGCTCTTAACCAAAGGTTAGCTGGAAGAAAAAAAAATCAGCAGATTAGAATTAAGTTAAGTTCATCTTTAAACATAATTTATTGTGCAGTAAAGAATTTATCTATCAAGTTGAACTTGCTTACATTGTACCTTGCAATTAGAATCGTGTAATCCTATGACGAATACGATGTTTTTATTCTTATCGTCTCTATCTGCTTTAACACACACAGGCACGCTTAGCAATACAATAACTAGTTGCTAATTCAGAATGATTATCTGTTACAAACATACTTGTCAGTAACCACGCATATTTGATGTTCTCCATTAAACATATAATCATTGTATTTAATGTTCATCGACTTAACCTCCTGAAATAATTCATTTAGACAAGCACATTCCCATGGGTTGGGAATAAAGAAAAGTTTTACTAATTTTACACCTAACTTCTTCAATTCCATGATGAAATTTTTGGGTAAAAATTTTATTTTATTCTTTGATATATTTAGATTCCTTAGCGATGTCCCCTTCAATCCTTTGACATTTATAGATTGCAAATAATTTTCAGCCACATCAATATTCACTAATTTTGGTAAATTTTGAAAAAGTTTATCTGAAATGACCGTTAGTTTATTACTTCGCAACACAATCCCTATTAGTTTCCTCAAAGGTTTAAACGCATTTTCGTGTATAAATTCAATATTGTTCTGTGCCAAATTCAGTTTCTCTAAGTTGTCTAAGTTCACGAACACAACAGGATTTTCGATTCGTTCAATTTGATTTGTAGACAATACGAGTTGTTTCAACGATTTCAGATTGGCCACTGTTGCAAATTTTGGTACTTCCGTCAGAAAGGTTCTGTCTAAATTTAAAACCTCCAACGATTGCAATGCCTGTAATAGATTGTTAGGAGATTTAGACATGTCATTTCTGGAGAAATCTAAAGTGGTAATATTAGGACTCTGATCAAATAAATATGGATTCAAATCTTTTCCCACAAGAGCATTGTTAGATAAATAAAGCGATTTTAACTGTGTAATCGGATCGAAAATGCCTAATTCAAGTGATGCCAATGCATTTCCTGTCAGATCAAGAGTTACCAACTTTGTTTTCTGATCAAATAACCCGAGAGGGAATTCAGTTAGCAAATTATACGATAAATTCAAATGCGTCACGTTCAACGCATCATCGAGCACTCCTAATTTTAATGTTCTTATTGTATTCTGTGATAGGTCCAAATGCTTCAGGGATGGTAAATTTTCGAAAGATTCGAAATCTACGTCTGTTATTTTGCATCTGCGTAGAATTATCTTCGAGGTTCTGTTATTATCAGATACTAAGCCTCTCTCCAATACGTAGTCATTGTCGCCAGGTTTGCAGATGACATCTGTTTTCGACGGACGGTAGAATTTGCACGTCGGTTGAGCGTTCACAGAAGACAGCAAACATCCGACAATAATCCAACATCCTCTCATAGTGGCCCTATCTGTGAAACAAAAAATTGTTAAATTATTACTTGCCTGATAAAATGAAACACCGTTATTATAACCTGATTGGATGTGGTTAGGTAGTAATTGACCTGTCGCTTGGCCTAGAAACCAACGTACCTGAGTCTTGCGGATTTCCAGGCAATGCGAATGTGTATGAAGCTCGTAAGCGTTCTTCGTTTTATTCCCTTGTCTTATGACCGTTACGCATAATATATTACTCAAGAGGTCGCACTGATATGTACAATACGATGATAACTTATGACAATGAGTTATCAACATTCGCCAATCGCTCTTGCTATTAAATTTAATATAGATAATTAATATTTAATACAGATCACACAACATTTTTAAATTGTTCCATATTTTTCCTATCTCCGTCTTTTTTTAATTAATAATAATGGACGTTAAATTATTTTTTTAATTCCCAGTGACGATACAAAAATAAGGAATTACTGAGGCTATAAAAGTAAATTAATAATAAACAAAATTAAGATGTGTTTTATTAAAATTGCAATCTTTTTTTTTTATAGTAAATACGCTCACGTTTGGCTTCTATCTTGCTTGATGGAAGGCGAAGATAAAGCCTAGGATGGAGCACGTGAGCCTATAAGGTGTCTGTTCACATTGGACTTAAAGGTGTCCAGATTGTACCCGTGAGGAAAGACTGAACGCGGCAGAGAGTTCCATTCCTTAGCGTCACTACTAATCTATACAATTATACGGTATTCGTAAATGTGCTCTTTATTTATTTTTTAAATCATTGACATTTTTTGTTTTATGGTAGTTAACAATAGAAATTTAAAAATTCCTTGGGTACTTTTCGTTTTATAACCGATTTTAGATTGCTTACAAGTTTCCCTAATCCAGATACAAACTTTATTGTTTGCGTTATGTATTTTTGATAAATTTAAACCATACAACTTGTGGACTGTATAAAATATCCGTGAATCTATTGATTTCAAGTAATTGTGTGACAAGTGAAGAACTTGGAAGACGAGATTTTTTCTGAAAAATCCGTCCGGTAAGTCTGTAAACATATTGAAAGATAGATTATAGGCGTGATATAGCGCTAACAAATACTCCGATAAAGCTAACCATTGAAGTGTAGACAGATTTTCAAAGGAATCTATCTCTATCTCTGTTATTCTACAGTCTCTAAGCGTTATACTATGTTTTATTGTCCAAGATACCTCGCCTTCTGGGGGAAAGGCGGCGGTTATGTGGGATTTTTACCCACTAAAACCTCCCCGGTGGCCATTCCTCGGTGCATGGTTCGGGGCGCCGGGATCTCCAGTGGAACGCACCTCTGCACTTTGCTCAAGGAGAGCACTTCCCGGGTCTACCTTGGCGGACGACAAAGGCCCTACCCTTGTCGCCCAGTGAACCTGAGACCCATTTTATTCGCCTTCTACGACAATCTGGATAATCTAAAAGCTATTCATCGGAGGGTATATATATATGTTTAGGTTAGTACTAAAACATCATATGGTATATAAGAGTATTTATTTATTACTAACTTGATTAAAGCAAAAATTTAACCGTTTTTCGTATTATTTTTGATTATAGACATTAAAAATCATCTACGACATTAAAATTTACGATTTGCGTATTAAAACATTAAAATATAATCACTTAAAATTTAAACAGTAAATGCTATGTAACTACTACGCTGTTCGGATGCTATCATACATGTCTATAAAAACTCGATTCTCGTACTCCTGTCTCTTGCAAACAAACTGGCCAGTCGTGACACAGACAGGATGTTCACCGTCGTAGTTAATATCATCGTATTTTACATTCATCACCTTCACTTCACTGAACAAGTGACGGAGACAAGCGCATTGCCACGGATTCCCACTAAAGTAAAAATTTCTCAACACTGCTCCAGAATTTCTAAGCTCCAAACAAAAGTTCTCTTGTAAATATGTTATTCTGTTATTGGACAAATTCAGCGTACTCAACGTAGTCCCTCGAAATGCGTCAACAGGCAAAGTAGTTATGAAGTTATGAGATAGATCAACATCGGTCAACAATTGTGAATTCCGAAATTGATGTTTCGATATCGTGTTTAGTCTATTCATACTCAAATCCAGTTTTTTCAACTTTATTAAGGGTTTGAACAAATTCCCATTTATATGTTCAATTAAATTCATTGTTAGATTCAAGACTTCTAAGTTGTTTAAGTTATTGAATATCGTAGCGTCATTAATTTCACTGATTTTGTTTTTAGCGATAGTAAGGTGAGTTATAGTACCTAAATTTTGTGTCATTATGAATTTAGGTACTTCAGCTAGAGAACAATCGTTTAAATTTAGGTAAAGAAGTTCTCTTTGTTTTCCCAAGATATTATCAGGCGCTCCCATCATGTCATTTTCGTTGAGTAAAAGAAAATTTATATCGCTGCTCTCGAATACATTTGGATGTAAATCTCTGCCTTGCAGAAAGTTTTTTGACAAATACAACATACTTGCTTTTTTAATTAATCCCGGTTTTACTTCATACAAATGGTTGCCAGTTAATTCTAGTTGTAATAATGTTTGTATGCGGTCAAACAAACCGACTGGCAATGATGTGATTCGGTTGTAAGATGCATTGAAATATGTTAATTTTGGTACTTTGTCCAGGACTCCGAGTGGGAGTGTTGTTAATTTATTTTGCGATAAATCCATCTTTTCTAATAAAGGCAAACCATCAAAACAATTAGCGTTTAAATTCAATAGTCCACAACGTTTAAGCGTCACGCTTACAACTCGATTATTGTCGGATACAACACCTCTTGTCAAATTAGAATCAGAACCGCTGGAAGTACATTCCATATATCTTAATCTATCGTCAACGAATGTACAAGATAGTTTGGTTTCAACATTTGATAGCAACACAAGCGAAACGACCATAAACCATTTGCCTTCGTGCATTGTAGGCTCTTCTGCAACATCAAAAAGTTTTTTTAATTCTAATAAAATAATGTATCCGGTTCACGGTCACGGGTTCACCGACTGTCATGAGACTAAATAAGCACGGCGATTGCAGTCTCTTTTACCCAAATACAAAAAGGGGTCAAGAGCTCATTTATAAATCACCTGGGCAAAACTTTAATGCGAGCCTAACGAATTCATATTCGGTAGTATGCTTAAAACAAAATAACAAAATTAAAATACCTCAAAGATTTACGAGATTCTGCTTTTAAAAGAAATTATATAACACAAACGCTATGAATGAAATATAGTATTTATCTTTTTATGTAGACAGTACATACAAAAAATACATTACCAATAATAATTTAGCATGTATTTTTAAATACGTTTACGTACTTTAACTCAGACAACAAGTAGCTTTCGCAATACCCTTTATTAGGTCGCATTTGTGACAAGGGTTGAGCTATTGTTAGCTGGCAACACATGACACCCAGCGATTGTTATGCATAATAACTACTTCCAATGATATCTTAATGATTTACCTGAACCTTATTGTATCTTTAATTCCTAATTAATAATTTAGTTGATCGTCACATGAACTTGGCATTGTAAACAATAGTTTAACATTATTAGTTTCTAATCTGATTTCTAATTAATTTTGTATAAAGATTGTGAGGACGCGCAGTTGTGACGTTATTCGTTATAAATAATTCTTTGTACAACATTACGCTGTCTCAATAAAGCGAGTGTATTAGTTGTTGGACTATTTTATTCTACGAGACCTACAAATTATAACATTCTAAAGGGCACAAATTATTTTGTGTACATAAATAACCAAAACACGGCACACAAATCTATACAATACAAAAAAACACAAAGAGACTATTTACCTTGTAAAGTCAATTGATAAGTGTGTGGAGAACGTTTATAAACGCGGTGTGAACGTCCGGTATGTGAGGAGAATAGGACACACACTGTACTCGTTTATACAGGTTCTTCCCCACAGAAATGACGCCCACAGGGCAAATTACATTTACGCTTAACGATATAAGATTTGTGAAACAAGTATGTCGACGCTGGAAAGTAAAAACGCTGTAACCCACAAAAAAAAATTTAAATGTCGAAAAACATTTCAACTTTTTAAAAAAAAATTATAACTTTCGTGTCTGTGGAGTAGAGTTGTCGTTTTTGGACACAATATTTATTATTTTTGCTGAATAAGTATTGTACCACGGCATTAACCTTTTTTTTTTTTTGTTAACGAGAAGGAAATCTTCAGAAAGATACCCCGCCTTCTGGGGGGAAGGCGGCGGTTATGTGGGGTTTTTACCCACTAAAACCTCCCCGGTGGCCCTTCCTCGGTGCATGGTGAGGGGCTCCGGGATCTCCAGTGGAACGCACCGGAGCCCCTCTGCACTGTGCTCATAGAGAGCACTTCCCGGGGAGGTTACTCCCTCCCCCCCTGTGCCCTCGCAGTGCAAGGCGACACGGGCCAGCCGATGTCGCCTTCTTCCCGGGTCCACCTTGGCGGACGACAAAGGCCCCCACCCTTGTCACCCAATGAACCCGAGGCCCCTTTTAGTCGACAGGCAGGGGATACCGTAGTCTTATTCTTGAGAGCCCAGAACCACGGCATTAACCTTTTTTTTGTTGACGGGGAGGAAATCTTCAGAAAGATACCCCGCCTTCTGGGGAAGGCGGCGGTTATGTGGGGTTCTTACCCACTAAAACCTCCCGGTGGCCCTTCCTCGGTGCATGACGAGGGCTCCGGGATCTCCAGTGGAACGCACCGGAGCCCCTCTGCACTGTGCTCAAGGAGAGCACGTCCCGGGGAGGTTACTCCCTCCCCTGTGCCCTCGCAGTGCAAGGCGACACGGGCCAGCCGATGTCGCCTTCTTCCCGGGTCCACCTTGGCGGACGACAAAGGCCCCCACCCTTGTCACCCAATGAACCCGAGGCCCCTTTTAGTCGCCTTCTACGACAGGCAGGGGATACCGTAGTCTTATTCTTGAGAGCCCAGAACCACGGCATTAACCTAGAGTATTCCGAAAATAAAATAAAAAACACGGTACAAAAAATAAAAGAGAAGTGTCAATCTTGAAAATCCTATTTTCGCTGTTTTTCATATAATTGTTACAAGTCATAATCATTCGACGCATTTTTTTTTCTGATGCCAACGATGTAAAAAATTGGCCATTTGCGTCACTTACTACGCTTTTGCTTTCCAGCGTCGATATATAAGTAATAATAAAAACCGACTTCAAATCAAATCAACTAATTAAACATTTAACGCCACTACGCACGTACGCTCTCGTTCTAACCGACTTCAAATAAGGAATTCTCTCTTCGAAAGTTTTCAATTCGACTGTTTTTTTTTGTTATGTTTCTTACTTTAGAACTTTCGACTGGGTAAACAGATTTTGATGATTCTTTTTTTTATTACAAAGCTAGTGGTTTCCGTGTGGTGCCATATTAACTTGGTTCTACCAGTGGCGTCCATGAGAAAACCATATTTCTTAAAATAGATCGTCCGCACGTAGCCTTAACGTTAAATCCATCAATGATTTGATTTGAAGTCGATTTTAGTGTTCAGACGTATATATACTTGGAAAGTAAAATATCATTTTGACTTATTTTGTACAACTTTTAACAGCTTTTACATTTAAGCTTTAATAAACGAGGGCACTCCCTTGGTCGCATCCTCCAGCATTGGAATCCTTGGCGTCGATATATCGACTGTCGTTCAGTTTCGTGGTCACTTGGAAGACAAAGCCAAATTGGCCTCCAAAAAACTTTGCATACTCAGTAGAGCAAGACAGTATTTCACGCCTGCCCACCGTCTGCAACTTTACAAGGCGCAAGTACGGCCTCATATGGAATACTGTTCGCATCTCTGGGCCGGGGCTCCCCAATACCAACTTCTTCCGTTTGACCGTGTACAACGTAGAGCTGCTCGAATAGTCGACGATCAGGGTCTTTCCGATCGACTCGACCCTCTGAGTCTGCGAAGAGATGTCGGTTCTCTTTGCATCCTGTATCGCATATACCATGGGGAGTGTTCTGAGGAATTGTTCGGAATCATCCCAGCTACCGATTTCCATTACCGCACATCTCGGCAGAATTACAAATTCCACCGCCACCATCTAGATGGTTGGCGTTCAACGACCGTACGTTTTTCGCGTAACTTTCTCCCACGCACTGTCAACTTGTGGAATCAACTGTCGCCAGCGGTGTTTCCGAACGTTTACGATTTAGGGACCTTCAAGAAACGAGCCTATTCCTATCACACAACAGCACCACAACGCACCTACAGCTCCTCTGGTACTGTGGATGTTCATGGGCGACGGTGATCACTTAAGATCAGGTGAGCCGTATGCTCGTTTGCCACTTTTCATATAAAAAAAAATGCAATACAATTTATCATTGTTATTTGTCCACTTGTAAGCACAATCAAGTGTGTCAATTGTTAAATATAAACTATAAATGATTACTCACCAGTATTAATCCAATATATCAACTATAGTAACGGATGGCTTCCTTTATTGGTTATGGTTGTTATAGCAATCAAAAATAATACACATTCATGTAAATAATCCACTTTAGATTTGTTTATTCAAGTATGAACAAATTGTAACACAGCTTGATATATTTATTTAGGAATAACAGAAAATGTATAATACACGCGATTCTGGTAAAACCTGTTGCGTACTGACGCGAGCGCCATCTTGTGATGACTTCATTCTTTTGCTAATAATAGTTTTTATCTGTAAGATGTCTCTTTGGTTATTTTATTTAAATAAAAGGAATCAATTGCTTTTGTAAATAGGTGAAAGGTTAAGATTATATATTGAAACAATAATTACATTGATAAATATTTTATTGCGGTAAAATATATTATACAACGGCGTAGCATTTCTCTTATCTAATAATTTTTCCTTGACGATTGCACTTGTCAATATAATTTTCTCTCGCTGAGAGTTAACTGATGGACTGCCACTAAAGCATTAGTCCGCCATTGTGAAGCTTAATTTAAGGCGTTTTAAATAAAAGGTAGTAAATAAATACATATACATGAAGAGCAATTAAATCACAAACTTTTTTTTTAATGACGAACTACAAAGATTGGCCAGAGAAGCTGGCCTTGACTGCTTCACCGGATTGAGAGGTGGCATAGCTCTTAGGTCGCTTAGCCTGAACCTCCATTGCTAGTAACTCGACACAAGGGTCCCCCCGGTGAGGGGTAACCTCGGCTTGGACGGTTACTATGTTACGCGTAAGCATGCCGATCCGAGGGCGCCCGAGAGGGCCGAACGGATCGGCATGCTTACGCGTAACATAGTAAATCACAAACCTAATAATCATCAATTACGGTAGTAGCGAAATAATGTTGACAGTTGAAACTATTGTTTCTTGTCTTTGACATGTGAATTCGTCGGAAGTTGTCACACAAACCGGTCGGTTGCCATCAAAATAATTAGATTCGTAATTAATATTAAGTCTTTTTACTTCACGTAACAAATCCAATAAACAAGCACATTGCCAAGGGTTGTGATCGAACAAAATGATTTAAAAACAACAAAGTTTCTCTGTTGTTGGCAGAAATTATGTTGCAAATTTGTTATTTTGTTATCAACAATATTCAAAACTGCAATTGGGTGTCCCTGAAAATATTAACTCGTAACACTGTTATCATGTTATGCGACAAATCTAGTATGAACAAGTTTGACAAATTATTAAATAATCTTTTGGAATAGTTATCAAAGAATTTTGATTCAAATTAAGTATAGCGAGCATCTTTATTGCATTAAATGAATACTCTTCTATGTATTTTAATTGGTTCCCTGACAAATCCAATATTTCTAAATTTTCAAGTGTATCGAATGTATTTTGATATATTTTATTTATATGATTAAGACTTAAATCTAAACCGGTTAAAGTTTTAAATTAGGTGCCGTTAGAAACGCAGGAAATTCTGTGAGACCACAATTATTTAGTTGTATCGAAGATAACTTTTTAAACGAACTTAACAAATTATACGGAGTACCTGACATATTGTTACCAGAAAATCTTAATACTTCAATGTTCTCATTATATTTAAATAATTCAGGGTCCAATTTGTGTCCCACAAAGTGGTTGTTTGACAATTCTAGAAATGTTAAATTTATCAACGAATCAAATAATCCATTCTCCAATGATTCCAACGAGTTATTATTTAAATAAAGTTTTTTCAAATTGACATTCATTTTAAATATTTCAACAGGTAGATTGAATAGAAAAGTATTTGATAAATGTAATTCTTCTAACTTCGTTAGACCATCAAACATGCCAATTGTAATAATGTGATCCTCTATTAGGATGTTTGACAATTCTAGAAATGTTAAATTTATCAACGAATCAAATAATCCATTCTCCAATGATTCCAACAAGTTATTATTTAAATAAAGTTTTTTCAAATTGACATTCATTTTAAATATTTCAACAGGTAGATATAATAGAATGTTATTTGATAAATCTAATTCTTCTAACTTCGTTAGATTATCAAGTACGCCAATACTTAAATAGAGTAATTCATTTGACGAGAGAACCAGGCGTTTCAATAATGGTAGCTCTTCAAACGCGTCATCATCTATGTCACTTACTAGGCAATCAGTTAACAAAAGAACCGTGGCATTTTTATAATTGGTTAACATTTTTTTTTCCAAGGTATAACCTAAATTTGCATTGTCATTTCTGCATACAACAATCTCACCGTCATCGTCGTCATAGTCGCAAATAATATTGGCATTGATATATTTTAGAATGCAGAAGCACATTATAATTATCCCAACGCCAACTCTTACCGTTGCCATTCCTGTAACATGAATAAAATAAAAAACAATCTCTCAAGTCGTCTTAACCCTAGCGGGGTAGATAAAGGCCTTCGCCAAGCTTAGCACTAAGCACATTTTTTTAGCAAATGCTTTTTTTGTTCTTAAATCTGCAATTCATTGATACAAGCCAACAGGTATACCGCTACTCTTAGATCGTAAACCGAAACGATTAGCTATTAGGCAATCACTGCATTAACAGCAGTAGCGGTAGCTCAATGTCCGGGCGGTTGACTCAAGTTGCATAGTACGCTAGCAACCCGAATTCGATCCCCGGTGCCGGCACCAATGAACTTGTTCTTGCAATTTTATGTGTTGATTTACAAGGAAAACATCGTGAGAAATCCTACATGTCTTATACAATCTTACTAAGACATGACGTGAAGTCTGCGAATTCACAGTAGGATTGTGTGGCGGTCTATACCCTTATACTCTCTTCACAGAGAAGGCCTGTACCCAACAGTGGGACATATATTTATTTATATATATAGGGTGTATCATTGTATGTATAACTTTTAACTACTAACTGACGTGACGTTTGACTATTGACATGAACCATCTCCTGACACAAGCATTACCTCGTTTGAAATGGTTCACAAGAATGTTAAGAATATTTGTGCAAAAGAAGTACATCTTTTCCAATAAAAAAATAATCATCTAAATCGGTTGGCGAGATATTGTGTTGTTCGTCCATTACTTTATCAAATACTTAATGCAAATTTAAGACATATGTTTTTCTCCTGGATGCCATTTTCAGATTTGGATCAAATTGAAATGGGAACATGGGAAGCATATTCAAATAAAAAAAAGAATCATCAAAATCGGTTCAACCAGTCGAAAGTTATGAACAAACAGACATAAATAAAACATACAGACGAATTCCCTCAATTCTAACAATAAAAACTAGCAAAAACGATAACTATGATATCGATGAACGTTCATTTTGACACAATTATTATGACGGACTTGAAGGACCCAGGTGTGCAATTATAGAAACATACATAAGTCAATGAGTGGCATTGACTAACTAATCTCAATATCTCCAAAACTTTACACCCGATTGACTTTATAAAGCCATTCCAGACAATTAGACATAAAAATTTTGTTATATGTATGGCTTATTTAATATAATTAATTTAATAGCCACAAGAAACCCTATCCGCAGTAGCCGGCTTGGTCGATTTTTTTTATTAATGACGAACTACACAGATTGGCCAGAGAAGCAGTCCAGCTTCTCTGGATTGAGAGGTGGCATAGCTCTTAGGTCGCTTAGCCTGAACCTCTATAGCTAGTAACTCGATACAAGGGTCCTCCCAGTGAGGGGTAACCTCGGCTTGGACGGTTACCTTGTTACGCGTAAGCGGGTATCGGAATGATCCGAGAGCACCCGAGAGGGCCGAAGCGTAGTCGAGTAGCCATTAATAAATAGAGGAATAATTAAAAATGTATGAAGTTAACTTACCGCAGTGATATCAGACGAATGAGTAGGAAAATTGAAATAGTATCTTCTCTAAATAATATATATAACGGATTCCACCAAAATTGTACACTAAATTTATGTTGAGGATAAGAAAGTGTATTAATATAACGTTCCTTGGAGGATGTGCGCAATAGACGTTACTGTACCAAAACCAGTTTGATACTGACAGCAATTCTGCCCACATTTTCCTCAATATTTGTATACACCGAATCGAAAGGACACAGCACTTATTTTTTTTTTACCGCTTTGTCATATTCCAAGTATGTATAGACTTACTTAATCTAAGATCTAAGAGCTATGCCACCTCTCATACGGTGAAGCAAAGTCGAAGTCAAAGCCAGCTTCTCTGTAGCCAATTTGTGTAGTTAGTAATAAAAAAAATAACATATTTCAGCGAATTGAACAAAAGTTCTACGGTTTTTGACGCCGTTTAATCTTACAATTTTAAGTAGTTTCAACCGACTTCATAAAGAAAGAGGTTCTCAATTCTTCTTTATGTTTTTTTACCTCCATAACTTTGATGATTCTTTTTTTATTTGAAAGCTGGTTGCTTCCCGCGTGTTCCTATTTCAATTTTATCCAATTTATAAATTTGCGTTGACTATGTACGCGAGAACTGGGCGAATGACTCAATATCACGCCAACCGATTTCGATGATTCATTTTGTATCGGAAAGAATGTACTTCAATATTAGTTTGAAGATTCAATAGCCTAATGGTTTAGGGTACGGCCTGCGAATCGTAAGGTCGTGGGTTCGCATCCACCATTCGACTATTGCCGTGAACCATGTCCTAGCACAAGCTCAGTTGGAATGGTTCACAAGATTGTTAGTAATATTTCAGGAAAAAAAAAAAGAAATATTGCTAGCTTTCCTTTTTGTTAAAAAAAAAAGTTTGATTAGGTTCTGATTAATTCTATTTCGTAATATTCCTACGAAAAATCGAAAATACAAAGTTGGCGTTTAATAAAAAATAGCTTTTGGATTCGATTTAAAGTTTTTGGTCGTAAATATACACACTGTAACTTTACATAGTTCAGTAGTAATAGTTTGATAAAATAAAATGCAAAATATTATTTGTAGAGGAACAACGTGACCTCGC
Organism: Meandrusa payeni; assembly: GCA_029286785.1. Lineage (NCBI taxonomy): Eukaryota > Metazoa > Arthropoda > Insecta > Lepidoptera > Papilionidae > Meandrusa > Meandrusa payeni. The sequence continues at coordinate 6,343,570 of JAGSMX010000023.1, forward strand.
AGAAAACCATAGAGATATAATAGGACTTTCAATAAAATAGCACAAGAAATCTAATGAAATCTATTAACTAGTAAAAGTGCAAGGACTCGCATCCAAGCACAACAAAATATCACCCTCAGAATGATCCTAAACGCCCGGCGCGTTACGTCAGAAATGACGTAATACACCGCGATTTAGGCATAGAATCGATCCACGAATTTGTCACGAGACTAGCTCGTAACTTATTCGCCCGCGCGGACAACGGTCGGTACGAACACCTGCGCGGGTTCGCCCCGCAACACGCGCGTCCTCCTGACGTGCGCCGTAGGTTCAAATTCCCCTATTCTTGGGAGCTTTTGATCACCTAGGCCGATATATTCGCACCTCTCTCGACCTCCGTCTCAATCGAGACCGAGAGGTCGGGAGGGCGCAGAAGATAGCTTCGTCGCGGCTGACGCTTGAGGGATTAGCCTCGACGTAAAAATAGTTATTCCTAAAAAATCCGTTCTAAAACGGTACCCACGACCAGGGGAGCAGTCGCCGCCTGCGCTGATAACCCGGGTAATGGGGTAACACCCCGAGGCCCGTACCTGCGAGGTTTCCGTGAACTTTGTAGATGACTCTTGACTGAATGAAATGTATTCAATATATTTTAGTAAAATTTAAAATACTATACATAAATTGCCATATAATTTTAATTGTTTTAAATTTCCAAAAAAAAATTTTTTCGCCCAACGTGGGGCTCGAACCCACGACCCTGAGATTAAGAGTCTCATGCTCTACCGACTGAGCTAGCCGGGCTGGTGTACCAAATACAAAAAAAATTATATCATGTTATAAATTTCGCTTCGACTTTGATGCATAAACTTGTTTCAATCTGTTGAGAGTACAATTTCTTTACTCACTATATTACGACGTCCATTTTGTTTAATTAAAAACTAGTTTGAAGAAAATTCAATTTAGTAAGAAAATAAACATTGCAACATTCGATTCAAAGAGAGACAGCATTATTACAATTTACTTCTGTAACTACACCTTCTTTTGTAATATTTAGATAAATTTTAAATACGAATTATATAAGATATAAAAAATATTTAAAAACCAGCTTTCATTAAAATACTACTAAAATCCAATATGTAAATTTATTTTTACAATTATGTATTTATTGTATTTATTTTAATTATATATAATACATTATCGTAAGAAACAAGGTCAAAGGTTAAAAGCAAAAGACTACACAGGAATACTTGCTTTCAATTTTATTGAAACCTCATAACAATAGTCCCTATTTGTCTACCCCGTTTAGGTAAAACGACAGCATGTTTTTACTATAAAGAAATTTAAATAAGCATGCTTCAAGCATTGGTGATTGTCAAAGTTAATTTTTATTATTCGTGTATTAAGCTAAATTACGTGCTTCCTCCATTTGTATCCCTTTCAATTTAATTCATGTATATACGTATTTATAAATTTGCAATCATTTTTCTACAGGCGCTTAAAATATTTTAAACATATAAAAAGTTTTTTCGTCAATGAGCCTCTATGATATATAAGAAGTATGGGAAGTAGTGAGACCTAAATAAAGCCTAACCTAGTAGTAGTATATTTTAGTTCTAAGTTTCGTCCTTTGAGTGGGCAGGTTAGACTTCGTCTTCAAAAGGTCAAACACACCTGTATTGAGATGAATGCCCGTTTGTCTCCTTTTTCATAAGAAGAAAACAAAAAAAAATCTATTATCTTATAACTATTCCGTGGGGTATCAACTGATCGTGGTTCGGCCCTTTTGGGTACCTTCGGATCGGAAAGCTCACGTGTCCGAAAAGTCCCAAACCGCCCGAGTCGAGGTTACCCCTTAATGGCGACTCTCTGACGAGTTACAAACCATAGAGCTTCAATCTAACTTTCCTTCTCCATATGTATAGATACATCACATTAAAAGCCTATTATCTTTTCAGATGAAGCTGCGATGAGTAGAGGCAAAATATTAGTTATCATAACAATCTTGCTATCACCCGTTGGAGGGACAGTTTTATGCGATTATAAAGATCGATTTCAGAAATGGATTGTTTGCGCTCCTAGAGACGATGTTCCCGGTAACGATAATTCCATTCTCGCAAGAGGAGCGGTGTGAGACGACGAAAATGTATTAAGCATTGTGCTCGCAATATGCAATTTAACCGAAGTAGATTTGGAACGTTTGAAAAGCTAACATCATTACAGCGCTTAACGTTGTCAGAGAACCGACTGCAGCCATTAAAACTAGGCGTTCTCGATCCAATAACAAATTTAGTTTTTATGAATCTAACTCACAATTTAATAAATTATTTGCCTGCCGACTTTTTTTTTTCTTGTTGACGGATAGGAAATCTTCAGAAAGTTATCCCGCCTTCTGGGGGGAAGGCGGCGGTTATGTGGCGTTCTTACCCACTAAAACCTCCCCGGTGGCCCTTTCCTCAGTGCATCACTGGGGCTCCGGGATCTCAACGTGGAACGCACCGGAGGGCACAGGGGGGGGAGGTTACTCCCCCTGTGCCCTCGCAGCGCAAGGCGACACGGGCCAGCCGATGTCGCCTTCTTCCCGGGTCCACTTTGGTGGACGACGAAGGCCCCCACCCTTATCGCCCAGTGAACCCGAGGCCCCTTTTAGTCGCCTTGTACGACAGGCAGGGGATACCGTAGTCTAATTCTTGAGAGCCCATAACTACAGGGCTGAATACTGCCGACTTATTCCATGGTAACACAGAATTGTTATCGCTCATTTAAAATGGGAATAGAGTGAAAGCAATCCAATTCGGTCTATTCCAACCTTTAGTTCGGTTAGCCAACCTATACTTGTCTGAGAATTATATAATAGGAAGGGATTTACATCCGGATACTTTAGAGATGAATACTAAAATCGGTCAATTGGATTTCTCCAATAAATTTCCATCATCCATTCAAAAATGTGAAATGCTAATTCTAGATGAAAATTATATACAAGAAATCCCAATTTTCGCAACGAAAGACATTCTAAAACTTCAATCTCCCTAAGTCTTAACTTTCCCTAAATCAAATCAGTAGAATTGATGACGTTAACACGTTTAAGAAAATGGAAGAATTACGATTATTATGTTTGATTGATAATAAAATAGAATTTATCAATGAAATAGCGTTCAAGCGTTTAAAAAAATATATTTTTTTTACTTTCTAAACAAATGCTTGGCCACGATCCAACCTGATGTTAAGTGGAAGTGCAATCCTGGATGGTAAAGCGCACTGGCTTAGTAAATGCTTATTCACCTACTCTTAAAAACACGCACATTTTAATCGGAGGGAGAGACAGATGCGGACAAACTATTTCAGTCCTTTGCTGTACGAATAATGAAAGTCTAAGGTATTTTAAATTATTTATTAACACAAGTATATAATATATGTTAATTTATTCAGACTTGGCGGCAACTTCGGTAAGTAAATGTTCACTTTGTTGTATTGTATCATCAATCATGACGTCATCCAAATAATTTATACTAGCGCTCGTCGTTTGTAAGTCACTTGATGTATTATAAGTAATTGAATCGTCCAAACTGTTGGCAGCATTGTGTCCTTCTAGATTATTCGACAAATTTCTCGATAGATCTAATTCGCTCTTCAACTGTTGAACGGCTTGAATTACTTCATTTTGAAAGTTCATGTTCAATTTATACAACTGCTCCGAATGTTCTTTCTCGCGTCTGATTTCATTTCTCAAATGCGTATCCTTAAGCTTTTCATACTCTGTCATTATTCTCACTTTAGATTCGTAAGTGTGTTGCACCATCGATACCAACTTGAATAGTTTTTCTATCACTTTGTCTTTAACTTCTTTTGATATGTTTGGATCGGATTCTAAATCCGATTTCGCGTCCAGAGCTAAGTCATTGGCCGATGAAGGATAACCGAGAAGTGATTTTGACCCGTTTCCATATTTGGTTGTCGTCACGCTTTCTAGTTTCTGCGCTTTCTCCTTTTCCACTTTTTTGGATGTGAAGGCGCCGTGTGTTACTACTTCGGTGAACACGCCCGAGCTCGGTTTGTTCGACTGATATTCCGCTGTCTTCTTGTTCACCTTCTGTAGTAATTCATTATTCTTCTCCTTCTGCACATCATAGTTCGTCTTTTGTAACACTTCATCGTGAACTACCACAACCGCGTCGGGTTTGCCTTCTCGATCCTTCTGGAAGGGACTGCCTGTTCTTTTACTGAAATTAGTCACGGTTAACTTAGACATTTCTAGACCTTGTACGGATTGGTTAATTATACGGGGGTAAACGTGTTAGTGAACTATTACGCGACACGAGCGCATGTTTCTTTGTGCAGTCCGCGCGATGTCAGTCAAGGAACTAATCGGTCACATAATTGTATTGCTGGTGCCTTACCTTTCGCAGTGTGGGTTTCGCTCCATAGTTTTGGATCGTCAGCGCTTCCTAGGCGTGGCAATGAATTTATGATCAGCCAACGTGCCGCCGTGGCGTGGGCTAGAATGCAGTTTGCATTGAGGCCCGCCGTCACCGAATGGCGGCGCATGTTTAGTCAGGTGTTTGTTTAGCAAACTATTTTAACGATAGTGGGATGATGTAAGTCGTCTCGCGGTCATAAAGTCGTGTTTAGTATATTTATTTAACAAAAAAACGAGTGTGTAACGCAACCAAACGACTGAAATTAAACTTCCTCTATAGACCGCCATATATACCACCAGCAACGTATTAAACGGTACCAAACATGGACGACCTCTTTTATTTTCTATACCGTAGTTACGTTTCTTTGTTAAAGTCGGATAAAAACGAGGATTGACTGACAGAATAAAAATTTATTCGACACAAGAAAACAGAAACAACAGATAAAACAAGACAAAAAACAACATAAACAAAAGCAATTAAAATTATGAAAAATTAAAACAAAAGAACAAAATAGACCTTATGCCGAAGAGGTGTTGGCTGGAGGAGGAGGCTCAGCATGTGCTGTGCTCACACAGTAGCACAGCGCTGATTTTCAGCCAAAAAAACCTGTAAAAACTAAAGCGTACGCGATTCGGTTGTGTATAAATATGGCGTTACATACACTTTTATTCATATTATACATAAACATATTTTAATTATATTATATAAATTTAAAGCAGCTATATATGTTTGTATTTATATTTACATATTTAGCTGCCTTAGAGCTATGCTCGGCATTTCTCTAAGGGATAGAATCCGAAACCAAGAAATTCGACGGAGAACAAAGGTGGTCGACATAGCTCTTAAAGTCAGCAAGTTGAAGTGGCAGTGGGCTGGCCACATCTGCCGAGTCAGCGACGGTAGATGGGGGAGGAAAGTCTTGGAATGGAGGCCGCGCATAGGTCGGAGAAGCGTGGAGCGCCCTCCCTCCAGATGGACCGACGACCTTGTTAGGTTAGCCGGAATTGGCTGGATGCGGAAAGCTGAGGATCGCATGTGGTGGAATTCATTGGGGAAGGCCTATTTCCAGCAGTGGATAGAGACAGGCTGATGATGATGAATGAATCTAGCTGCCTTTGTTTTACATATATATATAACCAAATTACATTATAAATAAAGTGTTAATGAACGATTTGTCGTAATTGATTTTTTTTTTATGACGAACTACACAGATTGGCCAGAGAAGCTGGCCTTGACTGCTTCACCGGATTGAGAGGTGGCATAGCTCTTAGGTCGCTTAGCCTGAACCTCTATTGCTAGTAACTCGACACAAGGGTCCCCCCGGTAAACATGCCGATCCGAGGGCGCCCGAGAGGGCCGAACCACGACTCGGTCGGTTGCTATTTCACGGATAATCTAAGAAACATTCAAAAGCTAAACTAACTTTGATTGCCACTTCGGGAAGCGTTGGCGCTGGGAGAAGAAGTGGCCGAAGAAACTCCAGCAAAGCTCCTAACATCTAAGGGGTGGAGCCTGCCCATAAAATAGCGGTAACGCGCAAGGATAATATCGTAATTGATGTTGGCGTCCTTACTTTGAGATTCAGGTAGATAGAAAGTATTTTAATTTGACTTTGAATGAAGTAATGTTGTTTTTACTAAGTTACCTTGTGGTACTGAATATCCACTTTGTGTTTTTTATGAATCTCTACTAAAATATATTCTTATCCGTACCTCGAATGTAATTATTACTCCGAATTTCTTCAAATGTTAATTTTACTTCAGTGTATATGAGGCTTTATAGAGTTTTCCATTTTTAGCACTACCGCTGAAATGGCATTGAATTTTTTGTTGTTTCCCGTTAAGAAAAACCTACTTTATCTTAATGGATTACAGTCTAAATAACTCAATCACCATGCCCCATATTAATGAATTCGTATCATTTGAGGTCGGTAGACTGTGGTGTTTAATTGGGAGCATTCCGAGCTAATTACGCAGTTATCTGCATGGCATAACGTTTAACCGGGTCAAATTTTAGGTAAACAAAGATAATCGGGTGTAAACAATATTTTAGCCGAGCCGTAGTAATGTCCGGGCGGTTAATTATCATCAACCGCTAACAACGGTGAGTTCGATTCCCGGTGCCGGCACCAAGGAATTTGTTTGATGCAATTTTAAGTGCTGATGTCTTTACAGAGAAGACCTGTACCCAACAGTGGGTCTTAAAGAGTGGTTGACTATATCAAAACAAGTATATTTATGAGTAAAACAAAAACCGACTTCATATAGAATAGTAATATACGAAATTAATCAGAACCTAAACAAACTCCTAATAAAAAATTAATCAAAGAAATCGGCACGCGAGCCCGGTCTTCGCGCATGCCGCCCATAAACATATCCTTATGTTAGAAGTAATTCAGAATCGTTTCCTGCGACGAGCCACGGGTGCGCCGTGGTTCGTACGTAATCGCGAGCTCCACGTTGATACAGGGTTACCGACAATAGCCCAATTCTTTAAGCAGGCATCTCGACGGTTTTTCGAGACTGCCACCAAACATTCTAACAAACTTCTTGTAAGTGCCGCCACTTATAAGCCTTCCTATAATAAATTCTGTCGCGTCACCCGGAGGCCGAGACACGTTCTTGACGATCCAGACGACGCGATTACCATTGCACAGGCTAGATCTCTACAAATCCACAAAGCGTCCATTCGCGACCGTCGGAGGTTGCGAATAATCCTTGCGCGTTACCGCTATTTTATGGGCAGGCCCCACCCCTTAGATGTTAGGAGCGTTGCTGGAGTTTCTTCGGCCACTTCTTCTCCCAGCGCCAACGCTTCCCGAAGTGGCACTCAAAGTTAGTTTAGCTTTTGAATGTCTCTTAGATTATCCGTGAAATAGCAACCGACCGAGTCGTGGTTCGGCCCTCTCGGGCGCCCTCGGATCGGCATGCTTACGCGTAACATAGTAACCGTCCAAGCCGAGGTTACCCCTCACAGGGGGAACCTTGTGTCGAGTTACTAGCAATAGAGGTTCAGGCTAAGCGACCTAAGAGCTATGTCACCTCTCAATCCGGTGAAGCAGTCAAGGCCAGCTTCTCTGGCCAATCTGTGTAGTTCGTCATTAAAAAAAAATCGGTTGGCGTGCTATTGAGGTGTTTGTCCATTTGTCGCGCACATAATTACACAAATTTAAGACATGAATTTCTCATAGATGGCATTGCAAGAGGAGTACATCTCTGGTGCGCAGGGTGCGGACCAGCTCCAACAGCCTGAGCATGATCGCTCAAAGGCTTGACTGTGTTTATGTAAACAGATGCTGCGCCGTCTCACATGGGGTAAGGTATTCATAAGCATAGTTAAGCCTTTAGTCTAATATTATATTATATTTTTTATTTTATATTTTAATCAAATAATTATAATAATAATTTTATATTTTAATCTTATAATTTAGTCTAAGGTTGTTATTTCATAGTTATTTAAAATAATGATGAGTCTTTCTTAATTATTTGAATAAATGAATAAAAAATAATAATAATAATAATTGCCAAAACTAGACCAAATGGTTCACTTAGTCGAAAGTTGTAAGGTAAAAAACATAAAAAAATAATACGGACGAATTAACAACCCACTTCTTTTTTGAAGTCGGTTGATAAAATAAAGAGTTCGTTAACGTGATTTTTATAGGCATATGTTGGGTATTGGATTGTATGGACTTCGGAAGTGACAAATGAGGAGGTTCTAGTAGGAGTGGTTCTAAAGTAAGACTCAATGAGAAGCGCAAACTATTGCAGACCATCAAGATAAGTGTCGTATCTCGGTCACGTATTTACGCACGAGAGATATGACCTTCTTCAACTAATTTTGATGGACAAGTCGCTGGCAAAAGAAGTGTTGGTAGATAGAAATCATGGCAGCGGAACATAAAAGAGTAGACCGGAATCGCGTGTGGGCGGCACTGTTTCGCCTCGCAAGAGACAGAAAGACTGCCAATCCTCACTAGTCGGAGAGGCACTCTAAGAAGAAAAACGTGCTGTTGAAATGTTTAGGTTTATGCATGTGAATTCGACCAATGCGATAAGATAATAAGATAACTTCAATTCAAATATAGAGAGACTGAAGACTAGACTAAAGACATATCATCATCATCATCAGCATCCACTGCTGGAAATAGGCCTTCCTCAATGTCTTCCACCGCATACGATCCTCCGCTTTCCGCATCCAGCCATTTCCGACTATCCTTATAAGGTCGTCGGTTCATCTGGAGGGAGGGCGTCCTACGCTTCTGCGTCTATGCGCGGCCTCCATTCCAAGACTTTCCTCCCCCATCTGCCGTCACTGACTCGGCAGATGTGGCCGGTTCACAACCACTTTGACTTGCTGACTTTAAGAGATATATCGATTACCTTTGTTCTAGTCCGTCAAATTTATTCGTTTCCCTTCGTTCATATAATCCCTTAAAGAAATACCTAGCATAGCTCTTTCCATCGCTCGTTGTGCGCCTTTCAGTCCAACGGTCAGAGACCAAGTTTCTGCACCGTAGGTCACAGCTGGGAGGACGCACTGGTTGAAGACTCGTATACAAACATAGATCATCATACGCATATATATAATCGAATCAGTTTCTTATATAAATCGCTTTAAATGTTTTTACAAGAATGGACCATGGTTAAAGACTGTGTAACTTGAGCTGAATACAAATCGACAGACAAAAATTCGTACAATTTACGCTCGCCCTAAAAACGATCGCGGAGTGGGCTTATCGTATGTCTTGCAATTTACAGTTTTTACTTTCCGTTACACTTTTTGGCACTACATGAACTTTCATTGGTTGCTGAATACGTCTTATACGAGCAGATAGAGATGACAATCGATATCTCGCTCACTTTGTTTAAATGCCCAAATTATCTTTAACCGACTTAAAGAAAACAGTGACATAGATAGCAGATGGCAAGATGAAATCCGTCAGTAAGCTTCTACTAATGTATACCCGTATTTGTCGGTTTCTAAGTATAAAAAATCCATTTGTGCCTGGTGTATGGCGATTGAAGATGAAGCCGTGGTAGCTCAGTGTAGCCGTGGTAGCTCAGTGTCCAGGCGGTTGGCTCTTGTTGCATAGTACGCTAGCAACCCGAGTTCGATCCCCGGTGCCGGCACCAATAAATTTGCTGTTGCAATTTTATGTGCTGATTAACCACGCGCTCGGCGGTGAAGGAAAACATCGTGAGGAAACCTACATGTCTTAGAAAAATTTTCTAAGGCATGTGAAGTCTACCAATCCGCACTAGGGCCGCGTGGTGGACTGTGCCCTTATACTCTCTTTACAGAGAAGGCCTGTGCCCAGCAGTGGGACATATATATTATATATATAAAGGCTGTAACTTTAACTTTATGGCGATTCGCTCACCACCTGTCACATATGAAACCTTGTAAGCTTGATATTTTTTTTTTTTTTATAATTTCTAAGCAAGTGCTTTACTACGATCCCACCTGATGTTAAGTGGAAATGCAGTCCTGGATGGTAAGGCGCACTAGCTTAGTAAATGCCTATTCACTCTACTCTTGAAAATACCCACGTTGTAATCGGAAGGAAAGACAGACGCGGGCAAACTATTCCAGTCCTTTGCTGTACGAAGAATGAAAGACGAAGCAAATCGCTTCGTTCGGGTTTGAGGGATGTTCACAACAAAGGATGAAATTCCGCAGTGCGTCTAGAAGTCCGATGGTGGAAAGGGGATAGGGAATTAGATCATGTAGTTCCTGAGCACACTCTCCAAAATGCAATCTGTAGAAAACCGAAAGGCTAGCTACCTTACGCCTGTGCTCAAGACTGAGCAGATTGGTTTCAGCTGCGTCACCAAATAGCCTCTTAGCCCGCCTCTCCACCGAGTCCAAAGCTGCGAGATGGCATTTAGCTGCGCCTGCCCAAATGTGACAGCAGTATTCTACACACGACCGGACTTGAGCTTTATAAAGTGTTAAAAGCTGTCCCGCAGAGAAGTACGGTCGCAAGATCCCAAGTTTTTTTGCAGCTATCTTAGCCTTAGACTCGATGAATCGTCCATAGTTTAGGGTCGGTGAGATTTCAATACCCAATAAGTGAAAAGGGTTACAAGAGCAATTTCAATATAATTATTTCAAAAAAGAAAGAGATACTAAATTCATCTGGATTTTAAACAGCGCCAATAAAAATAATGTTAGCATAAAACATAGCCAATAAAAATAATGTTAGCTGTTAGCGTTATTCTTTAAAAAAAATGTTTTAGTATGACAAGGCACTCACAGCGCCCCTTATGAACCGATTTCGAAAATTGTTTTTTTCTTTGGTTGAAAGTATTTAGATTCAATAAGGTCTCAGAATTATCTCGCCATAGGACTTTGGAGTCCGAAGATACACCAGCTAAGTTTCTCCTGTAAAACTCGTATGAAAGAATGCTTCTGATTGTGATATTGATATCATCATTGCAGCAGTAAAACATCCACTGCTGGACATAGGCCTCCCCCAACGATTTCCAATAGGACCGGTTGTAAATGGCTTGCATCTAGCGTCGTGCGGCCTATATGAGGTCGTCAGACCACCTTGCGGGTGGACGTCCTACGCTGCGCTTGCCGGTCCGTGGTCTCCAATCGAGAACTTTTCGGCCCCATCGGCCATCTGTTCTACGCACTGTGTGCCCTGCCTATTGCTTTTTTTTTGGTAACGGGAAGGAAATCTTCAAAAGATACCCCGCCTTCTGGGGGGAAGGCGGCGGTAGTAGGGAAGCCCTTTCCTCGGTGCATGACGAAGGGCTCCGGGATCTCCAGTGGACACCGGAGCCTCTCTGCACTGTGCTCAAGGAGAGCATGTCCGGGGGGTAGGTTACTTCCTCCCCCCCTGTGACCCTGCCTATTGCTACTTCAACTTGCTTACCCGGCGAGCTATGTCGGTTACCTTCGTTCGTCTACGGATCTCCTCATTCCTGATATGATATCGTAGAAGATGCTTATGAGGCCATTGGTGAATATTGATAGGTTTATGACAATCCAAGATAAGGTAAACACTAATCATCACTAACATCAGCCCCGTAGTCCTGGGCTTTTAGAATTAGGCTATTGTATCCCTCGCATGTCTAGTGACTTAAAGGGGCCGGTTTACGGACGACAAGGGTGGTGTTTTTTTTATCACGAACTACACACATTGTCCAGATGGCCAGAGAAGCTGGCCTTGACTGCTTCACCGGATTGAGAGGTGGCATAGCTCTTAGGTCGCTTAGCCTGAGCCTCTCTCGCTAGTAACTCGACACAAGGGTCCCCCGGTGAGGGGTAACCACGGCTTGGACGGTTGCTATGTTACGCGTAAACATTCCGCTCCGAGGGCGCCCGAGAGAGCCGAACCACGACTCGGTCGGTTGCTATTTCACGGATATATGGTGGTGGTGTCCTCGTAAAAGTGTAAGGAGATACGGAGTGGCACACGGCGAGCGGCAGAGACGGGACCATGTTGCCTCACTGCGAGGGTGCTGGGAGAGAGGGTTCACTTTCCCCTGGGACGTGCTTCGGGCCAATGCCGAGTGACACCGATGCGTTCCGTTAATTATTGATAAAGCATCTTTTCAATCCCCCCTCAAAGATAGCCCTATTGCGATGACTCCCACTGTTGTGCACAGATCTTCCCTGTAAAAAGAGTATAAGAACATAGACCACGGCTGATTGACTTCCCAAATCTTTCAATTTTTTAAAATACACGCAGGTTTTCCGTCACCGACTAACATGTTGTAAATCGCCACTTAATAAAAATATAAATATACATATAAATTTATTGGTAGGATTCATTTTCCCCGCAATAAGGCGACCGTCTTATCTGATAGGTTTTTATTTGTGTAACTTTGTGTGTGTTTAGTCGATTAGTGATACTTTGAAGTATCAAAGAGGCATTAAATGGAAAATGATTCAAACAAGTTAGAATGCCATCACGCCTAAAGTCACAAGTCGCACAAGCGCTTTGATTTTTAATAAGCATAGATTTTACCGACGCGCAGGTAACTTACCCAACCGATCATGACACTCATTAATATATAATTAAAGGATAGAATTGTAAATAGTGTTCACTTTCACCGTTGGCGGAACTATTCTGACAACAGCCGTTGCATTTGTATTCCATGTAGGTACTACTGCCGATCACAAATAATCGAGGCCTTGATAACACTATGTCGTGTGTAATTTGTGTGACATATATAGTTACATTATGTTACTAGAAGCGGAGTAGGCTATGCTCGGGGTATCTCTACGAAATGGTATCAGAAACGAGGAGATCTGTAGACGAATGAAGGTAACCGACATAGCGACCGTGTAAGCACGTAGAACAGATGGCCAATGAGGCCGAAAAGTTCTCGATTGGAGAGCAAGGACCGGCAAGTGTAGTGTAGTTAGTTAGTACTTATGTTCGTTCAAGGCAAAATGCAGCTGCGTTTGTTTTGGAAATTTTTGGGGAGGTCTGGGGTGGATGTTCTACGGCTAAAATGATGATGATTATGTTACGCTGCAATATAGAGCACCTAGCGCCGTCTTAGCGAGCCTTGTTGGCACGGCTACCCCTCCGAAGGTGGATAACCGGGCTTGCCGTAGCCCTAGTCCTAGGCAGCCAGAGCTGTACACTTAGTATGCTTTCCTCTCCGTTAGAAGTCTGGAGCCTCTTTAAATGCACTGACGGGCAACGATGGAAGTTGAGGTAGAATTCTCATCTCTAAGGCGAGGTATCTTTTGAAGATTTACCGAATTGAGAAACTCGTCCTTTATTTGATATATAATAATGAAATTATAAAATTGTAAATTTAAATCATTGCCTACCTCCTACCTACGTCCAAAATTCCAACATCAACATCATGAACAGTCCGCAGTCCACTGCTGGAGACAGACCTCAGCTAAAGCACGCTAATTTGCGCGATCTTTTTTTTTAAGAGGAAGCCAACGTACTATGTGTTTAACAATAAATTTTAAAACAGTTCGACTAAAGCAATTTTACTTAGTACATAATACACTTGAAGCCTTTTAATTAATATTCAAAATACCTTATAATATAACAAAAAAAGAAAAGAAAAATCTTCGGCTTCAAGCTTCCATCAGTAACTGCGCTGTCTTGAGCATACCATCGCTTCCAGGGCTCGTACGCTCTGCTTACGAAAACGCGCTCAACTCTACAGCACGTATATATAAAGCGGACGGCAAATGCTGACTCTATCTACCCCGCTAGGATAAAAGGTATATACAAGAGTTCATTTAAGCTCAATGAACACGACTACTTTAAGGATTTCATCGCGTTCTGATGGTTTTTTTCAACATCTACACTTTTAGGCGGTAATTTTCATGGAGAACCCAAAACGTTCTACATCTCTCATCATATTTGTTGTAGGTTTTTGTCTGGTTTGGCCCCGTAGTTCTGGGCTCGTAGAATAAGACTACGGTATCCCCTGCCTGTCGTAGAAGGCGACTAAAAGGGGACTCGAGTTCACTGGGCGACAAGGGTAGCTTTGTCGTCCATCAAGTTGGACCCGGGATAAAGGCGACATGTCGCCGTGCTCTGCGATAGCACAGGGGAGGTATTAACTCCCCTCCCCCCGGGACGTGCTCTCCGAAGAGCACAGTGCAGAGGGGCTCCGGTGAGTTCCTCTGGAGATCTCGGAGACCCTAACATTGCCCCGAGGAAGGGCCACCATTGGGGTTTTAGTGGTTAAAAAACCCACACTGGGCGGGGGTGAAATCTTCTTGAAGATTTCATCCTCGTCAACAAAAAAAAGGTTTTTATCTGATTATTTTATAACCGACTTCAAAAAAAGAGGTTGTCAATATCGTCTGTACAAAAAAACAATCAACGAAAAAAGTACTTTTATTCAATGTTATCCATTAATAATGTCATCTCTGAAGTGACAGGTTCAATGATGACAATTTAGAATTGATTTTGTATGCAACAGACGCGTGCGGTGTCACTTCTCCTCCATATTAAACGTCTGGCCACTTCGCACTATCCACCTCTCACTTCAACAACATAGAGCAACGATTCATCGGACAAAGACGAGCTAACTCGATCGTGTCGCTAACGAATCAGGGTACGGTGTCACAAACAACAGAAAAGGCGCCCAGCAATCAACGATTCTAAAACGCACACCCAAGCAGCACGGACATTAGAACATAAGCCGTTTTACACTCGAAGCCGCGTAGAGGATTCCGTATCAAATAGCTTTCCCTTACACTTGGATCCTGTACATTCCGATAGGTCGTAAACGGACGATTGGCCCGTACGTTGGAAGACAATGCGTACCGGAACCATGGAGTACGTTCTGAATTTGAAATAGCTGTATAAAAACGGACGGGCGGCTCTCGAATCTATCACAAACTCACTAGCTGTCTTCGAGTGAACATCGGGAAGTAAACCAAGGTATACGGAAATGGCAGCTAAAGTGGTTTGTCTGGTCGCTCTGGCGCTGTTCGGGAGCGCCGTAGCACAGCCCTCGAAACAGGCCTTCTGGAAGGGCACTCCCATGGACAGTATGGTCGAGGAGATGAGGTCAGGGTGCGATGAGGGCGCGGACCCAACCGCTTGCATCAAGTACAAGGTGATGTCCCTACTAGACAGCATCTTCAAGAAGGACACATTCCAGGTATTTATCATTACACTCTCGTGAAAGATACGGATCGCGTCTTTTAACAGAGTTCTCGTTATACACCGAGCAATTGTCACCAGATCTCAGACGCGGTGGAGGTGACAAAGAACGGTGCTGGCAGTGATTTCACCGGCCGCTCCTCTGGCGATTTCTTCGACGGCATCGAGAGCTACATCCAGTCCCATGATGTCACCTTCCAACTGCCTATCGCCGACACCAAGGTCACCGTGAGCCCAAGAAACCTTGACCATGACGAGCTAAGCCTGAACATCAAATTCAACAAGGAAGGCGCCCGCTCTGTCGGTGAGGCTCGCAAGGCCAAGCTTAAGAAGATCATTGTGCCCATTCTTGTCTTCGTGCTCCTCAAGGCCATGACCCTCATCCCTCTTGCCATCGGTGTCCTCGGACTGAAGGCCTGGAACGCTCTGCAGCTGTCCTTCTTCTCCTTCGTTGTCTCTGTTGCACTTGCTATCTTCCAACTGTGCAAGAAGGTAAATAATTAATTGATTCAATTATCAATAAATTCAATATCGAAAACGTAAAGATCACAAAATATCTGCAAAGAAATGTTCAATTATTTCACGTGTAATGCACAGTTTTTTAAATGTAAAGTGTTGCCATGTTACAATAAAAAAAACAAAGCAAATGAAAATTATTTTTGCACGCAACACTTGCCATTGCACCCTTTCTATGCACACCATAAACAGCGCAATTAATTTTCTTAGTGCTCAGCTTAGTAATTATATGTATTGACTAACATATTTCATTTCTTTTATGTCCGCTAACCTTGTAGTTTACCCAGATCGCGGCCGACAACTCGCATCCTCAGATCGCCGCTCACGGGCCGTGGGACGCTGCCTACGCCGCAACTCGTCGCAGGAGAGATGCCGAACCGCAGGAGCTAGCTCAAGAACTGGCCTACAACGCTTACCACTAAACCTAAAATTCCCACGTAAACGACCCGATGACCCGATTTAACGTAAACCGTTCCAAGATTGCTTCTCGAACTTTTAAAATTTCGAACAAGGCTTTCCGAACGGAAACAGTACCAAATAGAAAATGGTTTCCATACGAAACTATGTACGTGTAAATACTGTGTAATACATATTATTTATTATTGTATGAGTGAACGCGTGAATGTGTTGTGTGAATGATAATTTATTTCGTTCAAATAAATCATTGATTACTATCTCACGTTATTTTAATTACGATTCAATCTCACTATATCGTAAAAATGTATAATATTTCTATAATTTTATTTATAAGTCAATAATTTCATTATTTCAAATAATTTAAAAGACCTCTCAATTTGTTTTAATACACATTAGTTCCTATGTATAATCCTAATGTCTGCAACTTGCCTGCAAATCATCACATAACGATATAAACATACAATAATGATAAGATTTATAGGAATTAACATTGACCTAAAATTATTAGTAATAGTGTTACTCTATATTCAACGAAAATTAAATACAATCACAAACCCACTTATACCTTTCCACAAACGAATTTCTTTCCATTAAAAGGTTTTATCAATATGTAAAATTGATTAACATTGTGATGTTTATGTTAATCGTTTTGCAATATACTCATTCATTCATTCACCATTCATGAACAGAAAACACAAGGATCGGAACATTGATAAAATATTTGTGCTCTACAATCAAGTTTGAAATAACTTTTCATTAGATATACAGTGTTTAAATCTAGGTTGTAGAAATTATGTTGACGGCAACAATGAAAGTTATCAGAAACTTCCGTGTATGCCGCCCAGAATAACAATCATTATTTGTGCAAAAAAATCTTGCTTTAAACAGGACACCAAAGGGGAAAAAGGAATAGAAAGTGTCTGACTCATTTGACAGGGTAAATTCGTAGCACGTCGCTGATGATACACATGGCCAGAGAAACTGGAGACCCAATTACATCTTAAAAGAGGGTAGGCACATGTGTGTTGTGCTCCGAGTCTGCTAAACCAATTGTGTCATTTTGACACATTCAGTGGCATCATTATTGTCGACTTTGGCTAGTTTTGGTAATCTGCTAGTTGAGTTTTGCCACTATGGTTTTATGATGACGTACTACTGACACTCGAATATTGTTTTAATTTTTATAATCTTCTACTTAGGGACATCTTAAATAATGGTACGTTTCTATCAAATTATCAAAAAAATTACTTGATATCACAAGTTTTTGATACAAGATTTTTGGCACAATGACAATATGATTGTGATACGTCGTTTTCATAGTGAAACTTTGGTGGCAAAAAAAAGACTGGAAGCCTTGTTCTTGAGTGTCAAGGCAATGGTTTCTTGTCATAATGTACACAAGTGATAATGAGCTACATAGATGTTTAATAAAGTCTAGATTGTATCTGAATCCTTCTTCTTTGAAGACTCCAAAAGAGGACGAGGTCTCAACTCTCTCAACGCGTCTGTATATTTACAATGTCTGTGCACCATAATTTATGAACCAATTTGGGGGTAAAAACAAAAATCGACCCCAAATCAAATCAGTGACGAATTAAACGCTACTAGCGGACGCTCGCTTCCGAACCATTAGGATTATATTACGAAGTTCTCACGCCTATATTATTTCATCTTCCATATTCCTGCTTGTTGTCATTATTTAGTACTTACCTAGTCTTGGACTATCATTAACATACCAATATCAGGAAATTACATCAGGTCTTCTCGTCCGCTATGCGAGTGCGTTCTAACCGTAACAACACATGCTGCGTCACAAACTAAAAGTAGCCATAGCAATGGAGTCTATCTGAAGGACCTGGAACGATGTGACTCGATAGGTAGAGGACAGGTAACTTAGATTATCGACATACTTCACTGAATTACCAAATTGAAGTGAGAAAACGAGTTCTTGATTGGAGACCGCGGAGAGGCAAACGCGGATAGCCCCAAGACTAGGTGGACGATCTTTGCAGGGCGGCTGGATGGGATCGTGCTTTTGAAGACGCCTATATGATGATGATGATGATGCCAATATCACAATTAACAAGCATTAATCCATATTAGTTGGAGTGCCTTGGTATATCGTCGTAACGTGGAAACCCCAGGTCCTATGGCAATAAAATTAAACCACACAATCTTATATTATAATAGCACCGTTCCTAAATCTGTAATTTAGAGAAACACCTACATAATGTAGTTCTCTCGACATCATTTATTTATGTCACTTTTGAACGTGACAGTTCCAAATGTCAACTGGTAAAAAATGTCATGAGGACAACACACGGAAAACATATTTAAGTTTTCATCATCATTACAGCAGTAAAACATCCACCGCTGGACATAGGCCTCCCCACGATTTCTAAAAGACCGGTTGTAGGCGTCATGCAACCAGGAGCGTCCTGCGGCCTTTACGAGGTCGTTAGACCATTTTTGTGTATAAACTAGCGCTTGACCACTATCCCTCCTGGTGTTAAGTGGTGATATAGTCGAAAGATGATTCGCGCTAGTTTAGTAAGTGCCTATTCACTCTACTCTTGAAGGCTCCCACGTCGTACTTGGGTGGTAAAACTGACGCCGGCAACTTGTCCCACTCCTATGCTGTACGCACGATGAACGATTTATCGAATTGAATATTGCGTCCATATATCGATATTTTTTTAATTTGTTTGTTTGTTTGTTAATATCATCTCACTGCACATTGATATATTTTGTTGCACAGAGTCTGTGTTTATCGAAGCTGCCTACAAATGCGTAGACTCTATTATAATTATATATTATTGTCAATACATAAAGCAGTTTTTTATTTGTTTTAATTTTAATAATATAAATTGAACTAAGTTTTTATAACATCATATTGGTATTATCTGTAACGGTGTTATAATTTTTGTTGATTTAAATAAATAAATAAAAGTAAATAAATATTTTATGTAATATCGATATCAATCGTGCACTCCTATTATACATACATATGTGTATATACATAACGTTTGCTTAATTATTAGGCCTGCCAAAGTCTTAATTTTTATTTTTAATTAAAGCTACTTTATTTGAGGTTAAGTCATCGTGGCTTCCCTAGCCTTTTCAGTAAAAAATTATATTATCATAATAAAATTATAATTTTATATATTTTATCAATGTTTCCTAAAAGATATAATTTTATAACTACGGATTTGATAAAAGTCACATCTCGCGATATGTTCTTACAACCACAACAATCATTGTAAGCATTAAAAGCAAAATCTCTCAAATAATGCACGGACATGGAAATTTATTTGCAAATCTTTGTAAAGTTCATCCTGCTTTGGATTACGATGGCGCTGTAGTCAATTATTATTGACATAAATTAAAAAAAAAAGAGAACAACTGTCAAATTTAGTTGGAACATTTGGATTTATTAGAGAAGAATTTCGTTACGACGACCCAAAATGACGTTGACCACGAAATATGTTTTCATTGATTTAGATTGTTTTATGAAAGAAGGGTATAAACAATACGGCTCTATACATTTCGGATTGCAGGTGAGTTGCCATGTCCGCGCTCACGTAGAGCAGAGCTAGCCCTTTTCGCCGACGATACCGGCATTTATGCTTCCGGGCGTTCTCCCGAAGTCATTCTTAAAAAACTCCAGACCGCGGCCGATGCCCTAGGGGATTGGTTTCGGAAATGGAGAATAGAAATCAACCCGGCCAAGAGCGCAGCCATGTACTTCACGAGGCGTCTTCAGTCTCCACCTCGTTGCGTCCAACTTCTAGGTACCCCTATTCCATGGGTTACACAAACCAAATACCTTGGTGTCGTATTAGATCCCAAACTCTGCTTCGGCCCTCACGTAGATCAGGTTAGGAACCGGGCGGCCTACGTTATGGGTCGAATATATCACCTCATTAATAAGAAAAGTAAAATGTCCTTTCGTAAAAAGGTGACACTTTACAAAACAGTTATACGTCCCGTTATGACGTACGCGAGCCCGATCTTCGCGCATGCCGCCCATAAACATATGCATAGGCAACAAGTAATTCAGAATCGTTTTCTGCGACGAGCCACGGGTGCGCCGTGGTTCGTACGTAATCTCGAGTTCCACGTTGATACAGGGTTACCGACAATAGCCCAATTCTTTAACTTTAACTGCCACCAAACATTCTAACAAACTTCTTGTAAGTGCCGCCACTTATAAGCCTTCCTATAATAAATTCCGTCGCGTCGCCCGGCGGCCGAGACACGTTCTTGACGATCCGGACGACGCGATTACCGTGCACAGGCTAGATCTCTACAAATCCACAAAGCGTCCATTCGCGACCATCGGAGCTTGCGAATAATCCTTGCGCGTTACCGCTATTTTATGGGCAGGCCCCACCCTTAGATGTTAGGGCGTTGCTGGAGTTTCTTCGGCCACTTCTTCTCCCAGCGCCAACGCTTCCCGAAGTGGCACTCAAAGTTAGTTTAGCTTTTGAATGTCTCTTAGATTATCCGTGAAATAGCAACCGACCGAGTCGTGGTTCGGCCCTCTCGGGCGCCCTCGGATCGGCATGCTTACGCGTAACATAGTAACCGTCCAAGCCGAGGTTACCCCTCACCGGGGGGACCCTTGTGTCGAGTTACTAGCAATAGAGGTTCAGGCTAAGCGACCTAAGAGCTATGCCACCTCTCAATCCGGTGAAGCAGTCAAGGCCAGCTTCTCTGGCCAATCTGTGTAGTTCGTCATTAAAAAAAAAAAAAAAAAAAAAGTGAGTTGCCAATCAACATTACGAAGAATCGGACATTGTTTAATTCAACATTAGCCTTTATTAAATAAATAATAAATAAATAAAATTTTATTTGGACAAAAGAAAAGAAATATTACAATACAGAACGTACGTAAACTGCTACAGTAGTTGGCAACTGTGTCGCAGCAGTTTACGCCCACCTCGAGACACAAACAATATAAATACAAATTAAACTTATAATTATGTACATAATATTAGAAGAAAAAAGATATAGATACATTATTGTGCATATGTGTGTGTGTGTGCGTGTGTATATATGTGTGTGTGTGTGTGAGTATGTGTGTGCATCACAAGCATCCAGACATAATTGCTTCAGTGTCTTTATAAGTTAAATTTTGCAAGTAGTTTATTGTTCTATTACAACTAAACATAAGATAAATATAAATTGTTCGGTAATCTGATTATAGTTCTATTATATTCTGTTGACATTATTTATTAGAAAAACAGAAACAAAAAATTATTTTAGACTTCTTTTTTTTTTTAAATACTAGCTTCGTTTGTAGTAGTCGCCTCTGCGGCGTAGGCCTCTCCTAAATATTTCTTTCTCGTGCTACTCGCATCTAACAAGATCCACATTTCTGTTTGAAAATGTCTCTCCATCTCTTACCTGGTCTACCTTTTTCTCTTCTTTTGTCTCTCTCTGTTATACGTTTTGTCCATCGGTTTTTGTTCATTCAGGCCTCCGGGTAGCTGGATACGGAATCGGAGGATCGTATATAGAGGAAGGTATTGGGGAAGACCTATTTCTAGCAGCAGTGGGCAGACACAGCCTGATGATGATTTATTTTGGATGTAGAAACGGATCAACGACAAGAGAAACATTATAGTTCTATCCTCCCGGATTCTCTATCCACAAAACACAAGAATGGCGCCGATCAGTGAAGCAAATCTCGTTATTAGAAAATCATAAATATTGGTCCCAGTAACAAACCTGTGGCATTCCTCATTAAAATTCAGTGAACAAGCGCAGGATGCGCTCGATGACCGCCAAACATCGCTTCCTTACCCTCATAACCTACTAGATGCCACATTAGCACGGATTGACTGCCATACTGTGGATTATAATAGCACTTATAGCATGCAAACATTGTCGAAAGCTTCTATAAAACTGATAATTCTTATTCCACGGCGATAACGTCTCATTTCGAATGTAACTTGTTCTATTGCCTCAAAGGCAAAAATGTCGGTATGTTCGGATATGCTTAAATCTATGTAGAATTCGAATAAACACAAATTGGCATGTGGATCACGTGTTCCTATGTAAGTGGACGAACTGTTATGCGCCATATGTTACCTAATATAGACACTCATTTGTTTCGGGATAGAAAAAAGTCTTGTTTTACTTCGATTTCAATGTTATTTCATATGTTCTGTTTTCGTTACAATTTGTTTCAAATATTAAAGTATATAATTGTACATAAATTATAAAGAACAAATAATGAAGGAATATTGGCGTTTTTTAAATATAATGTTACGTCGTAAAGATGCGAACGTCATTAAAAACCACACAGTAAAGTTTAAATAATGCTTAAAAGACGTTGTTTTGAGTGGAATTGAGACGGAAGGTGTGCTCAAGGGATGATTATAGATATATAATATGTATAATTATAGAGAAATGACATATTTTCATTCATATTATAATCATCGAATTATTTTTTTGTGGCTAAAGAAATAGTTGAGAAGACCCAATTTACTACTATGATTAACTGTAATTGACAATCATTTCAATTGCCGCCAAACGGAAGTAGTAGAACAGTCATTTCACAATCCAGACATGACAATGCAAATGGCGACTGCACGCATAACGAATACAAAATGGCGGGCATCCCTTATTGCATAATGTAGCACGGAGACACACGCGAGCTTTTTGCAAAACAAACGCCATTTTCACTTTCCGAGAATGCAATTGTTATATTTATGTAATTGTTATAAAAGGAGTGATAGCCTAGTGGCTAAGTGGTTCATCTCACGCTCTGAAGATCGTAAGTTTACATTACTCCAGTTTATGATGAACTACACAGATTGGCCAGAGAAGCTGGCCTTGACTGCTTCACCGGATTGAGAGGTGGCATAGCTCTAAGAATCGCTTAGCCTGAACTTCTATCGCTAGTAACTCGGCACAAGAGTCCCCCCGGTGAGGAGTAACCTCGGCTTGGACGGTTTCTATCTTACGCGTAAGCATTACGATCCGAGGGCGCCCGCGAGGGCCCAACCACGACTCGGTCGGTTGCTATTTCACGGATAATCTAAGAGACATTCAAAAGCTTGCTTGCCAATTCGCGAAGCAACACTAACATCTAAGGGGTGGGTCACAGTCGGCATAACACTAATGAATTACCGTTGCTTTTCAACATCAAACAAGTATATTTACGAGTAAAAACTAAACCTACTTCAAGTCAAGTTTAAACAATGAAATGGAAAACAAAACGGAAGCACCAGCTTTCAAATAAAAAAGAATCATCAAAATCGGTACACCCAGTCCAAAGTTATTAGGTAACAAAATAAAAGAACCTCCTCCTTTTTTGAAGTCGGTTGAAGCTGGTGGTTGCCTTGTGGTCCCATTCAAATTTGGTTCAAGTTTATAATGGTATAGGCACGAGAAAATCGGGGTTCACTGGGCGACAAGGGTGGGGGCCTTTGTCGTCCGCCAAGGTGGACCCGGGAAGAAGGCGACATCGGCTGGCCCGTGTCGCCTTGCATTGCGAGGGCAGAGGGGTAGGGAGTAACTTCCCCCCCGGGAAGGACTCCCCTTGAGTACAGTGCAGAGGGGCTCCGGTGCGTTCCACTGGAGATCCCGGAGCCCCTCACCATGCACCGAGGAAGGGCCACCGGGGAGGTTCTTTCTTTGTCTTTCTTTGTTTGTTAAATTAAATTTGAAATGAAATTGATGTAAGGCAGTGGGACAGGGCACTGATTCCTGAGATACAGGTTTAACTCCTAGTTCAGGAGTCAGGGAGTTCGTGTATTTGTAAGGAAATTTTTTTTTGAATAAAGTATTTGTATTTGTTTTAGTGGGTAAAAACCCGACATAACCGCCGCCTTCCCCCCAGAAGGCGGGGTATCTTTTTGAAGATTTCCTCCTCGTAAACACACTCAATATCACAGCAACCGATTTCATTGATTCATTTTTTTATTGGAAATTTCATTGTAGTTTGATGATACTTTGGATAGGTTCTGACTTATTTTTATTTCGTAATATTCCTATAATAATTCGGAAATACAAAAAGGGTGTCCATCGCGTAATAGCGTTTAACGTTTGATTATATTTGAAACAAATTCTATCCGAACAAAAGTAATATTTCAACCAGAAACGTTAATCTATAGATATAAAAGAGAATGTTGTTTGATCCTTGCAGGCTCCGAAAAGGCTGGGCCGATTTCAATGAAACTTTCAGGGAATCTTCAGATTGACCTGACCAGTAATCGTGACGATCGGAGCACTTCACTTTTTGAAATGTCAAATACAACATTTATTTACTATGATGATATTCTATTGTTTTATAACACAAATTTGTATTGACACATGCGTTGTGTATATTTATGTCATTATGAACCATATTGAAGTATAATAAAGTATACTTAAGTATAATAAATATAATAATTAAGGATTTTGAAGTATTCAAACAGAGTCATTATAATTGTCTTCATCCGCGCGAGAAGAGAGAACAGAAGAGAATGAATACGAAGAGAAATGAATAATTTAATAAATTGAGAGAGTTAAATTAAATATTTAATGATGAAAGTTTATTGTTTAAATAAAATAAATCCCTTTTATAAAATAGTCTCTGATTCCTCGCTCCCCTAACATGAGTGGGGAATGCCCATATAGTAACTAAATCACCATTTTTGTTAATTTAAAAAAAAAACATTGAAATCCGTACTGGCTGCTGCAGTTTTACCAGAGATTGTCGCATAGCCTATAGCACTGGAAGGAATGGCTCTCGACAACGACGACTAGGCCTGTAGCTTTTATCAGACAACAATCAAAACATTCAGACGAATTCAGCTAAGTTGGGCGGCATTCGGAAAGGATGGGCCGCATTCCTACGTCGCAAACGCCTCTGTGCTTGAAGACAAAAGTCTACGCTAGTATGTCCTCCCAGCTGCGGTGCCGAGACATGGACTCTTACTGTCTGGTCCATGAGGTTACAGTCTCATATCGATTAATGGAAAGAGCTATGCTTAGCATTTATTTAAGAAATAAGTCCGAAATATATTCGACGAAGAACAGAAGCAGTCCTGGAATGGATGCCAAGTATGGGTTAAA
Organism: Meandrusa payeni; assembly: GCA_029286785.1. Lineage (NCBI taxonomy): Eukaryota > Metazoa > Arthropoda > Insecta > Lepidoptera > Papilionidae > Meandrusa > Meandrusa payeni. Next base: position 6,368,578 of record JAGSMX010000023.1, read on the forward strand.
GTATAGGTCGCCCTCCCTTCATCTGGACTGACGAACTTAAAAGCCGGAAGTGGAAAACGGATAATCGTACATGGTGGAAGGCAGCATTGGAGAAGAATCCAGCACTGAATTGACTTGAATTGTTTGCCCATTCTCCTACAAAAGATTGCCAACATACCATCTTTTCGAATGTTATATAAAGATATTGCGAAGTGCGTAAGCGTATTACTTCGAATGTCACCAAAACAATGAAGTACGATTGATTGATATGTACAGAATGGCAGGGAGAGCTGAAGCGAGCCGCATGCTAAATGGGCAGCCGGTTGATTTATAGGCCCGAGTTACCAGCTCTTATAGACACCAAGACATATTACTTAACTGCAAAATAATACGTCACGTAATTAAATTAAGTTTATTGGCATCCAAAAAAAATATGTTCTTACTTGAAGGAGTTTTGTCTCCTTTCGATGGGGATGAAATCTTCATCAATAACCCCGTCTTCTGGGGGGAAGAGAAGGTATGTGGTGTTTTTACCCACTAAAACCCCCGTCGGACCTTGCTTGGTGCATGGTGAGGGCCTCCGAGATCTACAGAGGAATGCACCGGTGCCCGTCTGCACTGTGCTCTTAGGAGTGCACGTCCGGGGGAGAGAGGTTACTCCCGCCCCCCTGTGCCCTCGCAGTGCAAGGCGAGACGGGCCAGCCGATATCGCCTTCTTCCCGGGTCTACTTTGGCGGACGACAAAGGCCACCAACCTTATCGCCCAGCGAACCCGAGCCCCATGTAAGCCGCCTTCTACGACAGGCAGGGGATACCGTAGTCTTTAGTCCGTCCCAGAACTACAGGGTTACTCCTGAACTACCTGTCCTATTCTATCTCCTATCTCAGCAGCAGCAGATATCGAAATGTCAATGTACTAAATTGTGATATTTATGCAAATTTTACTCATTGAATGGAACTAATTTTACGAATTTCATTTTATTTTGAATTCCCAAACCATCGAAACACTCATGGGATTAATCGCCCAAGCCGAAGTACTCTCGCTAAGGCCTTTTAGCTGGGTCATTTCCAATAGAGGTTAAGGTTAGGTGACCTCAGAATTCTAGAAATTTTCAAATCGTAAAACTGTTGCAGCCTGCCTCTAACCTATAAACACATATTTAACAAACAAAATGTCCAGATGTGTCGAACACAATGTAGCTATCATTCTGGCGTACGCAGTCTAAATGAAAATCGTGGGACATCATAAGTGTTTATAGATTTTTGGTTTTCTGTTTGGTTTTGGTTGTTGTTGGACTGTGTTTGTTAAGAAATTTAATTCAGTTGTTCCATTACGGTTTTCGATATTACACCACTGAGATTTCGATTTTGATACAACTGTGTTTGATATCTTTTACATGATGAACTGTTCCAAATATGCCGTTATATTTCGATCATAATGAAAATAGTAGATTACGGTTTTAGGCATAGTAACAATTTAATTGCAATTGGTCGGTTTCATAGTGAAAATGCACTGATAATAAAGTCATAAAGATATGCCGTTGCAGATGATCTAGCACTGGCACCACATAGAAATATATTTTTAAATTTCTAATCTGATTAAAATATGATTTCGAGGATCTATTTATGAAATTATTTTAATATTTTCATAACCAAACGGGCACTCACTCTCACCACCGGGACTTTCTTTAACGAAAATAAATACTTCGCCAAGTATGAACGGCGTTTTCTATTCGAAACACGCGCCAGTACCGCGTGCCTTGACGCCCAAAGGACCAACTATAAATACCAAGCCCATTCAAAAATTAAATCATTGTTGCTCCATTAACCGGCCGCGCCGTACGCTCAATTAATCAAATCTAATGACACAGTGAAAATCGGGATAATGAAGTGCCTCTACCTCCTCCTGGCTTCTGCCGCTCTGGTACACAGTTACGCCATCAAGGACAATGAAATCGAAACGACCCGGTTGAAAACCAGTGACGACCTCCTCGATAGTGTTATTAGTGATTGTTTTGAAGCTAGCTCGCCGATGTCCTGTCTCAAAGTGAAAGTCCTCTCCTTTCTTGATACTAAACTCGGCGCGAGCACGGAATCAGCGAGGGCTTTGGACGAGAAGAACATAGACAAAGTCATCTTCGATAGAGTTGGAAGGATTTTGAACAACAATGAGTTCAGATTTCAACTGCCCGAGTTCCTTTTCCAGAACGCCGAAATCTCCTACCGTGCTGATAGAGGATTAGACGTAAACTTTCCTGAGGAGAAGTCAGAAAACGGCGAAGGTACATGGACCATCCGGACCTCTTTTAAAAAATAAATTAAACGTCACTAATTAGAACTCTCTTTCAGCTCGAGGCATCTTGAAGAAGAAGCTGTTGCTCCCAGTATTACTCCTTTTAAAACTGAAGATGAAAGCGCTGATGCCTATCCTGGTCACTATCATCGGTATCAAGGCTATTAAGGCCCTAATTCTGAGCAAACTTGCAATCACCTTAGTTCTCGGATTTCTTATCTATAACTTGGTGATGAAGAAAGGAGGTACAAATCACATTAACGCAAATTTTTATCAACATTCTCGCAAATCAATGACTAATATTTTTTGTTTACAGCTATGCCAATGATGATGACTCCGACAGAAGCTCCTCCCGCTCCTCAGTACGGTCCACCTGCATCCCAATACGGACCTCCTTCCACGCCTGCTGCCCCTCAGGACTCCTACAATACGCAATGGGAGCCATCCAGCTCGGGACAGTACTCTCGAGTTTGGGATCCGTCTCAGCTCGCCTATAGCTCTTACTACCCTGGTGATTCGAATGCCTCCGCCTCCTCCAACCAATCACCGAGTTACTCCAGCGTTGCATCAATCTCCTCGTCATCGTCGTCATCTTCCTCACCCACCTACTAAGTCATGTAAAGGTAACCTGTATATGTAAATAATGGACGCACGAAAGGAGACGAACTCTGTAAATAGTGTTGAATGCACTCGATGGAATATGGAATGGGCTAGTGTTTAGAGCTAGTTATTTATTGTCAGTATTTATTATTATTTATTGTACACAATAAAAGGACTGTTGTTAAAATATAATGATTATTTTAGAAATAAAACATATCCTTTATTATCATGATAATCTAAAATGCCCTGGTGACCATGACTGCTAAACATGACTCACTGACTTTTGACAGTATCTGCAGGAGACGTTTGGATGGATTATTTCTGGATTTTCTTTTACGTAGTCGGTACGGTTAACCGAATGGAAAATAAAAGAATATTTATTGGTGCATCATTCAAAAATACATATTCAATTTACAAAAAAAAAATAATTTAAAATATATTTTTAACCTGTATACAGATGTAGTGAAATTATTTTCTTCGGGAAAACTCGGATCTATATCGAAATACGATGACATCTGAACTGTCAACGAATGATCGTATTAAATTAGTGACATTTTCATATTATAAATATGGAGCTATTTGAGAGAGCACGATAAATACGAACTTTTCCGAAAAATTACGAAGTAACATCTTTAAGATGCATGAATGCGTCTTAGCAAACGTGACAGAATGCTGACGAAACCATAATCTCACGTAACTGAAGACGTAACTCTACCAGAGACAATAACACTTTTAATCTTGGATCTTGTTAAACAGAACTTTCGTCTAAAAAGCAATTACGTATTCGACATTCCACTCTATACATAACAATGATGGTCACTTAATAGTATCAATGTAAAATCAGACATTAATTTCTTTGCCTTGTGAAATGAGGTTAAAATACATAAGGTGTCATTCAGGTTATAATCTTCCGCTTTCACATGGTCTTCTACTACGTTAAAGACAAAATAAAACCAATTTTGATAAGTATATGACTCATTTTATTATAGCTTGAGACAGTTGTACCAGAAGGATAGAGAAAGATTCATCGAATATGTCAAAGTTTTACACAAGTGTGGAAAAGTGGAAAAATACCAGTAAACTACAAATATTGCTATTATTGTCGCATGTGTGGTTGTCTAAATATAAAATTATTACAATACAAAGAAGTTTTAACTATTTTCTTTCCTTAAATAATCATATCATATTAATGTAAATACAGAACCTATGATTCAATATTTTAACACACTTTAATTAACTTACAAACTAGAAAATAAATAAACGTAAAAACATTTAGATTATCTGTATTTGTAGTTAGAATGTATAGTTTCAAATTTCATAGTGCAACAATTATTTATAAATATATCTAAATACAGTATAAATACTCTATATATATTGGATTCTAGGATCAACTTTTCACTAAACAGGTACTCGTATATCAGGAATTCATTGCTGTGTCTAAAATGTGATGAAGATACCCGAAGTTTTTTACTGGTAACACTCTCAGATAACTTAACTGATCTGAGAATCACTGTCAATAATAATTATTAAAAACGCTCCGCTTTACGATCAAAAACAATGAAGACGTGGCTTCGGCCTTTAAAACTACCAAAATTCTCCTATTCAAAACATGGCTGTATGGACTAAAGTCTTTTACCTTCCCATTAGGGATAAATTAATATCATCATCATCATTAATCAATGTAATAAAATTGCTACAATTATGAATAGCCCATTAGAAATAGCTTCGAATATCTTCTGAAACATTTTACAAGAGCGTAAATTCGGATCATTATAAAACTATTTACTCAATAGAATAAATCAGTAGCTAGTCACCCTTTTGTAGTAAATTGTGATGACCTTGCATTTCTTTAATCGCAAACTTAAAAAATTGAAATGTACTCACATAGATGATCTTGGGGACCAAGCGGTCGAAGTGCACTTCGAAGCCCCAGCGACTGTCAGGGTGAGGCCGAGATATTTCATCTCCGACCCCACCCGGACCAGCACGTCACCTACGCGAACCGACCGGCTGGGCGGTTCCTTAGCTCTGGGAGCTTGTGGAACCATAGCGCCTCAGTCTTGTGAGGCGCTACCTGTAGACCCAGCTCGTGGATTTTGTCCACGACGCATGCCACCCAAGCTCGGCGAGCCGGATGGTGCTATCGAAATCCTCCCCGTCGGACATGACTGGCGTGTCGTCTGCGCGGACGACGCACCGGCAGGAGACCGACTAAGGACCGCGTCGCATGCGAGGTTCCATAGCAGGGGCCCCAACACAGACCCCTGCGGAACCCCGCAATTCACCTCCCTCCGATGGAACTCGTCCCGACCCATGTACTGGATGCACCTGCCATGCAGGTACGCCCCGACGATGCGCTGCGGGTAGGGAGGCACGTGGTGAAACACCAATGCCTCCTAATCGCTCCCCAGGGCAGCGTGTTAAATGCGTTGACTACGTCAAGATTGACGGCCAACGCCACGCCACCAGGTCACTACCTGCCCCGACCGTTGACGGACCCGGAGGATCGCGTCAACGGTCGACCGCGCCTGCCGGAAGCCATATTGGCATTCCGACAGGTCGGGGCCTACCTGCCGCAGGTGCGAGTTGAGGCGGGCGGCAATTATTCTTTCGAATAATTTGCCCGCCTCATCCAGCGAACATATGGGTCGGTACGCGGAGGGAGACTCCGCGGTCTACCGTCCTTCTTTATCAGCACCATCCTAGCCTCCTTCCAGCCCGAAGGAAGACTCCGACTTCGAGACAGCTGGTGAACAGCCGTCTAAGTCTCCCCTCAGGCCGGCGGCAGGCCAGCACCCAAGCCCTTCCGGGAATCCCGTCTGGGCCGGGTGCTGTATTGCGGGCCCTGAGGCGCCCGTGGCTCGATCAACTCCTCGGCAGTCACCCCAGCTCGTCGGACCAGATGGTACGGTCCGACGGCATCGCTGGGGTGCGGAACTGGAGTCCCTGGACGCCAGGAAGAGTGTGTCTACCACACTCTCCACGAATGTAGGATCCAGGGTTTGTTCACCGGAGGGACCCACGGTCTGAGCTTGCCCAGTACAATCTTGTACGGGCGCCCCCATGGGTCCCTCTCTGCCTATAAGCCTAACCTAACCTAACTTATAAACACATATTTAACAAACAAAATGTCCAGATGTGTCGAACACAATGTAGCTATCATTCTGGCGTACGTAGTCTAAATGAAAATCTCGGGACATCATAAGTATTTATAGATTTTTGGTTTTCTGTTTGGTTTTGGTTGTTGTTGGACTGTGTTTGTTAAGAAGTTTAATTCAGTTATTCCATTACGGTTTTCGATATTACACCACTGAGATTTCGATTTTGATACAACTGTGTTTGATATCTTTTACATGATGAACTGTTCCAAATATGCCGTTATATTTCGATCATAATGAAAATAGTAGATTACGGTTTTTAGGCATAGTAACAATTTAATTGCAATTGGTCGGTTTTCATAGTGAAAATGCACTGATAATAAAAGTCATAAAGATATGCCGTTGCAGATGATCTAGCACTGGCACCACATAGAAATATATTTTTAAATTTCTAATCTGATTAAAATATGATTTCGAGGATCTATTTATGAAATTATATTAATATTTTCATAACCAAACGGGCACTCACTCTCACCACCAGGACTTTCTTTAACGAAAATAAATACTTCGCCAAGTATGAACGGCGTTTTCTATTCGAAACACGCGCCAGTACCGCGTGCCTTGACGCCCAAAGGACCAACTATAAATACCAAGCCCATTCAAAAATTAAATCATTGTTGCTCCATTAACCGGCCGCGCCGTACGCTCAATTAATCAAATCTAATGACACAGTGAAAATCGGGATAATGAAGTGCCTCTACCTCCTCCTGGCTTCTGCCGCCCTGGTACACAGTTACGCCATCAAGGACAATGAAATCGAAACGACCCGGTTGAAAACCAGTGACGACCTCCTCGATAGTGTTATTAGTGATTGTTTTGAAGCCAGCTCGCCGATGTCCTGTCTCAAAGTGAAAGTCCTCTCCTTTCTCGATACTAAACTCGGCGTGAGCACGGAATCAGCGAGGGCTTTGGACGAGAAGAACATAGACAAAGTCATCTTCGATAGAGTTGGAAGGATTTTGAACAACAATGAGTTCAGATTTCAACTGCCCGAGTTCCTTTTCCAGAACGCCGAAATCTCCTACCGTGCTGATAGAGGATTAGACGTAAACTTTCCTGAGGAGAAGTCAGAAAACGGCGAAGGTACATGGACCATCCGGACCTCTTTTAAAAAATAAATTAAACGTCACTAATTAGAACTCTCTTTCAGCTCGAGGCATCTTGAAGAAGAAGCTGTTGCTCCCAGTATTACTCCTTTTAAAACTGAAGATGAAAGCGCTGATGCCTATCCTGGTCACTATCATCGGTATCAAGGCTATTAAGGCCCTAATTCTGAGCAAACTTGCAATCACCTTAGTTCTCGGATTTCTTATCTATAACTTGGTGATGAAGAAAGGAGGTACAAATCACATTAACGCAAATTTTTATCAACATTCTCGCAAATCAATGACTAATATTTTTTGTTTACAGCTATGCCAATGATGATGACTCCGACAGAAGCTCCTCCCGCTCCTCAGTACGGTCCACCTGCATCCCAATACGGACCTCCTTCCACGCCTGCTGCCCCTCAGGACTCCTACAATACGCAATGGGAGCCATCCAGCTCGGGACAGTACTCTCGAGTTTGGGATCCGTCTCAGCTCGCCTATAGCTCTTACTACCCTGGTGATTCGAATGCCTCCGCCTCCTCCAACCAATCACCGAGTTACTCCAGCGTTGCATCAATCTCCTCGTCATCGTCGTCATCTTCCTCACCCACCTACTAAGTCATGTAAAGGTAACCTGTATATGTAAATAATGGACGCACGAAAAGGAGACGAACTCTGTAAATAGTGTTGCATGCACTCGATGGAATATGGAATGGGCTAGTGTTTAGAGCTAGTTATTTATTGTCAGTATTTATTATTATTTATTGTACACAATAAAAGGACTGTTGTTAAAAATATAATGATTATTTTAGAAATAAAACATATCCTTTATTATCATGATAATCTAAAATGGTGACCATGACTGCTAAACATGACTCACTGACTTTTTGACAGTATCTGCACGAGACGTTTGGATGGATTATTTCTGGATTTTCTTTTACAGTAGTCGGTACGGTTAACCGAATGGAAAATAAAAAAGAATATTTATTGGTGCATCATTCAAAAAATACATATTCAATTTACAAAAAAAAAAAAATTTAAAAAATATATTTTAACCTGTATACAGATGTAGTGAGAAATAATTTTTCTTCGGGAAAACTCGGATCTTTATCGAAATACGATGACATCTGAACTGTCAACGAATGATCGTATTAAATTAGTGACATTTTCATATTATAAATATGGAGCTATTTGAGAGCGCACGATAAATACGAACTTTTCCGAAAAATTACGAAGTAACATCTTTAAGATGCATGAATGCGTCTTAGCAAACGTGACAGAATGCTTGACGAAACCATAATCTCACGTAACTGAAGACGTAACTCTACCAGAGACAATAACACTTTTAATCTTGGATCTTGTTAAACAGAACTTTCGTTTAAAAAGCAATTACGTATTCGACATTCCGCTCTATACATAACAATGATGGTCACTTAATCGTATCAATGTAAAATCAGACATTAATTTCTTTGCCTTGTGAAATGAGGTTAAAATACATAAGGTGTCATTCAGGTTATAATCTTCCGCTTTCACATGGTCTTCTACTACGGTAAAGACAAAATAAAACCAATTTTGATAAGTATATGACTCATTTTATTATAGCTTGAGACAGTTGTACCAGAAGGATAGAGAAAGATTCATCGAATATGTCAAAGTTTTACACAAGTGTGGAAAAGTGGAAAAATACCAGTAAACTACAAATATTGCTATTATTGTCGCATATGTGGTTATCTAAATATAAAATTATTACAATACAAAGAAGTTTTAACTATTTTTTTTTCTTAAATAATATAAACATATCATATTAATGTAAATACAGAACCTATGATCCAATATTTTAACACACTTTAATTAACTTACAAACTAGAAAATAAATAAACGTAAAAACATTTAGATTATCTGTATTTGTAGTTAGAATGTATAGTTTCAAATTTCATAGTGCAACAATTATTTATAAATATATCTAAATACAGTATAAATACTCTATATACATTGGATTCTAGGATCAACTTTTCACTAAACAGGTACTCGTATATCAGGAATTCATTGCTGTGTCTAAAATGTGATGAAGATACCCGAAGTTTTTTACTGGTAACACTCTCAGATAACTTAACTGATCTGAGAATCACTGTCAATAATAATTATTAAAAAACGCTCGGCTTTACGATCAAAAACAATGAAGACGTGGCTTCGGCCTTTAAAACTACCAAAATTCTCCTATTCAAAACATGGCTGTATGGACTAAAGTCTTTTTACCTTTCCCATTAGGGATAAATTAATATCATCATCATCATTAATCAATGTAATGAAATTGCTACAATTATGAATAGCCCATTAGAAATAGCTTCGAATATCTTCTGAAAACATTTTACAAGAGCGTAAATTCGGATCATTATAAAAACTATTTACTCAATAGAATAAATCAGTAGCTAGTCACCCTTTTTTGTAGTAAATTGTGATGACCTTGCATTTCTTTTAATCGCAAACTTAAAAAAAAATTGAAATGTACTCACATAGATGATACAATGCGATTATCAGACCTCAGCCCAGTGTTTTTCATAAATTTTGTATTTAAGCTTAGCGATAATCTGTTATTTATACTAGCCGCTGTGGTCCCTTGTTCTAGCTTAATTTAAAACATATCAAAAAAAATCATGAACAAATGAAACATGGGACATGGACACACAAAATTCTTATCTATTTAAAATATGAATTTCGGACTGTATTCCGGACCGTGGTATTTTCGTTATTTATCGTAACCATTACGATAAATATAAGGATACCTAGACGCACCGAATTCCAGTTTAAATATCTAACAGGCATGATTTAACCCTCTTGGGTACCCTTACTATCAAATCCGCCTAGATGATGGTCTAAGATAAGGTCCCTAGACTAGGTTTCTTAAGCTAAAATAAAGCCGCGAGCTCTACGGGCATGGTCACCTGTTAATTTTGGTATATTTGTAAAGGTCAAGGTTAAAATACCAATTAACCACGTAAAACAAATGTAAATCGGTTTGAATTACCCTGTCAGATTGTGCGCGAGTTCCTTAATTATAAGTAAACTATCGTTGATTAAGAGCTCTACAGGGTATTAGGAGACTGCTTCCTAAAATGAAGACAGACGATAGTACTAATGACACCTTTGATGATGGGACAAAAAATTCGATCCTGATAAAAAAAACATAATTTTAAAACGTTTTATTAGAATTATTTATCCATCATGTTAATATTGCTAAATGAAACGATATTTTCATAAAAAATAAATTACTTTACTATAAAAAAACAGCAATGAAACACAAAAACAGCTGATGCTCGGGTCAACGAACGCCGGGGCGCGAAGGGGCGCTTATACCGCACTAAAAAAGAAGCGGCAAAAATACGTTTTAGGAGCGGTAACAGGGCCGCGCCGTAACATGATGGAGCGTAAATAATGGTAATAAAACGTTTTTTGATTTTTTTTTTAAATTCAGGATCGATATTATTTCCGTCCCATCATCAAAGGTGTCATTAGTACGAACGTACGACGTTAAAGAATTTCTTTAAGTTTACCATTAAAAGATGTTTTCTTTAAAAGTTAGGGTTTCATCACAAAATTATTTTTCTGTTCATTCATTCAGTCTAACTTGTAAGTTGTGGCTGTTTTTCTACTATTCAGTCACTTTTAAATGTAATGTTGTAGACGCTACACAGTCTTACATATATAAGGCCAAAAATTAAAAAGTATTTTGTACTAGAGGTGTGATCGATGCGATCTATTCAAACGTAAAGTACCAACAAACACGATGATTTAGATAGAAATCTTTCCTGAATTGTCACTGTCAAAATATCCGTTTTATAGTAAATTGCCTAATCAAATTATCGAATGTTATAATGGTGGCCTCGAGACGTTGTTTAAAATCTATTCGATATTTCGAATATAGGAATATCTGCTTACAAACACTAACCGATTGGAAGCCAGATTAGGTAAAAGACATATTGTCCTAATAATAATAATTCTAATAATAAATCTTCTAAAAATAATATGTCACAGAAAAACTAGCTGGTTACATCTTGTGTAGAGCACTTTACAATTGAATGAATCTAAGGTCATAGGAATATAATATCTACAGTGGATAGGTTAAAGCTATTATTTCACAGCCCTCGACACTAAAGGAGTGCGTTTTATACAAACATATTAATTAAGCACAAACAACTAGATAATAACATGATTATATATTAATGAATAGAGTAATGTAGAAAGGAAGAATAGCACGTTTCAATAAACATTGGCATTTATTTAAAGTAAGCTTACTTTAAACAGTGTACAAGCCCGTTCTAATGTGAATTAATAAAATTTCATATAGAAGAATAATGAGACAGATAACGTAACGAAAATAGATTTTGAAAAAGAATAAATTTTGAAGGTGTTAATTTAGTGCGAATTATCACATACTCTTGTATTAGGCAGTCAGAAAACGAAAAGTTAAGATGTTCTCAAATAAACCTATAATAGAAGATATTTTAAGAACACAGTTTCCAAAATAACAAAAGGACAAATTAAATACGCTGGGTATTTATCGATATATTTCTGGTGAGTCCACAGCAGTTATTTAAAACGATGGAATGAATAATTTAAATTGCCTGCAAAATATTAACATTTGCATTGTTTATTAAATCGTGCATATAAATTTCAAGGTGAAATAGAAATGTAGCAGTGTGAGATGAGTAGGTACAACTTCATCACCGATATCATTAAATTCGTGTAATAATTTTATTTAATAAAGGTGATGCAGATAATATATTCTATATCTACATTCAATATTTTATTATATATTTATCTCCATTAAATGGCAAACTTTTTTAAACATTCTGTCGTATTTTCTATCAATACTCCCGTTATTGTCATCGGTTCTGTTTATTTTGAATTTGTTTGACAGAAGTTTATAACGCTGTCATTAAAAATTTTAATACACAATGTCTTTTTAGTATATTACTTTAACCTACAGTCTTTGAATGAATTTTTATCTATTTTTTAAATCATAATCAAAAAATAAATATTAAAATATAAAAGAAATAGTGAAAAAAATATTTAAAACAACTTATAATGAGAGTAGTAGAGAATGCCACTAAGGCATTGTGAATCTTAGTTTTTGGTGTTAAAATAAATGTAAATAAAAAAAACGGTAATTTCGACAACAGCGTTATAAACGAAGGACATAGATGTGAAATCCGCTATATTCAAAAATTTAACCAATACTTTTTATTTAAATTTTTGATATAAAAATGTTACCATACATTTAACATGCAAAGAAAAATTAGTTGTGTAATATTCACAATGGATATTGGATTAAGGCACCGGGGTAACTAATTTAATTAAAAACGTGTGTGTGTTGATTTTAAATAAAATGAATTCCTAATCTACTGCTACGACAAGTTTGTGTAGTCAAATTTCAATATGCACACAGCATGTTGCAATTTTAATTTCTATAAACAATTATTTTACCATTTATATTTTAGGAACTTGCAACCAATCCCATCGGTTTGATACTACTATGAACACAGATTAGCCTTTTATGTGGTCCTTTTTTTTGTAGATTTTATGACCTGGTTTTTATGTGGTTGTATCATTGTTGCATAGACAACCATAATACATTTAAAGTGAATACTAACACTAAAACTTTTTTAATTTGGCAGTGTGTGTAATTATTAGGAATGTTTTAGGAAACTATTATCATCATATGTGGTGACAAATTTATTTAATGATAAAAGTCATAGCAAACTTGGACGGCTTCTGCTTTTATATTTTTTCCCGCCATTAATTCTGATGCCTCTTTTAAGAACACTTTGTCGTAGCATTACTTAGCCTAAATAATGAAAATTATAATTCTACTATTAACATATATACTTATATATGGTGTAATATTAATATGTTGGTAATAAAATAAAATGTGATGAAGTCTAGTAAAGTTTTTGCAAAAACAAAAAGGAAAAATAAAATAACGAAATAAAAAAAAAACTTTTACTATTAAATTAACACAAAAATGAGCTGGTTTAAAGTGAAACATAATACATACATAATAATTTGTTCATATGTTTATGAATATATTTATAAAATCCAAAAACTGAACATTTGTTTGCCACTCAGATTGAGAACAGAAAAGAATTAGAAGTAACAAGCTTTTGTCAAAGACATTTCTATTCTTATAGAATTACAATCAACTAGAAAGAATGTTAGGTTATGACATTAGATTAGGAATTAGGAAACTGTAATGTGACATTATTTTAGTATTAACATATTTACTCTGTATGTTATGTGAATTCAAATGCATCTAATATTACTTTAATTTTAAAATATGTTAACACCATATCATTGAATTATGATCATATCTTAGAAAACTTAAAAACAACATTAGTGTGTTTCAGTCAGTCAATAGAAAACCATTGAATACTACAACTACAAGAATGACGACTCAAATTTTACTTTGACAACAATAGACATGTGGAGTGACTTATTGAAGTTATAATGAAGAGATTACCGGTGAAGCAAATTCGGTAATTCCATTGGAGCGAAAGGAGCCGGCAAGAATGGTGCAGAAGGAATAACGAATAATCTCTGCACTAGAACTCTTGAGAGGTGGTTCGGACCATCTTCACAAACTACTATAACTAACAATAGCCTCAATTCTTTGGTCTTAATATCAGGGTACATTGTGTTGCCATTTAAAAATATATAATAATTTATTTCGGCTATTACTATGTGTCAAAGTAGTTGAAACTTTTAATGTGGATGGAAACCATAAACAAATGCTTTTTTTTTGCAATTCCTACTAGCAAAAGTTGAATCGTCATTCAATTCAAAATTAAACTAATAAGTTGGGAGGTAAATTAAAAAAACATAATAAAATAGAAACGGGACTGTGCGTCAACCAGCAATTGTATTGCAGTCATGTTACTTAAATTACTGTCATAGATCAGCACTTTGGATTATTATTACGAATAAATTTCTTAAACACTAGACGCCATAATATACAAAACGGCAATCATGAACCAACAATTACAACAATCCTTAAACCATCTTCAAACATAAAACTCTTCAAAAGATTTTTTATAATGCAACCGATAAACAGGACATTTGTATATATTAATGTAATTCAAACTAGCTGTTATATAATATATATTAGCAATTCCAAACTTTAACAATCCATATAACTTTAGCTATGAATATTTATTCTGTTAAATACATCAAACAATTTTATTATATATGAAATTTTAGAGTAAATTAATGTAGAAATATGTAAGAATTATTTGCTGTTCCTTATTAGACAAGTACACTACATAACTGATTACTCAAATCTTAATATAACACAAATCTTTGTCCCGTATGCATTCCTATACCAATTATAATGTTGCAATTAAATTATCATATTTTTCAATTTATCCACAATAAATAACACAAATTCTCTCTGTCATCCAGCGTTGATAGAGAAGGCCCTAAGCTATTAAGTTCGCCTTAATGAACCTTTTATTTTTAAAATAATGTTAACTTTTTTTATAATTACTAACATTCACGTCAACTTCTCCAACTAAGCTTAAGCTAGTGCTAAAAGATGGCTCACGTCAATAGTCGAATGGTGGATTTGAACCGACGAAGGTTATTGATGATTACCTTAAAAAAGTGCAAATAAATATGCCAATATTTCTGCCACGTAAATTTTACTTCGTCATGAGAGAATATACTTGAAATGATAGAGTTTTAATATAGGAAACTTTATGTCCACTAAAGAAGACCTTCTCCATTTTATTCACTTAATTTACTTTAAATTAGTACAGAAAGTAACTCCGTCTTATGACTATGCCATAAATTGCACTGTGTTGCAAGAAAGTAAAAAACTACTTTCTCAATAATTTTGTGTGAATCCTAAATAAGATGGTGAATGTATATGTCAAAACGTCTTGTCAGATGTGTATACATTAATTGTAATGATTGTAGAGTAATACAAGATAAGTTTGAGAAATCTTTTTATACGTAATATAGTTTGAAAAACAAACATCTAATTCTTTGTACGGCATTGGAACACACACGGCACTATATATATATATATATTATTAATATATTTTTTGTCAATCAAGATACTTCAAACATTGTAAACGTTATATTTCTGTAAAAGAACTATTAAATTTAGCATGACATTTTTCGTAAATATAAATACTCTTATTTCAAATCGCAAATACATTTACGAATTATATTAAAATTGTAATAAAAATGGTCTCTCGCCCTTTTAACCGTAGCAGAGTAGACAGAGACTGAAGTTAGTAACCAAAAAAAACGGCAATTCCCACTGACGTTTTTACGGTTTTTATTACAAACCGATTGGAATTCGAAATTCGCGACTGAAACGCTAATTTCGGTCTGATAAAATTTTTTTTATAGATAAAATGTCACGCTAAAAGAATTATCTAGAATATTTCTTTAGTACATACATAGTTGAACGTTTCTTTTCATTAGTTGATTAATATATATCGATGTATATTATTAGATAACCGTCTTGTCACGTGAAACTATTTCCATTGAAAACACACGATACTCCATCAACGAACCATTCACTTCCAACACTGTACAGTACAATTATCACTTAACGAACACATCACTGTTCGACACGTCTAGCCAGAAAGTTCCAGAACGTTCCGGCGCGTGAAAGCGACCGCTAAAGGGATCCCCAGATTTGTGATGAGACGACATCCCTGCAGATACTAGAGAACGTAAGGCCTGACACTATACCGGTGACTAGCATCGCACCACCGATCATACCAGCTGTAGAAGCATGCTCTGGGGCCACAGTACTGAAAAATAAGATAATCCATATATATAAAAAGAAAGTGTGTGGGTATGTTCCATATAGGCTCCGAAACGGCTGGACCGATTTCAATGAAACTTTTAGGGAATCTTCTGATTGACCTGGCGAGTAATCCTGTAAAGTTTGGCGACGATCGGAGCAATCCCCTTTTTGAGCTATCAAACAAGCCATACGTCGTACTTTTATTTCATTTTCTTGAGCCCAATATGTTTTTGAATAAATGATAAGAATGATATTGTATTTACTGATATTTACATGTGTGTAGGTAATAACCTTCACTGATCGAGAAGAGATTGAATACGGAGAGAAATGAAATGTTTAAATAAAATAAAGCAAAATCTAGCCCGGCGAAGCGGACTGAGTACGCTAGTATATAATTATATAATAACGTAGTTTGCTTTTTCAATGTCCTCATAGTCTTGCGATAAAACCAATAGACTCTTATATATAAAAACTATATTTAGATTTTTTCTAATTACAAAGCAAATGTTTGACCAGGTGGGATACCTGATAAGTGGAAATGCAGTCCTGAATGATAAGGCGCACTAGCTTAATTCACTCTACACTTAAAAACATCCAAATTAAAGACGGGCGCGGTAAAACTATTAGTTATTTGCTATACGAACAATGGAAAGGGACATTTATTACGAAAGTATTATAGCAGTGTCTTGAAGTACATGCAGTCCTGGATGGTAAGTTTAATAAATGTCTATTATGTACTCTAGAACGCTCACTGTAATCGGAGGGAACAGGAAAAGCGGTAGACAAAAACTATTACAGTCTTTTGCTGTACGAATCATGAGGCACATTCAGAACGAGATAATGAAATCAAGCAGTTTGTTTTAAAGTGTAGACTTTCGTGCAGCTAAGAGCTCCCTCATACCGCACAAACAAAACCAATCTGTTTCATGTCCCCTTTTTTTTTATGACGACCTACACAGATTGGCCAGAGAAGCTGGCCTTGACTGCTTCACCGGATTGAGAGGTGGCATAGCTCTTAGGTCGCTTAGCCTGAACCTCTATTGCTAGTAACTCGACACTAGGGTTCCCCCGGTGAGGGGTAAAGTCCCCGTTAAACGTACCAATTATGGTAAAAATTCAATTGCCTGCAGAACGCACAGAACGTATAATAACTATTTCTCTGAGATTAATATTTTTATAGGAAGTAAAAATCAGTTTAAAAGAAAATGGATACAGATTTTAGGTCAAAAATAGGGCACTTTTGTTTTGTTTTCAAAGAAGATATATGTATTTAGATTAGTTGAAGACATATATATTTCAAACGTCTCTTTAAATAACTTATTATAAATAATGAAGTCCAAACTTGGCAGTGCAAACACCTAAGTGCTGTGTGACTCTGTAAATAAATAAATAAATAAGTAGTACAAACTAACAAAAGTACATTTAGAAAAATCGTGATCCAGCAAGTATTAAACAGGGTATAAGCACTCACCCGCTAACATACATCATGCCGAGCGAGCTGCCGTGACCGGAACTCCAGCCGAGCACGACAGCCATGAGCCAGTACAGCCAGTCGCTCTTCACCAGCACCGGCAGCGTCCTGTCCGCCGGGATGTAGTTGCACAGCAGGAACAGCGGTATGAACATCAGCCTTAGCGTAGTGAAGAGCCACAGCCATTTTGGATTCGGCTGAAATGTTACAACAGAACGTTTATATAAAGTTACAGCTTTTATATATCGTCGATTTAATAGAAAAAATGACATTTTTCAAAATTTTCAGAAAATTGCAGCATACTTCGTGCGTGAGTTTCCTTATAAAACAAAAAGGTGCACTTACAAACTGCCACGTACTAGCTGTCATATTTCCAATCATCGCAGTCAGGTTGAATGTTAAGAAGCAGGTGATTCTGGTGAAATTATCCCCGAGGAAATTCGGCGTCACGGGCATTATTTCTGAAATTAAAAAAAAATTGTTTAAAATATAAAAAAAATTAAGATCAATGAGAACATGCAAAGAAAAATATAACGTACTCATAGTAAATATATCAGTAGATATTATTGACTCATAAGTCAGCAATATCATATACTTTACATATAGAGGTGTCCCAATATGTGACGATAACCTCGCACCCGGAGAACGATCCTCTCCGAGTCCTAACGATCCTAAAGCTATCGCTCATTGGAAGAAACTATATTTTGCTATACAGCGTATAATCTTTCTCGCCCGCCAAAGGGGACCCGGGAAGAAGGCGTCATCGGCTGGCCCGTGTCGGGACGTGCTCTCCAAAGAGCACGGTTCAGAGGGGCTCCGGTGCGTTCCACTGGAGATCCCGGAGCCCCTCACCATGCACCGAGAAGGGCCGCCGGGGAGGTTTTAGTGGGTAAAAACGCCACCTTACCGCCGCCTTCCCCCTAGAAGGCGGGGTATCTTGTTGAAGATTTCCTCCCCGTGAACAAAAAAAAGATATTAATAAAAAAAAAGAAGAAAGTAAACAGAGCAAACTTACTGCTTTGGACTTCAGGGAAAACGGATAGAGAAACGAAGAAAATGGTAAATATATTATAAAGCTGAATCCAGGACTGTTTGAAAATTATGCCATAAGGTATCTTTTGCTTAGCCGGGCTTGCGTTTTGATTCGTCGCCGCTAAAGCTGGGTTCACACGCATCGTCCTTTCTTGTAATGTTTCATGGTACCGGTAAAATCTCTGGAATATACAAAATAATTCGTATATTTTAATTATAGCGCCATCTATCGGCGTCAATTTGAATTAATTAACTCAAAATATAGTCTAGCAGTCTGAACTGAAGGTCTTGGATTCGAATCGTAGCTGGCTTATACATTTTTTTTGTAGATACGTTAATCAACAAAGCATTCCTTTAGAAAATTAAAGATTTTTTTTTTATTTTAAATAGAATATTTAACAAAATGTAAGAATATTTTAAATTTATTAATTAATTTTTTGAGGGAATGAAATATTAAAGTGAAATTTGTATTTTTTAATAATTATTACAAGGAATGTTGTTATTTAATGCGAAACATTTTTTAAATTAATTATAAATAACTTAAAATTGATCGTCGTCTATTGACTACACAATCATAATGTTTACAACGGTAAAACAATTTCATGACAGTACAGCGTTTACTGATCAGAAGCTGAATAAAAGTCAAAATACTGTATTCTCTTTAAGATGCAATGAGTAAAAAATAACATGATGACGTCATGAGTGCTCGGGTTTGTTCGGGAGTTGTCGGCGTACTTTGCGAAAAAAGATATTAAAAAAGTTATATACTTTTAAATTATTGAAAAATAATCTATAAAATAAAATAAAGAATGTGGTAATGATTATCTATTTCCATTTAACGCAAAAGCAATTGTTTAAACGAAAATTAAAATATATGTAGCGAAACTTAGGTGCACACAAATTTATTGAATGAAACTTGCATGTGTTTTAGTGAAGCCGCTTAATGTACCCACCGTATTATTAAAATGTGACGTCATAGAATTATCTATTGCATCACTGCGTTGGAAAGTGGGATTATAAAGATAATATTATTAGTTATAATAAATCAATTATATATTTTTTTTTATTATGATAACACCACTTAACCGGATATATCAATCTAGTTACGTGGTACCTTCCGCCATATAACAGCGAGCGTTCAATTTGTATATATGCCAACGATGTGAAAAAACTTTAATAGCGTGTTTCGGAACTCACTTTTTGTACATCTTTTAAAAAAAATGCATTTTTGAATTATGTTTGGAAATAAAATGATAAAAGTACTGTGAAATTATTAAAAAAAAAGAATACTGAAAATTTTGAAAAAAAAAACTTTTTAAGAACAAATTTTAAATACAATTTATGTTTGTCCAACACAATTTATTCTCGTCAAAAAATTAAGGGACAAATATATCCAAGATAATATATAATGACATAAGCCCTGACGTCTTTTTAACCCTAGCGAGGTAGACAGAGACAGCTTTCGCCATCCGTTTTTCACCAAGCTTATTAGGTGATAGGTAATGAACCTATCCCCATACACCGGGTACAATTTTTTAGCAAATGTTTAGGTTACTATATAACGACCACGAATGTGGAAGAAGATAGACAACATAGGCACACGAATTTTGTACTTTAACTATGAAAGACAGTAGAAGCGTTTACGTTTAATTTTGGTTCTCTCGAGCACCCTCGGATCGCCAGAGAGGCCTTTACTGCTTCACCGGATTGAAAGGTGGCATTGCTCTTAGGTCGCTTAGCCTGAACCTCTATTAGCTAGTAACTCGAGACAAGGGTTCCCCGGTTACTATTTTACGCGTTAGCAGTTCGGTCCGAGAGTCCCGAACCACGGAACTCGGTCGGTAGCTATTTTATTGGCAAAAAACGTAACATAGTAACCGACGAATTACTACGAATAGAGGTTCAGGCTGAGCAATCCAAACCCTATACCACTTCTCAATCCTGCTGTAAAAGTCAGTTTACCTGGCTAATCTGTGTAGTTCATCATGAAAAAAATTGATTTGATTTGAAGTCGATTTTTGTTTATACTCGTAAATATAGCTGCCAAAGACTGCAAAAAGATGAAGCAGATATAGTAGAAAGCAGAAATCATGATCACTTATAGGTATTGAAACTCTTGACAGTTTCTCGGGCGCCCTCCGATCAGTATGATATCGCGAATAGAGTAACCGCCCAAGTCCTGGGGCCCTTGCGACTGTTTAGTCCCTAAAGACGTTACGACTAAGCGACCCAAAGGGGTGATTTAGAGATTTAGAGATTCCACCTAGCTGATTAGTAAGAGTTCATTCAGAAAAACACGAGTTCTCTTTTAAACTACTCTGCTCCATCTGTATGTATGTATATATATATTTATATGTATAATACATACACAAAACATAATACATGTATACACGATATTCCACGGGAGAAAGAAAAGTGCACGCGCACTGCTTGCTATTGCTCCTGCAGTTGATACCGACAATAAGTCTGGCCGCAGTCTGATACACCAATTGTGTACAAAATGAACGGTCACTGGCATCAAAGTGGACGATATTTGCTATTTTTAGTAATCTTTTAGTTCATTAGTACCACTACGGTTAACCATGTACCACTGTGACAACAATAAGTAATTGACGTATTTATAATGGAATGATGAATATGGTTGTAAATAGCAGACTCGGGGCTGCAGGAGCTAGTGTTCCTTTCGCTCTTTCTAACATTAAATAACTAATATTGCCTTCTCAACTTGCATTAGACTCGCCCGATCACACTTTTCGTGACGCATTCACCATCTTGTTCCCCAAAATCAAGCGTGCACAAAGAAGTTTTACTTACAAAAAGGATCCACTTACATTTAAGGGCAAGGCGAAGTAAGTGTCGAAACATGTGAGCAGAACGAACATGCCTCCTATGAAGTAGTATATAGCGGAGGTGCGCAGGTTCGAAGTCAGCACGTCGGAGAGCCACTTCATCAGCACGACGAGGGTGCCGCAGATGTTCGAGCCCAGGACCACGGCGCCCGTGTACTGCGGGGGCAGCCGGGCTGCCACGCCGTATACGGAGTTTTGGAACACCGCGTTGAAAGCTGGAACACGGGCGAAATAACATTTTGTGTCAATCGAGCAACTAGCAGGAATGTGACATGTTACGTAATTAAAACCATATGGTCCATAACTGATTTCATTAAATATTGAATATAACTCTCACAACATATTAAATTATTCATTTTATCTCTCCGTATTCATTCTCTTCTCGAGCGGGTGAAGATCATTACTTACACCCATGTACATAACAGAAAATACAACATCATTCTTATCATTTAGGGATTTATTATACTTCAATATACTCCATTGTACTTTAATATGGTTTATAATGACATAATTATGCACAACGCATGTGTCAATACAAATTGTGATACGGGTTTCATATTTGAGCCGTTTGGGGTAGAAACTTTGGGTCCGTGGGGTCCTAGTGCACATCACCTTTTTAATGTGTTAGCTAAGAAGTTGGTCGACACATCTGGTGACCAGAGGGCTGGCTTATACCTTGCACAGAGGCTAAGCATTGCCATACAACGTGGCAATGCTACCAGCCTTCTGGGCACGCTGCCAAGCGATGACGGTTTGGCACAGTTATATTTTTTGTAAATATTTTGTAATATCTTTTAAATTGTAAATATTTCTTTATTAGTTAGTATATGTTATAATTGTATTATAAAACAATAGAATATCATCATAGTAAATAAAAGCTGTATTTGACAGTTCAAAAAGAGGGATTCCCCCTATCGTCACCAAACTTTATAGGGTTACTCGCCAGGTCAATCTGAAGTTTCCCTGAAAGTTTCATAGAAATCTGTCCAACCATTTCAGAGCCCATATGGAACATACCCACACACTTTCTGTTTTATATATATAGATATAAACTTAACGTACAGTTTTAAGTAGATAATTAACAAATTTGTAAAAGACTTGTCTTGGTCTATACTTTTTTTTTTTGTTAACGGGGAGGAAATCTTCAAAAGATACCCCGTGGTTATATGGGATTTTTACCCACTAAAACCTCCTCGGTGCATGACGAGGGGCTCCGGGATCTCCAGTTGAACGCACCGGAGCCCCTCTGCACTGTGCTCAAGGAGAGCACGTCCCGGGGGGGGGGGGGGAGGTTTCTCTCTTCCCCCCTGTGCCCTCATAGTGCAAGGCTACACGGGCCGGCCGATGTCGCTTTCTTCCCGGGTCCACCTTAGCGGACGACAAAGGCCCCCACCCTTGTCGCCCAGTGAACCCGAGGCCCCTTTTAGTCGCCTTATACGACAGGCAGGGGATACCGTAGTCTTATTCTTGAGCCCAGAACTACAGGGCTGGGGCTTGGTCTATACTAGGGTATCCTGTCAGACAGATCACAGCTCATGTCACAGATACCAGGTTACCGGAAGGGGTAAGCTGGTATGTCTGGCTAATAGTTATAATTTTACTATAAATTTTAAGGCGCTTACAAAAAGGTGTATGTATGTGTTGTGTGTGTATGTGTATTATTCTTTTATATGTTAATTATGTAATGTTTGAATGTAGTAAAATGAGATTTTTTGCTTTTACAATCTAGTTTCAATTACTAAAATAAATTACATCAATGTACATTGAATTAAATAAATAAAGTGATATTAATCAATCCCCTTACCATTGAGTACAAAAATGGAGCAGAGAGTGATCCAAAAGAATGAAATAGTCCATTCACTGGTGTCCACCATCGCCAGGACGACGGTCAATACGAACACCATCACTTCCACTATCAGGGACCACACGATACGCAAGGTCAAGTTGCCCCTGGAACATAAAATATAACAGTGGTGCCTCGATATACGAGTGTCCTAACATACGCGTGTTTTGAGATTCGAACCGACGAGCGGGCGATATTTTATAATAATAA
This sequence comes from Meandrusa payeni, assembly GCA_029286785.1. Taxonomy (NCBI): domain Eukaryota; kingdom Metazoa; phylum Arthropoda; class Insecta; order Lepidoptera; family Papilionidae; genus Meandrusa; species Meandrusa payeni. The sequence continues at coordinate 6,391,919 of JAGSMX010000023.1, forward strand.
TAAACGTTTATTTGCGGGAAATATGGTAACTGGCATGATGAATAATTTTTAGTTAGGCACTAGCATATTTCGCCTAACTGCCATGCATATATAATACAATAGCCTAATCTACAATTTATTTATTTATTACACCAACACAATTAACATTTTTAACAAACAATCCACAAAACAGTGAAAAGTTGTGAAGTTAATGCCATCGCAGTTATAGGCGTAGACTGCAAGCAATTAATTGGCGAGTGACAATGTTAAGATAAAAATAAAAAGAACACAAAAGTAAAAATAAAACTAATTTGAAATAACTAATAAAAAATCAATTTGTAGATTAGTGATTGTTTATACATACTTATACTAGGAAAAAAGAGGTCGATATCGTCCGTTTTTGAAAAAGAGTTGAATTCTGTACTAATTCTATTTAAGGGCGCATTCTTACCTAGGTTCGATCTGAATAAACTGCTTCTCAACTTCTTCTCTTTTAAATAATCCCTTTTAAAAATTTAAAAATCACTTCACACTTAAAATCACCTAACGCACTTATGTCACTTTACGGTTTAAACGTGTAAAATTCTTTAAGAGAATAAAAACTGTTATGAATTACCCACTGTTTGAGTGTCTTCTGAAAACGCTGCAATGGTAATTCTCTCATTTCCCTTAGTATTTTGTTATATATTTTTAAACTCGTAATGTGGCAATATTTTCTCTCTTAATCTAGGAAGTGTTAACTTTTGCTTTGAGATGAGTACAAATTTGGGTTATAAAACAATAGAATATCACCATCATAGTAAATAAAAGTTATTATATACGAGATATACGGCGACCTTGACTAGCTTCGGGCATGAGCCCTCATATGGCTCACAAAGGTCATCTGCGCGTGATGAGATTATAGTGAACAAACAGTTGCGCTTCTGTATCAAACCTCCCAGTATCAGTGGATCGGGTGACCGATACGACTGATGGGGGGAGGCAGGGAGTGCAGTGACTTGCCAGTGCTCCAGTAAGCATGTGACTTTTGACATATCACAGTATAAGGTCCCTTAGTCGTCTCATACGACTCACTCACCACGTGGGGGTGGTGCTATTCTAAGCCGACACCACACGGCACATTAATAGAAATAATAACGAAGTGTCAGTGGTACGACATTGGAAAATCATAGTGGCACACCCGAACTGTAAGATTACCACGTTAATTTCGACACAATTGACAGTTAGGTTGACGGGTCTAAGAAGTATATAATGACACTTACCCAATCCTTACAAAGACATTGAACCAACTGAAAAGTAAGTTGGGCATCTGGCTCGCCCAGCCCACATACGGCAGAAACCGATCGGCAAGATGTGGCTCGCTCGCGAGTTTGTACTTGCCGAAGTAATCCATGGCAGTTATGAACATGTTCCACGCCGCGAGTGTGCCGACACCGTGCAGCATCAAGGTCAGGTAGATGAGATTCCATTTGTCTTTCGGTGGCGCTAAGTCCATAGCGATACCTGAAATTCGAAATTTGGATTGTTTGAAGTGAATACTTTGTAATTTTAGTTGCGTCGAGCACTTTAGGCGACGTGACATGCAAATGAATTGGTGTATAATTTTGTAAATGCGTTTCTTTACCCGTAGCGTTACATAAAATAATTTTGAAGATTAAAAATTTTTTCCTCTCACAAATACGTTTTACATGTAAAAACCGAAACCGACATTAGACGTTTACTACGCGCGGACGCTCTCTTTTAACCGACTTTAAAAAACGAGGAGGTGCTCTATTCATCTGTCATTCTTTCTAATGTTTGTACACTCATACGGGGAGCCCAGTCATTTATACTACATCGTCTTTACAAAGTGTTCTTTAGTTCAAGTTTTTAATGACTGATTGATTTCTTTTAAAGATTTTTCTACACGTAAATCTACATATATAAAAGAGAAAGTGTGTAAGTATGTTCCATATAGGCTTCGAAACGGCTGGACTGATTTCAACGAAAGAAAATTTCAATGAAAAAATGATTTCAAAATTTGAAGCGTCAATAGCCTAATGGTTCAGGGTACGGCCTGCGAATCGTAAGGTCGTGGGTTCGAATCCACCATTGGACTATTGCCGTGAACCATGTCCTAGCACAAGCTTAAGCTTACTTGGAATGGTTAACAAGATTGTTAGTAATATTTCTGAAAAAAAAAAAATATTGCTCGCTTTCTTTAAAAAAAAAAAGAAACTTTCAGGGAATCTTCAGATTGACGTGGTGAGTGATCCTGTAAAGTTTGGTGACGGAGCATTTCGCTTTTTGAACTGTCAAACATTCTTCGTACTTTTATTATTGACATTAACTTGAGCCCGATATATTTTTGTATAACTAATAAGTCTGATATTGTATTTACTGATATGTACATGGGTGTAGGTAATGATATTCACCCGCTCGAGCAGAGAATGAATACGGAGAGAAATTAAATATTTAATGATGTAAGTTTATTGTTCAAATAAAATAAAGTCAAATCTAGCCCGGCAAAGCAGGCTGGGTACGCTAGTTAACATTTTTTTTTTTAAAACGAAAGCTAGCAATATTTTTTTTATTATTTTTTTTCAGAAATATTACTAACAATCTTGTTAACCATTCCAAGCTTAAGCTTGTGCTAGGACATGGTTCACGGCAATAGTCGAATGGTGGATTCGAACCCACGACCTTACGATTCGCAGGCCGTACCCTAAACCATTAGGCTATTGACGCTTCATATATATAAAACAATACAATACACATTTATTAACATACATATTAAATATTCGATTTAATTATTAAATTAATAAAGACATGACGTCAACATCCCTCAAACTCGTACGAAGCGCTTTGCTTCGTCTTTCACTGTTCGTACAGCAAGGGACTGGAATAGTTTGCCGTTTGTTTTTCCTTCCAATTACAATGTGGGTGTTTTCAAGAGTAGAGTGACTATTGCGCCTTACCATCCAGGACTGCATTTCCACTTAACTTCAGGTGGGATCGTGGTCAAGCACTTGCTTAGAAAGTAGATACAAAAAATAACAACTCCTGAAAATTATAATATATCGAGCACGAATGTGAAAGAAGGAAAAGAATATCAGAACTATAGCATATCTTGATCCTGGTCGCAATCGTTTTTCAATTCACCTTAAATAATTGGGTAATTCTTTAACAATCAGAATCACATTATATACCCCAATCTTTTGTCAAATCATGTCAAAAACTGTCGCTGTTAAAACAAATCAAATAAAACCATAACCTATCTTTTCGAATAACATTTCCCACCAAACTTACACTTTTCATAAACTGTACTACTCTCGTGTCGGAGTATCACTGGAGTAGTGTATTGCTTCTATTGTTATAAAGATTGCTCTAAAATTAATTAGACCCAGTGTTAATGTAACAATATGTTATATTGTTACACTGACCTGTTAAAATGTAACAATTATATCGATAAAGCATTGTTACTTGCATGTGTGATTAATCGGCGTATTAAAAATTGCACTCACACTCTAGTGTGCATGTGCAAGTAGCGTGCCCCTGTTGATTATGGGATAATCCTGAATTTGGCTTCACGCTAAGCGACCTAAGCTGTGCCACCTCTCAAAAAACCCGATGAAATTGTAGAGGCCTAATGTCAGCGTAGTTCAATCCAAAAAACATTTCGATTTTTTTTATTTTGTATTTACACGTAAATATACTTCATATTAACGGGTAAAAACAAAAACCGACTTCAATTCGAATAGGAATATTACGAAATAGAATTAAACAGAACCTTTTTTTTTTGTTAACGAGGAGGAAATCTTCAAAAAGATACCCCGCCTTCTGGGGAAGGCAGCGGTTATGTGGGGTTTTTACCCACTAAAACCTCTCCGGTGGCCCTTCCTCGGTGCATGGTGAGGGGCTCCGGGATCTCCAGTGGAACGCACCGGAGCCCCTCTGCACTGTACTCAAGGAGAGCTCTTCCCGGGGGGGAGGTTATTCCCTCCCCTCTCTGCCCTCGCAATGCAAGGCGACACGGGCCAGCCGATGTCGCCTTCTTCCCGGGTCCACCTTGGCGGACGACAAAGGCCCCACCCTTGTCGCCCAGTGAACCCGAGGCCCCTTTTAGTCGCCTTCTACGACAGGCAGGGGATACCGTAGTCTTATTCTTGAGAGCCCAGAACTACAGGGCTGCGGGCCGGTCTGCCACCGGCCCGCCTGCGCCATCTCCGAACGGGATCGGCCCTCTCCCGATCCCGTTCTGCGGTCTCCTTCTGGGTCATTACTGACTCGCAGAAGGAGACCAGCGCCTTCCATTTTGATCTCCCCGCCAGCGCAGCCGCTACTGCCGCCGGCGGGGAGAGGTCTTGCCCGATATGCTGGACCAAGATCCGCCGCTCCGCCTCCCACGCGGGGCACACGGCTAGCGTGTGCTGCGCGGAATCCCGGTCACAGCCACAATGGTGGCATTGCGCGGTCGGTTGAGAGCCCAGAACCTAACTCAAACAAACTCAAATCAAACTACCTTTGAAGTACATCCTTTCCAATTCAAAATTAATAATCGAAATCGGTTTTCGTGATATTGAGTTATTCGTCCATTTTTCGCGCCCAATTCTAATGGATACCAATGTAAGAACTTGAACTTAAATAGGACCACACTGAAAACACTGGCTTTCAAATCAAAAGAATCATCAAAATCTGTTCATCCAGTCGGAAGTTATGAAGTAACAAACATAAAAAAATATATTTAATATAGAGACGAATTGTCCATTTAAACGTAGCAGGATAGACAGAGATAGTTTTCCCTGTCTACCAAGATGTGCTATGACTGGTGCTGAGCCCATCACCACGCACCGGCTAACAATTTTTAGCAAGTGATTTCTATGTCGTGTTCTGTGAATCGAACCCGCGCAGATCGTAGGTATAACGGCTTAGCCAATAAGACATTAGTCTAATATTAAAAAAAATAGCTCCTATTAAAAATGGTTCGATAACCGGTGCCGTAACACGTAAAATTGTTGCATTTTACGTGATAATTTACCACGCGCTCGGCGTTGAAGGAAAACATCGCAAGGAAATCTCTACATGTCTGACTAAATTTTCTAAGACATGTGATGTCTGCATCCGCATTACGGCCGTATAGCGAACTTAGCCTGATCTTTAGAGGGAATAAGGGCTTAGTCCGCTTCCCACACAAGGACCGTACCCAAAACATACAGGGGTGTTACTATACAGGTTCAATAATCTTAAGTCACGTATGTAAATACGTAAGAACACATTGTATATCATGTTCGTGCTACTAAAATAAACATAGTACCTTTTAAGTTCAGGGTATCATTAGGTAGGTTAGCTCCTTCCCATGCAGGCGTCAACCTAACTGGCTCATTGCGAAGGAACGGCAACTTCTCGCTCTCCGTCGACTCCCACCCTGAAAGAAAGATATAACTGTGTACAGAGACAAATAAAGAATATATTACTTACATAACAATAAACAGAGTTATGTCGACAACAAACCTGACATCGTGCTGACAGATCGATCAACACGACAGGCGGTGCTCGTCGATATTACCATACCACATGACCAGAACCTCATGTACATAGCAGCATCAGTAAATGGACCTTCCATTTACTGATGCTGCTATGTACATGGGTGTAGGTAATAATCTTCCAGCCCTGTAGTTCTGGGCTCTCAAGAATAAGTCTACGGTATCCCCTGCCTGTCGTGGAAGGCGACTAAAGAGCGAGAGCACAGGCGGAGGGAGTAACCTCCCAGGATGTGCTGCTCTCCTAGAGCACGGTGCAGAGGGGCTCCGGTGCGTTCCACTGGAGATCCCGGAGCCCTTCGTCAGGTTTTAGTGGGTCAAACCCCACATAACCGCCGCCTTCCCCCCTGAAGGCGGGGTATCTTTTTGAAGATTTCCTCCCCGTTAACAAAAAAAAAGGTAAGGTCACCCCCGCTCGAGAATAGAAGAGAATATATACGGAGAGAAATAAATAATTTAATATATTGCGAGAGTTAAATTAAATATTTAATGATGTAAGTTTGTTGTTTAAATAAAATAAAGCAAAATATACCCCGGTTATTTCCATAAAACTGTCTCTAAAATACACCTTTAGTTTAAAAATGGATCTTTGAATATACTACAAATTTGTGCCGTTTATATTTGGCTCTTTTGAACGAAGGGTTTACCGACCAGCCATTGGTTTATTCGATAAGAAATAAGGTCACACGTGATTCAGACTCTAATCTTTATTTGCACTGGGAACGTATCTGGACCAAACTATTACGTAAATTCGATAACAATTTGAAATAAGAAGGTTAATAAATACGGTCATTCTCTTCTTACTTTTGACGTCGTATTTAATTTTAAATAGGCTTTGCAGATCTCTGTTCGTGAATCTCCTTCGCTGAAACGAGGAAAGACATCAAGGTCCCATCTGCTATTTGTTACTGTGAAACAAATACAATTGTCGTTTTGACAAAAACCGTAGTGTACTAATAAAAATTTTTAGATTGTAAATTTGATTATAAATTGATTGAAATTTGGTTATTAAACCAAGACGTCGAGACTAACAAATAGCAACAATTGAAACAATATTGGAGTATCAGTGGTATGCCATTGGAAAACTATAGTGGCACAACTGAACTAGCAGAGTACCACAAGTATATTTACGAGCAAAAATTGTTAAACGATATTACGCACGAAAGCCTTATTTGTCATAGTAGGAATATCACGAAATATAATTAATCAGAACCTAACCAGAGTTAAAGTTCCAGCCTTTATATATATAATATATATATCACATTGTTGGGGCAGGGCTTCTTTGTAAGTATAGGGGCAAAGTCCGCGGCCCTAATGCGGATTGGCAGACTTCACGTCTTAGAAAAAATTTCTAAGTAGGTTTCGTCACGATGTTTTCCTTCACCGCCGAGCGGCACATAAAATTGCTACAACAATTTTTTTTTTAAAGAAAGCTAGCAATATTTCTTTTTTTTTCAGAAATATTACGAACAATCTTGTTAACCATTCCAACTAAGCTTAAGCTTGTGCTAGGACATGGTTCACACTACATGGTTTGCACTATAAGGGCACAGGGGAGGAGTAACCTCCCAGGATGTGCTGCTCTCCTAGAGCACGGTGCAGAGGGGCTCCGGTGCGTTCCACTGGAGATCCCGGAGCCCCTCTTCATGCACCGAGGGAGGGCCACCGAGGAGGTTTTAGTGGGTCAAAGCCCACATAACCGCCGGCTTCCCCCCTGAGGGCGGGGTATCTTTTTGAAGATTTCCTCCCCGTTAACAAAAAAAAAGGTAAGGTCACCCCCGCTCGAGAATAGAATAGAAGAGAACATATACGGAGAGAAATAAATAATTTAATATATTGCGAGAGTTAAATTAAATATTTAATGATGTAAGTTTGTTGTTTAAATAAAATAAAGCAAAATATACCCCGGTTATTTCCATAAAACTGTCTCTAAAATACACCTTTAGTTTAAAAATGGATCTTTGAATATACTACAACTTTGTGTCGTTTATATTTGGCTCTGTTGAACGAAGGGTTTACCGACCAGCCATTGGTCTATACGATAAGCAAAAAGGTCACACGTGATTCAAACTATAATCTTTGTTTGCACTGGGAACGTATCTGGACCAAACTATTACGTAAATTCGATAATAATTTGAAATAAGAAAGTTTATAAATACGGTCATACTCTTCTTACTTTTGACGTCGTATTTAATTTTAAATAGGCTTTGCAGATCTCTGTTCGTGAATCTTTTCGCTGAAACGAGGAAAGACATCAAGGTCCCGTCTGCTATTTGTTACTGTGAAACAAATACAATTGTCGTTTTGACAAAAACCGTAGTGTACTAATAAAAATTTTTGGATTGTAAATTTGTTTATTTGATTATAAATTGATTGAAATTTGGTTATTAAACCAAGACGTCGAGACTAACAAATAGCAACAATTGAAACAATATTGGAGTATCAGTGGTATGCCATTGGAAAACTAAAGTGGCACAACTGAACTAGCAGAGTACCACAAGTATATTTACGAGCAAAAATTGTTAAACGATATTACGCACGAAAGCCTTATTTGTCATCGTAGGAATATCACGAAATATAATTAATCAGAACCTAACCAAAGTTAAAGTTCCAGCCTTTATATGTATAATATATATATCCCATTGTTGGGGCAGGGCTTCTTTGTAAGTATAGGGGCAAAGTCCGCGGCCCTAGTGCGGATTGGCAGCTTAACGTCTTAGAAAAATTTTCTAAGACATGTAAGTTTCGTCACGATGTTTTCCTTCACCGCCGAGCGGCACATAAAATAGCTACAACAATTTTTTTTTTAAGAAAGCTAGCAATATTTCTTTTTTTTTCAGAAATATTACTAACAATCTTGTTAACCATTCCAACGAAGCTTAAGCTTGTGCTAGGACATGGTTCACACTACATGGTTTCCACTATAAGGGCACAGGGGGGGAGGGAGTAACCTCCCCCCCCCCCGGAACGTGCTCTCCTTGAACGCAGTGCAGAGGGGCTGCGGTGCGTTCCACTGGAGATCCCGGAGCCCCTCGTCATGCGCCGAGGAAAGGGCCACTGGGGAGGTTTTGGTGGGTAAAAACCCCACATAACTGCCCCCCCCCAAAAAAAAAGGACATGGTTCACGGCAATAGTCCAATGGTGGATTCGAACCCACGACCTTACGATTCGCAGGCCGTACCTAAACCATTAGGCTATTGACGCCTCAAATTTATTGGCCGGCACCGGGGATCGAATGCGAGTTGCTAGCGTATTATGCAACTTGAGCCAACCGCTAGGACACTGAGCTACCACGGCTCTACCAAACCTAACCAAACTCTCATCAACGACCAAACGGGACTAAGTTTCAATGTGAATTGTGATCCTCCTTCTTTCATGAAATCGGTTGAAAACTAGCAAACATCGCCCTTAAAAATAGTAAATTCAATCATCGTAATTTTATTTCGTTCCCTATTGCAATATGAGGTATATTTCTGTTCATATACATTCTGTTGTCCAAATTTTTTTTCTATGAAAAGTGGCAAACGAGCATACGGCTCACCTGATCTTAAGTGATTACCGTCGCTTATGAACTTGCACAGCACCAGAGGAGCTGCAGGTGCGTTGCCGGCCTCTGAGGAGTAGGCTCGTTTCTTGAAGGTCCTCAAATTGTAAACGTTCGGAAACACCGCTGGTGACAGTTGATTCCACAGGTTGACAGTGCGTGGACGAAAGTTACGCGAAAAACTTACAGTCGTGGAACGCCAACTATCAAGATGGTGGCGGTGGAATTTGGAATTCTGGGCAGATGTGCGGTAATGGAAATCGGTAGCTGGGATGATTCTGAACAATTCCTCAGAACACTCAACATTGTAAATGCGATAGAGAATGAAAAGAGATCCGACATCTCTTCATCGACATCTTGATTGTTATGAAATGTCTTGATTGTTAATTAATAATTTATTTACTAAAATATTTGCCCGATGAGTTTTCTTTTTAAAAAGCTATGTACATGTGTATTATTTACGAAATTTTCTTTTTATATATGTAATAAGTTTAATAAATACTTACATTCATAATCTGTCAAAACTGGACGTTCAAAACTAGATTAGTTTTTTCACATTCAATACAGATAGTTATTTAAATGATTTGTCCATAATCATAGATTATTCAAGATATCATTTAAATATTTAAAAAGGTTTTTATTTAGAACCTCCTTCGAGCAACTGTTTATATAAACTGTGGAACAATCGATGGGTTATCGGTTGTACGGAGTAATGGGTTTGTTAATTTATCGGATTTAATTGGTACAGCGTGCACAGAAACATATGTATTTTAATTTAAACAATTGTATTATTTAACTTATAATAAAAATCTATTGATATCGATCGATAAAAAGTCATTAATCTATTTTTTTTTATGACGCACTACACAGATTGGCCAGAGAAGCTGGCCTTGACTGCTTCACCGGATTGAGAGGTGGCATAGCTCTTAGGTCGCTTAGCCTGCACCTCTATCGCTAGTAACTCGACACAAGGGTCCCCCGGTGAGGGGTAACCTCGGCTTGGACTGTTACTAAACATTAATCTATAAATAGGTTTTTTGTTCTATTTCATTTTTCACTCGCCATTTATTCATTACAGTATTTAACTCTAACAGCGATGGTAATAACCATGCAAATTTTCCACTGTTTCAATATATTTTATGTTCATTGTGTTGGTGTTGAGTAAATAAATAATAATAATATTATTCCTCACCATAATCCACAGTAGTTACTTAAGATAATTATATAATTAAAAACATATACACATTTGGAACAAGAGACATAATAACAGAAAGATTATGGTAGATTGACACTTGAACTAGGACGGATCCTGTTCAGCCCTGCAGTTCTGGGCTCTCAAGAATAAGACTACGGTATCCCCTGCCTGTCGTACAAGGCGACTAAAAGGGGCCTCGGGTTCACTGGGCGACAAGGGTGGGGGCCTGCGTCGTCCACCAAAGTGGACCCGGGAAGAAGGCGACATCGGCTGGCCCGTGTCGCCTTTCGCTGCGAGGGCACAGGGGAGGAGGGAGTAACCTCCCCCCGGGACGTACTCTCCTTGAGCACAGTGCAGAGGGGCTCCGGTGCGTTCCACGTGAGATCCCGGAGCCCCTCGTCATACACCGAGGAAAGGGCCACCGGGGAGGTTTTAGTGGGTAAGATCCCCACATAACCGCCGCCTTCCCCCCAGAAGGCGGGGTATCTTTGTGAAGATTTCCTCCCTGTCAACAAAAAAAAAAGGACGGATCAAGTAATCAACCCTCCACCCCACATTATAAAAGTAGTGTACATAGTCAATTTTGGTGAAGTATTCGTTTATATATGTATATAAACATAAATAAGTAAGAGTAAAAACTGCCCTCAAAACCAATCAAACTTGACGAATCAAACAATAGACTGCCGGTGGACGCCATCTTTTATTTGCCAAATAATATATCTATATTATGAAGTTCTGGCGCCATTTTTATCCTTCTTCCACACTTACACTCGTTGTCGTTAAAGCGTACTTACCTAGTCTTAGATTGTCATAAACCTACCGATATCTAGATCGCCAAGCATTCTTCTAAACGATTTATAGGAGTGCCTTGGTATATCTTATTATTATCACAATCTAAATAAAATCGAATCGTATAATACAAAAGAAAAATATCCAAAACCGTTAATTAAATTACGGCGGTATCAGTGTTATATATATATATATATATATTTCTTTTTATTCGTCTGTATAAATTCTATGTAAACGTAGTGTTGCGCACGCACGACTTAGGTTAGTCCTGGGCACTGAAAATCAGCGCTGCTATCCGTTCTTTCTTTCTTAAAATGTATTTTTCTTTTTTTTTATGTTTCATATTTTTTATGGTTCATTTTTATGTTTGTAATGAATTCGAATGATGCCAATAAAGATTATGTCTATGACTATACTTTAAATAAAACGCAAAAACTGAAAAAATAAACATTTTTGGAATATTTTTCATACCTTGAAATCAATTGACCGTCCGTTTTTAATAACTATTAAATAACAGATAAACAAACTGAAGTACAGACGAGTAATCGCAACACGTACACCACAATAAATGAACATTAAGAAAAATAACGAACAAAGTGGTAACCTTCCAGTGATAGAAGATAATAACGGATTGGAATAATGAAACAATTTACGGCACGCCATGATTGAATGAAGCCAAGTAAATGGTCTCATTAGGTATACAAGAGAACATTCACACGATCGCTTCTCGCTTGTGAATCTGAGATGAGATCTTTAACCGTCCTATTTTTGAATGCATATTTTGTACATAACGTTGGCACGTTGGATAGTATGATATCTCTGTAATTATATAATCGAAACTTGATATATGTACGTATGTATATAAAAAATATATATATGTATTTGGGGCTGCTACTCGTAGTTATTGTCCCCACGATTTTATTATATTTTTGATGTAATAGACAATCGTAGTCGATATTAAATATCAGAATATTATATTTTGTGTAATAGCAACCAACTGGAGCTGTCACCTGTCAGCGGGTGGTGTCGTGTATATAGTTGATCAATTGATCGTGAACATTCGTCATGAGATCTGATTTGTTACCGTGACTATTGTATAACTATTATCAAGTATTAAATCCAATATTATTTCCGGAATCCTGCATTTTTTCTGAATTCTAGACCCTTCACCTTCACTATAGAAATGGATTGTCGAGAACTGAGCGTCATAATTGGGGTAGTTGTTTATTTTTGTGACGAATCTACACAAATTAACGATCTGGATTTGACCGTTTCACCGAATTGAGAGGAGGTTGGAAAAAGAAATGTAGGCAGACCCTACAAGCGGTGGTCTGATGACATAAAAGATGAAGTAGGAAGAAACTGGATGTCTCTAGGCAGGAACAGGGAAAACTGGAAAAAAAAGGAGGAGGCCTTTACCCAAAGTGGGGTCCATATCTAGCTACTAAATTTAACAATACTAACATAAATGTAAGTAAACACTAACAACACTAACAAATACTACCTATGTAAAAATTTAAGTGTTAAAATTAATCTAGATATGGAAATAAACAAGGCTTTATTATTATTATTATAGCTCTAAAGTCCTTTAACCTGAACTTCTATGCGTAGTAACATTCAAGCATTGCGATCCAAGGGCGTCCGAGAGGGCTGAACCACGACACGGTCGGTTTCCTTTCCACGGAATAAATAGGGCCTAGACTATTGCGTGAAATTTAAAATTAATATAATAAGAACTATAGTTATATTCTCTTTTAATTGTATATAGCCTCAAAATCTTTTATTAGTATTATTAAAGAGACAGGGCGCCGTTTCTGCTATTTGCCAATGGCATTTCACCATGGAATCAACCTATTACAATTACATTGTTATTGTTTGTGTTATTGCCAAAAACTGGTACTAATAAAAAAAATTGACAAGTTCCAATTGATATTTTTAATTGATTAGTTGAATTGAAATATATCAGTATATTTCAAAGAGTCATTGTACACGAGATTAACGCCAATACGCCATTAGAAAACCATAGTGTATAACTTAACTAGCAGATTATCAAAACTAGCATAATCGATCACTATGATGCCAATGAACGTTCATTTTGACACAATTGGTTTAGCAGACTTGAGGACCTAACGATAAACGATTACACCGATTACCACGCATTACCATCACAGGAAATAGGACTCCAGAATCGTAAACAATACACAATCTGCTTACACTATAAAATATGAATACTGTTGACTAGGGTTGCAACGAATATTTTTAAGTGTAGATTTAGATAGCAATTGGTTGTAGTTTATAATGCTGAAATAAGCTTTAAGCTCTTCCTTCTATACCGTCTCTGCCAGTACTATATTAACTTTCGACTAAAAGTTTATTCAAAACATTATTCTAGCAGATCTGGCTTAAAACCTACGGGAGTACAGCGTTACGGTACTGTAACGTGTTGAAGTCAATTGCAATTGTCGAAGTAGCAGAGCATGATGTTAACAGAAGGTTACTATCAAATAACAATAAGCTCTCAGTTCCTTTTAACGCTAGCGGAGTAATCAGAAACATCATTCATTGCACTTTCACTAAGCTTATTAGGTCTCATTCGTGACAGGTGACGCTGTCTACTAAAAACGGTAAAAAGGAATATCATAGCTATTATAATATATTAGCTATAAATACTCGTTAAAATATTCTCATTTATAATGGCTTTAATAATTGCGGATACCTTTTTTTTTTATGCGTGTAAACTAGTGCTTGACCATGATCCCACCTGGCGTTAAGTGGTGATATAGTCGAAAGATAGTACGCGCTAGTTTAGTAAGTGCCTATTCACTCTACTCTTGAAGGCTCCCACGTCGTAATTGGACGAAAAGACTGACGCGGGCAACTTATTCCACTCCTTTGCCGTACGCACGATGAACGATGACTCAAATCGCTTCGTTCGGACGCGCGGAACATCAACTATAAAAGGGTGGAGACCCGCCGAGTGTCTAAACGTCCGAAGGTAGAATGGGGATGGGGGAATTAACTCGTGTAATTCCTGTGCACACTCTCCAAAGTGTAATCTGTAAAACACCGAAAGGCTGGCCACCTTGCGCCTGTGCTCAAGACTATCTAGGTGTAGATCTTGGTCACCTATCCAGTGTTTGGCCCGCCTCTCCATGGAATCCAGTGCCGCGAGTTGGTATTTGGCTGCACCTGCCCAGATATGACAACAGTACTCCACACATGGCCGGATCTGTGCTTTATACAAAGTCAAAAGCTGTCCCGGTGTGAAGTACCGCCGTACCTTTGAATACGAAAGTAAATAATAAAAAGTATATTCTCGAAATGATATTATTAGTTACAACCCTAAAAGAAACATGTTATTGCAGCTTGGATAACACTCTCAGGTTACCGATAGCAAGAAACATTTGTTACTACCTTGTAATGTTACAGCCTAGATAATAGGTTGGAGAAAAAGTTTCTTCGCATTTTTAATATAGTTTATTTATTTTTAACTAAAGTATGTAGGAACCATTTTGTTTGATAACTTTTTGCCATATTGTAAGTAGGGACATCCCATTGCTATAGAAATTTTGGGACTTCTGATCAAAATACCGCGACAAGTGGTTTAGGCAGTCCTCTCGTGATATTAATCTGACACTGCCTAAAGAATCCTGAAGAGACCGAAACAGGTGGAAATCTGAAGGTGCAAGGTCAGGATGGCGGATGCATTAACACCACCCAGCCAAACTCTCGTAATTTTTGCTCAGTGGCTAAAGATGTGTGAGGTCTAGTAGTATTTTATTACAAGTTCATACATACTATACATGAACTTGTCATAAAAGATCATACATACAAGTTCATACATACTAAAATGCGAAAAGACTTTTTCCCCAACTATAATGTACAATCGTTAGGCACAGGCCTTTTCTATACAATATAAGGGCAAAGTCTTTCTTTTTATCGAGATTAACAAATGGCATTGCAGTGTTAGTGGTACGCCATTGGAAAACTATAGTGGTACAACTAAATTGGCAGATTACCGAAAGTAGCAAGAATCTACAACTATGATATCACTGAACGTTCATTTTGAAACGATTGGTTTAGCAGACTCACAGCTAAGTTCGACTGCATGTTTTGTTGTGCGTTGTGCCCACCACTACATAATATATGATCGTATTCAGCTATGCATGGTGATTCTTTCTGATTGCTTTCCCACGCCGCATTTTACCGTTAGAACCGAATTAGGTCAAGTTTGAGACGAAAGATTTGGGCGTTTTGTAAGAATGTATATATGTATGTATTATGATTTCTAGGAATATTTTGAGATATTATTAATTAATAGTAAATAATGAACGTAATTTCTACATTTCAAACTGGTGGGGTTCTATTGTTTGTAATATTTTTTCAAATAATGGGTTTTTGAACAGAAAACAGGCCGGGATGAAGCAGGCAATGTCTGTTACATTAAAAAATATTGGAGCTTATTTTTATAAATATTATAATTTTAATATACCAAGAATTACTAAGAACATATTACGCGAATAGGCACTTTATACTAATTATTTTAAGCTCTAGATTAGTATGCACTCAGTTTGATCTTAGCGTTCCTCACAAGTAAAACAAAAAAAAATTATAAATTTCAGTCTAAGGCATTAAGTCCCTCTTTGGTAAAAAAAAATAAAAAATAAAAAAAAGGGTTTTATAAGTGTAAATAAATATAATATTGCGTGCCTGAAAGAGAGTGAGATAGACCAACATTTAGGTCATAGGTTCAAATCCACTCTTCAACTATGGAAGTGAACTATAGCCTAGCACAAGCTTAAGCTTATTTGGAATAGTTGAAAAATTATAAATTTCAGTCTAAGGCATTAAGTCCATCTTTGGTAAAAAAATAAATAAAAAAAAGGTTTTATAAGTGTAAATAAATATAATATTGCGTGCCTGAAAGAAAGTGAGATAGACCAACATTTAGGTCATAGGTTCAAATCCACCCTTCGACTATGGAAGTGAACTATAGCCTAGCACAAGCTTAAGCTTATTTAGAATAGTTGAAAAAATTATAACGAAAAAAATAATCCCACCCCAAAAACCGCTATCTGTTATGGTTCATTAGCAAATAACATCGCGTGTACAATAAATCCAACTTCCTCCGGAAAGTTTCAAGAGCCCTAATACATAATGTATGTGCCAAAGGGTCCGGAACCGAATCAATACCCAAATGAACTTTCCTATTACGGATGAATTAGGTAACTTCGTCTAGCAGCAAGTCGCCTTAATCACCTCCGAAAATAAATGCGTTGTAGTCAAGGCTGCCACTAACACAAATATTTTTTTAAAAAAAAAAACAACCGACTGTACTTCTAGCATAGTCTTATAAAAAAAAGATTGCTAGCAATTTTTTTTGCAATTCGGCAACAACTTTGTACTAACATTTGTATCGCTGACAAATATCGGTAAAATATGTACTGTTACCTGGCAACACATGACACCCAGCAATAGTTACGAGTATGCATAATAACTACTTCCAATGATATCTTAGTGATTTACCTCAACCCTATTGCATCTTTAATTCATAATTAATAATTTAGTTGATCGTCACATTAACTTGGCATTCTAAACAATAACTTAACTTTGTAAGTTCGTAATCTGACTTCTAATTAATTTTGTAAAAAGATGGCGAGGACGCGCAGTTGTCAAAGTTATTCGTTAAAATAATTCTTTGTAAAACGTTACGCTGTCTCAATAAAGCGAGTGTACTAGTTATTGGACTATTTCATTCCACAAAATCTACAATTATAACATTACCGTTGCGCTGCGTAATCCCAACAGACATTCAGGCTACGAATGCTAAGAGATCTGCCATCTCTCAAATCCGGTGAAACTGATCACAAAGATCAAGGCCAAGGATGATCACTAAATTTATGCTATGTATATGTGCTATTCTGTGCTTTGTTTTCGCAATAATTTGCTTTGAGAATTTCTTTTGACTTATATCATAGTTTCCCATACACACTAGTCTCCCAGTAACCCCGTAACCTGCACTCAAGCTACGTGACGTGAAGTACAAAGCGTTCTAGTTAGGCGTAGTATATAACTGCACTTTTGAGCTGAAATATAGCATTGTTATAATACGACAAAGGGACGTCGACGTTATTATAATGCCTCTATACACACTTTGACTTCTATACTGTTCGTAAAGAGTGCCGCTTGTATTGTAATAATATTTGACTTGTTTTAATGACGCCCTACTGGTTTAATGGTTAGTGTACCCGATTGATGTTATAATTACTATATTAGGTTTAGGTTACAGAAACTTTATTCTCACTTTATACATTACAGGTCACTTACATGAGAACAATAAATAACTAATATTATAAAACAATAAGATTGCTGAAGAGAGAAGGAGCCACCTAACGCATTCATTTGCTTGAAGACGATGTGCTATCGTTGGGGAATTTAATGAGTTGTATTTTGAGTCAATCAGTCAGTCAGGAGTCATCTACAAGGTTCACGGGAACCTCGCAGGTACGGGCCTCGGAGTGTTACCCCATTACCCGGGTTATCAGCGCAGGGGGCGACTGCTCCCCTGGTCGTGGGTACCGCCGTTTTAGAACGGATTTTTTAGGAATAACTATTTTTACGTCGAGGCTAATCCCTCAAGCGTCAGCAACGACGAATCTATCTTCTACGCACTCCCGACCTCTCGGTCTCGATTGAGACGGAGGTCGAGAGGGGGGCGAATATATCGGCCTAGGTGATCAAAAGCTCCCTAGAATAGGGGAATTTGAACCTACTTATTTTGAATGCGCTAAGTCTTGACGTGTGCAGGTATTTTGTTGTACAGTGTCAAGCGGTCAAGCGACAACATTGTTGTTACAAGTTATTTGTATATAACAAACATTATTTCAGTACAAGACTATTATTGTCATATACAATGTTTGTTTACAACAAACACAACACAGTATTTCATAATATATTTCAATAGCAACTCAACTACAATAGATACTCGTTAGTGTACCGGCCGGACGAACGACTTATTGAACAAGTATTTTCGGCTTAAAAAAATGAGAGCTCTGTATCTTTTTCTTTTTTTTTATTATTATCGTTCCCCCAACGTGTTAAAATTTAGGGTCCTTTTCACATCCTTTCATTTCCTTTCCACTGTCCATTCTTTCTTCATCTATCTTTCCACCCCCCTGACATCACTCTTTACATTTATTTAACACTTGACATTTTTCTTATTTCTACTACAATTCCCTTAACTTATTTCTGATACCACATTTCCTTATTTCTAATACAACGTTTTCCTCCGGTACCCTGGGTGGGCCCGGAGGGATGTGTGGGACTCGGCCTGGGCAGCCCCTGCCCACTAAACCTTCCGCGAATGCCATCAGTCGTTACGAGCGGTGTGCTCCGGATCTGTGAGCGACAGGACACCCCAACGACCGGCCGGTCCCGGCAAAGACCGGACTTCATCCTCAAAGGGGACTTCTCCGGCACTCAGAGAAGTCCCGACGACGCCGAAGCATACTGGGTCCAGGTACCTATCCTGGCCCCGCTTCGGGTTACGGGGGCGGCAAGGGGAGGCGTTGGTTGTAACGCCTCCTGCGCACCCCGATACGCCGCCTGCGGAGGGAGGGAGCCTCTGCGCTCGCCTCCCTCCGCAGGAAGGAGGGGACCGCCGTCCAAGACCTGTCGCTCGAGACCATCGCAAGAGCGAGGCTCGGAAGCGACAGGTCTACACCACCGATGGCAGATACCATGTAAAGAAGGCGTCCTCGCGTAATAACGTTTAAGGTTAGATTCGATTTGAAGTCGGTTTTAGTATTGGCTCGTAAATATAATTGTTTTCCTGAATGAACTACGCTGATCATCCAAGCGGATTCTACAGTTTTACCGGGCTTTTCAGAGGTGGCAGAGGTCTTATGTCATTTATCCTGAACCTCTGCTGGCAGCACAGTGCAAGCGCCCTCGAGAGGGATTTGGGTTCGGATCCCAAATCAGTCAGTAACTACTCCGCTCACATAAAATTGTATTTGCATCGTCGTAAATGGTAAACGATAACGAAATAGCTTTACAAACGAAACAGCGATATATGAAAAGAACTCCGTGGAGACCTTACGCAATGCATAAGCAATGAGGCATTTGCGACGAGATTTATTTATACCTATAACATAATCTTCTGATGACACCAGGGTACAAAGGACCAATCCGCGCAAAGACAAAAAAAGGGATATAAAAATCAAACTCGTAAATTTCAAATATTTTCAACCGATTTCAAAAATGAACGAAACTTCGGCTCGGACGGTTATATACGCGTAAGCATTCCGATCAGAGGGCGTCCGAGAGGGCCGAACCACGACTCGGTCGGTAGCTATTTTACAGATAATAAGGGACATTCAAAAAGCTAAACTAACTTTGAGTGCCACCTCGTTGATAA
The DNA here is from genome assembly GCA_029286785.1 of Meandrusa payeni. Taxonomy (NCBI): domain Eukaryota; kingdom Metazoa; phylum Arthropoda; class Insecta; order Lepidoptera; family Papilionidae; genus Meandrusa; species Meandrusa payeni. The sequence goes on from JAGSMX010000023.1 coordinate 6,411,364, forward strand.
TGAGCGAGTTTCTTAATACGTTTTGTTATGTTTATTAGTTCATAACTTTCTGAGTGAACTGAATTTGATGATTTTTTTTTATTTGATCCAATTCTTACAATGGCATCGATGAGAAAACCATATAAGTCTTATATTTGACGAATAACTCGATATCTCTCTCTAGTTAGATAGTCAGTCTCTCATGTCTGAGGACCGTGGTCACTATCAGCGTTGCAACTGGAGCGGATGATCTACCTCCCCGGCTTCAATCCAGCGCGTCTCTTGCAACAGAGTAAAATTTGGAGGACGACGAGTCTTTTATCTGATCGGACCACCTTGTTGGCGAGATCTTTTACCTCCGGTGTTCCCAACTGCGATCATTTTTTCTAGACTTTCGTCGCCTCTGCTCATTGTGTGTCCGAAATACGCACAGATTCGTTGTCGGCATATGGTAAACAAACGAGTCTTAATTTGTAATTGGCTTAGGATCGATGCATATGAAGCCCTTTTTAGTCGCCTTTACGACAGGCAGGGGATACCATAGCCTTATTCTATAAAAGGAATACCTTAGCCTAATTCTATGCTCCTACTACTTCAAGGCTAAACGTTCAATGTAAGAAAAGCAAGCCATCATTATAAGCTACACCATTTCTTTTCCACGTTCAAATTGGAGGTTAGAACGCAACCCTTTTTTTGAGTAGAATATGCGCAGTTCGAGAAAAATTGAATAACCGTCGTCCTTACCGACATTTCATTGTTAAGATGAAATAATGGGGCGAATCGATTGTTTGTATTCTGACTGCCGTTGCCTCTTAATTAATATCAGGTTACTAACCGTCTGGACAATATAACACAGCGAACGCTGTTGTAATTTGATACTGCGTTTTATTTATGTCGTCATGACGACTAAAGGAAAAAAACATTTTATAATGTAATTCTGATGCACGAATGCCTAACCCAGCGACTTAACCTTATTTTCAACCCACTTCAAAAAAGGACCTCCATCTTTCTTTTTTTTCTCAACTCTTCTCCTTTCTTCTCAATTCGTCTGTATGTTACCTCATAACTTTCTACTGGGTGAACCGATTTTGATGGTTCTTTTTATTCGAAAGCTGGTGCATCCCTTGTGCTTTCCATTTTAATTTGGTAGATTCGATGAGGTCCAATTCTGACTCTGATCCCCCATGACGAGGATCAAGGTCTTCTACTTATTACAATCCTGACTTACTTCTTTTGCTTCATTCACATCCATACATCTGCGCATACATAATCGAGGGTTACTCTTTATCTGCCTCTTTTTAACATATCGGCAATCTGGTATATATATATCTGGTATATATATGTAATAATGTTTTCCAGGTCCAGGCTAAGCGACCTATCTCTATCTGGTGAAATAAGTACCTGAAAACTGACTGTAAAAAAAAAGTTTTATATATCATTAAAATATGTGTTAAATATTCTGTCTATGTGTCTTTAAAAGACGCCGGCGTGCTTCTGTTGGCGTGAACCATACTAAATAAATGTCAATACAAGCCTTAGAGACATAAAAGACCATGACATCACTTCAAAGATGATGTCATCGTTTGAAAACATTAGGTAACATTGGTCAAAAGTGAAAGTTAACTGTGGAAATGTATAAAGAAGCATCAAATCAAATCCTATTCAACCGGTGGTTGCGAATAATCCTCGCGAGTTACTGCTATTTCATGGGCCCTTAGACCTCTTAGATGTTAGGAGCGTAGCTGGAGTTTCTTCGGCCACTTCTTCTCCCAGCGCCAACGCTTCCCGAAATGGCACTCGAAGTTAGTTTAACTTTTCAATGTCCCTTAGAGGCACTCTCAGATCGGAATGCTTACGCGTAACATAGTAACCCTCCTAGCCGAGGTTGCCGCTCACCGGGGGGACCCCTGCGTCGAGTTACTAGCGGTCCAGGCTAAGCGACCTAAGAGATTTACCACCTCACAATCCGGTGAAGAAGTCAAGGCCAGCATCTGTGTAGTTCGTCAGAAAAAATCCTATTCTACGTTACAGAAGTGAAATCAATGAGCCTGTTTGCTCTATGACCGCATTGTTCAAAACAAGAGTTTACTCTCTCTCTTCTTTGATATTGGTCCCACATGGTGATGGCATCTCGAGGTTGCAACTGCACGCTATTGTCCTGTTTTGTTCATTTCCAGTCTATACACAGGTTGCCTGGAAGAGATCGCTCTTAGCGATACGGTCACCCATTGTACAACGAATTGTAAAATCTACATCTGGTATGTAATTTTCTTCTTGTTTGATATTGGTATACAATTAAGTTATATCTATCTATCTATATATGTGTGTATATATTTATTATTAGTATTTAAGTATATGTTTACTAATTAAAAAACTCCCGTCGCTTTATAATGACTGAATGAAACGGGAGCGCATATATGATGTTCTAACAAAACGATACAATTATCTGAAGACACGTATAAAACAATGGAATCTTCATTCTCGATACGACCAGGTGCAGTCTATCTGCGTTGAATATTAAGTTTGTTTTTCATTTAAACGTGCGTTTAATTGAATTCCTATAAAGGTTAAGCAACATACGATTTAAACAGAAAATAAATATAGTTAAAAAAAACTTTATAGCATATCGAATTAAAAAGTGAATAATATTTCTTAATATAAGTAAAATAAAATATTTTATCACATAGCTTGCACCCGTTACTTCGTCTCTACACAGCCCCAAGGTAGACTGGCAGAGAATGCCTACTGACATTAAGTCCGCCTATTTGTACCTTTTTGTATTGTGTGCAATTAAAGAATAAATAAATAAATAAAATAAAATTAATATAACTGTAACAAAGTTAATTTCGATGAGGAATTATAGATGGCGCCACGAATCTTGTAACGTATTCTGAGACACAATGATGAGCTTCGCAATGTCTCGGTTAAGTTGTGTTGTGGTACATACCACATTGATAACGCTTCCCGAAGTGGCATATAAGTTAGTTTAGCTTAGATTGTCCCAATAGATTTCGTTAATAAAATAGCTACCGACCGAGTCGTGGTTCGGCCCTCTCGGGCGCCCTCGGATCGGACTGCTAACGCGTAATAATGGTAACCGTCCAAGCCGAGGTTACCCCTCACCGGGGGACCCTTGTGTCGAGTTACCACCTAATAGAGGTTCAGGCTAAGCGACCTAAGAGCTATGCCACCTCTCAAATCCGGTGAAGCTGTAAAGGCCAGCTTCTCTGTGCCAACTGTGTTAGTTCCTCAAAAAAAAAATTCTACATTCAGGATTTAGTTCCTACAAGCGATTTTGATTCATATTAGCTTGCTGTCCTATGACTAATATATATCTTAGTGCCTTGTAGTGACGCTGAATTAGGTTGCTTGCGATAGTGACGGCCTAATTTCAGTAAATAGCCGCTTGCTGATTTGTGACGGTTATTTGCATATATAACTTATATAATCCAGTTGTACCCTTAATAAATACCTATCTGTCGCCTACCTGGTGTTATCACTTGGCCAATTCGGCTGTATCCAAGAACACCCACCCTACAATCTCGTAAGACCATTTCTATAGTAAGCTCTTCACGACACCCCTACATAACTATAATATTTACGACAAATAAATTTACGAACAACAAAACAAACATCAAATTGAATCAAATGTTTAATGATGTCGGACTATCTCGCTGTATTTATTAATTAACGTAGGAATATTAAATAAAATAATTAATTAGAACCTGACCAAACTCTCATCAAACTGCTCTTGTAGTTCATCCTTTCCAAAAAAAAAATGACTAACTACTACTACTACTAAAAATGACTGACTGAAAATATGGGGGTACTCTAGTACTTTAAGAAATGATAATACACGGTTCACAGTATTTTTATTAAACGTTAAAAAAAAACCAATACGCAAAATAATTTTACATCAACTGACCGTGAAATATGAGTAGATAAGATTATACATATAAACATGAGCGAGATAAATCGATGTGCGAACACGAAACGAGTAAAAATCGATCAATATTTCATATATGGTAAACATGGACGATTTAATTTTATCACGATTTAATCTTCCGAGGTCGAGAAATGACGCAATAGGCAACTGTAATTTGCAATTTGTCTATAGAAATGGCAATAGATATGACTGGGAAACTCGTGCGGTGAAACAGTCAAAGGGACCGTCCATAAATTACGTCATCGATTTTTTCATAAAGTTAAGTTATTGTTTACAATGCCAAGTTAACGTGATGAACAACTTAATTATTAATTATTAAATAAAAATACAATAAGGTTCAGGTAAATCACTAAGATATCATTGGAAATAAAATTACTTATGTAAACTTGAATAATACAGTATTTTTCATAAGATTTTATTTTTATTTAAATTTTAGTACTTAGTGTTGCCTTCATGTGGCGATATAATAAAATTTATCTTCCGAGATATTCAAACTTTCATAACCGACACTTTATTTTTGCTCACGAGTGTATATTCTTTGGACATAAATGCCTATATCAGGACATATGAAAAGCGCAAAACGACTGCCATCTACCCTCTTAGAATTAAAAGACATACCATTCTCTTACTAAGTGATTTAAACCGGTTAAGTACCTATTGTGTCAACAACAAATTGAATTTAAGCATTCCCAAATGCCACCTAATTACATTCACAAAAAATAAGAACCGCTTTTTAATTGATTATAAATTATGTGATGAGTAACATAAATAGAGTAACATCACTACGAGATCCTGGAGTAACACTAGATGAAAAATTACACATGAACCTTCATATTGAAAACATTATTAATAAAGCTTATAAGATGTATGGTTTCATATTACGCGCTTCTAGAGAGTTTAATAAAACTTCATCTTATACCTTAACAACTCTTTGCTTCGCTCTCAATTGGAATATGCTTGTATGGTTTGGGATCCTGTTTACAATAAATATGTTGATGATATCGAAAGAGTACAGAACAAGTTTTTTAAAACCTTGAACTACAGGTGCCACAAAAATCGTACTCCTTACAATGATATATTAAGGGAACACAAAATTTTACCCTTGAAATCAAGGCGCATGCTTCTTCAAACCATGTTTCTACATGGATTGTGTAACAATAAATTTGACTGTTCTTATTTAGTAAATAATTTATGTTACGTTATACCCAGAACAGTTTACCGGCGAGAGGTTAGGACATATAATTTATTTTCTTTAAACTCGTGTCGTTCCAATGCTGGTGTGCGTTCACCTCTCCGTCGTGTGGTGGATATATACAATAAGTACTTCGCAGATGTTGATTTGTTTTCATTGCCTACTACTAAATTTAGAAAATGTATTAAAGACAGCTTATTTAGTTAATTTAGTTAATAAGTATTTATTAGTTCATTTATTTCCGTATTCTTCTTCTTAGTTTAAATTTGGTTTTTGTTTTTTAAGTGTTGCACGTTAAAATAATAATGATAATAATTTGCGGATAATGTTGTTGGTAGTGCAGTTACATATCTTATTTCTATTATGTCTTTTATAATATCAACTGTGCTATTGTTTATTGTCCCAAATAAAGAGAAAAAAAAGGATTTGAGAGCTTACATATAAAATGGCAACAAATAAACATGTGACTTTATTTTGAACAGTATGTCTCTTTAAAGCTCCGGAATGCCGAAAGGGTGGACGACCCTAGCGTGAATATGCGTATGTATTAAAAAAACACAACACTCTGGAACAGCGACGGGGGCCCGCATGCCGTCTGCGAACGTTTTATGACTTCAAGTGCTCGTTCCGAATTTCATTAGTACCTATTCGTGCCTAAATATAAACTTCCATTGATTACAACACTAATGTATATTGTAAGCAATTCCTAGCTTGAAAAATAACATCTATATATGCCTCACTATAAGGCACTGGCCGTCTATGTTAAGAGAGTATTAAATAATAGTACTGTTATAAGCATAATTTTAAAATAAGAATAATAACCATTAAAGTTACAGCCTTTATATATATAATATATATGTCCCACTGCTGGGCAGAGGCCTTCTCTGTAAAGAGAGTATAAGGGCACAGTCCGCCACGCGGCCCTAATGCGGATTGGCAGACTTCACATGTCTTAGAAAAATTTTCTAAGACATGTAGGTTTCCTCACGATGTTTTCCTTCACCGCCGAGAGCGTGGTTAATCAGCACATAAAATTGCAACAACAAATTTATTGGTGCCGGCACCGGGGATCGAACTCGGGTTGCTAGCGTACTATGCAACTTGAGCCAACCGCCCGGACACTGAGCTACCACGGCTCAATTAATTAAATAACCATTAATATGGCCGAGTAAAATAGTTGCCGTAACAAAATAGTTCAGTTTACTGTTACGAAACATGGAAGCGACCTGTTTTTGGGACGCAACAAATTCTGCTTTAGTGAATGACCTCTATCGGAAATGTTTGGTACCTTCAATCGTGAATCCATTATTAAAATGATATGACGATGCAGAATTTCGAGGTGATATCTTTTGATTAGAATAACATCAAACACGTAGAATAAATAACATTTTTCATTATTGTCTTGTAATTTTTAACCGCAAAAGAGGATGTTCTCAATTTTACAATAGTAAAAATAATATTGATATTGAAAAAATTCGCGCCTTGTTCACAAAATTTAAAAAAATGTTTTCCTCAAAAAAAAAATTATCAATAAATCGCACATAAAAGTAAAAATATTAAAAAAAAAACTAAAAAAGACACGTGTTACCTAGCAACACATGGCACCCAGCGATTGTTATGCTGGCTATACCTGAACCTTATTCTATCTTTAGTTCATAATTTTTTTTGAAAGAAAGCCAGCAATATTTCTTTTTTTTTCAGAAATATTACTATCAATCTTGTTAACCATTCCAAACTAAGCTTAAGCTTGTGCTAGGACATGGTTCACGGCAATAGTCAAATGGTGGATTCGAACCCACGACCTTACGATTCGCAGGCCGTACCCTAAACCATTAGGCTATTGCACTATTAATAAATTAGTTGAACATTATATAAACTTGGCATTGTAAACAATAATTTAACTTTATTAATTTGTGATCTGACTTCTAATTAATATTATACAAAGATTGTGGGGACGCGCCTTGGGACGGTATTCGTTAAAATAATAAGTGTATTAGGTATTCGACTATTTCATTCCACAAGACCTACAATTTATTACACGCTGTTTTATAGCACATCGAACAAAAAAGTTGAATATAATTTTTAATCTTTTTTTTTATGCGTGTAAACTAGCGCTTGACCATGATCCCACCAGGTGTTAAGTGGTGATATAGTCGAAAGATGGTACGCGCTAGTTTAGTAAGTGCCTATTCACTCTACTCTTGAAGGCTCCCACGTCGTACTTGGACGGAAAGACTGACGCCGGCAACTTATTCCACTCCTTTGCTGTACGCACGATGAACGATGACTCAAATCGCTTCGTACGGACGCGCGGAACATCGACTATAAAAGGAGACCCGCCGAGTGTCTAAACGTCCGAAGGTAGACTGGGGAATCTAGGTATCTTCTTCTTCTTTTGGTGCCATCTTCTATCGAAGGTTGCCGACCATCATGGCGATTTGGACCCTCGACTTTTCACATTAATATCGATATTTTTTGTTTATTATTTTTCTATATATAATTATACTGTCATATATAACTATATTATTTCGTATTTTACGTCTTAATGGCTTCACTAGGGGACATCATAAGAGAGTTAAGTCATCAGTAAAGAAACGAAAACAGATTTGTTTGATCAAATGACGTCACTCAAGTGTCGACATGTATTTTCGGGGCTAGGTTTGAGTCAACACCGACAGAGTTGCCCGCTTATCGGATACATTTTTTAAGCGTAACCTCTTTGGTCGCGATAGATCTTCAAGGTCGTATTTATCATGCAATGTTTCGGTAGAACGTACTACAAATCTCGTTTGTTTGATAACTTAAAATATAACCTCAAGAAATAGAAATAATTTAATGTTCTACAAACCCATGAACCTAAATTATTCAAATCTCAAACCTCTGTAGTTAAAATTAATCAATAAATCTCTAGAATGTATTTCGGTATAAATTGTCCCTCATAACTCGAAATTTTTGGTATGTGAGTCAATTATTTATTTATTGTATAATATGTTTTTTTATATATATATATTGTATAATACCTCAATGGACGGAGACTTGGACTCTGACCGTTGGGCTGGTCCACAATCAGAAAGTCGCACAACGAGCGATGGAAAGAGCTATGCTCGGCATTTCTCTAAGGGATAGAATCCGAAACGAAGAAATTCGACGAAGAACGAACGAACTCTTAAAGTCAGCAAGTTGAAGTGGCAGTGGGCTGGCCACATCTCCCGAGTCAGCGACGGTAGATGGGGAGGAAAGTCTTGGAATGGAGGCCGCGCATAGGTTGGAGAAGCGTGGGGCGCCCTCCCTACACATGGACCGACGACCTTGTTAGGATAGCCGGAAGTGGCTGGATGCGGAAAGCTGAGGATCGCATGTGGTGGAAGACATTGGGGAAGGCCTATTTCCAGCAGTGGATAGATACAGGCTGATGATGATGATGATGATGATGTTTTTTATTAGACTCTGTATAGATTCCATGTAAAGGTAGGATTGTAATTCAGAAGAGAGAATATAGGCGCCAGAACTTCGTAATAGCATAATGTTTAACGTTTGTTTCAATTTGAAGTCAATTTTTGTTTTTGTATTCAATAAAAGAAAAAAATGTCAACAATGTCACAGATTACAATAAAATATCGCCTATCGAAATAATACGCGACATTTAAAATTAGCTACGGGAGAGGAAGCGAAATAAAGAGTACAATTGAGATTTAATAGATCTCGTACGCAGATAACTGGGTCAACTGGTTAGTCGGACAGATTATCTAAAATAGATAGCCGATAGTACACGCGGAGATAATGTCGGAATAGATTGTTGCGGGATTCAATCAGATTCAATGTCACTTTTATCTTTGACGTGAAAACTTTTTTTTTTTGTTAACGGAGGAAATCTTACATACATGTTACAATTGTAGGTTTTGTGAAATGAAATAGTCCAATAACTAGTACACTCGCTTTATTGCGAAAGTGTGACGTTGTACAAAGAATTATTTTAACGATGTGACAACTGCGAGTCCTAGCCATCTTATTTTTACAAAAATTAATTAGAAGTCATATTACAAACTAATAAAGTTAACTTATTGTTTACAATGCCAAGTTAATGTGTTGTTCAACTAAATTATTAATTATGAATTAAAGATACAATAAAGTTCAGGTAAATCATTAAGATATCATTGGAAGTAGTTATTATGCATAACAATCGCTGGGTGCCATGTGTTGCCAGCTAACATCTTCCCCCATAGTAGACGACACTCACTCCGACGGGGCGACCGACCCTAAGGACCGCGTCATAAGCGAAGTTCAGTAAGCGGCCCAGCACGGACCCCAGCGGAACAATATTTATACTAAAATTCATTAAAATATTTAGAGCCTTTTCCGAGATTCAGATTCCATATACAAGAATTTCTCGTTCAAAGATTTTAAGATTACAAATTCGTTTTATTGCCATGTAAATTTATTATGTGTTAATTAATTTGGTACGTGGTAAATTATTTATCACGTAAAATAAGTTGAAGTGAAACGAGGTTGGATCTCTAGAATTTTTATATCCGGAGTACAGACAGCAAAGAGACGAATCTCTACTCATTAAAGTCATTTGTACTTGATCTAATTGCATTAATTAATTCCTTCCCGACGTTTAAAAGGGGACCTGCCACCTCTTACATCCTTCGCAATTCCACCCCCGGGGAGGGTTCCTAATGGGACACTCCAATTTCTAGTATCTTCATTACGGCGCAACGGCTCGACATACTTAGCTTACTGTACGGTTTATATTTTGCTAATGGATGTTATTTTATTATCGCTAACAGTGATAGCCTAGTGGCTATATGTTCAGCTTTAGGGTCTTCCAGTCTGAAGTTCCAATCTCAGCGGGTTTGTACTGAAACGATTTCGTTTTTCGTACAAAAAAATTGGTACGCGGTAAGGTAAGAAGGTATTCTTTGGTATCATTAAAAATAGTTTTTAAATTGCATGCAAATAATTAATTACAATAAAATAATTTTTGATTGATTTATCTTTGGCTTGCGTAAGTATGACCATATTTCCCTGATTCGTTATAAGCTCAAGTGGCTTCCCATTAGACTTCGCCGGAACTCTCATATACTCTCCCTTCTTTATAACATTCTATTTACACCGTCATATCCATCTTATCTGAAGGAACGTTTTCAATTCCTTCACGGTTCGAATTCGTTGAATTTACGATCATCAGAGAATCTCATGCTAAAAATATCTCCGCATGACACGAACTTTTACAGCAACTCATTTACTGTACGCGCTGACCGTCTGTGGAACTCTCTTCCTGTGGCCATTAGGAAATCACAGACAATAAATACTTTTAAAATCAAAGTTAAAAAATTTTACTTAGACAAGTCCACCTAACATCATTTATACTGGTATGATATTTACTCGTATGTAAATATATTATATGTAATACTTTTTACACACGTTTTGTCTTTTCATAATTTATATATATATATATATATTTATACCTATATTATATTTATGTATGTATGTTTGAATGTAAATATTAATTATCAGTATTTAAGTATATCTACTTTTATAAACTCCCGCCGCTTCTTTTTATTATTCCTCTCCATCCAAGGGTTGCCTGGAAGAGATCGCTTTTAGCGATAAGGCCGCCCATTGTTTATGTATTTTAATTATATTTTCTTTTTTTTTTAATTTCAGTTCATAAGTGTAAACAATAAAGAGTTTATAAATAAATAATTTTATATACAATCTATTTTTTCCCCTCGTTTTAATTTCTGTTATGATATTCTAATTTTTTGTTAAAAAAATTCTGCCGCCGACGATTGTTTGCTGTGAACGAGTGCTGTGGATGTTCATGGGCGTCGGTGACCACTTAAAAGTGATTAGGAGACTCAATATTAATCCTGTACATCTTTCTTAACCGTAAAAACTCCTTGGTATCGGTGAGATTGGAATCCAAAACTCTATAGCCTGCTTTTTAAATAAATACATTTATGTATAATATATATGAAAGTTTATGTAATGTACACCATATTAATACACAACCGAATCGTGCCCGCCTTAGTCTACACAGGTTTTTTGGCTGAAAACCAGCCCTGTGCTACATGTGTGAGCACAGCTCAAGCTGAGCAAACCCCTTTTCGGCACAATTTCTATTTTTTTATGTTGTTTCTGTTTACTTTTGTTTATGTTGTTTTTTGTCTTGTTTTACCTGTTGTTTCTGTGTTCTTGTGTCGAATAAATGTTTTTTCTATTTCTATTAAAAATTCTATTTCTGTTAAAGATACAAAAAGATAATATCCCCGCGACATCGGTGGCTTGTTGTTTCCAGTATTTTCAATATTTAAATATAATTTAAACTTTATACGTTTAATTATCATATTATTTATTTTAGTTTATTTTTGACTCAATAATATTTATGAATTTTTTTTTCATCTATTATTTTAGTGTATAAAATATATTTTAATCTCATAACTGTTTTATTTATTTATCATATTTATTTATTTACTGTCTGTATAAATTCCATATAAAAATATTATTGCGCGCGCACGTCTTTAGGTAGTCCCGGGCACCGCTGAAAATCAGCGCTGTTGCATCCTTGCGACAGCATATGCTGAGACGGTGTCCGATATTGGCATCATATGTTTTGTATTATTTGTCCGTTTAACTTTAACTGTGTTTTGTCTATTTTTCATTCTTTTTTTATGTGTGTTATATTCAGTCTGTGATGTGTTTTTGTATTGTGATGCCAATAAATAAATGTCTATGTCTATTAGTTTCCAAATATCGTCGTTTCTTCATTCTTCAATGGAATAAACTTTCACTCAAACTGTAAGTACTTCGATTTCTCGATTTTTGTAATAGTCTAACTTCGTAAATTGTTAACGATTCGTTGCGGTCTCTTTAAATAGAAAGTTTCTTTATTATATAAAAATAATTGTTACATAATCAATATTGACATGAAAATAAGTTACGCAACGTGCGTTTGTCATTTTAAACCGACTTCAAAAAAGGAGGTGGTTCTCAATTCGTCTGTATTTACGATTTATTTATAATGTATGTGTACTCACGGCGGCGACATTCATCAAACGACTTCAAATTGTTTTGAAAGGAGCTGACTTCAATAATTTATTTATTTATTTAAAGCAACAAAAATTATAACACTCTTACACATAAACGAATTTGATGTTCGGAATAATCCCAGCTACCGATTTCCATTACCGCACATCTCGGCAGAATTCCAAATTCCACCGCCACCATCTTGATGGCTGGCGTTCCACGACTGTACGTTTTTCACGTAACTTTCTTCCACGCACTGCCAACTTGTGGAATCAACTGTCACCAGCGGTGTTTCCGGTCGTTTACGATTTGGGGACCTTCAAGAAACAAGCCCACTTCTATCTTAAAGGCAGGCAACGGCACCATTCTCTGGTGCTGTGGTTGTTCATGGGCGACTGGTGATCACTTAAGATCAGGTGAGCCGTAAGCTAGTTTGCCACTTTTCCTATAGAATAAATGAAGATAAATCAAACCTGATAGGCCATCTTTGAACATAGCCGGTCTGAGCACACATAATTCATTTAGCACAGATAAGTAAATTAGATCGCCCCGACCAAGGTTATGAAATCGATGACGCCGCTTGTATCTGGTGGCTGCTCGTGAAATCCAATATCGAGCCATATTTTCAACCGACATCAAAAAGAAGGTGCTGCCCTTTTTTTTTAAAGAATGCAATATTGTTTTTTTTTTCTCAAATATTATTAACATTCTTGGTAACCATTCCAAATAAGCTTAGGCTTGTGTTAGGAGATGGTTCACGTCAATAGTCGAATGACGGGTTTGAACTCACGACCTTACGATTCGCAGCCCGTACCCTAAACCGTTATTTAAATAGAAAAAAAAAGAAAAAAATGAATCATCGAAATCGGTTGGCGTTGTATTGAGTTATTCGTCCATTTGTCGCGCACATACTTAATTCAACATTATGACTTACATGGTTTTATCATCGATGGTATTGTCATAATAGGAGCACACTGGAAGCAGCTATCAAATAAAAAAATAATCATCAAAATCGGTTCCCCCAGTCGAAAGTTATGCGTTAATAAACCTAAACAAACAGACGATTTGAAAACCTCCTTTTTTGAAGTCGGTTGAAAAGCTATGCCACTTCTGAATCTGGTGAATCGGTCGACGCCTGCTTCTCTGTTATACATGTGTATGTTCGTCACAAAAAAAATGATAAGAGATAAAACAACGACCTCATTAAAATTTTTCATCTCTCGTCAAAGTTAAAAATAACATTTTAACGGTCTACGAACTGTGTGTTCAATGAAGTTGGTAAGATAATGTTAAGGGGCACATGTCAGTTAAGACAATGATAAATCGTCCCTTTTGTTTGTTACAGTGTAAATTTGATAAATGTTTTATTTTAGGAACACTGCTGGGCCCTGCTAAACTAAGTTTACAAAAGAAATCTTATGCCAATTAAAGTCAATAGGCTTAGAGTACGGTCTGCGAATGGTGAGGCCGCATAAGCTTAGTTGGAATGGTTTACAAGAATGTTACTAATATTTCTGAAATAAAAAAAAAAAACAAATATTGCCAGCTTTCTGTGTCTTTTAAATTTTATTGGCATTAAATTTGTCGAATATATTTCCTTGTATTAGTTCTAAATCTATTACTACAATAATGTCGCTAAGGTTTACCGATAGCATACCGATCGTATGCGAGTTAGTTGGTTATGTTAGAATGATGATTGATATTACACTTCCTGGATTATAACCGTTTCGAAAAAAATTATATCGCAAAATTGTCGAAGGCTTTCATAGCCAAAACTCGATTATATAAAAAGTAGGTTTGTCCTGTGATATACGTCAAAAGTTACACTTTTTAAACATGATTTTATTAGCTTGATATATCAGTTTGTTTGTGTTTATATATTTTAGTTAGAATTAGAACTAAAAGTGGAAAATAAACGATTATAAATAAAAGTTTTTTTATACTTTCTAAGCAAGTGCTTGACCACGATCCCACCCGATGTTAAGTGGAAATGCATGGTCCTGGATGGTAAGGCGCACTAGCTCAGTAAATGCCTATTCACTCTACTCTTGAAAATACCCACATTGTTATCGGAGGGAAAGTCAGACGCGGGCAAACTATTCTAGTCCTTTGTCGTACGAATAATGAAAGACGAAGCAAAGCGCTTCATTCGGGTTTGAGGGATGTTCACAACAAAAGGAGGAAATCCCGCAGTGCGTCTTGAAATCTGATGGTGGAACGGGGATGGGGAATTAGATCATGTAGTTCCTGAGCACACTCTCCAAAATGCAATCTGTATTAAACCAAAAGGCTAGTCTTCATACGGATTCTAAGGCGACTACGGATGTGTTCGTTTCTTATACGGTGTAATAATTAATTTAAAATAATAAACTTACGTCCAGTTCCTCGTTGAGGCATGACGACGCCACTTCTTTGGTCGGGTCGCAGAAGGCTCTCAGCCTCCGCGCCTCCTTGATGAGTCATCTCCATAACGGTTCACCACCACACTTATAATATCATAACACTGATACAATCATCGGCTTGCAGGAGTCGTCTTGTGACAGGATCTGTTGAAGAAAGGGAACCATTAATCCGATAGCAAAATTTAATAGTCTTATTTATATTAATAGGTTCTTATCTTTGGCAACACGCAAAATGCACTATGTAAATAAATTTCTATATAAGTTTTTTCGCATTATAGTATGTTTGAACTTGTAATAAAATCTCTTTGGCGAAATAAATAGTATATATTTGTATTTGGCTGGTAATGGTATCATTGAAATGTTAAATTTTAAAGAACATAATTCCAAATTCAAATTAGGCAAAATGTTTGATTTTTATTTCTTTTTCATACTGTCAAGATGAGTGTATCAAATGAAGAAATTCGATACATTTTAAAATTTTACTAAAAAAGGGAAAAAATGCAACGCAAGCCACTAATAAAATTTGCGATGTTTATGGCCATGCCATGCCATGCCAGAGCCTACTATTAATTATCGCACAATTTTATCCCGCATAGCAACGTGTTATATAACCGGTTATCGTTATTTTATCGGACTTTATAATCTGTATTGTAGATTAATGATAAATATACGAGAATCATAGATACAATACTCAATGTCAATATTAACCTTTTTTTTTTTTTTTTTTTGACGGGGAGGAAATCTTCACAAAGATACCCCGCCTTCTGGGGGGAAGGCGGCGGTTATGTGGGGATCTTACCCACTAAAACCTCCCCGGTGGCCCTTTCCTCGGTGCATGACAAGGGGCTCCGGGATCTCACGTGGAACGCACCGGAGCCCCTCTGCACTGTGCTCAAGGAGAGCACGTCCCGGGGGGAGGTTACTCCTCCTCCCTGTGCCCTCGCAGCGAAAGGCGACACGGGCCAGCCGATGTCGCCTTCTTCCCGGGTCCACTTTGGTGGACGACGCAGGCCCCCACCTTTGTCGCCCAGTGAACCCGAGGCCCCTTTTAGTCGCCTTGTACGACAGGCAGGGGATACCGTAGTCTTATTCTTGAGAGCCCAGAACTACAGGGCTGGTCAATATTAACCTACAATATACAAAAAAGGTTGCGTCGCGTTGGTCTTTACGATTAAGAACAATGAAGACTTGGCTTCGACCTATAAAACTACCGAAATTCTTCTATTATTACCAAGAACAAGACATGGCTGTGTGGACTAAAGTCTTTTGCCATAAATTAATATCATCATCATCAACCTATTACATACAGCTATAGAATACGTTCTCACGTAATTTTCGACAATGAAAATAAAATAGACAGTGAATAGAAAAAAGAGAATGCATAAAGTATGCTACCCTAATGTCGGCTTACAAGATACGAAATGAAACGATACAATAGTTAAAAACGGAGGCCAAAACCAAAATATATGCCTCTCTATCTAGACCCTATATTCGAGCATTTTATGTAATAAAAGATCGTTGGTGCGCGTAGTAGCGTATAATCAGTCTTTAACGGTAAGAGGAACATGACAAAAATCAATGCACGTAAGTCGTTTCTTATTTTGACTTGTAAATAAACTTGTAATTTCATTTAGTTTACCCTCCCAAAAAATTCTTCACATCTCCAATACTCTTCACTTCACTGTCAAAGAACTAACGAGCTGATCGCGGCCATATTTGGATGATGTCGACCGGTAAAGAGCGGTTTGCTGCGTCATTTCCGTTCCGCTAAGAATTTTATTTGCCCGACACTATTCCCAGGCCTGTTCAGTTCCACAGATACACAATTCGAATTGAATTATTTACAAGTAGGGTCTGCTTTCTATTGATAAAAAAGGGTTATTGTTATTAATCATGTGTTGTATATATAAAAATATTGTTGGTTTGTGTATGCTTCAATAACTCAAAAAGTTCTGTATAGATTTAGATCATATTTTGATACGATATACAACCCACTCACAACACACAAGATTGTATCTATTTACGGCGTCAGTAATATACCTGTGACCGGAACGGAAACATCTTTTTCAATCATCATTACCAATAGATGGCGTTGTTTACTATTATTATCTTTTTTTATAAAAAAAAAATATGATCGATGACGCGTCGCTGAAAATTTTATACGTCTTTTTTTTCTGATTCCAACGATATAAAATGGCCATATGTGTCACTTATTACGTTTTTGCTTTCCAGGGTCGATATACAAAAATCGAAGGGAATTTTTCAAGAGATATATATTCAGTTAAGGCCAGCGGGTTATCTATGTATGTATCTATCTATCATGGCCTCAAATGGACGAATAACTCAAAATCACGCCAACGGATTCCGATTATTTTATTGGATTTTTATTGGAAGGAATCTAATTTAAGAGTAGTTTGATGAAAGTTTGGTTAGGTTCTAGTTAAGTTTGATTTCGTAATATTCCTACGATAATTCGGAAATACAAAGAGAGCGTCCGCGCGTAATAGCGTTTGATTCGATTTGAAGTCAGTTTTTGCGTTTACTCATAAACTTGTGATAATAAGTGCTGCATACAACGACGGGTCGGTGAAAGAATAAGCTATAGTTAATAGCGTATGTAGATAAAGGGATTCGTATTAGAACTAGGCTCCGGGTGTTGACAGATACGTCTGTCTGTATTCATAACATTATCTGTTTATTAAATACGACAACGGTATGTGTAAACGTATGGAGAGTCCATCCGCGACCATCGGAGGTTGCGAATAATCCTTGCGCGATACAAGTACTTTATGGGGAAACCCCACCCTCTCGATAGGATTAGGAGCGTTGCTGGAGTTTCTTCGGCCACTTCTTCTCCCAGCGCTAACGCTTCCCGAAGTGGCATATAAGTTAGTTTAGCTTAGATTGTCCCAGTAGATTTCGTTAATAAAATAGCTACCGACCGAGTCGTGGTTCATTCTCTCGGGCGCCCTCGGATCGGACTGCTAACGCGTAATAATGGTAACCGTCCGCCGAGGTTACCCTCACCGGGGACCCTTGTGTCGAGTTACCACCTAAATAGAGGTTCAGGCTAAGCGACCTAAGAGCTATGCCACCTCTCAAATCCGGTGAAGCAGTAAAGGCCAGCTTCTCTGTGCCAACTGTGTTAGTTCCTCAAAAAAAAAATATTACTGAATGAAGTTTTGAGATATTAAAATTATTGGAAATAAAAATATTTAGTAAAAAAAATCTTCAAGGTAAAAGTAAGTTATTGTAAATCACAAGTTATAAAAAGAGCTAATAGCTAATATAAATACGGAACCATAACAAATATTGCCCCAAGACGCTCTTGGTATTTAACGCAACTTAAAACACGGAGTTGTAACGCATGATCCGGAAAATAAATTGAATTATAACATATACACGCAATGTGCGCGTCGTTAGGTCAACTGTCAATTGATGATTCAATTGTATCTAGCACTGGCTGAATGCAATGTCATTAAATTATAACCATATTATTTTGATTACGTCTGCGCGCTTTATCATCTTTGTCGAACCAGAATGTAAACTTGATGCGTATTTTTTTTGCTGACGCGAATTACAAAAATTTGTTTTGTTTATGGTTATTACCGGGTTAATAATGTTTATACATCTTTCACACATATCATTATTGTTGTACGAGTTTCAATTGCATCAAGCTTGACGTAGAATTGTGATATTCGAATTAATATTAATTCTGCTCTGTGAATTTGTAGCTAAAAATATAATCTCGCGTTCTGTAATACTAGCCAGATAGACAGATATTGCTATTCGACGTTCACTACGCTTTTATCGGGCAAATATATATATTTTTTTCTTTGAAAGGAAGGAATTGGTACAGGCAAAAGATTGCCAATAACCTATCAATGCTTACGATAATAAATGTATATATTTGCACAGAGGATAAACCCGTTACACTGTGTCAATCCGATGGACAGTCGTGGCGCCCTCGGGTCGAAATTTTATCGTGAATTGAGTAACCGTGTAAGTCGAGGTCCACTGTCGTCCACTAACGGCGGGTTTCTATATTCAATCTCGAACCGTAAATCGCTATCCGAGATTGATATTTCAATCGATTTTCTGCACTATAACTGGTATATTATTTTTACGGCGTAAAACGGATTAAGAGAGAGGACTGTCATTTACGACAAATCCATTCTTTTTCAATCACTTCCAAAGCCAAGATCGGATATTGAAATGCGGATTACGGATCGATAGATGGACCAAATAAAATCAGGATCGGAAACAATCTTACATTGAAGATCGAATATAGAAACCCGCCGTAAGTGACCCAAGTAACAGCTGTGCCACCTTTCAAATCACCCGACGAAACTGTTAAGACCTAGGAGGTCTTAACTGATCAGAAAAAAATATTGTCTGTATAAATTCCATGTAAATGTACTATTGTGTAATGGAAATTATATAATGTAGTATTGCGTGCGCACGACTTCGGGTAATCCTGGGCACCGCTGAAAATCATCATCCTTGCGACGGCATTTGCTGAGACGGTGTATATTGACATCATATCTTATGTCCTATTTTTTCGTTTTTGTTTAAATGTATTATTTTTTTATTTTATTTTTCTGTCTTTTTAATGTGTTTCATATTTTGTGCCAATATAGAATATGTCTATGTCTAATATGACTCGTGAGCTGATAGATAGATAATTTTTTTATTGCACCAAAATACATGTACAAAGTTGAACTTGACATATTCGTATGAGCCGAGTCTCAAGTCTGCAAATGTCCACCAATTAAAATTCAATTGTCACTATGTCAAAGCATGATAATTTCGTAGCTACGACAAATGGTCGATCATAATGAATTGGGTTTTATTGATTGATTGAAATATAACGACGTATTTGGGAGATATCGTTATACAGGAGATAACTACATATTAACAATTGAACAATTATGGCCAGTAGTACATCATCGAAAAATCATAATAGCATAGCGTAGGACAGCGTCAATAGACTAATGGTTTAGGGTACGGACTACGAATCGTAAGTCGTGGGTTCGAATCTACCATTTGACTGTTGACGTGAACCATTTCCTAGCACAAGCTTAAGCTTAGTTGGAATGGTTAACAAGAATGTTAGTAATATTTATGAAAAAAAAATCGCTAAATTTCTTTTTGAAAAAAAAAAATATTGAAGTAGCAGATTATCAAAACTAGGACAAATTGACACCTATGATGTCACTCAAAGTTCATTTTGAGATAATGTTTTCTTTTTTTTTAAATGACGAACTACACAGATTGGCCAGGGTGGGGCATAGCTCTTAGGTCGCTTAGCCTGAACCTCTATCGCTAGTAACTCGACACAAGGGTTCTCCCGGTGGGGGGTATCCTCGGCTTGGATGGTTACGATGTTACGCGTAAGCATTTCGATCCGAGGGCGCCCGAGAGGGCAGACATAATGTGAACCTTGTACAATACGGGTACAGTATTCAACGACGGAGGCGTATACATAATAGTCGCGGATTTGTGGTCTGTCCGGTCATAGCAAGCCACGGGCCGAGATGAACCGGTCTAGTGGTAGTTGTTTCATATTAATACAAACTATACAGTTTTTGTTCCATTCGGTATTGTGCTTACGGCCTAATATGCGCTAACTAGTTTAGTTAAAACCTTATTTTATTTCAAAGTACACGGCACATTATAGAGAATTTATTCTAAGAATACATATTATTTATTTATTTTATTTATTCTTTATTTGCACACAATACAACAAAAGGTACAAATAGGCGGACTTAATGCCAGTAGGCATTCTGTGCCAGTCTACCTTGGGGTTGTGTAGAGACAAAGTAACGGGTGCAAGCTATGTGAGAAAATAATAAATAAAAGAAAACTATAATAAATGCATGCATATATAATATACATACCTACTTACAAATAAATTAAATATATGAACATAATAATTATATATAATAAATAGATACATATATAACTACATATTAGATCGATGGATAGGAATAGCAATTGTCAAACTATTCCTTGATTAGGTAAAGCTTCCATAGTAAATGTTTGAAAGTAGATTTAGTTCCAGTTGTACGTACATGTCTATAATAGTGATGGAGACACACGTTTTTTGTCACCTTTTACAGCAAAAAAACTGCACAAGGGTTAGACATGACACTTATGCTAAAAAATGCAGCGCAGTTGGGAATTTATAGTATATAGTATATTGTTTTTGTGCAATCGCCCTTTTGTATTTCTGATAGCTGTTTAAAGATTTTCCTAGGTTACCATTCTTTTTACTGTGTTGTAAAGACGTACCGCTTCAAAAACACCGCTGCGAACAGCTGCTCCCACAGGTTTGCTTTCCTTAGTCCTTAGTCCGGCATTTGCCAATGACATTTCACAGTGAAACCAACTTAGTTCCATTGTCATTGTGCAAAAAGCCGTAATCTAATATTTTAATTAACATGTAATTTTCAATTGGTTTATTTTATATTGATAAGTTTAATTGGAATATATCGGCATATTAGGAAGACGTCATTATCTACGTTATTAACATGTAACAACAATTGAAACAATATTGGAGTGTCAATGGTAGGCCATTGGAAACACAAACAGCTGAACAAAAACTAGCGAAAATTAATGTCACTGAACGTTCATTTTGACAATTGGTTTAGCACACTCAAGGCTTGTAGAATGTCAACCATTAATCGGATTTTTAAGTTCCATCGTGATGAGTAGATAGTGTGTGTTACCATTATGAAGTTGCATATTTTGAGAAAAACTTCCAGCAATAACTGGATTAAGAATACTCATAACAAAGGCCAGTGGTATCTTCAAAAGGAAGTGGAGCTTCGTCCAATCATGCGCATGTGATTTGACAACAAAGAACTCAATTTGCATGTGGTTTTCTTTGTCAGGCCGTTCTCCCCCCGCCTCCGCCCACTTTTAGTGGGAACTGGCTAAAGTTAGGTAGTTTCCCTTTTTAGGTCATACGATGTCACATACCTTACAACAACAACGGGTTGGACAGTCGTTTAAAAATCATTCCTGCCCTTCAAGTGGCTAAATCAAAAAGAAAAAATTGCTTGTATGGCAGCAGCCATTTTGAAATATGTGGTAAGCTTTTTTTCGTTGCTAATTCCCTAGCCAGATAGACAGATATTGCTATTCGACGTTCACCACGCTTTTATCGGGCAAATATATATATTTTTTTTCTTCGAAAGGAAGGAATTGGTACAGGCAAAAGAACGCCAATAAGCTATCAATGCTTACGATAATAAATGTATATATTTGCACAGAGTATAAACCCGTTACACTGTGTCAATCCGACGGACAGTAGTGACGCTCTCGGGTCGAAATTTTGAAATATGAGCCATTTTGAAATATGTGGTAAGTTTTTTTTCGTTGCTAATTCCCTAGGGTAAGAGTAATGAGTATTCATTGTACAGTACAACTGATTTTTTTTTAATCTTTTTACGGGACATGTGTAATTAAGTTATATTTTTTAAATCTTACTATTGTATCTTAAAAATACATTATATTCAAAAAGTTTTGAATAAAACAATATTCAAAGTCGAATATTCTCTAACAGTTGTTAAAAAATGGTTTACTCATGGAGGGGGACTATGCCACATGGTTTTGTTTTGGCGGGCAGGAGCGGAAACTTGCCACTCAAGCAGAAATAATCAGAATGGCAACTGCCGCAATAGGGGATAATGTAAAAAAATAATAACTGTTGTTACTATCATGAACACGTACGTTTTAACTCAAAGATAATTATCATTGATGGCTCAATCAACTAACGTCAGTTGTTAATTATTTTAAAAAAGTAACATTCTTATATTATCTGTGCAAGAAATGAAACAGTGCATTTCTAACGACTTTCCAAGTAGGTCGTCGGGAGCGACATTTAGCCTATTTTGTTTCTAAAGTTTACCGTCTCAAAGGTGGAAAAAGAAGCGTTTCAGACAATGCAACATTATCTCGGAGAGCACGCGTCCGTCACTTGAATTATCTGCCTGTTCTTTTAAGTATAATAGGAAACTTTTCCTTTCGAAATATTTACACACGTAGATTGTGTCATAGCATACATTTGTACGTGAAACATGTTATTTCTGTTATTATATTTATGATTGTAAAACGGTCATGCTATTCTATACAAAAAATTATAGCGCTTTTTTAAGATGGCGAAAGTGAAGCCCTTTATTTAGGTTATGTAGAATATAATTCAAGATTACGTTCGATGGTTGGGGCATGTAGAAAGGACCATTTTGTAAATAGATAAAAATGGATGCTGCAATAAGACGGCTCTCTCTTTTCACCTAGGGTTAAAAGGCGTTAGTTTTGTTTTTATTTGAAATGTATTTTACTTGATCTATCGGCGTGTTCTATTCTCTTCTATATCTTTAAAACACATATAGCTACCACAAATCTCAAAAACAATATGCACTAAGTATAGGAAATCCATAGGACATAAGATTTGTTTACATGTGTCTTTAGTTGTTTGGTTAGAATTGAACACATCGTCTGGGTCTTATTTTATCTTATCTTTATATAACCGTACCGTCCTCTACAGTAAGTCATTTGTCTAAGTTGTCTAAGTTAATATTGATCTCTGCCCTGGAGTTCTGGGCTCTCAAGAATAAGACTACGGTATCCCCTGCCTGTCGTAGAAAGTGACTAAAAGGGGTCTCGGGTTCAATGGGCGACAAGGGTGGGGGCCTTTGTCTTTGTGCAGAGGATCTCCGGGATCTCCAGAGGAAGGCACCCTCACCATGCACCGAGAAAGGGCCACCGGGGAGGTTTTAGTGGGTAAAAACCCCACATAACCGCCGCTTTCCCCCCAGAAGGCGGGGTATCTTTTGAAGATTTCCTCCCCGTTAACAAAAAAAAAAATTAATATTGTTCTAGTCTTGGCCGAGTTTATTAGATTTCAAGACTGCAAATTGCATTATTACGCAGCAAAAATTGTGTTACGATGTTGTATAATATAACCATCTCAATTGCAGCTCTTTATAGGGTCTATATTTAAGGTCAACAGTGACCACTAAACATTACAAGAGTAATGCATGTAGCATGCTCCCCGTTCCACCATCGGACTTCAAGACGCACTGCAAAATTTCATCCTTCTG
The DNA here is from genome assembly GCA_029286785.1 of Meandrusa payeni. Taxonomy (NCBI): domain Eukaryota; kingdom Metazoa; phylum Arthropoda; class Insecta; order Lepidoptera; family Papilionidae; genus Meandrusa; species Meandrusa payeni. Next base: position 6,435,025 of record JAGSMX010000023.1, read on the forward strand.
TTGTGAACCGAACGAAGTGCTTTGCTTCGTCTTTCATTGTTCGTACAGCAAGGGACTGGAATTTGCCAGCATATGTCTTACAATGTAAGTATTTTCTATAGTAGAGTGGAATAGGCTATAACTAAGCTAGTGCGCCTTACCATCCAGGACTTGCATTTCCACTTAACATCACGTGGGATCGTAGTCAAGTACTTGCTTAGAAAGTATAAAAAAAACTTTGTAAATAAGCAACCTATAGCGTAGTAAATATTTAAACAATTTGAATGTCATATTATTCCGATAAGTTAACCGATAGCGATAAAATAAATTCAAGATATTATCTTAATAATTTGTCATCCATGCCCAATCAAATGCTATAATTTCATTGACTATATACAATATGCAAATAAGTACGTTACGTGCGAGGAAAGTATAATTAATAGCATAGTTAATTCGAGTAAACCAGTCAATATGTTAATTTATTTTAAAAAAAAAAGTGTTAAGGATTAAAAAATGGAATCATAAATCTATTCTAAAATTAATAATAATTTGTTAAATTGCTTACTTATTATTAATTCCCACGAGATAAACTTTTTATAGGTACTATATGTACCGCATACGTAGTAATAGGAACACAATTATCTACTTTTTCTAATTTGGATTGCGAGTCCAAACCATTTTTTTAACATTTAAATTTAAAAAAAATAATATGTTCATCGATTCTACAATATTATATGATTAAATCAACATATGTATGGACGATATTAATGCACATTCATCATATTTAATTTCACTTAAATAAAAAATTACGATATAAATATGAGTAAACGTGCATATGACACTTCTAACCCGATACTGACATCCTGTAACATGCAAACAATTTGTTGTTAATCATTTTGAATTTTTGAGCATTGTTGATACTTTGTCTGACAAGACAATCGGAATAGGTCATCGTAGGTGTTATGACCCAACCAATACTACTTCAATAATAACATCTTTCAAAAGCAACATCAATACAGTTATTACATTTTGTAGTGTACGGATTCATAACTTTTCCAGTCAATTTTAAAAGCAAAACAAACATGAATATAAACTGGTTAATACATTTCAATACAAAAACGTGCTCTTAAAGCGCGTGGTCCGTCACATTTAGTTTCATTTTGTTCTGGCTTCTCAACACTTACCATATCATACTCAGTAGGCACTGGAGATGATAATAACACTAAATGTCAACCAACCAACTTTATTTATTTACGATATAATATTAGTTTTATTCATACAAAAATTTAATCACAAGTCAAAAATCTTCAGCATGGAGCACGACTACCCACGCTCGCGTCGGTCTGTGAATCAGACAAGGTAAATTGAAGTACCTAAACTAAAGCGTCAAAAAAACTTGTTCAGTCATTCATTCATACATTCAATGAACTTCAAAGTGTTGTCACATGTAAAAACATTATGATAGAAGAGCAATATAGGTAAATTTTACGTGGATTATTTTGACATACATTTATTTAATAATATAGAACTACTATAAAAATAAATACCGAAAATTCGCTTAAGATTTAAAAAATATACTCTCCTGTAGTAGTCATTGGTAGTTTTTGTTAAATGATGACTAAATATATTGACATTTGTCATTCGATAAAGTACTTAAATCGGATGTCGTATCTATCCTGGCATTCTATTTTTAAAATTAGTGCAATAGTGCTGAATTTCACTTGTTTCCGCTTGTGAAATTAACTTACTGTCACGCACATAATAATTAATTAAATATTATTAAAAAAGTACAATGGTTAACTCAAGTCTAGCATATGAAATACTTTTATATATAAATTCATTTTATTTCGGTCTCTTCGCCACATGTGAATTAGGCACACTTATCTTGAAATCTATATTGATCGGGAACAAGGAAAAAATCGATAGCTACTGGGTTACAGTCGGTCAAGACTACGGTGTATTAATGGGCCTTTTTATAGTAGAAGGAGCTAGACTTATACTTGGACGCAAAGGGAGTCTTAGTGAGAGAGGTAAGAATCGGCATCAAGTGGCCAGTTTTCTTTTCAGATCACCTATTGTTGTTATAAGTCAATAGCTAAATTTTTTTATTTCTCTGGTTCATACAGTTGAAGTAGAATATTTATTTGTACAAGGTAGGTAACAGAAAAGATATAATCATAATATACTACAATACAACTTATATAAACTATAGTACTTGGCTTATATTACTTCTATTTTATGTCACATAATGAAAAATATCACAAGGCATGGAATGAATCCATTCAATGCACTATTAGGGGTTTGACACCCTTGTATTAATCAGCAATCGCTACTCTGCTAATGAAATTAGATGTAAAGGGTATATATTGTCCGTAGTATAATTTCTTTTTTCTATTCCAGATATACCGGTAATGTTTTCAGTCATTCTAACAGTACCATCAATGGTTGGTGTGCTCTACTTATTAAGTAAGCAAGTGGTGATTCTAAGGATTGAGTATATCTGGTGCACATTGATGCTTACCATTCAAGTGTTGGAGTTCATATTTGCGTCAATGTTCATTGTCACAATGTGCCGTGGCCCATCATATGATTGACCATGTCGCAAAGATGTCACAGCTATTTAAATTTAAAAAAAATGCATAAAAAGAGATATAAGCATATATTTAAATAATATCTCATATAGTATTGTGTGTTGTGTGCTCATGCATTTTTTTTAAAGTGGTATAATCAAATTGCCACAAGGTCACTTTACTGGCAATTTATAAAAAGATTAATAATTAAAATGCAAGATTTACTTTATGAGTCCCCTACATGCCCTAGTCTTACAAATCTTAATGCATTTTAATAAATTTCTTGTTATTCTTGCTATTTTTATATAATAATAAATTTAATCACAAAGATGGGATTTATGAACAAAAAATGTTTGTATAGATGACCAAGGACCCTTACAAATAATGATATATTAAATTATTTGTTATATTTCTTCATTCTAATTCTAATATAATGTTTTGGTCTAAAATAATTTTATATCCAATTGTAGGGTTCTCAGACTATGTTATCACTGTGGAAAATTAGCAGTGCTACTACTCTATGGCACCACAAATGGATTTGGGATTTAATTTGACAACTCTTTTTTTTAATTTCTTTTTTTTTCGACCTCTGGTGTGTATTAGTTATTGTGCAATTTCTCTAAGAGGAACATATTTTGTCTCTAAGAGGAAGATATTTTTTGCAACTGGTGATTATTACTACTAAAAAACTTCAGATAAAATGAGTTGGGTAACACTTTTCCAATTACATATATTACTATAGAGTGGAATCTTTGTAAATATTTTTTAAAAACCTATTAAATGTAATAAATGTTAATCATCCTGCCAGTAATGCCAACAATTAGATAATGTGTGAACAATAATGTTTAGAATTGAAACTTACAATTTTTTATAGTGGACAATAGTTATATAATAGTTGATCCTGTCCTTAAACCATAAGTGATAATGTGGCCTTGGTGTAGAAAATATACAACAAAATTTATTAAGAAATCTTCCATTTTGAATTAGAATCCTCAACATTAGAGATTTATAAATGTTTATATTATTATAGTCTTCTTATGTACTCAAATTATATAATAGTACTTTATATTTAGCAATAACATTTTATTACTTAAGATTTTAACCAAAGTACAAGCATATTCTAGTCCATTGAAGTATTTATAGGAAATATATTACACAATTTCAATGTTTGATATCAGTTGTTTTATTCTCTCCATTATTCCTCAGGTGCTAATTATATACATCTAGGTATGATTGCAAGACAAATTTAGAAATTGTACGATAAGGAAAAGTGTGGTTTGAAAAATAATGTTGTGACCATCGAAAATTGTATGATTTTGTAGTTGTGTAATGTAAACGGCATAGATGAATAAGTTTAGACTTAAAAAAACAGTGAGTGTTGAAATACGACGTGCATGGTATCTTCTTGGAACCAAGAATCTCACATGCGAAACATATGGAAGTACACTATTCCAGATATGAGTGGTGATGCTAAGATTAAAGCTAATTAACAATGAAACGCCCCGCAATTAATTTAGCATATTGATGCACCGATAGATAATACCGCAATCGGCAACTATAAGGCAAGGTAAAATGAAATAAAGACGTGCAATTGTCAAGCTGGGTCGTCTACAAGGTTTACGGGCCTCAGAGTATGACCTCATTACCCGTATCAAGGGGGCGGGGACGTAGGGGGCAACCTCTGGTCATGGGTACCGTTTAGGACGGATTTTTACTTTGAATAGGGACTTTTGAATCTACGGCTCATGTCTTGAGGACGCGCGTGCTGCGGAGCAAAACCGCACTGGTGTACGTGCGGTCCGTTGTCCGCACGATACGTGCAATTATATACAATCGTTGATATTACATATAGAAGGTTCCAATCAGGCTTGAATCAATGTTTCGATTCTTTACGCATAAAAAATCGTTTTGATAAGAATCCACGTAGACCAACTGATGGTATGCATACCTAGTAGTCTAGGTGTTTGCCGTTGCCCATGGTTGGTTTTGCACTATAATCCACGATAGGGCCTGAAATTATTTCCTTCGGCGACCTTTACTAAACTCACAAGCTTTAGTAATGCATGGTTGCATTTACATTTAACATCAAGTGGGATTATGGCCCAGTAGATTATAAAAATAAGTCATCTATACAAAAATCAATAATTGAATGTCTGTAAACATTAGTTAAAAACATCAAAGTTAGATTCGGGGCACTCATGGAGGTGATGGTCTAACTTTCATATTCATCGTAAACAAAAGAAATAATGTATGTATTTTAAAAAGACTTGGCTTAAAGGTCTTGTTACCAGGCCATAAAAACTTCAAATAATAAACATCAAAGTTACTGACATTGACATCTTATTTGTTTACTAATCAGGTAAACATAAGATCGCCAAAAAAAATTAAACATAACATAAATAAAGATCTATGTCATTGCGCTGAATAATTTCGCACTAAATAATATTTATTTATAATATCAATTATTAACCATGGTGACTTCCTATTATATAATGAAAATGGCAAAAAGTAAATTCAATGCCAATGAATACTATACAAGAACCGACGAGACGCGTATTTTAAAAAAACAAACAGATTGTTATCACTGTTGTAGAATATGTTTGAGAGACGGAGTAATATCTATTTATGGTAACGATGATACTACGGAAATATTAGAAGCTATTAATATTTTTGCAAGTAATGAGGTCAGGGAAGACGATGAATATCCTAAGCAATTATGTCGGGTTTGTTACAAGTTTCTTCAAGCAGCGATCCTATTTAGAAAGACGGCGATGAAATCTGCACAAGTCTATCGCCTCCCTGTGAAAAAAGAGATTTTATTTAACCAATCTCAAGAGCTATTAGATACTGGTGTAACAATAGAACAAACATATCCTACAGAAGATTACAGTGATAGTTATGAAAATGAACCAAAACAAACTTGGTCCGACGATGAAAACTTAAAAGGCAGTATAGTCACGAAAACTGAGAAATTAAAAAAGTCAACAAAAGTGACTTGCCATGTCTGTGACAGTGTTGTAAATCGATCATATTTTAAAGAACACCTTACAATGCATGATCCAAATCATCATAAATATGTCTGTGATGTATGTGGGAAATCATTTAGACTGCGTTGTGCATATCATAACCACAGTCTGAGACACAGGAATGATTTCCCTTATAGATGCCAGATCTGCCCTTACAGAGGTAGATATGCAGAGTTACTCAAAACTCACATGAGAACACACACAGGGGACTACAGGTATATGTGCACGGAGTGCCCAGCCAGGTTCTTGTTTAAGAGCAATCTTAACAGTCACATGTTGAAGCACAAGGAGCCTAAATTTAAGTGCAATGCTTGTAAAAGGGCCTTTCACACTAACCTGTTATTGAAGAGACATTTTGAAGCTGATCATTTGGGAATTAGAAATCATGTGTGCAACATATGTGGAAAGGCGTTTGGATACAGAAACGCAATGATGAAACATCAGCGACATGTTCATAAGCGAGAAAAGTTGTTATTTGGCCGTATGCCATCATATCTGGAAGCAGAACAAAAGCACAATGAAGATGGCTGATGTAATAGTTTTTAAAATGAACACATTTATGAACTATATACTTGGCCGCCTGTGCCAGGTTATTAGTGACTGACATAAGTAATTAGACATCGCAGGATGGATATCTTGATAAAGTTTGAAAAAAGTGTTCACAGTATCAAAATTGCCTAAAATATAAACATCTTTGTTAAAACTTCTTTTTTCATTAATAAAGAAAAATAAAAAAAACATTGCTAACCTGGACTTATGTTTTAATTAAGACGTAAATAATTTTTGCTTGCAGACCGCAAGACTGAAATGACTACATCATGACTGAAACTTTTTTGTGGCCCCTATAAAAAAGAAGTTGAAATGAAAAGGGAATTTTTGAAATTTAAAGGCTAACTAGAAATTTAAAAATATGTATCAGGATAACATAAACAGTAATAAAAAATAACACTTCGGACAACAACTTTTTAGCTGGTGCAATAGACATAAAAATGATTTTTTACATAGTATATTTTTAACTCAAATGTAGAAAGGCTATTTATTTATGAGTTTTATCTAGTCTAGTGGCTACTGTAACTTATAGTATAGTATATAGTTACAGCCTTTATGTATGTCCCACTGCTGGGCACAGGCCCTCTCTGTAAAGAGAGTATAAAGGGCATAGTCCGCCGCGCGGCCCTAGCGCGTATTGGCAGACTGCACTTGGAAAAATTTTCCTTCACCGCCGAGCTTGTGGTAAAATGTAATTATGTAACTTATAAGTAACTAAAATATAACAAATTATGTGATTCAGTTTTTGTTTTTATTCATAAATATACTTCATGGTAAATTAACTGTCATCTTTACCCCTTTTCCTTGAAAAAGCATAGTAATAAGACAATAAAACACATTTGTACTATAGTCAAAGCAATTTATTAATAATAAATAACTTAAATATAAAACAATCACAGACACAAAAACTGGAAAGATCAATATAAACTTCATCATGTAACAAACAAAGATTATAAAAGGCCAAACACAATACACAACTATCACACCTTGTTAGACAAGGAATGTATGCTTCAAATGTCATTCAATTAATATTTGCAGGGCCGGGTTTAGGGGCTGGCATCTGGGGTCACAGCCCCGGGGCCTCCACAATAGAGGCTTTGAATCTATTCACAAAATGAAAAATATGCACTGTTAGTGTTTGTTGCAACTGTTACCTTTATTCATTAAACTAATTCGAGGATTTCTTGACATTGCATTTTCAAACAAAGTAAGCAATGATATACATTAGGAAATCTTAAGCCACAGAATATAATCTCCAAGTATAGGCAAAAATGCATTAAAATCTATAAGATCGTCTAAGTCTATAAGAAGATCTATCTATAAGAACTCTTTGTATTCCATATGAATAAATGTGACTACAATACAATAAAAAGTTTATTTCCAGACCTCTAAATCCGGCCCTGAACTTATGTATTATAAATATCGCAATCCTCGGCGCATTTTTAGCTGCTAAAATGAAAATGCTACGTCAATCTAACATGCACCTTACAAGGAGTGCGTGCATGAATTTGTTTACAGAGAAAACAAAACAGACAACTTTGGCTATGTAATACTTATGTCACGGTATCGGTATATTGGTTTTAAAATAAAATCGAGTTGGTGGAGTGTCAAAAATGACATGATGTTAGGCACCATGGAATAACCAAGACACAGCCCATTTTCAAAAGATAGCTTTGTTTCTTTAATATTGATATCAAGTTAACATTTGGAGAATAGTTGAACGGCTTGACAAATGCTGAAAAAAAATATATAGACTGAAAGCAATTCAGATATGAATGGAACATATATAATTGTTTTAAACAGTGATCAGCAGAGAATCCTGAATAACCAAAGATAGTATTACAAGTGTAAGGGGCTTCACTCCACCATTCTACTGTTCGTAATATTGAACATTTGATAATAACTACTCTCAGTAAAAATAGAAAATTGATGATAAAAAAAGTTTACCTCAGTTTCAATTATGTAAAATTATTTTATGTATATAAAACATATTAAAAATGATACACAAATTGAATCTATTAATCACAGTGCAATCAAATTTTAATAAATAACTGACACAATTAAAATAATTTTAATAAGCTATGTTATACTAATAAGAAAAATTTAAACATCGACTTTATTATATATTACGAAACACAAAAAGTAAGACAAGAGTTAAAAAATCATATTAATTTATGATCTACAAATTCGTTGTAGAATAATGTCTCTAGTATGTGTATCGTACACAGAAGCCAAAAGCGCCATAGATACATTCATCGTTTTATTATCATTGTGTTTATTAGACGATACATAAGTCAAATCGCTTTTTACAGAACACAATAAAGCAAAACATCGTTTACCTGACTTGCTCCTCTTATTACAGGCGGTTATAGTAAACTTGCTTCTTTGTTTTAGTTCTAAATATGTGTGCATAAATTGGTTTAACACTGAATAATTAATAAATCAATTCAGTTTTTAAATTGAGCTATAAATACTATTTAGCATTTTATATAAGTTTTGAGGTTATAATATTACAGATTAAACACCAGACTTATTAAATCGAATAACGGTTATCTATAAAGCTATTTGTCGTTATTAATCGATTTACAACTAGTGCATGCTATATAGATTACAATTAATTTTATAAACATAGCATAATAAGTATAGAAAATTACATCTTTCTTTCTAGTTAGGAATTATTTACTAATAATAATAATTGATAAATGTGTTATCAACCAATATGTTGCATTTTGAAGGATATCTATTCTCAAATTGTACCTATGTTGTAAATCGATAATTATTCTAAGGCATACACTATTATTAATTACCTAAATACTCCAACAACTATGAAGCACTAATAGTTTAATTATAGTTTTACAGACAGAAATGTGCACGGCTTACACGTATTATTATATCGTATTTAGATTTCATGTTTGATTATGTTGTGAAATGTAATTATTTTGTGTCGTATTCATATAAGACAGAAAATATTTAACGAGAATCAATGAGTCCATACGAAGGGGCTTCAGATACAAGTCGTACTCTAGACGCGAATATTTGAACTTGAAGGTGTCCAATAGGGCTCATACGGTTCGATTAGATTACATTGGAATATAGGTGAAAAATGAAAGAGGTCGATAATGTGTGCTTATATAGACACACATATTTTTTTCTTAATTTTTGGAATACTATTACAAACAGGTATATTTTTATATAATTATAAAGCTTTCGTATAATTAACCCGAAATGTATATAGGTGGATAGGAAAAATAGGTCCGGTTTACGAGCAATCAAAGATATAATATCTCTTAGAATAATAATACATAGAAGGAGGAGCTATTCGTCACTAACATTTCATTATGAAACCGATCTGTAATCATGTCGATTGTCATTCCATCGTTACCAAATACATTTAAGACTAAGACACGATTTTAAACCATACCTAATAAATTAAAAGGCTACTAGAACTAGCAAATATCGACCACTACGATATAAATGTAGGTTCATTTCACATTCAATTGGTTTAGCAAACCCTTTGGCATTTTTGGTTAATTGCGGTTATAATGACGATTTATTATAGCTACTTGCCATTGTTAACCCAAGGCAATACAATATGAATACTATATTTGATTAATTGCATACGCTTACCACATTTCTACGTATTATTTTTCCAACATCATTGAATCTATTGGTAAAGGATTTTATCAAAGGCTTTTAAAACGTCTTTACGATCAAAATTTATATCAACAAGATATTCGCATTTGAAAATCTGAGTGTAAATGTCTAGAAATTTCAATGGGTGTTATAACGTTACTAAATCAACGAGATTTAAGCGCTAAATGCGATATAATAGCGCTTAGTATAGTATAAAAGCTTTTACAAATCAAGCCTAATTTTATCTAATCGATGTTCATTTACTTAATTTATAATTAAAGCGACCAGTGTTATAGCTAAAAATGTATTATCGACGACGGTTATAACAGCTATTTAACCGGTTTTAGCGCTATATTAAGCGAATTTGGCGATAATGTCTTTTATACGTTACGAACAATTTTTAGTCTATGTTCTTTTTTCCTACTGCCATAATTTGAACTTTGCCGCCATTAAAAACTATAATTTAGCTCACAATATGCCTACACTAACATAGTATAATTTGTAACTTGTTAATTTATAATATAAATGCTAATTGTTTAATTATATTAATAATTAATTGGTGTATTACATTGCTAACGTGACGGTGGCGTATTACGGGAAAATTCGGGATTGTATGTGAAATTTACGTTAGTATTTTTAGACACAACGTTAACAAAAAAAAAATTGTGTGATTACAGGACTGCGCTTGCATTGTATTTAGTGGTAATCCGAATGGGTTATTATTTGGTCAATATCAATTTGAATCGTTTTTATAGTTCGTAACCTCAAAAAAGATATGATTGTCCAATAATACATTATGATTTTATTCTATAGTTAAAATAAAGTCTATAATTACAAGTAAAGTATATTATAAATAATACTGTATTGTAACATAATCCTAACCTTTAAAATAGACTTAATCTTGGAGACATAGGTCTCCAAATAAGTCCGCCATTGGCTAAGGCCTCACACAGCGTGCGACCCCGCTTGAGGAACGTGCACGTCAAATGTATGGGAGGCGTTCTATTCTTGTTTTATACGTTAATTTTGTGACTAAATTTATGTTATTATCAAGCTGTGTCAACGTCTAACCGTCTATCTTTTAAGCGACATTAAAAGTTGTACTTTTATTTACTTCATCGAGTTTTTGAAGTGAAGTTTGAGACTGAACAAATTTTAACTTTTTTTAACCTCGACTGAAGGTCATAGATATCCAATGTTTGAAATGTTTAAGAACTTATGATATTTTATTTCTAAAATACATCGTAGACCACTCAATGTCCTAATATAGTATTTGTCTACGTTTGCACTGGTCATAAAAATACTGAAAAATAATATCTAATACTAATTAACCAGACATATTCACTCAATCACAATATTCTATCTATAAATGAGTCAAGGAGATACATTATAATACTCAATTCAGTTACATTTGTCAACTTAATCGATGAATTATTTGGTATAGATTAACTACACTCTAACAATTCGTATAAGCAATAAATAATTTTAGTAATTAATATTTTCACCTAGCAACATTAACCGCCGCGGAGTGCTCCCGGCAGCACCGACTTACAAAGCGATGAGGCGAGTGTTGCAACCGTACCATTTCTCTTGCAGTTTCTTGTGCTCTTCGTATTGTTGTTCGGAGATTTGCTTCACTGAGCTAGATGCCTGTAAAATATAATATTTAAATATATAAATAAGCTCTCACATCCGTTTTATCCCATCGCCATATACCGGGCAAAAATCATTAAATAATATGTCTGTAGTAACATTTTGAAGCGTCATTTTTTTTAAATGACGAACTGCACAGATTAGCCAGAGAAGCTAGCCTTGACTGCTTCACCGGATTGAGAGGTGGCATAGCTCTTCTGAACCTCCATCGCTAGTAACTCGACACAAGGTTACCTAACTAAGAGGTAACCTTAGCTTGGACGGTCACTATGTTACGCGTAAGCATTCCGATCCGAGGGCACCAGAGAGGGCCGAACCACGTCTCGGCCGGTTGCTATTTCACGGATAATCTAAAGGACATTCAAAAACTACACTAACTTTGAATGCCACTTCGAGAAGCGTTGGCGCTGGGAGCAGAAGTGGCCGAAGAAACTCCAGCAACGCTCCTAACATCTAAGGGCCATGCCCATAAAATAGCTGTAACGCGCGAGGATGTCTTAATATGTATTTGTTTTTCGATTTATTAACCACGGCAGTCAAGGAAAACATCGTGAGGAAACCTACAAGTCATGTTAAGTCTGCCAATGCGCACTAGGGCCGCGTGGCGGTCTATGCCCTTATACTCTCTTTACAGAGAAAGGCTGTGCCCAGCAGTGGGACTTAAACTGTAACTTTAACTAACTGTATGAATTCGTTTATTGTTTCTAAATAAATAAAACACTGCCTCTTGTTAGGGAAGCCAGAACCAGTAATCAAGTAGTATAAATATCGAGTAGCTAACCTTTTTCCTGGGGTCCAAGTTGGCCCCTAGAGTCTGCACCCCTTTAGCGAGCTTCGAGAGTGGTGACAGCACCATCTCTCTTGTGGCGCTTGACATGGGGCTGGCTATATTTTTCAGCTGCTTAAGCGCCGATTCACTGTGCGATTGAGCTATATTCAACGTGATCTCGTGCTGAGAATTGGAACGCACATGGTAATTTACACCCTCGTGGGTATTCTGGTCTTCCTCGTAGATATCGCTGGAGCTGTGGGACAATTTCTGCGCGAGCAAGAGTGTGTTGGGCGGAGTGGGTTTCGTGAAGCCCGCGTCTACATGTATCTCAGGTGTTTTCGTCGCATCTGTATCGAATGGATTTCTTTTTATTACGTTACTCGGTGTTTTAAGTGTTTGTCTCTCAACCGTTTCTACGATGTCTGTACTTGTGGTCTCTGTGACGTCATTCGGTTCGATCTTAGACGAGTACAGTGGGTTCTCGATCAGATCGCAATCGTTCTCCGTTTCGCTCTTGTCCTCGGATTTCTTCCCAATGTAGTGTTGGGTGTTCTCGAAGTTGTCTAACGTAGGCTCGAAGATGTTGGTACGATTCTCATCATCGGAGGAATAGTCGGAGCTCATCCCGTCAGAGAGGCTGCCCTTTTTCTTGTCGTTTTTGCTTTGTCCAATCGTGAAGATCTTTTTAGTACGAGAGGTGCCTTGGTCGAATTTTAACTGTAGGCTTGGTCGTGCTTTGGCGTTCAGCGAATGGCTTAGCTTGTTAAGCTTACTGAATTGCTCAGTCATATTGGTCAAGGCTTTGGATCCTGAAAGAATATTTATTTCTGCAATCAAGAATATAGTATACAATGTTTATAATTATTATTGCATTTTACTATTACTAGCTGCGCTCCGTGGTGTTACCCGCGATTAAAACTGTTTATTTTGATAAAACGATCAATTTATTACTAGTAGTTTGTGCGTGAAAGAGTCATACTTCAAATACACAAACATACAGGTTTTTAATATAATAATAAAATATTTATATTGAGATAACTTACTCCATAGAATTTGTTATTAACAGAATAACTTAATATCTATGCTAGTACATACAATTTAAATTAAAATAAAAACTTAAAAACTAAAGCGTTGTACGTCAGGGACAAGCCAATGAGTTGCTTTATGAGCCGTGAGTCATACCGCTGTGCAACAATTCTCATGATGGCGTTGGAACTGTCCCTCATTCTGCAGAGCAAGGAAGCCACTTTGTGATGATGGCATAAAATCCATCAGTATGTGCCTTGGCGAACATTTCGTATGCACTGCAGAACTTAGGCAGCCCCATTAGCATCCTAAAACCGTTATTGTATTGGACCCGTAATGCTATAATATGATTAAAAATTTCTTTTAAAATATCCATTTAAATAACTCCACGAGTAAGAATAATATTTACAACTATGTAGGTTTTAACTACAATATTAACAAATATTACCGATGGTTTTCTAATTGTATTAATTTTGGCACACTAACGGTTTGAGTGGCGTCATGCATGCGTCCATTTACACCGGGTACGAACCGACACTCCGTACGGTCGCATACCAGACGTATTATCTGCTCTAGAACCGCATCCGTCAGTGATCTTGGCTGTCTTGCGTCTTGATATAGGAATACATGGATCAGGGAACAAAGCTACTTAACGTCAAAAGTTAAATGGTTTAGGCTGTGAATTAGGTAGTAAGGTCGTGGGTTCGATTCCACCACAAGCATAAGCTTAGTTGTAATGGTTAACAAGAATGTTAGTAATATTTATGAAAAAAAAAATAGCTAGCTTTCTTTTTAAAAAAAATGAAAAAAAAAGTTGTGATATCTAATACAGTGGTACCCCGACACGGGTTTAATTCCGAAACCTTGCTTTTATATCAAAACAATTTTCCCCAAATGAAATGTGATTGCCACAAATCGATCTTTTATCGCCCATGAGGTGGACTGACCAGATAAAAGCGGCAATAAATGGGTCATCATCTTTGTTTTTGTGACAACCTCCACAGGTTACTTACAGAGAAACTGACCTTAACTGCTTCACAGGATCGAGCGGTGGTATAGCTTTTAGAAATCGCTTAGCCTAAATCTCTATAGCTAGTAACTCGACACAAGGGTCCCCACGGATGAGGGGATTTACTACTGTAGCGGAAGCAACTACATTAAAATCTTAATTATAGTAATTTTTGTTCCTAATATTTTGTAAGCGTAAATGGACATGCAAACCACTATTTTTATATAGATAATTGTTAAGCCACGCCCCTGCGCGTGCGTCACCGCGACCCGCCGGCGAGCCCGGCGCCAGGCAGTCTGGTATAGGCCGTATTTTGCATGTCACCGTATTTTACAGTTTACACCATCTTCTTTAAATAGTTTCCCAATAAACAGTTTGTAAGTGTGTAACGTGCAGTTTTCTTGTTATTGGCCCATCCTGTGATACTCTTGAAGTGGCTTTTTTATTTTTTACTTTATTTAGTAAGCGATGGGGTCGGTACAGGGCGCACTAAAAGGAGGTATATCGACAAGATTGGCGATATATAGACAAGACATATTAAAAAAGGGGTCAGGTGAGTACCATTAACAGGCGATGACGATGTGATTGAAACGAAAGAGGTGTGCCAGGAGCGTACTAAGTGGAAGTATTTGTATTTGTCTTACCAACACTGCGAATGTCCGCGACCAGTTGCGTCTCGCTCACGTTGCGCGTGAGAGAAGGCAAGCGGGACACGTCCAAGTACAATGCCGATCTAGCCCCACCCCTAAGTCCGCCCGATGTCGTGCCATGTATCTAAAATTTATACATGTATGTTTATAAGTCAAAATAAAAACCGACTTCAGATAAAATCAACATTAAAGCGGATGACGTTTTTCGTGCTTGACAAGGAGCACAGACGTAGGTTTGGATCATCATAAATCTATCAATATCTCAATCAATTTTACTTTTGGGTATAAATGTTATACGTGTATACGTGAGCGAAATACGTGCGTATGTGAATTTCTTTGTATTTGTATGCATGTTAGAGATTTTTTTTATTGTTTTTGGACGAACTAACACAGTTGGCCAGAGAAGCTGGCCTTACTGCTTCACCGGATTGAGAGGTGGCATAGCTCTTGGGTCGCTTAGCCTGAACCTCTATTAGGTGGTAACTCGACACAAGGGTCACCCCGGTGAGGGGTAACCTCGGCTTGGACGGTTGGAGGGCGCCTGAGAGGGCCGAACCACGACTCGGTCGGTGGCTATTTTATTAACAAAAATCTATTGAGACAATTTAAGCAAAACTAACTTATATGCCACTTCGGGAAGCGTTAGCGCTGGGAGAAGAAGTGGCCTTTATATATGTCCCAGTGTTGGGCGCAGGCCTTCTCTGTAAAGAGAGTATTAGGGCATAGTCCGCGGCCCTAGTGCCACTTGGCAGACTTCATGTCTTAGAAAAATTTTCAAAAACATGTAGGTTTCCTCACGTTGTTTTCCTTCACCGCCGAGCGCTTGGTTAATCAGCACATAAAAATGCATATTGATGCTGGCACTGGGGATCAAACGGAGGTTGCTAGCGTACTATGAATCTGCAACCGCCTGGAGCGGACACTGAGCTACCATGGCTCTATCTTCTGTATGCATGTACGCTTTGCTTATTAAAAGCAATGTAAATAAAATAGTTTTCATTCAATGAGTATTTTATATTAGAAGTCAATGTAAAACAATCGGATGGCGATTTGTATCGTGTGTCTATTTAAGTTACAAACTTACCTTAGACTTCTTCTTCTCCAACTTAACGCCGTCATGGAACGGTATCGGTGGTAACTTAGCCACGTCACGGGCCACCATTAACGACTCGCAAATGGAATGCAATGATTCTGTAAAATAAAATATCACTTGTTTAATTTACACGCGATAGAAGTAAAACTCAGTCAAGGGATACTGTAAATATCTAGGAATTGACTCAAAATAAAACAAAATTTCTGCCGTTAGTACAGAGACGTGTGTTGTTCGAGTGCTCGAGTGCCGATATTATCAGGACAGCAAAAGAAGGTTGATGACCTTAGTAATTTAGGTGAGTTATTTAGGTAGCTATAAAAGTAACAAGCGCTTAGCGCGAACAACCCCTTGGTAGAATTAGGAGCGTTGCTGGAGTTTCTGCTTAGATTGTCCCAATAGTCTTTTGTCGGTAAAATAGCTACCGACCGACTCGTGGTTCGGCCCTCTCAGGCGCCGTCGGATCGGAATGCTGACGCGTAGTAACCGTTCAAGCCGAGATTACCCCTCACCGGAGGGACCCTTGTGTGGAGTTACTAGCCATAGAGGCTCACGCTAAGCGACCTAAGAGCTATGCCAACTCTCAATCCGGTGAAGCAGTCAAGGCCAGCTTCTCTGGCCAATCTGTGTAGTTCGTCATAAAAAAAATCTTTTAAATATTCCATGTCTCTCTGAAGAGCTATTTGTAGTGAGCAGGGTTTAAAGTCTGTTAAGAATGTAAAAAGCCAACCAATCATTTCATCCTTTGTGTTGATAACGACGGCCATGTTGTTGAAGAAGCGCAGCGACGTTGATCGGAACATGTGGAAGTAGCCCGGCTCCCCGTTGTATTTGTAGTTGATGCGGATGCAAAACATTGGCTCTATGTTGCTCTTGCGTCCCACACCGAAGATCTAGGCCGAAGTGTAATTTTACATCTAGATAATCTATCTCACATCACATCTCTAATATTACGCCCGATATTGGATTTACTATAGATAAGATAAGATTTATTTATTCGCTGAAAACATGGTATTATTTGATGTTATACATATCATTACAGACAGGCAGACATGTTTCGCTTATTATAATTAAGCATGCAAATTAAAATTTATTGTAATTTTTAATATAATGTCAATAACTTGTGAAATATATGTCAATACTACTAACTATGGGAACAGACATTTTTAACAAAGAAATTCGGAAACACTATAAATATTTAAAGCGGTAAGCCACAGTCACAGTTGTCATATGGTTGCTTAGCAACGGTTAACTAGGATAATGATGAAATTAATTTATCCCTAATGGAAAGGCAAAAGACTTTAGTCCATACATCCATGTCTTGAATAGGACAATTTTGGTAGTTTTAAAAGCCGAAGCCACGTCTTCCATGCCTGCCATCTAATTTTTGAATTTAGGCTATAGTCTATGATGTATTGTTTTAATTCAGCGTCAATAAATAATAAACACACTCACGTCCTTGAGCCAGAGTGGTAAGCAGGGGGGAGGGATTAACTTACCCTCCGGGACGTGCTCTCCTAAGAGCACAGTGCAAAGGGGCTCCGGTGCGTTCCACTGGACATCAGGGAGCCCCTCACTATGTACCGAGGAAGGGCCACCGGGAGGGTAAAAATCCCACATAAAATCTTCAATAAGATACCCCGCCTTCTCCCCAGAAGATCTTATTGAAGACTTCCCCCACATCAAAAAAAAGAGTAAGTAAGCAGAGACTAACAATATCTATGTTTAACAATCACGGCACATCTCTCCCACTAATTGCACATACACGAACATGTAGTCGGTGAAAAGCAATAACGTAGTAACCCACAAAAATGAAATTGTTCACGAGAGCTGAAAAACATTTCAACTTTAAAAAAAAAATTATAACTTTCGTATTTGTGGACCTAGAGCTGTCGTTTTTGGACACAATATTTATTATTTTTGCTGAATAAGTATTGTACCACGGCATTAACCTAGAGTTTTCCTAAAAGAAAATCGTTTTACGGTACAAAAAATAACAGTGAAGTGTCAATTTTGAAAATCCTATTTTGCCTATTTTTCATCTAATTGTTACAAGTCATATATCATTCGACGCGTCTTTTTTTCTGATTCCAACGACGTAAAAAAGTGAAAATGGCCATATGAATCACTTACTACGTTTTTGCTTTCCAGCGTCGATGTATAGAACATGCTCGTCGGTTACGTGTACTTTTTCTCGTCGCTATTTTCTGTACGCAACCATTATGTGTAGTAATTTAAGGTGTGAAGTAAATTTGAACTCTCTCACCGTAGAACTAGTGTCCAAGGTCCCAAGTTCGACCAGAGTGACGTCACTCAAGGGTACACGTTGCACAGAGAGCAGACGATCGGATGTCTCGTCATAGTCGGTGACGTAGTACGCGTCGCTGGTGAGCACCATCACACTGTCCATCTCCGTCTCTTGCGGGTCGCCGGTGCTGGGATGGAAAGAGATGGAAATTATTCATTTTTAAGAATAAACGAAATGCTTTAGTTCAGTACAATGAAGCTCAGATTCAAATTCAGATTTTATTGGTAATATAATAAATTACAAGTCAATTATTTACTACAAATTATTACAAATTATTAGTATTACAAATTACATTAGATTATTGAATAGAAAAAAAAATGAAAAAATAGTACATCGAAGAAATAAAATGATTTTAAATTGTAATTTCATTTGTTAATTCCTCCACACTATAAAATGCCCTCTCAACCAGCCATGACTTCAACCTATTTTTAAACATTGCTAGACTGGGAGCTTTAGTTATATGCTTAGGGATTCGATTGTAGATCGCGGGGCCTGTGACGTGTGTCATCTTGTCCCATTTCGCGAGACGATGAGAGTAACAAGGGCTAATTTATTAGCCTCGCTCTCACATCCCTTTAAGCGTTGTAGATATAGCAATCCATATCCGCTTTTCAAGATCATAAAAAGTTAAAAGTTACATCATATATATATGTGTATAGGAGGATGTAATTAGGATAGGATATATATATCATTATTTTTAATTTTTTTTATTAGCTTTAAGCTCTATAATGTTAGTACAGCTAAATGAAACGATATTTTTCATAAAAAATACATAACTTTTGTGATAAAAAATCCAGCATTGAAACACAAAGTTAAAACCAGCTGATGCTCGGGCCAACGACCGCTCTTTTTTCCATCCCATGATCAAAGGTGTCACTAGTGACGTGAGGAAGAGGAGTGAGTGAGGTGATACTATCATCTGTCTTCGTTTTAGGGACCGGTCTCCTAACAGCCTGTATATGTAGAGAGATATAAGGGAGAGCACGATTTCCCAAAATGTCGGGGACAGAGCTAAGTGGAAAGCTAAGCTAAGGAAAGCTGACCCGACACGACGGACCAATAAATAGCAAGGAAGGGAGAGAGAGGCAACCAACATGACCAGGTTTCACAATATATTATTTCTGAAAATTTTCAAAAATCACTCACTGTGGATCAGCGTCTATGAGCCCCCAGGAGCCGAGGACCGGCTCCGTATCCACGAGCAGTTTCTTGCAGTCGTCAATAAGTGACTTAACGTGCTCTGCCATTGCAGCCGTATCCGGTTCCGTTTGTTCCTGTGAGGAGTAGAGATACGATAAACTTCGATCCTGTTTAAAAAATATATTATGGACAGAAGAAAATTAAGTGTAACAATACGTTCGTAAACTGCTACAGTAGTTGGTAACTGTGTCGCAGCAGTTTACGTCCACCTCACACACAAACTAATAAAAACAAATTAAAATTATGATATTAGAAGACAAAAGCGAAAAATAAGCTATTATTTACGTGTGTGATTTAACTCCTGTACTCTCGTACGGGGAATGTAGAGAGGATATAAATTCAGTAGCTACTTTATTTATTTTGGTATAAACAGTAGCTAAGTAAATGACAGACTAATTTCGATTTATTATTCAATAGCTAAAAATAAAAATAAAATAATAGCTGAACTGTGGTGTGGGTCAACCTATTGCGATATATTATGTGTATGAAGTTTGAAGGTATTATTAAAAAGACGAAGAAAAATTACGTCACAAAAATGTGTCGCGTGAAATAATTTCAATCAGATTAATGACGCACTAAAGAGTGACGTCACGCATTAGACACCAAGACCGTTAAATGGCTGCGGCGTCAGGGCTTTTATTTATAAAAAAAAATAACAAAACAAAAAACCAGCATTAACAAAAGAGCACAGACTAGCCTCAACCTTTTTTGGAGTAATTTAAAAAATAAAATTCGTGTATACGTAAACAACGAACAAGCAATAAGCATGCACGCACGTTAAGCATTAGCACCTTGACAGTAGTACAGCGGCTGCACTCCGGCACTATGAGCTGCTCCGGTATGGTGCGAGACTCGCCCGTCATCACGTCGATGGCGACCTGGCGCAGCGCGTCCTTGAACGTTGACAGGTAGTACCTGCGACAATTATCACACATTCTTTATAATCTATATATATAAAAGAGAAAGTGTGTGGGTATGTTCCATATAGACTACGAAACGGCTGGACCGATTACAATGAAACATTCAGTGAAATTCACCTGGCGAGTAATCCCGTAAAGTTTTGTGACGAACGAAGCACTCCTCTTTTTGAACTTTCAAATACAGCTTTTATTTACTATGATGATATTCTATTGTATTATAGCCCATATTTGTAATGACAAATGCATTGTGTATATTTATGTCATTGTGAACGATATTGAAGTACAAATATATTAAAGATAATAATTAAGGATTTGGAAGAATTCAAAGTAAGTTATAGCGCCGGAAATGTATCCGTTTACGTAATCAATTAAAAAAGCGATGCTTTTTTAATTTTATTTTTTAAATAAAAATAAAGCAAAATCTAGCCCGGAGAAGCGGGCTGGGTACACTAGGTACGGCCCTCAGGATATTGACCTAATTACCCGGGGCGGTTGGCTCAAGTTGCGTAGTACACTAGCAACTCGAGTTCAATCCCCGGTGTCGGCACCAATAAATTTGTTGTTGCAATTTTATGTGCTGATTTACCACGCGCTCGGCGGCGAAGGAAAACATCGTGAGGAAACCTACATGTTTTAGAAAATTTTTCTACGGCATGTGAAGTCTGCCAATCCGCATTAGGGCCGCGTGGCGGACTATGCCCTTATACTCTCTTTACAGAGAAGGCCTTCGCCCAACAGTGGGACATATATAAAGGCTGTAACTTTAACCCGGGTAACAACGCTGGTCTTGGGTACCATTGAAGACGGATTTTTAGGAATAACTAATTTAACATCGTGTCTAATCCCGCTCACTTTCCGCTAAATTCATCCGACCTCTCGTTCCCAGACGGAAATCTAGGGATGAGTTTGAGGGAAATCTGCGTAGTGAAAGATGAACTAAACCGCTGTTAAATACCATGGTTATGACAGCCAAGTGGCTAGAGATTCTTCCTATAAATCTATAAAGCCCGTATCGAAATGCGAATGTGACATTATTAAATTCAATATTTAATTATATAATTTAAACTTTATACATTTAATTATCATATTATTTATTTTGACTCAATAATATTTATATATATATTTTTTTTCATCTATTATTTTATTGCATAAAATATATTTTATCTCATAACTGTTTTATTTATGTATCATATTTATTATACCCTTACTGTCTGTATAATAATATTCCATAAAAAGTAGTATTGCGCGCGCACGTCTTTAGGTAGTCCGGGCACCGCTGAAAATCAGCGCTGTCGCATCCTTGTGACAGCATATGCTGAGACGGTGTCCGATATTGGCATCATATGTTTTGTATTATTTGTCCGTGTAACTTTAACTGTGTTTTGTCTATTTTTCATTCTTTTTAATGTGTGTTATATTCAGTTTGTGATGTGTTTTTGTATTGTGATGCTAATAAATAAATGTCTATGTCTATTATAATTTTCTAAATAATTTGGTAGGCAGTACACGTACAAACAAGTAATTTTAATGTAAACAATATTTTCATCAGACTGAAATGTTTTCTTGGACAGTTTCTGGCCATTGAAACACGGTAATATGGTACAATAATAATACATAGGTACAATAGTAAACGGTAAAATGGTATTCTGAAAATTCATTTTCAGGGCGTTTAAGGTCTAATTATTCCAGGGGGTCATCATAACAACTCAAGCATCTTTTTTACTTTTTATTTTATTTGGAATAACAAAAGAATACATATAGAGAACTAAAGAAAAAAAATTACATAAAGTAAAAATCGTAATAAATATGTGAACTACACCGTTATCCACATAATAATAACGTCCACAATATGTCCATTGGACTACAAACACTTTATTATTTGTAATTTAAGCACATCACACATTTAAAATATTCTAGTTATAGGGTCTTTTTAAGTTTTTTTTTATAAGAGTAAAAGGAAATGAGCGAAATGGTCATTATACAGCTTCAGAATCCGAGTTAATGGAGCGCGCTTATAAGTGTGAAAGAGATCGAAGATTATTATGGAACTTTCCAGAATGTCCCAGGTGTGTGAAAGGGGCAACCTATACATGAGAGACAGAGAGAAAGCAGATTAGCATGTGAAACTAAAATTGTTCTGACGTAGCTGTACTTATATATTAGTTGCTATAGGCAATTAAATTAATCGTATGGTAATTTTAAATAAAGCATTATAATATTATATACTAACAGCCTTACAAATAAACGTGGTATAAATATAAACTTCGGAATAAATTAAGAATAAGCAAAATTTGTACTAATAAACCAAGAATACGTTATACCTGGTATAACGTTGACGTTTTTGTTCATACAATCGTTATTCCGAAGTTATAACGACGTACACCCTTGTTTAAGTCCAGTATAACATTTAAAATACCACGATTTGTGTTTGTGTTCGCTCATTTAAATTAACTTATTGTGGAATTAAGTGCAATGGAGGAAAACCCTTAAAATAGGATAGAATATTTAATAGAAGGGAAAACCCTTTTGATTTATATGTCGATGATTAGTTTCGATTAAAATATCGGTTTTCTAAAAGTGGTATAATATTTCTAGACCATTTATTTGAAAGGTCTCTTACTATCGACAAGCGTGAGAGTGGATTATCTTCTCTCTTATTTTTTAGTATGGTTTCTTTTTGAATGCGCTGTTGCCAACTCGTGCATTTTGACGTAAAGGAAGAATAGATAAACCAAAGTTATTCCGGATTTATTTGTGGTGAACTATTCTCAGCTTATTCTTAATTTATTCCTGGTTTAACTAAACTTAGTTTAAGGGTGGAATAAATATGTTATGACTCATTTTTATTTGTAAGACTGTTAGGCTATTATAAGATTAGGTTTTAAGCCATGTTAGATGGTTTAGAAAAATCAGTCGACAAAGCCGTAAATCGGATTAAATGAATAATTTTAAATTACTACACACTAGACGTAGGCGAAGTATTAGGGTATATCTGTCCAATATAGACTGACCTCCCCACTCCATACGCAACTTCAGCGGACGCTAGTTCACTTCTTAGTGGATGACCGAAATACGGAGGCATTATTTCAAATTTCGGTCTATTAGGTTCCAAGTTTTCTAAGACCATCATCGAAGCAGTTTTTATATCGTGCCATAAATCGTCGAGTTCGTCTATGGTCGACTCATCGATGGTCTGTCCTAGAGCGATGTCTATAGCGCATTGTGTCATGGCGTCGTTAAAATGGCGGATGATGAATCTGTGGCGGGAAACAGTGTCCATTGTTTTAAGGATTTTTTATTGCATTTAATTAATCTTTGTGTTCGTATAATATATTATATAATCAAAAATTGTCACGCCCTCAAACCAGGGGGGTCAGCAGAGATTTTCTATTTCATCTACCGTACAACCGTGCTTGACGGTTAAGAGTATTCTTAACATAGATTTTCTTTCTGATTCAGCCCTGTAGTTCTGGGCTCTCAAGAATAAGACTACGGTATCCCCAGCCTGTCGTAGAGGGCGACTAAAAGAGGCCTCGAGTTCGCTGGGCGACAAGAGTGGGAGCCTTTGTCGTCCGCCAAGGTGGACCCAGGAAGAAGGCGACATCGGCTGGCCCGTGTCGCCTTGTACTGCGATGGCATATGGTGGGTGGGGGGGGGGGGAGAATTAACCTCCCCTCCCCTCGGGAAGTGCTCTCCTTGAGCACAGTGCAGGGGGGCATCCGTGCGTTCCCCCCAGAAGGCGGGCTATCTCTTTGAAGATTTCCTTTTCCCGTTAACAAAAAAAAAAGAATTTTTTCTGATGTCACAAATTTTGTTCGACATACATTCACATAAATCTTCCACGACACAGCCATACAATTTTACACCCTATTTTCTATTGAGTTAGTGATTGTCAATATATAATAAAAAATAAGAACAATGTGGTTGTTACCTGTTAGCAGATGCAACACCGTCTTTCATCATACCAGAGAATTTTCGTTCGCCGGTGCGCGTGTAATCGCCCTGTACAATAAACAGATCATAATAATAGAAAGATATAGAAAAGATATTTACGTTTTTTTTTGACAAATTACACAGTTGGCCAGAGAAGCTGAGCCTTGACTGCTTCACCGGATTGAGAGGTGGCATAGCTCTTAGGTCGCTTAGCCTGAACCTCTACCGCTAGTAACTCGACACAAGGGTCCCCGCGGTGAGGGGTAAACAGGCTTGGATAGTTATATACGCGTAAGCATTCCGATCCGAGGGCGGCCGAGAAGGCCGAACCACGACTCGGTCGGTTGCTATTTATACGGTATTTGTAAAAATCTAGCCTGTGCAATAGTAACACGCCGGATCGTCGAGAACGTGTGTCTCGGCCTCCGGGCGACACGACGGAATTTAGTAGAGAAGGGAAGTGGCCGCACTTACAAGTAGTTTGTTAGAATGTTAGGTGGCAGTCTGAAACAATCGTCGAGATGCCTGCTTAAAGAATTGGGTAATATATTTACGTGTAAACACAAAAACCTACTTCAAATTGAATCAAACGTTATTTCGCTCCTAAGAATTGTAGAAATCCATTACTTTGTAATGGAACAAATAATCGAAACCTGATGACCAATAAAAATTAATCATCGAAATCAGTTAGCATGATATTGATTTTCTTATGGACGGCACTATAAAAACTGGACCAAATTGGAAACACAAAAGGAAGCACCAATTAATAAAGAATACCTTTAGTGCCTTCGTGCCGGCATACTGTCTGGAGACGACGTCCCCGTTATCCGCCCACATGGTGAGGAAAGCGTGACGCAGCGGACGCGGTAGACCGCAGCCAGGCGTGCCCAAGCCCAGCCTGCATAACTGCAGTTCTAAAACGTACTTTGCTATTGCCGTCTGTAATACGAAATTTAAATATACATATTAAAAGTATTTTTTTTTCGAAAATATGCTTAAGCACGCTTCTTGTTCAGTCTTGGGAAGTAAATACATGAATGCTTTACGAAAAATGGCATCGGGCGAGGCGAAAGGTAGTTGAGATGTAGATATAAGTTAGTGAAGGTAGTACGGGAATTTTAAAAAAAAACGTTTCGTATACAATAGAACACCGCGCATTATTTATTAAATTTTATGTTTATTTAAATTTTATTATATCGCCACATGGAGGCAACACTAAGTACTAAAATTTAACGAAAAATATTGTATTATCCAAGTTTACGTAAGATATCCTTTTTTGTTCAAGTTTATGTTTTTTAATGAAATATAAATAAAATAATAAAAATATGTTATTTTATTTTATTTTAAGGATATTCAATTGTCTATCATGGACAATTTATTTCAGTTAACTAGCGTCTTTATCTACCGAGATATTCAAACTTTCTTAACCGATTTTTGCTCACAAGTGTACTTGTTTCAAGTCATATAATTTAGGTTAACTATCCGTCAGCCCTGAAGCTCGTGGCTCGTAGAATAAGACTACGGTATCCCCTGCCTGTCGTAGAAGGCGACTAAAGAGGGCCTCGGGCCTCACTTGGCGATAAGGGTGGGGGCCTTCCGGGAAGAAGGCGACATCCGCTACCCGTGTCGCCTTGCACTGCGAGGGCAAAGAGGGGAGGCAGCAACCTATCCCCGGGACGTGCTCGCCTAAGAGCACAGTGCAGAGGGGCTCCGGTGCGTTCCTCTGGAGATCCCGGAGCCCCACACTATGCACCGAGGAAGGGCCGCCGGGGAGGTCGTAGTGGGTAAAAAAACCCACATAACCGCCGCTTTACCTCCAGGCGGGGTATCTTTTTGAGATTTCCTCCTCGATAACAAAAGATACTAAAAGTTAAACGAAAATATTGTAATTTAAAATAATAGTTATTTAATTAATTTTTCAAACATGAACTGAATTTTATTAATTGGTTGACTATCATTTTCTAGTCTTATTATTTTATTGCAATTAATTATTTGCATGTAATTAAAAACTATTTTTAATGATGCCAAAGAAGTGTAACTTCTTACGCTCGTACATAAGTAAACGCACTCGTATTTCTATTACTTTCCTTGTTACAAAGTAAGTGAAAGTGAACCAACTTGAACAACATTGGTCCGGTCCAAGCAGTCGATGCAGTTGACGCGGAAGACCCCCTTCTGCTTGCAGATCAGACCGCGGTCGTCGCGCCAACAGAAGCGCATCTCGCCGATGATGTCTGCGATCGCGTTTATCAGGATGCTGACGTTCTCGTAATGCATGCCGCGGCTAGAACGGAATACTATTAGTTATTTTTTAATGTCAAATTTAGTTTAATTTTTATTTTTGTGTTCTTTTAGTTATAACTTAACATTGTCACTCGCCATAAACGTAAGAAATAAGTGTATGTTTTAAAAAAGACTTAGCTTAAAGGTCTTGTTACCAAGCCATAAAATATTACAAAATACTACAGCAGGCTGCAGGTGAGGAGAGACGTCGCACTGATTAAATATGTGTGGAGGGTGCTGCGGGGCTGGGTTCATCACCCAGAAGTGCTGGCCGCGCTACAGTTGCGGACGCCTGACAATTACGTGTGCATGCGCCGTCGTCCGCCATTGTTCCTACTACCTGTCTCCAGGACTAACTTGTCCAGGAACTCTCCGCTGTCGCGTGCGGTTGGGTTTGTTAATACCATCTCACTGCACATTGATATATTTTGTTGCACAGTCTGTGTTTATCGAAGCTGCCTACAAATGCGTAGAAGGTGTTTGACTCTATTATGTTTATATATTATTGTCAATACTTAAAGCAGCTTTTTATTTGTTTTAATTTTAATAATATATATTTAACTAAGTTTTTATAACATCATATTGGTATTATCTGTAACGGTATTATAATTTTTGTTGATTTAAATAAATAAATAAATAAATTCATCAACAATCAGATTTAAATCGTTGGAATCAGAAAAAAAGTCGCGTCGAATGATATATGACTTGTAACAGTTAGATGAAAAATAGCGAAAATAGGATTTCCAAGATTTGCACTTCTGTGTTATTTTTGTACCGTAAAACGATTTTTAAGAAAAATCTAGGTTAATGCCGTGGTACAATACTTATTAAGCAAAAATGAATAAATATTGTGTCCAAAAACACGAAAGTTATAATTTTTTTTTAAAAAGTTGAAATGTTTTTCGGCTCTCGTGAACAATTTCATTTTTGTGGGTTGCTACGTTTTTGTTTTCCAACATCGATATATACAACAACATAGATCCAAATATAGATGGATATAGGGACAGAAATAGGAAAATTTATAACTATTCCTAATTTAAGTATAGATTTAAGAATACGCTTTAGAATGTAGCCCTAGTTCCAGTGCTTGTAAAATATAGGTGCACAAATACGGACGAATTGAGAAGTTTTTACCATTTTACGAAGTCGGTTAAACTAGAAGACCTTTATTTTTTTTGTTAACGGGGAGGAAATCTTCAAAAAGATACCCCGTCTTCTGGGGGGAAGGCGGCGGTTATGTGGGGTTTTCAATTGGTTCGATAGAGAATTCAAATGCTAACACATATAGCTTGAAGTAAAAAGAAAAAGAAAGAACTTATATATGTCGCTTTGTTAGTCACAGGTGTTCTCTGTAGAGAGAATATAGAAGCATAGTCCACCACGCGGCCCTAGTGCGGATTGGCAGACTTTACATGTCTTAGAAAATTTTCTAACACGTGCAATTTTCCTCACGAAGTTTTCCTTCACCGCCGAGCGCGTGGTAAATCAACACATAAAATTGCAACAAACGAATTCATTAGTGCCGGCACAGGTATTTAACTGGAGTTGCTAGCGTACTATGCAACTTTTTTATTTTTTTTTAACGGGGAGGAAATCTTCAAAAAGATACCCCGCCTTCTGGAGGTAAGGTGTTCTCTGTAGAGAATATAGAAGCATAGTCCAGCACGCGGCGCTAGTGCGGATTGGCAGACTTTACATGTCTTAGAAAATTTTCTAACACGTGCAATTTTCCTCACGAAGTTTTCCTTCACCGCCGAGCGCGTGGTAAATCAACACATAAAATTGCAACAAACAGATTCATTAGTGCCGGCACAGGTATTTAACTCGAGTTGCTAGCGTACTATGCAACTTTTTTTATTTATTTTTTTTTTTTTTTTTTAACGGGGAGGAAATCTTCAAAAGATACCCCGCCTTCTGGAGGTAAGGTGTTCTCTGTAGAGAGAATATAGAAGCATAGTCCACCACGCGGCCCTAGTGCGGATTGGCAGACTT
The DNA here is from genome assembly GCA_029286785.1 of Meandrusa payeni. Taxonomy (NCBI): domain Eukaryota; kingdom Metazoa; phylum Arthropoda; class Insecta; order Lepidoptera; family Papilionidae; genus Meandrusa; species Meandrusa payeni. Next base: position 6,463,618 of record JAGSMX010000023.1, read on the forward strand.
TACATGTCTTAGAAAATTTTCTAACACGTGCAATTTTCCTCACGATGTTTTCCTTCACCGCCAGGCGCGTGGTAAATCAACACATAAAATTGCAACAAACAGATTCATTAGTGCCGGCACAGGTATTTAACTCGAGTTGCTAGCGTACTATGCAACTTTTTTTATTTATTTTTTTTAACGGGGAGGAAATCTTCAAAAGATACCCCGCCTTCTGGAGGTAAGGTGTTCTCTGTAGAGAATATAGAAGCATAGTCCACCACGCGGCGCTAGTGCGGATTGGCAGACTTCACATGTCTTAGAAAATTTTCTAACACGTGCAATTTTCCTCACGAAGTTTTCCTTCACCGCCGAGCGCGTGGTAAATCAACACATAAAATTGCAACAAACGAATTCATTAGTGCCGGCACAGGTATTTAACTCGAGTTGCTAGCGTACTATGCAACTTTTTTTTATTTTTTTTTTAACGGGGAGGAAATCTTCAAAAAGATACCCCGCCTTCTGGGGGGAAGGCAAAGGTTATGTGGGGTTTATACCCACTAAAACCTCCCCGGTGACCCTTTCTCGGTGCACGGTGCGGGGCTCCGGAATCTCCAGAGGAACGCACCGGAGCCCCTCTGCACTGTGCCCTCGCAGTTCAAGGTGACACGGGCCAGCCGATGTCGCCTTCTTCCCGGGTCCACCTTGGCGGACGACACAGGCACCCACCCTTGTCGTCCAGTGAACCCGAGGCCCCTTATAGTCGCCTTCTACGACAGGCAGGGGATACCGTAGTCGTATTCTTGAGAGCCCAGAACTACAGGGCAGAAACTAGAAGACTTACCAGTACTCGTGGAAGTCGAAAGTGGCGTATATCACGTCGGGGCTGTTGAACTTGAGCACGTGGTTGCCATACGTCTCCCATATCACCCTCTCCCGGCCCTGCTGCTCCACCAGGTTGACTATGCACACTTGCTTGTAGATCTTCAGCTCCTCCTCGAAATGCTTCTTGAAAGCCGCGTGTGTCTCATCTTCACCTGTATACAGAGAGACAGATTTTTTTTTGTATTGACTTGCTGTTGCTGTTGAAGGCGAATCACTGGCCTAGTGGCTAAGCGGTTCGACTTACGATCTAGTGGTACGTTATCAAATCACTTTAAAGTAAAAATACCTCTGTCAAGTCGCGGCGGTGGTCTAAATTTGTATTCGGGCTGACTCCAGAATATAGGCACAGAACCTCGAACCTGGAAGTAAATGTCATGAAATTAGTCTTAATAAAATATGTGCTACATATGTTGATTAATATATATATATATACACACTTCTTTTGGTCACAAGTCAGAATACCGCCACGCCTACGGGTAGCGACTCAAGGCAGGTCACGAGGATATATTCTGGGCTCCGAGTCTATACATATACACGTTAATGTGCTGTCAAGCCCTTTTTTTTTTTTCTCTTTATTCAGGACAACAAACATTTGTACAATTATAATAAGTCACAGAAAAGTAGTAGCAATAAAGTAAATTAAAGTATAAAGAAAAATTATAAATTACTAAACATATCGTTGGTCATTGTACAAACAACACCGTCGTCCACAGATTACTACATAAAAGTTACAGAGATAGAATTAAATTAATGATAGAAAATAAGAAAAACAGTCAAAATGGAAAATAGTTAAGTTAACAAAATCTCTTGTAAAGTTTTTCTAAATTTGGAAGGAGTTAAGCCAAATATATCTATATTGTTAAAGTTATTGTTATACAATTCCATGATGCGATTAAGAGGTGCGCGTGCGCCTGCGCTTGTTTTACTTGACTGAATAGCAAAAAGTTTTAAGGTGAGTTGAACAATAAGGAAAGACCTTTACAAAGAACTTATAAGGAATGAAGATGGAGCGTGTAGAGCACCCACGTTTTGGCCCACATAACAACGAGGTTGGGGTCCTATCGAGCGCCCTCGGATCGGAATGCTCACGCGTAACACAGTAATCTGTAATATCTAAATAAAAATAAAATCCCCAAAGTTTTACTATGAAACCATTACAATCATATTGTCATTGGGCTAAACCCCTCATCTCGACACCAGATAATATACTAAGCTAGCTCAAAGTGTAATTGACATCATCAATGTAAAATTTACACATTGGTACATTGGAAAAACGTTATAATTTTTATATTAATAAATGTACTTCTTTCAATTTCAATACCCGTAGTAGTCAATTTATTCATGACAATTTCCCATATTTATTTTTCCTTTATTATTTACTAGCTAAACCCAGCCCGCTTCGCCGAGCTAGATTTTGTTTTATTTTATTTAAACAATAAACTTACATCATTAAATATTTAATTTAACTCTCACAATATAATACATTATTCATTTCTCTCCGTATACATTATCTTGTCGAGCGGATGAAGATCATTACCTACACCCATGTACATACAATATATTCCATTGTACCTCAATATGGTTCATAATCACATAAATATATACAACGCCTGTGTCAATACAAATTTGGGTTAAAAAACATTTTTTTTTTTAAAAAAGAAAGCTAGCAATATTTCTTTTTTTTTTTCTTGAAATATTACTAACAATCTTGTTAACCATTCCTACTAAGCTTAAGCTTGTGCTAGGATATGGTTTACGGCAATAGTCGAATGGTGGATTCGAACCCACGACCTTACGATTCGCAGGCCGTACCCTAAACCATTAGGCTATTGACGCTTCAAACAATAGAATATCATCATAGTAAATAGAAGCTGTATTTGACAGTTCAAAAAGGGGAGTGCTACTATCGTCACCAAACTTTACAGGATCACTCGCTAGGTCAATCTGAAGATTCCCTGAAAGTTTCATTGGAATCGATCTATATGGAACAAACCCACACACTTTCTCTTCAATATATATATAAAAATTGCAACAATATGTATATATGTATAGATAGATTATCTTTGATGAAGTTTTTAGGTACGCATCGATATCTTAACCATTCAATTGAGTTTTTTTGATTATTCTATGATAATTTGATATTTAATTAATTGAAATATAACATATTATTTTGGAAGACGCCACATATTGAAATAAAATTGAACTGCCAGTGGTACCACGTCGGAACCTTTATACCACAACTGCACTAGCATACTACACAAACTATTGAAAATCTACGCCATAATGTCACTGACCGTCAATATTGACACAATTGTTTTAGCAGATGACCAAGTTCTCTAAGATCTTGGCCATCTCACAACCTGGTGATGTTAAAAAAACCTTTGGTTTAACAACTGCAATCAACCATAAACATTCAAGTAATAAAGGAATATCTCAAAGACTGGTAACACAAGCTTAGTAAAGGTGCTACCAAATTTAAATGCGGCAAGATTACGTTATGGCGCCGGAAAGGCTGTCTAGAAACAGACATAACGCTGAGTCAGAGTTGCCAATGAAACTGACCCAAATTGCTCATAAAACCGACAATCACAAAATAATACCATCTATCATATTACTTAACAATATCTTTTTCCTTTTCTTTCAAGAAAAAGAACCGTGGTAGCTCAGTGTGTGGTTGGCTCAAGTTGCATAATACGCTAGCAACTCGAGTTAAATACCTGTGCCGGCACTAATGAATTCGTTTGTTTGCAATTTTATGTGTTGATTTACCACGCGCTCGGCGGTGAAGGAAAACTTCGTGAGGAAAATTGCACGTGTTAGAAAATTTTCTAAGACATGTGAAGTCTGCCAATCCGCACTAGGGCCGCGTGGTGGACTATGCCTCGATATTCTCTTTACAGAGAAGACCTGTGACCAACAAAACGACATATATAGGTGCTTTCTTTTTCTTTTTACTTCAAGCTATATGTGTTAGCATTTGAATTCTCTATCGAACCAATTGAAACGCTGATTTTTATAAAAAAAATAAAGAGACCACGCTGTTGACTGTGAAGTCAAACAACAAACAAACATTTTAATTATCTACACTACTTACTAGGAATAAACCTGTGAGATGAATGACCAGGCCTAAACCCCATGGATGTGCACTGTTTTTAAAGTCGTAGACAGAGTTCATGATATTTTAGATGATAATGAACTCTTGTCTTTTCAACCCTAGCGGGGTAGACATTGGTTTCACTGTCCACTTTTCACGTAACCTTTTTTTTATTTTAATAAAGAAAGCTAGCAATATAACTTTTTTTTTAGAAAATATTATTAACATTCTTGTTAACCATTCCAACTAAGCTTAAGCTTGTGCTAGGAGATGGTTCACGTCAATAGTCAAATGGACGACCTTACGACTCGCAGACCGTACCCAAATCCATTAGGCTATTCACGCTTCTATTAGGTTCTATATGTGACGGGTTGAGTCTTTTGGAATACGCCGAGCACAAATTTTTCAGCAAGTGATTTTTTTTTAACTTAAAAAACCGAAACAGCAATTCATTATTACAAGACAACTCGGATTCGAACCAGCGATATATAGTAACGAACCGCTTAGCCAGTAGTCTAGCTCTTAAAAGATTTCGCCGCCACTTTCAGACTTACAAGCTCTTTTATTTCAAGTAGCTGTTATCTCGCTTTTGTGGGACTCAAATATTGATTAAAGCCCGCCCATGTTTTTGGGTCAAGCACGAACAGGCGCTCTGCCAACACATTCGAGCATCCAACTTTAAAATGGCACATTTATTACTTGCATTTCGTATTTTGAAATGGCCATGTATCTTCGGAAACTAAGGTCCTATGCCAACAAAATTCATACGAGACCTAATTAAAAGCAAATCCTTTCAAACAAAAAAAAAAAAAGTTGCATAATGCGCTAGCAACTCGAGTTAAATACCTGTGCCGGCACTAATGAATTCGTTTGTTTGCAATTTTATGTGTTGATTTACCACGCGCTCGGCGGTGAAGGAAAACTTCGTGAGGAAAATTGCACGTGTTAGAAAATTTTCTAAGACATGTGAGGTCTGCCAATCCGCACTAGGGCCGCGTGGTGGACTATGCTTCTATATTCTCTCTACAGAGAACACCTGTGACCAACAAAGCGACATATACTCGTATAGGTGCTTTCTTTTTCTTTTTACTTCAAGCTATATGTGTTAGCATTTGAATTCTCTATCGAACCAATTGAAACGCTGATTTTTATAAAAAAAACTAAAGAGACCACGCTGTTGACTGTGAAGTCAAACAACAAACAAACATTTTAATTATCTACACTACTTACTAGGAACAAACCTGTGAGATGAATGACCAGGCCTAAACCCCATGGATGTGCACTGTTTTTAAAAAGTCGTAGACAGAGTTCATGATATTTTAGACTTTTCTCTTATCAAATGATTTTTTACATTTAATAATGAACTCTTGTCTTTTCAACCCTAGCGGGGTAGACATAGGTTTCACTGTCCACTTTTCACCTAATCTTTTTTTTATTTTAATAAAGAAAGCTAGCAATATAACTTTTTTTTTGAAAATATTATTAACATTCTTGTTAACCATTCCAACTAAGGTTAAGCTTGTGCTAGGAGATGGTTCACGTCAATAGTCGAATGGTGGACGACCTTACGACTCGCAGACCGTGCCCAAATCCATTAGGCTATTGACGCTTCTATTAGGTTCTATATGTGACGGGTTAAGTCTTTTACAATACGCCGAGCACAAATTTTTCAGCAAGTGATTTTTTTTTAACTTAAAAAACCGAAACAGCAATTCATTAGTGCAAGACAACGATATAATATCGGATATAATATATAGTTCGAACCAGCGATATATAGTAACGAACCGCTTAGCCAGTAGTCTAGCTCTTAAAAGATTCCGCCGCCACTTTCAGACTTACAAGCTCTTTTATTTCAAGTAGCTGTTATCTCGCTTTTGTGGGACTCAAATATTGATTAAAGCCCGCCCATGTTTTTGGGTCAAGCACGAACAGGCGCTCTGCCAACACATTCGAGCATCCGACTTTAAAATGGCACATTTATTACTTGCATTTCGTATTTTGAAATGGCCATGTATCTTCGGAAACTAAGGTCCTATGCCAACAAAATTCATACGAGACCTAATTAAAAGCAAATCCTTTCAAACAAAAAAAAAATCAAAATCGGTTCCTAAACTATGGTATAGCACAAACATTAAAAAATAGACATATAGACATATTCTTTATTGGCATCATTCGAATACATTATAAACAAAATATGAAACATATTAAAAAAGACAAAAAAAAATACAGTTGAAGAAAGAAAAAACGGACAAATAGGACAAAAGATATGATGCCAATATTGGACACCGTCTCAGAATATGCTATCGCAAGGATGCGACAGCGCGTATTTGCAGCGGTGCCCAGGACTACCCGAAATACATAGAGAACCTTTTGTGGAGTCGAGCATGCAACTTTAAAACGGCACTTTTATTATCTGCATTTCGTATTTTGAACTGGCACGTGGAAAATGATGTTCAATTTAAAAGCAATAAAACAAAACAAAGTAAACTTAAAAATAAAACAAAATCGATTAATGAATGGCACTATTGATATTAAAAAAATACAGACGAATTGGAAAATCCGTTTACGAAATCGGTTAAAGAAAATTAAAAGCATCAGTCTCCTCCGAGATTTACAGCTACAGCCTAAAAGTTACAGCCTAGATATATTTATCCCATTATTGAGCACAACAATCCTTCTCTGTAAAGAGTGTATAAGGACATATTCTGCCACGCGTCCCAAATGCGGACTGGCACACTATATATGTCTTAGATAATTTTCTAAGCTATGCAGGTATCAACACTTAAAATTGCCACAAGAATAGTTATGAACAGGGGTTACTACCAAACATAGTAACCGTCCAAGCCTAGGTTACCCCTCACCGGGGACCCTTGTGTCGAGTTACTAGCAATAGAGGTTCAGGCTAAGCGACCTAAGAGCTATGCCACCAATCAAGTGAAGCAGTCAAGGCCAGCTTCTCTGGTCAATCTGTGTGATTCGTCATTAAAAAAAAAGCTAGCTAGCGTACTGAGTAACTTGAGAGCACTGTCCAGACACTAAGATACCACGGCCCATACTGATACCGTGATAATGATAGCTATAAAGTTTTTCAAAATTCACAAATAAAAGCTGTGATGTAATCCGTAAAAGTAGTTTTATTTAATAAGAGTGAGGTTCAGGCTAAGCGAACTAAGAGCTATGCCACCTCTCAATCCGGTGAAGCAGTCAAGGCCAGCTTCTTTGGCCAATCTGTGTAGTTCGTCAATAAAAAAAAAAAAAAAAAAAAAAAACGTATAGTGGCGGAACGCCAACCATTACGATGGTATCCATGGAATTTTGAAATTATCACTATCACAATCGACGACGACGAACGAAAAAACGTCTCGATTCATAACTATTATGTATCTCAAAACATATTCTTATATTAATCGTAAATCGAGTGTAATTACTAACAGACTTCAATGTAATAGGTTGGGGAGAAAGTTTCTTCGCATTTCTTTAAGAAAATTTCCAATTTCTTCATTAGATTCACTCATTTTGACAGTCAAACGAAAAACAAATGAATATCAAAAAAAAAATTCTAATTTGAATTCGGAATTAAATTCTTTAAAATTTAAACTTTCAATGATACCAAAACCAGCCAGATACAGATAGTATAGCCAAAGAGATTTTATTACAAAATCATACATACTATAATGCTAAAAGACTTTTTCCTGAACCTATTATTTCAAAGGAAAATCGTCAGCGCGTGAACTCTCATTAGGCAACGGTTGCGGTTATTTCGCAATGAACATCCATCGACCTTGATAACTCACGAATCCATCCGTTAATTCATCGGTTCTATTATCTACGTTGCCATTAAATAGATTATGGATTTAAACTCTAGTTAACTAAAGTTAAAAAGTATTAGTGATTTGTTATATTTACGCGAATATTGTACTATTGAATAACTACTTGTACGGATTCTATTCGGACATTCTAGTCGATCAGATTCATATTGTAAGCAATGTGTTTTCGAAGATGTATGGATTTGTGTGAAGCGAGCGAGGTTCAAATCCATAACCTCTGCCTATCTGGTTCAAAGGCGTGGGGGCGGGCTCATTGTAAAGGAAAAACTTTCTAAGAGATGTGAAGTCCGTCAATTCCCACTAAGTTATATACGTATATGGGGAGGGCCTTGAGCACAGGCGTAAGGTAGCTAGCCTTTCGGTTTTCTACAGATTGCATTTTGGAGAGTGTGCTCAGGAACTACATGATCTAATTCCCCCATCCCCTTTCCACCATCGGACTTCTAGACGCACTGCGGGATTTCATCCTTTTGTTGTGAACATCCCTCAAACCCGAACTAAGCGATTTGCTTCGTCTTTCATTCTTCGTACAGCAAAGGACTGGAATAGTTTGCCCGCGTCTGTCTTTCCTTCCGATTACAATGTGGGTATTTTCAAGAGTAGAGTGAATAGGCATTTACTAAGCTAGTGCGCCTTACCATCCAGGACAGCATTTCCACTTAACATCAGGTGGGATCGTAGTCAAGCACTTGCTTAGAAATTATAAAAAAAAAAAAACGTATAGTGGCGGAACGCCAACCATTACGATGGTGTCCATGGATTTTTGAAATTATCACTATCACAATCGACGACGACGAACGAAAAAACGTCTCGATACATAATTATTATGTATCTCAAAACATATTCTTATATTAATCGTAAATCGAGTGTAATTACTAACAGACTTTAATGTAATAGGTTGGGGAGAAAGATTCTTCGCATTTCTTTAAGAAAATTTCGAATTTCTTCATTAGATTCACTCATTTTGACAGTCAAACAAAAACAAATGAATATCAAAAAAAAATTCTAATTTGAATTCGGAATTATATTCTTTAAAATTTAAACTTTCAATGATACCAAAACCAGCCAGATACAGATAGTATAGCCAAAGAGATTTTATTACAAAATCATACATACTATAATGCTAAAAGACTTTTTCCTGAACCTATTATTTCAAAGGAAAATCGTCAGCGCGTGAACTCTCATTAGGCAACGGTTGCGGTTATTTCGCAATGAACATCCATCGACCTTGATAACTCACGAATCCATCCGTTAATTCATCGGTTCTATTATCTACGTTGCCATTAAATAGATTATGGATTTAAACTCTAGTTAACTAAAGTTAAAAAGTATTAGTGATTTGTTATATTTACGCGAATATTGTACTATTGAATAACTACTTGTACGGATTCTATTCGGACATTCTAGTCGATCAGATTCATATTGTAAGCAATGTGTTTGCGAAGATGTATGGATTTGTGTGAAGCGAGCGAGGTTCAAATCCATAACCTCTGCCTATCTGGTTCAAAGGCGTGGGGGCGGGCTCATTGTAAAGGAAAAACTTTCTAAGAGATGTGAAGTCCGTCAATTCCCACTAAGTTATATACGTATATGGGGAGGGCCTTGAGCACAGGCGTAAGGTAGCTAGCCTTTCGGTTTTCTACAGATTGCATTTTGGAGAGTGTGCTCAGGAACTACATGATCTAATTCCCCCATCCCCTTTCCACCATCGGACTTCTAGACGCACTGCGGGATTTCATCCTTTTGTAGTGAACATCCCTCAAACCCGAACTAAGCGATTTGCTTCGTCTTTCATTCTTCGTACAGCAAAGGACTGGAATAGTTTGCCCGCGTCTGTCTTTCCTTCCGATTACAATGTGGGTATTTTCAAGAGTAGAGTGAATAGGCATTTACTAAGCTAGTGCGCCTTACCATCCAGGACCGCATTTCCACTTAACATCAGGTGGGATCGTAGTCAAGCACTTGCTTAGAAATTATAAAAAAAAAAAAACGTATAGTGGCGGAACGCCAACCATTACGATGGTGTCCATGGATTTTTGAAATTATCACTATCACAATCGACGACGACGAACGAAAAAACGTCTCGATACATAATTATTATGTATCTCAAAACATATTCTTATATTAATCGTAAATCGAGTGTAATTACTAACAGACTTCAATGTAATAGGTTGGGGAGAAAGTTTCTTCGCATTTCTTTAAGAAAATTTCCAATTTCTTCATTAGATTCACTCATTTTGACAGTCAAACAAAAACAAATGAATATCAAAAAAAAATTCTAATTTGAATTCGGAATTATATTCTTTAAAATTTAAACTTTCAATGATACCAAAACCAGCCAGATACAAACAGTATAGACAAAGAGATTTTATTACAAGTTCATACATACTATATTGCTAAAAGACTTTTTCCTTACTCATTAGGCAACGGTTGCGGTTATTTCGCAATGAACATCCATCGACCTTGTTAACTCACGAATCCATCCGTTAATTCATCGGTTCTATTATCTACGTTGCCATTAAATAGATTATGGATTTAAACTCTAGTTAACTAAAGTTAAAAAGTATTAGTGATTTGTTATATTTACGCGAATATTGTACTATTGAATAACTACTTGTACGGATTCTATTCGGACATTCTAGTCGATCAGATTCATATTGTAAGCAATGTGTTTGCGAAGATGTATGGATTTGTGTGAAGCGAGCGAGGTTCAAATCCATAACCTCTGCCTATCTGGTTCAAAGGCGTGGGGGAGGGCTCATTGTAAGGGATAAACTTTCTAAGAGATGTGAAGTCCGTCAATTCCCACTAAGTTATATATGTATATGGGGGGAGGGCCTTGAGCACAGTGCAGAGGGGCTCCGGTGCGTTCCACTGGAGATCCCGGAGCCCCTCACCATGCACCGAGGAAGGGCCACCGGGGAGGTTTTAGTGGGTAAAAACCCCACATAACCGCCGCCTTCCACATAACAAAAATATATATACTTATATATTTATTGTAACATTTTTTATGGGTTAGCGAATACCGTTTAGCAGAAGCTAATTATCGTTTACGCACTCACCTGTACAAAGGAGGCCCTATGAATGCTGTCTGAACATATGATAGAGACGATCTGTTCCGTTTCCACGTAATTGGCCACCTTACCGGTGGGCTCGATGCCGCGTCGGTTGTACCTTTGAAAAAAAAAACGATAAGATTACCACACCAAAGACGCTGTAGGCGGTTCAAAAGCCAGGTACTTAAGTGACTGGTCCCCAAATAAAATACAGTACCTAGAATTTTTTTCTAATAAATGTGAATTCTCTCCTGTCCTTATGTCTTTAAAAAAAATGCAATGTTGGGCATTGGAACATATATTTATATTAAATCATTTGGACACAAACCTGGTACCGGCCTGATATCGTGATCGTCTAGATATAAGTCCCAGGGTGAAGGTCTCGTCACAGCTATTCGTGTTGGACAGGGATTCCACATTGAGGGGATTGCTGTCAGCTGGGTCCACGGCGATCTGCGAGAGGTGCACATACCCCTGGATAATTGGCAGGACCCACTGGTCGCAGTTTGGACTCTAGAAGAACTCGATAAATTAATATTTCCGAACAACTGTACTTTATCTTCGAGCATTACAAGTGTACATCAATATAGTCTCTAATGCATTCTTATTTTTTATTTTATTTTTTATTTTATTTTTTTTAAAAAGAAGGCAATGTTGGGCATTGGAACATTTATTTATATTAAATAATTTGGACACAAACCTGGTACCGGCCTGATATCGTGATCGTCTAGATATAAGTCCCAGGGTGAAGGTCTCGTCACAGCTATTCGTGTTGGACAGGGATTCCACATTGAGGGGATTGCTGTCAGCTGGGTCCACGGCGATCTGCGAGAGGTGCACATACCCCTGGATAATTGGCAGGACCCACTGGTCGCAGTTTGGACTCTAGAAGAACTCGATAAATTAATATTTCCGAAGAACTGTACTTTATCTTCGAGCATTACAAGTGTACATCAATATAGTCTCTAATGCATTCTTATTTTTTATTTTATTTTTTTTAAAAAGAAGGCAATGTTGGGCATTGGAACATTTATTTATATTAAATAATTTGGACACAAACCTGGTACCGGCCTGATATCGTGATCGTCTAGATATAAGTCCCAGGGTGAAGGTCTCGTCACAGCTATTCGTGTTGGACAGGGATTCCACGTTGAGGGGATTGCTGTCAGCTGGGTCCACGGCGATCTGCGAGAGGTGCACATACCCCTGGATAATTGGCAGGACCCACTGGTCGCAGTTTGGACTCTAGAAGAACTCGATAAATTAATATTTCCGAAGAACTGTACTTTATCTTCGAGCATTACAAGTGTACATCAATATAGTCTCTAATGCATTCTTATTTTTTTTTTTTTTTTTTTTAAAAGAAAGCTAGCAATATTTCATTTTTTTTTTCAGAAAAATTACTAACAATCTTGTTAACCATTCCAACTAAGCTTAAGCTTGTGCTAGGACATGGTTCACGGCAATAGTCCAATGGTGGATTCGAACCCACGACCTTACGATTCGCAGGCCGTACCCTAAACCATTAGGCTATTGACGCTTCAAACTTATTATAATATAATATATATTACTAAATAAGATTAATTATAAACTGTAATACACTAGGTAATGGTGCTGAAAAGCATGTCCAAACAAGTATACTTAGGAGTAATTGAATGATCATTAATCTATATAAATAAAAGAGAAAGTGTGTGGGTTTGTTCCCAATAGGCTCCGAAATGGCTGGACCGATTTCAATAAAGCTATCAGGGAATCTTCAGAACGACTTGGCGAGTAATACTGTAAAGTTTGGTGATGATCGGAGCATTCCTCTTTTTGAATTGTCAAATAAAGCTTTTTATTTACTGTGATGATATTCTATTGTTTTATAACCCAAATTTGTATTAAGTAGTAATTATGTACATGTGTGTAGGTAATGATCTTCACCTGCTCAAGAAGAGAATAGAAGAGAATTAATACGGAGAGAAATTAATAATTTAATATATTATGAGAATTAAATTAAATATTTAATGATGTAAGTTTATTGTTTAAATAAAATAAAGCAAAAACTACTAGGTACGCTAGTTCTCAAATGGACTCATGAATGTCAGAATCGTGCAACAGAAATCTGTAAATCTGCCCCAAACCTTTCTGTTAGAAACGTGTTTATGAATGTTTCCATCAGTTCCGATTATGTTAAGTGTGTTTAGACACATGGAAAGAGTATTAGCATAATAATTATTCATAAAGACTGTTCACTTCATTGGCTCTAACATATGGAAATTGAATAGACATGTTATTGCTTTGAAGAGATTATAGGAATATTATTATATCCATGAGTTATATATAAAAACAATTGTATGCAAAATATATATAACTTAAAAATTATGAACCTATAATATATATGTATATAACTATATATTTATATATATATGTATCTATAGCTGCTATTTTTAATATATATAATACATTTATATATAATATTTATGAAAGTTTATGTATGTATTGTACACTATAATAATACACAACCAAATGGTGTCCGCCTTAGTCTTCACAGGTTTTTTGACTGAAAACCAGCGCTGTGCTACATGTGTGAGCACAGCACATGCTGAGCCAACCCCTTTTCGGCACAATTTCTTTTTTGTTCTTTTTTTTATGTTGTTTCTGTTTACTTTTGTTTATGTTGTTTTTTGTCTTGTTTTACCTGTTGTTTCTGTGTTCTTGTGCCGAATAAATGTTTTTTCAATTTCAACCTAGTTGAAATTGTTAAAACAAAATTCAAATTAACAAGAAATACAAATAAACTTACGACCATTTTTTAAGTAGATTAAAAGTATACAATACAGGTTGTTCAAATATGACTCACATCCAAAGCGATGATGTCCTTCAACATATGTTTGTTCCAGAAAAATCTATCATCCACATACTTCCACCATCGTGTTATATCGGTCACAGTTTTCCCGCCAGAATTCTCGCTTTCTAGAATCTTCTCGACCTCGTACTGCCGCTGTAGGCTATTTGTTATGTCCAGAGTGCGGGAGTAATAGAAACTCTCGGCGTCGTCGAATATCTTGTGCAACTCGTCTGTGAGACGCTTCTCAAAACGTTCTGCTAGCTTTGGGTCCCGTTGCTTTTTTACAGATTGTTTGACCTGGTAAAAACGGGAGTCAGTTATTTATTTATGTATTACTTGTTAATTATGTTGTAAACAATTAAGGACTGGTTGTCATTTTATTTTATAGGATAAGTGGCAAACGAGCTTACGGCTCTTTATCTTAAGATAAGATACTTATCTTATCTTAAGATAAAGTGAGCTGTACACTTAAGTGTTCACCGTCGTCTATTAACATCCCCAGCACCAGAGGAGCTGCAGCTGCGTTGCCGGTTTCTGAGATAGAAGTTAGCTCGTTTCTTGAAGGTCCTCAAATCGTTAAGGTTTGTAAGGTTGTTGAGAAGAAAGTTACGTGAGAAATGTACAGTCATGGAACGACATCCATGAAGATATGGCGGTGGAATTTAAAAGTCTGTTGTACGTAATAGAAATCGGTAACTGGAATGATTCCGAACAATTCCTCAAAACACTCCCCATGGTAAAAACAATAGAGAATGCAAAAAAATCTCTTCACAGACCTAGGAGGAAATCGATTGGAATGACCCTGATCGTCGACGATTCGAACAGCTCTACATTGTACACAGTCAAACGGAAGAAGTTGGTATTGGGGAGCCCCAGCCCAGATATGCGAACAGTATTTACTGGGCAATCGTGAAATACTGTCTTGTTCTGCTGAGTATGTCAAGCTTTTTGGAGGCCAATTTGGCTTTGCCTTCCAAGTGACCATAAAACTAAATGACACTCCAATGCTGGAGGAATTTATCAATAATACAATGCAGTTAATTTTACCTGTGTAGCTGCATGTTGTGTAGTAGTCTTGATAGTATTGCTTACATTTTTTACGGCTCCCACTGTCTTATTTAGAAATACAGAATTTTCAAACAGGCGGCTGCCCATCTTCTTAGTGGATGTTTTGTTTGAACTTTGTGTAGAGCTAACTGAACTGTGTTTCGTACATGGGCACAAATCAATTTCCTGGTTTCCAACTCCCATGTTCAAGAAACATATTGATTTAATTTTATAAATAGTATGGTGGAAATAAATTTGACCCACTGGGACACTCTCTTTTATGATCATTAAGCGTGGCTCATAAATAGTAGAATGTTCTACTTTCCCTATTATACCTTCCGTTATACCCAGGCACTCTATATCTTCGATATCTGAGAGATCCCATGCTAAAATAAAAGCATGAATTAAGACTGTACTCCAAAATTATTATCAAATGTAGAATTGTAAATTATAAGCAAAAATATAGAAGAAAAATTGAAGTTTGAATAGCTTAGAAAATAGTTTTGGGGATTACTTTTTAACATAAAATTAAAAGGAAATGATGTACCTGATCGAACTGAAAATGCGCCTGTTATGCGATTCCACCATAAACTTGACTCTTTTCTTACAAATATATAGTAAAGATCCGATCTAAATAATTCCATTTTGTATAAATTTTATTTCACGTTCGCATTCTTTGCTAATAATTTCATTGTGTTTATTGTTGTTATAATTTGTATCGTATTTGACGTTTTTCAATCGAATGGGTAAGGGGCAGAGGCCGACAGTTGTTTTCTACAAGTTGGCAACTATGACCTAAAGTGTTTCATTACTCCAGAAATAAATTAACATTTTATGTACCTAGGTTATTTAACTTTTGAAATTTATTGAGTAATTTTATTATGATTAAATACACAAAGGCCTCGTATTAATAATAAACGACATGTGGTTATTATTCATCTTCTAATTGACTAAACTAATTATATTATGATTACGACAGTAATCGTAACACATCGTTTTGAAAACCAAAAATCATTGGAATGTTCTAAATGTGAAAAATGACAACTGTTTGACATTTGTACTTCTCAGAATTTTGCATAGAAAGGAACGTCATGGACGCCTTTTTCACTACTTTACTATGTTGGTACAAAATAATTTCCGTATCCATTTAATGTTGATTTTGGCGTATTTAACTATATTTTTTCTTTTTGCTCGGGTGAATTTGGAAGTATGGATTGGCAATTAACATGTCGAGTATGTTTAGAAACTGGCGATATGGTGTCCCTTTTTGATTGGGATGAAAATAATAAACAACTTGCCGATAAGTATTTATACTGCTGCGGTATTGAGGTATGGAAAAATTGCCACACAAAATGGTTGCGATGGCCACCCTATATTTTTTTCGTACAATAATGTTGCTATATTGTTTTATTGGTATCTGATGATTTTTCGCTGACATCCCAGTTGAAAAGATTTGTTAATTTTGAGGTTTAAGCAAACTTATTTTAATAATTTTAGGTTACCAAAACTGACGTATTGCCGTCACTTATTTGTCTGAATTGTGTAGATCGTTTAACTTTTGCCTATCAATTCAAACAACAATGCGTTACTTCAACGGAGACATTAAAAGAATGTCTCGAAGAGTTTATGAAGAGCCAGGCTGAAGTTTCAATACCCAAAAAAGAAGGTAAATCAAAATTGATCACTACAATAAATTTAAAGTATATCATGTGTCAACATACGTTTGTTAATTAAATCTGTTTTTTTTCATTACATACTTCTATTTTATTTATCTACACAATCTCCGGAGTTTTTTTTACCCCAATTCCTGTATTTTGTCATATTAACCACCATTTTATTTACAAATACTCATTCTAGCTAATGAGACTGAGACAATCACTATAAAACAAGAGAATGGGTTACTTCTTCAATATGAGCTACCAGTAGAACACGATCCACAAGCTCAATGGACTAGAACCCTCACAAAGACCCCTAACAGTGCAGTTGTGACTAAAGCACCCGGTCCAAGGAGAAGAGGCAGACCAAGAAAATATCCTAATGAACAAGGCCAAATAGGTGAGGTGCATTTAAAATTTAAGTAACACTAGTGTACCCAGCCTGCTATACTGTGCTTGAATTTGCTTTATTTTATTTAAACAATAAACTTACATCATTAAATATTTAATTTAACTCTCACAAAATTTTAAATTATTCATTTCCCTCCGTTTTCATTCTCTACACCCATATCTTACACAACGTCATTATCATTCTTATAATTTATACAAAACATATCAGCCTCAAGTTAATCTCAGAATTAATGGTATGGACATATGGCTTGTTTGACAGTTCAAAAAGAGGAGTGCTCCGATTGTCGCAAACTAACACTTTACAGTAAACTAACTGTAAACTTTACAGTATTACTTGCCAGGTCAATCTGAAGATTCCCTGAAAGTTTTATAGAAATTGGTCCAGCTGTTTCGAAGCCTACATATAGAACATACCTACACACTATCTCTTTTATATATATAGATTTATCCACTATTAGTAATTAAAAAATGTTTCTAGACAAATTATGCTGAATAATACTTCTTATATGTCGAGACGGTAGTAGGTAAATAAATGAATTAAAGGTGATTCTTTAAATATTGATATTTGCTACTCTAAGTATAATTATATATATATATATATATATATATATAGGACATACAATTTAGTGAAATAAAAGAATTATATATCTATATACCAAGAAGATTAATGGGTACCACATATGCACACATACAATTATGCACACAATCATCGGAAAAGTCCTTTTAATATGGAAATTGCCATTACATATATATATTTGTGGGAAATGCTTGTTAAAAGCAGCTTTGACGAAACAATAATGAAGGAGAGAAGATATATATTTTTAGGTCTGTTTCACCAAAGGAGTTAACAAATAATTAATGGTCCATATATTGTCAGATATAGGGACAACTAATTTTACCAGAATATTAATAATTCCAATATAATGAGATACTAATTTTCAATTGAAAAAACTATACAAACTATTTAGTAGTTTGTTATTGTATTTTAATTATGTTATTGAAGATCTAATTGGATGGAGTAGATAATTGGTAATTAAGTAATGAAGTATGGTGAATTGGAATGGGTAATTAATCATATTACTAATTCCAGTACAAATATTCATTGTAAAAGTATAAACCAAATATAATTTAGGAGCTTGAGACTGACATGTCTGAACTCTGAAGGTATTAAGCTTGTATCTCCCAATTTATGCCAGTAGTAGCCAAAACTTATAAAGTCATTTATTTAAAGATATTGTATATAATATTTACATTAAAATTGCTCTAAGATATCATTCAGTACCAAAAATTTTTAGTTGTGAGGATAATCTGATTGATTTTTTTTATTTATTTAAAAAAAAATTGCATTTTCTTGTCTACCTGGTGACGATTTTAAGACAGACAGGTTCTTTGTTGTCTAATATCAGTAATCTTGAAAAAGTACCATCACTTATTTCTGAGTTTCACAAACTTTATAAAAAGTACTTATCAAATTAAGACATTTTGAAGATACACTGTAGGGCAGGATATGCCAAACATTGCTAAGCCAGTTAACAAAACTCCAATGTGCCACGGGCACACATTTTACGAATAACTGCTTACTTTTATGTTTATCTTTTAGATGTTTCCCCATACCAGCGCAAAAAACCCAAGGAAATTGAAAGGGAGCCCGAATCTCTTACATCACTGTTGGCGTCAGGTCAATTGGAACTTAAAGAAGAGCCCTTGGATGAGGATGAGGAACCTTTTGAAGCAGACAGTATGTAATATACATAAGTTGTAGTATCAATAAGTTCATGACATATCTTTCACTTCCCCCATTCATAAATTTATATACTAGAGCTCTGCTCTGTTACACTTTGGCATTATACCTTGTAATTGATTATTCAAATATCTAATTAGATAATAAATTACAAGTAATTATTTATAAACATATATAAATTTTATGTTATTTTTACTATTAATTTTATATTTTATGTTCATTCTTTAACAAAAATAACATTAGACTTTAGTTTGTCTGTCTTTTAAACAACTAACCCTATGTATATATTGTGTTTGTTTATATTGTTTTAGACATATCAGTGAGCATCGCACGGAATTGTCTCGGCAGTAACCACACGTACTTCCTTATAGTTTAGATCCTTGTTTGTCACGAAGCCCGCTTTTTACAGCAATTTAACGTACACACTTTGACATTGGCGAAATCTATATGGAAACGCCATAAAAAAAACAATCAATCATATATAAATCAATTACAAACGTGATACCGGACCGTTATTAAGCGCGGACGCTTAAAACTACTGAACTGAAGGACATCCTTTCCAATTAAAAATAAATTATGTAAATCCGTTGGCGTAATCGGTTATTCGTCAACTTGTCGCACACATATTTAAGAAGTGTTAGGGCATAGACCACCATGCGACCCTAGTGCGGATTGGCAGACTTCACATGTCTTAGAAAAATTTTCTAGGGCATGTAGGTTTCAACACGATGTTTTCCTTATTGCCGAGCCCGTGCTAAATCAGCACATAAAATTGTAACAACAAATTTATTGGTGCCAACACCGGGGATCGAACTCAGGTTGCTAGCTTACTATGCAACCACATGGATACTGCTACCACAGCTCTACGTACATGTATTAATAGTCTGTAATTTACTTTTTAGATTTTGATACTGCAGATCCTGACTTCATACCTGGCGAGGAGCCAGATTCAGAGCCTGAGATGAAGAGAGAGGTGTGTTTTTACAGACAATACCTTTTTGCCTTAAACTGTACTATGGTTTGGTATAATTGACATCATTTTTTAAAATATTTTGATGCTTACATTCTCTGGGCACCACAAACACAAAGCACAAACTTTATGCAAGCAATTTTTAGTGCTTAAAATTCAAAAGCAGCATTTTATTGGTATAAGCTGAATGAGATTCCAAGCCACAACCGTCATTTAACAAGTCCATTAACATCCATTACAAACCCCTTCGCCACTTAGGCTATCATTTATAATTATCTAGAATACAACGATTATATGAATTTGACATTGTGATAAGGAACGAAGTGTTAGTACATTCTACTTCCATCCTGGTTATTTCGTAAAAACAAGAATGATAAGAAAAAAAAAAATAATACCAACTTAATATTTTTTTTTTACTTTTTGTAACAAACAAAACTTAATTTTTTGTCGATTTTTAACAGTTCAGTTTCAACATTATTTATTTTTGTCCTAATAATTATAGTCCAACGCAAAACTAAAATGGAAGCCTCTTGAAAATGTTCCTTTTCCAAGAAGGAAAGAATTTTTAAAATTAGTTTATAAATGACAGAGTTATAATATATCTAATATACAACTAAATTGCTGACATACATATATATTAATTTCTTCAGCCGCCAGCAAAGAAGCGCGGTCGACCGCCCAAACTGCGCATAGGACCGGTCAAGAGAAAGTCTCAAGACGGTGAAGATGTCCTATTAAAGGAAACCATATTGGCATTCTCCGAGCCAATTCCTGATCACATATTGAATCCCAAGCCCAGGAAAAAACGGCCGCATCAGCAAAAGAAGAGATATAATAATGAGAAGATGTAAGCTTTTTTCCGTCCCATACTCAATGGTGTCATTAGTACTATCGTCTGTCTTCGTTTTCGGAGTTACCGCTATTTTATATGCAGGCCCTTAGATTCTCCCAGCGCCATTGCTTCCCGAAGGGGCACTCAAAGTTAGTTTAGCTTTTGAATGGCCCTTAGATTATCCGTGAAATAGCAACGGATCGGAATGCTTACGCGTAACATAGTAACCGTCCAAGCCGTGGTTACCCCCACCGAGGGGACCCTTGTGTCGAGTTACTAGCGATAGAGGTTCAGGCTAAGCGACCTAAGAGCTATGCCACTTCTCAATCCGGTGAAGCAGTCAAGGCCAGTTTCTCTGGCCGATCTGTGTTGTTAATCATTAAAAATAAATGACATTTTTTTTTATTTTTGTTATGGCTGGCATACAGTCACCTACATAGTTGGACGCTGAAGTATGGTACATATTGTGTATATTACCAATTTGTCATTGTTTGAGTAGAAAATATATTTAAAGGCATTAAGCCTCCTAATCTCAATCGGTAAACTATTCCAGAGTTCTGTAGTTATACATGTTGATGACAATTGATTAAAAATAAATCATTATATTACAGACATACATGTGAAACCTGTGGAGCCTCATTTACCTCCAATGCATCACTTCAGGCGCATATACGGCGTCACCTGGGCATAAAACCTTTTGTATGCAGGTATTATTTACATTCAATAGAATTACATACTGTCCACGCATAAATCACGTTAAAAGAATGTTTCTGTTTTAATAAGCCATAATAACTCAGTGTCCGGGCCTCATGTTATTGAATGCCAGCAGCCTAATTTCAATCCGTCTTGCCAGCATTATCGCAATTCTAAGTGCTGATTTACCACAAGCTCGGTAATGATAGAAAACATTTGTTGAATTTATACATTTCATCGATTAAATTCTGAGGCGGCGCGCGAGTACCGAAGGGGTAGGCTGAAAACCAGCACTGTGTGACATTATGTCACGCAGTACACGCTAAGCCTATTGCCTTTTGCCATTCTTCTAAGAGATTTTTTTTTTATTTTATTCTTTGTTTTTTTTTTCTTTCTATAATTTTTTTGTATCTTATTATTCTATGTAATGTAATTTTTTTCTCTTCAAAGGATAAGGATGGTAATAAATGAGTTGTATTTATTATATTTATTATTTAAATAGAAAAATGACATTTTTCAAAATTTTAAAATTAGATTATTACTAAAAAGACCCTACTGTTAATAATATTTTTATATGGATAAAAGAAATCTTCTTGTGACATCTAGTGAGCTTCACATTTGATTTCTTAAAGTGTCTTTTATTCATATAAAAATATTCTTAACAGTAGGTTCTTTTTAGTAATAATCTAGACCTTTTTTTATATTTTTTCAAAACGAATTCTTGACCACAATCCCTCTTGATGTTAAGTGGAAATGCAGACCTAGTCCCATGTTTTATTATGCAAGCATAACTTATATCCTAGATTTCAAATACTTAGTCACCTCAAATAACGTGCGCCTGTAAACAGGGTTGCCATAAACACTACGCATACGCTCGAGCCCCAAATTCATCGCATACAATTGTATCGTCGCATCCATTCTGAACGCATCCGAACCCGCTTTGATTGTTACATGTAGACGAATTTTTTATCGATATAATATCTAATTACTTTTCCTGTCATCTATTAGCGAGTAATAGTAGATTTTTTTTTAACTGGGAGCCAATAACTGCTTTAAAGACACAGAAATACTAAAGCTACTTCAGTAGATGGCGTTGCTAAGCAACACTAAGTCATTGAGTGTTTAATTTAAATTAAGAAAATCGGTTGTTTACTTATATTTGTTTTGGCGATAATAGCCTAATGGCTTAGGGTACGGACTGTGAATTGAAAGTTATTTATAATGGTTAACAATAATGTTAATAATATTTGCGAAAAAAATTGTATGCATTATTTAAAAAAAAAACTATTTATAAAAAAATATGTGTCTTGTCAGTGAATAAATGGTAAATGAAAAATATTATTCACATGCTCATCATTAGTAATTCATATAGAAATATGATATATTCACTTCTAAATACCGAGCAAAGCTCGATCATCCACGTTCTAAGATTATTACGCGATAAAAGCAGTTAACTAATTACGTTTTTTTTTTTTTTAATTTTTAATAATTTAATGTTATATTCGCGTTAATATTAGAAGTGAATATATTGGAGTTTTGATTTAATAGCTGTGTGCCGTTTTTAGTGTTTGCGGATACTCGTGCGTTCTCAACATGGAGTTACGCCGTCACATGATGCGGCACACGGGCGTACGCCCCTACAAGTGCAGAGTGTGCGAGCGACGTTTTGGTGACTTTGGCAGTCGGCAGAAGCACGAGAGGCGAGTGTTGCGCTGACCGCTTTGTTACATGGTCCAATTCCCAGGCAATAGTCTCATCTATGGAGGGATGAGTTTTAGGGGTTGGGTGTGTGCAGACTTGTTCGTGACAGCAGAGATGCGCAATTTGAGGTGACTAAATTGGATAGTTTAATGCGGGGTAAGGTCGCGTGCACGCAATTGTTTAAATTTAAATACTAGTTTCCTGGAATAATAGACACATAGATGGTTAAGTAATGATACGCGTCAATACCATAATAGTTTAGAGCACGTTGTACTAAATGTAAGATCCTAGTGGTTCAAACTCGCCATTCGACTGTTAAGTATCTTTGGAATACACTTACAACATAAATAATTATAAATGTATACACTGACCTCTAGATTCATTACTGAAACTCAGGCAAATTACTGAGCTCAGTATTTTTACCGGTTAAAGTTTTATCCACACGTCTAGGCTTTTTATTAATAAAAAGCGATTTGCTTAGGAACTTTATATAAAAAGGACAGAGAAATTTAAATAACACATGATTGTAATTCGGTCTCTCTGTGGCAAGTGTTCGGCAGCGGCCGTGGTGCTTAAGGTGGTCGTGCGTGCGTGCGAGAGGGGTGACAGCGGACTGCACCCCCTCGCACTTCGTCTCTCTGTCACCCGTAGCGGTCGCACACACACTAATGTACAGTTCCTAACATTTAAAATCAAATGTTAATAAAATATTTTTATATTTTCGTTCTTGCCATGCTTATACATTGTTTTCGGGTGGCCTGGTAGTTTGTAAGTAACGCAATCGCAATATACTAAACTAGCGTACCCAGCCCGCTTCGCCGGACTACATTTTGCTTTATTTTATTTAAACAATAAATTTTCATCATTAAATATTTAATTTAACTCTCACAATATATTAAATTATTCATTTCTCTCCGTATTCATTCTCTTCTCGCGCGGGTGAAGATCATTACCTAAACCCACATACATGATATATACTTCATTGTAATTCAGGTTCATAATGACATAAATATACACAACGCATGTGTCAATACAAATTTGGGTTACAAAACATTATCATAGTAAATTAAAGTTGGTATTTGACAGTTCAAACAGAGGAGTTCTCCGATCGTCACCAAACAGGATTACTCGCCAGGTCAATCTGAAGATTCCTTGAAAGTTTCATTGAAATCGGCCCAGTCGTTTCGGAGCCTGTATGAAACATACTCACACACTTTCTCTTTTATATATATAGGTATGTCTAAACACTCGCCGGTTACCTGGAGCGGCAGATAGAGATCATGGATCTCCAGTTATTACGACCCCGACGCACCCTTTTTGCTCTGACTCTTTCACCTTCTTACCTGCCCCTTTTATGTGTTTTTTGTAAATTTCTATAATCTATATATATTATATACTCGCAATAGTCCAGGAGGCTAGAATTTAAATACGTTTAAATATAAATCGATATTGCAATGTTGTTTCTTACCGCATTAAACTTTCCTGTTAATTTATTTCAACTATACCTATACAATTGATCTACATCTATCACGTACGTAGCGTATGTGGGTTCTCGTGCGTTACCAACGAGGCCTTGAAGAGACATATGTTCGTTCACACCGGGGAACGTCCGTACATCTGCAGAGTTTGCGGACGGAAGTTCGGTGATTACGGCACGAGACAGAAGCACGAAAGGTATCTCTTTCTCTTTTTTCCTCCGTGTGACTTTGGCTTTGAAGAGACACGCTGAAGGACCTCCATTCGACGGTAACGACTCTCAACAAAGGTACTTTTGTTGTTATTACAACAATTTAGACAGACGCACGAAAGGTATCTATTTCTTTTTTTTCCTCCGTGTGACTTTGACTCTGAAGAGACTAAATAAGAGCTGAAAGAGACAATTTAAACAATAAATATTGAAATAATGGATGGACGATCCATTTTGGGCAGAATTAAAATCCTTTCTTAGAAAGTGTATTTTGCGTGTAATGTAGTTTGAAGTCAATTCGGTACATACTTGTAACTGTGTAACGTGTAATCAATTTGTTTACAGATTGCACTTGGGTGTCCGTCCTTACCAATGTTCCCTTTGTGGGAAGGCATTTACATACTCGTATGTCCTCGCTAACCACATGCTCACACACACGGGGGAGAAGAAATACTCGTGAGTATACTGATAGACGTGTCTACCTACGGTCTAAGCAGTTTGGCCTACCATCAGATTGTCTCAGATTCCGGGCGGTCGCCTTAAGTTGCATAATACGCTAGCAACCCGAGTTCGATCCCCGGTGCCGGCACCAATAAATCTGTTGTTGAAATTTTATCCTGATTTACCACGCGCTTCGCGGTAAAGGAAAACATCGTGAGGAAACCTACATGTCTTAGAATTTTTTCTCAGACATGTGAAGTCTGCCAATCCGCACTAGGGCCGCGCGGCGGACTATGCCCTTATACTCTCTTTACAGAGTAGGCCTATGCCCAACTGTGGAACATATATAAAGGCTGTAACTTTTAACTTTTTAACTTTTAAGTCCAAAAAATCACTTGCTAAAAGTTTGTGCATGGTATATGGCGATGTGCTCACCACCTATCTTTTACCCAATATACATATTAGACCCGATAGATATTAGGAGTGTTGCTGTAGTTTCTTTACCCACGTCTACTCCTAGAGCCAACGCTTCCTAACGTGGCATTTAAAGTTAGTTTAGCCTTAATGTCTGACTGAGCACTAAACATTGTATAAATTTTCAGTTGCGGCCCTTGCAACAAAAAGTTCACAAAAGCCCACCACCTCAAATACCACAACAAGGTCCACCACAAGGAGTTATACATACAGCAACAACTGGAGCAGGACGCCAAGAAGATACGCCAGCAGATAAACGTGAACAACCTCTCCGGCGTGTTATCCGGACAGATAGTCGACGGGAGGCTGCAGCTGATTAGAAGTAATTCCGAAGGTGAGTTAGTATTAACAAACGTGATGTACTTTTTATTTTTAACGTGGGAGGTAATGCGTTTAGTTATACACACCTGCCAGGGGTAGCGGGTGCGTTATGTCGGGCTCGGCTTACAAGAGGCCCCTACCGACTTAAACCTCCCACGGTGAGCCGCCCCGGCCTGAGGCACAGCCAGAAGAAACCGGGCCTCCGGCGCCTATGGAGGAGTAGCCGGGTTCACATAGCTACCCCTCCAGACGGGTGGAGCTGGTACAGACCGGTGGAGAGTTCCGCAACCCCCGCCACTGGTCCCACTAAAGAGGTTGAAGAAGGGGGCAAACTGCCTTCTCCTTGCTCCTCTAAGCCTGCGCCGGATCGGGTTAGATAGAGAGGTTTTCTCGCTTGCTCGCGTCACAACCTGTTTGCGTAAGGAAAAATGATGTACTAGATCAATAATTTTTAACCATTGAGGGGTTAATAGCTTAATGGTGCGGGTACGGTATGCAAACATTACTAGCCGTAGGTTCGAATCCACCATTCGGCTATTGACGTGAACGACATCTCCTGGCACAAGCTTAAGCTTAGTTGGAATGGTTAACAAGAACATCGGAGACATCTGGACTCGAACCGAGGTTTTCATTAACCGAAAACGGATAGAAAGTAAAATTTATTAAAAATATTTTTTTGATTTATCGCTCCCAAACCCTCCACATCAAAAATTTCATGAAAAATGAGATTTAGATTATATAATCATATACATGAATTGCTTGTTTAAAGGTATATAAATAAATAAATAATTCAACAGATGGCGACGGCGAGACGCAAATAGAGATAGTAGAGGAGCAGGGACAATACGACGACAGCGACAAGGAGACAAACCGCGCCGTAGCAGACATGCAAGCGGTACTTATTTTGTTCTTTTATACAGTTTGTAAGGAGACGTGACATCGGAGTGTATATAAAAAAACGAGAGTGTTTTAGTTTCACGCGCCTACGACTTTGGGAGTAAGCTGGTGAGAGCGTTACGAAAAGTGTGATCAGGCAAGGTGAAAGGAGAAGGAGATATAAATTAGTGAAGGTGAAAGAAGAGAGTTATGTTTACACATTATATATATATATATATATATATGTGAGACAACTATTTATTCTAAATACAGTTTTACTACAGCATCGTCAGATTCCATATGTTCATTTGGATAAACGTCGTAAAGATAAAAATTTCCGGTATTTCAACAGTAATGTGGACCGCAAAAGATTTAATTACTACCTGGGGCCATACCTTTATAATAAAGTTAACTTTTATGTGTCTCTTCATAGTTTATCCCAATATAAGTGTAAAAGCTACTTTACTCATTTCTCCATAATTTCACCAACGAAGAGACTGAAAAATTTCTGCATAGCCTAAAATAAATTATCCTCACTCTTATGTACTCACTCGCACACACACTCTCACATGCACCCACGCACACTACTCTTTGCAAAACACACGAATACTCAAAGGCTATATAACAAACTTTAGTCTATAAACTCGGACTTAGGTACAACATCTCCCTAATACAGGCTATAAATTAGTCTAGCAGGAGATGTGTACCGAAGGACGAAAAAAGTGAGAAAGTGTTTATGGAATTTGTTATATAGTATGTGTTTTACATTTGATAATATGTTTCCAATATTTTGTGTGCATGCGGTCATTTAAAATGTATGTAATTTAAGTGTGTGTAAAAAGTAAAATAAATATTTCATTTCATTTTCATTTCATATTATATTACTGCAAGGTTCACATATTTTCTGTCTCTCTTTCTCTCATAGCCACAGTTATGTTTCGTGTATCTGATGGCTCTTTTACACAGTACAAGCTGCTGCCTGGCCAGTAGACTGTTGCTAGGCGTTAGTCTCGCCTTTGCCGTCTATACGACTCACGACACCTAGCTACTGCCCAGTCCGAGTCGAGTTACGATGTCGCGTGAACATGTTTTAATAAAAAAACGTTGATACACTCTATGAAAACAATATTGTCAGGAATTTGAAAATATCTATAATCATAGCCCATATCATATTGAATTCATTGTCATAAAGATGTTTTATTTAATTCCAGGTTGTACTCGACGCGGATTATTCTATGGAGGACGAAGACAGCAAAGAATAGTAAATTCCCCCATATACCCCTCTTGATGTTTGGCGTTCCACGACTGTACGTTTTTCGCGTAACTTTCACCCACGCACTGTCAACTTGTAGAATCAACTGTCGCCAGCGGTGTTTCCGAACGTTCACGATTTAGGGACCTTCAAGAAACGAGTCTACTCCTATCTCAAAGGTCGGCAACATACCTGAAGCTCCTCTGGTGCTGTGGATGTTCATGGGCGACGGTGGTCACTTAAGATCAGGTTGTATGCTCGTTTACCACTTTTCATATAAAAAAAACGTATGTGTTGACTTATTTTGTAAATAATTTTTTTTGGGAGTTTTATTTGTCATTTTCGCTACATACAGTATTCGACGTTTTGTTATCAAAGTATTCGTTCGATGTAAATGTTGTAGGAAATATTCTCTATGCGAACTATAGTTTTGTAATGGAGACAATTTACGCTTAAACCTAGTTTGTAGTTATGTAATATGAAATTGAATTAAAGACATCATAGTATATTTGTTTTATTTATAATTGTTCTACAAACAGCCTAGCATAGTGGCTTAGTCGGAAGTGTAAATGGCTTGTTGCAAACATCGATTTTTTTAAGACGAACTACACAGATTGACTGCTTCACCGGATTGAGAGGTGGCACAGCTCTTAGGTCGCTTGGCCTGAACGTCGTATTGTTAATAACTCGACACAAAGGTCCCCGGTAAGGTAACCTCGGCTTGGACGGTTACTATGTTACGCGTAAGCATTAAATCCGAGGGTGCCCGAGAGGGCCGAACCACGACTCGGTCGGTTGCTATTTCACGGATAATGCAAACATCGATGCAAGCCGAGGTATCTCCTCATCTTGGGGAGCCTTGTGTCGAGTTCCTAGCGATAGAGGTTCAGGCTAAGCGACCTAAGAGCTATGCCACCTCTCAATCCGGTGAAGCAGTCAAGGCCAGTTTCTCTGGTCAATCTGTGTAGTTCGTCGAAAAAGAAACCTTATATTAGCTGGCAACACATGGCCCCCAGATTGTTATGCATAATAACTACTTCCAATGATATCTTAGTGATTTACCTGAACCTTATTGTATCTTAATAATTTTGTTGTTCATCACATTGTAAGCATTAATTTAACTTTATTAGTTTGTAATATGACTTCTAATTCGTCAATAGCCTAATGGTTTAGGGTACGGCCTACGAATAGTAAGATCGTGGGTTCGAATCCACCATTGGACTATTGCCGTGAACCATGTCCTAGCACAAGCTTAAGCTTAGTTGGAATGGTTAACAAGATTGTTAATATTTCTGAAAAAAAAAATGTTTGTAAAAACAAGATGGCGAGGACGCGCCGTTGACACACCATTCGTTAAAACAAATCGTTGTACAACGTTACGTTGTCTCAATAAAGCGAGTGTACTAGTTATTGGACTATTTCATTCCACAAAATCTTCAATTATAACACATATCAATTTCTACCGGTTTAGATAATTATTCAGATACATTTACAGACATATGTTTATGACTATCGTGGGACATGTTTCCTAATTATAGTCTGTGGCTCTAGACAGTTGCCATTTGTTTAGCTTTTGGAAAAAAATGGCGCGGGGACTCATCGGGGAGGGTTGATCGTCTAACATTTTATTACATTATTTAAAGATATTTCTGCTTTTAAAAGCTTTTAACGTATGCATATATTATGTACTTTTTGTGTACTTTTATGTTAATTTTTACAAAGATGCTTTTTAAAGACTGAATTTCCATTTGAAACATTGTCTCCAACAATTTATACTAAGCTAATAGAAGTCTACTTTACAGTATTGAGTTACAGTGTGGAAAAACGTGATAACTTTTATGTTAATTAAGATACTTATTTCAATGTTCTTTGACTCGATGTTTTCGATTTCTTGCATGCAAAAAAGATTTTGCCCGGTGAATGTAAGCCGATGGAGTTCCCAGTCACACGCAATAAGTCTTAGAAAACTGAAATGCTCTTAAGTGTTATAATTTGTAGGTCTCGTAGAATAAAATAGTCCAACAACTAATACACTCGCTATATTGAGACAGCGTAACGTTGTACAAAGAATTATTTATATCGAGTAACGTCACAACTGCGCGTCCTCACAATCTTTATACAAAATTAATTAGAAGTCAGATTAGGAACTAATAAAGTTAAACTATTGTTTACAATGTCAAGTTCATGTGACGATCAACTATATTTAAAGATACAATAGGGTTGAGGTGAATCACTAAGATATCATTGGAAGTAGTTATTATGCATAACAATCGCTGGGTGTCATGTGTTGCCAGCTAACATAAGTTACAAGTGACGTGGAGCTTGTTTCCTGTTGTATTTGTATCAAAAATCGCTGTTGGAGGAATTTGACACCGTTCAAGTTTATCTAAAGAAGTGCAGAAGCTTAATATTTATACGAGGCTAACTGCAAAAGTATAGTTGATCATCATATTAACTTTGCTTGACTTGTAATTAATTTAGTATAAAGATTATGAGGACGCGCCATTGTGACGGTATTCGTTAAAATAATTCCTTGTACAATGTTACGATGTCTGAATACAGCGAGTGTATTAGTTATTGGACTATTTCATTCCACAAGATCTACAAGTTATTACAGTACACAATTGTACCAAGCGCTATACACACGTACTAAACAATCTACACTTAGATACGTTTTTTACTGTAGCTTTAAGGATTTCTTTGATGACAAAAAATTACTATTTTTCAAACAAGTTAACTTAACAAGTTTTTAAAGCAATTTACACTGAGCGCCTACGTGAAATATATAGCAACAAAAGACTGTAGCGTAAAATATTCCCTAGCGAGCAACTCCCATCAGTTTATAAATTCGCTAAGCGGCTCACATATACAGTGTGCTTATATTAAAACGTTCCAACTCCTGTTTTCATTTTCCCAAAAAAATTGTTTAAACAAAAATATACCTTCTGCGTCATAACAAAAGAACGATTCTTTCGTCTTCCACCGCCGCTAGTTCCAGCCGGGGATATTAAAAGTTGTGCCACCCTTCTAAGTAGGCAGATCTTTTTTTCTTTTTGTCTCCTTAATGTAAAAAGAAAACGCGAAAAGTTTCGGGACGCGGCGAGTTTAAATTTTTCCACCCCTAATGCGCTTATTACAAGTGGGGAAAAATTGTGCGACTCTCAAAGTTTTTCTTAACCTAATCTATATATATATATATATATGTGTCGAGTTACTAGCAATAGAGGTTCGGGCTAAGCGACCTAAGAGCTATGCCACCTCTCAATCCGGTGAAGCAGTCAAGGCCAGCCTCTCTGGCCGATCTGTGTTGTTCGACATAAAAAAAAGTAATTTCCTAATTATTTATTTGTTTTAGTTACTGAAATTTTTATTTTGGGGTTAAAGAAAACTTTATTAAGAACTCAAGAATTTTACAATTCACTTACGAGTCTAAATTATTTATATCTAGTTACAAAATTGGGGGTAATCGTAAAAATTAAACGAAATCAACAATATCTATTGCCGGTAGTTAACAACAAACTTTTTTATGACGAACTACACAGATTGGCCAGAGAAGCTGGCCTTGACTGCTTCACCGGATTGAGAGGTGGCATAGCTCTTATAGGTCGCTTGTGCTGCGACATGGTTCACGGCAATAGTTGAATGGTGGACTCGAACCCACGACCTTACGATTCGCAGGCCGTACCCTAAACCATTAGGCTATTGACGCTTGTAACAAACTCGCATAAACACAAACAGTAAGCGCAACTGGATGTGGCTCAAGAACAATTATATAATATTTGATAATCGTGTTTTAAATAGAATGTTTGTTGATGATGTTTGATTGAAATCAATTACTATCATGGTCAAAATCAGTTTGGACATAAAACAAACGTCTCCTCATTTATTGTTATATATATTTGTTTAAAGTTTGAGCACCGTTGTCTGCAAGTCCGTGCAACATGGCGTGAGCATGACTGAAGCGCGGGAGAGCGTTATTTACATTTTTATTTTATTTACTTTGTACTTGGTGTTGCCGCTGCGCGTTTCGACTCAAATCTTTATTTCATTTTCACATTGCAATTTACGGATACAGTTTTGAGTAAGTTAGATAACTTACTTTTAACCGACTTCAAAAGAGGAGCTTCTCAAAACGTCTGTATTATTTTTAATGTTTGTGCTCAACTCGTCGTGTCGTCATTTACGAGCCGATTTCGATTTTTATCGTTTCTTCTTCACACAGATAGGCACACATGCAAACTGTGTGTTCGTACATACCCATTTTATCATATAAGCTGTGTCCGCGACTTCATCCGCGTGGAATTTAACAAAAAGTTATTTAGTTTATTAAATTAATTTTCATGGCGTGTTCAGCGAGACGTTTTAATGGGTCTCAAATATAAAAAAAAAACTTTTCCCATTCATTTTTGTAAATTAATACAACCTTTGTGTCGCGTCAGGCTCAAAGTGCCCTGTCGCGTGATCCGTGTGATCACTACAATGAATATTTATAGAACACAACACAAACTACGCCCAGCCCCACCGCACTCAATTTGTATTCCCGCCGCACGCACCAGCTAGTTGAGCGTCTCGCACGACGACTCTGTGTGATGACCTCCATATTAACTAATACATTACAACTCTTATTTTCCGGCCAGTGCTCCGTTGCCGCTACGCTCCGCTCGCTGTTATAATTTTAGAGGAATTATTGGGATGAACACAACTAAACTATTCAACTAATTATAATTTATATGTGTAGATTTGAAAATAATGATACGTAATTTCCTAGTTCAGGAGAAGGGACATTATTTCATTTATGATAGCTGTGTTTAATAAAGATTTTTATTATATTATAGAACCGAAAACTGACTGTTAATTACTTAGGAGTTTGTACAGGTTTACTGGAGTCCATTTGAATTCGTTAGCGAGACTCGTTTTGAATTTTTATGGCTTGTTGAATATCACCCTTTAACTTTATTAATTGGACCCATCGAGAATTAGAGCTGTCTTCTCCAGGATTATATATCGCATAATTTTACACTAGGCAAAGAATTTAATAAAAAATAAATCTGTCTCAGATTAGAATAAACCGATACGATAGACCGGCCCTGTAGCTTGGATCAAGAATAAGACTACAGTATCCCCTGCCTGTCATAGAAGGCGACTAAAAGGGGTTCAAATTGTGCCGAAAAGGGGTTGGCTCAGCATGTGTTGTGCTCACACATGTAGCACAGCGCTGGTTTTCAGTCAAAAACCTGTGAAGACTAAGGCGGACTCGATGCGGATGTGTATTAATATGGTGTTATATTACATACACTTTCATATATATTATACATAAATATATATATTAAAAAAAACAGAGAAGCGTGACATGACACTATACCATAAATACGAAAGTTTGGATGTATGGATATTTGTTACTGAATCACTCCAGAACGGGTGAACGGATCTGGATGACATTTGTCACAGAGATATATTATAGTTTAGACAGATAGATAGATAGGTATAACTTTATTGTACACTAAAATCAAACAAAAGGCATTACAAAAGTAAGGTACATTTTACAGTTCGTTGTACAATGGGCGACCTTATCACTAAGAGCAATGTCTTCCAATGGACAGGAAACATATGAAAAAAACAGGACGATGGTGTTCAAATACAAATATTATAAGAAATCTATACATATAATCAATTATCTTTTTTTTTTTTTTGTTAACGAGGAGGAAATCTTCAGAAAGATACCCCGCCTTCTGGGGGGAAGGCGGCGGTTATGTGGGGTTTTTACCCACTAAAACCTCCCCGGTGGCCCTTCCTCGGTGCATGGTGAGGGGCTCCGGGATCTCCAGTGGAACGCACCGGAGCCCCTCTGCACTGTGCTCATAGGGAGCACTTCCCGGGGGAGGTTACTCCCTCCCCCCCTGTGCCCTCGCAGTGCAAGGCGACACGGGCCAGCCGATGTCGCCTTCTTCCCGGGTAATCAATTATCTACACTAAATATACATACATAAATAATTTATCATAATTCATAGCTCCGACGAAAAGTTTAGAATACTTACGCACATAGGATACTTTGTATTTAACCGACATCAGAAAAAATAGTTAATGATCCTAAATTAAATTATAGATCCTGATAGATAGATAGAATAGTAAATTATAAATCCGGTCGATAGTTTAGCTGCTGTGCTTTTGTAATTGAATAATTTTAAGGTTAGTTAAATTTTCATGGACACACTTTTTAATCGCGGTTAAAACCGCGGGCTAGTGTAATGCCTACCCCTCTGGGTCAACGAGGTGAGTGCTTTTATTACATATTTTGTTTAAATGTAATTGAAGTAGACGTGGATACTACCATCACATCTGGACTCCTCAAACAAATTAAATAGAGTTTTGTACGTTTGTTTGTTTTTCTTTGTGCATGTTTGTTTCGCCGGGGGCCCGAGTGCCCGTTCAATTGCTTTGACAAACACGCTTGTGTGTCAATAGGGCAAGTCCATGCTAATTGATTGCCTGTGGTTTTCTATTATTTGGACATTTTGTTTTATCGAGCAGTGATAGCTTAGCGCAAAGCGGTATACTTTACGGTCTTATGGAGGGTGGTTTAATCCTAACCGCTTTGTACGAATTAATTTCTAACCGACGACAAAAATAAGGAGAAGATTCTGAATTGTCTGTATTTTTATAATTTTTGTGCGCTCATACAGCCTTCATTTAAAGAGTTTTAGTTAGGTCTCATATTTATTTTGGCATGACCTTGGTTCTGAAGATATTCCTAAGTAATTCCTCCGTATGGAAGATTTTTTTTAATACTTTCATAGTATGTGCTTGATCACGATCTCACCTGGTGTTAAGTGGACATGCAGTCCTGGATGGTAGGGCGCACTAGCTTAGTAAATGCCTATTCACTCTACTCTTGAAAACACCTACATTGTAATCGGAAGGAAAGACAGAGGCAGGCAAGCTATTCCAGTCCTTTACTCTCTTAGAAATGCATGACACTATACATCTCTCATCATAGGCTACTGCCAATTTCTTTTTCTATTCTATTTGCTATATACTAAAGTTAAAGTTACAGCCTTTATATATGTCCCACTGGTGGGCACAGGCCTTCTCTGTAAAGAGAGTATAAAGGCATACAAGGGGAATCCGCCACGCGGCCCTAGTACGGATTGGCAGACTTCACATGTCTTATAAAACTTTCTGAGACATGTAGGTTTCCCTCACGATGTTTTCCTTTAACGCCGAGCGAATGGTAAATCTGCACATAAAATTGCAAGAACAACCGTACCGGCACCGGGGATCGAACTCGGGTTGCTAGCCGTACTATGCAACTTGAGGCGACCGCCCGGACACTGAGCTATCACGGCTCTTACAATATTTGCAATATACTAGATAGATAAAAAATATATTAGAGTACATATATCTAAAGCAATAGATTACAATGTTAAATTATCCGCACAATAATTATGAAATTAAAATTATCTAAAATCCGTTGCAAATGCGAGCAGATTGCCGCGAAATTATTCACAAAGCGCCCTCGGCACGGACTTGATGATATTGTATTAGGTGATCACATACGAATGTGATCTTAATGGATACGGCCGACACACCCCTCATAAACCACCCACCGTCCCAATCGCCCTCGTAAAAGAACCCAATTTTCCCGCCATTGCGGGTGACGTTTACGTCATTTCGCGCGCCAACGTACAGCGACCCCAATCTAAATTAAAATCTAAAACCTTGTAAACAAGGCAAGTGCTCACTTTTTCGGGGATTTTAACCCTCGGAATTAACGAGATATAAAAGGGGGTAGGGACTGCGGTTGTTTTCACTCCTCGGATACGTTTGGGATATTACAGTGATTGCAACTTTATTACGCTTCTGCTTTTGTTTAGAGTTACAATAAAAAACACGACCTTGTTGCTGCGTTCGTTTTAATATTCTTACAGTCTTACAAATAAATTGAGTTATAACATATTTATTCCACCCTTATACTAAGTTTCGTTAAACCAGGAATAAATTAACAATAATCCAAGAATAGTTTACCACAAATAAATCCGGAATAACTATGGTTTATTTATTCTTCCGTAATGTCAAAATGCACGAGTTGGCAACAGCGCAATCAAAGAGAAACCATACTAAAAAAATAATTGCAGTCTATGTAGTAGTGAAGTAATGTATCTGTCAATGTGTGGCGGTTATAAAAAAAATCTATACTCTATATATAGATAGAAGATAATCCACCCCCACGCTTGTCCATAGTAAGAGAACTATCAAATAAATGTTCTAGAAACATTATACCACTTTTAGAAAACCGATATTTTAATCGAAACTGTTCATCGACATATAAGGTTTTCCCATCATTTTTACTTTTCTTGGAGTCTGAATGATATTTATTAAGTCATTTTTACTCTTTCTACTACTTCCATTGTCCTTATTTTCATAATAAGTTAATTTAAATGAGCGAACACAAACACAAATCGTGGTATTTTAAATGTTATACTGGACTTAAACAAGGGTGTACGTCGTTATAACTTCGGAATAACGATTGTTTGAACAAAAACGTCAACGTTATGCAAGGTATAGCGAGTTCTTGGTTTATTAATATAAATTTGGCTTATTCTTAGTTTATTCCTAAGTTTATCTTTATACCACGTTTATTTGTAAGGCTGTTACTGTATAATAATAGGTCTTTACCTATGAAATTGCCGTTCTGCAGTACTGGCCATTTCATTTTTGTTTGGTTAAGAATTCTAATTTCAAATTAATTTATTTTAAGAACATGGAATTCTTTTTCCAAAAGTCGTCATTTGTTTATTGATTAGTGTTACAAAGTGATATAATTAGTGTGGCAAAGATGCATTGATTGCATGGGTGTTTACTTCAATACAAATAAAAAATACATGAAAAAATCGTTTAAATTTTTTTATACAAAACGGCAATTTCACAGGTAAAGACCTAATATAGCAAAATTTAAATAAAAAAAATGTACAGTCCAAAACGCTCACAAACTATTTAGAAAACGACCGACTATTCTTTGTGTAAATTGTGATGGTGTGGTAATAAGAGTTTTAATATATGGCAATAAAAATTACAGCATATTAAAAAAATGCACAAAATACAAGTAAGCTTTTATTTGTACAGTCAAATAAAATATAAAATAAATTACAAATAGTAGAAAAATGACAATATAATTTCATTAAGCTCTTTTTATTTAATCTGTGGATGTTTTGTTAAGGCGAACTACATATTGAAATGTGGAAAAGCCTCAGGCGGCGTCTGTACTGACGATTTAATCGTGACCGATGATACTGGCGACGCTCTAGGTATGTGCACCTCCCTTCTTAGACGTAACGAGTCTATTGAATTTTGTATCTGTGGCTTGTCTGTCACTCTGAGCTCACGACCCTTCTGTAAATTCGCTAAGTTGTTGGCTAGTTTGACAGCTGCTTCTCCATAGAGCTTTTGTCCTCTCCGTATCTAGAATTACACATAGATTATTATACGAATAGATTATATGTCCTATGATATTCATTTACTGCTGTTATTAACCTTCTTATATAGATTTTCCCCTGTAATTGAGGCAGTTGTTCAGTGCTTCCACCGGGTTTGTCTTGTGAAGTATCCTAAAGATTGCCCATTTTATTATTAATTTACAAATGTATACAAAATTCAATAAATTATCATTTTTATTTATTACATCTATATATATATATATAGATGTATATATATATATATATATATATATATGTAGATGTATATATATATATATATATATACATAAAAGAGAAAGTGTGTGGGTTTGTTACTTGTAGGCTCCGAAACGGCTAGATTGATTTCAATGAAACTTTCAGGGAATCTTCAGATTGACCTGGCGAGTAATCCTGTAAAATTTGGTGACAATCGGAGCAAGCCTCTATTTGAACTTGCTTACATTGACTTGAGCCCGACATGTTTTTGTATAAATTATAAGAATGATTGGAAGACAAGTTAATGCTGGACAACAGACAAAAACTAAACGCGAGAACAGTAGCTTCATTGGTGTTATATTCTCGGGTACCACTTTCGATCCGTTAGGTTCAGTTAGTTTAGTTTTATTTATTAAGTATTTGAGCTGTATAGAATAGCGATTAGTTGACCTCACCTCATCATGAAGTTCAGCCCTCCTCCGCGAGACCCACTCTATTTGCTCCTGAATGCGCTTGCACTCCGTCTCATTGTTCAATAGGTCGGTGCGCAGGGCATCCATCACTTCATGATATGTCTGGCGAACGTGATGATCGATCGCGTGCAAGTTGTCAATCTCGTTTTGCGTTTCACGGATCTTCGACTTGGAGATACGAAGTCGACCTTCCTGCAGAGCACACAGCAGTTGTTAGCGTTGTTGATAATTTAGATTCCATTCGATTTCATTGAAACCGTCAGGGAATCTTCAGATTGTCCTGACGAGTAATCGTGTAAAGGTTGACGATCGGTTGGTGACGATCGGAGCACTTGTCTTTTTGAACTGTCAAATCCAGCTTTTATTTACTATGATGATATTCTATTGTCTTATAAACCAAATTTGTATTGACACAGGCGTTGTGTATATTTGTCATTATGAACCATTTTAAAGTACAATAGAGTATATTGAAATATAATAAAGTATACTGAAGTATATTAAAGATAATAATTAAGGATTTTGAAGTATTCAAGGTAAATTTATAGCGCCGCGAATGTATCCGTTTACTGATGCTGCTGATATGTACATGTGTGTAGGGAATAATCTTCACCCGCTCGTGAAGAGAATGAATACGGAGAGAAATGAATAACTTAATATATTGTGAGAGAAATTAAATGTTTAATGATGTAAGTTTATTGTTAAAATAAAATAAAGCAAAATCTAGCCTGGCGAAGCGAGCATGGTAAGCTAGTTTAGTTTTAGTTTAGAACATTCATTTAAACCTTTTCCGCCAGCTTCCGTGTGAGGGCGTCGAGGTGATCGTCAAGACTGTCCTTCTGCTCTACAGCGAAGCGCTGCACCACGTTGTTATGAGGGCACAGGCGATGCACCAGCTGGACAGGTGCGCTGGTCGGGTAGTTTTTGTCTCCCTGTTGATTGAGACACTAATTAAGAATGCATTAATGCTTATAAGTAGTACGTATTGAATAAAACGTCTTTTAGGTATTTTATCGCGGTATACACACACGCACACACACACACACACACACACCGCCACTATCTTGATGGTTGGCGTTCAACGACTGTACGTTTTCGCGTAACTTTCTCCCACGCACTGTCAACTTGTGGAATCAACTGTCGCCAGCGGTGTTTCCGAACGTTTACGATTTAGGACCTTCAAGAAACAAGCCTATTCCTATCTCAAAGGTCGGCAACGCACCTACAGCTCCTCTGGTGCTGTGGATGTTCATGGGCGACGGTGATCACTTAAGATCAGGTGAGCCGTATGCTCGTTTGCCACCTTTCATATATATATAAAAAAACACACACACACACACATTTACACACAACACTGGGGCAATAGTACCTAGCTCGGAAGTTAGGGACTTCATATTTCTTTTTGTGCATTTATTTATTAGTGACAAAGATTTTTATTATTACTATTTTGAACCGGCGACCGATTTCGGTTTCGCAAGGGTTGTTGGGAACTCCACCACACACATACTAGATCATTCATTCTTTTCCTGTACGTTTGCACTCTCATTTTGTAAACTCACCAGGCCTGAATCATTTTATTTCTCCGTTTCATCTTCATACAAGACACAACGGAAACCCACAATAACTGCCCAACAAATAGTCCTTCGAGTCAGATCTGAACCAGCGACCTTATGGATCTACGGTCCAAACCTACAATAACTACCCGATACAGGTTGCTATAATATCTTTAAACTGAACCGAAAATAAGTACATCTATTTTGGACAGGATGTTCGTAAAATCCGAACCTCGAGAATCCGAACCAATTTTGTCGTACCATCCATTGTAATTACAATTGTCGATTTTTCTTTTTTTCAGAATAAGATTAAATCCGTAAAGGATAGTTTTATTCAATGTAATATTCGCGTGAATATAGGAAGTAGGTACAATAAGTTGTAGATTATAATGGTAGTGTGAAATGGGAAGCGGATCGCTTTTTTATGTTTATCATTTTTATGGTACAAAAAATCTATAGGAACCTACTAAGCTATGTTGGAAAGAAATGCGTTCATCAGTGGTGGGGCCACGAAGGCTTTCTTATAATTGCCAGAGTTAATGTGTTTTCCAAGCTTTTTCGAATTATCCATCAACATCCACAACATTCGGGTTCGTCCTTGAAGACAGAGAATTAATACTTTGATATGTAATAATTGAAAAAAAATTGTGTTATTAATAGGTTGTCAAATATCTCCCTTCCGCCTTTTTGTCTTTTGAATTTCGCGGCTATGTACAAAGCGCTACAGAGCTCGTATCTAGCAATACTATACATAATTTGAAAGGTCTTGACATAACCTACAAAACGACGCTATGCATAATTAGTTTGGATATTGCGTTCAACAGTTATAGACGTGTAAACATGGAGTTCACTAACGCCGAAATTCGCGCTATTTTAAAGTTTTCCTTCGTTAAAGGCAAATCCGCTAGAGAAACGTTCCGTGAGATTAATGGTGTTTGTGGGGATGGTACTCTATCACTTCGAACCACGGAGGAATGGTTTCGACACCATGGATAAGCCAGCCGGCGGAAGACCTGTGACGACAAATACCGATCAAATCATGGACTACATCGAGTTAGACCGGCATGTGGCATCTCATTAATTTAACATCGCCTATAAGTAATTTTTTATTCGTAAAATAACTAAGTTTAGAAGACTCGTGGAGTCGTCTTCATTTAATATTGGTTATATCAAAATAATGGTAAGCAAAATTACGCGCCATAATTTGAAGTATTTCAATGGCGTTTATGGTGTTGTTCCTTTAATTACGTCGCGTTAAATGAATCGGTAAATCAATCGTTTTTTTATAATACAAATCTTATAATACATAATACATTGTTAGTTATTGTGGCCAAAAGAAATCATAATTAAAATATTAATTTCAACAATAATAAAATAGGTTAAAAGGAAATGGCGGGACCTTTTTAACTTACTCCCGCCATTATCTTTGGTGTTTGTCTGTATCTAATTCTAGAATAAATCGTTAGCTTTATAGATTATTATAAAAATCGGTAAATATGTATTTTACTTTATTTTATTTATAAAAATAAAAAAAATGTAATTAAACTGATGAAATAAGGAAAACTAATGAAATGGAGTTGTTTTTATTTATAGATGGCAATACATATCGTGCAAAGCCAGATTAGAAAAAAAAAATTTCCGTTACTGTTTTTTTGTTTAAGTAGTAAAATGATGTGATGTTTGATTTGTCGTATGTTTTCTAATAATAATACTAATAATGGATGTGTGTGAAATTGTGAAAAACAATTCGAACAAATCTAAGCATGGCGTCGTCCTTATAAATGGTTATAGTTGTATTTGTTTGTTACATTTTCATCATTGTACTAAAGATCCACAATTAAAAAAATATCAGTAATACATTCTTTCCATAATATTGTCTTATTTTACAAAAGGGCGCGATTGTTTACCATAGAGTTTTAGAATTTCACTTTTATTTTCAAAATTGGAGATGTACCGTGAGTTTTTCTTTCAATATAGATAATGATATTAATTTATATCTAATGGGAAAAAGACTTTAGTCTTAGTAGTTTAGTTACAGCCATGTTTTAAATAGGAGAATTTTGGTAGTTTTAAAGGCCGAAGCCACGTCTTCATTGTTCCTTTCAATTTATATATCGGCTATAGAAGAATAGTATCTGTCATCTTGTACAGGCTTATTTATTTATAGATTGTGAACGTTAGAATTTAAATTCATAGAGACTTTAATCAAAATTCTAACCTGATTCCATATTCGTTTATAGTAGAAGAGAACGGAAATGATTATTATTCCGGCGATTGCAAGAACTGTTGCGTACATGGCCTAGTCGAATGGCGTCTACCATTATACCACACAATTAAAATTCGGTAATTTGGGAGTTCTTCATTTTCACAGCTTGTACGGAGATTTGTCGATATGTCACTGCATTATTTTTATATACTTAAGTGCAAACGTCACTATGACAGTTTGTATTATTATTTTTCTAAACCGAAAAGGTTTTAGTATATAATTTATAAAGAATCAGGAAAATATAAGCCAAGGTTTTTGTCTGAGAATCAGCGCTGTGCTACATGCGTGAGCACAGCACATGCTGAGCCAACCTCTTTTCGGCACAAGGTCAATTTTACTATTTTTTTAAAATTTTTCACAATTTACTTTTGTTCATGTTGTTTTTTGTCTTATATTACCTGTTGTTTCTGTGTTCTTGTGTCAAATAAATGTTCTATTCCATTCTTTATCACGCATGCACACACTCGCGCATAAACCCCCGAATGCACCCACGCACACTATTCTTTCCACAAAACACTCAATCACATAAATTATAAATATTTAGTTCCTAAGATAAACTCGGAGTTAGGTACAATATCTCCCTAATACAGGCTATGGATTTGTCTAGCAAGGGATCTGAGAAAGAAAAATGCATATGTAAAAATGTACTCGCAGAGCTAAATAGCAATAGATATTACTCGTCCATCAATCATTGTAGCACGTAATGAGTGCACAAAATCCGCCCCTTGGACCGGGCGAGGCAATTACGTACCGATACGGGGAATAATTGAATGGGGATCGCTTTCTAATTGATTGTTTCTGGCCGACTGATTGATATGATAGAACGATTACAGCGGGTGTACGCGCGCGTGCGATATGCGACCTAATTAGCAACGCCACGCACTACCACTGGCCGATTTGATTATGAATTAAGTAACAATTTTTATCTCTATTGTTTTTTTATACGTCTCATGCAGAATATACGTTATATAAAAAAAAAGCTTTGCAATTACCCTTTCACTCTCCTATTTGCAGCACTTTTAGTATACTGGGTATTGAAATTTCATAGACCCTTAACTATGGACAGTTCATAGATTCAAATGCGATGATACTTGCAAATACTTGGTATCCTGGTCAAAGCGCAGCGGTATTTCTCTACTAGGCAGCTTTTCACGTTTATAAAGTCCGGTAGTGTGTAGATTTTTTTATGACTAACTACACAGATTGGCCAGAGAAGCTGGCCTTGACTGCTTCACCGGATTGAGAGGTGGCATAGCTCTTAGGTCGCTTAGCCTGAACCTCTATTGCTAGTAACTCGACACAAGGGTCCTCCGGTGAGGGTAACCTCGGCTTGACGGTTACTATGTTACGCGTAAGCATGCCGATCCGAGGGCGCCTGAGAGGGCCGAACCACGACTCGGTCGGTTGCTATTTCACGGATAATCTAAGAGACATTCAAAAGCTAAACTAACTTTGAGTGCCACTTCGGTTGGCGCTGGGAGAAGAAGTGGCCGAAGAAACTCCAGCAACGCTCCTAACATCTTAGGGTGGGGCCTGCCCATAAAATAGCGGTAACGCGCAAGGATAACCGGTAGTGTGTAGATTTTTTTATGACTAACTACACAGATTGGCCAGAGAAGCTGGCCTTGACTGCTTCACCGGATTGAGAGGTGGCATAGCTCTTAGGTCGCTTAGCCTGAACCTCTATTGCTAGTAACTCGACACAAGGGTCCTCCGGTGAGGGTAACCTCGGCTTGACGGTTACTATGTTACGCGTAAGCATGCCGATCCGAGGGCGCCTGAGAGGGCCGAACCACGACTCGGTCGGTTGCTATTTCACGGATAATCTAAGAGACATTCAAAAGCTAAACTAACTTTGAGTGCCACTTCGGTTGGCGCTGGGAGAAGAAGTGGCCGAAGAAACTCCAGCAACGCTCC
Organism: Meandrusa payeni; assembly: GCA_029286785.1. Classification (NCBI taxonomy): domain Eukaryota; kingdom Metazoa; phylum Arthropoda; class Insecta; order Lepidoptera; family Papilionidae; genus Meandrusa; species Meandrusa payeni. The sequence goes on from JAGSMX010000023.1 coordinate 6,507,261, forward strand.
TAACATCTTAGGGTGGGGCCTGCCCATAAAATAGCGGTAACGCGCAAGGATAACCGGTAGTGTGTAGATTTTTTTATGACTAACTACACAGATTGGCCAGAGAAGCTGGCCTTGACTGCTTCACCGGATTGAGAGGTGGCATAGCTCTTAGGTCGCTTAGCCTGAACCTCTATTGCTAGTAACTCGACACAAGGGTCCTCCGGTGAGGGTAACCTCGGCTTGACGGTTACTATGTTACGCGTAAGCATGCCGATCCAATTGAAGTTTATTCAATGAACCATAATTCTTTTGAGAGCTTTGCTTCAATCTACACGTTTTTATCGAAATAATTGAGATTAAATTACTTTGTCGAATTTGTCTTTGGTAAATATGTCTTAGTTTAAATAACAGTAGATTAAATAATATTGTAATCATTCTTTAATATATAAAAATATAATCAGAGTCAGGAAAAATATTTTATCATCCATATATAGTATCAAACAATGTCCCTTTCCGCAGTCTGTCTGTCTGTTCGTGACAAACTCAAAAGTAAAGTATAAGTAAAAGTGTAGTAGACACTGATTTTCACGCTGTGCTCACCAATGGATAGAGGGTTTTCGAAAAGGTTTTAGTATATAATTTATTAAGTATCGGGAAAATATAAGCCAAGGTTTTTTGGCTGAGAATCAGCGCTGTGCTACATGCGTGAGCACAGCACATGCTGAGCCAACCTCTTTTCGGCACAAGGTCAATTTTACTATTTTTTAATTTTTCACAATTTACTTTTGTTCATGTTGTTTTTTGTCTTATATTACCTGTTGTTTCTGTGTTCTTGTGTCGAATAATTGTTCTATTCTATTCTAATCTTTCTCACTCATGCACACACTCGTGCATAAACCCCCGAATGCACACTATTCTTTCCACAAACACACTCAATCACATAAATTATAAATATTTAGTTCCTAATATAAACTCGGAGTTAGGTACAATATCTCCCTAATACAGGCTATGGATTTGTCTAGCAAGGGATCTGAGAAAGAAAAATGCATTTGTAAAAATGTACTTGCAGAGCTAAATAGCAATAGATATTACTCGGCCATCAATCATTGTAGCACGTAATGAGTGCACAAAATCCGCCCCTTGGACCGGGCGAGGCAATTACGTACCGATACGGGGAATAATTGAATGGGGATCGCTTTCTAATTGATTGTTTCTGGCCGACTGATTGATATGATAGAACGATTACAGCGGGTGTACGCGCGCGTGCGATATGCGACCTAATTAGCAACGCCACGCACTACCACTGGCCGATTTAATTAAGTAACAATTTTTATCTCTATTGTTTTTTTATACGTCCCATGCAGAATATACGTTATATAAAAAAATAAGCTTTGCAATTACCCTTTTACTCTCCTATTTGCAGCACTTTTAGCATACTGGGTATTGAAATTTCATAGACCCTTAACTATGGACAGTTCATAGATTCAAATGCGATGATACTTGCAAATACTTGGCATCTACTAGGCAGCTTTTCACGCTTATAAAGTCCGGTAGTGTGTAGAATATTGTTGTCACATTTGGGCAGGCGCAACTAAAAGCCATCTCGCAGTTCGTTCGTCGTTTTTGTTCACCGGACGAAATCTTCAACAAGATACCACCCAGCTTAAAAACTAAAACCGTAAAAAATAACTTTCTTTTTTTTAAAGAAAGCTAGCTAGCAATATTCCTTAGAAATGATTATTTAACCATTCCAACTAAGCTTATGCTTGTGCTAGGAGACGGTTCTCATCAATAGTCGAATGGTGTATTCGAATTTGGACCTTACGATTAGCAGACCGTACCCTATACCATTAGGGTACGGTCGGTACCTATTGACGCTTGATTTATAAGTGAATGTCGTGTCATAGTTTCGAGTTTGTCACACTTAGTAGTGGTATATCTGGTCCAATGCTTCGTCATTAGATTTTACGTTACAAGTGCACGCAGATAACGCGTAGTGGAACGTTAAGGTCCATTTCTATTAACGTGATTACAACGGCTTACGGAAATCTAAATTGATATAATCAAAGCAAATCAAATCAAAATACAGATCAAAGCGTCTATAGCCTAATGGTTAGAACTCATCTTTCATTTGCGAGTATACGATGCGGCTCACCTGATTTTAAGAAATCACCGCAGCCCATAAACAAGAAGTCTTTTTCTACAGCGCTGGGGTATAATTGGACGTGAAAGTTTATTATTATTACTTACTGAGCTCGCGACTTCATCATCGTGAAATTTGAAAAAAAGTTTAGTTTATTAAATTAATATTCAGGGCGTATAAAGGCGAAGCGTAATCCACGGATTCAGCGAAATACCATAATGGTTCTCAAATATAAAATATTAAAAAAGACTTTTCTCCATACATTTTTGTAAATTAATACAACCCTTGTGTCGCGTCAGGCGCAAAGTGCCACGTCGCGTGACCCACGTGACCAATACAATGAATATTTATAGAACACAACACAAACTACGCCCAGGCCCATCGCACTCAATTTTTATTCCCGCTGGACGGGGCGGCTAGTCGAGCGTCGCGCGAACTCTCTGTGTGATGCTCTCCATATTAACTAATACATTACAATTCTTAATTTTCCGCCAGCGCTCCGTTGCCGCTACGATCCGCTGGCTGTTTATAATTTTAGAAGAATTGATAGGATAAACTAAACTAAACACAACTAGACCATTCAACTAATTAATAATTTACAGTATGTACGTGATCAATAACCTCCTTTTTTGAAGTCGGTTAAATAAAAAGCCTAAGTTACATCGGCTATGTGCCAGTCAAAATCGGGACAGCCGTTCGAGAGATTAGCGGGAACAAACAGAAAGACAAAAATTGTAAAAAATGATATTTTAGTATATGTAGTTTATACACGTAGTAAAATGTAGTAAAAAATTGTTTAAACGGTTATTTTAATGTTAAAAACAGACACTCCAATTTTATTTATATGTATAGATATATATAGATTATTTTATTTACATCTCGTGGTCAACCAAACAGGGACTTCTCAAGGAACCTGCGTGAACATGTAAAAATATACATATCTCGGCAATATCTGTGGACTTGTTAGAAAACAAGATTGGGAAAGCACCACACAAAAAGGACACAGAAATAGTAGGAAACGCCGTGCAATCATCGCGATTAATTTCACAAGGGTATTGAAGTTTTCGCTTCAAAAATGTTTACAGAATGATTAATGTCAAAATATCTTCTAACATCCTTGCATTGTAGATATAACTGTCCCATCACAGCCCATGATGAAGCAATTAACGCTAACCGACACGATTCCCGCCACATTTGACATTAAACGCCGCGTCGCGTTCAAAAACCGAAGCGTCATTTAGTTCGTTCGGTAGTCGCGTTCCGTTTCACTTGCAGCGCGATCAAAGAGCGCAGCGATGATGTCGGCGTTGTGTGTTAGATTTACAGCTTACGGAAGCTAATTAAGTGGGTGTGGGAGGAACGGAACGCTCTTCACGGGTCACTAGTGGCGCGTCGTATAAAATTTTGGGTGTTTAGTTTAATTAACAAACAATATGTATATTTAAAACAAATTATTCTGATAACACTATTAAGCTATAATTTCTTTTTGTCATATTCATTTATGAAGTTTGTAAAAAATAAATTACCAATATGAGAGTTGTTCTAAATGACCACCGATTTTTACAACCTTTATTAGTCTTTAAAAGACTAATAAAGGTTGTAAAGACTATAACGACTAATTAATAATTTAAGATTAAGCGGAGGTGACACACATGAAATTAAATGACAGTGAAATCCATAAACGTCTGCATTAACAGTAAAGACAAACACAGCAACTTTTTCTTTTTAATTTATTTTTCTTTTAAAATGGCCATAAGAAACAGGGACGCAGCGATCGCGGAGAAATTAATAACAACGAACCAGAGCATTCTCCAACATCACTTTCAAAAATCAGGCAATACAAAAAGTTGTAGTAACTGTATAGTGCTACACTCTTATTAGCAAAACAAAGTAAACAATTAAACATTAGACGAACACAAGTCTGTGGTTGCGCTTTATTAAAAAAAAGCTTCTTTTTTCGGGATTTGTCAGATCGTTCGTCACGCTTCGAAGTGTAATTATCATAATCATAGATATCATGGTGAATGTGCACTTATAATGTCAAATAATCATTTTATTAAGACAGGTCAAACAGATGACACTGGTGAGACAACAATCTGTCTCACCAGTGTCATCTCTTTTCATTATTTCAGAAATTAAAAAAACATCTTTGTCTATGATCTGTATCGGAGTAGATAGAAATAGTAATTTAATTACATTAGTATTATATTATTACAGTACACTTAAGCAGATTACAGATCAATTTACGTCCTCCGTACCTCCTCGATATCGACATACATATATCTTATAACTTTTTTAAAACTTTCTCTTTCTAGTTTTTTTGTTATTATAATTATTGATATCATTTTATTTATTTGTGTTTTATTTGTCTTACCGATTGAGTGGCTTATTATAATGTTAAGAGAGTGCTGCCAGCCACGAGAGAGGAAATATACCAGAGGATTTTATTAATAGCCGGTCATCAAAAAGGTTATAATTTCGCCCACCTTACTTGCCAGGTGTTTACCTATACTATCTATCGTTATTCTGTAGTATTCAATAGCAAAAGGCACTGCTAGTGATACAGCCACTGTCAAAAATTAATGTGTCAATACTGGTGCGATTTGTGTAAATTAAACAGCAAAAATACTACAGATTATTTATGTAACGCTTCCGATGGTCTATGAATATTTTTGTTACATTCTACGTGGTCATGCGTAACCATACCTCACACCGTTCTCTTGGATTTGCCGCTTAACATTTCATAGTTGGGGCAAGTTTTTTTCTTTTCATAATTTGTAAATAATTATCGAGCAAAAAGTACCGGCTCTCTTTTGTGTCGACCCATGTGGTGGCATATTTTTATCTTGCCACATGTTTGATTAATTAGTTTTTGGAAAGACACCAATTAGTTCGGTATTGCCAGTTTGATTTTTATTTTATTAGTATTTTATTCGTTTTGGTTTTTAAAGTATACTTTTTCGGATTGACGAACATAGGGAAACTTATGGACCCCTACGGAAGGCCTATATCCAGTAGTGGACTTCTAAATTTATGGTTGAAATGATGATAATAATGATATCACAATGACATAGATCCGTTACCTGATAGTATGTTGTGCGTCATGCACGTAATACAATATAAGCTTGTACCATTTTTTCCGCGGAGTTCACCCCGATCTGGAGCCTTTACAACTTCACCAGTTTGAATGAGATCGAGTCCTTAAAAGGTCTAGCTCAAGGGTCCCGTAAGGGAACCTCGGCTTGGGTCATTATTCTTATGTCGTAGCATTCTGACCCGAAGGTACATTCTCTCGGGGTCCAGCTCTGTTAGATACTTTAGTCGGATTAAGCTTCCTTCCATTTGATCGTATATAACTACTCAAATCGCTGATGATTTCCGACGTTCACCTTTTCGACTACTTAATTGTGTAATAGAAACGTTTTTAATTTATTTAAATAGTGTTTGATGGAAAGTAATAAAAATATAATATGTGTTGTTATTTTGATATTAAATTGTGTTATAAATATTTTGTCTAGTAATAATAGCAAGTGCCAAGTCAAAGTTTACAGAAATTCAAAATGGCCGACACTTGAAACGACATCGCGCGGTTTCTTTTCGAGTATTACTAACATTACCATACTTCAGGCGACGAAGCTTATTTAAATGCTCCACCGACTCCATTTAGAGCTTGGAAAAATAAAACCGGGGAACGGATCCCGCGATCTCTCGCTGAGCCGCTTTTGTGGTAAATATGTATAAACCTACCAAAATACAACCTGCTTTCAGACAACCAATGTGACATTCTATTTTCGACCCTATTCCTTTCCAGTTGTTACCTCGCTGGGTGAAAATCGACTACAATCGAGATTTTGTGCGTATGTAAGCATCTACGTTTTGTCGCCGGAGTCTTTTCGTTTTATTGCTTTTTATTTGGAAGCTCAGCTGCCAGCCGTGTTGTTTGTGGCCGTAGAAATATCTTTTGTACGTCTCCCGTATGTGTAAATATCTGTTGCATAATTCAAAATGCTAATTTGCTTAACGTGGCTCGTCTTCAAATACTGTTCTTATCGCGAATATAAAATACGATTAACGCTCCATTCTTGAAAGAGATCCCCTGAATAGAAAACAAAGGAAAAATTAAGTAAACGATTAAAAGGAGCCCCGGGAACCGGCTGCGCTTGAACAATGATTCCATTATCTAGAAACGACGCGACGCCCGTTCTTAGACATAAAAGATAAAACTGAATGGCCGCCAATTTTGTTCCATTACTCTCGAGCGCCACAGAGTACATATTATCCGTAAAACGGAACGCAAACAAAGTGAGCGTCGTTTTCCCGCCAACGATAACTTAATTTCAGTCCGCCATAAGTACGTAATTAGCGAGCCGCTGCCTTATCGGCCGGTGGGTAATTAACCTCTCCTAGGGAGCCTCCATTCCCCCTCGTTCCCCTTCCTCCTACTGTACCTTGAATACCTCCTCAGCCGGTAATATTTCCGCCATATTATGCGGGCGTCTACCGACCTCCTCCACCAATGGCGTCGGTTCCCGCGCTTTTGTTTCGCGCCGTGAGTGCAGCGTTCCAAAACGTTGTAACTTAGATTGTTTCCTTTGGCGAATTTCGCTGTATTCGTGATCGGGCTGCGGTTTGTTTTCGTTGGCGCTAGTTTATTATGCTTACAGATGCTTTTGTTACAAAACGTCTTAACAATGGAACATTGTTAGGGAGATACAATCTTTATATGTAAGAGTTAAGGCCGATATTAGTGTAACGATGTGAGATTTTCAGAGGGGTGTCGTCAGTTCATATTTCATGTGTTATCATCTTTTATTGAGTGCGAGGCCGGGCATTGTTGTCGGTTTACTGCGCGGTTATCTGTGGCAGCCGCCGCTCTTTAGCAGTGACTCCACAGATGAATGGAATACTATTATGTAAAACAAGTACAGTATTATTATCGTTTAATAGCTCTTCTTCTTCTTCTTATGGCGCCTTCTTCTATCGAAGGTTGGCGACCAACATGGCGATTTGGACCCTCGACACAGCAGCACGAAATAAAGAACGTGTGCTCTTATTGTACCATTGGCGTAGATTTTTAAGCCAAGATGTTCTTCTCCTTCCCGAATTTCTTTTCCCTTGTACCTTTCCTTGGATAATGAGCTGTAACAAATCGTATTTGGGATTGCGCATTATATGCCCTAGGTATTCCAGCTTTCGCCTCTTAATTGCGTTAAGAACTTCAACCTTCTTTCCAAGTCTTTGCAGCACTACTTCGTCGCGTACTTTGTCTCTCCAGGATATCCTTAACATTCTTCTGTATACCCACATTTCGCTCGCTAATAGCTCTCTAGAAATATAACTAATATCTATGGTTATTTTATCATAAATTCTAATATCAAATTAAAGTAGAAATCCGTTAGGCGCCAAGTGAAACAAGTAACTTTGTTTCAAAATTTACTTATAATAACTCTTACGATCTCATATCTACATTAGGTTAAGCCAATGTTTCATAAGACCAATCACGTGACATATTTAAAAGTTTTTATAGTACCAAGCATGATGGAACATAGCCTTTGCTAGAAGAGCTTAATTTTAGTTAATATCTCTATGCAGGAGTACCTGCGAATGTACATCAGCGGAGTATGAGAGGAATCTACATACAATTTCTTAAGGACCAATTTACATACGTTCTTTTTAACGAATCCATTGCAATTATTAATATATATAAAAGAGAAAGAGTGTGGGTTCGTTCCCCATAGGCTCCGAAACGGCTGGAGTGATTCCATCCTATTTGGTGACGATCAGGGCATTCCTCTTTTTGAACTGTCACATACAACTTTTATTTACTATGATGATATTGTATTGTTTTTTAACCAAAATTTGTATTGACACATGCGTTGTGTCTATACAAAGTATAATGAAGTATAATAAAGTATATAGAAGTATGTTAAAGATAATAATCAAGGATTTTGAAGTATTCAAGGTAAGTTATAGCGCCGCAAATGTCATAGACAAATAAGACCGAAAATTGTTACACTCTTAACGAGGAAATTTCTTGATAGATAAAAATCAACGAAACGAGAATAAATAAATACGAATAAGTACAATAATATCAAAAATAATGCCTAATAGGGTAATCTATCACACTCGATTGTCTATGATTTCCGAACGGTGGTTTGTCAAAATGAGCGGGAGTCGTTAGGCCGCGTAATTTTTGGCGCGTAGCGTCGGTTACGCGCTCTCTAATTGGGTGCCGCGGCCGCCGCCCGATAAAGCTCGGTTTACACAGCGTTTTAATTAATAGAGTTCGCCGAGCGACGTTAGGGTTGACACAAATTACTAAAGCAAACACTCGATTTTCATATTTAAGGTTAGACTACAGTTAATCGATGATATGGGAATTGAAGTTATTATATCTCCATAGTCTTGATCGAATTTGTGCAGCCAGTAAGAATGTATTTTTCTCAATGATACATAGAGGAAATCTTCAAAATGATACCCCGCCGTCGGGGGGGAAGGCGGCGGTTATTTGGGGTTTTTACCCACTAAAACCTCCCCGGTGGCCCTTCCTCGGTGCATGGTGAGGGGCTCCGGGATCTCCAGTGGAACGCACCGGAGCCCCTCTGCACTGTGCTCAAGGAAAGCACTTCCCGGGGTGGCGAGGTTTCTCCCTCCCCCCCTGTGCCCTCGCAGTGCAAGGCGACACAGGCCAGCCGATGTCGTCTTCTTCCCGGGTCCACCTTGGCGGACGACAAAGGCCCCCACCCTTGTCACCCAGTGAACCCGAGGCCCCTTTTAGTCGCCTTCTACGACAGGCAGGGGATACCGTAGTCTTATTCTTGAGAGCCCAGAACTACAGGGCTGTTCTCAGTGATACCTAGCCTATTAAACAAGACATAAACCTTACCACCAATCTTTTTTTTTTAATTTATTTGACATGTTCTGACTTGTCCGGCCAATTTTTGTGTTACAAATTGCGTTGATTATGATTTACATAAAGAGAAGTTAAATACATTCACGTCTATCCCTCCACAGGGGCAGGAGCTTGTTGCCTGACTGGGTTCGCCATCAGGGCGAAATGGTAAATGCTAACGTGATCAAAGTTGCCCTATCTTCGCGGAAGACAACATGGGATGTTTTAGCCGGTATATGTCTTTTCGAGGCCGAGCCTGACGTAACTTGCCCATTTCCCTGGCGCGCACCTATGAAAGCATTTCCTCGTATGTATAAAAAATACATTTAATCAATTGTAAAATTAATAAAATGTATTTAAGTATGGCGCGGAATGGGATGTTGTGACTAGAATAGAGGAAGGCATGCTTCAACGGTTTGAATCTGGCTGTTTTTTTAGTAATGTATTTTTTATGAAATTTTCGTTTCATTTTGCTAAATTAACATAATGGAGCGTAAATAATGCTAATAAAACGTTTTAAAAATATGTTTTTTTTTTAAATCAGGATCGATTTTTACCGTCCCATCATCAAAGGTGACATTAGTACAGTGACACTACCGTCTGTCCTAGTTTTTGGAAGCGGTCTTCTAATACCCTGTATATGCTGAAATGTGGCTAAATTTAAACTTGAAGTTGGTGACCACCGCGACCTACAAACACACACACACAATACCAAAGGATTGCAAATTGTTAAAATAAAGTGTTTTTCTACAATTTTCTCGTTAACCTGCTAATTATTTTTACAGGGTTACCTGTAAGAGATCGCTGATAGCGATAGCTTTATTACTATAAGTTCTCGCCCTTGCCTATATTTAGATTTTGTTTTACTTAATTTTTTTAAAGAAAGCTAGCAATATTTCTTTTTTTTTAGAAATATTACTAACAATCTTGTTAACCATTCCAACTAAGCTTTAGCTTGTGCTAGGACATGGTTCACGGCAATAGTCGAATGGTGAATTCGAACCCACGACCAATAGGCTATTGTACCTTTTATTTTGTTCACGCGGGGAATCTTTTATAGACCATCCTCCGGTACCCTGGGTGGGCCCGGAGGGATGTGTGGGACTCGGCCTGGGCAGCCTCTACCTACTAAACCTTCCGCGAATGCCATCAGCCGTTATGAGCGGGTGTCCCGAATCTGTCAGCAACAGGACACCCTAACGACCGGCCGGTCCCGGCAAAGACCGGACTTCATCCTCAAAGGGACTTCTCCGGCACTCAGAGAAGTCCCGACGACCTTCCAAGCATGCTGGGGCCAGGTACCCATCCTGGCCCCGCTTCGATTACAGGCTATTGTACCTAATTCTATGTGTGACATGTGATCGGTACATAGTATATCTATGTAAAGAGTACGCCACACTCGGCGAGCGAAATAAAAAAACGAAGAATACTAAAGTATATAAAGCGTATATACTTCGTCTTGTAACTATATACGTGTAGATAGAGAAATTATAAGTATCACAGTCTTCGCAACAAACATAATTCTGTAATGAAAGTTGTAAACAGACGGCCGTTGGTATAAAACTTTGATACGGTCTCTTTTAAAGTTAGCCGCTGTGGAAATTCTCGGAGAATGATTTCGCCAAAATTTAATGTAATCAAGTCGAGAAACTCCCCCCGGCTGCCACATTTACTAGCTATCGCGTCAAAGACTAAGCATTGATATAATGAATATCATGTCAATTTTCTTATGAGTGGATTAAAATCTTCTTTATTTTACACACAATATCAACTATTACTACATGAGCCGTGGTAGCTATGAGCCGTGGTAGCTCGGGCGGTTGGCTCAAGTTGCATAGTAAGCTAGCAACCCGAGTTCGATCCCCGGTGCCGGCACCAATAAATTTGTTGTTGCAATTTTATGTGCTGATTAACCACGGAAAAACAAGCGGTGAAGAAACATCGTGAGGAAACCTACATGTCTTAGAAAATTTTTCTACGACATGTGAAGTCTGCCAATCCGCATTAGGGCCGCGTGGCGGACTATGCCCTTATACTCTCTTTACAGAAGGCCTCTGCCCAGCAGTGGGACATATATCAACTATTATAATAGTTTTTACCGTTTCCCCTGAGAGTAAAGGATTGCAGTGACACACAAAGTTATTTTAGCTTTTTAATGTACTTTTTTTTTGTTAACGGGGAGGAAATCTTCAAGAAGATACCCCGCCTCCTGGGGGGAAGGCGGCGGTTTTGTGGGGTTCTTACCCACTAAAACCTCCCCGGTGGCCCTTTCCTCGGTGCATGCACGAGGGGCTCCGGGATCTCCAGTGGAACGCACCGGAGCTCCTCAGCACTGTGCTCAAGGAGAGCACGTCCCGGTGCTGTGCCCTCACAGTGCAAGGCTACACGGGCCAGCCGATGTCGTCTTCTTCCCGGGTCTACCTTAGCGGACGACAAAGGCCCCACCCTTGTCGCCCAGTGAACCCGAGGCCCCTTTTATTCGCCTTATACGACAGGGGATTCCGTAGTCTTATTCTTGAGAGCCCAGAACTACAGGGCTATTTTTAATGTCCCTTAGATTATCCGTGAAATAGCAACCGCCCGTGTCGTGGTTCGGCCCTCTCGGACGCCCTCGGATCAGAATGCTTACGTGTAACATAGTAACCGTCCAAGTCAAGGTTACCCTTCACCGGGGGGACCCTTGTATCGAGTTACTAGCGATAGAGGTTCAGGTAAGCGACCTAAGAGCTATATCACCTCTCAATCCGGTGAAGCAGTCAAGGCCAGCTTCTTTAGCCAATCTGTGTAGTCCGTCATTAATAAAAAAGCACATTAAAATTCCTCCGGGAGCTCTCTAACAATAATCTGTTTATAGAGTAAGAAATAATCTTTGAGATCGTGTTCCAAGGCACAAATTAACTTCTCGGCCGCAGAGGACGTGCCGTTTTCATTTTCCACCAAATTTGTTTCTTGGAAGTGTAGCTGGAGCAATGAGAATTTAGAAGTAAATGTCCACAAATTTATATTTCAACTTGTACCTTGTGTCTTTATTTAAATATACAAGTACTTAACATCAATAAATGTAATTATGATCTTTATAACCCTAGCGATAAATGCACGCCCGCGTCTGTATTTCCCTCCGATTACAATGTGGATAGATGATTTCAAAAAAGGAATAGAATAGAAAAAAATAATAATATTTATTTTTGTTGTTGTTGATGAATATTTTATGGCTTGGTAACAAGACCTTTAAGCCAAGTCTTTTAACACACACACTTATTTCTTGCGTCTAAGATGAAAATGGTAAAATGTAAGTTAGATGATCCCCCCTCCCCATGAGTCCCCGCGACATTTTTTTTTTCAATATTAATTTTTTGTATAATAATAATAATAATAATCATTTATTCCTCACCATAATCCACAGTAGTTACTTAAGATAATTATATAATGAAAAACATATACACAGTTGGAACAAGAGACATAATAACATAAAGACTATGGTGGATTGACACTTAAACTAGGACGGATCCTGTGTCTCAAGTAATCAACATTTTAAGCTAATTCGTTTTGGTGAAGTATGAGTTTAGATGTGTATATAAACATGTAACAGGAATATATGATAGTTTTGTAGTGTGCGTATGTGACTTTGTGTGTGCGCGTGCGTGTGTGTATGTGTGCGTAGTTTTAGTTGAACCTCCATAACGATTTCAATGCAAAAACAAATAGAATAAAAAATGCCATAATTTTAATTTGTACATTAAACACAAATCAATGTGGTTGTATAAGACGTTTACGGAATAAGAAAAAAAAACAAGAATAACTTGTTGGAAAATGTGGCATTAGAGCGGAATACTTCCCTTTAATAATTTTACACGTGTTCTTTGTCTTCTAATGTGCCGCCGGTTAATAAAAAAATCACAGAATAATGAAGAATAATGAAATAATATTTTATAAATTTGTAACATTATTAAAATACAATTTGGAAAAGTCTAATTTATCCTCAAAAAGTATGTGACAAGAAAAACGTTGACATGTGTCTTTTAAAATGAATTTTAAAATTTTATAGTCTAAAATACTTTTTGGTAATCGGCGAATGCCAGTCGCCACAACTTTGTGTTGCTCTGTTATCAAAGAAACCACATTAAAAGTTTTTTCCTGCTTTTGTTTAAATGTACAAATTAAATATTCTTATTTTAATTATTTCTTTTTTCATTGACATCACTGACAAGCCATGAAGTCTATGGAGGTTTCATACAAATATATATATATATATATATATTTACAGACATACTAATTTACCATTCAAGATTGGCGGGATCGTGAACTTGCTTCGTAAATTTTATAATAAACCTATTCTCGTTGTTCTCCCTTTCTTTATAAATATATTTTTATATGAATATATATATATATATTTACTTAAGTATCTGTTGCATGTTTAGCATATTTATTTATGTATTATTAATAGTATGTGTAAATATTGATAAATCGTATGTTTTTATATATATGTATATATATATATATATATATATATATATATATATATATATACTTAGGTATCTGTTGCATGTTTAGAATATTTATTTATGTATTATTATTATTAATAGTATGTGTATATATTGTTAAATACGTATGTTTATATATGTATATTGTGTTTTTTGTATTATAATAAATATGATCACAGACCCACTAAAATATTTTTTATACGTATGTTTCTGTCCATGCAAAAGTTGTCTGGACGAGGTCGCTCTTAGCGATAAGACAGCCCATTGCACATGCAATTACATCGACAAATGTGAAAATTAGTTATTATTTCTGTGATGTATTTTGTTTTTAATTTGCGCAATAAAGTATATTCATTCATTCAAGTTTTCATTTCTAATTCAAGGGTGTTAGCGTGTGAATAGGTGCAGTTTTTCGCAACATAACACTGGTCCCTTTTTTCCCTAGCCGCCGGCTGAGTGGGGTCGGGTATTAAAACTTGTATATCGGATCAGACGAAATTACTAAGTGCCGGATAGAGTTAAGAGGGTGTTACGTGTGAGGACGCTTCGGATTTAATTTGTTCGATACACTCTCAGCCAGTTGGCACACTGAACACTTTCAGCATGGATGTCGACTTTTTTTAACAGAAATTTGTTTTTGACGTTTTTAATTGCAGGAAGGACGAATAAAATTGACATCTATACATAATGAAACTTTTAGAGAATCTTCAGATTGACCTGGCGAGTAATCATGAAACCATTTTTTTGAACTGTCAAACAAGCCATACGTCGTACGTTTTATTTCTTACATTAACTTGAGCCCGATATGTTTTTTGTATAAATGATAAGTACAATTGTAAATACAATATGCGAAGCGGGCTGGCTACGCTAGTTAACTAATAAAGGACCTTATGTTTACGCGAATTGTACGCATGTAATAAAATTGATTTGTCCCGCGTCTGTCTTTCCGTCTGATTACAGTGCGAGTATTTTAAGAGTACAGTAAATAGGCATTTACTAAGCTAGCACGCCTTACCATCTAGGACTGCATTTCCGCTTAACATCAGGTGGGATCGTAGTCAGGCACTTGCTGAAAAACTATAAAAAAAAATACCGATTCCTTCAATATTTCTATAGACACCGATTTCAAAAAAGGAGTTGATTCGTTTTTATTTTGAATTAGGCATTTATGGAAACATGTACGGAAAAGTGTACATGGATTTTTTTAATGTTATATTAATAAAATGACTTGCATATATTTAGATGGTTTAGCGATAGACTTTCCGACAAAAAAGAGAGACACAGAAATAACTAAGCACATCACTACAGTAACAAAAAATATTTTCAACAAAACCACCGTTGAGACCTCTCGAAAAATATACATATACTAACAATTGAATGCGAGCAAAACTCCGGTGTCGAAAGTTAACAATGTAATTTTTCGTATCGCATAAACCACCGCCGCAATCAACAAAAGAAACAGGACGGAACTTGAAGCGCGGACCGACTCCCCTCGATACAAAGGGAGGGAGAAGCTCGTTACCATTCATAATTCAGACAAAACTCCGCGTACGTTTTCCCATTAGAAATTTTATAAGGTTTTTATTGCTGTTAGGGGTGCTTGTATTAAGAAATACATAAAGATATATTTGTAGCTCATTGCCTTTTATTGTTTTAAAGTTAAAGTTACAGCCTTTATATATATGGAATGCGCTGCCAACAAATTTACGTACAGCTGGAACTAAATCTACTTTCAAACATTTACTTTGGAAGCTTTACCTAAGCAAGGAATAGTTTGTCAATTGCTGTCCCTATCCATCTATAATTCTATATATATGTATTTATATATGTATCTACTTATTATTATATATAATTATTATGTTTATATGTTTAATTTATTTGTAAGTATGCATGTATTTATTATAGTTTTCTTTTATTTATCATTTTCTCATATAGCTTGCACCCGTTACTTTGTCTCTTCACAACCCCAAGGTAGACTGGCAGAGAATGCCTACTGGCATTAAGTCCGCCTATTTGTACCTTTATTTTTTGTATTGTGTGCAAATAAAGAATAAATAAATAAATATATGTCCCACTGCTGGGCACAGGCCTTCTCTGTAAAGAGAGTATAAGGGCATAGTCCACCACGCGGCCCTAGTGCGGATTGGTAGACTTGACATGCCTTAGAAAAATTTTCTAAGACATGTAGGTTTCCTCACGATGTTTTCCTTCACCGCCGAGCGCGTGGTTAATCAGCACATAAAATTGCAACAGCAAATTTATTGGTGCCGGCACCGGGGATCGAACTCGGGTTGCTAGCGTACTATGCAACAAGAGCCAACCGCCTGGACACTGAGCTACGGCTACGGCTCTTTATTTTTATTGTTTTAATATATATTAAATTGTTGCGCCATATTGTTCATTAAAGACCCAAAAAGCAGTACTTAACTTTGCGGGTCATAGAATGTTTATTTCTTATAAGAATAATTTTCACTTACATGAGACATCTAATACTTAAAAAATCTAATTCTTTGAGCAACATTATTGCCTACCTTCCTATATTCTTAAGGGCAGGTGAGCCGTGAGTTCGTTTGCCCTTTGCCTATAAGAAAAACAATACAACATTACTTCAACTAATGAGCAAAAAAACTATACATTAAAAATAAAAATGAAAATATAGATAAACAAAGAAATAACCAAAATAAATATTTTATCTACAAATTGTTTATAGAATAAGTTTTTCTGGATGTGATAATTTTAATCATCGTACCCTATTGAACACTGCTAACTATATTTAATTTGGGAATGAAGTCCGCTGATCAGCCAGGAGTCCTCTACAATATCATTCTAAATATTTTGAGAGGTGGCATAGCTCTCAGGTCGCTTAGCCTGGGCGCAACGGCCACCGAGATGGGACTTTCAGTCACAAATCGCATTATCAAGTACTCAGGAATTTTATTATTTTATTTATTAAATTAAATTTGAATCATAATGCAATATATAATATAATAGACTTTTTAATTTTTTTACACATCAAGTAATTTATAATTGGATTATCTTCATCAGTAATTGATTTTTTTCGATATAATTCTTTCTGTGTTTTATTGTGAGCATTAAAAAAATCGAATTTGGCTCGATATTGTCTTCAGTCTTTGCCTTGCTACATCACTACGACGCTCCCCAAGCGTCAAAAGTTCGCACGTTGTGGTATTTGACAGTTCACGAAAGCGGGAAACGGGATGCGTTCACGTTAAAATTGTTTTGCTTTTTAATAATTTAAAAAAAGTGTTGCGATTGCAACACACCGCTAGCGGAATATAAATTTATTAAAAGTTTTAATAAGTATTCAAATACGTTCTACAAGATAAATAAATTGGGAAAATTAAATTCACTTGCTAAAAGTTGCAACTTTATTAGTATGGTGGAAACAGTTGTGACTTATAGTTGCAGCAACCCACCTTATTGAAGATAAGAATGTGAATATTTATAACTTACATCTTAAAGTGGGTGTTCTTCCAAGCCGAACTTCGTTCTGCTAAGTTTTTCCTCTTCGTACCCTCACTGTTGAGGATCGTGACCACGTACTAGCATCCTCTATTTTGGTACTATTTTGACTAAGTAACTTAGCATCCTACTAAGTTGCTAAGTCAAAATAGAAGTTCAGCTCTACCAAGAATTACTAAAAAGACACAAAAAATTCTCATTCAAGTTATTAGAGTTCACTTTAATCTGTCTTAAACGTTATTACATCATAAACAAACATAGTAACGTGAAAACAACCTTCTAGACAGTAATGGATCAAAACGCGTTCATTAAATGAGTGTACTTTTAAGTCAAAAAAGTTTATAGTTTTAGAGACTTCGTAATAGGTTATAATAATATAACTTTTTACTACGCTTATGTGACAGGTTTGAACCTATCATCACCAGACACATTTTTGTTTACTTAAAATTTAATAAACGCCTGACATTCGACCTCCCGATCCAGTAACCGCCCAAACCGTGGTTACCCCTCACGGGGGGGGGACCCTTGTGTCGAGTTACTTGCGATAGAGGTTCAGGCTAAGCGACCTAAGAGCTATGCGACCTCTTAATCCGGTAAAGCAGTTGAGGTCAACTTCTTTGGTCAATCTGTGTAGTTTGACATAAAAAAAACCTCGCGATCTTTGAGTAGAACCGTTTGGCCACTAGGCTAACACGCTGTGATAAGTGCAAAAGATGAGAAATATTTCACTTATAAATAAATAAATGTATGCATTTAGCGATAAAGATATTTTGATTAGATTTTAGAATTATTGCAGCTTTTAGTTCCACCTTACTTCATAAGATATTGTGATTGATTTTTTTAAGAAAGCTAGTAATATTTCTAATTTTTTTTTCAGAAATATTACTAACAATCTTGTTAACCATTCCAACTAAGCTTAAGCTTGTGCTAGGACATGCTATTGACGCATCAAAATGACGGATTTTATTGTTTCTATGTCTCTATGTAGTAGTTGGTGTCTACGAATTGCTGCCGAGACATTTGCGAAGTTGCGTGTGAATAAAAGATTCCCTACACGTGTACCTAATGCGTTCATATATTATTTCTTACAGCCCTGCGTCTAGTGTAACCATGTAATGCGATATTATTAGTACAAAAACTTGGAATACACTGCCCTTTCAGCTCTCTACTGACTTACACCGGCCCCTTCTGTTTGAAGGGTTGGCTCGTGCACAGGGCTACTTCTTCACAGGCGCTCCATTGCCCCATCAAGGTGGAGTACGGCTCACCATGGGCATTTAATCGGTAGCGGTCTTCGGGCAGAGTCCATTTCTACGACGGGCGTCCAAAAAGTCTCCTCGGAGGCCAACTTCCTCAAGTTCAGGGAATTTGCACACGCCTGGCATAAACGAAGGACCCGCTAAAAAGTCGTCTGGCGCCGTCGATCGAGCTATTATGTTGCGTGCCGTAGAGCCCCTTAAGGGGTTGAGCTCCGAATGGTGGAGAAAGGCCCTGATATCCTACAGTAGGGAGTCAAGAAGGTGCGTGTGGGCCACACGGCCAGACCACGCGTACCCTCCCGCGTTTCGGCCCATATAACCGCGAGGTTGGTGGGTAGGGCGTCCAAAAAGGTCTTTCTTTTTCTCTGATTTCCATGTAAATGTTTTCAACAGTGTATTTAATTTTTTTAAGTTTATACTTATAGCGGCATCATTTATAAATCGATTTAGATTTTTTTGTCTCATAGCATTTAGTGTCAATTATGCGACCTAATAGTATAAGAGCCGTGGTAGCTCAGTATCCGGGCGGTACACTGACATAGTACGCTAGCAACGCGAGTTCGATCCCCGGTGCCGGCACCAATAAAATTTGTTGCTGCAATTTTATGTACTGATACCACGCGCTCGGTGAAGGAAAAATCGTAAGGAAACCTTCATGCCTTACAAAAATTTTCTAAGACCTGTGAAGTCTGCCAATCCGCAATAGGGTCGCATGACGGACTATGCCCTTATACTTTCATTACAGAGAAGGCCTGCGCCCTACAGTGGGACATGTATATTATTAGATAAAAGCTGTAACTATGCGACGTAATTAATTTTTTAAGACCTTGGAATGATAGGCTTCCGAAAATCGTATAATAAAGAATGCTTGTTGGTGGAGATATTGGTAAGTTAATCACAATCTAAGGCTATGTAAGTACTTCTCAACGATAACGATATTAAAAATGAAAGTCTGTATGTCCTTTATAGAATCGTAAACTATGCATTTGACCCTGTCTTGTTCTTTAGCAAAGTGTTGTACATGAGTTTACGAAGGTTTTCGAGTTGGTAATGACAGATGGTGCCACTATCATTTCAAAGAATCTCATAAATTGCCGTGATAGTTAAATTGAAACGAAAAGAGCAAACGAACAGCGAAGGTCCCGCAATATTTGTGTAATTCCTTCAAATTATAAATATTTTAGTTAGTCGCGTGGAAACGCGCTCAGGGTGCAGTTAGTACAAGATCGTATTTATTCCTATAATAGACACAAAAAACTCATTCAAGTTGCCCTCGGATCGGCATGCTTACGCGTAACATAGTAACCGTCCAAGCCGAGGTTACCCCTCACCGGGGGGACCCTTGTGTCGAGTTACTAGCAATAGAGGTTCAGGCTAAGCGACCTAAGAGCTGCGCCACCTCTCAATCCGGTGAAGCAGTCAAGGCCAGCTTCTCTGGCCAATCTGTGTAGTTCGTCATAAAAAAAAAAAAAAAATCATTCAAGTTGTTGGTACATGTAGATTATACAATTTCCTTCCAAGTTTCTGTACGGCTAGTTCACTTGTCTTCTAGCTTTGTTACTGCTGGTGGATACATCGCAAATGAAATAGTAACAATTTCAATTTAGCGACGTAGCTTTTAAAGTTTGATTTATTTTAAAGGCAGTTTTTAATTTTACTTGTTCTTCTATTTCTCTCTCTCTCACTCTCTTTCTATTTCTTTGTCCCATCACAACTGTAAAAAGGTATACTTAAGATTAATATTATTGAATAAAGCCTAAAGTGCTCTTTAAAAGATTTAAGTGTTATGTGATAAAGTCCCTCCAATAACTTACTGTCGTTTGGTCACCTTATTAAGTCCCAAGCCTCTCATAGCCTATCTCTACGGCGCGAAGCAGTTCTGATACCTCGCACTTCACAAATCTGAATTATTGACGCCCCACAAAATGCTATGTATCTTCAACTTTGTTAGTTGGAATGTCAACATAATTGTAATACATCAGTCATATTCAAACATACAATGTAATACAAGTATATTTACGAGTACAAAAACCGACTTTAAAAGAATCAAACGTTAAACGACGCCCTCTTTTTATTTCCGAATTATCGTGGGAATAATGCGAAAAACACACAGACGAATTGAGAATCTCCTCTTTTTTGATGTCGCAAGGCCTCACGGGCCAGCCGATGTCGCTTTCTTTCCGGGTCCACTTGGGCGGACGACAAAGGCTATAATATATACCTAGCCCATCACGTCCGTATCACATCCAAATGTTCATATATAGGTTTTTTTGATGAACCTACAGACAGATTAATTAGAGAAGCTGACTTTTTCTTTATAGAAAAGGGGCAGACGAGTTTATAAATAGCTATAATCTATGCATGTAGTCTGTACTGCTAGCAGAATCAAATCAAATAGTTTGGACTGGTATCCGAAGCGAGAAACTCTGCGTTACGCGCCGAGTACTCTATTAGTAAAACTTTTCTAATATTTAATATTAAGCTCCAATTAATTATAAACAAATTTCGATATATGAAAATATCGATATATTTTTAGCATGAACATCCCTACTCTATATTCGTGTATTGTACGTATATATATGTGTGTGAATATATATATTATATATATATATATATACATATAGACTTACTCATCCTTTTTTAAGTAGGTCCTATTTACGCGGAGATTGTGCCTTACTTAAGAATAATTGTGACGCGATTTCCTCGAAATTAGGATTTCGATAGATTAACGTTTCCCATCGTAGCTCTCGAATAGACCAATCTATCCGATGTCTATATTAATTGGCCGGCCGGGCAGAACAAACAGCTGTTTAAGGTGAACAAATAAGATTTTACCGAGCCACTTATCAACCTACGCACCCCTTGTAAGCACCTCAGCTCGCCCGTATTACGTATTGTTGTAGAAACTGCTACGAATTAGAGATCTTCGGCCACTTCTCCCAGCGGCAACGCTTCCCGAAGTTTTGCGAGAACTCAAAGTTAGTTTAGTTTTTGAATATCCCATAGATTATCCGTGAATAGCAACCGACCGAGATGTGGTTCGCCCTATCAGGCGCCCTCGGATCAGATTGCTTACGCGTAACATAGTAACCGCCCAAGCCGAGGTTACCCTCACCGGGGGGACCCTTGCGTCGAGTTACTAGCAATAGAGGTTCCGGCTAAGCGACCTAAGAGCTATGCCACCTCTCAATCCGGTGAAGCAGACACGGTCAGCTTCTCTGGCCAATCTGTGTAGTTCGTCAAAAAAAAAACGGAAAAGAGAGCTAGTGTATTTCAGTATACTTTATTATACTCCAATATACTCCAATGTACATCAATATGGCTCATAATGACATAAATATACACGACGCATGTGTCAATACAAATTTGGGTTGTAAAACAATAGAATATCATCATAGTAAATAAAAGCTGTATTTGACAGTTCAAAAAGAGGAGTGCTCCGATTGTCACCAAACTTTACAGGATTACTCGCCTGCTGTTTCGGAGCCTATATGGAACATACCCACGCACTATCTCTTTTATATATATAGATGTATCAACATTCAATTTAATGGCACTATTGGTGCTTTGTCTATGGGATCAACCACCCATGCCTTTCTGACCTATGGTCGTATCGGGTCATTCTACCGCGATGGTTATGAGCAGTATAGGCTATTGCTATCATCTAAAGCAATGTAAATACGTAATTCAGGAGGCGCGGTACGTATGCTATCTTCGGGCCCGTCTTAATCACGGGCCGGTGATCATTACTCAGGAGTAGCGGGTCTAATTGCCACATTTGTAGGTCGCGAACTACCCACGGCCCTCTGCGGGGAAAGTAGGCGAGAGGTAGGATTGGAGTTTTGGTTTTGATTAAAACGATTCACTTCTATACTCAGGGCCGGATTTGAGGACTCTGAAGGCTCCGGGGCACAAAAGACGAGTGACACCCTTGCCCACAAATTATTTTCGAAATAAAATTTTTTTTAGTCGAGATTTTAATTTAAAATATTGTTGTAAAATCAAGTTATAGATTTTTTCAACATTTAACAAACAAATGTCTCTCTCGTCTTCTCTCTATTGTAGAGGCCCCGGGGTAGTGAGTGGCCCTGGATGGGCATCCCCTAAATCCGGCCTTGTCTATACTTATACAAAAGAACGAATTTCAAACATTGAATCGAAACACAATATTACTGAAGTTACATTACATATCGACGCTGGAAAGCAAAAACGTTGTAAATGACAAATATGGCCATTTTTACTTTTTTGCGTCGTTGGAATCAGAAAAAAAAGACGCGTAATGATATATGACTTGTAACAATTAGATGAAAAATAGGATTTTCAAGATAGACAACTCTCTGTTAATATTTGTACCGTAAAACGATTTTTAGGAAAACTCTAGGTTAATGCCGTGTTACAATACTTATTCAACAAAATAAATATTGTGTCCAAAAACGACAGCTCTAGGTCTACAAACACGAAAGATACAATTTTTTTTAAGTTGAAATGACTATTGACTGTTTTATTAATCCGTTGCCAAGCAACACCATTAAAATAACTATGATACTTTAGAAATGTCACGTTCAATATTTGATTCGTCATACTTTTTTTGGTTTGAAATAAGTTTTTGTTACTATTAGTTTTGCTTTGTACTACTCGTAGAATGTATTTTTTATAGAAAGCTAGCAATATTTCAATTTTTTTTCAGAAATATTACTAACAATCTTGTTAACCGTTCCAACTAAGCTTAAGCTTGTGCTAGGACATGGTTCACGGCAATAGTCCAATGGTGGATTCGAACCCACCTCCTTACGATTCGCAGGCCGTACCCTAAACCATTAGGCTATTGACGCTTCAAAAATGAATCTGGTGATATAAAAACCGCCTTGTAACTCACAAAGTCATATTACAGTAGAGTTGTTACTGGTAAAGCGACTTAGGCGCTGCTCTAAAATACATTACCACCTTGTAAAATATACCGGGAGCTGGTAACCCCTGTCGGCTGAGATTGGCTCATTAATTTAACAACGTGCAACACTTAAGCCGGGCGCGCCAACATTTTCGCAAATGAAGTGGCGGGAGCATCTTCAAATTATTTTACGTTCGAGACGCTTAAAATTAACTCTTAATGTCCATTAATAAAGTTGAGTTTCGCTCGGTTGAGGTTTTGCTAGATGCAATGTGCTGTTTGTGTTGCCAGGTCTAAGGTAAGTTCAGTACATTGTCGTTACTCTGATTGTAGGTAGACAGGGGTGTTGGGGAGGGATTGTAATTTTGGGCTTTGATTTGTGGGGTAATTCACAGGCTAACGTTCCCACTGATATTACGCACTATGTCTTAATTTTATCCATGAAATGTCGGTAAATTAACACATTACATATACACTCAGTTGCACAACTATACTCATATTATAAAGAAAAAACATTTCATTGTTTTTTTATGATAATTAAACTCCTGAATACAATTTTAAAAATTCTTTTTCAATTATACTAACTATAAAATTCAACAGAAATAAAGCCTATGTTTTATTACTGTAATTTAGATTTCTTACTGAAAGATAATATTATTATGTATTCTTTTATTTCGTTTAAATACTTTTTCTAAATTATTAAATACTAACTAAAAAGAGCAATATTTACAATATAATAGGTATTATACAAAATATTTATAAAAAACTATGTGCCAAAACCGTCGTCGCTTGGCAGCGTGCCCAGACGGTTAGTAGCATTGCCTCTGTGCAAGGTATAAGCCAGCCCTCTGGTCACCAGGTGTGTCGATCAACCTCTCTGCTATCACATTAAAAGCTGGTGTGCACTAGGGCCCCACGGACCCAAAGTTTCTACCACAAACGGCTCAAATATGATACCTCAATCGAGGATACTAAATTTGGGCCGCTTGAGGTTTCCTGCAGTTGTAGCGGCCGCTGCAGCCTCACTAATGAAGCCTAATTAAGAAATAATATCGATACGTGATATTGTAATTCTTCCTAGCAATGTACATAACAAAAAGCCAGATTTGGATATTTTTTTTTAGTAAACTAGATATCTTCAAGGAGATAAATCACTCGCTAAACATTTTGCCCGGTGTATGTCGATGTTCATAACGTGTCACATATGAGACCTAATAGGCTTGATGTAAAGCAGACAGCGAAATCCGTCTCTGTCCACTCCGCTAGTGTAAAAAGAACATGGCAGCTTACGTATAAAATAATAATAACAGTGTTAGTAAATGATTCAAGTTATTATGTTTGTCAATACTTTTCGAATCAATTTTATTTAATAAACTTTGACTTGTAACTTTTCTGTATCATTTACATATCTGTCTCTGTTTACCCTTAGCTAGGGTTAAAAGGACGCTAGAGCTCATGCATATATATAAACTTAAAAAGAATTATACGAATAACGGTCTTCGTTCAAGTTACGTTTGTTAATATTTTTTTCAAATCGAATTTCATTTATCATGCTTTGACTTGCAACTTTAAAAAATTGTTTACTGTTACATCATTTATATGGATTACGTTTAATAAATTTAGGGCTGTTAATAATAAAGTCAGTGAAAAAATCACTCCACGATTTATGGTCGGGGTTTGAAACCAGGGCTTGGGCTATTTGCTAATGACGTTTCATTATAAAACCAATCTTTACGGGGAGGAAATCTTCAGAAAGATACCCCGCCGTTATGTGGGGTTCTTACCCACTAAAACCTCCCCGGTGGCCCTTTCCTCGGTGCATGACGAGGGGCTCCGGGATTTCCAGTGGAACGCACCGGAGCCCCTCTGCACTGTGCTCAAGGAGAGCACGTCCCGGGGGGGGGGGAGGTTACTCCCTCCCCCCCTCTGCCCTCGCAGCGCAAGGCGACACGGGCCAGCCGATATCGCCTTCTTCCCGGGTCCACTTTGGTGGACGACTCAGGCCCCCACCCTTGTCGCCCAGTGAACCCGAGGCCCCTTTTAGTCGCCTTGTACGACAGGCAGGGGATACCGTAGTCTTATTCTTGAGAGCCCAGAACTACAAATTTAAATACTAAATAATAATTAAAAAACCAATCTATTACAACCATATCAATTATCATTCCATCATTACCAAATACGTAGAACACTCTCACACACAATTGACGTGGCAAACACAAGTGGTATGCCACCGGCAAGCCATAAGTTAGTAGTTAGTTACAGCCTTTAAATATGTCCCACTGCTGGCCACAGACCTCCTCTGTAAAGAGAGCATAGTTTTTGACATGTCTTATAAGAAAATTCTACGACATGTAGTTTTCCTCACGATGTTTTCCTTCACCGCCAAACACGTGGTAACGTGTATATTAAATTGCAACAACAAATTTATTGGTATTAAAGAATTGGTATGAACTTATACTCGTAAACAGAAATAAAATACAATCGAATTGATAAAGTTTTACAAACGTTAAAAACACTGTGACTTCGCCACTTGCTATCCTAACGGCACAAACGATTCCGCAAACAGCAAATTAACTTTATCTTATCAAAACAACAATAGTTCAAACAGACGCCCAAATGTGACCCCAATCACGATCCATTTAGAAAAAAAAGCGGCATATGGTTGCGTTGTAAACGCCTGTCATTTAGAATCGGCAGAGATGGGGCGTCGGTTTAATTCTACGTTTGTACAACTCTCTAAGGAGCGCTATACCGACGCTTTTATGGCAACTCGTTTATTTTAAATGATGCTGAATTATAGCTAATGATGTCAACTTGGCATTTTTGTATATGGCAAGAGGGAGAACAAAGTACAAATATGTTATAACAAACATCGTATAGAACAAAATTATTCGAATTCTTTTGGGATTTTTTTATGACGAACTATACAGATTGGCGGGAGAAGCTGGCCTAGACCACCAGAATGAGAAGTGGCATAGCTCTTAGGTCGCTTAGGCGAACCTTTATAGCTAGTAACTCGGTACACAAAAAATAGACTCGTGTACTTTCCTTTGAAACGGGCCAGGAGGCTTCTGTAATTTCATTTGGATTTTAAGAGGCGACACGGCATTTATGTCATTCAGCCGAAACCTCATTAGTAAGGTGGCGTAAGAGCCCCCGAGAGATGACTTCGCTTAAAGTTAAAGCTACAGCTGTTCCACTGCAGGCCTTCTCTGCAAAAAGAATATAAGGGCATAGTCCACCACGCGGCCCTAGTGCGGATTAGCAGATTCCTCACGATGTTTTCCATCACCGCCGAGCGCGTGGTAAATCAGCACATAAAATTGCAACAAAAATTTATTAGTGCCGGCACCGGGGATCGAACTCGGGTTGCTAGCGTACTATGCAACTTGAGCCAATCGCCTGGACACTGAGCTACCACGACTCTTGGACTTCGCTTGGGTGATTCTAATTAAAGTCAATTGTCAATTGCGATAGAATACCGACCGATTAGATATTGACCGAGAGGACCGAAGTGATCGGTATCGATTTTTCGCTCGCAATACTACTTGTATACCCGTGAAGTATACAAGTAGTATTGCGCGCACGTCTTTAGGTAGTCCCGGGCACCGCTGAAAATCAGCGCTGTCGCATCCTTGCGACAGCATATGCTGAGACGGTGTCCGATATCGGCATCACATGTACTATTTGTCCGTGTAACTTTACCTGTATTTTATTTATTTTTTAATGTGTGTTATATTTTGTCTGTAATGTGTTTGTGTATTATGATGCTAATAATTTTTTTTTTTTTTATATGAAAAGTGGCAAACGAGCATACGGCTCACCTGATCTTAAGTGATCACCGTCGCCCATGAACATCCACAGCACCAGAGGAACTGTAGGTGCGTTGCCGACCTTTGAGATAGGAATAGGCTCTTTTCTTGAAGGTCCCTAAATCGTAAACGTTCGGAAACATCGCTGGCGACAGTTGATTCCACAAGTTGGCAGTGCGTGGGAGAAAGTTACGCGAAAAACGTACAGTCGTTGAACGCCAACCATCAAGATGGTGGCGGTGGAATTTGGAATTCTGCCGAGATGTGCGGTAATGGAAATCGGTAGCTGGGATGATTCCGAACAATTCCTCAGAACATTCCCCATGGTAAATGCGATACAGGATGCAAAGAGAACCGACATAGATGCAAAGAGAAAATGTCTGTGTCTATGGCTAAGTATTTTGTATATCTAGTTTTTCTACAGATACTTGTTATAATTGTACACATTATTAACGGCTCACATTGTAAACGCATTAATTACCCTAATTAAGTTCGATCGGCGATTATGAAGCTGCATTGTCCCGTTGGACAATTACCAAGTTGGCTGCTCGTAAATTCAGCGTCGAATATTTAATAATAATTGGCCTGCCTTTGTTTAACGGGGAGGGTGGGGTCAGATTGTGTACCACCCACTTTTGTACTGGCCGCAGAAACACGTCTTGGAATATAAAAATAAATTCTAGAAGTTACTAAAAAAACATTACATTATGTAACGTCTTTTTAAAGAATACTTGCATCGATTCAAGTGTAAGGAGAGTCCAACGCTCCCCTGTGATCCTAGTGAGGTCTAGAGTGTCAAGTACATCCTAAATGTATCTAATGTATAATGTATGTATATAATATCTAATCCAATGTACAGCGGGGACAGGATAAATACAGAAATTGCGTATTTCTGTAGCGAAAAAATTAACAAACAAATTTTACCGGCAATAATAAAAAATGGAAAAATAAATAAAATATTTTTAGAATTTTGCAAAAAAAATAGTAAGAAAATCAAATAAGAGTAATAAAAAGTATTAAAAGAGGAATCTAGTCTCTTAGTATATTTAAAAATATATACTAAGATCCCAAAAAATAGTTTAATAAATAAATAAATAATTGTAAAGTTAAGCAAGAAATTTAAAGAAAAATAGGAAATATAAATAAGTAAATGTAAGAGTTGACAGACCTGTAAAATTAGTATAATATAAATGTATTTTTTGTTTCGGACCGCACTCAAAATTGTAATACAAAAATTTTTGTAAAAAGACATTTTGTGAAATTATAATTAAGGAAAAAATGTAAAAATAAATTAAAGGACATAAAAAAGTAAAGAAAACCAAGTCGTAACACCAAAAAACAACCAAACACGTTGGGGGACGGATAAAAACGTCTTTTAAAGAATACTTGCATCGATTCAAGTGTAAGGAGAGCCCATCGCGCCCCTGTGATCCTAGTGAGGTCTAGTGTGTCAAGCACATCCTAAATATATCTAATATATAATGTATGTATGTAATATCTAATCCAATGTACAGCGGGGACAGGATAAATACAGAAATTGCGTATTTCTGTAGCGAAAAAATTAACAAACAAATTTTACCGGCAATAATAAAAAATGGAAAAATAAATAAAATATATTTAGAATTTTGCAAAAAAAATAGTAAGAAAATCAAATAAGAGTAATAAAAAGTATTAAAGAGGAATCTAGTCTCTTAGTATATTTAAAAATATATACTAAGATCCTAAAAAATAGTTTAATAAATAAATAAATAATTGTAAAGTTAAGCAAGATATTTAAAGAAAAATAGGAAATATAAATAAGTAAATGTAAGAGTTGACAGACCTGTAAAATTAGTATAATATAAATGTATTTTTTGTTTCGGACCGCACTCAAAATTGTAATACAAAAATTTTTGTAAAAAGACATTTTGTGAAATTATAATTAAGGAAAAAATGTAAAAATAAATTAAAGGACATAAAAAAGTAAAGAAAACCAAGTCGTAACACCAAAAAACAACCAAACACGTTGGGGGGACGGATAAAAAAACGTCTTTTTAAAACAAGCAGGCTTGATAGCGAGGTATTTCCGGGATCAGTGTATGTTTGGTAAACAGAAATTTGGTCACTTCTTTTTGTTCCAGTCTACAAAAGAAATTCGTGAATTAATAAATTCTTTTGAATAGTTTTGTCCTGAAAGGGATTCCAATTTTTTTTTGTGATTCACCATTTCTTCTTTACGATAGATAACGAGGGTATCTAATGCGGCTGGGCGTTTGAAGAAATTAACCACTTCGATATAAAGAGCAACTTTGGACAGTTTCCAGAGTGTACTACTTCTGCTTACAATAACAACTTGCAGGTTTTGTGGAATGAAATAGTCCAATAACCAGTACACTCGCTTTATTGAGACAGCCTAACGTTTTACAAAGAATTATTTTAACGAATACCGCCACAACTGCGCGTCCTCACAAACTTTATACAAAATTAATTAGAAGTCAGACTACGAACCAACAAAGTTAAATTATTGTTTACAAAACCAAGGTAATGTAACGATCACTTCTTCTTGGTCGCCTCACTCTTGTCAGAGTGGTTGGGCAGCAGACAGCACCCGCCGCACGACGTCTCGCCACCTGCGCCTGCTGGCCGTCATTCGGGCATATTCGTGGAGAGGAGCACTCACCATACCCTGCTCCTGATCCGTCCTTCGCATGTGCCGAGACGATCAACTAAATTATTAATAATGAATTGAAGATACAATAAGGTTCAGGTAAGTCACTAAGAAATCATTGGAAGTAGTTATCAATTGGGTGAAAGCAGTCATCGTAGGTTCGCTCGTAAAAAAAGAAAGCTTAATG
The DNA here is from genome assembly GCA_029286785.1 of Meandrusa payeni. Lineage (NCBI taxonomy): Eukaryota > Metazoa > Arthropoda > Insecta > Lepidoptera > Papilionidae > Meandrusa > Meandrusa payeni. Next base: position 6,537,032 of record JAGSMX010000023.1, read on the forward strand.
CGGTGTTTTCCAATTAAGTGGGTATCGATAGGTAGTAGTACCTCCAGCATATCTCTAGCAGATAATAAAGTACGGTGCGTGTTGTTGTGTTGACGGTACGTGCATTGTATCCGAGGACACAGATAAGCCGGTTATGAACGGCCGGTAATGACGCCGTCATTTGCCCGGTGAGTTATAATTGGGACGATAACGTGTCTCCCGTGACGCATGATAGGCGAGTTAATAAGCCGCACGCGATAAACTTTATTTGAATATAATTTACTTATATATTATATTGCGTATATTTAAGTTAAACTGTGTACGGGCTCACCACCGGGGCCCATCCTTGGAGCTCCAAAATCTCGCATGGCATGTGGTCTCAGGCGAAGAACTCGCCGTGTAAAGGCAACACGAATTTTCCATATCGCCTTCCTTTCGGGTCCCCTTTTGATCAGAGTCCCCATCCTTATCAAGTTAAAAATATTACTTATTATATCGTTATAAAAATATGTAGCAGTTGCCACACACTATTTATAACTAACACATTTTATATAACACATAGACGTAATAAGCTTGATAAAAAACATCGTTTACTGCCTCTGCCCACCCATATCTACAAATTATATCAATAAAAGAGCACAAGAAAAAGTGCAACATTTTATAATCCCCTGTTAATTGATACAGCGATTTATATCGATGACTTTAATACTATAATTATAATCTGTAGCAGGTGTCAGAACATTTAAAAACGGGCAACCCCACGAAACTGCGTCAATTGTCAAGTGACGTGCAGTTTTCTGACATGAAAAGGGCGCCACGTGGCGACAAGCTGAGGGAATGTATAATTTTATTTAGAACGTAGACACCTGTTTTATAGTTCATTTTAATTTCGACTCTATAGATTTTCTCATGACTACACTCCACATTTTGTTTTAGTAACTATTAATTTGTCAATTTTTAACACATAAAGTTATTAAAATTTTAAACTAAATTAATTTAACTTTACAGTTTTAGTTCTAGGATTACAAATTCTTATACAGTACTATTATAATTACAAGTCAAAACATTATTACTCGTGGATCCTCATAATTATTTCCCATGTATCATAGTTATAATACGAAGTCCTTAAGAGTTAAACATTACTTAAGTTTAAGTGTAATGATTCTAGGATGTCTTAGACTGTCATAAACCTTTTTTTTTGTTGACGGGGAGGAAATCTTCACAAAGATACCCCGCCTTCTGGGGGAAGGCGGCGGTTATGTGGGGTTCTTACCCACTAAAACCTCCCCGGTGCATGACGAGGGGCTCCGGGATCTCCAGTGGAACGCACCGGAGCCCCTCTGCACTGTGCTCAAGGAGAGCACGTCCCGAGGGGGAGGTTACTCCCCTACCCCCCTGTGCCCTCGCAGCGGAAGGCGACACGGGCCATCCAATGTCGCCTTCTTCCCGGGTTCACTTTGGTAGACGACTCAGGCCCCCACCCTTGTCGCCCAGTGAACCCGAGGCCCCTTTTAGACGCCTTGTACGACAGGCAGGGGATACCGTAGTCTTATTCTTGAGAGCCCAGAACTACAGGGCTGCGGGCCGGTCTGCCACCGGTCCGCCTGCGCCATCTCCGAACGGGATCGACCCTCTCCTGATCCCGTAGACTGTCATAAACCTTCCTTAAGATATCCTTATTCAAAAAATCTCTCAATATCTTAAAGTAATCTAGCAGTGCGTCTTGAAGTTGGGGAAATTAGAAAATGTAATTCCTGAGCATACTCTCGAAATTGGATTCTGTAAACCACCGTAAGGCAAGCGTCTTATAAACTATTCGTAAAGCTAACAGACAACATTTATTTGCACGCATCGAAACCAAAAACAATTCACACAGTAAATAAAAGCATTATTTAATGGACGCTAGTATGAGTAAAATTCATTCGGTTCACGCGTCGCTGGTCTGTAACATTAATCCGCTCGCCGATTTCCCGCCAATTAGTCTCGTTGCTAGGCAACGGGCGGCGAACTGTCATGGCCGAATGCAACTTGTACGTGTTGCTAGTACGTACGGCGAATTATCTTTTACACAATTAAAATTTATTTCCATTGTGCTAATTTATTTTGTTAAATTTTAAGAAATCTTTCACAAGTTTACAACGCACATTTATACCATATCTTTAAATGACATTTAATACGAATTTAAATTAAAATCTTGTACAAGTCACCCTTAATTAGGAGTGCACGATATATATCGATATATTAGTACAATATATCGCGTAGTATCGATACAATATCACGATATATAACATCGAAAAATATATATTTTATCCGATATACGAAATATCGTAAGAAATTAAATAAAAAAGCATTCCATTCTTTCTTTTATTTCTGGTTGACTACTTGAATACAATAAAACTCTCGATATATTTGTACAATATCACGATATATTATATCGATATATTTTTGGCATGAATATCCCTACTCTTATTGCTAGAATCAATGCTTAATGCAGAATTTTATCTGTGTTAGACGCTGTCTTATTTCCGTAGTATCATAATTACATTGCAAAGTTCTGGTGTCAATATTCTCTTGAAAAACGGACAGCGAAAGCTTATTCCGTCTATGCCAAGGTTAAAGGATCCTGAAAGCTTATTATTTTTTATAAATTTGTATCTGTGTACGTATCGATGTGTGTTAGCGCGTTTGTGTGTGACAGCAGTGGTCTAGATAACTGCTTGAAACAAGGCTCTACGATTAAATAAACAACTCGGGGCATCGCAGAGACAAATAGATAACCATGATAATATGATTTTAATTAAGTATGCATTTTAAAATTATTATACTCATATCCCTCGACAATTGGCACGTCTGGGACTTTTATTCACTAGGATATATATGTATCTTCTATATATTTAAAAAGGAAAGTGTGTGGGTATGTTCAATATGGGCCGGTGGCAGACCGGCCCGCAGCCCTGTAGTTCTGGGCTCTCAAGAATAAGACTACGGTATCCCCTGCCTGTCGTAGAAGACGACTAAAAGGGGCCTCGGGTTCGCTGGGCGACAAGGGTGGGGGCCTTTGTCGTCCACCAAGGTGGACCCGGGAAGAAGGCGACATCGGCTGGCACGTGTCGCCTTGCCTGATGGGCACGAAGAAGAATTGCAACCTCCCCGGGAAGCGCTCTCCTTGAGCACAGTGCAGAGGGGCTATTACCTGACGAGTAATCCTGTAAAGTTTGGTGACAATCGGATCACTCCTCTTTTTGAACTGTCAAATAGAGCTTTTAATTACTACAATGATCATGAGCCCGATAGGTTTTTGTATAAATGATATGAATGATATTGTATTTACTGATATGTTCATGGGTGTAGATATATTCCCCGCTGAATGAATAATTTAATATATTGTTAGAGTTAAATTAAATATTTAATGATGTAAGTTTATTGTTTAAACAAAATCTTACCCACTAAAACCTCCCCGGTGGCCCTTTCCTCGGTGCATGGCGAGGGACTCCGGGATCTCACGTGGAACGCACCGGAGCCCCTCTGCACTGTGCTCAAGGAGAGCACGTCCCGGGGGGAGGTTACTCCCTCCTCCCCTGTACCCTCGCAGCGCAAGGCGACACGGGCCAGCCGATGTCGCCTTCTTCTCGGGTCCACTTTGGTGGACACGACAGGCCCCCACCCTTGGCGCCCAGTGAGCCCGAGGCCCCTTTTAGTCGCCTTGTACGACAGGCAGGGAATACCGTAGTCTTATTCTTGAGAGCCCAGAACTACAGGGCTGAGTTTAAACAAAATCTAATCCAGCGAAGCGAGCTGGATACGCTAGTATGCATATGTAATATTGCTTTTTATATAAGCATAAGATTATAGAATAATTATTATGTTAAAATTGTTATTAATGATTAGTCGTAATCCGTATGTACAAAATTCCAGTCGAATCGGTTAGAAAAACCGCAACTCCGTTAATTGGTAGATCTGTTGATCGCATTCGTCCGCGTATTGCGGACTTGTATCAATATTTCACCAGGCATACGGGCATGGAGTTAGATTACCTAGACGTGACTTGAGAAGGTTTTTGGACGAACTACACAGATTTCCCACCAGATTGAGAGGTAGCATAGCTCTTAGGTCACTTAGCCTGAACCTCTATCGCTAGTAACTCAACACAAAGGTCCCCCCGGAGAGTGGTAACCTCGGCTTGGACGGTTGCTATGTTACCGCGTAAGCATTCCGATCCGAGGGCGCCGAACCACGACTCGGTTGCTTGCTATTTCACTGATAATCTATACCAACGACTTGAGAATGCTTTTTAGACGACTTCTAAAGAAGAAGTAGGTTATAAATGGTAGTACACATATATTTTTTGACGTACTTTAGCTGATTGGCCAGAGAATCTCACCGTGACAGTTTCACTGGGTTTGAAAGGTGGCAGAGCTCTTACGTCGCTTAGCCTAAACCTCTATTGGAAGTAACAGGGGGCAAGGGCACGTGAGGGGATCTCGGCTTGGACGATTACTCTCATCGCGTTAACATAGACAGAAGTGGTTGTTCTACGGCTGAAATTATTGAGATGAATTTTGTTGTCCGTAAGAATCCGAATTTCGAACCTCTACCGTCGTAAATCGAAGTCGTAGCTTTCACTGTCACTTCTTTATTACTTTATCTTACATATTACTTTCTCCTTTTTCCTCAGAACTGAGGGTCGTGACCACCAAGAGAGCTGCTTTAAACGAGCATTCCCCACTCTTTCCTATTTTGGGCCGGGTGGATAGCCACCTGGAGTTTTAATTTGGTAGCTCCTCCAATAGAGTCCGTCCATCTAATGGGCGCCCTGCCTCTGCTTCTTCTTCCTTCGACGCCGCCAACCAGCAGTAATTTTTCAAGGTTGTCTGGCTGGCGGCGAGCTATGTGGCCGAAGAAATTAAGAAGACGGCGAAAGCAAGTCGTGGAGAGGCGAGTCTTGATGTTTAGCTCATTAAGAATAGACTCATTGGTGCGGCGCTCAGTCCATGAGACTCCTAACATTTTGCGCCAACACCACATTTCAAATGCGTCTATCTTTTCCCTCACATGAGACCTCCATGTCCAGGTTTCTGAAGCATACGAGAAAATCTTACATATATAGACTACAAAATATAGTTAACACATATGTGTAAATATAACTTCAGGAGATTTCATAAAACTTATAGTAAAGTCATCATGTTAATAAATTGTTTTGTCACTTCTAGAGGCTAAATTTCAACGTTCAGTAAATAAACATAGTTTCAGAACCATACACAAACAGGCTTGGAGCCGTATTGAACAGTTTCGCGTATGAATTTTTTTACACGGCTTGCGTCTATATTATTTTGAATACAAAAGTTCATTGGTAAAGTTTCTTAGATACCTTCAATTCGTATAAAAAAATATTTTAACGTTGCAATAAATATCACATAGGTAAAATGTGATTATAGTCTGTGTTCTTTTTGCTCACAGAGCATGGAAAAGAAATAGACTACACGAGTACGTAGAAAAAAAAGTGTTATCACAGGCTGGTAATACCGTGAAAAGAGTTTGTATTGGAGTAAGAAGGATTGAGCGCTTTGTAAGCTAGCAGCACTGGTAGCGTACGAGCAAAAAATGTCCAGTGCAGATTACGTGTGCAATCCCCCGTCAGTTGAGAATTAAAAAGGCTTTGGTGTCATTTGAACAAATACATAGAGATGTATAAAATTGGAATAATTAGAAATTTTTGAAGTGTCAATATTTTAAAGCTAAAATTGTTTTCCAATAATTAGACATTTTAAAGTGTCAATATTTTAATGCTAAAATTGTTTTCCTAAAATTAGACATTTTAGAGTGTCAATATTTTAATGCTAAAATTGGTTTTCCAATAATTAGACATTATAAGTGTCAATATTTTAATGCTAAAATTGGTTTTCCAATAATTAGACATTATAAGTGTCAATATTTTAATGCTAAAATTGGTTTTCCAATAATTAGACATTATAAGTGTCAATATTTTAAAGCTAAAATTGTTTTCCAATAATTAGACATTTTAAAGTGTCAATATTTTAATGCTAAAATTGTTTTCCTAAAATTAGACATTTTAAAGTGTCAATATTTTAATGCTAAAATTGGTTTTCCAATAATTAGACATTATAAGTGTCAATATTTTAATGCTAAAATTGTTTTCCTAAAATTAGACATTTTAAAGTGTCAATATTTTAACGCTAAAATTGTTTTTCCAATAATTAGACATTTTAAAGTGTCAATATTTTAACGCTAAAATTGGTTTTCCAATAATTAGACATTTTAAAGTGTCAATATTTTAATGCTAAAATTGTTTTCCAAAAATTAGACATTTTAAAGTGTCAATATTTTAATGCTAAAATTGTTTTCCAATAATTAGACATTTTAAAGTGTCAATATTTTAACGCTAAAATTGGAAGTAACAGGGGGCAAGGGCACGTAAGGAGATCTCGGCTTGGACGTTTACTCTTATCGCGTTAACATTCCGATCCAAAGACAGAAGTGGATGTTCAACGGCTGAAATTATTGAAGTGAATTTTGTTGTCCATAAAATCCGAGTTTCGAACCTCTACCGCCGTAAATCGAAATCGTAGCTTTCACTGTCACTTCTTTATTACTCTATCTTACATATTACTTTATAATCGTTTCCTCAGAACTGAGGGTCGTGACCACCAAGAGAGCTGCTTTGAACGAGCATTCCCCACTCTTTCCTATTTTGGGCCAGGTGGATAGCCGCCTGGAGTTTTAAGTTGGTAGCTCTTCCAATAGAGTCCGTCCATCTAGTGGGCGCCCTGCCTCTGCTTCTTCTTCCTTCGACGCCGTCAACCAGCAGTAATTTTTCAAGGTTGTCTGGCTGGCGGCGACCTATGTGGCCGAAGAAATTAAGAAGACGGCGAAAGCAAGTCGTGGAGAGGCGAGTCTTGATGTTTAGCTCATTAAGAATAGACTCATTGGTGCGGCGCTCAGTCCATGAGACTCCTAACATTTTGCGCCAACACCACATTTCAAATGCGTCTATCTTTTCCCTCACACGAGACCTCCATGTCCAGATTTCTGAAGCATACGGGAAAATCTTACATATATAGACTACAAAATATAGTTAACACATATGTTTAAATATAACTTCAGGAGATTTCATAAAACTTATAGTAAAGTCATCATGTTAATAAATTGTTTTGTTACTTCTAGAGGCTAAATTTCAACGTTCAGTAAATATACGAGTACATAGTTTCAGAACCATACACAAACAGGCTTGGAGCCGTATTGAACAGTTTCGCGTATGAATTTTTTTACACGGCTTGCGTCTATATCATTTTGAATACAAAATTCATTGGTAAAGTTTCTTAGATACCTTCAATTCGTATAAAAAAATATTTTTTCGTTGCAATAAATATCACATAGGTAATGTGATTATAGTCTGTGTTCTTTTTGCTCACAGAGCATGGAAAAGAAATAGACTACACGAGTACGTAGAAAAAAAAAGTGTTATCACTGGCTGGTAATACCGTGAAAAGAGTTTGTATTGGAGTAAGAAGGATTGAGTGCTTTGTAAGCTAGCTGTACTGGTAGCGTACGAGCAAAAAATGTCCAGTGCAGATTACGTGTACAATCCCCCGTCAGTTGAGAATTAAAAAGGCTTTGGTGTCATTTGAATAAATACATAGAGATGTATAAAATTGAAATAATTAGAAATTTTTGAAGTGTCAATATTTTAACGCTAAAATTGGTTTTCCAATAATTAGACATTTTAAAGTGTCAATATTTTAATGCTAAAATTGTTTTCCAATAATTAGACATTTTAAAGTGTCAATATTTTAATGCTAAAATTGTTTTCCAATAATTAGACATTTTAAAGTGTCAATATTTTAATGCTAAAATTGGATTTCCAATAATTAGACATTTTAAAGTGTCAAAATTTTAATGCTAAAATTGTTTTCCAAAAATTAGAAATTTTTAAAGTGTCAATATTTTAACGCTAAAATTGGTTTTCCAATAATTAGACACATTTAAAGTGTCAATATTTTAACGCTAAAATTGGTTTTCCAATAATTAGACATTTTAAAGTGTCAATATTTGAATGCTAAAATTGTTTTCCAATAATTAGACATTTTAAAGTGTCAATATTTGAATGCTAAAATTGTTTTCAAAAAAATTAGACAGTTTAAAGTGTCAATATTTTAACGCTAAAATTGTTTTCCAAAAATTAGACATTTTTAAAGTGTCAATATTTTAACGCTAAAATTGGTTTTCCAATAATTAGACATTTTAAAGTGTCAATATTTTAATGCTAAAATTGGATTTCCAAAAATTAGACATTTTTAAAGTGTCAATATTTTAACGCTAAAATTGTTTTCCAAAAATTAGACATTTTTAAAGTGTCAATATTTTAACGCTAAAATTGTTTTCCAAAAATTAGACATTTTTAAAGTGTCAATATTTTAATGCTAAAATTGTTTTCAAAAAAATTAGACAGTTTAAAGTGTCAATATTTTAACGCTAAAATTGTTTTCCAAAAATTAGACATTTTTAAAGTGTCAATATTTTAACCCTAAAATTCTTTTCCAATAATTAGACACATTAAAAGTGTCAATATTTTATCGCTAAAATTATTTTCCAATAATTAGACATTTTAAAGTGTCAATATTTTAACGCTAAAATTGTTTTCCAAAATTAGACATTTTAAAGTGTCAATATTTTAACGCTAAAATTGGTTTTCCAATAATTAGACATTTTAAAGTGTCAATATTTTAATGCTAAAATTGTTTTCCAAAATTAGACATTTTAAAGTGTCAATATTTTAACGCTAAAATTGTTTTCCAAAATTAGACATTTTAAAGTGTCAATATTTTAACGCTAAAATTGTTTTCCAAAAATTAGACATTTTTAAAGTGTCAATATTTTAATGCTAAAATTGTTTTCAAAAAAATTAGACAGTTTAAAGTGTCAATATTTTAACGCTAAAATTGTTTTCCAAAAATTAGACATTTTTAAAGTGTCAATATTTTAACCCTAAAATTCTTTTCCAATAATTAGACACATTAAAAGTGTCAATATTTTATCGCTAAAATTATTTTCCAATAATTAGAAATTATCAGTGTCAATATTTTAACGCTAAAATTGTTTTCCAAAAATTAGACATTTTTAAAGTGTCAATATTTTAACGCTAAAATTCTTTTCCAATAATTAGACACATTAAAAGTGTCAATATTTTAACGCTAAAATTATTTTCCAATAATTAGAAATTATCAGTGTCAATATTTTAACGCTAAAATTATTTTCCAATAATTAGAAATTATCAGTGTCAATATTTTAACGCTATATTGTGCAACTGCAATCTTATTCAAAATGCTATTCTTTATTATTTATATGTTGCAAGCAATTTCAAGGCTTGGACCTCCTCTCGTAAGTTTAAAAAAATGTATTAAAGAAAGCTTTGAGTCAACAAATTACTTAATATAAGTAACAGTACAGTAATAAGCCACAAAAAGTCATAAGTCAAGCTAATAAAAAAAATTTTAGTTTTTTTGAACTGATGCGTTTGCTTGTGTCATTTATGTGTGTAGACTTTCTAACGCGTGAGTGCGATTTTTAAAATTTTAGTTTTGTGTTATACGTTTTTACAATATTGTTATAAAAAGTAATATACGTAAGGGGACCATACATAAACTTTAAAAACCCTAAACCAGAGCGACTGCGCTTATTAGCGTATAACGTTTTTTTTTTATTGACGAACTATACAGATTGGCCAGAGAGGCTGGCCTTGACTGCTTCACCGGATTGAGAGGTGGCATAGCTCTTAGGTCGCTTAGCCTGAACCTCTATTGCTAGTAACACAAGGGTCCCCCCGGTGAGTGGTAACCTCGGCTTGGACGGTTACTATGTTACGCGTAAGCATTCCGATCCCAGGGCGCCCGAGAGAACCGAACCACGACTCGGTCTGTAGCTATTTCACGGATAATCTAAGAGACATTCAAAAGCTAAACTAACTTTGAGTTCCACTTCGGGAAAAACTAAATACCAGTTTGAGTCGATTAGAAATTTTTGTCTTTGCTCGTAATATACGTAATATACTTGTAAATGTACTTGGTAATTTCATCATGATCAATAAACGACGATTATGAAATTAGAAGATTACTGTTTTTGGTACAATGGCAATTAAATTGCACTTGTGTGATAGTTTCAGTGTCAATTCAGTGACAATAGCGATTAATGTCCTAATGTCGTGGCTTGAAATCCACCATTCGACCGACCGACTATTGACGTGAAATTAGTTACAATATTGTGTAAAAATTTGTTAGCCTTTTCAATAGTTTTTCTTTGTATGTATTTGTCTAGGATTTAGAATATATAATCTGAACCAATCGTAACGTACGCCAATAGGTCTTAAGAAGAGAAAGCTTAAGGATTTGAAGAAGATTTTTTTTATAACGAACTACACAGATTGGCCAGAGAAGCTGGCCTTGACTGCTTCGCCGGATTGAGAGGTGGCATAGTTCTTAGGTCGCTAAGCCTGAACCTCTATTGCTAGTAACTCGACACAAGGGTCCCCCCGGTGAGGGGTAACCTCGGCTTGGACGGTTACTATGTTACGCGTAAGCATTCCGATCCGAGGGCGCCCGAGAGGGCCGAACCACGACTCGGTCGGTAGCTATTTCACGGATAATCTAAGAGACATTCAAAAGCTAAACTAACTTTGAGTGCCATTTTGGGAAGCGGTTTGAAGAAGATTTAAGGATACTTGAGCAGCGCCACAGATATTTGTTTACAATGACATTTAAAAAATAAAATGCTTAATATTTATCGTTTGTACGTATTCTTTATCTGTTTGCTCGTTCGTTCTTAATTTGTCCGCGTGCGAGCGCTCCCACATACATTACGATCGACGCAAACAAACGCGCCGGATTAGACTGGCCCGTAAGAGCGGTCTGCGAAACTTATACAGGATGTTCCTGTTTATTTTTTATATCATGATGCCGTCATGTCTTTCTGCAGTCTTACGGTTACGCGGTCGAATTACGACGAAGTTTTTCTTAATAAGACCGGAGAATGGTACGGACTGGTACGTCAAAGACACGTAAAATACATGACACAGCTGAACTAAAAAACATAACGATGTATTCGTTAATAGCCGATGTCACTGTAGCCCTACTTCTGCTATTACAATTGCAATTGCTGGTGTACCACTGACACTCGAATATTGTCACAATTGTTAGTATTGATTCACGGAAATAATCTTTGCGAGTAATAACAAAAACGGACAAATCAAATCGAATTAAATATTCAACGTTATTACTCACGGAAGCCCTCTTTGTATTTCCGCATCATCGTAGGAATTACGAAATAGAATTAATCAGAACCTCACCAAACTCAACAAACTACTCTTGACGTACATAAGTTATATGGTAACAAACGTAAAAGTACAGACGAATGGAGAACCTCCTCCTTTTGAAGTCGGTTGAAAATAAGTTCACCCAGTCGAATGTTATCAGGTATCAAATATGCTTCAGTTAAACATTTTCGTTTTCATTATGTAAGTTTCCCGAAGATTTCGATTCCTTTTATTTTAACGATACGATAGTAAAATAACTGAAATTGAAAAATACAACATCCTGTAAACATCAGACCCATTTAAATTGATATAAATTAATCCTTTAGCAATGCGCCCCTCAAGAAAGAAATCCCATTACGTTCAAATTCGATTAACGTTTTAACAGGCACTCCCCCACCCCTAAGCCCGACCCTTGCCCACCCCGGATTTGTACAGTGGAGTTCTAGATGCCGGAAACTTCTGCGCTAGATGTCTGCAGCAAATTAAAGTAGTTAGCGTAACACAGCGATAGTGGAGAGAATTTGCAATTTTATTTCACATTATATAATACACCCTTGTAACCCAGTGAACCCGAGGCCCCTTTTGGTCGCGTTCTACGACAGGCAGGGGATAACGTAGTCTTATTCTTGAGAGCCCAGAACTACAGGGCTGGAATCAATCAGAACCTAACCAAACTTTCATCAAACTACCCTTGAAGTACCTCCAATTCTTTAATTTATCTGTTAATATATTCTGTCGAGCCGTGATAGATCCCCGGTGCCGGCAATGAAGTTGTTTGTTGCAACTTTAAGTGTTGATTTACTGAAACTTTGCTGAGGAAAATCTTTTCTAAGACGTGTGAAGTCTGCCAAATAACTCTCTTTACAGAGAAGGCCTGTGTCCACAACAAGATATGTGACTTTATCTTTTCTTTACTGCTTATTCTGCAGGTTTCGTTGTATACCTTGGCAATATCATTTGAATACTGATTACGCATGGTAAATGAGCTTTAATTTTATCAAAGACTACATATATATCATCCTATGTCCCTAGGTGGGGCAGAGGGCGTCCTGATGAACCTCCATCGCGTTCGATCTTGGGCTTCACGCTTTATCTCGCTCCATGTCTTCCCGATGTTCTTCGCCTCGTCTGCAACTGTGCGGCGCCACGTCTATTTAGGACGGCCGCGCTTGCCTTGCGGATTCAATCAGAACCTAACCAAACTTTCATCAAACTACCCTTGAAGTACCTCCAATTCTTTAATTTATCTGTTAATATATTCTGTCGAGCCGTGATAGATCCCCGGTGCCGGCAATGAAGTTGTTTGTTGCAACTTTAAGTGTTGATTTACTGAAACTTTGCTGAGGAAAATCTTTTCTAAGACGTGTGAAGTCTGCCAAATAACTCTCTTTACAGAGAAGGCCTGTGTCCACAACAAGATATGTGACTTTATCTTTTCTTTACTGCTTATTCTGCAGGTTTCGTTGTATACCTTGGCAATATCATTTGAATACTGATTACGCATGGTAAATGAGCTTTAATTTTATCAAAGACTACATATATATCATCCTATGTCCCTAGGTGGGGCAGAGGGCGTCCTGATGAACCTCCATCGCGTTCGATCTTGGGCTTCACGCTTTATCTCGCTCCATGTCTTCCCGATGTTCTTCGCCTCGTCTGCAACTGTGCGGCGCCACGTCTATTTAGGACGGCCGCGCTTGCCTTGCGGATTCAATCAGAACCTAACCAAACTTTCATCAAACTACCCTTGAAGTACCTCCAATTCTTTAATTTATCTGTTAATATATTCTGTCGAGCCGTGATAGATCCCCGGTGCCGGCAATGAAGTTGTTTGTTGCAACTTTAAGTGTTGATTTACTGAAATAATCTTTGCGAGTAATAACAAAAACGAACTTCAAATCGAATTAAATATTCAACGTTATTACTCACGGAAGCCCTCTTTGTATTTCCGAATCATTGTAGGAATTACGAAATAGAAATAATCCGAACCTCACCAAACTCAACAAACTACTCTTGAAGTACATAAGTTATATGGTAACAAACATAAAAGTACAGACGAATGGAGAACCTCCTTCTTTTGAAGTCGGTTAAAAATAAGTTCACCCAGTCGAATATTATCAGGTATCAAATATGCTTCAGTTAAAGATTTTCGTTTTCATTATGTAAGTTTCCTGAAGATTTCGATTCCTTTTATTATAACGATACGATAGTAAAATAACTGAAATTGAAAAATACAACATCCTGTAAACATCAGACCCATTTAAATTGATATAAATTAATCCTTTAGCAATGCGCCCCTCAAGAAAGAAATCCCATTACGTTCAAATTCGATTAACGTTTTAACAGGCACACCCCCACCCCTAAGCCCGACCCTTGCCCACCCCGGATCTGTACAGTGGAGTTCTAGATGCCGGAAACTTCTGCGCTAGATGTCTGCAGCAAATTAAAGTAGTTAGCGTAACATAGCGATAGTGGAGAGAATTTGCAATTTTATTTCACATTATATAATACACCCTTGTAACCCAGTGAATCCGAGGCCCCTTTTGGTCGCGTTCTACGACAGGCAGGGGATAACGTAGTCTTATTCTTGAGAGCCCAGAACTACAGGGAATCAATCAGAACCTAACCAAACTTTCATCAAAGTACCCTTGAAGTACCTCCAATTCTTTAATTTATCTGTTAATATATTCTGTCGAGCCGTGATAGATCCCCGGTGCCGGCAATGAAGTTGTTTGTTGCAACTTTAAGTGTTGATTTACTGAAACTTTGCTGAGGAAAATCTTTTCTAAGACGTGTGAAGTCTGCCAAATAACTCTCTTTACAGAGAAGGCCTGTGCCCACAACAAGATATGTGACTTTATCTTTTCTTTACTTTTCATTCTGCAGGTTTCGTTGTATAAGAACCTTGGCAATATCATTTGAATACTGATCACGCATGGTAAATGAGCTTTAACTTTATCAAAGACTACATATATATCATCCTATGTCCCCTAGGTGGGGCAGAGGGCGTCCACAGTGAACCTCCATCGCGTTCGATCTTGGGCTTCACGCTTTATCTCGCTCCATGTCTTCCCGATGTTCTTCGCCTCGTCTGCAACTGTGCGGCGCCACGTCTATTTAGGACGGCCGCGCTTGCGCTTTCCTTGCGGATTCCAATCAAGGGCCTGCTTGGGAATGTGATCGGCATCTCTTCGGAGGGTATGGCCGATCCAGTTCCATTTACGACGCCTTATTTTCTGTCGTGAAAGCCCGATCGACCTCCAAAAAAAAGACTACATACGAGTATGCAATTAGCCATAGAATAAAGTGGTCGACGTTGAGTACTATGCACACAAATAGTATTTGAATTAGATTCAGAGAGGTAAATTTAAAATAACTTTATTACACGAACGTGTATACGCCGAATTCTGTTTAACATCTACTTTCCCATGCAAACACCAAATCAAACAGGTCCAACATCTTCGATTACACTCTTTTATCACCGACTTAGGGTGGCCATGATTTGTCAATTTATTTATGTATTAAAAAATATAAATAAGCTCTCAGATCCTTTTCACCCTAATCCTAGCATGGTAGACAGACACATCTTTCGCTTTCTGCTTTTCGCCAAGCTTATTATGTCCCATATGTATTGGTATAGGTAATGAGCCAATCGCCGATCGTCAAAAATTTATGCAAGTGGTTTCTTGACGTGACAACGTCTTGTAAATTAATGAATACTGGATGTCATTCGAGCAAAATGTTCCGTTACGCTCGAGCCGAGTGTTCGATTTGAGAGAGAAAGAGAACGCAAATTTTTGTTCAGAGAAGTAGAAAAAAATACTTCAATTTTGTTGTAATAAAGTGTGTTCCTAGTACACGTTGTCATAAATTTAACGTCCAAGCGTCGCGCTCAGACACCTGAGATTTTTGTTCTATAAAAACCAAATAAATAGGCAAATCAATAGTACAAGTCGACTAGGATTTCAACCCGAGGCCATGTTGGAATGACATAAACTTAATGTAAAATATTTCCATCGTGTCATCAGCCATACGCGTTTGTACTCTTGTTATTAATTTACCGAATAAAATGTCTTTTCCTTCATCAGATCGTAAGTCGACTAGCAAGGCTATCACTGTTTATATATGTGCAGGAACTAATGTTATGTGATCTTGTATACGTGGGAGTCACGAGTGCTGAGTTCTACGAATGTCACCAGATCATTTTCTTCCTAGAACGTTGCGTCGATGTGGTTTTTTTACGAGTACCAATATCTGTTTTGTTTTAATTTGACTTAAAAAAAGAGAAGGTTCTCGATTAGTATATATTTTTTTAATGTTTGTCCACTCATAGCGCCATCATTTATGATCCGATTTCTTTTTTATTTTATAGGTTTTGGTTTCAATTAGGTCACATATTGAATGGACGGTCCATAGGTACAATTTATATTAATTTACTTTGCATAAACATTATTTGAACCGCGTGATTCAAGGTTAGTTGGCATAGGACATAGGATTCGAAGATATACCGGTGACCATGAATCATAAGAGGTAAGGTTTATGACTATCAAAGTTGATGTAAGTATTCCTTGATGGCAGCTGGGATTGGAACCCTGTCCATGACATTTCAAGATAGATGGTAAGCCACTAGGATATCACCGGTTTAAAATTTAATTCTTAAAGAGACAATTCCTTTAAAATGCATTGTTTATGGTGACCCTAACCAATGTACAAACACTCAATGGGGATCGGTCGCGAGTCCGAGTCAAATAGTTATTCGAATACGGAATCGATTTCTGCTCGATGTTCCGACTCCCATGGGGCGGCTGCGGCCGCAAAATGTGATTCTATTATCGCTGAATCGGCACCGATTGCTGTTCTAGTGGCGTAGAGTGGTCGTGTACATGACTTATTGGATGCACGGGTATTATAGGTTTTACGCTTTTTGTTTGTTAGAACAAAATATTTGTTCTAGTGAACTACTTGGCATTCTCTCAGTCTATGATACGTGATACGGAGAGAAATGACGAAGCTTAGTGAGAAGCGTGCTCCGATTGTTGTACCTGCCCACCCCGCGAGAGTTTAAAGGATGTCAGAGCATATTTTTGAAGTTATACTTATTAATTTTAATGTTAGCTGAAACCAATCTTCTCAGTCTTGAGCACAGGCGTAAGGTAGCTAGCCTTTCGGTTTTCTACAGATTGCATTTTGGAGAGTGTGCTCAGGAACTACATGATCCAATTCCCCCATCCCCTTTCCACCATCGGACAACAAGACGCACTGCGGGATTTCATCCTTTTGTTGTGAACATTCTTCAAACCCGAACGAAGCGCTTTGCTTCGTCTTTCATTCTTCGTTCAGTAAAGGACTGGAATCATTTGCCCGCGTCGGTCTTTCTTTCCGATTACAATGTGCATATTTTCAAGAGTAGAGTGAATAGGCATTTACTAAGCTAGTGCGCCTTACCATCCAGGACTGCATTTCCACTTAACATCAGGTGGGATCGTGGTCAAGAGCTTGCTTAGAGAGTATAATAATAAAAAAAAATTGACTGGATTTTATGTATCAATCCTTTTCCCGTCCTTTCATTAAGTTAAAGTTAAAGTTACAGCCTTTATACATGTCCCACTGCTGGGCACAGGCCTTCTCTGTAAAGAGAGTATAAGGGCATAGTCCGCCACGCGGCCCTAATGCGGATTGGCAGATTTCACACGCCTTAGAAAGTTTTTCTAACACATGTATATCATTTTCACGACATTTTCCTAACCGTGACGATGGTAAATCAGCATGTAAAATTGCAACAAACCAACATATTGGTGCCGGCACCGGAGATCATAGCTGGCGTACTATTTAACTTGAGACAGCCTTCCCGAATTGGCACTCAGAGTTAGTTTAGCTTTTGAATGTCCCTTAGATTATCCGTGAAATAGCAACCGACCGAGTCGTGGTTCGGCCCTCTCGGGCGCCCTCGGATCGGAATGCTCACGCGTGACATAGTAACCGTCCAAGCTGAGGTTACCCCTCACCGGGGGGAACTTTATCTCAAGTTACTAGCAATAGAGGCTCAGACTAAGCGACTAATGCCACCTTTCCATCCGGTGAAGCAGTCAAGGCCAGTTTCTTTGGCCAATCTGTGTAGTTCGTCAAAAAAAACTGGAGACGGAATACTGAGCTGTCACGACTAAGACTTATAAGGTTTTCTAATAGACGCCATTTGCAGAACTGGCCCAAGCTGAATTGGGTCTACGTGGGTAGTTCAAATAAAAAAAGAATCATTAAAATTAGTTGACCCGGTCGAAAGTGATGAAATAACAAACATTTAAAAAAATACAGACGAAATGAGAACCTCGTTTTTGGAGTCGGTTAAAAATAAGTTACCAATTTTAGGAATTTGCTGACAAAGTACGTCATTATTTCATAGATTCTATAATAGTTTCGCATCTCTAACTCAAAATTTGTTTTATAAAACTTATCCTCTACAAGTCGTACTGACATAAAACCACAGGCTTTCTATGTAAAGAGAGTGTAAGGGCATATTCCGTTACGCGGCCTTAGTGCGGATTGGCAGATTTCACAGGTCTAAAAAAGTTTTTCTAACACATGCACATATTTTTCACGACATTTTCCTAACCGTGACGATGGTAAATCAGCATGTAAAATTGCAACAAACCAACATTTTGGTGCCGGCACCGGAGATCATAGCTGGCGTACTATTTAACTTGAGACAGCCTTCCCGAAGTGGCACTCAAAGTTAGTTTAGCTTTTGAATGTCCCTTAGATTATCCGTGAAATAGCAACCGACCGTGTCGTGGTTCGGCCCTCTCGGGCGCCCTCGGATCGGAATGCTTACGCGTGACATAGTAACCGTCCAAGCCGAGGTTACCCCTCACCGGGGGGACCTCTATCTCAAGTTACTAGCGATAGAGGTTCAGGCTAAGCGACCTAAGAGCTATGCCACCTTTCCATCCGGTGAAGCAGTCAAGGCCAGTTTCTCTGGCCAATCTGTGTAGTTCATAAAAAAAACTGGAGACAGAATACTGAGCTACCACGACTAAGACTTATAAGGTTTTCTAATAGACGCCATTTGCAGAACTGGTCCAAACTGAATTGGGTCTACGTGGGTAGTTCAAATAAAAAAAGAATCATCAAAATTGGTTGACCCAGTCGAAAGTTATGAAATAACAAACATATAAAAAAATACAGACGAAATGAGAATCTTGTGTTTTGGATTCGGTTAAAAATTTAAATTTCACTTCTATCACATCCAGAGAAGTATCGAACTGAATGTCATACACGGGAGTACGATACAATATAACACAGGGAATGACAATGAGCGGACACCCAGTGCGCCAGAGTACCACATTGATTTCGCTAATCCTGCGGGAATCTTAATGGGCATGCTCAATGCGGGGGAAAATTACAGCGGCACGTGGCGTAGTGGCCGCTATTCCAAAAAGTATTTTTCTTATAAAAAAAAAATTAATGTGCTTTACATGAATTTTTGGTGAGTGGCTAAAAATGTGTGAGGTCGAGCGTTGATTAATTCCAACCGCTTTCTCTCAACTTCTTGCTTTAATCTCATCAGTTCCTCGCAGTCGAGTTTAGAGTCGATGGCCCTGCCTGGTGAAAACAGATCACAATGAATAATGCCTGTGAATATATCCAGGTCACAATGAGTAATGCCTGTAAATAATGTGTGTGAATGCCCTGCCAATACCACCAGGGATTGGAAGCGCATTCAATTACTCATTGTGAGTTAACCCGGGTTTCGCCAGTCTGTGAAGCCTGACCGGCCTACGACTACGACCTTTTTCGCACGTTCTTGTCTACGTGATCCACTTTTCTTCACCAGTTATCAGCTTATACAAAAATAGTTCGGTTTAATTACGCCGTAATAAACAATCACAAACAAGTACACGGTTCATTAGATTTCTTTCAGTGAGCTCGTGAGGTCCCCATATATAGACCCAAATATCGAGCTTTTTTGTGAACCCAGTTTTTCCAAATGCGCCAAAACTATTTTGTGGTCAATTCCTAGTTCTTCAATTACGTCGTAACTACTGATATGCTGATCTTGCTTCACTTTTTCAAAAATGGCATCCATTTTATCTGTAATAGGGCGACCAGAGCGACGTGCATCTTTGACATCAAAACCCTTAAACCAAATTAGTGCTCCTCTCAGACACTGCACTAGGTCCATAAACATTACTAATTTTTTTCGCAGCTTGCGTAGTATTTGTACCTTTTTTGTAGTAAAATATTAAAATGTATTGAATTTCTTCATTAGATACATTCATCTTGACAGTACGAAAACATTCATAAAAATTTTCCTAATTTGAATTTGGAATTATTTTAAAATTAAAATTTAAACTTTGAATGATACCAAAACCAGCCAGATACAAAAGCACCCTAGGCATTACTAAAAATTAGCACTGTGGCAGCCTTATGACTGCACATGCTGGGATCTCACCGGGGAGACCCTTGTGTCGAGTTACTAGCAATAGAGGTTCAGGCTAAGCGACCTAAGAGCGACGCCGCCTCTCAATCCGATGAAGCAGTCAAGGCCAGCTTCTCTGGCCAATCTATGTAGTTCGTAATTAAAAAAAAGGGACAGCGCCCAATGTTGGCATCACTTTTATTGTCTATTCTTTCTTAATTCAACTATATATTATCTTTATTTTTAATGTCTTTCATATTGTGTTTGCAATGGGAAAATGTCTATCTGTTTCTTGTTATTAACTATCGTAATAATACAATTGAATAACTAAATCACTGAATGCATTTTAATTGAAAATAATTAGTTTTGTCTGACATTTTACTATATTTGGAAGTGGTAAAATAGCTCAGTTTTCCATTAGCACGATAGGTACAGATAATAGACGTCATTGCGTCGGCTCGTTACCGAGATACGGGGGTGCAGGGGACCCTATTATGTCAACTGACAGGTCCGAGGGCACCCGGGGGGGAATTATTTCAGTTTTGTTGATTTATGATCGCCTTGGGAGCGGTAGGTGTTTGTTTTTGGAAGCTACAGCTATAATTAGCGGTTTAATACCACGATAGTGCTCCTGTATTGTTCTGTCATAATTTAACATGTTTATTAATAAATGGAGAGTCATTTTGTTTGTCCGCCGTAACTGAAAAATCTATAGAAGTGATAGTGATACTTATACCATAAGATTCGGCAAATTTCCGACTGCATTGGCCTGTGTTAGTCCGTAAATTTTTTTTAATTTACTTTTTATGGGGTATAAACTAGTGCTTGACCACGATTCTGCAATCTGCAGAATGAGAACGCTTCTTTCACTTTCACTGCTTTTAATTCTTCTTCTTCTTCATGTGCCTCTCCAAGGCAAGGGTGGGGCCTTTGTCGTCTACCGATGTGGACTCGGGAAGAAGGCGGCGGCTGCACTGAAAAGGCACAGGGGGGAGGGAGTAACCATATAATTGATAACCAGAGAAGGTGAGGGAGTGACTTCCCCCCCCTCTGGACGTGCTCTCCGAAGAGCACAGTGCAGAGGGGCTCCGGTGCGTTTCACTCGGAGACGCAGATCCCGGAGCCCCTCACTATGCACCTAGGAAGGGCCACCGGAGGGTTTTAGTGGGTAAGAACATATCATAGATACCATACCATAAAGATACCGCGCCTTCTGAGTGGAAGACGGTGTATCTTGTTGAAGATTTCCCCCCGTCAACACAAAAAAGGTACAAGATCTTACGCTGCTTGATTATTTTGACCAATTCGATGCTCTTCTGCATTCGGGCAAGAACTTCAATGTTGGATACCTTATCCGTCCAGCTTATACGGAGAATCCTCCGATACGTCCATTTGGGAAAGTGGCATACGGGTGGAATGCCTCCCTCTGTTATTTTTACACGTGTTCTTTGTCGTCTAGTGTGCCGCCGGTAAATAAAATTATCACAGAATAATAAAGAATAATTAAATTATATTTGATAAATTTGTTAAATTAAAATATACAATTTGGAAAATGTCAAGACAAAAAGTGATTAAAAGTGAAAGGAAAATCGTTGACATGTGTCTTTTTTAATAAATTTTCTAATTCCAAATATAAAATAAATAATTTTATCGTCTAAAATACTTTTTGGTAATTGGCGATTGCATGTCGCCATATCCACATTTCAAAAGCTTCGATTATGCCGTTAATTAAACGTAGCTAATTTATAACAAAATATATAATGGCAGAATTTGCTTATTTTAAAAATGAAAGCGTCCGTTGGTGCGTACTTAATTTCTTATTACGCTAATTTTGTATAAAGACATCAAAACCGCGGCGTTCGGCGGCAATTTGAATTTGGAAGGGCATTAGAGTCGTTTATTTTAATTTACACGCCGTTGACTTTGAATGGCGAAGTACGGCCGGTGGAAAAAGTTTCCTAACTACCCTCCGCATGTCGTGTCCAGACACAAAGGCGGCAAGTATAAATTTTCCACACTATTTAACATCGACATTGACACGTGATTGTATTTAACTACATTTGCATAATCAAATTTATTAAAAGTAAAATTAAAATATTACGCCAATAATTCCATTAGCGCGAAGTGTAAAATTTATGCGCCCAGCTTTATTATTGATGTTATATGGATCTAATAACTCAACTTTGTACGGTATGTATTTATAAATTACATAGTAAAAACCCCACATAAGGCCATTCCCCCCAGAAGGCGGGGTATCTTTTTCAAGATTTCCTCCTCGTTAACAAAAAAAAAATGTATTTTCATGACGCTGAAATTGCAACACTCCTATGTAATAGTTCTTAAAAGCAGACAGTGATTTTGTGCATCTTTGTGGCAGAGCATTACAGAAGCCGTCGCACCCTCTCGGTACCTCTCGTTCCATTCGTCAATCGACTCCAAACGGATCTGTCTCTTGACAAATGAAACTGGGCACCGATCGTAAACAGGGGCCCTCTTTGTCTTAGTTGCGGCCTCCTTTGCAATGCATCCGCTCTCATTCCCTTCCACCGGCAGAGCATTACAAAGTCGGTCCGCTTCTACTCAGAAAGATTTACTCAAGAATTTTGTAGCATGCTTTGGCATTTGGATTTATTTTTTTTTGGATAAGTTTAGTATCATGTCAATGGTATGAAAATGTCATTGAATACGATCATTCAATGACAGTTCGGGTGTCATCGTATTCCGATAAAGATCCGAGTTTTCCCGAAGGAAAATAATTTCTTACTACATCTGTACAAAGTTTTGACTTCACGTATTGATATAATGATTTATTACTTCTTTAGTTGTAGTATAAGTGAATAGAAAGGGCGATTCACCACATCTACGTGCCGTTATACCAGTTATATATAACATCAGGTCATCTTGCGATCAAGTATAGCGTTTGGCGGCACCAATAAAAACATAGAAAGAACTAATTGACAGCCAATTAAAACAGACGTGGCAAAACTCATTTGTCTTAATTAAGTTGCCGATTAATCCGAAATTAGTAACGCAATTGTTCCCTAAGTTAATTCAGAAGCAATTTGAAGCGTTTCGCGCGCTGCGACCGAACGATAGCTTTGACATTTCTCTTTAAAACATAATGGAATAAAGAAACGGTAAACTGGCAACCCTCGTTTGGGGGAGCACTTCGTTACTGGCCGTGTAGTTCGACTAAGTTATTTTGATTTTTTATGTACATAAACTTAAAGTTTGAGAACACAATTATATTTACGAATAAACACACAACACACGTTAATATTTATTTTTGACTTATCCCCTTTTTGGACTCTATTTTGTAATATTTCCTTATATTGTTTAGCCAATTAAATAATTAATTTCATACATTAAAACGCAAAATGTACGCACGTTTTACTTACATACAAACTTTATGTTTATAATATATATCCCACTGTTGGGCGAAGTCCTTCTCTGTAAAGAGTATAAGGGCATAGTCCACCACGCGACCCTAGTGCGGATTGGCAGACTTACGCAAGTAGGTTGCGTGGTAAATCAGCAAATAAAATTGCAACAACAAATTTATTGGTGCCGGTACCGGGGATCGAACTCGGGTTGCTAGCGTACTATGCAACTTGAGGCGCCCGGACACTGAGCTACCACGGCTCTCTTACGGTACACCTAATTATTATTAATTCATTTAGAATTCGCGGAAGGCCCTGTCACCCCTCAGATGGACCGGAATTGCGAGTGCCGCCCAACTGTTTCGCCACGCAAGAGACAGAAAGAGATATGGTGAACTGACTGCTAACCTTCGCTGTAGGAGAGGCACTATAAGAAGAAGAAGAATTATAATTATATTACACCATTTAATTGTATTGCGCCTGCAGATTTATACAGATCTACGCATGGGGCTTTGGGCTTCGAAAATATACCAAAGAACTCCTAAAAGTCGAAGTTACTTGCGATAGAGGTTCAAGCTAAGCGACCTGAGAGCTATGCCACCTCTCAATCCGGTGAAGGCAAGCTTCTCTGGCCAATCTGTGTAGTTCGTCATAAAAAAAAGGTTCAATATGTTTCCCAAGGTCGTTGTTCACAAGAAAAATTATAATTGATGAAAATTATTAACGGCAAGCATCAAGAATAATAAAGCGGGGCATACCGTAATGCCAGAGGTAGCACCATTCATAGCGAATCACCGTACAAAATGATATTATTTGTAACGTAATCCGCGAACAACTATACGCGAGATTGATATTACACAGGGGTGAAATTGACATTAATTTATATGGATACGGTTTAAAAATGTATAATGGGTGGGTTGCCGACGCTAATAAAGTCCCTTGAGACGTGCGCGAGCTGTGTCGCCGAATAATTTATATTTGTAGTGTTAACTTGTGTCGATATTCTTAATTGACTTCATTAATTGGATAAGTATCCATTTAAAAAAACAACCAAAAACAATAAAACCTTTTTTTATTTTATACAATATGTAATATTTACAATTTCACTAGATTGAACGATGACAGAATTCTGAACGATGGGGCCTAAACCCTTTTAACCGACTTCAATAAAGAAGGAGGTTCTCAATGCGTCTGTATTTTTTTTTTGTAAATCGATTTCGAGTTATTTTTTCATTGAAAAGTATCATTTGTGTTTTGTTGAAATAGGTAGGTCTTGTAGTTCTGGGCTCTCAAGAATAAGACTACGGTATCCCCTGCCTGTCGTACAAGGCGACTAAAAGGGGCCTCGGGTTCACTGGGCAACAAGGGTGGGGGCCTGCGTCGTCCACCAAAGTGGACCCGGGAAGAAGGCGACATCGGCTGGCCCGTGTCGCCTTTCGCTGCGAGGGCACAGGGGAGGAGGGACGTGCTCCACGTGAGATCCCGGAGCCCCTCGTCATGCACCAAGGAAAGGGCCACCGGGGAAGTTTTAGTGGGTAAGATCCCCACATAACCGCCGCCTTCCCCCCAGAAGGCGGGGTATCTTTGTGAAGATTTCCTCCCCGTCAAAAAAAAAAAAGGTAGGACCAGGGAAGCCCTAAAATCGTGCTTTTTGTAAAGAGTGCTTTTTGATTGTAATATTGGAACTTATGTAATCCAAGACTAAGTAAGTAATCCATACTAGTTTCAGCCACTTCTTCTCCCAGCGCCAACGCTTCCGGAAGTGGCACTCAAAGTTAGTTTAGTTTTTGAATGTCCCTTAGATTATCCGTGAAATAGCAAAAGAGCGAGTCGTGGTTCGGGCCTCTCGGATGCCGAGGAGAGGTAATCCTTTACCGGGGAGACCTTGTCAAGTTACTAGCGATGGAAGTTCAGGCTAAGCGACTTAAGAGCTATGTCACCTCCCAATCCGGAGCAGTTAAGGCCAGCTTCTCTGGCCAATCTGTGTAGTTCGTCATAAAAAAAAGGTTCAATATGTTTCCCAAGGTCGTTGTTCACAAGAAAAATTATAATTGATGAAAATTATTAACGGCAAGCATCAAGAATAATAAAGCGGGGCATACCGTAATGCCAGAGGTAGCACCATTCATAGCGAATCACCGTACAAAATGATATTATTTGTAACGTAATCCGCGAACAACTATACGCGAGATTGATATTACACAGGGGTGAAATTGACATTAATTTATATGGATACGGTTTAAAAATGTATAATGGGTGGGTTGCCGACACTAATAAAGTCCCTTGAGACGTGCGCGAGCTGTGTCGCCGAATAATTTATATTTGTAGTGTTAACTTGTGTCGATATTCTTAATTGACTTCATTAATTGGATAAGTATCCATTTAAAAAAACAACCAAAAACAATAAAACCTTTTTTTATTTTATACAATATGTAATATTTACAATTTCACTAGATTGAACGATGACAGAATTCTGAACGATGGGGCCTAAACCCTTTTAACCGACTTCAATAAAGAAGGAGGTTCTCAATGCGTCTGTATTTTTTTTTTGTAAATCGATTTCGATGATTCATTTTTAATCAAAGTATGTACTACAAGGGTTGTTTGATGAGAGTTTGGTACCTGATTATTTTTATTTCGTAGTAATCTTATGATAGTTCGGAAATAATGGTTGTCAAATATCTCCCTTCCGCCTTTTGTCTTTTGAATTTCGCGGCTATGTACAAAGCGCTACAGAGCTCGTATCTAGCAATACTATACATAATTTGAAAGGTCTTGACATAACCTACAAAACGACGCTATGCATAATTAGTTTGGATATTGCGTTCAACAGTTATAGACGTGTAAACATGGAGTTCACTAACGCCGAAATTCGCGCTATTTTAAAGTTTTCCTTCGTCAAAGGCAAATCCGCTAGAGAAACGTTCCGTGAGATTAATGGTGTTTTGGGGATGGTACTCTATCACTTCGAACCACAGAGGAATGGTTTCGACGATTCAGAGCCGGTGAAAACGACACCATGGATAAGCCAGCCGGCGGAAGACCTGTGACGACAAATACCGACCAAATCATGGACTACATCGAGTTAGACCGGCATGTGGCATCTCGTGACATCGCCCAGGAGATGGGAGTTAGTCACCAAACCATTTTAAACCATCTGCAGAAGGCTGGATACAAAAAGCTTGATGTTTGGGTGCCGCATGACACAAAAGGCGGAAGGAGATATTTGACAACCTAAATACAAAGACGGGCGACCGCGCGTAATAACGTTTAACGTTGGATTCGATTTGAAGTCGGTTTTGTTTTTACTCGTAAAATCTATGTTATATTGTCTGTTTGCAAAAACTTAAATTAAAAAAAAAGAAATAACCCCACGCCAAAAGGTGATTATAACGTGAAAACGGCGCGAAATTTCGAAACGTTCGTGAATGATGGATTGGTTAATTGTGTTGGATGACGTAGAGGCGGGCGTCCAGTGACGCTTTGTCATGGTAAACTTTCTTTTTTATCTGTGGTTTCATAAAGCGCGGGAATTTCAAGTAACTGCGGGCTTGTTGACAGTTGCAACATTGATTGATGCTTTTACGACATTATGATTTGATAATAATGTTATATTTAAAAATATATATATAAACTTTCTTAGAGAAATAATGTCGGAGACACATGAACATTTATATAAATAGTTCATTTGTATTATTTTAATATATTCATAATTTTTTTTTAAATAGCATTTCAGCATAGTAGCCACTCAAATGTTTAACATAAAAGATGTTGGAGCCAGAAAGACGGGAAAGGAAGTTATTATCAATAACTTCTGAATACAATACCAAATTTTTATTAAAAAAATCCGCCACCTGGAGGCAACAGTCAGTAGTAAAAATTTATTAAAAATAAAATTTTAATGAAAATTACTGTATTAATATAATGTAATACTGTAGTTTATATTTTTATAATGAAATATAAATATCAAATAAGACTATCGACACCTGTGTTAGTCGCGATTTAGTTCTATTTATTTATTTTTTTCTAAAAAAAGCTAAGCATCAGTTACTACTTATTGCATCAGTTATCAGGCTTATCTGCCAGTGAAAGTCACGTCAAAATCCGTTTCAGAAGCCGGAACAGACTACTTATATAATATAAAAGAATAGGCATTTACTAAGCTAGTGCGCCTTACCATCCAGGACTGCATTTCCACTTAACATCAGTTGGGATCGTGTAATAAAATATGTATAAAGTGCTTGATAATACATTGCTCCAACCGGCAGCACAACCAAGATGTTTGTAGCCGACGTTCGCGATGCTTACCGCGTATTCAAGGACTTCGAGCACTGCAACCTCAGCTCACAATTCCTGATAGGGCATGGAGGCAACAAATCGTACCTAAATAAATATAGGTTAACTGCGGATCCATTCTGTGCCTGCGATGGGTCGAGCGAGGAAACTGTGCCGCATATCATCATACACTGCCCAAGATTCGCAACACACCGCCATGACTGCGAACACAGAATGGACACCGCCATCACCGCGGACAACATAGTCAGCATAGATGCCGCCGATGCCAGAGAACTTTATTCCTGGAATACTGTGAGCTAGTTATGTTCTTAGTCGCAAAAGCTAACGGCTCAATAGTAGCAAGAAGAGGAACGAAGAAATATCCTTAAAGGAGGATAATATATATATATATTTTACAAAGGGACCAACGTTGTTGCAAAAATTTTAGCAACAGGCTCATAGGGCCCTAAATGGGGTCATATAAAAAAAAATACATTGCTCTTTAAAATCTAAATTAAACTAATTTCAAACACAAGATCCAATCACGATTAATGTTAGTAATATATTATCTAAAATTATGAAATATAAAATTGACTATCACTTACATTCCCCAGACAAATAAATATAATTTCCTCTGGCAACAAATAATAATTGAAGTATGCCCTGCCGTGATAAAAACACCTAATCAAACAAACAAGGGTTGCCAGGATTTATCGTCAACCGATCTGACGACACAATCTCCCGCCAAATTGCGATTTGATATCTAATATCTTTTGACAATCACCCCTAGCTATCTCGTATTCCTTACTAATAATGTCATCATTCCTTACTTTGTATTAATTTTTTGTATTATGTTTCAAAAATATACAGAATGTTTCTTGAACGAGTATTTCCCTGTACAAACGAAAATCAAAATCTAAAAAAAATCCCAACAACGGTTCACAAATGAGGGCGAGGAGATACAGGCGTCAAAATCCAAACTGATTAGTCAATTGAGAACCTCGTCCTATATTGAACTTAGTTAGGAATGTTATTTAGAATGAGTTTAATATTATATGAAAATTGATTATAATTCTTAATCTAATCCGAAAGTAAAAAATTGTACACATATTTTGAACCAACAAAAGGATTCCATTACTTTGTATTAACACGCGCTAGGAACTTATGGAATCAACTGTCACCAGCAGTGTTTTCGAACCTATAGGATTTGGGCACCTTCAAGAAATAAGCCTACCTATCTCACAGGCTAACAACGCACCTGCTTCTCCCCCGGTATTGTGGACGTTAAACATGGGCGACGGTGATCACTTAAGATTGGGTGATTAGCTTAATTCCTCGTTTATATAATAAATGACACACTTTAATATTACTTTCTATTGCACATTATGTTAAATATGTTTTTTAAATATTTTAAGCTGTGTATGTATACCGTCTGTCTGTCAACAACATAATTTTAACACAAAAGTCAACATATTTTGTTACTATATAAATAAATACAATTTACAAATTCGCTTTATTAACACCCATATTTCTGTGGAAACATAATCATCGGTTAAATTTACTCCTTACCTGCCCCTTTTTAATATATCGCCTATCTAGTCCATTTACCTCCGTCTAAGGCGCCCTCTATCGACCCTACAACTTATGTGTTATAAAGTTTCTGCATGAAATGACAATAAAAAGAATGTAAGGATAATAATAGCGGGTCGTGCCTGTCGGACTGAGTCAGAAATGCCAGATAAAAAAAAAGACAGAAAGAAAAAAAGTTTCTTCATCTTTCTTCCCTCATTCATCCTTTCTATAAATTTCTAGTCTCGATTCCAGTCTCAAAATTCTTTCTCATTATATATATAACTACATAGTCTTATGAAAGTAATTTTAAGCAGTGAATGTCAGTTTTTATTTTCTCAAATGTTAAAGTTTATATTGTGTATTCTTTTTGAGAAATAAATTTCTTTAAACCGATATACAAATATATAGTCAAATATAAGAATAAAAATTGAGTTTTAATAACATTTTTTCGCCTTTGGCACAATTTTCTGAATTCTCTAGCCTATTACATTACATTGTAACATTTTGAACGGGTCACGTGCCGCGCTTGTGCCACGGCACGAGTTTGACAGCTATATAAACATGGCCGCCGATAGCGGAATCAAATTGTTATTAATAATATATCAGCAAACGTATAGTTCTTTACGAGGGTTATTGTGCAAATATAATTTTTGTAATTGGCCTTCGTTCATCCCTTGTTATTTTCAAAGATTTAAAGTCAACCACATTAATGCATAAATGTAGGGGATAGTTGAATAGTTAGAAGTGACTTCTTTGTGAAATAATTTATTATCTGTGAGTGTTCTAATAGCAAAATAAGTATAGATCCATATGAAATATATTGTACATTAAATACTCTTTGATCGCGAAATTTCGCGTTGTGGGTGTACAGGAAAAATAATATAAAATAAGTATAATTCCAAGTAAAAACAAAAACCAACTCAAAATATCAAAATGATAAACATTAATACGCGCGGACACCACACTGTTTTTTTCGTCAGTATCATAGTTCTATTACGAATTCGAAATCGAAATTCTGTCGATTATATTCATTCATTCACATTCATCCTTTTTGTCGTTATGGAGTACTTATCTAGTCTTGCATTATTATAAACTTACCAATATCACAATCAAGAAGCATTCTTTCATATAAATTTTAGGAAGTTTATATCTTCAAAACCAAAATTCCCATTATTTTAATACTTTTAAGCAAGCCTATGCCAACAAAATTTAAAATTGAAACCAAATCCTTTCAAACAAAAAACATGATTTTGAAATCGGCTTACAAATTATGACACTTTTAGGGTACAAACATTAAAAATAAAAAACAAGATTTGAGAACCTCAATTTTTGAAGTCGATTGTGTAATAATAAAAATTGTGACGAAATGAAAACCTCCTTCTGTGAAGTCGCTAATAACATCAGAGACTTACGTACACACAGACATCGTAACACGCTGTCTACGTATAGTACGATTAATTTACATACTAATTTATCTTGTAATTAAGTACACCGCAAATTGCTATCTCAGCCCTTCATAATCCTTTCGTGCTGTTGCTTGTACCGTTTAACGATGGTATAGCGTGGATATGCCTGTGTAATTTATCATACCTTTAAAGTAACATTAATTTTCCTTTAGGATAAAGCAACATTCTAACTTCGCAAACACCTCAATGCCTGAATACGAAAACTTCAACAAATCCGTCCTCATCTAAGACCAGACGAGCAGATCCTTGGACTTTAAATGCTTAGCAAGTTGGAGTGGCAGCGGGTTAGTGACATCTGCCGTGACGGCGGAAAGTCTTGACGTGGAGGCCATGCATGGATCGGAGAAACGTTGGACGTTCTCCCTCCAGATTCGACTTTCTGAAGATAGCCGGAGAAAGGATGATGTTGATGTTACTTCTTTTGGCATTTGGGAAAACAGATATAACTGTATTTTTTAGTGTTTCCCAAAGTTTGAGTTTTAATGGAATTATATGAGCTAGCTAACACAGTTTTGACAACATAATAATTATTTTATCATAAAAAAAATCCCAGGTGTGTGGGCGCAAGGCGCTCGGACGTTAAATTCGTGACAACGTTTCCTAGATACACAAGTTATTACAACAAAATTGAAGTATTTTTTTGTACTTCACTGAGCACAAATTTGCGTTCTCTATCTCTCTCACCGCGCTCTCGCTTTACACAGAACTATCGGCAATTCTCGGGAACTCTCGGCTCGAGCGTAATGGGATATTTTGCGCGAATAACATCCAGTATTCATCAATATATAAGAAGTTGTCACGTCAAAAGCAGGAATTTTATATATATCAAACGAAAGGTGTATGCATAGAAAGTTACACCATATTCTATTTTCCCAAATACGACATAAGAAGTGGAACTAAAAGAATTTAAAATAATTCAAGGGCGCGTCCCCTCTATTCTGGCGGTCGCTTGCGGCTGGTGTTGACACGCAGTCGACAGACACGGATTAAGGTTATCTGCATCACAAAGCCGTCCTGCACCGTGGAATTGCTGTCGATTGCTCGCCGCCACTGCGAACTCCGCACTGCTATGAGTGCCGTGTACCTTAAATAACCTTATATTTTTAAAATTAAATTTCAAAGTGTTTGCAATCGCCCTCATTTCGCACACAAACGCACACACACATAGTCACATACGCACACTACAAAACTATCATATATTCCTACACATATTTATCTCTCTCTCTAGTGTCGGTCCCTCATGTCTGAGGATCGTGGTCACCATCAGGGTTGCACCTGGAGCGGATGATTTGCTTCCACCGGCTTCTGTCCTGTCCGTCTCTTACAGCACTGTAAAATTTGGAGGACGACGAGTCTTTTACTTGGTCGGACCACCTTGTTGGTGAACGGCCGCGAGATCTTTTTCCTGCGGTGTTCCCAACTACGATCAGTTTATCCAGACTTTCGTCGCCTCTGCGCATTGTGTCCGAAATGTTACACATGTTTATATACACATCTGAAGTAATACTTCACCAAAACAAATTAGCTTAAATTTGTGTTTTAATTAACTATGTACACTATTTTTGATAATGTATTGAGGTGGAGAGTTGATTACTTGAGACACAGGATCCGTGCTTTTTTTTTTGACGGGGGGGAAATCTTCAGAAAGATACCCCGTCTTCTGGGGAGAAGGCGGCGGTTATGTGGGGTTCTTACCGACTAAAACCTCCCCGGTGGCCCTGTCCTCGGTGCCCTTGCCTCGGGCTCCGGGATCTCAACGTGGAACGCACCGGAGCCCCTCTGCACTGTGCTCAAGGAGAGCACGTCCCGGGGGGAGGTTACTCCCTCCCCCCCTGTGCCCTCGCAGCGCACGGCGACACAGGTCAGCCGATGTCGCCTTAGTGGTGGTGGACGACGCAGGCCCCCACCCTTGTCGCCCAGTGAACCCGAGGCCCCTTTTAGTCGCCTTGTACGACAGGCAGGAGATTCCGTAGTCTTATTCTTGAGAGCCCAAAACTACAGGGCTGTACATGATCCATCCTAGTTCAAGTGTCAATCCACGATAATGTTTATGTTATTACGTCTCTTGTTCCAAATGTGTATATGTTTTTAATTATATAATTATCTTAAGTAACTACTGTGGATTATGGTGAGGAATAAATGATTATTATTATTATTTATTTGTTTTAACCGACTAAAAAGGTTGAGGTCATCTATTCGTCTAGTTATGAGGTAACTAACTAAAAAAAATACAGTCGATTTGAGGACCACTTCCTTTCTTTAAGTCGGTTATAAACAGAGCTTTACTAGATTACTGTTATTACTCAAAGAAGAATAAAAATCCTACTCAAATAACCGTCCAAGTCGAGTTAACCCTTCAACGGGGAGACCCTTGTGTCGACTTACTAGCTATAGAGGTTCAGGCTAAGCGACCTAAGAGCTTTAGCCACCGCTCAATCCGGTGAAGCAGTCGCAGCCAGCAAAAAAATCCTACACAATATACTGTAAGGTAATTAAAACATCTGAAAATAGTCTGTCTTGTTATAGGTGGTGAACGAGAGTAGAGCCGAGAGAAGCTCGAACGAGCTCTAGAAGCGCTGCAGTAGTATTGGCTGGCTGTAAGAGACATTTGATTCCACATGCTGATAGTGCGTGGAAGAAAGTTACGCGCGAAAAGTATAGTCGTGGAACGCCAACCATCAATACGGTGAAGATGGAATTTGGAATTCTACCGAGATATATAGTAATGGAAATCGGTAGCTTGTTATAATTACGAACAATTCCTAAGAACACTCCCCGTAGTAAATACGATAGAGAATGCAAAGGGCCCCGAAATCTCAAAAACTGACTATACATTTAGGAACAAGTGTTAATCAGCTCGAAACGGTTCTTAAACTAGAGGGCGTTCTACTCAACCAACAGCTGTCTCGCTATCATAGCAATTCTACATAATTGGATTGTTTGCTCAAGACTTTGACGAGTTTGAAGATCGTCAAAGTTTCCGTGTCGACCCTATTGTTTAGAATACTTGTGCCCGCGCTATGATTCCCTGGTAATTTGAACTTAGATTTGATTGATTGTTAATTTTATTAATGAACCAATTTTTAGGTTAGACCGCCCTAATATATTGGTTGCACTGTACATATGTAATAATCGACACCAAATTCATTCAAATATAATAAAAATTCAATTCAAATAAATACAAAAATAAATGGCCGGATAAGTTTGAATATCTCGGAAGATAAAGACGCTAGTTAACTGAAATAAATTGTACATGATTTATGACAATTTATGACAATTAAATATCCTTAAAAATATATATATTTTTAATAATTGATTTCTATTTCACTTGGATATATGATGGATTATACAGTATCCATAATATATTCTTAAACTTAGACGAAAAAGGATATATATAATATATATATATATATATAAATTTTATTTTTATTTAAATTTTGCCGCCAAATGGAGGTAATTAATAAAATTGAAATAAAAATAATATTTTTTGTCACGGCCATATTTCCAGTTAAAAACAAAAACTTCAAATCGAATCATTTTTTTTTGACGAACTAACACAGTTGGCACAGAGAAGCTAGCCTTTAGTGCTTCAACGGATTTGAGAGGTGGCACAGCTCTTGGATCGCTTAGCCTGAACCTCTATTAGGTGGTAACTCGACACAAGGGTCCCCCCGGTGAGGGGTATCCTCGGCTTGGACGGTTACCATTATTACGCGTTAGCAGTCCGATCTGAGGACTCGTATCAAATCGAATCACTACGAATCGAAACGTTAAACGCTATTACACGCGTACGCCATCTTCGTATTTCCGTATTATCGTAGGAATATTACGAAATAGAGTTAATCAGAACCTAAGTAGACACTCATCAAACTAAATAAATAAATAATCCATAAATAATAGTATAAATAAATATAAATAAATAAGTACATCCTTTCCAATAAAAAATGAAACTTTGAAACCTTGTCGCGTACATTCTTAATGAAAATTAAGACTTACATGGTTTTCTCATACTATTGTCAGAATTGGACCAAATTGGAATGAGATCACAATAAAAAAAACAGCTTTAAAAAAAAACATACAAACGAATTGAGTTGAAAAATTGTTACAGTTCATAAATATACAGACTAATTGAGAACTACGAACTTTGAAGTCGATTAAGAATAACGAAACAATGACAAAGTACAAGCAGCAAAACCTTTCTGGCAACATTTTAAACAAGCAATTCAAAGCTGAATTCCCGCCGAGAACCGTCATTCGAAATCTCAGTTCCTGTCATGCACCCCCGGTAGTCTATTAATGCCTTTCAGGAGGGCTTAAGCCCCAAATCGATATACGGCAAGAGCGAACCATTTCACGGATGAACGCCCGCCCCTGGGTCGTCAGATATGTGTATGCCGGACGAATATTCTTCCAGATATTTAAGGAGATTTTATTTACTACACGTTTTTACTTTGATGTGAAAACGATCGTGAAATTTATAGTTATCTATTTATGTTTCGATTTTAAATTTGTATATCCTCCTCTTTCTCCTCGCGTCGGTTTCCTCAATGTCGAGGGTCGTGACCATCTAGTGGGAACAGTCTCGTCTTTGGTGATCCCGCCAATTTTTTAATAATTTTTAAGCAAGTGCTCGACTACGATCCCACCTGATGTTAAGTGGAAATGCAATCCTGGATGGTAAAGCTTAGTAAATGCCTATTCACTCTACTCTTGAAAATACCCACATTCTAAACGGAGGGAAAGACCGACGTCGGCAAACTATTCCAGTCCTTTGCTGTACGAATAATGAAAGACGAAGCAAAGTACTTCGTTCGGGTTTAGGTATGTTCACAACAAAAGGATGAAATCCTGCAGTGCAGTTTTCCTCTGTCTGCAACAGTGCGTAGAGCATGGCTAACCGACGTGCCGAGAGTGGTGCGGTCCAGCGTCTCAGGCTTCATACATAGCGGTCTTGTTCCGTCAAATTTTACTGTCACAGCAGCCTTTCCAAGTTGTCACTGGTTTTTCTGCAATGTGAACAAAAATTCCAGCATCCTGCGTAGGCTTATTGTGGACAGCCTAGCTTTAATTTTAAGTTCGCTAAGGTGCACACGTCGGTGTGCTGTCCATGGGATCCGTAACATCCTTCGCTAGCACCACATCTCGAAGGCATTGCGTTAACGATCGGCTTTCTTCAGGGCCCATGTCTCCGCTCCACCGGCGTGCGCTCAAGGTAAAATTTGTATCTAGAAGCCATTATTTCCACTGTCGTTTGATGATATTAATGAAGATGTCTTAATTTTTGTGCAATAAGAAATTTATTTGCTTTTAAAATTTTCGTATGTTAATCTAAGGGCAAATTCGGAATTGTAGATAGCATATTCTTATTTCACGTCGTAACTGTAACCATGTGATCTTTGACCGACTTCAAAAAAGGAGGTTTTAAATTATTATTTTTGTTAGTGCACTCATGCTTTGCTTTGTCACTTATGAATTGGTTTTTAAGTATTTTTATTTGAAAGGATTTACTTTCAATAAGGTTAAAAGTTAATGTTGTATAGATAGAAGTCGTTTAATTAAATTATAAATAAATAAATATTTATTAGTCACCATAGAAAATGTTTGAATACAGAAACATGAAGTCCCTGACTCCTGAGCTAGGTTCTATTGGACCTGTGTTTCAGGGGTCTTCTCCCATTTGAAAAGCACAATAAAATACAATTAAATATGAGCATAACAAATCATAACAATTATAAATGTGTGTGTGTGTGTAAATTTGTGTTTGTGTATGTCCCTCAGCTTAATATTAATTTAAATTTTATTAAATTAGGAGGCGTTCAGTCTGAATATAATTCAACTCTAGTAAATATTTTTTACAAACTAATTTACATTTATGATTCGATTCATTGGTAGGTTTATGACAAACCAAAAGTATTCCTTAACGACAATGTGCACGAATGTATAACAAGATATAGAATATAAAAGCTAGAGAAACATTTGTAAGTCATTTTGCGCAGTAGTTTTGTACTTTATAATGTAGGAAAAACTATTACTACTGGTGGTTGCAGGGCGTATCATTCCATATATAGATCCTTAAAAAATATATATTACAAGTTATCGAAAAACGCTTCCCTATACGTTAAATATCCATTGAGAACAATTAAAAATCGCCGCGGCGCCCGCTATAACCGCGTATTATCTTTTTAAAAAGCTTTTAATGCAATAATAGGCACACGCGCCGAGCGCCCGTTCGCTTCACAATTCCGATCGCGCTAGCTTATAGTGATGTTCATTGTTTTCGATACTTTTCCACGATTTTAAATACTAGATTAAACTTCCGCTTCCGATTTTTAAGCTTTTTTCTTTGGATGAACTACACAGATTGGCCAAGCTAGCCTTGACTGCTTCACCGGATTGAGAGGTGGCATAGCTTTTAGGTCGCTTACCCTGAACCTCTATCGCTAGTAACTCAACACAAGGATCCATCCGGTGAGGGGTAACCTCGGCTTGGACGGTTACTATATTACGCGTAAGCATTCGGATCCGAGGGTGCCCGAAAAGGTCCCAGGAACCACGACTCGGTCGCCTGCTATTTCACGGATAATCTAAGGTATATTCAAAAACTTTGAGTGCCACCTCAGAAGCGTTGGCGCTGGGAGAAGAAGTGGACGAAGAAATTCTAGCAGTGTTCCTAACATCTAAGGGGCGGCGCCTATCCATAAAATAGCAGTAACGTGAGAGGATTATTCGCAACCTCCGACATTCGCGAATCGACAGTTTGTAAATTTGTAATTTGATGTATTGCAGTGAGAGGGCACTGATTTCTGAGATACAGGTCTAACTCCTAGTTCATGAGTCAGAAACTTTGTGTATTGTAAAAAAACATTTGAATTTAAAAAAGGTCCTGTGTTCTTATTTGATTGATTTTTCTTTACTCGATATCGATTACGAAACAGGCACCACACTAGCGCCAGCGATTGCTTGCATAATTTTTAATCACACGACCGAGTAAGCAGCTAATACCGTAGAACGCGCGATATTGAGGGTAGTTATAGAATAATATGCGGGTAAGCGGGATTGGCTTTTGTTAGCGCAAGCGGAACGAATCTTCAACATTTTCCGATGACGAGGCCTTTTCCTTTATGTTATTAAACGGTTTGTAACTGCGATTAGATGATTAAGTTATTATATATGTTCTCATTTCATAAGGTATTACGTTTTCTTCAGCTCAATTGGTATAACCTGAAGAAGAAGTATAGAAAGCGGATAGCAGCTCTTCATTGGATAGGCTTTGGAGTTGGAGAGTTGGCTTCATTGGAGTTTCTTCGGCCACATCTCCTCCCAGCGCCAACGCTTCCCGAAGTGACATACTAAGTTAGTTTGGCTTAGATTGTCCCAAATAATTTTTATTAATAAAATAGCTACCGACCGAGTCGTGGTGCGGCCCTCTCGGACGTCCTCGGATCGGAATGCATAGGCGTAACGTAGAAACCGTCCATGACAAGGTTACCCTTCCCCGGGGCGACCGTTTTGTCGAGTTACTAGCTAATAGAGGTTCAGGCTAAGTGACCAAGAGCTTTGCGACCTCTCTTAGTGATGCAGTAAAGGCCAGCCTCTTTGGCCAACTGTGTAGTTCGTCCATAAAAAATCGGCTTTTAAAAGCTTATTTGTTCTGAAATATCAAAGGGGTAGACAGGTACAACTAAAACGTACAAACCCCTAATTGTAGGAAGCACGGTTGTGATGCCTCATGAAAAAGATCCTAGTGTAGTAATCAGAAGTATATAAAGATAATTAAAAGTATATATAGATATATAGAAGGTATTCGAATTTCAAAAATAATAAGAAAGAAGAAGAAAGAAGGTCCGAAAATAATATTAGGTACGTAACATTAGGTAACTGGTGACATCTCAGTACAGAGTAACCATTCACAGCGACTGACTTCATTTGTCTATCTTCGACATCAGAATTGAGATTTAATTAAAATTCTAAAATGGGGGTATTTTAGAATTTACCACCTTATTTTACGATGGTATTGGGTTCGAATCTCGGCCGACTTATACGATATTAATTTTTGTGCTCGATGTAAGACAATAGGACTTTAGCCGAACCTATGTTGAATTAACAGAGAAGCTGAATGCACCAGTTTTGTCGTGTTTGAGATAAACAAAAGAAATCCTATAGCCTGAACCTCTTGTGTATATTGTACAACTATTTTACATTGTACATTCGTAATCTTTTTTTGTTTTCGGGGAGGAAATCTTCAGAAAGATAACCCGCCTTCTGGGGGGAAGGCGGCGGTTATGTGGGGTTCTTACCCACTAAAACCTCCCCGGTGGCCCTATCCTCGGTGCATGACGAGGGGCTCCGGGATCTCCAGTGGAACGCACCGGAGCCCCTCTGCACTGTGCTCAAGGAGAGCACGTCGGGGAGAGGTTACTCCCTCTTAGTCGCTTTTAGTCGCCTTGTACGACAGGCAGGGGATACCGTAATCTTATTCTTGAGAGCCCAGAACTACAGGGCTGGTACAT
This sequence comes from Meandrusa payeni, assembly GCA_029286785.1. Lineage (NCBI taxonomy): Eukaryota > Metazoa > Arthropoda > Insecta > Lepidoptera > Papilionidae > Meandrusa > Meandrusa payeni. Next base: position 6,575,953 of record JAGSMX010000023.1, read on the forward strand.
TCGTAATGTAAATTATCTTCGATCTTTGAAAAAGTCCTTTTCCGATTTTTATTTGAATTTTTTTGAAAAATTTCAAATAAAATGATTGGTATTATGGTATTGGTATTATTATGGTATTTGTTTATTGAATTGTAAGCTTTTTTTTTGGAATCGGTTAAAAATACAGTATCAAAGTGTTTAATCGTTATTCATTCTCGCATAGTGCTTTCAAAGTGCGTCACACTGATTCAATTTTTAATCACACGCCTCGATGATGGCTTAATAAAGCAGAAAATTATAGAGGGACAGTCACATTGTGTCACTTGTTATGCCACCCCATTCAATGGTGCTTTAGAAAGAGATACGATCTTATTTTGATGACCTTGTTAGGTCTTATCACTGACAGCAGTCCGTATGAGTCTACTATAGGTTACGAGTATTTCAATTATATTTTTTTACTTTCCAAGCAAGTGCTTGACTACTACATTATCGACCGACTTAAAAAAGAAGGAGGTTCTCAATTCGTCCGTATGTTCGTTACCTCATAACTTCCTACTGGGTGAACCGATTGTAATGATTGTTTTTTTTTCTTCGAACTAGCGTTACCCAGATTTTGCTTTATTTTATTTAAACAATAAACTTACATCATTAAATATTTACTTTAACTCTCACAATATATTAAATTATTCATTTCTCTCCGTATTCATTCTCTTCTCGAGCGGGTGAAGATCATTACCTACCAGTAAATACAATATCATTTTTATCATTTATACAAAAACGTTTCGGGTTCAAAAAGTTAATGTCGGAAATAGAAGTACGGCGTACGACTTGTTTGACAGTTCAAAAAGAGGAGTGCTCCGATCTTCACCAAACTTAAATTGGCCTAGCAGTCTTGGTGCTCAGAAATAATATCACTATGAGTACAGTTTTGTAACACAAACAAAAAATACACACAAATTGTTGTTCATCCTCCTTCTTGAAGTTGGGTAAAAATGTTAAAATAAATGTTAAACTTGGTATAATAAATAAGTCCAATAATTATCCCAGTATCAGGAGTACCCAGTCCATGTCATTCTGTAGAAGTTTGTTTTTCTGAAGTTTTTATATCTACCGCGTGTGAAATGCACACTTGTTTTTTTTTGCATTAGTCAAATAAGACTTTAAACTCTTAGTTTGAGGGTGAGTGGAAAATGTTAGCTAAGTTAAAAAGCTTATGCATCTAAGAAAACAAATCGACGAAGGCAATTTTCTCATACGGACTTAATGCGAGCTTTTACTGCGTTAGGCGTTTGTACACCCGGCGGCTAGATTGGTCTCCTTGTTGAATTAGAATAAATAAAAACACTCACGCCCTTGACCCAGATGGATTAATTGCTTTCCGCTTCATGTTTAGAACATTCCCCCATTATGTGGTGCATATCATCCACAACTTGGCAAATCTCACAGTTCGGTGAGTTAGCCTTCCGCATCCTATGTGCAAAAACTTTTAAAGGGAAATGTCGGGACCTTAAAATTTGTACACTTATGTTAGCTAGCAACACATGGCACCCAGCGATTGTTATGCATAACTAATTCCAATGATATCTTAGTGATTTACCTGAACCTTATTGTATCTTTAATTCATAATTAATAATTTAGTTGAACATCACCAATCACCATCACATAAACTTGGCATTGTAAACAATAATTTAACTTTATTAGTTCGTAATCTGACTTCTAATTGATTTTGTATAAAGATTATGGTGACGGTATTCGTTAAAATAATTCCTTGTACAACGTTACGCTGTCTCAATAAAGCGAGTGTACTAGTTATTGGACTATTTTATTTCACAAAACCTACTAGTACACTTATAAAATAAATTATACCGTGCAAAAACGCATTCCTCCAATTAAATTATTTCAAGTGTACTATACTGCCTCTAGGTGTACACTGCCGTCGCTATGATTCTTTTAAAAGCTTAGAGCACGTTCAGGATTCGCCTAAATATGCAGCTTTTAAATGAAGTCTTAGATGAGTCTGTGTCCATTATACCACGGAGGTTATCCTTTCTTGGCTATTCTTTTTTCGTAATGGGAGAGATCGAAAATTATATATAAGATCAAAACACTCGGAACTCCGATGTATAATAAAAGTAATAACTACATTTAACGTAAAAGTGGGTAATGGCGTCTTCATCCCTATGAGCGATCTCTTGCAGGCAACCGTGTAGGACAAGAGAGGTAAAATAAATAGATAGACCTCTCACCAGGGGGTTTTGGTGGGTAAAAATTTCACATAACTCCACTTTCCTCTCAGAAGACGGGTATCTTCTTGAAGAATTTCACCACGTCAAAAAAAGGCGAAACGCAGAAGTATAATATACCACTCCCAGAATAATTTGTTACATTTCAATTCATTAAAGTTGAAGTTAAAGTTACAGCCTTTATATATATGATATATATATATATACGTACGTTCAATGGAAACGGTCCCTCCATAGGACGTCAGGATCGCGAGCGGCAATTTATTAAAGAATTGAATACTCAATTACTGGCGATTCGTGACGTTTAAGTGCCGATTCCGCCCCGGCGAAATCCCCTCCATCCGATTTTAAGGCTCACAGTCAGAGGAATTGAGGCAAAGTTAAAATTTAAATATTGCGATATCATTGGGATTACGTTCTTATATAAAACAGCTATATATAAGGTTGGCAAATAAGAGATTGTAGATTTCAAAGGAGAACAAAAATTCAAAATTATACCATATGAGATGTCCGTACCACGAAATAAATTGTCAGGAGATTACAACACCAGAACGAACAAATTTAATTTTAACAAACATGGCTGGACGCTTCTTATTTGGAATTCTGTGATAAATGAAATAAAATGCAAGAAAATTGAATCAAGTGTAAAAACTTGTAGGTTTTGTGGAACCCTGTAGTTCTGGGCTCTCAAGAACGGTACCCCCTGCCTGTCGTAGAAGGCGACTAAAAGAGGGGCCTCGGGTTCATTGGGCGACAAGGGTGGGGGCCTTTGTCGTCCGCCAAGGTGGACCCGGGAAGAAGGCGACATCGGCTGGCCCGTGTCGCCTTGCACTGCGAGGGGGGGAAGGAGTAACCTCCCCCGGGAAGTGCTCTCTATGAGCACAGTGCAGAGGGGCTCCGGTGCGTTCCACTGTAGATCCCGGAGCCCCTCACCATGCACCGAGGAAGGGCCACCGGGGAGGTTTTAGTGGGTAAAAACCCCACATAACCGCCGCCTTCCCCCCAGAAGGCGGGGTATCTTTCTGAAGATTTCCTCCTCGTTAACAAAAAAAAAAGGTTTTGTGGAATGAAATAGTCCAATAACTATGGAAATGCACTTCAGTCATGGTACTCTAAAGTATAGAAATCTTAGGGTCTAAAATAAAGTGTTGAAAAGACGTGAGAGTTATTACAGGTCATTATAAAATAGTGGATGTTCTAGTATCGAACAGAAAATGCAATTTATGCATGCTTATTGCAACACCTTAGAGGTTCACAAAGGCGGACTTAATGTATGGCATTCTCCAGTCAACCCTGAGTGAAAGAGTAAGACATTTGTTGTGAACATCCCTCAAACCCGAACGAAGCGCTTTGCTTCGTCTTTCATTCTTCGTATAGCAAAGGACTGGAATAGTTTGCCCGCGTCTGTCTCTCCTTGCGATTACAACGTGGGTATTTTCAAGAGTAAAGTGAATAGGCATTTACTAAGCTAATACGCCTTACCATCCAGGACTGCATTTCCACTTAACAACAGGTGGGATCGTGGTCAAGCATTTGCTTAGAAAGTATATAAAAAAAACATACTGACGGTGTAATCATCAAGGAATAGATCCAAGACATGTCAAAATATAAGCATAAATTACACGGAAATATACAAATATACATGCTATCATTACAGTGTTATAAGTTATTTGCCATTAAGTAACGACGACCAAGTAATTTTATAAAAAAATGCTTACTTGATGCTCTTTTGACATCATTCGGGAAGACGTAACAGAGATGTAAATAAATACCTCTACAACGTCTGTCAGTCCCTTAGCAGTGGCTTCCACCGACATGTTCATAAAATATGTAAGTGGCAGCGGAACTACGCTCAATATCACGTTCTAAACAGCGCATGCAAAACACACCCCGCCCGCCATCTTGTTTAAATTTGCACATTTTTCTTAAAAGAAAAAATAATACACTAGAATATCGTACAACCAGGGTTTTCCCGCCATTTGTAGAGCGCCATTTTGATATGTACGCATCATTGATTTGACTATTAAACATTTTAAAGAGCAATGATAAGACTAATGGCTGTTTATTATTCGACTTATACGATCTGGACCTCAACTCTAATATTACTTCGTTAAGCATTATCCTTGAAATAGCAACCGACCGAGTCGTGATTCGGCCCTCTTGGGCGCCATCGGATCGGAATGCTTACGCGTAAAATAGTAACCGTCTAAGCCGAGGTTACCCCTCACCGGGGGGACCCTTGGGTCGAGTTACTAGCGATAGAGGTTCAGGCTAAGCGAACTAAGAGCTATGCCACCTCTCAATCCGGTGAAGCAGTCAAGGCCAGTTTCTATGGCCAATCTGTGTAGTTTTTTATAAAAAAAGCGTTAAGTCTACTATGATGATCGTTGTGTCATCATAGTTGTTGCTACATGCTGGGTTAGTTCGGTTCGAGGGCACAGGGAGGGAATAACCTCCCCCCCCGGGACGTGTTCTCCTTGAGCACAGTGCAGAGGGGCTCCGGTCGTCATGCACCGAGGAAAGGGCCACCGGGGAGGTTTTAGTGGGTAAAAACCCCACATAACCGCCGCCTTCCTTTCAATTATTAGTATTTGATAATTACGTTCGTAACGACATCATTCAAATAAGCGGTTAAATTTCAATTGAAATATTGAATATCAAATTATATAAAAGCAATTCAGATGGAATAAGCAATACTTGAACATTATTACATTAGTTCATTACGGTATTCGGCACAATGACAATCTAATTATAATTGGTCGTTTATTACAGTGAAAATTCAGGGAAGATGTGTTTATTGTATTTAGAAAGAATTATTATGTTAAAATTTATTTCTCCCTTACTATAAAAACTGAAAGAAAACTCTATTCAGAGTATTCCATACAAATTCTACAATAACTTACAGAATAAATTCGTCCATTAAATGTCTTATCAACGTCGATATATCGTATAAAGTAAACATTTTGCAACTGTTCTTGCATTTTCAGACAGCCATTCCAAAATCAACCTTATATCAATAAATTACAGTTTAGTATTATTCTATTTTAATATACAGATAAACCATAGACACGATGCTTTGTTCTGCAGAGCAGTATATTCCAAGACGGCGATATTGTGAACGTTAGGTTCATCGTAATGTTTAAGATATCCAATATCAAGTATTATCTGTATACACTTACATCTATTTGTATACTTACTCAGTAAAAATGCGGAAAATATTGAAGAATAAATGAAGGAACGTCTTAATTTTAGCACTTAGTGTTGCCTCCGTGTGGTGTAAAATTTAAACAAAAATATAATTTAATAAAAAAAACTGTATTATCCAAGTTTACGTAAGATATCCTTTTTCGTTTATGTTTATGTTTTTTTGAAATGAAATATAAATAAATTAATAAAAATATTTTATTTTATTTTAAGGATATTTAATTGTCTATCATGCATAATTTATTTCAGTTAGTTACCGTCTTTATCTTCCGAGATTCAATATTCTTAACCGACTCTTTATTTTTGCTGACGAGTGTAGCTTGAGCTAGACCCACTGTCTTCGACTGTCTTTTCTTAACAGAAACTGCGGCAGTGGCTGTAATCTCCTTAATTTTTATTTTATATTAAAAATGTTAACAATATTTTATGAAATTTGTTTGTATTTTAGCATTTTAAAATAAGTAGGTTTGAACTAACGAACTAAAATAAGGTAAAATAATCTCAATTTACTTTATTTCTGACCTCAATTTTATTTTTCAAATATTTAATATTGATCTTGATGAGGATTTAATATGCAGAAAGAATATGTTATTGAACAAAATACTGGCTATTTATGACATTAGTGAGACATATCTATAAATATAAAAAAGTGTGTGGGTATCTTCCTATATGGAAGCTCCGAAACGGCTGGACCGATTTCAATGAAACTGTCAGGGAATCTTCAGATACGGGCTCGAGAAGAAGATGAATACGGTGATAAATGAACAATTTAATATATTGTTAGAGTTAAATTATATATTAATGACGTAAGTTTATTGTTTAAATAAAATAAAGCAAAATCTAGCCCGGCGAAGTGGGCTGGGTACGCTCGTCTTAGATATTAGGGACATTCACCCGTGCAACGCTGAGGACGAGCTAGTATTAGATAATATCATAATAATTCAGTACATTTCGGAATGCATTGAAATCATTACCTTGCAAATTGTAATGTACATGAAAACATAAACACTTTGCATTTCTAAATGGCCGATGTAATTTATTCGTATATGCACCATACCTTATACCGTTAACCGCACATTATCAAAGAGCTTCAGTTCCTTGCTTAATTTAAACTAGCATCGCTTGAAGTCTGTTTGTGTCTCTGTTTAACATAATAATGCGGAGAGAGACGAATAATCATAGCGTAACGTTTACTGGCGTGCTTCAGTAAAAGTACGCTTCCACTGGCGATATTTTCAATTTAATTTATTAAACATTAAAATGTTAAATCCTAACGTGTCATGTTATGGCCAAGCGTCTGTTTATAATTATTAATTTTGCAGACAATAATACATTGAAGACAAGGCTTAGCTTTAACTAAGGAGCATCTTAGTTCTACCATATCTTTTTAAATCTTTTTAAAAAAGTATAACGGTGTATATTCGTCTGTATTTCTGTTTTGTATTTGTGCACTCTTAAGTTCTGTACACGCATCGGACTGCTAACGCGTAATAATGGTAACCGTCCAAGCCGAGGTTACCCCTCACCGGGGGGACCCTTGTGTCGAGTTACCACCTAGGTTCAGGCTAAGCGATCTAAGAGCTGTGCCACCTCTCAAATCCGGTGAAGCAGTAAAGGCCAGCTTCTCTGTGCCAACTGTGTTAGTTCGGCAAAAAAAAAAAAGCTTCTATTGGATTCCATATTAATTTTATCGGCATGGGACCTTCGGGTTCCTAACGTATACGAGAGAATTACTAAAAATGGTGTAGAAAGTTTATTGATTGCGATATTAATAGGTTATAGTAACCTAAATCTAGGTAATAGGTACTCTGTATAAGGAGCACTAATGTGGAAGATTACTTATGTATAGCGTTTCATCCGTCACCGAGGGTAAGAAATTTGCAATTTTTATCACCTAAATACACATACATTTTTATCGTATACTTCGTTAGAAGTCGATAATTATTTTACTCGAAAATATACTTGTAATATCAAAATATCACCCCGTTGTCTTTTATATTGATGTTAGCTTTTTTTTTACATAAACTTTTATGGGAATTCATTCACATTGCAGGCTACTAGACTGTGGAATGACCTTCCTAATTTCATTCGACTGCTAAGTCCCTACCTGCTTTTAAGAATTTGCTAACGCAGCATTATCAGTCAATTTCGTCGGAACTATTATTTATGTATAATTTATGTATTAGTATATTTTATGATAAGTTATTTATGTAGGTATATTTAGTGTAGGTTTTTGATTATATTATGTGTATAGATTTGTTATAATATTGGTATTTGAACGCCTTCATCGTTCTGTTATATTTTCCTGTCCATAGGTTGCCTGGGAGAGATCGCACTTAGCTATAAGGTCACTCAGTGTACAACAAATTGTAAAATGTACCTTGGTTATGTAATACTTTTTTCTTATTGGTGTACAATAAAGTTATACCTATCTATCTACCTATCTATAATCCACAGCACTTCGCTTATAATACATTATATATTAACGTTCACTGTACTGACAGGCAACAAAGTGATTAACAATTTGTTCATACCGATACCGTTATTTTAATGCGTATATATGGTGTGTGCGTTGTTGTGGTATGTGGCGTGCATGTTTGTGTGCATATGTGCTACCAATTGTCTCAATAACACATTTCTTAAATGTAGGTTTGCTGGTATTGAATATGTCAACTGACGCCGAAATTTTCTTCTTATATTTTGTAATATGAAATTCCCCCTTAATTCAGACGTGTAAAATTGATGAGCAACAGCAAGGAAACCGGCGTGTTATGTTTAATTAAATGTAAATTTACCACCATTACCGTCGTCACGGCTGCAATGAGTGCTTTGATCGTAACGACACGCGGTCACCATCTCTAATTGTGTCTATTTAAGCAGAGCTTACTATCAGACGTAAAAAAACTATGTCCTACAAGAAGAGCCCTGTTTAAAGCGCAATTAAAACACGCACAAGAAGAATTATTAAATTTCAAGCATTTTTATGCTTGAAAGTTATTTGACCCTTGTGTCGAGTTACTAGCAATAGAGGTTCAGGCTAAGCGACCTAAGAGCTATGCCACCTCTCAATCCGGTGAAGCAGTCTAGGCCAGCCTCTCTTGCCAATCTGTGTAGTTCGTCATTAAAAAAAAATTGAAACAAAAAGATGGTGCAGGCCCTCGGCTTAAGCTAAGAATGGCTATATAAAATAACGACCATAGCTCGGTCATCCAGGTAATGCATTTTTAAAAGAGACACATCTTTATTTATAAACTTTGTTTCAATTACATTTTTATATGTCCAACTTCAATCCACACAGTAATTTGTAAAAGATTTTACGTGCACTAAATGACACAAATAAAGCTATATTATACGTTGACATTGGTTTGTACAACGAATTCCTGTAACCGCGGTCATGTTCCATCAGAAATGACGACGCAATAAATTGTATTCAAAACCATATCATATTTTATAATTGTTCCGTACAGAGCGATATTAATAAAATGGCCGCGTACATTCGAAAACATACCGCCGCTTATTTCTGTCTGACGAATGACACTAATCACTTACTTTATTGCTCTGGTTTGGTTGTTACGAACGCATTTTTATATTTTGCGAGAACATTTATCGCTCTTTAATGTACTAGACGACAAGTCGTATTGCTATACAGCCAGCCGTCACGCGTCATAACCTCTCAGAATGTTTTGCTTTAATCTTTATTTTTTAAACGGAAATCCGTCAAAGAGTAACGACTAACAAAGATGGCGCATAAAGGCGCCACGCACTACCGTCTTTATTATAAACACACAACGCTCATATTCGTATAATCACAACGATTATTTAATCTTAAAAGCCCATTGTGACTCTGTCAACTCCTCAAGAGGATGAAGCGAACGGTAGAGAGATCAGAGAGAGGCGGGCAGCGCTTTTGAGCGCGCGCTGTCAAAGTCAACATGGTGGAACAAGCCAACGTCGACACGGCACACATATAACTCATACCATTTGTCACTTTTAATTGCCACTTGTTGGCTGTCGAAAATGTCCGAAGGAAAGCGATATATTCAGTTTATTGTGAAATAAACGCGGTAAGGTGTCCCCTGTGCCGAGACGCCCGCTCGCAGCCTCGAAATTGAGACATTAGAAGGAGCAGAAATGTTGTTATTTTGTTCAAAGGACTTATTTATATGTCGTCGATGATAGTGGCTTTGATGTTTACTTGTTCTGAATTGTGAACGTGCTGCATTGGACTATAAAAACATGTGACGTCCGTCCATTTAGATGTTATAAACAATTTTGTATCCTTTTTATATAGCTTAAAATCGGTCGTGGGCGGAACGAAATAGAAAACATTTCCCGATTTTAAATTTACTTGTTAATCATAGTTTTTGTATTGAATACAACTGCTTTTACGGATTTTATCGCGGCTTAATCTTAGGCCTAATTTTAGAATACCTGACGTTTTACCTGACAGACTGTGGGCGAGGGGGGCTGAACGTTTGACATCCAATTGTGATAGTTATTTTAGTGTAGGGTACACTAACTGATGGTCATTTTTTATTTTGGTGATTACTACTCCAATATTTCGTTCGTTCCTTTATTCAAAGTAAGTTAAGTATTAGTAGTCGATTAGAGTTTTGGTAAATCAGTGTTCTGGTGGTCGCCTCAAGTAGCACAGTTCGCTAGCAACGGAATTCGATCCCCGGTGACCAATGAATTTTAAGTGTGATTTACCACGTGACCAATGGTGAAAGAAAACATCGCAAGGTAACTGACACTTCTTAGAAAATCTGGGATAAATGTAGCCAATCCTCATTAAGGCCTAATTTTATTTGATTTACAGAGAAGGACTGTGCCCAAATGTTGTTTTATATTTTTCATCATTGTTATAAATTTGCCATACTGCTATATAGCCTATATAGCTGTATAGCATAACTTTAACTTATAGTAATCGATTGTATTCCAGACAGAGACATATTGAAATATCACAAAATTCTCGAAATTCATTCAGTAAATCTTTCAATAATTATTGCGAACAAGCGTAAGTATACTTAATTGCGTAATAAAATTTTAGCTTTGTACAGGTTTTTTACAACTGTCACACTTCACGCAGTATCGCTATGTATTAATGTAGATAACATTTTAGTGTTATCTATTCATTTATGTTTACAAAAAGAAAAAACAGTACCAAGCAATATAATAATGTACATAGTTTATGCAGCTTACTTACTCGATCATTAGTAACTTAAGTCAAACAAAATGCGAATCTAATGAGGGCATCTCCACCACAATAATAGCCCCGTTTATAACGCAATAAACTAAATATATACGCGGCGACGCGTGACGCGCTCCCGAACGAGCGCGGTTTGACATACAATTAAAAATGACAGATGACGCGCCGCCATCTTGTTTTCGCGCGCTCAAAAGACGCCGGCGGGAACGGCGGCGGTATTCCCTTGAAAGCGCGCTACTGAAAAAACCAGTTGACACATTTTAAGCTAGTTAGCTTGATGGATTCGGGATATCGGTGCGACGCTTCAATCAGGAAGTTTTATGAACTCACTGCCTACAATGATGACTTCTTTTTTCGACGTTACCTTACAGTGAATTGATGGAACTGGTTAACGGTGTCCTGTATTTTTATTCAGTATACCAGAGATACTAGATGAAAAGAGAACTTGGTATGAGGCTGCGTAAAGAGCAAACGCAGAGTGGGATGCTGTAGGATTAGGTGGAGCGACGATTTTCTCGCGACGGCTGGTAGCTGGATGAGAGTGGCCGAGGATCGAGCTTACTTGCATGCTTTTGCCCTTTTTATAACCAGCAGTGGACTGTTGCTGGCTGATAATAATGTGGCTTCCCAGGGGTCGACAAATATCTACCAAAAATAATTTAAAAAAATATTATATTATATTCATAACACTTGGTCTCCAGAATATCTTCGTGAGCGCTTTGTACTCAAACAGTTCGTCGGCCGCGAACCGCGAACCTTCTATAATAAATTTTTAACATTCCCCGAATAGCTATAAAACTATGGAATAGTTTGCCGATTGAGATTAGGAAGGCTTCGTCAACTAATGTCTTTAAATCGCGTGTATCTGAATACTTTCTACTCAAACAATGAAAAATTACAAACTGGTATATTTATTGTCGTTATATATATTCCATGTGTATGTATATTATTATATTTATATAGAAGTATCTATTTATGTATATGTAAATGTATATTTATTTATTTATATAATAGTTTTAAAACGCTATTTTTAGCGTACCCTTAGCCTGCTCTTAACCACTAAAGGTTAGCTGGAAGAGAATGCTAATTAGCATTAAGTTCGCCTTTGTACATTTTATTTGGTGCAATAAAGGATTTATCTATCTATCTATCTATATAGGCCATCGTCAGCACATAGTACACAAACGCACTTTTTCACAAATATTACTAACATTCTTGTACAGCATGCCAACTACGATTACGCTTGTGCCAGGAGATAGCTCACGTCAATACTTGAATGGTGAATACTTCGTCGAATCTTATGGTCGTACTTACGACCATAAGATTCGCAGAATAGAGCAGAGTATATTATAAGTCTCCATATAAAATTGAATCGAATAAACTTTTTATTCCACACAAGAGATGAAAACAAAACAACTATAAATATTTAAAACAAAAAATAACAAAACTTAATAAAAACTTTAAGCCGAAAAGAGGTCGGCTCAGTATGAGTTACAAATATATAACACATCGCTGATTTTCAGCCTAAAAAACCTACAATCAAAATCTTAATAATTTAATGTGCATATATAAGACATAATAAAAACGGGGTAAGACTAATAAAAAAATATGGAAGGAAAAATTTTAGCACAAGGAAAAGTTTTCTCTATATATTTAAAAGCTCTACGACGGTTACGTGTCTATTTCTAGATAACAAATATACAAGACACATTAACGCATCAGATCACGCCCGTTCCTGATACTAAAATCTGTTCATATGTCAGCCGCTAGTAAACTCCTATTCGATGATTAGCTCTCGAAACTATTCGAATGTAATTTTAATGTGTCTACCTTTATTGGTCGTTGGAAATAGTTTATACAGGCACTTATATTAGTTAATTTAATGTTATTTATCAATAGTATTTATTAATTATACACTAGGGTACCTAGCCCGCTTCGCCTGGCTAGATTTTGCTTTATTTTATTAAAACAACATCATTAAATATTTAATTTAACTCTCAAAATATATCAAATTATTCATTTCTCTCTTTATATACTCTTTTATTCTCTTCTCGAGTGGGTGAAGATCATTACCTACAGCTATGTACATATCAGTAAATCCAATATCATTCTTATCATTTATACAAAAACATATCGGGCTCATGTTAATATCAGAAATACGACGTATGGCTTGTTTGATAGTTCAAAAACAGGAGTGCTCCGATCGTCACCAAACTTTACAGGAATACTCGCCAGGTCAATCTTACGATTCCCTAAAAGTTTCATTGAAATCGGTGCAGCCGTTTCGGATCATATATGGAAACCCACACACTTTCTCTTTTATAGATATAGATAATTTATTATTCAGACACACATCGCTTTTAGTACTTTATAAAGCTCAAGTCGTGTATAGAACACTGCTACACACGACCGGGCTAAGAGGCTATTTGGTGACACAGCTGAAACCAATCTGCTCAGTCTTGAGCATAGGCGTAAGGTAGCTAGCCTTTCGGTTTTCTACAGATTGCATTTTGGAGAGTGTCCCCCATCCCCGTTCCGCCATCGGACTTCAAGACGCACTGCTGGATTTCATTCTTTTGTTGTGAGTAACCTTCAAGCCCGAACGAAGCGCTTTGCTTCATTTTTCGTACAGCAAGGGACTGGAAGCGTCAATAGCCTAATGGTTTAGGGTACGGCCTGCGAATCGTAAGGTCGTGGGTTCGAATCCACCATTAGACTATTGCCGTGAACCATGTCCTAGCACAAGCTTAAGCTTAGTTGGAATGGTTAACAAGATTGTTAGTAATATTTCTCAAAAAAATAAGAAATATTACTAGCTTTCTTTTAAAAAAAGGAATAGTTTGAACGCGTCGTTTCCCCTCCGAATACAATGTGAATATTTTCAAGAATAAAGTGAATAGGCATCTATTAAGCTACATCCAGGACTGCATTTCCACTTAACATCAGGTGGGATCGTAGTCAAGCACTTGCTTTGAAAGTATAAAAAAAACACACACATAACATGTTTATTTATTTTAATCTCCCGTCTACTTTGTAAATCCTCTCCATCCAAAGGAGATAGAATCCATCCAAAGAATTCTTTTGGCGATAAAGCCGCCCGTTGTTACGCTGTAGTAATACATTTATTTATTTTTTTAAGTAAAAGTTTATTACGCACCCCTGACTAGGGGAGGAAGCTGTTAAATGCGTTACGAAAAGAGTGATCGGGCGAGGCGAAGGGATGTTGAGAGGGAGATAAGTTATTGATGATAGAAAGAGATGGAGTTACGTTTCGTATATCTAAGACACTATATTATCTGTACCATTTTGGTAGTTTACTTTTAAAGAGGTCACGTTAATATCGTCGCCATTGGTTCTTGGGTTTTGAAGATATAACTTCGTTCAAATTTTATATAAAACATGTGTTGAGATATTGGGAGGTTTATGACAATGACAAATTTGACTTATTTGGTTTATGACGAGAGTAATTAAATAATAATAATAATAAATAATTTTTATTTCAAACCAAAAATTCATGTACAAACTAATTCGATAATAGCCGCAGTAGTAAAAACTGTTTCGTAGCTATTTACGCCCATCTACAAACAATTTAATACAAATACAAATTTATTAAAATCAAAAACATATAATGTAATTTAGTTTAATCGTGGAAGTATGTCTTTGGCTTGCGTAAGTATAGCCAAATTTCGTTATAAGCTCAAGTGGCTTCCCATTAGACTTCGCCGGAACTCTCATATACTCTCCCTTCTTTATAACATTCTATTTACACCGTCATATCCATCTTATCTGAAGGAACCTTTTCAATTCCTTCACGGTTCGAATTCGTTGAATTTGCGATAAGCAGAAAATCTCATGCTAAAAATATCTCCGCATGACACCAACTTTTACAGCAACTCATTTACTGTACGCGCTGTCCGTCTGTGGAACTCTCTTCCTGTGGCCATTAGGAAATCACAGACGATAAATACTTTTAAAATCAAAGTTAAAAAGTTTCACTTAGACAAGTCCACCTAACATCATTTATACTGTTATGATATATATGTAAATATATTATATGTAATACTTTTTACACACCTTTTTATCTTTTTATAATATATATTTATACCTATATTATATGTATGTATGTAAATATTTATTATCAGTATTTAAGTATATCTACTTTTTATAAACTCCCGCCGCTTCTTTTTATTATTCCTCTCCATCCAAAGGCTGCCTGGAAGAGATCGCTTTTAGCGATAAGTTTATGTATTTTAAATATATTTTCTTTTTTTTTAATTTTATTTCCTAAGTGTAAACAATAAAGAGTTTATAAATAAATAAATATAATTGTATATATAGTAGAATAATTGTAAAAGAAGAAAGAAAATGTTGGCACCAGAACTTCGTAATATAATTATGTTACTTCGGTATTCAAAGAGGGCATTCCCGCGTTTAATGCTTGATCCGTCACGTTAGTTTTGATTTGAAGGTGGTTTTAGGTTTAAAACTTTGTTATATTTGATACCTAAATATTTTGCGCATTGCGCCTACTTTGTATTTTGTTGGAAGACTTGTATATTATTACCTACCTACCTACTAACCGAAACACAGAGCATTGTACAGTATTCAAGTGTAAAGTGAATAGGCACTTCTAAATTACCTACCATCTTTCGACTACATCACCACTTAATATCAGGTGAGATCGTGGTCAAGCACTAGTTTGTACCCCATAAAAAAGTTTTCTTGCAATAATTATTTATATATTTATATATATTAATAAAATTGCTAATAAAAGCTACAGTTACCGTACCATACCAAAATTTTTCAAACATTCTTCTTAACCATTCCAACTAAGCTTTTGTTTAGGAGATGCTTCTCGTCAATAGCCTAATGGTTTAGAGTACGGACTGCGAATCGTAAGGTCTTGGGTTCGAATCCACCATTAGACTATTGCCGTGAACCATGTCCTAGCACAAGCTTAAGCTTAGTTGGAATGGTTAACAAGATTGTTAGTAATATTCCTGAAAAAAAAAAAGAAATATTGCTAGCTTTCTTTTTAAATAAAAAAAAATTAATTAGTCCAATGATTGATGCGAATTGTCCAATAAAGGAATAAGGGTGAAAACAATTCAAACAATCGTAAGTGTAAACTATTTTAATGTCAACATGAAGTTTACAAAGTGCTATTATCACCGGCCACTCGTATTTACAGCATTGAGCATCAATGTATTAAATAAATTAACTTGTAAATGGACATAGCGAGGAAACACCTTTTAGTATAATTTATAAATTAAAAATAAACAAGCCGAACTATCTATATAATCTGATAAGTGTTACACAATACTTCACAAAGCGGTATTACGCAATATTTTAAATCGACTATAATCGATGTATAATGTATTTTTTAAATAGAACACTTTTTTTAATTTTATTTTAAGTGCCAGTATTATGAACACGTTAATAATAATTTTTATTTCCTGATTGTAAACAATAAAGAGTTTATAAATAAATAAATATAATTGTATATATAGTAGAATAATTGAAAGAAGAAAAGAAGAAAGAAAATGTTGGCACCAGAACTTCGTAATATAATTATGTTACTTCGGTATTCAAAGAGGGCATTCCCGCGTTTAATGCTTGATCCGTCACGTTAGTTTTGATTTGAAGGTGGTTTTAGGTTTAAAACTTTGTTATATTTGATACCTAAATATTTTGCGCATTGCGCCTACTTTGTATTTTGTTGGAAGACTTGTATATTATTACCTACCTACCTACTAACCGAAACACAGAGCATTGTACAGTATTCAAGTGTAAAGTGAATAGGCACTTCTAAATTACCTACCATCTTTCGACTACATCACCACTTAATATCAGGTGAGATCGTGGTCAAGCACTAGTTTGTACCCCATAAAAAAGTTTTCTTGCAGTAATAAAAGCTACAGTTACCGTACCATACCAAAAACGTTTCAAACATTCTTCTTAACCATTCCAACCAAGCTTTTGTTTAGGAGATGCTTCTCGTCAATAGCCTAATGGTTTAGGGTACGGACTGCGAATCGTAAGGTCTTGGGTTCGAATCCACCATTCGACTATTGCCGTGAACCATGTCCTAGCACAAGCTTAAGCTTAGTTGGAATGGTTAATAAGATTGTTAGTAATATTCCTGAAAAAAAAAGAAATATTTCTAGCTTTCTTTTTAAAAAAAAAAATATCCAATAAAGGAATAAGTGTGAAAACAATTCAAACAATCGTAAGTGTAAACTATTTTAATGTCAACATGAAGTTTACAAAGTGCTATTATCACCGGCCACTCGTATTTACAGCATTGAGCATCAATGTATTAAATAAATTAACTTGTAAATGGACATAGCGAGAAAACACCTTTTAGAATAATTTATAAATTAAAAATAAACAAGCCGAACTATGTAAATATAATCTGATAAGTGTTACACAATACTTCACAAAGCGGTATTACGCAATATTTTAAATCGACTATAATCGATGTATAATGTATTTTTTAAATAGAACACTTTTTTTAATTTTATTTTAAGTGCCAGTATTATGAACACGTTAATAATAATTTTTATTTGGTTATAATTGGATGATTCAACCGTATTTCTCGCTATGTCCATTTTCATGTTATAATAAGTTAATACTTATAATATATTTAACAATAAACTAACTATTGGTTTAGAAATAGTGAGCATAGACAGGTGTTTTTTTTTATTGGTAGTCAATACTAAAAAGAATAAATAAAGAGTAGTGGAAATTAACGCTATATATCAATTTTTATTCATTCAAAAATAAAAAAATATAATAAATTTACTGTTTATGCTTTTATTACATTTGTTGAAACGATAAATAAAACATTTCTTGATTAAATTAACGTAAATATTTGTTCGTTGTATTTTTTTCTTCTATCCCTGGCAGTAAGTAAATCTTTTGTCACTATTAAAAAAATATATTTATGAAATTAAACGGATGTTTTAATTTCCACATTTATGTAACTGGCCATATGTTATTACTGATAAAAAAGTAAATATTCACATAAAAATCAAGTAATCATAATAAATTTAAATTAGGAGATTATTAATTTACAATAATTATTAATTTCTAATATTTACAACTATATCATTTTTTTACAGTAATTACTTTTATATTTACAAAATTTATTAATTTGACAGGTAACCACCATTAATGAGCATGATGATAGTGACACAATGAAAGTCTTTAATTAAATTTTTTCGTTTTAAATTTTCTTGTTTGAATTCTGCATCAATTACATCAAGATCATAAATGTTCAATTTGACAAGTGTTTCTACTTTAAAAACACAGGTAACTAATAAATATTAGATATTAAATTCACTAACGAGGTGGATTTTCTCAAATACGCTTTAGAGCGCCAATCAAAGGTTGTGAAAAAAATATCTATCCTTTCGTATTTCAAATTTCTTTTGACTTATTACAGTAAGTACATATACTATGAAAACATATCTCACGAAATTAATGCAATGGAATCTAGCTGTATTATTTTTGCAACTGTTTTTTTGATAATAATGATCTCTTTAACATGGTCGGCTAATCAAAATGTCAGATTTATTTTCTTACGGTAAAACTGTATTGTGAAATTTAAACCCTTACAGCCTTACAAATAAACGTGTTATAAAGATAAACTTAGGAATAAATTAAGAATAAGCAAAATTTGTACTAATAAACCAAGAATATGTTATACCTGGTATAACGTTGACGTTTTTGTTCATACAATCGTTATTCCGAAGTTATAACGACGCACGCCCTTGTTTAAGTCCAGTATAACATTTAATATACCACGATTTGTGTTTGTGTTCGCTGATTTAAATTAATTTATTATGGAATTAAGGACAATGGAGGAAGTAGAAACAGTACAAAAGTAAAAATATTAAAAAGATGGGAAAACCCTTTTGATTTATATGTCGATGATTAGTTTCGATTAAAATATCGGTTTTGTAAAAGTGGTAAAATATTTCTCGACCATTTATTTGAAAGGTCTCTTACTATGGACAAGCGTGGAAGTGGATTATCTTCTATGTATAGAGTATAGAATATTTTTATAGCCGCCACACATTGACAGATACATTACTACACTACTACATAGACTGCAATTATTTTTTAGTATGGTTTCACTTTGATTGCGCTGTTGCCAACTCGTGCATTTTAACGTAAAGGAAGAATAGATAAACCATAGTTATTCCGGATTTATTTGTGGTAAACTAATCTTAGCTTATTCTTAATTTATTCCTGGTTTAACTACACTTAGTTTAAGGGTGGAATAAATATGTTATAACTCATTTTTATTTGTAAGACTGTATGTGATTTCACAGCAATAATGCTGCGAAAACATTAAAACAATAAACCTTATAATATATGTATCACAATTGATTCATAATTTCACCTTAAATTTTAAATTGCACTATTTATGTATAAGTCCTTATATCCTACACTTTCGATGAACTTAATTGCAGAACATCACTAATTCGATAGTCCGCAACTATTTTCGTTATCCTTGTCGACCCTAGCGTCCCCAGAGCCAGGGCGGGCCCACAATCACGTATGGGAGTGCCCCATGCTGCCGTGGGTGTGGTGGTGATTCGCGGCTAGGTGGTGGAAATACGGCGCGTAGGGCCCCGGCCCCGTGAACGGGTACGGAACACCGTGGGAGTAGAGAAGACCTCCGGGGTAAGGACCGGATGAGAAGGCCCCGGCTGGCGGGGGCGGTACCGTAGGGCTGTTAACATCCATCCCCGGGTTTTGCTTTTTCCATTTAGTACGGCGGTTTTGAAACCATATTTTGACCTGGATAAAATAAAAAAATTAAATACAACAATGACAGCTATTTGACTTGTCGTAACAATCGCAAACTCATTGATACAAAAAAATAAAGAATGAAGTATAAAAATCACCCTTCCTCAAATTTTATTTAAGAGACTTGTCACTTATGAGACCTAATAAGTATGGTATTAAACGAAAAGTGATTGCTATTTCTGTTTACCCCGCTAAAAGAACCTGACCTGAACTATAATCTGGAACATGTCGTAATTTTTTGTCATTATATAACCAAAGTCTCGGCCCTCTCGGACGCCCTCGTATCGGAATGCTTACGCGTAACATAGTAACCGTCCAAGTCGAGGTTACCCCTCACCGGGGGGACCTTGTCGAGTTACTAGCGATAGAGGTTTAGGCTAAGCGACCTAAGAGCTATGCCACCTCTCAATCCGGTGAACCAGTCAAGGCCAGCTTCTCTGGCCAATCTGTGTAGTTCGTAATTAAAAAAATAACCAAAGTGTTGCAACTTGCGTTCTTTTATATAAAAAATTGCCAATCATAAAGACAGATCGGATAAAAATGAATACTTTTAAATTAAATTAATATTATCAACATGGTTTTCACGTCTATTGACACTCCGAGCAGCAATTATATACATTTTTATATGTTTTTTTACTTTTCAAATATATAACGGGCTGTACAAGATCATGACAAAATATAAATATATCGTCATCATGCCGGTGACGAGAATCCAGAAGATTTTCCCCTACACTTTCACTTCAAAAATCAATGAACCAACCTGCGTCTCCGTCAGACTCAAACTTAAGGCCAGATTTAGCCGTTCACACACAGAAAGATATCTCGTAGTCTTAAACTTGTTCTCCAATGAGACCAGCTGTTCGTATGTGAAAGCCGTCCTCGCTCTTCGCGGCTTCGTCCCGCCTTTTGAATCCCTCGAGGACCCGCTCTTGCCCTTCTTCGAGCTGGAACTGACCGGACTCTTCGGGTCGCCGTTCTCGTCGAGGTCCGACTGTGTGAGAACGTCGTCATCCATGTTGGACGTCTGGTCATCCGTTTCAACGTCGTCTGCATCGATGTCAGAATTCTGGAGATGGTCTTTGACTGTAACAAAGAGCGCGCGATTAAAATCTAATACCTAACAGTCTTACAAATAAAAATGAGCTTTAACATATTTATTCCACCCTTAAATTAAGTTTAGTTAAACCAGGAATAAGTTAAGAATAAGCTGAGAAAAGATTACCACAAATAAATCCGGAATAACTATGGTTTATCTATTCTTCCTTTACGTTAAAATGCACGAGTTGGCAACAGCGCAATCAAAGTGAAACCATACTAAAAAATAATTGCAGTCTATGTAGTAGTGTAGTAATGTATCTGTCAATGTGTGGTGGTTATAAAAATATTCTATACTCTATATATAGATAGAAGATAATCCACTTCCACGCTTGTACATAGTAAGAGACCTTTCAAACAAAACGTCTAGAAATGTTATACCACTTTTAGAAAACCGATATTTTAATCGAAACTAATCATCGACATAAAAATCAAAAGGGTTTTCCCATCTTTTAAATATTTTTACTATTTTTGGAGTCTGAATGATATTTATTAAGTCATTTACTGTTTCTACTTCCTCCATTGCCCTTAATTCCATAATAAATTAATTTAAATGAGCGAACACAAACACAAATCGTGGTATTTTAAATGTTATACTGGACTTAAACAAGGGTGTACGTCGTTATAACTTCGGAATAACGATTGTATGAACAAAAACGTCAACGTTATACCAGGTATAACGTATTCTTGGTTTATTAGTACAAATTTTGCTTATTCTTAATTTATTCCTAAGTTTATCTTTATACCACGTTTATTGGTAAGGCTGTAATTGTTTTGATATTTTCAACTTAAAAGAGTAATTTTTGAGCGCGTTATGAAAAAATGATGACAGTAACAGGTTGAAGCTGTTGTAAAAAATGTCCTTATATACTTTTTAAGTACGCCAATATAATTGAAGTTAACTATCTGTATGTATTATTTATTGATATAAATATTATCTATAATAATATTATATATATACTCCGGGATCTCCAAAGGAACACACCGGAGCCCCTTTGCACTGAGCAGTGCAAGGCGACACGGGCCAGCCGATGTCGCCTTTTTCCCGAGTCCACCTTGGCGGACGACAGAGGCCCCCACCCTTGTCGCCTAGTGAACCCGAGGCCCCTTTTAGTCGCCTTCTACGACAGGCAGGGGATACCGTAGTCTTATTCTTGAGAGCCCAGAACTACGGGGCTAGTACATTATTGACTGTGTTAACCCTTTTCCAGTCCTTTTAATATTTCATTGCAATATATGTATTTTTTTAATTAAAGGCAATTAAAAACTATTTTTTTATTATGTCAAAGAAATATAACTTCAAAAAAATATATTAACATTCCTGTTAATCATTCCAACAAAGTTTAGGCGATGTTTCACGTCGACGTTACGTTTTACAGACCGTAGCCTAAGTCATTAGACAATTGACGCTTCCATGAATTCGAATCCTCATAAATTTGTTTATATGTAAAATCAAAATCTACTTCAAATCAAATCTAAGTTCCAAATTAACTAAGAAAATCAAAAATTGTATTCGTCTGTGCACTACTTTTTTTGAAGTATCGTGTATTATAAAGTTTTCTCATACCGTCTCTCCATTCTTCCACATATCCTCGTAGGTGTTAATTGTCATAAACCTATGATATCCCAATCAATAAGCATTCTTCCAAACGTCTTACAGTAGTTACCTAGTAAACAGGTTCAGAACCGAAATACCTATACCAACAAAATTCATATGAGACTTAACAGAAAACAAATCTTTTAGAATAATCGAAATCAGATCATAATTAACAGTGCTAATACTGCTTAAACATAAAAAAAATAGTCGAATTAAGAAACCTTTTTTGAATTCTTCCTGTCTTTGTTTTTTCTTTACAATATTTTCGTTGTATGTAGTCTTGTGTGTTACTTGTAGGTCTTGTGGAATGAAATAGTCCAATAACTAATACATTCGCTTTCTTCAGACGGCGTAACGTTGTACAAAAATTATATTTTAACGAATACCGTCCAACGGCGCCGCCTTCGAGATGTGGTGTTGGCGAAGGCTGCTCCGTATACCTTGGACTGCCATAAGAACCAACGAGTCCATACTGAAGGAGCTTAAGATCTTCACACGGCTATCAGAAATTTGCCGCCAAAGAGCCCTCAGCTTCTTTGGACACATCATGCGGTCTTCAAAGCACTGTCTGGAGAAGCAGATCATCTTAGGCAAAATGAACGGCAAACGTGCTCAGGGTAGGGCGCCTACAGAATGGTCGCACACGATCATGAAGTCGGTGGGAGGCAGCATGCAGCGTGCGGTCCACTTCGCCTATGACCGCTCTCAATGGAGGTTGCTTGTATGTGGTCGCGATCCTCAGCAGTGAGGGAACGAACAAGAAGAAGTCCAACGGCGCGTCCTAACAATCATTATACAAAATAAATTAAAAGTCAGATTACGAAGTAATAAAGTTAAATTATTGTTTACAATGCCCATTTTATGTAATGTTCAACTAAATTATTAATTATGAATTAAAGATACAATAAGGTTCAGGTAAATAATAAAGATATCATTGGAAGTAGTTATTATGCATAACAATAGCTGGGTGCCATGTGTTGCTAGCTAAAATGTGCGATTGTAATTTTAAACATGTTTCATTTTGCTTGTAATGTGTTGATGCCAATAAATAAAAAACCTATGTCTACCTTACCTATTTAAAACAATATTCGAGAAACAGTTTACCAAATAATTTGTGGCGAAATGAAATGTACGCTTTGTGAAACAAATTTATAAAAATTTCAATCAGATATTGACAGATATCGAGGCGTCACAATGAGAGTATTGAGAACACGCGTCATTATATCAAAGGGAGGCATTCCACAGAATGTTACGCTCCCAAATTCAATAGTCGTAGGTAACCGAAACGCTTGCGTAAACTTCAAAATTATCTTCCAATGTACCCCTTGTCAGGATTTACGCCCGGCAACCGTTGCTTATAGTCCCATAAAGTTCTCAAACTAATGACTATGGCCAATATGTTTTTAACAGCTCCCGATATAAACAAGAAAAGAACGTTGAATACAAATAAACTTCATCTAAATTAAACATTTTACAATTTCCTCGTTGCCATTATTCGGAATTTTTTCATGTTTTCAGATGATATAATAGACGTTTCCGTTTCCTCAGTGTGGTGGCGGTGTGACCAGTGCGAAATAGTTTTAAAACCGCTATTCATTTTTCAATGCGGCAACATCGGTGGCGAACGTCCGGAAACATTAAAATATAATTTATGATTATTCCGCGGTTAGTTAAATTAGTGAAATACGCTTCCTAATGGTGGACAGGACGTATAAATATTTTCGAAATAGGTTTTGTGTCCAGACGCCTTTATGAGCGCGGTAAGCGCAAAATAGCGGTAAAATCATTATTAATAAGTGTCAAATCGATATCAAAGCGCTTATACTGTCATAACATTCAGATTTTGCCGTATAAACATCAGGGAAAGAAATTTGCCGTTAATTAATAATAATAAAACTTGATCGCTCATAATAGTGGATTTACAATCTCTTTTAAGTCCTAATGGAATTAATATTTATTACTTTTATTGATATCTTTTAATCGTTTGATCCCGCATATTGCGAAGCGTTAATGGATGCGTTTATTTTAACGTAAAATATGTTTATAATAAATTTATGTACATTTAGTTGATATCAGATAAATTGTCTGAATATTTACGATTAATTTCTGAATAAATATGGAAATTTATTGCACGTCTTTGAAGTCTAAAAGCTCCTTCGTAAAATTGCAAAATCGAAAATAATAGTCATGGATGATTTAAGTGACGTTTGTGAGAAGATTAACTTTTTTTTAAATGTCACAACCGCTTTTGGCTACTGAAGTGTGATCTGTTTCAGAGCTGTAAAACCCTTTGTATTTTTGTCGATGTGCCATACTCTAGCTCCCCCAACGTGGGTGGTTAGGGATTTCTAGTATCTACTTCCATTCTTCTCTTGTTATTTGTTAGTATACAGTTTACACTAGGTCCCTTCCGGAGGCTCTGATGATGCGCTGATGATGATCTTGATAAAGATTCAGACTAATGATGATGATATTAATTTATCCCTAATGAGAAAGGCAAAAGATTTAGTCGATACAGCCGTGTCTTGTTCTGGTATTATGTTCTCTTATTTAATCTCAATAAATTGAGGTTAGGCTACCGCCATCTTTTCTTCCTGAACTCTAAGTAACTAATAATCAGATTCAGACTAAGTTGAATTTGACATATAAGCTCTGTCACTTCTTAAAATACGTCAAAACTGCAGCGGCCAGCTTCACTGACCGACAGCACAGTTTTGTCAGTAAAAAGAGCAAGTGTTTTGCTTCTAACTCTAGAGGCAATCTCTTCCGAAGGAATCAGAACATGATAGGAGGCTTTGACTAGAGCTATAAGTGATTTAAATGCAACTACATTTAGAAGAGTCTTGGGAATACGCGATGGGTCCCCACATCCTTCAGCATTCGTGTTTATAGGTGATTTAGATCTTTCGGTCACTACTCATAGGCTGTGAATAGTCATGGTGTTATTATGTCACCGCCGCCTGAAACTCAGCGTTGACCTTTTACGGTAGGCATGGTTAAGACCGTTAGACATAAGGAACAAGGATCAGGACATCTCGTAGTATACGGGCTGACGAGATTGGTACCACAGAACAAAGAAGTCTTTGGAAGCGACGATGTATGAATCGGTAATTTCTGTCACTAGGGTTTTTTTTTATGGACGAACTACACAGTTGGCCAGAGAGGCTAGTCTTTACTGTTTCACCGGATTGAGAGGTTGCCTTAGCCTGAACCTCTGTCGCTAGTAACTCGACACAAAGGTCCCCCCGGTGAGGGGAAACCTCGACTTGGATAGTTGCTATGTTACGCGTAAACATTCCGATCGGTCGCTATTTTATTAATAAAATCTATTTGGGACAATCAAAGCTAATCTAACATATGCCACATCGGGGGGCGTTGGCGCTGGGAGAAGAAGTCGCCGAAGGAACTCCAGCAACGTTCCTAATCCTATCCAAGGGGTGGGGGTAAGGACGCCTTATGTATGAATATTTATTTTATTTGTGGTTTGTTTTCTTTTATCCGATCCCAGCCAATCGAGAAGTCATTCCAGATACTATAAAAACGGATTGTAACTTATTATAATAAATCTTTTACGTGGTAAAGGTACCGTTCGAAACGTGGTTCAGCCCTCGCGCTCGCGATCTATCGTCCAAGAGGTTATCTATGTGGGACCGTTGAGTCGAGGTCCTAAATAGAGGTTCAGGTTTAATGACCTGATAGCTTTGCCATCTCGAATCCGGTGAAATAGTACAAACCAGCTTCGCTGGCAGCTGTACAGGTTTGTCACAAAAAATATATACATACTTAATGAGTACTATTCTTGGTCCCGCGAAACGTACGGGGAGGTGGTGGGGGTTTAGGCCGAGTCCCACATATCCCTCCGGGCCCACACAGGGTACCGGAGGATGGTCAACGTGAACAAAAAAAAAATGGTCCCGCGAAACGTAGAGTGCAGTATACCGCCACATTAAATTCTTGCTATTTTAAACGATAGCGGTAATTTAATTTCTTTTTAATATAAATAATCAAGATAATATCACCTTGTTCTTTGAAGTTTCGAGAATCTGAACGATGCGAAACAATTTACACTAATGGATATATTGGAAAGATTTAACATTATAAAGAAAACCACTTTACGCTCAGCGGTTAAAGCGCTCGATATTTTAGCGCACGTCTTGTGAAAATATCTCAATACTAATATCTACATTAAATTTTGCTATTTTAAACGGTAGCGGTAATTTAATTTCTTTTTAATATAAATAATCAAGATAATATCACCTTGTTCTTTGAAGTTTCGAGAATCTGAACGATGCGAAACAATTTACACTAATGGATATATTGGAAAGATTTAACATTATAAAGAAAACCACTTTACGCTCAGCGGTTAAAGCGCTCGATATTTTAGCGCACGTCTTGTAAAAATATCTCAATACTAATATCTACATTAACATCAAAAGAAAAACTAATATTAAATTAAATTAGCACATCTTCAAAGTCACCATGTTTTTAAATATTAAATCACCCCCTTTTAACCGACTTCAAAAAAGGAGGATGTTCTAAATTCGCCTCAGAACTTCGAACGATGTCGGTGATTCTTTTTTCATTTAAAAGCAGGTGTGATCAATTTCGTAAGGTTATAGCAATGGCAATTTAATAAGCTTTTTTTAATGACGAACTACACAGGTTGGCCAGAGAAGCTGACCTTTACTGCTTCACCGGATTGAGAGGTGGCGTAGCTCCTAGGTCGCTTAGCCTGAACCTCGGAATTAGACTCGATCGGTTGCTGTTTCACGGATAATCTATACCAGTGACTTGAGAACATTCCTCCTGGGGCATAGCCAATCTTGTGCAGTTCAACGCCACCAAAACGCAATCATGTTTATTCACCGCCAAAAGGAGCCAGTCCACATTAGCTCCGACTTTTCAGAATGTATCTCTGGAATCCACCGACAGCCTACAGTTACTAGGAATCGAATTGTCTGCGAATCTTAACTACGGGCGGTTCATTGAATCCAAAGCGAAGGTAGCTGCTAGGAAGCTTGGAGTCCTATCAAAGGTACGGCGGTACTTCACACCGGGACAGCTTTTGACTTTATATAAAGCACAGATCCGGCCATGTGTGGAGTACTGTTGTCATATCTGGGCAGGTGCAGCCAAATACCAACTCGCGGCACTGGATTCCATGGAGAGGCGGGCCAAAAAGTTGATAGGTGACCAAGATCTACACCTAGATAGTCTTGAGCACAGGCGCAAGGTGGCCAGCCTTTCGGTGTTTTACAGATTACACTTTGGAGAGTGTGCACAGGAATTACACGAGTTAATTCCCCCATCCCCATTCTACCTTCGGACGTTTAGACATTCGGCGGGTGTACCCTTTCATAGCTGATGTTCCGCGTGTCCGAACGAAGCGATTTGAGTCATCGTTCATCGTGCGTACAGCAAAGGAGTGGAATAAGTTGCCGGCGTCAGTCTTTCCGTCCAAGTACAACGTGGGAGCCTTCAAGAGTAGAGTGAATAGGCACTTACTAAACTAGCGCGTACCATCTTTCGACTATATCACCACTTAACACCAAATGGGATCATGGTCAAGCGCTACTTTAAAGGCATAAAAAAAAAAAATGTGCGCACCCATATTTTTTGTGACGTACTTTAGCTGATTGGCCAGAGAAGATGGCCGCGACAGTTTCTTGAAAGCCGGCAGAGCTCTTAGGTCGTTTGTCTTGACTCAACTTGACCCTTGTGTCTCGTGTCTTTTACTAAATTCTGTTAAACTGTCGATGAAATTGGGCTCTTTGGTAAAAAAAAGTTAGCCGTACCCCTGCTAGAGTAAGTATAGATTTGTAAATAAAACACACTACAAGTATGTTTAATGACGTGTACATTAATCGTCTCCCTAATATACGGTAAAGACCTTATTTAGTGCAATTTATAGCTTGCGTTTGTAAACCCCTTTCCACAGTATCAACACGTGAATCTAATTTAAAGGCACATAAAATCAAACATCTCTCCTAATCACATGTATATACAAAAAATACTTTAACTTGTTATATATTAAGTTGAAATTAGAACAACCGTGTGATTTTCTTTAAGGTAATATTGTAGACAAGCAAAAATAATACTAATTACTATTAAGATAAGGTTAAAATTAACTAATGTAATCGTTTACTATCCTATGCAATTAGAACTACTTTACAAATAAAATTAGTGATAAAACTAGACAGCAATAGCCTTATGGATTTGGGTACGGTCTGCAAAACATGAACTCATAGATTCAAATCTAATAAAAATATAATCTAAAATTGGAATAGTTTCTGCCTTCTAAATTAATTTTGAGTATGAATGCTATATAATATAACAATAATAATTAATTTACTCATTCAAGTAACTTAGAATTACACAATGGGGGGAGGGAGTAAACAATATTAACAATAATAAACAGGAGTAAATATATATCTGTTTTATTATATAAACTTCATTGCATTCACTATAAAGCGTAGTACACGTGTCCGGTCGCCTATAATATAGCACGATAGAAACCCGACTTTGATCCCGTTGCCGGCAATCAAATCGTTTGTTGATATTTTAACTACTGACTTCACACACAGTCGGCAGGGAAGGAAAACTTCGTGAGGAAACTGCACGTTTTTGAAAATTTTCTAAGGCATGTGAATGAAAACCCCCAAATAGGAGCCACGTGACGGTCTATGCCTTATCTCTCATCTATCGGCCGCTGTAACTGCAGAAAACGTCAAGCGGCGCAAATATAGTAACCTCGAGAGATTTCACCGTTTACCTACCCGTTTGTGGTAGAAACTTTGGGTTCGTGTAGTTTCTAGTGCACAACACCTTTTTTATGTGATAGCTAAGAAGTTGGTCGACACATCTGGTGACCAGATCTTCTGCGCACGCAGCCAAGCGATTTGGCAGAGTTTTTTGTAAATATTTTGTAAAATACCTATTTTATTTTTTATAATTTCTAAGCAAGTGCTTGACTACGATCCCACCTAATGTTAAGTGGAAATGCAGTCCTGGATGGTAAGGCGCACTAGCTTAGTAAATGCCTATTCACTCTACTCTTGAAAATACCCGTTGTAATCGGAAGGAAAGACAGACGCGGGCAAACTATTCCAGTCCTTTGCTGTACGAAGAATGAAAGACGACGCAAATCGCTTCGTTCGGGTTTGAGGGATGTTCACAACAAAAGGATGAAATCCCGCAGTGCGTCTAGAAGTCCGATGGTGGAAAGGTGATGGGGGAATTAGATCATGTAGTTCCTGAGCACACTCTCCAAAATGCAATCTGTAGAAAACCGAAAGGCTAGCTATTGTAGATATTTCTCTTTTTAGTTATTATTTAAAGCAATTGTGATTTAGAAATTGACATTACACGTCGTTTCTTTTTTTACAGGCTAGACTGTATACCCTACAGATATTACAATGAAATCTTTCCTTGCAAAGAGACTGTTGTCTAAATCATCAATAGATTATATCTTATATAAATATCCGTGCCCCAAATTCTAAGACAATATAAAAACATGATATAAATTCCTATCTCATTTTGATGTTCTCGTTTAAATCGATAAAGCATTAAGACTTCAACAAACTATCTTCTATTTGTGAAGTTGACAATTAGCGGGATACGTGTGTCCATTACGCATTGCGCATCAATCCATCTGCGCATACTTACTGCCAAATAGAATCCGATTTTATTTGCTTTGTTTTCGAATAATATAAACGCCTAACGAGCTTAGTTCTTTTTAAAGGTTTGGACCAATGTTAAGTTAAATAAGCATTGTCATTACATAAACACAATTATAAATAGTTTTAGAACGTAGTCACATATATTTTCTGAAAAACAGCGCTGTGTTTCATGTTTGTAGTAGAACACATGCATTTTTGTGTTGACGGGGGGGAAGGCGGGGTTATATGGAGTCCTTGCCCACTAAAAACACCCCCGTGGCCCTTCCTGGTTGCATGGTGAGGTACTCCGGGATCTCCAGTGGAACGCACCGGAGCCACCTGCACTGTGGTCTCGGAGAGCACGTCCCGGGGGGGGAGATTAATGCTCCCCGTGCCGTCAATCATGTCGTCAGTGCAAGGCGACACAGGCCAGCCAATGCAGCCTTTTTCCCGGGTTCACTTCAGCGGACAACAAAAGCCTTGCCGCTCAGTGAACCCGAGGCTCCTTTTAGTGGCCTTCTACGACAGGCAGGGGATACCGTAGGCATGTTCTACAAGCCCAGAATTACAGGGCTGAGCAGAACACAGGTTGCCAACCCCATTTCGGCACAAGTTTCTTTTTTATTTGTGTTAATTTAATTTTTTTTGTTCACATTTTCATACTTGTTTTAATGTCTTATGTCGAATAAATGTATCTATTATATCTTCATAGCTCTAGCTGCTCGATATTCGAGATGGCGAAGTGTTTTAAGAGAGCTCAGATCCTCTCTAAAATATAACACACAGTTTAACCTTCCCGCAACGTAGTGCAAAAGTCGTAAGCACGTGTAAACTGGGTGGATTTGCGTCGGTATTGCAACAGACCGTCTAAAGCCACTTTGCCGAGCCGCAAACTTGCGAGAGAATAGGTACGAGTTGAAAATAGACTTTGTATATAGAAGACTTTCTCTATTAAATAAAGAGTAACTACAACGATAATCACACACAATTCGGGTGACTTGAGTGAACAGATTACAGTTTTCATTTAGTACAAAACTGTTTCTTATTTCAAAACAAATCGATGTTAAAAATTAAAAAAAATATTTACATGTAAAAACAAAAATCGACTTCAAATCAAATCAAACGTTAAACGCTATTTTTTACACATTTAGCGCGCGGACGTAGACCTCTATTTCCGAATTATAGTAGGAATATTACGAAACATAATTAATCAGAACCTAACTAGACTTTAGTTAGACTACCAAATGAACTGAAATACTTTCTTAATAAAGTTTATATTTTCTAAGCGAGTGTTTGACCACGGTACGACCTGATGATAAGTGGAAATGCTGACCTGTATGGTAAGGGGCACTAGCTTAGTAAACACCTATTCATTACACAAACATACAGACAAAAGTTAAAAAGTTAAAGTTACAGCCTTTATATATATATATATATAATATATATGGCCCACTGTTGGGCGCAGGCCTTCTCTGTAAAGAGAGTTATAAGGGCATAGTCCGCCACGCGGCCCTAGTGCGGATTGGCAGACTTCACATGCCTTAGAAAAATTTTCTAAGACATGTAGGTTTCCTCACGATGTTTCCCTTCACCGGCGAGCGCGTGGTAAATCAGCACATAAAATTGCTACAAACAAATTTATTGGTGCCGGCACCGGGGATCGAACTCGGGTTGCTAGCGTACTATGCAACTTGAGCCAACCGCCCGGACACTGAGCTACCACGGCTCTTACAGACAAACTAGAGTATTATTGATTAGCTATTCAATTAATAATCTGTGCACCTAAATAATTCTCTCTTACGTCACCCTCCAATAAATCAAAACTCCTTGCAGACGCTCCGACCGCACGCCTCTCATATTCCAACACACCCGAAATCTCCGGCGAGGAAAGGCACTTGTAATCGAGAGGGCTTTATTAATTACAAACTTGGACCGCAACCCCTTTCCTCCCACCCACCCTCACCCCCGAGCGTCCATCGTAGAACAATTACGCTCTTTAAGCTCTGTTTACTAAGGTTAAAAATCCCCAAGCCGTTAACATTAACCCAAATTCAACCTTATCTCGGGGCGTAAGCGTTTCGCTCAGAGAGGGCTGAGTGGTTTGTTGATGTTACGGTGGATTTTCGACTTAGTGATTAAGTTATTAGGATTTGTTTTAGAGTGGCTCCGTGTATCGGCAAACAAGAACCATCAATTTGTTAAATGAAGAAAATGGAGAGGAGTAATTTGGGAAGGATTCTCAGTTCGCTGCGCTCGGCGAATGGGTTTCATGTTAGCAGTTATGTTAAGAGATATTTGAATCCTTCAACTTAATACCTTAGTGTGTTTGCGATCGGCGAAAAACTTAATGAAATGCGTGCCCAAATAATCTTAAAATTTTTAACATTCGTAGCTCTCGTAGACATTCGTAGCTCATTCGAAGGTTAGTCCCAGACTTTTTTTTTGTTGACAGGGGAGAAATCTTCAAGAAGATTAACCCTTAATAGTTTCACACACTTCTCATAATCGAAATTCTTTAACAAGTAGTTGGCTATATGTGTTAATTTAAAGTTATTTAAATTTACTTTTACACAAAAAAATTGGAATCTCACAGAGCACAAACATACATCGATTTTTAGACACAACATTTTATATATAGATTCTAGATTTTTTTTCATGAAGAAGGCTGCCGGAACGCGAGGAGCATTTTAGACCGTTGGTCACAGGAACCTATTCTAGTGGAGTCGGGCTTACCGCCTGGTACATCCCAGGCAGTACTCATGGATACTTACTTGGATTTTACTCCTCCCAAAAGGAAAAAAAATATATATTTTTGCCAAATGTGTATGCGTGTTAGGGTTCAATTGATTTTTTTAAAGTATTCATGTTTATAAATATGTGTGGACTGCGTGTGTGCTTTATTTAACTAGGCGCCTTCCTAATATTTATGGTACTAAAACGCTGATAATAGATAGAAGTCCTTTGAACGAAGAAATACCTGAAAGTCTATCTAACTGCCAATTAAGTTTCAGACCAAACTGCCTTAAGAGCTCAGTAACTTCTCAAAAACTGGGTGAAAGCGATCTTTTGACCGTATGTTCAGCCTAAACAAACTTGCTATGTCATTTAATCCGAAATTGCCTATAAATATGACATTGTCAAAAAAAAACTCAGTGTCGCCAATAAGAAAATCGTAAAACATTTAATAAAATCATATTTAAAAGTCATTTCTATTCACAACGACAGTGGCGCGGTTTTATCACGTCATTTCCGGTTGTTAATTAAAAAGTCAGCTCGAGCAGTGTTGCCAACATTAAGCCCCTCGTTAACACGCCCCGCCATTTTCCTGAAGGTTTTAAACACCCTTTCGATTTAATGGAAACTCTGAAGTATTCAAAATTATACACGTTATGATACGATAATAAATCATAAACAGACAAACATAATTAGATACCTAAATAAATTATTATGTTAGTTTTCGTATGCTGCAAAAATAGCTATATCAAGATCCTGCCTAAAAGCTATACCTGGCCCTAAATAGAAGAGATTGTGTAGTGCTATTTAAGAGCTGTCATCTGTGTCAGAGACGAAGAATTCTGTCATTAGAACAATTTAAAGCTTTCTAACCTGTGATAAATTTTATTTTCTTAGAATTTCATTAATAAAGTATACATAAAATACATAATTCGTACAATTGCTTGAGACAAGACGCAAGTGAAAAACATGAATTTTTTAGGAATGTAAAAAATCATTTGTCATAGAGAAATTTATTGTGAGAAACTTCAATAGACAAAATTCATCAACGCATACAATGAATTTAAAATATTATTGAGTTGTTTTCGAAATAATTTAAAATAACTGCGTTACGACATTAATCTGAATATGTCGCCTTACGAAAGTCGTTATGTATGGGTATTATAATGAAAACTATGGAATATATAAAATAAAATTAATCTCTGGAATAATATTATGATTTTTCGGAATATGTCAACTAACCGCCATTTTGCTACGGAATTCACACTGTCAAGAAATACGAAAGAAAAGTTATGAGCCATGATTAATGTGAATACCGGAGCAAAACGCCAGTTAGTTTAATAATTCGGAAAAGTCATAATACAATCACGAAATGTCGTGACGTATATATGCCTACTAATTTTGTCTATTGTCTACAAAACTGTTTTAAGTTCATGTTTTGCTCTTGCGTCTTTTAGCCACAAATAGTGCAACAGTGTCTGCATAATTATTTAAAAAATTAATTTCCATAGATTAAGGCTCAATTTCATTGTTTGTTGTTCCAAAATAAAAGAAAAAGGATGAAGCATAAATGGCTTTTTTCAAAGAAAAGATCGCTTAAAATAAGTAGCATTACCCGCCCACTCGAAGTTAAAGGCCCGAATAATAAGCCAGTTCAGACCGTAAACTGGTGAAATTTATGGCCCCTTGACCCTTGCGACGCCTTACTCACCTTTTATTTTTATTTGAGTGAGCAAGGAACAAATCTTAGTGCAAAAGGGATAATAAAATAATCGTTAGATTCGTTTAGACGACTCTAATTTCACGGTTTGTTGCGCAAAGGGACGCTGGCTTAGGGTTGCCACTATCCCGCTCCATCGTGCGGGAAACTAGCCCCTGTCTCTGTCTATCTTCGACCAATCGCGAGTCACGCTGGGTCCGTGTTCTTATTTTGAGTGTTTGCGGGTTTTGTATAACGACGTTTTTAGTGGGACTTCCTTGCGATGGAGTTACGAATTTGGCCCATTTTCGTTTTTTTTTACTTAGGCAACGATCATACGATTGATACAGGCTATTTAACGTTGGAAAATCTTTACCTACAATTATCTCCACTAGAGATCATTAAATCGTAAGTCACTGTGTGCTATTCAAATGTTCTACGGCTTACTCAAATGACATAGACAAGATGATTCAAGGCAAGTCGAACCGTAGATTCAAGAGGTTCTAAGAGAATAATGCA
This sequence comes from Meandrusa payeni, assembly GCA_029286785.1. Classification (NCBI taxonomy): domain Eukaryota; kingdom Metazoa; phylum Arthropoda; class Insecta; order Lepidoptera; family Papilionidae; genus Meandrusa; species Meandrusa payeni. The sequence continues at coordinate 6,610,709 of JAGSMX010000023.1, forward strand.
GCTGAAACCAATTGCATGGTACAGGCGTAAGGTGACTGCCCATTCACTGTTTTACAAAATAAATTTTGTAGTGTCCTCAGGATCCTCTTTCTGGACTTCAAGACGCACTGCTGGATATTTTTTCTTTTGATGTGGACATCCCTCAAACCCGAACGAATCGCTTTGCTTTGTATTTGAAATAAAAAGCTCCTATGCTTGAATAGCTCGAATAGTTTTCCCTTCGATCTTCTTTCCCGTCGATTGCAATGGGCATGTTTTTAAGATTAGATTCAATACGCATTTACTAAGCTAGTGCGCCTTATCATCGAGGACAGTATTGCCACTTAAAATCAGGTGAGATCGTGATCATGTGCTTGCTTAAAAAATATAAAAAATAAACTTAGTCGGAAGTACCTCAGACCGTATCCGAATTATTGGTATATTCAGCAGAGTTGATCTGTCGTCTCTATGATACGTTATCAAGCATCTAAATGCGTTCAACAATAGAGCTGCTGTTATCTTAAATCTTTCCAATTCATTGAAAAACTTATTTCCAACATAAAATAGGATAATTTGATTCGGTACCATTAAATGGACAGTTATCTATTTTGCGAATGTTTTGTAGATACTTTGACTTAAACACAGCTCTGTTTTTTTTTGTGACGGTAATCAGACAAGCTGACATTTCCTGCTTCACTAGATTGAGACGTGGCATAGCTCTTGTTCTCATTAAGAGTGGTAGCTGTGATCGGGCGGTGGCCTCAAGTTGGATAGTACGCTAGCAACCGGAGTTCGATACCCGGTGCCGGCACCAATAAATTTGCTGTTGCAATTTTATGTGCTGATTTACCACGCGCTCGGCGGTGAAGGAAAACATCGTGAAGAAACCTTAACATGTCTTAGAAATTTTTTGTAAGGCATGTGAAGTCTGCCCAACCGCACTAGGGCCGCGTGGTGGACTACTAGAGCGTGAATTTGAGGCAACCGCCCGGACCCTGAACTATCAGGGCACTTCAGGGTGTTTATGTATACATATATCTATTTTTCATCTAGTTTGGAGTAGTTACTTTATCTTTACACAACCCTAAGGTAGACTTGCAGAGAGTTACTACGTTTGGAACTACTTCTACAAATACATGATGATTAACAGACGCTTCTATGAATAAATATAATACTAATAGAATTCCTAAGTACCGTAAACTGGTGATACGACGACTAATATAACAAAAATACTAAAAGACTATCAGAGAAACATCTTAGTACATGTAAATTCTAAAACAGTGGCCTCAAAACAAAACATATTTCAATGTCTGTTTCACACACTCCAGTAGTATAATAAATATTTTGACAGATAATTAAAAATTTAATAGACCATAAAATAGTTATCGATAAATCAATTTGCGCGTTTGCTACTGGCAGCTGCGGCGTTGACGGTTTAGTTGTTTCCGGACGCAACGGACATCGGCCGGCGCGCAAAAAAAAAGTTAACTAGGTCTATTGACACAATAATATTGACAAGCAAATTTATTAAAGTAATTTTTCATAGACGTCAGAAAATACATTGATTTTTCAGATACTATGATTGTACAATATTGAATTACATTTATTTTTAAAACAGAAAATATTAATTATTAAAAATATTAAACATAAAAATATGTAATTATTATTATTCAAATATATCAGGTCAGTACCGAAATCCATAACGACAATTAGAATGTTTTTTTTATTTGCACACAATAAAAAGAGTACAAACAGGCGGATTTAATGCCAAAAGACATTCTCTACTCGTACCTTATAACTGTTGCAAGCTAGTTGTAAACAATAATAAATGAAAACTATAACAACACACATTCGTACAAATATATAAACATATTAATTCAATATATAAACATAATAATTATAGTTACAATAATAAAATAATATATTATAATAATAATATATAGGCACAGCAGACCAACCAAACAGTTAGTGGGTATAATATTAGGTTTGTAGGTCGCCCTTTTTCGCGGCTTATAGCCGGTCTTATGTGTGCGTTCCGTCTTGAGACTTCAAGAAAAAGAATGCCGCTTCCCAATCGCTATTATATAGATAAATAGTAATATATATAATAATAAATACATATAATTTACATATATTGGGCCGCTTCCCGGGGTGATCGCCGAAAAGAAATCGCTAAAGAAATTTTCATTTCAAAAATACTGGTCGAGAAAGTTACACACGTAAGTTTAAAAAAAAATTAGGTAAATGACGTCGGAACCGACGTTTCAATTGACACCACGATAATTGAGTTTTAAACGCGCGTACCCCAGTTCCGGATACACTATTGTACTGAAAAACGTTTACTTTTCATCACGTACTTAATTGAGACTTCAAAGGTTGTCAATACGCGTGCCGTTACACGTGTATAGGACGAAGGGACCTATAATCGCCCTTCACAGTTATGTTATAACGATTAGAATTGCTTAAACTTTTCACTAAAGCAAATAGCCTTGTTATTAATACATAATTGTCACGTATTCAATCAAAAATACAATGTGTTAATAATAAGTTAAAATTGCTTGGCAACTACTACTGGCTATAAAATTAATAGCAGTATTAAATTATTACAAGCTAAAAAATCATTGACATATAAATTTGTTACAGAACTGTGGTAGCTTAGTAGTCGCGTCAAGTTGCATTGTACTCTAGTGAACAGAGTTCGATCGACAGTGGCGGCACCACCAAACGCTCGGCGGTGAAAGAAAACGTCATAAGGCCTACATGTATTAGAAAATTTTCATTTGAAAACCACCAATGAGCACTAAGACCGCGTATCGGACTTTGTATGAAAATCGCTGAAAATCAGCGCAGTCGGATCCTAGCGACAGCATATGCTGAGACGGTGTCCGATATTGGCGTCATATGTTTTGTATTATTTGTCTGTGTAACTTTAACTGTGTTTTGTCTATTTTTCATTCTTTTTTAATGTGTGTTATATTCTGTCTGTGATGTGTTTTGTATTGTGATGCCAATAAAAAATGTCTATGTCTATGTATATATTTGAATACTAGCGTACCGAGTTGTTTGTTTGTTTTATTCTATTTAAACAATAAACTTACATCATTCAATATTTAATTTAACTCTGACAATATATTAAATTATTCATTTCTCTCCGTATTCATTCTTATAGGTATATGTGGTGTCAAAATGTAGAAATAACATCCCCCCGTCTATTAGGATGTCAAAAACTATAGAAAACGTTTTTTAATAGACCTCGCGCGTTACCGCTATTTTATGGGCAGGCCCCAGCCCTTAGATGTTAGGAGCGTTGCTGGAGTTTCTTCGGCCACTTCTTCTCCCAGCGCCAACGCTTCCCGAAGTGGAGCTTTTGAATGTCCCTTAGATTATCCGTGAAATAGCTACCGACCGAGTCGTGGTTCGTCCCTCTCGTGCTCCCTCGGATCGGAATGCTCACGCGTAACATAGTAACCCTCCATGACGAGGTTACCCTTCACCGGAGGGACTCTTGTGTCGATTTACCGGCAATAGAGGTTCAGAATATGAAGGAAAGGCCTTTAAAAAACTTGTCAAGAAGCGTTTGAAGTTACACGAAAACGCGTGCCTCTCGTGTTTCGATCCACGTAACCTCGAGGTTGGTGGCGACACCGGAGGTGGTGGATGCAAGGTAGGTGCATGTACATAGGTGTAGGTAATGATCTTCCACTCGAGAAGAGAATGAATACGATAAAAAGAAGTAATTTAATATATTGTGAGAGTTAAATTAAATATTTAATGCATTAAATATTTCATTTTTAAACATTAAATAAAATAAAGCAAAATCTAACCTGGCGAAGCGGGTTGGTTACGCTTGTTTAATATATAGGTATCCCCTGCCTGTCGTACAAGGCGACTAAAAGGGGCCTCGGGTTCACTGGGCGACAAGGGTGGGGCCTGAGTCGTCCACCAATGTGAACCCGGGAAGAAGGCGACATTGGCTGGCCCGTGTCGCCTTCCGCTGCGAGGGCACAGCGGTGAGGGAGTAACCTCGGGACGTGCTCTCCTTGAGCACAGTGCAGAGGGGCTCCGGTGCGTTCCACTGGAGATCCCGGAGCCCCTCGTCATGCACCGAGGAAAGGGCCACCGGGGAGGTTTTAGTGGGTAAGAACCCCACATAACCGCCGCCTTCCCCCCAGAAGGCGGGGTATCTTTGTGAAGATTTCCTCCCCGTCAACAAAAAAAAAAAAGTTTAATATATAGTAAATTCTCGGTAAGTAGAGGTCGGCATGTCGTGATAAGTAGATGGTAAATTAGAATTTACAGCTATTAGAATGCAGTCTCATCTTAAGTCAAAGATTTATTTACAAATTTTGGAGATAATGGCTTATGGAAGTATAAGTTGTACCAAAATATCTTGTAGGGACGCACTAATTGTATCAACTAATTGAGAGATTTCGAGTAATAGATATTTATTTATTTACGAGTAATCGTTTTAAAACGCTATTTTTAGCGGTACTACCCTTAGCTTGCTCTTAACCACTGAAGGTTGACTGGAAGAAAATGCTAATTAGCATTAAGTTCGCCTTTGTACATTTTATTTGGTGCAATAAAGGATTTATCTATCTATCTAATAGAGCTATTGCGGCTTGAAGGAGAGATAACAAAACATTTTTTTAAAGGAAAAGAGGCAAACGAGATTACGGCACACCTAATCTTAAGTGATTACCGTTGCCCATGAGCATCCACAGCACTAACGACGATGACGATAATGACGTTAAGAAGAAGGCTCGTTTCTTGAAGGTCCTCAAATTAAGTATTACGACACAGGCTATTTAGGTTTTTTTGAGACGAAATATAGAGATTGGCCACTGACGCTGGCCTTGACTGCTTCACCAGATTGAGAGGTGGTATAGCTCTTACGTCGCTTAGCCTGAACCTCTATCGCTAGTAACACGACACAAGGGTCCCCCCGGTGAAAAAATATATATACTCCTTATGTGTTTTAAGTTTATATTCTATTTAGTCTGTTATATTTTGGTATATTGCGTTATGTTTCTTCTTCTGTATATTCTTTGTTTAATTTAACAGTTTATAGAACAATGTCATAAAACGTCTTCAAGTCTTTCCACCCTTTTAAGCGGGGTAGACAGAGACAGTTATCGTTGTCTGTTTTTTACCAAGATTAATATAGCCGTAAGCAAAAAAAGGGTCGGTGCAGAAAGTTTGAATATCTTGGAAGATAAAGACGCTAGCTAACTGAAATAAATTATGCACGATAGACAATTAAATTTCCTTAAAATAAAATAAACACCATATGGTGTTGCCAACACTAAGTACTAAAATTTAAATAAAAATAAAATTTTATGAAAAATACTGTATTATCCAAGTTTACGTATGATATCCTTTTTCGTTTATGTTTATGTTTTTAATGAAATATAAATAATAAAAATATTTTATTTTATTTTAAGGACATTTAATTGTCTATCATGAACAATTTATTTCCTTTAGCTTTAGCGTCCTTATCTTCCGAGATATTCAAACTTTCTTAACCGACTCTTTATTTTTGCTCACGAGTATATGTTCAATGTATCGCGGGTGATGAGCCCGATACCACAAAGTAAGATCAGAATAGACTACGTAAGATTTTGGAAAACCGAAACTTTAGTCACTGGAATAGTAACACTATGCCGTATTGTATAGACGCTCAGCCACTAGGTTCAAGTATATTTACCACTAAAAAGAAATGCCGACTTCAAATCAAATCAGTGACAGATTAAACGTTAAACACAGTATCATAGTTGTTTTACGAAGTTCTGGGGCCAATAATCTCTTTCTTCTTCTACATTCAACCTCATTAGCGTTAAAAGAATAAACCTCAATTATTCTTCTTCCATACGATTTAAATTTCCCTGGTAAATCTTCATAACGCAAAGGTTCATGCCAACAATATTCTATTATAATGTCACCTAAATGAAAGTAAATCCTTTCGAACAAATGATGGCGCTACGAGTAGGCCAACATCAAAAAGTATTCTGCTCCTTTTTATGAAGTCGGTTAAAAAAGAAAAATAAGCAATAAGAAACATACCAGAATCACTGTCATCTCTATCGTAATGCGGCCTCCAGTAATGGTCATCATATCGTAAAGGTACATCCGACCGACCCGTAAATTTATTAGGGTCTAGGATATTCTCAACAGAGAATGCTATTGCTGGTCTATCAGGAGCCCGGGTGAGGCCGAGCCGCCTCGTGAGGTCGACCGGGGCGGCCTCTTCAACCCCGACCACATCAACCTCGCCGTTCCCTTCAGTTTCCGCTTCCGTCTCGTCGTCACGTCGTTCTTCTGATCCTCGCGCCATCGCAAGCATCGTCATAGCAACGTCTACGTGATTAATTTCAGGGTTAACATCAGGACTTGTTCCTGCCTTCGGTTCCTCAATTGTATCTGTGACACTGAACACTCCACTGGTACCGTTCAATGCAAGTCTATTTTAACATGTTAGTTATATAGCGGAGCTCTAAGATGTCCCAAATTATCGCGCGTCACCGAAATCCGCTCGCGCAAGCGCAACTTCCACCGTTAACTACCATACGACCGTCACCACTGGACGCCGACTGAAAACGGATCCGCGAAAACGGGCGGGTCCCCGGGAATGGGGCCGGAGCGGAGCTACAGCGGGGGGCGAAGTCGCCAGCGTCGGATTGGCGAGGCGAAACGAGGCGTGCCCCGAGTGGAGGCGCGTAATCGAGCAATAAGGTTTAAACAATTTCGTTTAATACGTTGAATTATGTAAGAGAGTGGCGGGCAAGTAATCGCGCACAAGCGATAAGGCCATTTGCGCTACTTCGTTACGTATTAATGGGGCAGGAAATTGACTTATGAATATTAGAGGTCGCAGAGAACCAAAGAGGCCCCGTGCGGCCCGCGCGGCGTTTTCCTAGTTAAGCGTTGGAACAATGATGTTTATTGAGTTTAGAACTTAATAGGCTCCAACGAGCGGGCCACGCCATTAGCGTGTTTGGTGTTCCCTGTTAGTTTACGTTAGACTATTTGTTTTTCACAATACTATTGGTGGACGTTTAACGGCAATTATTAGCGTTAATAGTTCAGCGATTGAAAATACTGACTTACAAATTGATGGTCGGGCGTTTTCCCGAAGCTATTTAGCTATTAGAATGTCTTGATAGGCTTCCAATAAATGCTACGGGATCGGAATGCTAACGCGATTAGAGTCACCGTCCGCCGAGGAGCCGAGTCCCTCTCGGGGTCCTTGCGCCGTGTTGCTCACAGCAGAGGTCCAGGCTAAGCGACCTAAGAGCTCTACTACCTCTCAAAGCCGTGTTTAAATCCTTATATATACTTATAAATTTACGAATTCACATATTCTTAAGAAAATAGTATATTTTATTGCATACTAGATTAATACATACTAATTAACGGCTAAAAACAAAAACCTACTTCAAATCTACGCTAAAATTAATCTAGACTTACTACATGTACCTACACTATCATTGAAAGGGTAAAAATTCAGTATTTACTGTAACTCGAATCAATACCATTCGTTTCCAATTACACCGAGCGTTGCACAACACGCACTGAGAACAAGTATTTTTACGAACAAAAACAAAAGCCGACTCCAAATCGAATCAAACGTGAAACGTTATAACGCCCGAACGTCCTCTTTGTATTACCGAACTGTCGTAGGAATATTACGAAATAGAATTACTCAGAACCCAACCAAACTTTCGTTAACAAACTACTCTTGAAGTAACTTTACAATAAAAAAATGAACCATCGCATCAATAAGTTGGCGTGATATTCAGTTATTTGTCCAATTGTCGCGCACATCCTTGATGCGTATATAAGACTTCTTATGGAAATCGCGTCCATGGTCATCAAATTGGGACCACATGGAGAGCTCAGCTTTCAAATAAAAAAAGAATCATCAAAATCGAAAATTAGGAAGTGACAAATTTAAAAAAAAACATACAGATGATGCGACGTCCTTGAAGTCGGTTGAAAATAAGACAATCATAATATTTACTAGTAAAGCTATGCTCGGCATTTCTCTAAGGGATAGAATCCGAAACGAAGAAATTCGACGGAGAACACAGGAAATCGACATAGCTCTTAAAGTCAGCAAGTTAAAGTGGCAGTGGACATCTGCCAAGTCAGTGGCGGTAGATGGGGAGGAAAGTCTTGGAATGGAGGCCGCGCATGGGCCGAGGAAGCGTAGCTCTCCCTACAGATGGACCGACGACCTTGTAAGGATAGCCGGAAGTAGCTGGATGCGGAAAGCAGAGTATCGTATGTGGTGGAAGGCATTGGGGAAGGCCTATTTCCAGCAGTGGATAGATACAGGGTGATGACGATGATGACTAGTAGAGTAATACAATGTCAATGTAACGCTTATTCAGTAGATGTTGAAAAGTTAAAACCAGAACACATAGGTCGTGGTCAAGCACCAGTTTATACCCATAAAAAAAATATGTTGTCAAGTGATCACCGCCGTCCTTCCACATATAATACAACGCAAAGTGCTTTCCCGATATTTGATAAAGGAGAAAAATAAAAATAGAAAAAGCGTAATGAATTGAGCAGCCGATATTTTTTTTTTGTTAACGGGGAGGAAATCTTCAAAAAGATACCCCGCCTTCTGGGGGGAAGGCGGCGGTTATGTGGGGTTTTTACCCACTAAAACTTCCCCGGTGGCCCTTTCCTCGGTGCATGACGAGGGGCTCCGGGATCTCCAGTGGAACGCACCGGAGCCCCTCTTCACTGTGCTCAAGGAGAGCACGTCCCGGGGGGGGAGAGGTTACTCCCTCCCCCCCTGTGCCCTCGCAGTGCAAGGCTACACGGGCCAGCCGATGTCGCCTTCTTCCCGGGTCCACTTTAGCGGACGACAAAGGCCCCCACCCTTGTCGCCCAGTCCCCTTTTAGTCGCCTTCTACGACAGGCAGGGGATACCGTAGTCTTATTCTTGAGAGCCCAAAACTACAGGGCTGCGCCATCGCCTAACGTGATCGGCCCTCTCCCGATCCCGTTCGGCGGTCTCCTTCTGGGTCATTACGGACTCGCAGAAGGATACCAGCGCCTTCCATTTAGATTTCCCCGTTTAGAGGTCTTGTCCAATCTGCTGGACCAGGATCCGACTCTCCGTGTTCCACGCGGAATCCTGGTCGCAGCCACAATGGTGGCATTGCGCGGTCGATTCGCGCCCTATCCTGTTCAGGTACTCACCGAAGCACCCGTGCCCGGTGAGTACCTGTGTCAGGCGGTGAGCAGCCAATATTTGTCCCAACGTTACAAATATGCCCTCGCCTTAGAACGAGTAATAGGGCTTAGTACGTAGTCCCATTAAGGCGCTGGATAAACACGTTCGTATTGCAAGTTGTTGGGGTAGAACTACATATGTCCAGCAGTAGATATTCAATGACCAAATTGACGATGATGCAGACCCAGTAGTTTGTAGACTTGTCTAGATATGTTCACACATGCAAGTCTCCTCACAATATTTGCTGCCATAGCTGTCAAACACCTAACAAATCAGCACTCAAATTGCAATGTACAGTTATTATGGTGCGGGCAGCGGGAATGGAACTTGGGTTATTAGTGTACTATGCAACTTCAGGCAGAATGGAACTGAAAATGTGTGTGTCGCTTAAAAATATTATACATACATTTAACATTACAGTATATTTTAAATAAACAGTGAACTATCAAAATTTGACCACTGTGATATCACTGTACATTCATATTGACACAATTGGTTTGCACGTTAATAATCATTTACATAATCGGAATTAAAAGTGAAAAGAAGTGGACCACAAAAACCTATGGTTCCTTGTTGGAAAACTAGTTAGCTGGTATAGTGAGCGAGTTTGTTAGGACATATCATTCAAATGTTTACACTACAATGGACACATTCCTGACAACAATTTGGTAAACGATTTTTTGTTCAAACGTCGACTCTATAAACTGTAGACTTTAGAAATGTTTAGAAAATTTAACTTATTTAATTGTTAAATAATTATATATTAATAGTATTTGTAGTTTTATAAATTCAATAAAATTACATTAATAAGAGCATAATGGCTTGGGGTCTGGTCTGTGAAACGTTAGATTCGAATCCACCATCTGACTATTGACGTGAACCATATCGTAAACCAACACTAAAAAACATAATATTAAATAATTAAGTTAAAATTTGACAATAAAATGAACAAATATCATGCACCGGTGCTTGAATATCCTTTTTTTGTTAACGAGGAGGAAATCTTCAGAAAGATACCCCGCCTTCTGGGGGGAAGGCGGCGGTTATGTGGGGTTTTTACCCACTAAAACCTCCCCGGTGGCCCTTCCTCGGTGCATGGTGAGGGGCTCCGGGATCTCCAGTGGAACGCACCGGAGCCCCTCTGCACTGTGCTCATAGAGAGCACTTCCCGGGGGAGGTTACTCCCTCCACCCCTGTGCCCTCGCAGTGCAAGGCGACACGGGCCAGCCGATGTCGCCTTCTTCCCGGGTCCACCTTGGCGGACGACAAAGGCCCCCACCCTTGTCGCCCAATGAACCCGAGGCCCCTTTTAGTCGCCTTCTACGACAGGCAGGGGATACCGTAGTCTTATTCTTGAGAGCTCAGAACTACAGGGTTGATGCTTGAATATCCTAGCACAAACTTAAACTTTGTTGGAATAGTTAACAAAAAAATCATGACATTATTATAGACGATATATTCAGATTTTTTGACGAAAAAAAATTAAACAATTTTCACAGTTCTCTATGACCAGTATATTACTAAACGATTCTGATTTCAGCATATAATCGAGTAGTCTTGTAAAATTATGTCGCAGGTCCACAGCTTATACGTGAACACTTTGACAATCGGATCTGTCAGGCGTGGACGAGTGACGAGATGGATGTCGCATCAGTCGTCACCTTTTTTGAACGATTAATCGACGTTAAAGATCTTCCATTAAGGGTCATCAATGACATGCACGATTTCGACGTCTCAGACACGCTTTTCGACGTAATTTATCTATGTACAGGGTGTTGTGTTATTCTGCAATGATTGTCTGCTGTTTTAAATAATTCAAAACAAACGTTTTGTAACACCATTCTTATCGATGTTTTTTACTTTTTATGTTCTACTAGTTCCTGTGACATCCCTTTTCATAGTTGTAGGTCTTGGATATTTTTCTGTATAGTTTTACTCCGATCCAGAATGAAAATGAATTTTCAGAATGAGCTCGTAGTATCTTAAAGTCTCATAGTGTCTTTGAATACAAAATAATCGAGACCAAACGGTAATCTACAACTATGACAAGGAGACGCCTCAGTCCTCACCGTGATAATGACTGATGTAAAGTTTTCTAAACTTCGGGAATTCAGAAATAAGGTTAAAACGCTATAAAGTAAAAGGAGTTTTATTCAATAAAATTATTAGCTTAATGTGATATGTCAATATTGTATCAATTCTTAGTATTTGTTTAGTACAATATAGTATATAATAACATCAATCGGTATTTAAAAATTAATTTTTGTGTAGCTCTGTGTCGGGGCGGTCGCTTCAAGTTGTACAGAACTTTAGCAACCCAAGTTCGATCCCCGGTGCCGGCACCAAAAAATATGTTGTTGCAATTTTATGTACTGATTTACCACGCCCTCGGCGGTGAAGGAAAACATCGTGAGGAAACCTACATGTCTTAGAAAAATTTCTAAGACATGCGGAGTCTGCCAATCCGCACTAGGGCCGCGTGGCTGTACACCCTGTACTGTGCCCAGCAGTGGGACATATATATATATAAAAGCTGTAACTATATAATATAAATAGTCATAAAGTGTTGTGGCCGGAAGTCCGAGAAGTAGAAATTATTACATTACGGTTATACGATTTTCGACACAATGACAATCGAATTGTAGTTCGATTAAAATATATCGACGCTGAAAAGCAAAAACGTAGTAAGTGACACATATGGCCATTTTCACCTTTTTACATCGTTGGAATCAGAAACATAAGACGCGTCGAATGATATATGACTTGCAACAATTAGATGAAAAATAGCGAAAATGGGATTTTAAAATTGACACTTTTATTTTTTTTTGTACCGTAAAATGATATAATTGACAAGAAAACTCTAGGTTAATGCCGTGCTACAATACTTATTCAGCAAAAAATAATAAAAATTGTGTCCATAAACAGCTCTAGGTCCACAATCGGCTCTGGTGAACAATATCATTTTTGTGGGTTACTACATTTTTGTTTTCGAGCGTCGATATAGTCTATTATTAATAAAAAAAGTTTTATAATTTTCGAACATCCTGTATTTTATCGAGAAGCTAGAAAAAGTGTTGGATTCCTCGGCGCGTCGCGTTTATCCTCGCGTGATTAGATTCGCCCCTGGCGTTCATTATTACTCCCGACTCTGAATTCGCCCACGCAGAGACGTCATACAACTTAGTGGTAATAAAAGAGTTTATTTGAATTAAGAAAATAAGTATAACTGAAAATATTTAAATTCTAATTAATTTCTCATTTGTAATTAGAATTAAAATAATTAGATAAAATAATAATAAAATAAATCCGAGGTGCCGTACTATAAATACACACCGGCGCCAGTTCTCGAAAATGGTCATGCAACGCTCTATTGGGATAGATCTGTCATCACAGACAGGACTATTGTTGCCAATAAGCCTGATATTGTGCTGACAGATCGGTCAAGGCGGTGCTCGTCGACATTACCATCCCGCATGACGAGAACCTTGTGAAGGCCGAAAGGGAAAAAATCACAAAGTACCTCGACTTGGCTCACGAGGTGACCGCCATGTGGGATGTGGATTTGACGATCATTGTCCCGATAGACGTTTCCGCAAACGGTCTCATAGCGAAAAGTCTCGAACAACATCTTAAGAGACTTTCGCTGGATGGCTGGATCAAGGGTCAGATACAGAAGGCAGTACTCCTGGACACGTCACGCATCGTCAGGAGGTTTCTCTCTACGTCGCCCTAACCACCGGTTGCTTGGGCCCTGCTTCGTTGCCGGCGGCACACAGTGGGTTAGGTTTTTATAATGTTTTTGTATTTTGTATGATATTTTTCTGTATTTTACTTTTTATAGAAATATTATAAAAACTTAACTTAAGGTATCAAAATCTCTCTCTCTTCCATGCTATTGGTCCCACATGGTGGTGGGGTCAGCTTTCCGAATTTTCGCTTTCCACTTCGCTCTATCCCCGACATCGTCTTTGGCGATGTTGCACTCCCTCATGTCTCTCGACACCACACTCTCCCACCTTGTCTTGGGTGTTCCTCTGGATCTTCGACCGGGAAGGGAAAGTTGTAGCGCGAGGTTCCCTACGTAGTCGGAGGGCCTCCTCTTAACGTGTCCATACCATCGCAGCCTACTCTCCTGCATTTTGTCGGCAATGTCGCGCACACCCAGGCTTCCTCGCACAAATTCGTTGCGAATTTTGTCACGCCTGGTTACGCCACACATCCATCTCAGCATTTTCATTTCGGCAACTTGGATGGTATGCACGTTATTCCGAGTCACGGCCCATGTTTCTGTGCCTTTTTATATATTTTTAGATTACTTAAGGTATCAAAATAAATAAAAGTAATAAATAAAATAATTAGATTTGTAAGGTAAGGTGTAAGGTTTTTATGATTTTTAAATATTGCTTAATTATACATTATGAGTCGTGGTAGCTCAGTGTCCAGGCGGTTGTCTCTTGTTGCACAGTACGCTAGCAACCCAAGTACGATCCCCGGTGCCGGCACCAATAAATTTGCTGTTGCAATTTTATGTGCTGATTAACCACGCGCTCGGCGGTGAAGGAAAACATCGTGAGGAAACCTACATGTCTTAGAAAATTTTTCTAAGGCATGTGAAGTCTACCAATCCGAACTAGGGCCGCGTGGCAGACTATGCCCTTATACTCTCTTTACAGAGAAGGCCTGTGCCCAGCAGTGGGACATATATATTATATATATAAAGGCTGTAACTTTAACTTTATACATTATGTATAATATAAGATTAATGAATAGAAATAATTAAAAAAATATCGAAGTATCGGTGATATACCAATGGAAAACCACACACAAATGAACAAGCAATAACGGACAACTGTTATTATCCAATTGGCTTAACAGACTCGGCGCGTAGGCCCTTGAAAAATGGGAGTCCCTTCCTGGTAGTCTGCCCACTCCTCTGGGTTAACGGCGTGAGCGCTTTAAGTTTATTTATTTAACTCGATAATACGGAACATTCGTTTTTTTAAAGTCGAACTACACAGATTTGCTTGCGAACCTTGCCTTGACTGATTCACCGCATTGAGAGATGGCATAGCTCTTAGGTCGCTTAGCCTGAACCTCTATTGCTAGTAACTCGATACAAGGGTCCTCCCGGTGAGGGTAACGACGCAGTAGTCTTCATATGGTATTTTACATTTTGGTAATGCAGAGAAAAATTGGAAAATTTTCCTTTCCTTTCATAAATTCATATTTATTTAATATTTTTTCAACCAGTTTCGTCAAACAAAAAAGTCCAATTAAAAAGATCCATTTGCAATTAATTGTAAAAGTTTGTTGGAAACTTAATACCCAATTAAAATTGTACTAGATTTTTTTATCATTAATCTATACTGATATAAAAATTATTTTAGTATATTAAATCTATAAGCTCTCACGTCCTTTTTAACTTGACGACATAGACAGGTACTCTGCTTTTCACGAAGCTTACTAAGACCCATATTGTAGTAATTGTCTACTTCCAAATGACGAGTCGTGGTTCGGCCCTCTGAGGCGCCCTCGGATCGGAATGCTTACGCGTATATAACCGTCCTTTTTTTTTATTTTTTGTTAACGGGGAGGAAATCTTCGAAAAGATACCCCGCCTTCTGGGGGGAAGGCGGTGGTTATGTGGGGTTTTTACCCACTAAAACCTCCCCGGTGGCCCTTTCCTCGGTGCATGACGAGGGGCTCCGGGATCTCCAGTGGAACGCACCGGAGCCCCTCTGCACTGTGCTCAAGGAGAGCACGTCCCGGGGTGCAAGGCGACACGGGCCAGCCGATGTCGCCTTCTTACCGGGTCCACCTTAGCGGACGACAAAGGCCCCACCCTTGTCGCCCAGTGAACCCGAGGCCCCTTTTAGTCGCCTTATACGACAGGCAGGGGATACCGTAGTCTTATTCTTGAGAGCCCAGAACTACAGGGCTACGGGCCGGTCTGCCACCGGCCCGCCTGCGCCATCTCCGAACGGGATCGGCCCTCTCCCGATCCCGTTCTGCGGTCTCCTTCTGGGGTATATAACCGTCCAAGCCAAGGTTACCCCTTACCGGGTGTCGAGTTACTAGCGATAGAGGTTCAGGCTAAGCGACCTAAGAGCTATGTCACCTCTCAATTCTGTGAAACAGTCAAGGCCAGCTTCTCTGGCCAATCTATGTAGTTTCCATTAAAACTTCCAAATGAATGAAGTGAAAGCGTAATAAAGACAAGCTTAGTCGGTAAGGATTTACCGGCTTTAATATTCTTAGTTATAATTATTTTTCTTACATGCTTATTATTTAACAATTGTGTCTCATTATTTTTATTATATACAGGATTATTGATATTTTTTTTTAAAGAAAGCACGACTGTAAAGCATCTTTACTAAAGTGGCTGGAATGTTTGGACTATGAGGATACGGAGGCAATATTACGATACCAGTTTCAATAATATCTTTTTGTATATTTTTAATGTAATCTCACATAAATACACACATTCACACACACTGACACACACACACATGCATACATATAATTACTTTATACTAATTTTTTTTTTTTTAAAGAAAGCTAGCAATATTTCTTTTATTTATTTTTTTTCAGAAATATTACTAACAATCTTGTTAACCATTCCAACTAAGCTTATGCTTGTGCTAGGACATGGTTCACGGCAATAGTCGAATGGGGTGGATTCGAACCCACGACCTTACGATTCGCAGGCCGTACCCTAAACCATTAGGCTATTGACGCTTCAAAATAATTCAACGTATACCATGTATAAAGATTTTTACCGTTATATGCGTTACGCAAAAGTGAACTATTTTTGATTTATCGTGTTTTATAGCTATTTTCAAAAAGTATCAATGTAGATCTCATTTTTTCTTAATAAATTACGATCCAAATTTCAAAATGCGAGACGAAAAACAATTTTTTTTTTTGAGATTTATTATCTGTACTATTTTTTATTATTCCATATGAAGAGAAAAAAAAAAGTGTAAGTTTGAGTTTTTTAGAGAGCGTTGAGGGCTTAAATGCATGACTTTGTTTGACATGATATCATAATGTTGCCTACTGAATTATTAATAAAAATAATATTAAAATAATAACAAAGGACCAAAAAAAGCTCCTTGTGGGAGTTCTCTGCAAATACACAGCTATCACACTGTCACGGCGCGCGAGCCAAGAATTTTAATAACCAATTTGTATTTAACAGATTTCAAAGTCGCCCAGAGTTCATTTTTTTTCACAAAGCGCAACCAAATTATAAACGACGTCTTCCTCAGTTAATTGAACGCCGAGATAAATCTGAATTAATTTGCCCGCACTGAAACAAGATGGGATTGTTATTGCTCTGTTAGTGGACGCTTTGAGGTGGCTGAGTAATGCTCTCGTGCGCTACACAAATTAAATATAATTTTAGAAGTTTCAGAGATCCTCACGCACCGTGAGAAAACCGCGCGAATTGTTTTAGATTTCTTTTTTGACGAACTACAAAGATTGGACATAGAAGCTGGCCTTCACTGCTTCACCGAAATGAGACGTGGCATAGCCCTTAGGTCGCTTAGCCTGAACTTCTATCGCTAGTAACTCGACACAAGGGTGAGGGGTAAAGTCGGCTTGTACGGTTACTATGTTACGCATTCCCATTCGAGGGCGTTCGAGATGGCCGAACCGCGACTCGATCGGTTGCTATTTCACGGATATTGTGAGGGACATTCAAAACTAAACTAACTTTAGAGTGCAACTTCCGGAAGCGTTGGCGGCGTTTTAGACATAAAAATTAGTGTTGTTATTGTCATTATATCCAGGGTTGTCATTACCACTCCGTTGACCTTCCTCCATCCGCCCGTGACGTGCTCTCCTAAAAGCACAGTGCAGACGGGCTCCGGTGCGTTTCTCTGGAGATGCCGGAACCCCTCACCATGCACCGAGGAAGGGCCGTCGGGGAGGTTTTGGTGGGTATAAACTCCCATAACCTCGCCTTCCCTCCAGTAAGCGGGGTATCTCGTTGAAGATTTCCTCCCTGTGAACAAAAAAAAAGGAGATGGGTGCACGTCAATTCACTAGTAAAGTACTAGACCTCACCGTTAACTATTAGGCTATTAAAGCTTAAATAAAACTTCCTAATGCCTTACACCATAAACGTTACTCCGTATTCGGCATCCATTTAGCTTCCCGAAGTGGCACTCAAAGTTAGTTTAGCTTTTGAATGTCTCTTAGATTATCCGTGAAATAGCAACCGACCGAGTAATGATTCGGCCCTCTCGGGCGCCCTCGGATCGGAATGCTTACGCGTAACATAGTAACCGTCCAAGCCGAGGTTACCCCCCACCGGGGGGACCCTTGTGTCGAGTTACTAGTAATAGAGGTTCAGGCTAAGCGACCTAAGAGCTATGCCACCTCTCAATCCGGTGAAGCAGTCAAGGCCAGCTTCTCTGGCCAATCTGTGTAGTTGGTTATTTAAAAAAAAAATCCGCATCCATACGCGGCCTCAATTCCAACACTTTCGTCACTGACTCGACAGATATTGTCAGCTCACTGCCACTGCAACTTGCAAACTTTAATAGCTGTTTCAATAAAATAAGAACAAATAAGAACATTACAAAACAACAACTTCCGTTACCCCACCTGTTTATAATTACGAAATATTTCTGTCTCTACACCGGAAGTAAATTGCTTCTCTCGATGCACATGCGGGAACAAACTTTCACAAATCACGAACCATTACGAAAATATAATCGGAAAAAACATTTTTATTCTGTACAGTGTTTGTTACCAAACAATGTTTTCCTTTACCGCCAAATGTAAATCTGCTCTCAAAATTGCCAACAAACAAATTCATCGGTGCCGGCACCGGGAATCGAGCTAGCTAGCTTACTATACAGCTTGAGACGACGACCCCCAGACCTTAAACGGGCTGTGAGGAAATCTTAACGTCTTAGTAAATTTTATGACTATAATGAACCTAAGGCATATAATGCGCAATCCCAAATACTATTTGTTACAGCTCATAATCCAGGGAAAAGAAATCCGGGAAGGAGAAGAACATCTTGGCTTAAAATCTACGTCAATGGTTCAATAAGAGTACACGTTATCTGTGTCGAGGGACTAAATCGCCATGACAGTCGCCAACCTTCGATAGAAGATGGCACCAAGAGAAGAAGAAGATGAATTCGCATTGGGGCCTTTCAGTAATTATATAGGTAGATTGTCCAGAGAAGCTGGCCTTACTTCACCTGATTGAGAGGAAAGAGGAAGCCTGAATCGCTAGTACTAGTAACTCGACACAAGGGTTCCCCTGGTGAAGGGTAACTTCTGTTTTTTCTGTTTTTAAAAGTTTAAAATTTTGCAAATTGTAATTATTGACTCTTCCGGCTCAAAAGGTAGCCGACCCCTGGCCTAAGAGATCGCTTATAGCGATATTCATGGCCTTTGCCCACATTTAGGCTATAAGCTTAGTTTTACTCAATTGACTGTATCTAATTTGAGCAATAAAGTATTCATCTATACCTGCTCCGATGGGATTTAAAAGATTTTTTTTTAAGAAACTGAACTGAACCTCTTTGCTGAATTAAATTAAAACTCATGGCCAGCGATTTTCCATTGCTAATTGGTATTTTTATTTCATCAAATAAATAGATCAGAAACCGTTAAGCGTATATTTAAACAGTAACAAACTAATGGAGCCTTTGAACACATTTTAGCATAAGTTGGGAGATCGTTTGAGTATTACCATTATACTCTATTAACATGGGAACAAGGATATCTTTATATATTAAAACCATTTGAATAAATTATGTTTATGTGACCTATGTATAATTCAATATTACTAATAAAACTTACAAATTCATGCTTTAAACTGGCACGACTGTAAAGCATCTTTACTAAAGTGGCTGGAAAGTTTGGACTATGAGGATACGGAGGCAATATTACGATACCAGTTTCAATAATATCTTTTTGTACATTTTTATTGTAATCTCACATAAATACACACATTCACACACACTGACACACACACACACGCACACACACATATACACATATAATTACTCAATAGCCTGATGGTTTAGGGTACGGCCTGCGAATCGTAAGGTCGTGGGTTCGAATCCGCCATTGGACTGTTGCCGTGAACTATGTCCTAGCACAAGCTTAAGCTTAGTTGGAATGGTTAACAAGATTGTTAGTAATATTTCTGAAAAAAAAAAGAAATATTGCTAGCTTTCTTTTTTTTTAAAAAAAAATTACTTTATGCTAATTAACTATAAAACACAAAAAAGTATATGATACGATTAAGGAAGAGCTGGATCTTCTGGCACAAGTATATTTTATACTTAAAAGTAGATCCAAACATTGTATACTTGCTTTATATATTTTTTGTTTTTTGAAAATAAGGATTTTTATTATTATTATTAATATGCCTAATGTAACAGAATCTTTCAAAGTATATACAAGTACAGTATGAGAGTCATCGTATGAGGTATGAGCCTAGTAAGAATATTGTTAATAACACTTTTTTGTATGTTTCCATACTAGGCTCATAAGGCGGCTCCCATAATGTCAAATTAATTAAATGATACTCGCTTTTTTAATAATATATTTAACTCTACAGATTAATTAACTATAATTAAATTCAATGTTTAAAAGCGTAATTAAGTCCAATATATAATTGCTCTAATTTCGGCTTTGTTATAATTCAGTTATCTAACGGGCCGCTAGATGGCGCGAGTAATTTGTCACACTCGCGCAACCATCGCTCGACAGCACGGAATGATTTATTGCCGTCCATACAAAGACCTCTTTAAATAGAGCCCCCCCTCGCAAAGCAAACAGTCGATTTAGAAGTAATTACGTAGGGAAACTAACCTTTATATTGCGCCTGCAAAAACTTTTCCGGATTTACGGCGCTTTTGCCGCGCTGTCAAGCATTAGTGATGTATTCAAGATAAAGTTAATTAAATAACGAACATTCGATATCTATGTTGTTTAACGTTTTTTAAAATCTTTATTAATTATTGACTCAACTTTATAAATACAATAAATAACTTAAAAGTTCTAAATAGTTAACTTTTAGTAGATTGATTTGATTTTTTGATTAATAATCACTTTAAATATTGGCTAAACATAAAAATTAAATGTATATACACAAGCTCCTATATTCTATTAGCTCGTCGCTTCCCGAAGTGGCACTCAAAGTTAGTTTAGCTTTTCAAATGTCCTTCTGCGAGTCCGTAATGACCCAGAAGGAGACCGTCGAACGGGATCGGGAGAGGGCCGATCCCGTTAGGAGATGGCGCAGGCGGGCCGATGGCAGACCGGCCCGCAGCCCTGTAGTTTTGGGCTCGCAATCGAGCAAAGTCGAGCATTACTTTTTAAACTATCAACGTTTAAAAAGTAATGCTCGAGTAAGATCAAAAAATATCGATATCATATTTTTTTTGTGTATCATTGAGCAATATAATTGCATTTTCCCATCACTATCGAAGCGTTCGGATACATTCCGCAGCTAATTGTAAGCATCGGGCTCGGCTCGGAACACATTTGTCAATTGTCGCCAGCCACCCTTGTGGAGCATAATTAGTTAGTCAACTATTTCTGGAACGCTTTGACGGCTTGTTAGAATTTCGAATCGAACACAAATTGGATGTCGCAGCTAAATGATTGCATGGGTGTGATGCGTTTTCTTCGCCCGCCATGCTTACGTTGAGAAATCAATTTGTCGCCGTGAGACAAGTTAGTTTTACGGTTATCATAGACTTATCTGTTAACATATGGGAATTATTCATATTGATGTGTTATTTCTTGTCTTTAAACATTATATAAAAAACGTTAAAAAACTTCGACTGCTTTATCTTATTTATAATATATGTGATATGCTTAAATTATAAGGATATTAATTAATTCTCTATATATAATGTACTAGCGTACCCAGCCCGCTTCACCGGGCTAGATTTTGCTTTATCTTATTTAAACAATAAACTTACATTATAAAATATTTTATTTAATTCTCACAATATATTAAATTATTCACTTCTCTCCGTATTCATTCTCTTCTCGAGTGGGTGAAGATCATTACCTACACCCATGTACATATCAGCAGCATCGGTAAACGGATACATTTGCGGCGCTATAACTTACCTTGAATACTTGAAAATCCTTAATTACTATCATAAATATACTTTAGTATATTTTATTATACTCCTTACATATTAACTCATGTATCCATCGGATTGAATATCACTTTATATTTACTGCCAGTACCTCACTGTCGTAACCACTATGAGTTCCACAATCAAACACGCGCATACTTTGGAGGACTCCATCAAAAACTTAGTATATATATAAATATATATATATATATATATATGTAATTGTATATTTATTTATGTATATAATATTTTTAAAACGTTATTTTTAGCTTAGCGTGCTCTTAATCACTAAAGGTTAGCTGGAAGAAAATGCTACATAGCATTAGGTTCGCCTTTGTGCATATACTGTGGTGCAATAAAGGATTTATTTATCTATATATTAGGGTAACTGTCCAAGCCGAGGTCACCCGTGAGTCCCCTTACTTCGTGTTGCTCCCAATTAGAGATTCAAGCTAAGCGACCTAAGAGCTCTGCTACCTCTTAATCCCTGTGAACCTGTTGTGGCCAGCTTCTTTGACCAATCAGCTAAGGGTCGTCAAAAAATATCTACCCCTCTGGGTGACAATCGTAAGTTTATGTATTTATGTATACACAATAACTCACAGATAGTGAATATAAAGTATTTTATATTCAATTATAAGCGTTAATGCGTCAAGATAAGGTTCTTTGTTCCTCAATACAGACCACCATGAAATGTAAACTAGCATCACATCTAATTAAAATACAATAAAAGATTTTAAATTAACACACCACACCACATGTTTACACAAATGAAGTTAATTAGTATGCGTCACTTCCTTCATTTCCCAGACAGCGCCATCTGTGGGCAAATAGATCACTTGTCGACAGCCGTTCAAATCAATTCGATGCATCGAGTTTTTATCACTCGATTCCTTCACAGAAACACCGAATCGAATGCGGATGCCGAAACGATCAATTAGTGAATGCTCTCACAGTTTCTTGTGTTCGTTTTTTTTGGAGATAAAGATGGTTCTAGATTTAAATCGATATTGCGCTGTGTATGCACTATAAATAATACCCTATGTGACAACTTGTTTTACAGTTTAGCAGTAAGTAAAAGTAGACAGTATTTCAAAGTGGCAAAAAGGAATATTTCCAAAGACTAACAGATGATATAAGTGACAGGCAGTGAGCCAATCATCATACACAAATTTTATCAAGTCTTTTTTTATACAAGCCGGCTTGGATTCGAACCTACGACCATAAAGTCTAAGTCTTAACCACTAGGCTGTTAATGCACTTTATACAGTTACAACCTAGAGGTTAAGTTCGGTTAATTCAGTCGACACATTACACAAAAACAATATATACATAACGCTTTGGTTGCCTTTACTCGTATCAATAAAAAGATTTAATCATTGGTACGAAATCAAAAGAGGATTATTAAAAAAAACTCGTGTACGCTTTGATACTGGCAGACGACATAAAAAAAGAAATCGTACGCCGCTGGCGGTGAAAGAAAAAAGGAGATGTCCGGATATTACGGAGCGCTTTGATTGCAGTCTCTCGTGGTCTGTTAGTTCGAAATTCGAATTGATTGGAAAAATAGAGAAACGCGTCCTGTACAAATTTTACCGAACCTCTGAGGTGTTCGAGTGTTTACTTGTTCGAAAAATTTTGGCCAAACTGCGAAATTTGTGCTGGTGCAAGTGTCGCGAAACAGAAAGTGGTTAATTTCATTCCCCTTTACGGTTTTACATAAATAAAACATCCTCTTCAGATAACGAAATGATAATCTATATATATATATATATAAAAGAGAATGTGTGTGGGTTTGTTCCGTATAGGCTCCGAAACGGCTGGATTGATTTCAATGAAACTTTCAGGAAACTTTAGATTGACCTAGCAGGTAATCCTGTAAAGTTTGGTGACGATCGGAGCACTGTCAAATACAGTTTTTATTTACTATGATGATATTCTATTGTTTTTTAACTCAAATTTGTATTGGACACATGCGTTGTGTATATACACACATTATGTCATTGTGAACCATATTCAAGTAAACATATTGGAGTATTTATTGATATATACATGGGTGTAGGTAATGATCTTCATCCGCTCGAGAAGAGAATGAATACGGAGAGAAATGAATAATTTAATATATTGTGAGAGTTAAATTAGATATTTAATGATGTAAGTTTATTGTTCAAATAAAATAAAGCAAAAAATAGCCCGGCAAAGCGGGCTGGGTACGCTAGTAGTTTATATATTAAGGTCCTAACATATGAAATTGGCGCTTTGTAAGGGAGTAACCTAAATTGGATTTTTTCAAAATATAATGTTTATTTATATAAAGTATGTACCATTGCTAATTATGCATTTTTGCCATTTCACGGATAGTTCATTGATCCTACTAAATAAACTATTCGGACGGGAATCTATAAAATCTTTGAAGACGCTTTGGACTGCGCGATCTGAGTTGAATTTTTTCTCCTGCAAGAAGTTATTCAAAATTCGAAAAAGATGGTAATCTGTACGAGCAAGGTCCGGTGAGTACGGTGAATGTTATAGTCATTCCAATTGAAGATCTTCTAATTTGGTAACTGTCTGTTGTGCAGTGTGTGGTCTAGTCATTGTCCTGAATCAGCAGCTTTCGGCGAATAACCAGCCTCGCCTGTTTAGCAGCTTTTTCCGTCATGGTTTGCGTCTGACAATACACATCTGCCGTAATCGTCTGGCCAGATTAAAGAAAGCTGAAGTGGACAACACCGGCACTACAACAACTTTTGAGGCAATTTTCGTTTGGAGCAGGATTTGGGTTCCCCAGGGTTCAGCCATTGCGATGAACGTTTCCGATTATCGTATAACATCCACTTTTCAGCACAGGTAATTCGATTTAAAATCCCTTCATTAATATGACGGTTGACTAATGTAACGCAGCAATCTACGCGCGTTCGTCGAATTGCTCGAACAAGTTTTCAACATTAATAATTTTGTTGTTGTTTTTGACAATTTTTTTTATATACACTTAGCGACATCTGTCGGTTGTGTTACTTATATATTTGTGACATTGGATAGCAGAGCGAAGCGAAGCTAAAATTCCCCAAAGATGGCGGTTTATAATTATTGTTGATTTATGAATCTGGTTCACATTATTTTGTCTTTTTACAACGTTGCGAAAACAAGTGTAATTATGAATGAACTAGCTAAACCCAGCCCGCTTCGCCGGACTAGATTTTGCTTTATTTTATTTAAAAAATAAACTGACATCATTAAATATGTAATTTAACTCTCTCAATATATTAAATTATTAATTTCTCTCCGTATTCATTCTCTTCTCGAGCGGGTGAAGATCATTACCTACACCCATGTACATATCAGAAAATACAATATCATTCTTATAATTTAGGGATTTATTATATTTCAATATACTCCATTGTACTTCAATATGGTTCGTATTGACAAAAATATACACAACTCACGTGTTCATACAAATTTGAATTACAAAACAATAGGAATATAATAAGAGTAAATAAAAACTGTAAGTAAGCTTTGACTGTTCAAAAAGATGAGTGCTCCAATCTGTATGGATCCTGTACTGGATTACTCGGCATGTCAATCTGAAGATTCCCTGAAAGTTTCATTGAAATTGGTCCAAGCGTTTCGGAGCCTAAATAGAACATACCCACACACTTTCTTTTTTTATATATATAGATTAATTTTTAAAATGTCAAAATGTCTTTATTTATTAATGAAGGAAAGCTTTTTTCGAACCTATATAGAATTAGCCAGAAACGCTGACTTTTACTGCTTAACCAGATTAAGAGGCGGCATAGCTCTTCGGTCGATTAGCCTGAACCTCTATCGCTAGCAACTTTATTCTGCTATTTCACAGATAACCAAACGAAAGCCTCCTTAGTTAGATACCATACTCTGTAGCTGTGAGACACAAGAGTAATTATTAATTAAATAAGCTCATTTATTTAAGCTATACCTTATATTATCATAACATAAAAACGCGTGTGTGTTGCATGCGTAAGAAATGTTAATAATTAAAAGCAAAGAACAAATCTTTTAAACTGTAAAAATAAAATGGCGTCACGACTCGCGAGGGCGGGATTTATTGGCGGGAAAAAAGACCAACGTAATATTTTTAGTCCCAACGTCCTTCAGTTAATTTTAATTGGCTTCCAATTACAGGAGAGGTGTCATCCCTTTGTTTACCGCTGACCATTTTCTCCCTTTGAGATATTGTTTGAAGCTTTTACGGCCTGGTAACAAGACTTTTAAGCCAAGTCGTTTTAAAATACATACACTTAATTCTTACATCTACGATGAAAATGAAACTTAGATCTCCCATGAGTTTTTTGAGATAAAATAAATATAAAATAATTTCAAGGGATTGTTATTAAAATGGTTGCAGAATCAGGAGTACACCCAAATTGAAAATATATTATTAACCTCATGATAAACACACACATACACTACACATTCGCATAACTTCTCAACTATGACTGTAGTTCTTTCCCTTTTTTTTCCTTTTTCCACACATTTTTGTTTTTTTCATATATTTTTAATTATTAATTATCGTATAATTTACTTAACTAATATTAAAAACTTATTGTACGCAGGACTTACTGTTTGTGACTCTGGAAGGCACTGTCTCCTGAGATACAGGTACACTGTACCTAGTTCACGAGACAGAGCTCCTGTATATGTAACATGTCTGTTTTTGTGATATTAATAAAGTTATTATTAATATAAAAATTTGATAATTAATACAGAGGCAGAGACATATTGATATATCGATCTATTAAAAATACTTTTTATAAGATTTACTGACGAAAGCGATAGTCATAAGAATACGGTGTTATTCCGAAATTGCCTATGACTGCCCGCCAACAACAGCGTTCCAAGAGCCATCTCTTTATTTAATAGGAGAAATAGAAAACTACTACGAGCATGTACTACTCCATCTACTGCCGACTCACTTTTTTTTTTATTGACGAACTAGACAGATTGGCCAGAGAAGCTGGCCTTGACTGCTTCACGGTATTGAGAGGTGGCATAGCTCTTAGGTCGCTTAGCCTGAACCTCTATCGCTAGTAACTCGATACAAGGGTCCCCTCGGCTTGGACGGTTACTATGTTACGCGTAAGCATTCCGATCCGAGGGCGCCCGAGAGAGCCGAACCACGACTCGGTCGGTGCATGCTCGGTTGGTGAAATATCACGGATAATCTAAGGGACATTCGAAAAGCTAAACTAACTTTGAGTGCCACTTCGGGAGCAGACTCACGAATGATGAAATTTAACTACGAACAAACGGAAGCTTTATTAACGTAAATATCGTTCATAGTTAATATATTATTTGTATCTATGTAAAATTATATAGATTGCCAGTAAGATTAGGAGTAAACAAACTCGAGCGTACACACTCCATCACAATACACTCAACACACAAACACCCACGCACAGCGTAAACACTTTAAGACCTATTTATATGTATTTTACAATAGATTTTTTTCAAATATTTGTGCATAGTTGGAGAAGACATTGACTTCTGAAGTCACATTCACAGTCTATTAGCACCTAGCTCGAGAGTCAGGGATTTCGCATTTCTTTGTATATATATTTGTATTTGTGCGAAATAAAGTTTATTATTTATTTTGAATCCTTAGGTTAAGTTTTTATAATATTTATATAAAAAGTAAAATACACAAAAATATCATACAAAAACATTATAAAAACCTAACCTAGTGTGTGCCGCCGGCAACGAAGCAGGGCCCAAGCAACCGGTGGTTAGGGCGACATAGAGAGAAACCTCCTGACGATGCGTGCCGTGTCCAGGAGTACCGCCTTCTGTATCTGACCCTTGACCCAGCCATCTAGCGAAAGTCTCTTAAGATGTTGATCTAGACTTTACGCTACAAGACCGTTCGCATAAACGACTATCGCGACAATGATCGAATCCACATCCCACATGGCGGTCACCTTGTGAGCCAAGAGACTTACTTAGTGGTTTTCCTTTCGGCTTTCACAAGATTCTCGTCATGCGGGATGGTAATGTCGACGAACGCCGCCTGTCGCGTTGACCGATCTGTCAGCACAATATCAGGCGTATTGGCAACAATAGTCCTGTCTGTGATGACAGATCGATCCCAATAGAGCGTTGCATGACCATTTTCAAGAACTGGCGCCGGTGTGTATTTATAGTACGGCACCTCGGACTCCACAAGACCATATCGAAGAGCAATTTGCTGGTGAATAATTCTGGCTACGAGATTATGTCTATTATTATTTATTATTATTACTGTTTAGTACATTTACGTTTTTTTTGTGACGAACCTTCATAGAATAGCCAGGAAAGATGGCTTTTACCATTTCCCTGGATTGGAAGGCATAGCTCTTAGGTCACCCTGAACCTCTATAGCTAGTAAATTGATACAAGACGACGTTGGTTGTCTATTCTTTGTTTTTATTCGTAAATATACTTGTTTTATATTGCGCGATCATTTAAATTTAATCGCATAATAATCGATATTGCCTCAATGCACAATAAGAAATCACGTTCTGACACGCGATAATATGTTAATCTTAGTAACTACGCCAATAAATTACAATTTACTAGAACTTACCTAAGCACAGACAACTGTATAGTCTCCCACTGATGTTAATAACAAAGGTGATGATCGATTGTAACCAAATGTAATTTTTTTAGGAACATGGCCGAACAAGCTTACGGCTCAATTGATCTTAAGTGATTACCGTCACCCTAGAACATAAACAACACTGAACAATCTGGGCCCCTAGAGTACTAAACCAATTGTGTACAGAATGAACGTTCATTGTCATCATTAATTACCGACGGCGTACAGTTGGCACGTCAGTCCTGTGTGTGTTCTAAAACCATATGGAAAAATTCTTCTTGACGGAGTTATTGGTAGCTAATAATGTTATAACTATAATACTACAGAATTTAAGAAGCGTTTTTATGGTAATGATAATCTAGATATGTCCATGTCTGTCTGTCGTATAAGGCGACTAAAAAGGGCCTCTGGTTCTCTGGGCGACAAGGGTGGGGGCCTTTGTCATCCGCTAAGGTGGACCCGGGAAGAAGGCGACATCGGCTGGCCCTTGTAGCCTTGCACTGTGAGGGCACAGGGGGGGAGGGAGTAACCTCTCCCCCCGGGACGTGCTCCTTGAGCACAGTGCAGAGGTGCTCCGGTGCGTTCCACTGGAGATCCCGGAGCCCCTCGTCATGCACCGGGGAAAGGGCCACCGGGGAGGTTTTAACCCCACATAACTGCCGCCTTCCCCCCAGAAGGCGGGGTATCTTTTTGAAGATTTCCTCCCCGTTAACAAAAAAAAAATGACTGTACTGGTTTCCCAATGAAACGTCATTGGCAATACACACAATTTTTTTTAATATTTTATTTATATACTATCATAGCTAGTGTTTGACCACAATCCTGCCTGATGTTACGTGGAAATGGAGTCCTGGATGGTAAGGCACACTAGCTTAATAAATGCCTATTCACTCTACTCTTGAAAATATCCATATCGTAATCGGAAGGAGAGACGCGGGCAAACTGTTGCTTTGTAAGATAGAGGAGCAATGGTCTAATCACTGTGTTGAAAATCAGTAGTGTATGAATCCACGACATCGATCGATTTGATTTGCTGAACTATCCCGTTTGCGTCACACTATAGTAAATGGATCTTTTACTTATCGATTTTGCTTTTTGTGTTTTTTACGTAATGTGTAATGTTTGTTCTTATAAATTTTGTTTTCTAACTGTCAAAGTGATCAAATATTTAAATGTCTATTGTTGGTTTTTTTCTACATAAATTAAGACATTTCAAATCACTTAACAACAGTTAACTGTCACGGTTACTTCAAAAACTGCGTAGTTTAAATAACGTTCACCTTTGACATTGAAGAACTAATAAGAAACATCAGTATTTGTACAGTTCTTCGTTTAAATTCTAACCTTTAACCGTTTGATTGAAATTGTTCGGTTAATAATTTATCTAATAGATATACTTACGCATTTTAACCGACTCTACAAATGACAAGGTGTTCAATTTGGCTGTATTTTTTGCTCGCAAAACGCCGTAATTTCGGTTTTTCTTTGAAACATTTTCACTGTTAACAAAAGTCCTTAGGGTCTGAAAATATACCAGGGAACTCCTATAAATCGTATAGAAGAATGTTTCTCTTTCACTGATTGAAATATTGTTAGGTTTATAACTAAGACCAATATCAACCATAACCAATTCAAGACCAGGTAAGTACTCCTTTAGCCCTGTAGTTTTGGGCTCGTCGAATAAGGCTACGGTATCCACTGCCTGTTGCAGAAGGCGATTAAAAAGGGCCTCGGGTTGACGGTCCGACAAGGGTGGGGGCCTTTTTCGTCCGCTAAAGTAGACCCGGGAAGAAGGCGATATCGGAGGGCGCTGTGGTAGGGATTAACTTCTCCCGGGACGTGCTCTTCGAGCATAGTGAAGTGGGACTCCGATGCGTTCCACTGGAGATCCCGGACGCCCTCACCACACACCGAAGAAGGGCCACCGGGGAGGATTTTAGTGGGTAAGAACCCCACATAACTCCGCTTTTCCCCAGAACGCAGGGTTCCCCCCTGTTAACGAAAAAGGTTATAACCGAGACTAGAGTTTATAACCATAACCATTCCAAGACCAGGTAAGTACTCGTTAACGACAACAACCACTATTGTGTACGAAGAGAGAGAATGCTTACGAACCTTGAACTGCTGGTCAAATTATTCATCAAGCAAATAAACAATTTCCTTATAGAACCAGAAAGCAAACCTGTAATCTATTGAAGCTTGTCCAGTGAAATGCTGTTGATAGTTTTAATCATTTCAAAATGCACCTTCCTTTCAACAGTCAAAGCTGCAATTCGCCTGCGCTCAGAAAATGTGAAGGGTTCTACGTTCAAGATCAAGGATAATTACTAAAGCAATCTTACAATGAGATGCCATGAATTGTATAAATTCTTTTACCTTTTTAACATTAAATTGACACTGTCCATAAAAAAAACAAAATCTATAAAAAATAAAAAAGGAATCAGTCATAGTTAATTGACTGACTGACTGAACTGGTCGGAGGATTGAATCACAATCGACTTTTGTCTTTTAATTTTATACAAAGAAATCAAATACTTCCTCTAATAAACTCCAGAAAGACATATATTATTTATTAGACAGGTTAAGCATTGCCATACAACGTCGCAATGCTACCAGCCTTCTAGGCATGCTGCCAATTGACGGACGGTTTGGCACAGTTATATTTTTTGTAAATATTTTGTGAAATACCTATTATATTATAAATACTTCATTTTTAGTTAGTATTATCTGTAAGTTTGTATTATTGTAATTAGATTCATGATATTTTCATTAGATATATATATATATTTTGTATATCATTTTTTTTTTAACCTTGCCCGTGCCCTTAAGGGTGTTATAAGCAAAATCTCTTTCTCGAATATAACAATAAAGCATTGTTTCCGTTACAATCGTAAACCGTTTAGTTTCATCAAAAAAACAATTTAATTTTGTATAACTACTACTACCATTCCATTGATTGCTAATTATTTTTTTCCCCATTACAGATTACCTTTTTAAAAACAAAAAAATGTTGTGAAGGGAAACTGGTTGTCTTTCGCTAAGACAATTACTTTAGACCAGAATTAAATCCGATGGCTGACTGTTCACACGTTCTGTGCATAATGTCCAGCTAGGTGCTTATTTTATTTCAATTAATTTAGAGATTAAAAAAAACTGACATAATTTAATTGACTGACATAATCAATTATATTTGTAGTTTTTTTTTTTGTGCGTAATACTGGCTGATTATGTTTGACGTCTTCAAGGCGGAATTCAAATTGAAATGGCGCCAATATTTAGCGGCATCTTTGGGTAAGTTGTTTTCATTAAAAAAATTGCATTTTAAAACAATTATAAATTTTAAAATCATATTTTATTTAGAAAGATAGATTCTGATTGAATATTTATTGATACTTTATTTATATTTTTGACTTCTTCAAGGCGGGATTTAAATTAAAATGGCGCCAATATTTAGCGGCATCTTTAGGCAAGTTGCATTTTAGAAAATTATAAATGTTTAAATCGTGTTTTATTTAGAAAGATACAATGTTTTTGAGTAATTCACTTGTTAGTAAGGAAAAGTTTTTTTTTTCATTTATGAGTTTAAATTTAAACCAATCAATTCAAATTGAAATGGCGCCAATATTTAGCGGCATCTTTGGGTAAGTTGTTTTCATTAAAAATTGCATTTTAAAACAATTATAAATTAAAACCAATCAATTCAAATTGAACATGACATTTTTAGAATAGCAAAGTGCGGTCGCTCTTCTTAATTCTGTAGTATTATAGTTATAATATTATTAACTACTAATATCTCAATCAAAACGAATTTTTCCATAAGATTGTCGGAGTTCCCTGGTATCTTCGGAAATCAAAGAAAGAATAAATTGATAAATAAATAGGACCTAATCGAAAACAAATCCTTTTAAACAAAAAAACTTCAAAATCCAGTCCAGACCCTAATAATAATAATAAATAAATTCATTTATTGCAATACTGTATACAATGCTATTAAAATGACATGTACAATACATAAGAGTATCAACAGTTACCCCATCGGTCGTGCAATATGACAATAGTATTATATATTAGGTATATATATTTAACTGGACTAACTTTACTTAGTTATAAATTAACTAAAGACAATTAAAGTAATTTTCAATGGTACAAAAAGAATTTTTTAGTCGCCTTGTACACAGGGGATACCGTAGTCTTATTCTTGAGAGCCCAGAACTACAGGGCTGATATATATCTAACTAGACTAACTTTACTTAGTTATTATTTAATAAATTTACAAAAAATTCAATGGTATAAAAAGAATTTTTTATCAGCGATTCTTTGAACTTAAATTTAAAAATTTCCATTGCCATTCAGAGCCTTTATATCGGTCGGTAAATGGTTGTGTACCCTTATTGCGGTGACATAAGCGCTTTTGTAAAACATTTTATTATTTATATTGGGCATTGTGAGATTATTTTGATATTGATGACGTAAATTACGACATTCGATAGATTTTTATTGAAAAAAATCATAGTTACCTTTTGTTAAACTTCTTCTTTTGGTGCCATCTTCTATCGAAAGTTGACGACCATCATGGCGATTTGGACCCTCGACACAGCAGCACGAAATAAAGAACGTGTGCTCTTATTGTACCATTGGCGTAGATTGCCAAGATGTTCTTCTCCTTCCCGAATTTCTTTTCCCTTGTATCTTTCCTTGGATAATGAGCTGTAACAAATCGTATTTGGGATTGCGCATTATATGCCCTAGGTATTCCAGCTTTCGCCTCTTAATTGCGTTAAGAACTTCAACCTTCTTTCCAAGTCTCTGCAGCACTACTTCGTTGCGTACTTTGTCTCTCCAGGATATCCTTAACATTCTTCTGTATACCCACATTTCGAAAGCTTCAACTTTTTTTGCACATGGCCTCGGTCAGAGTCCAAGCTTCGACGCCATACAGAAGAATGGAGAATACAAAGCAGCGTGCAAGACGAGTCCGTAGTTTGATGCCCAAGTTTCTGTTACACAGGAGTTTCTTCAGCTGAGTGAAAGTTTTTTGTTAAACAACACATGTTAATGTTAAAATTCTCTTTCCCTTAAACTTTCTCTGTATCTCAAATTATACATTACGCGCCAGCATTTGTAATACGAATATTACTTGCATTGCCCCAAAATATTAAGGCGCGTTAGTGATAAAACATTTAAAAAAATTAAGACGAATCGAATACCTCCTTCGTAAAAACGAAGTCGGTTAAATGTAAATAATAGGTAACAGATTTGGAATACCCAATTTGTGTCGTGTTTTTAAAGATTATTCATTGCTTCGCCTACAGATTGGATTGCAGAAAAATATTAAACGCAAAACCGTAGTAGCAAATCTAGTTAAGGTATTTCAACCAGTATTTAAACCTCAAGGTGAGCCAGGGTCTTTGATTAATAAACACAAGCGGTTTTGCATCCGCGTGTGTTATTATATTTATTGAATACACTTTTAGATTACGATACGGTAACCGTTAAATGCAACTCGAACTTCGATATGTATTTATTGTATACTAGCGTTCCCAGCCAGCTTTTTAGGGCTAGATTTTGCTTTATTTAATTTAACCAATAAACTTACATAATTAAATATTTACTTTAACTCTCATAATATATTAATTTGAAGCGTCAATAGCCTAATAGTTTAGGGTACGGCCTGCGAATCGTAAGGTCGTGGGTTCGAATCCACCATTCGACTATTGCCGTGAACCATATCATAGCACAAGCTTAAGCTTAGTTGGAATGGTTAACAAGATTGTTAGTAATATTTTTGAAAAAAAAGAAATATTACTAGCTTTCTTTTAAAAAAAAATTCATTCTCTTCTCGGGCAGGTGAAGATCATTACCTACACCCATATTCATATCAGTAAATACAATTTCATACGCATAGTAGTAGTTTATTAGTTAATAAAAGCTGTTGACAGTTCAAAAAGAGAAGAGCTCCGATCGTCACTAAACCCCCAAAAGCAGTCAAGACCAGCTTCTCTGGCCAATCTGTGTAGTTCTACATAAAAAAATACTTGTGTTAGTCGTGTTTGGGCTGTTAAATGTGGACCTCCGCTCACAAGAACACAACGACATCTCGATGTTCTACTGAAATTACTTGTTAGAGCCGTAACGCTGAACTTCAGCCGAGAAACTTAAGTTATTTATTATCGTCACTCTTTATATTTTGTTATATGGACTTAGCGTATGCTTACGTCTCTTACTTGTTCTTTTAGCTCTTCCAAAGCAATAGAGAAAATTATTGCGTTCCCGGTCCCAAGCCCGGATAAAAGTGGGGGGTCACTAATTTATGTTAAATTATCGATAAACTCACATTCTAATCAACATGCGGTAATGTTAATGATTATCAAGCTACTCTCATTAACCGCTCAGGTTTATTTGTCTGTATCGATACACTGTGTTACAATACGTGTAAATAAATAATTATATATACATAGCGAATACATAGCCTTGGAGTCCGCGACGTAGCAGACAAAATGCAGGAAAGCCGTCTCCGATGGTATGGCCACATATACCCCAGGCCGCCTGTCTATGTCGGAAATAGATGTCTAGCCCTCAATGTACAAGGCCCAAGACCACACAGCAGGCCCAAGAAACGCTGGCTGGACGTTGTCAAAGCGGACATGTTAGTGAACCACCTAACAAACTAGGATGCCGAAGACCGGGCAAAGTGGAGGACTAAGTAGGAAAGCGATCCCTGGCTGTAGGCCGGGAAAACGCTAGGCAGAAGAATATCCCATAACACTTTACCGATACAATTTTCCTATAATTTCCATAGATATTGATAAAAAATGTATTTTAAATCGGAGGAAATGTGTTCACTAATACACATCCGCCGGGGTTGCGAGCGTATTGTGTCAGGATAGGTCTAGAAGACGACAATACCGACCAAATCCTTTATAGGAACCGGGCACAAGGCTACGGAGAAGTGTGGGGGTGAATATATTGTTACACTTCTGTGAGCTTTTTACATTTGTGTGTGTAAGACTTGTCTACCTATCTATAAATAATTACTTATTAAATTCTCATTTACATATGTACCTGCCCTGACCTTGACTGCATTGTGGTTTTACCGTGCGTGATATAGTTTATATTTTTTTTATAGAATGTAATTGTTGTATAGGGTTACCATATTTCATGTATATATTATAGATAAAGTCTCACAAATAAAAAGTAAAGTGCATGAAATTATACCGTATTATATCAATATTTAAAATTTATTATTACTGTGATATACATGTTAATTATGCAATAAGTATATTCATTCATTCATTCATATCTGACTGAAGCAACTGAACAAGCATCCTTCTTGGTTGTCGTTGGGTCAGAATGTTATCGCGAAAAGAGTAGAGGCCCAAACCGACCAACTAAGCCGTGTTTCGGCCCTCTCCTATGGAGAGTCAGTCAAGGTCAGCTTCTCTGACCAATCTGTGACAGCTGATGCTACTTCTCAAGCACCCTTGCTCTGAGTTACTCCGACAGCGTCAGACTTAAGCGCCTCTCAAAACCCAGTAAAAGTTTTTTTTTTGTCGTCGGGGTGAAATCTTCAACAAGATACTCCGCCTTCCCCCAGAAGTGATGTGGGGTTGTTAGCCACTGTTGTGGCCCTTGGTGCATGGTCAGGGGCTTTGAGATCTCCAGTGGAACGCACCAGAGCCCCCCTGCACTGTGCTCTTGGAGAGCACATCCCTGGGAAGGTTAATCCCCTTTATTTTTTCGAAAATGTTCTTTTATTTCTGTTTTTAGGCAATGACGTCAACGATTCAAAAAAGTCCAGATGTCTCCAGACCGCTTATTTTTTTCCTTTTTTTACCTTCTTTTGTGATAAAAACTATTATTGTTAACCCTTTATAAACGCATCTAATTTACACCATTTACTAACAAAAAATATAATTCAGACACCATTTAACCGTGATTTTAACATTGCATATTCTCTCTACAGCAAGTTACGGCAGCCTTTGTACGGGAATGTCGATGGGCTGGACGTCGCCGGTGCTGCCTCAGCTGCGAGGCCCAGGCTCCCCGCTGCCACGCGTGCCCACCTTGCAAGAGGAGTCCTGGATAGGATCGCTTCTCGTGCTCGGCGGGCTTTTAGGTATGGACTTTTTATAAGCCGTGTGCAAATCATCTAACACACTTTTTATCTACATATATAAAAGAGAAAGTGTGTGGGTTTGATCCATATACTCTTTCAGAAAATCTTCAGATCGACCTGGCGAGTGATCCTTTAAAGTTTGATGACGATCGGAGCACTCCTCTTTTTGAACTGTCAAATACAGCTTATATTTACTATGATGATATTCTATTATTTTATGACCCAAATTTGTATTGACACATGCGTTGTGTATATTTATGTCATTATGAACTACATTGAAGTACATTGGACTTATTGAAGTATAATAAAGTATACTGAAGTATATTAAAGATTCTGAAGTATTCAAGGTAAGTTATAGCGCCGCGAACGTATCCGTTTACTGATGCTGCTGATTTGTACATGGGTGTAGATAATGATCTTCACCCGCTCGAGAAGAGAACGAATACGGAGAGAAATGAATAATTTAGTATACAGTGAGAGTTAATAAAATATTTAATAATGTAACTTTATTGTTTAAATAAAATAAAGCAAAATCTAGCACGGCGAAGTGGGCTGAGTACGCTAGTTTATTTTAAAAAAGGAAGATAGATATGAATTTCTAGCAAACAAGAAAGAAAGGAGAGTTACTGTAATATTTACTATTGTCAGGCCCTCTGATAACGGTTCCCCTGTCGAAGTACATCGGACGACGGTGGATTATCATGGGCTCCAACGTGCCCCTCTTGCTGGGCTGGTTGCTGGCTGGCGTGGCCACCAACCTGCCCACCCTGTACGTGGCCAGGCTCGCGTGGGGCTGCGCGACGGGCATGCAGTTCGCGACCGTGCCCATTTACATTGGAGAAATCGCTGAGGTAATTATCAGTATAATATTATACTAACGTAATTGTTACACAATGAAATAAAATAAAAAATAGTATAACCGACTTTAAAAAGTAGGTACTAGATTCGACGTATATTTTTATTCGAAAGGGTTTTAAGTACTTTTAATTAGGTCTCATGTTAAATTTGATGGTATTTGATTGTGGGTTCCTACTTTATTCACAGTATATTTACAAAACTCGGCTTGGATCCCGAATGCAGTCGGATATAACACGTCGCGGGCGTCCATTTTTATTGCAGCCTTAGTAGATTTTGTCAACAGCTTTATGCTAGCAATATAAGTTAATAAATGTGTCATAAATGCTATTACCAGTTCATAGTACTACACAAACACGCACGTGCATGCATTTAAAAATAAAACGTATAAAAAATGATTTGATAGCAGTTGTTATTGGGTTATATATATGGTATTACTAGCTGCTGCGGCTTTCCCCGAAGTGGCACTCAAAGTTAGTTTCGTTTTTGAATTTTCAAACACAGCTTTTATTTACTATGATACTACTATTACGGGTATGATATTGTATTCACTGATATGTACATGGGTGTAGGAAATCTTCACCTGCTCGAGAAGAGAATGAATACGGACAGAAATGAATAAATTAATATATTGTGAGAGTTAAATTAAATATTTAATGCTTTATTTAAGTTTATTGTTTAAATAAAATAAAGCAAAAGCTCGGCGAAGCGGGCTGGGTACGGTTGTTATCAGTAAATACTGTGAATTTTTTGCAAATATTTATATATGTTTTTAGGACAAAATCCGAGGCTCTCTGAGTGCACTGTTCCTTCTATTCATCAACGTGGGCTTCCTACTGGCGTACGCAATAGGACCCTTCACGTCGTACTGGGGTCTGACCGCCGCCGGGGGCATCTTGTCCCTCTTCTACGTGCCATTTACGTGGTTCATACCTGAAACACCGTTCTTTCTAGTCTACAAAGGTATCTATACGTTTAGAATATTATTTTGTACTTTACTCAATTACTAAAACTATAAAATATAACTTAATTATACATATAGATCAATAGATACTTTGGCGCCGTCACATCTTCCAGAATCTTCTGTTGGGGCTGGAGCGGCCGCTGCAACTGCAGAAAACCTCAAGCGGCGCAAATATAGTAACCTCGATACGGGTTTCATATTTGAGCCGTTTGGTGTAGAAACTTTGGGTCCGTGGGGTCCTAGTGCACATCACCTTTTTAATGTGATAGCTAAGAAGTTGGTCGACACATCTGGTGACCAGAGGGCTGGCTTATACCTTGCACAGAGGCTAAGCATTGCCATACAACGTGGCAATGCTACCAGCCTTCTGGGCACGCTGCCAAGCGATGACGGTTTGGCACAGTTATATTTTTTGTAAATATTTTCTAATGTCTTTTAAATTGTAAATATTTCTATAATAGTTAGTATATATTATATTTAATAGTGAAGTGAATTAAGTGCTTCCTAGAGATCAATAGATAATACTAACTAAAAAAAGAAATATTTACAATATAATACGTATTTTACAAAAAAAAACTGCGCCAAACCGTCGTCGGCTTGGCAGAGTGCCCATAAAGCTGGTAGCATTGTCACGTTGTATGGCAATGCTTAGCCTCTGTCCTAGGTATAAGCCAGCACTCTGGTAACCAGATGTGTCGACTAAATGCTTAGCTATCGCATTAAAATGGTGATGTGCACTGGGACCCATGGACCCAAAGTTTCAACCCCAAAGGGATCAAATATGACACCATCATCAAGGTTTGAGGTTTTCTGCAGTTGCAGCGGCCGCTCCAGCCTCAATAGAAGATTCTGACGGTGCCATAGTATCGACGCATGTGGCATCCCATACTAAAGTCCCATCTTCCAGGGTATAAGATTCATACCGTCTGGTATCTTATCATCACTACGCAATAGTCCATTTGGCTCCAAAGTTGATGGAACATTAGCGGTGGAAAGAGCCAGACGGATGATGTCGTTGAGGTTGGAGTGCCGGGAAATCCATCCTGCACTTCGCTGGCATGAAAGTCTGTGGTGTCCCAGCTGGTCGACCATTTCGCCACAGCGACAACAATTTGCCATAAAGCATGCATTTTGAACTTTTAGTTTATTTTAAACTTGATTTGATTTGGTCAGGTCGCGTAGAAGAGGCTTCGGCAGTGCTACAAAAACTACGTGGTCTGAACAAGGAGCGGGTTCAACCTGAATTGGACGCTTTGCAGGCGATGGTCGCGAGGGAGTTTAAAGTGGAGCCCAGCATCAAGGACCTCTGGGCCACCAGGGGACATATCAAGGCCTTAGGTCGGTATAGTGTATTATAAAGACTAAAGCTTGCTGTTATATGGACATCGATTGCTACCTCTAACCACACCACTACGATTAAAAGGATGTGACAGTTTTCTTTTTAATCAATTTCAAAAAGTTAATATTTGTGTACTCATAGCGCCGTTGTTTATGAACCCATTTTGAGTTTTTTGTTTAAACGTCCCATATTAATTTGTTGCAAAAAGACCTTGGGCTTGAAAGATGTATCAGAAAACTAAAAATCATTGCAAAAATGTTTCGTTGATTAAGATATTAGTGGATTTATAACAATCCAAGACTTTATTTATTTATTTATTTATTTATTAAGATACACCAACAGCATTACACAAGCATACATTGTTGTAATAATCAAGTTTACAAACTAAGTCCTGTTGTGTATGCCAATTACAGGTGTACACAACATTCGCTATAAGGAAACGTAACGATTTTATTATTAATACTTACAGACTTAGAAGAGATTTGGAAGAAGCAAGAGAACGCAAAAGCCATAATATACAACTATTATCTATATATATAAAAGAGAAAGTGTGTGATATGTTCCATATAGGCTCCGAAACTGCTGGACCGATTTCAATGAAACTTTCAGGGAATCTTCAGATTGACCTGACGAGTAATCCTGTTGTGAAGTAAAGTTTGGTGACGATAGGAGCACTTCTCTTTTTGAACTGTCAAATACAGCTTTCATTTACTATGATGATATTCTGTTTTATAACTCAAATTTGTATTGACACATGCGTTGTGTATATTTATGTCATTATGAAGTACAATGGAGTATAGTACATATACATTGGTGTAGGTAATGATCTTCACCCGCTCGAGAAGAGAATGAATACGGAGAGAAATGAATAATTGAATATATTGTGAGAGTTAAATTAAATATTTAATGATGTAAGTTTATTGTTTCAATAAAATAAAACAAAATCTAGCCCGCCGAAACGGGCTGGGTACTCTAGTACTCCATAGATAGCAAACCATCAAAACAAACGCTAGTATGCACTACTAGCGTTTGATTGGATTAGAATCGACATAGAATCCGTAAGCAGAAAATAACCGGCGCGTGTAATTTTCACAGGTATCTGCGTATTCTTAGCAATGCTCCTTCAGCTGTCTGGTATTGACGTGCTGCTGTTCTACATGGAGGAGCTGCTGGTGAAGGTTGGCACCAGGATATCCGCCTCCGACGGCACCATTATTATGGGCTGTGTTCAGGTAAGATTGACTTCTGGACCCCGCATAACATTTATCAAGATTTCTAAACTGGTATTGGATTTTGAAGAAGTTAAAAAAAACAGCGGGTTGGGCTGACCACCCTTGGTAAGTAATAAGCAACGAAGTAATTATAAGTAATTAAAATAAGTAAGTAATTAAAAGCGGACAGATTCTTGTCTATACTACGCTAAAACAGGTTGAAAAGACGTGAGAGCTTATTTTTCTAGGTAGTGACTAGCTGCATCACGCCTCTAGTGGTGGACAGGCTCGGCAGGAAGCTACTAATGTGGACCACGTCACTTGGACTCACCATATTTTTAGTAAGTATCGTTTATAATAACATATTTCCTTAATATTCATTGCAATCTCATGCATATTCTAAATTGCTTATACGAGCAATAAATAATTTGTAATACCAATAATTTTTAGCTTGCGGAAACTATACGAGGATCTAATAATAAATCTTTGTATGCTTTTTTAACAATAGTCTCAATGTCATCATCGAAGGTTAGTTCTATCTAACATAAAACAAACAGTTGGTGTTTCCGGCCAAATGAATTCCAGTGACATTTTGCAACATTCAAGTTGAATTTATTCTATTGGCAGTAATTATCGAAATATATAAATATAAAGAGATCGTGTATGCGGTAAACATGCATGTCGTCAGCAAAACGTAAAAGTTAAAATACCGGGAGCATTTACCAATTTCGGTAATGAAAATTACAAATTCCAAAGGTCCAAGCAAAGAGCCCTTAGGAACTCCCGAGCGGACAACCACCCAGGAGAAGCTAAATCCATTCAGGGTATTCAGCTTGACATCTCCTTGCAATATAGAATTTTAAGCACCTAAATAGATTTCGTGTTATCCCAAAATTTAATATTTTTTACCAAAAAATGGAATGATTAATACTATCAAAAGCCGTACTAAAATCAGTATAAATGGCGTATATCTTTTATCAGTGGAAAAGCAACCGACCTAGCCGGAGCGGCTTATTGAAGGGACCCTTGTGTCGAATAACTAGCTATAGAGGTAGTAACTAAGCTATGCCAGCTCTCAATCCGGTAATACGGTCAAAGTCAGCTTCTCCGACTAATCTATTTGGGATGGCAAAACGTAGTAACCCACAAAAGGCCA
Organism: Meandrusa payeni; assembly: GCA_029286785.1. Classification (NCBI taxonomy): domain Eukaryota; kingdom Metazoa; phylum Arthropoda; class Insecta; order Lepidoptera; family Papilionidae; genus Meandrusa; species Meandrusa payeni. The sequence goes on from JAGSMX010000023.1 coordinate 6,652,323, forward strand.
ATGCCAATGCACCAGAACAGAAAAACATTTAAACTTAAAAAAAATTATAACTTTCTTGTTTGTGGACCTATACGGTCGTTTTTGGACACAATATTTATTATTTTTTACTGAATAAGTATTGTACCAAGGCATTAACCTAGATTTTTCCTGAAATAAAATCGTTTTACTGTACAAAAAATTAAAGAGAAGTGTCAATATTGAAAAGCCTATTTTCGCTATTTTTCATCTAATTGTTACAAGTCATATATCATTTGACGCGTCTTTTCTGATTCCAACGACGTAAAAATGTAAAAATGGTCATATGTAAATAAAATGGTCACTTACTACGTTTGTGCTTTCCATGAGGTCGATGTTCATCTAGTAAAAGTCTGTTAATTGCCAACCTGCGCTTATGTTGCAGGGTATCATTGGCATTTACGCGCTGCTGGACTCCCATTACAAGTATGACGTGGCGCACGTGGCCTTCATCCCGCTTCTCTGCCTCATCGTCTACATGGTGCTCTTCACGCTGGGTAAGTTTCACTTCCGGATCATCTTTCCGTCATCACAAAATCAGCTCAAGTTTAAATCATTTACCGTTCCTTCATTTTTCATTCCTTATAAGACTAGATTTTTTTATTCTTGGTTTTTTTTCTTACTTATTAATTTTGTGTCTTATTATTCTATGTTATGTACTTTTCTTTACAAAGGATAGTAATAAATGAGCTTATTATTATTATTAAATTATTTGATTTGAAGTCGGTTTTTGGTTTTTACTCCTATTTCTTTGTTCAAATGTATACATTGACCACTGCAGGTGTTGGCCCCGTACCTTGGATATTGGTGGCAGAGATGTTTCCAGTTAAAACCAAATGCCTTGCCAGTGGCATAGCTTCTTTCATGTGCTGGCTCGCCGGCTTCGTGTGGACCAGGTTAGTGGACCAAGAGTGTAGTTTATTAACCAACTTCCAAACAGGAGGAGTGACACTTGACAGCAAAAATAATCAATGTACAACCTCCAGAGGGGCTCCGGGATCTCTAGTGGAACGCACCGGAGCCCCTCTGCACTTTGCTCTCGAAGAGCACGTCCTGTGGCGAGGAGGAGGGGCGGGGGTTAATCCTTCCCCCCCCCCCTGTGCCATTGCAATGCAAGGCGCCACGGGCCAGCCGATGTCGCCTTCTTTTCGGGTCCACTTTAGCGGATAACAAAGGTCCCGTATTGTTTAATAATTTTGTCTATGGAAAGGTTTTTCCGCGACGTGGCGGCTTCCTACGGTATCTACACGGCGTTCTGGATACTGGCCGTTTGTTGTGGGTTCGGGTTCATATTCTCCATAAGTCCGCTGCTGCCGGAGACCAAGGGCAAGACCTTCGACGAGATACAAGATATGTTGAATAACAAGTAAGTTTTTTGACGTCATTCTATAACGTTGAATGGTGAAAGAATTGGCCAAAGACCGAATTGGTTTTTTGCCAGTGACATTTCACTATGAAACCGATCTATTACAGTCATATCAATTATCCTTCCATCATCACCAAATACGTGAAATACTAACACAGGATAAGCGTGCCAATGGTACGCCATCATAGAACCATAGTGGCACCAATGACGTAAAACTAGCAAATATCGACCACTATGATGCAGGTGAACGTTCATTTTGTACACAATTGGTTTAGCGGTCTAGAGACCCTGGTCTATTGCAGTAATTTGCTGTTTCCAGGATACACATTGGGCGCTATACGGTTTTTGTTTTAAAATTTCATTTCTTTAAAGTCACATAGGGTAGGGTGTCATCTATAACATATGGTTAGAGAACGGTTTGTGACTCATAAAGCTACCACAGGAAGACTGGTGACAAGGGCAATGGACGCATCAAAAGAGAAAGAAATACACTACAACCTAAAAATGGCCCAAACAGAGATGCAGCGGTCGCGGAGATACTAATAACAATGCAACGGGGCGTCTACGACGCGTGAATCAGGACGTTCTCCAACACCACCTTCCAAAATCAAGCATTATAAAAACAAAAAACACTCTTCTTAACAAAACCAAAGTAAACAAACAATTAAAGTACATTAGAAAAGAGTACGGACACAAGTCTGTGCTTGCGCTTTATTGAATTAAAAAAAGCCGATGGTTCAAACCCACCCTTCGACTATCCAAGTAGAGGCTTAATTTCGGAATGATTGACAATAATGTTACGAGTTTTTAGAAAAAAAAAATGTTTTTTTTTTTAATCTAGACTAACGCACTTTAATATCCAACAAAACAAATTTAACTAAAAATAGAACTAGACAGACACACAGATAAACATGTTAGAATTAAATTCCTTATAAATCTAAGAGATGCCGACGAAACAACGTTGACTAACAAGCATAAAACTATTTGTATGAACAAACGATTCGCACGAAAATCTAATTTTAAAGAACGTTTTGCTTTTTATATTTATCTTAATTTTTACTCGGATAAAACACGATTTTCTAAAAAAAATTATCGAAGCTTAGACTATCCATAAATTAGCCAGTTTTTTATGATTTACCTTTTTTTGTTACAGAAGCAATAAGGATCCGCCGCCCGTTGATGTTTGATAATCAAACATACAAACATGTGTGTAAAACGGAACTTTACCAATAGAGATGCAACACGAAGTAACGAAAACAAAATGGAGTCTGACAATGTTTCAATTTCGTGATGACAACAGTTATGTAGTTTTATATTTTGTATACTATATTATTTTGTAATAAACAAGATTAAAAAAAACTAAAAAAGTTAAAAGTGACGCCCCACAAGCATTTGAGATAAGTTTTAACAACTCATATTTTTTTAAGCTCGTAAAGCGGTTAAAAATAACGGAGTAGAAAAACAGCTTAATAGGCCCATATGTGACAGGTCCCGGCGTCACACACCAGTCACAAACATTAAACAATTTATGTGATTTTAAGTACTTAAAAAAAGACGTTAAGATTGGCGATATCACTGCCAAAACTTATCACAAATGTTAGCTGGCAACACATGACACCCAGCGATTGTAACTGTAGTGTATCGAAATAAAAACGCGGGTGTGTTGGCTGACAGTTTATTGCAGACTGGCAGTGTCTCTCACTGCCGGTGGGTTCACACTTAATTTGTGAATACCCTACAATAACTACTTCCAATGATATCTTAGTGATTCACGTGAACCATATTGTATCTTTAATTTATAATTTAGTTGGTCGTAACATTAACTTGGCATTGTAAACAATAATTTTACTTTATTAGTTCGTAATCTGACTTCTAAATAAAGATTGTGAGGACGCTCAGTTGTGACGGCATTCGTTAAAATAATTCTTTGTACAACGTTACGATGTCTGAATAAAGCGAGTTTATTAGTTATTGGACTATTTTATTCCGCAAGACCTACAAGTGATTTTATATTATATTATACATAAGACAAAGACTAGGATGTTCATGCCATAAATATATCGAAATATTTTCCGATATAACATCGTGAGGTTGTATCGGTATTACGCGATATATTGTACTAATATATCGATATTTTTCAAATATCGATTTTTTTTTAAATTAATTAGCACTTAATATTAAATATTAGAAAAGTTGTGTACTAATAGAGTACTCAGCGCGTAACTGACAGGTTCTCGTTTCGGATACCAGTCCAGACTATTTGATTTGATTTTGTTAGCAGAACAGACTACATGTATAGATTATAAAATTTATACAACGAGTCCTGCCATCGTGAAGAGTAGGAGTGTAGTAACATACTACACTACACTCTTCGTGATGGCAGCACAAGGGTTTTATTTTATTCAAGTTGTCAACCACAAATAAAAGAAAGAATGGAATGCTTTTTTTATTTTTTACGATATTTCGTATATCGGATGATATCGATATAAATATCGATATTAGATTATTCGATATTGTTGAATTGAAGCGATATATCGCATCCATGTATCGATATTTTATGTAATATCGATATCCATCGTGCGCTCCTAATAAGAACCATTCAATACAAACCAAATACCATATAATAATATTTATTCTATAATCCTTACACAGTAGTTTACATAACAAAAATGATATATTATTTAAGCAAGAAACAAGATTATCTCTGGAATTGCAGCGGGCAGATCCTCAATCCTATAACATCCTTGCCTATTTCAGCCACCCCGCAGACCGGGCACAGCTTCCCCTTGTGCTCTGGAACGAAGCAGGCACCACATAGAGAACATTTTTCTTCCGGCTTCCCTCTGTATATTGGCTTGTAACTGATACCGCAGATATTGAATGGATTATGTTCATCATACTGCAGTTGATGTTCATCTGTGGGTGTCTTCTCGCAGGCCTGTAGAATCTTTCTAGCCTGCTGTGCCACTTCTGGCCTAGGGCCCAGTTCTAATAGTCTTCTGGCAAATGATGCAGCCGTTCTGAAGTTCTTCAGCTTGTAGAACATGTTCAGGGCAGTACGTAGAGTTAGTATCTGGTGGACCGGTTGTAGTTTGCAGTGTGTGAAGTACGCGGCCATTTCGCATGTCCGTTTCTGTTCTTCTAATGTTGCCTTCGGCATTGCTGGAAATATAATTTAATATATTATATAATAATATCATTTTTTCTTTCTTCTTTCACATTAGTGCTTGTTGTCGTTCTGAAGTCGCCTAGTCTTGGAATTATGATAAACCTTGCAATATTTCAATCAACAAGCATTATCTCGTATTATTTTCAGTAGTTCCCTGGTGCATCTTTAGACCTTTTTTTATTTGGGGAGACACCTATAGCGTTCTGTGGGTTTGAATTTTAAACAAAAAAAATATTCAATATAGGTTCAAAACTAGCGCTAAAAGTGGAAGGTTTTAAAAAAGGATAAATTGTAAAACCTCTTCCGAAGTAGGGAAGGCATAAATGTGTACCTTTTCTAGCAGTTTCCATTTGCAAGCCGAGTAGGTATTCCCTGCAGATGGCTAGAAGTTGCTGGGCCTCCGCCAGCTCCTGTTTGCCCTCGACCTGCAGCAGCGGCACGTACTGTGCGATGCGCTGCAACTTCTCCGTGGCCTCGGTGAACTTGCCAGCTGTTGTCAGCTGGTAACACTGCTGTAGTTGTGCTACCAGGTCGTTTAACTTCGCAGCTGGAAATTAGTTATGATAGAGCATCGATATTAGTATAAGTGTCGGCAGATAACTTGGCAAGAGTTAGATGGGCAGAAGTAATTTTTTAGTCTCTCTCACCGAGCGGGGCGCCGGGAACTCGGGAGCGCGCAATTGGTGGATGAATCGAAGGGCCCAGTAAGCAACCAATCGCGTCTCTCACGACGCATTCATGCTCCAAGTTATTTCCACTACGCCAAAATCCTTGCTAAGTTATTTGCCGAACACTATAGATACGGTAATTGGGGCAACTTGAAAGTTGGTACGTTTTAAATAACAGTTCAATGTCCGGGGTTGCATAATACGCTAGCAACCCGAGTGAAGTTGGTAGGGTTATGGGATGTAATGGGAGTTCGCAGACCATTTGGGTCTGTGATTAAGGTTAAACTCACTGACAACCGGCAGCAGGTCGCCCCCACTAGCCTCTTTCCAGTTGCGGTGGAGGCCGGCGGCTAAAGGCGGCAGGCTGGGCAGCGCGCCGAACATCATGCGCCCGCTAGAATACATCTGCAGGAACACCTCCATGTACGGCTCGAAGTTCACGATGCCCACTTGCTCGTTCAGCAGTCTGGAATGGGTTCTCCACTATTCAAATATCCACGCATTCATTAAAACGGTGACTGCTGTCAAGTTGTGATAACACTTGGTAACACTTTTCAGCCCTGATGTTCGGGGCTCGTAGAAAAGACTACGGTATCTCCTGCCTGTCGTAGAAAGCAAGTAAAAGGCGCCTCGAGTTCACTGGGCGACAAGAGTGGGTGTCTTTGACGTCCGGCAAAGTGTACCCGGGAAGAAGGCGACATCAGCTGGCGCGTGTCGCCTTGCACTGCGAGGGCACAGGAGGAGAGATTAACCTCCCCCGGGACGTGCTCTCCGAAGAGACCCCCGTCAACAAAAAAGAAAAAAATTCTTCATGACATAGGTGGTAATTGTTTTTTAACTGAGTTCAAAAAGATTATATCTGTAACCTAAATGGATCTGTTTGAACATATCTGTTATTTTATTACCTGAGAGCAACTTCGAACTGTCCAACGGTGACGTGATCGTGTGCGGTGCGCAGTTTGGCGAGCGGGACGGCGGGGCCGCGGGTCGGTGCTACGAAATACGCGGCCGCCTCGTCACCGCCGTCAATATCCGCTGTAACAGTTACAATTAAACACATTATTACTAAACAGTAACGTTCGACTTACGTTTTGACGGTCGGTTTATCGATTCGAAAACTCATTTCTACTTTCTATTGGGAATATACTATATAAAAATAATTTTATAATCAAAACTTTATTTATATTTAACTAAAGTATGTAGGTACCATTTTGTTTGATAACTTTTTGCCATCTTGTAGGCAGGGACATGATCCCATTGCAATAGAAATTTTGGGACTTCTGATCAAAATATAGCGAATAATGGTTTTGGCAGTCCTCTCGTGAGCAGTCAGAGATTTTATTACAAGTTCATACCCACTATAATGCTAAAAGACTTTTTGTCCAACCTATTACATATAAATTTCTTAAGTACAAACCAAATACCAAATCAAATCTACGTTACAAAGAAAACACCAGCAAACGAGTGTACTTTAGACGACACACTGAAGTAAAACTTCTTTAGCTTCGTATATTAAGTGTGTATAATATATGTATATATATGTATGCGAGCCGTGGTAGCTCAGTGTCCGGGCGGTTGGTTCAAGTTGCATAGTACGCTAGCAACCCGAGTTCGATCCCCGGTGCCCGGCACCAATAAATTTGTTGTTGCAATTTTATGTGCTGATTAACCACGCGCTCGGCGGTGAAGGAAAACATCGTGAGGAAACCTACATGTCTTAGAAAATTTTTCTACGACATGTGAAGTCTGCCAATCCGCATTAGGGCCGCGTGGTGGACTATGCCCTTATACTCTCTTTACAGAGAAGGCCTGAGCCCAGCAGTGGGACATATATATACTAAATATATAAAGGCTGTAACTTTAACTTTTAACTTTTATGTAGGTACCATTTTGTTTGATAACTTCTTGCCATCTTGTAGGCAGGGACATGATCCCATTGCAATAGAAATTTTGGGACTTCTGATCAAAATACCGCGAATAATGGTTTTCGCAGTCCTCTCGTGATGTTAACCTGATGGTCTAGTCTTTAAAATTAAAACCTTCAATGATACCAAAACCAACCAGATACAAACAGTATAGCCAAAGAGATTTTATTACATGTTCATACCCACTATAATGCTAAAAGACTTTTTTGTCCAACCTATTACATATAAATTTCTTAAGTACAAACCAAATACCAAATCAAATCTACGTTACAAAGAAAACATAAGCAAACGAGTGTACTTTAGACGACACACTGAAGTAAAACTTCTTTAGCTTCGTATATTAAGTGTTATAATATATGTATATATGTATAATATATGTATATAATACACAAAATATAATAGATACACAATTGATCAAAAGACATAAAGAAAATGTGTGTGCGCTGCTCTCTTGTTGCTACAGTGTGATACAAACAATAGGTCTGCACTGTGTCTTAGATATACGAAACATAACTGGCTATGAGAGAAAGTGAAAAAGAATGTGTTCGCACCTCTCTCTCTCTTGCCATATAGCATTTCTATCAGCACTAACTCATATCTCCCTGTCAACTTCTGTTCGCCTCGCCCAATCACACTTTTCAAGATCACAAGTCAAGGGTGTGTAAAGCCGTTTAACTTCAATAACTCACCAGACACTGGCGCCAATTCCTCCGGCAAGTCTAAATCGTCATCACCCACGTCCCAGCCTCCATCGTTGCATGCATCCTCTACTGGCTCGTCATCCTCCTCCTATACACAAAACAGTCAGATGGTAAGTCAAACGTATAGCGCAGCACGGCTTCGAAGGCATTAGGAGATACGTATGTACGTAAGTACAAGTATATTTACGAGTAATATCAAAATTAACTTCAAATCAATTATGTTTTTTTAATGACGAACTGCACAGATTGGCTAGACAAGTTGACCTTGACAGCTTCACCGGATTGAGAGGTGGCATAGCTCTTAGGTCGCTTAGCCTGAACCTCTATTGCTAGTATGTCGACACAAGGGTCCTCCCGGTGAGGGGTAACCTCGGCTTGGACAGTTACTATAATACGCGTAAGCATTCCGATCTGAGGGCCGAACTACTCGGCGGTTGCTATTTCACGGATAATCTAATAGACATTCAAAAACTAAACTAACATTGAGTGCCACTTCGGTAAGCGTTGGCGCTGGGAGAAGAAGTGGCCGAAGAAACTCCAGCGACGCGAATATAGTGCCAAATTATGTCATTAACATCAAATAAATTACAATCATGAGCAAGGGACTGGTATCCAAACTAGGAAGAAACCTTTGAGATGGGTGACCAGGTTCACACTCCACGATTTTGTGAACTTTTTAAAGAATTTGAAAAAAAAAATTAGGAGACCGTTTCCGAAAACGAAGATTGTAAATACTTTATTTTTTAAATCGTTTTATTAGCATTATTTACGCTTCATCGTGTTAGTATAGCTAAATGAAACGATCGTTTTATAAAAATTCATTACTTTGTAAAAAAAAAATAAACAGCAATGGAACACAAAGTCAAAAATAGCTGATGCTCGGGTCAACGAACGCCGGGGCGAAGAGAGGCGCTAAATCATTTTACATTATATATTTTGTACAAGTAGTTTCATTTAATAAATAATGATTGAGTTAAAATGAGAAATGGAATTGTACCTTTTTCTCCTCCAAGACGTCAATATCATCGTCACCCCAAGCGCCACCAGCTTCCAGCGGCTCATCTCCCAACTCTGCCTTCACAGCTATACTGTCCCCACCGGCTGCTCCGCCGGCCACTTCGAAGAAACTCCTACAAAAAGAATTATTAAGTATCGATTAAGTATCGAGAGAACTCGAAGACACCTCATGAGAACAGCCTGTCTATTACTATCTGCATCTACAAAGCATGGATAATCGAGGTGCCAAGAATAATGAGGATCTGGTCAATCCTCTTTGGACGTATATGATAATGCGGCCACTCCACACTTGACCACAGTCAATGAAATCTTAAATGTGGTCATGGTCAATAGTAAAGGGACAAAGAAGAAAAAGGGTATGATATAAACCAGAAAAAAAACATACTTAGAAACAGACAGCAGGGGCCAGTTTGGTTGATCTTTCAGCAAAGGTATTGGAGGACACAGCACTTCTGCATTGGGATTGGCTTCCGGGATTGGCAGGCCCGCCGCTTCTAGAGCCGCCCTCAGAGTTTCCGCCTCATCCACTTGCTTGTGGTTTATCGCCGTCAAGTATGCTAAGGTTAGCTGTGAAAAATTACTTCAGTATTATGTCTATATACACATCTTATTTATAATTAATCAATCAAAAGTATATACATTATGTATACATTAAACAAATACATATGAGCCTTAATCTTATATATACACATATTACAGGTTAACACAGCTTGCGTAGTAGTAGTAGCCATGTAGTTCTGGGCTCGTAGAATAAGACTACAGTATTCCCTGCCTGTCGTAGAATGCGACAAAAAGGGGGTTCACTGGGCGACAAGGGAAGAAGATTTTCTTTAAAGAGAAAAGCTTGCATATTAGACGAATTCAATTATGAAAAGAGAACCAAACCGAACCTAGTGCGGATTGGCAGACTTTACGTGTCTTAGACTTTACTTAGTCTTTCATGTAAAGCAAAGAAGGCCTGCGGCGGGCCTAAAAAACGCTGGCTGGATGTTGTGAAGGTGGATATGCTAGAGAACCACTTAACAAAGGAGGATACCGTAGCCCGGGCAAAGTGGAGCAGATTAAACAGGAAAGCGGACCCTGGTGGAAGGCCGGGAAATCGCTAGGCAGAAGAAGAAGAAAGTGGGCTATGACGATGGGTATCATATATATTAAATTGCAACAAAGAAATTAATTGGTACTGTTGATTGAACTCTTGTAAGTTGAGGCGACCACCCGGACACTGAGCTCCCACTGCTCCATCAATCAATCCAATACACAATCAGTCAATTTTAAAACATGATTTGATACCTGTCCGCAATTCTTCAGAAGTCGTATTCTCTCTCTGACGTCACAGATGATCAGCGCCCCCTGGTACTGGGCGGAGGCGTCCTTCCTCATCTCCGCGATCTTCATCATCTTCCGCAGCTTGTCGAAGTTGCCGGTGATCATGTAGAGGAAGGAGAGCTTGTCGAAGTTCTTCGTCCGCTGGTAGCACATCTCTACGATCTGGCAATAGAATAATTACTTGTTGACTATGTAAAGGCTTTAACAAAGTTTATCTTTACAATGATTATAAAGACACCCTGTACAAAATTAAGTTAATTGATTTTTATATTTAGTTATTTAATCTTTATTTGCACATCATAATAAAAGTGTACAAATAGGCGGACTTAATGTCAAGAGGCACTCTCTGCCAGTCTATCTTGGAGTTGTGTAGAGACAAAGTAACGGGTGCAACCTTAGAGAAAAAAAGTAAAATAAGACAAAAATAAAAAATATAAGCATAAGCATATTCATTATGAGTAACAATAACTATATATTTAAATATACAACAACATTCTTGGTAATTCAGCACTTAAAAGTCCAACAAACAATTTAATTAACACCAGCACCGGGGATAGAACTTGGGCCATTGCCGAATTCAACTTGATCCGCGATCTACACTGACCAACCATGACTCTAATTTGAGTTAAAAGTTTAGCATTAATGAAGAAGTCAAAACTTACCTGGTGATTGCCAATTGCCAAGGCAGCTTGGGCCAGCTTGTGCCAAGCGTCCGTCTCGTCCAAGCTCTTCGCAGCTTCCAAAGCCACGTCTATATTGCAACATTGCAGAGCGAGGTCGAGACGTGTGTTTTGATCCTTCACAAAGTGTAAAGCCACTTCAGGGTAGCCTGTGGAAGAACCATTTCTTTCTATGAAAAGAATTTAAGGTTAAAAGAATTAAAATATTATATAATAATTAAATATATATTGATACAAGCCAATGAATCGGCATGTGTCATATATTGGACCTAATAAGCCTGGACACCTTATTAAAACCCGAAGTCATGACCACAACCACTCTGTCCACAGTGATGCAGACAAAGAAGAATAAGCTTGGTGAAAAGCACCAATGAAACCAATCTCTGTCTACCCAGTAAGGGTTAGATAGATAAATCCTTTATTGCACCAAAATACATGTACAAAGGCGAACTTAATGTTATTTAGTATTTTCTTAGTGCCACTAAAAAGTAGGGTTTAAAAAAATATATATTTGGGTTAGAAGGACATGGGAGCTTATATAATAAAAGGGTTATCATCAACTTACCCTTTTCTTGCAGGTATGCAATGATGCTCTGGCCCACCAACTTAGCAGTGCGCACCATGTGTAGTACCTGATCGTATTGCCGAGACACTAGAGCCAATTTAAACCTGAATCAAATGACGTCAAATTAAAAACAGATTAAAGACTATTTTGTAGACCTATATAAGATACACAATTCCACCATACATTATTTTTTTATATCTTATAGGGTTTAGGCAGCGCTTTCGTTGAAAACTTCCACACTGATTATATTTTTCCGAGCTAATGTGATAACAAAATAAATTATATACTTAAACCTTCCTCGAGAAGCGTTCTATCCATAGGTGAGCATAGCATGAGAATCAGTGTAGTAGTTTTTGAGTTTTTTGCGAAATAACAGACAGTGGGAAATGACTTTGTACTGTGTAAGGATTGCATGATTAAGAAAAAGTGTAGCTTGAAACGATACGTGGGTTGATATATAGAAAGTATGAGGAAAGAAGGAGAAACATAATAAATAATAAACTAGGGTACCCAGCCCGCTTTGGTGGGCTAGATTTAGCTTTATTTATTTAAACAATGAACTAACATTAAATATTTAATTTAACTCGCACAATATATTAAATTATTCATTTCTCTCCATATTTATTCTCTTCTCAAGCGGGTAAAGATCAATACCTACGTCCATGTACATATCAGTAAATACAATATCATACCCATTGTAGTAGTATAGTAAATAAAAGCTGAATTTGACAGTTCTTAAAAAGAGTGCTCCGATCACAACCAAACTTTACAGGTTTACTTGCTAGGTCAATCTAAAGATTTCATTGAAATCGGTCCAGCCGCTACGGAGCCTATATGGAACATACCTTAAGTGTCTGGTTGAGTTGGTAGAGGGCGGTATATCGATCAAATTGGCGATATATTATAAAAGGGTAAGCAAAAGACGTGTGCCTACATTGGGCGTGTGTTAAAGCGTACCTGTACTCCGTGGGGTCGATGCTGAGCACCTTTGGACGGCACTCCCTGTCCAGGCAGACGACCCTCGCTCCAGACTCGCTGGCCACCACCTTCACTATGTATACGGGCACATCCAGGGTGCGGATGATGCCGTAATCTCTGCGTGACAAAGTACTAACGTGAGCCACAGTTGACGGTTTAAGACAATTATAATTGTTTAAGCATATTTTAAAAGATTGGTGGGTTGGCTGTCAGCTCTGTTATATAGCTTATACATTCACATTATCATTACTGCATTGTCAAACTGTGGTGAGTTGGGGTCTGTGAATCCACTTTTAGAAATATGCCTTCCTCCATATACCTGATTTCCTCATCCAGCCACATCCGTCTATTCTTATTGACTGTCCAAATGGAGGAAGAGCAACCCACGCTTTCCGACCTATTCGCGACCTACACTCCAAGGCATTCCTACCCCGTCTCAAGTCGTCACTAGAGACTAGGAATAATAGACGTCAATAGTCGAATGTTGGATTGGAACCCACGACCATCAGATCTTTAAACGATATGAAATTAGGTTTATATAGAGTGCAGAAATAGTTTAATGCATTTTATATGTATAATTTAAAATTATACATACAAAATGTATTAAATCAATAAACATTACATACACTACCACATATTTGATAAGACATATGGGCTGATATTATAAGGTTGCTTGCCAACGGTTAAGTAACTATGACAAATAATGAATCATAGATTCCCCGAAAAGTTACGAGCTGCGAATTATGAGTGATTTCAATGCTCCAATTCCTGCCTGGGTAAGTTGACTTTAAAGCGACCTAGTTAATTAATTCACTATAGTTGAAAGAAACACTCACCCGTCTTTACAGCAATATTTGATATGATTGGCGGTGGTGTAAATGAAGACGGGCTGCTGGGTGGAGTCGTCGAACGCCCCGGACTTGACTCTCGCGCCCTCCGTGATGGAGCAGAGGTGCTCCAGGCGGCGCGTGCACAGAGTCACCGTGTGCTTGCCAAGCAGCGCGACCAGTGACATGTCCGAGTTCCAGATGGCGTAACGGCATTTGCTCACCTTCACCTGGATATTGTAAGGTTTTTTTATAAAAGTTAACAGCAGCATATATAAGTCCCACTGACTACAGGCCTTATAGTGTATTGGAATTCACAAATCCTGGAAAAATTTCTAGGACATACAACCTTAATTGCAACAAACTATTTTTGAACAGGATCGAACTCGGGTTACTGTTGTACTCTGCAACTTAAGGTGAATGCACAGAAAGCTACCGAGGTATTGATTTATAAAACAAATACAAACATCAATGCCTGTCACCCAGGTAGGTAGAAATGAGGGATTTCCACTTAGTATGATTCTGGCACACCTCTCTCACTGCATTCACATCTGCGCCCCTAATGGTTTAGACTACATTCTGATAAACGTAAGGTCTCAGGTTCGAATCCACCATTGGACTTTTGACGTGAACTATCGTCTAACGTTCGTATTGTCTCCAACGTTAAGCTTATTTGGAATGGTTAACAAGAATGTTAGTAATAATGTAACTTGTAAAAAAAATAATATTAGCAATCTTTTATGAAATATAGATATAGGCATCGGTTAATCACCCCTTTTCAATACTTTTTTACAAATACACATTACTGTCGGCTACCTGTATGACATTATGAAATCTGCAAACAATTTTGAACTCTACTCACAGAGGCTATGGTCCGTTTTTGCTGGACATCGAGCAGCTGCACGCAGTCGGGTTCGCGCAACAATAGCATGCCAGTGCCCGCGTACATGATCTCGTCGCAGGTGGGCGTGGCTATCTTCTTGGACACTTCATTCTTTAGATTCTTAATCACCAACTGAGGAAATATATCACGTATAGATTATTATTTTTAATAAAAATAAATTATATAAACACAAATTAAAATTACATAAAAACAAAAATCGACTTTATGTCAAATCTACGCAAAAAATTAACATAAATGCAAAATCTAAAGGCTGACGACATTATACAGGTCGCAGGACACAGCTGGATCATGTTTGGAAATCGTTGGGGAGGCCTACGACTGATATGATGCTGATGAAATATCTAATGGCCAGTGACAGATTAGAAGCTATTATGAATGAACGCTATTTAATGTCATAAGTGTAGACGAAGTGTCTCCTAGTCGAAGATCAATAGCGTTGGAAGGTCGTAAAGAAATCAGTATGCGTAGCAATAATAAATTATTATATACGATAAAAACTGATTAACGCCTTTTGCTAGCGACATCTGTATAGCATATTTTCTTCTTTGCGCCGGGACACATTGCATTCTATACAAATCCGACCTGTGTGGTTGATGTATATAGTAGTCCCCACAATAAGTTACATTAAAAGTTAAAGCTGTGATAGCCTAGTGACTAAGCGGTTCGACTTACGATCTGATGGTCTCGGGTTTGAATTCCAATCGGCATGCAAGGAACAGCTTCTTTATTTTTATTTATAAGAAGTTCTGGTTGTATTCTCTGTCATCTTCCACATTCGTGGTCGTATCGTTAAGTACCCACAAATATGCTGGCTCTTCTATTATGGATCTTGAAGCACGTGTTCGCTGAATGGGAATTATATTAATTATATATGGTTGTCCAAAGGTCACCTGGTTGTTCTTCTCGAGTGCAGCAAAGCGGTTCCTGGCCACCCACACAGCGGAAGTGGCCTGACCTCTAGCAGGCTCGATGCTTGGTGCTTCGGAGCCTTCGCGCGGCGCCGCGTACAGTTCGTACGAGTGGTTGTCTCCCACCCGCCAGCTGACCAATACGCACCACTCCGCGTGATTCAGTGACATGCTGTGAAAGAAACATTACTATAGTCAATGCGCGAGTTGAATGCAGTCGGGATTTGGGGTAAAGAGGGTGAATATCTCCCCCGCCCGCCGCACGCCACGCCTTTCCGTACGTTTTCGAGTTAATAATCAAATTGCGATCGCATGTTATTTATTCGATTTTAGCAATGGCTGATCCGAGTCCATTAAGTTTGGTTATAAAAAAAAAAACAAATTTTTATTCACTGCCAATCACGAGAAATGCTTTATTTATTTAATTTATAAACTCTTTATTGTTTACACTAATTTAAAAAAAAGACACTATAATACATAAACAATGGACGGCCTTATCACTAAAAGAGATCACTTCCAGGCAACGTTTACGGCTTTAGACATGTGCAATTATTAAATTTTAATGTTTCATTTTTATTTCGTTATTTGAATATATATTATAGTGTATTCAGATTTTTTCATCATGGAAACCTAGTGTAAAATAGTAAACTTAAAGAATTGTTTAAATGTATCGCCACACATAATACGGTCTTCAATAATTATAATTAGGTCACATCACTATCGCATTCCTGAGCTCTGCATTCAACTCGCGCGTTGAATATCATTCTATCATTACTATACTGACTGTAATGATTGAACTACAGTCATATATATCAGTGATTCTCAACCACTGTGCCGCGGCACTTTTGTTTGGCCACGAATTTCTAGCATTTAAGTTACTATTTCATAATAACTTGACAATGTTACACTATACAATTAAAATCATGTATTCGCTTGTCAGTCGTGACTATTTCTTCTTCTTCTATGCTTTTCGCTTTATTTGGGGTCGGCCCTCCTCGTGTTGCGGCGCCAAGACAGACGGTCTTGGGTTGTCCGTACCTCTAATTGGGCTCGCTGCATATCATTTGCAACGGTTGTCCACCACGTGGCCTGCGGTCGTCCTCTGCCTTTCTTCGTATCTGGTATAGCAAGGACCCTATGCACAACGTGCTCCTGATCACGCCTCATCACATGCCCATACCACCGCAAACGACTTTCCACCATTTTCTCCACAATGGGTGCAACTTTGAAGGAGCCTCTGATGTATTCATTTCGAACTTTATCGAGTCTCGTAATTCCCGCTGCCCACCGTAGCATTTTTAATTCATTTGTGTGCATCTTTTGTTCTTGCTGTTTTGACAGCTATTATTTCGCTATTTAAAAATCATTATAAATTATAAGTAAAAAATAAAAAGGAAACCACCTAAAAAGTTCTACAATATGTTCAACGACAATAAAATACCTGTATGGTTGATGACGGCCACCACCCTTAATTTGCATCATAGATGAGTCTCTGTTGGTCTGCATGTCTAGTTTACGTAAATGTCTGGAATTAAAAAAATATATACTAGAATATCAAAAAGATAAATGAGGAATGACAAAAAAATATTATGAAAGTGAGCGGTGGCGTCGTTAGAGGGCGCCCTAGAAGTATATCGATCAGATTGGCGGCGTTTTAAAAGAGACTGGTAAAGAATTTGTTAAAATTACCTGTCTTTGATGTAAAACAGTATATTATTGTGTACAGCATATGCTGGACGTTCACGTTGCAGCTTGAACAGGATCATCCCGGCGTCGTGACCCGCCGCGAATAAATTCAAGCTGGGATGTGCTGCCAATACCCAATACCTGTCGATGATTTAATTCATTAAAGATGAAAATTCGTAGTACGTATGGAGTATGTATAACATTTTAATACAACAACAATAAATACAAAAGGTATTTTTAATTTATTTTAAAATGGGTCTTAATTCTAATAATAACTTAAAAATTTATTAATTCATATTGGCCAAAATTAGTAATAAATACACGTATTTTTTTAACCAATATAGAAACAAAATACCTCCATACTCCATACCATTGGTTGATCACGATATCTCTAAAACTATGCACCCGATTGTCTCGAAATTAGACGTACGGATATCACGCAAACACCATTCCAAATGGATTTTTCATACTACTATGATCATCTACATAAGCAGTAATAGCCTAGTGGCTAAGCGTTTCGGTATACGATCGCGGATTCGAATCCTACTCGGACTTGCACCAATGAATCGCCGTTCTTTAAGTACAAAAAGTCACTAAAAATTTGTGCACTGTGGATCCCCACCTGTCACATATGAGACCTAATAAGTTTGTAATAAAATAATTTTTTCCTTAAGCAAATAATATTTTTTTCATTGAAAAAACAAAGATGATAGAGGAGATAAGTTACAGGAATTCTCACCGTTCTTGTTCCCTACGGAATGTGTGCAAGCAGGTCCGTTTACTCATGTCCCACACGCGTATGGATTTGTCCTCACTGTTGGACAGGATCAGCTCGTGCTTCGCGTGGAACAGCACGCACGACACGTTGTTGTAGTGACCGCGGCACGTGTCCACTTCCCATGCCTAAAACAATTGCAAAATAATATAAAAGTTAAAGTTATATACAGGGTGTTAGGAGACCGCTTCTGAAAACGAAGACAGATGATAGTACCTATGACATTGATGATAGGACGATTCTTAATTTTAAAAAAAACCTACATCTGTGTTTCCCTTTAATTACAATATGGGTATTTTTAAGACAACACTGAATAGGCATTTACAAAATGCACCAACCATCCAGGAGTGCATTTCCAGTTAACAGGAACAGTTAAGCACTTAGACAATAGACAAAAAAGTTACTTATAACATACTTTAGCATCATTCATTCTCCAAAATTTGACTTGGCGATCATCCGCTGCAGACACAATCAGCGGCAAGGTGGGATGGAAAGCTGCCCAGTTGACCCCTCTGTCATGGCCTTCCAACACATGTTTCACAACTGCGTCAGCCTAAAACATAATCTATTAATAATAGAAATATAGACATAATATAATATAACTATGATAACTATTTTATACAGCAAAAAAAAGGGCCGCCTATAATGAAAAAAAAGGAATAGCATATTCCAAAAAAGAAAAAAAAGCTTGCAAATTTCAGTTGTATTTTACAAAAATGTTGAGGCAAAATAAAAAAAAAAGCTGAATAGTACTTGCAGTGTCAATCAAAGGTTGTTGATTTACCAAAAACGAGCCATGTGAAGAGTCCCCATCACCACAAACATGTATATGGTAAGCATGAGGTGTATCAGGTACATGCAAAATGGAAGTTCGTAATATCTGCCCACCTCCCTCGATGACAGTTGTGTTTATATATATTTATAAAATTTACATACTCATATACATACATATATTACCTGACCAAACAAATCAGTAGCCTGTGGATTCCTTAAATGCTCTGCCAATCCACTAGGACCAGGGGCTACACTTTTCTTCCTAAGCCCCGAGAAGTCCCACACACGCACTGACTGGTCCAATGATGCTGACACCAACAAGTCCTCGTTGGGATGGAATTGTGCGCACATGACGTAGTGGTTGTGGCCAGTAAGTACACTTATGCATTGACGTGATTGCCAGTTCCATATTCTTATTGTCTGCAAAAATATAAATGTTAATGGAAATGTTTTCAACTTTTGTTTACACTTTTTTTTTCTTACTAAAACTATTTACCTGGTCATCTGACGCACTCAAAATCCATGGATACTCATGATGGAAGAATGTTGTACGGATGTAATCTAAGTGGCCAAGTAATGTGAACAGGCATCTTCTCTGTTTGTAATTCCATACCTGAATAGATATAATGGTATTAAGATTATTGTATGGGAAGAATTTCAAGGACTCATTATTCTCTATATCTTAAATTTTACAAATTTTATCAGTTTAATTTTGATTATTCATTTCCAACATTTATAGCACTTTACTTGTTCTCATGGTCTCTTCGAGTCTGAGGTATTTGACAATTCATTTAATTCATTATATTATTCATTTAATAACTAATCACAGAATCACAAGCAAGTAGCAGCATCTAGCTATATTTTCTATTAAAATAAGGATTTTTCTCATACACACTTGTCACAATTAAACCTGGACAATCTTACTGTAACTAGTTAAGAATTTGCTCAAGGGTCTACAGGATGAAGATTAATGATTTTTCAAACCATGATAACTCAACATAAATGTCTCATACTTTTGAGCCTTATAGAGAAGACAAATCCCTTAGTAAAATTTAGACCCAAAGTATGGAGATGAGCTCATGAGCAACACAAAACACATAAAAAGCATGGTAAAAATGGTACAGCAATTGCTCTCTACCTCATATGTATGAATGTATATACAAATATATAATTTTCTTTATCCTAAAGAAGCCTAAAGATATATTAATAAAATAATAGAAGAAAAATAAAATGCCTTTTATAAATTCTTTTCACTACTGGGTACAATCCTGCTATTAGGCTATAGAGGTTATAACAAAAGTCTCAATGCATGCTACACATTTTTAATATATTTGACATGCCCTACATAAATTTTCTTTGCTAAAAAGCTTGTGGTAAAATTGTTAAATAAAATTACGATAAATATATTCATCTAAAGTCAAATAACTCCTTGATAATAAGAGAAATTCAAAATAAGTTAGAAACAGAATTATAGACAAAAGTACAAATATTTTAACTAAGTTTGGATTGAGTAAATTGCTACAAATATCAATGAACTATAAATATTTCGACTCAAAACTTTCTGAAGGTACTGGATAGCGATATTGCCCATTATATCAACCAGCAACCCAGTTTAAGGACAGAGAAAATTTTACTACACAAACCTTGATCTTGTAATCATCTCCCCCAGAAACAAATAAAGGCTGTTGAATGTGAAAACAGATGCCACGCACGGGACCGTCATGTTCGTCGAACTTCTCCAATAGCGTACACATCCGATAATCCCATAGCTGAATCACACCGTTGTGCAAACTTGCCAGTACCCATGGCCGTTTGGAATGAAACGATATACCCTTCACCCGGGCGGACTTGGTCTCAAATTTTATCAACATATCTCAAAGTTTTTAAAAGTATATACAGTATTTTTACAACAAAATTATCTCAAACAATTCAAGCCAGCAAGCCAGCAATAACGTCGACATGTCAAACGTCAAACCGGCTGACGTGACACGTCAATATAGCAGAGATATCCGTGGACTCCATAAATTTCTGAAAAATAATCCACTATTCAAATAAGTCGCTTAGGGTTGCAAAAAAGTTAAAGATTTTGGATGGTATCATTAATAGGGCATAATCTAGCCAAACGCGAGGCAATACGTATACGTATGTATTTTAAAAAGGCTTGGCATAAAGGTCTTGTTACCAAGCTTAAAAGCTTCAAATCTATATTTATATGCTGTTCACTATTTGGTTGGGAAATGTCAGATGTTGCGCAATTTGCATTTGTATACATCTGGTATGTCAACCCATGTGTATTTTTATAAATTTCTGAAATAAATATAAATCTTTAATTGATAAAATAGAATCATATTCATTATATGCTGGAGTAATTATATAAAAATATCTGTTAAAAAATTTCATGTCCATGTAACCTATTTCCAATCAAAATGAATCAGGCAAATTTAACAACACCTGGAAAAATTTGTATACCCGGCATGCGATTAAGTGTAGCGAATGAACATTTTATATCTGGGTCAGGTACTTATGAACTTAAAGGATACATTTATGCAACATTGGCAGGTACTTTAAAAACTGAAGAATATGGAAAGACAAAGGTATTGAGAAATTTATTTTCATATGAAAAATCGAGCATGTAACTTAAGAATTACTAAGATACACTCATAATTGACGTAGGAAGAGTATGAAACAAATATCGTTATCTTTTACTACATCCATATTATATTTATGCTATTGACAATATAAAAGTCAGATAGCAATGGTGCTAATTATCACTAATTTGATTTATTTTATTGTTGAAATTTTTATGCAGGCAACCATCATATGTGTTGAAAGCCCAAGAACTCCAAGTATTCTGCCAAAAACTGGTGATGTGGTCACAGCTAAGGTGACAATAGTGAATTCACGGGTTGTCCACTGTCTCATATTGTGTGTGGGTCCTTCTGCTCTGGTCAGACCCTACAGGGGAATACTCAAGAAGGAAGATATCAAATCTACAGATAAGGATAGAATTGATCCATACAAATGTTTTAGACCTGGGGATATTATTTTAGCCAGAGTTGTATCCTTTTTAAGACATACTACTATTAATGACTAGACTTACCTTTGAAATACTGAGTTTATTACACAAAGGTGAATAGTCACTGTTGAACCCAGCTTATTATGAAATTTGAGTAGTTCTAATTGACAAAGCTTTATACACCTGGTTTAGCATTATTTACAGAATGGAGTTAAAGTTCTTTTTGATTGACCTGACCCTGTAAGCCCCCAAAGAGATGTTGGGGCTTTTTGTATTCACTATTGTATTAGTTACAGGGAGTTGTTGTTGTTGTTTAAAAACATTCCAGCATCTCGGTAGAAATTAAAATTCCATTAACATCATCTCAACGTTCTTGGTAACTTTTTTTACTAGCTTTCTGTATATTGTGCAAACTTCAAACTTGTGGTATCATTAGTCACCAAGGGGGTTACTGTTACACTTGGAAACCTTCATGATTATAAGCAATGGGGAACACTTAAAGTCATGTGAGGTGTAAGATTGTTTTTTCCTCTTCCTATCCAAATGGAAAAAGGGCATATACACATTCTTCATTTTGCCTGGTGAGTAAGGTGAATGATAACCAAATGCTTTTAATATTGAGTCAGCAACACTTATTGCATTTCTTCTGATGTTATTTTGGTTGTTGGTGATGGGATCACTTAAATTAGATTGAACATTTGACATTGACCCTTTGGGTACATGCTGTAGGCAGTAAGACTTCACTCTTTGATGAGTTAGAACTCGAATGAAAGGTCAATTTTGACTTAGCAGTCTATACTGTGTAGCAATGCGATGGGCTCCATTTTACACTCAGTACACTTAAAATGAAATTTGCATTTACGCTTATGATGTTGCAAATAACCTTTACAGAGTTTGTTTGGTAAAGCAAACTAAGCATATCTTTGTTGCTGAAAGAACATCTCTTTGAATGTATGTTCCGGGTTCTGGTATTGGAGGGTTTAATAAGTTCTATAAAGAACATACAGACAACTTATTAAATCCTCTAATTTTAGAAGGGCGTTATTGAGAGAAAAGTAAAGTGCCATTTCGTAAGAGGGAGTGCTTAACAATTTTGAATTAAGAACTGTGTTTGTAAAGGAAAACGCCACATTTAATTGTTCTATCCTAATAGTAGAAACCAAGAAACAATTTCCTTATCCACATTTTTAGCTTCCAATGACAGAGATACATTGGTACCATCTTTCTACAGCTGAAAATGAACTTGGAGTTGTTATAGCAACAGCAGCAGGGTCACCACAAGGTGTTGGAATGGTGCCTATTAGTTGGTCGGAAATGCAGTGCCCAAAGACCCTAGTGAAAGAACTGCGTAAAGTAGCCAGAGTCATACCTGAGAACATTGATCAAGATCTATTTCCTCTTCACAATAATACAGAAGAAAAAGAAAATGACAAAACTCCTATTACTAATGGAGATTGATATATTAATATGGTTTCATTTATCATTTTGAATGACCATCACCAATAATTACGGAATGGAATAAATCCACTGGAAAATTAAGGCTTCTTTTTCTTAATAAATAAAGAATTTTATTTTTAAAGTAAAAGATTTTTCTATTTCATTGTGACTAAAACTTGACAGTCCTATGCCAACAAAGTTAACATGAGACAAGACCTTAATTGAAAGTAAACCCGTTCAAAAAAAAATCAAAACCATGTGTATACAACATAACAGTGCATAAACAAAAAAAAAAACATTAAAATCTACTCAGTGTTTGAAGTCTGTTAAAACTACACTACATAAATCAATTTCACTTTATGTTAAAGTTAAGAACTTCATTTATATAGTAAAAATATACTTTTTTTTTTTATTATCATGACAGTCATTTAACTTGCACCCAAAAATCAAATGATTGTTGATTGTGATATTACCAATATCGGAATCAACAACCATTAGCATACCAGGTTTATGATAATCCTAGATTACGTAGTCTAAATCGGAAACGAAGAAGGAGAATATCAGTGCCAGAACTTCGCAAAGTCACTATTATCATAGTTACTTTATAAATTACTTCAGAAATAAAATAATTCATTCGATTCGTCCACGCAAAGTAGTGTTTCGAATCGATTTGAAGATGGTTCTTGATTTTACTCGTTGTTGATGTTGAATATATTTTATTGCCTGGTAACAAGACCTTTAAGCGAAGTCTTTTTAAAACACGTACACTTCATTCTGACATCTAAGATGAAAATGTAAGTTAGTGTGATCCCCTCCACGAGTCCCCGCGCTATTTTTTTGTTCGTTCAATTTTACTCATATTTTTTGATGAATATTTTATGGCTTAGTAACAAAACCTTTAAGCCAAGTCTTTTTTAAAACACATACACTTATTTCTTACGTCTAAGATAAAAATGTAAGTTAGATGATCCCCCCATCTTTTACTCATAAAAATATACATGTTCAACCACAGAGTAATTTGAGGATACTGTTTTACACTATAGGTTATAGGTGCTGCATATTTACATCATACGCACGAGTGCATAATGAACATTGTGATCTGTCAACTGTCATAATGTTTTATCAATGGTTTTTATTCAGAAGTTATATTATATACCTGAAAAATTATATTATACAGGAAATTAATTTTACTTAATATGTTCAAGTGTTGTAAGTGCATACCGTTAATCATTCCAATATTTTCGCTTGAAAGCGTTAGTAAACATTAGGTCATAACGTCCAGTTATCATTAAACAAACTTTTATGGAGTACTTGCGAATTACTGTAGTGTTTTGTGGTCTTTCTTATCATTAAGACGTATACAGGGAGGCTTGAAAATGAAATTCGCTGAGCACTTGAGTGCCCACATAACGCCAGAATGGCGAAAACAATATATCAACTATGAGGTAAATATATTGTTATACATATTAGTTCCATATAATGCTTATTTATGTTTTGTACTGACTAGTTCAACTATTTTTAAAATAGGAATTGAAAAACACATTCATACAAACGAAAATATTGACTTTTTTTTCAAAATGTGCATAAATATATATCATTGATTGTAATAAAAACTAGGGTTTATGGGAATAAGACAAATAAAGATTTTTATTATTATTTATTTATTGATACTCCATTTAATAACTAAACAAATAGAATGATAGTTGGCAATCTTCATGTAGTTCTGTACAAAAGAGTAATTTAGTATCAAATGTATTTTTATTTGCATTTATTTTTAAAATGTTAAAAAATCCAGTATCAAAGGACTTTAATATATAAATAAGAATAAAGAGAGAATTAAAGGTGATTTTAATATATTAATTAACCAATATATTCTTTTTAATAGCAAACATCATCATTCTAATTTTAGCAGCCAGTAGGTTTAAATACACAAAAACACTTGTTAATATATGTAGTCTGTTAGAGTTACATCTTAATTACTTTTTCACTTTACTTTTCTAGTTTGTTTGGGTAAAAAATATTTTTTTCATATTTTTAATTCTGCTTTTATGAAAATATTTAATTTTCAGTACTAATATAACTTTTAAAAATATACTTACTTCACTAGAGACATCAGCTTTTGTATTTTTACTTTCCACAGGATATGGTAAATTGCTGCTATCATATGATTGTATTCTGATTTTAAATGTATGTGCAGCTTACTGAGACTACAATCCAAAGTCTGATCTTTTACATATTGTGTAATGAATGTCAGAAGCGTCAATAGCCTAATGGTTTAGGGTACGGCCTGTGAATCAGAAGGTCATGGGTTTTCATTCATTTCAGTCAGTCATTCGACTATTGCCGTGAACCATGTCCTAGCACAAGCTTAAGCTTAGCTGGAATGTTTAACAAGATTGTTAGTAATATTTCTGAAAAAAAAGAAATATTGCATGCCTTCCTTTAAAAAAAAAATGTTAATTATCTTTTCTTCCATGAATTTAGCTTAAAAATAGTTTTTGCGAATTAATCTCCTATTCTGAGTGATTGTTGTGTGATTAAAACAAACTAATCACATAAGTGCTTCATTCCAAAACAATTGTTATCCATTTCTCAATAACATTACTAGATCCCATATGTGACATGTGTGGTGATATCTCATTCCCCATACAACTGGGCTTACATTTACAACCGCACATTTAAAGGCGTATCATTAGCCCAAGCCAATGAATTATCTTTCTTTGTTTTGTTAGAAATCAAAGTTAGAATATTAGCAGTATTCTAACTACTAAGCCTTTTGTCTGTCAGATGAAATAATGAGTGACTGAAAATGTCATCTATATTTATTCAGACTTAACATATTATCTGTTTTGTGTTGTGTCTATTGTGGATATTTAGACTTATCTTTGTCCTTATATTTGTTTCAGTGATCTAGTTTAGAGATATCAAATGTTCTAGATGTTGTTAGTTATGATTACCTAAAACTAGGTAAACTTGGTGAAGTTATAACTTGCCTTATAACATGTGTGTTCTTTCAAGCAAGCTAAGAAAATGTAGTTACTTGTTTTTAAGTTTAAAAATCTATTTTTTTTTAATTATTAAAAAGTTACTTTTTTTAATAGTGAATGGTGTATACATCGCCTGTAATTGGCATACTCATAGCACATAGTTTTTAGTAAGCTTGTTTATTACTAATGTGGATGGTGTTAGTTATGATTGCCTGAAACTAGAAAAACATGGTGAGGCCATAACTCGCCTTATAATAAGTGTGTTCTTTCAAGCTTAAAAACAAGTAGCAATGAAAATATAGTTACTTGTTTTTAAGTTTAAAAAACAATTCTTTTTATTACTAAACAGTTAAATTTTTTAATAGCGAATGGTGTATACATCGCCTGTAATTGGCATACTCATAGCACATAGTTTTTAGTAAGCTTCTTTATTACTAATTTTTGTTCGTGTAATGCCGATTGTGTACCTTATTAATTAAATAAATGTTACCAAAAGGAGGGGTAGTCCTAACACACTTTTTCCTGTATTTGTATATATAAATAATACAGAAATAATTTCTTAGCACCAGTTTTCCTGATTGATTGATTGTTTTTGTTTATGTCGTTTCCATATAGATTTCGCCAATGTCGAAGTGTGTACATTCAACTGCTGTAAAAAGCGGGCTTTGTAACAGACAAGGATCTAAACTATAAGGAAGTATGTGTGGTTACTGCTAAGACAATTCCGTGCAATGCTCACTGTTGATATGTCTAAAACAATAGAAACAAACACAATATATACATAGTGTTAGTTGTGTAAAAGACAGACAAACTAAAGTCTAATGTTATTTTTGTTAAAGAATGAACATAAAATATAAACAAAAGGAGAGTTAACAAGAGATAGTAGGGATTTAAAGTCTATGGGGCGCAGTATATCATTAGGAAGGAGGTTGTAGAGGGAAGAAGATAATAAGGGGCAATTGAAAAAAAGGTGATTGGGAGTCCCTACATCTTGTCAACATTCACAAAGGGAGCTGTCTCTAATGTGTAGCTTAGCCAGGTGGACGGGGATACATGCATGCCCAAGCCTTAACCTGCAGATCGTGCTAGTGAAGCATTTGTGAATGTTTTTAATGTTGTTTTTTTAATGTTCGGTTTTCCTGCATGTGTGTTATTTATTTGCAATATCATTACTTTAGATTACTTATTGTTTATTTATTTTTATTGTATATATATGTACAAGTGCCATTTCCATTTAAAAGCTGTTTTCCAGTTGTTGTCCTTTTTAAATTCATTTAAATCAATCAATTCACGCAAGAGCTATATCTTTATATACATACTATATATATATACTAATATATCTATCTTGTCGACATCGCTTTAATAAACATAACAACAACATAAATTCCAATCACAAGTGATTGATTATTTTCTTTATCTTCTGAGAATTTCACCTTGTCAGATGCTGTCAAAACATGTCAAAAGTATTTGTACAATATTTTTTTATTTAATTTATACATACACCATCATATAATAGAATTTTAGTAAATGGGTCTTGTATTTTTGGTTAGTCTTTGACTCAGGATATGTATCCTTTTTTTTAAGTTTTAATCTATTATGTAGCTGTTGGATGTCGTCTGATTTATTTGATTTATTGGTGGCAGGTT
This sequence comes from Meandrusa payeni, assembly GCA_029286785.1. Lineage (NCBI taxonomy): Eukaryota > Metazoa > Arthropoda > Insecta > Lepidoptera > Papilionidae > Meandrusa > Meandrusa payeni. Next base: position 6,679,693 of record JAGSMX010000023.1, read on the forward strand.
CATTGGTTTATCAAGATAGTGAGCTTAATTTCTTGAAGTGTTTTTTTTATCAATATTACTGAATTTCCTTATATGCCAAAATGGGATGTTTGATATTATAAAAACAATCACATTGTATTCAAAGATTACTGTTTTATTTAGTTATATTACAACTACTTTGCATGCATTAAGATCTTGGCTTTATCAATATCACCAACAGTCATATATAACATCAATAGCCAAAGTTTTCCACTATTATGATAATATATATATATTTTTTTTACGCATGTAAACTAACGCTTGACCATGATCCCACCTGGTTTTAAGTGGTGATATAGTCGAAAGACAGTACGGCCAGTTTAGTAAGTGCCTGTTCACTCTACTCTTGAAGCCTCCCATGTTGGACTTGGACGGAAAGACTGAGGCCGGCAACTTATTCCACTCCTTTGCTGTATGCACGATGAACGATGACTCAAATCGCTTCGTTCAAACGCGCGGAACATCGACTATAATAGGGTGGAGACCCGCCGAGTGTCTAAACGTCCGAAGGTAGAATGGGGATGGGGGAATTAACTAGTGTAATTCCTGTGCACACTCTCCAAAATGTAATCTGTAAAACACCGAAAGGCTGGCCACCTTGCGCCTGTGCTCAACACTATCTAGGTGTAGATCTTGGTCACCTATCAACTTTTTGGCCCGCCTCCCCATGGAATCAAGTGCCGCGAGTTGGTATTTGGCTGTTATATTACCCACTGACACCCACCAATGATGTGGCAATGTTCAAAGGTTTCTACTCCCTGTGTAGAGGCTGAAGTCATTAGGTTTCAGAGGCTATCCAAGAAACCAGTCATTTTAGACGTATATATATATATATATAATAATAATATAATAATCTCTGAATCAGTTCAAATCCTGGTTCGGTTGCTTACATGCAAAAAAATTACTTGTTAAATTTGGGTGTTTTGTAACTGTTGCTTTTCCTGGGATAGAATCCACTAAAGCCTGTCAGTTTAAAAAGTAGGTGATCGAGTTAATCTGTCAATTACCACCACTGTATTTACACCCAGTGTATGGCAATTGACTCAACCCAGTCACATATGGCACCTAATAAACTTGTTGAAATGTGGAAGAGATTGCTGTATTTCTACTCCACATATGAACCACGGGAAGCTTACTTGTATAGTGACGATGTTAGCATCAACTTCATGTTGTTGTTCTTATTTCGTCTATATGTAAAACAAGGATTTTTTTAGAATACAACTACTTTTACGGATTTTATACACCTAAAAGTGGTTTTATTCAATATTAACAATTCATTTTACTCTAATAAGTATGAGAACCGTCTCTTACTCCATTTTAGGAAATGAAAGCAATGTTATACACTGCGGTCGAAGAGGCACCATCAGCAGAGAATGTGGAGCCCGAAGTGCTGTCCAGGCATTTCGCCAATTTTGACGAGACTTTCTTCCATTACTGTGATCAGGAGCTTAAGAAGATTAACACTTTCTACTCAGGTACTTGATTATAATGACGGCCAAGAATTCCACAGATGTTGCCATCTAACCACCCCAGATGCCCCTTTTAGTCACCTTCTACGACAGGCGGGGGATATTATTCCTCACGATCCTTGCCTCAATGCAGAGCACGAGGTAATATATCAGCACTTAAAATTTCAATAGCACTGGCATCGAATTCAAGTTACTAGCATGGTGCAACTTGAAGCGACGCTGCCACACTGAGCTACCACGGCTCTCGTTATGGTTATGGTATAATTTTTTCATTGTCGCAGAAAAATTGGCTGAGGCGACGCGTAAATTTGCAACTTTGCAAAGCGAACTCAAATCCCAATTCGACATGATGAAGCCGAAAAGCGGAGGCGACAGCAAGAAGGCGATACCACGCCGCAAGGTCCAGGAGCTGAAGCTGGCCTTCAGCGAGTTCTATCTCAGCCTGATATTGCTGCAAAACTATCAGAACCTCAATTATACTGGCTTCAGGAAAATATTGAAGAAGCATGATAAGGTAAGAAACATTTAACTTTTATTACGAGTCTTAAACTAGTGAGCGTCAATAGCCTAATGGTTTAGAATACAGGCTGAATCTTAAGGTCGTGGGTTCGAATCCGCCATTTGACTGTAGACGTGAACCGTTCCAGAGAAGCTGGCCTTGACCGCTTCACCGGTTTGAGAGGTAGCATAGCTCTCAGGTCGCTTAGCCTGAATCTCTAAAAAATATTATTAGCATTCTTTTAATAGGTTGTCAAATATCTCCCTTCCGCCTTTTGTCTTTTGAATTTCGCGACTTTGTACAAAGCGCTACAGAGCTCGTATCTAGCAATACTATACATAATTTGAAAGGTCTTGACATAACCTACAAAACGACGCTATGCATAATTAGTTTGGATATTGCGTTCAACAGTTATAGACGTGTAAACATGAAGTTCACTAACGCCGAAATTCGCGCTATTTTAAAGTTTTCCTTCGTTAAAGGCAAATCCGCTAGAGAAACGTTCCGTGAGATTAATGGTGTTTTGGGGATGGTACTCTATCACTTCGAACCACGGAGGAATGGTTTCGACGATTCAGAGCCGGTGAAAACGACACCATGGATAAGCCAGCCGGCGGAAGACCTGTGACGACAAATACCGATCAAATCATGGACTACATCGAGTTAGACCGGCATGTGGCATCTCGTGACATCGCCCAGGAGATGGGAGTTAGTCACCAAACCATTTTAAACCATCTGCAGAAGGCTGGATACAAAAAGCTTGATGTTTGGGTGCCGCATGACACAAAAGGCGGAAGGAGATATTTGACAACCTATATTTAAAAAAGTGATGTCGTAATGGCTAAATGTACTAATGAATTGGTTTTTTAAATACAAAAATCACATGCTAAAAATTGTACCCAGTGTATGGCAATGGGCTCGTCCCCTTTTTTTTCTTTTTTACGGCAGGAAATGTGCCGTCATCCGCCACGATGGGGCGAGATGGTGTCGCGTTAGTCGCCATCTTAGCTCGGGTGGGATGAACCCTGTCATAAAAGGTCCTAATAACCTTCACGTTTCGCAGGCCGTACCCTAAGCTATTAGGCTATTGACGCTTAGATAGCAACAGTATATAGTTAATTATTTGTCTATGAAACAGCCAAATTATGAATAAATTTGATGACACAATAATAAATGTGATAATTTACTTTCATTAATGACGTATTTCGTGTATGGTGATAGGCTCACCATCAATTACACGTGGTAAATAGCTTGGTGAAAAGTGTAAAGCGAATGCTGTCTCTATCTACCCCGGAAGAGTTAAAAGACCGTGTGATCTTTTCTTATTTGGACCTCCTATTTTCTTTTTTTTTGTGTCTGTGAGATAGAAACTACTGGAGTAATGTGTGATAAATCTTCCTATCCAGAGATAATTTACGTTAATAATAAGCTTAATGAGCAACAACAGATTTTAAATTTAACCAATGTTAACTAATCAATGTTACTGTCAATTTACAAACTATATAAATAAAATTCAGACCTTAAAAATGTCACCAATCGGCCCGATATGCATTTGATGTTGATGAATGATGTGTTTATAACACATTCTGTCAACGAGCAAATGTGTTCACAGAGAATACCTTTCAAAACTTATAAGAGGTACAATTTATTGTCAATAGTTGTTAAACGTTAGCAATGGGGCACTGTGGCGCGCGGAACACGTGGAATCCTCGCACTTCTACACCAACAAGGACATCGACAGGCTGATCAGCGACACGGAGGCGACCGTCACCAACGAGCTGGAGGGCGGGGACAGACAGAAGGCCATGAAGAAGCTGCGAGTGCCGCCGCTGGGTGAACAACAGAGTCCATGGACCACATTCAAAGTAGGATTGTTCTCCGGCTCCTTCATCGTGCTCGCCATCACCGTTGTCTTGTCTGGTTAGTTCTAAGATATGAATATAGTCAAGTAAGTAATCTAAGAGATATATCACACATAACAGAGACACGAAAACCAACATTTTTTTATAGGAAAATGATCAAACGCGCTTACAGCTGACCTAATCTTAAGTTATTAGTCGCCTATGAACTTCTACAGCACCAGAGGAGTTGCATGCGCGTTGACTCGTTTCTTTAACACCTAATCGTATAGGTTCCACTGGTGACACTTGATTCCATAAGTTGATAATACGTGGAAGAAAGGCGAGAAACGCACAGTCGCGGAACGTAAACCGTCAAGATGGTGTCGATGGAATTTGGAATTCGACAGTGGAATAATTCCGAACAATTCCTCAGAATACTCCACATGGTCAATGTGATAGAGAAATAATCCCGACATCTTTTCGCAGACAAGATAGATCAAGGGTTAATTCTGAAAGACTCTGATCATCAACGACTTACGAGGAACTCACACCGACCTAAACCCTACTACGAGATTAACCTAAACCGTACTACGGAGATGCGTTAGCACTCTTCTGTAGCTCTGAATTGAGCTATTACGAAGCTCTAGGGCTGGGTCTAATCCCTTCACCTCTTTTTTTCTGTGCACAGAGAGCCCCAGCGCAATTATATGAATTTGTATATTACACATGTAATCTAGGCCTCTAACAGATATGTGATGATATAAGTGAAAGAAGAGGTTTATATTAATAAAAGCGTCTATAGTCTAATGGTTTAGGGTACGGTCTGCGAATCGTAAGGTCATAGGTTCGAATCCACATTCCATCATTCCATAATTCATAATTCGACTATTGACGTGAACAATCTCCTAGCACAAGCTTAAGCTTAGTTGGAATGGTTAACAAGAATGTTAGTAATATTTTCATTAAAAAAAAATGAAATATATTGCTAGTTTTTTTTTTTTAAAAAAACGCAGTGACGCAACACACCATCTTTCAGCTAACCACAGACAAGAGAGAGGTTACCAGAGACAAAAACGATCATAGTAACTATATTATACAATAGTATTTATATTGTCTTTCAAAACTAAACTACCAGTTCCCATATAATCAAATATTAACGCCTAACCTTGACAGCGATAAAAAAACCCGAGTACATATTCAAATTTACCACGTTTAATCAGTTAACCCTATTTACAAGAAAATTAGCACGGATGTTTTTTTGCAAAAAAAACTGTACCACGTAATGTATAACCTTGAAAGACAATGTTATACTAGGTGTATACCGACTATAAAAGGATTACAACAGACGGATAAAATCAAATATTATCCAAGTTTGCGAGATAAATACCCCATAAATTGCTTCTGTTAAAACAGTGTATTGTAAATATGCCAGGCTTATCTATGCAGCAATTAATACTGACCGTGGCTAAGCCGAGAACATATTTGCGCAGATTACGCTTAAGGTGGTCCGGTTTTATTGCGAAATTAAATTGTGTAAAGTCTCCAATTAAACGTACGTAGATGACAAAAAATTGATCATATATTTGACCATTTAATTTTATAGACATAGACGTATTCTTTATTAGCATCATTCGAATACATTACAAACAAACATGATTCATATTAAAAAAGACAAAAAAAACAGTTAAAGAAAGAAAAAGCGGACATATATATCAATATATTTTGTCGCAAGTCTACAGCGCTGATTTTCAGCGGTGTCAACTTGCGACAAAATATACGTTTACACCATAACTATATCACCACTTATTATATTACCACTTAACATGTGGTGGGATCATGGTCAAGCACTAGTTTATAACCCATAAAAGAACATGGAATTTATAGAGACGAATATATAGAGTAGGTTCAAAAATGGATAGAGCTTTTAAAACATTACTTTAATACAAAATACACTTTTATGACATTAAAAACAAACAGTATACATTTCAATTTTTAACACAAAATGACAATGCCAAGTCAATGTGACGATCAACTAAATTATTTAATTATGAATTAAAGATACAATAAGGTTCAGGTAAATCACTAAGATATCATTGGAAGTAGTTATTATGCATAACTATTGCTGGGTGTCATGTGTTGCCAGCTATCACAACACTTAAAATTTCAACAAACATTGTAGATTGAATTCGAGTGCGCCATGCAACATATGAGCCGTGGTAGCTCAGTGTCCAGGCGGTTGGCTCTTGTTGCATAGTACGTTAGCAACCCGAGTTCGATCCCCGGTGCCGGCACCAATAAATTTGCTGTTGCAATTTTATGTGCTGATTAACCACGCGCTCGGCGGTGAAGGAAAACATCGTGAGGAAACCTACATGTGTTAGAAAATTTTTCTAAGGCATGTGAAGTCTACCAATCCGCACTAGGGCCGCGTGGTGGACTATGCCCTTATACTCTCTTTACAGAGAAGGCCTGTGCCCAGCAGTGGGACATATATATTATATATATAAAGGCTGTAACTTTAAATTTTTAACTTTATGCAACATAAAGCGACCATGAAAAGCTACAGCTCCTAAAACCTTTGAAATATATTTCTTTTCCAGCTCTTTTCCACGAAGGCGCGACGGAAAACTTCAAGACCGCGTTCCGATTATACAGAGGCCCGTTTCTCTTGGTGGAATTCATATTTCTGATAGGCATCAATGTGTACGGATGGAGGTCTTCCGGTGTCAATCACGTCCTGATCTTCGAATTGGACCCGAGGAATCATTTATCGGAACAGCACTTGATGGAGTTGGCGGCTATATTCGGCGTGGTATGGGCGCTGAGTATACTCAGCTTCATATACAGCGCGAGTCTGAGTATACCGCCGTTCGTGAACCCGTTGGCGCTGGTCATCATCATGGTTGTGTTTCTCGTCAATCCGCTGAAGGTGTTCCGGCACGAAGCGAGGTTCTGGTTCCTGAGGATATGTGTGAGTTGTATAATTTTATCATTGTATTAACACGTGAAGCAAAAACTTTGTAGCCCTTCCTGTCCGAGGTGTATGAAATTTCCCTCACTTTTTCTTCTATTTTGACACAAAAACACAGAAACAACAGGTAAAACAAGACAAAAAATAACATAAACAAAAGTAAACAGAAACAACATAAAAAAAGAACAAAATAGAAATTGTGCTGAAAAGAGGTTGGCTCAGCATGTGCTGTGCTCACACATGTAGCACAGCGCTGATTTTCAGTCAAAAAACCTGTGAAGACGGTGTACATTACATAAACTTTCATATATATTATACATAAATGTATTTATTAAAAAAGCAGCTATATATATATATATATATATATAATATAAATGTATTGTTATATAAACGATTTGTCGTAGTTGATGTTGGCGTGGTTACGTTGAGACTCAGTTCAGAAGCATTTCAATTTATTTTTAAATATAGGTATTACCCTTATAGTTTATATAGAGAAGGAGTACAGAATGATATTTTTTAAAAAAAAATAATGCTTAAATGCAGCAATAAAAAAATGGGGGCTGTGTACTTATGTAAGCGCGTGACAAGTAATTCTTTGGCGTCATTAAAAAATAATTTTTAATTGTAAATAATTAATTACAATAAAATAATAAGACTTGAAAAGAATAGTCAACACAATCAATAAAGTTTAAATTTGATAACATTAAATAAATAAGCATTTTTCTTGGCTTTTAGCCGGTGTGTGTGTGAAGTGGACTTCTTTTTCTTGAGACTTCAAGAAAAAGAAGGCCACTTCCCAGTCGCTATTATATAGATAGATACATATAGAAAATAAAAATATAATAAAAATTATTATGTGTATGTAGGATTGTAATGTTTGGTTGGTCTGCTGTGTGTACACTGTTGCTATTATTTGTATGTCATCTCCTAGGACTTTATTATTGTTGATCTGTGTATGGCCGCCTTTTATAGTAGGATGCTGATGTCTATTTGTGCGTCAAAGCTTTCACAGTATTTTTATTTATATCAATAAATAATACATACGTATAGTTAACCTCAATTATATGGGATAACTTAAAAAGTAAATAAGCACAATTATTGTCATAACTCGCCTAAAAAATGCGTTTACAAATACTTGTGATGTAATACAGTCAACCCTCCTATAACGCGGCACTCTCAGAACGCGGTTTCCATATAACGCGGAGCTGAAATTGCGACAGCCCTCCTATAACGCGGTACTCTTACAGCGCGGTTTCCGTTCAACAACGTCCCATCAGTTCTTTCCGTGCACCCAATGAATGGTTTGGAATTGATAACGCTGGTTGCCACAACATGAACAGAACTGGACCACCCAAATGTGAAAATTGTCTTCCTTCCTCCTAACTGCACGTCATTAATACAACCTTTGGACCAAGGAGTCATTCAAACTTTAAAAATGTACTATGCACGCCAACTTTTCCAAACCATTTTCGACAGATTAGAAAATAGTGAAAATAAAACTCTGACTCAAGTGTGGATGGAATTTTCTATTTTAGATTGTATTAGAACCGTGTCATCGGCTTGCGCGGAAATTAAACCATCAACGCTTAATGCGTGTTGGAAACCTCTTTTACCTCAAATGGTTCAAGCAATACAAGATGATTCTACAATTTCACTCCCAGTTACAGAAATAGTAAACATTGCTTCTCGTTTAAACGTTGAAGAATTTGCAGTAAACCATCAGGATGTAAGAGAACTAGTACTCAGGGAAGAAACTTTAGATGAGGAAGAACTGATGGAATTAATTGATGGACACACCTCAAATGCATTGGTAAACGAAAATAAGGTAAACGAATGGGTGCCAAACCTCGATTTACAAGATGTGAAAAAAGGGCTAAATTTGGCTAAAGAATTAGAACTTCATTTCATTGAAACTGATCATTCACGGTGCGTAGCGCAAAGTTTAAAAGAGAGTTAAGAAATTGCTTAGCTCCCTATAGAGAGATTTTAGTGGAGTTAGAAAAAAAAGCTACAATCGAAAACCAATGTGAAGATCAACCAAGTGAGGAAGACATTTTGCCCATTAAAAGAAGGCGAGTTAGGCGACTCATATCTGACAGTGAGGATGAGTGTTGAAAGATTACATCATTTTACAAAAGTCTTTCTTTTGTTTTGTTGGAAAACAGTTTTTAGTTTAGTTTTGTTTCATTTTTTCATCATTTCCTTATATGAACTCTTCAATTCAATAAAAATAATTTATAATTTATCTTGTCTTTTGTATTTATTGGTCTCCATATAACGCGGTACAAATAATGTGATTTGTACTTATTCTGAGTCTCTTGTAGCGCGGTTTCCATACAACGCGGTAGACGGTTTCCATAGAACGCGCTACGAATTAGCCTGGTTTGTACGGTTAAATCCGAGTTTCTTATAGCGCGGTTTCCATATAACGCGGTACGCACTCACCGCGTTATAGGAGGGTTGACTGTACTTATGCGGTTATTATACGGTTGCTTGGCAACGGTTAAGTAACTACGATAAATGATGACTGGCAGATTCACTGAATAAGTTACGACCTGCGAATTATGTGTGATGACAATAAATATATAAATAATAAAATTTTATTTGGACAAAAGAAAAGAAATTATAACGACTTACTATTTATATATATAACGACTATGTTATATTTAGTTATAAAAAGAAAAGAACACATTTAATTTTTATGTATACTTATTTATTGCTTTACGACGTAGCGTAGAAATGTAGAAAGTAATACTAAGAAATGTAAAGAACAGGAGAGTATACTGGAAGAAGAAGAGTGGAAAGGAGGAATAGGAAAGGTGCCAAACGTTGGGGGAACGATGAAAAAAAAAAACTGCTGCATTAGTTGGCAACTGTGTCGCAGCAGTTTACGCCCACCTCGAGACACAAACAATATAAATAAAAATTATTAAACTTATAATTATGTACAAGACAAAAGATATAGATAAATTATTGCGCATGTGTGTTTGTGTGCGTATATCTGTGTGTGTGAGTATGTGTGTGCATCACGAGCATCTAGACATAATTGCTTCAGTGTCTTTATAAGTTAAATTTTGCAAGTAGTTGGTGACTTTAGTTTTACAATTTTATAATGTTAATGTTTGCAATCTTGTATAGAGCTTTCCTAAACTTCGTTTTCTATTTATGCTGTGTATTATTCAATATGTATAGTAATGTATGGCCCAGATAGAGTTAACTGATAGATGGAGTGGGTTCCATTCTCTCACTTTCGTTTTTAGGGACGAATTTTGGCCGCTCCATTCATGCCAGTGCTCTTTGCGGACTTCTGGCTGGCGGACCAATGGAACTCCTTCGCGTCCGCCTTCTTGGATTTCCACTATCTAGTCGTCTTCTATATAATGGGCGGGGACTGGTTTAACGTTGATGGTAAGTTCGCTTCTAGATTTATTTTTAACAAAGAAACATAAATCCTCATGTTTAAAAGTTACTAAAGCCTACCTGTAGCGGATGGTGTGCGTTGTTACGTGGGCTGTGGTAGGAGATCTGCTAAGTATCAGCTGGAAGCTTTGGATTCGTTGGAGCGCCGAGCGAAGAAGATTATAGGCAGTGACTCGCTCGTTGAGGCAAATCTTCAGAGCCTCGCACACCGTAGACGAGTGGCCTGCCTTTCGGTTTTTTATCGGGTGCATTTCGACGAGTGTGCGGAGGTTTTGCATGACCTAAAAGCTGTATTTGACAATTCAAAAAGAGGAGTGCTCTGATCGTCACAGAGGATTACTCGCCAGGTCAATCTGAAGATTACCTGAAAGTTTCATTAAAATCGGTCCAGCCGTTTCGGAGCCTATATGGAACATACCCACACACTTATATAGATTTGTAAAAATTAATAATTGCGTGCGCGACTGTACGCATATCCTTTCCAAGTTTCGATCAGTGCTAGAGTTATTTGCCGTCAACTCTACCTCGGGAAGAATATGTAACTAGAGTTTATACTGTACGTTACAGATTCCTTCGAATCGAACAATTGGTTTATAATAACACGAGCGCTTGTGAACATTGTGCCGGCGTGGACCCGCTTCTGGCAGTGTCTGCGCCGCTACAGGGACAGCCGGGAGGCGTTCCCCCACCTGGTCAACGCCGGCAAGTACTCCACCACTTTCTTCGTGGTGCTCTTCGCTACCATGCGGACAATGTGGAGTGGTAAGTGCGCTTGCTATGTTCAATACAGTGTAAAATGTATTTGTTTTTTTATACTTAGTAAGCAAGTTCCAGAACGCGATCCCACCTCATATTAAGTGGAAATATAGGTCTGGGTGTTTTGTTTATGGGGGTATAAACTAGTGCTTGACCACGATCCCACCTGATGTTAAGTGGTGATATAGTCGAAAGATGATACGCGCTAGTTTAGTAAGTGCCGCCTATTCACTCTTGAAGGCTCCCACGTCGTACTGGGACGATGACGCCGGCAATTTTTGCTAAACGTATTATGAATTTAAAAATGCTTTATAAATTTAAATTGGCATACTTTTGGTGGGTGTACTTTCTGTGTGTGTGTGTGTGTGTGTGTGTGTGTGTGTGTGTGTGCATCACGAGCATCTAGACATAATTGCTTCAGTGTCTTTATAAGTTAAATTTTGCAAGTAGTTGGTGACTTTAGTTTTACAATTTTATAATGTTAATGTTTGCAATCTTGTATAGAGCTTTCCTAAACTTCGTTTTCTATTTATGCTGTGTATTATTCAATATGTATAGTAATGTATGGCCCAGATAGAGTTAACTGATAGATGGAGTGGGTTCCATTCTCTCACTTTCGTTTTTAGGGACGAATTTTGGCCGCTCCATTCATGCCAGTGCTCTTTGCGGACTTCTGGCTGGCGGACCAATGGAACTCCTTCGCGTCCGCCTTCTTGGATTTCCACTATCTAGTCGTCTTCTATATAATGGGCGGGGACTGGTTTAACGTTGATGGTAAGTTCGCTTCTAGATTTATTTTTAACAAAGAAACATAAATCCTCATGTTTAAAAGTTACTAAAGCCTACCTGTAGCGGATGGTATGCGTTGTTGCGTTGGCGGTGGTAGGAGATCTGCTAAGTATCAGCTGGAAGCTTTGGAATCGTTGGAGCGCCGAGCGAAGAAGATTATAGGCAGTGACTCGCTCGTTGAGGCAAATCTTCAGAGCCTCGCACACCGTAGACGAGTGGCCTGCCTTTCGGTTTTTTATCGGGTGCATTTCGACGAGTGTGCGGAGGTTTTGCATGACCTAAAAGCTGTATTTGACAATTCAAAAGAGGAGTGCTCTGATCGTCACAGAGGATTACTCGCCAGGTCAATCTGAAGATTACCTGAAAGTTTCATTAAAATCGGTCCAGCCGTTTCGGAGCCTATATGGAACATACCCACACACTTATATAGATTTGTAAAAATTAATAATTGCGTGCGCGACTGTACGCATATCCTTTCCAAGTTTCGATCAGTGCTAGAGTTATTTGCCGTCAACTCTACCTCGGGAAGAATATGTAACTAGAGTTTATACTGTACGTTACAGATTCCTTCGAATCGAACAATTGGTTTATAATAACACGAGCGCTTGTGAACATTGTGCCGGCGTGGACCCGCTTCTGGCAGTGTCTGCGCCGCTACAGGGACAGCCGGGAGGCGTTCCCCCACCTGGTCAACGCCGGCAAGTACTCCACCACTTTCTTCGTGGTGCTCTTCGCTACCATGCGGACAATGTGGAGTGGTAAGTGCGCTTGCTATGTTCAATACAGTGTAAAATGTATGTTTTTTTATACTTAGTAAGCAAGTTCCAGAACGCGATCCCACCTCATATAAAGTGGAAATACAGGTCTGGGTGTTTTTTTATGGGGGTATAAACTAGTGCTTGACCACGATCCCACCTGATGTTAAGATATAGTCGAAAGATGATACGCGCTAGTTTAGTAAGTGCCGCCTATTCACTCTTGAAGGGTCCCACGTCGTACTGGGACGATGACGCCGGCAATTTTTGCTAAATGTATTATAAATTTAAAAATGCTTTATAAATTTAAATTGGCATACTTTTGGTGTACTTTCTGTGTGTGTGTGTGTGTGACTGAGCTAATTGGTTTCAACTGGACAAGCATTGTCTTAGTTGGCGGCGCATTGACGCATCTCTATTGTGCAGATAACTACGCCGACCCGTACGACAACCCGTTCCTGTACGCGTGGTTCGCGTGCCAGCTGGTCTCCTCGCTTTACACCTACACGTGGGACGTGAAGATGGACTGGGGCCTATTCAGCTGTGGCCCGTCCGCTGAAAACAAATTTCTGAGAGAGGAAATAGTTTACAGTCCCGGGGTGAGTCGATTTTGTTTGTTATAAAATTCCCACGAGTCCTCATTAAAAATAAAAATTGCATTGAATCGACGAATTGCCACAACCCTTAGATGTTAGGAGTGTTACTGGAGTTTCTCCGGCCACTTCTTCTCCCAGCGCCAACGCTTGCCGAAGTGGCACTCAAAGTTAGTTTAGCTTTTGAATGTCCCTTAGATTATCCGTGAAATAGCAACCGGTCGTGGTTTGGCCCTCTCGAGCGCCCTCAGATCGGAATGCTTACGCGTAACATAGCCGTCCAAGCCGAGGTTGCCCCTCACCTGGGGGACCCTTGTGTCGAGTACTAGCAATAGAGGTTCAGGCTAAGCGACCTAAGAGCTATGCCACTGCTCTATTCGGTGAAGCGGTCAAGGCCAGCTTCTCTGGCCAATCTGTGTAGTGCGTCATAAAAAAAAATTGACCATTTTTATTATAACGGGGAGGAAATCTTCAAGAGCCCCGCCTTCTTCTATATGTGAGGTTCTTACTCACTAAAACCTCCCCGATGACCCTTCCTCGGTGCATGGTGAGGGGCTCCAGGATCTCCAGTGGAACGCACCGGAGGCCCGCTACCATTCTGCTTGGCAGTATGTACCCGGGAGGTTAATCCAGACTCAACGGCTCGACGGTAACTTTATAGTACTTTTATTAAGTTTCCGTAGAGCCGTTAGTCCCATGTTTATAGGTCCCAAAAAATGTTTTGTATGCTGCATACTTAATAGCAGCAGTGTTCATAAATAAAAAAAGTTGTTTTATTTCGTAATATGTAACATCAACGGTAAGTTCAAATACACTATACAATATACACGATACATAAATATTTATTTTAGTATGCTCACAGATGTACACATCACTGACAAGTTATTTACTTGGAAACGTCACTAATAGATTTAAAGATGAGAGGGAGAAGAAAGATGGCTAAAACCGAGCATATCAGCTACTTAAATATAAAAAAATTACTAATTAATATATACTAAACTAGCTGGGACCCGCGGTGTTACACGCGATTAAAAAGTATATATATATATATATATATATTTAAAGATTAAAGAGACGAGCAAAGGTTGTTAACTAGTAAATAATAAATTAATAACACTAATTATAACTAAACTAAGAACAATTTATAATACTTAACAGGTAACAGAAAATCTACCTAGTTTAAAAATAATTTAATTACAAAACAACTAAATCTCACAAATTTTAAACCTACGGTATGCACCTGATCAATAACTATCTTTTTTGAAGTCGGTTAAATAAAAACTCTATGTACTATTCCAAACTATAATCTATCTTTGTGCCAAATTTCATTGAGATCCGTTCAGCCGTTCTGACGTGATTGATTAACTAACATACAAGCAAGATTGTACACAATAATAAAGTTTAAGACATAGGTAAGTGAAAATGTGTTTCATCTCCAGTTCTACTACTTCGCGATAGTGGAGGACTTCGTGCTGCGTTTTATATGGACGGTGTCGTTTGTGCTAACGGAGAACAAGCTGGTGAGCGGCGAGACCATGGTGTCTATCCTGTCACCGCTCGAAGTCATCAGGTACAGAGCTAACCACAAGTGTATGTATGAGCAAAACAAATGCCAACTTTTGAATGAAATTATAAAGAGTCCCACACATTGACAGTCCGCCTGCAGTCTCTGGTCATATCAGGCGGTCTGCCGTCCAAGGTCTATATAGCCCAGTTCAAAACCTGTGAGTGTGTGGTCTAGTGTGATTAACTGACAGACTGTTGCCGGTTACGTTCACGTCGTCAGTGTCGTCATTATTAATCCACATTAACTTTGATTAAGCAAAAATTACTTATTTCTTATCTATATATATATAAAAGAGAAAGTGTGTGGTAACGTTCCATATATGCTCCGAAACAGTTTGATCTCAATGAAACGTTCAGGGAATAATCCTGTACTACTACTACGGTTATGATATTGTATTTCCTGATATGTACATGGATGTAGGTATTGATCTTCACCCGCTCGAGAAGAGAATGGATACGGAGAGAAATTAATAATTTAATATATTGTGAGTTAAACTAAATATTTAATGATGTAAGTTTATTGTTTCAATAAAATAAAATAAAATCTAGCCCTAAGGCTGGGTACGCTAGTATTACGTAAAATTAAGTGGGCGCCACAATTTTCTTGTCCGTGGTGTCAGTGGTCATAACGCTGGTACTGTGAGTAACATGTGGATGTCTTTCGCAGACGCTTCATCTGGAACTTCTTCCGGCTGGAAAACGAGCACCTGAACAACTGCGGCAAGTTCCGTGCAGTGCGCGACATATCCGTGGCGCCGCTCGACTCCTCCGACCAGGCGGACATCATACGCATGATGGACCACCCCGATGGAGTTGTCAACAGGTGAAGTAACAGACTTACACTTAAGACTTTGTACTTTTACAGTTAAGACTACGGTATCCCGTTGCATGTCGTAAAAGGCCACTGAAAGGGGTTCTCGGGTCGGGAGGCGACACGGGTGGTCCGCTGTCACCTTAGCCCTGCTCCGGGACGTGCTTAATAACACAGCGCAGAGGGCTGTGGTGCGTGTGCGTGGAGATCCCGGGCCCCTCGCCATACATTAAGATTATTAATTCATCAAGGCGACATCGGAAGGCCCGTGTCGCCTTGCACTGCGCGGGCTCAGGGGAGGGGAGGCTCTGGTGGGGGTTCCTCTGGAGATCCAAGGTCCTTTTTTTTTGCTGACGGGGAGGAAATCTTCACAAAGATACCCCGCCTTCTGGGGGGAAGGCGGCGGTTATGTGGGGATCTTACCCACTAAAACCTCCCCGGTGGCCCTTTCCTCGGTGCATGATGAGGGGCTCCGGGATCTCACGTGCAACGCACCGGAGCCCCTCTGCACTGTGTTCAAGGAGAGCACGTCCCGGGGAGGTTACTCCCTCCTCCCCGTGCCCTCGCAGCGAAAGGCGACACGGGCCAGCCGATGTCGCCTTCTTCCCGAGTCCACTTTAGAGAGATCCAAGGTCCTATGCTAACAAAATTAATGTGTATCCTAGTAACCTAACTTAGCAAACCCTGTAAAACAAAAATCATATTCAAACAAATAAACTGTGAAACAAACGAATTGAAAACTTTTTTCCTTTTGAAGTCAGGTAAAAAAACGTATATAAATACTAAAGCTTCAAATATGTTTTATTTTGTGTTACTTTCAGATTAACAAAGAAGAAACATCCGAAGAAGGCGAAAGAGAACGACAGGAAGCCGCTGCTGAAGAAGGAATCGATACAAGACCTGCAGCTAGAGCTGGGTCTGTCCTCCAAGATGCTGTAACCAACTGTGATATGTTGTACTTCTTGATATTATTTGTAAGCAATGTTATTTATAGTATTTAGCCAATCTATATTTATAGAAATCAAAAGACACACACACACTCATTGTTTCATTTGGATCCTTGATCAGCTAAATTAGTTTAAAAATGGGTTAAAGAGACAAGAGGATACCTATTCTCCTCCCGTTTCCTTTTAAATAGAAGCGTCAATAGCATAATGGTTTAGGGTACGGCCTGCGAATCGTAAGGTCGTGAGTTCGAATCCACCGTTCGACTACTGCCGTGAATTATGTTCTAGCACAAGCTTAGTTGGAATGGTTAAGAAGATTGTTAGTAATATTTCTGAAAAAAAAGAAATATTGCTAGCTTTCTTTTTAAAAAAAAAAAAATAAAAAATAAAAAAATAGAGTATATATGTCTTAGCCGTGGCATGTGAAGTTTGCCAATCCGCACTAGGACTATGCCCTTATCTCTTTACAGAGAAGACATGCGCCCAACAGTGGGACATTTATATCATATATATAAAGGTTGTTACTTTAACATGTCTTAGAAGAATTTTCTAACACATGTAGGTTTCTTCACGATGTTTTACTTCACCGTCGAGTGTGTGGTAAAACAGCACTTACGATTTATTTATTTTTTTGTTTAAAAGAAAGCTAGCAATAATTCTTTTTTTTTATTTCATGATTATTACTGACAATCTTGTTAACAATTCCAACTAAGCATAAACTTGTGCTAGGGCATGGTTCACGGCAATAGTCGAATGGTGGATTCGAACCCACGACCTTACGATTCGCAGGCCGTACCCTAAACCATTAGGCTATTGACGCTTCAAATTGCAACAAATAAAATTTTATTTAAAATTGATTGCAACAAATATTATAAAATTGAGATTATTGTCCGGAAACTAAGCTATCAACGACTCTAGGAAACCGAATTTCAAGTCGGGGTTCGAACCCTGAGCATATAAAGTCGGCCGCTTGCCATGATCTCCTTCTCTCCGACCTCGCTCTTACTAAGACCTAAGACTTACTGAGACCGAGAGGTCGGGTGGACGTAGAGGATAGATTCTTCGTTGCCACCACTTGAAGAATTAGCCTCGCTGTTAAAATGTTATTAGATATAAAAATAGTTATTTCTAAAAATTGCGTACCTAACACCAGGGGCCCCTGCGTTGGTTACTCGGGTAATGGGGTACTGGGGCGGGAGCGGAGTACCCGTACCGGTTCACCGACCCTTGTAGATGACCGGATATGTTTTGTATGTATATATTTATGCTTAGCCATTCCTTAAACTTAAATACACTGCTAGTATTTTTCTTCAGATATATTTTTGATATTAGTAAATAAATATACAACGCAGTCAACATTGTTACTTTAATAAATATAATTTATAAACTTCACATCTGGTTATTTACTTAGCGTGTCATTAGAAAGAATTGTTCAGACATACAAAATGTAAACGGCATATAGTTATTAAGCGAACAAATTTCCGTGACAACAATACAGATAGATACATTAAATCAAATTGGAAAAGTAAGGTATAGTGGTGGGCAAACTTTTTGATTGGTGGGACACAAATTGTTAAAAAAAATTTAAACGGGCCATAATTTTTTTTAAACAATTTGTGATCCGTTAATCAGAAAGTTTGCCTACCACTGTTATAAGCGACAAAGTCGCCCATTGTACAACGAATTTTATAATGTACCTTACTTTTTTCAATTTAAACGGGCCAAAATTTGACCGTAAAATATCTTTTGATTTATAAAAATCTTAACCTTTTTTTTAAACAAATCAAGAATTTTAAAGGTTTTAAACCTCATAAACACAATTGATATAAGTAAATACAGAAAAAAAATTATAATACCATTTGCAACACATCAAAATATTAACTCAAAAAATTCTTGGCGGGCGGGATGTAATGCTTTAACGGGCCAGATTTGGCCTGCGGGCCGTAGGTTGCCCACCACTGGCTTAATGATCTTTTCTAGATAATCTTTGTATGGACAGAAAATATATGATCGAAACACGATGATGATATATACATATGTACATAGATTTATATAATATTATAACTTCATTTATATAATTTAGCTAGTGGAGTTTTATACTTATAAGGTTTTGCTTTTCAAGTATATCTTTATAGGTGGTCTTTAAAAAATTTAAACAAAAAAAAACGAAATTTATGACATAAATGTGAACGGTAATGTCCGTAAAGAACGTTGTGGTCAGTGTATATAGACTAAAATGTATGGGCACTCAGCAAGAATGGAGTAACAGGACCTTGAAATATGGAAATCTGTAAAATCTGCCTAACCCTCTGGGTCAATAAGATGGGTGTTTATCATTTTTTATAATACATTTTGATACTGAACTTTTCAGTACCCAACTTTATAATTTTTCAATAAAAATGTAACTTTCATATAATAATACAGAATTGGTTAAATAAATATAATGGAAAAGTGATGTTCTTACTGCCAAGGCAGATTGGTGACATGCTTATATTAGTTTTTGAAGAAAAAAAAACCAATTTATTGGTATATATATTTCGTCGTTTAAATAGGAAAATGACATATTTCTAAATTTTCGGAAAATTTGATTATTTGTAAAAAGAGCCGTGTTAACAATATTTTTATATCGATAAAAGACACTTTTAAAAGTCAAATCTATTTAATCGACTATTTTTTTTTTTAATGACGAACTACACAGATTGGCCAGAGAAGCTGGCCTTGACTGCTTCACCGGATTGAGAGGTGGCATAGCTCTTAGGTCGCTTAGCCTGAACCTCTATTGCTAGTAACTCGACACAAGGGTCCCCCCGGTGAGGGGTAACCTCGGCTTGGACGGTCACTATGTTACGCGTAAGCATGCCGATCCGAGGGCGCCCGAGAGGGCCGAACCACGACTCGGTCGGTTGCTATTTCACGGAAGCACGACTATTTATGTATTTTTTTGTTGGTAAGTGCGAGTGTCCGGGCACTTTCTGTTTAGGGGGTAGGGAAGGGGCCGCGCTGAATACGTGTTATGGGATTCCATAAGAGTACGCCGAGCGCTGTCCCGTTTGTTTACGTCACAATACGTTATTGTTACTTATATTTTGTAATTCTTGTTTCTGTTTTTTTTTCTCTTTTATGCATTTGTTTTGTTTCTTTGTAATCATACGTGAACAATCAAATAAACTTTTATTCCATTCTATATATAGTTGGCGGCAAATAACTCTAGCACTGACCGTACGCAGAAGTCGGAAATAAGGTATCACAGTGGGGTGAGGGCGGGTACATGAGCTCCCATGTGGTACTCTGCCCCTCGCACTGATACCAAACCCTGCTCGTTCCTAGTGTACAGTCGCTTGCTAAATTATGTTATTTGACTTTTGTTTACTGTTAATTTTGAGATTTTTTTATTAAGTTATATTTTATTTTTAATTTATTTGAGATTTTAAATAGTGAATATATCAATATAAAAAATACAAACAAAAACACTATTCGTTATTTGTCGAAATCAATTATTGCGTGCGCGACTTTACACATGCGCAGCTGTCACTTCCACGTTCCGTTCAGATCTAGAGTTATTTGCCGCCAACTCTACAAGACGTTTGGGATTCGTACCGCTTCGCCCCATTTAATACTTGTTTTAATTATATATATTTGAGATAAAAAGCTCATTTAAATAAAGCAATAGCCTTATTATACAAAAAAAAAGTTATACAATTCAATAAACATTTGAAAATAGAAATCTCTCAAACTGACAATTATGACGAGTTTATTTAGGTGTATTCTTATTATTATAAAACAATTATTTACATTAGAAGGCGTCGTGAACATCTTGATAAGACTCCGCTGTGTAGTGTTGGTAAAAGCTCTGGTCTCCTGTCTGCATTACTAAAATTGAAAATGGCACAAGTATTGTTTTATATGAGCAGGATTAAAAATATGCGGCTCGCTTCCACGTTAAATAATCACCACTGTCCACAAACTATCCTGCAGAAATGAAAAAGTATAATGTACTTTCAATTGACCGCATGTCGTGCCATTCTTGTAACAAGGAGTGTGTTCAGGAACTACATGATCTAATTCCCCCATCCCCTTTCCACCATCGGACTTCCAGACGCACTGCGGGATTTCATCCTTTTGTTGTGAACATCCCTCAAACCCGAACGAAGCGATTTGCTTCGTCTTTCATTCTTCGTACAGCAAAAGACTGGAATAGTTTGCCCGCGTCTGTCTTTCCTTCCGATTACAATGTGGGTATTTTCAAGAGTAGAGTGAATAGGCATTTACTAAGTTAGTGCGCCTTACCATCCAGGACTGCATTTCCACTTAACATCAGGTGGGATCGTAGTCAAGTACTTGCTTAGAAATTATAAAAAAAAAAGGAAAGTTTCTGCAGTGGACCTACTACTGTAGGATTATATTATTTTGAACCTACTTCAAAAAATGAGGATTTTATAAGGTTGTAATTTTTTAACCAATTTAAAAAAATAGTTTTCTTATCATGAACATAATTTTTTTTTTTCTAAAGAATTCTAACAATATTTTTGTTCACAAATATTATTACCATTCTTGTTAACCATCCCAAATAAGCTTGGGCTTATATTAGGAGATGGTTTACGTCAATAGTCGAATGGTGGATTCGAACCCACGATTCGCATACCGCTCACTAAACCATTTGACTATTAACGCTTCAAAATATATGTAAATATTAAATATATAAACGCCAGGAAAACAAAATTGCTTGGCCTTGACATGTTGAGTACAAGAACAGAACTTACGTAAGATTAAGCCAATATTAAGAACGTAAAGCCTCCAGGCGGGACTGCATTTCGTCCAGCTCGTTCTCGTCAGGCTCCGGCTCCACCTCGCGACTCGTGGACGGAGCGCCCACCGCGTTTGGAGGGGCTGGCGCTTCGCCCAACTTCCCTTGTGTTAATTCCCATAACACCTGCGAAAAAATGTATATTTATATAACAGTGGTTATCGTAATAATAACATTTTTTTTGCGGTAAAAAAAGTGACATGAATAATTTTTAGTTAGGCACCAGCATATTTCGCCTAACTGCCATGCAACTCCTTTAGAAATTTAACACTTAAAAATCACTCCACACACTAATGTCACATTACTGTTTAAACATGTAAAATTCTTTAAGACAATAAAAACTGTTAACTAGCCACTGTTTGAGTGTCTTCTGTAATCGCTGTAATGGTAATTCTCTCATTTCCCTTGGTATTTTATTATATATTATTAAACTCATAATGTGGCCAGGTATTTTGATAAAAAGTAGTTAGTAGTCCTATGTAGGGAGTGTTAACTTTGTTAAATATACTGTGATTTATGTCTTTATCTTCATATTCTTTATCTAGTCATCTGTGGAAATGCTTATGCGAATGAAATAACCCAAGACGCTCTTCATAACAACATGATCTTGTCATGCATGCCCTTTCTGTATAGTTTATGTACACATAAACTCAAGTGTACGAGATTAATCTTAGTAGTGATATTGATAATTATATAAGAGAGTTATGTAGACACATCTTACACATTAAAGTAAATACATGTATGTTTGTTGAATTGAAAATTCAATAAATATATGGTTATTTATATTGCTCTAGTTGTTCAATTTAAGACACATTGATGGCCATATTAAGGATGAAATAGTAAGTCCTTTTTTGTTTACTGTAACTATTTTATTATATTTGAATGGTAGATTCATTTTATAAGCTCTCACACCCTTTAATCATAACAGAGGTCAAGACAGCTATATTCAACTGTCTCTATCAATCTTGTTTCTGCTTTTCACAATGATTAATTGGTAATCTTCACCCACAAAGTCATACTATAGGAGTTGCATTGCATTTTCAATTTTTATGATGTTGTTGATCGTAATACCATTCAAAAGGCAGATACCAAAGAATTTTTATGTGTTTGATAGACCGAAAATATGACTGGCAGAAAGTCAAGGTCGACATATGTTTAAAGGCATTAGAGAAGGCATTGTTCATTTTAGTGAACTTCTATAAAACAAGTATTAAGTAATAAATCGAATCTATATCATCTCTACTAATTATCACGGTATTGTGGCCCACAAAATTTTAGACATCTGGGAATTTTCAGTGTTACCTTATCAACCTCACTCTGTGCCGCTTCCTCCATTTCCTCTTCATCTTCAACAGCAGACATTGTCTCATCTAACATTTCCTCAATGATGCCGGCTCTCATCATCTCCTTACTCATTTCTTGCATTGTCTGCGCCACTTCGGGCAATCTTACCAAAGCTTGCATCGCTTGCATTACCTGCAAATATATTCGTTACAATTTATTTATATTCTGCGTTTGGTTTTTACCTACTATAAGTATTAAATAACAAATAAACTGCATAAAAGTACCTCGGTTGACTTTTGAAGGGACCCTGCTACTCTTAATGTGGCTAAAACACATAAAAACAAATAGTAAGCTTTTAATTATTAAACCAAGAAACATTATAAAGCCATTGGTAATCATTTGACTTAAAACTTATCATATAATAATAGATACAAAGACCACAAACTAACATGACACACAAAGTAGGGATATAGCAAGGAGTTAGACAGGACTCTCGCCAATACCGACTTACGGCATACCTACAGACCACCCATGAAGAAGTAAAGAGCAAAGAAGGAAGAGGGAAACAAAGATTATACTTAGTAATAGGACTATGTCATCTAAAGTAACAATGAAAGTTACAAATTGGTATATATATTATTGTTTATTTATTCCATATATATGTATATTATTATATTTATATTGACATATGCATGTATTTATATGTAAATGTATAGCGGCACTACCCTTAGTCTGCTCTTAACCACTAAAGGTTAGCTGGAAGAAAATGCTAAATAGCATTAAGTTCACCTTTGTACATATACTTTGTTGCAATACATGATTTATATATCAATCTATCTAATAAAAAAAATATATTGCCACAGTATTGCCAATTTTTATATAGGAAAGAGGAGAATGGATAAATTCAATGACAACTGGAGGTATGGTACCTTTGTATTAATCTTACTCTCATGCTCATTTTGTTATACTCAACTCTAACTTAGATATGCTAAGGGACACCAACATAACATTGTAGCAATTAAGTGCATTCATTTCATTCATTCAATTTTAAACAGACACCTTTTTTAAATGTTTAATAAAATGTAGTAATATTTTACCTAATTGATTTTTCATTTGCATTTGCACAGAGTTTAGATGGGCTTTACTTGTGTAAATCTTACTAATTGCTTTTCTTGATCTGATTATTTCTTTTGCTAATATAGTACATACTTGCTTATCATTTTTTCCTGCTGCTTCTTTTAAAGATCGTTTAATTTTTTCCTCTTCTCTTTGTATTGCTGTAAAGAGCAGAACCACAAAACTGGATTTCAATTAAAGAGTGAAAATATAGTGTAAAGAGCATATTTGAATTGTAGGTCCGAAATTGAATTTTGGGTGTCAGTTTCACCAAAATTTAGATTTTAAATATTTAAACATTATCTAAAATAAAAATCATATATTTATGTCTCATTATTAATTTAAGAACTTACCTCTAATTTGCCTATCCAAATTATATCCTTCTTTACGAATTTTGTGTGACCATTCGTTTACCTAAAATATGTTAATTAATGAAAATGAAAGTATATAAAGTGTATTAAAATTTTCTTATCAAAATAAATACCATTTCTTTTGGATTTCTCTCCGGAGATTTGCCAAATAGACCCATTTTGGCTATATGTTATTAAAATTATACAAATACAAATTTCTGTTTTGGTGAATCTGACACTAAAGCATACCAATTTGACATTGACAACATTGCGATGATCTCATTGATGCCTCATACGTCTCATCTACTTAAAATCAAAATCGTTGACAATTCAAATTTAGTTTTATACGCAATTTATTATAGTTAACTTGTTTCAATTATGAAAATGTTAATAGTTATATATGTACAAAAACATTTATATCGTTTAAATACATTTATACAGAATAATCTATTTCATATTTCAACTTTACAATAATAACACTACTATTAAGAAGTAATAATGGAAAGATGGGAACATTGAATTCCGCATCATCATCATCATCATAATCACATCCATCCATCCACTCCTGGACATAGGCCTTACTAAAAGCATGCCATTGACCACTGCCTGCCATCCTTCGAAGAATTCCCCATAATGAAACTTATTTTAGAAGATACTTATATTGTTCTAACAGAATAATTTGTGTTTTAAAATATTAAAGCACCACAATAATGGAATGAAGCAATAGTGACATCGTAATGAAGGTTTTAAGCTCATAATATATTCCAAAAAATTACGTGCCTGTTTTGTATACTCTATGGTTTTCTATCTGTTGCGGGAATAAAAATGTGATCTAAAATATTATTTTTAGGGAAACTATTTTAATTACTAGAAACTTAATTAATTTTTTTGAGAAATTCCTAGCCTCCAGCTAATGTTCACCTTGTGATTGTGTTTTGTGTGCTGAGCGCGGTTTTCAGTATCATTCATAAATAAAGGTAAGTTATATATTTTGGGTTCTTCGCATGTGTAACTTTAGTATTTACAATGTAGAAGCATCATTAAACTTCTGTCTATCTACCATACAGAAAGCGGCGTGAGTCCAAATGTAAGTCCAAGTTATAATAATTTGTTATTTTGGCATTTCATAAAGTTGGTATTTTTCATATCATAATATGATTTTCCAACCAACTAGCTATCTTTTCTTAATAATACACATTACTGCTTTATATAAAAACTACACATTAGTACTGGGAATGGTTTTGTAAAAAAATAAGTTGGCATTTTATACATGATACTCATAAAAAAAAATAATAGCTTCTATAGATTTTTTAGTAACTCAATTTCAGGACTTACCAAAGCATGATCAATAATATGAATATATGATAAAATAGAAAGGAGTTTATTCTCAATTACTGTTAACTAAGCCTTTTTGTTGTCTGATGTCCTCCAGCCTCTATAAGAAACTTTGTTTTTTATGGATGTTTTAAATGTTTTTTACATGATGAGGCTGCCAGTAACACTTTGTTTCACCCAAAAAGTATATTAATGTCTTGACACTCATTTGGTTTTGATATCTAGAATGGTCAATTACAAATATTTTGCAGAATAAAGAAGTCACCTGCGGTGTTTCCCCTTAAATAAAAACTAGTTAATTTCAATTTTTCTATTAAAGCCAGTGAAAGTCTTGTGAAAGTTTTGCTAGCAACCCGAGTTTGATCCCCGGTGCCAGCACCAACAAATTTGTTGTTGCTATTTACCACACACTCGACGGTGAAGGAATACATCTTGAGGAAACCTAAATGTCCTAAAATTTTCCAGGACATGTGAAGTCTGTCAATGCGCACTAGCGCCGCGTGGCGGACTATGCCCTTATACTCTCTTTACAGAGAAAGCCTGTTCCCAACAGTGGGACTTATAATAATTAAATAATAATTAATAATAGTATGAATATAAAAGAAGACTACTACTACCCCTCACCGGGGAACCCTTGTGTCGAGCTCCCAACTGTAGAGGTTCAGGCTATGTGACCTAAGAGGATTATCCACCTCTCAATTCAGTGAAGCATTCACGGCCGGCTTCTCTGGCTGACATGCATAGGTTTATTAAAAACAAACTAGAACTTCGTAATATAATTAAGACAATTCGGAAATAAGAGAGACTTTATGTGGTAGTGTCTAATCCTAAATCCATCATTGATTAGATTTAATGTCAGTTGTAATTTTTACTCAAAAATATACTACTTAAAATGGTTTCTATTGTATTAATTATGAAACACTAGCAAAATATTATTCCAACACCTCATGGAGTAGGTAATGTGTAATAAAAGCCGCAATTTTTTTTGCTTCTTATATTACATTGTTTTGACGGGATTTTACGTATAAAGAAATAACAGCTTTTTGCATGTAGTTCCTCACTAATCTCAGTTGTAATCCGAATGTTCTCATATCATAGAATTATATCTAATTGCTAATTTTAAGCACTGCGTAGTAAATAAATGACCGAGCTCGGAGGGGTCATGTTGAACGTAAATTTGATTAATGATTCACACAATTGGGTATTTTAACATTTTTTTTAGGGAATAATTAAAAACTTTTATTAATATACATGCCTAAATTTTATGTCATTGGCGTGCCTCTCGTATCTAAGTGAGCCGCGTTTGAGAGGGATGCAATCGAAATCTGAAAATATATATGATTAAAACTATAGCGAATATTTGAATTGCGATTTACTCCTACGGCTCTAAGATGGGTGTTGACAATATTTTTATATCGATAATCATATCATTTTCACAGCCCTATAGTTCTGGGCTCTCAAGAATAAGACTACGGTATCGCCTGTCTGTAGAAGTTTCGTAGAAGGCGACAAAAAGGAGCCTCGGGTTCACTGGGCGACAAGGGTAGGGGCCTTTGTCGTCGGCATCGGCTGGCCCGTGTCGCCTTGCACTGCGAGGGCACAGGGTGAGGTTACTCGGGAAGTGCTTTCCTTGAGCACAGTGCAGAGGGCCTCCGGTGCGTTCCGCTGGAGATCCCGGAGCCCTATTCCGTATACCCTCTGTCTATTCCGCTTAAAAATAAACAGTACGCGAAAGCTTATTTTTCGTGTGTTGTTTTTAAGTGGCTGGTGGGTCTCTATGCTGATATTAATAAATTAATGATTACATAACGTGTACTTGTGTATTTAAATATAATCTTATAATACGACTAATCTATTGACGTATGGTATTGTTTTCTACATCTATGTAGGGCTCAGATACAGTTATTTTAAATTATCTTTATCTTTAATTATCTCACATTCATATCCTTGATCATATCGGACATTCGTGTTTGTTACATCTTAATACGCTAATTATTTGATTATCGTGTCACCTTGGGTTTCCTTTGTTCATAATTTCATTCTACAATAAAACAATATTTATACATGTTCTAGTAGTATATAAGTGAGTAGTATATATGAGCCGTGGTAGCTCAGTTGGCTCAAGTTACATAGTACGCTCAGCCCTGTAGTTCTGGGCTCCCAAGAATAAGACTACGGTATCCCCTGCCTGTCGTACAAGGCGACTAAAAGGGGCCTCGGGTTCACTGGGCGACAAGGGGGCCTGAGTCGTCCACCAAAGTGGACCCGGGAAGAAGGCGACATCGGCTGGCCCGTGTCGCCTTGCACTGCGAGACGTGCACCGGGACGTGCTCTCCTTGAGCACAGTGCAGAGGGGCTCCGGTGCGTTCCACTGGAGATCCCGGAGCACCTTGTCATGCACCGAGAAAAGGGCCGGGGAGGTTTTAGTGGGTAAAAACCCCACATAACCACCACCTTCCCCCCAGAAGGCGGGTTATCTTTTTGAAGATTTCCTCCCCGTAAACAGAAAAAAAAAAGTTACATAGTACGCTAGTTACGTGCTGATTTGCCACGTGCTCGGTGGTGAAGGAAAACATCGTGAGGAAACCTGCATGTCTTAGAAAATTTTTCTAAATTATGTGAAGTCCGCTAATCCGCACTAGGGCCGCGTGGTGGACTATGCCCTTATAGTGTCTTCAGAGAGAAGACCTATGCCCAACAGTGGGACATATTATATATATATAAAGGCTGTAACTTTTTAACATGTTATAGTATATTTATTTAGTACGTGTTTAAGAAAATATTGTTATACACCTACAATATGTTTGGCTACCGCTGCGCGGTATAACTCGCGTGCTGGTTGATATTCGGGCGGGACTTTTTAAAAATAAGAAGACACGAATTACGATTCTCCTTTGTTTATTTCTGTAAACTCAATTTAACGATTTATCTGTACAATAAATGTATAACTGTGTGTGTGTTTGATGTTTTAACAATATATTTACCCGAACGAAGCGCTTTGATTCGTCTTTCATTATTCGTATAGCAAAGGTAACAATTAAACAAATAACAAGGCAAAATAATAAATAGTTACCCCTTGGATAAGGAGCGTTGCTGGTGTTACTTCGGCCACTTCTTCTTCCAGCGTCAACGCTTCCCGAAGTGGCATATAAGTTAGTTTAGCTTAGATTGTCCCAAATAGTTTAATTAATCAATTAATGAACAAGTCCACCTAACATCATTTATACTGTTACGATATATATGTAAATATATTATATGTAATACTTTTACAAACGTTTTGTCTCTTCATAATATTGTCAAATATCTCCTTCCGCCTTTTGTGTCATGCGGCACCCAAACATCAAGCTTTTTTTTGTATCCAGCCTTCTGCAGATGGTTTAAAATGGTTTGGTGACTAACTCCCATCTCCTGGGCGATGTCACGAGATGCCACATGCCGGTCTAACTCGATGTAGTCCATGATTTGATCGGTATTTGTCGTCACAGGTCTTCCGCCGGCTGGCTTATCCATGGTGTCGTTTTCACCGGCTCTGAATCGTCGAAACCATTACTCCGTGGTTCGAAGTGATAGAGTACCATCCCCCAAAACACCATTAATCTCACGGAACGTTTCTCTAGCGGATTTACCTTTAACGAAAGAAAACTTTAAAATAGCACGAATTTCGGCGTTAGTGAACTACATGTTTACACGTCTATAACTGTTTTTTTTTTTTTTATTCTTATATTGCAACCACAGACCTGTGTCCGTGCTCTTTTCTAATATACTTAAATTGTCTACTCTGCGTTTGTTAAAAAGTGCCACTTCTACAGTTACTATTTTCCTTATTATTTTTTTTTTTTTATTATATATATATAATGCCTGAATTTGGAGGTGGCCAGAGACCGCATCGGTTCACGCGTCGCAGACGCCCCGCTGCACTGCTATTAGCTTCTCCGCGACCGCTGTGTCCCTGCTTCTCATGGCCATTTTCAGGTTGTAATCCACTATCCTCTCCTTTGATGCGGCCATTGCCTTTGTCACCAGTCTTCCTGTGGCGTCGTCACAGTCATCTGTGTAATAGACACAGCTGACGGTGTGTCGGGATATCGCCACTACAGCATGTTGGACGCTGTCGTGCAGTTGCAGTTTTTTCGTCACTGTTCTGATGACCACCACTGATCCGTACGTGAGGCCTTAGGCCTCGTGCACGGTAAGGGTTGCGCGAACCTGCTGCGATCCATATCTCTGGTTGGAAAGGAATTTTTTTTCCGTCTGGGTGTATACCAGGTATAATGTGTCGGGGAGGGTTGGTATTATATTCGCGCCTTTGTAATTAGCTCACTTCGTTGAGGGCATATGCTACATCCATTGGATTCCTGTGAGTGCACAGTAATTCCTGGCTAATGGTGGTCACAAGACTTGGTCGAGTGTACTGCATTGGGAAGAGATTCTCGCGGTCGATGTAGGGAAGTTGGTTGTAGTCACCGATTAGCAGGATCTCTCTGGCTCCGCTAAGCCGTGTTGCCATCACTATAGCGACAAAATGGTTCATGAGGGCTTCGTCGACCATGAGTCGGTGGCATTTCTTTTTCCTCATGCCATTCACTAATATTGAGGCCATAGTGCGCACTTTAGTTTTTGCGTCGGCACCTATGTGTTCGGCTAGCTTTTCTCTGAGATCCTTTGCTGCCTCTGTTGTTGTGGTGACTACAACGTCCTTATCCGCGCTGAAGTGGTTAACAATCCAGGTTGTTTTGCCGCATCCAGGGACTCCGTTGACCCAAGTGATTTTAGGTATTGCCCAGGTTTCCCACGACACTCCAGAGTCATCAGTTCCCGATATGGTTTCGGCCATACTTAGGATCCGATCGTCCAGCATTATCTTGGTGCACCGAGCGGTCACCACTATGGGGTCTTCGGGTGGGGTTTTGAAAGTTGGTTTTCCTCTTGTCTTCGTCATTTCCTCATCCATCACCACGAAACCGGCTGTGCCACTGTAGGCCGCCATATGTTGGGTCATTTTCCCTTTTAGGACCGTGGATGTTTTGTTGTCATATATGGCAGCTTCGGCCTCCTCCAGCTTGACTCTCAGCAACTCCTCGATTCCCAGGTGATATGTGTGCAAGATGTCTCTGCACAGCTCGAAGTTTATTTGTCTTGTTGCTGTTGTGAGTGCCTTGAACTCAAGGAAGGCATTGATTATGTGGCCCCGCGGTCCCGTTGACGGATGAAGAATTGGCGGACTGACACGTCCCTGTCTGGGTGTTGGGGTAGTGGTTTTTTGTTTTCTTTTCTTCGGAGCCTCTCTGGTGAAGTTTTCGACTGCCATTGCTGTTTTGTTGGCTTGTGTTAGGCTTCGGACCTTGCTCTTTACTATCTCAGGTAAGCTGTGAGCCACTGCACTTAGCGTGTTCAGCATTGTGCTTGCTGCGCTCTGATCCTGGCTGTTGGTGGTTTTTAGCCTGGTTCTAGATTTTTCTTCGGCCGTTTTCAGCTGCAATCTTTCCGATCCGCTTAGTGTCCTCGGATTGACCAATGGTTGTCCCCAGCTGTCTATTGGGTTAGCCGCCGTTGCTGAGTCGTATTTTTTGAGAAAACTTAAATTCTCTCCCCTGTCCTCGTATACGACTACCTCGTGTTTTTCCGAGGCTTTGATACAACCAATGTGATCTGCGGTTAGCCCCTTCTCGTGGAGGATCACCATTGCGTCCACACTTATTATGCGGGGGCAGATGACTGCTGCTTCCTCCTCTGTCTTCCCTATCTCGTTTAGCAGTGAGCATGCTTGATTGAAAGGGGTGTTAGTCTCATTCCATGCGAACAGCATGATTGTTTTATTCCTAGATCTTACTATTCGACATATTTGGTTGGAGACTTTAACCTCTGTCAGCATGTTGTAGGTTTTCCTTCTCATGCTCGTTTTATGCGTGCTGCCATTGAGTAAGTTAGCGAGGCCCGGCGCAATTTTGATGTGGCTGCGACTTCCTGTCGTCATACAAAAGCTTATCCCGAGTCTTTCTGAGTTGTCGTCCATGAAGAGGGCTACTCCGTGAGTTCGCAGGCCTTGTTTTCCCTTTTCTGCGTGCTGTTGGAGCAGTTGCCTTAGATTGGTCTTGGTGATAGGGATTAGATTAGGCATTGTGATTTGCTGCGGTGTGTGTTGTTGTGTTTGTGCGTGTGTGGGGGATGCTGTGCTGTTTCTTCTGGCTGCTATGCGGAAAGTGGTTTCCGCATAAGCCAGGAATTGCGTCCTTTTGTCGTCGTTGTCAATTACTAATTTTAATTCGTCTTTTCTCAGTTTCGTGTCAATTTTTGCTTCTAGATCGTATCTAGCCGCCGCGAAACGGGGCACTCCAGTATCACATGCCACACTGATTCGTTGATGTTTGCGTCGCACTCACATCCGGGGCTATCATTTAGCTTAAACCTATGTAAGTACTCCGCAATTCCTCCGTGTCCTGTCAGTACTTGCACTTGAAGGGGCGTAGGCTTTGTCTTCCTCATTGTCCGATATGCCTTTTCGACATTTGGTAGGAAGATTTTGGTGACTGCGCCAGTGCTAGAGGAATCATAGCGGTCCTGGCATTTGCGAACCGACTCCTCTCTGATCTTTTTCTTAACATAGGATAGGGAACCTTGTCGTAGTCATGTGCCCGTCCTCCCGGAGCGCCGCTTCTTTCGCCAGTTGATCCGCTCTTTCATTCCCTTCTGTTCCTACATGCGCTCTCAGCCAGAACAGTCGTATCTCCCTTCCCTCTTTGTTGATCTCCCCTATATTTTCCTTTATGGATTTAACTAGGGGGTGGCTGATCTCGGGGCTTCTCAGCAGGTCGAGTGAGGATCTCGAGTCACTCAAGATATTGACGACTGGTTCCGTCCTTGATCTTGCCAGCTGCGTTGCTCTGTAGATTGCGTATAGCTCGGCTTGAAACACTGTGCAGGCTGCGTCCAGACTAAAGGTGGCGTTACTCGACTCCTTACCTCCTTCCCACCATGAAAATGCAGCTCCGACCCTCCCTTCTATTTTGCTGCCATCTGTGTATACTTGAGGGCCGACAATTTTATTGGTGACCATGGTGTTCGGGTCCGTGTTTTCAAGGAGCTCGTACTTTGTTGTTAGTAGATTTGAGGGATGAGGTTTGCCCAGACAGTTTGGTCGATGTTCTAGCTCTCTTCCTGGTGGCAAGTAGTCCAGCGAATTTTTCTTCTTTGCATTGTAAAGGCTGGATGCTTCTTTTATCCTCAGGTCCAGCGGTAGCAGACCCGAGATAGCCAATGCGGATGTTAGCGAAACCGTTCTGTAGCTCCGACAGATCTTCTGTGCGAAACTCCTCTGCAACGTGTTGAGTAGATCTTTTATCATTTGAAGTTCCGTTGCTGAGGACCACGCACTCGAAGCGTACATCACAATGGGCTCTACGACTGCTACGTATATTGTTCTTGTTATTTCACCGTTTAGACCCCATGTAACCTTGCTTGCGCGTGCTAGTTGTTTGTAGATATCGGCTGCTTTCTTGCATACTGCCACGACATGCGATTTGAAGGTAAGTTTCTGGTCTATGATGAGTCCAAGGATTTTTATTTCATGAACTAGATCCACTTTTTTGCCGAGCATGTGTAGCTTAGGAGGCTCGAACTTTAGTTTCTTTGTCACCACCATGGCATTTGTTTTGTGTGGGGCGAAGTTTAACTTATTTTGAGTTCCCCATTCCACTACACTCTCGAGGGTGGCGTTAGCCCGTCTCTCCAGGGCATTCATTGATTTGCCCGTGAATACCAGGACAACATCATCCGCAAAGGCCTGGCAATATACCCCATCGCCCGTTAGTCGATTCAGCAGCGAGTCTAGAATAATATTCCAAAGGTTGGTCCTCCTATGGATCCTTGGACGCATCCCTTTGTGGTTTCCTTCTCGCTTGATTCTCTGGCGTAGTTGACTTTGACCTTTCGGTCACTGAGGTATGAGCAGACCATTCTATAAATGTTTATAACTTTTGAACGCAATATCCAAACTAATTATGCATAGCGTCGTTTTGTAGGTTATGTCAAGACCTTTCAAATTATGTATAGTTTTGCTAGATACGAGCTCTGTAGCGCTTTGTACATAGCCGCGAAATTCAAAAGACAAAAGGCGGAAGGGAGATATTTGACAACCTATTATATATATATATATTTATACCTATATTATATGTATGTATGTATGTTTGTATGTAAATATTTATTATCAGTATTTAAGTATATCTACTTTTATAAACTCCCGCCGCTTCTTTTCATTATTCCTTTCCATCCAAAGGTTGCCGCCCATTGTTTATGTATTTTAATTATATTTTCTTTCTTTATTTTAGTTCATAAGTGTAAACAATAAAGAGTTTATAAATAAAATAAATAATAAATCAGTGTGGTTCGGCCCGGGCGCCCTCGGACCGAATTGCTTACACGTAACATAGTAACCGTCCAAGCCGAGTTTACACATGTTTTCACGTTTGTCCCTTTCTAACCAAGTCCAGCTATAACCTAACTAGCGCGTACCGTGTGAAGTGTGTTTACCGTGAAGCTCCGTGTCGCTCCGCGTTCAAAAATCTAAGTGTCGGGTTTTTCGCGAAAAGTGAACAGTGCGATACATCAAAAGACGCGGAAAAGAGTGACGTACACAGCGGTGAAATTAGTTTTAACCGCAAAGTTTTAGTTTAAAAGTTATAGACAAAAGTGGAAAAGTTAAAAATTTTAAAGTTTAAGTGCGTGCGCCGGTCGATTAGTCGCCTTGACCCACACCTTTTAAGTGTAGGAAGAAAGGCCTTGACGAGGACTACACCTGAGAAAAAATTGACATTTTTCCCGATAGAAACGGGAAAGATATAACGTAAAAACCTACATAACCTCCAACACGAGGTCAGCGATCCAGACCCGTGCCACCACTTCTGGAGGCGGATCGCGGTAGCAGACATCGGGAAGACACCGGAACAAAAAGAAAAATTAAAAATTAAGTGGATAAAATAAAAATTATTAACATTGAAAATTTGTAAAATTAGGCAATAAAGTACTGATAAAAATTGTATAGAAAATAACTATTTATGTAAATCATATAGACTACATTTAAAATAGTATTAAAATATCTAAGTTATTAACGTTGTACAAAAAACGAAAGTATAGATAAAAATACTGTGTGCGACGGACGCGCGACTTATTTACAAAGTGACTGCTTTTAGAGCTGAGTAAATTAAGTAATTTCTTAAAAATTGAAGTAGTAAAAATAAGACTTCACGAATATCTACCTAGTAAAACTACAGAAAAGACGCTCTAAAAGGACAAGGTAGTTTTTAAAATAAAAATTATTTATAACTTATACAAACCTATTGATATTATATTTACAAACTATTTACAAATTGACTAGCTTTTGACTGCATGTTAAACTATTTACAACTTTATACTTTAAATTATTGACATATCATATACATTGACTAGAGTAGTAACTTAATCTAGTTTATTGACGCGTTCCCCCTATAGAATGTTTGGGATACGCACCCCAACCAAGAAAGCGGAAGGAAGTATGAGGGATCAGGCCACCGACCCATCCACGAGCCAGAGGGAAGCATCTGAGGGGACTTCCAGAGTAAGAAGGAGTGTAGGGGAATGGGAATCGGCAGCGACGTCGGCAAAGACCGCGAAAGCTGCCGGTTTACACACCACCCCCCCAAAAATTGGGAAGGTGAGCCGACCAAGAGAGGAAGAAAGAGAGAGTAGAAGGATACAGTCACAAGGAAAAACGGTAGGTGGACCGGCCGGAGAAGGACGAAAGGAAGCTCCAAAGGCTGCCCCACCGAAAAGAACCAACAGGGTGGCGGAGGCGAAAGCATGTCTTCTTAAGGCAAAACTAAATTTAAAAGAATCGCGTAATCTCAAAAAAGAGATTAGGGACGAAGTTGAAGGAGCGATCGAAAGGCTGTACCAGCTGGTCAAGGATGCTGAAAGGGCCAACGCCACCCTAAAGGGAAACATGAGTGGGATGCAGACGACTGGAGGGAATAGGACAGAAGAAGAATTGGATGAAAGTGAGCCGGAAGGAATACATTTGGGTGAAAGGTACCTGAAAGAAAGAGACCTGAAAGAAAGATTAGATAAGTTAGAAAGGAATATTATAATGAGAATAGATGAGCAAAAATCCAGCATAGAAAAGAATTATAAAGCATTAGAAAGAATGAATGAGGAACTAAAAATGGGAAAGAATACTTATGCTAGTGTGACGGCCGGTCCACCGCCGAGGTTGGCGCCACAGGGGTGCATGGTAATGCACTCGGTGGCGATCACCTCGGCGAATGAACGGGAGACAGGGGACCAGATCATTGAAAAGGTCCGGAAGGCTGTAAATGCGAGAGAGGGAGGAGTGAGAGTGGATCAAGTAAGGAAGGGTAGGGATAGAAAGGTGATTTTGGGGTGTAGTACTAGGGAAGAGTTAGGGAAAGTAAAAGAGAGGATAGGAAGAATGGGAAAGGATCTGAGGGTAGAAGACATTAAAAATAAGGACCCGCTGATTATCCTCAGGGACGTGTTAGAAGTTAACACCAACGAGGAGATCATTAAGGCCATACGCTCCCAAAACAGACACATACTTGGGGATGTCAGCGGGGACGAGGAAAGAATGGAAGTACGGTACCGCCGGAGAACGAGGAACCCACACACAGCACACGTTGTGTTGAGGGTCTCTCCTCAGATCTGGCGGCGGTTAACATCTGCAGGAGCGGTGCACGTTGACCTCCAGCGAGTCCGGGTAGAGGACCAATCTCCGCTGGTACAGTGCTCCAGATGTCTGGGGTACGGACACAGCAAAAGGCTGTGTACCGAGACCTCGGACATCTGTAGCCACTGTGGAGGTCCTCACCTGAAGGCGGAATGCGAGGAATGGCTCGCTGGAGAGACACCGACCTGCAGAAACTGTGTTAAGGCAAAATCCGAGCGGAGGGACCACAACGCCTTCAGCACGGACTGCCCGGTGAGGGTAGGTGGGAGGTCTTAGCAAGATCGACCATCGCCTATTGCTGAGGTCGTCAGGGCTGTCCATAGCGAACGGCTCCACCAATATGGCGTCATCCAAGTCAACTTGCAGAGGAGTAAAACTGCAACGGCTGAACTTATGACCGAAGCGGTCTCCCGCAAGTTGAGCTTGGCCATAGTGCAAGAGCCTTATATCGGGAGGATAGGGGAGATGAAACAATATACAGGTGTACGGACAGTACAATGTGCGAGAAGCCCTAACTCCGATCAGGTTATCAAAGCCGCCATTGTGCTGTTCGACGGGACCATCCGGCTCACTCAGTGCCCTGATCTAACAACCTGCAACATTTCTGTTGCCAGGCTGGGGATTGGGGACCGGGAGGTTGGGGTGGTTTCCGTTTACCTTGAGGTGATCGACCTCTCGCCCCTATCTTAACGATATAACGGCCGCGGTCGTGGGACTGGGCACAAGAGACGTGATATTGGGCGGGGACGTGAATGCATGGAACACTTGGTGGGGAAGCCGGAAGACAGACAGGAGAGGAATAGAGGTGGCCTCGACGCTCGACGAGCTAGAACTCCACCTCTTAAACAGGGGTACCGATCCTACATTCGATACCGTCAGGGGCGGCAGGAGGTTTACCAGCTGTGTGGATGTAACGGCATGCTCGGCGGCCCTCCTGGACAGGGTGGTGGGGTGGCGCACTCAGGATCAGGTGATAACCTCCGACCACAGGGCAATCCTATTTGAAATTAAGTTAGTAAAAAGTACAGTTAAGGAAATTAAAAGTCAAACTAAGAAATATAATACGAAAAACGCAGATTGGAGCGAGTTCCGAAAGGAACTCGCCCAAATCTGGCAGAATGGGAACTTAAGGAAGGAAAGGATAGAAAATATTAGCAACATAGAGGAAATAGATGAATTTACGGAAATTATTACAAAATATATACAAGAATGTTGCGATAAAAATTTCAAGAAAGTAAATAATAAAAAATTCATAGGATTGCCCTGGTGGACGGAGGAACTCACGAATCTGAAAAAGATCGTCGTGCGCCTTAAGCGCAGAATATCTTACGCAGCCCCTGTCCGCAGGGCCTGGGTCGTCGAGCAATATCTTAAGGCCAAGGAGGAGTATCTCCATGAGATGAAAAAAGCGCAGACCGCCAGCTGGAGGGCCTTCTGTGGCCAGCAAGATAGAGAGTCGATGTGGGACGGTATATACAGAGTGATACGACGCACGGCGGTGAGACAAGAGGATGTTCCTCTGGTACGAAATGGAGTAGTACTGGGAGGGGAGGAGTCAGCCAGGCTGCTGTCGGACACCTTCTATCCGGATGATGATCCGGAGGACGACGACGCGGAGCACAAGCTAATAAGAGAAAAAGCCAATAAAATAAACGATGGGCTGCATGATAAGACATGCAGCCCACTTTTCACAAGAGGCGAGCTGATGTGGGCCGCGTCGTCGTTCAATCCGAAGAAGGCACCTGGCTTGGACGGCCTAACCTCCGACATCTGCCGCGCAGCCATCACTCTGGATCCTGACCTTTTCCTAGCGCTTTTTAATAAGTGTCTAAGTCTTTCCTACTTCCCTGCGAGGTGGAAGGTCGCTGCGGTAGTGGTCATACGGAAGCCCGGAAAGGAAACCTACACAAACCCCAAGTCGTACAGGCCCATAGGTCTCTTGCCGGTCCTGGGGAAGATCCTCGAAAAAATGGCGGTGCAGCGAATCAGGTGGCACACGGTGCCCCTGATAAGCGACCGCCAATTCGGGTTTATGCCACAGCGTAGCACCGAGGACTCCCTCTGCGCCATGATGCGGCACTTGAACGATGGGCTTCTTGAAAAGAAGCTCATGGTTCTCGTGTCGCTGGACATAGAGGGGGCATTCGATAATGCGTGGTGGCCTGCGATCAGACTCAGGCTGGCGGAGACCGGTTGCCCGGTGGACCTGAGGCGCCTGATCGACAGCTATCTTAGCGACCGATCAGTGCGCGTAGGGTTCGCCGGTGCGAAGTGCGTCAAACGTACGACGAAGGGATGCGTGCAAGGATCCATAGGGGGACCTACGCTGTGGAACCTGCTGCTGAATCCCCTTCTTACCGCTTTGGAAGAGAGGGGGGTGTACTGTCAGGCTTTCGCTGATGACGTTGTGTTAATATTCTCGGGTGGTAACGCCCTGGAGGTGCAAAGGGAGGCTAATCCAATCCTCGAGTATGTTCGGAGGTGGGGGTCAGAAATAAGCTAAACTTCGCACCCCACAAGACCCAAGCGATGGTGGTGACGAGGAAGCGGAAGTATGACTCACCACTTCTGAGCATGGGCGGGAGGATTGGTCTCTCTAAAGCATCAAGATCCTCGGTCTCACAGTGGACAGCGGGCTCACCTTCAATGCGCACATATTGAATGTGTGCAAGAAGGCTCAGGGCCTGTATGGCCAACTGTCGAGAGCTGCGAGGGTCTCCTGGGGGTTAAACCCCGAGGTGATTAGGACGATATATACGGCGGTGGTGGAGCCGACGATCATGTATGCCTCGGCAGCATGGGCGTCGGCGACACTAAAGTCTGCCAAGAAGCAGCTGGGAGCTGTGCAGAGGGGTTTGTCCAGAAGATCATCAGATCCTATAGGACCGTCTCCTGCATTCAGCCCTACTACTCGCTGGAGTGCTTCCGCTGGATGTCAGGATCAGGGAAGCGGCCTCTCTTTATGAGATAAAGAGAGGCATATCCAGTCGGGAGGTGAAGGACAGGAGATAGAGTCCAGGACACCCTTCGCCGAGATGCCTCACCCAGCCGAAAGGGTCGAGCTGGACGATCCTGCCTGGAGGATGGCGGGGAGTCGCTTGGGCAAGACGAGGCTACCGTCCGTATATATACCGACGGTAGTAAAATAGACGGGAAAGTCGGAGCGGCACTGTCCATATGGACCGGTGCTGCCGAGACGAGTACCCGAAAACTCAAGCTGAGCGATTACTGCACCGTCTACCAGGCGGAGCTGCTTGCACTCAATGAAGCGACTAAGTGGGCACTTCGGCATTCTGCACGGCACTACAGAGTCTATTGCGACTCCAGGTCCGCTCTCCAGACCGTGATAAATCCGGATTCCCTCCATCCTCTTGCGGTCAACGCCCGGCGGAACATCGGCCAAATGAGAGAGGAGGGCAAAACCTTCTCCCTCACATGGGTGAAGGCCCATGTAGGAGTGGAAGGGAATGAGAGAGCGGATGCACTTGCAAAGGAGGCCGCAACTAAGACAAAAGGGCCCCGTTTACGATCGGTGCCCAGTTTCATTTGTCAAGAGACAGATCCGTTTGGAGTCGATTGACGAATGGAACGAGAGGTACCGAGAAGGTGCGACAGCCTCCGTGACCAAAATCTTCTTCCCGGACGCTGCTGAAGCATATCGTACGGTGCGAAAGATTGATTTGGACGCTCTAACGGTGCAGGTGCTCACGGGACATGGCGGGTTTTTCCGAATACCTGAATCGCTTCAGGTGTAAGGAGAGCCCGTCGTGCGCCTGTGACAACACCAGCACTGAGGACATCATCCACCTCCTGTTGGAGTGTCCAATCAACGCGGCTGAAAGATATGATCTGGAAGAGAATACGGGAGTGGCAATAAAGGTTGACAACTTAAAAATTTAGTTGGTAATAAGGATACCAGAAACAAATTCTTATCCTACTGTAAAAAAGTCGCAGAAAAAGTTGTAAAGAGGAACAAAACCAGCATCTAAGGAGCTCTTTACATGATTGTAGAGCAAGAGTTGTAGAGAGCCCAAACATAGAATAAAGTAGAGTATAAGGAAATGTATAAAATAGTAAGTAAATAAAATGTAATGAAAGAGGAAAATATAGAAAATAAGAGTAACAGAATTGTATAATAAAAAGAAGTCAAAAAGAAAAATTTAATAGAGTAAAAGTGTAAGAATAAAATAGTAATAATAATAGAAAATAATAATAAGTGCAACAGTAAAAGTAAAATAATATAGAAATAGAAGATAGACAATAAGAGTGACTGTAAAGTATATTTCTTTGTGTGTGTGTTAACAAGAGATGGAAGAAAGTGATGAGTGAAAACATCCCTAACCACCCACGTTGGGGGAACTAGCTATAGCATAGGCAGACTATGCTCAGAGAAAAATATGACAAGGGGCAATAAACTCTGATTTCTAGCAAATAAGTCAGTAGTCCTGCCTCATGCCACATTTAAAAAAAAAAAAAACCAAGTCCAGCTACTCACCCCATGTCTCTTCCCAAGTCTTTGTTCCATTACCAGATGTAAATAATCGATAATAAATTCTAATGTTTAACGATAATGGTTATCTATGAAGCTTGACGTTGACGCACTTGCTTAGTATCTGGCAACATTCAGGTCATACGCGCGATCTAATGACCTATGGCATAATTCCTGTGATCTTCCATTACGTACAGAATGTTGAATAGGTAAATATTTCCGTTAGTTGTTATCACTGTTGTTGGTCGTTTGGGTGTATCTATGCATCTAAGTCCTAGATCAGATCACCAACAGTGAATAAATGACGGTTACCACCACGGTTCGTCTTGGTG
The DNA here is from genome assembly GCA_029286785.1 of Meandrusa payeni. Lineage (NCBI taxonomy): Eukaryota > Metazoa > Arthropoda > Insecta > Lepidoptera > Papilionidae > Meandrusa > Meandrusa payeni. The sequence continues at coordinate 6,720,552 of JAGSMX010000023.1, forward strand.
AGTTATGTTTCATAGCAGACTATTATTTCCTGCAAACAGTAGTCCTTTTTTTATGTGCTCAATATGAAAAAATGTGCAAAAGAAGAACTCAATAGCAAAAGGCATTGTCTACCTTGGGGCTGTGTAGCGCTAAAGGAACGGCTGCAAGCTAGAACAATAATTGCCTTTAAGTCAAACGATGATATCGGTCGTGGGGTTAAGTCCGATACTGAAATTTACATTTTAAGTAATCAGGAATGGAAACAAATGGATCACGTAAAATAAGAAAAAAAAATACAGACGAATTGAGAACCTCCTTTTTTGAAGTCGTTTAAAAATATATATATATAAAAGAGAAAGTGTGTGGGTATGTTCCATGTAGGCTCCGAAACGGCTGGACCGATTTCAATGAAACTTTCAGGGAATCTTCAGATTTACCTGTAAAGTTTGGTGACGATCGGAGCACTTCTCTTTTTGAACTGTCATACAGCTTTTATTTACTATGATGATATTCTATTGTTTTATAACCCAAATTTGTATTGACACAGGCGTTGTGTATATTTATGTCATTATGAACCATATTGAAGTACAATGGAGTATAATGAAGTATACTGAAGTATATTAAAGGTTATAATTAAGGATTTTGAAGTGTTCAAGTTATAGCGCCGTGAATGTACATGATATCTACATTCGGTTTATCTTCACCCACTCGAGAATACAATAGAAAAGAATGAATACGGAGAGAAATGAATAATTTAATATATTGTGTTAAATTAAATATTTAATGATGTAAGTTGAACTAAACATGAATCAATTTGCAATGACCTCTCCATTGAACCATATGTCATCTCAGAAATTTTAAGAAAAGAAAGCTGCATCAAAAATCCATATGTACTCGATATGGATTTTGAATGAGTTGATTGTAAATAACCTCAAAAAGATAAACAGCGAAGAAACAGACATTTAGCACTTAACTTAAACTTCTCGTTCAATTTTACTGGGCAAACTTAAATCTTTCTCCTCACGCAAATACATAATTATATTACGCGAATCACTCCAAATAATGGGAATCAAACTAAAATTACGTCATTTGGAATCGTATGCCATTAGCAATTCCAATCGACTTCTATTTCATAATTTAAAAAAAATGATGTAAGTTTATTGTTTAAATAAAATAAAGCAAAATCCAGCCCGGCGAAGCGGGCTGGGTACCCTAGTATTAAATAGCCTAATGGTTTAGGGTACGGCCTGCAAATCGTAAGGTCGTGGGTTCGAATCCACCATTGGACGATTGCCGTGAACCATGTCCTAGCACAAGCTTAAGCTTAGTTGGAATGGTTAACAAGATTGTTAGTAATATTTCTAAAAGAAAAAAGAAATATTGCTAGCTTTCTTTTAAAAAAAGAAAAAAAAATAAAGTACTAAGTGTTCTGAAGTGTTCTTTGATCAGATATTGGAAGCCCTTAAAAAAACACCAGAGAAATGCCACTAGCATTTGTTGTTGTTGCTCTTGGTGGACTTTTTATGAAGATCTGCCCTTGTCATCTCATTTGTGGCAACAGCAGAAGTCATTCCGAATCAGAGTCATAATTACATTGACGACTTCATAACGTGTTACATTATATCGTGTTAACGAGGAGCGCAATATTTCAAGTTTGCAGCGGTGTAGGGATGCTGTTTAAATAATTAAGATACGGCACATCCTGCAGATGTTCTCAAATGATAGGCCGTGCAGGGCAACCAGTCTTCGACAGGCGGTCGGATGCTTGAGCTGTAATCACACAAACACACACATACATACTACACTACACATTCGCATCAATTCTCGTGTTGACTGTAGTTCTTTTCCTTTTTTCTTTTTGCACACTTTTTATTTAAAAAGTAAATGTACGCAGGGTTTGCTGATTGTGACTCATGAAGGCATTGTCCTTCAGTCCTTGTCCTTAGAGTCTCCTTTTTTTTGTTTACGGGGGCGAAATCTTCAACAAGATATGGGGTAACTTGTTGAAGTTATGTTGGGTTTTTACCCAATAAAACCCCCCCGGGTCTATAGAGGCTCGATTTTATAAAAATTGAAATTGACCAAGAAAGTCAATTCATCAACTTTTTTATAAATCAAATAATTGCGTCATATGGTTGCTTAGTCGATATCACACGTTAGAAAAAGATATAGCGCGTGGAGATAGGTTTTATTGGGTTCCAAAAGACATTGGTAGAACATGCAGGAGGAATCAATCACAAAGTTTGAATCAAAAAGATGGTGTAGTTATTCGATTAAGGCTAGGAATCACTGACGGGTTTGAAGAGCATGTTGTGTTGAGTTCGACGAGCAAGACGAGACGAGACGACAATGTATGAAAAAAAAAACGGGGAAGCTTCGGCCATCCAGGTCCTTAATATCAATTGTGTCGTAAAGTCTCTGATATACCAGACACGGTTGCGTGTCCGGGGGCCATCAATTACCCGGTATTGGTCAATTGACGGGCGGCGGCGTCCGATTGTGACATTGTCTGTACGTTTATCCGTGTGTCGCGCCGTATCCTGGATGTCGTCGCGTGTCCATTGCCTGTTCAACCTCCCGCCAATGAGACAATTGTGTAAGCACGAATGTTACAAGGGTTGGTCATTTCCAAATGCGATCGTCAACTGGAACATTACAGAAGTAATCAATTTTAAATTTTGACATATGTCAAAGACCTATAAGACAGTTACGTACAGTAACGTTCCCAATAGACGACAAAGAAAAATATTAAACCTAAAACCTAAACATAGAACGAATCTGAAGGTACACTTTCCTTTGTTTTTTTTTGGACGAACACAGTTTGCCAGAAAAGCTGGCCTTGACTGCTTCACCGCATTGAGAGGTGGCATAGCTCTTAGGTCTCTTAGCCTGAACCTCTATTAGGTAGTAACTCGACACAAGGGTCCTCCGGTGAGGGGTAACCTCGGTTTGGACGGTTACTATTTTTACGCGTTAGCAGTCCGATCCGAGGGCGCCCGAGAGGGGAACCACGAGAACCACGACTTGGTCGGTAGCTATTTTGTTGACTCTAACTTTCCTTTGTACCGGATGTACATTTATTTATACCTATATTATATGTATGTATGTATGTTTGTATGTAAATATTTATTATCAGTATTAAAGTATATCTACTTTTTATAAACTCTCGCCGCTTCTTTTTATTATTCCTCTCCATCCAAGGGTTGCCTGGAAGAGATCGCTTTTAGCGATAAGGCCGCCCATTGTTTATGTTTTTTTATTATATTTTTTTTTTTTTTATTTTAGTTCATAAGTGTAAACAATAAAGAGTTTATAAATAAATAAATAAATAAATACTCTATTTATAGGGATTAGTGACATTGATTTAGCGGTAACATCTGTAAATAGGATTAAAAAATATTTGCTCTATGTAAATATGTAACTTTTTTTTATACTTTCTAAGCAAGTGCTTGACTACGATGCTACCTGATGTTAAGTGGAAATGCAGTCCTGGATGGTAAGGCGCATAGTAAATGCCTATTCACTCTACTCTTGAAAATACCCACATTGTAATCGAAAGGAAAGACGGACGCGGGCAAACTATTTAGTCCTTTGCTATACGAAGAATGAAAGGTGGAACGGGGATGGGGGAAGAAGATCATGTAGTTCCTGAGCACACTCTCCAAAATGCAGTCTTAATTTATTTAATACATTTTACAAGTAAAATTTACACAATAAAGCGCATCCCAAAAACCTATCCCAGGTTTGTCTGGATGCTCAGCATTCAGTTCATTTTTACAATATTAGTGATATGAAAAGAGAACACCGCTACACCTCGTCACGAGCCGTTGCGACCATCCTTTGCAAAACGAACGCACACACCCATCGTAAGCGAAGACGCCTCTTGCAAGTTAAATCAATCAACTTATGCCTTAAAATTTAACGTTTTATTTTTTTTACTTTTTTAAACAAAAATATGATTTTTTTTTGCTATTTATTTCTTTGTTAGTTAATTTTTCTTTTTAGAAATTAGTGTTGCTTACGTTGTATGTATTTGTGAATGCTGTTTTCCTATAATTATTAATGCAATTATTAGGTATTTGTGGGTATATTAAATTAGCATAGTATAATTGTCATACCATATCTGATATGACATAAAGATATATGTATGACATAAAAATATAACATAAACATATATAAAAATATGGCAGCTCAGAGAACTGAGTGGCGGAACCTCATAAGGGAAAGGGTGTACGCTTTTGAGCAGAAGCGCAAGTCGGAATTAGACGACAAGCGTGACACCCTGAAGGCCCGACCACGAGCTGCCATATCCTACAACATCAATAACGGTGTGCTTACGTGCTCCCAATGCGGGCACACTTTTACAAGGAAGAGTGGATATGCAAGCCACATGAGGGCACACTCAAGAGCCGCGTGACCTGGCTCATGACATAACAGTCCCGAAGCGTCGCCGTAGCCGAAATCGGCAGGACATCATCATCATCATCATAATTGTACTGTTGGAAAACCTTATTACATAAATAAAATAGAAATAAAGACACATTGTAGACAGGCAGTGGACAGTCTGGTCCTTATGGCGAGATGGTGGAGAACAGATACATTTGTGCGCTTGGCAGTCCAAGATCGTAGCATTCGCCTCCAGCGACACATCTCGAATGCGTTTTCTCTATCTTTCTCTTGATCGAATTGTCCATGTCTCGACTCCATACAGGCAGACACACTACTACATCATATAATTTGATATTGACGCTTCATCTCTTGTCATCAATCTAGTTTAAGATGGGAAGGAGGGGAAAAAATCTCTTGCGTCCTTTAATCGAGATAATTGAGGTAAACAGAGACAGTTTAAATTGTAGATTAGACTCGATGTATTATATTTGCATGCCGGTTAGGCGAAATATGCTAGTGCCTAACTAAAAATTATTTTTTGGCGAATAGTTCAAAGCAGAGGTCGTGGGTCATATGAATTATTCATATGCATGTTTACTTGTTTAGTAATTGACTATTTGCAAGTTTTTCACGGTGATAGTGCAACACGTTTTTTGTTGATGCATAAACGGTTACGTTTGTCCGAACAAGTGGCTAGTCGGAAATAACTTGACCTATTACAGCAGCACAGAGTATCGATAGGTCGGTCGCACGACTCATGTTATTAAACATTAGAGTAGTACTATGGAAAAATATTAACCGACTTCATAAAAGGAGCAAGTTCAATGTTCAATGATATTATGAAACCGGTCTATTACAATCATATCAATTATCATACCATCATTAAAAAAAACGTCAAATATTACACTCACGATTGGCGTGCTAGTAGTAAACTATAATGCTACCAATAAACTAACAGACTACTAAAACCCAGAGTTTCGAGTTTGCAAACCAATTGTGTACAAAATTAACTTTCATTGGCATCATAGTGATCCATATTTGCTAGTTTTAGTAGCCTTTTACTTTATTAGTGATTAGCCCCCATGATTTATCAAACGGCGTACGCCAGAGGTACGGTACTACAGTCGTATGTGTTAATATTTGACGTATTTGGTAATGATGGCTGTAATAGATCGGATTTATAATGAAATGTCCCTGGTAAATAGTAGATTCGGACCCTAGGCGAGGACGCGCATGTGTGCGAAAGCCAACAAGCGACAATAATGTACAAGAGGTACATTTTAGGGTCGGCGCAAGCAGGATATAACCCGCCCTTCCAGCACGTTTTAAAACCATAATAAACAGTGAGAGTAACTCACTCCCTTCATACTCATCCCTACACACACAAACACACTCACACACACATAACGATTACACTAAATTACATTATAAGTTTTTAATTTTACTAAATTTGTATTTGTATTTAGCTGTTTGGAGATGGGCGTTAACAGTTGCGACACAATTTTTACTACTGCGGCTATTATCGAACTGGTTTGTACATGAATTTTTGGTTTGAAATAAAATCATATATAAAAAAATGGCGCGTTAGGCTTTTCCCCAACTTAAAATAATTTTAACCCTAACTTAAATATTATTTTCTATTTGGACCCATGTTTGTTTCTTTCTTTGCACTTCATGTTTTAAAATTGGAACTTGATTTTCAAACAAAATAACAACTTTAAACTCATACAAATTAAAAGATATGTTAGGCAACTGGTTGAAGGAATTTGACTATGAAAAGTGTGAAAAATTAATATTATGATTTATGGTACACACACACACACACTATATATAATATATATAATTATTATGTTAAACAAATGTATATTTCTAATATGTGCACAATTGCAACATAATGGGTGGGTACTGTTTCCTAAGACAGGTTTTCCTAGTTTAGGAGACAGGACGACAATTTATTTAGTGACATAGCTGTATGTGTGAACAATAATGATATGCGAGGAATCTCTTAAATATCGTATAGAAAAATGTTTTTGACTATGACCGTCCAAGACTAGGTAAGTACTCCATAACGACTCTAATTTAGAAGAATATACGCGCCAGTAAAGTTACTTCGGATACAGGGCGCGCTTTGAAGCCTTTAATTATTAGTTTATTTATAAATCGTTTTTGTGTTTATTCGTAAATATAGTTATAATTGAGGACCAAAACAGGAAATAGTTATAACTCGATTACTACAAGGGCAATTTTTTTATAAATTTTCCACGCTAATTGTACACCATTAACCTAATCTAGAGGTGAACAACAAAGCTCCGCGAGGTCGCTGAAGATGTATGACAAATCGGCCGATGTATTTATCTTATAATATATCATCAGATGTGCAAGGATTATGGCCATGACATGTGTTGCAAACAGTTATCCATTTTTTTTCGCTCTAAGGCTTATGTTTCACGGTCATGACATATTTCAACAGATTCAAGAATATCAATCACTTAGGACAGAGGTCTCCAACCCGCGGCTTGCAGGCCAAATGCGGTTAGAATTTTTTTTTTTTAAAAGAAAGCTAGCAATATTTCTTTTTTTTTCCTGAAATATTACTAACAATCTTGTTAACCATTCCAACTAAGCTTAAGCTTTGCTAGGACATGGTTCACGGCAATAGTCGAATGGTGGATTCGAACCCACGACCTTACGATTCGCAGGCCGTATCCTAAACCATTAGGCTATTGACGCTTCAATTAAAATTAGTGCAGGCACGAAATACTGTCTTGCTTTGTAGACGAGGAAACGTAATTTACTGTCATTTAAACTAAGGTTTCTGTGACAAAAGCATGCTAGAGATCGAAGCGTCAATAGCGCCTAATGGTTTAGGGTACATCCTGCGAATCGTAAGGTCGTGGGTTCGAATCCACCATTGGACTATTGCCGTGAACCATGTCCTAGCACAAGCTTAAGCTTTCGTTGGAATGGTTAACAAGATTGTTAGTAATATTTATGAAAAAAAAATATTGCTAGCTTTTTTAAAAAAAAAAATTTAATCCTAAGCGAAGCTTTAATTAAAACATTGGCTACTTTGAATTAAATATTAATTTTTTATCGTTATTTTGAGTGAAAAGGTTGCTGACCCATGAGTTTATTTTTTTCAATAAAGGGCAACCGCAGACTTGTGTCCGTGCTCATTTCTAATGTACTTTAATTGTTTTGTTAATAAAAGTATTACCTCTACTACATTTTTTTTATAATGCCTGATTTTTGAAGGTGGTGTTGGACCCCTGATTTAGGACTATCAAGGTGATCTCTTTAGTTTTTTTTTCTTATCGTATAGGGGGAAAATGAGCAACGACTCTAGAATTAGAGTCGTTGTTAGTTAATACTAGCGTACTCAGTCCGCTTGGCCGGGCTAGATTTTGATTTATTTTATTTAAACAATAAACTTACATCAATATATATTTAATTTAACTCTCACAATATATTAAATTATTCATTTCTCTCCGTATTCATTTTCCTATATTCTCTTCTCGAGCGGGTGAAGATCATTACATACACCCATGTATACATCAGCAAATACAATATCATTCTTATCATTTATACAAATCATATCGGACTCAAGTTAATATCAGAAATAAAATTACGACGTATGCCTAGTTTGACAGTTCCAAAAGAGGAGTGCTCCGATCGTCAGATTATTCGCCAGGTCAATTTGAAGATTCTCTGAAAGTTTCATTGGAATCGGTCCAGCCGTTTCGGAGCCTATTTGAAACATATCCACACTTTCTCTCTTATATATATGTGTAGATTATATACGATTACAAAACATGTGGATGATGGTGGTCTATCTGATAGTTCTGTTGTGCCACTATAGATCTCCGATGGCGTACAACTGACACTCTAATATTGTTTCAATTGTTAATATTTGATAATCTCGTGCATAATAAATTCTTCCGAATATGCACTTACATTGCAATCATAATAAGATATTAATAATAATAAAAAAAAAATTAGATTTCAGTGTTTGGTACAATGACAATAACATTCTAATCGGAAGTTTGTTTCAGTGAAAATTCAGTTTTAATAGCCGTACTCTAGGCCAGTACCAGTTTTATTATAGTAAAGATAGATGCCGTCACGCTAAATAAGGTAGAGACACATTGCAATTTATAAGCTGTCTCCCATGAGTCAAGCCGGTTTTTAAATTGCACCGTGCGAAGGGCTGACAGTATACAAGTCCTGTTTCGTGTGGTCTGAGTGAAAAATAAGAAATAAAACCATCATTACTGCCACTACTACTGGCGTATTCAACCATTTTTACCCTACGTTAAAAAAGGAGGTTCTTGATTCGTCTGATTTTTTTTTTAATGTTTGTATATTCATACCGTCATCATTTAGGAACAATGATACACCAAACAACTCTTAAAATTCAAATTATAGAAGAACGGTTATTGATTGTTTTTACTTGTAAATATACCAGTTAGTTCGGAAAAATGTTACAACGCATCCCGAAGTGGCACTTAAAGTTAGTTTAGCCTTTGAATGTCCCTTAGATTAACCGTGAAATAGCAACCGATCGAGTCATGGTTCAGTCCTCTCTGGCACCCTCGGATCGGAATACTTACGTGTAATATAGTAACCGTCCAAGCCGAGGTTACCTTTCACCGGGGAGACCCTTGCTTCGAGTTACTAGCGATAGAGGTTCAGGCCGAGCGACCCAAGAGCTATGCCACCTCTCAATCCGGTGAAGCAGTCAAGGCCAGCTTCTCTGGTCAATCTGTGTAGTAATTTATTAAAAAAAATCGGAAAAATCTTTTTGAAGATTGAAGAAATTTAATATTCCTTGTATACATTGAATAAATATGTAAAATTAATTCAAGTGTCTAACATAAAACGAGTTCCTAAGTTGAATTCAAAATGAAATAAAAATCAGACATTTCTATGTTGTCAACATTACTTTTTTTTTCTGATTTAGGTCGCGCTGTCTGTCGAGAATATATTTTTAACCAGTTATATTTTTATAATTTCTTTCTACCACTTTTTAATTTAGGTCACGACTTGTTGGAGTCAATTGTTTTTCATTACTTACCCAATTACTAAATTGAAAACCATTGTCTGACAAACTCATTAATTCGTATAAATCTGAAGACAAAGCACTAGTCCGGAGAAGTTCTATCGCGTACACGTTCTATAGTGGAGCTGTGTTGGCAATCGACTTGAGTTTCGATTCAGTATTCCATTACCCGTGCGCGTGGGCAGACGTGTGTACGTAGCGAATACCGCTGACGTTGCGCTATTATGTAAAAATTCACCTTGTTTCTCATCCAACCGTTACAAAGTGCCTTTCTCAAATAACCTCTCAACATATTGTGTTTAAATCCTTAAATTAAATTACTCTGTGATCAGTGCGCGTAAGGTAATTGTCAAAATTGAACGTCGTGTTTTCATAGTAAAATTGTTCCCTGTTATTTTGCGATGTCGATTTCTCTTTCGGAGCACGCGATTCGTCGGGGTTCGTTATTTGACGGATGGGTTGAAAGAAATTTACTCTAATAAGCAAAATGTTTTGCGAATTTTTTGTTGCATATTTTTTTTTATATGTGAGGAGAAAATCGTCTTGCCTTCTGTGCCAGTGACCGTCTCCACTTTAAAATGTGTCCTGTGTTCTACGGACTACTTTTTCATGTATCGGAAAGTTATGTTACATATCTGATATTCACGTCTAGTTATTACGTTCCAATTGTTTGCGCGATAAGATTGAAATTCTTAACCACGTTATACCTTAACGGATACCATTGGTGTCATCACAAATTGCGTTCGATCGAATACAAAGCCTGACATATTGACACCTGACTCTCATATTAATTACACAGTTGTGTCACAATTTCGGTCTGTGCATACATAATTAAATACAACACATTCAGTGACGGATCTATTCCCTTTAAATATTACGACTAATTTAATGGTGCCGGCAATTTTAACTGCATGTAAGGAAACCTGTATATGTCAGAAAATTTTACGAAGACATGTGAAGTCTTCCAATTCTGAAATGGAGTACTGCGTACCGAGTACCTTATACTCTCCTTACAGGGAAGGCTTGTGTCTGTCTGTCTGACAGTGGGACATTTGTATATAGACTGAATAGGCTTTTTATGTCAAGTAATTAGAACTTGTTGTTGTTCGTGGATAACCGTTAATATCTAGTACTTGATTTAGCTTCTGTTGCATCATGTCAGATCGATTACGTTTATTTTTGTTTACCTAATGGCGTCGTTGGATAATTTATCATCTCCTTTCTATTCGTGGATGTAGTCTATGATAAAACTATCTGAACAACAAGCCGCGGCAACGTAACCCTAATAGGATGGTCAGATTTGATTAATATTTAATAATTTATTATATAAATATAATGTAACTTTTAGTTACTCACAGATGCGTATTCTTCTATTTGTCGGTGTCACTCTTGACAGAATGGTGAAATGAATGGTTACCACTTTAGGTGTTATGGCAAACTTCACAACACGCCGCCACTCCCCTCGGTTGGGACACCTTCCTGAATTCATGTACTAATGATGAGTCATTTCTAACGCTTTTATATGGTCAGTCCACCTCATAGGCGACCTTCCTCGTGGTTCACGACACTCAACCATTCCCTAGATCACAAATAGCTTAATAGCCAATTCCCATTAACCGACTTCAAAAAAGAGGACTCGAAATTCGTCTGCAGTTATAACCAATTAATTATCTTGTTTGATTTTGGTGCACAATAAAGTTGATATCAATCTATTTATTTACCTTTAATGCGTGAAGTTAGTCAGGTACGTTGCGGTCTGGATCTGGAATTATTCCATTGCAGGTCTTTAAGTAGGTTCCCTTAGTGATGTAGTTGTAATCTACTTGCCTACGGGGCGTATAACTATGTTAATTATTCCCATTCTCTTTATCTTAGCTTGTAATGTTTGTTGGCTTATTGGCTTTCTGTTTATACGCGATAAGAAATGCCGTACAACTGGCGTTCACGTATGTACTTTCACGGAGTACTTAATATCGAATTGAACACTTTTATTCTGGAATTTTCACCAAAACGATGAGCGAAACGGCTATCTAAAAAAAAATTGTAAGTTTTTAAGTTAAGCAAAAATATTGAATTTATTCATTTACTTAAATAGTTCATCGGCCGTGAACATCGTACCTTCTATAATAAATTTCTAACGTTCCCCGAATGTCACACGTGAATTTTTATGGCAATTCATTTACCTCTACAGCTATAAAATAAATAGTTACATAAATAGTTATATAAATAAATAGCTATGGAATAGTTTGCCGATTAAGATTAGGGAGGCTTCGTCCAACCCTGTAGTTCTGGGCTCTCAAGAATAAGACTACGGTATCCCCTGCCTGTCGTAGAAGGCGACTAAAAGGGGCCTCGGGTTCATTGGGCGACAAGGGTGGGGGCCTTTGTCGTCCGCCAAGGTGGACCCGGGAAGAAGGCGACATCGGCTGGCCCGTGTCGCCTTGCACTGCGAGGGCATTAGGGAGGGAGGCACCCCTTGGAAGTGCTATCTATGAGCACAGTGCAGAGGGGCTCCGGTGCGTTCCACTGGAGATCCCGGAGCCCCTCACCATGCACCGAGGAAGAGAACCACCGGGGAGGTTTTAGTGGGTAAAAACCCCACATAACCGCTGCCTTCCCCCCAGAAGGCGGGGTATCTTTCTGAAGATTTCCTCCTCGTTAACAAAAAAAAAAAAGGGAGGCTTCGTCAACTAATGTCTTTAAATCGCGTGTATCTGAATACTTTGAAAACAATGAAAAGTACAAACTGGTATACATATTATCGTTTATTTATTCTATATATGTGTATATTATTATATTTATATTGACGTATTTGTGTATTTATATGTAAATATATATTTTATCTTTAAAATATTTTTTAAACCCTAATTTTTAGCGGCACTACCCTTAGCCTACTCTTAACCACTAAATGATAGCTGAAAGAAAATGCTAAATAGCATTAAGTTCCCCTTTGTACATGTATTTTGGTGTAATAAAGAATTTATATATCTATCTTTGAGTGAATTTTGCTTTTGAACGTGTTTTATTGCGTTTTTTTTTAATGAATGCTAACAATTTTTTTTAACAAATATTCTTGTCAACCATTCTAACTAAGCTTAAGCTTGTAGCAGCTGATGATTTACGTCAATAGTCGAATGGTGGATTTAAACTTACGTCATTACGCTTTGCAGACCGTACCCTAAATATTGAAGTTTCAATCGATCTTAATTTGATTGTCCGACGTTACAAATTTTTGTTTGACGTACCTACATCCAAACTAAAAAGTTTTAGTCCCTATAACTTAAGTTAATTTTTGTGATAATTGTCCAAATAACAAGTTTATTTGAGCGGTTTTTTTTTCACTTTTTACCCCTCACCGGGGGGGGGACCCTTGTGTCGAGTTACTAGCAATAGAGGTTCAGGCTAAGCGACCTAAGAGCTATGCCACCTCTCAATCCGGTGAAGCAGTCAAGGCTTCTCTGGCCAATCTGTGTAGTTCGTCATAAAAAAAAAAACAAAAAAAAAAACGTACCTACACATGTTAGCACGAGAAGGCTTTGACAGCTTCACCGGATTTATAGCATAGCTTCTTAGGTCGCTTAGCCTGAACCTCTATTCTCCACACTCTATGACATTGTTTTGACAAAGTCATGTAGCAGTGATAGACTAGCGTACTAGAATACCATATATCCATGGCGTAGTACTAGATTCCCTTAGATTCGACTAACTATGGTCGCGGATTCGAATCCCAGTCGGAGTGATTCAATGAATTGACATTTTTTCCGGTTTTTTGTGAGTGCTTACACTTTATAATTGGAATGTTATTATTCATTTTTATAGCTACTATTTTTGGTACAATTTAAATCTGGTGGTTGTGGTTTTTTTTTCTGTTTTTCATTGTAATTAGTAAGGATTTAGATTCGCAGAAGAACAAACCGCTTCTCCCAGGCTGATTATATGGAAACAATATACATACATATGTACATATTCAAAGATACATTATCGCGATTAGATTTTATTTAATTTTTACCTGTAATATTTTATTATAACTCAGCTGGTATTTTTCGAGGGGTGTGAGATCACTAAAAACGATATCCATTTTCGCCGATCACGACTCAGAGACATCCCGCAAAGCACTTCTCAGGTTAGGTCCTCTGCAACATTGAACTACACCGTGTTACCTTCGTGTTAGGTCCACTTTTACGACGACAACAACCCTTGCCCTAAAGTTAAAGTTGCAGCCTTTATATATATAATATATGTGTCCCACATGAGAGTATAAGGGCATAGTCTGCCACGCGACCCTAGTGCGGATTCTAAAACATGTAGGTTACCTCACGATGTTTCCTTCATGTCCGAGCGCGTGGTAAATCTACTATATAAAATAAGTCGGGTTTTCCTTCCTGACGCTATAACTCCAGAACGCATGAACCGATTTCCACGGTTTTGCATTCGTTGAAAGGTCTCGGCCCATGAGGTTTATAGCAGGTTTATAAGGAAAATTCAGGAAAAATTTCATCAGAAAAGCGGAAAATCTTTTTCACATACAGCGCCATCTCTGATACATAGCATGTACTACAAACCAATATTTTAAGTAGATGACGCCGGTGCGTGATACATTGTTTGACAGCTACTCATTGTTCTCTGCTCAGTTAATTTCATGTGACAAACCGATGTGGCGACTTGCATTCGCCAGCCACCAAAGAGGTTTTAGACGACAAAATGATTTATATTGAATTTAGAATTAGAAAAATTTTATATAAAGATATATGTCATAAATTTTCATTACACACACTTTTTATCTGGACTTTTCTGAATGTAAATATATTTCTAATGTAACAAAAAGTATTAAATATAATTTCAATATCCTCAACATTTCTGTGATATTTTTATTTACCGGCGGACTATACTAGAAGGCCAAGAACACGTACAAAAGTAATATTGGGAGTGGCATTCCGCCCTGATGCCACATTACCCAAATTGGTGACCCCGACGTGATTCTTCTAACGGCAAGACTTTCTTCTTCTTCTTCGTGTCGAAGATTTTTTTCGCGAAGAATTTTTTGGTGTGAAGATTTTTTCCGACGCCGCACCAGCCAACGCCGCACGGACACACAGAAAGTTTGAGAAAATGTTTTTACTAGAAATTTACATCGCATCGCTACATTTATTTTCGGTTACAGTTTTATCTTTTATTTCGGCGGAAGATTTAATAAAGAAGTTGCTGATCAGTCTCAGTTAACCGAAAACAAAGCAACCAAGTGCATCAAGCCTGCAATTGGAAACCGCATCAGGAAAACTCTAGCAGCAGTCGGTAGAGGCGGCTACTGATTGTCACCATCCCGGCCGCCGACTTTTTGCCACGGATCAAACTTCAAGATTTATATTGCTGCCCTCGGTCGGTATTATGTTCACTGTGAAATTGTGAAAAAAAAGTAAAAAAAAATAGTTATTCGTTTCCTTACATTTACCATCAAATCGTGCAAATTTTTATTAAATTTCAACAGCAGGCATTTGTCTTTAAGGTGGTAAGTTGAACTGTGTAAATTATGTGGATCGTGCATTTGAGGTTAAATTCACCACTCTGTCTATAGCCCAAAATGCCTAGAGGACGACGTGTGACGAACATCGGCTGCCGCACAAGACATGCAAGCCAGCAACAAGTGTATTCACAGAACTTAAGCGAAGAAAGATAAAATATAATAAGAAAATGCCCGATTGAGACAACGCGTGAGCACACGAAGATCATTGGCATCATACAATCGCTTGGCATTCCAATATGATCCCACTGCGAACTACAGTGATGATGAAAATTTCTTCCTGGACGCACCTGGAGGAACAGGAAAACATTTGTCATTTCATTGATTTTGGCCACTATTTGATCAAGATGCGACATAGCTTTGGCGTTAGCATCATCTGGAATTGCGGCGACTCTTCTAGATGGTGGTCGTACTGCACATTCTGCGCTTAAGTTGCCACTCAATTTAAACACAATTGATACTCCAACATGCAATATTTCCCGATCCAGTGCAATGGGAAAATTGTTGATGCAATGCAAGCTCATTGTTTGGGATGAGTGCACAATGGCACATAAGAAATCACTTGAAGCACTTAACTTCACACTGAAGGATCTTCGGCGAAATAACAACCTCTTTGGCGGCTTGATGATATTGTTGGCAGGCGATTTCAGGCAGACGTTGCCAGTAATTCCCCGTGGAACGCCTGCAGATGAAATGAATGCTTGCCTGAAGGCATCACCTTTATGGAATAACGTAAAAACATTATCGCTAACCACTAATATGAGAGTTCAACTTCAAAATGATCAAAGTGCTGCACAATTTTCCAAACAATTGTGAGCTGTTGGAAATGGAAAAGTCCCAGTTGATGTGACGTCTGGATTAATTACTCTTGCCAACGACTTTTGCCGATTTGTAGACTCTCAATTAGCTCTTATTGAAAATGTTTTCCCAAACATTAGTGAGAATTATCAGAATTATGCTTGGTTAAGTCAACGAGCAATTCTTGCCGCAAAGAATAATGATGTACACGCACTGAATTTCACCATTCAATCAAAATTGCTGGCGATTTGGTGACATACAAATCCGTTGATTCCATAACAAATCCCGATGATGTAGTAAATTATCCAACGGAGTTTTGAACTCTCTGGAGTTACCAGGATTTCCACCACATAACTTGCAACTCAAAGTTGGTACAGTTATTATGATATTGCGTAATTTGAATCCACCGCGACTTTGCAGCTGTACTCGACTTTCGGTAAAAGACTTATACCGAATTTGATTGAGGCAACAATTATTGACGGAAAGTACGCAGGTGAAAATGTATGTATTCCTCGAATACCAATGATTCCGACTGATCTTCCGTTTGAGTTCAAACGATTGCAATTTTCAGTTCGCCTTGCGTTCGCAATGACAATTAACAAGTCGCAAGGCCAATCGCTTAGTGTTTGCGGGATAAATTTAGAAAATCATTGTTTTCACATGGGCAGTTATACGTTGCGTGTTCACGAGTTGGGAAACCATCCGCTTTGTTTGTGTTAACGTCAGACCAAAAACAAAAATGTGGTTTACCAAAGAGCACTTCAATGAAACGGATAATTTGCGGACACGTATGACGCTTCGATTCAGTATTTACTTTGGATTCACTTTCATTTACTTAGACAAGTTCAAGTAAATAACACTTCATTTTGTAATCGAAATTAATTCATTACTGTTGTGAAATGAAATAAAAATTTTCCTTTTCAAATATAAAACAAAATAAAATTTTTCTTTATCTTTTAATCACCAAACGAAATGTTACATAAAACGAAGCCATCTGGTGGCGAAACGGAGTTCGCCGGGTTTGCTAGTCAGCACATAAAATTGCAACAACAAATTTATCGGTGCCAGCACCGGGAATCAATCTCGGGTTGCTAGCGTACTATGCAGCTTTAGCCAACACTGAGCTACCGCGGCTCACGGCTTTGCCCTAGTCTTTCCCAAGTCCCCTTAACGACAGGCCGGCGACACTGTAGCCTTATTCTATAAGTCCAGGACTACAGTTGTTTCCCTTACTATCGTATACTAAGTTAGGATTGTAATGATTGTAATGAAGATTTTCCGAATATAATTTTTAGGGTGCGTTATTGGAAACATAAAATAATAGATTCATACCCACCACTCCTCTATGGACTTTGAACTAGCTCGTTTTGTTATAAAAAAAGTTATTAGAAATTCTAATTGTCTCTGGATGGAATCTATAAATTTAAATCGTACCCATCCAAATTATGAATTCTATTTACTAATTTACACGTGTGACACAACAGTTAATATATGTACTGAAACTGTGCTATATACATATCTGTCGAAATATTTAAGTCCTTGACAGAAATTAGCAATAACAATATAATGTATTTGATTTCGCCTCAGTCTGGCCTGTCTCAGATATCCGTGTCTATAGACTTGCAAGTGGATCATGTGTATACTTAAAAAATTGCCGAGATTATTTATCAAATACCTAGATTATTAAATACAAACTTGTGGCACTGGATTCCATGGAAAGGCGGGCCAAAAAGTTGATAGATGACCAAGATATTTATTAAGATAGTCTTGAGCACCGGCGCAAAGTGGCTAGCCTTTCGGTGTTTTACAGATTACATTTTGGAGAGTGTGCACAGGTATTACACGAGTTAATTCCCCCATCCCCATTCTACTTTCGGACGTTTAGCCATTCCCTGGGTCTCCACACTTTCATAGTTGATGTTCCGCACGTCCGAACGAAGCGATTTGAGTCATCGTTCATCGTGCGTACAGTAAAAGATTGGAACAAGCCGGCGTTAATATTTCCGTCCAAGTACGACGTGGGAGCCTTCAAGAGTAGAGTGAATAGGCACTAATTAAACTAGCGCGTACCATCTTTCGACTATATCACCACTTAACATCACCTGGGATCGTGGTTAAGCACTACCTAAGTCAGTTTATACAACATAAAAAGGCCATGCTCGTCGATATTTACCATCACACATAATCAGTACCCATGACGGCTTACGATGTTAGAGGAAAAAATCGCCAAGTATGTTAACTTGGCTCACGAGTTAACCGCCATGTGGGAAGTGGATTCGATGATCATTCCCGATAGTCGTTTCTGCAAACGGTCTTATAGCGAAAAGTCAAAAAGACGTGTGACCTTATATTGTTTATCTTAAGTCAAAGTGAGTCAGTGATAAACAGAATAGCGATGTACAAGAAAGGTTAGGAATAACATTGTTTCATATCTTGTTCGATAATTATAACATTAGGTTTTAATGTTGTATAGCACGTGTGACCTAGAGTTATAGAATATTCAAAGATGGCGGCAGACCGTAGCTGCATAACGGAATATTTTTTTAATCTGGCTTCCCGCGTTTTGCATTACATTAAATTTTACATTCTCGAGGAACGTAAACTCATTACAAAAATGTATACCAAGCCATACGACCATATTTAGGGTAAAGACCAGTGCTGAGTCTGCTAAACCAATTGTGTCAAAATTAACGTTCAGTGACATCACATAAGTCGATTTTTGGTTGCATTGGTTATCTACTAGTTCAGTTTACACTATGGTTACAGTTCCACTATGATTTTCCAATAGCGTACTACTATTCAATATTGTTTCATTTGTCGCTATTCGTTCTACATATGAATTATTCAATGTCAAATGATTCAATTGAAAATTACATAATACAAAATTGGGCTTTTGGAACTCTGAAAATTGTAACTGTAATAGGTTGGCTTCATAATGAAATGTCATTGGCAAATAGCTAACTCAGGGCCGGGGACCAGGACGATGCGATGATGTTCGTTTAGGGTTAACACACTCGTGGTAGTGGGAGGCAAATTTATTCGCGTGCTTCGGTCCCGTTATTTTTACATTGTTCCCAGTTAATGACACGGGTGTTCCTGGAATTCCTTCTGCAACTTTTGAAGCCAACGCTTCCTAAAATTATATTAATGTTAGTGTTGCCAGTTATTCCATTGAAACATCCTTTAGTTCATCTTTGTTCATTGGGGCACATTCTTGAGTATGCTATCTTTTTTTTGTTAACGGGGAGGAGATCTTCAAAAAGATACCCGGAGATAAAGTCGGCGGTTATGTGGGGTTTTTACCCACTAAAACCTCCCCGGTGGCCCTTCCTCGGTGCATGGTGAGAGGCTCCGGGATCTCCAGAGGAACGCACCGGAGCCCCTCTGCACTGTGCTCAAGGAGAGCACTTCCCTGCTCTACTAGCACTAACACCTCGCAATGCAAGGCGATACGGGCCAGCTGATGTCGCTTTCTTCCCGGTACAAAGGCCCCCACCCTTATCGCCCAGTGAACCCGAGGCCCCTTTTAGTCGACATCTACGACAGATAGGGGATACCGTAGTCTTATTCTTGAGAGCCTAGAACTATAGGGCTGAAAAGGTGTTCTATCTAGTCTAGCTTCCCTATCGACGATTGTTGCGGCTAAGTTACTCATAAATGAGGTTCAGACTCTCCAAGTACTCGGATTTCTAAGAGGTCGGGCACCTGTAAGATTGGTAATGTTTGTTGAAGCCTTTTAGCTAACAACGGCCATCAATAAATGTCATTCGAATTTGATTATTTTTGTGTTTTGTTTAATCTAATTTTCAACATTGCTTGATACGTTTGCTTTGTTCCTTATCTGTCGTTTACCTATCGCAAAGATATTTCACATAAGTGATGTTGTACGTATATTAAAGTGTATGGCCTTTGCATCAGCATGTCAAATTAAAAAGGTGACCCTACAAGATAGCATAATTTGGGATCTTAATAAAAGTTGACCCCAAGTGTAATTAAGTTATATTCGATCGCCACCAACATGACATGGCGTGATGGATTTTATCCTTATCTATCGATACATTAGCTCTCATGCAAATATGCGGACTATGTAAATCTGTTATTACGTAGCGAATATAACTGTAGTATTAATTATATTAATCATATTCTATATCTCGCGCTTGAAATATTTCATAGATAAAATCTATGAAAGAATAGAGGAAGGCTTGTTTCCATGGTTCGGGCACCTAGAAAGGCAGCCCTGTAGTTCTGGGCTCTCAAGAATAAGACTACGGTATCCCCTGCCTGTCGTATAAGGCGACTAAAAGGGACCTCGGGTTCACTGGGCGACAAGGGTGGGGGCCTTTGTCGTCCGCTAAGGTGGACCCGGGAAGAAGGCGACATCGGCTGGCCCGTGTAGCCTTGCACTATGAGGGCATAGGGGGAGGGAGAAACCTCCCCTGAAGAAACCTCGGTGCGTTCCTCTGGAGATCCGGGAGCCTCTCGTCATGCACCGAGGAAAGGGCCACCGGGGAGGTTTTACTGGGTAAAAACCCCACATAACCGCCGCCTTCCCCCCAGGAGGCGGGGTATCTTTTTGAAGCTTTTCTCCCCGTTAACAAAAAAAAAAAGGGCACCTAGAAAGGATGAATGAGTAAGGAAGACAACTATTTACGACGTAATTCACTCAATTTGGCTGCCATTTTTTGGAAGGAAATATTAAAAACATCTCCTTCCGTCTCGTTGGGGAAGCGGACGTGTTATGTCAAGCTCTGCCTACAGGAGACCCTTACCAATTAAAACCTCGAAATGGGGTAGCATTCACCATCTCGCCCCGAACTAACACGTATGAGAATTCACAACAAGCGAGACTGTTAAAAATCGGCCTACCCCACCCTGTCGAGGGGCTTTAGTGTTTATTTCAGTAAAAAGTTTTTACGTATCCGTTGTTCTGCAAATCGTTTGAACATTTGCGTCTTCATAACATATAACCTTATTCTGTGTGAACCCTTAATATGTAATCGTATATTCGTCCCAGTGTTGGCTACAGGTCTTCTCTCTAAAGAAAGTATCAGGGCAGAATCAGCCACGTGGCCCTAGTGCGGATGAACACATGAAGATTTCCTCACGATATTTTCCACAATTCTTCACATCCAAGCGCGTGGTAAATCTTAAAATTACAACTAACAAATTCATTAGTGCCGGTTGCGGAGATCGAACTCGGATTCGTAGCGTATTGTATAACCTGACAACCGCCTCGACACTGAGCTACAATGGCGCTTGTGAACGCTTATCGTATAGCAATTAGGTCGGTAGTAATTATTGTTTTCACTTTGATATCGAATGTTGAGTTTGTGTCCAAGTTATCTGTCACGCCACAAGCTCTTGTTCTAGCATGTGTCCGACAAGTCACTTGAACGCCTTTGTTGATCGAATTGAATCAGCGTAGCTTCGACTCTCGACGAGTATACACGTCTCGATGCTCCTTAATTTAAATCGACATTTTAAATAATCCATTATATTTTAATTATAATTATATTATATATATATTATAAAGATAATTATAAATATATTATACAGATTGCATCGTTTCAAATTCAAAGTGAACTTTGAATCCGTGTTTTAATTAGTGATTTTTATTAATTCTACAACCGTTTTCGGGTAATTCAAATTCTGTAGCCGAGATTGTTCAAAATTGATCGGCTAAGTTTGCTTCACAATTGGACGGTTGGTGATGTAGTGACCACCGTCAGTGGTAACTGGTCGGACATGGATACGATGATCAGCGTGTGGACAGTGGTGGAGCATGTGAGGGTGGCTAGCGGTGCAGCCGAGCTGGCCATCTTCACAGCCATCCTCTACTGGTTCTTCACATCCAGGTATGTTTTATTTATCTTATATTTTTAAACAAGCAATTCCTGTGTATATATGATTCCACCATTTTCATGAAATGTATCTAAATCGATCTAGCTAGGATTTGTTTTTAGAAAATGTCGTTTTATTGGCGTACACCCCGTTATTGGTTGATGGCGTTGCTAAGTAACAGTAAGTCAAAGAGAGGTTTGACGTAAGACCAAGAAAATCAATTGTTTACTCTTACTTCATCATCGTATTCTTCATTTCTGAAGGTCGTGCTTATCTTTAAGCGCCTCCACCGAGACGTTGACGGGCTGCCTCCACACTGCTCTTTCCTCGGCTCGAGTCCCACTATGTTTTTAATTTGGTCAGATCAGCGAGTAGGTGATCGGCCCCGTGATCTTTTGTTTGCATGGGTAATTTATAAAATACATTTGTCATATGGTTGCTTAGTAATAAATCAATAAACAGCGTGCGGAGATTTAGGTCTTATAGGGTTTCGACGGACAATGGCAGAACATACAGATGAATTAGATCACAAACTTTAAAACAAAAAGATGGTGCAGTCACTCGGTTAAGGTTAAGAATCATTTTATAAAAAACCGGGTAAACCTCGATCAGGTAGTTTGATGTTTATTTGCACAAAATAAAATTGAATAACAAGACGGGCCCAATGCCACGAGCAATTCTCCGAAAGGGTATAAGAATATAATTGTATTTATATTGACGTTATCTGTGTATGATGTATATGATTTTTAAAACGCTATTTTTAGCGACAATTAGCTTGCTCTTAATCACCAAAAGTTAGCTGGAAGAAAATGCTTAATAGTATTAAGTTCGCATTTGTACATATAGTTTGGTGTAGTAAAAATGTATGTATCTATCCACCATTGGGGGTGTATAGAGACAAATGATCGGGTGAAAGCTTAGAAAAAAATGAGATATGTACACAATAAACAAATATGCAAGTAAATAAATTAAAAATCATAATTATACGTAACCATAGATACATAGCTAGCTACATAGATATAGATGGATAGGGTCAGAAGAAAGTAAATTTAAAACTATAACTTTTTTTTCTTCTTTCAATAAAGCGTAACCGCAGACTTATATCCGTGCTGTTTTGTAATATTCTTGAATTGGTTGCTTTGGTTTTTTTTTAAAACGGGTGCTACGTCTACAGTTATTATTTTTTTTTATTATTATGCCTGATTTTTGAAGGTGGTGCTGGAGAATGCTCTGGTTCACGAGTCGAAGACGACCTGTTGCATTGTTATAAGTTTCTCCGCGACCGCTGCGTCCCTGTTTCTCATGTCTAAAACTATAACTTAGATAGTATAGATTCTAGTGTTAATACATAAGCGTATGAATTTAGCCTTAGTTTCAGCTGTACGTACATTTGTTGGCAGCGCATTCGAAGCTATTTTTATTACATAATTACGTGTGAAAAACGACATCGACTATCGGGTTACGGTGGGTTTAAATACAAAAAAAGGGGTTTAAATGTTATTTTTAATCCCGGAGCTCCTCCTCACCTTGCACCGAGGAAGGGTCGCCAGGGAGGTTTTAGTGGATTGAAATCCCACATAAGCCCACCCGCCTTACCGCCAGAACGCGAGGTATTTTGTTAAATAAAAAGAGTTTAAATGGTCGAGAGTTCGAATCCCCATTAGGACCAATAAGTTCCCCCCTTTTTTTTTGGTTTATGTAATTGAATAATTATTTACCTTTTTTTTAATATGAAAAGTGGCAAACGAGCATACGGCTCACCTGATCTTAAGTGATCACCGTCGCCCTTGAACATCACCACAGCACCAGAGGAGCTGTAGGTGCGTTGCCGACCTTTGAGATAGGAATAGGCTCGTTTCTTGAAGGTCCCTAAATCGTAAACGTTCGGAAACACCGCTGGCGACAATTGATTCCGCAAGTTGACAGTGCGTGGGAGAAAGTTACGCGAAAAACGTACAGTTGTTGAACGCCAACCATCAAGATGGTGGCGGTGGAATTTGGAATTCTGCCGAGATGTGCGGTAATGGAAATCGGTAAATGTGTACCTATTAAGTTGTGTGAAAGAAGACATTAAACATTTGCCTACGTTTGTCTCTCAAGTATAAATGACCTAATATTTTTTTTATATAAGGTTCTTTGCTTTGTTGTATCTATGTTAGAATACCAACGGGCGAACCGATGAGGTTTTATCTGTGCAGATAATAATTTTCTGCATCTCTTTCCGTTGTACAGTCATTAAGGATGTTATTATCTTTGCCTGGGAAGTAATTTATTATGTAAATGTGCGATTTAAATTTTTAATTCTAGATATTGTTAATTGTAATTTGTATTAGAAAAATATAAGCTCTCACCTTTTAGTCCTAACTGGGTAGACAGTGAGCATTCGCTTTCTACTTAAATCTCTTTTCTTTATACAGTTATTAAGGACGTAATTATCTTTGCCTGGGAAGTAATTTATAATGTAAATGTGTCCGATGTATGACGATCGTTTCATCACCTGCCCACATATGGGACCAAATAATTTTGGCAAAAAACTGACAGCGAAAGCTGTCTCTGTCTATCCCGCTAGAGATAAAAGTTATAAAACACTATTTTCACTGTACAACGCATGCTGGGTGTATTAACTAGTGTTTTGTACAATATTCAAGCGAAAACGATTTTTCCATGAACCATTATATTTACTAATGAGCTAAAAATGGCAACACAGTAAGCAAACACCAACCAATGTTTGCGTCTTTCTGGTACTTCTTAGTATCATATATACAACGTATATTTAACTTTACTGTCAAGGTGCGGTTAGGTAGAGAAGTGAAACGTCATAAGTACGACTAGAATATATAACATTAAACGGGAAGACTTGTCAGATTTTACTGCGATAACTACAGAAGGACTGGGAGCAAACTCGAACCCAAATGTATCGCTCTCTTCTTTCCTTATTGTACAGGCTAGGACTGGAATCGTTTTTTTTTTATTCAAAATAGGTTGAATTTGGCTTCTATCTCGCGTGATGGAAGGCGAAGATGAAGCCTGTCTTGACCGCGTCTTCCCCTCCGATGACAATGTGGGTATTTTCAAGAGTAGAGTTAATAGGCACGCACTCAAAAAAGAAGTTCAACTCTGCCTCCAGGTACTTCAAAAGCGTAATTGCCAAGGCAAGGTCGGAGCATGTGTGCAGAATTGGCGAGAAACTGGTTCGCCTCCTTCGGGAACACGTGCGTTCTGGTCGCTCGCCAAGGCTGTTCAAGGGAATTTCTGTCAGCCATCCCTTCCACCTCTGCACAAAAAGGATGACTCGCTGGCCCATGACGCAAAGGAGAAGGCCGATCTTCTGGGCGCACTCTTTGCGTCCAACTCGACTCTGGATGATAAGGGTAACTCACCGCCGACCATCCCGCGGAACGAGTACTCTATGCCGGAAGTAAAGTTTCTGCAGACTACAGTACGCAGAACACTTTTCTCTAGACATCCACAAGTCGAGTGGACCTGACAGGATCCCTCTATTGTGCTGAAGATGTGTGCTCCGGAGTTGACACCGGTGTTGACTCGACTTTTCCGGTACTCCTACTCCCAAGGCGTTGTCCCGTGTTCTTGGAAGACTGCTTTAGTGCACCCGATCCCAAAAGGGCAATCTGCTCTGATCCATCTAACTACAGGCCTATTGCCATCACTTCTTTGCTCTCAAAAATAATGGAATCCATTATAAACAGCCAGCTCCTAAGGTATCTGGAGGATCACCAGCTGATTAGCGACCGCCAGTACGGTTTTCGTCACGGTCGCTCAACTGGTGACCTTTTGGTTTATCTTACACACCGATGGGCTGAGGCAGTTGAGAGCAAGGGGAGGCCCTGGCAGTTAGTTTGGATGTGGCGAAGGCTTTGATCGGGTTTGGCACGGAGCGCTTCTTTCAAAGCTTCCATCGTACGGGCTTCCCGAGAGGTTATGCAAATGGATCACCAGCTTCCTCGAAGGCCGTAGCATCAAGGTCGCTGTTGACGGTGCATGCTCGGACTCCAAACCAGTGAACGCTGGTGTTCCGCAAGGCTGTGTACTGTCTCCTACCTTGTTTCTTTTGCACATCAATGATATGCTGCAAATCAGCAACATTCACTGCTATGCAGACGATAGCACAGGTGATGCAATGTACACAGGCCGTGCCAATACTTCTCGGGAAAGCATCGAAGAGTGCCGGAACAAACTTGTGTCCGAAGTCGAAACTCTTCTCGACAGGGTCTCAGATTGGGGAAGACTAAATCTAGTCCAATTTAACCCCACAAAGACACAAGTATGCGTGTTTACCGCTAAAAACTCCTTTATCGTCTCCCCTCAGTTCGAGGGCACTCCCTTGGTCGCATCCTCCAGCATTGGAATCCTTGGCGTCGATATATCGAGTGTCGTTCAGTTTCGTGGTCACTTGGAAGGCAAAGCCAAATTGGCCTCAAAAACTTGGCATACTCAGTAGAGCAAGACAGTATTTCACGCCTGGCCACCGTCTGCAACTTTACAAGGCACAAGTACGGCCTCATATGGAATACTGTTCGCATCTCTGGGCCGGGGCTCCCCAATACCAACTTCTTCCGTTTGACCGTGTACAACGTAGAGCTGCTCGAATAGTCGACGATCAGGGTCTTTCCGATCGACTCGACCCTCTGAGTCTGCGAAGAGATGTCGGTTCTCTTTGCATCCTGTATCGCATTTACCATGGGGAGTGTTCTGAGGAATTGTTCGGAATCATCCCAGCTACCGATTTCCATTACCGCACATCTCGGCAGAATTCCAAATTCCACCGCCATCATCTTGATGGTTGGCGTTCAACGACTGTACGTTTTCGCGTAACTTTCTCCCACGCACTGTCAACTTGTGGAATCAACTGTCGCCAGCGGTGTTTCCGAGCGTTTACGATTTAGGGACCTTCAAGAAACGAGCCTATTCCTATCTCAAAGGTCGGCAACGCACCTGCGGCTCCTCTGGTACTGTGGATGTTCATGGGCGACGGTGATCACTTAAGATCAGGTGAGCCGTATGCTCGTTTGCCACTTTTCATATAAACAAAAAAAAAATATTAAGCTAGTGCGCCTTAGCATCCAACTGCATTTCTACTTAACATCAAGTGGGACCGTGATCAAGCAGTTGTTTAGAAAATACTAGCGTACCCAGCCCGCTTCATCGGCTAGATTTTGCTTTATTTTATTTAAAAAAACTTACATCATTAAATATTTAATTTAACTCTCACAATATACTAAATTATTAATTTCTCTCCGTATTCATTCTCTTCTCGAGCGGGTGAAGATCATTACCTACACCCATGTACATATCCATATAATAGCATACCCGTAGTAGTAGTGTCATAGTAAATAAAAGCTGTATTTCACTGTTCAAAAAGAGAAGTGCTTCGATCACCAAACTCAACTCGCCACGTCAATCTGAAGATTCCCTGAAAGTTTCAATGAAATCGGTCCAGCCGTTTCGGAGCCTATTAGGAACAAACGCACACACTTTCTCTTTTATATATATATATAAATTAAAACATATGTATATAACCACTAGGCACCAATAGTCAGGAAGAGGGAGATGTAAATACAACAGGTATATTATTATTATTACAGAATGACAAAAGATATATACATTTATGTATTCCGTTGTTCTTGCTTCCTCGTTACTGTACTTCCGTATTATTTCAATTTTATTAAAAGAAAAATCTCTTCCGCTCTTGCGTTTTATCGAAAAACGTGTGTCATGTATTCATGTGTGATTTTACGACTTAAAATCTATGTTGAAAGTGTTATATTTGAATACACTAATGCCAACCGCGTTAGTGATAATAATATTATAATATATTTTTTATATTATAAAAAACAATATGTCGCTGCAGTCTGCATGTGCGACACTGCAGACAAGATGCAGGAGAGTAGACAGCGATGGTATGGGCAAGTAAAGAGCACGCCTCCCGACCACGTAGGGAAACTGGCGCTACAACTATTCCACCCCAGTTGAAGATCCAGTGGGAGAGTATAGTTTCGAAAGCCATTATGGAGTGCAATATTTCCCAAGACGATGTGGGGGACAGAGCTAAGTAGGAAACGAAAAAAGAATCGAATATGATTTAAACCACACGACTAAAGTAAAACTTCTTTAGCACCAGTCACTATATACATATCAGTCTTTCTCAAACTGGGCGATAACGCCTCGGGGGCGTTTGAAACCTGAGGGGGGCGTTTGAAACATGAGGGGGGCGTTAAGGGCCCCAGAAATATAATACACAAGCGTTGTAAAAACAAATACATAATCGTTGATGTGTGTTTGGGGGGGCGATGTATATTTATTTGTAATTTCATTTACTTTATATAGTATATTTACTTCTAAAGAAGTTTTACTTCTAAAAGTTTTCCTACTAACAATCGAGCATGATAAACAGAATCAAAATCATTCACTATTTATTAGCAACTGGCGATGTTTGAGTTAGCACGTAAAGGATGCGTTGCCAAATACAATAACCTGACTCATAACATTAACAAAATGTATCTCACCGCTATTGTTTATGAGAAATGGACGCAGTGCTTTGTTGCCTGTACCTCTCCCGCCCTCAGAGCCAACTCTGCTAGACAAGAGGTCGACAAACTTTTGATCCAGTGCAGCCAAATATAAATAACACATCTTTGAAATTCATCTTACGAGCCACTAAAGCTATTTCACTGAAGTTCTTAACCGTGAAATAGCAACCGACCAAGACGAGTTTACCCCTCACCGGGGACCCTTGTGTCGACTAGCAATAGAGGTTCAGGCTCAGCCCTGTAGTTCTGGGCTCTCAAGAATAAGACTACGGTATCCCCTGCCTGTCGTAGAAGGCGACTAAAAAGAGGCCTCGGGTTCACTGGGCGACAAGGGTGGCTTGAGTCGTCCACCAAAGTGGACCGGGAAGAAGACATCGGCTGGTGTCGCCTTGTGCGCCAGTGAATAGGGCGGAGCAACCTCCCCGACGTGCTCTCCTTGAGCACAGTGCAGAGGGCTCCGGTGCGTTCCACTGAAGATCCCGGAGCCCCTCGTCATGCACCGAGGAAAGGGCCACCGGGGAGGTTTTAGTGGGTAAGAACCCCATAACCGCCGCCTTCCCCAGAAGGCGGGGTATCTTTCTGAAGATTTCCTCCCCGTCAACAAAAAGAGGTTCAGACTAAGCGACCTAAGAGTTATGCCACCTCTCAATCCGGTGAAGCAGTCAAGGCCAGCTTCTCCGGTCAATCTGTGTAGTTCGTCATAAAAAAAAATTCACTAAGGCTATGCTTTATTAAGAAACCATATTACGATTAAAAGTGCAATCTCTAGCTTGCTTTTCTCAACAAGTCTTAGTTTAAAATAGATTTAAAAAAATGTGTCACAATTATAGATAAATACACACTTGACATGCACACAGTGGTCGGCAACGCCGCGCGTTAAGTATATTTACGAACAAAAACAAAATAGACATCAAATCGAATTAAACCTCAAAAGCTATTTTCGAATTATCTTAGGAATATTACAAAATAGTGTTAATCAGAACCTAACCAAGCTCTCGTCAAAGTACTCTTAAAGTGCAGCCTTTCTAATAAAAAAAAATGCGGCGCAAATAGTTAAAGTTACAGCCTTTATATATATAATTTATGTCCCCCTGTCGGCCGCAGGCCTTCTCTGTACAGAGAGTATAAGGGCATAGTGCGCATTGCCAGACTTATCATTTCTAAGGCATGTAGGTTTCCTCACGATGTTTTCTTTCACTGCCGAGCGCGTGGTAAATTAGCGAATTAAATTGCAGCAGCAAATTTATTAGTGCCGGCACCGGGGATCGAACTCGAGTTGCTAACGTACTATGCAACTTGAGCTAACCGTCCGGACACTGAGCTATCACGGCTTGCAATTGGCGGCGGCGCACTTAATGCAAATTTAATTATGCCATTGTCAAAAACATATAAAAAATTAAATGGGTGGCACCAGCTTTCAAACAAAAAAAGAATCTCATCGAAATCGGTTCACATAGTCAATAGTTATCAGGCAACAAACTTAAAAAAAACATACAGCCGAATTGAGAATCTCCTCCATTTTTGAAGTCGGTTGAAAATGAGCGTTCATTAGCAACACAGTGTTCGATATTTTCTAGTGTTCTTAGTTGGTTAGTGATAATTATGGTTAAAGGAGAAGCTTAATGAACAGTCACATAGCATAAATGCTAATGTTTATACTTCATGATTATTTTAAAAAAACGCAGATAAAAAAGTTGCGCATGCGCAATCTTGCTAAAAGTGTGAAAGACCTTGAGGTAGATTAGAAACGACGGAATTGAGGAAAACAACAAGTCATGCTTTATCTGTGAGGCTAGAAATTACAGAAGACGAAACTTTATTGCACAACCGGTATTTGAAAACATAAAACTGTTATCTCAAGAATATAAACTCTTTTAACAATTAATGATAACCTAGTGGCATTCACATAAACAGAGAGCCGTGGTAGCTCAGTTTCCGGGCTGCGGCGTCAAGTTGCATAGTACGCTAGCAAACCGAGTTCGATCCCCGGTACCAATAAATTTTTTGTTTTATTTTATATGCTGATTTACCACGCGCTGCGCGGTGAAGGAAAACATCGTGAGGAAACCTACATGCCTTAGAAAATTATTCGAATGCATGTGGCAGACTATGCCCTTATACTCTCTTTACAGATGTGCCCAGCAGTGGGACTTATATAAAGGCTATAACTTTAACGTTAGTGGCATTCGACTTTATGGTCGGGAATCCTTTTTTGAAGTATGAACTTCTTTAGCCGAGTTAAGCAATTTTGGCTGGGGAAAATTTTATGGGTGACGCGATAATCGACATACTAATGGCGTATTTATATTTCGTTAGGATATGAATAATAAATAAACCATATTCTTGCTAGGAATGTCAACAGATGTAAAAACGAGATTTTGATATTTAATGAACATGAAATTTAAAATTATAACACTAAAATTATAAGTTATATGTTATCACTTATACCGACAGTTCCTATGATTTCCATTTTTTTAATTACAATCGTGAGCAAATATAAAGGGTCGGTTAAGAAAGTTTGAATATCTCGGAAAATAAAGACGCTAGCTAGCTAACTGAAATAAATTGTGTATGATAGACAATTAAATATTTTTTACAGACATAATATTTTCATTAATAAATAAAATTTAATGAAAAATACTGTATTATCCAACTTTACGTATGATATCCTTTTTCGTTTATTATGTTTATATTATGTTTTTTAATGAAATATAAATAAAATAATAACAATATTTTATTTTAAGGATATTTAATTGTATCTCAATATAATCACAATTTATTTTATTTATGATGATATTCTATTGTTTTATAACCCAAATTTGTATTGACACATGCGTTGTGTATATTTATGTCATTATGAACCATATTAAAGTACAATGGAGTATTTTGCATGTACATGGGTGTAGGTAATGATCTTCACTCGAGAATAGAATAGAAGAGAATGAATACGGAGAGAAATAAATAATTCAATATATTGTGAGAGTTAAATATTTAGTGATGTAAGTTTATTATTTAAATAAAATAAAGCAAAATATTAGCCTGGGGAAACGGCCTGGGTACGTTAGGTTTTTTATAAAATGCTATTATTATATTTTTTAACAATTATTACTTTTTAATTTATAATTATTGGTAACTTTTTCAAGTAATCTTAAGCTTTTGCTGAGAGATGATGCACGTTAATAGACGAATGGTAATTTTCATACCGTACCTCAAACCATTAACCAAACTATTGAGTATATACCCAACGCAATCAATTTTACCGATCATTGCTTTTTATCACGGTGGGGTGTCATGTAGTTTATCTTTCGCCGGTTTCTACGTATGATGTTCAACAAGAAGGGGTTATGTGAGATTATTATTCACTAAAACCCCTCGGCGGCCCTTCCTTGTTGCATGGTGAGGGGAGTAGAACGCACCGGAGTCCCTCTGTTCTGTGACCCCATTAAGCCTTCACCGGGACGTGTTTCGGGGAGGTTAATCCCTCCCCCACCCTCGCAGTGCACGTATACTTCACGGTTCCACTGTAGTGGACGATATAGGCCCCCCGCCCTTGTCGCTCCGTGATCTTGAGGCCTTTTAGTCGCCTTCTCCGACAGGCAGGGGATACCGTAACCTTATTCTACGAGCCCAGAACTACAGGGCTGACATAATACAAGGCTTAAACTAACTTATCAATTAACTTGTTATACGCTAGCCAATATGAAAATGTATCATTAAATTCAATAATTGAGTATGGTAATAGTATTTTGATAACTGTGTCTGTTTGTCTGCAGCCGTGTGGCGGATATGCTTGAGGTGGTGGGAGAGAGGGTGGGCGGGTGGTGTGGTCGAGGTTCCACCACCTCCCTGAGGCAGGCGGTGCGCACGCGCAGACGTCAGCACAATGACGTCTACGCGAAACTGGACGTTGAGATCGCCGTAAGTTGACATAATACTAACCTGTCTAAGCAAGTGTTTGAAACCACGACCCCTCCAGATGTTAAGTGGAAAATGCAATCATGTATGGCTCACTACTGTACATAATTGCATTGCATCTGCCAGTGAAAGTCCTATCAAAATCGGTCCAGCCGTTCCAGAGATTAGCCGGATCAAACATACAGACAAAAATTGTAAAAATTTTTTTTGGTATGTATGTGCCGTAAATACATTCATTTGCAAGCAAAGAGGTTATTGTAATATTTCAAACAGACACGTGTAATCTATCCGCAATAAACGTACTGTTTGTTATTTTTGTATTCCATATAATAATTTATTAAATAATTTATTGTTTAAATAAAATAAAGCAAAATATTAGCCCGGCGAAGCGGCCTGGGTACGTTAGGTTTTTTATAAAATGCTATTAATTTTTTTTTTTTACAATTATTACTTTTTATTTATAATTCTTGTTAACTATTTCAAGTAATCTTAAGCTTTTGCTGAGAGATGTTGCACGTTAATAGACGAATGGTAATTTTCATACCGTACCTCAAACCATTAACCAAACTATTGACCATATACCCAACACTATCAATTTTACCGATCATTGCTTTTTATCACGGTGGGGTGTCATGTAGTTTATCTTTCGCCGGTTTCTACGTATGATGTTCAACAAGAAGGGGTTATGTGAGATTATTATTCACTAAAACCCCTCGGCGGCCCTTCCTTGGTGCATGGTGAGGGGCACCGGGATCTCCAGTAGAACGCACCGGAGTCTCTCTGTTCTATGACCCCATTAACCCTTCACCGGGACGTGTTTCGGGGAGGTTAATCCTTCCCCACCCTCGCAGTGCAAGGCGATACGTGCCAGCCAATGTCGTATACTTCTCGGTTCGACTGTAGTGGATGATATAGGCCTCCCACCCTTGTCGTCCCGTGAACTCGAGGCCCCTTTTAGTCGCCTTCTCCGACAGGCAGGGGATACCGTAGCCTTATTCTACGAGCCCAGAACTACAGGGCTGACATAATACAAGGCTTAAACTAACTTATCAATTAACTTGTCATACGCTAGCCAATATGAAAATGTATTATTAAATTCAATAATTGAGTATGGTAATAGTATTTTGATAACTGTGTCTGTTTGTCTGCAGCCGTGTGGCGGATATGCTTGAGGTGGTGGGAGAGAGGGTGGGCGGGTGGTGTGGTCGAGGTTCCACCACCTCCCTGAGGCAGGCGGTGCGCACGCGCAGACGTCAGCACAATGACGTCTACGCGAAACTGGACGCTGAGATCGCCGTAAGTTAACCATTGACATAATACTAACCTGTCTAAGCAAGTGTTTGAAACCACGACCCCTCCAGATGTTAAGTGGAAAATGCAATCATGTATGGCTCCCTACTGTACATAATTGCATTGCATCTGCCAGTGAAAGTCCTATCAAAATCGGTCCAGCCGTTCCAGAGATTAGCCGGATCAAACATACAGACAAAAATTGTAAAAAAATTTTTTTTTGGTATATATGTGCCGTAAATACATTCATTTGCAAGAAAAAAGAGGTTATTGTAATATTTCAAACAGACACGTGTAATCTATCCCGTAATAAACGTACTGTTTGTTATTATTATATTCCATATAATAATTTATTAAATAATTTATTATTTTACATAGTGTTATAATACATAATGTAAGTGTGTAATATATATTGTAAGTAAATAATTTTTGAATTTTTCTTTTTCCTTGTGTGCTGTCAAATTTTGAAATCCTTAAAAGTGTGCCGTTACAAAAAATATAAAAATCACTGATATAAGGTACAATGTATGGTACAGTCGGTGTGTACCAATTAATTCCTGAATATTTGGACTCAAAAAATCACTAATATGAGCCCGGTGTATGACGATGTGTCACATATGCGACCTAATAAGCTTAGTGAAATGCATTTTGTAGGCGCCCTTCCCTGAGCAAGTTTGCCGTCCATTTCACTTAAAATTATTTGCTCCAGACAGTGCTTTGAAGACCGATGTGTCTAAAGAAGCTGAGGGCTATGATATATCTATGATATTTGTTGCAGTCCCGGACATCAGCTTTATACAGAGTGAAGGAGGGGCCCGTCGTACCAGCTCCGCAACCACCTAGTCGTCCGCCCGCTGGGCTCGCATGTGCCCGCTGCGCTCCAGTGTCCAGGGTAGGTTTTTATACTTTCTAAGCTTGATATAATGATTTATATCTCGAAAACCCCCATTAAAATCGGGTGAAAGAAACACGGGCAACTTATTCCAATCCTTTGACGAACAGTCAAAGACGAAACAAAGCGTATTACGGTTATATCAGTAATCTTTCCAGCATATCCAAATACATCAAATACCACGCACGAAATTGGTTTGCCAGTAGGTGTGGTACTGTTAACCTTAGTTCCACCAATGAACTTTAAGACTTCTTAAACTATCAACTTTCAACCACTGTCATGCCAATTAACGTTAATTTTGTACACAATTGGTTTAGTAAACTCGGGACTTTCTTTGATGTACGAAACATAACTCTCTCTCTACTAACTTCACTAAGTCGTATCTCCCACTCAACTTCCGTTCGCCTTGCCCGATTACACATTTCGTAACGCTCTCATCAGCTTACTAAGAACTAAAAGACTATAAAAACTAGCAAATATCGACCACTCTGATGCCAATGAAGGTTCATTTTGTACACAATTGGTTCTTGGCATACTCGCGGCACTGTTTGACAAGCGGCCGAGATCTTAGAGTCGTAAGCCTGAACCTCAAACTTCAAAAAAGGGGGAAGGTCTCAATTCATCTGTAAGCTTTTTATGGTTGTTGCCTCATAACAATACTAATTTCTAAATTTCTTATTTCTAGTTATTACAATTTCCTTATATATCTATTATTTCTAAAATACACTAATTTCTTATTTTATTTCTAATTTACACAACTTATTTCTATTTACATTCTGTTTTATTTCCTAATTTTTATATCTATCTATTTACATTATGTTTTGTTTCTAGCTATTACTTTATTTACTACATATTTACAGAATCTTAAAAATATATCTATCTTGTTTTTATCACTAATTAAATTTCTAATATTATCTACAGTTCTTCTTTCATTCATCTCGCTTTCACACTCATATCTTTTAACATTGAATTCCGGACATTCTATCAATATGTGCAACACCGACCCGTGCACTTCTGGATCACAGATGCACGAAGGGCTCTCCTTGCATCGAAACTTATTAAGATACTAGAACCTTCCGTGCCCTGTCAGGATCTGTACAGTGAGAGGATCCAGATCAATTTTCCTTATGACGGGGTATGCGGACACAACGTCGGGGGGAAACACCTTCGTTGTGCCCGCAGTGCCCCCGTCTTTGTAGCGCCTGTTCCATATGTCAAACGAGTCCTACCTCATAACTTTGGATTGGGTGAACCGATTTTGACTTCCATGATAAAACCATATAAGTGTTAAATTAGTATCAAGTATGTGCGCCACATATAGACGAATGACTTGATATCACGCCAACCGATTTCCATGATTCTTATATATTGGAGAGGATGTACTTGAAGAGTAGTTTATTGGAAATTTGGTTAGGTTCTGATTAATTCTATTTAGTAATAATCCAATTATAATTAGTAAATACAAAGACGTCGTCCACGTGTAATAGCCTTAAACATTTCATTTTGAAGCGTCAATAGCCTAATGGTTAAGGGTACGGCCTGCGTATCGTAAGGTCGTGGGTTCGAATCCACCATTAGACTATTGCCGTGAACCATGTCGTAGCACAAGCTTAAGCTTAGTTGGAATGGTTAACGAGATTGTTAGTAATATTTCTGAAAAAAAAAGAAATATTGCTAGTGTGGGAGGCCTCCACTCTTGTTGATATTTGCGGGAAGAATAACACTCGGAGTCCAGATTTGTAATGTCCTGTTTATTTTCTAATTTCTTAACTATTTATACAATCTTATGTGCTACGTCCTTACTGGTACTAATTAGAAACTAAGTTTGTCGACCAATCAGGAAGGGACACTGATTAATAGTTATTTACAATGAGAGTGAGCGTTACATTTCATTTGAAGTCGATTTTTGTTTTTGTTTGTAAATATTTGTATAACTTATCGTACTTCGAATATTTGCTATTTGTAGAGAAATAAGTTACCTAATAAAATAATTTGCAATGTCATTGTTCAACATGTTGCTGTCATTCACATCATTGTTACATAGAACATTTTTTTTTAACCTATTTAACCTCTAACTCGAAATTGACATGAATCTCATTACCTCTACTATTTGAATTAACTTACATCAATAACTTCCTACTTACGTCAATAACTTGAATACTTCACAAGATACCTACTTCTCGTATAATAGATTAAATGTTTATAAAATTTTAAGTGAAAAGTGGCTTGGAAAATGCCTGAAAATTTCAAACGGCTTCAAAAAGTTTTGTTTGTTACTGCATAACTTTCCACTGGGTGAATCGATTTTGACGATTCTTTTTTTATTTGAAAGCTGATCCAGTATAGTCCCATTTTCAATTTCATCCACGAGAAAACTATATTTATTTATTTATTCTTTATTTGCACACAATACAAAAAAAGGTACAAATAGGCGGACTTAATGCCAGTAGGCATTCTCTGTCACTCTACCTTGGGGTTGTGTAGAGACAAAGTAACGGGTGCAAGCTATGTGAGAAAATAATAAATAAAAGAAAACTATAATAAATGCATGCTTATATAATATACATACCTACTTACAAATAAATTAAATATATAAATAATAATTATATATAATAATAAAGAAAGAACTCGTAACTTGAGGAACAAAGATAAGCTCGACCTAATCACCCCACGTACCAATTACGGAAAGAAAACGATATCGTACGTAGGAGCACAGTTATACAATAGCCTGCCAAATAAAGTGAAGGAGTGCGACACTTTCCAGCAATTTAAAAACAAGCTAAAAGATTTGATGATACACATGTGACGACACCTACCTGCGACCCAGAGGCACACCATTAATTATATTATTTAAGTACCTGCATCACAATCTTGTTGTTGATCTTTGAATTAATTTGTTAACCTAGTGTAAACCTCTTTACTTAAATTTATTTCATTTTTGTATTTTAAGTAATATATTTCAATTTAATATTTATAATAATTATTATACTTTATAATGTTGTTTTATTTAACAAGTCACGAGATTGTACAATTATTTTAAAAATAATTAAATGATTTAACTTAACTAAGACTATTATAAAACCAAAGGAAACAAATTAAAAATATAAATTGAATCTAACTACAATTATACAAACTTACTGATAATACTAACTTAAAAAAATAATATTAAATTAAAACTACACTTTAAAACTAAAATTATCCATTTCACTATCAAGTATTTAAGTACCTTATATCTCATTTTAAGTGAACATTGTAAAAATGTTCTTATGAGAAATAAATTCTTTAAACCCATAAATAGATACATATATAAATACATATATATGTATATATATATAATTATAGATGGATAGGGACAGCGATTGTCAAACTATTCCTTTCTTAGGTAAAGCTTCCATAGTAAATGTTTGAAAGTAGATTTAGATCCAGCTGTACGTACATTTGTTGTGTAAGTATTAATTAATGTTGAAGTTTCTTCGGCCACTTCTTCTCCCAGCGCCAACGCTTCCCGAAGTGGCACTCAAAGTTAGTTTAGTTTTTGAATGTCTATTAGATTATCCGTGAAATAGCAACCGACCGAGTCGTGGTTCGGCCCTCTCGGGCGCCCTCGGATCGTAATGATTACGCGTAACATAGTAACCGTCCAAGTCGAAGTTACCCCTCACCGGGGGGACCCTTGTGTCGAGATACTAGCTATAGAAGTTCAGACTAACCGACTAAGAGCTATGCTACCACTCAATCCGGTGAAGCAGTTAAATCCTGCTTCTCTGGCCAACTTGTGTAGTTCGAATAAAAAAAGCGAATATAATAACCGCCCCATTAAGAGCTTTACCACATTTTGTTTGATTTGGATTGTTATTAAAATGGTTGCAGAATCAGGAATACACCCAAATTGAAAATATATTATTAACCTCATGATAAACACACACATACACTACACATTCGCACAACTTCTCGACTATGACTATAGTTCTTTCTCTTTTTTTCCTTTTGCACACATTTTTGTTATTTTTTTTCATATATTTTTAATTATTAATTATCGCATAATTTACTTAACTTATATTAAAAACTTATTGTACGCAGGACTTACTGTTTGTGACTCTGGAAGGCACTGTCTCCTGATATACAGGTACACTGTACCTAGTTCAGGAGACAGAGCTCCTGTATATGTAACATGTCTGTTTTTGTGATATTAATAAAAAAAAAAGTTATTTTCAAAACTCAGTGAAACTGTAGAGACCGCATGTCCGATAAGCGTAGTTCATTACGGAAAGAATTAAAAAAAAAATTAGGTCTCTTACACAAAGTAACAACCTAGTCTTTAACCTTTCTACTTAGAATATTGCTTCATCTAATGTCCTATATCCAGATACTACAATGCTGTATTGAAATTCAACACAATGGAAAGATGATTGGTACAAATTATTCCACTACGACCATGTGTCAAAAGATCAAAGTTGGTATTACACATCTGAAGACCGATCCATGAGAGTCATAAGAATAAATTGGAATGTAAAGACCCAAATGGAGGTAATCCATGGACTCGGTACTCTTTCTTCTACAGTTCTACTAACGTAGTGGTCGGTGAACTTATTAGCCAAAGAGACAAATATGACCATTACAACAATTTTAAAAAAAGGGGCCAAATGTGGTTGCTTAGTAAACTTTTATTTCACTAAATAACTTGTACGCTAAATAGCGTGTGGGTATGTTCCATATAGGCTCCGAAACGGCTGGACACATTTCAATGAAACTTTCAGGTAATCTTCAGATTGACCTGGCGAGTAATCCTGTAAAGTTTGGTGACGATATCGGAGCACTCCTCTTTTGAACTGTCAAATACAGCTTTCATTTACTATGATGATATTCTATTGTTTTATAACACAAATTTGTATTGACACATGTGTTGTGTATATTTATGTCATTATGAACTATATTGAAGTATGAAGTATAATAAATCTCGAAATGATAAGAATGATATTGTATTTACTGATATGTACGAGTACATGGGTGTAGGTAATGATCTTCATCCGCTCGAGAAGAGAATGAATACGGAGAGAAATGAATAAATTATATATATAGTGAGAGTTGAATTAAATATTTAACGATGTAAGTTTATTATTTAAATAAAATAAAGCAAAATCTAGCCCGGCGAAGCGGACTGGGTACGCTAGTTCTTAATAAATATATATTAATGCGAACGATGTGCTTGCATCTCCTTGGAAAATCCCCAATACCAACTTCTTCCGTTTGACCGTGTACAACGTAGAGCTGCTCGAATAGTCGACGATCAGGGTCTTTCCGATCGACTCGACCCTCTGAGTCTGCGAAGAGATGTCGGTTCTCTTTGCATCCTGTATCGCATTTACCATGGGGAGTGTTCTGAGGAATTGTTCGGAATCATCCCAGCTACCAATTTCCATTACCGCACATCTCGGCAGAATTCCAAATTCCACCGCCACCATCTTGATGGTTGGCGTTCAACGACTGTACGTTTTTCGCGTAACTTTCTCCCACGCACTGCCAACTTGTGGAATCAACTGTCGCCAGCGGTGTTTCCGAACGTTTACGATTTAGGGACCTTCAAGAAACGAGCCTATTCCTATCTCAAAGGTCGGCAACGCACCTGCAGCTCCTCTGGTGCTGTGGATGTTCATGGGCGACGGTGATCACTTAAGATCAGGTGAGCCGTATGCTCGTTTGCCACTTTTCATATAAAAAAGTACAACAACACTCTGTACCAACCTGTGGTAATAATAATAACAAACCATTTATTCGAACCATACACGCACACAGAAATAGACAAAAATGAAACAAGAAGAACTTATCTACTAACAATAAAAAAAAACATTTCCTTAAATACTAATTAAAATAGGTAAAAAATAAATAAAAGATAAAATAAAAAAAAAGAAACCAAGTAAATACGAAAACTTGATCTATTTGGTTGCGATGCTGGATCGAATAGGTACCAGCTCAGCATTGTGTTGGCTGTGAAGCCAACGCTGGTATTCTGCTGGTACCTATGCCTTCCCGTCTGGCCGTGTACAGAGTGTTGTTGTACTTACTCACTTACTTAGTTGTTGTTCTCTTGTTCTGGAGCCGCACTTAGCCGACCATTTGTTGTTGTCCTGTGCCCAATAGTGGAACATATTATATGTTCTAACTTTAACTTTTTAATGTATAATCAGTTAACGACTACGAGCTATTTTTGAGAATTATCTGATTGAAATAAAGGTTGATTTAAAAATAATGGTAAAATATCTTAAAAATATAGCAATTACAGAATAATTAATATGTGAATATACAATTGTTCTTTATAATCTACAGTATGTTCACAAAAAATATAAATTATATTATATGTATATAAACAACAATATTATTTGAAATGATTCTCACGTAGGGTTATAAAATACAAAAAATATGTAACATTATATGTACCATTGAAAAAAGAAAAAGACGTAATCATATTTTTATCATTACAGTTTTTTTTTTACATTAAAGACTTTGTTTTCTTACGTTGATTTATTCTATTGTTCGCCAGCGACCGGAGTGTGCTTTTTGCTAGTGATGTTTCATTATTAAACTGATCTTGTACAGTTATATCAATTATCATTATTACCAAATACGTAAAATACTACATACGATTGGCGTGCCGGTAGCAAGTCATTGGCAAACCATAGAGACACTAATGACTGTAGACATTTGTGGCGCACTTAGAGAAAAAAAATTTAGGACTTTATTTACGTATTACTTTAGGTTTTCATATGGATGCCATTATCAGAATTGGATCAAATTGAAATACGTCCACACTGGTAGCACCAGCTTTGAATTGAAAAAATAATCATTAAAATTGGTTCAACCTGTCGCTAGTTATTAGATAACAAACATAAAAAAAAAAATTTACAGACGAATTGAGAACCTCCTTTTTTGAAGTTGGTTGAAATAGTAAAACTAGCAAATATAAACGACCACTACGAACTTTTCCACAAAATTAGTCTAAACAATCATAATCATTTATTCCTCACCACTATCCACTGGTAACTTAAGATAAATTATAAAATTAAATACACATATGAAAGAAGAGACATAATAACAGATAAATTATGGTGGATTGACACAAGAACTAGGACAAATCCAGCCCTGTAGTTCTGGGCTCTCAAGAATAAAACTACGGTATCCCCTGCCTGACGTAGAAGGTGACTAAAAGGGACCTTGGGTTCACTGGGCGACTAGGGTGGGGGCCTTTGTCGTCCACCAAGGTGGACCCGACAAGAAGGCGACATCGGCAGGCCCGTGTCGCCTTGCACTGCGAGGACACAGAGAGGGAGGGTGTAACCCCCGGGACGTGCCCTGTTAAGAACACGGTGCAGAGGCAGAGAGGCTCCGGTGTGTTCGTCTGGAGATCCCGGAGCCCTTTACCATGCACCAAGGAAGGGCCGCCAGGGAGGTTTTAGTGGGTAAAAACCCCACATAACCGCCGCCTTCCCCCCAGAAGGCGGGGTATCTTATTGAAGATTTCCTCCCTGTGTCTCAAATAATCACCCATTGCATAATCAAAACTAGTGTACATAACTACTTGAGAACATAATATTAAGTTATTTCGTCATGGTAAAGTATTAGTTATTTTAATTATATATAAACAATCGGTCTAAACTAACACATTCGGTGCTCTAGTGTCTTTTACAACTTAGCCGGATCGTTCAACTACAACATGTTCTTTTTTTGGAGTTTGACCTTCGTAATTGAGGAGAATAAACAGCTTCAATGAGTTCGATGACTCGATGTCTTGTAACGGTGCGATAAACAGGCCGCGAAGGTCACTGCCGAAGACCGAATGGCAGGCGGAATTTTGTGCTGTTTTACTTCTTTGCTTATCATCTTGCGTTGTGCAATGTTAGACAATCGTCACGGGCTGACTTCTTATATTTTATATTGGAATAGGGGGTACATTTTTTTTTGTTAACGGGGAGGAAATCTTCAAAAAGATACCCCGCCTTCTGGGAGGAAGGCGGCGGTTATGTGGGGTTTTTACCCACTAAAACCACACCGGTGGCCCTTTCCTCGGTGCATGACGTGGGGCTCCGGGATCTCCAGTGGAACGCACCGGAACCCCTCTGCACTGTGCTCAAGGAGAGCACGTCCCGGGGGCGGAAGTTACTCCATTCCCCCCTGTGCCCTCGCAGTGCAAGGCTACACGGGCCAGCCGATGTCGCCTTCTTCCCGGGTCCACTTTAGCGGACGACAAAGGCCCCCACCATTGTCGCCCAGTGAACCCGAGGCCCCTTTTAGTCGCCTTCTAAGACAGGCAGGGGATACCGTAGTCTTATTCTTGAGAGCCCAAAACTACAGGGCTGTGGGCCGGTCTACCACCGGACCGCCTGCGCCATCTCCTAACGGTACATGAGCTAACGAATCTCAAGTAAACACCGTCGCCCATGAAAATCTACAAAACCAGAGCCCGGAATGTAATACGAACGGTCATAGTATCTTATTAAAATTGGTTCAACCTGTCGCTAGTTATGAGATAAGAAACATAAAAAGAAAATTACAGACAAATTGAGAACCTCCTTTTTGAAGTCGGTTGAAATAGTAAAACTAGCAAATATAAACGACCACTACGAACTTTTCCACAAAATTAGTCTAAACAATCATAATCATTTATTCCTCACCATAATCCACTGGTAACTTAAGATAAATTATAAAATTAAATACACATATGAAAGAAGATACATAATAACAGATAAATTATGGTGGATTGACACAAGAACTAGGACAAATCCAGCCCTGTAGTTCTGGGCTCTCAAGAATAAAACAACGGTATCCCCTGCCTGTCGTAGAAGGTGACTAAAAGGGACCTTGGGTTCACTGGGCGACTAGGGTGGGGGCCTTTGTCGTCCACCAAGGTGGACCCGACAGGAAGGCGACATCGGCAGGCCCGTGTCGTCTTGCACTGCGAGGACACAGAGAGGGAGGGTGTAACCTCCCCCCGGGACGTGCACTGTTAAGAGCACGGTGCAGAGGCAGAGAGGCTCCGGTGTGTTCGTCTGGAGATTCCGGAGCCCTTTACCATGCACCAAGGTAGGGCCGCCAGGGAGGTTTTAGTGGGTAAAAACCCCACATAACCGCCGCCTTCCCCCCAGAAGGCGGGGTATCTTATTGAAGATTTCCTCCCTGTGTCTCAAATAATCAACCCCTTCACCCATTGCATAATCAAAACTAGTGTACATAACTACTTGAGAACATAATATTAAGTTATTTCGTCATGGTAAAGTATTAATTATTTGAATTATATATAAACAATCGGTCTAAACTAACACATTCGGTGCTCTAGCGTCTTTTACAACTTAGCCGGATCGTTCAACTACAACATGTTCTTTTTTTGGAGTTTGACCTTCGTAATTGAGGAGAATAAACAGCTTCAATGAGTTCGATGACTCGATGTCTTGTAACGGTGCGATAAACAGGCCGCGAAGGT
The DNA here is from genome assembly GCA_029286785.1 of Meandrusa payeni. NCBI lineage: Eukaryota > Metazoa > Arthropoda > Insecta > Lepidoptera > Papilionidae > Meandrusa > Meandrusa payeni. The sequence goes on from JAGSMX010000023.1 coordinate 6,764,254, forward strand.
CACTGCCGAAGACCGAATGGCAGGCGAAATTTTGTGCTGTTTTACTTCTTTGCTTATCATCTTGCGTTGTGTAATGCTAGATAATCGTCACGGGCTGACTTCTTATATTTTATATTGGAATAGAGGGTACATTTTTTTGTTAACGGGGAGGAAATCTTCAAAAGATACTCCGCCTTCTGGGGAAGGCGGCGGTTATGGGGTTTTACCCACTAAAACCACACCGGTGGCCCTTTCCTCGGTGTATGACGTGGGGCTCCAGGATCTCCAGTGGAACGCACCGGAGCCCCTCTGCACTGTGCTCAAGGAGAGCACGTCCCGGGGGCGGAAGTTACTCCATTCCCCCCTGTGCCCTCGCAGTGCAAGGCTACACGGGCCAGCCGATGTCGCCTTCTTCCCGGGTCCACTTTAGCGGACGACAAAGGCCCCCACCATTGTCGCCCAGTGAACCCGAGGCCCCTTTTAGTCGCCTTCTAAGACAGGCAGGGGATACCGTAGTCTTATTCTTGAGAGCCCAAAACTACAGGGCTGTGGGCCGGTCTACCACCGGACCGCCTGCGCCATCTCCTAACGGTACATGAGCTAACGAATCTCAAGTAAACACCGTCGCCCATGAAAATCTACAAAACCAGAGCCCGGAATGTAATAAGAACGGTCATAGTGACTTATAAAACAATATACAGGCTGCTATTTAAAAGCTTAAATCTGCACTATTTGCATTGTAATTATCCAATTATTGAAAATCCACATCTTATGCATGAAGATAATTTATTTTTTATTTAAGCTAATAAAATGCTAGTTTTAATAATCTAATAAAAACTACTACGGATTTTGATGAATCTTTACAATACTATAGTTTACACATCAGAATAACACATAGTCCGGTCAAATTAGACCAGAAAATATACGTGAGGCAAAAACTTTGTAGTCCTTTTTAGGAAAATTGCGCATACGTAAGAAGTATGAAATTTCCCACACATAGTTTACGTGGAGAAGGCTTGCTGAATGAACAAAATAAATAATATTTATTTTTAATTATGAATAGAAAACCAAACTATAGTCCGGTCAATTTAGACATTCGAAGTTACCTAAATTCCCACCAATAAGATTATATAAGGGTAAGATTGTTTAAAATATCATTAAAAACAATATTTGAAAGTTCCCCATCTTTCCCCTGTAAGGAAAAAAATTTAATCAAGGTCAAAGATCAAAAAAAATAGTTTTTTTGTGAATTACAACTTTTTGAATCTTTATATCTCAAAAACGGTGGCTCGTAGAAAAAAAAGTATTAAAAAATTTTTTGTAGATAATTTTATGATCTACAATTTTTGTTTGAGGTATTTTTATGATAAAACTTACCGTTTTGGTGAAAATCGCGAAAAACTCATTTTTTGACCTTTGACCTTGAATATTTTTTTTTCCTTACAGGGATGAGATGGGGAACTTTCAAATTTTGTTTTTAATGATATTTTAAACAATCTTACCGGATTTTCGGCTTGGTGGGAATTTAGGTAACTTCGAATGTCTAAATTGACCGGACTATAGTTTGGATTTCTATTCATAATTAAAACGAATATTATTTATTTTCTTCATTCAGCAAGCCTTCTCCACGTAAACTATGTGTGGAAAAATAATACTTAAAATACTCCTTACGTATGCGCAATTTTCCTAAAAAGGACTACAAAGTTTTAGCCTCATGTATAATTATAGTGATAATTAAATTCACGTGAAATACAAGAGAATGTTTTCCATACACATTAGTTGTTGTACGATGTATGAGCGTTTCATGAGGACCTTGGGTTACGCACTGTTGTGTGCCCGTGTCGTACTTTGAACTTACAATCACTGTTTATGTGCCTAACGTTGTGGAGACAATGCGATTCGTATCATCACGGTTGTTTGTTAGTGTCGTTAGCCTAGTGGCAAGATGACGGTCGCCGAATCGAATCTCAGCGGAGAAGACAATAAACGAGAAGACATATTCATTGTTGTATTAATGACTACTTCTTTTTATTTGATTTTTAAAGTTAAACTTCAGGTAGAATGTTGATGAATGTGTGATAAAAAGTGTGATTTTTCTTTATTGTCATCATTCGAATACATTACAATATGAAACATATTAAAAAAGACAAAAAAAATGCAGTTGAAGAAAGAAAGAACGAACAAATAGGATACAGGATATGATGCCATCTTGGACACCGCCTCAGTATGTGCTGTCGCTGATTTTCAGCGATGCTTAAGACTAGCCAAAGTCGTGCGCGCGAATTACTACGTTTACATGGAATTTATACAGAGTCGAATAAAAATTATATTGTATTTATGTGATTATATACATTAAAATAATAAATATATATAAATATTTTATATATTTTTATATTATTATTTAAATAAATATTTAAATTAACTCTCACAATATATTAAATTATTCATTTCTCTCCGTATTCACTCTTTTCTCGATCTCAAGATCATTACCTACAACCATGTACATATCAGTAAATACAATATCATTCCTATCATGTATACAAAACATATCGGGCTCAAGTTGATTTTGTTTTTTTTATGACGAACTACACAAATTGGCCAGAGAAGCTGGCCTTGACTGCTTCACCGGATTGAGAGGTGGCATAGCTCTTAGGTCGCTTAGCATGAACCTCTATTGCTAGTAACTCGACACAAGGGTCCCCCCGGTGAGGGGTAACCTCGGCTTGGATGGTTTGCTCAAGTTGATGTCAGAAATAAAAGTACGACGTATCGCTTGTTTGACAGTTCAAAAAGAGGAGTGCTCCAATCGTAACCAAACTTTAGAGGATTACTCGCCAGGTCAATTTGAAGATTACCTGAAAGTTTCATCGGTTTCATTTCGGAGACTATATGGAACATTTTTTCCAACACACTTTCTCGTATATATGTAGAGATTACTATTAACTTTTTAATATTGCGTCATATATGACATTTGCAACGTTTCGTATGTTGAATGTATTTCGCACGAATTAAGTAATATCGGGCAATGTGCCAATGGGACAAGGATGACCGCATAATTAAAACAACTTTTTAAAGTTCCTCTCATTATGTGAAATAAAAACGTATCCAATAAAAAATAATATTGCATTCTTTACTGCATGTTTATACCTATCATGCTATTTACAGCTTGTAATGTTTATGCGAGATGATTTACGAGATGCTCGGGCTGAGCTGTTTACTTTTGCGATGACATCTGTTACTATTAACCGACTTAGAAGAAGGAGGCTCTCAATTCTTCAAGTTTAAAGCGTCAATAGCCTAATGGTTTAGAGTACGGTCTGCGAATCGTAAGGTCGTAGATTCTTATCCGTCATTCGACTATTGACGTGAACCGTCTCCTAGCACAAGCTTAAGCTTAGTTAACAAGAATGTTAGTAATATTTTTGAAAAAAAGAAATATTGCTAGCTTTCTTTAAAAAAAAAGCTCAACCGACTTCAAAAAAGGAGGTGTTTCACAATTCTTCTGTACTTTTATTTTTTTATGTTTGTGAACGGATTTTTATGATTTTTTTTAAAGTATAAACTGGTATACATATTATCGTTTATTTAGTCCATGTGTATGTATATTATTATATTTATATTTACGTATCGATGTATTTATATGTTAATGTGTATTTATTTATATAAAATATTTTTGAACCGTATTTTTAGCAGCACTTCCTTAGTCTGCTCTTAACCACAAAAGGTTAGCTGGAAGACAATTCTAAATAGCAATAAGTTCGCCTTTGTACATATACTTTGGTGGAATAATGGATTTATCTATCTATCTATCTATACACTAGTGCAAATTATTCGATGTGTCTATATTCTATTTTCTATGATGTAATCGCTCGTTGATTACTTGTTGGTCAAATGTCAAATTACATTTGCTTAATAACATTTTCTGCGGAAATATTTCATTATACAAGTGTAGCACGCTAGCACCATGTGTTGGTTTAATGATCGATGGACCTTTGTTATCTTTTAACCGTTGATATAATATATTGTCCAGTTATAAATTTAATCAATTCTGGTGCATATTCAGTAGGGTTGCTTAATACTATAAGTTACTTCCTATTGCTTGTTTATGTAATTATACGACCATAATATTAGACGACCATAAGAATCTTGGAAATGAGAACAGGGGATTGGTAGGATGGTAGCTCAGTGTCAAGGCGGTCGCCTCCAGTTGCATAGTATACTATCAACCCCAGTTTGATCCCCGCTGCCGGCACCAATAAATTTGTTGCAGTTTTATATGCTGATTTAGCACGCGGTCAGCGGTCAGGAAAACTTCGTGAGGAAACTTACATGGCTTAGAAAATTTTCTAAAATTCGTTATATAATTTCGTATAAAAGTAGTATTGCGCGCGCACCTCTTTAGGTAGTCCCGGGCACCGCTGAAAATCAGCGCTGTCGCATCCTTGTGACAGCATATGCTGAGACGGTGTCCGATATTGGCATCATATGTTTTGTATTATTCGTGTAACTTTAACTGTGTTTTGTCTATTTTTCATTCTTTTTTAATGTGTGTTATATTCTGTCTGTGATGTGTTTTGTATTGTGATGCCAATAAATAAATGTCTATGTCTATGTCTTATATCTGCCAATCGGCATTAGGACCAGGTGGACTGTGCCTTTTCTTAACAGAAAGGTATAGAATCTAGTCTAAAGATAACTTTAATTTTTTCAACACAACTATTATTTAATAATAATAATAATCAGCTAAGATAACAATCGCACTTATGAATTATATTGGAACTTTTTTTTGACGAACTACACTGATTGGCCAGAGAAGCTGGCCTTGACTGCTTCACCGGATTGAGAAGTGGCATAGCTCTTAGGTCGCTTAGCTTGAACCTCTATCGCTGGTAAGTCGACACAAGGGTCCCCGGTGAGGGGTAACCTCGGCTTGGGTGGTTACTATGTTACGCGTAAGCATTCCGATCCGAACAACGACTCGGTTAATTGCTATTTCACAGATAATGATTGAACAAATGTTCATCTTTGGACGTATAGACGTTCTGTAAAAAGCCATAATGAACATATTGACTTCATATTAGAAGGCGAACGTAGAGTTGTGATTTCATTACGTCCTCTAATGTGTTGAACTCTATGTACAATAAATCCGGCTACGGTTTTTCTTTATCTGTTCGCTACGTTTTTTATTATGATCCGCGATGTTAAGTGCCAATTCAGTCCTAGATAGTAAGTGGCACTAGCTTAATTAATGCCTACTCACTCTACTCTTGAAAATACCCACATTGTAATTGGAGGGAAAGACAGACAGACGCGGGCAAGGTGTTTCAGTCTCTTGTTGTATGAATTATGAAAGCCGAATCGACAATTACAACATGTGTTACATTTGTCATTACCAGTGTAGTAACTTTTTTAACTGACTTTAATAGAGAAGATTATAATTAGGTTCTGATTAATTCTATTTCGTTAAATTCCCACGATAATTGGAAATACGATAAGGACGTCCGCGCGTATGTATTGCGCGCGCACGACTTTGGTTTTAGAGGTTCAGGCTCGCTTAGCCTGAACCTAACAGCTATGCCACCTCTCAATCTGGTGAAGCAGTCAAGGCCAACTTCTCTGGCCAATGTGTAGTTCGTCAACAAAAAAACGTCTTTGGTTAGTACTGGGCACCGACGAAAATCAACACTGTCGCATCCTTGCAACGGCATTTGCTGAGACGGTGTCCATATTGGCATCATATCTCATCCTATTTGTCCGTTTTTTCTTTATTTTTTTATTTTCTTTTGTCTTTGTTAACGTGTTTCATATTTTGTGCCAATAAATAATTTGTCTATGTTAGATATATTAGGTATTATTTGCCACGTGTAATTTACAACACTAATGTCTGTTCTATTCGTTGCGTACGTAAAATGTTATTTTACAATGTCACTTAACAATATATGGAAGTCATTATTGTAATCATTTGATTTGAATGTAAAAATATTTAATGAGACTTCCTTGTAACATGAGCAATTAAATAATAAAATATTATTAATAATTTATAGGTAGCTAATTGTTTTTCATATATATGTATGGATATGAGGGTCGGGTACTGAAAAATAAACATGGAAGTAAAATTAATATACAATCCTCATCATCACAGCCGTAGGATATCCACTGCTTGAGCGGGTCAGGGAGGGGAGCGCAGAGGCGTATCGGGGTGCGCAGGAGGCGTTACGAACGCCTCCTCTTGCCGCCCCCGTAATCCGAAGCGGGGCCAGGATGAGTACCTGGCTCCAGCATGCTTCGGCGTCGTCGGGATTACTCTGACTGCCGGAGAAGTCCCCCTTTTGAGGTTGAAGTCCGATGTTTGCCGGGACCGGCCGGTCGTTGGGGTGTCCTGTCGCCGACAGATCCAGGGCACCCCGCTCATAACGGCTGATGGCATTCGCGGAAGGTTTAGTGGGTAGGGACTGCCCAGGCCGAGTCACATCCCTCCGGACCCACGGAGGATGGTCTACAGAAAGATTCACCCGCGTGAACAAAAAAAAATATCCACTGCTAGGTCTGCGGTCTGCTGGGAATAGGCTTGCCAACAATTTCTAATAGGACCGGTTGTAAGCTACTTCATCCGTCGTCAGACCTTATGAATAGATGTACTACCCTGCGCATGTCAGTCGAGATGTTTTCGTCTAATAAATTTCATTACACAGATTTCCGTGTCACCCATGGGGTACTAAATAGTTGTCATGTAATTAAAAAAAGCGAGCGTGCCTTAGACCACACGACTGAAGTAAAACTTCTTTAGCTACATCTATATATATATATAAGTATATATATATATATATATAAGTATATATATATATATATATATAAGTATATATATATATAAGTATATATATATATAAGTATATATATATATATATATATATATATAAGTATATATATATATAAGTATATATATATATATAAGTATATATATATATAAGTATATATATATATAAGTATATATATATATAAGTATATATATATATAAGTATATATATATATATATAAGTATATATATATATATATATAAGTATATATATATATAAGTATATATATATATATATATATATAAGTATATATATATATAAGTATATATATATATAAGTATATATATATATATATATATAAGTATATATATATATATAAGTATATATATATATAAGTATATATATATATAAGTATATATATATATATAAGTATATATATATATAAGTATATATATATATAAGTATATATATATATAAGTATATATATATATAAGTATATATATATATAAGTATATATATATATATATATATATATATATATATATATATAAGTATATATATATATATATAAGTATATATATATATAAGTATATATATATATATATATAAGTATATATATATATAAGTATATATATATATAAGTATATATATATATATATAAGTATATATATATATATATAAGTATATATATATATATAAGTATATATATATATATATAAGTATATATATATATAAGTATATATATATATATAAGTATATATATATATATAAGTATATATATATATATATAAGTATATATATATATATAAGTATATATATATATATATATATATAAGTATATATATATATATATATATATATATGTATGGATATGAGGGTCGGGTACTGAAAATAAACATGGAAGTAAAATTAATATAATTGCCTCGTCATCACAGCCGTAGGATATCCACTGCTTGAGCGGGTCAGGGAGGGGAGCGCAGAGGCTCCCCCCTTCCGCAGGCGGCGTATCGGGGTGCGCAGAAGGCGTTACGAACGCTTCCTCTTGCCGCCCCGTAATCCTAAGCCAGGGCCAGGATGAGTACCTGGCTCCAGCATGCTTCGGCGTCGTCGGGATTACTCTGACTGCCGGAGAAGTCCCCTTTGAGGATGAAGTCCGGTCTTTGCCGGGACCGGCCGGTCGTTGGGGTGTCCTGTCGCTGACAGATCCGGGGCACCCTGCTCATAACGGCTGATGGCATTCGCGGAAGGTTTAGTGGGTAGGGGCTGCCCAGGCCGAGTCCCACACATCCCTTCGGACCCACCCAGGGTACCGGAGGATGGTCTATAAAAAGATTCCCCCGCGTGAACAAAAAAAAAATATCCACTGCCAGGTCTGCGGTCTGCTGGGAATAGGCTTCCCAACAATTTCTAATAGGACCGGTTGTAAGCTACTTCATCCGTCGTCAGACCTTATGAATGGATGTACTACCCTGCGCATGTCAGTCGAGATGTTTTCGTCTAATAAATTTCATTACACAGATTTCCGTGTCACCCATGGGGTACTAAATAGTTGTCATGTAATTAAAAAAAGCGAGCGTGCCTTAGACCACACGACTGAAGTAAAACTTCTTTAGCTACATCTATATATATATATATATATATATATATATATATATATATATATATATATATAAGTATATATATATATATAACATACACACGATTGTTCAAGAGAGAAAGAAAATGTGCACGCGCACTGCTCTCTCTTGCTCCTACAGTGTGATATAGACAATAGGCCTACACTATATCTTAGATATACCAAACGTAACACTCTCTCTCTTTGTATCTTTACTAAATTAGATCTCCTTCTCATCATCCATTCGCTCCGTCCGATCACACTATAAGAGAAGACACAATAAGAGAAGTATACAGACGTGCAATAAGCTTATAGCTAACTAGCTTCACGTGCCACTTCGGGAAGCATTGACACGTGTTCACTTGCTCATTTCCACTTTGCGAGGACAAAGTAAAAATTCAGAGCGCGCCTCGTGCGTACAGAGTAAGGTCAAGGGACAAGGAACAAAGAACTTTGCGCATATATACGTGGAAACAATGTGAAACTGTTCGGAAGTCACGTCATAGAGGAAGTGAGTTTACATATGATATGGATGCGAAACAATTTCTCATTATTTCCGTCGATCTCGGTGAATAAACTTTCACTAACTAGTGCTTCTTATATATTTTTTTAATTAAATGTATAAAGTAACAGCCTTCTATGTCCCACTGTTGGGCACAGGCCTTCTCTTTAAAGAGAGTATTAGGGCATAGTCCACACACACCTAGTGCGGATTGGCAGACTTCATATGTCTTAGAAAAAATTTCTAAGACGTGTAGGTTTCCTCACGATGTTTTCCTTCACCGCCGAGAGCGTGGTAAATCAGTACATAAAATTGCAACAACAAATTGGTACCGGCACCAGGGTTCGAAGTTGGTTTGCTCGCGTATTATGCAATTTGCGGCTCTGATTTAATTAAATGTACATATTTTTTTTATTTGCTTTCGTACCCCCAACTTTTTGTGGGTTAGAGACATTGTCAATCCTACTCCATTTCTCTGTTTCCATCTTTTTTTTTTTTTTTTTGTTGACGGGGACGAAATCTTCACAAAGATACCCCGCCTTCTGGGGGGAAGGCGGCGGTTATGTGGGGATCTTACCCACTAAAACCTCCCCGGTGGCCCTTTCCTCGGTGCATGACGAGGGGCTCCGGGATCTCACGTGGAACGCACCGGAGCCCCTCTGCACTGTGCTCAAGGACAGCACGTCCCGGGGGGAGGTTACTCCCTCCTCCCCTGTGCCCTCGCAGCGAAAGGAAAGAGATGCGGGCAAACTATTCCAGTACTCGTATAATAATGAAAGACGCAGCAAAACGCATCATTCGGGTTTTGAAATGATTCGGATTAACGAATGAATGGAAATTGATTCCACGTAATGTACGTGCCGACAGTTCATTGTGAGCGCAGGCCCGTTCAACACCGGCGTCATACGAGAATTAACGGCACCGCGCATTCCTTGCTATCTTCATACAGATAATTTGCATTGTAAAAATTAACCTAGTGTAATAACTTGTAGGTCTTGTGGAATTAAATAGTCCAATAACCAATACACTCGCTTTGTTCAGACAGCGTAACGTTGTACAAAGAATTATTTTAATGAATACCGACCAACGGCGCGTCCTCATAATCTTTATTCAAAATTAATTAGAAGTCAGATTACGAACTAATCATCATCATCATCATCAGCCTGTCACAGTCCACTGCTGGATATAGGCCACTCCAAAGGCATGCCACCGTCCACGATCCTCGGCCACTCTCATCCAGCTTCTGCCAGCCGTCCTGCGAAGATCGTCGCTCCACCTTGTCTTAGGGCGTCCCACTCCGCGTTTGCCTCTCCGCGGTCTCCACTCGAGAACTCGTTTCGCCCAACGGTTATCCGTTCTACGGCAAATATGGCCGGCCCATTGCCACTTCAATTTGCTAATCCGGTGGGCTATGTCGATCACTTTAGTTCTCTGTCGGATCACCTCATTCCGGATTCGATCCTTCAAAGAGACTCCGAGCATAGCCCTTTCCATAGCTCGTTGAGCGACTTATAGCCCGTGGACCAGCCTACCCGTGAGTGTACGAACTAATAAAGTTAAATTATTGTTTACAATGCCAAGTTTACGTGATGTTCAACTAAATTGTTAATTATGAATTAAAGATACAATAAGATTCAGGTAAATCACTAAGATATCATTGGAAGTAGTTATTGTGCATAACTATCGCTGGGTGCCATGTCTTGCTAGCTAATACTATGCTTACTTAATCCGATGATGTACACCAAGTGTGGTCTGACGACCTCATAAAGGCCGCAGGATGCTCTTGGAGGATATGCAAACCACTTACAATAGGTCTTTTGGAAATCGATTACGGCTGAAATGATGATTATGATGATTTATTAAAAATATTACTAGTCTTCTTTTTTTAAAAAATAGGATATAGTTAAGGGTATAAAACATACAGTGGAACTTCAAAATCTCTGTCTGTCTTTAGATGTTATGTACATATTAATGTATCCTAGTGGGACCTTTCAACTCGGGTGTCCTAATCAATGAGACACCTCTAGCTCAATGCTAAATGTCGTTGTTGAAGGGAAGGCCGCGGTCACGGTATCTATATTCAAGTCTCGATTATCTTGGGGCAACATTTATTTTATATGTACAGTTTTCCTTACTAAGTTCCTTAAATGATGCGAAAATATCCCCGTTATAATGTAATTGCGGAGGAATGGATGTTTATGAAATCAAATGGAGTGTCAATAGCCTGATGAACAGGGAAGTGGAAGTCCTTAATTCCTACCAGAAATTGTCGCCCGTAAACCCGAGGCCTCGGTTAGTCGCATTCTACGACAGGCAGGGTTTTTCTTTTCTAATTCTACGAGCCCTGGACAAATACGTACTCCAACTCATTAACCAAGGAAAGATAAATGACCTCATATAAGAAGACGTATTTCGTGGCTCAAGAATCTCCGGATATGGTTCAAAATGAGCACTATCATTGTTATATGCTATGTCAAAAATTAAAATAGCCTTATGATAGTCGATCTCCAGTAGGAGATGATGGCACCTCAAGAAGGAGAACAGACTTCTTTTTCTTTTTTTATTCTGGTGCCATCGTCTCATGGTCTAGGGTGCGGTCTGCAAAATTTAAGGTTCATATTCCTATATCCTCCTTGCTATTTGACTATTATACTGAATCATATCCTTGTACAAGCTTGATCTTATTTAAAATAGTAATGCTGGTGACTTTTGTGTAAAAAAATTGTGACAGTAAAAAAAATACTATCTTTAAACAATATGTAAGCTGATATTTGATATTGATTATAGGTATTCGTTCAATCCAAATTGAAGTCTCTAACGTGATGTTAAGTTACCGTCCCGAGTCAAAACACAGTAACGGCTGCAGTAGTGTTGCCGACCTTTAAGAAAGCAGTCTGCCCTTTTTATTAGGTTAATTAAATTGTCTTGATTGTAAAAAAATCTCTAAAGAAAGCTTCCACCAAAACCATTGTAACGTCATATGGAAATGTTTAGTAGAGCATTTCTAAACAAATTCGATTGGAAAGATAAGGAAATTCATCGCTTGTAATCATTTGAATAATTTATTGTGCAATCAAATATAATATTCATTTATACGATCGTAATCTTATTTGACGTTTGCACCTCTTTACAGAGACATTAAATAATAATACAAATTGATAGATGCACTTAAAGCGAAGTACTAAGCGCTTATTGATGCATCGAGCTAAACGCACATGTGTGACTGGCTGCTTTATATTCCAAATTTAAACACAAAAGCGCGCCGGACGCGGTGGCGTGACATCTACCGACCAACCGGACGCCTCCGCGGCTCGCGCAGTACGTCGACCTCGCGCCGGGTGCGTGCTTAAGAAATTAAATAAATTGGCGAATATACGGCCACTTCGAAAATATGATTTTTTCTTCCTGAAAGTTTAAGGCTTTATTCAGTGTCAAGTAACGTACGCATTTTTATTTGTATTTGTATTTGTAAACATTTGTCTATTTACCTTGAAATCGTTGACAAATATCCATTTAGGTAAGACAGAAGTGGATTCAAATATATTTAAAACTCGTTTTTACGAGATATACACTTTTTAAAAACAAACTCCTGGTTTTCAGTTTAATGCATTTATAATCTGAGTATATACATAGTTTTATATGTAATAATTTTGGCTATATATTTCATTTATTTGTATATGTGTATATTTTATTATGTATATATGTTTCCACAGCTTTTTTCGTCTAGCAGAGAATGCCTTTTGACAAGTCCGCCATTTTGTTCTTTTTTTATTTTTTTATACTTTCTAAGCAAAGGCTTGACTACCATCCCACCTGATGTTAAGTGGAAATGCAGTCCTGCATAGGGTGCACTAGCTTAATAAATGCCTATTCACTCTAGTCTTGAAAATACCCACATTGTGATATGGTGCACAAATAACGAATAAATAAATAATTTAGAAGATTTAAATTCCTCCATTGTGCAGGGACAAAATGCTAGTTTTACCTGTTTTAATATAAATTTCATTACCATTGTAATGTAAAGAAGATTACATAGCCAACGCTGGTGTTATCGGAACTGAATGAGTCAATTTTTATTGCAACTAAGGTGAACTGCTTCGAAATTAATTGAAATGATAAAACAAGAACTCGAAACGTAGGAAGAAAATATGTTTTTTTATAAAATAATAATAATAGCTTATTTTATTGAAGTTAAACACGCCTTATTTTTTTAATTACATGGTGAATGCGTTACGAAAAGTGTGATTGGCGAGGCGAAGGCAAGTTGAGAGGGAGATATAAGTTAGTGAAGATAGATAGAGATCAGACCTGTAGTTCTGGGTATCTGTAGTATATATATATAAATATAATATATATATATATATATATACTTATACAAATACCATATAAGAATGTATTTATAAAGATAGATAGTGCCTATGTACTAGGTTCTTAAAAGTATTATAGATATATACAAACATAAAGAGGGAGCCAACTGTTACTTCATTGTGGTCTAAAGCACATTCGTTTTTTTCTTTTACAAACATTTAAAAGTATATATTACATTTATTATAGTAGTAAATCCATTTATATACAGAGACTTTGACTTGAAGATGTGTCAATAGACTAATGGATTGGGTCTATGGTTTTCTAAATGAAGGCGCTATAACTTCACGATTTAAAAAAAAACATACTGACAGATAGCATTGATAACGAATGAATGAATACTTTATTGCACAACCATTAACAAATAAAATCGTAAGGTCGTCGGTTTGAATACACTATTCGACTATTTACGTGAACCATCTCCCAGTTCAAGCTGAAGAATGGGAATGGTTAACAAGTATGTTAGTGATATTTCTGAAAAAAAAAATATTTATGTCACAGAAATAACAAAATTTTAATATTGACATATTAGTCATTATCCGTGAAATAGCAACTGACCGAGTCGTGGTTCGGCCCTCTCGGGCACCCTCGGATCGGAATGCTTACGCGTAACATAGTGACCGTCCAAGCCGAGGTTACCCCTCACCGGGGACCCTTGCGTCGAGTTACTAGCAATAGAGTTTCAGGCTAAGCGACCTAAGAGCTGTGCCACCTCTCAATCCGGTGAAGCAGTCAAGCCTCTGTTAGTCTATCTATCTGTTAGTTAATCTAGTCTATCTGTGTAGTTCGTCATAAAAAAATATATTGATATAAATATATGTCGATATAATTGCATGTGGATTGGGCGGTCTTATCGCTAAGAGCGAAAAGTTGGGAAAGTTTTTAACACTCCTCTGACCAAAACAAACCTGGGCCTACAATCCCCCTTAGTAAGAACATGTTCCCTATACAACAAAATGGTAAAAGTTAATAAAAAAACCGATAATGCACAGTTCAAATATGAGATTATCCGGTATTTGCGGAATGCTCAATAGATCTTCGTTGTGTTGTTTTAAGTCGTAACTTCTTGATTGTATAAATTGTAATTGTCAGTGCTGTGTACTAACGTTATGTCATATATATAAGATAAATATCCTTTGTATTAACTCATTGTGTGATGTATACATATGATGTTTTAGTACCTCAAATAAAAAAAAAAGACGATCTACACCTAGATAGTCTTGAGCACAGGCGCAAGGTGGCCTGTCTTTCGGTGTTTTACACAGTACATTTTGGAGAGTCTGCACAGGAATTACACGAGTTAATTCCCCTATCCCCATTCTACCTTCGGACGTTTAGACACTCGGCGGGTCTCCACCCTTTTATAGTCGATGTTCCGAGCGTCCGAACGAAGCGTTTTGAGTCATCGTTCATCGTGCGTACAGCATAGGAGTGGAATAAGTTGCCGGCGTCAGTCTTTCCGTCCAAGTACGACGTGGGAGCCTTCAAGATTAGAGTGAATAGGCACTTACTAAACTAGCGCGTACCATCTTTCGACTGTGTCACCACTGGGCACCGGGTGGGATCATGGTCAAGCGCTAGTTTACACGCATAAAAAAAAAATCTTCCAGACGAAGGTTCGTAGTTGGTTGAATAGATTCGCAAGGATAAATCGCAGTCTACATCTGCAGCAATCTACTAATTTAAGAATCTAATATAATCTGATAATTACCCTAGTACATTGTTTCACTACATCACCGTATGCGATATCGTCGACTTTGTTTATTACTATGTTTATTTTTAACACTACATTCGTCGCGTGCGACGTAGAAATAGCTCACCTATTCCTCACACGTGTATGTATAAGACAACTGAGCTATAATTGCCTGTTGTTATAGCAAAGAGTATTTATTATACGTCGAATTTGCGACTAAGTCAATTTGTCCACAGATAAAATACTTCAAATTAAGTATAAATGTCAAATATCAAATGGGAAAAACGAACTTGTCTCTTTTGTTCTCTTATATATAAGAGGGACGGAAGTATTGAGTATTGTATTGATTAATTTGAATTGTTGAACATTGAGTAAACGTTATTTGTATTCTGAAACTGATAATATCGAAATAACGATACTTTTTTGATGCAACAAAAAATTCGTACCAACTTAAGTAAACTTACTCACTATATCGTGATAACCCTGGTGGATAGTACACGAATGCGATTATTCGCAACCTCCAACGGTCGCGCAAACACAAAGCGGCTTAGAAGTTGGAGGTTGTTGCTTAGATGTTAGCAGCCTTGCTGGAGTTTCTTCGGACACACCCAGCGACAACGCTTTCCGAAGTGGCACTCAAAGTTAATTTCGTTTCTTAATGCCCCTTAGATTATCCGTGAAATAGCAACCAACCGAGTCGTGGTTCGGAACTTTCGGGCGCCCTTACGCGTAACATAGTAACCGTCCAAGTTATTCCTCACCGGTAGGACCGTTGTGTCGAGTTACTAGCGATAGAGGTTCAGGCTAAGCGACCTAAGAGCTATGCCAGAGGTGAAGCAGTCAAGGCCAGCTTCTCTGGCCTATCTGTGTAGTTCGTAAAAAAAAACATCAAGCCTTGTAATTTTATAAGCCCAATAATAAAATTAGGCTTTATTATCATCTGCCTATCGTAAAAGGTACTTAACGGAGCCTTCATGTTCACTGTGCTCTACTACTGGGGAGGTTACTCCCTCTCCCTCTGTGCCCTCGCAGTGCAAGGCTGCACGGGCCAGCCGAAGTCGCCTTCTTCCCGGGTCCACCTTAGCGGACGACAAACCACCCCACCCTTGTCGCCCAGTGAATCCTTAGTGAGAAATCTATCATAAGGCGAACTATATTTTGAACATCCCCTCGAAAATAACAAAAAGAGTTTAATACCAACATAACACACCTTTTAAGGCGCCAATAACACGTGATATGGGGTGCGGTCCGCGAATTATATAGTCACATACGTTCCTAGGTTCAATGGTGGGGCCATTGGACTATTAACGTGAATCACAAACACACACTAGTTTTCAAATTTGTTAGCATTCTTAAAGCAAGCCAAAAGTGTATCATTCTCACAACATTAATGAAATATGTGTGGCATAGATTGTTTAACAAGAAATTTGACTGTTGTTATTTAGTAAATAATTTATGTTACGTTGTTGTTAGAACAGTTTATCGGCGAGAGGTGAGGGCATATAATTTATTTTCTTTAAACTCCTGTCTTTCCAATGTTGGTGTGCGTTCACCTCTCCGACGTGTGGTGGATATAATTACATAACTAGATAGTACTACTACACACTACTATAGTACTACTAGATACAAGAACTTCGCAGTTGTTGATTTGTTTTCATTGCCTACTACTAAATTTAGAAAATGTTTTAAAGACAGCTTATTTAGTTAGTTTGTAAGTATTTATCAGTTCATTTATTTCCGTAATCTTTTCTGTAATTTAAATTTTGTTGATAAAGTGTTTTTGGTTTTTAAAGTGTTGCACGTTAAAATAATATTTTGCGGATACTGTTGTTGGTAGTTCAGTTACATATTTTATTTTAATTTTGTCTTTATAATTTCATTTCTGCTATTGTTTATTGTCCCAAATAACAAGAAAAAAAGAAAAAAAAATGAAAAGAAATATCACTGTCAGTTATCGTGTAAATTTGAACGATTCGATTTGTGAACCGACTTCAAAAAATAGTTAATGTATTCAATTCGTTTTTACTATTTAAATGTATTTATATATGCCCCTTTGCTTAAACAGTGGGAATGGGGATGTTTATTTTTTTTTTTACTATATTTTTATATAATTTTCCCTTACTTATTTGTCCACAGGAATCCTGGCACGACCCTAAAGCGGGTGAATCCGGCTCTGTGATCAACATACTGGACATCGGGCGACAGAACTTCGCGAATGGCGGCGTGGTGTCCCGTTACCTCTGTGACTTGGCGCAGTGCGTCAACCTCGTCAAGTACGACTACAAGGATGTAGTACCTAGTGTAAGTGACACTGTGACTCTGCGAAGAGATGTCGGGCCTCTTTGCATTCTCTATCGCATTCACCATGTTCTGAGGAATTGTTCAGAATCATCCTAGCTACCGATTACCGTACATCACTGCAAAATTCCAAATCCATCGACACCATCTGCTTGGCGGTCCACGACTGTGCTTTTGTCGCGTAACTTTCTTCCAAGCACATATACCTGTGGAATTAATTGTCACCAGCGGAGTTTCCGAATCTATACGATTTAGAGACCTTCAAGAAACGAGCCTACTCCTAACTCAAAGGCTCCTCTGGTGCTGTGAATGTTCATGGACGACGGTGATCACTTAACATCAGGTGAGCCGTATGCTCGTTTTGCCCCTTTTCCTATATAAATAAAATCCGTGTTCGAACGTTCCAAGTTCTTTATTAGAAAAATAATAATTTTTAGTTCTGTTCGAGGCATGAAGAAAATCATTTTTTATTATGATTTATTCATCGAAAAAAATCATAAACTACTTTACAAAATTATCTTAACACCTTTACATTATTTAAAATGATTTATTAAGGTATATGATTAATAATAGCGCCATCTATCTAAATTTGTTGACACTAAAAATCTTTAATGGACGCAAACGTCCCATAGAAAACTTCATTCCAAAAACATATTATTAAGGGTTGGGTCGCCGACACCTCACAAACCGGGCGTAACGGAGAACTACAATATTCTCTTTACCTTGGTACGGTATCTGGGTGGTTCTGATGTTTCCCCGATCGTGGCGAAATATCACTGGTGACACTTGAATCTATAGGTTAATGGTGCGTCAAAGATACGAGTAGTTGAACAGTGGGTGACAATACACATACAATTTCTTTAGTAGGTGTTTGTGATATCTTCAAAGATATAAAAAAAAATCTCATTTTTTTCAATATCATCTCCCCTTGCAGGTAGTAAAAGATGAGCATTTCCAACGCGCCATAGAGCAGACGACGCAAGAGGAGATGATGAAAGCCAATGGTGCAAATTGCGAGCAAAACTCCACTCGGTACGCGGAGATCAGGCGGCGGGTGGAGGCTCGTGCGATGAAGGTTCTAGTTGATATCAGCTCGGCCATGTCCAACAATGTCTTAAGGTTGGTATTGCAAGTTTACTAAGACAGCAATTGAATCGCGTCTCCGTCTTTACAGGCACCTTGATCACTGGTGACCGTAACATTTCGAGGTTTCCTCTCGGGAACACCTCAATATATTTATAATATTTTGGTTTTATGAGAAAAAGGGACGCGTAAACCAGACCATTCTCCAACAAAATAAAAAACATAACAATGAAATAGAAGATTAGAAGAGTACGGACACAAGTCTGTGGTTGCGTTTTATTTTAAAATGCCCTTTGTTTTTATAACGTGTGTCTTAAATAGAAGATATATGAAATAAAACTTCTTTACGCACGCTTGACTTGGGCGAGTAAGCTGGTGAAGCCCAACAGTTAAAGTTAAAGTTACAGCCTTTATTTATATAATATATATGTCCTACTGCTGGGACACAGGCCTTCTGTAAAGAGAGTATAAGGGCATAGTCCGCCACGCGGCCCTAATGCTGACTGGCAAATGATTGGCAGACTTCACATGTCGTAGAAAATTTTCTAATACATGTAGGTTTTCTCACGATGTTTTCCTTCACCGCCGAGCGCGTGGTTAATCAGCACATAAAATTGCAACAACAAATTTATTGGTGCCGGCACCGGGGATCGGACTCGGGTTGCTAGCGTACTGTGCAACTTGAGCCAACCGCCCGGACACTGAGCTAGCACGGCTCCTGAGCTACCACGGCTCGTCCTTTCCAGTAAAAATGAATCATCAAAATCGGTTAACGTGATATTGAGTTATTCGTACATGCAAATTTAAGACTCGTTTTCTCATGGATGCCATTGTCAACATTGGACCAAATAGAAGGGGAAGCTTTGGAATAAACAAAATAATAATTAAAATCGGTTTCAATCCGTCCAAAGTTGTGAGGACAAACATAAAAAAAACATACAAACTAATGGAGAACCTACTTTTTGTAGTCGTAGTTCGGCCCTCTCGGGCGCCCTCAGATCGGAATGCTTACGCATAACAAAGTAACCGTCAAGCCGAGGTTACCACCGGGGACCCTTGTGTCGAGTTACTAGCGATAGAGGTTCAGGCTAAGCGACCTAAGAGCTATGCCACCTCTCAATCCGGTGAAGCAGTCGAGGCCAGCTTTTCTGGCCAATCTGTGTAGTTCGTCATTAAAAAACCTACTTTTTGAAGTGTTTTACGTCTATGCTACAACAACGGGCAGACGTAAAATATTGTCTATAGGGAGCTATTGGGTCGTTGCGCCGACGCCCTCGCGAAACCTCAAAAAGCATTGTACTCGTAAATTTGTAGACGTTTCCAAGCTTATCAGCTTTTTAATTTTTTAGTTTATACCCAAAAATACTAGTAAGATAAGATGTTCGATTATTCTAGAAGCACACTAGTAATGCTTCAAAGGCAACATTTCACAGATTAGGGAAACAATAGACGATCGTGTGCACGTTGAGTCAGAGGTCACGACAAAATGATAATACCTTATTGTCTTATGTAAAGATAATTAAATTTATAATAACATTGGTTAATTATGAGTACAATTAATTGTAATTGTTTACGTAGGAGAGTGGTTCGAGTAACGAATAATCCTTTTCCGATCAGCTTGAAGCTTGGCCCTTACCATTTTAACCGAAAAGTTGAAGTTATTAAAATGTAGACAGAATAAAACGAAAGAATTTGCAGAAAAGCTGATCACAACAGTTTGACCGGGTATGAGAGATAGCGGAGCTCTTAAGGGTCCAACACAGTGACAGTCCGCCTGCAGTCTCTGGTCGTATCGAGCCGGCCGTCCATAGTTTATTTCGCCCACTCATTTACTTCAAAACCTGTGTCAAAACTGTAAGTGTATGGTCTATTGCGATTATCTGACAGACTAATATCGCCCGGCGGACTGTTGATGTGTGGGACCCTTTAGGAGCACATGGCGCAAGGGCCGAAAAGGGCACCCTCTGCTGGCTCTAATCGCGTTAGCATTCCGAACCAAGGGCGCCCGAGAGAGCCGTGCTTTATGAACTAATTTTGATTTTCAACCGACTTCAAAAGCAGGAGGTTCTCAATTTACAAAATTCTCGTCAGCATTTTTTAATGTTTAAAGTTACAGTCTTTATATATATAATATTTATATCCCACTGTTGGGCGCAGGCCTTCTCTGTAAAGAGTATTAGGGCATAGTCCGCCACGCAGCCTTAGTGCGGATTGGCAGATTTTAAATGCCTTAGAAAAATTTTGTAAGACATGTAGGTTTTCTCACGATGTTTTCCTTCACCGCCGTGCGCGTGGTAAAGCAACAGCAAGCTAGCGTACTATGCAATTTAAACCAACCGCCCGGACACTGCTAGCTAACACGGCTCTTTTTATGTTGGTTACCGCATAACTTTCGACTGGGTGAAACGATTTTGATGATTCTTTTTTTTATTTGAAAGTTGGTGCTTGGTCCAATTCTGACAATTGAATCCATGAGACCATAATAAACCATATAATTCAATATTTTCAATATTTCATTAATTAATTTCAACTTTATACGTTTAATTATCATATTATTTATTTTAGTTTATTTTTGACTTAATATTATGTTTATTTATGAAATTTTTTCATCTATTATTTTAATCTCATAACTGTTTTATTCATGTATCATATTTATTATACTCTTATTGTCGTATAAATTCCATATAAAAGTAGTATTGCGCGCGCACGTCTTTAGGTAGTCCCGGGCACCGCTGAAAATCAGCGCTGTCGCATCCTTGCGACAGCATATAGTGAGACGGTGTCCGATAATGGCATCATATGTTTTGTATTATTTGTCCGTGTAACTTTAACTGTGTTATGTCTATTTTTCATTCGTTTTTAATGTGTGTTATATTCTGTCTGTGATGTGTTTTGTATTGTGATGTCAAGTCTTAAATTGGCATCAAGTATGCCACAAATAGAATAACTTAATATCACGCTCACGGATTTCGATGATTAATTTTTACTGGACTGTACTGTAAATAAATGTCTATAAATGTCTGAGAGTACTATGATGAGAGTTTGGTTAGATTCTGATGAAGTGTAATTTCGTAATATACCTACGATAATTCGGAAATACAAAAGGGTGTCCGCGCGTAATAGCATATACCGTTTAATTCGATTTAAAGTCAGTTTTGTTTTACTCGTAAATATACTTGTTGTTGGTTAGAAACGGTTTGGTTTAACTTAGTTAGAAGGTATACCATTTTTTGTTGTTGACGGGGAGGAAATCTTCAATAAGATACCCGCCTTCTGGGGAAGGCGGCGGTTATGTGGGGTTCTTACTCACTAAACCTTCTCCGATGGCCAAGCAACAGCAAGCTAGCGTACTATGCAATTTAAACCAACCGCCCGGACACTGCTAGCTACCACGGCTCTTTTTATATTGGTTACCGCATAACTTTCGACTGGGTGAAACGATTTTGATGATTCTTTTTTTTATTTGAAAGTTGGTGCTTGGTCCAATTCTGACAATTGAATCCATGAGACCATAATAAACCATATAATTCAATATTTTCAATATTTCATTAATTAATTTCAACTTTATACGTTTAATTATCATATTATTTATTTTAGTTTATTTTTGACTTAATATTATGTTTATTTATGAAATTTTTTCATCTATTATTTTAATCTCATAACTGTTTTATTCATGTATCATATTTATTATACTCTTATTGTCGTATAAATTCCATATAAAAGTAGTATTGCGCGCGCACGTCTTTAGGTAGTCCCGGGCACCGCTGAAAATCAGCGCTGTCGCATCCTTGCGACAGCATATAGTGAGACGGTGTCCGATAATGGCATCATATGTTTTGTATTATTTGTCCGTGTAACTTTAACTGTGTTATGTCTATTTTTCATTCGTTTTTAATGTGTGTTATATTCTGTCTGTGATGTGTTTTGTATTGTGATGTCAAGTCTTAAATTGGCATCAAGTATGCCACAAATAGAATAACTTAATATCACGCTCACGGATTTCGATGATTAATTTTTACTGGACTGTACTGTAAATAAATGTCTATAAATGTCTGAGAGTACTATGATGAGAGTTTGGTTAGATTCTGATGAAGTGTAATTTCGTAATATACCTACGATAATTCGGAAATACAAAAGGGTGTCCGCGCGTAATAGCATATACCGTTTAATTCGATTTAAAGTCAGTTTTGTTTTACTCGTAAATATACTTGTTGTTGGTTAGAAACGGTTTGGTTTAACTTAGTTAGAAGGTATACCATTTTTTGTTGTTGACGGGGAGGAAATCTTCAATAAGATACCCGCCTTCTGGGGAAGGCGGCGGTTATGTGGGGTTCTTACTCACTAAACCTTCTCCGATGGCCCTTTCCTCGGTGCATGACGAGGGGCTCCGGGATCTCCAGTGGAACGCACCGGAGCCCCTCTGCACTGTGCTCAAGGAGAGCATGTCCCGGGGAGTTACTCCTCCCCTATGCCCTCGTAGCGCAAGGCGACACGGGCCAGCCGATGTCGCCTTCTTCCCGGGTCCACTTTGGTGGACGACTCAGGCCCCACCCTTGTCGCCTTCTACGACAGGCAGGGGATACCGTATTCTTATTCTTGAGAGTCCAGAACTACAGGGCTGAAGAAGGTATACCAGGGACAACCTAAATCAAGTATGGTAGAATGTTTGCTGAGTGTCATATTGGTAAATATATAACTATGATACTTTGGAAATACGTTGGCCATGCGTGATTTTAATTGTTGTCGATTTTTGTTTTTATTCGTATAAATGCTTGTTTAATGGCGAGGTCATTTATTAATATAGATTTGAAACTGTGGATTTCATCCGGAAGTAGCGCAATTTACCTTCGAAGTCAATGATTCCGAATGCCATTCCGAAGGCACCCATGAAAAATATGTTATGCTTCACCTTTTATTTATTGCTCATAGTTTAATTAATTACGTAACCGATGTTAATGATTACGTAACCACGATTAAGAATTCTAGTTCAAGGTTTAATAAAACTAACTTTAGCCCGTGTCTATTTCCGATCTGCCGTACGTTTAAACGTAAATGGTGATCGCGTAAATCCCTTGAGGTTCAGGCTAAGCGACCTAAGAGCTGTGCCACCTCTCAATCCGGTGAAGCAGTCAAGGCCAGCTTCTCTGTCCCAACTGTGTTAGTTCTTCCAAAAAAAATCGCGTGAATCCCTGTTTAAAAGTTATATTGTTGATTATAATTTTATTATAATAGTGATAAAAATAAATAAATGTAAAAGGTAGTGAAAGCCTTGGGATTAATTGTATATTATGTCTGGGGTTTTGGTTCCCCATTTTTCATATGCAATTTTCACTTCATATCTCACTCTAGCAGTGAGCACAGACCTCTGTAAAGAGAGTATAAGGGAGTAATCTATTACGATTCTAGTACGGATGGGCATATTTCGTATGTCTTAGAAATTTTTCTAACACTTGTAGGTTTCCTCACGATGTTTTCCATCGCTGCCGAGTGCGTGGTAAATTATCCTTTATTCCTTTTTCAAACTAATGTTACATTTTTACAATATTAGTATAAAAAAGTAAAATAAAATTATTAAAACCTAACCCAGTGTGCCACCGGTAACGAAGCAGGATCCAAGCAACCGATGGTTAGGACGACACCGAGAGAAACCTCCTGACGATGCGTGCCGTGTCCAGAAGGTCTACCCTATATATAGTATCTGACCCTTGACCTAGCCATCTAGCGAAAGTCTCTTGAGATGTTGATCGAGACTTCGCTATAAGACCGTTCGTAGAAACGTCTATCTTGATATATTATACACTTGATTATTTGATAATGATGTATTTATGTGTGAGATTAACGAATAACAACTAGTGAAATAATAATGGAGTGAAAGTGGCATTGGAAAACCGTAGTGGCACAGCTGAATTACGCAAAAATTGACAACTGTGAAACCTCACAGTTCTAAACTTTTGCTAGTTTTGGTATAAAAGTAGATCGATAGATAGATAGATAAAACCTTTATTGCACCAAAATACTGTACAAAGGCGAACTTAATGCTATTTAGCATTTTCTTCCAGCTAACCTTTAGTGGTTAAGAGCAGCTAAAAAAATATATATATTTGTTTTTTTTTTTTTAATTTAAATATATATATATATATATATGACATAGATTTGTCAATATATGTAAAGAAAAATATAATTTTCTTTTTATAAATTGTTGTCAAATGTCATCATGTCAACGAGACATTTGAACTTAAAAAATAATTCATGTACAATAGGGATAAATATTGTAAATAAATAACATTAAATGTCGTTTCTTTTATAAAAAAGAAACTCTGTGTTTTTTTATAAATTTAAATCCCATCGTATATATATATATAAATATAATAATATACATACACATGGAATAAATAAACAATAGTATTTATACCAGTTTGTACTTTTCATTGTTTGAGAAGAAAGTATTCAGATACACGCGATTTACCGACATTAGTTGACGAAGCCTCTTTAATCTCAATCGGCAAGCTATTCCACAGTTTTATAGCCGTACAGGTAAATGAATTGCCATAAAAATTCGTATGACATTCGGGGAACGTTAGAAATTTATTATAGTAGGCGCTCACGAAGATATTCTCAGACCAAGTGCTATATAGTAATATCTGAACGTCCATTTTGAAACTGGTTGAGCTGACTCATGGCCCCGTAAGTTGTATAAGTTTGGAGCTATTATTGTTTATTTATGTTACACGTCCGAAGTTAGAGTTATTCTGACCTTGTATTATGACCTCGTTGAGGGCAATGTTAACTTGTCTTACATAATGAGTAGCCGTTAAAAGGTGGCAACACTGAAATAATATCGAATGCCTCAACAACGAGTTTGTCTTTTCGCGTAAAAGTCGAAAGACATACTTGAATTGTAACGTTTTTATATATTTTGTTTTTTTTTATATTTAAGTTCCCACATTTTGAATTGTTGTTTAGAGCCTTACCATTTTTTGTTTCGTTCTCATAGTAATCGCTTTCAAACTTCGTAGAGCGTCGATTTTTTGTCACCATAATCATTATCATAATTACAAGGTCCACCCTAAACCATAAGGCTTCAATAGCCTAATCGTTTAGGGTACGGTCTGCGAAACTTAAGCTTGTTGTAGATTCAAACCCACCATTCGACTATTGATGCGGACCATTTCCTAGCACAAGGTTAAGCTTATCTTGTATGGTTAACAAGAATTTTTTTAAATGAATGCTAACCATATTTCTTGTTTTTTTTTCAGAAATATCTCTAACATTCTTGTTAACCATTCCAACTAAGCTTAAGCTTGTGCTAGGACATGGTTCACCCTTCAGCCCTGTAGTTTTGGGCTCTCAAGAATAAGACTACGGTATCCCCTGCCTGTCGTAGAAGGCGACTTAAAGGGGCCTCGGGTTCACTGGGCGACAAGGGTGGGGGCCTTTGTCGTCCGCTAAAGTGGACCCGGGAAGAAGGCGACATCGGCTGGCCCGTGTAGCCTTGCACTGCGAGGGCACGGGGGAACCCCCAGGCCGTGCTCCGGTGCGTTCCACTGGAGATCCCGGAGCCCCTCGTCATGCACCGAGGAAAGGGCCACCAGGGAGGTTTTAGTGGGTAAAAACCCCACATAGCCGCCGCCTTCCGCCCAGAAGGCGGGGTATCTTTTTGAAGATTTCCTCCCCGTTAACAAAAAAAGGAGATGGTTCACGTCAATAGTCGAATGGTGGATTCGTAAAAGTATCTTTTTAAAGTGATTTTTTAAAAATCCTTTCTAAGTTAGTGCTTCACCACGTTCCCACGTGATATTAAGTGGAAATGCAATCCTGGATAGTAAGGCGCATTAGTTTATTATCAGTGAGATGTACAGTTCGACAATTATGTTATGATATATTTATATAACTTTAATACGTCATCGATTTCATAACACGAATTGATCCCAATGTGCAGTGTGAATTTCACACGGATTTCCGGGCGATGCAGCGTCCGAACATCTAATTTGATAATAAACTTAAAACAAAGCAGCTCATTTCATGATCTTATACTTTATGACGTAATAAAATTCTAGAAAAATCTACTTAATTCCTGTTTCGATCTAAATTAAATGATCCTATAGGATGATAGGAATAGGTAGTTACCAAGTATATTAATAACTAAAAACAAAAATAGAATCAAACGTTAAACGCGCCTACGTACTGACTCTCTCTTATTTTTCCCGAATTATCATAGTTATACTAAGAAATTCATTCCAAATTTCTGTTGAACTAAGACAGTTGGCACAGAGATTTGAGAGCTGGCATAGCTCTTAGGTCGCTTAGCCTGAACCTCTATTAGGTGGTAATTCGACACAAGGGGTAACCTCGGCTTGGACGGTTACCATTATTAAATTTCTGGTATATTGTGTTTCTTTTTATACCATCACGCTCGCTGTCGGTATAAGGTACTTATCTAGTCTTTGATTGTCATAAACTTGCCAATATCACAATTAACAATTATTTCTACGTACGATTGTAAGATGTGTCCTGGTATACGTTCATAACCTAAATCCTTTCGAACAAAACCAATTATAAATGACGTAGCGCAGCGCGGGTCGAGGGAACCTCGTAGGTACGAGCTGTGGGGTATCGACCCCATTACCCAGTTTATCATCACAGGGGCAATTGCTCACCTGGTCGTGGGTACCGTTTAGGACGGAGTTTTTAGGAATAACTATTTTTACGTCGAGGCTAATCCCTCAAGCGTCAGCCACGACGAATCTATCAGCTACGCCTTTCCGATCTCTTAATCTCGGTCGAACCTAACTGTACAAAAGGTCCCTAGAATAGGGTAATTAATAACGGCACTGTGAGTGCGCTCTCACATTGGAAGTAAAAGCCAGTGGAACTTATAACCCTGATATTCTAACGAGGCTATCGTTCCAACACCTCGATAAGAACTAACACAGGAGTGACAGACATCTTCACCACCAAGATAAACCAATTGAAATGGGGGTCAGTCCCCACGTCACGTGTTACGTAGTCTTCAAGACGAATGGAGCAAAATTCTGTTTGAATGGTAAACGAAAGAGATGGAAGGATCAACTCAAACTCATGTCAGATCTAAATTAGTGCTGCAAAATATAGTATGCTATAAAGAGAGAATAATAAACAAATAAAAACGAGGAGTTTCAGATTAAGGCGCTATCGATTGATTGATTTCATCAGACATGCATAATAACGTTCTTCACAGACTGGTGGCATGGCTATGCCACAAGGCGATCCGTCGTATAGCAGGCGGTGGCTGCAGTACGAGGTTCGCGTGTGTGGAGCGACTCCGCAGGGCGAAGGCCGCCGGCCTCCCTCTCGTCTTCGTGCCTCTCCACCGCTCGCACTTCGACTACATCCTTGTCACATTCACACTGTACCTGACGGGACTGAGACCGCCTCTGGTCGCAGCTGGTGACAATATGAGGATACCTTTCTTTGGGTGAGTACAAAAGCCGTCTTAGGGATGAATGAATGCATGAATATTCTTTACGGCACAGTGAATAACGCACACATTACAGAAACAATACATTTTACATATTAATACGGTATAATTACATGAGCAGTGTTCTTTCCTTGGGATGTGCGGAAATTCCCGTTACAAACTTTCTGTGGATCGACGACTAAATCCAATATAAATAAAAATAATATACAATTCCATTTTGGAATAATGAATAGTAGCGCCAACTTTTGTAATTACTTGTCAGTATGGTTACGATACATTTTACTACAGCATGGTGTGTCAAAGTCAGATCACTAATGAATAAAGAATAGTCATAAGAAAATAAATTTCTTGTCTTTTAATTTTAATGGTTATGTGCGCGATTTTACTTTATTTTATTTAAATAATAAACATACATCATTAAATATTTAATGTAACTCTCACAATATATTAAATTATTTATTTCTCTCCGTATTCATTCTCTTCTCGAGCGGGTGATACCTACACCCATGTAATATCATTCTTATCATTTATACAAAAACATATCGGGTTCAAGTTAATGTCAGAAATAAAAGTACCACATATCTTCACCAAACTTACAGGATTACTCGCCAGGTCAATATGAAGATTCCCTGAATGTTTCATTGAAATCGGTCCAGCCGTTTCGCAGTCTATTTGGAACAAACCCACATAATTTCTCTTTATATATATATAGATTTGTCGTTATGGCACCTAGTGCAATATACCCTACATAGACTTTTTTAATTATTTTTGTCGAGGCTGTAATACAGTTTCCACCCGCCAATTGTTGGACGTTGAATTACGGGACATCCTGTATATTAAACGTGTAAACACGCGAGTTACATGGAAATTCTAATGGATAATGATTGACTTCAGATGGATTTTACGTGGCTGTGGAGCATTTTACATCAGGCGTCGCGTCGACGGATCGGAGTACCACGGCGATCCCGTTTACAAGTCCGCTCTCAGGTATCATTGCTTTCAACAATTTATATACTATCTAAAACAATAACCTACTTCCAATAACACTGAAACGTGTGTCATGTAAACGTCAGTGACGCTCCATTTTATTTCCCAAGTATAGTTATAGCACGGCAAAATACATCGTGCCTAGGTTATCGACAGCCCTGTAGTTCTGGGCTCTCAAGAATAATACTACGGTATCCCCTGCCTGTCGTAGAAGGCGACTAAAAGGGGCCTCGGGTTCACTGGGCGACAAGGGTAGGGGCCTTTGTCGTCCGCCAAGGTGGACCCGAGAAGAAAGCGACATCGGCTGGCCCGTGTCGTCTTGCACTGCGAGGGCACAGGGGGGTAGGGAGTAACCTCCCCCCCGGAAGTGCTCTCCTTGAGCACAATGCAGGGGCTCCGGTGCATTCCACTGGAGATCCCGGAACCCCTCACCATGCACCGAGGAAGGGCCACCGGGGAGGTTTTAGTGGGTAAAAACCCCACATAACCGCCGTCTTCCCCCATACAAGGCGGAGTATCTTTCTGAAGATTTCCTTGTTAATAAAAAAAAATAATTATCAAACTAGCCCCAGATTTTAGAAAATGTATAACTCAAAAAAAACATTAATCACATTTTAAAACATTATATAGGTACGCTAGACCGGACGGACACTTTGGCGCTAGTGACAAACCACTGCGGTTTATATAGCGTTATTTATATTTTTTAAATTGTAAAACTGTATTTATAATAAATTAAAGAAAAAAAGTTAAATTACACAGTTTTAACGTGAATGTCGGATTCTCTTTTTAATTCCCTATTAGGAGTGCACGATATATATGGATATGAACGTCATATGTATTTGCTATATAACTTCAATCTGATTTAGTCGAATCATCCAATATCGATATTTAAATGTAAATATTTCATCCGATAACCAAATATCGTATATATATGTTTGTACACTCCTACTCTCCACGATGTCATTATCAGTTGTGTACATTTTATAATCTGTGCCGTGAGTTTTTTTGGGCTACTCAAATATAATATAAAATAATATATCGTATAGTATCGATACAAGATTATGATATATTATATTGATATATGTTTTGCCTCAACATCCCTATTCTACATCTCTGCTACTTCTCGACTTGAATGGACTTATCTAGTCACAGATTGCGATAAACCTACCAATATCTCAATGAACAAACTTCGGAACAACGCAACAGACTTAACATGGAATCATATTGAGAGAAAATCTTCAACAACATCAGTCTATTCACTGCTGGAAATAGGCCTTCCCCGAAGCCTTCCACCATAGGGGCCGTCCATATATTACGTGATTCTAAATTAGGGGAGGGAGTTGGTCTGCGGATGACGGTAAATGATAGATAGGAGGGCGGGGCGTGTTTCGAAATTGACGTCATTATTATTTATTTATTTATTTATAGTTTATTATTTATTATTATATGATAATATTTTTATTTATACTTTAAAAGAATGGGTGAAAACTCCGTGGAGTTATCCAAAGAAAAGTAAAAATAGGGAATAATAATATATAATATATTATTTGGTGACCCCGACGTGATGCACGAAAGTGAGAGATTCACGTAATCAACGCATCACGCGCAACGGAGAAAAGGGAATTCAATTCGAAGGAGGCGACATTCACCTTAGGATCTCGCCAATTATTTGCTGCAGCCATTTATCCAAGGGAAGTGAGCCCAATCCTTTTCAATCCTTCTCCCTTTTTGAGTGAATAGCATTGATATGTTTTTATTTTTGTATAGGATAAGGAGGTATTTCTATTTTACCTACTTACAACCAGAAAAGTGAACTTTTCGTTATATTTCCAAAATTTTACGATATGTATTATCCATGCAACTTAACTAAGGCTATTACAAAATACTATATTTGATTTATGCAAGTAAATACTCAAGTATTTCTCAATTTACGTTCTGTGTTTCGCCGTGTCATAGGTAAATATCTACCGACCGGCAACTTCGTTACATTATAACATTAAATTTTTATTCGCCTTGGAGTTCGGTGTTTAATTTCGAAGAAGGCCATGTTCCTCAAGAGGTCGGCGCAAACATTTGGTAATAATAATATAAATATATATAAATTGGAAATAATAATATTATATATTATTATTCCCTATTTATATATTTTTCTTTTACTTTTATATTATATTTATCAATGATTATTGCCAAAGTAAAAATAATAAAGGTGATTCTATAACCAAGTGTTTTAATCATATAATACCCTATTTTTCTCAAATCTGCAATGTTTTAATTTCGTCAAACTGGTAATGACGTCAATTTTGGGAGAAGGGGGGGGGTCATTAAGAAATGACGATAGGATGATTGTAGGGGGGGGAGGTCTAAAGTCTGAAAAAATCGATGACGTAATTTATGGACGGCCCCATATACGATCCTCCGTTTTCTGCATCTAGCCACTTCCGTCTATCCTCAGAAGGTCCTATAGGGAGAGCTACGCTTCTCCGGACTATGCGCGGCGTCCATTCTAAGACTTTCCTCCCTTAGCTCCCGTAACTGACTCGACAGATGAGAGTAAATGCCGTCCTATTAATTACTGCCAAGATGTCTTGAATTAGCGATATGGTGATATTGTATAGAATCGTCAATAACCAAATGGTTTAGGGTACGGTCTGCAAATCGTAAGTTCGTAGATTCGAATCCACCATTCGACTAATGACGTGAACCATCTCCTAGCACAAGCATAAGCTTAGTTGGAATCGCTAATAAGAATTTTAGTAATATTTATGAAAAAGAAAATATTGCTAGAATTCTTTTTTTTTTAAACGGTATTATTTTCAATTAAAAAAATCATTTATATGCACAAATTTTCCAGGGCATACATCCTGAACAGCTTGGGTGCAAACAATAATTTGGAGTTTTTCATAGAAGGTGGACGTACCAGGACTGGGAAGCCACAACCTCCAAAAGGTAAATGTTCTTTCTTTCACCTTTAAATGCACTTTACTTAGCTTGTATCACCTATATTTATTTTTAATTGTTGCGTAATAAAGTATATTCATTCATTCATTCATTCATCTTTTAACCCATATTTCAAACCTATAATAATTTCTTTATACCCTCACTCCATTTAAAATGTCAAAAGACTATTCAACAAACGGTACATCTAGATTAACGATATTTTTAGAAATCAGAGTCGGTTAATATTTAAAAAATATAGCAGATACTTTTCAAATAATACAAATATACAAGAATTAGGTCCTAACATTTGAAATTGACGTTTTGTAAGGGATCTCTTCTTACCTAAAGTCGTTTTTTTCGAAATCTAATATATTTATTCAATCAAAGTATGTACCAATGCTATTTATGCACTTTTGCCATCTCATAGGTTGTTCATTGATCCCTTAATAAAAAAACCATTCGGACGGGAATCAATAATTTGAAGGCGCTTTGGAATACCCTATCGGTTGTTGAATTTTTTCCTTTGCAAGAAGTTATCCGAATTAAAAAAAATAGTAATATTTATGAAAAAAAAGAAATATTTTTTTAAAAATAAATATCCTTTATTAATTAACAAAATGATAACAAACAGTATTACTAATTACATTTTTGTTTACTGCGAGTTTTAGTTCTATTGAAGTTTCACTGACACCTAAACTAGGTATTTCCTGTGCGATAGTTGGCAGTCCTTCCTCCCATGGTTATTTATAATATATATCTAATATTGTAATTAAATTTTTTTATGTGCGAGTGTGTGTGTGCTTGTGTGCGAGCGGGCGTGTGTGTGTGTGTGCCGGTGCTAATAAGGTAATATTGCTAGCTTTCTTTTAAAAAAGTCATTCGAGTCACACCTTGCTGTAGTCGTAAGTATTCTTGTTATGTCAGCCCTGTAGTTCTGGGCTCTCAAGAATACTACTACGGTATCCCCCGCCTGTCGTAGAAGGCGACTGAAAGGGGCATCGGGTTCACTGGGCGACAGGGGTCTTTGTCGTCCGTCATGGTGGATCCGGGAAGAAGGCGACATCGCCTGGCCCGTATCGCCTTGCAATGCGAGGGAGAAACCTCCCCCCCCCCCCCCCGGGAAGTGCTCTCCTTGAGCACAGTGCAGAGGGGCTCCGGTGCGTTCCACTGGAGATCCCGGAGCCCCTAACCATGCACCGCGGAAGGGCCACCGGGGAGGTTTTAGTGGGTAAAAACACCACATAACCGCCGCCTTTCCCCCAGAAGGCGGGGTATCTTTTTGAAGATTTCCTCCTCGTTAACAAAAAAAAAAGTATTCTTGTTTTGAAATTGTCATTATACAAAAAAATCTATCGTGTTGGCATATTTTCTTATGAAACTTTGACTAGGAACTTTGTTATGCGGTATTTGTTTTTGTCATTGTGCAATTATCGTATTTATGATTGAATACTGTGTGACCTTTGACAGTACTTTAATTTACTTGTCATATATTTTTTTTGTTTCCTGCATTCATGGACTACAGGTGTCATGTGTGGTGGGTAAGCAATACTTCAATGGTTCTATAATAATAACAATATTATCACAGGAAAGATAACCTTCATTGTCAATTAATCGTAATGGAGTGACGTAACGACTACAGTCACGTTACCAGCATAAAATAAATGATAGATAATAACAATAAATAAGAAAAAAATATTTGGACAGAAGAAAAGGTAACAATAGTGAACGTTCGTAAACTGCTACAGCTGTGTCGCAGCAGTGTACGCCAACCTCGAGACACAAACAAATAAACCCAAATTAAACTTATAGACAAAAGAGATAAATAAATTATTATGTACGTGTGTGTGTGTGAAGGAGAGAGGGAGAATGTGTGTCACTAGCATCCAGAGATTTTTTTTTATGACGAACTACACAGATTGCCCAGAGAAGCTGGCCTTGACTGCTTCACCGGATTGAGAGGTGGCACAGCTCTTAGGTCGCTTAGCCTGAACCTCTATCGCTAGTAACTCAATACACGACTGAAATCCATGGTAGTCCACGCTCTCCGCAGGCCCACCCTCGCGCACCTACGATAACTGTCATATCACTACACTAGTGTGACAGTTATCGTACGCTGCCCGTGTTATCGAATTAATAATGAAGTTAAAATCCCGTGTTATTATTAACTGATCGATTAATAATAATAAATATTTTCTGCTACCTCCAGAAATCAGTTTCCTGGAGAAAATACCGGGCGATTGAGACACGTTGCACGATTGAATAATAGTTTTTTTTGTTTGTTCTACAGCCGGCATCCTCTCTGTGATAATGGACGCATATTTAGATGGAACGATAGACGACGCGCTGCTGGTGCCTGTCACTTTGAATTACGAGCGTTTGGTCGACGGCAGCTTCGTACGGGAGCAGCTCGGGATGCCCAAGCAGATGGAGACCTTCTGGTCAGCACTGAGGGGCATCTGGCGGACACTGAACACCAACCATGGCGGGATACGAGTGGACTTCAACCAACCTATATCACTCAAGGTCAGGAGAGTTACGCTTCCAATCAGTATAAATTGCATGTAAATGTAGAACTGCGCGCGCACGACTTTCGGTAGTCCTAGGCATCGCTGAAAATCAGCGCTGTCGTATCCTGGCGACGGTATATACTGAGACGGTGTCCAATATTAGCATCATATCCTATGTACTATTTGTCCGTTTTTTTCTTCAACTGTATTTTTTTATCTTATTTTTTCTGTCTTTTTGATGTGTTTCATATTTTGTGGCAATAAAGAATATGTCTATTTCTAACATACAATGTCCATCTTTTGAATGAGGTGAACAGAATTTCAAATTTCTATCCTCTGTCTCAATACAAAAGCAGGGCTTTGATTTTATTTATTTTTTTGTAAATACTACACTCATTCAAACATGTACAGACCAACAACACCCTCATATATATATATTTAATATTATTTACCATATATTTGTGGTTTGAGAGAATTTTATTTCCTTAATAAGAATTACAAAAATTTACTTACTTAAGGAAAATACACAAATATACAATTTTAGGCTAAGCGTTACAGTTCTAGCAATATGTTTATACAATAATAATAGGTTTAAAACATCCAGGAATAATATCAACATTTTGTTTTGAATAGTGGGTTATTGGACATTGCAAGGTGATTAAGACTAACTACATTTTGTAAATAAAATTTATAAAAGAGGGTGTTCGTGTTTATGACCAAAGATTTAGAGAATAGGTGCGCTGCGGCCGTGCTGGATGTGTCATACTATGAGCGTTATTTCACTGTTATTTAAATCATTTATTAGATGAAATATAGGAATGAGAGAAGTCACTGTTTCTTGAGATACATTTAAATCGTAAGGACGTCACATATTTATATATTAAGAAATTTGAATAAAGTTTATTATTCTCTATTAAAAGTCACTAACCTATAAATAGTTCTTTTATTAGTTATTTTAATTTTAAATTTAGTTTAATTTTACTTTTTGTGTTTTTAAAGTTATAATTTAACATTGTCACTCGCCGTTAATATCTACATTGCATGCAGTCTTCTATATAACTGCGCGATAGCATTAACTTTACAACTTCGAAGTTGAGCGGCGTGAAGAACTCGACACAAATCGAGATAAACTGAAGACCCGCCAACTAGTGTCCATCCACTATAATTATGTTGATGGAACCTTGACCTGTGATATGTGCTCTCGTGCTTTTAGCAACAAGCTCGGGTACGCACACGAGAGGGCAGAAAACCAAAGGGCCCTTTTGAAGCATCGATAGCCTAATGGCTTAGGATACGGCCTGAGAATCGTAAGGTCGTGGGTTCGAATCCACCATTCGACTATTGCCGTGAACCATGTCCTAGGACAAGCTTAAGCTAAGTTGGAATGGTTAACAAGATTGTTAGTAATATTTCTGAAAAAATAAAGAAAAAAATTACGACATGAATGAAGCGTCCTAATTAAAATGCCTTTCCAGTGACACAGTCGCCATGGCCGACATCGGCCTGGACAACATCATCATCATAACTTTACAACTTTTCACTGTTTTGTATGTTAAAAATGTTCATTGTGTTGGTGTTCAATAAATAGATAAATTACTAACAGAAACCCGCATACTGCTTACACGTAATTCCTTAGTATTTCATTTTGTTACTAATTGTGATTTCACCTTTCTAGGTGCGACTTGTAAATAAATAAATCACATTATTACTACTTCCACAGGAATTGGTAACATCGTTCCAAAAGTACAACTACCTGAAGGCGCCCATAGAGCGCTGCCTCACCCCGCCGAATAACAACCTCGCAGTAAACCTGGACAAGCAGATACTGTATAACCACAGCCACTCCAGCCTCTACGGCGCGGAGGTGAGCACGGACCACAAGATGATGGTGGAGGCCATCGGAAGGCATCTTGTCTATGGTGAGTTTATTTACTCTATAGCAAGTACATAATGTGACGTTCATTAACCGTCCAAGCCGAGGTTACCCCCACCGGGGACCCTTGTGTCGAGATACTAGCGATAGAGGTTCAGGCTTAGCGACCTAAGAGCTATGCCACCTCTCAATCCGGTGAAGCAGTCAAGGCCAGCTTCTCTGGCCAATCTGTGTAGTTCGTCAAAAAAAAGTGACGTTCACTGGTCTGATCAAGTTCAAACAATACTGGCATTTGACATCCCAACCACCATGGGATAAATCGAGGACAGAGCGTTGTGGGGGAAGGTAAACCTTTGATTGACCAATGAAGAGCACGAGGAAGTATATTAATCAAAACTTAACTAAAATTTAGTTAAAAATCAAAAAGACAAGAATTGATAATTGATTGACAAATGGCGATGTTTTAAGTGCATAAACAATAAAAACCCTTTTTTGAAGTGTGTTTTTACACACACACATATAGCAGATATCATAAGTAAAATATGCAAGTTTTTTTTGTACAAAAACAATATTCGGCAATAGACGTTTTTCTTATTTACTATTTTGAATTAAATTCACTCTCTGAGTAAAACTTTGGTACAAATCACCGCGGCTGATCGCGGTCACGCACGCGCAGGGGCGTGGCTTAACACGTACACAATATATTTAGTTTCAATGCGAAATTATTTTAATTTGGAATCTTCAACAAATCCAACTGTCTATCGTCCATAGATGCTGCGCAGTCAACAGCTCTGATGAGTACTAACGTAGTTGCCTACGTGCTATTGACGGAGCAGCGAGCTGGCTGCACCTTGGAGCAGCTGCACAGCTGCGTGGAGGCGCGAGGCGCGGCGCTGACCAGGGCCGGCCGTGACCTCGGGTATACTGGCGACACCAGCGCTCTCGTGAAGCACGCCGTGAGTGTACCACCTCAAGCTATTTCCTGCATGCTTCCATACAATTTTTAAGAGCCCTCTAGTATATATATCTAGCGTCGACCAGAGTGGCGCACACTTGTGTCAAAGCAGGTGTGACGGATTTTGAAAAGAACCGTCTCGTTGATCTAGACGCAAAACGCCGCGAAAGGAAATCTCGCCCCAAGTCCTCCTACAACTATACCTTTTTTTTTTTTTGTTCACGGGGAGGAAATCTTCAGAAAGATACCCCGCCTTCTGGGGGGAAGGCGGCGGTTATGTGGGGTTCTTACCCACTAAAACCTCCCCGGTGGCCCTTTCCTCGGTGCATGACGAGGGGCTCCGGGATCTCCAGTGGAACGCACCGGAGCCCCTCTGCACTGTGCTCAAGGAGAGCACGTCCCGGGGGGAGGTTACTCCCTCCTCCCCTGTGCCCTCGCAGCGAAAGGCGACACGGGCCAGCCGATGTCGCCTTCTTCCCGGGTCCACTTTGGTGGACGACGCAGGCCCCCACCCTTGTCGCCCAGTGAACCCGAGGCCCCTTTTAGTCGCCTTCTACGACAGGCAGGGGATACCGTAGTCTTATTCTTGAGAGCC
The DNA here is from genome assembly GCA_029286785.1 of Meandrusa payeni. Taxonomy (NCBI): domain Eukaryota; kingdom Metazoa; phylum Arthropoda; class Insecta; order Lepidoptera; family Papilionidae; genus Meandrusa; species Meandrusa payeni. Next base: position 6,801,894 of record JAGSMX010000023.1, read on the forward strand.
CAAAACTACAGGGCTGGTGAACCATCTCCCTAGCACAAGCTTAAGCTTAGTTGGAATGGTTACCAAGAATGTTAGTAATATTTCTGTAAAGAAAGAAATATTGCTAGTTAAATATCTTTAAAAAATACAGACGTTTTGATGAACCTCCTTTTTTTTGAAGTAGGTTAATTAGATCTGTACAAGATCTGTTGCGTTTACAATATGATATACACTGTGATACAGGTGGCGTGTACAATATCATTCTATAGGTCTGTTATGTGTCTTACATATACGCAATGTTACTGCAATATGCTCTCACCTCTCTTTTATATCTCTACAGTAATTTAGAAAATATAACTCTCTCTCTTTCTTCTTTTTCTTTTATTTATTTATTACACCAAAACAATGAACATTTTGAACAAACAAAACATAAAACAGTGAAAAGTTGTGAAGTTAATGCCATCGCAGTTATAGGCGTAGACTGCAAGCAATTAATTGGCGAGTGACAATGTTAAGATAAAAATAATAAGAACACAAAAGTAAAAATAAAACTAAATTTGAAATTAAAAATTAACTAATAAAAAAACTATTTGTAGATTAGTGATTGTTTATACATACTAATACTAGGAAAAAGAGGTCGATATCGTCCGTTTTTTTCTCTTTTTTTTCGGCTACAAACAGTCCTTTCTGTCTATTCATCATTCATCATCATTTCAGCCGTAAAACATCCACTGCTGGACATAGGCCTCCCCAACGATTTCCAAAGGGACCGGTTGTAAGCGGCCCGCATCCAGCTGCGTCCTGCGACCTTTATGAGGTCGTCAGACCACCTTGCGGGTGGACGTCCCACACTGCGCTTGCTGATCCGTGGTCTCCAATCGAGAACTTTTCGGCCCCATCGGCCATCTGTTCTACGCGCTATGTGCCCTGCCCATTGCCACTTCAACTTGCTTATCCGGCGAGCTATGTCGGTTACCTTCGTTCGTCTACGGATCTCCTCATTCCTGATTTGATCTCGTAGAGATACTCCGAGGGTTTTGTCTATTATGTTACATCAATGATTTTTTGCAAGTTGTTATCGACCAACAGTGCCGAGAATAATTCAATTATTATAATTTACATCCGTACAAACTTGAAGAGAAGTAAACAGAAGCCAGTCAGGAGGAATTTACTAACAATTAAAGTTTTAAACCTAATAAATGAGTTGCTAAAAATATCCACTTCTGAAGTTAAGTCCTCCATGTTGCAGAAGTTGTCATTGTAATTGTGCAAACATCTGATGAGGAAACGATTACGTGTATAGTTTTTTTTCTTTCGAAGTGGAACAAATAGGTTAAAATACGTCTTGTATTTAATCATATTTGTTGTATCTTCACTAACTTCACCCGCTTACTGCTCAAGTGGAGCGTGCGTAAAGAAGTTTAACTTCACTAAGTCGATGTAAGAGGGTAGATTTAAAATGTATATTGATGAACGTTCCAGCTGGAGATGCTCGGGCGCGGCGTCGTGAGGAGGGAGGGGCGACAAGTGCGAGCGCAGACCTCCGTCGCGGCCTCGCTGGAGCTCTCGTACTACGCGAACGCGCTCGTCGCACACTACGCGGCCCCCGCCATATTAGGTAACCACTACCTTATATATTTTTTTAATTTCTAAGCAAATGTTAGTAACCTGATTGCGAGGATCAGGTAATTGGCGAACTTTGCAATTTGAGGAGAAGATTTTTACATTTATAGTTGTAAGACATTGTGAAGTCAACCCGCGCTGAGGCCGCGTGGTAAACTATACCCTAATCTAGAATCTAAATATAATCCAAAATTGGGACCGATATCTGTTCATAGAGAGAACGGGTGTACACAACAATCGGACAAACTCTAAGCGTCAATAGCCTAATGGTTTAGGTTTAGCCTAAGAATTTAGAAATAGAAACAAAATAACCAATAAGAATATAAGCATCATTGTCTGATATAAAAAAGAAATAGACTTATGTAAGCTTTTGCAAACACGTAGCAACTAGAACTATAAGCAAAAATAAATAGAATGTAATATTATTAAGGAACTATAGGCATATAATACTATCTACCACTGGTACTGAAAACATTAAAAATAGATAGATAAATATATGTATAATACATATAGATATGTAATAAAAAAATGTAGAAAAGTCTGAGTCTGAGTCTGCGAAGAGATGTCGGTTCTCTTTGCATCCTGTATCGCATTTACTATGGGGAGTGTTCTGAGGAATTGTTCGGAATCATCCCAGCTACCGATTTCCATTACCGCACATCTCGGCAGAATTCCAAATTCCACCGCCACCATCTTGATGGTTGGCGTTCAACGACTGTACGTTTTTCGCGTAACTTTCTCCCACGCACTGTCAACTTGTGGAATCAACTGTCGCCAGCGGTGTTTCCGAACGTTTACGATTTAGGGACCTTCAAGAAACAAGCCTATTCCTATCTCAAAGGTCGGCAACGCACCTACAGCTCCTCTGGTGCTGTGGATGTTCATGGGCGACGGTAATCACTTAAGATCAGGTGAGCCGTATGCTCGTTTGCCACTTTTCATATAAAAAAAAAGTAGGGAGGAGAAAAGGAGGAGGAATCAAGTGGAAAAGAGAGATATATGTGATGAATGGTTAAGCACAAACAGTCCCTTACCTAACATGTTGGGGGTACAAAAAAAATCACAAACACACAAGCCTAAGCTGATTTGGAATGGTTTAGAATGTTAATAATATTTTCGTAAAAAAAAAACATATAAAAAAAATCTTTAGTTTCTTCAAATTTTGTTCTTCCAGCAACGGCGCTAGAAAGTATCATCCTCCAACAAGGCGATGAAGACACCGTCCGTCACAGCGACCTCATTGAAGCGTCACTGCAGCTCTGCGAGGTGCTGAGCCAGGAGTTCATTCTCTGTCCACCCTGCCATCGTATAGAAGAGAGGATGCTGGATGCTATTAATTGTTTAATATCTGAAGAGGTCATCAGTGAAGTACAGGTATGCTTTTAACGTGACATATTCTTGTGGTATAGATTTATTTTTGTAAAAGTTAAACATGGTGCTTTTAATTGCGCTTAAATGAAAAAATGAGATAGAGCATTAATATTCCCAATCTATCTGCATGGAGTCGAGACATGGACAATTCGACCAAGAGAAAGACCCAGAATAGATGCATTCAAGATGTGGTGCTGGAGGCGAATGCTCCCAATACCGTGGATTGCCAAGCGCACAAATGTATCTGTTCTCTACCAAATCGCCATAAAGATTCCATGTCATATTTCGGGCATACAATGCGTAGAGGGGATGGCAACCTTAAAAGGCCGGGCATCGTTGGCAATACAGAAGGCAAGAGAACAATAGGCCGGTCGCCAACACGATGATCTGACCAAGTAAAAGGTGCCATCACCTCTCCTAATCTCTACCAGCTAACTGGTGGGGGCTGCCTCGGACCGAAACCGATGGAGGCAGATTGCTCATTTGAGGGGCTCTAGTCACTAGAATTCTCTCCGTTAACAAAAAAAAAGGTTAATGCCGTGTAATCATTTAACAAAGCAACGAATTACATTGGTGCCGGCACCGGGGACCTAACTCAGATACCTTGGGTACTATGTAACTTGAGCTACTACATGTCGTAACATTTCTCAGGCCAATGACACTCTAGAAGAGCAGAGATGGTCGCGTCGTTTCGCGAAGACTTTGGAGGACGACGAAGAGGAGAGACAGGATCCGACCAGATTTATCAAGTACAGGATTTCAAAGAGTGCTGAAGCAATCGCTGAGAGGTTGGTTACACATTTATTAGATAGTTCGATAGATAAATTCTTTATTGCTGCATTTTTCCTTAATTATAGTTGGCGGCAAATAATTCTAGCGCTGAGAGAAACGTGTAAGGGATAGCTGCACATGTGTACAGTCGCGCACGCAATTACTCTAATCTACAAATTTCGAATAAATTATTTTTGTTTGTATTTATTATATTCGCATATTCACTCTTTAAAATCACACATCTATATATATATATATATATCTATATATATATATATATATATCTATATATATATATATATATATATCTATATATATATATATATATATATATATATATATATATAAATGTGTATAAGAATGTGTGGGTATTTTCCATATAGGCTCCGAAACGGCTGGACGGATTTCAATGAAACTTAGACGGAATCTTCAGATTGACCTTACGAGTAATCGTGTAAAATTTAGTGACGATCGGAGCATTCCTCTTTTTGAACTGTCAAATACACCTTTTATTTACTATGATGATATTCTATTTTTTTATAACCCAAATTTGTATTGACACATGCGTTGTGTATATTTATGTCATTATGAAACATGGAGTATATTGAAGTATAATAAATCCCTAAATGATAAAAATGATATTGTATTTACTGATATGTACATGGGTGTAGGTAATGATCTTCACCCGCTCGAGAAGAGAATGAATACGGAGAAATATTAATTATTAAATATATAATATATTATTAAATTAAATATTTAATAACGTAAGTGTATTGTTTGAATAAAATATATAATAAAATATATACTATATAAAAATAGTAGTTTGCTGGTCTCTTTACAATCAACAAATTATTGTATTTTAGATTTTAATTTAGCAGCTTCCGCTACAGAAGTTATTATATTGTTTTACAGACGAAGATTACTTCTCACCATTCGGCCGCTGTTAGAAGCGTATGCGGCGACTTGCAGGTGTATCAGCAGTGGCCCCCAGAAGAAAGTGGTGACCAGCGCTCTAGACTCACTTACCGAGGAGTTCACACAGAACAGAATGCCATATGGTTCGTATGAAAGAAAATTTCACATACTACCCTTATCTAACTTATTTATATGAGATAGGCTATCTAATATATATAGTTATATATATATATATGTGGGATAGGTAAATTCCACAGTCGTTTTTTAATCGAAAAAATTTATTAGCGAACTGTGACATTATACTCTGACCAAAGTCTACGGACAACTGTCAAATGACCGCACTGAGGATTACCAGTATAAGGATTTTAAACTGCTGTCCCACATATATATATGCAACTGCAACTGCACGACAGCGTCCAACATGCTGTAGTGGCGATATCCCGACACACAGCTGTGTCCATTACACAGATGACTGTGACGACGCCACAGGAAGACTGGAGACAAGGGCAACGGCCGCATTAAAAGAAAATATAATAGAGTACAAACTAAAATTGGCCGTACGAAACAGGGACGCAGCGGTCGCGGAGAAACTAATAACAATGCAACGGGGCGTCTACTACGCGTGAACTACTGCATTCTCCAACACCACCTTCCAAAATCAAAAGGCATTAAAAAAATTGTAGTAACTGTAGAGGTAGCACTGTTATTAACAAAACAAAGTACATTAGAAAAGAGTCTGTGGTTGCGCTTTATTTGAAAAAAATAAGTTTATTTCAAAAACAATTATGTAAGCCAAATTGCATGATTTTACGGTTGCCATGTTACGCGTTAGTACTTTTATCAGAGGGCGCCTGAGGGGGCCGAACTACATCTCGGTCGGTTGATATTGCACGAATAAGCTTAGTTTCAGTTTAACTAAGTTTCAGTGCCATTTCGGGAAGCGTTGTCGTTGAGACGTGGTCGAAGAAACTTTAGCAACAATCCAACACATTTGTTATATTATTATTAGTTTTTAAGTGGATGAACTTTCTGAAGGTGGACAGGACACACTGTCTACCTTTCTAGGAAATGGAGTAAAGGATGTGAAAGCTAATTTTCTATTTATATACTTTCAGGAGAAGCGGTCTCTACAGACGCCATCAGGAATTGTCTCAAACTGTTGCGACAGTGGGGCGTCCTCGAGATGTACTCGGAGAACAAGGAGAGGAAGCTGAGGATAGTCACACCGTACACCACCAAGCAGAACTTGGACGATGTCTGCAATAGCGTGTACAAATTCAACATGAACACGCCCATATTAAGTGCAACCAAGTGAATAAGTGTGTATTAAGTGGAATAGTACTGCCAAAGCTCATTGTGTGATAAACGCAAAGTGTTAAACCAGTGCTGCGGTCAAATGTGATTCTAGTTTAAGTCAATCGGTGAGAGTGTTCAGTACAAGAACTCGTTGCGGTGGCTTGGCGAGTAGTTTTAAGGATCACTAGTTACAGCTTTTATACATATATATATATCAATGTTGGGCACAGGCCTACTCCGGAAAGAGAGTAAGGGCATAGACCTCACATGTCTTTGAGAATTTTTCTAATAGACATAGATATATTCTTTATTGGCACAAAATAAACACATCAAAAAGACAGAAAAAAATAAAATAAAAATATACAGTTAAAGAAAAAACGGACAAATAGTACAAGAAACATAAGACATGATGCCAATATTGGACGTGGTCTCAGCATATGACGTGGCAAGGAAGCGACAGCGCTGATTTTCAGCGGTGCCCAGGACTACCTTAAGTTGTGCGCGCCCAACACTATATGTAAGCAAAACAACACAACAAATTAATTGGTGCCGGCACCAGGGACAGATCCAGGTTGCTAGGGTATAATGCTACTTGAAGCAACTGCTTGGACATTGACCACTTTATAGATCACTAGGACTTGACAATTAATGCATTGATTGCAACGAAACTCCTTAATGGACAATAAAGTAGTTATTACTGGGTCTGCAATTATTGTGACTGCACTTCTGTATATCCATGTCTCTTGTCTGTAATTAATTTAAGAGGTTCAGGCTATGCGACCTAACAGCTGTGCCGCCTCTCAATCCGGGGAAGCAGTCAAGGCCAGCCTCTCTGGCCAATCTGTGTAGTTTGTCATTAAAAAAAAAGTAATTAATTATGCCCTTTCCGTTGGTGTTTCCCGATCCAAAAATTTAATTCAGTATTTTATTTATTGATATATTGTAATAATATAGTAGAGCTTAACCAGAAAAAGCTGAACTTCAAGGCAGATGTCAAAAAATTTGTGATTTTTTTTGTTAATGACAAACTACACGGATTGGTCAGAGAACTTGGCCTTGACTGCTTCACCGGATTAAGAGGTGGCATAGCTCTTAGGTCGCTTAGCCTGAACCTCTATCGCTAGTAACTCGACACAAGCATCCCCGGTGAGGGGTAACCTCGGTTACTATGTTACGAATAAGCATTTTGATTCGAGGGCTCCCGAGAGGGCCGAACCACGACTCGTCGGTTGCTATTCAAGGATAATTTAAGGGACATTCAAAAGCTAGACTAACTTTGAGTGCCACTTCCGGAAGCGTTGGTGAAGTGGCACTCAAAGCTAGTTTAGCTTTTGAATGCCCCTTATGTGTTATGAGGTACTGTTGAAATGTTTTATCCTATAGTGGTTTGTGATTTTAAGTATTCAAGTTCTACTATACTACAGAAGCGTCAATAGCCTAATGGTTTAGGGTACGGTCTGCGAATCGTAAGGTCGTGGGTTCGAATCCACCATTCGACTATTGACGTGAACCATCTCCTAGCACAAGCTTAAGCTTAGTTGGAATGGTTAACAAGAATGTTAGTAATATTTCCGTATAATTATTTCCGATAAAAAAAAAACTATAGTTACATTTAACAACATTATAAAATGCATTTCCATTTGGTTGTTTCGCATTTTTTCCTTCAACTCAAGAATAAAGGTGTCTAGTGAATTTACTATGTATCAATTTAAATAAGAATTACTCTCCTAATGACCCTTTAAAAGTTTTTAAAGTAATGATATCTTTTTGATAATTGATTCTTATTCCATCTTCATTGTCTTTCTCCCCTCACTTCTCCATTGGGTGTGTTATTTGGAGGGTATAAGATGCATGCTGTCTCCTATGGCCTTCAGGATTACATAAGACTATTTTGTAGCCATCCTTCAACGAACGCATCTGTCGTCTATTTTCCGTAAAACGGTCTATTTCTCCGGACAATATTTTAAAGACTGCATAATGTTTCCGATGTTATCTTTAAACTTGGTCGTCATTTATCATGGTCTGGTCTGAATAAATTATTATTTAGATTATTACGTAATGTTGACTATATGATAGGTATTTTTTATTGCATTACAAATGTAATAATAATTTTTCGCATCTTTGCGTGCGGGAAATCACGTGCAAACATTTGTGACATCTATATGGCGATAAGCTCACCAATATACATGTATATCACCATTAAATAGACGTTATATTTTATTTAAATATGATGGATAGTTTGTTTATATTGATTTTCAGATACGTAACTAAATCAATTTAATTTTTTTTTATAATTTCCAAGCAAGTGCTTGACTACGATCCCACCTGATGTAAGGTGGAAATGCAGGCCTGGATGGTAAGGCACACTAACTTAGTAAATACTCACATTGTAATCGGTAGGAAAGACAGACGCATCATTGGTCGGTGGTAAAGTATTTTACGTGACGAATAAATTTATCATTTAATACTATGATAATAAAGTTGAAATTTCAATGATGATAATTCGAACGACTAGGCATTTCTCGGAATGCTTCGGCAATCTATGTGACAGACTATAATTAGGACTTATGAAAATAAAGCTAATTTATTTTAAACCGGAGCTGAATTTGATAGTGGCGCCCTCTATATTCAGCGTTTGAGATAAATTGTTAAAAAAAAACTTACAAATACATTTTTTTTTTATCCGGACAATATGAAGCTATTTAATTTGTATTACATAAAATCATATATGAGAAAGTATATACCTAGGAATAATGACATGCTTGCGTTTACAACGTGTAATAACTTGTAGGTTTGATGAATGAAATAGGCCAATAACTAGTACCACTCGCTTTATTGAGACAGCGTAACGTTGTACAAAGAATAATTTTAACGAATATGGTCACCATAATCTTTATACAAAATTAATTAGAAGTCAGATTACGAACTAATAAAGTTAAGTTATTGTAAAGATACAATAAGGTTCAGGTAAATCACAAAGATATCATTGGAAGTATTTATTATGCATGACAATCGCTGGGTGCCATGTGTTGCTAGCTAACAAATGTTTATTTATTTAATCTTTATTTGCAAGTATCCAAAAGGCGGACTTGCATAATGGCATTCTCTACCAGTGGGGTTGTTTAGAGACAAAGTATGGGTGCAAGCTTCTAGTCTCACAAGTTTTTATTTCCCTATAAGATTATTTTATTGATTCTCTATTACAATTTTTTCTAACAAATTCATCAAGTGTCTGTATTCGATAAAATTACCGGCGAGAATACCACGGCATACTTGTATGAATTTTTATGAAGTGATGGCAAAGGATTTACCACCGTGTGTACACTACCAGTGGACTCACCCCGCAGTATCCAAATTTTTTAAGGTACAGTCACCTGCACACTTAGTGCGACGTTACGAAGCTCACGCTAGATATGCCGATGGCTGTACTTAAAGGACATTTCTTCCAATACTTCTTTAAAGGTACAGTCACCCGCACACTTAGTGCGACGTTATCAAGCTCACGCAAAATATGTCGATGGCTGTACTTAAAGGACATTTCTTCCAATACTTCTTTAAAGGTACAGTCACCTGCACACTTAGTGCGACGTTATGAAGCTCACGCTAGATATGCCGATGGCTGTACTTAAAGGACATTTCTTCCAATACTTCTTTAAAGGTACAGTCACCCGCACACTTAGTGCGACGTTATCAAGCTCACGCAAAATATGTCGATGGCTGTACTTAAAGGACATTTCTTCCAATACTTCTTTAAAGGTACAGTCACCCGCACACTTAGTGCGACGTTATCAAGCTCACGCTAGATATGCCGATGGCTGTACTTAAAGGACATTTCTTCCAATACTTCTTTAAAGGTACAGTCACCCGCACACTTAGTGCGACGTTATCAAGCTCACGCAAAATATGTCGATGGCTGTACTTAAAGGACATTTCTTCCAATACTTCTTTAAAGGTACAGTCACCTGCACACTTAGTGCGACGTTACGAAGCTCACGCTAGATATGCCGATGGCTGTACTTAAAGGACATTTCTTCCAATACTTCTTTAAAGGTACAGTCACCCGCACACTTAGTGCGACGTTATCAAGCTCACGCTAGATATGCCGATGGCTGTACTTAAAGGACATTTCTTCCAATACTTCTTTAAAGGTACAGTCACCCGCACACTTAGTGCGACGTTATCAAGTTCACTCTAGATATGCCGATGGCTGTACTTAAAGGACATTTCTTCCAATACTTCTTTAAAGGTACAGTCACCCGCACACTTAGTGCGACGTTACGAAGCTCACGCTAGATATGCCGATGACAGTACTTAAAGGACATTTCTTCCAATACTTCTTTAAAGGTACAGTCACCTGCACACTTAGTGCGACGTTATGAAGCTCACGCTAGATATGCCGATGACTGTACTTAAAGGACTTTTTTTCTTCTAGTAAATGCATGTTTTTATTATAAGAAGGAACATGGTATTTAGTTTAATATGTCTCCACATTGACCGTATGGTACTAGTGTTATGTTATATTGCTCAAAGATTGGAGCCAAAAATCGTTTATTATTTATGTTCCAACTGATCTGTGATGTTGTCTGTATATGTTTGTACGTACTGACGGATACTTCGACTCACGTGTTCACATTGAACTAATAGATAAACAACTCAATATTTATAGGTGAAATAAATGGTTACATTATTACTTGTGTTTTATTTATTCGTGACAAGTGTGAGTCCGTGTGTCGTAGGCGAAGTTAATGCTTCACCGACATTCTAATGTATTTGTGATCTCGTTCAGCCCGTAACATACACTCGTGAGCAAAAATATAGGATCATACTATAAATATAAATATGTATTCATAATAAATATAATTTTACGCCTTACGGAAACGTCACTAAGTACTAAAATTTAAATAAAAATAAAATTTTATGAAAAATACTGTACTTTCCAAGTTTATCTAAGATATCCTTTTTCGTTTAAGTTTATGTTATTTAATGAAATATAAATAAATTATTAATAAATATTTTATTTTAAGGATATTTAATTGTCTACCATGTACAATATATTTCATTTAGTCTTTATCTCTTTATCTTTCTCAGAGTCTTTATCTTCCGAGATATTCAAACTTTCTTAACCGACCCTTTTTTTTTTTTAATGACGAACTACACAAATTGGCCAGAGAAACTGGCCTTGACTGCTTCACCGGATTGAGAGGTGGCATAGCTCTTAGGTCGCTTAGCCTGAACCTCTATTGCTAGTAACTCAACACAAAGGTTCCCCCGGTGAGGGGTAACCTCAGCTTAAGCGGTTACTATATTACACGTAAGCATTCCGATCCGAGGGCGCCCGAGAGGGCCGACCACGACTCGGTCGGTAGCTATTTCACGGATAATCCGACCGACCCTTTATATTTTTCTAACGGCTATATTTGAATTATAAAACAACTGTATAAACATGTTTTTGCTCGCAGTGACAATAGATGAGAAATCTTCACAATATAATATATACATATAATTAAAATTAAATTTAATATTTATTTAGTTAATTTAAATTATATTATTAGAGTCGTGGTAGCTCAGTGTCCAGGCGGTTGGCTCTTGTTGCATAGTACGCTAGCAACCCGAGTTCGATCCCCGGTGCCGGCACCAATAAATTTGCTGTTGCAATTTTATGTGCTGATTATCCACGCGCTCGGCGGTGAAGGAAAACATCGTGAGGATTCCTACATGTCTTAGAAAAATTTTCTAAGGCATGTGAAGTCTACCGATCCGCATTAGGGCCGCGTGGTGGACTATGCCCTTATACTCTCTTTACAGAGAAGGCCTGTGCCCAGCAATGGGACACATATATTATATATATAAAGGCTGTAACTTTAACTTTTAACTTTATATTATTATTTTTATTTAATTTAAATTATTATGATTGAGCAAAGGTAGCTAGCCTTTCGGTTTTCTTGAAATTGCATTTTGGAGAGTGTGCTCAGGAACTACATGATCTAATTCCCCCATCCCCGTCCCACCATCGGACTTCAAGACGCACTGCGGGATTTCATCCTTTTGTTGTGAACATCCCTCGAACCCGAACGAAGCGCTTTGCTTCGTCTTTCATTGTTCGTACAGCAAGAGACGAATAGTTTGCCCGCGTCTTTCCTTTCGATTATAATGTGGGTATTTTCAAGTGTACAGTGAATAGGCCAATAACCTTACCATCCAGGATTGCATTTCCACTTAACATCAGGTGGGATCGTAGTCAAGCACTTGCTTAGAAATTATTAAAAAAAATAATCTTGGCAATTTTACTTAAACATTATGAAGTTATGTTTTCACTTCTATCGACAATTCGTATGACTGTCAAATTTTTTCTGGTTTTAAATGCACCGTTCAAACAGGTTAAGGTGATATAGTTTCGCCGGGTTTTAAACTGCGTTCTGTTTGAAATAGGAACGATGGTAACATTATTTGAATATGATAAAAATCGCGATTAAAATATGAGAGGGTAATTTTGACGCCAAATTAAAAATTATACAATACTTTTTTTGGGCAAAAAAGAATTCTAGATTGGGACCTTACTCATCTAGCGGTATGAAATATAATTTACGATTTATTCTCATACTTACCAAATATACGTATCTTAAGACTCGCAATAAGACTTTGGAAAGCGCTGCCAACGAATGTACGTACAGCTGGAACTAAATCTACTTTCAAACATTTATATGGAAGCTTTACCTAAGCAAGGAATAGTTTGACAATTGCTGTCCCTATCCATCTATAATTATATAAATGTATTTATATATGTATCTATTTATTATTTATATATTTAATTTATTTGTAAGTAGGTATGTATATTATATATGAATGCATTTATTATAGTTTTATTTATTATTTTCTCACATAGCTTGCACCCGTTACTTTGTATCTACACAACCCCAAGGTAGACTGGCATTAAGTCCGCCTATTTGTACTTTTTTTTGTATTGTTTGCAAATAAATAAATAAATATATATAAAAATTCATCGAGGAGTTTTGGAGTGCAATACTAACACCATGACGAGAGATATTTATATGCAGCTTAAGGAAAATATTAACGTTAATTATTTTAATATGGCGCGAACTTTAGTGTACCGTTCATATCGGTTGGTGTAATTAATTAATAGAGTTGTTCACAAACTAAAGAGTCTGTTGTACGTATTACACGAATTTTATGGATTTAATTTATAATGTCGCTTAGTATGTGTTTAAATTCGATTCTTTGTTGTGGGGTCGTTCACTTAATTATTTTTCACGTCAATGGATTTATTTTAAGTAAGTTACAATTTTTTTTTTTTTTTTAATTTATTATTCATATATATATTCAAAAACATTTAGTTAAATTATTTCGCCAAACTGCCAGAGCAGTTTATTGGCGAAAACTGCACCCATAAATCTATACACTAATTTATTTACAATATTCGGCAGCGTAGGTACTTAGTAGCTGCGTTTTAAATTGTTTCTTATTGTTGTTTTTCTGCAGGTAGTCTTCTGCTAGTTTATATGAATTGTATATTCGCGGTACTAAGTACCTACGCGTCCGTTCCTCAAAGTAATTTATCGCGCTTGGTTCTTCGTAAATATTACGTGCTGTTTTTCTTAAATTTCCATAAACATATTTTTTAACAAGAAAATCATTTAAATCATTTGTGTTGTTTTCGGTCGCCACTAAATATTTAATTTTTTGTTTAACTGGCAGAATACCAGTGTATTTAAATAATAAATTGTAAAAACCTTTCTGTTTACATTTCTTTTTAACATTTTTATGGACTAATAATTTAACAAATCTTAGTTGTAGATATTGTATCCTATCCATGTAGGTTTTGAAGGTGCGCCCGTATGCAGACAGACCGTAGCTAATCACTGAGTCAACTAGAGCGTGGTACAGCATACGTAAAGTGCTTTTATCAATGATATATACTAATATAAATTTTATATACCTTATATAAAGAAGCATTTGAATGAAAGTAAATAAATACATCATCATTTCAGCCGTGGGATAGATAGAGATCGCATGTAAAAGAGGATTAAAAAAAAACAATCATGACAAGGTAAAGCAACGTAACGGCTTGATATCCCACTGTTGGGCACAAACCTTCTCTGTTAAGCGCTTTTTTTTTAATGACGAACTACACAGATTGGCTAGAGAAGCTGGCCTTGACTGCTTCACCGGATTGAGAGGTGGCATAGATCTTATCGTGTCGCTTAGCCTGAACCTCTATCGCTAGTAACTCGGCAAGGGTCCTCCGGTGGGGGGTAACCTCGGCTTGTACGGTTACTATGTTAAACTGACAAGCGCATAGTCTTCCAGGTCCAGAACGGATGGCGGACTTCGCATTTTTTTTAAAACATGCAGTTTTCCTCGCGATGTTTTCCTTCACTGTCTTTCACGTAGTAAGTTAGCACTAAAGTGGGAACTCTACTTATACCACTGCCAAAGGAGCTGCGGTTCCGAAGATTTATGGACCAAATCACTCCTAAAATGTATGAAATAATTTTTGTTGATTGTGATAGATTACGTAAGTACGACAAAGACAATGAATGTGGAAGAAGTAATTAGTAATTTGTGGCGCACATACTTGTTGCCAATTTAACACTTATATTGTTTTCTAATGGTCCCATTGTTAGAATAAGATCAAATTTAAATGGGACCACACGGGAAGGAAAAAATATAATTTAATTGAAATAAAAGTCAAAAATCATCAAAATCGCTTCTCCCAGTCGAAAGTAATGAGGTAGTAAACATTAAAAAAATACAGACGAATTGAGGACCTCCTCCTTTTGAAGTCGGTTGAAAAGAAACGTTTGTATTCGTGTTGGGCAAGCGAAGCCATCGAAGCTCGAAGAGTGCAAGTGCTGACCTCGAGGTGATTCCACATTACCCGGGTCTCTGAAGTGATGGGCTAAACCTCTATTACAAATAGAACTTATTAAACGAAAAGCAGAGCCGTGGTAATTCAGTGTCCGGGCGGTTGCCTCAACCCGAGTTCGCTCCCTGGTGCCCGCACCAATCAATTTGTTGCAATTTTATGTGCTGATTTACCACGCGCTCGGCGGTGAAAGACACAAGAAGAACATTGTGAGGAAACCTACATGTCCTAGAAAAAAATTCTGACAAGCGAAGTGTGCCAATCTTCACTATGGCTGCTTATACTCTTCACAGAGAAGGCCTACGCCCAACAGTGGTACATACGTATATAAACGTATATAAAGACTGTAACTTTAAACGAAAAACTTTTAAAATATTATAATATTTGTTGTCCTTCCTCCCCGAACGGAGCATGAGCGATTGTGATAGTTTCTTTCTATCTTTTTTAATTGCAGACACGTCTCAAGAATTTTCGCGTCACAAAATTGTACACCCTTCGCTTTTTGACGGCAGAACAGGACGAGAGATCTCTTTCACAAACTATACGGTACACCTATGTAATGTTTATTATTTAATTATTTTATAAAGCCAATGGTTGGCCTTGATGACGTGTACTCGTAGATACATACTGATTGATACTTGTTTTCTTATAACAATGATAATCGTTTCTTCTTAGTATTTAATTTTGTATTTAACCGTTCCATTACAAGCTAGGAATTGATTCACATCGATAATTGCATTTGTCAATTGATGCGTAATATATTCAATCATAAATCTCACAGACTGGTAAAAACCTCTCCCACGTCACGGTGAAGATGCAAATAGACGGAGAGGAGTATTATCTGGACTTAAGATTGAACGAGGACCTGGTCCCCCACACGCACGTCATCAGCTACCAGAAGAATGGCGAGTCTGTCGTACACGAACCTAAGCCATATGTAAGAAGTTTTTTCTATTCACTTTTTTACCGAATCAAATCAATAAAAAACGTTAGCAGGTATCCATTTAGTCAGTATTTTCAACCGACATCAAAAAAAGAGGAGGTTCTCAATTCGTCTATAGGCTACCTTATAACTTTGAACTGGATGAACCGATTTTGATGATTCTTTAATTTGAAAGGTGATTTCATTTCAATTTGGTCCAATTCCGACACTATCATCCAAGAGAAAACCATATAAGTATTGAATTTTTTCTTAACCGAGTCTCAACGTAACCACGCCAACATCAATTACGACAAATCGTTTATATAACACTATATTTATGTTATTTATTATGTAATTTGTTTATATATATATGTATATAACTTATGTATTGTACACTACAATAATACACAACCGAATGGTGTCCTCCTTAGTCTTCAGGTTTTTTGGCTGAAAACCAGCGCTGTGTTACATGTGTGAGCACAGCACATGCTGAGCCAACCCCTTTCGGGATAATTTCTATTTTGTTCTTTTTATATTGTTTCTGTTTACTTTTGTTTATGTTGTTTTTTGTCTTGTTTTACCTGTTGTTTCTGTGTTCTTGTGCCGAATAAATGTTTTTTCAATTTCAATTTCAATTTGTATCAAGTACTCGTATGTGCGCGATGAATGGGCGTATAACACAAACACGCCAACCGATTAAGATGATTCATATTTTATTGAAAAGGATGTTAGTAGTACTTTAAGAGATGAAGAGAGATTGGTTATGTTCTGATTCATTTTATTGCGTAATATTCCTACCATAATGCAAGGTTAATAGAGATACAAAGATTGGAAGTCGGATTTGAAGTCGGTTTCTGTTTTTACTTGAAAATATACGTTGATGCCTTCATTTATGAACCGATTTTGATTTTTTTCGGCTTCATAAGTCCCATATAATTTTGTTAGCATACAACCTTGAATTTAGAATATAAACTAAGGAACTCACAAAAGACTCGAGAGGCAACACTGAGTGGTCCCGTGTTGCCTTAGCATTACTCACTCTTCCCCTGGGACGTGCTTCAGCTTAGTGCAGAGGGGCACCGGTGCGTTCTGCTGGAGATGAGATGGATGGAGAGCCCTTCACTATGCACCGATGGCCACCGGGGGAGTGGGACGTGGGGTGTTTTAGTGAGTAGAAATCTCACAAAACCGCCGTCTTCCCAAAAGGCGGGGTATCTATTGAAGATTTCCCCTTCGATACAATAAGGACCTCATAAAAGTCGAATGCCAGGAAGCCTTTTGATTGAGGTATTAACTGGTAGGTTTACAATAACACAATCCAAGAATAGGTAAATTAAAGTATTAGTAAAAGTATTAGTGACAACGCCAGAACTTCGAAATATAACTATGATAACTTCGAAAGTATATAAGGACGTCCGGGCGTTGTAACGTCTATCGTTTGATTCAATTTGAAGTCGGTTTTTGTATTCACACATGAATATCCTTTGTAATTCCAGGAGTTGGATCTTTGTCAGTACCATGGCGCAGTACGAGGGAGGCTTGACTCCTGGGCGGCGGTGTCCATGTGTAAAGGCGTGCGTGGCGTCGTTTACGACGGCGAGGAGATGCGTTACATTGAACCCACGCCTGGTTTGTAACGGTATTTCTGTTTACACGTTTTAAAGTAAAATATCTTTGTGCACGCTTGATTTGGAAAGTAATCTGGTGAATGCGTTACGAGAAATGTGATCGGGCTAGGCGAACAGAAGTTGTAAGGAGGATATAAGTTAGCAAAGATAGAAAGAGAGAGTTACGTTTATATATTGCCTATTGCCTGTATCACTGTAGGAGCAAGAGAGAGCAGTGCATGCGAATATTTTCTTCATTCATCGTTTCTGTACCCTTTACCCTGCCATTACCGTAACTAAGACATTAGCCAGGAATAGCAAAACTGTCGGGTACTACGCGCAGTGTTATACGGGTTAACATAGGGAAATTTTCCCTTGCCTTTGTCGTCCGCTATAGTAGACCCGGGAAGAAGGCGACATAGGCTGGGGGGTGGGAGTAACCTCCCCCCACCCCCGGGACGTGCTCTCCTTGAGCACAGTGCAGAGGGACTCCGGTGCGTTCCACTGGAGATCCCGAAGCCCTCGTCATGGAAAGAGGAAAGAGCCACCAGGTTTTAGTGGGTAAAAACCCCTCATAACCGCCGCCTTCCCCCTCAGAACGCGGAGTATCTTTAATTTCCTCTCCGTAAACAAAAAAAAGGGAAATTTTCCCTGGCGCCTGCCCTGGTTAGTGACTGTGGGAACGAGGATTTTTTTTTAGTTGTTTATTAGAAATTACAGCAACAATCGAAGAGATGCAATGATGTAAAAATTTTAATTAATAAAATTATTAACATGTTATAAAAAATAAATTAAAAATAAGAAAAAAACACAAAAAGAAAATGTTTTAAAAAATGATGTTTGGAGAAGAAAGGATTCATAGGTTTGTCACTATTTGACACATGTGATAAATAAGGCCGACAGTCCCATATTCAACGGACAGACCCACTGAAGAAAATTACAATGTCGAGTATAAAATGGACTTGTTAATTTTTTGCAGGCGGCTCTATTCATTCACCACATATCGTTTACAAGCATTCAGACATCAGGAGAAACTACGGCACTGATGCATTGAGGAAAATGTTCAGCGAGGATAATTATAACACAAGGAAAAGAGTAAGTCGAACTTTAATTGTATTATTATACTCATTAACAATTCCAACAAGTTAAGAATGTCCCTCAGGAAAGACTTGCATTTTGCAACACTTTTCGTTTGGAATCATAAACTCGGAACAGCCTAAATATCTGTACGAAAAGTTGAAATGGCGGAATGAAGATAGTAGCTGTTTAATTAGAGCTAAAAACTGCATTTTACAAATTCCGCTACACCGGTCTGCTGCGTTCCGGGGGCAGTTTCAGATACTTGGCCACTAAGTGTTGGAATAATTTGCTACCGCCCATAAGAGTCAGTAAATCTGTAAACGCATTTAAAAATAAATTGAAACACCTGATGTTAAAGTTACAAAAAGATAATATCCCCGCGACATCGGTGGCTTGTTGTTTCCAATATTTTCAATATTTAATTATATAATTTAAACTTTATACGTTTAATTATCATATTATTTATTTTAGTTTATTTTTGACTCAATAATATATTTATTAATGAAATTTTTTCATCTATTTTTTATTGTATAAAATATATTTTAATCTCATAACTGTTCTTATTCATATATCATATTATTACTCTTATTGTCTGTATAAATTCCATATAAAAGTAGTATTACGCGCGCACGTCTTTAGGTAGTCTCGGGCACCGCTGAAAATTAGCGCTGTCGCATCCTTGAGACAGCATATGCTGAGGCGGTGTCCGATATTGGCACCATATGTTTTTTATTATTTGTCCGTGTAACTTTAACTGTGTTTTGTCTATTTTTCATTCTTTTTTAATGTGTGTTATATTCAGTCTGTGATGTGTTTTTGTATTGTGATGCCAATAAATAAATGTCTATGTCTATGTCTTATAAGTGTAATTATAAATTATGTATTTTATAAATGAATAATTTTAGAAAAAAACATGTGGTGTCGTACACCAAATAGGAACGAAGTTCCTTATTATAAAAATACTTACGTACCCAGACTAAATATAAATAATTACATAAATAAAGCCGGGCTAAATTTTGCTTTATTTTATTTAAACATTTCATTTTTTCTCTGTATTCATTCTCTTCTATTCTCTTCTCGAGCGGGTGAAGATCATTACCTACACCCATATACATATCAGTAAATACAATATCATTTATACGAGAACATATCGGGCTAAAGTTAATGTCAGAAATAAAAGTACGACGTATAGCTTGTTTGACAGTTGAAAAAGTGGAGTGCTCCGATCGTCCCCAAACTTTACAGAATTACTCGCCAGGTCAATCTGAAGATTCCCTGAAAGTTTCATTGAAATCGGTCCAGCTGTTTCGGAGCCTATAGGGAACAGACCTACACACTTTCTCTTATATATACGGATTAATTTCCAGTTCTATTCGAGATACAAACAAGATAATGACTCGTATCACAAGTATACATTTTTATACGATTTTTTTTAACGATAAAAATTTAAACTGAATTCCCCCATCCCCTTTCCACCATCGGACTTCTAGACGCACTGCGGGATTTCATCCTTTTGTTGTGAACATCCCTCAAACCCGAACGAAGCGATTTGCTTCGTCTTTCATTCTTCGTACAGCAAAGGACTGGAATAGTTTGCCCGCGTCTGTCTTTCCTTCCGATTACAATGTGGGTATTTTCAAGAGTAGAGTGGATAGGCATTTACTGAGCTAGTGCGCCTTACCATCCAGGACTGCATTTCCACTTAACATCAGGTGGGATTGTAGTCAAGCACTAGCTTAGAAATTATAAAAAAAAAACAACTTTACAAAATTATATTAACATTTTTTAAAAATATAAAATTTATAATAGCGCCATATATCTAAAACAGTTGACATTAAAAATCTTACGCTTTTATTTAACGTTACGGACATGATTAACTTGACCGATGATTACGGACATGATTTGATTTAAAATCCCTTCATTATTATGCCGGTTGACTAATGTAACGCTGCAGTCTACGCGCGTTTGTCGATTTGCTCCACTCAATTCAAGCTTTTTCATGTTCCCAATTTGCTTCAAGTGGATTAAAACAGTTCTGTCACTAACACCGCAGCCTGCAGCTAACTCGGACGTGGTTTGCGATGGATCCGCTTCCAAAATTCTTCATTATCAACCCTGGACCTTGGGCAAATTTCTAGAAGGCAAACGTTGAAACACAAAAACGTACTGTGTTTTCTTTTGCAACACCGGTGGTGTTGCAAAAGATACACATGAAGAATTCTTCGAGCAGTTGCTGCATCACTGGCGCCACGGCGGAACTCGTACTTCTAAATAACGCGATATTTTAAGTTTTCCATTTTGTAAACTGATTTTTCGAAAAACAAATGCATAAGTAAATAGCTGTATAAATTTGAAATTGGAATTCCATAACTAAAGAGCAGATACGTGAGATCAAAGTGGCCAGTAAGACTTAAACGCCAATTTCATGTGTAAGGACCTAATATAACTTTTCACTCGCATATATGAGGACACGCATTAATTTTTTTGAGTTATGAAGGTTTTCGAAATATCGAGGTTGTATTTAAAGTGGTTCTTCTGTATTATTAACAGCTCAGAAGAAGTCCACGCTTTCATGAACTTCGTCAGCCATTCAACACGAACCTTCGCTCGCTGTACGTTGAACTGGTAATGGTGGCAGACAGGAGCTTGTATGCAAAAGAAAATGGCGACGTGCGTAAGATTCACAGGTATATGCAGGAGCTGGTGAACGTAATCAATTCTGTAAGTTATTTGCCTTCGTTACAAACACAACGTTCAACAAGTATATTTACGAGTAAAAACCAAAATCCGACATCAAATCAAATCAAATATTAAACCCTATTACATTTAGACGCCCACTTTATTTTTATTTATTTATTTATTCTTTATGTGCACACAAAATACACAAATAGTCTGACTTAATACCAGAAGGAATTCTGGGTTGTGTAGAGACAAAGTAACAGGTGCAAGCTAAATGAAAAAATATCAAAATCCGATCACTCAGTCCAAAGATTTGAGAGAGTAAATATGAAAAAAAAAAACATAGAGACGAATTGAGAACCTCCTTTTTTGAAGTCGGTTAAAAAGATCTAAGATCCAAAAGTAGAGCTTAGTAGGATGAAATGATTTAAAGAAAAAACAGCTATTTTTTTTGTATATATAATTTGGTTTCTTATAGATTTTTATGCCATTAAACATTTTCATCGCTCTGGTGGGTGTCAAGATTTGGAACGAGAGAGATGGGATAACTATCAGGTCCGATTCTCAACAAACACTCGACAACTTTTTGAGCTACAGAGACAAAAAATTGAACATGCCAAATGATCATGCAACTTTACTGACGTAAGTTAATTCCCCGTTCATTTGCACAGCAGGGTTCACTTATAATTTCAAATTAAATTGTTTTCGAAATTCGAAGATTCGAATCCTAAACGAAATGAGTTACGTTTTGACGTGACAACGTCTTATAGATTGATGAATACTGGATGTCATTCGCGCATTTTTATGGATATAAACTGAAAGGGACAGGAATAACCGAACCGACCTATCAGGGAAAAGCAGTGTTGCCACTGTCATAATAAGGCTTCGAATAACGGTACAGTTTTTTATTGTTCATCGTGTTGGTGCTCATTAATAAGCAAACTCAATGATTATTTCAGTTATAAGCAATTCGACTTCGGCGTAGTCGGGAAAGCATACGTCAGCCAAATGTGCTCGTTTAAGAAATCTGGAAGTATAGCGAGCCATCACTCTGACGTGCTGGGTGTTGTCGCCGTCACGATAGCCCACGAACTTGGTCATACCTTCGGAATGGACCATGACATCCCCAAATGCAATTGTTCCAGAACTAAATGCATAATGGCCGCGACCACTATGGAAAGCGATAGAGTTACACATTGGTCGTCTTGCAGTATCAACTCATTGGCGTTATATTTACAAAAAGGTGGCGATTTGTGTTTAAGGTATGTACGTTTGATAAGGGAATATTGTATTTGTGAATGCTGTGTTTCCAATTTTCAATAAATATATTTTCAATCAAAATTCAATAAAATTAAGAAAATACGGTAAATTAAAAGGTAATTAATAACAGGTGGGTAAGTAGACCAGCATTTGCTTAGAAAGTATACAAGAAAAAACTTGTTAGGTAACAATATTATTCGTGGGGCAACATTAGGTTTATACATGCCAGCCCTGTAGTTCTGGGCTCTCAAGAATAAGACTACGGTATGCCTGCCGTAGAAGGCGACTAAAAGGGGCCTCGGGCTTACTAGGCGACAAGGGTGGGGGCCTTTGTCGTCCGCCAAGGTGGACCAGGAAGAAGGCGACATCGGCTGGCCAGTCAGAAGTATCTTTTGAAGATTTAATCTTTTTGAAGGTTTAATTATCACATTATTTATTTTATTTATTTATTTATTTATTTATTCTTCATGTGCACACAAAAAGTACAAACATGCTGACTTAATACCAGAAGGCATTCTGGGTTGGGTAGAGACAAAGTAACAGGTGCAAGCTAAATGAAAAAATATCAAAATCCGATCACTCAGTCCAAAGATTTGAGATAGTAAATGAAAAAATTATCAAAATCCGATCACTCAGTCCAAAGATTTGAGAGAGTAAATATGAAAAAAAAAAACATAGAGACGAATTGAGAACCTCCTTTTTTGAAGTCGGTTAAAAAGATCTAAGATCCAAAAGTAGAGCTTAGTAGGATGAATTGATTTTAAGAAAAACAGCTATTTTTTTGTATATATAATTTGGTTTCTTATAGATTTTATGCCATTAAACATTTTCATCGCTCTGGTGGGTGTCAAGATTTGGAACGAGAGATGGGATAACTATCAGGTCCGATTCTCAACAAACACTCGACAACTTTTGAGCTACAGAGACAAAAATTGAACATGCCAAATGATCATGCAACTTTACTGACGTAAGTTAATTCCCCGTTCATTTGCACAGCAGGGTTCACTTATAATTTAAAATTAAATTATTTTCAAAATTCGAATCCTAAACGAATTGAGTTACGATTTAACGTGACAACGTGTTATAAATTGATGAATACTGGATGTCATTCGCGCATTTTTATGGATATAAACTGAAAGGGACAGGAATAACCGAACCGACCTATCAGGGAAAAGCAGTGTTGCCACTCTCATAATAAGGCTTCGAATAACGGTACAGTTTTTTATTGTTCATCGTGTTGGTGCTCATTAATAAGCAAACTCAATGATTATTTCAGTTATAAGCAATTCGACTTCGGCGTAGTCGGGAAAGCATACGTCAGCCAAATGTGCTCGTTTAAGAAATCTGGAAGTATAGCGAGCCATCACTCTGACGTGCTGGGTGTTGTCGCCGTCACGATAGCCCACGAACTTGGTCATACCTTCGGAATGGACCATGACATTCCCAAATGCAATTGTTCCAGAACTAAATGCATAATGGCCGCGACCACTATGGAAAGCGATAGAGTTACACATTGGTCGTCTTGCAGTATCAACTCATTGGCGTTGTATTTACAAAAAGGTGGCGATTTGTGTTTGAGGTATGTACGTTTGATAAGGGAATATTGTATTTGTGAATGCTGTGTTTCCCTATAATTAGTGAGGCGACTAGAAAGTGTTTGTGGGTATATAAAATTAGCATAGTATTATTGTACTCACTGTTGGAAAACCTTATTCAATAAAATAAAAGAAAGAAAAACGGTAAATTAAAAGGTAATTAATAACAGGTGGGTAAGTAGACCAGCATTTGCTTAGAAAGTATATAAGAAAAACTTGTTAGGTAACAATATTATTCGTGGGGCAACATTAGGTTTATACAGGCCAGCCCTGTAGTTCTGGGCTCTCAAGAATAAGACTACGGTATGCCTGCCGTAGAAGGCGACTAAAAGGGGCCTCGGGCTTACTAGGCGACAAGGGTGGGGGCCTTTGTCGTCCGCCAAAATGGACCCGGGAAGAAGGCGACATCGGCTGGCCAGTGGGGTATCTTTTGAAGATTTTATTTTTAATAATAATTTTAGATTTCCTATATCGAAGTGGGACTGCTGCACTAGGGGTTGGAAAAACCATAATGCCTGAAGCAACTATGTACGTGATATGGTCATATTTCCAGAAACAAGCCTACTAATCTAATATATCCACCGATGTGTGGAAACGGCTTTGTGGAAGCGGGCGAGGAGTGCGACTGTGGACCGGAGCCCCACTCCCGAGCTGCTTGTCTGGCGTGCTGCCGGCCGGACTGCAAGCTGCGCGGTAACGCCACCTGCGCGTGGGGAGAATGTTGCGATATGCATGTACGTAAACGTAACAGCCTACATACGAGTACCTCACTCTGGACCGTCCACTTGAACGTCTCCTTTGTTAAGAGTGTTATAATAATAACTTTGATGAAGAACAACTATATAGATATATAAAGACTATATATAAAGACGCTAGCTAACTGTTTATTTCTGTTAGCATAGTTAGTTTTAGTTTAGTGCATGATAGACAATTAAATAGCCTTAAAAATAAAAGAAAATATTTTTATTATTTCTTTTATATTTCATTAAAAACATTACACCAAAACACGACACGTATCATCAGGAGGTTTCTGTCCATGTTTCCCAAGCACTGGTTGCTTAGGTTTGAAGGCGACATAGGCTTAACCTCTCCTACCTCCGGGACGCACCGAGACCACAGGGCTCCGGTACGTTCAACAGGGGATCTCGGAGCCCCTCACCATGCGCCGAGGACGTACATTTAATCTTTAGGTTAATAACGCTTAGTTTTTTTTATCGATACTATGCGATATATTGTACAAATATATCGATACTTTCAGTCAGGTTGAAGCGATATATTGCGTTCATACATGTATATTTTATGACATAACTTATAGAACTGTCAAGTGAAACCGGAGGCGACCCTCTGCCGGCCTGCACGGCGCGAGTGTGACCTGCCCGAGTACTGCACGGGCAGGTCGGAGCTCTGCCCCAGTGATGTCCACGTGATGGACACCACGCCCTGTGGAAATGGCGAGGTATCTGTAATACTTTGTTCTAAGTATTTATGAAAAAATGATGACAGTAACAGGTTGAAGCGGCAGTGAAAAAATTATACTTATACGTCTCTTTAAGTATGTATTATTTATTTATTGATAAACATTAAAGACGATCTCGTGCCGCTGGCGGGCACCACATGGACGAGACTGGCTGGAGACAGGGACAAATGGTGTAAGATGGAGGAGGCCTATGTCCAATTATGGGCATCCAATGCATGCAATTTTTAATCAATTATTTTTAATCTTAATTTTATTGGTATATCTAATTTAAATTTCTTTTTATTTTTTGTAATCTACACAATTATTTTTAAATGCTAATTTTATTTAATGTATTCAAATTTTAATGTAATGAAATCAAATTTATTTTGCAAAGAAATAACTAATTGATACCAATCTTATGTAATCTAGACTCACGCATTGGAAATAAAAGGCTATTCTATTCTAAACATTAAAATATTTTTATTTATCATTATTTATTTATTTTTCAAATTTAAACTGATCTTAATTGACTGAATAATTGACTACTCTTTTCCAGCCCTTTGTTTATTTTATTGTAATTAGTTATTCGTAAGTACGCGCATCCATTTTTTTTGACGAAACTATTACGATTACGGTAGCTGAGTGTCCGGACAGTTGCCTTAAGATGCATAGTACACGCAGCCCTGTAGTTCTGGGCTCTCAAGAATAAGACTACGGTATCCCCTGCCTGTCGTACAAGGCGACTAAAAGGGGCCTCGGGTTCACTGGGCGACAAGGGTGGAGGCCTGAGTCGTCCACCAAAGTGGACCCGGGAAGAAGGCGACATCGGCTGGCCCGTGTCGCCTTGCGCTGCGAGGGCACAGGGGGGGAGGGAGTAACCTCCCCCCCGGGACGTGCTCTCCTTGAGCACAGTGCAGAGGGGCTCCGGTGCGTTCCACTGGAGATTCCGGAGCCCCTCGTCATGCACCGAGGAAAGGGCCACCGGGGAGGTTTTAGTGGGTAAGAACCCCACATAACCGCCGCCTTCCCCCCAGAAGGCGGGGTATCTTTCTGAAGATTTCCTCCCCGTAAACAAAAAAAAAAAAGATGCATAGTACACTAGCAACCCGAGTTCGACCCCCGGTGCCGGCACCAATAAATTTGTTGTAGCAATTTTAAGTCCTGATTTACCACGCGCTCGGTGTTGAAGGAAAACAACTTTATAAAACCTACATGTCTTAGATTTTTTTTTGCGAAGTCTGTCAATCTACACTAGGGCCGTGTGGCGGACTATGCTCTTATACTGTCTTTACAGAGAAGGCTTGTGCCCAACAGTGGGACATACATATGTATATAACGGCTGCAACATTAACGTTATTTTATACAGATTGGCCAGTGAAGCTGACCTTGTGTTTGAGAGGAAGCTAAAGCTCTTCAGTTGGTAACTCGATACAGGGGTCCCACGATAAGGGGTGGGGGCTAGCTTGGTCGGTAGCTTTTTAAAAATAACAAACAGGACTACTTTACGATACTATTCACATTACACTTATGTTCCAGGCGTACTGTGCTGGAGGAAAATGCAGGTCGCACAACACCCAGTGCCGCTTGCTCTGGGGCCCGTCCGCTGTGAATGGCCGTAGCGAGTGTTACGCCAGTAATTCTAGAAACTTGTTGGTATTGTTCTCCATACAATTTCAAAACCGATATAGTGCAAGTATATATGTTTACGAGCAAAAACATTGACCCCAATGACCTTACACCATATGATGATGCTACCACTCGCGACCACTTGCCGCACTTCAGAACGTTATCGGTTTTTCGGCACAAATCAAAGGCGCTCACGCGCACTCGGCTGGCTAAGCCCAAC
This sequence comes from Meandrusa payeni, assembly GCA_029286785.1. Classification (NCBI taxonomy): domain Eukaryota; kingdom Metazoa; phylum Arthropoda; class Insecta; order Lepidoptera; family Papilionidae; genus Meandrusa; species Meandrusa payeni. Next base: position 6,829,178 of record JAGSMX010000023.1, read on the forward strand.
CTATGGGCATCTCTTCAAAACTCTGCCATATTGGCAATTTTCATTCGATTTCGACAAACTTGCCAAACATCGAGGTAGTACTACTTACCTTTTATTAATTTGACTACGCTCGCATTGGCCTAAGCTCGGCCTTCAGCCCTGTAGTTCTGGGCTCTCAAGAATAAGAATACGGTATACCCTGCCTGTCATAGAAGGCGACTAATAGGGGCCTCGGGTTCACTGGGCGACAAGGGTGGGTGCCTTTGTCGTCCGTCAAAGTGGACCCAGGAAGAAGACGACATCGGCAGGCCCGTGTCGCCTTGCACTGCGAGGGCACAGGGGGCAGGGAGTGACCTTCCCCCCGGGACGTGCTCTCCTAAGAGCACAGTGCAGAGGGGCTCCGGTGCGTTCCTCGGGAGGAGATCCCGGAGCCCCTCATCATGCGCCGAGGAAGGGCCGCCGGAGAGGTTTTAATGCGTAAAAACCCCACATAACCGCCGCCAGCCCCCAAAAGGCGGGGTATCTTGTTGAAGATTTCCTCCCCGTGACCAAAAAAAAAATCTTGGCCAACGTATATTGCAGTCATTAGAAATCGATAATCTGTGTAGAGCTGGTTTGTAGGGTACTGAAACGGCTTTAAGGTCACTAATTATTGATCTTTGCGCCCTTTCCAGTTGGATAGTCTGGAAAAACAGAAGAAGAAGACTAGACTTGAAGATTTTTGTTTCTACTCATAAATAAACTTGTGCTATGTATTTGTTACGACAGAAAGGGAGATTGCGGCCTCGATCCCATCACGAATCTATACAGTGCTTGTACGAAAGAAGATATACTTTGTGGTCTAGTGTGTTGCAAGCAATACACTGATCAGGTGCAATTCGGTAACGATGTCTCCCAAATTCGGCATACTATGTTTAATAATGGTAAGTATACACAAAACATCTATTTTAAATCGATATTTCGTATTTTATAGTCCAATCTATATCATTCAATCATCTATTTCTTCTAAGTAACCTTATTAGCCTAAGTTATTCTATATTACAACAGCTATCCGTCAGTGTAAATCCCAACAAAATCGGCCCGAGAGATTAGCCAGAACAAACAGACAAAAATAGACAAAAAACTTAAATAAAAAATACAGTTGAAGAAAGAAAAATCAGACAAATAGGATAATTGATGATCCCAATTTCGGACACCGTCTCAGCATATGCTGTTGCAAGGATGCGACAGCGCTGATTTATAGCGGTGTCCACGACTACCCAAAGTCGTGCTCGCGCAATACTACGTTTACATGGAATTTATACAGAGGAATAAAAACAAATATATATATAATACGTGTATAAATAGTTATAAGATTTATGTATATTATATACAATAAAATAATTCATGAACAAATTTTCATAAATAAATATATTATTAAATTAAAAAATAAATAAATAAAACGTAAAAACTTTATATTATATATTGAAATATTAAAAATATTGGAAACAACAAGCCACCGATATCACGGGGATATCTTTTGCAACTTTAACATCAGGTGTTTTAAGTTAAATTTAAATGCATTTACTGATACATGTACCAAAACAACAATTCTCGTCTGTCCGTCTATTTGTTCCGGCTAATCTCGGATCGATTTTGTTGGGACTTTCTCTGGCAGATAACTTCGTAACTTTTTTACTTCAAGTATTAATATAATGATAATAAATATTAAATGTATTTATTTTATTTTATTATGAAAATAAAAATCCACAGGCAAGGTGGATTACTGCTATACGGTGACAATAGATTCTGGCGAAATCGAGGAAAACCCGGCGATGGTGCCAAACGGTGCGAAATGTGCTCATAATAAGGTACAAATTTTTTTGTATTATCCGTGAAATAGCAACCAACCGAGTCGTGGCTCGGCCCTCTCTGGCGCTCTCGGATCGCAATCCTTACGCGTAACATAGTAACCGTCTAAGCCGGGGTTACCCCTCACCGGGAGGACCATTGTGTCGAGTTACTAGCTATAGAGGTTCTTTTTTTTTTTAATTGTTAGATTGCAACCACAGACCTGTGTCCGTGCTCTTTTCCTCTCTCTCTGCATTTATTAAAAGAGTGCCACTTCTACAGTTACTATTTTCCTTTTTTTTGTTTTTTTTTTATATAATTTGGAGGTGGCTAGAGATCGCTCCGGTTCACGCGTCGCAGACGCCCATTGCGATGCATTGCTATTAGCTTCTCCGCGACCGCTGTGCCCCTGCTTCTCATGGCCATTTTCAGGTTGTAGTCCACTATACTCTCCCTTGAAGCGGCCATTGCCTTTGTCGTCAGTCTTCCTGTGGCGTCGTCACAGTCATCTGTATAACAGACACATCTGACGGTGTGTCGGGATATAGAGGTTCAGGCTAAGCGACCTAGCTGTGCCACCGCTCCAGCCGGTGAAGCAGTCAAGGCCAGCTTCTATGGCCAATCTGTGTAGTTCGTCATTAAAAAATAAATATTTTTTGTGTAACTTTTTTGTATCGAAGTGCATCGGGATATCTGACGGAACGCACCCGTACTTCTGTGCACTGGGCACAAAACACGTCCGAGGAGTTCCACCCCCTAGCACCTTGTAACGTAACAAAATTATGTATGTGTTATTAAAGTTAAAGAAGTTCCTTCCGCAAGTTATGACTTTTAATACGTCATATTTCGTGGCTCAGAAATCTACGGACATGGTTCAACATAAGCACACGATCGATTCGTGCCGCTGCTTTAAAAATTAAAATAGCCTTAATAAGACCTCTGGTACTCTTACCAGAGGTCGGCTATCATAGCACCTTAAGAAGTAGAATATCCCTATGATAATTCAGGAATACAAAGAGAGCGTCCGCGCGTAATAACGATTGATTCTATATGAAGTCGTTTTTTGTTTTCACTCGTAAATATACTTGTTAATTTGTAGTATGAGGGTGATACTATGTCTTTTTTAACATATAAAATTTGTTTCAGATGTGCTGGAACAAAAAGTGTTTGAATATTTCGTTAGTTAGGGACAAAGTAATCAATAAGAAACACGCTTGTCCCTCCAACTGCTCGAGTCACGGAGTTTGTAATTCCAACGGTAAGCACACTCATTGTTTGGAACCTAATATTCTGATACTGATATGACTGTATATGATCGTGTATGTATATGTTTATGACTGTGTATGTATATGTATTGTAATAACTTGTAGGTTTTGTGGAATAAAATAATCCAATAACTAATACACTCGCATTATTGAGACAACGTAACGTTGTACAAGGAATTATTTTAACGAATACTGTGACAACTGGCGTCCTCGCCATCTTTTTACGAAATTAATTAGAAGTCAGATTACGAACTAATAAAGTTAAATTATTGTTTACAATGCCCATTTTATGTCATGTTCAACTAAATTATTAATTATGAATTAAAGATACAATAAGGTTCAGGTAAATCATTAAGATATCATTGGAAGTAGTTATTATGCATAAATCGCTGGGTGCCATGTGTTGCCAGCTAACACGTATATAGATCGGTCTCATGATGAAATCAAACGTCACTGGTTATATAGTGTTTTTGTTGTCGTGTATTTATGTGTAAGTTGGTTTTATAGTGAAATGTCATTGGGAAATAGCAGATTCAGGACTTATTATTTACAAGAAGCCTAAAAATTTTAGGTTATAATAAGTGGACACTATTAATTTTATCATAAATAATATGAGATTTAAAAGCCCGTTATCTTATTACTCAATATTTGAATATTAAATTCATATTTAATATTTGTTACGCAATTTGCGGGCTACAACCTTACTGATACCACTTATACAAAATATGTGAATAGAATAGAATACAATAAACATTTATTCGATACAAGAACACAGAAACAATAGGTAAAACAAGACAAAAAACAACATAAACAAATCTAATTAAAATTGTGAAAAATTAAAAAAAAATCAAAATTGACCTTGTGACGAAAAGGGGTTGGCTCAGCATGTGCTTGTCTCACACATGTAGCACAGCGCTGATTTTCAGCGAAAAACCTGTGAAAACTAAGGCGTAGGAATATTGTTTCAGGTAATTGTCATTGCGATGACGGTTTCGCTCCGCCGAACTGCGACGCACCAGGCGTCGGGGGTTCGTTCGAATCTGGTCCCGCTGGTTCTGTTAAAGGTAAGGTCATCATGCAAGGGTATAGCGATACTTTAAATATATATGATCTTTGTATGTAAGTAGACAATTATTGAAGAGATGGGCGATGCTTGCCTGATCTTAAGTGATTCTGCCACCCATATATCACATACTAAAAGACGGCAGGTACGTTACCAACCTTTTAGGAAGAGTCAGGTCTTCAAGAGTTCCATTACCGCGCATTCCGGCAAGATTCTAACTTCCATTAACACCATCTTGATGGTTGGCGTTCCACGACCGCACTTTTTCGCGTAACTTTCATCCGATTAAGTACCAACCTGTGGAACCAACTGTCACCAGCGGTGTTTCCTCGATTTGGAGACTTTTAAGAAACTATTCCTTTCTCAAAGGCCGGCAACGCACATGCAGCCCCTCCGTTTTTTCATACGAACCACACAGATTGGCCAGAAAATTTGGTCTTGACTGCTCTTAGGTCATTAAGCTGAACCTCTATTGCTAGAAATTCGACACAAGGGTCCCCGGTAGACCCCTCGTCTTGGTTGGTTACTTTGTTACGCGTAAGCATTCCGATCCGAGGGGGCTAGAGAGGGCTGAACCACGACTCGGTCGGTTGCTTTTACACTGATAAATAACTCCTCCGGTGACCTTTACGTGAGGATTACGGGGGCGGCAAGAGGAGGCGTTCGTAACGCCTCCTGCGCACCTCAATACGTTGCCTGCGGAGGGAGCCTCTGCACTCCCTCCTGACCTGCTCGTCAGCCTCCTTCTGGGACATGACCGTCTCACAGAAGGAGGCGACCGCTAAATCAAGACCTGTCGCTCGAGACCATCGCAAGAGGGAGGCTCGGAAGCGACAGGTACAGTGATCACTTAAGATAAGGTGAGCCGTAAGCTCTTTTGCCTATATATGATTTTTTTGTACTTATTGTTCTTTATGCTTTTTGGTTACAGTGTTACGCAACTTCATGATTGCAATGTACGTCACATTTTTGGGAATTCTGCCGCTGATTCTTATAGCATCGACGTTTATATGCTTTTACAAAAATAAGCATAAGTGGTGGTGGAGTATCGGACAGATACAAGAGAATATTAATGATAGTGCACATTTAAATAACAATAAATCATGGAATAATGCAACTCAAAAGAATTCAGATAATAAAAAAACGAGTCCAGTTATAAGGAAGGAGGACATTGAAATTGTCACAGATTATAAAAACGAATGGACTACAACAAAGGAGAGATCGAAAAGAGAATGTTTAGAAACAACATCTACCAAAGGCGAACATAAACTTAGTGGTACCATTGTAACTATCAGTAACTTAGCAGATAAACAGCCTGCAACGAAAATACCCAATATTTCTTCACTTTCAATGCTAAAACAGATTGAAATAAAAAACAATTTATTGCCAGGTTCCAGCAAAATTAACCAAATGAGCAACGAAGACAATATACAGAAATCTACTGCCAAGGGTCAAAGCAAATCCAACAATAAATACAAGAGTAAACAAAAAAATTAACTTATAGTCAATGTACAACATAGTCGTTGTAGGCGTATAGTGATTGTAAATATTTATTTAGTAAAGAATCGTCAATAGCGTAATTGTTTAGGGTACGGCAAAACGTATTCGACTATTGGCGTGAACCATTTTCATCAATTGCCGTCTCTATCTGACCCGCTTACTTTTTTTAACGAAATAAAGCATTACGTCTATGTATTCTCGTCTATCGTTTTACAGGCAATTTTCTCATAATTTTAGGACTGCTACTCTAGTTTCTTTCACACACACACATGACATTCAACAATTATATATATATTTATGTATATATACCTTCTCTCTCTAATAGTTTTAAACGTCTTGTGCACATCCTTGGGGTGTAGGCCTGGTGATCCATCTCACAGGTTTGTTCCTAGTTTGGACAACAGTCCCCCACTCATAATTTTAATTTAATTAGTTGCTAATGAAATTATTGTGGGATAATTAAAATGTTGAATGTCTTAATAATTTCCCGATAAATATTTTTACTGACTGAAGTAAAACTTGTTACACACCAATATATATTAATCAAACGTAACTGGCTGTTAGAAAGAGAGTGTGTGCTCGCTTCTCTCTCTTCTCTACTACTACTCTCTCCCCTGCAGTATGTTTATGTTTCATGTATTACTGTACTAAGTAATCAGTGAACTCCCTCTCTTTCTATCTTCACTAACTTATATTTCCCTCTCAACTTCCCTTCCCCTCGCCCGTTCACACTTTTAGTAGCCATCATTCTCACCAAGTCAAGTGTGCGTAAAGAGGTTTTAATTAAAAAATACAAACATTTTTCTCTATAAGGATGCAGGTATTAAAAGCCGAATTAACTTAGTTATTTAATAGTAAAATAATAAAGGACACCTAAAAGTAACAGCACTCAAATAGTCTAAAAGTAAGCACTAACTAATCTACTTGTTATCAGTAACCATGCATTTATCTAGAGAATAATCTTAAATGAAGGATCAGCTTCTGCAGTAGCTTATTTGAATTTAGTTTCCTTTCTTTGTGTGTTGTAGATTTAAGATGTTCAAGCATTTCTGGCCAGGTATGAATCAAATTGCAAAATCCACAATGATATAAATTGCCACGAATCTGAAAATAAGATATATTTCATGTATATTATTCTCAATATAGACATAGACATATTTATTAGCACAAAATAAAATACAGTTAGAAAAGTAAGTAAAAAAACGGACAAATAGTACATAATTAATATATTATTTATAGTTTTTAAATATTAAAATTATCATTTTAGTTGAAGACCTATTTGTTATTGTAAATATTTCCCAATAAGTTTTATTTTGTTGTACTTTTTTAATATTAATTGAATTAAATGTACCAATATTAAAATGAATATTACAAACTTAATGAAAGGATAACAATTGCCATCTCTATCTCACGCGCTAACTTTAAAGGGCACGATTTTTGTAACGAAATAACAAAGCGTAAATCAAGTATCACTTTACAGGCAATTTCCCCATAATGTCAGGAGTGTTACTTTAGTTTCTTTGGCCACTTCTCCCAGCGCCAATGCTTCCCAAAGTGATACTTAATGTTAGCTATTGAATGTCTTAATAATTTCCCGATAAACGTGACGTGACTATGGCGATTGAAGTAATCACCCAAGCCGAGGTCTTGTCTTGGAGGCCTTTGCGCTGTGTTACTTCCTAAAAAGTTTCAATCAAGATAAGTTATCTGCCCGACCAGTCTACGTCTAGCTAGAAAGCTAGCCTAGTTTTGCTCGGTATTTTTTTTTTGGTCATTTTACATAATCAGTATTTTTTTCAAAGATCTTCTAGGCATTTTGATTACGTATTGTAACAGTAACAAGCGTACCCAGCCCGTCCGCCTAGCTAGATTTTGCTTTATTCTATTGAAACAATAAACTTACATCGTTATATGTTTAATTTAACGTTCACAATATATTAAATTATTCTTTTAGCAAAATACCAAAGCAACAATCTACTATTATGATGTCACTGAACGTTAATTTTGACACTTCAGTATTTTTTGCAGTTAGCAAAAACTTGTTGAATATTTTATGGCTTGGTAACAAGACCTTTAAGCCAAGTCTTTTTTTAAAACACATACACTTATTTCTTAAGTCTAAGATGAAAATGCTAGTTAATAAAAACTTCTTATCTATTAGTATAGATTATAAACTATTTATTACATACCTCCCTTATAAATTCTGAACTTAAAGAAAAGATAACTGCAGTGTTCTGTGATAAATTTCTGTGGGTTGTATTCTCTTCGTGCAATGCCAAGTTGTTGGGAATATCGCGTTCACACAGTTGACACCTGGTAGTATAACTGTTACGGGTGATCATTAGATAACTTGCATGCGTAATGCAAATTGTTTTATTCAATATAACATACTTTTCCACAGACAGGTCTACCATAGAAAAACGTTTTATAAATTTTGCCAACAGTTGCTTGTCTTTCTGCAAAGGTTCTGAAATATTATCTACATGTTTAGCTTCTAAAACATGTTCTTTCATTCGTTTTAGAGACGATGATATGGTGGTGTTACATACACTGCAGTAAGCGCTGTGCTTTCCATAAATATACTTCAACTTGTTTTTCTTGGCAAAGTCCTGCGCTATTTGAATCGCCTCATCGGGTTTATAAAGCTTGAAATTGTCCGATTCAGATTTTATATTTGTCTCTTCTAGCAATATTGATTCATTCGTGCAGTTTACTTCACCGTCCGCTTTGTTAGCTATAGTTTCATTTGGTTTTTGAATGTTATCCATTGTCTCTATATTTACTTCCTTGTCCATTTCGTTTCTATTTATTTTCGCCATGCTTCTCACTTTCATAGTTTTAGACTTATTTCTTACCATATTATCATTTTCTTCTATCGGGATAGTTATATTTCTTTTCTTCTTCTTTATATATCTCTTTTACTGTCTTCGGTGTCTTCTTTCCTTGTGATTTTGTTTCAGCTATAATAATGACATTCTTATCAATGGTATCATTGTCAAGGTTAACACCCCGGCTGCTTCCATTCATTAAAGTGTTATATAGTTCTTTGCATTTCATGTATTGATTTAAATGGCTCTCGCTTGTTAAATGTTTTGGAAATAAGTCCGTGTTTAAAATGATATTGCATATTAAGCAATTAACTAATTTATCCATCTAAAACAAAAATAGTACTTTAGTCTATGGTGAATCTACTGGTCAGAGATTAAAGACACATTCAACGTTCGCTTTTAACTTTACAAAGGACCATCTCCTTTCTTAAGTCCACTATATTTTTTAATGTTCGTCACGCGAACGCCCTTTTTGTCTTTCCGAAGTATCATAGTAGTATTGCGACATAGAATTAATCGGAATTTAAATAACTCTTGAAGTACATCCTTTGAAATAAAAAAGAAATCGTCAAAATTGAGAACAACCTCCTTTTTCGAAGTCGGTTGAAAAGCTATAAATCTGGAATAAATTAAATACTGTATCAATATTGAAGTGATTGAAGCTCTAATTCTATAGCAATAAGTAATTTAGCATAATTTCCGGGATACATTTTCGCTTTCGACATGCAGTGGACGGTTACTGACTAATCTGGTATATGAGTTCCATATACACTTGTACACTGCTACACCTATCACCACTGTCCCCACGGCGCGTCCCAGATCTCCACTCAGAGTCGCGCCCGTCCTGCTGCCCTGCCGCCCCAGCGTGCGTTAGTTTAAAATTGACATTAAATATCAATTGTGTCGTTTCATAGCGTAATCATTTAAAATAGTTTTAGTGGTAGATTTTGAATTTAATTTTGTTTGAAAATGTTTAGTTTCAATTAGGTCCCATATTAATTGTTATTGGGATATGACCTTGGGTTCGAAAGATATGACAGGGAAATTTTAAAAATCTTACCTAAAAATATTGTCGATTGAGATATTGGTAGGTTTAAGACAATCTGAGGCCAATTTAATTAACATTCGATTAACGACAAAACAAACAGACATAAGTATATATGGGTATGACAGAATGTAGATTGTATCACGTGCTCATATACTTCCAATTCATGGTGATAGTTTATGAGCACGTGATACGACTCCGATTGTGCCGGCCCGATCATACAACGTATAACAGTATCGGCTGCCTGGGCGATAGTGATCATTTACACATCTGTTCCGTGTTTTCGTTTAACCTCTACTTAACAGTTATGACGTGTACTATATATACTAGTAAGATATTGTACTTATTTGACGGGTATAGAATCAGGTAACAGTTTAATCCCTTTAATAGTAGAAATTATATTACAATGGAATAGATGGAGAATTCAGTACAGCAAAATTCCGCTTGGTGGCGCTATTTTTTTTAATTTTTTAAATATTATCTTGCAAAGACAAAAACATCCTATATAAAATATTATTATCCCTCACCGGGGGGACTCTTGTGTGGAGTTACTAGCGATAGAGGTTCAGGCTAAACGACCTAAGAACTATACCACCTCTCAATCCGGTGAAGCAGTCAAGGCCAGCTTGTAGTTCGTCATAATAATATAAAATATTAGTTTTATTTGGTAATTATTAGTTTTTAGCACAGCCTTAATAACTTTATATATTGATCGTGTATTTATAAATAAATGAAAGTTTCACATACCATTCTAAAAATATTATCTTCACTAAACTCCAACTTGCTTTGGACCATGACGAAAACATGAGATGGTTCAGTTTTATGAAAATTTTTGTCGGTAATATCGATATTGCAAATAACGCAAGTGTTGTCCACAAGACCATGCCAAGAGTTATCTTCTATAAATATGTTGTTAAATGCAACCACTCCATTAGCTACTTCTGTGACGGACTTCATCATTTTGACTTTTGTATGTGTACTCTCAAGCACGTGTTGCTCTATTTTTTTCTTTGTTCTAAATAAAACGTTACAAAATTCGCAGTGGTATCCTTGCTTGAACTGAAAATTATATAAATATATTTAGCTGGAGGGATCATAATCATGTAAACTTAAATGCACATAAACATAAATATTTTTTTCACATTCTTAAATAAAAGAAACCATTGATGCATTTAAGTAACAACAAAAGCCGCTTTAGTTGGCATTACTAACTTATTTGGCGATGGCCCGTATGGTTTATTGGTAAGCCATGGTAAAGTATTGCCCCGTTTTATATGTACATAAGTATATACTACGCACTTTCGCTTCAACATAAAATCCGTCCTATGGGTGCGAAACGGGGAAGGTGAATAAAGTAACATAACAACGGGTTCAAGTCTCCATCAATCGCTGTCGTAGACAGATTCTAGGAGTCTTCTGGCCGCAAAATTAGTAATGAAGAGCGCTGTAGAGAATCATCGTTTAGCCAGCAAATAAAGCGCTGCAAATGGTCTTGGATTGGTCACATCCTGCATCGGGATCCTATTCACATTCCTAGGCAGGCGTTGGAGTGGATTCCACAAGGAACAAGGGAGTGTGGCTGTCCTAAGCAAACGTGGCGGCGATCGGTAGCGGCGGACATGAAGACGATCGGGTTGACATGGCCCGGAGCAAAAAAATTAGCCCAAGACTGAGCGAAATGGCGTAGCACTGTCGACGCCCGCTGCCCCACAGCGGGAACTTAGGACTATAATTATATACTATATATATAATAACTGACCTGCCGAATACCATCATCCTTAAAATTTTCAAGATAAGCTTTCGATTTAAATTTCTCATTATGCGATTCGCTTTGTATGTGAAAAAAAATTGATAGTGTCTTCATATGGCTGTCGCACAAAAGACAATACGAGCTTAAAGGTCCAGTCATGATTGAATTTTTCTGTATCTCGTACGCCATTTTCTGAAATTAATTAAATATAATTTAATTGAAAAGAAGATCATTATTTGTCTAATACCACCATCTTTGTCTCACGTGTATTTTCGTTCCTATATTTATGATTTCTTTTTAAAACTGTGTGTTTCACTAAACACTCTTTATTTTATAAAAATATAATTACTGTCTATTTCGTTTATTTGAATACCCCTACCACTTTTTATAACAAACATGTGGGTACTATTAATAATACTTATAGTACCCACATGTTACTTTACACATTATTATTTTAAAATACCTAATTCAAGGAATTGTATTTGAAGTGAACGCAGATACAGACAGACAGACGGTACATAAGTGTAAGTATTTTTTTAATTTTATCAAAACATACACATTAGTAGTATTATTAGACTTTGGCCAACTAAAAACGAAGACAATTATTATTATTTTTTAATTAAATTATTGTCTTCCCTTCAATAAAATCTAATTATTTTATGAAAATCAAGGGGGGCCCTATTTTTATCCGTAACAACCTATATTTTGAGCAGAATTTGCGAAAAGCCGAGTCTTGTGGCAACATTATTAATTTCGTTTGTGTCATTAGTGTCAGGTTGTCAGGTCAGTTAGCTGTAGGAGGAAAGAATGGTGTGTTGTGCCTTGTTATGGAAACTGAATCGTATTTTTATTTAAACTAAATATGTTTTTAACATTATATTCATTTTAAAGACAAGTATCTAGTGTACGACTTTTATAAGAACGGTCAGTGTAAAATGTTTAAAAGTGATATTTTGAGTGTTTGGTGCCCGTTTCTTGTGAATTTCTTATTTTTAATAGCCCTGACAAAGGACTCCGTTACTGCTCAGGATTTAAGTAAGTTTCGTTTGTTTTATTTCATGCTACAACATGCTTTTTTATCAAATATTCTTGACTGATACTTACGATCGAATAAATATTTTAAAAATAAAAAAAATATAATATTTTGTTATTTTTAAATATGACTTATTACCTTTAAACAAACATATTAGTGTCTTGAATATTGCAATGATGTGATTCCGTTAGTTTTAATAAAGGACTTGAACAGACAGTATAATTTTTTTTTTAATACTAAATAGGCTCACGTTTGGCTTCTAGCTTGATGGAAGGCGAAGATGAAGCCTAGGATGGAGCACGTGAGCCTATAAGGTGTCTGTTCACATTGGACTTAAAGGTGTCCAGATTGTAAACGTAAGGAAAGACTGAACGCGGCAGAGAGTTCCATTCCTTAGCCGTCCTCATAAGGAAGGTGGAGGCAAACCACTTCGTACGTAATATATAATATAATATCCAGTAACAATGCTATTCACAACTACAACATTGCATGTGGACAGATCAGATAAACAATGATAATGCATTACAACTAATCAGTAGTAACAGTCCAAGTCAACATTTTACTGTTCAAATTTAAGACTTATATGGTTTTTTTCAAGATCGGTTCACCCTGTCCATAGTTATGAGAAAACAAGCGCAATAGCCTAATGGTATAGGGTATGGCCTGCGAATCGTAAGGTTGTGTGTGGGTTTGAATCCACCATTCGACTATTGACGTGAACCATGTCCTAGCACAAGCTTTAGCTTAGTTGGAATGGTTAACAAGATTGGTAGTAATATTTCTGAAAAATAAATAAAAAGAAATCTTGCTAGCATTTAAAAAAAAAACCATTACACCAGTTGAATTGAGAACCTCCTTCTTTTTTGGAGTTGGTTAAAAAGTAAAGAAACCACTTAATATGTCAATTGTTGGTAATAGAAAAATAGACTTGCTGACATGTTTTTTATTGAGAATTATACAAACTTGGTCAGATGCTGCAATCATAAAATGTACCAACGAATTTGTTACTTTGATTTTGTTTTCTATTAAAAAACAGTTTTAATTGAAGGTATTATAAGGTTATTATATTGAATAATTTAAATCGAAATTTCACTGTACCTTTTTTCAGATACCTTTTAAAATGTGTGTTTAAGTTCTATGTGTCAATCCTAACTAACATCAAATGTTTGTAAATGTAACTATTAGAAACACATGCAGCACTTTGTAATCTAACTAATGTAGCTGACAGAACCATGGTTAGATTCTCAGGTGCTCTTGCTATTTATATAAGTTCCTGGATGATGGATTTTTATATAGTGATGCCCACACTGAGTGATTGTAACATCTTTTTGTTTTAAAATTTGTGATCAAATTTTTCGGAATGTTCTGCTATTGTCCATTGCAAGACAATAAGCCCTATCTCAGCACACTGTCTTTTTTTGATGTGAATATCAACTATTTTTTCTTCTTCTAACATCAATCCACACACTTTTTGACCTATGGTTGCTTGGTAACAATATCTACTGAAGTAATGTTAGAGTATATATATAAAGAACAATATTTTCTAACATGTTTTCCTAGCTAGATTGATTTATTGTCCCAGGAAAACCCACTGCATGCTAAATATCATGAAATTTGTTGAAGCCATTTCTCATATTAGATATAGTAATAGTCCAATGATTTCTCTCGGTAATCCATAAGGTTCAGAGTGGAGCCATCTGAGTGCTTGGCCACCTCACTAAATCTGGTAAAACTATAGATCTTAATACCTTATTTTTTATAAATATCAGTAGATTGAAGAAAAATAAAAACCTTATATAGAAAGAATTTAGAATTTAGTGTGCAAGCTTTAACACCAATTTTTAGCTGACAATTATTTTTTATTCTCTTCCCTTCTTCTAGTAACACTTGGCCAGTGACAACCCGTGTTGATAGAAACCTGCTCATCCCTTTAAGGGAGGAAACAACAAATCTTTATAAGAGCAATAACAACAATAATAATTTATTTATTACAATTAACATAGACAACATTAGTAAAACTTTTTGCTTAAAATTATTGTTAGTAGGAAGAACCCATTAAATTAAGACTAAATTAAATTAAACTAATGACTTGATTGTGCTTATATGCCTCTCCCAATGGCCTATCAACCTAATAACAATATGTCATACTGGCAATACCATTTGTAGCCTTTTTTCTTTTAAATATTTTTTTTAATAAGGCCATAAGACCACTATAGCAACTATAGTATATATATTTAAATATACATATATATATATATTACACTAAGTGTATAGGTTTCCGGATGTTGTATATAGGCAGTGTACGCTGCATACGGCCAGTTTCCGACTGATTCACGAGCGGTTTCCGATGGCCGTACTTCTGACTCACGACTATGCTAATTGTATTGCTAATGCTCTGTGGAAACGGACCTCTTTTTGTAGCTGTAGGTTCAATTGTTTCCAGATTGTAATGAATCCTATTCTTTTCTTAGCCACAAAATGATTTTTTAGCATCAGTGTTAAAAAATATTTAATATTAAACCCGATAAACATGGAACGGTAACAAAAACCCGTAGTTTTTTAACTGACTCAAAAAAGACGGAAGGTTCTGAATTCGTCAGTGTTTTTTTTGTTTCGATTAGGTGAACCAATTTTGATTTTTTTTTGTTTAAGCTGGTACTTCCGATTTAAATTTGGCCCAATACTAACAATGGCACCATTAGAAAACCGTGTGTTTTAAATTTGCATTGTGTGCGCCACAAATGGACGAATAACTCATTATCACGCCAATCGATTTCGATGATTTCTATTAATTGGAAATAATAATAATAAACTTTATTTCGCACAAATACAAAAATAGAGACAAAGAAATTGAGCTGAAAGACCTGTGATTCACATGTCAGAGAATCTATTTTAAAAGGAAAGGATGTACTTTAATAGTAGTTTGATAAAAGTTTGTATAGCTTCTGACTAATTTTATTTCGTAATATTCTTTCGACAATTCGGATATACAAAGATGGCGTCCGCGCGTAATAGCGTGTAACATTTGTTTCGATTTGAAGTCGGTTTTTGATTTGTGCTCGTAAAGAATGTTAGTAATGTTTTCTGAAAAAAAGAAACATTGCTAGCTTTCTTTAAAAAAACATATTTATATATATTTGTTATATATTAGTTCTGGCGCCTACATAGGCTGCACTATAAGTATCGGGAATGGAATATTTCCACTATTCCTGTCATGTTAAAATCTTTTTAATTGCAAACCCCTTGGTTTTGAAAATCGAATACCCTTTATTTATTTAAAAAAAGATTCTCGGTCTTATCACAAGGTCTTGTCAAACTTTTTTAGTCGTTAAGAAAATGGAATTGACTCGAGAAAATTCAAGAGCGATAATTTATTATGATTTTCGAAGTGGTTTAACACAAAACAGTGTGTTGACCGGATGATTTCTGCATGTGGTGATGAAGCCCCATCCAAAACCACAATTTATCTCTGGTTTGCTGAATTTCAACGTGGACGTGTCAAGCTCAGTGATGATCCCCGTCAAGGTCGTCAAAAAACTGCAGTCACACAAGAAAACGTTAATGCTGTGCGTAAGCTAATTGAGGAAGATCAACATGTGACATACCGCGAAATTCAGGCAACTTTAGACATTGGCATGAGTCAAATACAAATAATCTTGCATGCACAATTATGTGTAAAAAATTGGTTTCCCGATGGATACCGCATTCGCTCTGTAAAGAGCAAAAAGCGGCTCGCGTTACTTGGTGCGTCAGAACTGTCGAAAGATTCCACGCAGGATCCTCAAATGCTGTAAACAACATCATATCAGGTGACGAATCCTGTATATACGCGTACGAACCCGAAACAAAAAACCAGTCACGAGTTCGGGTGTTCGAAAATGAGTTAAAGCCAACAAAAATTGTTCGTTCACGGAGTGTTGCAAAAATATGATATCCACGTTTGTCTCCAAAACCGGCCATATTGCGACTCTTGAGGGACAAAGAACAGTTAATGCAGAATGGTATGCTAGCATTTGTTTGCCACAGGTCGTTTCTGAACTCTGTAAAGAGAACTGCAACCGCCGCATCATCCTCCATCACGACAATGCGAGTTCTCACACCGCGCACAGAACAAAGAGTTTTTAGAGCAAGAAAACATAGAATTATTAGACCATCCCCCGTACAGTCCCGACCTGAGCCCTAATGATTTCTGTACGTTCCCTAAAATAAAGAATAAATTGCGTGGTCAGACATTTTCATCACCTGAAGAAGCTTTGGCCATTTTGGAAACCGAAACTTCCGAAAGGAATGGTTGCTTCAATGATTGGTTCCATCGTATGAAAAAATGTGTCAAATTTCGCGGAGATTACTTCGAAAAGCAATAAATATATTTTTAAATAGTAATGTTGTGTCACTTCCTTGATTCCCGAAATTTTCAGTGCCGCCCTGGTATATTCCCTTGCTTCCGAAGTCGTAAAATATTAAATATCATAATCAACAAACATTCTTCCACACCATTTTTCGTTTCCCTGGTATATCTTCAAAACCCAACGTCCTGAGCCAACAGAATTCATCTGGGACCTAATTTAAAATCTCAAACGTTAAAGTATAATATATTCCATTAATAGGGATAATGTATGATTTGAAGCCATTGTTGTATATTTTTCACCCCTCTGCTATTGTTAACAAAATTTATTACCCAAAAAAACATGCATCAGTCAGCATCCCGTACTCATAAACGTACCCTTGGGGTAACAATCGTACAGGAATACACCCTCGAGCGGACAGATCTATATAACCTAACACGTGTGGTCGATACGGTTCACTATACATCGTAATAAAACGACGAGTTTTTGTCATCTTTCCATTGTAATTGGGAGTTTTTTATACTTTCGAAACAAGCAAAAACGAGACGTGGTAGCTCAGTGTCCGGGCGGTTGGCTCAAATTGCATAGTACCCTAGCAATTCGAGTCCGATCCCCGGTGCCGGCACGAATAAAATTTGCTGTTGTAATTTTATGTGCTGATTAACCACGCGCTCGGCACTGAAGGAAAACATCGTGAGGAAATCTACATGCTTGAGAACATTTTTCTAAGACATGTGAAGTTTGCAAATTCGCACTAGGGCCGCGTGGCGGACTATACCTTTATACTCTCTTTGCAGAGAAGGCCTGCGCTCAATAGTGGGACATATATTATATATGATAATATATGTCCACTGTTACATATATTATATATTATGATCCCACGAATTTTAAGAGGAAATGCAGTCCTGAATGGTAAATCGCACTAGCTTAGTAAATGTCTATTAACCTTACTCTTGGTAATACCCATTTTTTATTCGGAGGGAAAGAAACGCGGCCAAACTATTTTAGTTTAAACATGACCTTGAGTCTACTATCTAGCCTAGAGGTTCAGGCTGAGTGACCTAAAAGCTATGCCACCTCTCAATCTGCTGAAGCAGTAAAGGCAGCCGTCAGTGCCAAGTACTATTTTAATGACGTTTCATTATAAAACCGATTTATTACCGTAATAACAATTATCATTCGTTCATTGCCAACACACACGATTGGCGGGTCAATTGTTTCAATTAAAATATTACTAAAAATAGCAAATATTGACAACTATGATGCTAATGAACGTTCATATTGTACACAATTGGTTTAGCAGAATCGGGACCCTGTTTTTTTATGGTAGATAGCTGATTAGCTGTGATGGCTTTTATAGCCCTTGACTTAGTTTAAACCTTTAAAAATACGTTTGAAACAGGACAACAAGAAGAAACTTCAGGTCCTTAGCCTGCTATCGTTTCGTTTTAATTGTAAAAAAATGTTTCCACCTACACAGAATATTAATTATGTAACTGGTAACATCTTTTGTTCAATTGTCATTTTAAACAAACACGTTTCAAGCAAATCTTTTAACTCAATTCGTAGGCAGTGTTATTCCTTAATAATACACGGAACGATGGCGTCCCATGCAATAAAATAAAATGTACGCCATTTGGGAGGCAACGCACCCACTTCGTCAACAGCTGTTTATAGAATTGACAATTTTATCTTGACCCCTCCCAACTCCCTTGCCCCAGTGCAGCTTTCGACGAGCAGAGCTAAGGAGACGTGCAATTAGGGTGACAAGATAATAGAAACAACAAGGATATTTACGACTTAATACACAACTGGCATCAAATGTACTAAACTCTGACCTTCTTTATTTTCCAAGTATTATATTTTTTATACTGTCTGCGAAACTGTTAGGTCCTTGACGAGTGATTTAGTGTTAAATATTAAGTAAAGTGTTGTGTATTCTGTGAAATCAATAAGCAAACTGGTAATATATTTTTTTGTATCCGATACAATGGCGTACGCGTGGTTACCGTATGTGTTAAGAAACTCCGAGTTCCTTGCATATTGGTTACAGTTATTTCTGTTCGTAACTGTATGGGAATGGTGACTTCCACGCAGGGACACGGTGCGCTTCCTTCGCATGACGTCACGTCCTAGTGATTTTTAATTAAGCTGTCACTTCCATAAGGAGTTGCATGATTTTGTAACAGTGACATATATATTTACAAGTCAAATAAGAATCAGTCAGAGTTTAAACTTTAGACGCTACTACCCGCGGGCGATCTCTTTATCAACCGACTTGAAATAAAGGAGGTTCCCATTTCGTCTGTATTTTTGTTACCGCATACTTTTCGACTGGGTGAACCGATTTTGATGATTCTTTTGACTCCATTTTCCTTTTGCTGACGGCTAAGGAAGGGAACTCTCAGTCGAGATCAGTTTTACCATACGGGTACAATCTAGACCTCTAAGTCTAAAGTGAACAGACACCTTATAGGGTCACGTGACCTTCTTGCCCGACTTCATCTTCGCCTTCCATCAAGCGAGATATAGGCCAGATGTGAACCTATTTTCTACAAAAAAAATCTTTTTTTATTTGAAGAAATTGTGCTTCGCGTTTGATGCCATTTAAATTTGGTTCAATTCTGACATGGATCCCATGAAAACCTTCTTCTTCTTAGTCTTAATTTTGCATCAAGTATGTGCGCTAAAGATGGAAAAGTCAATATCACGCCAACCGATTTCGATGATTCATTTTATATAGGTAAGGATGTACTTCAAGGGTAGTTTAAGGAGGGTTTAGTTCTGGTTTATTCTAATTCGCAATATTCCTACGATAATTTGTAAATACAAAGATGGCGAAGGCGTCCGCGCGTAATATACGAGTAGTTTAACGTTTGATTCCATTTGAAGTTCGAAGTTTCGGTTCTTGTTTTTGCTCATAAATACACTTGTTTCTGAAGTATCATAGTTATATAAATATATTTTTTATTGTTAAAACGTAACCACAGACCCGTGTCAGTGCTCTTTTCCAATGGACTTTAATTGTTCACTCTGCATTTATTAATAGAGTACCACATACATTAGTACATATATATAATGCCTGATTTTTACGCGTCGTTCATTTCATAGTTCTTAGTTACAGCCTTTTATAAATGTCCCACTGCTGGGCACAGGCCTTCTCAGTAAAGAGAGTATAAGGGCATAGTCCGCCACGCGACCCTAGTATGGATTGGCAGACTTCACATGTCTTAGAAAAATGTTTTTAAGACATGTAGGTTTCCTCACGATGTTTTCCTTCACCGCCGAGCGCGTGGTAAATCAGCACATAAAATTGCAACAACAAATTTATTGGTGTCGGCACCGGGGATCGAACTCGAGTTGCTAGCGTACTACGCAACGTTGAGGCGACCGCCCGGACACTGAGCTACCACGGCTCAAGCTTTCATAGTTCATCATAGTTATATTACGAAGTTCTGGCGCCTTGGATCACTCTTAGGCGGCCAGTAGCTCCATTCGGATTACTAGTTCATTCACACGCCACTAATAATATTTTCTGCAAGCTGTAGTGTGAAGGCGGGGTTTATACCATACAGTGTGCGAGCGTATCAACAAACAGACCGATGAGCAATCATAATAAACCCGGTCGTTTGCCCTCGTTGCAATAACCTCACGGAAACTATTGGTGACTGACTGACTGATTACTTCGTGTCTTAACAGACGCTAATGTTACCAGGGTTTTTATTGATGTATCATTTTGTTACCCTTCTATGTGTAGTCCGGTAATAACGATTATATTTACGAGTAAAAACAAAAATCGCTGATTTGATTTAAGGTCAGCGAAAGAATTGTTTTAAACTTAGTTATTAACCATTCCACCTAATGTTAAGCTCGTGCTATGAGACGGTTCACGTCAATACCTTGTGTTTCGCAGATCGTATCCTACATCATTAGGCTATTGACTAGCAGTGGAGGGAAGATATTTAGTGTAGTTCAATAGCCTAATGGTTTAGGGTACGGCCTGCGAATCGTAAGGTCGTGGGTTCGAATCCAGCATTCGACTATTGCCGTGAACCATGTCCTAGCACAAGCTTAAGCTTAGTTGAAATGGTTAACAAGATTGGTAGTAATATTTCTGAAGAAAAAAAAATATATTACTAACTTTCTTTTTTAAAAAAAAAAACAGTTGGGCATAGGCTCTGTAATAATTTTAAACGTCAATAGCCTAAAAGGGTACAGTCGGCGAATCGTCAGGTCGTAGGTTCAAATCCACCATTCGACTATTGACGTGAACCATCTCCTAGCACAAGCTTAAGCTTAGTTGGAATAATTAACAAGAATGTTAGTAATATTTATTGTAAAAAGAAAGAAATATTGCTAGCTTTGTTATATGTATAACGTAAGTATAATAAGTATAAGCATAGTCTGCCACGCGGTTTCTAAGACTTGTAGGTTTCCTCACGATGTATTCTTTCACTGTCGAGCGCGTGGTAAATCTGCATTTAAAAATTTGCAACATCCAATATTTCTATATAATAAAAAAAAGGAAAATAGTAACTGTAGAAGTGGCACTCTTTTAATAAAGAGCACGGACACGGGTCTGTGGTTGCGTTCAAACAACAATAAAACAATTGCAATGGTGCCGGCACCGACGTTCGAACTTGGATTGTTAGCGAGCTATGAGGCTCAGATAATGGTTAATATTTAGAAAACGGCATCAATTTAATTAATAGCCTTGATTATAGACCCCAGCGCAGAGACCTCGCGTGCGCCGGCGCACGTCGTTTTAGTTTTTTTTTTACTTAAAACTGTTATATATTTTAACATATCTGCTATATATTTGCTAATTTACAACGTAAATTTTACTCCACCGGTCGACCTTATACAGTATTTTAAAGGTTACTATCAAATATGGCGGAATAATTAGAGCGTTTAACATGAACCAGCCTTTCCTTTACCGCAACATACACAAGATATATCGATTTAAACATGACCAATGTGTTGAGGTCATAGTCTGACAACCTAATATAGTGCTTCGACTCCAGTGTGTGTTAAATGCCATACATACGTTGTGAGGCAGTGATAGCTTGGTGAGATAACAAACAAACAAACAGTTTTATTATCCCACAATAATTTCCATAGCAACTAATTAAATTACAATTATGAGCGGACATCGGACGGATGAGGACTGGTGTCCAAATAGGAACAAACCTTTGAGATGGATCACCAGGCCTAAACCCCACTGATGTGCACAGAACTTTTAAAACTATTGCAGAGAGAAGCTTATATATATATATAAGCTGCTACGATCGTTGTCGATTGGTCGTAGTCTTAATTCTGTCTTAATTTTACAGACAATAATTGCTACCACTGTCTACCCCGTTAGCGTTAAAGGGACCGAAAGTGGCAACCTCTGCTGTACCCTTCAACCCTATGACATAAATCATAGTCATCTGTCTCTTCATCATTTTTCACATTCATCCTTCTGACATGCCCAAAATATTAAAATAAGATAATTTAATACGGACAAAGGCAACGCGTCTTGAAAAAAGGAACGACTTCATAAGTCGTTTACGCAAGCGAGTATAACATATGTTTGTGACTTAAAGCGATGCAACTGCACAGGAAATCGAATGTTGGACTACATTAACTATGAAACATGTTTATGTTTATGTGTTTAGTTTATGGTTACGATTGTGAACACCGCGCCGTATCGCAGGGTCGCTGTATCGTGAATCAGCGAAGGACAATTGCTCTCAAACTTTGAATGGTTTTTTTTAAGTATGTAGAATTATAATACAAAAAAATTCTCGAGTCTTTATAACACTTATTGAGTAGGAATAGATTTCGTTGTCATTTTTCAACATTAGCTTAGCTTGTTAGGCCCTATACGTGACAGGTGGTGATCCGATCGCTATTTACACTTGTGGCGGCGGATTTTCAAAATAGCAACAGATTCACCCGTCATTATAGTAACCATCCAAGCCGAGATTATCCTCACCGGGGGGACTCTTATGTCGAGGTACTAGCTATAGAGGTTTAGGCTAAGGGATCTAAGAGCTATAACACCTCTTAATGAGGTGAAGCAGCAATAATTATCTTCTCTTAGCCAGCGCTAGCTTAGCTAGCTTATCTGTGTGGTTCGTCATAAAGAAAAAATTGTGATTTTTTGTACTTTTGATTTAAACTTAGTGAAAAGCTGACAGTAAAAAGCTCACAGCGTACCCTGCTGCCATCTTTTTGTGTTATATTTAGAGCACAATTAAATATGTAATTAATAATTTTATTTGTGCCGGCAAATTCGTTCCACAACAAAAAAATGGATGCGTCTTGTTATCTGATAGTTATAGGACGAGGGAATTAGATCGTGTAATTCCTGAGGACATTCTACAAAAAATGCTTATTCTGTAGTACACAGAAACGGTGGTCACTTTATAACTCCTTATATCAAAAGTGTCATTAGTACTATCGCCCCCTTGGATAGGATTAGAAGCGTTGCTGGAGTTTCTTCGGCCACTTCTTCATCCACTGCCAACGCTTCCCGAAGTGGCATATAAATTAGTTTAGCTTAGATTGTCCCAATAGTTTTATTAATAAAATAGCTACTGATCGATTCCTGGTTCAGCCCTCTCGGACGCCCTCGGAGTATTTATGCTTACGCGTAACACCTTGTGTCGAGTTACCACCTAATAGAGGTTCAGGCTAAGCGATCTAAGAGCTGTGCCACCTCTCAAATCCGGTGAAGCAGTAAAGGCCAGCTTCTCTGTGCCGTGTTAGTTCGTACAAGCGAAGGGAAAGACAGACGCGTGCAAACTATGAAATAATTATGGAATACTTTGCTGTACGAAGAAATATTTATATGTATTATAGAGACGAAGAGAAGCGTCGTTTTGAGGGATGTTCGCAAAAAAGGATGAAATCTAGCAGTGCGTCTTGAAGACCGATGATGGAACGGCGATAGGGTATTTGATAATGTAATAAAAGTACTTGAGAAGATATCATCATTCTTATAACATTAATATATCATATCCATATTTCTTCCTGTCACACTGATTTTATGTATAAATCTTTTACCTTTACCGCAATAAGACTTTGGAATGCGCTGCCAACAAATATACGTACAGCTGGAACTAAATCTACTTTCAAACATTTACTATGGAAGCTTTCTAAGCAAGGAATAGTTTGACAATTGCTGTCCCTATCCATCTATAATTATATATATATGTATCTATTTATTATTATATATAATTATTATGTTTATATGTTTAATTTATTTGTAAGTATGCATGTATTTATTATAGTTTTCTTTTATTTATTATTTTCTCACATAGCTTGCACCCGTTACTTTGTCTCTTCACAACCCCAAGGTAGACTGGCAGAGAATGCCTACTGGCATTAAGTCCGCCTATTTGTACCTTTATTTTTTGTATTGTGTGCAAATAAAGAATAAATAAATAAATAAATAAATAAATAAATAAATATATATTGATAAGATTTCGAATAGATATAATGATTGTAACGCCATTGTTTTCAAAAGGATTTCCGACCGCGTACACGTTTATCTTAACGACATTTCATAGACGCCGTGTTCGAGCGTGTACGGAATATTTACTGTAAAATAAACAGTTAAGTGTCCGCTGTACTTCGTGTAACTACAGAATCGCTTTGCAATATGTGCTGAGTTTAATAATGTATTAGTGCTGGTTAACCTCCGAGTAAAGGGGGCAATTTTGTGACCTCGAAAACCTATGGGTCACTGACACTGTCCGTTGGAAGGTAAGGCGTGGACCAAAAACATTGCTGTGCTCAATGGAGCGGATCAGTATTTCCTAGTGGAACATGTAAATTCGGTAAAAGCATTACGTTTGCGTGAATATATATAAGATGCAACACGCCTGTCGTCATTTACAGCCTTAGAAATTAGTCCGTTACACGGTCCTAGTGCGGATTAACTTTACGCGTTATGTTATGTGACCATCACGAGCAGAGCCCAATTAAATATGTAATTAATAATTTTATTTGTGCCGGCAAATTCGTTCCACAACAAAAAAATGGATGCGTCTTGATATCTGATAGTTATAGGACGAGGGAATTAGATCGTGTAATTCCTGAGGACATTCTACAAAAAATGCTTATTCTGTAGAACACAGAAACGGTGGTCACTTTATAACTCCTTATATCAAAAATGTCATTAGTACTATCGCCCCCTTGGATAGGATTAGAAGCGTTGCTGGAATTTCTTCGGCCACTTCTTCACCCACTGCCAACGCTTCCCGAAGTGGCATATAAATTAGTTTAGCTTAGATTGTCCCAATAGTTTTTATTAATAAAATAGCTACTGATCGATTCGTGGTTCAGCCCTCTCGGACGCCCTCGGAGTATTTATGCTTACGCGTAACATAGTAACCGAGGTTACCACTCACCGGGAGGACCCTTGTGTCGAGTTAGTAGCAAATAGAGGTTCAGGCTAAGCGACCTAAGAGCTATGTCAACACTCAATCCGGTGAAGCAGTAAAGGCCAGCCTCCCTGGCTAATCCGCGTAGTTCGTCCCTAAAAATATATACGGTTGACTATTGAATGTTGACACAACGTCGACATACAAGTCACGCGGAAGATTGTGATTTGATAAGAAGCACGTATGAATGTAGCGGATTCTGCGTCATGTAAAGGACTAAGAAGCACGTACTAGATTCGCATGGTAATGTTTGTCATACAGTCTGTTCTGTGAATGCAGATTTAAAAATATTATTGCTTATTGCCATTTCGTGTTACCTGGATAAATTGTAATTAGGCGTTAATTATCCGGGTTTCCACTTATCACGTGGGATCGTGTTCAAGCATGCATTGAAGGTATAAAAAAATCTCCAATAGAGAACAACTATATCACTCGACGAATTCACGAAATCTCACTTCACTACAACTCTCTCAGGGTAGACAGAGACAGATTTTGCTGTCGGCTTTTTAATAAGGTTATTATAAGTTATTAGACCCCCCATATGATGAAATTTGTGATACACCGGAATTTTATTTCCAACAAATAAAGGTTTGGCCGAAATTTATTTTTTGCTTGAAGTTGTTCGCGTGTTACCATATACATAGGTGTTACGATTTATTAGTAAAACTATACATGTTTATTCATTTATATTATGACATGAAAATGCCCCCAAATGTGGGCAACAATCATTTTAAGCGTTATATAAAAATTGCTAAAGACAATTCAATTATGAAGTATGAGCCATTCGTACGGTTGCCTTTTATGTGAGAACCCTACATTGATTGGGCAGATCAGCTGACCGCAGCATTTCCACCGGACTTAAAACATTTTTTTTAACAAAATAGGCTATCTAGCTGTCATGTATGTGTACAAAATTTATATTGAGTTTTGTATTCAGTAATCATATCTCTATATCTCGTGGTATTTAATCTTTTTTGTAAGACATCTTTACTGAATATAATTACAAGACAAAAAAAAAATCTATGTAGTATATCATTTTAAAATTACTTCATCGTTGTTTTTTTTAAGCTGGCAACACTATTTATTGACAAGGTGAGGCCGAAATTGATTTACTAGCGTTCTAAATACGAAAAAGAAATAAAATGACCAAACAAGGCGCGCTGGCCATTAGGTAATTGATCCTAAAGGGCGTTAAATAAAAAACTGTTTAGACGTGGTAACGGTAATTTATGCTAGGAAAGCTGCCATTTCGCTCGGCCGCTAATTTATTTCGAGTGGGCTTCATCACGCGATGCCTTTGGCCTAAGCGGTGCTAATGGCGGGAATTTTTTTCAATCTAAATTCTGTATATCTGTAGATAGATTCTGAGAGAAGAACAAATTTATTGGTGCCGGCACCGGGGATCGAACTCGGATTACTAGTGCTAGAGAAATTGCTGAAATAAAATCCGGAAATCGTTTTGTGAGAATTTGCAAAGCTTTTTCTACACCTTAGGCTCCTTGCACACTAGGACGCGTTATAAACAAGTTACATTTACGAGTGAACACAAAAACCATCAAACGTGACAGATGAAACGTTAAACGCTATTTCTAAATATCCTGCCTGCCTGAAATCCTGCTATATATAATTTCTATAGACTTAATAAGCGTATAGAGAATGTTATCTCCGTCTATCGCGGAAAAGGACTAGGGAGTTTTTAAATTAGCACCGTGTGCAGTGGACTTACTGGCCAGTCGCCAGATTCAGCTTACTGACCGTTGCGTGTAGGATAAATAAACAAACGTCGATAACATTGTTAACGAAATGAACACGGCGCCGCGGTTCGTCGACCCCGACTCATTGTTTTATACACCGAACACCTGAAGTTGTGTAAAATTAAACATTTTATACTCTGTGATGAGGGATTAACGATTAGCTCTCATTGCTTTAGCTTTTTTTTGTTAACAGGGGGGAAATCTTCAACAAGATACCTGGTAATGTAAGGCTATGTAAGTTATATAAGGCTCTTACTCATTTAAACCCCGTTTTATAACCCGTCACCATGCCCCAAACCCACCCTTGCAGTGCTAAGGCGATTCGGGACCACCAGAGTCGCCTTCTTCCCGGGTCCTCTGTAGCGGACGACAGAGGCCGTCTAGTCGCCTTTACGACAGACAGGGGATGCCGCAGCCTTATTCGATAAGTCCAGGACTATTGTTTTAAGTATACTATCCTGTAACCGAAGAGTTGAATTTTGTATTGGATTACTTCTCGAAGTAAAACTTCTTTACGCACGCTTGACTTGTGGAGTACGCCGGTAAATGCGGTACGAAACTGTGATCGGGCGAGGCGAATGGAAGTTGAGAAAGAGATATAAGTTGTGAAGCAACGTGAGATATAAGTAAGTAGTAAGAGTAAAGTTACAAAGAGAGTGAGTTATGCCTCGTATTTCTAAGGCACAGTTTAGGCGTATTGTCCGTATCACACTGTAAGAATAAGAGAGAGCAATGCGCGCGCACATTTTTTTTTTCACGAATCCTAACAGTTGCTTTAAAGTTTTGTTTTATATAGATACAAAGTCAAAAGACAAGAGCCCCCAAATTGTCGCCCATAAATCCAATGATTCCTAATCGACCATCTTACAATAATATCAATGAGCAGGATGTCGTCAAGTTTAATGAATTAGGTGTCACACATGGACGTAACTTCCGGTTAATGAGCTAAGCTAAGCATGAATGGAAATGACGACATGAACCCGACAAAAATGATTAGCGATCGGTGAGCGAAGATACGAATAATTTTATTATGCGTGAAATAGACCTCGGATCAGAATGCTTACGCGTAACATAGTAACCGTCCAAGCCGAGGTTACCCCTCACCGGGGGGACCCTTGTGTCGAGTTACTAGCGATATAGGTTCAGGCTAAGAGCTATGCCACCTCAATCCGGTGAAGCAGTCAAGGCTTTCTCTGGCCAATCTGTGTAGTTTGGTATAAAAAAAATTATATAATATATAAGAATACTTAGGTGTAATGACAGGCATTTATTCTAGGTATCATTAAAAATATGTGCTCGCACCTCGCTATTTTGCCCCCACATTAATATAATATACTCTCTTTATATTTTCACTAACATATATCTCCCTCTCAACTATCTTTCTCGATCACAATTTTCGTAACGCATTCCTTCTTACTTCCCAAGTGAAGGATGTGTAAAGAAAATACTTCAAGAAAATTCTTTCAGTTAAAAACATAACAGTGATCTAAGACATTTTTCAAACGACTTCAAAAATAAGGATGGGGTTCTCGATTAGTCTCTATTTTTTGTTTTATGTTTGTTACCTCATACCATTAGACTTGGTGAACGGATTTAAAAAAAAATCTTTTGGAAGCTAGTGCTTCTCTTGTGGTCCCGTTTAAATTTGGTCCAATTCTGACAATGGGATCCAAAACTATATGTCTTAAATTTGCGTCAAGTATGTGCGCCACAAATTGACGAATAACTCAATATCACACCAACTGATTTCGATGATTATTTTTTTATTTTAAAGGATGTATTTCAAGGGTAGTTTGATGAGAGTTTGGTTAGGTACTGATTGATTCTATTCGACAATTCGGAAATACAAAGAGGGTGTTCGCGTGTAAACGTTTAACGTTTGATTCGATTTGAAGTCGGTTTTTGTTTTTTCTAATTTTTTTTTATATGAAAAGTGGCAAACGAGCATACGGCTCACCTGATTTTAAGTGATCACCGTCGCTTATGAACTTCCACAGCACTAGGGAGCTGCAGGTGCGTTGCCGGCCTTTGAGATAGGAGTAGACTCGTTTCTTGAAGGTCCTAAATCGAAAACGTTCGGAAACACCGCTGGTGACAGGTTTTTTTTATGATGAATATTTCATGGCTTGGTAACAAGACCTTTAAGCCCAGTGTTTTTTAAAACACATACACTTATTTCTTACGTCTAAGATGAAAATGGTAAAATGTAAGTTAGATGATGAGTCCCCGTTTTTTTTCCTGGTGACAGTTGATTCCACAGGCTGACAGTGCGCGTAAATATACTTGTTATGAAAACTGTTACACTACACGCCTGTCATATCTTTATATAACAAATACTAAATGTCTCTATAAATGTAACAATGTATACATCCTTCCATGAATAGGTCATGCACATCTTTCTAGAAACTACAGATGTGTGCAACTGGTGTGTGCCGCCGCAACGGGTTTTAAATGTGTTTCATTATCTCTCCACTGGCCTTGTGCCTTCTCTGTGAATGGCAATTTAAATGGCAAGATTTATACCGCTAGAGACATGTGTTGAAGATGTGTGGCATGACTGCTTACGCATATACATGTTTATTGAACTGACAAAGCTTGACTTCTAACACTCGGCGAGCTGGACGGATTTGTCAGGCAGCAATCTCTACGTCTGCAATTGCTAGGCGACAGTATGTTTACCTAGCTTCTACTGTTTATAAAAAAATTAATAAAGTATTGAATCTGTATCATCTCTCGCACCGGGAATGTAAAACTAAAGTCACCAACTACTTGTAAATTAAACTTATAAAGACACTGAAGCAATTATGTCTGGATGCTTGTGATGCACACACATACTCACACACACACATATACATATACACACACACACACACATGCACAATAATTTATCTATATCTTTTTTCTTCTAATAATATGTACATAGTACGTATATATAACATGTACGTATGTACATATAACATTATAGGTTAAATTATTATTTATATTGTTTGTGTCTCGAGTTGGGCGTAAACTGCTGCGACACAGTTGCCAACTACTGTAGAAGTTTACGTACCTTCTGTATTGTAAGCTTTTTTTTTTAACGAGGAGGAAATCTTCAAAAAGATACCTCGCCTTCTGGGTGGAAGGCGATTGTTATGTGGAGTTATTACCCATTAAACCTCCCCGGTGGCCCTTCCTCGGTGCATGGTGAGGGGATCTCCAGTGGAACGCACCGGAGCCCCTCTGCACTGTGCTCAAGGAGAGCACTTCCCCCTCTGTGCCGTCGCAGTGCAAGGCGACACGGGCCAGCCGATGTCGCCTTCTTCCCGAGTCCACCTTGGCGGACGACAAAGGCCCCACCCTTGTCGCACAGTGAACCCGAGGCCCCTTTAGTCGCTTTCTACGACAGGCAGGGGATACCGTACTATACGGGATACTTATCTTAGTATAGGCACGAAATGTTACCAATTATATTATATAACAAGTTTTTAATCTAAAATAATTATTATATTTTTATATTTATCATAATAATTTAATTTAATTTGATTTTAGTTAAACAAAGCCCTATTTGACAATGGATTGCTTGTAAATGTAATTTCATCGTGATGTGGTTTCCGACTATATTTTTATTGTCTATATTTGCCTGTTTTGGACAAGGTTGTCAACCTGTCACAAAGCATTTATAGGCTAGCGTCTAAAAATTGTACTAATAATTTTATTCATCGTTGGATACCGACTTTGACTTTTCAATGAGTTTTCAGTTTTTTTTTTGTTTCTTTTCACCTGCTGTATTATATCCTAAAGCATAAGTATTCTACGGTGATTTTGAAAACGTCACACAACAGAGAAAGTTCTCATTTTTTCTTTGTGATATTTGTCCGTAATCGCCTAGAATTTAAAACTGTATCAAACCATTTCGGTGATGGAATTCAACTCAAGTCCACTATGAATCTTTAGGAACACAAATACCTCAGTTCATTCAAAGTCCACAAGAAGTTACAAAATTTTGTGCGCAATATGTAGCGATGAACTCACGAAGCCAAATATTGGACGTATTAAATGTAAATGTCCCACTTTTGGGTATAGTTGGGAGAGTATAAGAGCTAACGCCACGCGATTCTCTAGTGGAGATTGACCAAGTCGGTGTGTGCCAATGCCACATGCCGAAGAATATTTTCTAAAACATGCAGGTTTCGAACATTGGCGATATATAGGAGGGTAGTAAAAAGTTATTTTTAACTCTACAAAGTACATTTTATAGTATCATTGCAAGATTATATAGTATCTATACAAGACAATATTCAAAAGACGTAGCCATCAAACTGTCAGTTGGAAGTGTTATAATCTGTAGGTCTCGTAGAATAAAATAGTCAACAACTAATACACTCGCTTTATTGAGACAGCGTAACGTTGTACAAAGAATTATTTATATCGAGTCAAACGTCACAACTGCGCGTCCTCGCCATCTTTATGCAAAATTAATTAGAAGTCAGATTAGGAACTAATAAGGTTAAACTATTGTTTACAATGCCAAGTTCATGTGACGATCAACTAAATTATTAATTATGAATTAAAGATACAATAAGGTTCAGGTAAATTATTAAGATATCATTGGAAGTAGTTATTATGTATAACAATCGCTGGGTGTCAGGTGTTGCCAGCTAACACTCAGCCATCCTGCAAAGGCCGCGTCCGTGGCCCGTATTCTCTCTTCTCTTCATATTTTCTTCTCCAAAGCCCAGCCAGTAGACCTGAAAACAATTGGACAGCAGTAACTTGTGGTTTTAAAATCTGTTTCGCCTCGTAAGAACGAGAGTTAAATGGTGAACTGACAAATTTTGGGTGGCTGTAAGATTCTATCACTCAGCAGTTATTTCAAATAGTCTTGGTCACACAGTTTTGACTCTAATAAAACTTAATCATACAGCAATTTTGAAGACTTATTCACACTCGTGAGCATACAGCAGGCATCACACAATTATCTCACCAACGAAGATCTGAGCACATAGCAGTTTTATCACACAGTTGTCTCTGCCAACGAAGATCTGAGCACATAGCAGTTTTATCACACAGTTGTCTCGCTAACGAAGATCTGAGCACATAGCAGTTTTATCACACAGTTGTCTCGCCAGCGAAGATCTGAGCACATAGCAGTTTTATCACACAGTTGTCTCTGCCAACGAAGATCTGAGCACATAGCAGTTTTTATCACACAGTTGTCTCGCCAACGAAGATCTGAGCACATAGCAGTTTTTATCACACAGTTGTCTCGCCAACGAAGATCTGAGCACATAGCAGTTTTTATCACACAGTTGTCTCGCTAACGAAGATCTGAGCACATAGCAGTTTTTATCACACAGTTGTCTCGCCAACGAAGATCTGAGCACATAGCAGTTTTTATCACACAGTTGTCTCGCCAACGAAGATCTGAGCACATAGCAGTTTTTATCACACAGTTGTCTCGCTAACGAAGATCTGAGCACATAGCAGTTTTTATCTGTATCTTTACATGTATATTTAAACGGACAAAGTTGAGATAAACAACAACACGCAAAACGGACCTCGCGGTTTGCAATTGCACAATAGAAGTTTGGTCGGTTTGATCCCATCCGCAGTGGTCGCCTAGCTAATCAGTTTTGTTCTTCTTTAGAAAAAAAATCTCACTATTTTCTCTTCATGCGAATTTAATGCGCTATTCTTCCGTTTGAGTTCATGGGGCAATTTTTGAGCACAATCCCACTTCTGAAATGTTATAATCTGTAGGTCTCGTAGAATAAAATAGTCCAACAACTAATACACTCGCTTTATTGAGACAGCGTAACGTTGTACAAAGAATTATTTATATCGAGTCAAACGTCACAACTGCGCGTCCTCGCCATCTTTATGCAAAATTAATTAGAAGTCAGATTAGGAACTAATAAGGTTAAACTATTGTTTACAATGCCAAGTTCATGTGACGATCAACTAAATTATTAATTATGAATTAAAGATACAATAAGGTTCAGGTAAATTATTAAGATATCATTGGAAGTAGTTATTATGTATAACAATCGCTGGGTGTCAGGTGTTGCCAGCTAACAGAAGCGAACTCGTTCTAATTTTAAAAGCGCGTACTGCGTCTGGGAACGCTGCGATCGGCGCGAAACAAAAAAGTGCATTCTGTATTGGATCGTCCGGTTGACGTTATGATAGGGCGGTATTAGAACGCGACGCGTTTTTCTTTTTAACGTCACCATAGACAACTTTTTCTTCATGCTTTTCTTTTGTCTCAACATGTTTCAATTTCTTGTACAATGTGCGACCAGTGTTTTCTTTTTTTTAACACCATAGAGATTTTTTAATAAATAATAAAAAATAAATAAATAACCAGCCTGTTTACCGTTTCATATTTTTTTTAAATAGCTAGAACTCTACAGTTAATGAAGTCATGTCTTAATGTCACGAAATATGGGAAAGGTTATTTCCGCATAGCAACAAAGAAGCTATCTTGTTTTGAAATTATGTTGAACGCAGCGAATGATTTGTGGCAACATTTTCCGTATTTTTCTTTTTCTCTTCTTTAATAGCATCTTAAACCAGTCTTGTGCAGTTTCATTTTTCAATTTCAGAAAACTTTAATATATCTCTATCTATCTAACGTTGATTTTCGGAGTAATTTCCAATAGAATTTTGTTATAATTTCTAAGCAGTGCTTGACCAAAATTCTACTTGACGTTAAGTGAAATTTAGTGTTTGATGGTAAGGCACTCTTGTGTAGTAAATGCCTATTCATTCTTCTCTTGAAGACATTGTAATGGGGACTGAAGGGACTTCATTGCTTGGGCATAATGAAAAATACATAATTCATCTGGGGTTGGTTTTTTGTGACGAACCTATACAAATTACCCAGTGCAGCTTCAATGGTTTGAAAGTTGGTAAAGCTAATTCGATAATCCTGAACCTTTATTTGGGAGTAAATCGGCTCAAGGATCCTCCCGGTTAGAGGTAACTTCGACTTGGACGGTTACTCTAGACGCGTCAACAATCAAGAGGGCACCAGAAACCACAGAAAAGCTAAAAACATTAAATAACATTTCTACATAATATAACGTAAATACGCTCTAGTGAACCTAAATACTGATTTCTGTCTATCCCGATTGTAAGGATTGCAAGGACGTATAAGTTTTTCGAATCAAACTGGCATTGAGTAAATTTCGAACGTAATCAAAGGGTCCTTTCACTGTCAGAACACGGCCTAATTAGGATTCATTCAACTTAAAAGCTCTCTAGTGCGACACGGAAACGGTACTGTTATCGAGCCCCTTATCAGCGCGGACCACCGCTCACGATAAAGGACCGACAATAGTGTTGGACTCTTTTATGGGGTTTTAGACTAACTTTAAAAAGGAGGAGGTACTCAATTCGTTTTAATGCAAATGCTTTTCGAAACAGAGTACGTGTGGTGGCTACTAGCTGACCCGGCTAACTTCGTACTGCCTTTTTCTTGTTCCATGAATATTTTTTAAATTTCTGAAAGACTCGGTAGAAGTGAAGGCTATTTGGTGACGCAGCTGAAACCAATCTGTTCAGTCTTGAGTACAGGCGGAAGGTAGCTAGCGTTTCGGTATTCTATAGATTGCATTTTGGAGAGCTTGAGGCGACCGTCCGGACACTGAGCTAGCACGGCTCTAAAAGGCTTAAAACGAAATTCCAATTAATGTTCTACCGTCCCCATTCCGTCCCCAGTGCGGAGTGCGGAATCACTGTGACAGTGGAACGGTCGTCGACCGAATTACTTGCGTGTTTAGTGAACGCAGCATTTGCGACGTTGGGGCTGAACGAAACGGTCGATGTGCGCCCGGACCGTTATCTCGAACGCTGACGCCGTGGCCGACGTATACATAATTGCTGCCGCGACTTTTTTTTTACCAAAATAACGACAAACGGCCAAGCAAACAGCATTTATTTTAAGTAATCATCGCAATGAAGGAACAACACTAAAGGGATTGCAAGCGTTTACTGTACTACGAATTATTAATTTAAACCGATTTTAAAAAAGATGTTCTTAATTTGTTTTTTTTTATTTCATTGTAAAAAGTGTATATTTGTGTACTTATAGTGTTGTCATTTGTGAACTTTCCTTGAAAGAGATTTTGTTTAAATGAGGTTTAATATTCATTTCGTTAGTATAGGAAATAGACTCCTTAATGGGGGACTAAGCTCCCTTAGACGTGCTTAAGATCCCAGTACAGAGGGGCTCCACTGGAGATCTCATAGCCCCTCGCATTGCACCGAAGAGGGCCACCTGAGGGTAGGAACCTCACATAATCTTGCTGAAGATCCCCCCCAGTCAATCAAATCTAGGTTTGTCAATTATGACAACGAGCTTATTTTTACTATATATATATATATATATATATATATATATATCTCTCTTTTACATAAAGAACATAAGTGGGTAAGGGCTATATTCTTGTTATTCTAATAGCAGAGGTACCAAGAAGCACACTCTGTCTCTATCTACCCTGCCAGTATTAACAGGATGGGAGAGCTTACGTGTCTCCTTTTATCAATACAGATAAAGATCGAAGAAAACAGGCAAAAAACACAGGCGGTAATTTCATTGTTAAAATTTTAAAAAAAAGTTACAATACCTCGTAAAAAAAGTAAAAGTTCCTGTTCCAAATTCAAAAAAGGACTGAACGTCAAGTATTGGAGCAGCAATTTATAATACTTCGCTAATTATGTTATTATTTTTTAACAAATATTATCCTTTAAATTGTGTTATAATTAGAAAGTAAATAGATTCGTAATCCGCATAATTAAAAGGTGACAACAAAATAGATGACTATATTTTTTGTAATTATTGAGTCAGCCGTCGCCTGTTTATCGACCGACTTCAATATCAATAATGGACGTGATTCTTATTTCGTCTGTATGTTTTATTTTATGTTTGTTCATAACTTTCGACTGGGTGGACCGATTTTGATAATTCTTTTTTTATTTGAAACCTTTTTTGGGAAGGAAATCTTCAAAAAGATACCCCACCTTCTGGGGGGGAATGCGGCGGTTACGTGCGGTTTTTACCCACTAAAACCTCTCCAGTAGCCCTTCCTCGGTGCATAGTGAGGGGCTCCGAGATTCAGTGGAACGCACCGGAACCCCTCTGCACTGTGCTCAAGGAGAGCACTCGAGGGGAGGTTACTCCCTCCCCCCTGTGCCCTTGCAGTGCAAGGCGACACGGGCCAGCCGATATCGCCTTCTTCCCGGGTCCATCTTGGCGGACGACAAATGCCCCCTCTTGTCGCCCAGTGAACCCGAGGCCCCTTTTAGTCGCCTTCTACGGCTGGCAGGGGATACCCGTAGCCTTATTCTTGAGAGCCCAGAACTACAGGGCTGTTTTATTTGAAA
Source organism: Meandrusa payeni (assembly GCA_029286785.1). NCBI lineage: Eukaryota > Metazoa > Arthropoda > Insecta > Lepidoptera > Papilionidae > Meandrusa > Meandrusa payeni. Next base: position 6,865,375 of record JAGSMX010000023.1, read on the forward strand.
CACAGCTGCCTCCCAAGCCCCTTTGATTTCTCGCGTCGAGTTACTCCTTAAAGATTTTCATGCGAAGACCTGAGAGCTAACTTCCACTCAAATACCCGACAATTTCACCGGGCCTCCTGTTTGATCAGCGTAGTTCATTAAAAAAAATTAGAATCTATTTCGTTTCGTTGAATATATTTTTTGAAAAAAAAATGGATTTGGGATAATTTTTTTTGGCGAACTTACACGGATTAACCTGTTGTGAGACCTCAGAATGACTGTTTCACCGGATTGAGACCATAGATAAACTTGGACCTCTATTGTAGTAACTAAACAACCGGTGAAGGTAACCTCGGCTCGGATGTTTACTATATTACGCGTAAGCTTTCCGCGGCGAGAGGGCCGTTGATTGCTGTTCCAGGGATAATTTTTTTACAAAAATAGTGAGATAATGTACTCGACGAATCCACTATATCCAGCCCATGAGTCACGCATACGAGCCTATCAGTCACACACGGCGCCACTGGTCTCGTCATCCGTTGTAGCAACACATGGCACGTGCGCGATATTTAATATGTAAATTTAAAAAGTTACCGTGTACTAATGACTACTCTAGTTTAGGACCTGACAATCGAAGAGATGAATTTCAACCTTGCATTTCTGGGGAATTGTTTGGGGCAGAGAGTATAAGGGCATAGTCCACCACGCGGCCCTAATGCGGATTGGCAGACTTCACATGCCTTAGAAAATTTTTCTAAGACATGAAGGTTTCCTCACGATGTTTTCCTTCACCGTCGAGCCCGTGGTAAATCAGCACATAAAATTGCAACAACATATTTATTGGTGCCGGCACCGGGGATCGAACTCGGCTTGCTAGTATACTATGCAACTTGAGCCAACCGCCCGGACATTGACCGCGGCTCATGTTCATGTCTTACTCTACTAGTATTCCGTCATGTGAAATGCCGCAAACATTAATCTAATCATCTCCAACGCGAGCTATAAAACGGTGATTCCATTTTTAAATCTGACGCGACGGCACCATTTCCTGGAAACTGCAGCGTCGTTGCTTAATTGTTTGATGGTGCCTTAATCTTTAATTGCAGTTGGCGCCCGTTATCTAATGCTAGTGTTACCACACTCGCTATTACGTTCGGATAAGTGTACCATAAACTGGCTTCCGGCGTAGACCCATGAACAGGAATAATGCAAGGCGATAACTTGTTTATTAATCGACTTCAAAAAATAGTGTGCGATGGTAAGTCCGTCTTCCCAGCCCTCGAGTGTACGCCGCATGATATGTTCCCCGTACGCGTTGAACTGGATGGACACCAGTTTCCTTTTTTCGTAGTCTCCACACTGGTTTCTTAGTTTGGACACCAGCTTATTATTATAATTAATTTAGACGAAATACTGTGGGACAATAAAAAAGCGTTTGTTTCGTTACTCCGCAAAATACCTGAAAACGCGTGTCTCAAATTAATGGGAATCGTACACGGTGCTCCTACAATGAACCCGTGTCAGATTTAGAACCCGCTTCGCCAGTGCCATCAACGCTAAAGCGAGTTACTCATATTCACATTGTTGGTAATTAAGTGTGCACAAATTACATTTGATTACACTCGGTTGTAATAGTTTTTGTTTTCTTTGTGGCGAAGTGTTCGCATTGTGACAGCGGTTTTTTAACTTTACCTGATTTCATCTTTATAGAGTTATTATTTCGTTTATGTGGCACCGCAAAAAACTTCACGTTTATTATCCCATGCCAGTCGAAGATATGCTTATATATCCATAGGTGACAGGTCATCCACAATCGCGATCCACGTAGACACAGGATTACTGACAATAGTCCAATTCATTAAGCAGACATCTCGACGGTTTTTCGAGACTGCCAACTTCTTGTATTTGCCGCCACAAACCTACATGCCTGCCAATTGCAACCGCACGATGTTTTCAAAAAAATGAAAAAATCAACACTTTAAATTGCAGCAACATTTTATTTTTATTTTCAGAAATATTACTAACAATCTTGTTAACCATTCCAACTAAGCTTAAGCTTGTGCTAAGACATGGTTCACGGCAATAGTCCAATGGTGGATTCGAACCCACGACCTTACGATTCGCAGGCCGTACCCTAAACCATTAGGCTATTTACGCTTCAACATTGGTACCGGGGATTGGGTTGCTAGAGTACTATATAACTTGAGGCAAAAACTTGGTTGTAGTGTCAGTTACATTGTGGTCTCGGCGTCTCTGGTAGTGTAGGTTCGTCAAAAATTGTTCATTAATTGCGATATGAACTGTAAATGTACACTCGTGATCAAAAATAAAAGTTTGGTTAAGAAAGTTTGAATATCTCGGACGATAAAGACGCAAGCTAACTGAAATAAATTGTGCATGATAGACAATTAAATATCCGTAAAGTAAAATATTTTTATTAATTTATTTATATTTCATTAAAAACGAAAAAGGATATCTTAGGTAAACTTCGATAATACAATATTTTTCATTAAATTTTATTTTTATTTAAATTTTAGTACTTAGTGTTGCCTCCATGTGTCGTAAAATTATAAAATTGTCTATCATATACAATTTGTTTCAGTTAGCTAGCGTCTTTATCTTCCGAGATATTCAAACTCTCGATTTTTGCTCGCGGCTATAATTTTATTCTAATATAAACGTATTTATAGTTAGAACACTACTTTTCTTTCTTAGAGATATATTAGAAGCGGTTGTAAAACATCGTAACCGTCACAAGCCGTGACCCGGGGCAAATAATCAAGCGTTTTAAAATGACTGCTCCATGCATTTCAAAACGAATGCTCCATAAATATACGTAAGTACACATTCAAATGCTACAAGTTTGAACAAAGAAGAAAGCAAACAATGCACTTCAGGGTTAAATGTGAACACTCGTGTGTAGTACCCCCATTTGTATATGTTTATCTACGAGCCGCGCGTTGCCCAATGTTTGGGTGGTCGTTCAAAACCATAGACGCCGAAATAAACGTGAAATTAGCGTAGACTTTCAATATTTTTTTAAAAAAAAAAGTTAGCTAGAAATATTTATTTTTCATCACAACAATCACTCACCGAAATAATCGTGAAATTAGCGTACACTTTCAATATTTTTTAAAAAAACAAGGTAACTAGAAATATTTCTTTTTCATCACAACAATCACTCACCGAAATAAACGTGAAATTAGCGTACACTATCAATATTTAAAAAAAGTTAGCTAGAAATATTTCTTTTTCATCACAACAATCACTCACCGAAATAATCGTGAAATTAGCGTACACTTTTAATAATTAAAAAAAAAAAGTAAGCTAGAAATATTTCTTTTTCATCACAACAATCATTAGGCTATTGACGCTTCAAATTTAATGACGCTTAAATAATGACAATTCAATAGTCTTATGGTTTAGTCTGCGTTTTGGTCAGGTCGTAGATTCAAATACACCACACGACTAATCACGTGAACTATCTTCCAACACGTTTTCAACCGACTTCAAAGAAGGAGAAAGTTTTCAATTCGTCCGTATGTTTTTTAATGTTTATTACCGCATAACTTTCGACTGGGTGAACCGATTTTGATTTTTTTTTAAATTTGAAAGCTGGTGTTTTCCGCGTAATCCTAATTTTAAAATAAATCATTAAGTATATGCACTACAAATAGACGAATAACTCAATATCAGGCAAACCGATTTCGATGACGAATTTTTGAAATACATATAAACATGTGGATCATGACTGGATTCTGTTTGCTTCTTCTAGTTTGTACGCGGATGCAAATTGTAAATTATAATAAACTAATCGATTGGTCGATAAGAACTTGTAAAAAAATATATAATAAATAATAATAATAAATAAATAATAAATATCCTTTATTAATAAACAGTATTACTAATTACATTTTTTTTACTGCGGGTATTAGTTCTATTTAAATTTCACTGCCTCCTAAACTAGGAATTTCCTGTGCGATAGTTGGCAGTCCTTCTTCCCATGGTTATTTATATATCTAATATTGTAATTATATCATTTTTTTTTGTGTGCGGGCGGATGTGTGTGTGTCGGTGAATGTGTGAGTGATTTTCAATTGACCACTTTTAACATATTCTCACAACCTTCGTAATTTAGTGTACACTTTCAATATTTAAAAAAAAGTTAGCTAGAAATATTTCTTTTTCATCACAACAATCACTCACCGAAATAAACGTGAAATTAGCGTACACTATCAATATTTAAAAAAAAGTTAGCTAGAAATATTTATTTTTCATCACAACAATCACTCACCGAAATAATCGTGAAATTAGCGTACACTTTCAATATTTAAAAAAGAAAGCTAGAAATATTTCTTTTCATCACAACAATTATATGTTTTTGAAAATAAAGATTTTATTATTATTATTACTATGGCAAACAAGTATGTTTTTTGTATAGTTGTGAGTCTCACAGTACGTCATCAACTTTAATAAAAAAAAGACTCAACTAAGACTTAACTCAAACGACGATGACGGCACCGATGAATTGTTTATATCAAGTTTTTATCTCTATAATTATAGACGCCAGATTGGCGATATATTAAAACGAAAAAAAAAATTCCACGGATAACAAAGTTAGTCGACGTAGCTCTTACAGTAAGTTGAAGGCAACTGATGTGTTGGGAAGATAGTCTTGGAATGGTCCCCAAGATCGATAAGGCAGTGGGTGCTCTGCACAGACTGCTGCCTAATCTTGGGGGCCCCAGGGAGGGAGTCCGCCGCCTCTACGGAGGAATCGTGCGATCCATGGCCCTCTATGGGGCGCCCGTGTGGTGTAACCCCTTCACGGGCGTCCGGCGCTGCAGAGGTAAGCTTCTTAGTCGGCAGCGCTAAATGGCCATCCGGATCGCACGAGGATGCCGAACGGTGTCCTACAAGGCGGCCACTATCCTGGCTCGGTTCCTGCCGCTCGACATTTTGGCGCGTGTCTACACGCTCGTCGGGGCCGTCGACGGCGGGGCCGAGCCGCTGGATGCGGGAGAGGTGCGTCGGCAGGAGCACAGGCGTGCGATGGAAGTGTGGCGAGACGGCTCTCGGAGCGACGTTGCTCGTGCCCACCCATCGTCTGTGCCTTCCTGCCGAACTTCGAAGCCTGGCTTAAAGGAGGAATGACGCGCACGTCACATACCGCCTGACACAGGTACTCACCGGGCACGGGTGCTTCGGTGAGTACCTGAACAGGATAGGGCGCGAACCGACCGCGCAATGCCACCATTGTGGCTGCGACCGGGATTCCGCGCAGCACACGCTAGCCGTGTGCTCCGCGTGGGAGGCGGAGCGGCGGATCCTGGTCCAGCATATCGGGCAAGACCTCTCCCCGCCGGCGGCAGTAGCGGCTGCGCTGGCGGGGAGATCTAAATGGAAGGCGCTGGTCTCCTTCTGTGAGTCAGTAATGACGCAGAAGGAGACCGCAGAACGGGATCGGGAGAGGGCCGATCCCGTTCGGAGATAGCGCAGGCGGGCCGGTGGGAGACCGGCCCGCAGCCCTGTAGTTCTGGGCTCTCAAGAATAAGACTACGGTATCCCCTGCCTGTCGTAGAAGGCGACTAAAGGGGCCTCGGGTTCACTGGGCGACAAGGGTGGGGGCCTGGAGTCGTCCACCAAAGTGGACCCGGGAAGAAGGCGACACTGGCTGGCCCGTGTCGCCTTGCGCTGTGAGGGCACAGGGGGAGGGTAACCTCCCCGGGATGCTCCTTGAGCAACGTGCAGAGGGCTCCGGTGCGTTCCACTGGAGATCCCGGAGCCCCTCGTCATGCACCGAGGAAAGGGCCACCGGGGAGGTTTTAGTGGGTAAGAACCCCACATAACCGCCGCCTTCCCCCCAGAAGGCGGGGTATCTTCTTGAAGATTTCCTCCCCGTGAACAAAAAAAAAAAAAAAGATAGTCTTGGAATTGAGGCCGCGCATGCAGCATCGGAGAACCGTTGGGCGCTCTTCCTCCAGATGGACCGACGACATTATAAGGATAGTCGGAAGCTGCTTGATGCGGAAAGCGGTGGATCTTAAATAGCTCTCCTGTATTCTCTCTGTATTACAGTGTAACTGGAGACGAGAGAAAGAAAATGATTGCACCTCTCTCTCTTGCCCCTACAGTGATATACCTAAACCAAACCAACTCTCTGTCTTTCTTCACTAACATACATCTCCTCTCAACTTCCCTTCGCCACGCCTGACCACACTTTTCGATACGTATTCGCTGACTCACCAAATCGTAAAGAAATATTATTTCAAAAGATAAAAAAGAGGACATTATCGTGAATTACTGTTATGTTGGCAATATAAAGTCGAATAACGAACGGCATAGAGAATAATATATTACGAAATATAGTTGCGTGAGCCCATCTCGTAAGCTTCTTAACGGCCGTATTGTGTGTATCACTGCGCACTTCGATTTGTTTCGGTACAGTTCACGCATTTGGGTTTTAATTTTATAATTGAATGTATCGAAAGTGACAGTTATTGTGTCACGCTCGGAAGAATTGTGTGTTGCTTTTTTTGGGCCGCGTTTTTATAGTCGCCAGTCCGAAACCGGCTCCTCGAGATTTGTCAGTGACGTTTCATCATGAAACTGATCTATTACAACCATATTAAGTATCATTACATCGTAACTTGGCTTCCTGAAGTGACACTCAAAGTTAGTTTAGCTTTTGAGTGTCCCTTAGTTAGGGTTAGTTATTATCCGTGAAATAGCAACCGACCGACTCGTGGTTCGGCCCTCTCTGGCGCCCTCGGATCGGTATGCTTACGCGTAACATAGTAACCGTCCAGGCCGAGGTTACCCCTCACCGGGGGACACTTGTGTCGAGTTACTAGCGGTAGAGGTTCAGGCTAAGCGACCTAAGAGCTATACCACCTGTCAATCCGGTGACGCAAAGCCAGCTTCTCTGGCCAATCTGTATCTTCTTCTTCTGTTTTTTTAAAAAATCGTTACTAAATACTTCAAATACACACACACGTGCAGGTGTTTCGCCATCGGTCAACTATAGTACCACCAATGAATTAAAGTACTACTCAAACTTGATCGATGATCACAGTGAACGTTCATTAACCGACTTCAAAAACGGAGGAGGTTCTCAATTCTCTATATCCTTATTTTTGTTTTCTCATAACTTCCGATTTTGACGGTTCTCTATTTGAAAGCTGGTGAATAAGAATCCCCCCGGTGGTCCTTCCTCGGCGCATAGCCGGGATCTCCAGTGGAACGCACCGGAGCCCCCCTGCACACTGTGGCTGGCACTACAGGGCTGACCTACAACTACTAGGCTATTGCAATTGTAAACCACTCATTAGTACCGCATAAAAACTATATGTTTCGACCGTGGCAATTGCTTTGCCGAGCAATGAATAACGATTTTCTCAATCCAATTTTTTTGCCGAGTCTGGGAAATAAAATTTTCTCAAGCAAAATGTACAACGTGACTAAAACACGTGAACTAATACAATTGTAAAAAATAATAGAATTGAAGTCGGTTTTTGTTTTTGCCCGTAGCCTATGTAACAACTTGTCCTTCGACAAAGGACTTTTCCGTCAATCTCTGAAGAAAAGAAAGAGATTCTAATTCTGATCTTAAATATGGCAAAAATAATCAATGAAAAATAATTCGTAGGGCGGTCTATTTATTTCGTATATATAAGGTTGTCAAATATCTCCCTTCCGCCTTTTTGTCTTTTGAATTTCGCGGCTATGTACAAAGCGCTACAGAGCTCGTATCTAGCAATACTATACATAATTTGAAAGGTCTTGACATAACGTACAAAACGACGCTATGCATAATTAGTTTGGATATTGCGTTCAACAGTTATAGACGTGTAAACATGGACCTGGCTCTGTAGCGCTTTGTACATAGCCGCGAAATTCAAAAGACAAAAAGGCGGAAGGAGATATTTGACAACCTATTATATCAAAAGGGGAAAGAAAGTCAGTAATAGATAGCCTTAAATTGAGGGAACAACATGTGGGTGCTTTTTAAATGTCGTTATCTGACCCGACCTCAGAGGGAGCGAGGAAGCTGGTGGCTATGGCCATACAACATTAATGACTTTCTTTCTCGCTTCATGCGATCGATGTTTGTGTTACCAAGGTTAGTGTATGATGGGGTTGACATGCCCAAAAGGGCAAAAAACCCTAAAACCCTAAAAATACATAAAAAAAATATATCGAGGATCCCGTTATATTTTCACTATAACAGTAATATTTTTGTTTATTTTTTTTAATCCACCTACACTTATCACTCTTTAGTTCGATGTGCAATAAAATCTTTTTTTTTTAATTATATTAAGTGAAAAAAAATTTGGCTGTATCTTTTTTTGTTAAGGTTGGTTTACATGTTGTCTTCACTTTCATTTGGTACTGCACAGTGACGGTAAAATTAAATGAAATAACTTATCGTTAATTAGAATGTAGCGTTCCATAGAATGACGTTGGAAAGTGGCCGAATTAGAGTTTTGAGTTACGAAAGCGATTGTGTCTATAGTAAATCTTTTCACCCGACTTCAAAAGAAATATGTTCTCAATTCGTCTGTATTTCATTTGTCGGTAACAAACTCATCTCCAGAATTACTGTCTAATGTAACTTTAAACGTTCCCGCACACGAGTCATCTACAAGGTTCACGAGAACCTCGCAGGTACGGGCCTCGGGGTGTTACCCCATTACCCGGGTTATCAGCGCAGGGGGCGACTGCTCCCCTGGTCGTGGGTACCGTTTTAGAACGGATTTTTAGGAATAACTATTTTTACGTAATCCCTCAAGTGTCAGCCGCGACGAATCTATCTTCTACGTCCTCCTGACCTCTCGGTCTCGATTGAGACGGAGGTCGTGAGGGGGGGCGAATATATCGGCCTAGGTGTTCAAAAGCTCCCTAGAATAGGGGGATTTGAACCTATTAACGTTCCCGCAGCGAAAATGTGCAGTAGGAAACTGCTTTTCGCATCTTTGACTCGTACGAACTATAGTTACTATCTTATGTTCAGGGCTGCCAATTATATAAATTCGCTTGGCACAGATATAGATCATTTTTGCATCTTGCCAAATGCAGCAAAAACCATCTTGAGTAAAATGGCCTTAACAATGCGCTATTAATGAATTCTTAACTATTCAGCAGTCTAATTCAGAACCTCGCGGACCTCATTTCTCTTTCAAATTTAGGGATTCGGAAGTCAAGAGTCTTATTACTATAAAATAAACTTTTTTTTTTTGTTAACGAGGAGTAAATCTTCAGAAAGGGACTCCGCCTTCTGGGGGGAAGGCGGCGGTTATGTGGGGTTTTTACCCACTAAAACCTCCCCGGTGGCCCTTCCTCGGTGCATGGTGAGGGGCTCCGGGATCTCCAGTGGAACTCAGCGGAGCCCCTCTGCACTGTGCTCGTAGAGAGCACTTCCCGGGGGAGGTTACTCCCTCCCCCCCTGTGCCCTCGCAATGCTAGGCGACACGGGCCAGCCGATGTCGCCTTCTTCCCGGGTCCACCTTGGCGGACGACAAAGGCCCCCACCCTTGTCGCCCAATGACTATAAAATAAACTTGATGTGTGCCACCAAGTAGTTTTTAAAAGATATTTAGCGAAGGCCGCCTAATAGTGCGTAAAGAAGTGTACATCAGGAAGGCCGCCTGGATGATCAGCCTAGTTCATAGGAAAAAAAGGAAGGCTGCGTTTAGTCTGAAACGAACGGACTTTGTATTACACCATACTGTAACAGTTTCAATTAATGCAAAAATTTAATTGCGAATTAGTCGACACTAGAGCAATTAAACGGCGGGACACTGGGATATCTTTAACGTTATGACACCCAATTACCCCGACATCTGGCAATGAGTTGGCACACAAATTATTTTTGGAAGCTTTATATCGTGTGTGCAATGACCTCTATAATAATATTGAGTCTTTATGTCCAAAATTTTCAAGCTATTAGCTCTTCGATTGTAATTCTATGTGACACTTCTGGCACCAATAAATTCTCACGCTTAGCGAAGTTTATTTTATTTATTTAATAAAGTTTTCCAACAGTGAGTACAATTCTACTATTCTAATTTAATATACCCACAAATAGTAATCGCCTCACTAATTATAGGAAAACACAGTATTCGCAAATACATACAACTTACAAACAACACTACTTGACTAATTTGTAAAAAAAAATTACTTACGAAAGAAATAAATAATTATGATTTTTTTTAAAGGAGATAAAAACAAAAAGTTACATTTTAAGGCCTAGGTATTTATATTATTTTGGCGGAGCTAATAATTTTTTACACAACTACAACCTAAAAATGGCCATGAGGGACGAAGCGGTCGCGGTGAAACTTATAACGCAACGGGGCGTCCTCGACGCGTGCACCAAAGCATTCTCCACCACCACCTTCAAAGATCAGGCATTATAATAAAAAAAAATATGTAGTAACTGTAGAGAATAACTTATTAAAAAAAAACTGAAGTAACCAATTCAAGAACATTACAAAAAGGCACGGACACAAGTCTGTGGTTGCGCTTTATTGAAAGAAAAAAAAATTAATCCTATTTACAGATGTTACCTCTAAATCAATGTTACTGTAATCCCTATAAATAGAGTACATCCGGTACAAAGGATAGTGTGCCTTCAGGTCCTCAGTGTTCAGTTCATGTTGTGTTATGTGGGATTTGACCCACTAAAACTAGACGAGGAGCTCTGGGATCTCCAGTGGAACGCTCCGGTTACTCCCTCCCCCCTGTGCCCTCGCGGTGCAAGGCGACACGGGCCAGCCGATGTCGCCTTCTTCCCGAGTCCACCTTGGCGGACAACAAAGATCAGACCTAGTGAACCCGAGGCCCCTTTTAGTAGCCTTCTACGACAGGCAGGGGATACCGTAGTCTTATTCTTGAGAGCCCAGAACTACAGGGCTATTGTACCTGTTGCGTCGCCCCGGTGACACGATGTCGTAACCGAATCTGTATTGATACTTGCAGGGTGTTCGGCTTGCAAGTCCAGACGGTCAGGTCTGGCTATATTGGTCGGACATGTGTAGGCTTTCTGACTACATTCCCCCGGCACACGTTTTAACACATTACGCGATATCAGTGCGGGAACGGGGAGTGCACTTTGTACAATACGGGGTCAAGAACTCGCGTCTAGTCGTATCGAGCGCTGACTCACACGCCGCTTGTGATATAATACTGTTTGTACATTTTATTTGGTTTTAAAATTATCTCTTATCACATCTTAAATAAAGTTCAAATTTGAATGACAACATCAATAGTGTTCCGGTTGAAGATTGAAGCGAGCCAGTTTTTCATAATTAACTAAGAGAGAAGTTTAAGTGAAGTGTGGGTTGCGTCCGTTCAGCAAGTGTGATCGTAATTACACTATCTACTATATATACTACTATAGTAACTAGTAGTACTAGTATAGTAAAGTACCAGCCCAAGCCGAGGTTACCCCTCACCGGGCGGACTTTTGAGTCAAGGTTCAGGCTAAGCGACGAGCCATGCCAGCTTTCAATTCGGTGAATGTCGCTTACTAAACTGTTTCCCTTTTTTATATACGTATATAAATTATTTTTGTATAATGTGTAAGTTTATATTTCTGTATGTATAGCTGTTTACGTCTAATATAATGTAATATAATATATTATTATAAACATTTCTGTTATTTATATATTCTGTTTTATTACCTTTTTTATTATTATCTATTTATTTTGCCTCTCCTGTCCTACAGGGTTGTCTGGAAGAGATGGCTCATAGCGATAAGACCGTTGTCCCTTTTTAAGTGTAAATATTACTTTAATAAAGAATCTATCTATTTAGTCCGGTCAAATTAGACCTAAAAATAAGATTAAAGTTACCTAAATTCCCACCAAGCTGAAAATCGGTAAGATTGTTTAAAATATAATTAAAAACAAAATTTTAAAGTTCCCCATCTTTCTCCTTTAAGGAAAAAAAATTATTCAAGGTCAAAGATCAAAAAAATGAGTTTTCGCGATTTTCAGCAAAACGGCAAATTTTTTCATAAAAATACATCAGACAAATATTGTAGATCATGAAATGATCTACAAAAAAATTATTAATACTTTTTTCTCTACGAGCCACCGTTTTTGAGAAATAACGATTCAAAAAGTTGTAATCGTTATAATATGCATTAGTACGCCACGTATGTATATATCTCTATAGTTGTAATATATGTTAAAATATTTTTCCATCGGTCATTGTAACATACACTACTAATATAAAATATACACAAGTTATATCAGGTAAAATGAAACACAGTGTCCCTTAATTTATATGCCATTGTAACCTTGAGAAAACGCGCTGTACACTACCACATAGGTGGCGAGGAAACGTGTGCATATTATTACGATTACAACTTTTACAACTTTTTGAATCGTTATATCTAAAAAACGGTGGCTCGTAGAAAAAAGTATAAATAAATTTTTTGTAGATAATTTTATGGTCAACAATTTTTGTCTGAGGTATTTTATGATAAAACTTACCGTTTTGATATAAATCGTGAAAACTCATTTTTTTGATCTTTGACCTTAAATAATTTTTTTCCTTACAGGGGAAAGACGGGGAACTTTCAAATATTGTTTTTAATGATATTTTAAACAATCCTACCGATTTTCAGCTTGGTGGGAATTAAGGTAACTTCGAATGTCTAAATTGATCGGACTATTCTTTGGTGATAAATAGATCAAGTCGGTAGTTTAATAACTTGTAGATCTTGTGGAATGAAATAGACTAATACACTCGCATTATTGAGACAGCGTAACTTTGTACAAGGAATCATTTTAACGAATACCGTCACCTTTATACAAAATTAATTAGAAGTCAGATTACGAACTAATAAAGTTAAATTATTGTTTACAATGCCAAGTTAATATGATCAACTACATTATTAATTATAAGGTTCAGGTAAATCACTAAGATATCATTGGAAGTAGTTATTATGCATAACAATAGCTGAGTGCCATGTGTTGCTAGCTTACAGTAGCCCTTGTACGTTTTTGGGTACACTTATGAGTAACTTAGCGCAAGAGTCGTCGAGAAGGAAACTGTTCTCCGTCATTTAAACTAGGCGTGAATACTACAATTTCTTTACACTTGTGCAAGCGTTAACTAGTTACGTTTACACGTTCGGTTGGATTTCGCAACGCATCCCGCAGCCGCCCACGTGCCTCCAGGCAGCTGCAATGATTCACGCGAGAACGGAATGGCAGGTGCATGGAAGATTTATAAATGCATCCTATGCTCTAAAGTAATATACGAAACGTAACCTTTCTCCTATCTCCCTTTTAACTTCCTTTCGCTTCGTTCGCGCGATCATTCTTCTTTCACTTCTTTTTATAACGCTCTCACCAGCTGACTCCCCAAGCCAAGTTTGCGTAAAGAAGTTTTACTTCAAAATTCTTGTTGTTTATTTTGTTGTCTCATTTACCGAGTATACTGTGAAAGTAAACGATCCTTTTACGAGGGGACCATGAATCCTTATAAGCGGGCAATTTACATTGATGCCGCAAAACCCCGCTATTGTCTACCCTTTTTTAATTTATGTTTTGCATAGTTATAAAGTTCATAGACCTTACTAGTCTATCGCGGGAGAATTTAACGTTATAAACTAATAAAATGTTTCCCTTAGAAAATCAAGTATTTACTCGTTCAATGATAATTCGCTATATCAAAGGATGCTTTTTGGTATTATAAGTTATATTTATGTTTGGTTTTACTGGTGGTAGGTTCACCATCCGCTTACTGAACGCTTCTAAAACTGGTCATTTATAATAAAAACATCAATTACGAATCGAAAATGGAACTGTGAGAATTTTTTAATAACTTTTAAGATATAAGAATTCGGATTTTAAGAGGTCGCTAATCCCGAACCACTGTTAGTAGGCACTGTTACTAGGCGCGATAGCTTTTCCACGGCAAAACTAGTGTCTTATAACTTTTTAATTTGCGAGATAGTCATTTGTTTTTAGCCGACTTTTAAAAAAGGAGGAGCTTGTTGTTTGTATTTTGTTGAATGTTTGCGAATTCATAAAGTTATAATTTTAGTATCGATTGTAATTTTTTTGTAGTTTGACAAGGTTGACAATTTTAATTAATTATTTTTATTGGTATAGGACCTCGGGTTTCGAAGACATACCACGGAACTCCTATAACATCGTGTAGAATAATGATTGTTGATTATGATATTGGTAGGTTTATGACAATGCAAGCATGACGAAAGCGTCAATAGCCTAATGGTTTAGGGTACGGCCTGCGAATCGTAAGGTTGTAGGTTCGAATCCACCATTCGACTATTGCCGTGAACCATGTCCTAGCACAAGCTTAAGCTTATTAACAATCTTGTTAACTTAATATTCTGAATTCTTAATATTCCTGAAAAAAAAAAAAAAAAGAAATATTGCTAGCTTTCTTTAAAAAAAATCCAAGACGGGGAGATGGGGGAAGTCGTAAATATTCCATAACTGCAAGGAGCACGAATCCGTTCATAATTTGACTTTTTGACATAATTGTCGGTTTTTCTTGTTTTTACTCGTTTCAACGTTTAATTTCGCAATTCTGTTCACACTTTTCCATTGAACTAGTATCTAATTCTGTCATTAAGACTTACATTTTATACGTTACTGTTTACGTTACATGTTAGCTATACATTAAGTTATCTGTAGGTATTACTTATGTTTTCGTCAACCGGATGTGAACGTGATACGCAACAATGCCATGTATTTTATTATTGTCTTATACGCATACAATAACATATAAAATAACATTTACCTCGGATGCGGAACTGTGACATTTGCCAAGTGGTGGACGATGTGCACCACATAATGAGGGAATGTGCCGAACATGAAATGGAAAGAAAGTCTAAAACTGAGGGAGCAACACGTGGGGTCTCCTTAATGCTGGTGTCTGACCCGACCTCAGAGGGAGCGAGGAAGCTGGTGGCTATGGCCATACAACATTGATGACTTTCTTTCTCGCTTCATGCGACCATGGTGTGTGTGCGCAGTTTAGGGTATGATGGGGCTGACATGTCCAAAAGGGCCGAAAAGGGAAAAAAGTCCCGAAAAAATAAAGAAAAAAAAACATTTACTTAGTTTTGAATTTTAGTGTCGATGAAACTATCAAGGTCTATTGTTAATTAAATTATCTAAATTGATACTACGCCGATTCTTTGGCAACTTTTGGAAACCTTGGCACTGATAATTGTTGAGTAAATACACTCAAATTCCATTCATTGATACATAATCATCCGTTTTACGGTTTTTTCATACAAAATCCACTCGGTGGAATTCGTGCTTCTATATAATGCTGGCGACACGACAAGTGTTACATGGGACCGGATAAGTTTAGTGATAAGACAGAGAAGCTTGCCGCACCGGTTTAAGAAGTGGCTAACCCTCTTTGGTCGCTTAGCCTGAATCTCATTTAGTGATTATTGTCTCTGTGCTTTTATAGACTATAGCTCTCTAGTCTGTCTCTGTTGAGTCAGTTTTTTTTTTAATGACGAACTACACAGGATGACCGGAGACCGAGACTGACACACAGACTGACCTTTACTGCTTCACCGGATTGAGAGGTGGCCTAGTTATTAGGTCGCGTAACGGTTCAGCCTCTATAGCTAGTAACTCGACACAAGGGTCTCCCTGTTGAGGGGTCACCTCAGCTTGGACGGTTACTTTGTTACGCGTAAGCATTCCGGTCCGAGGGCGTCCATGAGGGCCGAACCACGACTCGGTCGGTAGCTATTTCACGGATAACCTAAGGGACAATCTAAGCTAAAATAACTTATATGCCACTTCTTAACGATTATACATGCGTCAGTATCCTATCGTGCCTGGAGTAAAATCCCGAGCCAAGCTTACCTCTCAGCATGGGGGTGAACTTTTAAAAGCCTTAATATGTAATATGTCGTAGGTGGTGAGCCCGTAGCCATAAACCGGGCATAAAATTTACTGTGATTTTTTTTTACTTTTTTTGACACACGCCTGATTTACACAAGCTGGTGAATACGTTGCAAAAAGTGTGATCAGGCGAGGCTAAGGGAAGTTGAGAGGGAGATACAAGATAGTGAAGATAGTACGGGAGAGAGTTGTGTTTCATATCTCTAAGACACAGTGCAGATCTATTGTATCACATTGTAGGAGCAAGAGGGAGCAATGCGAGCAATGTCTTTCACTCTTGAACAATCGTGTATGAATTATCTTTATATATAATTCTTAAAGAAGTTTTACTTCTATTTGTTTCTTTTTTAATTTTTATTGTAAGAAACTGGAAATGCATTAGTAATCGGATCGCCACTTAGATACAAGACCGTCTTACTTCATGTAGTCACAAGAAAAACAATCAAATTGTTGGGAAAACCTGAATCACCGGTCTCTTAAGTTTACAATACATTTAGTCACGTTGTGATTGTAAAGATGATGTTTACTCGCATGCTAATTTGGATTTTACGTGTTTGGTAAGAACGACTTTAATGGCGTGCCTCTAAATTGCCTCGTTTACTTCGATGCCAGACTACTTTCAAAGTAATAAAATGGAATAATAAATCGGGAGGAAAAACTAAAAACGATCGTTGGTTACGTTATTGTACTGTAAAATTGAGAGGACATTTGTGAGTACAGTATTTCCAATAGTAAAATTGCTTCTGGTGTTATGTACAAGTATATTTAGGAGCAAAAGACCTGACGTTAAACGGTATTTTACGTGAACGCCTCAACTTCTTTGCATTTACGAAATAGAATTAGTCAGACTACACATAGACACTAACCTAACCAAATTCTCATAAAACTACTCTTGAATTACAATATATTTTGATCCGTGAAATAGCAACCGACCGAGTCGTGGTTCGGCCCTCTCGGGCGCCCTCGAATCGGAATGCTTACGCGTAACATAGTAACCGTCCAACCCGAGGTTACCCCTCACCGAGGGGACCTTTGTGTCGAGTTACTAGTGTTAGCTGGCAACACATGACACCCAGAGATTGTTATGCATAATAACTACTTCCAATGATATCTTAATGATTTACCTGAACCTTATTGTATCTTTAATTCATAATTAATAATTTAGTTGATCGTCACATGAACTTGGCATTGTAAACAATAGTTTAACCTTATTAGTTCCTAATCTGACTTCTAATTAATTTTGTATAAAGATTGTGAGGACGCGCAGTTGTGTCGGTATTCGTTATAAATAATTCTTTGTACAACGTTACGCTGTCTCAATAAAGCGAGTGTATTAGTTGTTGGACTATTTTATTCTACGAGACCTACAAATTATAACACTAGCGAGAGAGGTTAAGACTAAGCGACCTAAGAGCTATGCCACGTCTCAATCCAGTGAAGCAGTCAAGGCCAGCTTCTCTGAACAATCTGTGTTAGTTCATCAAATAAAAAATAGTGAAGTACATCTTTTCCAGTAAGAAAAAGTATGGCGTAAGTACGCTTGGCGTAATATTAAGTTATTCGACCATTTGTGGCGCACAATCTTGATGCAAATTTAAGACAAGATTATCTCATATATGCCAATGGGATCTCATTAGCAGCACCAGCTTTCAAATGAAAAAAATAAATCATCAAAATCACTTCACCCAGTCGTAGTCACTTGCTTATAAAGTATAAAAAAAGTTATGATCTTACCAACATAAAACAACACACTTTTTTAAATTATACTTTTTGAATAAGTACAAATCTTATTGAAACGAAAGTGCTGTTGGTTAAAAATTTTGTTAGCAGCTAATTTTACTATCGCATGAATGGAATACTATCGGGGAAATACGGCGACCTTGCAGTAAACCTGCTTGAATGGTATTATTTATATAAACATCAGTTAATTCGAAAACGACAATTGACTATTGTAATTGGAATGATAAACATAATCTTATCTGTCAATTTTAAATTATTCTTTAAAAGATATCCATCTTCCATAATTCCGAAAGGGGTGAAGTTAAAGTGAAGGTGAAGGAAGAAAGACATTATCCTTGCCTGGTTGTGAAGTTTTTTACAATATGAAGAAATATAGTTACGGGTGTAGAGAAATCCTCTACTTTTGTGACAAATTACACAGGTTGGTCAGAGAAGCCGACCTTGACTGCTTCCATCGGATTGAGAGGTGGTATAGCTCTTAGGTCGCTAAGTCTAAACCTCTATAGCCTTAGAAATAAAACATAATATAGGATAATATATAAGGATAAAAAAAAAACAAATTAAAACCTAGAAACTATTAAAAACTCTAAGCACAATGTCGAACAATTCGACTTCGAATAATATGTTTTTTAGTGTTTTAATAAAATGGTTGCTACTCGAGTACTACTGGGTGTAGAACGATGATATTTTATATACGATAAGAAGCGTCAATAGCCTAATGGTTTAGGGTCACGGCCTGCGAATCGTAAGGTCGTGGGTTCGAATCCACCAGTCGACTATTGCCGTGAACCATGTCCTAGCACAAGCTTAAGCTTAGTTGGAATGGTTAACAAGATTGTTAGTAATATTTCTGGAAAAAAATTGCTAACTTTCTTTTAAAAAAAATTACTGGCTTCTCATGAGAGGATCTTTACCCGGTTGCCAGTTTATCGTTTTATTTATTTATTTAAAAAGAGACATTATCCTTGCCTGGTTGTGAAGTTTTTACAATATGAAGAAATATAGTTACGGGTGTAGAGAAATCCTTTACTTTCTTTGTTACAAATTACACAGGTTGGTCAGAGAAGCTGACCTTGATTGCTTCCATCGCATTGAGAGGTGGCATAGCTCTTAGGTCGCTAAGTCTAAACCTCTATAGCCTTAGAAATAAAACATACTATATTTAGGATTAAAAAAAAACAAATTAAAACCTAGAAACTATTAAAAACTCTAAGCACAATGTCGATCAATTCGACTTCGAATAATATGTTTTTTAGTGTTTTAATAAAATGGTTGCTACTCGCGTAGAACGATGATATTTTATATACGATAAGAAGCGTCAATAGCCTAATGGTTTAGGGTCACGGCCTGCGAATCGTAAGGTCGTGGGTTCGAATCCACCAGTCGACTATTGCCGTGAACCATGTCCTAGCACAAGCTTAAGCTTAGTTGGAATGGTTAACAAGATTGTTAGTAATATTTTTGAAAAAAAAATTGCTAACTTTAAAAAAAAAAAATTACTGGCTTCTCATGAGAGGATCTTTACCCGGTTGCCAGTTTATCGTTTTTATTTATTTATTTATTATAGTATACACAAAAACTAAATTGAATCTCACAGTCACATACGAAAATAGAAAATAATTAGACACAAAACTGATAAATTAGCCATCAGGTGCTTAAATACATTATCAGAAACAATTTACGAGTTAAGTTTACTAAGTTAGGTAAGTGCTTAAATTATAAAGCGTCAAACATGATTACGTTCTTATACATTAGTGCTTATTTAAATTAAGTTAGACTAAGTATATGTAATTCCGTTTGAACGAGTGTGTATGGGTGAGTGTGTTACCCCTTAGATGCTAGGAGCTTTGCTGGAGTTTCATCGGCCACTTCTTCTCCCAGCGCCAACGCTTCCCGAAGTGGCACTCAAATTTAGTTTAGCTTTTTGAATGTCCCTTAGATTATCCGTGAAATACCTACCGACCGACTCGTTTTTCGGTAACCCAACCCGAGGTTACTCCCCACCGGGGGGACCCTTGTGTCGAGTTACTAGCGATAGAGGTTCAGGCTAAGCCACCTAAGAGCTATGCCACCTCTCAATCCGGTGAAGCAGTCAAGGCCAGCTTCTCTGGCCAATCTGTGTAATGACGAACGTCATTAAAAAAAAAGGGTGAGTGTGTTTGTGTGGGCAAGGTACCCGTAAGGTATTGAAGTGTGCGTTAGTGTAAGTGAAGGTATGCGTATGAAGTAGGCGATAATTTATACTGAACATCTTTATTGTGTTTTTAAAAGATCTTCTGTATAGTCATAACAGAGGGTTTGGAGCCATTCAGTAATAAGTGGCTTACATTCTTGTAGTGGTAACGGGTAATAGTTTATTACATATATACCCGTTACCTTACCACTTTGCCATATTAATATACTTGACAATAACTGAATCTACGGTTTCCTACACACTATGGTGGTACATTGTGTTACGCTGACACATCAAAGTATCATATGTGTTTCGATAGCACGAGCATCGAAAAAACAAACTCGTTCGTACAGCAGCTGTGTTTGTTGTTCCGTTAATATTATCATAATTCTGGTGCAGCCGTGCGCTCGTGCGGTCTACCTGACGACGTGACTCATGGCCTCGAGATTATTTTTAGTGATTGTTTCCAAGAGGAGGCGGGCCGTTTGAATCCGTCTGAGATTTCTTTATAAGGATAGTTACGGTTTGGTATTTATAGGAAACAAGTTGAAGTAAAAATCAAAACTTATTTCAAATCAGTGACGTATTAAGTAATATACAACGCACGGAAGCTATGTTTAATGTTTACAGTATTTAAATCCTATTATTAATGCAGTAGCCTTGTCTGCAGTATTCATTACTACGAAGTCTATCAATAAAAGACGTGGTAGATATAATATTTAGTTGAAAAATTATTTGGAAGTAGAACAAATTTATCGAGTTTAAATAACTGTTTGAAATTCTGCGTGCGTAGTGATCGACCGAACGAACGTGCAGAACAAATTTCGCGCAACGAATCCATCACTTACGCGGCAACAATTCGACGTAAGTGGGCCCGCACTCGAATGCAACGCGCTAATGCGGTTGTGTTATATGGAACGGTGGGGTCAAGTTCGTTCCGAATGCAAACGCTTCAAGGGTTCCGTAGATTTCAATTCTTTTTAAATTAAAAAGTTACTTAGGGCTATCGCTTCAGGTTAACATCCTGCTTCTTAATCGCTTTATGAAATACAATAGAACTTCGGCTTTTTACATTGTGTGGGTGTTTTCAAAAGTAGAGTGAATAGACATTTTCTAAGCTAGTGTGTCTTATCATCCAAGACTGCATTTCGACTTAACATCGTGGTTAAGTTAAACTTAGAACATATAAAAAAGTTGAACATTGAAATTGGACCAAAAATTTCGAGTTACAGAGGTTGTTTAAAATTTGTGCGCTCATGTATGGTGAAGTGCTCAGTACCTGTCACATATGGGATCAAACCACTTAACGTAACGCATTTACCAGCTTAATCCCCAAGTCAAAACGTCCGTAAAAAAGTTTTATTTCAAAAGTAACTGGGCATATTTGATGGCATGATTGCTTACCTTCTGAACCTTTTCAATTCAAGTACGAATGTAATACGCCAAGTTACCGTTACGCTTATAATGTAATTCGAGAAAGCAAGCTGTGCCGACATTGTATTATTCAAGCCGGTTTCCGAATCATATAAAAAGTATCGGTCATGACTCCATATTATACAGGGCTGCCGTACTGAAATATGGGCAGATATCTTAGCTATACCGAGAACAATTAATTTACATGAAAGTTTTTTAATGTCCCTTAGATCCGTGAAATAGGATCGGAATGCTTACGCGTAACATAGTAACAAGCCGAGGTTACCCCTCTCGTTACACCCTTGTGTCGAGTTACTAATAATAGAGGTTCAGACTAAGCGACCTAAGAGCTATGCCACCTCAATCCGGTGAAGCAGTCAAGACGAGCTTCTTTGGCCAATCTGTGTAGTTCGTCATTAAAAAAAAATTGCTAAATTTATAAGCCTTAGTTCATTGGCTCGTATATGGTTTGCCGTTGGCGCACCGAACGTGTATCTTAACTATAGTAGAGATCGGTTTTATAATAATACTGCAATAGCAAATAGCAGACTCAAGGCTAATGCCTGTGCGCCACAGTGGGTCATTTACATGTATATAGTTCGAAAGATAAAGCAGGGAACTTCTCGTATAGGAAAATGTGTACTGATACGTACCAAGACTAGGTTACCACTCGAATTCTTTAACAAGAGCCATGAACTTGAATGAATTAAGAATCTCGTTGTTAAACTATAATAGTAGTTTTTTTTTAATTTAGTTATTTACTTTAAATTGTTAGAAAAATTAGAGCCATGATAACTCAATGTTAAGACGGTTTATTTATTTATTTAATAAGATACACCAACAGCATTACACAAGCATACATTGTTGTAATAATCAAATTTACAAACTAAGTCCTGTTGTGTATGCCAATTACAGGTGTACACAACATTCGCTATAAAGAAATGTAACGATTTAATAATTAATAGTTACAAAAATATTTTAATAATTTATAAATAAAAAGAAAAATCAGTAATAAATTTATTAAAATAGCCAAAATTAGTGTAAAAAAACAATTCTTAACACTAAGGTGCGGAAGACCTTGCGTGAATTAGCAAAATGTCAGCCGACGGTTGCTTATTATACTAGCAACCCGAGTTCTATCCCCGGTGTTGTTACCAATAAATTTTATGTGCTGATTTACCGCGCGCTCGGCGGTGAAGGGAAACATCGTGAGGAAACCTACATGTCTTCCTTGTAAGTCTTTTTTCTAAGACATGTGAAGTCTCCTAATCAGCACTAGGACGCGGACTATGCCCACATACTTTCCTTACAGGGAAGGCCCAACAGCGGGACATATATAAAGGCTGTAACTTGTTTAACATTAACTTCAAAAATAAAAGAGAGCGTCCGTGCGTAGTTACTTTTTAAGTTCTTTTTGCGAACATTTGTTTTAATGACTGTTTTGTATTTCTGATCAATAAATATACTTGTTTTGTTTATCGTAGTGGACGCCCTTGACATTTGAGTTCATTCGATATTGATATTTCTCAATTGGTGTGACCTGATTTCTGATAGATACATCATTGAGCATTTGGAACAGGTTTGTACGAGATATTTGTATAAAATGATATAATTTCCCTAATGGAGGATCCTCGGATAAAGAAATGGGACATGTTTCTTCAAATATTTTTGATGTAGTTGAAAAAAAAAACATTTAACCCGTTATATTATAATTGAAAAAAATAAGCTCTCAGGTTCAACCCTAGGGGGGTGGTAGACGAAGACAGCTTCCAATGTCCGCTTTTCACCAAACTTTTTAGATCCGAACGAAGCGATTCGAGTCGTCGTTCATCGTGCGTACAGCAAAGGAGTGGAACAAGTTGCCGGCGTCAGTCTTTCCGTCCAAGTACGACGTGGGAGCCTTCAAGAGTAAAGTGAATACCACCACTTAACACCAGATGGGATCTTGGTCAAGCGCTAGTTTATACCCATAAAAAAAATACCTTATGGGACAGGTAGTGAAACTTATTTCCAAATTGAGCTCAAATTTTGAGCAAGTGACTTTTTAAACAAAAACCGAAAAAACGGTAATTCGACTATCAAACCGTATCAATGACTCGGCTGTCACTGCAACTCAAAAATTCAAAGACTTGATTACCCCTTCCTATCGCCCCTACGTCTATTGTTCCATGTTTATGCAAGTAATTTGTATGCGTACCGAGTTCAAAGACGCCTAAACGAAAGGGTTCGTTTGTTGTTATCAAGATAAGACGTTCTTAGCACACCTCGATTTGACATTTGCATGGATTCAGCATTCGTGACTGTTTCTACGCTATGTGTATAATTTGTTTATAGTGATTACAGCCACAGCTCAAAATACAAACATTAAACAACAACCGTGTGTATACGCACGTGTCAGAATCAGTAGCATTTAATAATATACTCAATGTAACACATACATCAGATATATTTCAGTAAATATATAACATATTAACAACATCACCATAAATATAAGTATATCACCTTACTCATAGAAAATGTAGTAATTCAATAGTATAGGCCAAACATAATATGAAATGAGAAGACAGTAGCACAATATATAAGACAAGGTAAATAACTGGAGTACTTTACTTACTATAACGAGGCGCTACCGACGAATAACACCAACAACACTAAGCGACGCCACCGAAGAACAACTCTAAGAGGCTCTTTGAACTGTATCATTGCTCTTATACTATGTGGAGTCAATAACACGATCAATAGAGGTTCAGACTAAGCGACCTAAGAGCTGTGCCACCTCTGAATCCGGTGAAGCAGTCAAGGCCAGCCTCTCTGGCCAATCTGTGTAGTTCGTCATAAAAAAAAACAAAACGACTTCTCACAATGCTTTACATATTTAATACTCTTTGGTTGTAATAGCACATACATTAATAACTAATTATTCGTATTTTAACACATATATACTATTTTTTTTATAATTTCTAAGCAAGTGCTTGACTACGATCCCACCTGATGTTAAGTGGAAATGCAGTCCTGAATGGTAAGGCGCACTAGCTTAGTAAATGCCTATTCACTCTACTCTTGAAAATAGTGGGTATTTTCAAGAGTAGACTGAAAACTACAATAAAAACCGTAAAACTATTGTTTTGTTCATTTCTATTCGCGTATTATTTTATTCAGTTATAAGCGTAGTCAACAATTTATCCAAGTATGATACATTTTTGTATCGTATATTTAAAAAAAAAAAACATTTATACGCAATAAAAATATCGAATTTCCAATTCGGTCAGGTGCAGAAAACCACCTGGTCTCTACTCAGTAGCAGCTGCAAGTTTTTTTGTCCGCAGTCCCGTCTACCTGCAAAGAATTCTTATTACCGATTGCACACCGTATTGAAATGCTTGGTTCCATCGCGCTCGTCCGAGTGCGCGACATATGCATTCGCGTTATTGCCATTATACATGCAATATCCCCTTAATCAATGTTAGGCGCGTTGCTCGAGTTTCGGCCAATTCTTCGCCCAGCGTTATCTGTTTCCGAAATGATATTAAAAGCTAGTTAGCTATTTGAATTTCCTATTCAAGCTACCGACGATATGCCAACCTGGATTCCGGTGAAACTGTTGCAATCAGCTTCTTTGCCTAATCGGCGTAGACTCGTCACAAAAGCCCGAAAAATTGTCGTATTGAGACTCGATTTATCTTATTAGCTTCAGAATTCGACTTACTGATTTCTTATTTCATATGAAAATATTGGTAACAATGAAAGAACGAAGACGAATAAATACATCACTGATTAGTTCTTTAGGACTCTAACGTAATATATAACTGAAAAATATTTTTGGTTAGTAACAATTGAATTTTTGATTATTGTATGATAAATTGTTTGTAATATCGGTATATTTAATAGATATTAAGATAAACAAATAACAATTGAAACGAAAAAGTTATCCATTGGAAAACAGACGCACAAGTGAACTAACAAAATTGACAACTGTGATATAAAAAAACATGAGTAAAAATTTAGGGTCGGAATAAAGGGTCGTTTAAGAAAAATTGAATATCTCGGAAGATAAAAACGTTACCTAACGAAAAGATATCTAAATTTTAGTACTTAGTGAGGCAACACTAAGTATTAAAACTTAAATAAAATAAAATTTAATGAAAAATACTATATTATCCAAGTTCACGTAAGATATCCTTTTTCGTTTAAGTTTTATTTTTAATGAAATATAAAAAAAATTAGTAGAAATATGTTATTTTATTTAAAGATATTTAATTGTCTACCATGCACAATTTATTTCAGTTAGCTAGCGTCTTCATCTTCCAAGATATTCACATTTTCTTAACCGACCCTTTATTTTTGCTCAAAAGTGTATAATACTGAACGTTCATTTCGATGGGCTCGGGTCTTCCGTATGTTCCGGTCGAAGTATAATTTTCGTCTCGACTCACAAATGTTTGATTCCAACAATATTTTAAAATTGACGGAATAAACATTTATTATATACCGATTCAAAGATTAATTTGAATAAAACATTAGCTCCTAATAAAGGATCAGCTCGAAAGCTTGGAGCCACGTTCTCACAATGGCAGGAAGTTCACAGGGCGTGCGTCATCGAGTCGTCGTACAGAAAAACGGAAAAAAAGGGACACGCGCTGGCTGGTTTTTTGTGTACGATGCGCTTGTTGGCTTTCATTAAAAAAAACAAGTCTGTTGGTTTTTGGCGCCATTTGCAATCGTCAACTGTATTTCCGCTATAACCTGTATTATCGTAGTATTTATGTAGCACATTTATGTGAAAAGTGAAATATAAATATATAAATAACTCTACTACCTTTTCGTGTTTTGAATCGTGTATTACACATTACACATTAGGGCCGCGTGGTGGACTATGCCCTTATACTCTCTTTACAGAGAAGGCCCAACAGTGGGACATTTATATTATATATATATATATATATATATATATATATTATATATGTATATATATATATATATTATATATATATATTATATATATATAATGGCTATATATAAAGTCTGTAACTCTATGACATGGATATGCCGAAGCCCGGCGATAAAGCACTATCCTCGGGTCACTTGATCTTATTCCATCGACATCATGATTAGATGATGGTTGGTGTTCCACGATTGTGAGTTTCTCACGTAACATGCACTATCAACCTGTGGAATCAACTGTCACAAGCGGTGTTTCAAAATCTATACGATTTAGAGACCTCCAAAAAGAGTCAACATCTTTCTTAAAGGTCAGCAACGCACCTTCCACTCCTCCGGTGTTGTAGATATTCATGGGCGATGGTGATCATTTAAGACCAGGTGATAATTTCTATAAGAAACTAGCGTACCTAACCCGCTTCGCCGGGCTAGATTTTGCTTTATTTTATTTAAGCAAGAAACTTACATCAATAAATATATAATTTAACTCTCACTATATATTAAATTATTCATTTCTCTCCATATTCATTCTCTTCTTTTCTCTTCTCGAACGGGTGAAGATTATTACCTACACCCATGTACATATCATTTAATGCAACATCATTCATATCATTTATACAAAAATATATGGGGCTCAAATTATTGTCAGAAATAAAAGTATAACGTATGTCTTGTTTGACAGTTCAAAAAAGTTCGTCACCAAACTTTACAGGATTACTCGCCAGGTCAATCTGAAGATTCTTTGAAAATTTCATTGAAATTGGTCCAGCCGTTTCGGAGCCTATACGGAACAAACCCACACACTTTCTCTTTTATATATAGGTTATTGCTTTACAGCTTATTAAGAAAAAATGCTGAAAAATCATATATTTGTACATATCACGTGACCATTGTGACGTCACTCGTATCCAAACTGTGTAGTAATTTTTTCGTGTAGGTCTCGTAAGAAAAAATCTTCGTTTTTTATATCCCTTTATAACTATTAGTTTCAAATGAACATTATGCGGTGCTCCAGATCGTAAATTCCACAAACAAATCAGTCCCTGAGACTGCTATTTGCCAATGACATTTAACTATGAAACTAACCTATTCAATTGTCATTGTTACAAAAACCATAAACTAATAATTTATACGATACGTAATTTTAAATTAAACTTTTTAATTACATGTTTGAAATGTAACAACGTATTCGAAAGATGTCATTATGTAAGAGATAATCAATGATCGTTAGATGGAGTTTTTCTTAATGTCGTACATTTAGGATAACACAAAATATAGATACATTTGAAGGAGATGGAGAGTGATTCAGCCCTGTAGTTCTGGGCTCTCAAGAATAAGACGACGGTATCCCCTGCCTGTCGTATAAGGCGACTAAAAGGGGCCTCGGGTTCACTGGGCGACAAGGGTGGAGGCCTGCGTCGTCCACCAAAGTGGACCCGGGAAGAAGGCGACATCGGCTGACCCGTGTCGCCTTGCACTGCGAGGGCACAGGGAGTGACCTCCCCGGGACGTGCATTCTCCGGTGCGTTCCCGGAGCCCCTCGTCATGCACCGAGGAAAGGGCCACCGGGGAGGTTTTAGTGGGTAAGAACCCCACATAACCGCCGCCTTCCCCCCAAAAGGCGGGGTATCTTTGTAAAGATTTCCTCTCCGTCAATAAATGATTAATGTTTTATTGCCATAGCCAATTAGTCGTTCCTGAAATCAAGTGTTGTCTAATCAAATTATCTAACAATAAATTTCTTATAGCTTCATACTTAATACATTTTTTCCAAATTGATATGAATATCATTCACTTCACCACAAACAAATTTATATGCTGTCTATTTTTTATGGGTTATAAACTAGAGCTTGACTATCCACCTGATGTTAAGGTGATATAGTCGAAAGGTACACGATAGTAAGTGCCTATTCACTAATACTCTTGAAGGCTCCCACGTCGTACTTGGAAAGACTGACGCCGACTTGTTCCACTCTATTGCTGTACGACGAACGATGACTCAAATCGCTTCGTTCCGACGCGGGAACATCGACTATACTACAAAGGGATATCAACGGATACGGAAGCTTGGTACAGATTAGTAATATTTTTACGCATCGATGCAATGGTATTATCCATGTGGCAGGGTCACAGGATGAGTGTGGAGAATTGATACAATATCAGCGTCCATACGTCCGATATGTTGGATGCATTCACTGAAATTTTCATTAAAAAATAATTTAGTTGATAACTCTAGTACCATAATATTGACGCTATTTTTTTATTGTTCTTTTTTATTATGGAACAACAAGCAAATACCCAATTATAAGCTTCCTAAAGAAAATATCATTGAAGATACCCTATACACTTTTTTTACCTTATTTCAAACAAGTGTATTTACGAGTCAAATCAAAAACCGACTTAAAATCGTATATATGGGCGCAAATCGCCTAGTATCGAAAATACTGTTTTGATTTATCATTTTAATCAAATTTGGAATAACTACGCATTAAATAAAAGTTCAGCGCCATCTGTGATGGGACTGTGTAAGAACGATATTTGTTCATACGAAATTAACGTAATCATGTTAAATAAATCATTGAAAGTTGTGTTAAATTCATTTACATATTTATTGTGAATATTTAACTATATTTCATTAATTATTTGTAGTTATTTTATTTGTTTGTTACAAAGGAAGTCAAATATTCCGTAACGGTTTAACTTATTGAGAGATCAATATAAAAACGACTGTATTTTGTAATAACGTCACATTATCGTACCGACCGTCGTGATACGACAAGCAAGCCGACATTATCGTACCGACCGTCGTGATACAACAAAGCAAGCCACATTCTTGTACTGACCGTCCTGATACGACAAAGCAAGCTGAATCTGGAGTGTGTATTTCATTATGGATTTCGACAACGAAACCCCTGGCGTAACGCCGACATATACTTATAACGAAATAGAATTAATCAGAAGCAAATTTTATCAAATTACCCTTGAAGGACATCCTGTCTAATAAAAAATGAATAATCGTCCATTTGTCGCGCATATACTTAATGCAAATTATATGGTTTTCTCATGCATAGTACCTTTGTCAAAACCAAATTGAAATGGGACCACACGACAAGGTCTAATGTAAAAAAAGAATAACTCAAAAGTTAAGAGGTAATGAACATAAAAAAAATACAGACGAATTGAGAACCTCCTTTTTTGTAGGTTGAAAAGGAGAAGTTTTTAATAGCGTATTTTTTTCGTTTTATCGGTGAATGTACACCACTAGTCTATGGTCAATTTTAATGCACTATATGTACAACCTTGCATAACAATCGTATTCATTGACGCATGTCCCCCTACAAAATTTGTTGCACTGAACCATTTGTGACCGGCCTACCGAAACCGTTTCCAACGTTATTTTATTTAGACAAAGAGTGTATAACTCAACCTATAGAACACTAAATGTTAATATTAGTTAACGCTTCCCGAAGTAGCACTCAAAGTTAGTTTAGCTTAGTTAACCCTCGGGGCGTGCTCTCCTAAGAGCACAGTGCAGAGGGGCTCCGGTGCGTTCCACTGTAGATCCCGCAACCCCTCACCATGCACCGAGGAAGGGCCGCCGGGAAGGTTTTAGTGTTTACCTCACATAAGGTAAACACTAAACACTAAAACCGCCGCCTTCTGGGGAAGACGGCGGTTATGTGAGGCTATCTTGTTGAAGACTTCCTCCCCGTGGACAAAAAAAAACTTTAAATGTCCCTTTGATTATCCGTGAAATAGTAACCGACCGAGTCGTGGTACGGCCCTCTCGGGCGCCCTCGGATCGGAATGCTTACGCGTAACAGCAACCGTCCAAGCCGAGGTTACCCTTCACCCTTGTGACGAGTTACTAACGATAGAGATTCAGGCTGTGCCACCTCTCAATCCGAGCAGTCAAGGCAAGCTTTTCTGGCAAATGGCTCGGAAGATAAAGACGCTAGCTAAATTAAATATATTGTGCATGATGACAATTAAATATCCTTAAAATAAAGCAAAATATTTTTATTATTTTTTTTATATTTTATTTAAAAACATAAACTTAAACGAAAAAGGATACAGTATTTTTCATTAAATGTTATTTCCATACATGTGGCGATATAATAAAATCCAAATAAAATTAAAAAATGACCTAGAATTTTTTTCTAAGAAACGTGAAGTCTGCCAATCCGCACTAGGGCAGAATAACGGGCTATGCCCTTATAATCTGTTTACATAGAAGACCTGTGCCCAGCAGTGGGACATATTTAAAGGCTGTAACTGTTAACATTGTTGTCTGTAAATCCATATGCTATCAATTTTTATTTACGTTACGCAATTCCGAAAAGATTCGCTCACAGTTGTTTGTTGAGCATGAGTCAACATGGCTCGCATTCGATTCCCACACTCGATATTTAACAATGCACGCGGTAATAAGACCCGTATTATAACCGCGTTAAATTATTTTGATACAATCTCTTTATCTACGAGCTTAAACTCGTTATTATAATAACATTGCTATAAATTATCTATAAGTAAGATCAAGTTAGCTTTTGTTTCTCGTCATGCACCGAGGAAAGGGCCACCGGGGAGGTTTTAGTGGGTAAAACCCACATAACCGCCGCCTTCCCCAGAAGGCGGGGTATCTTGTTGAAGATTTCCTCCCCGTTAACAAAAGCTTTTGTTACTACCCTGAACTACAGGGCTGTGTCTGTAGTTCTGTGAATGTAGTTCTCAAGAATAAGACCACGGTAACCCCTGCCTGTCGTAGAAGGCGACTAAAAGGGCCCTCGGGTTCACTGGGTGACAAGGGTGGGAGCCTTTGTCGCCAAGCCCGTGTCGCTTTGCACTGCGAGAGTACAGGGGGGGAGGGAGTAACATCGGGATGTGCTCTCCTTGAGCACATTGCAGAGGGGCTCCGGTGCGTTCCTCTGGAGATGCCGGAGCCCCTCACCATGCACAGAGGAAGGTCCGCCGGGGAGGTTTTAGTGGGTAAAAACCCCACATAACCGTCGCCTTCCCCCCAAAAGCCGAGATATCTTTTTTAAAAACATTTCATCCCTGAATTTAGCTAACAATTCAGCACTGAGAGCTTCGTTCCTGACGCATTCCAACAGTACGTGATGCACGTCCTCTATACTCCGCATTCCATTCAGTTTGGTGAAGATGTTTTTTTCATTAGAAATTGGAAACTGTTTGATGGAATATGCCCAGAACGAAGTCTGAGAGCGGTTACAATATCATTTTTTGCAAATTTTCGAACCATAGGAAACGGCTGAACAAAGGTTGGATTGTTTTGAATACGGTTTTAGATACAATGATAATTGAATTTTAATAATTTGGTTTCACAATGAAATGTCATTGGCAAATAAGAGACACAGTATCCTGACTGTTCATATTATTTGTCTCGTGCCTATTCAATCACGTCACGGCTCCCTCTCCTTAATGATGGCTAAGAAGGATATGAATTCTCGGACGTGCGGGCCTACTGCAAACATATATTTTAAATTAGCACTTGTCAGCGATTTCGTCTGCAAGGACTCATATCATATAGTTGATAGCATTGAAATAAAACCAGTTGTATTTTGGCGTAAAATTTCTTTACGCACGCTTCACTGTGTGGTGTAACTGAGTAAGCTGGTGAATGCATTACGAAAATTGTGATCGGGTGAGGCGAACGGAATTTGAGTGGGAAATATGAGTCAGTAAAGACAGAAAGAAAGATAGTTTGTTTTTATGGAAGAACTACACAGTTGGCCAGAGAGGCTGCTTCACCGGATTGAGAGGTGGCATAGCTCTTAGGTCGCTTAGTCTGAACCTCTGGAAAGATAGTTATTAGTTAGTTTCGTATATCTAAGACAGAGCGCGCTTTTCTGTCTCTCTTGAACAATCATGTACATATTATACATTACATATAGAAGGGGTAAGCCCCTTCAGTATTGGTAAGCCAGAAGTTTTACTTCAGTCGTGTAGTCTCCCGACACTTAAAAGACAAAGCGTCCATTCGCGATCGTCGGAAGTTGCGAAAAATCCTTGCGCGATATAAGTATTTTATTAAAACCCCATCCCCTTGATAAGATTAGGAGCGTTGCTGGAGTTTCTTCGGCCACTTCTTCTCCCAGCGCTAACGCTTCCCGAAGTGGCATATAAGTTAGTTTAGCTTAGATTGTCCCAATAGAGTAAATAAAATAGATACCGACCGAGTCGTGATTCGGCCCTCTCGGGCACCCTCGGATGGCTGGTAACGCGTAAAAATAATAAGCGTCCAAGCCGAGGTTACCCCTGACCCTCAAAAAAACCGACACTGGCACGGCAAAAAATCTAAACGGTCCAAATGCTGTTAGGAAAATACTCTGACTTTCCCATTAAGGGTAGTGTCGTCGTGACAAAACAGTTTTTTTAATAAGTTTGTAATTCTATTTATGTGTAAGCCGATACCGCATAGAGGGATACATGAATGCTTATATCATTATGAAACCTATCCAGTGCTCAAGTGTACTGAACAACACCTGAAACGATATTGTAGTGGTCTAGTCAAATACCTATAGGGCTTGTGCAAGGGAGAATAAGACACAGACATTTTATTAATGACATCATACAAATATATTACATACAGAATATGAAACACATACAAAAACCGTGTGGTGGGACACCAGATAGGAAAGAAGTTCCTTATTATAGGACAAATATATTCAACTTCTCACTCCTCACTACAAATATATTCAAATTCGAGATATAAGTAACAATCACTTTACAGATTTATCTTAACACTTTTTTCTTATTCACAATGATTTATAAAATTTATAGTTAATAATAGCGCCATCTATCTAAAATTCTCAAAACCAAAAATCTTACGCTTTTATTTAACGTTACGTAACGCCCTATAAGGAACTTCGTTCCAAAAGAAAGTAAAATAAGAAATACAGTTGAAGAAAGAATAATTCTTAGCACTGAACTCGCTTTTGTTTCCGGACTGTTCACAAATTCAAAACAAAAGATGTCCTATTTAACAAAGCAATTCATTTGGCTACACTACTGCGTCTTCTAGCAGTCGTCCATTATTTTCGGCGCGATATACATTGCCTGTTTGTCACGGGAATCATTTATAAAATAAATAATTAAAATAAAATAGCCTTTATTTGCTACTACAAATAACATACACATTAAAAAATTTAATTTACAGGCCATTAAGGCGTAGGCCTCTCCCAAACCTCTCCATCTTTGCCTATCCCGTACTATCTGCATCCACTGGGATCCACATATGTCTTTAAAGACATCTCTCCACCTTTTAAATAAAAGAGGAAGACCTTCCTTTTTTTCTCTTTTTTTCCAGTGGCACCCACTCTGTTAGTCGCTTTGCCCATTTTGTTTTCCATTCTACATACATGTCCTGTCCAGTGCCATTTTAGTAACCTTAGTCTTTTCTGTGCTTCTACAATTTTTGTTCTGTTTTTTATAGTTTCGTTACTTATTTTTTCTGACTGTTTTATTCTTAGCATGCGTCTTTCCATTTTACGTTGACATATAGAATTTTTTTCTCCATCTTCTCTTCGGGAATAATTTAGTAATTCCTAATTGCATTGCTCACGGCAATTTTCGACTGACTTCAACGAAAGGTCTTAAATTTGTCTGTGCTATTTTTTATATCTGTGCACTCTGTCTGGCACCGTTAAATCTAAACTGATTTTGACATTTTTTAGGTCCCATTTTGATATTGCTAATTGTAAAAATTGTATAGAAGAATGATTATCGATTGAGATATTGGTAGGTGTATTACAATCAGTCTTGATAACCTCTAGTATTATAATTGTGACACATCGGAGAGCATCCGTCCGTAGAAGCGTTTATCCGTCTCTGACGGTAAGACATTTGCAATTTCTGTTCCTGTGACTATTTCTCTTACTTTCACTTCATAGTTACTCGTATAAATATACTTGTTTGGTTGCTTATGTCAGTTACTAACGAAAGAAAGAAAGAAAAAATATTTATTGAGTAATAGATTAACATATTAAAGAAATATATTTACGAGCAAAAACAAAAACCGACTTCAAATCGAATCAAACGTTAAACGCTATTACGCACGGACGCCCTCTTTGTATTTCCGAATTATCGTAGGAATATTAAGTAATAGAATAAATCAGAATGTAACCAAATTCTCATCAAATATATCTTGATGTATATCATTTCTAATCAAAAATGAATAATCGAAATTGATTGTCGTGTTATTGTGGTATTCGTTAAATTGTTATCATTTGTGGCGCACATGCTTGATGCAGATTTAAGACTTATTGCCTGCTTCTTATGTCTTTGTCAGAATTGGACCAAATTTAAATGAGACCACACGGGAAGCAGCAGCTTTCAAATAAGAAATCATCAAAATTGGTTCACCTAGTTGAAAGTTATGCTGTAACAAAAATTAAAAAAATAGAATAGAATAGAATATTTATTTATAAACACAGATTTGGTTACACTTAAAAAAATTACACAAACCAAACGAACATACATGTAACCATTGCAGCACATATTGTTGGTACACAGTGACCCCCAAACTAGGCAAACGCTTGTATCTTGGGAGCCAGAGTTGCGCTGTGGAGTTAGCATTATTGCACAAAGTAAAAAAACTATTTTTTATAATTTAATTAATAAATTGTTATATATATATATGTGTGTGTTTGGCCAATTATATATATACAGGCGCGTGTATACATTATATATTATTACATTATATTATATATTATAAAATACACACGAATCGAGAACCTCCTTCTTTTGAATTCGGTTGAAAAGTAATTTAAAACGATAGACGTTCTTCAATTTATGAAATTTTAGTAACTATCGTCGATCTTTGTCTATCCGGCTAGTGTTAAAAATTAGTTCTTAAATTGCCGAGATAACTGTCCGTTGAGAAACGCAATAAAACCCCACATTTGTGTCGTCTTAGCAGGAAGCGAGCGATACTGATAATACTGTCCAGCCTCCCACGTCGATTGCGTATATTGCTTTTCTACTATGCCGGTTATCAACTATGTTGTAGTAGTGAAGCCTGTAATTTGTTCAATGTTCATACTATCGCCGGGGGTTCGATGTCTTTTATTTATTTATACTTTACTAGCGGTGTTACCATGTAAATAAAAGAAGAAAAAAAGAGGGGTAACCTCAGCTTGGACGCCTACTATGTTACGCGTAAGCATTTCGAAGGCCGAACCACGACTCGGTCAGTTGCTATTTCACGGATAATCTAAGGGACTGTCGGATCTCGTATTGATCTTAAGTGGATATGCAGTCGTGAATGGTAAGACGCACTAGCTTGGTAAATCAAGGCAAAACAAGCCAAAGCCAAACAAGAGCGGGTTCAGAGTAACTTAAATAAGGTCGACTAGGTCGTCCTCTATCGTCACTTATCTTGCATCATAAATGATTTTACGAGTACGTCTTCGTCAGAATAGCAAAGTAAACAAGGAATTGGAACTACAAATGTTTGACACAACTGTCCATTGAAACTAGTCTGGTAAGACTGGTGTCGAGTTAGCAATTAACGTCGTAATGGTTCTGAATCTGAGCGACAGTGGGTCAGTCTGAACTGGTTTGTTTACCAGAGCTTAGACACACGCATTCATCATTAGATCAGGTAATGCGAGCCTTTATAATAGAATATATTAGAAAAATCATTTATTCGACATAAGAGCACAGAATCGTAACAAGAAAAATGAGAAAACAATGTATTAATTTTAATTTATTTCGTTTTTGTTCTATTTTCCAACCGACTTAAAAAAAGGACGAGCTTCTCTATTCATATGAATGTTTTTTATTTTTGTTACCTCATATTTTCGACTGGCTACACCGATTTTGATGATTTTTTTTTGATTTGATAGGTGATGCTTCCAATTTCCAACGTCATAATAGCAGTCTTATTTTAGATTTTGCATCAAATTGACAAATGGATCTGTGATGTATGAATTAAACCTTTGTAGTTAAAACTTAGTATACAGAACGACTCAACGACCGGCAATTAGACTTCTTCCTCGGGG
Source organism: Meandrusa payeni (assembly GCA_029286785.1). NCBI lineage: Eukaryota > Metazoa > Arthropoda > Insecta > Lepidoptera > Papilionidae > Meandrusa > Meandrusa payeni. Next base: position 6,901,554 of record JAGSMX010000023.1, read on the forward strand.
GACTTCTCCGACGCGGAAGCATTAGACATAGACATTTATTTATTGGCATCACAATACAAAACACATCACAGACAGAATATAACACACATTAAAAAAGAATGAAAAATAGATAAAACACAGTTAAAGTTACACGGACAAATAATACAAAACATATGACGCCAATATCGGACACCGTCTCAGCATATGCTGTCGTTAGGATCCGACAGCCATTAGTGGACACCACACTCTCTCTCTCGCTAAACCGGAGCAAAGCCCGCGGCCTGTCTTTCCCTCATAAATAAGTTATAGAATTTAATACTAAATACTCTTGGCATCACACTTACGTGTTGGACACACGCTTACTAGGATGTGCCTAGGAAGTCCTTCGAGTAGAAGTGGTCTTATTCTAATAATGTATATTATCACTTATTATAAGTCAACATCACGTCAACCGATTTCGTTGGTTGATTTTTATTGGTAAGTTTGGTTTTGGGCGACAAGGGTGGGGGCCTTTGTCGTCCGCCAAGGTGGACCCGGGAAGAAGGCGACATCGGCTGGACCATGTCGCCTTGCACTGCGAGGGCACAGGGGGAGGGAGTAACGTCCCCCGGGAAGTGCTCTCTTTAGGCACAGTGCAGAGGGGCTCCAGGTGCGTTCCACTGGAGATCTCGGAGCCCCTCACCATGCACCGAGGAATGGCCACCGGGGAGGTTTCAGTGGGTAAAAACCCTACATAACCGCCGCCTTCCCCTAGAAGGCGGGGTATCTTTTTGAAGATTTCCTCCTCGTTAAAAAAAAAAAAAAAAAAAAAGTTTGGTGAAAGCTTGGTTAGGTTCTGATTAATTCTATTTCGTAGTATTCCTACGATAATTCGGAAATATAAAAGGTTGTCCGCGCGTAATAACGTTTAACATGTTATTCTGATTGAATATTTGATTGTTAAATGTACTTGTTTAAGAAAACAAATTTCCTCAATGCCCACGTCTGGCAAAAATTCTATATGTCAACGTAAAATAGAAAGAAGCATACTAAGAATAAAACAGTCAGAAAAATAAGTAACGAAACCATAAAAAACAGAACAAAAATTGTAGAAGCACAGAAAAGACTAAGGTTACTAAAATGGCACTGGGCAGGACATGTATTTAGGATAAATAACAACAGGTGGACAAAACGACTAAGAGAGTGGGTACTTGGAAAAAAAAAGAAAATAAGGAAGACCGTGTAAAGGTGGAGAGATGTCTTCACAGACGAGGATCCCAGTGGATGCAGATAGCACGGGATAGGCATACATGGAGAGGTGTAGGAGAGGCCTATAGATATTATTTTAAAGTGCATTTTATTTTGTAGTAGCAAATAAAGGTATTTATTTTATTTAAGATAACAATTTGTGCAACAATTGAAATATCCTTTGCGAATGTCTTAGGAAATTTGTAACGTAGGTTTGTGAATAATTCGCCAAGATCTTATTCGGATTATCTCGTGGGTGTTGGTATTTACGTATTCATTCTCAACCTGTTGTTACTTAACATTCAACGCTGTAAGCAATAAATTTTAGCCTTAGCCCTTCCTGTTTGTTCCACAAAGTGACTATTAAATATCTGTTCCTGAGTTCAATTGCTGCGGCCCGCGGTGTCACTCGCAATTAAAAATTTAATTATATCTAAAATAAAAGTAGTCTAAGTTATTACATCAGGTATCTCCCAGTGAAAGTGCTGTCAAAATCGATCCAGCAGTTCCCCAGTGATTGAAGAGAAAACAGACAGACAAACAAAAGTTGTAAAAAATGTTATTTTATTTTTATCTAGAAAAGATTGCTAGCAATCATTTGATTTTGTAACATTCTTGTTAACCATTCCAACTAAGCTTAAGCTTGTGCTAGGAGATGATTCACGTTCGCCTCCTTCTGTGAGACGGTCATGTCCCAGAAGGAGGCTGACGAGCGGGTCAGGGAGGGGAGCGCAGAGGCTCCCCCCCTCCGCAGGCGACGTCTCGGGGTGCGCAGAAGGCGTTACGAACGCCTCCTCTGCCTCCTCCTGGCGCCCCCGTAATCCGAAGCGGGGCCAGGATGGGTACCTGGCCCCAGCATGCTTCGGCGTCGTCGGGACTTCTCTGAGTGCCGGAGAAGTCCCCTTTGAGGATGAAGTCCGGTCTTTGCCGGGACCGGCCGGTCGTTGGGGTGTCCTGTCGCTGACAGATCCGGGGCACCCCGTTTATAACGGCTGATGGCATTCGCGGAAGGTTTAGTGGGTTGGGGCTGCCCAGGCCGAGTCCAACACATCCCTCCGGGCCCACCCAGGGTACCGGAGGATGGTCTATAAAAAGATTCCCCCGCGTGAACAAAAAAAAAAGAGATGATTCACGTCAATAGTTGAATGGTGGATTCGAACCACCTTACGAATCGCAGACCGAACCCTAAACCTACTATTGACGTTACTTGTCTAAGTTAGGTATCAAGTCGATTGCTGTTTCCCAGCATGGAAGCTGTATTAAAGAAATCCACTATCCAAAGAACGCGTCGCGCGGCGCGAATGAGTCGGCACGCTAAATTCCCTCCCTATTAATAACCAAAATGGGCCACACCGAAATTGAAGCGAGCGAATTCTCCGCGTGTGGTGTATTGCTCCATACAATCGTATATTGCTGGATATCTTAACGCTCTGCTTCAATTACGTGCGGGAATATTGTAGTTTGTAGAGAGCCATGCTAGCGCAGTGCCCGGGCGGTCGCCGCAAGTGGCATAGTATACTTGCAACCCGAATTCGATCCCGGTACCGGCACCAATGAACTTGCTTGTTGTAATTTTAAGTGCTGATTTACTACGTGTTTCTCGGTGAAGGAAAACATCGTGTTTTCCAGAGAAAATCTTTCTATCCCCGCCCATCTATTTAGCTATATATGTCTCTATTTATTTATTTATTTATTTATATTTATAAACTCTTTATTGTTTACACTTATGAAATAAAAAAAGAAAATATAATTAAAATGCATAAACAATGGGCGGCCTTATCGCTAAAAGCGATCTCTTCCAGGCAACCCTTCGATGGAGAGGAATAAAAAGAAGCGGCGGGAGTTTATAAAAAGTAGATATACTTAAATACTGATAATAAATATTTACATACATACATATAATATAGGTATAAATATATATATATATATATTATGAAAAGATAAAAAGGTGTGTAAAAAGTATTACGTATAATATATTTACATATATATCATAACAGTATAAATGATGTTAGGTGGACTTGTCTAAGTAAAACTTTTTAACTTTGATTTTAAAAGTATTTATCGTTTGTGATTTCCTAATGGCCACTGGAAGAGAGTTCCACAGACGGACACCGCGTACAGTAAATGAGTTGCTGTAAAAGTTGTGTATGTATATTTATTTTTTGATACGTATAATATTTATGGTTATATTTTAAATTTATTGATATGTATGTATGTTTATTTATGTATTTGTTACCGGAAATGTATGAAAATCAAGGAAGTGTATACAAATCCTAGGAAATGTGTAATAATATTTTTTTATTATAACACTTATTGAGACAATCGGGTAACAGTCGTACCGTAAAATAATAATAATATGCATTATTTTTAATTATAATATCAATTATTATTATATAAAATAATAGCACGTCGTATCGCCGCAATAACCAATAATTCTTTCTAGCAGTTGTTTTTGCCGTAGAAACTTCTTCAATTAACTCTTTATAACGTTCATCTTAGAGCCGTGGTAGCTCAGTGTCCAGGCGGTTGGCTCTTGTTGCATAGTACGCTAGCAACCCGAGTTCGATCCCCGGTGCCGGCACCAATAAATTTGTTGTTGCAATTTTATGTGCTGATTATCCACGCGCTCGGCGGTGAAGGAAAACATCGTGAGGAAACCTACATGTCTTAGAAAAATTTTCTAAGGCATGTGAAGTCTACCAATCCGCACTAGGGCCGCGTGGTGGACTGTGCCCTTATACTCTCTTTACAGAGAAGGCCTGTGCCCAACAGTGGGACATATATATTATATATATAAAGGCTGTAACTATAACTATAACGTTCATCTTCAATAAAAGCCGTGTTTTTAGCGTTTCTTAATATTCTTAATGACGCCAAAGTCAAATTAAAAAAAAAAGTCAAAGCCAAATTTTAGGAATTATATACATTTTCTAGGAATTGTATACAATGACGGATTACATACATTTCCGTTAACATATACTCATATATTGTCATATACATATTTTGTCTCTCATTCAACACCAGCCTAATCTGGCAGGGTATTCCTTTTGGCATAAAGTCCGCTTTTTGTACACTTTTATTTTCTGCAAATAAACATTAAATAAATAACACTAACCTAGATCATAAATTAATCATAAAACTTTTATCAAAGATGCTATAGATACATATGTTTATAGAGGCGGCATTTTTATTGCTTGCGATTTTTACAGGACATATTTACTTAACCCTTCTTTGCATGGTGAGGGAAATTTCAATCATAATATTTAGTCAACAAAAAGATACTCAAAACCCTTGTACTGTAAATTTGTTGTTGCTGGAAACATTTTAAGCGACTATTGCGTACAACAAAACGCAGTTGTTAAAAAATAGCAAACATCACTGTCAATTACCAGGCCTAGAACTTGTCATTCCGCTGTTTGTTGTGACAGGAAAAAAGGAGCGAGATTTTAGTTTGTTTTATGGAAATAAACGGATATATAAAATACAGTAAAAGTGAAAATGAGTGGAAATAAGGTTTGTTTTCATGTTTTTGTTGTTTTATGTACAATTTATATCAAAACACTGTAAATAAATTTCTCAAAACTATGTGATGGAAATTTACATCTCTATGCAGTAATTTCACTTGTAATGTATGGCAAACATTTTTTGTAATGTTTATTTTATGTTGTTTTTTAAGGAAACTTGAATGAAAGAGATATTGAAGATTATCTTAGTAAGTTACAAGGCGGTTGGCTCTCAGAAGATGACCTCGATGACCAAGATTCCGATGATGAAAACCGCGATTCTGTTGAAGTTATAAGAGTGTTGCAGGAGGAGAACGACGATGATGATGATGGGGATGATGTGGATGAAACTGCTGACATTGATCCTCCTCTTGTAGAAGCAGAAGATCAAGAACCCTCAAACAATCAACCCTGGTGCAACAGGAAATGTTGTAGTTCGTTTACTTCGAGGAGTGCCAAGAAAGCAAAACCATATCATATACTTTGATAATTTTATACATCTTTGCCATTGGTAGTTTTTAGCTAAATCAGGCATTCACACAGTGGGAACTGTGCAACAAAACAGGATTCCAAATAACAAACTTCCAGAGAAGAAAAACTTCATGAAAAATCTATGCCCAGAGGTAGTTTTGAGGAAAGTGTCTGTGCATGATGGTATTGATTTGAGTTGTGTGGCTTGGAAAGATAATAAAATAGTAACCCTGCTATCTTCTTATGCTGGAGCATTGCCTGTAACTAAAGTCAATAGATATGACAGGACAATAAAACGAAAAATTGATATTACTTGCCCATTTATTGGCCAAGAGTACAATAAACATATGGGAGGAGTAGATCTCATGGATAGCTTTTGGGCAGAAATCATATAACAATAAGGTCTAAAAGTGGTACTTGCGTATATTTTATAATTTATTCGATCTAGCTATTATAAACTCTTGGATTATATATAAAAAATGCTCAAGAAAGAGGTGAACCCAAAAAGAGTCTACTTACAATGGCCCAATTCAGAAATGAATTGGCCTTTGTGCTATGCAACAGAGGACCCACCAAAGACGCTAAAAGAGGTCTTCCTAGTACCAGTTCACTAGAAGAGGAATTACTATCAAAAAAAAGAAAAGGTTCTCCAGCACCACCACCTCCAAAAGACATAAGAAAAGATGGTGCTGAACATTGCCAACAGTAGGTGGGTCACTCCGGTGCAAATTTCCCAAATGTAAAGGCTATTCCACAATTTCGTGTAGTAAATGTGGCGTCAATTTGTGCTTAAATAAAAATAATAATTGTTTTTTAAATTGTCATAAAGAAAAAAGAAGATTGAGTAAACAATATTTTTTTATTTATTTAGTACTGAGCCAAATATGTGACAATGCATGATGATGTAAATTTCCATCATATTGTTTTTACATAATACATATTTTATTTACATTAGGATTTTTAAATATTTTTCCTTTAATCTAGAGCATTAATTACATCACCCTGATTTATTTTCAAAAATAGCAAAATCATGCAAAAGAAGGGTTAAGCGTCCATTTGCACGAGTAATTTTTATATTTGTCACAATAACAGCGACGGCGGCCAGGTCATTGGACTTTATCTAGACTCATGAGTACTAGATTGCCTAAAGCTGGGTTTATATAGTTTTTTTTGTGCTACAATTAACTGTCGATTCATTACTACTTCGATAACTTAAACTTAAAAGTTAAAGTTACCGCCTGTATATAGTACTTATATTATTGTTTTGTTCTTCCAAAAGAAAAAAAAACAGATCGTAGGTCAAATCATAAACCAATGTGCTATATATAATAATCCTAGTGGAATAAACGCAGACAGCAATTAATGTCGTAGGCCATTCTCTGCCAGTGTAGTCTTGACTCGACTGCTACGACTTTTTTTTGAAAGAAGCTGGGTACTTTATTTCTTTTCACGCTTGCTATTGAATCTAGTGTATCTAATCTAATGGACAATAAAAGAACTTGAAATGAGATACGAGTACGGAGCGACATAACAAAGAGGAAAGTGTAAAAGTGAATGTGGTCGAGATAAATCATTTTTATTGTCATTCTTGGACCGTCGCACTTTCACGTTTCCAATTCACATTAATATCTAATAATGATACTCACTCGATATCCGTTGGATACGAATTTTTTATTCGACAAGTCGACGATCGTATAATGGTGGCTCAGATCGCAGCCGGCACACACAATCCCATACTACCATCGACAAAGTAACGGATGTAAGATTGGAGAAAAAATCAAATGGATATACATAAAAATTAAAAATGTGACAAAAAATATGTACTTACATAGATCTAGAAAAAGATAGATAGACATATAAAAAGGTCAATTTAAAACGACGCTTCTCAGGGACAGAAACTAGATTTGTTACGACATAAAAAACTGACAAAACGGAAGCTCATTGGTACAAGACAACCGATCAGATTTTTTGTTCTGTCGCCATCCAAACGGCCGCAGCAGTAGATTCATCCCTCCCGCCGCATCCTCACCACGCCGCAACCGTGGTTCGGCAGCGCTTAGTCGCGGGTGATTGGGAGAGAGGCAACGAAACACCAAAACTTCCCTTCCCTAGCGATTCCACCCCGGCCACGGAGGGCAGACAATCATCCTCCGTAGACCCTCCACACATTCGTGGAGGTTCGTAGTAATGAATGCAGAAACATTTAAAAAAATCTTCTTTCCCTTTTTTTGAAGTCGGTTGAGATACTAGCTGTAAGTCTAATGATTACCCACGAATTGAGGCTTTTTCTATCACGGTAGCTTAAACCATAATAGAGGAGAGACATGTAAACCCAGCAGTACGCTATTCGGCACACATTAACGTCCATCGGTAGTTCGCTGATGAGGAAACCTGTTGTGCGCCTTTAATAGAACGATCGCGGCACTAACTAGTGATGTGCGGGCAGTGCTCGATAGCTCCGCTTTGGAATTTACGATAACAACTCGACTTGAATATCGACTGCCCTCCCCATTTGGTAACCAGTTTCTTGTTGGCTTGTTTAACAGCTCTTTAAGGGAATGCGAACGTAAACATGGGTATAACTATTATTACGTACACATATTTTAGCGCGGCTTTATCTTTGTGTTGCTTTAATTGTATTATATTAAAAAAAAAATGATATTTTATCACAAAGGCTTTACTCTTATAACGTAAACAAGAGAAGTATAAATTTGAGGTTGAATAAAGTTGTATTAAGTATCTCGGATGTTAAATTCCATAAGACAATAGACTTCTTTCTGATATGTACAAAGACTTGATCTATAAGACAGATACGCATCTGACACATCTCGGCATGGTTTTTTTGGAGTAAACTACGCTGATCAGCGAGGAGTCTACAGTTTCACCGGGTTTTTTGCGTTCTTAATAGTATTATTTTTATAAGTAGCGCAAGAGCTTCCTCTTTGTATTTTAGAATTGTCGTAGGATTATTACGAAACACAAGTACATTTCAAGTACAGCCTTTCTAATAAAAAAGGAATTATCAAAATCGGTTGGCATGATATCGAGTTATTCGTCCATTTGTCGCGCACACACTTAATGCAAATTTAAGACTTTTTCTTCTCTTTCTCATGGATGCCATTGTCAGAATTTGACCATTTTTTTTGTTAACGGGGAGGAAATCTTCAAAAAGATACCCCGCCTTCTGGGGGGAAGGCGGCGGTTATGTGGGGATTTTACTCACTAAAACCTCCCCGGTGGCCCTTTCCTCGGTGCATGACGAGGGGCTCCGGGATCTCCAGTGGAACGCACCGGAGCCCCTCTGCACTATGCTCAAGGAGAGCACGTCTCCCCCAGACCAAATTTAATTGGAACCAGGCGTTAGTTCATTGTTGTAGCTGTGTGTTGAATTATTTAAGATGGCGTACAACCTTTGTTAAAATATTCTTTATAAAATTATTCTATATTCTTATCGACACCTTATTTGCAGTGACAGTTGGCATCACTAGCGTGAAATTCGACAGTGGCTCGCGTCCCGCACGCGTCGCCAATTGTTCACTAAACAATGTAGGGGCGTCCACAATGTGTTCGCATTATAATAACTTCGTTTGTGACATTTCGTTAGTCTCCTGTCAGGTTCCCTGTTCATAATAGAATGAATGAAAGAAACGATAATGCGGGTGATATGTTTATTCAATTATGTGCAGCTGTTCAAATTTTAATATTACTTTGTTGATTTTAATCTATATAATATGAATAACACGACTCAGTCAGGACAACTAACGCGATCAGAGTAACCACCGAAGCCGGGAATCGGAAGTAAGCGATCGCCTTAAATTACATAGCACGCTAGAAACCTAAGTGTGATCCCCGATTTCATAACTTCACAAATTATCCCATCCTCATCCCCTTTCCACCATCGGACTTCTAGACGCACTGCCGGATTTCATTTTTGTTGTAAACATCCCTCAAACCCGAACAAAGGTCTTTTCAAGAGCAGAGTGAATAGGCATTTACTAAGCTAGTGTGCCTTACCATCCAGGACTGCATTTCCACTTAACATCAGGTGGGATAGTAGTCAAGCACTTGCTTAGAAATTATAATAATAATAGAAATCCGCGCGTATCGTTGTATCAATGTTTCATCTGTCTCCTTTGATTTGATTTGAAGTCGATCTTCATTTTTACCCGTAAATATACTTTTATGTGACGCAACAGCCCTTGCAGTCCGTAGATTTTTTTACGAGAGAAGCTGCTTCACCGGATTGAGAAGTGGCATAGCTCTTAGGTCGCTTAAGCTGAACCTCTATCGCTAGTAACTCGACACAAGGGTCCCCCGGGTGAGGGGTAATCTCAGCTTGGACGGTTCAGTCCGTAGACAACTTATCTCGTGATGGTGTGCAGCTGTATACACGCCCTTTGTTTATTGCGGATGCGTATATGTAAGCGAATGAAGTTTTTCTATGAATCACATGTCGGCAGTAAGTTATTTCCTGTTAACTGTACTGATTCATTTACTTCGCATCAGATGCGAATTTAATTTGAATTACAGATTGAACAAACTTCGAGATATTGTGTATTGTATTTTCAATCTGCGTGGTTCGGAGCAAAACTTGACAACCAAATAAACAAGACCAGAAGGTAACTTACTACTGTGACAGGTATATCAAGCTTCTCGGCCCCAAGTGATAATGACCGCCGTAGAGTGTTCGAAACGTAAATAAATCAAAAATAGAGGTTCATGCTAAGCTATCATAATTTCAGCCGTAAAACATCCACTGCTGGAGATAGGCCTTTTTCTTTTTATTTTTGTTGACGGGGAGGAAATCTTCAGGAAGGCGGCGGTTATGTGGGGTGCTTACCCACTAAAACCTTCCCGGTGGCCCTCAGTGCATGACGATGGGCTCCGGGAGCTCACGTGGAACGCACCGGAGCCCCTCTGCACTGTGCTCAAAGAGAGCACGTCCCGGGGGGAGGTTACTCCCTCCCCCACTGTGCCCTCGCAGCGCAAGGCGACACGGGCCAGCCGATGTCGCTTTCTTCCCGGGTCCACTTTGGTGGACGACGCCCACCCCCTTGTCGCCCAGTGAACCCGAGGCCCCTTTTAGTCGCCTTGTACGACAAGCAGGGGATACCGTAGTCTTATTCTTGAGAGCCCAGAACTACAGGGCTGGACTGGAGATCGGCCTCCCCAACGATTTCCAAAAAGACCGGTTGTGAGCGGCTTGCATCCAAATGCGTCCTGCGGCCTTTATGAGGTCGTCAGACCACCTTGCGGTTGGCTAAGCTATATCAGCTGTAGCCACCTCTAAATCCGGCTAAACCGTGAAAGCCAGCTGCACTAGCTAATCTGTGTTTTAAAAAAATGTTTCTTTCAATTGATGCTAGTCTAATAACATAATTAGGATATTTAGTAAGCAAAAATACTTGTATCAGAAAATCTAGCTTTTCCATAGCATACTATATTTTTGTTGCTTTGGTACTATTTTCAACCGACTTTAAAACCTGAGGTAGTTCTTAATACGTCTGTATGTTTTATGTTTGTTACTGTTATGACGGTGCCAGACAAACATCCAGGTACCGTCATCTAACTACGCGTCCAACTCTTGAATTTGATTAATAATAATAAAAAAAAATAAAACCAACAGTAACATAGCTGTATTTTTTTTCTCTTTCTCCTTTTTTTCTTCATTTATTGTTTTCTTATTTTTTGTTATTATTTATTTTTTGTTAGTTTTATTATTAAATTTGTTGGGAGGTGTTATGACGGTACCTGGATGTTTCTCTGGCACCGTCATGATACGATTTATTGTGTCAGTCCCCGAATATATGCGATACGAAATGCAACTTGTCTATTATTCTCCCGAGTATTTACTAGTTACCTCATAACTGTCGACTGGGTTAACCGAATTTGATGATTCTTTTTTATTTGAAAAGTGGTGCTTCCCGTGTGTTCCCATGTGCCAATTCTGCCGTGAGAAAACCATAAAAGTCTTAAATTTGGATCAAGTATGTGCGCCAGTAATGGACGGATAACTCAATATCACGCCAAACGATTTCGATGATTATTTTTTAATAGAAAGGATGCATTACAACTGTAATTTGATGAAAGTTTGGTTACGTTCTGATCAATTTTCTATTTCGTAATATTCCTACGATAATTCAGAAATACACAGGTACTAACGTTTAATTCTGTAATTATATAACATTAAATCTAATTTTGTAATTCCTATTGTTCCAGGAGGACCAGCTCCAGAGTTCAGAAGACATAGACTGGTGCAGCCAGTCGTGCATCATGGCCGTACCAAGAGGGAAATATCCTCCACGAGGGACACTGTGAGTTCTATATACCAAATTAAAAAGAACACTCAAACAATCATTTACAATAATTTACAAAGCCAGTTACCATCCAGAACTGCATTTCCACTTAACATCAGATGGGATCGTGGTCAAGCACATGCTTTGAGAGTATTAAAATATTTTTTTTTTTATATGAAAAGTGGCAAACGAGCATACGACTCACCTGATCTTAAGTGATCACCGTCGCCCATGAACATCCACAGCACCAGAGGAGCTGTAGGTGCGTTGCCGACCTTTGAGATAGGAATAGGCTCGTTTCTTGAAGGTCCCTAAATCGTAAACGTTCGGAAACACCGCTGGCGACAGTTGATTCCACAAGTTGACAGTGCGTGGGAGAAAGTTACGCGAAAAACGTACAGTCGTTGAACGCCAACCATCAAGATGGTGGCGGTGGAATTTGGAATTCTGCCGAGATGTGCGGTAATGGAAATCGGTAGCTGGGATGATTCCGAACAATTCCTCAGAACACTCCCCATGGTAAATGCGATACAGGATGCAAAGAGAACCGACATCTCTTCGCAGACTCAGAGGGTCGAGTCGATCGGAAAGACCCTGATCGTCGACTATTCGACTTCATTGGTATGATTAAAAATAGTTTATCGTCTTCTTAAAGTGCCTCTCCGACAAGCGAAGGTTGGCAGTCAGTTCATGCGAATCGAAGGAGACGACAATCGCAATTCCGGTACATTCTATAGCAGCCATAATTTCCTGCCACGACCAATACTTCTTTTGCCTGCGACTCTGCCTATCAAGATAAGTTGAAGATCATATCTCTCGTGCCTAAGCACGTACTGACCGAGATACGACACTTTTCTTATCTCGTTGACTCGTAGAATCTCCTCATTTGTCACTTTTAAAGTCCGCAAAAAAAGTAGTTTATAATTGCATGCAAATAATTAATTACAATAAAATAATTAAAGATAACAGGATAATCAACACAGACTATAAAGGTCAGTTTTATTTTGACGTAATAAATATTATTTTAAATAATTTGAAAAAGTATTTTTTTTCACTGCAGCGTCTGTTACTGTCAACATTTTTTCATAGCCCTAAAGAAATATAACTTCAAAAAAAGAACATGGATCTTTTGAACGCGCGGTTTGACTGCCTCGCTACCGTTTATGATATAATTATAAAAATTATTAATAGATTTAACAAATTTATCGATAAATTAATCGATTGGAAATCAATATTATAAAGCTGACAACACCTATTTAAAAAATATTAATGTCAATACACAAGTAATTCCATCATGGCGTATGTTTTTGTGATATTTGTATTAATTTGTTTGAGTTAAAACTATTAACTTGTCGTAAAATGTCGAGTTCACCACGGGGATAGTATAGTTTTTCTATACTGAAACTGTTTGGATAGTATAGTTTTTCTATACTGAAACTGTTTTGGATTTTTGTATTAATAACTTCTTCATATACCACTATAAATATTTCATATTAAATTGGTCCATTAAACCACAAGCAGTTGAACGCGTAAGCTCTGTCACCGATTCACAAATTATAATTTACGATTATGTCCTAGCTAATATACCTATCAATATCTGGGCCGTGCAAATTGGGTCATGTATAAGCCCTTTTATTGTAGACACCATACTAAATTATTTACTAAGACACACTTATCGTTCAATTTATTTATTATTTTAACACTATATTAAGAACGACGAAACGAAAATATAACGTTATATTAAGAAGACCGAGTGAATTAACGAACTATACTCGTATATTTGTCAGTGTTGGGCAGGCCTTCTCTGTAAAGAAAGTACCAACTTCACATGTAGAAAATTTTATAAGGCCCCGAGTCTGTCATTTGCCAATGGCCTTACACTATGAAACCAACTTATTACAATTCAATTGTCATTGTGCCAAAAACCGCAATGTACTAATTAAATTTTGTATACGTAACTTTCAATTGAATTTTTATACAATTGTTATTTATATATTGGGAATTTGTCATTATGTGCGAGATTAACAAATAGCAACAATTGAAGCAATATCGGAGCGTCAGCGGTACACCATTGGAAAACCATAGTGGCACAACTGAGCCAGCAGATTAGTAAAAATCTTTTTTTTTGACGAGCTACACAGATTGGCCAGAGAAGCTGGCCTTGACTGCTTCACCGGATTGAGAGGTGGCATAGCCCTTAAGTCGCTTAGCCTGAATCTTTATCGCTAGTAACTCGACACAAGGGTCCCCCGGTTTTAAGCGTAAGCTTTACGATCCGAGGGCGCCTGAGAGGGCCGAACCAGAGATAATAATAAAAAACGGAAGTTTGTTCATTGATATAATGCTCAAGGTTCAGATTTCCTTACTATGTTTTCCAGTTCAGCACTGAAAATGTCCCAAACTAAATCATTGTCACCCTACATCTATCACACAACCGTTCACACTAACGCCTTATAAAAGACAAGGCCTTGGTTGCTGGCATGTAGATCTTTAGCGCATAAAGCCTTTAATTGTACGTAAATACTCGCGCTTCCGTTCGCCAATTAGAGCTACAGTCGCATCACTGATTTGCGATTTTGACCTTTACATATTAATTAGTTACTATATATAAGCTCTCCTTCCTTTTAACCCCAGCGGTGTAGACAGAGACAGCTTTTGTGGTTCGCTGTTATCAAGCTCATTAGGTCTGTGTCTGAAGATTTCTTTTATTTTTAGTATGAACAGAATGTTTGTCTGTATGTCCTTTATAGAATCGTAAACTATGCATTTGTTCCTGTCTTGTTCTTCAGCAAAGTGTTGTACATGAGTCTACGAAGGTTTCTGAGTTGGTACTGACAGATGGCGCCACTATCATGTCAATGAATTTCGTAAATTGCCGTGACAGGTGAATTGAAACTAAAATAGCAAACGAACAGCGAATGTCCCCCAATATATGTGTAATGTCTTTCCTTTAAATTTATTTTAGTTACTGGCGTAGTTACGAGCCGTGGTAGCTCAGTGTCCGGGCGGTTGGCTCAAGTTGCATAGTACGCTAGCAACCCGAGTTCGATCCCCGGTGCCGGCACCAATAAATTTGTTGTTGCAATTTTATGTGCTGATTAACCACGCGCTCGGCGGTGAAGGAAAACATCGTGAGGAAACCTACATGTCTTAGAAAATTTTTCTACGACATGTGAAGTCTGCCAATCCGCATTAGGGCCGCGTGGCGGACTGTGCCCTTATATTCTCTTTACAGAGAAGGCCTCTGCCCAGCAGTGGGACATATATATTTTATATATGAAGGCTGTAACTTTAACTATAACTGGCGTAGGGTACAGCTAGTATAAAATAAATCACAGTAAATAATTGCAATATACCTTCAAGGAGTACCCAATATCACTAATAGCAAGTTTAAGACAGTGAAAATGTAAAAATTGTCAGAGGAAAAGTGAAATTAAATATACAATATACAATTAGTTTAAAAAGTTAAGTTACAGACTTTATATATATAATATATGTCCCACTGTTGGGCGCAGGCCTTCTCTGTAAAGAGAGTATAAGGGCATAGTCCACCACGCGGCCCTAGTGCGGATTGGGAGACTTCACATGCCTTAGAAAAATTTTCTAAGACATATATTTTTTAAACGTTTCCAATGAGTTATGAAATAAGTCATTATCATTAATGTTTTAATTTTAAGAGCTGATAGAAGGATAGCGGATGCCGGGGCTGTTTCTCCATCGTATTTACTATGTGGAGTGTTCTAATGAATTGTTCGGAATCATTTCCATTACCGCACATCTCGGTAGAATTCCAAATTCCATCGAAACCATCTTGACGGTTCCACGGCTTTACGTAACTTTCTTCCACGTACTATCAACCTGATGAATCAACTGTCACCAGCGGTAGGTCTCATGTTATGTTCTTGGCATAGTACCTTGGGTTCAGGAGATAACCAGGGATAACCTTTAAACACCGTATGGAGGAATAATTGTTGATTGTGATAATCGGTAGATATGGCAATCCATGATGACGAAACAGAGAGTTGCAAGAACTTAAAAGAATAAAACACAGCGTCCGTGCGTAGTTTAATCCGTCACTGATTTGATTTGAAGTCGGTCTGTGCGTTTACTCGAACATATACTTGTAAAAGTCGGTCAATGCTAACTGAACTGTACCTAAATTATAGTCCACAGAAGAAGTTCGTACTTCATTGTGTAATATCCGTCGACGGATATTCATATCCGATGGCGAAACGCCTCCTGCGTAAGAACGGATGAATCCAATCCATGTGACCTCCATGATATTCCATTGCTGAGACAAAATATACATTTATATTATTTATAACTACCGACTAACTACAGAGCTGTGGTAGATCAGTAGGCAAACGGTATCAAAATGGTTGCTCGGCCTCAACCTCGAGCAGACCGAAAGGATCATCGGGTAGCATAAACAAAATAAATAAATATATACACAACTACGCATTCATATACACAACACTCATGAACACTATACACCCACACATGCGCCTGTAAATATATATTTGCCTAAACACATGTATACATACACGTATACACATTTATTAACAAAATTATAAAAAAACTAAAATTTTGTGCAAAATGCAAACTCCACAATGCAACTCTGGCTCCCAAGATACAAGCGTCTGCTTAGTTTGGGAGTCACTGATTACGAATAATGTGTGCTGCAATGGTTACATCGATGTTCGTTTAATCTGTGTAATGTTTATAAATGTAATCAAATCTGTGTGTTAATAATAAATATTATATTCTACATATAGATAAAGACAATAACGTTATGTGAAGGATTTTGTAACAGTTTTAAGTACTACGTACCATGTATGTTGTAACTATTCTCTTTAGACAGCATAGAAGTTCTGTGAATGCATAGAGCATGTTTATTTTTTATTATAATTTTTTTTCTTCCAGACAGGGGCACACCATCCGGAGGTGACGGTGAAGGTGGATATCGATGACCAGGATTACTTGCTAGATTTAAGACTGAATGAGGATCTAGTACCCGACAACCACATCCTCAGCTACCAGAAGAATGGGGAAACTGTATTGCACAAACCTAAAAAAGAGGTATACTGTATTTTTTCTGACTTAACTACGTTAAATGGCCATAGAAGCTGATCGCAACATTTTCACTGGATTTGTGGCAGAGATCTTAGGTCGCTTAGTTTTTTTTTGTTAACGGGGAGGAAATCTCCAAAAAGATACCCCGCCTTCTGGGGAAGGCGGCGGTTATGTGGGGTTTTTACCCACTAAAACCTCCCCGGTGGCCCTTCCTCGGTGCATGGTGAGGGGCTCCGGGATCTCCAGAGGAACGCACCGGAGCCCCTCTGCACTGTGCTCAAGGAGAGCACTTCCCGCGGGGAGGTTACGCCCTACCCCCCTGTGCCCTCGCAGTACAAGGTGACACGGGCCAGCCGATGTCGCCTCCTTCCCGGGTCGACCTTAGGTCGCTTTGCCTATTCTTTTGTGAGTAACACGGCACAGGGGCCCCCGAGAGGAAACCTCGGTTTGGACGATACTCTAATCGCGTTAGCATTCATTAGTCTCAGCATCAGCTAAATGCTTTTGTTCACTTTTTTCCAGGAGTTGGACTTGTGCCAATATTCTGGTAAAGTCCGTGGGAAGGAGAATTCTTGGGTGGCTCTATCCACTTGCCATGGAGTACGAGGGGTCGTCTACGATGGAAAGGAGATGCGGTACATAGAGCCAGCTGAAGGTTGGTGTTCACTTGATAAGTCTTAGTTAAATTTTTTTTACAGCCTTGAAAGAAGTTTCAATTCGACTTCTTTTTTTTCACTGTTTGTGCATCCTATCCATTTTAATTATTACCGACTTCAGATCAAATCTATGGTTAAAATTAAGTTAATTATAAACGTTTTTGTTACAAGTTGAAAAAAATATACATCAACAATTAAAAATTTAAGGAGTGACGTCAGTCAGTCAGTCGGTGATGAATATTTTACGGCTTGGAAACAAGACCTTTAAGCCAAGTCTTTTTTAAAAAATACACTTATTTCTTACGTCTAAGATGAAAATGTTAGATGATCCCCCTGTGAGCCACGCGCCATTTTTTTCTGTTGATCAAAAATTAAGGAAAAATTAAATTACTACAGACTATACTCATAATATTTGTGACGTCATTATGTTAAAACAGTTTCATGGCAGTGCAGGGTTCACGGTTCACTGACCCATAGTCAAGTTACTGTATTATCTGTATGCTGCAATTACTGATGCTGTCACTAAGAAATTATCACAAATACCCATTTGCTTACAGTAAATTCAGACTGTCCTTGTTTTTTGAAGTCATTTGTAAACTCAACAAAGAACCTAGGAGTTTGTGGGCTGAGGTGTTCTTCACACCAGGTGAGCCGTATGCTAGTTTGTTCCTTTGCTTCTAATAAAAATGTTTTCAGGTGGTGAGTTTGATTCTAAGCATTATATCTACGATCATGCGGACCTGAAGGCCGTCCACCGCTGTGGTTACGATGGAGGCGTCACCAATAACACGCACTATGATCCTCAACTATTGGCAAGGCATAACAAAAGGCGGGATATTGGAAATAGCAGAATTAATAGGGTGAATTAATTTTCTTTTTTAACGTGCTTAAATACTTTGAACTGAATTTTGACCCACTTTCAAGGTTCAGATATAATTTAAACGGTTGTATATTTATCAAGGAGGATCTATACAATAATAAATTTGTCTCATAATCCTGATCAGGATTATCAGGATTAAGTACTTATTATTTAATGGTTCACATAGATGGCGCTGATATAAAAATGATTTTAAAACATCAATATCTTTTTACCTCTCTGTTGAAAATTTACAACACTATAAACACTGTAAATAAACAAAATATTTGAAATGAAAAAATCCACGCTATGTCGTTCACGTTCACAAAGTCTTGAAATTTTTTTTAACAATCAATCGCACAAAAAAATAAAAAAGCGTGATGCCTTGTGTGTTATTTGAAGCTAACCGACGCTCTTTTCGCAATAATACTAATATTTTTTGTTTACTATTTTTATTCTACTTAATACACTATTTTTTTCTCTTATTTTTCACTTTTTAGACATAGATATATTCTTTATTGGCATCATTTGAATACATTACAAACAAAACGAAACATATTAAAAAATACAAAAAAAGAAATACAGTTAAAGAAAGAAAAACGGACCAATAGGACATGAAATATGATGCCAATATTGGACACCGTCTCAGCATATGGTAGTCCTGGGCACCGCTGGAAATCAGCGGTGCCCAGGTCGAGCCAAACGTCAACCCAATGTCGAGCGCGCGCAATATTACGTTTACATAGAATTTATACAGACGAATAAAATGAAAAATATATATATAATACAATAAATATAATACGTGTATAAATAGTTATTTAATTTATGTATATTATATACAATAAAATAATTGATGAACAAAATATTTTCATACATAAATACCAGCAAGTGTTGGAATAATTTGCCACCGCCCATAAGAAACAGTAAATCTGTAAACGCATTTAAAAATAAATTAAAACACCTGATGTTAAAGTTACAAAAAGATAATATCCCCGTGATATCGGTGGCTTGTTGTTTCCAATATTTTCAATATTTCATTATATAATATAAACTTTATACGTTTAATTATCATATTATTTATTTTATTTTCTAACTTAATAATATAATTTATTTATGAAATTTTTTCATCTATTATTTTATTGTATAAAATATATTTTAATCTCATAACTGTTTTATTCATGTATCATATTGATTATACTCTTATTGTCTGTATAAATTCCATATAAAAGTAGTATTGCGCGCGGACATCATTAGGTAGTTCCGGGCACCGCTGAAAATCAGCGCTGTCGCATCCTTGCGACAGTATATGCTGAGACGGTGTCCGATATTGGCATCATATGTTTTGCATTATTTGTCCGTGTAACTTTAACTGTATTTTGTCTATTTTTCATTCTTTTTTAATGTGTGTTATATTCTGTCTGAGATGTGTTTTTGTATTGTGATGCCAATAGATAAATGTCTAAATATATTATTATTAAGTTAAAAAATTAAAAAAAACCATGTAATAAAACTGCTTTATGTATTTCAGTGAAACTCAAGTTTGAGTATTCTTAACTTAATAGTCAAATACATAAAATAGTTGCGTTACATGGTTTAAAATAAAAACACTAAATTTTTTAACTTAATAATAATATATTTATGTGTGAAAATATTTTGTTTATCAATTATTTTATTGTGTCAATTTCGGAAGCAGATCTAACGATGTGGATTTACTTTTGTATAGATTTGTACAATTTTTGTTTTGAAGTATGCTAACTATATTTTCATTACAAATAAGAACTTTTTTTTGGACTAACTAACACAGTTGGCCAGAGAAGCTGGCCTTTACTGCTTCACCGTATTGAGAGGTGGCACAGCTCTTAGGTCGCTTAGTCTAATTACTTGCGTAATTAGCTCTAATATCAGTTTTCTGACGTAGGCAGGAGGCTTGGGACATAGCTATATCGGAGACGACTTTCCTGCAACCTTAATTCCAAGAGCGCCACGTATATCTTCGCTACTTATATTCGTGTATATACGTTCTGTAATCGTTATTTCCAGTATAAGCGGGAGACTTACGACGACACGGAAGTCCGTGGGCCGTTCAACGCCAACAAACAGTCACGATACGTGGAACTGGTGCTGGTGGCCGATAACAGGGAGTTCAAGGCGAACGGCGAGAACCTTCGCACGGTGCATCGTCAGTTGAAGGATGTTGCCAACATTATCAATTCTGTAAGTAGTATTTTTTTTGACGAACTACACAGATTGGCCAGAGAAGCTGGCCTTGACTGCTTCACCGGATTTAGAGGTGGCATAGCTCTTAGGTCGCTTAGCCTGAACCTCTATCTCTCGCAACTCGACACAAGGGTCCCCCCGGTGAGGGGTAACCTCGGCTTGGACGGTTACTATGTTAAAATATGTAAGTTGTAGGTAATGCTAAAATTATTCCTAATTCATCATCAGAACCTTACTATCTGTTAATACTATTTTTCTATTGGAGAAGGGAGCAAATCAGTATGCGGGTCACCAGTGCCCCGTGTCTGCTATTTGTTTTTTTTTTCTAAAAAAAGAAAGCTAGCAATATTTCTGAAAGATATTAGATTTAAGATATTTCAGAAACATTACTAACAATCTTGTTAACCATTCCAACTAAGTTGTGCTAGGAGATGGTTCACGTCAATAGTCGAATGGTGGATTCGAACCTACGACATTACGATTCGCAGACCGTACCCTAAACCATTAGGCTATTGACGCTTCATTATGAAATCAAACTTATTACATATCAATTATCATTCCATCATTACTAAATACTAACTACATACGCGATTAGCGTGTACGTGTACGCTAGTGTAACGTGCAGTCGTGGAACGCCAAACATCAAGATGGTGTCGATGGAATTTGGAATTCTGCCGAGATGTGCGGTAACGGAAATCGGTAGCTGTGATGATTCCGAACAATTCCTCAGAACACTCCCCGTGGTAAATACGATAGAGAATGCAAAGAGCCCCGACGGCTCTTCGCAGACCTAGAAGGTCAAGTCGATCGGAAAGACTCTGGTCGTCGATGATCCGAGCAGCTCTACGCTGTACACGGACAAATGGAAGGAGTTGGTATTGGGGAGTCCGACCCAGGTCATATTTTTTTTAAAAGAAAATAAAGCTAGCAATATTTCTTTTTTTTCTCAAATAATACTAACAATCTTGTTAACCATTCCAACTAAGCTTAAGCTTGTGCTAGGGCATGGTTCACGGCAATAGTCAAATGGTGGATTCGAACCCACGACCTTACGATTCGCAGGCCGTACCCTAAACCATTAGGCTGTTGGCGCTCCGAAAATCGCTATACTTTTGGTATCACTATTTATACAAATAAATAAAATTGGAGTGTGTTCCTCCTCCTTGCGTCGTTTTCCTCATTGCTGAGGGTCGTGACCTCCACGAATTACGTGGCGGACGATCGCTTTCCACCTGTTGCGGTCTTTGGCGGTGTGAAAAGCCTCGTGGACTCTCTCTGGAGTGTGTTAGTAATATTAAAATAAACATGGATATATGGTACTTATACCAAAAATAATAATATATAAATATATAATAATAAATCATTTATTCAAACCAGCACTCAGAAATAGACAAATAGGAAAAAAGAAGAACATTATCTATTAACAATAAAAATGTATTAATTACAACACATTTTCTTACACTAATTAAAAATAGAAAAAATAAAATAAAGAAACTAAAGTAAATACGATAACTTAATCTATTTGGTTGCGATGCTGGATCCAATAGGTACCAGCTCAGCATTGTCGGCTGTGAAGCCAACATTATATTACACTTTTTGTCTGTTTGTTCCACTAATCTCTGGACCGATTTTAACGGGACTTTGACTGGCAGATAGCTGATGTAATAAGGACTAGCTGAGTCACTTTTATAGCCCTGTGTTCAGGATAAGCTAGTATTTTATTGATTTTATGTTTTACAGGTGTACTCACCCCTAAACATCTTCATAGCTTTAGTGGGAGTGGTGGTGTGGAGCGAACGGGACGAAATACAGTTAGAGGAGAACGGCGATAGGACGTTGACGAATTTTCTAGTTTACAGGAGGATGCGACTCTTATCTGAAATACCCAATGATAATGCGCATCTATTAACGTGAGTATAAGGTCTATTATCGCTAAACCAATTATTAACCTTCCTTAGAAGTACTTGTTTAATGGAGACTCGTGTGAGAGAGATGGCAATCGCTTACTGCTTACTTTCTCGCACCTATAAAATAGTCTTGACTTACAGAGAACCAATTAGGTGAGAGGAGGATTGCTGGAGCGTCTAGGGTCTCTCTAACAGGCGTGTTTGCATTACTATTTACAATTCTAGTCGACAGAAATTCCAAGAAGGTGTCGTGGGCAAGGCGTTGAAGGGTCCAATTTGCACGTTCGAGTTCTCCGGCGGCGTGGCCACTAACCATTCGGAGGTCATCGGGCTGGTGGCCACCACGATAGCTCACGAGATGGGCCACAATTTCGGGATGGAGCACGACACGGAGGAGGACTGCGAGTGTCCAGATGACAAGTGCATCATGAGCCCTTCCAGCACATCCGTGATGCCGATACACTGGTCGTCTTGCAGCCTTCGGTCCTTGGCGTTGTCATTTGAAAGAGGAATGGATTATTGTCTCAGGTATTTTTATATATTTAATCTTTATTTGCACAAATTAAACGATGTGCACAAATGCATTCTTAATGCCAGAAGGCATTCTTTGCCTTGTTGTTGTGTAAAAACAAAGATAGGGGTGGAAGCTGAAAAGAAAACAAAGCATAAAAATATACATACATTAACGTAAGTAAAGTAATTCTTTATATATGTCCCACTGCTGGGCACAGGCTTTCTCTGTAAAGAGAGTATTGGTGCACAATCCGCTACGAATTGGCAGATGTTACACGTCTTAGTTTTTGTTGACAAACTACACAGGTTGGCCAGAGAAGTCGGCTTTAACTGCTTCACCGGATTGAGAGATGGCATAGGCTTAGGTCGCTTGGTCTGAACCTCTATCGCTAGTAACTTGTATTGTATATTATCAACATTCTGCAGGAACAAACCGAGACGTCTATTCGAGTCTCCAACTTGCGGTAACGGTTTCGTCGAGGTGGGGGAGCAGTGCGACTGCGGGGTGGGAGAGGAGAAGTCACGTGACGCGTGCGTGGCCTGCTGCGACCCGAGCACCTGCATGCTGCGCAGCAACGCCACCTGCGCTGCTGGCGAGTGCTGCGATTTGAAGGTGAGCGCTGCGATTTATACCCACTGCCTACGCCGCTTTGTTGACATACACGAGAATTTAAAGCGTAATGTATATTAACTTTATATTTGACACCGGTACATCTCGCGTAACTTTCTTCCACGCACTGTCTACTTGTGGAATTAACCGTCACCAGCGATGTTTCCAAACCTTTACGATTTGGAGACTTACTAAAAATTTGTGGCGGATATAGCGATGGGCTCACCACCAATTGGACCTATTATGCTTGTTTAAATCTAGACAGCGAAAGTCTCTGACTATCCGCTAGGTAAAAATGACGTGCTGGCTTATTATGTTGATATATAATATATTTTTCCAATTCGTTCAGATATGCGGACCAAAATCGGCGGGAACTGTTTGCCGGTCAGCGGATCGAGAGTGCGATCTGCCCGAGTACTGCACGGGACACTCGGAGTACTGTCCCAAAGACGTGTACAGGATGGACACCACGCCTTGCGGTAACGATGAGGTAAGCTCTACATATACTTGAGAGGAAGCTAGATACGCCCTGTGGATATGATACCACGAACACGACTTCGTGACGTATTCAATTCACGAAGTATTCACGTAGAGGTCGTATAATGTGAGTAATCTATATAAAAGAGAAAGTTTGTGGGTTTGTTCCATATAGGCTCCGAAACGGCTGGACCGATTCCAGTGAAACTTTCAGGGAATCTTCAGATTGACCTGGCGAGTAATCCTGTAGTTTGGTGTTTTTTTTTGAACTGTCAAACAAGCCATACGTCGTACTTTTATTTCTGACATTAACTTGAGCCTTTTTTGTATAATTGTTAAAAATGATATTGTATCTACTGATATGTACATGGGTGTAGGTAATGATCTTCACCCATTCGAGAAGAGAATGAATACGGAGAGAAATGAATAATTTAATATATTGTGAGAGTTAAATTAAATATTTAATGATGTTAGTTTATTGTTTAACCCTTATCGTGGCAAGCTTTTTGCAGAACAGTGAAAAAAAATATATTCAAAAATATCAAAAATACATTAATCGTGATATGAATACACGTGATAAAAATACGTATTTTGGAAAACCAAGATGCACACTATTCTATACAGTGCTAAGTACGTAACGTACGTACTGAGAAGCCTAAGCTTATTTGGAATGGTTAACAAGAATTTTAAATATATTTGCGAAAAACATATATTTGTTAGCATTCTAAAAAGGTCCTTATTCCAACTCCATCTCTTTTTGTGGCAACAAACAGTCCTTATTGTCTATTATGTTACATTATATATATATATTTTTACAAGTTGTTATCGAGCAACAGTGCCGAGAATTATTCGTTTATTATAATTTACAATTTGCATCCGCGTTCGAACTAGAAGAAGCAAACAGAATCCAGTCAGGAGAATTTACTTACAATTAAAGTTTTAAACCTAATAAATGAGTTGCTAAAATATCCACTTCTGAAGTTAAGTCCTCCACGTTGCAGAAATTGTCATTGTAATCGTGCACGACACGACAAATGTCACGACACTGACAACTGTGACATTAAACATTTGAATAATTATTATAAAATACAATTAAATAATAAATTTAAGTAAATAGATTTTATATCTGTACTTTACATGCATATTATGCTATACATTGCTATGTTTAGGGTTAAATAAAATAACGAAAAATCTAGCACAGCGAAGCGGACTGGGTACGCTAGTGAAATAATAAAACGATTGGAAAAGGATTGTCAACACAGTTAATAAAGTTCATTTTAAATCAGAAAAATTAGATAAGTATTAAATATTTTTTTTAAATAATACATACAGATAGTTAACCTCAATTATATTGGTAATTGAAAAAGTATAAAGCACATTTTTTTTCACTACAGCTTCAACCGGTTACTCTCATCGTATTTGCATAACGCGCCTAGAGAAGTTTAACTTCAATAATTAATTAAAAGACGCTCTGTCCGTACGTCGTAGTTTATTTGTTTTACTTGTAACAGTTTGAAGTAAGTATTTGTTGGCAGGCGTACTGCGTGCGCGGCGCGTGTCGCTCGCACACGGACCAGTGCCGGCTGCTGTGGGGCTCCACAGGGGAGAGCTCCGACAATAGATGCTATACGTCCACTAACGTCAAGGGTACCAAGTAAGTTCCACAGCCACACGTTTTCTTCCATCATCTATATATATATATATATATATATATATATATATATAAAGAAAGTGTTGCTCAGAGCAGCTGGACCGATTTCAATGAAACTTTCAGGGAATCTTCAGATTGACCTGGCGAGTGATTTTGTAAACTTTTTGAACTGTCAAACAAGCCATACGTCGTACTTTTATTTCTGACATTAACTTGAGCCTTTTTTGTATAATTGATAAAAATTATATTGTATCTCCTGATATGTACATGGGTGTAGGTAATGATCTTCACCTGCTCGAGAATACAATAGAAGAGAATGAATACGGAGAGAAATGAATAATTTAATATATTGTGAGAGTTAAATTAAATATTTAATGATGTAAGTTTATTGTTTAACCCTTATCGTGGCAAGCTTTTTGCAGAACAGTGAAAAAAAATATATTCAAAAATATCAAAAATACATTAATCGTGATATGAATACACGTGATAAAAATACGTATTTTGGAAAACCAAGATGCACACTATTCTATACAGTGCTAAGTACGTAACGTACGTACTGAGAAGCCTAAGCTTATTTGGAATGGTTAACAAAATTTTAAATATATTTGCGAAAAACATATATTTGTTAGCATTCTAAAAAAGATCCTTATTCCAACTCCATCTCTTTTTGTGGCAACAAACAGTCCTTATTGTCTATTATGTTACATTATATATATATATATATATATATATATATATATATATATATATATATATATATATATATTTTTATTTCTAAGCAAGTGCTTGACTACGATCCCATCTGATGTTAAGTGGAAATGCAGTCCCGGATGGTAAGGCGCACCAGCTTAGTAAATGCCTATTCACTTTACTATTGAAAATATTATATGTTGATAGATTTATGAGTACAGTTTTGCCAATAAACTGCCAGTTTGGCGAAACAATTTATGTGTAATATAAATTAATCTATTTAGTAAATAAATAAATATTATATTAAATAATAATATTGTAATTTATATAAATGAATATCACACACGGATAATTAACCTCAACGATTTTCAAAAACACACGAATACTCAAAAGCTATATAGACATAGACATAGACATAGACATAGACATAGACATAGACATAGACATAGACATAGACATAGACATAGACATAGACATAGACATAGACATAGACATAGACATAGACATAGACATTTATTTATTGGCATCACAATACAGACAGAATATAACACACATTAAAAAGAATAAAAATAGACAAAACACAGTTAAAGTTACACGGACAAATAATACAAAACATATGATGCCAATATCGGACACCGTCTCAGCATATGCTGTCACAAGGATGCGACAGCGCTGATTTTCAGCGGTGCCCGGGACTACCTAAAGACGTGCGCGCGCAATACCACTTTTATATGGAATATTATTATACAGACAGTAAGAGTATAATAAATATGATACATAAATAAAACAGTTATGAGATTAAAATATATTTTTATTATTTCTAAGCAAGTGCTTGACTACGATCCCATCTGATGTTAAGTGGAAATGCAGTCCTGGATGGTAAGGCGCACTAGCTTAGTAAATGCCTATTCACTTTACTATTGAAAATATTATATGTTGATAGATTTATGGGTACAGTTTGCCAATAAACTGCCCTGGCAGTTTGGCGAAACAATTTATGTGTAATATAAATTAATCTGTTTAGTAAATTAATAAATATTATATCAAATGATAATATTGTAATTTATATCAATGAATATCACACATGGATAATTAACCTCAACGATTTTCAAAAACACACGAATACTCAAAAGCTATATAGACATAGACATAGACATTTATTTATTGGCATCAGAATTCAAAAACACATCACAGACTGAATATAACACACATTAAAAAGAATAAAAATAGACAAAACACAGTTAAAGTTACACGGACAAATAATACAAAACATATGATGCCAATATCGGACACCGTCTCAGCATATGCTGTCACAAGGATGCGACAGCGCTGATTTTCAGCGGTGCCCGGGACTACCTAAAGACGTGCGCGCGCAATACTACTTTTATATGGAATATTATTATACAGACAGTAAGAGTATAATAAATATGATACATAAATAAAACAGTTATGAGATTAAAATATATTTTATACAATAAAATAATAGATGAAAAAAATTTATAAATATTATTGAGTCAAAAATAAATAATATGATAATTAAACGTATAAAGTTTAAATTATATAATTAAATATTGAAAATATTGGAAACAACAAGCCACCGATGTCGCGGGGATATTATCTTTTGATTTATCAAATTTTTATATAACAAATTTTAGTCTATAAACTCGGACTTTGGTACAACATCTTCCTAATACAGGCTATTAATTAGTCTAGTAGGAGATGTGTACCGAAGGACGAAAACTAAATAAGAAAAATAATAATATGTATCCAATATTTTGTGTGCATGCCGGTAATTTAAAATGTAAGTGTGTGTAAAAGTTAAATAAATATTTCATATAATAAATAAAATAATAATAACCTCAACGATATTGGAGCACTTGAAAAATTATATAAGCACAATTTATTTTACCGTAGCTTCAACCGGTGACTTTAGTCTTACAGTGTCGTCTTTATTTTTTTTTTCTTTTTGTAACAATAGGCTACTGACTTATATCTAAATTCAGAGTTTTATTGCCCCTTGTCCTTTTTAATCTAAGTATAGAACGTAGTATGCCTATGCTAATTCTAGTTCCCCTAACGTGGATAGGTTAGGGCAGTTTTTGCCCATCAGCCCTGTAGTTCTGGGCTCTCAAGAATAAGACTACGGTATCCCCTGCCTGTCGTACAAGGCGACTAAAGGGGCCTCGGGTTCACTGGGCGACGAGGGTGGGGGCCTGCGTCGTCCACCAAAGTGGACCCGGGAAGAAGGCGACATCGGCTGGCCCGTGTCGCCATTCGCTGCGAGGGCACAGGGAGGAGGGAGTAACCTCCCCGGGACGTGGTCTCCTTGAGCACAGTGCAGAGGGGCTCCGGTGCGTTCCACGTGAGATCCCGGAGCCCCTCGTCATGCACCGAGGAAAGGGCCACCGGGGAGGTTTTAGTGGGTAGGAGCCCCACATAACCGCCGCCTTCCCCCCAGAAGGCGGGGTATCTTCTTGAAGATTTCCTCCCCGTGAACATGCCTTTCCTCTCATCCCTTATATATTTTGCAATCTTACATTCATCTTTTATACAACTTATTTCTGTCGTCTTTATTCCATGACACGTCTAGAAAGTATAACATCAAAATAAACTTAAATTTAGTTTTGACTGCGTGTTGCAGGAATGGTAACTGCGGTTACGACAGGATCCGTCAGATCTTCAGACCGTGCCCGCCGGCGGACGCGCGGTGTGGCTTGTTGCAGTGTCGGCACCTCAACGAGCGGCTCGAGTTCGGCATGGAGTCCGTAGCCCAGCTCTCTGCGCTCTTCATAAACAACAACGGTACACGTTTTTTTGGTCATCATCATCATTTCAGCCATAGAACATCCATTGGCCATCCATGACCAGGACAAACGACGAACTTATCGGCCATCTGTTCTGCGCGTTATGTGCCCTGTTCTTTACCACTTCAACTTGCTTATACAGTTGGCTATGAATCATTCAAAATACGTTTTCTGATGGGAAGACGGTGGTTATGTAAGATATCTACACACTTAACTTCCATTCTTGGTGCTCTGAGCTGCAGGATCGCAACTAAACACATCAGAGGAGGAATTCCCTCCCCAGCACCGTCTTGCTAAGATAACACGAGACCGCAGCCTGTTGCCTTCCTCCCGGGTCTAGTTTTAACCTCCGGTCTGATCCTTTAAATGTGATTTAACAATTATTTTAGCGTCAATAGCCTAATGGCTAAACCATTAGTACGGTATACGAATCGTAAGGTCGTGGGTTCGAATCCACCATTCGACTATTGACGTGAAACATCTCCTAGCACAAGCTTAAGCTTAGTTGGAATGGTTAACAAGAATGTTAGTAATATTTATGAAATAAAAAAAAATATTGCTAGCTTTCTTAAAATATATATATATCTGTATGTAGTTAATATATACATTAACAAAATCGAGTCGATCCAGAAAAAAATTATTCGGCATATGCGCTCCAAATTCAGATTAAGTAAGGACAGCTATGATCAAGCATGTTCTAGACTTCACCTTCTTCCATTACATACTCCTCGGTGCATAGCGGATATCGTATTGCTATCAAATATTGCTCAAAGTCGCATGGATTGTCCTGAACTACTTAACAAGCTACACTTCTCTATCCCTTCTCGTAGTCTGCGATTCAAGTGTCCATTATATACTCCACCTAGTAATGCAAACTATATGCTTAATAGCTATTTTATCAGAGCATCTAATGAATTCAACAACCTTTGTAAGAAATTCAATAATGTCGACCTATTTCACGTCAGTGATGCCTCAGTACGTAAGCTTTTTATAAGTACATTTAGTGAAATTTTGTCTGCGGGACCTTGATACTCTTTTCCAATACTGTGTTACCTAAGTTTGCGTATCTTTAGTGTTTTTTTTCCCTAACTTATTTGTGAAAACTTGTTACCTGCTAATCTAGTGATATATTTGTAAATTATATAAGAAGCATTGAATAGCTGTAAGTTTTCCTTTATCAAATATATAAATAAATAAATAGTAACCTGATAGCGTAACGTTAGCTAAACCTGAACGAAGCACTTCGCTTCATCTTTCATTATTCGTACAGCAAAGGACTGGAATAGTTTGCGCGCGTCTGTCTTTAAGTGTAAGAGTGAGGCATTTACTAAGATAGGACGCGTTACATCCAGAAATGCCTTTATCTTAACATTATGTGGTCAAGCACTTGTCAGTGTAATAGATTTTTTTTATTTATTACAAATAAAAATTTACAGTAAAGGGTATATACATATAGCTTAACGCTATATAAACCGCAATGGTTTGTCACTAGCGCCAAAGTGTCCGTCTTGCGTTCCTAAATAACTTTTTAATATACTCTTAATGTTTTTGTGATGCTAATGCTACTATGCAGTCGATTTAAGGTTGTAAAGTTCACAACTAAAGTTATAGACATAGACATTTATTTATTGGCATCACAATACAAAAACACATCACAGACAGAATATAACACACATTAAAAAAGAATGAAAAATAGACAAAACACAGTTAAAGTTACACGGACATATAATACAAAACATATGATGCCAATATCGGACACCGTCTCACCATACGCTGTCGCAAGGATGCGACAGCGCTGATTTTCAGCGGTGCCCGGGACTACCTAAAGACACATACCACAAGACTATACAGAAACAAAAATAATTGAATAAAAAAAATATATTACAGGCACTATAATACCATGTCGCACGGCCATTATCGACTTGGGGCTGAGTGACGTCGACCCTGGGATGGTGCCGGATGGCGCCAAATGCGGTGATAATAAGGTGAAACAATGTCAGCCGTAGCATCCATGCTGGAGGTTTTTTTAACATGGAATGGAAATGCTTTCATTTCTACTTGCCCGTTGGAGAAGCGGGCATGGTATATCGGGCACGTCCTAAAAGAGGCCTCTACGGACGGGATCAGGTGCTCATTGGCATTCCCATAATTCGATTTGGTCACCGGGTGGCCGTCGACGAATGGGTCACGGAAATTTTCGTAAAAGGCTGCACGAGATGCGTTTATGTGATGTGAGTGCGTGTGATTGTGGACAGGATGCAGAGGATCGCTACCATGTGCTGTGGTCGTGCCCACTGTATGATGATTTGCGCGCTGGTCTACTGAACGGTCTGACACGTACGTGTCCGGGTCCGGTCTACTTCCGCGATCTGGTCTCCTCGGAGGGCAACTTCCTGAAGTTCAGGGAATTTGCACATGCCTGGCATAAACGAAGGACCCGTTAAAAAGCTCGTCGTCTGGCGCCGTCGAGCGAGCTCTTATGTTGCGTGCCGTAGAGCCCCTTAAGGGGTTGAGCTCCGAATGGTGGAGAAAGGCCCTGATAAAGAACTTTTAGGGAGTTAAGAAGGTGCGTGTGGGGCCACACGGCCAGACCACGCGTACCCTCCCGCGTTTCGGCCCATATAACCGCGAGGTTGGTGGGGCCATGGGAGGTGGTGGGTTGTGCCTGGGTGGCCGTCGAAACCCTGATAACAAAGCTATCATACCATGATACTTGAGCATGTTGAATGAATTTGTTTGTTGAAATTTTGAGTGTTGACGACTGAAGACGCTATCGGCATTGAAGGAAACCATTATGGGAAACTTGCAGGTCTTAGAACATTTTCTAAGATATTTGGAGTCCGCCAAAACGCACTAAGGCCGAAGTGTACCCCTATACTCTTTACAGAGATGGCCTTTTTTCTTGAAGGGGGGTTCCCCCCATATTACCCATGAAACCCTCATTCCTTGGTGCATGGTGAGGGGCTCCGGGATCTCCAGTGGAACGCACCGGAGTCCTTTTGTACTGTCCTGTTCGGCAGACGACAAAGGCTCCCTTGTCGTTACAGAGAAGCCCTGTATTGATCCAACATTTCAGTTACTTGTTGTTCCTTGGCAGATGTGTTTGAATCAGAGATGTGTTAACATTGACGCTGTGAGAGCGGCCATAGCCAAGAAAGAGACTGCGGTCTGTCCGACCAATTGTTCGGGACACGGGATTTGTAACTCTGAAGGTACTTATGTTCTTATTTATGTAGATAAATCTCTACTTATATTCATCAACACATGAAGCGTATCTAATGTTAGGTCCTATCTATACCTATATATTATGTACCTTATGCTAGGCTGATACCGGTTGACATTTTTTCTAATTCACGCAAGGTCTTCCGCGCCTTAGTGTTAAAAATTGTGCAGTGATTTTGGCTAATTTAATTAATTTAGTAGTGATATTTCCATTACTTTATCATTTAATAAAATATTTTTGTAACTATTAATTATTAAATCGTTACGTTTCTTTATAGCAAATGTTGTGTACACCTGTAATTGGCATACACAACAGGACTTAGTTTGTAAACTTGATTATTACAACAATGTATGCTTGTGTAATACTGGATGTGTATCTTATTAAATAAATAAATAAAAAAGTCCAAATTAATAAATACATTCGTTTAAACTTTACAGGGCACTGTCATTGCGACGCTGGGTTCGCGCCTCCATTGTGCGCCCTTCCAGGTCCAGGAGGTTCCTACGATTCCGGACCTGCCACCGATTCTAGCAGTAACTTATATACCTACATAATTATTAAACCTTATTATCTTATAATTTTAAACGAGAAGTTTTTGCTTTTCTTTTTGTTTTTCTTTTTTTTCTCGCATATATTAGTTCTTTAAAGGTCAAGAAGATGGCGCTGTTGATAGTTTATTGAGATGTATCAGGATTGTGATAAATGAAAAAATCTTTGCTTACACTTTTAGGTCAAGTGCGTGAGAAATCTATTATTTGTTTCATTTTTATTTGTTCGCTATATAAATTCCGTTGATGAGAACTCAACATAAATATTCAGATATTTAATTCTATTGGTATCAATTAGTGATTAAACTTAGACAAATAATACACGAACAATATAAATTTGATTATTAGTTAACTAACTAAAAACTTAGGTTTTACATGAATACAACTTCCTCTTTAACTTAAAAAAAAATATCTTAACACATATTATAAATTTATTTGATTAATAATAGCGCCACCTATTTACAACAGTTGATACTAAAAATCTTACGCATTCCTTTTACGTAACGCTCCATAAGGAACTTGGTTCCAAAAATATTGAATACAATATTTTTTTCCTTCTACAGTTCAAAGAAACTTCATGGTCACCATGTACGTGATATTCCTGGGAATTCTGCCATCAATCCTGCTGATGCTATTCCTGATATACTACTCGCGGCACAACGTGCTGATGTGGTGGAAGAAACCCCGGAAAACGTATGTACACAACTTAATCACAAGAAACAAGAACTCTACTTCAAAACCCAAATCATCTAAACACAAGCGCTTCAACAGATTTCACTCTAGTGCCAGTTCTGTCCTCAGACTTCTTAGTTTCAAACGGTCAGAGAGCACCGATTCAGAAATATCTAATAAAAAACCCGATAATTGTGTTAACCAAACGAATGGTGACAGTGATAATATTTATGAAACCATCGACGAGGATATCGGCAAAGTTAAAAGGGAAGAAGTGAAAATTGCCAAGACACAATATTGTTTCTACAAAGTTTTTAATTTAAAAGGTAATAATAAAAGGACTGCGTCAACGAAAAAGTTAATCTACAATACAAACAAGGAAGTCAGTATTACTAACAGTGACGCTGTTACAACTGATAAAAATAACAAAGCCAACAATTCAAATTCAGTTGATAAAAAAATTGTAATAGTTAACACCGGTTTAACTTCAACAACCAACGAGAAGATCGGTAAAGAACATATTAAACAAACAAACAAAACAACACCATCTATATCCGTAATTAAAACAAACGATCTAGATAGAAAAATAAATGAAGACAAGGGACCAATTCCCAAAACACAGTTCAAAATTAACAGCAAATCTCCGTTGAACAGTAAACTGAAAGTAAATGCAGACGTGATAGATGTTAAACCAGCGATAGTCAATACTGGTCTAGCATCTACAACAAATGAAATGATCACTAATAAAAATATTAATAAGGGACGCATGTACAAAATTAAAAGTAGCGGACTTTACGATGAAGTTTTAGGACAGAAAGTACACGAGTTTAAGAAATAGCTTTTGATATATTACGTGTAATTAATATATTTGATTAATGATCAAATATTTGAAGTACGCCTGCGTTTTAGAGTCCAGTAATTGTGTTACATTTTGTCACGTTTAAAGGGAAATTCCATTTTGCACTACTAATATAATTGGGGATTGATAAATGGAATGATTATAGATAAGTTTTTCGTAACTATTTTTAATTTGCGATAATTAAAAAGTTATATCAAAGTAAAAATATATTTTAAAATCGAGTACGGAACACACGGCGACAGTTCCCGAACGAGCCTTGCGTACATTATGACGTCACAAATATGGCGACCAATCGTAGCGTGTTCGGAGTCGTGTGATTTTTCTTTAAATTATATCAATTTTTAATAATTTTAATTAAAATAGTTATTGAAATTGTATATCAATATATTTATAAAGGTTTTTTTTTAAACTCCAACCACTAAGGGTGTTTTAACTTTTTCGACATTTATTACTAAATAGCAGTTCGATCTTACATAACTGATTCACTTATTTGATACGTGTAAGTAGCCCCTAAGTTGCATAAGCTTGTAACAATACCTGTAATGTTGTAAATGTAGTGGATCAGCTTTATTATTTAAGGCTTTATGGGTTATTTTTTGAGTACATGTTTTGTTTTCATTATCAGCCCTTAGCTTAGTGTTTAATTTTTTAACTTTCTCATGTCTTACAGCTTTGGTAGACTTGGCGATAAATAACTGTGGAAGGGATAAATGCGCATGTGTACAGTCGCGCACGCAATCATTTATTTCTAACAAATTACGCATAAAGTGGTTTTGTTTGTACTTTTCATATTGGCATATTCACTATTTAAAATCCCAAATAAATTGAGAAAATACAATATATTACAAACAAATTAATAAACTAAAAACAAACTATAACAGTCAATAAAAAAAAACTCAAAATTTAAAAAAAAGTCACACATGTAATTTACAACGCGACTGTACGTAGGGAGAGAGCGGGGTGTGGTATCTGTGCGCGGGGCAGGGTACCACAGGAGAGCCAATAAGCGCTCGCGTATGTCCGCCCGCGTTCCCTTCACTCCCCCGTGATACCTATAATTCAGCATCAATAGC
Organism: Meandrusa payeni; assembly: GCA_029286785.1. NCBI lineage: Eukaryota > Metazoa > Arthropoda > Insecta > Lepidoptera > Papilionidae > Meandrusa > Meandrusa payeni. Next base: position 6,936,859 of record JAGSMX010000023.1, read on the forward strand.
TTTAGGGTACGGTCTGCGAATCGTAAGGTCGTGGGTTTGAATCCGTCATTCGACTTTTGACGTGAACCATCTCCTAGCATAAGCTTAAGCTTAGTTGGAATGGTTAACAAGAATGTTAGTAATATTTTCTGAAAATAAATAAATAAAAATACATTTTTTTCGATTTTTGCACATTGATAGTCAATACTAGAGTTATTTACCGCCAACTATATCAGTTTTTTGTTTATCATGTCTATAGTTAGTGTTAATTATTCTTTGAAGCTGTTTTACTAACATTATCTGTGATTCTTCTATTCTCTTTAATATGAATTAATGTTTCAGCTTATCCTCTTTTTCTTACTTATTAGAGTAATGGTTCAACTCTTAAACCTCTTGCATTTAAGTTTAGATTGATTGCACTTTGCCTCACTTATTGCAATGATTTATCTCGAATGAAAACAGATTGAGTACAAAACTGCGTGGCAAAAACAAGAAATGCCTATGCCCTAGAAAAAAATATATACACAGATTGTCGGCCATTTTAAATACCCCACGTATTCAAAATGGCCGACGATTTGAATACTCGAAATGAGTCTTTAAAAATATGCTCAATTTTAATAGAGAACAACCAAACAGACTTAACTATACCTTGTCCTCATTCTTCATAATTCCAAATACAATTAAATTTATAGATATAATAAATCGGTACAGATGTAGTGAGAAATTATTTTACTTCGGGAAAACTCGGATCTTTATCGGAAAACGATGACACCCGAACTGTCGATGAACGATCGTATTAAATGAGTGACATTTTCATTCCATTAATATGGAACTTTATTGTTTAGTGTCAAATGTTTATTTATTTATTTAATAAGATACACCAACAGCATTACACACGCAAACATTGTTGTAATAATCAAGTTTACAAACTAAGTCCTGTTGTGTATGCCAATTACAGGTGTACACAACATTCGCTATAAAGAAACGTAACGATTTAATAATTAATAGTTACAAAAATATTTTAATAAATTATAAAGAAATAGAAAAATCAGTGATAAATTAATTAGCTTAGCCAAAATTACTGCACAATTTTTAACACTAAGGTGCGGAAGACCTTGCGTGAATTAGAAAAAATGTCAACCGACGTGGACTTAGTGTTAAGGAGGTTATATGTAGCGGAAATCCTTGGCAAGGGCGAGTGTGACAGTAGGTTGGTTTTAGAATGCGGCACATCAAAAATCCTACAACAATGACTCCTTGAATATTTGAATAGAATAAATATGTCATTGTATAATATAGAGATGTTACAACCATTGCAATTATTACTTAAAACAGAATGTTACCATTACCAGTGTATTTTACGAAATGAGTTCCCGATATTTTAAAGTATTAATTGGTTAAATTCGTGACCATGTTAGTTTCAAATCATAATTATGTTACAACCACCTTTTTTTTTTTTTGTTCACGCGGGGGAATCTTTTTATAGACCATCCTCCGATACCCTGGGTGGGCCCGGAGGGATATGTGGGACTCGGCCTGGGCAACCCCTACCCACTAAACCTTCCGCGAATGCCATCAGCCGTTATGAGCGGGGTGTCCCGGATCTGTCAGCGACAGGACAATGTTACAACCACCTTCTGTAACTTTGAAAATACTGTTTTATTGTCATTATCAAACATAACATTATCACCACTTTAAAACATAATTAAAAGTACAACAAAATAAAACTGATTGGGAAATATTTACAATAATAAGACTCAATACCTGCCTAAATTTAATGTAATTGGCGTCCCTCTCGTACCTAAGTAAATAACTCGCGTGTGAGAGGGATGCAATCGAAATTTGAAAATATATATGATTAAAACTATAGCGAATATTTGTCTTGCGTATTACCACTCTATATTTATATTGGTCTGCTGATGCGACTTACCCCTACGGCTCTAAATACGAACTCAGAAAAATCTTTTCTTGCTATATCTGTACCCTGTTAGAGTTATTTTTTTTAAGATTAATTCTTTACACAATCAAATTCTTTTGAGATAAATCCTTTCTTAAACATGTATGTAAGCTTGTAATTAATAACTAGTAGTTCGTAATTGTATGTTTTTGTTTTGTAAATAAACTCATATTGGGCGTTACATTTCTTTTTAATACAGAAATATTGCCAGTTTTAAAAATGTGCTGGCAACATTTCGGTGACATTTTAGAAGGTGCTTGAATTTGCCTGTTTTCGGTGAGTTGCTTTAAATGGGTTCTATGGTTAATGCCGCATGTTTTAATTCATGTACAATTGTAAATAAAATTAACGATTTTTTTTTAACTTTTTTTCATTCTTATATACCTAGAGACTGCGTAATCTTGAATCGAACATACATACAGTAAACGAAATTATCTAAGATACATTTCAAAAATATTCAGCTTATCTATGATATAACCTTTCATTAGGTTAACAGTTTTTTTTAATCTAAAACCAGTACGGAAATTAGACGCTCTCAATTGAATCCTTTTTAAAAGGACTACATTTATCAGGTCTTATCAAAATACATACAAATATATATTCATACATAATATATAATAGATGATATATAATCATATTAGTGCTAGATGTTATTTGTTTTTATATCATACATGTTATATTTAAAGCATCAAAAGTCTAATGGTTTAGGGTACGGTCTGCGAATCGTAAGGTCGTAGACTCTAATCCACCATTCGACTATTGACGTAAACATGACGTCTCCTAGCTCAAGCTTAAGCTTAGTTGGAATGGTTAACAAGAATGTTAGTAACGATTTCTGAAAAACAACTCGACGCATTTTTATTTAAGATAGTCTATATTATAATTAGTCTAAGCTTATCTATTTATAATGTTTTAACTTGCAATTATCTACTGCATGGCATGAAATAATCGGATGAAAATTAATGCGACTAATCGTAGACAATCCAAGACCGTATCATCATAATTGTGTATTAATTTTAACATTTACATTCGCAGTGTTCAATCACCAAAGAAGAATAGCTTGCAACGGCGTCTATCGCGTGGCGCTAGCAAATTTGCTGCCAACTTCCAAAACGGTAACCAAAGCAACGCTCAGCCGGTAAGTGTACACACGCTGTCCAATCCCGACGACATGAGCTCCAGCCTCCTGCGCAGCGACTCCGACCGCAGTCCAACTGGCAATCTAAACCCATCCGTCAACTTCTTCGGCAACTTCAAAGGTTTCTCACTCACACCTATGGACAAAAACCAGCCACAGAACGAGAAAACTGAAACCCCACCAGTTGTTAAGGACAAAGCTAAGATCACAACTGAGAATGTGACCGCAAAAAGCGCAAAGATAACACCGGTACACAGAAGTGGAAGCAACAGTCAGAACTTGATCAATCAGAGTGTCCTAAAACCTGTATTGAGATCGGCACCGCCACTACCGGTCGTACCAGCAACGAAAACGAGTCCGAAAACCAGTCCGTCCGTCAAACGTACCAACAGTTCGGTCCAAAACCGAATAAAAGCTTTAATGAACACGGAAAAAACGGAAGAGTTACCATCTTTAACCAATCCTACACCGCGACCAGTTATATCAAGCCCCATTCTGGAAGCATCCACTTGTACTGCTAAAGAACTGATATCACCACTGCAAGGGTCTAAGACGTTAGGGCCTATTCGAGCAGCTCCCACTGTGCCGGGAATAATTTCAGATTTAAAACAGAGACCCGTTAGCATGCACTCTGGTACTGTTCCGCAAAAACCATTACCAGAGGAACCGAAAAAGGTTCGAGAAGGAATCTCATTGAATAGAATAGCCTCTTTTCTTAAACAAGAAAAGCCTAAAGAGAAAGAACGCCATCCAGTAGAGAGAAGTCACTCGCTACCTAAGAATCCAATTCATCAAGTCAAAGGGCCGAAAGCGACAGATAAAGTTCCATTGAGAAATTTACAAATTTCGAAACCAATCGCTCAGAAACAAATAGAACTGTCTGTCAATACGATTCCCGTTGTGTCCGATTCCGAAGACGCCGATGATTCTAAATCATTCGTCAATAGAGCTCAAAGTATGAGAGCTCCAACGACTCAAAAGTCGACATTGCAAAGCTTTGGTTCCATGCGACAAGCAGCACCGAGACCACTTTCCGTCGTGGGTCGACCTACGGCCCCCCCACCTCCTTTGCCGAACCCCAATCAAGAAAGCGAAACTTCATTGTACCAAAACCCGAAATCCCATAACGAATTGAAATCTGTCGACTACGTAGACTGTATAGAGGATAAATCAGCACCATTAGCTCACATTGATGAAGAATCTGGAGACAATATTTATGCTATAATTGAAGAAAGCCCCGAAAAGCACTGTAAACCACTTCCCTGCGTTCCTCCGCCTATAAAAACTATACCTCAACCGCCCCCAGTGGGATACAATACTCCGAAACCCGTAACTTCTAATTCGGGAAGCACTGACAGCATGGGTCTTCTAGGAGAAATTGTAAACGAAATTCAGAATCGTAACTTCGACTCTATTTACTCCGCCTCAACGCTATCGAGAAAAAAAGAGAAAGAACGAAAAGAGAAGAACGCCGAAAATAACAGAGACAGCACGTACATGAACACTGACCATTACAGAACACCCGAAAGTATTTACAGTAATTCTGGTGGCAAATCTAGTTCAGCCTCTACTACTAGCAGTGGTTACTTGCATCCTTCCGCGGTTAACGTTCCTACGTTCGTGAAAGAGCAGGCTAACAATAATGAAACGAAAGAAGAGGAGTCGCCCCCTTCTCCAATTTTAAAAGCGAACTCTAAAATACCAACATTCTCTAGACAGGTCACGCCACCTACTTTAAAAAATACAAGCACTTTCAAAAACGTTCCCCAATCACCGAAAAATCTAATTAAAAATGCAACAATTACACCCAAAATAATATCCAATAGCCCGGATCTAGTATCCAGTTGTGCGATGGCAGACACAAAAAATGTCAAAGCACCCGACGTTATAAATAACAACAAAATACTTAACGAACCGCCCAAAGTTGCGACAAAACCTAACGTTACAGTCAAATCCGTCGATAACAGACCCCCAGTAAGATCAACAACGACAACAGACAAAAAGACAACGAACAAAACACTCAACAAAACACCGAACATGATCACAAATGTTAATAACAAAACACAAATCGAAAAGAATCCGGCCATTAATCGTACACAATCAAAAATAGACTCTGTTAAAGCTATAGCGGATAATTTAAACAAAAACAAACCTAAAGTAGTCCCAAAACCTAGTACAATCAACGTTCAAAAAGCAGACTCAAACGTTAAAACGAACGCATCTAAACTGTCCTCGAAGCCGTCTAACGTAGCGAGCTTGCAGCAAAAATTCGAAAACAGAAAGTCTTTAGGGAAAGAGATTAGCGTTCCCAGAAAGTAATTATCAGAATAACAATGTTCAAGACATGTAAATTAGGACACAGACTGACATTTCAATATAAGTCCTTGTATATATGAAACACGAGCGGAAAATACATTATTATTTTCCGAGAAAATTACCAAAATTCAATGATAACTATAAGTTTGTCATTCCAACACTGTGTCTTTCGCCTAATTTTCTAACTTGGTGACTAACACTAAATAAAGTTCCCTACAAGAAACCTACATCTGATTTTACGTTATCCAAAATCTTGAATTCCCGATATTTTAAGTTTATTTTAACCAAGCTTAGTTAAGACTTTAAGAGTTAGTTTTATTTGACTTAGCAAATCTAATTGGTGGAATCTTTTCCATTATCCAAATACAATATTTGGATTGATACAATAATCTCATTCTTCGATTACAGTACTTACGGAAGTGCAATCCCATAGAAATGGCGACCTTAAGTGTATAGCAATAATAATAATTATTATTTTAAAAAAAATGGTTGTATCTTTAAATCTCTTTCGCAGCTACATAATAGATTTAAAACATTGATTTCAAATTAGTTTCAAGGTAGCTTAACAACGAGTGTTGCTAGAAAACAAAATGCAGCTATAACGGAATAAAAATTCTAGTCTTTATTTTACTTCACCGGGAATTTTTTACGAAAAATTTATTTTTATTCTTCACTATATCGCTTTTTATAGCGTTTGCTTAATTATAATATTTAGCTAATATAATTTAAGTCTACTTAATAATAGATGAATACTGATTAGTTAATTGCCAGAAGACTATTTTAATTTGCCTTCAATTCTAAGTGCGGCGCTCGACGTACGGACTAACATAAAGTTACAGCCTTTATATATGTCCCACTGTTGGGCGCAGGCCTTCTCTGTAAAGAGAGTATAAGGGCATAGTCCGCCACGCGGCCCTAATGCGGATTGGCAGACTTCACATGCCGTAGAAAATTTTCTAAAACATGTAGGTTTCCTCACGATGTTTTCCTTCACCGCCGATCGCGAATCAGCACATAAAATTGCAACAGCAAATTTATTGGTACCGGCACCGGGGATCGAACTCGGGTTGCTAGCGTACTACGCAACTTGAGCCAACCGCACGGACACTGAGCTACCACGGCTCTAGGACGTTTTGTACCAATGAGTGTTCGCTTTTCGATTTCTTAAGTACAAAAAAACACTCGCTAACTTTTTGTCAACTTTATAGCGATGATTTCAATCCTCACAAAGCCACATAAGCGAGCGACTGAATTCTGAAAACTAGATAACTAATGCCATCTCTGTCTACCACGTTAAAATTTTACAGAGACTATTTTCAAGCCTAAAATTAATAAATATTTACACTAAAGTGACACCAGAAATAAAAACTTGCAAGAAACCGTAAAGGTTCTCAATTCCAATCGAAGACAAGTTATGTCATTTATTTGCGTTTTAAGAATGCTTTCTTATCAAAATTCAATCACTATAATTAAGTGTGGGGACCATAATGTCCTGTTATCACTGGCTTTCTTGTTATTGGTTGGAGTAATACTCGTGACTGACGTGAGAACGTTTGTTTAATGAAACAATATATGCATATAACGCAACAGCCACACATTGGATGCCCCTCCCCTTACATATTAGGAGCATTGCTGAAGTTTATTCGGCCAAGTCTTCTCCCAGCGCCAACGCTTCCCGAAGTGACTCAGAGTTAGTTTAGCTTTTGAATGTCCCTTAGATTATCCGTGAAATAGCAACCGACCGAGTCGTGATTCGGCCCTCTCGGGCGCCCTCGGATCGGAATGCTTATGTGTTACGTAGTAACGGTCCAAGCCGAGGTTACTCCGAACCGGGGAACCCTTGAGTCGAGTAACTCCTAAATAGAGCGCCAGGCTTAGCTATAGAATAGCTACTATCTCTAAATCCGGTGAAACAGTACATGCCACCTTCGCTGTTTCTATAGGGTCGTCAAAAATAAATCAGATTATTTCTTTGTGACACTTTCACCGTATATTGATTTAGTCTAGATTGCTTATTATCAACGAAGTGATCATATTTTGATATTGAATGGCATTTTGATGAATCAGTGTAATTATATTATGTATAAATATTAAGACTTTATTTAAGGGTTTGTATGAATGTTGCCTCCACAGTTGTAATTGGAAAATGTATCTGAGATGAAAAAAATTATTATCTAGTGAGTTTTAAGATAATCTGTACATAGTTCTAATTATCCTTTGGATTATTCGATAGGTTAAATTGTATGTTAATTTGTATTTTTATATAAAATATATTAAGCAATTGTACGCTTGATAAAGTATATTTAATGTAAAGATGTAGCATTTATAATATACCCGGTTCAAATAAAGTGTTAGCAATATATGTGCTACTTTGTTTCAGTACAAATCTAGACTAGTGATAGAAATTGAATTTCAGCATAATAATTTATTGCTAGAATAATTTGTATTGATACAGATAGCGTATTTGCCTTAAACAGAATATTAAACATTAATTAAATCTGGTGCTAGAATAATAATTGTTTGTCGAGATTTCCATAGATAAATAATAGCTTATATACTATTTTTGTATAGAAGAATAAATTTTGTGTGTTGATTTTCATTTTGATTTGTGATTGATTAATTAAATGTGGCAATAATTTTTATATAAAATGACAGTTCGTCCGTGTCATAGCACTACCGGCTTTGTACAAATCGAATGGTGCTGATCGTCGCAAATATATTAATGCATCCACTATAGTAGCTATTGTTACATCGAAATTAGAAAAACGTGATAAGTGTAGCTTCAGAGATGTTCAAGTTTGATGGAGAGATATAATTTTTTTGCCTTTATATAATAATCTATGCCCCTTCCACTAGTAAATTGTCAATTAGAACTTGTATCTATTTTCGGATAATTGTACTCAATTTTGATGATCGTCTTCCATTCCTTAATTCAGATCTAATTAATAAAATATCTTTTTTCCATAAATATTTCTTTATAGTTTATTTATAAGCATTACCATACGCGCTTTTGTTAACATAATTATACCAAATGTATTATCTATTCAATACTAAAGTTTGACCAGGAAAATAAAACATTTCGCACTTTTGTTAATTTGTACTTCAGTTGTCTTAGACTTAACTAGTCGAAAAAGGCAGTTGATTTTATGAAAGTTTTAGTAAATTGAAAATATACGATCATATCTAACCGTGTTTATTTATAACGTTTGGAATACTGTGGTTTAGATCCCAAACTTATATTATTATTTATTGTGTTTAAATGTGTACATCCAAATGAAAACATTTTACATTCATAATGATCAAAATTGCTATACCAGTTTTAGATGTATAATATATTTATGACTATATATTGGACAAAACAATTAGACTGTCGCCTCTGAAATTAGTCGACTCATTGAAAAATAGTTTTTGGATGGTCCATCATTGCCAACACATACCACTTTTAAAAGTTATGATATGTTATTAGAGTATTGCAATGACCAGTAAAGCTGTGTTACTCAAAATGGGCACTAGTGGCAATTTTTTCAAAAATTCGTAATAAACAGCAGTTTTTTCATCAGTGCTATAGTTTTATTCATTTTTAACTTTACAAAGTCGCAAACAATTCATTTCTTTCAGAAATTCAAATTTAAAACAGTATATTTTTATTTTAATGTAAATTTAAAATGATATTGTATTGAAATTAAATAAGTTATTTCAAATTTGTCTGTAATATTTGTTGGCATGTATAATTCATGATGGCATTTCCTGGGTCATTCTTTACTAAAAGTTATTACTCCATCTAAACTTCCCTACAGAATTGTGATAATTTAAAATGTCTATTAATGAAAAGTACATAATAATTATTGTAAATACAACCAAAGAAATTGTATTTAGCCTTGTTTGAGTATCGCTAATGGACTTTATTAGAATTAAGTGTACAAGTGTTGTCTTTATATTTAGCTTTTATGTTTACGGCAAGACAGGCCACACATCTTCGATACTTAACTTTTGCGCACTCATTTATTCTCAGGAATATTGTAAGGCAAGCTAGATAATTTAATAAGACCTGGAAAATGAATAAAATGACTCAAATTAAATCGTGTTTTATTTTCCATGCGGAAAAATGCTTAAGTATGTCTAGATTGGTTATAAATTTTTATGATAAAAAATTTACAACCAATCAAGACACACTTAGCTCAACCTTTTCAGGAACCAAGGGGTCTTTTGCCTGGGCCCTTATATGGGAGTATATAGCATTTTAACTTGAGGGTATCCAATAGGCTCAACCATAACTAGATCTGATGCACAATCGAAAAAAAAACAGAATGTTAGCTGGCAACACATGGCACTCTGCGATTGTTATGCATAATAACTACTTCCAACTATATCTTAATTATTAACCTGAACTTTGTTGTATCTTTAATTCATAATTAATAATTTAGTAGTTCATCACATTAACTTGGCATTGTAAACAATAACTTAACTTTATTAGTTTGTAATCTGACTTCTAATTAATTTTTGTAAAAAAGATGGCGAGGATGCGCAATTGTCACAGCATTCGTTAAAAATAATTCCTTGTACAATGTTACACTGTCTCAATAAAGCGAGTGTACTAGTTATTGGACTATTTCATTCCTCACAACCTACAATTATAACAAGAGATACATAGTCAAGCATAAAAGATATAATACATTTGAAATTAAACAAGGATTTGTTTTGCAATTAATTTATTTAATGACGTACAAGGACTCTTACAAACTAGTTTATTGGGCTAGAAATGTATAGTAGTAAAATTAACTTCAGGATATTTCATTGTTTACTTTCCTGCAGCAGTTGCAAGAGGGTTCCTTAAAACTAAAATCACGGAATCACCACGCAGGAACATTTTCGAGATGAATTTATCTTTATTTACTGCTTTACCCTGAAACAAAAATAAACTTCTTTACTTATACAATAAAGTAATTTACTTCCATATCTTCTCTGTCGATTCCTCAGCTGACAGTTGTGACCACTAAGAGAGCTGCTCTTAACCAGCATTCCCCACTCTTTTCTATTTTGGGCCATGTGGATAGCTGCCTGGAGTTTTAGTCAAGTAGCTATTGTAATATAAACCATCCATCTAGTCGCTCTGCCTCTGCTTCTTCTTCCCTCAACACAGCCTACCAGGATAAGCATTTCAAGGCTGTCTGGTTGGTGGCGAGCAATGTGGCCGAAGAAGGAAAGCATTCGGCGAAAGCAGATTGTGGAGAGACAAGTTTTGATGTTTAGCTCTTCCAAGATAGAAGCATTGGTGCGGCGCTTGGTCCATGAGATTCGTACATTTTGAATACAGTTTATTAGTTATTTGACTATTTCAATCCAGAAGACCTACAAGTTATTAACACCAGCTTTCCAAGCTCTTTTACCCTTGTAGTGATAACATTTGGATAATATTAGTGAAAAGTATGGGGAAAATTTCATCATGGGGATGATGATAAATACTTTTTTGACAAAACTATTCGGGACTAACAAGTTTTGTGTTCACCATTACTGTCATTATTCTGTGTCATTACAATATTTTTTTATTCAAAAATCTTGTGTCTGCTATTGAGTGGAGCATTTGAGTTTACATATATTTTTTTGGAAAAACGATTACTCCTATATCTGGATTCTCTATTATAACATTTTTTTTTTACTAAATTCTTGATGAATTGTGTCCATATTTTATTTTTTTTTGTAATGTAAATCAAATGTTTATTTACGTCTGAGTCTTAATGTTAAATCTGATGTCATGCTTAGTTCTTGAAGCCATTACCCGTAAAATAACAACAACAATTTTGAAAAGATTGTAATCTACGTATTAAAAAATTATTTCAATGTTTTAGCGGTGAAAGTATAACGGAGGTTATCCTTAGCTTTCTTTGCAATACCCCAAATTCATAATTGGAGAAAGAATTTTTGTATTACCTTTTTCCCCTTTCCAGTACGAGGTACTTCGGTCCACATCTCCTTAACATTTTCTAAGACCATGTTACAATGCCGGTCAAAAGCTTTGACGCGTCCCAAAAGTTTCTTATTATTACGACAGTTTATTAACACTTGTGTATTGTTCTTAACAGACTGTGTGAGAACAGAAAGTGGACCAGTACTAAATTCTTCTTCTTCTATTTTAGATAATTCATCTAAAGTCATTTCGGAGCGTGGTTTGGTTGTCGTCGCCCTGAAAATATATCTTGTTAGAAATCTTAGCTTAATTTTGCAAATATTACTCATGATAAAAGACTTACATTGTGTCTTATATTTATGGAATATCAAATTAAATGAAACGGCACTTTAAACACTTCTTTCTAAAGTAAAGAATTAAACTTCTGAAGATTAGGTATGGTATAGATATGAAGGTATTATAAATGACAAGATGAAAAAGAACGCTTAATTCATAGACAACAATAGCTATGATAATGAATATTTTATGGCTTGGTAACAAAACCTTTAAGCCAAGTCTTTTTAAAACACATACACTTATTTCTTACGTCTAAGATGAAAATGTAATTAGATGATGGGGGGAGGGAGGGCATGAGGCCCTTACGCATTTATCGCTTAAATTTTAAGTAGCTCATCTTTTCAGTAACAAAGTTTCAGTAATTTGTACCAAATATTGATATTGGGAAATCGCTTTATTTGGGTATTTGAATGACAACTGTTAATTGTTTATTTAATTTAAATTATATGCTCTAAAGGTGCAGTGTGCAGATATTATAAGAACGAATTTACGTCACTTATTTCCAACTATTGATCTACTATCGACTAATTTATATGAAATATATTATATTTCATAAATGTTAGTGAAACGAACATTCAAAGTTACCAACGTTATAAGCTTGAGGCTAATCGATTCGAAAATATTAAATATTTTCCAATCGATTAGTATAATCAAGGTCCTCTGCAATCCATAACGGAATAGGAATAGGGGCTGCGCTAAAAACACTTTGTGAGATTCCATAAAGATATACTCAGCTCTGTCCGGTTTCTTTTGGTCACACTGAAGATAAATATACTGTATGTTAATCTTTTATTTAAAACCTTTCTCTTTATTTTATTATTTGTAAACAGAAAATTCTTCTTACAATCTTTAATTTATGACTAAACAAATAAATTTCTATTCTAATACACTCTATTCTTGCTTAAATACATACAAATTTTGATTAATTAATTATCTGTATGTTTTACATTAATTATTATAAACAAAATATTTTTCTAGTAATAGCAGTCGTAATAGCTAGGTGATTTTTGTTAATTATTGTAAACGTCGAATTATAAGACCTATTCGAGTTCCAATAGATCAGTTTGAGTATTACAGTTTGAGTATTACATTATTGAGTATACACAAAGTTATCTGTGGTACCTACAACTAATGAACTCTGTTAGGGGAATCCTATATTTATTTTCTATCGTTGCAAAAAGATATTGTGTTCCTGCCTGTGACTTATAGATGGTTGACTTAGTAGGAAGTTTCTTTAATACGTACGTGTGACATCGATGCAGAGCGCTACTTAATAACACAGTAAGTATTGTTATTATACTATTTATTATTACTTTTTCAATGCTTTACAGATCGCATTATATTATTCTACTCCTTATATATTATAATATCTTACATATAGCAGCTAAAATAATGCTGCAAAATATACAAATACGTTCTTTTCTTTGTTCAATTGCTATCCTCGAGTTATGAACCTTTCCTTTAATATGCGAAAATAGTGATAATGATACCGTAGATGTGGGACAAATTTTAGCAAATAGTTTTTTTACGAAGTAACCGATTTTTTTTTACTTTCTAAGCAAGTGCTTGACTGCGATCCCACCTGTTACTAAGTGGAAATGCAGCCCTGGATTGTAAGGCGCACTAACGGATAAACGGAATCTCATCTTCTAGGAGTCTTGGATTCGAACCCGTACCCATAAAATCGTAAAGAGAAGCTGTTACGCCACCAGTACTGTTTATAGTTATACATTATTCTTGTTCATTTTAAACTTTAACTTAAATCATATAAGCTCTCTCATACTTTTACTCTCGTGGAGTAAACAGAGATAGAAATAGTTATCATTTTTTTCTAAAGAATGCTAACAAATTTAATTATAAATGTCACTAACATGATTATTAACCATTTAAAATAAGCTTAAGCTTGTGCTATGACTTACATCAATAGTAAAATGGTTTACCTTACTCTTTACAAACCACATCATAAGTGGTTATTATTATTTTCTAGACGATATATACATGACACATTTTGTTTGTTTTTCACTAAGGTCATTAGGTCCCAATTAACAGGGAGGTGAGTTTGTTTTCAACAAGTATAGTTTAGTAGGAGACAGCCGGCATTCAAATTCTGTTCACATTGAGCAACAAATTATTCTTACTCTTTGCAATGATAAATAAATTAATAGAAACTGTTCAACTGGGAATGATAATTGTAAATTTAATTTTTTTTTAAATTTATCTGTTATTTTTTAGAATTACTGCGAAAGATGCCAAGGTTCAACTTAACATTATTATATGATTTATTAAAATTATCTATTGGAATGTATTAATTTGTTTTAAGCTATAAAGATATTTAACGTTTTTAAAAATATGTCCTTACAATTAATTTCTAAGAACATTATTAGTTTGGTTTTGTATCTTCATTTTTAATTCTTCCCTTTATCATAGTTTAAAGGTCATTATCACCCGTAGTCAACATGATTACCAAACTGTAATGCCTTTATATATGTCAATTATTGTGTTTAACTAGTGTTAGTCTTTTTGTACATTTTGGATTTTTCTATATTTTTATATATTAGCGAATGTATATAATAAAACATAAACTTTACCCTACTCAATTTTAAGAATAAAAATAAGAGAAATTGGTAATATCTCCTATAAAAATCTACATGATCATTTCCATTCTTCAGGGAAATGGTTTGTTATAATTTGTAGGTTTCGTGGAATAAAATAGTCCAACAACGAATACACTCGCTTTATTGAGACAGTGTAACATTGTATTAAAACGAATACCGTGACAACTGCACGTCCTCACAATCTTTATACAAAATTAATTAGAAGTCAGATTAGGAACTAATAAAGTTAAACTATTGTTTACAATGCCAAGTTCATGTGACAATCAACTAAATTATTAATTATGAATTAAAGATACAATAAGGTCAGGTAAATCATTAAGATATCATTGGAAGTAGTTATTATGCATAACAATCGCTAGGTGTCATGTGTTGCCAGCTAACAGGTTATAAAAAGATAAGAATGTATGAAGTCCTGCATCACATGAGTATGAGTGAAGCAAATGTGGCAAGCAAAGTAACACTCTGAAACTTGTGTGTGTTAAATTTTAGTATGCACCAACTATGTTGAAAGCATGGGACCAACATGGTTAAATTATTAAGGATGTACTGCCGATCATCGAGCTGGTGCACACAGATGTATTTCAGCAACTGTTGTTTGTATATAAAGAATGCAATGAACAAGGCGGCTACAAATGGACCTCCCATAGTCAATTTAGTTACCAAGCCATAAAAGCTATCACTGTTATTTCTTATTGTATCTTCATTTTTAGGCTTACTACCAAAGTTACACAATTGTCATTATAAATGCTGTTTTATTTATTCATATTTTATTTTTACATAGGGCAGTCAGTATGTCTTCAAAATTTAGTACATGCGGTGTGCTCGCCAGTACCGTGGATTACTTCTGTCTTGCATGCGAGTGCCGCCTCCATAATGAAACTGACGCAAATACGCACATTGTTAAACCAGTGCATGTTAAAAAATTCGAATTGACAAGCTACTTCGAAGACGGAGCAGAACATGTACGGAAGGTATGCTAAAAATGTATTTTTAATGTTCTTTTAATTGGTAATTACTGATGTTTCCAAGTCCAGAGGATTTGCAACATCACCAGATTGAGAGGTGGCCAGGCTCTTATATTGCTCAGCCTGAACCTATATTAGGTAACTCTGTCCTAAGAAAGAACATGGGGCTTGGTTCATTTCTTACTTACTAACTTTTCCTCAATTTCTTCGGGTCTGTCTAAAATGATTGTACTCCGTTTAATGTCTGGTCTTTTTAATGAAAATAATAAATGTATTTCAAAGGACTACAGGTATCACCCATGAATGAAATTGTATGTTGTATTTATTTTGAATTGAAATTGTAGTTGTATATTGCATGGATGATATTATATGTATATTATATGCACACAGTCAAATATGTGGCAAAGTATTCAATCACATTTTGCTTGTAGTACCCACAAGAAATAAACACGGTTCTTTATAGTGTAATAAAGGACAACTGTATTTTGACTATAAAATCCAGTTTATGTCTCTGACCTTGTAACAATACAAACATTTGTTGGATGCGAATGTTTTTTTTTTATATAATCAGAATACATTTAACAGGGGCAAAAACTTTAAGCGCGATATTATGATATATATTATAATATGACATATCCGGTTGATATCATATCGTTCCTCTGCGCTACTATTTGCAGGCACAGCGTGTTTTTGTTTTATGTATCGAAAGACAGACAGCTAATACTCACGACTTTGGTTGCATGCAATTGAAATAAAAAAAAAATCATTTTAAGTACTTTCTAAAATTAAGCCTTAGATTGGAGACAAACTACATATTTTCTCTCCAAATTTGCCCAAAATCAAAACTTATTAATTGTAACCCCCAAAATAATTTAAATAAAACAAAGAATAGAAATAATAAAAACTAAATCGGTCTTTGCTGGAAAATCCACAATTCTATGTTGATGCTCATACTAAAATATGACAGTTAAAGTTGAGTATGGGAGAAACAACATTAGTTGGGAGTAAGTAATGACATAATAATTCAACTGCCAAGTTAGACTGACAGATTATGAAATGTACTTATATTACTGATAAATATTCTGTGGTCGGCTCTCTCGGATATACTGACGGACCGTACCTTTCCAAAGACGAGTAAGAAGTACCCGTACCGTACCTTTTTTTTCGACGGGGTTGAATATTTCCCATATTCAAAGAGTTATAAACCCACTAAAACCCCTCCGGTGGCCCTTCCTTGGTGCATTGTGAGGGGCTCCGGGATCTCCAGTGGACCGCACCGGAGCCCCTCTGCACTATCCTTGGCAGCACGTCCCAGATGGAAGGAGGTTAATCCCCAGCACTCTAGCAGTACAAGACGACACGGGCCATCCAATGCCTACTTTCCGGGTCCACTACAGCGGACGATAAAGGCCCCTACCCTTGTCGCCCAGTGACCCGGGGCGCCTTTTAGTAGCCTTCTACGATAGGCAGGGGATACCGTAGCCTTATTCTACGAGCCCAGAACTACAGGGTTGACCCCCTACCGTACTTAATGTGATGCGCAGATGTATAGATGGAAATGAAGGGTATGTATGTATTTAATAGAAATGTTGATGCAAATACAATTTTTCAGATCAAGAAATGGTATTTCTGCGAATTGTGTAACATTCTGCTATCTACTGCCGCAAGAGTACGTTTGCACGTGGTGGAGACGAAGCACATTGAGAATAGAACAAGCAGAGTGTTACAGCGTAGAGGAAATTGTGTCATCGCGTTCTCCCGAATTCAAATAGATGATAAAGCGTGGAATGGTATCGTCGACGATACCTGTGCTATTTGTAATACGGAGTTTGAAGATGAAAATATTCATAAGAACGAGACTAACCATATAATAAGATTGATTCAAAGCAAACTCGAATTTGACGTAAATCAAAACATATATCGCAGGGTAAGCCCTTTCAACTTTTTGGCCGACTTCATAAAAGAACCTCCCTTTAATTACCTGTTTTTTAAGTTTGTGTAGCCACAGTAGTGTCATTTATTAATCGTTAGCGTTACATTTAGGTCACATGTTAATTATGTGGGCATAGGACCTTGAGTTCCGAAGGGAATACATAAAATATACCAAGGAACTCCTAAAACTCGTAAAGAAGCATGCTTGTTGATTGAGATATTGGTAGGGTTATGGAAATCTAAGACTCCTCAACAATCAATGCAAATAAAGCAGGAGAAAGAGAAAAAAAAATAAAGGCGTAAGAACATCATAATATAACCATGATATTTCGGAAATAAAAGAGGGGGACCGCGCGTAGTAGTGTGTGATTCGTCATGTTTGATTGGATTTGAGTCGGGTTTTGTTTTTATTTATAAATATATTTGTCCTTCTTATTTATATATGATAACTGGTAACTAAAAGTATTATTATCATATGTTCAACAAAATATTTTTTTTTGAGCAATTTTCTGTAATTCAATATGACAGTAAAAATTCATAATATGTGTAAAAAATTAAACTATTAATTTTGTAAACTAATGACCAGTATATTTTACCCTGGATACTAAAACAAACTGTGTAAACCGTATATTTTTCGTCTAATTATCGATAAATCTAAGCGAAATATTATACTACCCTCTTGACAAGGACAAAAGTGTAGTCCGGGAAGTGAGAACACGTATAGCTGCCTGTAGGAACGAATGATGGGACAATACGTTAAGCGACATCCGCCCATCACGTCTGCTCATTCACATTAAATATTAGGGTATTGGTTACAGAAGTAGATAATATAGATTAAACGCACTTATTTAAGAGTCGTATTCAGCTTCCAATTTGTTGTGTCCAACTTCTAGGTAGTATTCTATACTATAGAAAAACATGATCTCATTTACAAAAATCACTCATATTTCAGGTAGACGAAATCTCCTTCCAATGTTTAACATGTAATACTGTAGTCAGTTCAATTGAAGTTCATTTCTCTGAAGATGAACACAAAAATCTTTATCAAGCTTGCTGTGATAACTTTAAAATTGATGCTAAATCCACAACATCAGAATCAATTGATGTGCCAAGCTCAATAAAAAATAACAACGAAAGAGAGAATCATGACGAAAAAATATTAAGCTTTGAGGAAACTACAACCCCAGATGCTACTTCAAAAGTAAATGAAGGCAGTAAGAAAGTGAGTGAGATTATTAAAGTGGATGATGGTAATAATAATGTGGATGGTAATAAGAAAGTTAAGGGTGATAGCAAAATAGTTAATGATCTCAATAAACTGTCAGTGCAAAATAATGTGAAATCTAAAATAATAGATGATAAAGACATTTGTGAAATTTTAAATGCACAGGATTATATTACAATGGATGAAAATGGACAACCATTGTGCATCTTATGCAACTGGGAGATGGAGCCAATAACTATCATTGCTCATATAAATGATATGCATCATAAAACTATGTTACAAATGCATAAAGAGCGCCTTTCAAAATTAAATTCTGCAGATAATTTAACTGATACATTGGAAGTCGTTAATACTGAAAATGGTAAAAGACAAACGAAAAAAAATATTGTAAAAGAACAAAGTGTCTTGGATTCTCTGGACGAATTTCAAAAGAATAATATAAATATACACTTTGAATTTCAGACTGCTGTCTGTAAGATTTGTTCAAAAGGTTTAGACTTTAATATGCAAGCCATTAAAGATCATATTGAAAAACACACCAAAGAAAATGAACATAAAACTAAGCATGAAGCAAAGCAGCTTGCATCAGACTTCAAAGATACAAAAAATGTGGATCCTGCAGGCAGGAAGACTTCCTTATACACAGCACCGGTTTTAAAGAAGAAAGGCAAACAAGAGTTGAAACAAGATAAAAAAGGAGCAACAAAAGATAAAAAAGAATCATCATCTATATGTGATATTGAAAATTTGAAAGTTTATGCTAAACAAAATGATATGACATATTTAATAGATCAGAGCAAATTTTACTGTAACAGATGCAATACTCAAATAATATCTTCCCTGATCAGCTTAAAGGAACATGTTTCAGGTTTGACTCATAAAAGAAATGGGAATGAACAAAACCTAGACACACATACCAAACAAAAACAATCTAATAAAGAGGCCAATCTTATTAAAGTTAGACCAGATATGTTTATACACAATGTTGTTACTATTGATGGACTACAGAAAGAACTTGTTATTAATGAGAAAATATGCATAAATTTTTTTAGTTTTGCATTCATGGTTAACAATAATAGGAACAAACTAACATGTTTGCTTTGTGACAGTGATATATTAATATTTAATTTCAAAGAACACATGGCAAATGCTTACCATGAAAATCTTATTAATGAGAGCCTTGTAATTATACATGAAGATGAGTTTATAAGACAGGTAGGCTAATTCTAATGAGTAATATATATTTTAAAAGATAAGGACAGCCTAAGGCTGAGCTTAAATTCTTATAGTGCAGGGTGCAAATCCCAGCCGGCTTCTTCTAATGGGGTTTCTAATTTTCTTGTTTACACTCGCATACAAAATACACTTGCAAAGTTTTGTTGTCTGGTAAAGATGTGCTCACCACATGTCATACATAGGGCTTGTTAAGCTTAGTGGAAAAGTGGATAGCAATTTCGATGCCTGTCTACCCTGCTAAGAATAAAAGTGTAAATACAGAAGACCTAAGTGTGGCCAAATCTTTGTACATGCTAATACTTTGTAAAGAAAATATTTTGTAAACATTGAGACATATTTTTTCTTTTAAATTATTAAGAAAGTATTTTTATTCACTCTGAGTTTATCAGATGAAAATGTGGTCCAAGAGCTAAATCTTTACAACATGTTTTGAAGAGGGAATTTCGATGTAACTTATCACTGACTCTTTCAAAAATTCATACATTTTTTATACATACATTACCATGATACACAACTTGTTTATTAATGATGTTAACATAATCTGATCATAAGAGTACAAAAGCTATTTAACTACTAGTTCAACCATTTTTATCTCAGATTTGTTAAAGCTGCGAGATATCAAGTATAGAAATTTTTTACAATATAAACTATTAAAATAAATCCAAGTTCAGTAAACAATGAATAAGATGGGGGTATAAACTTAGAAATTTCTCCATTTTGTTGTTAATTAAGCCCTGTTGTAAAATCTATTTTATGTTACAGATAAAAGGTCAATTCCATTGCGGTTATTGTAATATCCTGGTATCATCATGGGACTCCATGGAAAACCATTTGCAATCTACATGTCACAGGGAAAGTAAAACTGCAGCTCAGTGGCACTTACAGCAGATGTTGCCAGAAATTATTAAGAAACGACAATCGGACATACAGGCACGGGAACGTTTTGTAATGCAAATGATGTTTAGTAACATGCCGCAGAGTGGCTGGAATAGAGACTTGTATGACAGTGATTAATTTCTCTAATATCATCATGTTACTTAACATACTCATATTGGATGAAATTGATATCACTTCTAATTGCACATAACTTTGATCCATGGCAGATGTTTTCTCCGGAAAAGTACTATGATATTACAGTAAAACATAGCTACATTTTTTGCCACTTAGGACTAATCCTTGTAAAAAGTAATTCAGCAAGGTTTCTGGTAATTGGATTCAATCATATGATCATTTAGGATAATTAAAAACTTATTATTACCGTGTTTAAAGCCTAGTTTATCTTTCATTAAGGAATCTCTACTGATGCCACTTGTCATCGAAATATATAATTTTTGTTTTAATTTTGACAAATGGAAACTATACATTTCTCTTATAGTTTCATTTTTTAAACTTGGAACAACAAACAATTACATAATAAGTCCTAATATAATAATAATCTATGTAAAAATAAAATAATTTTTCACCCTTTTGTTGTCTACTTTTTTCACAAAATTCTTTAGCCATAAAATGATTACAAATTCAAAACTTCTATGTTTTTATCATATGAAATGGAAAAATGATCATTATATTATTGTTTCATAATACATGTTAATAAATCGTTTTGATCTCTGTAAAATGGTATGAATATAGCAACAATAGTAGTTTAACAGGAATATATAAATACATATTATAATGTAAATATATATTTTTTCAAACGTCAAAGTCAAAATGTCAACAATAAACTTACGTTATTAAATATTTAATTTAACTCAAAAAAAACATATTATATATATATATTAATAGATACTTTGTGTTTGTTATTAAGATTTATTAACAAAAATTCATATATTAAGAATAAATAAGAAAATTAGGTTATATTAAATGTAGTTTATTTTAAAATCTTTAAGAGAATTTTTAAACAGTTAGGCAGCCAGATTCACATACAACCACACTACTAAATGTAAATTGTGTCATTCTAAATGGATAATGCCATCATTTTGGTTTTCCATCTAGAATGGCAAAAGGCTGACAAATTGGGTCAGAAACAAAAGATAAACTTAATATAAACAAAGGGATGGCCACCAATGCAGTTTCTGCCGTTTTATATGTAAAATATTATACTCAAGCTCTATTGGCGCACAAATTACAAATAGGTAACGGTGCGTTTCCAGCCTTCGTTTAAACGGTGGCAGCTAACATGAAATAATTTATTTTCAATTAAATTCATAGCGCATCACACCAATAAAACTGATGTGATTACTGCCAAGCACGTGAACAGTGTTGCCAACAACGCGCAAGCAGATGATATACCCTTTTTTCACAGCTGGAGCAGCCTAAAGAGGCCAAATTTGAACTGAGGTAGCCCAAACGTCAAAATTAATTTATAAGTAGGTCTTAGTGTCAAATAAATGTAAATATCGAAAATCAAAACAACCCTCATCAGCATCTTTCTGCTTTGTCTGCCGCTAGCAGTAACAAAGCGTCAATATGACTCGCCGTCAACATTACTCGTAACTACTGCACTGGTACTAGCGCCCCTCCGCTGGACACGTACATTTTTCTACCAACTTGTAAACTAATCATGTAATTGGTTGAGAAAAATTGTTACCACCCAATTCGTTGAAGCCGTAAACGTCAGCTTCTCCGGCTGATTTGTGTAGTATATTCTATGTATACGATAGGGTATTCCCTTAAATTATATATAATTTAACAAAGTATTGCCAGGCTTTTATTTTTGATTCCACTACATTATTATTACTACACGATTACATTTCACGTGGGAGGTTTTTTTCTCGTGCTTATATTAATTTGTGTTGTTATTCTTTCGTTCAAATAATATAAGGACCCTGTACTTGAATCCTCAAGCAGCCTTAAAGATCACCAATCCCCATTTAGAATTTCATGTCGTCGATTTCCATCCCGAGAACTGGCGATTAATCACCTATGTTGGCAACACTGCAGGTGAATCCTAGTACAAAGATATTAGTAGTTAGTATATGATAAATGTAAAATGTATCGAGCGAGGCTGCTTCGTTTTCGGCGCTACACACCAGTGCAATCTCTATATTTTATTCTATGGCAGATTTTCCATGACATAATCGATCGACAAAGGTTATAAAATGAGAGAATATCAAATAGTGTAATGGTAAAATATTGATCGTATATTAAAAAATGATAATTATGCGCTTTCTAAAGTAAATTCAAGAATAAATTGTGCTAAACTAAATATTAATTTATAGGCCTGGTATCATTTTTCATAAAATTTAATGTCTTTAAATCAAGTGTTCTGATACAAGAAGAATGCATTGTTATTTATTTTATATTTATTAAAAATATAATTATTAATAATTTCGCTACTGTACTATACTACCAATTTTTTTCCTCTTGATATTAAATTCAATATATATATAAAGTGAAAATTAAAGGTGAAGTATATTATTCACAATTTCTATGTATTATGACACTTTTTCAACAGTAACTATTCTAAGCCTTGTCTGTGGTAAATGTTATTTTATTTTTTTAAATGTTAATCTGTGCTAAGCAGTTATACATTATGCTGCGGACATTACTAATACAAACATTTTGTAATCTCTTTGTAAGGGGAGTCCTTGCATTCGCAAAGAGCTGCCAAGCGGCGTGTGTAAATTAATTTGAAGGCAAGTTGTTATTCATTCTAAACCTTTGGATGGAATTGACCGTTGTGCGCCTTGAAAATCTTTAATCTGAATAGTGACTTTTTGCTGCGGCGAATGGTTTGTCCACAACAGTGAGTTACTTTTGTATTATGCTAACTTATTCTTTTAATGACTAACACACATTAACTGCGTTATAACGTAAACGTAATACATCTCAGTAGATTCTGTTTGTATTATATTTTATATATTTTTTATTGATAAGTCGAACTATTTATTAATTAAACTGAATACTATTTATAACTGTTAACGACATGTTTAATTTAATAATAAATTTGATATTGCATATTATAATCGATTTTTGGTAGATAAGAGTTCAATCTGAATCAACAAATTTTTGTGTTCAATAATGTACCATATTTTTAACCCGGTACCCGGAAATCTGTATTTTTAGATAAAAGCTGTTTAGGTTACTACCACATGAGATACTGATCTTATTTAATTAACATATACATTTTTTATTCTATGGCAGATTTTCCATGACATAATCGATCGACAAAGGTTATAAAATGAGAGAATATCAAATAGTGTAATGGTAAAATATTGATCGTATATTAAAAAATGATAATTATGCGCTTTCTAAAGTAAATTCAAGAATAAATTGTGCTAAACTAAATATTAATTTATAGGCCTGGTATCATTTTTCATAAAATTTAATGTCTTTAAATCAAGTGTTCTGATACAAGAAGAATGCATTGTTATTTATTTTATATTTATTAAAAATATAATTATTAATAATTTCGCTACTGTACTATTCTACCAATTTTTTTCCTCTTGATATTAAATTCAATATATATATAAAGTGAAAATTAAAGGTAAGTATATTATTCACAATTTCTATGTATTATGACACTTTTTCAACAGTAACTATTCTAAACCTTGTCTGTGGTAAATGTTATTTTATTTTTTTAAATGTTAATCTGTGCTAAGCAGTTATACATTATGCTGCGGACATTACTAATACAAACATTTTGTAATCTCTTTGTAAGGGGAGTCCTTGCATTCGCAAAGAGCTGCCAAGCGGCGTGTGTAAATTAATTTGAAGGCAAGTTGTTATTCATTCTAAACCTTTGGATGGAATTGACCGTTGTGCGCCTTGAAAATCTTTAATCTGAATAGTGACTTTTTGCTGCGGCGAATTGTTTGTCCACAACAGTGAGTTACTTTTGTATTATGCTAACTTATTCTTTTAATGACTAACACACATTAACTGCGTTATAACGTAGTAGAAGCATAATCCGTCTTAGTAGACTCTGTTTGTATTATATTTTATATAATTTTTAGTGATAAGTCGAAGTATTTATTAATTAAACTGAATACTATTTATAACTAGGTTAAATAGAATTATTTGTTAACGACATATTTAATTTTATAATAAATTTGGTATTGCATATTATAATTGATTTTTGGTAGATAGTGTTCAATCCGAATCAACAAATTTTTGTGTTCAATAATGTACCATATTTTTAACCCGGAACCCGGAAATCTGTATTTTTTAGATTAAAATCTAAACAAGATTACTACCACATGAGATACTGATCTTATTTAATTAACATAAACATTTTTTTATCTAAAATAGGCTCACGTTTGGCTTCTATCTCGCTTGATGTTTTAAAAAAATATTTTTTATAACATTTGCGTAAGTATGGTGTGTAAAAAAATATATATTAAGAACAGCCTGTATCGAACACGCATTGAGGCATTTGGTAGTTATTTATTTTGTTGTTTTTTGGGCTAAGATTGGAGTGTTTATGTGTTGTTGAATTTTTTAAGATTTCTGAAAATTTCTATTATATGTGTTGTAAATGTGCAGATTGTGCGCTTACGATGGGTGTGTGCGTTCGTTTGCAAGATGCTCGCAACGGCTCGTGACGAGGTGTTGCGGTGTTCTCTTTTTATATTACTAATATTGTAAAAATCGACGAGAACTGAATGCTGAGCATCCAGACAAACCTGGGATAGGTTTTGTGGGATCCGCCGGCGGCAGTAGCGGCTGCGCTGGCGGGGAGATCTAAATGGAAGGCGCTGGTCTCCTTCTGCGAGTCAGTAATGGCCCAGAAGGAGACCGCAGAAATTGGATCGGGAGAGGGCCGATCCCGTTCGGAGGAGTGCAGGCGGGCCGGTGGTAGACCGGCCCGCAGCCCTGTAGTTCTGGGCTCTCAAGAATAAGACTACGGTATCCCCTGCCTGTCGTACAAGGCGACTAAAAGGGGCCTCGGGTTCACTGGGCGACAAGGGTGGGGGCCTGCGTCGTCCACCAAAGTGGACCCGGGAAGAAGGCGACATCGGCTGGCCCGTGTCGCCTTTCGCTGCGAGGGCACAGGGGAGGAGGGAGTAACCTCCCCCCGGGACGTGCTCTCCTTGAGCACAGTGCAGAGGGGCTCCGGTGCGTTCCACGTGAGATCCCGGAGCCCCTCGTCATGCACCGAGGAAAGGGCCACCGGGGAGGTTTTAGTGGGTAAGATCCCCACATAACCGCCGCCTTCCCCCCAGAAGGCGGGGTATCTTTTTGAAGATTTCCTCCCCGTCAACAAAAAAAAAAAAAGGTTTTGTGGGATGCGCTTTAATGTGTAAAATATTATATGTAAAATGTATTAAATAAATAAATAATAAAAAAAAACAACGCGATAGAAAGATGGCAATCGTCATGCTATTGACGATTCAACTATTGATGTGAACCATCTCCGAGCAAAGCTTAAGCTTAGTTGGGATGGTTAACAAGAATGTTAGTAATATTTATGAAAAATAAAGAAATATTGCTAGCTTTTTTTTTTTAAATCGATATATGTTTACCACAAGCTTGAGGCGACATGTTTAGGGAAAATACTATTGAGCTGAGTATTAGCGTCTCGTATTTCAAGTTCCGACTGGTCATATCGTAGGAATCCTTGCATTTTTTTATCGAGGGGGAAATTGCTAATAGAGATTTTATGAGATTTCTACTCACTAATGGAATAGTATTAAATAGGATGTGTGTTCCGTGATCTCCAGGGGAACGTACTCGAAATACTCTTTTTTTTGTCTACGGGGAGGAAATCTTCAAAAAGATATCCCGCCTTCTGGGGGAAAGGCGACGGTTATGTGAGGTTTTTACCCACTAAAACCTCCCCGGCGGCCCTTCCTCGGTGCTTGGTGAGGGATTCCGGGATCACCAGAGGAACTCACCGGAGCCCCTCTGCACTGCGCTCTTAGCAGAGGACATCCCGGGAGAGGGGGAGGGGGCGCAGGTTACTCCCTCACCTGTGTCCTCGCAGCGCAAGGCGACACGGACCTGCCTGCTTGCTGATAACAAAGACGCACCCACCCTTGTCGCCCAGTGAACCCGAGGCCCCTTTTAGTCGCTTTCTACGACAGGTAGTAAGTCTTATTCTTGAGAGCCCAGAATTACAGGGCTAACTGAAACTAGTCTGCACTAACCGAAGCAGGTTATACCACCCCTAAGAGTGGCACCTCTTTGAAGACACCGGGACGAGTCCGCGTTGCTTTTCTCCCGGGAGGACGGAGGTTATTAGAAGATAGTGTAATTTTTTTAAAAGATAATGCTAACAATTTTTTTTCACAAATATTAACATTTTCGTTAACCATTTCATGTCAATAGTGAAATAGTTGATTCATGCCCACGGTTCATTTCGCAGACCGTTCCCTAAACCATAAGGCGATTGACGCTTTTCGTTTTAAATAAATGATCTTTACAAACTACTGTAAAGAGGCTAAGCTGTAGGAAAAAATCTTACGAAATTACTAACAATTTTTAGCGGCCATAGTTATTTACGTCATGTTAAATTAATAGCTGCTAATATTTGTGCCCCATAGGTATTTATTCCGTCATATCTATTGTCGGTTTCCCAGTAACTTATCACTGTAATGAACACATAAATGTTGTTATATGTATATAAAGGCATATACAATCACTTTATTTCTGCGATGCTGCATTTTTTTTTATGACGAACTACACAGATTGGCCAGAGAGGCTGGCCTGGACTGCTTCACCGGATTGAGAGGTGGCACAGCTCTTAGGTCGCTTAGCCTGAACCTCTATTGCTAGTAACTCGACACAAGGGTCCTCCCGGTGAGGGGTCACCTCGGCTTGGACGGTTACTATGTTACGCGTAAGCATGCCGGTCCGAGGGCGCCCGAGAGGGCCGAACCACGACTCGGTCGGTTGCTATTTCACGGATAATCTAAGAGACATTCAAAAGCTAAACTAACTTTGAGTGCCACTTCGGGAAGCGTTGGCGCTGGGAGAACAAGTGGCCGAAGAAACTCCAGCAACGCTCCTAACATCTAAGGGGTGGGGCCTGCCCATAAAATAGCGGTAACGCGCAAGGATTATTCGCAACCTCCGACGGTCGCGAAGGGACGCTTTGTGGATTTGTAGCGATGCTGTAACAAAGAAGAGCGTCAATAGCCTAATGATTTACTGGGTACGGTCTGCGAAACATAAGGTCGTAGGTTCGAATCCAAGATTCGGCTATTGACGTGATCCATTTTCTAGCACTAGCACACTTTCTTTAGACAGTCACTAGTGTGAGTTTGAGGGTGTCTTTTTTCAATTTTTAACAGTTTTACCGGATTTGGAATTTTGACAGAGACTGTTGCTTAGAGAGGGAAGCCCAGAAAAAACACAATTTGAAAACCCTCTTGAATTGTTTTCAGATTGATCTTTTTAAGAACTTAGAATGTCTTCAAAATTTAGTTCATGTGGTGTATTCGCCGGTCCCGTGGATTATTTCTGTCTTGTATGCGAATGTCGTCTTCACAACGAAATCGATGCTAATACGCACATTATTAAACCGGTGCATACGAAACAAATCGATTTAACGGAATACTTCGAAAACAAAGAAGAATGCATAAGGAAGGTAAGCTTATTGATTATCTTAGTACTGTAAAATAATCACACAAATATAATTCATACTACTATTTTTAAATTGTAACAGCCTTAATATATGTCCCACTGTTGGGCACAGGCCTTCTCTGTAAAGAGAGTACAAGGGCATAGATCGCCACGCGCCCTTAGTGCGGATTGACAAACTTCACATGTCTTAGAAAAAATAGGACATGTAGATTTCCTCACGATGTTTTCCTCCGCCGCCGAGCGCGTGGTAAATCAGCACATAAAATTGCAACAACAAATTTATTGGTCCAGGCACAGCTCGTTAAGTCCCATGAGTAGATTTAATTACTATTGACTTTCAGGCTAAGCGATCCAACTTTCCTTTCGAACTCCAACGAAACCGTAACGGCCCGGTTCACTGAGCGACAAAAGACAGGTTTGTTGCCCAAAAATAGTGGCAGAAAAAGCGTAATGCTTCTTTCTGCCTTGTTTTCGAAAATACGCTGGCTGACCAGAGAAGGTGACCGCAATAGTATTTCATCGTATTTAAAATCTGTGTGCCAGTGAGACGACGGAAATATACATAACTTTTTATAGTTGATAGTGTTTGTGAAGAAATAGTTTGAAATTGGAATCACAATTTAGATTATGATTTCTCCACTTTCGTTTCATCTTTCGAGTCATTAATTGCGATGTTTGCAATTTATAACGTAAACTGTACAGATGTATAAAACCATTTATTACAAAGAATTACTCGTATAATTGGCTTTTATAGCCAACAACCTTTGTATTAATTCGTTAATTGTAAGAACCCTTGGAACTCTATCTCAAAATATTGATAAAATAATAATAATAAAACTCAAAATCAAAAGGAATGTTTGTTTTTTTACGCTTAACTTTCTTCCACGCATTTCGCACTTGTGGAATCAGTAGTCGCCAGCGGTGTTTCTGAATCAATACAATTTAAATAAAATTTTAACCGATACAAATATATTTATATTCAAATCCTATTTTTCAGATCAAGAAATGGTATTTCTGCGAATTGTGTAACCTTCTGCTATCCACCGCTGCAAGAGTACGTTTACACTTAGTGGAGAAGGGGCATCTTGAAAATAAGAATAGCAGAGTATTGCAGCGTAAAGGAAAGAGTGTGGTCGCGTTCTCCGTGTTCAAATTAACGAGAAAGCCTGGAATGGAATCATTGGTGATACCTGTGCTGTTTGCGATACGGAGTTTGACGATGAAAACATTCATAAAAACGAGACTAACCATATAATAAGATTGATTGAGAGCAAGATCAACTTTGACGAGAATCAGAATTTATTTCGGAGGGTTGGTATAGCTATTTTCATTATATCAATATTTATAGAACGAAGTTCCTTATAAGGGCGTTGCGAAGGTACCCTAGCCGGCAAAAACATCCGTAACGTTAGATAAAAGTGTAAGATTTTTAGTGACAACTAGTTTAGATAGATGGCACTATTATTAATTGTATATATATATGTATGTATTTTTATCCATAAAAAAATCATAATAAAATTGTAAACCCCAATAAATACTTTCTTTATACCTTCAATAGTTCCTATCTGATATCCGACTACACTATACGGGTTTTTTCCTTTTCTTTATTTTTTATGGGAGAAAGGTGTTAGTGAGCATATGAGTGTGACGCCCATATATAGCAGTTTAGTGTCACCGGTATTCTGCGATGTCCAAGTCGAGGCTACCCCTCACCTTGGAGTTAAGCTACTGACGAATAGAGGTCTAGGCGTAGCGACTTAACAACTTTACCGACTCTCAAATCTGGGGAAACAGTACAGGCCAGCTTAATTGTCTAATTTGTATACGTTCATCATGAAAAAAAACGAGGTGGTAGTTGTAACTCATTTGTGCAACAGCAGAACTTCCGCACTGGCCATAACATTTATTATTAATATTTACTGTAAATTATTCCTTTTTCTTTATTTGAATTTGATCATTATTTGTATATTTTTCAGGTTGACGAAAGCTCCTTCCAGTGTTTAACATGTAACATGGTTGTCGCGTTAAGCTCAATTGATTTACATTTCAATGAAACCGAACATAAAAATCTTTATCAAAGATGCTGTGAGGATAACAAACGCCAGAATCTAAGTGAAAAAAATGTAGAAATTGAACCAATAACTACAGATCCCACTAGTCCAATAACTCAAGAGACTAATGTGAATGATGCTAATGAGACGATTGTGAATAATGTAAATTCTACTCTAAAAGAAGATGCAGGAAGGCCGAAAGATGTTAAAGCAGAAGACTGTAACAGCAGCACTGGACAAAACATAGATAACATTATGGATTCTGTAAGTAAATTTGAAAAAAATTATATAAATATAAACATGGAATTTCAAATTGCTAATTGCAAGAAATGTTTGAAAGTATTGGAATTTAAGATGCAAGCTATTGAAGACCATATCCAAGAACATTTAAAAACATATGAACAGAAAGATGACCTCAATTCAATTCAACTCCTCGCACAAGACTCTGCAGATATGAAAAACGAGGAACTAGACAGTAAAGAAACTTCAAAATCTATTTTAAAAATCGAAGACAAAGAGCAAGAAGAAACAGACAACACAGAAGAAGCAAAAAATGATAAGGAATCATCGCCTATAAGTGATTTGAATGAGATAAATATCTATGCAAAACAGAATGATATAGTCTTATCTGAAAAGAACAAATTTTATTGTACTAAATGCAAAGTCAATGTACCCAACTCAATAGTAAGTTTAAAGCAACATGTTGCAGGTTCAACTCATAAAAGAAACGAAGATGGACAAAATTTACAACTTGCCAACATCAAACCTAAAATAAGGCCATCTGATAAAACCGCTGATCTAGTTAAAGTACCAGAAGATTCTTTCGTAAAGAGTAGGACTGCAATAGACGCACTGGTTAAAGCTTTCGTTATTAATAACAATATTTATATTGAACTTTTCAGTTATGTACTTATGGTACATGAGAATAACAGATTACGATGTTTGGTTTGTGGCTGTAAAGTATTTACTCACAATTTCTATGATCATGTGGAAAATGGTTATCATAAGAAAATACTTGATGGGAGTTTGGTGGTGTTGGGATATAGCAATGAATTTGTAAGAGAGGTAAGTTTTTGTGTGCATGGGGAGGAGCTTTGGGATCTCTATGCACTATGATCGGAGAGCACGTTCCGGGCGAGGTTAATCCCTCCCTGTGCCAAGGCGACACGGGCCAGCCGGTGTCGCGTTCTTCCCGGGTCCACCTCAGTCGACAACTAAGGCCCCCCTTTGTCGCACAGTGAACCTAAGGCCCCTTTTGTCTCCTTTTACGACAGACAGGGGATACCGTAGCCGTATTAATACGATCCTAGAACTACAGGGCACCGGCCCGCCTGCGCCATCTCCGCCGTAATGGCTCTTCTAAGGGTTCTCTCATTTCAAGACAGTATTGTTTAATACAAAACAAAAAAAAATACCTTCTAAATGTTTATTTACTTTAAAACATCATATTGTTACAGATTAAATCAGGCTGCTATCATTGTGGTTATTGTAATACCCTCGAGTCTTCATGGACGCACATGGAAAACCATATGCAGTCATTTGCGCATAAAGAAAACAAAACGTCGGCTCAAGTGCGTTTACGGCGGATTTTGGCCGAGATTATTAAGAAACGCGCTGAACAAAATGTGCGCGAGAATTACATAATGGGGATGCTGTTTAGGCAAATGTTTGGTGGCGCGAATAGGAGATCATTTGGTAGTGACAGTGACAGTGATTGAATTTAGAAATTTTTTAATATCTCTTGTCATAAATAACTCTAAAAAATGCAAAAAATTGAAAAGTAATAAATTGCTTCTCGTAACATGTTTGTTAAATTTATATAAGTACTCTTTATTAGGTACTTGAAGTTAGTAGCTCTTGGCTTAAAGGTCTATGCAACCATGCCATAAAATCCAATTGAAAAAAAATTAGTAGTTCTGTGGTACTTTGTTGTTATCTCTATGAAGATTTTAACGGCCTGGTAACAAAGCTTTTAAGCCAGAGTCTGCTAGAGAGTAACTTTTAATAAAAGCTGTGAAAGTTACACATTTGAATATGATATAGAAAACAAAGAAAGAAAAACTAAATTTCTTGTTACTGGTTAGAGCTAATATATGGGGTAGAGATTGCTCCAAGTTGAAGCTTGCGCATGCGTAAAGACGCAGTGGTACAAAGGTAACACCGGGACAATCCGCCACATGACAATTCTATCTCACTGTCATTTTACCTCCTACTAATTCCAATACTCTTACTAACATTCTTTTTTTCTTTTTCTTCTCTTTTTCAAGAAAATAAGATAATTGTTTTTTAATGTTTTTAATATTGGATTATCTAAGAACATACAACCTACATAAATGTGTCTAGATGGCATACGGAATAATTGTGCAAGACAGATCGATTGAGTAAAAAAATAACATTTAAGTTTGGTTAATAAGAGATTTAATTTTGTAAGAAATTAACGTGTTGACCAATTCTGCCATCTTAATCAATAATAATACAAATTTCATTTCAATAATCAATTATTGTTTTTTAATAACTAAGGTTAAGAAATATGCTTATATATGCATCTTATAAGCGTAAGTGTTAATTACTATATAAATAATGTTTGAAAATTATAACTATTAATAAATAGTACTTGGACTTTTATTATTTTAAACTTCGACCTTATTTCACCTCATTTTATCTTAATAATGATTTACCAAATCTTATCCCAAAGTTATTGGCTATTGCCGTATAATCAATGTTGGTAGTTCATTCGGAAAATAATGGTTATGAAAAATTTGAGCCGAAAAGGTATTTCTATTCTTTTTTAATAGGAAGGGCATGTATTGAAAAGCAATAATATTCTATAACCTCATTCTTCAATATGTCTTGTTGGTTGGTTGGTGTATGTTCAGAAGGGCACAGCCCTGTAGCTCTGGGCTCTCAAGAATAAGACTACGGTATCCCCTGCCTGTCGTACAAGGTGACTAAAAGGGGCCTCGGGTTCACTGGGCGACAAGGGTGAGGGCCTGCGTCGTCCACCAAAGTGGACCCGGGAAGAAGGCGACATCGGCTGGCCCGTGTCGCCTTTCGCTGCGAGGGCACAGGGGAGGAGGGAGTAGTGAGAGGTGGCATAGCTCTTAGGTCGCTTAGCCTGAACCTCTATCGCTAGTAACTCGACACAAGGGTCCCCCCGGTGGGGGGTAACCTCGGCTTGGACGGCTATGGACGCTTTGTGGATTTGTAAAGATCTAGCCTGTGCAATGGTTATCGCGTCGTCCGGATCGTCAAGAACGTGTCTCGGCCTCCGGGCGACGCGACGGAATTTAGTATAGGAAGGCTTATAAGTGGCGGCACTTACAAGAAGTTTGTTAGAATGTTTGGTGGCAGTCTCGAAAAACCGTCGAGATGCCTACTTAAAGAATTGGAATGTACCCAGATGACGTGATAAGATTGAGGAAATTCGTGATCACTGCCTACCTTGCCTGCCCTTAAATTATGTTTTTTTTAGATTATATTTAGAGGCTTAAGGCTGAAATACTCTTATACGCCAGTACGCTCATTAATGTAAAACTTTTTTCCTTGGTGGCTTACAATGAAACATTTTACTACGATTTTTAGGCGTTCCTTTAATGCCAATAATTAAAATTGGATCTAATTAAAAGTAACCCCTTTCCAAAACAAAAACTTTCGAAAACGGTTACAAAAATTTGTTAACCGCCATTTTTGAAGACATAATTTCATAGAACTGTCACTACAACTGACCGACAGATGGCGCTCAATGACAAACTGTTTATGTTCAATAACCTCGAGAGATAAACGGATCGAATCGAGTCTGGCTTGCTAGCGCCGCAATCTTATTCATAACACGGAAATAATTACATGTGTCCACATTGTTATTTTACACATCAAATAGTAACGCTATTGAACATTTATAAAATATATGTGACTAACATTTTTTTCATATAACGGTGAATATACAATTCAAATATTATACTGTGTTTTGGAACTATGTCCGCGGTTTCCCGCTCTTGAAACTAGAACGTGAAAGTTTTAAAAGTGATCATTTTGAAGTCTTTTAACGTGTTGTTTTAGAAAACATTTATATAATTAAGGTAAGATTTAACTAAAATATTTTTTTTTTAAGTTAAGGCAAACACGTAAATGGAAAAGGCGAAAAATCACACTTATCATAAAAAAATATCTTAAATGACTTCTATTTTTTAATCGAATGGAGAGACGTACTTGTTTGTTGTAAAAATATGTGTACAAATATATTCAAATATTCTGAAAGTTTAAAGAATCAAACGATAATGCTATTACGCGCGGACTCCCTCTTTTTATTTCCGAATTATGGTAAGAATGTGAATTAATTAGAACTTAACCAAAGTATCATCAAATTATTCTTGAAGTACATCCTTTAAAAAATGAATCATGGAAATCGGCTGGCGTGATTTTGAGTTATTCGTCCATTTGTCGCTCGTACTCTTAAATGTAAATTTAAGAATGGTTTTCTTATGGATGCCATTATCCAATTTGAAATAAGACTACACGGAAAGCACTTGCTTTCAAATAAAAAAAAACAATCATCAAAATCGGTTCAACCAGTCGAAAACTACGAGATAATAATAATAATAATTATTATTATTCATTTATTCAAAGTAACTAAGACTCATCATTACTTCAAACAACTACCAAATAACAACCTAAGACTAAATTATAAGATAAAAATATAAAATTATTATTATAACTATTTGATTATAATATAAAATAAAGAAATATAATATTATACTAAAGGTAACTAACATTTAAAAAAATACAGACTAATTGAGAACGTCCTATTTTTCAAGTCGGTTGAAAGTAAATATTTTATTTCAAAATTGGTTTTCCCATGAATGCTATTGTTGGAACTGGCCAAGATTGAAATGGGACCACAAGGGAAGCACCAGATTTCAAAAAAAAAAACATTCATCAAAATCGGTTCACCCAATCCAAAGCTATGAGGTAACTAACATTTTAAAAATACAGACTAATTGAGAGCCTCCTCTTTTTTGAAGTCGGTTGAAAATAAATATTTATTTTCAAAATCCCTAACAGTGACTTTATTCATTGAAGTCTGTTTCTGTTTTCACTCGTAATCTATATATATAAAAGAGAATGTGTGTGTGTTTGTTCCGTATAGACTCCGAAACTTCAGATTGACCTGAGTAATCGAGGTGACGATCGGAGCATTCTCTTTTTGAACTCTCAAATACACCTTTTATTTACTATGATGATATTCTATTGTTTTATAACACAAATTTGTATTGACACATGCGTTGAATTTATGTCATCATGAACCATATTGAAGTACAATGGAGTATATTGAAGTGTAATGAAGTATAATAAATCCCGAAATGATAAGAATGATATTGTATTTACTGATATGTACATGGGTGTAGGTAATGTTCTTCACCCGCTCGAGAAGAGAATGAATACGGAATGAAATGAATAATTTAATAAATTTGTGCAATCCTCAGTAAAATAAGTGACAGAATACGTATTAATTATATTTAATGAGTTAAATTAAATATTTAATGATGTTAGTTTATTGTTTAAATAAAATAAAATCTAGCCCGGCGAAGCGGGCTGGGTACGCTAGTAATTGATAAATATTTCTTGAACACAAACAAACAAACAGGCCTCGCTGTGCATGACGACCTTTCTCCAAGGTGATCACCTCGTCATTACACTTTATCATTGCTCTAACAGTTTTTGCGGCTAAAGTCGCATACCTACTGATGCTTTTTTTTTAATGACGAACTACACAGATTGGCCAGAGAACCTGGCCTTGACTGCTTCACCGGATTGAGAGGTGGCATAGCTCTTAGGTCGCTTAGCTTGAACCTCTATCGCTAGTAACTCGACGCAAGGGTCCCCCCGGTGGTGGTAACCTTAACCAAACCCATATTCCAATATTGACGTGGACCATTTCCGAACAAGTTTAAGCTTTTTTTTATTCATTGGTGACTTTTGCCCTTTTGGGCATGCCCCATCATACCCTACACACATTTTTTTTTTTTATAATAATATACTTTATTTCAAACCAAAATTCATGTACAAACCAGTTCGATAATAGCCGCAGTAGTAAAAACTGTGTCGCAGCTATTAACGCCCATATCCAAACAGTTAAATACAAATACAAATAAAAGTTTAGTAAAATTAACAACTTATAATGTAATTTAGTTTAATCGCTTTGTGTGTGTGAGTGTGTTTGTGTGTAAAACGTTGCGTGTGTTGAAGAGTGACTGTATGTGTAGGGACGAGTATGAATGGGGTGAGTTACTCTGACTGTTTATTATGGTTTTAAAAGATCTTCTGTATATTTATACGAGAGGGTTTGGAGCCATTCAGTAACATGTGTCTTACATATCGGTCGCATGAAGCGAGAAAGTCATCAATGTTGTATGGCCGTAATATTGGGTTATTCGCTCATATGTCACGCATATACTTATTGCAAATTATATTATTATGCACCGCTACATGCACCTACAATGTTTTGACGCAGCCGTATATAACGCGTGCTGGCTGATATTCGGGCGGGACTTTTAAAAAATTAGAAGACACGAATTACGATGTTCTTTTGTTTATTCTATTGATTATTTATTTTACTGTAAACCGAATTGAACAATTTATCTGTGCAATAAAAGTATAACTGTCTTTGTGTTTGATGTTTTAACATAATCAAATAGTTTTCTAATGGATGCCATTATCAGAAAAGTATCATCAAAATCGCTTCATCCTGCCGAACGTTATGAGGTAACATGTAAAAACATATAGACGAATTGAGAAACTGCTCCTTTTTTGGAGTCGGTTGATAATATTAACTACAGAATATCCACGTTCCTTTAACAATAAGGTAAGCAAGTTAATTTTATATTAGAAGCTATTTGGTTAGAAGGACGCCACTCTCCCTAGCGTAATACCCCTTGAATAAATAGGGTTGTGACCTAAATTGTGTTTAAAATTAATATAAGTGGTCGGGGAAAAAGTTTCTTCGCATTTTTTTATAAATTCAAAACATATTTTTATATAGTTTATTTATGTATAACTAAAGTATGTATGTAGGTGCCATTTTGTTTTACATCTTTTTGCCATCTTGTAGGTAGGGACATGATCCCATTGCTATAGAAATTTTGGGACTTCTAATCAAAATACCGCGACAAGTGGCATCCATTTTATCCGTAATAGGGCGACCAGAGAGACGTGCATCTTTAACATCAAAATTTTCGGATCGAAAACGCTTAAACCAAATTTGTGCTACTCTCACAGACACTGCACTAGATCCATAAACATAGACATAGACATTTATTTATTGGCATCACAATACAAAAACACATCACAGACAGAATATAACACACATTAAAAAGAATGAAAAATAGACAAAACACAGTTAAAGTTACACGGACAAATAATACAAAACATATGATGCCAATATCGGACACCGTCTCAGCATATGCTGTCGCAAGGATGCGACAGCGCTGATTTTCAGCGGTGCCCGGGACTACCTAAAGACGTGCGCGCGCAATACTACTTTTATATGGAATTTATACAGACAATAAGAGTATAATAAATATAATACATAAATAAAACAGTTATGAGATTAAAATATATTTTATACAATAAAATAATAGATGAAAAAATTTCATAAATAAATATATTATTGAGTCAAAAATAAACTAAAATAAATAATATGATAATTAAACGTATAAAGTTTAAATTATATAATTAAATATTGAAAATATTGGAAACAACAAGCCACCGATATCAAGGGGATATTATCTTTTTGTAACTTTAACATCAGGTGTTTTAATTTATTTTTAATGCGTTTACAGATTTACTGTCTCTTACGGGCGGTGGCAAATTATTCCAACACTTGGTGGCAAAGTATCTGAAACTGCCCCGGAACGCAGCAGATCGGTGTAGCGTTATTTGTAAAATGCAGTTTTTAGCTCTAATTAAACAGCTAGTATCTTCATTCCGCCATTTCAATTTTTCGTACAGATATTTACATTAACATCGCAATTTTTTGCGGCTTGCGTTGCATTTTTTGTAGTAAAATTTTAATATGTATCGAATTTCTTCATTTGATTCACTTATCTTGACAGTACTAAAAACAAATGAAAATCACACATAAATTTGGAATTATGTTCTTTAAAATTTAAACTGTCAATGATACCAAAACCAGCCAGATGCTAATAGTATAGCCAAAGAGATTTTATTACAAGTTCATACATACTATAATGCGAAAAGACTTTATTCCCAACCTATCATAAAATGGAATGAGGTGAGTTTGTTTTGGATTACTTATCTAGATTGGCATAAACCTTTTTTTTTTAACGAGGAGGAAATCTTCAAAAAGATACTACTCCTTCTGGGGGGAAGGCGGCGGTTATGTGGGGTTTTTACCCACTAAAACCTCCCCGGTGGCCCTTCCTCGGTGCATGGTGAGGGGCTCCGGGATCTCCAGTGGAACGCACCGGAGCCCCTCTGCACTGTGCTCAAGGAGTGCACTTCCCGGGTGTTACTCCCTCCTCCCCTGTGCCCTCGCAGTGCAAGGCGACACGGGCCAGCCGATGTCGCCTTCGTGCCGGGTCCACCTTGGCGGACGACAATGGTCCCCACCCTTGTCGCCCAGTGAACCCGAGGCCCCTTTTAGGCGCCTTCTACGACAGGCAGGGGATACCGTAGTCTTATTCTTAAGAGCCCAGAACTACAGGGCTGAGATTGGCATAAACCTAACAATGTCAATCAACATTCTTCAGTTTAAATACACTTTTTATACTGCATTCTATAACATGTATACATAGCTTGCACTGTAGGAAGTATTCCATTTGACATTCGCGTATGTAATACCAAATAGACTACCTAGGTTGCCTTGGTACAGATTAGTCCCCATTGTGTTATAAATTGCCAGTGACATCGTAATTGGTTAGGTATTCTTTTGAATTACGTGCTCCCATGCGTGATCGTGACCGTGCACCGACCACTTATATGAAGTATAAACGTGGTTTTGGCGCATGAATTTGCGTGTTTCCGTCTAAGTACGACGTCCCACGTCAAGTACGCCTTCAAGTGTGGAGCGAATAGTCACTTACTAAACTAGAGCGTCTTCGCGTACTTTCGATTATATCACCACTTAACATCAGGTGAGATCGTGGTCAAGCGCTAGTTTGTACCCCATAAAAAAATATAGGAAAACGGTGAAACGAGCTAATGCTTATGCACTGAGCATTCTAATAGAGTTTCAGAGTGGAGTGAATAGCCACTTACTAAACTAGAGCGTCTTCGCGTACTTTCGATTATATCACCACTTAACATCAGGTGGGATCGTGGTCAAGCACTAGTTTGTACCCCATAAAAAAATATAGGAAAACGGTGAAACGAGCTAATGCTTATGCACTGAGCATTCCAATAGAGTTAGAGTGGAGTGAATAGCCACTTACTAAAATAGAGCGTCTTCGCGTCCTTTCGATTATATCACCACTTAATATCAGGTGAGATCGTGGTCAAGCGCTAGTTTGTACCACATAAAAAAATATAGGAAAACGGTGAAACGAGCTAATGCTTATGCACTGACCATTCTAACAGAGTTTCAGAGTGGAGTGAATAGCTACTTACGAAACTAGAGCGTCTTCACGTACTTTCGATTATATCACCACTTAACATCAGGTGAGATCGTGGTCAAGCGCTAGTTTGTACCCCATAAAAAATATAGGAAAACGGTGAAACGAGCTAATGCTTATGCACTGAGCATTCTAATAGATTTTCAGAGTGGAGTGAATAGTCACTTTATAAACTAGAGCGTCTTCACGTACTTTCGATTATATCACCACTTAACATCTGGTGAAATCGTGGTCAAGCGCTAGTTTGTACCCCATAAAAAAATATAGGAAAACGGTGAAACGAGCTAATGCTTATGCACTGAGCATTCCAATAGAGTTAGAGTGGTGTGAATAGTCACTTTCTAAACTAGAGCGTCTTCGCGTACTTTCGATTATATCACCACTTAACATCAGGTGAGATCGTGGTCAAGCGCTAGTTTGTACCCCATAAAAAAATATAGGAAAACGGTGAAACGAGCTAATGCTTATGCTAATGCACTGAGTATTCCAATAGAGGTTCAGATTGGAGCCATCTAAGTGCTTGGCCACCTCACTAAATCTGGTAAAACTATAGATCTTAATAATACCTTATTTTTTTATAAATATCAGTACATTAAAGAAATATATAAACCTTATATAGAAAAATAAACCTTATATAAAATTTAGTGCGCAAGCTATAATACCAAATTTTTAGCTGACAATTTTTTCTCTCTTCCCTTCTTCTAGTAACACTTGGCCGGTGACCCGTGTTACTTGAAACTTGCTCACCTCTTTAGGGAAGGAATGAAAAGACCCTTGTGTCGAGTTAGTAGCGATAAAGGTTCAGGCTAAGCGACCTAAGAGCTATGCCACCTCTCAATCAGGTGAAGCGGTCAAGACCAGCTTCTCTGGACAATGTTACACAGATTTCGTCATTAAAAAAAATCCTGGTGTGATCCTGTCGGCAGCAATGATAATGTTGGTGAAATTTTAGTACTAATTTACCACGTGCTTCTCGGTGAAGGAAAACATCGTATAGGTAGGCATTTATGATAATTGAAGACTAGTCACGTATATCACGTAATTTACTGCCTTTTATAAGGTTGTCAAATATCTCCCTTCCGCCTTTTTGTCTTTTGAATTTCGCGGCTATGTACAAAGCGCTACAGAGCTCGTATCTAGCAATACTATACATAATTTGAAAGGTCTTGACATAACCTACAAAACGACGCTATGCATAATTAG
The DNA here is from genome assembly GCA_029286785.1 of Meandrusa payeni. NCBI lineage: Eukaryota > Metazoa > Arthropoda > Insecta > Lepidoptera > Papilionidae > Meandrusa > Meandrusa payeni. The sequence continues at coordinate 6,977,869 of JAGSMX010000023.1, forward strand.
TTTGGATATTGCGTTCAACAGTTATAGACGTGTAAACATGGAGTTCACTAACGCCGAAATTCGCGCTATTTTAAAGTTTTCCTTCGTTAAAGGCAAATCCGCTAGAGAAACGTTCCGTGAGATTAATGGTGTTTTGGGGGATGGTACTCTATCACTTCGAACCACGGAGGAATGGTTTCGACGATTCAGAGCCGGTGAAAACGACACCATGGATAAGCCAGCCGGCGGAAGACCTGTGACGACAAATACCGATCAAATCATGGACTACATCGAGTCAAATTCAATTCGATCAAATTATGTATAGTATTGCTAGATACGAGCTCTGTAGCGCTTTGTACATAGCCGCGAAATTCAAAAGACAAAAAGGCGGAAGGGAGATATTTGACAACCTATTATTTTACTATAGCAGTTCTACTCGTATAATTTATGTGTAGTGTATTTCCACAACATCAGGTGGGATGGTGGTCAAGCATTTGCTTTGATAGTAAAAAAAAAAAAATGTCTATAGAACGGAAGTAAAGAGACGCAAGCATGTCACGGTGACAGAAATTGTACTCGATATTTTCTGTATTTCTGATTTATCTTATTACCTGTCCTTCTAATGGCCACTTCCGTTTCGCATGTTTTGCGACACAAGACCTACAGGAAACTAGAACTACTTCTAATGGAAAATCCCATCAACTTGTTAAAAGTTAACAGTGGTCAATATTTGCTAGTTTTAATATCTACCAAATCAAACGTTAAAGCTAAGCGTAATTTTTGATTCTCTCTATCGTTGCCGAAGTATCATAGTTATTACTAGCGTGCCTAGATTCAGTTCCCTTCGCTGGGCTGGATTTTGCTTTATTTTATTTAAACATTGATAAATTAATCAATTACAAAAATATATTTCTTTTTATTTTTAATTCACCGTATCTATTTATAATACTTTAATATACTCCATTGTACCACAATATTGTTCACAATGACATAAATATACACAACGCATGTGCCATTACAACTTTGGGTTATAAAACAATAAAATATCATCATAGTAAATAAAAGTTGTATGTGACAGTTCAAAAAGAGAAGTGATCTCCGATCGTCACCAAACTTTACACGATAACCCGTCAGGTCAATCTGAAGATTCCCTGAAAGTTTCATTAACATCGGTCCAGCCGTTTCGGAGCCTATACGGATCAAACACACACACATTCTCTTTTATATATATAGATTACGTAGTGGAGCCTAAATTCTTCTTCCACATTTGTGTTCGTTTTTACCAAACTAATTTATACCAAATCCTTTCAAAAAGTTCATAAACACACATGAATATATGTACGTATATATGTATAATATAAACACAAAATATAATATGCAAATGATTGTTTAAAAGAAAAAAAAATTAAGCGTGCACTGCTCTCTCTTGCTCTTAGTGTGATTTTTTTTAATGACGTAGTACACAGGTTGATTTAGAGGTGGCATAGCTCTGCCAGCCCTGTAGTTCTGGGCTCTCAAGAATAAGACTACGGTATCCCCTGCCTGTCGTACAAGGCGACTAAAAGGGGCCTCGGGTTCACTGGGCGACAAGGGTGGGGGCCTGCGTCGTCCACCAAAGTGGATCCGGGAAGAAGGCGACATCGGCTGGCCCGTGTCGCCTTGCGCTGCGAGGGCACAGGGGGGAGGGAGTAACCTCCCCCCGGTACGTGCTCTCCTTGAGCACAGTGCAGAGGGGCTCCAGTGCGTTCCACGTTAGATCCCGGAGCCCCTCTTCATGCACCGAGGAAAGGGCCACCGGGGAGGTTTTAGTGGGTAAGAACCCCACATGCGGCCTTCCCCCCAGAAGGCGGGGTATCTTTGTGAGGATTTCCTCCTCGTCAACAAAAAAAAAAGAGGTGGCATAGCTCTTAGGTTGCTTAGCCTGAACCTCTGTATCTAGTAACTCGACACCAACGTACCCCTAGTGAGGGTTAACATCGGCTTGGAGCCTTCCGCATTCCGATCTGAGGGTGCCCGAGAGGGCCGAACCACGACACGGTCGGTTGCTATTTCATGGATAATCTTAGGGACAATCTAAGCTAAACTAACTTGAATGCCACTTCGTGAAGCGCTGGCGCTGGGAGAAGAAGTGGCTGAACTCCAGCAACGCTCCTAATTTTATCTAAGGGGTGGGGCTTTCCCATAAAATAGCGATAGCGCGCAAGAATTATGAACAACGTACAGACAATAGCTCTGCTCTGTGTTAGATATTGGAAACTAAACTTTCTCTTTCTATATTCACTAATATATATCCGTTCGCCTCGCCCGATCACACTTTTCGTAACGCATTTAATAGCTAACACTCCTAATCAAGTGTGCGTAAAGAAGTGTCACTTTAAAAACCGAAAATAGGAAATTTCATTGGTTAAAACAGAATGGATTCGAACCATGGACTATCAGATCGTAAGTCGCTTAGCCGCTGGGATATGATTAGGCTATTGTTCAGTAGATTGAATATTGACTCATCGCGACTTCGTTAAGGAGTGCGAAGGTTAACTGGATGCTATAGGCAGCTGGAGGTCACGTGGAAACACGTATTGCCTTTTCTCGAAACGTATTGCCTACTTGGAGATCACGTTTTATCCAGACGTTAGTATTACGCTGTCGTGTTTAAGCAGTAATGAAATATTTATCAGTAATATTGTATAATTTATTTACACGTATTGTAAAACTTCCTACTAGTCAACCTCTTTTTTTTTGTTAACGGGGAGGAAATCTTCAAAAAGATACCCCGCCTTCTGGGGGGAGGGCGGCGGTTATGTGGGGTTTTTACCCACTAAAACCTCCCCGGTGGCCCTTTCCTCGGTGCATGACGAGTCAACCTCTGGGTTAAGGAGATAAACATACACTCGTGACCAAAAATAAAGGGTCAGTTAAGAAAGTTTATTTATATATATATCTCGGAAGATAAAGACGCCTAGCTAACTGAAATAAATTGTGCATGATAGACAACTAAATATCCTTAAAATAAAATATTTTTATTAATTTATTATATATATAATATATATATTCCGGATTCGATCCTTCAGAGAGACTCCGAGCATAGCCCTTTCCATAGCTCGTTGAGCGACTTTTAGCCTATGGACCAGCCTAACCGTGAGTGTCCACGTTTCGGCTCCATATGTCAAGACGGGTAGGACGCACTGATTGAAGACCTTGGTCTTTAGACTTTGTGGAATTGAGGACGAAAAAACTTGATGTAGTTTCCTGAAAGCTGCCCAGCCTAACTGTATCCTTCTGTCGACTTCTTTCTCGAAGTTGCCATCTAAACGCAGAATTTGTCCGAGGTAGATATATTCCGGCACAACTTCGAGAATATTGCCTTGTACTGCAATCGGTTCCGGTTTCACAATTGCGTTGATCATGATCTTAGTTTTATCGAGGTTCATTCGGAGGCCGATGCGTTTAGAAGAATCAGCCAAATAGTTCAGCATCAGTTGTAGATCCTGCAGCGATTTAGCCACGATGACGATGTCGTCCGCAAAACGCAAGTGTGAGATGTTTTCGCCATTTATGTTGACGCCACGACCTTTCCAGTCTAGCGTCTTAAACAGACAGGCAGAAGCTAGATGAGGCAGAAGCTGGATGAGAGAGGCAGAAGCTGGATGAGAGTGGCCGAGGATCGTGGACGGTGGCATGCCTTTGGGGAGGCCTATGTCCAGCAGTGGACTGTGACAGGCTGATGATGATGATGATGATGATGAATATATATATATTTAAATAAATTAATAAAAATATTTTATATGCATAATTTATTTCGTCGTTATCCTTTCGACATATTCAAACTTTCTTAACCGACCGATTTTTGCTCACGAGTCTATATATAAACCTAGGTGTTATATTCTTATTCGGTGCTCTTTTGACAATTCGGTGGGTCTTTCTAAAGATGTATCGAGAGGACTGTGAATATTTCTAACATTCTTCTTAACATCTAAGCTTAAGCCTTTTTCCTATGCAGATGTTTCACGGCCGTAGTCGAATGGTGGATTCGAACCAAAAAATTACGCTTTAATAGTTGTTAGAAAAAGTTTAAATTTTTTTTTTTTTAAAGAAAGCTAGCAATATTTCTTTTTTTTTCTAACAATCTTGTTAACCATTCCAACTAAGCTTAAGCTTGTGCTAGGACATGGTTCACGGCAATAGTCGAATGGTGGATTCGAACCCACGACCTTACGATTCTCAGGCCGTACCCTAAACCATTAGGCTATTGACGCTTCAAATTACAGGCGTTAGGCGGCTTTCGGTGTCTTACAGAATGCATTATGAAGAGGTGTGCTCAGGAATTATGATTCAATTCCCCGTTCCATCATCGTACTTCAAGACGCACTGCTCAATTCTCTTGTTTTAGACATCTCTCTAACGAAGCGCCTTTCTTCGTCTTTCATTATAGGTATTGCAAAGAACTGAAACAATTTGCCCGCCTCTGTCTTTCCCTCTCCTACGTTTTTAGAAGTTGTTTAAAAAGTGCCGTCTTCTGTCTAATGGCAACAATTAAATAGACTGAATTAGTACCGACGGCAACAAATTAAAGTTGACAAATTGTCGTCGGATGGCACTCGACGCTCTAATCAGTCACGTAGGCACGCGAATGTTTATTGGAAATGATTAAAAATCAATTAAGTCGTTAATAAATGTTAATAACGACCTATCGGCGAATTTCCGTGCGTGCGAGTTCTAGTATGTTTTGTAATTAACCCTTTTTACTATAATATTAGGTTGTCAAATATCTCCCTTCCGCCTTTTGTGTCATGCGGCACCCAAACATCAAGCTTTTTTTTGTATGCAGCCTTCTGCAGATGGTTTAAAATGGTTTGGTGACTAACTCCCATCTCCTAGGCGATGTCACGAGATGCCACATGCCGGTCTAACTCGATGTAGTCCATGATTTGATCGGTATTTGTCGTCACAGGTCTTCCGCCGGCTGGCTTATCCATGGTGTCGTTTTCACCGGCTCTGAATCGTCGAAACCATTCCTCCGTGGTTCGAAGTGATAGAGTACCATCCCAAAAAACACCATTAATCTCACGGAACGTTTCTCTAGCGGATTTGCCTTTAACGAAGGAAAACTTTAAAATAGCGCGAATTTCGGCGTTAGTGAACTCCATGTTTACACGTCTATAACTGTTGAACGCAATATCCAAACTAATTATGCATAGCGTCGTTTTGTAGGTTATGTCAAGACCTTTCAAATTATGTATAGTATTGCTAGATACGAGCTCTGTAGCGCTTTGTACATAGCCGCGAAATTCAAAAGACAAAAAGGCGGAAGGGAGATATTTGACAACCTATTATGTAACTTTGCTTAAGGAAATACCTTCGACGCTACCTCTGAAATGTTTGAATAATTTCTAGTTTATCTTAATATATACAAATTTAAACATACTGAATAAGATTGCAACATGAGTTTCGTGCTCAGTATGCATGATTTATAAGTATATATATATATGTAGGTATAGTATATAGGTGTAGATATAGATAGAGTGAAGATTCAAGAAATAAAAATGAAAACAAAATTTAAAAATGCACACACAGCCTACAGACAGCTTAAATGGCGTTGGACAGGTTACATGCTAAGAGAAAGTAAAGAGAAATGGACAAGGTTAATAACTGAATGGTATCCAAGAGATAGCAAAAGAAGTAGAGGTAGACAAATTAAAAGATGGGAAGAAGAATTTAAAAGAATAGCTGGTCCGCTGTGGAGCCGGGTAGCAAAAGAGACATTCGTGGAAATCTTTAGAGGAGGCCTTTGTCGACAGACAAGCCATCCACAACCAGTTGCCGAGCATTTAAATTTAGTATTAAAAACTTAGAATTAGGAAATTAATCTAGTTTAGTAAGTGGGCAAACCGTTTTTTACTTTATTATCGTAAAGAAACTTGAAGGCAATGAAGGCTATTTTATTTTTATTTTTTTATTTTATATATGTAGGTTATATACAGGAAGTAAGGTTATATATATATGTATATTACCTTATTTCAAGAAGGTACCAAACATTCTGGAGGCGGGAGGGCGGTGTTATGTGGGGTTGTTACCCACTCAAACCCCCCCTGTGGCCCTTCCTCGGATCTCTAGTGGGACGCACCAGAACCCCCCTCCATTGTGCTCCGAGCAAGTTCGGAGGATTAACTGCGAGGTCACAGGGGAGGGCCCCTGTGACCTCGCAGTTTCCTCAGACTACGCAGACCTCGTTTCTCGGCCCTACCCTAAGCCATTACGATAAAAGCCCGGATAGACTTTCGTCTTCATGCCGGCTCGGATTCGAATCCCCGACCGTATAAGTCAAACGCTTAGCAATAAACATACACTGATAAATTAAAGCGAAGCATTGGTACCGGACTAATAAGGCATATAAAGAACCTTGACACACTGACCTACTGCACTTATATATACGTACAGTCGTGTGAACAATTCAGTAATGAAAAAGATAAAGAATTAACCGAGTCCATTTGTTAAATCAGTCATAGCTCAGTGTTCAGTGCCCGGCATGCACTTGAGAAAACAGATTGCAAATGAAATTGTGTTTTAAAAACCGAAGTTTTTAAATCGTATGTATTTTTTTATGTTTTTGCATTCCAGAGAATCAGTCTCAGTCTGAGCGGCCGCCTCAAGTTGCATAGTACAATCAACCTGAGTTCGATTAATAATATAATAATATGATTTTATTTCAAACCAAAAATTCATGTACAAACCAGTTCGATAATAGCCGCAGTAGTAAAAATTGTGTCGAAGCTGTTAACGCCCATCTCCAAACAGCTAAATACAAATACAAATTTAGTAAAATTAAAAACTTATAATGTAATTTAGTTTAATCGTTTTGTGTGTGTGAGTGTGTTTGTGTGTAAAAGGTTGCGTGTGTTGAAGAGTGACTGTATGTGTAGGGACGAGTATGAAGGGAGTGAGTTACTCTGACTGTTTATTATGGTTTTAAAAGATCTTCTGTAAATTCATACGAGAGGGTTTGGAGCCATTCAGTAATATGTGTCTTACATTCTTTTAGTGGTAATGGGTATATATGTAATAATTTATTTACTTTATTGTACAAAAACGCACTTAGGACGTAAAATTGATATCTAGCGAAATCAGTTCTGTGTATAATTAGTAATATTCTAAGTATATTCTAAGTATCGGCACCAATGAACTTGTTTGTTGCAATTTTAAGTGCTGATTTACCACGCACTCGCTAACGTAAGGTAACGGTACACGGTGAAGGAAAACATCGTGAGGACACCTACATGTGTTCGCGACAGAGAAGAACTTTTGTGCTTAGTTCTGGATTGGTTTCAATTTTTTTTTTGGTTAAATTTGGTTTTAATTAGATCCCATATTATTGTTATTCTTAGGTTCTGAAGATATACAAGGATCTACTAAAAAACGTATGGAAGAATTCATTAATTGAGATATTGTTAGAGATGATAAGCCAAGATTCATTACCTCATAATGACAACGAGCACGGATGTGGAAGACGAAAATCAGTGTAGGACTTCGTAGTAAAACTATGATATTTCGGAAATTAGTAGCGTCAATGGCCTAATGGTTTAAGGTATTGTCTACGAATAAGATAGGTTCGAATACACCATTCTACTATTGAAGTGAACCATCCCCTTTTATTTTTGATGACGGGAGGGAATCTTCAAGAAGATACCCCGTCTTCTCGGAGGAAGGCGGGGTTATGCGGTTCTTACCCACTAAAACACCCCCGGTGGCCCTTCCTCGGTGCATAGTGACGAGCTCCGGGATCGCCAGTAGAACGCATCGGAGCCCAGACAGAGGCCCCCGCCCTTGTCGTCCAGTGATCCCGAGGCCCCTTTTAGACGCCTTGTACGACAGGCAGGTGATACCGTAGTCTTATTCTTGAGAGCCCAGGACTACAGGGCCTTTACTGAGTCGCAGGAGGAGATCAGCGCCTTCCATTTAGATTTCCGTGCAGCTGCTACTGCCGCCGGCGGGGAGAGGTCTTGCCCGATCTACTGGACCAGGATCCGTCGCTCCGACTCCCACGCGGGGCACACGGCCAGCAGGCCCAGGACTACAGTGCTGGTGCAAGAAGGTAAAAAATATTTCTGAAAAACAAAATATTTTTAGCTTTTTTTAAAACAAAGAGACTTCAAACCGGTTTGATTTGAACGGTCTTTATTTTTAATTGTTCTATGGCCAATCGTTGTAAGCCCGGGGCTTATACAACTTTACCTAACAGAGCCAAAGTCGATGTTTACTGTCGACTAATTGATGCTTATTATAGCTTCTAACACACACAACGTCAATATAAATGGTTTACGTGCAAATGTATGCCTAAGATAATCACGGTATGTCACAGCTAGCGGCAAGGTAATTTAATAGTAACATATTTCTCTCTGGAGCCTTGGGTGAGACAGTTCAAGTACGCTGCACTTTCCAGACAAATGGTCTAAGTTTATTAACAAGCACACAGAACTGGGTCTTGAGTCTATTTGTCAGTGACGTTTTACTATGAAACCCATCTATTACAATTATTATTCCACCATTACCAACAACGTTATGCCTGTAGGACGCGATCGGTAAACCATAGTGGGTATAGACTAACTACGGCTCCGACGGACGCGATCACAATAGCACAGGATTGATCTTTACAAATCTTCAAAGCGTCATTGGGAAAGTGGCGTTCAGGTGATGATTGCCTTCCTTTATTATTATTATGCGTGTTTTTTTATGACGAAATACACAGATTGGCCAGAGAAGCTGGGCTTGACTGCTTCAACGGATTGAGAAGTGGCTCTTAGGTCCCTTAGCGTGAACCTCTATCGCAAGTAACGACACAAGGATCCCTCGGTGATGGGTAACCTCGCCTTACGGTTACTATGTTACGCGTAAGCATTTCGATAACATAGTAACCGTCCGTCCGTTATTATGCGTATTCTTTATTCTGCATGTGACGCTGACGTTAAATAAAAGTATCACAGAACATGTGTTTAAAATTATATTTATAAATTTCATTCAAAATATACAATTAGAAAAGCCATGGAAAAAGAAAAAAACATCATCCTTTTTCAGTAGTGTTCTAATATTTCGACAGTTCTTTAACCATTGGCAGTTCATTATAATCCTATTGTGCAACGGTAGCTTTTTGACTAGGGGTGCACGATAAATATCGATATTACATAAATGATACGATGATGGACGTGATGATAACGATATATGAACGCAATATATTTCATTCGATAATCTAATATCGCATATATGTTACACACCGCGATGGTAGTATTAGCTGTATAAATTTTATAATATTTTTCGGGATACTTAAATAAAAACAAACGATAAAATATATCGATAATATCTATATATTTATACAATATATCGCATAGTATCGATTTTTTGCATTAATATCGCTATTTTTGACAGTGGTGATTGAAATTGTGCAACTATGGGTTTCAGACGACGTTCGAATATTGTCCATTGTTAGTATTTAGCGATTTAATACCTATTGTCTATTTAAAGTTTGGTTTTTATTTTTACTCGTAAATATAATCATTAAATTAGTTGGTTCTCATAGTGAAAATTCAGTGACAATAGTAGATTTGGCCGCCAGTCCTTTGCTGTATATATATATATATATACATATATATATATATATATATACATATACATATTAATATATGCATATATATATACATATATATATATATATATATATATACATCGTACAGCATAAACAGTACAGAATAAAAATGCAAGTATGTTTTTTTTTAATTTAATTAAAAATAAATACTACTTAGCTATCAGAGAAGATTGGAATTCAATGTCATTTGGTGTCAACTATATAATTAGAACACGATAAACGGTACGCGTGATTATAACAATAAATACAATATCGCAGTGTTTAAACGGACGGCATACCTTAGACCAGTGGTGTGCAAACTTTTTGGTTGGCGGGCCAAAATTGTAAGAAATACTTTAAATTGGGCCAAAATTTGACCGAAAAAAATATTTATAAAATCTACTTAACAAAATAATTAAAAGCAAATTACACAAATTGTTGATGGCAATTATTTTTTTTTGCTTTTTACGTAAAAATTTACGACGTTATAATTTTTTTTTTAAACAAACAGTGAATTTTGCCCACCACTGTCTTAGACAGACGGTCGACGAACGGTGGAAGGAAATTCAATTCAAAGTGGCCAGCCTTTCGGTGTTTTACAGATTACATTTTGAAGAGTGTGGGAAATACACGAGTCAATGCCCCATCCCCATTCTACCTTCGGACATTTAGGCATTTGGCGGGTCGCCACCCTTTCATAGTCGATGTTCCGCGCGTCCGAACAAAGCGATTTGAGTCATCATTGTACGTACAGCAAAGGAGTGGAACAAGTTACCGGCGTCAGTCTTTCCGTCCAATGAGATTTCAGGAGTAAAGTGAATAAGCACTCAACCACCGGGTACCATATTTCGACTATATTACCACTTAACATCAGGTGGGATCGTGGTCAAGCACTAGTTTACACCTCATAAAAAATAATCAAACAGACAGTTCTCTGTCCCTTTAAAAAACTAATCTGTTTTATACCATACGACTGGGGTAATACACAGAGAAAAGTCTTTTCACATTATAGTATGTATGAACTTGTAATAAAATCTTTTTGCCTATACGATTTGTATCTGGCTGTTTTGGTATCATTGTTTAAATTTAAAAGAACATAATTCCAAATTCCAATTAGGAAAATGTGTGATTTTCATTTTTTTTTCATAGGTACTGTCAAGATGAGTGAATCTAATGAAGAAATTCGATACATTTTAAAATTCTACTACAAAAAAGGTATGCAACGCAAGCCGCGAAAAAAATTTGCGATGTTTATGGACCTAGTACAGTGTCTGTGAGAGTAGCACGATTGTTCGAGAGAGAAAGAATTACAAACGAATTGAGAAAAATTTCCTTTTTTGTATGGAGATTATTTTTTTTCGAATTGAGAAAATTTTCCTTTTTTGAAGTCGGTTAATAATAAAATGACAATATGGATATACGAGTGACATGGATAATGAAGAAATTCCATGTCATTATTATCGTCGAGGCGTCACCGAGTCCACGCGCTGGGATCGCCGCGCGGTCGTGAAACCCGACCCGATTCTCGATTGCAGGGATCATATCGATTTGAGCGAAATTTGCGTTCCTCTACAAGTATATTTACAAGTAAAAATAAAAACCAACTTCAAATCGAATCAAACGTTAACCTACGTTACCTTATCAATCGCGGAATTTCTTGTATTTCCGAATTATCGTAGGAATATTACGAAATCAGAACCTAACCAAATTCTCATGAAACTACCCTCGAAGTACATCCTAAAGTGGATGTACTACGCAAAAATGAATCATCGAAATCGGTTGGCATGATATTGAGTTATTAGTCCATTTTCACACATGCTTAATGCAAATTTAAGACTTATATGGTTTTCTCATGGATGTCGTTGTCAAAATTTGACCAAATCTAATTCACGCAAGGTCTTCCGCACCTTAGTGTTAAAAATTGGGCAGTGATTTTGGCTAATTTAATTAATTTAGTAGTTATATTCCTATTACTTTATCATTTAATAAGATATTTTTGTAAGTATTAATAATAAAATCGTTACGTTTCTTTATAGCGAATGTTGTGTACACCTGTAATTGGCATACACAACAGGACTTAGTTTGTAAACTTGATTATTACAACAATGTATGCTTGTGTAATGCTGTTGGTGTATCTTATTAAATAAATAAATTGGAATATGACCTAGAAGCACTAGCTTTCGAATAATAAAAGAATCAACAAAATCGGTTCACCCAGTCGAAAGTTATGAGGTGACAAACATAAAAATATATTAAAAAAACAGACTAAATGAGAACCACCTCTTTTTTGAAGTTGGTTAAAAATAAAAGTCGAGAATAATGATGATTTCACATTACACTCTTATGTACCAATGGGGTTAATATTATCAATAACTATAATTTATTAAACCTACCCCGGTGGCCCTTTACTCGGTGCATGACGAGGGGCTCCGGGATCTCACGTGGAACGCACCGGAGCCCCTGTGCACTGCGCTCAAGGAGAGCACGTACCGGGGTAACCTCCCTTCCCCCCTGTGCCCTCGCAGCGTAAGGCCACACGGGTCAGCCGATGTCGCCTTCTTCCCGGGTCCACTTTGGTGGACGACGCAGACCCCACCCTTGTCGCCCAGTGCACCCGAGGCCCCTTTTAGTCGCCTTGTACGACAGGCAGGGGATACCGTAGTCTTATTCTTGAAAGCCCAGAACTACAGAACTACAGGGCTGAATTGGACATCGGCCTCCTCCATCTTACACCATTTGTCCCTGCCTCCAGCCAGTCTCGTCCATATGGTGCCCGCCAGCGGCACGAGATCGTCTCTCTAACGACGCCGCGGCTGGCCCCCGGCGCGGGTACCAATGTAACGTCTTCTCTCCAGCGTCCATCTGTTGTTCTCGCTAGGTGACCAGCCCATCTCCATTTAAGACGGCATGGTAGTTGCCACGAAAACTATGTCTTTTTAATTATTTTTAACGGGTTGTAGATAGATAAATAAAAAAAATATATATTTTCTTCCAGCTAACCTTTGGTGATTAAGAGCAGGTTAACTTTTAGTGCCACTAAAATTGCGTCTTAAGAACCTTATAGAGACAAATAAATATACATATAATTTAGCAACCTCTATCCACTGTTTTTAAGGTTATGAAGTCCCATATGTTCGAAAGCCATTGGTACGAACCGGCTATTATTCGAAGCTCCTACTATAAGATCGATAAGACGAACGCTTATCACTGCATTGCAAAGCAGTGACAATAGAAAAATAGCAACATAATTAGTTATAACATAAAAATAACGTTTTTTAATCTATTAGCCGTTTTATTTACCCACACACGCGCCTGTATATATATACTTGGCCAAACACACACATATATATATATATATATATTTATATACGTATATATACATTTATTAACTAAATAATACATAAAAACACTAAAACTTTGTGCAAAATGCTAACTCGACAACGCAACTCTGGCTCCCAAGATACAAGCGTCTGCTTAGTTTGGGGGTCACTGTGTACCAATAATATGTGCTGCAATGGTTACATTGGACGTTCGTTTAAATTGTGTAATGTTTATAATTGTAACCAAATCTGTGTGTGTTAATAAATATATTCTATATTCGTAAATTCGGGTATTAAGGAATAAAACCACTAATAGATTCGGCTCCTTGCTGCGATTTTCTAAATTTGTAGAAGGCTTCCAAATAAAATGAGCTCTGATATATGGAAATATTTATTTGAGTTGTGCGAACGCAGCGACTCTTGTATTTTATTATGTATTACCTAGGTTTTAAACAAAATTCTTGAACGCTTTCTCCGCAGCGCAACGGTCGAGGCCCTCCATCAAGTCGATCATCTCCTCTTCACACGTCTCGGCGGTGTAGGTCTTCCCCTTAACTCTTTTCTCGCACCTTTCAAACAATTCATACAAACCTCTTACAGCACAGTTGTCTGCAAAAGTATATATTATTTAATATATTTTTTTTCTTTCTTTATTTTTTGGGGCCCTTTTGGGCATGTCAGTTCCATCATACCCTAACCTAAGTACACACATATCGGTCGCATGAAGCGAGAAAGGAAGTCATCAATGTTGCATTGCCTTAGCCACCATTTTCCTCGCTCCCTCTGAGGTCGAGTCAGACAGCAAAATTAAAAAGGCTCCCACATGTTGCTCCCTCAGTTTTAGACTAATTATTAATGACTTTCTTTCCGCTTCATGCTTAGCACATACAACCATTATGTGGTGTACATCATCCACCACTTGGCACATCTCACAGTTCAGTGAGTCAGCCTTCCGCATCCGATGTGCAAAAAATTTTGCAGGGAAATGTCCCGACCTCAATCTGTGCACCATTGTGGTATGCATTCTCATATTTACCATTGCAGACTATTTCAGTCATATAAATTATCATTTCAGCGTTGCCACATACGTCAAATACCAACATTATTGGTACGCCATCGGTAAACCAATGCACTAGAAGATTACTAAAACTAGCAAATATCGATCACTATGATGCCAATGAACGTACACAATTGGCTTATTAGACTCGGGGCCGAGGATCATGCTTTGTGGTGGTCAAATGTGGAGGAAGGAAAAGAACGCCTGAATGTCGTAATATATTTAATACATAACTAACTTCATCAAATTATATAATTGTACTATTAATATATAAAATATTATTTTTTGTTAGACATAGGAATTGAATGGCACTTGTCTACCCAACCTACACCAAAATGTTTTTTTAATACTTTCTAAGCAAGTGCGTGACCACCAACCCATCTGTTCTTAAGTAAATACAAGCAGATGCAGTTTTGGATGTTAGGGTGCCCTAACTTAGTCAATGCCTATTCACTAAACTTTCAAAATGTTTGAATAAGTTAAAAAAATTATAAAAGATACTCCAAATATGACATACATTGTAAACACATTCCACGCTCCTTCATCAATGGGTCTTTAGAGTCCTGTAAAAAAATACTACATCAACATAAGAACAAACATGACAAAAAAATTTGCTAGTTAGGATTTAGTTTAGTTTATTTAGTCGATTTTTTCTAGTTTTTCCATGATCTGCTAGTTCCGTTTTGCTACTATGGTTTTACAATTGCCTACCGCTGACACTCCAATATTGTTACCATTGTTATATTTGTAATTACACTTCGTTCTTCTCGTACTTCAAAAAATGCCGATACATTTCCATCAATAATCAAAAAATTGAGGCCCTCTCGGGCCGGTCTCAGATCGGAATGCTTACGCGTAACATTGTAACCGTTCAAGCCGAGGTTACCCCTCATCGGGGGGACTCTTGTGTCGAGTTACTAGCAATAGAGGTTCAGGCTAAGCGACCTAAGAGCTATGCCACCTCTCAATCCGGTGAAGCAGTCAAGGCCAGCTTCTCTGGACAATCTGAGTGGTTCGTCATAAAAAAAATTGAATTGAAAATTTCATGTCAAAAAAGTTAAATACTAGATTACGGTATCTAGCTAAATGATAACTGAAATGTAATAGGTTGGTTTCATAGTGAAATGTCATTAGCAAAAAGCAGACTCGGTTAGTAATTATTAAATTGCGTCGAACTTCCAAAGCGGACCACCGTTACATGGGAGCAATCAACGGATATTTTATATCGCGCTATCTGGTTTGTATGGGACGGAATCAGTCCAAATCGGTTTCCATTGAGCTCGGCTCCATGAACCGGGTCGGAGACAATGCTCAATTAATTACATTGTGGGGTTCTTACTCTGTAGTATGTTATTACAGCTGAGCATATGTCTCAATATGAGACTTTAATGAACAATTAAATGGTAGGTTTATTTTTCTACAGAATAATAAACCTACCAGAATGGTAGTAATTTTAAATCGTTGTTTAAAGTAAATTTATTGATATGATAATTAAATTTATTTGAATCAATAGCTGCAAGGTTTGGGAAACAGTTGGGTAAATTTGTAGTTTAAATTAAGCAACACGATTAAATGCTGATTTACCATCTGCTCAACGGTGAAGGAAAATATCGTGAGGAAACCTGCATTTCTTTGAAAACTTTATAAGACAATATGTTCATCGGTTGTCATATTATATCCATTTCACCAGTACCAAAGTACGTACATACAAATAGTAACACACATAAGAGCGGCGTGCCAATGGTACACCATTGGTAAATCGTAGAGGCTCCAATGAACTAAAAGACAACAAAAACTAGAAAATATCGACCACTATGACGCCAGTGAAATGTTCATTTTATATACAATTGATTTAGTAGACTCCAGATCCTTATCTTTCCCAGACAGCTCTCGAAACCTTATAACAATGCATATTTTTGACCATAACAAGTCTTTTATTAATTTAAAATTGGCCAACAAAGACCATATATGTACATTAAAGAAATACATATTAGTATTAATCTATGCGTCAATAGCCTAATTAAGGGTAAGTTAAGCCTAATTTAAGCCAAGTTTAGGGTACGGTCTGCGAATCGTAAGGTCGTGGGTTCGAATCCACCATCCGACTATTGACGTGAACCATCTCCTAGCACATAGCATAAGCTTAGTTGGAATGGTTAACAAGAATATTAGTGATATTTTTGAAATAGAAGAAAAAAGAATTAATGCTGTTTTGTTTACAAAAAAAATTATGTATACACAGATTACAGGTTAACACAGATTGCGTAGACGAATAAAGATTACAAAAAAATAGAAACTTGTTGAGTATTATACTCGTCAAGAATGCGGGGCAGGGGTGGGTATCTTTAAAGCACATGGCACCCAGCTATTGTTGTGCATAATAACTGCTTCCAATGATATCTTAGTGATTTACCTGAACCTCATTCTATTTTAAATTCATAATTAATAATTTAGTTGATCATCACATTTACTTGATATTGCAAACAATAATTTAACTTTATTAGTTTGAACTCTGACTACTAATTGATTTTGTAAAAAGATTGTAAGGAAGCGTCGTTGGACGGTAGTCGTTAAAATAATTCCTTGTACAACATTACTCCGTCTGAATAAAGCGAATGTATTAGTTATGGGAGTATTTTATTCCACAAGACCAACAAGTTATTACAGTACCTATGGACCTCATTTTCTCGCCTTTTTTCTCATTCATAAGCATTTAACAGACGTGAATGCTTGTATGATTACAGATTTGACAACATGCGAAACTAACGGCAAGTATAAGATAAATATTAAAAGTTGACGAAGTCATTCTACATCCTTGAAGCGACTTGTTAAATATTCGGCCAGACACATAGTTTGTTTTGTAATAACGATCGCTGTAAAGAGTATTTATTTTTACATTATGTGAGTTAGCACATTTGTCCATCAATCTGTTTATCACGACATGTGGGCGGCCCACGGTAGGAGTGCACGATAAATATCGATATTACATAAAATGTCGATATATGAACGTGATATATCGCTTCAATCCTATAGTTTCGAATCACTTTTTTATTTTTTTTTGTTAACGGGGAGAAAATCTTCAAAAAAACACCCCGCCTTCTGGTGGGGTTTTTACCCACTAAAACCTCCCCGGTGGCCCTTCCTCCAGGATCTCCAGTGGAACGCATAGGAGCCCCTCTGCATTGTGCTCAAGGAGAGCACTCCCCGGGGGGGAGAGGTTACTCCCTCCAGCCCCTGTGCCCTCACAGTGCAAGGCGACACGGGCCAGCCGATGTCGTTTTCTTCCCGGGTCAGGGACAGGCAGGGGATACCGTAGTCTTATTCTTGAGAGCCCAGAATTACAAGGCTGTGTTAGATATGCTAAATATCGTATATATGTTACACTCCGTGATGGCAGTATTATTTTTATAAATTTTTGGGATACTTCAATAGAAAAAAACGATAAGATATATTGAAAATATCGATATAATTATACAATATATCTCATAGTATCGATACAACATATATTTTTTGCATGAACATCCCTAGCCCACGGTAGAGACGCTGTAAAATAATTTAAGCCTTAGTACTATAATTCTAGGGCTATGGTAGCTCAGTGTCCGGTACGGTCACCTCAAGTTGCATAAGCAACCCGAGTGAGATCTCCGGTGCCGACACTAATGAATTTGTTTGTGTGTAAGTTCTTATTCACGCGCTCGGCGGTGAACATCGTAAGGAAACCTACATTTGTTAGAAAATTTTCTAAGACCTAGGTCCGGGCGGTGATCTATGCCCTTACTACTGCATCATAGCAAATATAGCGAATAGTTTTCAATTTACTTCATATTTTATATTTATTTATTTGCTATAATAATAATAATTAATTTATTCAAATCAGTAACTAAGACTCATCATTATTTTAAATAACTATTTAATAACAACCTAAGACTAAATTATAAGATTATAATATAAAATTATTATTATAATTATTTGATTATAATAATAATATAAAAAATATAATATAATATTATACAAACGGCTATGTTTTGTTTCTTTTATTTTTCTTTATATCATTTACTCTTGTTTCAATCATTTATATTTGTTACCCTGTCCATGCTAACACGATGCTGCTAGTATACTGTATCGATGATTTTCATTTTTTTTTTTTAATGACGAACTACACAGATTGGCCAGAGAAGCTGGCCTTGACTGCTTCACCGGAGTGAGAGGTGGCATAGCTCTTAGGTCGCTTAGCCTGAACCTCTATTGCTAGTAACTCGACACAGGGGTCCCCCGGTGAGGGGTAACCTCGGCTTGGACGGTTACTATGTTACGCGTAAGCATGCCGATCCGAGGGCGCCCGAGAGGGCCGAACCACGACTCGGTCGGTTGCTATTTCACGGATAATCTAAGAGACATTCAAAAGTTAAATGATTTTCAAAAACAAATTTGTTCTCAGTGAGACTTGAAGGAATCATTTGTAATAATTTTTGTATGCCGTAATTGTTAAAATATGTCTGTTTACTTTTGTTTCTGTTTGTCTCCAATAAATAAATACTCTATTTACAGAAATGGCCTGTGTTATAGGCTTTAACTTATCACTATAATTTTTTTCGGTCTCGTGGCTAAACAGAGTTTGGAACCGACTTCAAAGAGGATGTTTTTCAATTTGTCTGTATTTTTTTAATGTTTGTTCACTCACGACATCAGTTATGAAAAGATTTTTATTGCAAGGATTTGATTTCAATTTGGCACATTTTTTTCTTGGCATAGAACCTTAGGTTCCAAAGATATAGGCGTATATAATGCTTGCTGATTGAGAAATTGGTAGGTTTATAAAAATCAAAGACCAGGAAAACACTACCTAACGACAAAGAGCACAAATGTGAAAATGTGGAAGACGAGATTGAATAGGGATCGTAATATAACTATTAAATTTAAAAAAAAAAGATTGTCTACGCGTAGTAGCGTATAATGTATAATTCGGCACCGATTTGAAGTCGGTTTCTGTTTTTGCTCGTTCAAGTACTTCAGTCAGTCAGTCAGTCAGTCGAGTCATCTACAAGGTTCACGGGAACCTCGCAGGTACGGGCCTCGGGGTGTTACCCCATTACCCGGGTTATCAGGGCAGGGGGCAACTGCTCCCCTGGTCTTGGGTACCGTTTTGGAACAGATTTTTTAGGAATAACTATTTTTACGTCGGGGCTAATCCCTCAAGCGTCAGCCGCGACGAATCTATCTTCTACGCCCTCTTGACCTCTCGGTCTCGATTGAGACGGAGGTCGAGAGGGGGGCCTATGAGTTCAAAATCTCCCTAGAATAGGGGAATTTGAACCTACCAAGTACTTGGCAAATATAATATACTAGCGTACCCAGTCCGTTTCGCCGGGCTAGATTTTGCTTTGTTTTATTTAAAAAATAAACTTACATCATTACATATTTCATTTAAATCTCACAATATATTAAATTATTCTCTTCGTATTAATTCTCATACACAAATATACAAATCAGTAACTACAACATCGTAATAGTAGTATCATAGTAAATAAAAGCTGTATTTGACAGTTCAAAAAGAGGAGTGCTCCGATCGTCACCAAACTTTACAGGATTATTCTGCAGATCAATCTGAAGATTCCCTGAAAGTTTCATTGGAATCGGTCCAGCCGTTTCGGAGCCTGTACGGAATATACCCACACACTTTGTCTTTTATTTAAATAGATGTGAATATTCATTATTCAAATTGACTTTCAGATATTGCGTGTCATGAATTACAAACATGGCCACCACCACAATGGTAGTATCACCCCTCGCTACGCAGCCGTCGCCCAAAAACAAGAGGAGACTATTCGCTGAAGCCAGACAGAACAGCCTCCAGAAGCTGAGCGTCATATTCGATCATGGCAACAAAAATGGTGCGTGACAAGTAACAGCCATCTTTATATTTTCCCCTGAACTAACGCTCACCGCGTTGGACAAATAAACAAACTACACATATAGATAAATCCTTTAATCATCATCAGCCTGCAACAGATCCTCGGCCTCTCTCATCCAGCTCCTGCCACACACTCCGTAATCTCCACCCACTTTGTACATATATATGTACTAGTACCATACTACACTAAAATGTGTGTACAAAGGCTAAGGCGGCCATTGTACACACATTTTAGTGATAACGTCTTATAAATTGATAAATACTGGATGACATTCGCGCAAAATGTGAGAGTTCAAAAAACGAGGCAACCCTTTCATAAGGGCCGCAACAGGCCGCGCCTTCTTTTTTTTTGACGAACAGATTGACCAGAGTATAGCTGGCATTGACTGCTTAACTGGATTGAGAGGTGGCATAGCTTTTAGGTTGCTTAGCCTGAACCTCTATCGCTAGTAACTCGACACAAGGGTCCCCCCGGCGAGGGGTAATGTCGGCTTGACGGTTACTATGTTACGCAGCAGCATTCTAATTTCATGGATAATCTAAAGGACGTTCAAAAACTAAAATAACTTGGCCACTTCCTCAAGCGTTGGCGCTGGAAGAAGAGAGCGAAGAAACTCCAGCAACGCTCCTAACCTAAGGGGTGAACAATGCATGCATTTAAAGATTGTCTACGACAAAGCGTCTCTCTAAGCTATTCCAGAGTTTAATTACTGTACAGATAAGTGGAACGCGTATAAAACAGAACATGTAGACAGATAATATAAAAATAGTTTTTTGTTATATATTTTTACAATTAAGATTAAACTGTATTATGGATCAATGCAATTAATGGTAAAATTAGTGGCCCAAAGCTTTGTTTAAACGCCAACCAGCCGTTGGCGTATAAACAAAGCTTGCCTTAAAGTCTGTGGAGACATGTGCTTAGTGGAATGGAATAATTAAAATAATGATTACATTTACATACGGGATCGAACAGGATTTTATCGCTCATTTTCCAAGATCCTTAGCAAATGCTTCTTAAAATAGTTTTGTGCTATATATTCTCGCTATAGGAAAATGTTTTTAATGCTTTTTAATTAATGACTTTACTGACAGTTTAAAAATTTAACGAACACTGTTGTCAATAGACATCGACGTAAATTTCCCGCACAATTATATAATACCTTTTTTCACAATTTAAATTTGAAAATATCACCTAAATTCAAAAATACAACAAAACAAAAAAGTTCGTTGCTTGTGTTGCAACTTTTGAACGTAACAAACGTTAAGAGCATTGCTGTTAAACAGCTCAACTTTGAAATCGTAACAACAGATGGCAGCACAGTATGTCGCATGAAATGCGTGCTTTATATAGACTGTTTTACAACGCTTTTAAATATTTTGACATTTGTGATAATATAATTGCTAGTTTATAAGTTTGCTGATGTTTCAGTAGAATAATAACTACTTTCTTTTATCTAATTATTAGCATCGTATGAATCGAAATGGTATTTTTCATATTATTGTTCTTTTTTATTTCGTTTCTAATTCAATTTTAATGACACAATTTCGAGATAAATTAGTCTTTTTCGCCTAATTTGCTGAGTAAACACAATTTTTAAAAGATATTAACAATAATGTCGATATAAATTATGATTTTCCGTAATAATTTTTAATTATGTTGAGCATGAAATCCCTGATCGCATAAATCGTTCTAAAATATATTGGTCAAATACTCTCTACTCGAGGATATTATTAATAACCTTTATTTAATCTTATTTAGCAAAGTTTGTGTGAATTCTTACACGGTGATTGGTGAGAAGGTTAATGTAAAAATGGTAGTCATAGTAAGTTTTAGTAGTTACGTAGTGGCAACACTGTTCTCTGCAGTAATTATTGTATGTATTTCTGAATTTTCTGAGCGCCATTGCTTTTTACCGATGTAATGTTGAAATGATTTTAATCGGTTTTCATCGGCAGTTGTGTGTGATGTTTTAGTAAAATATTGAAGTGATTGTGTACTAAAACTATTGAACTTCTTTAAGTTTTTGTGCTGGGCTTTGTCATGGCCGGTAAGTGGTGACTTTTAGCGCCCGATAGACAAGGGCGAATCGGATTCGGGAATCGGAAATAAGTCGAAGATGTTTTATCGTTCGAACTCCGACGGTAAATGCAATGTTCTTGTCTTTAGTTTGGTTAGATTTTAGTGTTATTAATATGATAATAGCATATTGGCAGTGTTTGAATATTGTAATGTTTGAGCCGATAGTTTAACCTTTTTACACCGATTATTTCACGGCTAGGCTCAATTTGTATTGAAAAGAATGTTCTCACGAAGGTTGTTCTCCTTTAATATGTTGAATTAACACGAAAACATTGAGAAGCTAGCGGTTATTGTTAACTTGTTTGTGTGATCAGATGATTTCGGTTGTTGATTACATCTCGAAGGTCAAATCGATGTATTTCGCAGATTTTTGCAATTAGAATTCACATGGAATCGTTTCTAAATACTAGAACGCGTGTACGAAGTAATTACTAATGAGATTACTGCCAGGTGAGGCAACTAGGATTTTAGTGTACCCACTTCTCACGAATCTTCACGCGAATCTATTACTACGTCATTCCAAACTCAAAAATCTATAATTCTATTCTCTCAATATTAGGCTTTTACGTATATAATAACACAAGAGTTTATATGCTAAAATAATGTTTAGTGTTTTTTTGTCAGTAAGAATCCAAAACAAAATGTGAGTTGACGCTTTACGGTTATTTCTGCTTAAATTTCTACACGATATATAAAGGTCCTTAAATATAAACGTCATAATGATAAATATTTAATGCTCTATTCCGAAAGATCTGTCATGAAATTTAAGGTTAGTTAACCCTTTTGAATATTCAGCAAAAATATAACATTTCTGTACAGCATGTCTTTTGCACCGTTTAATCATATATTTATGGTAGCATTTGAGTAGAAAGAATTCACATCTACAAATACATTAAGAATACAATTAAAGCAATTTAATAGAATGTGCTCATTGGCGCAATATGCCCATGAATGTGCTATGAAAAATAAGAATTGACCTAAAGATTGTAAATACCAGGTCATAAAATTTCAAAAAAAAAAGTAGAAAGAATTTTGTCACTCAAAACAATCATAACTTTGTCATAGTTTTAAAGATTTTCTATCTTGAGCGTAATTGAATGTACGGGCTATTATATTATGTCATAGTTTTTCTGAAGAGTGAAGTGTTTTTATGAATGTGGAAAATGAATGAAAACAGATGAAAAAGAATATTCCACTCTTTTTAGTCCTGAGCTGAGGGTTGTGACCACCAAAGAGCTGCTTTTAATAAGCATTCCCCACTCTATTCTATTTTGCTCCATGTGGATAGCTGTCTGGAGTCTGTCTAGTAGTTACTCTAATAGAGTCCGTCTATCTAGTGAGTGCCCTACCTCTGTTCTTCCCTTGACGCAGCCAAGCAGCAGTAATTTTTCACGGCTGTCTGGCTGATGGGAAGCTATGTGGCCGAAGTATTCGAGTTGTGATGTTCAGCTCATCCAGAATAGACTCATTGGTGTACCACTAAGGCCAAAATGAATATAAACGGCATAAATTAGTGATAGAAATATGATGCTTTAGAAATAACAGAGTATCTACTCATAGTAAGGGCTCAAGTTTGATTTTAAGTTGGTTTTCTTAGTTGCAAATGTTATTGTTACTTTAATAGTATATATTTGACAAAAAATTATATATATAAATGTATAGATATCAAATAATTATAATAAGTACTATTTTCTATTGCTCTTTTGATTTAATTACTAGTACTAGAACTACCGACCTTTTCTACTTACCACCAGCGAATACTAATTATTCAAAATATTCTGTCGTAAACAGAGGGTTAAGCACTTATAATAACAATTTCTTAAGCGTAGACCCCTTTTGCCTAACAAAATTAAAATTCAAAAATCTTATAAAAAATTATACAGACTTTGACTGATGGCATTACTAGGGTTAATTAGAGATTTGTGATACAGGACGCACAGGAATATATACACAACTTACACACATCACACATACGCATATACACTCACATACAGTAACAGTAACGCAGGTAATGCAATTTTTATTTCCTATTAATTTGTTTAATTCTTTTTTATTGTTTTATAATACGAAGTACATCCTTAGTTAACACTGAAAAAAAAAATGTTTTATAATGTAAATCTATAAAGGCTGAGATCCTGAATACGTGACCGAAATATCTATTATAATTCATAAGCTGTTGATTTTGTAAAATTATAAATAAATAAATGACAGAATTTATTTATTGATTTATTTATTTATAGGAACTTAAAAAAAAAAATTAAGTAAACAGTATAATTTATGAAATTAGTATAAGGTTTTAGTTTTTTTATATACATGACCCCAAGCCAACCCTCCGACACATAAAATTAGATTTAAATAATAAAATTTGAGAATACAATAAGTTGTTCAGTAATATTGTTGGCTTTGTGTGATTGTTACAACTATGACTACATTTCTTGTACCTTTTTTTTATGTGGGGTTCTTACCCACTAAAACCGCCCCGGTCGCGCTTTCCTCGGTGCATGATCTCAACGTGGAACGCACCGGAGCCCCTCTGCACTGTGCTCAAGGACAGCACGTCCCAGGGGGAACGTTACTCCCTCCCCCCCTGTGCCCTGGAAGCGCATGGCGACACGGCGACCTGCCGATGTCGCCTTCTTTCCGGGTCCACTTTGGTGGATGACAGTGAACCCGAGGCCCTTTTAGTCGCCTTGTACGACAGGCAGGGGATACCGTAGTCTTATTCTTGAGAGCCCAAAACTAGAGGGCTGACATTGCTTGTACCTGTTTCAGCATTAGCTTATTAGGACCAATATTTGACAGCTTGTGAGCCAATTGCCATATACCGCTCCACTTTTTGAACTCATTGGTATGAGGTAACTGTATATTTATTAGTTATATAATAAAACTGACATAGTACTGTAATCATAAAAGGGGTTAGTCTTAATATTTGGGGTTTATGTAAAGATGATGTAACATGAAAAAGATCCATTTATCCATTCAGGCCAGTGGGGTAGACAGACATAGCAATCACTATTCTTTCTTTACCAAGTTTATTAGTTTCATAATATCCTGAAATGGAAACTATTTGGCCTATAAATTCTCTGGCCAGCATGTGTAGGTTTCTCAAAAAAATGCTTATGATTATTTTTTAAATAATTTTAAATATTTTTTTAATTTAATAATAAAAAGATTACAACGAGAAGATATACAAAAAAATCATACACAATATCAATTAAAATTATTCACAATTACATCTTTGGAATATTCAGTGAAGAAACATGAAGTGGGCCCGCTTTTTATACATAATACCATGACTCTTTACCATATTATTAATCTATCTAATCTTGGTTATGAACTACCGAAAATCTATAACTTGAAATTTCCTAATCCTAAAATGGTTATCAAAATTAATAGATATATCATTGTGATTTCCAAATTTGTCTAATATGTTACCTTATTTGGTTGACAAATGAAAATTGTCGAGTCTTATGTCCAGCAATGGATGTCTTACGGCTGAATTGATGATTACCATATTTACAATTGAACACACATACACTTCATACACATTTCAGTAACATGTGCTTTTTATACCAATAATTACAGAATAAAATTTATTATACTAGGAATAATCTCTGTGACAGAAGGCCTGACTGTCAGACAGGGTCACTTATTACGAATGTCAGCCTCTTACAATAAATAGTGTTATAATTTGTAGGTCTCGTAGCTTAAAATGGTCCAACAACTAATACACTCGCTTTATTGAGACAGCGTAACGTTGTACAAAGAATTATAACGAATACCGCCACAACTGCGCGTCCTCACAATCTTTATACAAAATTAATTAGAAGTCAGAATAGGAACTAATAAGTTACACTATTGTTTACAATGCCAAGTTCATGTGACGATCAACTAAATTATTAATTATGAATTAAAGATACAATAAGGTTGAGGTAAATCACTAAGATATCATTGGAAGTAGTTATTATGCATAACTATTGCTATGTGTCATGTGTTGCCAGCTAACAATAGTTAAATACTTATCATGTAAATTTTTAGCACTTGTGATACAAAATAAAATAGAGAGAGACAAGACGGGGAATAAAATAAGGGTTACATAGGACAAAAAAAAACATCACTGGAAGGCCACAAGGCCATTGATGTGGTGGAGGACGAGGGTTTTAGTCCGGTCCATAACAGATTTCCCCTCCTTGTGAAAAAAAAAAAAGAGATTAATATAGGTATCCTAAACTATAGCATCCAGTTTTATCACTATATTTTTTATCTCTGCTCATTCATTCTTTCCACATGCCTAACTTTGTAAATATTATATAATAGTTTATTCTATATTATGTATGATGTAATCACCAGCTATTCCTTGTGACATTAAATTGAAGGTCATTTTAGCTTTATGTATAACAAATGATGTATACAAACATTGGATTTTTTTTCATATTTATTTATTCATTTTAAATAGATAAAAGTAAAATTGTCACAGTTCAAGTGGTCACAGCTTTTAAAAGATAAACAAATATTGTAACATGGAGAACATTTATTTGGATTTAATATATTATGTAAAGTGGAAAGCAAATAAATCTTTTGATACTTTAAGGACAAGACCAAGTTCAGCAGTTACTGAGTTTGGTATGCTCAATAGAGCAAATGATTTCTGATCAGCTAGAACGAGTGAATATATGTATAAGTGAATCTGTCTGTCTGTGCGTCTGTCTTTGTGATTACAATGTAGGTTTTTTCAAATTTAGAGTGAATAGGAATTTACTAAGCCAGTACGCCTTACCATCCAGGAATGTATTTCCACTTAACATCAGGTAGGATTTTAGTCAAGTTTGCTAAGAAAGTTAAAAAAAATATGTTCATTTCCCCTTCATGACTTTCTGCATTTAAAACGAGAAGAGTTACACTTTTGTTAAATGTCTGAAATTCTATCTTTACTATCATTATATGATCTGGAGTCCAAACTGTGATCCCTCTTCAGAACCCTTATATATATATGTATCTTACCATAGAAATTCAGGTTAAGCATTGTCAAAGCATGGCTTTCAATCAGGTGAAATTGTCAAAAACGTACAAGCTATAACAACATCAAATTGCCTTATAAAGAAAAGTTCCTTCCTTTAATTTCGATAGAGGTTTAGGCTAAGTGACCTAAGAGCCATGCCACCTTTCAATCCGGTGAAGCAGTCAAGGCCAGCTTCTCTGGCCAATCTGTGTATTATGTCATTAAAAACAAAATCCTTTAATTCCTCCTTAATGGAAGATCTTTTTGTTTAAGGCTATTGCTTATACAGCCAACTATCACATGAAATGTTCATTGTGTAAAACAGTGGGTTCAAACATGGACACAAAAAATTTATCTCAGGATTTTTCTTTTAATATTAACCAGGATTTTAACAAGCAATTAACATTCTATAACATTATAATTGACATTCTATAACGCCAAAACATCCTAAAAATGTATGTTTACTACTGCTAGAAATAGGGCACCTATTCACCTGGAGGGCTTTCTCAATGGGAGACTTGCCAACTGTAAATATATGTTGATGTTTTGTATTGAAATAACATATAATGAGATGAATAATTAGTCTTATATTATTATGACTTCAGAGCACAAGCTCAAATATGTTTTACATGTAGAAAAGAATACTATAGATTCTCTATACTATTAATAGTATAGAATAAACATCTATCTGCCCCAGAGGATATCTACCATATGTATTTATTAACTTGCCCCCCTTTTTATAACTTGTTGCACCACATCTAATGAACAACTCACCCCCAGGGGAAGGACGAGACGTGTCCTATTATCTTGCCCCACTATCGCTAACATACCATTCTACTTGTGCTGTCTCATGCTCGGTGGAGTCGGACAGAAAAAGGCATGTAAAGAGAAAGTTTGTTGACCTTCTGCTAGGAAGACGACGGTTATGTGACGTTCTTACTCTAGATCCCGCCGTTGGCCATCATCGGTAAATTGTGAGGGGTGAGATGGAACGCACCGGTGTCCCTCTTTACTGAGTCCCGGGGGAGGAGTTCCCCCAACATCCCGGCAATCCTAAGGCAAACTCCACACCCCGTGAACCCGAGGCCTCTTTTAGTCAGTTGTCTTTTACGAAAGGATAGATACCATAGTCTAATACTATAAGCCCAGAATTCGTTTACGCAGGCTGTGTTAATCTGTAATCTGTGTATACATTAGATTAAGGCCCATTATTTTGTAATGACACAGACATAGACATTTATTTATTGGCATCATAATACAAAAACACAATACAGACAAGATTTAACATACATAAAAAAAGAATGAAAAATAAAATACAGTTAAACTTACACGGATAAATAATACATAACATATGATGCCATTATCGGACACCGTCTCAGCATATGCTGTCGCAAGGATGCGACAGCGCTGATTTTCAGCGGTGCCCGGGATTATCTAAAGACGTGCGCGCGCAATACTACTTTTATATGGAATTTATACAGACAATAAGAGTATAATAAATATGATACATGAATAAAACAGTTATGAGATTAATATATATTATTTACAATTAAATAATAGATGAAAAAATTTCATAAATAAATATATTGTTAAGTCAAAAAATAATAATATGATAATTAAACATATAAAGTTTATATTATATAATGAAATATTGGAAACAGCAAGCCACCGATATCACGGGGATATTATCTTTTTGTATCTTTAACATCAGGTGTTTTAATTTATTTTTAGATGCATTTACATATTTACTGTCGCTTTATGGCCACCAAGTGTTGGAATAACTTGCCACCAAGTTATAGGTATATATATACACATATATAATGTTGGTTAACAAATTATAAATAAATAAATGAAGTGTCACAGTGCCAGGATTTGCTATTGGTGCTCCGTACCGCGTAACGACGCGTCTCATCCGTATCGCCTTTGTTTTTATTTCACCGACCACATAAAAGGCGGGTGTTCTGTTACCCAACTGGTTCGCCATACAGGAGCGTAAGATTACTGATACGCAAAACTGGTTTCCGAGTCGTCACTTTTGTTTTACATTCCAACCGTTCGGGACATGTTTGCGACGCGTTGCTCAGTTGCACTGTGATATGTTCGAATTTGTGTTGTTACCCTTGTGATGTGTAACCTCTATGCTAGAAACTGTGTGGTAGCGAAATGTTGAAACGGAAAGAGTCGCCGTGGTATACGAATCATCGAGTTAGAGGTCATGAGGGATCCGTGGATTGGAGGTCGAATTCCTGTAGGCAGCATTGGAACACCGCCTGCGATTGTACGTAATGCGAAATTGTTTCTATATCGTTATTAAAATATGATTGAGAAACAAGTTTAGGGTGGGTCATTTAAATTTGCTATAAAATGAATACTCTCTTTATTGTGACGAACTACACAGAATAACCGGCTGACTTTTACTACTTCACCGGATTGAGAAGTGGCACAGCTCTTAGTTCGCTTAGCCTGAATCTCTATTTGTGGTAACTTGACACAAGGGTGAGGCGTTAACCTCGGTTCTTTGTCGTCCGCCAAAGTGGACCTGGAAATAAGGCGACATCGGCAGCCCCGCGTCGC
Organism: Meandrusa payeni; assembly: GCA_029286785.1. Classification (NCBI taxonomy): domain Eukaryota; kingdom Metazoa; phylum Arthropoda; class Insecta; order Lepidoptera; family Papilionidae; genus Meandrusa; species Meandrusa payeni. The sequence continues at coordinate 7,007,402 of JAGSMX010000023.1, forward strand.
CTTGCACTGCAAGGGCACAGAGGGGGAGGAAGTAACCCCCCGGGACGTGCTCTCTGAAGAGCACAGTGCAGGGCTCCGGTACGTTCCTCTGGAGATCCCGGAGCAAAACTCCGCATAACCACCGCTATCCCCGCAGAAGGCGGGGTATGTTGTAAAAAAAGGGGTTAACCTCAGCTTGGTCGGTTACTGTGTGTAATAGAAATATATTTTTTACGTGCCGTTGCCGTGATGTTTGGGTCCCGTGTCTGCTAAACCAAGCGTGTCAAAATGAATGTTCAGTGACATCATAGTTGTAGAATATTGCTAATTTTATGAATCTGCTAGTTAGGTTGTGCATTATGGTTTTCGAATGGTCTACTACTGACACTGCAATATTGTTTCAATTGTTGCTCATCAACCAATTCAATTGTAATAGGTTGGTTTCGCAGTGACATGTAATTGGCAAATAGCAGACGAGTTGCTCAGGTTTACTAATAGAGAATGCCTTTTAACATAACACCCGCATAAATTATTTATTTATAACGCGCGCTATGAATATGCAATAACACAAATAACTTGAATTGAATGATAACACCGACTTATATTCCCGCGAACATTACTCATTTAATAAAACTATTGTGGATTTTATCGCGGCTTAATCTTATATTGAACTAGCGTACCCAGCCCGCTTCGCCGGGCTTTATTTTGCTTTATTTTATTTAAACAATAAACTTACATGATAAAATATTTAATATAACTCTCACAATATATTAAATGATCCATTTCTCGCCTTATTCATTCTCTTCTCGAGCCTTCTTTTCTTCATTACCTATACCCAAGTACATATCAGCAGCATCAGTAAACGGATACATTCGCGGCGCTATAACTTACCTTGAATACTTCAATGTATTTAATTATTATCTTCAATACACTTCAGTATACTTTATTATACTCCATTGCACTTCAATATGTTTCATAATGACATAAATATACCCAACGCATGTGTCAATACAAATTTGTGTTATAAAACAATAGAATATCATCATAGTAATTATATGGTGTATTTGTCAGTTCAAAAAGAGAAGTGCTCCGATCGTCACCAAACTTTACAGGATTACTCGCCAGTTCAATCTGAAGATTCCCTAAAAGTTTCATTGAAATTGGTCCAGCCGTTTAGGAGCCGATAAGGAACAAATACAAAGTGACGATCACTCTTCTTTTTGAACTGTCAAACAAGCCATACGTCGTACTTTTATTACTGACATTAACTGTTTGTGTAAACATGTTTTTGTATAAATTATAAGAATGATATTGTATTTACTGATATGTACATTGGTGTAGGTAATGATCTTCACCCGCTCGAGAAGAGAATGAATATGGAGAGAAATTAATAATTTAATATATTGTGAGAGTCAAATTACATATTTAATGATGTAAGTGTATTGTTTAAATAAAATAAAGAAATTTCCAGCCCTGAAATAAAAGACAACGGCCCCCGCGTAATATCGTTTACGTATGAACCGTCACGTTTGATTTGAAGTCGGTTATCGCTTTTACTCGTAATTAATTAGACGTTCGATAAACGACGTATATCAATAACTTATTCAACGTGAACGTGTGACCGGTGACGTAGTACGTTGATGATTCACTAACGCGTCAGTCAGTCACGAGATGATCGTTACGTGTGCGTAACGTAATACGTATTTCTACGTCTCATACAAATACACAAGCAATCCGCAGGTGTAATCGCAGCCATGGCCTTCTTGGCCATCCTCTGGTCATAATGCTATCGCAAAAATTTTTGTTGGGGGAAGCTTTAACAAGAAACCCTGAAAGGTTGGGTTATTTCATGTTCTTACTAAAACTCCGCCGGTGGCCCTCTTCGGTGCATGGCGAGCAGCACCAGAATCTCCAGGGGAACGCACCGGAGCCTCTCTGCACTGTGTGAAGCAGGTCCCGGGGAGAATACTCCCCCTCTCAGTACTCTGTCAGTGCTAAGACGACACAGGACCACCAGTCTGTGCTCCTGCCTCCGCACGTCTCCCGCTTCGTCTCGCGAAGTCTAGCCCAAGCGAAGGTCTTCTGCGCTGAGTTACTCGAGATTCAGGCTGAAGTGCCGGTATGAGCTACCGCTAGAAGACCCTGGTGAAACTGTTCTTTACCAGGGAAAAATCTGGCTAGGCATTCTTCTTCTGTATCACTCTTGACATAGTGATAGTGGGTATCACGTAAGATGTTGCATTCAGTTAGTGATGAGGAGCCATATCATAGGGCTTTCTTCCTCATGGCCTGATAAACTAAAGAACTCTCTCATCGACAATTCGGTATCAAGGAGCGTTTATCAACTTTGGTACAGTCACGTATGCCACCGCGGGGAAGTGGCTATTGAGCGACTTGTGGTCCAGGCTAGGCATAGATTATGTAAAAAAGTCTTCACCGTCTCTTTCAATCTAACGATATTTGACGTATTTTCATAAAAGGTATAAAATTTCCAATCCATGTCGATCTGTATCAATGAATTGCCGTTTTTCGGTCTTTTAAGTACAAAATAAATACCTATTATAAATTTGTGGTGATCACCCAGGTGACCTCCCTGTCAAGGCGATTTGCCAAAAGTGAAATCAAAACTATTCTGTCATACAAAAACATGCTATTTTGAAGTGTTCTATTTTTTAACATGCTTTGTATTTGTAGCTAGTACATCTATTTATGTAACGGAAGATTTCAAATTAATTTTGCATCCAATTTCAGGCATCGGAATAGATTAAAAATCTATATAAGTAAATTATCCCAATACAAAAGTATTCCGAGTAGATTAACTCCGGCTCGATCTAAGTATCGACCGACTTTAAAAAAGGAGGAAATTCGCACTTCATCTCTGTTTGTTACCTTCTTTTTTTTTTGGTTGACGGGGAAATCTTCAAGAAGATACCTCGCCTTCTGGGGGGAAAGGCGGGGTTATGTGGGATTTTTACCCACTCAAATCCCCGGTGGCCCTTCCTCGGTGGTGGCTCGGCATGGTGTTCCATACCTCCCCCTCCCGCCCGTGCCATCGCAATGCAAGGCCCCGGGCCTTCCACTTTGTTGGACGACAAAGGTCCCCACCCTTGTCGCTCAGTGAACCCGAGGCCCCTTTTAGTCGCTTTCTACGACAGGTTACCTCCTAACCTAGCCTTCGACTGGGAGAACCAATTTTGATGATTTTTTTTGAAAGCTCGTGCTTCCCATGTGGTCCCATTTCATTTTGGGCCAATTCTCACAATGGTATCCATGAGAAAACCATATAAGTCTTAAATTTGCATTAAGTATGTGCTCTAACTGATTTCGATAATTCATTTTTCTTCTGATTAATTCTTCTTAATATTTCTACGATAATTTGGAATTACAAAGTAGCGTTAATAGGCTTTTGTTTAGGGTACGGTCTGCGAATCGTAAGGTCGCGGTTTTTTATCCATCATTCGACTATTGACGTGAATAATCTCGTAGATCAAGCATAAACATTCTAAAACCAACCTACTGTCACACTCGCCCTTGTCAAGGATTTACGCTACATATAACCTCCATAACACTAAGTCCACGTCGGTTGACATTTTTTCTAATTCACGCAAGGTCTTCCGCACCTTAGTGTTAACAATTGTGCAGTAATTTTGGCTAATCTTATTAATTTTTTAGTGACTTTTCTATTTCTTTATAATTTATTAAAATATTTTTGTAACTATTCATTATTAAATCGTTACGTTTCTTGGCATACACGACAGGACTAATTTTGTAAACTTGATTATTACAACAATTTATGCTTGTGTAATGCTGTTGGTGTATCTTATTTAAAAAATAAATAAATATATAAATAAACTTAGTTGGAATGGTTAACAAGAATGTTAGTAATATTTCTGAAAAAAAACAGCAAGCTTTCTTTTTAAAAAAGAGGGCGTTTAGTATTAGCGTTTAACGTTTAATTCGATTTGAAGTCGGTTTTTGCTTTTGCTCGTAAATATATAGATATAGTGAGAAAATATTTTCCTTCGTAATTATTCGGAAAACTTCGTATTTATCGTGGCCTCTAAAATAGCTCCATAATGGCTATGAAAATGTCACTCATTTAATACGATCACTCATTGACAGTACGGGTGTCATCGTATTCCGATAAAGATCCGAGTTTTCCCAAAGGAAAATAATTTTTCACTACATCTACATACTTGTAGTCGATAGAGTTCAAGTTTACGTTTGCACATCCTTTTAACTGTATTGGTGTAGACAGTGACACCAGTGACAGGTGGTAAGGCCATCGCCATAACCAGGCACAAATTTTTAGCAACAGATTTTTTGTATTTGAAAATCCAAATCATCACTTAACGCCACGCGAGCAGAATAATCGTTCCCTTCTCCTATAAAATATGTAATTTTTACATTCTGCCTACTCTTGTGTTATATTAGAATACCTTTTATCTAGATTTCACTGATAACGTTTATCATATTTATTACCTTTGTGTGGAGTATAGGCTAACGCGATAGGTGGAAATAAGATAACATTTTAATTAATGAATTTAACTGAGATTTGTGTAAAAAATAATTATATGTATTACGAGAAGTTCGTGAAGGCCGAAAGGGAAAATATCACCAAGTACTTCGACTTGGCTCACGAAGTGTCCTCCATGGGTTGTGGATTCGACGATCATTGTCCCGATAGTCGTTTCTGTCAAGGGTCAAACACAGAAGGCAGTACACCTGGACACGGCACGCATAGTCAGGTTTCTCTTTATGTCGCCCTAACCACTGGTTGCCTGGGCTCTGCTTCGTTGCCGGTGGCGCACACTAGGTTAGGTTTTATAATGTTTTGTATGATATTTTTGTGTATTTTACTTTTTATATAAATATTATAAAAACTTAAGTCTTCAAAAAAATATACTTATAACACTCCTTGACTTTAAAAGAAAATTGAGTAAACATTTTCTCTACATCACTAATAACAAAATCTTAATTAAGCTATAGACAAAAACATTGTAACATAGAATTTCCTTAACCATATTTAACAAGCATGTGGCATGTTTTCTCACCTCTTGTCTATATTTTTATAAAAGTACTAAGCTGCTGAAACACAGATCGCAGTCTGCTAATCTAATTGTGTCAAAATTAATGTTCAGTGTCATCACAATTGTGGTAATCTGGCTAGTTAATTTGTGACACTATGATCTTCCAATGGCGTAGCACACTGAAACATGGATTCAATTTGTTTATCTCGTACCTAAACATCCAAATAGATAAATATCAATCAATTGATTAAAACTAAATATAATTATAAAATAACAAAAAATTTTTTTTTAAAGGATTACAATTACGGTTTTTCGAGGATACAATTAACTCTGTGACTACAAGCAGATTTCGAGCCTTGGCCTTCATCTGATGTTAAATTATTATACCCTGCCTATATCGACGCTGGAAAGCAAAAACGTAGTAAACCACAAAAATGAAAAATTGTTCACTAGAGCCGAAAAACATTTCAACTATTTAAAAAAAAATTATAACTTTCGTGTTTGTGGACCTAGTGCTGTCGTTTTTGGACACAATATTTATTATTTTTTGCTTAATAAGTATAGTGCCACGGCATTAACTTAGAGTTTCCTAAAAGAAGATCGTTTAACGGTACAAAAATTAAAACAGAAGTGTCAATCTTGAAAATCCCTATTTTCGCTATTTTTCATATAATTGTTACAAGTCATACATCATTCGACGCGTCTTTTTTTTCTGATTCCTACGACGTAAAAAAGTGAAAATGGCCATATTTGTCACTTACTACGTTTTTGCCAGGGTCGATATATAAGCGTAGTACATTTAGTTAATACTGGCCTTGATTGGAGTAATTTTAATGGGATTACAGTTATCTCTCGGGAGCCCTTACGTAAACCTACTACCAATACAGGTTCAGGCTAAGCGACCTAAGAGCTATGCCACCTCCCAATTCCTGTGAGACTAAGCTAACTAAACGTTTATGAAAAAACCGTTATGACGTCATTTCTTTACCATATGTATTATATAGTTTTCAGTAGTACAGTTGTGATACTATTACAGGCAATGGTGGGGAGACGACATGGTGTTTTAGTCAGGTGAAGGGCACTTTGGAGGACGACGTGACCGAGGCCGATCTCATATCGTGCGTGGAGTTTAACCACGACGGCGAGCTGCTGGCGACGGGTGACAAGGGCGGCAGGGTTGTTATATTTCAAGTGAGTACATAAATCACAGCATGAATGTTTTTGAAGTTGTATTTTTTTTAAATGACGAATTACACAGATTGGCCAGAGAAGCTGGCCTTGACTGCTTCACCGGATTGAGAGGTGGCTTTTAGATCTTGAAGTTGTACTTCTTTAGGCGTGTTATGAAAAAAATATGTGTAATAGTTTGAAGCCCTAGTGTAAATAGGTGTCTGGGTGCAAGGCGCTCGGACATTAAATTCGTGACATTTATTTTATTTTATTTTATATATGTTTGGAAAACTTACAGCTAGAAGAGACACAAGATAATTAAATTAAACATGGAAATGGCCAATTAAAAGTTTTCGCAATAGAATAAGAATTTTTATATCTTTAATTGTTAAAGATATAAAAATTAAACAATAGAAAGAGCAACAATTCAACAGAAAAAAAGAGATCAAATAACAATAGAAGATATTAAAGAAGTAAATAAATAAATTAATAAATAGATAATAACAATGAATATTAACTCTATAATTATTTAATATACAGATACTCGTATAAACTACCTAAAATATCAGCTTATTTGAAAATGTTTACACATCCTTTTCTTTAGGCAGCCTACAGTTGTATTAAAAATGTCGATATCAACCTCCCTAGACTTTTCATTATAGAAGCGACAAGTTCTATGCAGGTATGAGTTTTGTCCATACACGGTTCTGTTCATAGGAACGTGCAAAAGATTGTATCTGCGCAGATTTGCACATGGTACACGCAGTCCAATTTTGTTCAATAGTTCGGGAGTGTTGGTTGAGCCGTTCAGAATCTGGATGAAAAGAGCTAGATCCGCTATTCTTCTTCTTTCAAACAATGGAAGAAAATGAAATTGTTTCTATCGTTCTGTGTATCCTAGGTACATACGCTATTCTAACAAAATTAAAGATTTTTTTTCTTTACTGAGCACAAATTTGTTTTCTCTCATGCCGCGCTCTCGCTTACATACTCTGAAAGCATTTGACGCATCGCGCACTATCGGCAATTCTCGGCTCGTAACGGGACATTTTGCGCGAATGACATCCAGTATTAATCAATTTATCTCGATCACGTCATAAATTATATATATATTTTTTTTAATATATATGATTTTATTTCAAACCAAAAATTCATGTACAAACCAGTTCGATAATAGCCGCAGTAGTAGAAACTGTGTCGCAGCTGTTAACGCCCATCTCCAAATAATAAAAATAAAAATTTAGTAAAATTAACAACTTATAATGTAATTTAGTTTAATCGTTTTGTGTGTGATTGTGTTTGTTTGTGAAAGGTTGCGTGTGTTGAAGAGTCAGTTACTCTGACTGTTTATTATGGTTTTAAAAGATCTTCTGTAAATTCATACGAGAGGGTTTTGGAGCCATTCAGTTATATGTGTATTACATTCTTTTAGTGGTAATGGGTATATATGTAATAATTTATTTACTTTATTGTACAAAAAGGCACTTAGGATGTAAAATTGATGTCTAGCGAAATCAGTTCTGTGGGCCACAATGGTGCAAACCCTGTCATGTCTACGCTGTGTATTGTAAAGTGGCAGGTTCGAACTTGAGAAGTGATTATGCTTATATACTGTTTCAAGTTATATATAATTCAGGTTAACTATCCGTATGTATTATTTATTGATGTAAATTAAAATTGTATTATTTAATATAATATGTATTTAATTAATTTTAAATAATATTGACTGTTTTCCAGTTCTTCATTATCTTGTCGTAATTAATTGTTTGCATGCAAATTAAAACTATTTTTTAATGATGCCGTACAAGTATAACTTGTCACGCGGGTACATAAGTACACGAACTCATTTTTTGGACTAAAACTTCGTTTAGTACACTTGACTTGAGTCAAGTGAGCTGATGAATGTGTTACTAAAAGTGGAGAAGGAAGAGGCGAAGAGAAGTTGAGAGAGAGATATAAGTTAGTGAAGATAGAAAGAAAGTTACGTTTCGTATATTAATATTTTCTTTCTCTTGAACAATGCTTTATATTAGGTTGTCAAATATCTCCTTCCGCCTTTTGTGTCATGCGGCACCCAAACATCAAGCTTTTTGTATCCAGCCTTCTGCAGATGGTTTAAAATGGTTTGGTGACTAACTCCCATCTCCTGGGCGATGTCACGAGATGCCACATGCCGGTCTAACTCGATGTAGTCCATGATTTGATCGGTATTTGTCGTCACAGGTCTTCCGCCGGCTGGCTTATCCATGGTGTCGTTTTCACCGGCTCTGAATCGTCGAAACCATTCGAATCTCACGGAACGTTTCTCTAGCGGATTTGCCTTTAACGAAGGAAAACTTTAAAATAGCGCGAATTTCGGCGTTAGTGAACTCCATGTTTACACGTCTATAACTGTTGAACGCAATATCCAAACTAATTATGCATAGCGTCGTTTTGTAGGTTATGTCAAGACCTTTCAAATTATGTATAATATTGCTAGATACGAGCTCTGTAGCGCTTTGTACATAGCCGCGAAATTCAAAAGACAAAAAGGCGGAAGGGAGATATTTGACAACCTATTATATTTTGTGTATATATGACATATTATATATATATATGTAAAGAAAACGGTATAGAATCTCTTTCCTTTATTTTTGTACGCATTCATTTTTTTTTTAATTTTTAAATATATATTTCTATCGGTCCTAACGATGTTTACTTTCAACCGCCGAGCATGTGGTAAATCAGCACTTCAAATTGCATCAAACAAATTCATTGCCCGGTTCGGAATTGTTAACTCTTGTTATTCAAATACTTTCGAAAAAAAAATTTTTTTTCTTGATAACTGATGTTTTAACTACTACATTTTATAAATTCACAGAGAGACCCAGCGTCCAAGCAATGTGTGCCGAAGAAAGGAGAATACAATGTATATTCCACGTTCCAATCCCACGAGCCCGAATTCGATTACCTGAAATCGTTAGAGATCGAGGAGAAAATCAACAAGATACGATGGCTCAAGCGAAAGAACCAGTCCCACTTCCTACTCTCCACCAATGACAAGACGATTAAGCTTTGGAAGGTATGTTTTAGTGAGCTATCGCTATGAACGGCTTGGATTCATATAGTGTCCACAATAACTACCAGTTAGTAATTTAAAATTGTTGTTTAAGGATAATTTATTCTGATTCAATAGCAGAGTTTTTTTATGGGGTATAAACTAGTGCTTGACCACGATCTCACCTGATGTAAAGTGGTGATATAGTCGAAAGATGGTACGCGCTAGTTTAGTAAGTAGGCTTCCTCATAATGTCTTCCTTCACCGCCGAGCGCATGGTGTAAATCAGCACTTAAAATTGCAAAACATTGAGTTCCAACCCGCACGCTGAGCTACCATGGCTCTTATTGTTTGTATTTCATCATCATCATCATCAACAGCCTGCAATAGTCCACTGCTGGACTTACGCCTCTCACGATCCTCGGCCAGGAGGTAATGGACTGGCCATATTGGCCGTAGAACGGATTGTTTGTATTTGTATTTAAATTAATTCTGATATTGTTCCAGCGTCAGAGTTGATTTTTGTGACAATCTACCCAGGTTGCTGACTCTCCAGCCCTGTAGTTCTGGGCTCTCAAGAATAAGACTACGGTATCCCCTGCCTGTCGTAGAAGGCGACTAAAAGGGGCCTCGGGTTCACTGGGCAACAAGGGTGGGGGCCTTTGTCGTCCGCCAAGGGGGACCCGGGAAGAAGGCGACATCGGCTGGCCCGTGTCGCCTTGCACTGCGAGGGCACAGGGGGGCAGGGAATAACCTCCCTCCCATACTCGGGATGTGCTCTCCTTGAGCACAGTGCAGAGGGGCTCCGGTGCGTTCCTCTGGAGATCCCGGAACTCTTCACTATGCACCGAGCTAGGGCCACCGGGGTGGTTTCACTGGGTCAAACTCTACATAACCACCGCCTTCCCCTAGAAGGTAGTTGAAGATTTCCTCCCCGTTAAAAAAAAAGGTTGCTGACTTTAACTTCTTCACCGGACTGAGAGGTGGATAGCACTTAGGTTTCTTAGCCTGAACGTCTAGTCGTTGAGATGTATTTGTGAGTGTTTGTCAGGTGTCAGAGCGCGACAAGAGGGTGACGGGGTACAATACGCGCGAGGAGGGCGGCCGGATGCGTCACCCGTCACGCGTCACCCAGCTGCGAGTGCCCACCGTGCGCCCTGCGGAGCTTATGGTAGAAGCGTCGCCAAGGTACACATACACACATATACACACAATCAATTAGTCATAAACTAAATTTAACCTAAAAGAGGGCAAGAGCGAGCTTATAGCTATATCCGATTTCTTCCAAACAACAGGAGAGGTAAAATAAATAAGTAAATAGGCAATAAGAAAAGTATAGCAACAATTTCTCTAACATTGCACTTAACACTTACGAGGTAGACAGAGATAGCTTTGGCGATCAATATATGTCCACGTGTGACAAGGGGTGGGCTGATCGTCATACACCGGACACAGATTTTGTAGCAATTGATTTTTTTTACTTAAAATTTTCCTAACCTGATCTAAATTGGTTAATAAGAATAACGAACTATTGTAACCATATGTTTAGACGCTTAACGTCAATATTTAATTTTTTGATGTTATACTTCTTTAGTCTCGTTATTAAAAATGATTATAGTAAAATTTTAATATCCGCCCTACACTGAAACAACAGTAACCAGTTGAAGCTGCATACCTCTATAGGCGCGATTTATATTATTAATGCCAATTAGTTTGGATAGATGGCGCTATTATTAATTTATTTAAGTAAAAAAAAAGTTCAAATTTAATTTGAATTTTGTTGACTGTATTTTATTACCAATCCTTTTTATTTTATTGTAATCAATTATTTGCATGCAATTATAAACTATTTTTAATGATGCCATAAAGTATAACTTTTCACGCGCGTACCATAAGCACAGTGTATGTCCAGTTATATTTTGAATCTGCAAAGTGAGCGCAATATGATCATATGTATATGTATTGCAAGTATAGACGAAGCATAATTTCAATTCCACAGGCGAATCTTTGCAAACGCGCACACATACCACATAAACTCGATCTCGCTGAACTCTGACCAGGAGACGTACCTATCGGCGGACGACCTGCGCATCAACCTGTGGCACCTCGAGATCACCGACCAGAGCTTCAATATCGTCGACATTAAGCCCGCCAATATGGAGGAACTCACCGAGGTAAATATGCACACCATACATTCACTTATTTAATTACAGTGTACGGATGTTCATTTCAAAAATTTATCGATATATTTTTCGATATTATATATTGTAGGTGAGGTTGTATCGATACTATGCGATATATTGTTCCTATATATGTATATTTTTCATATATCGAAATTTGTTTATAATTAATTAGCGCTTCATATTAAATTTTAGAAAAGTTTTGTACTAATAGAGGACTCGGCGCGTAACTGAGAGGTTCTCGCTTCGGATACCAGTAAACTATTTGATTTGATTCTGCTAGCAGTACAGACTACATGCATATACTATAAAAATTATACGAGTCCTGCCATCATGAAGAGTAGGAGTGCAGTAACATACTACACTACACTCTTCGTGATGACAGCGCAAGTAAGGGTTTTATTTTATTCAAGTTGTCAACCACAATAAAAGAAAGAATGGAATGCTTTTTTTTTTTTCGTATTTAGAATGAAATATATCGATATAAATATCGATATTAGATGATTCCATAATATAGGATTCGAGCAATATATCATGTCCTTATATGATCGATATTTTATGTAATATCGATACCCATCGTGCACTCCTATTACAGTGGTACTTCGATATACGAGTGTTTTGAGATACGAGGAATCGCACTCTACACTGCTCTGTTTTCCCACCTAAAACTAGTCCTCAGTATCCCCTGCCTGTCGCAAAAGGCGACTAAAACGGGCCTCGGGTCCACAGGCGATAAAGTTGGGAGCCTTTGTCGTCCCCTTCAGTGGACCCTGGAAGAAGGCGACACGGGTGATCCGGTGTCACCTTAGCACTGCGAAGGTGTTGAGGAGTAACCTCCCGATGGGCGTACTTAACAGCGCAGTGCACAGACTCCGGTGCAGTCCACTGAAGATCCCGGAACCCCTCGTCATGCACCGAAGAGTGCCACTGGGAGGGGTTTAGTAAGTTCCTTACATGATCCCTCCTTCCCACCATGAGACAAGATATTTTGTTGAAGATTTCGGTCCCGACAACAAAAAGATCGGTCTGTGTGCTTGGTTTCTCTTTATGTCGCCCTTAGCACCAGTTGCTACGGCACTGCTTCGAGTATTATAATGTAGTTTGATGGCGAAAGAAGAATGTTCCAGAAAATGTATACTGTGTGAGAAGGTCGGTAGAGTATGTCTGTCTCTCTTTTAATAATGTTATTGCCTTTACAGGTTATAACCGCGGCAGAATTCCACCCGACTGAATGCAATCTCTTTGTATATTCTAGTAGTAAGGGTGAGTGCTGTTACTTTTATTTGATATTTAAATTACAACCATTAAACAAAAATAGTTAAATATTTGGACTGCATCTTGATGGGAATGAAATAAAGTTTCGGGATTCTAAAAGTTAGTTGCTAAACAATTTCACTGGTAACAGAGAGATGGTCCAGCTTTTAAGTCTCTATCTGAACCTATATTTAGAAGTAATTCTGCAAAGGCCACTGAGAAGGAAACCTAACTTTGTACGGTTACTCTAATCACTTAAGTTCCATTCGCGACCGTCGGAGGTTGCGAATAATCCTCGCGCGTTACCGCAATTTTATGGGCAGGCCCGACCCCTTAGATGTTAGGAGTCTTTCTGGAGTTTCTTCTGCCACTTCTTCTCCTAGTGCCAACGCGTCCCGAAGTGGCACTCAAATTTAGTATAGCTTTTTGAATGTCTCTTAGATTATCTGTGAAATAGCTACCGACCGAGTCGAGGTTCGGGCCCCTCGGGCGCCCTCGGATAGAAATGCTTACGCGTAACATAGTAACCGTCCAAGCCGAGGTTACCCCTCACCGGGGGGACCCTTGTGCCAATTTACTACTAAGCGACCTAAGAGCAATGCCACCTATCAAACCGGTGAAGCAGTCAAGGCCTCTGGCCAATCTGTGTAGTTCGTCATAAAAAAAATCACTTAAGTATTCTGATCTGAGGGGGCGCCTGAGGCCCGAATCTAGACTCAGTTGTTAGTAGTATTTATGCAATTTACTTATGCTATATATGAGATCCCTGGGGCCGGCACCTATGTGTTTGTTTGCAATATTAAGTGCTGATTTACCATGCGTATTACACCATACAGTTACCACGTAACATTGTGAGGAAACCTGCATGTGTTAGCAAAATTTCTATTACATGCGAAGTCCGCTAATCCGTACTATGTCCTTATGCTCTCTTTACAGAGAAATCCTGTGTCCAACATTGGGACACTAATATAGACTGTAATTTTAAAGTTTTTTTTAACGTACGTGACGCAGGTACAATAAGGCTGTGCGACATGCGCGCGGCGGCGCTGTGTGACCGTCATGCGAAGCTGTTCGAGGAGCCGGAGGACCCGCACGCGCGCTCTTTCTTCTCCGAGATCATCTCCTCCATCAGCGACGTCAAGCTCAGCAACTCGGGCAGGTGAGATATCACCATATCAATTTATTGAATTCCATGTCCTACAGATAGACCGAGGATGTTATGTAGCCAGTGGCTAGAAGTGGAAAGCGGAAGATCATGTGGTGGAAGGCGTTGGGGAAGGTCATTTACCAGCAGTAGATTGATAGTGGTTGATGAAGATGGCTCTTAAGCAACATGAAAATGTAACCTTAATTTTATTGGTCTCCTTTTTAAAGCTCCTAAACGTTTAAAACAATTTTATAGAGGATTTCGAAAGCAAGCCAGCTTGTATCAACGAATTTCTGTTTCATAGTTTTTTACATATAATGACAACAATTGTCCAGTGTATGGTGAACGGTTCACTACATATCGTATTTGGGAACGACTAAGGATAGTTAAATGTAGTTTCCATCTACCCCGCTAAAAAAGAGTGTAAAGGACGTAAGAGATTTTTTTTTTTTGAGCTGAATGAGTTTTTATTCCGAAGGTTCACTGGGTTTAATGTTTGATTATGGTTCAATGGTCGCCGGTAAGGAGAATCTCGGTACAGGTGTAGTGAGAAATTATTTCCCTTTGGGAAAACTCGGATCTTTATCTGAATACGATGACACCCGAACTGTCAATGAATGATCGTATTAAATGAGTGACATTTTCATATCCAATAAATAATATGGAGCTATTTGAAAGAGCACGATAAATACGAACTTTTCCGAAGAATTACGAAGGAAATTTTTTTCTCTCTATACATATATGCTGTTTCTTTACCCGCGGCAGAATTTAGACTATGGTACTTGATAAGGCGAAACTGTTTGTGATTTTGATACTATTTTTCTTTGTTTCAGATATATGATGTCCAGAGACTATTTAGGTTTAAAAGTATGGGATCTTAGGATGGAAACGAAACCCGTAGAGACATATCCAGTGAGTATTTTATGATTGCTTCACTTTTAGATGGTCTTATATTTCCAGTTGTAATTCTTGTACATGCTTTAATAAAAATGTTTATTGAATAAGAAAAAGACAGAATTCCTCAGGTGTTGTTGTAGTTTGTGGAAGACAGTGATCACTTAGGTTCCAAACTGTCATGTCTATACTGAATAAATCTATATTGTTCTGCTATGTATACTACGAGCTGTGGTAGCTCAGTGTCCGGGTGGTTAGCTCAAGTTGCATAGTACGCTGGCAACCCGAGTTCGATGTCCGGTGCCGCAACCAATAAATTTGTTGTTGCAATTTTATTTGCTGATTTACACACTTGCTGAAAACACCGTGAGGAAAACCTACATGTCCTAAATTTTTCTAGTACACGTGAAGTCTGCCAATCCGCACTAGGGCCGCATGGCGGACTATGCCCTTATACTCTCTTTATAGAGAAGGCCTGCGCCCAACAGTGGGACTTATATAAAGGATGTTACTTTAACTATTTACTTTTACGTATACTACTAAGCTCTATACTCGGTAACAAAATATTTATATCATCTCACAGGTGCATGAATATCTCCGTTCGAAGTTGTGTTCACTATATGAGAATGACTGCATATTCGACAAGTTTGAATGCTGCTGGAGTGGAGACGACCAGAGATTGATGACCGGCTCTTACAACGGATTCTTCAGGTTTGTGTATATTCTATGACTTTGATAGCCACGTTGTGAGTACCCATTTTTAAAGAAAAAGATCTGTTTCTAAAAGCTCGCAATATATTGGAACTAATAAAATTGTTGAAAAGTGGACAGCTAAGGATCTTATTGCTGTAATCTTAGTGAATCGTCCAATTTAAAGCGTCAATAGCCTAATGGTTAACGGCCTGCGAATCGTAAGGTCGTGGGTTCGAATCCACCATTCGACTATTGCCGTGAACCATGTCCCAGCACAAGCTTAAGCTTAGTTGGAATGGATAACAAGATTGTTAGTAAAATTTTTGAAAAAAAAAATATTGCTAGTTTTCTTTTTTTTTAAAAAAAAAAAAAATGAACACCAGAACACAGAAGACGGCCAGACAGGAAGGCATAGATATCAGATTACCAATGTTGGCTTCACAGCCGACAATGCTGAACTGGTACCTATTCGATCTAGCATCGCAACCAAATAGATGATATTCTGATTTTTAATTAGTGTAAGAAAATGTTTTGTAATTAATACAATTTTTATTGTAAATAGATAATGTTCTTCTTTTTTCCTATTTGTCTATTTCTGTGTGCTGCTTTGAATAAATGGTTTATTATTATTGTTATGATGTTTACAACAATGTTGTTTCTCCTCTTTTTAGAGGGTGCAAATGTAGGTACGGGCCGAAGCCTAGCCAAGTTGTATTGAAATATAAAATTAGATAGGGTTAGAATTAAGGAATTTATGTGTGAGATGGCATGTTTTGAGGATAACGGATTTCTGTAATTGCAAATATGTGGATGGATTGATGTCTAGTAATTTACACACTATTCCACTGTGCTTTGAGCTCTATGAAAAGTTCTGTATATTTTGCAATTGTCCCAGAGTTATTATTATTACACAAGGGTCCCTCCGGTGAGGAATGGCCGTGGCTTGTGCGCTTCTTTTTAAATTATTTATTGATATGGTACTGGTGCAGGATATTCGAGCGGGGCGGTACGAGCGGCACGGGCGGCGCCGGCGGCACGACCGCACGCCGCGGCGAGCTCACTCTGGAGGCGTCACGTGACGCGGCCGCACGCCCGCGACAGCCGCTGCGCGCGCGCCGCGTCGCTGCCACCGCCAAGAGGAAGAAGGTATTGCAAAGTTGTTGTGGAGCGGGTTTCTTGAACGTCCCCAAGTCGTATACGTTTTAACTTTAAAAGGACAAGGTTACCATGTTGTTTATTGGTTACTTGAAAAAGTCAGATATGTTTTCTTGTATTAGAGTTTGTCTGTCCTATGTAAGATAGTCCACATTCACAATCTTCTACAGTTTCTACAGTCATGTATCTTGTAAAGTAACATTACACTTGACAGATGGCAAAAATATCAATATAGAGCCGTGGTAAGTTGCACACTACGCTATCAATCCGAATTCCATCCATGGGTCGGAGAAGCGCAGGGCGCATTCTCCAAATGGACCGACGATCCTCTAAGGATAGCCGGCAGGCTTATTTCCAGGAGTGGATAGACACAGGCTGATGATGATGTTGAAATAAAATCCATAAAAGTACTTACGTTCTGTTAGTAATATTCGTGTAATTATGAGAATTCAGTATAAAGAATAGACTTAATTTGGCTTAAATTTTTCAGGACGAAATAAGCGTAGACTGTCTGGACTTTAACAAGAAGATCTTGCACACCGCCTGGCACCCGCACGAAAGCATCATAGCCGTGGCAGCCACGAACAACCTGTTCATCTTCCAGGACAAGTTCTAGCGGGGCGCGCCGGCCCACGCCTAGACACTGGCCTTAGGTATGAGGATGTCAATAACGATAAGCAAACCAATAGAGGTGGCGGCAAATAACTCTAGCACTGAGAGAAAGCTGCGCGTGTGTACAGTCGCGCACGCAATTATTTCTTCAAATTACAAATAAACTGTTTTTGATTGTACTTTTTATATCGGCATATTCATTATTTAAAATAATAAAATAAAAAAAACTCAAACTCTTCAGTTAGAAAACAAATGTCAATTGAAAATATTATTTTTACTTGAATCTACAACGCGACTGTACATCAGGAGCGATCGGTGCGTGGGGCAGGGTACCACAGGAGAGCCAATAAGCGCTCGCGCATGTCCGCCGGGGCGCCCTCTCCGGGGTGATCCTTGTGCCCCGTCACTGGGGGACCCTTGTGTCGAGTAACTAGTTAATATAGATTCAGGCTAAGCGACATAAGAGCTATGCCAACTCACAATCCGGTGAAGCAGTGAGGGCCAGCCTCTCTGGTCAACTATGTAGTTTGTCCATAAACAAAAAGTCCGCCCGCGTCCTCTTCATTCTCCTGTGATAGTTTATTTTTGACTCCTGCGCATTATCGGTCAACTCTAGAGTTATTTACCGCCAACTATACCAACTATGCCATACTATGTTTTGCGTTACGGAGACAGGGCATGTTTTCTTCTACTTTGGTACAGTAACTTCTAATTTTGAATACGATTAAAATTTACATATCTTTCTATTTTGTTATCATTATTATCATTCCGCGTCTCTTTCCCTCCCATTATATGTGTTTTAAGAGCAGAGTGTATGGACATTTACTAAGCTAGTGCACCTTATCATCTACTGCAATTCCACTTTACATCAGGTGGTATCGTGGGTTAATATTATGGGATATTAACTATTATATTGTTACAAAATGAATTTGTTTAAACTCGTACTATATGTAAGATAGTATTAGCAGAGGGCAACAGTTCATTTCAACATATACGGCATGGCACCAAATGCTTTAACTACTGTAATTTTGAAAATACCTACTTTTATTGTCATTAGTAAACAAAACATTATCTCCTCTTTAAAACATAATTAAAAGTACAACAAAATAAAGCTTATTGGGAAAAAATTACAATAACAAAACTCGATACCTGCTTAAATTTTATGTCATTGTCGTCCCTCTCGACCTAAGTAAATAACCTGCGTGTGAGAGGGATGCAATCGAAATCTGAAACTATATATGATTAAAACTATAGCGATTATTTGTATTGCGTACCACTCTATATGTATGTTGGTCTGCTGATACGATTTACCCCTGCGGCTCTAAGATGGTACTGAAGCTATTTGAGAGAGCATGATAAAGGATTTGTCAAGGATTCTTTGTATGTGTGAATCGAGCTTGTTGATACTAAAATTTGAATGTATTTCGAACAATCTTATATTCAATCTGCCATGTTGTTCGTATTGTTGTTGATGATTATTTTATGGCTTGGTAACAAGATCTTTAAGCCAAGTCTTTTTTAAAACACCTACACTTATTTCTTACGTCTAAGATGAAAATGTAAATTATCCCTCCCATGAGTCCCTGCGCCATTTTTTTCCCAATGCTCGTATAAGGCATTCAGGGGTGAGCAATCGTCGACCCGCATTATTCTTTCTCGCCCGTTTTTCAATACAATCACACGTGTCATTGATGTTCAAAAATCGCTGTATATTTGTAAAGATTTTTTATATTTATTAAAATAATAGTATGTATGTTCAATGTTTCTTGCGGCCCGCATGTAAAAAGGTTGATCATCCCTGGCCCTGTAAAGCAATTGAATTATGAATTAGCTTACCCATATAGCCATGTAGACATACAATATCGGATATTAAATTGACTGTATAAAAATCTATATAAAGCTTTCTGTTATTCTCCTGTCAATTATTAGCAATGAATTGTTTCTCTATACTCTATATATATATATAATCTATGGATTATGTCGTCTTAATAAGCAATTGTGTTATCAAAAGTTTCGAATTTTTATAAAAAAATGTTTGAAAGAGTTACTAGGAGATTCTATTCATTGTTCTATGAAAGACATGTTATAAATACAGTCACAAAAAGCTTCTTTAAAATTAATCTTTTAATTATAAAACACGGATAAATGCTCAAACTAAAATGGCCGTTGTATGTATCAAGTTTATTTAAAGTACAAAAAAATCACTTGTTAATAATTTGTGCCGTTTCACATTTGAGACTTAATAAGCTTGGTGAACGCTTTTTAAGCGGGGTAGACTCAGAAAGCAAAAGCTGATTGTCTACCCCGCTAGGGTATAAAGGCGTTAAAAATTAAATAAAAGGAAATTATATTGTATGTGGCTCTTGGTTTATGTGGCAATTAGGCAATCTAGCTAGCTGCTACATATGTATGGTAAAATTGTCTGTTGGATCATGATAGAGTGATATTTAGTTGTTATAAATATATTACATCTACTCCTCAGACCGGTAGGGACTGATTGATGACCCCATGGCCCCGTATTTACCAGTGTCGTTTCATTATGAAACCGAGCTATTACAGTTGTATCATATATCATTCCATCCTTACCAAATATGTCAAACTACATATGATTGGCTTTATCAGTGGTGGGCCACCGGTAAACCATAGTGACACTAAACTAAAATACGATAATTATGATGCCAATGAATCTTCATGTTGTACACAATTGGTTTACCAGACTCGGGGTCAAGGTTCGAATCTGGCAATAAATAAACTACCAAAATTATACCCCTTGTGATTTTTCAATTTTGTTTACTCCGTTATCGTTAAAAGGACATAAGTTCAATTATATATTTTTTCAACAACCGCTATGCTAGCAGTCGTTTCACACAGTTAAAATAATGGCTTACCAAAATGTATCATTTAATTATAAAATATTCTCTTCTATCTTCGTCTATTGTTAAAGTGAACTAGACTTGGAATGTAATAAAGCTACCAATATCACAATAAACATTCACACAAGTTTAAAATGTTCCCTGGTATATCTTCGGAACCCAAACATTAACTGGACCTTGAACCTCAATTCTTTGATAATGTTATATATTGTCAACCTCCTTACTCACAACGCATTACAATACTATATCCAATACTTTATCGTGAAAGGATAGATAGATAGATATAACTTTATATTGTACACCAATATCAAACAAAAGGCATTACATAACTAAGGTACATTTTACAGTTGGTTGTATAATGGGCGACCTTATCGCTAAGTGTGATCTCTTCCAGGCAACCTGTATATGGACAGGAAACATATGAACAAAACAGGATGATGGTGTTCAAATACAAATATTATAAGAAATCTATACATATAATCAATAATCTACACTAAATATACCTACATAAATAATTTATCATTAAATATACTAATACATATTTCATTATTCCGACGAAATCGATTGATAATGTTGCGCTAGCAATTTTTAAAAGCAGGTAGGGACTAAGCAAGCCGAATGGAATTTGGAAGGTCATTCCACAGTCTAGTAGCCTGTAATGTGAATGACTTCCCATAAAAGTTTGAGGAATGAGTGTTGCCCTAAATTTAATTTTTACCGAATAACTACCGATTCAGTATCTTTTCCTTGTTACAGGTAACATTAGTGTCCCGATCAATCCATACATACATACATTCGGCTGTGTGAAGCGACTTAAGGTTGTATACGTAAACGAAACTGCGCGGGCGGTCTGTCTGTCTGTCCGCGCTTCATTTCCAGGCCCGTGCCTTACAATGTATGTAATGTTTTTTGTTATAGTCTATTTATTATGTACCTTCTTTTTGTATAAAAAAAAACTCTCGTTTATGGTTCGCGAGGTTTTTTTTTTAAGTTGACACCTTGCTGTATTGCAAATTGAGGTGGTTTTGAGCTTAATTCGGATTTGTTTTTTTTTTTAATTTTCAATGATTTGTTGATTTAATGTATGTTAGCGTTTTTATGAAATGTATAAGATGTTATAAGTGGGTTTAGAATTTGAAATGGAATTTAATACAAGTAGAACTATTTAAATCACTATATCTTAATTCTTCTTCATTTCTCATTTGTCCTATTTCATTTTATCTTCTGTTTTCTTCGACCAGTGTCTAAATATTTTTTTATCCTCTGCTATTGTTAATATTCTGCATGATATTTCTAATTCCCATTTCCTTTTTATCTATGCACGTAATAACAACCCATATTTTCCATTGGTTTTTAGTTTTTTTTTTTTATAGCAAAAGTGGCTTACGGCTCACCTGGTCTTAAGTGATCACCGTCGCCCATGAACATCCACAGCATCATAGGAGCTGTAGGTGCATTTCCTTTGAGATAGGAGTATGCTCGTTTCTTGAAGGTCCCCAAATCGTAAAGGTTCGGAAACTCCGCTGGTGACAGTTGATTCCACAGGTTGACGGTGCGTGGAAAAAGTTACGCGAGTTACGTACAGTCGTGGAACGCCAACCATCATGACGGTGGCCCTTTTTATAATTTTTTATTTGGTAAATTTTATATACAGTTTTAACTAATACCCAATGTTAACAAGTCTCCCGAGTTAATTATTTTTGTCGTATTAAAGCGGTGGTACTTAACCTTTTATTCAACGGGGACACAAACATGACAGCTATACAGACAGAAGTACCTAGCCTTCACAGAAGTGATGAAGAAGTTTTGGTACCTTCGTTTATACGAAAGACAAATACGAACTAGGCGTTCCATGTTAATCCTTTTGTATGTCTACGAAATATCTACGTCTCTATGAGATATACGTTCAGCACAGTGTTGCCAGCTTAAGTTCAAAACCACCGAAATCGGCGAATCAAAATAGCATAGTTAGTTATTTCGTTCTTTTTAACATGTATGGTTTAAGCTTTATAGGTTCATGACCGGTGTCTAAACGATCAGCATGGGGCCGGAGTTGAGTCAACCGCGTCAGATCGAACATTGTCATAATAAAGAAATTCGCTTAAATATAAGTATTTGGTTCCACTGTCGAATAGGGATGATCGAATGTTTATCGATAATGAAACATCGATGTGAGATACATCACTTAGATATCGCACACGGACTAGGGATGTTCGATGTTCATCGAACATGAAACATCGATGTCGATATTTTTTGTTACTAACTATTAAATACGTTTCTAATAAAACTCAGGAATATGATTTTACGTAGTACAGACAAATCATGTTTTGTTAAGAAATAATTTTAGTCATAGTTTTACATTTTTTATAATACAGTAATCCCCGTATAACGGGATTTGATAGCAAAACGCATTGTTAGAGTATCGTGTTACGATTCAAGTTTTATTTTCCTCCTAAATGGGGGTTTAAATCGAATATATGCCAAATCAAATTATGAACTCTAAAAATCAGTATAAATACACAGTACAGGAATATAACGTGGGAAATCCCTCCGTTATATGGAGGAATACCCGTGTTATATAAAGAATTTAATGCCTAATATGAAAACGCGTTATAAGAGTACCGTATTATAGGGGGATTACTGGAATAGTGACGTCAATCAGTGTCTATCGCGATCACCATCGATATTTATAACATCGATGTTCGTCGATGCATCCCCGCAATCAAATGGGATTATTGGGCATACAATACTTAATGAAACGGAATTAAATTCGTTCATATGTGATTAAGTTCCATTGTTAACAAAAGCTATCTTAAAAAAATTAAAAAAAAAAATGTAAATATAGTGAACGGAAGGAGGCCTGAACAATATAAATATAGAATATTTTGTCACAACGCATATGTAATTGTACAGTTATATATATATATACTTATATATATATGTTTGTACTTTAATCGTGTAAAGCTTATGTAAAATTATGTTCGCAAGATATTTGAGATGAATTGCTTTTTGAGTCCAGTTTTGTTGAGTTTTGTATAACACATTATGTTGTAGTGTTGCCACTCCGGTTGGCGGAACGTCCATAATTCTAATTGCAAACAATGTTTCCAATGTAAAATAATCAATTATGTAGTCTCAATAGCTTGAATGAAGATACTCCGTGACATTCTTTTGATGGTGAGACGATTTTGTATAGGATGCGTTGAGTCTTAGTTTTTCTGTTCTCGTATATCGTAAGGGGCCCAGTCAATTCCCCGCGCGTTAGGTAAGTTAAGAGTACACAATCCGACGAGGCTGTCTGCTGTTGAAATATTGGCTGAGAGATATCTTAGTGATAAACGTGTGATATATCAAAATGCCTTCGCGAGCTATTCTGCGGTTGCTTAGAAAGCAATAAATCGTTTTTTTTTTCATTCGGAATTGACTAAGACCCCACAGGTATCGCGTGGCGCGACGCTCTAGTATAGAAGCAAAGACAGCGTCTGGTGTGAGAGCGAGTGAGACTGAGTGTGTTTGAGTGGGAGTGATTTATTTAAATCTAGGTCATAGGCGAAAAACTGAGCGCGCGGCAGTTAATAAAAAAAAGCAGTTATTTTTTCTTTTCCTACGTCGAGGGATCAACGGCGATGACTTTGCTTCAATGTGATATGGTCGTGTGAGAGAACCTCGAGTGGGTCGGTGGACAACGAAATGTGACGTCATGATGCCAGCACGCCTTTGCCCTGTTAAAGCAGTCCGATAAATCGGACGGACGAACGACGCAAGCTGTTGTTATATGTGAAAAAGACTTGAGGTTGAATTTGTGTTTAAACAATACAGTTAATGTTGCTCCGTGTCAATGCATTTGCAAGTTTAATTACTCACGTTTAAGGTCCAATTTCGTGAAATATCTTTTTTCGTATATCAATGACAGCTTTTGTGTTATATATTTTGTGCAAATTTCGTTGATTTTATCTCAAATGTTATCCAGACGATTGTACTTTTGTATTCCAGTTAGACAAACATAAGGTTTACTTGAAATGTGATTACTGTCTCTTATATTGTAAGGTTGTTTTGGATTATGTAATAAGTTGCAATGTTTGCTTTGTATGAATATTGTATGTGCCATGGTACAGGGCGAGGGCGCGCGGGCGTCGCGCGGTAAGAAAGTTGTTGTTGGAATCCAAAATATTTCCTATAATATAAATTTTTATATCTGAATCTTTGTGTTTCATTTACCTGATTTTTTAAGCTTCATGTATACTGTTTCCTTTAAATAGCACAGTGATGATTTATCGATAATTATATCGTATACATGCACAACACTACGAGCTATGAACTATTATTATTTGATTAAATTTTGCGGCGCACCTAATACGATCATTAACAAAAAAATTAAAATACGATAAGGTTTAGGTAAATCACTAAGATATTGGAAGTAGTAATCATGCATAACAATAGCTGGGTGGCATGTGTGGCTAGCTAACGACAATCGGTGCAACCGTTCCATTGATGGGAGCGGGTGCCTAGGAGGCAAGACGCGGTCGAAGTGCGTAGAAGGCTCACCGCCAACAGGCGGGGCCGAGCACAAGACCGCCGAATGCCTCCCTTTGGCCGGGGAACCTGGCGTCGCGACCGACATAGGCCGTTGGTCCGGCGCCCCCTCACAGGAACGGCGGCGCGTTTGTATTCGACGCGCCGCATTGTAGTAATTGTCTCAGGGGGTGCTTTCACCCTCCTAGGTAGGGCCCGGAGTACGGGCACGGCCGGGGTTGCGGAAGAACTGTGGGATGTTATCCCGTGACCCCCACATACATGGTCATATGGGGGAATACCGTGTGAAGATTTTTAGTCGGTTAGAGCCCGACACTACCGCCGTCGCCGGCCCTTATGGCTTCGGGGTGTGCATCCGCATTTTGTTACACACGTAAAAAAAAAAAAACCGTTCCATTGATTAGCCGGAAAAAACTAAGTAATGCTATTTTGGTATATCTACCATATAATAACTAAAAAAAATACCCCCCGTACATTCATATGTATGTAGTAAAAAGCGGTTATTTTATTATTACAGACAGACATTCCAATTTTTATCAATATGTATATATTATTATAGACAGTAAAATGGTTTCTAAAATAAAACAACTGTTTACACAATAACGTATTTTATAAATACCCAACAATCACATGCATCACAAGATGCGTATTAAAAACATTAATAAACTACTAAAATAAAATTTGGTAAAAACTACTAAAATACACAGTAGACAATTGTTATAATATGAATTTACCGTATTTTCACAATTCCATGCTAACACGACTATAACGGTAACATTAAGGCGAAAATTAAAATAAGTACTTGTAGAAATGGTAACTCAGGATAATCATATTTCATCATCGTCAGCCTGTGTCTATCAACTCCTGGAAATAGGCCTTCCCCAATGCCTTGCACCAAATACGATTCTTCGCTTTCCGCAGCCACTGTCGGCAATTCTTATAAGGGCCCATGCGCGGCCTCCATTCAAACACTTTTCCCATCTACCGTCACTGACTCAGCAGATGTGGCCGGCCCACTGCCGCTTCAACTTGCCGACTTTAAAAGCTATGTCCACTACTTTTCTTCTATGTCGAATCTCTTCTAGATCCGAAAATCTCGTAAAAATGCCGAGCATAGCTCTATATTTCGTTCGTAGTACAACTTTAGACTTGAATAATCTGAATTCGTTTTGAGCAAATAGATTGTAATGGCAAACAATATATACAAGTGCCAAAATTGGTTTCAACTTAAAACAAAACCTCCAAATAGTTTTAAAAAAAATCATTTCATAAAATGTTTCATATACTTTTATTAAAAAGTTGTTTGCATTTTAAACAAAAGCTCTTTTAATAACCTACTAAGACTACTACCAGACCATCAAGATAAGAAAAGTTTTGTATCTCGATCACGTGCTTAGGCAGGAGAGATATGACCTTCTTCAACTTATTTTGATGGGCAAAGTCGCTGGCAAAAGAAGTGTTGGTCGTAGAAATAAGTCTTGGATGCGGAACATAAGAGAGTCGATCGGAATTGCGAGCGCTACTGTTTTGCCTCGCAAGAGATATGGTGTAAGAAGAATCTTACTAACATTGGGACAACAGAGCACTAGAAAGGAAAGCCCAAATTGTAGTAGCAGTAACACATTAAAACGTATCAATGAACTTCGTATTCACTGACATCACGGTTGTTGATTATTGCTAGTTTTAGCAATCTGCTAGATCAGTGCACTGTGGTTTTCCGATGGCGTACCACTCGACACTTGACTGTTTTATATCGTATAATTTCCAAATATGTGGTGTTCCAAATTGCAAATAACAGACCAATGGTAGAGCGATATGAATTCAGTAGATTGCGGTTTACACACAATGATAATTCCGTCGAGAATTGGTCGATTGTCAATTTGAAAAAACGGTAAAGTAGTACGACAATACCAATAGCATAGTATTTGCTTCAAACCAGCTTTCATTTCACTCGGGTGCCATCGGATACTTCTTAAATAACTGCTTGACCACGATCCCACTGTGGAAGCTTGATTGTATAGAGCACTAGCTTAGTAAAAAGCTATTCACTCTCCACCACAAAAGGATGAAATCCAACAGCGCCTCTCGAAGTCTTGGAGCAACCGCCAAAGACACGGGTCGCCAAGTCTTTGGATATATACAAGTACTATTTATTGTTGGCAAGATAAATTGTTGTGGTTCTTTAGAAACTGAAATCTTTACTCTTTCTACTCGAAAGGTTGCCGATCCCTGGCCTTGGCTTGTGCCAAGTTGCCTAAATAGAGTTTCAGGCTAAGCTCTGCCACCTCTTGAATGTGTAAAACTGTTGCGTCTCTAATCAAACTGCGTAGCCCTTAAAATGATCGAGACAGATACGATAAGGTATTCTATAAAAAAAACTTCCTATAAAGACTATTGCATATTTCCAATCCATAGAATTGTAACTATAATACTAAACTACCACTTTACTTTAACTAGAAGCTATTTACACGCTACCCGGTTGAGCTTCAGCCCGTAAAATTAAGTCTTCTTATATTTAAGTCTTAGGAAGCATAGGCTAAGCGTGACCACGATCCAGGCCGCGGTGATGAGGAAACCGTTGTAGACTCCAGGCTCCGTGATCGAGGAGCCCTTCTCCATGATGTCCCTCAGCGATCTGGACGGGATCGTGAAGGGTAGAGCGAGGGCCACTGCCCTCAGACCAGCTGACATACCTTCGATTGGCCAGACCACACCTGTAGACAAATCATTAAAAGATTACACGAGTTAATATTACAGCTAGTATATGCGCTAAACCAAACGTTGTGTGCCATCAGAATTAAAAAGGGACGTAAGTCAAACTCTTCAAAGTCAGATCATTTCATTAACTAAAAACTAATATAAAAGTTCGAATCAAATGAGCCCAAACCTTATGGGGTTGCGTCGTTTGATTACGGAGTTCCTATGGCCACTTTCCAGCTCCATCATCAGATCGAGAGAAGAAGTGACCGAAGAAACTCCAGTAGCTCTCCTAACATCTAACGACCTATACATATTGTATCAGTATGAAATTACTTACAACCTTTGAAACTTGAAGCTTTGTCTCCTAATGTTGGCGCTGTCTATCCAAAGGATTGTGATCGGTTAAGAAGTTTGTGCACTAACCGCAAAGCAATATCATGGGGTAGAAGCTGCCCGTCGCCACGAAGAATGAGACCGTGTAGCTGGAGCACAGCACGGAGAGAAGGAACCCGTAGCACATCCCGCTCAGCCCTTGTAAGAACAGCAGGGTCCCGCAGGCGAACAGGGAACCCTTCGATGGGAGACTGTATCCCGCGTATGCCAGTGCCATCATTTCTAACGTCTGTGGGGAGAGTTAGGCGTTAGATTCGTATACGCGCTCGCAGCTCGCGCGCTTATTATATACGTCTTTAACTTACGCTTACTATATAAGTAGAAGCGCGCGAGTTGAATGCAGTTCGCACGCCACCTCTCGCTCGCCCGCAGTCTACACTGACTGTTACTACTGATGTTATTTATTTGATATTAGTAATGATTGATCCGTCGTAAAGTTACAAAAAACGAGTTTAATTTATAGAACGAGAAATATTTTAGACATGTGCGATTTATTAAAATTTTAATGATTTTTTATTTAGTTCATCATCATAATTTCAGCCGTAAAAAAATCACTGCAGACGACACACGACGGATTACTGATGAAACTTGGACATAGGCCTCCCCCAACGATTTCCCAAAGGACCGGTTGTAAACCACTAGAGAATAGGCTTGCACAGCGTCTTAGACGATACGTAATTTGTTTTGAGAAAAACAGGGTAAGAAAATATGTGAGACGTCAACTCTCTCTTTCTATCTTCACTAACTTATATCTCCCTCTCAACTTCAGTCCAACGCACTCTCACCAGCTTACTCCCCAAGTTACTTCAAACGCTCAGTGATTCAGTTACCAGTGACTTCAGACGTGTCAACTGACCTGAAGCAGGATAACAACCGACTGCAGCGCGCAGTGCACGTTGAGCATCTCGCGCGGCTTCACCCCCGCCACTGCGCTCCGCTCCCACACCCCCTCCAGCCGGTCGGAGATCATCAACGTTGACGTCACGATCGCCGGCAGGAAGAACAAGATTCTGGGGACAATTGAAAATGTCACAAGTGCATATATATGAGGGAAACGTAGGATAGCTGCGTATGTGTACAGTCGTTCACGCGACAGGTACAGTCTTATCCAATAAAAAATTATTCATCGAAATCGGTTACTTGATGCAAATAATGATGATGAAGATGGCTCATACTTGATGCAAATTTAAGGCTTATATGGAATCTCCATGCCATGAAACTAAATAACTGCTAACCATGGTCAAGTCTGTTGTAGTCGATTAATGTTTTTTAGTTGTAAATGTTTTGTGAGAAAGACCGCAAAGAAATTTTTAATTTCTCTTTCGTGGCCTTTCCGACAGTTACAAGATTATATTTTATTGTATTGACCTCGATCTAAACGACTAAATTGTGTGCTTGTGGCAGTTTTCATTTACATGAATCCAGTTAATTACAGAACAATGGGGTGAAACGGAAAAAAATATCTAAATCCAATTGGATATCATCAAATACTTTAGGTAAAACTATAAACCTAACATGTCCACCCTTCATTATTCATTTGTACAAATTACGTATAAAGTGTTTTTGTTTGTACTTTTTAAATTGGAATTTTCACTATTTATAATCACTAATAAATTAATGAAATAAAATACAATACAACACAACTTGATAAAATAAAAACAAACTATAACAGTCAATAAAACAGTTAACCAAAAACAAACGTCAATTAAAGTAGAATTTAGAACGCGACTGTACATCAGGAGCGAGAGAAAATATCCACTTCTGAAGTTAAGTCCTCCACGTTGCAGAAGTAGTCATTGTAATTGTCATTGTGATTGTGAATTTATCCGTGAAATAGCTACCGACCGAGTCGAGGTCCGGCCTCGGATCGGAATGCTTACGCGTAACATAACCGTCAAGCCGAGATTACCCCTCACCGGGGGACCCTTGTCTCTAGTTACTAGCGATAGAGGTTCAGGCTAAGCGACCTAAGAGCTATGCCACCTCTCAATCCGGTGAAGTAATCAATACCAGATCTGGCTAATCTGTGTAGTTCGTCAAAAAATTGTAATTGTGCAAACTTCTGACGAGAAAACGATTACGTGTATAGATTTTTTCGCTGGAGGTGGAACAAATATGTTTAAATACGTGTTGTTTAAGTGTAGAACACGAGAGGGGTGAGTTAAAAATTTAGTTTAAGTTCAATACTTACGTTATCATTATGCCCGGCGCCATAAAGCTCACCATTTGCGTGTCCATCGACCCATACACTGGCTCCCCAAAGCGCACGGGTATCTAAGAGAACGATGAATGGATATGTATGTATTGTTGTAAAAGGACAAAAGCACGATGTTCGCCATCGAGACGAATAGGGAGATTAGTAAGAGTATTAAAAAACTTGGTGCGTGGCAAAGGTCCCCAAGATCGTCTGCGAAAAGGCTGTAAAAGGCGACTAAGAAGGACCTCGGGTTCAGGGGCGACAAGAGTGATGGCTCTTGTCGTCTCCTACAGTGGACCCGAGAAGAAGGCAATAGGAGCTACATTGATTGCGTTTCTCAGAGACCCTCACTATGCACCGCTGATGGCCGCCAGGAGGTTTTAGTGAGCAAGAATCTCACATAACCGTCGCTTCCCGCACAGAAGGCATCTTGTTGATTTCCTCTCCCCACTCTTCCCGTCAATAACGAAGGCTGAGCGCTGCGTGTCTTGTTTGAATGTCTTGAGTGGAGAGTGTCAGGAGTGGCCCCAACATCACGCGGAGATGGTACACCTTAGAATTTTTGAGCAAGTTCGTCATATTCCCGTTTCCCCAAGTATAAAAAGGGACTTCCCCCGAGAGAAAAACTCGATTTCTCCCTGGATAGGATTAGGAGCGTTGCTGGAGTTTCTTCCACCACTTCTCCCAGCGCCAACGTTTCCCTAAGTGGCATATAAGTTAGTTTAGCTTAGATCGTCCCAATAGATTTTTGTTAATAAAATAGCTACCGACCGAGTCGAGGTCCGGCCCTATCGGGCGCCCTCGGATCGGAATGCTTACGCGTAACATAGTAACCGTCCAAGCCGAGATTACCCCTCACCGGGGGGACCCTTGTGTCGAGTTACTAGCGATAGAGGTTCAGGCTAAGCGACCTAAGAGCTATGCCACCTCTCAATCCGGTGAAGTAATCAAGGCCAGTTTCTTTGGCCAATCTGTGTAGTTCGTCAAAAAAAAATTGTATTTGTGCAAACTTCTGACGAGAAAACGATTACGTGTATAGTTTTTTTTCGCTTGAGGGGGAACAAATATGTTTTAATACGCGTTGTTTAAGTGTAGAACACGAGAGGGGTGAGTTAAAAATTTAGTTTTAGTTCAATACTTACGTTATCATTATGCCCGGCGCCATAAAGCTCACCATTTGCGTGTCCATCGACCCATACACTGGCTCCCCAAAGCGCACGGGTATCTAAGAGAACGATGAATGGATATGTATGTATTGTTGTAAAAGGACAAAAGCACGATATTCGCCATCGAGACGAATAGGGAGATTAGTAAGAGTATTAAAAAAACTTGGTGCGTGGCAAAGGTCCCCAAGATCGTCTGCGAAAAGGCTGTAAAAGGCTAAGAAGGACCTCGGGTTCAGGGGCGACAAGAGTGATGGCTCTTGTCGTCTCCTACAGTGGACCCGAAAAGAATCCAATAGGAGCTACATTGATTGCGTTTCTCAGAGACCCTCACTATGCACCGCTGATGGCCGCCAGGAGGTTTTAGTGAGCAAGAATCTCACATAACCGTCGCTTCCCGCACAGAAGGCATCTTGTTGATTTCCTCTCCCCACTCTCCCCGTCAATAACGAAGGCTGAGCGCTGCGTGCCTTGTTTGAATGGCTTGAGTGGAGAGTATCAAGGGTGACCCCGCCATCACGAGAAAATGGTACACCTTAGAATTTTAGAGCAAGTTCGTCATATTCCCGTTTCCCCAAGTATAAAAAGGGACTTCCCCGAGAGAAAAACTCGATTTCTCCCTGGATAGGATTAGGAGCGTTGCTGGAGTTTCTTCCAGCGCCAACGCTTCCCGAAGTGGCATATAAGTTAGTTTAGCTTAGATTGTCCCAATAGATTTTTGTTAATAAAATAGCTATCGACCGAGTCGTGGTTCGGCCCTCTCGGGCGCCCTTTGGATCGGACTGCTTACGCGTTACATAGTAACCGTCCAAGCCGAGGTTTAGAGGACCCTGGTGTCGAGTTACTAGCTAATAGAGGTTCAGGCTAAGCGATCTAAGAGCTATGCCACCTCTCAATCCGGTGAAGCAGTAAAGGCCAGCCTCTCTGGCCAACTGTATAGTTCGTCCATTAAATAAAAGAGAACTCGGCTTCGATCGGCTCTCCTAGGCGTGATATTCAGACCAGATGGTGGAACAACTTGTCAGGTTAGGTGCTTTCTCAGGTCACTTTAGCTTACCTGCACAAGATCTTCGTTCAGACCGCAGGCTATCATCGTTCGCTTCGTGAACTTTTCGTACGCTTTGTGAAGCTGGATTTTAATGAAGTTGGAGATTTGATAATCTGTAAAGAAAGAGATATTAGTACGTAAACGATATTACGCGGGGGCCGTTGTCTTTTATTTCAGAACTAGCGTAACCAGCCCGCTTCACCCGGCTAGATTTTGCTTTGTTTTATTTGAACAATAAACTTACATCATTAAATATTTAATTTAACTCTCACAATATATTAAATTATTAATTTCTCTCCGTATTCATTCTCTTCTCGAGCGCGTGAAGATCATTACTTACACACATCAGTAAATACAATATCATACCCGTATTAGTAGTATCATAGTAAATAAAAGCTGTAGTTGACAGTTCAAGAAGAGGAGTGCTTCGATCGTCACCAAACTTTACAGGATTACTCGCCAAGTCAATCTGAAGAAATCTAATCCCTAAAAGTTTCAATGAAATCGGTCTAGTCGTTTCGGAGTATATATGGAACATACCCACACACTTTCTCTTTTATATATATAGACATATAATAGAGCCTGTGTAAATGAACCAAATTAAACGTTATGTATAGACAGCTTACACCGAAATGGCTGGTTAAATAAAGTAACATTCGAATTCGAGGTTCTTCTTTGTAATGGATTCGTACCGGCGATGTCCAGCCACACGCTGATTACGCTGTCCTCGATGACGTCATCCATGACGTCACCGCTGCGCACGCGCGTACCCAGCGCCTCGCTAAAGTTGGTAGAGAAGTGCAGCACGGCGTACACGCTGCGTGTGGCCAGCGCACGCTGAGCTTCCGCCGTGCTGTTGTATGCTACCTGCCAATTAATCGTTTAAACCTTATAACAAATTTTGTACATGTGAAGTAACAGGCTGTGTCCCACTATTGGGAACATTCCTCTGACACTTGGCCACATTGCCCGAAGGCAACCAGATAATTTGGACAAAATGGTTGTTGTGGATTGAGGGCAAAAGATCACGGGGCCGGTCACCTACCCGCTGGTCTGACCAAATCAAAAACATGGTGGGACTCGACATTCCCACCGCAATGAGAAAAGCCGAGGACAGAGCGGTGTGGAAGCAGCTCGTCGATATCTCGATAAAGGCGCTTCAAGATAAGCACGACGTTCAGAAATGAAGAAGACGATGAAAAAGAAGAAGAAGGAAATAAATATATTAGGTGGAGTCATCTAAGTAAAACTTTTTAACTCTGGTTTTGAAAGTATTTATCGTCTGAGATTTTCTAATGGCCACAGGTTGTGTGATAGACAGATGTGTGCAGACAATGTGTGCAAAATGAAGGTTCATTGGCATTATAGTGGTCGATATTTGCTAGTTTTATGTTGGTGACGTATTTGATAATAATAACATTATTGCAATATATCGGTTTCATAATTTGACATCACTGGCGAACAGCAGACAGGCCTTCTCTGTAAAGAGAGTGTAAGGGCATATATCCACCACACGGCCGTAGTGCAGATTGGCACTCTTCATATGTATTGGAAATTTTTGTAACACATGTAGGTTTCGTCACGATGTTTTCGTGCGTTCTTTTAAAAAATATATGTTAACAAATTAAAGCGTCAATAGCCTAATGGTTTAGGGTACGGCCTGCGAATCGTAAGGTCGTGGGTTCGAATCCATGTTGGAATGGTTAATTGTTAGTAATATTTCTGAAAAAAAAGAAATATTGCTAGCTTTCTTTTTTTTTAAAAAAAAAACAAAATCCCAAAACAAATTAGTGACAGGTTTAACGCTACAATTATTTGACGCTCTCTTTTTTTTGCCATAGTTCTATGAAGAAGGTCCGGTACCAACAAACATTTCTCCATACCATTTTTGAAGTCTTGGCACATCTTTGGAATGCAAAGTGTAAATCAAATTCAAAGATCAATAGTCTAATGGTTTAGGGTACGGTCTGCGAATAGTCAGGTCGTAGGTTCGAGTCCACCATTCCACTATTGACGTGAACCATCTCCCAGTACAAGCTTAAGCTAAGTTGGAATGGTTATCGAGTAAGTTAGTAATATTTCTTTCTTTAAATAAAAAATGTCGGACTTATTAAAGTGTAAATGTTAAAAAATACAAACGAATAGACATTTACTAAATTTATGAACCATTAAAGGCCGGTACTTAATTTTAAGTAGGAAATACGCAAGAATCCCCATCATCATCAGGCTGTCGGCTATCCTTACAAGGTCGCCGGAACGCAAGAATAAATTCTTATAATATACAATGGCTTACCTGAAACAGCTTCCGTTTCTCCATCTCCTGTAAGAACCAGCAGCTGAGCATATACTGGTCGCACGTGTCATCGTCGTTCCTTATCACCGTCACCAAACTGTCGTTCTTGCAGATATCTAAACCATCTGGAAGAGACAACAAGAGATAAGAGTAGCAGTATACTGAAATTGAACTCTTTAACCAACTTGAAATGGTTGTATTATTAACGGCTTCAAAAAAGATGGTCTGTATTTTTAAAACTCCCTTACGCACGCCTGACTTGGTGGGTAAGCTGAGAACGCGTTACGAAAAGTGCCATCGGGCGAGATGAACGGAAGTTAAGAGGAAGATATAAGTTAGTGAAGAGGTGTGGCTTTTCATCATGATAACGTTAGACGTCACACATTTTAGCCACTCAACAAAAATTAAGAGAGTTTGGCTGGGAGATGTTAGTGCATCCGCCGTATAGTCCTGACCTTTCACCTTCAGATTTCCACCTGTTTCGATCAGCAAAATTGTGGTCACAATAGTAACAAATACCAGTATGAGTGTTGATTTTCAAAAACGTTGAAATATTGTTTTGTGATTAAAAAACAGATTTTTTTTCGCTACTTTTTCTGGAGTAGCCATTAGCAGGTCCACCTTGTGGTGTATTTGGACACGTTGTTTATATATTAAATACGGATGGAGTTAAAGAAGGTTTACTTCAGCCCTGTAGTTCTGTGCTCTCAAGAATAAGACTACGGTATCCCCTGCCCGTCCTAGAAGGCGACTAAAAGGGGCCTCGTGTTCACTGGGCGACAAGGGTGAGGGCCTGAGTCGTCCACCAAAGTGGACCCGGGAAGAAGGCGACATCGGCTGGCCCGTGTCGCCTTGCGCTGCGAGGCCACAGGGGGGGAGGGAGTAACCTCCCCGGACGTGACGAGCACAGTGCAGAAGGGCTTCGGTGCGTTCCACTGGAGATCCCGGAGCCCCTCGTCATGCACCGAGGAAAGGGCTACTGGGGAGGTTTTAGTGGGTAAGAAGAAGGCGGGGCATCTTTTTTATTATTCGTTATGTAGTCTAAAGCACACTTGCGGCCTGGCTAATGGAATATCGTCGTCTCATATACTTACACGGAGATGATGCAGCCTCCTCATTGATCACGGCGACTTGTAAATCCCGAGGGTCACTGCCGACCGCCATGAAGAAAGCCACCGCTTGTATAATGGGGAACAACACGGAGAATATTAATCCCCTGTAATTAAATAAAACGATTAAAGAACTTCATTTAAAACGTGAAGGAAACATTTAACGCTATTACGAGATAGCGGTCTCTATTATTTGCGAAGTTAAAAAATGTTTTACGTGTGATGAACTACAAAGGTTCGTCAACTTCTCAAACCTTGACTGCTTTACCGGATTGAGAGGTGGCATAGCTCTTAGATCGCTTAGCCTGAACCTCTATAGCTAGTAACTCGACACAATGGTCCCTCGATGAGACGTAGCCCCGGCTTGTACGGTTACTATGTTACGCGTAAGCATTTCGATTCGAACCCGAACCATGGCTCAGCCGGTTATTGCTCGGAGAAAATGTTAAAGTTACAGCTTATACGTGCCACTGTTGGGCACAGGCTTCTGTGATGAGAGCATAAGGGCATAGTCCACCACGCAGCCCAAGTGCGGATTGGCAAACATCGAAATTTTTTTAAGGCATTGTAGGTTTGTCTCACGATGTTATTCTTTACCGCTGAGCGCGTGGCAAATTAGCACATAAAATTGCAATAACAAATTCCAGCACCGAGGATTGACCTCGGGCTGCTAACGTACTATGTAACTTGAGCCGCCCGGTCGCTGAGCTATAACGGCTCGAAGTTTCCGAATTATCACAGTTATATTACGAAGTTTTAGTGCCTATATTTTATTACTTTTATCTATTTCCTAATATAATTTGCCTAATTAACCTAATTTGCCTAAAAGGCGGCAGAAACGAGAATAAGGTTGCCGCATTCTACGACGGTAGAATTTTTCTGTGACAACAGGGATGTTAGTAGTGTCATTTACAATTTGTTGACTGGGAGTATATACTTTGATGGTTAATCGTGAGGGGAAAGTATTTTCTGTGACATACGTCAATATGTCATTGTTATACTTTCACCTTGTGCCTGTTTAGCATACAGCAGGAACTAATTATATTCTGTAAATGTCACAATATGTAAACAACAGAGTTTAAGATTAGGAGCGTTGCTGGAGTTTCTTCGGCCACTTCTTCTCCCAGCGCTAACGCTTCCCGAAGTGGCATATAAATTAGCTTTTCCAATGTCCCAATAGATTTTGTTAATAAAATAGCTACCGACCGAGTCGTGGTTCGGCCCTCTCGGGCGCCCTCGGATCGGACTGTTAACGCGTAATAATGGTAACTGTCCGCCGAGGTTACCTCACCGGGGACCCTTGTGTCGAGTTACCACCTAATAGAGGTTCAGGCTAAGCGATGTAAGAGCTGTGCCACCTCTCAAATCCGGTGAAGCAGTAAAGGCCAGCTTCTCTGTGCCAACTGTGTTAGTTCGTCAAAAAAAAACAACAGAGTTGAGTACACACATCAACGTGGATCAGCCCTTTCTGGCACCCTCGATCCGCATTTGTTTCTGAATTAACTACGCTGAAGCTATGCAGCGTCTTAGTCTGAGCCCCTTTAGGGGGCGCAAGAGCCTTCGAGAGCGTGGTTATTCTATTCGCGATAACATTCCGATCCGAGGGCGCCTAGAGGGCCGGACCTCAGTTGGGTCGGTCGCTTTTTCTACTGACGCTAAGCATCTTTACCGTATCTTTGCGCTGACTGTAAAGCATCATGAAGGTTTGGACTACGAGGATACGGTGGCAATATTACGATCCAAATTACAATGAAATCTTTCTTGTATATTGCTATCGTAATCTCACTTAAATACACACATTCATACATAATGATACATATGCACACTCGCATACACTCAAACAAACATATAAAATTAAACATATAAAAAAATCTAAGATGTGTAGGTTTCCTCACGATGTTTTCCTTCACCGCCGTGCGAGTGGTAAATCAGCATATAAAATTACAACAACAAATTTATTGGTGCCAGGACCGAGGATCGAACTCGGGTTGCTAGCGTACTATGAAACTTGAGGCGCCCGGACACTGAGCTACCACGGCATACATAAATTAAAAAAATGATATGATTTGTTTTTGAAAATAAAGATTTTTATTTTTTTATTTTTTTTCATGGATAATGACGACTATAATGTATAAGGACGTATAAATCAAAAGAAATATTGAGAGATTCTTCAATCGGATTACACCGTTAGTCTTATGTGTCAAACGTCATTTAATGTCATAAATATGATATGTACTTCGGCAACAAGTCCCACAAGCAGTCTACACGGTTCGTATTACTGCATTAACCACGTATAAATAATAATATTATGACACTTACAGGAAATATTCTAGCCGATCGCGCGCCCAAACATAATGAAATAAGAGAATCTAGTCACGTTTCCCGCCAACAATTTTGGCGGGAAACGCGACATGATTATGGCGCGATTATTTTTATCCAGCCAGTGTCTTACGACTGTTCTTTGTTCATATAAAATAATTTA
Organism: Meandrusa payeni; assembly: GCA_029286785.1. Taxonomy (NCBI): domain Eukaryota; kingdom Metazoa; phylum Arthropoda; class Insecta; order Lepidoptera; family Papilionidae; genus Meandrusa; species Meandrusa payeni. Next base: position 7,045,344 of record JAGSMX010000023.1, read on the forward strand.
GAGGGTTAAAATTAATTCCATAAGTTCAGGCAACTTTGTCTGTCAGTTCCTTTTAGTAATGTTAAAATAAGATCTCACGCCGATATGTTGGAGTTCCGATACAAGCTAAGAAATCGTACTCCGGCCCTCTCGGGCGTTCTCGGATCAGATGCTAGCCAAGGTTCCCTCTCTTTGTTAAAAAGGGACAAACGCAAAAGCCAAAACGGGATCACATTTTATGAAGCGTCAATAGCGTAATGGTTTAAGGTACGGTCTGCGAAAAGTAGGATCGTAGGATCGAATCCACTATTCGACTATTGACGTGAACCGTCTCCTTTTTTTGTTGACGGCGGTGAAATCTTCAAAAAATTTATAAAAAAAAATTTGAATCCTCAAAAATTAAACAAAATTCAAAAAAAATTGAATCCTCAAAAATATTAAAAAATTTTTTGAGGATTCAATTTTTTTTGAATTAATTTTTTTTTATCAGTATTGTTTTCTTTTCCGTCCCATCACCAAAGGTATCATTAGTAATATGGTCTGTCTTCGTTTTCAGAAGCGATCTCTTAATACCCAGTATATTAACAAATTCTTACGGTCATCAAATAGCGTAACGGCACACAGTGATTGTTAAACGAGAAGTAAGGAATTAATCACTCATCCCTCATACATCTTTGGTTTATTTTTTTGTTTTGATTATGATACCCATACATGACGACTTCATAAGGCGACATATTCTGGTATATTTTTGTTAGGCTAAGTTTAGATATATATCCCCTGCCTGTCGTAGAAGGCGACTAAAAGGGGCCTCGGGTTCACTGGGCGACAAGGGTGGGGGCTTTTGTCGTCCACTAAAGTGGACCCGGGAAGAAGGCGACATCGGCTGGCCCGTGTAGCCTTGCACTGCGAGGGCACAGGGGGAGGAGTAACCTCCCCGGACGTGCTCTCCTTGAGCACAGTGCAGAGGGGCTCCGGTGCGTTCCACTGGAGATCCCGGAGCCCCTCGTCATGCACCGAGGAAAGGGCCACCGGGGAGGTTTTAGTGGGTAAAACCCCACAACCCCCGCCTCCCCCCCAGAAGGCGGGGTATCTTTTTGAAGATTTCCTCCCCGTTAACACAAAAAAAAAAGTTTAGATATATAAGATCAAATTTATGTAAACAGTGCGACGCCTATAAACCCCATTAGCTGTTTGTCGGGAATGTTATATGTATGCTTGTAATAAGCTTTGTAAGTTAACTAAATAAATAGACTTACCCAGGATGCCTGGAGAACTGCTGTATGCTCTTTATAAAAACTGCTTTGTATCTCGCTTTCGATTTGCTCTGACAATTCGTAGGTTTATCTTTTGTGTTCAGCATCTGGAATACACAATGATTAGTGATTCGTAAATATAATAATAATAATAATAATTCATTTATTCAAAAGTAACTAAGACTCGTCATTACTTAAAACAACTACCAAATAACAACCTTAAACTAAATTATAAGATAAAAATATAAAATTATTATTATAACTATTTGATTATAATATAAAATAAAGAAATATAATATTATACTAAAGGCTTAACTATGCTTATGAATACCTTACCCTATGTGAGAAGGCGGAGCATCTGTTTACATAAACACAGTCAAACCTTTGAGCAATCATGCTCAGGATGCTGTTGGAGCTGGTCTGCACCCTGCGCACCAGAGATGCACTCCTCTTGCGCATTGTCGCAAAAAAGCATGCCATCTGTGCATCCGCGAACATCCCCGATGCACTACAGAAATGGGGCAACCCCAACAGAACCCTGAACGCGTTGTTATGTTGAACACAGAGAGCGCTGTACGATATTTATTCCTAATCATAATCATTTATTCCTCACCATAATCTACAGTAGTTACTAAAGATATTTATATAATTATAAACATATACACATCTGGAACAAGAGACATAATAACAGAAAGATTATGGTGAATTGACACTTGAACTAGGACGGATCCTGTCAGCCCTGTAGTTCTGGGCTCTCAAGAATAAGACTACGGTATCCCCTGTTTATACTTATCCGGTTTTAATTTAATAAATTTATATACATATTTAAATTAATATTTCACCAAAACTAATTAGGATAAAATTGTGTTTTAATTAGCTATCTACACTGCTTTTGATAATGGGATGGAGGGTTGATTACTTGAGACACAGGATCCATCCTTTTTTCTTATGTTAACGGGGAGGAAATCTTCAAAAAGATACCCCGCCTTCTGGGGAAGGCGGCGGTTATGTAGTTTTACCCACTAAAACCTCCCAGGTGGCCCTTTCCTCGGTGCATGACGAGGGGCTCCGGAATCTCCAGTGGAACGCACCGGAGCCTCTCTGCACTGCGCACGTCCCCGGCGGAAGGGGGGGAGGGTTACTCTCTCAATGTCAGTGTCAAACAAACAAACATTTTATTTTCCCACAATAATTTTAATAACAACTTATTTAAATTACAATTATGGGCGGGGACTGGTGTCCAAACTAGGAACGAGCCTGTGTGATGGATCACCAGGCCTAAACCCCACGGATTTTAACAAAACTTTTAAAACTATTGGAGAGAGAAGGAGAAGGTATATATATATATATATATATATATATATATATATGTATATATATGAATAGTACGGTGTACTTCTGCTAAGTGGATTGTAATTATTAGGAAAATAAAGATATTCTAAACTCAATGTATGTATGTCAAGGGTCGTTTGATGAGAGTTTTATTAGAGTCTGATTAATTCTATTTCGTGATATTCCAACGATAATACGGAAATACAAAGACGGCGTTCGCTAGTAATCGCGTTTAACGCTTAATTTGATTTCATCATGGAATTGTTGAATTGTTAACTAAATTTAAGGTTAGCCGCAGAGATGTTGCGTTTTGTAATAGCTTCCTAGCTTCTCCAACTATGGAAGAAGCTAGGATACTGTATAAAATTGAAAGAAAATGTTTATTACTTAGTAAGGCTATTATTATTGTTTTTTATAGTATCGTTTTCTGTCCTGTGACGATGATATTTGTCAATGGAAAAATCCTCTTAAATAAAAAAAAATGATATTAATCGTCACGTCGGTATATACTAACATCGGTACTGCTGGTGACCATGTGGAAGTCGTCCCTCGACTGGTAGCGGCTGTCTGCGTTGCCGACAATGCTGCTCTCTGGTATCACATCAGGAGATACTGTTAAAGCTAAAAAAATGTCATGCTTTACAACTTTGCAGAGGAGAGAAATGGCAGAAGACATTTCAACAATGCTTATCTCATCCAGTATTATATAATTACTAGCCCCACAAAATTCATATCGTCATATTTTTTGAAGGCCGTTACTTGAACCTCAAAGATTTTATTTGCCCAGGTATTATATAATTGACATTTATGACATGGCGTAAGGTCTGTTTAAAGTTGTTATTAACTGAACAACTGAACGTCATTCAGTCTCATTCAATCACTTTTCATTAATGAGGTTTAATAAAATCTGATTGTAATAAAAAAATATATTTTATATACAAACCTTGTCCTACAAATAACAAACACAAATACGAGTATGTAAGAATTATCCAATTAGGTGCAATAGTTCATTTTTATATAACATTTTTTTCAATTTTTGTTTGTCTGTTTGATTCGGCTAATCTCTGGAACGGCCGGACTGATTTTGGCAGTTAGGTTATGTAACAAGGAGTAACTTAGGCTACTATTCTAGTGGAGAAGATTAAAGTTAAACTCACTTGATCTTCTCCTATTTGTTATCTCGTGCTGTCGCAGCGCCATCTTCAGGAAAGCGTCCTCCAAGGTATCACAGTCGTATTTGCGAAGAATCTCACTAGGCGAGTCTTCCGCCAGCAATTGTCCGTCACGGAGTAGACCAATCTGAAGATAATGGCCGAATAAATTATACAGATAATTAATAGAACTTTTCTTCTGAGTCATGTCTGTTTGTTCCGTGTAATCTCTAGAACGGTTGGACCGATTTTGACGGGACTTTAACTGCATAGAGTTAATGTAATAAGGCAGGGGTTCCCAACCTTTTTGTACTCTAGAGCACATTCTAAAATATCGGTCGAGTGGCACCACCTATTTTTAATCGACCTCCTTCCATAACTTCTCATTTTTCAATTATTATCTTATATTGATAATTAATTAATAAATAATAAACAAAAATGTTTCAAAATTATTATTCAAATTGCATACATCTAGAGAAATGTATTTGCAAAATAATTCACATTTTTAATTAACGTTTAAGAAAAAAATCAGCCTGTGTAACTGCGGTAACACCGCGAGGCGCAGCTAGTGAATAAATTTTTCCGTCCGCTTTTTTAAGCACTTTTGTCTCTTCCTTCCAGCACAAGAATGAAGAATGCATAAGTATATAAAATTTAAATCTTTGAATTCGAATCACAACTTTAGGCGGTTATAGTACGCTGGCAACTCGAATTCGTCGCAGGTGTTGGCACCAATGAAATTATTTGTTGCAATTTTAAGACCTGATTATGATCACGTGTTCGGCACTGAAGGAAAACGTCACGAGGATACCTGCAAGGCATGTCAATCAAATCCGCACTGGGCTCGCATAATGAAATAGGCCATAATACAGTGGTCAACTATCTGCGATTTTTAAGTACTCGGATTTTCTACGAATTGTTCAGAAGAGGCGCAGAATATTACTAATACAGGGTGTTAGGGGACCGCTTCTAAAAACGAAGACAGACTATAGTACTAATGATACCTTTGATGTTGGAACGGAAAAAAAAATCGATCCTAATTTAAAAAAAATATATTTTTATCATAAATTACTTTACTAAAAAAAACAGCCATGTAACACAAAGTCAAAAGTAACTGATGCTCATGAATGATGGCATAAATTCTTTCCCTCGTTCCCGTCCGTTGACCCGTGCGTCAGCTATTTCACAAATAATGTTGCCGCGATACCGCTACTTTATGGGTAGGCATCACCCTTTAGATGGTAGGAGTGTTGCTGGAGTTTCTTCGGCCAAATCTTTTCCCAGCGCCAACGCTTCACGAAGTGGCACTCAAAGTTAGTTTAGCTTTTGTATCTCTCTTAGATATCCGTGAAATAACCGACCGTACCGTGGTTCAGCCCTCTTTCGCCCTAGCATCGAGATGCTAGCGCGGATATAGTAAACGTCCAAGCCGATGTTACCCCTCACCGGGGCGACCCGTGTGTCGAGTTACTAGCAATAGAGGTTCAGGCTAAGGGACCTAAGAGCTATGCCATGCCTCTGAATTTTGTAAAACAAAAGTTAGCTTCTATAAAAGATAAAATTAAAAAAAAATATCTTTAGGTGCCATATGGCGGATAATATTTTCTTTTTTTATATCTTAAGGCACTTGTACACTTGCAAGTTTGTTTATTTTATTGTTTTATAAAGAACGTTCTTGCCACTATATTGCCTAATCATTGATTTGATAAGTTTATGATTAATAAAGGGTAATATATTTCCGTCAAAATATTTAAATCTACCGGTTCTAATAAAAAATATATTATTTGCTATAGGATAAAAATATTCATGTTATGCGAATTAATTAAAATGTGACGTGTGTGAACATTTCGTGTGCGAACATTAAACTACTTTCAACCGACTAAAAAAAATTAGGAGGTTCTCAATTCGTCTGTTAATTAATTACCTAATAACTTTTGACTGGGTGAACCGATTTTAATGATCATCAATTTGGTCCAGTTCTGACAATGGCATTCATGAGAAAACCATATAAGTTTTAAATTTGCATCAAGTATATGAGATAAGATAAGAGGTTACTCCCTCCCACCTGTGCCCTCGCAGTGCAAGGCGACACGGGCCAGCCGATGTCGCCTTCTTCCCGGGTCCACCTTCCACGACTAAGGCCCCCACCCTTGTCGCCCAATGAACCCGAGGCCCCTTTTAGTCGCCTTCTACGACAGGCAGGGGATACCGTAGTCTTATTCTTGAGAGCCCAGAACTACAGGGCTGATTTTGTAATTTTCCTGCGTTAATTCGTAAATACAAAGAGGGCGTTCACGTACAATACGTGCGTTTAACGTTTGATTCGATATACTTGTGTTGTAAAAACGTTTCCGAACTCTGCTCTAGTGTAAAGTTAGTGTGAAACTAGACGTACTGTACATTTATCGCAAAAACTCATGCAAAGTCCGGTTATCAAGCAGAAGCAAGAGGTGACTGTTAATCAACATAATTGTGAATATATCAGATTCAGACTGTTCGCAAAAAAACTGTTGCAATTTTAATTAAACTTGTATAACATGGTCAGACATTCAATAAAAAGAATCACGATTCATTTAATCGCTAAATAGGTAAAAAACCTGTCTTTAATAGCCTCCGTGACCAGTGCTTAGACGCAATAAATTTACATAGTACATACAATAGTAAAAAGCTTCTATTAAATTAAGCACGCTTCGCCGGGCTAGATTTTGTTTTATTTTATTTGAACAATAAATTTACATCATAATATATTTAAATAAATCGACCTTTTTTTTTGTTAACGAGGAGGAAATCTTCAGAAAGATACCCCGCCTTCTGGGGGGAAGGCGGCGGTTATGTGGGGTTTTTACCCACTAAAACCTCCCCGGTGGCCCTTCCTCGGTGCATGGTGAGAGGCTCCGAGATCTCCAGTGGAACGCACCGGAGCCCCTCTGCACTGTGCTCAAGGAGAGCACTTCCCGGGGGAGGTTACTCCCCCCCCTGTGCCCTCGCAGTGCAAGGCAACACGGGCCAGCCGATGTCGCCTTCTTCCCGGGTCCACCTTGGCGGACGACAAAGGCCCCCACCCTTGTCGCCCAGTGAACCCGAGGCCCCTTTTAGTCGCCTTCTACGACAGGCAGGGGATACGTAGTCTTATTCTTGAGAGCCCAGAACTACAGGGTTGCAATTAAAAAAAAAATTAAAGTTGTTAAATAAATCGACCTAAGAGCTATCTAATTCGGTGAAACAGTAAAGGCAAGCTGGCCTTCTCTGTCTTCGGGGATGTGGAACTCCGAGGATATTCTTTGCTCCAGAGCAGTTGCGTACCGCTGGAGATTCCAGCGCCCTGAGGATGGCCACCGGGAGGGTTTAAAGAGTAGAGAGACAAAATATTCTATCGATTACGAAACGAACCGCTTGTTTCCTTAATGCAACCGATTAACAGCAAGCATAATCCCGTAATGGGTTCAGTGGGTTCATCTGTCCGATGAATACGGGAACTAGCGGCCCCGGACTCCACAGCCGTCACTATTCTTCCCCACGTCCTCTCCGAATAGTGACAAACCCATCCCACAAGCCTCACCCTCCTACTCCAAACATCCTTTCCTCGTTCCCATAGTCCCTCCCTCTCCAAACATCTTCTCCTATTCCCATAACTCCTTCCTCATCAAATATCCTTTCCACATTCCCACAGTCGCCAACCCGCCTGCCCAGCGTGGCGACTTAAGGGCAAATCTTCCCAATGACAAGACACCACATAATACGGCCCCCAGTACCCGGCAGCCTTGCTATTCCTGGCCAAGGTGGCGGTTACGGTAACGGCAGGGCAGGGGGTGCTAAGAATCTCCGGTCGGCAGGCCACCACCAAAACTGACCATTGGCACTTTCAACACCCGGACTCTGAGGCGAGATGAGGATGTGGGAGAGCTGGAAGAGGAATTGAGGTCACTAAAATGGCAGATTTTGGGATTATCAGAAATCCGAAGAAAGGGTGAGGAGATCGTGACCCTGGAATCTGGCAACCTCTTCTACTACCGCGAAGGCGACCGGCTCTCCCAAGGCGGTGTCGGGTTTCTCGTTCACAAAGCCCTCACAAACAACATTGTGGAGATCTCCAGTGTCTCGTCGAGGGTGGCGTACCTTGTGCTTAAGCTGACAGCGAGATACTCGCTGAAGGTGGTGCAGTGTATGCCCCAACTTCGGCGCACTCGACGATGAGGTCGAGGCCATGTACGACGACATATCCAAGGCCATCCACACCACCACCAAGACCCACTTCACTGTTGTTGTTGGGGACTTCAATGCCAAAGTAGGAGTACAAGAAAGCAACGAAACGATGACGGACAGTTTGGTCTGGGTTCTAGAAATCACCGGGGACAAATGCTTGTCAATTTCCTTCATAAGGAGGGGCTCTTTTGATGAACTCATTCTTCAAAAAGAAGGCCCAAAGGAGATGGACATGGCAAAGTCCCGATAAAGTGACTAGGAACGAGATCGATTTCATCATGACAGATAAGAAGCATATATTTAAGGATGTCTCTGTGGTCAACAGGTTTAGCACCGGTAGTGACCACCGACTTATTAGAGGCACCTTAAATATCGATTACAGGCTTGAGAGATCCCGAATGATGAAGTCGACTCTACGTCCAACTCGACCCCAAACTATTCTGGCTTCAGAAAAGTTTCAATTAGAACTTCAAAATCGTTTTAGTCTGCTGGAAACTACTGCGGACGTGGACGAGACTTCCGGAAATATAGCGGCAACACTAAGCGATGTAGGCAAGAAATATTTTGGGTCGCGGCGTGGGATCCGTGAAGACAAACTGTCTAGCGGGACTCTGGCTCTTATGAGGACACGACGGAGACACCGGCCTCTGCTAGAGCTTCGGCAGAGTATGCGTCACTAAACAAAAAGTCCGGAAGCTAATAAGGCGTGACTACTGCAACTTCAACGCCAAACGCATTGAAGATGCGGTAGAGCGTAATATGGGCCTAAAATCTTTGCTCAGCCATCCGGCAGTGCCCATCTGTCGAGGCTCAAGTGTGAGAATGGTCGAGTCGTTACCTCGAAGCCAGAGATCTTTGCTGAGATAGAGAGTTTTATGGAAACCTCTACGCCGCACACACACTTGCTCCCACACCTGCCACTCGCGAAAGTGATAGCCGTGCACCGCTTACCCGACACCACACGGAAGATCTTCCAGACGTCAGCCTCGGAGAGATTAGTATAGCCCTTGAACAGCTTAAGAATGGTAGAGCACCCGGCGAGGACGGAATTACCACAGAATTGCTGAAAGCCGGAGGAATCCCGGTCCTGAAGGAACTACAGCATCTGTATAATTCCGTCCTCCACAGTGGTAGCGTCCCGTTGGTGTGGACCAGAAGTTTGGTCGTCCTGTTCTTCAAAAAAGGTGACAACACCTTATTGAAGAACTATAGGCCGATCTCACTTCTGAGCCACATCTATAAGGTCTTTTCAAGGGTTATCACGAACCGTCTCACCCGAAGGCTTGATGATTGCCAACCACCAGAGCAGGCTGGGTTTCGAAAAGGCTACAGCACCGTGGACCACATCCATACACTTCGGCAGGTTATCCAAAAAACTACAGAGTATAATCTGCCTTTGTGTATGGCTTTTGTGGACTATGAGAAAGCCTTCGACTCCATCGAGACCTGGTCAGTTCTGGAATCCTTACAGCGATGCCAAGTAGACCAACGATATATCGAGGTGCTGAAGAACATATACGACGCTTCGACGATGACTGTTCGCATCCAGAACCAGCAGTCCAACCCTATCCAGATGCAGCGGGGTGTGAGACAGGGGGATGTAATTTCCCCGAAACTGTTCACAGCTGCACTAGAGGATATATTTAAGACGCTGGACTGGAGATCGCGAGGCGTCAACGTCAACGGCGAGTATATTTCACACCTTCGGTTTGCTGACGATGTGGTTTTGATGGCGGAATCGCTAGAGGATCTCAGTCGGATGCTCGACGATCTCAATACTGCTTCTCGATGCGTGGACTGAAGATGAATCTTGACAAGACGAAAGTCATGTTCAATGATCTCATCGTTCCAAGTCCCGTTTCCATCGAGAATGCAGTAATTGAAGTAGTTAAAGACTATGTCTACCTGGGACAGGTTATACAGCTTGGCCCGGGTAACTTCAACAAAGAGATCGATAGACGCATTCGGCTGGGTTGGGCGGCATTCGGAAGACTCCGCACCATCCTCACTTCGCAAATACCTCAATGCCTGAAGGCAAAAGTCTTCAACCAGTGCGTCCTCCCAGCCATGACCTACGGTGCGGAGACTTGGACTCTGACCGTTGGGCTAGTCCACAAGCTGAAAGTCGCACAACGAGCGATGGAAAGAGCTATGCTCGGCATTTCTCTAAGGGATAGAATCCGAAACGAAGAAATTCGACGGAGAACGAAGGTAGTCGATATAGCTCTTAAAGTCAGCAAGTTGAAGTGGCAGTGGGCTGGCCACATCTGCCGAGTCAGCGACGGTAGATGGGGGAGGAAAGTCTTGGAATGGAGGCCGCGCATAGGTCGGAGAAGCGTGGGGCGCCCTCCGTCCAGATGGACCGACGACCTTTTAGGATAGCCGGAAGTGGCTGGATGCGGAAAGCTGAGGATCGCATGTGGTGGAAGGCATTGGGGAAGGCCTATTTCCAGCAGTGGATAGATACAGGCTGATGATGATGATAATCCCATAATAAAAATGTTGCAATTTAAATAATTCGATTAATTTTAGAATTAAAACTCCTTGTTACTTTTTTATTACTTTAAACGATTTCCTCGTTTTTTTTTTAATTTTCATATACCATCGCTTTTTTATCGTAAATGCCAGTCAAACGTGTTTATGCTTTTGGGATTGTCTATGCTATAAGAAGGTAACAAAAACAAAAACTGACTTAAAATCAATTGCTAAACATGCAAATGTCTTACCGTGAGTACATAACAATGTAATATAATTAGTAAATAGCATTAAATACGCCTTTATTGTACATGTATTTCGTTGCAATAAAGAATCTATCTATATTTTGTTACAAAATTAATTATTCTTAAGCGCCAATAGCCTAATCGATTAGGGTAGGGTCTGCGAATCGTAAGGTGGTAGGTTCGAATCCATCATTCGCCTATTGGCGTGAACCACCTCCTACCACAAGCTTAAACTGAGTTGGAATGGCTAACAAGAATGTTATTAATCTATCTATATATATAAAAGAGAATGTGTTTTTTTTTTAATGACGAACTACACAGATTGGCCAGAGAAGCTGGCCTTGACTGCTTCACTGGATTGAGAGGTGGCATAGCTCTTAGGTCGCTTAACCTGAACCTCTATTGCTAGTAACTCGACACAAGGGTCCCCCCGGTGAGGGGTAACCTCGGCTTGGACGGTTACTATGTTACGCGTAAGCATGCCGATCCGAGGGCGCCCGAGAGGGCCGAACCACGACTCGGTCGGTTGCTATTTCACGGATAATCTAATAGACATTCAAAAGCTAAACTAACTTTGAGTGCCACTTCGGGAAGCTAAAAAGAGAATGTGTGTGTGTTTGATCCGTATAGGCTCCGAAACGACTGGACCGATTTCAATGAAACTTACAGGGAATCTTCAGATTGAGCTCACGAGTAATCGTGTAAAGTTTGGACTCTTTTTGAACTGTCAAAACATTTATTTACTATGATGATATTCTATTGCTTTATAACCCAAATTTGTATTGACGCATGCGTTGTGTATATTTATGTCATTATGAATTGAAGTACAATGTAGTATATTGAAGTATAATAAATCCCTAAATGTTAAGAATGTTATTGTATTTTCTGATATGTACATGGGTGTGGGTAAACTACGCCCAGCCCCATCGCATTTTGACATACGGTTTTCACGTCCATTGTTTGAATTGATTCAGATTAATTCAGAACTTAATTTAAATGGCACCACACAGGAAGCATCAACTTTCATAAAAAAAAAAAAGATTTATCAAAATCGGTACACCCATTCGAAAGTTATGCGTTAACAAACATAAAAAAAGCATACAGACGAATTGAGAACCTCCTCTTTTTGAAGTCGGTTGATAGAGAAAGCATCCGCGCGCAATATCGTCTGATTTTAGTCCGTCCTATTTTTTGTTTTTACAAGTAAATATACTTGTCTTTTAAACGTATGGTAAACTATAACCACTCACCTTGTGCGCCTGTTTCGTTTCGTCGATGTAGTGCGTGGTTATGATCACTGTTGTACCACCGCGCGCCAGCTCCGCCAGGAAGTCCCAGATCCTGGTAAGAGTAACCGCGTTAGTATTCTACGACGTTTGCTTCCCTTGTAGATCTTTGCCAATTCTACGTTTGTCTACACTAAGTTCCGTCGCGTTGCCCGGAGGCCGAGACACGTGCTTGACGATTCGGACAACGCGATTACCATTACACAGGCTAGATCTTTACAAATCCACAAAGCGTTTCGCGACCGTCGGAGGTTGCGAATAATCCTCGCTACCGCTGTTTTATGGGCAGGCCCCACCGTAAAGTTAGTTTAGCTTTTGAATGTCCCTTAGATTAATCGTGAAATAGCAACCGACCTAGTCATTATTCGGCCCTCTCGGGCGCCCGTAGATCGGAATGCCTACGCGTAACATAGTAACCGTCCAAGTCGAGGTTACCCCTCACCGGGGGGACCCTTGTGTCGAGTTACTACCGATAGAGGTTCAGGCTAAGCGATCTAAGCTACCTCTCAATCCAGTGAAGCAGTTAAGGCCAGCTTTTCTGGCCAATCTGTGTTAAAAATCCCATCGTTAAAAAAATCTACGTTTGATTGCCACTCGCTACGAACGTTAGTGGACTTTCCTATAGCCCGAGATCTTGGACGCAATATCGTATATTCTACTAGCTGCTCTCCGTGGTGTTACCTGCGATTAAAAGGTTTATCCTGATGATGTTGTGATGATCGATTGGATCAGGGCGGGAAAAAGTTACAAACAAACTCACTTAGTTTACTTTCTAATAGATATATATATGTACATATATATATATATATATATATATCTATACATATATATTTATATATGTGTGTTGGTATGTTCCATATAGACTCCGAAACCTCAGAACCGATTTCAATGAAACTTCTAGGGAATCTTCAGATTGACCTGGCGAGTAATCCTGTAAAGTTTAGTGACGATCGGAGCACTCCTCTTTTTGAACTGTCAAATTATATACAGCTTTTTTTTACTATGATTATATTCTATTGTTTTATAACCCAAATTTGTATTGACACATGCGTTGTGTATATTTATGTAATATGAACTATATTGAAGTATAATAAATCCCTGAATGATAAGAATGATATTGTATTTATTGAAATGAACATTAGTCTAGGTAATATGAACTAACGAATTGTTTTGTTGAAATAACGACAACGTTATTTGTTTGTCATTATTAGTTATAGTATATATAATATATAGTACATAAAACTTTTTTATAAAAACGATATTGGTGTTTCACAATCAACAGATAAATAATTGTACATGGATGTAGTAAAAAAAGCAAATCATAAAATCTTCTACCATCGCGTGATTGTATAGACATTAATAATGGTTACTACATGCAATGTTGCCTGTTGCGATGTTAGCCAAGACTATAGATTTTATAGAATAAGGTGAAGGAGCTTACGCCTCACCTGATCTTAAATGATCACCGTCGCCCATGAACATCCATAACAAAAGAACTATGCATGCTTCTGAGAAGGGAGTAGGTTTGTTGTTGGACAGCTGTAGTTCTGGGCTCTCAAGAATAAGACTACGGTATCCCCTGCCTGTTATAGAACGCGACTAAAACGGGCCTCGAGGTTACTGGGCGCCAAGGGTGGGGCCTTTGTCGTCCGCTAAGGTGGACCCGGGAAGAAGGCGACATCTGCTGGCCTGTGTCGCCTTGCACTGTGATGGCACAGGGGGGGAGGGAGTAACCTTCCCTCCGCCCCGGGAAGTGCTCTCCTTGAGCACACTGCAGAGGGGCTCCGGTGCGTTCCTCTGTAGATTCCGGAGTCCCTCACCATGCACCGAGGAAAGGCCATCGGGGAGGTTTTAATGGGTAAAAACCCCACATAACCGCCGCCTTCCCCCCAGAAGGCGGGGTATCTTTTTGAAGATTTCCTCCCCGTTAACAAAAAAAAAGGTTATGATTAAATATATTTTTTAATATTCTTCGTAAATACGTCCGAGTGTAATAACGTTTAATTTGATACATATACTTTTTTCCAAAGCCAAAGTAGACCAGTGCTACTCTAATTCGGATCGAGAGACATCGAAATTGCTCAAACGCACTCAAAGCAAACGGAACTATGCGCTATGAATAACAAAAAGATACAAAACATACAAACATTATGTCTCAACAGATTGGCAACGCGATCGCTTTGGCAAGGCGGTGTGGTAATGCCATTAACGTTTGCAATGAGTCCCAATGCCGTTATCTTGGCTTAACGATCTGATTTGACGTTTGACACTTGTGTGAACATTACTGACTAAGACACCATATTTGATCTAATTTAAGCCAGTGCTTTGTCGTTGCTGGAAAACATAGAGATCTTTTGTTTTTTGAACAGCAGAGCTCTTGGGTCGCTAAGTCTGAACCATCTATTGGGAGCAACACGGCACAAGGGACCCCAAAAGGGGATCTCGGCTTAGACGGTTATTCTAATCGCGTTATCATTTCGATCCGATGGCGCCATAGAGCAGAATCACGGCTCAGTCCATAGCTTATTTCGAATATATTGATAAAATAAATATATTAGGTTGTCAAATATCTCCCTTCCGCCTTTTGTGTCATGCGGCACCCAAACATCAAGCTTTTTTCCAGCCTTCTGCAAATGGTTTAAAATGGTTTGGTGACTAACTCCCATCTCCTGGGCGATGTCACATGCCGGTCTAACTCGATGTAGTCCATGATTTGATCGGTATTTGTCGTCACAGGTCTTCCGCCGGCTGGCTTATCCATGGTGTCGTTTTCACCGGCTCTGAATCGTCGAAACCATTCCTCCGTGGTTCGAAGTGATAGAGTACCATCCCCCAAAACACCATTAATCTCATGGAACGTTTCTCTAGCGGATTTGCCTTTAACGAAGGAAAACTTTAAAATAGCGCGAATTTCGACGTTAGTGAAGTCCATGTTTACACGTCTATAACTGTTGAACGCAATATCAAACTAATTATGCATAGCGTCGTTTTGTAGGTTATGTCAAGACCTTTCAAATTATGTATAGTATTGCTAGATACAAGCTCTGTAGCGCTTTGTACATAGCCGCGAAATTCAAAGACAAAAGGCGGAAGGGAGATATTTGACAACCTATTATTAGGTCGCTTAGCCTGAACCTCTATTGCTAACTCGACACAAGGATCCCCCCAGTGAAGGGTAACCTCGGCTTGGGCGGTTACAATATTACAGTCCTGTAGTACTGGGCTCGTAGAAAAAGGCCACGGCCATCCCTTGTCTGTCGTAGAAGGTGACTAAAAGAAGCCTCACGTTACTACTGTGGATTATGGTGATTAATAAATGATTTATGTATAATTTTCTCCACACACTCCATTATAATATCAACTGTCACTAGCGATGTTTTCGAGGCTATGCGGTTTGGGGACCTTCAAGAAGCGAGGCTAATTCTTTCTCAAAATCCGGCAACGCACCTGCAGCTCCTCCGGTGCTGAGGATGTTCAAGAGCGACGGTGATCACTTAAAATCGAAGTGAGCCATAAGCTCGTTTGCCACTTTTCCTATAAAAAAATCTCACGATCGTCTTTTGTTTAATTAAATGTCGGGTTAAAAAAATAACATGAGTCATTTTTTTGTTTATGGTAACACGAATTTTTTGTCGGTGTCAAAGGTTTGCAAAGTTTATTATTTAATTATCTGTGTAAAGTTGTCCGGTATGGAAGGCTATTTGTGTTTGGTCAACTTTTGAAATATTTGAACGAATTATTTACTTTACATCATTATAGGGTCAAGTTTGTTGGCAGACTTTAATATCCCGTAAATGCACGAATTACGAAGGCTGATTTTACATTGAATCTTCAAATATATTCGAAGACACCTTGACACAAAAGAATCCCTCTTCAAATGTTGACTTGACAGATTGTTAAATTTAAAATGTACACTATATAAGATCGCTTTCTTTCAATTTATTCATTATTCAACCGAATTCAAAAATGAGAATGTTCATAGTCATCCTCCTCCTCACGTCGGTTTCCACAATGCTGAGGGTCGTGACCATCTCGTGGTAACAGTTTGTTTTTGGTGATTCGTCGCCATTATCCTCTGTCTGCAGCCTTGCGCAGAGCATCGCTAACCGACGTGCCGAGAGTGGTGCGGATCTGGTCAGCCCAGCGTTTCGGTCTTGTCCCGTCAATTTTTCCAGTTACAAGTAGCCTTTCCAAGTTATCACAGTTTTTTCTGGCAATGTGACCAAAGTATTCCAGCATCCTGCGTAGACATATGGTGGACAGCCTAGCTTTAATTTTAAGTTCGTTCAGGATGGATACGTTGGTACGATGTGCTGTCCATGGGATCCGTAACATCCTTCACCAGCACCACATCTCGAAGGCATCAAGGCGATCACGATCAGCTTTCTTCAGGGTCCATGTTCATCGTAACCGCCCTTTTTTTGTTATTGGGGGGAGGAGACGTCAACGTCCACGTCAAAGTCTCGTCTAATGTGAGGTTCTTACTCACTAAAACCCGCTCGGTGGCCCTTCCTCGGCGTATGTTGAGTATGGTATGGTCAATTTGTCTCCAATTTATTACATTTTCTATCGCAGTACTTTCAACTGTTTTTTTATATTTTGTAAGCAAGTGCTTGACTATGATCCCACCTGATGTTAAGTGGAAATGCAGTCCTGGATGGTAAGGCGCGTTAGCTTAGTAAATGCCTACTCACTCTACTCTTGAAAATACCCACATTGTAATCGGAAGGAAAGACAGACGCGGGCAAACTATTCCAGACCTTTGCTGTACAAAGAATGAAAGACGAAGCAAAGCGCTTCGTTCGGGTTTGACAAAGGATGAAATCCTGCAGTGCGTCTTGAAGTCTGATGGTGGGATGGGGATGGGGGAATTAGATCATGTAGTTCCTGAGCACACTCTCCAAAATGCAATCTGTAGACAACCGAAAGGCTACCTTACGCCTGTGGTTAAGACAGAGCAGATTGGTTTCAGCTGCGTCACCAAATAGCCTCTTAGCCCGCATTTCCACCGAGTCCAAAGCTGCGAGATGGCATTTAGCAGCGCCTGCCCAAATGTGACAGCAGTATTTTACACACGGCCGGACTTGAGCTTTATAAAGTGTGAACCGATTTTGACAATTTGTTTCTTTTATTTAAAAGCTGGTGCTTCCCGTTTGGTTCCATTTATCCAGTTATGATAATAGCTTCCATGAGAAAGCCATATAAGTCTTAAATTTGCTGCTGCTCCGTATCGCCTTGCACTGCGAGAGCACAGGGGGGGAGGGGCTAACCTCGAAGAGCACAGTTCAGAGGGGCTTCCGTGCGTTCCACTGGAGATCCTGACGCTCCTCACTATGCACCGAGGAAGCGCTATCGGGTGGGAGGAAGGAGAAGGCGGGGTATTTTGTTGAAGATTTCATCCCCCTCATCAACAAAAAAAGGCTTTTTATAGTACGAGTAAAGCTAGGTGATAGTAAACTTACAATACATCAATGATATTTACTTATTTTTCTCCAAACTTACATTTGTTCCCGAGTTATTTGATTTGGCAACAACTAGTTTGGCTTCTTACGAGGTCAACGAGTTTTTTTGGCTGGCTCCTCATAAGAAACCTTTCCCCCTGCGAGGTTATCGTTACATTCTGGTATACCTGCATATGAGCAGCGCACGACGATGACATGCAGATACACATATTATAATTAAACAATACATATAACTATGTATACACTAGCGTATCCAGCCCACTTCGCCGGGCTAGATTTTGCTTTATTTTATTTAAACAATAAACTTACAGCATTAAATATTTAATTTAACTCTCACAATATATTAAATTATTCATTTCTCTCCGTATTGATTCTCTTCTCGAGCGGGTGAAGACCATTAGCTACACCCATGTAGATATCAGTAATTAAAATACAATAACATTCTTATCATTTATACAAAAACATAACGGGCTTAAGTAAATGTCAGAAATAAAAGTACGACGTATGGCTTGTTTTACAGTTCAAAAAGAGGAGTGCTCCGATCGTCACCAAACTTTACAGGATTACTCGCCAGGTCAATCAGAAGATTTCCTGAAAGTTTCATTGGAATCGGTCCAGCCGTTTCGATTCATAAATGAATATTTAACAGGGCTATGAGAACACAAATATAATATAAATACTGACGAATTGAGAACCTCCTCTTTTTTTGTCGCTTAAAATATATTGGATTCAATCAAACTCACCGTTCACGCAAAACGGGGTCCAATCCCACAGTGGGCTCGTCCAGGATTAGGAGCTCGGGCTCGTGCACCAGCGCTGCCGCTAAAGACACCCTCCTCTGTTGTCCGCCAGATAGCGACTTTATGAGACGCCCACCGCTGGGCAAGTCCAGCAGGTTGGTAAGGAATTCGAAGCGTTCGACTAGCATCTTCATCGACATCCCGTAGATACGACCAAAGTAGAAGACTGCGTCACGTACCGAAAATTCTGCGACCAACGCTATATCCTGTTGAGAGAATAAATAGATATAGAAATATATTTATTGGAGTCAAACTTCTTTACGAACGCGTTACGAGATGTGTGAAGTTGAGAGATAGTGAATAAAATGGGAGAGAGAGTTACGTTTCGTATATACTGTAAGGGCTAGAGAGAGAGGTCTGAGCACAAATTTTCTTTCTCTCATAGCCATATACATAGATGACATCATTTGGCTAATGGCTCCCAAACTAATCAGCAGTATTATGAGTCTATTCCAACAAATAACTGGATAAATCCCTCTTGGGTTGAGCTCCCTTGGCACGCCTGAAGCATGAATGCAGGATATTTTAGAGATGACAACGCCTGCTATGCCGCATGACATGACAGGAAGCAATTTTGATTAATTACCTGTGGCATATATCCAACTCTGGGTCCAGGAACGCCGCTGCCCTTTTCACCTGGTTTACCTCCAAGCACCCAGACATCTCCGCCGTCAAGACTTCTTCGACCGACTATACAAGAAAGGAGTGTCGTCTTTCCGCACCCTGATGCCCCCAGAAGACCATATCTGTGACCAATGAACGATTAATACAACATGTTTTTTTTATAAAAAAGCTAGTATATATAAAAGGTATAATTTTAAAGGGCATAGACACGCACGGTGATCATTAGAGTAATTATATCTTTTTAATTATATGATCGTGTTTCAAGGTTGTTATAATCGTCATAAACAAGAATTCAAGGTACTTTGGTGCGCAAAAATTTGACAGCTCGACCGAAGGAACAGCAATTCGGCCGTGCTATTTAAATTAATGTGATAATTACATATTATCCCAGATGATGAAAATTCGTTGTTCGACAGTTGGAATTTTAGTTGCTTTGTTTGAGTTTTACGACCCATTTATCCGTCGTAAATGTACGGTACATTTACGTGCAAAACTCCAAATTATTTAGTTTTTATTTGACTAGTTAGAAAAAGATAATCCAGTTTTGAGCAAACTTGAATAGACGAGGTTTTCAATTCGCCTGTATTTTTTTATTTTCCATATAAACTTACGATTCTTGCTCGTTGTCTTTAATGAGTCTTGGATTATCATTAACCTATTAATATCACATTCAAGCCCAAATAACACACAAACATTCTTTGTGAAGCGTCAATAGCAAAATGGTTTAGGGTACGGCCTGCGAATCGTAAGGTCGTGGTTTCGAATCCACCATTCGACTATTGCCGTGAACCATATCATAGCACAAGCTTAAGCTTAGTTGGAATGGTTAACAAGATTGTTAGTAATATTTGTGAAAAAAAAGAAACATTCCTAGCTTTCTTTTTTTTAATAAAAAAAATGATACTATTTTTAGGGAGTTCCTCCCTGGTCTATCTTGGGAAGGTCCTATGCAAACAATATGTACCAAATCCTTGCAAACAAAATAGAATCGAAATCAGTTCATAAATGACCGTGCCACGAATGCAAATATGAATGCAAACATTAAAATAAAAAAAACAAGGAATAGCTAAGAAGTTGGTCGACACATCTGGTGACCAGAGGGCTGTCTTATACCTTGCACAGAGGCGAAGCATTGCCATACAACTTGGCAATGTTACCAGCATTCTGGGCACGCTGTCATGCGACGACGGTTTGTCACAGTTATATTTTTTGTAAAGTATCAGTATCAGACAAATTGAAAATCTTTTTTTAATTTGGTTGAAAAATATCGCTATCCGTATACATCATTCTTATTAGCATTTCAACCATTTTATCTATGACTTTTTTTCGAGTCTAGCGAATTATAATACCATATTATGTACATATTAAAACCAATCTCGATGATATTCTAGTGTACGAGAACGTATGCTATGTAGGGATGTTCATGCCAAAAATATATCGATATATTATATCATGAGGTTATATCGATATTTTTCATATATCGAAATTTGTTTATAATTAATTAGCGCTTAATATTAAATATTAGAAAAGTGTTGTACTAATAGAGTACTCGGCGCGTAAATGAGAGGTTCTCGCTTCGGATACCAGTCCAGACTATTTGATTTAATTCTGCTAGCAATACAGACTACATGCATCGATTATAATATTTATACAACGAGTCCTGCCATCGTCAAGAGTAGGAGTGTAGTAACATACTACGCTACAATCTTCGTACTATCTATAGTCGTATCAACTAAGGATTTTATTTTATTCAAGTTGACAACCACAAATAAAAGAATGAATGAAATGCTTTTTTATTTAATTTCTTACGATATTTCGTACATCCGATGAAATATATCGATATTAGATAATTCGATAGTATCAGATTGAAGCGATATATCGCATCCATATTACGATATTTTATGTAATATCGATATATATCATGCACTCCTAATGCTATGCTTATCATTGTACCCGTGCGTCAGAGCTACGCGTTTTTTCCTGTATAATCGTGTTTTTCAGAGGATACTTATACTTATATAGATAAAAACCTAATAGTTAATGATTAAAAACGTCTCATTTTTAAAAAAAATCTCACATAACAAGTGGAAATATCGACTTCAAATCGAATCAAAGCTGACGCATCGAACGTTAAACGCTGTTACGCGCAGATGCTTTTGTTTCCGAAGTATATTATACGAGTACGAAGGTCAAGACCTTTGAATCCAACAATCAATCATCTACTACCATAAGTTTAAGCTTAGCTGGAAAACTAATCAAGAATTTTCAAATTCAATTAAACGTTAAACGCTATTTATTACACGCGGATATCCTCTTTTATTTTATCATAACATCAACAGAAATATCATAGTGATATTACGAAATTCATGGCACCATTATTTGCCATTGAGTTTTCATTGTGAAACCAATGTATTGCAGTCATATCAATTATCCTTCAATCATGCTGTAATTATATTTATGATGAAATATGTTTTTTTTTCGATTTTACCGACATAATAATAAAAAAAACTGTCGTAAATCTTGTAAACGTAGTTGAAAAAATTAATTAACTCCAGATTTTACCTAATTACCTTCGATCATGTTATTCCATCGATTCGGGATTCCTGGCCTTAACCTAGTAACTTCACTATCATCGTATTTCAAATTACGGGATCAATTTAGCAACGCCATCTACTGAAGTATACTTTGTATACCCTTTACCCGCATTTTCTAGAAATGAAAGCTAGCTAGATCGATTTATCGCCCCCGAAATCTCCTGCATGCAAAATGTAATGAAAATCGTTGAAGCCGTTTCCGAGATATATATATAGAGAACTAAAATAGTGTTCATCTATACTAGCGGCCCGTCCCGGCTTCGCACGTCTAATTAGGTTTTAGGTTTTAGAAACTTTATTCCCACTTTAGACATGACAGGTCACTTACATGAGAACAATAAACAATTATTATTATATAACAATAAGTTCGCTGTCACACGGAAGAAGGAGTCACCTAACGCATTCATTTACTTGGAGACGATTAGCTATCGTTGAGGAATTTAGCAAGTTGCATTTTGAATGCGCCAAGTTTGAATACCCTCTTGACTGGTATTTTGTTGTACAGTTGTGGTCTTTCAAATTAACATACTATATACGCGGAAAAAAGTTACGATTCAACCGCTGCCAAACTTCAGGTTCACCCGCTGGGCTAAACGTCTGAAAATGTCAACAAAATCGGTCCTTTTATAAATGTATATATATATACTCGTAATACTAATTATTACTTACATAATGCCTCTCTCGACGGTCATGTCAAGGTAATTAAGCACCGGCTTATAATCTGGCTTGTTCTGTCTGCCATAGTATTTGTAGGCGCGTTCCACGACAACGGCAGCGGGACGCGCCGCCATCTTGGAATTTGCTTCACGTAAGCCTTAGTGTGATCGCATCTTTTATTTAATCTGTGGACAAAATTGACGTTAGAGTTATGGGTTATGGTTTGTGTTTAATATTAATATATTGGCCATTGTGTAGTCTTGGTCGAACATGTGCGAAGAAACAATTTATCACGGACATTATGGCGTCATAACTTAAGTTAAAATATACTTAAATCGCTTAAGTAGCAAAACAATAACTATAATCGCAAGGTTAAAGTTACAATCTATATATATCCCAATATAAGGAACTCGTCTGCCGCGCGACCCTGGTACGGATTGGTAAACTTCACATGTCGTAAAAAAAAATTGCTAAGAAATGCAGGTTTTTTCACGATGTATTCCTTCACCGTCATGGTAAATCAGTTCATATAGTTACAACAGTAACAGTACAGCGTGCTATACGCTAGCAACCCGAGTTCGTACCTCGGTCCCGGCGCACCGATGAAATTTTGTAAAGTTCCCATCTGAAGTTTCGGGTGCCTCCTAGATATAGGTGGTATCGGGAAAATGAAATACCCGACACGAACAAATACCACAAGGCCGGAGAGCTATTAAACACTCCTCAGTACTGGCATGTAGCCGATGAGGTTAATGTAAAGTAAATTATTATAAATAATTACCGACCGAATCGTGGTTCGGCCCTATCGAGCATCAACGGATCGGAATGCGATAAGAGTATCCCAAGCTGAGGTTCCTTCTCAGGGGCCCATGCACACGGTACTCGAATTAAAGACTCAAGCTGAACGACCTAAGCTGTACCTCTCAGTTCCGGTGAAAATGTTGCGGTTAGCTTCTTTGGCCAATCAGCGAAGGATCGTCAAAACAACAATCTCACAGTACATACAGAATCTGACATAAATATACTCGTATATAACGACATATAAATATCGCTGTTCATCGCGTGAACTTTTTGTTTCTCTATGAGAGTTAAAGTGTTAGATTAAATCTATCAAGGCAATTGTTCCTATATTATTTATGTTTTACTAGAAAAAACCTTCGTCTATTGTGTTTTCTTTACTAAATTGATAACGGCTCGTCATTAATTACAATTGCACGTTGCCGAGTAGAGGAAATGACTTGTGAATTGACGGTTAGTTATAGGTTACAGAAAATCCTTGTCAGCCCTGTAGTTCTGGGCTCTCAAGAATAAGACTACGGTATCCCCTGCCTGTCGTACAAGGTGACTAAAAAGGACCTCGGGTTCACTGGGCGACAAGGATGGGGGCCTGCGTCGTCCACCAAAGTGGACCCGGGAAGAAGGCGACATCGGCTGGCCCGTGTCGCCTTGCGCTGCGAGGGTACAGGGGAGAAGGGAGTAACCTCCCCCCCGGGACGTGCTCTCCTTGAGCACAGTGCAGAGGGGCTCCGGTGCGTTCCACGTGAGATCCCGGAGCCCCTCGTCATGCACCGAGGAAAGGGCCACCGGGGAGGTTTTAGTGGGTAAGATCCCCACATAACCGCCGCCTTCCTCCCAGAAGGCGGGGTATCTTTGTGAAGATTTCCTCCCCGTCAAAAAAAAAAAAAGCTCTGTCTCTAGCCGTGTGTAATAACTTGTAGGTCTTGTGAAAGAAATAATCCAATAACTAATACACTCGGTTTATTCAGACAGCGTAACGTTGTACAAAAAAATATTTTAATGTATACCGTCACAACTGCGCGTCCTCACAATCTTAATACAAAATTAATTAGAAGACAGATTACGAACTTATAAAGTTAAATTATTGTTTACAATGCCAAGTTCATGTGACGATCAACTAAATTATTAATTATGAATTAAAGATACAATAAGGTTTAGGTAAATCACAAGATATCATTGGAAGTAGTTATTATGCATAACAATCGCTGGGTGTCATGTGTTGCCAGCTAACACGTGAGTTTAATTTTATAATGCAATGCTCCTCAACTTAAATGTCGGTTCTTTTACTCTAGAAGCCTTTGCTTCCACCTTATACGGACGGCTAAGGAAAGGAACTCTCTGCTGCGATCAGTATTTCCGTACGGGTACAATCTCGACACCTTTAAGTCCAATGTGAACAGGCACTTTATAGGCTCACGTGCTCCATCATAGGCTTCATCTTCGCCTTCCATCAAGCGAGATAGAAGAGAAACGTGAGCCTATTTAGTATTAAAAAAAAGAAGCAACACATGGCAACATTTATTTACATCTAATAAAATATGAAGCAACATTTAAAGTTGTCCCTGGTCTGCTATTTACCAGCGACGGTTCATTATGAAACCGATCTACTACAGTCATATCAATTATCAAAGCATGTATGTTATTACATGCTTACCGTGTGACGTATTTGGAACAAAAAACAAAGTAATTTGATACACACGACTTGCGTGCCAGTAATACGCCATCGGTAAACCATAGTGGCGTTAGTAAATATCGTCCATTAAGGTTTCAATTAACGTTCATTTTCACCAGATGTTAAGTGGTTATAGTCGAAAGATGGTACGCGCTAGTTTAGTAAGTGCCTATTCACTCTACTCTTGAAGGCTCCCACGTCGTACTTGGACGGGAAGACTGACGCCGGCAACTTGTTCCACTCCTTTGCTGTACGCACGATGTACGATGATTTCGATGAATCGCTTCGATCGGACGGAACATTGACTATGAAAGGGTGGAGATCCGCCGAGTGTCTGAACGTCCGAAGGTAGAATGGGGATGGGGAAACTTGTGTAATTCCTGTGTACACTCTCCAAAATGTAATCTGTAAAACACCGAAAGGCTAACCACCTTGCGCCGGTGCTATCTAAATGTAGATCTTGGTCACCTATCAACTTTTTGGCCCGCCTCTCCATGGAATCCAGTGCCGCGAGTTCATAATATCATATCATAATTTTTGAACCGATTGTGTATTATATATGTCATTTGAATTTTTGTTTTAATTGAAAAGATTTGGGATTAGGTCATACATCAATTTTGTTGGCATAGGACTTTGGATTCCGAAGATGTTTTTTTTTTTTTGTTAACGAGGAGGAAATCTTCAGAAAGATACCCCGCCTTCTGGGGAAGGCGGCGGTTATGTGGGTTTTACCCACTAAAACCTCCCCGGTGGCCCTTCCTCGGTGCATGGTGAGGGGCTCCGGGATCTCCAGTGGAACGCACCGGAGCCCCTCTGCACTGTGCTCAAGGAGAAGAGTCCGGGGAGGTTACTCCCTCCCACCAACCCTCGCAGTGCAAGGCGACACGGGCCAGCCGATGTCGCCTTCTTCCCGGGTCCACCTCGGCGGACGACAAAGGCCCCACCCTTGTCGCCCAATGAACCAGGCCCTTTTAGTCGCCTTCTACGACAGGCAGGGGATACCGTAGTCTTATTCTTGAGAGCCCAGAACTACAGGGTTGCGGGCCGGTCTGCCACCGGCCCGCCTGCGCCATCTCCGAACTAAGATGTACCAGAGAACTAATTCGAAAAAGTACAATTGTTTACTGAGATATTGGTTGGTTTATAACAGTCCAAGACTAGGTAAGAAGTCTTTAAGAACACGAAAGAGAATACAGGCGCCAGAACTTGCAAAATAACATCGGAAATAAAAGACAGCAACCATCAGTACCTACGCGTGGTTTAATGTTGGCACCGTCATGTTTGATTTGATTTGAATTTGATTGTTTTTGTTCATAAATAATCTTGTCTACTATACATATCTACACATATCATTTTTTGGACGAACTCTCACAGTTGGCACAGAGAAGCTGGCCTTTACTGCTTCACCGGATTTGAGAGGTGGCATAGCTCTTAGGTCGCTTAGCCTGAACCTCTATTAGGTGGTAACTCGACACAAAGGTCCCCCTGGTGAGGGGTAACCTCGGCGGACGGTTACCATTATTGCGCGTTAGCAGTCCGATCCGAGGGCGCCCGGAGAGGCCGAACCACGACTCGGTCGGTAGCTATTTTATTAACGAAATCTACTGGGACAATCTAAGCTAAACTAACTTATATGCCGCTTCGGGAAGCGTTAGCGCTGGGAGAAGAAGTGGCCGAAGAAACTCCAGCAACGCTCCTAATCCTATCGAGGGGTGGGGTTTTCCCATATAATACTTGTATCGCGCAAGGATTATTCGCAACCCCCGACGGTCGCGGATGGACGCTTTGTAGATTTGTAAAGATCTAAAGACACATATCAATACGTTTCATGCAAAATATCACACAGAAAGGGGGTCGCATCGCACCGGAGACAGAAAACCTGTCGGACTGTCCCACAAAACTCTTTCCTGTACTCACACATAAGCGATGTGTTTACTTATCCGAGTTTATTGACTTTGCATGTGTGCGTTACGGATTATTCGCGATTGCCCACTTGTTATTAAATGTCGACACAAGAGATTTATTTAATTTTTTTCTAACGGAAAAGAGAAATTTTAATGGCAATGACGGTATGAAGATTTGTTTTAAATAATGTTAACAATTTTTTTTTCACAAATATGAGACTTAGACATTTTGTTTATTGTAATCATAAAATACAAACATATTAGAGACAAAATATAATACACATTAAAAAAAGAGAAACAAACAAAATACAATTAAAGGAACTGGACACCGACTCAGTATTTGCTGTCGCAAGAATGCGATATGGCTGATTCTCCCCAATGCCCACCTATCATTCTTGATTCCAACTAAGCTCAAGGTTATACTAAGAGATGGTTCGCGTCACATGTCGAATGTTGGATTCGAACCTACGATCTTACGATACGAGCATTGGGTTCAGCGGCCACAAGGGTGGGATATTGTCGCCGCAAAATTTGCCCCAAGTTGCCTTGTTGCCTGACCCTCGTTGTCTAGAGGAACTTCTCCCTGAGACATGCTTCGGCCCAGTGCAAAAGAGCATCGTTGGCCGCTTCAAGACGCACCGAGGATAGCCACAGGAAGGGTTTAAGCAAGTGGAAATTTCACAAAATCGTCGCCTTCCTACTAGGCTATCTGTGGTTTAATCATTCTTAAAACAAAGAGCAAATCAAATACCTGATTAAAATGATCTATGGGATTTTAACTTTAATTAGATATTGAATTTATTGACGTCTTAGCGAAGCTAGTTTGTGTCGGCGGCATTGGAAGTGGCAGAGTCTCTTGACGCAACTGCGTTACGTGGGATCTCGGATGACCGGAACAGCGCGGTGTGAGCCAACCTTTCGATTACGTCACGCGGCCTCGCGTCGGGCCGGCGAAATTGTCTACGCAAGTGGGTAACGACCTTTATAATTTGAATTATGGACTGATAAGTAAATGTATTAACATTCAGTGTAAATACCATAATTTATTACCATATTTTAGAATACAACAAAAAATACCGACCCGTATAGCAGTGCCTTTTTTGTTCACGCGGGGGAATCTTTTTATAGACCATCCTCCGGTACCCTGGGTGGGCCCGGAGGGATGTGTGGGACTCGGCCTGGGCAGCCCCTACCTACTAAACCTACCGCGAATGGCATCAGCCGTTATGAGCGGGGTGCCCCGGATCTGTCAGCTACAGGACAAAAAAATGTGGAACGCTTCACGATTTTGCGTGTCATCCTTGCGCAGGGGCCATGCTAATCTTCTCTGTATCGTTCCAATTTTAGTTTATGTACTGCCGAAGCAATAACATAGCAGTGATAGCCTAGCTCAGCTGTTTTAATAATTAGATGGTAGAGCGTTTGAATCCTAGTCGGGTTTTTTGTAAATCACCTGATAAATTGTCCTAACGAGCTCGGTGAAAAACGGACAATTATGTCTACTCCGCTTATGTTAAGACGTGACGTTATTTTTTATTTTATTGCACGTAGACCTATACCATTGGAGGCGAATGCTACGAATACCGTGGACTGCCAACCGCACAAATGTACATATAAATGAGCATATAATGCGTAGAGGGGATGGCAACCTTGAAAAGCTGGTCATCGTAGTCAATACAGAAGGCAAGAGAAACAAGAAGCTAGTCGTGAACACGATGGTCTGACCAAGTAAAAGATGCCATCTACTCTCCTAATCTCTACCAGCGAGGACTGCCTCGAACCGAAGCCGATGGAGGCAGATTGTTTACTTGAGGGGCTCTAGTGACCACGTTCCACAGAAATGAGGCAACGACTAAGAAGAGAAGAAAACTATACTTTCCATTATTTTTTGCATCAAGTAATTCATTTTTTCATTGAGGAACCTATGCTGTTGAGCTAAGAAGCTGGCCGCTACAGTTTCACTAATATTTATTTTTACAAGGAAGTAACAATATTGCATTGCAATATGTAAACTTTTTTAATTTCTGATTTTAATTTAGGATTCTAGAACATAAAAATTGTCTAAGCAGTTTATGTTCTAGAATCCTTGTAAAAAGTCCTATAGGACATAGACTGGTGTTGAAGCTGGCCGCAACAGTTTCACCGCAATTTTTGAGGCGTCAGAGCTCTTAGGTCGATTAGTCTTAAACTTTCTTAGAAGCAATTTGGTGCAAAGGGGTAATAGTGATTGAGCAGGAATTCGATATTTCCGGTTGTTTATACGATAAATCCATAAAAAATCGCCTATTGACCTCTCAGATATTTAATCAAATTCCTACTGATATCGATAAAACGGTTGTAGTCGAGATGTGTCCTCGTTTTAAATCTGCTCACTTCACCTTGGTTGATTGATGATGATAATTTACCAATAACAAATTAAGGAATAAATATTAGATTTACAAAAATCATGAAATGAATTTTGATGACTGAATGAACTATATTTTTTCAGATGAGTAGTCAACAATATGTTGGAGACGAAAACAAGAATATGACGTTTATTTTTTCAAATGATTAATCAACAATATGTTGTATACTAAAAGAAAAATATAACGTTTATTTTTTCAAATGCGTAGTCAACAATATGTTGTATACTAAAAGAAAAATATAACGTTTATTTTTTCAAATGCGTAGTCAACAATATGTTGTATACTAAAAGAAAAATATAACGTTTATTTTTTCAAATGCGTAGTCAACAATATGTTGTATACTAAAACAAATATATGACCTTCATTTTTTCAGATTAGTAGTCAATAATATGTTGTTCTGATTGTAGGTTTTGTAGGTCAGAAAGTGTTACCGCAAATAAGTGGTACCCTAGAACTTGCGTTTTGGGTCTTTGGCACAGTATGTATCTATGTCATAGAAGGCATTCATTTTATATGGCTGCTCTCCGTTCACTTAAGATTTAAATAATACACTGTCATATTTAGTTTAGGGTACAGTCTTGGGAAAAGTAAGGTCGGAGATTGAGCCTTCATATCCAAACGCAAGCTTATTTGGAATCATCTCTTGTCTCTTATGACAGATCGATCCCCGCAAGATATCAACAAGATACCACGCCTTCTGGGGCGAAGGCGGCGGTTATGTGGCGTTTTACCCATTAAAACCTCTCCGGCGATGCATGGTGAGGAGCTCCGGGATCTCCAGAGGAACGCACCGGAGACCCTCTACACCGTGCTCTTAGCAGAGCACATCCCGGAGGGTTACTCCTTTCCTCCATGTTCCCTCGCAGAGCAAGGCGACACGGGCCTGCCGATGTCGCCTTCTTCCCGGGTCCACCTTGGCGGCTGACAAAGGCCCCCACCCTTGTCGACCAGTGATTCCGAGGCCCTTTTCAGTCGCCTTCTACGACAGGCAGGGGATACCATACGATAGAGAACATCCCAACGTAACATGACCATTTCCGAGAAACGGCGGCGGTACAGGACGACACCTCCACAAGATCATATCGAAGAGCAATTTGCTGGTTAATATATATTAAAGAGAAAGTGTGTGGGAACCTATGCTCCGAAACGGCTGGACCGATTTTAATGAAACTTTCAGAGAATCTTCAGATCGATCTGGCGAGTAATCCTGTAAAGTTTGGTGAAGATCGGAGCACTCCTCTATTTGAACTGTCAAATACAGCTTTTATTTACTTTGATGATATTCTATTATGGTTTTATAACCCAAATTTGTATTGACATATGCATTGTGTATAAACCATATTGCTGTACAATGGACTATATTAAAGTATAATATAGCATACTGTAGCATGTTAAAGATAATAATAAGGATTTTGAAGTATTCAAGGTAAGTTTTAGCGCCGCTAATGTATCCGTTTACTGATGCTTCTGATATGTACATGGGTGTAGGTAATGATCTTCACCCGCTCGAGAAGAGAATGAATACGTAGAGAAATGAATAATTTAATATATTGTGAGAGTTAAATTAAATATTTAATGATGTAACTTTATTGTTTTAACAAAATATAACATAAACTAGCCCGGCGAAGCGGGCTGAGTACGCTAGTTATTGATAAAGTAATGTGTCTTGTTGGTAAGATCGTAAATATTATTCATATTTCATCATTATGTAATACGTATCTGAAATAATTTCCAAAAAAAAAGAAATACCAAACAAAGCTCAGTCATCCAGGCTATAATTATAATGTAAAAAGAGGTCAGATAATTCATTATTTGTCTAATAACATAATTATGAATTGAATCTGAAAACCGTTACCGTATATAATATGACATTACAAATTCATCTGTCGTAGGTTCATGAGGTTTATTGTTCTGTTACATAACTTTATGGACTGACAAGCCTAATTTTATGTGTAAATTGTGAAGCAACACCAACGACCTTTACATAGCAGCTGTTATTACAAATGTAATGTGAAATAGGAAGACAAAGTTATACCCTATGTTTGAGTGAGCGTTATGTGCCAGGTTTAAGACCCAGGAGAGAACGCTAGAAGCTATAGTATAGTAGTATAGTCTGTCGGATGTTCTAGAGCAGTGATTATCAACCTTTTTCTGTTGCGGCACATATATAACAATTTCAAAATTTGGCGGCACACAAAGAAAAAGATAAAAATTATTTACTTACTACAACACACTGCATAAATAGTTTATGACAAAATTTTTAAATATACGAAATAATGATATATATTCATGGTAAAAATATTTTTCTTTTTAAATTATATAATTTAATAATATTAACATTATTATAAAATTATTATTATTATTAAAGTAAAGATATAAAACCTTTTTTCTTTTTGGTATTTTTATAATTTGAAATGTAAAATGTCACTGTAATATAATGTGTAATTTACATATAATAGATAGAATTGGAATACGGACATTAAATGTTGTTTCTCTAAATATTATAAAGAAACGCAGTTTTGTCTTTTATTTCAAACAAACATAAAGACATTATTATATATATTTGAAAAATTTGGCGGCACACAAAAGTGCCGCGGTACAGTGGTTGAGAATCACTGTTTTAGAGCGACGGTGATCACTTCAGATCAGATGAACCGTAAGCTTGTTTGCCCATTTTTTATAAATAATCCTACTAATATTATAAAGGCGAAACTTTGTAAGAATGTGTGAATGTATGGATGTTAACTTGTGGTTCTTTCATTCAAAATGACTTAATGGATTTTGATGAAACTTCACAGTAATATAGGTCATACATCGGACTAACACATAGGCTATAATTTATAAATATTAGCGCACCCAGCCCGCTTCGTCGGGCTAAATTTTGATTTATATTATTTAAACAATATATCATTAAATATTTAATTTAACTCTCACAATGTATTAAATTATTAATTTCTCTCCGTATTCATTCTCTTCTCGAGCGGGTGAAGATCATTACCTACACCCATGTACATATCAGTAAATACAATATCATTCTTATCATTTATACAAAAACATATCGGGCTTCAGGTAATGTCAGAAATAAAAATACGACGTATGACTTAGCGAAAAGAATCTTCAAAAAACCCGGGGGAAAGAGTCAAACCACAAAACAGTCACAAAAGGTAATCGACATCTAAGCGTGATCCTTGAAGCTAAAAAAACGTATAAAATATATACCAGGTAGGAAAGAAGTTCCTTCTAATAATATACAAGCAACATAATTAAAAAAAATTGCTTTATTTTATATACAGTTAGTTACAGCCTTTATATATATACGAGTAATATATGTCCCGCTGTTGGGCGCAGGTCTTCTCTGTAAAGAGAGTATAAGGGCATAGTCCGCCACGCGGGCCTAAGTGCGGATTGGCAGACTTCACATTCCTTAGAATATTTTTCTGAGACATGTGAGTTTCCTGGCGAGTGCGTGGTAAATCAGCAAATAAAATTGCTACAACAAATTTATTGGTGCCGGGGATCGAACTCGGGTTGCTAGCGTACTGTGCAACTTAAGCCGAACGCCCGGACACTGAGCTACCACGGCCTATACATAAAATACAGGCTTTCTCGTAATTCAATGTCTAACAGTGAGTAAATGGTAGTGGTTGACTATATGATAGTCGCGACAAGAATAAAAAAAACCCACGTCATTTATTTCTATGAATAATTGCATATTCGGAGTATTGGGAATCCACATCTTATGCGTCAAGATAATTCATTTTTTATTTAGGATAATAATATGATGAAAAATAAACATCTATCATTAACTTCTACAAAATATTTTTTTAATCAAAAAGTTACCATACATGATCTAATTCCCCCATCCCGTGTCTACCATCGGACTTCTAGACGCACTGCGGGATTTCATCCTTTTGTTGTGAACATCCCTCAAACCCGAACGAAGCGATTTGCTTCGTCTTTCATTCTTCGTACAGCAAAGGACTGGAATAGTTTGCCCGCGTCTGTCTTTCCTTCCGATTACAATGTGGGTATTTTCAAGAGTAGAGTGAATAGGCATTTACTAAGCTAGTGCGCCTTACCATCCAGGACTGCATTTCCACTTAACATCAGGTGGGATCGTAGTCAAGCACTTGCTTAGAAATTATAAAAAAAAATACAATGTCGAAAGTATGTATTTTGAAATAACGAATATTTGCGCCAACATTTTAAATTACTTGACACTATGGTTACCATTTTTTTCTTATAGAATAGTCATAACAAATATTTTTTAAATTTTATTGTAACATAACTGGTTTTAATTGTACTTGTGGTCGGTAGAGTTTTCTGTGCTTCCTATTTAAAATATCCGTGAGCCAAAACTAGCGTATTAGTCGTCATATAAAAAAATGACATGGATTTTTTTATTATTTTTGTGCCTTGACAAAACATCATACAGTCATGTCATACAGTCCATGACCTATGGTGAAGAGACTTGGACTCTGAACGTTGGGCTGGTCCACAAGCTGAAAGTCGCACAACGAGTGGTAGAAAGAGCTATGCTCGGCATTGAATTTTTGAGAAGGGATTGATTTTTTTTTTAAAACAAACTTTTTTTTTTGTTTACGAGGAGGAAATCTTCAAAAAGATACCCCGCCTTCTGGGGGGAAGGCGGCGGTTATGTGAGGTTTTTACCCACTAAAACCTCCCCGGTGGCCCTTTCCTCGGTGCATGATGAGGGGCTCCGGGATCTCCAGAGGAACGCACCGGAGCCCCTCTGCACTGTGCTCAAGGAGAGCACGTCCCGAGGGAGGTTACTCCCTCGCCCCTCTGCCCTCGCAGTGCAAGGCGACACGGGCCAGCCGATGTCGCCTTCTTCCCGGTCCACCTTGGTGGACGACAAAGGCCCCACCCTTGTCGCCCAGTGAACCCGAGGCCCCTTTAGTCGCCTTCTACGACAGGCAGGGGATACCGTAGTCTTATTCTTAAGAGCCCAGAACTACAGGGCTGCGGGCCGGTCTGCCACCGGCCCGCCTGCCTCCGAACAGGATCGGCCCTCTCCCGATCCCGTTCGGCGGTCTCCTTCTGCGTCATTACTGACTCACAGAAGAAGACCAGCGCCTTCCATTTAGATTTCCCCTCCAGTGCAGTCGCTACTGTCGCCGGCGGGGAGAGGTCTTGCCCGATCTGCTGGATTTCTTTTTTTTTTTCAGAAATATTACTAAAATTCTTATTAATCATTTCAACTAACGTTAAGCTTGTGCTAGGAGATTGTTCCGGAAACCGAAACGAATTATTAATTATTTATTACTTCAACATTTTAATAGCTTTAATAGTAAGGTTTGTTAAACTTAACCATAGAATAACGGTTTTTTGTCTTACCGTTAGCCGCCTTAGATATTTAATGATTAACAGCTCACGTATTAGTCGTTCCAGAAAAATAGAGGTTATCGTGATATTAGCTTTAGTATGTACGAAATAGGATTCGTAATACTGTTGGCAAAGTTATGAACAGATTAACTCTAAGTTAAGGTCACAGTTGCGAATACAGTATTTCCGGTTGTAGCCAAGTGTCATTAATTTGACATTTCCGATGTCAGATTTTGATTTACGTTACAAAATGTTTTCGTTTATAGGCCTTATTATGTACATAAATTATTATTTAAATTAACTGTTTTAATTATGTAGATAATAATCTGAAATATAAAACGAACTTTAATCTATAATGATCATCCGTGAAATAGCAACCGACCGAGCCATGGTTCGGGCCTCTCGGGCGTCCTAGGATCGGAATGCTTACGCGTAACATAGTAACCGTCCAAGCAGAGCTTACCCCTCACCGGGGGGACCCTTGTGTCAAGTTACTAGCGATAGAGGTTCAGGCTAAGCGACCTGAGAGCTATGCCACCTTTCAATCCCGTGTAGCAGTCAAGGCCAGCTTCTCTGGCCAATTTGTGTAGTTCGTCATAAAAAAATCTATAATGATATAGCAGAGTAGCTAAGCACATAGCTCGCCGCCAACCGGACAGCCTTGAAAAGCTAATCTTGGTTGGCTGTGTCGAGGGAAGAAAAAGCAGAGGCGGAGCGCCAACTAGATGGACAGACCATATTACAGTAGTCACCGAACTAAAACTCCAGGCAGATCAACCACATGGCCCAAAATGGAAAAGTGTGGGGAGTGCTGGTTAATAGCAGCTCTTTTGGTGGTCACGACCCTCAACGCTGATGAAACGACAAAGAAGAAGATATGATGGAGCGTAAATAATGGTAATAAAACGTTTTAAAAATATGATCTTTTTTATTCAAGATCGATCCCTTCCGTCCCTTCATCAAATGTGTTATGATTACTGTCGTCTGTCTAAAAAATAAATAAATTAATAAAGAATCACAATTCTCACCATTCTGACTAATGAGTCTGAATACTACAACTTAAAAACATGGGAATGAATTTATGACGTAAGAAATTTCGGTTGATTTCCTGCCATTTCACATTTTTTTTTCCATCTAGGTTAATTATGACCTTTTTTTGTGTTGACGGGGAGGAAATCGTCGAGTCGTGTGGGTACTGGTTTTGATCTTTTTTTAAACTTAATTGAACGCTTGAGACTGTGGCCATTCTTGAGATATATATATAAATATATATATATATATATATATATATATATATATATATATATATATATATATATATATATATATATATATATATATATATATATATATATATATATATATATATATATATATATATATATATATATATATATATATATATATATATATATATATATATATATATATATATATATATATATATATATATATATATATATATATATATATATATATATATATATATATATATATATATATATATATATATATATATATATATATATATATATATATATATATATATATATATATATATATATATATATATATATATATATATATATATATATATATATATATATATATATATATATATATATATATATATATATATATATATATATATATATATATATATATATATATATATATATATATATATATATATATATATATATATATATATATATATATATATATATATATATATATATATATATATATATATATATATATATATATATATATATATATATATATATATATATATATATATATATATATATATATATATATATATATATATATATATATATATATATATATATATATATATATATATATATATATATATATATATATATATATATATATATATATATATATATATATATATATATATATATATATATATATATATATATATATATATATATATATATATATATATATATATATATATATATATATATATATATATATATATATATATATATATATATATATATATATATATATATATATATATATATATATATATATATATATATATATATATATATATATATATATATATATATATATATATATATATATATATATATATATATATATATATATATATATATATATATATATATATATATATATATATATATATATATATATATATATATATATATATATATATATATATATATATATATATATATATATATATATATATATATATATATATATATATATATATATATATATATATATATATATATATATATATATATATATATATATATATATATATATATATATATATATATATATATATATATATATATATATATATATATATATATATATATATATATATATATATATATATATATATATATATATATATATATATATATATATATATATATATATATATATATATATATATATATATATATATATATATATATATATATATATATATATATATATATATATATATATATATATATATATATATATATATATATATATATATATATATATATATATATATATATATATATATATATATATATATATATATATATATATATATATATATATATATATATATATATATATATATATATATATATATATATATTTAAGTTGACTGACTCACATAATGCTGTTTAGCATTTTGACTGGCAAGCGCGGGGTAGGACGTCCACCCGTAAGGTGATCAGACGACCTTATAATGGACGCAGATGTATGCAAGCCGCTTACATTTGGAACATTTGGATCCTTGTGTCGAGTTACTAGCGATAAAGGTTCAGGCTATGCGACCTGAGAGCTATGCCACCTCAATCCGGTGTAGCAGTCAAGGCCAGCTTCTCTGGCCAATTTGTGTAGTTCGTCATAAAAAAATCTATAATGATATAGCAGAGTAGCTAAGCACATAGCTCGCCAACCGGACAGCCTTGAAAAGCTAACCTTGGTTGGCTGTGTCGAGGGAAGAAAAAGCAGAGACGGAGCGCCAACTAGATGGACAGACTATATTACAGTAGTCACCGAACTAAAACTCCAGGCAGATCCACCACATGGCCCAAAATGGAAAAGTGTGGGGAGTGCTGGTTAATAGCAGCTCTTTTGGTGGTCACGACCCTCAGCGTTGAGGAAACGACAAAGAAGAAGATATGATGGAGCGTAAATAATGATAACAAAACGTTTTAAAATATGATTTTTTTTATTCAAGATCGATCCTTTCCGTCCCATCATCAAATGTGTTATGATTACTGTCGTCTGTCTAAAAAATAAATTAATTAATAAAGAATCACAATTCTCACCAGTCTGACTAATGAGTCTGAATATTACAACTTAAAAACTTGGAAATGAATTTATGACGTAAGAAATTTCGGTTGATTTCCTGCCATTTCACATTTTTTTTTCCATCTAGGTTAATTATGACCTTTTTTTGTGTTGACGGGGAGGAAATCGTCGTCGTGTGGGTACTGGTTTTGATCTTTTTTGTAACTTAATTGAACGCTTGAGATTATGGCCATTCATGAGATATATATATATATATATATTTACGTATGTAACTTAACTTTCATATTAATAGAATATTACCAGTTCTTATATAATTAGTCTATTAGGTCACTGCATACGCAACAATCGAATAATTCTCGTAGCAAATTACACTGTTTATTTTAATGAACAGTCAGCAATAAACCAATGACACTTCACAAAACGTGCAACACACGAAATGATATTACAAAATTATTTAACATTGATTATAAACAATTGAATACACAACCGCTCCAGTGGTTTTAAGAATATTGACTGACGTATTGACGTATCTTGTCATCATGCTGACGTCAAAGGATGTTAACTTGGAGAGTAGCCACTGGCTCCCTAAATGTGGACATGTTACGTAATGGTTAAACTCAGGCTTAAGACTGACTGACTCACATAATGCTGTTTAGCATTTTTGACTGGCAAGCGCGGGGCAGGACGTCCACCCGTAAGGTGATCAGACGACCTTATAATGGACGCAGATGTATGCAAGCCGCTTACATTTGGAACATTTGGAT
The DNA here is from genome assembly GCA_029286785.1 of Meandrusa payeni. NCBI lineage: Eukaryota > Metazoa > Arthropoda > Insecta > Lepidoptera > Papilionidae > Meandrusa > Meandrusa payeni. The sequence goes on from JAGSMX010000023.1 coordinate 7,083,624, forward strand.
CCTTGTGTCGAGTTACTAGCGATAAAGGTTCAGGCTATGCGACCTAAGAGCTATGCCACCTCTCAATCTGGTGTAGCAGTCAAGGCCAGCTTCTCTACCCAATCTGTGTAGTTCGTCATTAAAAAAAAAAAACGATAATTACCAGCGTCCCTGTACTCTAAATTAATTTCACCGAACGGTTCTGCAAGTGGTGGGCGACTGGGCAGAGAGTACCATCTCCGCGCACGCCCTGCGCTGCGTCCGACAGCTAGGGCTTAGCAATACCCACGTGGGGTGTACAGAGAAATAAAATTAAAAAAATATCGTCGCACCGTCATCGGTATGACCGATATATTACCGCGAAAAATGAATTGATCGGTATTCAACTATACCGAACACACACATCTAAAATCATATAATTATGTACATAGTGTTTTTTTTTGTGACCAACTACGCAGATGAGCCAGATAAGCTGACTGTTACTGCTTCACCGGATTAAGAGATGGCATAGCTCTTATATTTCTTACCCTAAACACAAAGGAAGAAAAAAATATACTTGTTTCTTTTTAAGATGGTTTAGAAAGACGACATTATGACGCATTTTAATGTTACTTTCTACAGCGTGTGAACCGCGATGATGTGCGGTTTGAGGTAAAACGGTGCTAATGTTCCAAAATGTATCCATAGTATTATATCTAATACTCCGAGTATTAGATATAATACTATGGACGTGATCATCCTCCTCCTCCTCCTTGCATCGTTTTCCTCATTGCTGAGGGTCGTGACCTCCACGAATTATGTGGCGGACGATCGCTTTCCACCTGTTGCGGTCTTTGGCGGTGTGAAATGCCTCGTGGACTCACCTGTCGGTGTTGGTGCTAATTTGATCTGTTCAACGCATAGGGCTCCTCCCTCTTGGTCGTTTTCCCTGTACTTTGCCTGTGACCAAGAGTGTTTCCAAGGTATCGGTTTTCCTGGCTATGTGACCGAAGAATTCGAAAACCCTACGGAGACAGACCATTGACAATTTGACAGTGACACCCACTTTCGGGAGAATTGACGCATTTGTGCGGTGGGCTGTCCAAGGTACTTGCAACATTCTCCTCCAGCACCACATCTCAAATGCGTCAATACGAGATCTATCTGCCTTCTTGAGGGTTCAAGTTTCCGCTCCGTATGTGAAAATTGGGAACACCACAGATCTCACCAGATCAATCTTGACGTGATCATAATGCTTGCGAAATGTGCTGCAATAAAAAAACGCCAAACCCGATATAGCAGTTATTAGCCGAATGAATGTAAATTTAGTTAAAGATTTTTTTTAAGTCATAAGGTCATAAGATAAGTCACAAATATTGAATGATGATATTTTATTATTTTATAACCCAAATTTGTAATGACACATGCGTTGTGTATATTTATGTCATTATGAACGATATTGAAGTAAACATATTAGAGTATATTAAAAATATAAAGGAATGATTTTTTTTAAGTCATAAGGTCATAAGATAAGTCACAAATATTGAATGATGACATTTTATTATTTTATAACCCAAATTTGTATTGACACATGCGTTGTGTATATTTATGTCATTATGAACTATATTGAAGTAAACATATTAGAGTATATTAAAAATATAAAGGAATGATTTTTTTTTCTTGACGAACTACACAGATTGGCCAGAGAGGCTGGCGTTGACTGCTTCACTGGATTGAGAGGTGGCATAGCTCTTAGGTCGCTTAGCCTGAACCTCTATTGCTAGTAACTCGACACAAGGGTCCCCCCGGTGAGGGGTAACCTCGGCTTGGACGGTTACTATGTTACGCGTAAGCATTCCGATCCGAGGGTGCCCGAGAGGGCCGAACCACGACTCGGTCGGTTGCTAATGATGGAATGATATTGTATTTACTGACATGTACATGGGTGTAGGTAAGGGGGCGTCCATAAATTACGTGAGGTGTTTAAGGGGGGAAGGGGTCGTGTCAAATCTCATCTAATCTTACGTTGGAGAGAGGGGGGTCACGGCAAATATCACGCAATTTTTTTTCTGATTGAAACAAAAAAATATATACTATTTTGGTCCATTTAATCCAGATTGTACATGCTTAAGATTCAATCTTAAGCGTAATCGTAATACGATTAAGATCATCTACTAATTCTTTCGAAAGAAAATAACGTTATACATTTACTGACTGTCAAACCACCATATTTGTTTTATACCAAATAGCTCAATTTAATCTCAATTTACGGTACAGTGTACCCCGTCCTTTGTTTTCGCGTCACTGTCAGCCGAACGCGCGACTCAATGAACGAGAGCGTACGAGCTGAGTGGCAGCGACAAACGGACAGGTTCCAACCTGCTTTGTTTATTCTTGTAAATGTTTTACTCGACTCAGTGCATGCTCTTACTAAGTTAAAATTTGTTTTTTTTCTTTTTACAATAAAAATCCAACGCGTTTACGTAATAAACTCACATTTTGAAAAATCTCACGTGACATTGGGGGATGGGATTGAATAAAATCTCACGACATCTCACCAGAGAGGGAGGGAGGGGCAGACAATTAAAAAAAACACCTCACGTAATTTATGGACGCCCCCTAATTAACTTCACCCGCTCGAGAAATGACTAATTTAATATATTGTGAGAGTTAAATTAAATATTTAATAATTTAAGTTTATTGTTTAAATAAAATTTAGCTAAATGTAGCCCGGCGTTTTGAAAAATCTCTATTCGGACCGCATGCGGTTTGCGGGCCGCGGGTTACTCACGTCTGGTCTAATGCATCATAATGCCGGAAGGATCTAACAGTTACGGAAATGAGAACGTAAGACTATGGGACGTCGTCTGATTGCGTACAAGCATATTGCTTTATGTAATTTTAACAGCTAGTGAGTTGATCAAATTCGATGTAATTCACATTTTCTTCCTACCTTTTCTTAGGTGTTAGCTCTCTGTAATCTAGGAATAGTGACCGCACATAGATTCGAGTAGCGTAAGACGACCTCCCACCAGATAGACTCACGAACTTATAACGATAATCGGAAACGGCTGGATTTGGAAAATAATCGATTACTATAATTATCTATTTAAATTTAATTTTTTTTTAATTTAATTTTCTAAATTTTTTATTTGTAAAAAATCTTTTTTATATATATAAAAGAATGGTACCAATTTTTTTTTCACAAATATTTTTAACATTCTTGTTAACCAGCCGTTTAAGCATAAGCATGTACTACGAAATGGTTCAAGTCAATGATGAACGAATCAAGACGGATTCGAACCATCGACCTAACGTTGCGCATACTGTACACGAAAGTAAGCCGTAACACGTAAGCCATTAAGCTGTTAACGCTAAAAATAAATTAAAATCAGTTCATAAATTATAGACGTATTCAAAATCTACTCCTTTTCTCAAGTCGGTTGAAAATAATTAAGAAGCAATATCAGTATCTCAAAGTTAAGCCCAGTGTATATTAATTTGAATTTAAACATAGCTTAACAGTTACGATTTACAATGCACGGATCGGTTTAAAATTAAAAATAAATGTTTTATAAATGCTACGTTAAAATCTAGATTAAAATTTTAAGAACACTGCCAGTCCACTTTTTACAGCCATATGTGGTCTTATTTGATACACCTTTATTTAATCTGTGTCAAGGTAAGGCGCCGGTATAATTAAGAGACAAGTAACATTTTAAAGCCCTTTTGAAGTGTTATTTTTGTTATATTTCGCAATGTGGCATTTAAGTTAGTTTAGCTTTACTATATATACCCCCAGCCCTGTATTTCTGGACTCGTAAGAGTACGGTATCCCCTGCCTGTCGTAGAAGGCGACTAAAAGGGGCCTTTGTCGTCCCCGGGAAGAAGGCGACATCGGCTGGCCCGTGTCGCCGTGCACTGCGGTGGCATCTGGCATCTTGTTAAAGATTTCCACCCGTCAAAAAAAAAGCTTTTCTATACCCCTAGCCAACCCGTGGCAAATTTACGGGCCTAAGTCGTTGTTTTGCCCTTTCGGGCACCCTCTGGTGTCCACAGTAACTCACCGGGGGTACCGTTGTATCGAATTACTAGCTATAGAGGTTCAGACTAAGCGACCTAAGAGCAATGCTCTCATTCCGTTAAAACTTTCTAGGCTAACCAGGTCAACATGTGTAGGTACGACTAAAAACAATTGGTAATAAGTGAAAGGTATATAGGGACTTTTTCCGATGGGAATTTTAGTTTCCAAATTTGTGATCCATTTCTTCTGTATGTTCATTGTATTGTTTGTTGCAATCCAATAAGAACTATCTCCGTGTGCTGTCATTTTGACGTGATATCAACTACTTTATTGCCTTGTCACCAAGCAACCATATGACACATGTATTTTATAAGTAACTAGAGTACACCCAGCCCGCTTCCCCGGGCTAGATTTTGCTTTATTTTATTTGAACAATAAACTTAAATCATTAAATATTTTATTTAACTCTCACAATATATTAGATTATTCATTTCTCTCCGTATTCATTCTTTCCTCGAGCGGGTGAAGATCATTACCTACACCCATGTACATATCAGCAGCATCAGTAAAAGGATTAATTCGCGGCGCTATAACTTACCTTGAATACTTCAAAATCCTTAATTATTATTTTTAAAATCCTTCAGTATACTTTATTATACTTCAATATACTCCATTGTACTTCAATATAGTTCATAATGACATAAATATAGACAACGCATGTGTCAATACAAATTTGGGTTATAAAACTATAGAATATCATCGTAGTAAATAAAAGCTGTATTTGACAGTTCAAAAAGAGCAGTGCTCCGATCGTCACCAAACTTTACAGGATCCAGGTCAATTTGAAGATTCCCTGAAAGTTTCATTGAAATCGGCCCAGCCGTTTCGGAGCCTATATGGAACATACCCACACACTTTCTTTTATATATATAGATTTATGTAAACAATTCATTTTCTTGGTCTAACGTCAAACCAAATATGCATTGACTTACTGTTGCATACCAACGCCATGTACTAAACGTATTGCATACAAAATTCCATGAAAATCATTGGTGTCGTTTCCGAGATTCAGAATATGTACAAGAATTGATCGTATAATGATATTAGATACATAGATGGTTAAAATCACTAAAAAGAGATAGCGATAGTTTCTTCTGTCTACCCGGTTATGGTTAAAAGAGCACAACGAACTTCTTTAATAGCTATCGTTACATAAAAAAAATATGTTTGCATTTATTTCCTTTCATATCGTTTAAACAGCTATTTGACCTAAAAACTTGTTGCATAACGGCAATTTAAGAAAAAAAAAGTTCAACAAACCTGCACATATCCCCTACCAGTTGCCAATAGCCGGCGTATCGGCGAATATCGCAATTCCGAACTCGTATCGAGTGAAATTAACCTTGGACGTAAGCCATTCCGTTCACGTACGGGAGTGTAACACGAGTGCCCTTGGTAAGGTGCATTCGCAACTAACAAAATGGCGGATATGTATTCATTCGAGCGTTTTGAGAAGGACGTGTGCGGGCTGGCGAGATGAAGATTTGCTAACAGCTGGCGTTGTTGCCTTTGTAAATCGAATATATTGTCCAATACCTGCTAATGCAATCAACGTTACTTAGTCTGTCGTGCTACGAGAGTAGAACTTCTAGACTTTAAAAGAATAGGACGTATTTAATTCCTCTGTATTTTTCAAGTGAAACTTCTTTAGCCGCAATTAGCACTTTTGATAGGGAAAATCTTACAGGTTTGCGTTATCCTTGCAAAAGATTCTATCACACTGCGGGCGAGACGGCGACGTGATTCTGTGTGATAGCTGTGTGAACTCGCCGGCGCGGGATATAGTAGTCACATAGCTGGTAACGATTCCGCTAGCTATTCAATTATTTTGTAACCGTCCAAGCCAAGGTCACCCCTCACCGGACACTTATGTCGAGTTACTAACGATAGAGGTTCAGGCTAAGCGACCTAAGAGCTATGCTACCTCCCAATACGGTGAAGCAGTCAAGGCCGGCTTCTCTGGCCAATCTGTGTAGTTCGTCCAAATAAAAACCGCTAGCTATTGCATCGTTGCAACGCTGGACTGACAGGGGCACGAGGTATTCAAAATCATATATTTATTCCATTATATATTTCTTTATTGTTTAAAAATGATCGGTATTGTATTTTGTGTTACCAAAACTGCTAGCATTATTATATTTATCACTCTTTTCTATGTTATTATATTAATTGGTGTTGCATTTGTAAGCACGATAAGCTAAACATAAGGGGGACCGCTTGTAAAAATAATTCTTAGTTGTATTCATCTTATTAACTCAATGACCCGTGTGGTGTCGGCTTAGAATAGCACCACCCCCACTCTTCCCGTGGGTGTCGTATGAGACGACAAAGGGACCTTATACTGTGATATGCCAAAAGTCACATGCTTACTGGAGCACTGGCAAGTCACTGCACTCCCTGCCTCCATCAGTCGTATCGGTCACCCGATCCACTGATACTGGGAGGTTTGGGAACGAGAGAGTGGATTTACAGAAGCGCAACTGTTTGTTCACTATAATCTCATCACGCGCAGATGACCTTTGCGAGCCATATCAGGGCTCATGCCCGAAACTAGTCAAGGTCGCCGTCACCGGTCACGGTGTGGACTATATATATATATATATAACTCAATAATCTCGCAGGTTCGACACAAAAGAGCTATTTTTGTCTATCTCGTTTAGTTTAAAAAGACACGGCTGTTTATTTTTGTATAATGACACATAATCAATAACACATGAAGTGTACATTACACACAAACAAGAAATCTGACACATTATGCAGGCAGCTTGTACAGTCGCGTGCGAAAATAGTACCGCCTTTACTTATCTTACTTGCTCTCTCATCATCCTGTACTGGACATAGGCCTCTCCAAAGGCATGCCACTGAGCACGATCCTCGGCCACTTTCATACAGCTTCTACCAGCCGTCCTGCGAACATTGTCGCTCCACCTAGTCTTAGGGCGTCCCACTCCGCAGTCTTCACTCGTTTCTCCCAACGGTTATCCGTTCTACGGCTAATAGGGCCGACCCTCTAGCGTTTAACTATTCCACGCGGACGTTCAATTTTATTTCCAAAATATCATAATTTTATTACAAACTTTTAGCGTCTATATTGTCTGTCTTCTTTGGCATTCGTGCTCGTTTTGGTTAAGGATTACTTTAGACAGATCTGATAGTCATAAATCTACCAATGCAATACAATTTATTAAACAAGATGACTGTGACGACGCCACAGGAAGACTGGTGACAAGATCGCAAAAGAAAAAATAATAGAATACAATTTAAAAATTGCCATGTTCTCATGAAACAGGGACGCAGCGCTCGCGGAGAAACTAATAACAATGCAATGGGGCGTCTACGATGCGTGAACCAGTGCATTCTCCAACACCACCTTCCAAAATCAGGCATATAAAAAAAACATGAACTCACTGTACTCTGTATAACCCTAACTTTAATAAAGTACTGTAGTAACTGTAGCGGCAGTACTGTTTTTAACAAAACAAAATACCAATGCCAGTGGTTCGTTATTTCCATTATTTTAAATATATGAATATATGATGTTCAACTTTCTATTTATATATTTATTAAATTTTTATGTACAATATTATTATATATTGTATTATATATTTATCAATAGAATCAGTTTATGTGCCATATAAAATTAGTATAGCGCACGCCATTGTGTAGTTCTGGGCACCGGTGCAAATCAGCGCTGTGGCAGCCTTGCGACAGCACATGCTCGAACTGCGTCCGTTTTGGCTTCATATTTGTCGGTTCTTTCTTTCTTTAGCTGTATTTCTTGACGTGACAACGTCTTATAAATAGGAATACCTAGGAGGCATTCGCAAAAAGTTCAAAGTCCCGTTACGTGAATTCTCAGTTACCTATAACTGATCGCTCCGTTCGATCGGCTGGGATGTATGGCGTATCGTTTGATTGGCTTAGGGGCGTGACTCATCGCTCCGTTCGATCGGCTCGGAAATTAGAGATAGAAATAGCGAGATAGCTGCAGATTGAACACAACACAAATTGTCAGATATTAAATATTATAGGTATTATGATTTAATTTATATTATCAATAATTGAATAAAATACTTTAACTGTAATATAAGAAATGATATATTTATTATTATTATGTAATACATGCATATTGTAATTGCATTCAGAGTGCTCGTTGTTTTAGGATTTGTTGTCACGAATTTAACGTCCGAGCGCCTTTTTGTTTTTTTTTATGTGCTTCATATTTTCATTGTAATGTATTTTTGATGATGCCTATAAAGAAATGTTATATTATATTTATATAAAATAATATCTATATCTATGTCAATATCTCATGAAAGCTCGACAGCCTCTCAGAAAACCGATGAAGCTGTAACCTTCTGTAGGCATTCTGGCCAATCGGCGGTTATCCATATAAAAAAACGGTAGAGTAGTCGCCGCCGTTGCCAGCTCATTGTGAATGGAGTCTTAGGCAGTACAATGGGCTCTTCGAAAGCAACACACACAGTTTGAATTCGATACGAGATCAATCAATACAAAGTTTGTCAATTATCCATTGTTCAGACTACAAGGAAAACATCACGTCTGGATGTTTGCACGTCTCCTTTGCACGGTACAGTCGTGCGCATAACATGCATACGATATCGGAGATGTTTTAATACTGCTAAAAGGAACATAGCATAGATTAGCTATCCGATGCATGTGATATATGTCTGATCTAGACTATATAAATGACCCTAACTCCCGACTCGATAGTGGGTAATTGTTCGTACAGCTATCCTACATACGTGGCAAGGGGCTGGAACTAAAAAATTGCTAGGAAACATTCATTAATTTTTATTCAAGTATTATAAATATGTAAATATGGGCTTTTTAAGTAAAAAGTAAATAGAATAAATAGTCCGGTAATCTCGAAGGTTTTTCGGGACTGCCACTGAAAGTTCAAATAATGATAAATTTAAATTTTTCAACATTAGGCCACATATTGTATTTTATAAGTCTAAATAAAAATGAATTATCTTCATGCGTAAAATGTAGATTTCCTATACACAGATTATACAAATTGTGCAGTTTAAAGCTTAAAATAATTTTATCGGCAATATTCCTTAAATTTTTGGAGAAAACTTTAGTGAAAAATTGACCCACCTTGCTGTAAAAAAAATGTATTGCAACCATAGTGGCAAGTGATTTCAAAAGTTGGCGCTACTAATCATTATTCCAAAATGGTAATACCTTCCACATTTTATCAAGTCAGATCACTAATAATGAATTTCTTCCAAAAATTTAAAGAATCGTTATAAAAAAACGTCGCACAAACGAGTCAATCCTCAAAGAGTTGGATATAACAACACGGCTCTCAACAATCTGCAAGCAGAGAGTCCTCGAGTTTTTTGGACACACGGTCAGGCGAGACCCAGTCAGTCTGGAAAGGCTGATGATTACTGGTTGTGTGGAAGGAAAGAGAGCGAGAGGGCGATCTCCTACAAGACACACACAACTCAGGACGTTACGGGAGCTACCCTACAATCATTCATCCAAATGGCGCAAGACAGAAATGTCTGGAAAGAAATGGTGACCAGGGCAACGCACATTGTCATGAGGTTACGACATAGAAGTGTAAAAAAATACGTATTTTATTATGATATTGTAACATGTATGGTTTTAATTGTATATCGATAGCGCAGTTATCTAGGCTCCCCAATAAAAAAATCGCTACAAAAATTAACGTGTTTGTCGTTAGTAGTTAAATTTCTATTTAACTACAAACGACAAACACGATTGCAATTTAATTACTATAATAGTAATTAAACCTATCGTACAAGGTCTGCTTTTTACAGGTTTTTAGCAAAATGCTAATAAAAAAATACATGATTTTTTTATAATTTTTGAGGCTGTCATATAGTACTCCGCCACATACGGTTAAACGTTGAATTACGGCTCATCCTATATTTAATAATTATATAATAAAATATATAAATATTCTTTATTAAATAACGAAATTATGACAACAGATTTACAATTTTTGAGAAAGACAGAGAATAGATACATTCGAGATGCGGTGCTGGAGGCGAATGCTACGAATACCGTGGACTGCCAAGCGCACAAATGTATGTATTCTCTCCCAGCTCGCCATAAAGACCAGATTGTCCACTACGTGTCTACAGCGCGTACTGTCATATTTCGGGCATATAATGCGTAGAGGGATGACAACCTTAAAAGCTGGTCATCGTTGGCAATACAGAAGGCAAGAGAACAAGGTCCGCCAACACGATAGTCTGATCAAGTAAAAGGTGCCATCTCCTCTTCTAATCTCTACCAGCTGGTGAGGGCTGCCTCGGACCGAAACCGATGGAGGCAGATTGTTCATTTGAGGGGCTGTAGTGACCACGATCTTCAGAAATGAGGGAACGACAAAGAAGAAGAATTAGTATCAATACAATTGATGTTTCGATGTTAACCTAAGTTAGAAATTTCCTGTGCGATAGGTGGCAGACCTTCCACCCATGACTATTTATACCTGTACTAAATATATGTTGATTATAGTCATATTGAATGTAATTTGTGTGTGTGTGCATGTGAACGTGGTGCTAGTTAATTGACCTATTTCAATATATATAGTTAAGGGTCCTTTCTACATATTTGTATATAAAGGTGTACCCATACATTTAATTAGCACCGACACCAGCACATTTATTGTGAAAGAGCCTTAAAAATCAATGATTAAGCAACAAGTTTGAAGGGAGGATTTTGTCTACATAATATCTGTATAATATGCATGCCAATGTCCTGTTCACAATCTATTGTTTTATCTTTATTTCTTTTACGTGATAATTACGCAATTATGTTTCGATTGTTTCGAAATCGATTACAGCGATTTTTATGACTAATTACACAGATTGGCCAAAGAAGCTGGCCTTGACTGATTGGTATAGCTCTTAGTTCGCTTTGTCGTCCGCTAAGGTGGACCCGGGAAGAAGGCGACATCGGCTGGCCCGTGTGCACTACGAGGGCACAGAGGGAAGAGAGTAACCTCCCCCCCCGGACGTGCTCTCCTTGAGCACAGTGCAGAGGGGCTCCGGTGCGTTCCACTGGAGATCCCGGAGCCCCTCGTCATGCACCGAGGAAAGGGCCACCGGGGAGGTTTTAGTGGGTAAAACCCACATAACCGCCGCCTTCCCTCCAGAAGGCGGGGTATCTTTTTGAAGATTTCCTCCCCATTAACAAAAAAGCTCTTGGTTCGCTTAGCCTGAACCTCGCTAGTAATTCCACACAAGGTCCACACTCCCCCGTTGAGGGGTAACTTCAGCTTGGACGATAACTATGTTACGCGTAAGCTTTTCGATCCGAGGGGCCCAACTATGGCTCGGTCGGTTGTTATTTCACGGATAATGTAAGAGAAATCAAAAGCTTAACTAACTTTGAGTGCCACTTCGGAAAGCGTTAGCGCTGTGAGAAGAAATGGCCGAAGAAATTCCAGCAACGCTCTTAACATCTAAGGCCTACCCATAAAATAGCGGTAACGGGCGCGGATTATTCGCAACCTCCGACGAATGGACAGTGGCAATATTTAGCTCAAGTCCGATCGTGTTTAGAATACCGTTATCACATTTGGCATGCTTTGGACTCGGTGGAGAGGCGGGCTAAGAGGCTATTTGGTGACGCAGCTGTAACTAATCTGCTCAGTCACACGCGTACGCTAGCCTTTCCGATAGGTAGGATTTCGGAGAGTGTGCTCAGGAATTGCATGATCTAATTCCCCATCCCCGATCCACCATCGACGTTCAAGACGCACGGTTGGATTTATTCCTTTTGTTGTGAACATCCCTCAAACCCGAACGAAGCGCTTTGCTTCCTCTTTCATTATTGGTACAACAAAGGTCTGGAATAGTTTGCCCGCGTCTGTCTTTCCCTCCGATAACAATGTGGGTATTTTCAAGAGTAGAGTGAATAGGCATTTACTAAGCCATACAGGACTGCATTTCCACTTGACATCAGGCGGGATCGTGCACCTGCTTAGAAAATATAAAAAGAAGTCAAGATCGTATTGTGACGAAATTTATATGGCTCATCATAGAAATCAAATCCTTACAAAACAAAACAAAAAAAGTCGAGATCAGTTCATAAATGACGGTGTTGTACAAACGTTAACAAATAAAAACCATTTTTGAATACCGTTACAAGTCAACGCTGATGATAATTTAGTCTGTGTCCAAAGTCACGGATCGCGTACTCCACATATCTGACTTGAGTACAGATTTTATATCTGAGAATCTTAATTAAGGATTTTCTATTATTGCACGTTTTTCCTATTATTAATTATTAAGTTACTTTATCGTATCCTCTAGTTTTTTTAACAGACTTCACAAAAGTGAGTGATGTTCTCAATTCGTCTGTAAGATTTTTATGTATGTTACCTGATTACTTTCGACTTGGGGGGTCAACCAATTTCGATGATTCATTTTTTAATAAAAAGGATGTACTTAAGAGTAGTTTGATGAGACTTTGTTTAGGTTCTGATAAATTCTATTTCATAATATTTCTACGATAAATGGGAAATAGAAAAAGGTCATCCGCTCGTAAAAGCTTAAAAGATGAAATATCTTGATTCCATCAGGTATGCGCAGGAGAGGTCCGAACCTCCCTACGACTATCAAGCAGAGACAATCCAGTATTAAGAAGAAATTTTCGGCGTCATGGCAGTCTGTTACTTAGAAAATCGAATACGAGCTTAGGGTACCTTATTTATCTAGCTCGCGAACTCAGGTCTTCACGAGCGCAATAACAGAGGGGGGGAGGGAGGTTAATCCCTCTCCCCCTGTGCCCACGCTGTGCAAGGTGACACGGGCCAGAGCCGGTGTGACCTTCTTCCCGGGTCGCCCAGTGAACCCCAGGGCCCTTTTAGTTGCGCAGGCAGAGGATACCGTAGTCTTATTCTACGAGCCCAGAACGAAAGGGCTGCGGGCCGCCTGCGCCATCTCCGAACGGGATCGGCCCTCTCCCGATCCCAATCGGCGGTCTCCTTCTTGGCCATTACGGCCTCGCAGAAGGAGACCCGTGCCTTCCATATAATACCATTCAATTCCATTTGATACCTACGTCTACATAAGCACGCTTTACTGCGCAAGTCCATTAAAACGTCAACGATGCATAGAATTAATACATTAACAGCATCAAAGTATCACAGATCATTTTACACGAGCAAATACCCATTGTTATACCATCACAAGTGCAACAGAGCTAATGATATTAATTACTCTGTTGAAACGGAAGTAACTCTACAAGACATCTATTGTTTTATTGTTAGGCAATTGACTGGAGTCAATGCCGCGATAAGTTGGAAATAGTTGGCAAAATGATCGTTGAAGTTTCGTAATTGTTTACACGGGTGACCAATTTATCTGCTGTGGTGGTTTGCGAACGTGCGCATTCGACAAAGTCTGGCACGCCGGGCTTGTATACAAGCTATACAAGCTTGGGGTGCCCGACTATCTAGTGCGCATAGTGCGCGATTTTCTTACCGGTCGAACCTTCAGGTACCGCGTCGAGGGAGTGCGCTCCACCCTCCGTCCCGTTCGAGCCGGAGTACCACAAGGCTCCGTACTCGGTCCCGTCCTATACACGCTCTACACTAACGATATTCCGCGCTCACGTAGAGCAGAGCTAGCCCTTTTCGCCGACGATACCGGCATTTATGCTTCCGGGCGTTCTCCCGAAGTCATTCTTAAAACTCCAGACCGCGGCCGATGCCCTAGGGATTGGTTTCGGAAATGGAGAATAGAAATCAACCCGGCTAAGAGCGCAGCCATGTACTTCACGAGGCGTCTTCAGTCTCCACCTCGTTGCGTCCAACTTCTAGGTACCCCTATTCCATGGGTTACACAAACCAAATACCTTGGTGTCGTATTAGATCCCAAACTCAGCTTCGGCCCTCACGTAGATCAAGTTAGGAACCGGGCGGCCTACGTTATGGGTCGCCTATATCACCTCATTAATAAAAAGTAAAATGTCCCTCCGTAATAAGGTGACACTTTACAAAGCAGTTATACGTCCGTTATGACGTACGCGAGCCCGGTCTTCGCGCATGCCGCCCATAAACATATCCATAGGTTACAAGTAATTCAGAATCGTTTTGCGACGAGCCACGGGTGCGCCGTGGTTCGTACGTAATCGCGAGCTCCACGTTGATACAGGGTTACCGACAATAGCCCAATTCTTTAAGCAGGCATCTCGACGGTTTTCGAGACTGCCACCAAACATTCTAACAAACTTCTTGTAAGTGCCGCCACTTATAAGCCTTCCTATAGTAAATTCCGTCGCGTCGCCCGGAGGCCGAGACACGTTCTTGACGATCCGGACGACGCGATTACCATTGCACAGGCTAGATCTCTACAAATCAACAAAGCGTCCATTCGCGACCGTCGGAGGTTGCGAATAATCCTTGCGCGTTACCGCTATTTTATGGGCAGGCCCCACCCCTTAGATGTTAGGAGCGTTGCTGGAGTTTCTTCGGCCACTTCTTCTCCCAGCGCCAACGCTTCCCGAAGTGGCACTCAAAGTTAGTTTAGCTTTTGAATGTCTCTTAGATTATCCGTGAAATAGCAACCGACCGAGTCGTGGTTCATTATCCGGGTGCCCTCGGATCGGCATGCTTACGCGTAACATAGTAACCGTCAAGCCGAGGTTACCCCTCACCGGGGACCCTTGTGTCGAGTTACTAGCAATAGAGGTTCAGGCTAAGCGACCTAAGAGCTATGCCACCTCTCAATCCGGTGAAGCAGTCAAGGCCAGCTTCTCTGGCCAATCTGTGTAGTTCGTCAATAAAAAAAAAAAAAAAAAAAGCGAACGTGCGTCAAGGTTTAATGAATCTCAAATGAATGGGTCTCGACGTATTGACTAGGAGTGCACGATAGATATCGATATTACATAAAATATGGATATATGGACGCGATATATCGCTCCAATCCGATATTATCGGATCATCTAATATCGATATTTGTATCGATATAAATCATCCGATATACGAAATATCGCAAAAATTAAATAAAAAAGCATTCCATTCTTTCTTTTATTTGTGGTTGACAACTTGAATAAAATAAACCCTTAGTTGCGCTGCCATTACGAAGAGTGTAGTGTAGTATGTTACTACACTCCTAATCATCACGATGGCAGGACTCGTTGTATAAATAATATAATCTATGCGTGTAATCTGTACTGCTAGCAGAATCAAATCAAATCAAACAGGCTGGATTGGTGTACGAAGCGAGAACCTCTCAGTTATGTGCCGAGTACTCTATTAGTACAACACTTTTGTAATATTTATAAAAATAATTAAAAATTATTATCATTTTGTTAATTGTATAAAACTTAGAGGACATTTTTTGATTTTTGAGGACAAACATTGATAAATTTCAATCAATAATTCATGTACACGTTTATGTCAATTGCAATGAATTCTTTTTTTAAATAAATTGTTGACATTTCAAACATTCGACGTGCAGAAAACATTTAATTTATTATTTGATTAAATTATTATAATATTTAAGCTTGGAATCGATCAATTATGTATAAAAGAAAATACTGCAAATGTGTATTAAATGGTGGGAAGCCATTCTTAAGCAGTTTGCATACACACAAACATATCGATGTTCAAAAAGAGGTATGGCCAGGACCAAGAATGAAAAGAAAGAAAATAGAAATCCGTAACAACAATCATTATAGCGTACCCAGCCCGCTTCGCCGGGATAGATTTTGCTTTATTTTATTTAAAAATAAACTTACATCATGAAATATTTAATTTAACTCTCACAATATATTAAATTATTAATTTCTCTCCGTATTCATACTCTTCTATTCTCGTCTCGAGCTGGTGAAGATCATTACCTACACCCATATACATCAGTAAATACAATATCGTTCTTATCATTTAAGGATTTATACTTCAATATACTCCATGTTTCATAATGACATAAATATATACAACGCATGTGTCAATACAAATTTGGGTTGTAAAACAATAGAATATCATCATAGTAAATTAAAGGACTTACAGGATTACTCGTCTGGTCAATCTGAATATTCCCTGAAAGTTTCATTGAAATCGGTCTAACCGTTTCGGAGTCTATATGGAACAAACCCACACACATTCTCTTTTATATATAAAGATTTATTTGTCATAAAATTACATCCGTTAGACATGTTTTGGTAAATAAATAATTGCATAATTATTAAATGTAATTTTTATTAATAAGTATTAAGTAGGTAGAAATTATTGAGCGGGTCAGGAGGGAGCGCTGAGGCTCCCTCCCTCCGCAGGCGACGAGTCGGGGTGCGCAGGAGACGTTTCAGACGTCTTCTTTCGCCGCCCCCGTAATCAAGCAGGGTCAGGATGGGAACCTGGCCCCAGCATGCTTCGGCGTCGTCGGGACTTCTCTGAGTGCCGGAGAAGTCCCCTTTGAGGGTGAAGTCCGGTCTTTGCCGGGACCGGCCGGTCGTTGGTGTGTCCTGTCGCTGACAGATCCGGGACACCCGCTCATAACGGCTGATGGCATTCGCGGTAGGTTTAGTGAGTATGGGCTGCCCAGGACGAGTCCCACACATACCTCCGGGCCCACCCAGGGTACCGGAGGATGGTCTATAAACAGATTCCCCGCGTTAACAAAAAAAAAGGTAGAAATTATTGGTTACGAGCTCATCTTAAGATCCCAGTCTTAGGTTGGGACTACGAATTTGTTGAAATGTGTGACATGTGTTCACTCCATACCATCTATGTGACCTTAAGTGCTCCTTGAAACGCGTCATAGTTATCTCTGACTACCCCCGATTGAGTTAAAAGGATGCTGAAGTGAATATGCTAAAATGCACCGGCGTATTCCGCTAGGTGTCTCACGTGTTCACCTGTCACAAGTGTTGGAGAGAGATAACATCTCTGCTTACCCCCGAAGTATTTAAAATTATTAAATTTTGATCTTTATATTGTATTTTCTTTCAGAAATTAATAACAAAGTTAAAGAAATATTTTTAAGAATTATTTTTATTTAATTAAAAATTAGGGTAATTTTATCGAAAACGGTCAATTGACAAATGTCAGTAAAAAAATATAATAAAAAATCAATAAAATAATTATACAGTGAAAGAGAAATATGGGAGTAATTAATAGTTTCGACAAAAAAAATCAACAAAATTCAAAACTACCGTTTTGAATTGTATTTGTAATCTAAGTCGGCCATTTTGGATATTATTAATAATTAGAAAATGTTTCTAAATATTTACAGACATTATTGCATTTATTATATATTATAAACTAACGATAAAACCATTATTAGTTCATACACTTCCATAAATACTAAAATACATGAAACGCGAGATATGATATTTAAACATATAATAATAAGACATATTACTGTATTTTATTTTTTATCATATTTATTTAATAAGGTTTTCCATCAGTAAGTACAATTAAACTATGGTAATTTTATATACCCACAAACACCTTGTAATTGCCTTACTAATTATAGGAAAACACATCATTCACAAATACATACAACGTAAGCAACACTAATTTCTAAAAAGAAAAACTAACTTACAAAGAAATAAACAGCTTTTTTGTTTAAAAAAGTAAAAAAGTAGAAAAAAAAATAAACCGTTAAATTTTAAGGCTTAGGTTACATATTTTGGTGGAGCAAATTTTTAATCCTATTTACAGACGTTACCGCTAAATCAAATACTGTACGTAAAAACGTTTAAACTTGTCCGTCGTGTCGTATCAATATATTTTGTTTGTCATATTCCATAGAATTACCCAAATTAGTAATAAATAAATTAAGAATTTCACATATAAAGTTTTACATACCAACATATATTTATGTAAAAGTTATTATTACACAATTACTAAGCATGACGTTAATTTTTAAATGAGACCATGTTACTTAACTTTTGACATAACAGCTTTGTCCGTATTTTTTTAGAGGCCGGACATATTTATATCGATGTTAAATCTTTAAAATTTTTTGTGACCTAGTTTTTTTAATTTAAACTGTTTATTGTCTATTTTATTTATAAAACAGAAATGAAAACTTACCAAATAACTAACACCACTCTTAGTTTTTAACAGCAACTCACAATCACAAAATAATTCATACAGTATATCTATGTGTTTAATGTTAAATCACTTCAATGAAAAGAAAAAGAAAAACAAATTGGAACGTCAATTTCAAATAAAGGCGCGCGATTTGACAATAGTTCGAAAATGGAACGTTAAACTTTTTTAAGCGCAAGAGCAACGCACGACGTGTCCGAGCGCGACTCGAAACTGGTGGCAGTTGGCCGGCAGATCGCTCTCTCTATACTTAAATCAAGTGCTAAGAACCTTGAGAAATGGCAAACGCTATGCGTATAGTAACTAGTACCTGGTTGGTGGTACAATTTTATTTAAAAATAATTATTAAATTTATTTATATTATTAGTTTTGTATAAAATTGTGGTCTTTCAGAAAAAAATTAATTAAATTTTCATTAGAGAATGTTATAAAAAATGTGAATTTGTGTTTTTAAATACACATAAAGCTGCGGCGACTGCCGAAACCAATAAAAGGCGTAAATATGTGGCCTTGGGAGAGTCGTATATATTTGTGCCTTTTGCCGTGGAGACCTTCGGGCTTTGGGGTGCGGAAGCCCGTCAGCTGTTCAAGGAAACGCACGCTTCATCGACGCCTCAGGGGATCCAAGGGCTGGCGCGCATTGCGGACAAAAGTTTAGCCTGGCCATTCAACGGGGAAATGCCGCCAGCCTCTTGGGCACCCTGCCCTGCGAGCGCAGTGATTTGAGGTCGATTTTTTACATTATTTAGTTTTATTTTTGTATTGGTATAGGTTTATAGTTTTACCTATTATTTATATTTTTAAATATTAAAATTATTGTTTTAGTTGTAGACCTATTTGTTATTGTAAATATTTACCAATAAGTTTTATTTTGTTGTACTTTTTTAACATAAATTCAAACTGTGGGTTAATTTTAATACACAAGTTTCACATCTTATTCATGAAATAATTACTACACTATACAATAATAAAAAGCATCAATAGGTTATTGGTTAAGCGTTCGATTAAACGATATTATGGTCGGAAGTTTGAATCCTATCCCGGTAACTAGTGTTATCACTTTCTAAAGTGGCCAGAGTGCCAGTACTTAGCAAAACCTAGCTAAAACATCCACGGAAAACCGTCGGTGACCTGGAGCCGTGCGTGCTAGCCGATGATCCCTCGAGAGCTAGAAGCAAAGATTCTCGCCGCAGCGTTTCATTTCGTGTTGGAGAGAAGATCCCACCAAGGCCTTGTAGGCACACGCATTTGGAAGCGCCGGCCACCCTTTTGCGAAGGTTGAGGATAGAGCTGGCTATAACGGTTAAGGTTGAGTGTAAGGAGAGTTTGCCGCTGACCTTCCTGCGTAGCTGCACTCGCTTCATGCGTCATCTGAGCGGTAGTCGTGTCGTCTATGAGCATTTATGAATAACAGCATATCCTATCATCAACAAAAATGTTTCCTATGTAGAGTGATGGGCTCATTGCAAATGAGATTTAAAAAGATTGCCAGATCCACTAAGCACTGTTGTATGTGTATTTATCTTTTTTTGTTAATTCTCTTTATCGTTAAAATATGTCTGAAAAAATTATGAATTCTTAAGATAGATAATCCTTTACGTAACCTTTAGCTTACGTATTTTTTTAACATATTTGCACGGTCTAGCGAAGATAGACAATAATGTTGGAAGTTCTCGGTAAAATAAAAAATTCGCCACTTTTGACTTTCGATATTATCGTCGTT
Source organism: Meandrusa payeni (assembly GCA_029286785.1). Lineage (NCBI taxonomy): Eukaryota > Metazoa > Arthropoda > Insecta > Lepidoptera > Papilionidae > Meandrusa > Meandrusa payeni. Next base: position 7,103,463 of record JAGSMX010000023.1, read on the forward strand.
AAAAATTACTATGAAATTATACTAGACTTATATTTAGTTAACGTTAATTGTATTTAAATTTGTTAAGTCTAAGCATTTTAGGTGTTAATTAATAAGAAAAAAGGATGTATTACATATACTTAACAAGTGAATTTAACATTGATCGGCAAAATCAGGACAGAATGATGCTGAAATCTATACAGCTTAAAATAACACCGTAGAATTTATCCTACCTTTTTAATTAGCAATGAACAAGTTAATAAGATATTTCTAGAATACTGTTAGACTACCAAATTCAGAAGAGCATTGAATTGACCAAAATAATTAAGCAGCGTAAGATCTCGTATCTAGGCCATATCCTGCGACATGATAGGTACCGACTACTGCAATTGATTATGATGGGCAAAATAGCAAGAAAAAGAGGTGTGGGAAGAAGGAAGAAGTCATGGCTAAGAAACATCAGGGAATGGACTGGAATAAAAACAGTCGACACTATTACTAACGCCATGAATAAGGAGAAGTTTAGAAGACTGACTGCCCACTTTCGGTGATGGAGAGGCACGTGAAGAAACAGGAGAACAATACTGTAAGAAATTTGTGAATATAGCAATAAGAAAAATAATTACATCGTGGCAAGGTCCCCAGAAATTTTTAGCTAACAAGAAAGAGATATCTGTAATACTTTTCTTTTCACTTACACATTAATTTGTTTATTTATTTAAGAGGAGTTTTTTAAATAGAAAATATCATCTTAGAACAGAAAACTACAAATAACAAAGCCTTACACAATACGTTTTAAATATTTTCTTGTAATTTTATACAGTGCCCTAGCTTCTTCCATAGTTGTTGAAGCTAGGATACTGTTGAAAAACCCAACAACTTTGCTGCTAAACCATAAATTTAGCTGTCAATTAAATTTTCAGAGCCTTTTTCTTGATATATTACTAATTGTTTCGATATTTGGATAACTTCTTGCAAGGGAAAAAATTCAATTTCGATGGGGTAGTCCAGAGCGTCTTCAAAGATTTTATTTTAGATCAAGGAACTACCTATGAGATGGCAAAAGTACATCAATAGCAATGGTACATATTTCGATTAAATAAATATACTATATTTTGAAAAAATCGACGTTAGGTTACTCACTTACATAACATCAATTTCAAATGTTAGGACCTAATATTACTGAAAACAATAAAATACAAGTTATTTTATCATAACCAAATGAACCAATCGTCAGCAAAACAAAGTTCAATTAAATCATTCTTTTTGGTCTTGCAGACTCAACATCATTGAACTTAGACGTAAAAAGTTTGAGTGGCGCCATCATTAATAAAGAATAGATCGACTTCATTATATTATTAACAAAGGTTTTAAATACCTTGCAAACTTCAAATAGACACTTTTAGTTGATTTTAGTTGTTGTTCAGTACAAACTACATGTTTTGTACTGAGCTACTAAATAAACTTTACTGAAGCCCTTCGGTGCCTTCTACTGAAGCCCGCAATCAAAGTGACCGCACCGTTAAGTACTATTGAGGGCATTAGCGCCGAGTTACCCCCAAGAAGTTCAGGCTGAGCGACCTAAAAGCTTTGCGCGTTTTTTATTTTTGATAGAAACACATTACTGTCTTACTCAACATAACAATACCGAGTGTGGAATGGAAAAAGGTGATAAATATATAATTATAACTTAAAATCAAATATATAATACAGTTTATTTCTTCTGATTTATGGCGGGATCGAGGTGCCAAGTGCCTAAAGCTACATCGCATAGAATTTTTAAAGGCCCACTCTGATAGTTCTTTCGGCGTGATCCGTTCACAGTGACGTCACGCAGAGACGCCTTTCTCTGTCATTGTTTCGGAATGCAACGCATCGATAATTTTTTTATCATCTGGTTCATATGATAGATATATTAATACTAAACCTTTTGCCGATTGAAATTACTGGCCATTATTGAAACAATAAAAATAAAATAAAAAGCCTGAAATTCATCCTTTTTAGAGCGGTGTAATTTTCAATATATTTTTATATTTGTGAAATTTATAGTACTAAGGTGTATTTTCCGTTGCGGTTTCGAAGTAGTTTTGAAGACAAGCGTCAGATATTAAGTAAAAGAACCGACGTTTAATCTACGCCAATGAAAGATTAATGAAAAAATATTTTTTTAATAACAGAAAATTTCAAACGTCTTACTTTAAATGCATTGTGTTATAGTTTTATTGCCAAATTCTGTCCACATTCTCTTTTTCTTACACATTTGTGGTCGTTGTCGGTAAAGAATCTATTCTTCTATCAACCTACCAATATCTCCACAAACATTCATTCGAGCGATTTATACAAGTTTACTGGATATATCATTGCAGCCAAATTACATTTCATTACAGGTAAATAGGAAACGTCCTTTGAAATATTTGTGTCCGTACATCTTGTTAAATTATTAAAAATTTAAAATCAACGAAAAGTAGGCTTTAGTGCTGCCATCTAGCGGTATGACGCTAGAACCGGTGATAAATTTTGGCGTCAAACAAAATATTATGTACAAGCTGTTATCATTCGTTCCATTTATTATTACTAGATGTCGCTTTTAAGTATTTTTTATTAATATAATCTCATACCTTTTAGCCAAACGGGGTAGTTAAATATTAATCACTACCGCCATATATCGAGCACAAATTTATCTAGTGATTTGTTTGTATTTAAAAACTGATAAACGATATCTCACTGGTATGAGTCAGCTAGGATTCAAATCTCTTTGATTAGAACAATCTATGAAATGAAAAGTTTATATAATACGTAGTACTTCCCCGATCGTGCCGGCCCATTCGTGCTGAGAGTCACTGACTTGGCCCTAACGTGCATTTATAACGAAAAAATCACAAATTATTGCGCGTTTGTTTGAATAAGATCACACGTCTTTTTTACTCTAGCGGGGTAGACAGAGGGACAGGTGGTGAGCCCAATATCATAAACCAGGCACAGATTTCCAAATGCTTGCACTTACAAAGCCGAAAAAAACGGCAATGCATTGCTTCGAACTCGCGACTGTTTCTAACTACTACTATCTACTGTTAATACTGCGTGTCTATTTAGTCCAATTCTATTCTATTTTCAAAAGTAGAGTGAATATTTATCGCATAGTATCTGATAGGATCATGGCACAGCACTGACACATAATATTTTAAGAAACTTTATTCTAACGTCTAAACGTTACAGGTCACTTACAAGAGAACAATAAATAAATAATATTATAAATCAATAAGTTCGCTAATAAGTATAAGTGCTCACTAAAGGAGTCACCTAACGCATTCATTTGCTTGGAGACGATTACCTTTTGTTGAAGAATTTAGCAAGTTGCATTTTGCATGCGCTCAGTGTGACCCTCTTGACGTGTGCGGGTATTTTGTTGTACAGTTGTGCTCCTTCAAAAGAAGTACCCTACCCCTTTTTTTTGTTGACGGGGAGGAAATCTTCACAAAGATACCCCGCCTTCTGGGGGGAAGGCGGCGGTTATGTGGGGTTCTTACCCACTAAAACCTCTCCGGTGGCCCTTTCCTCGGTGCATGACGAGGGGCTCCGGGATCTCCAGTGGAACGCACCGGAGCCCCTCTGCACTGTGCTCAAGGAGAGCACGTCCCGAGGGGGGAGGTTACTCCCACCCCCTGTGCCCTCGCAGCGCAAGGCGACCCGGGCCAGCCGATGTCGCCTTCTTCCCGGGTCCACTTTAGTGGACGACTCAGGCCCCCACCCTTGTCGCCCAGTGAACCCGATGCCCCTTGTAGTCGCTTTCTACGACAGGCAGGGGATACCGTAGTCTTATCCTTGAGAGCCCAGAACTACAGGGCTGAGTACCTTACCCCTTATTTATTGTAACATTGTGAAACATGACTTTTGACATAGCAAAAACAAAAGAAGTCAATTTATTTTTAATATTATACGTGCCGCTCGTACCGAATATTGTTCTGTTTTCCTGTCGACGGATATTAATACCGTGGAATGGTCTCTCATGTATATTCAGTAGGGTAATGCGTAGCTTTGAATTGTAATCGCGTGTATCTTCCGACGATCTGCCCTAAATCCGGCGTTCCCTTTTGTTCGCGATGTTTATTGTTTCTAAATTACTTCAAAAAAATGACGTATTTTATGGCGAACCTTCATTGTCAAGGATTGTCAAGGAAGCTGACTTTGGTGTCCTGTCGCTGACAGATCCGGGACACCCCGCTCATAACGGCTGATGGCATTCGCGGTAGGTTTAGTGGGTATGGGCTGCCCAGGCCGAGTCCCACACATCCCTCCGGGCCCACCCAGGGTACCGGAGGATGGTCTATAAACAGATTCCCCCGCGTTAACAAAAAAAAAAAGGAAGCTGACTTTGTGTGAAACAGATAATAGGCTGTGTCTAGACTGTGTCTTGGATATACGAAACGTAACTCTCTTTCTCTCCCTCTCGGTCGTCCTCGGATCGGAATGCTAGCGTAAAACCGTCCAAGCCGAGGTTACCCCTCACCGGGAGGACCCTTGTGTCGAGTTACTAGTGATAGAGGTTCAGGATAAGCGACCTAAGGGCTATGCCACCTCTCAATCCGCTAATCCGGCTGTCAATGCCAGCTTCTCTGGCCAATCTGTGTAATTCATCATTAAAAAAAAGCTCAGAAAGGCAATGTTAATGATATTTGGAAAAAAAAGGACAGCATTCTTGTTAGAATAAAAGGAAGAAAAATATTTCAATTTCCTGGTTTAAAAACGAATTATTTTCACGTCCTTTAAGCCTATCTGGGTAGACAGAAACAGCTTGCGGTGACCGCTTTTCACCAAGCGTATTACACAGATTGGCCATCTGTGTAGTACGTCAAATAAAACTCTCTCTCTCTATATCTTCAGTAATTCATATCTCCCTCTCAACTCTTCCTTTCCGATCACACTTTCCGTAACACATACTGGTGTATTGACTCCCCAAGTAAAGCGTGTGTAATTTCATTTTTGTAAAAATAGTTTTAAAATAAATTTACGTTGTTTTTACGTTGTCTTGCTTACACCCTTACGAACGTCGACCCCTGCCGACAAACGAGTCTACTCCAGTCTAAAGACGAGAACATCCCTTGAATGATTCGCGGAACGTGTCACCGAAGTGCCCAGGTTTGTGCACCCGGATGATTGTGTGCTGGGACATAATTTATATGTGCAACACATGCGAGACATCGTCACGTGCGAAGTGTGTATGTTATTGAACGTCGTCTTGTCTTGTGTCCATAAGTTTTGGCAGATATGGAGAAGTAATGGTGCAGCATCGAATTTACTAGCTACCGTACTCTGCAACTTGAGACGACCGTTTAAAAACCACTACTAAAGTTAAAGTTATATACCTTCTCTGTAAAGAGAGTATAAGGGCGTACTCCGCCACGCGACCCTAGTTGGCAGACATTACATGCCTTACAAAATTTTTGTAAGACATGTAGGTTTCCTCGCTATGGTTTCCTTCACCCCCGAGCGCGTGGTAAATCAGCACAAAAAATTGCAACAACAAATTTATTTGTGCCGGCACCGGGGATCGAACTCGGGTTGCTAGCGTACTATGCAACTTGAGTCAACCGACCGGACACTGAGCTACCACTATTACAACCATACAAATAAATAAAATTTGATAGTCTGTTTGTATTCTTAAAATAATCGCATTTACTACATGTATATGAATATATGAAAATATTATTATTTTTACAATTTTTGTCTGTTTGTTACGGCTAATCTCTGAAACGGTTGGACCGATTTCGAAAGGACTGTCACTAGCCAGATAGCTAATGTATTACATGGATATTACAGGAGTAATTTAGGCTACTTTTGTTTTAGGAAAATTTAATAAATAGACGGGTAACACTATAAATGTAAATATGTATGTATATATGTGTATTGGTATATTTTTTTTTCACCCCAAGCCAACGCAGGCTGCCAACGCTAAGGTTGACTGACAGAGAATTCCTTTTGGCGTTAAATATTTTTGTATTCATTATTTTTTCGGACTGTGTTAATGGGCACCCTACACGTCACGTGACATGTTGACGAGTAGGTTTTAAAATGTAAATATATTTATGAGTGAATTAAAATGTGTAAATTTGAAAATGATACTATAAAAAAAAAACGCCTAATAATGTTTCGAAAATTTATAAAAGCAAAAATAAGTGAGTAAATGAAAGTTGCTAATGTCAGCCCTGTAGTTCTAAGCTCTCAAGAATAAGACTACGGTATCCCCTGCCTGTCGTAGAAGGCGACTAAAAGGGGCATCGGGTTCACTGGGCGACAAGGGTGGGGGCCTTTGTCGTCCGCCAAGGTGGACCCGGGAAGAAGGCGACATCGGCTGGCCCGTGTAGCCTTGCGCTGCGGGGGGCACAGGGGAGGGAGTAACCTCCCCGGGACGTGCTCTCCTTGAGCACAGTGCAGAGGGGCTCCGGTGCGTTCCACGTTGAGATCCCGGAGCCCCTCGTCATGCACCGAGGAAAGGGCCACTGGGGAGGTTTTAGTGGGTAAGAACCCCACATAAACGCCGTCTTCCTCCCAGAAAGCGGGGTATCTTTCTGAAGATTTCTTCCCGGTCAAAAAAAAGTTGCCAATGTAACATAGTCGTATAAATAATGTCTTGGCGTTTCGAAAATTGGTGGTACTGTCTATCACTATTCCCAAGTCTGCGGTCTCGTTCGATGGAAAGCGAAGATGAAGCCTACGAATGATGAAACACATTCATAAGGTGTCTATTCACATTAGCTTTATAGGTGTCCAGATTATATTGGTACGGAAAGACTGACCTCGGAAGAGACTGCAGCAGGAGAGTGGTTACCAGTGGGACATACCAACACTCCTCTTCCCCCGGCCACCCTGGTACGGTTCCAGCGAGCCCGCCTATTGGCCTCAGCCAGCGTTCTCCCTCGCGGGCTGGCGTATGGGTTCTTCTTCGCTTCACAGTAGGGTTCGCCGCCTACGGCTACTGAGCCCCTCCGGCATGACAAGTAAAGAACCCTTCGGGGGTACTTTCTACAATTAAATTAGGTAAAATCAAACTTGCATTACATTTTATACATGCAAAAACTTTCGTCACGTCCACATTTAATTTTTAAAGTGAGAGTTTAATAAACATTAAAAACATGGTGGCAATTGCCATAATCATTCATCAATCAATCATTGTAGAATAATTACATGTTTAAGAGATGATAATTAGGGAAATGTCAGATTGTATTTAACTATATGTTAAAAATAAAGCATTACCATATTTTTACATCGAAAAAATGGACTCAATGTAACGACCGATTTTTAGATTAGAAGTTTCTTGGAAGTTTTACTTCAAAAAGGGTCAGGTAAAGTATCCTTAACCGACGATTATGAAAATGCAGTTGGATTTGAAACGAAACAGGTGTGCCAGTAACAGTCTATTATCTCTGTTTACCTCTATGAGTAACATATACAAATATTTGTATTTGCTGAAATATGAAAACGCCTGATAAAATAATAACTGCAAATATTACTCATGGAATAATTGCCTATACTAATAAATTTTGACGTCTTACATTATAACACTTTCAAGTTATACATTTTCCGTCATTCATCCTCTTTCTATATCTGAATCACCAAAACAAACCATTGTGGATTCTAGTTACAACATCTTCTTTCAAACCATACTTTTCACTTATCACGCAATTCTTTAACCGGTCAATACAGTCATACCTTGTATACTGTAGTTAATTAGCTTCTTGTAAAACATTGTAACTTGTTGTAATGTAAGAGAAGTTGTTAGAAATTATATTTCAATAAAAGTAAACAAATATTTTTAAATTGTGAAAATGAGAAACTGATATAGTATGTATTATCTTTTTTACGTACCAAGTACGACGTGGGAGCCTTCAAGAGTAGAGTGAATAGGCACTTACTAAACTAGAGTACCATCTTTCGACTATATCACCTGTTAACCCCAGGTGGGATCGTGGTCAAGCGTTAGTTTATACACATAAATGTATATTTATTTATGTGAGGTTCTTAAAATGGTCTTTTTCAGCGGCACTACCCCTAGGTTGTTAACCATCATAGGTTAGCTGGAAGAAAACGCTAAATAGCATTAAATTCTCCTTAGTACATGTATTTTGGTGCAATAACGAATTTATTTATCTAAATGTTATAATAGTGGCGCAGTGGAGTTGTCAGAAGGTTGTGTCACAAGAATGGATGTCGTTGGCAGGGGTGCCTCCGAGCTTACAATGTGACATTTAACCTCGACCATTGCAACTTGTGGGAAATATACATTGTTTGCAGCATATTGTGTTTAATATTGCCCTCGTTTTATTTTAAAAAAATAACAAGATTATTCACGAGTATTCACAAAAACTAAAAATTTATTCTATTACAACGATAATTCGGAAACACAAAGAGGGCGTCCGTTCGTTTAACGTTTATTACGATTTGAAGCCTGTGTTTGTTTTTGCTAGTAAATTTAATGCTAGTATGTTATAATTTATACATATAAATAAATTTGAATTGTTTGTAATAATATTAAAATAATATGCGGTACATATTATTAACCAAAATTAACAATTACAAAATCTTTTACAATTTTGTCTGTATAATTGTTTGTTATTGACAGATAACTGATGCAATGAGTAACTTAGGTTTTTATTTTAGAATAATTTAAATTATTAGTTTTTAATCGCTTGCACTGAAGTTATGTGTAAAAGTTGGTTTTTAGCACAATGATAATTGAATTGTTGTTGGTCGGTTGTCATAGTGAAAATTCAGTTACAATAGCAGACTGATGCGCTAGTTGGCCCCTTATTCAATAAAACCTTCTTGTGTCCTTCATTGCTGAAGGTCGTGTCTAGCACAAAGTGTGGATCGCTTGCTTAGCTATTAACTTCCACGTTTCCTTGTCCTCGGCGGTCTTCATGGCTTTGGTCATTGGCAAGCCTGTGAGCGTGTTAACTCTCCTGAACGTCTGCCCACCGTGTAGGTGAGCGACAGCGTGATCATTTTCCGACAACCGTTAGCTTTTCGAGGCTATCAGGATTTCTGCGAGCGACGTGTTCAAAATATTGGAGTAAAGACGAAGCAAAGAGTTGACAGCCCTGTCGTTATTCCGAGTGTCGTAAGAATGGATACGTTGGTTCGGCGAGCAGTCCATGGAATACGCAACATCCCTATATTTCCGTCCTCCTCCGATAAAGTAGTACAACGACATTCATTATCCACTATTGCTGGAAACTGAAATGACATTGTGATATCGTAAAACAAGTTTAAAAGTTGAAAAGGAAGGAAGTCTTGAATGATTAAGATTACTAATGTAGCTTACTGAAGATAAAGATTTTGAGAAGATAAATTAGTCCATTATACAGTTTTATACAAGTAATGGTTGACCTAGTAAATAATTTACAGCCCCGTAGTCCGTGACTTATGGAAAAGGATAGGGACTTGACGGGGAGGAAATCTTCTGAAAGATACCCCGCCTTCTGGGGAAGGCGGCGGTTATGTGGGGTTCTTACCCACTAAAACCTCCCGGTGGCCCTTTCCTCGGTGCATGACGAGGGGTTCCGGGATCTCCAGTGGAACGCTCCGGAGCCCCTCTGCACTGTGCTCAAGGAGAGCACGTCCCGGGGGGGGAGGGGGAGGTTACTCCCTCGCCCCCTGTGCCCTCGCAGCGCAAGGTGACACGGGCCAGCCGATGTCGCCTTCTTCCCGGGTCCACTTTGGTGGACGACTCAGGACTCATCCTTGTCGCCCAGTGAACCCGAGGCCCCTTTTAGTCGCCTTGTACGACAGGCAGGGGATACCGTAGTCTTATTCTTGAGAGCCCAGAACTACAGGGCTGTGGAAAACCTAAGGTCCTTTTTTTTGTTAACGGTGACGAAATCTTCAAAAAGGTACCCCGCCTTCTAGGGGGAACGCGGCGGTTATGTGGGGTTTTTACCCACTAAAACCTCCCGGTGGTCCTTTCCTCGGTGCATGACGAGGGGCCCCGGGATCTCCAGTGGAACGCACCGGAGCCCCTCTGCACTGTGCTCAAGGAGAGCACGTCCCGGGGAGGTTACTACCTCCCCTGTGCCCTCGCAGCGCAAGGCGACACGGGCCAGCCGATGTCGCCTTCTTCCCGGGTCCACTTTGAAACCTAAGGTCCTATGCTAACAAAATTAACATGAGATGAAATTATAATTACATTCAAAAATGACGGGGCACCTTCTCCTTTTGTAAGTCGGTTAAAGAAACCAAAAAAACTCGATTAACCGCTCCATTTGTATAACGCGAACAAAGAGACTTCATTGAAGATTACGACGTAGAAGGTTAATTTCATAATTAGTATTACTCAGTTTATTTTTGTCACGGTCACGATATCGGTAAATATTCCATTCGATCAGTTTTCTTTAACTGTTAAACTACTATTAAACTAGTTAAACTGCCTTTATTCTCTTAACCATTAACTTTTTTGGACTTTTTTATTAGATCTAGCCTGTGGGCGAGTGTAGTTTTGTCACCCGGGTCTTCGAGGATATGCCTTGGTCGCCTTAGATGGTTAACTAACTATGACGTCTGAGTTTCCCTATCTTTTATGATATATAAATCTTAATCAAGCGAAGGTGAATTGAATATGGAACGGGTAAAATTATAAGAAGTAAAAACCGACGACCTTGCTTATATTGCACAAAAAATTTCCACTCCGCCATTGGCATATATTGCCAGTATGAATAATAAGTCTAAATATGCTCATATATATGAGAATAAATGAATATATTTAGACATTATCATATATTTTATCTACGTCTGAAGTGGCAGTCAAAGTTAGTTTCGATTTACCCTTAGATTATTATTGAAATAGCAAGCGACCGAGTCGTGGTTCGGCCCTATCGGGAATGCTCACGCGTAACATAGTAACCGTTCAAAGCCGCAGTTATCCCTTATCGGGTGGAACCCTTGTGTCGAGTTACTAGCGATGGAGATTCAGGCTAAGCGACCTAAGAGCTATGCCACCTCTCAATCCGGCGAAGCGGTCAAGGCGTCTCTGGCCAATCTGTGTAGTACGTCATAAAAAAAGTGTAAATAGTTTACGTATCAAATACAGTACCGTTAAATTGAATAGTAAACGATAGAGTTTAATGTACTACGGTTTGTTTTGAACTGCCGTTTTTAACTACAAAAAATTTGTTGTTAAAAATACAACCCAAAAAGCTTGGTGCAAAGCGGACATCGCAAGCTGTCTCTGTCTACCCAGATAGGGTTAAAAGGACGTATCAGTTTATGTAATCTTCTGTTGAAAGTATAGAAGCATTCTTTCTTGCACTACTTACCTAATTGAAACCAAAACCTATGAGACGAAATAACAATTCGAAATCGATACATGAATAACGTTGTCATGTGTACACAAACATTACAAAAACTGCACACGAATTGAGAACCTCCTCGTTTTTTTGAAGTCGGTTAAAAACTTCTAGAAAAGTCACGTTCATTTACATTTCATCGAGGTCACGCTCTTACGTAGATAGTGTTGTTGTCACGTACGATTGTCAAATTGCCAATATCGAATTAATAAGGCCTTGATATGACGTGTGACATTAAGACATGGGAGAGAGAGATGGGTGAGCAAAAGTATTATGCAAGTGCCCAAGACAATTTTTTTAACCGACTTTAAAAAAGGAGGTTCAATTCTTATTTATTTTTAAATGTTTGTACACTCGTCGTCGTAGCGTAGTCAATTATGAACTAATTTTAAAATATTTTCTTTTGTTCGAACGGGTTTGGTTTTATCGCTTATGTGATTCTGAAGACATTAGGATACTCTGGTTTTTTGGACGAACTATCACAGTTGGCACAGAGAAGCTGGCCTTTACTGCTTCACCGGATTTGAGAGGTGGCGCAGCTCTTAGATCGCTTAGCCCGAACCTCTGTTAGGTGATAACTCGACACAAGGGTCCCCCCGGTGAGGGGTAACCTCGGCTTGGACGGTTACCATTATTACGCGTTAGCAGTCCGATCCGAGGGCGACTCGGTCGGTAGCTATTTTATTAGCGAAATCTATTGGGATAATCTAAGCTAAACTAACTTATATGCCTCTTCGGGAAGCGTTAGCGCTGGGAGAAGAAGTGGCCGAAGAAACTCCAGCAACGCTCCTAATCCTATGGAGAGGGTGGGGTTTTCCCATAAAATACTTGTATCGCGCAAGGATTATTCGCAACCTCCGACGGTCGCGGATGGACGCTTTGTAGATTTGTAAAGATCTAGCCTGTGCAACGGTGATCACATCGTCCGGATCGTCGAGAACATGTCTCGGCCTCCGGACGACGTGTCTGAATTTACAGGTGGGGAGAGTCTAAAGAGTAAGTCTAGAGAGTAAGTGGCGATAAATACTCTGATGCTTGTTGCTTGAGGTATTGGTAAGTTTATGACAATCAAGTCTAGGTAATAAACCAGTATGGATGTGGAAAAAAATAAGAATATAGGCAACAAAACTAGATTCAGATTCAGATTTTTATTGGTAAAATAATAAATTACAAGTCAATTAATTACTACTCTCATCGTTCGTCGTCGATCACACTTGTCGTAACACATTTCTCAGCTCATTCCCCTTTGTCATCAATCCGTGTATAAAGGTTTTTCTTCAAAAGAAATCCATCACTAATTTAAATTGGAGTTGGGTTTTCGTTTTAACTTGTAAATGTCGTTTTTAAGCCAATTTAACCTTGACTTCGAAGTGATCTCGAAATTAAACATCGAACGATATATCAAGAGACGATTCCGGTGTCCACAGGTGCAACCAGTTTCTTCCTTTGCCCATTCTCGTGTACAAAATCCACAATCTTAATGGCGGTTATTTACGATGTTGAAATATAATTAATGGATCCGGTTACGAATAGAATGTTACAGGAATGCGGAGGGCTAAGGAATGGAACTCTACCGTGATCAGTCTTTTCATATAGGTACCATCTTGAGACCTTTAAGTCCAATGTGAACAGACAGACCTTATAGGCCCACGTGCCCTAGGCTCATCTTCGCCTTCCATCAAGCGAGATAGAAGCCAAACGTGAGCCTATTTTGTGTTTAAATAAAAAACGTTATGGTAACAATATCATATCTGTCTGTCAATATACAAATAACCCATCAGACAAATTAATGTTATTACGCGTATCTTTTGCGCAAGTGCCTGATATAACGTAATGTACATTGCGCGGTTTTGAGAAGCTCGTTTATAAAGCATTAGCAAAACTGGAGAATTTAGCCCTCACCAATCTACTCCATCGGTAACTTGACAATGAGATATGTTCAAGACAGATTGATCTCTGTTTATATACAAATAAAGATTATATTTAAATTATAGTGGTTGAAATCAAGCATAATGCGAACTGCGCACGAGCATTCCTCAAGTTCAGTGTTAAGCAAGCTCGCGCTGTCTATGCACGCGCACCTCCGCCATTTTGCTGCGTTCGAAAACGAATCGGTTTTTTTTTTAATTGTGCCGTGTTTTGTGCCATTATTATTATTTGTGATCGAATTGAGTTGTGATATTTTTGATAGGTGAGTTATATGAATTAAAAAATCTTTTTTACTAGTATACCACAATAATTATTATCTGTGATATTTATTTATGAGTCATTCGCTTAAATTCGTTTTAATATTCAGCGATGAACGCGTTAAGGCCAGATAGACCTTCGCCGGTTGGCAATGAGTTTTTTTTTTAATATTTTCTATTGGTCGACAGAAATATCGCATTAATAATATAAGTTCTAAACGATCTACTCGTTAATTACTAGTTAGAATTTAAGTCTCTGAAGTTAAATGTAATTTAAGGCTCATTAAATAAATTATAACCTGTTTATGGTTTATTCCGTGATTTACAATACCACTAATTGTTTTGAATTAAATAATAGTAAATGCTTAATTCGAGCCCTGGTAGTTCGCCCTGGTGGTGGTCGCCTCAAGTTGCATAGTACGCTAGCAACCCGAGTTCGATTCCTGGTGCGCCGGCACCAATGAATTTGTTTATTGCAATTTTAAGTACTGATTCTCTACGCGCTCGATTCTGGAAAACATCGTGAGGATTCTACATTGTCTAAGACATGTGAAGTCTGCCACACCGTACCAGCCCCTCGTGCCGGTCTATGACTATACTCTCTATATATAAAAGGCCTGTGTCCAACAGTGGGACATTTAAATATAATATATAGGCTGTAACTTTAGACATTTAAAAGTATATAGGCGCAGAGGCGACGAAAATCTAGATAAACTGATCGTAGTTGGGAACACCTCAAGAAAAAATCTCGCGGCCGTTCATCAACAAGGTGTTCCGATCAGGTAAAAGACTCGTTGTCCTCCAAATTTTACACTGCTGCAACAGACGCGCTGGACAGAAGCCGGTGGAGGCAAATCATCCGCTCCAGGTGCAACCCTGACGGTGACCACGATCCTCAGACATGAGGGACCGACACTAGAGAGAAAGAGAGGCTGTAACTATAGATTTTAAATAAGGAGTGTATTTCAAGTGTTTTTTCTATAAAAGTCCTTTGTGATCTCTTGTATCTTGGTGTTCTGATTGATTTATTTTAATCATATAAAAATATAAGCTGTCATGTCCTTTTTTAACCAAGTTTATTATGTCACCCATATGTGACAGGTGAGAGTGAATGATAGTTATTGCCATTGCACAATTTCAAGTAAACGCCCAAACCGAGGTCGTCTTTCGGGACCCTTGTGGACTGTTACTCTCAATAGATGAATAGACTAAGCGACCTACGAGTTCTGCCATCATATTGTATTAACCATGATATGATATTATAGCGGCATACGGCGGTTACCAACCAATCTCCAGTACTGTCTTCTAACAAAAAGTCGGTAATATATTTAAAACAAAAAACCCGACGTAAAATTTCATATATATAACTTTCCTGCTTCTGTTTGTATAATCCACTTTTTTATTTGAAGTTTTTATGACCTGGCAACAAGATCTCATTAACCACGGTAATAAATTAAAAAAAAATAACAAAATTTTATATATATATATATATATATAATTAGTGTACCGGGATAGATTGTGCTTTGTTTTATTTAAACAATAAACTTACGTCATTAAATATTTAATTTAACTCTCACAATAGATTAATTTATTCATTTCTCTCCGTATTCATTCTCTTCTCGAGTGGGTGAAGATCATTTCCTACACCCATGTACATATCAGTAGATACAATATCTAGTAGATAATTTATACAAAAACATATCGGGCTCAAGTTAACGTCAGAAATAAAAGTACGACGTATGGCTTGTCTGACAGTTCAAAAAGAGGAGTGCTCCGATCGTCTCCAAACTTTACAGAATTACTCGCCAGGTCAATCTGAAGATTCCCTGAATGTTTTATTGAAATCGGTCCAGCCGTTTCGGAGCCTATATGGAATATACACACTTTCGTATTTATATAAATAGATACATATTGCAAAATCGGAAAATTGTTTAAAATTATTATGCTTGCAAATTTTTTGCTTCCTATTTTAAGTTTTATTCCGGTTTTTAAGTCAATGTTAAGATTACTGGCCAGTAGTTTTTCGATTTTGTTTGTTATTATCCTAACACAGTGATTCTCAACCTTTTTTTTGTTGCGCATTTGGCGGCACACAAAGAAAAAGATAAAAATAAATTTACTTACTACAACAAACTCCATAAATAGTTTATGACATAAATTTTAAATATAAGAAATAATAAAATATATTCACGTTAAAAATGTTTTCTTTTTAACTGATATAATTTAATAATATTAACATTATTATATATTATAGTATATAGTATAACAAAATACCAGCTCAAGAGGGTATACACACTTAGCGCATTCAAAATGCAACTTGTTAAATTCCTTAACGACAGCTAATCGTCCCAAAGCAAATGAATGCGTTAGGAGTTCTTCCATATGCAAGCGAACTTATTGTTTTATAATATTAGTTATTTTATTGTTCTCATGTAAGTGACCTTTAATGTCTATAGTGAGAATAAAGTTTCTAAAACCTAATATATTAGCAAAATTTGGTCGGCACACAAAAGTGACGCGGCACAGTGGTTGAGAATCAATGTCCTAACAGGTTCCACAGATCATAAAATTATATTTAAATTATACCAGTATTTCGATGTACAATTTGCAAGTAGTAAAGGTTGTGCAAAATATAATTTCACTTATTCTTCATGGATCTATGCTAAAATTTCTTCCGTATAAATTCTCTAACTTCTTCAACTCTGAAGTCATTAACGTTGCTAACTTTATTTACATCGTGCGTATACGTATTCTATTTTCAGAATATTTACGCATTATTAGAGTAATATTAGATTTGAATAAAATATCACCTTCATCCACTTAGTCATCACTTCACCCACATATGTACTAGACACGATATATAGCGATATATGAACGCGATATCGATATTTAAATCGATATATTCCATCCAATAACTAAATATCGTATGTATGCTGTTACACTCCAATTCTCCATCTCATTTTAAAATCTATTCTGCGTTATTAGACTTCTTAAATATAAAAAAAATACGATATATGGAAAATATCGATATATTTATTACATGAACATCTCTAATAGTTACTCACACGGTTTTGTTCTCTTTTATCCTTGATTTAGTATAGTAAATTGTATATCTTTATATAGGGAAGACTATTGTCTTTGAACATAAATCTGTCGCTACATAACCATTTCTCAATTAGATCGTTTCAAGTGGTCGCACGAACTGAATAAAATCATTGTACATTCGTTCCGAGGTTACCTGGGCCCCGTGTGTGCTTGCCAATGACTTTTCATATGAAATCGATCTATGACGGTCAATCATTCTTTCATCACCAAATAAACGCCCACAAACACATAATGTCATACAAACTCACAATCACACATCTACATACTCATTAACACACGCACGCAAACTAACACACACACGATCAGATACACTACAAATCTATTTAATGGCTACAAATATTCCTCTATGTTTAAATTCGCGGATGCACAGATGGCATGCTTTTTGCGACAATGCGCAAGAGGAGTGCATCTCTGGTGCGTAGGGTGCGGACCAGCTCCAACAGCATCCTAAGCATGATTGCTCAAAGGCTTGACTGTGTTTATGTAAACAGATGCTGCGCCGTCTCACATGGGGTCCTTACCCCATTACTTACCCTTATATTCATAAGCATAGTTAAGCCTTTAGTATAATATTATATTATATCTTTTTATTTTATATTATAATCAAATAATTATAATAATAATTTTATATTTTAATCTAATAATTTAGTCTTAGGTTGTTATTTGGTAGTTGTTTGAAGTAATGATGAGTCTTAGTTACTTATTTGAATAAATAAATAATAATAATATATTTGTCTAAATTAATACCACGACGAAACAGCTTAATATTGTGTTCTTAAGTAGATATGTACACTCCTTTTGAATATGTAATGGGGTGGAGGGTTGATTACTTGCGACACAGGATCCGTCCTAGTTAAAGTGTCAATACACCATAATCTATCTGTTGTTATGTGTATTGTTTCATAAATATGTGTATTAAATTTTATAATTTATCTTAAGTTACTACTGTGGATTATGGTGAGGGATAAATGATTTATTATATAAATAGTAATACAGATAAATTCATCAAATATTAAAACGTGGAACTGGCGTGCTAGTGATATGCGATCGGTAAACCACAGCTGCACCAATGAGTTAAAAGACTATTAAAACGGTCAAATTTGGACTACTACGTTGAAATGAAATATTTATTATATTTTTTAAACACACACACACATTTCGCACACATATATCGACGCTGGAATACAAAAACGTAGTAACCCAAAAATTAAATTGTTCACCAGAGCCGAAAAACATTTGAAATTTAAAAAAAAATGATAATTTTCGTGTTTGTGGACCTAGTGCTGTCGTTTTTGGACACAATATTTATTATTTTTTGCTTAATAAGTATTGTACCAAGTCATTAACTTAGAGTTATCCTAAAAGAAAATCGTTTTAGGGTTCAAAAAATAAAAGAGAAGTGTCAATCTTAAAATCCTATTTTCGCTATTTTTCATCTAATTGTTACAAGTTATATATCATTCGACGCGACTTTTTTCTGATTCCAACCACTTAAAATAGTGAAAATGGCCAAATGTTTTACGTACTACGTTTTTGCTTATCAGCGTCGAAATGTATATACACAGAAAATAAAATGTATTTTATTTATTGTATTTTAAATACTTCGATGCCAATGAACGTTCATTTTAGACACATTTGGTTTAGCAGACTCGGGACCCAGTTTGTGTTTTATTATTGTCTTCATAACTGTCTGTTGTAGCTAGTAATAAATATTTTTGTAAACAAAAGTAGCACATGTTTTATGTTATGTCACCGAATTGTCGAAACTTCAAGCCGTTTTTCTAGAGGCCTCTTTGTTAAGTTTATGATTGCGCGCTTCTGAAATTTCGTAAATTGTTGGCAAACGAAAACTTCTTACCCGCCGTCCGCCGTCGAGATTTATACCTTTATTTATTGAAAGAGGATGTTGTGAATAGAATTAAGAAAAGCTGCGTCAGCTTAGGCATGAGGTGAATGGAAGAATGAATGAATGGTTCACTGGGCGACAAGGGTGGGGGCCTTTGTCGTCCGCTAAGGTGGACCCGGGAAGAAGGCGATATCGGCTGGCCCGTTTAGCCTTGCACTGTGAGGGCACAGGGGGGGAGGGAGTAACCTCCCCCCCGGGACGTGCTCTCACTGAGCACAGTGCAGAGGGGCTCCGGTGCGTTCCACTGGAGATCCCGGAGCCCCTCGTCATGCACCGAGGAAAGGGCCACCGGGGAGGTTTTAGTGGGTAAAAACCACACATAACCGCCGCCTTCCCCCCAGAAGGCGGGGTATCTTTTTGAAGACTTCTTCCCCGTTAACAAAAAAAAAAGGCATGAGATGAAAAGATTCTGTAGGGTAAACCTTGAGTTGAAAGTTACAGCTCATATATGTCCACTGCTGGCCACACAGGCCTTCTCTGTAGATCACAGCTCGAATATGCATCACCAGTATGGAATCCTCATTATCAGAAATACAGCAAACGTCTAGAATCTAATACTAGCGTACCCAGCCCGCTTCGCCCAGCTTCATTTTGCTTTGTTTTAATGAAACAATAAACTTACATAATTAAATAGTAAATTTAACTCTCACGATAAATTAAATTATTATAATATAAATATAATTATCTCCGTATTCATTCTCTTCTCGTGCGGATGAAAATCATTACCTACACCCATGAACATATCAGAAAATACAATATCATACCCGTGGTAGTAGTATCATAGTAAATAAGAGCTGTATTTGACAGTTCAAAAAGAGGAGTCACCAAA
Source organism: Meandrusa payeni (assembly GCA_029286785.1). NCBI lineage: Eukaryota > Metazoa > Arthropoda > Insecta > Lepidoptera > Papilionidae > Meandrusa > Meandrusa payeni. Next base: position 7,122,804 of record JAGSMX010000023.1, read on the forward strand.
CTTTACAGGATTACTCGCCAGGTCAATCTGAAGATTACTTGAAAGTTTCGTTGAAATCGGTTCAGCCGTTTCGGAGCCTATATGGAACATACCCAAACACTTTCTATTCTTTCTCACGGCTATATTTCGATTCACGATCTGGTCGCGAATTTGATTCCCAATCGGCTTGTAATAAAAATCACTTGCTAAAAATTTGTGCATAATCTATTGAGATGGGTCCATGCCCTGTTACATATGGTGGCTAATATACTTGGTGAAAAGAAGACAGTCAAATATGTCTTTGTCTATCCGCTGGCGTTAAATGAACGTGAGAGCTTATATATAAAAATTCACGACAACAAAACAAACTGAGCGTGCTTATCTGTATATATGTATATAAGTGTAAACAAATAATGTGTTTACATGCCTTTTAAATGTTGACAATGATCGTAACCTTTTTAACGTTAGAGGTCCCAACATACCATAAACGTTAGTGTTTTTTTTTTTATATAAACGCGAGAAGGTTACTCATCTCATGCCAACGACGTCGAAATCGACGTTCCAAGACGTTCTGTCATAGACAATGCACTGCTACGACCCCAAAGGCCACCTCTATCCAACATTGAAATATTGGATAGTTTTTAATACACGCAGTATAGTATACTCCGATCATGCCGACCCATTCGTGTAACATCATACGTTTTTTGACAAACCAAAACAGATTAGTCAGAGAAGCTGTCTTTGACTGTTCCACTGGATTGGCATAGTTCTGAGGTCGCCTCGGAGCTTCGGATTCACCGGGCGACAAGGGTGGGGTGATATTTATTCATGCATTTGTCGCGCACTTAAGTTAACGAAAAGTTAAGACTTGTATAGTTTTCTTATCGATGTATTCTCAAAATGGATATAAATGGAGATTACATGAAAAGCATCAGCTTTGAAACCAAAAAAAGAATCATCAAAATCGGTTCACCAGGTCGAAAGTGACGAGTTAAAAACATAGAGGTGGATTGAGAACTTCCTCCTTTTTTGAAGTCGGTTGACTAGAAAAAAAAACTGAATTTTTTTCTTTATTAATCTGTGGCACTGCCTGGCTGGAGAATGAACAAACGTCGCAGAAGTGAGCGGTGATGCTTGCAGCGAAGGTCGTTCTAAATACGAATCTTAGCTAATATTCGAAACTCATCTGACAACTTGCTCACTATCGACTGAGCCGTGGTTGCTCAGTAACGGCTCCCAGCCGACATTTTGGCACACTGGCAATTCGATCCCCGTTGCTGCCACTAATCGGATTGAATACACAATTTTTTAACGGACATTAAACAAGTATAGTTACGATAAAAAAAAAAACCTACTTAAAATCGAATCTAACATTGTTACGTACATTGTCATATTGTCATATGGAGAGGCGGTAGTAGTTCTGGGCTCTCAAGAATAAGACTACGGTATCCCCTGCCTGTCGTGTAAGGCGACTAAAGGGGCCTCGGGTTCACTGGGCGACAAGGGTGGGGCCTTTGTCGTCCGCTAAGGTGGACTCCGGGAAGAAGGCGACATCGGCTGGCCCGTGTAGCCTTGCACTATGAGGGCACAGGGGGGGAGGGAGTAACCTCCCCGGGACGTGCTCTCCTTGAGCACAGTGCAGAGGGGCTCCGGTGCGTTCCACTGGAGATCCCGGAGCCCCTCGTCATGCACCGAGGAAAGGGCCACCGGGGAGGTTTTAGTGGGTAAAAACCCCACATAACCGCCGCCTTCCCCAGAAGGCGGGGTATCTTTGAAGATTTCCTCCCCGTCAACAAAAAAAAAAAATGGAGAGGCGGGCTAAAAAGTTGATAGCTTAAACTTAACGCTATGGGGATCTCTTTCAGGCAATCCTGTAGGACAGGAGAGGAAGGAGATAAAATAAATAAATAAACAGCAAGGTAAAAGAAAAAGTCAACACTAAATAATAGCAAGAATTGTTTGCCGTGGTAGCCCAGTGGCCGGGTGGTTGGCTCAAGTCGCATAGTACGCTGGCAACCGGAGTTCGATCCCCGATGCCGGCACCCAAAAATTGTTGTTGCAATTTTATGTGCTGATTTACCACGCGCTCGGCGGTGAAGGAAAACATCGTGAGGAAACCTACATGTCTTAGAATTTTTTTCTAAGACATGTAGGTTTCCTCACGTCACTCTCTCAAGTTTGCCAATCCACACTAGGGCCGTGTGGCGGACTATGCTCTTATACTCTCTTTAAAGAGAAGATCTGCGCCCAACAGTGGGACATATATACGGGCTGTAACTTTAACTTTATATGTTTGTTTGAGTGTATGCGAGTGTGCAAATGTATCATTGTGTATGAATGTGTGTATTTAAGTGAGATTACGATAACAATGTACAAGAAAGATATTATTGTAATTTGGATCGTATTATTGCCTCCGTATCCTCGTAGTCCAAACCTTCATGATGCTTTACAGACAGCGCAAAGATACGGTAAAGATGCTTTGCGTCAGTAGAAAAAGCGATCGACCCAACTGAGGTTCGGCCCGCTAGGCGCCCTCGGATCGGAATGTTATTGCGAATAGAATAACCACGCTCTCGAAGGCTCTTGCGCCCCCTAAAGGGGTTCAAGCTAAGCTCTCTTTACAGAGAAGGCCTGCCCAACGGTGGGACATATATATTATATTTGTAAAGACTGTTAATTTTTCTTTAACTTTTATACTAATTTAATGGTATTTATATTGATTGGTAGATGGCTTAGTCTAAACCTCTATTATGATTAACTTAGTGCTAAGCTTGATCGACTTGAACTGTTAAGTTATGCGTGTAACAAGAGAATTAAGAAAATCCTAAAGCGTCTCCGCTAGATGCTTAAAACGAATTAAGCTTAGTGCTCTTAGTGCGCTTTAAATGTTAACAGTTCGAATTTCAAAGTCGTTTCTCTTAAAATTTATTTAAATTAACGAAATGTGCATGTTATGTAATGATTTGTAAGATAGAATTGCGTTGTCGTTTAAGTAAACATATCTAGGAGGTCTCAAAAAACGTAATAACTATAAAAAGAAGTGGAACGCGATGTTCCACGGCCTTGATAGAGCCAGTCTTATGAATGGTGTTAAGAGCGAGTTAACATTATTACTTGCAGTTCCGTACATGATTTTTTTTGTCTAAAAGAGTTTATTTTCAATTATGTTCCTCAATAATTTCTGTTAGCTTTGTACCTTTCGCTTTCGATAAACCATAGTAACACCAATTAACTGAAAGACTTGAAACTGATAATGTTGACAACTAGCCAACGAACGTTCATTTTATACACAATTGGGCATTATAGCAATATTATTGCTAGGCTCATACCATCTCCCAAACCGTTAAATACATTATTAGCAGCTTATGCATCGTTATCTGTTACGATCTACATAATGCCAAGTCATTTTAACAAAAAATTAGAACAAAATAAGAGAGAACAAAGTCGACAGTTAAGCAAAAGTTATATAAGACCCGCAAGTTGCCAAAGCAAATATCGTTAGGGTAAAGTTTTGCATGGGCGACTGATTATGGGCAGAAGTTTGTGATTTAGCCAGCTTATTGTAATCCGTTACTATAGATAATCCCTGCTATGGATCGACTTATAAAGGGTTAGTACGGTAGATGTTGGAAAATGTATTTCGATGTATAGATAGGATAAAAAAGATTTAGATACACGTATATACTTATTTATAATATTGTATTTATATATTCCTATGTATATATATTTTGTTGGCTCTCATCTTTTCTTTGATAATTACACCTGCCAATATATGCCAGTATTTTCATTTAATTTTATTTTTATTTAAATTAACGAAATGTGCATGTTATGTAATGATTTGTAAGATAGAATTGCGTTGTCGTTTAAGTAAACATATCTAGGAGGTCTCAAAAAACGTAATAACTATAAAAAGAAGTGGAACGCGATGTTCCACGGCCTTGATAGAGCCAGTCTTATGAATGGTGTTAAGAGCGAGTTAACATTATTACTTGCAGTTCCGTACATGATTTTTTTTGTCTAAAAGAGTTTATTTTCAATTATGTTCCTCAATAATTTCTGTTAGTTTTGTACCTTTCGCTTTCGATAAACCATAGTAACATCAATTAACTGAAAGACTTGAAACTGATAATGTTGACAACTAGCCAACGAACGTTCATTTTATACACAATTGGGCATTATAGCAATATTCTTGCTAGGCTCATACCATCTCCCAAACCGTTAAATACATTATTAGCAGCTTATGCATCGTTATCTGTTACGATCTACATAATGCCAAGTCATTTTAACAAAAAATTAGAACAAAATAAGAGAGAACAAAGTCGACAGTTAAGCAAAAGTTATATAAGACCCGCAAGTTGCCAAAGCAAATATCGTTAGGGTAAAGTTTTGCATGGGCGACTGATTATGGGCAGAAGTTTGTGATTTAGCCAGCTTATTGTAATCCGTTACTATAGATAATCCCTGCTATGGATCGACTTATAAAGGGTTAGTACGGTAGATGGTGGAAAATGTATTTCGATGAAAAGATAGGATGAGAAGATACTTATTTAGAATATTGTATTTATATATTCCTATGTATATTTATTTTGTTGGCTGTTATCTTTTCTTTGATAATTACACCTGCCAATATATGCCAGTAGTTTTCATTAAATTTTATTTTTATTTAATTTCAGTAAAAAAGATGATAGAAATATTTTATTTTATTTTAAGGATATTATATATAATTATATGCATGCATTTATTATAGTTTTCTTTTATTTATTATTTTCTCACATAGCTTGCACCCGTTACTTTGTCTCTACACAACCCCAAGGTAGACAGGCAGAGAATGCCTACTGGCATTAAGTCCGCCTATTTGTACCTTTTTTTGTATCGTGTGCAAATAAAGAATAAATAAATAAATAAATAATTAATTGTCTATCATGCACAATTTATTTTAGTTAGCTAGCGTCTTTATCTTCCGAGATATTCAAACTTTTCTTTTTTTTTTTGTTAACGAGAAGGAAATCTTCAGAAAGATACCCCACCTTCTGGGGGGAAGGCGGCGGTTATGTGGGGTTTTTACCCACTAAAACCTCCCCGGTGGCCCTTCCTCGGTGCATGGTGAGGGGCTCCGGGATCTCCAGTGCAACGCACCGGAGCCCCTCTGCACTGTGCTCATAGAGAGCACTTCCCGGGGGAGGTTACTCCCTCCCCCCCTGTGCCCTCGCAGTGCAAGGCGACACGGGCCAGCCGATGTCGCCTTCTTCCCGGGTCCACCTTGGCGGACGACAAAGGTCCCCACCCTTGTCGCCCAATGAACCCGAGGCCCCTTTTAGTCGCCTTCTACGACAGGCAGGGGATACCGTAGTCTTATTCTTGAGAGCCCAGAACTACAGGGTTGATAGAAACTTTCCTACAGACCCTTTATTTTTGCTAACGGCTATATGAACAAAAGGCGAACTTAATGCTATTTAGCAGTATCTTCTAGATATACTTGATGGTTAAGTAGGTGGATGGCTAAGTGTAAGGAAGTCAAAAGAACATATTTACTTATTAAACTCTTTGTATAGATACAATTTGCGTGTTAAAATTTATACGTCGTCCCTCTAGGGCAATATGCCGGTAATATATTATGGTCTTTGTTTTAACATGTCAAATAAGAATACGGGTTCGAATAAACGAATAGTCATTTTTTTCAATTTTCTTAGTAAAATTGAGGATTGGCAGACTTCACATGCGGAAATAGACTATGCCCTTAAACTCTTTTCACAGAGAATTTCTGTGCCCAACATATATTACATAAGCTCTCAATTCCCTATCAATACCCCGTTAGAGTTTTTAAAATAACAGAGACAGAGACAGCTTCCGCAAATGTAACAGGTGTTTTTTTTGTTGACGGGGAGGAAATCTTCAGAAAGATACCCCACCTTCTGGGGAAGGCGGCGGTTATGTGGGGTTTTACCCACTAAAACCTCCCCGGTGGCCCTTTCCTTGCATGACGAGGGGCTCCACGATCTCCAGTGGAGCCGGAGCCCCTCTGCACTGTGCTCAAGGAGAGCACGTCCGGGGAGGTTACTCCCTCCCCTGTGCCCTCGCAGTGCAAGGCGACACGGGCCAGCCGATGTCGCCTTCTTCCCGGGTCCACTTTGGTGGATGACACAGGCCCCCACCCTTGTCGCCCAATGAACCCGAGGCCCCTTTTAGTCGCCTTGTACGACAGGCTGATGTAACGGGTGGTTAGTCCAATCCGGTGTGGGTTCAAATCCCAGACTGCTTGTACCAATAAATTGCCGTTTTTTGGTGGTTTTAAATAAATGTCACTTGCTAAAAATGTATGTCCGGTGTATGGCGATGAGATCATCTCCTGTCCTGGATAAGCTTGGTAAAAAGCGGAAAGCGAAAGTTGTTTCTAACCGCTAGGGTTAAAATGAAGTGAGAGCTTATATTCTTTACTTATGTGTTTTCTTTTTTTTTAGCTTGCTGTCTACGGAACCCTGAAAACAATAATTTGCTGGAACGAGCGTGCATAAAGGTAAATAGAGGCAGTTAAGAAAATGCTTATTGTACAATTTCACAGGAACATTACTGGTTGTACTAACTGCCTATACTAGTTAAACAAAGTCCCTGTAAGACTAGTGTTAGACTATTTTGAAAAAAAAAAAACAAAAAAGGACTATAAACAAAGTTTATGTATACTCGTAGGTATACATTAATAGTTTTTTTTTAAAGAATGCTGGAATATTTTTTTGTTACATATATTATATGTATCTGTCTTATCAACTATAGATGCTTTCATCAACACTCCTCTTATTGTATTCTTTTAGAAAAATTCAATTTACATTCTTTGAAAGTTAGAAGGTTATACCATGATTAAATTTTTCTGTACAAAATCTGCCACAATAAATTCGATTGTACAGAGCTAATTAATGATATATACTAGCAGTTCTCAGCGCATTCGTGATACATACACCCACAAAATGTTTTCTCCCATTATTACGAGAACCAACGCCGGTGAACGCGCTCCATTGACTAGGATTATGAAGCAGCATAATGACCATTTCGCCAACATTGATGTGTTATTTCTTGCCTTTTCCTCTTATAAAAAAACTTTAAAAAAGAATTTGGATATTTTAAATATGTGAACATAGATATCAATGCAGATATAAAGTATGTTTAGTCCTATAGACATTTTGTGGACATTATTATTACTATGTGGATAACGGTGTTGTTTACATATTTATAACTCTTCATACTTAATGTATTTTTTATCTTAAGCTTTTAATATGCATTCGTTTGTTGTTCCAATTAAAATAAAAAAATGTAACAAAATATATAACATTTTTGTTAATCATTTCCACTAAGCTTAAGCTTGTACTAGGAGATGGTTCACGTCAATAGTCGAATAGTGGATTCGAACCTACGACCTTACGATTCGCAGACACTTAAACCATATTAGGCTTTCTAAAAAACAATCGGCACCACAGTGGTCGATATTTGCTAAATTCAAGTCTTTTAGTTCATTGGTGTATTATTATTGAACGCGTTTTGTATTGATGGAATGATAAATAATATGACTGTAATAGATCGAAAAATAGCAGACTTGAGTCTCAGAAAGAACGTTACAACAGGTTATAATAATGAGTATGAGATAATTTTACCTGTATTGGTTTGAGTGGAAAAAATATAGGCATTTTATCGTTTATTAATATAAGGCAAAAACACGCGGAAGTTCGATCGAAAAACATGAATACTATACGGTAATCGTTTTTAATGTTCTGTAAAGAGATTGTTGTCCTCGGATTGGAGACAAAATATAGATTTAATAGGATTTGCGAGCTATTTGTTCGAGCAATAAGGCACACTAAAATTTAAAAAGCGTACTTTAACTTTGATCAGGCCTAGCTTACTAGTTAAGTCTACATTGAAATTTATAGTCATTTGCTGAGCTTACGTTGAGCAAATGCTTAGCAAAATGTAAGTCACGTAAATCGTTGACTTACCGACTACTTACATAATTTTGGGAGTATTTTGAGATTTTATAAATTTTAGAGAAATGTTTAAATTTAGAAAATAATGAACGTAATTACGACACTTCAAATTTGCCTTGGTTGGTCAATTGTCGGTTTTGTCAAGGTTTAAAGCCCCGGTTGCCCTCCCTTGGTGTATGGTGAGGGGCTCCGGGATCTCCAGCGAAACGCACCGGAGTCCCTCTGCACTGTGCTCTTCGGAGAGCACGAACGACATGGGCCAGCTGATGTCGCCTTCTTCTCGGGTCCACTTTGGCGGAGTATAAACCTCCCACCCTTGTCTCCCAGTGAACCCTAAAACCTTTTAGTCGCCTTCTAAAGGCAGGGGATACCGTAGTCTAATTCTACGAAGAACTACACGGCTGAGCAATAGAACCCTTTTTTTTTGTTATTTACATTTTATAGCCTTAGAACCTCTAAAGTAACCAGATGGAATCCCTTTCCAACCAGGGATACAGATCTGGGGCAGGCTCGCGCAACCTTACAGTGCACGAGGCTCAAGGCTTCACGTATGGATCAGTCAGTACGAAAAAAAAAAAACAAAAAAAAGTGGTGGTCAGCGTCCAACATGCTGTAGTGGTGATATCCCGACACACAGTCAGCTGTGTCTAACACAGATGACTGTGACGACGCCACAGGAAGACTCAAACGGCCTCATCAAAAAGTAAATAATAGACTACAACCTAAAAATAGCCATGGGAAACAGGGACGCAGCGGCCGCGGAGAAACTAAAAACATTGCTACGGGGCGTCTTCGATGCGTGAACCACGGCATTCTTCAACACCACCTTCCAAAATCGGGCATTATAAAAAAAAATGACCAGATCTAGTAAATAGCAATTGTAGTATATTACCATACGCAGACCCTAGCATCTTTGATGAGCACATTAAATTCTATTCTAGACTGTTCTACTTCCGTCTCTTTGTAAGCGTGGCATTATTCCCACTAGATTTTTTTATTATTGTACAAGTTATAATCTTAAAAATAAATCTTTTCAAACACACAACTGGCCGAGTGTATTTGAATATTATTTTAAACATGGTCGTCTACCATATGAGGAAACCAAACATCCTTAAAGTCAAGGACTGTTGATTCTTTACAACAACTCGTAGACAAGACAACTAGAAATGTATATAGTATTGCTCAACGAATTATCGTGACGTCATTGGCTTAGTAAATAATACCTACCTAATATTTGAATAATAGTGAATCGCGTTCGATTACCGATTGAAACAAAAATAGTAACTACTCGGAGTTTTATAAAACCATTTCCTAGTACCTTGATATTAAGAATACATTTATTGGGTCACAAATATGACAGGACCCGCGCCTATCGCCATCCACTGAGCATAGTTTTTTTACGTAATATAGATAGTGGAACCACATTAGTACGAGCTAGCTAGGTTTCGAACGCCCAAGACCTGTCGCTACCGAGCCTCGCTCTTGCGATGGTCTCGAGCGAGAGGTCTTGGACGGCGGTCGCCTCCTTCTGTGAGACGGCCATGTCCCAGAAGGAGGCTGACGAGCGGGTCAGGGAGGGGAGCGCAGAGGCTCCCTCCCTCCGCAGGCGACGTGTCGGGGTGCGCAGGAGGCGTTAGTCTCCTCTTGCCGCGCCCGTAATCCGAAGCGGGGCCAGGATAGGAACCTGGTCCCAGTATGCTTCGGCGTCGTCGGGACTTCTCTGAGTGCCGGAGAAGTCCCCTTTGAAGATGAAGTCCGGTCTTTGCCGGGACAGGCCGGTCGTTGGGGTGCACCCCGCTCATAACGGCTGATGGCATTCGCGGTAGGTTTAGTGGGTAGTGGCTGCCCAGGCCGAGTCCCACACATCCCTTCGGGCCCACCCAGGGTACCGGAGGATGGTCTATAAAAAGATTCCCCCGCGTTAACAAAAAAAAAAGGTTTCGAACGCCCAACCATCATTACATAGTCAAAAAATTCTCTACTAGGCGTTAAGTAAGTCTCCTTTTTAATAACAAAGTTAAAAGTTACATTTATAGCCTTTGTATATGCCCAGTTTGTCGTTTCTAAATGACCATTGATCAATCAACAAGATTATTAAGTTCCATATGTGACAGGATGTGAGCCTTACTTATACGAGGCACAAATTTAAACAAGTGATTCACAGTGATCACTTGAAATATTCTGTCAAATAATATTCAGAATATTGAAGAGTTATACCCGACTGTCGATAATATTTTCTCTCACTCGGCTAGGGACTGAATAAATGTAATTCGTACCTACCGGCGTCATATTGTGTACGGAAATTGGACGGAAAAACGAGAAAAAATTGTTTCTTATTTTTTATTATTAATTATATAGAGATTGGAATGCCAGTGTTTATTATCAAGGAAATCCTATTAAGTCTTATTCGCAGTCCTTTTTCTTTATTAATATCATTGTACAACACACATCGTAGTTATATGAAATGGCTCTACTGCGATCAGATGTAGGTTCAAATCTCCATTTGTATAAATCATTACAGATTACATTTTGGAGAGTGTGCACAGGAATTTCCATTACACAAATTAATTCCCCCGAGGTTACCCCTCACCGGGGGGGCCATTGTGTCGAGTTACTAGCAATAGAGGTTCAGGCTAAGCGACCTAAGAGCTGTGCCACCTCTCAATCCGGTGAAGCAGTCAAGGCCAGCCTCTCTGGCCAATCTGTGTAGTTCGTCATTAAAAAAAAAATTAAGATTTATGAGGATATAGTAAAGTTAAATTGTGGGTGTATCTACCACCAAATAACAAGACGAAAAAGTCAACACATTTCAATTTAGACATCCCAGATCGTATCTCGAACGTTGCCTAACAAGCCAACCAATTTAATCACAAAATTCTCGCCAAACTCGTGTGAAGGCTCTAAAGACGTGACGTTGACCGTAGGTACAATGCGGTCATTGGAGTTTTTTTTTAAATTATTTCTTTCCTCTGTGTACCATCACGGTACAGTGAACTTGGGATTTGGTAAACATGCTTGAGCTTCGTAGTATTTTGATCTCAAATACATTGAAACACTGGTGATTATTGCGTGAATATCAATTGTCGATTCGAATAATTCCACTAGGTAATCTCTGATAATAACAAATTACATATATACTATATGCTTTGTGGATAAAATAAACATTGAAGCTCGCTATATGTTTTGTTTTGTTGTTTAATTATTTTTGTAGTTGTTCTAAACGTGGCTCTAATTTCAAAAGTCGTTGAACTTAACATATTTTTTGCTTAAAAAAACGTTTTGATTTTTAGCGGATATATTTTGTTTTACGTAATTAGCTGTATACATTTGAAATTGGAAATTCTAACTAAAGAGGAGATATTTTAGATCAAAGTGGCCAGTACTACAAAACGCCAATTTTATATTGAAAGACCTAATAATATGATTATTGCAATTATAAGATAATTTGGATATTTAAGTCACGTTCGTGAATTCCACGACGCGTGCATGTTATGTGTCGCAAGATACGATAATTATATTAGAGACACGTTCGCTCTAAATATATAAGGACTGGTTTTGGACAGGCCTTGCTGACGTAACTGAAGTGATATTAAATATCCCTTTTTTTGTCCCTTTTTAATAAAATGTATCAGACGAGGGTGGAAGATAAGAGCTTGTTTTTTTGTAACGAACCTTTACTTCTGTTGAATTGTGTGCAAAATGAACGTTCATTGGCATCTTAGTGGTCGATCTTTGCTAACTTTAGTAGTCTAATAGTTCATTGGTTCACCACGCACTCGGCGGTGAAGGAAAACATCACGAGGAAACCTACATGTCTTAGGTAATTTTTCTAAGGCATGTGAAGTCCGCCAATCCGCACTAGTGCCGCGTGGCGGACTATGCCCTTATACTCTCTTTACAGAGAAGGTCTGCGCTCAACAGTGGGACAAATATTATTTATATAAAGGCTGTAACTTTAACTATAACCACGGTTCAACGACGAAGTACCACTAACACGCCAAGTAGGTGTCTTTTCTCGTTTTAGTAATGATGGAATGATAATTAATATGACTGTAATAAATTGGTTTCATAATGAAACGTCACTGACAGACAACGGACACGAGGCCTTGTACTGTAACAAATCCGTACAGTACACTTTCCGTAACGTATTTACTAGGTTTACTCCCCAAGTAAAGCGTGCAAGGCGATAGAAATTACTATTTCTGTCTACCTCGCTACGGTTATTTAGTTTAAAACATTTTTTTATCATAACTCAGTTCAGAATTCAAGACAATCAAGGTATAGCCCGGTGTGCCAATCAATGAGGTGATAAATGGACTTTGACAATTTTAGTAACTTCAAAGTAGACGAAAATCTGTGACTAAAGCTGACGTAAACCTTGGCCAACGTCGCCATTTTGACGAAATGGATGAGCGACGTTATTTCGCAAAATCTGTGATTTCATTGTAACGCCTTTTAAACGAAATCACCGAGTGATTTAGTTAAATCGGTCACAGTAATGCATAAAATTTATTTCTTTTATTTATTCTTTATTTGAACACTTTTAAAAGAGTACAAAACGGCGGATTTAATGGGAATAGGCATCTCTGCTAGACTTCCCTCGGGTTGTGTAGATACGAAATAACGGGCGCAAGCTAGACTCACGTCTATCGCAGATCGTAAACTATAAAAACATAAATACGTAATAAAATGTACATAAATACAAATAAATTTAATATAGAATAAATTTAATACAAATAAATTAAATATCAAAAATACATACTTGTACAAATGACTTCGATAGTAGCCGTAGTAGTAAAATTGTGGCGCAGCTATTAACGACCATCTCCAAACAGTTAAATACAAAATTCAAAATTTACTAAAATTGAAAACAAATCATACGTAATTTTGTATAACGAGTGTGTGTGTGTGTTGCGTGAATGTGTTTGTGTGTACCTCGTCTCGTAATTTTCAATCAACATTTAATATTGTATGCTTTTAAGAAACCTCTAACATAATAAAGTTAGGTTAAAGTTACAGCCTTTATATATGTCCCACTGCTGGGCGCAGGCCTTCTCTGTAAAGAGAGAATAAGGGCATAGTCCTCCACGTGACCCTAGTGCGGTTTGGCAGACTTCAAATGTGTTAGTAATTTTTTTAAGACGTGTAGGTTTCCTCACGATGTTTTCCTTCACTTAAAAGACTTAAAATTGCAACTTGAGGCGACCGCCGGGACACTGAGCTACCACGGCTCGCATTGTTTAACATATTTTAGATGGAAAACTTTCACGTTCAATTGGAACAAATGATTTTAAATTTACATTATTAACCGACTCCAAAAAAGGAGGTTAATCTCAATTCCTTTATGTTTTTATTTTTAATGTTTGTGCAATCACCGTTGGTTATTTATAAATTGGTTGTCAATTATTTTTTTTCGTTTGAAACGATTTGGTTTCAATTGGATTCTGAAGATATACCAGGGAACTTCTAAAAAATTTAATGGAATTTTTTTTAGACAGATATTTTTATTAAAATAACCGAAATAAATCTAGGCTTAAAAGTTTCATAAGTCGATGCCAATTTTATCTATCCGTAAATATACTATCTGTTCTTTTATTTAAAAATAAATTCTCCTTATACCCGCTAGAATTAAGAACGTGGTCTTAAATTGTTCGCGTAGGCTTTACCGTGGGTCTAATCTACATAACCCGATGGCCAAAGCGAAGATTGTTTCGCCGCGAAAGAGATACATTGACGTCAAGGTCATTTACGTAACACGTGAGTGGAATTGGTATGTGTCCTGTGTCCGTGCTCTTTTCCAATACACTTAAATTGTTTACGCTGCATTTGTTGAAAGTGCCACTTCTACAGTTACTATTTTCCTTCCTTTATTTTTTTTTATTATATATAGACATAGACATTTATTTATTGGCATCACAATACAAAAACACATCACAAACTGAATATAACACACATTAAAAAAGAATGAAAAATAGACAAAACACAGTTAAAGTTAAAGTTATGCCAATATCGGACACCGTCTAAGCATATGCTGTCACAAGGATGCGACAGCGCTGATTTTCAGCGGTGCCCGGGACTACCTAAAGACGTGCGCGCGCAATACTACTTTTATATGGAATATTATTATACAGACAGTAAGGGTATAATAAATATGATACATAAATAAAACAGTTATGAGATAAAAATATATTTTATACAATAAAATAATAGATGAAAAAAAAATATATATATAAATATTATTGAGTCAAAAATAAATAATAATATATATATAATGCCTGAATTTGGAGGTGGCCAGAGATTTGCTATTAGCTTCTCCGCGACCGCTGTGTCCCTGCTTCTCATGGCCATTTTCAGGTTGTAGTCCACTATCCTCTCCCTTGATGCGGCCATTGCCTTTGTCATCAGTCTTCCTGTGGCGTCGTCACAGTCATCTGTATAATAGACACAGCTGACGGTGTGTCGGGATACAAGTAGTAAGTAAGTGTAATGGTATAGGGTTGGTAGTGACAAAAAAAGGGTTCGATCCGCGAATAAGGTCGTAGGTTGAAAATCACCATTGTACGATTGACGTGAAACATCTCCTTTGTTTTTTTGTTAACGGAGGGAAAATCTTTAACAAGATACCACGTCCTGGGGTAGGTGGGGTTATGTGGGGTTCTTACCCACTCAGCCCTGTAGTTCTGGGCTCTCAAGAATAAGACTACGGTATCCCCTGCCTGTCGTATAAGGCGACTAAAGGGGCCTCAGGTCCACTGGGCGACAAGGGTGGGGGCCTTTGTCGTCCGCTAAGGTGGACCCGGGAAGAAGGCGACATCGGCTGGCCCGTGTAGCCTTGCACTATGAGGGAACAGGGGGGGAGGGAGTAACCTCCCCCCCCCCGGGACGTGTTCTCCTTGAGCACAATGCAGAGGGGCTCCGGTGCGTTCCACTGGAGATCCCGGAGCCCCTCGTCATGCACTGAAGAAAGGGCCACCGAGGAGGTTTTAGTGGGTAAAAACCCCACATAACCGCCGCCTTCCCCCCAGAAGGCGGGGTATCTTTTTGAAGATTTCCTCCCCGTTAACAAAAAAGGGTTCTTACCCACTAAAACCCCTCGATGGCCATTACTCGGTGCATTGTGAGGGGCTCCATTTGCCCTGTGACCTCGCAGTGCAAGGCGACACGGGCCAGCCACGTCGCCTTCTTCCCGGGTCCTCTTTTGCGGACGTCAAAGACCCTAGTCACCCAATGAACAACCGTCATTTAGTCGTCTTTACGGACGTGAAACATCTCCTAGCACAAGTTTAAGCACAGTTGGAATGGTTAACAAGAATGTTAGGGAAACATTTTTACCTTATAATTGATTTACAGAGTGTCAAATTGGAATAATAAACGAATCAACCGAGTTGGTCAATCTAATGGAACGTTAGTAAAAGAAACTGATTGTTTTAAACCTATAAAAGTTTTAGATGATTTATTAAAAATTTATTGTATTCGAAATCCTTCTCCACAACACGGAAAATCGTATGGTCTATATTTTTAAATACATATCTTTATTTATCTCGTAAAAACGTCGACGTAATTTAAAAAAAAAAATGAGAAAGAGATTGACAGTTATAGGGACTATCGGTCTAGTCCCTAGAAGTGAAAACTTATAACTTAAAAGTATCATTTGAAATTTCATATTGTCTAAATTAAAATAATCGACATCAATCTGGTTTTCACATCTATTGTCACACCGAGCGACAATTATATATCTATATAAATGAAAGAGATGACGATCGATAACTTGAGCCCGATTAGATTTTGTATAAGTTATAAAAATGATATACAATATTACTAATATGTACATGGGTGTAGGTAATGACCTTCACCAGCTCGAGAAGAGAATGAGTACGGAGAGAAATGAATAATTTAATATATTGTGAGAGTTAAATTAAATATCACGGCCTTTAATAAAAACGCTATTCCATTATATGCAATATTTATTATCAGTAATATAATTATAATTTAAAAAATGTAACAGACATTTTTTTTTAACTTATATTCGTTTATTTATTTAAAAATCTACAATAACATATACTAACTAATAAAGAAATATTTACAATTTAAAAGATATTACAAAATATTTACAAAAAATATAACTGTGTATAAATATAAAATATCACGGCCAGTACGAGATCATGACGAAATATAAATACATTGGCATGTCGGTGACACGAACCCACGATTTTCCCTAACAAAAAATGCTCAACACGACTAAAGAAGTTTTTACTTCAAAAATATTTTATGTTATTTTAACTCTAACGGTGTAAACAGGGATGCCAATGTTCTTGTTTCACGATTCTTATTAGGACTTACGAGAGCATATCTGATTTAAATTGAACGACAGAACGTAAGAATAATATAGTAAACCAAAATTTAATAAAAATCTAATCAGCACAGAAGCCTCCATTTGCATCTATCTTCCAAAGCAATCTTCTTACGTTTTAAATCATGCCCTCGCCGACAGTTCAAGGGATCCCTTTGTGCCCTTACCCTTTTGTTTATTACAAGCGAGGTTAAGAAAGTGTTTTGTCATTGTCTGTTGTACTTATTTTATTTTTATCACGCAATAACCTTTTTTGTTGTTGTTACTCCCTCCCCCTCTGTGCCTTCGCAGTGCAAGGCAACACGGGCCAGCCGATGTCGCCTTCTTCCCGGGTCCAGCTTGGTGGACGACAAAGGCCCCCACCCTTGTCGCCCAGTGACCCGAGTCCCCTTTAATCGCCTTCTACGACAGGCAGGGGATACCGTAGTCTTATTCTTGAGAGCCCAGAACTATAGGGCTGATCACGCAATAACCTAGTGACTTGGCAACTCGTTCCCAGGTCAAATCAGCAACATAAACAAATAGTGTTGGTATGGCGTACACTTTTTAATAAACTGCTTCAATTAAACGCCGTGAGACGAATAGTAAATTAAAATAAAGGAGATCGTTTTGTGTTTTCTTTTTTGAAAATTTCATTTGGATTTTATTATATCGCCACATGCAGGCAACACTAAGTACTAAAATTTTAAAAAGATTTAAAGAAAAATATTGTATTATCCAAGTTTACGTAAGTTATCCTTTTTCGTTTAAGTCGTCAAAAACATATGAATAAAATAAAAATAAATTATAAAAATATTTTATTTTAAAGATATTTAATTGTCTATCATGCACAATTTATTTCGGTTAGCTAGCGTCTTTATATTCCGAGATATTCAAACTATTTTTGCTTACGACTATATATATTATTTCTAAGCAAGTGCTAGACCAGAATCCCTACTGATGTAAAGTGGAAATGCAGTCCTGGATGGTAAGGCGTTCTAGCATAGTAAATGCCTATTCACTCTACTCTTCAAATCACCCACGATGTAATCGGAGGGAAACACGCGGGCAAACTGTTCCAGTCCTTTCTTGTACGAAAAATAAAAGATGAAGCAAAGCGCCTTCATTAGGGTTTTTATGTTAGACTTAAAGCTAAAGTTATTGCCTTTATATATATTATATATTTGTCCTACTGCTGGGCGCAGGCCTTCTCAGTAAAGAGAGTATAAGGGCGTAGTCCACCACACGGCCCTAGTGCGGATTGGCAGACGTGATATGCCTGAGAAAAAAATTCTACGATATGTAGGTTTCCTCACGATGTTTTCCTTCACCACCGATCGCGTGGTAAATCAGCACATAAAATTGCAACAGCAAATTTATTGGTGACGGCACCGGTACTATGCAACTTAAGCCATCCGCCCGGCTAGCACGGCTCTTTTGCTTTATAAGTACCACATTCTTATTTGCAAATCAATCAACTGCTAAAGTTTTTGTCCTGTTTATTGCTATGGGCTCGAATTTCGTGACGGAAAGAAACATCAGATGTTTTTAAACCAATAGATGGCGCTGATATCAATTACCATCCGGAAGCTCATGAAAAGGAATCATTAGGCAATGCAACAGCACTCACTATCGGCACTCGGGTACCGAGAGCAGTGTTTTTTTCTTCATTACCATAACCGGTGACCACGCTGCTCTTACGTCACAGTTACGTCAGTCACATCTAGTTATAACAGGGGATTTGTAACAAAAACACTTGCTACAAAACCAGTGGAAACAGTGCGAAACGCTTTGTTTACGTTGTGAAAGATTTAACTGTAATAATGCGTGTCATATTAAAACTATACCGATTCTAAACAAAAACTGACTTCAAAATAAATCTATGCAAATACACAGCAATAGACCACACGACTGAAGTAAAACTATCTTTAGCTCCATCTATAATAAAATATGGAGTCTCTTATAATAATATATAAATGTGAGTTTCTTAACTCCCAAACTAGCTTAAGCTTCATCTCAAGAGCTAATGTCTTCTCCCGTAATTTTTTTTAAAAGAAAGCTACGAGTACGAGTAGCAATATTTCTTTTTTTTTTTTTCAGAAATATTACTAACAATCTTGTTAACCATTCCAACAAAGCTTAAGCTTGTGCTAGGACATGGTTCACAGCAATAGTCCAATGGTGGATTCGAATCCACGACCTTACGATTCGCAGGCCGTACGTGACCGTAATGTTAAACATTTAGGCACAGGGGGGAGGGAGTAAACTCTCCCCCCGTGTGTAAATCGCGCTAAATGGCGCTCGGACGTGCTCTCCTAAGAGCACAGTTCAGAGGGGCTCCGGTGCGTTCCTTTGGAGATCCCGGAGCCCCTCACCATTCATCGAGGAAGGGTCGCCAGGGAGGTTTTAGTAGGTAAAAACCCCACATAACCGCCGCCTTTCTCCCAAGACTGGAATAAGTTGCCGGCCTCAGTCTTTCCGTCCAAGTACGACGACGGGAGCCTTCAAGAGTAGAGTGAATATGCACTTACTAAACTAGCGCGTACCATCTTTCGACTATATCACCAGTTAACACCAGGTCAAGCGCTAGTTTACACGCATAAAAAACTTCACGTCAATACTTGAATGGTGGATTCAATCCTACGACCTTACGTTTTGTAGACCGTATCCTAAACCATTAGGCTATTGACGCTCTATTGCCTTCTTATTTATAATCAACAATCACTGATCCGTCAATCCATGTATACTTTTTTGTATGAATACACTTGGACAGAATAACAAAAAAACATGCAAATTTGAATGACGATAACTTTGGGAGTGTTCGTTAAGCGTGAAGGTCTTCTTGCGGGCGTGTATAATCTGAGTTCTTACCTAAATGTAAAAAAAAACAAACCAAAAAAAATCTAAATTTTTAAATTATTTTTGGTTTGTGAGGGGGTGGGAGTCTTCAACAAGATACCTCTTGCCTTACCCACTAAAACGCTCCCGGTGACCCTTCCTCAGAGCATAGTGAGGGGCTCCGGGATCTCCAGTGGAACGCATCGGAGCCCCTCTGCACTGTGCTCAAGGAGAGCACGTCCCGGGGGAGGGGAGGTTAATCCTCCCCCTGTGCCCTTGCAGTGCAAGGCGACACGGGCCTGCCGGTGCCGCCTTCTTCCCGGGTCCACTCCGGCGGACGACAAAGGCCCTCCCTTGTGAACCTGAAGCCCCTTTTAGTCGCTTTATACGACAGGCAAGGGCTACCGCAGTCTTATTCTACGAGCCCAGAACTACAGGGCTGTCGGAGCTCGTGTTTAAGCCAACTCAATTGTATTATATATATTGATTATAGAAATTTTTGGTCGGATTGACCATGTATTATAAGTAAAATGCATAATAATACCATTCAAAATATAAAGAACTAACCCAAAATGCCGGCGGTAGCGAAGGAGGGCTCAAGCGAACGGCGGTTAGGACGCATAGAGAGAAACGTCCTGACGATGCGTACCGTGTCCAGGAGTCCCGCATTCTTTATTTAACCCTTGGCCCAGCCATGTGAAATTATAAGCTTCCCGAAGTGGCATATAAGTTAGTTTAGCTTAGATTGTCCCAATAGATTTTGTTAATAAAATAGCTACCGACCGAGTCGTGGTTCGGCCCTCTCGGGAGCCCTCGGATAGGACTACTAACGCGTAATAATGGTAACCGTCCAAGCCGAGTTTACCCCTCACCAGGGGGACCCTTGTGTTGAGTTACCACCTAATAGAGGTTCAGGCTAAGCGATATAAGAGCTATGCCACATCTCAATCCGGTGAAGCAGTAAAGGCCAGCTTCTCTGTGCCAACTGTGTTAGTTCGTCAAAAAAAAAGTGAAATTCTTTTGAGTGTCTATTAAGGCCGGGTAGAACCGCCCATTAGCTTTTAGCCCATTGCTTAGTTGATTTTAATTTTAAATTTAGTTTAATTTTATATTTTTTGTTTTTTTTAGTTAGAATTTAATATTGTCACTCGCCATTTATTCATTGCATGCAGTCTTCACGTGTGACTGCGATCGCATTAACCATGCAAATTTTTCACTGTTTTTATATATAGTATGTTAAAAATGTTCATTGTGTTCTTCTTCTTCGATAAGCTCTACAGCCCTTTGTGAGCCTTGGCTTGGTCAAGCAACATCCTCCACCTCGGTCTATCCATGGCCGCAGTCCTCCAGGTTCCTATGCCAATTTCTTTGGCGTCTCGATTTACACCATCTATCCAGCGGAGCTTTGGTCTTCCCCGACCTCTTCGACCTTCGGGGTCCCTCGTCATAACTGCATTGGGTATCCTGGCTTCATCCATTCTCTGCACATGACCAGCCCATCTAAGCCTGTTTAATTTGATGTGCCCAGCCAGGTGCAGTTCCTGGTAGAGGTCATAAAGCTCCTGGTTATAACGGCTCCGCCATTGGTTGTTTTCGCACACAGCGCCAAAGATACGCCTCAGGATTCATTGTGTTGGTGTTTAATAAATAAATTAAGCTGCTTGCTCTTTCACACATTCTTGCGGTCCTCGATGGTCAACACTAGATTTGCGCCAATTGTCGTTTGCTATAGAGAGTGGGGCGAGGTTATTAATATTGTAAAAATCCCAGGTGTCTGGGCGCAAGGCGCTCGAACGTTAAATTCGTGACAACGTCGAAGTCACACGTTATTCCAACAAAATTGAAGATTGATTTTTTTTTTTGAATGATGAAATTTGAATATTTATTCAAGAAATGATTCAAGAAATGAATCATATTTTTTTTATCTAGTCGTACATCTTTTATCATCTTCCTCATTATATCCTATTGAACTTACCCATTTTTCCTACTTTATTGAGCACAAATTTGCGTTGTCTAACTCTCTCATACCGCGCTCACGCTTACACACTTTGAACGACGAATTCTCGGGAACTCTCGGCTCGCGTAACGGGACATTTTGCACGATTGACATCCAGTATTCATCCATTTATAAGACGTCATAAATATTTTCAGTTATTATGTCTATGAGCTTCGTCATATCGCATTACAAGTTCATTCTACCATTTATCCAATAAGTGATTTCCTGTTCTTAAGGAAATATCGATAGCGCGTCATTTGTTTGGATCCCATGCCTCTTGATTTATGAGGCATACACAAGAAGTGGCAGAGCTTTGCATATAGGTCGTTTACAGAATACGCCCCTGTCAGTACAAATTACGACTTTACTACATTGTAATATGATTAAATTTTCGCCCGTGGCTAGGGTATTGAGATCGTTTTTCATTTTGAGCAAGGAAATTTTTATACCGAAAATATTATACGTTTATAAGACCGATGGAAAGCCTTTTATCAATATAAGAACTTTGTTTTATAAAATACGGGGTCAAAGATCTATGGAAGATAGATCCAAATCTATATTCGTGTCGTAAGATTGTAGTAACCTTATGTTACGAAGTTTTTGAGCTCATAATCTCTTTTTTCTTCTATATTTATGTACGCTGTTGTTTAGGAGTAATTTACCGACTTAAAAAAGGCGGAGGTTCCCAATTCGTCTGTATGTTTTTTTATGTTTATTACCGCATAACTTTCGACTGGGTGAACCGATTTGGATGACTCTTTTTTCGTTTGGAAGCTGGTGCCAATTACAATTACAGTATTG
The DNA here is from genome assembly GCA_029286785.1 of Meandrusa payeni. NCBI lineage: Eukaryota > Metazoa > Arthropoda > Insecta > Lepidoptera > Papilionidae > Meandrusa > Meandrusa payeni. Next base: position 7,144,717 of record JAGSMX010000023.1, read on the forward strand.
CGAACCGCATCTATTAGAAAAGCATATTTGTCTTGTGGTAGCTCAGTGTCCGGGCGGTTTGCTAAAGTTGCATAGTACGCCTAGCAACCCGAATCCGATCCCCGGTGCCGGCACCAATAAATTTGATGTTGCAATTTTATGTGCTGAACTAACACGCGCTCGGCGGTGAAGGTAAATATCCTGAGAAAACCGATATGTCATAGAAAATTTGCATGCGAAGGCTGCCAATCCGAAAGGACCGCGTAGCGGACTACGCCCTTATACTCTCTTTAGAGAGAACGCCCAACAGTGGGACATATATATTAAATATATAAAGGCTGTAACTTTAAATTTATATGCGCGACAAATGGAAGAATAACGCAATATCACGCCAACCGATTTCGATGATTCATATTTTATTGGAAACGATGTATATAGTCGTTCGTCGTGTAATCTATTTTTAATTCCTACGGTAATTCGGAAATACAAAGAGGGAATATTCGTGAAACATTTGATTCGATTTGTATTCGGTTATTGTTTTTACTTGAAAATATATTATCTTGAGCTTGCTTTCATTAACTTACCAATATTTCAATTGACACACATTTTATCACTTTGACCTTTTCTCTTAGAGAGTATAAGGGCATAGTTGACCATGTGGCTCTAGTACAGGTTAGCCGTCTTCATATGTCTTAGAAATTGCTTTTCTTTCAGCGTCGAGTGCTTGGTAAATTAAAAAAAATGTCAATATTGAATTTTTCATCGAACATATTTTTGGTGTTTCATTTAAAATTGATTTATATATTTTTTCAAGTACACTACTAGTTGCCATGTATGAATTAAACAGACCTTGGAAATAAGTATATTTATTTAAACTTAGTAACAAGCGACTTACAATTGTACCATTGCGCGTGCGCCATCTTGCTGCGTGAGCAGTCTAGCGAGGTCCAGAGAGAGAGAGAAAGCGCGGCTGCCCCACAGAGTATGCTAAACAGGATACCACACTTTAGTATGTAATCTTATATGTAGTTATATGTCTCAAGAGATAACCTCCAAACACTGACCTCTCTCCTATAAAAATAGCCAGGAACCGGCTCATCAACAAACCAACTTTTTTTCGGGAAACCTGCTTGTTAATAAATCGATCATGCGATGTATTTTAAACGACATCGATACCCTTGACACGAATCGATAACTCGCCAGCCTCGATATCGAATTACAAAAATAATTGTACGCTAAAATAAACAATCGAATACTGTCCGACATTGTGATGTCCGGAAATAATTTGTATATGTTAGAATAGTCCGAGTCATTTCTTGGATGTGTTATTTTAATTGATATTAATATATTTCGTGACTTGAAACCACCGATGACGTCATTACGATGCTTTAATGTTGCCATTACTGATTAAAACACATTATTTTAAATCATTTAATCGCGATGAATCTATTTCTTTTATAGTGATAGTTTGATTTTTTAGGTTTTATGCTATTTAATCTGTCACGTTTTATACATAAATTATTTTGATGTAAAATAATCCGAAGCAAAACCAGGGTATATGTCTAGTATTTACAAAACATAAAGTTATCACCATGATATCGGTGGCTTGTTGTTTCCAATATTTTCAATATATAAAATATATAATATAAACTTTATACGTTTAATTATCTGATTATTTATTTTATTTTTTGACTTGATAATATATTTATTTATGAAATTTTTTCATCTATTATTTTATTGTATAAAATATATTTAAATCTCATAACTGTTTTGTTCATGTATCATATTTATTATACTCTTATTGTCTGTATAAATTCCATATAAAAGTAGTATTGCGCGCGCACGTCTACAGGTACTCCCGGGCACCGCTGAAAATCAGTCGCTGTCGGATCCTTGCGGCAGCAGATGCTGAGACGGTGTCAGATATTGGCATCATATGTTATGTATTATTTGTCCGTGTAACTTTGCCTGTGTTTTGTCTGAGCAAATCTGCAAACAAGATACCCAAGAAACCCGCCTCCTGAGGGGATGGCGAGGTTATGTGGGGTTTTTACCCACTAAAACCTCCCCAGCGACCCTTCCTCGGTGCATGGTCAGGGGCTGCGGGATCTCCAGAGGAACGCACCGAAGCCCCTCTGCACTGTGCTCTTAGGAGAGCACGTCCCGGTGCTGGGAGCGAGGTTACTTCCTGCCCCCCTGTGCCCTTGCAGTGCAAGGCGACACGGGCCAGCCGATGTCGCCTTCTTTCCGGGTCCGACACGACGACGGACGACAAATAAATGCCCCCACCCTTGCCGCCCAGTGAACCCGAGGCCCCTTTTAGTCGCCTTCTACGACAGGGATACCGTTGTCTTATTCTATAAGCCCAGATCTACAGAGCCAACCGTCCGGTTATTGAGCTGCCAAGGTTCAAATAAACATAAATTCTCTTAATTTTGTTTACCCAAACTAAAACAACTTCCATTATTCTCAAGACGGTGTTAATTGGTCAAGCACGCTAATGCTTACGCTCGGTGGTCGACCGTATAGGATGTTGCGTTATAATAATATCGTTCAAGGTGAGACGTGTATATATTTTCGTTATGTAACGATTGCTTGAAACTGCGTTCCACTTTTACGCTGTTTTCGTCTTGCTCGGCTGCTTAATTTCAATGTTTAATCTCATACACTGACATCAATCTCATTCATTCACACTTTCGGTCTCTAAATCGTACAGCGAATGTAGATTTAGTAACACATAGGGCAATAGAACAAGTCAGTAAATATATTATGATTCAGCAAAATGCGATGTAAGTTACTATCGTCGTGGTTCGGTCCGATTAGAAAATACTGGATTTATTTTATATCATTTGGCCGTGGTAGCTCAGTGTCCAGGCGGTTGGCTCAAGTTGTATAGTACGCTAGCAACCCGAGTTCTATCCCCAGTGCCGGCAGCAATAAATTTGCTGTAGCAATTTTATGTGCTGATTTATCACGCGCTCGGAGGAAACCGACACTTCTTAGAAAAAAATTGTAAGGCATGTGAAGTCTACCAATCCGCACTAGGGCCGCGTGACAGACTATGCCCTTATACTGTTTATATATATATATATATATATATATATATATATATATATACATATATATGTATATATATATATATATATATATATATATATATATATATATATATATATACATATATAAAGGCTGTAACTTTAACTTTTTAACTTATAGTAACCCCCTTCGTAAAACGCGTCTAAAAAGGGCCTCGGGTTTACGGGCGACAAGTGCCCCCCGCACACCCCTTGTCGTCCGCTACAGTGTACCCGGGAAGAAGACGACTTTGGCTGACCCGTGTCGCCTTAGCACTGCGAGGGTGATGGGGGAGGGAGTAACTTCCCACGCGACATACTTCATAGTGCAGAGTGACTCCGGTGCGTTCCACTGAAGATCCCTCGTCACTGTGTTTCAGTAAGAGCCTCACATTACCCCGCCTTCCCCCCAGAAGACAGGGTATCTTGTTGAAGATTTTCCCCCACCAAAAAAGGGGTCGGCAACCTTCTTCGTCGGAAAAATGAAAAATTATTACAAAATTTCGAATTTTTAAAGAATTCAAAAAGTTTCTTGCCCACAATATACGAGTATTACTGGATTCCTGTCATAAATGAAATGAGAGCTTTTAGTCCTTTAATCGTCGTTGAAAGCCAAGAGTAAGTTAAAAACCGTCTGGAACCATCTTCATGTATCTTGGTATTACGATAAAGTTTAAATAAATGACTTTATAGTCAATTCCAATACGTTATTTAAACTTCTTAGAGCTGGTTTCCACAACTAGTAAATCTCCAGCCAGACGGTAATAGTAGATTTAAAGAAACATAAAAATTTAATAACAACTTTTTTTCAAAGATTTATAGATCTATTAAGGAGACGTGAGCGCGTTAAGAGCAACCTCTGTCCAAGATAAATTGACCTCCAAGTGTAATCTCAGGATTTATTAGCTCTTTAAGAGTACTTACATGCAATGTGAAGCACGTTATCAAGTTAATATAGCGTTATATTTTTCATTGAAAATTCACAGGTCTAGTTAATTTATCGTCTTACGCACAATAAATTGACGATAAGACTTGTATGTTTTTCTCATGGATGCCATTGGGAGATCTGGACTAAATAGAAATTCTTTTTCAACTTCCTTATTCCTTTCAAAAAGTTATGTTACGAAGTTTCATAATCTCTCCCTTCTATTATTCAATTAATCATTTACGTTCCCTGTCTTGAAGGAGTCATTTTACCTACTTAAAAAAAGCAGGTTCTCGATTCGTTTAATGTTTATTATCCCCCAACTTAAGACTTGGCGAACCGATTTCGATGATTTTTTTGTATTTGAAAGCTGGTGCTTTTGCCGCGATCCCGAATTCCCATTTCGGTTCAATTCAGACAATGACATCAATGGGAAAAACCACATTAGTTTAAAATTTAGATTAAGTATGTTTGCGACAAATGGACAAGTAACTTAAAGTTACGCTAACCGATTTCGATGATTCATTTTTTATTGGAAAGGATGTATTTCAAGGCTGGTTTGACGAGAGTTCGGTTAGGTTCTGATTAATTCCATTTCGTAATATTCCTTTTTTTTTTTTTTGTTAACGAGGAGGAAATCTTCAGAAAGATACCCCGCCTTCTAGGGGGAAGGCGGCGGTTATGTGGGGTTTTTACCCACTAAAACCTCCCCGGTGGCCCTTCCTCGGTGCATGGTGAGGGGCTCCGGGATCTCCAGTGGAACGCACCGGAGCCCTTCTGCACTGTGCTCATAGAGAGCACTTCCCGGGGGAGGTTACTCCCTCCCCCCCTGTGCCCTCGCAGTGCAAGGCGACACGGGCCAGCCGATGTTGCCTTCTTCCCGGGTCCACCTTAGCGGACAACAAAGGCCCCCACCTTTGTCGCCCAGTGAACCCGAGGCCCTTTTAACAAAATAAATAAATTTATGCAAATTTTCTTCTTAAATAGATTCAAATGAAAATGAAAATCATCTGATAATTTACTAAAAATGAATTATAATGAGATCGAAATTATTATTAGCTCTACTCTTTACTACACTCCCTCACATTCTCTTTTAGACGAACTGATTCATATTATCGATACAAAAGAAGGATATAGGTTAGGAAATAAAACTACACACTTTTATAATTGTTATAAATAAGCTTATTTTTGTATGTATTTTAGTTAATAAGTTTATTTTATTTAAATAATTTATAATTAACAACAACACTCGTGAGCAAGAATAAAGGGTCGGTTAAGAAAGTGTGAATATCTCGGAAGATAAAGACGCTAGCTAACTGAAATAAATTGTGCATGATAGACAATTAAATATCTTGAAAATAAAATAAAATATTTTTATTAATTTATTTATATTTTATTAAAAACATAAACTTTAACGAAAAAGGATACGTGTACTTACTGTTGCTTCCATGTGGCGTAAAATTTTATTAAAAATAAAATTTAATGAAAAATACTGTATTATACACGTTTATGTCAGATATCCTTTTTATTTTAAGGATATATTATTATCTATCATGTATAATTTATTTGCGTTAGCTAGCCTATCTTCCGAGATATTCAAACTTTCTTAACCGACCCTTTATTTTTGCTCACGGCTAAATATTAGAAATAGCGCTGGTTTTCAGGGTTCAGCTAGAGTTGATAATTTCGACCGTAACGTCGTAAAATAGACAATGGGAAATGTATTAAACTTTCCAAGTTTAAAATTATGTTAACTGGGACAAACACGAACATTATCTTAACAGCTGGGTTAGAATGAATAATTGATACAGACTGGAGACCGACATCAAAACTATGCGTCAACTTCAAGTCAAGTCCTGAGAACTTTGGCAATTATGCTTAAATAATTGTGAAAATTTAAAATGAGACCTAATTTACATACAATTGGTTAGCGTTCGAAAACTCTTTAATATAAACGTGGAACATCTATCTCAGCCGTCTAGCTTTTTTATGGGGTATAATATATTGTTTTAGAAGAAACTCCAAAATTAATAAAATATGACAAAAGTTGCATAGTTTTATGTGTAAAATATATTATAAGCTTCCAATAGAATTAAAATGTTAAATAGATCTATATTTAAAACCAGATTGTACAAGTGGCTTAATGCTTTAAATATAGGTTGTCAAATATCTCCCTTCCGCCTTTTGTGTCATGCGGCACCCAAACATCAAGCTTTTTGTATCCAGCCTTCTGCAGATGGTTTAAAATGGTTTGGTGACTAACTCCCATCTCCTGGGCGATGTCACGAGATGCCACATGCCGGTCTAACTCGATGTAGTCCATGATTTGATCGGTATTTGTCGTCACAGGTCTTCCGCCGGCTGGCTTATCGTGCATGTCGTTTTCACCGGCTCTGAATCGTCGAAACCATTCCTCCGTGGTTCGAAGTGATAGAGTCCCATCCCCAAAACACCATTAATCTCACGGAACGTTTCTCTAGCGGATTTGCCTTTAACGAAGGAAAACTTTAAAATAGCGCGAATTTCGGCGTTAGTGAACTCCATGTTTACACGTCTATAACTGTTGAACGCAATATCCAAACTAATTATGCATAGCATCGTTTTGTAGGTTATGTCAAGACCTTTCAAATTATGTATAGTATTGCTAGATACGAGCTCTGTAGCGCTTTGTACATAGCCGCGAAATTCAAAAGACAAAAGGCGGAAGGAGATATTTGACAACCTATTATTTATAGTGTTTCCGAATTTCTTTGTTAATAATGTCTGTTCCCATAGTTAGTAGTATTGCCATATATTTCACAAATTATTGACTTTATATAAAAAATACAAAATTTGCATGCTTAATTATAATAAGCGAAACATGTCGGCCTGTCTGTAATTATATGTATAAGATCAAATAATACCATGTTTTCAGCAAATAAATAAATCTCATATCTTATAATAGAATAGATCCCACTTAATGTTATGTGGTGATATAGTCGAAAGATTTAGACTTTAGATGCAAGACTTAGATTATATAAAGGGTATTGTGACCATAATATATATATGCATATATAAACCTCAATAGAATCACAAGATTAACGCTGGATTACCAAGCTTATATTATGAAGTTCTAACGCCTATATTCTCTTATTTCTACCACACATTACTTATGTGGTTCGTTGGTGTAACCCCCTAATACCTATTTTTGTTAACGAGGAGGAAATCTTCAAAAAGATACCCCGCCTTCTGAGGGGAAGGTAACAGCCATGTGGGGTTTTTCGGTGCATGGTGAAGGGGCCCCGGGATCTCCAGAGGAACGTCCCGAGTCCCTCTGCACTGTGCTCAAGGAGAGCACTTCCCAGAGGGGAGGTTACTCGCTCCGCCCTGTGCCCTCGCAGTGCAAGGCAACACGGTTCACGACAATGTCGTCCGACAAAGGCCCCACCCTTGTCGCCCATTGAACCCGAGGCCCCTTGCAGTCGCCTTCTACGACAGGCAGGGGATATCGTGGTCTTATTCTTGAGAGCCCAGAACTACAGGGCAGAACCCCTAACACCTAGTTTTTTGTGCATAACTTTATTTTATATATGGGTATAAACTAGTGCTTGACCCCGATGCCATCTGATGTTAAGTGGTGATATAGTCGAAAGATGGTACGCGCTAGTTTAGTTAGTGCCTATTCACTCTACTCTTGAATGCTCCCACATCGTACTTGGACGAAAAGACTGACGCCAGGAACCTTGTTCCACTCCGTTGATGTGCGCACGATGAACGATGACTCAAATCGCTTCGTTCGGACGCGCGGAACATCGACTATGAAATGGTGGAGACCCGCCGAATGTCTTAACGTCCGAAGTTAGAATGGGGAATTAACTTAAAACATTATCTTATTTCTAGTTTAAAGCTAAGCAAATTATAACTTTGCTGAGTACTTGTAAGCATGAAGTAGTTGTCAAAAATTCTTAAACTTAATCTGCATACAATAGGTAATCTTGTAGTTTTTTCAACTGAGCTACAAGCATGAAATATGTAAGGTGTTTTTACAAAACCTTGGTAAAATATACAATTTTAAATCGTTGCTTCAAATAATAATAAGTAAGCTCGTAATCCCTTTAAATCCTTTTTTGTCAGAGTAGTCAGAGACAACAAAAAGTATTTAAAAAAATACTACATACTAGTAACTCGATACAACGGTACCCCCGGTGAGGGCTAATCTCGCCTTGGTTACTGTGGACACCAGAGGTTGTTCTGTTTTAAAGATCTTCACCCGCTCGAGAAGCGAATGAATACGGAGAGACAAATTTAATATATTGTGAGAGTCAAATTACATATTTAATGATGTCAGTTTATTTAAATAAAATAAAGCACAATCAAGCCCGGCGAAGCGGCCTGGGTACGCTAGTATTTTATAAAAAGTTATTAACACGCAAAAACGTATAATCCCGACTGAGTACAGACGTGGCATGAGCAAAAAACAATTTACGTCAGCGGTGTTGAAAAAAAAAGTCATTTGGTATCTCATCTCGGATTGGTTCATAACGGGTCAAAGTACGCGATGTTAATGGAAAAATTCTAAATCTTACACCTGCTTGTTTTGGTATGGAAAGATTAATGACATGCGCTACTAAGATCGCGTAGCTGTAATCAAATGTGATAAGTCGTAAGTTGCAATTCTCCGACTGCCACCGTATTTTGTTATCCTATGGGGTTGTTATTGAATGTTGGAACACTTTTTTTTTTTGTTCACGCGGGGTGATCTTTTTATAGACCATCCTCCGGTACCCTGGGTGGGCCCGGAGGGATGTGTGGGACTCGGCCTGGGCAGTCACTACCCACTAAACCTTCCGCGAATGCCATTAACCGTTATGAGCGGGGTGCCCCGGATCTGTCAGCGACAGGACACCCCAACGACCGGCCGGTCCCGGCAAAGACCGGACTTCATCCTCAAAGGGGACTACCCGGAAGTCCCGACGACGCCGAAGCATGCTGGAGCCAGGTACCCATCCTGGCCCCGCTTCGGATTACGGGGGCAGCAAGAGGAGGCGTTCGTAACGCCTCCTGCGCACCCCGATACGTCGCCTTATGTTGGAAGAACCCTATCAAAGCTATACCCAATCTAATTTTCATTTTTTTCTGTATCAATTTTTTTTTAAAAAGCTAGCAATATTTTTTTTGTGAGAAATATTACTAACATTCTTGTTAACCATTCCAACTAATCTTAAGGTTGTGCTAGGAGATGGTTCACGTCAATAGTCGAATGATGGATTCGAACCTACGACCTTGCTATTAGCAGACCGTACCCTAAACTATGTACCCTGTGTATTAATTAAGGCTATTGACGCTTCAAAATGTGAACATGGATTATTAATTTTATCTTTCCTTAAGCGTTATCCAGAGCTACCGACGTGGACGTAGAAGGTTTAGAAGCTCGTACGTCTTTTTTTATGTTTTAATATTTCTTGATAGTACCCCACCGCCGGGGATCCCCTGAAATTTGGAGACCAGGGTCATCGCCCCATCTCGCCCCCCACTAACACTGGCATTTATCTCACTGTTGGGCACAACAGTTGTTGTCTTAAAAAAAGTATAAGGGCATAGTCCTCCACGCAGACTTAGTGCGGATTGACAGAATTTACGTGTAGTAGAAAATTTTAACGTTTCCCTAAAAGGTTTCCTCACGACGTTTTCCTTCACCGTCGAGCGCGTCGTAAATAACTTTAATTTGCAACATATAAGCTCATTGGTGCCTGCACTGGGGACACTGAGGTACCACGGCTCTCCAAACAAACACTCTTGAGTAAATGAAAATTAGCGCGTCTTGTGTGAAATAATAAAATTTCAATCTGCTTGTTGCAGGAACATGCCGGCGTACGACAATGAGGGCGCCACCATATCCATGGAGGACGTCCGGGATACGGAGGAGCCGATCACAATCAGCACAATAGAGGAACAGCTAAACGCCAGGAGAATACGTCAGCTCAGGCCTCAGAAGTCGACGGTCGCGTCTAGGAAACAACAGGCGGTCTGCGTTAGGAGGGCACACAAGAAATATGGCCCAACGAAGAATCCAAACGTCATATTGGATGGGTTGAACATGACTGTACCCAAAGGAGCGATGTATGTAGCATTTTTCTTCCATATATTACTAGCATTCTTGTTAACCATTCCAACTAAGCTTAAGCTTGTGCTAGGAGATGGTTCACGTCAATAATCGAATGATGGATTCGAACCCACGACCTTGCGATTAGCAGACCGTACCCTAAACTATGTACCCTGTGTATTAATTAAGGCTATTGACGCTTCAAAATGTGAACATGGATTATTAATTTTATCTTTCCTTAAGCGTTATCCAGAGCTACCGTCGTGGACGTAGAAGGTTTAGAAGCTCGTACGTCTTTTATTATATGTTAATATTTTTTGAAAGCACCCCACCGCTGCGGATCCCCTGAAATTTGAGAGACCAGGGTCATCGCCCCATCTCGCCCCCCACTAACACTGGCATTTATCACACTGTTGGGCACAGGCCATCTCTTAAAAAAGGTATAAGGACATAGTCCTCCACGCAGCCCTAGTGCGGATTGACAGAATTTACGTTAAACGTTTTCGTAAAAGGTTTCCTCACGACGTTTTCCTTCACCGTCGAGCGCGTCGGAAATAACTTTAATTTGCAACATACAAAGCTCATTGGTGCCTGCACTGGAGACACTGAGCTACCACGGCTCTCCAAACAAACACTCTTCAGTAAATGAAAATTAGCGCGTCTTGTGTGAGATAATAAAATTTCAATCTGCTTGTTGCAGGAATATGCCGGCGTACGACAATGAGGGCGCCACCATATCCATGGAGGACGTCCGGGATACGGAGGAGCCGATCACAATCAGCACAATAGAGGAACAGCTAAACGCCAGGAGAATACGTCAGCTCAGGCCTCAGAAGTCGACGGTCGCGTCTAGGAAACAACAGGCGGTCTGCGTTAGGAGGGCACACAAGAAATATGGCCCAACGAAGAATCCAAACGTCATATTGGATGGGTTGAACATGACTGTACCCAAAGGAGCGATGTATGTAGCATTTTTCTTCCATATATTACTAGCATTCTTGTTAACCATTCCAACTAAGCTTAAGCTTGTGCTAGGAGATGGTTCACGTCAATAATCGAATGATGGATTCGAACCCACGACCTTAAGAATCGCAGACCGCACCCTAAACCATTAGGCTATTGACATGTATATATACAACCAGTGTTTAATCGTTTTTGAAAATGAGATTTAAATTGATACTTTTTAAAAAAATCAAATCTATGAAAACAACAATTATCTATCCAAATTTAAAAATGCGAAACGAAAATCAAGATATTTTTATTTTTATTTATGTCTACTAAAATGCCTAAAAAGAATTGATAATACCTTTACGAAACTCGACGATCGATTACCCAGTCCAAAGTTATGCGGTAACAAAATAAAAAAAGACATACAGACGAATTGAGAAACTCCTTTTTTGAAGTCGGTTACTTGAGTATGATCCCACCTGATGTCAAGTGGAATTGCACTCCTGGTTGGTAAAGCGCACTAGCTTAGTAAATGCCTATTCACTCTACCCTTGAAAATACACACATTGTAATCGAAGGGAAAGACAGACGCGAGCAAACTATTCCAGTCCTAGGGTTGTAAAAGACTTGTAAATTTATTGACAGTTACGGTCTACTTGGAGCATCTGGCTGTGGGAAGACAACCCTACTCTCCTGCATCGTTGGCAGACGTCGTCTGAACAGTGGTGAGATATGGGTGCTGGGTGGGAAACCGGGAGGACCTGGCAGTGGAGTACCAGGCCCCAGAATAGGATACATGCCTCAGGTGAGTTTGGTAACTTATTATTGAGTGTTGTAGCAAAACATCTGTCTTTTAACGGGCAGCCCTGTAATTCTGGGCTCTCAAGAATAAGACTACGGTATCCCCTGCCTGTCGTAGAAGGCGACTAAAATGGGCCTCGGGTTCACTGGGCACCAAGGGTGGGGGCTTTTGTCGTCCGCCAAGGTGGATCCGGGAAGAATGCGACATCGGCTGGTAACCCCCCCGGGAAGTGCTCTCCTTGAGAACAGTGTAGAGGTGCACTGGTACGTTCCTCTGGAGATCCCGGAGCCCCTCACCATGCACCGAGGAGGGCCACCGGGGAGGTTTCAGTGGGTAAAAGCCCCACATAATCGCCGCCTTCCCCCAGAAGGCGGGGTATCTTTTTGAAGATTTCCTACCCGTTAACAAAAAAAAATTAGGGTACGGGATTCGAATGGTAAGGTCGTAGGTTCAGGACAGTATTCCCACAACATCATGTGGAAACGTGGTGAATGGGCAAAACGTGGCACTTCCTTAGAAATTATAAAAAATAATAGACGGTGGAATTTCCACGATCTCAAGGATATCCACTTGAAAAAAAAGTATTAGTATTTTCCACTCGGTGTATAAAGTAGCTGGATATCCCCACTCCTTGCTATACAACTCAGTTAATCTGATCCAACAACAAAACGGATCGGATGAGAATTCCTACGATATAATTGTCATTCAGAATCTTCTAGTAAATTTCCGCGGACACTAAACATAAGTAAACAAAAGACGACTCTGAGTACACTCAGCACCTATAAAAATATCTATTTACTTAATTTTTTTTTATTTGCAATACAAAATAAAAGTGTACAAAAAGACGGAATTTATGCCAAATGACATTCTCTTACTCTCTACCTTGGGGTTTTGTAGAGACAAAGTAACGGCTGCAAAGTGAGATAAATAAAAATACATATGTAAATTTGAAGCGTCAATAGCCTAATGGTTTAGGGTACGGCCTGCGAATCGTAACTAGATTGTTAGTAATATTTCTGAAAAAAAAAATTGCTAGCTTTCTTATTAAGAAAAAAAATCAATAAATACATCTAAAACTACGTAGATCTAGATGTAGATAAATAGATAGATATAACTTTATTGTACACCAAAAGAAAACAAAAGGCATTACATAACTAAGGTACATTTTACAGTTCGTTGTACAATGGACGACTTTATCGCTAAGAGCGATGTCTTCCAGGCAACCTGTGTATGGACAGGAAATATATGAACAAAACAGAACGATGACGTTCAAAAACAAATATTATAACAAATCTATATAATCAATAACCTTTTTTTTAAAGGGGAGGAAATTTTCAAACGTGGTAAATCAGCACATAAAATTGCAACAACAAATTTATTGGTGCTGGCACCGGGATCGAACTCGGGTTGCTAGCGTACTACGCAACTTGAGCCAACCGCACGGACACTGAGCTACCATGGCTATGGTTAAGTGGTTAACTTTAATTCAAATCTGGGTAGTGCCAATGGACGTCTAGCATAAAAAAATTACTTGCAATAAATTGTACCTGACATGGCTTTCACTTATCACTTATGACATGTGACGTAATAAACTTGGTGAAATATGGGTAGGTTTGTGGCGACGGCCGTCCGTTGTGTTTTGAGATTTTTCATCGTACCATTAGCGAGCGTTGTTGCGTCATCCAGATCTTCGACAAGGCGTTTAAATTTCAGAATACTGGCTCTGTGACCAAGCCAGGCATCTAAATCTTTGCTAAAAGAATACCAAGCCAACTCCGCGATAGCTAAACTTGGGTTAGTTTAAAAGTTTTGACTTTGTTCGTTGCTTCAAGTTTATGTTGCTAACTGTACATAAACATATGGTATTATTAAGACCATGACCTTTGAAGCCATTTATCCTACATGACCTTTGATGACCTTTTTATCCATAAAGCTTACTTATTGCGTTAGGTGTGATGGGTCTACGTTATTTAGTGTAATTATTGTAATATAAAGGAGTGATGAGTTAAAATTCATACATACCGTTAAAAATCAATTAGTCTTTGTTTCATCAGACGTGATTCCTGTCTCGGTCTACATACATATATTAATAATATTAGAAGGACATGAAAGCTAATAATTTCCAAGTAATTGACAATGAAAGACTTCAAATATGTAAACAAATTTTGTATTACATCGGCGCGTACAACTTAGTCAGACGTAATAAAAATATAAGATAAGTAATACAAGCTACCAATTTCCAAATTCCATTGACACTATCCCGATCTAGAACTATAAGTTTTTCACGTAATTTTCTTCCACGCAATACAATCTTGTGTTATGTAAGTAGCATTCCCAAACCAATACGTCATAGATTGAGTAGGACTCCAAAAAAAGGCGTTTATTGAAAAACTCCGATTGAAAAAACTAGTGACGTTTTTATAGGCAAAATTAGATTGATGCTTTTTTCTTTTGTCCAAGAGTAAAGAGAATGTATGTTCTTAATATAAGTTGCCGCCTCAGCAAATACACAAAATATATAAAGCAAGTATACATGAAAACAAATTCATGGTACCGGCTCGAAGGACCATTCTTTTAGGTAGGACCAAAAACAAATGTGTTGATGTGAAAAAAGTAGTGACGTTTTTATTGACAAAATTAGATTGATATTGTTTTGCTTTGTTGAAGAGCAAAAAGATTGTATGTTATTAACATGGTAATATTTTGTTGTATAGATTGATTTTTCTTGTATGAAGCTGCCATAATTGACTACATTGTAATGGAATAACAATGCAAGCAACCATTGTTTACATAAAGTGGTTACAATTGAAGTTTACCCCATATACTTTGGCACTTACGTTGTTCTTTTAAGTTAATTTCTTGTTAGAAGACGAGACTAAACGGTTAAAGTAACTTGTGTGTATGTTTTGTTTATCAACCGTACTTCAAAAAAGGAGGTTATAAATTCTTTTGTATATTTTATGTTTGTAACCTGATAACTTTCGACTGGGTGAACCGATTTCGATGATTCTATTTTTATCGATTTGATATCGATAGCTGGTGCTTCCCAGTTCTATTTCAATTTGGTCAAATTCTGACAACGAAATCTACGAGACAATCATAAAGCATGACATTTGCATTAGGTATGTGTGATAAAATGGACGAATAACACAATATTACGCCAACCGATTTCGATGATTCTATTTTTATCGATTTGATATCGATAGTTGGTGCTTCCCAGTTCTATTTCAATTTGGTCAAATTGATTGAAATGGCAAAGGATGTTACTACATTAGTAGTTTGATGAGAGTTTGATTAGGTTCTAATTCTATTTTATAACATTCGATATAAATATATATATATATATATAAATATATATATATATATATATATATTGATTAATTCATTGAAATGTATCAGCATATTTGAAAGAAGTCGAGATTTACAATTAACAACCAATGAAACAATAAAAAAGCTTCTCTTTTTCGTTTTCTTCTGAAGGTCGTGTTTATATTGAAGTGAAGAAGTGTTGCGCTGCCTCCACACCGCTTTGTCCTCGGCATCGTGATCGATTTTCCCCGCAGCAACATCCAGTTTCTCCAGATTATATAGGTTGTTTTAGTCCAGATAAGAGTGTCAGTGGTACCAAAAATGTGATGTCATTGAACGTTCATTATGACACAATTGGTTTAGCAGACGTTTAAAAGTAGCCTAGCTAATTTGATATCAGATTTGATACCGCCTATACTATAATAAATACTGCCAAAAATGGCCGAATCTAACACAGAATAGCTTGTGAGGATATTAAAATAGAAACATAACTGATAATTTCCACGCTATAACAAAATGTATCTTTTTCATTTGCATATTAAAATACAATTTTCACACACACGTGTAAAATTTCACAGTTCGCTTGCCGTTAATTTAAACACAGCTTCTTGTTATTTTTACCATCTCAATTTTTCTATAACCGAAACATAACACAAGTTGATCGCACGATTTTTTTTAAAGGACTACCTGCACCCCACGGTATTACCCGTGATTAAAAACAATTTAGTAATTTTCTTAAAATCAAATTAGCTTAATTAACTCCTTATTGCATTTGCTATCTGCCATGGAAAGTCCGGTCAAAATCGATCCAGCCGTTCTAGAGATTAGTTGGAACGACAGACAAAATTGTAAAAAAAATTATTTTGTTATATGTACAGTATATACGTTTATATGCATGTAGTAAAACGCGCTTATTTTAATGTTCCAAACGGACACTCCAATTTTATTTATTTCTATAGGTATATTATATATATTGGTGGGTTTGATCCATATAGGCTCCGACACGGCTGGACCGATTCCAATGAAACTTTCAGGGAATCTTCAGATTGACTTGGCGAGTAATCCTGTAAAGTTTGGTGACGATCGGAGCGTTCCTCTTTTTACAGCTTTTATTTACTATGATACTACTACTACTACGGGTATGATATTGTATTTACTGATATGTACATGGGTGTAGGTAATAATCTGCACTCGCTCGAGAAGAGAAGAGAATGAATACTGAGAGAAATGAATAATTTAATATATTATGAGAGTTAAATTAAATATTTAATGATGTAAATTTATTGTTTAAATAAAATAAAGCAAAATCTAGCCCGGCGAAGCGGGTTAGGTACGCTAGTATATTCATTAAGTAAATCATGCTTGTATATTAGACATTGTAGTACTATTAAATATTGTAAAAATCGGTAATATAATATATATAATAATGTAAACTATTATTCATTGTAACTATTACTCAGTAAGGAAAACAAATGACGTACAGGAAGTGAATTGTAAGAAGTTCGACATTGACAATTGAATATGCAATAAGATGACGAGAAACGGATTGGATGACGGCCATGACCTCAACATCGTTACTAACAATTTGTTCAGCTTGATCATTACAAGTTTTTGAATAGAACAGCATTTCTATTCGTGTTCGTAAAGCCGTGGTAGCTCAGTGCCTGGTCGCCTTAAATCGCGTAGTACGCTAGCAATCCGAGTTCGATACCCCGTGTGAAATTATTTGTCGCATTTTTAAGTGCTCATTTACCACGAGCATGGCGCTGAAGGACGGTGAATTTTAAGTCATATAGGTTACATGTCTTAGAAAATTTTCTAAGACATGTTAAGTACGTTACGAAATAAAACGCGTGGCGGACTATGCCCTTGTACTCTCGTTACAACTACAAAAAAGTAGAAAGGTTCTCAATTCGTTTGTATGTTTGTTACCGCATAACTTTAGACTGGGTGAATTAATTTTGATGATTCTGTTTTTTTTCGAGTGCTTCTAGTGTGGTCCCATTTATAATTTAGTCATGTTTTGACAATGGTATCCATGAGAAATCCATATTAGTCTTAAATATGCAATTAGAATGTTCGCGACAAATGGACGAATAAGTCAATATCACGCCTTAATTTCCTTTTATTGGAAAGGATGTACTTCAAATGTAGTTGGAAGAGTTTCTGATTAATTCTATTTCGTAATATTCCTATTCTATTTTGAAGTATCCTTGCCAAACCAAACCTCATCTAGTAATTTCTGACTCTGCCACGTATCGTTGATGACATTTTGGTTGGCTGCGTTCTTTTTCCGTCTTGTTTAATTCCCCATTTTATTTTATTTTATTTTATTTTGTTCTATTTTATATACAATTTATGTTTCCCTTGCTTTTAAGCTATTCGTACTTTGTTAAAATTTTGCTACTGACATCTGTTTGCTTCTTAAAATGGGTTTCTGCAGAATACCAGCGCTGATTTACCCTCCTCGGATAATCAGCATTATGCTGAGCAGTGAACCCGGTCGGTTCGGCGTTGCAACGCATAGCCTTGTGTATCGGACCTTTTGGGTCTTTAGTGATATATATATTTATTTTTTCATTTTTAACTGTGCGCTTAACTTGTTGTGTTAATTTGTATATGTGTTGTAATCTGTCTAACCGATTAAATGGCTTATTATTATTATTATTATATTGCAAACACTTTTATGAGTTGTATGTGATAATGATAGTTCTAAATATCTTTTACATTGGTAAAACCATATGCAGATCCTATAAATTTGTCTCTAGGGTTCATCACACCTTTATTTTCGAGTTAAATGTTACGAAAAATTGGGGTTCTGTTAAAATAAACATAATTTACATTTAAAAAAAGATAAAAATTATAAGATTTAAAATATGAATATATTTTTCCTTACGTCGCACATTGTTCACATTATTTATTCTTTGACTATTTATTGTCTATGAATATTTATTGCCTCTGACTATTTATTGTCTGTGACTGTTTATTACCTTTTCGTCTGTTGATTTGTGTTGCCATCAATGCCAACGCATTAGCATAAATCTGTTAGTTTTGTTTCTTCTACTGTAATGTAATTTTAAGGTTATTGTGGAGTAATAAAATCAAAGATAGTGTAATTATAGCCTACTGGGTATGCAGTTAGCCTTACGGTCTGAGGGTCGTGAGCTAGAATCCTAGTCGACTTGTTCCAATGAGTAAACTTTTTTCCGATATTTATGTACAAAAATCATTTATGCCCAATGTATCGCAATTGCCTTACAATCTAATATATATGGGACCTAAGCTTGGTGAAAAGCGGACAAGGAAAGCTGTCTCTGTCTACCTCGCTGGGTTAAAAGGATTTAAAGCCCATATATTATCATTTAATAAAAATAAAACTGTAATTTGGGCGGTAGGGTTCGGCTTCGAATCAGAATTCTTATGATTCTGAGTCCCACCCTTACGTCGTAGACATTCCATCAATACGCACGAAGCGGTTTGTCTCCACCTTCCTTATGCGGACGGCTAAGGAATGGAACTCTCTGCCGCGTTCAGTCTTTCCTCACGGGTACAATCTAGACACCTTTAAGCCCAATGTGAACAGACACCTTATAGGCTCACGTGCTCCATCCTAGGCTTTATCTTCGCCTTCCATCAAGCAAGATAGAAGCCAAACGTGAGCCTATTTACTATAAAAAAAAAAAGTTAAAATCCCGGAGGCACTTATTATTTAACCGACTTAAAAAATGGAGTAGGTTTTAATTAGCCCAAATGTGTCCGATTTTGATGAGTCTTTTATATTTTAAAGCTGGTGCTTCCTTGTGGTTCACTTGGGCATCCCTTAGAAAACCATATAAGTCTTAAATTTACACTATGTGTGCCACAAATGGACGAATAACTCAAAATCACGCCAACTGATTTCGATGATTCATTGTTTATTAAAAAGGATGTATCAAAAGTAGGTTGATGAGAGGTTCTAATTAATTCAGAGTTGCCATTACTGCCTTCTAAAAAAAGAAGGTATCGTTTCTCGGTGCCAATAACAAGGTCCACCTTTGCACAACGCCACTATATCTCTGTTGCACCACGGATATATAATAAAATCCCATTCGACCTTAATTATCTCACAAGGCTTAACAGTCGTAAGTTCAAGGGATTGTTATTAAAATGGTTGCAGAATCAGGACTACACCCAAATTGAAAATATATTATTAACCTCATGATAACCACACACTCACTCACACAAACACACACACACACACACTACACATTCGCATAACTTCTCAACTATGACTGTAGTTCTTTCCCTTTTTTTTCCTTTTGCACACATTTTTGTTTTTTTTTAATGTATTTTTAATTATTAATTATCGTATAATTTACTTAACTTATATTAAAAACTTATTGTACGCAGGACTTACTGTTTGTGACTCTGGAAGGCACTGTCTCCTGATATACAGGTACACTGTACCTAGTTCAGGAGACAGAGCTCCTGTATATCTAACATGTTTGTTTTTGTGATATTAATAAAGTTAATTTGTGTGAACTCGAAAAAAAATTCTATTTCGTAATATTCCTACCATAATACAAGGAGGGCGTCGTCGCGTAATAGTTTTTAGTGCTTTATTCAATTTGATGTCGGCTTTGTTTTTGCTCGTAAATATAATATACTCGTCGAAAGACGAAGTGATCCATCTTGTAGTTTAATATGGTTCTTTATCTTATGTTAGATTCCCTTGTGTTTCGGATAGTATTATCAACTGTATATCAACTTTGAGTTTTTAACTTTAGACAAATTAAAACTTGGGTTATATTTAATATGACTGTGTGTGCATCATCATGCATATGAGAAAACAACCAATGGCGGAGCCGTTATAACCAGGAGCTTTATGACCTCTACCAGGAACTGCACGTGGCTGGGCACATCAAATTAAACAGGCTTAGATGGGCTGGTCATGTGCAAAGAATGGATGAAGCCAGGATACCCAAGGCAGTCAGGACGAGGGACCCCGAAGGTCGAAGAGGTCGGGGAAGACCAAAGCTCCGCTGGATAGACGGTGTAAATCGAGACGCCAAAGAAATTGGCATAGGAACCTGGAGGACTGCGGCCATCGATAGACCGAGGTGGAGGATGTTGCTTGACCAAGCCAAGGCTCACAAAGGGCTGTAGAGCTTATAGAAGAAGAAGAAGTGTGTGCATCAGTATGCTTGTGTGTGCTTCAGTTACACACATATCCAAAAACCCGTCCCGGAATTTGCTCCCCAGTTCTCGATGTATTTAAATACTCTGTCAAGTGACATTAATGTCATATGTTAAGAGCGCGTTTCTCCCGCGCACAACGGCCTTGTCTCTCCGAACGCTTGGACTTCAGACTTGTTATTCCGTTCGACCGGATCTGTGATGGCATTACGTTTGTGTGTGCTGTCTTCACAAGGTTCCATAAACCTCTTTGGTCATTTGAACGTCACGATGACATTCCATATTTAAAAATTACATACATGCAGAGCATGTGAAAGAAGGTAAAACACAAACGTAAAAATCCACATGTCAATTCAGAACTTCCTCCTTTTTTGAAGTTGGTTGATAAGTTACGCTCTTGTCTGAAATGGGTAGGTAGACACGAATTTGGATTCTGTCATAACTGCTGTTATTGACTCGAAATTTGTCGCTTACGTATCATAACTTGGTGACTTTGAGAGCTACATAAGTCGATGGTCCATTTTCTCTGTTATTTCTTTATATTTTTATTTAAAATATAATTATAACATATAAGATATAAGAAGCGTCAATAGCCCAATGAATTAGGATACGGTCTGCGAATCGTTAGTTCGTAGGTTCAAATACACCATTCGACTATTGACGTGAACCATCTCCTAGCAAAAGCTTAAGCTTGGAATGGTTAACTAGAATATTAGTAATATTGCTAACTTTCTTTTCAAAAAGTATATACATATATATGATGGAATCAACAATCTTATATATATAACCAACATTTGTAAACAAAAATGACTCACAAACTAAGCAAAAGACGAAAAAGAAAGACTCGTAATGGTTTACATAATTCTAATGTGTATTTTTATTGTTATTTTTAGGAGATTGCTCTCTTCGGCGAGTTTTCAATACGCGAGACAATGATTTACTTCGGCTGGATTGCCGGTATGGGCTCCAGGGAAGTGGACGAAAGGACGGACTTTCTGATAGCCCTCCTACAATTACCAAACCCTACCAGGTGAGATATATTTACTAACTTGTCCAGGAACTCCCCGGTGTCGCGCGCGGTTGGGTTTGTTAATACCATCGCACTGCACATTGATATATTTTGTTGCACAGAGTCGGTTTTTATCGAAGCTGCCTACAAATGCGTAGAAGGTGTTTGACTCTATTATATTTATATATTATTGTCAATACATAAAGCAACTTTTTATTTGTTTTAATTTTAATAATATATATTTAACTAAGTTTTTATAACATCATATTGGATTGTATTTTACTCCGATCAACGCGGTCTTAGTGCAAGTTTTCTAAAGTATGCTATAAATCATCATCATCATCATCAGCCTTTGTCTATCCAATGCTGGAAAAAGGCCTTCCCCAATGCCTTCCACCACATACGATTCTCCGCTTTCCGCATCCAGCCACTTCCGGCTATACTTACAAGGGCGCCCTACGCTTCTCCGACCCATGCGCGGCCTCCATTCCAAGACTTTCCTCCCTCATCTGCCGTCACTGACTCGGCAGATGTGGCCGGCCCACTGCCACTTCAACTTGCTGACTTTAAGAGCTTATGTCGACTACCTTCGTTCTCCGTCGAATTTCTTCGTTTCGGATTCTATCCCTTAGAGAAATGCCGAGCATTGCTCTTTCCATCGCTCGTTGTGCGACTTTCAGTTTGTTTCAATGCAATAAATGTCTATGTCTAATTAAATTGTGATTTTATTGACAGACAAGTAAAGAACTTATCAGGAGGTCAGCAACGTCGAGTTTCGCTAGCAGCTGCATTGCTACACGAGCCGGAGCTTTTAATACTTGACGAGCCTACTGTGGGAGTGGATCCAGTATTGAGACAAAGGTACAGCTTTGGAAGCTGTTTTTTTTTTCTTTCAATAAAGCGCATAAACAGACTTATGTCCGTGCTTTTTTGTAATATACTTGAATTGTACCGTTATACCTCTTCAGTTACTACATTTTTTTATATAATGCCATCCTATAAATATCATAAACATCCTATAAATTTGGAAACTGTTAGAACTGTTTACTTTGGTTATAGCGTTCATCTAGTTTAGTGACATCTTAACAAAAGAACGTAGATGTTAATAACTTAATATATCTCTAATGGACGTATATTACATGTTATGAAATTGTGTTACAGCATCTGGGATCATCTGGTGGAGATCACGAAAGGCGGCAGAACGACTGTCATAATTACGACACATTACATTGATGAGACAAAGCAAGCTAACATAGTGAGTAATTTTATTTTAATTTTGAAGTGTAAATTTCTTAAGCCGCTTTTTTTTAATGATTTACTACACAGATTGGCCAGAGAAGCTGGCCTTGACTGCTTCACCGGATTGAGAGGTGGCACAGCTCTTAGGTCGTTTAGGCTGAACCTCTGCTTTAGCCGCTTTGAGAAAATTTTGTAGGGGAAAATTGTATGGGTTCGCGATATTAGACATGGTGTATATATATATATTTATATGATGTGTTATATTTTGTAATGATCTTGTTACATTACTATCACCGCCCGGACACTGCTAGCTACCACTCGGCTCTGTATAATACCAAATGGTATAATAATAATACAATGGTATAATGGTACATGTACCAAATTATTTTGGTTTTTTTCTGTCCGTCTGTTTGTTCCGGCCAAACCTAAAACGGCTGGACCGATTTTGACGGGACTATCACTGGCAGATAGCTGATGTAATCAGGAGTAGCTAAGGATTTTATTGTCTCAGTGAAGCGGGCGCGATCAGCTAGTTATTGAAATAAATAAATATTATATTATGGTAATCATTCCGTTGTCTCCAGATTGGTCTGATGCGCGGCGGTAGATTCCTCGCTGAGGAAGGTCCAAGCGAGCTGATACGCCGGTACCAAGCCGAGAGTCTTGAAGATGTGTTCCTCAAGCTGGCTGTGCTGCAGAATTTAGGGAAACGCCGGCGCTCAAGCATCCTTGTGGGTGTGGTGGAGAAGGTGGAGCTACCTGCGATACCGGTGAGTGTCTTATGATGATGAAGGCCAACTCTTATAAGCATGCTTTTACTACTTCAGCGGATTAAAGCAGCTGAGTTTCTCAACGTTCAGCACAGTGCCGCCGTAAGACGGGGTTAGATGGTGCTTGGCCCGTGCTTTAAAAAAAACATAGGAGCTACTAAAATTTCTACGTCCACGTCGTCGTCTCTGGGTAACGCTAAAGGAAAGATAAAACAAGTATATTTACGACTAAAAACGAAAACCGACGACGACTGATAACCGCGAGAAAGCCCTAATTGTATTTCCGAAATCGTAGGAATATTACGAAATAGACTTAATCAGAACCTAACCAAACTGCTATAGCTGCATTAAAAAATTAATTATCGAAATCGGTTGGCGTGACATTGAGTTATTCGTTCATTTGTCGTGCACATACTTGATGCCATTGTAAGAAGTGGACAAAATCGAATGGAACCACACGGGAAGCACCAGCTTTTAAGTATAAAAAAATCATCAGAATCCCATCAACCACTCGAAAGTTCTGATAAAACAAACAATAAAAAAATATAACCGAATTATGAACCTCTTCTTTCTAAGTCGGTTGAAAATATATTAATTTCTATTGTAAAATTTAAAAGAATCTATCTATATAAAAGAGAATGTGTGTGTATTTGCTCCGTAGGCTTCAAACGGCTGGACCGATTTCAATGAAACTTTCAGGGAATCTTCAAATTGACCTGACGATTAATCGTGTGTAAGTTTGGTAACTATCGGAGTACTTCTCTTTTTGAACTGTCACATATCGGTACTTTAGTTATATATGGGATTAAAGAAACTTTATTAAGAACTCAAGAATTTTACAATTCACTTATAAGTCTAAATTATTTATATCTAGTTATCAAATTGGGGTAATCGTTAAAACTAAACAAAATCAGCAACACGTATTGCCGGCAGTTAGCAACAAATAGACATAGACATTTATTTATTGGTATCACAATACAAAAACACATCACAGACAGAATATAACACACATTAAAAAAGAATGAAAAATAGACAAAACACAGTTAAGGTAACACAGACAAATAATACAAAACATATGATGCCAATATCGGACACCGTCTCAGCATATGCTGTACAAGGATGCGACAGCGCTGATTTTCAGCGGTGCCCGGGACTACCTAAAGACGTGCGCGCGCAATACTAATTTTATATGGAATTTATACAGACAATAAGAGTATAATAAATATGATACATGAATAAAACAGGACAAATAATATATCTTATGAGATTAACATATATTTTATACAATAAAAAAATAAATGAAAAAATTTCATAAATAAATATATTATTGAGTCAAAAATAAACTAAAATAAATAATATGATAATTAAACGTAAAAAGTTTAAATTATATAATTAAAAATTGAAAATATTGGAAACAACAAGCCACCGATATCGCGGGGATATTATCTTATTGTATCTTTAACATCAGGTATTTTAATTTATTTTTAAATGCGTTTACAGATTTACTGTCTCTTATGTTCGGTGGCAAATTATTCCAACACTTGGTGGCCAAGTATCTGAAACTGCCCCGGAACGCAGCAGATCGGTGTAGCGGAATTTGTAAAATGCAGTTTTTAGCTCTAATTAAACAGCTAGTATCCTCATTCCGCCATTTCAACTTTTCGTACAGATATTTAGGCTGTTCCGAGTTTAATAATCTGTAATTCTTTTGTTTATTATCTAATTTGACACATGCTAAATCAATTATAATGCAAAGTATGACGAGGGTGGTTCAATGTATTTTTATCTTAAGTAAAGTTTGTTTAGTTTTAAATGTCCCTTAGATTATCCGTGAAATGGCAACCGACCGAGTCATGGCTCGGCCCTTTCGGGCGCTTTCGGATCGGAATGCTTACGCGTAACCGTCCAAGCCGAGGTTACAATAATACAATGCTCTCTATAAGCGATAAAGGTTCAGGCTATGCGACCTAAGAGCTATGCCACCTCTCAATCCAGTGAAACAGTCAAGACCAGCTTCTCTGGACAATCTGTGTAGTTCGTCAAAAAAAATTAAGTATTAGATTGATAAATATTTCGTTAACACGTAAAAATTTGCCTAAACATACAAATATCGGCTCATAAGTCGCGGAGTCTTGTTTACTCTCACGGCAAAATAAATGTTTGTACAGGCTCAAAGCATAGATTCGTTGTTTATCAAGCTTCCCGCCCGCTGCGAACAAATTTAAAGCATTCAGTACACCTTTTTCTTAACCAAAAATATACTAGTATATTACCGAATTCAAATCAAATCAAACTTGACTCAAACCGGTGTCATAACTTGTCGGTCTTGTGGAATGAAACAGTACAATAACTAGTTCATTGGCTTTATTCAGACGACGTATCGTTGTACAAGGATTTTTTTAACGAATACCGTCCAACAGCGCGTCCTCACAATCTTTATAGAAAATTAATTACAATTCTGCAAACTTATAAAGTTAAATTATTGTTAATAATGCGAAGTTAATATGATGATTAACTCAATTATTAATTATGTATGGAAGTAGTTATTTTACATGACAATCGCTGGATGCCATGTGTTGCCAGCTAACAGGTAGGTTATAGAGGTATAATATGCATCAGTACCTTTAGGCCAGAATCGGTACTGTGTCATAAAAAACTACCCTAAACGAAAAATCTAAAGAAATTCTAATTCGAAAAACAAGTATATCTTCCGTAAGTATTGGTATATGTATATAATTTAATAATGTGCCCAAGTGTACTGCACTTGGGGCACATTATAAGCACAAACTTTATTCTCACTACAGACATTAAAGATCACTTACATGAGAACAATAAAATAACTAATATTATAAAAACAATAAGTTCGCTGTCATATGGAAGAACGCATTCATTTGCTTTGGGACGATTAGCTGTCGTTAAGGAATTTAACAAGTTGCATTTTGAATGCGCTAAGTGCGCAAAATACAACGTAGAATAGCAAACGACACTTCTACTGCTGACTACTTCTCTGAGGGATAGCTTTTAACAGTTTATAAAGTTCAAGTCCGGTCGTGTGTAGAATTCTGCTGTCACATTTTGGTAGGCGCTGCTATATGCCATCTAGCAGCTTTGGTCTAAGTGTAAAGGGTTCGTTTGTTGTTATCAAGATAAGATCATTATATTATTTTAAGTTTATACGTTTAATTATCATATTATTTATTTTAGTTTATTTTTTACTTAATAATGTATTTATTTATTAAATTTTTTCATCTATTATTTTATTGTATAAAATATATTTTAATCTCATATTTGTTTTATTCATGTATCATATTTATTATACTCTTATTGTCTGTATAAAGCCGGTTACCATCTGCGAATTCCAACGTAAACCTCGTGCCACACCATCTATTTCAAAATGGCGGAAACTTATATTTACACCTAATAATAATAAACATATCAATTACTTACAGGACCCGGCGGCAATAGACTTGGAAGAAGCGGAGATCGGAGAGATTTCTGGAGAGTTTGGTGACAACGTTTCTATGAGCAGCAAGAGTCGGGTTGTGGTGACGCCGGAGCTGAACGCACCGGTGGAAGCTCTTCCTCCCGAGGAGAAACCACCAGTTGGATGTCTGGAGCGGATAAAACCAATGAAGTGGCATCACATGAGAGCGTTGGTTTGGAAAAACTTCCTCAGTCTGTTCAGGAATTGGGGGTGAGTATTCAACTCTGATTCGAAGTCGAAGCGTCAATTGTCTAATGCTTTAGTACACGGTCTGCGTATTGTAAGGTCACAGGTTCGAACCCACCATTCGACTATTGACGTGAACCATCTCAAGCAAGCTTTAGCTTAGTTTGAATGGTTATCAAGGATGTTAATGATATTTCTGAAAGAAAAAAGAAGAAATATTATTATATTATATATATATTATAGTAGCATTATTTTATTTAAAAAAATATGCCACTATAATAAGTGGAGGCATGCTTCGGTGATATTTGCATGTAGAAAGGAAAGGGTGATAAAGGAACTATATTTACGAGTATAAACAAAAATTGACTATAAATTTAATCAAATATCCGTCACATTTGATTTCGTTAAAAGTCATCTTTTGTTTTCAAAATCAATCATGGAATTTTAATTTTCTAATCTTTCATTTAAAATAAAACAACCATCACCCAGTTGAAAGTTAAGAGGTGTCAACCTAACAACCAGCGAGAAGAAAAAGGCTTTACGATCAAGAACAATGAAGACATGGCTTCGATCTTTAAAACTACCAAAAATCTCCTATTCAAGACATGGCTGAATGGACTAAAGACTTTTGCCTTTCCATTAGGGATAAATTAATATCATCATTATTAAGAGGTGTCAAACAAAAAAAACGTAATTAAGAAAAAAAAACCATACAGACGAATTGAGAACCTTCTCCTTTTGAAGTCGAACATACGAATCGATCCTCCTCATTCTTTAAAGTCGGTTAATTTTTTTGTTTACAGGCTAATTGCATTCATTATCGGATTGCCGGTATCACAGATGATACTATTCTGTCTCGCCATTGGTCACAACCCGGTCGGCTTGCCTATCGCTGTGGTCAACTACGAACTGGATTCCAACAGCACCACGGCAACTTGCGATTACGACAAGAACCGATGCCCCCAGGATCCGGTTACCTACGAGTGGAACCTGACGAGATTCAGCTGCCAATACTTGGACTACCTGTCACAACGGCAAAGCAATTTAGTAAGTATTCTTTCTATTAGCTCTCATGTTGTCTTGACCATCATAACTTCTCGACTAGTAGACTGTAGTTCTTTCCCTTTTTTTTTCCTTTTGCATACATTTTTGTTTTTTCATATATTTTTAATTATTAATTATCGTTTAATTTACTTAACTTATATTAAAAACTTATTGTACGCAGGACTTACTGTTTGTGACTCTGGAAGGCACTGTCTCCTGAGATACAGGTACATTGTACCTAGTTCAGCGTCAATAGCCTAATGGTAAACCATTAGGCTATTGACGCCTGCGAATCGTAAGGTCGTGGGTTCGAATCCACCATTCGACTATTGCCGTGAACCATGTCCTAGCACAAGCTTAAGCTTGGAATGGTTAACAAGATTGTTAGTAATATTTTCTGAAAAAAAAAAAGAAATATTACTAGCTTTCTTTTTAAAAAAAAAATATGTAACATGTTCGTTTTTGTGATATTAATAAAGTTATTATTATTATTATTATATATACATACAGGGTTATTTTATGTTCCATACCACCATACAAATTATGGCAAAATTCTATTTTAATAAGATTACCCACCCCGCCTGTACAATGAAAACTTCAGTGATGTACATATTTTTCATCTATCTAAAAGTAACTTTAAAAAAATCACCCATGTACTTAGTCTTATTTAATTTAAATAAACACTCAAATGTATGACTGTAATTATGTTTGAATTCATAATTTAAATACTGACCTAACTTAATAAACCTTACTTTCATAAATTGTCTCTGATAATGTAGTTATGCACCTGTTAGCTTTTTTTTTTGTTGACGGGGAGGAAATCTTCAGAAAGATACCCCGCCTTCTGGGGGGAAGGCGGGGTTATGTGGGGTTCTTACCCACTAAAACCTCCCCGGTGGCCCTTTCCTCGGTGCATGACGAGGGGCTCCGGGATCTCCAGTGGAACGCACCGGAGCCGCTCTGCACTGTGCTCAAGGAGAGCACGTCCCGGGGGGGGGGGGAGGTTACTCCTTCCACCCCTGTACCCTCGCAGCGCAAGGCGACACGGGCCAGCCGATGTCGCCTTTTTCCCGGGTCCACTTTGGTGGACGACTCAGGCCCCCACCCTTGTCGCCCAGTGAATCCGAGGCCCCTTTTAGTCGCCTTGTAAGACAGGCAGGGGATACCGTAGTCTTATTCTTGAGAACCCAGAACTACAGGGCTGATGCACCTGTTAGCTAATTTAACTGTTTTGTGTCTACTTGTTTTATATTGTCCTATGTAACTGTGTGATTCAATTAGCTGTTGTGTATACTATAACAAATAAATATTTTTTGTCCCCTTACTGTTGAGGTCTAAATAAATTGGTTATTTTTTTTTATTAAGGAACAACAAACGAGTACATATATTAAGTGAATTATACGTACTAAATATGTAAACAACACCGTTATACATATAATTATAATGTTCACAATTTGTCTTTACCATTGGACCATACCACGTATACTTTACTATGGTAAAGGAATTAATTTATTATTTAACCTTATAATTTCTGTAAAAAGCACATCGCACATTTAAAGTATTTAAAGTCTTTTTATAATGGTCAAGGGAAACAAATAACATCACTATTGGCGTAACGGTCATTATACTGCTTCGTAACGTAATGAAGCGCGTTTACCGGCGCTGGTTCTCGTAATAATGGGAGAAAATAATACATACGCTGGTATCACGAATGCGGTGGGAACTAGTAGGAACACGAAATTATAAATTATTTATTACTCTTTCCATCCGATTACAATGCGGGTGATTTGAACAGAAGATTGAATAGACATTTACTATGTTAGAGCGCCTTACCACCCAGGACTACATTGCCACTTAAAATCAACTGGAATAATATAATTTTTTTTCGAATCCTTATTTTACTAATAAAAAGCGATGACTTAACGTTGTTAAAAACAAACAGCTTTAAATGTGGGGTAATATTTACAGGTTAAATATCCGACCAGAGAAGAAGCAATGCAGGCGGCGGAGAAGGGGAAAGCCCGTATTGTTCTAGTCTTTCCCGCCAACTTCTCCGAGAGTCTACAAGTGAGGGTGACAGATCCGAGGCACGCTGATGACGGCACAGTTATGAATTCAGCAATGGAGGCCCATATGGACGATACTGGTAAGTTTTATTAGTGTGATCAAGCGAGACGGAAGACGAAGGTGTGCAATGTACAACCGTCAAAAGATTAGATATATAGAATAGAATATAATAGACTAAACATTTATTTGATACAAGAACACATGAACAACAGATAAAACAAGACAAAAAACAACCTAAACAAAAGTATTTAAAATTGTGAAAACATTAAAAAAGAACAAAACAGAAATTGTGCCGAAAAGGCGTTGGCTCAGTATGTGCTGTACACATGTAGTACAGCGCTGATCTTCAGCCAAAAAACCTATAAAACTAAGGCGGACACGATTCGGTTGTGTATTAATATGGTGTTACATACACTTTTATATATATTATTAATTAATTAAAAAAAACAGCTATATGTGTATGTATATATATATATATATATAATTTCATAATAAATAACATAAATATAGTATTAAATAAATGATTTGTTGTAATTAATGTTTGCGTGGTTACGTTGAGACTCAATTAGGAAGTGTTTCAAATTGTTTTTGAAAATAGGTAATGTATTAGCGAGTATACAGTTATCCCAGTAGATAACGATAGCCTTGCACGTGGGAAAGACCCTTTTAAGAGGAACCTGTTAAAAAAGCTTTCTATACATAGCAGTACTAGAGTAGCAGCCATTATATTAAACACTAAAACACACTATCCGAAATGTAATTTCTCGATATTCTGTTTAGTGTTTTCAATGTGTTTGCAGCTTTTCATTCTGATTTGACCTAGTAGGAGATCAAACTAGTTGTTGCCAAATCAAACACTTCGGAATCAAATGTACTCTAAGTTTACTATTACTTTGATTACATGTAATATATACAAAATGTCATTTAGGTATTTTTTAAATATTTTGAAAAAGGTTCCTTGCACATTGATCCGTCGTTTAGTCGATTGAATGAATTTCTGAGTCAACAGAAGCTGAGGAAAAAACAGTTCGGCTCACCGACGTCACGGTCCGCCTTTTACCTAGCGTACTCATATGTGACAGGGGTTGACCTGTCGCCATACATCGCGCACAAATCTCAAGTGACAGACACGCACCAGAGATTCTTTTGTATATAAATATAAATAGTGAAATATATAATATATATATACGTATGTAACCTTTAAAGTCAAACTCTATTCCCAGTAAACACTCCTCCTACATCTAGTTTTTAGTAACGTCTTACCATCTTACTACGAGTATTACGTATTTTCCCAAGAATTCTGACTTAGTTAACTTAAGACTTCAAAAAGGAGGTTCAGTATTTTTTATGTTTGTTTCTTCGGAACTTTCGACTGCGTGAACCGATTTTGATGATTATGTTTGAAAGCTGGTGGCTTCCCGTGCAATCCCATTTTAGTTTGGTACAGCTTTGATAATGGCACACAGTAGTCTAACCATATAAGCCTTAAAAGAGATAACACGTAAATATAATTTTTAGACAAGCAAGTTGAATGGATGTTGGCGCGTGAACTTCAACTGGCCTTTATGGAGACCACGGAACATTTGGCGGAAGTGTGTGGCCTGCCGAGAAGCATTATGACATTGCCTGTTCACGTAAGTATAAAGTTAGTTACTGTAATCCACTCATAGACGTCTTTGTAAGTCGCCGTAGATCTCTGAAGATCAGTGCACAACATTGTAGATATGAATGATTTATATTTAGTATTTAGTCAAACAGATCTGCCCATCGGCATAATTACTGAGTGAAAATTGCATAGTAGAACAAATGCCGTCATATCCATCTTATCTGAAGGAACGTTTTCAATTCCTTCACGGTTCGAATTCGTTGAATTTGCGATCATCAGAGAATCTCATGCTAAAAATATCTATTTACTGTACGCGCTGTCCGTCTGTGGAACTCTCTTCCTGTGGCCATTAGAAAATCACAGACAATAAATAGTTTTAAAATCAAAGTTAAAAAGTTTTACTTAGACAAGTCCACCTAACATCATTTATACTGTTATGATATATATGTAAATATATTATATGTAATACTTTTTACACACGTTTTGTCTCTTCATAATATATATATATATATATATATATATATATATATATATATATATATATATATATATATATATATATATATATATATATATATATTATAAAAGGTGTGTTAGTATGTAAATATTTATTATCAGGATTTAAGTATATCTACTTTTTATAAACTCCCGCCGCTTCTTTTTATTATTCCTCTCCATCCAAAAGTTGCCTGGAAGAGATCGCTTTTAGCGATAAGGCCGCCCATTGTTTATGTATTTTAATTATATTTTCTTTTTTTATTTTAGTTCATAAGTGTAAACAATAAAGAGTTTATAAATAAATAAAATAAATAAATGCTTCGCTGGTTGTACGGTTTGAATCGGGACGAAAAAGAAATTGGCAAAGCAAATGGAAGGACTGTGGTCCTGCATAGACTGAGGTGGAGGAAGTTGCTTGACCAAATCAAAGCCTACAAAGAGCTAAAAAAAGAAGAATTGAATAACTCATTAAATCAGAAATATATTACGTACTAAAACCTTTTTCGAAACACGCTGCATCTTATAACATAAGTATCATATCTATCCCTTCTGTAGTTTTTGCAGTAATTGGTGTCAAACAGTATATCTTTTTGACACTTTTTTTTGTAACAAGACATTTATTTCCTTCTGTCATGGATAGATCAGGGTCGTTTAGTGCTTGTCGTGTTTACTCTTATTGTCTTAAGCTTCTGCACGGTCAGAGACTGTTGCATACCCTGTTTCTTTCATTATTTTAAATTAATTCTTTATTTCTTTTATTAAGGTTATGACTTCACTTACTTTACTTAATTCTATTACATTCTTACCCTCATTTATATTTCTACTTTCCTGATGAAGACACACTAGCTAAGTAAACATTTATTTACTCTACTCTAACATCAGCGATACTGCAATCAGACGCGGGTAAACTATTCCAGACCTTTGCTCTACGAATACAAAACAAAGGAAAGCGTTTTTTGTACTGATTTATAGAGTGTCACCTTATTGGGAAGGGACATTTTGCTCTTTTATTGATAAGATGATATAGGCCCATGACGTGGGCCGCCCGGTTCCTGACTCAGGAAAGCGCTTATTCGTCTGCCCATTTATTTAGATTAATTTTTTGTTTTGATTTTTAGTTCAACAAACCCATCTTCGGTGTAGAAGATGCTAACTTTACTGACTTTGCTGGACCTGGAGTTATACTTACGTAAGTATTTTGTTTAACAAACACATAATCTCTCTCCGTATTTTATCACCGCCGCCGACGACAAATACCTTCACATAAGGCTCGTATTATGACATGTAACAGGTTCTTCTAAGATTTCTAAGATTCCTGCTCCCTAGAATCCTGCAGCCCTCTTTTAAAAAAATTAAATATTACGCTGTTTATATATATACGAGATTGGAAAATTCGTGAAAAAAATATCCTAATTTATTTAAAGAATAGTTGATGCCAGACATAACTCAACATACTTACACAGAGATATAACAAAGTTAACACTTCCTAGACAGAAAACTGCTATTTATCAAAAAAAACTGTTGCATTGTGAGTTTAAAAATATATAAATATTTCTTTTAAATCCTAAACCAGTGTTAAGTAAATAAGTGTATACTTTTTTCCACAGAATCATCTTCTTTTTGGCAGTCGCTTTAACCTCGGGTTCTATGTTAGCTGAACGAAATGAAGGCATACTGGAAAGATCACTCGTATCTGGAATCACCGGTAAGTTAAAAAGGAAAACTTTTATTATTTTTAAATAGAAAAACGGGCAAATAAACTGGCCAAGATGTTAACTGATAACCGTTGCCATTAATATCCATAAGACGAGAGGAATTGCGGGTACCTTGCTGGCCTATTAAGAATGGAATAAGTTCTTTTGCTCTTTTTTGAAAGTCCCAGCCAAAATGGCCGCTAGCTTTTGTTTATGTTCCTAAATTCTTATTTTTTTCGCTTTCTAAGCATATACCGACTATGCTTTTTTTGTTATTGAGGGGTAAATCTGCAAAAATACCACAACTTTGAGATTTTTACCGAATAAATCTCCTGCCATCCTCAGTGTATAGTGAAGGGTTCTGGGATTTCCAGTGGAACGCACAAGTGCCCCGTTGTGCTGGGCGGAAGCACGTCCCAGGGTAAGTATTTTTCTTCCAACACCTTTGCAGTGCTAAGGCCACACGGGACTACACCTTCTTCCCGAGTTCACTTTTACGATGTCAACAGCCGTCACTTTTGTCGCCCGTGACTGCGACGGTCCCTTTTAATCACCTTTTAGAAGTGAGCTGCCTCCACACCGCTCTGTCCTCGACCATGAGAAAGGCGGTCGGAATGTCGAGTCCCATTATGTTTTCCCTACAACAACTATTTTCTCCAGATTATCCGGTTGCCTTCGGACAATGTGGCTAAAGTAGCTGAGGGCTCGCCGGTAGCAGGTAGTGGACAGTCTGTTGATGATTTTAAGTTGGTGGACAATGGACTTGTTAGTCGTTTTTGCTGTCCACGAGTATACGTAACATTCTCCGCCAACACCACATCATAGACTACCACCCTAATACATTTAAGTTGTTATCAGATAAAGGGCGGATTCCTTAAATGTGGATGAGTGTGATTACTTATACATAATTAGATGCTGATTTTCGAATTTCCAGGCACCGAGATTCTATTCTCCCACGTAGTAGTGCAGATGATAGTCATGATAATCCAAACTGCTATGGTGCTGATCCTTGGCTTTGTCTTCTTCGGGCTGACGATGAACGGGCCGGTGGGCTGGGTGATTGTTCTAACACTGATCACGGGATTATGTGGAATGACTTTTGGTAAGTTATTTTGGTAATTAACTATGCTAAACGTATATACTTGACAATAAAAGTTTTAGTTTACGATCCCGGGTTCAGGGGTTCGAAACCCACCCAGTTTGTACCAATGACTTACGGGCTTATTACGTACCAAAAAAAGCACTTACCAGATGTTTAGCAGGAACGTTGGTAAATCTATCTATATATGTATTAAAGACAACGTGTGTACGTATGTGCAGAAGAAATTTGACAATGATCTAAGCAACAGAATGTTGGTTCTTGGTAACCCGTTTGGTAAAACCGGGTCGTTATTTTTTTTAATATTAGCATTCTTCCAAAAGAAATAGAATAGCTAGAATCTCTTCTTATCTACTTCTTATTTGTATCAGTCTTAACAGATTTAACGCTTTATGAAGGTATTGGTCTTAACTTCAATTGTTTTAGGTTTTGTCGTGTCTTGCATTTGCGATACGGAGAGGACTGCTACATACCTGGCACTGGGTTCGTTCCTGCCGATGATGCTCTTGTGTGGAATTATATGGCCGATAGAAGGTAAGCTGAGATCTTTTAAAGACAAATAAATTAAAGCATTCACCCTCTAGACCAAAATACAGGGATGGGCACCTGCTCAGAGTTTTAGAATATTATTATAATATATGCTGTAACTTTAATTTTTATATTAATTATGATTTCTCCATGTCCAGGTATGCATAGGGTCCTCCAATGGATCAGCTATGTCCTTCCTCTCACCAAATCAACAGAGTCTCTCCGTTCGATGCTGCAACGTGGATGGACCGTTACCGTTCCGACAGTTTACTCCGGATTTGTCTCTACTGCGATTTGGATCATTGTTTATCTCACCCTGAGTATTTTGCTTATTAAATTTAAGAAGGGATGAGTCATAATAAACTTTTTGTCAATAGTAATGGTGGTTAATTAAATGGATATTGTAGAATATAATTGTGTGATTTAGAAAAAAATGGTTGAACTATAGATGTGATTGTCGTGTGATAAATATTTAGGCTTAGAGCCTAGTGGATCTAGACTTACGTTCAAATTTGACCACGGCCTCGAATCCCATTAGACTTGTACCAATGAATTGCCGTGTTTTCGGTTTAAAAATATCACTTCACAAAAGTAACCTTGGTGAAAAACGGCCAGTGAAATCCGTCTCTGTCTACCAGTAGGTTTTTAAAAAAATCAGCGTTTTCACATGACTATCTGGTACGTGTTTAGTTATTTAGAGATTCGAAATCGATTTTGAAATTAAAAAAAATACAATATAACTTTAAGAAATAATTTGACAGCTTTAAGACTCCAACTACGTATTCTCAATTGGTAAATATAGTTTTTTCTGGGGCCCGGGACTGCGATTTGACAATGACATTTCACTATGGAATCAACCTATTACAATCCAATTGAAAAGAAATCGTAATTTGCCCATTAAACCAATTGAAATATATCGGTACATGTTACGATTAATATATATATATCGAAGGGTTGGGTTGAATTTTTTGACAAGTTATTTACGAATTGGATACGATGTTGGCCGTCATTTAGTTATCTTGTACCATTTAAGTTAAAAGAAGATTTGAATATATGTGGATTAACAGACAAATATCATTGGAGCTCACATAATTAATGTGATCACCGCCAGTAACAAACACTTGACTATAGGAATTATATATGGCCATGATTAAGCAGATTTCAAAACCAGTCGAAATCGTCAAAATCGTCACTGAACGTTTATTTTCACACAATTGGTTTCGCATACTCGGGACCCAGGTTCACAACTCACCTATTTTGTGAAGAGTTGGATTGTTTTTGGACAAATGACGTGTAAACAAATACATTTATAACCAAGCGAAACAAAATAAACAACGCCACATGAAGTTGACAGCTAAATTTGTTTGTATTATCTGTGGTTTTGTATACAAAATATCGATTGAGGTCTTAATACAGCCATTTGCCAATAACATTTGACTATGAAACCTATCTATTACAATGTAATTGTCACTGTGCCAAAAACCATAATGTAATAATTTTTTGATATGTGTAATATTTTTAAATGATTTTTTGATTATTTAAAAAAAAGTTAAAGTTTCAGCCTATATATTGTATTTAAATATCTCATTGCTGGGCTTTCTCTGTAAAAATTATGACTGCATAGTCCACCGCGCATCTCTAGTGCGGATTGGTAGACTTGACATGTGTTAGAAAATTTCCTAACACATGTAGGTTTCACGATGTTTTCCTTCACCACCGAGCGCGTAGTAAAATCGACAACTGTGATGTCATTTAACGTTCATTTTGACACAATTGGTTTAGCAGAATCAGGGCCCGGGCTTCGGTCCGACTAGCAGATGTAAATAATACATGATTACACAAAGGCAATGTCTTATTTGACGGCATAAGTCTTACATTTATATTACGTTATTTCTTTATCAAAGAA
Organism: Meandrusa payeni; assembly: GCA_029286785.1. Lineage (NCBI taxonomy): Eukaryota > Metazoa > Arthropoda > Insecta > Lepidoptera > Papilionidae > Meandrusa > Meandrusa payeni. The sequence continues at coordinate 7,182,141 of JAGSMX010000023.1, forward strand.
TTCGATTTATAACATACGTAATTTTTGTTAGTTGACCCGAAAAAAGAGCTTTGCTTCCTCTTTCATTATTCGTACAGCAAAGTACTGGAATAGTTTGACGGCATCTGTCATTCCCTCCGATTGCAAATGGGTGTTTTCAGGAATAGAGTGAAAAGGTAATTAAAAAGCTACATTTCCACCATTTATTGATCTATCACTTGCAGCAAACAGGAATACAGCAATGTGATTGGTTGATTTCGAAATGACGCTTACGTCATTTGTTTACATGAAAGGTGTTGGTTTTTCGTATGTACCCGCCGAGGAAGGAAGTTATGTCTGGCTTAGTCTGGAAGAGTACTTTTAGTGACTCTCTCTCCCATGATGAGATCGTTCTTCGCCAGTTCGGGGCGAGTGGCGTCACATTAGCATTCACCATATCGTCAATATTGACTGGGAACAATTTAGCTCTCATTATACTATGCAGCTGTCACTTCTATATTTATAATAAAGATTTTTTTATAGGAAAAATGAGGTAAATTATTTCCGGGTTCAAAATAGGGGAGGAAAGGAAACTTTTTACAATTCAATCGATGTTTTTTTTAAAGTAGTAAATATAGTTTGTGCTAAGTATACATTTAAGTAATTTTAATTAATAATTATTAATAACGGTTTCTGGTATAATATACCTTTTGTAAATATGTCACTTTACTGCGGTGTGCTCAAATTCATCATTTATGATGTGATAATAATTATAAGAATAAATAATATTTTATTATGCAAATGTTTTTCTTTAACACGTGCCGGGGCGTGCCCTCCGAGAGCACAGTGCGGAGGGGCTCCGGTGCGTTCCACTGGAGATCCCGGAGCCCCTCACCATGCACCGAGGAAGGGTTTTAGTGGGTATGAACCCCACATAACCCCGCCGTCCTTTCATCACTAAGCAACCATAAGACACATGTATTTCATAAATAATTTATGTAAACAATTGATTTTCTTGGTCTCACGTCAAACCAAACAGTCATTGACCTATTGTTGCTTAGTAAGGCCATCTACAGAACTAATAATATGGTATACGCGGATAAAACGATATTTTCTAAAACAAATTCCTTGCTAGATCTATTTATCGCTCCCGAAATCCCAAGCATACAAAATTGGAGATGATTTCGACATTCAAATTATATGTATACAGGAAGTGCTCGTTTAAAGATATTATTTTTTGGACGAATTAACACAGTTGGCCAGAAAGGCTGGCCTTTACTGCTTTACCGGATTGAGAGGTGGCATAGCTCTTAGGTCGCTTAGCCTGAACCTCTATTAGGTAGTAATTCTACACAAGGGTCCCTCCGGTGAGGGGTAACTTCGGCTTGGACGGTTTCTATTTTTACGCGTTAGCAGTCCGATCCGAGGGCGTCCGAGAGGGCGAAACTCGGTCGGTAGGTATTTTATTAGCAAAAGACTTTTGGGACAATCTAAGCGAAACTAACTTATATGCCACTTTGGGAACCATTAGCGCTGGGAGAAAGAGTGGCTGAAGAAACTCCAGCAACGCTCCTAATCTTATCAAGGGGGTGGGGTTTTCCCGTAAAATATTTAAGATATTTAAATTTTTGATTCCTTTTTTATTCTTAATTCGTCTTAACTGTGTTAACTTATAATCTGTGTATACATAAGATTAAGGCTCATATGTATTTATATCATGTACATAATGTATTTTCTGTTGGTTGACCAATTCATAATAGATAAATACATTTAATCTATGGTCTCTCAAGTCTGCAACCATAGACGGCAGCGTACGTGTCTGTGAGCGTTAGAGAGCAGGAAGCCGCGTTGTTGTGGTACTGCTGCTCTGCTACCCTTGCGTGAGGGTTCACTGCAACCTGTGGCCAATAAGCATACTAGTTGTTATCTGTTTTAACCGGCTTCATAAAAAAGGAGGTACACTTCTCACCTGTAATTTACTTTTAAAAACTTTATTTAATGTTGAATACCACAGTCATTAATGATAGTTTAGTTTTAGTTATAGGTTGAACATGGAAAAAATATTCCTATCCGTATTTTTATCTTTTTTATTTTAAAGTTGGTGCTTCCGGTGTGGTTTATTTGGAGTCAAAGGAGTCCAAGTTCTGAATACGGCATCCATGAGAAACACAAATGAACGATAACTTTTTTGTTGATGGGGAGGAAATCTTCACAAAGATACCCCGCCGACCCTATGGCTCACGTGGAACGCACCGGAGCCCCTCTGCACTGTGCTCCAGGAGAGAACGTCCCGGGGAGGTTACTCCCTCCCCTGTGCCCTCACAGCGCAAGGCGACACGGGCCAGCCGATGTCGCCTTCTTCCAGGTCCACTTTGGTGGACCACGCAGGCCCGCACCTTTGTCGCCCAGTGACCCCGAGGCCCCTTTTAGTCGCCTTGTACGACAGGCAGGGGATACCGTAGTCTTATTCTTGAGAGCCCAGAACTACAGGGCTGGAAACTAAAATAACTAAACCAACCGACTTCGTTGTTTCATTTATTATTGGAAAGGATTTACTTCAAAGGCAGTTTGATGATGAGAGCTTGGTTAGGTTCTGATTAATTCTATTTCGTATTATTCCTATTGTACGTGACGTCTGTTTTTATTTTTAATCGTAAATATAGTTTTAATTTAATAGCTGCATGAATTTAATAATTAGTCGATCGCTTACTTTGAACGTGTACTGTCCCGGGGAAACGTCAGTCACGTCCACCCACTGACAATCGATGTTATAATGATAAACGTCCGAACAGTTTATTGATACTCCTGAAAAAAAAACAAATAAAGAAAGGATGACATTGTGCGTTAGCCGAAATTGTAGGTAACGATTTTTTTGAGCTGTGTTTGATGTTTTGTCTGTTTCACACTGATTGAGAGGTGGCATAGCTCTTAGGTCGCATAGCCGCTTCGGTAGATTTAGGGAGTTCTTTGTTAAATTTTCATAAATAAAGGAGCTATAAAATATACCCACATGAATTCCGACATTCCTTCTTTTTTGAAGTCAGTTGAAAAACATATTTAAATATATATATATATATATATATATATACATATATATTTATACATGTTAAATAATAGGTTGGGGAAAAAGTCTTTTAGCATAATAGTAAGTATGAACTTGTAATAAAATCTCTTTGGCTATCCTATTTGTATCTGGCTGGTTTTGGTATCATTAAAAGTTTAAATTTTAAAGAACATAATTCTAAATTCAAATTAGGAAAATGTGTGATTTTCAATTGTTTACTGTCAAGATGCGTGAATCTAATTAAGAAATTCGATACATTTTAAAATTTACAATAAAAAAGTTTAAAATGCAACGCAATCCGCGAGTAACAGCCTACAGTACAGTACCTATTGCAGTATCGAGAGTAGCACGAATTTGGTTTTTTTCAATCCGGAAATTTTAATGTCAAAGATGCACGTCGGTCTGGTCACGGACAAAATGATACGTACATACTTTAGTTAAATATACTAAATATATAAACTGTATTAAAAAATGTTTTGAATTTTCTTCAAAAATGCGAAAAAACTTTTTCCTCAACCTATTATATGTTACTAATATGTTGTATAAAAACTCTTACCCTGATCTCCATAATTTTTGCAGAAATATTTCCTTTCGATCCCCGGCAAGCATGTGTTATCTTCCAAACAGAACGATGCTTTGTGACCTTCTGCGATCCTGTTTCCTGATGCATCTAGGACGTCGAAGGTTGCGAACACCTCCATACTGTGATAGTGCCTACAGATATAAAGTTACAGCCGTTATAAATATAATAAAATTTATATAAATTAAAAATACATATAAATATTATACATATAAATTCATATTCTAGGTCGTAGGTTCATAGGTTTCCTCACGATGTTTGCCTACACCGCCGAGCGCGTGGTGAATCAGCAAATAAAATTGCAACATCAAATTTATTGGCGCCGGCATCTGAGATCGAACACGGTTTGCTAGCGTACTGTACAACTAGAGGCAACCGCCAACACATATAAATTAAAATAAATAAATAAACTCTCACGACCTTTTACCTATAAGGGAGTAGACAGAGACAGTTATCGCTGTTAGCTTTTCATCAAGTTTATGTTGTGGGAACCACTATATAAAATCACTAATAAATTAAATGACGCACAACAGAAACCGGCCGCAAAGTTAACACACGAGTGGCGTACGTGACAAACGACACATAATTCCGCAGCACACGAAAAACGCACCTTATGTCGTCCTAAAGTTTTTTTGTCAGAATAGCATAGGACTTATATTTATGGTGTATACAAGCTTTATCTGTGATTAGTGACCACTTATTGTAAGGCACTCTCGGGTCCCTCGGATGGAAATCACGCTTTATATAGTAACAATCCAAACCATATATATATTCCATGTGTATGTATATTATTATATTTATATAGAAGTATCTATTTATGTATATGTAAATGTATATTTATTTATATATTAGTTTTAAAACGCTATTTTTAGCGGTACTACCCTTAGCCTGCTCTTAACCACTAAAGGTGAGCTGGAAGAAAATGCTAAATAGCATTAAGTTCGCCTTTGTACATATTATTTGGTGCAATAAAGGATTTATCTATCTATCTATCTAGATATACCAAAATAAATAAAATGTTTAATAAAGTAAATAAATTGTTAAATATAGCAACCATTTAAAATTTTTTAAATTTAATTTAATTTCCAAAAAAAATTAATTAAATTGCAAAAAAAATATACAAAATGGATTACGAGGAAACAGAAAAACTCCTACATTCACAAACGAGCCTACTCCTATCTCAAAGGCCGACAACGCACCTGTAGCTCCTCTGGTGCTGATGATGGGCGACGGCGATCTCTTAAGATCAGGTGAGCCGTATGCTCGTTTGCCACTTTTCATTTAAAAAAAACACGTCAACCGATTTCGATGATTCATATTTTATTGTTTGTTGATTTTTTTAGGTTCTGATTAATTCTATCTTGTAATTAATATTCCTGCGACTTCGAAATACAAAACCGCGCGTAGTAGTGTTTAACGTTTGTTTCGATTTGAAGTCGATTTTTGTTTTTGATCGTAAATATACATGTTATATATACATATGACAAAGGTGCCACTCCCATAGATGTTTCGGTAGATAGGGTCTGAACTCAGCGTTGCCGATGTTCAGAGATGACGCCGTGAAGCGGAGAAGGCGACGTGTTTCGAATTGCCAATTTGAGTTGGTCTGCTGAATCTAGAAATAAACAACAGTTTTTTTTTATGTTAAACTCCTTGATGCACGCTTGATTGGGGAGTAAGCTGGTTAATGCGTTACGAAAAGTGTGATTGGGCGAGGTGAATGGAAGCTGAGAGGGTGATATTAGCGATTGAAGATAGAAAAATATTTTTCTGTACGTTTCGTAGATATGTTTCGTACACTGTAGGGGCGAGAGAGAGAAGTGCCCGCGCACATTTCATCCTCTTTTGAAGAATCGTATATATATTATATATTATGATAGCTGGAACAGCAGAGTAGTTCCGGCTAATTACTTAGGTACTATTGTCTATGTCCGATGTATGACGATATGTTTATATCTTGTCACCTTTAAGGTCTAAGCTTGAGTTTAATAGATAATTATATCTATAACTTAAAACATTCGTATTCAAAACCTTTTATATGGCGTCATAAACACGTTTCAGTAATGGTCTCATTATTAAATCGTAATTCTAAGTTAACGATGAAGTTACTTTATAAATTATTAAAAAAAAGTATGATACAATTAACGAAGAGCTGTATTTTCTGGCACAAGTATATTTTATACTTAAAAGAAGATCCAAACACCGTATTCTTGTTTGATATTTTTTGTTTTTGAAAATTAAAGATTTTTGTTTTTTATTCTTATTATAAAAGGGAACTAAAAATTAACAAAATTTTTAAATGTTTCAAACCGATTTTTGGTACACTTTTTCAAAACTTTACCAAGATCTGACTTGTCGCTGTTTTTTAAATTTGTAACTCCAGATGGGTATAGCTGCCTACAGATATAAACATTGCCAGGGCGAGATGGTGATATGTTAACGCGACCAGATATCTTTTTTCGTGGTGAAATGCCTACGTATACACGCCCTCGTGGGAACAACGACGTGTTATGTCGGACTCGCACCGACCAAAACCCCACGGTGGTCGCCATCAACACACCTCGGTTGTGGTATCTCCGTAAGGAACGCAAACACAACCTCACTGTGCTTCGCTAGGTTAGCCCGTTTTGGGGGCGTGCGTTTAAAGTCGCTACCCCCAAAACCCTCGCGGACTGCTGCGACTTCACGGCACCACTCCGTATCATCGTCTCGGGGCCGCTATTAATGGACGTTCGTAGTACACCTGCTACCCCTGGCGTCTAAGTAAACGCATTTCATCCCACGTGAAAGAAAATATCAACATTACATTGTATACTTTAGGTATCAAGGTCTAGAAGGTGGGGAACTTCTTAATACCTCGTAAGCCGATTTACTTAGACAGTTTTCTTCCATAGCACACTGTAACTGGTACATAGGCACGTCGTGCAGGTGAGCTGTTCGTTCTAAAGCGGTTGTGTCCAGAAGTAAATCTGATAGAAATTGTGTGCAGACAACCCCCGCTACGTGACCTGGAAGTAAATCACTTGTTGGTATACCCTTGAAGTGGCAAAATCCCGCTCCGGATAAATATACACAGCATTGTATGGCGGCAGCCATTTTGAAACTTTGGTATATGTGGCAAATACTTTTCGTTGCCCATTCCCTATGGTACTCATTACAGGAAAATTGCAATTTTTTGTATGTAACTTGTGTATCTAAGTTATATTTTATGAATCTTAATAATTATTAGTTATAACATAAACATGCATCATAATAATGTCTCATAATTATAATGTCTATGTTTATAAAATAATAAACAAAGCAAATGTTAGCTGGCAACACATGGCACCCAGCGATTGTTATGCATAATAACTACTTCCAATGATATCTTAGTGATTTACCGGAACCTTATTGTATCTTTAATTCATAATTAATAATTTAGTCGTTCACCACATTAACTTGGCATTGTAAACAATAACTTAACTTTCTTAGATTGTAATATGACTTCTAATTATTTTTTTTTTGTAAAAAGAAGATGGCGAGGTCGCGCAGTTGACACAGCATTCGTTAAAATAATTCCTTGTACAACGTTACGCAGTCTCAATAAAGCGTGTGTACTAGTTATTGGACTATTTCATTCCTCAAACCTACAATTATAACACAAATTTTATTTTTATTTATTTTTTTAAAAAAAAAAGAAAGCTAGTAATATTTCTTATTTTTTTTTTGAGAAATATTACTAACAATCTCGTTAACCATTCCAACTAAGCTTAAGCTTGTGCTAGGACATGGTTCACGGCAATAGTCCAATGGTGGATTCGAACCTACGACCTTACGATTCGCAGGCCGCACCCTAAACCATTAGGCTATTGACGCTTCAAAGCTTCAAACGCTTCAAATTTAGCAGCAAAGTAATAGTTGTATAATATTGTGATTACCTTTTTCTCCCGGACACGACACTTCACCGTGATCGCTGTGCACACACATGAATAGATTGGTTTCATTCCCTTCGCATTGGACTCCGCTTAGAACGATTCTAGAGGAGCCAAAATAATCAGTTTGAAGTGCTTGTTCGGCGTACCCTAGAGCCATGTGTCTGCAGACTGCAGAAGCTTCGTATAGGGTCCATCCATCCGGGCAAATACTACCCCAGGATCCATTTTGAAGAATCTGAAAAAGGACAGTTTTTTATTGAAGAGGCAAAAAATATAGTACTCTCCTGATAGACATACTTAGGACTTAATTCTGCTAATTCAAGTATGTTATAACGAACAATCATTGACATCATAGTTGGCCCCATTGGCACTTCAAAAAAGTCCGGATGAAATATAATATTATATATTATATAATATTTTAAGGATATTTAATTGTCTATCATGCATAATTTATTTCAGTTAGCTAGCGTCTTTATCCTCCGAGATATTCAAACTTTCTTTACCGACCCTTTATTTCTGCTCACGGCTAAATTTATGTCTAATTATTTATTGCGCACCTCGACTCTACCCTCATTGGGAGTTCTCCCACCAACAAGACGTAAACTAGTTCTCCGCATATCCAACACTTGTTGAAGCAGCAGCTTACGTTTCTTCTTCTCTTCCTTCAATGGTATAGGGATATCTTCGTTTCTCTCTTGACACACAACACCGGCTGCCTCATTGACCTCACAATCTGATAAGCCCCATCCAGTGAAAATGCAATGAGATAATGATGACTCTTTCCCTTCGCAGACCACATCATCCATCCAAAACCTTCCTGAAATCGCCAATAGTTGAGTACCATGTTAATGAGGTTGCCTATATTAAGTGAGAGGAATTAATTTATACTTAAACGGTATAAATAATATACTATGTTTTCCTTCACCACAATTATTTATGGATCATGATCATCATCATAATTTCAGGCGTAAAACATCCACTGCTGGACATAGGCCTCCCCCAAGGTTTTCAAAAGGACAGGTTGTAAGCAGCTTACATCCAGCTGCGTCCTTATAATTTTTATGTATAAGGTTGTCAAATATCTCCCTTCCGCCTTTTGTCTTTTGAATTTCGCGGCTATGTACAAAGCGCTACAGAGCTCGTATCTAGCAATACTATACATAATTTGAAAGGTCTTGACATAACCTACAAAACGACGCTATGCATAATTAGTTTGGATATTGCGTTCAACTGTTATAGACGTGTAAACATGGAGTTCACTAATGCCGAAATTCGCGCTATTTTAAAGTTTTCCTTCGTTAAAGGCAAATCCGCTAGAGAAACGTTCCGTGAGATTAATGGTGTTTTGGGGGATGATACTCTATCACTTCGAACCACGGAGGAATGGTTTCGACGATTCAGAGCCGTCAAGACCTTTCAAATTATGTATAGTATTGCTAGATACGAGCTCTGTAGCGCTTTGTACATAGCCGCGAAATTCAAAAGACAAAAAGGCGGAAGGAGATATTTGACAACCTATTATGTATATGAATTATTTATAAAAACATAAGTATGTGACTCAGTTTAAAAAGTCACGTTGCTTATTGACAAATCAATAAAGTAGTCGATATTCACGGCAAGTAAATGACATAGCGCGTGGACATAGGTCTTATTGGGTTGCCAGGGACAATGGCGGAACATACAAAAGAATTAGATCACAAATTTTGAAACAAAAATATAATGCAGTCACTCGGTTGAGGCTAAGAATGACTATACAAAAAACCGAGCAATGCTCGGTCATCCAGGTACTATAATATATAAATGATTGTTCAACAGAGATAGAAAATGTGCGCACGTCGCTTTTGACTCTACTGTAATTTTAGCCACGTAAATCTAACTCCACTAACTTATATCTCTCTGTTAACTTCCTTTCCTCACGTCCGATCATGCTTTTCGTAACACATTCACCAATTACATCCCAAATCAAGCGTGCGTAAAGGCGTTTTACTCAGAAAAAAAACTATTAAAATATCGTGTTACTTCTCGCTTCACCAAATTGCCCGCCGTGTGTCGCGATGCCAGTTCTGTTCAGGGTTCTGCAAACGACTTGTGCCGCTGCATGGTCCCAGGAGTCATCGCATATGGCGCCCCAGCGGCCGGCGTGGTATATGTACACGTTACCTGTAGTTCATATATATTTTATAATTTAACATAGGCTATATTGAATCTGCAATCATTTAACAGAGCCGTCTATATCCTTTGATCTACATTGTATTTATTTATTTACTAGCGTACCCAGCCCGCATCGCCGGGCTAGATTTTGATTTATTTTAATTAAACAATAAAGTTACATCATTAGATATTAAATTTAACTCTCACAAAAAAATAAATTATTCATTACTTAGTAGTATTCATTCTCTTCTATTCTCGTCTCGAGCGGGTGAAGATCATTACCTACACCCATGTACAAATCAGTAAATACAATATCATTCTTATCATTTATACATAAACATATCGGGCTCAAGTTAATGTCAGAAATAAAAGTACGACGTATGGCTTGTTTGACAGTTCAAAAAGAGGAGTGCTCCGTGGTACAAACTTTACAGGATTACTGTCCAGGTCAATCTGAAAATTCCCTGAAAGTTTCATTGCAATCTGTTCAGCCGTTTCGGAGCCTATATGGAACAAGCCCACACACATTCTCTTTTATATATATAGATTACAGAATCAACAGCACTTATGTTATAGTTATATATCAACGTTCACTGTACAGACTGCGTGAAATATTTTTGTTAGCATTCTTTAATCTGATATGTTTACAACACCAACTTACGCCATATAATTGTAGTAATGTTAGTACTAGACGGGTAATAAAGAACATCTGCCCATGTATTAAATGTAGAACAGCAACTGCACGTCAACAGCAGAGCTTCAGAGCCACTTTCTTGTATTAGTATAGGTTAAATAAAATCTTAAAATTCATCCTTTGTCGAATTATAAATGTAAATTAGTTTGTAAAAATGTTTACTAGAGTTGGATTATATTCAGACTGAACGCATCCTAATTTAATAAAATTTAATATAATATAAAGCTGAGGGATATACACAAACACAAATTTACACACACACACCAACACACACACACAAATTTATAAAATATTGTTTTCATTTGTTATGCTCATATTTTATTGTGCTTTTCAAATGGGAGAAGACACTGACCCCTGAAACACAGGTCCAATTGAACCTAGCTCAGTAGTCAGGGACTTCATATTTCTTTGTTTAAACATTTTCTTTGGTGACTAATAAAGATTTATTATTATTATAAAAAACAATGTAGAAATCTGAAATATTTAAGTTACCTTCCAATTCATTAGCACCTCCGATTAATTTTATTCTACCCTCCAAATGTTTTCGTCGATTGATCAATTTTTGAATAAAATTCGCACGCGCGGCTCGGTGGTCTTCATCCAAATCTCTACTCAGAACCGTTTGAAATAAAACCGCTATTAAAATAATTTTAATCATTGCAAATACATCCGTTTCCTTAAGAATCAGTAATATATCTTTTAATACTTTGTAGACTATCTTGATCACCGATTACTTAAAATTCACATTCAATTGAATAATTATAATTTTACTTATAACATAAAATATATTTTTTTAAATTTTGTAAGCCTAAAACAACACTGTCTTCCGTCACTGAGTCGAGGAGCCAAATGACACTATGAAAAGATCTGACATCACAGTTACGATTGAATTGCAGATGGCCGGCTTAATTGCTTCGAACGATATGTGGTGCTAGTTCAATGCCAAGTAATTATATATGCAGTGCTATAGTGGTATGTGGTTAACCGATCACTCTTTCGAGGGTTCGAAACTGAGTCGAAGTACTAGGGAGATTTTAAGTTATCTATTTGACTACAACAAATGTAAGTAAAAACAAAAACCGACTTCGAATTGAATCAAAATTTAGGCGCTGTTCGGTATAGTTGAATAACGACAAATTCATATTTCGCGGTATTTGTCACACGGATGACGACGGTGCGACGATATTTTTTAATTTTATTTCTCCGCCCAAGTGGGTAATTCGAAAAGCCTCGCTGTCGCGCGCTGCGCAACGTGCAACGTGCGCTGAGCGAGCACTATCTGCCAGTCGCCCACCAGTTGCAGAACCGTTCGGTGTAGTTAATTTAGCGTACAGGGGCGCTGTTATTTATCGGTTCGCGGCGCGTCCTTAACGACGTCCTTAACTTAATTTAACTTGTTTACGGGGCAGTGCGATACGGTTGCATCAGCGCATTGCTCGCGTGTTCAGACTCGACATCGACTTACTGACTCGACTTAGACTTGACAGAGTGAACCGGGAGCCTGCAAGCGGAGACCTGGAAATCGAGGTGGTAAGTCATCTCTTTTATTATTGCGACACGCAGTATCAGGGGGCTTGTGTCCCGTTTTGTACGGCGCACAGACGCTATTACGCGCGGACGCCCTCTTTGTATTTCCGAATTATTGTATCGATTCCGATTATTATGAAATAGTAATCATCAGAACATTTTTTTTCTAGCCTCCTCCTATCTCAAAGGCCGGCAATGCAACTGCAGTTCGTCCGGTGATTTGGATGTCGCCGGTGCACTTTAGATCAGGTGAGTAGCAAATTCGATTGATAATTAAAAATAAAATAGTGCCCGCTGAGTGGAGTGGAGTCAAAAAGACTAAGTGGAATTATGTTTATGCCGCAACAAATTTGACATCGCATTAATGAGACCAATTTACACGTAGCGGAGTGTGGGGCATTTTAATTGACACAAATAATATCAAATGAAATTGTTTATCGTTCCATGCTGGCATTCTTCATTTGATTACTGTTAATAATTGTCTCCCTGTCTTATAATGCTGAGTGGACAATCTATGCTAATCCTTACTACGTATTGGGACATAACTGTAGAATAAAACTATGCTTTTATAATTACTAAAGTCTCTAACTTACAGTATCTATTTAGAAATTTATTTTTTACACTTATTATAAAACCTTAAACAGTTACAAAGGCGGCATTACTAATTTTATGGGATTCTCTATCAGTTAACCCTGGATTAGAGAGAAAAACGTATTGATAGGTAGAAACATAATGGAAAATATGCGAGACATGACGAAATATTAAGCTATATACACACGAATAAATACAATATTACGTACAGATTATATATACCCAAGTTATTCTCATGGTAATTCGATGTATATCCGTTTTAAACCCTATATGCACTATGCAGAAGTGAACCATTTTAGAGTTAACATGTAACATTTTTCAAAATGAGCCATCCCTTTTTTTTTTTTTGGCCACGCGGGGGAATCTTTTTATAGACTATCCTCCGGTACCCTGGGTGGGCCCGGAGGGATGTGTGGGACTCGACCTGGGCAACCCCTACCCACTAAACCTTCCGCGAATGCCATCAGCCGTTATGAGCGGGGTGCCCCGGATCTGTCAGCGACAGGACAAAAATGACCCATCCCCAGTCAACCCTATCATCTATCGGATATACGAGTACGTCGGATTACCAATGTCATTATTTATTATTTTTTGCAAATTGTTATTTATGAATATTATAAATAAACAAATAAATGTAGATATTTAAATAGACATAAACAGTGCTATATGATATTTGCCTTTAAGTAATAACAACGGACTAATCTCTTAAAATATGTTCTATCGGTGTTCTTTTGACATAATCCGGTAAGGCGTTGTAAATATGTATCGACTACTGTGAACGATGAATTAAAGAAACAAGCTTTATGCGTGGGGACGAAAATTTTGAGACTGATATAGGTACGAGTCGTACAAAGTATTTGTATGAAATAGTTCACACATTTTATACAAATCTATATATATATAAAAGAGAAAGTGTGTGGGTTTGTTCCCTATAGGCTCCAAAACGCCTAGACTGATTCCAATGAAACTTTGAGGGAATCTTCAGATTGACCTGACGAGTAATCCTGTTTAGTGACGATCGGAGCACTCCTCTTTTTGAACTGTCAAGTACAGCTTTTATTTACTGTGATGATATTCTATTGTTTTATAAGCCAAATTTGTATTGACACATGCGTTGTGTCAATACAAAGTATAATGAATTATAATAAAGTATACTGTAGTATATTAAAGATAATAATTAAGGATTTTGAAGTATTCAAGGTAAGTTATAGCGCCGCGAATGTATCCGTTTACTGATGCTGCTCATATGTACATGGGTGTAAATAATTTCTGCAACGTGGAGGACTTAACTTCAGAAGTGGATATTTTTAGCAACTCATTTATTAGGTTCAAAACTTTCATTGTAAGTAAATTCTCCTGACTGGATTCTGTTTGATTCTTCTAGTCTGTACGCGGATGCAAATTGCAAATTATAATAAACTAAACATTCTCGGCACTGTTGGTCGATAAAACTTGTAAAAATATGTAACGTAACATAATAGACAATAAGGACTGTTTCTTGCCACAATAAAGAGAAAAAAATAAAATAAATAATGATCTTCCTGCCTGTCGTAGAAAGCGACTAATAGGGGCCTCAGGTTCACTGGGCGATGGGATTTTTAAGTTATCTATTTGACTACAACAAATGTAAGTAAAAACAAAAACCGACTTCGAATTGAATCAAAATTTAGACGCTGTTCGGTATAGTTGAATAACGACAAATTCATATTTCGCGGTATCTGTCACACGGATGACGGTGCGACGATATTTTTTATTTTTATTTCTCCGCCCAAGTGGGTAATTCGAAAAGCCTCGCTGTCGCGCGCTGCGCAACGCGTGCGCTGAGCGAGCACTATCTGCCCAGTCGCCCACCAGTTGCAGAACCGTTCGGTGTAGTTAATTTAGCGTACAGGGGCGCTGTTATTTATCGGTTCGCGGCGCGTCCTTAACGACGTCCTTAATTTAATTTGAACTTATTTACGGGGCTGTGCAATACGGTTGCATCAGCGCATTGCTCGCGTGTTCAGACTCGACTTAGACTTGACAGAGTGGACCGGGAGCCTGCAAGCGGAGACCAGGACATCGAGGTGGTAAGTCATCTCTTTATGATTGCGACACGCATTATCAGGGGCTTGTAACGCGGGATCCCGATCCGGTTTTGTACGGTGCACAGACGCTATTACGCGCGGACGGCCTCTTTGTATTTCCGAATTATTGTATCGATTCCAATTATTATGACATAGTATTCATCAGAACATTTTTTTCTAGCCTACTCCTATCTTAAAGGCCGGCAATGCAACTGCAGTTCGTCCGGTGATTTGGATGTCGCCGGTGCACTTTCAGGAGGTGAGTAGCAAATTCGATTGATAATTAAAAATAAAATAGTGCCCGCTAAGTGGAGTGGAGTCACAAAGACTAAGTGGAATTATGTTTATGCCGCAACAAATTTGACATCGCATTAATGAGACCAATTTACACGTAGCGGAGTGTGGGGCATTTTAATTGACACAAATAATATCAAATGAAATTGTTTATCGTTCCATGCTGGCATTCTTCATTTGATTACTGTTAATAATTGTCTCCCTGTCTTATAATGCTGAGTGGACAATCTATGCTAATCCTTACTACGTATTGGGACATAACTGTAGAATAAAACTATGCTTTTATAATTACTAAAGTCTCTAACTTACAGTATCTATTTAGAAATTTATTTTTTACACTTATTATAAAACCTTAAACAGTTACAAAGGCGGCATTACTAATTTTATGGGATTCTCTATCAGTCAACCCAGGATTAGAGAAAAACATATTGGAGGACTTAACTTCAGAAGTGGATATTTTTAGCAACTCATTTATTAGGTTCAAAACTTTAATTGTAAGTAAATTCTCCTGACTGGATTCTGTTTGATTCTTCTAGTTTGTACGCGGATGCAAATTGCAAATTATAATAAACTAAACATTCTCGGCACTGTTGGTCGATAAAAACTTGTAAAAATATGTAACGTAACATAATAGACAATAAGGACTGTTTCTTGCCACAATAAAGAGAAAAAAAATAAAATAAATAATGATCTTCCTGCCTGTCGTAGAAAGCGACTAATAGGGGCCTCAGGTTCACTGGGCGATGGGATTTTAAGTTATTTATTTGTCTACAACAAATGTAAGTAAAAACAAAACCAACTTCAGAGGTGAATCAAATTTTAGACGCTGTTCGGTATAGTTGAATAACGACAAATTCATATTTCGCGGTATCTGTCACACGGATGACGACGGTGCGACGATATTTTTTATTTTTATTTCTCCGCCCAAGTGGGTAATTCGAAAAGCCTCGGTGTCGCGCGTGCGCAGAGCGAGCGCTATCTGCCCAGTCGCCCACCAGTTGCAGAACCGTTCGGTGTAGTTAATTTAGCGTACAGGGGCGCTGTTATTTATCGGTTCGCGGCGCGTCCTTAACGACGTCCTTAACTTAATTTAACTTGTTTACGGGGCAGTGCGATACGGTTGCATCAGCGCATTGCTCGCGTGTTCAGACTCGACATCGACTTACTGACTCGACTTAGACTTGACAGAGTGGACCGGGCGCCTGCAAGCGGAGACCTGGAAATCGAGGTGGTAAGTCATCTCTTTTATTATTGCGACACGCAGTATCAGGGGGCTTGTGACCCGTTTTGTACGATGCACAGACGCTATTACGCGCGGACGCCCTCTTTGTATTTCCGAATTATTGTATCGATTCCAATTATTGTGAAATAGTATTTATCAGAACATTTTTTTTCTAGCCTACTCCTATCTTAAAGGCCGGCAATGCAACTGCAGTTCGTCCGGTGATTTGGATGTCGCCGGTGCACTTTCAGGAGGTGAGTAGCAAATTCGATTGATAATTAAAAATAAAATAGTGCCCGCTGAGTGGAGTAGAGTCACAAAGACTAAGTGGAATTATGTTTATGCCGCAACAAATTTGACATCGCATTAATGAGACCAATTTACACGTAGCGGAGTGTGGGGCATTTTAATTGACACAGATAATATCAAATAAAATTGTTTATTGTTCCATGCTGGCATTCTTCATTTGATTACTGTTAATAATTGTCTCCTTGTCTTATAATGCTGAGTGGACAATCTATCCTAATCCTTACTACGTATTGGGACATAACTGTAAAATAAAACTATGCTTTTATAATTACTAAAGTCTGTAACTTACAGTATCTATTTAGAAATTTATTTTTACACTTATTATAAAACCTTAAACAGTTACACAAGGCGGAATTAATAGTTTTCTGAGATTCTCTATCAGTCAACCCTGGATTAGAGAGAAAAACATATTGGAGGACTTAACTTCAGAAGTGGATATTTTTAGCAACTCATTTATTAGGTTCAAAACTTTAATTGTAAGTAAATTCTCCTGACTGGATTCTGTTTGATTCTTCTAGTTTGTACGCGGATGCAAATTGCAAATTATAATAAACTAAACATTCTCGGCACTGTTGGTCGATAAAAACTTGTAAAAATATGTAACGTAACATAATAGACAATAAGGACTGTTTCTTGCCACAATAAAGAGAAAAAATAAAATAAATAATGATCTTCCTGCCTGTCGTAGAAAGCGACTAATAGGGGCCTCAGGTTCACTGGGCGATGGGATTTTAAGTTATTTATTTGTCTACAACAAATGTAAGTAAAAACAAAAACCAACTTCGAATTGAATCAAATTTTAGACGCTGTTCGGTATAGTTGAATAACGACAAATTCATATTTCGCGGTATCTGTCACACGGATGACGGTGAGACGATATTTTTATTTTATTTTTCCGCCCAAGTGGGTAATTCGAAAAGCCTCGCTGC
Organism: Meandrusa payeni; assembly: GCA_029286785.1. Lineage (NCBI taxonomy): Eukaryota > Metazoa > Arthropoda > Insecta > Lepidoptera > Papilionidae > Meandrusa > Meandrusa payeni. Next base: position 7,199,440 of record JAGSMX010000023.1, read on the forward strand.
CGCGCGCTGCGCAACGCGTGCGCTGAGCGAGCACTATCTGCCCAGTCGCCCACTAGTTTCAGAACCGTTCTGTGTAGTTAATTTAGCGTACAGGGCGCTGTTATTTATCGGTTCGCGGCGCGTCCTTAACGACGTCCTTAATTTAATTTGAACTTATTTACGGGGCTGTGCAATACGGTTGCATCAGCGCATTGCTCGCGTGTTCAGACTCGACTTAGACTTGACAGAGTGGACCGGGAGCCTGAAAGCGGAGACCTGGAAATCGAGGTGGTAAGTCATCTCTTTTATTATTGCGACACGCAGTATCAGGGGGCTTGTGACGCGGGATCCCGATCCCGTTTTGTACGATGCACAGACGCTATTACGCGCGGACGCCCTCTTTGTATTTCCGAATTATTGTATCGATTCCAATTATTGTGAAATAGTATTTATCAGAACATTTTTTTTCTAGCCTACTCCTATCTCAAAGGCCGGCAATGCAACTGCAGTTCGTCCGGTGATTTGGATGTCGCCGGTGCACTTTCAGGAGGTGAGTAGCAAATTCGATTGATAATTAAAAATAAAATAGTGCCCGCTGGTGGAGTAGAGTCACAAAGACTAAGTGGAATTATGTTTATGCCGCAACAAATTTGACATCGCATTAATGAGACCAATTTACACGTAGCGGAGTGTGGGGCATTTTAATTGACACAGATAATATCAAATAAAATTGTTTATTGTTCCATGCTGGCATTCTTCATTTGATTACTGTTAATAATTGTCTCCTTGTCTTATAATGCTGAGTGGACAATCTATCCTAATCCTTACTACGTATTGGGACATAACTGTAAAATAAAACTATGCTTTTATAATTACTAAAGTCTGTAACTTACAGTATCTATTTAGAAATTTATTTTTACACTTATTATAAAACCTTAAACAGTTACACAAGGCGGAATTAATAGTTTTCTGAGATTCTCTATCAGTCAACCCTGGATTAGAGAAAAACATATTGGAGGACTTAACTTCAGAAGTGGATATTTTTAGCAACTCATTTATTAGGTTCAAAACTTTAATTGTAAGTAAATTCTCCTGACTGGATTCTGTTTGATTCTTCTAGTTTGTACGCGGATGCAAATTGCAAATTATAATAAACTAAACATTCTCGGCACTGTTGGTCGATAAAAACTTGTAAAAATATGTAACGTAACATAATAGACAATAAGGACTGTTTCTTGCCACAATAAAGAAAAAAATAAAATAAATAATGATCTTCCTGCCTGTCGTAGAAAGCGACTAATAGGGGCCTCGGGTTCACTGGGCGACAAGGGTGGGGGCCTTTGTCGTCCACCAAGGTGGACCCGGGAAGAATGCGACATCGGCTGGCCCGTGTCGCCTTGCACTGCGAGGGCACAGGGGCTCCGGTGCGTTCCACTGGAGATCCCGGAGCCCTTCACCATGCACCGAGGAAGGGCCACCGGGGAGGTTTTTGTGGGTAAAAACCCCACATAACCGCCACCTTCCCCCCAGAAGGCGGTGTATCTTTCTGAAGATTTCCTCCTCGATAACAAAAAAAAAAGATAATGATCTTCACCCGCTCAAAAAGATTATAGAAGTGAATGAATACGGAAAGAAATGAATAATTTAATATATTCTGAGAGTTAATTTAAATATTTAATGATGTAACTTTATTGTTTAAATAAAATAAACAAAATTTAGCCCGACGAAGCGGGATGGATACGCTAGTACTTTGTATAAATATCTATTTTCTAGGTGGATAGTAGAACCAAATCGCCGCGATGCACAATTTACCAACATCAACGATTTTATAATAGTCCTCAATCAATGCAATATATATTCGATCAAAGATCAGGGTTCTGGTACGGAGTATGCATTGATTTGTTCATCAAGGAGACCTTTAGTACTGTACCATTGACCGTTTGTATCGTATTGAAATCGCACGGCCTTACTCCCGTTTCCATATCAATGGGCGAGAATCATTTTGTACCGTGGTTAGCAAATCTGACTTCTGAGTAGAGAATCATTATTTATTGTTATTATTTTTGAAGTAAGACTTCTTCCTCTCCGTTTAAAAGTCCATCTTTTCTAAGACATTTGTCAGTAAAAATCAGCGCTGTCGCATCCTTGTGACAGCATATACTGAGACGGTGTCCGATATTGGCATCATATGTTTTGTATTTTTTGTCCGTGTAACTTTAACTGTGTTTTGTTTTTCATTCTTTTTTAATGTGTGTTATATTTAGTCTGTGAAGTGTTTTTGAATTGTGATGCCAATAAATAAATGTCTATGTCTATGTCTAATCGTCACCATCAGCCTGTGTCTACCCACTACTGGAAATAGGCCTTCCCCAAAGCCTTCCACCACATACGACCCTCTTTCTTCCCCATCTTCCGTACCGACTCGGCAGGTGTGGCCGGTCCACTGCTATTTCAACTTGCTGTCTTTAAGAGCTATGTCGACTACCTTTGTTTTCCGTCGATTTTTTTTCGTTTCGGATACTATTTCTTAGAAAATGCCGAGCATAGCTGTTTTTGTTGCTATTTGTGTGACTATCAGTAGTAAGAATTATTAATTTCGGTTATTTGAGACTGTGACAGACAAAAAACTCAACTGAAGAAGAAAAACGAGATGTCTACAAAATAGTTAATAAACCTACAATGTGATATTCTGGCAGATAAGGTTATTCTAGTCTATCAGTAAATAACGGATTATCGTCGGTTTCTGGGACATCCTGTATATAAGATGTAAGGATGATGCAAACAGGAAACTTAGCTCTTTTGTTTCAAACTGGCACGACTGTACAGTATCCTCATTAAAATGGCTAGAAGGTTTGGACTACGATGCTACAAAGCTCTTAAGGGTCCCACACATTAACAGCTCGCCTGCAATCTCTGGTCGTATCAGGCGGCCTGCCGTCCAAGGTCTATATCGCCCAGTTCAAAACCTGTGAGAAAACTGTGAGTGTGGTGGTCTATTGCGATTAACTGACAGACTAATATCGGCCAGCGGGCTGTTAATGTGTGGGACCCTTTACAATCCAAATTACTTATTGTTATAATCTCATAAAACCATATACACACAGCAGTGCTGTACCTTCTGGCACAAGTATTTTATATAGATATAGAAAATATATTTACATAGAATATAGAAAATCATGTTAAAAAGACCATTAGTCTTTTTTAAATGGATATTTATATTATTTAATACAGACCACGGTTTGGTTAATTACTTAAACTGTATTTTGACGAATTTTAGGACGAAATTTAGGTGACAAAACTAATTCGGTGGTTAAAAAAACGAACTCTCAGTTAAATAAACAACCTACCCTTTCGAATGGCGCTTGTAAAAAGTATTTTATCGAACCGCATTTTATTCACTGGGCAATGCGCCACCCTCGAGAACTCTCTAAAACACAATATATTTACTCTGGATTCCATTTTGACGGGTTACGAGCCCTCCCCTATTGTGTTACGAATTCAATCTTTTTACAACTACGTCTCTCTACTCTTCGCGTTACGTACGACTCTATCTTTTATTTCTTTTCTTTAAAACTCTCCAATTCTTTTTACACAAATGTAGCCATATTTCTTGGTCACTATTACATCATTTATTACAGCTTCCATAAATAGACGTAACATTATTTTCAACCGACTTCAAAAAAAAGAGGTTCTCAATTCGTCTGTATGTTTTTATTACGTCATAACTTTCGACTCGGTGAACCCATTTTGATGTTTCTTTTTTCATTTGAAAGCTGGTGCTTCCCATGTCCCATTTACCCCTTATTGTGGCAAGATTGGTTTTTAAGAAAAGTAAAAAAAAAATGTATATCCAAAAAATATCAAAAAATAAATTTAAAAATCGTGATATGAACATACGTATTTTGGACGCTACGTACACTATTCTAATATATTCAGTGCTACACGTACAGTGATTATCGCATTATTAGGAATGTATTTGTATACAACAATTTTTTTTTTTTAAGATAACTAGTAATATTTCTAGTTTCTTTTTTTTCAGAAATATTACTAACAATCTTGTTAACCATTCCTAGTTGGAAGAGCTTAAGCTTGTGCTAGGACATGGTTCACGGCAATAGTCGAATAGTGGATTCGAACCCACGACCTTACGATTCGCAGGCCGTACCCTAAACCATTAGGCTATTGACGCTTCAAAGACAGCGTTTCTGTAGAATATTTAGAGAAACAACATTTAATGTCCTTATTCCATCTCTGTCTCTTTTAAATAAATGTCACGACACTGACAATTGTGACATTAAACATTTGAATAATTATTATAAAATACAATTAAAGAATAGATTTAAGTAAAGAGATCTAATATCTTTCCTTTACATGCATATTATGCTATACATTGTTATGTTTAAGGTTACGCGACATTTTTTTTTCAGAAATATTACTAACAATCTTGTTAACCATTCCTAGTTGGAAGAGCTTAAGCTTGTGCTGTTCACGGCAATAGTCGAATAGTGGATTCGAACCCACGACCTTAAGATTCGCAGGCCGTACCCTAAACCATTAGGCTATTGACGCTTAAATGGATGGATGGAACAACTCAATATCAAGTCAACCGATTTCCCTATCCCCATCTACAGATGTGTCCGGCATACTACCGTTTCAACATATTGCACCTTTAACCATTGTAATGAATAAATTATTGTTATCATCAACGAATTTCGTATGCATAATTTGAATACAATTAGAATCAATTTAACATTCATACAAAGTAGTCCAGACAAATGCATGCGATTAAACTAAATTTGTACTATAAAGTTAATAACGTCTGTGGACGGTAAATGTTCGTTACGTGGTACGTTTGACGTCATCGTGGAGAGTTAAGCCGGGCTATGAATTCAAAGTTCATTACAGCGAAACTAGTTAGTTATTAGTTATATTGTGAAATGCCACAACAGTTCGTAGGGACTAGCGATACGTCGAATGAGTTAAGCCGAGTTTCAACATTCTGTCTATTACGACCAAAAACAAAAAGACTTCAAATCGAATCAAACGCGGACGACGGACATCATCTTTGTATTTAGACATAGACATAGACATTTATTTATTGGCATCACAATACAAAAACACAGCACAGACTGAATATAACACACATTAAAAAACGAATGAAAAATAGACAAAACACAGTTAAAGTTACACGGACAAATAATAAAAAACATATGATGCCAATATCGGACACCGTCTCAGCATATGCTGTCACAAGGATGCGACAGCGCTGATTTTCAGCGGTGCCGGGATTACCTAAAGACGTGCGCGCGCAATACTATTTTATATGGAATATTATTATACAGACAGTAAGAGTATAATAAATATGATACATAAATAAAACAGTTATGAGATTAAAATATATTTAATACAATAAAATAATAGATGAAAAAATATATATATAAATATTATTGAGTCAAAAATAAACTAAAATAAATAATATGATAATTAAACGTAAGTAAGTAATAAAGTTTAAATTATATAATGAAATATTGAAAATATTGGAAACAACAAGCAACCATTTACAAAGTATCATAGGAATATTATGAAATTGAATTAATCAAAATCTAAATAAACTCTCATCAAACTACTCTTAAAGTACATCCTTTCCTTCTTCTTCTCTTGGTGCCATTTATTATCGAAGGTTGGCGACCATCATGGCGATTTGGACCCTCGACACAGCAGCTCGAAATAAAGAACGTGTGTTCTTATTTTTTTTTTTATATAATTTTTAAGCAAGTGCTTGACTACGATCCCACCTGATGTTAAATGGAAATGCAGTCCTGGATGGTAAGGCGCACTAGCTTAGTAAATGCCTATTCACTCTACTCTTGAAAATACCCACGTTGTAATCGGAAGGAAAGACAGACGCGGGCAAACTATTCCAGTCCTTTGGCGTAGATTTTTAAGCCAAGATGTTCATTTCGTACCCGGATATCTTTTCCTTTGTATCTTTCCCTGGATTATCAGCTGTAACTAATCATATTTGGGATTGCGCATTATATCCCTAGGTATTCTAGCTTTCGTCTCTTAATTGAGTTGAGAACTTTAACCTTTTTTCCAATCATTTGCAGCACTTTGTCTCTTCAGGATATCTTTAACATTCTTCTGTAAACCCACATTTCGAAAGCTTTTTTGCACATGGCCACGGTCATAGTCCAAGCTTCTACGCCATACAGAAGAATGGAGAATACATGGAGAAAAAAGGAAAAATGAATCATTGAAACCTGTTGGCGTGACATTGAGTTATTCGTGCATTTGTGGCGCACATACTTTATATAAATTTCAGATTCAAATGGTTTTGTCATGGCCACAAACAAACATAAAAATTTACAGACGAATTCGACGAACCTCCTCCATTTGAAGTCGGTTGAAAAGTTGTTTTTTTTCCTCTCTCATAATTATCAGTTTATGATGAAACCGTGACCATGAGATCATAAGTCAAGCTGTTAATTTCTTGATTCTAATTAGTTTAACCTAAAAAACCTTTGGTTAAGAAATTTTTCAACTTTCGTGTTTTATTGTTCTCTGTGGGATTATCCGCTTCATGGTCTCAAGGAACGAGATTATTTCAAATTAACAAAGTTCAGAATAATTAAGGTTACTAGGGCTTCTAGGGAATAGGTCTAGAAATCATTAGTTCTTAAGTTAAAGTGTCTTATAAAATTAATTGTTAACATAAGTTGTATCAAAACGCCCCGCCTTGACAAAATGAAAAAAAGTCATGATACATATATTTTTTAAAAGTATTTTACTAAAAGCGGTGAATTGATGATTCTGTGTTCATTTTAAAGCTGGCGCTTCGCAGGTGATCCCATTTTATAATTTGGCCCAATTCTAACAATGGCATACATGAGAAAGACTTAAGTGTTAAATTTGTATCAAGTATGACACGTCTCAAAAGGACGAATAACTCAACAACACGCTAACCGATTTCGATTATTCACTTTTAATTGGAAAGGATGTATTTCAAGGGTAGTTTAGAAACATTCGGATACGATAAATCGGAAATACAAAGAGGGACATTTGAAGTCGGTTTCTGTTTTTACTCGTAAATATACTTGTTCTATTAAAATTAGATATAATCACAAGGCCACTTAAACCTTTTTCGAAACGAATTTCTATCTGCAGGTCGTATGGAAGAGACACTCTTAGCGATAAGTCAGTCCATTGCGCATGCAATTATGTCATATTATATCAATGTATAATTGATTATTACTGTGACGTTAACTGTTGTACAATAAAATATATTCATTCATTGATTTATCGTTTATGGTTTCAGTAAATATAGACGATGGAAAGCAAAAACGTATTAAGTGACCCATATGGCCATTTTCACTTTTTTACGTCTTTGGAATCGGAATAAAAAGACTTTTAAGTGTTAAAATTAATCTAGATATGGAAATAAAAAGGCTTTATTATTATTATTATTCTTAAGCTATTACAAGTCTTGACTCTCTTTGCTTGTCCTCATGCATAGCTATATATGTTAACTGTCCTATTATTCAATTACATCGGCTTACTTCTCAAATGAATTATGCCTTAACAATCTGTTGCATACATCAATAAACAGGATCGGCAGAGTTTGCCAAACTTTCCATTGGCATAGCGAATATATCGGCAAATTTTGTAACGAAGCGTGAAATTAAATTCGTTCCTAAGTTCGAACAAGCGATCGAGATCATTGTCGAATGGTTTCAATTTAATGGGAGAATCGTTCTAACCATTCAGACCCCGTTAATAATATAATTTATTTTACGCATCAGAAAATTGTATAGAAAATTGAAATTGTTTTCTATGAAATTTCTGATGATTTTTCCATCCCCAGACATAAAGCTGGTATCGTTAATTCGTCGTTCACGGTAGTCGACAGTCATTTTTCATTACTTAAAGACAAATATCGTATAATACTGTTCATGTCTGCTTATGATCTGTAAATTACTCTTTGCATGTATTTATTTACCTGTATTTTATAAATATCTACATAGATGTACATACTTATATATCTATCTATTAATAGGAAAATATATTATATAAATATTATGTATACAATATGTAAGCCGGAGCTCCCCAATACCAACTTCTTATCGACCGTGTACAGTTAAGATGCTCGAATCTCCGAATATTTTCGATTGACTTGACTCTCTGTGTCTGCGAAGAGATGTCGGGACTCTTTCCATTCTCTGTCGCATTTACCACGGGGAGTGTTCTGAGGAATTGTTCGGAATCATCTCAGATATCGATTTCCATTATCGCACATCTCGGCTTCTGGGAAAAAATTATATTAGTGTTAATAGCTGTCGTATCCAATGGAACTTAAAACATTGCCCTCCTTTGTGGAATTTAAGACCCATAAATGTCCCCTTCAATCCCCAGGAAAAGTAATTCCAGTACTAAATCAAGGGAAATTACCTTCCTTCCGCTTGTAAGATAAATTAATTCCTCTACACCGGGCTTCTAATTAAATATGTATTATGATAAACGTATACAATATACAAGATATCTTAACTTACATAACTTCGGCTTAGTTACTAAGTGTTAAATAGGATTATTTTGAAATGAAATGAAATGAAATATTTATTTTACTTTTTTACACACACTTAAATTACATACATTTTAAATGACCGGCATGCACACAAAATATTGTAAACATATTATCAAATGTAAAACACATAATAAATAAATAAAATAAAAATAAAAAAGCCTTATATTTCTTACTAACTAATTACAAATGCACAATATACTAATTTCTAATTATTATAAGAACCCCTCGTTCTCGAGGGTGAAGGCCTCCTCTAGAGTTTTCCAGGTCTCTTTGTTTTTCGCGGTTAATGGCCACTGTTTACCAGCCACGCGTATAATATCGTCTGTCCACCGGGCAGCTGGTCGTCCTCTCTTTCTGGTGCCCGATGGACCTCTCCAGGATGTTACCCTGGTGGTCCACCTATTATCAGACAGTCTGGCTATGTGTCCAGCCCAACGCCACTTTAGCTTTTTACTATTCTTCAGGGCATCTATAACTTTTGTTTTTTTTTCTAATTACAAAGTAAAACACATACTATATAACAAATTCCACAAACACTTTCTCACTTAGTTTTCGTCCTTCGGTACACATCTCCCTGCTAGACTAATTTATAGCCTGTATTAGGGAGATGTTGTACCTAAGTCCGAGTTTATAGACTAAAGTTTGTTATATAGCTTTTGAGTATTCGTGTGTTTTTGCAAAAGAGTAGTGTGCGTGGGTGCATGTGAGAGTGTGTGTGCGAGTGAGTATAATTTATTTTATGCTATGCAGAAATTTTTCAGTCTCTTCGTAGGTGAAATTATGGAGAAACGAGTAAAGTAACTTTTTACACTTATATTAGGATAAACTATGAAAAGGCACATAAAAGTTAACTTTATTATAAAGGTATGGCCCCAGGTAGTAATTAAATCTTTTTGCGGTCCACATTACTGCTGGAATACAGCAAATTTTATCTTTACGACGTTTATCCAAATGAACATATGAAATCTGACGATGCTGTAGTAAAACTGTATTTAGAATAAATAGTTGTTTTGTAGTAGTTGTTAATTTTATTATTATAAGTATGTTAACGAATTCATAGAACGAATTTGCTGACTGAAAATTATTTTTAAACCAAAAAATAAATTTTCCAGATGAGCAATCAACAATATAAAGGTTACAGCCACCATGGAATCCCACTGTTGGGTCTTCTAGAGAGTATAAGGGCATAGTAAAGGGTCTTAGAATTTTTTTCTAAGACATGTAGGTTTCCTCACGATGTTTTCCTTCACCATGCGTAGTAAACTGGTATCATTAATATTTTTTATATTAAACCCTCGTCCAAAACACGTTGCATCTCGTGGAATAAGTATCATGTCTATCTCTTCTGTAGTCTTTGTAGTCTTTTTTTTTTTTGTTGAAATCTTCAAACAAGAAACCGAAGGCTACGGTTATGTGGGGCTTTTACCCACTAAAACCATCCCCCGTGGCTCTTTCTCGGTGCATGTTGAGTGGCTCCGGGTTCTCCAGATGAACGCACCGGAGCCGATGTCGCCTTCTTCCCGGGTCCACTTCGGCGGACGACCCTTTTCTCCCAGTGAACCCGTTTGTAGTCTAATGTCAGAACCTCTATTCGTAGTAACAATACAATAGGGTCCTCCCGGTGAGGTGTAACGTAGGCTTTGGTAGTTAGTTTTCCTCAGATAAGCTAAGGGACATTTAAAAACTAACTATTCCTAACACCTAACGGGTGGCACCTTTGAAACAGCGATATCTCGACAATACTACTCGTAATCTCTGACGGTCGAAGTAAGACGCTTTGTATACTTTTTTTATATTTTCTTAACAAGAGCTTGACCACGATCCCACCTGATGTTAAGTGGAAATGCAGTCCTGAATGGATGCACCTTGCACCAGTTCAGTAAATGCCTGTTCACTCTACCGTTGAAAGGAATCATATTGAAATCGGCGGGAAAGACACACGCGGGAAAACTTCACTTATTTGGTGTACGAATAATGAAAGACAGCGAAAGCGTTTCGTTTGGGTTTGAGGGATGTTCACCACCGAAGTGATGGATTCCAGAATCCAATCAACAAGTATGATAGATTTTTCCATTTATGTCGCAGTCAATCGTGTCGTTATTCGTTTAAATTCGCTGTGTTATGCTATAGTCTGTTTACAAAGCCGTTATTATTCCCATCTCAACATTAGCGTGACGAAATTTATACCCGTCTTAGTGTAAAGCGGTGAACCGGCGAACTGGCACGTACCGATCGTTTAATAGAAATTTCGATCGTTTTTAGTAATGCGAAGCTAGAAGCTGTGAATGCTGATACGTGGGTATTGCGCCTATGAATGCTTGAAGTTAGTTCAAAGATTTATAGCGATGACGTCGGCGTGATATTAAGTTAATCGTCCATTTGTCTCATACTTAATGAAAATTTAAGACTTATATGGTTTTCTCATGGACACCGTTGTCAGTATTGGAGCAGAGTAATTGAAATGGGACCATATGAGAAGTAAGTTAGTTAGTTACAGCCTTTATATATATAATATATATGTCCCACTGCTGGGCACAGGCCTTCTCTGTAAAGAGAGTATAAGGGCATAGTCCACCACGCGGCCCTAGTGCGGATTGGCAGACTTCACATGCCTTAGAAAAATTTTCTAAGACATGTAGGTTTCCTCACGATGTTTTCCTTCACCGCCGAGCGCGTGGTTAATCAGCACATAAAATTGCAACAACAAATTTATTGGTGCCGGCACCGGGGATCGAACTCGGGTTGCTAGCGTACTATGCAACAAGAGCCAACCGCTCGGACACTGAGCTACCACGGCTCGCTACGCCGTATACGAGAAGCACCAGCTTTCACATAAAAAAAAGAACTACCAAAATCGGTTCATTCCTTCTTCTCCTAGTGATTTCCCGGTCTAGAACCAGGGCCCGTTTTCCTGCTTAATCTACTCCACTTTGCCCTGTCTTCGGCATCCTCCTTTGTTAAATGGTTCTCAAACATATCCGCCTTCACAACGTCCAGCCAGCGTTTCTTGGGCCTGTCGCGGGATCTTAGCCCGACTAATTTGAGGACTAGGCATCTATTTCCGACATACTCAGCAGGCCTGCGGTAAAATTTTTAGGTTATAAACATAAAAAAACACACAGACGAATTGAGAACGTTCTCTTTACATCATTGCCTATTTTTAGATTTTGTATGTTGTGTGTCCCTAAATGAATTTTATTTTTTGTAATCTATATATATAAAATAGAATTTGTGTGGATTAATGAATAGTGAATGAATCTTGTTAACCATTCCAACTAAGCTTAAGCTTGTGCTAGGACATGGTTCACGGCAATAGTCGAATGGTGGATTCGAACCCACGACCTTACGATTGGCAGGCCGTACCCTAAACCCTTAAGCTATTGACGCTTAAATAATCTATTATTATATAAATTATTACATAAATAAAAATAAATTTTTGTATTGTTGTAATATGTCTAAAACGAGCTTTTGTCTAGATTATTGTTAATTGCAACGTTAAGTACTAGTTTAGCATTTACATGCTTTTAAGCCGAATATGTGAAACTCTAAGTAGATGAACAATTTATTGTAAACCATATCCTTGCAAATAATGATTTATTTTATGTTATATTTATATATCAAATTATTGCCATTACAAACACAGGTTATAGGCAGTATACATATAAAGTTGTATGTAGCATATATACAACATTTATATGGATAGATCATGATTTGCAATTCCTCTAGAATTAATCCTCTCTGTCGCGGCTTACCTTACACAATACAACGAATTATCTACGCTGACTAAGCTATATCGTAACCTAAGTTATGCTCTAAGAAACTCACAATGAATAGACTACTGGAAGTTGAGAACAACGAACGAATGAATATACTTTATAGCACAACAATTGACAAGTACATCGCAGTAACAATACGTTTAATATATTGATATATTACGACATAATAGCATGCACAATGGTATACTTCGGATAGACAGAAATTTATTTTTAGAAATTTTTTAAGTCGGTCTATAATTATATCTATTTTTAGTTGAAAATATAAAAACACAATGATACATATAAAGGATGTAAGGAAAGATTATATCTTCCATATGTAATTCTACTTGGGCAATGTGCCCAAGATCACGAACAAATCCGCCTCTATCACGGCAAACTTTACCTATTTAGTACACAAATAATAATACATTTGTAGATGTAGAGAAAGACAAAATGACTTACGCACTTCTCCTCTGCTTAGGGTCACGACGGCACTACTTATTTCAGAAGAATAATGGCTTATCTGCTTGAAGACAAGTGTCTTCTGCTCCGCCAGGAGCGCCATTTTTATCTTTGTGTGTTCTCAACTTGACCATAGATCAGGCCACAGACAGATGCACAGCTGGCTGAAGCCATAGACAAAGTGCCAATATTGCCTTTATAAACCTAATGTTGCCCCACGAATAATATTGTTACCTAACAAAATACCTATATAACATACATTTCGGCGCAAAGATGGTTTACAAACCTCAAACAAATCAAAAATATGGCAAAGTAGAGGTACAAAATATTTTTTATAAGTGACATATTAGGATAGAGTCATCAATAAATAATTTTGTCTGTGGCGTTGTCTATGACTTAACTTATAGTTCGTTTCCTAGATCGTGATCTACAAAAAAAAACACTTAACTATTGATATAAATGGGTTTTCTATGTATCTATATACTAGTTATCTATGTGTGTATCTTATGTATATATGGTAGCCATCCATATAGAAAACACTCTAGGTTAATAACAATTCAGCTACAGCATGCCAACTTAATAGGCTTAAGCGATTTTCCTTTGACAATTAATTAAATTGTACTTGATACCTGTATCTGAAAATAGGGTCGCACAAGTCTTGAGGGGAATTAGTTATAACTGCACACATTAAATTATCTGAGCCGTGGTAGCTCAGTGTCCGGGCGGTTGCCTCAAGTTGCATAGTACGCTCGCGAGTTCGATCCCCGATGCCGGCACCAATAAATTTGTTGTTGCAATTTTATGTGCTGATTTACCATGCGCTTGTCAGAATGGAAGTTGTATATTTATTATATAGATATATTTTAATAACAGATCCGGTCGGATAGTACATAGATAAATTATAACAATAGCAGGTAGACTTAATAATTACATAATCATAATCTCAGGTACATTACAAGTAGGTCGGGCAGTACATAATAATACACAAGGTAAATAATAAGTGAGTACTTAACTTATGAACGATACGGACGAACAACACTAAGAACACTAAGCGGCGTTTTACCAGAGAATAACTCTAAACCTAACCACTGCTTTTATGCTATTGGGAGTCAACATCACGACTCCTCACAAATGCTTTCCATGTTTTTTACTCTTTGGTTTTAATAGTTAGTTATTAATAACTAATTATTCGTATTTTAACACACAATTACTATTATTATTATTCATTTATTTAAATAAGTAACAAAGACTCATCATTACTTCAAACAACCTTAGACTAAATTATAAAATTGAAATATAACTTAATTATGCTTATGAATACCTTACCCCATGTGAGACGGCGCAGCCTCTGTTTACATAAACACAGTCAAGCTTTTGAGCGATCATGCTCAGGATGCTGTTGAAGCTGGTCCGCACCCTGCGCACCAGAGATGCACTCCTCTTGCGCATTGTCGGAAAAAGCATGCCATCTGTGCATCCGCGAACATCCCGATGCACTACAGAAACGGGGCAACCCCAACAGAACCCTGAACGCGTTGTTATATTGAACACGGAGGCGCTGTACGATATTGGGTATACTTCGCCCACAGACTGCACGTGTAAAAAGTTGTACAGAAGGCTCGGAAGAGTGTGAACTTAACATTTAGGGAACAGCGTGCAAATCTGCGGGCCAGCATGTTGGCTCTTACCGACAGCGCCCTCCGCTCTCGTTCAATATCGAGGTCATCCTTTAGGTCGGGCGTCAGTATATGACCAAGGTATTTAAACTGATAGACCCTCATTAAAACTTTACTGTCGAGTATGATAGTATGATATGATACATATAGTATCGAATAAAAGGAATCTGTTTTAAATATATAGTAAGTGGAAATGGCATTTGACATACATATAATTTAAACATTCAAAAATCATTCGATAGTCAAAAGAGCAACTATAATACAATTATCTTACACGATCGACACTGAAGGAAACCATACTAGGTCTGCCACTAGGGCCTCATCACACGCAACAATGTGAACCGTAACTTATCCTTTTTTTTGTTAACGGGGAGGAAATCTTCAAAAAGATACCCCGCCTTATTGGGGGAAGGCGGCGGTTATGTGGGGTTTTACCCACTAAAACCTCCTTGTGGCTCTATGGTCGGTGCATGACGAGAGGCTCCGGGATCTCCAGTGAACGCACCGGAGCCCCTCTGCACTGTGCTCAAGCACATCCCGGGGGGAGGTTACCCTCTCCCCCCCTGTGACGGGCCAGTCCATGTCGCTTTCTTCCCGGGTCCACCTTACCGGACGACAAAGACTCCCACCCTTGTCACCCAGTGAACCCGAGGCCCCTTTCAGTCGCCTTCTATGACAGGCAGGGGATACCGTAGTCTTATTCTTGAGAGCCCAGAACTACAGGGCTGACCGTAACTTAACATAAACTCTAAATTGTTGCGTTATAAATTTTAGATATTTGCAATATTCAAAAATTAAACATTTAGTATATTAAATCGAGCGAAAGTGAAGTCTGTCGATAGTCGATCGAATGATGAACTGTCTTACAGATACATTTCAGATCTATTGACGAGGGCTCTGGCAGGGTATGAGTCGATGAATTCATGACAGATAAATTCCTTTGATATCCGTCCTATCAAAACGTGATGGACGTACGTTTAATAGAAATTGTACAGCTGAGTCGTTAGTACATGCAGATTGTAGGCCTTTGGTCCAGGGTTTGGTTTAACCTTGAGTCACCTTTTTCTTCAACAAGTTACTCCGCTTCTTGAGTGAGATTTTTAATCAAGAAAACCTGTGTGCACTGTCCCGTGAAGCACGTCTCAGGGATGTTACACCCTTTTGTTTGTTTTTTTTTTTCGTGGGGAAATGCCTATCGCATAATCCTCCCTTCCGGGGGAAGGATGAATTATATCGGACTCACAACGACTAAAACCTCATGGTGTTCCTCTCGTCCCTTTCGTCGGAACTACGGGAACGCTTTTGCACCCTACCGTACATCCAACGGCAGCGGCAACGGGATGTTACACCCTCCCTCAAGTCAAGTCAAGTCGGATATGGTTCAATGTAACTCAGAGGTACAGGCCTCGGGGATTACCCGAGAAATCAACGCAGGGGGCGATTGCTTCCCTGGTCATGGGTACCGCAGAAGATTTTTATACTATATTTATGTCAAGGCTAAGGCTAAAGCCCTCAAGCGTCTGCCACGACGAATCTGTCGACTAATCTTTCCCCCAGTGCCGTCGCAGCCGTGACGTTCAAATATAACAGGCTGAAAACCAGCGCAGTAGCAACTCCTTTTCGGCACAAGGTCTTCTTCAAAATTTTTAATTGTTCTTAATTTTTTTTTATTTCTGTTACATTACATGTTTTATTTCTTGTCTACTGTTTTTTCTATTCAATTCTATTTTTGTTTTTTTGCTACATTAAGACATATTTTATCAGCACGAGACCATTTCTTTTATTAAGTGTGGTACACATAAACTCCCTGAATACTTTAATGCAGCTCTCCTATTAATCTTGCCAGTCTCGTCTGGAGAATGAATGATGACGTAGTAATATACTCTGTAATGACACACCATTATTTTATCTGACTCCCTAAATATAAGCTACATCGAGCTACGAATGTCCCGAGGTTAGGTAAGCTAAGCGTTCTACTTTACGATCATAAGAATCGAACCCCAGGTGGGTTCGAATCTCATTTGGTCAAAAACTCCTTTGCCATAAAATGTAAGCGATTGTGGTCAAAAAATGTCTTGATTGTATACAACATGGATAAATGTCATTCATCGGAGTTCCACAATGTACCCGGCAGTACCTCTCGTGTTTTGGAAGCCCATAAGCGACGACACTCACTATGAAACCAACCTACAACAATTCAATTGTCATCGTGCAATAAACCGCGTGCATTCAACTACAAATCTCATTTTTTTATATGTATTTTTTTATGTAATATCCAATTGAATTTTTGATTATTTGATATTTATTAAATGATTGAATTGTAATGGCATATTTGGAAGATTATAAGTAATGGCATTAGGTAGGATATAAACGAAAATCAACAATTGAAATAATATTGGCCTGTCAGTGGCATGCTATTGAAAAATCAACAAAACTATCAGCTCTACAAAATTATTAGAAGTAGACAGAAGATTGTCAATGAGTGTTCATTTAGACACAATTGGTTTAACTGGGGTCCAGCCAAGTGTGGTATAAGCTAGTTTGCCACGTTTATTAAAATGAAGTAATTAGTTCTTTGCACATTAACGAACACGTTTGCGTTTTTGTAATATCCGTTTCATTACCACGTTTAATTATTTTTGTTATAGTCTGCTTACATTTCTAATAACTTTTTACATACAAAAACAAGTTAAGTTAAGTTAAGCTTAAATATATTCATACATTAGTTGTTAGTGCCCGGGCAAACGAGCTTCGCTTAATGTGTATTTTTTTCGTCTCATTTCTTTCAGAAAAGATATTTATTTAGATAAGATTTGTTTTTTGACGTACACCTTTTTTTTTTTGTTTACGGGGAGGAAATCTTCAGAAAGATACCCCGCCTTCTGGGGGGAAGGCGGCGGTTATGTGGGGTTCTTACCCACTAAAACCTCCCCGGTGGCCCTTTCCTCGGTGCATGACGAGGGGCTCCAGGATCTCCAGTGGAACGCACCGGAGCCCCTCTGCACTGTGCTCAAGGAGAGCACGTCCCGGGGAGGTTATTCCCTCCCCTGTGCCCTCGCAGCGCAAGGCGACACGGGCCAGCCGATGTCGCCTTCTTCCCGGGTCCACTTTGGTGGACGACTCAGGTGGGGGCCCTTGTCGCCCAGTGAACCCGAGGCCCCTTTTAGTCGCCTTGTACGACAGGCAAGGGATACCGTAGTCTTATTCTTGAGAACCCAGAACTACAGGGCAGGCTGGGCTTTCACGTACATCTACACGGAGTCAGCCAAGGTAACTGACTTTGACTAGTTAGGTGGACTCTTAGGTCGCTTAATCTGAACCTCTATACCTACTAATTCGACACAAGGGTCTCCCGGTGATGGCCATGACTCTATCGGTTGTTTTTCCACGGAATATTACCTTAATCTTAGATGTTAACTAAATAATAATAATAATAATAAAACTCATTTATTACCATCCTTATTCTTTGAAGAGAAAAAAACAAAGAATAAAATAAAAAATAAAATCTCTTAGAAGAATGGTAAAAGGCAATAGGCTCAGCGTGTACTGCGTGACATAATGTCACACAGTGCTGGTTTTCAGCCTACCCCTTCAGTACTCGCGCGCCGCGTCAGAACAGGCCCGTAGCCTGCTGCGACAGTAGAAATTTTTTGTATGTTGTTTTAAAGCCAGTGTCTGATACAGGCATACGCAACGGGGGGTAAATCGTTCCATATTTTTGTTGAGGCAAACTTGAAACTTCCCCTGTATCCCGCCGTTCTATATTTCGGTATTGCCAGGAAATTTCCTTTCCTCCGGCGAGTATTGCTGTTAAATATACGTCCTAATATACGATTTCTAGGAGTTCCCAGGCATAACTTGGCAATCTAGGGAACTATGACAGAATCGATACGGTACCTGATCGAAACTAAATCAATTTAAAGGGTAAAAGCAAATCAAAATCGGTTCAGAAACTAGGGCACTATGAGTGTAATAAATATTGAAAAAAAAACATGAATTGAAAACCTTCTTTTTTGGAGTCGGTCAAAAAGTGCCAATTTCTCGCCTAACATCCATTCAATGTTGTGCAACTGCGAATATTTTAAGTTAGCTCTAAAGCTCTCGCTAAAAGGAAAAACACAATTTGCTTAAGAAACTTAAGTTAAATGGAAATTTGGAGACCTGACAGCTGAATCAATGAATAGATAAAATCTTTATGCGAATTCTACTTTGTAAATCAGAGCGAGATAATTTCGTTAAGTGGCGTACACATTTTTATGTATTAAAGTGATGACATTAGGCATAAACTACTTTTAAAGTGCATCCTTTCCCATATAAAATGAATAATTTATATCACTTGGCATGATGTTGGATTATCCGTCCATTTGTGGCGAACATATGTGATACAAGATTAACACTTATATGGTTTTCTCATGGATCCCACTGTCAGAATTGGACCAAATTCAAAAGGGTCAAACAGGAAGCATTTCATTTCAAATAAAAAAATAATCTTCAAAATCGGTTCACCAAGTCGAATGTTATGCGGAAACAAACATAAAAAAACATACATATGAATTGAGATCTTCCTCCTTTTTGAAGTCGGTTGAAAATGGAAATGGTTGACGTCTATTAGAGGAATGAATGTAGAATGCTGAAATAGAAAGACATAACACGTCTGTCTCTAACATAAATGCTGACACAACGTTGGTATGCTATCGATTGCTTGACGGTGTAAATGAAACGCTGCACTTTACAATATGTGATTCCTCTCTATATTTTTTTGAAAAAATGCTAGCATAATTTTTTTTCACAAATATTACTAATATTATTGTTAACCATTCCAAAAAGCTTAGGCTTGTGCTAGGAGTGGTTCACGTCAATAGTCGTAATAACTTTTTGACTCAATAATATTTATGAATTTTTTTGATCTATTATTTTATTGTATAAAATATATTTTAATCTCATAACTGTTTTATTTATGTATCATATTTATTATACTCTTACTGTCTGTATAATAATATTCCATATAAAAGTAGTATTGCGCGCGCACGTCTTTAGGTAGTCCCGGGCACCGCTGAAAATCAGCGCTGTCGCATCCTTGTGACAGCATATGCTGAGACGGTGTCCGATATTGGCATCATATGTTTTGTATTATTTGTCCGTGTAACTTTAACTGTGTTTTGTCTATTTTTCATTCTTTTTTAATGTGTGTTATATTCAGTCTGTGATGTGTTTTTGTATTGTGATGCCAATAAATAAATAAATGTCTATGTCTATGTCTAGTTAAAGAATGTTCTCAATTCGCCTCAGTTTTGTGCCCTCGTAGTGTTTTCATTTATGAACTGAATTTACAGAACAAAAGTATTATACATGAAAATTCAAAGGAAGTCTTCATTTATTGATAATACCGCGTTAACATGTTACCGTGTACGTTACTGTTTTCGAGACAAATCCTGCTACTGAACCAGCCAGCATGCTTGCAATTACCACGTGCGAGGGTTTGTATGCGTTGTTAAGTGCGTTATTACACTCGTTGCCGCAATGGGACATTTTACGTAAAATAAACGGTTGTAAAATACGAAACACCGAGAATGACAACCCTACCGAAGGCCCGTACTGAAAATTCATTCAATCATAAGTACCATAAAAATACCACTGAGGTTATTTATTATTTTACATTGCTCATGGAAGTATACTATAGCCGGTCTACTTCCGTGATCTGGTCTGCTCGGAAAGCGAGTCTCTCTTTCTCAAGTTCATGGAGTTCGCGCACTCTTCGCTTATGAGATGTACCCGTACTGAAGAGTCCACTGGCGCCGTCGAACGAGACAAAACATAAATTTAAATGTGGTGCGCCTTAATGGCGAGAGTTGAGCACTAAGGAATATATGACTTGTAGAAAGTCAAGGCCACTCGTCCCATCCCGCGTTTAAGCACGTGTGGTTACACGAGGTTAGTGGGGTAGTGGAGATGCGTTATTCATAATATCGCCGCATATCAGGTAGGGACTTAGCAAGTCGAACATAATTGCCTTTACTACTTGCCTGCAACGTAGAGGAATGAACAGGAGTTTTAATTGTAAATTTATTTATTTATTTAAATCAATATAAATTATAACACCGTTACAGATAATACCAATATGATGTTATAAAAACTTAGTTAAATATATATTATTAAAATTAAAACGAATAAAAAGCTGCTTTATGTATTGACAATAATATATAAATATAATAGAGTCAAACATCTTCTACGCAATTGTAGGCAGCTTCGATAAACACAGACTCTGTGCAACAAAATATATCAATGTGCAATGAGATGGTATTAACAAACGCAACCGCGCGCGACAGCGGAGAGTTCCTGGACAAGTTAGTCCTGGAGACAGGCAGTAGGAACAATGGTGGACGACGGCGCATGTACACGTAACTGTCAGGCGTCCGCAACTGTAGCGCGGCCAGCACTTCTGGGTGATGGACCCAGGCCTGCGGCACCCTTCACAATAATGATAAATGTTTCAATAACTAAAATACTAATTGTAACGTAAGAGTAAGGGATCGGAAAATTGCAAAAATCAAGACGTTCTTTAACGTAAACTTTTTTTTTGTTGACGGTGGGGAAATCTTCAACCAGATACCCCGCCTTCCCGAGGAAGTGTTGGATTCTTACCCACTTAAATCCCCCGGTGGCTCTTCCTCGGTGCATGGTCAGGGGCTCCGGGATCTCCAGTGTAACGCACCGGAGCCTCTCTCCACTGTGCTCTCGGCGAGCATGTCCTGGGAAGGGAGGTTAATCCCCTCTCCCGCTGTGCCCTCGCAGTACAAGGCGACACGGGCCAGCCGATGTCGCCTTCTTCCCAGGTCCACTTTGGCAGACGACAAAGACCCCGCCCTTGTCGCCCAGTGAGCCGGGGCCCCTTTTAGTCCCTTCTATGACAGGCAGCGGATACCGTACTCTTTTTCTACGAGCCCAGAACTATATGGCTGCATCATAAACATTACCTCGTTTATTATGATTCATAAAAAAGAAAATATACGTTAATGTAATTAAAAAACATATCACGCATTTATGTTCAAGATATAAAGTTAAATTGTCTGTCGTTATAGTTGTTCTTGGAGATATTAAAACTTTACATTCGATTGTATAGAAACAGGTGTCTTAAATGTCTTTAAGCTTTCTCACTTAGATTACAAGTAAAACAATACTTAAATGTATGTACACTTTTATAGTGGTAATCAAGTGGTACCAAGTAGAGTACGGTAATAACCTTACTTGTAAAGAACCAAAACGACGGCAAAGGCAAGAACTACTTATGTTAGTAATACTTGGTACCTACAATAAGTATAAATTATGCCTAAGCCCAACAATTCGTTAGAGCTAATTAGACCATATAACAGACGGGCAGCTTATAAACTATGTGAATTATTTGTTAATTGTAATCGTGATATTATATACTAAGGGGCGTCCATAAATTACGTGAGGTGTTTTTTAATTTTCTGACCCTCCCTCCCCCCATGGTGAGATGTCGTGAGATTTTTAAAAATGTGTGTTTCTTACGTAAACGCGTTGGATTTTTATTGTAAAAAGAAAAAAAACGAATTCATTTTAACTTAGTAAGAGCATGCACTGAGTCGAGTAAAACATTTACAAGAATAAACAAAGCAGCAGGTTGGAACCTGTCCGTGTGTCGCTGCCACTCAGCTCGTACGCTCTCGTTCATGGAGTCGCGCGTTCGGCTGACAGTGGCGCGAAAACAAAGGACGGGCTACACTGTACCGTAAATTCAGATTAAATTGAGCTATCTGGTATAAAACAAATATGGTGGTTTGACAGTCAGTAAATGTATAACGTTGAAGTATGAGTGAAATTAATTTCTTTCGAAAGAATTAGTAAATGATCTTAATCGTATTACGATTACGCTTAAGATTAAATCTTAATCATGTACAATCCGGATTAAATGGACCAAAATAGTATATTTATTTTTGTTTCAATCAGAAAAAAAATTGCGTAATAATTGCCGTGACCCCCCCTCTCTCCAACGTAAGATTAGATGAGATTTGACTCGACCCCCTCCCACCCTTAAACACCTCACGTAATTTGTGGACGCCCCCTAAGGTTCCGTCCTCATTTCACTTCATTTAATAACCGAGGTCTAATTGAATAATAAACAATAGTTTTATAGGTCTAGATAGATAGATACATTTTTTATTGCACTAAAATACACGTAGAATTGCGAACTTAAAGCTAGGCAACATTTTTTCCAGCTAATCTTTGGCGTTTTAAGAATATATAAATTTACATAAATAAATATACATTTATATATACAGCTAAAGTTACAGCCTTTATATATATGATATATATGTCCCACTGTTGGGCTCTCTATAAATAAAATATATATAATCTAAATATAATATAAATAATCAGCACATAAAATTGCAACAACAATTTTTTGGAGCTGGCACCAGGAATCCACACTCGGGTTGCTAGCGTACTATGCAATTTGATCCAACCGTCCGGACACTGAGCTACCACGGCTCTATATATACAGATAACGTCTATATAAATATAATATTATACAGGCTGTCCGGTAATTCAACGTCCAACGGCGAGTGGGTGATAGATGTATCATTATAGGATTATAGGATAGATTCAAGCTCATTACTACGGCTCACTTGATCTTAAGTGATCACTGTCGTCCATGTATTAGTGCATATAAATTTTGTATATATATATATTTCTATTACACAGTCATTCCAATCGACTCTCACGTAATTCTTTTGTTTGACGAATTTATCCAATTCGTATTATGGTAAATGAGTTATAAGGTAGAATAGGGCGAAGTGTGCGATATGTGTCCCACTGTTGGGTATCTGCCTTTTCTGTAATGGCATAATCTGCCACGCACACCTACTGCAAATTGGAAGACTTATCGTGTCTTATATTTTCTAAGACATGTAGGTTGCCTCACGATGTTTTTCTTCACCGCTGAGCGCGTGGTAAATCAGCAATTAAAATAAATAATAAAAAAATAAATCTTTATAGGTCACCAAATAATTATTCAAGAATGAAATGTGAAGTGTGGGACGACGTAAGGTGGTCTAACGACCTCATAAAGGTTGTCAGACCACCTTGCGTCTGCGTCCTGCGCAGCTGGATGCGGGCCGCTTACAATCGGTCCTTTTGGAAATCGTTGGGGGAGGCCTATGTCCAGCAGTGGATGTTTTACGGCTGAAATGATGATGATGATGATGATGAAATGTGAAGTCCCTGACTCCTGAGCTAGGTACTATTGGACCACATTTCAGCAGTTCTCCCATTTTGAAAACACAATAAAAGCATTAGTGCATATTTTGTGTGTGTGTGTGTGTATAAATGTGTATATCTTTTAACTATATGTATAATAATATTATAATATTTATAATTTAATTATATACTAACTTTATAAAATGAAAACAATTCATTAGTTCCGGCACTGGGGATCGAATTTGGTAGCTAGCGTATTGTGCATGAGCTCGCATGGATCACTAGTATTTTTTTTTTAAATAAATGCTTTCAGATCTTTATGATTTCGTATTCGAGGAAAGTTTCCACTTCCGCTGAATACGCAATTCAGTATTTCGTCATGCGGCGTCCTTTTTTTTATATCCGGCTCGAGTTATTTGGCCGAAGGTTGTAACAATTTTACCGGATTGTACAACCGGATTGTTGTATAATTGCACTTAAGCACTTAGGAAGCGGGCGCCCGGGTTCCCCTCGACCGGGCGGTCTTGTTTTATGTCTTTTTTACTTTTAAATTTTACGTTTCCTTATCCCCAAAGTTTGTCTCATCTCTGGTTACCCTAATGTAAGTAATCTTTATTTAAATACCTCCCCTAGACTAAAGTTACTTACAATTTAGTGAATAATATTTTCAGAAATTACATTTTATTACACCAAGCCGTGGTCTTAAGTTGCATAGTGCGCTTGTAACCCGACTTAAATCCCCGGTGCCGGCACCAATAAATTTGATATAAATATTTTCTAAGACTAAGCCTGCCAATCCGCACTAGGGCCGCGTAGCGGACTATTCCCGTATACTCTCTTCACAGAGAAAGCCTGTGCCCAACAGTGGGATATACATAATATAAAGACGATAAGACTAACTTTAACTTTAAGATCAAATTCCATTTGTTAAAGAAACAAACCAAGCGTTAAAACATTGAGAAACTGACGTGCTTGTATGTATGAATGTGGAAAAGGCGACAGCGTTAGGATCATGCATTGAAATCGATAATCTCTGCTTACACCTCTGGGTCAAGAGTGACAGATATTATGATGTGCGATATACGATCAAGCAGTAAAAGGAATCGAATTCTAAATTGTTTTTATTTACAAAGAAAACGTTTTTTAAAGTACCTCGTCCATTAATGGAGTCTGCTAATGACACTTCTAGTATATTTATTCGGAGCAGTGTACAATAACTTACATGGCTGACGTTTATTTAATTAAATTCCCATTACAGAGATATTTAGTATCAATAGTCAGTCAGATGGTATTGAAGCGGTTAACTCAAATGTATCGTAAAACACAAACCATTTAACTAACGAATGAACTTAGGAGCAAATTTTTGCATAAACTTTATAGTCGTTAAAAAAACAAACCATGACAGTTTAGTGTCAAGTGTTTGACATACGATTTAATCATTCGTATTGTCCGTATAACACAGGGGTTCCCAACCTTTTTGTAATCTAGAGTACATTCTAAAATATCGGTCGAGTGGCGCGGGCACCACCTATTTTTAATCGACCAACTCCTTCCATAAATTTTTATTTTCCCATCATTTATTTTCTTATATTCATATTTTTTTAATAAATAATAAACAAAATTGTTTTACAATAATAAAATAATTATTCAAATTGCATACACTCTTTAATTAATGTTTAAGAACAAAATCAGTCTATGTCGATACGAATCGGGCACGATGTTGGGAAACTGTGTTTTTGTTTACGCAGGGGAAACGAGGTTGGGAACCTCTGGTATAACATTACGTACCAACTTGGGCCCAAGGGTGTGTCTTATGTATCTATTTTAAATACCTATATAATCTGTCTAAATTTGTAAACGGTATTTAGCGATGATTTCTTTTTTGACTAACGACAACGAAGCTTAGTAAGATTTTGTTAAGATATTTATAAAATAACACTATGTGAATTTTTTTACCGACTTAAAAATGATCGATAATTTTTAAATGTTTTTTATCATCATTTAAAATTATAACAAACAAATTCATTGATGCCAGCACCAAAGATCAAAGTTATGTTGCTAGCGTACTATGTAATTTGAGGCGACCGCCCTGAGCTGAGAAACGAGCTTACGGCTCACCTTATCTTAAATGATCATCGTCGCCCATGGACATCCACAATACTGTAGGAAATAGAAATGCGTTCAGCCCTGTAGTTTTGGGTTCTCAAGAATAAGACTACGGTATCCCCTGCCTGTCGTAGAAGGCGACTAAAAGGGGCCTCTGGTTCACTGGGCGACAAGGGTGGGGGCCTTTGTCGTCCGCTAAGGTGGGGTGGACCCGGGAAAAAGGCGACATCGGCAGGCCCGTGTAGCTTGCGCTTCGAGGGCACAGGGAGGGAGGGAGTAACCTCCCCCCCGGGATGAGCTCTCCTTGAGCACAGTGCAGAGGGGCTCCGGTGCGTTCCACTGAAGATCCCGGAGCGCCTCGTCATGCACCGAGGAAAGGGCCACCGGGGAGGTTTTAGTGGGTAAAAACCCCACATAACCGCTGCCTTCCCCCCAGAAGGCGGGGTATCTTTTTGGATTTCCTCCCCGTTAACAAAAAAAAAGGAAATAGAAATGCGTTGCCGTCGAAAAAAAAGTGGGCACGTCACGGCAAGTGGGTACGGAAACACCGCTAGTGACAGTTGATTCCGTAGGTTGACAGTGCGTGGAAGAAAGTTACGTGATCTCTCGATTCTTTTTTCACATATCTGCTTATTTCTTTTTAATTGTAAATTTCGTAGTCTTTCGTAGACTCAGTATAAAACGACTTAGCTATTAATCCTACGGATTGTAGTTGGCCAGTTTGGCAGGATACAAATCTTGTAATAAATCGTAGAAAAGCACTTTATCTATTTGACATGTTGCAAGCTCTAGATTTGTCTCGAGATTTAATTTCACCACATTTCAGTCTTCAGAGAAAGTCTAGGCTTAAAATAGCTTTTCTACCGGTCTGACGACCATGGTCGATTCCCAATTGATTGCAGATCCGATTTTCGGATTCTTACGTTCGAAAAATTCATTACTTAAAATGTATGACCGGCCATAAACTTGGGTCATGTTACACATAAGACTTGCTGACTATTGGTTGAATAGGGATGGGACTAGCTAATTAATTGGGTGAACGAGGGGGTTCCTATCTGATTATGCCAAGCAATTACTTTTAAAGTGGGTAAATAGTATTAATTCTCTAAAGTATATATTCTCCACTCATCGTGGCGGAACCACGGCCTCTCGTCTTAGTCGGCAGAGGCCTACTTGCTCGCTTCTCTTGCAGTTAAGTTACATAAATAAAAACATTTCTTCCCATGTAAAAGATTTAGAACGTCCCTAGCTATCCGTGAAAAAGCAATCAACCGAGTTGAATCGGAATATTTGCGTAAAAAAAGTGACCGCTACAGTCGAGGTTACCCCTCATCGAGGGGACCTTTGTGTCGAGTTTCCGACCATAGAGGTTCGAGCTATGCAACCGCTTAATCCGATGAAACAAAGTCAACTTCTCTTACTAATTTGTGTAGTGTGAGTTAAAACAAAATTCGACTTCAAATTGAATCAAACGTTTAACATTATAATGCGCGAACGCCCTCTTTGTATATTTGAACTAGCGTAAGAATATTTGTTCTGATTATTCTATAAACTCTCATCAAACTACCCTTGAAGTTCACCCTTTCCAATAAAAATGAATCATCGAAAGCGGCTAATTAAATTGAGTTATTCGACCATTTGTCACGCACATACTTCATGAAAAATTAAGACTATATGGTTTGCTCATGGATGCCGTTGTCAGAACAGGACTAAATTGAAATGGGAACCCATGTTAAGTAACAGCTTTTAAATAAAAAAGAATCAACATCCATTCACTTAGTCAAAAGTTATGAAATAACAAACATAAAAGAAACATATATACGAATTCAGTTTCTCCTCCTTTTTTGAAGTCTTTTTTACCACGTTCTCGGCGGTGAAAGAAAACATTGTGAGGAAACCTACATGTCTTAGAAAACATTTTTCCAAGGCATGTGAAGTGTCAATCCGCACTACGGTCGCGTCCGGACTATGCCCTTATACTCGCTTTACAGAGAAGGCCTGTGCCCAACAGTGGGACATATATATTATATATATAAAGGCTGTAACTTTTACTTTAGATGTCGGTTGAAAAATGCACAGAAAATGTGCTGCAGATCTGTTCAAAGTATTATATATATATTTTTTGTTACAACTTAGAGACTTAGAATAGAAAGAAGTAAAAATGCAAAAAGT
Source organism: Meandrusa payeni (assembly GCA_029286785.1). Taxonomy (NCBI): domain Eukaryota; kingdom Metazoa; phylum Arthropoda; class Insecta; order Lepidoptera; family Papilionidae; genus Meandrusa; species Meandrusa payeni. The sequence continues at coordinate 7,227,387 of JAGSMX010000023.1, forward strand.
TAATTGGCAGCGAGTGTCCAGACCGACAGAAAAGAACTTTAACAAAATGCAAACGGGTAATAAAAAGTGCACAGCGTAGAATAAAATAACAGAAAATGCGAAAAATGTATTTGCTGTGCACGCGTTGTGAGTGGAGAATTTTTAAAATCAAAAACGAGTTGGAAAAATTTATGTGAAAGTCATCTATGAAAGTCGCTGATGATTTAAGAATAAAGGAAGATATATTAGGTGACAGGGGGTGGTGAGCCACCACTTATTATTATTATTATTCAAATAAGTAACTAAGACTCATCATTATTTTAAATAACTATTAAATAACAACCATAGACTAAATGATAAGATTATAATATAAAATTATTATTAAAAATAATGTAACTTATAACGTTGAGTATAAATTCACCGGGAATGTAAAACTAAAATCACCAACTACTTGCAAAATTTAACTTATAAAGACACTGAAGCAATTATGTCTGGATGCTTGTGATGCACACACATACTCACACATACACACAAACACATGCACAATAATGTATTATATATCTTTTTTCTTTTAATAATATGTACATAATTATAAGTTTAATTTGTATTTATATTGTTTGAGTCTCGATGTGGACGTAAACTGCTGCGACACAGTTGCTAACTGCTGTAGCAGTTTACGTACGTTCTGTATTGTAATATTTCTTTTTCTTTTGTCCAAATAAAATTTTATTAATTATTATTATTAAATTATAGAAAAGATTTGTTTGTATGTACAGAACTCATTGGCACAGACTGTATACGGTCTTACTAGTATAGTCGGATGTTGGAATCTCAGGTTTCATTTTTTTAATTATAATATTGAAAAAATATATAATTCTCAACTTTAGCCCCAGAAAGGTAGACAGAGGTGAGAATTAATATTTTTCATTTGTGAGAATACCGGTGCTTTGTCTGTGCCGAAGCCAGCCATGCCATTATTAATGGTCTAATCTGTAGTCGGACCGCGAGTGGGCCAAATACTCAGTGGGGAATTTTTAAAATCAAAAAGCGAGTTGGAAAAAGTTATGTGTAAGTCATCTGTGAAAGTCGCTGATGATATAAGAATAAAGGAAGGTATTTTAGGTGACAGGGGGTGAGCCACCACTTATTATAACGTTGAGTATAAATTATAGAAAAGATTTTTTTTGTATGTAAAAAACTCATTGGCACAGACTGTATACGGTCTTACTAGTATAGTCGGATGTTGGAATTTCAGGTTTCATTTTTTTAATTATAATATTGAAAAAATATATAATTCTCAACTTTAGCCCCAGCAAGGTAAACAGAGGTGAGAATTAATATTTTTCATGTGTGGGAAACCGGAGCTTTGTCTTTTCCTCAGCCAGCCATGCCATTATTAATGGTCTAATCTGTAGTCGGACCGCGAGTGGGCCAAATACTCAGTGGGGAATTTTTAAAATCAAAAAGCGAGTTGGAAAAAGTTATGTGTAAGTCATCTGTGAAAGTCGCTGATGATATAAGAATAAAGGAAGATATTTTAGGTGACAGTGAGCGACCACTTATTATTGTTATTATTCAAATAAGTAACTAAGACTCATCATTATTTTAAATAACTATTAAATAACAACCATAGACTAAATGATAAGATTATAATATAAAATTATTATTAAAAATAATGTAACTTATAACGTTGAGTATAAATTGTATCCTCTCTCGCACCGGGAATGTAAAACTAAAATCACCAACTACTTGCAAAATTTAACTTATAAAGACACTGAAGCAATTATGTCTGGATGCTTGTGATGCACACACATGCTCACACATACACACACACACAAATGTACAATAATGTATATATATCTTTTTCTTTTAATAATATGTACATAATTATAAGTTTAATTTGTATTTATATTGTCTCGAGGTGGGCGTAAACTGCTGCGACACAGTTGCCAACTACTGTAGCAGTTTACGTACGTTCTGTATTGTAATATTTCTTTTCTTTTGTCCAAATAAAATTTTATTAATTATTATTATTAAATTATAGAAAAGATTTGTTTGTATGTACAGAACTCATTGGCACAGACTGTATACGTTCTTACTAATATAGTCGGATGTTGGAATCTCAGGTTTCATTTTTTAATTATAATATTGAAAAAATATATAATTCTCAACTTTAGCCCCAGAAAGGTAGACAGAGGTGAGAATTAATATTTTTCATGTGTGGAAAAACCAGAGCTTTGTCTTTGCCTCAGCCAGCCATGCCATTTATTAATGGTCTAATCTGTAGTCGGACCGCGAGTGGGGCAAATACTCAGTGGGGAATTTTTAAAATCAAAAAGCGAGTTGGAAAAAGTTATGTGTAAGTCATCTATGAAAGTCGCTGATGATATAAGAATAAAGGAAGGTATTTTAGGTGACAGGGGGTGAGCCACCACTTATTATAACGTTGAGTATAAATTATAGAAAAGATTTTTTTTGTATGTACAAAACTCATTGGCACAGACTGAATACGGTCTTACTAGTATAGTCGGATGTTGGAATCTCAGGTTTCATTTTTTTAATTATAATATTGAAAAAATATATAATTCTCAACTTTAGCCCCAGCAAGGTAGACAGAGGTGAGAATTAATATTTTTCATTTGTGAGAATACCGGTGCTTTGTCTGTGCCGAAGCCAGCCATGCCATTATTAATGGTCTAATCTGTAGTCGGACCGCGAGTGGGGCAAATACTCAGTGGGGAAAGCGGCTGTTAACCATACGTATAAGGTAATTTCTTCTGAAGTAATTGAAGAAGTGCATGAGACGTTATTTATTCTTCATCTATGTAGGATGAGTGAAATGGAACGTAATACGTAACGCGATGATCGAATGAATGAGCGTGACGATAAGATAGATAGACCGTATGAACAAGTGCGAAAGAGATGACGAATATATGACATATGACGCCATTTATTGAAATAACGGAAGGCCAATTAGAGGTCTGTCAAGAGAAAAGACGTGTCGGCATGTATTTTTCATTTTAAATTTTTTGTAAATATTTTGTAATATCTTTTTAATTGTAAATATTTATTTATTAGTTAGTATATGTTATAATCATTAACTGTTAGTAAATCACTTTTCTTTTTTTCACTGTTTCTTTGATTTAAATAAACACAAACCATTAAATATTTAAAAAAAAAATTTAAAAGTTTGATTTCGTTGGTGTTCTTCATTTTGGAACTCAATTCCAACCCAAATCTATAAACGTTTTATTATTTGTGTTGAAAATAATTTCACACTTCATGCCAGATGATGCACCAAGTGGAATAAACTCAATCCTGGTACCATCTTTATCTCAATTTCTCAAGAAGTATCTGAAGAGTAATCTTTAGATACCATTCTTCTCTATTCTTGACCAATTTAATTTCTTAATTTTTTTTTTTAAAAAGAAAGCTAGCAATATTTCTTTTTTTTTTCAGAAATATTACTAACAATTTTGTTAACCATTCCAACTAAGCAAGCATTGCTGGGACATGGTTCACGGCAATAGTCAATGGTGGATTCGAACCCACGACCTTACGATTCGCAGGCCGTACCTAAACCAGTATGCCGTTGACATTATATTCGTGACATTTAATTAAAAGCTTCTTTACTTTAGAAAAATGGCCGTATATTTTTTTAACATTCTAGTGCCACGACACAACAAAAGACGTGTCAGTTTAAGTTATATGACGCTAATTAATTAAATGCAAGACTTTGTTCTTTGATATTTGTTATTTTAACGTTTGAAAGCTCTGATATGATTACAAAATTGATTTATATATTTATAGTAGTGATCTAATATACAATATAAGATCTCACATACTTTTATCCCTGGCGGGGTAGACAGAGAAGGCTTTCGTTGTCCGCTTCTTACCAAGCATAGGTCCCATACGTGACGGGACCTATCGCTACATGGTGCACAAACTTTTCATAAGTGATGTTTTGTTTTTAAAAACCGAAAAAAAGTCAGAATTAAGTAGAACCCGTTAAATCGAACTCGGGTTACTATCCAGCTAGCTTACTATCCAACTTGATGCGGCCACCAGGACTCCGAACTGCCACGGCTCTCATCGACGATTCATAGACTGTACCCTACCCCTAGTCTAAAAGTACTTAATTGTGGCCAATAAACCACTCAAGCATCGTCTTCTATTAAATGCAGTTAGAGAAATCAAAAAAATGCAGACGAATTATATACCTCCTCCTTTATGGAAGTCGGTTGAAAAGTTTTTTTTATACTTATGAAACAAGTGCTTGTAAGCTAATGTTAAGTGGAAATGTAGTCCTGGATGGTAAGTGCACTAGTTTAGTAAATGCCTATTCTACTCTACTCTTCAAAATACCCACATTGTAATCGGAAGGATAGACAGACGCGCTATTCCAGTCCCTTGCTGATTAAACAATGAAAGACGAAGCAAAGCGCTTCGTTCAGGTTTGAGGGATGTTCATGACAAAAGGATGAAATCCTGCAGTGCGTCTTAAAAGGCCGGGGATGGGGGAATTAGATCATGTATATTCTGAGCATACTCTCCAAAATACAATTAGAAAACCGAACGGCTAGCTATGTAGACTGATAATATGTTTCAAATAATTCTGTTTTTAAATTGAGGTGGTTTTCAAAAATATGACATTAATTTATCCCCTCTGCCTATTTCCGCTTCAATAAAAACCCACTCTTACTCTTTGGCAAACAGCTTTCGTATCATAGTAATCCCATTTAGGGTATACTGATTTCTTTCATGAAGTTTAATTTGAAATGTCGCTGAGAATTACGGTCGACCTTATTTGGATATTATAGATAATAAATAGCAGTACAGTACCTCAGTGCTTAGGTCGACTTATGTCTTAATATAACTAGTATAAATAATAAATAAAAATATATGGTAAGTTCGAACCCCGATGCCAACATCTATGTATTTTCATCTATGTAAAAAAAAAGCGTCAATAGCCTAATGATTTAGGGTACGGCCTGCGAATCGTAAGGTCGTGGGTTCGAATCTACCATTCGACTATTGCCGTGAACCATGTCCTAGCACAAGCTTAAGCTTAGTTGGAATGGTTAACAAGATTGTTAGTAATATTACTGAAAAAAAAAAAGAAATATTGCTAGCTTTCTTTAAAAAAAATACAAACACTCACGCCCGTCGCCTAGAGAGATAGGCAGAAATCACTGACTTCCACCACATACTTGCGAAGTATAATGTTTTATTCTTTCCTCATTCTTCCCCTCTAGATGAAATGTTCGGCGGTGAAGGAAAGTATCTCTTAAGGACGCCATCGTCAGGATTGGACCAAATTAATAAAATGGGACCACACAGAAGGCACCATCATTCAAATAACGAATCATAAAATTGGTATAGTTATTTATATATATAGTATTGGTCGCAAAAAATGTGTACGGCGAGCGCACGGCAAGATACATCGTGCCTAGGATAATTAACGAACTACCCCCAGATATTAGAAAATTTATAATTCAAAAAAACATTAAGCGTATACGAGTATATAAAGCGTAAATATTATTTAGGTACGCAAGACGGACACTTTAGCGTTAGTGACAAACAACTGCGGTTTATATAGCGTTAAGTTATATATTTCATCTTTATCTTTAATAAAGTATCGCCAGGAGACCTGCTGCGTGGACGATGTCCATATATACTCCTTATATATAGGATGTAACTTTATATTTTAAAAACTATCGTGCAACGTTTTTACCTAAATAACACAAAATAAAAATAGAATTTATTAAATTAAATTTACATTTATCTTTGGAACTGAAATTTAAAATAATTTTAAGATTCCTTTCATCCGTTTGTCGAACGAATACTCAAAGAAATGAAAATGTATAAAATTAGATAAGGTAAGAATCCGTGGAATAACGTTGATGTTTCCTTGCATCTTAAATGTTTATGAGAGATGTCTTAATTTTAAAATATATGGTAATTATATTACAGGAACGAATTCTGGTAGAAATAATAACAGGAATACATTAAATTCCATTTACTAATTAAAAAAAAGGAGTTAAGGAATCGCAGGCACTTGCTAGGCTAGGCACGACATTATGTTTACCTAGCTTCTACTGTTTATAACAAAATAAATAAAGTATTGAATTTGTATCCTCTCGCGCACCGGGAATGTAAAACTGAAGTCACCAACTACTTGCATAATTTAACTTATAAAGACACTGAAGCAATTATGTCTGGATGCTTGCATGCATACACACACGCACACGCACACATGCATGCACAATAATTTATTTATATCTGTTGTCTTCTAATAATATGTACATAATTATATATATTTTTTATGCGTGTAAAGTAGCGCTTGACCATGGTCCCACCTGGTGTTAAGTGGTGATATAGTCTAAAGATGGTACGAGCTAGTTTAATAAGTGCCTATTCACTCTACTCTTGAAGGCTCCCACGTCGTACTTGGACGGAAAGACTGACGCCGGCAACTTGTTCCACTCCTTTGCTGTGCGCACGATGAACGATGACTCAAATCGCTTCGTTCGGACGCGCGGAACATCGACTATGAAAGGGTGGAGACCTCCTGAGTGTGTAAACGTCCGAAGGTAGAATGGGGATGAGGGAATTAACTCATGTAATTCCTGTGCACACTCTCCAAAATGTAATCTGTAAGCCATCTTGCGCCGGTGCTCAAGACTATCTAGGTGTGGATCTTTGTCACCTATCAACTTTTTGGCCCGCCTCTCCATGGAATCCAGTGCCGCGAGTTGGTATTAGGCTGCACCTGCCCAGATATGACAACAGTACTCCACACTTGGCCGGATCTGTGCTTTATACAAAGTCAAAAGCTGTCCCGGTGAGTACTGCCGTACCTTTGATAGGATTTAATTTGTATTTATATTGTTTGAGTCTCGGGGTGGACGTAAACTGCTGCGACACAGTAACCAACTACTGTAGCAGTTTACGAACGTTATGTATTGTAATATTTCTTTTTCTTTCGTCCAAATATTTTTTTTTGAAGTCGGTTGAAAAGAGTCATACATACGAGTATGTCAGAGAGCCACATATGTTATGTATATATTTCAACCCCCGACCGTTTAAAATAGTCGTTAAGTTTACTCAACGACTGCTTTAAATCATCTTTTATAACATTTCTTTAAGTGGAACAATTTATATATTAATAAAATGTGTGGTATTCGTCCTTAAAGCTCGAATTTAACGTTGCTACGAAGTCTGTAAATTATAGTGAAACTTTTTGAATACTTAATGGAATGGAACAGAACGGTGATAAGTTTTCAAATTTGCAAGATGCGGACAATTCAAATTGAAAATTGTGATTTTAATAAATGCTTGTTAATTTTTTTTAATTTGTATTGGTGAAAGAAATAATTTCGATTTGTTCAAATGAAGTTAAAAGTAAAATATACTTGATAACATCTTAGAGTTACTAAAACTCCTAAATATTATACAAACTCACTATATAACTTTATTCAACCTACTATATAAGTATTAGGTTTTTTTTTTGGACGAACTAACACTGTTGGCACAGAGAAGCTGGCTTTACTGCTTCACCGGATTGAGAGGTGGCATAGCTCTTAGATCGCTTAGCCTGAACCTCTATTAGGTGACTCGACACAAGGGTCCCCCCGGTAAGGGGTAACCTCGGCTTGCTCAAGAATAAGACTACGGTATCCCCTGCTTGTCGTATAAGGCGACTAAAAGGGGCCTCGGGTTCACTGGGCGACAAGGGTGGGGTACTTTGTCGTCCGCTAAGGTGGACCCGGGAAGAAGGCGACATCGGCTGGCCCGTGTTGCCTTGCACTGTGAGGGCACAGGGGGGGAGTAACCTCCCCCCCCCAGGACGTGCTCTCCTTGAGCACAGTGCGGAGGGGCTCCGGTGCGTTCCACTGGAGTCATGCACCGAGGAAAGGGCCACCGGGGAGGTTTTAGTGGGTAAAATTAACAAAAAAAAAAGGTTATAGTAAAATATATCTCAGGCTAGGCCTGGTATTAAGATCTAGCACGGGTTGATACCAAGTGCTAGATCGTTTAAAAATTATTCGGTATTAGTGACGTCTGTCGGTCCACCGTTTTAAAAAAAAAACCTTATTATTATTATTATTTTATTATTATTAATTGTTTGCTTATACTATAAGAGATTTTTTTATCATCAACCCATTATCTTATCTGCGGTAAGCTCACATAAAGTCAGCATTTTTTTTAATATTTTGTTTTATTTTAATAATATAACTAATAAATGGGGACATTAGTTGTCGAAGTCTCCCTAATCAAAATTATCAAGCTATTCTAAAATTTAATTCTTGTACAAGTAAATGTATTGTAATGTAATGGTTTTAATTTATTATATAAGAATAAAAGTTTACCCGGAAGAAATATCCTACATTTCGTGAATTTCGGATTAATGTACCAATCGAGTTTGAGACTTTGTCTATGTACCAATTGTGTGATATCCGTCCAATTGTATTGGTCCCACCGAGGAAATGAAGTTACGGTCTACTGAGTGCTTTCGTATTTGCTCTTATCTCTTCGGCGGATGTTCATCTTTGTCATAGTCGTTTGGTATTTAAATACCACTATGTGTATACACAATTACTAATATCATTGACCTTACAAGAACTGACAATGTTCCATTTAAAAACATTTTTTTTTAAATAAATAAATCTTTATTGGTCACCAAAGAAAATGATTCAACAATGAATGTACGTAATAAAACGTAAGGTCCGTGACTCCTTTTTTTTGTTAACGCGGGGGAATTCTTTTTACAAACCATCCTCCGGAACCCTAGGTGGGCCCGGAGGGATGTGTGGGACTCGGCCTGGGCTACTCTTACCCACTAAACCTTCCGCAAATGCCATGAACTGTTATGAGCGGGGTGCCCCGGATTTGTCAGCAACAGGGCACCCTAACGACCGGCCGGTCCCGGCAAAGACCGGACTTTATCCTCTAAGGCAGTGATTCTCAACCACTGTGCCGCGGCATTTGTGTGCCGCCAAATTTTGCAAATATATAATAATGTTAATATTATTAAATTATATCATTTAAAAAGAAAAATATTTTTACCATGAATATATATTAATATTTCGTATATTTAAAAGTTTTGTCATAAACTATTTATGCAGTGTGTTTGTAGTAAGTAAATTATTTTATTTTTCTTTGTGTGCCGCCAAATTTTGAAATCGTTAAATATGTGCCGCAACAAAAAAAAAGGTTGACTCATCAAGACAAATGGACGAATAACTCAATCGATTTCAGTGATTCAATTTTTATTGGAAAGGATGTAGGAATTCAAGAGTAGATTGATGAGAGTTTGGTTCCTCCTCCTCGCGTCGGTTTCCTCAATGCTGAGGGTCGTGACCATCTCGTGGGAACAGTTTGGTTTTAGTGATCCGTCGCCATTTTCCTCTATCTGCAGCCTTGCGCAGAGCATCGCTAACCGACGTGCCTAGAGTGGTGCGGATCTGGTCAGTCCAACGTGTCGGGCTTCGACCTCGCGGTCTTGTCTGACCTCCCGTCAATTTTACCAGTCACAACTAGCCTTTCTAGGTTATTGCTGTTTTTTCTGGCAATGTGACCAAAGTATTCCAGCATCCTGCGTAGGCATATGGTGGACAGCCTAGCTTCGATTTTAAGTTCCCTCAGGATAGACACGTTGGTACGATGTGCTGTCCATGGGATCCGTAACATCCTTCGCCAGCACCACATCTCGAAGGCATCAATGCGATCACGATGCGTCCATGTCTCAGCTCCGTAGGTGAATATGGAAAACACAAGTGTGCGCACAAGAGAGTTTGGTTACGTTCTGATTAATTCTATTTCGTAATATTCCTACGATAATTCTGAAATACAAAGAGGGCGTCCGCGCGTAATAGCGTTTAACGTTTGATTCGATTTGCAGTCGGTTTTATTTTTGCTCCTAAATATACTTGTTAATCTAAGGGTTGCGGTCTGTAAAAATAAAGTTCGAAAGGTACCTAACCCCATTTAAGTACTAGGAGCATCTCCTACCATAAGGATAAGTTTATTTGAAATTGTTAACATGTATGTTAATAAGAAATTATAGATTATGTATCGAATGTCTTACGGCTCAAATGAAGCTAGTTTAGCAAATTTTTAGTCTATCGAATTTACGTATGTAATCTTAAATTTTACGCCATTTCAAGTCAAAAAGCAATAGAAGTCAAATATAATGGATAATAATTTCAGAATGTAACAATTCTCAAACTCAATTTGCGGTCTCCCTTCGGCCCGAGAATCAATTGTTCGAGAACATAAAAGGTGTCCAATCGAAACCCTACTTAATTTTATTATAAGTTTATTTTTTATATTTAACTTATACCACTGTATTCGCTTCTGACTGTTTAAAGCAAGATTTTTTTTTGGTTATATTCATAAATTATTGATATTTGTTGGTTTAAGACAATTGAAGACTAGACAAGTAAAAAAAAACAGCTTCAAATCAAACGGTAAACCCTATTACACATTGAGGATGTCTTTGTTTTTACGAATTATCGTAGGAACATTCTTCTATGTTGTAACCTCATGACTATGTGTCCAACATGCTGTAGTGGTGATATCCCGACACACCGTCAGCTGTGTCTATTATACAGATGACTGTGACGACGCCACAGGAAGACTGATGACAAAGGCAATGGCCGCATCAAGGGAGAGGATAGTGGACTACAACCTGAAAATGGCCATGAGAAGCAGGGACACAGCGGTCGCGGAGAAGCTAATAGCAACGCAGCGGGGCGTCTGCGACGCGTGAACCGAAGCGATCTCTGGCCACCTCCAAATTCAGGCATTAAAGGAAAATAGTAACTGTAGAAGTTGCACTTTTTTAATAAATGCAGAGTGAACAATTTAAGTGTATTGGAAAAGAGCACGGACAAAGGTCTGTGGTTGCAATATAACAATAAAAAAAAAAACCTCATGACTATGGGATGTGACTATGGTGCGTTCCCCTGGCCACCATTTCTTTCCAGACATTTCTGTCTTACGCCATTTGGATGTATGATTGTAGGGTAGCTCCCGTAGCGCCCTGAGTTGTGTGTGTCCATTTTGTAGGAGACCGTCCTCTTGCCTCTCATTCCTTCCTCACAACCAGTAATAATCAGCCGTAGCCGACCGTGTGTCCGAAGAACTTGACGACTCTCCGCTTACAGATCGACGTAGGAATATTACGAAATGGAATTAATCACAACCTAACCAAATTCTAATCAAACTGTGAAATGTAAGGGAAACGTGATGTTTTAAAGACCACACTCCCAACGGCTGTATATTTTAATTACGTGAACGACATCCTTACGTGTAGACGCGCCTTTATGAGCAACACCGGCTATAGAAGTCACCTGAGAGTACACTAAAGACGTATTAACATTACCAACGATCTAGAGAATTTTAAAGTATCTAGAAACGGTAAAAAAATTTTATGAAATTATTTATTTTCTCAAGTATACTTAGTGTATTTACGAATAAAAATAAAACCCGACTTCCAATCGAATAGAACTTTAAACGCGCTGATGCCCTCTTTACATTTCCGAATTACTGTAGAAATTTTACGTAATCAAATTAATCAGAACAAAACCAAAATGTCATCAAACTTCCCTTCAAAAAATTACTCATTGAAATCGGTCGCCAACATTGAATTATTTTTCCATTTTTCACGCACATACTTAATACCTTGAAAAATGTATACTTATATACATAATAATCATCAAAATCGGTTCACCCAGTCGAAAGTTATAAGGTAAAAAACATAAACATACATACAGACAGAATTGAGAACTTCATTTTTTGAAGTCGGTTGAAAAATGCACTCCTGTGATCTTGTACAAGACTTCATCAGACTGAATGCAAACAGACTACAGAAAGTGGTTCGTCCATATATATTAAGGGATAAAATAAATAAACGTGGTTAAACTTTAAACACTATTGAAACTGATCCGATCGTGTAGAGATCGCCCGAACACCACAACCGAGAATTACAATACAAATACACATTGAACTGCGGTTCACGCATTGAACTGTCAACGTCTCGTGCCGTCGACCTTTTATTTTCAGATTGCCCGTTAAAATTCTTGTATCTAGATGCAAGAATATTAACGGGTAAATAATGGAAACTCCTTGATACCAAGTCATTAACAACATCGCTATAAATGCACGTTCTTTAATTACAGTCAGTTTGGGCATCTTCGTTTTGAAGTCGATTGAAAATAATCTATACATATAAAAGATAAAGTGTGTGGGTTTGATCCGTATAGGCTCCGAAACGGCTGGACCGATTTCAATGAAACTATCAGAGAATCTTCAGATTGACGTGGCGAGTAATCGTATAAAGTTTGGTGATGATCGGAGCACTTTATTTTTGAACTGTCAAATACAGCTTTTATTTACTATGATGATATTCTATTGTTTTATAACCCAAATTTGTATTGACACAAGCGTTCTGTTTATTTATGTCATTATGATCCAAATTGAAATACAAATATATTGAAGATAATAATTAAGGATTTTGAAGTATTCAAGGTAAGTTATAGCGCCGCGAATGTATCCGTTTACTAATGCTCCTGATATGTACATGCGTGTAATGATCTTCACCCGCTCGAGAAGAAAATGTAAGAGAATGAATACGGAGAGAAATGAATTATTTAATATATTGTGAGAGTTAAATTAGATATTTAATGATGTAGGTTTATTATTAAAACAAAATATAGCAAAATCTAGCCCAGTACAGCGGTCTGGGTACGCTGGTAATTTTATAAGCAAAATGGCGACCAACGAATTCCGATACATTAGGAACGGTGATACGACAATCTCTCTATACACGGGGGTGTCGTGAGCCATTTAGCCATTTTACCTTCCATTGTTACTTACATGTGTACAGACATCCGCCGTACAGATATGTTATTTGGTTAGCTATTGATTGTCATAAAAGTATCTTTTGTAATAAAGTTGAATTTTAAAAGCTGAACCTCAAATTATACTAAATATCCAAACGCGTATATTTTAAAGGGAGGCGAGGCTTTTATAAATAAAACTATCAAGTAGACCACCACTCCGAGTCTTAAAGATTTCGTGAAGTCATTCCGCGTAGATAAGAAGAAATATGATAAAATTTATATACAAAATCGTATCGAAGTCTGGGAACAACGGAAATTCAGTCAGTCTCCCCATGATCCAGAACTATGTAAGAAATTACACAGTTAAATTAAACGTAACTTAGTAAAATCCGTTATGTTTTGATGGAGTTAATTAATGAATATACATTTTTTTTTTAATTTTTTTTTTATAGAAGAGAAAGCTAGCAATATTTTTTTTTCAGAAATATTACTAACAATCTTGTTAACCATTCCAACTAAGCTTAAGCTTGTGCTAGGATATGGTTCACGGCAACAGTCCAATGGTGGATTCGAACCCACGACCTTACGATTCGCAGGCCGTATCCTAAACCATTAGGCTATTGATGCTTAAATTATTGAAATTTACAAGTACATCACAGCAGTAGTGTTATATTATATCGTATTATATCAATGTTGGATATAGATATCATACGATATAATTGCATGTGCAAGAGCGATCTCTTCCAGACAAACTTTATATAGACAGAAATTTGTTTCCAGAAAGATTTAAGTAGGTCTGGGACTATGTCCCAGAAGGAGGCTGACGAGCGGGTCAGGGAGGGGAGCGCTGAGGTTCCCTCCATCCGCAGGCGACGAGTCGGGGTGCGCAGGAGGCGTTTCAGACGCCTCTTGCGCTTGCGGGGTCAGGATGGGAACCTGGCCCCAGCATGCTTCGGCGTCGTCGGGACTTCTCTGAGTGCCGGAGAAATCCAATAAAATAACAGTAAAATAACAATTTATGCACAATAACAATAACATATTCAAAAACAAACAATTCTAAGTTCTTAAAAGCACCTTCTTCCTTGCACCGCTTTCATAGAAAAACATTTACAGAGAAATTGTTTAGACTTTAAATCAATCTTGTTTACTCGAAAATGTCCATGTATAGTATATACTCATAATTAACTCTTTAACGTCCTCGTCGATGTGAAATTAATCAGTTCGTCTATAATCGTTTAATGTTTCCATTATCCCTTGTCGTATCACGTGACATGACCTCTTGACAAGTTATAATAGGAAAAGCTTAATGAATATTTTCTTTAAAGCTCCGCAACTTTGTATAAGCTTTTTTTCCTATTGCAATAATACTGTGAATGCTACATATAAAGATGTTAAATATACGTACACGGTTATTATTAATGCGACATTTCTCATACTCGTATTTGTTGTTCCTACACACATGTTTGTCCTCGCCAAGCTATATATATATAAATATCATATAAATATTACTAACAAGTAAACATTACTCAATTTAAAAAAATTACACAAAAACTACATGTAGGATCTCGTAGTCGAAGGTATCAACTAAATATACTAAGAGCAAATTGGTAACTAGAGCCGTGGTAGCTCAGTGTCCGTTGTTGCAATTTTATGTGCTGGCTTACCACGCACTCGGCGGTGAAGGAAAACATCGTGAGGAAATCTACACGTTTTAGAAAATTTTTCAACGGCATGTGAAGTCTGCCAATCCGTATTAGGGCCGCGTGGTGAACGATGCCCTTATACTATCTTTACAGAGAAGGCCTGCGCCCAACAGTGGGACATATATAAAGGCTGTAACTTTAACTTTTAAATAGGTAACTAAGTGTCCGGGCGGTCGCCTTAAGTTGTAAAGTACGATAGCAATCCGAGTTCGATCCCCGTTGTCGGCACCAAGAAAATTATGTTTATTGAAGTTAAAAGCGCCGATTTGCAACGTATAACGACATAAACGATATGCGCATTATTTTCTTTATAGAGAAGGCCTTCGACAGTGCGTAAATTAAAAGCGGTTATTCTAATTTCTTAACTTAACCTTATAGCTTAACTATAAAATTGTCTTAATTTAGGTACCAAAATATTAGGCCGTTTAATCAATAAGACAAATTACAATACATACAAATTGAACTCACAAATAACCAAAAAATTTAACACAAGAAATAAACGATATTATATTCTTCAATTGTGATGTAAATAATATAGTAATATGATAGATATATGTATTATAATGAAGGTTGCTGCAAAAAAAAATCAGCAGGTATTTATGTAAATAAAAAAAATATTATTACCATTTATAATAACAAACAACAAAAAAACTTTTTTTTTTTAAATAATTTCTAA
This sequence comes from Meandrusa payeni, assembly GCA_029286785.1. Classification (NCBI taxonomy): domain Eukaryota; kingdom Metazoa; phylum Arthropoda; class Insecta; order Lepidoptera; family Papilionidae; genus Meandrusa; species Meandrusa payeni. The sequence goes on from JAGSMX010000023.1 coordinate 7,242,593, forward strand.
GCAAGTGCTTGACTACGATCCCACCTGATGTTAAGTGGAAATGCAGTCCTGGATAGTAAGGCGCACTAACTTAGTAAATGCCTATTCACTCTACTCTTTAAAATACCCACATTGTAATCGGAAGGAAAGACAGACGCGGGCAAACTATTCCAATCCTTTGCTGTACGAAGAATGAAAGACGAAGCAAATCGCTTCGTTCGGGTTTGAGGGATGTTCACAACAAAAGGATCGAGAAAGAAACATAAATTTTTTCGAACATAGCTTAACAACATGTAAAAAACTACGTAAGTTAATTACTAATGTAGCTTTTTTTATAACCCCGGTACGTGATTAACGTGTCGGGACGTGATTGTATTAATATTTCTTGTGAAGTTTCGATATAAATCGTACATAACAATCACTACATGAACTGATTAGTCAGACAATGTGGTAAACACAAAATGGGTTGCTACGTCTTAATAATACTAATATTAGATTAATATTTTATTAGTACATCATTAGCATATTATGAGCCGTGGTAACTCGGGTGGTTGCTTCAAATTGCATAGTACGCTAGTTCTGGGCTCGTAGAATGAGACTACGGTATCCCCTGCGTGTCAAAGAAGGTGACTGAAAGGGGCCTCGGGTTCACTGGGCGACAAGGGTGGGGGCATTTGTCATCCGCCAAAGTTGACCAGGGAAGAAGGCGTCATCGGCTGGCCGGTATTGCCTAGCACTGCGAGAACACAGGGGGGGAGAGATTCCAGAGGGACACCTCTCTCCCTGGGATGTGCTATCCGAAGAGCACAATGCAGAGGGGCTCCTGTGCGTTCCTCTGGAGATCCCGGGCCCTCACCATGCACTGAGGGGGTTTTAATAGGTGAAAATTCCCCATAACCCCGCCGTCCCGCCATAAGGCGTGGTATCTTGTTGCAGATTTCACCCCCGTCGAAAAAAAAGCATAGTACGCTATGAACCCGACTTTAATCCGGTGCCGGCACCATTTTGTTGTTACAATTTTAAGTGCTGATTTACCACGTGCTCGGTGGTGAAGGAAAACGTCTTGATACCTACATGCGTTAGAAAATTTTCTATTTCATGTGTAGTCCACTAATCCGAGGAGGTCTGTGCCCAGCAGAGGGGGAAATATATAGGCTGTAACTTTAACTTTTAAATAGGTAACTAAGTGTCCGGGCGGTCGCCTTAAGTTGTAAAGTACGATAGCAATCCGAGTTCGATCCCCGTTGTCGGCACCAAGAAAATTATGTTTATTGAAGTTAAAAGCGCCGATTTGCAACGTATAACGACATAAACGATATGCGCATTATTTTCTTTATAGAGAAGGCCTTCGACAGTGCGTAAATTAAAAGCGGTTATTCTAATTTCTTAACTTAACCTTATAGCTTAACTATAAAATTGTCTTAATTTACGTACCAAAATATTAGGCCGTTTAATCAATAAGACAAATTACAATACATACAAATTGAACTCACAAATAACCAAAAAATTTAACACAAGAAATAAACGATATTATATTCTTCAATTGTGATGTAAATAATATAGTAATATGATAGATATATGTAATATAATGAAAGTTGTTGCAAAAAAAATTCAGCAGGTATTTATGTAAATAAAAAAAATATTATTACTATTTATAATAACAAACAACAAAAACTTTTTTTAAATAATTTCTAAGCAAGTGCTTGACTACGATCCACCTGATGTTAAGTGGAAATGCAGTCCTGGATAGTAAGGCGCACTAACTTAGTAAATGCCTATTCACTCTACTCTTTAAAATACCCATATTGTAATCGGAAGGAAAGACAGACGCGGGCAAACTATTCCAATCCTTTGCTGTACGAAGAATGAAAGACGAAGCAAATCGCTTCGTTCGGGTTTGAGGATGTTCACAACAAAAGGATCGAGAAAGAAACATAATTATTTTCGAACATGCTTACTACATGTAAAAATGCGTAAGTTAATTACTAATGTAGCTTTTTATAACCCCGGTACGTGATTAACGTGTCGGGACGTGATTAATATTAATATTTCTTGTGGAGTTTCGATATAAATCGTACATAACAATCACTACATGAACGTAAGTACTGATTAGTCAGACAATGTGGTAAACGCAAAATGGGTTGCTACGTATTAATAATCCTAATGTTAGATTAATATTTTATTAGTACATGATTATCATATTATGAGCCGTGGTAACTCTGGTGTACGGGCGGTTGCTTCAAATTGCATAGTACGCTAGTTCTGGGCTCGTAGAATGAGACTACGGTATCCCCTGCCTGTCGCAGAAGGCAATTAAAAGCATTTGTCATCCGCCAAAGTTGACCAGGGAAGAAGGCGTCATCGGCTGGCCCGTATTGCCTAGCACTGCGAGAACACAGGGGGGGAGGGATTCCAGAGGGAGACCTCTCTCCCTGGGATCTGTTATCCGAAGAGCGCAGTGCAGAGTGGCTCCGGTGCGTTCCTCTGGAGATCCCGGGCCCTCACCATGCACCGAGGAAGGGCCGCCGAGGGGGTTTTAGTAGGTGAAAATTCCCCATAACCCCGCCGTCCCGCCATAAGGCGTGGTATCTTGTTGCAGGTTTCACCCCCGTCAAAAAAAAAGCATAGTACGCTATGAACCCGATTTTAATCTAGTGCCGGCACCATTTTGTTGTTACAATTTTCAGTGCTGATTTACCACGCGCTCGGTGGTGAAGGAAAACCATCTTAATACCTACATGCGTTAGAAAATTTTATATTTCATGTGAAGTCCACTAATCCGAGAAGGTCTGTGCCCAGTAGAGGGGAAACTAAATAGGCTGTAACTTTAACTTTTTTTATACTTAATTTAGATGAAGTCTTGCATTCTCTTTATTCGATATTTTAGATAAATATAGCAACGATAGGTGCTATTCAACTTAACCGTACCGTAATTACGACGTTGCTACGGAATCTACGAAATTCGTAGACATTAAGCTGGTTTCGGAAAATAAAATGTTTTGCATTTCTGGATTGCGGAATGTTTTCTCGCCTTAGATTTATTACGTTTCCTCAGAAATGAAATTGCGGATCCGATTGTTATTAACTGGTTGTTGTGTCAACTTTATTGTATGGATATGAGAGTTGTGTACAAAGCATTAGATTCAATTGAAACATCTGACAATAATAGTGACGTAAGAACTTTTATCTATTTATTTAGATGTAACACATATTTGACGTGAGAGAAAGTTGGCGTAATGTTATTGCCAAATAAAGCTGGTAATTCTACCTTTATACCTAGGAGAGATGTTGCTTTAACCAAACTAGAAACGTGCTTAGAACAAAGTTATAATATAACTCCTAGGGTTGTAAATTAAGTTCATAATATTCATCAAATCAAAAAAACAGTGATAGATAGTGGCTTGGGGGTTAGAATTCGATTCTTATCCCAGTCAGCTTGCTAATTACCGTTTTTTCGATTCTTTTAAGTACGAAAAAATCACATAAAAATTTGTGTCTGGTGTATGGCGACGGGCTCATCGTCAAAATAATCAATTCTTCTTCGTCCAAAAATTGAAGTGTATATAGCCTGATCTTCTACCCAGATTTACAAATCAAATGTAGACCGGACCGTTAGTGTTAACCTTTCTGGAGAAAGCCTTCACCCGTTTTTCTAGAGTTTTACCAAAGTATCAATAATGCACTGTAATATTTTATACCTTAGAACTGTATTTGTATTTTTTTGTTTAAGTTTATGTTTTTAATGAAATATAAATAAATTAATAAAAATATTTTATTTTCAGGATATTTAATTGTCTATCGTGCACAATTTATTTCAGTTAACTAGCGATTATCTTCCGAGATATTCAAAATTTCTTAACCGACCCCCTATTAACCCTTTATTTATGCTCATTGCTATACATAATACATATCATGTAAGACATCAAGGTATACAGACGTGATGACATACATATTAAATTTTAATGGGTTACATAATAAGTTAATAATGTGAAACAAACTAAATAAACCGTTCTATGTTTGGACAACCCTACATACCAAAATATTTCATTTTCGTGACACGAGTTTCAGTGCTTTATTTCCCTAGGCTCTTATTGCTAACGTTGTTTATACTTCATTCATACCTTACTATATACTGTTATACTTAGTGTTTGTATATCGTTATGTTTATGTTAAAAACAAAGTTGATGTTAAAGAACAAAAGCTTTTACGACCGTATTACCTTAATGGGGTCGGAAGAACTTAAATTATTTGAATTCAGTCTTACACAGGATGTCTTGTAGAAGAGAAAGAGACATTACGTTTATTCAAATTGTTTGTTCAATTTTCTTTCTTTTCGGGTATTTAATGTTTGACAAATGGTTAGGTTAATTTTTAGCGAAAATAAAGAATAATTGGGGTAATAAGCCTGTTGATATTCAGGTGCTATCATAAGATTGAAAAGTCTAACATTCAGGCATTAAAAGATGCTTATTTTCAACCGACTCCAAAAAAGAAGGAGGTTCGCAAATCCTTTTTTTTGTGTGTTTTTATGTTTTTGTTACCGTATCACTTTCGACTGGGTGAATAGATTTTGGTTAATCTTTTTTTATTTAGAAGCTGGTGCTTCTCAGGTGGTCCTAATTTGATCCTATCCTAACAATAGTGTCCATGAGAAAACTATATAAGTCTTAAATTACATTTTGTGAGTGACAAACGGACGGTAAACTCAATATTTTGTACCAAGGGATCTCGATGGATTATTGGAAGGGGCTTCAAAGGTAGTTTGATGAGAGTGGTTAGGTTGTCATTAATTCTATTTCGTAATATTCCTACGATGATTCGGAGATACCAAGAGGGCGTCTGTGCATAATAGTGTTAAAGGAAGCTAGCAATATTTATTTTTTTTTTAGTAATATTTTCGATACATTCTTAATAACCATTGCAACTAAGCCTATGCTTGTGTTAAGAAATGGTTCACGTCAATAGTCCAATGGTGGCTTCGAACTATTATACGGGTCTTTGTATATATATATAACAGAATGCACGACCTCACGATTCGATAGGCTCAAATTCACCTATTCTAGGGCGCTTTTGAACAGTTAGGCCTATATTCGCCCCCGTTTCGACCTCCGTCTCAATCGAGACCGAGAGATCGGGAGGGCGTAGCAGATAGATTCGTCGCGGCTGACGCTTGAGGGATTAGCCTCGACGTAAAAATAGTTATTTCTAAAAATCCGTTCTAAAACGGTACCCACGACCAGGGGAGCATTCGCCCCCTGCGCTGATAACCCGGGTAATGGGGTGTACACCCAAGACCCGTACCTGCGAGGTTCACGTGTAACCTTGTAGATGACTCGTGACTGACTGACTGACTGACACACGATTCGCAGACTGTACCCCTGTCCTGTCGCTGACAGATCCGGGGCACCCCGCTCATAACGGCTAATGGCATTCGCGGTAGGTTTAGTGGGTAGTGGCTGCCCAGGCCGAGTCCCACACATCCCTCCGGGCCCACCCGGGGTACCGGAGGATGGTCTATAAAAAGATTCCCCCGCGTGAACAAAAAAAAAAAGACTGTACCCTAAACATTAGGCTATTGACGTTTAACGTGTGATTAGATTTGAAGTCGGTTATGTTATGCACAAAGAGCACGTTATATGCATAACACATCGAATAAAGTCATTGACACAAGTTTAATAGTGAGATAGATTAACTTAAAGTTACTCATATCACTGTATCCTATTGTTATTAGTAAATTAATTAAACTACACTAGATATAGCGTTGGCGTTCTCCCAAACTATTATAACTCCATCTCGTAACGGATGCCAGCTTTCGCTCGGTTCAAATTTAAGCCAGTTTATTACCAGCTTTGCAATAAATCTGAGTATCATAATATTAAACGCTTATTTTAGTGCAATATTAAAGCTTCGATGTAGTTGACAAATGAGCAGTTGAAATATTATTCAACTTCAGCTCAATTCAAATCTAAGCTTTATAAGCTGTACGTTTTTCGCGTAACTTTCTCCCACGCACTGTCAACTTGTGGAATCAACTGTCGCCAGCGGTGTTTCCGAACGTTTACGATTTAGGGACCTTCAAGAAACGAGCCTATTCCTATCTCAAAGGTCGGCAATGAACCTGCAGCTCCTCTGGTGCTGTGGATGTTCATGGGCGACGGTGATCACTTAAGATCAGGTGAGCCGTATGCTCGTTTGCCACTTTTCATATAAAAAATAAAAAATAAACTATGCAATAAATCTGAGTATGATAATATTGAGCTCTTATTAATTTATTTATTCTTTATTTGCACACAATACAAAAAAAGGCGCAAATAGGCGGACTTAATGCATTCTCTGCCAGTCTACCTTGGGGTTGTGTAGAGACAAAGTAACGGGTGCAAGCTATGTGAGAAAATAATAAATAAAAGAAAACTATAATAAATACATGCATATATAATATACACACCTAATTACATATAATTATTATGTTTATATAAATAATAAATTAAATATATAAACATAATAATTATATGTAATTTTTTTTTTGTTTTTATTTATAAAAGAAACCTAGCAATATTTCTTTTATTTTTTCTTCAGAAATATTACTAACAATCTTGTTAACCATTCCAACTAAGCTTAAGCTTGTGCTAAGACATGGTTCACGGCAATAGTCGAATTGTAGATTCGAACCCACGACCTTACGATTCGCAGGCCGTACCCTAAACCATTAGGCAATTGACGCTTCAAATAAATAGATACATATATATAACTATAGATGGATAAGGACAGTAATTGTCAAACGATTCCTTGCTTAGGTAAAGCTTCCATAGTAAATGTTTGAAAGTGAATTTAGTTCCAGCTGTACGTACATACGTGCTTTTATTTTATTGCAATATTAAATTTGCTCTAGATAACAAATGAGCTGGTGCTATATTTTTTAAATTAGCTAATTAATTTTGGACAACTTTTAAAACTAAGGTGCGGAATATTATTCGTCAATTGGGGAAAATATCATTCGACGTGGACTTAGTGCTGCAGAAGTTATTTAGCCGTGAGCAAAAATAATGGGTCGGTTAAGGAAGTTGAAGCATGTGCGCCTTACCATCCAATGTATCTCCACTTAACACCAGATGGGATCGTAGTCAAGCAATTGCTTAGAAAGTATAAAAAAAATATCCTTAAAATAAAATAAATTATTTGTTACCTTAATGTGGCGACACTAAGTACTAAAATTTAAAAAAAAAAATGAAAAATACTGTATTATCCAATTTTATTACGTCAAATATCCTTTTTCGTTTAAGTTTATGTTTATTAATGAAATATTATATAAATAAAATAATAAAAATATTTTATTTTATTTTATTCATCAAACGACCGGTCCTTTAATATGGCAGCTTAATATGGGCCGTGACTCAGAATAACGTGCATACCATCCGAGTTGCTGAAATGAAAATGCTGATATGGATGTGTGGCGTAACCAGGCGGGACAAAATTCGCATTCCCTTCCCGGTCGGTGAGTGTGGTGCCGAGAGACATGAGGGAGTGCAACATCGCCAAAGACGATGTCGGGGACAGAGCGAAGTGGAAAGCGAAAATCCGGAAAGCTGACCCCACCACCATGTGGGACCAATAGCATGGAAGAGAGAGAGAGAGATTTTATTTTATTTTAAGGATATTAAATTGTCTATCATGTACAATTTATTTCAGTTAGCTAGCGTCTTTAACTTCCGAGATATTCAAACAATCATAACCGACGTTTTATTTTTGCACACGAGTGTATGGAGACGCTTGTTGTATTATTATTTTTCAATAAAGTTTAAAATTAATCTATAGACATGATTCAATGTTTTTGTTGTTTTACTTATACAAAACTTTTCCAATTTCAGTATTTGATTTCAGCTACAAACTAGAAAACAGCTTAGTCAGTTAAGTTAATGTCTTTTGTCGCAAGGTTAGCGCGTTGGAATGGATTACTTCGAATCATACTATTTGCAAGTCACGATTTTGTTATAAAACTCACAGCCGCTAGATGGGGTAACTTAGAGAGTAACTCAGCTTTGATTGCAAATAGTGTTAGCGATAGTTAGTTGTACTATATACTAATTTAGTTTTAATGAATAAATAAATATTATAATCTCTAAAATATACTTATTAATTAAAATAAGTTAATGTACTGACTAATATAAAAATACTTTAGTTGACTAGGTACGATAATCCAAAAGCACGAAATTTTAAAGTGGCTTGACACTAAATTATGAAGGTTGTAAGAATATGTTAAAAGTGGTCAATTGAAAAGCACTCACACATTCACCGACACACATACACACACTCGCCTGCACACAAGCACACACACACTCACATAAAAAATGATATAATTACAATATTAGATACATAAGTAACCATGGGAGGAAGGACTGCCAACTATCGCACAGGAAAACCCTAGTTTAGGTGGCAGTGAAACTTAAATAGAACTAATACTCGCAGTAAACAAAAGTGTAATTAGTAATACTACTGTTTATTATAATTTTGTTAATTAATAAAGGATATTTATTATTATTTTTATTATTATAATCCGAATCCGTTTTTGAAAGAGATGCAAATAGTAGAAATTTAGAATAAAAAGGGAAAAAGTCTCTCTGTAGACAATCAAAAGCCCTTTAAATGAGAACCTCTAAAGGAAAGTCAGTAAGTCTTTATAAAATTACATCTTAAGCTCTTGATATTTTGTTAAAATCTATCAATAGTAACGGTTGTGTGCGATGTTGAACAAGGAAGTTAACACCAGTAATCAGTGTATTACGCAATAGGGGCACAACACAGAAGTGCTTAATTGTTAGAGACAAGATTTGGTAAGCCAGTTACTATACAGCGAGCGTAAGCTATCGAATTCCTGCCGCCAAATGTCGGTATTTCCGTTTATTAGAGTCCTAAGACAAGTATATTTACAAGCAAAAATGAAAACCGACTTCAAATCGAAGAAAATTTTTAAACGTTAATTACTCGCGGACGCCCTCTTTATATTTCCAAATTATCATAGGAATATTTTTCTTCTTCTTCAGCCTAGCGGTTTCCCGGCCTCCAGGGTCCATACGAATATCACATAAGAATTTAATCATATCATAGGAATATTACGAAATATAATAATTTGTACCCTGTGAGTGGAGATTATCAAATCCATTATTCCGAATGAGACCTATTAAGCCGGGCTAGAAGCGGTTAGTAAAAACTGTCTCTGTTTACCCTTTTACGGTTAAAGGGACATGAGCGCTTATGTTTTTCGTTTTATACAAGCAATAAAAAATATCTTTGAGTCTAATCTATTCTTAAATAGTTAGATTAATTTTTAATAAGTCCTGAAACGTTTCCGAAGATACGCAAGCTTTATTAAGATGTTACCTAAATTATTTTATGACTCCTAAAACTTTTATCTTCGTTTTGAAAGATAGCAAAAACCTATAACATTGTTAAATTATATTAAAGCATAATACGTTAAAAGGAATATTTATATTAGTACTCATATAACCACGTTTTATTACCATTTATTTCTCTACGAAATAGATTCCGAAACGAAGAACAAAGGTAGTTGAGAAATCTCTTAAAATCATCCAGCCTTACAAATAAACGTGGTATAAAGATAAACTTAGGAATAAATTAAGAATAAGCAAAATTTGTACTAATATACCAAGAATACGTTATAACTGGTATAATGTTGACGTTTTGTTCATACAATCGTTATTCCGAAGTTATAACGATGTACACCCTTGTTTAAGTCCAGTGTAACATTTAAAATACCACGATTTCTGTCTGTGTTCGCTCATTTAAATTAACTTATTATGGAATTAAGGGCAATAGAGGAAGTAAAAACAGTAAATGACTTAATAAATATCATTCAGACTCAAAAAAATATTTAAAAGATGGGAAAACCCTTTTGATTTATATGTCGATGATTATTTTCGATTAAAATATCGGTTTTCTAAAAGTGGTATAATATTTCTAGACCATTTATTTGAAAGGTCTCTTACTATGGACAAGCGTGGAGGTGGATTATCTTCTATCTATTTATAAAGTATAGAATATTTTTATAACCGCCACACATTGACAGATACATTACAAGAATACTACATAGACTGCAATTATTTTTTTAAGTATGATTTCTCTTTGATTGCGCTGTTGCTAACTCGTGCATTTTGACGTAAAGGAAGAATAGATAAACCATAGTTATTCCGAATTTATTTGTGGTAAACTATTCTCAGCTTATTCTTAATTTATTCCTGGTTTAACTAAACTTAGTTTAAGGGTGGAATAAATATGTTATAACTCTTTTTTATTTGTAAGACTGATAATGTTTAAGTGGCAGTGGGCCGGCCATAATTTTGTCGAATCAAAGACGGCAGAAGGGGGAGGAAAGTCTAGGATGAAAGACGACCGTATAAGGATGCGGAAAGCGGAAGATTGTTAGCGATGAAAGGTGTAGGGAAGGCCTAATTCTAGCAGTGGTTTAATATGGGCTAGTAGTAATAATAAAGATTATGATAACCACACTAAACTACGTGCGGATTGGCAGACTTCACATATCTTAGACATTTATATGCAAAAACAAAAACTAACTTCAAATCGAATCAAACGTTAAACCCTGTAGCGCGCGGACCACATCTTTGTATTCCCGAATTATCGTAGGAATATTATGTAACAGAATTAATCAGAACTTAACGAATCTCTGAACCACCTCTCATCTCTAATCTAAGCATCTCTCATCAAACTACTCTTTAAGTGCATTCTTTCCAATAAAATAATAATCATCAAAATCGGTTGGCGTGTTATTGAGTTATTCGTCCATTTGTGGCGCACTTTGTGATAAAAACTTTTGGGATCCCCATTGCAATCAAAATCGAAGGTATATGCGAGTAGGTAAATATGGTAGCAAACATAATAGAGTTTTGTCCCTTACATTTTCCGTGAAATAACAACTAACCGAGTCGTGGTTTGGACCTCTCGGGCGCCCTCGGATCAGAGTGCTTACGCGTAACATAGTAACTGACCAAGCCGAGGTTACATCCCACCGGGGGACCCTTATGCCGAGTTACTAGTGATAGAGGTTCAGGCTATGATTCAGGCTATACCTAAGAGCTATGTCACCTCTGAATTCGGTGAAGTTAAGTCCAGCTTCTCTGGCCAATCTGTGTAGTTTGTCCAAAAATCAGTCCAATTGAGAATCCCCTCCTTTTGAAGTGGGTTGAAATTTTTTATGACACATTTTTTTATGGGTAGCTGTTGATCATAATATCGAAGGGTCTTATAGGCTGGTGTTTCCAAACCAATACAATTTGGTAGCCTTAAGAAACGGGCCTACTCCTTTCTCAAAGGCCGACAATGCATACCAGCTCCTTCGGTATTGTGGATGACGGCATGACGATTATTACTTAAGATCAGGCGGGCCGTAAGCTCGTGGTCTTTTCCCATTTAAAAAAGGATTGCATGCTCTTTCATCTTTATTTGTACTGGCATAAAAAAACTAAATTAAAAAATAAAATAATTGCACCGTTATATAATAAATTAACAAAGGTTCGTTTCATATTCAATTGAAGAGCTTTTACGAGTAAATCGGAATACGAGTCCATTTTATTAGTCTAGACCACTTGAAAGCTCACGTCAAGTGGAATTTAATAACACCGTTAAGCTTCTCAATGATGTTTCAGGTAGTTATTCTATAGTTTAGGATATAATTAAACCTAGAAAGGATTGTTCCAGGCTGTTTATGAGGCTGAGTACTTTGAAAACTATAGACCACTTTTATTCTGACTTCAAAAAAGGAGGTTTTCAATTCGTCTGTTTCTTTTATGTTTGTTACCTCATAACGATTCGACTGCGTGAACCGATTTTGAAGATTCTTTTTTTTATTGAAAGCTGGTCCTTCCCATGTGGCCACAATTCTGACAATGGCATCCATGAGAAAATAATATGTGTTAAATTTGCATCAAACATTTGTGTCACAAGTGGACGAACAACTCAATATCATGCCATCTCGCAGCTTTGGACTCGGTGGAGAGGCGGGCTAAGAGGCTATTTGGTGACGCAGCTGAAACCAATCTGCTCAGTCTTGACCACAGGCGTAAGGTAGCTAGCCTTTCGGTTTTCTACAGATTGCATTTTGGAGAGTGTGCTCAGGAACTACATGATCTAATTCCCCCATCCCCTTTCCACCATCGGACTTCTAGACGCACTGCGGGATTTCATCCTTTTGTTGTGAACATCCCCCAAACCCGAACGAAGCGATTTGCTTCGTCTTTCAATCTTCGTATAGCAAAGGACTGGAATAGTTTGCCCGCGTCTGTCTTTCCTTCCGATTACAACGTGGGTATTTTCAAGAGTAGAGTGAATAGGCACTTACTAAGCTAGTGCCGCCTTACCATCCAGGACTGCATTTCCACTTAACATCAGGTGGGATCGTAGTCAAGGACTTGCTTAGAAATTATAAAAAAAAAAGCCAAACGATTTCGATGTTGCACTTTTTATTGAAAAGAATGTACTTCAAGAGTATTTTGATGAAATCTTTTTTAGGTTATGTTTAATTTTATTTCGTATTTAATATTCTTACTATAATTCGGAAACACAAAAAAGATGTCCGCGCGTAAAAGCATTTAACGTTTCATTCTATTTTTTGTTTTAATTGTAAATATACTTATATGTATATATTAGAATTAAGTGACGGCTTAGTGACAGATTTTTCTATAGTAAATAATTGGCTATCACATTAGGCTTTTAGGGGAGGGAATCGTTATGGATACTGCCTTATCAGACGGTAACCACGACTCCACTGGTATAGGTTCCTGTGACCTACCTCCTCGCGCTCCGACAGTCCTTCCTGGTACCGCTTTCACATTACTTCAGAAAGGGGCCTGTTTATGTGGAGACATTAAAGTATTGCCTGTCCATTTCGTCTCTTTAACGTGTCCTCATTACATGTCGCAGAAAAGCGCTGCTTCGATCCCAGTTTTCCTAGGATATATATATTGGCTATATTATTAGGCATAATATCACATTAGGGAAATTGCGGCAGTGGGTTCTGCATTTGTCACCTTAATCCAAAAGCTCTCGCTAGGACACCTTATCTGTTTCCAATTGTAACTTGCATACGTTATTTTTGTTTTAACGAATATTACCAATATTTATCCTAGAATGTTAACTTAGATTTGCTTTGACAAACTTAGTTATATGATAAATATCATATAAGTACTTGGTTATCTATATCAAATAGCTTATCTAGCTAGGTTATCATATAGCTAAGTATAGTATATATATGATATATATATATATATATAATATGTTAGTCTTGTTAACCATTCCAACTAAGTTTAAGCTTGTGCTAGGAGATTTTTTTTTATGAACTACACAGATTGGCCAGAGAGGCTGGCCTTGACTGCTTCACCGGATTGAGAGGTGGCACAGCTCTTAGGTCGCTTAGCCTGAACCTCTATTGTTAGTAACTCGACACAAGGGTCCCCCCGGTGAGGGGTAACCTCGGCTTGGACGGTTACTATGTTACGCGTAAGCATTCCGATCCGAGGGTGCCCGAGAGGGCCGAACCACAACTCGGTCGGTAGCTATTTCACGGATAATCCGTGCTAGGAGATCAAGTTAATAGTCGTATGGCGGATTTGAATCTGCAACTATACGTTCGGCATACCGCATTCTAAATTATTTGGTTATTGACGGTTGAATTTTTAGTATTTTTAACAGACTTCAAAAGAGATTTTCAATTTCTTTTTTAATATTGTAATAATAACAGCCTTGTATATAACAATAGCCCCATTTATAAGCCGAATTTGATTGCTTCAAAGGTTTTGGTTTTAATAAGGTTTCGTTTTATTAGCTCTGGACAAATATTAAAAAGTTTTATTATAAATAATTATTTTTTAACTACAACTATTAATCGATACATCTATAGGGCCTCGAGTCTTCCGATTATTTATTTATTTATTTAATAAGGTTTTCCAACAGTGAGTTCAATTATACCATGCTAATTTAAAATTTGTGATTGCCTCACTAATTATAGGAAAACAGCATTCACAAATACATACAACTTACAAACATTGTGTTAAAATGAACGTTTAGTGACTTAACAGTTGTCGACTTTGCTAGTTTTGACAATCTGCTATTTAATTAGTGTCACTATGGTTAACCAATAGCATACCACTGGAACTCCAATATTGTTCTATTTGTTAATCTCGTACATAATACCGTCATATTTCAACCAATTACATGTCAAAAAATTAAATTAGTTTTTGACGAATTTTAGCATAGATAGATAGATATATATATACTTTATTGTACACCAAAATCAAACAAAAGGCATTACATAAGTAAGGTACATTTTACAGTTCGTTGTACAATGGGCGATAGCATAATGACAACTGAATTGTAATAGGTTAGTTTCATAGTGAAATGTTATTAGCAAATAGCAGACTTGTAGCCGTGATCATCGTCTGAAGGAAGGGTCAATACCCGATAAGTAAGAAATCGAATTTTGAACTCTATTCGGTTTTAATTCTCATAGTCGTCACTAAAGATAAGGATTACAGTACAAACTTAATTTGAATCCGAGCTCGTGGATTGCACCTGGAATGACCTTTTTTTTTTTTTTTTTGTTAACGCGGGGAATCGAGTTATTAACCATCCTCCGGTACCCTGGGTGGGCCCGGAGGGATGTGTGGGACTCGGCCTGGGCAGCCCATACCCACTAAACCTACCGCGAATGCCATCAGCCGTTATGAGCGGGGTGCCCCGGATCTGTCAGCGACAGGACACCCCAACGACCGGCCGGTCTCAACCTGGAATGACCTGGGTTAATAACCTTCCATCCTTTTCCAATTTATTTTACACCAACTGCGTACAAATCGAGTTTACTTAGACATATACATGCTTTGGAAGTTGAAGTGAGAATCATACGGGTTTTTAATTGACTTCAAATATAAGAGGTTTTTCAACTGATCTGAATTTTTGAAGTTGTACTTCTTTAGGCGCGTTATGAAAAATGATGACATTGACAGGTTGAAGCTGCTGTGAAAATACTTGTGTTTATATACTTTTTAAAATGCTCCAATATAATTGAGGCCAATGTGAGTACATGTCCCAGGAGAACCAACTTGGACCTTATAACACGATTTTCTTGAATGTTGATAATTTGTATTCTCGAGCTTTTATTACTGAATTTACGCGTATCTAATCAAATACAGTCATTTCGTAGTACCATCATCGATAGTCTCCCATTTTCAAATTTGATTTTTATGATATAACTTTGCAGTAGTTAAGAAGTTTTAACACCTTGGAATATTTAATTGTCTACTGAACACAATTCTAATAAGTTGGCATTTTTATATATATTTATTATATATATTATTTTATATATATTATATTGTAGGTTTAAGTGACCCGGATTCAATGCTCTCTAGTATATAATATAAAAAGAAAGTCACAGTGAAATATCAGGTATTAATAATTTCGAGTTCTTCAAACAGGCTGTATCTTTATTTTTATCTTTTGATGATAAGTCCGAAATTAATTTGTGTGGTTCCTAATTTATCTTTACAACAAAACATTCAAAATACGCAGCATTGTTGAGAACGATTCATGATGTGGGTTTACACTTGGAACAATGCAATCTTGTTTGCTTTGTTTTCCCTCGTAATTTGTTTCTGCCAGTGCTATCATTATATATATTTAGAAATATTTTTTAACCATACTGCTTTGGAGAGGGTAATACAAATTTTAATTAAATTTGATCGGTACTACCTACGATCAGCACCAATTTTAGTAATTTTTTTTGAAAAATCAATATATAAATAAGCTCTCACGATCTTTCACTCTCTACTGGCTGGGTAGACAGAGATAGATTTCGATGTCCATTTTTTATAAATATTATTGAGTCATTACATCGGGCACAAATCTGTGGCGAGTGATTTTTTGCACTCCTAAAAACCGCATTTCTTTGGTACAAACTTACTGGAACTCACTTAACTTAAGTTAACTGTAAAGACCGTAAAGACTACTTTTACTTATTATGCCTTAGTTTATTTTTAAATTTTAAAGGCTTTAGTGTACACCTATAACTGAGGTAACACTTCCTCCGTCCTTGTTTTTCTTAAATCTTTTGCATTTTATTAATCTGTAATGGTGTTTACTCTGTTGATGTGACCTATAAATAAATAAATAAAAATAAAATAAATAAACAATTGACCCTCGACTTAAGGTCAGTGACTGTCCTACCACGGCTCTAATTCATGTTAAAAAGTTAAATCCTATGTATATTAAATGCCCCACTATTGGCCGCAAGCCTTCATACCTTTGAACCTTTTTCAAAACCAAACTCTCATATCATTTTGAAATACATCATTTTCTATAAAAAATGATCCCTTGAAATAGGTTGGCGTGATCAGCCCTGTAGTTCTGGGCTCTCAAGAATAAGACTACGGTATCCCCTGCCTGTCGTACAAGGCGACTAAAAGGGGCCTCGGGTTCACTGGGCGACAAGGGTGGGGGCCTACGTCGTCCACCAAAGTGGACCCGGGAAGAAGGCGACATCGGCTGGCCCGTGTCGCCTTGCACTGCGAGGGCACAGGGGGAGGGAGCCTCCCCTCCCCGGGATGTGCTCTTCTTGAGCACAGTGCAGAAGGGCTCCGGTGCGTTACTATGGAGATCCCAGCCCCTCACCATTCACCGAAGCAGAGCCGCCGGGGAGGTTTTAGTGGGTAAGATCGTCACATAACCGCCGCCTTCGGTTGGCGTGATAGTTAGATAATTAGATAGATCCACCCCTGTAGGTCTGGGCTCTGCCAAGAATAAAACTAAAGTATCCCCTGCCTGTCGCAGACGACGACTAAAAGGGGCCTCGAGTTCACTGGGCGACAAGGGTGGGGGCCTTTGTGGCCCGCCTTGCACTGCGAGGGCACAGGGGGAGGGAGCCTCCCCTCCCCGGGATGTGCTCTTCTAGAGCACAGTGCAGAAGGGCTCCGGTGCGTTACTATGGAGATCCTGGAGCCCCTCACCATTCACCGAGGCAGGGCCACCGAGGAAGTTTTAGTGAGTAAAAACCCCACATAACCGCCGCCCCAGAAGGCGGGGTAACTTGTTAAAGATTTCGTCCCCGTAAAAAAAAAAAATTGGCGTGATATTGAGTTATTTGTCCATTTGTCGCGTGCATACTCAAATTCAAATTGATGACTTATGGTTTTCTCATGGATTGAATCACAAGTTTTTAACTAAAAAAACGAATCATCAAAATTGGTTCACCCAATCGAAAGACCCATTCACTGGCAGTCTGTAGTGAACGTTTTGTTGTTTCGACAGTATAATACTTATATATTAATAGTCGTATATCTTAATCTATTAAAGTAGTAAACAGTAATAACTAATACTAACTATAACTAATACTAGCTGTTTAAATTAGAGCTAAAAACTGCATTTTACTAATTCCGCAACACCGATCTGCTGCGTTCCGGGGCAGTTTCACATACTTGGCCACCAAGTGTTGGAATAATTTACCACCGCCCATAAGAGAGAGTAAATCTGTAAACGCATTTAAAAATAAATTAAAACACCTGATGTTAAAGATACAAAAAGATAATATCCCCGCGACATCGGTGGCTTGTTGTTTCCAATATTTTCAATATTTAATTATATAATTTAAACTTTATACATTTCATTATCATATTATTTATTTTTGACTCAATAATATTTATATATATATTTTTTCAACTATTATTTTATTGTATAAAATATATATTAATCTCATAACTGTTTTATTTATGTATCATATTTATTATACTCTTATTGTCTGTATAAATTCCATATAAAAGTAGTATTGCGCGCGCACGTCTTTAGGTAGTCCCGGGCACCGCTGAAAATCAGCGCTGTCTCATCCTTGTGACAGCATATGCTGAGACGGTGTCCGATATTGGCATCATATGTTTTGTATTATTTGTCCGTGTAACTTTAACTGTGTTTTGTCTATTTTTCATTCTTTTTTAATGTGTGTTATATTCAGTCTGTGATGTGTTTTTGTATTGTGATGCCAATAAATAAATGTCTATGTCTATGTCTAATAAATACGTTTGTTACTGCTTAGAAATAATTAACTAAAGGAAACCGTTTCAAACGTTAACGATGTCGGCAGCGTTTACTCATAGCAATTACAATATCCGTTTTAATTTACATAATGAATTAAATCCCAGGAAGCGTGTACACTGAGAATTTATAGTGCTATTTGTTACGCTATCTATGGTACTATATTTGTCGAAGCAGACACTCCATGACGAATTAAAGGGCAATCAAAATGGCACAGATTAACCACTCTGATAGAGGTAGTTAAGCGTTAAGTTAAAAGCGGACTTAATGCCAAATGGCATTCCCTGCTAGTACTCTGTAGAGACAAAGTAACAGGTGCAAGCTATGTGAAAAAATAATAAATAAAAGAAAACTTTAAAAATATAAATGCATGCATATATAATATACATACCTACTTACAAATAAAATTAATTATATATAATAATAAATAGATAAATATATATTTATATATATATTATTATTATTAATAGTATGTGTATATATTGATAAATGCGTATGTTTATATATGTGTATATCGCTGTTTTGTATTAAAATAAATATAATCACACACACAAAGTTTCTGTCCATACAAAGGTTGTCTGGAAGAGATCGCTCTTAGCGATAAGATCGCCCATAGCGCATGTCTTCACCTTATCTAATGTGAAAATTGTAGTTACTATTTCTGTGATGTATTTTGTTTTTAATTGTTGCGCAATAAAGAATATTCATTCATTCATTCCTTGCTTAGGTAAAGCTATCTGGGTTTACAGGTAATTTGGAGCGTTTAATTAAAAATATTATCATTAGTAATTGTAAATGTGGTAATTCCTAACTATTCTTTTTAAGTTGGTAACGAACTTACGATTTGGTGAACCGATATTTGATGATTCTTTTTTATTTGATCTCTGGTAGTCCCCGTGTGGTCCCATTAAAATTTGGTCCAATTCTGACAATGGTATTCATGAGAAAACGATATAAGTCTTAAATTTGTATGGTTAATTAACAGTTTAATTACCACGATTAAGGAATCAAAACAACATTGAAAACAATTTATTATACCTATCGTTAAATTTGAATATATCAAAGTTTCCATTATCTGAGTCGTCGATTACTTTTAGGTTTTATCTTACGAAGTTCTAATGTCGCCTGAATACTCCAGAAGAATATTTAAATACATAAAGTTCGCTCCTGCATGGAGCACTGTTCCCATCTCTGGGATGGGTCTGCTTAGTATCAGCTGGAAGCTTGGGACTCGTTGGTGCGCCAAGCGAGGAAGATCATATGCAGTGACCCGCTCGTTGAGGCAAATCTCCAGAGCATCGTACACCGTAGACGAGTGGCCTGCCTCTCAGTTTTTTATCGGGTACATTTCACTAACTGTTTCACATTTACGTCGTAGACATCCCATCGATACGCACGAAGCGGTTTGCCTCCACCTTCCTTATGCGGACGCCTAAGGAATGGACTCTCTGCCGCGATCAGTCTTTCCATACGGGTACAATCTAGACACCTTTAAGTCCAATGTGAACAGACACCTTATAGGCTCACGTGTTCCATCCTAGGCCTGATCTACGTGACACGTGAGCCTATTTAGTATATAAAAAAAAGTTAAAGCGTTCGTTTGGGAGACCAATCGAAAGTTTTGGGGTGACCAACATAAAAAAGTACAGTCGAATTGAGTACCTGCTACTTTTTTGAAGTCAGTTAAAAATTTCGAATATAACATTGCTTGTAATTTATAGGAATTAGTTTTCTTCAAATAATTATGAACCATTGTAATAGATAGCTATTTAACATATTAAAGTTTAAGTTAAGTATAATTTTTATGTACATATTTAGCTGTTTTCTTATAATACACAACGTTTCTGCCATTACTTAATGTCGTTAATAACGTATACGCGTAACGATAACGGCTCCAGAACCGCAACGCTAATACGCGCAATATTTCAAGGCAGAAATCTCGCGGGACCTTACGTTTACGAGCTCTCACGCCATTTGTTAAGAAAATACACTTAGTATGAGTCGTTACTTCACAGTAAACAATAAATATCAGACATAAAACAGTTAGGACGTATTTTCAACTACCTTCAAAACATAAAGCTTCTCAATTCGTCTGTAAGTTCTTTTGCCTGTACGTCCTTGTGCCACATCACATTGGTCTCATACCCTCGGTTAGCTGGCAACACATGGCACCCGGCGTTTGTTATAGTGTGGTATCCTGTTTAGCTTACTCTGTGGGGCAGCCGCGCTTTCTCTCTCTCTCTCTCTCTCTCTCTCTCTCTCTCTCTCTCTCTCTCTCTCTCTGGCTCTCGCTAGACTGCTCACGCAGCAAGATGGCGTGCGCGCATTAGTACAATTGTAAGTCGCTTGTTACTAAGTTTAAATAAATATACTTATTTCTAAGGTCTGTTTAATTCATACATGACAATTGTGCATAATAACTACTTCCAATGATATCTTAGTGATTTACCTGAACCTTATTGTAATGTAATAATTTCGTTGTTCATAACATTAAGTTGGCATTGTAAACAATAATTTAACTTTATTAGTTCGTAATCTGACTTCTAATTATATTGTAATAAAGGTGGCGAGGACGCGCAGTTGTCACGGCATTCGTCAAAATAATTCCTTGTACAACGTTACGCTGTCTCAATAAAGCGAGTGTACTAGTTATTAGTTAGTTTTAGTTGTCTATCATACATGTCGGCGTTACGCCAGGGTTTGGTGTTCGGAATCCATAATGAAGTACCCACTCCAGATTCCGCTTGCTAGCTTGCTTTATTGCATCACGAGGGTCAGTACAAGAATGCTGGCTTGCTTTGTTGTATCACGACGGTCGGTACGATTACGTTAATTTCGTATGAACAAATATCGTTCTTACACAGTCCCATCACAGATGGCGCTGAACTTTATTTAATGCGTAGTTATTCCAAATTTGATTAAAATTATAAATCAAAACAGTATTTTCGATACTAGGCGATTTGCGCCCATATATACGATTTATTTCAGTTAGCTAGCGTCTTTATCTTCCGAGATATTCAAACTTTCTCAAAGGTCGGCAACACACCTGCAGCTCCTCTGGTGCTGTGGATGTTGTACATAGGCGACGTGATCCCTTAAGATCAGGTGAGCCGTATGCTTTGCCACTTTTCATATAAAAAAAACTTGATTAGGCATGGCTTCTGCTATTGCACGACCTCGTAGAACACCGACGTAAAGTGTAGGTAAAATAAACATAGGAAACTCTTTAACCCCGTAATAATATTTTCTAGGTACTTTTAAACACATACACAATCATATACACAACTACGCACACACTCATGAACACTATACACCCACACACGCGCCTGTATATATATATACTTGGCCAAACACACACACTTATATATATATATATATATATATATATATATATATATATATATATATATATATATATATATATATATATATATATATATATTTATATACGTATATATACATTTATTAACTAAATAATACATAAAAACACTAAAACTTTGTGCAAAACGCTAACTCCACAACGCAACTCTGGCTCCCAAGATACAAGCGTCTGTTTAGTTTGGGGGTCACTGTGTACCAATAATATGTGTAGTGCTGCAATGGTTACATTGGATGTTCGTTTAATTTGTGTAATGTTTATAATTGTAACCAAATCTGTGTGTGTTAATAAATATATTCTATTCTATTCTAAATTCAGTTCAAGTCAGGTTACCGAAAGAAAAGAGAAATAATACAAAAATTACTAATGGAATGTTAACATTTTTGATATGATTTGATTTGAAAGTTGACGTTTTGTCGGAGCGATGAACATTCGAGCGTCGTAAATGTGGAAGATAATCCAAATACACACATATGCACACACCCAAACAAGTACACAAGCACTGATAAATAATCATATATTTTATTTGTAAGAAATAACGTGACTGAAAGAAACGTGACTCAAATTTCTATTATAAAAACTTTGCCTTCGATATTACGTGACTGAAGGCGAATAAATACATTTAGGCAACGCTTTGGCACATCGGAGAGTTTACTTTAATATTACGTATTATGTTTTAAATAAATAATTTACATTGTCTACTAACTAATTATAGTCTTAGGCTCTTCCATCCCCTAACACTGGGATCTTAATGGATTCCACTTCGTTCCGATTGGCAGTATGTATTAGGCTAGGCGCTGCATATTTTATGCCACATCGTTGTCGCTGTGGCGAAATGGTCGACCAGCTGGGACACCACGGGCTATCATGCCAGCGTAGTGCAGGACGCATTTCCCGGCACTCCAACCTCAACGACATCATCCGTCGGGCTCTTACCACCGCTAATGTTCCATCAACTTTGGAGCCAAATGGACTATTGCGTAGTGATGGTAAGAGACCAGACGGTATGACTCTTATACCCTGGAAGATGGGACGGCCTTTAGTATCGGATACTACGTGCGTCGATAACTTGGCACCGTCACATCTTCCAGAAACTTCTGTTGAGGCTGGAGCGGCCGCTGCAACTGCAGAAAACCTCAAGCGGCGCAAATATAGTAACCTCGATACGGGTTTCATATTTGAGCCGTTTGGGGTAGAAACTTTGGGTCCGTGGGGTCCTAGTGCACATAACCTTTTTGATGTGTTAGCTAAGAAGTTGGTCGACACATCTGGTAACCAGAGGGCAGGCTTATACCTTGCACATAGGCTAAGCATTGCCATACAACGTGGCAATGCTGCCAGCCTTCTGGGCACGCTGCCAAGGGATGACGGTTTGGCACAGTTATATTTTTTGTAAATATTTTGTAATATCTTTTAAAATGTAAATATTTCTTTATTAGTTAGTATATGTTATAAATAAAATATTAAAACACAAAAAATAAGAATTATAGTGTCGGTAAACCTTAAAAATGGCCCGGCCTAACAGGCGACAACGGGGTTCGCTGTTAAAGAGAATCCGAGAGGAAGGCAACGCGGAATGGTCCCATGTCACTTTAGCTCAGCGAGGGTGCTGAGGGAGAAAATCCTCCCAGGGAAAGGCTGGGGCTCAGTGTCGAAGGGCGTTCCTCTCAGGATATGTGGACAATGCGCCGAAGGAGGCTACCATTGGTGGTTTTATTGAGTAGAAATCTCAAATTACTTTTCAAACAAAGGCGGGGTATCTATTGAAGTTTTTACCCCTCCATAACAAAAAAAGTCAGTCTCTAAAAGAGAAGCAGTCTAGTCGTGTAGAGCTCCTTTAACTTTAGTCTTTTTCTATTCCCATTTAAATGAGTATTGTAGAATATGGTAATAACACACTATAAATACCTTTTTTTTTTTTTTGTTCACGAATCTTTTTATAGACCATCCTCCGGTACCCTGGGTGGGCCCGGAGGGATGTGTGGGACTCGGCCTGGGCAGCCCCTACCCACTAAACCTTCCGCGAATGCCATCAGCCGTTATGAGCGGGGTGCCCCGGATCTGTCAGCGACAGGACACCCCAACGACCGGCCGGTCCCGGCAAAGACCGGACTTCATCCTCAAAGGGGACTTCTCCGGCACTCAGAGAAGTCCCGACGACGCCGCAGCATGCTGGGGCCAGGTACCCATCCTGGCCCCGCTTCGGATTACGGGGGCGGCAAGAGGAGGCGTTCGTAACGCCTCCTGCGCACCCCGATACGTCGCCTGCGGAGGGGGGGAGCCTCTGCGCTCCCCTCCCTGACCCGCTCGTCAGCCGCCTTCTGGGACATGACCGTCTCACAGAAGGAGGCGACCGCCGTCCAAGACCTGTCGCTCGAGACCATCGCAAGAGCGAGGCTCGGAAGCGACAGGTCTACACCACCGATGGCAGATACCATGTCATGGCGCTACACTTTAAATACCTACACAGCCATTCTAAAAACAATTATATATTAAAATATAACTCAGAAATTTTATTTATTGCGTTAAGTTCAAACGCTTAAATTCTACAAGGCATTGCTGACCCAATAACGCAACATAGGCTACTACTGCGATGGATTTTCTATTAAAGAATTTTAAAATATTCATATCTTACCACGATAACTTATAACATCACTTAAGTTCAGGTTAACTGTGAGTTCTTTAATCCTTCTTTCTTTTACTATAAACAACATATATTATTTTTAATCACTCCAAAGCAAGCTAAAAGATTGTTCATATTACATATTTATATTGTACTTCAGGAAACATAGGGCCTGATACCTATATGGCCTTATCTTTCGCAAACCGTAAAATAAACTGAGCTAAGTTAGGCCAACCCGCTGTCCTGGGCTCGTACAATAAGGCTACGGTATCCCTTACGTGTCGTAGAAGGCTACTAAAAGGTGCGTCAGGGTCACGGGCGACAAGAGTGGCTACCTTTGTCGTCTTGCACTGCGAAAATGCTGTTGGGGGATTAACCTCCCGGGACGTGTTTTTAAACTACCGGTGCGTTTCACTGGAGATCCCGACACCCTTCATCATGCACCGAGAAAGGGTCACAGGGGTGGTTTTAGTAAGATTACGATTTGAGACTCCAATAGCTGCGTCTCCATCTCATCCGTCTCCGAGCGGGATTGGTCTGATCCGATCCCGTTTGGCGGTCTTTTTCTGAGCCGTTACCGCTTCTCAGAAGGATACCAACGCCTTCCAAAAAGTGTGAACCTAACATAACCCCACCTTCCCTCCCGAAGACGGGGTATTTTGTTGAAAATCTTTACCCTCACCCTGCCCTGTCAACGAAAAAAGGAAGGTGGAAGCTGAAGTATATACCAGCTAGTTATGCATAAATGTTGAAAAAGGTTCAGAGTCCAATCCTCTGGTGATTCATTTTGTTTCAATTCAAGCAGACCTAATTTATATAGGGAACAGATCTAACAGAATTAACCCGTAAGATTTATTACTCGTGCTAAGAGAAAAATGTAATTTTGATATCGGTTTTTTGTGTGAAATAGTAAATTTTGTCTCCTATATTATCTGAAACTTAGAGTAGCAGAGAATTCTGTCATTATTATAAAGCTGCGTTATACGGAGGTAACAATAGTTTGTATTTCCAAATAGCCCGGATGATTTGTATAAAATCTAAACTTGCCATATCTGTGTTTATCGAAGCTGCCCACGAATGCGTAGAAGGTGTTTGCCTCTATTATATTTATATATTATTGTCAATACATGAAGCAGCTTTTTATTTGTTTTAATTTTAATAAAATATATTTTACTAAGTTTTTATAACATCAAATTATATTATCTGTAACGGTGTTATAATTTTTGTTGATTAAAAAAAAGTAATATTTTATTTGAATTTTCAACAGACTTAAAAAAGGGTTCTGGATTCGTCTGTATTTTTGTTTCTCATAACTTTCGACTGGGAAAACTGATTCATCTTTGATGCATCTTATTTTATTTTTTTCAATTTGGCAGTCCAGTTCTGATAATGGCATCCATGAGAATATTAGTTTAGTTAGTTTTAAATTGGCATTAAGTATAAGCCCGACAAATGGACGAATAACTGAATATCACGTATGGCTGTATCTAAAGGGTAGTTTGATTTTTATTTATTATTTCTAATCAAGTGCAGTTTGGATGGTAAGGCGCACTAGCTCAGTAAATGCCTATTCACTCTACTCTTGAAAATACCCACATTGTAATCGGAAGGAAAGACAGACGCGGGCAAACTATTCCAGTCCTTTGCTGTACGAAGAATGAAAGACGAAGCAAATCGCTTCGTTCGGGTTTGAGGGATGTTCACAACAAAAGGATGAAATCCCGCAGTGCGTCTAGAAGTTCGATGGTGGAAAGGGGATGGGGGGAATTATGTAGTTCCTGAGCACACTCTCCAAAATGCAATCTGTAGAAAACCGAAAGGCTAGCTACCTTACGTCTGATGAGAGTTGTGTTAGGTTCTGATTAATTTTATTTCGTAATATTCCCAAGATATTTCGGAAATAAAAAGGGGGCATCAACGAGTTAAATATTTTAACATTTGATTCGATTTGATTTCGGTTATTGTTTTTACTGGTAAATAATAATTGTTTTTGTAAGACGTCAATTAAATTTTATAATATGCAACCCTCGCAATATTGAAATCCACCCGGACAACGCCGGGCACGAACCGCTTATAAATCAAATGATTTACACGCCACTTCTAGTGACCATAAATAAATAAAAAAATAAAACGCGCTGTCTCATATTTCATACTCTACCTGATTTATTGTTGGCGATATTCAAATATATATAAATTTAATACTTCGTAAGTTTGTTTGCGACTAAAAATTAATGAATTATTTACACTGAAAGCAGAGCTTGCTTACTGTCATGCCGCATCTCTCATGCGCGTTCATACATTTACGGTTAAAAGTTCTTTGTAATTTCAATGATATCAAATGGCAATAACCCATCGTACCGTAGAGTCTACGAACATAATTAAAATAAATAAAAAAAATATCTCCTACAACTTGAATTAAGTACGTTGGCAATGCACAGAATTGTATTTAGTATATAAAGGTGTACTCGTATAACTTAAGAAAATATTTAACAAGTTATTGGGTGTTTTTATTGCCATCTAAGTATACCCGTGAGCAAAAATAAAGGTTCTGTTAAGAAAGTTTGAATATCTAGGAAGATAAAGACGCTAGCTAACTGAAATATATTATGCATGATAGACAATTAAATATCCTTAAAATAAAATAAAATATTTTTATTATTTTATTTATATTTCGTTAAAAATCATAAACTTAAACGAAAAAGGATATCTTACGTAAACTTGGAAAATACATTATTTTTCAATAAATTTCATTTGGATTTTATTATATCGCCACATACAGGCAACTCTAAGTATTAAAATTTAAATAAATATAAGATTTAAATTTATTTCGACACAATTTATTCAGTTAGCTAGCGTCTTTATTTTCCGAGATATTCAAACTTTCTTAACCGACCCTATATTTTTGTTTACAATTGTATAATGTAATTTGGCGACATACTATGTAGTATGTAAAACAGTGTATCATTAAATTAAAATAAAATAAAAACAAAACATAAAATAAAAATAAAATTCCTTAATATTAATTTCAATTTCTATTCAAGGTATAAAAAAAATTCAGGTCTACATTTTTTATTATGATTTTGGTCGATTAAAACCAAAAAAAAAAACTACTTTACAAAATTATCATAATACTTTTATTTTATTTACAATGATTTTATTGCTTACCGTTATATTTTTTGCTTTTTTTTTTGTTAACGAGGAGGAAATCTTCAAATCATGGTGAGGAACTTCGGGATCTCCAGTGGAACGCACCGGAGCCCCTCTGCACTGTGCTCAAGGAGAGCACTTCCCGGGAGGGAGGTTATTCCCCCCCCACGTGCCCTCTCAGTGCAAGGCGACACGGGCCAGCCGATGTCGCTTTTTTCCTAGGCTCACCTTGGCGGACGACAAAGGCCCCCACCCTTGTCGCCCAGTGAACCCGAGGCCCCTTTTAGTCGCCTTCTACGACAGGCAGGGGATACCGTAGTATTATTCTTGAGAGCCCAGAACTACAGGGCTGATTTTTTGCTTACCGTTGGCATTATATGTACCTCTTTTATCTGGAGTTATACACGTAAATAAACTTATATTTCATTTATGAAAAAAAATCTTTCAATGGATTATTAACAGTTCTAGTATCTTCGGAAGTAGTATCTTCGGAATCCAAAGTAAATTCTTTGAAAAAAGTCGAAATTGGCTTATAAACGACGAAGCTAGAGTACACAAAGATTAAAAAAATATAAACGAAATGAGAACCTTGTTAAGTCGTTTAAAAATACCTACGTCTCCACTTAGCATTGTAAGAAAATGTGTGTGTAAAGGAAATAAAAATACTGAGCAAGCCTTATATAAAAGATGGTTACGTTTAATTTCGGCAAGCGACTGTTGCCGAGGGAAATAAAGCATTTTCTCAGACGCTTAAAGCCAACAAAATTTCTACCTTCGCCTCAATGGCTGTGTAATGTGGGTAAAATGAGCGAGTTGATCATTCAGACAGGGTAATAAAACATCTTGGTGTTAAAACACCGTGTGTGGCACGTGAAAACTATATTCATATATTTACACAAGTATTACGTAGGAATAATACGAAATAGAATTAATCAGGCGAATCAGAAGAATAGAAAAGCATACAGACGAATAGAGAACCTTCTCCTTTTTTGAAGTCGGTTGAAAAATTATATTTATATATAGGACCTTACCGTTAACGCAGGATTTAATCAGTCTGATTAGATTATAATACGGGACTTATATGACCAAAGTGCTGTCAAATTAGTCGCTAGAAACCACTGCTTAAACCCCTAATCATTATAACAGCTCTACTGCTTAAACCCGTTTGTATTTCCGTATTATAGTAGGAATATTAAGAAATAGAATTAATCGGAATCTAACCAAACTCTCGTCAAACTACCCTTTTTTTTGTTGACGGGGAGGAAATCTTCACAAAGATACCCCGCCTTCTGGGGAAAGGCGGCGGTTATGAGGTTTAGTGGGTAAGCCACCAAAACCTCCCCAGTGGCCCTTTCCTCGGTGCATGACGAGGGGCTCCGGGATCTCACGTGGAACGCACCGGAGCCCCACTGCACTGTGCTCAAGGAGAGCACTTCCGGGGAGGTTATTCCTCCCCTGTGCCCTCGACACGTGCCAGCCTGTCGCCCAGTGAACCCGAGGCCCCTTTTAGTCGCCTTGTACGACAGGCAGGGGATACCGTAGTCTTATTGTTGAGAGCCCAAAACTACAGGGCTGTCGTCAAACTACCCTAGTACATCCTTTCCAATAAAGAATGAATCATCGTAATCTGTTAGCGTGATTTTGTTATTCGTCCATATGTCGCTTACTTAATGCAAATTTATGATATATGGTTTTCTCATAGATGCCCATATCAGAATTAGGCCACATAGGAAAAATTAAAATAATTATCGAAATCGGTTCACCCAGTCCAAAGTTATGGGTTAACAAACAAAAAAAATCAGACCAATTGATGACCTTCTCCTTTTTTTGAAGTCGGTCGAAAATAAATCAATAATCAAATATTTATATAAAATTTATCTGTAATGACACTCGACTGCTACGAACCAAATATGAAATTTATTTTAGTCTTATTTAATAACTTCGTAACTCCCAGGCTTAATAAGTCACAATCAAGCTTTACTTTATTGCTTCAGCGATCCGTTCTAACAATGGCTGAAAGGTCAATCTTTGACAAGGAAAGCGAGAGGGCGGCTACGAACACAATGCCTGGTTGTTTACGTTTGGGAAATTGATTCAGAAATTTTCAGAGCTTTTTATTAAATAAAAAATACACTTCTGGATTTTATATTTGTAGATGCATAGACAGAATTAAAATTTCAAACACTAAAAAATAAAAACGTGAAGGTCTATCCACTACTGGAAATAAGTCTTCCCTAATGCCTTCCCCCATACACTATTACCCGCTTGGGAGGAGGAAGGGATGTGGACTACCACGAAGGAAACCGCCTTACGGTTTTCCGTCCCATACTTGGCCTTCATTCCAAGACTTTCTTCTCTATCTGCAGTTACTGTGACTCGGCAGATGTTTGGCATTTCTCTAAGGGCAAACTAAGGGAAAACGAAACTTAATAATCGCAGTAAGACACGGATAATAATTTATATTATATTTGATAGATTTGATATTGGTCTATGGTCTATGGATTCACTTATGTCTCTATCAATGACCTTTTTTTACCCCCACATAACCGCCGCTTTCGGGGTTTTTACGCTCTAAAACCCCCCGGTAGCTCTTCCTCGGTGCATGGTGAGGGGCTCCGGGATCTCCAGTGGAACGCACCGGAGCCCCACAGCACTGTGCTAGAGAGTGGACTCTCCGAAGAGCTTAATAAATTAAAAAGGG
Source organism: Meandrusa payeni (assembly GCA_029286785.1). Classification (NCBI taxonomy): domain Eukaryota; kingdom Metazoa; phylum Arthropoda; class Insecta; order Lepidoptera; family Papilionidae; genus Meandrusa; species Meandrusa payeni. The sequence goes on from JAGSMX010000023.1 coordinate 7,272,521, forward strand.
TTAATCCCTCCCCCTCTGTGCCCTCGTAGCGCTAGGCGACACGGGCCAGCCGGTATAGCCTTCTTCCCGGGTCCGGTTTGGTGGACGACAAAGGCCCCCACCCTCGTCGCCCAGTGAACCCGCAATCCCTTCTACGATAGGCAGGGGATACCGTTGTCTTATTCTTACGAGTCTAGAGCTACAGGGCTGCTCTATCAAAGGACTTTAATGCTTGAGTGAATGTGTAGTTTGCGTGAGAATGAATGGGCGTTGCCGAGAGTCCTCGTGATGATATACGATCCGCTCTGATCCACTATCTAGGTCCATATTTAATTTAATATCTAAAATACCCCGATGCATTTAAATAAATTGAAAAGGTATTCTCGACTTTGGGTAGTCCTGGGCACCGCTGAAAATCAGCGCTGTCGCACCCTTGCGACGGCATATGCTGTGACGGTGTCCAATATCGGCATCATATCTTATGTTCTATTTGTTCGTTTTTTTTTTAACTGTATTTTTTTTTTCTGTTTTTTTTTTGTATGCCAGTAAAGAATATGTCTATTTTGACTTCTCACATTAATGTCAATATTCCTCATTGAAAAAAATCAAATAGATAATGCAATACGATTCAAACACTCCACCCGTTTCCCGGACGGATAGGCGGGATTGGCACGGCCTTCTAATTAATATGATCCTACACCTATTCGCGTCATTTATCAACTGACTTCAAAAAAAGAGCTTTTTTATGTTTGTTAATTGATAACCTTCGACTGATGGTGAACCGATTTTGATGATTCTTTTTTACTTGAGTGCTGGCGCTTTCCGTGTCCGTCAAATTCTGACAATGGTATCATATAAATCTTAAATTTGCATTAAGCAGCGTGACAAATGGACGAATAACTCATTATAAAAATTTACTGAAAACGGTAAGAGAACTAATTGTCAGATGAACCGGTGAAACTAATAAAGGTAAGGTTTTACGACTGTTGGCTTGTCTTGTCTGCGGCCAGACAATGTATTGTGGATAAGATCAAAATTCCACCCAGGTAAATAAAGATAGTGGACGAGGGTTACGAAGACTATTAAAGACGTCTCCAAATCTTTAATATTATTTTAGACAGAAATCTATAGTAGTGTTAGCTGGCAACACATGGCACACAGCGATTGTTATGCAAAATAACTACTTCCAATGATATCTTAGTGATTTAACTGAACCTTATTGTATCTTTAATTCATAATTAATAATTTAGTTGTTCATCACCTTAACCTTAAGTTGTAAACAATAACTTAAATTAGTTTGTGATTTGACTTCTAATTATATTTTGTTAAAAAGATGGTGAGGACGCGCAGTTGTCACAGTATTCGTATAAATAATTTCTTATACTACGTTACGCTGTCTCAATAAAGCGAGTGTACTAATTATTGGACTATTTCATTCCACAAAACCTACAAGTTATCACAGTAGTTTCAAAATGTGTACTTCACTTGGCCTTATTTCAACAATTGACTATTATAAAATTGAAAATCAAATTACTCTGACATCTATACCTTTTTTTTTTTTGTTAACGAGGAGGAAATCTTCAGAAAGATAACCCGCCTTCTGGGGGGAAGGCGGCGGTTATGTGGGGTTTTTACCCACTAAAACCTCCCCGGTGGCCCTTCCTCGGTGCATGGTGAGGGGCTCCGGGATCTCCAGTGGAACGCACCGGAGCCCCTCTGCACTGTGCTCATAGAGAGCACTTCCCGGGGGAGGTTACTCCCTCCCCTCCTGTGCCCTCGCAGTGCAAGGCGACACGGGCCAGCCGATGTCGCCTTCTTCCCGGGTCCACCTTGGCGGACGACAAAGGCCCCACCCTTGTCGCCCAATGAACCCGAGGCCCCTTTTAGTCGCCTTCTACGACAGGCAGGGGATACCGTAGTCTTATTCTTGAGAGCCCAGAACTACAGGGTTGAAATCACTGACATCTATACCTAGAAAAGTTTTAAATCTACCCTTTTCTGTCCTTACATTCCTATTCATCTATATTTAGATTGATATACGTTTATATGTATCTATTAATCGTTATTATATAATTATTAAAGCTATGTTTTCATTCATAAAAGTCCACCTTTTTGTACATCATTATTTGCAAAGAATAAAAAAATAAACGTTCTGTTCCCGACATCGTTTTGGCAAATTTTGTAATGTTTATTTTTTTTTTAATTTATTTTTTGTAGAAACAACAAACAGTCGTATATTATAAGATAAATTAAAGTAAATAATTGTAATATACCGACTACGAGTACCCAATAACTCATGCTAATAGCAAGCTTAAGCCAGTGAAAATGTAAAAAATTACAGAAGAAAAGAGAAAATAAATTCATATTTAAATGTATACAATTTATTTTTTTAAAAAAGAAACCTAGCAATATATTTTTTTTTTCAGAAGAATATTACTAAACATTCCTGTTAATTATTCCAACTAAGCTTATACTTGTGCTAGGAGATGATTCACGTCAATGGTCGAATGGTGGATTCGAACCTACAACCCTACGATTCGCAGATAGCCGATAGTCGATAGCCTAATGGCTTAGGACACGGATCCTAAACCATCAGGCTATTGATGCTTCCGATTTCTCTAATCGAATGACAACGATTCAATTACAATATGTTTTTAAACGTTTGTATTGAGTTATGTAATAAATCAATATCATTAAGGATTTTATTATAAGACCTGATAGTGCAATGAAAGAAGCTGATGCTTGTGTAGTTTCTTTTGTGGTGGTACCAAAATGCGTGGTGGTCTTGAAGGGTGAGCTGACATATACGCACCTTGTGTTGGACCTTTTTCTCGATAGTTCCCCTTCTTATAACCACGGACTGAGAAAGTGCTTGCAGTGTTCCTATGCACCGTCACAAAAAATTGCTTCATCTTCACCCCAGCCAAGAGATGAGGTTATTAAGAGCCAATGTCATCGAAGCTACTTCTGACTAAAAGCATCAAGAGAAATACCGTAGGGTGTTAGTGAATGCGATTCTTTTTTTTTGTTTTTTCACGCCGGGGAATCTTTTTATAGACCATCCTCCGGTACCCTGGGTGGGCCCGGAGGGATGTGTGGGACTCGGCCTGGGCAGCCCCTACCCACTAAACCTTCCGCGAATGCCATCAGCCGTTATGAGCGTGGTGCCCCGGATCTGTCAGCGACAGGACACCCCAACGACTGGCCGGTCCCGGCAAAGACCGGACTTCATCCTCAAAGGGGACGTCTCCGGCACTCAGAGAAGTCCCGACGACGCCGAAGCATGCTGGGGCCAGGTACCCATCCTGACCCCGCTTCGGATTGCGGGGGCAGTAAGAGGAGGCGTTCGTAACGCCTCCTGCGCATCCCGATACGTCGCCTGCGGAGGGGGGAAGCCTCTGCGCTCCCCTCCCTGACCCGCTCGTCAGCCTCCTTCTGAGACATGAACGTCTCACAGAAGGCGGCGACCGCCGTCCAAGACCTGTCGCTCGAGACCATCGCAAGAGCGAGGCTCGGAAGCGACAGGTCTACACCACGAAATTGCGAATGCGATTCTGACATAATATCCTCCAAGGATGGATATCTGTAGGCTTTTCACTGTAAAAAAAGGGTTTTTGATTCCTATGGATTTTCAACCGGGGAGGGAAAGTTGTAAGTTCTAACTCCAAATTTAGATAAATTAAATCAAGCGATGACAATTGTTAATGTCTTTTATAAATGAAATGAAAATGGCGTTATCCATTGTCAACTCAAACAACATGACATTTATAAAGCAGAATATTATTTTATTAACTGCCTTATCCCTCAACACGGGCTTAGGGTAGCTTACGAATACAATATTACGGCCCGAAATCATTTCTTTTATATATTAACTAAGCTTATTAAATTACGGGCGACCGCTTCAAGTTGCATAGTAAGTTCGATCCCCGGTGTCGGCAGCAATAAATTTGTTTGTTGCAATTTCACGTGTCTCCTCCTCGCACGGGGGTGAAGAAACACCGCAAGGATATCTAAATATGTTAGAAATTTTTCTAAGACATATAAATAGGTAACAAGGGTTCATCTCTGTAGTTCTGGGCTGGTAGAATGAGACTTCCTGTCGTTCACCGGGCGACAAGAGTGCTTTGTCGTCCGCCCGTCGCCTTGCACTGCGAGGGCATAGTGGGAGAGGGATCAACCTCCGCCTACGGGGCGTGCTTTCCGAAGAGCACAGTACTGTGGGGCTCCGGTGCCTTCCTCTGGTGATCCCGGAGCCTCTCACCATGCGCCGAGGAAGGGCCACCGGAGGTTTAAGTGGGTAAAAATCTCACATAAAAAAAGGTAAGGAAAGGGTTGCGTCGCGGACTATTTCTTTATACTTGTACTGATTAAAGTAACTGATCCGTTGGTCTTTGTTGCCTATGCCTAATATTGGGATATGTGACTTAGGTAGGTACCTTAGTAGGGTAGGTACCTTACTAGGTTAGGTACCTTCTTATTGAATTAAAGCTTCATTGGCCTAATGGTTAGAGGTATGGTTTGCGAAACATAAGGTTCGCATCCACCATTCGACTGTTGACGCGAATTTACTCGTAGCTGATTTGAGAATTATAATAATAAATAAATAGTAAATAAAATCTTTATTTAAAACCATAACAAGTTTATACAGTAAAGCAATAGTGAACGATAATAGCAACATTAATAAAAGGATATTGTGTCGCCGCTATTAACGCCCACCCTCCAAACAAATTTAGATTACATACTAAGATTTGAATTTTTAAATTTGAAATAGGTTATTTTTTTTTCCTTAGAATAATTTTTTTTTTTTTTTATATGAAAAGTGGCAAACGAGCATACGGCTCACCTGATCTTAAGTGATCACCGTCGCCCATGAACATCCACAGCACCAGAGGAGCTGCAGGTGCGTTGCCGACCTTTGAGATAGGAATAGGCTCGTTTTTTGAAGGTCCCTAAATCGTAAACGTTCGGAAACACCGCTGGCGACAGTTGATTCCACAAGTTGGCAGTGCGTGGGAGAAAGTTACGCGAAAAACGTACAGTACAAATACCTTTGAAATTGTTTTACTTGAGTACTAATCTATGTAACAGCATTTTCGTGTGTGAGTGTGTATGTGTTTGTGTGTATGTGTGTGTAAAACTTAGACAAGTGTATAAAATTTAGTGTTTAAGTATTTTTTCAGTACATTCGTAGTTTAGACTTAGAAGTCACTTTCTTACTTTTATTTTACATTCTCGTTGAGACAGTGGGTAATTATCTAAATCTCTGTTTACCCTATTTAATTGTTATTACAATGTTATAAATCTCACGAACAGTTAGTTATCATTAAAAAACATGACATATGGTTTTTTCCAGCCACTATCGATACGATTTGGGGACCTTCATGAGACGCACTTTTCTACTTACAACTTTTCAAAGGCGGGAAACCCATCTGCAGGTACTTCGGTTTGTGGATCTTAATGGACGATGCAAAAAAGGCGGTAGATAGTATTTTATTTATTACGTGTACAGATTGTAATAATTTTATGAATTATATTTTTTATCACTATAATGTCCGAGAGTGTAACGTTATTAAAGTAACTGATCCTTGGTGATCAGTTTTTTTTTTTTTTATTGTAACAAAAGGCATAACTACTGGCTTATATTTTAAATTCAGAGTTTTATTGCCCCTTGTTCTTTTTAATCTAAGTATAGTATATAGTATGCCTATGCTATTTCTAGTTCCCCTAACGTGGATAGGTTAGGGTAGTTTTTCTCCCATGCCTTTCCTCTCATCCTTTATATATATTACACTCTTACATTCAACTTGTTATACACAATTTATTTCTACTTACACTTATTTTTATTATACAATATTTCTACTTCTAGTATACTCTTATTCTTTTACTCTTTCTTATGATTATTTCTTTTTACATTTCTAATATTTACTTATTTCTAATCTCTTGGTGATCAGTTACTCACTCACGGATCAGTTCCTTTCTTTAGATTTCAAATCACAATTCAATTTTACTGTAGATCACTGCAGTTGAGTGCAGGGTTTAAGTTTGAATTTTTCTTTTAAGTTAATATAATTGAATAAGTTTCTTTATTTAATTAGGAGATAAAAGGCCCAAATTGTGGGACCTCTCAATAGCTACACAAAGAGGAAAACGAAAGAATAATTATGATCCAAAACTAGGTAGGTGCTCCTAACGACAACAGGCAAGAAAGATGACGCTAAAGCTTAAAGCTTCGTAACATAACTGCGGAATTAAAACAGAGCGTCTGTTCATAGTAACATTTAAGCGTCAATAGCCTAATGGTTGTCGATAAAGTCTTCGAATCGTAAGATCGTGGTTTCGAATCTACCATTCGACAAAAGTTACAGCCTTTATATATGTCCCACTGTTGGGCACTGTCCTTCTATGTTAAGAGAGTATAAGGGCATAGTCCACCGCGCGGAGTGCGGATTGGCAAACTTCACATGTCTTAGAATAATGTTCTAAAACCTGTAGGTTTCCTAACGATGTTTTCCTTCACCGTCGAGCGCTTGGCAAATCAGCAAATAAAATTGCAACATCAAATTTATTGGTGCCGGCACCGGGGATAGAACTCGGGTTACTAGCAAACTATGCAAACACAAGCTTATTCTTATTTCGAATTGTTAACAAGACTGTTAGTAATATTTGTGAAAAAAAATATTTACAGCATTCTTTATTTTAAAAAAAATTATCCGTCACTAATGGTAAGAAATTTTCACTTTTGTTACATTTTTTATTACTTGTAAATATATTGCTTATATTTTTAGCTTATCAATTCTTGGAGTTGAAGTATTTTGAAGTGGTATAGCGACAGGTCGGTGTTAATCTGTGAGGTTGTTCACTCTTCAACGCACTTAACCTTTATCTCACGTAAAGAGGGTTGTTAGAACCCTGATGGAGAGACCTTTAAAATAATTATTAATACAACAATAAAAATATTACGAAAAATAGCACTCACTCACTACTCATTCTTAAACATTATCCTACACACACACACTTTACAAGGACACACAATACACGTAGACCACTTGTTTTTCTGTAATAAATCTGTTTAATTACATATACTATATTTTAGCTTAAGTAAATATAGAACGTTGTAATTAATCCTCTATGAATATTGTCGAACTAATATGGAATAATTCTTAAAATATGTATTTGTTCCAAAATATATATATTTTTAATTTTGATTAGGTTTCTACAATATTATTATAAAAGTAAAATACATAAAATACAAAATATTTAACATTATAAAACGTAACCAAGAGTGCACAGGCAGCGAAGCAGGGCCCAAGAAAGGGGTGCTTAGCGATTGATAAGGCAATTATTATTTTTTTAATTTATTTGATTTGTTTTCTCCATAATTCAAAATCATAGGTAAACACGGTTTTGTTGTAACCAAATTAAGTAGACTAGGTAGATTTTAACCAAGCTTATTTATAACATAGATTTTAGCAATTGTAAATCACGTAACACACCGACCAAGTAACCTTAAAAACTTATTTATAAATAATTTTATCATAATAAATGCTTTACTGTTTTACTTTTTATCTGATGGCTATAACGTTACGAATACTGGCAGTTACATATTCTATTCAACTCTAGAACTTTTGAAAACATTGCTGCCAACCAATCGACACCTTTTGATTACAATTATGAAAGTTTATAAATATGACAAGTATATTTATGAGAAAAAACAAAAACCGACTTTAAGTCAACGCCGCCCTCTTTGTTTTTCTGGACTATCGTAGGAATTTTACGAAACAAAATTAATCAGAACCTCATCAATGTTTCATCAAACTACTCTTAAAGTACACCCTTTCCAATAAAAAATGAATCATCGAAATCGGTCGGCGTCATATTGAATTATTCGTCCATTTATGGCACACATACTTAATGCAAATATAGTACTTATATGGTATTGTCATCGATGCCCCCACCTCTTAGATGCTAGGAGCGTTGCTGGAGTTTCTTCGGCCACTTCTTCTCCCAGCGCCAACGCTTCCCGAAGTGGCACTCAAAGTTAGTTTAGCTGTTCGAATGTCCCTTAGATTATCCGTGAATTAGCTACCGACCAAGTCGTGGTTCGGCCCTCTCGGGCGCCCTCGGATCGGAATGCTTACGCATAACATAGTAACCGTCCAAGCCGAGGTACCCTTGTGCCGAGTTACTAGCGATAGAGGTTCAGGCTAAGCGACCTAAGAGCTATGCCACCTCTCAATCTGTTGAAGTAGTCAAGGCGAGCTTCTCTGGCCAATCTGTGTAGTTTGTCATTAAAAAAAATCGATGCCATTGCCAGAATTAACCATAATTAAGGGGATATAAAATGAATGTTACCAGTTGAATTCATTACTGTCTTTATTTTCCAAGTCGGCTCTTAAGTTAACTGTACTTTATGAAGGGCTTAGTGATATTAAAAGAGCTAGGATCAGTGACACAGTGCAAGAACACGTTTTTATATTCAATTACAATTTCGATTATCTAGTGACGTGAGGTGTCAGGTGTCTTTTTTTAAATATTCTGGTGGAATAATTAAATTACCTGTCTATCTTGTCTATCTTAAACAAAAGACTTCTTATATAATTGTTTTATCTTATATAATCATCCGCTCCAGGTGCAACCCTGATGGTGACCACGATCCTCAGACATGAGGGACCGACACTAGAGAGACACAGATTGGCCATAAAAGCTGGCCTTGACTGCTTCACCAGATTGAGTGGTGGCATAGATTTTAGGTCGCTAAGTTCTTAGATATGTATTCAACTGACATCCTAAAAGAAGGAGATCCTATAATTTTGTCTGTTTTTTATGTTTTAAAGTATTCAAATTAATATCGTAATTCATAGTTACGTCACTTATGAACCGATTTTAATGTTGTTGGAAGGATTTTGTTTGTCGTCCCATATCAATTTTGTTGGTTAAGGACCTTAGAATTTCTAATGTAATAAATACCACATGTGCATTTATAAACTGATTTTGATAATTCTTTGTGGTTGGAAAGTGGTTATTTTCAATTTCGTGCCATGATAATTTTATTTTATTTCGAGACTATAATCGACGTAACATTGTCACTGTTTGCTAGAAATTTATTTATTTATTTAATAAGATACACCAACAGCATTACACAAGCATACATTGTTGTAATAATCAAGTTTACAAACTAAGTCCTGTTGTGTATGCCAATTACAGGTGTACACAACATTCGATATAAAGAAACGTAACGATTTTACTATTAATACTTACAAAAACATTTTATTAAACGACAAAGTAATAGAAATATAACTACTAAATTAATTAAATTAGCCAAAATCACTGCACAATTTTTAACACTAAGGTGCGGAAGACCTTGCGTGAATTAGAAAAAATGTCAACAAACATGTTATGAATTTCGTAGCAAGTACTACATGTTGTAAAAAATATTGAACTGCAACTTAAGCTATTTCCGTAGCAATAAATATGTATTAGACCACTCTAATACATCAACGCGGAGAAATCCTAGAGCTTCAGTTCGGACAGGAAAAATTCGATTTCACCAAAAATATTTTCCTTAAAAGCTTTTCCATGTTATTATTTTGCGAATGACATGTTGAAATTATTTGACATGTCTGTAATATACAGTGATGTGTTCAGAATTATCAACACTACAATAACATTTTGGATTAAAAATATGACGTAGGCGTTAAAAAATAATTTCAAGACTACTAATTTTTATAATGTGTGCCGATAGGATGATTTTCTTTGAGCCTTCTTTGAGATCTTCAATCGCATATACCGCGGAAAGTATTCTGATCTGATTCGAATAACGACAGAACTCCAAATTATATCTGCACAATCGAGATGATAATGCCGACCAAAAAAGAGAAGGTTCTCAATTCGTATGCCCTGTTTATGTTTCTGCACTCATTTAAGTGTCATTAATAAACCAATTTGGATTGCTTGAAAGGGTTTGCTTTCAATTATGTCTCACATCATGTTTCTGACCCAGTGGTCCGAAGATTTACTACGGAACTTCTAAAAATAAAATGTATGAACGTTTGTTGATTGAAATATTAAATAGAATAGAATAAAATTTTATTTGTTTGATCACGTACGATTACAAACGCAATAAAGAGAGAAAACAGAACAGAAACAAAAATTACAAAATAAAAGTAACGATAACGTAGTGTGACGCAAATCCCATAACAACATGTTTACAGCATGGCGCCGCCCCCATCCCCTTAGCCGATAGTGCCCGGACAGTTGCTCTTACTAACAAAAAATACATAAATATATGTACATACATAAATATATTATTAATTGGTAGGTACATAGCAATCTGAGACTATCTATAATCCGTCAAATACGATGGGGTATAAATTCGTCGCTGTACCGACTCCAACTGCTGAGCTATCGCGGCATTATGATAATTACACACTACTTAAACACATTTCTGTACATCGGATAATTTCACTGCTCTTCCACGCCGCAGTCTCATAATACGGCGCTGCTACGGCATTCATAGGGGCGACATAAATAACTTCCGGTGTTGGCGGAAATTGTCCTCGAATCCGGACTGCGGTAAATTTTCTTACATACTAAGTTAAATTTAGTTTGCAATTATGTTACACAAATATTGACACAAATATGATACTATTATTTTTGAATTCATGAAGTAAAAATAAAGGTTTGATGCAACTGTGTCATGTCAACATAATCATCATCCTGCAACAGTCCATTGCTGGAGATAGGCCTCTCCAAAAGCATGCCACTGACCTGGCCATAAAGAAAATAATTATTCAGGAATACATTTTTTATTATGATTTTTTATCGATAAAACAAAAAGAAACCTTTACAAAATCATATCTTAACACTTTTTTTATTTACAATGAATTATAAAAATATATAATTAATAATAGCGCCATCTATCTAAACCAATGTACGCTAAAAATCTTACGCTCCTATTTAACGTCGTGGAAGTTTTTTGCCGGCGACCCCAACGCAACGATCCATAATGAACTTCGATTCAAAAAATGTTGTTATATTTTGTAATAATATAAATATTTGTATATAACATATTTATCCATATTCATATTTACACACAGAGAAATGGAGGATTTTGGTAAAAAATCCTACCAAAAGATTGGTTTCCTACCTTTTGGTAGGATTTTTGACTGTTAATGTACGCTGAGTTACATATTAGGTTGTCAAATATCTCCCTTCCGCCTTTTGTGTCATGCGGCACCCAAACATCAAGCTTTTTGTATCCAGCCTTCTGCAGATGGTTTAAAATGGTTTGGTGACTAACTCCCATCTCCTGGGCGATGTCACGAGATGCCACATGCCGGTCTAACTCGATGTAGTCCATGATTTGATCGGTATTTGTCGTCACAGGTCTTCCACCGGCTGGCTTATCCATGGTGTCGTTTTCACCGGCTCTGAATCGTCGAAACCATTCCTCCGTGGTTCGAAGTGATAGAGTACCATCCCCCAAAACACCATTAATCTCACGGAACGTTTCTCTAGCGGAGTTGCCTTTAAAGAAGGAAAACTTTAAAATAGCGCGAATTTCGGCGTTAGTGAACTTCATGTTTACACGTCTATAACTGTTGAACGCAATATCAAACTAATTATGCATAGCGTCGTTTTGTAGGTTATGTCAAGACCTTTCAAATTATGTATAGTATTGCTAGATACGAGCTCTGTAGCGCTTTGTACATAGCCGCGAAATTCAAAAGAAGGCGGAAGGGCGATATTTGACAACCTATTATTTGTGTTAAGTTAGTTTACTTTTCGGTACAAGATTTTTTTTTGTTTTTGTTTTGTTCATTTTTGTATTTATTTTATTTACTCTTTTTGTGTCCAGTTGACTTTATTGTATTTACTTTTGTAGTAAAAGGTTTGTAGCAAAATAAAAAGTGTTCATTTATACATATGTGGGATTTTATTCATGATTAAATAACAGACGAAGTAGGTTGCCAGTTTTCATGTAACGTCGAGCCCCTCGGCTATTAGACGTACCCTAGCATTAAATAAAAAAGTTTCAATCGTTTTGCGCTTGGAGAATATTATTTCCATCACAAAAGGAGACCGAGAGGCAATAGAGCAAACGGTCTTTGACAATGCGATGAATTTGTATCGTTCACTTTTTACGTTAAATGTCGACGCCATTGAGTCTTAAATATTTGAACGTATAAGTACATACGATGCGCAGTTTTATTTCAATAAATTTAAATAGTTTGTCACTTTCTTACTGTAAAGAAGTAAACCGTTACGGTGTGCCTAGCGGATGTCTTCATCATCACTGATGCCGAAGAACATCCACTGTTTAACATCCATTACCCTGCGGTTTTTATGAGGCCGTCAGACACAGATAACAGATGCAAAATGTCAAAATTATTTTACAAAGATAATGTGCATAAACAAGCTTGGAGGCGCTTCAATAGTCGAATGGTGAATTTTTAGATAATACATTATGTTATCATAGCGTAATGACTAAGCGGTTCGACTTGTGGATGGGCGCGGGTTCGAATCTTAGTCGGCTTATCAATGAAGATCCGTTATTTTGGTTTTCCAGTACAAAAAATTAGTTCCTAAAAAAAATGGCGATGGGCTACTATTAAACTTGGTAAAAAGCTGACATCGAAAGCTGTCTCTGTCCACCACTTTGAGATTGAAAGCTTTCGAGAGCTTACATATGTATATACTATTTTATTTACACATAATATTTGGTAGACCGTACGCCAAACCTTTATTGAAATTTAGTCTGAAATATTCATTGGTTTTAAAACAATACAACTTATTTAGTATATCTTATTATCACATAATTTATGTTCTAAGTAAACACTGCATTCTCATGTTAAACTTGCTCTAGAGCTTATTGCTAAAGCAATTTAAAACAGGCTTCCGACAGCGTGGCATTTATTCGTAGCGTCTTAGCAGTAGCGTAGCAAGTAAGAGGCTTACCAAAATGAACAATTCCAGAGATGTCTGTTTAAGACAGCGGATATAATCTTTGAAATGGTGTATCTTCGAGATTCCTATAAAATATTTTTTTTTCTTTTAATTTTTCAGCTTCTAAGCAACGAGATCAAGATTATGTCCTACTGTGCTATTTAGACTATAATAAAATAAGCTTCTAAATTTTAACCTTTTAACGACAGAGACAACTTTTACTGTATACTTTTCATCATGTTTTCTGCGTCTCAAATGTGACAGGTGATGAGCCATCGCTTTACACCGAACACATTTTTTTAAAACAATACATTTCTTTAAAAATTTCTTATGCTCAAGACCAATATTGAAGCAGTTTCCTTGTAAGAATTGTTTTTTTTTAAATTACAATAATATTCTTATGAATTTTTAAGTAATTTAATTAAGCTTATATCATAGTAAGTTCAAATTAATGGTCGATTGGTGACTTTGAACCAAAGACTCTTATGTTTCGTAGACCGTCCTCTAAACGATTAGGCTTCATTATAAGCCTTATATATTATACAGATATATGTATATATGGTTGATAATTCGAACGCAATGGTTGTAAATTAATTTATCTCCAAGATAATTTATTGAAAATAAAATGTTATCATCTCCCATATCAAAAGCTGAACAGTATTAAATATTTTCAAACAAAAAAATAGTGGCGACTTTCCTAAACACAGTTTACTGAGAACACATTTTACTGCAATCGCGATCTCAATTCGGTCGTAATAAAGATTCATTCTCCAATAGTGACATATTTTATGTGCTTTTTATACGGTTCATATATTTTAAATTTATCGTTTTATGATATACATCTGTTATCTGTCATGTATCCAATAAATGTTTATTTTTCGATTCCTTGCTTACTGAACGTAGTTACCTAAATTTATTGCTGCTTGTGCTTGTTGTGACGAACTACACAGATTAGCTGGGAGCTGACTTACTGCTTCACTGGATTGAGTGGCATAGCTCTTACTATGTGACGCGTTAGCATTCCTATCCGAGAAGCCTGAAAGGGCCGAAACAAAACTTGGTCGGTTGCTATTTCACAGATAATCTCTCAACGCTCCGAACTCCATCAACGCTCCTAGAAAGAAAAGCAGACAGCTTTGACAGCAACAGAATTGCTGTCTCTCCCCGCTAAAAGCTTATTATACTATTTCAAATACATTAAGTTTACTATATCAATATTTTTATATTTTATTTTAAAGTATTAGTAAGTATAAGAAGAGCAAAATTGAAATGTAAAAGAATCGTCGTTTTATATTGGATGGCACGATTTTTTCAGAAATATTACTAACAATCTTGCTAACCATTCCAACTAAGCTTAAGCTTGTGCTAGGACATGGTTCACGGCAATAGTTGAACGGTGGATTCGAACCCACGACCCTACGATTCGCAGGCCGTACCCTAAACCATTAGGCTATTGACGCTTTTAAATATGGCACGAAATACCATTAAATATATAAAAAAAACCATTCGCTTTAAGGTATTGTTACTGATCTCTGCAGCATTGCGCAGTAATATTATCTTGAAGCGCTTATGTTCTGTCACTGGCATGTTGGAAAATTGTCTATTAAATTTTATTGATATCTATCCATATCCATATTAGCTTACAACGATGTTAAAGTTAAAGTTACAGCCTTTATATATATAATATATATGTATATATATATATATATATATATATATATATATATATATATATATATATATATATATATATATATATATATATATATATATATATATATATATATATATATATATATATATATATATATATATATATATATATATATATATATATATATATATATATATATATATATATATATATATATATATATATATATATATATATATATATATATATATATATATATATATATATATATATATATATATATATATATATATATATATATATATATATATATATATATATATATATATATATATATATATATATATATATATATATATATATATATATATATATATATATATATATATATATATATATATATATATATATATATATATATATATATATATATATATATATATATATATATATATATATATATATATATATATATATATATATATATATATATATATATATATATATATATATATATATATATATATATATATATATATATATATATATATATATATATATATATATATATATATATATATATATATATATATATATATATATATATATATATATATATATATATATATATATATATATATATATATATATATATATATATATATATATATATATATATATATATATATATATATATATATATATATATATATATATATATATATATATATATATATATATATATATATATATATATATATATATATATATATATATATATATATATATATATATATATATATATATATATATATATATATATATATATATATATATATATATATATATATATATATATATATATATATATATATATATATATATATATATATATATATATATATATATATATATATATATATATATATATATATATATATATATATATATATATATATATATATATATATATATATATATATATATATATATATATATATATATATATATATATATATATATATATATATATATATATATATATATATATATATATATATATATATATATATATATATATATATATATATATATATATATATATATATATATATATATATATATATATATATATATATATATATATATATATATATATATATATATATATATATATATATATATATATATATATATATATATATATATATATATATATATATATATATATATATACTTAAACAAACAATACAGTATTTTAATTTAATTTTTAACAAAATTTTATTATTTAGTTTAGTAATTATAAATAAATTAATAAAAATACTTTATTTTATCTTCCGAGATATTCAAACTTTCTTAACCGACCCTTTATTTTTGCTCACGACTATATTATGCCATTTTACTAGTACTGGGTTGTTTGTCATGTATAAATGTATACTAGGGCAATAGCGTGTAGCCAGAACTACAGCCCTGTAGTTCTGGGCTCTTAAGAATAAGACCGATATACCGTAATCCCGTGCCTGTCGTAGAAGGCGACTAAAAGGGGCCTCGGGTTCACTGGGCGACAAGGGTGGGGGCCTTTGTCGTCCGCCAAGGTGGACCCGGGAAGAAGGCGACATCGGCTGGCCCGTGTCGCCTTGCACTGCGAGGGCAGAGGGGAGGGAGTAACCTCCCTCGGGACGTGCTCTCCTTGAGCACAGTGCAGAGGGGCTCCGGTGCGTTCCTCTGAGATCCCGGAGCCCCTCGTCATGCACCGTGGAAACGGCCACCGGGGAGGTTTTAGTTACTTTTCGGTACAAGATTTTTTGTTTTGTTTCGTTCATTTTGTATTTATTTTGTTTTACTCTTTTTGTGTCCAGTTGACTTTATTGTATTTACTTTTGTAGTAAAAGGTTTGTAGCAAAATAAAAAGTGTTCATTTATACATATGTGGGATTTTATTCATGATTAAATAACAGACGAAGTAGGTTGCCAGTTTTCATGTAACGTCGAGCCCCTCGGCTATTAGACGTACCCTAGCATTAAATAAAAAGTTTCAATCGTTTTGCGCTTGGAGAATATTATTTCCATCACAAAAGGAGACCGAGAGGCAATAGAGCAAACGGTCTTTGACAATGCGATGAATTTGTATCGTTCACTTTTTACGTTAAATGTCGACGCCATTGAGTCTTAAATATTTGAACGTATAAGTACATACGATGCGCAGTTTTATTTCAATAAATTTAAATAGTTTGTCACTTTCTTACTGTAAAGAAGTAAACCGTTACGGTGTGCCTAGCGGATGTCTTCATCATCATTGATGCCGAAGAACATCCACTTTCATTGCTATCCTTTACCTGCGGTTTTATGAGGCGGTCAGACACAGATAACAGATGCAAAATGTCAATTTTTTACAAAGATAATGTGCATAAACAAGCTTGGAGGCACTTCAATAGTCGAATGGTGAATTTTTAGATAAGACATTATGTTATCATAGCGTAATGACTAAGCGGTTCGACTTGTGGATGGGCGCGGGTTCGAATCTTAGTCGGCTTATCAATGAAGATCCGTTATTTTGGTTTTCCAGTACAAAAAATTAGTTCCTAAAAAAAATGGCGATGGGCTACTATTAAACTTGGTAAAAAGCTGGCATCGAAAGCTGTCTCTGTCCACCACTTTGAGATTGAAAGCTTTCGAGAGCTTACATATGTATATACTATTTTATTTACACATAATATTTTGTAGACCTGGCGTACCCAAACCTTTATTAAAATTTAATCTGAAATATTCATTGGTTTTAAAAACAATACAACTTATCTGCAATAACCATTTAGTATATCTTATTATCACATAATTTATGTCCCAAGTAAACACTGCATTCTCATGTTAAACTTGCTCTAGAGCTTATTGCTAAAGCAATTTAAAACAGGCTTCCGACAGCGTGGCATTTATTCGTAGCGTCTTAGCAGTAGCGTAGCAAGTAAGAGGCTTACCAAAATGAAGAATTCCAGAGATGTCTGTTTAAGACAGCGGATATAATCTTTGAAATGGTGTATCTTCGAGATTCCTATAAATTTTTTTTTGTCTTTTTAATTTTTCAGCTTCTAAGCAACGAGATCAAGATTATGTCCTACTGTGCAATTTAGACTATAGCAATAAAATAAGCTTGTAAATTTTAACCTTAGTAGGGTCGACAGAGACAACTTTTACTGTACACTTTTCATCATGGTTTCTGCGTCTCATATGTGAAAGGTGATGAGCCATCGCTTTACACCGAACACATTTTTTTTAAAACAATATATTTCTTTAAAAAATTTCTTATGCTCAAGGCCAATATTGAAGCAGTTTCCTTGTAAGAATTGTTTTTTTTTAAATTACAATAATATTCTTATGAATTTTTAAGTAATTTAATTAAGCTTATATCATAGTAAGTTCAAATTAATGGTCGATTGGTGACTTTGAACCAAAGACTCTTATGTTTCGTAGACAATCCTCTAAACGATTAGGCTTCATTATAAGCCTTATATATTATACAGATGTAGGTATATATGGTTGATAATTCGATGGTTTGGTTGTAAATTAATTTATCTCCAAGATAATTTATTGAAAATAAAATGTTATCATCTCCCATATCAAAAGCTGAACAGTATTAAATATTTTCAAACAAAAAAATAGTGGCGACTTTCCTAAACACAGTTTACTGAGAACACATTTTACTGCAATCGCGATCTCAATTCGGTCGTAATAAAGATTCATTCTCCAATAGTGACATATTTTATGTGCTTTTTATACGGTTCATATATTTTAAATTTATCGTTTTATGATATACATCTGTTATCTGTCATGTATCCAATAAATGTTTATTTTTCGATTCCTTGCTTACTGAACGTAGTTACCAAAATTTGTGCTGCTTCAATGTTTTGTTTTATCACCCGTTTTTTGTTGTGACGAACTACACAGATTAGCTGCGGAGCTGACTTACTGCTTCACTGGATTGAGTGGCATAGCTCTTACTATGTGACGCGTTAGCATTCCTATCCGAGAAGCCTGAAAGGGCCGAAACAAAACTTGGTCGGTTGCTATTTCACAGATAATCTCTCAACGCTCCGAACTCCATCAACGCTCCTAGAAAGAAAAGCAGACAGCTTTGACAGAAGCAGAATTGCTGTCTCTCCCCGCTTAAAAGCTAATTATACTATTTCAAATACATTAAGTTTACTATATCAATTTTTTTTTCAGAAATATTACTAACAATCTTGCTAACCATTCCAACTAAGCTTAAACTTGTGCTAGGACATGGTTCACGGCAATAGTCGAATGGTGGTTTCGAACCCAGGACCTTACGATTCGCCGGCCGTACTCTAAACCATTAGGCTATTGACGCTTTTATATATGGCACGAAATACCATTAAATATATAAAAAAAACCATTCGCTTTAAGGTATTGTTACTGATCTCTGCAGCATTGCGCAGTAATATTATCTTGAAGCGCTTATGTTCTGTCACTGGCATGTTGGAAAATTGTCTAAATCCATGTGGTTGGCTTGCAGCGATGTATTGGGTTTTAAATTTGTAGATTTGTGGTAAGGGATGAAGGTATTACATACACACTTGTAAATTAGTTTATACACTCGTGAGCAAAAATTAAGGATCGGTTATGAAAGTTTGAATATCTCGGAAGATAAAGACGCTAGCTAACTGAAATAAATTGTGCATGATAGACAATTAAATATCCTTAAAATAAAATAAAATATTTTTATTAATTTATTTATCATTTCATTAAAAAACATAAACTTAAACAAACAATTCAGTATTTTTATTTAAATTTTAGTGCTTCGTGTCGCCACATGGAGGCAACATTAGGAACAAAAATTTTATTATTTAGTTTTGTAATTATAAATAAATTAATAAAAATACTTTATTTTATCTTCCGAGATATTCAAACTTTCTTAACCGACCCTTTATTTTGCTCACGGCTATGTTATGTCATTTTACTACTACTGGGTTGTATGTCATGTATAAATGTATACTAGGGCAATAGCGTATATTTTAACCGACATTAAAAAAAGGAGAAACTTCTTAACACATTTGTTTTTTGATTGTAATGTTTGGGCACTCATAACGACGTTTTTTATGAACTGATTACGAATTTTTTTATTAAAAGGATTTTGTTTTAATTAGATTTTAGATGATTTTTTTTCGCAAAAGACTTTGGCTTCCGTTGATATACTAAGCAACTGCAATAATAAGATAACATATTTACGTTTTTATGTTTTACAGTTTCTCAAAGCTAATTTAGCAAAGAGTTTCAATTTACCAAACCCTAAAGTTATTTATAGTCGCAAGTAATTATTAGGTCTTAATATTTAGCGCTCCTAATTGCGAAAGCGATTAAACAGTTGCTAAACGCTTAAGTTATTATCGGTCGGTCAATTAACTTGTTGGTATCTAGTCTTAAATTATTACTTTCATTTAACGAAAGGTTCAAAGAGCAAAGTTCTTTTGCAGCTGCA
The DNA here is from genome assembly GCA_029286785.1 of Meandrusa payeni. Lineage (NCBI taxonomy): Eukaryota > Metazoa > Arthropoda > Insecta > Lepidoptera > Papilionidae > Meandrusa > Meandrusa payeni. The sequence goes on from JAGSMX010000023.1 coordinate 7,292,590, forward strand.
CTTTTCTGTGTACTTACGTTTACTTACTTTAACCCGGGATAACCAAACATTCGTCCGCACGACTACGTACCTGCTGCCAGATGTTGAGATCGGGCACTTGCCCTCGCGCCTTGTCCCCGCTGCTTCTTCTACCTTCCTAATTGGTCAAAATAGTGCAACGCGTGACACGGTTGCAGTCACAAGCTAATTAGGGCATGAGCTACGACCATGTCGTCGTCCGCTCGACGATAGTTTAGTTACGACGTTACTTCTATGCAACGGTAAGTTACAATTAAATTTATTACTGCAGATTGGTTTTGACACTAACGGGGTAGACAGAAAGGGTCAAATAGAACAGAACAAAATAGGTATATAAGAACGGCGCTATAAGTCCGCTAATATAAGATAATACTTTATTGCTTTTACTAATAAACTATTTATAATATACCTGCTTAAATTTGAACACACGTAAGTATACCACTTGTATTTGTATAAATATTTTTTCTGGAAGAGGCTAACGTCTAAGAGACATTGCTCGGCCTAGTTTAGACCTTAGAAAAGTCAAATAAATAGGTTCAATATCATTCTATTTTATAACCAAATTGTATTGAAGTAAGTATTTTTTGGTTTTAATAAATTATTTTTAATTAATTTTAGAAATTACTCTATTAAGATGTCATTTATAAAATGTCGAATGAAATATAGTCGTTTGTAATCCCAGCCACCAATGAGTTTTATCATCACAAAATCACGTTTATATTTATGATCTGTGATGAGAGGTACTTTGAAGTAACAATATTGAAACTCAACATCATATAAAAATTAATCACCGAAATCTGTTGGCGTGAAAAAAAAACACCAAAATCGGTCCAACTGGCTGTTGAATACAACTTTAAAAAGCATACAGAAAAATTGAGAAGCTTCTCTTTTTTCGAAGTCGGTTGATAAATGTAGATTCAACGGACACGTAATTGTATAGAATACAATTACGTATCAGTTGAATCTACAAGAGATGGGATGAAGGGAGGAGATAATACCGAAATGGTCTCTCGATTTCGTCTCAACTGCGAGGGGGAATATGATAAAATTATTTTACAGCTTCACTAAATTCTTGGCGCATAAATTTAAAAAATTACACTTTGTTATAAAAAAAAAGTTCTCAGGTCCTAGCAGACAGATAACTATTTACATTTCGCTTTCATAAGCAATAATTCAGCCATTGCAGTCTAGATAATGTAAGATTAAAGCACTCAAACCCGTGATTTAGCAGCGTAGGCAGGGATTATCGACTTACATTTTTATAAATTCTGACACCATATATATTATTACTATTGCCCAATTGCTCAGTCATTGTTTTTATGATTTGAACGATTATTTTAAAACTAGACATAATAGATTTAGAATTTTATGCTATGTATGTTACTGATAATAATATAATATTAAAATGTATATTTTGCTAAAATAAATTACAACTGTTAAAGTGCTATTAATAGCCGTGGTAGCTCAGTATCAATTCGATCATCGGAGCCGGCACCAATTAAATTATTTGTTTTAAGTGTTCATTTACCATGTGCTCAGCGGTGAAGGAAAACATCGTGAGGTGGACAACCAAGAAAGGACGACCTACATGTCTTAGAAAAGATTCTTAGACATGTGTAGTCTACTAATTTGCACTATGCCCTTATCCTCTCTTCACAGAGAAGGCAAGTGCCCAGCAGTGGGACATATATAAAGGCTGTGTTACTTACTAATGTACGTAGCTGGAACTAAAGCTACATTCAAACGTTAACTGTGGAATTTATAACTAGTTATAGTTTTAAATTTACTTTTTCTGTCCCTATCCATCTTATCTTAATCTACGTAGTTATACACAACCCAAGGTAGACTGGCAGAGAATGCTTTATTTTGTGCAAATAAAAATTAAATAAATATGTATGAATATGCTTTTGCATAACGGGGTTAACAATGTCAGGAATTGCTCTGCGCTTTTCACCAAGCATTTAATGTTCTAAATGTGATTGTGTGATTTTAGCAAGGCTTTGTTTTACTTAATAAATAAATAAACGGATACTCGATGGTAAAAGTCGGCTGGTATTTGAATCCCCGTATCCGGATCGTAAATTCGAACGTTTGGCACTGGCTATAACTGTTTATGTTAACAATAATCCAGCCGGATGAGTCTGAGAGTAGCAGTTATTAATAATGGCAGTTGTAAAGGCAACAAGAGTTCATTTCAGACTACAGCTATTTTATTGCCGGAGACCAAGTGACGTTCTATTGGAAGCATGCCACGTCCTGTGCTTTATTTATTGTCCTAAAAAAAAACTTTTATTTTTACTTTTAAATTGTTGTTTTTGTTCTGTGTTTGAGTTTAAGGATTAACAGTTTCGTGAACTCATTTTAGTATAGCGATAATGTTGTTTTTAAATCACTTTGACTTGTACGCATAGACAAGAACGTTTATAGAAATATTTCGTTCAAAGACATTCCTGAACCGCCATCTATAGTTATAAATTAAATTAGGAATTTGTCTAAGAGAAAACCGATGTTAAGTTAATTTTGTGCGTTTCACCTGATTCCAACGAACTACTTAGGGAAACGGAAGCGTACTACGCTACACTTACGTAGCTTGCTCCAACTAAATGCATTTATTTAGTCAATGCAAGCATTTAGTCGGCGCAAGCCCGATAGAACTCTCCCTTGAGTTATATTGGACTTGCATCGACTAAAACCACAACATGTTCTACCATCGTCGCGTGTTGACGGTTCTACGGGATGAAACACGAGACGCGCCTTCTTCCACGGCGGCCGATGTCAGAGGAACTCCCCAAATCCGGCCCTGAGAGTAATGACAGCTTTCTGCATTAATCCACACTTAAACCTTATCACACCTTCAGTCTCTATTTCTGTCATTTATATTTTAATACATTTATCGCATTGCTCTACGATATCTCTACGGCATTCATTTTTTAATCCCTATTCTGATTTTATCTTTAAACTTTTCTAGACACGTACTCGTAGGTCGTCCTTTCTTGGTTGTCCACCTCATGATGTTTTCCTTCACAGCTAAGCGCATGTAACATCAACACTTAAAATAAATAATTTAATTGGTGCCGGCTCCGATGATCGACTGATACTGAGCTACCACGGCTATTAATAGCACTTTAACAGTTGTAATTTATTTTAGCAAAATATACATTTTAATATTATATTATTATCAGTAACATACAAAGCATAAAATTCTAAATCTATTATGTCTAGTTTTAAAATAATCGTCCAAACCATAAAAACAATGACTGAGCAATTGGGCAATAGTAATAATATATATAGAGGTGTCACAATTTATAAAAATGTAAATCGATAATCCCTGCCTACGCTGCTAAATCACGGGTTTGAGTGCTTTAATCTTACATTATCTAGACTGCAATGGCTGAAGTATTGCTTATAAAAGTGAAATGTAAATAGTTATCTGTCTGCTAGGACCTGAGAACTTTTTTATCATCATCATCAGCCTGTGTCTATCCACTGCTGGAAATAGGCCTTCCCCAATGCCTTCCACCACATACGATCCTCCGCTTTCCGCATCCAGCCGCTTCCGGCTATCCTTGCAAGGTCGTCGGACCATCTGGAGGGAGGGCGCCCTACGCTTCTCCGACCCATGCGCGGCCTCCATTCCAAGCCTTTCCTCCCCCATCTGCCGTCACTGACTCGACAGATGTGGCCGGCCCACTGCCACTTCAACTTGCTAACTTTAAGAGCTATGTCGACCACCTTTGTTCTCCGTCGAATTTCTTCGTTTCGGATTCTATCCTTTAGAGAAATGCCGAGCATAGCTCTTTCCATCGCTCGTTGTGCGACTTTCAGTTTGTGGACCAGCCCAGCGGTCAGGGTCCAAGTCTCTGCACCGTAGGTCATGGTTGGGAGGACGCACTCGTTGAAGAATTTCGTCTTCAGGCATTGAGGTATTTTATAACAAAGTGTAATTTTTAAAATTTAAATTATTTATATATATTTTAATACATTTATCTCATTGATCTACGATATCTCTACGGCATTAATTTTTTATCATTATTCTGATTTTATCCGTAGTCAAAGGAATTTTTTTTACAAACATTCGTTTGAATACGGATAAAATCGGAATAAGGATAGAAAAATACTTGTTTACGTTATTTCCTTAACAAAATGATTAAGAAGCATTGTTATCTCTTTAAACAAATTACTCAAATAAATTAATTGTGAACACGAAAATGCAACACATGTGAACGTTAATAACGGGTTCAACCTATTTACAGCAGAAAGGAAGCGCATTGTTCCAGGTGTTAGTTTACCGCATGATTAATTACTAGCTGGTGAAACGACAAATGAGCTGACACACAATCTAAAGCTCTGCCTCTATTTGATATGAATCCAGATATAATATTTTTTTTTGTATATTCTGTGTTATTTTATCGTTTTGGTTGATATTGCATGCATTTAATTCAACGTCCAACGGTAAGTGGTCGGGTATATAGGATATAAGACTGTACAGTCCTACTGTACAACTTCGAAAAATTAATAAAAAAAACATGTTTTTTTATGACGAACTACACAGATTGGCCAGAGAAGCTGGCCTTGACTGCTTCACCGGATTGAGAGGTACCATAGCTCTTAGGTCGCTTAGCCTAAACCTCTATCGCTAGTAACTCGACACAAGAGTCCCCCCGGTGAGGGGTAATCTCGGCTTGGACGGTTACTATGTTACGCGTGAGCATTCCGATCCGAGGGCGCCCGAGAGGGGTCGGACTCGGTCGGTAGCTATTTCACGGATAATCTATGGGACATTTAAAACAGCTAAACTAACTTTGAGTGCCACTTCGGGAAGCGTTGGCGCTGGGAGAATAATTGGCCGAAGAAATTCCAGCTCCTAACATCTAAGGGGTGGGGCATGCCCATAAAATAGCGGTAACGCGCGAGGATTATTCGCATCCTCCGACGGTCGCGAATGGACGCTTTGTGGATTTGTAAAGATCTAGCCTATGCAATGGTAATTGCGTCGTCCGGATCGTCAAGAACGTGTCTCGGCCTCCGGGCGACGAGACGGAATTTAGTATAGAAATGCTAATAAGTGGCGGCACTTACAATTAGTTTGTTAGAACAAAAAACATTACTTGAAGTTTAAAAATCCAAAAGTTGGCACTACCATTTATTAGTTCAAAATGGTATAACAACTTCCACTTATTATCGTAACTTAAAAGAAAACACGAATGACAATTTCACAAATCTTATATTAATTTACTTTACAAGCATTTGAATTAAACTAATCTACGTTATCGTTAATTACTCGAGACACAAAATCACTAAGTTAGATTAAACACTTTAACAGTAAAGGTAAAGAAAAGGAAAATATAAGTACCCATACTTCTGTAGTGTATTTGTAACCTTGATACAGATTTCATATTTGAGCCGTTTGGGGTAGAAACTTTGGGTTCGTGGGGTCCTAGTGCACATCACCTTTTTAATGTGATAGCTAAGAAGTTGGTCGACACATCTGGTGAGTTGCACAGAGGCTAAGAATTGCCATACAACGTGGCAATGCTACCAGCCTTCTGGGCACGCTGCCAAGCGGTGACGGCTTGGCACAGTTATATTTTTTGTAAATATTTTGTAATTTCTAAAATAATAAATAAATAGTATATTTTTAAATAAATTTCAAGTGGTCAAAACAATTTTGACTCAATATATCATTATTATTAATGTCTTACGATAGAAACTACATCGGATTTATGAAAAATAATTGAAGCATGGGAATTTTTTTAAATTTGTTTTTGTGGTCGCAGTTCTTAATGATTGATACAGCTGCTGCAGACGGGAACTTAATGTCCGTCGGTGGAGCCACAGCTGCGGTGGTACGCTGCGGTTGAAGTCCTTTTTAACTACGTAATTAGCATACTGGATACTTGAATTATGGTTCTTATTGTTTCTATTGTAATTCATATTTTTAATATGTAATCACCAGCAACTTTTTTATACATTCCAAGCAAATGCCTGATGTTAAGTGGAAATGCAGGTAAAGGTCACTAGCTTAGTAAATTCCTATTCACTCTACTCTTGGAAAAGTCTACATTAAATAATAATCAATAATCAGAAGGATAGACAGACACGGGTAAACTATGCATTTCAACTAAGCTTCGGCTTGTGCTAGGGGATAGTTCACGTCCCCTGCCTGTCGTAGAAGGCGACTAAAAGGGGCCTCGGGTTCACTGGGCGACAAGGGTGGGGGCCTGAGTCGTCCACCAAAGTGGACCCGGGAAGGGCACAGGGGGGGGAGGGAGTAACCTCCCCCCCCCCCGGGACGTGCTCTCCTTGAGCACAGTGCAGAGGGGCTCCGGTGCGTTCCACTGAGATCCCGGAGCCCCTCGTCATGCACCGAGGAAAGGGCCACCGGAGAGGTTTTAGCGGGTAAGAACCCCACATAACCGCCGCCTTCCCCCCAGAAGGCGGGGTATCTTTCTGAAGATTTCCTCCCCGTGAACAAAAAAAAAGGGGATAGTTCACGTTAATAGTCGAATGGTGGATTCGACACATTTCGTAGACCGTATCGCAATCCATTGACGCTTATATTTTTTTGTACATTGCACGGTTGGTTGCCGTTAAAACTATAAAATTGTTACCAGCTTAAATGATTTAAATATGAAACAATACTTATTCATCATCATATAATATTAAATTAAGAGCTACTGGATTTTCTTTAAATGTGAATTCCAATCAACGCGACCACTCGCTTTCGGTTTTTTAAACCCTAGCGGGGTAGACAAAGGCAGATTTCGACGTCCGCTTTGCACAAAGATTATTAGTTCCCATATGTACCAGGCTCACTTTACACGATAAATCTTTAGCTAGTGATTTTATGTATATAAAAAAACCAAAAAATGGCAATCTTTTGCCATAACCCGACTGGGAATCGAATTCTTTAGCCACTAGACTATCACGAGTGGTATTTACAGTTGTTAGTATTACATTGACGTAGATATCGTTCCGTGTTTACTTGAGTGCAAACAAATTGGTGCGACTGGACAATTGTTGCAGTTACAGGAACAACAGAATGATGTTTGTTTGTTGTTATGGTGGAAATGTTATCAGTTGTAACCACGAATATTGAAAACATGTTTAAGTTATTGTTAAAAATAAGTAAAAATAAGTAGTAGTAAATAGAAATAGCAGTTAAGCGGTTTTTACGATCTGACGGACGGGAATTTTAAAGAATCGGCTTTTATTGTTAGTTCAACTTGAGTATTCGCGTCTTATCGCTTACGTAATAAGAGCACACCATTATATTAATACGCTACGCTGATAAAACTCGTAGGCCTCTCGTAGAGGGTTGTATTATCGTAGAGAGGCGCCAGGGTTTTCGTGGTAATATAAAAGAACTCTCCAGTTGATTAAATTAGTATAATTGCAATTAATATTTAAATTTGTTTTAAAAATAATATTATATAAGTAAAATACAAACTATTTATTATTTTCATTAACATTTCCTTTTATCTTTCTACATTTTCGTTAGTAGTATTCCTAATAATATCACACTGATTGATACAAATGATTAGTCAACTAAATCTAGACACATTGTTGTACGGTTCTTGGTAACACTTTTTTACAAATGTGTTACTTTAAAAAAACTCTCACACGTTCGACTTACGATCTGATGGTTGCGGATTCGAATCCCATTTTGTACCGTGTTGTATGACGATGAGTTTACCACCAGGAGTAATATATAACCTAATAATCTTGGTGAAAAGTATACAACGAAAACTGTCTCTCTTTGTGTAAATAAATTAAAAATATAACCATAATAATTAAATGTAATCATTAAAACATACATGTAAAACTACATAGATGTAGATATACATGGATAGGTGCAGAAAAGTGTAACTTTAAAACTATTACTTTTTCGGGAATATATTCCAGACTGAGTGTTTCAATATAGCCTTAGTTCCAGCTACACGTACATTTGGTGGGAACGCATTCCAGTGCGTTATTGTGTTAAAGGTAGAAGAATTGTGTAAGAAATAATTGTGCAGGAATATGAAGAGCACATCTATATAGGTTGTAAGTTCGACTTTTAACTATTAAATTAAATGTAAACACTAAATTTTAAATAATAAGCCGTGGTAGCTTAGTGTCCACGCGGTCACCTCAAGTTGCGTGGTACGCTAGCAAACCGAGTTCGATCTCCGGCGCCGGCACCAATAATTTGTTGTAGCAATTTTATTTGCTGATTTAGCACGCGCTCGGCGGTGAAGAAAAACATCGTGAGGAAACCTACATGTCCTAGAATTTTTTATAAGACATGTGAAGTCTGCCAATCCACACTAGGGCCTACTCTCTTTACAGAGAAGGCCTGTGCCCAGCAGCGGGACTTTAATAAAGCTGTCACTTTAACTTTAACTAAATTTTAAACCAAAATAAATTCGGCGTATCTCAGCAAAAGATTGCAATAAATTTCGTCCACCTTATATTATTAAGGTTATTTGTTTGTCCAGCTGCCTCCTTCTCATTGTATGGGGGCAATTCATTGCCCCTTTTCCGCAATCTTTTACCTGTTTACAGCTATAAATCTTACGAGAGCTACTTCTATGTATTTGATATTTTATCTAGAGATCGAGTTTTCACTGTTACAGTTGTATGGCTACGCGTTTGTTTTATGATCTGATGGTCTACGGCTCGAATTCTAGCTTGCTTCTAGTGATGACTTACTCATTCTTCTTCGGCGCTAATGTTTTGGTGGTCTTGGATACCTTTGTGATTGATTGTCGAGTGGCAATCATGGTGTCTTTCTTTCAGTGAAGTTATTTATGGCCCTGAATCGACATAACATTGTGTTATGTCGATTCACGCGCTAAAATTTCCTATCTATTAAGATAATCACAATTAAGACTGATAAGATTCGAGAAGAACTGAAGACAGGTTCGAGCTACAAAAATACTTGTACTCCGTGGTAAAGCTACCGTTCCAATGGTTCAGTTATCTCGTGCGCTCCCGACCTGTAATGCTAATGACCTGTCAAAGCCGAGGTCGCCTCTCACCACGGGGACCCTTGAGTCAAACTATTTCTAAATAGACATTGTAGGGGCTTAGGGCCTAAAAGCTTGGCCACTTTTCAATCCAAAAAAATAATATAGGCCTTCACTGCCTAATCATTAGCGATTCGTCATAAATAAATTTTTCTTCGTTCAATAATGACTTTTATGATAGTGTGCCAGCAGTTGATATTTTATAATAGAAAATATTTTATGTCCCTTTGCGGTTTTTCCATGGGAATGGCGTTGCCAAAAAAAGTTGCGACTGTGCCGTAAATTAAAATACTTAACACGCTACAAATTTCACTTTACTTTTTGACTTTATAAATCGTACGAAAGTCTTTCTCTAGTCTTAGAGGTTATTTATACAAAAGTCCCGATAAAGTTTTAAAGTGCTTCTCACAAAACAAAAGGGTCTTATACAGTAAATATTTCGGAAAACTTTCTTTATTTTTTTATTTCTGAAAATCTATGAAAACTGATGGGAAACTAAGATTACGGCAAAACTGAAAAGTGAAATGTGTAAAAAGACTTACTGACGGTATTCTTTAGTTCATTTCATCCCGTGATATGTACTTTATTATTAACCAGCTGTGCCCGCGACTTCGCTCGCGTGGAATTATCCAAAAAAGTTATTTCGTTTATTTTGTTTTTTTTTTTAGGATTTAGGCACGAACGCGAGGCGTTGTGACAAGGACTGTTTGAGTCAGGGCGACACGAAATTTCATTGCACATTATTTTGATTTCCCAATATGTTCTAAGGTATTTAATTTTTATGGTTTACAGGGAGAATGTTCAAGCCAACTAACATATTTAAAATAATAAGGAATAATACTGTTTTTGTATAATTGGTTTTCCAATTACCGCTTTATAATTGCCCAATTTTTAGAGTGTTAACATGGATATAGTATGATATCCTTATGAGAAAGAGATATACCATCGGACTTTTCTGTAGACCTATAAGATACTCAATTACACTATACATTATATTGTTATATCTCAAAGGGTTTAGGCAGCGTATCTGGGGATTTAGTATGTTTTCATAACCCTTTAAAATAAGGTAGGCAACGAATAAAATCGTTTATATTGGTAACTTCATAAGGTGAACTAAATTCTCATGCGATCTTTCGTTAAGCAACCAGTAACTCGGTCTGTCGTAGAATAATAAAAAGTGTTACAATCATTGAAATCATTTATTTCTCCTATTTACAATTTGTTATCACAAACCCGCAGCCCTAATTGACTATGGTACGTATACATTAGGTGTAATAAATTACTTAAATATAATAACTCCATAAAGTATTTACAGGTACATATGTTAAAACTTTGGCATGTAATAATAAAAAGAACAAAATATTCGTTTCATATTTCGTTTGCATTGAAAGTAGGTCTATCGCCGCGTTCGGGAGGAACTTGATAGTAAACAATTCAATAATCCGTTGTATACAATCAAAAAAACGAGTTGTTTGATGTGTTGTTGACGAATGGTACGTGATCGGTGAAGTACCACGACCGCGCAGTATACCGAGGTATAGTTGAGATATATTATAAGCCTGGTGGCCGAGGTGCCGGCCTCATCATCATCATTAGCCATCCTTAGCCAGCCTCATCATCATTAGCCATTAGCTATTCCACTCCGCGTTTGCTTCTCTCCAGTCTCCAATCAGGAGCTCATTTCATCCAACGGTTATCGTTATATAACATAGTTTAACCAGATAAACTTACAACATAAATAATAGCAAACAAAAAACGAATCTATTTACAATAATACAAACTAAAAAAAGAAATATTTACAATATAATAGGTATTTTACAAAATACTATATGCTGCTACTTTGGCAACATCACATCTTCCAGAATCTTCTGGCTAGAGGCTGGAGCGGCCGCTCCAACTGCAGAAAACCACAAGCGGCGTAAATATAGTAACCTGGATAGAGGTTTCATATTTGAGCCGTTTGGGGTAGAAACTTTGGGTCCGCGGGATCCTAGTGCACACTACCTTTTTAATGTGATAGCTAAGAAGTTGGTCGATACATCTAGTGACCAGAGGGCTGGCTTATACCTTGCACAGAGGCTAAGCATTGCCATACAACGTGGCAATGCTTCCAGCCTTCTGGGCATGCTGCCAATCGACGACGGTTTGTCACAGTTACATTTTTTGTAAATATTTTGTAAAAAAAACTATTTTGTTATTACAAACAAATTATTTTGTTTTATACAACGGAGTAGAAAATAATCTATTAAACTTACAACAAGCTTAAATTAACGAGGGCTTACTTAAATAAACAATGTATTCAAAACGTGGGAATGTTTTATAATGTAAAGCGTCCATTCAACCGCATCATTTCAACTTTTCAGAAAATGAAGAATATATTTTACATTCTGAAAAGTTGAAATTTCGTGTGTTGAAAATACCTTTGCATTTGTGTACCGAAATCGACAGTGTAAATGTTTATTTTAGGTGATACATGTCGACATGATGTGGAAAGGAAAATCAAACAAAACTATAAGGTCACTGCCCTCGTAATGGAATCTTTCCGACTCGTGTTACGATTTTATAGAGGTAATGATTCTAGATAGTTATATTTCAGTCTAATGAGAACAGACACCTTATAGGCTAAGCCATCCTAAGCTTCAATTCGCCTTCCATCAAGGGAGATAGATGCCAAATGTGATCCTATTATGTATAAAAAAATTACTGATAAGTATGTAAACATAACACACTGTATAACAGACAGGACGTTTTAGTAATTAATTTATTTTTATTTTTTTTTAAAAGAAACCTAGCAATATTTTTTTAGAAATATTACTAACATTCTTGTTAACCATTCCAAATAAGCTTAAGCTTGTGCTAGGACCATGGTTCACGTCAGTTGTCGAATGGTGGACTCGAACATACGCACACGACGCAGACCTTTACCTAAGCCATTAAGCTATTGACACTTCAAGTTCAAAAAATCACAAAATTGCAGTGTATATTTGAATTTTAGGCACTATACGCATACATACAGATTGTTTTGGGCGATTGTGATCTTTACACAATTCAATCCAGAATATTCTTCACAGTGTACACATAATCACTAAGGTACAGACCATGTGATTTTACAAGTATAATATGAAATAAGTATGTATGAAAGGAAAATATTTTTCGGCACGTAAATAAAGAAAGCACTCACGATATTGATTCAGAGGCACCCACTTTTGCGACGTACATTTTTATCGTCTCTCTTTCCTCATCCATCTTTCATCCACGCCCAACCCACTGACGCATACCTTTCTCTATTCTGGTCATACATCCTCTTTCAATCCATACAATTCATTAATACTCATCAGTTAAATCTATAATGATACTAAAATATATTTCTCTAAAACTTTAGCGTTTACTTCGTCGGCATTTTTTAAACGTAAGCCTCCAAAATGCGAGCCTGAAATCTGGCGAATAAAACGCATAAATAAATGGATTGATCGCCGAATTGAACCAACCTAACCAAGTCAGTATGTACATTAACACTGGATTAACATATTGAATAGAAATGAATGGGGTGAGAAGGTAGTACAAGAAAAATGGTAACCAGCATGCCACAAAACCACCAACGACAAGACTTAAAGTTTGAGCCGTCTTTGTCTCTCTTCTTAGAGAAGAAACTCTATTATTCTCAATATGCTCCTTCATAGAATGAGTTCTATGTCGCGCAGTATTCTTATACTTAAAGTTAGCCTTAAAAGTGACTTCGTTATAAAATCTAGACTCCCTTTCTTTGCTTATCCTATAGTTCTTTGGTTGTCTGCCCTTCTTTGCCGCGTTGAAGCAACAAGGGCATTTCGGGTCACCTTGAGAGGAACATTCGCTCTGCTGCGTTGAATTCCGCGATGGCTGCTTCGATACACTTTGTCTCAGGGATAACTTATCTGATCCGGAATCCGACTCAGACTTTATGCAAGATAATTTTCCTCTCTGGAATAAATATCAAAATAATTAATTAACGCTAACAGTTAAATTGAGAGGATTGTTTTAAATAAAACTCGATTCGCATAACGCTTTCGTTACGATGGCGGGACGGTTGATAGGGAGATATAAGTTAGTAAAGATAGAGATAGTTACGTTTTGTATATTACTGTAGGAGCAAGAGAGAACAGTGAGCGCACACATTTTAATTTCTCTCTTCTAGTATTTATTATACTTTGTGTATAAATCATACGTATATACCTAAATATATATAATGAGGTGGTCTTAAATACGCGTTTTTTTCTAGTTAATGACTAAACTCAAAAATAAATGACATCATGCATACGAACGGAATAGAAGTTACCTTACTACATTTTGTATTAGTGCTGGATAACTGTTGATGTCGTCTTGCTACCACACAAGATATTCTTGCATAAACGTAAACCATAACCGCCATGGGCAAAAAGAAGGAGCCCATAGCTGAGAAAACAACATATCCTGGATTCTGATTATAACGGCACACGCCCCCTTGATTATGATCTGGTTCATACCTGTTAATGATAAAATTGATATAACAAGCGTCATATGGTAGGGTTAGGAATATTGACCATGATATTACGTACCATCCAAACATGGGTGGACACGTGATCGCACCAGCTGAGATCCATACAAAAAATATCATAGTAAGCGCCAATTTTTTAGATCTTCGTCTCCTGGAATACGTCAAGGGTCGCGTTACCGCCAAATATCGATCGACGCTGATCGCGCAAAGAGACAAGATTGATGCAGTACACAGCAATATGTCTAGACTTATCCAAATGTCGCATAGAATCCAACCGAGCTCCCATTTACCTAGGATGAGAAAAGAAATGGGTACATTTATCTAATCACCAGAGATTCTGTAAGAATATGAAAGGCAACAGGAATCCATGGGGCTATTTTCCCAAGAAATCTATATATGAAATAAGCACAAAGAACTTGTTGCGAAGTCAAAAGTCAAGCATGTGAATCCACACGGTCAGACCACGCGTGCTCTCCAGCGTTTCGTCCCATTTAATTGCTAGGTTGGTAGGGTCATGGGAGATGATAGGTTTTAATTTACTTGTGATAGCAAGTAGCCATCATCGAGCCAACGATCGCCAAGATCTTATTTACATAACGTATTTATTGCAGAACAACAAGTTGAAGTACTAGAATAGTCTGCAAATGGGAAGGAGAATCGATAACTTTAAGAGGAGAAAAGTTTTCCCGTGGCTTGGCTATTCCAAAATCGTAACGTAGAACGATCTCAACGAGTTCGAGATACGAATACTTTAATACTTGGAAAGTATTTTGTGCAGTTTTATTGGTATTGTATTTCATAGCAATCTATAACCAATAGAAGCCTGAGTATTCAAATTTGCTACTCGACTAGTGGACGTGAAAATATCAAACATCTATATGGAATTGAGACATTATTTATTAATTAAGACATAATTGAAATATTAAGAAAACGAATGCACACGGGCAGATATATGAAGTAAATTGACAGAACTATTATTTAAAAGGTAAATAAATGCAGGTTGCCCAGTAATCTAATACCTGGAATCTATAACAAGATCGTAATTTGCACATGCTTGACTTGGAGAGTACGCTGATGAAAGCGTTACGAAAAATGTAATCGTGAAAGGTGAAGTTGAGAGGGAGATGTTAGTGAAGATAGAGAGAGTTACGTGTCGATATCACTGTAGGAGCAAGAAAGAAAGGTGCGCGCACATATTTTATTTCTCCCTGTCTCTTAGCCAGTTTTGTTTCATTTACCTAAGACACAGTGTAGGTCTAGTGTCTGTATCACAATGTAGGAGCAAGAAAAAGCGCGCACTCTTTTTCCTTTTTTCTTGAACAGTCGTGTAAATAATATATTTTGTTTAGATATTATACATATAGATGGAGCTAAAGAGAATTTCTTCAGTAGTGTGGTCTAATGCATACTCCTTTGTTTAACACACTTACCACTTATATGAACAGCAATAGCTGGCGGCATTACAAATATACCAACAAGAAGATCGGCAACTGCCAAGCTGGTCACAAAACAATTAGTAACTGTCCTTAATCTCTTCGTTGTAACCACTGCAGATATTATTAAAGTATTACCTATAACTGTGACTACTATTAGTAGAAATAATATTATGACTACAGCTATTTCAACATTGTCATATTGATTCTCACTACACACTCCATTAAAGTCTGTTAAGTTCGTATAATTACTATAGTTGCAAACTTTTTGGTTAACCGATTTACTCGAATTTATTGTTGTGACTATTTGATAGATATTTCTTGTTGCATTGTAATTTTCTTCTCCTGTGTTTTCTAAATAGATTTCTGTTTCTACTTGCTGACTCTCGTTCCATTTTATGATATTTTTTATAAGTTCCAGATCTGATACGGATATCATATGTCTACTTTCTTCTATCCGCTGATTGTTTGCAGCAAATCATTATCTGAAACAATTGTTTGAGTTTAAGAATTTTTATTAATCATAGGAATAAATTTGCCGAAACCGAACGAAGCGCTTTGCTTCGTTTTTCATTATTGATACAGCAAAGGATTGGAATAGTTTGCCAGCATCTGTCTTTCCCACCGATTACAATGTGGGTATTTTCAAGAGTAGAGTAGGCATTTGCTAAGCTAGTACGCCTTGTAATCTAGGACGCGTTTCCACATAACATCAGGAGACATTGTATTAAGTACTTTGCCTTAGGCTTTGAAAGAATAAAATGCTTCCTTAAAGTTTAATAAAAAGAAACCAAACTGACAACAAAAACAGGATGGGAAAGAATCGAATTATGTCACTGGAGTTACATCATTTATTAAATTTTCGTGGTATAAGGGTGAAAGTTACTAGTAAATTTTAAAACATAAAGTGCTAGTAATGCTCAGTTCTAGCAGGTGATTCCAATTTATTATTCCATACACGCTCATATCGTAAACGTGAATTGAAGTCATGCCTCTATATGAAAATTGTCTCACTAAACGTGAAATTGTTGTTTGGTTTTTGTGTTCAGTCTATAAAGGTAGATTAAAATAGGCCGGTTACAAATATTTTCATTATAAATGCTTGCATACTGAAAAATAGAGGAAGATACTTATTATATTTGCTAAGGTGTCTATTGCGTATTATTTTTGAAATCAGCGTCATTATGAATCAATCATAATGGAGCGATGTGGTAGCTCAGCGAACTTAGTGGCTGGAATCCTCGATAGTGAAAAGGTAACTTAAGTACCGCGTGATGGTCTAAGGATCCAGCTACCAATTAGAGTTGCCTCAAGTGACATAGCTACCCGAGTTCCATTCCCGGTGTAGTCATCACAATTTATTGTTGCATTTTTATGTGCTGATTTACCACGCGCTCGGCGGTGAAGGAAAACATCTTACATGTCTTAGAATTTTTCATTTTTCTAAAACATGTGAAGTCTGCCAATCCGCAATATAGTCTCTTTACAGAGAAGCCCTGTGCCCAGCAGTGGGGTATATATTAAGAACAATATTCTATATTTTCCATATATGCCACAGGCGCTGGTGCCACTCAAGCAGTAATAATCAAAATGACGACTACCGTACTAGCATAACATGTAGTATAAATAAATAGATGAATAAATCAACAACCGGTAAATACACTCTACTGCTTTTAAAATTCAAATTGTCCTAAATATCACTATATATCTAAATATCCCGACAACTGTACACCGCCAGCTGTGTCTATTATACGGATGACTGTGATGACGCCACAGGAAGACTGATGACAAGGGCAATGGCCGCATCAAGGGAGAGGATAGTGGACTACAACCATGGCCATAAGAAGCAGGGACCCAGCGGTCGCGGAGAAGCTAATAGCAATGCAGCGGGGCGTCTGCGACGCGTGAACTGCAGCGATATATAAAAAAGGAAAATAGTAACTGTAGAAGTGGCACTTTTTTAATAAATGCAGAGTGAACAATTTAAGTGTATTGGAAAAGAGCACGGACACAGGTCTGTGGTTGCGATCTAACAACAATAAAAACAAAAAAAAATCAAATTGTACCTAAGGTAAGTACAATTTGATACTTTTTTTTTTTTTGTTTACGAGGAGGAAATCTTCAAAAAGATACCCCGCCTTCTGGGGGGAAGGCGGCGGTTATGTGGGGTTTTTACCCACTAAAACCTCCCCGCACCGGAGCCCCTCTGCACTGTGGTCAAGAAGAGCACGTCCCGAGGGGGGAGGTTACTCCCTCCCCCCCTCTGCCCTCGCAGTGCAAGGCGACACGGGCCAGCCGATGTCGCCTTCTTCCCGGGTCGACCTTGGCGGAAGACAAAGGCCCCCACCCTTGTCGCCCAGTGAACCCGAGGCCCCTTTTAGTCGCCTTTTACTACAGGCAGGGGATACCGTAGTCTTATTCTTTAGAGCCGAGAACTACAGGACTGACAATTTGATACTTAACCATTTTACTACAGTCGGATTGTATATATTAGCGCACTCAATTTCCTAACAAGTCACTCATAAAACAATGTGCTATTACCTGCCTATATAATTTCAGTTATTTTCTTTGATTGATTAAAGAAATTTACCTTAATGCGAAATTGTAGCTACGCCCTAGTAACGAGCTCTATCCCGCATACGCAACCAGCTTTTGTGGATTAACCTTTGTTAATTTCAAAATGAAGGCACATTTTCCCGCGCAATGTGCTTAAATGGAAATTTACTAGTCACGCAATAGGCCAATCAGAGAACTTCGACGGAATCACTCCACTCGTCTTTAACTTTCGTTAAGTTAAAGTATATTTACAAGTAAAAACAAAAATCGACTTCAAATCGAACTAACCGTTAAACGTGGCGACCGAACTATATAAGGAATAATTAGAATTAGGTAGAAGTAAGTTTTTAGTGTTTTAATAAAATTGTTGCTACTCGAGTACTACTGGGTGTAGAAGGTTGATTTTTTGACTGTCTATGACCCCTCACCGGGGGGACCCTTATGTCTACTATGTACTAGCGATAAAGGTTCAGGCTAAATCTTCCCGAAGTGGCATGTAAGTTAGTTTAGCTTAGATTGTCCCAATAGATTTTTGTTAATAAAATAGCTACCGACCGAGTCGTGGTTCGGCCCTCTCGCGCCCTCGGATCGGACTGCTAACGCGTAATAATGGTAACCGTCAAGCCGAGGTTACCCCTCACCGGGGACCCTTGTATCGAGTTACCACCTAATAGAGGTTCAGGATAAGCGATTTAAGAGCTGCCACCTCTCAAATCCGGTGACTTCTAAAGGTTCGGTTTACTGCTAAAGGCCAGCTTCTCTGGCCAATCTGTGTAGTTCGTCATAAAAAAACACTGTCTCCTTATATAATGGCTTTTCCCCAGGTGCGAGGTTATCGTTACATTCTGAGATTGAAGCGTCAATAGCCTAATGGTTTAGGGTACGGCCTGCGAATCGTAAGGTCGTGGGTTCGAATCCACCATTCGACTATTGCCGTGAACCATGTCCTAGCACAAGCTTAAGCTTAGTTGGAATGGTTAACAAGATTGTTAGTAATATTTATGAAAAAAATAAAAGAAATATTGCTAGCTTTCTTTTAAAAAAAAATTATATAAATATACATGACAATGCTTCGGCACGTACGAACTCAATGCAATGAAATGTTTCAAAGAAGAAAAATCACTTCCACGTGAAGGCGTAGCGGAATCTAATTTGCAGTATCTTCAATTTTCTCTGAATCAAATAAATAAACGAATTTTCGTATTTTATCACTTCAGATAAGCTAACATAGTACGTCGCCCTAATATGACCACTCTCTGAATAATTTATGAAGCTTTTATTTCAATTTTATTGCAGATTCTCTCAATAATGATTGCTACAATAAAAATTAATTTCAGTCCATTTGGATCTTAGATTTAATTTGTAGTCGTAAGATAGAACATATCGTGATCTAAATATTTGTATCAAACAAAGAAAAATCCTATATAACTTAGTTTCTTTTGGGGCATTGTTGAGGCGTACTCTAGCCGGAAACGCCATAAAACGTCCGTAACGTTAAATAAAAGCGTAAGATTTTTTTTTGATTAAGCATGTGAACTATATGCTGAATGCTCTCTGATCACAGGTGGTGCTTTGACGAATTATTAATAAGTATTAATTCATTATTTATGTTAGGTTCTTTGGTATTTCTTAAATAATTTTATGTACTTTAGTAAAAACTAATCAGCATATTTAAAAAAAAGGGTGTGTCTTAGCTCACACAACAACCAAAAAACAAAACTTTTCTAGCTTTATCTATATGTATATATATATATATATATGCCTATATAGGTATCATATATACAAATATACAGCGATAACGATACATACCATAAGCCTACACCTATGCGAAACATTGTGCTCGCCCCTAACACTCTTCACTAACTAATATCTCCCTCTCAACTTTCCGACGCCTCTCCCGATCACGCTTTTCGCAACGCATTCACCAACTTACCTTCCAAATTAAGCGTACGTAAAGAAGTTTTTACGTACGCTTAACTTGGTAGGTACGTAAAGCGAATTATTAGAATAAAATATATATTCTGTAAAGCACTGGTATTATGTATGAAAGTCGTGTTAAAGATAAAGTTACAGCCTTTATATATATATAATATACATGTCCCACTGCTGGGCAGATGTCTTCTCTGTAAAGAGAGTATAAGAGATAGTCCACCACGCAGCCCTAGTGCGGATTGGTAAACTCCATATGTCTCAGAAAAAGTTCTAAGACATGAAGATTTCCTCACGATGTTTTCCTTCACCGCCGAGCACGTGGTAAATCAGCACATAAAATTATAACAACAAATTTATTGGTGCCAGCACCGGGGATCGAACTTAGGTTGCTAGCGTACGCAAAATAAGCTAACTTTTTTTTTTGGTAACAGGGAGGAAATCTTCAAAAAGATACCCCGCCTTCTGAGGGGAAGGCGGCGGTTATGTGGGCTTTTTACCCACTAAAACCTCCCCGTTGGCCCTTTCCTCGGTGCAACGCATCGGAGCCCCTCTGCACTGTGCTCAAGGAGAGCACGTCCCGGGTCCATCTTAGTGGACGACAAAGGCCCCAACCCTTGTCGCCCAGTGAACCCGAGGCCCCTTTTAGTCGCCTTCTACGACAGGCAGGGGATACCGTAGTCTTATTCTTGAGAGCCCAAAACTACAGGGCTGAAAATAAGCTAACTTGAGTCAACCGTCCCGACACTGAGCTACCACGGCTCTTGTATTATACACTTATTTTGCGGGTACATTGCTTAAAGTATAACAAAAAGCCACACTGATTAAATTATACAGCGGCTATGTAATATCGGGCAATGTCGTATCACCCTCTAATTCCGAGTAAGCGCCAATCTTTGAACTGGGGGATAAAATCTTTTTATCCTCGCCTAACGACGTTGAGGATGATAATGCAGTAAAAATCCTTAGAAGCCTTTTTGTATCTACCCCACTTAAATTGAAGAAGAAAAAAGTTATTACTAAATTCAGTATCCGTGTTGCCTTTGATCTAAACTCCTTGTTTCGTTGGAGCCATTGATCTGTTCCGTTCAACGGACGCTTTCATGTTGAGATGACAGCAAGTCAGATACCATTCCATTCTCCGTTACAATTATTTCTTGGCGTTTTTTTTTGTTAAGGCTCATGTTTTGCCTTTTAAATTTTTGTAAACACCGTTCTTTTTTCATTAAATATAATACATTCTATCCCCTCCATTCCTTATATACAATAATTTATACATGTAATGTAGCGGGTTTTAATGTGCGCACAGCGAAAAAAACTTTTACGAAAATCCAAGCAGTCGCTGTGATTGCGAATCTATGACGTATTATACGTAAATACATTAAAATATAAACAGTCACGCCCGTCACCCAAAGGGATAGGTAGAAATCGCTGATTTCCACTCACATCACTACTATTCACTTTGAGAAAAAAACTCTAATCAGGCTTAATTACAAAATGCCTAATAATTGTTTTTTTACTGGTTCTAAATTTCATTTCATTTTTTTCAAAACGAACACAACAGACAAAAATGAATGGGGTATTGTTTTTAATTAATTTTATGTTAATGTTAAGGAAAGAACTTAGGTTTTTTTCTGTTTCTTTGAAATAAGTTCCTACTTGTTATGCATGGTTGGAGAGCTAAGAAAACGGTGTTTTTAAAATAATCTGCCAGACAAGTTTCACAGAGTTTAAGTAGTTAAATATATATATATAAATCTCAAAAAAATATTGAAATAATATTACACTTGCATAGATAATTGTTGTTTTAATATTTACATTAGAGTGCCATTCAAATATCCAAGGAGTCGTTGTTGTAGGATTTTTGATGTGCCGCAATCTAAGACCAACCTTCTGTCACACTCGCCCTTGCCAAGGATTTCCGCTACATATAACCTTCTTAACACTAAGTCAGACAGACATTTTTTCTAATTCACGCAAGGTCTTCCGCACCTTAGTGTTAAAAATTGTGCAGTGATTTTGGCTAATTTAATTAATTTAGTAGTTATATTCCTATTACTTTATCATTTAATAAAATATTTTTGTAAGTATTAATAATAAAATCGTTACGTTTCTTTATAGCGAATGTTGTGTACACCTGTAATTGGCATACACAACAGGACTTAGTTTGTAAACTTGATTATTACAACAATGTATGCTTGTGTTATGCTGTTGGTGTATCTTATTAAATAAATAAATAAATAAATATTGATAATAACAAGTGTTTGATCGATTTTAAAATAAGAAGAAAAAATAAGATGAAGCAAAGCAATCAAATTTTAGTTAATGGATTTGTTCTATTTATAAGTATTGTATTTGTAATGAATGTAGGAATTGTTACGAATTTAATTTTAAAATTAGAAGAAAGCCGTAGAAAAAAAAGAAATATTGCCAACTTTCTTCTTTAAAAAAAATGGGTGACAATAGTACACATTCAATCGGGTAAATGGCCGTCAAACATTACAAGTTTTTCCGAGTCTTTATTGTGTTAGGAATGACAGTTATTTCTTTGCAATGATACAGGAAAATAATTTTCGTAAATGTCAATTATGAGTCTTCTCTGAAACCGATAGGAAGATGAGTGACGTAGACATTATTATAAATCTGTACCCATCAATCTGTATTTCTTCCTTGACGTAACTAGCTACGAAATGCTTTTAAACCCCAGTCCTTTTTAATTTTTAGTGGTAAACAGAGATCAATATTCAACAAGCTTATTAATTTGATAAGGCACTCAGGGAGCGAGAAACGCCACGTACTGGGCACTAACTTTATCAAGTAATCTTCTTATACGTTAAGAACCGTGGTAGCTCAACTACGGTAGCAATCCGAGTTTGATTCCGCGGTGCCAGTACCAATAAATTTTATTCCAATTTATGTGCCGTTGTACCACGTGCTTGGCAGTTAAGGAAAACATCGTGAGGAAATCTTCATGTCTTAGAACTTTTTTCTAAGACATATGAAGTCTGCCAATCCGCACTAGGGCTGCATGGCGGACTATGCCCTTATACTATCTTCACAGAGAAGGCCTGCGCCCAACAATGCGACATATATATTATATAATAGGTTGTCAAATATCTCCCTTCCGCCTTTTGTCTCATGCGGCACCCAAACATCAAGCTTTTTTTTGTATCCAGCCTTCTGCAGATGGTTTAAAATGGTTTGGTGACTAACTCCCATCTCCTGGGCGATGTCACTAGATGCCACATGCCGGTCTAACTCGATGTAGTCCATGATTTGATCGGTATTTGTCGTCACAGGTCTTCCGCCGGCTGGCTTATCCATGGTGTCGTTTTCACCGGCTCTGAACCGTCGAAACCATTCCTCCGTGGTTCGAAGTGATAGAGTACCATCCCCCAAAACACCATTAATCTCACGGAACGTTTCTCTAGCGGATTTGCCTTTAACGAAGGAAAACTTTAAAATAGCGCGAATTTCGGCGTTAGTAAACTCCATGTTTACACGTCTATAACTGTTGAACGCAATATCCAAACTAATTATGCATAGCGTCGCTTTGTAGGTTATGTCAAGACCTTTCAAATTATGTATAGTATTGCTAGATACGAGCTCTGTAGCGCTTTGTACATAGCCCCGAAATTCAAAAGACAAAAAGGCGGAAGGGAGATATTTGACAACCTATTATATTACAGGCTGTAACTAGAAAGACTATACTCACCGATACAAGCTGGCCGGGATATCACAAAATTGTAAAGTCGTTATATCATCGTTTTAATACCTTAATTGTGATTACAAAATTCCCTCCCAAACAAACACCTTGATAAACGGAATTTCTAAAAGTACGCAACGCAAAATGTTAATCTTGTTGTCTGTCAGTATAAGTAATGGATTGTGCGAAAATAAGGTTATGCAACTGTTGTAGCGGCTGTTTTCTTAGATTACAATACATTTTCCCTCTCGGTCCAATTGCTAAAAATGCTTTTGTTAAATTCACTAAATTCTTTAAAAAAGCTTTCGCTGTACGTGTTACCAAGCTATTTAGGTTAGCTTATTAGTTTTCATTTGTGACAAGCTGTGAGCCCATCGCCAAATAGTAGGCACAAACTTTTAGCAATACCGAAAAAATAACGGCAAATCACAGGTACAAGCCAAAATTTGATCTGAATTGATTGAAACGTCAATAGTCTAATGGTATAATACTAACTTTACTAACTAGTCTAATTCTATATTATATTTTACCTAGTGGTTTTGATCGTTTCGTAAGATAAAACTAACTATTAATAGATATCACTACACATAAACACGCTCACACACACAAAACGATTAAACTAATTTTTTTTAAAGAAAGCTAGCAATATTTCTTTTTTTTTTCAGAAATATTACTAACAATCTTGTTAACCATTCCTAACTAAGCTTAAGCTTGTGCTAGGACATAGTTCACGGCAATAGTCAAATGGTGGATTCGACCTTACGATTCGCAGACCGCACCCTAAACCATTTAATTTTTAAGTTTAAACAGATCTATATAACCAATTACATTAGAAGTTTTTAATTGTACTAAATTTGTATTTGTATTTTACTGTTTGGAGATGGGCGTTAATAGCTGCGACACAGTTTTTACTACTGCGGCTATTATAGAACTGGTTTGTACATGAATTTTTGATTTGAAATAAAAAAAATATCGAAATCGATAAATTGTAAGCTTTACTATTCTGTAAACTTTTTGAAAACGCTTTTATTGGAGATATTTTCATAATGAAAACGGTTAAGAGTACTCATACTTTTTTTTGGTGGTTTAATTAAACTTTCAACAAGAAAACTTACTAAACTTACTAAAACCCCCCGGTAGCCCTAGTTTGGTGCATGGCAAGTCGCTCCGGGACCTCCAGTGAACCACACCAGAGGCCCTGTGTTCTGTTACCTACCGTAAAAAGCACCCTTAACCTACCATTATATGTGGCGATTAATGGTTGCTTTTGTCGAGCCTACACATGGCGGACCTAGCGTAGCTGGCCGCGACTGCTTTACCGGATTGAGAGGTGGCTAAAGCTCTCGTGTGGTTGATAAATCGACACAAGGGTCCAATGGCCTGACTTCTGGGTCTACTTTTACGGCGCCAAGAGCTCCACCCTTGCCGCCCATGAACCCGACCCTTCTACGATAAGCATTACATAATCTAGGAATTAGGCCGATCAAGGGAAATCTAGCTTAGGCCGTCACTGTATTTTCCATAACATTCCGACCCGCGGAGACCAACAGATACGACGATCTAACCAAACCATGCGTTTCCAAACCTGCATGCATAATGCTAAGCTATAAAAACCTATGCAAATTAACTCGTATAGAAATAATTTTTGAATAGAGCTCTAACAAAAGTGCTTTTCATTCGTCCAATTAGTGAAAACACTAGTCTGGGAACTATGTAAAGTGCTGTTGAGAAATACAACTGTTACTATTCAAAATGAAATATCTGCCGGCCAGACTAGATCTATGTTTATGATGAAAACATGTGAAATTGTATGTTTGTTAATATGTTGAGGTTAATTAAACATTAAAATTTCATTCCTGTATTATTTCAGGTTAATAACCGTAAAATATAGATAGATGGAAAGACATATAGATAGATACTTACATAGATATACATATTATTAAATTCTCTATTGCACCAAAATACATGTTCAAGAGGCCGTGGTAGCTCAGTGTCTGGTCGGTTGCCTCAAGTTGCATAGTACGCTAGCAACCCGAGGTCGATCCCCGGTGCCAGCACCAATGAATTTGTTGTTGCAATTTTTTGTGCTAATTTATCATGCGCTCGGCAGTGAAAACATCGTTAGGATTTTCTTAGAAAATTTTTCTTAGGTGAAGTCTACCAATCCGTACTAATGTGCGTGGCGGACTATGCCCTTATACTCTCTCTACAGAGAAGGCCGACAGTGGGACATATATATAAAGGTTGTAACTTTAACTTAATATGTATAAAGGCGAACTTAATGCTATATAGCATTTTCTTCCAGCTAACCTTTGGTGATTATAGCTGACTAAGAGGAGTGCCGCTAATGATACTGTTAATGCACTAACGACGATATTATTTGGCACTGTGTATTTTTGAAATAAAACAACGTGTGGTTCTTAAGACGGTTTACTTTCGACTTATTTCTCGCGCACAACTGTCAAACGTCAGTCATATGACTTGACAGATACCGTTATAAGAATCATATATTCTAAAATATTTTTCACTTTTCTTTTTACAAAAATATACGGTGAAACGGGTTTTATACTGTCCATGACTTCCGTGCCTCACAGTTTAGGAATTCATTTCATTTCGTTCATCTACAATGACTTGTATTTCTAGATAAGCTGTTACACTAGAGAGCTGCTGTAAATTCGTGTCTATGCGGTCGCCTCAGGCTATAGCAACCCCAGTTCGATCCCAGATACATGTGTCAATGGGATTGTTTGCTGATTTTTTATGTTTTGATTTATATCAGGCTCGGCGGAAAGGTGGAAACCCTGCATGGGCTAGTGAATTGTCTACGACCTACCCTACTCTTATACTCTGTTCACAACCATGGGACATTTATGTATGTATGTCTTTTTTTTTTAAAGAAAGCTGGCAATATTTTTTTTTCAGAAAATATTACTAACATTCCAAGCATTCCAACAAAGCTAAAGCTTGTGCTAGGAGATGGTTCAAGTCAACAGTCGAATGGGGCATTCGAACCTGTCCTAGGTCCTTACGATTCTCAAACTATACCCTAAACCATTAGGCTATTTTAGATTAAACTTGTCTTATAAATTGATAATAGCGGGTGGCTTTCACTGAAAATGTAGCGTTACGGTCGTGTCACACTACGCTTGAGCCGAGAGTGACCGATCATTCACGATCAATGTACTGCGT
Organism: Meandrusa payeni; assembly: GCA_029286785.1. Taxonomy (NCBI): domain Eukaryota; kingdom Metazoa; phylum Arthropoda; class Insecta; order Lepidoptera; family Papilionidae; genus Meandrusa; species Meandrusa payeni. The sequence goes on from JAGSMX010000023.1 coordinate 7,318,945, forward strand.
GTCTGAATGTGTGTGAGCGAGAGCGCGGAGAAATAAAATGACCGAACAAGTAAGATTTAATAAGAAATAATTTATAAATAAGAAAGAAAATGCAGTGAGCCGTGGTAGCTCAGTGTCCGGGCGGTTGGCTCAAGTTGCGTAGTACGCTACCAACCCGAGTTCGATCCCCGGTGCCGGCACCAATAAATTTGTTGTTGCAATTTTATGTGCTGATTAACCACGCGCTCGGCGGTGAAGGAAAACATCGTGAGGAAACCTACATGTCTTAGAAAATTTTTCTACGACATGTGAAGTCTGCCAATCCGCATTAGGGCCGCGTGGCAGACTATGCCCTTATACTCTCTTTACAGAGAAGGCCTCTGCCCAGCAGTGGGACATATATATTATATATATAAAGGCTGTAACTTTTTTTTTTCTTTTTTAAGAAAATGCGACCAGATCTACTCGATCGTGCGAAATAATATAAATTAGAAATAATAAAATAAATCAAAATTAAAAACATAAATAAATTGTATATTATTAGTCCGTGCTAAGTGCTCATTGTTCTAGGATTCGATGTCACGAATTTAACGCCTTGCGCTCAGACATTTCGTCGTCCATCATTGTTCCTACTGCCTGTTTACTAACTTGTCCAGGAACTCTCCGCTGTCGCGAGCGGTTGGGTTTGTTAATACCATCTCCCTGCACATTGATATATTTTGTTGCACACACTCTGTGTTTATCGAAGCTGCCTACAAATGCGTAGAAGGTGTTTGACTCTATTATATTTATATATTATTGTCAATACATAAAGCAGCTTTTTGTTTGTTTTAATTTTAATAATATATATTTAACTAAGTTTTTATAACATCATATTGGTATTATCTGTAACGGTGTTATAATTTTTGTTGATCATTTAAATCATAAACAAAAAAATTTTTGCTTACTTGCTCCCGTTATTTTGTCTTCACACCATCGCGTGGTATCTGATATCTGGTATCTGATAACCGCTTTACTGTACTCTTTTAAATTAATATATAGGCTGTTACTTTTAGTTATTTGTAACAGTTGGTCATTTTAACGATTCGATTTCTGTTATTATGTAGTATTAAAACATTTATTTGTAATTTCTTTCTTATTTACTTTCGGTGTACAATAAAGCTATTTCTATCTACAAATAAGTTATTAAAAAAGATATAAAAAATAGATTTCAAAGAGAAAACAATCCGCTGCAATGACAGGCTTTGACAACAATGGAAAATAGGCAAGGTCGGTCAATGAATCCGGAAGAAAACCTTTTTGGACCGTAACTTATAAGTTTAATAGCCCGAAACGGAGAGAAAGATGTGATAAAAAAATATTCTTTCAACTTTCTTTTATACAAGTATACTTACGAGCAAAAATAATCACCGACTTCAAATCGAACCAAACGTTAAACGATATTACGCGTTAATATATTTCCCTATTTTAATTTCATCCAAGATTCATCCCTTATTAAATAGTAAGGATTAATCGGATTTTTTTTTTCAAGTACATCGTTTCCAATAAAAAATGAAATCAGCAGGTTGGCGTGTTATTGATTAATTCGTTCATTTGTGGCACACATACTTAATGCAAAATTAATAATTATACGGTTTTCTCGTGGATTCTTTGGAAGCTTTCAAATTTAACTCCGCCTTTTTTGAAGTCGGTTGAAATATATAAAAAACAAGCAATGCTTTTAGCCCTATTTGAATGCTTAGCGGTAGTTTTTATAACTGCATGTGCATTTATGTTTGAAAGAGTGGATGTAGCGACTCAATTTATTATCTGTGTGCACATGTTGTTTACAATGTATGGAACGCTACTCGTATCTCTTGTCCTGAAGTAAGCTCAACGTCTTTTTTTTTTGTTCACGCGGGGGAATCTCTTTATAGACCATTCTCCGGTACCCTGGGTGGGCCCGGAGGGATGTGCGGGACTCGGCCTGGGCAGCCCCTACCCACTAAACCTTCCGCGAATGCCATCAGCCGTTATGAGCGGGGTGCCCCGGATCCGTCAGCGACAGGACACCCCAACGACCGGCCGGTCCCGGCAAAGACCGGACTTCAACCTCAAGCTCAACGTCTTCATTTATAGTAGCGTATTATATAAAATAAATGCATCCCAGCGACAGTTATATACATGTACTTATTTAATATTCAAATACGTGTGTATTTAAAATAAAGGGTCGGTTAAGAAAGTTTGAATATCTCGGAATATAAAGACGCTAGCTAACCGAAATAAATTGTGCATGATAGACAATTAAATATCTTAGTATAATAAAATAAAACAGTTATTTTATTTAAATTTTGTCGCCAAACGGAGGCAACACTAAGTATTAAAATTTAAATAAAAATGAAATTTTGTAAAAAATACTGTATTATCTAAGTTTACGTATCTTTGTGTTTATGTTTTTTATTAAAATATAAATAAATTAATAAAAATATTTTATTTTATTTTAAGGATATTTAATTGTCTATCATGCACAATTTATTACAGTTAGCTAACGCCTTTATCTTCCGAGATATTCAAACTTTCTTAACCGACCCTTTATTTTTGGCTCACGGCTATATATTATAGGACCACGACAAAATATAAATACAATAATAACATATCGGTGACGCATAAGATTTCGCCATACCAAAAAATTGTTCAAAAGAGCTATGAAAGTTTTTATTTAAAAAAAAATATTGACATATCGTTGAAACAGACAACTTCTTTAACGCGCGTGAACGTGTAGGTGCTATTTGCAATATTTATTTCTAGTATATATATTTCTACTTAGTATATGTTCAAATAAAAATGACGCATAGGGGAGATATGAGTCACATGATTATTCAATTAATTCCCTGATGTTTTAGAAATTTAGCACTTAATGTCACATTGCTTTATTTGGCCCGAGCTGTTTAAGTGCCTGCGCGGAAATCCACCCTCCTACCACCCAGAATAAAGGGCAGGCCACTTAAATAAGTTCCTAAAGAATTCGGGAGCATAAAAGCTTTTTTCGAACACAAAAGCTTGCTATCTATAACATACTATTAGAGAAATGAGTACTCAAGTTTCTTTAGCGATGGGATCATCAGCTTTTACTTATGAGGCCTAACAAGCACGCGTAAAAGTAGAATATATTCGATAGATCGAATCTACCATTCGACTATTGCCGTGAACCATGTCCTAGCACAAGCTCAAGCTTATATAAGCAAGATTATTATTAATATTTCTGAAAAAAAAGAAATATTGCTAGCTTTCTTTAAAAAAAATTATGGCACGAAACGACTGAATGGTAAATTGTTAACCGACTACAAAAAAGAGTAAAAATTATTGCGTGTCCTATTATCTTAATTTCCTTTGCCTACTCGTAAGTTTTTTTTTTATTTTATAATGTACTCGTATGTACAATAAGATTACAACCTTAAAATCAAATATAAATTAGGCTACATCTATCCTTGCGTTTATTAATTTAGACAGCCCGGCGAGAAATTCGAATGAAATCGAGGTTTCAAGAAAGTTTTGATATTTTTATAAAACTTATATAAAATAGATGATAAATGTGTGTATGTAAGTACTAGCTTCTTCTTCTTGGTCGCTTCACTCTTGTCAGAGTGGTCGTGGTCATCATGATCCGGTGGGTTGGGCAGCAGACAGCACCCGCCGCACGACGTCTCGCCACCTCCGCCTGCTGGTCGTCAATCGGGCACATTCGTGGAGGGGAGCACCCACCATACTCCGCACCTGATCCAACCATCGCATTGGCGATCTACCTCGTGGTCTACTTCCCTCTACTTTGCCCTGCACGACAAGACGCTCTAAACAATCGTTTCCACGACGGCTTACATGCCCAAAGAACTTGAGTATTCGCCGACGTACTTGAGTAGATAGTACTAGCTTAGTAAATGTCTATTCACTATACTCTTGAAAACACTTGCATTGTGACTACCTGCATCATTGTATTTTATTAATATTAATTTTAAAATTGTTTATAAGCTTTATATATTTCACTTTTGTCCTCTAAGTAATTAAATTCCACGCAATTTTTTTTTCGCTAGTCAATTTACAAAGTTTATCAAATATTACACTTGCCTATTACTTACCCTATGTAATGTTGACGGTACTTGCATAATAAATCAGTTTAGACTCACACCTCGCAGTTTTATTACATGGTGGCAGCGGTGGACAAAATTTAATTAAAATATTGTTGTTTTGTCAGCAATTAGTGAACTTTTAAGTTGTTGACAGTGTAAGTGCAACATATAGTGTATTTATCACAATGGAGCATGCAAGACCTCCATCGGAATTGTGTTTACAAGGTGGCCCGGTTAACCGCGCTGACGCGTGGCGCAAATGGCAGAAGCAATTTTTTATATTTTTAAAGGCTTCGGGCGTTTATAAGGAACCGGCGGAAATTCAAGCCAGTCTGTTAATCAATTTAATTGGTTCTGACGGATACGATATATACACCACATTCAAGTTTACTAAGGATGAAGATAAAGATGATATCAGAGAAATCATACGAAAATTCGATGATCACTTTGCAACGAAACAAAATACAACAATGGCCCGTTTTAAGTTCTTCACCAGAAGTCAGGAGCGAGGGGGAAAAGATTGACGACTATGTGACGGCTTTGAGATTGCTCAGCCAGCATTGTAAATTCGAGCATCTAGAAGACGGCTTGATAAGAGATCGGATCGTGTGTGGCATCACGGACTGCTCCGTCCGTGACCGACTATTGAGGACTGACGATCTGACTTTGAATGGTGCCGTGAAAATATGCCAAGCTCACGAAATGTCGTCCGAGGAGAACAGGCAGATCGAGACAACGAGATCGAGCGGCAGCGGCAGTGAGGAGCCGTTGGCCGTGGACACGCTGCGCGGTGCGAGAGGCGGCGGACGTCCCGCCGAGCGAGGGCGGCGCGGGGAGCAGCAGGCGGCGCGGCCCTGCGGCGCGTGCGGCCTGGGGCGCTGCGACGGCGGCGGGCGCTGCCCCGCCAGGAACGCGTGGTGTTACGGGTGTCGCCGGCGCGGACATTTCAAGAAAATGTGTATGGTGCGATTAAATAAAGTGTACGAACTGCGTGAGAATGACAACGGCGACGGTGACGACACACCGTATTTCGTTTCAACGTTAGATGCGTGTTCTAGTCCAATACATCGTAACAGTAAGTGGTATCAACAATTATGTTTACTTAACGGGAAGTGTGTTACCTTCAAAATAGATACAGGTTCTGATTTAAATGTAATTTCTATGAATGTTTACAAAAACTTGGGCTTGAATTTGCATGATATAGAACCGTGTCATATTAGAGCACAGTCGTTCTGTGGCAACTATATATCTTTATGTGGTAACATCGTTATCTCGATGTTGTATAAAATAAACCATATCAGATCAAATTTGTTATAACTTTGAATGATTGCCAAAACGTTCTAGGTAAATATACCTGCGAAGAACTCGGTTTGATTAAACGTGTGTACTCATTGAATATAGATAATTATGATGATTCGTTTACTGGCCTAGAAATTACCGGGAAAATATAAAATTCGTCTTGAAAAGATGCTAACCCATCCATTTGTCCCGTTAGAAAGATCCCGCTCGGTATCCGTGACAAATTGTTAGATAATTTAAATAAAATGGTCGATTTAGGCGTCATACGAAAGGTTTCACATCCGACTGCCTGGGTGAACGGCATTGTGCTAGCTGCCAAAAGATGGTGATTTGCGGGTCTGTTTAGATCCTCGGCCGCTTAATGAGGCCATTAGACGTGCGCATTATCCGTTACCTACATTGACGGAGATAGCATCAAAATTACAAGGGGCTCGATATTTCAGTAAATTAGACGCCAACTCGGGGTTCTGGATGGTGGAAATTGACGACGAGAGCGCCGACCTCTGTACGTTCGGTACACCGTTCGGTAGATATCAATTTCTACGTTTACCGTATGGCATTAATTCTGCTCCTGAAGTGTTTCACGCGAAGGTACGTCAACTTCTCGAAGACCTTGAAGGGGTCGATTCCTTTGTCGATGATGTGATTTGTTGGGGATCGACCGTGGAGGAACACGACCTAAGACTACAACGACTTCTAGACAGGGCTCGCGACGTCGGTATAAAATTTAATCGTAAGAAATGTCAATTTCGTGTCGAGCGGGTGACGTACCTCGGTCACACATTCAGTGCTGAGGGAATGCATATCGACGAAGATAAAGTTAAAGCAATTCGGAATATGCCCATACCAACGGATAGACCCTCGTTAGAAAGATTTCTAGGATTGGTAAATTATGTATCAAAATTTATACCCCATTACTCAGAAACCGTGGCCCCGTTACGATGTTTACTAAAAAAAAATGTTACTTGGACTTGGGATAGTAACCACGACAACATCATACAACAACTAAAAGCTTCGCTGTGTAGTAGCCCAGTGCTAGCGTTGTACTCGAGCGACGAGCCAGTGCTGGTGTCGGTCGACGCGAGCGCGCAGGCGCTGGGCGCCGTGCTGCTGCAGGCCGGCCGCCCCGTGGAGTTCGCCTCGCTCACGCTCACTGACACCCAGCGACGATATGCCCAAATTGAAAAGGAGATGTTGGCTATAGTATTCGCTTTGGAACGGTTTCACCAATACGTTTTTGGGAGGAGGGATGTTACCGTTGAGACTGATCACAAGCCCCTCGAGTCTCTGTTTAAAAAACCGTTAAGTGGGGTACCTGCACGTCTACAACGTATGATGTTGAGGATACAAGGATACCGTTTTGACGTAGTATATAAACCGGGTAAGTATATGTACGTCGCCGATGCACTGTCGCGAGCGGCGCTGCCTGAACTTATGGATGACAGAATTTCAACGGATCTGGAGCATCAGTCCTGCTTTATGATCGAGAGCGCTAATTTTAGTCAGGAGAGGCTGCGGACGATTAAAGAGGCTACGGCCAACGATGACGAATGTCGCACTTTAATAATGTACATACGAAAGGATGGCCGGTCGACAAATGTGAAGTTGCACCGGCGGTTCGTAATCACTGGGCGCATCGAAACTCTAGAGTATATAGACGGAGTTATATTTAAGGACGATCGAGTATATATCCCGAGAGCCCTTCGCCACGATATGATCCATCGAGTGCACGAGGGCGCAGGAATCGACCGCTGTAAGAGGCGCGCGCGCGACGTAATGTTTTGGTGCGGTATGTCACGCGACGTGGAGCGGGCGGTGCGCGCGTGCCGCGCCTGTGCGTGCACGCTCGCACGTCGCCACGGGGAGCCAATGATACCGCACTATGTACCGTCATTGCCATGGGCGAAGGTCGGATCAGATATCTGCCAATATGGTAAAAAATATTACTTGGTTTTAGTTGATTATTTTTCTAACTTTATAGAAGTCGATATATTGTCAGATATCAATTCGAAAGCGGTGGTTAATGCAATGAAAAGTCATTTTGCTAGATATGGAGTTCCGACTGAATTGGTCACTGACAATGGACCCGCGTACTCGTCCAGAGAATTTGCTAAATTTAGTACCGAGTGGGGTTTTCTACACGACAAGTTCACCCAACTATCCCCAGTCGAACGGCCTCAGCGAGGGCCGTTCAAACGGTTAAAAATATTCTAAAAGTCAGAACTGACGCAATCCGACTTCTACCTTGGACTTCTTAATTTACGATCGACGCCTCGTAACGGTATAGGTTCCCCATCTCAATTGCTAATGGGGCGTAGATTACGAACTCGACTGCCATCGCACGTGAATAAATTAAAACCCGATAGAAACAATACAGATGACAATAACAAAATAGTAAGTGACCGCTTTAGAAATAAGCTATATTACGATCGTCACTCGCGAACAGCCGTCTCTGCGGCCGGGGACGAAGTTGTAGTGGTGGACGGGTCCCGACGCCGCAGTATGCACGTGCAGTCGCCAGCTAAGCAGCCACGCTCGTATTTTCTTACTGACTCTTATGGTAAGGTATACAGACGTAACAGGCGTCATTTGATTAGTGTAAGCAAAGACACTTCTGCTCCCTCCCCTCCCTGCGTAGGGAAGGAAATGGGTAATGCAGAGGACCCTTCGGGACCGGCGGGTGTTGAATCTACGTGGCATGGACGTCTTCGTACACGACCGTGCCACTAGAGAACGTTTCTCTATTGTATACAAAATATATATGTATAAAAAAAAAAAAAAAACGAAAAAATAATAATATATATGTATAAGTCCTTTCTTAGTAAAAAAAATGTTTATTTAAGTTAATTAAGTCTAATGGTTTAAGTTTTATTATTTTTATGTTCATGATTGCTTGTTGATTTGGTTTGGTGTTTGCTGTTATTGTAATATTAGCACACACCTCGCAGTTTTATTACACCCTATACATCCATAAAATACGTTAGTAATAGATTGATAATTACGCAATTAATTGATGTAACTCAATTACATTTATACTTGCGTAATTAAATAAATTATTTAATTAAGGGGATAAAGTTAAATTATTTATAATTTATTGTTTACATATTTTTCAAATATTAATTACATTTGCCTATTCTCACTCCATGCATCCATAAAATACGTAAGTAATAAATTGATATATAAGCATATGATTTAACTCAATCACATTTATACATGTTTAATTAAATAAATTATTTAATCAATGGGATAAAGTTAAATTATTTACAATTTATTATTTATATATTTTTCAAATATTAATTACATTTGCCTATTCTCACTCCATGCATCCATAAAATACGTAAGTAATAAATTGATATATAAGCAATTGATTTAACTAAATCACATTTATACTTATGTAATTAAATAAATTATTTAATCAAGGGGATAAAGTAAATTATTTACAATTTATTATTTACATATTTTTCAAATTTTAATTACACTTACCCCATGCATCCATAAAATACGTAAGTAATAAATTTATATATTAATTAATTTAACTCAATCACATTTATACATGTTTAGTTAAATAAATTATTTAATTAAGGGGATAAAGTTAAATGATTTATAATTTATTATTTATATATTTTTCAAATATTAATTACACTTGCCTATTACTCACTCCATGCATCCATAAAATACGTAAGTAATAAATTGATATATAAGCAATTGATTTAACTCAATCACATTTATACATGTTTAATTAAATAAATTATTTAATTAATGGGATAAAGTTAAATTATTTACAATTTATTATTTACATATTTTTCAAATATTAATTACACTTACCCCATGCATCCATAAAATACGTAAATAATAAATTGAAATATACGCAATTAATTGATTTAACTCAATTACATTTATACTTGTGTAATTAAATAAATTATTTACTATTTATTATTTATATAAATACATTAAATATTTATACTCACAGATTAATTTTAAAAACTCAGTGTTTTTTTATTAATATCGTAACACAATTTACACTATTTTTTGATCAATATAATCACGTTTATGCGCACTTGTAATTCAATACTTTTACACAAATAAAAAAGGTAGTTCTTTATTTATATATATCAAGTTATTTTGTGTTAATTGAATATTCACTGATATAATTTAATGTTGCAAATTATAAGACAGCGATAGTTTCGTATTATCTTATCTGGGATTTACGATATGTGCATATAGAGTCGACCGTCTTCGCCCACCGCTGAAGCGGTACTGAAGAACTTTAAGTTGGGGGCGCGTTTTGTGCTTAGTATATGTTCTAATGGTAAATGGTAAATAAGAAACTAGAGTTCCTTAATATTATCGTAAAAGAAAGCTAGGCCATGTAGTACGTAATGATAAACGACCTGCAACAACTTATTTTATGAGGAAAAAGCCAGGAAAACGACCACCTGGAAATACACGTATTTCGTGACTTAAGAATCTTCAGAAATCGTTCCTCGTGAGCTCATGATCTGGTTTCGTGTCACTCCATCAAAAGATAAAATAGCCTAAATGATATTTGATTTTCTTTAATCTAGAGAAACAAATAAAATGTATGTGTCTGTTTGTAACTCCGGCTAATCTCTGGAACGGCTGGACCGATTTTCACGGGACTTTCACTGGCATATAGCTGTTGAAACAAAGAGTAACTTTTGTTGCCCTATGTCCTTTGTTTATCTATAATAATAATAATTCTATTTTTAAGATTTAAAAATGTGTACTTTGGATAGAAGTTTGTATTAAAATTAATGATTAACAATGTTTAAGGTAAAAGCTCCAACGTCGTGTGCTTTATGGAGTAATAAGATTTATCCCCCAAGTGGCAAAATCCCGCTCCGGGAGTAAAAACTATACTTGTAAGGCTGCCGCCTGTTTGAAATTTTGTTATTTGTGGCAAATAATTTTTGTTGCAAATTATTTAGGGTACATTGTTTAGTAAAACTGCATTTTTTTATTTTTGTATGGAACAAGTGCATTTAAATTATATTTTTGAATCTTAATGTTGATGAGTCATAGATATAAATTCATTATGTACATATTTATAAAATATTTTCCGACTGTTGTTAAAAAAAGATTTACTCCCCGAGCGGGTCTATGCCATACGCCCTGTTTGTTTTGGCGGGCAGGAACGGGAACTTGCCTATCTAGCAGAAATAATAAAATTGGCGACCTCCGCACTAGGGGATATTAATAACCTAAGACATCGGACACATTATTGACTATCGCATGAGCTTTTAGTGTACAACTTTGACATTATTTATAGCGCCTAACTTGCATAAAGGTCATCGGTCTCAACCCTCCGTGTTTCGATCCGTAATTGCCACAATTGAACTTAAACAATTAAACTTAAGGTCAATCTAATTAGTTATTCGTGTATTTTTTATCGATATTCTACGTACTTATATAATACTTGCTAAAATTAATAAAGAAATAATAAATTAATTCATAGTAAACGAAAACGACTCCGGCCTGTGTTGCAGTCACGGAAATTGTCGCACCACGTTAAGACCAAAATATTCAGGTCCAACGTTAAATCCGTACTGCTATATGGGTGTGAGACGTGAAAGCTTATAGTCACGTAAATATGACAAGGCGGTTTCTTTTCGTACCATTAATACAAATTTTTATTTAACAAAAGCAAGAAAAATAATTTAAAGTTAGATCACATTTCAAGATAACATTAGAAAGTTCCTATAATCAGCTCCAAGTTTTCGTCAACCGATGTCTTCACCGAATCCTCGGTATGTACTGGCCGAAAATTTCTAACGAACATCTTCTGGAGCGCTGTCGTAAAAGCCCGATCGACCTCCAAATAAGGCGCCGTAAATGGAACTGTATTGGCCATACCCTCCGAAGAGATGCCGATCGCATTCCCAAGCAGGCCCTTGATTGGAATCCACAAGGAAAGCGCAAGCGCGGCCGTCCCTAAACAGACGTGGCGCCGCACAGTTGCAGACGAGGCGAAGAACATCGGGAAGACATGGAGCGAGATAAAGCGTGAAGCCCAAGATCTAACGCGATGGAGGTTCATTGTGGACGCCCTCTGCCCCACCTAGGGGACATAGAATTATATATATAATATTATGCAATTTTTATTTCATGGGACATGGGAAAATTATTTATTAAAAATTACAAAGAAAATAATTATACTTAGATCTTAATATATAACCAACTCTAATGATAACAAAATAAGTCTTTAATAAACAAATAATAAACAGAAGATATGAAAATTTAGATGAGAAAATTTTTTTAAAAAAATTAAAATAATTTTGAGACATTAGGTATTGTTTTTTAGTAATTTATGGAAATTTTAATAAGTTTCTTCGAAATAAAATCCTTGTTATTATGCATAATTGGATAGCTAAGAAAACGGTTACGTTTTTAAAAAGTTTCATAGCGTTTTTTTTTTGTTCTAAGGCATTTTAGTTCAGTACCAGGGTGAATCACACGACCGTTGTCTTCGTTCCACTGATAGTAATTATATAATAATAATAATTATTATTATTATGTTTATATATTTAATTTATTTTTAAGTAGGTATGTATATTATATATGCATGCATTTATTATAGTTTTCTTTTATTATTTTCTCACATAGCTTGCACCCGTTACTTTGTCTCTACACAACCCCAAGGTAGACTGTCAGAGAATGCCTACTGGCATTAAGTCCGCCTCGTATCGGTTGTAATTGTTTTTTTTATAAATCAAAAATTAGAATTTAATTGATACATTTTTTTAATATATATTTTATAAGGTTATATATACAATTTATAAGGTTGCATTTATGACTTCTTTTGAAAAAGCTAAAAAACATAATAAGTCAAACATGGTTCACTATTGCATAATACATATAGGGCTGAAAAATCGCAAATCACTTCCTAACGGATATACATATAATTTACTTTTAAATTCTGACTTGTTTTATTGAGACGAGGTTTAGATTAAAAACTGGTTCTTTGAAAAAAATCCATTTTTTCGATTAACAAGGTTGACAACCACTTCACTAGGGTTAGAATGACGTGAAGCTTATAATAGTCGCCTAAATATGACAAGGCGGTTTCGTTTTCGTACCATTAATACAAATTTTCATTTAACAAAAGCAAGAAAAATAATTTAAATAAAGTTAGATCACACTTCAAGATAACATTAGAAAGTTCCTATAATGTAATTTGTCTTATCCAAACCATTACTCGTCGACCGTCAGATTTATATGAAGATATTTGGATGATAATTGCGTCCTAGCAAGGGAAAGAATTTCCATTATTGTCGCCATCTGTTTCCAGTTGCAGCTTAATGGAATAATTAAGAGAATCGCTCCGATACTTTTTTCTAATATTCGGTTTTAATTAGAAACGCTAATATTTACAAATGACAACTACGAGGGCGGCACTGAAAATTTCGGGAATCAAGGAAGTGACACAACATTACTATTTAAAAATGTATTTATTGCTTTTCGAAGTAATCTCCGCGAAATTTGACACATTTTTTCATACGATGGAACCAATCTTTGAAGAAACCAATCCTCGAGTCAATTCCATTTTCTTAACGACTAAAAAAGTTTGACAAGACCGAGAACCTTTTTTTAAATAAATAAATGGTATTTGATTTTCAAAACCAAGCAGTTTACAATGAAAAAGATTTTAATATGACAGGAATAGTGGAGATATTCCATTCCCGATACTTTTAATGCGGCCTATGTATTACAAAATTAAAATGAATAAATTATTTATTTTTGTTTTTGATTTATTATCTATCATAATATTTCACATTATTTCCCACATTTTTTTTCTTATAAATAAATTATTTATCTTACTTGTTCGGTCATTTTATTTCTCCATGCTCACTCACACACATTGCGACACGCAGTACATCGATCGTGAATGATCGGTTACTCTCGGCTCAAGGGCAGCGGGACACGACCGTAACTACATTTTTTGTGAATGCCATCCGCTATCATCAATTTAAAAGACGTTGTCTCGTCAAAAGAATCATCTGTAAAATGAATGCGTAGGTAAATAAAATACCGTAGAATATAAAAGAACAGGTGACTTCATTTACCAACTTCAGAAACTTGATTTTTGTGCCAAGCCACTTTGTATAGACTGTGACACTAATGAAAGTTAAGAAGTGGTCTGATTAATGATCGCGTCGTAACCTCACTAAAATCGCTCTTTCAGCATATTTTCACTTTTTTCGTCGGCTTTAGTACATTATTCAAACTAAGTACATTGTCTTACTCTAGACATTTGTCTTTATATTTTTCTTTGTTTTCTTAGAAGTTGTTCTTTGACAAAATTAAATTAGAACCGTTATTATACAATTTTACTTTCAAATATGAATATTTAACTTTTGATTAAACGATAAAAGTCTATTTTAAATATTTTATATTATATATAGAATAGTTTTAAGCTGCCGATAGCTTGATGGCTTAGAAGAAGGTATTTTAAAAATAAGGTATAAGTCACAAACCTATATTATACCTATATTTTCAACTGTTGAAGATATGTCCTGAGCTCATTCTACAGAGGTAAACTAGAAACCAACCATTCAGGATTGCATTTCCACTTAACATTAGGTGGGATCGCAGTCAAGCATTTGCTTAGAAAGTATATAAAAAATCTATTCTTATGTAACAACTAAAAGAGGATAACTTTTCTTTAATATTACTGGATGGTATAGGGTATACGCTTTATCCCTTTGTTTTTTTTTTTAATTAAAGCGCAACCACAGACTTGCGTCTGTGCTGTGCGTTTCTAATGGACTCTAATTGGTTATTTATTAATAGAATGCTACCTCTACAGTAACTATTTTTTTATTTTTTAATCTTTCAGAATGCCTGATTTTTGGAGGTGGTGTTTAAGAATGCTCTGGTTAACGCGTCGTAGACGCCCCGCTGCATTGCTATTAGCGTCTCCGCGACCGCTGCGTCCCTGTTTCTCATGGCCATTTTTAGATTGTAGTCTATTATTTTCTCTTTTGATGCTGCCATTGCCCTTGTCACCAGTCTTTCTGTGGCGTCGTCACAGTCATCTGTGTTATAGACACAGCTGACCGTGTGTCGGGATATCGCCACTACAGCATGTTGGACGCTGTCATGTAGTTGCAGTTTTTTCGTCACTGTTCTGATGACTTATCACTTGTTTTTAGAAGAGTCATCTCTATTACGATAAATCACGTACGCTAAAAAGAGATTTTAAAGAAGAAAGACGTTCGTATTTTCCGCATTCACCTTACTGTCTTATAATTTATTTTCTTATTGAGATCGCTGTGAGAGCTTCCGAGGATATTATCATTTTAGATAAAGGTAAATGCATAATTCAGGAGGCAGGTCCGTGTTTGCTTCATTAGGTAAATCAAATAGTTAAAGTTAAAGTTACAGCCTTTATATGTATAATATATATGTCCCACTGCTGGGTAGAGGCCTTCTCTGTAAAGAGTATAAGGGCATAGTCCGCCACGCGGCCTAATGCGGATTGGCAGACTTCACATGTCGTAGAAAAATTTTCTAAGACATGTAGGTTTCCTCACGATGTTTTCCTTCACCGCCGAGCGCGTGGTTAAATCAAATAGTGCTTTATATAAATAGAAGTATTGGCACATTATTAAAATAATATAACGTAATATTGCTCAGATACTTTATAGAGACGACGCCTTAAATGAAACATATTTCCATTGCTATTTATATCAAATTTTATGTATTTTCAATTTAAATCTATAAATATCACAATAAAATGTCTACTAATGTTATTAGATATAAACTCGTAAGCAAAAATAAAGGGTCGGTTAAGAAACTTGAATATCTCGGTAGATAAAGACGCTAGCTAACTGAAATAAATTGTGCACGATAGACTATTAAATATTCTTAAAATAAAATAAAATATTTTTATTAATTTATTTATATTTCATTAAAAAAACATAAACGAAGGATATCTTACGTAAACTTGGATAATACAGTATTTTTCATTAAATTTTATTTTATTTAAGTTTTAATAGTTAGTGTCGCCTCCATGTGCTCTCAGTACGACGTTCATGTGGTTTGTCATGCTGTTCACCAAGCTACTGAGGCGGTGTTGGGTAATATTCTCCCATTCCGCTATCAACGCAAGGTGGAGCTCTCTCGGAGTGACTGGAGGGGATTTTAAGGATATTTAACCGTCTATCATGCACAATTTATTTCAGTTAGCTAGCGCCTTTATCTTCCGAGATATTCAAACTTTCTTAACCGACCCTTCATTGCTTACGAGTGTAGAATAAAACCTTACTAGTATAACATTTTCTTAGACATACTGTTTACTTCAATATGTAATTCCTTCACTGCCACGCCTGTGATAAATGGGCACTTAAATTGCGGTCAACGATTTTATTAGTGCCGGCACGGCAAAATACATTTACTAGCAACACTGATCTGCTCATGAAATATTTAATTTAACTCTCTCAATATATTAATTTCTTATTTTCTCTCCGTATTTTTTCTATTCTCTTCTCGAGCGGAGATCATTACCTACACCCATGTACAAATCAATAACTACAATATCGTAATAGTAGTATCATAGTAAATAAAATCCGATCAACACCAAACTTAACTTTAAACTTTATATATAAATATATATATATATATATATATATATATATATATATATATATATATATATATATATATATATATATATATATATATATATATATATATATATATATATGATTTTCGTGGTCTAACGTCAAACTTGTTGAACCACTGTTTGTTGCTTACAAACGCCATCTACTGAAAATGAAACCTAGCTAGATCGATTTATAGTCGAAACCTGCTTGCCAAATTTCATGAAAATCGTTGGATCCGTTTCTGAGATTCCATTTAAAGTTATTTAGATGGGATACATCGTTTATTAACAGTTGAAATGCAGAAATACGAATGCGTACATTTCTTAATATCCTTTGATGTTAGTCCCCACTTGTACCAGCTTCTAGCAGGCAATAGTTAGTTTCTATATTGCCTATAGATTATTAAAATTAGAGGCGATCTCGTAAATCATGTACATTATACCAGATTACATCATACCCATGAGCAAATAATGATTCTACAATCGAATAGATTTCTCATCAGTGATACAGCAATATCCAGAGCTGTATTCGCGAATACAAAAACACAGTTTCTGTAAAGTTGCAAGAATAATTCATGTCTTACGCGCGCTTTGTATTTACAACGGAATTTAACAACTCGGTTTTTCTACTTCATTACATACCTCATACAATGCAAATTAAACTTGAACGAAAAACAAGCGAGCTTTCAATCAATTGTAGAGATAATTTATGATCAGAATACAAAGTGCTAAAAACTATAACTTCATGTTTAACAAATCTTACGGTAAGCTATTAAGCTATTTATGCTACTATATATGTAAAGTAAAGATATGAAACCTCTTTACTTAAATTTATTTCTTTTTGTATTTTTATAATTTTAAATGTAAAATGTCAATGAAATGTGTGACAATTATATACAATAGATAGAATTGAAATACGGACATTAAATGTTGTTTCTCTAAATATTATAAAGAAACGCAATTTAGTCTTTTATTTCACACAAATATATAGACTTTATTGTAAAACAACATTTAAAGGAAGATTTCAAGTTCAATTTATGAGGTTGATACCGGACACAAGACGGTGGAATCAAATTTGTACCACATTACAAAACTTTCCCCGGTGATTGTCCGCAAATGAACAATTACAATAAAAATTGTAATTGTTTCTCTTTAAGGGGGGAGATGTAAAGATATGAAACCTCTTTACTTAAATTTATTTCTTTTTGTATTTTCATAATTTTAAATGTAAAATGTCAATGAAAAGTGTGACATTTATATTTAATAGATAGAATTGAAATACGGACATTAAATGTTGTTTCTCTAAATATTATAAAGAAACATAATTTAGTCTTTTATTTCACACAAATATATAGACTTTATTATAAAACAACATTTAAAGGACGATTTCAAGTTCAATTTATGAGGTTGATACCGGACACAAGAAGGTGGAATCAAATTTGTACCACATTACAAAACTTTCCCCGGTGATTGTCCGCAAATGAACAATTACAATATAAATTGATATTGTTTCTCTTTAAGGGGGGAGATGTAAAGATATGAAACCTTTTTACTTAAATTTATTTCTTTTTGTATTTTTATAATTTTAAATGTAAAATGTCAATGAAATGTGTGACATTTATATATAATAGATAGAATTGAAATACGGACATTAAATGTTGTTTCTCTAAATATTATAAAGAAACGCAATTTAGTCTTTTATTTCACACAAATATATAGACTTTATTGTAAAACAACATTTAAAGGAAGATTTCAAGTTCAATTTATGAGGTTGATACCGGACACAAGACGGTGGAATCAAATTTGTACCACATTACAAAACTTTCCCCGGTGATTGTCCGCAAATGAACAATTACAATAAAAATTGTAATTGTTTCTCTTTAAGGGGGGAGATGTAAAGATATGAAACCTCTTTACTTAAATTTATTTCTTTTTGTATTTTCATAATTTTAAATGTAAAATGTCAATGAAAAGTGTGACATTTATATTTAATAGATAGAATTTGAAATACGGACATTAAATGTTGTTTCTCTAAATATTATAAAGAAACGCAATTTAGTCTTTTGTTTCAAACAAATATATTGACTTTATAGATATTATATATTATATAGACTTTATAAATGTATGTATTAGCGTGCAACTGCATCGGCTGATATAAAATAAACAACAATAAATATCACCAAAGACCTTTTAAAGCCTTTGATGGAAAGGAATGGATGGTTCTGGTAATAAATTATCATTAAAAAGTGTCAGTGTAAATCTAATAACACCACGTAATAAGCATTTGTTTTCCCTTGTGTAATGTGATGACATACCACCACGCAACCATTAACCTCATTTAATTATCTAGCAACATATTCGAGGCAACGCACATGTCTAAGATTGGGTTTCGGCATCGACTTCCACTTAGTACGATGATGTGTTGGATATATTTCTATCTAAAACGCCCTATCAAGCTTTTTCTTTTGATTACGGGGAGGTAATCTTTAGAAAGATACCCTGCCTTCTGGGGGTAAAGCGGTGGTTATGTGGGGTTCTTATCCACTAAAACCTCCTCGGTGCATGACGAGGGGCTCCGGGATCTCAACGTGGAACGCACCGGAGCTCCTCTGCACTGTGCTCAAGGAGAGCACGTCCCGGGGAGGAGGTTACTCCATCCCCTCCTGTGGCCTCGCAGCGCAAGGCAACACGGGCCAGCCGATGTCGCCTTCTTCCCAGGTCCGCTTTGGTGGACGACTCCATTGTCGCCCAGTGAACCCGAGGCCCCTTTTAGTCGCCTTGTACGACAGGCAGGGGATACCGTAGTCTTATTCTTGAGAGCCCAGAACTACAGGGCTGACGCCCTATCAACCTAACCAAACCTATTACACATCAAATATAATCCATACAATACGCAGCTTCTATGACGGCTGGTTACAGTGATATAATATTTTATTTTGTTTTTGTTAATAAAAGGCCCAGTACTAGTTTTCGAAAATCACGGTCAACAATCTCGTCGTTTCTATTCTAATTTCCATCGAGTATTTAAGTACAATGAATGTCGTAGTTGAACAATACGTACGTACATCTGTTCACTGACGTGTGCTAAAAGCAATGTAACGTATAAACTAATTGACTTGTGTTCTGATAGACGGGGATTCGAATTTTAACCGGGTCGTTCTCTCCGTCTTACGGTTTCCTACGTACAATAATCTAGCTAGAATTTGTGGCCGATTTATTATTGTGAATCACATCTTAATTTACTTTGAATATAATATAATAAATAATATATAATAATAATAAAATCTTTATTTTCAAAAACAAAAAAAAAACATATAAAGCAAGTATACAATGTTTGGATCTTCTTTTAAGTATAAAATATACTTGTGCCAGAAGATCCAGCTCTTCGTTAATTATATCATCTATTTTTTTGTTTTATAGTTAATTAGTTTAAAGTAATTATATGTATGTATGTGTGTGTGTCAGTGTGTGTAAATGTGTGTATTTATGTGAGATTACAATAAAAAATTACAAAAGATATTATTGAAACTGTTATCGTAATATTGCCTCTGATGTTTCGAGTATATAAAATATTAAATTCTGTTGTCCAGTTAATTTTAAGAAAATGTTACTCTATGTGAGGGTGAATTCAACTGAAGAAGTAAAGCAAACTTAAGTAAGTCGTAAGTGTTACTTTAAAAAGTTCAGTTTGAACAAATCATAATTTTATATTCAAAAATAACAGTTGAAATTATCGATAAGTTTAAAAAAGAAGGTCGTGTTTGAAAGACTTTGACAAGTTATCTGAACTTGAAAATTTTCAAGTATACAATAAGCTCTTCGGGTAACGGAGATATAATGAACTAAATGTCGTATAATATATTCACTCACACATTCACATACATAGATTTACTCAAAAGCTTGCTACGGTTTAATTTAATATAATGTAGTAGGATGTTAGTAGTATATATTGAATAAAACTTTTATAATGGAGAAAATCTATATATATAAAAGAGAAAGTGTGTGGGTATGTTCCATATAGGCTCCGTAATGGCTGGACCGATTTCAATGAAACTTTCAGAATTGACCTGGCGAGTAAGGTTTAGTGACGATCGAATCACTCCTCTTTATGAACTGTCAAACAAGCCATACGTCGTACTTTTATTTCTGACATTAATTTGAGTCCGATATGTTTTTGTGTAAATGATTGTTGAGTTGTAATGGTTGAGTTGTATTTACTGATCTATACATGGGTGTAGGTAATGATCTTCACCCGCTCGAGAAGAGAATGAATACGGAGAAAAATGAATAATTTAATATATTGTGAGAGTTAAATTAAATATTTAATTATGTAAGTTTATTGTTTAAAAAATAAAGCAAAATATAGCCTGATGGAGCGGGCTGGGTACGCTGGTTTTATTATAAAACTTGCTTTAATTAAGCTATAAGAATTTTCGATGATGCCGAGCGTATTCATTTCATAATTTATTAGCTATCGACGGGTGTTCATGTATCGAATTTATTTTCTTACAAGAAACCGTATGAACGAAAATTAATTACAAAATAAAAACAATCTTGTTTGCCATTGATATAAGATCAAAATTAAGTGTCTAGTTTATGAGCTTTATACTAGATATATATTACAGATGTCGGTGTTTTAAGAGCTTTTAACCGGGATCAAATAAGGTTGATTTCGATTGCATTTTTAGCCTAAATTACTCTTAATTATATCAGCTTTTACCAGTGAAAATCCTATCACCATCGAACAAGCCGTTCCAGAGATTAAGCGGAACAAACGTTCTAAATGTACCGTAAATACATTCATATGCGTAGACGTATACGTAGACATTACGTAGACCTTGTGTAAGATGCTTACATGCCACTAACTACTAATTAAAGTAATATTATAATGGATCCCGATCAGCTTTAGTCAATAACATTATTAATTACTATCTTACTTGTGTGGTAATTTGATAATCATAGTCATTTATTAATAACTGGGAGTTGTTTATCTTGTGTGTTACTTCTTGCTTTGAAATTTCGTCTATAATTATGGCAATTTGAATTTAAGCATAATAAGTACTTTCTGTCAAATAACAAGGTCATCGATGATTATTAGGCCGGCCATCGCCGCCCAGTTTTCAAGGATCTTGCCACGTGAAACCTTTTTTTGTTGACTGGGGGATTTTTACCAACTAAAACCCCCTCGGTGGCTCTTCCTCGGTACATGGTCAGGGGCTCCAGGATCTCCATTGGAACGCAACGAAGCCACTCTGCACTGATCTCTTCGGAAAGCACGTCCCGGGGAGAGGAAAGGGGAGGTTAATTCCTACCCCCTGTGCCTTCGCAGTGCAAGGCGACACGGGCCAGCCGATGTAACCTTCTTCCCAGGTCCACTTTGGCGGACGTTAAAGGATCCCAGTCTTGTCGCCCAGTGAACCGGAGGATCCTTTTAGTCGCCTTCTACGACATGCAGGGGATACCGTAGTCTTATTCTACCAGTCCAAAACTACTCGGCTGACGTGAAACTTACGTTAACTTCCCCTGCATTGAGCCCTTAGTGAGGTAAGATAACCTGAAGTCATAGAGGTTCAGGCTAAGAGATCTAAGAGCTATGCCACCTCTCAATCCGGTGAAGCAGTCAAGGCCAGCTTCTCTGGCCAATCTAAGTAGTTCATCAAAAAAGAAAAACTGAATTCATATGCCAAAAATATTAAAATGGATAAAAACATTGAGCCTTCTTAAATAAATACAACCCAGTTGATATTTCCAGTTGAACCTCATTGAAATCGATCGGAACATCACAAAGACAAGTGTTATGTTATCCATATAATATGATGAGTCACGTGACACCGCGAATGGAAACTTTGAAAATTGACAAAGTTTTACCCGCAACAAGGACTTCGAGGTGCTTGCTATTTCCCTTATATCTCAGTTTCAGAATATTACAGCGTAATAAAACAGTTTTTCAAATTATAACTTGTACAAGCGAACTCGCAGAACAATGTTAGGTTTTTTTCATTTTTTTTTTAATTATATTATCTCAAATTACGCCCTAATGTCAATATTTCTACAATATATGTATGAGGAATTAAAGATTTATGTAAAATCTTTCTTCTACAATTTCGCTCGCTCTCATTAAGGTATATTTATCTAGTCTTAGATTGTTATAAAGCTACTTATATCGCTATCAATGATCAATCTGTCTGTAATACTGTAAAATAAATGCTGGTATAATATGGGACCAAAGTGAAACCATATCGTTTAAAACAAAAAAAATCGGTACATAAATGTCAATGACCACGATCAGTTTCGGCATATTTTTGTATGTAAAAATAACAAACACATTCACACACACACACACATGACACGTAACAATTATATATCTATTTGTCTTCTTTTTTATATATATATATACCTCTATTTTTTTATAAATATTTATGTACCTTCTCCTTCTCTCTCCAAAAGTTTTGTGCACATCCGTGGGGTTTAGGCCTGGTGATCTATCACACAGGTTCGTTCCTAGTTTGCACACCAGTCCCCCACCCATAATTGTAATTTAAGTAAGTTGTTATTGAAATTATTGTGGGACAGTAAAAATGTTTGTTTGTTTGTACTTTACAATAAAACTAACAAATTGAGAAGAACTTTAGAAGAAAGTTTGGTTATTGAAATTTCTGATATACGTAGAGAAATTCATATAAGCATCGTTATGATTTTTTAACAAAGAGAACTTATTACGAGTGCAGGCGGGCGGAAAAATAATGATCTCGTTTTAAATCACTCTAGGCAAGTTTGATTGTGTTTGTGGTCTACAATTGTAATGAGGTCTACTTAGCTAACCTCGAGGGGAAAAAGGATAGAGACTTAGGGAACTCATAGGATTTTTTATATATCACAGTCACATTTACGATCACATAACACGAGTTCCACTACATACTCGTTTCCTTTTCTTCTTCAAATGGTCACCAACAATTTATACTTTTTTTTTTCACTAAGACGGCGGTTATGTGGGGTTTTTAGCCACTAAAACCTCCCGGCAGCCCTTTTTCGGTACGGGTGGAGGGCTCCGGGTTCTCCAGAGGAACGCACCGGAACCCCTCTGCGTTGTGCTCTTAGGAGAGCACGTCCCAGGGGGCAGGGAGGTTACTCCCTCCCCCCTGTGCCCACGCGGACACGGTTGGCGGACGACAAAGGCCCTACTCTTGTCGCCCAGTGAACCCGAGGCCTCTTTTAGTCGCCTTCTACAGGCAGGGAATACCGTAGTCTTATTTATGAGAGCCCAGAACTACAGGGCTGAAACAACAATTAATACTACCCTTACACGAATTACATGTGTATTCTGCTAACTTAAAAAGTACATCAAAAAATATAAAAAAAAATAAATATTTTGTAATTTTTTTGAAATTGAAATAAGTATTTTAATTAACATAAAACTTATCACGTTTTTTCACACTGGTCACAATCATGCCTATATTACGTGTATCATATTATGGCCTTTTATTTCTTTGTTACTGATTTCATTTCTTTAAATCAATTACAGATTTTCATTATCCACTTTAAGTTTATTTATATTTCACAATTTACCAAAGTGAAATATATTTATAGCAAAAGGTTAGAGTGGCACGAAACGTGAATGAGTTTAATATTTTGTTCATAATGTTTAATTATAGCTAGACAGTTCTAGTGGCGCTTAATTAACATCGTTCATTAACTATTAACGTTATAAAATAGGATTTAAATTCTTCTTCTTTGAGTATGCCTACTGGAAGTTGGACGGATGCTTTGCGGACTTATCTTTTTCTGGTGCCAAGCGAAACAGCTCCACGCAAAGCTGGTCTACTCTCGGATGTACCCCAACCGTGATTTTGCTTTTTATGGAGTACCTGCCTATCAATATCTGTTAGAGTAGCTCATTTCGTAGGAATCAACTTTTCTGTGTTACACGGTTCACTAGAATACGCGGTTCTTCCCGACGCGCTAAAGTTCATCGGAACGCAAGAGATATGATAGATGATATAGAAATAGATAGCGAAATTTGTCCTCGTCTACCCTGCTAAGGTTAGCAGGACAATAAACGTGAACTTAAGTTACAGCCTTTATATGCAAATGACCTTCTATGTAAACAAAGTATAAGGGCATAGTCCGCCACACACACCTAGTGCGGAACTGTAGACTTTATAGGTCTTAGAAAATTTTCTAAGAAATATAACAAATATGTTTCTTATATTCTCACGATGTTTTTTTCACCGCTAGCCGCTAGCCGCGTGGTAAAGAGCTCATAAAATTGCAACAGCAAATTTATATTGCCCGTGTCGGGGATCGAACTCGAGTTGCTGTCGTACTACGAGTATGCAACTTGAGACAACGGGTGGTTGGACAGTACTCTAACGGTCCGTTTATAACGGCTCTCAGAAGAATATTTATTCTTAATACATAACGTAATTATTTTAGAAACATATTAGTAATTTCATAAACCAGGCGATATGTAAGGTTAAAAAAGAATTTAAAATATTTATTACCATTATTGTAACATAGAAAATATTACTAACTCACAGCGCCAGTGTTTGAAGGAGGGAAACCTCACAAAATACGTTTGGTAGCTTCTCTTACATTTGTTACGCAGCAACGCTGAAAAAAGTAATTTGTTCGCAATAAACGAAACTTTAGAAGAAGAATATTACAGCAAATCTTTGTAGCTCAAGTAATAATAAAAAATTAGACCATAATTTAATATTATAAACGCTGTGGAAAATAAAGCTTTTTTAAAATCATTTATAAAAGCTTTTTCTAAGTAAATGTTCATTGCCATCATACTGGTCGATATTTGTTATATGTAGTAATCTTTTAGTTCATACGTGCCACTATAGTTTACTGATGGCGTATCACTGGTACCACGTCAATGGTGTGTAAATATTTGACGTATTATCAATACGAATGACGGAATGATAATTGATATGACTGTATTAGAACGGTTTCATAATGAAACATTACTGACAAATTCTGAACCCGCTAGAGGTAGCACATAGGGTCATTTTAAAACTATAACTTTTAGGCCCATTTTTTACTCTTCTAGCCAACTATACAAAGATTGTGAAGTGTTGAAAGTCTTTGACCATCGGAGGTTGCGAAAAATCCTTGCGCGATTTAAGTATTTTATGGGAAAGCCCTTGATAAGATTAGGAGCGTTGCTGCAGTTTTTTCGTCTCCCAGCTCCAACGCTTCCCGAAGTGGCATATAAGTTAGTTTAGCTAAGATTGTCCCAATAGTCTTTCGCCAATAAAATAGCTACCGAACGAATCGTGGTTCGGCCCTTTCCGGCGCCCTCGGATCGGACTGCTAACGCGTAAAATAGTAACCGTCCAAGCCGAGGTTACCCCGTTGTGGCGAGTTATTACCTAATAGAGGTTCAGGCTAAGTGACCTATAAATGAACATGACACAATTATTTATTCTTAATACAGTCTTCCTACAGCATCGTTAGATTCCATATGTTCACTTGGAGAAAGGTCGTAAAGATAACAGCCCTGTAGTTCTGGGCTCTCAAGAATAAGACTACGGTATCCCCTGCCTGTCGTACAAGGCGACTAAAAGCCTCGGGTTCACTGGGCGACAAGGGTGGGGCCTGAGTCGTCCACCAAAATAGACCCGGGAAGAAGGCGACATCGGCTGGCCCGTGTCGCCTTCCGCTGCGAGGGCACAGGGGAGGAGTAACCTCCCTCCTCGGGACGTGCTCTCCTTGAGTGCAGAGGGGCTCCGGTGTGTTCCACTGGAGGTCCCGGAGCCCCTCGTCATGTAACGAGGAAAGGACCACCGGGGAAGTTTTAGTGGGTAAGAATCCCACACAACCGCCGCCTTCCCCAGAAGGCGGGGTATCTTTGTGAAGATTTCCTCCCCGTAAACAAAAAAAGGTCGTAAAGATAAAATTTGCTGTATTCCAGCAGTAATGTGAACAGCCAAACATTTAGCTTCTACTTGGGGCCGTAACTTTATAATAAAATTAACTTATATGTGCTCTCGCACATACACCCTCGCTGCACCCACGCACACTATTCTCTCCATAAACACACTCAATTACATAAATTATTAATATTTAGTTCCTAAGATAAACTCGGAGTTAGGTACAATATCTCCTTAATACAGGCTATGTATTAGTCTATCAGGGACATGTGTGCCGAAAATCAGAAGGAGAAAAATGTTGATGAAAAATAATATGTATGTAATAAATTTGTGTGCATCATGTGTGCAAAATGTGTGTATGTGTGTGTAAAAAGATGCAGATTCACTACGACATCGTTTATACCAGAATAAACTCATAGTAATGGGAACTAACGCTTGTTAGTTACACATATTTCGGCAGAGAATTGAATCTATTTGATATAGACACTTTAACAATCCATCCTTTGGGCTACATTAACGTCTTAAACTGTGCTCTTTTCACAGCTCACTGACATTGAGACGTGACTTTTTACTGCAGCCTGTCAATATTATAAGTAACTTAGCAGTAGGCCTTTGAGAAGGATTATCTACTAAGCTCTTAGTCTAGACACTTTCGTAACTTATAAGTTAAGATTGTTATTTTCATCGAATTTGAAGAAACAGCTTCATATCGAACTCAATTCTCGACGTCGACTTCAAAGCATGAAGACCACCAATTGGCACTAGGGCCGCAGGTACTATGCCCTTCCGGTGTCTTTAAAAGACATTGTGCTACGAGTTTCAAGCGAGGTGATTTTAAAATAGTGTAATCGAAGTTATAAATACAAAGAAAACTAGACAAGTCTTTAACGAATCCGTTCCATTAATGAGCAGAGGTACAAATAGTCTTAGAAAAAAATTATTATGCTATATATTAAACCATAATATTTATAATAACAGGAGCACAATATTAACAAAATTGGACTAAGAATGGTCGCGGTTACGAAAATTTATATAAAGTAAACTAACATTATTGCCACGCTTTCCGAAGTGGGAATAATGTTAACAACTTAATAATAATTTAGTTAGTGGTATCTCTAAAATATTGAGAAAATAAATCTGTTAGTATTACAGAGTTTAGTTTTGTTTTAATAAGAATAAGATTGTTTGTAAAATATGCGAGATGTATTGGTGTTACTTAGCAACGAATAACATCGTATCTTGTGATATATCGCGCACTGTATTTTGTGAAATACTGTTACGTAAAGAACGTGAAGAAAAAGCACGCTTATCTTTGTGAGATTTCTCGTTAAATTATTAGACACATTAGTGCAACGGTGCGCTTATAATAATATATTAATAATAATAATTCATTTAATCAATTAAGTAACTAAGACTCATCATTATTTTAAATAACAACCTTAGACTAAATTATAAGATTATAATAGAAATAAATTGAAAAAATATAATATAATATTATACTAACTTGCTATGCTTATTATGCTTCCCTATGTGAGACGGCGCAGCATCTGTTTACATAAACACAGTCAATCCTTTGATCGATCATGTTCAGGATGCTGTTGGAGCTGGTCCACACCCTGCGCACCAGAGATGCACACCTCTTGCGCATTGTCGCTAAAAAGCATGCCACCTGTGCATCCGCGAACATCCCCGATGCAATACAGAAACGGGGAAGCCCCAACAGAACGCGTTGTTATATTGAACACGGAGAGCACTGTACGATATTTGAGTATACTTCGCCCACATACTGCACGTGTAGAAAGTTGTCCAGTAGGCTCGGAAGAGTGTGAGCTTAACATTTAGAGAACAGCGTGCAAATCTGTGGGCCAGCATGTTGGCTCTTACCGACAGCGCCCTCCGCTCTCGTATAATGTCGAGGTCATCTTTTAGGTCAGGCGTTAGTATATGGCCAAAGTATTTAAACTGATAGACCCTCTTTATAACTTTACTGTCGAGTGTGTTAGGGCTAACTATCCTTACTTTTTCGCCCATCCTCAAACACCCTGACCTCATACCATTTTTTTTTTTTTTTGTTTACGGGGAGGAAATCTTCAGAAAGATACCCCGCCTTCTGGGGGGAAGGCTGTGGTTATGTGGGGTTCTTACCCACTAAAACCTCCCCGGTGGCCCTTTCCTCGGTGCATGACGAGGGGCTCCGGGATCTCCAGTGGAACGCACCGGAGCCCCTCTGCACTGTGCTCAAGGAGAGCACGTCCCGGGGGGGGGAGGTTACTCCCTCCCCTGTGCCCTCGCAGCGCAAGGCGACACGGGCCAGCCGATGTCGCCTTCTTCCCGGAATCCCACTTTGGTGGACGACTCAGACCCCCACCCTTGTCGCCCAGTGAACCCGAGGCCCCTTTTAGTCGCCTTGTACGACAGGCAGGGGATACCGTAGTCTTATTCTTGAGAGCCCAGAACTACAGGGCTGCGGGCCGGTCTGCCACCGGCCCGCCTGCGTCATCTCCGAACGGGATCGGCCCTCTCCCGATCCCGTTCTGCGGTCTCCTTCTGGGTCATTACTGACTCGCAGAAGGAGACCAGCGCCTTCCATGACCTCATACCATATGTTAACTGTTCTAGTAACTTATAAGAATTAATACGTTCAACAAAAGTTCAAACAGTAAAAGAACAGTCTAAAAAATATCACCCTTATCGTTAATTATTATCCTTGATATATTGCTGTAACTACACCCGAACGCTGCACATTATATTTTCGGCTTATCATCTCTCTCATTCGTAAACATCCATTAGATATAATATATACAGGCGAAAATACCTAGCTAGAAGACCAGTACACTACCCTTATAGAAAGTTGAAGGTATATTGTGTAATTACGTAATGTAGTTAGTATTATCAATAAATTATGTGTGATATTGATTTATTTGATTAGATTTAGATTAATATCTATATTTTGTATTTCTTCCAATTGTATCTTAAAAATAAAAACTTACATCGTTCGGGCTGATATTATATAATTTCTATCAATTATTCTCATTTTATTTATGTATTATGTAATAAATTAAAAGATCCAAACTATAATAAAATATTAATTTTATAAATATGTCTCTTCCAATTTTATTTCGTATAAAATACTTAATAAAAAGTTTCCATTAATAAGAAGGTATTATAAAAAAAGACAGAGAGAGTCGCGGAAAGACAAAAGGAAGGGGCAAAATGCTTATTTGGTATGTGACAGTTTCTATCAGCTAACCTCCGGCAAGCTCACGTCAAGAAAATTCCTTCCAAAAAAGTAAAGGTTCAATTCTTTATACAGCATTGTATCAACATATCTGGAATGCAATATGCAATAAAATTAAATGGATCGCAAGCAAAAACAGATCTACATAATTTTACGTGACAAAGCTACGCCGTAGCGACAGCGTAGCCCGCGTATTCCCCAAAGCAAATATAAAAAATTGTCAGTGATTCCCAGAAGGAAAGGAAAGTTTTTAAAATAAAGTTTTAAAATCACTCATTTTAGAATAACGAAAATTTTTCCCTTTCCCAAGAGGAAATGTAAGATTTAGTTTCTATTGTGTTAGAAAAGAAGAACAAAAAAAAGTTAATAGTTAAGAATATGCCCTGCTACATTTTTGAATTGCGTGAATGGTGTATAGGTACACTAGTCTTCTTCTTAGTTATTTTCTGCTATATATTATCAGTGCAACTTAGAAGCAACTGCAGGTACTAAGCCTTTAAGGCGACTAAAAGGGGTCTCGGGTATACTAGGCCGTGGTCGTGGTCATCATGATCCGGTGGGTTGGGCAGCAGACAGCAACAGCTGGTCGTCAATCGGGCACATTCGTGGAGGGGAGCACCCACCATACTCCGCACCTGATCCAACCATCGCATCGGCGATCTACCTCGTGGTCTGCTTCCCTCTACTTTGCCCTGCACGACAAGACGCTCTAAACAATCGTTTCCACGACGTACTTGAGTAGATAGACGCTCGTTGATACCCAGGGTTTTAGTGGGTAAGAACCCCACATAACCCCGCCTTCCCCCCAGAAAGGTACTAAACCTGGATAAAAAGAAGGAAGGAAGATATATTATTAATGTGCAATCTACCCCATACTAGTAATAATTAATTGAACAATATTTCGTGTATATTATGGCTTCATGCGAGATTCTACGGTACAAGTTGCTTAGGCTCTTACGGCAGATATTATTTTAGGAAACGTTAATAAAAATTAAGGGTAACTTTGTACTTAACTATAACACGCTGATAACTCCTATGCTTTGTTACTCAAAATACCAAATTAAAGCACAAATTATATTGAACAGATATCGTTCCGGGAGTTGGTGAAAAACTTCGTAGAGTTGCTCACCTGTCTATTAGGCTACTATCACTTCCAATTATTAATTTGTCTCTTTATGTATTTACATCTATACATATTAATAAAAAATTTTTTTTACAATTTTTGTCTTATTGTGTGCCTGTTTATGGAGTATCTTAGACTACTTTTTATTTAACCAACTTAGAAAAAAGGCGGTTATTGATCAGGTACACCTGTAAATAATTAATTAATTGGATAGTTTATTTCATTCCACCAATTCCTCTAAAATTATAAACAGCGAGCGGAGCGTAGCGGCAATGAAGCTCTGGCGGAAATTTTATTAGTTAATATGGAGAACATCACACAGAGCCGTCGCGCACGACGCTCGACTAGCCGCTGCGTCCGAGAAATTGAGTGCGATGGGGCTGGACGTAGTATGTTTTGTGTTCTATAAATATTCATTGTAGTAGTCACACGGGGCACGCGACACAAGGGTTGTATTAATTTACAAAAATGTATGGGGAAAGATCTTTTTTTTATTATTTTTTTCTTGGTATTTCCCTGAATCCTCTGCCATCTTATGTAGCGCCCTTATACGCTATGAATATTAATTTAATACACTAAATAACATTTTTGTCAGAATCCATGCAGATTTTTTTTATACTTTCTAAGCAAATGATTGACTACGATCCCACCTGATGTTAAGTGGAAATGCAGTCCTGGATGGTAAGGCGCACTAGCTTAGTAAATGCCTATTCACTCTACTCTTGAAAATACCCACATTGTAATCGCAAGGAAAGACAGACGCCGGCAAACTATTCTAGTTCTTTGCTGTACGAAGAATGAAAGACGATGTAGATGAACTATGAAGACCGGGGGGCACAGCTTGTCCATGAAATAAAAAAAAACAAGGATACGTCCATATATTCTAAACAAAGTAATAGAAGTTAGGAGAAAGAGTATAGAGTTCCGTTATGAGTACCGAAACAAAAATAGCACAAATGACATAGCACGATGTGACATCACCGCAACAAGTTATTCCGCAACTTCTAATAACTGTAAACCATTTACTTAACAAACAACCGAGCTATTAAACTGTGAAACAGAAAACGCCTAAAGCCAGTCGTTTAAGTATGACAAACTACAGAACTTGGACGATTTTCTGGCAAACTTAACAGGCCTTTAAGAATTTTAATATTTACTGTTCATGATATTAAATTGGTTCTGTAACTACTACTGTTACTACTAAATGTTAATTTTCATAATACATATCTACATACAATTTATACATGTGATACACTATATCAGTACATTACCTGTACCTTAAATTTAATATATAATAGTGTATATAAAGGCTGTAACTTTTTTCTAATAGTTTTTTTATTATTTATTTTTAGTTTCAAATTTAGTTTAATTATTAATTTTGTGTTCTTTTAGTTATAACTTAACATTGTCACTCGCCATTTAATTGCTTGCAGTCTACGCCTATAACTGCGATGTTTGTTAAAAATGTTCATTGTGTTGGTGTTCAATAAATAAATAATATATATATGTCCCACTGCTGGGCACAGGCCTTCTCTGTAAAGAGAGTACAAGGACATAGTCCGCCACGCGGGCCAAGTGCGGATTGGCAGACATGTCTTAGAAATTTTTCTAAGACGTTTAGGTTTCCCCATGATGTTTTCCTTCACCGCATAAAATTGCAACAACAAAATTTATTGGTGCCGGCACCGGGGATCGAACTTGACCGCACGGACATTGAGCTACTATGGATCTTGGCTTTAATTCAGAATTAATAATTTAGTTGATGATCATTTTAATTTGAATTTGTTAACAATAATTTTACTTTATTACTTACTAACTTCTAATTAATTTTGTATAAAGATCGTGTGGACACATCATTGTGACGGTATTCGTTAAAATCTTGTCTATCATGCACAATTTATTTCAGTTAGCTAGCGTCTCTATCTTCCGAGATATTCAAACTTTCTTAACCGACCCTTTATTTTTGCTCACGGCTATATTTTTTCTTGTTGCAGTTCCCGAGACATGAAATATATATTAAACGCTAGCTTATGGTTACAAGTTGAACGCTCATATCTGACTCTGTGCGCTGAAAATAAGAATTTATTTACTAAACAAAGCAAAATAACAGATGTTTCGCGTAGCATGTAAAGATAACAAACGACTGCAATTTATTGTTGAGTGTGCACTTAGATTTCTTAAAGTGGGTCTTAACTTGTTTCCAGCTAACGCAATATCAAGTTGTATTATCTTCAGCTGAATGTTATTTTAAAAGGAAACTTTTTTAGCCACGTTAAGGTAAATTTTATGGGTTCGCGTCACCAACATGCTAATGTATACAACATTAGCATGCCAGTGGTCATATTTGTTATGATCTTGAACAGCCCGTTGTATATTAGAATAATAAATAAACCATATAAACATGTAAATAATTGTTGCTCGGAGTGTTAATACCTTTTTTTTGTTGACGGGGAGGAAATCTTCACAAAGATACCCCGCCTTCTGGGGGGAAGGCGGCGGTTATGTAGGGATCTTACCCACTAAAACTTCCCCGGTGGCCCTTTCCTCGGTGCATACCGAGAGGCTCCGGGATCTTCAGTGGAACGCACCTGCAGAGGGGCTGCACCGTGCTCGAGGAGAGCACGTCCCGGAGGGGGAGGTTACTCCCTCTCCCCTGTGCCCTCGCAGCGCAAGGCGACACGGGCCAGCCGATGTCGCCTTCTTCTCGGATCCACTTTGGTGGACGACTCAGGCCCCCACCCTTGTCGCCCAGTGAACCCGAGACCCCTTTTAGTCGCACTTGCACGACAGGCAGGGGATACCGTAGTCTTATTCTTGAGAGCCCAGAACTACAGGGATGCGGAGTGTCAGTACCTATGACAACCAGATTGATGTTAATAATTTAAATTTTTAACAAAATGAACAGGGCCTGATATTGAGGGCAGGCATCTTTCCACAAGAGAGGCTTCGAGGCTTTTTTAAATTATATTTATATATGTTTGTAAAATGTTGTAAAAAACGACAAAAAAATTGGTAATTTTATTTTGAAAATAATTTATGGCTAACGAGACCCTCCACTCATGTTTTGTGACCCGCGGCCTCCAGACCTGTAAATCCGGCCCTGAATATAAATTTCAAATTATAAGACTAAAATTCGGTTTTTTTTTCTATCAATAAAGCGCAACCACAGACTTATGTCCGTGCTCTTTTGTAATATTCTTAAATTGGTTGCTTTGCTTTTTTTAATAAGGGCGTTGCCTATACAATTACTACATTTTTTTTTGCAACGGCAAGGGACGAATCAAAGGAGAAAATCATAGACTATAATCTAAAAGTGGCCATGAGAAACAGGGACGCAGCGGTCGCGGAGATACTTATAACAATGCAACGAGGCGTCTTCGACACGTGAACTAAAGCATTCTCCAGCACCACCTTCAAAAATCAGGCATTAAAATAAAAAAAAATATTCTAAATTATAACTTCTGACTTCTTTCGATGGATGTCTAAACTATTATTGTTATAATATATAACTATTATTGTTATAAATATATAACTATTATTGTTATAATAATGTTATTTTTTTCTTTATAAGTTTTTTGTCGTGCCATACTGACAGAGTAGAAAAGCACCAAGCAATGTCATCTCATGAGTATCGTAAAAACGATAAAGGAAGTGTGAGTAGGGTATTAGTATTCTGGTATATTACTCACCAGTCTTATTGTGAAAGCTGTTATTAAGTTTATTCCGGTCGGGGCGGCTTCCGTCCGGGTTCAAAAGGACAAAGGCGAGTGTGTATACGTCGATTGGTATATATTATGTATGTATGTTTCGCATGTACACATGTACACTTAAATGTATGCTTCGGCATTTTTTTTTAAAGAAAGCTAGCAATATTTTTTTTTTTCAGAAATATTACTGACAATCTTGTTAACCATTCCAACTAAGCTAAGGCTTGTGCTAGGACATAGTTCACGGTTCAGGCCCATAGTTCTGGGCTCTCAAGAATAAGACTCCGGTATCCCCTGCCTGTCGTACAAGGCGACTAAAAGGGGCCTCGGGTTCACTGGGCGACAAAGGTGGGGGCCTGAGTCGTCCACCAAGGTGGACCCGGGAAGAAGGCGACAAGACGGCTGACCCGTGTCGCCTTGAGCTGTGAGTGCACAGGGGGGGAGGGAGTAAACTCCCCTGTTCACGGCAATAGTCGAATGGTGGATATGGACTAAACCATTAGGCTATTGACGCTAATCGCTTAAGATTTTATCGGCCCTTTATTGCTTTCTGCTTTACAATTTTTTATACTCCATTACGCAATAGCCTTCCTATCAACTTCATATCGCAAGTACACGTAGTTAACAAGTATATTTACGAGCAGAATCATTAACCGACTTCAAATCAAATCAAACGTTTAACGCTATTACATGTGGATGTGCTTTTTGTAACTACATTTACGAATTATTATAGGAATATTACGAAGTAGAATTAATCATAATCTAACCAAATTATCATCAAACTACTCTTAAAGTACATCCTTTCTAATAAAAAATGAATCATCGAAATCAGTTTGCGAATGCGAATGCATTAGCGTGAAGTTGAGTTATTCGACCATTTGTGGAGTAAATACTTGATGCAAATCTAAGATTTTTATGATTTACTAATGGATGCCATTAAAATTGGATGGATGGGATGGGATGACATGGGATGTACCAGCTTTCAAATGAAAAAAGAATCATCAACATTGGTTCACCAAAACCAAAGTTATGGGGTAGCAAACATAAACTAACGTACAGACGAATTGAGAAACTCCTCCTTTTTGGAAGTCGGTTCAAAATGTAAATATTTATTTATTTAAATCAACAAAAATTATAACACCGTTACAGATAATACCAATATGATGTTATAAAAACTTAGTTAAATATATATTATTAAAATTAAAACAAAAAAAAGCTGCTTTATGTATTGACAATAATATATGAGCATATTAGAGTCAAATACCTTCTACGCATTTGTAGGCAGCTTCGATAAACACAGACTCTGTGCAACAAAATATATCAATGTGCAGGAAGATGGTATTAACAAACCCAACCGCGCGCGACAGCTGAGAGTTCCTGGACAAGTTAGTCCTGGAGACAGGCAGTAGGAACAATGGTGGACGACGGCGCATGTACATGTCGGCGTTACGCCACGGGTTTCGTTGTCGGAATCCATAATGAAGTACCCACTCCAGATTCCGCTTGCTAGCTTGCTTTATTGCATCACGAGGGTCAGTACAAGAATGTCGGCTTGCTTTGTTGTATCACGACGGTCGGTACGATAATGTCCCGTTATTACAAAATACAGTCGTTTTTATATTGATCTCTCAATAAGTTAAACCGTTACGGAATATTTGACTTCCTTTGTAACAAACAAATGAAATAACTACAAATAATTAATGAAATATAGTTAAATATTCACAATAAATATGTGAATGAATTTAACACAACTTTCAATGATTTATTTAACATGATTACGTTAATTTCGTATGAACAAATATCGTTCTTACACAATCCCATCTCAGATGGCACTGAACTTTTATTTAATGCGTAGTTATTCCAAATTTGATTAAAATGATAAATCAAAACAGTATTTTCGATACTAGGCGATTTGCGCCCATATACACGTAACTGTCAGGCGTATGTGTAATATGTCTTTAAGTATCTTAAATGATGGCGGTATGAGTGCACAACTATAAAATGTAAAAACAGAACTAAAAATAAAACTTCTCCTTTATTTTCAAGTCGGTTAGAAGGAAGATCTTTCAGTAAAAACTCTTTAAGCGAACATCCCCAATTACCCATAAAAGAGGCTGCGTCTATAGTGAAAATTCCTCTAAAATATTACAAAATTAAGGTCACGTTTATCAAACAATTGAAATGAAAGTGGATACATCAAATTTAACTGCGTAGAGTTACCCTCACGTATTAGAATGCCGCTCGGCTTAAACAAATATATGGGCGGGTTGTGGAAACCGTTTTAATAGTGGCGTAAGAATTTGCTAGACCAAATTATTCGTTGAAAGTTCTCAATAACTTTAAAGTTTTAAATTAATAACTGTAATTAATAGCTATGACGTATTTTTGACCTAAGCAGGGTAGACAATGGTAGCTTTCGCTACGCCCTTTTCGTAAGGTGGAGAGCCCATCGCAAGAAACTAAACTGAAAACTGAAGAAACCTTTACCAAGTGTATTTAATAGACGTTTATTATAAGTACAATATATACACAAAATATAATATTTACACGATTGTTCAAGAGAGAAAGAAAATGTGCGTACACTGTCGTATAACTGGATATTAGAAGAAAATTAGTCCTCGAACCATCTCTCTTGCCTCTACAGTAATATACGAAACATAACTCTCTCTTTCTATCTAATACAACATAACTCTCTGTTTCTAGATAGAAAGAGAGTTATGTTTCGCAAGGAAAGCCTACGCCTCGCCCGATCACACTTTTTGCAACGAATTCAATAGCTTTCTTAAGCGTGCGTAAAGAAGTTTTACTTCAAATAAAGTGTTAATAGTTGTATAACGATTTTTCATTTGCGTGAATTAAATTTTCAAACGTCGAATTGAAATTATTCGAAATGCTTCACCACAACAGGCAATAACGACCAACCATTGAGGCAAGAGTAACATTAAGAATAGAATCTACATTCAATATATACGTAATAAGAGCTGTTTGAATATTTTTAACATAAGCGTTCTGAAACATATTGAAAATAAGCACCTTAGTGAATACGTTTGGCTGCCGACGACGGAATAAGAGTACTCACTTTTTTTGTAATGGATTACTTTGATGCGGGAGTCATTCCACTTCTAGGGTAAACAGTAAACAGTAAAAGCAAATGTCTGGAAGGTAGATAAACCTAAACGGGATGCTTAAGTCTAGGCTGATAATGTAAGATTATTAATAATACATTTTCATATTTATTTTATTTATATACACTTTAAACTAACGTTTTGTGTAATTTGTAAGTTTTGTAAGCTTTCGTGGATATTTTTTTTTGTAAATCACGTTTTTAAACTCGCTCTTGGCCACTTTAAAATAAATCTTAGTTGTTAATTTATCGTAATTATTGGAAAATTGTAGTAATAAATAATCTATATATCTATCTAGAGTTCAAAAGCGGAGTTGCCTTAGTGGCATTCTCTGCAGCCCTGTAGTTCTGGGCTCTCAAGAATAAGACTAAATGGGCCTCGGGTTCACTAGGCGACAAGGGTGAGGGCCTGAGTCGCCCACCAAAGTGGACTCGGGAAGAAGGCGACATCGGCTGGCCCGTGTCGCCTTGCGCTGCGAGGGCACGGGGGGAGGAGTAACCTCCCCTGGGACGTGCTCTCCCTGAGCACAGTGCAGAGGGGCTCCGGTGCGTTCCACTGGAGATCCCGGAGCCCCTCGTCATGCACCGAGGAAAGGGCCACCGGGGAGGTTTTAGTGGGTAAGAACCCCACATAACCGCCGCCTTCCCCCCAGAAGGCGGGGTATCTTTCTGAAGATTTCCTCCCCGTCAACAAAAAAAAGTGGCATTCTCTACCAGATAACCCAGAGTAAAATGGTAGGTGTAATCATTAAAGAAGACTTGCGACGAAATTTTAAAATAAATAAACATATACATGAACAACTTAAATTCAGAAATACATTTATATATAATAAATGAATTTACATATAAAGGATTATATAATATACATAAAATCTATTTTCATATAACTTTTTAATTCAAAACAGGAAACAACGCACTGATTTCCCCAGGGATAGCATAGCCAAACAAGCAAAGCAAATGGTACAATTTATCTTTATTCATACGATGTTGCAGTTATTTATGATATATGGCGGAGATATGTACATATATGTTTTACGTAATAGCTTTATACGAGTCGTGGTAGCTCCGTGTTCGGCGGCTGGCTTAAGTTACATAGTACGCTAGCAACCGAAGGTCGGTGCCGGCACCAATAAAATTTGCTATTGCAATTCTATATGCTGATTTACCACGCGCTCGGCGGTGAAGAAAAATGTGAGGAAACCTACATGTCTGAGAAATTTTTTCTAAGGCTTGTGAAGTCCGTCAATCTGCACTAGGGCCACGTAGCGGACTATGCCCTTATAATCTCTTTACAGAGATGGCAGCAGTGGGACATATATATTATATATATAAAGGCTGTAACTTTAATATGAAAACAACACAGAAACATGCAAAGATGGCGCTTCCCATGTGGTTCCATTTAACAATTAGGTCCAGTTCTGACAAAGGCATCCATGAGAATTCCAGGTCTTGTCACAGAATTCTCCGCCGTCGCAGGGGGTCTATATCACAAGTAGACTTCTTCTGAAGTACCCAGTCGCAATTATTTTATTTGAAAGATATCTATTAACCATTTTCTTTTTTTTCCTTTCATTAATTTTATAACATTACTATAAATAATATTTTTCAGTTATAGCATCACATTGGTTCAACTGTAATGATGTTTTAATTTTGTGTTTATAAATAAATTAAATAAAATTTCGGTTATTGTCTTAACTTCCGAACGAACAATTCGGTAGCATTGTTGTCCAAGTTAGAATTAGGTAAGCCTCGCGTTTTGGAATACATTTCCAGTTAAAACTCCGTCCACCGCAGAATGGCATTTCCCTGTCTAGAAATTCGACAACCGGCAAAACAGTCCCAGCTTTGAGAGCCTGTGCTGTTTTATCCACCGCAAACATCCAATCGAAATTCAGGGTACTGTATATGTTGGATACTTCCATTCTTGAAAGCACCATCGTACGTACTTAAAACATGTACAATAAATTTGAGTAAAACTTAATTTACCTAAATGTGGGTAAAGGCGACCTTATCGCTATAAATTTATATTTATAGATTTTAATTTTTAACACGAAAATATTTTTTTTTTCAGAATTATTACTAACAATCTTGTTAACCATTCCAACTAAGCTTAAGCTTGTGCTAGGACACGGCAATAGTCCAATGGTGGATTCGAACCCGCGACCTCAAGATTCGCAGGCCCTAAACCATTAGGCTATTGACGCTTCATCAAGTACATTTACGAGTAAAATCAGAAATTGACTTGAGATTTAATCAAACGTTATTACGAGCCGAAGCTCTCTTTGTATTTCCTGGATTAACGTAAGAATATTACGAAATTACTTAGATATTTAATAGACTTATCAACCTCTGACCAAACTACCCAGGAATAAAAATAAATTATTGAAATCAGTTGGCGTGATATTGGGTTATTAATCCATTAGTCGCGCATTTACTTGAAGCAAATTAAAGACTTATAAATATTTTCTGAAAGATGGCATTGCAACTTTGATTGACAGAATTGCAACATATTGGAAGCCACCAGCTTTCAAATAAAAAAGAATCATTAAAATTGGTTCACCCAGTCGAATGTTGCGAAGAACCAAGTGTGGTAATAATTTATATACATATTAATTTAAATACATTGACAATAATTGGGACTCAACGTTCTAGACCCTATTCAACGTTACTCATTATTGATTTTTCTTGTAGTTACAAATATCTCGATTTCACATCACAAGATTGAACTTGTCAAAAACAAATACGCTGTTAGGCAAAAGAGTGTAATAACCAATATAATTTCATTTTTTGATTGGAAATTTTTTTTTCATTATAGATATTAAAAACATGAAGACAATATGATATTGCTTTATTACATTGAATTGAATATTACTCGTTGAATGAAACTACGATTAGGCATTTGAACGTAATTTATATTAAGTAATTAATTACAACAATAAAATTGTAGTAAAAGACGGTGTTCTATCTTTAGCGTATAGAACGGTGTAAATCAAAGCCCAAAAATTCTTTAAAATAGATATATTATCAAAACGATGTTAATAGTATCGCGGTAGTTTGTCAAGTGACTCAGTATCGGTATAGCACTTGTTACACCACATAACGCCTACAATAATTAAACGGTGATCGGCGCGCGCGGTGCGGAATTGCATTACTTTTCC
Organism: Meandrusa payeni; assembly: GCA_029286785.1. Classification (NCBI taxonomy): domain Eukaryota; kingdom Metazoa; phylum Arthropoda; class Insecta; order Lepidoptera; family Papilionidae; genus Meandrusa; species Meandrusa payeni. The sequence goes on from JAGSMX010000023.1 coordinate 7,359,178, forward strand.
GGCAGGAGCCTGAACAGACGGACTTATGCCAAAATTCAATCTCTGCCAGGGTATCTAGGCACTGTCTATAGACAAAGTAACGGACAGAAGCTTAATAAATTTTTTTTTATTGATTTAGATAGATAAATCATTTACTGCACCAAAGAATATCTACAAAGACGAACTTAATGCTATTTAGACATAGACATAGACATTTATTTATTGGCTTCACTATATAAAAACACATCACAGACAGAAAATAACACACATTAAAAAAGAATGAAAAATAGACAAAACACAGTTAAACTTACACGGACAAATAATACAAAACATATCATGCCATAATCAGACACCGTCTCAGTATGTGCTGTCGCAAGGATTGATTTTCAGCGGTGCCCGGGACGGTAGTAAAAACGTGCGCGCGCAATACTACTTTTATTTGGAATTTATACAGACAATAAGAGTATAATAAATATGATACATGAATAAAACAGTTATGAGATTAAAATATATTTATACAATAAAATAATAGATGAAAAAAAAATCATAAATAAATATATTATTAAGTCAACAAAAATAAACTAAAATATATAATATGATAATTAAACGTATAAAGTTTAAATTATATAATGAAATATTGAAAATATTGGAAACAACAAGCCATCGATTTCAAGGGGATATTATCTTTTTGTAACTTTAACATCAGGTGTTTTAATTTATTTTTATTTAGCATTTTCTTCCACCTAACCTTTAGTGGTTAAGAGCACGCTAAGGGTAGTGCCGCTAAAATAACGTTTTAAAACTTTTATATAGATAAATAAATATACATTTAGATATACATAAAGAGATACTTCAATTAATTATGCAATATATTAAAGCTATTTCTTTTTTTTTTCAGAAATATTACTAATAATCTTGTTAACTATTCCAACTAAGTTTAAGCTTGTGCTAGGACATGGTTCACGACAATAGTCGAATGGTGGATTCGAACCAACGACCTTACGATTCACAAGCCGTACCCTAAACCATTAGGCTATTAATAATATACATACACATTGAATATATAAACGATATATACAAGTTTGAGTTTGAAAAAGTATTCAGATACACGCGATTTAAAGACATTAGTTGACGAAGCCTCCCTAATCTCAATCGGCAAACTATTCCATAGTTTTATAGCTGTACAGGTAAAAGAATTGCCATAGAAATTCGTGTGACATTCGGGGAACGTTAGAAATTTGTTTTAGAAGATTCGCGGTTCGCGGCCTCAAAATCGTCTGTGATCACCGTCTCCAATGAACATCCGCAGCACGTAGCTCAAACACAACGTACAAGGAGCTTTTTTATTTTAAATAAAGCGCAATCACAAACTTGAGTCCGTGCCCTTTTTTTAATGTACTTTATTTATTAACTTTGTTTTGTTAAGAAAATTCTATAATTTTTTTAATGCCTGATTTTGGAAGGTGGTGTTGGAGAATGCTCAGGTTCACGCGTTGTTTTTACTCGTAAATATACTTGTTATAGTCGGTTTATGTATTACTAAGAAATCATTATTTTTACACATTGCTTTCAGTTTGCTTTGTGAATATATTAAAAGAGAGCTTTTATATTTACTTGTATAAAAGCTTGTAACGCCTATGCTGTCAGTTAGTGAAGCTGGCCGCTACAACTTCACCGGAGTGTTTGACTACGGCTACGGTGGCTACGCTAATCACGTTAGCACTATGATCAAAGTTCGCCCGAGCATAAACAACGATTCATTCGGTAGCTTTTATCGGAAAACCACTTAGTGACTATTTCGTTGGAAGAAAGGCCGAGCGATACGAAATCATTACATCACTTCCACTGGCTATATTTTGTATCGAAGTGTTTTAACTTCGCTCACGCACGCGCACATGTGTTTTCATTAACATATTTTACCATCAGTAATGGCCCATTAACCGCTAGCCACCACTTTCCTTATTGAACTACATTGAAATATCTATTTAGGTCAATTTAATATGAATAATTTGCTAAAGTTTATTTATAATTTTCGTGTACACGTTTACGTTGCCTTACGTTTCATAGTATTTACAGGTAAAAACAAAAACCGATCGAATGAAACCTTACAGGCTAATACTCGCGGAGATCCTCTTTTATTTCTGAAATATCATAGTTATATTACTAAGTTCCGGGACCTATAATACCTGTTTTCTTCCCCATTTGTCCTCGTTGTTATTATGTATTACTTATTCAGTCTTTGACCTATTGCTGCCAAACGTATAAATTTACCGCCAGAATAAAAAATAAAATCAACACCTGTCAACGTGGAATAGAGCATGCTGAAAATAAACAGAGCTGCTAAAATACGATACATAAATATCCGAGAAACAACTAAAGCGGTTGATGCCCTGAACTATGCACAAAAACTGAAGTGAAAATGGTCTGGTTATGAGAGACCGGAGGTGGACCGTAAGGGTAACCTGGTGGGATGGCCCACGAAGACACCGAGGAAGAGGACGCCCCTTGATGCGATGGCAAGACGATTTTGAAAGAACAGGTGGCTTGTCGAGGACCGCAGGACAGGAACAGTGGAATTATCTGGAGGAGTCCTTTACCCGCCTAACAGGGGTTCTTGCAAAACAGTGAAAATGGCACAATTTTATTTTGAACTGTATATGCAGGAAATAGAAGGCCTTTTATTTTAATATTTACTACTCAGCCTTTTATTATCAGTTTATGTATTGTACACTATAATAATACACAACCGAATAGTGTCTGCCTTAGTCTTCACAGGTTTTGGCTGAAAACCAGCGCTGTGCTACATGTGTGAGCACAGCACATGCTGAGCCAACCCTTTTCGGCACAATTTCTTTTTGTTCTTTTTATGTTGTTTCTGTTTACTTTTGTTTATGTTGTTTTTGTCTTGTTTTACCTGTTGTTTCTGTGTGCTTGTGCCGAATAAATGTTTTTCAATTTCAAATTCAATTTTCAATTCAATCACAAACAACATGCATTCTTCTATAAGATATTTAGGAGTTTCATGGTATAACTTCTGAACCTAATGTCCTATGTCAACAACATTCAAATTGAACTAAATAGAAACCAAATTCTATCAAACAAAATAAAATCAATTCATAATGATAGCGTTATGACGGCCACATAGATTAAAAAAAATACAGACCAATTGAGAAATTCCTATTTTTATATGGCATAGCATAAATATACGGTTTAGTTGAAAATATAACAGCCCTTAAAATAGCTTAATTTCAATATAAATAAATTACTAAGCTATAAAAATAATAAAATTTCCAGTTTGCCTCAATTACATGGACACAAAAGTCTCACGCTAAATATATTTAATTTCAAATTATAGCGTGAAGGGTCGCAACTCTCTCAGATATTTCATTTAAATGTACACCATTTATTTTCAGAACAACTAAGCTGTTAAATTTGAAGACATAGCACCAAAGCTACCAAATTCAAAAAGTTCCCAGATTTACATGAAATTTCAGGGTCCTTTCTTATGTGGTTGGTTCCTTGAATAATTTAAATTGTTCCTTATTGAAATTTAATTTTAACACACAGATACATATGAAAAGTAGTAGCCTATTGGCTAAGCCAACTTACGCTCTTACCAATGAGCTACCGATTTTTCCGATTTTTAAGCACTTATATAAAAAAAAAATTGTTTAAAATTATGGTCGATGTATGGTGATGCGCTTTCAATGTTTCTGTCTACCTTGTATAAATGAACATGAGAGCATATTAATATCTACATTTAGTATTTTATATTGTTTTAGATTTACTTATATATATAAAAGACCTAGTACATTAAAATTTCCATACTAATAAAATAAAAAATGTGTTTTTCTGAAATAAAACTAATTTTAAAGACTTGTTGATTGTGATTTAAATATATTTTTCATTTAGTATATACCTGCTCATACCGTTGAAAGTGAAAACATAAATAGTCCACGTAATTGTTGTCCTACATTTACGCCCAATTTTTTTTTAATGCTTTATTCAACAATTCTTATCAACTTGTTTAACAAGTATGTTAGGAGTTTTTCTATTCGAAATAAGCTAGGATATGGTTCACAGCAGGTTACAGCCCTGTAGTTCTGGGTTCTCAAGAATAAGACTACGGTATCCCCTGCCTGTCGTAGAAGGCGACTAAAAGGGGCCTCGGGTTCACTGGGCGACAAGGGTGGGGGCCTGAGTCGTCCACCAAAGTGGACCCGGGAAGAAGGCGACATCGGCTGGCCCATGTCGCCTTGCGCTGAGGAGCAGCCAGACAGGGGGAGGTAACCTCCCCTGGGACGTGCTCGGACGTCCTCGAGTACAGTGCAGAGGGGCTCCGGTGCGTTCCACTGGAGATCCCGGAGCCCCTCGTCATGCACCGAGGAAAGGGCCACCGAGAGGGTTTTAGTGGGTAAGAACCCCACATAACCCCGCCTTCCTCCCCGTCAACAAAAAAAGGATATGGTTCACGTTAAAAGAATAGTAAAGTTAAGTAAATATTAAGTACTAAATACTGTATCTGTCTGAGTATACGGTAGGTCGCATTTATTTTACCCGTAGACATCTGTGCTACGGCTCGTAGCTTGTATGCTACGGTTTTCATTATACACTGCCTTTCATATTCGAAGCTTGACCTAATGCTTCTATTTCCCGATTCATTTTATATACTTGTCCAAACTAACGAATAGTTTTCTGAATTCTGCTGACGTCCTCTTTCAAAATAGGGTGATGTATGAAATATTTAAATAGGAATATAAACTGGAGCAATTAAATAATTTCCGTGGCTGCTTAGTTCACCTGCACGTGTTCTGAATAGCAGGATTATGAACGCCAACGTGGACCTGACTGGTATTAATGATGATGGAGGTCCTAGAGAAATCAAATGCCCTCTTTAAATGCGATAAACTAAAATCGCCTGGCTGCGCTAATTTTTTTGTAAGAACGCAGAAGCGAACAGTTGAACTTATGTAGATTTAAGAAAGAAAGAAAGGAGAAACTAATTGAACTAAATTAATGTAATTGAATGAAATGTTATTCACTACGCCCAACTCTTAGTTCAATTAAACTTTGTGCTACGCCGAACTCTGCGGACTCCTATAACACCTCTGTGCCCAACAATCCGCAGGACCGTTCATGGTGCTAATTCACCGCTGCCTATATTGTGCTAATTGTTAAACGAATCTGACCATAGGACAGATATACACCATGACTCTATATTTATGTTATTTATTATTTAATTTGTTTATATATATATATGTATATAACTATATATTTATATATATATGTATCTATAGCTGCTTTTTTTAATATATACATTTATATATAATATTTATAAAAGTTTATGTATTGTACACTATAATAATACACAACCGAATGGTGTCCGCCTTAGTCTTCACAGGTTTTTTGGCTGAAAACCAGCGCTGTGCTACATGTGTGAGCACAGCACATGCTGAGCCAACCCCTTTTCGGCACAATTTCTTTTTTGTTCTTTTTTTATGTTGTTTCTGTTTACTTTTGTTTATGTTGTTTTTTGTCTTGTTTTACCTGTTGTTTCTGTGTTCTTGTGCCGAATAAATGTTTTTTCAATTTTAAAATTTTCAATTTCAATTACAATGACTCCATAAAGGTTTTTAATAACCGCAATTCAACGTCTTCCCAGAACCAACGTAACTTTAATTATGATAATGTAATTTGTGTTAAATCATGTGGTTACTTGTACGTGATTGTGCAGTTATATTTAAGCGCTCGTGTAGTGTTTTTAGAGTATTGTATTATTTTACTACAAATTCATTGGTGCCGGCACTGGAGATCGAACTCGCCTTGCAATCGTACAACGCAACTTGAGGTGACCGCCCGGACACTGAGCTACCACGGCTCAAATGTATCAACAATATTAATTATCACACCTATATTTTGTATTTGTGTTGTGGTTACATGTTTGTCTGTCTACCCCTTACGATTTATCATTCGGACATTTCTGTTGTAATAATTTATATTTTCCTTTGAGATTAATCAATCTACAAGGGAACTACGTATTTCTCGAGCGTCAGTTTATCCACAAGCATCTGCTACAAAAATATTATTTTTTCTCCCTTGGCACTAACAAGGGCTATCAATATTAGGTCATAAGCAATAAGTATCCAGGTCAAAGTAGTTTATAACCGATACGACCTCAGAAATAATGTTATAATATTATGTGGGAAGGCCACAAATTTCAACCGACTTTTTTCCGACCGAAAAAGGAGTATCTATGTTGTAAAACTTCCCCGGTGGCCCTTCCTCGGTGCATGGTGAGGGGCTCCGGGATCTCCAGAGGAACGCACCGGAGCCCCTCTGCACTGTACTCAAGGAGATGACATCCCGGGAGGGGAGAGGTTATTCCCTCCCCCCTGTGCCCTCGCAAGTACCAGTGCAAGGCGACACGGGCCTGCCGATGTCGCCTCCTTCCCGGGTCTACCTTGGCGGACGACACAGGCTCCCACCCTTGTCGCCCAGTTAGCCCGCGGCCCCTTTTAATTGCCTTCTACGATAGGCAGGGGATACCGTCTTATTCTTGAGAGCTCAGAACTACAGGGCTGGTTATGTTTGTTACCTAATAACTTTCGCCTGGGTGAACCGATTTTGATGATTATTGTTCTCTTTTAAAGCTGCTGTTTTTCATGTGCTCTCAATTTGGTCCAATTCTGACAATGGCATTCACGAGAAAATACATATCAAAAGTGTTAAATTTACATCAAGAATTTGCGCCACAAATGGACAAGTAGCGTCATAAGCCTTATGGTTTAGGGTACGGTCGGCGATTCGTAAGTTCGTAGGTTCAAATCCACCATTCGACTATTGACGTGAACCATCTCCTAGCACAAACATAAGCTTAGTTGGAATGGTTAACAAGAATGTTAGTAATATTTCTGAAAAAAAAAAGAAATATTGCTATATTTCTTAAAAAAAAAACTCAATTTCACGTCAATCGAATTCGATGATCCATTTTTTATTGGAAAAGATGTATGGAGTAGTTTGATGAGAGTTTGGTTAGGTTCTGATTAATTCTATTTCGTAATATTCCTACGATAATTCGGAAATACAAAGACGGCGTCTGAGCGTAGTAGCGTATTTTATCTTATCAGTGCATTTGTGATTTTTCTAGTTACTTTGGTACTTTTTTAAATTGATCATTAGAGATAACAACCACGACAATTTATTGCGCCATTATAATGTAGTTAATTTGACAATAAATTAACCTTTTTCATCGTAATTAACTACAAATTCGCACGCTAAAATGTTTTTTATAAAATCTTCCTTTAATTTCACGAATTCGAATCATTAATGTACTTTTCTTTCCTTAAAACATCATTATAGTCAATTAGAGTAGGTCAATTTAGACGTTCGAAGTTACCTAAATTCCCACCAAGCTGAAAATCGGTAAGATTAGTTAAAATATCATTAAAAACAAAATTTGAAAGGTCCCCATCTTTCCCCTGTAAGTAAAAAAATATTCAAGGTCAAAGGTCAAAGAAATGAATTTTTCGCGATTTTCAGCAAAACGGTAAATTTTATCATAAAAATACCTCAGACAAAAATTGTAGATTATAAAATTATCTACAAAAAATTTATTAATACTTTTTTTTTACGAGCCACCGTTTTTGAGAAATCATTTGCGGCAATTTTTTTTTCTTCTTTTTTTTCAGTAAACATTACTAACATTCTTGTTAACCATTCCAACTACGCTTAAGCTTATGGTAGGAGATGGTTCACGTAAATTGAATAGTGGATTCGAACCTACGTCCTTACGATTCGCAGACCGTACTCTAATCCATTAGGCTATTGGCTATTGACGCTTCCCAAAATAAACCAAAAAAAAATCCAACTAATTTGTATTATGTACATACAGATCTATTCTCAGGGAACATGTCATGTGAATAAAGCAGGCGTTTAAAATTCAGTCTTTGTTATTTTTCTTAAAGTGATAGAGACTGACTTTAAGTTCTGGTGTTTATTGTGTACCACTTGGGTAGACTGATTGCAGCTTATTTTTGAAGTTATACTTATTTAAGCGAGTTATAAAAACGATCACAGTAACAGGTTGCAGTGAAAACAAATTGTTCTTATAAACGTTTTCAAGTGCTCCAAATTGCGGTCAATTTTCCGTATGTATTATTTATTGATATAAATTAAAAAATATATTATTATTTATATTTATTTACGTAACTTTTCAAATTTACAAAGAACTTTATTGACTGTGTTGACTATCCTTTTATTATTTTATTAAAATTAATTATTTGCATGCAATTAAATACTATTTTTACCACGAATTTTTTATTTTTTTTGTAAGCTGGTAGGTTTTTATAGCTTTCAGCCCTGTAGTTCTGGGCTCTCAAGAATAATACTACGGTATCCCCTGCGTGTCGTAGAAGGAGAAAAAGGGCCTCGGGCTCAATGGGCGACAAGGATGGGGGCGTCGGCCAAGGTGGACCCGAGAAGAAGGCGACATCGGTTGGCCCGTGTCGCCTTGCACTGCGAGGGCACAGGGGGGGAGGGAGTAACCCCGGGATGTGCTCTCCTTGAGCATAGTGCAGGGGATCCCGGAGTCCCTCACCATGCACCGAGGAAGGGCTACCGGGGAGATTTTAGTGGGTCAAACCCTACATAACCGCCGCCTTAACTTCCTCCCCGTTAACAAAAAAAAAAAGGTTTTTATAGCTTTACCAGATCCAACAATGGCAGCGCTCTTAAAAGCTAATTTATTAGGATAGTAATAAATAAATAAAAAAATAAAGATAACTGGTAGGAATACAAATAAATTTAATTTTTACTTATTACACTATTATACCAACGCAAATATAATACATTAACGACATCAATATTTCCCTGGTGGTATAGCATTTATCATAGTAAGAGCTTTTAATGTGACGTAAATACGAATTCTATCCCGGGCGACACATTTTCCAAATCCCATATTTTATTACAGGTCACGCAATATTTTTACGCGCGTGCGTTTATAACCGATTCGTTCTATTTCTTTGGGCGAGTTATAAATTATTTATGCATCCTTGAATGTGGTAAGAATATTACTCATAAGAAAAGAAAATGTACATTTAAGTGTGACTAGCACAATCATATTTTTTACTAAGAAAAGAAACCCGAACGAAGCGCATCGTCTTCCATTATTCGTACAGCAAAGGACTGGAATAGTTTGCGGGCGTATGTCTTTGTCCCTTTGATTACAATATGGGTGTTTTCAAGAGTAGAGTGAATAGGCACTTACTAAACTAGAGCGCTTTACCATCCAGAACTGCATTTCAATTAGATGGGCAAAAGCAGCTTTGATCGTAATTATGATACCCCGCCTTTTGCGGGGGAGGCGGGGTTATGTGGAGTTTTTACCCACCAAACCCCCCACCTCCCCGGTGGCTCTTCCTCGATGCCTGGTGAGGGACTCTGGGATCTCCAAAGGGACACACCGGAGCCCCTCTGGACTGTGCTCTACGGACGTCCCTGGGGCGAGGTTAATGGCTCCCTCCCTGTGCCCTCGCAGTGCAAGGCGACACGGGCCAGACGATGTCCCCTTTTAGTCGCCTTCTATAACAGGTATGGGATACCGTAGTCTTATCCTTACGAGCCCAGAACTACAGGGCTGTCAAGGAACCGTCTGAGCAGAGTTACTGCCGATTTATTCCTCTAAAATTACGGTTGAACTGTAAGTGAAATCCGGATTCCGCTTAAAAATATTTGTTGCAAGGACTTTAAATTACTTATATATTACTAAATAGAAGGAAAAGTGAACTCTTCGTATAGGTTGCGGTAGCGTTTACGAAAAAACACATTACATTAACCCGAATTCTACTTTGTTGGCCAAATGACTTTGCCAAACTTTTTCTCTCACAACTTTCAGAAGCCGAAACTTTTTGTATAGAAAATCGGTCTTTCTTTTTCGCATTTATGTTTTTACTTGATATCATTTATCATTCAGATATTAACCTCGACGTAATTTCCGGACTAATTTTCTTCAGGTATTTGTTTGAAATACCCTCAGGAAATTGATTTTCTTATTAATTCATCCCTAAGCAAAAGGCGTGTTTAAAATTCAAAATAAAGACATAAATTATCACTTTTTAACAACTACCTCCAAATTCTACTATGTGGGAGCGTAATGTATACGACAGTTACTGGCCAACGAAATGTGTGCTCGCACCTCTCTTTCCGTCCCATATATCTTCCTCTCAACTACTGTTCGCCTCACCCGAACACACTTTTCGTAACGCTTTCACCAGCTTACTCCCCATATTAAGCGTGCGTAAAGAAGTTTTTACTTCAAAAACTGTAGGACTAGTTTCTTTGCATTATATTAAGTCATAATACTGTTTGCAATAAATAATACAGTAGAAAAACAATATTTAAATTTCACCCGTAACTTTGTATTACGGCTTAGTGGATATCAAATTACTGTTTGATTTATGACTTGAGTTTTCTAATTAATCGTTTCCATCGCTAACTTTAAGACATTAATAATTCTATTGAAATAAACAATACAAGTTCCCACGACCTTACTGCTCTAATGTCAGATGTGGGAAAACTTCAAGGGTCAAGTTCCGAGGTCACAATTCACCGGTGATCATTTTACAACGTACCAATGTGATCCCTGGGTGTCCATAAGTCAGCAACATTTCATCAAACGACTTCAAAAGTATCAAAATCCCATACATACATACAATCAAAATACAGAATAATTGTGAACTTCCTCCTTTTTTAAAGTCGGTTAAAAGATTACTGACAAATATTGGCCTATGACTTTATACTACTTTAAAATGTAATAAGAAGTTTTTTTTTAAATTTTGGGTGTTCGGGATGTCCGTAATATATAGTAATGCTTCTAGCTTTTTTTATACAAAATAGGCTAACGTTCGGCTTCTATCTCGCTTGATGGAAGGTAAAGATGAAACCTAGTATGGAACACGTGAGCCTATAAGGTGTCTGTTCACATTAGACTTAAAGGTGTCGAGATTGTACCTGTATGGAAAGACTGTTCTCTGCAGAGAGTTCCATTCCTTAACCGTCCGCATAAGGAAGGTGGAGGCAAACCGCTTCGTGAGTATTGTTGAGATTTCTACGACGTAAGGGTGGAACTGCTCGCCACGCCTAGTCGTACGGTGATGGACATGGGAGAAATATCCCCCGTATTTCCATCCAGCATCAATGTAGATTGAGTAGAAAATTTGCATGGGTCATTTGCGAGTGTGTGACAAATTCCTTTGTTTTTCTACAAACAAATTCATTTTTACACCGACGCGAACAACGTTCAATTTAAGCATTCTTATCATATTTCTCAAATTTAGCATGATTCAAATGCTATTTTAAATTCCAACCTTATCCAAAAGCAATATAGAAAATTTATATTATTTCGCGTCTGGTTCACTTGCAGAATGTTATCTGTTATTGGAAAATAACGGCTTCAGTGTCGGGGAATAGTCGAAGATATTTCTAATAGTGCGTCATTTCGGTCGCAATGATAAAGACTTGAACGATAGTGTCGACTGACACGACTTTATGGGTAGTGTAGTGGCTAAACGATTTGACTTGCTATCTTAAAGTAGGGGATTCGAAGATAGGGTTCCGTTATTCTTCTTAAATAGTTAAAATAGCTAAGTTGCTAATATTTCTTCCCCGTGTATGGCGATGCGATTACAAGTGTATGGGTGGAGAGCGAGAAGCAATAGCTGTCTTTGTTTACTCGACTTTTGTATTAAAATCTGCCCTGTAGTTCTGGGCTCGTAGAATAAGGCTACGGTATACCCTGCCTGTCGTAGAAGGGGCCTGGGGTTCACTGGACGACAAGGGTAGGGGCCTTTGTTGTCCGCCAAAGTGGACCCAGGAAGAAGGCGACATCGGCTGGCCCATGTCGCCTTGCACTGCGAGGGCACAGGGGGGAGGGATTAACCTCCCTCCCGTGACGTGCTCCGAGAGCATGTTGCAGAGTATCTCCTTGAAGATTTTCCCCCCGTCAACAAAAAAAAGTTTATATAGTAAAGTAACAGCCTATATATTTCCCACTATCGGGTACTTCTCTGTAAAGACAGTATAAGGCTATATATGCCTTGAAAAATTTACTTACATGCTATACTATTCGCACCTAAAATTGTAATTATTCTTTGTCGGCACGGCCTTTAAACTCGGCTTGCTAGTCCTTTATATTTGAAGTGACCGCCCAAGATTGGGTTGCCACAGCTCTTTTTTTAATTTTATTATCTAACACAGAAATAAAAAAGACTGCGTAAAGATTTTTTTTTATTCTTTCAATGCAAGGACTTGATCACAATCCCACCTGTTGTTAAATGTAAATGATGGTAAGACGCTTAGTTAAAGCCTATTCACACTAATCTGCATAGCTGTTTTTACAGCCGCATTGTAACCGGAGGGAAAGACGCGGGCAAACTATTCAAGTAATTTGCAGTCCTATGTCAAACTTTGATAATACGCGTACATTTACATTACTATGCCACTGTACAAGATGTGAAGATAAGTGAAAAAGTTTTGCGACTTCTGCAACGATTCATAGGTCGAATACAAGAAAAGTTTTGCAATACCCTCAGTTCGCAACTGTGATTCTGTCTTCTAGTATATTTCCAAATACAACCATTTGTAAGCGGACAAAGTTAATGGTACCAAATATGACCAAGAAATAAATTAAAAATTTTGAGCATAAGTCCTTTGTGGTTGATGACTCTATGAGAATATTTACACTAGGATTAATATTTATTAATAAATAAGAAAGCTAGCAATATTTCTTTTTTTTTTCAGAAAATATTTCTAACATTCTTGTTTACCATTCCAATTAAGCATAAGCTTGTGCTAGGAGATGGTTCACGTCCTGTAGTTGTCCTGTCGGCCCTGTAGTTCTGGGTTCTCAAGAATAAGACTACGGTATCCCCTGCCTGTCGTAGAAGGCGACTAAAAGGGGTCTTGGGTTCACTGGGCGACAAGGGTGGGGGCCTTTGTCGTTCGCTAAGGTGGACCCGGGAAGAAGGCAACATCGGCTGGCCCGTGTCGCCTTGCCCTGCGAGGGCACAGGAGGAGATCCCGGAGCCCTTCGTCATGCACCGAGGAAAGGGTCACCGGAAAAAGAACTTTCCCGAAGGAAAATAATTTCTCGCTACATCTATTCTGTCGTATATAACTGATGTGATAGTATAGTTCGTAAACGTTTTTCGCTTAGTCCAAAATAATGCGGCGAGTTAATCAGCGAGGAGTTTTTATGGCACATAACGAACATGTATATGATAAGGGCGTGATAAGAAAGGTCGTTGAAGACTTGGTTTTTATTTCTAACGATAATGGAGGATAATTTCCAGTATTAGGATTATGTGAACTTTGCACTTAATGCGAGTGGGAAAAACGTCTTTGGTCGTTGTTTTCATTTTAAAATTTGATTGTTTTTTTTTAACCGAATGTACAAGTATATTTACGATTATAGACAAATCGAATCAAACGTTAAACGCATTTATGCGTGGATCTACGATAATACGGAAATACAAAAAGCGCCCTATTTGTATTTCCGCATTATCGTAGAAACTAAACCAAAGTCTCATTAAGCTACCTTGAAGTAGATAATTTCCAATTAAAAATGAATCATCGAAATAGGTTGGTATGATATTGAGTTATTCGTCCATTTGTAGTGGACATTCTTCTTCTGCCTAGCCTTTCGTTTGTTAGGTGGTGTAGACGACCGGCCAGCCGACCGAGCGAACCCGGGAATATTATATAGTCAATATTAGTAAATAAGTGATTATGTATAAGTTCCCAGTAAATTGTAAATAGTTCAAAGCGAAAGACCGATCCGAAGATCATTTTAAATTGTAAAGAGCTTATTGGGTTATTGGGCATATTGCTCTAAATTGCTAGGTTTATGATTTGCCATTAACAATTGGAGCTATAAACGTTGCAGATGGCAACGTCAGGCATTGTTTTATCTTACAAATGCCGAATTGAATAGAGTTATTAAGTTATTGGAAAGCGTCCTTTTCTGAATTCCCGCTTCGGTTAATTGTATTTTTATGAATATTTTAACTATGAGACGGAGCGGGGTAGAGCCCATCTTTCGGTATTTAAGGTGGTACAAAGAATTTGTAAGGATGATTATTAGTTTGAACCATAGTGAGACGGTTGCTCTGAACCTCAATTGATAGAACGTTTAAATAGTAAGCAACGTGTAGAACGACCGTTGCTCTGAACCGAACCTTATTAACAATGTTGTTATGATTATCTGTTGAACCATAGTGAGACGGTTGCTCTGAACCGAACCTTATAAGTAGATGATTATTTGTTGAACTGTGAGCTGAACCGTTGCTCTGAACCGAACCTTATAAGTAGATGATTATTTGTTGAACTGTGAGCTGAACCGTTGCTCTGAACCGAACCTTATAAGTAGATGATTATTTGTTGAACTACTGTGAGCTGAACTGTGCTCTGAACCTTGGTTGAACAGACAAATTAATTAGAACGCAACGTGATCTGGTGAAAGACCGTTGCCCCGAACCGTAAGTGAACTGAAGCTTATTAAATAGTGAACCTGAACCTTTGTGAACTTTATTATATGTGAACCTTTATTATTGACGTGAACTTTTATTATTGATGTGAACATTTATTATTCGTGAACCTTTTGATTATTGTGAACTTTTATGTGTTTAGTTTATAATTGTGTATTGTGAATTAAACATAGAACCGAACTTCCGAACCTTTTAATACAGTCCACTGAACCTTGAACCGAACTTATATATACAGTCCACTGAGCTCTCAGAACGAGAGAGCGAGTGCATGCGCATATGTATGTATGCGTGTGCATCTGAGCTGTCCAAGAGGACCACTGTTGTGCGAGTCGCCTACAGAAGTTGGTCCTTCGAGCCGGATAAGCGCTGGTGACCCACATTTTGATCAGAAGTTGGTCCTTCGAGCCGGATCAGCGCTGGTGACCCGGATATGCGCTAGTGAGCCGCATTTTCATAAGTAAATCGAACGAACCGAACCATGGTGTTGACAAGAAGTCAATGGCACAAGAGAGGAGACGAAGAACGCAGTCGCTTTCTGTGCTACTCTGGAGCAACGACAAGACCGCAGCCGTCTACGTACCGAACCACAGAATCACAGGTCGAGTTGCCGCGCGTCGCCGACATAGAGGCCGCGCTTACCAGAGCACTATCGCGAGTTACGTTTAATGAGCGCGTAAGAACACATTCTCCGACCTCGTCTGTGCGATCCCGCACAAGTGTAACGGCATCAATAAGGAAGCGAGAAGCAGAGTTTGAATTGATAAAACTCAAAGAGGAGATGTTAAACGAAAAAATGAAATTAATTGAAAGGAGATACGAGTTGAAAATCGCCCTTATTGAAAAAGACTCGAAAGCTAGCGCCAAGGTCAAGTCTTACCGAACTACCGACCGGTGGGTGCAAAACGCTCGGTCCGGGATAGAAATCCCGAGCGAGAACCAAAGTCTGTCCTCGTCGATGCCTGTACGGGGGGAGTTCCTACAAGATTATGATTCCACATGTCGAGACGACGCGTGTGATGAGATCCAAGGCGGTGACAGAACAAGCTCACCATTTTTGGAAGATAGTGTTAGAAATAAGAACGAAATGGATAACGAGCAGAAATATCCAGACGCTGTAGAAGACGATTATGTTGCGAGTAATGGAACCCCAGAAGAGATCGCGAACAAAGCAGTGCAAGTAAGAGATTTGCACGCCAAAGGTGAATTTGAACAGAGTAGTTTTTACAGTAACTGCAATAATTTATTACGCCATGTTCCGAACGAACCTCGAACCGAAACACTAACACAACAAAGTGGAAATGAACAAGAACAAAAGGAACAGAAAATCATATCACACCGGGGGGGAGAAATTACAGAACTGACAGAAGTCAAAGAACATGCGGAGCGTGTTTTAGTACAGGCAGCACAACGTGAAAGCTTTGGAGAACAAATTACGCATTTAACGAGTGGAACAAGAACTCAAAAATCGTGCAATACGAACAACGCACGTGAACGATACGCGAAGAACTATATCCAGAAACAACAATGGGTTTTACAATTACGAACCGCCTACGAACAACGGCAACACAAACTTCGAGAGAAAGCGCTGCAGTGGAGTTTTGACCGGCGCTTTATCTCACCTGGAGCACCTAATCAAGGTGACGCGTGGGAGAGCATGATCCTGCCTGTTAAGGCCGCTCTCACCACGATCCTGAAGTCGCGAGCGCCAAAGGAAGAGGTGCTTGCAACACTGCGCGCAGAGGCCGAATACACGGTCGATGCGCGGCTTCTTACGCACGAGCCCGTGCGTCATGGAGATGAAGAAGCTCTAATGCCTAATCATTTGCTGTTGGGCAGCTCCGCGGGGGCACCCAGTGCTGGCTCCTGCGTCGAAGCTGACAGCAAAGCCTGGCGCCAGATTCAGGCGCTCTCTGATCCTTTCCGGGCCCGCTGGGTCGAGCACCTCAACGATCGCACCGCGCCAACCTCCTGCGGTGGGCGGTTTCGATCCTGGCGGGAGATTACGTGATCGTCGTGGAACCGGCACTGCCCCACAATGTGTGGCCGTGGCCATCACGCGGGATTGTCGAGTGAGTCTACTCAATCCCGACGACGACGTGAGCAGCGCAGACGTCCGAACGCGCACCAGAGTCTTCAGATGACCTGTGACCCGACTGGCCGCTCTAACCCTTGCAACCAGAGCTGAAGAGGTTCAGCGGGGGGAGAATGTAGACGACCGGCCAGCCGACCGAGCGAACCAGGAATATTATATAGTCAATATTAGTAAATAAGTGATTATGTATAAGTTCCCAGTAAATTGTAAATAGTTCAAAGCGAAAGACCGATCCGAAGATCATTTTAAATTGTAAAGAGCTTATTGGGTTATTGGGCATATTGCTCTAAATTGCTAGGTTTATGATTTGCCATTAACAATTGGAGCTATAAACGTTGCAGATGGCAACGTCAGGCATTGTTTTATCTTACAAATGCCGAATTGAATAGAGTTATTAAGTTATTGGAAAGCGTCCTTTTCTGAATTCCCGCTTCGGTTAATTGTATTTTTTATGAATATTTTAACTATGAGACGGAGCGGGGGGTAGAGCCCATCTTTCGGTATTTAAGGTGGTACAAAGAATTTGTAAGCATGATTATTAGTCGGAACTCTAGTGAGGCAGTTGCCCTGAACCTTAATTGTTAAACTGTGAGCTGAACTGTGCTCTGAACCTTGGTTGAACGAACCAAATTAATTAGAACGCAACGTGATCTGGTGAAAGACCGTTGCCCCGAACCGTAAGTGAACTGAAGCTTATTAAATAGTGAACCTGAACCTTTGTGAACTTTATTATATGTGAACCTTTATTATTGACGTGAACTTTTATTATTGATGTGAACATTTATTATTCGTGAACCTTTTGATTATTGTGAACTTTTATGTGTTTAGTTTATAATTGTGTATTGTGAATTAAACATAGAACCGAACTTCCGAACCTTTTAATACAGTCCACTGAACCTTGAACCGAACTTATATATACAGTCCACTGAGCTCTCAGAACGAGAGAGCGAGTGCGCGCGCATATGTATGTATGCGTGTGCAACTGAGCTGTCCAAGAGGACCACTGTTGTGCGAGTCGCCTACAGGTGGTTCACTAACATGTCCGCTTTAACAACGTCCAGCCAGCGTTTCTTGGTGGACAGTTACACAGACAGTGGACATACTTAATGCAAATTTAAGACTTGTACGGTTTTCTCATGAATGCTATTATTCACCTATTCGAAAGTTATGAGGTAATAAAAATAAAAAAAAAAATACTAACGAATTGAAACCTTCCACTTTTTTGGATATAATATACATTAATCTAATAACTATTTATACACGTATTATATTTATTGTATCAAATATATATATATATATATGTATATATCATCTTCATCAAGAAAATTATTATATATTGTTTTTTTTCACAACAATAAGCTCGCATAAGCATGTTCTTAGTAGAATTATAAATATATCGAATCCTTGTCTTCGCGTGTTGCTCGTTTGTTACTAAACTCTTCTTGTATCTCAGTAAATGACTTACCTTTTGTTTCAGGTAAAAAGAATATAATGAATAAGCTCATCCCAACCGATATCCCGCCGAATGACCAGTACGTGATAGCGGGGCCCACTTCTGATATGAGCATCGGAAAATATTTAGTGGTAAGGAATATCATGCTTGTATTTGCCGCAAGATTAACGGCAACGCCGAAAGCTCTGGCCGGGCCGTCGAATAACTCCGTGATTATCACCCACAACAATGATCCGAGACCTGGAAATATAAAAAAAAACTTAGTTACGACAGTTTTTCAAAAATATTATTAACATTCTTGTTGACCATTCCAACTAAGCATAAGCTTGTGCTAGGTGATGGTTCACGTCAATAGTCGAATGGTATGGATTCGAACCCACAACCTTACGATTTGCAGACCGTACCCTAAACCATTAGGCATAAGTGTATGTTAGAAATAGAAATATAATAAGTGAAAGTAGAAATAAGTTGTATAAAAGATGAATGTAAGATTGCAAAATATATACTAGATACAGATACAACATTGAACATTAAACAAGCATTAACTTTATGACCATAGTAACCGTATTTCATGTGCCACTGAGTTGCATTTCCATAGATTAGTCATAGACATAGATATAATCTTTACTGGCACAAAATAAACACATTAAAAGACAAAAAAAATACAGTTATAGAAACAAATAGTTCATAAAATATGATGCCGATATTGGACCCCGTATCAGCATATGCCGTCGCAAGGATTCGACAGCGTTGATTTTCGGCGGTGCCTAGGACTACCCAATGTCATGCGCGTAATCGTTTTCTGCGACTGTACTGTTATAACCCTTATTACCCTCCTTTAAAACGACGCTGTTTTATTCTACAAGTCAGCACTTTTGCTTACACAGTGCTTATACAGTTTTTGTATATCACAATTAACGCAGTCTAATTTAGAAACTCGCGGAGCTCAGTTCTCTTCCAAATTTAGGGATTCGGGAGTCAAACCTTTAATGTAACAAAATAAAGTGGTGTGTGTGCACATCGTACTTTTATTAAAAAAGACATCCAGCGACGGCCGCCTAACAGTACGTAATCGCGAGCTCCACGTTGATACAGCCCAGTAGTTCTGGGCTCTCAAGAATTAGACTACGGTATCCCCTACCTGTCGTAAAAGTCGACTAAAAGGGGCCTCGCATTCACTGGGCGACAAGGGTGGGGTGGACTAAGGTGGACCCGGGAAGAAGGCGACATCGGCTGGTCCATGTCGCCTGCACTGAGAGGGCACAGGGGAAGTAAACTCTCCGGTGCATTCCACTGGAGACCCGGAGCCCTCGTCATACACCGAGGAAAGGGCCACCGGGAGGTTTTAGTGGATAAAAACCCACATAACCACCGCCTACCGCCCAGAAGGCGGGGTATCTTTGAAGATTTCCTCCCGTTAACAAAAAAGGGTTACCGACAACAGCCCAATTCTTTAAGCAGGCATCTCGACGGTTTTCAGAAATATTACTAACATTCTTGTTGACCATTCCAACTAAGCATAAGCTTGTGCTAGGAGATGGTTCACGTCAATAGTCGAATGGTATGGATTCGAACCCACAACCTTACGATTTTCAGACCGTACCCTAAACCATTAGGCATAAGTGTATGTTAGAAATAGAAATATAATAAGTGAAAGTAGAAATAAGTTGTATAAAAGATGAATGTAAGATTGCAAAATATATACTAGATACAGATACAACATTGAACATTAATCAAGCATTAACTTTATGACCATAGTAACCGTATTTCATGTGCCACTGAGTTGCATTTCCATAGATTAGTCATAGACATAGATATAATCTTTACTGGCACAAAATAAGCACATTAAAAGACAAAAAAAATACAGTTATAGAAACAAATAGTTCATAAAATATGATGCCGATATTGGACCCCGTATCAGCATATGCCGTCGCAAGGATTCGACAGCGTTGATTTTCGGCGGTGCCTAGGACTACCCAATGTCATGCGCGTAATCGTTTTCTGCGACTGTACTGTTATAACCCTTATTACCCTCCTTTAAAACGACGCTGTTTTATTCTACAAGTCAGCACTTTTGCTTACACAGTGCTTATACAGTTTTTGTATATCACAATTAACGCAGTGTAATTTAGAAACTCGCGGAGCTCAGTTCTCTTCCAAATTTAGGGATTCGGGAGTCAAACCTTTAATGTAACAAAATAAAGTGGTGTGTGTGTACATCGTACTTTTTTTTTAAAAGACATCCAGCGACGGCCGCCTAACAGTACGTAATCGCGAGCTCCACGTTGATACAGCCCAGTAGTTCTGGGCTCTCAAGAATAAGACTACGGTATCCCCTACCTGTCGTAAAAGTCGACTAAAAGGGGCCTCGCATTCACTGGGCGACAAGGGTGGGGTGGACTAAGGTGGACCCGGGAAGAAGGCGACATCGGCTGGTCCATGTCGCCTTGCACTGAGAGGGCACAGGGGAGTAAACTCTCCGGTACATTCCACTGGAGACCCGGAGCCCCTCGTCATACACCGAGGAAAAGGCCACCGGGGAGGTTTTAGTGGGTAAAAACCCCACATAACCACCGCCTACCGCCCAGAAAGCGGGGTATCTTTTTGAAGATTTCCTCCCCGTTAACAAAAGCAGGCATCTCGACGGTTTTTCGAGATTGCCACCAAACATTCTATCAAACTTCTTGTACTCGTAAGTGCCGCCACTTATAAGCCTTTCTCTACTAAATACCGTCGCGTCGCCCGGAGGCCGAGACACGTTCATGACGATCCGGACGACGCGATTACCATTGCACAGGCTAGATCTTTACAAATTCGCAAAGCGTTCATTCGCGACCGTCCGAGGTTGCGAATAATCCTCGCGCGTTATATTTTATGGGTAGGTCCCTGTTATACTCGTATGTTAAGAGCGTTACTGGAGTTTAAAGAAAATATTCAAGTACCTGCATTAAAACAATAAACTACTATGATTAGCGAAATTAGTGGTAGGTAGTTCAAAAATCCGGGCACTGTTTCACTGCCGGGAGGTCTCAGCTTAAAGAACACACCTAGGCCAATCTGAAAAATGTACAATATTTCTAAAATTCTATTAGATACTAGCGTACCCAGCCCGCTTCGCCGGGCTAGATGTTGCTTTATTTTATTTAAACAATAAACTAACACCATTAAATATTTAATTCAACTCTCACATTATATTAAATTATCCATTTTTCTCCGTATTCATTCTCTTCTCGATCGGATAAGAACCTACACTCATGTACATAATTACTACTCAATGCAAATTTGGATTATAAAATAATAGAATATCATCATTGTAAATAAAAGCTATATTTGACAGTTAAAATAGTGGAGTGCTCCAATGGTCACCAAACCTTACAAGTTTACTCGCTAGGTTAATCTGAAGATTTCCTGAAAGTTTCATTGAAAGCGGTCCAGCCGTTTCGGAGCCTATATGGAACATACCCACACACTTTCTCTATTATATATATAGAAACCTTACCAATCCGATTAACATTCCAGTAAGCGATGTAACCAGAATAATCTTTCTGCCGAATCTGTCCGTTGTAAATGTTGTCAGGAAACTTGATAAAAACTGTATTAATCCTATAACGACGGATGCAATTTCCGGCATTATTGTAGTGTGAGTAGATATCAGAATCGTTTGTAAATAGTATGACACCGCATTGTAACCAACCAGTTGAGAACCGATGGAAAATATAACTGAGACAACGAGAGCTTTACGAACTGTCGGATTCTTAAGAACGGCCATTTTGTTAATCTTTTCACTTTTCGTGGATATAGTGTACTCTTTGATCTCTTGTTTGGCTGAAAATTCTGAGCCGTGAAGAAATTCTAGAACTTTAAGTGCATCCTTTTCTTGTCCTGAAATGATATAAATGTTTTTTCTATTTCTATATGTAATCGATAAAGTCCAATTAGAGAAGGTACACAACTCGTAGAACCACTGGTTACAACTGATTGACAGGACGTGGGCGAAAAACGCCCAATTTTGGAACGCCAACCATTATCTAAGATGGTGTTGTAGTATAAATATAATAGCCCAGTAGTTCTGGGCTCGTAGAATAAGACTACGATATCCTCTGCCTGTCGTAAAAGGCGACTAAAACTCGGGTCCACCGGGCGACAAGGGTGGGCGTAAGGGTGTCGCCGGTCATAGTGGATCCGGGAAGAAGGCGACATCGGTTGGCCCGTGTCGCCTTGCACTGTGAGGGCACAGGGGGTGGGTTTACTCTCCCCCCCCCCCGGGAAGGGCTCTTCGAAGAGCACAGTGCAGAGGGGCTCCTGTGCGTTTCTCTGGAAATCCCAGACTCCCTCGCCATGCACCAAGAAAGGGCCACCGGGGAGGTTAATGGGTAAAAATCCCGCCTTTCCCCCAGAAGGCGGGATATCTTCTTGAAGATTTCCCCCGTCAACAAAAAAAATTAATAGAACTCACCTTTGTTATACAAAAAATATGGGCTTTCTGGTAGAAATAAAACCGGTAGACTGGTCAGTACAATTATAACTGCTAATATAATATTAAACACGGCATAAGACAAGAATGGACCAGAAGAAAGTGTCATTACGATGCCAAGACTGGAAAATATTTGAACCAACGAGCACGAGGCGCCACGTGTATTTTTCTGCAATAAATAATCATTTATTTATTCATAAATGCACAACACAAGCTTTCAAAGAAGAGTGAATAGGCACTTACTAAACTACAAAATCTTTCGACTATATCACAACTTAAAATCAGGTGGGATCGTGGTCAAACACTAGTTTATACCCCATAAAAAAAACATATTAATAAATTTATTTTATTTTATTTTTTTGTTTTTTTGAAAAGAAATCTAGCAATATTTCTTTTTCTTTTTTTTTCAGAAATATTACTAACAATCTTGTTAACCATTCCAACTAAGCTTAAGCTTGTGCTAGGACATGGTTCACGGTAATAGTCCAATGGTGGATTCGAACCCACGACCTACGATTCGCAGGCCGTACCCTAAACCATTAGGCTATTGACGCATTAAAACAAAGATTAGAAACATATCCATAATAATTATATGTAACAATAAATAGATATATATGACTATATAGATCTAGATATACATGGATAAGGACAGAAAAGATACATATAAAACTGTTCCTGGTTTAAATATAGATTCCAAAGAAAGTGAAAAATGTAGTCTAAATTCCATCAGTACGTTGTGACGATTTTCAATAAAAGTTTACATCGACAACACAGATTTATTGGTCGTGGACAAAAGGCCGTCTTGTTTAAAACCGTCTTCGGTTATTCGGTACTTCCCTTAGCGGCTTTCCTTCCGTGGGGAGGAGCTTCAAGACAGCGGTGCTGGTCCACCGTCTTGCTTCCAGGAAGAGAAGGAAATTTTCTACTATTTAAATCAGCGCGTGAGACGACACTAATCGAGTGGACCCAACTGCTTGACTGGCTGACGCAAAGTCATGCATTGTCCAGTGCATCTCTAACGTCGACGTACACAAAAGATATTTAATTTTGTTACGTTACAACGTACATTTGGTGACGTCAATAATACGGGTATTATTGCGTTAATTGTAAAAGAAAAGAATTAAGAGGCGAAAGCTGGAATGCCTAGGGCATATAATGCGCAATCCCAAATACGATTTGTTACAGCTTATAATCTAAGGAAAGATACAAGGGAAAAGAAATTCGGGAAGGAGAAGAACATCTTGGCTTAAAAATCTATGGCAATGGTACAATAAGAGCACACGTTCTTTATTTCGTGCTGCTGTGTCGAGGGTCCAAATCGCCATTATGGTCGCCAACCTTCGATAGAAGATGGTACCAAAAGAAGAACTAAAAGAATCGTGTAAGAAGTCAGTGTGATAGGAAGGTATATGAGTTTCAACTTTCAATGAAATGATAACATGTATAGGATGTTACTTTTGAATCGACCTCAAAAAAGGAGGTCTTAATTTGTCTCTATGTCTCTTTTTTGTGATTATTTTTTTATTTGTAAACTTCATATTTGGTCACATTTTGGTCCAATTCTAACAATGACATCTATGAAAAATGTGCATCCAGTATGTGAGCCACAAATGGACGAATAACTCACATTTACACGATATCACGGCAATCGATTTCGATGATCTATTTTTTGGAAAAGGATGCCCTTCAAGAGTAGTTTGATGGTAATATTTAATCTTAATACTTACAGTTGCAATTTCGGAAGTGTAAATTGGTACTCCCACGAATATCAAAGAGTCGGATAAACCGAACGACAAACGGCCCAGTATCAACATCCACACATCCGATGCAAAGATATAAAGTGAAACTCCAATTATTTTAGGCAAACAACCAATAACCACGCAGTATTTTCTTCCTATAGTATCCAGCAACATGGCAGCTAAGGTGTTAACTGTAAAAGTACGATCGACAGATATAAATTTATTGTTCACCAAAAAAAAAAAGAAGAAGAAATTTACATAACTGAAGTCTATTTTACAATTCGTTGTACAATGAGCGACAGTCATAAGAGGCTCTTACAGGCAACCTTTGAATGGGCAAGCAAAATATGAACTAAGCAGGACGATGGCATACAGATACAAATATTATATACCTTCTTATTTACTTATATACCTTTAAGCGTCAAAAGCCTAATGGTTTAGGGTACAGCCTGCGAATCGTAAGGTCGTGTCGTTTTTTTTTGTTGACGGGGAGGAAATCTTCACAGAGATACCCCGCCTTCTGGGGGGAAGGCGACGGTTATGTGGGGTTCTTACCCACTAAAACCTCCCCGGTGGCCCTTTTCTCGGTGCATGACGAGGGGCTCCGGGATCGGAACGCACCGAAGCCCGCACTGTGCTCAAGGAGAGCACGTCCCGGGGGGGGGGGGTTACTCTCTCCCCCTCTGTGCCCTCGCAGCGCAAGGCGACTTCCCGGTCGCCTTCTTCCCGGGTTCACTTTGGTGGACGACTCAGGCCCCCACCCTTGTCGCCCAATTAACCCGAGGACCATCCTAGCACTTAGCCTAGCTTAAGCTTAGTTGGAATGGTTGTTAGTAATATTTCTGAAAAAAAAAAGAAATATTGCTAGCTTTCTTTTTTAAAAAAAATATTTGTTACAAAAAAATAATAAAATTAAACTTATTTTTACATTAAAATAAAATTAACACTTCACAAAAAAGTGTAACAAGACTATACGCGCCAGAACTTCGTAATATACGAGTATACTCGTAGTTATTCCACCGAAATAAAACTTGGTCTGCGGACAACATAACTTAGCGGACATCTTTTAATGTCCCATCCATTTGATTTGAAGTCGGTTTTTGGTTTTTATTGGTTTACAAGAATGTTAGCAATATTTATTTTGACAAATATTGCTAACATTCTTGTAAACCATTCTATATTAAGCTTGTGCTAGAAACCATTCACATCAATAGTCGAATGATGGATTCGGACCTCCAACCTTATGTTTCGCAGACCGTACCCTTAACCATTAGGCTATTGACGCTTCAATATATACCTATTTATGTATTTGATTAAACACTTACAAATAATAGCGAAGATAAACTCTACAGACACAATCCAAGAACCCTCCTCTTCAGTGATCGGACGCGAGAGAACTGTCTGATTTTCGTTTCCCAACTTCACAAGCATTGGCGAAGGCCAAACCAGGTTCATGCCCGTGGTGAAAATGCTTAAGTTAACTGAAACAAAAGAAAACGCTATTTTTCTCCAGTCGTTTAAGTTTCTTCTTCATGTTGGCAGTCAGTTCAAATCTCTCTCTGTCTCTTGTTACGCATCCATGATTTTCTTCTACGACCAAAATCGACCAATTTTTGAAGTTAAACTTCTTTACGCACCCTTAACTTATGGAGTAAACTGTGGGTTACGAAAAGCGTGATCGCGCACGGCGAAGGAAATTTGAGAGGAAGATATAAGTTACTGAAGATGGAAAGAGAGAGAGTTAGTTTTATATATTACTGGACACATTTTCATTCACTCTTTCTCTCATAGCAAGTTACATTTCGTATCTCTAAGACAGTGCAGGCCTATTGTCTGAACCACACTGGAAGCAAGAGAGATGTGTTTTAGTCAGTGAATGTCTGGACCGTCCACTCTCCTAGTCAAGTCGTTGGACCAGGGCAGTAACCGAATGGTCACCAAGACAGGGACGCGGGTAAGACCACCAGCTAGTCGGACGACATCGCCAGGGCAGCAGGTCCGCAATGGTTTCGGGCAGAACAGCATCCAAGTGAATGACGGGAAAAAAGGGAAGGTGGTAACTCAGTGTCCTCAAGTTGCATAGTACGCTAGCAACCCGAGTTCGATCCCCGGTGCCGGAATCAATAAATTTGTTGTTGCAATTTCATGTGCTGATTCACAACGTGCTCGCCGGTGAAGAAAAACATCGAGTGGATGTCTTAGAAATTTTTTCTAAGACATGTGAAGTCTGCCAAACCGCATTAAAGGCCGCGTGGCGGTCTATGCCCTTTTACTCTCTTCACAGAGAATGCCTGCGCCCATACTGCGTACATATATACTATAAATATAAAAAAGCTGTGGGAAGATACGATAGGGGTTGATTGATTAATTGTAGTAAATATCTACCCATGTAAAAGTTTAACAAAATGTTAGAAACATTATCAAAAACATTTCGATCCATTATTTTAAATATATACATGTTAGTATGTGATTACAGTAGGCGTTAATCGCTCCGTATAATGGTATAGCTTAATAAACATTTTGAGATAATTCTGTTTATTTGGTTTAGAGCATGGATACCTAAGAATAAGCCAACAAACTCGGAGAGATAGAGATAAGCGGTATTATGTACAATTTACACAGGTAAGAAATGATCCTTAATTCACATTATTATCTAATGTTTGTCTTAACGTTAAATGATAACCAGATTAAAATGAAGTAAACTCAAAGTTGTAATATTAGATTTTTTATTGGTGGTGAGCCTATTGTGTTTTCTTCGTACTTAGTAAACCGAAATACTGTTTAGTACAAGTCATTTGGGATTTAGATTACAACCGTAAGTGTACTGAATTTGCCCGTAAGCTTCATATAAAACGGTCTACCCATTTCGGAGGCCTCTAACATAACTAACATTGCGATACGAGAATGTTATATGATAGGCTGACCCCACAAACGTTTGTAATAACTTGTAGGTATTGTGGAATGAAATAATCCAATAACGAATTATTTTAACGAATACCGTCCAACGCCGTCAGATTAAAACTAATAAATTTAAATTGTTGTTTACAATGCCAAGTTTACGTGATGTTAAATATTAGTAATAAACTACTAATTATGAATTAAATATACTATTAGGTTCAGGTGAAGCACTAAGATATCACTGGAAGTAGTTATTATGCATAGCAATAGCTGAGTGCCATGTGTTGCTAACTAACACGTTGTTTTGCCATATAAATCGTTTCTATCAATATAATAACAACAATAAACAACACGACGATAGACCTCCTATAGATAGATAGATAGACACAAACACTATTTGAAGAAACTTTATTACGATCGTGCCATACTTACAGATAGAACTACATCAGATCAGACTTTACACTAGCTAATAAATCTACCAAAACAGCTTATCTGATAGACGTCACTGTACCTAACACCCCTAATATACAAAAATCCATAACAGAAAAAATAACGAAATACATTGATTTAAAAGACGAAGTGACTAGGATATGGAAACTAGATAAAACATTAATAGTGCCAATAGTACTCTCCACAACTGGCGTTATTCCGAAGCATCTCCATCATAGTATCAGAATCCTTCATTTACCATCTAACACATACATCACAATGCAGAAGGCGGTACTCCTCAATACCTGCCGCATAGTCCGCAAATATTTAGCCGATAATTAATTCCCGTCTAGTAACACTTGGCCAATGGCGCGTGGTACTAGAAATTTGCTAACCCTTTAAAATAATTATGAGTTAAAGAAATATGCGATGGCTTTCCTTTTATAAATTTCATTTATCTTGTCAGTTGATATGTATAACTCTAGCGTCCTCTTAGCCTCACTTCTTACTGGGGTAGACAGACTGTCTTCAAGAGTAGACTGAATAGGCACTAACTAAACTAGCGCGTACCATCTTTCGACTATATCACCACTTGACGTCAAAATTGGGATCGTGGTCAAGCACTAGTTTATACACCATAAAAAACACAACTTTCGTTGTTCGCTTTTCACCAAACTTATTAGGTATTTGACTTATTAAACCCATCCCAATACAGTAATAGGATAAGTAATTATAAATGAAAATTTATAATTGATTTAAATTACAACTGACTTCAAATGAAAAGGAGGTTTTCTATTCCTTTTTAATGTTTTCATTTGATAGGGTCTAAACTTGATATAACTTTTACAGTAAATAAAAAACGGTTCATTAATTGATAATTTTAAGTATCTAAGTTCAATTGTTCAATTAATTTATCTCCTCAAATTAAATTTGAAATATATCGATAAACAGAGCTGAATTACCTAGGTCATAGGATAGGAAGAACATCACCAAAGTCACCAATGGCAACCACTCTATCTTAACAACTGCGGGATGATCAATTACGTCCAAGTAAAAATACGCACCAAGAACTGCCTGTGGAAAAATAAACAGTCGTATAGTAAAGAATTAATAATTATTTTATATTGGAACTTAATATATATATTTAGTACACAAATAGTTTGTCCATACTATTTGTGTACTAAATAATTATTAAATTTCTTCGAACATTTCTGCCGGCGATTACGCTTCCGGAAGTGACAATCAATGTTAGTTAGTTTTGAATGTCCCTTAGATTATCCGTGAAATAGCAAGCGAGTCGTGGTTCAGCCCTCTCGGGTGCCCTCGGATCGGACCGTCCAAACCGATTTTACCCCTCACCGGGGGGACCCTTGTGTCGAGTTACTAGCGATAGAGGTTCAGGCTAAGCGGCCAAAGAGCTATGCCACCTCTCAATCAGGTGAAGCAGTTAAGGCCGGCTTCTCTGGCCACTTTAATTACAAACAAGCTAGGAGATGATTTACGTCAACAGTTGGAACAGTGAGTTTCAAAAACTATTATGTTAATTACGCCTATAAACTATTTACACAACATATTAAATAAAATTGATTTAATCATTTACTTATCTTTAATTTGGAATTAACTTACCAAATTCAAAGAACAAGCGGCTGTTGAGGAAATTAATAAACTTCTTCTGCCGACCCGTTCCACGAAAATAGGGGTTAATGTACTGGAAAATACCCTAGTGGCGCCAATTATTATGGTAGCTATATTGGGTTCCACTGAGGAACCTGCCAATTCGAAGATAGTTGTCGCGAAGAAGGTGACTGCTAGTGTGCCGCTGCCGTGTTGTAAAAGACCAAGAGTCAGTGTTATAAACAAAGCGCGTCTATTACTCTTGACTGTCACCACTTGCTTCCACTCCTCGATTGTGCTTTGTTTTTCGTTCTTCGAATTCATTTGTTTAACTTCATCGTACTCCATCGATCTTCCTAACTTGTCGGTTACGAATCTGGCATCGTCTATTCTGTCTAAAAAACGATTATTTGTATATTTTTAGCCAAAGGTTAGCTGGAAGATAATGCTAAATAGCATTAAGTACGGCTTTGTTCATGTATTTTGGTGCAATAAAGAATTTATCTATGTTTCTATTTACGAGTACAACGAATGGTTAAAGGTACGGTCTGCGAAATCACTGCGAATCCACCAATCGACTGTTGACCGGAATCTGTCTAAGCACAAGCGTAACCTTAGTTTTGTTATGGTTAACAAGATTATGTATTGGTTAGTTATATTTGCAAAAAAAATTGTTTACATTCATTTTTTAATTGATATTTAAAAAAATATTTATAGTTCTCTTCACATTCTTTAAAGTTCTCTAATTACCTAGTCATAGATTGTCATACCTACCAATATCTCATTCAACATTCTTTTATACAAATTTTAGGAGTTCTCTGGTATATCTTAAGTTACCAAAGATCCTATGCCTATAAAATTAACATCATGATGATAATCATCAGCATGTATCTATCTACTGCTCGAAATAGGCCTTCCCCAATTCGTTCCACCATGTACAATCCTCCGCTTTCCGCATCCAGCAACTTCCAGCTAATCTTATAAGGTCGTCGGTCCATCTTGGGAGAGGGCGCCCTGCACTTCTCCGAACTATATGCGGCCTCCATTCAAAGACTTTCCTCCCCATCTGCCGTCAGTGACTTGGCAGATATGGCCGGCCCACTGACGCTTCAGCTTGCTGAATTTAAGAGCTATGTCGACTACCTTTGTTCTCCGTCGTACTTTTTCGTTTTTGATTCTATCCCTTAGAGAAATGCCGAGCATAGCTCTTTCCATCGCTCGTTGTGCGACATTCAGCTTTTGGACCAGCCAGGAAGTTAACTCTATCACAAAAAATCCTATTAGTCTTCAGAGTATGTGTTTTATTTAGGAAAGAAAGTAGGATGTATTTAGGAAAATGTTTTCACTCTACCTTTTAAGATGAGATAAATCGGAGATTCCGGTATGTATAGTATTCCAAGCAAATAGATTGCCGAGATGCCGACAGCAACGTAAGATAACACTGGATAAGAAACGTAAGGCCCAATTGAATACACGATCAATGTACCGAGCATTAAAAAAATTGCGTTGCCAGTTAACAAAATGCCTCGAATATTAGTTGATCTGAAAGAAAGTACATAAATTAAAAAATCTTCTTCTTCGTCCCTCATTGCAGAAGATCGTGACCACGTAATTAGCCTCCTTTGAGTCATTGGCGGAGTAGACAGCACACTGCATTCTTCCTCCGCTCCGGGATCTCTAGTAGAACGCACCGGAGCCCCTCTGCTCTGTTCTCTGTTCAACGAGAGCGCTTCCCGGGGAGGTAACTCCTCCCTCCCTGTGCCCTCGCAGTGCAAGGCGACACGGGCCAGCCGATGTTGCCTTCTTCCCGGAATCCACCTTGGCGGACGACAAAGGTGGACCCTTGTCACCCAGTGAACCTGAGGCCCCTTTAGTCGCCTTCTACGACAGGCAGGGGATACCGTAGTCTTATTCTTGAGAGCCCAGAACTACAGGGCTGCGTTGCTGTTGGTAAACTTACGCGATTTCTCCGATGTAGACTAGATTTACGATGTAAATCACTCCCGATCCCAGACCGCAGAACACACGGCCAACGTAAATCATCGCTAGATTCTTTGCAGTTGCCAGGAGGAGAAAGGAAAAAAGAGTTAGCATTCCTGCCAGAACGAAGCATGGTTTACGGCCGACCGCATTACACAAGTAGCCCGTTATATATGGCCCTGAAATAAAGTTCTCTTTAACGGAGTTGAAAAAAGGAAGGAGGTTTTCAATTCATCTATGTTTTGTTTTTTTTTTATGTTTACCTCATAACTTTCGACTGGGAAAACCGATTCTTTATTTACTTGAAAGCTGAAGCTTGAAGCTTCTCACATGGTCCCATTTAATTTCGTCTAATTCTGACAATGGTGTCGTGAGACCGATAATAATTTAAGTCTTAAATTTGCATCAAGTATGTGCGCGACAAATGGACGAATAACTCAATATCATGCCAACCGATTTTAATGATTAATTTTTTTGGTATATGTAATACTTCAGGAGCAGTTTGATGAGAGTTTGAGTATAATCTGATTTTGTTTTGCTATGTAATGTTTTTGTTCTCATAGCGCCGTCATTAGTGAACTGATGTTTTTGTTTCTAAGACTAGTTACATTTAATGTAATGGACCTTGGGTAACACAGTCCGATTCGAGCAGTGGTTGTGAGCGGACGTGTGCCGCTCCGATCCCTGTCTGAAAAGGACAGCTATTAGCGCCGTCCATTGAGGGCGCGACGCGCGCACCTGTGTGCGCACCTGCGAGCACAGCTGCACGCCTCCATTGTACTTAACACTGAATTCGTAATTGCCGCATTCTAACGGCTTACGTTTTCTGAGTATAAGTAGAACTTTATTATTTTATTGATTAGAGTCCTTTGTTCGTTCGGTGGATACCTTACGGTGTGAACGAAGCCGACGACAGGTGGTCCTGGTGCCTGACGCTTCCTCAGGAATCGCGAAATCGGAAGGGTCGACAAGGTTGGCCTTTGGTCTACTGCCATAGTCAACAGTCGACTTACGTTTTGGCCTTTAGTCGCTCCGTATAATGGTATAGCTTAATAAACATTTTGAGATAATTCTGTTTATTTGGTTTAGAGCGTGGATACCTAAGAATAAGCGAACAAACTCGGAGATAGAGATAAGCGGTATTATGTACAATTTACACAGATAAGAAATGATCCTTAATTCACATTATTATCTAATGTTTGTCTTAACGTTAAATGATAGCCGCATTAAAATTAAGTAAACTCAAAGTTGTAATATTAGATTTTTATTGGTGGTGAGCCTATTATGTTTTCTTCGTACTTAATAAACCGGAATACTGATTAGTACAAGTCATTCGGGATTTAGATTTCAACCGTAAGTGTACTGAATGTGCCTGTAAGCTTCATATAAAACGGTCTACCCATTTCGAAGGACTTTAACATAACTAACATTTTGATACGAGAATGTTATATGATGGGCTGACCCACAAACGTTTGTTATAACTTGTAGGTATTGTGGAATGAAATAGTCCAATAACGAATTATTTTAACGAATAGCATCCAACGGCGCGTCCTCACAATCTTTATACAAAATTAATTAGAAGTCAGATTAAAACTACTAAATTTAAATTGTTGTTTACAATGCCAAGTTTACGTGATGTTAAATATTTGTAATATTAGATTTTTATTGGTGGTGAGTCTATTATGTTTTCTTCGTACTTAATAAACCGGAATACTGATTAGTACAAGTCATTTGGGATTTAGATTTCAACCGTAAGTGTACTGAATGTGCCTGTAAGCTTCATATAAAACGGTCTACCCATTTCGGAGGCCTCTAACATAACTAACATTCTGATACGAGAATGTTATATGATGGGCTGACCCCACAAACGTTTGTAAAAACTTGTAGGTATTGTGGAATGAAATAATCCAATAACGAATTATTTTAACGAATACCGTCCAACGGCGTCAGATTAAAACTAATAAATTTAAATTATTGTTTACAATGCCAAGTTTACGTGATGTTAAATATTAGTAATAAATTATTAATTATGAATTAAATATACTATTAGGTTCAGGTGAAGCACTAAGATATCATTGGAAGTAGTTATTATGCATAACAATAGCTGAGTGCCATGTGTTGCTAACTAACACGTTGTTTTGCCATACAAATCGTTTCTATCAATATAATATCAACAATAAACAACACGACGATAGACCTCCTATAGATAGATAGATAGACACAAACACTATTTGAAGAAACTTTTAACTTTACTTTATTTATTACGATCGTGCCATACTTACAGATAGAACTACAACAGATCAGACTTTACACTAGCTAATAAATCTACCAAAACAGCTTATCTGATAGACGTCACTGTACCTAACACCCCTAATATACAAAAATCCATAACAGAAAAAATAACGAAATACATTGATTTAAAAGACGAAGTGACTAGGATATGGAAACTAGATAAAACATTAATAGTGCCAATAGTACTCTCCACAACTGGCGTTATTCCGAAGCATCTCCATCATAGTATCAGAATCCTTCATTTACCATCTAACACATACATCACAATGCAGAAGGCGGTACTCCTCAATACCTGCCGCATAGTCCGCAAATTTTTAGCCGTCCCGTCCGTCATTAATTCCCGTCTAGTAACACTTGGCCAATGGCGCGTGGTACTAGAAATTTGCTAACCCCTTTAAGGGAGAAACAAAAACGTTTGTATAATAATAATAATATATAATAATAAACGTTTATTTGTGGGATATATGGTAACTGACATGATGAATAATTTTTAGTTAGGCACTAGCATATTTCGCCTAACCGGCATGCAAATATAATACATTAAGTCTAATCTACAATTAAAAAAAAATCACTTCACACTTAAAAATCACCTTACGCACTAAAGTTGCTTTACAGTTTAAACGTGTAAAATTATTTAAGAGAATAAAAAGTGTTATGAATGAGCCACTGTTTGAGTATCTTCTGAAATCGCTGCAATGATAATTCACTCATTTCCCTTGGTATTTTGTTATATATTTTTAAACTCATAATGTGGCAGTTTTTTTGATAAAAAGTAATTTTCTGTCTAGGAAGTGTTAACTTTGTTATATCTCTGTGTAAGTACTTTGATTTATGTCTGGTATCTACATATTCTTTAAACAAATTAGGATATTTTTTCACGAATATATTAGCAGCAAAGGGTCATGATATTTAATTATTTAAAAAGAGGCCTGCAGGAATATAAAAATTAAATAAATAATAAAATCTAGTTAAAGGCATGTGAAAATTATTAATTAACTTACCAATCAATACTACAGCGTATTGCCGTACAATAGGAGATTGTATACATTTAATCATTTTAGTGACTCTATTTATGAAACACTGGCAACGTTGAGCATTTACTAGATTGAATCGTAGCTTAAAATTATGCTTAGTTAAAATCAACTGGCTACTACGACCTGCTCCACACACTAATGTGTGGAAAATGTAAAATTTTCAAGTTCAATTACTAATTAAACCCATTGTATAATTTAGTATACTCACGCATTAAGCATTACTCACACCTATATATTAACTTGACCGGTATTTCTTCTTTACACGTTTTATTTTTGTTGAAACGACTATTAACAATTGTTCTATTATATTTATTTAATCATATACAATTGCCACAACTCGTGGAATCACTTATGAGCAAGGTTTTTTTTTAATGACGAACTACAAAGATTGACCAGAGAAGCTGGCCTTGACTGCTTCACCGGATTGAGAGGTGGCGTAGCTCTTAGGTCGCTTAGCCTGAATCTCTATCGCTAGTAACTCGATACAAGGGTGCCCCCGGTGAGGGGTAATATCGGCTTGGACGTTTAGTGAGCAACGCTTTTTCCGAAACAAACAACAAACAGTCCCAAGGACTTTTAAGAACGTTGCCGTAGTATTGAGTTATTCGTCAATTTGTCGCTCTCATACTTAACGCAAATTAAAGACTATTATGGTTTTGTCATGTATTCCATGAGTGGTAGCTCAGGGTCCGGACCCTCGCCTCAAGCTGCATATTATGCTAGCAACCCGAGTTCGATCCCCGGCACCGGGTATGCCCCAATAAATTTGTTGTTGCAATTTTATGTGCTGATTTACCACGCGCTCGGCGGTGAAGGAAAAAACATCGTGAGGAAACCTACATGTCCTAGAAAAATGTTTCTAATATATGTGAAGTCTGCCAATTCGCACTACTCTCTTTACAGAGAAGGACTGTAACCAGCAATAGGACAAATATATAAAGGCTGTAACTAACTAAATTGCACCACATGATAAAACCACCAGCAAGAATCATCAAAATTGGTCCAGGCAGTCCAAAGTTATGAGGTAACGGACATAAAAAAAACATAGAAAACAACACAGACAAACTTCTTTTTGAATTCGGTTGAAAAGAAACCTATTATGATACTGCCACGAAGGATCAGTATCCGAGGACTCGTTCTGAGTGAATAAAATGGAATGAAAGAAATTCAAATTCATTTATTTAACATTTCCTGAATCTCCAATAGTGTCCTCCCTCTTGTTTCCGGCACAAACACAATGGTGAAAAACAAAGCCAGCGCGCACATGCTGGAGAAAATCCAGAAGGTCACGTGACTGCCCAGATCGGAAACCATGTAACCGAAGACGGTCGCAACCCCGAAGCCGAATAGCCAACCGATGGTGATGCTAATAGTTGATCCTGTACTCCTGACGTTCGACTGAAACATTTCTCCAATGAGCGTGCTTGGAATCATCGCAAAACCTGTAAAATAATTATAAGTTAAAGGAAATATACGATAGCTTCCTTTTATAAATTTCATTTATCTTGTCAGTTGATATGTATAGCTCTAGCGTCCTCTTAGCCTCACTTCTTACTGGGGTAGACAGACTATCTTCAAGAGTAGACTGAATAGGCACTAACTAAACTAGCGCGTACCATCTTACGACTATATCACCACTTGACGTCAAGTGAATATGATGTGAAATAAAAAACACAACTTTCGTTGTTCGCTTTTCACCAAACTTATTAGGTATTTGACTTATTATACCCATCCCAATACACTAATAGGATAAGTAATTATAAATGAAAATTTATAATTGATTTAAATTTTTAACTGACTTCAAATTAAAAAGGTGTTCAATTCCTTTTTTTAATGTTTTTCATTTGATAGGGTCTAAACTTGATATAACTTTTTTAATCTAAAGTAAAAACATTAGCTATTAAGTTTACAGTAAATAAAAAACGGTTCATTAATTGATAATTTTAAGTAACTAAGTTCAATTGTTTAATTAATTTATCTCCTCAAATTAAATTTGATATATATCGATAAATAGAGCTGAATTACCTAGGTCATAGGATAGGAAGAACATCACCAAAGTCACCAATGGCAACCACTGTATCTTAACAACTGCTGGATGATCAATTACGTCTAAGTAAAAATATGCACCAAGAACTGCCTGTGGAAAATAAACAGTCGTATAGTAAAGAATTAACAATTATTTTATATTGGAACTAAATATATATTTAGTACACAAATAGTTTGTCCATACTATTTGTGTACTAAATAATTATTAAATTTCTTCCGGCGATTACGCTTCCGGAAGTGACAATCAAAATTAGTTAGTTTTGAATGTCCCTTAGATTATCCGTTAAATAACAAGCGAGTCGTGGTTCAGCCCTCGGAACGCCCTCGGACCGATTTACCCCTCACCGGGGACCCTTGTGTCGAGTTACTAGCGATAGAGGTTCAGGCTAAGCGGCCAAAGAGCTATGCCACCTCTCAATCAGGTGAAGCAGTTAAGGCCGGCTTCTCTGGCCACTTTAATTACAAACAAGCTAGGAGATGATTTACGTCAACAGTTGGAACAGTGAGTTTCAAAAACTATTATGTTAATTACGCCTATAAACTATTTACACAACATATTAAATAAAATTGATTTAATCATTTACTTATCTATAATTTGGAATTAGCTTACCAAATTCAAAGAACAAGCGGCTGTTGAGGAAATTAATAAACTTCTTCTGCCGACCCGTTCCACGAAAATAGGGGTTAATGTACTGGAAAATACCCTAGTGGCGCCAATTATTATGGTAGCTATATTGGGTTCCACTGAGGAACCTGCCAATTCGAAGATAGTTGTCGCGAAGAAGGTCACTGCTAGTGTGCCGCTGCCATGTTGTAGAAGACCAAGAGTCAGTGTTATAAACAGAGCGCGTCTATTGCTCTTGACTGTCACCACTTGCTTCCACTCCTCGATTGTGCTTTGTTTTTCGTTCCTCGAATTCATTTGTTTAACTTCATCGTACTCCTTCGATCTTCCTAACTTCTCGGTTACGAATCTGGCATCGTCTATTCTGTCTAAAAAACGATTATTAGCATATTTTTAGCCAAAGGTAAGCTGGAAGATAATGCTAAATAGCATTAAGTACGGCTTTGTTCATTTATTTTGGTGCAATAAATAATTTATCTATGTTTCTATTTACGAGTAACAACGAATGGTTAATGGTACGGTCTGCGAAAT
Organism: Meandrusa payeni; assembly: GCA_029286785.1. Lineage (NCBI taxonomy): Eukaryota > Metazoa > Arthropoda > Insecta > Lepidoptera > Papilionidae > Meandrusa > Meandrusa payeni. Next base: position 7,396,904 of record JAGSMX010000023.1, read on the forward strand.
CACTGCGAATCCATTCGACTGTTGACCGGCATCTGTACTAGCACAAACGTAACCTTAGTTTTGTTATGGTTAACAAGATTATGTATTGGTAAGTATTGGTTAGTAATATTTGCAAAATTGTTTACATTCATTTTTTTAATTGATATTTAAAAAAATATTTCCTCTTATTATAGTTCTCTTCACATTCTTTAAAGTTCTCTAATTACCTAGTCATAGATTGTCATACCTACCAATATCTCATTCAACATTCTTTTATACAAATTTTAGGAGTTCTCTGGTATATCTTAAGTCACCAAAGATCCTATGCCAATAAAATTAACATCATGATGATAATCATCAGCATGTATCTATCTGCTGCTGGAAATAGGTCTTGCCCAATTCGTTCCTTCATATACAATCATCCGCTTTCTGCATCCAGCCACTTCCAGCTAATCTAATAAGGTCGTCGGTCCATCTTGGGAGAGGGCGCCCTGCACTTCTCCGAACTATATGCGGCCTCCATTCAAAGACTTTCCTCCCCATCTGCCGTCAGTGACTTGGCAGATATGGCCGGCCCATTGACGCTTCAGCTAGCTGAATTTAAGAGCTATGTCGACTACCTTTGTTCTCCGTCGTACTTTTTCGTTTTTGATTCTATCCCTTAGAGAAATGCCGAGCATAGCTCTTTCCATCGCTTGTTGTGCGACATTCAGCTTTGGACCAGCCAGGAAGTTAACTCTATCACAAAAATCCTATTAGTCTTCAGAGTATGTGTTTTATTTAGGAAAGAAAGTAGGATGTATTTAGGAAAATGTTTTCACTCTACCTTTTAAGATGAGATAAATCGGAGATTCCGGTATGTATAGTATTCCAAGCAAATAGATTGCCGAGATGCCGACAGCAACGTAAGATAACACTGGATAAGAAACGTAAGGCCCAATTGAATACACGATCAATGTACCGAGCATTAAAAAAATTGCGTTGCCAGTTAACAAAATGCCTCGAATATTAGTTGATCTGAAAGTAAGTACATAAATAAAAAAAATCTTCTTCTTCGTCCCCTCATCGCAGAAGATCGTGACCACGTAATTAGCCTCCTTTGAGTCATAGGCGGTGTAGACAGCACGCTGCATTCTTCCTCCCATAGTCTTCAATTTGTATGAGAACATTTTGTAGGCCTTTCCTCAGCACGTTTGTGATCATTTTGCCTAAAATTATCAGCTTCTCAACATTACTAAGAGCAATGCTAGGTATATCATTAAAAGGCATTAAACTTACTGCCATTTTTCTTCTGTTTTACCCAATTATCACTGCAGGTAATGTGTGCTTATAAAAACAGCATTGTGGATTATCAAAAACAAATAATATGACACGCTTCTCATAATCGAAAGCAGGAGCTATTATTCACTCTTCCAAATTGAACTGAGAAAAGTTTTGGTACATTATTCATTTGCTTTGTTAGGAAAGGTTTAAGAAGATTTACAATAAATTACTAACATTCGAGCGTAAACATCAATTTACTCTCCCAAAATCTGACAAAACGCCTCGTTACCTTCTTCTTCTCTTTCTTTGATACTTATGTAATTCACCACTAAGATTTACGCTATATTACTTCTAACATTCGTCTCGGTACATTCTTCTTCTGCTTTTGTTGGTAAACTTTTTTTTTTGTTAACGAGGAGGAAATCTTCAAAAAGATACCCCTGCTTCTGGGGGGAAGGCGACGGTTATGTGGGGTTTTTATCCACTAAAACCTCCCCGGTGGCCCATCTTCGGTGCATGTTGAAGGGCTCCGGGATCTCTAGTAGAACGCACCGGAGCCCCTCTGCACTGCTCTGTTCAAGGAGAGCGCTTCCCGGGGGGGAGGTTACTCCCCCCCCTATGCCCTCGTAGTGCAAGGCGACACGGGCCAGCCGATGTCGCCTTCTTCCCGGGTCCACCTTGGCGGACGACAAAGGCCCCCACCCTTGTCGCCCAGTGAACCCGAGGCCTCTTTTAGTCGCCTTCTACGACAGGCAGGGGATACCGTAGTCTTATTCTTGAGAGCCCAGAACTACAGGGCTGCGTTGCTGTTGGTAAACTTACGCGATTTCTCCGATGTAGACAAGATTTACGATGTAAATCACTCCCGATCCCAGACCGCAGAACACACGGCCAACGTAAATCATCGCTAGATTCTTTGCAGTTGCCAGGAGGAGAAAGGAAAAAAGAGTTAGCAATCCTGCCAGAACGAAGCATGGTTTACGGCCGACCGCATTACACAAGTAGCCCGTTATATATGGCCCTGAAATAAAGTTCTCTTTAACGGAGCTGAAAAAAGGAAGGAGGTTTTCAATTCATCTATGTTTTGTTTTTTTTTATGTTTACCTCATAACTTTCGACTGGGAAAACCGATTCTTTATTTACTTGAAAGCTGGTACTTCTCACATGGTCCCATTTAATTTGGTCTAATTCTGACAATGGTGTCGTGAGACCGATAATAACCATTTAAGTCTTAAATTTGCATCAAGTATGTGCGCGACAAATGGACGAATAACTCAATATCACGCCAACCGATTTCAATGATTAATTTTCAATGTAATACTTCAGGAGCAGTTTGATGAGAGTTTGAGTATAATCTGATTTTGTTTTTGCTATGTAATGTTTGTGTTCTCATAGCGCCGTCATTAGTGAACCGATGTTTTTTTGTTTCTTAGACTAGTTACATTTAATGTAATGGACCTTGGGTAACGACCAAATGCCGGGAAACTTCATAGAATCGTATGGAAGTATTCGATTGGATTGAGATATTTGTAGGTTTATGATAATCGAAGCTTTAGTGCATAACGATAACGAGCACGATTGAAGAAGTAAATATGGGCATTAGAATAAATCGTGAGCCCAAAAAGGAGTTCACGATCGTCAGCAATGGGGGAAGCATTTGAAAAGAAAAATACTAATATGAGAATTGAAAATATCATACTTTATTTACTAACCTATTATACTGCCAACAAAAATAATGGAACCAATGAGCGAAGTCTCCATATCCGATATTTGGGATGAAAGTGGTGATTGTTCGAGATCCTGTAACTTGGGTATTATGGGGGCAGTCCATCCAAGTCCAAATCCAACTAATATCTGTCCCATGTATACTAAAACAGATCAAAGTTAATGAGAAATGTGTAAGGCGACTTGGGTTTAAAGAATTTATTTCTCATAAGAACATTTTTACAAAGTTCACTTAAAATGAGATATAAGGTACTTAAAAACTATATTTAATGATGTGACTCTGGGTCGCAGCGGCATCCGCCCATCACATCTGGCATTTTGGAGCTTACCAAAATCCGGCTTAAACGACCCCGATCGGGGATGCCACCCCTCAATCGTCCTAATCTCCCACCAGCTTCACTGGACGAGGAGAAGGCCGAGTGTCTGGCTGACAGTCTCGAGGGCTCAATGCTCCCCAGCACCCTTCCCGTCGACCCCGCTCACCTCCTGAAGTGCGGGCAGGGTCCATCGTAGGAGCGAAAAACCAATCCGCGATCCCGTTCCAGCGATTACGTGCATCGAGGTTGAGGATGTATTAAAATCTGCGTCCCCGCAAAGCCCTCGGTATAGACGGCATACCTAACTTGGTTGCCAGACGTTTCCCCGATAATATCGTACGCCTCCTGGCTATAATATTTAACGCGGCCATGACTCACGGCATCTTTCCCAACAGGTGAAGAGGCCGACGTCGTAAGTTCTTCAAACCCGGTAAACCGCGCACAGAACCCTCTTCATATAGACCTATTAGTCTTCTCTCCGTTTTAGGGAAAGTATACGAACGGCTTATCTTGGCTCGATTACGCGCCTTCATGGACTCGCGAGAGCTTCCCATACCGAGCAGTTTGGCTTCCGCGCCAAACACTCATGTACTCAACAGGTGCTCCGCATCACGGAGCACATTCACGCAAATCCTTTATTGGCATGCATGCAGGAGCAATCTTCCTGGACGTGGCGAAGGCATTCGACAAAGTCTGGCACGCCGGGCTTGTATACAAACTATACAACCTTGGGGTGCCCGACTATCTAGTGCGCATAGTGCGCGATTTTCTTACCGGTCGAACCTTCAGGTACCGCGTCGCGAGTGCGCTCCACCCCCCGTCCCGTTCGAGCCGGAGTACCACAAGGCTCCGTACTCGGTCCCGTCCTATACTACACTAACGATATTCCGCGCTCACGTAGAGCAGAGCTAGCCCTTTTCGCCGACGATACCGGCATTTATGCTTCCGGGCGTTCTCCCGAAGTCATTCTTAAAAAACTCCAGACCGCGGCCGATGCCTAGAGTTGGTTTCGGAAATGGAGAATAGAAATCAACCCGGCCAAGAGCGCAGCCATGTACTTCACGAGGCGTCTTCAGTCTCCACCTCGTTGCGTCCAACTTCTAGGTACCCCTATTCCATGGGTTACACAAACCAAATACCTTGGTGTCGTATTAGATCCCAAACTCAGCTTCGGCCCTCACGTAGATCAAGTTAGGAACCGGGCGGCCTACGTTATGGGTCGCCTATATCACCTCATTAATAAAAGTAAAATGTCCTCCGTAATAAGGTGACACTTTACAAAGCAGTTATACGTCCCGTTATGACGTACGCGAGCCCAGTCTTCGCGCATGCCGCCCATAAACATATCCATAGGTTACAAGTAATTCAGAATCGTTTTCTGCGACGAGCCACGGGTGCGCCGTGGTTCGTACGTAATCACCGAGCTCCACGTTGATACAGGGTTACCGACAATGGCCCAATTCTTTAAGCAGGCATCTCGACGGTTTTCGAGACTGCCACCAAACATTCTAACAAACTTCTTGTAAGTGCCGCCACTTATAAGCCTTCCTATAGTAAATTCCGTCGCGTCGCCCGGAGGCCGAGACACGTTCTTGACGATCCGGACGACGCGATTACCATTGCACAGGCTAGATCTCTACAAATCAACAAAGCGTCCATTCGCGACCGTCGGAGGTTGGGCAATCATACGCGTTACCGCTATTTTATGGGCAGGCCCCACCCTTAGATGTTAGGAGCGTTGCTGGAGTTTCTTCGGCCACTTCTTCTCCCAGCGCCAACGCTTCCCGAAGTGGCACTCAAAGTTAGTTTAGCTTTTGAATGTCTCTTAGATTATCCGTGAAATAGCAACCGACCGAGTCGTGGTTCGGCCCTCTCAGGCGCCCTCGGATCGGCATGCTTACGCGTAACATAGTAACCGTCAAGCCGAGGTTACCCCTCACCGGGGGACCCTTGTGTCGAGTTACTAGCAATAGAGTTCAGGCTAAGCGACCTAAGGCTATGCCACCTCTCAATCCGGTGAAGCAGTCAAGGCCAGCTTCTCTGGCCAAACTGTAGTTCGACAAAAAAAAAAAAAAAAACCTTGGGTAACGACCAAATGCCGGGAAACTTCATAGAATCGTATGGAAGTATTCGATTGGATTGAGATATTTGTAGGTTTATAATAATCGAAGCTTAAGTTAGTGCATAACGATAACGAGCACGATTGAAGAAGTAAATATGGGCATTAGAATAAATCGTGAGCCCAAAAAGGAGTTCACGATCATCAGCAATGGGGGAAGCATTTGAAAAGAAAAATACTAATATGAGAATTGAAAATATCATACTTTATTTACTAACCTATTATACTGCCAACAAAAATAATGGAACCAATGAGCGAAGTCTCCATATCCGATATTTGGGATGAAAGTGGTGATTGTTCGAGATCCTGTAACTTGGGTATTATGGGGGCAGTCCATCCAAGTCCAAATCCAACTAATATCTGTCCCATGTATACTAAAACAGATCAAAGTTAATGAGAAATGTGTAAGGCGACTTGGGTTTAAAGAATTTATTTCTCATAAGAACATTTTTACAAAGTTCACTTAAAATGAGATATAAGGTACTTAAAAACTATATTTAATGATGTGACTCTGGGTCGCAGGTAGGTGTCGTCACATGTGTATCTTCAAATCTTTTAGCTCGTTTTTAAATTGCTGGGAAGTGTCGCACTTCTTCACTTTATTTGGCAGGCTATTGTATAACTGTGCTCCTTCGTACAATATCGTTTTCTTTCCGTAATTGGTACGTGGGGTGATTAGGTCGAGCTTATCTTTGTTCCTCAAGTTACGAGTTCTTTCTTTTTTATGCAATTTTATATTTGTGTGAATTGAATTTGTTATAATTTTCCTAATTAGAGTGTAAGTACAGTAAGTGTGTAGTTGTGTGATATTAAATAATTGTGTTCTTTTATACAATTCATCTGTTGGCGTTAGGTAGTTATAGTGAAACAAAACTTTTATTATTCTATTTTGTGTTCTTTGCAGGGGAGCTAGATGAGTGACAGCAGCTGAACCCCATATTTCTATTAAATATTCTAAGTGTGATTTCACTAGGGAATTGTAGACAATGATGCTTACTTTTTTAGGGATACAATTTGATATTTTGCGTATGGCTCCTAATACACACATAAGTTTCTCCTTTACGTGAAACTTAAACTTACGGCGAACTAACTAACGCGTGAATAAAGAATGAATTACCGCACATCTCGGCAGAATTCCAAATTCCACCGCCACCATCTTGATGGTTGGCGTTCAACGACTGTACGTTTTTCGCGTAACTTTCTCCCACGCACTGCCAACTTGTGGAATCAACTGTCGCCAGCGGTGTTTCCGAACGTTTACGATTTAGGGACCTTCAAGAAACGAGCCTATTCCTATCTCAAAGGTCGGCAACGCACCTACAGCTCCTCTGGTGCTGTGGATGTTCATGGGCGACGGTGATCACTTAAGATTAGGTGAGCCGTATGCTCGTTTGCCACTTTTCATATAAAAAAAAAGAATTATTTTAATCATTTTGATGATGTTTTAATGCATATGTGGTGTGTGATTAAATTTTATCATGAGTTTTCTGAAAATTTTATGTCCCTGCACAAGATTTTCTTATAACCTTTGCTACGTCCCCACCTTTCACTGCTCCGTGCATTCAATATGCATAAAAAGTGGTACATTTTTTGCTTTATATTGATAAATGTAATAAAAACAATAAATTAATGAATACATTTTATTGGAGATAACACAACATTTTAATTATTATTAATTTTAAACAAATTTAGTTATTTTAAAAAGAGATTTTTATCTCATCGGATGTAAAACTATTCAGATTTGATACTTGATTATTTAAATGTAAGACTTAGTGTAAATCATATAAAATATATGTACAAAATTCTTACTTACAACACGCTGAAATCGACAGCTGTTTTCTAATATAATACTCCATCTTTCAGCTCTAACTTTTGGTGTATAACCTATTACTACCACTACCTACTACACTACTATAAGCAATACTTAATAATAATTTTTTATACCAGAAAGCAAAATCGTAGAATATTCGGAATTTATTTTGGATTGCAGAAAAATTAACTTACTAGACGTTAATTTACAATTCACAATCATATTTTCTATTTGTTAAAAATGATTACAATGCAATATAGTTCATATTGCTGTTAAATAAGAAAGCTATTATAAAATGCCCAGTTTCAGTATCTGAGGCGATAGCTAAATCTTTATGGTCTAAGATATTATCGAAATTTTAAAGATAATTTAAAAAAGGCAATGACACTCGGTCGATTACATTCGTGTCGGGTCGTTACGAATTTATGTTTATTTAAGTCATAAATTTGCATTAAGTATGTGCGCCACAAATGTAGGAATAATTCAATATCATGCCAACCGATTCCGATGATTCATTTTTTATTAGCCTTTCTAATGTTGTTCTTCAAAAGTAGTTTGATTAGAGTTTGGTTAGGTTCTGATTAATTCTATTTCGTAATAAAGAAAATAAATCAATAAAAAAGCCTTTTATTTCCTGCATTACAAATAAAATTAAAAAAAAAATTGTGCCATTTTCACTGTTCTGCAAGAACCCCTGTTGAGCGGGTAAAGGCCTCCTCCAGAGAGTTCCACTGTTCCCTGTCCTGTGCTACTGTGAGTGAATCACGTTAGCCACCTGTTCTTATTATTTCATCTTGCCATCGCGCCATCTGGTTACTTTTGCGGTCCATCTTTGATCTTTCATTCTGGTGATGTGGCCAGCCCATTTCCACTTCAGTTTTTGCCCTATATTTCGTAACATTCCTACTATATTATTAGCGTCTAACGTTTGATTCGATTTTTGTTTTTGCTCGTAAATAACTTGTACTTCACTTACTAAATTTGTGGCAGATAGCTTACAAGTGGTAAGCTATCTCATTTGGGACCTAATTAAACAGACTAAGTATATAATCCACCTTAACCCACTTTATTTTACAACTATTAGCACGTGTCGGTCAAGTTTTGATGTACTCGGAGTGATTTGATTTAGGATTAAACAGAAAAAAGTCTATTAGTATTACTAATGCATTTGACCTATTCGTTAATTAGAGAAAGACTCATATTCATCGGTTGACTACCCGAACAACTGAAATAGTCGACGACTGTCACTTCTAGACTTTTTTATTACATTACATTCTGTTGGTGGAGACGCCATCCTATACAGTTCACAATGTTGTACGGTGTTCCACAAGGTTCTGTTTTAGGACCACTATAGAATATTAGGTACGACTGGATCTACTCTGGTGATATATTCTAATAACAAATCATCTTTTGCTATACCCCTACGCTATTCCTGTTTTGATGAACCACATTTATAATGGACATTACGGTCTCAATGCAAAATGCTAATTATAATAAAGAAATCTATTTCATTTATTTAACATTTCTTGAATTTCCAACAAAGTCTTTCCTTTAGTCTCAGGCACGAAAATTACAGTGAATGCCGTTGCTAATGCGCACATGATTGAGAATATCCAAAATGTGACATGGCTGCCCAAGTTCGACACCATGTACCCGAAGACAGTCGAAACCCCGAAGCCGAACAGCCAGCTCACGGTGATACTGACAGTAGAACCTGTACTCCTGACGTTGGACCTGAACATTTCTCCAATAAGAGTACCAGGTATCATACCAAAGCCTGAAATATTGCATAAGTCCTTTGATCACTGATATTTTCAAGATGATTTAGCTATCAATTAGTTAGTTGTAGCTGCACAAGTCTTATATAATACTAGATTTTTAGGTTCTGCATTGACATATATTTCCCCGTAGTTTTTTTTAATGTGAACATGACTTTTTCATATAATGCTAATTGTGATTTCGAAAATACATCAGTATCCGATTGATGTACAAAAAATTATTCAAATCAAAAATTATATAATTCCAAAATAACAAAGACTTGAAAATAAAACTCACCAAAATCATATGAAAGGAAAAAAATCACCAACGTCACCAGCGGCAACCATTGTATTCTATATACTAATGGATGATCAATATGGTCCAAATAAAAGTATACGCCAAGAATTGCCTTGAAATTGAAACAATAATTTTGATTTTTGTATACACTAAAGACTATGTCCAAATGGAATCCCTAGCGTTTTTACCAGTTACTTATTCAATAAAAGGGTTCGATTGAATTGGTAAAATTAGAGTATGTCATTGTTATTACTTTGTGGATGTAATATAACGATACTATAATATACGATGACAGATTGATCGAAAAGAATTCAACAGAAAGACAACACTTTTAAAAGTTATCTAAGACAGGCAAAAATATTCTGAAGGATTCTTGGAAGAACTGGAAATTTTCAAATAGAAAAGGATAATAAAATGACCTCATTAGATCATTTTATCATCATGACCACTGTCAAAAATGAATTTTAAATTTCGTCTTTATCAAATGCATTATTAGTACTATCGTCTGTCATCGTTTTCGGAAGCGGTCTCCTAATACCTTAAATACATAGATGGTGGCTAAAAAAGTCCAGTTTCTCCAGTCACTAATATTTTTTCTTGTCACTTAAATTTGTATTGTGTATACGTTTATCAATACTATATTTTGAGATTAAATGCATACAACATGCATTGAATCTATGTATAAACTTATAAATATATAAAATCTAATTTATGAAATAATGTCTTTGTAAAATGTTAACAAATTCAACTTACTAAACTCAAGGAACAAAGTGCTGTTGAACACGCTAGCAAGATTCTCCGGCCAACTCGTTCCACAAAGAAAGGTGTCAATGTACTGGAAAGTGTTTGAGTAACTGCAATTATTATTGTAGCTATATTGGGTTCTATTGAAGATCCAGCTAATTGAAAGATTGTTGTCGCGAAGAAAGTAACTGCTAAAATACCGCTGCCCTGTTGTAGAATTCCTAGTGTTAGTGTAATGAATAAAGCTCTTCTGTTGGTTTTGATTGTTATTATCTGCTTCCATTCCTCCATTGTACTTTGTTTTTCGATATTTGATTTCATTGTTTCAACGTCATTGTAATCTTTCGATCTTCCCAATTTGTCCAAAACATGTTTGGCATCATCTTTTCGGTCTAAAAAGTATAAAATATGTAATACTGCAAAACTTTGTATCTTAGCCAATAATAGGCATTAATCCCAACGGAGATGACAGAGATCAATTGTTCTCCTTTTTTTAACAGTTTTTGAGGCCTTTGCAATTTTTTGTGCTGACTTACCACGCGCTTGGCGAAAGAAAACTCCATGAGCAAATCACACTATGTCAATGACTGTCAATACACACTAGGTTCGTGTGGCGGACTACGTCCTTATACTCTCTTTACAGAGAAGGCCTGTGTCCTGCAGTGGAACATATATATACATAGGTTGTTCTTGTTTGAAAACTTTGTGGTAAACTTTGAGAATTTTAAAAAGTTCCATCACGTCTTGTATCCGCTATTAACCAATGAGCTTTAAAATTGAATTGAGGATAAAAATGATGTAACAGGGTTAAATTCACTGTACCTTTTAATATAAAATAAATAGGGGACTCCAGCATAAACAGAACTCCCAGTAAATATATTGCTGTAATGCCCACAGCAATATATGAGACCGCTGGATAGGAAACGTAAGGCCCAACTGAATATACTATTAAAGTGCCAAGTGTTGAGAAAATTGCACTGCTAATAAGCAAAATACCTCGAATACTTGTTGACCTGAAAAATAAATAAAAGTATTTATAAAAATATATTAATGAAAGTAAGAGACATAAGGTAAACTAACTGACTAGCTTATAATAAGAATAAGAAGTCTAGGTTAAACTAGGTCGTTGTGATATCCAGCCCTGTAGTTCTGGGCTCTCAAGAATAAGACTACGGTATCCCCTGCCTGTCGTACAAGACGACTAAAAGGAGCCTCGGGTTCACTGGGCGACAAGGGTGGGGGCCTGCGTCGTCCACCAAAGTGGACCCGGGAAGAAGGCGACATCGGCTGGCCCGTGTCGGCTTGCGCTGCGAGGGCACAGGGGGAGGGAGTAACCTGCCCAGGACGTACTCTCCTTGAGCACAGTGCAGAGGGCTCCGGTGCGTTCCACTGGAGATCCCGGAGCCCCTCGTCATGCACCGAGGAAAGGGCCACCGGGGAGGTATTAGGGGGTAAGAACCCCGCATAACCACCGCCTTCCTCCCAGAAGGCGGGGTATCTTTGTGAAGATTTCCTCCCCGTCAACAAAAAAAAAAAGGTCGTTGTGATAAAAAGTGGGCCCAATTATATCATCATCATTTCAGTCGCAGAACACCAGAGCATTACTGCTAGGCATAGGCCTCTCCCAACGATTTCCAAATAGATTGGTTGTAAGTGGCTTGCTTCCATCTGCGTCCTGCGGCCTTTATGAGGTCTTCAGATCACCTTGTGGGTGGACGTCTTACGCTGCACTTGTCGGTCCGTGGCCTCCAATCGAGAACATTTCGGCCCCATCAGCCATCTGTATGCTTATTTCATATACAGTTACAAAATAGCTACAATAATACGACATTTCCGCGTTAGTCATATTACGAATACCCGCTATGTTCGACAAACGCATATAGTTCCGATTTCATTCCCCTACACAATATCATCTTTATCATGTCATCCATAAAACATCCTCTACTAAACATAAGGTTCGGCTTAAGTTTGCTAACAGCGTCTTCCAGCGACCTTACCTTTTATAAGGTTATTATTACCACCTTGTGAATGTCTTTTCCGCACCATCGGTTGACTGTTTATTTGCTATGTACTCTGTCCATTACCACTTCATCTTGCGAAACCGCTGGGTCGGTAACTTTAGTTATCGGAAATTGCTATTAATATTTTTCTCATATATGTTTCGTTACTTCATCCTTTTTAGATTAAATAACTAACTAGCATTTATTTTTCCTAATCACCATGTGACACTAATTAATTGTGAATACAATAATATACGTTTAATACTAACGCAATTTCTCCAACGTAGACCAAACTTACGACGAAAATTATTCCTAATCCCAATCCACTAATCACTCTGCCCGCAAAAATCATAGCCAAATTCTTGACATTTGCTAGAATGAGAAAAGATAAAAGAATCAACGCTCCTGCCAGACCAAAGCAAGGTTTGCGGCCTATAGCGTTGCACAAATATCCCGTGATGTATGGCCCTGAAAAAAAATCTTTACTAGATTTTGTTTGTATATTATAACTTTTAATATCACAAAAACAAACATGTTACATATACAGGAGCTCTGTTTCGTAAACTAGGTACAGTGTACCTGTATCTCAGGAGACAGTGCCTTCCAGAGTCACAAACAGTAAGTCCTGCGTACAATAAGTTTTAAAATAAGTTAAGTAAATTATACGATAATTAATAATTAAAATATATGAAAAAACAAAAATGTGTGGAAAAGGAAAAAAGGGAAAGAACTACTGTCATAGTTGAGAAGTTATGCGAATGTGTAGTGTGTGTGTGTGTTTGTGTGAGTGAGTGTGTGGTTATCATGAGGTTAATAATATATTTTCAATTTGGGTGTGGTCCTGATTCTGCAACCATTTTAATAACAATCCCTTGAACTTACGACTGTTAAGCCTATTAAAATACTGAAGCGTATTCCATTTATATGCAGCACTAGCTCATGCTTCGTTGCACATATGGAAATAAAAGTAGCTTAAATTACTCCTAATTACATAAGCTCTCTGCCAGTGAAAGATCCGTCAATATCAGGCGTTCCAGCCGTTTCAGAGATAATCCGGAACAGACAGACAGAGATACAAAAATCGTAAATGGCTAAAAAAAAGTCCCAGTTTCCAACACCTCTCCTGTAAAGAAAGTATAAGAGCAAAGTTCGCTAGTGCGGATTGGCAGACTTCACATGTCTTAGAAAATTTTCTAACACATGTAGTTTTCCTCACGATGATTTCCTTCACCGCCGAGAGAGTAGGTAATGAGCTTTACACTACAATAGACAATACATTACGTAGAGTATAACTAATACATGACAACGATTTATAATTTCTTTGCTGTGTTCGCCTTAGACTTTCAAAAGTTAAATTCCATGAAAAAAAATATCTTATTAGATACTTACCCATCATGCCACCCACAAAGATAAGAGAACCAATGAGTGAAATCTCCGTTTCAGATATTTGCGAACGAATCGGCGATTGTTCGGGATCTTGTAACTTTGGTATAATAGGGGCGGACCATCCCAATGAATAACCAAATATTATCTGTCCTACATATACTAGAAGAGAAAAGAAGCATTGATAAGACTTGATATGATAAAACACCGAACTCGAAGACCAGTAAGGAGACAAGGGAAGAGTTTTGGGACTCTTTATCGAAGTAACAACAATCGTACTTGTCATCAGACGCATATCTCTCTGCCAGATATCTCTATTTCTATATCTCTATTCTCTGTTTATTATATAATTGAACACTTAGGTAATTAGTTACAGATTAAAATAATAATAATAATAATAATAATAAAATCTTTATTTTCAAAAACAAAACATATAAAGCAATAAGTATACAATGTTTGGATCTTCTTTTAAGTATAAAATATGCTTGTGCCAGAAGATCCAGCTCTTCCTTAACCATATCATCTATTTTATTTTATTTTTGTTTTATACTCGTAGTTAATTAGTTTAAAGTAATTATATCTATTCATGTGTGTGTGTGTGTCAGTGTATGTGAATGTGTGTAAATAAGACGGAGTAGAATGAAGTTGGATCTCTTGTATAAAATAAAATTTATATAGTCTTTTTTTGTGTATTCTCTATTGGTCTTGCCTTAGGATTGCTTAGCGACAAAGAAGAGTGTTCTGAGAGAATATATATATATATATATATATATAGATATGAAACCTAATAATAATAAAGTCTATATATTTGTTTAATATTTAGAGAAACAACATTTAATGTCCGTATTTCAATTCTATCTATTATATATAAATGTCACACATTTCGTTGACATTTTACATTTAAAATTATAAAAATACAAAATAAATAAATTTAAGTAGTAATTTACTTTACATAACCACATATATATATATATATATATATATGTGGTTATGTAAAAATAAAGATATGAAACCTCTTTACTTAAATTTATTTATTTATTTATTTATTTATTTATTTATTTATTTATTTATTTATTTATTTATTTATTTATTTATTTATTTATTTATTTATTTATTTATTTATTACACCAACACAATGAACATTTTTAACAAACAATACATAAAACAGTGAAAAGTTGTGAAGTTAATGCCATCGCAGTTATAGGCGTAGATTGCAAGCAATTAATTGGCGAGTGACAATTTAAGATAAAAATAAAAAGAACGCAAAAGTAAAACTAAAACTAAATTTGAAATTAAAATTTAACTAATAAAAAAAACTATTCGTAGTTTAGTAAATGTTTATACATACTTATACTAGGAAAAAAGAGGTCGTAAGAACAGATGAGGTTCGTAAGAGCCAATGCCGTCGGTGCTACGTAAGTGTGCGTCCCCGAAGTTATGACTATAGGTATTCAATCGGTGCGAATCCGACATGATCCTTTTCCCCGCAAGGGTCGATATGTGTAGGCATTTCCCTACGTCTAAAAGTCCTATTTTATTACGTTAGTAACCCGAGTTCGATTATCAGTTCCGGCACCAATAAATTGTTTGTTGCAATTTTATGTGCTGATTAAAGCGCGCGGCGGTGAAGCAAAACGTCGTGAGGAAACCTACATGCTTTAGAATTGTTTTTCTAACACATGTGAACTCTGTCAATCCGCACTAGGGACGCGGCAACCTGTGCCCTTTACTGTCTCTACAGGAAGGCCTGTGCCCAACAGTGGGACATTTATATATATATATACACATATACATATATATATATATGTATATATATATATATACACATATACATATATATGTATATATATATACACATATACATATATATATATATATATTACACACATACATACATATCAGTAAATTGAAAACATAACCACATTAATCATACGTTAATAATTTATAGTGTTTAACTTAATGATACTTACAAGGAGCTGTGGTAAATAACTGCTTTATTTAACTTTCCATCATTTTCTTTTTGCATGCTGGCAATAATAAGAACTGTGTCTGTTTAAAGAAAAAAATAATCTAAAATTCTATAACGTGTTCTAAAATCTGAAATTAAAATTTAACTAATAAAAAAAAAAACTATTCGTAGTTTAGTAAATGTTTATACATACTTATACTAGGAAAAAAGAGGTCGTAAGAACAGATGAGGTTCGTAAGAGCCAATGCCGTCGGTGCTACGTAAGTGTGCGTCCCCGCAGTTATGACTATAGGTATTCAATCGGTGCGAGTCCGACATGATCCTTTTCCCCGCAAGGGTCGATATGTGTAGGCATTTCCCTACGTCTAAAAGTCCTTTACGTTAGTAACCCGAGTTCGATTATCAGTTTATGTGCTGATTAAAGCGCACGGCGGTGAAGCAAAACATCGTGAGGAAACCTACATGCTTTAGAATTGTTTTTCTAACACATGTGAACTCTGTCAATCCGCACTAGGGACGCAGCAACCTGTGCCCTTTACTGTCTTTACAGAGAAACCCTGTGCCCAACAGTGGGACATTTATATATATAAAAAGCTGTAACTTTTTTTAACCAATCTCATCAAACTACTATTGAAGTAAATCCTTTCCAATAAAAAATAATCTAAAATGGCGTTGGCGTGATAATGAGTTATTCATCTATGTGTCGCACACATGCTTATTGCCAATTCAAGACTTGTATGGTGTTCCCGTGAATGGCACTGCCAGAACTGGACCATGGGACTAAACAGGAAGCATCAGATTACAATTAAAAATAGAATATTTCTTTAATGAAAAATTTTAACCAAAATGGAACATCCTATATGCACACGGTCGATATCGTCAAACAAGTTTAGTACGATAGGCGCAAAAATGTGTCCGGCTAGCGCACGGCAAGATACATCGTGCCTAGATTAATTAATGAACTACCCTCAAGATATAAGGAATTGTATAACTAACAAAAACATTAAGAGTATACTAAAAAGTTATTTAGGAACGCAAGACGGACACTTTGGCGCTAGTGACAAACCATTGCGGTTTATATAGCGTTAAGTTATATGTATACTCCTTTACTGTAAAATTTTATTTGAAATAAAAAAAAAAAATTAAAAATAGAATAATTTTAACAAAATTGCTTCATTCAGTCGAAAGTTCTGAACTAACAAACATATAAAAAAATTCAATCGAACTGAAAACCACCTCCTTTTTTGAAGTCGGTAAAAAATATATGCTGAAATGCTCTCCTGAAATTATTTGCCAGCATTTATTCTATATCCACCCGCAAGGTGGTCTGACGACCTCATAAAGGTCGCTGGACGCAGCTGGATGCGAGCCGCTTTCAACCTGTCCTTTTGAAAATCGTTGGGGGAGGCCTATGTCCAGCATTGGATGTTTTACGGCTGAAAAGATGATAATGATGATGATTTATTTAACTGTTGCTAAACAACCAAATGTTTTCAATCAATGATAAGCTGTTAATTCATTGGTTACGTAAAGCCATCGATCACAGTTTTAAATAGATATAGTGTCACGTACATCGGAAACACAAAGACGCGATTGCATTCTTTATGGCAACGTTATTTATTTTAAATTATATAAACGGCTCTTTATATATGTCCACCAGCTGGGCACAGGCCTTCTCTGTAGAGAGAGTATTAGGGCATAGTCCGCCACGTCTTCTCTTGTGAAGTCTTAAAAAAATCTTCTAGGATATGTAAGTTTCCTCATGATGTTTTCCTTCACCGCCGAGCGCGTAGTAAATCAGCATAAAATTGCAACAACGTAGTCGGCTTGCTAGCGTGTACCATGCAGCTTGAGGCGACCGCTCAGACACTGAGCTACCGGCACGTCAATTTTTAATGTATACCAGCATTTTATTAATATTAAAAATTTATTAATAGAATAGTGATAGTCCCTTTACAGTAAACGCATGTAAATCTAGAGAGACGTTTTTGTTATCTACAACATCAAAAGAAACTGTAGTCAAGATAGTTATACCGTAACATGTTTGCGTATTTAACAGTAGCTACGCCCCGCGGTGTTAGACGTATTATTAAATATATATTATTTTTTATTTAAACTGCTTTCCCACGGACTGATCGTCCGTGCCTTTTTTATTTGAATTTTTTTTTGTTACACTTGCTACGTTTATAAAAGACTTTATTTAAAACTTCAACACTTCGCCTTCAGATATCGCCAAAGCCTTTACTTGATTGCCGTGGTCTATCGCCTTCCTGTTCTGTTTCGAACGCCATCGCGATGTTCTAGTCTTCCAGTCTCTCGTTGGTGACATTCATAGCTCTTTGGATGAACTTTTTTTTTTTGTTAACGGGGAGGAAATCTTCAAAAAGATACCCCGCCTTCTGGGGGGAAGGCGGCGGTTATGTGGGGTTTTTACCCACTAAAACCTCCCCGGTGGCCCTTTCCTCGGTGCATGACGAGGGGCTCCGGGATCTCCAGTGGAACGCACCGGAGCCCCTCTGCACTGTGCTCAAGCAGAGCACGTCCCGGGGGGGGAGGTTACTCCCTCCCCTGTGCCCTCATAGTGCAAGGCTACACGGGCCAGCCGATGTCGCCTTCTTCCCGGGTCCACCTTAGCGGACGACAAAGGCCCCCACCCTTGTCGCCCAGTGAACCCGAGGCCCCTTTTAGTCGCCTTATACGACAGGCAGGGGATACCGTAGTCTTATTCTTGAGAGCCCAGAACTACAGGGCTGACTTGGATGAACTGGGCTATGGCGTCATTGCTGCTGTCTGCGTAGTAAGTGCAGCTGATCGTGTGACGAGATATTGCCACGACTGCATGGGGGTCACTGTTGTGCATTTTTGTTGAATATATATTATTAAAATTTTTAAATACGGAGTAGCTAAAGTTGCTCCTTATTTCGTTAGCTAACTGCCAAAGAAAGTCGGAACCATCCAAGCCGTGTTTACCCCTCACCGGGTGGACTCTTGTATCAATTTACTAGTCATAGAGATTTAGGCAAGGCCAAAGTTATAAGGTAACAAAGAAGCGTCAATAGCCTAATGGTTTAGGGTACGGTCTGCGAATCCTCAGCTCGTAGGTACGAATGCACATTGACTATTGACGTGAACCAACTACTACCATAAGCATAAGCTAAGTTGGAATGTTTGTCAAGAATGATAGTAATATTTCTGAAAAAAAATATTGTGAACATTACTTAAAAAAAAAAACATTCAGACGAATTGAGAAACTTCGTTTTTGAAGTGGGTTGAAGAGCAATTATTTTAATAACGTAAACAGACACTCCAATTTGAAGCGTCAATAGCCTAATGGTTTAGGGTACGGTATGCGAATCGTAAGGTCATAGGTTCGAATCCACCATCTGACTAATAAGTTCTGGGCTCTCAAGAATAAGACTACGGTATCCCCTGCCTGTCGTACAAGGTGACTAAAAGGGGCCTCGGGTTCACTGGGCGACAAGGGTGGGGGCCTGCGTCGTCCACCAAAGTGGACCCGGGAAAAAGGCGACATCGGCTGGCCCGTGTCGCCTTTCGCTGCGAGGGCACAGGGGAGGAGGGAGTAACCTCCCCCCGGGACGTGCTCTCCTTGAGCACAGTGCAGAGGGGCTCCGGTGCGTTCCACGTGAGATCCCGGAGCCCCTCGTCATGCACCGAGGAAAGGGCCACCGGGGAGGTTTTAGTGGGTAAGATCCCCACATAACCGCCGCCTTCCCCCCAGAAGGCGGGGTATCTTTGTGAAGATTTCCTCCCCGTCAACAAAAAAAAAAAAAGGCTTAAGCTTAATTGGAATGGTTAACAAGATGGAATGTTAATAATATATGTAAATAAAAATATCGTTAAAAAAATATTTGTATAGATGATGCCTAATAGATTGCCTCTTAGATATTATATAAGTCTATCAAAAGTTATCTTGTCTGTCGCTGATAAATAGAATACAACAAATTAATAATTATTTTTTTATAATCTCAATAAGCATGTGTATGTGAGTGTACCTGGAAGTGTTTGTAAGGAATAAATCAAGATTATGATAGTAATTGAAAATACGAACATTCGTCAACAAATACATTGTATTTGTTCAAGTATACAATATAGAAAAATTGATAAAATTATAGTTAGTAATAAGAATTATTGTCGTATATATAATATACGTTAATAATATTATTATTTTAATACAAAATTCAAAACATAAAGACGGAGTATAACATGAAGCAGCAGTTATGGATAACAGCTCTATGTAAGTATTCCCGAAGTGACATATAAGTTAGTTTAGCTTAGATTGTCCCAATAGACTTTTGTTAATAAAATAGCTACCGACCGGACTGCTAACGCGTAAAAATAGTAGCCGCCCAAGCCGAGGTTACCTCTCACCGGGGGGACCCTTACGTCGAGTTACTGCCTAATACAGGTTCAAGCTACCTAAGAGCTATGCCACCTCTCAATCCGGTGAAGTAGTAAAGGCCTTCTTTTGGCCAAATGTGTTAGTTTGTCCAAAAAAAAATCTAAGTGCAATAAGTAATACTGTAAGTACAATAAGGAGCATCTTAAAAACCTATTTCAGGTTTGTCCATATGTTCTCTCAGTTCTCGTAGAATTTCTCCGCAAATTGTTAATATCGACAGTGTCGTCGTTACGAGTTGTTGTGAGCAGATTTTGCAAACGAACGCACTGCACACACACACACATAGTACGCGAAGACACCTCATACAGGCTGTTCCTACTATTTTTGTTTGTTACGTATATTAAAAAAGATATTTTTTGAATAGTTTTAATGTTTTTGTTAATTAAATAGATTGATAGATAGATAGATACTTTATAGACTACAATTTACACAAAGTAAATACTAAAGAAAACCTAAATGTGGGCATGAGATCACTTCCAGACAACCTTGAAAGACAGGAGGGGTAAAATAAATGGGGTAATAAGAAAATCTATATATATATAAAAGAGAACGTGTGTGGATATGTTCCATATGGGCTTCGAAACGGCTGGACATCTCATAACATTGGTTTTCAGCGCGGCCCCTTCTCCATCTCTAAGCCGGTAGTGCCCTGACACTTGCTCTTACCAACAAAAATATATACATATATAAATATGTATCCATATATATATATAAAAGAGAAAGTGTGTGGGTTTGTTCCCTATATAGGCTCCGAAACGGTTGAACCGATTTCAATGAAACTTTCAGGTTATCTTCAGATTGACCTGGCGAGTAATCCTGTAAAGTTTGGTGACGATCGGAGCACTCCTCTTTTTGAACTGTCAAACAAGCTATACATCGTACTTTTATTTCTGACATTAACTTGAGCCCGATATGTTTTTGTATAAATGATAAGAATGATATTGTATTTACTGATATGTACATGGGTGTAGATCGTATTCACCCGCTCGAGAAGTGAATAGAAGAGAATGAATACGGAGAGAAATGAATAATTTTTATAAATTAAATATTGAATATCTTATATTTAAAATTTCAATTAAAATACGTGTCACAATGCTAGTTACCGTACCCCTCAGAAACGGCTTGACCAATTTTTATGAAATTTCGTATGCATGTTTAGTAGGTCTGAGAATCTATTTTCATATCCCTAAGCGATAAGGGTCGACACCACACATTTTACGGACAATTTTTTTTTTATGATTTGGCATTAAAAACACATACAAGCCTAAATTTTCATTCTTCAACCATCAACCATTTTTCAACAGCGGCAATATCACCTTCGCTAAAATATTAAGATTGTTTAATTTTGTTACAGTATTAATGAACAATGAATTAAAAAATGGTGTTTTATTAGTATTAGAAGCCGTCACCGTTTATAGACATTCGTTCTCAGTCATAGACCACATCCCTATACACTTACAATAAGTTAGATATTTTTAATATTTTTACTACCAAAATGTTCACTAGAAATAATAATAAATAATAAATATCCTTTATTAATTAACAAAATGATAACAAACAGTATTACTAATTACACTTTTGTTTACTGCGAGTATTAGTTCTATTTAAGTTTCACTGCCACCTAAACTAGGAATTTCCTGTGCGATAGTTGGCAGTCCTTCCTCCCATGGTTACTTATGTATCTAATATTGTAATTATATCATTTTTTTTATGCGAGCGGGTGTGTGTGTGTCGGTGAGTGTGTGAGTGCTTTTCAATTGACCACTTTTAACATATTCTCACAACCTTCATAATTTAGTGTTTCAAGCCACTTTAAAATTTCATGCTTCGTTTTATATAAATTTTATCTCTAAAATTTAATATTCTATTAATTTTGTTGTATATGTAAGGTCCAAGAATGTTTACCGCACTACAGAGTAATTGTTAATTTATTTGTTATTTTTAGTGTATATAGGACAGATATTAGTTGGTTATGGATTGGGATGGTCCGCCCCTGTTATACCAAAGTTACGGGATCCCGAGCAATCACCGCTACTGTTACAAATCTCTGAAACGGAGACTTCCCTCATTGGTTCTCTTGTCACCGTAGGTAGCATCATAGGTAAGTATATAAAGTACATTTTTGAAGTAAAACTTCTTTACGTACGCATGACTTGGGGAGTAAGCTGGTGAATACGTTACGAAAAGTGTCATTTGGCAAAGGGAAGTTGAGAGGTAGGTTAGTGACGATAGAAAGAAAGATAGTTACGTTACGATCTAAGATACAGTATCACATTTTTCAATTTTGTTGGAATAACGTGTGTAACTACGATATGTTGTCACGAATTTAACATCGCAGGGTGCTCAGACCTGGGATTTTTTAAATAAATTCAGATTGTATAAAACCTCATTGAAAAAAGTGAGTGAATGAGGCAGACAGACGTTTACCTAAGGAATGACAACTTCAACCAGACCATACATATCATAAATGTCAATCATAGAACCCCGTTCGGTTAAAGTCGAAACCTAAGCAACTATCAAGAATAAGGCGGTACAAAGTTCGCCGGGTAGTTAATAAAAACGTTAATACGCTATTATGGGCAATTTATCATGCTAAGATACTATGATAAATAAACAATTTTTTTCTTTTTCAGGGCCGTATGTTACGGGATACTTGTGCAACAAGATCGGCCGCAAACCATGCTTTGGTCTAGCTGGATTATTGAATCTTATTTCCTTTCTCATTCTGGCAAATGCTAGGAATCTAGCAATGATTTACGCGGGCAGAGTGATTTGTGGACTTGGATTGGGAATCACTTATGTCGTAAATCTAGTTTACATCGGAGAGATTGCGTTTGTATTGAACAAATATTAATTTTATTTCAAATGTAATTATATGGATTAATGGAACGAAGTTCCTTATAAGGCGTTGCGGGGGGATACCCTAGCCGGTGACAGACCGACCCGCAGCCCTGTAGTTCTGGGCTCGTAGAATAAGACTACGGTATCCCCTGCCTATGGTATAAGGCGACTAAAGGGGCCTCGGGTTCACTGGGCGATAAGGGTGGGGCCTTTGTCGTCCGCTAAGGTGGACCCGGGAAGAAGGCGACATCGGCTGGCCCGTGTAGCCTTGCACTATGAGGGCACAGGGGGAGGAGAATCCTCCCCAGGACGTGCTCTCCTTGAGCACAGTGCAGAGGGGCTCCGGTGCGTTCCACTGGAGATCCCGGAGCCCCTCGTCATGCACCGAGGACCATCCCCAAAACACTATTAATCTCACGGAACGTTTCTCTAGCGGATTTGCCTTTAACGAAGGAAAACTTTAAAATAGCGCGAATTTCGGCGTTAGTGAACTCCATGTTTACACGTCTATAACTGTTGAACGCAATATCCAAACTAATTATGCATAGCGTCGTTTTGTAGGTTATGTCAAGACCTTTCAAATTATGTATAGTATTGCTAGATACGAGCTCTGTAGCGCTTTGTACATAGCCGCGAAATTCAAAAGACAAAAAGGCGGAAGGGAGATATTTGACAACCTAAATTAAGAAGGTTTAATTTTGTTACAGTATTAATGAACAATTAATTTAAAAAAAATGGTGTTTTATTAGTATTAGAAGCCGTCACCGTTTATAGTCATTCGTTCTCAGTCGTAGACCACATCCCCACACACTTACAATAAGTTAGATATTTTTAATATTTTTACTACCAAAATGTTCATTAGAAATAATATATACTAGAAATAATAATAAATAATAAATATCCTTTATTAATTAACAAAATTATAACAAACAGTATTACTAATTACACTTTTTTTTTACTGCGAGTATTAGTTCTATTTAAGTTTCACTGCCACCTAAACTAGGGATTTCCTGTGCGATAGTTGGCAGTCCTTCCTCCCATGGTTATTTATGTATCTAATATTGTCATTATATCATTTTTTTGTGCGGGCGGGTGTGTGTGTGTCGGTGAGTGTGTGAGTGCTTTTCAATTGACCACTTTTAACATATTCTCACAACCTTCATAATTTAGTGTTTCAAGCCACTTTAAAATTTCATGCTTCGTTTTATATAAATTTTTATCTCTAATATTTAATATTGTATTAATTTTGTTGTATATGTAAGGTCCAAGAAACAGAATGTTTACCGTACTACAGAGTAATTGTTAATTTATTTGTTATTTTTAGTGTATATAGGACAGATATTAGTTGGTTATGGATTGGGATGGTCCGCCCCTGTTATACCAAAGTTACGGGATCCCGAGCAATCACCGCTACTGTTACAAATCTCTGAAACGGAGACTTCCCTCATTGGTTCTCTTGTCACTGTAGGTAGCATCATAGGTATGTATATAAAGTACATTTTTGAAGTAAAACTTCTTTACGTACGCATGACTTGGGGAGTAAGCTGGTGAATACGTTACGAAAAGTGTCATTTGGCAAAGGGAAGTTGAGAGGTAGGTTAGTGAAGATAGAAAGAGAGATAGTTACGTTACGATCTAAGATACAATATCACTTTTCAATTTTGTTGGAATAACGTGTGTAACTACGATATGTTGTCACGAATTTAACATCGCAGGGTGCTCAGACCTGGGATTTTTAAATAAATTCAGATTGTATAAAACCCCATTGAGAAAAGTGAGTGAATGAGGCAGAAAGACGTTTAGCTAAGGAATGACAACTTCAACCAGACCATACATATCATAAATGTCAATCATAGAACTCCGTCCGGTTAAAGTCGAAACCTTTTCGAGATTCTACTACCAGCAACTATCAAGAATAAGGCGGTACAAAGTTCGCCGGGTAGTTAATAAAAACTTTAATACGCTATTATCGGCAATTTATCATGCAAAGATACTCGTACTATGAAAAATAAACAATTTTTCTTTTCAGGGCCGTATGTTACGGGATACTTGTGCAACAAGATCGGCCGCAAACCATGCTTTGGTCTAGCTGGATTATTGAATCTTATTTCCTTTCTCATTCTGGCAAATGCTAGGAATCTAGCAATGATTTACGCGGGCAGAGTGATTTGTGGACTTGGATTGGGAATCACTTATGTCGTAAATCTAGTTTACATCGGAGAGATTGCGTTTGTATTGAACAAATATTAATTTTATTTCAAATGTAATTATATGGATTAATGGAACGAAGTTCCTTATAAGGCGTTGCGGGGGGATACCCTAGCCGGTGGCAGACCGGCCCGCAGCCCTGTAGTTCTGGGCTCGTAGAATAAGACTACGGTATCCCCTGCCTATGGTATAAAGCGACTAAAAGGGGCCTCGGGTTCACTGGGCGACTAGGATAGGGGCCTTTGTCGTCCGCCAAAGTGTACTCGGGAAGAAGGCGACATCGGCATGCACCACCGGGGGGTTTTAGTGGGTCAAAACCCCATATAACCCCGCCTTCCCCATAGAAGGCGGGATATCTTGTTGCCAATTTCCCTCCCGTCAACAAGATAAAAAAGCTGACGAAAGCGTTCGTAACGTTAAATACAAGCGTAAGATTTTTAGGGTCAACTGGTTAAGATGACTCTATTATTAATTACATATTCGATTGATGATAAGATAATTTTATAAAGAAGTACTATTTTTTATTGTTATCGATAAAAAATCATAATGAAATATGTATACTCGAAGAATTATATTTTTTATACCTCGAATAGAACTTGAAACTAAAATTTTATAATAAGTTCGTTCCTATCTGGCGAGTCCCACGACATTACACGGTTTGAGACGGACGCGGGACGTTCATTAGAAGTGATCAAAATATGCGTTTCAGTTGTCCGTGATACGTTTATTAACTACCGATATACTTACACAAAAGGATGAATGGTTAAAGATATAAAATAATACTCTGCAAAATTGAATAGTAATAGCATTTTTATACTTACTTTTTATTCTATGACTATTACAGTTTTACATTTCTATTTATACCTTAATCTATGACATTTGTTTCTTTCTTATTAACCACAGATTATTACACGTCGTATGTTTGAAGCTCATCATTCGGTCATTCGATATAAAAATTGTTTTATTATTTTTCAGATCAACTAACATACGAGGTATTTTGCTAATAAGTATTGCAGTTTTCACAACTTCCGGTACCTTGCTCGTGTATTCGGTTGGACCTTACGTTACGTATCCAGTGGTCTCATATGTTGCCGTGGGTATAGCAACAGTATATTTGATAGGAATTCTGCTTATACCGGAATCTCCTGTTTATTTTATTCTGAAAGGTAAAGTAAAATTATTGGAACCTGTATAAAACGTACAATGATTCCTTTATTCTAAAAACAGTTAAAGTTACAGCCTTTACATATATATAATATATATGTCCCACTGTTGGGCGCAGCCTTCTCTGTAAAGAGAGTATAAGGGCATAGTCCACCACGCGGCCCTAGTGCGGTTTGGCAGACTTAACATTCCTTAGAAAAAATTTATAAGACATGTAGGTTTCCTCACGATGCTTTCCTTTGTGAATCAGCACATAAAATTGCAACAGCAAATTTATTAGTGCCGGCACCGGGGATTCCCATGGGAAATGCAATAGATTTGTGACCTGTCTCTAGAGCAGTGAGAGTCTATCTGAGATGATCTCGGCCTGTCACTTATCAACTAGTTATTTTAGTTAAAACTGGATAGTAATTGCTACCAGCTTAACCTGGGTTTATAAAAAAATCAATAAAAAGAACGAGATATCTTTGGTAGTTAGTGGAGTTCTGCATTGTTATGTTAATTTATACTTTTTAGACAGAAAAGACGATGCCAAGCGTGTCATGAATAAGCTGGGAAGATCTAAAGATTACAAAGAAATTGAAGCAATGAAATCAATTATCGAAAAACAAAGTACAATTGAGGAATGGAAGCAGATACTAACAATCAAAAGCAACAGAAAGGCTTTGTTTATTACACTAACATTAGGAATTTTACAACAGGGCAGTGGTTTTTTAGCAGTCACCTTCTTTGTGACAACGATATTCGAATTAGCTGGATCTTCAATAGAACCAGCTATTGCTACTATAATAATTGGCTTCACACAAACATCTTCCAGTGCGTTGATGCCTTTCTTTGTGGAACGAGTCGGAAGGAAGATATTGCTAATATGCTCAACAGCAGCTTGCTCTTTGAGCTTAGTAAGTAGGATTTAATAATATTCTAATGAAATTCGTAATATTGCAACAACATTTGTCAATAAATTGGTGTAGATCAATCCATACGATCTAACAAACATACAAATACATAATAATCATAGTTCATTAAAATTATTTATGACATAAAAATCTAGTTTAAACAGAACTTTAACAGTATATTTACAATAATTATGTTACGCTCCGTTACAAACACCTATAACGGACGCAGCGATATAAGTCGCGTCCTGTCTGATATTCGGGACTTTTTAAAAATAAGAAGACACTAATTACTACCCTCTTTTGTTTTTTTGCTACACATTACTAATTTTTCTGTAAACATGATTTAACAATTTATCTGTACAATAAAAGTATAAACTGTGCTTGTCTGATAACGTGAAATAGCAACCGTAAGAGTCGTTGTTCGGCCCTCTTGGGCACCGTTGAATCGGAATGCTTGCGCGTAACATAGTAACCGTCCAAGCCGAGGTTACCCCTCACCGGGGGGACACTTGTGACGAGTTACTAGCGATAGAGGTTCTGGCTAAGCGACCCTCTATGCCACCTTACAATGCGGTGAAGGAGTCAAGGCCAGCTTCTCTGGCCAATCAGTGTAGTTCGTCAAAAAAAATGTTTTTGTGTTTGATTTTTTTAATAATAAATTAGTCTTTTTCAGTCCATTACGGTAAGATTGCGAGGAAAACTTTGGCTGCGTTCAGCAAACTGCATTTAGAGTTGTAAATTTCATCAGTCATATGAAAACTTTAAGAATAACCATTACGAAAACGAATCACCAAAGATAAAAACGGCTGAACACTTTCTTTTTGCGTTTTATTACTTAATCTAACGAGATATCTAAAAAACAAAATTTAGAATTCGTGAAAGCGATAAATATTGCATATTTAATTTGATGATTGGATAGGGGAAATTTAATCTTGCTATTTTATTTCAACAGGCGGTTCTTGGTGTTTTCTTTTTCTTGGACCATATTGATCATCCGTCAGTCTATAGAATACAGTGGTTGCCGCTGGTGACGTTGGTGACTTTTTTCCTTGCTTACGATCTTGGTAAGATTTATTTTTATACGCCGGTTGTAGTTAAATCGTACAACCTATATTTGTTTAATATATTTTTTCTATTTATTCATTAATTAATTCATTCGTTAGTTAGTCCGTTCATTCATTCACACACTCACTCACTCGTCTCTTCATCCCTTCATTCGTCTCTTATCATCCTCTAATTTTCGACAATAGTTGAAGATACTAAAGGGACGGATAGGTGGTACATGATATCGCACTGATTTCTTGGGTACGTTAAATTTTATGTCTAGTGAATTTATGTATTTTATGTGTTTAATAATAAGAATAATTAAGGATAAATTAACAATTACAACAACATTAAATAATATAAGAAAGTACAAATAAAATAGAGATTTATGAGATAGAACGGTACCTCACGTCAAAACGTTATCACACCAGAAGATGGTCGTGTTAGATAATTGTATTATAGTTGCTCTTTTGACTATCGAATGATTCGTTTTGAATGTTTTTCGATTTTTATTTTTTTTCGGCTGGCCCGTGTCGCCTTGCACTGCGAGGGACGTGGTCTCCTTTACCACACTGCAGAGGGTCTCCGGTGCGTTCCTCTAGAGATCCCGGAGCCCCTCACCATGCACCGAGGAAGGGCCACCGGGGAGGTTTTAGTGGGTAATAACCCCACATAACCGCCGCCTTCCCCCAGAAGGCGGGGTATCTTTTTGAAGATTCCTCTCTGTTAACAAAAAAAAGAGACTTATTTCGCATTCAGACCGAAAGTCATGAACACTGATCGTATGGACCCTCATAAAATTCAAATTGCCAAGAGACTAAAGTTACGTTTTTTCAGGTTTCGGCATGATACCCGGTACTTTCACTGGGGAAATGTACCGGTCTAACGTCAGGAGTACAGGATCAACCGTCAGCGTCACGGGCAGTTGGCTGTTCGGCTTCGGGGTTTCGACTTCGTTCGGATACATGGTGTCGAACTTGGGCAGTCATGTCACATTTTGGATATTCTCCAGCATGTGCGCAATGGCAACGGCGTTCACTGTCATCTTCGTGCCGGAGACTAAAGGAAAAACTCTCTTGGAAATACAAGATATGTTAAATAAATGAACTCTTATTTCTACCAGAAAAGAGCGGTTTTTTTCTACCCAACTTAATATTTATTTATTAAATCTTTATTTGCACAGTGTACAAAATGGCGGACTTAATACCAGAAGGTGTTTTTTGCCAGTATTCCGATTACACAATACATTGGACATCGTGATCTGTAATTATTATTTTTTTTGTTTCTTTGAATTTAGTTTAATTTTACTTTTTGTGTGTTTTCTAATTATATTTTGAGATTTCATTCATTCATTCGCCATATCCACTGCATACAGTCTTCCCCTATACACGCGATGGCTTGCCTCCACCTTCCTTATGCGGACGGCTAAGGAATGGAACTCTCTGCCGCGTTCAGTCTTTCCTCACGGGTACAATCTGGACACCTTTAAGTCTAATGTGAACAGACACCTTATAGGCTCACGTTTCCTCACGTTACGTTACGTCACGCTCACGGCTCCTATTTAGTCGTAGAAGCCAAACGTGAGCCTATTTAGTATATAAAAATATAACTTTATTAATATCACAAAAACAAACATGTTACATATACAGGAGCTCTGTTTCCTGTACAGTGTACCTGAGATACAGGTACACTGTACTTAGTTTCAAAATAAAACCATACAACTTATTGATTGTTTTTAAATTTTAGTATAAAAATGTTCATATTGTTGTAGTTCGATAAATAAATTCCTCTCTGTTATAATATTTTAAAATCTCAGCCAATCTTCGAGGGCAATTCAAAATCTACTCTAAGATTATAAATAGCCACACTTACAAATGGTTACAAAAAAAAGTAGTGGACACGCCACGTTGTACCAGAGCTCTTATTCGTTCCTATTCGTACAATTCGTCAGGTTAAAATAAAAATATGTCTATATTCGGATTGTTTTAAAATTCCCTATTCCACCAATTATCTTCGTATATCTAGACATATTCAAAATTATGATGACACAGTACATTCCATGATAGAAAAATAAACAAAGCGTTGATTGGATCCGAATGCAAGTTAAAGGAAATAAGTAATCAGATAAAGATTTCATATCATTGGAAAATTTAATAAGTGATTATGGGAATTACAACTCTAAATAAGATTATGATCTCTGATATACGTATTATGACTATTGCCAAAGATAGTTCAAATATTTTAAATTACAAGATTTTTTTTGACGAACTACACAGATTGGCCAGAGAGGCTGGCCTTGACTGCTTCACCGGATTGAGAGGTGGCACAGCTCTTAGGTCGCTTAGCCTGAACCTCTATTGCTAGTAACTCGACACAAGGGTCCCCCCGTTGAGGGGTAACCTCGGCTTCGACGGTTACTATGTTACGCGTAAGCATTCCGATTCGAGGGCGCCCGAGAGGGCCGAACCACGGCTCGGTCGGTTGCTATTTCACGGATAATCTAAGAGACATTGAAAAGCTAAACTAACTTTGAGTGCCATTTCGGGATGCGTTGGCGCTGGGAGAAGAAGTGGCCGAAGAAACTCCAGCAACGCTCCTAACATCTAAGGGGTGGGGCCTGCCCATAAAATAGCGGTAACGCGCAAGGATTATTAGAAATTACAAGATATCGTATCGTATCGTATGGTCAGAAGGCAATTGTCTCTCCTGAAATAAAAAAAATGATAATTCCTGTAACAAAGCCGTAGGGCTACTGCAATGATTTCAGCTGTTGATTGAATAGGTAGGCACAAATTATTCAGAGATTCACGATTCAGAATGTATTCATAAAGTAATTGAATACAAACTTGCATATACAATTTAAAACAATTTATCGATAAAATAATCGATTTCAAATCAGTATTAAAGCTTCCAAACCCACATTAAAAAGACAATACCCAAATAAATTCATCACGGCGGATGTCAGCGTCGTACTTTTAATTATCTTTGTAATTTATTTATGGCAATACTATTAGTGAGACTCAAGTTTCTCGTTCACCATAGGGTTAGTATAATTATTGTCTTTTACAAAAAATTGTTTTTTATGTCAAGTGTCCGATAAAATGACCCGTTATTTTATTTTCAAGCAACTTCAGATAAAAAAATAATATATCACACAAATAATTATCCAGCAATAAAAAAATTAACCTTGAATTCCAAAAAACCGTAGCGTTTACGCTATTACGCGCGGCCGCTCTCCGCTACCTGTATTTCCGAATAATGTCGTAGGAATATTACGAAACATAATTAATCAGAACCTAACCAAACTTTATGGGATGGCCTTTAGTATGGAATGTCACATGCGTCGATATCTGTTGAGGCTGGAGCGGCCGCTGCAACTGCAGAAAACCTCAAGCGGCGCAGATATAGTAACGTCGATACGGGATTCATATTTGAGCCGTTTGGGGTAGAAACTTTGGGTCCGTGGGGTCCTAGCGCACACCACCTTTTTAATGTGTTAGCTAAGAAGTTGTTCGACACATCTGGTGACCAGAGGGCTGGCTTATACCTTGCACAGATGCTAAGCATTGCCATACAACGTGGCAATGCTGGTAGCATTCAGCTTTCTGGGCACACCGCCAAGCGACGACGGTTTGGCACAGTTATATTTTTTGTAAATATTTTGTAATATCTATTAAATTGTAAATATTTCTTTATTAGTTAGTATATGTTATGTTTATTTCAATAAATAAAGTGTTCATTAAAACTAAAAAAAAAAAAACTAATAAAATAACCGTTTTTATGGACGAACTACACCAAACTCTTATCAAAATCATCTTTAAGTACATCCTTTCGAATAAAAAATTAATCATCAAAATCGTTTAGCGTGATATTGAGTTATTCTACTATTTTTAGCGGACACATTTAATGTAAATTTAGGACCTATATGGTTTTGTCATGGAATCTTTCTGGAATCTTCTCATGGTCAAAATTGGACCAGATTGAAATGGGACCACACTGGAAGGAACTGTAAAACATAGAAACTTAGTTCAGTGGCTAATAACTCACCCAGAAGCGGGTCGAACTATAAGTTAGTTGGAAACGGATCAAAGTGTAATCCGGGATGTTTCTTCCAAGGCGATTACATCTACAGTCTTGCATTACCATTATACACCCCAACGGCATTGTACGCGCCATTGATGGAAAGCATCCTCTTTACAAGAACGTAAAAAAAAACAGTATTGTGGACAATTGCAATGTCATAGGGTTTAGAAATACGAAAATGATAGAAATAAAAAGAAATAATTATAAGAAAAGAGAAAGTAAAAGAAATGTACATTTTTTTTTTTTAAAAGAAAGCTAGCAATATTTCTTTTTTTTTCAGAAATATTACTAACAATCTTGTTAACCATTCCAACTAAGCTTAAGCTTGTGCTAGGACATGGTTCACGGCAATAGTCCAATGGTGGATTCGAACCCACGACCTTACGATTCGCAGTCCGTACCCTAAACCATTAGGCTATTGACGCTTAACGCATTAACAGTAGAAATAAATTGTATAATAATAATAAGTAGAAGTAGAAATAAATTGTATAATGTAAGATTGTAATAAATATAAATACTAACTGACAAGAATGATGAAAGGATGAGAGGAAAGGCATGGGAGAAAAACTGCCCTAACCTATCCACGTTAGGGGAACTAGAAATAGCATAGGCATACTATATACTATACTTAGATTAAAAAGAACAAAGGGCAATAAAACTCTGAATTTAAAATATAAGCCAGTAGTTATGCCTTTTGTTACAAAAAAAAAATGTCATAGGGTAATATGTTCACAGAGACAAAATTTATATCGACGCTGGAAAGCAAAATCATAGTTACCCACAAAAATGTTATTGTTCACCAGAGCCGAAAAACATTTTTTTCCAAATTATAACTATTTGTGTTTTTGGACATAATATTTATTATTTTTTGCTGAATAAGTTTTGCATTAACCTAGAGTTTTCCTTAAAGAAAATCTTTTTACGATGATAATCTTGAAAATTCTATTTTCGCTATTTTTCATCTAATTGTTACAAGTCATATATCATTCGACGCGTCTTTTTTTTCTGATTCCAACGACGTTATGAAGGGAACATGGCCATATGTGCCGTCACTTACTACGATTTCGCTTTTCAGCGTCGATATACAGGTACGTGTATATTGAATTAATTCCAAATACCACTTTCTTCAATGCATGGAATATTTTGACAATTAAAGGTTATTACTTTGATGATATATATATATATATATATATATATATCTTTAATATTTCTTGTAATCTTCATCAATTAGTTATCCTTATGATACTTTTCAAGCTGACATCATGCACGTAAACACACATAATCACTTCCAGGTATGATACTAGCGGCGTGCAATCATTGATACACTTAATACATTGATTATGTAAAGCATTCTATCAATGATATATAAATCCGTGATTTTATATACTTACAACAGCTATAGTATATAAATATATATAATCACGTGTGTGTGTGTATATACATATATCTAAAACGTTTAAACAATTAAATCCCGGAAATGCCTTATACGGTTTTCATGACATTTTGTATGCAGGCGGCGATAAATCGATCCAGCTAGAATTCTATATCAATAATGGTTTAGGGTACGGTCCGCGAATCTAAACGTCGTGGGTTAGAATCCGCCATTCGACTATTGACCTGAATAAGTTAACAAGAATGAAAAGTAAACAAAAATATTGTAAAAATTTTTTTCTAAATCAAATGGCGTTTTATCCGTGTATACACTAAGCTTTTTTTTTTGTTAACGGGGAGGAAATCTTCAGAAAGATACCCCGCCCTCTGGGGGGAAGGCGGCGGTTATGTGGGGGTTCTTACCCACTAAAACCTCCCCACTGTGCTCAAGGAGAGCACGTCCCGGGGGGAGGTTACTCCCTTCCCCCCTGTGCCCTCGCAGTACAAAGCGACACGGTCCAGCCGATGTCGCCTTCTTCCCGGGTCCACTTTGGTGGTCGACTCAGGCCCCCACCCTTGTCGCCCAGTGAACCCGAGTCCCCTTTTAGTCGCCTTCTACGACAGGCAGGGGTACCGCAGTCTTATTCTTGAGAGCCCAGAACTACAGTGCTGCACATGGTTCGACCAAGTTCAAGTGTCAATCCACCATAATCTATCTGTTATTGTCTCTTGTTTCAAATGTATGTATATTCAATTTTATAATTTATCTTAAGTTAATACTGTGGATTATGGTGAAGAATTTTTTTTTTTTTAAAAAGAAAGCTAGCAATATTTCTTTTTTTTTTTTCAGAAATATTACTAACAATCTTGTTAACCATTCCAACTAAGCCTAAGCTTGTGCTAGGACATGGTTCACGGCAATAGTCCAATGGTGGATTCGAACCCACGACCTTACGATTCGCAGGCCGTACCCTAAACCATTAGGCTATTGACGCTTCTTATAAATTATTATGATTATAATTTGTTCGTTGTTGTACACATATTTAAATGTAATATAAAGATTTCTATATACGTAAGTATAATTACTAATAAGTAGAAAAAGATATTTCGGTTTTTTTAAGCACATAAATACACTTGGTGAAAAAAAGGTATCAGGTATATTGTGATGTATTTAACAGTGAGAGAAAGTTGTTTTTGTCTACCCCGCTAGGCTTAAAATTATACATTTTACTAAAACTTTTACCTAAGCCTGTCCCTAGCCTTTACGTATCTATGCTTTGAGATATCTCATTGATAGAATATAAGTCTATCAAGATGTAGTTATCTTTCCCCCACTAATAAATCGTATACAACAAATGTAAGTATATTTATATGTGTTTAACTCTGGGGGTTTTAAAGAACAAATCGAGATTACGAGATTTAATTGGAAAAGAACAGTTGAAGTTTTTCGTCGTTTGTTTTTTCGTTTACAAATAAAACAATTGTGTAAAATTGGGTAAAATAAATAATCGAATAAATTTACGTTAATCGCACTATTATTTAATTTAAAAATTTAATTATTAAATTTACAAACAGATGGAATATTACCTGAAGCAGCAGTTATGGATCACAGCTCTTTGTAAGTGCCATGTATTATTATTTGTTTTATAATTTCTTACCTAATGCTTGACCACGATCCCATCTGATTTTAAGTGGAAATACAATCCTGGAAGTTAAAGTGCACTAAGTTTAGTAAATGCCTATTTAATCCTCTTGAAAACACCCACTTTGTAGTCGGAGGGAAAGCGCTTCTTTTGAGCTTGATTTGGGATGTTCACAAGGAATATTTTGTTCGTTTTGATCATCTTCTAATTTAGTTGTGCCACTATAGTATTTTATTGGCCTACCACTGACACTCGAACCATTGTATCATTTGTTGCTATTTGTCTCTCGTACTTAATAAAATATTCAATTCAATCAAATAAGTCAATTAATATAAATAATGGATTTGGCACAATTACAGTTGTAAAAGTAGGTAACGAATGCGTCGTAAAGACCAGTTATTTTAAATACCTTGGGTCTGTGCTACACGAGTCTGGTTCAATAGACCACGACGTCCAAGCCCGGATAAGCGCCGCTTGGACAAAATGGCGGGAAGTAACCGGTGTCCTCTGTGATCGCAGGATACCGGTGAAGCTAAAGGGCCTTGTGTTCAAGTGCATCATCCGACCGGTCCTGCTGTATGGTAGTGAGACGTGGCCAGCCCTCGGAAGACATGTCCAGCAGCTGCACGTTGCAGAGATGAAGATGCTGCGCTGGATGTGTGGCGTTACGCGATTAGATCGTATAAGTAACGAACACATCCGGGGCAGCCTTGGAGTCCGCGACGTAGCAGACAAACTGCAGGAAAGTCGTCTCCGATGGTATGGCCACATATACCGCAGGCCGTCTGACTATGTCGGAAATAGATGCCTAGCCCTCAACGTACAAGGCCCAAGACCCCGTGGCAGGCCCAAGAAACGCTGGCTGGATGTTGTTAAAGCGGACATGTTAATGAACCACCTAACAAACGAGGATGCCGAAGACCGGGCAAAGTGGAGGAGATTAAGTCGGAAAGCGGACCCTGGCTGTAGGCCGGGAAAACGCTAGGCAGAAGAAGAAGACAGTTGTAAAAGTTTGGTTTTGATAGTGAAATATCATGCTGACTGTACAGCGCTAAAAACATACTACAAAGCGGTTGTTTTAAAGTTGATTTTTTTGTTATTTTCTAGTACATATAGGACTCATACTAGTTGGATACGGGCAAGGATGGTCCGCCCCTAGTATACCAAAGTTACAAGATCCAGAACAATCACCGCTACCGTCACAGATCTCTGAAACGGAGACTTCCCTCATTGGTTCTCTTATCACCCTAGGCAGTATCCTAGGTAAGGTATTATAATTAAGGCCAAAGTATGACTTGAAAGAGTATACTGTGACTCTAATAGAGAAAAATTTAGTAATAAATAAATATTCGATATCGCGCGTATTGTAAGCTGATGTTTCTTCCATTTTCAATGACCCGCGGCCGTTCGGTCTGCCCAGTCGAGAGAATCTCGTATGGTTGGCTTTATTTATATTCAACCGACTACAAAAAAGGAGGAGTCATGTTTATTTCAGATTGAGGTCGGGACATTTCCGTGCAAAATTTTTTGCACATCGAATTCGAAAGGCTGACTCAACGAACTGTGAGATTTGCCAAGTGGTGGATCATGTGAACCACATAATTGGGGAATGTGCTAAACATGAAAAGGAAAAAAAGTCATTAATAGATAGCTTTAAACTGAGAGAGCAACATGTAGTTGCCATTTTAATGTTGTTGTCTGACCCGACCTCAAAGGGAGCTTGGAAGTTGGTGGCTATGGCCATACAACATTAATGACTTTCTTTCTCGCTTTGTGCGATCATTGTGTTTGTACTTAGGTTAGGGTGTGACTTGCCCAAAAGTCTCCAAAAAATAAAGAAAGAGGAAAAAAATATTTATTTCCTGATAACTTTCGACTGGGTCAAACGATTTTAATGATTCCTTTTTTGTTTGAAAGCTGATACTTCTCTTGTGGTTCTCCAAACCAAACCAAACTACCCCTGAAGTTCATCCTATTAAAAAAAAATCTATATTCTTGTCATTTATTTCCAGGGCCTTATGTTACGGGATATTTGTGCAACAAGATCGGCCGCAAACCATGCTTTGGTCTGGGTGGTTTATTGACCCTTATTTCCTTCCTCATTCTGGCAAATGCGAGGAATCTAGCAATGATCTACGCGGGCAGAGTGATTTGTGGACTTGGTTTGGGAATTACTTATGTCGTAAATCTGGTTTACATCGGAGAGATTGCGTTAGTATTGAACAATCGTTGAATAAATCGTGATTAGCCTAAATTGTTAAGGGTTTGGTTGACGTAACGCAAGCTTAAGCTTATTCGGAATGGTTTACAGGTTTAAATTTTTTTTATATAGTTAAATTTTATCATTACCTAAAATAGAATCTAACATAGCCTCTGACTCTAAATATTGTTCATTAGTCTTTCCATTTGTATAATACCCAGCCCGCTTCGCCAAACTAGAATTTGCTTTATTTTATTTTAACAATAAACTTACATCATTAAATATTTAATTTAACTCTCACAATATATTAAATTATTCGTTTCTCTCCGTATTCATTCTCTTTTATTCTCTTCTCGAGCGGGTGAAGATATGTACATATCAGTAAATACATATAAATAAAATACACATAAATATATCATTCTCATTCATTTAGGAATTTATTATACATCATTATACTTCAATATGGTTCATAATGGCATAAATATACACAACGCATGTGTCAATACAAATTTGTGTTATAAAACAATAGAATATCATCATAGTAAATAAAAGCTGTATTGCACAGTTCCAAAAGAGGAGTGCTCCGATCGTCACCAAACTTTACAGGATTACTCGCCAGGTCAATCTGAAGATTCCCCAAAAGTTTAATTGAAATCGGTCCAGCCGTTTCGAAGCCTATATAGAACAAACCCACACTCTTTCTCGTGTATATATATAGATTTAAGTCCCTAAGCTTTTTTTTTTGTTAACGAGGAGGAAATCTTCAAAAAGATACCCCGCCTTCTGGGGGGAAGGCGGCGGTTATGTGGGGATTTTACCCACTAAAACCTCCCCGGTGGCCCTTCCTCGGTGCATGGTGAGCAATGCAAGGCGACACGGGCCAGCCGATGTCGCCTTCTTCCCGGTTCCACCTTGGCGGACGACAAAGGCCCCCACCCTTGTCGCCCAGTGAACCCGAGGCCCCTTTTAGTCGCCTTCTACGACAGGCGGGGGATACCGTAGTCTTATTCTTGAGAGCCCAGAACTACAGGGCTGAAACCGTTACATATATTTTATCCACACGATCTTTTTAGGATTTTATAACTAATTTTTTATTTCATTTGAAGAATGAATTAGTCTTTACAATTAAAAAGAAATATGATTTATTCCAGATCAACTTATATACGAGGTATTTTGCTAATGAACATTGCAATTTTCTCAACATTCGGTACTTTGCTCGTGTATTCGGTTGGACCGTACGTTACGTATCCAGTGGTCTCGTATGTTGCTGTGGGTATAGCAACAGTATATTTGATAGGAATTCTGCTTATACCGGAATCGCCGATTTATTATATATTGAAAGGTAAAGTGAAATTTAAAATAATCTGTATTTGTCATACAGTGATTCCTTTATGGTCCATTACGGTTTCCGTCGTGCAAAAAGTACAAACAGTCTGATGTCGAACTTTCTTAATTTCTCACATGTCTCAGACAAGAACATCGAAATTAACAAATAAGAGGCAATAGGCTAGGAGTTACGTTAACGATCTTATTAACACAAAAATTTCCGGTGTGTGGAGATAAGTCCGACGATTTAGATAGATATAATTTTATTGTACACCAAAATCAAAGAAGCAGAAAATTACAGAACATTGTACGTTGGGCGAGATAATTCGTTTGGTAAAAAATGGATAGTGATTGCTATTGGTCTAAGTCCAGAATCATCGGACATACCTATCACGTTGATAAAAAACAATAACAAATATATTTACGAGTACAAACAAAATCCAACTTCAAATAGGATAGGAATATTATTTAGAAATAGATCAGAACCTAATCAAACTCTCATCAAACTACCTTTAAAGTACATCCTTTCCAATAAAAAAATAGTTACAGACATAGACATTAATTTATTGTCATCACAATACAAAAACACATCACAGACACAATTTAACATACATTAAAAAAGAATGAAAAATAGACAAAACACAGTTAAAGTTACACGGACAAATAATACAAAACATATGATGCCAATATCGGACACCATCTCAGCATATGCTGTCGCGAGGATGCGACAGCGCTGATTTTCAGCGGTGCCCGGGACTGCCTAAAGACCTAAAGACGTGCACTATACTTTTATATGGAATTTATACAGCCAATAAGAGTATAATAAATATGATATGAATAAAACAGTTATGAGATTAAAATATATTTTATACAATAAAATAATAGATGAAAAAATTTCATAAATAAATATATTATTGAGTCAAAAATAAACTAAAATAAATAATATGATAATCTTATTTATTTTAGTTTATATATTTAGTATATCGAAATCACTTTAGTTATTCGTCCATTTATCGCGAACATACTTTCACAATTATAAGCGGTTTTCTCATGGATGCCATTGTTAATGTTAATGGAACCACACTGGAACCACCAGCTTTCAAATTAAAAAAAGAATCATCAAAATCGGTTAACGAAGTCCAAAGTTATAAGGTAACAGACATAAAAAAACAAATAGCCTTTGATCCAATTGACAATGTGGCGTTCATTACATTGTGGCGTTCATTACATATATACTTTAAAGAGTTAGTTCTGAAAAGATGTTCTCAAGGAATCTAAGATCTCCGGAGATCTTAAATATGCGCGTGACGTGGATGCTCTGTTTGCTCCCTAGCGGGCCTCCGTGTGTAGTGTGCGGCGCGGTGTATGGCGTGTGACCATGCGCGGCCGTTGTGTTGTGCCAGTCTAAATGTGTTTTCATAATAGTTTCACGGAGAACAATCTATCAGTCCTTTTCAGGACAATATTAATAGTTTCATTGAGAACTTTATCTTTCAGTCCTTTTCAGGACTATATTAATAGTTTCCTTGAGAACATGTCAGTTCTTTTCGGAACTCTTTAAAGTATATGTGTAATGAACGCCACAAGAACATACTTTTTAGAAGTCCGTTGCAAAGAACGTGAGATGTTTGGTAGTGTATTTTGTACTGTTATTTTAATGAATACTTTGTAGATAGAAAAGACGATGCCAAGCGAGTGATGGACAAGTTGGGAAGATCGAAAGATTACAAAGATATCGTAGCAATGAAATCGATCGTCGAAAAACAAAGTACAATCGAGGAATGGAAGCAGATACTAA
The DNA here is from genome assembly GCA_029286785.1 of Meandrusa payeni. Taxonomy (NCBI): domain Eukaryota; kingdom Metazoa; phylum Arthropoda; class Insecta; order Lepidoptera; family Papilionidae; genus Meandrusa; species Meandrusa payeni. Next base: position 7,437,262 of record JAGSMX010000023.1, read on the forward strand.
CAATCAAAACCAACAGAAAGGCTCTGTTTATTACACTAACATTAGGAATTTTACAACAGGGCAGCGGATTTTTAGCAGTAACCTTCTTTGTGACAACGATATTCGAATTAGCTGGATCTTCAATAGAACCCAATATAGCTACTATAATTATTGGCATTACACAAACATCTTCAAGTGCATTGGCGCCTTTCTTTGTGGAACGGATTGGAAAGAAAATACTGCTTATATGTTCGACTGCAGTTTGCTCGTTGAGTTTAGTAAGTAGAATTTACTTTTAATTAAAAATGTAATTCCACATTAATCAAATGAATAGGTCTTGTATCTCCGTCAATTTTTGTCTGTCTGTCTGTTTGGTCCAGCTAATCTCTGGTACGGTGGAATAGATTTGACTAGACTTTCACTGGCAAATATTTGACCTAATAAGGTGGGCTATTTTTCGATCGACTTCAAAATAAGTTCTCGACTAACAAAAATTTCGATGATTTATTTTTTATTCAAAAGGATGTCGTCTAAGAGTTATTTCATGAAAGTTTAGTTAGGTTCTGATTAAATTTGATTTAGTAATACACCTACGATATTTCCGAAATACAAAAAGAGAGTTCGCGTGATAGCGTTGAATGTTTGATTCGATTTGAAGTCGGTTTTTGTTTTAATGGAATTAAATAGATCGATAGAGAATGGAATTAAGTCGAACCACTCGGGAAGCTACAGCTTTCAAATAAAAAAAGATTCATCAAAATATTTTCTAAGACATGTAGGTTTCCTCACAATGTTTTCTTCGCCATCGAGCACGTGGTAAGTCAGCATATAAAACTGCAGCAGCAATTTATTGGTGCCTGCACCGGATCGAACTTCGGTTGCTAGCGTACCATGCAACTTGAGCCAACCGTCCGGACACTGAGCTACCACGGCTCTTATACTTGAACGAAACTAATTAAGTAGATTTTATTCCTTAACCTTTTACGGTGAAATTAGTGAAAGAATGGATATGGAAAATTTAATCGTGCTATTTGTATTTCAACAGGCGATTCTTGGTGTATATTTTTACTTGGACCACATTGATCATACCTCAGTTTATAGAATACAGTGGTTGCCGCTGGTGACGTTGGTGACTTTCTACCTATTTTATAATATTGGTGAGTTTTATTCTCATTTGGTACTTCCTTCAATTTACAGTATGTGTTTTTTTTACATAATTATCATACCTTGCCACTGGATATGTTGGTAACATTATTGAAATTAAACTTTTGGCCATGTTGACTGATCGTCCTCTGCAAGCACCGACAAAATTATAACCTTGTAGACGAAACGCAGAAGTATAGTACGAATTCAGAAAATAAATAGATAGATAAATCCTTTATTGCACCATAGTACATGTACAAAAGCGAACTTAATGCTATTTAGCATTTTCTTCCAGCTAACCTTTAGTGGTTAAGAGCGGGCTAAGGGTAGTGCCGCTTAAAATAGCGTTTTAAAAATATTATATAGATAAATAAATATACCTTTACAAATATATACATAGATACTTCAATATAAATATAATAATTTCTATATACATAGAATTCATAAACGACAATATATATACCAGTTTGAAATTTTTCATTATTTCAGTAGATTATTCAGATACACGCGAATTAAAGACATTAGTTGACGAAGCCTTCCTAATGTCAATCGACAAACTATTCCATAGTTAAGTTAAAGAATTGCCATAAAAATTCGTGTGACATTGGAACGTTAGAAATTTGTTATAGTCGCGGCCGACGAACTGTTTGAGTAGGAAGCGCTCACGAAAACATTCTGCACACCAAGTACTGGCTTGATGCCGTTATTTTCTGAATTCGTATTAGTTCTGCCTTCTTATTTGGTTAATTAAAAATATAAATACATTGCGTTGCAGAGGCCATTGGCAGTAAACACACAAACACGCATTCACATCACGAAATCACTGACGACCTCAATCTTATAAATAAAACTTATTACTGTCAATAAATTGTGAATCCCATTGTTGGCAGTCAGTATAGTAAAAGTTGATATATAATATAATCTAAGTGCTGTAGATTCTGTAACAAGTATATTTACGTTTATTTTATTTTTTCAGTTTTAATTCATGAATGTTGAGTGTGGAGAATCTCAAGATAAACAACCTAATAAAATCAAGATAATGACCAAACTGAATTCTTTCAGGTTTTGCCATGATCCCTGGTACTTTCATTGGAGAAATGTACCAATCCAACGTCAGAAGTACAGGATCAACTGTCAGCGTCACCGGGAGTTGGCTGTTCGGATTCGGGCTCTCGACCTCCTTCGGATACATGGTGTCGAACTTGGGCAGTCATGTCACATTTTGGATATTCTCCAGCATGTGCGCAATGGCAACGGCGTTCACTGTCATCTTCGTGCCGGAGACTAAAGGAAAAACTCTCTTGGAAATACAAGATATGTTAAATAAATGAATTCCTATTTCAACAATCGCTTTTCTTACGACCCAATATAATAAATATTTCCCAGGTACTTCTTAGATATGGACCTGTGAAGTCGTAGTCCGTAGATTGTAAAATCCGATCATGTAACCGAAAAGAAGAAAGCTGCTAAACAAAATAGGATTATACTACGCTTGCTAACCGTTGCAATTTTAACGGTATCAGGCTGTGGAATAACAATGGAGACGTCGCTTACGAGTGCTGCAGGAAAAACTATTTTAAGCTTCAGTTCAGTCCAAACCCCAGTACTCTCACATTTACTGTCAAAAGTGCATTCACTGCGTACATGGCATCCTTTTTTTTTGTTTACGGGGAGGAAATCTTCACAAAGATACCCCGCCTTCTGGGGGGAAGGTGGTGGTTATGTGGGGTTCTTACAAACTAAAACCTCCCCGGTGGCCCTTTCCTCGGTGCATGACGAGGGGCTCCGGGATCTCACGTGGAACGCACTGGAGCCCCTCTGCACTGTGCTCAAGGAGAGCACGTCCCGGGGGGGGAGAGGTTACTCCCTCCCCCCCTGTGCTTTCGCAGCGCAAGGCGACACGGGCCAGCCACGGCGCAGGCCCCCACCCTTGTCGCCCAGTGAGCCCGAGGCCCCTTTTAGTCTCCTTGTACGACAGGCAGGGGATACCGTAGTCTTATTCTTGAGAGCCCAGAACTACAGGGCTGGCGTACTGACATCCTGCCGCAACTTTCAGAAGTTGCGATTAATCTTATTATGATACGGTCGTCTTCGGGCGAGCCTTGAGGCTTAGCGACCTTAAAAGCTTACACCTTCCTGTGAACAGTACAGGCACTGGCTAATCTAAACACTACTAAAAAGAAAACTAATTTGGCTAATGTTTCGTGTAACTTGGGACTAGCCGTATGTGTTCGAAATTGCAATCTCTGTTTCTATTTCTTCAAAATAGAAGCATGTTCTCAATTTAGTCTGTATTTTTATTATTATTAATACACTTATAACGGCGTAATTAATGTAATGATTTTGGATTTTTTTCACTTCGTTTTGTGGACAGATAAAATTATCTACGAATACATGTAATTGGAATAAAATGAGGAAAAAAAATTAAAAATATATATTTAAAATGATAAATTTGATTAAGGTTATCTTTCGTTAATTATTTATTTATCATTTGTGGACTTTAATCGGAAAGTGCGTCGATCACAATATTGGTAAACAAATTAATTTGATAACGGCTTCATCTTCTTCTATTCAGCGATTTCCCGATCTACTACCAGGCTCCGCTTACATGCTAATTCTGCTCCACTTTGCTCGGTCTTCGGCATCAACTTTGGTGAGATTGTCCTCTGATAATGATACCATATTAATATTTCGAACTCATAGCTCTGTCCATGTTATTTCACTGGTATTTGAATATAGTACCAAGATATATCTTCTTCTTCTTCTAGACTAGAGCCTCACAAGAGGACAATCTACCTCCATCGACTGCGCTCTGAAGCAGCCCTTACCAGCTTGTAGATATTAGGTGAGCGATTACCATCGCGTTCTCTTACCTTCTGTATTGCCAACGATGACCAGCTTTTCAAAATTGCCATCCCTCTACGCATTATTTGACAGTACGCGCTGTAAACACGTAGTGGACCGTCTGGTATTTACGGCGAGTTTGAGAGAACAGAGAACACAAAATTGTGTACGACAGTGTAGCTAAAGATCTACTATCTTATTGGGACATCGGATGGAATAAATGTGTAGGGAAAAAGTAATAAAGTGATATATTACGTAACGTAAAAATCGGTCTCAGTTTTAAAACATTTATTATCATTATGTCATTAAAACCTCTTTGATGTGATTTTGTTTTTGTAAAAATTAAAAAGAAATTACAACTACAGCGAACACATATGAATCAGTTGTTGACTTTTTATCGACTAAAACTTATTTTAGAAGTTAATAAGTCATTTTATTATCTATGCTTACGTACAATAGTAAATTAAACTTTTTGTTCTATTTACATGTTATCTGTATATATATATATATATATATCATATATATATACTGAACATCTTTTCGTCTGTATGTTATGACCTTGAAAGTACAGGTGTAGTGAGGTATTATTTTCCTTCGGGAAAACTCAGATCTACATCGGAATATGAGGACACCCGAACTGTTATATATTATACTGAATGATCATATTAAATGAGTGACATTTTCATATACATTAATATGGAGCTATATGAGAGAGCACGATAAATACGAACTTTACCAAAAAATTTCGAAGGAAAATCTTTTGTCACTATATCTCCATGTATTCATTCATAGCATCAATAGAAGCTATGAATGCATTTGGTGACTGTCTTTTTATGATAAATGCTTCTTTTCAGTGAAAATTAAAATCGCTAAAAAAATATAACCCTTTCAATTGTTTCATTGGTAAAGACAGAGACAAATTATCTAAATATAAGTGATTATTTGTGCGTAAGAATCCGAAACCGGATGGTTTTTAAACCCTCAACTATGAGACAGGTTCTCCAATTTATTATATAACTTCTTCTGTATTATAATTTTGTACATTGGTCCTTATACTTAAACATATGCATAAAACTTAAAAGTTAAAGTTACAGCTTATCGTCTATATCCCAATACATATGTATATACATATGTTATACATACCAGCCACGCGGCCCCAGTGTTCATTTTCGGACTTCACATGCCCTAGATAATTTTCTAACACATGCAGGTTTCCTCACCATGTTTTCCTTCACCGCCGAAAGTTAATCGGCAATTAAAATTGTCGCCCACAAACAATTTCATTGATGCCCTGAACTTGGGTTGCTATAGTATGTAACTTAGGCGACTGCCCAGACATAGACTACCGCGGCTCTAATACCATGCATATATATATATATATTAAATCTACATTTGCATACAGTTATACCTGTATATACTATGAAATATACACTTTAGTCCGATCTCTGTTGTTGGCACTCTCAATTTTATTCAATTATACTCGTACTTATAAATGAGAAGAGGTTTTTTGTCAACTTTCTTTGCAAAATCTACAAAAGAGAAAGACTTGATTCTTATACGGTATTTTATATTCAACTGTGCTACTAACATTGTTGTTAACCATTCCAACTAAGCTTAAGGTTGTGCTAGAAAATGATTCAAATCTATAGTCGAATGGGTTCAAACCTACGACTTTACAATCCTGAGATTTAATTAAGCCATTAATCAGAGAGGTGTGGGTAGGGGGGAAAAAAACAAAATGTATTCTCCGCACCGGTTAAATTACACAGGATTATATAACTCTAGTGCTCTGGTTATATATAACCATCTCAGAGTAGGGACTAGTTTTAGAGTAGAACGGCCTGGACTATAAAGAAGAGACATCTACATTCTTCCAAGGTGATTCTTTTGTATGCTGGAGTCCAATATCTGAGTAACAAGCCAGCTTGGACGTCAAAAGCCGCTGCTACCATAGTTTCTTTTAAAACTCAACAATACACTTAACAATTTAAAAAATTATCACGTATCAGTCACTGCCTTCCAAGAATTTCTTGAATCTCGTTCAGGGTTTTCCCCTTCGTTTCAGGTACGAATTTCAATGTGAACACGAATGCCACTATGCAAGAAAAGGAGAACATCCAGAAGGTGACGTCACCGCCTAGCACCCTGACCATTGAGCCGAAGCCGGTGGCCACTCCGAAGCCGATCAGCCAAGCGGTCGTCATGGCAACCGCAGAGCCTGTACTCCGAGCATTGCCCCGGAACATCTCACCAACTAAAGCGCTGGGCATTGTTCCAAAACCTGTTGAGAAATCATAAATTTAACTCAAAACATCTCGTTAGTTATTAAGCTTCTTTAAGCGCCCTATGAATTTATTTTCAATGACGAACTTTACGCAGATGGGCCAGAGAAGCTGGCCTACACTGCTGATTGAGAGGTGGCATAGCTCTTAGGTCGCTTAGCCTGAACCTCTATCGCTAGTAACTCGACACCAGGGTCCCCCCGGTCAGGGGTAACTTTGGCTTGATCGGTTACTATGTTACGCAAAAAAAATGATGACAGTAACAGGTTGACAATTGAGCCATGGTAGCTCAGTGTCCGGGGGGTCACCTCAAATTGCATAGTACGCTAGCAACCCGAGTTCGACCCCCGGTGCCGGCACCAATAAATGCGTTGTAGCAATTTTATGTGCTGATTTACCACTCGCTCGATGGTGAAGGTAAACATCGTGAGGAAACCTACATGTCTTAGAAATTTTTTTCTAAGACATGTGAAGTCTCAATCCGTACTAGGGCCGCGTGGCGGACTACGCCCTTATACTCTCTTTACAGAGAAGGCCTGTGCCCAGCAGTGGGACATGTATAAAGACTGTAACTTTTAACAGGTTGAAGCTGAAGTAAAAAAAAATTTGCTCATATAATTGAGGTATTTAATATATTTTTTTTTTCAAATTTAAATTAAACTTTAATGACTGTATTGGCTACCTTTTCCAGTTCAATTATTATTTTATTGTAATTAATCATTTGTATGCAATAAAAAACTATTTTCGATGACACCAAAGAAGTATTCTTACGCACGTACATAAGTACATGCATCCATTATTTTGTTATGAAAATATCCCACACCTTATTAGGTTCTTTTAATAACTGTCAGAACTGCCCTAAAAGTGCTGATGCATATATAATTATAACAATTTATCATTTTCAACCGACTTCAAAAGGAGGAGGCTCTCAATTCTTTTATATCCAATATTTACAGACACGTTATACGCTCACGTGCTGCATCCTAGACTTCAGCTTCGCCTTCTATCAAGCGAGACAGAAGCTTGAGTCTATTTTGTGTGAAAAAAAAGTTTATTCCCGCATAATTTTGTACTGGGTGAACCGATTTTAATGATTCTTTCTTTTTAAAAGCTGATGCTTCCCCTGTGGTCCTTCCAATTCTGACAATGCGCTCGTTAAATTAAAATTTCCTTAATTGAGAAGTCTTGAATTTCCATCAAGTATGTGCGCTACAGAAGGACGAATAAATCAATATCACGCCAACAGATTTCGATGAGACATTTTTTATTGGTAAGCATAAATAATAACAAATAAATCTTTACTAGTCACCATAGAAAATGTTTAAACAAAGAAATAAAAGGGACTTCATCCCTGACTCCTGAGCTAGGTTCTATTGGACCTGTGTTTCAGAGGTCAATTTCTTCTCCCATTTGAAAAGCACAATAAAATACAATAAAATATGAGCATAACAAATGATAACAATATTTTATAAATGTGTGTGTGTTAGTGTGTGTGTGTGTAAATTTGTGTTTGTGTATGTGCCTCAGCTTTATATTATATTAAATTTTATTAAATTAGGAGGCATTTAGTCTGAATATAATTCAACTCTAGAAAATATTTTTACAAACTAATTTACATTTATGATTCGACAAAGGATGAATTTTTAAGACTTTATTTAACCTATTGTACAAGGAAGTGGCTCTGAAGCGCTGCTGTTGACGTACAGTGGCTGTTCTACATTTAGTAGATGGGCAGATGTATATGCAGAAGCATTGCACTTTGCACTTTAAGAGTAGTTTGATAAAAGCTTGGTTATGTTCTGAATATTGGTTATGTCTCCGTAGGGTTTTCGAATTCTTCGGTCACATAGCCAGGAAAACCGATACCTTAGAAACACTCCTGGTCACAGGCAAAGTACAGGAAAACGACCAAGAGGGAGGAGCCCTATGCGTTGGACAGACCAAATTAGCACCAACACCAGCAAGAGAGTCCACGAGGCTTTTCACACCGCCAAAGACCGCAACAGGTGGAAAGCGATCGTCCGCCACATAATTCGTGGAGGTCACGACCCTCAGCAATGAGGAAAACGACGCAAGGAGGAGGATGTTCTGAATAAGTTTGATTTCGTTGTATTCCTACGATTATTTAATACGGGCGTCCGTGGATGTGAAGTCAGTTTTTGTTTTTACTAGTAAATATACATGTTTACTAACAATTTCATTCTTACCGATTTCATATGAGAAGAAGTACATGATGAGAGCCATGAGAGGTAGCCAACCGATATCTCCAACGACTGGACTCTTCACTCTGCTCAGATAGAAGAACGTACCGAGTATTGACTGAAACAATGGTTTTTTTAATTTTAAACCGATGTACCATTTTTTTTTTGTTAACCGGGAGGAAATCTTCAGAAAGATACCCCGCCCTCTGGGGGGAAGGCGGCGGTTATGTGGGGTTCTTACCCACTAAACACGGGCCAGCCGATATCGCCTTCTTCCCGGGTCCACTTTGGTGGACGACTCAGGCCCCCACCCTTGAGCCCAGAACTACAGGGCTGAAACCGATGTACCGGAAGGCGGCGGTTATGTGGGGTTCTTACCCACTAAAACCTCCCCGGTGGCCCTTTCCTCGGTGCATGGCGAGGGGCTCCGGGATCTCCAGTGGAACGCACCGGAGCCCGTCTGCACTGTGCTCAAGGGAGCACGTCCCGGGGGCCCTCGCAGCGCAAGGCGACACGGGCCAGCCGATGTCGCCTTCTTCCCGGGTCCACTTTGGTGGACGACTCAGGCCCCTCACCCTTGTCGCCCTGTGAACCCGAGGCCCCTTTTAGTCGCCTTGTACGACAGGCAGGGGATACTGTAGTCTTATTCTTGAGAGCCCAGAACTACAGGGCTCTCTAGAATAAGACTATGATGGCCAGCATCATTATTATAACCTGTTGTAACCTTCTTTCTGGGACTGAAGTCTTTTATTTGTCAGTGAAATTTAATTATGAAACCGATCTATTACAGACATATCATTTATAAATTCATCATCACAAAATGCGTTAAATACTAACACACACGTATACAATATAGCACCAATGAACTTAAACTAGCAACCGATGTTTTTTTTGACAAACTACACAGATTGGCCAGAGAAGCTGGTCTTGACGGCTTCACCAGATTCAGACGTGGCTCAGCTCTTAGTTCGCTTAGCCTGAACCTCTATCGCTCTCCGTCTACAAGGCTTACATTCGTACACGATTAACGTATGCCGCTCCAGCGTGGTACGGATTAACTAGTAATAGTGCAAGGACTCGCATCCAAGCACAACAAAATATCACCCTTAGAATGATCCACGAATTTGTCACGAGACTAGCTCGTAACCTATTCGACCGCGCGGACAACGGTCCACACGAACACCTGCGCGGGTTCGCCGCGCAACACGCGCGTCCTCCCGACGTGCGCCGTAGGTTCAAATTCCCTATTCTGGGAAATTTTGAACTCATAGGCCCCCTCTCGACCTCTCGGTCTCGGTTGAGACGGAGGTCGAGAGGGGGCCTATGAGCGTAGGAGCGTAGAAGATAGATTCGTCGCGGCTGACGCTTGAGGGATTAGCCACGACGCAAAAATAGTTATACCTAAAAAATCCGTGTTAAAACGGTACCCAAGACCAGGGGAGCAGTCGCCCCCTGCGCTGATAACCCGGGTAATGGGGTAACACCCCGAGGCCCGTACCTGCGAGGTTCCCGGGAACCTTGTAGATGACTCCACTCACTCACTCACTCACCTCTATCGCTAGTAACTTGACGCAAGGGACCCCCCGGTGAGGGGTTACCCTCAGTCGGCTAGTAGTCAGCTTGGACGGTTACTATATTACGCGTAAGCATTCCGATCCGAAGGTGTCCGAGAGGCTCGAACCACGAATCGGTCGATTGTTATTTCACGGATAATCTAAGGGACATTGAAAAACTAAACTGACTTTAAGTGCTACGTCGGGAAGCGTTGGCGCTGGGAGAAGAAGTGGCCGAAGAAACTACAGCAACGATTCTAACATCTAAGGGGGAACTACAATGGTTACTTACGAGACTCAATGCACAGAATGCTGTCGACACCAGAAGTAGTATTCTACGCCCGGCCTTTTCCACTACAGTCGGTGCTATCAGACTGGCCACCAATCTTGTCACGCCAATTATGATTGTTGCTAGATCTGGCCTGAAATTTAAAAAATATTAATGTTTTTTTTTTTTTCTTTTCTCATCAAATTAATTAAGAATATCTCTGTTATTGTTTCATCTATACAAATAAATACAACTGGAGTGTCTGTTTATAATGGATAATGATTTGCAATTTTCATTTTGGGAAAGAGTTAAGGGCATTCTTAAACACAGGTCATTGTTGTGAACGATGACTTAACTTATTTTAAAATAAAAAACACGTGAAAAAGAGAAAATTGTGCCTAGTCTTATGTGAAATCGAATAATTGCTATAATAATCTTAACAGGCGCTTATAAAAATATTGAAGTGAAATTTGAAGACAAGCTCTCACATTTTTACTTTAGCGGAGTAGACAGAAATACAAATATTATCCGCTTTTATCGAGCTTTTTAGACCCATATGACAATTTAAGTCCATCGCCATGTATCGAGCTCCAATTTTAGCAAGTGATTTTTGTACTTAATTATAGTAATATGTATAAATTAAAACGGAAATTTCATAGGTGTTAAAGGGTTGAGATTCAAACCCCTATCTGTCATATTACTGCATTATCAATTTATGTTTAAAAACATAGGTCGCCACGCGGCCCTACTGCGGATTAGCAAACTTCACTAATCATAGAAAATTTTCTAACTCGTGTAAGTTTCCTCACGATGTTGTCCTTCACCGCCGTAAATCGGCATTTGTAATTGGAACAAACAAATTTATTGGTGCCGGCATTGTAGATCGAAGTCGGGTTGCTAGCAACTATTTATTTACTATACAACTTGAGGCGTACATTAAGCTACTACGGCTGAATAGTAACACACACTCTCATAAAATACTTGGACATATTTGCAATAACTATTTTGTCGTTTATGTGACGGAAATAATAACCAACCTTATAGAAGAGCCAGCGGTTTGGAAGATGGTTGTTGCAAAGAATAGCACAGCGGCTACTCCACTGAGCTGCTGCAGCGTGCAGAGGCTTAGCGTGATGAAAAGAGACCATCTGTTGGCTTTGACTGTGAATATCTTGATCCACGCCTTCCAGCTTTGACCCTCGTCAGGGTTCGTCCCTCGGACAGACTCAAACACACTGTCTAAGTCATCGACCCGGCCCAAGTACCGTAGGGTTTCTTTTGCTTCTGTCTGCTTACCTAAAAAAACGTAATCACACCTTACTAATAAACTTCAACTAATTATTGATACATAGAGCCGTGGTAGCTCAGTGGGGTGGTCACCTCAACTTGTATGGTACGCTAACAACCCGAGTTCGATTCCCGGTGCCGGCACCAATAAATTTTCTCTTGCAATTTTATGAGCTGATTTACGCGCTTGGTGGTGAAGGAAAACATCGTGAGGAAACCTACATGTCTAAGAATTTTTTTCTAAAGCATGTAAATCTGAAGTCCTAAAGCACTAGGGCCGCGTGGCAGTCTATGCCCTTATACTCTCTTTACAGAGGCCTGCGCCCAACAGTGGGACATATATTATATATAAAGGCTGTAACTTTAACTTTTAACTTTAATCATTGATATTCATGTTTGAACTATTGGAGTATCCTACGAGTACTCCTTTCTTACGAAAATTGCGTGTGCAAGGTAGTACGAAATTTACCAGACTTATAGTTTATTTACGAGTAAAAACAAAAACCAAATTTTCAACGCTATTACGCGCGGACGCCCTCTGTATTCCTGAATTATCGTAGGAATAATACGAAATAGAACGGAACCTAACTAAAGTCCTCAGCACCTCTGGTAGCATCAGCTTTCAAATAAAAAATAAGTACCATCAAATTCGGTTCACCCAGACGAAAGTTATGAGCTAACAAACAAAAAAAACATACAAACGAATTGAGAAGTCGTCTCCGTTTTTGAAGTCGGTTGGAAAGTATCATCGAAGTATGTATATAAACAGCGTCTTACCTTTAATAGCATAATAAACGGGCGACTCGGGTATAAAAAGGATTCCAATAACGTGAACTATATTTATGACCAGAGCGATGTAACCAGTCGCTGCGTAGGAAACGTAGGGGCCGATACTATACGCAGCCAGTGTCCCAAATATCCCAACAATTGACGTGGAGGTGAGCAGAATGCCGCGGATGTTTGTCGATCTAAAAAAAACAAGAGAACCTCTCAGTTACGCGCCGAGTACTCTATTAGTACAAATCTTTTCTAATATTTAATATTATGCAATAATTAACTTTAAACAAATTTCGATTAAAGAAAAATATCGATATATTCATACAACATATCGCGTAGTATCGATACAATATCATGACATATTATATCGAAAAATATATCGATATATTTTTGCTATATATGGTGTCGATGGATGTTTGAATAACTACTGCAGTAACGCATAAGCCATATCAGGGCTCATGCCCGAAGCTAGTCAAGGTCGCCGTCACCGGTCACGGTGTGGATTATTATATATATATATAATATTGTAATATATATTATTATAATATATATATATATTGCAGCACGTAAATTACTGCAGTAATGGAATAATTTTTTAAAGCTAACCCAAATAATAATTTGCCGTGACGTTCGTGTGAAACAAATTAAAAAAAAAAACATACTCGTATATTGCATTGTCAGACGCAAGACGCAGCATTATGACATTGGGTTGACATTATGACTTTTATATTTAGGTATGACAATATTACGTAAACACAGTCGATATGTTGAAATAAAAGAAAAAAAAACAACTCGATGCTCATGCAAATTTAGCCGTCGTTTGCTTGTTTTTTTATTACACAACCTTTTCACTGGAAGTAAAAATAACATGAGACTCGATAACGATCGGTAATAATTTAGAAATGATAATTTAACCGTCATTATTTTTTTTGCTCAAGGATGACGAGGTAACTGGGCGTCTGTTAACCGTCTGATATTAGTAACTCAGTGTCCGAGCGGTTGCCTTAAGTTGCACAGTACGCTACCAATCCGAATTCGAACCCTGGTGCCGTCACCAATGAAATTAACCCAAGTGCCGATTTACCACTTTTTGCCCTCAACGTGAAAAGAGTTATAGTAACAATTCCTTAATTCAAATCAGCTTTTGTTAATAAGTGTAACGGAAGGAATAGTGAGGAGCGGATATGGGAGCGAATAACGCGGTGGAGGGGAGAGGCGGGAGCGCAGATGATGAGGCGAGGAGGGGAGAGGGGGCGAGGCGAGGAGAGGAGAGGAGGGGTAAAATATAAAAGCGATGGTTTTGGTTGGCGGGGGCTCTTCATTGTCAGTAAAACAATAAATAAGTATACATAAAAATTAAATATGTTCTTTTCTTTATATAACTAAATATAACATAGTTAGTCGTTATATATAAATAGTGAGTCGTTATATAAGCATTTCTATTTTCGTGAACCATACATAATACAATAAAATTAATAGAATATTAAATACTAGAGACAAAAACTTATATAAAACCAAGAATGACATTTGAAAGTGGCTTGAAACACTGAACTATGAAGGTTGTGACAATATTTTAATAGTGATAAAAAACAAGCACTTACACATTCACAGACACACACAAAAACACACACAAATTACATTCAATATGCCTAGAATTAAAATATACTATTTAGTACTTGTATAAATTGTGATGAGAGGAACTGCCACTATTACCACTACACAAAAAAATATTTCTTTTTAGACGATCTAACACAGTTGGCACAGAGCAGCTGGCCTTTACTGCTTCACCGGATTGAGAGGCGGCATAGCTCTTAGGTCGCTTAGCCTGAACCTCTATTAGGTGGTAACTCGACACAAGGGTCCCCCTGGTGAGGGGTAACGGCTTGGACGGTTACCGGTTACGCGTTAGCAGGGCCGAGGGCGCCCGAGAGGGCCGAACCACAACTCGGTCGGTAGCTATTTTATTACCAAAACTCTTTTGGGACAATCTAACCTTTTTTTTTTTTTCTTTTTTGTTGACGGGGAGGAAATCTTCAGAAAGATACCCCGCCTTCTGGGGGGAAAGGCGGCGGTTATGTGGCGTATATGGGGATCCTACCCACTAAAACCTCCCCGGTGGCCCTTTCCTCGGTGCATGACGAGGGGCTCCGGGATCCCCAGTGGAACGCACCGGAGCCCCTCTGCACTGTGCTCAAAGAGAGCACGTCCCGGGGGAGGTTACTCCCTCCCCCCCTGTGCCCTCGCAGCGCAAGGCGACACGGGCCAGCCGATGTCGCCTTCTTCCCGGGTCCACTTTGGTGGACGACTCAGGCCCCCACCCTTGTCGCCCAGTGAACCCGAGGCCCCTTTTAGTCGCCTTCTACGACAGGCAGGGGATACCGTAGTCTTATTCTTGAGAGCCCAAAACTACAGGGCTGGGGACAATCTAACCTAAACTAACTTATATGCCACTTCGGGAAGCGTTAGCGCTGGGAGAAGAAGTGGCCGAAGAAACTCCAGCAACGCTCCTAATCCTATCGAGGGGGTGGGTTTTCCCGTAAAATACTTGTATCGCGCAAGGATTTTTTTTAAAAATGTACCTAAGGTCCGTTTTATACTTACCCATATACCCCGATACTTACTCCATAAACAGATCTTAATTCTTATTTTCCTACAATTATTTTTTTTTATATTATGACGAAACCAGTTTTTATGGCGTGAAGAAATAGTTTTTTTTTGTATTATTGTATTGTTTTAATTAATCGGTGTGCAATAGAGAATTTTATATTCTATTCTATGTATGTACTTGGCCACTTGTAAAATTAATTAACATGAAATGCAAAATTTAAAAAAACAACGAGACGGTTACCATTTCGATCCTCTATTAACCCTTCTCACGTCGACGTGCTTACAAAATGAATATTTGAAAAAAATTTCGCATCATCATCGCAAGGGTTACTTGCATTTTTTTAAATATTTGAATTGTAAAATTCAATCAACTTTGTGTGTTTTTATAAATGAACGCTTACGTATTCACAACTCGTTTGATGAAACAAATTATTGGTATTGGAACCGTAAGTCGATTCAATGTTTTTATACACATATTTAAATTTGCGAAAGTTGAAACTCTATTTATATTAGAAATAAATAAAAGCAATACATCAAAAATATAAAATAACATATAATACAAAATTTAAATTACACATAAATACATATACATACATATTTAAATTGAAAAAATAGTCTTTTTTATCGTAAGTACCTTTTTTTTTGTTAACGGGGAGGAAATGTCCAAAAAGGCATGTAAATAAGGCGGTATGTATCTTTTTGAAGTTATGCGTTACGTGGGGTTTTTACCCACTAAAACCTCCCCGGTGGCCCTTCCTCAGTGCATAGTGAGGGGCTCCGGGATATCCAGTGGAACGAACCGGAGCCTCTCTGCATTGTGCTCAAGGAGACTACTTCCGGGGAGGGAGGTTACTCCCTCTCCCCCGCGCCCTCGCAGTGCAAGGCGACACGGGCCAGACGATGTCGCCTTCTTCCCGGGTCTTCTTGTCGCCCAGTGAACCCGAGGCCCCTTTTAGTCGCCTTCTACGACAGGCAGGGGATACCGTAGTCTTATTCTTGAGAGCCCAGAACTACAGAGCTGGATTATGAATATCGTACGTACCTACACAAATTAGCCAGATAGCGTAGCTCTTAGGTCTATAAAAAAATAGTCAAAATAACGACCAACTAGAAGTATTCGTTAGGGATAATGAAATTCCTGTCAAAATCGGTGAAACAGTTCCAGAGTGTCGGGACCCACAAACTAATAGACAAACAGACAAAAATTGTATAAAATGTTATTTTTGTATTTGGTTTGTACATCTATATGCATATAAAGCGGTTATTTTAATAGTACAAGCAGAAACTCCAATTTTATTTAATTGTCTTGATTTATACATGCCGAGGGCCCTTGCTATCACAGATACCAAGGTAGAGGACGACCGCAGGCCATGTGATGGCTAACCGTTGTCAAAGATGTGCAACGAGCTAAAATAGAGGTACGAACAACCCAAGACAGTCTGTCTTGGTGTCGCAACACAAGGAGGGCCGATCCCAAATAAAAGGAAAAGGCATGGTAGAAGAAGAAGAAGAAGAGATCTTTATGTAAATTTCTTACTGAAAAAATTCTGATCACACTTACGCAATTTCACCAACATAGACTAGATTACTGACTGTAACCATCCCCATACCCAGACCGCTTATTATTCTGATAGCGAACACCATCGCCACATTTCTGGTGGTGACGATAAGAATTATGGCCGTGAGATTCAACAGCCCACCCAGGAATAGGCACGGCTTCCTCCCGATTATGTTCGATAAGTAACTGGGGATGTAGGGACCTGGAACAAACAAGGTTCAATTAGATGTAGCCAGGTCATCATCATCATTTCAGCCGTAAAACATCCACTGCTGGACATGCGCCTCCCCCAACGATTGCCAAAAGGACCGGTGGTAAGCGGCTTGCATACAGCTGCGTCCTGCGGCCTTTATGGGTTTGTCAGACCACCTTGCGGGTGGACACCCTACACTGCGCATGCCGGTCCGTGGTCTCCAACGGGAACTTTTCTGTAACACACACTGGTTGAAGACTTACGACTTCAAGCACTGAGGTATTTTGGGCGAGATTACATTTCGAAGCTTCCAGAACGCTGCCCAGCCGAGATGATAGACATAACAGCGTCTATTTCGCATTGACAGCTCTTATAGAAGCAACTTTTTGAAGTTATTCTTAGGCTCGTTATGAAAAAATTATGACACCAACAGATTGAAGCTGAAGTTAAAGTTACACCCTTTATATACTATTTTTCCCACTGTTGGGCAAACTATGTAAATAGAGTAAAGGGCCCTAGTGCGGATTGGCATAATTCACATGCGTTAGAAAAAATCCAAGACATGTAGGTTTCCTCACGATGTTTTCCTTCACCGCCGAGCGCGTGGTAAATCAGGACATAAAATTGCAACAACACATTTTATTGGTGCACCGGGGATCTAACTCGGGTTGCTAGCGTACTATGCAACCGATGAAGTCTGCCAATTCGCACTAGGGTCGCGTGGCGGGCTATACCCTTATACTCTCTTTACAGAGAAGACCTGTGCCCAGCAGTGGGACATATATAAAGGCTGTTACTTCTCGTGACGACAATCGAAAAATAATCTAGACCAGACCTCATTATCATTGTGATAAAAATGTATACAAAATAAAATGCTTACGCTTCTTTTTAACGCTAGTCCTAAATGAGAGCGCTATGAGTTCACAAACATTAAAGAAGTACAGACAAATTTAGAGAACCTATTTATTTGAAGTCGGTTAACAAGAGTTGAAAGAACCCATTATGTAAAAATATCGGTGGTAAATATTCCGCCGATAGGCATTTCAACGGAATGATTTATATCTTATAAATAATTCGTTAATTTGAAAAAGTTAAAAATGTTAAATAGAAATATTTAGCATATGGAGTTCATTATAATTAATTCTATATCCATGCTGTGGTCGTGTGAGCGAATTTTATTACCAGCCTATTTTTTTCTTCTTAATACAAAATAGAATGTCGTTGGAAGTGATATCAGTTATATTCTGGTTTTTTAATAGTCTCCAGGCATGTGCTTGGCCACGATCTCCCCAGATGTTAAATGCTTTCGATTTTAAAATACACTAGATTACAAAATGGCTGTAACAAATTTACGAGTACAACAAAAACCGACTTCAAATCGAATCAAATATTACGAAACTTTTTTAAAAAGAAAGCTAGCAATATTTCTTTTTTTTTTCAGAAATATTACTGAATCTAACCAAACCATCATGAAATTAACTTTGAAATACATCCTTTACTATGGCAATTCTTTTACCTGTACAGCTATAAAACTATGGAATAGTTTGCCGATTGAGATTAGGGAGGCTTCGTCAACTAATGTCTTTAAATCGCGTGTATCTGAATACTTTCTACTCAAACAATGAAAAACTGGTATATTTATTGTCGTTATAAATTCTCCATGTGTATGTATATTATTATATTTATATAGAATTATCTTTTATGTATATGTAAATGTAAATTTATTTATCTATATATATTTTTTGATATTACATATTTTATTATAAGTTAGTTTACTACAACAACATAATCTTATCATATTATATATACTAACAAATAAAGAAATATTTACAATTTAATAGACATTACAAAATATTTACAAAAATATAACTGTGCCAAACCGTCATCGCTTGGCAGCGTGCCCAGAAGGCTGGTAGCATTGCCACGTTGTATGGCAATGGTTAGCCTCTGTGCAAGGTATAAGTCAGCCCTCTGGTCACCAGATGTGTCGACCAACTTCTTAGCTAACACATTAAAAGGCGGTGTGCACTAGGACCCCACGGACCCAAAGTTTCTACCCCAAACGGCTCAAATATGAAACCCGTATCGAGGTTACTATATTTGCCATTTGGCTCAAAGTTGATGGAACATTAGCGGTGGTAAGAGCCCGACGGATGATGTCGTTGAGGTTGAAGGCACTTCAAATGCGTCCTGCACTACGCTGGTATGATAGCCCGTGGTGTCCCAGCTGGATAGTTTTAAAACGCTATTTTAGCGGCACTACCCTTAGCCTGCTCTTAACCACGAAAGTTTAGCTGGAAGAAAATGCTAAATAGCATTAAGTTCGCCTTTGTACATGTTCTTTGGTGCAATATAGGATTTATCTATCTATCTATCTTTCCAATATAAAATGAATCATCGAAATCGGTGACATTAAATTATTCGTTCATTTGTCTCGTACGTACTTAATACTTATTCAAGACTTATTTGGTATTCTCATGGATGCCGATTATCCGAATTAGAAAAATTAGATTTTCAAATCGAAATCGGTTAACCCACTTGAAAATTATGAGTTAACAAACATACATACAGACGAATTGAGAATCTCCTGTGATAACTTGTAGGTTTTGTGGAATGTATTTTTTTTTTATAATTTCTAAGCAAGTGCTTGACTACGATCCCACCCGATGTTAAGTGGAAATACAGTCCTGTATAGTAAGGCGCACTAGCTTAGTAAATGCCTATTCACTCTACTCTTGAAAATACCCACGTTGTAATCGGAAGGAAAGACAGACGCGGGCAAACTATTCCAGTACTTTGCTGTACGAAGAATGAAAGACGAAGCAAATCGCTTCGTTCGGGTTTGAGATATGTTCACAACAAAAGGATGAAATCCCGCAGTGCGTCTAGAAGTCCGATGGTGGAAAGGGGATGGGGGAATTAGATCATGTAGTTCCTGAGCACATTTAATTCATTCCAATACCTAGTACTCTCGTTTTATTGAGACAGTGTAACATAAGACTTCTGTGTACAAAGAATTATTTTAACGAATACCGTCACAACTGTGCGTCCTCACAATCTTTATACAAAATTAATTAGAAGTCAGATTACGAACTAATGAAATAAAATTTTTGTTTACAATACCAAGTTAATCTGATGAACAATGAAATTATAAGTATGAATTAAAAATACAATAAGTTTCACGTAAACTAACACTAAGATATCATTGGAAGTAGTTATAATGCATAATCGCTGGATGCCACGTGTTGCCAGCTAACAATCCTTTTTTGAAGTTAGTTGAAAAAGACAGACAATTAGCAAACATGAACACCCTGGTTCTTTTGGCATAGGAGCCTTTATAAACGCATTCACTTTGGTTTGAATAAATTACAGAAATTAGCCCAACGATCTGGTAAAATCTTCCGTACTCAATCAACATAAAAAGAACAACAAATAACTAAAATTAAATGAAGAAATATGTAGATTGGAACCTTAAGAAAAACCTGTTACGCATATATTATGCACATTTTCAAATAAAAACACCGGCGAAAACCCGATTTGCAGCCATCGATTCATAAATATATCGTTTAATTTGATTTTAATTAAAATTCTAGTGAAGACTCTGCATTTTAATAAAACATGTTATGTAAATAATATTAATATACGTCAATAGCTCAACAGTTTGTTGTACGGTCCGCGAAACACAAGGTCGTAGTAGGTTCAAATTCCCCTATTCTAGGGAGATTTTGAACACATAGGCCCCCCTCTCGACCTCCGTCTCAATCGAGACCGAGAGGTCGAGAGGGCGTAGAAGATAGATTCGTCGCGGCTGACGCTTGAGGGATTAGCCACGACGCAAAAATAGTTATACCTAAAAAATCCGTGCTAAAGCGGTACCCAAGACCAGGGGAGCAGTCGCCCTCTGCGCTGATAACCCGGGTAATGGGGTAACACCCCGAGGCCCGTACCTGCGAGGTTCCCGGGAACCTAGTAGATGACCACACACACACACACACAAGGTCGCTGGTTCCAACCCATAATTCTATTTTTTTTTAACGACGAACTACACAGATTGGCCAGAGAGGCTGGCCTTGACTGCTTCACCGGATTGAGAGGTGGCACAGCTCTTAGGTCGCTTAGCCTGAACCTCTATTGCTAGTAACTCGACACAAGGATCCCCCCGGCGAGGGGTAACCTCGGCTTGGACGGTTACAACACAATTCTATAGAGTACAACCTAAAATGGCCATGAGATACACGGTCGCAGAGGTCGTGGAGAAACTAATAACAATGCAACGGGGCGTCTTCGAGACGTGAACCACAGTATTCTCCAACACCACCTTCAAAATTAAGGAATTAAAAAAAATTGTAGTTACCTTAGAGGTAGCACTCTTATTAACAAAAGAAATTAAACAATTAAAGTACATTAGAAAAGAGAACGGAAGAATCTATGGTTACGCTTTATTAAGAACAAAACCCACAATTGTACATAACGTTAACCATCCAACCGTGAACCTTGTTTTTATATATACCGTCCAACCTCTCTAAGTCGAAAACCCCCATTACTTGAATAAATATTTTAATCATGTTATTATATATTTATATGATCTATGACACCTTTGAATCCGGTGGAACAGCATAGATATAAGATAAAAGATGTGAATAGACGACAAAGACTTAAAAATATTAAGCTCTTCCTAAAACCTAAATATAGAACGAACCTGAAGGCACACTGTCCTTTGTACCGGATGTACTCTGTTTACAGGGATTACAGTGACATTGATTTAGCGGTAACGTCTGTAAATAGGATTAAAAAAATATTGCTCCACCAAAATTATATAAATATGTAACTAACCTAGGCCTTACAATTTAACGTTTTATTTTTTCTACTTTTTTACTTTTTAAAACAAAATCATAAATATTTCCTTTGTTAGTAAATTTTTCATTTTAGAAATTAGTTAAGTAGTGTTGTCTACGTTGTATGTATTTGTGAATGCTGTGTTTTCCTATAATTAGTAAGGCAATTAGAAGGTATTTGTGGGTATATTAAATTAGCATAGTATAATTGTACTTACTGTTGGAAAACCTTATTAAATAAATAAAAATAAATAAAAAAATAAAAATAAATAGGAAATAAGGTTAGAAAATAAGCAAAAAGAAATGGATAACAAAAAAGAGAAAAATAGAAATAAAAATTGTATAAACAAAAGATAAGCAAAAAGACAAAAAGAAATAAAAATACTAACAAGAGAGATGAATGAATGAGAGGAAAGGAATGGGAGGAAAACTGCCCTAACCTATCCACGTTTGGGGAACTAACGCATATGACACATCGGCAAATACGTACAGTAAAATGACAAAGGGTTTAACAACTCTGAAATGAATATAATTCAGCAGTTTAGACAGGCTTTGTGACAAAAAAGAATCCGATGGAACTGTCAAAGTTCAGCTTCTCTTGATAATCTGTGAAGGTTTGTCTCAAAAATTAACTTTTAAATGGGTTTAATCACTTGGAAATCGTTAACTGTTGACTTTTGAAGTTACATGTACATAAAAAAAATGATCAAGTTTACTCAAAAAATACTCTGAATTTCACTTATCGCAATATCATTATTCTTCTACAATATTATGTCACTAGACCAGAGGTTCCCAACCTCATGCCCGCGGGCTATTCGACACGGACTGATTTTTTTACTACGTTTTGTAAATACATAGTGTAGGGTGTATGCAATTTGAATTATAATTTAATTATTTTGAAACATTTTTGTTTAATAATTATGAATATTGACTTGGTCGATTAAAAATAGCTGGTACCGATATTTTAGAATGTGCTCTAGAGTACAAAAAGGTTGGGAACCCTGCACTAAACATTCACATAGCCTGACACATGATCGTAAAAGCATTGTACTCATGACACGAGACATTAGTTACATAAAGAAAGCACGAAATGCGTGAAAACAAAGAGGCGTTATTAATTTGAGTCCATTTCTTTTTCTATCATCAAAGGACTCTCTAAGAATTAGCCGCAAAGTTCACGAAAAAGATATTAGAGAGAGAGATTATTAGATTCACATAATACAAAGACGGGGCTAGAGAGCATTTTACTCTCGTAAATTAGGGACTTCAAACTTTCCATATTGAAAATAGCCAAACATTTGAAATTGGTGTTTTGTAAAGGAGTAAAGTCGATTTTTTTCAAAATATAATATATGTATTTAATCAAAGCATGTACCATTGCTATTTATGTACTTTTGCCATCTCATAGGTAGTTAATTGATCCCTGTACTAAAAAAAACCATTCGGACGGGAATCAATAGAATCATTGCAGGCGCTTTGGACTGCCCCATCGGAATTGTTTTTTGTCCCATTTTTTTCCCGTTCAAGGAGTTATCCAAATTTCGAAAAAAATGTAATCTGTTGTAGCAATGCTATGACTTAGACATTCCAATTGAAGCTTTGGAACTCTCTGGATTGAACCATTTGTGGCGCACGCACTTAATGCAAATTATAAGACTTATATGGCTTTCTCATGAATCCTATTGTGAGAGTGATACCACAAGCTCCAGCTTTCAAACAAAAAAAGAATCATCAAAATAGATTCACACAGTCGAAAGTTATGCTGTTCCATAAAGGCACCAACACACTATTATCATTTGCCAGACGCATTTATTTACATATAATATGATTCATCGTTTCATGTTTCACATTCAGTTAAATGTCGACGACCATGTAATCGGACCGTGGTCGTCGCCGGTTATCACCGGATTGATACATGGGAAACTAGTTATCATATTCATATATTATAATTGGTTATATATCACGCGACGATATGATGATTATGTAAATTGGTTTGTTCTCTTGTCGTCTAATAATATAAGAAAAAAATATTATTTATTAATTCAGCATTGCCGACTGCCTTTCGATTCACTAACTATCTTTTATTATAATTTCTAAGTGTACGAGCGAACACGTACATTAGTACAGGGCGCGGATGCCGGCTCGAAGGACCACAATCTCCAGGGTTGCCCGACACAACATTAATTGCAATGATGGAACTGATATATTAAAAAATGACTAGGTGAACGGCGAAATGGCCTATGATGCAAGTTCTTTTACTAAGAAAATTTATATGGAATTTGAAATCACATCCTATCAAACAAAAAAATGCGTACACAACATTAAAAAAAATACAGACAAGAACCTCCTTTTTTGAACTCATTTAAAAAGTAATTCAGATTTCAAACCCAAGATTTGGCAAGCCAAAGGCTTTGATCTCTAGGCTACTACTGGCAGTGATGATATAAATCCAATATACGTTTAAGACAAGTTTTAGATTAACATGGCTAATGTCACTCTGACCTTTATAAAATCTAGATATTTATTAGTCCTTTTATACAGAAAAATAATATAAGCTGTTATTATAATAATAAGCTCTAACATCCTTTTAATTTAAACAGAATCAACAGATATAGAAATGCTGATAACTACCCGATTTATCTTAGCAGTGACGACTTAATAGCGTTCAGCTTTAGATAGATAGAAATATTGTAGGCGAGAGTTGGAATCCAAGTGGACTTTTACAAATGAGTTTCATTAAACTAAATAGATTGTCGATGGCATTCTACAAATGGGACATATAAAAAAAATTAAATTCATATATGGAAATAATCGACCAAGTCCGTCCATAACATTTATTTATTTTCATTGTCTTCTCATTTATTTTCTTATACTCATAATTATTAAACAAAAATGATTCAAAATAATAAAATTATTATTCAAATTGCATACACCCTACACAATGTATTTACATTTTACAAACGTAGTAATAATTCAAATTTTTAATTAATGTTTAAGAAAAAAATCAGACGGTGTCGAATCGCCCGCGGGCACAAGGTTGGGAACCTCTGGTCTAGTGATATAATATTGTAGAAGAATAATGATATTGCGATAAACAAAATTCAGAGTATTTTTTGAGTAAACTTGATCATTTCTTTTATAAATACCTTATGAGTTATGTACATGTAACTTCAAAAGTCAACAGTTAACGATTTCCAAGTGATAAAACCCATTTAAAAGTTAATTTTTGTGACAAACCTTCACAGATTAGCAAGAGAAGCTGAACTTTGACAGTTCCACCGGATTCTTTTTTTTGTCACAAAGGCTGTCTAAACTGCTGAATTATATTCATTTCAGAGTTGTTAAACCCTTTGTCATTTTACTGTACGTATTTGCCGATGTGACATATGCGTTAGTTCCCCCAACGTGGATAGGTTAGGGCAGTTTTCTTCTCATTCCTTTCCTCTCATTCATTCATCTCTCTTATATGCGACCCTTGTATACCGATAGCAGGGGCAATATAAAAAGGCATCTACAAAGTACTTGCAATTCTAAAAAAAAACCTAAAAAAGGGTACAAAGTTTTCTATTCACGTATTAATATAAAGATAATACATTTCTATTAGTAACTTGACTCATGGGAATGTTGAATACTAATTTTGTAATTATAATATTTTAAATAAATCCTTGAACTTGACGTGCTGTTGACATTTCAAATTATTTAAATATTATAAAAAAGACTGGTCGAAATATCTTTAATTATGTGAAAGAAAAGTATATTTATTGCATGAATCTTAGGCATAATTTATCTAGCTGTGATCACAAGTCACAACAATGGAGATGTTGCCAGCCTTTAAAAAGTTACGCCACGTTACATACCATCAGGCCGATATCGTTAATTGAATAATGCAAGGGGGCACGTATGAATAAAAAACATTTCATCCCATTTAAACAATAACAATAAAAAATATTTGCTTTTTGTAAAGGAGTTAGCTCTAATAGTAACAATCTAGTGTCATGACAATGATTCGCCCGCCGTCTATATGTCACCAATTAACTAAAGGCGGCGGTTATGTGGGGTTTTACCCACTAAAACCTCCCAGTGGCCCTTCCTCGGTGCATGGTGAGGGGCTCCGGGATCTCCAGTGGACCGCACCGGAGCCCCTCTGCACTGTGCTCAAGGAGAGCACTTCCCGGGGAGGTTACTCCCTCCCCTGTGCCCTTGCAGTGCAAGGGGACACGGGCCAGCCGATGTCGCCTTCTTCCCGGGTCTACCTTGGCGGACGACAAAGGCACCCTTGTCGCCCAGTGAACCCGAGGCCCCTTTTAGTTGCCTTCTACGACAGGCAGGGGATACCGTAGTCTTATTCTTGAGAGCCCAGAACTACAGGGTTGCGGGCCGGTCTGCCCCGGCCCGAGCCAACCACTATGATACCAATGAACGTTCATTTTTTACACAATTGGTCTAGCAGAATCTACAATTGTGTCAAAAGGAACGTTCGTTGGTATCATAGTTGTTGCTCGTTTTAGTAATGTGATAGTTCATTTGTGTCACTATGGTTACCCGATGGCGTACCACCGACACAACAATTTGGTTTCAGCTGTTGGTATTTATCTCCTACCATTCAATCAATATCGAATAATCAAAAAATTCAATTGAAAATTACGGATAAAAAAAATAATACTTTACGGTTAATGGCATAATGACAATTGAACTACTGTAACTATTGTATTAGGTTGGTTTCAATGAAGCGTCAATAGCCTAGGTTTAGAGTACGGACTGCGAATGGTAAGGTCGTAGGTTCGAATCCGCCATTCGACTATTGACGTGAACCATCTCCTTTTTTTTTTGTTAACGGGGAGGAAATCTTCAAAAAGATACCCCGCCTTCTGGGGAAAGCGGCGGTTATGTGGGGTTTGACCTACTAAAACCTCCCCGGTGGCCCTTCCTCGGTGTATGACGAGGGGCTCCGGGATCTCCAGTGGAACGCACCGGAGCCCCTCTGCACTGTGCTCATAGAGAGCACTTCCCGGGGAGGTTACTGTGCCCTCATAGTGCAAGGATACACGGGCCAGCCGATGACGATGACGCCTTCTTCCCGGGTCCACCTTGGCGGGCGACAGAGGCCCCCACGCTTGTCGCCCAGTGAACCCGAGGCCCCTTTTAGTCGCCTTCTATGACAGGCAGGGGATACCGTAGTCATATTCTTGAGAGCCCAGAACTACAGGGTTGCGGGCCGGTCTGCCCCGGCCCGAGCCAACCACTATGATACCAATGAACGTTCATTTTGTACACAATTGGTCTAGCAGAATCTACAATTGTGTCAAGAGGAACGTTCGTTGGTATCATAGTTGTTGCTTGTTTTAGTAATCTGACAGTTCATTTGTGTCACTACCGACATAACAATTTGGTTTTAGCTGTTGCTATTTATCTCCTACCATTCAATCAATATCGAATAATCAAAAAATTCAATTGAAAATTACGGATAAAAAAAATAATACTTTACGGTTAATGGCATAATGACAATTGAACTACTGTAACTATTGTATTAGGTTGGTTTCAATGAAGCGTCAATAGCCTAGGTTTAGAGTACGGACTGTGAATCGTAAGGTCGTAGGTTCGAATCCTCCATTCGGCTATTGACGTGAGCCATCTCTTTTTTGTTAACGGGGAGGAAATCTTCAAAAAGATACCCCGCCTTCTGGGGGGAAGGCGGCGGTTATGTGGGGTTTTTACCCACTAAAACCTCCCCGGTGGCCCTTTCCTCGGTGCATGACGAGGGGCTCCGGAATCTCCAGTGGAACGCACCGGAGCCCCTCTGCACTGTGCTCAAGGAGAGCACTTCCCGGGGGGGAGGTTACTGTGCCCTCATAGTGCAAGGCTACACGGGCCAGCCGATGTCGCCTTCTTCCCGGGTCCACCTTAGCGGACGACAAAGGCCCCACCCTTGTCGCCCAGTGAACCCGAGGCCCCTTTTAGTCGCCTTATACGACAGGCAGGGGATACCGTAGTCTTATTCTTGAGAGCCCAGAACTACAGGGCTGAAACCATCTCCTAGCACAAGCTTAAGCTTAGTTAAAAAGAATGTAAGTAATATTTCTGAAAAAAAAAGAGAAATATTGCTTTAAAAAAAATAGTGAAATTTCAAATAACAGATTCCTAACAAGATCTCCGTAATGGAATGGGGTTGGTAACTTGGAGTACACTGTAATGCGACAGGTTGACTCTGTGCAACAAACTTGTGAGATCGGTAATTTTTCGCGCTACCTTCGCAGTGCATACAGAACTAGTATTAAGATAACGCATTAATGTATCTATAAAACTGAACGCTTTTAGGGAGATAAAATAGAATTCAAGTTAAGTATTTTTAGACCCGTACGTTTAGTGGCATCGAGCGAATATTGACTTGTAAAAGCCTCACTTGTAATGGTTTATCGACCTCCCTTGTAGCAGGTATTAAATCTATATACTTAAATATGAAAAGATGTTTTTGAAGCGAAATCTTCTTGCGTTGACCATTTTTTGATATAGGAAAGTCTTATGGGTTCATTAACATACAGCCCGTAATATATTTAAATAATAAATAAACAACCATATAAACATGAATTTGAGCCCTCGTAGCTCAGTGTCCGGGCGGTCGCCTCAAGTTGCATAATACGCTAGCAACCCGAGTTCGATCCCCGGGTGCCGGCACCAATAAATTTGTTGTTGCAATTTTATGTTCTGATTTACCACGCGCTCGGCGTTGAAGGAAAACATCGGATGCAAACCTACATGTCTTAGAAAATTTTTCTAAGGCATGTGAAGTCTACCAGTCCGCACTAGGGCCGCGTGGCGGACTTTGCCCTTATACACTCTTTACAGAGAAGGCCTGCGCCCAGCAGTGGGACATATATAATATATATATAAAGGCTGTAACTTTAACTTAGTGTTGCCTCTATGCGGCGTGTGTAATAAAATATAAATATATTAATAAAAATATTTTTATTTTATTTTAAGGATATTTAATTGTCTATCATGCACAATTTATTTCAGTTATTTATTTCTTTATCTTCCGAGATATTCAAACTTTCTTAACCGACCCTTTATTTTTTGCCCACGAGTGTAGTTTAGCGTACAAAATAAGTATTTATGTGCTCTTTATGAACATAGCCCGGCCAACAACAGGTTCAGCCAGTAATAATACGTAATAAAGATTGTAAATCGGAAACTTTTTAAATATTGCAAGGTCATAGCAAGGAAGGCGATACGTAGGAATAAAACCAGAAAAAGAAAAGGAGCATCCATCCATCAACCATCCATCCAACAGCAAGCAACCTTCTTTTTTTATTATTGTAAGATCGCAACCACAGATCCGTGTCCGTGCTCTTTTCCAATACACTTAAATTGTTCACTCTGCATTTATTAATAGAGTGCCACGTCTACAGTTACTATTTTCCTTTTTTTATATATTTAATGCCTGAATTTGGAGGTGGCCAGAGAACGCTCCGGTTGACGCGTCGCAAGCAACCATCTCGTATTGCGAAGGCAATATGAGATGGGAGCCCAAAATAATGTTTTAGATTTTAGGTTTTAGAAACTTTATTCTCACTTTAGACATTAAAGGTCACTTACATGAGAACAGATTTGGATATTGCAAAATAAAATTATAAAAATCCTTTACTGATTCCCTTCCTTGACACCGACTTCTGATCTCTACAAAGCGACGAAAATAATGAATATCAAGCAATTATATAAATATAGTACATGTATTCTCATTAGGAAAATTATAGATAAAACAATTAATACCAACATCTCTTTTACTAAAAATACTAAAAAACGCAGCAACCGACGCGCTAGTTTCCTTGTAATACCAAAAGTTAGAACGAATTACGGTAAAAGATCAATTTGTTTTGAAGGAGCACAGCTGTATAACAAAATACCAGCACACGTCAAGAGGGTATACACACTTAGGGCATTCAAAATGCAACTTGTTAAATTCCTTAACGACAGCTAATCGTCCCAAAGAAAATGAATGCGTTAGGAGTTCTTCCAAATGACAGCGAACTTATTGTTTTTATAATATATGTTATTTTATTGTTCTCATGTAAGTGACCTTTAATGTCTATAGTGAGACTAGAGTCTAGAGTGAGACTAAAGTTTCTAAAACCTAAAAATAATGTTAATAAAAAATATTTAGAATAGAAGTAGACAGAAGTTAAACATGAATAGAAAGTATATTAATGTAACAATATAAGTAGAATAAGAGATAAAAAGGAATGTAATATAATAAAAGTAAATAGAATTATATAGACATAGATAAAAGTTAAAGTTAAAGTTAAAGTTACAGCCTTTATATATATAATATATATGTCCCACTGCTGGGCACAGGCCTTCCCTGTAAAGAGAGTATAAGAGCATAGTCCACCACGCGGCCCTCGTGCGGATTGGTAGACTTCACATGCCTTAGAAAAATTTTCTAAGACATGTAGGTTTCCTCACGATGTTTTCCTTCACCGCCGAGCGCGTGGTTAATCAGCACATAAAATTGCAACAGCAAATTTATTGGTGCCGGCACCGGGGATCGAACTCGGGTTGCTAGCGTACTATGCAACAAGAGCCAACCGCCTGGACACTGAGCTACCACGGCTCTCGGAAAGAAAGAGGACGAATGATAAATAAAATTGTAATAGTACTTAAAGAACTGATAAAAAACAGCCACGACATATACAAGTCGGGGAGTAAGTAAAAACAACAGGTGCAGTTACTGGTATGTATAAAATTGTAATGTTGTTTGAAAGTCAATAGAGGTCGTAGCAATATTTACAAAATACGGTATAAAGGTGCCTCTTTACTTATACGACATCGTATCGATTCGATTAAAATTAAACATATGCTACGACACATCTACACGGGTAACTATTTGGTTGCTTTTTAACCGACTCCAAAGAGCATATTATCAATTCGATTGTATTTTTTTTATTTAGAAACTGATATAGAACATTCTTATTTTTTTTTTTAATTCTTAGATTGCAACCACAGACCTGTGTCCGTGCTCTTTTCCAATACACTTAAATTGTTTACTCTGCATTTGTTAAAAAGTGCCACTTCTACAGTTACTATCATCATCATCTGGTCATCTACTAGGTTCCCGGGAACCTCGCAGGTACGGGCCTCGGAGTGTTACCCCATTACCCGGGTTATCAGCGCAGGGGGCGACTGCTCCCCTGGTCTTGGGTACCGTTTTAACACGGATTTTTTAGGTATAACTATTTTTGCGTCGTGGCTAATCCCTCAAGCGTCAGCCGCGACGAATCTATCCATTACTACGCCCTCCCAACCTCTCGGTCTCTATTGAGACGGAGGTCGAGAGGGGGGCTACAGTTACTATTTTCCTTATTTTTTTTTATATATAATGCCTGAATTTGGAGGTGGCCAGAGATCGTTTCGGGTTCACGCGTCGCAGACGCCCCGGTGCATTGCTATTAGCGACCGCTGTGTCCCTGCTTCTCAGGGAACATTCTTATTTTAAAACTCTCGTTCGGTCTGTACTCCTATGGAAGTGAAACGTGACCTGTCCTTATCTAGCTAATTCAATAGGTTCATCACCGAAATTCACCTTCATTGAATGGTCCATTAAATGTGGGGCATATCTCGAATGGATAGAATACGAAACGTCTGCGATAGCATCGACCACATTGCAGAAAAGCTAAGCTAGCTGAGATGGTACAATTTATCGTCTGGCATTTTTAAATTGGGACTGATAGTTATTGTTTTAATATTGGTCAATAATCAAAGCTTAATTGTTTTGAAATCAGTACAATAAATGAGATTTCAATAGATACTTTTTTTAAACAATTTTTGATGTTGCATTGTTAAAACTATTACGCGAACACCCTCTTTGTGTTTCGATATAATATTACGAAATCGAACTTAATCAGAACCTAAACAAACTTCCATCAAATTACTCTTACAGTCCGTTGGCGTAAACTTGAGTTATTCGCCTCCATGTGTGCGCATATACTTGATGCAAATTGAAGACTTATATTATTTTCCCATGGATCCCATGATCAGAATTGGATTGTATGGAACCATACGGTAAACACCAGCTTTCAAATAAAGAAAGAATCATCAAAATCGGTTCACCCAGTCGAAAGTTATGCTTTCGAAGTCGGTTGAAAGAAGTTAGTTAATCACTTACCTACTATGGCACCGACATACAGGAGGGATCCAATCCAGGATACTTGTAGCTCCGTGATCACCTCCGGCAAGGGCGTCTGATCAGGATCCTGCAACTTTGGTATGATGGGAGCAGACCAGCCCACACTGTACCCATCTATAAACTGGCCGATGTTTACTGGTGGGAGAAAAACAAAAACAAATTATTCTATATTTGTTGTATTATATATTTACTAGCGTTTTGTTTTATTTTATTCGCACAATAAACTTACATAATTAAATATTGTATTTAACTCTAACAATAGATTCATTTCTCTCCGTATTCATTCTCTTCTATTCTCTTTTCGAGCGTCCATGTAGATATAAATAAATACAATATCATTCTTATCATTCATACAAAAACATATCGGGCTCAAGTTAATATCAGAAATAAAAGTACGACGTAAGGCTTGTTTGACAGTTCAAAAAGAGAAGTGCTCCGAACGTCGTCACTTTACAGGATTACTCGCCAGGTCAATCTGAATATTCCCTGAAAGTTTCATTGAAATCGGCCCAGCCGTTTCGGAGCCTATATGGAACATACCCACACACTTTCTCTTTTATATATATAGATTATAAATGGCATGTAAAAGTGTACGATATTCGGTAGTTCTGGGCACCGCTGAAAATCAGTCTTGCACACAGCACGTGCTGAGCCAATGTCCGATATTGGCAATCCTGTTCGTCTGTTCTTTCTTTCTTCAACAGTATTTTTCCTTTCTTTTTAATGTGTGTCATAGTTTGTTTGTATCTGATGCTAACAAATAAAATGCCTATGTCTATACCTGTCAAAAATCCCTTTTTTTTGTTAACGGGGTGGAAACCTTCAGAAAGATACCGGAAAGAAGGCGGCGGTTATGTGAGGTACTTACCCACTAAAATCTCCCCGGTGGCCCTTTCCTCGATGCATGACGAGGGGCTACGGGATCTCCAGTGGAACGCACCGGAGCCCCTCTGCACTGTGCTCAAGGAGAGCACGTCCCGGGGGAGGAGGTTACTCGCTCCCCCCTCGCAGTGCAAGGCGACACGGGCCAGCCGATGTCGCCTTCTTCCCAGGTCCACCATAGCGGACGACACTTACAATTTGAGCGTTTGTTTCTAAGAGGTGACTAATCCCCAAGTCCCTTCACTATTTATTTAAATATTTCTTTTAATACAACAATATGCTTACGATTGTTAGTAAAAAAAAATGATGGAAAAATGGCTTCATCTATCTTAGTGGTAACAATGCTGTGTTACAAGTTTTTTTTAGCTACTTGATGACTATTTATATAGCTACTAATTACATTTCTATTAGGGGTCTAAGCAGTAGTTAAATGGAGTAATTTAAATGCCCCTATGTCGGGCACAAACATCAGCCTCATAATAAGTAATCAATTACTAATTCGGTCGTAGGTTCAAATCCACCATTCTACTATTGACGTCAACCATCTACTAGCACAAGCTTAAGCTTAATTGGAATGGAATGTTTTCTGAAAAAAAAAAGAAATATTGCTATCTTTCTTTAAAATAAAAAAAAGAAAGAAAGACTCAGAGGTTCAGGCTAAGCGATCTAAGAGCTGTGCCCCCTCTGAAAATGAAGCAGTAAAGGCCAGCTTCTCTGTACCAACTGTGATAGTTCATCCAAAAAAAGACTTTTCTTTAAAAGAAGCTAGCAATATTTCTTTTTTTTTCTTTTTTCAGAAATATTACTAATAATCTTGTTAACCATTCCAACTAAGCTTAAGCTTGTGCTAGGACATGGTTCACGGCAATAGTCGAACGGTGGATTCGAACCCACGACCTTACGATTCGCAGGTCGTACCCTAAACCATTAGGCTATTGACGCTTCAAAAAAAAAGACTTACTGCCACTTCAACTTGCTGACTTGACTCGAGCAATTGAAATGGCATAAGACTTGAATTATAGTTATTTTGACTTATCATAAAATTAACTCTATATTTTTAACTATAAACAAGTATATTTATGGGCAAAAACAAGAAACGACTTCAATTCGAATCAAACGATAAACAATATTACGCGCGGACACTCATTTTATTTCCGAATCATCGTAGGAATATTACAAAAGATAATTAATCAGAACCTCTCATCAAACTAATCTTGAAAAGGATCTACTTTCCAATAAAAAATAAATCATCAAAATCGATTGACGTGATATTGATTTAATCGTCCATTTGTGTGCATGATAATTTATGACTTGTATGGTTGTTCATTGGTGTCATTGTCAGAATTGGACCACACGATAAGCGACAGCTTTCAAATAAAAAAAGAATCATCAAAATCGATCGACCCAGTTGAAAGTTATGAGTTGACATAAAAAAACATACGTAACAGAAACTCTTCCATTTGAAGTCGGAAAACAATACAGTACCAAAATATTTTTAAATTATATATAAATTAACTTACCACAAGCCACTATTAAAATTTGCATTTTCAAATACGAATCCATTTTGAAGAACAATAAAGAACAAATTAATCTCTATATAAATTGAATAAGCATTACGTTTACTCATTTAACCAGGTGAAAATAATTAGTGAAATGTAATACAGAATAGTTAACGCCACAGCGCTGCGATCCCTTTAAGACATTGTTGTAAGGAGCAGAGACAAAAATACACTAAACAGAAAAACGCTTACCGACAAGTAATAAAGCATAACGAAAAACCGGAACATCGGAGCATTTGTCCACTATTAACGGGGCAAATAAAAATAAAATAACGACCGACCAAGCCAAATAATAAGTCGATTGCAGTCTATAGAAGATTCGTAACCCTACCCCGACTGTCGGGTCATAATGACCATCTAAAAATTAAACAATATTTTTGAAGTAAAACATCTTGACCTTGACTCGTGGAGTAAGCTGATACGTAATGATTTTCACCCGCTCGAGAAGAGAACAGAAGAGAATGAATACGGAGGGAAATTAATTAAATATTTATAAATTTTTATATGACTTAAATATTTAATCTGTAAACGCATTTAAAAATAAATTAACACACCTGATGTTAAAGTTACAAAAAGATAATATCCCCGCGATATCGGTGGCTTGTTGTTTCCAATATTTTCAATATTTAATTATATAATTTAAACTTTATACGTTTAATTATCATATTATTTATTTTAGTTTATTTTTGACATAATAATATATTTATTTATGAAATTTTTTCATCTATTATTTTATTGTTTAAAATATATTTTAATCTCATAACTGTTTTATTCATGTATCATATTTATTATACTCTTATTGTCTGTATAAATTCCATATAAAAGTAGTATTGCGCACGCACGTCTTTAGGTAGTCCCGAAGACCGCTGAAAATCAGCGCTGTCGCATCATTGCGACAGCATATGCTGAGACGGTGTCCGATATTGGCATCATATGTTTTGTATTATTTGTCCGTGTAACTTTAACTGTGTTTTGTCTATTTTTCATTCTTTTTAAATGTATGTTATATTCTGTCTGTGATGTGTTTTTTTATTGTGATGCCAATAAATAAATGTCTCTGTCTATGTCTAAATAATCCGAAATTAAGTGAGGACTTATTGTTTTACTTCAACATAAACGATACATTTCTTTGCCATCGTGTATTTACAGTCTGTTGGCGAAATATTGATTAATGTGTTTATAAGTATTCGAGCTTAATTAAGTATCGCAAGCTGATTCATATTCTCGTTATAATTAAGGTAAATGTTGATGACGTATTTGATGAACTAATCACATTTAAGAATACTTTAGCCCTTATTATAGCTTCATTTTTACAAAAAAACCAATATTATTGTTTACACGTACGATTATAACATACAGGACGTGTATCGTGCTGGGCAAAGTGGAAGGGACTAGACCACGAGATCGCCAATGCGATGGACATACGGATACTACCCACCACCTCCCATGACCCCACCAACCTCGCGGTTATATGGGCCGAAACGCGGGAGGGTACGCGTGGTCTGGCCGTGTGGCCCCACACGCACCTTCTTGACTCCCTACAAGTTCTTTATCAGGGCCTTTCTCCACCATTCGGAGCTCAACCCCTTAAGGGGCTTTACGGCACGCAACATAAGAGCTCGCTCGACGGCGTCAGACGACGAGCTTTTTAACGGGTCCTTCGTTTATGCCAGGCGTGTGCAAATTCCCTGAACTTGAGGAAGTTGCCCTCCGAGGAGACCAGATCGCGGAAGCAGACCGGACCCGGACACGTACGTGTCAGACCGTTCAGTAGCCTAGCGCGCAAATCATCATACAGTGGGCACGACCACAGCACATGGTAGCGATCCTCTGCATCCTGTCCACAATCACACGCACTAACATCACATAAACGCATCTCGTGCAGCCTTTTACGAAAATTTCCGTGACCCGTTAGGAGCTGCGAAGTCACATAATCCGGTGCGATCCAAGTTGCGATGGACAGATCAGGTGCAGGGTATGATAGACGATTGACGGCCAGCAGGTGGAGGTGGCGAGACGTCGTGCAACGGGTGCCGTCTGCTGCCCAACCAATCAGATCATGATCCACGACCACTCTGACAAGAGTGAGGCGACTAAGAAGAGAACTACGTTCAATTAACCTATAATAGTATTTTCTTCTATTTCTTATTGCTTAGTTCATTTTATTTTAAAATTTAGTTTATTTTAAAATTTAAACTACCAACCTACCATCCTGCCGAACTAACCTACCAAGCTACTAAACAACAAACCAAACTAATTTCTAAATGGTCGATATTGTGTTAGTTTTATGTCTTTGTGTTCATTAGTTCCACTATGGTGTACCGATGCGGTTCGTTCTACTGGTAAACCATTCGTGTATATGATAATATTTGTCGTATGTAGTTATGATAAAATGATTATTGATATAAACTTTAATAGATTCATAATGAAATGTCACTGGTAAATAGTAGACTTTTTTTTATATGAAAAGTGGCAAACGAGCATACGGCTCACCTGATCTTAAGTGATCACCGTCGCCCATGAACATCCACAGCACCAGAGGAGCTGTAGGTGCGTTGCCGACCTTTGAGATAGGAATAGGCTCGTTTCTTGAAGGTCCCTAAATCGTAAACGTTCGGAAACACCGCTGGCGACAGTTGATTCCACAAGTTGACAGTGCGTGGGAGAAAGTTACGCGAAAAACGTACAGTCGTTGAACGCCAACCATCAAGATGGTGGCGGTGGAATTTGGAATTCTGCCGAGATGTGCGGTAATGGAAATCGGTAGCTGGGATGATTCCGAACAATTCCTCAGAACACTCCCCATGGTTTCATTGATTCAGAGGGTCGAGTCGATCGGAAAGACCCTGATCGTCGACTATTCAAGCAGCTCTACGTTGTACACGGTCAAACGGAAGAAGTTGGTATTGGGGAGCCCCGACCCAGAGATGCGAACAGTATTCCATATGAGGCCGTACTTGCGCCTTGTAAAGTTGCAGACGGTGGGCAGGCGTGAAATACTGTCTTGCTCTACTGAGTATGCCTAGTTTTTTGGAGGCCAATTTGGCTTTGCCTTCCAAGTGACCACGAAACTGAACGAAACTCGATATATCGACGCCAAGGATTCCAATGCTGGAGGATGCGACCAAGGGAGTGCCCTCGAACTGAGGGGAGACGATAAAGGGAGTTTTTTTTAGCGGTAAACACGCATACTTGTGTCTTTGTGGGGTTAAATTGGACTAGATTTAGTCTTCCCCAATCTGAGACCCTGTCGAGAAGAGTTTCGGACACAAGTTTGTTCCGGCACTCTTCGATGCTTTCCCGAGAAGTATTGGCACGGCCTGTGTGGGGACTTGGGGCCCAAGGCGTGTAGAAAACAATTCAAAGAGCATTATAGGGTTGTGTGACACCTAAATCATTTTAAATTCAATATTCACAAATTTTTCCATCACCAATTAAACCGGTCTAATTATCGAGCGTTATGTTATCTTTTTTCAACATGAAATGTTCTGCATTTAACAATGCTTATACAATCATTATTACGTATAAAACCAAATTAATCCGTTTATAATGAGGACGTATGTATTTTTTTATCAAATAGAGGTGAAACCTTAATATTCGCAAGGAATTTCCGATTATACAGGATGTTTTTTGTTCAGGATTTTAAGGGTTCTTAATTACTAAAATAAAAAAGATATAAAAATTAAAAAAATTACATTACAGTGCATCATCTTCCATATATAGCTTATATAAAGAAATTTAAGTTATAATTTGAAACGTCAGTAGCTTCGGGTACGGTCTGCAAATCGTAAGGTCGTAGGTTGGGTTTAAAGAATTTATTTCTCATAAGAACATTTTTACAAAGTTCACTTAAAATGAGATATAAGGTACTTAAATAATATAATTAATGATGTGCCTCTGGGTCGCAGGTAGGTGTCGTCACATGTGTATCATCAAATCTTTTAGCTTGTTTTTAAATTGCTGGAAAGTGTCGCACTCCTTCACTTTATTTGGCAGGCTATTGTATAACTGTGCTCCTTCGTACAATATCGTTTTCTTTCCGTAATTGGTAGGTCGAGCTTATCTTTGTACCTCAAGTTACGAGTTCGAATCCACCATTCGACGATTGACGTGAGACTATTACCTAGCACAAGCTTAAGCTTAGTTGGAATAGTTAAATATTAGTAATATTTTCTGAAAAAAAAGACTAGCTTTCTTTAAAAAAAATAACAGGACAGTCACAATAGATAATTTCGTGATGGATGACCGACGTGCACATCTAGGTACCGCCGTATATTACTCGATTAGTCGCAGCACTCTGCTTGTTTGAGCTGCATTAGCCCCAAACATAAATGAATAAATCGGCAGTCACATCAGAAGTGAAAACTTTGAATTTTAGTGTTAAATTTTTTAATTTAAAATCAACATCAATCTGATTTTCACATCTATTGGCACATAGTACTCCTATAGACATGTTTATTTGGTTTATTTATTATTCGAATACGTTACGGGCTATACAAGATCATGACAAAATATAGAAACATGTCGGTGACGCGAACCCATAAAGTGCTTAACGCGGCTAAAGAAGTTTTATCTTTAAAAAAATAGCACAATAAAACACTCCATCACACGAAATAATGGTTTAAGATACGATACGACGGATAAATTTTATTAGACAGTGGCATAAGCGTTCTGCCAATTTATATATATATTAAAGCGTCAATAGCCTAATGATTTAGGGTACGGTCTGCGAATCGTTAGGTCGTAGGTTCGAATCCATCATTCGATGTAAGCCATCCTCTAGTACAAGCTTAAGCTTAGTTGGAATGGTTAACAAGATTGTAAGTAATATTTATGAAAACAAAAATTGCTAGCTATCCTTTAAAAAAAAAAGAAATCATTCCACATTTATAATGTAATAACTGAGTGAAAATTTTGCAATTACTATCACTAACCTGTTAAGTTTGTTGTGTGTATTAATTTATTATGGAATTAGGCGAAGCAGGAAAGAACAGGTTAAAACAAAATGGAAATCTCCATCATCTCTGTTTATTATTATTAAATACAAGCAAGCTCCGGAAATAACAATGAAGATACAGTAGAATCACTTTAAGTCGAAAATACACCTCGAAACATTGTTCCGTTCTCTTCCCTTTGAAATCTTAACCATCTATAAGTCGAAATTAATACAAGTAAGTCCTTACAAATCATTTCGTTACAAATTTTCTCTGCATAACTCGAAAATAGAAATTATATCTTGACCTTTTGTTTCGTTACCAATCTGGTAAATTACTGTCATTAACAATTTCCCGACAATATACATGATTGCTACTTAGAATGAATACTTTACAAGTCGAATATTTACTTATAAATTGGAAAACTTTTCGTTCGACTTAACAAGTTCTACTGCATTACTTTACTTAATAAAGCTACAACAACCGAATCCATCAAAAAATGCATCAATCAAAATCAAGTAAAAATTAATTACGCACGCGTCGTTTCAAAACCTACATCATCAAAAGTTAACAATTACAGATTATATTCTACCCCTTAAGTACAAGTTAAACTAGCTCATCATTTCTTGAATCTCATTTAATGTCTTCCCTTTCGTCTCCGGCACTAAAAAGAAGGTAAATAGGAACGCCACGATGCAGGAACCTCCGAAAATCCAAAAGGTGACATCACCTCCGAGGACATCGACCATCGTGGTGAAACCGGCGGTCAGACCGAAACCGACCAACCAGGTCAAAGTGATAGCAAGGGCTGATCCGTTAGCCCTTACATTGGCACAGAACATCTCGCCAACGATAGCGTTCGGTATCGTTCCAAAACCTGGAACGAAAAGCTAAGTTGAAAACAAATGGAAATTGTTCTAGTTGTCTATTGTTATAAGAGCTTAGTCATTACTCGTTAATAAATATATTCTCCGTAGATGAATGAATGTAACTGACATACAGCCGACCAGCGGGTGAGCAAGTTGAAGTGGCAATGGGCAAGGCACATAACGTTTATAACAGATGGCCGATGGGGCAGAAAGGTTCTCGAATGGAGAGTACGATCAAGTAAGGTCACCAACCCTTATTAACCCTTCTATATATCCTCCTATTAATAAATATTAAGATTATGTTATTAACTTACCAGCTTCATATGAGAAGAAATATACAATCAACGCCACGAGTGGTAGCCATCCTATAGATTCAATAGCGGAACTCTGCACTCTATCTAAGTAGAAGTATAAGCCAAGTACAGCCTGAAAAAGAAAATATTTCAGAATGTAGCAAACATGAGCGTGAATATGTTCTAGAGTGAGAAGAATTGGACTCTGACAATTAGACTGATTCACAAGCTAAAAAATTACAACAATTGAAATTTCTATGCTACTAATCTATTTCAGAAGAAAAAATGGTAGACGTTGTATCGTCCTAAAGCCGACCAAAACTGTCGAATTAGTGAGGCCGGATGGGTTAGGAAACTCATAAGCAAGGATAGGTCGGAGAAGCGTATGATACCATATTTCTTATGATAGTAACTGACGTAGAAAACCAACATTGAGAGGAAATGAAACGAATTAGAACAAGCAATTTTATAAAATTAAAACTATTAAAAAGAAAGGTACATAACACATAAATCTGAAATATAATTGACAATCAATAATTATCAGTTATTGAAGTATTAGATAAAGAAATCCAAAATCACAGCCATGCAAAACTCATATTGTCATTAAGATAAGATAAAAGAAAAAATCTGATTGTTCAATAATTATTTATCTATAAGTGCATGATTGATACGCTACAATGTTTGTGCGATTTGACTTGTTTATTACTATCCAAGGCCAAGGGCTCCGAAGAAAATAAGCTTGAATCACAAATACTCCAATCGTCCTACTCTTCTAAATATAACATATCATGTCAACGAATAGAATTGGGCCACAATATTTGCCAGTTTTAATTCATTAGTGCGACTATAGTTTACCGATAGCGTACCGTTACCACGCCAGTCGTGTATGTGTTAGTATTTGACGTATTTGCTTAAAGTAATGATAATCGATATGACTGTAATAGATCTCTTTCATAAACGGCACTGGTAAATGGAGGATCCAGTGATCTGGACTGTTACATCCAAGTGACTCATCTTTTACAACCCACATTGTTTTCGGGCAATTATCTTATATTGGCTTAAAAGCTTTTATAACTTAACTGGATTAAGAGATAGGAGAGAGCCTGACACTGGCATAGAATAATTTTTAATAACGACATCTCCCTGACCCAAAATATTCGAAACATCTCATTCCCATGTAAACATATTATCATTACATTCCCAATACATTATTGAGAGAATAAGAAATGCTCACGCTCGTCACCTTAAGGCGTAGGTAGAGGTCACAGACTTTCGCTTAGTACAAATGTGACACAAATCCTTTGCTTAATTCACATCTATACATCTGGACATAATCGTCGGATAAATGTACTCCAGGACCCCGAGTCTGGGATTTGCCAGTGATATTTCATTATGAAACCGATGCAGTACAGTCCTATCAATTACTATTTTAGCATAATGTAATATTTTTGAAATAATTACTTATTTTTTACACCCACACACACACATTTTGCACAAATAATGTATGTACAAAAATTTATTATATACATATTATTTTTCATATACATTTTTCTTTTTCAAATTTTCGTTACACATCTCCCTGCAACACTGATAAATAATACAGTCTATTAAGGAGATATTGTACCTAACTCCGAGTTCATCTTAGGAACTAAATATTAAAAATATATGTGATTGAGTGTGTTGCTGCAGAGAATAGTGTGCGCGGGTGCGAGCGTGTATATGAGGATGAAAATGCGTGTATTAATTGCAAAGCATTTTCTTTTCATTTTTTTTGTGCCAAAGTTTTGCAACACAGAAAAATCTAGGATAATTTATTTTAGACTATGAAGAAATGCGTAAAATACTAACACCCATGCAGTTGGAGTGTCAGTGGTACGCCATCGATAAACTATAGTGGCACTGATAAACTATAGATTAAAGAAACTAGCAAACATCGACCACTATGAGGCCAATGTTCATTTTTTGTACTTGGATAAGCAGACTCGAAGCTCCGCTGAAAGAAAGATAAATAAAATATCCTTACCAGACTGACGGCGCAAGCAACCATAGATACCAACAGAAGTATCTTCCTTCCAGATCTTTCCACAAACGTTGGTGCAATAAGACTTGATACTAATCTGGTAACACCAATGATGATCGTGGCCAAATCTGGTCTTATAGATGATCCAGCTAATTCAAAAATTGTGGTAGCAAAGAATAATACAACGGCTACACCACTAGTTTGCTGTAAAGCACCCAGAGTAAAGGTTATAAATAGAGACATCCTATTAGATTTAATTGTAAATATTTCAATCCAATCATTGATTTTACTGGATGCGTCTCCTTTCTTTTGTGCAAACGTTTCTAGTACTCTGTCAAATTCACCAGACCTTCCCAACAAGTTAAGAGTTTTTGCTGCTTTTATTTCTTGTCCTGGAATAATAATGGAATAAAAGATTTCATTAATTTTTCGTATAGATTTGATGTCAATATTATTAGTAATATAGCAGTAAATCTATAATTAAATGAGGAATAATTATAAATTTTCCAATTTCTGTCCCTGTTGCTGCTTTTATTTCTTGTCT
The DNA here is from genome assembly GCA_029286785.1 of Meandrusa payeni. Lineage (NCBI taxonomy): Eukaryota > Metazoa > Arthropoda > Insecta > Lepidoptera > Papilionidae > Meandrusa > Meandrusa payeni. The sequence goes on from JAGSMX010000023.1 coordinate 7,480,070, forward strand.
TGGGATAATAATAGAATAAAAGATTTTATTAATTTTTCGTATAGATTTGATGTCAATATCATTAGTAATATAACAGTAAATCTATAATTAAATGAGGAATAATTATAAATTTTCCAATTTCTGTCCCTGTTGCTGCTTTTATTTCTTGTCCTGGGATAATAATGGAATAAAAGATTTTATTAATTTTTCGTATAGATTTGATGTCAATATCATTGTCAATATCACTAGTAATATAGCAGTAAATCTATAATTAAATGAGGAATAATTATAAATTTTCCAATTTCTGTCCCTGTTGCTGCTTTTATTTCTTGTCCTGGAATAATAATGTAATAAAAGATTTTATTAATTTTTCGTATAGATTTGATGTCAATATCATTAGTAATATAGCAGTAAATCTATAATTAAATGAGGAATAATTATAAATTTTCCTATTTCTGTCCCTATATCCATCTATATTTGGATCTATGTAGTTGTATATGTTTATTGTTACTCAAATAATTATGGTTATACTATTTATCTAACCATATGGTATGATTATTTCTGTATGCTTTTATTTATGTATATATTTATATTTATATATATATATATAATATATTTTTATTATTTGTCTTATTTTACTTTTTTTTTTAAGGATGCAACCGTGACTTTGTCTCCACACAAACTTTAGGTAGACTGGCAGAGTGAGAGAATGCCAGACGGCATTAAGTCCGTCTTTTTGTACACTTGTGCAAATAAAGATTAAATAAAAGAATAGTAATATTATTGCATTATTGACAGGTAACCTAAAGATACACGAGAATACGTTATAAAAATAACGTAGACGTTAACTGAAAAACGAGAAACATAATCTAAAAATAAAATTTTATCACAATGGTTAGAGCTATTTTTGACTAGAAGAAATAACTAAAAATAAATAAAAAAAAATTTCTTCCAACAGTAATTTAAGAACAGATTGCCAATGCATAGAATTGTATTTAGTTTTAAAAAATGTGAGTGTAACTTTAAAAAAGTGTGTATTGGTTTAAAAAGTTAATGAGAGATTTTTGTCGACATTAAACTACATTGTATAGTTTGGTGATGTACTTTTATGACAAGGTTGTTGATACTTTGACACTAAATTAAAATAAAGTAAATACAGAAAACGTAATTATAAAAAAAATCCTTTATAACTAACATCAAAATCTGCTAGAGTAAAAGAAATATAAAATAAATAAGTTCTAACGACTTTTAACCCTAACGGGATAGGCAGTACACCATACAAATTTTTAACAAGTGATTATTTGTACTTAAAAAACCGAGAAAACCCCAATTCACTGATACAAGTTGACTATGACTCGAACCAGCGACCATTAGATCGTAAGTCAAACTAAATAAATAAAAAAATATATAATTATATTTAAATAACGAGCCGCTTACCGGCTTATCACGTTTTCGTTAATTAAAAAAATTTACGTCATAATAATTTTGTGTTAATTCGGATTTATTATTATTTTAAAGGATTATGCAAAATTCAATGAGTAAACCGGATTAAACTGTCTTTAAGAGTTCAAATTTGGTTTCAAATTGTCTTAGCACTATGTAATTTTCCACCGATTTCATTTTTTTTATTTCATTACCTCAGAACTTTCGAATGGGTGAACCGATTTTGATGATTCGTTTTTATTTAAAAGTTGGTCCCATTTCAATTTGGTCCTTGGTTCTAACAATGGCATAAAATTTAATATCATCTAAGTCTTAAATTTACGAATATTACCCTAACCGATTTCGATGATTATTTTTTTCATTCAAGGGTAGTTTGATGAGAGTTTGTTTAGGTTCTGATTAATTCTATTTCGTAATATTCCTACGATAATTTGAAAATACAAAGAGGACGTCAGCGCGTAATAGTCTTTTTCACGTTTGATTCCATTTAAGTCGGTTTTTGATTTTACTCGTAAGTAAAGTATATTTACCAAAAATACAGAACCAGTCGTAATTCATACTAATACCTCCCGGTGTATGTGTTGAAATACAGTTGCCACATTGATTAAAAATGAAAACCAAGAAATTAAAGCTTACCTTTCATAGCGTAATACACAGGTGATTCCGGAACGAAGAACAAACCGATTACATGTGCCACGCTAATGGCTAGAGCTATGTACCCAGTAGCCACGTAAGACACGTACGGTACAACAGAGTACACCAGCAGTGTACCAGTTATCCCAACTATACCAGTTGAAGTGAGCAATATGCCTCTTATGTGGGTGGATCTAGAAAATAAAAGATAATTTTAATAAAATAATTTTTGTTAATTTATTTCTTAATGACCGAGCTTTACTCGGCTTCTTTAAATCGTGTTTTTTTTTTTATTTATATTGTATACTAGAATTTTCTAAAAATTAATTCTAGCTAGATCGATTTATCACCCTCGAAACTCCCTACATGCTAAATTTCATGACAGTCTTTGGAGCCGTTTCCATGATTCAGATTATACTCGTAAAATAATTGCTCGTTAAAAGATATCAGATATGCATTATCTTTTTTCACGGTATAAAAAGTTTTGTTTTTTATTTTTGTAAACTGAATATTTTAGTGTATGGAGTATACCGATTACCAGACCTCAACAGAAACGGGAAGGCATTGGCTTTACAGCTAACTAAGCTAAGCATTGTGTTAGCTGTGAAGCCAATGCTCGTCATGATCATCATGACTTTTTTGCTGAGCTGATACCAATTTATCGTATTTATTATAAGTATGGTTTCTTTACAATGTTTTCTTTCACCGCCGCGCCCGGCATTTAAAATTTCAACAAACAAATTCATTGGTGCCGGCACAAGCATCGAATTGCCGGTTGCTGGCTGTAATTTGGAACTTTAGGCGACCAATCGGACACTGAGCTACCACGGCCCAATAGTAAATATTACTTTCAATATCAGCCCTGTAGTTCTGGGCTCGTAGAATAAAGCTACGGTGCCTGTCGTAGAAGGAGACAAAAAGGGGCCTCGGGATCACGGGGCGACAAGGATGGGGGCCTTTTTCGTCCGCTAAAGTGGACCCGGGAAGAAGGCGACATCGGCTCCCCCGTGACGTGCTCTTAGAGCATAGTGCAGAGGGGCTCCGGTACGTTCCACTGGAGATGTCGGAGCCCCTCAACATACACCGAGGAAGGGCCACCGGGTGTTTTAGTGGAAAAGAACCCCACATAACCTCGCCTCCCCCGCAGAAGGCGGGATGTCTTGTTGAAGATCGCACCCTCCCCCCACCTCCAATCTAACAAAAAAAAAACTTTAAATATAGTCTGTGCACTTTAAAAGCTACTTTTCAATCCGGTGAAGTTGTAAAAGACTTAGATTTTATAATTACTGAAGTTGAAAATGCATTTAAATCAGTTTCGGAATTCTGTATCAATGACGCACGGTATGCTAACAGATATAATGGAGTGGCAACCGAAACATTCACAACTACGATAAATACAAAATCAAGATCCGATAAACGTAAGATCGTTCTCTGCGATATTAACATAAATTTAGATTACAATGAAGTTATCTAAAGTGTTGTTTGACTTGCTTATTAATTCACTAGCCATTGCACTCGGTTTCGCGTCGTAGCCAATAATTTATATCAAGATATGGATTTCAAACTAATTAGTATTTAGACATTATTTTACAATGATTTTTTCATGACGAACCACACAGAGAAGCTGGCCTTGACTGCTTCACCGGAATATAGAGGTGGCATAGCTCTTAGCCTGAACCTCTTTTGCTCGTAACTCGACACAAGAGTCCTCCCGGTGAGGGGTAACCTCGGCTTACTTACTATGTTACGCGTAAGCATTCCAATCCGAGGGAGAGGGCCGAACCACGACTCGGTCGGTTGCTATTTCACGGGTAATCTAAAGGACATTCAAAAGCTAAACTAACTTCGAATGCCACTTCGGGAAGCGTTGGTGCTGGGAGAAAAAGTGGGCGAAGAAATGACCTGCCCATTAAATAGCGGAAACACGCGAGGATTATTCGTAACCTCGGACGCGGTCGCGAATGGACGTTTTGTGATTTGTGAAGATCTAGCCTGAGCAATGGTAATCACGTCGTCCGGATCGTCAAGAACGTGTTTGGACCTCCGGGCAACGCGACGGAATTTAAAATAGCTTTACAATGAAGTTTTGTTTGTGATTTGAAGCTATGACTGACCAGATTTTGCATTTCAAACTAAAAATGGAACTATGAATAAGTATAAATCGATATTAAACAAGTATATTTTTGAACAAAATAAACTGACTTCAAATTGAATCATACGTTAAAGGTGTTTCTGTTGTGCGAGCGTGTGTGTGTTTGTGATTGCGTATATGTTTTGTATTGGCGTGTGTTTGTAAATATGTGTTATTTGTTAGGTTACGTTATCTATGTGAATGCCTTCGTTATTTTGGAGCGTAAGGGTGATTGGATTTAAAAAACCGACGAACTATTGAGCATGCCAATCCATACTGATTCTTGCAGAGTGTGTGTTTTTATTGAGATTTCGTGATTTTAAAGCTAGACTAAGCGTTTTTGGTATGACACAAGTAGATTTAATGATCCTGATGCCGCATCTGCTTGATTATTATAATTATTATAAATTAGAACTATAACTTACGCGATTTCTCCAACATACACCAGGTTACACACCGTGGTGATACCCATTCCAAGACCGCTCATCACCCTCAACACCATCACCATTGTGATGTTCTTCGTGGTTATCACCAATATATAGGAGAGGATGTTCAAACATCCGCCTATCAGCAAACATGGCTTCCTTCCAATTAGATTTGACAATATACCAGTCACGTAAGGACCTAAAAGAAATTAACATTTAAAATCCAATCACACTCGCAAACGCAAACATACACGCCCAGTATACATAATAAAAGTTAAAGTTACTATATATATATATATATATGTCCCACTGTTGGGCACAGACGTTCTCTATAAAGAGTGTATATTACATTATCTATCCAATTAAAAAAATGTGTCTGTCTCTAATATTAAATTAACCACTTTTTACTAAAAAATGCTTGAGCTATCACGGACTAAAACCACTCTTCCACCACAACATGAATACTCCCGCCTTATCATTGAAATATTAGTATTTTTGTCTCTTCCTTAGTCATTGTTGGTCTTATGTCTTTATTTTATTCTATATTTTGTCTTCCTCTTACTGCTCCATAATTCTTTCCATAACGTTTCTTATTACTATCCAGCTCTCCTCCAGGCTTTTTACTTCATGCATATGCATAAATACATGCATAAATGTAAATATGGTACATATACCAAAATATTTTTTTTTACAATTTTTGTCTGCCTATTTGTTCCTACTAATCTCTGGAATGGCTGGTGCGATTTTGACGAGCAGCGTTTAACTTGCAGCTGATGTAATAAGGAATAACTGGAATAACTAAGCTACTTTTATTTTAAAATAATATTTAAAATTTAAACGTGCCCCGGTAGCTCATTGTCTGGGCGGGCGCCTCTAGTTGCGTAGTACGCTAGCAAGAGCTCGTTTCCAGATGCCAGCACCAATTGCTGTTGCTATTTTATGTACTGATTTATCACGAGCTCGTCGGTGAAAGAGAACAACGCAAGGAAACCTACATGTCCTAGAAATTTATGAGACATGTGAAGTCTGCCAAACCGCACTAGGGCCGCGTGGTGGACTATGTCCTTATACTTTCTTTACAGAGAAGGCATGTGCCCAGCAGTGGGATATATATAGGCTGTAACTTTAACACCATGGGGTGCAGCTAGTTTAGCTATAAAATTGTAGGTATGCTAAAATGTCCCATTTCTATAGTACTAGGACCTTGAACATTTATTGGCGTGTACAACACTTTTCATTGCCAATGAACTTGATAAAACAAAACGATTATTATCAGCTGAAGAATTGGCCTTTAGGTAAAAGCCCCGTATCGCCCTGTTATCGTTCAAAAATTAATTTATCAACTGCATCCTCATTAGGTTAATATGAAATTCATTATCATATTTGTCCTGCTATAAGGCATAGATGATATAATATTTTATTGTGAACACTGATTGGCCTGAAGGCAACAGTTTCAAGGGACCATTGGCCGGACTATTAAAGGATTCCAAGTTGGGTACCTCTGCTAAAGGTTGTTACTATAGGCGATACGATTGTATGTTTTATCGTATTACTAGAAATTCCAACACATGTTTCCTAACGATGTTTTCTTTCAGCGCGTGGTAAATAAACACTTAAAGTTGCAGCAAACAATTTTATTGAAAACTCGGATTGACAGGCATGTGAAGTCTGCCAATCCGCATTATTGTCGCGTGGTGCAATTTGATTGTATACTCTCTTTATAGAGACCTGTGCCCAGCAGTCAACATGATTCAGATTTTATTGATAATTATAATTAATTAGAAGTTGATTTTTACAAAATAAATTAGATAATTGAATTCCAAAAAAACGAATCATCAAAGAAATAAAATGCTATTAATTTGTAATTCGATTCATCAATTCCTCCACAGCATTAAATGCCCTCTCAACCAGCCATGAGTTCAACTTCAACAAAGGTGAGCTGGAAGCTTCAGTTATGTGCTTGGGACATCAAAATTTGAAGAAGTTCAGATATGTGATTGTAGATCGCGGGGGCTAACGTGTATTATCTTGTCCGATTTCGCGAGATGACGAGTTGAGAACAAGGGCTTATTTTTTAGCTCCGTGGGAATTCACTTTGTATGAACCGCCCAATTCGTTGCGAGTTTTAAAATCTGTGAGTGTATGCTTCGCGACATCTTGGCGATAGCGCGTTTCTGTATATACATACAGGCTATAACTAAATTCTAGAAAGACAGCTAACGTTGATACCTCGTTAGGAAGCGTTAGCGCTGCGAGAAAACGCCGAAAAAACCGCTTCATACATTCATTACGAAATGATTTAACTAAAAAGTAATAGTTTGATAATTAAAACAAATTCTATTTGTCACAATTAATCCATTATTTTGACAAACCCTTATCGACTTTGGCTAAATAACTTAGGCAATGAAAGATGACACACTAACCGATCATGGCTCCAATATAAAGAAGTGATCCTATCCATGACGCTTGTAGATCTGTGATTGGCTCGGGAAGAGGACTCGTCGTATTGTCCTGTAGCTTGGGAATTATAGGAGCTGACCACCCCACGCTGTAGCCGACTACGATTTGACCGATGTTAACTGAAAACAAAAGATAAGTTATATTTAGACATACTATTAATAATATCATAGAGCTGGCGCAACGAATTCTGCCATTGCACTGATGAATTGAAGAACCATGACCTCGCAGAACCCCGACGGGAAGTGGAGGTAATTCTTTTATAGGAAAAGGGGCAAACGAGCTTACGGCTCATCTTTAGCGATCACCGTCGCCCATGAACATCCACAGCACCAGAGAAGCTGCAGGTGCGTTGCCAGCCTTTGAGCAAGGAGTAGGCTCATTTCTTGAAGGTCCCCAAATCGTACAAATTCGGTAACACCGCTGGCGACAATTGGTTCCGCAGGTTGATTGTATATGGAAGAAAGTTACGCGAAACACGTACTCGTATGGTCGTAAAACGCCAACTATCAAGATGGTGTCGATGGAATTTGGACTTTTGCTGTCATGTACTGTAATGGAAATCGATAGGATGATTCCTAAATATAGAACACCGCCCTACTGCGAAAGAGAATGCAAAATGCCCCGACATCTCTTCAAAGTCTTAGTAAAGTGGAACGGTCAAATGGAAGAAATTGGGAAGCTCCGGGCCAGTAAATCTAAAAAAAGTCATTAAACGTAAGCTTATACAAGCATACTAAGATTCGAACACCCGACCTTAAGATGATAAAGTAGAATACTTAGCCCATAGCAATAACAGATGTGTCTATAAATATTAAATTGACAAAGTGGTACGTTGCATATGTTATTGTCACTTACACATAATTAACTTAAATATTGATTCAAGTGTTCGCCAATTTGATCTTTTGTAATTGAAATTAAGTTACGGTATATTTACTGATAGCACATTGACATTAATCAACTGAATTCAATTGATCTCTTGGTTAAAACTATTCAAAAGACAGGTTTTGGTTAGGTTAAATTACTCCGGTAAGTTATCTAGTTATTAGTAAGGAAATTATCCCCGGAACGTGCTCTCCGCACAGTGCAGAGGGACTCCGGTGCGTTTCACTGGAGATCCCGGAGCCCCTCACCATGCACCGAGGAAGGGCCAATGGTTTTAGTGGGTAGGAATCCCATATAACCGCGCCTTCCTACAAAAAAAGGGGGAATCTTGTTGAAGATTTCCCTCCCGTCAAGAAAACAAAATTATTCTTAGGTTATCGTAAGAAATAATCGTTAGTAATACATAAAATATTAATACATTTATACATAAAAGCCTATTGCATTTATACATAAATTCCTTCTAAAAATCTTGGAACGAGTTATAAAGTTATTAAAAATTTTCAAAAAAACTTCAAGAAAAAAATATTTTGAAAGATTAAGGCACATTTGGAAGACGTTTCTATGTACGAAATTAGTAAATAGCGGCTAAAATGACAGTGGTAGTCAACTGAACTAGCAGGTCAACAAAACTAGCAAAAATTGACAATTACGATGTCACTGAACGTCCATTTTGACACAATTGGCTTAGAAAATTTACGAGTAAAAACAGAAATCGAATAAGAATTATATTTTAACGCAGCTAGATTAATCAGAACCTAACCAAACTCTCATCAAACTACTCTTCATCCTTTCCAATATAAAAATAATCATCGAAATAGGTGTGGCGTGATATTAAGTTATTCGTCAATTTGCCGCGCGCTTAATGCAAATTTAAGACTTAAACAGTCTTATAAATAAAAATGAGTTATAACATATTTATTCCACCCTTAAACTAAGTTGAGTTAAACCAGGAATAAATTAAGAATAAGCTAAGAATAGTTTACCACAAATAAATCCAGAATAACTATGGTTTATCTATTCCCCCTTTACGTCAAAATGCACGAGTTGGCAACAGCGCAATCAAAGGGAAACCATACTAAAAAAATAATTGCAGTCTATGTAGTAGTGAAGTCATGTATCTGTCAATGTGTGGCGGTTATAAAAATATTCTATACTCTATATATAGATAGAAGATAATCCACTTCCACGCTTGTCCATAGTAAGAGACCTTTCAAATAAATTGTCTAGAAATATTATACCACTTTTAGAAAACCGATAATTTAATCGAAACTAATCATCGACATATGAATCAAAAGGGTTTTCCCATCTTTTAAATATTTTTACTTTTTTTGGAGTTTGAATGATATTTATTAAGTCATTTACTGTTTCTACTTCCTCCATTGCCCTTAATTCCATAATAAGTTAATTTAAATGAGCGAACACAAACACAAATCGTGGTATTTAAAAATGTTATACTGGACTTAAACAAGGGTGTACGTCGTTATAACTTCTGAATAACGATTGTATCAACAAAACGTCAACGTTATACCAGGTATAACATATTCTTGGTTCATTAGTACAAATTTTGCTTATTCTTAATTTATTCCTAAGTTTATCTTTATACCACGTTTATTTGTAAGGCTGATATAGTTCACTCATTGATGCCATTGACAGAACTGGACCTGGATTAAATGAGACTACACTCAAAACACTAATTTTCAAATTAAAAAAAGAATGATCAAAATCGGTTCACTCAGACGGAAGTCATGAGGTAACACATAATAAAAATATACAAACGAATTGAGAGTCCCTTCTTTTTTTATACATAGGTCGCGTTTGGCTTCTATCTCGCTTCATGGAAGGTAAAGATGAAGCCTAGTACACGTGAACCTATAAGGTGTCTGTTCACATTGGACTTAAAGGTGTCCAGGTTGTACCCGTATGGAAAGACTGATCGCGGCAGAGAGTTCCATTCCTTCGCTGTCCGCTTATGGAAGGTGGAGGCAAACCGCTTCGTGCGTATTGATGAGATGTCTACCACGTAAGGGCTGCTCGCCACGCCTAGTCGTTCGGTGATGGAAAGGGGATTTTGTTGTCAAATCGACACTGAACGTTCATTTGACACAATTGGTTTAGCAAATCTAAATGTCTTGTAGTTGACAAAAATATGGAGGTTCCGTTATATACATAAAAGCTAATAAAAAGGACTTGAACACTTACTGCAGGCCACTATTAATAATTGAAACTTAATAGACGTGTCCATTATCGCGGGTAACCTTTGTATTTTGTCGTATTCGTAGTCCGGACGTTCCATTTAGTGTATAATTGTATTATGGCTGAATAAAATATTACATTATTTTATTGTTATTCAGTAAATGTACAACGCGTATGGAGAACAAATGTGATCTAAACGATTTATCGAAATTATGATCTGTGAAAGATTTCATTTACCTATATCTCTTACTACTTAATTCAATTGTATTGTCGATAAGTAACTACGATTAAAATTGAGTAATTGTCGATTAATTTGATATAGATAATGGGCATGTTAGTTACGTGGCTGCACAACTTGATCTTTGACAATGCACTGGCATAGAATAGAAAAGAACAGACATGTATTCTAGTGATTTTTTTGAGCGACTTCAAAAAGGAGGTTCTCAATCTGTCTGTATTTTTTTTTATGTTTGTTACATTACAACTTTCGACCGAGTGAACCCGATTTGGATGATTCTGTTTTCAATTGAACGCTGATGCTAATTTGGTCCAATTTTGACAATGACTAAAAACCATATGTCTTAAATTTGTGTTAAGTATGTACGCGAAAAATGGGCGAATAACTCAATACAACGCCAACCATATTAGATGATTCATTTTTTATTGGAAAGGATGTAGACCTAGGTAGATTGGTGAAAGTTAGGTTAGATTCTGCTTAATCAGCCCTGTAGTTCTGGGCTCTCAAAAATAAGACTACGGTATCCCCTGCCTTTCGTAGAAGGCGACTAAAAGGGACCTCGGGTTCACTGGGCGACAAGGGTGGGGGCCTGAGTCGTCCACCAAGGTGGACCCGGGAAGAAGGTGACATCGGCTGGCCCGTGTCGCCTTGCACTGCGAGGGCACAGGGGGGGAGGGAGTAACCTCCCCTCCCCCGGGATGTGCTCTCCTTGAGCACAGTGCAGAGGGGCTCCGGTGCGTTCCACGTTGAGATCCCGGAGCCCCTCGTCATGCCCCGAGGAAAGGGCCACTGGGGAGGTTTTAGTGAGTAAGAACCCCACATAACCGCCGCCTTCCCCCCAGAAGGTATCTTTCTGAAGATTTCCTCCCCGTCAGCAAAAAAAAAAGGTTCTGCTTAATATTGCCACGATAATTCGGAAAAACAAAGAGGACGTCCGCGCCTAGAAACGTTTACTACGTTTTTACTTGTAAATATATCTGTAATATTAAGAATTTAAATACTATATACAACTCTAATTTCATATGTTAGACCTAACAGTGTAAATAACACGATTGAAGCGAAGAGAGAAGGAAAATTTGGACGCGTACTGCTCTCTCTCTTTCTGTCTTCACTAACTTACATCTCTCTGTCAACTACGATTCACCTCGCACGATCACATAGTTCGTAATACAGTCATCAGATCAGCAGTCTCCATATTTGGGATTTGCTTTCTACCAAATCAATTGGTTACTGTCGCAACCAGATGCCAGATAATACTATCGATACTGATTAATTGATAGATAGAAGAAATCAGATAAAACACATTTCATGTACGCATCGATTTTGAAAACGATTTTACCAAATTATGATGATTTTGTTAAGATTAAAACAACGCATTGTCTAGACAAAACTGTCTCGTATATTAATCGACGCTAAAAAAGTGGGCATTTCTACTTTATTGGTATGAGCTATAAAGATACAATTTTTAGCGTATTAGGTAGATAGGGAAGGAATCAAAAAACGATCTCCAATCCAATCTACGCTGAGAAGAAAAAAATTGGAAACGCCTTAACGTCGTGACGCATTAAATGGTGCATAGAGACGCTCTGTTTTACACCCAAAGTGTCATAGTTATATTATTAAGTTTTAGTTTTCTCCTCCAACTTAGTTCACGTTTACCCCTCACCGGGGGGACCCTTGTGTCGAGTTACCACCTAGAGGTTCAGGCTAAGCGATCTAAGAGCTGTGCCACCTCTCAAATCCGGTGAAACAGTAAAGGCCAGCTTCTCTGTGCCAACTGTGTTAGTTCGTCAAAAAGAAAATAGTTCACGTTAAGGTACAAAACTACCGAAGAACTTTAACGAGCAAAGAAAATTTTATATATTCTTCGATTGTCACAACATTGGACGTTTGAGTTCTTCGAAACCCAGGTTAATGCATGCAAGATCATCATTTCATTCGTACAACATCCATTGCTGGACGGACGCCTCCCCAATGATTTCCAAAAGGTCTGAGAATGCGGTTGGCAATTTAACACATTTTCCACAATTTAAATACGTCTATGACTGCCGGTCACAATAAACAAAAAAGTTACTCAACCTAATTTTGACTATTTTTTTTATGACACAGATTGGGCAGAGAAGCTAGCCTTGACTGCTTCACCGGAGAGGTGGCATAGCTCTTAGGTCGCTTAACCTGAACCTCTATCGCAAGTAACTCGACACAAGGGGCCCCACAGTGAGGGGGTAATCTCGGCTTGAGCCCGTAGTTATTTTATTGATAAAATCTAAATAGGACAATTTAAGCTAAACTAACTTATATGTCACTTCGGGAAGCGATGGCGCTGGGGAAGAAGTGGCCGAAGAAACTCCAGCATCGCTCCTAATCCTATCCAGAGGGTGGGTACTAGTCGCTACAGTTACACCGGGCTTTAAGAGTTGGCAGAGCTCACGCTTAACCTGAACCTCTATTGGGATTACCACTTCGGTCTCGGCTTGGGCTGTTACTCTAATCGTATATATAAGTATTCCGATCCGAGTTTTCCGAGAGAACCGAGCTACTCTTTAGACGGTTTCCCGGAGAAGGGAATTCAAGCAAGTAAAAAAAATATATTCTTCAGCAACCGCTGAAATATCTTTGGACTCACCAGGTAACGTCTTTCCATAGAGCTCTTCGATTTACTGATGCGACGAAATCACCGTGCATACTGTTTCTTTTTAGAACAGGCGATAAGAACTGCATAATTATGTAAGTACATATCGAAATAATTGCATATTACATGCATCCGTCGTGTGGAATCATCACGAAGGGTACGCGTGCTCAGTGATTTTCATCGGACGATAACGTTACAGATAGAATCTACGAAATAATTAGCTATTATAGATCACGCGTTCATTAAGTGGACACGAGATGTTAATTAAAACTGAGCGTCGACATTTTTGAACACGCCCTCGTGACTTGGAGAGTAAGCTAGTGAATGAGTTACGAAATTTGTGACAGTGCAAGGCGAAGAGGAGATATAATTAGGTTAGGTTTCCATATCTAAAGACACTGCAGACGTATTGTTCTGCATCAAGAGACAGCAGTGCGCGCACATTTTCAGTCTCTTTCGAACAATCGTATATATATTATATTTTCTGTATACATTATGCTTATACGAATATACGAGTAGATGAAGTTACAGAAGTTTTTCGTTTCATTTCGTCGAAGTCGTTTTTTTTTGCTTAAGCGGTTTTGGTTTCAATTAGGACCCTTCAATTCGAATTTTGTCGGTATAGGACCTTGGTTTCCGAAGATTTACTAGGATGTTTTTTTGACGAACTACACAGATTGGCCAGAGGAGCTGGCCTTGACTGCTTCACCGGATTGAGAGGTGGCATAGCTCTTAGGTCGCTTAGCCTGAACCTCTATCGCTAGTAACTCGACACAAGGGTCCCCCCGGTGAGGGGTAACCTCGGCTTGGACGGTTGATTTACTAGGAAATTCCTAAAAATTGTATGGAGATTGCTTATTGATTGAAATATTGGTAGGTTTATGATAATCCAAGGCTAGTTAAACTGCCATAGAGAACGAGCAATTTTGCAGAAGTATGCCACCTCTCAGAAACCCGATAAATCGGTATATGACCTTGGTTTCCGAAGATTTACTAGGAAATTCCTATAAATTGTATAGAAGATTGCTTATTGATTGAGATATTAGTAGTTTTATGATAATCCAAAACTAGTTAAACTGCCATAGAGAACGAGCAATGTTGCAGAAGTATGTAACCTCTCAGAAACCCGATAAACCTGTAGAGTCATTCCGAAAAAATGATGGAAAAATAACAGAGGTGCAACTAATATAGCTATAATACATCTGTTATAAAAGATATATATGAAATAAGAATATAATGAATCGGTAATAGAGTTAAACAATTGATTGTATTTGAAATCATACATTCATAAGTAAATGACACTGATGGCTCGAGCGATCTCTGGGGGTGATCGGGCGTCCCCGCAGTCTCCGTGTCAAGTCCCCTTTGGCTCAGAGTATCTGAATATGTTGTTGTGTTAAATTTACACAGTCTCGTTCAACTTCCTTCCTCCATTCCATTCACTCTCTACGTTAGTAGATTATTATATAATTTAAAGTTATTAAAATTTCCATTATTACTTAAAACTTAACACAAACTAGGTGAGGCCGGTGGGAGCGAATTAACACGGCTCACGTATTTCTAATACGTCATACGCCTATAACTAATTGTATGGAATAAAACTTGAATCGTAGTTTGATTGCCAATCAGAGTTATACAATATGAAACGGCTGGATAGGACGTGCTTATTCTGAATTTTAATTTTTAAATATAACGATTAACTTTTCAAGTCTCTATACGTACGTCGTTTATTTAATACATCGACACGTGTAAGAGTGATTACAGTGGTAAAAAGTCGTAGTTCCTGCAGAGGTAGCATAATTGACAATGGTTAAAAAACTTTGGCCGAAAATAATTCAACATCATGTGCGGTAATGACAGACAGACATAGAAACTCTTTGAAGGTATTTCGTATTGCTTCACGGGAGTTGATATTTTTCCCGCTAAAAAGTATTCCAAATGTTGGAATAAATAATAGACGGTGGGTGCAAGGTCTGGTGATTACGGTGGATGAGAGAGAGCTTCCAACCTTATCTCTTGCAGCTCTTGCAGAGACTGTCTTTGTGCAGTTGTTTATTAATTTGAACTTAGAATTTACACCCAATGAATACTTTTCTTTCGTTTGAAATGGGCAACGGTAATTTCATAGGTTCATCAAAAGACCTAATCAAAATAGGCTTAATGTTTCTCTGATTTGCGCACATTGGCAATATTCGGAAGCTCTCCTAAAATACAGGATTTCCAGTTTTTTTTTTTCAATAAAGGGCAACCACAGACTTGTGTCCGTGCTTTTCTAATGTATTTTATTTGTTTACTTTGATTTGTTATAAAGAGTGCTACTTCTACAGTTACTACAGTGCTTTCATGTTATTTATTTTTTTATGCCTGATTTTTGAAGGTGGTATTAGAGAATGCTGTGGTTCACGCGACGTAGACGCCCCGTTTCATTATTAGTAGACTTCCGCGACCACTGCGACCCTGTTTCTCATGGCCATTATTAAATTGTATTTTATTACTTTTTTTTCTTTTGATGCGGCCGTTGCCCGTCACCAGTCCTCCTGTGGCGGATTTCCTAAGAGACAGGACTTCAATTTTATTCCATTTTAAAATCGCAAGCAATAAATCAGAATAAGTCCGTTAATAATCAAATGCGAGACAGCCGAATGTCCAATTTCACGGGAAGCTTAGCACAGATAGATATAGGTTAAAACACGGACACCTTCGCTGGCAATCCATAAGGCAGACTACATACACGAGTCTATTAAAATTTACACACCTCCCCTATGCACGGTCACTTTGATGGTAATTAGGCATAAAAAGATGAAAGTTCACTGAGTAATTAAGCTGCTTAATACAGAACACATGTGGCTAAGTCTACCCAACATGAATACCCAGTAGAACAACTAACTCACATAACAAACAAGAATATTATGGTGTTATCATAAGTAAGCAAAATACAAACTCCACAATGCAACTTAGGCTACCAAGATACAAGCGTCTGCTTAGTTTGGGAGTCACTGATTACGAATAATATGTGCTACAATGGTTACATGGATGTCCGTTTAATTTGTGTAATGTATATAATTGTAACCAAATCTGTGGTTAATAAATAAATAATCTATTCTATTTACGAGTAAAGACAAAAACCAATTTCTAATAAAAATTATCAGGCATAACAATCATCTGGTAAATATAGAATGAATATTCACGTTCTTTCTCGCGAAACAGCTGATGGTACGTTCCTTGACGGCCGGTTCCAAACGGCCTTGACGTTTTACCGTTAATGACGGATTCAAGCTCTTTCATTTCAGTCTATCAATCATCACCATCATTATCGTTTTGTATCATCAGATAGACTTCCCCCAACGATTTCCATAAGGACCGTTAAATCAATATCAAATGATGATAACATAAACAGTACATAACATGTAACATAACAGTTTAAAATTCCAATAGCATTGAAAAATAATAAAAATTAAGTCAAATCCTTTTAACCCTAGCAGGGTAGACAGAGACAGCTTTAGCTGTTAGTTCGCTGTATCGCTACATATACGAGAAAGACTGGTACCGGTAGTGATAGTTCGCGAGGATTTTGGGATAGCGATTTTGACGAACTCCCGAAACGAACTAGCCTAGAAGGTTGTGGTTGCGTTCCTTACGAAGATCCCACGACCATAGCAACAGCGACCACCATGATTTTAGTCGGTGCGAGTCCGCGAGGGCAAATGTACTCGTATATGCGACATCCTGAAAAGTACACAGGAAAAGCTACCTCTGTCCCTACTGTTAGGGTTAAAAAAACGTGAAAGTATTTTGATTATTAACATTTTTTGTCTACTCACTACTATTTTGGTTATTCACAAATAATTTCCTTACCAAGTAACACGTACAAATACATTATACTGAGATTATAATTTTATAACTATAACCTTAAACAAATTAACTCAAACGAAACTAAACAAACAAAAATAGACTATGTATGTCAAAGCAGTCCCGAAGTCAACTGGCTCAAAAATCTTCTCCCTGACACAGTTTCCAAAGGTATAAATTTCATTGCCTTTGTTATCTTAAACCTTTACCTTCCTATTGTTTAATAAAGAAATGTAAATAATAAAAATATTTCATTTTCCTTTCTTGCAAACCTAAGCGTTAATTCTTAGGATAATGAGACAAAAACTATACCTGGATTGTTTTAAGAAACCCGTTTAAAAAGGCCAATACACAATCATTGTAAAACAATACGAGAAGGCAATGGACTTTTACACTGGACAAAGACAATAATATAATTACAGATAAACATTTCCCTAAGCTTTTGCTATGACGACAACAAAGAAATTCGTGTAAATACATAAGTCAGACTTGCACCAACTAAAGTCCTTAAGATGTTCTAGAATCGTCGTATGCTGGCAAAGCTAACTCTTTCGCCTTTGGAAGACTCTGTTCCGGAAATCACAACACGGGGAGTGTTGATACTAGCAAGACCGAGGCACGGCGCGCTAGTAGGTTCAAATTCCCCTATTCTAGGAGATTTTGAACTCATAGGCCCCCCTCTCGACCTCCGTCTCAATCGAGACCGAGAGGTCGAGAGGGCGTAGAAGATAGATTCGTCGCGGCTGACGCTTGAGGGATTAGCCCCGACGTAAAAATAGTTATTCCTAAAAAATCCGTTCCAAAACGGTACCCAAGACCAGAGGAGCAGTTGCCCCCTGCGCTGATAACCCGGGTAATGGGATAACACCCCGAGGCCCGTACCTGCGAGGTTCCCGTGAACCTTGTAGATGACTCGACTGACTGACGTCGCGCCAACAAGAGGCTCCGTTACCACGCGAGGGCCAGCTGTTTCCAAAGAGCCCCAAGGGCTAAGGAACAAGCACATCAATTGACTAACTAAGATAACCCACAAATAGGATTGATAAAATCAGCTAGAAGGTATTCTAAACGAGAGAGCATAAACAAAATAATTTATGGATTAAAAAAATATTATTTAGACATTTATTGTAAAGATATATTTACATTTTTGATTTTATTTTAAGAAATATTGTAATCTTTCCAGACAATATATATTGTAATAGTTGAAAATAAGGTCATAGCTATACGTAGAGGAATAATAATAAACGATTTCATCCAATTATTTACTTTCATAGGATGTGTAGAACAGAAATGACTTAAAATATATTTAGAGTGTGAACATTCATCAAATAGTTTGACGGTACAAGGAACTGCTACAGAAATCATTTTTTGCGATTCGGATTACCGGGGCAGTGGCACGGCTTCGGGCAGTTTTGCTTCTTGGTTGGTTGGGTTGTCGGGGACCCTTTCTTTTCTTTTTTCAAATTCAGTGAGTCCGGTTCGCTCACCACTTGCTTCATCTTATTCATCAAATGATTTATTTGGTTCGCCAATTGACCAACAGTTCTGCACATTTGCTGCAGCGTTCCCAGGGATGATAAATCTGCGCGGGGATTTTTTAGAGCATCGCCCGATGGGACGTCCCTCATGGTACTCGGAGAGGGACCCACACTGGCCCCTGAAGTTGAACATTTAGGAATCGTTGCCTTGCTAGCCTGCAATTGGTTGCTCGGCAACTGGGGAAAGCTATTTCTCTTGCAATCTGTACCGCATTTGGTTAATATCTTAGATGTTTGGTTTATTTTGTCCGGTTTGTTTGAGGGGCATTCTTTTTTGTCACATTTGGCGGGACGGTTGGCCGGACACTTTATGTTGGTGCAACTGAAAGGTGTGTCCGTTCGATATTCTTTAGGCTCGTTAGTTTTACAATCCGGACAGGGGCAAGTAACTCTAATTATACCAGCCTTAATATCTTTAATTTTACCTGGAGTGTAATGCAGACATTCATAGTGCATCCATGTTTTGCAAGCGCCTTTGCATTGCAATCCGTTTTTCAAATTGACGGGTCCCAGACAAATTTTGCAGGGATTCTTTACTTTACTGCACTTGGACATTTTTTGGAGAATGACGAATTGTTACCGTATTAAATAAGTTATCATGGTTGGTCCGTCACTATTTCATCTGTTATCAATTTATATTAATGTTTTTACGTTGCCATGATTTGTTTAAAAAAATCATTAGGGTATGACAGCCCTATCCGACGTTGTCAATCTCATTTCGTTTTTCTTCTTTTTTGAGCAGCTCGTTCTTAACGTAGAATATAATTAATAATTGATATAGAATATAATCTGTCTTAATTTGATAGCCCGGATGTTTATTATAAAAATATGAAATTGTCATATTGAAATGGAATTGCCGTTAAATAAAAAAATTCCCACCTGGTACATATCCCGTGTGTAACATGTACATATGTATCATTCATCACATTTTATTTGATTACTTCAAATACCGTAAAAAATCATTAGTTCAAGCAGACTGGAATTCGAAACTACGACCAACAGATCGTAAGTGGAACAGCTTAGACATTGGTTAGAAATAAATCCTACCAGTAATAAAAACATTATTAAATTATGCCTTTCACATCAAAAATTAAGACCACAGTCCGCAACATTATATTAAAATAAAAAAATAAACTTCCTTGTTCTCCAATCCTAACGTGATAGACAGAGACAGCTAGCGCATTCCGTTTTACCATACTATATGCACGATACATGCATTACGCACCATACTTAAGGTATTGTTAGGCAAAATTAAGCAAAAGATTTTTGTACGTTTAAGTCGAAATACGGTAACTTATTGCTACAAATAAGCTGGGATTGACCGTGGACCGTGGATTGACCGATTGGTCGTAAGTACAAAATATGTTAATAGTATCTATCATATATTTATATAGTATAATAGATAGTAGAAGTAATGGTATTTTTTCATTTGTTTCGTCTTTGACATAAATGCCATCCTGTAACGTATGTCTCGCAAACTCGCAACACAATAACGATGTGATCCATTGCAATATGCATGCCACGGATACTAGGTTTTTGAGCCTTTAATAGGTCTCGCATGTCAGCTGGAAATGTTAGGGCATTCGCTGTTATAAATTCGTCAGTAAAATAAATAATATAATAATAAGTTTATTCTATACAGTTTATTCGATTAATTTCAATAAACGTCTCTCTAGGAGGCTTTAAAAGTGCTAAATAACAAATGTGATTATTATTATTACTTTCTAATCCTCTTTGACGTAGTAGATAGAGGCAGCTATCCGCTATCTGTTTTTCATCAGGATTATTAAATCTGATATCACTATACACCGGCAAAAATGTTTTTTATTTGCATTAGCGCCTAAAAACACTCGCCAAGCTTTACGAAAACCAACATGCGCAAACCTAAAAATATATCACATTATTTATAGGTTATTTTATTTTATAGTTTATTATTATATAATAATAGATATAAAAATTAAAGAGAAACTAAAATTTGTCACTACAAAGTCTGTAGACCTAAACTTCTAGAATTCTACACAAATCCTTTCCAGTCCTTTCCGAGTGTTGGTCTATGAAACGTGTACACAAAAACTCTCTATTATTAGAATTACTTGAAATGTAACTTTCCTTGTAAACAATAACAATGAGATTAATATTATTATTATCAATGACATGATTCATATTTAAAACATTTATTAGCGAAAATAATTTGACAATGCTACAACGCAGAAAATAATATCTGAGTAAGTCAATAATGATGAAACACGCACTGTTCAATCTTAAGGGAACATTTAGTAACGTGGTTTTTCGAATGTCTCCATCATTCTGCACATCAACTCCTTCAGCTGACCGGAGAGCTGGCCGACGGTGGTACACATTTGTTCCATGGTGCCGTACAGAGATTTTTGGGCATCTCGCACTTTTGACAGCTGAGAGTCTGACGATGAAATATATTTCAGGGAAGTCTCTGCATCACGCGCTAAAATAGTTGTCAATTAGATCTTTACAATTAAACTAGAACCGCTTAATATCATATTTTAATTAGAGGTATCTAGACTACAATTTAATAAATGAGCCAGATAGGCTGGCCTTTACTGCTTCACCGGATTGAGAGGTGGCATAGCTCTTAGGTTGCTTAGCCTGAACCTCATTTGAAATACGTAGTAATCTACTAAAAGTATTAAAATTTATAACTATCATTCTAGTGCGTGAGTTACGATCAATGAGGTCTATATATACTGGTTAGGTTCATTTAAAAACAATTATCATAATACTGTAGCCCTAGCTACTCATACCGTTGACCCAGAGTAGTCATCTCCTCCATCCATTTTGCTCAGTCCAGTTTTTTTTCCAGCATCTTTCACATCCATACACATTAGCATGCAAGTTCATCGGTTCCGAATAATGTTTAACATTGTCTTTAATCAATAAGTAATCAATCTGATATCTATATAGGTACTTTGCTATTTTAAGCAGCGAAAATTGAACAGTTTGGATATGATAAGGGAACGTCGAAATATGCTTTAAGAAAACGATACATACGTCAATTAAAATAGAAGTATTACTGTGATTTTATTACCTATATTTCTTTTGGTATCTTTTGCATCCACGTACAGGAATCTGCAAATAGATAAAATAAAATAAAAACAGGACCTATACAAAGCTAATTTAAAGTGTGTCTTCCCAAGCAATACAACCTGAATCGGCAACGAAGGAACAGGATAGAGACTTTATCGGTGAACACATCTTGTTTTTCATGTTAGAACATTGCGGATGAGAGCAATTTGAATGTTGACATCTTGGCGGTGGGGGGGTGTAGGTTTTGTGAGAATGAGATTCGCATTTCTTTCTACAAGCTGTACTAAGCGAGTTCGGAAAAGACGAATACTCTGGGGGACAATTCAGCAAAATGGGCGGCGTGGCTGTATGGTCACATCTCTTCACGGAACATCGAGATCGCATGTTAGCAGTTATACTCGACGGCGTAGGTTCGGGCGCAACAGGCTGGTTCGTAATGTGGTACATGCTGGGACATTCTGTTGATTCGCATAGCGAAAGGCTATTGGCGGGGCATTGAAAGTTTGTACATGCGTAGGGTGAATCGACAATAATTTCTTTTGGTTCTGACGAGTTGCAGTCCGGGCAGGGGCATGTGATTCTAATTAAACCCGCTTTGATGTCTTGAATTTTCCCTGGTGTATAGTTCAGACATTTGTAATGTGCCCATTTTTTGCAAACTCCTTTACATTGGACCCCTGTTTTAGCCGTAACACTCCGGAAGCACAATTTGCAAGGGTTCTTTACTTTTGGACATTTATTCATTATTTTTATCTTCCGGTGAAAACACTCGAAAAAAATTCATTTTGAGTGTTGTGTTCTACTTCATGTCCACCAATATCACAGTAAGTATATGGGGGAGGATGACTGGGATTATTCAATTATTGTATAACATAACGAAACAATTTTCAAAATCTTAAGCAAACATTTTTGACTACAAGATATTAATTTGACATGAAAATATTGACAGAAGATTATGAAAGAAAAATAGATTGCTGACTGATTTTTATTTTAGAATAGATACTTTTTAATCAAATATATAAATAGATATATAATAGAAAAACTAGACTAAACAAATAATTAAAAACAATTATTATATAAAGAATAGATAGTGTGATATGGTTGAATAAAGTTTAATATAAGAAATGTAAAAATAAGTCCCGTTATTTCGATACGAAGTATTAAAACAAAAAAGTGTATAGGCAAAAAAAAATGGCGCGGGGACTCATGGGGGGGATCATCTAACTTACATTTTCATTTTCATCTTAGACGTAAGAAATAAGTGTGTGTGTTTTAAAAAAAGACTTGGCTTAAAGGTCTTGTTACCAAGCCATAAAACATTCAACAACAAAAAGTGTATAAATTTATTAAAATTGTACTCTATAGTGTGACATAGTGTCATAATTCAAATGTCATTTCAATCGTGTCTTGGCCTGTACTGTTTCATAATAAGTAAATAAGTTTTTAGGTTATTTAGTAAATTGAAATAGTTTTTAAAACCAAAGAAAAATGCCTTTCATGAAAGGGAGAGCACCTATTCGTCGTACTTTAAATTACCTTAATGCTGGGAAACTAGTATTTAAGGATAAAATAAGAATATTCTCTGTTGCGTACAATTTTTTCGGTCAAAACAATACAGGAGCGAAGGAGTTCGTATTTTGGTATCTACCCCAGATTCAGTACAAAAATCCTGACGTGCAAGTACTCACAATGAAAAATCTCACGCCTTCTCCATTTATAAAGTGTTATTTCGAAGATGGAAGGCGAATTTTGGTTGACGTTGATAATAAATCGAAAGAGGATATCCTGGAACACTTACTTAATACAGTTGGGAAGTCAAAGGAAGTTTTAGAAGCTGAGGCTATAGCTGCTGAGAAGAAAGATAATCCAGCTAATTTTGGAGCTGGCTGTGAAAGGGCTTGCATCTGTGAAATCTACGGCCAGGTACCATGTCCGGGGGTTGTGCCTTTACCAAATTGTTTGAGAGGAAAATACTTAAATCAACGAGACTAGGATATAGTTTGGTAGAACTAATTCAAGTCATTAATTTTAAATAAAAACTTTTATAGTGAAATATTAAAGATCAAATGATTTGTGAAATATTTTTAGTTCATCACCATAAGCCAATATCAATCCACTGCTGGGAATAAGCATTCCACAATGCCTTTCACCATATCATCAATTAAATAGAAAAAGGACATTTTTCAAAATTTTCGGAAAATTAGATTATTACTGAAAGAGTTGAGACTTAACAATATTTTTATGTTTAAGACACTGTTAGAAATTAAATGTGAAGCTCACTAGATGTCACAAGAAAGTATCTTTTATTCATATACAAACATTGCTAACAGTAGGTTCTTTTTAGTAAATTCGAAAATTTTGAAAAATTACATTTTCCTTTTTAATCGTCGATATATGATCCTATCCTAGCTTTCCACATCCAGCCACTTGCTATCTTTATTAGATTGTTATTCCATCTAGAGAGAGGGCACACTATGTGCCTCTGACCCTTGAGCAGCCTGCATTCCAAGACTTTCCTACCCGATTTGCCGCCAGACTCAACTGATTTGCCGGCCCACTGCCACTTCAAGTTGCTGACTATAAAAGCTATGTAAGCTACCTTTGTTCTATGTAGAATTTCTTGTGCATAGCTATGTCTATTGCTTGTTGTGTGACTTTAAGTTTGTGGACCAGCCTAGTGGTGGGGAGTGCAAGTCTCTGCACTATACCACGACCATAGCTGGGGATGCACTTATCGAAGGCTTGTCTTCAGACAGATATAGAATAGGTTTTTGTTAAATTATTGTTATCTATACCTTTGATAAAAATGACATACAAGCACATGTGTGACTATAACTTGCTTGTGCTTTTATAAGATTACAAAAGCTACAATTGAATGTGTGTTTTATTTATGTCTGTAAAATTTAATTTATTTTTTAAAATGTATTTAATTTATTATTAATTTCCACACAGCGTAAGTGGGTTTATAGATATATATGGTAATTAAAAACTATTTTAATTGAAGTTAAAACAGACTTTACATGTCAACTGCTGTGCATAGCTCTCTAATGAGTGTATATCTCATGTGATCCTAGTACCAACCTCAATTCTTTCTCTGTTTTCCCATACAGTGGTGTACTATGACACTATATACCCATCAAGTATGAACCACCAAAATTCAATAAATAATGTCATTGGTCGAAATACTTGGGATTGTACTTGATTTTAAATTGATTTGCTTGCTTATGAACTTAAGGTAAGAATGTGGACTGAATTTTATTTAGTTAATGTGTATACAACTTGTAATTTGTGACTGCCATCCTGTCCAACCAAATGACCTCATCTAGGTAAGAAAAGGTTTTTTAAATAGAGTAGTGTTAATTAGTACTAATTCATCATCATTTTAGCCACAACACATCCACTGCTAGACTTAGGCCTCCTCTAATGATTTTCAAAAGGACCAGTTGAAATTGAAATTGAAAAAACATTTATTCGGCTCAAGAACACAGAAACAACAGGTAAAACAAGACAAAAAAAGTAAACAGAAACAACATAAAAAAAGAACAAAAAAGAAATTGTGCCGAAAAGGGGTTGGCTCAGCATGTGCTGTGCTCACACATGTAGCACAGCGCTGGTTTTCAGCCAAAAAACCTGTGAAGACTAAGGCGGACACCAGTTGTAAGGTGCTTGCATCCATCTGCGTCCTGCGGTCTTTATGAGGTTGTCAGACCACCTTGCGGGTGGACGTCCTACACTACGCTTACCAGTGTGTGGTCTCCAATCGAGAACTTTTCGGTCCGGTGCCCTGCTCATGGCCATTTCAACTTGCTTACCCACCGGGCTATATTGGATACCTTTGTTCGTCTATGGATCTCCTCGTTACTGATACGATCTTATAGAGATACCCCAAGCATAGTCCTCTCCTAAGCTCATTGTGCAGCTTTGAGCTTGCTTATGAGGCTCATAGTGAGAGACCATGTTTCATATTACCACATGTATATATATAAAAGAGAAAGTGTGTGGGTATGTTCCATATAGGCTCCGAAACGGCTGGACCGATTACAATCAAACTTTCAGGGAATCTTCAGATTGACCTGACGAGAAGTCATGTAAAGTTTGGTGACGATCGGAGCACTCTTCTTTTTGAACTATCAAACAAGCCATATGTCACTTTTATTTCTGACATTAACTTGAGCCCGATATGTTTTGTGTAAATGATAAGAATGATATTGTATTTACTGATAATATGTACATGGGTATAGGTAATGATCTTCACCTGCTTGAGAAGAGAATGAATACGAAGAGAAATTAATAAATTGTCCATTGTTTAAATAAAATAAAGCAAAATATAGCCCGGTGAAGCGGGCTGGGTACGCTAGTTGTTAAAAAATAGGTTGATTGATTTTTGATTCATGTTATGAGAGTTATTACTGCATGTCCTCTACAGTCAATGGAATAAAAAAAACAAATTATTAATAAATTTAATAATTTATTCAAAACAAATGACCTTGTATAGCTTTGGCCATCAAAGCAGCGGCTACGTACTGCATGTTATTGAAAGCGTTGAATGTCCTCGCATTTGTATGAGTGAATAGTTCATCATTTATCTCTGGACCTCTTGGAAAAGTATGATAGAATGTCCAATTACCTTGGCTGCATCTTTTTATATCCTAAAAATGTAATGACACCAATTAGAATTTTTGCTGCGTTCATTTTCATTCTTTGTGCACTTATAGCTCCATCATTTGTGACCTAATATTGAATGGAATTTGGTTTCAATTAGGTCACATTTACTCTATTGCTATACTCAACCTTAGACCTTACCTTTTTTTTTGTTGACGGGGAGGAAATCTTCACAAAGATACCCCGCCTTCTGGGGAAGGCGGCGGTTATGTGGGGTTCTTACCCACTAAAATCTCCCAGTGGCCCTTTCCTCGGTGCATGACGAGGGGCTCCGGGAACTCCAGTGGAACGCACCGCACTGTGCTCAAGGAGAGCACGTCCCGGGGGGGAGGTTACTCCCCCCCCCCCTGTGCCCTCGCGCAAGGCGACACGGGCCCGCCTTCTTCCCGGGTCCACTTTGGTGGACGACTCAGGCCCCCACCCTTGTCGCCCAGTAAACCCGAGGCCCCTTTTAGTCGCCTTGTACGACAGGCAGGGGATACCGTAGTCTTATTCTTGAGAGCCCAGAACTACAGGGCTGAAGCTTAAGCTTACCTTTCTTGAGATGGCGTGCCAAAAAAAATGGGGTTTCATGATTCGTAAGCGTGGATTCGACTGGTTTATTTATGAACAAAAACTGACTCTAACATTAAATAAATCAATCTTACGCGAAATAGAATTAATCGGAACCTAGCCAAACGTTCATCAAAATACTCTTATAGTCCTTTCCATTATAAAACAAATTTAAGATATACTTTACTCATGGATCCCATTGTTATAATTGTACCACACTGGAAGTACCAGCTTTCAAATAAGAATTATCAAAATCGGTTGAAATGCGGTAACAAACAAAAAATACAGACCAGACAGAATTGAGAACCGCATAGTACGACGTGGGAGCGTTCAAAAGTAGAGTGAATAGGCACTTACTAAAGCGCGTACCATCATATCGACTATATCACCATTATCAGGAGAGATCGTGATCAATCACCAGTTTATACCCCATAAAAAAACCGTTTTATTTTACGTCAAGAAAGTATGTGCTCCACAAATAAAAGAATAACTCAATATCACGCTAACCGATTGCAATTATTATTTATTGGAGTTATAATATAATAGTCAAATGAAACTTTGGTTAACTTCTGATTAATTATATTTCGTAATATTACTGCGATAATTCGGCTATTACTGCGCGTAATAGCGTTTAACGTTCGATTCCTTTTGAAGTCCGTTTCGGCTTCCAACTAACCTGTACAGTAAATGTGAACTCTTGAACTTTCTCTCCTTCTTTAACAGTAGGGCCGGCGATGATGACACACGCCTGCCGTAGTACTTCCTCTTTCTGCTTACACTGCTTCAGAGTTGTATGACTATGTACGGTCATTTCTTCACTGGCTTTGTAAAGAAGCGGACTAACGGGACATTTCTATATCAAAGCGATACAAAATAATGTTATATAATAACAAAATATACGAGTAATAACCTATAATAATTACAAAAGATTAGCAGAGAGAGATTCCGTGTCCAATTTTCATCAAATTTACTAGGTCCCGTATGTAATAGAAGCCGGTGGAGGCGGATCATCCGCTCCAGATGCAACCCTGATGATAACCACGATCCTCAGACATGAGGGACCGACACTATTGAAAGAGTTACATGTCATGAAGCCCATCGACTAAATGTACAACAAGTGAAGTGTCCATTCGCGGTCGTCGGAGGTGACAAATAATCTTATCGCAATACCCCTTACTACTTTCTGGCAGGCCGCACCTCCTTAGATGTTAAGAGCGTGGCAGGAGTTTCCTCATCCACTTCTTCTCACAGCGCCAATGCTTCCCGAAGTGGCACTCAATAATAGTTTACTTTAGAATGTTCCTCAGATGTTTATGTTTACGCGTCATAGTAACTGTCCGAGTCGAGGTTACCACCTACCCTTATGTCTAGTTTCTAGCAATAGAGATTGAGGTTAAGCGACCTAAGAGCAATGTCACCTCTCAATCCGGTGAAGTAGTCAAAGTTAGCTTCTCTGGCTGAAGCTGAAGTTTTTCGCATCGTCATCGTCAGACGGAACTCGGTAACGGAAACACATTGGTGGAAACCTACTGGGATTTGACCATACGACAAAGAAGTGCAGGCTCCATGTTATTTTTCACGCTGCCTCTTCTTTTAAAAAGAAACAAAAATATGATTCGTCATTGAGATGAATTCGCAAGACGTACGTTGCAGCAGCACTTGAACTTGATATTGGCTCCAAGCATTGGACATAGCAGGAGATATGAGTTCAGGACCTGGTGAGGTTTGCCCACGTACGCCAGATTCACGCTATTCATCGTGCCGTATTCTTCCTGTAATGGTTGTCATTGAAATAATTTAATACGTGAATGTGACTCATCGAAAGTGAGCTGTAGTTAAAAACACTAAAAACCCAAAAACGCTGAACCGACAGGGTTCACTGCTCAGCATAATACTGAATACCCAGAGGCTAAATCAGCGCTGGTATTCCAACCCAGATCATTCTAAGAAACAATCGTCATCGGCAGAATTTTTTATTAAAAATAAGAATATTATAAAAGAAATTAAAACGAGGGGAAATATCTAAAATAGTTTGTATATAAAATGGGGAATTATACAAAACAGCTTAACTATTATAGCCATGATTGTCGCCAGGGCCTGAAGGCTGGCGTGTGCTCTGGACTTCACGCACATGACCGGCACCGTCGACTGCTCCGAGAACCTCGCCACGCAGGTGTGTGTCGTTGTTGCAACGAATATTATGTCACACATCATAGAGAATACTCTATTGTAACAAGTAAAAAATCAAACACAATTTTCAAAAAAAAAATACACAATCTTATATATATATTAGTTTTATTTTTGACGCTATTTAACCAGAGAAGCTGACCGCAATAGTTTCACCGGATTTAAAAGGTGGCAGAGTCCTTTCGTCGCTCAGACTGGACCTCTATTGGGAGCAACACTAGGCCCCGACAGGCGACCTCGGTTTGGGCTGTAATCGCGTTATTATTCCGAACCGAGAGTGCCCTCAAATTACCTAGTCTTGGACTGCTATAAATTTGTCTCTCATTTCAATCAAATATCATTCTTTTGTAATCTTTTTCGGAATTTCCTGGTATATCTTAGGAATCCAATGCCAACAAAATTAGCATAGAATTTTTTTTTAAGTCCCATAACCAAATTCTATTGCAGTTTTTACCTATTTACGACGACCTGTCACATATTTATCAAATGAGTTTATGTTGGCAAATAAGTGGGCTCAGAGTCTGCTCGTTGCCTGTGTTACGTTATGAAACCGATATATTACAGTAATTTCAATTATTCTATCATTACCAAATACTAACACACACACTATTCGTGTGCCAGTAAAACACAATCACAAGGTAAGACACAGTAGCGCCAATGAAATTACGAAGAGCGACCACCATGGTGGCAATGAAGGATGGTTTTGTACACAGTTGGCTTAAAGCAGAACCGTGTCCTAGTGCCCATTGTATGGCGATGGGATCATCCCTTGTCATGAATATACTTAATAAGCGTAGTAATAAAACAGCGTCAATAGCCAAATGGTTTAGGGTACGGTCTGCGAATCGTTAGATCGTAGGTTCGAATCCACCATTCGACTACTGATGAACCATCTCCTAACACAAGTATAAGCTTAGTTGGAATGGTTAACATGTTGCTAGCTTTCTTTAAAAAAAACAAGCTACCCAGTTAAAGTTCAAAAAACGTAAGAACGAACAAAATAATAGGTGGCCAAATATCTCCCTTCCGCCTTTTGTCTTTTGAATTTCGCGGCTATGTACAAAGCGCTACAGAGATCGTATCTAGCAATACTATACATAATTTGAAAGGTCTTGACATAACCTACAAAACGAAGCTATGCATAATTAGTTTGATATTGCATTCAACAGTTATAGACGTGTAAACATGGAGTTCACTAACGCCGAAATTCGCGCTATTTTACAGTTTTCCTTCGTTAAAGGCAAATCCGCTAGAGAAACGTTCCGTGAGATTAATGGTGTTTTGGGGATGGTACTCTATCACTTCGAACCACGGAGGAATGGTTTCGACGATTCAGAGCCGGTGAAAACGACACCATGGATAAGCCAGCCGGCGGAAGACCTGTGACGACAAATACCGATCAAATCATGGACTACATCGAGTTAGACCGGCATGTGGCATCTCGTGACATCGCCCAGGAGATGGGAGTTAGTCACCAAACCATTTTAAACCATCTGCAGAAGGCTGGATACAAAAAGCTTGATGTTTGGGTGCCGCATGATTTGACACAAAAACCTTCTGGACCGAATCAACGCCTGCGATATGCCGCTGAAACGGAGCGAACTCGACCCATTCATGAAGCGGATAGTGACTGGCGACGAAAAATGGATCACATACGACAATATCAAGCGAAAACGGTCGTGGTCGAAGGCCGGTGAATCGTCCCAAACAGTGGCCAAGCCGGGATTGACGGCCAGGAAGGTTTTGCTGTGTGTTTGGTGGGATTGGAAGGAATCATCCACTATGAGCTGCTCCCATATGGCCAGACACTTAATTCTATCGTCTACTGCGAACAACTGGACCGCTTGAAGCAGGCGATCGGCCAGAAGCGTCCAGAATTGGCCAACAGGAAGGGTGTAGTGTTCCACCACGACAACGCCCGACCACACACTTCGTTGATGACTCGTCAGAAGCTACGGGAGCTCGGATGGGAGGTTTTATCGCATCCACCATATAGCCCGGACATAGCGCCAAGTGATTACCACCTGTTCCTGTCCATGGTGAACGCCCTTGGTGGTGTAAAGTTGAACTCAAAAGAGGCTTGTGAAAAGTGGCTGTCCAAGTTCTTCGCAAATAAGGAGGAGGGCTTCTACGAGGGAGGTATTATGAAGTTGCCGTCTAGATGGAAACAGATTATCGAACAAAACGGCGCATATTTGAACTAAATCCGATCACTGTAACACTGTTTATAAAGCATTGAATAAAGAGCAAAAAAGCGGAAGGGAGATATTTGACAACCTTTATATAAAACATTACCTGCCGAGATAATCGTAATCCCAGACTAAATTGTCTTTTATAGAGACGTCACTGGCTCCCAATAAACTTGCCGCCTTTGACACAGCCAAATTAAGTACAGGTTCATTGACCTCTTGTAGCAACATCACTTTGGTGTTTTTTAAAAGATTCTGTGCGTAATAAAATTATGATTCTTAATTATATATGATTCAATTTCTTGCACTCAAATTAATAGGCTATATGGAATATATTTGTACACCAAATCAAAGCCGTGTCATCTTTTTTTTCACACACTACACAGTCTACTACACTCTAGTCATTGACAGATTTGGAAGGAAACCTATCTTGGCTTGTACCTCAATTGGAATGGCTTTAGGAATGGTGAATAGATTCTTATTTTTTTTTTATTATAAAAACTAACTGGCCAGAGAAACTGGCCTTGACTGTTTCACCGGAATGAGAGGTGGCATAGCTCTTAGGTCGCTTAGCCTGAACCTCTATCGCTAGTAACTCGACACAAGGGTCCCCCCGGTGAGGGGTAACCTCGGCTTGGACGGTTACTATGTTACGCGTAAGCATTCCGATCCAAGAGTGCCGAACCACGACTCGGTCGGTTGCTATTTCACGGATAATTTAAGGGACACAAATCAATGAGAACAATTAATGAATAAAACACTTCGACCGCCAACATACAAAGTAAATAAAGAAAACAAAAATTCTAATGCATTTATTTGCTTAGAAAAGATTAACCAGGGATGAGAAATTTACCAAGGTGAATTTCGAATGCTAAGAATGTATTTACCTTCCTGACGTGTGAGAGTATTTTCTTGTATAATTGTTATCGTTCAAAACAAGTCGAGCTTTTATCATAATATGTTTTTTTTGTTTTCTTTTTTGTGGACGAACTATCACAGTTGGTACAGAGAAGCTGGCCTTTACTGCTTCACCGGATTTGAGAGGTGGCATAGCTCTTAGATCGTTTAGCCTGAACCTCTCACTCTTGATTGTTCAGTATAACATCGGTTTTTAAGTATATTACGGGCTGGCTAAATATATATACATACAAATAGCATGTCGTTGACGCGAGCCAATTAGATGTTCCTTACAAAAAGTACTTAACGCGTCTAAAGAAGTTTCCACTTAAAAAACTAATAAATACCAATCTTTTATAATGTGTATCCCAGAGAGAGAGTTTCAAATTGATCGCGCTAGATAAGATTTCCTGCACCATCCTCGGCGTCCATTGCTTAAAGCAGATCAGATGTAACGGCTCACACCTAAAACACATACCACTTTATACAGTAGTACCTCGATATACGAGTATAATTAGTTCCATAACCTTACTCGTATTCCAGATTCCTTGTTATCAAAGCAAATTTCCCAATTGAAATTAATTGAAATGCCATTGCCACAAATGACCGACACATATAGTTATGGGCAAAAAGACTTCAAAACGAATGAAACGCGCGCATACCCTATTTCTAGGCATAGCTCTTAGGTCGCTTAGCCTGAACCTCTTATTCTTGATTGTTCAGTATAACATCGGTTTTAAGTATATTACGGGCTGGCTAAATATATATACATACAAATAGCATGTCGTTGACGCGAGCCAATTAGATGTTCCTTACAAAAAGTACTTAACGCGTCTAAAGAAGTTTCCACTTAAAAAACTAATAAATACCAATCTTTTATAATGTGTATCCCAGAGAGAGAGTTTCAAATTGATCGCGCTAGATAAGATTTCCTGCACCATCCTCGGCGTCCATTGCTTAAAGCAGATCAGATGTAACGGCTCACACCTAAAACACATACCACTTTATACAGTAGTACCTCGATATACGAGTATAATTAGTTCCATAACCTTACTCGTATTCCAGATTCCTTGTTATCAAAGCAAATTTCCCAATTGAAATTAATTGAAATGCCATTGCCACAAATGACCGACACATATAGTTATGGGCAAAAGACTTCAAAACGAATGAAACGCGCGCATACCCTATTTCTAGGCATAGCTCTTAGGTTGTTTAGCCTGAACCTCTTATTCTTGATTGTTCAGTATAACATCGGTTTTTAAGTATATTACGGGCTGGCTAAATATATATACATACAAATAGCATGTCGTTGACGCGAGCCAATTAGATGTTCCTTACAAAAAGTACTTAACGCGTCTAAAGAAGTTTCCACTTAAAAAACTAATAAATACCAATCTTTTATAATGTGTATCCCAGAGAGAGAGTTTCAAATTGATCGCGCTAGATAAGATTTCCTGCACCATCCTCGGCGTCCATTGCTTAAAGCAGATCAGATGTAACGGCTCACACCTAAAACACATACCACTTTATACAGTAGTACCTCGATATACGAGTATAATTAGTTCCATAACCTTACTCGTATTCCAGATTCCTTGTTATCAAAGCAAATTTCCCAATTGAAATTAATTGAAATGCCATTGCCACAAATGACCGACACATATAGTTATGGGCAAAAAGACTTCAAAACGAATCAAACGCGCGCATACCCTATTTCTAGGCACAGCTCTTAGGTCGCTTAGCCTGAACCTCTATAGCTAGTAAAGTGGTAAGTAGTAAAAGTAAGACCGGAATGAAGGCGGCATTGGTTAGCCCGTGTCGCCTTGCACTGCGAGGGCACAGGGGGGAGGGATTAACCTCTCCTTCCCCCCCTCCCCTCCGGACGTACTCTCCGAGAGCACAGTGTAGAGGGGCTCCGGTACGTTCCACTGGATATTCCGGAGCCCCTCATCATGCACCGATGAATCCCAGAAGGCTGGGTATCTTGTTGAAGAACATTTTCCCCTAGTCAACAACAAAGGTACTAACGGAGAACAAATATTCTTCTGTCTCATCATCGGCAGTCCTGTTGACAGACGTCTTAAATGCTTCATTATTCACTAATACGACTAATAACTTTACTGTTTGCATTACAATTTGGAATATGAAGAATTCGTGATAAATAATTTGGATACCGATATAAAAGGAAACATACTACTAAACTTGTGTTGTCAATAATTTTGTAATTTTCCCACCGTTGACGTAAACCAAACAGAATAATCGACCACAGATCTAACTAGCACAAGAAAAATGAGTTTTTATATTAGTCTATGTACACTGTAACACACACACACAAAGACACACATATAGAAATTATTTTATATTTTTTTCCCGAAGTGGCACTCAAAGTTCAGCTTTTGAATGTCTCTTAGATTATCCGTGAAATAGCATCCGACCGAGTCGTGGTTCGGCCCTCTCGGGCGCCCTCGGATCGGAATGCTTACGCGTAACATAGTAACCGTCCAAGCCGAGGTTACCCCTCACCGGGGGGGACCCTTGTGTCGAGTTACTAGCAATAGAGGTTCAGGCTAAGCGACCTAAGAGCTATGCCACCTCTCAATCCGGTGCAGCAGTCAAGGCCAGCTTCTCTGGGCAATCTGTGTAGTTCGTCATAAAAAAAAAACATATAGAAACAGATTTTATTGTTACCTTTAATCATATTTTATTTCGTAACATTTTTTCTTTCTAATTGTTTAACATCACGGTAAAAAATGACGGGGGAAGACATTATTCTGAGATGCAGCTTACGCTAGTTCGGGAGTTAAGTGACTCACCTTTATATGTATTGGACTTTTTTTTGTAAATAAAACTATATTATTATTATTTTTATAGAAATAATAAATTTTCTTCTACAACAGACTCTAAAAAAATCAAGTAATTTACAATATCAGAACATCGATCTAAGCTGAGATAATTCGATACGAGCATTTAAACCGTGGAGTACTCAGGCATCCCGTTTTTATGAAGTAACCAAGACACCACAATCGTTTTCACCAAGCATATTGTTAGTATTTAATGAAACGCAGTAAACCAATCGCCATAACCAAGGCACATATACCAAATATTTTTTCGTACTTAAAAATCCTAAAACTCAGTATAGGATTCGAGCTCCTGACCATAAAAATAATACTAAAAAAACATTTACACACACAAATATTACTAACATTCTTATCAACCATTCCAACTAAGCTTAAGCTTGTTAGCTTTAACTTAAGATAGGAGATGTGGATTAAGTTAATAGTCGAATGGTGAATTAGAAACTACGACCTCATCATCATCAGCCTGTGTCTATCCACTGATGGAAATTGACCTTCCCCAATTCCTTCCACAATATACGATCCTGCGCTCTCCGCATCCAGCCACTTCCGGCTATCCTTATAATGTCGTCGGTCCATCTGGAGGCATCCATTCCAAGACTTTCTTCCCCCATCTGCCGTCACTAATCGTAGATAGACCAGGTTACGTCTACCTCCTACCAGAACGCCTCCTCTTGCCGCCCCCGTAATCCGAAGCGGGGCCAGGATGGGTACCTCGCCCCAGCATGCTTCGGCGTCGTCGGGACTTCTCAGAGTGCCGGAGAAGTCCCCTTTGAGGATGAAGTCCGGTCTTTGCCGGGACCGGCCGGTCGTTGGGGTGTCCTGTCGCTGACAGATCCGGGGCACCCCGCTCATAACGGCTGATGGCATTCGCGGAAGGTTTAGTGGGCATGGGGCTGCCCAGGCCGAGTCCCACACATCCCTCCGGGCCCCCCCAGGGTACCGGAGGATGGTCTATAAAAAGATTCCCCCGCGTGAAAAAAAGATTACGTCTACCTGGTCTACCTTCTTGGTCTTTAACAACTTCAATTACTGCATTCTCCATGGAAACGGGACAGGGAACGATGAGATCATAGAAGAAAAAAGAAACAAAATATAGCATTACTAATTTTTATTTTAAACCTAACGTAATTCTATTCCTTCATAAGATTACTGCCACTCAAAGCCTCTTGTATCTCACTGAATGTCTTGTTCTTCGTCTCTGGAACGCAGATCACAACGAAGGCACAAAACGCCAGGCAATTGGCACTATAAATCCAGAAGGTTGTAGCTGAACCTATAATTGTGATTAGCACTCCGAAGTAACTCGATAAGATGAACAGCATGAGCGTTGAGCAAAACACACAAATGCACGTTCCTATCATCCTGACCGAACTGTCCAGGAGCTCCGCGAAAAGCAGTAAGTATAATGAACCAATTCCTGAAAACACAAGTATATTTACGAGTAGGAACAACAACTGACGTTAAATCGAATCAAACCTGTAAAACGCGATTGTTATGCATGATAACTACTTCCAATGATATCTTAGTGATTAACCTCAATGTTATTGTATCTTTAATTCATAATTAATAATTTATTTGATCATCATATTAATAATATAATAATTTAATTTTATTAGTTCGTAATCTGACTTCTAATTAATTTTGTATAAAGATTGTGTGGACGCGCAGTTGTGACGGTATTCGTTAAAATAATTCCTTGAACAACGTTACACTGTCTCAATAAAGCGTGTGTACTAATTATTGGCCTATTTCATTCCACAAGACCTACATGTATTTCCGAATTATCATAAAATAATACATAAAAAAACAAACAGACGAATTGAGAACATCCTCATTTTTTTGTGTCGGTTTTTGTTCTTACTCGAAAATAGGAAAGCATTTAAGTGATTAACTTATATCATATACTAAAATAGGAGAAGAGTTTTCTACCTGAGTTAAAACATAAGACCACAGCTCCCAAAGAAATAAGCGGCAGATAATTCATGAATCCAAAGATGGATTCCTCATTGGATTCCATAATTTTGAAGAATACGCCTAACCCCATCTGAAATTAAAGTTAATTATTTTCGTCGACATAAAAAACAAAGAGCCCAATAGAATTTCAGGTCATAAGACCTTTAACGAGTGGACTTGATAATATTTAGAGTATATTAGATCTTTACAAATTTACAAATTGCAAGCGCGACCGTCAGAGGTTGCAAGAATCCTCGCGCGTTACCGCTATTTAATAGACAGGCCCCATTCCTCAGATGTTAGGAGCGTTGCTGGAGTTTCTTCATCCTCTTCTTCTCCAACGCTTCCCTAAAGTGGCACTCAATATTAGTTTAGCTTTCGAATGTCCCTTAGATTATCCGTAAAATAGCAACCGACCGAGTCGTGTTTCAGCGCTCTCGGGCACCCTCGGATCGTAATGCTTACGCGTAACATAATAATCGTCCAAGCCGTAGTTACCCCTCACCGGGGGACCCTTGTGTCGAGTTACTAGTGATAGAGGTTCAGATTAAGCGACCTAGGAGCTATGCCACCTCTCAATCCGGTGTAGCATTCAAGGCCAGCTTCTCTTGCAACTGTGTAGTTTTTATAATAAAAAAAATAAGAATCTTTTCACCATTCCTAAAGCCATTCCAATTGAGGTACAAGCCAAAATAGGTTTCCTTCCAAATCGGTCAATGACTAAACTAGAGAACAGGCTTCCCAGCAGTTGTAGAACTCCAACTACGACTGAGGCGGTCGCTGGTTCGACGCTTGTCTTTGTTGACACCAATATGGTCTGCAGATAGTACGCCATGCAGTTGTATCCAACCAGCTGGGTTCCTAAGCCTAGGATAGTTCCCAGGATCGTTCCTTTTATGAATAATTTATTTTTTATCAACGCCTTTGCATTCAATTGGCCGTTCTTTTCGGTTGCGTACTCGTTCAGTTCA
This sequence comes from Meandrusa payeni, assembly GCA_029286785.1. NCBI lineage: Eukaryota > Metazoa > Arthropoda > Insecta > Lepidoptera > Papilionidae > Meandrusa > Meandrusa payeni. Next base: position 7,517,799 of record JAGSMX010000023.1, read on the forward strand.
GCCAGAGCGACGGTCTCCGATACACGGAAAAACTTTAACACTTTAAAAGCCTCGTCGTTACGCCCTGAAATTACAAAGATAAACTCACAAGTCCTTTAAACAATTGCGGGAAAAAAAAAACAGCTCTGCTATCACCTAGCTTATTAGGTCTCATATATGAATAATGCTATTTACCTAAAAACTACTCAAATTACATATGGAAAAAAGAATTAATATATAGATGTAGTGAGAAATTATTTTCGTTCGGGAGAACTCGGATCTTCATCGGAATACGATGACACCCGTACTGTTAAAGAATGATCGTATTAATGAGTGACATTTTAGACATAGATATTTATTTATTGGCATCACAATACAAAAACACATCACAAACAGAATATACACACATTAAAAAAGAATGAAAAATAGACAGACAAAACACAGTTAAAGTTACACGGACAAATAATACAAAACAAATGATGCCAATATCGGACACCGTGTCAGCATATGCTGTCGCAAGGATGCGACAGCGCTGATTTTCAGCGGTGCCCTGACTACCTAAAGACGTGCGCGCGCTATACTACTTTTATATGGAATTTATACAGACAGAAAGAGTATAATAAATATGATACATAAATAAAACAGTTATGAGATTAAAATATATTTTATACAATAAAATAATAGATGAAAAAATTTCATAAATAAATATATTATTGAGTCAAAAATAAACTTAAATAAATAATATGATAATTAAACGTATAAAGTTTAAATTATATAATTAAATATTGAAAATATTGGAAACAACAAGCCACCGATATCGCGGGGATATTATCTTTTTGTATCTTTTTTTAAATCCATTAATATGGAGATATTTGAGAGAGCACGATAAATACGAACTTTTCCGAACAATTACGAAGGAAAATCTTTTCTCACTATATCTATACTTCATTACACAACAATTAACGGGTACATCACAATGATAATAATTGTTTTTTTTATTTTTATTTTTTTTTATTATAATATATGAGGCATGTTAGCTGAGTGTCCGGACGGCTGGCTCAAGTTGCATAGTACGCTAGCAACCCGAGTTCCATCCCCGTTGCCAGTTTTTGCATTGTTATGCGCTGATTTACCATCATGATGAAAACATCGTGAGGAAACTTACATGTCTTAGAATATTTTTCTAAGACATGTGAAATCTGCCAATCCGTACTAGCGCCGCACCCTTATACTCTCTTTACAGAGAAGGCCTGCGCCCAACAGTGGGACATAAATATTATATATATATTAAGTCTGTAACTTTAAATTTATAATATATTGATTAATACGATTAATTTTCATGCCAATATGAAGAGGAAAGAAAGGGAATGCGTTGCTTTTAGACACTAATTAAGCACGAGATAAAAGACAAATCTTCGAGTCCAGCCAATTTAAGAGCCACCCTTCTTTGCCGAAGTCGGTTAAACTGAGAATTAAATTTAACTCTAACTTACCTCTAGAATACAAAAAGTAAGGGCTTTCCGGCAAATATAATATAGGTATAAGAGTAATTATAACAATACTCGTATGGGTGAGGTTCAACACGAAATATGAAACGTTGGGTCCAACGCTGTACATGATCAACATGCCAAGTGACGAGAGAACTTGGGATATAGTACCCAAGGCCCCTCTAACTTCTTTCTGTAAGAAAAATAAATCATTATAAACCTAAAAATATGTAAGTATAAAACTTACAAAAGTAATTTTACTTGGCACTGCTTATTGTACTTATGTATAAAGTTTAATTATGTTAATTGAAATGATAGTTAGATTTTAATTAATAATGCAATAAATTGAATAAGATAAACGGTATTTTGAGGTATATTGAATTATGAGAGCGCCTGAAAAATAAATTAGCAATTCCTCTTTGACGCGTACATGACTATTTTATTGTGATAGGCAGTTCGCCTCGGGCTCTTATTTTATATCGGTTTAAAAGAAATGCTCACGCTTGCAATTTCGGCAGCGTACGGTGCAACGATGTTGAGAAAAAAGATATCCGAAACACCATTGAAGATCCGTCCAACCAGCAACATCCAATATCTCGAGGCGAATAGAAACATGAAACTACAGATTATTTTTGGCACATATCCCAATATTATCCACTGTTTCTTTCCTATATGTTTCACAAGGAAACCCATTATAGCAGTTGCTGAAAAAGTAGACAAAAAAACGTATATATACTTAATGTAGAATCTCACAGGTCCAAAAAAGCGCTAGTCCTGCGCTTACAGAATAAGGCTGGAGGGAAGACAGCAAACGGAGTAGTCGAAGAATTCATCCCCGGTGACGTGCTTCGTCTCAGTGAAGAGGGACTACGAGAAAGGAGCAAGGGGAAACGCATCGGTTCCCTGGAGATCACAGAACGTCTCACCATGCACCGAGGAAAGGGGTAAAATAAAACCATCACATAATGCTGCCTCCCTCAGAATGATACCTCATGTTTTGAAGATTTCCCCCTCGATGCCTGCTCTCGCAGTGCAAGGCATCATGGGCATGCCGATGTCGCCTTCTTCCTGGGTCCTCTTTGGCAGACGGCAAAGGTCCCAACCCTTGTTGCCCAGTGAACCCGAGGAAAGAGTCGCTTTCTACGACAGGCAGGGGATACCGTACCCTTATTCTACGAGCCCAGAACTACAGGGCTGAAATGTCGTGTAGCCCTGACTCAACCGCCCCGTGACGTCGCGCCTAAATCCTGAATAATCATGCGGATGAAGTCGCGGGCACAGCTAGTTTGTAATAAAAAGTAAAAAAAGAACATCTCTCGCTTTGGAAATTACACTTCAGTATTATTAATATACTTTAAAATAAGTACTTACTGAAAAGAGACGCCAAAAATGACACAGACACAATCAAAGAGATCTCGTTCTCATTAAGGCGACTAGGCAATGGTGATTCACTCGGGTTCCTCAGCATTACCAGCACCGGTGATGGCCAAGATGAGCCCATGCCGAGAGTCAGTACGCTTAGATTAACTGAAAAATTAATAAGTAATCACCTTTGCCTCACAAACCCGTACTAGAGGGATTGCAGGTGCATGTTCTCACTTCACATTACAACTATAACTTGATATGTTTTGACTTTAATTTGAAGGTAGACAAAAAATTGTTAAAATGTTTCTGTATACCTACGTGAACAGAATTTTTCAGCATCAAATTATTTGAAAATAAAATGATTCTATATTTGCTAATAAATAAAAACTAGATAATTAATTTGAACTTAAAATGTTGTTGAAAAATGTCAAATTGTCTACTCTTACAACAATATTTGTACAAACTTTTTATTTCAATTAATCTTCTATATATATAAAAGAGAAAGTGTGTGGGTATGTTCCATATAGGCTCCGAAATGACTGGATCGATTTCAATGAAACTTTCAGGCAATCTTCAGATTGACCTGGCAAGTAATCCGTTACAGTTTTTGGTGACGATCGGAGCAATCCTCTTTTTGAATTGTCAAAATAGCCATATGTCGTACTTTTATTTCCGACATTAACTTGAACCCGATATGTTTTTGTATAAATAATAAGAATGATATTGTATTTACTGATATGTAAATGGGTGTAGGTAATAATCTTCACCCGCTCGAGAAGAGAATAAAAGAGAATGAATAATTTAATACACTGTGAGAGTTAAATTAAATATTAAATGACGTAAGTTTATTATTTAAATAAAATAAAGCTAAATCTAGCCCGGCGACGCGGGCTGAATACCTGTAATTATAGCAATATACTGTCTTACTCTGGCACGTGACAACGCAAAGAACATTATTAAAAATAAAAAATCACTTAAAGGTAAATCATTTAAGAAATAGAACTGGCCGCTATTTCTGACGTAAAAAGAAAAAATTCGTAAAAAATCATTTACTGAACTCTTACACTGTCACTTGATACACTAAAGACATGAACGAAAACTTATCCATTGTGTGACAGTTTAAAAAAGTGAAGTGATACTAACAATTCATTTTACGATTCTGTCACGAAGTCTATAAAGATTCCTCTAAGAAAGTATTTTAAAATGTATCATTGCTAATAATTATTGCAGTCAAATACAATGATTAGAAAATGCAACAAGTAAAGATTTAACATGTATATTTTACCCCGCCTTCTAGGGGAAAGCGACGGTTTTTTGGGGTTTGACCCACTAAAACCTCCCCGGTGATCCTCCGGCATCTCCAGTGGAACGCACCGGAGCCCCTCTGCACCGTGCTCTAGTAGAGCACATCCCGGGGGGGAGGTTACACCCTCCCCCCTGTGCCCTCGCGGTGCAAGGCGACACGGCCCACCCTTGTCGCCCAGTGAACCCGAGACCCCGTCGCCTTCTTCGACGGGCAAGGGATACCGTAGTCTTATTCTTGAGAGCCCAGAACTACAGGGCTGGTTCTGGTTCTGAAATATCTGCGATCGAAACTTCTAACTCGGAAAATTAAAAAGAAGATAAATAAAAAAAAAATATTTTCTATAATAATTTTTATTCAGTACATATCATTTAATTGTGATTGCTACTACCTAATATAATAAATACAATTTATTTACCATTTAGTTTAGTTTACCATTAGGCTATTGACTCTTCTTAATGATCTAACGTATCTAAATCTTCTCCACCTCTCGCTTAATATCTTCCCGTCCGAAGTACTTCTGTATCTCGCTAAAAGTCTTCCCCTTGGTCTCCGGTACGAAGAAGTGGATGAACAGACAAGTGATCAGGCATATCCCGGAGAAAGACCAGTACGTGGTCGGCGGACCGATCATCAGGGTTAAGGTGGAGAAGAACTTGGCCGTGAGGAATATGAAGAATGTGCTGACTATTAAGCTTGTTGTAACTCCTATTGCCCTTACCGGACCGTCGAATAGCTCTGCCACTAGTAACCATATAAGAGATCCCATTCCTGCAATGTATTACTACGAGTACAAGTATATTTACGAGCAAAAACAAAGACTTCAAATCGAATCAAACGTTAAATATTATTACGCGCGAACGCTCTCTTTGTATTTCCGAATTATTTTAAGAATATTACGAAATGATACAAACATAATAATAAAATGCATAGATATATGTAGGATTTGGTAACAAACGTCATTAGGCGCGGACGCCCTCTTTTTATTTCCGAATTATTTTAAGAATATTACGAAATAATAATAACATGAATAGGTATATGCAGGAGCTGATGACAAACGGTAATACGCGCGGACGCCCTCTTTTTATTTCCGATAATTTTAAGAATAATATAACATGCACAGGTATATGTCGGGGCTGATGACCGTAATCAATTCTGTAAGTTATTGACGTTTGTTTGCCTTCGTTACAAACAAAACAAGTATATTTACGAGTAAAAACAAAAACCGACTGCAAATAGAATCAAAACGTTATCACGCGCGGACGCCCTCTTTGTATTTCCGAATTATTGTAAGAATATTACGAAATAAAATTTATTAGAATCTAAGTAAACTTTAATCAAACTACTCTTGCAAAACAACCTGAAATCAGGTAAACATCACGAGAGTACTGCCAAAGAAAAAAACTTCCTCCTTTTTTGAAGTCGGTTAAAAAAGAGATGTTATCATTACCAGCGCTGTAGCAGTAAACGACTAGGATCAGTGATATCAAGGGCAGATAGTTCATGAACCCGTACACCTCGCCGTCTTGCTTTATTTTAAAGAACGCGCCCAAACCCACCTGAAAGTACGAGACATTGGTTTTGTCACGTTTATTTTACCATACTGTACGTACCAGATAAATAAATAAAAATTAATTAGCGTATTTGTCTTGTTTTATATTTTTTATTATTATGGTAATAATTAATAAAATTAATAAAAAATAAAAAATATTAAATTAATAATAAATTAATAATAAAAAGGTAATTAATAAAAAATATAAAACAAGACAAATACGCTAATTAATTTTTATTTATTTATCTGGTACGTACAGATTCGCCTACGCCGTAGAAAAATGGTGCGGGGACTCATGGAGGGGATCATCTAACTTACATTTTACCATTTTCATCTTAGACGTAAGAAATAAGTGTATGTGTTATAAAAACCACTTGGCTTAAAGGTCTTGTTACCAAGCCATAAAATATTCATCAACAACAAACCTACGCCGTACGCTTGTGTCACACCACATTGGTCTCATACCCTAACATACCTTAACGGTAGTATTTATATCAAGAAGTGAAAATACCTTATACTTTATTTGTAGAAAATAATTTCAACTAGTGTAATTAGCCCTACATATAATCGTATCTTCGAACAGTGTATTCTTCCCACTATGGTATATGGGGCCGAGACCTGGACGCTCACAAAACAGTCTATGAACAGACTGCAGGTCACACAAAGAGCCATGGAACGGGCTATGTTAGGAATTTCCCTCCGTGATAGGATCAACAATGTTGAGATACGTAGAAGAACAAAGTTGACTGACATAGCAGTAGCAGTCGCTAAAAGAAAGTGGAAGTGGGCGGGTGACATATGCTGTAGATTTGATAACAGGTGGGGGAGAAAGGTCCTAGAATGGAGACCTCGAACTGGGCACAGAAATGTAGGCAGACCACCGGCACGATGGACGGACGACCTAAGAAAGGTGGCCGGCAAGGGTTGGATGCAGAAAGCACAAGACCGCAAAGAATGGAGTTCTATGGAAGAGGCCTACACTCAGCAGTAGGTGGCAAGAGGCTGAAGAAGAAGAAGAAGATAATCGTATATAATAGCTAATCTTGAGTATCGGCGTGTATCAGTGGTACGCCATTGGAAAACCATAGCGGCACAACTAAACTAGCAGATTATCAAATTTGCAAAAATCGATGTCACTGAACTTTCATTTCGACTTGGTTTTTACCCAATCGGATTTCCGTTTCTGCTACTTCATCTCTAAACTTAGACATTTTAAATAAATACAACGCCTGACAATTAAATTAGCAATAATTCTTTTTTGTTGTACAAATAATTTTATCTGACAGGAGGATTTTTCACTTTGTGTTTTTCAAAAATAACCAATGCAACAAAAAATAATTAAAAAGAAATAAAATTCCTGCATTACACCTTATACTCTCTTTACAGAGAAGGCCCGTGTCTTGTAGCAAAAGAAAATTTTACTAGAATAGAACAGAATACAAGTTTATTTGTTTGATCAAGTATGATTACAAAGAAACAAAAATTACAATAACGTAGTGTGACGCAAACAAATGGGACGGCGCTCAGCGTATTTTTATAGAATCCCATAACATTGGTTTTCATCGCGGCCCTGTCTCCATCCCTAAGCCGATAGTGCCCTAACACTTGCTCTTGCCAACAAAAATATATACATATATAAATATATATCTATATATATATAAAAGAGAAATTGTGTGGGTTTGTTCCCTATATAAGCTCCGAAACGGTTGAACCGATTTCAATGAAACTTTCAGGTAATCTTCAGATTGACTTGGCGAGTAATCCTGTAAAGTTTGGTGACGATCGGACCACTCTTTTTGAACTGTAAAACAAGTCGTACGTCGTACTTTTATTTCTGACATTAACTTGAGCCCGATATGTTTTTGTATAAATGATAAGAATGATATTGTATTTACTGATATGTACATGATATGTATACATGGAGGTAGGTAATGATCTTCACCCGCTCGAAAAGAGAATGAATACGTAGAGAAATTAGTAATTTAATATATTGTGAGAGTTAAATTAAATATTTAATGATGTAAGTTTATTGTTTAAATAAAATAAAGCAAAATCTAGCCCGGCGAAGCTAGTACACATTAAAAATAACAATTATAAACACAACACAACTTACCAATCCAATCAGCATGCCACCAAGCGATGATATCAAAATCTGTTTCCTCTCAAATCTCTCCGTCATAATGGTTGTCGAGAAGGCAGCAAACAGCTGTATCAAGCCGATGATAGCCGAAGCAATCTCCGGCTTTACATTCGTCTTCGTAGACACGAGGATCGTTTGCAAATAGAACGATACAGCGTTAAAGCCGACAAGCTGACCGCCCGCACTCAATATTATCGATACGCCGAGCGATTTGAGAAACACTTTATCCCTTAATAGATCGATTTTATCGACTTTTTCACTATTCATCGATAACGCGTAAGTTGCAATCTCCTCACTAGCCAATTGTTCGGAACCGCGTAATGATTTTAAAACATCCGATGATTTGGTAATTTTTCCTGAAATATTCCGTTCCTTATTAATAAATTATAAATAAATAATTTAACGCCTTCCTAGGACTTCTATATATCCTATCTCATCAATTCCATTTTACGAGTATCGTAGCGTGGTAGATAGATTCTGATTTCGTCAATGTCTCAAAGCATATTAGGACCTGTATGTGACAGGTACTTTTGATTTGATTCTCTGCTGCCGGTAGTGCCAGCGGGGCAGACTGGGACAGAATTAATGTGATTAGATCATCACCGCAAAACAGCAAAAGTTGTTATCGTCATAATATGCGTGAGTACGCCACGTACAGTAAGGTACATATGTAGTTGCTATATATGTTGTAAGTATTGAATCGGTATATCTCGTGAGAAAAAAGTATTGATACATTTTTCATAGATCATTTTATGATATACAAATTTTGTCTAGGTGTAAATTTACGATAAAACTTACCGTTTTGCTGAAAATTATATTATTTATATATAAGTAAGTTAAGTTAGTAAGTTATTATAATAATGTTTTGAACAATTTTGCAGGTTTTACACTTATTGTGACTTTAGGACAATTCTTCACTCTCATTTTTCTGGTCTAGATTGGCCGTAATAATATAAAGACAAATAACTTACCTTTTGAATACAAAAAGAACGGACTATCAGGCAATAACAGCAGCGGTACAGATGTGACCACATTAGCAACTGCGAGTACAGTGTTAAATGTGGTGTAAGACGTAAAGGGTCCCACTGATAACGTTATTACTATGCCCAGAGACGCGAAGATCTGGAGGAAGGTACCAAGAGCGCCACGCATCTCTTTCTGTAGAGGAGATAATATTAACACGATAGAGTTAAACGGCCTAACGCCTATCTCCACGTCTGCGATTTGAACACGTTTCTGTATTACAGTCATATCAATTATCATTCCCACAACAAATACGTCAAATGATTGGTGTGGCAGTAATATGCCATCGGTAAACTTCGACCACTACGATGCCAATGAACGTTCATTTTGTACCCAATTGGTTTAGTAGACTCGGTGCCTTTAGAGAATTTTAACCTAGATAAATCAAGTGCTTGACTACGATCCCACCTGATGTTAAGTGGAAATGCAGTCCTGGATGGTAAGGCGCACTAGCTTAGTAAATGCCTATTCACTCTACTCTTGAAAATACCCACATTGTAATCGGAAGGAAAGACAGACGCGGGCAAACTATTCCAGTCCTTTGCTGTACGAAGAAAATCGCTTCGTTCGGGTTTGAGGTATGTTCACAACAAAAGAATGAAATCCCGCAATGCGTCTAGAACTCCGATGGTGGAAAGGGGAAGGGGGACTTACATTACTCTAAATACAATGTGATTATAAAATTGAACCCATTACTTTGGATTTTCTAACGTTTAAACTAGGACGAGACTGTATCTTAGACGATAGCTTCTTCCAGAAAAATTATTCATACTGATGCAAGTGTTATACGTTAGTGTGTTCAAGTTTATGTAGGTATATTATAAAACGTTTATTAGTAGTCACCTTCATTCGCTTGACATCGAGTACGTAGACTGGTTGACCACTGTACGTACGGACTTAAGGAATAATAAACAATCAAGTAGCATTTGTTACTACACTCCTACTCTTCGCGATGGCAGTACTTGTTGTATAAATTTTATAATCTGTGTCGGGTTTTGGGCTACTTAAATATAAACAAATGATACTAGGGCGGAAATATTGATACAATATATCGCATACGATTTTTTTTTCTTTCAATAAAGCTCAACCACACCGTTTTTGGTCCGTGCTCTTTTGTAGTCTTGAATTGGTTGCTTTGGTTTTTTTTTAATAAGGATGCTACCTCTACAGTTACATATTTTTTTTTTTATTTATAATGCCTGATTTTGAAGGTGGTTCTGGAGAATGTTTTGGTTCACGCTTCGTAGACGCCCCGTTGCATTGTTATAAGTTTCACCGCGACCGTTGCGTCCTGTTTCACATATACGATATATTTTAACGAAAATATATCGATATATTTTTTGCATGAACATCCCTAGATATAGTCAAACACTTGTTTAGAAAGTTTTAAAAAAGTATCTATTCTCATACAACTTTATCAACGTTTAAATTTCGATTGAATTCAAAAGTGTCAAACTACGCCGCCGACTAACATGTTGTGTGACGTCATAGCAGCTACGAAATTTAAAAAATAATTTGTCCACTCACGCTAGCAATTTCTGAAGCATAAACAGGAACGACAGTCAGCAGAAAGGAATCAGCCATTCCTATTAACGCACGGCCCAATATCAACATCCAGACGTCTGTCGCGAAAATATAGATGACGCATACCACGATCTTGGGAAGACAAGAGAGTATCACGCAGTATTTCCTACCAATACTGTCCATTAACATGCCTAGAAGGAAATTTGCTGGAAATAGTAATAAAATATTTATAATTAAAAACAAAAACCTGTTAAACCTGAGTTATGTCGGGCTCGGCCTACAAGAGGCCCCTACCGACTAAAACCTCATGGTGAACCATCCTCCGCCATAATGGGCGAGGTGGGGTCGCGTTAGCATTCACCATCTCGCCCCGGCGATAGGTCCGGTAAGGAATAACGGGCTCTTGCGGCCGTGAAGAGGTAACCCTGCTCACAAGGGTACCCCTCAGACGGGTGGAGCCCTTGCAAGCCGGAAGGGCGTTCCCCAACTCCCCGCCAATAGCCTCAGCTTAGTCAAAACGTCTTTGGGAGCAACTCGGCGCAAGGGCTTCTAAGAGGGGACCTCAGCTTGGACGTTTTCTTTAATAGTGACACGTGTTATATTATTATTACTCAGCTACTATGCTCTTGTAACGACTATCATAAATCTACCAATGGTATATCTTCGAAACTAAATGTCTGAAAATATATGTGTGTTAGAAATTTTTAATGTGTGTTTATCCACTGCTGGAAATAGGCCTTCCCCAATGCCTTCCACCACATACGATCCTCCGTTTTCCGCATCCAGCCACTTCCGGCTATCATATAAGATTAAGAGGCCCAGGGCATAAAAGACGAATGGACGACCAAATCATTTCTTATTTGGTTTGAAATGGCAAGAAATCATCTAATTAGTTCAAATAATAAAGGTAACAGTTAAAACGTACTCCAACAATACATATTGTTCATTTTTGTGCCCCTTCCTTGTGGAGATACCGGGGCTGTGGCCGAATGCCTCCCCCACTCTAAATCAGCCCCTTTTAAATAAAACTTACAGAACACACTGCACAAAAATCCAACAGAAACAATCCATGATCCCTCCTCTTCGGTGACGGTGCGATGCAAAGGCGTCTCTGTAGCGTTCATCAGCTTCACCATCATCGGTGATGGCCAGGCCAAGCTCATGCCAGTGGTCATCACACTCAGGTTCACTGTAAATTAAAACTAGTGACATTAAAAATAAATAGTAGCATAAGAGAGAAGTTTATTTACGAACAAAAACCGACTTCAAATCGAATCAATCAGAACCTTTTTCTTTGTTAACGCGAGGAGGAAATCTTCAAGAAGATACCGCGCCTTCTGAAGGCGGCGGTTATGTGGAATTTTTACCCACTAAAACCACCCCGGTGGCCCTTCCTCGGTGCATGTTGAGGGGTCCGAGATCTCCAGAAGAACGCACCGGAGCCCCTCTGCACTGTAAAAGCACATCTCGGGTGGGGAGGTTACTCTGTGCCCTCGCAGTGCAAGGCGGCACGGGCCAGCCGATGTCGCCTTCTTCCCGGGTCTACCTTGACGGACGACATAGGTCCCCTCGCCGCCTTTCAATCAGATCATCTCAATCAATCGATCAGAACCTAACCAATTTCACTTTCTAAATAAAATGAATCAACGTAATCCATTTTAAGTTATTCGTCCATTTATCGCGGAAATAATCCAAATTTAAAACTTATATGGAATTCTCATGGCTGCCACATTGTCCAGCCCAGTCGAAAGTTACAAAATATACTTGTGATTATAGATGTGGGCTCGTTAAACATGCACTAAGTGCAACAATGTTTGTAGATATGATCAACGGATTAAGCGTGTTAACGTTACAATGTAACGGAGTTTACACCAACCATTAACAAATACCGCAGTTATTAATGTTGCTCCTGAATTGTATCATTTAAGCCTACAGTTCGCATAGGATTAAAAGCTTTTGTCTTTATTTCCCATTGCATAAAAATATTAACACAACTGTTATGCTTCGTAATTTCGTAAATAAACGAGGGCGTCAAAGAATAGCGTTCAACTTAATCGAAAACCGAATACGATTCGAAATCGGTTTTTGTTTTTAATCGACTTTTAACCGTGAACATGCAATGTATATCATAATATAGGTTGTCAAATATCTCCTTTCCGCCTTTTTGTCTTTTGAATTTCGCGGCTATGTACAAAGCGCTACAGAGCTCGTATCTAGCAATACTATACATAATTTGAAAGGTCTTGACATAACCTACAAAACGACGCTATGCATAATTAGTTTGGATATTGCGTTCAACAGTTATAGACGTGTAAAGATGGAGTTCTCTAACGCCGAAATTCGCGCTATTTTAAAGTTTTCCTTCGTTAAAGGCAAATCCGCTAGAGAAACGTTCCGTGAGATTAATGATGTTTTGGGGGATGGTACTCTATCACTTCGAACCACGGAGGAATGGTTTCGACGATTCAGAGCCGGTGAAAACGACACCATGGATAAGCCAGTCGGCGGAAGACCTGTGACGACAAATACCGATCAAATCATGGACTACATCGAGTTAGACCGGCATGTGGCATCTCGTGACATCGCCCAGGAGATGGGAGTTAGTCACCAAACCATTTTAAACCATCTGCAGAAGGCTGGATACAAAAAAAAGCTTGATGTTTGGGTGCCGCATGACACAAAAGGCGGAAGGGAGATATTTGACAACCTATTATATCATAATATGCATGTAAAGATATAAATCTATTTACTTAAATTTATTCTTTAATTGATTCAATTCAATTCAACTGTTGTTGATGGCGTTTCCATTTAGATTTCGCCAATATCGAAGTGTGTACGTTAAACTGCTGTAAAAAGCGGTCTTCGTGACGGACGAGCAACGAAACTATCAAATAAAATACTGCTGAGACAATTCCGGACGATGCTTACTGTTGATATGTCTAAAACAATAGAAACATACACAATATATACATAAGGTTAGTTAGTTAAAAGACAGACAAACTAAAGTCTAATGTTATTTTTGTTAATGAATGAACATAAAATATAGACAAAAGGAGAGTTAATATCATTAGGAAGGTCGTAGAGGGAAGAAGATAGTAAGGACAACTGAAAAAAGGTGATTTGGAGTCCCTTCCTCTAGACCACATTCACAGAGGAGCTAATGTGTAACTTAGCCAGATGGACGAGGGTACACGCATGTTCTTTAATTGTATTTTGTAATAATTTTTCAAATGTTTAATGTCACAATTGTCTGTCACATTTATTTAAAAGAGATGGAGTTGAATAAGGACTTTATTTTTAGAATGCTAACAAATTTTTTTCGCAAATATATTTAAAATTTTGTTAACCATTCCAAATAAGCTTAGGCTTGTTAGTACGTATAACACTGTATATAGTGTACATCTAGATTTCCAAAATACCTATATTCATATCACGATTTTTTTAAATATATTTTTGATATTTTTTGAATATACATTTTTTTTACTGTCCTTCAAAAAACAATCTTGCCACGATAAGGGTTAAAAAATGGAGAAAGTTCTCTATTCGTCTGTATGATTTACATTGTGTGTACACTCAAAGCGTCGTCATTTATGATCCGATTTCGAGTTGTTTATAGGATTTGGTTTCAATTTCCTTTTAAAGGAACTCCTGTGTTCTCTGAGGTGGGGAAATCGTATGCAAGTGGCAGCACACAATAACCATAACGAGAAAGAGTATTAATGAGGTTTCAAAGCGAACACAGGCGTCAACTTTAGGACAATAAAAAAAACAGTAATTTATTTTTCCAATGATTTCGCAATAATAAATTCTCGTTTTGAATTATTATTAAAGTACAAATAATAAGTATATATAACTTACTTAAACTATTTATAATATATATATATAAATATATATATATATATATATATATATATAATCTGAATCTCGGAAACGGCTCCAAGGATTTTCATGAAATTTAACATGCAGAGGGTTTCAGGGCGATAAATCCATATAGCTATTGTTTAAAAAATATCGTTTTATCCGTGTATATTTCAGTAGACGGCGTTGGTAAGCAACAAAACAGTAAGTCAATGAGTTTGGCTGGTCTAAACCAAGAAAAATGTGTCAGTTTAGTAACGAATCAATAAAATAATGAATATGAATATAAAAAAATATAGCGCATGGAGACAGGTTTTATTGAGTTGCAACAGACAAAGCGTCAATAGCCTAATGGTTTAGGGTACGGCCTGCGAATCGTAAGGTCGTGAGTTCGAATCCACCATTAGACTATTGCCTTGAACCATGTCCTAGCACAAGCTTAAGCTTAGCTGGAATGGTTAACAAGATTGTCAGTAACATTTCTGAAAAAAAAAAGAAATATTGTAAGATTTCTTTAAAAAAAAATGGTAGAACATACATAAGAAATAAATTACAAAGATTGAAACAAAAATACAGTGCAGTCACTCGGTTAACGCCAGGAATCACTAACGGGATCGAAGAGCGAGTTAAATCTAGCGTTAGCCGAGAGCTATCTGGAAGTAATTTAACTTTTTTGAAGTAAGTTTACAAGATTTATGACAGCCTTTTTATTATTACGTCGGTGAGATCGAAAAATATTATTCATATTCATTATAGACATAGACATAGACATTTATTTATTGGCATCACAATACAAAAACACATCACAGACAGAATATAACACACATTAAAAAAGAATGAAAAGTAGACAAAACACAGTTAAAGTTACACGGACAAATAATACAAAACATATGATGCCAATATCGGACACCGTCTCAGCATATGCTGTCACAAGGATGCGACAGCGCTGATTTTCAGCGGTGCCCGGGACTACCTAAAGACGTGCGCGCGCAATACTACTTTTATATGGAATATTATTATACAGACAGTAAGAGTATAATAAATATGATACATAAATAAAACAGTTATGAGATAAAAATATATTTTATACAATAAAATCATAGATGAAAAAATATATATATAAATATTATTGAGTCAAAATAAATAATATGATAATTAAATGTAATATCGTATCTAAATATAATTACCAAAAAACATAATTTACCAAAAAGATACCGAGCAAAGTTCGGTCATCCAAGTCCTTAACGTAATAAGTATATTTTCTGAGTATATAAATAAAACTAATTATTTTTATCGTCAAAAAACCTGATGTACGACGTCAGTATGAAATCGTACATTATACAAAAAAATACACTGATATATGTAATTAATTATAATAATTACGTACCCATAAAAACGGCAATATATTGTTTCAAACATGGCTTCAACAAAAAGGAAAACATCACAAAAACTCCTTTTAATTATTCGAATCTCTTATTCTGAAGCTGCCAGTATTTTTATTACAATTAAAATAATTTATTTTTACACATTGACGTTCAAAATACCAGGTCACAAAAACTTTATAAAAAAAATCCGTAATACAACCTCTTTGTCGATCGACAGTAAAGAATGTTACTTTCAGACTGGAGCTTTAAAACAATAACCTCCTTACAGTCATATCTTATCAATTCAGGTCTATAGTTTTATCAGTATATAATGGTTAAAATAAATAATGTATAAAATATATCAATGTATTACTAGTATTAGTTATAGGTAAGGTTGTGGTAGGGGTTCACATTTCAGCCCTATAGTTCTGGGCTCTTAAGAATAAGACTACGTTATCCCCTGCCTGTCGTACAAGGCGACTAAAAAGAGCATCGGGTTCTCTGGGCGACAAATATATAAATTTCATCATGTATGTGTGTATCACCAGAATAAATACTACTTTTTGCGTGCGATAAAATAATTCTATTATATATAAAGCAGTTAAATATTATATTATAACGAAGCTTTATTCATTTTGTCACGGTAGCTCAGTGTCCGGGTGGTTGGCTCAACTTGCATAGTACGCTAGCAACCCGAGTTCGATCCCCGATGCCGGCACCAATAAATTTGTTGTTGCAATTTACCACGCGCTCGGCGGTGAAAGAAAACATCGTGAACTACATGTCTTAGAATTTTGTTCTAACGCATATGAAGTCTGCCAATCCGTACTAGGATCGCGTGGCGGACTATTCCCTTATACTCTCTTTACAGAGAATGCCTGCGCCCAGCAGTGGGACATATATTATATATCTATTTTTATTATTATAATTTTTATTCATATACTTTATGGACATACAAACGGACAGAGGATCGAGACAGGAGGGTGTCCTAAGAAATAGTTCATCATCAATCATCTTTTGAGGAAGAATTTTAAAAAATAGTGAAAGAAAAGAGAAAAGCCTAAGCCTAATAATTTCTTAAAGGCCGGCCAAGGCACCTGCAGCTTCTATGATTTTGATGATCATGGGCGACGGTGGACACTTAAGTTTAGATGTACCGTAAGAAAGGGGAGCCTTTCCTATAAAAAAGTGTCCTTGTTTAATTCAAGTAAGAGGTCATGGCTGCGGAACATAAGAGTGGACCAGAATTGCGAGTGCCGCCCAACTGTTCGCAACTGTTCGCCTCGCAAGAGACAGAAAGGTATATGGTGAACTGACTGCCAACGTTCGCTAGTCGGAGAGGCACTTTAATAAGAAGAAGATGAAGTCGATTTGACGAAGTCAAAAAATTTTTAACCGACTTTTGTGGGTTTCCAGAGATTTTAAAAAGCCATTAATAACGCTAGTCATGTGGCAATAAAGTTATTATATATTAATTATTTAAATTAGATTTTGCTCTCACGCTATACCATCTCTCAATCCGGTGAAATAAAAAATCTTGCTTTCACTGTTTCTTCACTTGTTTTTGATGAACTACACAGATTGGCCAGATAAGCTGGCCTTGGCTGCTTCACTGGATTGAGAGATGCAGGTCGCTTAGCCTGAAACTCTATCGCTAGTAACTCGACACAAGGGTCCCAACTCCCACAAGGGACACAACTCGGTCGGTTACTATTTCGCGGATGGGACATTCAAAAAATGTACTAACTTTGAATGCCACTTCGGGAAGCGTTGGTGCTGGGAGAAGTGGCCGAAGAAACTCCAACGCTCCTATGGATAGGTTCGTGAAAAAAAGCCGACAAACATTATAATGGTAATAATGCTACAACGGTAAATTATGTATCAATACACAGGAAGCAGTAAAAGTCAGCTTCTCTGGCTAATCTGTGTAGATCGTCACAAAAAAAGCCGCACCATCGGCTTGCCAATTGTGTGTCAGATTTTAGCATGTTGACTTATTTGGTAGACTCGTATCTATTGTTAGTTCATCGGCACCGTTTTTCGGAAGTCTGACAATATTTTGCACAGTTCGGTTCGTCACAAAAATGGGGACCTGTGGCTGAGTGAGGGCATTGTGGAAGAATTGACTAATCAAAATACATATTATGTATGAATATGATAATAGCAATATAAATATAGTTAACTACATAATTAATTAATGGATCACAGAAATAATAATTTTACATTTGGATATATCACGATATTATTGCATGCACAATGGACGGTCTTATCGCTAAGAGCGATCTCTTAAAGACCAACCTTTGGGTGGAAAGCTAAAAGCTATGCCACCTCTCAATCCGGTGAAGCAGTCAAGGCCAGCCTCTTTGGCCAATCTGTGTAGTTAGTCATTAAAAAAAACAGAATTCTCTAAGAATTCCCTGGTATATCTTCGGAACAGGTATAGATGAATTTTATTATTATTATATTGATTTGTATGTATGTATAGTAATAATAATAATAATCTCGAACAACATCTTAAGAGACTTTCGCTAGATAGCTGGGTCAAGGGTCAGATACAGAAGGCAGTACTCCTGGTCACGGCACGCATCGTCAGGAGGTTTCTCTCTATGACGCCCTAACCACCGGTTGCTTGAGCCCTGCTTCGTTGCCGGGGGCACACACTAGGTTAGCTTTTTATAATGTTTTTGTATTTTGTATGATATTTTTGTGTATTTTACTTTTTATATAAATATTATAAAAACTTAACCTAAGGATTCAAAATAAATAATAATAATAATAAGCCATTTAATCGGTTAAACAGATTACAACACATATACAAATTAACACAACAAGTTAAGCGCGTAGTTAAAAATGAAAAAAAAAAAAATATATATATATATCACTAAAGACACAAAAGGTCCGATACACAAGGCTATGCGTTGCAACGCTGAACCGACCGGGTTCACTGCGCAGCATAATGCTGATTATCCGAGGAGGGTAAATCAGCGCTGGTATTCTGGTACCCATTTTAAGAAGCAAACAAATGTCAGTAGCAGAATTTTAACAAAGTACGAATAACGTAAAAGCAAGTAAAACACCAGGGAAACATAAATTGTATATAAAATAAAATAAAATGGGGAATTAAACAAGACGAAACAGAACGCAGCCAACCAAAATGTTCAAATTAGAATTAAAAATCTTCATAAATTTATCCATTATAAGCGGGTTTTTTACTTACTCTTTTTTTTGTATTTTCATTAAGAAGACTTTCATCTTATTTTTGAACAAGACCTTAGTGAATACGTTTTTAATGGGCGGTGGAATATTATTTCAGCATTTGGTTGCTGCATACCGAAAACTGCACCGAAATGCCGCGGTATGGTGTCGTTGGGTACGTAATTCATGACGCCGCTGCCTCCTCTCGAATATATAGATAGTTTGTACAGTACAGAATAAGGAAAAAAAACCGCAAAGTCATTGGTATACGTGTGTTTTTTTAGCAGTTATACCTCCGACTGTGGTCGCGCGTTACATGATATGTCGGACGCTCCGCGGGTATGCTATCATGTTTCGTGAATAAAAAAAAAACATATAACCAGTTAACATAAACGATTATTGTTAAATTGAGAAGTCCACTTATTCTTTTTATCCTGCTTCTTCTTAGAAGCTCCCGGATTCTGGTTTTTTTCAAAGTTAGTTATAGTCTTTATAAATGTCCCACTGCTGGGCGCAGGCCTTCTCTATGAAGAGAGTATAAGGATTGACAGAATTCACATGTCTTAGAAAAAAATTCTAAGACATGTAGGTTTCCTCACGATGCTTTCCTTCGACGCCGATCGTGTGGTAAATCAGCACATAAAATTGCTACAGCAAATTTATTGGTGCCGGCACCAATCGAACTCGGGTTACTAGCGTACTATGCAACTTTAAGCAACCGCCCGCACACTGAGCTACCACGGCACGCTTTTTTTTAAAAGAATGCTAACAAATTTTCTCGTTAACCATTCCAAACAAGCCTAAGTTTATGTTAGTTCGTGTTTTTGTGCCAGGAGTTAAGTATGTCAATAGCTGGCTAACACTTACGAACTTATGTTTCGCAGACCGCATACCGTTAGACCATTGACGTTTACCTAAAGAGTTTTTCGTTTTTAATTATTCGACAATTCGAAATTATTTATTTAAGTTAAAACATACCCAGAATTACCGCAGCATATTGTCTCAGAACACATGATTCCACAGAGAATAACATCTTTTTAGAAAACACCATTTCAAAAGCACTTATAAATCCCTTTACACAGTGTTTTAACTAAATGAAAATGGCAAGAACATAATATGATTTCTTTTTCTTTATTCTTAATGTCAATTTAGGCGCGAATAAGCAAATCTTTTCGGCCAGCACTACGCGTGGCGTTACAACACGCTATGGTCCATTCACTGTTCAACTGCGCTTCAACATTTCGTCCACTCCACAATGCAATATCCGTCCTCGCAGTCTCTTATTGAGTAATCACTGTGATGTAAAGTTACATAAAATGATTCACAGTGATCGAATACTCAAAATACCATGAACTTATGGTAGTAAAGCCAATAATAATTCTTTTTAAATTAAAGCTAAATAAAATCGGCAGGATTTATGTTTTAATACAATATTAAAACTATTATTTCTTGCTAATGAATGACTTCACACTTATTGTATAGATCCTTGTCCATCGTTTAGATCTATTATGTGCAATAAAAACGGTGAGTCTGCAAAAATAGTTCCTCATTACTTGCTCCGCAATTATATTACTGTACAATGCCTTGCTATACGAGAATATCAAAAAAGTTGCAGTGGTTTTTTTCACCTCTCAATGCAAATAAAAATTTTATACGGTGTTTTTGGTTGCATTATTCCAAAACTTTCTTGATTTCTATGATTTTTTAAAATATATTTTTGGTATTTATGAGATTCCCACCTCTAGGTGATTAGGGTGTCCTTATCCAGAATCAATATCTGTTTTACTTACCCCCAAATGTTCATCCTCTAACCCTCACCTTCCCATTTTTAATGGCGATAGTATTTTTGTATGAAAAATATTCAAATAATAAATTTAACCGTTGTTCGTATTTCAAACGGAACTAAATTATTTATATTGTTGATTGACAGATGGCGCTACGTCTAGATGAGTCAGAATATGATAAGCTTATGCCTCAGGAAAAGTGTAACTACCAGAAATTGTGACATCAAACCAAAACAACGATTGCGGGGTCAGCTAGTAATATATAGATAATCTACGTCTATGTCTAAATTGTAGATAAAATGGTCTCTTCTTCATTTATAGATTTCGTTAACATTTTAGTGTGTCAGTGACAATTTCACAAATCGGTTTAATCTAAGTTTAGCAGGGATTAACAGATAAGGTGTAATAGTAGGGCCTTACTTTATCATTCAAGACTTTAATGGCGACATAGACTAAAAAGGCTTTATCTATTAAATTTATTAAGGCATTTCAAATCAACTTTTGGGCTCTTTATGCTACCTAAAATCTTATTTTTTAATTAAATACCAATTATTATAAGGTTTTCGACCATCTTGTCCTTGTTGACTGTCTAACATGCAAAAAAATTAAAATTCCATTTATCATTTTAAACTATTTTAATGAAATTTTAACTTTAAGATGCTAAACCTTTGCATCTCAACAATTAATAGTTAAGTTACTATTTAGGCAACTACATCTCATTTAATGGATAGACATTGCATATTTCCAAATTACTGAACGGTACTGTCAGTGTCTTATTAAAATAAAATAGGGTATTCATTTTGAAAGTTTTGTTTATGTATTTATTTTAAAACAAGAATAGCTTACAATTATTTACATTACAAATTACTCCTTAAAATCTAAAACATGGACGATGACGATTACTGGAATACTAGCGAAACAAAAGCTAAAGCATTTAGTTTTGATGATGATGTAGTAAGTATTTAGTAAGTTTAGTAAGTATCTAGGATGGGTTAATAAAATCAAAATACTTTTCATTCAACTAGCCCTTGTAAAATGAAATCGTTCTAAATGTGTATATAGCATGGAAACTCTTGGATTAAACGAAACTATTTTAATCTCCAATGAACAATAACTGGAGAAGGACACGTAATTACGGTGAAATAAATATTCATTATACCAGATCAAGGTGCTTTTACAAGGTTTTGAGATTTATTTCTTAACACTGCAAACAGAATCATTTACGGAAAGAATTTTATACTTGTAAAGAAAAATCCTACTGTAAAATAAGAGAATATTATGGCTGGTATAGTCGGCTACGCTGCTATAGTGTGGATTGATGAACTTCACATGTAATTTTCTGTGACATGGAGGTTTATATTAAATTAATACTTAAAATTTCAACAGACATTTTCATCAGTGCATTAGTGATCGTTGAGCCGTGATAGCTCGGTGTATGTGCGTTTGCCTGAAGTTGTACAGTGTGCTAGCAACCCAAGCTGAAACCCTGGTGCCTGCACCAGTTCATTTGTTGATGTAATTTTATGTACTGATTTAACACACGCTTGGCGGTGAATGAAAACATCATTAGGAACTCTACATATTTTAGAAAATTTTCAAAGACATGTGAAGTCTGCCAATCAGCACTAGGATTGGGTGGCGGACTATGCTCTATACAGAGAAGGCGTAGCCCAAAACTGGGACATATGTATATAAAGGCTGTAACTTTAACTTTTTTTATTAGGGATTTTGAGGAAAAACTGGATGCTGAGCTCCCATGGATCTATAAAGAATAAAGTTAATAAATATTATCACTTGTTTTTTCAGTTATCACCACAAGAGATATTAGCTATTGGCCAGAGGTCCTACTCTGGGTCTAGTGAAGACGGAATACTTAATTCAAATATCAGCAGTTTAAAACCAGCCCTAGTACCACTATCCAGTTTAGTATCGTCTAAGATTTTGAATCTGAGTGAGTTTCATATTTTACTTTTTTTTTACAATGATGGCCCCTTGCCAATGATCACCTGATGTCATATGACCAACGCTATGCAACACACAAGGCTTTACAGGTGTATGGCAAACTTATGAAGAGCAACACACTTAATGGATGCATACCTCAATCCACTATCACATTGTGCAAGTACACCGTTATCATGCTAACTCGTGACGAAGCGATGCTGTTTGTCGTAGTCAGCATCTCTAGGAAACTGAATGCAACAATTTCACTGGGTTTGAAATGTTGCTGAGCTCTTAGTCTGCTGAACCTCAACCTCCATAGGGAATAACACTGCACAAGGGCTCTTTTTACAGTTTTTAAATTAAATTGCAAAATTTATCAGCATATAGTTTAAATTTTCAAAGCATATACTTCTTCTTTTCGTTTCACTACTGACGATCTTGACCACGTATAAGCAGCCTCCATTGAGTGCAGTCATAGGCAGAGTGGGCCGCACGCTGCATGCTGCCTGTAAAAAGCATATAAGGACATGGCTAATATCAATAGTCTGATGGTAGGTCTACTCTACCATGGTTTGTTTCACAAATCGCACCCTAAAGGCCAAATACACATCGACATAGTCTCAACATTGATGATTTAAATATGGATAGATCTTTAGTAATGTAAGTGTAAATTTTATGTTATAAGTGTTCATATATTTATTATATACCTACTGGCACATCTAAATAAAAATATAGTGAAGATTCATATAAGTTAAGTTTTATTAAAAAAAATATTCCACAGTGGTACTTGCACAATCTGGCAAGGAGTCCACTAATAAAATGGCACAAGAACCAGAGGAAACAGTTGCTATTACACTAAAAAGACTTGTACTTGGCCGTAGTTGCTCCCTACATGTACATCGGAGTCTGAAGAGTAAAACTGAACTGTTGGATGGAGCTGTGGCCATTGGTGATGGTAATGCTGTGCTTACGGTAAGTTTATAAAAGTGTACTTATCAATAAAAACTAAAACCAACTACAAATTGAATTCAACCCTCTGTATTTCCGAATTATCCTAGAAATATTACGAAATAGAACCTAACTAAACTCACATAATGCCCATCAAGTACACACATATGGTTTTCTCATGGATCCAAAGTTCAGAGGTAAGAAACATAAAAAAACAGTTGTATTAAGAACCTCTTCCATTTTTGAAAATGCTTAGCAGAGACACTGATCTCTAACTGCTATAATATATAAGCACCGGTCAGAAAGTTAGTGTTAACTGATCAACTGTGTTTTTATATTCTTTTTCGATATTGAGCAATAGTAACATACATACATCCCAGATAGTCTGGAAAGGCTAATTATTACTGGTTGTGTGGAAGGAAACAGAACGAGAGGGTGCTCTCCTGCAAAATGAACACACAACCCATGACACTACAGGAGCTACCCTACAATCATCCATCCAAATGGCGCAAGACAGAGATGTCTGGAAAGAAATGGTGGCCAGGGCAATGCACCATAGTTATGTCCCTCAGTCATGGTTTGTTATTAAGTACAAACATCAATTGCTAAAATGTTATCTCTTGAATGCTAATAGGCTCACAACCTGTCACATAAGTGACTTAATAAGATTTTTAAAAAGCGGACAATGATTTCTATATTTGTCTAGATTACTCATTGCTGAAGATAGAGTTAAAAGTATATGAGCATATTTTCACTTTTTATCCAGAGTTCTATTGCAATTTTTCAAATATGTTAAACTTATTACAGGTGGTGTTATTTCTAATGCAAACTCTGAACAAGAAATTGGTATATGAATTGCTGTCTTCAAGACCTCTTGCGTTAAATCATTATATTGGAAATCTCCAGTTAGAGGGTAGGATATCCGAACTAACAGATTTGCTAACGTAAGTAACCTCCACATATCAGCCAAAGAAGCTGACCACAACTGTTTCACTGGATTAAGTGGTGGTATAACTCTCAAGTCCAAACTCACACAATGCCTCAAAACCACGGTGTATAACCAATGTGTTCTGCCCATTTTAACATCCACTTCCGAAGCGTTAAGCAAAATCTGCACAAAATTCAACTAGCACAACGAGATATGGAGCGCGCCATGCTAAGAATCACTCTGATGGACCGCAAAACGTTGAAATTCACCGGAGAACCAAAGACGATGACATGGGTATGCGGAGTCTCATGACTAAAATGGCAATAGGCGGGACACCAGTAACGGACAGCAAGTTCAGACGGACAGATTGCTACCTCACAAATCCGTCCAGCTCGCCGAGTGGCCGAATAATAAAAATACTTTAAAATACAAGTACTTTTTTTAGGTTTTGATACTTGGGCCTTCATTAAACATAGTTTTATTCTAGGTGTTATTAAATAGAAATAATAGTAAAAATATATTTAGTCGAAATATATTTTAAGGCCTCAGTACCCTAATGGTGCGGACTTGAAACATAAGGGCGTAGATATAAAACTAATATTTGACTAGGACATAGTTTATGAGATGCTTTGACCATGGACCATGTGTTTTGATAGGGAACAATGACGTACAAGCAACATTTTTTGTTTTAGAATGCTTGGGCGGAGTCCAGAATCAGCTGTGAGTGAAATGTTAATTTACATTATTTTTAATTCCGCATTTAATCATACTTATTAAGCCCCTTATATGGTTATGCCCATCCCTATATGAGCACAGATTGTAAATGATTTTTTCTCTATATGAAACCAAAATCTTACAACTCACTGGACTATCCAGGTAAAAGAAGAGTTAAAAAGATGTTATACATTGTTATAAACAAAAAATATTTAGGGCAATAGTCATCGCATAGTGATATAGTAAACAGTTGAAGCACTTTTCCGCTTAGCCATTGATAAGGAGAAGTTTACAAGACTGACTGCCGACCTTCAGTGATGAAGAAGAAGTGATATAGAGCTAAATTTATACAGCGCCCACAAGTCTATAAGCCTCTAGTTGTCTCCGGTATTTTGATAGATGGTACAATGGTTAATCTAATACTTTAGCTTAAGTTTATCTTGTAAAATTATGTCATGTCAACAGATGTATCAATTCCAACACACTGTGAAGAGTCAAGGCAACAACTTGGACAGTTTGCTGCGGAAAACCTCCAACTTACTGGCAAACCATTTCAACCAACCTGGTGTAGACGCACACCAGGCGAAGATGGTCGCGGACTATGTCAAGTTATTGGGTATATATTTTTTTTTCTTTTATCTTGCTGTAGGTGGCTAAAGCTATTAGGTCGCTTAGCCTGAACTTTATGGCTGGTAACTCGACACATGGATGCCCCTGGTGAGGGGTACCCTCGGCTTATGCGGTTACTTTGATGCATTCTCGAGTTCTCTCTCGCAACCTGGTCTGATTAAGTGCTATATATCTCAAGCACTCACTCTCTATTTTGATGTACATATTGGTGTGTTGTGGCCACTAAGTGGAAGTAGATTTCGCCTGCCTTTTTCAACCTCCTAGCGGGAAGTTGAGGAACTAACTTCCCGCCAGTAAAACTAAGCTTATATATATATATATATATATATAGCCCCCCGGCTAAGGCCGCTGGCTTGTATTTTTCCCTATGCGTCTATGACACTGAATACTAACGCGACCCCATCTCGCCCAATCATGGCAAAGAACAACTCACCAAGGGAGGTTAGTCGGTAGGGTTCTCTAAGCCGAGCTCAACATTACTTGCCCACTTCGAATAGTCATAATCATTTATTCCTCACCATAATCCAGAGTAGTTACTTAAGATAATTATATAATTAAAAACATACACTTTGGAACAAAAGACATAATAACAGAAAGATTATGGTGGATTGACACATGAACTAGGACGGATCCTGTACCTCTGGGCTGTCAAGAATAAGACTACGGTATCCCCTGCCTGTCGTAGAAGGCGACTAAAAGGGACCTCGGGTTCACTGGTCGACAAGGGTGGGGGTCTTTGTCGTCCGCTAAGGTGGACCCGGGAAGAAGGCGACATCGGCTAGCCCGTGTCGGCTTGCACTGCGAGGGCACAGGGGAGGGAGTAACCTACCCCCGAGACGTGCTCTCCTTGAGCACAGTGCAGAGGGGCTCCGGTGCGTTCCACTGGAGATCATCCCAGAAGGCGGGGTATCTTTTTGAAGATTTCCTCCCCGTTAACAAAAAAAAAAGAAAAAGGACGAATCCTGTGTCTCAAGTAATTAACCCTCTACCCCATTACATTATCAAAAGTTGTATACATAGCTAATTAAAACACAATTTTAAGCTAATTGGGTCAATAATTAATTAAATAATAATCTTCACATTAAAAAAAGGGCGCAGTTTCTGCTTACCATTCTGGGTGATTGGCGTGTTGGTATTTATTATTGTATTTAGTATATAATTACAGAATGGCAGAGCTACAGCAAGAAGAGTGAGCTGAGCAGTAAATCAGCGCTGCAGTGCCTTGCGCACTGTTGCAGTCTACACTGGACCGAAGGTGCTGGGAACATGATGTCGCCACTGACGCTCTGCCAACGGCAACAGGTTACAACAATTTTATTGGCTATAACAATTTTACAGGAGTAGCGTCCTCGCCCAGTTTCACACATAATTCAAATCTAATCAAAGCTGCTATCAAAAATCAGAGCATCAAGCATCTCCTCAAGTAGCAAGTCCTCTATTTGACAGGTGATGAGCTGAAAAAAAACGACAAAAAAAGCAATTCGTTAGTACCAGTCAACTTGGATTTCAACCTGCAACATCCAAGCCGAGGTTACCCCCCACCGGGGGGGACCCTTGTGTCGAGTTACTAGCGATAGAGGTTCAGGCTAAGCGACCTAAGAGCTATGCCACCTCTCAATCCGGCGAAGCAGTCAAGGCCAGCTTGGCAATCTGTGTAGTTCGTCATTAAAAAAAAAATCAACCAGCAACCATTAAATGTTAAGGCGAACCGTGGTATTATTATTTGTTAATTGTTAACTATGATATGTTATGTTATTACATATATTATTGTCCCTTATTTCTTTATTATAGGTATCGAGGTTAAGTGAGCTAAGAGCATCATTTCTCCGGTGGAACAGTAAAAGTAGCTAACTTTTACTGATGTTACTAATCTGTATAAAAAATGTTTTTTTTTCAGATCAGCCCCCTACAATACGACTGGGTCGTGTTAAACGTACACGCGAAGTCCAACAAGTGGGACATAGTGGAATCTTTGTTCACAAAAAAGGTATGTTCATCAACTTAACCGTGACTGTGTAGTTACCAACAAATATAGAATATTTATTTATTAACACACAGATTTGGTTACACTTATAAACATTACACAAATTAAACGAACATCCATGTAACCATTGCAGCACATTTTATTGGTACACAGTACTAAGCAGCTATCCCCAAACTAAGCAGACGCTTGTATCTTGGGAGCCAGAGTTGCGTTGTGGAGTTAGCATTTTGCACAAAGTTTTAGTTTTTTTATAATTAAGTTAATAAATGTATATAGTTGTAATGTTTATGTATGTATATGTTTATAATGTGTATAGTTAATAAATGTATATATATAGTTAATACGATAATTATTTATTTTATTAATTATATGTATATAATGACAGAAATCGAAAATAAGATCTAATTTCCCCATCCCGGTTCCACCATCGAACTTCAAGACGTACTGCAGGATTTCATCCTTTTGTTGTGAACATCCCTCAAACCTGAACGAAGCGCTTTGCTTTGTCTTTCATTGTTCGTACAGCAAGGAACTGGAAAAGTTTTCCCACATCCGTCTTTCCCTCCGATTACAATGGGTTTTTTCAAGAGTACAGTGAATAGGTATTTACTAAGCTAGTGCGCCTTACCATCCAGGACTGCATTTCCACTTAACATCAAGTGGGATCGTTGTCAAGCACTTGCATAGGAAGTATAAAAAAAAATTTGGTGTCAAAAGGGAGTGAAGGGGGCGAGGGCGGACATGTGCCAGCGCTTATTGGCTCTCCTGTGGTGCTCTGCCCCGAGCACCGATACCACACCCCACTCTCTCCTGGCTTACAGTCGCGTTCTGATTTTGCTGATTTTCAGCCAAAAAAACCTGTGATAGCTAAGGCGGAAACTATCATTCTTTATCGGAATGGATTTACTCCAAAGGTTCGATGAGAGTTTAGGTTCTCATTAATTCTATTCTATTCATAATATTCCTACTCTGGTTGAAGTTTTTGTTCTTACTCTTATTCTGTAAGATTGTTCATTTATTGAACACTCACAGAACTACATTTATTGGCTAATATTTATATTGACAGGACTGGCTCGGCCGTACCACTGTCTCATCACACATACCTATGGACACACTCCTTGCGCGGCTTAGCGAGCTGAACGCCAGCTCACGGCTGATGGCCACCTGCGTTATTAAAGTGGCCAGCGCTGACGATAGACTGAGATTGGCGCAGAAGTATAAGGTCAGTGTAAGCTCGGCAATCTATATCTTCTACTGGTTCTCATGCCTGAAGCTTGGCAACGAGTCGAGCTTCTTGCAGTTTGGAGAGATCCTCGGCGGATGGGATCATAAAGCCTGTTTGCCTACAATTTTGATAATCATGACAAGCTACAATATTAACTCACAATGAAAAAATAAGATAAAATCATAATAATAGAGAATAGAGAAGAAATGTAATTAATCTATATATATAAAAGAGAAAATGTGTGGGTTTGTTCTGTATAGGTTCCGAAACGGCTATACCGATTTCAATTAAACTCTCAGGGAATCTTCAGATTGACCTGGCAAGTAATCCTGTAAAGTTTGGTGACGATCAGAGCATTCCTCTTTTTGAACTGTTAAGTACAGCTTTTATTTACTATGATACTACTACTACGGGTACGATATTGTATTTATTGATAATATTTGACGGAGAGCAATTAATAATTTAATACGAGTACATTGTGAGAGTTAAATTAAATATTTAATGATGTAAGTTTATTGTTCAAATAAAATAAAGCAAAGTCTAGCCTCGCTAGCTCTCGGCGAAGCGGGCTGGGTACGCTACTGTATTACACAAAATACAATAAATACATGATCGTCCAAAGGAGAAAGAAAACGAAAAACACTATAGGCCTGCACTGTGTCTTAGATATATACCAAAGATATACCAAACGCAGCTGGCTATAAGAGAAGAGAGATAATGTGTGAAACCTCTCTCAATTCTCTATCTTCTCTCACATATATCTCCCTCTCACCTTCCCTTCGCCACGTCCGATCACACTTTTGTAGCGTGTATAAAGAAGGTTAACTTCAAAAAATTTTGAATTTATTCCAGATACATTCAGTGGTGATAGAAAGTCTAGCGAAACAGAAAGACAGGTCAGCTCTTACCAACTACAAAATGGTATTAAGTCCGCAGTCCGAGGAGTACATCTACGCGGAGAATACATTAAGAGACAATGTACGTATGTGACAACAAGTATATTTACTAGTAAAAATACAAATCGATTTCAAATCAAACTAAATGTGACGGATCTTTAAATCCTACTACGAACGGATGATATCCGAAGTAAATATAATATGTATATTAATAATGTGCATTATAAATTTTCTTTTTTTTTCCAGTCTATTAAGTGGAAGAACTAATGCAAGGATTCTGCTTCTGATCAGAACATGTTCCTGATACATTTAAATAACACTTGAACAATTACTAGAAATGGCTAATATATAATTCGCAGGCGCTCGAGAACTGCAACCCACATTAAGAGTGCGAATGATTAAACATTGTTTTTTTAGCTAAATGAGAAGAAAATCAACGTCTAAAACGCGAAAGTTACTAAGTGTACTTTCGTCTATCTGGGGATTGATTATTGTAATCAGAACATATTCCGGACTAAAAAAAATAAATAGCATTTGCACAATTGATAGAAATTGCTAATCAATTTTTTGCAGGCGCTCTGAAACGAGCCCACAAGTCTGGGTTTATTTAATGAATGGAAAGCAAATCAACTTGAATGTATTGTGAGGTGGCCACTCTTTTAAAGCCTTCAGATTGTTACGATAAAATACACTCCAAATAGTTAAAATATTTCAGTTAAACTAACGAAGTATTTTAATACAGTAGACGTCAAAAGTTTTGAAAAACAGCTTAACAATTTTTTTTTCAAGTGCACTTTACGTCTATCTTTTTATTTGATAATTAGACACATAGGTCAATCGTTACTCCAGCTTTTGACATTTTATTATATACTATTTATTAAGACTATGCTAAGATATATGTATAACGTATACCACATGTATGCATTTGACTAGGTTTATAAAATTTTAAACTATATTGTATTGTTATTCCATTCAACCCGTCCCCTCTTCCCTCTTTCCCTCGCAAGAGACAAAGTGAATATAGTGAAGAGATTGCCAACCTTCGCTTGTCTGAGATAGGGATGTTCATGCCAAAAATATATCGTGAGGTTGTATCGATACTACGCGATGTATTGTACAAATATATCGCTATTTTTCATATATCTAAATTTGTTTATAATTAATTAACGCTTAATATTAAATATTAGAAAAGTTTTGTACTAATAGAGTACTCGGCGCGTAACTGAGAGGTTCTCGCTTCGGATACCAGTCCAGACTATTTGATTCTGCTAGCAGTACAGACTACATGTATAGATTATAAAATTTATAGTATAGATTAGGAGTGTAGTAACATACTACACTACACTCTTCGTGATGGCAGCACAAGTAAGAGTTTTATTTTATTCAAGTTGTCAACCAAAAATAAAAGAAAGGAATGGATTGCTTTTTTATTTAATTTTCTACGATATTTCGTATATCGGATGAAATATATCGATACTTTTCTGGTTCGATAATATCGGATTGAAGCGAAATATCGCGTCCATATATCGATATATATCGTGCACTCCTAGTCTGACACTTCAAGAACATATATTACGTAATTCCAACTTTATCAGTCACTTTCAGAGCCTTGTAAACAATCACTGTCCACTCCGCAAGTATTTAACAGATAAGTACAAAGTGTAATACAAAGTAAACATCTAAGACAACCCACACAGCAGCTAAAGCAACACATTTTATATTATCTTGAATAGAAACGAAGAACTTCATTGGCGAATGTAAAACAAAATGGCGGTACTAATCTTTAATCAAATATACTCGGTGGCTCGTGGCCTAAAACTGTGGAACGGAAATCGTACTTGAAACACTACAGAGCTGTTGACAATTTTACTATTGTTTTGGCCAATGCTTAAACACTATTTCCATTATGGCTGTGTGTCGATTTCTTTCAATAGTTATCCGAAAATTGATAGTGAATAATAATAATACTATAATATTTTCGACAGTTACGCCTTTTCACAAATGATAACTTTTGACGTTTGAATTTTGACGTAAAATAAAATGTCATGTCAATATCAGATTAATTTGACTTTTTTAGACACAAAGAATGTTCAATGATTTTTGTTCACGCTTTTTTTTATAAATACAGATAAAACAACGTACAGCGTGAATTCTTCATTCATGTTCAGACACCTTTCAATAATACTGTCACATTAATTTATAATGTTGTTTCTCACAAACCTATTTAAAAGTATAATTTATCTGTTAATATGACGTAAGCTTTTTGTTGCGTTTCTAGTGTGACATTTTGTAATTTTCGCACGTACACCCTTCACATGCACCTACACACACACTCAATCACATAAATTATTAATATTTAATTCTTAAGAATTCGGAGTTAGGTACAATATCTCCCTAATACAGGCTATGCATTAGTCTAGCAGGGAGATGTGTACGGAAAATCTGAAAAATAAAAATGTATATGAAAAAATAATATGTATGTAATAAATTTGTGTATGTACATATATGTGTGCAAAATGTGTGTGTGTATAAAAAAATTAACTTCTTTTTATTCCTTGGTTCTCATATTTGCTTAGTGATTTTTTTTTAATTTTTTTTCTTGGAATATATAAATATAAAATTCTTCTTCTATGTCGTAACCTCATGACTGAGGGACGTGACTATGGTGCGTTGCCCTGGCCACCATTTCTTTCCAGACATTTCTGTCTTGCGCCATTTGTATGGATGATTGTAGGGTAGCTCCCGTAGCGTCCTGAGTTGTGAAATATACATAGAAGAAATATAAATTAGGAATACGATTTTATCGACGTAGTGAAACAGGTAAAAAAAGAAATTGCAAAGAGAAGATGAAAATATGATAAGAAAATTCCAGAGTTAATTAATAATTTATTGCAATATCTGAATTAAGGTTTGTTGTATCGTAAAAATTTTATCGTGGACGTGGACGAGACTATTTCGATGCGAATAAACGTGGTCAAACCATTAGTATGAATCAAATAGTTTGCGGCGCGCCTACCACACCAAAATTTTCATCTATTCTGTCTTATCGAGGCTCCACAAATCTATCTCTTAACCTGCCGTCTTACAGGTTAAATGGTTAGGAATGATCATCATTTAATAATGCCTTCTATGGATAAGGATCACAATTTATTTACAGCAGATAACTTCATTGTCCACTTTTTGTTCGGATTCAGTACACCCACACGACTTCAGCAGTCCGAAGCGAAAGGCGAAATAGTAAAACCAATCCAAAATTTTTTCCCATAAAGAACAGAAACAGAAGCACATCTTTTAAGTGTACCAAATAATTAATTTACTAACGCCTCAGTCTTTTTAACAACATGGTTGAATATTATATAAATTTACCACACTAAAATGCATAAGTATTTTGATATATCAAGTTTCATTCATTATGATACGGTAATTTTCTATTTTATTTTATGTGTAGTGACTGATATCTTTTTATTTGACAGCTGAACAACTGTCATCAGTTAAACAGAATATAAACGAGAATGACATCAGTCGAGAATAAACAATTCTTGTCTATGCATTCATAACACCTCAACTTTGATTCATTCTCTCTTGGTGCGGTCAGCGATACGCTTTCTATTTCATATTCTTCTTGAGAAATCTCATATCTCTCGACATTACACTTTTATCTTAGGTCATTCTTTGGATCTTCGAAGGAGAGTTGTAATGCCGAATTCCTTCCCTCTTTACGTCCATACCATCGCAGACTGGTCTCCTGCATCTCGTCTGCAATGTCGCGAACACCCAGGCTTCCTCGTACGTGCGTATTTTATCACCACACATCCATCTCTATCTTTGTAATTTAACATTTTGTATAGTGTGCACGTTTTTCTAAGTCACAGTTCAAGTTTCTATTGCACCCATAGATCATAGATTATAGACCTTAAATAAATAACATCATTGACGCCCTTGACTCCGACTATGAATACCACATATGCGTTGCATTTTTTCTCAGTGCGGCACATACAAATGCACATATTTATTGATTTATTGACAGCTGGAATTAATGCTATTAACGCTTAGTAGATAACGAGGAGTGAAGCACCATAGAAGAGATGACAGAAAACACTATTTTTGCGCCAACGCTTCCCGAAGTGGCACTCGAAGTTTAGCTTTTGAATTTCTCTTAAATTATCCGTGAAATAGCAACCGACCGAGTCGTGGTTCGGCTCTCTCGGGCGCCCTCGGATCAGAATGCTTGCGCGTAACATAGCAACCGTCCAAGCCGAGGTTACCCTCCACCGGGGGGACCCTTGTGTCGGGTTACTAATGATAAAGGTTCAGGCAAAGCGACCTAAGAGCTATGACACCTTTCAATCCGGTGTGGCAAGGCCAGCTTCTCTATGTAGTTCGCCCAAAAAATTGGCAACTCTCATTCAACATTCATCACGTTCAAATTGTCTGTACTTGAAAATTGGACATATTTCAAAGACCGATGACAATAAATGCGACCGAGTCGATTAAATTTTTATTCGATTCTATTCTAAATGTGACTAGATGGTATAAGTTTGTAAAGGTCCAGCCCTGTAGTTCTGGGCTCTCAAGAATAAGACTACGGTATCCCCTGCCTGTCGTACAAGGCGACTAAAAGGGGCCTCGGGTTCACTGGGCGACAAGGGTGGGGCCTTTGTCGTCCGCTAAAGTGGACCCGGGAAGAAGGCGACATCGGCTGGCCCGTGTAGCCTTGCACTGCGAGGGCACAGGGGGGGAGGGAGTAACCTCCCCCCCGGGACGTGCTCTCCTTGAGCACAGTGCAGAGGGGCTCCGGTGCGTTCCACTGGAGATCCCGGAGCCCCTCGTCATGCACCGAGGAAAGGGCCACCGGGGAGGTTTTAGTGGGTAAAAACCCCACATAACCGCCGCCTTCCCCAGAAGGCGGGGTATCTTTTTGAAGATTTCCTCCCCGTTAACAAAAAAAAAAAAGTTTGTAAAGGTACAATAATGAAACAACAATTCAATCGTAACAATATGAACTTTATGTTTTGTGCGACTCTTTCCTCCACTGTACGTTGAATCCTGTGTCGCGGAACAGCTGGTCTTGGTCTTCCCGGTCCAACTTCAGTGAAGACTGGAAATCAGCAAAGAAAAAAAATCAGCATGCTGCTTTCAGAGTTGCTGTACATACTACTTCAAAAATGACGTTTTAATCTGTCCGAGTTCTTATTGAAATCTTAATCGGTTCAGAAATTATGTTGTGTATGATTGCATCATGCGGATGAATTGAGAACCTACTTTTTTTAAGTCGGTTAAAAAATGTATTGGAAGGCTGCAGATTCGCTTAAAGAAAGATCACAGTCCGCGGCCCTGTGTCCTATACAGCATGAGGCGTCCGCCCGGACACTGAGCTACCATGGCCCTTGACGTTTTATTTATTATAAATTTGTACCTATTTGTATGCAGTTATTACAGACTTACTTACCACAGAGGGCTTCATCGATTTCTCTGGCACCTTGCTCAACAACGCATTTGCCCCAGGTCTATAAAGAAAGGATAATGATAATATTACTAGTATATGTACATGAATTATCATATTATTGTGCATAATACGTTTATTTCACTATTAAGGTAGTACCCTACAGATTCTCCGAAGTTGGAGATAGTTTTTTTTTTTTTTATGCGTGTAAACTAGCGCTTGACCATGATCCCACCTGGTGTTAAGTGGTGATATAGTCGAAAGATAGTACGCGCTAGTTTAGTAAGTGCCTATTCACTCTACTCTTGAAGGCTCCCACGTCGTAATTGGACGGAAAGACTGACGCCGGCAACTTATTCCACTCCTTTGCCGTACGCACGATGAACGATGACTCAAATCGCTTCGTTCGGACGCGCGGAACATCGACTATAAAAGGGTGGAGACCCGCCGAGTGTCTAAACGTCCGAAGGTAGAATGGGGATGGGGGAATTAACTCGTGTAATTCCTGTGCACACTCTCCAAAGTGTAATCTGTAAAACACCGAAAGGCTAAGGATATAACTCTATTGTACACCAAAATAAAACAAACGGCATTACATAACTAAGGGACATTTTGTATGGTATTAAGTTGCTTAGCCTGAACTTAGATTAGGAGCTTGGGAAGTTACTCTAATCGCTTCAGCATTCCGATCCGAAGGCGATCGAGTGTGCTGAAACACGATAGCTTTTCCATTCATTCATTCCAGACTCTCAAACAGCTTCATGCAACTACCATAGTGCCATAATCTCTCTCTAATTAAGATTAATTCAATTAAGTTGACAGTGATGTTTGTATGTTAACCTCATGTTACATCAAGCTTTCAACTTCCGATGCTTAAAATGCACGGTCTTCTTAGATCAACAATAAGTTGTACAAACCTTTGCGGACGGTCTCTGGTTGGTTTCCATCTTTGTCTTTCAATGATTTCCTATAGAAACAAATATTTGATCAAACACTGCTTCTTATATAAGCATTAATACTATAATATAAAATAAAGTTAACTCATTTTATGAAAATAGTAATAAAGGGTAAATTATGGCGAAACTGTGTGCAAGTATGTGAACCTGTGTGGGTGATTATGACGTACCTATGTACTTGTAAAGTTAAAGATTATTTCTTTATAGTATTTATTTATTTATAGATAGATAGATAAATCCTTTATTGCACTAAAATACATGTACAAAGGCGAACTTAATGCTAATTAGCATTTTCGTCCAGCTAAACTTTAGTGGTTAAGAGCGGGCTTAAGGGTCGTGCCGCTCAAAATAGCGTTTTAAAAATATATAATATATTATATAGACAAGTAAATATACATTTACATATACATAAATAGATACTTCAATATAAATATAATAATAAACAAACACATGGAATATATAAACGATAATATATATACCGGTTTGTAATTTTTTCATTGTATGAGTAAAAAGTATTCAGATACACGCGATTTAAAGACATTAGTTGACGAAGCCTCTGTAATCTCAATCGGCAAACTATTCCATAGTCTTATAGCTGTACAGGTAAAAGAATAGAAATATGCCATAGAAATTCGTGTGACATTCGGGGAACGTTATTTGTTATAGAAGGTTCGAGGTTCGCGGCCGACGAAATGTTTGAGTATGAAGCGCTCACAAAGATATTCTGAAACTTATTGAAGCCTTTTTTTTTTGTTCACGCGGGGGAATCTTTTTATAGACCATCCTCCGGTACCCTGGGTGTGCTCGGAGGGATGTGTGGGACTCGGCCTGGGCAGCCCCTACCCACTAAACCTTCCGCGAATGCCATCAGCCGTTATGAGCGGGGTGCCCCGGATCTGTCAGCGACAGGACACAATTTATTGAAGCCTGATTGAAATGGATTCAGTAGTTCGTTAGATCTTAGAAAGCGCAATTTATACATGTGCCACTGTTGGGCACAGGCCTTTTCTGTGAAGGCAGTATAAGGTACATAGTCCTAGTGTGTATTGATAGACTTCAAATTTAACAGTACATATCTCTGGTAAAATAACAGTACACCTTTATATATAAAAGAGAAAGTGTGTGGGTATGTTCCATATAAGCTTCGAAATAGCTTGGCCGATTCTAATCAAACTTTCAGGTAATCTTCAGATTGACCTGACGAGTACTTCTGTATAGTTTGGTGACGATCGGAGCACTCCTCTTTATGAACTAAATTACAGTTTTTATTTACTATGATGATATTCTATTGTTTTAAACCCAAATTTGTAATGACAAATGCATTGTGTACAATGAAGTATATTGAAGTATAATGAAGTATAATGAAGTATATTAAAGATAATAATTAAGGATTTTGAAGTTTTCAAGTAGTCATTATAATTATCTTCACCCGCTCCAGAAGAGATTCCCCTCACCGGGGGGACCCTTGTGTCGAGTTACCATCTAATAGAGGTTCAGGCTAAGCGATCTAAGAGCTGTGCCACCTCTCAAATCCGGTGAAGCAGTAAAGGCCACCTTCTCTGTGCCAACTGTGATAGTTCGTCCAAAAAAAAAATCCAGAAGAGAATGAATACGGAGAGAAATGAATAATGCGAAATATTTTACGTTTACTGTCGAACGAGATCATGTGAAATACTCGATCGATGTTGAGAGATAACTCTGAATTGTTCATTTTAAAATTTCATAAACTGATGGTAGAGTCATTATATCAGTTGTATTCACCTGCTCGAGAAGAGAATAGAAAAGAGAGTGAATACGGAGAGAAATGAATAATTTAATATATTGTGAGAGTTAAATTAAATATTTAATGATGTAAGTTTATTGTTTAAATAAAATAAAACAAAATCTAGCCGGGCAACCCGGCGGGGATGGTTCGCTAGTAAATTATATATATATACTGCGTCCGTCCTATCTCTCAGATGCACCTTCAGGAAAAACTTACGGGGGTCGTGGTGTCGACAGTCCTGGTGGCGTGGTATGCGTCATCACCGGCGATATCATCCTCGGGGTACGTCTTCATTTTCCTGATCTTCGGCGTGGTCGTTTCGTCAACACTTTCCCAGCTCTCGTTTCTAGTGACAGAAATGATTTGTGAGAGAAGACGAGGCCCTGCCGCGTCTGTGGAGTTTCTTTCTCTACTTCTCCCAGTTACACTTGATTAGCACTTGATGCTAGTTAGCTGTTGAATGTCTGTTTGAGCTATTGATTGAATGTGTTCTGACGTGTCGTAGTTCGGCCCTCTCTGACGCCACTAGACCGAAATGTTAACCGTCTATTCCGAGGATACAGGTTAGGCGACCTAAGAACTGTGCTCAAAAACCCGGTGAAACTATAGAGGCATGAGCAGCGTAGTTCATTCACCACACGACGGTAGTAAAACTTCTTAAGCTTCATGTATACATACATATATATGTAAATATACATAAACATAATTCGAGAGAGACAGTGTGTACGCGCACTGCTCTGAATTCGAATGCTGAGATTTCAGTGACCAGGAACTCACGCAAGTATGGCCTAAGCAAAACCAAAGTAGGCGTTATAAATTATAATATACGAAACATAACTGGCTGTGAGTAAAGAAAATGTGTGTCGCAGTTCGTTCTCTGGCCCCTATAGTAATACGAAATGGAATTCTCTTTCCGTCTTCACTTATATCACCCTCTCAACTTCACTTTGCCTTACCCGATCACACTTTTCGTAACGCAGTCACTTCCCAAGTCAAGCGTGGCGTAAAGAGTTTTATTTAAAAAAAGACCGAAAGCGCTTTCGACGAAAACTTAGTTATTCAATTAACTTACGAAGGAAAAAGTCATGGCTAAGGAACATCGGGGAATGGACTGGAATAACAGTCGAAGCACTATTCCGCTTAGCCATGAATAAGGAAACGTTTAGAAAACTGACTGCCGACCTTCAGTGATGGAGAGGCACATGAAGAAAAACGGAGAATTAACTTACGGTAATGTGATGGCAGTGGTGGTGCGGGAGCGCCAGTCGAACATTTTGTTCAGCGTCACCTTTTCTTTCTTATTTTCCACCAGTTCCCGCTGCAGCTTCTCAACGATTGTGGTTGACGTTTTATCTGGAGCTGGTGTAAAAAAAAACACGTAGTTATGAAATAAAGCTTCTTTGAAGTAAGTTCCTAGTTGTTATGCATTGTTATAGAGCTAAGAAAATGGTTATGATTATCAAATAACTTGCCAGCCATGTTTCATGTTTTTTTTTGTGTTTAGGGCATTTTAAAATTTGGATCGATTATTGTTGACTTTTAACTAAGTTGATAATTTCTTTTAATTAAAAACCTTTAAACGCTTGTATGGGACTCTCTTCATCGGGATCCAGGACGAAGTCCTCTTTATCCATCAGCCTCTCGTACTGATCCGGACGATGTTTCCTTTCCATTTTGGGCATTGGGAGTGGTCTGAGCGACGTGCGTCTCTCTTTCACAGTCGTCGTTCCCTCATCATACACGTCAGAATCTTCCTTGTCAATGTCTTCGTACTGACTGTCGTCAGTTCTGTCGGCCCGCCCTTCAGGCTCTGACAGATGATGTCTGACCTGGCGACACGGTGATAACGTTAAAGCTACAGCCTTTTGTATAACTATAATACTAGCGTACGTAGATATTGCTATTTTATTTAAACAATAAACTTACATCATTAAATATATAATTAGCTCTAACAATACATTCAATTATTCATTTCTCTCCATATTCATTCTCTACTATTCTCTTCTCGATCGGGTGAAGATCATTACCTAAACCCATGTACATATCAGTAAATACAAAATCATTATTATCATTTATACAAAAACATATCGGGCTCAAGTTAATTTTAGAAATAAAAGTACGACGTATGGTTTGTTTGACAGTTCAAAAAGAGGAGTGCTTCGATTGTCATCAACCTTGACAGGATTACTCGTCAGGTCAATCTGAAGATTTCCTGAAAGTTTCATTGAAGTCGGTCCAGCCGTTTCGGAGCCTATATGGAACATACCCACACACTTTCTCTTTTATATATATAGACTAACATATTTTTTGTCTTATTCTCTATTTAATAATCTAACTTATCTTCCTTTATATAATTCTATTTTTATTTATTTCTATTCTTAATTATTTAACAAAACTATTATTAATCTACGCCTTAAGGTGTTATGGATGTTATGGGCGACGGTGGTCACTTCAGTTCGGGTGAGCCGTAATCATATTTGCTTCTTTTTCCTGTAAGAAATGCACCATACCAGAGGGTGCCTGTAAAATGGAGTAAGCTCATTTCTTGAAGGTCACCAAGTCGTATCGGTGCGGAAGCCGGTGAGTTGATTAAGAATTTAAGTGAATTAATAATCTTTATCTAACACCAGGAGTAAACTCACCGGACCACAAAGCAAAGGATACGGCGACCGTGACCTCCTAGCAGTATGCATCGGGCAAGGTGCCATCGGGCCAGGGGTCAGGGTACGCTGACCAAGCATGTTCGTATGCGAGAAGTCGCAGACGAGCAACAGCCTGGGATGTTCAGCACCGTGCCTCACAGCGCCACAACCGACTGCCTGGAGCGTCCACACTGCTATCTGACTGAAGTGGCCCCAGACTGTCCCTCTGCGACATACAATAGATATAAGTATATTTACGAGTAAAAAAAAACGACCACAAATAGGAACTAACGTCAAACGCGAGAACGAGCTTAATGAACCTGGTATTGAATCCATTACCATAATCGGGGCGATTGCTCCCCTGGCAGGACCAGGCTACCGTTGAAGACGGATTTTTAGGAAAAACTATTTCAACTACAAAGCTAACTATTAAAGCTATGATAAAACTATTCTCTAAGCCCTCCCTCCCGACGTTTCTAAAAGTCCAGGCTGAGACGGAGATCGAGGGAGAGTGACCGAATTTCTTCGTTTCAGATTTTATCCCGTAGAGAAATGCCGAGCATATCTCCTTTCATCGTTTTTCGCGACTTTAAGTATGTTAATCAGCTCAACTCAACATCCAAACAAATTCAACTGACGGCGCTATGAATGTAAAGCAATTATTATTTTAAAGCGTCAATAACCTAATTGTTTAGGGTACGGTCTGCAAATCATTACATCGTGGGTTCGAATCGGCCGACCACTCGACTATTGCCGTGAACAATCTCCTAGCACAAGCGTCAGCTTATTTAGCATTCTTTTTTTAAAACAAAACTAAAAACAAATTGAGAACCTTCTCTTTTAAAGTCGGTTGAAAGTATTTTCAACTTACTTGGCTGTTAGCCTGAATGGCATGGTGAGCTGTTTTGGCTGCACGCGTCTCCTCTCGCCCCACCAGGCATCAAAGACCCTCCGTATTGCACGCTGGGCGCTCAGCTCGTCCGATTCGCTGGACCGCCGCCATCTCACCTCGCCCACTGTTTGCCCAGCGTAGGGATAGCGAACTGGAAACAAAGTACTCGTAACTATACTTCACGCTCACGCATAATCTATCGAATTCGTCACAAGTACTGTACAAGTATATTTACGACCAAACACAAAAAACAACTTCGACAGTAAAAACAATTGAATCAAACGTTAAACGCTATTTACGCCCCTCGTATTTTATTAGCGTAGGTATATTATGAAATAGAATTAATCAGAACCTAAACAGTTTCTCATCAAATTACTCTTGAAGTACGTCCTTTCTAATAAAACTGAATCATCGAAATCGCTTGGCATGTTGAGTTTGGAAGGCGCTGGTCTCGTTCTGTGAG
Organism: Meandrusa payeni; assembly: GCA_029286785.1. Lineage (NCBI taxonomy): Eukaryota > Metazoa > Arthropoda > Insecta > Lepidoptera > Papilionidae > Meandrusa > Meandrusa payeni. The sequence goes on from JAGSMX010000023.1 coordinate 7,559,800, forward strand.
TCAGTAATGACGCAGAAGGAGACCGCCGAACGGGATCCCGTTCGGGAGGAGAGGGCCGATCCCGTTCGGAGATGGCGCAGGCGGGCCGGTGGCAGACAGTTCTGGGCTCTCAAGAATAAGACTACGGTATCCCCTGCCTGTCGTAGAAGGCGACTAAAACGGGCCTCGGGTTCACTGGGCGACAAGGGGCCTTTGTCGTCCGCCAAGGTGGACCCGGGAAGAAGGCGACATCGGCTGGCCCGTGTCGCCTTGCACTGCGAGGGCACAGGGGGGGAGGGAGTAACCTCCCCCCGGGAAGCGCTCTCCTTGAGCACAGTGCAGAGGGGCTCCGGTGCGTTCCACTGGAGATCCCGGAGCCCCTCACCATGCACCGAGGAAGGGCCACCGGGGAGGTTTTAGTGGGTAAAAACCCAACATAACCGCCGTCTTCCCCTCAGAAGACGGGGAATCTTTTTGAAGATTTCCTCCTCGTTAACAAAAAAAATGTTGAGTTATTCGTTCATTTGTAGCGCACATACTTAATGTAAATTATATAAAATATGGTTTTCTCATGGACGCCATTATTAGAACTGGACCAAATTGAAATTACACATAAGAAGAACCAGATTTCAAATAAATCTTTCAGTGTTCTGAGGCATTGTTCGGATTCATCCCAGCTACCGATTTCCATTACCGCACATCACGTCAGAATTCCAAATTCCATCGCCACCATCTTGCTGGTTTTTCTTCGACTTTCTTTGTCAACCTGTGGAATCAACTGTCACCAGCGGTTTTTTCGAATCTATACGATTTGGGGACCTTCCAGAAACGAGCCTACTCTTATCTCAAAGGTCGCCAACGCACCTGCAGCTCCTCTGGTGCTGTGGATGTTCATGAGCGATGGTGATCACTTAAGATCAGGTGAGCCGTAAGCATGTTTGCTAATTTTCCTATAAATAAAGAATCATCGAAATCGGTTCACCCAGTCGAAGTTATGAGGTAACAAACATAAAAAGTAGAGAGGAATTGAAAATCATTTTTATGAAATCTGTTAATAAAAATGAAGTGACACCAACCTGTCGCGCGACAGTCATCGTGCACAAAGTGACACTGGTCCGCTAATCTTTGCGCCAGGAGAGCTAGCTCGCGGTCCCAACCCTGCAAAACGAGATCACTTTAAGAATATGCATTTAATTGCCTTTTTTGAAATTAAGGCTATATTTGAGACTGACATTTTGGACATCAATTGACACAACTATAATATATAAATCATAACATATATTATTAATTACACACAGCAAAAATAAAATTTAACAGTAAAGTAGCATGTAACAGCATGTAGCAAGTAGCATTTGTTGGCAGATTTCCTGTCAAGCAGTGTCTGTTTTTATTATTAAAATAACCGCTTTTTGTGACATGCATTGAATGTAATACGGTTCGTACAAAATAATTTTTTTCACAATTTTTGTCTGGTCGAAAGTCCAGCCCTGTAGTTCTGGGCTCTCAAGAATAAGACTACGGTATCCCCTGCCTGTCGTAGAAGGCGACTAAAGGCCTCGGGTTCACTGGCGACAAGGGTCTTTGTCGTCTGCTAAGGTGGACCCGGGAAGAAGGCGACATCGGCTGACCCATGTCGCCTTGCACTGCGAGGGCACAGGGGAGAGAGTAACCTCCTCCCCAGCACGTGCTCTTCTTGAGCACAGTGCCCCTCGTCATGCAGCGAGGAAAGGGCCACCGGGGAGGTTTTAGTGGGTAAAACCCAACATAACCGCCGCCTGGGGACCCAGAAGGCGGGGTATCTTTTGAAGATTTCCTCCTCGTTAACAAAAAAAAAAGGCATTCGAAAGTTAGTAATAGTAATATTTCAGAAGTCATATTTCATGACCCACACTCAGCTTTGTTATATGTCTCCCAGTAGCTCGGGAGCTACTCTTTTTGTGAATGAGTGCACGTAATCACATCGTTGTTTATATATAGATAAATGGAATACATACCACCATCATCATGACTTCCGGCCTGGGCAGGTGAGCTCCGCCCCGCACTCTCTCATTACCGGATGCGATCCTTTGTCGACGCCTTCATTTATATAAAAACATATTGCAATTTGAGCAAAATCAAAAATCCGACTTCTTATACCTTACCAGGACTGCATATCCACTTAAAATCAGGTTGCTTAGTGCTGAATAGTTGGTACAATAAATAGTTGATGTTCACGTCAAAAAAATGACACAGCTCTCGGAGGGAAGTCTTATTGGGTGTCACCGGATAATGACAGAACATACAGGGGAAATAAATCACAAATTTTGAAAGAAAAAGACGGTGTAGTCACTCGGATCCCGCATATATACATATAATATATATATGTGTGTGTGGGATCCGTATAGACTCCGAAACGACTGGACCGATATCAATGAAACTTTCAGGAATCTTCAGATTGACCTGACGAGTAATCGTGTAAAGTTTAGTGACAATCGGAGCAATCCTCTTTTTGAACTGTCAAATACAACTTTTATTTACTATGATGATATTCTATTGTTTTATAACGCAAATTTGTATTGACACATGCGTTGTGTATATTTATGTCATCGTGAACGTTATTGAAGTAAACATATTGGAGTATATTTTTGTATTTGATTAAATTATCAATTTTGAGATACTCGATTGTTTAATATATATATTTGAACAATTAATTAAATGGCCAATGAATACGGAGATAAATGAATAATTTAATATATTGTGAGAGTTAAATTAAATATTTAATGATGTAAATTTATTGTTTAAATAAAATAAAGCAAAATCTATAAGTGATCCAGGTACTTGACATATAGTATACAAAATACCTTTAGTGCCACGCATTTTGATTAAAATAAATCGACTACTATTCTTACCTGTTAATATAGTGAACGATGAAATGCTTCAACTCACTGGTAAATCTAATTTGCGTGTAGTTCCTACACGACATGCCTGGTCCAGACTGAAAAGTATTCAATATCACAAATAATCCAATAGACACACTATTTTTTTTAATGACGAACTACACAGATTGGCCAGAGAAGCTGGCCTTGACTGCTTCACCGGATTGAGAGGTGTCATAGCTCTTAGGTCGCTTAGCCCTAATTGTGTACAACATGTACTCAATATCCAATTACCAATGTAATTTTAGTATGAAACCAATTGTTAAAATTCTATTGTCATTGTGCCTTACAATTGTAACCTGCTTATTTCATTTTTTGATAAGTAATTTACAATTGAAGATATAATATATACACATGTATCAACACAATTGTTCAAGAGTCAAAATGGGTGTCGCACGTCTCTGCCAACTAAATACGACCTAAAACCCCAAAAACAAATACGACCTACTCCAGTTGGAGTTAGTTAGTAGAATTTTATTTAGTAAGTAGTTAAGTAGTAGTAATTAGTCTACACTAGTCGAAAGTCTTCGACCAGTGTGTGTTACCAGTGATGACATACGGAACTGAAACATGGTCTCTCACTATGGGCCTCATAAGCAAGCTCAAAGTCGCACAACGAGCTATGGAGAGGGCTATGCTCGGAGTATCTCTACGAGATCAAATCAGGAATGAGGAGATCCGTAGACGAATGAAGGTAACCGACATAGCTCGCCGGATAAGCAAGTTGAAGTGGCAATGGGCAGGGCACATAGCGCGTAGAACAGATGGCCGATGGGGCCGAAAAGTTCTCGATTGGAGACCACGGACCAGCAAGCGCAGTGCGGGACGTCCACCCGCAAGGTGGTCTGACGACCTCATAAAGGTCGCAGAGCGCAGCTGGATGCGGGCCGCTTACAACCGGTCCTTTTGGAAATCGTTGGGGGAGGCCTATGTCCAGCAGTGGATGTCTTACGGCTGAGATGATGAGTAGTAATTAGTAGAGTTTCAGTTAAAAATCCACACGAGCTCAGGATCACAAGGATCTTGTTCCGTAATACTATAACACAAATTGAAATAGCCTTATGATTGTCGACCTTCTAGTAGATGGCACCTCATGAAGAATATACTTTGGCCCATACAAAATCCACTTAAAATAACAGACAGCTTTAGTTGATTGTCATAGAGACGTGAAAATAAGGGTAAAAACTTGTACTTACAACAGGAAATTGACAAGCAACGTGGCGCCCTTTCCCCTGACAAAGTCTTCGGTACCTGACAGCACAGTAGGGCTGGTCATCTATCAGCACAGACCACGTGAGAGAGGCCCACAGAGATGACAGCAGCAACTTCAAAAACATTATTATTTATCTGAAACAATTAAAAATATTTTTATAAATATTAAAAATTCACATTCAACTTACGACGACTTTTTTTAAGACGAACTACACAGATCCAAAGAAGCTGACCTTGACTGCTTCACCGGAGTGAGAGGTGGCATAGCTCTTAGATCGCTTAGCCTGAACCTCTATCTCTAGTAACTCGACACAAGGGTCCCCCCGGTGACGGGTAACCTCGGCTTGACGGTTACTATGTTACGCGTAAGCGTTACGATCCGAAGGCGCCCGAGAGGGCCGAACCACGGCTCGGTTCACGGAAAATCTAAGGGACATTCAAAAGCGAAACTAACTTTGATTGCCACTTCGGGAAGCACGTTTGCGATTTGGTGACCTTCACCGAGCCTACTCCTATCTCAAAGGCATAGTGGTGACGGCATTTTGAAAGAAATATCAATAAACCAATTAAATTAATATTAATACCCACCTTTTTTCGCCACTAGTCGCAATAAGATCACACAAGTTGTACACAACTCAACTCTACCATTAATGACAAGCCTCACTATAATCACGATTATATCTAAATATAAATTAATAACAATATTTATAAATTATATGTTTATATTGAATAGAAAAATCTATTATAAATAATATAATAGATACGTAACATCATTAACGTCATCAGAAACAGTCAGCGTAATCCTAGCACATTACGAGCTCGGTCGGTAACTTCGGCTTCGCATTGCGTGGGATAGGGTGTCATCGGGCTATTGCTATTGGATACACTGTCCGATGACCCCAATTACTATATCAAATGTATTGGTGTTCGCAGGGAGGGGTTAAATATAATAAATAAATTAATACTTGCAAAAATATGGTAATAGTAATAATTTAACGGAGGGGCTGAGGCGCTTTAGGTGGGGTGCTATTTGGCAGCGCAAATTGATACATCTGCCCAAAGTGGAATCCAGTATATAGTTCACATTCTCAGCGAATAGAAAATGTCTCGCGTAATACATATCGCAGATATCCTTATAGTGACAGATTAAATTATTTTCATATGCATACTTTGTGTAATCGCCGCAAAATGTTAGATGTAGTTTTTCTTCACAAAGCCAGCAATGGCGAAATAAAAGTAGACTGGTACTCGAAAACATTCAAATTAGAGTGCCATTCAAATATCCAAGGAGTCGTTGTTATAGGATTTTTCTTCCGGTCTTCCGCACCGTTAAAAATTGTGCAGTAATTTTGGCTAATTTATTACTGATTTTTGTATTTCTTTATAATTTATTAAAATATTTATTTATTAATTATATATAATTTTATACTATTAATTATTAAATCGTTACTATTCTTTATAGCGAATGTTGTGTACACCTGTAATTGGCATACACAACAGGACTTAGTTTGTAAACTTGATTATTACAACAATGTATGCTTGTGTAATGCTGTTGGTGTATCTTATTAAATAAATAAATAAAGTGCCCATTACGGCCGGGGAATCACATGATGTTAAAATATACTAAACAACGCGCTATATATTACGCGTGAGCATAAGGTGAGGGCGATGTGAGCGCCCGAGAGAGTTAATTTACAAGTAAAAACAAAAACCGACTTCAAATCGAATCAAACGTTAAACAGACAAACATTACGCGTGGACGCCAATTTTGTATAGGCATATTACGATGTCAAATTTAATCAGAGCCTAACCAAATTTTTAATTATTTATCTGGTACGTTCCAATTCGCCTACGCCGCACGCTTGTACCACACCACATCGGTCTCATACCCTCATATCTCACTTAACGGCGTAGTATTTATATCAACAAGTAAAAGTATCTAAAACTTTACTTGTAAAAAGTTATTTAAACTAGTGTACTTATACTAGTTAGAAGCCGGTGGAGGCAAATCATTCGCTCCAGATGCAACCCTGATTGTGACTACGATCCTTAGAATGAGGGACCGACTAGAGAGAGAGAGGCTTCTGTACAGTGTTCTGCGCGTCTCTTACAGCAGAGTACAATTTGGAGGACGACGAGTCTTTTCTGATCGGACCACCTTGTTGGTGAACGGTCTTATACTTGCGGTGTTCCCAGCTACGATCAGTTTTTCTAGACTTTCGTCGCCTATGCGCATTGTGTCCGAAATACGCCAGGATTCGTTGTCGGCATACGGTAGACAAACAAGTCTTAATTTGTAATTGGCTTAATAACTACCTTAACCCTAGTGGTTACCATTAATTTAGCCCTGTAGTTCTGGGCTCTCAAGAATTAGACTACGGTATCCCCTGCCTATCGTAGAAGGCGACTGACTAGGCCTTTGACGTCCGCCAAGGTCGACCCGGGAAGAAGGCGACATCGGCTGGCCCGTGTCGCCTTGCACTGCGAGGGCACAGGGGGGAGGGTGTAACCTCCCATCCCCCGGGATGTGCTCTCTTGAGGACAGTGCAGAGGAACTCCAGTGCGTACCTCTGAGCCTCTCATCATGCACCGAGGAAGGGCCACCGGGGAGGTTTTAGTGGGTCAGATTTCCTCCCCGTAAACAAAAAAAAGGTACATTAAAATACGTTTAAATTAATATCTTGTGAAAATAAAATACTCACAAAGCGTAACTCAATTCACATCACTAGCATATCTTTTGAAAGTATTTATCACATCTTAAAAAAAAACTATAACTTTATATGTAAAAGAGCTATTAGCATTTTCCGAATAGCACTATTTGTAAATAACGTTATGTAGTAAAATGGTTACGAAAAAGAACTGGTATGTAATAAAAAAAAAGAAATGATATGCGGCGATCAACAGCAATTGGTGCGTCAGTGTAGTGGCCGGTGCGGTTGCGTTATGTTTTTAAAACTCGAAGTATTGTTTGGAATATTTTTGATTGTTTTAAAGTCGCGCGTTGGAAGTAAGGGGTGCAAGTGTAAATATTATCGAGACAATTAACTCAACCGAAATTTTGTTATGATGAAATTATGCTTTGTAAAGCGTACATTTTATTTACTCAATACATTATATGAATCTACAGAGAGATAAAGTTGTGATTGGATGTTTACGTTGCGAGGTCCCCTCTCAGAGGCCTCGATTTGGGGACCTTCAAGAAACGAGCCTACTCATTTCAAAGGCCGGCAACGCACCTGTAGTTCCTCCGGTGTTGTGGAAGTTCATAGGTGATGATCACTTATGATTAGGAGTGCACGAGATATATCGATATTACTTAAAATATCGATATATGGACGCGATATATCGCTTCAATCCGATATAATCGAATCGTCTAATATCGATATATTTCATCCGATATACCAAATATCGTAAGAAATTAAATAAAAAAGCATTAAATTCTTTCTTTTATTTGTGGTTGACAACTTGAATAAAATAAAACCCTTACTTGTGCTGCCATCACTAAGAGTGCAGTGTAGTATGTTACTACACTCCTAGTCTTCACGTTGGCAGGACTCGTTGCATAATTTTTTTCAGAATCAAATCAAATAGTCTGAACTGGTATCCGAAGCGAGAACCTCTCAGTTACGCGCCAAGTGCTCTATTAGTACAAAACTTTTCTAATATTTAATATTAAGCTCTAATTAATTATAAACAAATTTCGATATAAGAAAAATATTGATATATTTAAACAATGTATCGCGTAGTATCGATTCAACCCCACGATATATTACACCGAAAAATATATCGATATATTTTTGAAATGAACATCCCTACTTAAGATCAGGTGAGCCGTAAGCTCGTTTGTCCCTTTTATTATAAAACAAACTACTACATTGGACAGTTCTATGTTAGCTTAAATTGTTAAGTAAATTAATACATTCCTTAATCCCACTTTAAATATTTATTTTAAATACACGGTGATATGGCTCGCATTCTCACGCTCTACAGTTCAAATCCTAACCAGCTCTTACAAGTATCGAAGGCAAAATAAATATCATTAATATAGCCGAAATTTGTGTGCTCGTTTATGACGGGAAACAAATTTTAGAAACACAAATTTCATTGTAAAAAGGTAAATTTCAATAAAAATTGTGTGGCAAGGAAAAGTGTATTATGGTTAGAATGGAAAAAAACATGCTTCGTTGATTTGGACATGTAGAAATATGAAGTGTCGGTAGACGTCCTAAGCGAGCGTATATCGATCGCTGTTTGCCAATGACATTTCATTATGAAACCAACCTATACAATGGTCACAGCACCGAAAACCGTAACCTAGTCATTTAATGTTTTTAATATGTAATTTACGAAAGAAATTTTGATTATGTTACGATTGAAATGTATTTAGAAGATAATATTATATACGAAATTGACAAATACTATACTGTAATACAATTGTGAGTTGGTAAATTGGCATTGTAATTAAATTGGTATACTGCATTCTGCACCAAAACGAGTAAAGTGACAACTGTGGTGCCACAACGTTTTAACAGAATTGGTTTAGCGGATTGGTAATATCCTAAAAGTTTGTTGCATTAATGTATCTGAAATTTTGTGTTAAGACTGTGAAAAATAGACCATAATCTTTGCCTACCCCCTTTTAGTCACGGAATTGAAATATTCACTATTACACTTACTTTTTTGAAAGACACAATCACAAGAATTGAAAAAGTACCTGCAGAGGATGCGTTTTCCTTTATTTGTTATGTTATTTCAGTATTCCGTGTTAATATATGATAGCGGACACAATAAACACTTGTAACACATATTTACAATGACTCAGAAATATATAGTTACGAAAGTAAAATAAAATCCATCTAAGATCAATTAAAATAATATAAAAAATTTAAATTGTACTCCTCTAAATACACATATTCAAAAGGTTAGGATTCATGAAGGGAATCTAAATGCAATCAATGTCAAAATCTTCTGCGGTACGTGCATGAAGAATATTGCAAGAAGGTGCCACGTCAAATAGTTCTTATATTACAACTTTAATAAATCTGTACATAAATAAATCACCTATCAACAAATAATTTTTATTTATATTTATAATATGTAAAAGTCAGATTGAGTAATACACATTATTATACTAACTAAAAAATAAATATTTACAATTATAGTCAGGGGTATTTTACAATAAAACTATGAATTAGGAATTCACTGAATATCGAAATATTATCTAATTCTCCTTAGTACACAATTAAAAAATAAAATAAAACAGAAATCACAAAAGACGCGGGCGCACGCAACTCACTTTAGGAACAGGGGAAAAGCCTTTTTTTTTGTTGACGGGGAGGAAATCTTCAGAAAGATACCCCGCCTTCTGGGGGGAAGGCGGCGGTTATGTGGGGTTTTTACCCACTAAAGCCTCCCCGGTGGCCCTTTCCTCGGTGCATGACGAGCGGCTCCGGGACCTCAACGTGGAACGCACCGGAGCCCCTCTGCACTGTGCTCAAGGAGCTCGTCCCGGGGGGGGGGCGGGGGGTTAAAAGCCTTAGTCAACTGTAAAAAAGGGCGTACACAGATAATTAAAACTAGGTATAGCGAGCGGGCATTCGGCCGCGAGAGTGGCGCACTGGTCGGTTTGCTACACAATTTAATAGATATTTTACAAAAAAAAAATAACTGTGCCAAACCACAAGCAGCGTGCCCAGAAGGCTGCATTGCTACTTTTATGGCAATGCTTAGCCTCTGTGCTAAGTATAAGCCAGCCTTCTGGTTACCAGATGTGTCGACCAACTTCTTAGCTATCACACCCAAACGTCTCAAATATGAAACCTCTGTTGAGGTTACTATATTTGCGCCGCTTGAGGTTTTCTGCAGTTGCAGCGGCCGTTACAGCCTCAACAGAAGATTCTTGAAGATGTGACGGCGCCAAAGTATCGCCGCATGTCACACCCCTATACTAAAGGCCGTCCCATCTTCCAGGGTATAAGAGTCATACCTTCTGGTCTCTTACCATCACTACGCAATAGTCCATTTGGCTCCAATGTTGATGGAACATTAGCGGTGGTAAGAGCCCGACGGATGATATCGTTTAGGTTGGAGTGCCGGATTTAAAGTGTTTAAAATAAAAGTTACAGCATATTTATGTCCCACTGTTGGGCACAGGCCTTCTTTGTTAAGAGAGTGTAAGACCATAATCCTTTCTAATACATGTAATGTTTTCCTTCACCATCAAGCGCGTGGTAAATACTCACCTAAAATTGCAACCAACAAATACATCGGTGCCGGTACCAGTGACCAGCAAACTTTTAGACGTTTTAACATTCGGCAGGTATCCAACCTTTCATAGTCGATGTTCCGCGCGTCCGAACGAAGCGATTTCAGTCATCGTGCATACAGCAAAGGAGTGGAACAAGTTGCCGGCGTCAGTCTTTACGTCCAAGTACGACGTGGGAGCCTTCAAGATTAGAGTGAATAGGCATTTACTAAACTAGCGCGTACCATCTATCGACTATCTATGACGTAACCTCATGACAGGGACGTGACTATGGTGCGTTGCCCTGGCCACCATTTCTGTCTTGCGCCATTTGGAAGGATGATTGAAGGGCGAACCTTTTACTATATCACCATTTTACATCAAGTGGGATCGTGGTCAAGCGCTAGTTTATACCCATAAAAAACTCAGGTTGTAAGCGTACAATGCTACTTGAGACGACCGACAGGACACTGAGCAACCACGGCTCTACTAAGCTGCTTAAAAAGTATCCAAGTTATAACTATTAGATAGATAGATATAACTTTATTGTACACCAAAATCAAACAAAAGGCATTACATAAGTAAGGTTTTACAGTTGGTTGTACAATGGGCGACCTTATCGCTGAGAGCGATCTCTTCCAGGCAACCTGTGTATGGACAGGAAACATATGAACAAAACAGGACGATGGCGTTAGAAATACAAATAAGATAACAAATCTATACATATAATTAACAACATACCTACATAAATAATTTATCATTAAATATACTAATATATAATATATATATATCATAGTTCCGACGAAATCGATTGATAATGTTGCGCTAGCAAATTTTTAAAAGCAGGTAGGGATTTAGCAAGCCGAATGGAATTTGGAAGGGCATTCCACAGTCTAGTAGCCCGCAATGTGAATGACTTCCCATAAAAGTTTGAGGAATGAGTAGGGGTTTTAAAATAAAATAGGTAAAAATAAATACACAAAGTTACTGATCGGTTTATTTTTATTACGAAATACAATAATTTATGTGTCAGGATATTTACAACGTTCGTTACACGTTACACTTACAAATCTCTAGCGTTTAAAACTATATTATTATATGTCCACAAGTACCTACACAGTACATAGAATACTTGATAAAGGGATGACCTTTAATTTTTCTCCTCATTCGATGAACGCGTGCGGCTTCTAATTGATATAAAAAAAACATGGAGGATATAAAGGATGGAGAAAAAATATTTCCAAACGTTTATTACTATGTCTATGTACGTGACAATTTTTTTTCTTTTTAAAAAGAATGCAACAATATTTTTTTACATCTTAGACTTGTGTTAGATGGGTCAGGTCGATAGTCGAATGGTGAATTCAAACCCACGATCTTTCTATTCGCAGACCGTACCCTAAACCATTAGGCTAAGGCCAATAAGTTAGTAAGGTTAACGTCACAATGAAGATTAATTCAATAAGTAAATCAAGAGATTAAGAGAAAAATACTCGTGTACGTAAATACGTGCACGTTGATCAACGTAGTCGTTTCTACCGATAGAAAAATAATATATCCAATTAATTTAGAGTGTGGATAGTAGTAGTTATTTAATAATTAAATTAATAATAAAACATATATATAAGCAAGACCTAGACCATGAGTTAGTGTCGGGATAGTTAAGTGATAGACGCCTTCGAGATATGTCGTTGGCGAAGACTGCTCATACCGTGGATTGCCATTAGAACCGAGTCCATACTGTAGAACCACCACACGGCTCTGAAATCTGCCGCCAAAGAGCCCTTATCTCCTTTGGACGCATTATGTCTTCAAAGCGCAGTTTGGAAGAGCAGATCCTTGTAGGAAAAATACAAAGCAAACGTGCTCAGGTAAGGGCGCCTACAAGGTGGTCTCAGACAATCACGAAGACGGCGGGAGGCTGCACGCAGCGTGCTGTCCACTCCGCATATGACAGCACTCAATAGAGGCTGCTTATGTGGTCAACATATAAGCTCTCACGTCCTTTTAACTTTAACGGGGCAGACAACCGCCAGTAGCCATACACCGAGCACATTATTAACAAGTGATATTTTGTACTTAAAAAAATCGATAAAACGGCCATTCATTGGTACAAGCCGACTTGAACTCGGATCAGGGCCCTGACTCTACTATTTGCCAGTGACGGTTCATTATGAAATCGATCTATTACAATCATATCAATTATCACTTAATCATTACCAAATACGACAAATGCTATCACGATTGTCATGCCAGTATTTTGTCATCGGTAAACCATGAACTAAAAGACTACCAAAACTACCAAATATCGACCACTGTGATGCCAATGATCGTTCATTTTGTACACAATTGGTTTAGCAGACTCGGGGCTCTGATCGTAAACCGAACGGCTATCACTAAGAAAATTAATTACAAATACGAATAAAAAGTCCTAAATAATATCCACGTGCTGCTAAAACTAACAAAATATTAACCTATCCTGATATTTTTCTTTATATTCAGTATATCTTACACAGCATTACACAACTAAATACAATTATTAGATTAATACATTTTACTGAAACAATGGTGTCAGTTGAAAACCAAAAAACGCATCCATACTCTGTAATACCATAGACCATTTTTGTTACAAAAATCATAGACTAAATATAATAAATAAACACCAAATTGAGCACATTATTGCTTGTATTCATATCCTTGTAGTCTTCACTAGGAAATAGTAATAGATTTTTTTAGTTAAAAATATATATTTATAGCATGCAATATGTTAGTGGCCATAAATAATACCAATAAATAAGATTGGTTACACTCTAGAAAGATTACATCAATTCATGTCACTCTTTTTCCTCTCATTTTGTTTTTAATTCATTATAATGAAATACGAGCTACCACGAGTCTATTACCATTATTCACACAAACGTCAAATCGCTAATGACAGATGTCAAACCGTTTTTATTGAGACACAGATTAAAAATGGTTAATTCAACAATGTCATGTATATATATCGTAATCAATGTTTGATTCATAAATTTTAGACAATATCAATTAAAAAAAAATTAAAATGTCTCTGGACTTGAAGAATTAATTAAAACTACAATCGAAGACTGTTAACAGAATAACTTATAGTTTTAGATGAGCTAATTTTAAAACTATTGGAATAATATATAAAGACAAAAGTATAAAGAAACAATAAAAAAATTGATTTCCTTAAATGAGCAAAAGTACTTTGAGGTAGATTTATGAAAAACGAAGGAATGATTTGTCTTAATAAATCAAAAACAATATTTATTGCGTCTACCCACCCATTACATGGTACCAAACTATAATTATAAATAAAAATGGAGATACAAATATCCTTCCCTGTAAAGAGAGTATAAGGACATAATCCAGATTGGCAGATTTCACGTGTCTTGGAAAATACATGAAGGTTTCCTCACGATGTTTTTATTCACCGTTGAGCGCGTCATCATGACTTAAAATTTGATCAAACTAATGCATTGATATTTGTCGTAGTAGTATGATTAGTTATGTTGTAATAAATAGTTAAGTACGAAGTAATGAACATCTTTAACAGCAAATTACGGTTCGTTACACATTCGCTTATAATGACTGACAAAATCATCTCGAGACTACACCTAATATAATTTCAATATCGATATTGACGTATTGTCGTTTTTCAAAGATTGCTTAAAAGATGGCAGTTTTTGTGATGTAAACGTGATAAATAGTAAATAAGAGCTTTCAAGCATTTAATCGAAACGAAATCCAAAGTAGATGCATAAAAATATGTAGTGAAAAAACTTCATGAACAATTCTATCAAGTAATAATTTCTATCTGACGGAGGAAATAAAATTTATTTCTACTGTAATTATATCTGTTATCACGCACACGCTTCCTTTAGCCATACAGCTTTAATTTATTTTAATATAAAGGATGTTCCAAAAGAAAGATTAAATTAGTTTCGGATTCACTGGGCGACACTTTGTCATCATGAAATGACAAAATGAAAGAAGGCGACATCGGCGGCCCGTGTCAAGGACGTGCTGAGTGCAGAGGGGCTCCGGTGCGTTCCACTGGAGATCCCGGAGCTCCTCACAATGCACCGAGGAAGAGCCACCAGGAGGGTATTAGGGGGTAAGAATCTCATATAACTCCTTTTTTTTTGCCCACGTCAAAACAAAATTTTTATCTTCCTGCGTTAACGTAACTCATCCCAGGATCACGGAAGGTATGTAATCGGTTTCTGAATTGTTGGGAGTTTAGTAACGTTTTAATATTGTTGGCTTGTTAACTGTAATCGTTAGTTAACGCCTCAAAAAACACTTGATATTTTCAAATCCATTAATATGGAACTATTTGAGAGAGTACGATAAATACTTTTCCGAAAAATTACGAAGGTAAATCTTCTCTCACTGCATCTATACTTTCATGTAGGGAGCTAAACAAATTTAAACTTTATTTTGGGACATCCTGTATATTTCATAGACTTCAGGGATAATAATATACAATGGAAGAGTGTGATGTTGCATACATCGCGGTATTTTGACACAATGATTTATAATTCAAAAAGGAGTATCTAGAATTAAGATCGGTTAATGAAATAAACAGATAGAACTAAAATTAGTTATTACATATCATTTGCAATATTTTGGCACAGTTTAGATGGATATTATATTATTTCAAAATGGATATATTTCTATAAATATAAGTGTAATTTATTTATTAATTCTCAACCAGGAAAATAAGTATATTTACGAGTAAAAACGACTTCAATTCCGACTTTCTTCTTTGCATTTCCTAATTATCGTAGGAACATAACGAAATAGAATTAATTCGAATCTAACCAAACTGTTATCAAACTACCGATAAAGTACTTTCTTTCCAATAAAAATTAAATCATCGAAATATGTTGGCGTGACATGAGTTATTCGTCCATTTGTCGCGCACAAGTTACAGCCTTTATATATATAATATATATGTCCCACTGTTGGGCACAGGCCTTCTTTGTAAAGAGAGTATAAGGGCATAGTCCGCCACGCGGCCCTAATGCGGATTGGCAGACTTCACATGTCGTAGAAAAATTTTCTAAGACATGTAGGTTTCCTCACGATGTTTTCCTTCACCGCCGAGCGTGTGGTTAATCAGCACATAAAATTGCAACAGAAAATTTATTGGTGCCGGCACCGGGGATCGAACTCGGGTTGCTAGCGTACTATGCACTTTGAGCCAACCGCCCGGACACTGAGCTACCACGGCTCATTAACATAATGCAAATTTAAGACTTAAATAATTTTCACATGGTTGCCATTGTTAGAATTGTACCAATTGAAATAAGACCTCTAACGGGGAAGCATTAGCTTTCAAAGTAACATTCAAACGAATTCACAACCTCCTACTTTTTTGAAGTCGATTAAAAATCTTACAGTGGTAAGGGTTTTTATTATTATTATTGAATGACGAACTACACAGATTGGCCAGAGAAGCTGGCCTTGACTGCTTCACAGGTTTGAGAGGTGGCATAGCTCTTAGGTCGCTTAGCGTGAACCTCTATCGCTAGTAACTCGATACAAGGGTCCCCCCAGTGGGTGAAAGTGGTAAGGGTAATTTTATTTTTTGTACTGGCTAATATTCAATACAAAATTTGACATATGTTTCAGTCCATATATAGTTGCAGACATGTTAGTAGTTCAAGGGTTCCGAAAATTTTCTATTGAGATATTTCGTAGAGAAGACAGAGATAACGATAACGAACACAGATGAGGTAGAAGAAAGACAATATAGGCGCAAATTCGTAATAAAACTATTACATTTCGGAAATGAAACAGAGCGTTCGCGCGTAATTTAACGTAAATATTTTCATTGGATTTCGAAGTCCGTTTTTTTTACTCATAAATATACTCTGTCTATATCATTTGCGTTCATAATTACGAAAGAATATTATAATTTATTAAAATTATTCAATTATATAAAGATCTACGTATAGGTCAGTAATGTTGCCATAAAAAACACATGAGAGACTGAGATGTTCTCCTGGTCATACTAGTCATATTTACGAAGACCAACTTGTTAATAGGTAGTCAATTAAAATAATATATTATAACAGAATGACTAACAAAGCTCCAGACTAATGCTAACGCTGGCAGTGACACTACGAGTATAATACGAAAACCCATACACAAAAAAAAAATCGAGCCTTGGAGTTTTTTTTAATACATGACTTACTACTAATTACTACTATAATACAGATTATAAATAATTACACTAAAATCGTTTTGATGTTGTGTCAGCTATATTTAAAAAAATAAAACTTCCAGTCTAATACTAAATGAAATTATGCAAATACTAAAAATGTTTTTTGGAAAATTTCTTTACGAATGCTTGACGTGAGTGAGCTGTTGAATGAGTTATGAAATGTGTGATCGGACAAGGCGAACGGAGGTTAAGAGGGAGATATAAGTGTAGATAGAATGAGAATTACATTTCGTATATGTAAGATACAGGCCTATATCTGTATCACATTGTAGGAGGAAGAGACAGCAGAGCGCTGGCACATTTTCATTCTTTCTTAAGTAGTATATATTATACATATAGATGGAGCTAAAGAATTTATATTTCAATCGTGTGATCCACTCTTTTTTATTTTGACAATGCCAGATTTCTCTTAATGTTTTCAACAGATAATATAATAAGCTCTGTTGCCTAGATAGAGAAGAAGAATCGCTATCAATTTTTCGCTTTTATTAAGGTCTTAGTAGTAACAAACTTTTAATTTCATTAAAAAAATCTACTAAATGGAAAACTCATTGGTGCATGTAACAACAGATAATACATCGAAGGTAACCTACATAGCTCGCCGGATACGTTCAAGTGGCATTGGGCAGGGCACGTTCTCGATTGGTGACCACGGACCAGCTAGCGCAGCGTCCGTCCACTCATAAGATGGTCTGACGACCTCATAAAGACTGCAGGACGCAGCTGGATGCAAGCCGCTTACAATCCTTTTGGAAATATATAGAGGCCTATATCCAGTGGTGGATGTTTAACGGATGCAATGATATGATTATGAAAATACCGATGGCTATGGAAAGAAGTATGCTTGGTATTTCAGTACGGGATAGAATCAGAAATGAAGAAATTCGATGGAGAATAATAAGTATATATATCAATATATATATATATATATATATATATATATATATATATATATATATATATCAACATAGCTCTCAAAGTCAGCAAATTACTGTGGCCGGCCACATCTGTCGAGTCTGTGACGGCAGATGTGGGAGGAAAGTCTTGGAATGGAGATGGAGCGACCTTATAAATGGCTAGATGTGGAAAACGGATCGTAAAGCCGCCATACATTGCTGCTAAAGCCAACTTCCGGGACCAACCTGTCTACGAATGCTCCTGAATCCTCCATGAGGTGATGAATGTGTGAGTTGCCACTTGAATTAAATTAATTATGTATTGTGTATGAATTGAATTAAGTGATGTTAACTATTACTGTATTATTATTATGATTATCTGTGCTTAAGCTGTAATGGTGGTGTAATTTTTTCTAATAAATAATATATGGTGGCATATTTCTAACAGTGGATTGATATAACAAAATTCAATGTAATTTATATTTTATATAGTTATTAAAACTGTAAATAAATTGTATTTATAAACCTACTGACAATCCGACACAACATCTAAAAAAAAATAAATGCTTTTATACGAAAAAAAAAATGTATACTTATTAAGGGCTTTTTACACGATTTACAATCAGTCGTAAGATATAATATATTTATAGTATTGTTAAAAAGCTGCACTATTTACAATAAGATCAAGTATTTAGTGATTTTTGTCACCTAACGTACAAGTCATGGTTGCATAAAACCGTTAACACTTCCCAAAGTATCATGTTATGTGATGTCAAGATTATCGTGTTGGCTACCTGTACAAGTGTTGCTAGCGTACTTAAAATTCCTAAATAGTATAGGATATTACAAAAAAAACATGATCGTTCCATATACACGCGGGGTAAAACTATTTTGTGATGACGTATATCACATAGTAACGAATACACGGATTGATACGTTAGATAAATGTGGACGTAAATATATTGCTTAACATAACATAAGCTCTAACGTCCTCTTAGCTCTATCGGGGTAGACAGAGATAGCTTTAGCTTTAGCCCTATCCCTCGCAGGGCATTAAATTTTTAGCGTGTGATTTTTTTTGAAGTAAAACTTCTAACGCACGCCTGGCTTGGAGAGTAAGCTGGTGAAAGCTTTTGAGTTGAAGTGAAGACAGAAAGAGATAGAGGAGCGACGACATTTTCGTTCTCTCTTTCTTCCATAGCCAGTAACGTTTCATATATCGAAGACAGAGTGCAGGCCTATTTCCACACTATTTCCCTTCAAGAATCCTAACTATATATGTAGCATATCGTCAGCAGTAGCAGTGTAGCAGTCGTCCGATATAATTTTTTTTTTTTTTGGACGAACTATCACAGTTGGCACAGAGAAGCTGGCCTTTACTGCTTCACCGGATTTGAGAGGTGGCATAGCTCTTAGGTCGCTTAGCCTGAAACTCTATTAGGTGGTAACTCGACACAAGGGTCACCCCGGTGAGGGGTAACCTCGGCTTAAACGGTTACCGTTATTAGTCCGATATAAATTACATTCATTTTTTGTACTACGATCCCGCGTCCTTCTGATCGTAAGACGAACTCAGTCGCAAAGGCTATCTCTGCTTTTAACTATAACATAAATCCATAAAATATTGTAAAATATGTCAATTTAAACATGAATCCGAAAAGTTTATTTAATACTGTATGGCAGTGGGATCTGAACATGAAAATATTTTAAAAAAATGAAGGAATTACTCTTATTATATATATATAAAAATTACTATTAAAATAAACGTGATGCAAAATGACCAGTTTGTATAAATAGACTAAAAGCTAATTTCTAACTTTATCTGTGATCGTCTGTCTAGACAGGGTCCCCGAGTCTACTATTCACTATGACCAATCTATTATATTTTAATATTGACAATGTACCATAAACTATAGTTTATTAATTTAATTGTTTTGATATGTGATTTTCAATTGATTTTTTTAATAATTTAATATTGATTTATTGAAATGTAACAATATGAAATCATATTACGGTATCTATTGTTCGCGATGGGAAAGCCATTGTGATATAAATTAACTATCAGATTATCAAAACTGGCATAAATCGACCACTATGATGTCAATGAAACATTTTGAGACAATTGGTTTAGTAAACTTGGCGCCCTAATCTATTCTAATCTATTGATTTACAGATGTGATTAGGTATTAGACTATCATTAGGTCATCGGAAAACCAGTGGCACTGAACTAGCAAATTACTAAGCTATGATGTCACTGAATATTCATTTTGACACAAGTGGTATAGTAAACTTGGTGCCCTAATCATGGAAATATATATATATATATACTTTTTAAATTAAATGTGATGCAATTTGATTAAATTGTTAAAATATATAATAAAAACTAATTTCTAACTTTATCTCTAGAACCCCAAGTCTACTATTCTCACTGAACTTTCACTATAACAGGCGTCTATTTCAAACATCAATGCGTAAACTGTATTCTAATAATATGTAATCTATTGATTTACAGATGTCATTAGGTATTAGATTATCATTAGGTCATCGGAAAACCATAGTGGCACTGAACTAGAAAATTACTAAGCTATGATGTCACTGAATATTCATTTTGACACAATTGGTTTAGTAAACTTGGCGCCCTAATCATGGAAATGTTATAAAAATTAGGAAATTGCCCTTATGTATATATATAAAAAAATACTTTTTAAGTTAAATGTGATGCAATTTGATTAAATTGTTAAAATATATGGTAAAAACAAATTTCTCACTTTATCTCTAGAACCCCAAGTCTACTATTCTCACTGATAATAATATGTAATCTATTGATTTACAGATGTCATTGGGTATGAGATTATCATTAGGTCATCGGAAAACCAGAGGCACTGAACTAGCAAATTACTAAGCTATGATGTCACTGAACGTTCATTTAGACACAATTGGTCTAGCAGACTCGAGGACTTGGTCATCTGTCACAGATTAAAAATGTCGAACCGATTTCTAATGTATGTAAATCAATAATCCATCAACCGTAAGCACCTATTATAAATATTACAATGGAAAAAAAAATATACTGTAATAATTAAACCGAACGTAAAGTTGTAAACATAACTTTAACTTATATATAAAAAAATATTTCTTAAAACGTAGAACAATGTTAAAACAATGACATATAATATAATGCCCATTTAGTCTTTTAAAGTAACATTACAATGGAAATAATTGTAGAGATACAATACTTTTAGCAAATTGTGTACAGGCTAGAATAAAAAAAAATATCTGAAGTTAAAATAAACTACGAAGTCTCACTCGTATTTCAAGGCCAAATTACAAATAAAACTTTACGCAAGCTTGATTGAGAGCGTTACGAAATTGTGATCGGGCGAGGCGAATGGAATTTGAAATGGAGGTATAAGTCAGCGAAGATAGAAAGAGAAAGAGTTATGTTTCAATAACTGTAGGAGTAAGAGAAAGCAGTTATTGTTACTTATAATAATTATGGTTATGCTATTAATATAAACAAATGGTATGTTTATTTATGTTTGCTTGTATGTATTTATATAATTATGTTTATATATATATATTTTTTTTTTTTAAAGAAATCTAGCAATATTTCTTTTTTTTTCTTCATAAATATTACTAACATTATTGTTAACCAAACCAACTAAGCTTAAGCTTGTGCTAGGAGATAGTTCACGTCAATAGTCGAATGGTGGATTCGAACCCACGACCTTAAGATTCGCAGACCGTACCCTAAACCATTAGGCTAAACCATTAGGTAAAATCATTAGGTTGCACCGTGACTTTGTCTCTACACAACCTTAAGGTAGACTGGCAGAGAATGCCTTTTATTATGAGCAAATAAAGATGAAATAAATACATATATAACGTTCACAACAAATCTAGCAGTGCTTAAGTCCGATGGTAGAACGGGGATGGAGAAATTAGATAATATAATTTCTCACCAAACTTTCCAGAGCATTCTGTATAATCAAGACTGAGCAGATTGCTAGTTAAGTGAATGCGAATACTACAATTGAAGTCCGTCTTACGGAGAACGGAGAATGTGATAACATCATATTAGCAGAGTTGAGTCCCACTCTGCAAATATGATATTAATCTCAAAGAGAGAGAATGTGACTTAAAAACCGTTTGGATAGTGGTTCCGTTGAACTATAAAGAGGGAGAGGGAAGAAGAAGCAGAGGCAGAGCGCCCACTAGATGGACGGACTATATTACAGTGGTTACCAGACTGAAATTCCAGGCAGACATGGCCTAAAATAGAAAAGACTAGTTAGTTAAGAGCAGCTCTCTTGATGGTCACGCCCCTCAGCGCTGAGGAAACGACATTGAAAAGAACTGAACTATAAAAGGACGATTTCCGAGACAGAGTCCCTAGAAGTCATGGAATATCTGTTGGCTTTCAAACGTTGCAATGATACACATATATAATTCGAGTATTTTGACGAAAGAGGTTAAATATGCATATGTTTAAATAATAGTATTAGTAATTAAAATCCTTGAAATACGAGTGAATGAGTATACCATAGACAATCCAATTATTTTCCTCGTCAGTTTTAAACATGAAACCATAGACGATAAATGAGATTATTTTTCTTTTTTCCCTTACATTCCTCTGCCTTATTTTCGTATGGAGCTAGTTACACTGAACCATATACTATGAAATGAATAACCGTTTATGTTCCTTGTCATCCCCGCTGCCTAGCGGACGCTACAAGCAGGTGCTGAGTATTATAAAATCAAACTTCACTGTTTGAGCAAAACACTAAGACGACTCCATATGTACACAGTACATTACTTAATCAATATTTACTTATTTACATTGGTGTTACCATCTGTAACAAAATAAAATTCTTTTTAATTATATTAGGTTATATCACGGTTCTTTACAATTGTATGTATTTATTTCGCAACAAATTTTAATGCAAATTAGTTGCGAAACGTCGGCGCTAGATGTCGCTATGGAATTATATTTTATTTGGTATGGTTTGTCGTTGGTTCAGGTCGTTGGCCTGATTATGCCTTAAGTCACACTCCCTGGTTATGCCCTATGTGACACTCTCTGTTTATGCCTTAAGTGACACTATGTGTATATACGTTAGATGATGACGATTAGACGACCCTGAGTATCTGCGCCTAGAGGATATGACGTTTCGATGACTTAGTTGACGCAGTGTGGTGTCACGGTGTTAGTGGACCACTATGTACATGTCTTTCATGGACCATTTTGTATATGTCTTTCCCTAAGCTTGAAGCCTGTGGGAGATTGCGAAGAGCCGTGTGGAATCTATAGCTCCTTAGATAGACTTCAGGCAAGTTTCAAGTAGTTTTACCACTAACTAACCATTCTACGCAAACATTAACAAACTACATTCGATTTGCTAGATCAAGGCAATAAACATAGAAAAGAAAATGGTTATGAGTCAAGTCGAGGTACTTAGTATTTTTTTCCTTCGACCTTGACGAGGTTCTCGTCATGTGGGATGGTAATATCGACGAGCACCGCCTGTGGCGTTGATCGGTCTGTCAGCACAATATCAGTTTTATTGGCGACAATAGTCCTGTCTGTGAATACAGATCGACCCCAATAGAGTGTTGCATGACCATTTTCGAGAACTAGCGCCGGTGTGTATTATTGTAGCTATAAATGTAAATTATGTTTACCATAAGCGTCGGGGGCGGTGGGTCAGCGGTGGCGCGGTCGCTTAACAGGCGGCGCGTGGTGCTGGCCGAGGGTGACCAGCGCCGAGGCGACGGCCAACCCACCCAGCGGTGGTGCCCGCCCAGTCCCACCGGTGGGCAGACGCACGAGAAGCGACAGTACTGCCGCCCGCCCACCGCGGCACGGCTCCAGCGCAACTGGGGCCGGCACTCCCACGCCTAAGGACGATACCTTTCATAAATATACGAAGCAAGATTCAACAAGATGTTGGTTCAATTTTTTTTAATTGGATTTTTTTTAATATAAATGGAATGGCTTAAGTGATCTCAAATGCGATAATTATTGCAAACATGATTTTTAAAAATTAACAATGCTAACAAAATGTATAGTAACATTCTAATTCATTCCGAAGCTAGCCACAAGATTCATATCGTGGTGAGATGGTTTTAATCCTATTTCGCAGACCAAGCCATTACGGTATTGACAAAATATCTCGATTGGTGGGCCCATCGCCATCAGTTGGTCAAATTTTGTATTTTAGCAAGACTAATCACAGACTTATAAACAAGAGACAACGCAAACAATGCTAAGCCTCATACAGGATTAATGAGATCAATTTTTTTTTGGACGAACTACATAGATTGGTCAGAGAAGCTGGTCTTGACTGCTTCACCGGATTGAGAGGTGGCATAGCTCTTAGGTCGCTTAGCCTGAACCTCTATTAAACGAGATCAAGCCCTGGTAATATATTAAATATGTATTCAATGATTCCTTCCCACTCACCTCCGCCTCCCTTTTCCAACTCGACACACACTTGGCTGAAGGGTCTGGACGCCATTTGCTCCATCTCCACGAACAGTCTCTGTCTCCTCCTATATATGTCGTATTTCTGAAAGCAATTGAGAAGTAGATAATGTATTTAAATTTTTATCTGTTTTCATCAAAGCACCTATTTCTTGATACTTGTGATGAACACAACCACACGCACGTACACACGTAGACACTATGCACGCACGTACACACGTGTACGTACGCATGCAAGGACACACGTGTACGTACGCACGCACGTACACACATTCACACGTATACGTGCGTTAAATTATTATTTATAATGAAAAACTTATTTGTTATTATACAACTGTTTGTTTAATAGTTTTTTCGTCAGTTTACGAACGTTCAGTAAATTTCAGTTCAGTTCAATAATTTTTTGTCCAAATAATTCCTTTTTTGTCCAAATAAAATGTTTATTTTATTTATTATTTTTTATTTTATGGACTAACTTACAGCTGACCTTGATTGCTTCACCGGATTGAGAGGTGGCATAGCCTGAACCTCTATTAGCATTAGCTAGTAACTCGACACAAGGGTCCCCCTGGTGAGGGGTGATTTTTATTTACTGTTTTGTTCCATTTAAGTAGCGTCGAAAGACATGACGGAGTGCATGCTTTCCCAGACAATGTTGGGGACAGAGCGGATTGGAAAGTTGGAAATCTGACCCCACCACCATATGGGATCAGTAGCAAGGAATAAAAAGAATCTACCTAGTAATAGCTCACCTGTTTAATCTTCCATAGAGCGGCGGCCACCAGTAGCAGCAGAAGGAAGCAAGACGAGAAAGTGATGAAGAACTGCTGCAGATTCAGCTTCGGGTATTGAGAGAAGGAGATCTGGATCCACAGCGGCGGTCGGAAGTCGTACACGTACACGAAGAAAGTCGTCAGGGTTACATTGTCCTCCACCCCGAACGCGTGCTCGGACTTTGCGAACCTGTAATGGAAGGGCCTTGTCTGATTATTTTATTGTGTTTCTTACATTCTATTAAGAAAGATTTCTGATTATTTGCGAAGAGGTTATGGCGCAGGAGACTTCGATGCGAGCAAGGGAGAATGCCTATCATACTCGATCCCGCGCAGACGGTAATAATACATTTTAACTTAAATCCAGTATGGAAAACACATAGCTCCGTGGTACCTAAACCAATCAGTTTGTAAGTTGAACCGTCACTAAACACACAAACTATTTAATTTGGGTATTTAAATATATTTCTCTTTCTGGTTGGCGCTCTTATATAATACTAGCGTACCCAGCGCGCTTGGCCGGGATAGATTTTGCTTTATTTTATTTAAACAATAAACCTACTTTTCTAATAGTTCAGACAGTTCAAAAAGAGGAGTGTTTCGGTCATCACTAAATTTTACAAGATTACTCGCCAGGTCAATCTGAAGATTCCCTAAAAGTTCCATTGAAATGGGTCCAGCCGTTTCGGAGCCTTTATGGAACATACCCACACACTTTGTCTTTTATATATATAGATTTATATGCGTAATATAGTAAATTTATATAATACACGATAGACACATTAGGATAAAATAAATAAAGCCAACCAGATAAGGTTCCGTCGACAGGAAGACCATTTGGGATTATTATACTAATTATTTTAAAATATAAAATAAAACATTGGATTTGGTCCTTCGAGCTGAATTGTTAAATGAACATTAAACAGATGTTTTACTTGTAACGGAAGTTGGTGCAGTTGAGGTCACTGAAGAGCGTGCGCTCGGCGGGGTCCGCGCGCGTGCGCACTGTGAGATTCATGCGCGCGTGCGCCGAGCACGTGATGCTGAAGTCCGCGTCCACGTCCGGCTTCACGGGCGCGTTGCGGAAGTTGATCGCCGACAGGTGGCGGTCCTCCTTCTTGGACAAGTTGAACGTGAACTGGTAATCCACCGCTAAGTCGTCTGAAAATTGAATTAAACAAACTTAACCATGCTATTGACTTTTTGTAAAAGCTGCTTCTTTATCGTAAGCGGATTCAATTATAAAAAAATCTATAGCAATAAGTCATCTAGGGTAATTTTCGAACATATCTGCTTTCTACCGTCGTTATATAATTGTACATATTATCAACCGACTTCAAAAAGGAGGATGTTCTCAATTCGTCTATATGTTTGTTACCTTACAACTTTCAACTGGATGAACCGATTTTGATGAGTCTATGAGTAGTTTAGTTAGGCTCTGAGATGAGTAGTTTTTCGTAATAATCCTACTCTATTTAAATTCAGTTTTTGTTTTTACTCGTAAATATACTTGTAAAGACTTAATTGGACTGACAATAGCAGGCCCCCTTGTTGTATACGTCTGCGTGGTAGTGGTTGGTGTTGTCGCACTTGTCGCATCGATCGCCGGCCAGCCCCTTAGTACTGCAGTAGCACCGGCCAGTGTCCGCTGCGCACGACACCGCCTGTGCGTTGCACGAACACGCTGCGCAAAGTACAAATTATTATAATTTGGTGAGTCACGGACTGCAGCAGTGTGAGCCCTGTAGTTCTGGGCTCGTAGAATAAGACTACGTAGAAACCGACTAAAAGGGGCCTCGAGTTCACTGGGCGACAAGGATGCGGGCCTTTGTCGTCCACCAAAGTGGATCCGAGAAGAAAGCGAGATCGGCTGGGCCGTGTCGCCTTGCACTGCGAGGGTACAGGGGAGGAAGGATTAACCTCCCTTGCCGGGACGTGCTCTCCGAAGAGTTCAGTGCAGAGGGACTCCGATGCGTTCCTCTGGAAATCCCGGAGCCCCTCACCATATACTGAGGCAGGGCTACCGGGGGGTTTTAGTGGGTAAAAGCCCCATATAATCCCACATATCTTGTTGAAGATTTCCCCGCCGTATACAAAAAAAAAACCGGCGAGTTATTTTCTCCTGCTGAGTCTATAGCGGATGCGGAATCGCTCTCAACGTCTTGTGGCGGTTTTGTAAACAAGGCCGCCCCACTTTAGGCATGACGAGTTCTAGTTCACTTGGCATGCCGCCGGAGTGGGATGGCTAATGCTAATGCGACCCCATCTTAACAGGCTGGCTTACCGTTTGAGGTTTTTTTTGTAACAATACGCATGACTGCTGATTAATATATTAATTCAGAGTTAAACCCTTGTCATTTTTGCTCTGAGCACAGTCTGCCTATGTTATGGCTAATTCCCCTGGTTAGGATGGTCAGGGACTTTCAGTTTCCTTCCTTTCATTCCAATCCACTACTATCCTCCCTTAATTCTATTTTTATTAATGCTACTACATACATCTTTAATTATTTTATTGTAGCAAATGTCTTTCTACAGTCTCTTATTCTATACAATCTGTTACTATCTATTTCCGTTCTTACTTCTGTTATTACTATTCAATTACTATTTATTTCTAATCCTTAGTCTACCAATCTTATTGCTATACTTTTGGGCTCGCTGCAGGTACCTGTTGGGAGCTCCTTATTTGCTACTAATTTACAGTTTGAGGTTAGTCGGTAGCCTCTTATAGGTCGAGACCGACATAACTTATCCGCTGCTTCGGCGGTTGAGTATATTATTTATATAGGTAAGGGTGATTTGAAGCATTTCCGAGAAGTTAATAAAATAAAAATAGTATACTCACGTTGACACACACCCCCGTTGAGCGGACTGCCCCAGTGGGCGGGCGCGCACACGTCGCAGTGGTCGCCGACAGCTCGCGCGCCGCATGGCTGCACGCAGCGCGCCGCCTCGTCGCATACGGCGTGCCCGTTGCACTGGCACAGCGGACAGCGCGTGAAGTGCCACCTGCTCGACAAAACGGACATTAGACGTAAGGGCGGACCTTTCTGACAATTTGATTGTGAATCTACTAGCCTCTAGGATTCATTGCATTTTTGAAGTATCAATAGCCTATTGGTTTAGGGTACGGTCTGCGAATTGTAAGGAAGTCGTGAACCATCTCCTAGCACAAGCATAAGCTTAGTTGGAATGGTTAACTGGTTAAAAAAAATAGAAATATTGCTAGCTTTCTTTAAAAAAATATTCTCAGAACGTGTAGGACGTAAATATGTACGTACTGTCCCGCAGAACAGTATTCCACGTCCATATTCCCTAGTAAATTAATCCACTAGCGCACCAAGGTAATTAGCAGCTGTAATTAACAATGTCAAGTATTTATAATGTGTTTTTATATGATGCTAATAAAGAAAATTTATGCAATGAATGAAATCTAAGACTGGTTTTCTTTAATCGTTTATTATTTCAGTCTTACACTTAACATAAAAGTATAAGTAAAAGCTCGTTTCATGCGGCCATTTATAATCATATAACAATACTCTTGCATGTCCCATAATCACGTGATTTTTTTTTTGTTTTACAGTATCATTTTAGACAAGCAATCTTATTTATTTAATATAGACATAGACATAGACATTTATTTATTGGCATCACAATACAAAAACAGATCACAGACTAAATATAACACATTAAAAAAGAATGAAAAATAGACAAAACATAGTTAAAGTTACACGGACAAATAATACAAAACATATGATGCCAATATCGGACACCGTCTCAGCATATGCTGTCACAAGGATGCGACAGCGTTAATTTTCAGCGGTGCCCGGGACTACCTAAAGACGTGCGCGCGCAATACTACCTTTAAATGGAATTTATACAGACAGTAAGAGTATAATAAATATGATACATGAATAAAACAGTTATGAGATTAAAATATATTTTATACAATAAAATAGATGAAAAAAATTCATAAATATTATTGAGTCAAAAATAAACTAAAATAAATAATATGATAATTAAACGTATAAAGTTTAAATTATATAATTAAATATTGAAAATATTGGAAACAACAAGCCACCGATATCGCGGGGATATTATCTTTTTTGTATCTTTAACATCAGGTGTTTTAATTTATTTTTAAATGCGTTTACAGATTTACTGTCTCTTATGGGCGGTGGCAAATTATTCCAACACTTGGTGGCCAAGTATCTGAAACTGCCGCGGAACGCAGCAGATCGGTGTAGCGGAATTTGTAAAATGCAGTTTTTAGCTCTAATTAAACAGCTAGTATCTTCATTCCGCCATTTCAACTTTTCGTACAGATATTTAGGCTGTTCCGAGTTTATGATTCCAAACAGTCGTTCGTACCTGTGCTGCGGGCAAATGTGAGGCTGATGGGGGCGGCGCTGCCCGCCAGGTAGGCAGGCGCCCCGGCCGCCGCCCTCGCCGTCATCGCACCAGCCGCACGCCGGCTCCGCACGGCACGAGGCGCAGCCCGCATGCGCGCCGCACCCACTGAGCTGTGCGTTCGCACCGCCCGCGCACGAGCCCGTCGACCACGCCCGACAGCCGCCGAGTGGGAAAGATGCGCCGTATGCGTTCTGTAAGATAAAACGAAAATTAGATATAATCACAAACCCACTTAAAAACTTTCTTCTTATTCTTCTTCTTAAAGTGTCTCTCCACGAAGATTGGCAGTCAGTTCACCATATCTCTCTATCTCTTGCAAGGGAAAACAGATGGGCGGCGCTTCCAATTCGTTCGATGGCAAGACTTATCTGTTATTTGATAATAATAATGTTTACTTGCAGGAAATATGGAAATTTAACATTTAAAAATCACTTCACACACACACACTTTACGGTTTAAACATATAAAATTCGTTAAGAGAATAAAATGTGACAATCAGAAATCGCTGCAATGGTTATTCTCTCATTTCCCTTGGTATTTTGTTATATATTTTTAAACTCATAATGTGACAGTCTTTTTTTAATACGATATTATAATTATTAATCATTTTGACCCAAATGACCTTTTTTTTCAGTTGTTCTTCCCTCTACGACCTCCTACCTAACGATATCCCGTGCCCCATAGACTTCAAATCCCTACTCTCTCTTGTTAACTCTTCTTTTGTCTATATTTTATTCATTCATTAACAAAAATAACATTAGACTTTAGTTTGTCTGTCTCTTAACTAACTAACCTTATGTATATATTGTGTATGTTTCTATTGTTTTAGACATATCAACAGTAAGCATCGTCCGGAATTGTCTCAGCAGTATTTTATTTGATAGTTTCGTTTCTCGTCCGTCACGAAGCCCGCTTTTTACTGCAGTTTAACGTACACTCTTGGACGTTGGCGAAATCTAAATGGAAACGCCATCAACAAAAACAATTGAATTGAATCATTTTGACACTTGATAAAACGTTTATCAGGATAAAGAATAAACCAAAAAGAAAGGGCCGCCCCCTTAGTATATCATGCGATATAATACAATAAGAAATAAAGCGTTTACAACCTTATCAACGCAGCGTCCGGCCGATGCGCACCAGATGCACTCCTCCGCCGTGCAGTTCGCGCACGTCGTGTACGTGGCACACGGCGCGCTGCAGCCGCCCGTAGACACGCTCCTGTACACGTACACATATGACAGCCACACCCACAATAGCTACCACAATAATTACGGCTAATCAAGGACACGACATGCGTACTACTCATCATAAGTATTAACCATAACCCTGCCTGTACTCGTAGTACACGGTATTCCTTGCATGTTGTAGAAGGCGACTAAAACAGGCATCGGTTTCACTGGGAGATAAGGGGAGGGAAAAGGCGACATTGGCTGGCCCGTGTCGTGCTTCCAAGCATAGTACAGAACATCAGCATGCACTTAAATGGGGCCACTGGGGATTTTTAGTGAGTAAAAACCTCACATAACTCCGCTTTCCAAGACGTGGTATCTTTTAGAAGATTTCCCCTCCGTTAACATATAAAAGAAGTATTTAAGAGTGAAAATAAGATGTCCAATCAAATCTACGCTTATAAATGTAAATGTTTTATCGTTTTATAGTCGTGGTAGTTCAATATCCAGGCGGTGGCCTGAAGTTGCATAGTACACTAGTACAATGAATTTGTTTCTTGTAATTTGATTTACCACGAGCTCGGCGGTGAAGGAAAATATTGTGAGGAAACCTACATGTATTACAAAATTTTTAGATATTTTATACTCTCTTTACAGAGAAGACCTGTGCTCCAACTTGATGATATACATATGTGAAAGTAATCGCTTATATACTGATAAATATTTTTATTAATTTTTTAATACTTTCTAATGTGTGATTGACCATAATCCCAACTGATGTTAAGTGGAAATGTAGTCCTGTTAGACTCTGCTTGAATCTCTTTTGAAGGTTTTTGTCAGATTTCAGATTGCCAGTACTTACCTAATGTCGTCCGAAGAGTTCGCCGGTTTGCATTTAACTGTGTCATAGTCCCAGTAACAAGCACGCTGATTCACATCATCTATACCCTAGAATCATAAAATTAATGTAAAGTGGATGAGCAGTGATAGCCTAGTGGCAAACTGTTTAGACTTAAGAGCTAATGGTCGCGGTTTCGAATTCTATTTTTTTAAGTACAAATCACTCGCTAGTGTCTGGTATATAGCGGGATCATCACCTATCGCATATGAGACCTAGTATAAGAGCTGAAAAGCGGACAACGAAAGTCTCTGTCTACCCTGGTAGGATTAGATAGATAGATAAATCCACCAAATGAGCCAATTTAATGCACCAAAGTATATGTACAAAGCCGAACGTAATACTATTTAGCATTTCCAGCTAATCTTTATAGGATTATTGACGTGAGAGCTTATTTTTTTTACGTGCTCTGCTATTTAATAATGTATGTGCATCTTGTATGATTGTTTTATTATCGTTTATTATTTATATAATAAATAAAAATTTAAAAAAGCGTGTGGAAAACGCACGTGCACGTGGTGGTGTCTGTGGGCGTGGCATGCGGCGCATGAGTGATAACGCGCACATGCGTCACGCGCGGGTTCCGATCCCGCTCCTCCGCACTCCTCTAGCGACAGCGCCATCTAGGAGAGAATAAATTTTACAAATATTTTAAAAAGTTCACAGTAGACAATGGGTACTTGCTTTCAAAATAAATCTTAATTGTGATCCACACGCCTACAATCTTATGACGTGGATGCAACCAAGACAAGTTGACACTGGACCGGCACAACATTTAAAACCAGATGTCTTGCAGGCTTCGAGCAATTAATAATTCCATCGACGTCCCAACATATAGACATAATAAAGGCACATGCCTTCTTTCATTCCACTGAGATGAATGTAACAATGGAATACCATATCTGCCTTAAGCTTCAACGATTTCAATGTGTCCCATCCCCCCTTAACACCAAGTAGGATTACGGTCACTCGGCGAGCGAAACGCAGAAGTGCAAGAACCTCCACTTCAATCCGGTATCTGAGGTGGTGGTACTTGCCAGGTCGGTCCGGCCCAATCATGCAACGGCGAATGCCGCCGCTTGCCTCCGCCTCTACGGCATCTACATCAACGTCAGCTGGTAACGACCTGGTGGGTGTGACGCAGGCAGTACTGTGCGGAGGGATAGCACGCCCCGCACCAGGCGCACCCAGCAGCCGTGCAGGCTCCGCACCACTCCGCTGTACCGCACCGTTTTTCGTCTGAAAACAAAAGTAACTTTATCAGAATAATAATGTTTGTTTATTTAACAAATACAAATATTCACGTCCATCAGAGGCGGACATCCACTTAGTATCGTCCTGGCCCATTGCTTTTGCTTCATACACATCCATACATCTCCGCATAGATAACGCACGGGAACACTGCGTTCATCACCTCGAGGCTATGCAACTAGGCTGTGAACACCCTCATGTTCGCTGCCTAGGCCTCAGTCATGGGGGATGGAGGAAGGCACGATGTGCTTTACTCCGTTGCAGGGGCAGTATTTCAATAACTTACCTAAAGCCGGTTCAACAGCGCACGTCTTCACTGTACCATCAAAAGATTTCGTCCATCCAACATCATCCAACTGTGGATAAAAAAAATACTTTTTAAATATATTTATGTATAATATATATAAAAGCGTATGTAACATATTAATACATAACCAAATCGTGTGCTCCTTAGTTTTCAGTTTTTTTGGCTGAGAATCAGCACTGTGCTACATGTGTGAGCATAGCACATGCTGAGCCAACCCCTTTTCGACACAATTTCTATTTTGTTCTTTTTTTTATAATTTTTCACAATTTTAATTACTTTTGTTTATGGTGTTTCTTTGTTTTTCCTGTTGTTTTTGTGTTCTTGTGTATATTCTATTCTATTCAACTCTACATATAAAAATAGATTTCAAATTCCACTACTATTAATGTCTTATTAGAGTCCCACTTGTGACAAGGGGTGAATCCAACACCACCAGTGAATTTTTTGTACTAACAAAGTCATTGTTAGAAGCCAACTGGGATTCGAACTCATTACCATATCAGATCGTAAGTCGAAGTGCGTAGCTACTATGGTGGATATCGCTGTTTCTACATCCATGAAACAGTACAATGCAAAGCTCTTCTACTTTTGGAATTAAAATGAATACGTGAAAGCGTAGTCGCGTAACGTACCGACACGCACACTCGATCCCGAGTCCGCCAAGCGCATGCGATCGCGGAGTTCCTGGCGCTGGTCACGCACGAGTGCTCCTCCATATACGAGGAACAAGCGGCTCCCGTCTCGAACACCAGCGCGTCGGAGCGCAGCCGCCCGTCGAATCTGAAATATCATATGGGTTCATCACCCAGAAGTCCTGGCCGCGCTACAGCTGTGGACACCTGACAGTTACATGTACATGCGCCGTCGTCATTCTTCCTACCGCCTGTCTCCAGGATTAACTTGTCCAGGACTTACCGCTATCGCGCGCGGTTGGGTTTGTTAATACCATCTCACTGCACATAGATATATTTTGTTGCCCTCAGTCAGTCTTTATCGAAGCTGATTTCAAATGCGTGGAAGGTGTTAAACTCTAATTTATATCTGTATATTTGTTGCCAGTGCATCAAACTGCTATTTATTTCTTTTAGTTTTAGGAATATCTATATATATATAGTAGTAGGCTTTTGTGTTATTAATGTTTTGCTCACACAATAAAATAACTGGAAAGGTTTACACAATCCCGAAGATCTGTTATTGGCAGTCTGTTTGTTAATTATTATGATATCTTTTTTGTGAATTTTATTGCTGTTGATTTTCCTATAAATAGATAAATAAATACATAACTTAACTTTTTTGTCTGTTTTTATAACATCAAATTGGTTTATCTGTAACGGTGTTATAATTTTTATTGTTTTAAATAAATCAATGTATAAATCACGGCATATATATCTTATCCGTGGAATAGCACTGGCCGAACCGAGGTTCCTCCCGGTGACCCTCTCGGGCACTCTTGACATGTTTTGCGCGTAATTAGTCGTGACTCACCCTCCATATATAATAGTTGCATTTCGTCCTCGGTGAGGTAACAAGGCAGCCGCGTGAGCAGCCCTCGCAGCTCCCTTCGGTTCCGGCGCTGAATACCAAACGCCGCACCTGCATATATGAAGTCGAATAAAGAAGCTATCAGACCAAGAGTTTCCAAGACCACGTTGCCAATCACCTTTGGCTTGACAAACCCAACGGCTTGGTTGATATGGTCCATATTGACTGAGAATAGTCTATAAGGCTCGTAGAATAAGACTACGGTATCCCCTGCCTGTAGTAGAAGGCGACTAAAAGGGGCTTCGGATCCACTGGGCGACAAGGTCCTTTGTCGTCCGCTGAAGTGGACCAGGGAAGGAGGCGACATCGGCTGGCCCGTGGGAGGTGCTCTCCTAAGAGCACAGTGCAGAGGGACTCCGGTGCGTTCCTCTGGAGATCCCGGAGCCCCTCACCATAAACCGAGGAACGGCCACCGAGGAGGTTTTTACTGGGTAAAAACCCTTTCTTCTTATGTGGGATTATTTTGTTGAAGATTTCTCTCCCGTCAAAAAAAAATGGTCTATAAGGTTATAGCTTCCAACCCATTCAAGTCATACCGTGAAACAACTCCTATCACAAGCTTAAGCTTAATTTCAAGTAAGAAGAATGAGTAATGTTTGTAAAAGAGAATTGTTAGCATTTCTTAGCTGATTGAGGAGATCTTTTTGATGTTAAGTGGAAATGTAGTCTTGTATAGTCAGCTAGCTAAGTAAATTCCTATTAAGGCAGTTTTCCTCTACTCTTCAAAACACCCACATTGTAATCAGAGGAAAGACAGACGCGGGAAAAATATTTCAGTCCTTTTGCTGTACGAATAATGAAAAAGGTTTCTTTTGGATTGTCTATGATCCTGCGCTATGAAGATCCAAAAAGAGGTACATTGTAACCATTCCACGTTTTTTTGACCAGACCCTTGTGTCTAGCTTATAGCTAGTAACGTAAGTAGTAAGAGGTTAAAGTTAAGCAACCACTCAATCCGGTGAAGCAGTAAAGTCAGTTTCACTGTAATCTGAGTACCTCGTCACGAAAATAACCATTCCATGCGACTATATCCACACAAACTATTTCTATCATCATTTAATTCATTACAAGTAGTTACGTGTTCGACCGCAAACCTGACGTCATAGAGCAAGGCGCCACCGGAGTAACACTTGGAAGCGGCGGGATTGGTGACCGCGGAGGGCGCGCTGTCGTTGTGAGCGTTGCCACCGAACACCAACATTATACCTTGAAAAAATCTACAGTAAAACTTACAACACTAAACGGGTCAGAGAGGAGCAATAAGTGACAGCATCGACTACTAAATGCTACTGGGAGATATGCACTTAATATTAAGTACCAAAACTATGTAACGATTTTAAAGACTGGGAACCGATCACCCTATGATCGGTTCCCAGATTATAAAATAGACATAGATATAGACATAGACATTTATTTATTGGCATCACAATACAAAAACACATCACAGACTGAATATAACACACATTAAAAAAGAATGAAAAATAGACAAAACACAGTTAAAGTTACACGGACAAATAATACAAAACATATGATGCCAATATCGGACACCGTCTCAGCATATGCTGTCACAAGGATGCGACAGCGCTGATTTTCAGCGGTGCCCGGGACTACCTAAAGACGTGCGCGCGCAATACTACTTTTATATGGAATATTATTATACATATATTGATAACATATAAATATAAATAAATAATATTTCGTTGGATAATTTTATTTAAAAGTGTATTTATTATGTAGGTATTAAAGAGTGAATGAGTGTTTTATGTCGCCATCAAATTACATAGTAATTTGGCGACATATTTGTATGTAAAATCAGGAATGCGAATTGATTATAATTATTTATGTATGTCAATAGATTTAAGAAATTAAAGATAACTATTATACAAATTTATTATTATTGTGTGACCATGAATTACCATGATAAAAAAAATATTCATCACACATTTTTTAGAAACTTTCTCGAAAACGAAAAAAAAACATTAAAATTTAATAATCGCATATGTCCAAAATATTTCTCGCGCTTGGAATAGTGGATAATTTTTTTTTTCTTTAACAGAACAGTACAATAACTGTCACAGCACTAAACTACAAACGCACGAGGAGGGTAGTACGGCGAGCAGGGTAGACAGAGCTAAAGAAGTTTTACTTCAGTCATGTCATAAGCACGCTTATTTTCGTTTTGAAATGGTTTGCTTACAATTAGATCCCATATTAAATATTTTGGCATTAGACGTTGGGTTCCGATGACATGCCAAGGAACTGCTTAAAATCTTTATTTATTGAGATGTTGGTAGGTTTATGACAATCCAAGATTACGTAAATACACACCCGGACACATCATCACTAATACAGGCTATGTATTAGTCTAGCAGGGAGATGTGTACCGAAGGACCGAAGCAGGAAAATGTTTATGGTATATGATATATAATATGTATGATAATATGTATCTAATATTTTTGTGTATGTGCATGTAGGTATATAAAATATGTGTGTGTGTAAAAAGTAAATAAATAAATATTTCATATTTCATCTATCGGCCTAGTGTTTTAAGTTTTCACGGCCCCTAGCTAAAAATACATGTTAGGTGGAGCAATAAGTTTTTATGCAGTTTTGAAGCTGATTTAGTGGTCAACCCTTTGGAATGTTTTTTTTAAGAAAAAAAATCCAGTCCCTTCATTGTTTTCAACGATCCTAGGAAGGAGATAACTTTGAGCCAGTTTTGACCAAAAAATATGAATCCTAGGCCTGAAATTGCCCCCAAGCTGTAGCACTTTTGCAGGCCGGGCACAGCCAAAGAAAAGTCCAAAAAGTTTATTTACCAGTAAATCAGCTTCAAAACTGCATAAAAAGTTATTGCTCCACCTCACATTTATATTTAGCTAGTGACCATCAAAACTAAAACAGTAGGTGGGCCGATAGAAGTGTCCGGGAGTACTCCAGTACTCCTGAAGCAGCAGTATTCTTCAAAATTAATTACCAGGTGAGACAAACACAGCCGTGTGCAGATATCTGGGTGTGGGCGCTGAAGGTAGCGGCCTCCAGACCCTGTTCTCCACGTCGTACTCGTACAGAGCTGAAGACGGCGCCTGGAAACGTGGACATGGGAAATTTAAAATCAGTGCTTCAGGATTTAAACTAAATATTACTAAAGTACGGATATTTTTTCTTTGAAACTTTAAATACTGATTTACCACTTGCCCAGTGGTGAAGGTTAACTGAAGAGTCAATAGCCTAATTGTTTAGGGTACGGTCTGCAAATCGTGAGGAAGTCGTGAACCATCTCCTAGCACTAGCTTAAGCTTAGTTGGAATGGTTAACAAGAATGTTAGTAAAATTGCTAGCTTTGATTTAACAAAAAAAAAACTTTTCTTTGATAAGTGGTATGCCCATGGACATACACGGGGCATAAACTTTTTAACAAAAAAAAATTGTATTTAAAAACCAACGAAACGACTAATTATTGGCACAGGCCAACTGGGATTCGAATCCGCGACACTGACGATTGTACGTCGATCGGGTACAACTGCTATTTTTTCTATACAAATAAAAAAATGGAGTGTTTTTTATAATATTAAAATAACCATTTTATACTGCATGCATATGAATATACATACATATACCAAAATAACATTTTGTCTGTCTGTGCGTTTGTTAGCCGCAACAAACAATCTCTGGAAAGGCTGAACCGTTCTTGACAGGACTTTCACTGGCAATTAATAAGGAGTAACTAAGGCTACTTTTTAGAAATAAATAAATAAATAGATTTTAATCGCGGGTAACACCGCGGGGCGCAACTAGTATAGAATATAATATTGAATATTGGTATAATTCTTATATTATGTAGTATTATGTATAAGTTAGTTTTAAGCACTAGTAATATTTTTCTAACCTGTGCAGCTTCGGACTCGGAGACGAGGCCAGCGTGGACGTATACCCGACGTGACAGTGGGTCCCAGGCGGCGGAGTGACCGAAGCCCGCGCGGGCTGACCATCCCTTAGTGGGGGGTGCGGACCAGGCGCCCTCCTCTATGTGATACTCCTGGAAAATGGCGGATTGAATAAAATACTATCGAAAAACAATAATACAGAATCAGAAGCGTCAATAGCCTAGTGGTTTAAAGTAAGGTCGTAAGCTAAAACCCAAAATTAAACTGTATACATGAACCATCTCCTAGCACAAGATTAAGCTTATTCAAAATTAATATGGAAATTCCCCATACTTCATTAGTCATCTGTCTACGTTATCGGAAGCAGTCTCCTAAAAGCCTGTATAGTGATTTCAATGCTCCCATTTCTGAAGGTTGTGGTATTTCTCCGATTCATATACATAGCAGCCGCTGTTTGTACATATACATGTCTTCTACAGACAAAATACATTGTGGTTGCTGTACTCTCAAATGGGATCAACTGATTTGTATTTTCCCTTGGATTGGGTTTATAGAATACAAACTTTTTTTTTATATGAAAAGTGGCAAACCACAGCACCAGAGGAGCTGTAGGTGCGTTGCCGACCTTTGAGATAGGAATAGGCTCGTTTCTTGAAGGTCCCTAAATCGTAAACGTTCGGAAATACCGCTGGCGACAGTTGATTCCACAAGTTGACAGTGCGTGGGAGAAAGTTATGCGAAAAACGTACAGTCATTGAACGCCAACATCAAGATGGTGGCGGTGGAATTTGAAATTCTGCCGAGATGTGCGGTAATGGAAATCGGTAGCTGGGATGATTCCGAACAATTCCTCAGAACACTCCCCATGGTAAATGCGATACAGGATGCAAAGAGAACCGACATCTCTTAGGGTCGAGTCGATCGGAAAGACCCTGATCGTCGACTATTCGAGCTGCTCTACGTTGTACACGGTCAAACGGAAGAAGTTGGTATTGGGGAGCCCCGGCCCAGAGATGCGAACAGTATTCCATATGAGGCCGTACTTGTGCCTTGTAAAGTTGCAGACGGTGGGCAGGCGTGAAATACTGTCTTGCTCTACTGAGTATGCCAAGTTTTTTGGAGGCCAATTTGGCTTTGCCTTCAAACTTTGAGAGTGCTTTTTGAACGCCTAAATCCGAAGATAAAACCACATTTTCTTACAATCACCACTATTGAGAAACTTACTTGAACAATATGCATATATCCGTAGTGTGGGGAGTGGCCGAAGAATACCACCATGACCGGCTTCTGTGTGAGACCAATGCGTGCCACCACTGCTGTGTGTCCCGATAAATGTAGACCTCCTGGAAAACAATATACAATACTTTAAAACGGAGTTGCAGATATGAAGATAATCTATATTTGACAATATTTAACTGATAAGTTACACCAAAGCAGAACCCCAATAAAAAATTAACTAAATTTTCTTTTGTCGTAACTATGCATATCGGCCAGTAATTGAGAGGTGGCTAAAACTCTTAGTCGCTTAGCCTGAACCTCTATGATTGGTAACACGACATAAAAGCTGAAGAGTCTGAGGACCATGGCTCGGTCGGTTACTTTTCAAGAAGGTGAAACTTTGTTTCCTGCTCTCTATAATTTAGGCGAATATTAAAATACATAAGGTCTCACATGCTTTAACGATAGTTGGGTAGAAATAGCCATAAAAGGGCGGTATCGTGATAAGATTACTCGCAAACTCTGACTGGCGCAACAGGACACATTGTCATTTTGTTTAGACTAGATCTGGGCTAGCGTCGTTTTGTCAGCCCAATCTTCGAGGACATGGCTTCGCGCAATGCTGGCCACCACTGGTAACGATACTTACACAGGGATAACTTTGTATATGGCGTCATCTACAATTAGTTAATTACAATAATTTGATGCGGTCCCGAAATAACATCGACCAGCTTAAATTGTTGCGCGATGGTTGGAAGCTTCCAGACCCGTAGTCCTGGGCTTATTGAATAAGGTTTATCTCTGGTACATGGGCGGCAAGGGTGGGGTCTTTTATTGTCCACTGCAGTGGACCCGGGAAGAAGGCTATGCTGGTGGACCCGTGTCGACTTAGCACTGTGAGGGTGCTGAGGAAAGGAGTAATACCTGGAAGCTACAGATCCAAGCGCAGGTTGAGGCCGCGTACGAACCACGGTGCTCCAGTGGCTTGGCTATCACTGCTATTCTATCACTAATAGCAAAGTACTCACCGCAATGCTTGAAGGGAGCTGGTCGGTGCGGAGAACAAGCGATGGGCGTGACATTGCTCCACACAACCGTATTGTCCTGGATCGTCCCCTTCCATAATTCATTCGTCACCTCGCCCGCCCTCCCCTCAAGCCCGGCAAGACCACCCCTGAAAAGATCAAGTGAATCTGATTGAAGCAAATGACCGAATGATAGGACACTCGGGAGAACGAGACAGAATGCTATGTACCACCACTGTAGATAGCACATAGTGATGCGATCAACCTCCTTGGCTTGCACCAGCCCCACCAATGTGGGAGGTAGCCTTGTTCACAAGGCTGCATATTTGCAGGTTTTTCTCACTGGACTCCATCTCGCTCAATGAAATTACAAATATGTATATTCATATTGACGTTATCTGTATATGTAATATAATGTAAATAAAGAATTTTTTATACATAAAAAAATATTTATCTATATAAAATTGTAAAAACGCTATTTTAGCGGGACTACCCGTAGCCTGCTCTTAACCGAAGGTTAGCTGGAAGGAAATGCTAAATAGCATTCACCTTTAACCTTAAGTTCACCAATAAAGAATCTATCTATCTTCTTCTGGTATCTTTTCCCTTCATAACAATCATAGAAGTTATATCTTTCATACTTAAAACATAGGTCTGGGATATGCAATTTCTTTTTAAATGTCTAAAATCATATATATTATATATATTCTTCGTTCCACTGATAGTTCTTTATAATCGTTTCCTCAGAGCTGAGGGTCGTGACCACCAAGAGAGCTGCTTTGAGCGAGCATTCCCCACTCTTTCCTATTTTGAGCAAGGTAGATGGCCGCCTGGAGTTTTAATTACAATATTTGCGTTACAATATTTGAGTTTTAATACAATATTTCTTCCTGTCATACTGATTTTATGCATAAATCTTTCACCTTTAACGCAATAAGACTTTGGAATGCGCTGCCAACAAATGTACGTACAGCTGGAACTAAATCTACTTTCAAACATTTACTATGGACGCTTTACCTAAGCAAGGAATAGTTTGACAACTGTCCCTATTCATCTATACTTAGATATATGTATTTTTATATTTATCTATGAATTATTATACATAATTCTTATGTTTAAATATTTAATTGATTTGTTTGTAGGTATGTATATTAATATGCATACATTTATGTTTTTATGGTTTTCTTTTATTTATTATTTTCTCACATAGCTTGCACCCGTTACTTTGTCTCTACACAACCCCAAGGTAGACTGGCAGAGAATGCCTACTGGCATTAAGTCCGCCCATTTGTACCTTTTTTTGTATTGTGTGCAAATAAAAAATAAATAAATAAATATATATTAAAGCTATTTTTTTTTCATAAATATTACTAACATTGTTGTAAACCATTCCAACTAAGCTTATGCTTGTGTTAGATGGTTCACGTCAAAAGCCGAATGATAGATTCGAACCTACGACCTTACCATTCCGAGACCGTACTCTAAATTGGCTATTGCCGTTTCAAAGATAGAGATTAGATAAAAATTAATATTTAATACTCACCCCCTTTCGGGTTCATCGGAGGCGACAACCCCACCGTAAACTAGTACTTCGTCCATATACATGACAGCCGAGTGAGCGAATCTGGGGGCTGGACTGGGGAGCCTTCGTCTAGGGGTTTTATGGGATACCATCTGTTTTCAGCAGTCTTGTATCTGAAGAGAAAAACAGAGACAATTAACAAGTATATTTACGGCTATAAATGAAAACCGACTTCAAATCGAATCAAACACTATTACGCGCGGACGCCCTTTTTGTATTTCTGAATTATTGTAAGAATATTACAAAATAGAATTAATCAGAACCTTAGACAACTCACATCAAACTGCCTTTGAAGTAAATTCTTTCCTATAAAAAATGAATCAATGAAATCGACTAGCGTGATATTGCTAATCTTTAAATCGCGTGTATCTGAATACTCAAACAATAAAAAGTACAAACTGATACATATAACGTTTATTTATTCCATGTAACTGTATATCATTACATATATTGACGTATCTATTATATTTATATGTAAATTTATATTCATTTATGTATGTAATTTTTTTTAAAACCCATTTTATTTAGCGGCACTACCCTTAGCCTGCTCTTAAAGGTTAGCTGAAAGAAAATGCTAAATTGCATCAAGTTCGCATTTTTACATGTATTTTAGTGCAATAAACGATTTATGTATATCTATATTGACTTATTCATTAGTTAGTATCACTTCGTGTAGTCTAACGTCTAACCTGTACATGAATTCCGCACGGGAGAAGGTCTCCCCGCCCACGCGGATCAGGTCGGGCCCGGAGACGAGGAGGCTGTGCGCGGCGACCGCGGGCGGAGGGTGCGCGGGCTCGGGCTCCGACGGCCGCGAGTCTCCCGGCTCCCGCCACCGCCAGCTCCAGCCGGCCTGCGCCACGTCCCGCGCGCACTCGAGCCCCGCGCGTGACGTCACGCACTCGCACCCCATCGACGTGCACTCGCCCGCGCCGTACGCCGCGTTGCAATCATCTAAGATAAAACCAACTTACATCATTAAATATTTAATTTAACTCTCACAATATATTAAATTATTCATTTCTGTCCGTATTCATTCTCTTCTCGAGCGGGTGAAGATCATTACCTACACCCATGTACATATCAGTAAATACAAAATCATTCTTATCATTTATACAAAAACATATCGTGCTCAAGTTAGTGTCCGAAATAAAAGTATGGCTTGTTTGATAGTTAAAAAAGAGGAGTGCTCCGATCGTCACCAAACTTTACATGACTACTCGCCAGGTCAATCTGAAGATTCCCTGAAAGTTTCATTGGAATCGGTCCAGCCGTTTCGGAGCC
Organism: Meandrusa payeni; assembly: GCA_029286785.1. Classification (NCBI taxonomy): domain Eukaryota; kingdom Metazoa; phylum Arthropoda; class Insecta; order Lepidoptera; family Papilionidae; genus Meandrusa; species Meandrusa payeni. The sequence continues at coordinate 7,603,132 of JAGSMX010000023.1, forward strand.
TATATGGAACATACCCACACACTTTCTCTTTTATATATATAGATAGAATAGAACGTAAACTTACTTGTTAACGTTAACACAAAGTTTCACGAACAATCATTAGCACCCTTCACCAATCAATTGAATATGATCTTCGTATCCTCACCTGGACAAAGCGGCTGGTCACACGCCATGCCGACCCAGTTTTGCTCGCACTTGCAAACGCCGTCGTCGCATTCGCCATGATCTAGTGGGATCAAGAAACAACACACAAATAGTTCTATATAAATTTGTAGATCTCTTTTCTTATTTTGAAAGAAAGAAATTTTTATTATTTATACATATAAAAACAAAATATACATAGATAAGAATAACATTTAGAATTAAAAAAGGCGATATAGGATTACTACAAACTGCATGGAGTGCGGAGTTCTAGTGGACGTGCATCACGTAATGGTGGAATGTGACAAGAACGAAGCTCTGAGAGTTGAATTTGTACGCTTCTGCACATTCACTGTACACTGGTGTGTATTAAAAAAACTGAAACACTTCGTATTTTCACTTGTTTATTTCCTGAGCGGTCGACTGCAAGTGACCTCTATTAAAACTATGTACAATTTATACTATTTTCGGGCATAATAATTAAAGCGTCGTGATTGGTCGACCAATCACAGGCCATATGGTACGATCAATCACGAGCCAGTAAATATGTGAGTCGCAATAGACCCCCTACGGCTCGTTTAGCCCTTTGTCATCCCGCACAGAATTGTTAGCTAAATTTAAGATTAACAGATTAGATTGACAGAGATGTTGGGTTTTTTAACAGAATCCATCTAAGGAAGAAGCTAGGAGACAGTATAAAATTGAAAGAAAATGTTTATTACGTAATACGTAAGGGATTTTGTTTTTATAGTATCTTTTGTCCTATAATTCGCTTGGCCGGGCTAGACTTTCCTTTATTTTATTTAAACAACAAACTTACATCATTAAATATTTAATTTAACTCTCACAATATATTAAATTATTCATTTCTCTCCGTATTCATTCTCTTCTCGAGCGGGTGTAGATCATTACCTACACCCATGTACATATCAGTAAAACCTGTATTTGACAGTTCAAAAGAGGAGAGCTCCGATCGTCACCAAACTTAACAGGATTACCCGCCAGGTCAATATCAAGATTCCCTGAAAGTTTCATTGAAATCGGTCCAGCCGTGTCGGACCCAAGACGGATCAAACCCACACACACATATATATATATATATTAATTGACCGTTTAAAGATAGTAGATAGACTTGTTTGGAGAACGGTGGGCAGACTTTTTAAAAAACACTGTTTAGGTATAATGGAGGCGTACAGCAGACTGTCTTAAGCTAGGTCTGAACTAAACACGAAGGGTCGGTTGTTATGACACGTCAGCAACACTAGGTGGGCCCGATGGTGTGATTTCGCGTGGGCGATTCCGAGGATGGGACTGCCTCGTTAGCATTATCAATTGTTGATGAAAATAGCGTGAGCGACTGCTGGGGACGTAACGAGATAGATACCATATAGTTCAATAACATAAAAACATTTAGCACTCACTAGAGCAATTGGTGCGATGGTCGTCGGACGGGCATGAATACGCCGCATACGTTACATTGAAGCCCTCCATTGCGTACGCGTCGTCGGAGAAAAAGTGGAGAAGCACGCTGCCCGACCGCGCGATCACCTGTCTCGTCCAACCGAAGTCACCCTCGTCCAACACACCACTGGCAATGAAAAACACAAACCAATGAACTACTACAAAATTACTCCTATAACAGACAATTACAAATGGCGTACGGAGTATGAGACGAGTCATGACTTATTCCGTAAACAAATCTCTAAACATCAACGAATCGAGTAATCCTTTTTGTTTGTTGTGCCGAGTTACTCCCTAAAGAGGTTCAGGCTATGCGACCTAACCTGGCTAAGCTGCCACATCTAGAAAACCCGGTGAAACTATTATACTTACTACTAATATATTTATATTATTATATATATAGTATTTTTAAGAGATCTGCAAACTCTTATTAGTTATACGACCTGTTCAAGACAATAAATTGGTCCTTCGAGTCGGATTACATGTCTTATATATCATAACACCTACATATATTTCACATCAACTACGAATTTCGCGGAGCGGTCTCTGACATCAATAAGTTGGATTTGTGTGTAGGAAGGAAGGTGAACGTCTTTTGTGCTTCAAATTAAATTCCGATCCTGCACTTACACCGCGCGAATCTATACGAAAAAGCGAAGCTCTTCAGAATCATCGAATAGATATAGTAAATCTTTAGTTAAACCAGAATTCTCGGTTGGCAATACAAAATTAAAAGAGCATTTTTAACAATATTTTGTATTTTTATATAAAGAAATAATTTATGTGTCATAAATTGAATATCTAAGAACCGGATTACAAAAAGTTATTTAAATAATAGTAGTTTTTTTGTAAGTTATCCTTATCGGATTGAACGAGAAACAAATGAGAACCTGGTCCGTAGCTTAATTACTTACTTGGGAGCTTATTCTAATCGAGAAGATATATGTCTTCTTGGGCACCATCAGAGTCGAAGCAATACCTTTATTTAAAATAGCTAACTAGCTTTTAATGGCACTTCGAAAAGCGTTGTGGCTAGGAGAAGAATTAGCCGAAGAAAGTCCAGCAACGCTTCTAGTGTTTATAATTGGAAATTGCCTGTAAAGCTGTGATAACGGTAGTAGGTTTATCACGCTTTCGCAAACGCTATCGCAAATGCTATTACTGCTAATTAGAGTGAGGTGCCATTACATGTGCATATCTCACCTGAATACCGCGAGCAATCTCTCAGCTCGCACGCTGTCTCCATCGTACACGTAGAGATGGTCCCAGCCGCACTCCGTCGCGAAACTCTCCAAGCGTACGCGCAACGGTGCCGGTGTGGGACCTTGGTCATGCGGCGATATCAGCCACGAGCAGGAAGTGCTGACGCTGTAGTTCCCCGGGCCGTCGGTGATCACGCCCGTTGGCGCACTTAATCTAAGGAAGGGTACAGTACATTTGTTTTAGAGAGATTAGCCAGAGATCTAGTGGTCCCATCCCCATTGTAATCGAAGGGAAAGACAGACGCGATTCCAGTGCCAATGAAAGACGAAGGAAAGACATTCGAACCACGGCTGGATAAGATAATTCAATCCGATCACTGGGAATACTAACACTTCCAAATCGAAAAGCTTTTCGGCTGATTTATTTATAATTTCAACCGACTTCAAAAAAGGAGCAGATTCTCAATTCGTCTGTATAATTTTCTTTACATTTGTTACGTCATAACTTTCGACTAGATACATAATCATCACTTAAGGATACTCCTTACCTGCCCCTAAGTATAAATACAGGGTGGCCCATAAGTCCTTTGATATGAAAAAATTATTAAAATAAAACTAATTACATTATGAATTAAATTTTTATTTACAAAAAGCTTAAAAACGGGAATTATTTTTTGAAAATAACATCTTCTAAATGTAATCCGTTGCGATCACGGCACTCTTGCAAACGACGCCTAAAATTGTCGATGACTGCGCGGCACGTCACTGCTGAAATGCTTGTCATTTCTCTGCGGATGTTTTCTTTTAGGGCCTCAATTGACCGCGGGTTTGTGTCGTATACTTTAGCATTAAGGCAGCCCCACAAAGAAAATCCATCGGGGTCAGATCTGGACTACGTGGAGGTCAGGAAATGTCTCCTCTCTTAGAGATCACTTTGCCAGGAAAAAGTTGACGGATAACGGGCATAGCAGTGTTAGAGGTGTGAGAAGTGGCCCCATCCTGTTGAAACCACATCCTGGCATTAAAGCCTGAAAAGTTTTGCAATTCTGGTATGAAAAACTCTTCGATCATAGCCACATATCGCTCCGACGTAACAGTAACTGCGCGCCCTCTGCCATCCTCAAAGAAATAAGGCCCTAGGATACCATGGGCTGACATAGCGCCAAACAGTCACTTTCGGACTATGTAAGGGCTTCTGATGCTTAAGTTTTGGATTGATGGAGCTCCAATAGCGGCAATTTTGTTTACTAACATGCCCGTTAAGATGGAAATGAGCCTCGTCAGAGAACATTATGTTATTGAAGGAAGTAAACCGATTCAACATTTCATTCGCATAATTTTGTCTTAGAATACCGTCAGTTTCCTTTAATTCTTGAACCAACTGAATTTTGTAAGGGTGCATATGTAAGTCTTTCTTCAAAATCCGTTGTAACGATGTCCTGGATACGTTTAATGCTCTGGTGCGCTTACGAGTTGACTGTGTCGGATTTTCGCGAATAGACTGTGTCACTGTGTCTATGTTTTGTTCCGTACGTTACGTCCTTGGGCGACCCAACCGCGGTTTATCTAACGTCGAACCGGTCTCCTCGAACTTAGCAACCCAGTTCTTAATCGTTTGAAGAGTTGGAGTGTCGTCAAAGTTGTGTAAACCTTTGTGTTCTCGAAATTTACGCCGCGCAACGGTTGCCGAATTGTCGTTTTATAAAACTCGCGCACACAAAACGCACGGTCCGCTCCGGTAAAACGTTCCATCGCGACTAAATTCCCAGAAACCGAAGTTACTCCCCGCTTCCCCTGCACCGCTCACGCGCGCCCTCTTCGTTTTATTCAAATTTTACTTTTCAAAGGACTTATGGGCCACCCGTTATATCGCCTATTTGGTTGATATACCTCTTTCCACTTTACCATACAGTCCTTTAAACAAGTTAATATTGTTAATGCTATCCAGTTTATGACTAATCACAATACTAGTTATATAAATAATAAGATTATGTATTTATAAATTGCAAGCATCGCTGTGAAAATACTAAATAAAATCAGTAGTCAGTATGTTTAACGGACCATCTCAGATACAGGAATAGTTTGCCTTCATTAATCCTATGTGTAATGAATTTACAATGAAGCGAGGCACACATGTAACATAGCTACATGTCTGTGTGTCTGAACACTGAATAAGGATAGCGAATAACATTGAAAATTTATAAAAGTCATGTGATATTTATCATGGACACGCAACACAAATTAGTTTCCGTTAAATTATTTGTTTCACACGAAACACAAAAGGCCATGGCATTGCTCTGTGCAGCCAGTGAAAGGATATAAATAACCATTTGACATGACAACCAATTGATAATTGTTATGTAAAATTGTATGGTTAAAATAAAAGAAGTATATTTGGGAGCAAAATCTTGAAATAGACTACAAATCAAATAATAATAATAAATCATTTATTCCTCACCATAATCCACAGTAGTTACTTAAGATAATTATATAATTAAAACATATACACATTTGGAACAATAGACATAATAACAGAAAGATTATGGTGGATTGACACTTGAACTAGGGCAGACCCTGTGGCGGCTGCTGGCGGGAGATCTAAATGGAAGGCGCTGGTCTCCTTCTGCGAGTCAGTAATGACCCAGAAGGAGACCGCAGAACGGGATCGGGAGAGGGCCGATCCCGTTCGGAAGCTCAGCAGGCGGGCCGGTGGGAGACCGGCCCGCAGCCTAGTTCTGGGCTCTCAAGAATAAGACTACGGTATCCCCTGCCTGTCGTAGGAGGCGACTAAAGGGGCCTCAGGTTCACTGGGCGACAAGGGTGGGGGCCTGAGTCGTCCACCAAAGTGGACCCGGGAAGAAGGCGACACCGGCTGGCCCGTGTCGCCTTGCTACGGCGAGGAGCACAGGGGGAGGGTAGCCTCCCCGGGACGTGCTCTCCTTGAGCACAGTGCAGAGGGGCTCCGGGATCTCCAGTGGAACGCACCGGAGCCCCTCTGCACTGTGCTCAAGGAGAGCACTTCTTTTGGAATGGGGGAGGTTACTCCCTCCCCCATTCCAAATAAACTTTTTTTTTGTTCACAAATATTACCAACATTCTTGTCAACCATTCCAAATAAACTTTTTTTTTGTTCACAAATATTACCAACATTCTTGTCAACCATTCCAAATAAACTTTTTTTTTGTTCACAAATATTACCAACATTCTTGTCAACCATTCCAAATAAACTTTTTTTTTGTTCACAAATATTACCAACATTCTTGTCAACCATTCCAAATAAACTTTTTTTTTGTTCACAAATATTACCAACATTCTTGTCAACCATTCCAAATAAACTTTTTTTTTGTTCACAAATATTACCAACATTCTTGTCAACCATTCCAAATAAACTTTTTTTTTGTTCACAAATATTACCAACATTCTTGTCAACCATTCCAAATAAACTTAGATTTGTATTAAGTGATGGTTCACGTCAACAGTCGAATGGTGAATTCGAATCTACGACCTTACGATTTGAAGACAACAACCAATAGGCTATTGATGCACAAAATGACAGTGGGACAGGAAATGACTGAGATCCTTGAACATACCTTGTAACTCAGTATTCAAATAGAACTAATAAGCTGAAATGGCAGCTCATTTTTTAACATATTATGAGGGTTATGAATTTAACCTTTATGACACACAGGTTAATAACTCATTGAGGAAGCCTGTTATTCAGTGAACTGTCAACTACCTCTTTACAATTACCTCTCAAGTTGTGCCAATACCACTGTAGGGTGACATAAGGAACATTCAAATTCTCATCACTAATTGTATATATGTAATACATCTATTCCATATTGCCAAGTGAAGTTTTTAGTCACTGCATATACCTGAGGGACAAGACAATATAACTAGAGGCAATATACCCATAGAACAGTGGTGGGCAAACTTTTGTTAGCTGGCAACACATGACACCCAGCGATTGTTATGCATAAAAACTACTTCCAATGATATCTTAATGATTTACCTGAACCTTATTGTATCTTTAATTCATAATTAATAATTTAGTTGAACGTCACATGAACTTGGCATTGTAAACAATATTTTAACTTTATTAGTTCCTAATCTGACTTCTAATTAATTTTGTATAAAGATTGTGAGGACGCGCAGTTGTGACGGTATTCGTTATAATAATTCTTTGTACAATGTTACGCTGTCTCAATAAAACGAGTGTATTAGTTGTTGGACTATTTTATTCCACGAAACCTACAAATTATAACACTTTTTGGTTGGTGGGCTATAACAATAAAAATTAAATAGGCCAAAATTTGACAAAAAAAAATATTTTGATTTATAAAATCTATTTAACAAAAAATTTTAGGGCTAATTTAGCAAATTGCTGGTGGCAATTTTCTTTGACTGTTTACCTAAAAATTTACGACGTTATAAGCTTTTTTTAAAACAAACCAAGAATTTTTAAAAGTTTCTTTAGTTCTATTATCGTTCAGTTCATTCAATCCACCAATTGTGGCGGACTATGCTATTTACAGAGAATGTCTAGGCCCAACAGGTTTTTTAAAAGAATTGTAAAATTTTTTGTTCACAAATATTACCAACATTCTTGTCAACCATTCCAAATAAACTTTTTTTTTTTTTGTTCACAAGGAGGAAATCTTCAAAATGAGGCGGCGGGTATGTGGGGTTTTTACCCACTAAAACCTACCCGGTGGCCCTTCCTCGGTGCATGGTGAGGGGCTCCGGAATCTCCAGTGGAACGCACCGGAGCCCCTCTGCACTGTGCTCAAGGAGAGCACTTCATGGGGGGGAGGTTACTCCCTCCCCCCCATTCCAAATAAACTTACATTTGCATTAGGTGATGGTTCACGTCAATAGTCGAATGGTGGATTCGAATCTACGACCTTACGATTTGAAGACAACAACCAATAGGCTATTGATGCACAAAATGACAGTGGGACAGGAAATGACTGAGATCCTTGAACATACCTTGTAACTCAGTATTCATATAGAACTAATAAGCTGAAATGACAGCTCATTTTTTAACATATTATGTAGGTTATGAATTTAACCTTTTTGACACACAGGTTAATAACTCATTGAGGAAGACTGTTATTCAGTGAACTGTCAACTACCTCTTTACAATTACCTTTCAAGTTGTACCAATGTATGGTGACATAAGGAACATTCAAATTTTCATTACTAATTGTATATATGTAATACATCTATTTCATATTGTCAAGTGAAGTTTTTAGTCACTGCATATACCTGAGGGACAAGACAATATAACTAGAGGCAATATACTCATAGAACAGTGGTGGGCAAACTTTTGTTAGCTGGCAACACATGACACCCAGCGATTGTTATGCATAATAACTACTTTCAATGATATCTTAATGATTTACCTGAACCTTATTGTATCTTTAATTCATAATTAATAATTTAGTTGAATGTCACATGAACTTGGCATTGTAAACAATAGTTTAACTTTATTAGTTCCTAATCTGACTTCTAACTAACTTTGTATAAAGTTTGTGAGGATAATAAATAGTTAGTATAGTAGATAAAAAATAGTTGTGACGGTATTCGTTTTAATAATTTTTTGTACAACGTTACGCTGTCTCAATAAAGCGAGTGTATTAGTTGTTGGACTATTTTATTCCACGAAACCTACAAATTATAACACTTTTTGGTTGGCGGGCTATAAATTGTAATAATAAAAATTAAATAGGCCAAAATTTGACAAAAAAAAAATATTTTGATTTATAAAATCTATTTACCAAAAAATTTTAGGGCTAATTTAGCAAATTGCTGGTGGCAATTTTCTTTGACTGTTTACCTAAAATTTACGACGTTATAAGCTTTTTAAAACAAACCTTTTAAAAAACTTATCAACAGTGAGCATAGCGCGGAATTGTCTCAGCAGTAACCACATATACTTCCTTATAGTTTAGATCCTTGTCCGTCACAAAGCCCGCTTTTTACAGCAGTTTAACGTACACACTTCGACATTGGCGAAATATATATGGAAATGCCATCAACAAAAACAATCAATCAAATAAATATTTTAATGATATAAATATAAGACAGTAAATTTTATAATCAATTTTCTCCTATATAGAAAAAATAACATCCTATAGTAATCACAGGATTTTAATAACCAATTGAGTTTGATGTGCGATGAACCTACCGTCCGTCATCATATTTACACCACAAATTCATCTTATTATTTTTTCTTTCTTATTTATATTATTGTTTTTTCCGTTCTGTTTAATAAACTATAACAAAACTAAATGATGGCGAATGTGCAATGCCTGGATAAACCACTGCAGTTTTAAGGCATCAAGAAATATCTTCATGTTTAAATTGTTTTGATAAATAAATACTCTATAACAACAAGCTTTCTAGACATCCATGTAATAATCACAATCAGTTAAGTCTTTTGTTGTTGTTTGTTTCTTAAAAAAATATATAATACTTTACCACTACATAATCAAACGAGAGTAGAGTGAATAGGCATTTACTAAGTGGACCTTACCATCCTGTACAGCATTTCCACATAAGTTCAGGTGGAATTTTGGTCAAGCACTTGCTTAGAAGGTATAAAAAGGTAACATATTATTTCACAACAATAACCCAATTTTATATAAACGAAAACAAAATATCTAAGAGGAAAGACAATAACATAATCATTAATGTATTTTGATAACAAGAAGCCAAAATTGATGTAATTTTAAGTGTTACAATGACTGAATGGTAACGGTTCCCAAATGCTGAATTTATTAAAAAATACAAAAGTGCTTTAGAAGCTCTCACATCAACAGCAACACATGAGTTTTGAAACCTTGTATATTTATTAATATAATAACTTGACTAAAAACAAAATAGTAGTATAATTAGCGGTTACATTGTGAATAGTATGATTTTGATACTCCTCAATGTCCCAGACATCTTCTTCGAAAAGCATATGCTAGCAACCTGAGTTTGAACCCTAGTGGACAATGCAATTTTTAGTATTGATTTACCACATGCTCTGTGGTGAAGGAAAACATTGATATAAATGTTAAAAAAAATGGCATGGGGATCATGGGGAGATCATCTAACTTACATTTTCATCTTAGACGTAAAAAATAAGTGTATGTGTTTTAAAAAAAAGCTTGGCTTAAAGGTCTTGTTACCAAGCCATAAAATATTCATCAACAATTGATATAAATGGTGAAGTCTTCCAATCCAGGCCACATGGTGGACTATGTACTTTTAATCTCTTTATAGAACAGGTCAGTGCCCAGCAGTGGGTAAGCAGACAGTTTCTAAAGTGTATATTTCTTTGTTCTAGTCAAACATTTCAATAATTTATCCTTCATCATGCAACTAAAGTGAAAACCAAGTCTTATGTTATAATTTGTAGGTCTTGTGGAATAAAATAGTCCAACAACTAATACACTCCTTTATTGAGACTATGTAATATTGTACAAAATTATTTATAATGAATACCATGACAACTGTCGTCCTCACAATCTTTATACAAAATTAATTAGAAATCAGATCAGGAACTAATACAGTTAAACTATTGTTTACAATGCCAAGTTCATGTGACAATCAACTAAATTATAAATTATGTATTTAAGATACAATAAGGTTCAGGTAAATCATTAAGATATCATTGGAAGTAGTTATTATGCATAACAATCACTAGGTGTCATGCGTTGCCAGCTAACACTTAGTGAATGTCTGAACTGTGAAAAATGTGTGCACTTTTTGGCATAGTAAGAGACCAAAAAGGGTACCGGTCACCCATTGGGTGGTCATATGTGTAATTAGTAAGGATGTGAGTCTTTTAAATGTCATCATGACTTATAAAATAAAATTGTAACATATAATTTTTAGTAGAATAGTTTCATTCTGCTAAAGTTTCCAGCTAATGAGTTAATAGCTTTAACCATCTAACTTCTGAGAGAATAACCACTAATAATTTCGAATATACAAATGTTAGAATAGTTGTTAAAGATTATTTTATTATTATTATAAACAGTTCCAGTTGAAGTGGGAAAAAAAAACAAACAAAACTCAATTAAAAACTTACAAAAAGTTAAACATATATGATTTTTGTATTGTACAAGTGAAAAATAATATTCTTCACATATACAAAACATTAAAGACATACAGTAAAACTTTTAGAGGCAATTCTGTTAACGTTTTTGTGAATTTTTATTAGATTATTATTGTCTACCTTTTTACTTACTCAATAAATTGAACTTATACAACTAGTTTTCTATGTTGTACATAAAATAAAAATTTGTTTATTAGCGCAACTTCACCCACTTACTAATTGTTTGTAAGCTTTGTTTAGTGTCGTGAAAAATAGAAACTGTACATTTATATTTAGCGTTCTAAGTTGACGCGGCCTTCGTAAGCGATCTCAAGAGGAAGCTGAGAAGCCAAAGAAGGTAATTGGATAATCCGTCATCGGCTTTTCATGCAGAATCTACATGCCTTCTGTCAAATAGGTCAGTGAACTGATGTGAGTGAATTTTTGCACAAAGTCAAGAATATGTACTCACTTTATCTTGCCACCGCAATGTTGACATTCTGGACCCTGCCAGCCCTCGAAGCATACACAAGTCTCGTTCTTACACTCACCGTTTATACAGTTATGTTCACTACACCTAGATAGAACATCATGACAAAACAATAACACTATGAGGACTGAACACAAGAACGGCGAGAACCATGAGTATTTTCGTCGGTATTTAGATTTGAAGAGAAATAAGAACATTTGTAGAGATTCTACCATTTTGATGTATGCATTTTCAACGAGTTTTGTTAGCTTAACGGGGACGTTAAAAGCGGTCGTGCGTCGTGTAGTTTCCGTACGGTACTAAATTTGGTGTTGTCATATAAAAATTCAAAATTAACCCTTTTAAACAAAGCTCTATCTAGTACTTGGATTACTGGAAGCACGTTATCTTTTATATATCATCTATTCTGTACCAATCGGCACAGAGAATGACCCAAATTAACCCCTATTATTGTAACCTAGTTATTGGAATGAATTTGCAGTAAATAGCATATATAATATATATAGCAAATGAAAAACTAAACTGTAAATAATAAATGGTAAATGTTTGTTTTTTGAAAACTTCTACCACGCGGTTATTTATGTCTGAATTTTGACTATGTTATGTTGGAGCCTTTTACTACGTCAAAGCATCATGAGACCGCCGATACTGTTTGAGGCAGTGAATTTGCGTAAGAAAAATACTATGGCTAGGGCTGTTACTATAACTAAAAGTAATAGTATATAGGATAGCATTTTGGCGTTAGGATGACCTAGAACACCATTAGTACATGAGAAACAGTTTTTGAATAGAAATGATATAGTATTTATATACTAAATTAGTTTTTTTTGTAATAAATAAATAATGTATTTAAATTATACCTCAATAAAAAGGTAATATTCGTCATATTGCAACACAACACTTGACATTCCTCTATTACCCAATTTAAAAATAATTGTAGTTGCGTTCAAATTTAGTTCATCTTCGGACTAAGTTTTACTTGGTTTTGTTTTAAATAAATAATGTATTTAAATTATACCTCAATAACAAGGTAATATTCGTCATATTGCAACACAACCTTGACATTCCTCTATTACCCAATTTAAAAATAATTGTAGTTGCGTTCAAATTTAGTTTTCTATCATCGGACTAAGTTTTACTTGGTTTTTGTCAAATAGGTCAGTGAACTGATGTGAGTGAATTTTGCAGAAAGTCAAGAATATGTACTCACTTTATCTTGCCACCGCAATGTTGACATTCTGGACCCTGCCAGCCCTCGAAGCATACACAAGTCTCGTTCTTACACTCACCGTTTATACAGTTATGTTCACTACACCTAGATAGAACATCATGACAAAACAATAACACTATGAGGACTGAACACAAGAACGGCGAGAACCATGAGTATTTTCGTCGGTATTTAGATTTGAAGAGGAATAAGAACATTTGTAGAGATTCTACCATTTTGATGTATGCATTTTCAACGAGTTTTGTTAGCTTATCGGGGACGTTAAAAGCGGTCGTGCGTCGTGTAGTTTCCGTACGGTACTAAATTTGGTGTTGTCATATAAAAATTCAAAATTAACCCTTTTAAACAAAGTTCTATCTACTTGTATTACTGGAAGCACGTTATCTTTTATACATCATCTGTTCTGTACCAATCTGTACAGAGAATGGCCCAAATTAACCCCTATTATTGTAACCTAGTTATTGGAATGGTGAATTTGCAGTAAATAGCATATATTATATATATAGCATTTGTAAAAATAAACTAAGTTATTATTTATTAATGGCAAATGTTTGTTTTTTGAAAACTCATACCACGCGGTTATTTACGTCTGAATTTTGACTATGTTATGTTGGAGCCTTTTACTACGTCAAAGCATCATGAGACCGCCGATACTGTTTGAGGCAGTGAATTTGCGTAAGAAAAATACTATGGCTAAGGCTGTTACTATAACTAAAAGTAATAGTATATAGGATAGCATTTTGGCGTTAGGATGACCTAGAACACCATTAGTACATGAGAAACAGTTTTTGAATAGAAATATTATTATAGGATATAGTATTTATATACATAAATTAGTTTTTTTGTTTTAAATAAATAAGGTATTTAAATTATACCTCAATAACAAGGTAATATTCGTCATATTGCAACACAACACTTGACATTCCTCTATTACCCAATTTAAAAATAATTGTAGTTGCGTTCAAATTTAGTTTTCTATCATCGGACTAAGTTTTTACTTGGTGTTGTTTAACATATATTTGCACTATATGTAGAATGTAATAATTCTAATTATTGAGTTAAATGTGAGCTATTGAAATCAAATTTAATTCAGACGATTAAACCGTTGACAGACAGTCGATGTAATTTTAAATGAACGCAATATTTTTATAAAAAAATTGTCTACAGCAGTTGCTTACAATCAAAAAATAGACGATAAATACAAATACATAAAAAAGACTATTTTTTATTTATCTCCTTTTTCCCATTAGGTAGAAAATGCCTTTGTTCTGGACAGATTCCGCAAAAATTATCACTGTAATTTAAAACACAATGATGTGTGAAAAGGGGACATAATTTGATTTGTAAATCATGGATTATAATTGTGATAAATGTGGACAAAACTGTAGATTAAATTTAACACTTAGAAATTTTCTTGTGAAAATACAGCAATTGAAAAAAAAACGAGAAAAAAAAAATATTTTTTCATAATTTTGCGTTATTGTACTAAATGGCGTATTTGCTTATAACGATGTTTTACAATATTTCATTATTTTTTCTCAACTTGTACAATGAGCGCCATGTTTTTCTTTTATTTTAGCCTACTGCATTCTAAGAGATTATACCGTTATCTACTAGATGGCGCTAACTTAAAACTTAAAACAGCGCTATCTATTTCTCGATTTAGCTGGAAGGGACAGGCTCATAGATATTAATGTTATTTATTTCTCTTGTGACAATGCTTTTCTCCATTTTAGTAATGGAAACATGTAATCTATTTTAAACTAGGTATTGTAGGCCTATACAGTTTTACTGGGTTTTTTGAGAGGTGGCACAGCTCTTAAGTAACTTAAAAAACTAACTTAGAGTGCCACATCGGGAAGGGTTGGCGCTGGTAGAAGTGGCCGAAGAAACTTTAACAATATGCTCCTAAAGGATGCCTGCCCATAAAATAACGGTAACGCGCGAGGATTATTCGCAACCTCCAATGGTCGCGAATGGGCGCTTAGAGGATTTGTAAAGATCTAGCCTGTTTAATGGTAATCGCGTCGTCCAGAACGTCGAAAACGTGTCTCGGCCTCCGGGCGACGCAACAGAATCTAGTAAAGGCTTTTAAGTGGCGGCACTTACAAGAAGTTTGTTAGAATGTTTGGTGGCAGTCTCGAAAAACCGTTGAGATGCCTGCTTAAAGAATTGGGCTATTTTCGGTGACCCTGTATCAACGTGGAGCTTGCGATTACGTACGAACCACGTGGATCGTCAGAAAATGATTCTGAATTACTTGTAACCTATGGATATTATTACTTGTAAACTAAAAAGAGTGTATCTATCTATCTTCTTCTTCTGATCTCTTTTTCAACCGACTTGAAAAAAGGAATAGGTCCTATATATTCGTCTATATGTTTTTTTTATATTTGTTACCTAATAACTTTCGACTGGGTAAACCGATTTTGATGATTCTTTTTTTATTTGAAAGCTGGTGTTTACCGTATGGTCCCAATTTGGTCTAATTCTGGCAATGGCAGGCATGAGAAAACCATATTAGTCATAAGTATGTGCGCGACAAATGGACGAAGAACTTAATATCACGCCAATTGATTTCGATGATTCTAAACGCTTCCCGAAGTGGCAAATAAGTTAGTTTAGCTTAGAATGTCCCAATTGATTTTGCTAATAAAAAATAGCTACCGGCCAAGTCGTGGTTCGGCCCTCTCGGGCGCCCTCGGATCGGACTGCTACGTAATAATGGTACCCGTCCAAGCCGAGGTTACCCCTCACCGGGGGGACCCTTGTGGCGAGTTACCACCTAATGGAGGTTCACACTAAGCGAGCGAGCTGTGCCACCTCTCAAATCCGGTGAAGCAGTAAAGGCCAGCTTCTCTGTGCCAACTGTGTTAGTTCGTCAAAAAAAATTTCGATGATTCATTTTTTATTGTTGTTCTGTAAGAGTAGTTTGATGAGAATTTGGTTAGGTTCTGGTTGATTCTATATCGTAATATCCCTACGATAATTCGTAAATACAAAGAGGGCGCCCGCGCATGATAGTAAGTCGGTTTTTACTTGTAAATATACTTGTTTTTATTCCTTGTAAATATCTCCTTTGTAAATATATTTGACGACTGTTTCCTACATTTCCTCGTTCCTATATAAACATAAACAAAACATACAATAAACGCAACCGTAATATAATAAAAGAATTAAACACGAGCCTTAAGATAAAACTTCAATCATTTCTGTTTAACCGGCTCCACAGAGAAGTGGAACGGAGTGTAAAAACTTTTCATGCAGAAGCCACTTCCGTAATCTCCAACAAAAGAATAATAACCTCATCAAGTAATGCTGTTCTTTTATCTCTTACACAATGTTCTTTTTAAGACGCAATATCGGTAACGACACTTATATTGTATTGCGTTACAATTTTATATTAATAGAAATTAAAAGATTAGAAATGCTAAGAGGAAACATCTTATTTGTTCTATCGGATTGTCTTGAGAACACTGAGACCACTTACAGGGTGGATGAAAAGGGCTACAGTGTGGAATGAGCCGTGTACAGCCCTCAAGGGTTCTAATGTATTGTTTAATTTATAATCTTCTGATTATTTCTTATAAGAAGTGGAGGTGGAACAAGTATATTTACGTGTAAAAACGAAGAACGAACTTTCCAGACTATCTTCTTTGTTTTTCCGATTTATCGTAGCAATTTTACGACCTAGAATTAATCAGAACCTAACAAAACTCATCAAACTACCTTTGAAGTGAATGAACGAATGAATGAATATACTTTATTGCGCAGCAATTAAAAACGAAATACATCACAGAAATAACAAATATACAATTTTCACATTAGTCGTAATTGCATGCGCAATGGGCGATCTTGTCGCTAAGAGCGATCTCTTCCAGACAACCTTTGTATGGACAGAAACTTGCGCATAAAAAATATTTTAGTGTGTCTGTGATCATGTTTATTTTAATACATAAAACACAATATACATAAATATAAACGTACATATTTATCAATATATACAAATACTATTAAAACTAATATATATAAATAAATATGCTAAACATACAACAGATACCTAATATATATATATAAGATAGGATTTAAATTATAAATAAACACAGCTGGGTTTCTTTTTTTATAAAAGAAACGACATTTTATGTTAATTATTTACAATATTTAATCCTATTGTACATGAATTATTTTATAAGTTCAAATGTCTCGTTGACTACCATATGCCGACAACGAATCCTGGCGTATTTCGGACACACAATGCGCAGAGGCGACGAAAGTCTGGATAAACTGATCGTATTTGGGAACACCGCAGGAAAAAGATCTCGCGGCCGCTCACCAACAAGGTGGTCCGATCAGGTAAAAGACTCGTCGTAATATTAAAAAAAAAATATAATAGAAATTATCGTTGGTAGTCAGTCTGCTTCTTCAAGCACAGGGGCTGGAGTTAGTGGCGAAATGTTGAAAAAGTTGGACTCTATTTTCTTATAGGCCCCCTTATAGGTCACCCCATTTATAAGTATAGATAACATTATCTCAGTGGATAGGTATTTAGTTGTAAATACATTACACATTACGTTTTAAAAGTTATTGACCTATAAATAGTTCTTATTCTTATTAGTTAACTTTAATTAAAAATTTAGCTAATAATTTTACGTGTTGTGTTTTCTTAGTTCTAATTTAAAATTGTCCTTGACTATAAATTGCATGCTGTCTTCACCTGTAAATGCGATGGAATTAACTTTACAAGTTCACTGTTTTTCTATATTACATGTTAAAAATGCTAATTGTATTGGTGATCAGTAAATAAATAAACATTACGACACTTCACGCTACACCTGGTTAGTATTAAAAATATTATCTGCCTCGTAAATTTATTTGTCAGTTGTAATTAAACTGGCGGTCAAGATGTCGCCTTAAATAAAAAGATTATCAGCTATTCAATTTCGTGTTAAAATTCAATAACTCCATAACTAAATTCATTCATTTACATTCACATACAATTTGTAAAATACACGAAGAGTTATCGCCCAATAAAATTTAACACGAGCTAGTTTTTCTTTGTTATGAGTTATTGCTCTATTATTACTATAACGGATGGTAGGAGCGTTGCTGTAGTTTCCTAGGTCATCAGCCCTGTAGTTTTGGAAAGAATAAGACTACGGTATCCCCTGCCTGTCGTAGAAGGCGACTAAAAGGGGCCTCGGGTTCACTGGGCGACAAGGGTGGAGGCCTTTGTCGTCCGCTAAGGTGGACCCGGGAAGACCCGACATCGGCTGGCCCGTGTAGCCTTGCACTGCGAGGGCACAGGGGGGGAGGGAGTAATCTTCCCCCCCGGGACGTGCTCTCCTTGAGCAGATTGCAAAGGGGCTCCGGTGCGTTCCACTGGAGATGCACCGAGGAAACAGGAACAGGAGCACAGAAGACGGGGTATCTTTTTGAAGATTTCCTCCCCGTTAACAAAAAAAAGTTTCCTACGTCACTTCTTTTTGAAGATGACAAATAGTAATTGAAACAGATAATCCATTTCAAACTAGGTATTGTATTTGTACCTAGATGGCTCCATTATGAATAAATATATTCTTTTGAGTTTATTAGATGTTTTTTTTTGTATTGAACTTCTATGGCTGATTTGCCAGGAGACCTATACAGTTTCACCGGGTTTTATGAGAGGTGGCATAGCTATTAGGTCGTTAAACTAACTTAGAGTGCCACTTCGGGAAGCGTTGGCGCTGGGAGAAGAAGTGAACGAAGAAACTATAGCAACACTCCTAACATCTATGGGGTGGGGCCTGCCCATAAATTGCGGTAACGCGCGACGATTATTCGCAACCAACGACGGTCGCGAATGGACGCTTTGTGAAGATCTAGCTTCTTCTCGAAGTGGTTTCTAAAGCTGGTAACTATATAAATGAGAGCTAAGCTCCTTTCTGACCATTGCGTCTCCAGATTACAGCGGTAACCAGGTCGCTAAGTCTTCTATTACAATTGTGAGAAATTGAAATCGCAATGACGTTATAGTTGTGAAGTGTTAGACATTAGGAGAGTCGCTGGAGTTTCTCGGCCACTTCTCTTAGTGCCAACGCTTGCCGAAGTGGTATTTGAACCTAGAAATAAATGTTTCATCGTAAGTATATCTTCGGCCACTTCTTCTCCCAGCGCCAACGCTTCCCGAAGTGGCACTCAAAGTTAGTTTAGCTTTTGAATGTCTCTTAGATTATCCGTGAAATAGCAACCGACCGAGTAGTGATTCGGCCCTCTCGGGCGCCCTCGGATCGGCATGCTTACGCGTAACATAGTAACCGTCCAAGCCGAGGTTACCCCTCACCGGGGGGACCCTTGTGTCGAGTTACTAGCTATAGAGGTTCAGGCTAAGCGACCTAAGAGCTATGCCACCTCTCAATCCGGTGAAGCAGTCTAGGCCAGCTTCTCTGGCCAATCTGTGTAGTTCGTCATAAAAAAAAACATCGTAAGTATATAACAGGTGTCTTGAATAATAAACCCATATCCTTTGAAACAATTCGGTTCGCGCGTGATCATTTAAAAATAGTTTTTATTGCATGCAAATAATTACAATAAATTAAAGGACAGGTAAAGGATAGTCGACACAGTCAATAAAGCTCAGTTTAAACTTGAAAAATTAAATAAATAAATAAATAAAAATAATAACAAATTTATATCAATAAATAATACATACAGATAGTCAAATACAATTATATTAGATTTACGCGCTCGGCGGTGAAGGAAAATGTCGTGAGGAAACCTATATGTTTAGATTTTACAATCATAGATATATAACTTGAATCTAACTACAATTATACAAAGTTACTGATAATACTAACTTAAAAAAATAATATTAAATGAAAAACTTCACTTTAAAAACTAAAAATTATCCACTTCACTATCGAAACTAAAAAAACAATTTAATATTTAAAACTAAAAATAATAGGTAAAACTATAAACCAAACTAAAAATAAAACTAAATTATGTAAAAAATAGACCCCAAATAACTGCGCTCGTAGGGCAGGGTGCCCAAGAGGCTAGCGGCATTTCCTATATGTCCTAGAAAAATTTTCTACGACATGTAAAGTCTGCCAATCCGCACTAGGGCCTCGTGGCGCACCATGCCCTTATATTCTCTTTACAGAGAAGACCTCTGTCCAGCAGTGGGACAAATATAAAGGCTGTAACTTTAACTTTATAATAGATCACTTTAAAAGTATATAAACATAATTTTTTCACTGTAGCTTCAACATGTAACGCGCCTAAAGAAGTACAACTTCAACAACAAAAAAAATCAAAATCGGTTCATAAGTGAAGCCGCAATGAATGCATAAACATTAAAAAATACAGACGCATTGACAGTCCTTCGAGGTTAGTTAAAAAAACGTCATGCATTTTAATAAAGTGGTACAACCAAAGATCTAATGGGCGGCCCGAAAAGGGTCCGTAGGTTGGACCCTAACCTACATCCACCAATCCGCATTATGTCCATATGGCAAGCGACCTACTCTTTCTTACCCCCATTGGTAAAGAAACACGCGTCTTGGCTTTGTGATATACAAAAGTCGACTTGTTTTTTTCCCACTCTAATTGCTTAGGGTGGTGATTAATTAGGGCGTTTGCCTTAGATTTGAAATGAAATAAGGCGGGGTCTAATTTTTTTTAATAACCTATATTATGCTTAACATAAGAGGTTTTGACTTCCAGTATGTATGCTTATCGCTTTGAAAGAATTTATCTAGTAAGTTTTTTGATACTTAACGAATAAAGAAACAAATTTATTACGAAAATTTGAAACATTAAAAAGAAATATAACAAAACACAAACAATAAAATATAATTTCAAGCAATATCCGAATTTATTTTGTCTGTTGTGTAATCTTGATTATTAATATAAATAAAAGAGGTTATAATAAAATATATATAAGAATCTCTTTTGTGCGTCTGTTATCACCATTAAATCTTTAAAAAATATATTGGTTTTAAGCAGACAACAACGAAAATACATAACCACAGAGCCAAAACGCCCAATTCGGATCATTCGAATTTCGAACGGCTAAACGAAAACGTCCCTACGCACGCAGCTGCGTTGGCCAAGGTCAGTGCTATTGTGCCAGCGGAGGGCAATGCCCAAACTACACGCGGCGAAAAATATAGTCACTCACACAGGCGCGCGCTTGCATCGCCGCAGTAGTGTGGTCGTGCATGCTGCCGACAAAAAAGTAACCGAATTGCATGACAGAGATTAAGTACTATTAAGAAGTGACATTTCACATTTAAATATAAAACAATTATATAAGATATTTATGACTGAAACAAACACCGACTTCAAAGGCGCGGACGCCATCTTTGTATTTCCCAATTATTCAAGGCATATTACTCAGAATTAATTAGAACCTAACCGAACTCTCATTAAACTACCTTTGAAGTAAATCCTATATACATATTATCCAATAAAAATGATTCATCGAAATGGGTTGACGTGATAGATGAGGTATTCGTCCATTTGTCGCGCACATACTTAGACATAGACATGTTATTTATTGGCATCATAATATACAAACTCATTACAAAAAAAATATAACACATTAAAAAAGTAAGAAAACTAAACACAATACAATTAAAGGAAGGAACAGACAAATAGGATATGATGCCAACATTGGGTACCCTCTCAGTATGCGCTGATTTTCAGCGGTGCCCGAGTCGTGCTGGCGCAATACAACCTTCACATGGAATTTAAAATATAATACGTATATATTATATACAATAAAATAATAGATGAACAAATTATTTTCATAAATAATACAATTGTCATAACTAAATCAAATTGAAGTAAAACTTCTTTACCTCCATCTATATGTCGGTATACGTATATGTTGATATATAACAAACAAAAATTTTTAATATACCACAATCATTTCAATAGCAACTTACTTAAATTACAATTATGGGCGGGGGACTGGTGTCCAAACTAGGAACAAACCTTTGTGATGGATGTGCGCCAAACTTTTAAAACTATTGGAGAGAGAAGTAGTAGAAGAAGTAGAAGGTATATATATATAAATATATATATAATTGTTGAGTATCATGTGTGTGTGTGAATGTGTTTGTTATTTTTTTACGCACAAAAATATGCCTAAAACTGATAAATATTTAAGTATTCAATTGCATTATATTTTCCGTTTCATTATAATTTAGGGATTTTAACCAATCAGACATTTGTACATATATATACACAAAATATTTACATACCTGATTGTTCAAGAGAAAGAAAATGTGTGCTCGCAATTCTCTCTCTTGATCCTAAAGTGTCATCAGACAATAGGCCTTGGATATTCTAAACGTAACTGTGTCTCTAGTTTCTCTAACTTATACTTCTCAACTTCCCTTCGTCACGCCAGATCACACTTTCCGTAACGCATTCACGAGCTTACTGCCCAACTCAAGCGAACGTTATGACGTTTTACTTGAATATTTCGTTCTACCTTCGAACTTTGGACATTCGGTGGGTCTCCAAGCTTTCATAGTCGATGTTGAAGCGATTTGAGTCATCGTTCATCGTGCGTACGGCAAAGGGGTAGAACAAGTTGCCGGAATCAGTCTTTCCGTCCGAGTACGCCTTCAAGTGTCGCCTTCAGTAGAGTGAATAGCCACTTGCTAAACTAAATCTTTCGACTGTAGCACTAGTTTATAGCCCATAAAAAATAATAATACCTACCTACTTATTACGGTTTAATACGTACTTTAATAATAAAAATATTAAAGTAGGTATTAAATGACTTGGCCAGCGTTGTTTATTCTTTGGCGAGTGCATTTACAAACAAAAATACGACAACGAGCCAAAGTACCCGAATTGCACGCCGTACGCACACAGTGGAGCACACAAACACACTGTGGGCAAGTCAAGAGCAACAGAGTAAGGTCATGGTTACTCTTTTGGCCGTCGATTCGGCCGTTTTCGGGAGACTTCGTCGCCTGCGCTCGAGTTCGTTCGGTGATTTTTCTTTTTAAGTTGCGCCAATTCACATCTCCTTTGTTGGTTGTTTCGCATTTTTGACGTAACGTTGGTACATTACTGTCTTGTTCCTTTTTCTGTATACGAATACCTTAGTTTGTTATATATATACCTACACCCTATGCTTGTTTACAAATTGGATCATGCGGTATGTAGTTTTTAAAGCGATAACAACAAACCTATGTAATTAGGTCTTTTATTGTGATATGTTTGAATACATACTTATTTAACTTCAGTACTTATTATAAACAATTTTTGCTGTTATTTATTTATTCTTAATAATATATAGATGACAAGTTTGCACTTTGAACAAATAACACGAGAGCTTTATGATAACGGTCAGAAATTAACAAAGAGTACATGAAGATTACAGAAAACACTATTAAATGTATCTCATTCTCTGTAGGCTAAGTCATATGTAATAAGTTGTTGGTCTTGTGAAATAAAATAGTCCAACAACTAATACACTCGCTTTATTGAGACAGTGTAACTTGTACAATCTTTATACAGAATTAATTAAAAGTCAGATTACGATAACATAGTAACCGTCCAAGCCGAGGTTACCCCCCACCGGGGGGACCCTTGTGTCGAGTTACTAGCGATAGAGGTTCAGGCTAAGCGACCTAAGAGCTATGCCACCTCTCAATTCGGTGAAGCAGTCAAGGCCAGTTTCTCTGGCCAATCTGTGTAGTTCGTCAATAAAAAAAAAGTCAGGTTACGTACTAATATAGTTAAATTATTGTTTACAATGCCTAGTTAATGTGACGATCAACTTAATTAGTAAATGAATTAAAGATACAATAAGGTTCAGGAAAATCACTAAGATATCATTGGAAATAGTTATTATGCATAACAATCGCTGGGTGTCATGTGTTGCCAGCTAACACATATTTGTGAATAGATTGTCTCTTTTTACTGTCGCTTTTTTTATTGTTAGATTGCAACCACAGAGCTGTGTCCGTGCTCTTTTCCAATATACTTAAATTGTTCACTCTGCATTTGTTAAAAGAGTGCCACTTCTACAGTTACTATTTTCCTTTTTTTTTATATAGAATGCCTGAATTTGGAGGTGGCCAGAGATCGCTGCGGTACACGCGTCGCAGACGCCCCGCTGCATTGCTATTAGCTTCTCCGTGACCGCTGTGTCCCTGCTTCTCATGGCCATTTTCACGTTGTAGTCCACTATCCTCTCCCTTGATGCGGCCATTGCCTTTGTCATCAGTCTTCCTGTGGCGTCGTCACAGTCATCTGTATAATAGACACAGCTGACGGTGTGTCGGGATATCGCCACTACAGCAAAATGGACGCTGTCGTGCAGTTGCAGTTTTTTCGTCACTGTTCTGATGACAACCACTGATCCGGACAAAACCTAGGCCATCACCGTGCACATACTTTGACCAAGTGATTTTAACAATGTATATTTGTAGCCGCTGGGAACCGGTTGTTATCTTTCGGCTCCTACGACGATATAATTTTGTTCGCGCCATATTTAATCTGGCGTCCTTTTCATTTTCGAAATGCCTTGACCTTGAAAGCGAATGCTCCGTAAACACAAAGCCACAGTTATTCGTGAATTTTCAATGACGAATTTTAAGAATAGTATTACCTTTTATCTCTGTACTAATTCAATTTGTGGTTGTCGGTAATAACTCCCTCGGGATACCGAGCAAAGTTTAAAACAGACCCTTTTGAAGTTAACTTTTTTAATGTACAGTGCGTGGCATTTGGTGTATGGAAGCCTGTCCCATTATTGTCGATATTTATGTAGGAAATGAAAATAAAAATTCGAGATCAATTGCAGATGATTGCGGACCGTTGTCGTTAAGCTATATTATTAAACAAGGATGTGGTTATAGACATCGAATGACATATCCAACTTCTTAACAAAGAGGGTTAAATAATAATAATAGTGCCTTTTCATTTCTCCATATCTAGAAATCCAAGTAAAATATACCTACAAAATCTTGTTAGTATTGTTAGCTATTTTTTTTTATGACGAACTAAACAGATTGAAAGAAAAAGCAAAGAAGCTGGCCTTGACTGCTTCACCGGATTGAGAGGTAGCATAGCTCTTAGGCCGCTTAGCCTAAACCTCTATCGCTAGTAACTCGACACAAGGGTCCCCCCGGTTAAGGGTAACTTCGGCTTGGACGGTTACTATGTTATGCGTGAGCAATCCGATCCGAGTGCGCCCGAGAGGGCCACGACCACGACTTGGTCGATTGCTATTTCACGGATAATCTAAGGGACATTCATAAGCTAAAGTAACTTTGAGTGCCACTTCGATAAGCGTTGGCGTTGGGAGAAGAAGTGGCCAAAGAAACTTCAGCAACGCTCCTAATATCTAAGGGGTGGGGCCTGCACATAGAATGGCGAAAGTTAGTTAAAGTTACGGCCAAGAAGGCGACATCGGCTGGCCCGTGTCGCCTTGCGCTGCAAGGGCACAGGGGGGGAGGGAGTAACCTCCCCCCGGGAGGTGCTCTCCTTGAGCACAGTGCAGAGGGGCTCCGGTGCGTTCCACGTGAGATCCCGGAGCCCCTCGTCATGCACCGAGGAAAGGGCCACCGGGGAGGTTTTAGTGGGTAAGAACCCCCACATAACCGCTGCCTTCCCCCCAGAAGGCGGGGTATCTCTGTGAAGATTTCCTCCCCCTCAAAAAAAGTTACGGCCTATATGTCCCACTGTTTGGAACAGGCCTTCTTTTTAAAGGCAGTATAAGGGCATAGTCCGCCGCGCGTCCGTAGTGCGGTTTGGCAGACTTCACATGTCTTAGAAAATGTTCTAACACATGAAGGTTTCCTCACGATGTTTTCTTTCATCGCCGAGCGCGTGGTAAATCAGCACTTAAAATTGGAACAATTTAATTGGATCCGGTATCGGAGATCAAACTCGGGTTGCTAGCGTACTATGCCCACTGTCTTAGTAGCAGTTTACATATTAATAGTGTTAGTGGCACTAGTGCATATATCTCCATCTTTCTCCAGGCAGGCCTGTTTGAGTAGTTGCTACTGCTAGTCAAGTTACTCAACTAAGCACATACCGTCTTATGTTTTAATGAGCGCATTTTCAACCGACTTCAAAAAGGAGGAGGTTCTTAATTTGTCCGTATTTTTTTATGCAACGTTTGTGAACTTATAGCGCCATCATTAATGAACCGAGTTTTTTGTTATAACGGGTTTGGTTTTTTTAATAGAAAAATGATGATTTTAAGTGATCCCCGTCGCCCATGAATATCCACAGCACCAAAGGCTGCAGGTGCATTGCAGGCCAAAAGATTAGGCTCGTTTCTTGAAGGTCCTCAAATCGCACTGGTCCGGAAACACAGCCAGCGATATTTGGTTCGATAGGTTGATAGTATGTGGAAGGAAGTTACGCGATTTCAATTAGCAGCCATGTTTATTTTGTTAACGTGGGGCTCTGGCTTGGAGGTCCACGAAAATTTTCTTTCGATAGTGAAGAACTAAAATATTTCTACACCTATTTAGGCAGATCATATTTTAAAAAGCTTAGCTACTTGTAAAAGATCATTTGAGATGGTAGAAATTTAGCTGCAGGGGTCCGCCAGGACCTGCTAAATTTTGTAGTCTATGGGCAAAATTGTCGGGATCATCTGGATTAGACGATAGTTTACTTGTATGATACATTACTTGTATGGTCAACCCTGTAGTTCTGGGCTCTCAAGAATAAGACTACGGTATCCCCTGCCTGTCGTAGAAGGCGACTAAAAGGGGCCTCGGGTTCACTGGCCGACAAGGGTGGGGGCCTTTGTCGTCCGCCAAGGTGGACCCGGGAAGAAGGCGACATCGGCTGTCCCGTGTCGCCTTGCGCTGCAAGGGCACAGGGAGGGAGTAACCTCCCTTTCGGGACGTGATCTCCTTGAGCACAGTGCAGAGGGGCTCCGGTGCGTTCCACTGGAGATCCCGGAGCCCCTCACCATGCACCGAGGAAGGGCCACCGGGGAGGTTTTAGTGGGTAAAAACCCCACATAACCGCCGCCTTCCCCCCAGAAGGCGGGGTATCTTTCTGAAGATTTCCTCCTCGTTAACAAAAAAAAAAAAAAAATTACTTGTATGATTGGTGTTGCATGTGTTAATGAAACAACTCTATTTTCAACAAATGAAAGAAATTTATTGTATACAGGTTTTAAATATACTCGCACATTCTTATACCTGCTTAACCAGCCACGTCATTAAGATATTTAACATAAAGATATAAAGTTCTTATATATAAAGGACATTACATAATATGAAAAAAAAATTCCACTTCAAATGATACTACGTAAGTTACATTAGTTAATACGTAAGAAATAGTTTTTTTGTTTTCTACAGTACATTGTGTACAATTCCACAATTTCAAATCAAATCTTCCTTTTCATTTTTTTAAGTCGCCTAGCGACGTTTCTGGACGATATTTTCAAACTTTTTTTTGTTTCAGTATCAAAAAAAATGTCAGTCGAATCTGATCAGCGCGCCGAAATTTTGGTTTTACGTTTAGAAATTTGACTAGATTCAATATATTAATTTTATTCCAATCACTGTTCTTTCCTCCGCCAATTTCCTTCCATTATATTTTGTTTATAACAAATGTGAGTAGTAAATTAGATAAAAAGCTATAAACATCACTTTTCTTACTGAGGAAGTGAGTAAGTAATATATATTATCTATAATAAAAAAATAAATTGAATCGCTTAAATTAACGCGAACTCATCTGTAGTGACAATTAAACAATGATAATAATAATAAAAACTAAAGGAACAAAATAACAAAAATAAAGAGGCGAGTAAGGTATATTGAAAAAAAAATATTCCATTAAAACTTGTACTCAATAATTAACAATATTATAATTTGATCTTGTTAGCTCCTTTAGCAGTTTATATATTATTAAAAAAAAAACACATGAGCCGTTCAATTAATTCACAGGAATTAACAGCGTCTATACATTGGTCCATTACCTAACTTTTTTTTTATCCAATCACAAATAAAACTTTTTTTCGCGCAGGCAACACTCTCAAAAAGAAGAAATGTTCCCCAGCAGTGTGATGTGATTTGACATAAGCGTTATATTCTTTAAATAAATACACCACGAAAATATTTCCATCGAATTTCACACTAGTTAGTTTTAATAAAGATAACATATTTAAATGTCTAAAATTAAATGCTTCATGTTGTACATAATTTTCAAACGAACGCTTGCGTTCGCAAACTGCTATTAGCAGGAATTACAAAAAAAAAAAAACTAAACCATCTCTGAATACGCTATTCCCTTCCACGGTAATTCTAATGTAAGAATAATAATAAAGTCAATTATTGTAATAATAGTACAATAATTATCGTTAAAAATTAATTTTCTAGAAATACATACAGTTGTAAAAAGGAAAACAAGTAATGACAATAAAGGTGAAACTTACATTTAGTGAAATGTATAGAGCTTACACATTGAACAGATGGCGACGCTGCGTCGCGCGCTGTACGAACTTTGAAATACGTCGATCAACGCTTCCACGTCTATTGTGAACTGATCGTTGTAATATACAAGGTTTAACAAACAAACAACCTGTGTTTACGAATGCTAAGGAATAAGAATTGGCAATATCTCTACAAAGTCACCCGCGACGCGACTGTCGCGACGTCAAATTTCAAAAATCGAACGTCAAATATGAAATGACAGATACGTCAGTTTTGCGCGGGAACGGGATTTAGAGCACACGCTTGTTGAAGTACCGCATAGGGATGAGCTATGCTTAAAAAGCATCGATAGTAACAATAATTGTGAATTAGTAAACTTGGCAAAGAATATTTATGTTATTTTTGTTTCTATTTAAACTCATAATAATTTTTTTGGAAAAATGAAAGATATATTCCAATATTAAGTTCATCGATGTTAATGTTGGACAGACAGTGTATTTACGAAAGCAAGAAAAGGCAAATATAAAAATTATAATAGTAGGAAATATTTGTACACACAAATATCTGTATTGTCTTGTTATTTGTAGTTGTATCTTCAAAAGTAGTATGCTCTAAATTAGTTATAGAGGAGAATGATTGCGCTCGGAATTTATACAGATAACACATACATAACATATCGCGGAATCTTATTATTTTTTAAATCATTAGTAAAAAAATGCAACTCCCTTCATTGTCTTTTTTTGTTCCCGGACCAGTCAAGGACCGTTCAAGACTAACCTAACCCTTAGAGAAACTTTATTATACAATTACGAAAAAAAATTAACAGAATATTAAAGAATTACTACCGCCTACCTATTAATGAAAATTACTCTACAGTATTAACTAAAATGCTTAAAACTATGTGGAAAAATGATTGAACAATATACAATAAAAACGATTCACTAATAACCAGTGATCTCTTCAATAGGAAGGACGCCTGTAAAGCCGTGATATTTTGTCGGATTTTGTACAATTGTAATCGCTAAAAATCTTGAGCGGGTATCGAGTCTCTCGCGCACATGTCATGACTTGCGTCTGACAGATTGCCCATAGACTATAGTTTAAAAAAGTATTGTAAAAAGGTTGCAATTTGAAACGGTCGTTAGCTGGTCAATAAGTTCGCGGAGATCACTGTAAATAACATTAAAAGTGTAAAGGCGGCTTATACCATTTGTACAGACCGACCCAGTGCTGAGCACTTGGCAATTTTTCTACTACATATCAGTCGCAACTCTCTTTTTATACCGGGAATCGAAACCCTAAACACTTTGCACAAAAACAATGACATGTTTAACATCTCAATATAATAATATAATCATATATAGGGGTATTTAAAAATAAAGCCACTTAAAAATTAACTAACGTTACAAAATAAGATTAAACAACATAATGATTTGTTCCCGATGCGAAAAATATTTATATTATAATTAAAAAAAAAATCTAGTAACATTCTAAACGGAATGTTTAATAGCTAAATTCTCTTTGCAATTTGTCCCATCCTATTATTTCTGTACAAACTTACACAAAATAACCTTCTCTTTTAAGCTAGCAACAAATGTCAGGCATAACACACAGATTTGTGTACGTATTAAAAAAAAACATTAAAAAATTGTTCGATTTTTAAATTTTTGACGTTTG
The DNA here is from genome assembly GCA_029286785.1 of Meandrusa payeni. Taxonomy (NCBI): domain Eukaryota; kingdom Metazoa; phylum Arthropoda; class Insecta; order Lepidoptera; family Papilionidae; genus Meandrusa; species Meandrusa payeni. Next base: position 7,632,836 of record JAGSMX010000023.1, read on the forward strand.
AAATGCGGTCTGGTTGGGCGTTGTTCGACACTATGATGTTATTCAAAATAAACTTTTAATTTAGTACAAAAGTATATTTACTATTAAATATTTTAATAGATATATAGGCCTTTACAAAATATTGACTGCAATATCAAAAACTGATGACGTGTGACCATGTGAATTATCTTAACACGGATTCATCAAAATGAAGGTAAAATTCAATGCGATCCAATAATTCATAGCGTCTTACATCGAATAAAATTAAGACACCATCTTAAGCGATATGGACTAATTTAATCGTCCATGTAGCTAGGGACAGTTTAACGTGTTTTTATGTGTCGTATCGTGTCATTGTAAAGTTAAGTACATTTTGTACTAAATTGATTCCGACACTATGCTAAATTTATTTCACGCACACAAGCACCATGTGTCCACACTTATATTGTACATAAAGGCCCATCTATGTATTAAAATGTTATATAAATGCAATATACGGTCAATAAACATATACATGGAATAAATGCCTAGATTCTGTAATAAAGAGACGTCGAATTTTATGAACAGAAAGCAAATAGTAATGAGCAACATGTTATCGACTAATTTTAAAATTTCGAATATAAAAATTTTTGTTTTTGTATTTTTTTTTTAGAACTTGCATTTGACATGACGTCATTGGATATGTATTACGATTTGTATATAATAAGTGTGTATAATATTAATGTAACAAACCAGATCACCAAAGTTCGATTGGTAAATGATTCCCGCGACATAAAAGTTATTTACACTGTCGCTTAAAAGGAAACGATTACAATATCCCTGAAGATTAAGATGGTATAGTCTCAGTGATTGGGTCTTCAGTCACGTTCAGTTGTCTTATGATATACAGCAGCTGTAACGGAGTATCCTGTGAACTTGTTCATCGGTTAAGTGGATCCAACATTATAGATATAGAAATGCAGACCCACCATTATAAATGAATTTTGTCTTTCTTTGCTAAGTAAATTTCATAAAGGTAATTATGTCGGTATGTCGAATGCAAGCCTTCCTACTTGTACACTTCACTCGTGGTCACTGAAGAGAAATGTACGTCAATAATCTTTTAACTTGTATATAATATATGTATATTTTAATTACATACACAATACAAAGACTTCTTCATTTTCATGAGGCGTACAGTAACACGTAACTTACAATAAGTAATCGTAGGATAATTTTATATCCAAATAGTTTTTACCTAAATTTAATCTGGGAGAGCGTATACATTTATTTTTTCATTTCATACCTCCATAATATATATTTTCGATTGAACACCAAAAAATTCCACAAATTTGAAGATATTTTTTTTTAAAGATTTTTGGGCTAGTTATAATTTTTAAAGTTGACAAGAATATAATAATGATTATTCATATTTTTGTATAGTCGATAAAACATTTAAAACTTGGACCATGAAAAATAAGAATATATTTTCTTAAGATACAATAATAGTACATAAAATATACAAGTTCACTAGATGTACCAATGTACGTACGTGTATATACCATGGTGGGCCGAAGGTGCCCAAGATCTAGAAGCAAACCGCATTTATAATACCTAAATATCACATTTAGTAATATGGAAATCCACGTGTTAGCTTAGACACAGTTTAAATTACTATTTTTTTACAAAATAATAATTGCACATAAGTCCGAACGTTGCTCCGTATCGATACGAAGCTCAGAAATCCGCGCATCCCTAATGTTGCCGTCCACTTCACCCACCCGTCGACAAACAGAGACGGTGCGATCGGCCCCCGTACAGCTAAACATTTCATTCAATATATTACCTATCTAATTATAAAAACACCGCACAAAATATGCGATAGTTTACTTAAAAATCGATAACGTTACACTCGTAGCTAGCGTTATAATTAATTTGTTATAACTTGATTACTTAAAAATATTTAAATAGTTGATTTTATAACATTAACTTTTGGTTGTCTTTCACTTAAAAACAAGGTCAAAAAATCGAGGCTTTTCGGATTTTGGGAGAAATTTTGGACAACCATCGATCGATTGAGATTCTAGTGCCATTCGATTAATATTGCCATCTACAAATAGTTGCTTAACTTTAGTAATGGTTTTTGGTTCCCGCAACCTGAAGTACAAAGTGGAAAAGGTAAGCAAGTACAAAATTTTGATATTGAGGAACAGAAATAGTTTGAGTCGGTTCACTATCTAATTACATTGTACAATAGAATATAATAGAATAGAATATTTATCTGAAATGGCACCAGAATACACAATGACGTCATCCCGAAGATCAAAACGGCTTTAAAAACTATTTAATTGTGATATTGCATTAGTAAAGCTGTGGTCATATTGAACTGGTTGTGAGTTGAGGTAACTATTGTGATATTTGGTGATACTTATTGTGAGTGAAACCGTGAGTGTCGCTGGGCTGGCTGAGAGGGAAGCAATCGGAGCTACGGGGGGAAGCGAGAAGTGAGAACGAAACGCAAACGATACCGGTCGAGTCGGATAAAACTATAGTTATTGTCACTATAACAGTATACACGGAATCTTGCAACTATTGCACTAAAGCCGTAATGTAGGCACACCAACACCAAACTTGCGACGCGTCTTGCCAACGGAATGTACTTTATAATAATTATCACAAAGACTGAGGAGATCCTGACCCCCGGGGAACCTGTTCCGACCTCCGCCTGACGTCTAGACGCGATCGGGAGGCGCGGGGGGCGCGGGCGGCGGTGGAGGCGACCCGCCCGGGGGAGTCGGAGTCCCATTACGCGGACGCATTTTATCAGCTCTAAGTCTCTGGACCGCTTCGCGCATTTCCGCAGCCAGCTGGCGATCCGAGCTGTCTATACGTGGTCTTCGCGCCGGTGGCGAGTCCTCTGGCTCCCCGGCCAGTCTCCGCAGCAAACTGGGAGCTTCGCCTGTCACCATTGGAGCTCTGGGCTCCGTCAACCGCTGGATCAGCGGCCTCTCTAGACTGGACCTGATGATCCCTTCAAGAAAAGATCCATTGGCAGGCGGCGCTTCGTCGCGAAGTCTCCTCATCATATGCGAGGCGTAGAGGTCTGGCGCTGGTGGTGGGGCGAAACCACCCGCCCAGAACGGATACCCCGTCGGGTAAGTTTCGGGTCCGTTGAGCCCGTTCGAGAAGGGTTTAGTGGCCGGCTTAGGCGGCGGTTTCGGTTGAGGCTTGGCTTCCTGCTGCGGCTTCGGTTCCCTCTTCCTCGGCCTCATTAGATGTCGCTCTTTAACTTTATACTCTAGCGTTGAATGTGGTACGCCGTAGTAGGAACCGGCTCTGTGTACCGACATCTCCCCCCTCTGAACTGCCTTCACTGCCTCGACCAAGCTATCTCTGTCATAGTTCCTGTACTTGCCCCGCTTGGGGCGAGTTCCCTTACCGCCAGTCGCTGGTTGTCCATTGTTATTCGTCGTTCCTCTAGAGTTGCTAGGCGCTGCGTAATTCCTCTGATTGTCTGGTGGCGTTTTGATCACCGACACATGTCTGTCAGGCGCTCGCATGAAGGATAGTTCAGGTTGCGGCGGTCTTTCTAGAGGCTGTTGGAATTTCTGGCTAATGCTTTTAGCTATGACGTCACTTATGGACGTGAAGAGGTGTTGAGTAGACGGTGGATCGGCGAAGACAGACGGTAACAGGAGTTGAGAGGTTGGATGTATCGGTGGTTGTGGTGGTGGGATTATAGGCGTTATAGGTGTTACAGGTGTCGCCGGGGATGGGCTTTTATCTTCTGGAGGCGGGAATGTTGGTATTTTCAGGATGACGGACGGGGGTGAGTCGGTTCTCTCGAGGTCGCTGTCAGGTTCGGAGTCATGAGCGGCGTCGGCGGAGATGCCACATTTGTTGATTTTGTTCCTGAGCGTGGAACGTGGTATCCTGTATATGGCGGAGGCCCGCCGTGTGCCGAGCCGGCCCGACTGGATGTCTCGCAGTGCGGACTGCAGCTCCTCATCTGTGTACGTCCGCCGCGTTGCGTTGCTAGCATTGTCTAGCACCGCGCGTTTTAATCTGAAACAAGAGGGCAGTTTTAGAACATGCCAACCATTTCATTCGATTCAACTAATCACCGAAATCGGTTGGCGTGATATTGAGTTATTCGTCCATTTGTCTCATTATTAGTTATCTCGTCGATGCTATTGACGGGACGGGATCAAATTGAAATAGGACCACTGAAAACTGACTGAAACTTCAAAAAAGGTGGTTCTCTATTTATCTGTATATTTTTTTAATGTCTGCAACCTCATAACTTTCGACTTGGTGGACCGATTTTTTTTAATGTGATCCATAGTGAACTATCGATCTATATGGTTACTCCCGATGATAGGGTGAGCCGATTTTAATGATTTTTTTTCATTTGAAATAATTTGAAAACTATATAAGTCTTAAATTTGCATTAAGTCCGTGTGGGACAAATGGTTCGTCCAAACTCATTATCAGAGTTTGGTTAGGTTCTGAAAAATTATATTTCGTAATATTCCTATTTCAAATGTACGTTTTTGTTTTTACTCGTAAACTAGCGTACCCAGGCCGCTTTGCAGTAAATACAATATCATTCTTATCATTTATACAAAAACATATGGGGCTCAAATTAATGCCAGAAATAAAAGTAGGACGTATTATTTGACAGTTCAAAAAGAGGAGTGCACCGATCACCAAACTTTACACGATTACTCGCCAGGTCAATTCCCTGAAGTTTCATTGAAATGGGTCCAGCCATTTCGGAGGCTATATCGAACAAACCCACACACTTTCTCTTTTAAATATATAGATATACTTGTGGAATGATATTTCTTCAAATGTAGGCTATAAAAACGCTGTTATCGTGAGTAGTAAATATTTCGCGACATCGCAAATAGCATCCTAATCTTAACTAAACAATGAACTCAAAAGGTACAGACTAAGTGAAATGAATCAGAAAATAATGTAGGTCAACAGCCTGCAATCGGACGGTCGTCGAAACGCGACATTTCAAAACGGTCTGTATTAAACTAGAGATAAGCGAAATGCGAAATATTTACTCTTGGACTCGCCGATAACGGACTGCTATGAATGCACCTTTATCATTTCCCTTCGATTTTATTTCCCGTCTAATGACATTAGAAGTTGGTCGTTATTTTTAACGTGATACGGTTGAATATCCATTGCCGTGCGGCGGTCGTCTTCAGTTTCATCTTAAGTTTTGCTTTCTTATTTTTCGCTATCATTGATACGGTATTGCGGCCTTTATTGCGTGTTAGTAAAGAGTATTCTCGTGTACAGTCCACTCAGAGGATGCAAGGTCGATGCACCGGGCGACTATCGGTGCATTTTTATTTGTTTTGGCGAGTCATACGACCCACATCGCGGTCCCGGCGAATGAATTTATTCAGTTATCGATTGGGTATTGTGAGATATTGTTCTTCGTCTCGATGACGTGAATCGGTTCGCGAATGCATCATTTCTTGGTATATTTTTTTCAGAGCTCACAATAGGTGGCAGATTTAGAAATATCCCAATCTATCTTCCTATATACTAGGATTTAGCATTTGATGCAAGGTAATGGATATAACAGATAAATTGCTAAACCATCAAAACGTTCAGTTACATCACAGTAATCGATTTTTGCTAGTTTTGATTTTTTTAAGGACGAAGTACACAGTTGGCCAGAGAGACTAGCCTTTAATGGCTCTCTGTTCCCACCAACCTCGCGGTTATAATGGGCCGAAACGCGGGATGGTACGCGTGGTCCGGCCGTGTGGCCCCACACGCACCTTCTTGACTCCCTACAAGTTCTTTATCAGGGCCTTCACCACTCCGAGCTCAACCCCTTAAGGGGCTCTACGGCACGCAACATAACGGCAAACCTGGTCGCTAAGTCTTCTATAACAATTGTGACAAATTGATCAATGAAATTATAGTTATGAAATGGTAGATATTAGGAGCATGCTAGAGTTTCTTCGGCCACTTCTTCTCCCAGCGCCAACGCCGCAGTGGTATTTAAATTACACACAAACTTATGTGAAGTTTATGCCTTAAGGTCCACACACCACATTAACAGTCCGCCGGCTGATATTAATCTATTAACTGAATCGCAATAGACCACACACTTTTTTTTTTTTATTTATTTTTTTTTTTTAAAGAAAGCTAGCAATATTTCTTTTTTTTTTCAGAAATATTACTAACAATCTTGTTAACCATTCCAACTAACCTTAAGCTTGTGCTAGGACATGGTTCACGCCAATAGTCCAATGGTGGATTCGAACCCACACTAACAGTTTTCTCACAGGTTTTGAACTGGGCGATATAGACCTTGGACGGCAGGCCGTCTGATACGACCAGAGACTGCACGCGAACTATTAGAAAATTGCTCTTTAGAAAATTTTCTGACACTAGCAGGTTTCCCCACGATGTCTTTCTTCACCGGTAAGCACGTATTTCAGCACTTAAAATTACAATAACCAATATTCATTGGTGTCGGCACCGCGGTTCAAACTCGAGTTGCTAGCTTACCGTGTAACTCCCGTACGATATAATACGTTCGAAATTGGGATATAATTGTTGAAATAGTTCGGTATAACTCGTCCCTAGTAATGAGTCAGAGCGACAGATAATAAAACTCATTGTCAGTCTGTAGGTCCGGCCGATAAACTTGCGATTTCTTTCGCAACGCTACTCGTCGCGAGCTACTAGATCATTGACACTGTCCGATATACGGGTTCTTTGACTTTGAAATGATATGTTTGTGCATAAAGTCGTAACGGTAATATCATGTATCGGAACGTACCAATGCATAGATGCATTCGAATGTATTTTTCATTGTTTCGTCTATTTTTTTGACGTGGTAATTTCTAAGCTGCCAATGTTTATAGTTTTACGGTGAGGCATTAAATAGATTTAAAATACCAAGGGCTTCTTAATTAGTCTGTAGTTTATAAATATTTTATCACGCGCTCGGTGGTGAAGGAAACATGATGAAGAAACTTACATGTGTTAGGTTAAGGTCTAAGACATTAGCTGTGTAGTTCTGGGCTCTCAAGAATAAGACTACGGTATCCCCTGCCTGTCGTACAAGGCGACTAAAAGGGGCCTCGGGTTCACTGGGCGACAAGGGTGGGGGCCTGAGTCGTCCACCAAAGTGGACCCGGGAAGAAGGCGACATCGGCTGGCCCGTGTCGCCTTGCGCGTCGAGGGCACAGGGGGGGAAGGAGTAACCTCCCCCCCCGGGACGTGCTTTCCTTGAGCACAGTGCAGAGGGGCTCCGGTGCGTTCCACTGGAGATCCCGGAGCCCCTCGTCATGCACCGAGGAAAGGGCCACCGGGGAGGTTTTAGTGGGTAAGAACCCCACATAACCGCCGCCTTCCCCCCAGAGGGCGGGGTATCTTTCTGAAGATTTCCTCCCCGTCAACAAAAAAAAGGGTCTAAGACATGTGAAGCCATTATGAAACCGATCTATTACAGTTATATTAATTACAATTCTATCATTACTAAATACGTCAAACGTTAATACACTTACGTGCCATTAGTACGCCACCGGTAAACCATAGTGGAACTAGTGACTAACAAAACTATCAACCGACTACTATGATGAACGTTCATGTTGTACACAATTTTATATGTATTGAACTTTTTTTTTGATGCAAATAATCTATATTATTATTAATTGGTTTAGCAGATTCGAAATCGAGGTTATTTGAATATTGTCGTGAACCATCTCCTAGCACACAAGCTTAGCTTAGTTGAGATATTAAATATTAATAATATTTGTGAAAAAATATATTACCAACTCATCCCGCCCGCTTCGCTGGACATAGGACATTAAAAGAAACCTAAGTTACTCCTTATTACATCAGCTATCTGCCAGTGAAAGTCCCGTCAAAATGGTTCCGGCCGTTTCGCAGATTAGCCGTAACAAACAGATAGAAAAATGTGTCGACAGTATTTGTACCGTATACTACAATTATATGCATGTAGTAAAAAGCCATTTCTTTTTTATTACAAACAGACATTCCAACTCTATTTATTTGTATAGATTAGCATTCTCCATCTCTTGCGTTTTTTTTGTGCTTTGTTTTGTATCTCACTTCTCATCCATGCAACTAAAAGGTGCTACTGTGAACCATGTCACGGTACAGCTAGTAAATTATTAAATAAAGTCTAAAGCACAGATGTTTCTCGTGTAACCTACATCTCAGGGAAGTGCGGCCGTATCAGCGAAAGTTGCCGCCGGATATAGACTTTCGTAGCGGAATCGTCTCACCGCGCCTACCAGACATTCGGAAGCTGTGAGAGCATATTTAGAGGAAGCTTACGTGGGAGGAGGTGTGAAGAATAGAATTTAGATTGCTTTTTTCGTGAAAATCATTTAGTTACAAATTAAAAAGAAATCCAAAGTTTTAAAAATAATAGAGAATTTAAAATAATGTAAGTCCTTAATAATAATAATAATTATAATCCTAAATAATTTAAAAAGATCCTTGCTACATACAAGCTTAATATTCTTTATAAGAATGACAATTATTAATAAAATAAATACTATAATAATTATTAATTTTCCTATTATTATTTTTTACCTTTTTTTTGTTGACGAGGAGGAAATCTTCAGAAATATACCCTGCCTTCTGCGTGGAAGGCGGCGTTTATGTGGGGTTCTTACCCACCAAATCCTCCCCGGTGGCCCTTTCCTCGGTGCATGACGAGGGGCTCCGGGAACTCAACGTGTAACGCACCGGAGCCCCTCTGCACTGTGCTCAAGGAGAGCACGTCCCGGGTCCCCCTGTGCAGTGGACGACGCAGGCCCCCACCCTTGTCACCCAGTGAACCAGAGGCCCCTTTTAGTCGCCTTGTATGACAGGCAGAAGATACCGTAGTCTTATTCTTGAGAGCCCAGAACTACAGGGCTGGCTTAACCTGAACCTCTACTAACCAGTCACGTGTAGGATATAGCTGGACAAATTACTTCTAAATTAGGCTTAGGTTAAGCATTGCTATACAACATGGCAATGCCACCAGCCTTCTGGGCACGTTGCCAAGCGACGATGGTTTGTAAATTGTAAAATAACTATTATTATTGTACAATTTTTTTTAGTTAGTATTATGTATTTTATGTATATTTCATTTTTATAATATAAATATTTATTTATGAAATTTTTTCATCTATTATTTTATTGTATAAAATATATTTTAATCTCATAACTGTTTTATTCATGTATCATATTTATTATACTCTTATTGTCTGTATAAATTCCATATAAAAATAGTATTGCGCGCGCACGTCTTTAGGTAGTCCCGGGCACCTCTGAAAATCAGCGTTGTCGCATCCTTGCGACAGCATATGCTGAGACGGTGTCCGATATTGGCATCATATGTTTTGTATTATTTGTCCGTGTAACTTTAACTTTGTTTTGTCTATTTTTCATAACACGCATTCTTTTTTAATGTGTGTTATATTCTGTCTGTGATGTTTTTTTGTATTGTAATGCCAATAAATAATATAATATTAAGATGTCTATAATATAATATTAAGACTAATATAAGGAACAGTGTCATTTATGTTTCTCATATCAAATTTATGAGTTAATAGTTTATTAAATATTCTTCTAAATTAAATTTAATTTTTAAATTTAAAAACTATGGTCCACGAATAAATGATTTTGATTTGATTTTAAATTAATAAAAACGTCTTTAAGTAGGATGAATACCGTTAAATTTTTTAACCGACTTCAATTGTTTTTTTTCTTTCTAAGAAAATGCTTGACTACAATCCCACCTGATGTTATGTGGAAATGCAGTCCTGGATGGTAAGGCGCATTAGCTTAGTAAATGCCTATTCACTCTACTCTTGAGCCCTACATTGAAATCGGAAGGAAAGACAGATACGGGCAAATTATTCCAGTCCTTTGCTGTACGAAGAATGAAAGACGAAGCGAAACGATTCGTTCGGGTTTGAGGGATGTTTACAACAAAAGGATGTCATACTGCAATGTGTCTTGAAGTCCGATGGTAGGACGGAGATGGGGGAATTAAATCATGTAGTTTCTGAGCACACTCTCCAAAATGCAATCTGTAGAAAACCGAAAGGCTAGCTACCTTACGCCTGTGCTCAAGACTGAGTAATAGGCGGATCACAATTTCTTAGTTGTCTGTGTCGCTGTAATTTCTGAACCGATTTTGATTTCTTTACTTCGTTCATTCTTTACTGTTTGTAATGAACAAAAAAAAAACTCAAATAAAAAAAAAAACCTTTTTTGTAGTTGGTTATAAATCTTATTCATTTATCTCTTGAAGCCTAGCCTAGCCTGTAACTAAATAAGTCTCTGTATGTGCATAAAATCCATTACGCGAACACCCATAAAACATTTGCAATCCATCATGGCGCCACCTGTCAAAGGTGCATTGACCCAGAAGTCGATCGTTCAGTTTCGTTTTCACAGTTTAATGGGTGCGTTCACATGAGCATTGTTTGTATAATCCGAGTGCCATGTTTCAAATAGGAAGTAGCCTCGTGAACGCGACCATTTCGAATGTTGCTACGTTATGGGCAATATAAGGCCTATGGCACCACTGACCATGGAGAATTGTGATTTACATTGCCTAGCTTATTGCTTATTGCAGAACTTGATTCACAATTGTTATCATAAAATCTTTCCATTATTGTTGTACGACTAAGTTTGCAAGTAATGTGAAATTTGTTTTGTTATACTAAAGAAATCATATTACAAAGTGTAGCTGCTGCCGCGGTGTTAAACGCAATTAAAAAAATAATTAAAAAAAAAGCATCTAATTTAGTTCTTATTGCATCAGCTATCTGCCAGTGAATGTCTCGTCTAAATCGCTCTAGCCATTCCAAAGTTTAGCCGGAACAATCAGACAAAATGTTATTTTGGTATATGTACCGTATATACTTTCAAATATGAATGTAGTAAAAGCGGTTATTTTAATATTATAAACAGACATTTTTTACACCTTTTTTAAATTATTTTTTGAAGATTCTATATTATTTTATATAGTGGCTGACATGTCCGAAATGGATATGTCAGCCCCATCACACCCCAAGCTCAATAAACAAAGAAACGTAAAGAATTACTTACTTACTCAATAAACAAATAGAATTACGTGAAACGAGAAAGACAGTCATCAATCATGAATGGACCCTCCTTCTGAAGTCGGGTCGGACTGTGAATTTAATCGTAATTTAAAATACCGAGCAAAGCTAGCTTAAAAAGTGTTACATATGTATAAACAAAAATTTGTACACAGAAATATTGTAATACTACGTCGCATGCACTTTTATAACCTCAATTAACGGTTTCCCTGACCTTTTGCGGGCGAAAAATGGGGATAAAATAGGGAGGTGCCCCGAAATGCCGCGGGCGAAACTGCCTAATGAGCATTATGCAAGGAATAGTGCGTCGAAACCATCCCTAATATAACAAAAGGAGATAATTATACAAATGATAAGCGACAGCCCTACTCAAACATGGGGCCTTTTATTTGTGCGTTTCCTTTTGAATCACCACGGCGTTAATGAAATATGTGTGATAGCTGATGCCCCGGGCCGGTACCCTGCTAACAAAGGGCATCATTACCTTCTTCGTTCATACATTACTTTTAAGGTTATAACCTGAATCTACGGAACCAATTGTTTGAAAAATAACGGCATCATAGTGGGCGATATTTGCTAGTTTTAAGTCTTGTAGTTCCTTGGTGCCACTATGGTTTATCGATGGCGTATTACTGACACGCCCAGCGCCAACGCTTCCCTAAGTGGCAGTGAAAGTTAGTTTAGTTTTTGAACGTCCCTTATATTATCCGTGAAATAGCTACCGACTGAATCTTACTTACACGTAACATAGTAACCGAAAGCCGTTACCCTACACCGGGGGGGTCCCTTGTGTCGAGTTACTAGCGATAGAGATTCGGGCCAAACGACCTAAGAGCTATCCACCTCTCAATCCGGTGAAGCAGTCACGGTCTGCGTCTCTGGCTAATTTGTGTAGTTCGTGAAAAAAATTGTGTGTATTTAGTATTTGACGTATTTGGTATTTATGGAATGATAACTGATACGACTGTATAGATGGGCACTATCAGACATAAAGGTTTTCTTTAAATTGAGTTCTAGGACATAGGTCGCTTAATGCGGATTAACGGACTTCACATGTAGAAATGTTTTCTCAGATATTCTAGTTTCCGTTGCTTCCCTTCCCTGTCAGCACTTCATTCAGCAAATAATTTTATTGATGCTATGCAACTTGAAGCCATGACCGGACAGTGAGCTATCACGGCTTACATCATCATCATCATCATTATAGCCGTAAAACATCTACTGCTGGACATAGGCCTCCCCCAAGGATTTCCAAAAGGACCGGTTGTAAGCGGCCCGCATTCAGCTGCGTCTTGCGACCTTTATGAGGTCGCCAGACCACCTTGCGAGTGGACGTCCCACACTGCGCTTGCTGGTCCGTGGTCTCCAATCGAGAACTTTTGGCCCCATCGGCCATCTGTTCTACGCGCTATGTGTCCTGCCCATTGCCACTTAAACTTGCTTATCCGGCGGGCTATGTCGGTTACCTTCGTTCGTCTACGGATCTCCTCATTCCTGATTTGATCTCGTAGAGATACTCCGAGCATAGCCCTCTCCATAGCTCGTTGTGCGACTTTGAGCTTGCTTATGAGGCCCATAGTTAGAGACCACGTTTCTGTTCCGTATGTCATCACTGGTAAGACACACATATCCGCATACACCATATATATCACACCTCCACGATAAAATCAGCTAAAAAGAGGTTTCTATTCAGTTTTATCGTTTCTGTTCTCATAGAGAATTTTTTTTTAATAAATCCCTTTTTTTTGTTTAAAAAAGAAAGAATTGAGAACCTCCTCTTTTAGAAGTCGGTTGAAAAGAGAGCGTTCACTTCTCACATGTTTTATTCTTTATGGTTGATTAGATTAAAACATACTTATTGATTAAAAGTCACTTTGACGAAATTTAATTTCAACACAGGTAAAAAAAGTCGGTCACAAGGGAAGGTAACGAGTTAGAAATTAGGCGATGGCTCCCCGCGATACCAATGTGCGGGAAATTTGCATCAAATTAAGGTCACAGTGCTAATGTTCAATCCATTTAGCAAATGTTTAGGTGAATTAAAACGTACCACTTACGTGGCGGCAGCTTTCCGTGTTTGCATGCACTTTACCTATAGCTAGCTAGCTGTGATAGATTAGTGGGTAAGCAGCTACGTTTTGTTAGTCACAACTACGATGCCCGGTTGCTCTGATCAACTAGATATTTTCTACAGTTTCACTGAGCTTATGAGAAGTAGCACAGTTCTTAGGTAGCTTAGCTTGAACCTCTAGAGAGTAAGTTGGAGCAAGGGCATACTGCGATGGCACAGGGCGGGATGGAGTAACCTAGGACGTGCTCTTCTAAGAGCACAGTTTAAAGTGTCTCCGGTGCATTCCTCTGGAGATTCCGGAGCCTCTCACCATGACCCGAGGAAGGGCCAGCGGGGGGTTTTTAGTGAGTAAAAGTACCACATAACCGCCGCCTTCCACCCAGAAGGCGGGGTACCTTATTGAAGATTTCCTAACAAAAAAAAAGTTGCATGGTACGCTAGCAACCAGAGTTCGATCCCCGGTGACGGCACCAATAAATTTGATGTTGCAATTTTATGTGCTGATTCATCACGCGCTCGGCGGTGAAGGTAAACATCGTAGGAAACCTACATGTCTAAGAAAAATTCTATGGCATGTGAAGTCTGCCAATCCGCACTAGGGGCGCGTGGCGGAATATACCCTTATACAGAGAAGGCCTGCGCCCAACAGTGCATATATTACATATAAAATAAATATATCCAACATATAAAATAAATATATGTCGTAATCGGAAGGAAAGACAGACGCGGGCAAACTAGTCCAGTTATTTGTATATAGTGTGATGGTATCTCACCTGGAGTTGTCCAAGTTGTTGTGTTCCGGTGGCGGGGTGCCGCTGGTGCTGGAGGTAGACTTCGCGCTGAGGTCCAGCGGCTGCTCTGTCAGGGTCGGTGAGGCGCTCGCCGCCGGCGTCTTATCACAAGCCTCGCCCAGCCTGAGTACAAAGGCAAACGGTTAAGTAAATACACTAAACGTGGACATTCTCTTTCTTTCAACCGACTTCAAAAAAAGTAGGGTTCTCAATTCGTCTGTATTTTTTTATGTTTATTGCCTCATAACTATCGATTTGGTGAACTGATTTTGATGCCTTTTTTTTATTTCAAAGCGAAGCGTCAACAGCGTGTGTTCGAATCCACCATTCGACTATTGACGTGGACCATCTCCAAGCTTAAGCTTAGTTTGGATGGTTAACAAGAATGTTAGTAATATTTATGAAAAAAAAGAAATATTGTCAGCTTTCTTTTTAAAAAAAAATAAAAAAAATTGAAAGCTGGTGCTTCCAATGTGACCCCATTTCAAATTGCGAATTAGGCAAATTGATTCAATTTTGACAATGGCGTCCATGAAAAGACCATACAAATCTTAAATTTGCATTAAGTATGTTCGCCACTAATGGACCAATAACTCAATATCACCCCAAACGATTTCGATGATTAACGTTTTTTTGGAAATCATGTACTTTAAAGGTCGATAAAGTTTCGTCAGGTTCTGATCTGAACGAAATAGAGCTAATTTCGTAAAATTCCTACGACAATTCGTAAACACAAAAAAGCAAGTCGGCTTTGAAGTCGGTTTTTATTTTCGCTCGTAAATATTTATACTATACAGCCTAAATAAATAATTAATAAAAACATGAGAAATTATCGGACGAAATAATTTATCGTGATATCAAGATAGTCCCCTAGTGGCAACCGCCCGGTTAAACGTCTCTATTCATTGCCATTGAGACGTTTGAGACGGACACATAGTGCCAGCAGATGGAAATTCATGCCGAGGACATTGTGGAACGCTCCTCGGATTGTACGCCGGCGTCTATTCATATTGTACGCGAATCGACAATACTATTATCTAAATCGAGAACAAACACACCTGGCGCGTATTCGAGATATCGAATGAACGAAAACCGGTGTTGTCCTATTCATGTATACGTTGTTATATACCTACATAACAATAATACTGACGTTCTAGGGATTAATTGAACCGTGGTAGCTCAGTGTACGGGCGGTTGCCCCAAGTTTCATAGTACGCTCAGCCCTGTAGTTCTGGGCTCTCAAGAATAAGACTATGGTATACCCTGCCTGTCGTAGAAGGCGAACTGGGCAACAAGGGTGGGGGCCTTTGTCGTCCGCTAAGGTGGACCCGGAAAGAAGACGACATCGGCTGGCCCGTGCTGCCTTACTCTGCGATGGCACAGGGGGGGAGGGAGTAACCTCCCCACTCCCCGGGACGTGCTCTCCTTGAGCACAGTGCAGAGGGGCTCCGGTGCGTTCCACTGGAGATTCCGGAGCCCCTCGTCATGCACCGAGGAAAGGGCCACCGGGGAGGTTTTAGTGGGTAAAAACCCCACATAACCGCCGCTTTCCCAAAATATTTATATTTCATTAAAAAAAACTCAAACGGAAAAGGAAATCGTATGTAAACTTGAATAAAGTAGTAATTTTCATTAAATTTTATTTTTATAAAAATTTTAGTACTTAGTGTTGCCTCTTTATGACGATATAAGAAAATCCAAATGAAATTTAATGAAAAATACTGTATTTTTTCTAAATTGTCCGTTGAACACTTTTCATTTTTTTTTAATGATTGTTAACTATTCCAATTAAGCTTAAGCGTGTGCTAAGTTAACGTCAATAGTCGAATTGTTTCCTAAGCCATTAGGCTATTGAATGTCTGAAGTCGTATACAAAAATGATGAACTAGTTTATATGTTGGAATCTGTTGAATGTTTCCATTCGGTTGGGCTTATTTAGTTCCATAGCACCGTCTGTATAAGGGGAGAGCATCTCAATAGCAGACATTGAAGCTCGTCCGACGGCACGGGGCCCAACAAAAGGCGCGTGACGCTTTTGTCAACCGCTTTGCTTCACAAACGTGCCAATATTCGTGAATATTCGTTGGAATAACATTACCTACTTAATACTTACGCAATACGTTCTACAATCGGTGTGGTAATATGGTGTGTTGAAAACGTTTATTTTACACGATGACGGTAGGCTTATCACCTGTCACGTATAGGATTTAATAAATATTAAAAAAATAAACTTAACTCTTAAAACAATGTGATTATAAAATAAAATGTCTAACACTATTTTTGGATTTTCTAACGTCTAAACTAGATTGAGCCTGTATGTTAGACGTTAGGATCTTCAAAATGATCCATACAGTTGTAAGTTTCGGACGTGTGCTCAAATGTATGAGGGTATATTATAAAAAGATCACAAGTATTCATCGTCACTCACTTGACATCGAGTACGTAGACTGGGTGACCACTGTACGTAAGGACTTAAGAAATATAATATAACAATTTTGTATTTGAGCCTCGTTACAAAATATGAATTTATAACATATATATATATGCAAATATATAAACATTATGTGAAATAAAGTAATGTATAAATATATGTATTTTTAATTTATATACATTTTGATGCTACTAATTTTTTACATCATCTGGTGTTTGATTTTTTAGCCATGTTAGAAGTCTTTTTTTACACTGGAAGTTGTTCAAAGGATAAATTTTAAGGATTTTATTTATTCTATTGTAAATTGTAGGGTCAATATAACAATAGGAGTTAGTAATAAAAAATGTTTTATAATTATTAATGGGACAAACTTTATCTTGGCGTCGATTTGAAACGGAATAAGTACTTCGCAGATGTTGATTTGTTCTGATCTCTACTTCTAAATTTAAAAAAATGTATTAGAGACAGCTTAGCCTCCAAAATGGTCGCACACGATCATGAAAACGGTGGGAGGCAGCATGCAGCGTGCGGTCCACTCCGCCTATGACTGCAAATGGAGGCTGCTTGTACGTGGTCACGATCCTCAGCAGCGAGGGAACGAACAAGAAGAAGAGACAGCTAAGTTAGTTAGTTTGCAAGAATTTATCAGTTCTTTTAAAAGTAATCTTTACTTTAATTTCTGTTATAAATATGTATATTTTCCCTAAATAGAATTTTATTTATTAAATGCATATAATTGTCATACATATATATGCAGAAAATATGGAAAAACCGTGACATCACCAAAGCAACTAAAACCCGGCTTGTAAGATCACTTGTGTTCTCCATTTTCTTGTACGCCTCTGAAACATGGACCCTACGAGAGAGCGAGAAACCGATGATAGATGCGCTCGAGATGTGGTGCTGGAGAAGAATGCTGAGGATACCTTGGACTGCATTCCGAACTAACCAGTCAATACTTGAAGAACTCGGCATCAAGCAGCGTCTGTCTTCCATTGTTCGGGCTCGGATACTGATATTTTTGGTCATGTCTGCAGGCGTAATGACGAATCCATCGAACGCCTGGTAGTACAGGGTAAGGTGGAGGGCACCAGACCTAGGGGAAGATCTCCTATGAGATGGACCGACCAGATAAGAACGGCTATGGATGTACCGTTGCATCAATGTGCGAAAAAAGCAGCGTACAGGGAGGAGTGGCGGCGGCTTGTGAAGCGGGTCACTGATACCTAATACGTGATAACCACGACGAGTCTGTAAAGACTCAAGCGACGAAGAAGAATTGGCATACGAAGTGTTGCACGTAATAGTGGTAATCATTTGCGGATAACGTTGTTGGTAGTGCAGTGATATATTTTATTTGTATTAAGTCTTTTATAATTACAATTGTGCTATTATTGCGAAAAAAAAAGAATCTACCACGTGTTATTCGAGAGACAAAGCACTTCCTACTTTTAAATCTAAGTTGCATAACTATCTTCTGTTTTCTTTATTTAAATCTAATCTAATATGCGGATATTTGAATGTTTGATGCTAAATCACGCCAAAACGGCTGATCGGGTCCAGATGAAATTTGGCACAGAGATAGATTATAGTCGGCAAGAGCACATGGCTACATTCTATTTAACCGACTTCAAAAAGGCATAGCGCAGTTATTTGCGCTTCCTATTAGAAATATACACGCCAAGACTACCCTATTTGTCGATATAGTATTTTTTTTTAATGACGAACTACACAGATTGACCAGATAAGCTGGCCTTGACTGCTTCACCGGGTTGAGAGGTGGCATAGCTCTTAGGTCGCTTAGCCTGAACCAAGGGTCTCCCCGGTGAGGGGTAACCTCGGCTTGGACGGTTACTATGTTACGTGTAAGCATTCCGATCCGAAGGCGCCCGAGAGGGCCGAAGCACGACTCGGTCGGTTGCTATTTCACGGACAATCTAAGAGACATTCAAAAGCTTAACTAACTTTGAGTGCCACTTCGGGAAGCGTTAGCGCTGGGAAAAGAAGTGGCCGAAGAAACTCCAGCAACGCTCCTAACATCTAAGGGGTGGGGCCTGCCCATAAAATAGCGGTAACGCGCAAGGATTATTCGCAACCTCCGACGGTCGCGAATGGACGCTTCGCTTCGAAATTTTTTCACATTTTTATGTAAAATAATCAACTGTAAAATACGAATAAAATAAAAAATGACATGGATTTTTTTATTATTTTGCCGAGGCTGTCATACAGTAACCTATCACCACTTACCGTTGGACGTTGTATTACGGGACATCCGTGTATATTGTACAGTTTTTTATGGAAATAATAAATTATTATTTATATTAACATAAATCAATCGCTTCCATCAAGTAAATGGATTTTTATTCTATTTGCCAGTACATTACGACTGTCTCAGTACATTTAATTCTCCGACAATATAGTGAACGTCTCGACAATCGGAGCTTTCTTACCTATAAGCAGGTGCACTAACATTGAGTAGGGTCTGCACACTTTTTAATCATTCAGGACATTCCATATTATAAAATAAACTTTAATTAATTTCTACACTGTATATTTAATGTATTAATATATTTAACATATTTAGTTTAGATTATTAAGTATCAGCCCTGTATTTCTGGGCTCTGAAGAATAAGACTACGGTATCCCCTGCCTGTCGTAAGGGGAGAGGCGACAAAGAAACGACGAAGAAGGCGACTAAAAGGGGCCTCGGGTTCACTGGGACTGAGGAGGAGGTGGACCCGACAAGAAGGCGACATCAGCTGGCCCGTGTCGCCTTGCACTACGAGGGCACAGGGGGGGAGGGAGTAACCTCCCCCCCGGGAAGTGCTCTCCTTTGAGCACAGTGCAGAGGGGCTCCGGTGCGTTCCACTGGAGATCCCGGAGCCCCTCACCATGCACCGAGGACGGGCCAGTGGGGAGGTTTTAGTTGATAAAAACCCCGCCTTTCCCCCAGAAGGCGGGGTATCTTTTTGAAGATTTCCTCCTCGTTAAAAAAAAAAGATTATTAAGTATGTGTATGGCTTCATTAAAATATTTGTGTGTATGCCATTGTCCTGTTTATATATATTTACTGTCTGTACAAAGGTTGCCAGTGCCCGAGTCTGCTAAACCAATTGTGTACAAAATGAACGTTTATCGGCATCTTAGTTAGTTAGTTACAGCCTTTAATATATGTCCCACTGCTAGGCACAGGCCTTCTCTGTAAAGAGAGTATAAGGGCATAGTCCGCCACGCGGCCCTAGTGTGGATTGGCAGACTTCACATGTTTTAAGACATGTAGGTTTCCTCACGATGTTTTACTTCACCACCGCACGAGTGGTAAATCAGCACATAAAATTGCTACAACAAATTTATTGGTGCTGGCACCGGGGATCGAACTCGAGTTGCTAGCGTCACCAAACTTTTCCGGACTACTCGCTAGATCAATCTAAAGATTTCCTGAAAGTTTCATTGAGCCGTTTCGGAGCCTATATGGAACATACCCACACACTTTCTCTTTTATAAATATAGATTTATTAGAAACTACTGCATCATGAATAAAATCGAAATGAAAATATGATCAGTAACTTGTATTTAGTTAGGTAGTTAGTTAGAGCATTAATATTCCCGATCTTTCTGTATGGAGTCGAGACATGGATAATTCGAGCAAGAGAAAGACAGAGAAGAGATTCATTCGAGATGTGGTGGACTGCCAAGCGCACAAATGTATCTATTCTCTTCCAACTCGTCATAAACACCAGACTGTGCACTGCGTGTCTACATTGCGTACTGTCATATTTCGGGCATATAATGCGTAGAATGAATGGCAAACTTGAAAAGCTGGTCATCGTTGGCAATACAGAAAGCAGGAGAACAGGAGAACAAGAGGCCGGTCGCCAACACGATGGTCTGACCAAGTAAAAAGTGCCATTTCCTGTCTTAATCTCTACCAGCTGGTGAGGGCTGCCTCGGACCGAAGCCGATGGAGGCAGATTGTTCATTTGAGGAGCTTTAGTGACCACAATCCTCAGAAATGAGGGAACGATAAAGAAGAAGAAGAAGCTTTGAATTTGTAAAAGAAAACCTATTTGTAAGTTGATTTCTTGGTTGTATCTCTTAAAACCGAAAACCATGGTTAGCCTAATCATTGATTGTGCTTTCTCTCTCTGTCGCTGAGGTAAAAGGAGTGCACCAACATTATTTATCCCAAACACGGTTTCCTCCGACGGATCTAAGATTGTCGGCGCATCCGCTTCGCGAATCGGGTGCGGCCGGGAGCGTAATGCGTTTCGTACACGTGTAGTTCTGTATACTGGAGCCACTCTGATTGCTCTTTCAACGGAACATCTGGTTTACATATTTAAACCACTCAATGTAATGGGCAGTATTCAGTTGATATTCTATCTTTTATTATACTATACCTAAATACATAAAAAAAATCTAATACATGTGAAGTCTGCCAATCCGCACTAGGGCCGCGTGGCAGACTATGCCCTTTACAGAGAAGGCCTGTGCCCTACAGTAAAGACTGTAATTTAAACCATAGATAACCAAGTTTGTTTACGAGAACGAAATCTTATTTCAAATCAAATCTACGTTCTTCATTACTGAAAGTCGCTAGTATTGGTAATCTGATATTTCAATTGTACCGCTATGGTTTTCCATTGGCTCTAATACTGGGCAATTGATGGTATTTGTTAATCTCGTGCTTTAACGTTTTCAAAATATACTGATACATTTTAATGAATTAATCAATTTAAAACAATCAAATTATTCCACTGGAAATTACATATCAAAGAATTTAATAAGTGGATTATGGTTTTAGGCACAGTAACAATTGAAGTGTTGTTGTGGTTTCATAGTGAAATGTCATTGGCAAATATCGGACTCGGAGCACGGGTATATTTATTTATTTATTTTATTTATTTATTCTTTATTTGCACACAATACAAAAAAAAGGTACAAATGGGCGGACTTGATGCCAGTAGGCATTCTCTGCCAGTCTACCTTGGGGTTGTGTAGAGACAAAGTAACGGGTGCAAGCTATGTGAGAAAATAATAAATAAAAGAAAACTATAATATAACTATAAATGCATGCATATACATACATATACATACCTACTTACAAATAAATTAAATATTTAAACATAATAATAGATAAATAATAATAGATATATATAATATATATATAATTATAGATGGATAGCGACAGCAATTGTCAAACTATTCCTTGCTTAGGTAAAGCTTCCATAGTAAATGATTGAAAGTAGATTTAGTTCCAGCTGTACGTATATTCTATCTATCTTCAGAAGCATTAACTAGAATTCAATGAATTTTAAAATTTACTTGTAATTATTTAGCAATCAGTTGATAGCATTACAACAATAGCTAAGAGCTATGCCAGTTCTTTATCCGATGAAGCAGTAAAAGACAGCTTTTCTGACTGATCTGTATAGTCATAAAAAAGATTTGATATTTAAATACTGAATTAAATTTTACCAATGCTAACTTTTGTTGTACATAGACGTAAATGTGCAAAGGAACTTCGCATGGAAAGTGAAATACTTTAAATACATTGGAGGCTACAGACAGCATTTGGAAAGTTCCCTTCGATTCGAGATATGCTTCGGGTATTGCTGTTTAGCCTTTAGAATGCATTTTCTCTTTACTTATTCAATCGCAATTACGTAGCTTTTATTAAATTAAAGCTCATTTCCCACCAAAAAAGAGAAGGTTCTCAATTCACCTGTATTTATTTTATATGTTTGTTACCTCAGAACTTTCGACTGTCGATTTTGATATTTTTTTTGAAAGCTAAAGCTTCTCGTGTCGTTTCCAATTTGGTCCAGTTCCAGCCTCTATTGTTTAGGGTAAGGCCTGCAAAATGTAAGGTCATAGGTTCGAATCCACCATTCGACTATTGACGTAAACCATCTCGATTAGCACAAGCATAAGCTCAGATGGATTGTGTAAAAAAATTGTTAGCATTGAAAAACAAAATAAGCAGGTATAAGCGATATCTTCAAGGCAACTCTGTAAGATAGGACAGGTAAAATAAATTAATAAATAACACGGCAACAAGAAAAGTGAACAATTAATAAATACAGATAATACAAATTGTGAACAAAACAAATGCTCTATGCATGCGTGTAAAATTAAAAATGTAAACCATTGACACACTTTTGAAAACAATATAATCATTAAAATATCAATGGTCGTAGACGAACGCGTCACATCAGCGGGCTGCATGTGTGGAGTGCCACAAGGTACTGTACTTGCACCAATTTAAAATTTAAATGCGAAATCCGTGCCATTGTTCTGTTCGCCTTGCAACTGCGTTGGTAATTAGGATGACAGTGATTTTACTTTTCACGATCGCTTTTAGGTTACAGTTGTTTACTGTCTCGTAAGGACGATTCGTGAGGTTATTGGAATTTAGAAATATTAAAAAAAATATGGCTGCGTCCGTGCATGCGTTATTTGTGCGTGCGTTTATCCATTGCGTTATCTGTATGAGTGTCTTGGAAATTTTGGAGGGTAACTCTACCGATATTTGAAAGATAGATAGATTAAATAAAACATAAGTTGTACGTCAAAATCAAACAAGAAGAAAATTACAGAACTAAGTTACACTTCACAATTCGCTGTACAACGGGCGACCTTATCGCTAAGAGCGATCCCTTCTAGGGAATCTTTGTATGGACATGAACAAACCAGAGCGATTGCATTCAATTATAATACTAATCTATACATATAACAAATAAAAATATACGTACATGAGTTAACAATTAATATACATATAACATACATATATCATAGTTACGACGATATTGATTGTAATGCTGAGATAATAGGTTTCTAAAAGCTGGTAAGGACATAACAAGTTAAACAGAATTAGGAAGGACATTCCGAAGTTTACTAACCTAGAGGATCGGAAGGGTTCTTTGTGGTAAGTTGGTGTAGATGGAATGAAGAGGACGCTATTAAGAAGAGAAAGGATGTGAATGCACATAGCATTTCGGTGAAAGCGCATAGGTAATTACGTAACCCAAATATAAGACGGATGGAGAAATTTTGCAATCGCTTAAGTTTGTTAAGCTTCTCGTCCGTCAAGTCAGGATAACAGGTGTCGGCGTAATCAAGAATAGGAAGCATCAAAGATTGTACAAGAGCAACTTTGGTGGCAATTGGCAGGAAATTTCGCAGACGTTTACGAGGTTTAAATTTATTTGCAGAGGTTTGTACGTGTTTTTATGATGAATTAGTAATTTTAAGGTAAGACTAAGGGTTTTTGGTATGACGATGGTTAACAAAATGATTATAACATTGATTCTAACAGTTTCCTGGTGCCATATCTGTATAATATCGTCTGCTAGCTTGATGTCTTTTCGTGTCTGTGTCCTTTGTGTTTGTTGTTTGTTTTATTATTATTATTATTCGATGTACGCTGTTTTGTTCTCAGCTCTTGCTGGTTTACCCATAAGTACAGGTCAATCGGCTGGACCGATTTCAATGAAACTTTCAGGGAATCTTCAGATTGATCTAGCGAGTAATCCTGTAAAGTATGGTGACGATAGGAGCACTCATCTTTTAAACTGTCAAACAGGCCATACGTCATACTTTTATTTCTGACATTAACTTGAGCCCGATATGTTTTTGTATAAATGATAAGAATAGTATTGTATTTACCGATATGTACATGAATGTAGGTAAAAATAATATAGTTTATTTGCATCAAAAAAAGTTGAATACACGTAAAGATGAGTCCCTTAACTCCCGAACTAGCGTAAGCTGCATCTCAGGAGCTAATGTCTTCCCCGGTCATTTTTGTAATCTTAAACATCGAGAAGAGAATAAAACAGAATGAATACGCAGAGAAATTAATAATTTAATATATTGTGAGTGCTAAATTAAATATTTAACGATGTAAGTTTATTGTTTAAATGAAATAAAGCAAAATCCAGTTGGTCTACAAACGCTAGTGGTCTATAATGTTAAATCATGTCTGTTATTGTATATAGCAAATAAAACCGAAGGTTAAACGGTCGTATTTACGTAGATAAAAGTTGTTAAAACAATCAGGCTACGTGAAACGAGAGCTACCAGCATACTAGATGTGCCGTTAGCGATACACAATGCGAAGGTTGAGTGAATATGGAAAACTGTGACAATGCATAAACGTTATGTTGTGATATAAAATAATTACTGCCAATTGTTAGAGTTAAGTAAGAATCGATTTGACAAAGTGTAAGATTTACTCAGCGACGGGGCGAGTTAGAACTACACAGATTAGCCAGAGAAGCTGGCTTTTTTATAGCAAAGGGGAAAAAGAGCTTACGGCTCATCGAATCTTAAGTGATAACCGTCGCTCATGAACATCCACACCACCGGAGGCGTTGCAAGTTCGTTGTCGGCCTTTGAGAAAGAAGTAGGCTCGTGTCTTGAAGATCCCCAAATCATACTGCTTCTGAAACACCGCTGCCGACTGATGGTTCCACAGATCGACAGTGCGTGGAAGAAAGTTACGTAATAGAAAAGAAAGTTAGTACTTTTATTTTTTCCACTTTTTTTACTTTTTAAAAAAATATTTCCTTTGTTAGTTCATTTAATTATAAGGCAATAACAAAGTGTTTTTAGATATATTACATTAGCATAGAATAATTGTACTTTCTGTTGGAAAACCTTATTAAATAAAATAAAATAAAACTCGATACAAAGGTGAGGTCTCCCCGGCTTAGACGGTTACAACCTTGTTACGCGTAAGCATGATGAGCGAGATGAATGAAAGAATAACTGTAGATAATATTAGAAATTTAATTAGCAATAAAAATACGCAAGAGATATTTATAAAATATTGTAAAGAAATTGTATTAAAAGTAATAAATAAAAATAAAACATAATTATAAGTTGTAATAAGAAATAGATAATTAAGGAACAAATATAGAAATATTAGAGAAATTAAGGAAAATGTATTTAGAAATAAGAAACTTAGTCAATAGCCTAATGGTTTAAGGTACGGACTGCGAATCGTAAGGTCGTGGGTTCGAATCCACCATTCGAATATTGACGTGAACCATGTCCTAGCACAAGCTTAAGCTTAGTTGGAATGGTTAACAAGATTGTTAGTAATATTTCTGAAAAAAAAAAGAAATATTGCTAGCTTTCTTTTAAAAAAAAATATATATATATATATAAAGTAGATAGATTATAAGTTATAGTAAAGTAAGGTAAAGGTAAAAATACCCCAGCCAAACACGCTGGGGAACAAACATTGTAAGAAATCATCAAAAAAAAAACCACGAACATTGCTTTACCACGAATACTTAGTTTTGCTTATCTATTGCCGACGATTTAAATACTTGGCATCGATCATTTTACGGAGCAACTGTGGGATTTGACGTCCTCTACATATATTTTCATTGCATTTTAAATTTAAAGTACTAACAATTTACTAGCGGATATTTTACTAGGAAGCCCCATTTGAAAGCTGTCCATTATTCATTCAATCGAGTCCACATAGGTGACAGTTGTGACCAGTACAAGTCGGTTAGAACTGGTTCACTGTAAGGTCAATTACGAGCTGCATCTAGTTTTGTGTATTTCAACTAGGGCTAGGTCTGCATAATGAAATAGATTTAAAATCCGTTCGGTTGGAAGGTCAACAACTAGACTTCGAACAATGGATAGGGTAAGAGATATATGTGTGCGTACAAAATCCGACATTTAATTTTAAACTCCATTGTACTTATATAATCTATAAATATAAAATAGAATGTGCGTGTGATCCGTATAGGCTCCGAAACGGCTGAACCGATTTCAATGAAACTTTCAGGGAATCTTCAGATTGACCTGACGAGTAAT
The DNA here is from genome assembly GCA_029286785.1 of Meandrusa payeni. Classification (NCBI taxonomy): domain Eukaryota; kingdom Metazoa; phylum Arthropoda; class Insecta; order Lepidoptera; family Papilionidae; genus Meandrusa; species Meandrusa payeni. The sequence goes on from JAGSMX010000023.1 coordinate 7,659,065, forward strand.
TCTGTAAAGTTTGGTGACGATCGGAGCACTCCTCTTTTTGAACTATCAAACTATACGTCGTACTTTTATTTCTGACATTGATTTGAGCCCAATATGTTTTTGTATAAATGATAAGAATGGTACTTTATTTACTGATTTGTAAATGGGTATAGGTAATAATCTTCACCTGCTCGAGAAGAGAATAGAAGAGAATGAATACGGAGAGATATTAATAATTTAATATATGGTGAGAGTTAAATTAATATGTAATGATGTAAGTTTATTGTTTAAATAAAATAAAGCAAAATCTAGCCTGACTGAGCGGGCTGGGTACGCTAGTTGACAATAAAAAAACGAGTGCGCTTTAGATCATACTACTGAAGTAACATTTCTATTGCTCCATCCACATGTATATGAATAATATATACACAAAATATATTATATTTCAATAAGGATTGTTCAAGAGCTTATCTCTTGTGCCTACAGTGTGATACAGACAATAGGCCTGCACTGTGTCATAGATATGCGAAACGTAACACTCCCTTCTCAACTTCCGTTCGCCTCTACCGATCACACTTTTCGTAACGCATCAAGTAGCAGTCGGAAAATCGCTACGCGTAAAAACAAAAAGCAGTATCAATTATAAATGATACATGTATTTTGTCAGGTCTAATAGACGTGTAGCTCTTTCTAAAAGCGGTGATTTTTTTGGTACTCCATAGAAATATTCGTTACAGAATAAACGAAGCGTGTTGACACGGGCAAAAAGTGAACAACTAATCCCGTTAAAGGAAAACAAGCATTGAGATATGGCAATACAATAAAAAATAATAATTCCATAGTTTTATACGTGGCAGTTAATGAATTTAAAAAAAGAACATAATAAAAAAAAACAAACTGGAATTCCACGTGTAAAGGCGATTGGGCAAACATTTTTTCCAACGGCAATACTAATTTCAAATGTCTAACGCCGGTTGGCGGGAGTTAGTCTCCAGTCAACGTCTCCTGCGCACATCTGCTCCAGTCATCGACCATAATTGCCCCTTGATACAATGTAACCATGTGTTTGACCATACAGACTGTAGATGTCTATCATTATACGGCTAAAGAAAAATAGAGCCGGTGCAAGAATTACAAAGGTGGTTAGCTTGTGTTATATTTTGTTTGTATAATGATTTTTTTTTAATTTAAATAAATAATAGACGATCGTGACATTTACTATGCCAGTTAAAATGCGTAATAATTAGCATCTCTAATTGACTACGAGAATAAGGTGTTGAGACTGATGCTATAAAAATGTTTTTTTATCTATGTTCAAAAATCGTTACAAACTAGCAACCGACGCGCTAGTTTTCTTGTTATACCGAAAGTCAGAACGAATTACGGTAAAAGATCGATTTGTTTTGAAGGAGCACAGCTGTATAACGAAATACCCGCACACGTCAAGAAAGTGTACACACTTAGCGCATTCAAAATGCATTTTGCTAAATTCCTCATCGATAGCTAATCGTCTCCAAGCAAATGAATGCGTTAGGAGACTCCTTCTCTCGTGTGACAGCGAACTTATTGTTTTATAATATTAGTCATTTATTGTTCTCATGTAAGTGACCTGTAATGTCTAAAGTGAGAATAATGTTTCTTAAACATAAACCTAAAAATTGTATTTTATATAATAATAATAATATCTTTATTGTACACAGCTATGAATATACTGTCGTCCTGTCTCCTAAACTTCCGGAGAGGGGCTCCGGGATCTCCAGTGGAACGCACCGGAGCCCCTCTGCACTGTGCTCAAGGAGAGCACTTCCCGGGGGAGGTTACACCCTCCCATAGATATGCGAAACGTAACTCTCGAAAACCCTCGCAGTGCAAGGTGACACGGGCCAGCCGATGTCACCTTCTTCCCGGGTCCACCTTGGCGGACGAAAACGGCACCCTTGTCGCCCAGTGAACCCGAGGCCCCTTTTAGTCGCCTTCTACGACAGGCAGGGGGATACCGTAGTCTTATTCTTGAGAGCCCAGAACTACAGGGCTGCCACCGGCCCGCCTGCGCCATCTCCGAACGGGATCGGCCTTCTCCCTCCTAAACTAGGAAAACCTGTGTTTTAGGAAACAGTACCCACCCATTATGTTTCAATTGTGCCCATAATACAAATATACATTAATTTAACATAATAATTATACATATTATATAGTGTGAGGTCGAGTGTGTGTGTGTGTGTGTGTGTGTGTACCACAAGTCATAATATTAATTTTTCACACTTTTCGTAGTCAAATTCCTTCAACCAGTTGCTTATCGTATCTTTTAATTTATAAAGGCGAGGTGCCCGACAGTAGTACTGCCTTCTGGCAAAAGAACTCTTAAACAAACTTAACACGTTAAACGCCGATAGAAAAAAATAAAAATCGTAAAAATACTTTTGGTCGTAATTTGTTTATTATGTTACGATACGTATAGAAAATAAGTTTTATTCAATTCTGTACATGGGTTACATAGTTACAGTCAAATACATAGCTGAGGTCACCGGTGCACCCCATGGCGCACAAATACAGAAAATATATTTTCCGGTACCCGGCGCCGCGCCGGCCACCCGCTACACCAGTAGTGCGCTCGCGCTTACGGTGATAGAACGTGTGTTACTAGATCAATTACGTTCCTACTATCTTAGCTGTCATCATTTTCTTATTGAATAGTATTTATAATAATATAATAAAGACTAATTTGAATTATATATCCTCAATTTTTATTTTGGTTACTTTTTTCGCTTTCATTTTTTCAATTCCTTACAAGGTATGTTTATCCCACTGCGCAGTATAGTTCTACAGCGCCGTGCCGGTCACGGAGTACGAATAAAGTAACAGTCAGTATGGCCGGCGGCGAGAAAAGTAGTTTGAATATGACTATACGTTGAGGTCACCGGTGACCCCATGGCGCTATGATAGAGGAAGGGTGAGGTCACCGGTGACCCCATGGCGTTTAGCGTGTTAAAATTCTAACTGCGCCCTTTGGTGTTACCCGCTATTAAAAATTATATATTTAAATTATTTTCTCCTAAATTACTCCAGATTACATCAGCTAACTGCGAGTAGAAGTCCTGTCAAGATCGGTCCAATTGTTCCAGAGACCGGAATAAACAGACAAATGTAATGAAAATTAAAAAAATATATTTTGGTATATGTACCGTATTTACATTCGTACTTTTAGACGGCCGTCGCTAAATGTCTTTTTTAAAAAAACTACCATTTGCCCACCACTGTTATTTTGTAAATACAACCTGACTCCAAAATCACTGATTTTGTGATAGAACTAAGCTCCGATCGAGGTTATGAATTAGATAGCTTCGAATATAATGTAAAAACTGTACAAGTGAATTACCGTCCAAGCCGAGGTTACCCCTCACAGGGGGGACCCTTGTGTCGAGTTACTAGCGATAGAGGTTCAGGCTAAGCGACCTAAGAGCTATGCCACCTCTCAATCCGGTGAAGCAGTAAAGGCCAGCTTCCCTGGCCAATCTGTGTAGTTCGTCATTAAAAAAAATGTACAAGTGAACTGACTTGACAATGGACTAAAACAGCGTTTGAAAAGGTGCTGAATGGTCTCTGTGCCCATACTAATATGGGCTATAACAGTACGCATGTAGTGAAAAGTGTAAAATATTACAAACAGACACTGCAACTTTATTAATTTGTATAGATTTAGATAAATTTTGTTATAGAGATCTTCTTTGTCGTACCCTAATTTCTGAGAATCGTGGTCACTAGAGCCCCTCAAATGAACAATCTGCCTCCATCGATTTCGGTCTGAGGCAGCCGTCACCAGCTGGTAGAGATTAGGAGAGGAGATGGCACCTTTTACTTGGTCGGACCATCGTGTTATAGAGATATATAAATATATAGTTATAGAGAGATATACAAAAAGTAAACGACTTTGGTAAGAAACGTCCTGTAGTATGTAAATTCAAACATCTGAGAGTTTCCCAGACGCCATCACAACTTTAATCAGCAATACTTAACCAATACTTGTAGGTAAACAAGCTTCGGTTTCCATTAGGAGAGAAATTTCGTGCGGAGATTAATCTTTGCAATTTGATTCTGTATGCACTAGCCGCGATTTCAATCAGCTTGAATTATTTGAGATTAACTGCCGGTACAGATATGGTGAGAAAAGAGTTTCGTATTTATCGTGCTCTGTCAGTTAGCTTCATTACCCATCTTAGAGCCGTAGGGTATGTCGCATCAGCAGACCAACATATATCTAGAGTGGTAATACGCAATTCAAATATTGACCCTAATTTAAATCATATATATTTTCAGATTGCATTCCTCTCCAATGACATAAAATTGAGGCAGGTATTGAGTTTTATTATTGTAAATATTTCCCAATAACCTTTTGTTATACTTTTAATTATGTTTTAAAATGGAGATAATGTTTTCTCTCGTTATCTCACACCGCGCACAGAACAAAAGAGTTTTTAGAGCAAGAAAACATAGAATTATTAGACCATCCCCCGTATAGCCCGACCTGAGCCCTAATGATTTCTATTCTACTTTTCCTAAAATAAAGAATAAATTGCGTGGTCAGAGATTTTCATCACCTGAAGAAGCTGTGGCCGACAAAACGGTCATTTTGGAGACCGAAACTTCTGAATGGAATGGTTGCTTCAATGATTGGTTCCATCGCATGAAAAAATGTGTCAAATTTCGCGGAGATTACTTCGAAAAGCAATAAATACATTTTTAAATAGTAACGTTGTATCACTTCCTTGATTCCCGAAATTTTCAGTGCCGTCCTCGTATATGATGTCATAATAATATTGCATTGTCATCCGATTTATACATGCATGCAAAATTTCAGCTCGGGACTAGATCAAATTTAACAACTGTTGACCGACACAGACAACGGGACAGGTGAAACTAATTAAAACTTGTAACTAAAATACTACGAGAACTATCATATATAAAGTGGTCGCACTTCGATGCCAATGAACGTTCATTTTATACACAATTACTCTGGCATACTCGGCGCCCAGGACTGCATTTACACTTAACGTCATGATAATGTGTGATAAATATGGGATAATTGTCTAGCTTACTTAGAATGAATAGAAACAATTGGTAATTATAGCACAGTAACAATGAGTTTTACTTTGAAGGAAAAGTTCTCGATTGGAGACCACGGACCAGCAAGCGCAGTGTGGGACGACCACCCGCAAGGTGGTCTGACGACCTCATAAAGGTCGCAGGGCGCAGCTGGATGCGGGCCGCTTACAACCGGTCCTTTTGGAAATCGTTGGGGGAGGCCTATGTCCAGCAGTGGATGTCTTACGGCTGAGATGATGAACAATGAGTACGTACCTGTCTGGATGCTGCCTCGTTTGCGCGAGCCGCTGTATGAGCCAGGCCTGCGGCAGGGGCGGCGGCACCAGCCCACTGCCCAGCGCCGCCAGTGCCGCCAGCATCTGCTGGAACTGCACACACCAATCCGTGTAACCCTGCTGTAGCAACACTCATACATTCTTATAAACTATCACTACGTAAACTAACAGCCTATATGTATGTATATGTCACACAACAGTTGTGGTGCTAGTAATAGTGCATGTATAAAATCTGTAATTCTAACCGATTACAAGATGAAAGGTTTGTTGGAGTCAGGCAGATTGTTTTTCGAAGATATACTAGATGGTATGCTTGTCACCAAACTTAATAGATTTCATTGTGACAGCAGGTATCGCACATACACTATGCACCAAGGAAGTGCCACCGAGCGGGTTTTAGTGGGTAAAAATTCCACACAAAAAAAGGCCGGGTATCCCGAGTTCGATTTCCGGTGAGGGAATGAATTTCTTGGTTATTTGGTGAATGAATGTTTTGTGAGGCTGGCCCTTACTGTTTCACCGAATAAAAAGTGGCGTAGCTCTTAGGTCGCTTAGCCTGAACCTCTATTAGCTAGTAACTCGACACAAGGGCCCCTCGGTGAGGCTTAACTTCGGCTCGGACGGTTACTATGCGATTACAAGGACGCCCGAGAGGGCTAAACCACGACTCGGTCGATTGCTATTTTATTGGCAAAAGACTATTGGGACAATCTACGCTGGGAAAAGTGACCAGGCCGAGGCAGTTGGATACCCATATGTACCGATTATAACGGCTGATGGCATTCGCGGAAGATTTAATGGGTAGAGGTCGCCCAGACCGATTCCCACACATCCCTCCGGGCCCACCCAGGGTTCCAGAGGATAGTCTGTAAAAAGGATTCTCCCGCGAAAAAAAAAGGACCAAAGAAACGCTCGGAATCCTATCTAGGGTGGGGCTTTCCAATAAAATATCTACATCGCGCAAGGATTGTTCACAATCTCTGACGGTCGCGAATTCACGCTTTAAGTAGTCGAAATCGGGTTGTTATGCAACTTGAGGCGACCTCCCGGACACAGCTAGCTCATCGGTGGAACAGTGAATAGATGAAAACATTTAATGAAACGCACCGCACGTTCTTTCAGCTCGCCTTTCTAATGTTGAATCAAAAGTAACACGCTAATGCTCATCTGATTCAACTCTTTCTCCTCAGACCGGCGTGCCCTCTCTGTTCGTGCGTGTCATCAGACAAAGAAGGGTTAGAAATGCGAGTGCCTGAGTATTTGCGTAAATGCTTTGTGCACTCTGTCATATTTTGTTCGTAAATGACAGTTTCTGTTAGACACTTCTATTGTGTGTTGCGATTTTGAAATTACCATAATACTGGATTTATATAGACATTTAGTGTTACATAGATGTTTATAACAATATTTTTAAAGTTTAAATTCAACTATATTAACGGATTTTAACGCAGTTTTATCTTATTTTAAACCGACTTCAGAAATTGAGAATTCAATTCTTCAGTATTTATTTGATGTTTGTGTATTCAGCGCTGTCATATGTTGGGCGATAATCGATTGAGTTGACGAAATGACAAATTAAAATCGATTCATAATTTTTTTTTAAAGAAATCTAGCAATATTTCTTTTTTTTTTTCAGAAAACAATACTAACATTCTTGTTAACCATTCCAACTAAGCTTAAGCTTGTGGGAGATGGTTCACGTCAACGTCACGTTATGTCATTAGGCTATTGACGCTTTAATTTAGATTTTTTTTTTGTTTGAAAGTGTTTGGTTTCAATTAGGGACCATATTAATTTTGTTGTCATAGAACTATAGTTCCGAAGATATACAATCGTATGCAAAAATGCTTGCTGATTGAGAAATTGAGTTGTTATTGATATTGTTGCGAGAATTAATTACTGGTGGGAGTCATTTACTTACGTTAGTGTTTAACGTAAGAACAAATTACGGTAATAGATCGATTTGTTTGGAATAGGCACAACGTATAAAATTATACAAAAATACCCTAAAATGTTACACACGTAAAGAAGGTAGACACACTTAGCGCATTCAAAATTCATCATGGTAAATTTCTCACCACTGGCTAATCTTTTCCAATGAATACGTTAAATGCTTCCTCACTTAGTATGATGGTGAACTTATTGTTTTCTTTTATTATTTGTTTTTCTCATGTGAGTGAATTTTAGTGTGTGAGAATCAAGTTTTTTAGACCTAAAGGCTAGTTGCAGAAGTGACAAGGTATGGTGGTGTGTACCTGGGCGATGGCCTGGGGACTCTGTGCCTGGAGTTGGAGCTGCAGCATCTGCTGCAGGAGGGGCGGAGCGCTGGCGGGGCTTTTGGCTCCCGACACCGAGCTGCTATCCGACTCCGACGCTGGACTCTGAATACAAGAAGAAAATATTAAATCATTTTAAATCCCCAATCATCAACAGCTAATTCTAAATTCTGTTTATTTATGAAGCGTCAATAGCCTAATGGTGTATTACGGTTATTAGTACGGTTTGCGAAACGCAAGATTGAATTATGAAGCACGAATCCACCATTCGACTATTGACGTAAACCATCTTCTAGAACAAGCTTAAGCTTAGTTGGAATGGTTAACAGTAATGTTAGTATTATTTGTGAAAAGACAATATTGCAAACTTTAAAATCGACTTTAAAAAAGGAATCTACTCCTAATTCTCAAAAGTTCTGTATGTTTTTTTACCTCATAACTTCGGACTGGGTGAACCGATTTAGAGGATTCTTTATTTCAAAGCTGGTACTCCTCTCGTGTCCAGTTTAATTTGGTTAAAATCTGCCAATGGGACCCTTGACAAAACTTTTTAAGTCTTTAATTGGCATTAAGTATGTTCGCGACAAATGGACGAATATTTTTTTTTATACTTTCTAAGCAAGTGCTTGACTACGATGCTACCTGATGTTAAGTGGAAATGCAGTCCTGGAGGTAAGGCGCACTAGCTTAGTAAATGCCTATTCACTCTACTCTTGAAAATACCCACATTGTAATCGGAAGGAAAGACGAGAACTGACGAATAACTCAATATCACGCTAAGCGATTTCGATGATTCATTTTTATTGGAAAGATAGATGGATAAATAGAATAGAATAGAATAGAATATTTATTTATTAACACAGATTTGGCTACATTTAAAAACATTACACAAACCAAACGAACAGACATGTAACCATAGCAGCACATATTGTTGGTACACAGTGACCCCCCAAACTAAGCAAACGCTTGTATCTTGGGAGCCAGAGTTGCGCTGTGGAGTTAGCATTATTGCACAAAGTAAAAAAACTATTTTTTATAATTTAATTAATAAATTTATAAATATATATATATATATGTATATATATATAGATATATAGATATATATATATATATGTGTGTGTTTGGCCAATTATAGATATACAGGCGCGTGTGTGGGGTGTCTACCCGATGATCCTTTCGTTCTGCTCGAGGGAAATCCTTTATTGCATCAAATAAAATGTACAAAGGTGAACTTAATGCTAATTAGCATTTTCTTCCAGCTAACCTTTAGTGGTTAGGAGCAGGCTAAGGGTAGTGCCGCTAAAAATAGCGTTTTAAAGGATGTACTTCACCGGTACTTCGATGAGAGTTTGAGTTAGGTTCCGATCATTTCTATTTCGTAATTCCTACGATAATTCGTAAGGGCCTGGGATCTAACGTTTGATTCGATTTGAAGTCGGTTTTTGTTTTAAAATATACTTGTTTCTTAAAAATTAAATATAGTTTATATTTCTGATATACTGGCGACATTTACACGGCGATAGTAAATATTATAACTTGAATGGAAATGTAAAAACGGGAATGGAAAGTGGTGGTATAGGGGAATTAAAAAATATACGTGCTAAAGAAAGTAATGAAAAATATGCTTCAACATTTTCAGGTGCGAGATATGAATTTAAAAAAAAAAATCTTTGGCAACGAAAATTTTGAAAGCACTCGACCTAGATTCAGCATATAGTAATAAAGTGCTGGCGGCGTGTAGACTTTCTACATCGGAGCATGCTCGCAATTAGACCCAATGCCCATAGACTATAAAAACTGCTTAGTTTTTTTTTTAATTCAACAATACGGTGTCAAAAAAAACGATTAAAAAAAGGCAATCTATAATACAGCATATATTTTTTGACTACGCTATTAGCGAAAGAAGCATCATGTATTTTAACACATTTTAAGAAGCATCATGTATTTTAACACCAAACCGGGGAAGATTAATGAAACAAAAAAGTGTAAATTTAGAATCCATAAATGTTATTATTTCTGACAATTTAGTGACAATAGCTGACTTGGGCTGTTGATCGTTTTCTCGGAACTTAAGCAACGTATAGCTACAATAGCCAAATTTATAAAAACTTCTTCAATAGCGTAATGGTTTAGCATACGGTCTACGAAACGGCGAAGGTCCGAATTCACCATTCGACTAGTGACGTGAACCACCTAGCACGAGCTTAAGCTTAGTTGGAATGGTTAACAAGAACGGCCAGCCCTGTAGTTCTGGGCTCTCAAGAATAAGACTACGGTATCCCCTGCCTGTCGTATAAGGCGACTAAAAGGGGCCTCGGGTTCACTGGGCGACAAGGGTGGGGCCTTTGTCGTCCGCTAAGGTGGACCCGGGAAGAAGGCGACATCGGCTGGCCCGTGTAGCCTTGCACTATGAGGGCACAGGGAGGGAGAGGGGGTAAGGGGAGGGGCCCGGGACGTGCTCTCCTTGAGCACAGTGCAGAGAGGCTCCGGTGCGTTCCACTGGAGATCCCGGAGCCCTCGTCATGCACCGAGGAAAGGGCCACCGGGAAGGTTTTAGTGGGTAAAAACCCCACATAACCGCCGCCTTCCCCCCAGAAGGCGGGGTATCTTTTTGAAGATTTCCTCCCCGTTAACAAAAAAAAAAAAAGGTTAACAAGAACGGTAGTTAACTTTAATATACAGTGTTAGAAACACATAAAGTATAAAACATGCCAGCTTTATATCTAATTACTGGCCACAACAATAGTCGCATGCGAATAATTCAATTATAGAAGAAACGTGAACAAAACAAAAAAAACACTGTGACATGTTTGATGAGGAAATAAATAGCTTTTCAAGGTGAGCTAGAAGTGTCAGGGGAAATAAACAGAAACGCCACTTTATATTGGGTTGGCCGATTGTCACGTTTTTTTGAAACTACCCAAGGTAACTTTATACCATTTGATAAAACTCCACTAGCGATATTAAACACGTTGTATACACGGGAGCGTTGATGATCTAGTGGTTAGAAGGATGAGTTTTTAGTATTTTTAATTATGTCTCTAATATACATTGAAAACACCTAACACGAACATCATAATTATATACACTAAAACTTGAAAATATAACTTAATTATACATATAGAACTTCTTCTGTTGAGGCTTGAGCGGCCGCTGCGACTGCAGAAAAACCACAAGCGGCGCAAATACAGTAACGTCGATAGAGGTTTCATATTTGAGCCGCTTCGGGTAGAAACTTTGGGTCCGCGGGGTCTTAGTGCACACCACCTTTTTAATGTGATAGCTAAGAAGTTGGTCGACACATCTAGTGACCAGAGGGCTAGTTTATACCTTGCACAGAAGCTAAGCATTTCCATGCAACGTGGCAAAGCTACCTGCTGTTGACAACAGTTTGGGACAGTTATATTTTTTTGGAAAATACCTATTATATATATTTTTTTTTAATAAGAAAGCTAGCAATATTTCTTTTTTTTTTTTTTCAGAAATATTACTAACAATCTTGTTAACCATTCCAACTAAGCTTAAGCTTGTGCTAGGACATGGTTCACGTCAATAGTCGAATGGTGGATTCGAACCCAACGACCTTACGATTCGCAGGCCGTACCCTAAACCATTAGGCTATTGACGCTTCAAATAATAAATATTTCTTTTTTTAGTTAGTATTATGTAATGTTTTATATGTATAATTAAGTTATATATTCTAGTTTTAGTTTCTCAAATTAATTAAAGTGGGAATTTCTTTAGCGCCGCTATTTGTATCTTGTCATGATCTTGTACAGCCCTTTATATATTTAAATAATAAATAAACCATATTAACATGTATATACTTGTTATTTGGAGTTTAAAAGATGTTGAAAATTATAATTTATACATTTAGAAATATCAATTTTATATAAAATTACTATCGGCAGTCTCCATGACTGCTAATTTTGGCGACGTTTGTCAATCCCATTGTACCCTAAACTTAATAAATAAAAAGGTAAATAGAATTACATGAAGCAAGAAAGAGAAAATGTAGTAAAAAGCAGTTATTTTAATATTACAAACAGACACTCTAGTTTTATTTGTTTGTAGATAAAGATGTATAAGAATTTGAAAATCTGTGCTCAACGGACGTAATGATGAATCGTAATTTACGTAAGACAGTTATAAATTACATCATAGTTTGTCGAAGGTTGATTTTTATCTGATTCCATTTTCCTGTCGTCTGTTGAAATATTTTCCGCCTGTTTCACAAACTACTTCTATGATAAGGAAAAATTTGTTGTTTTAGAGTCTGTGCCCGACTTGTAGGTATTTAACCTGAGCTCTAAGAATCACAGTATAATAAATACCAGATGATTAGCTGGTTCAACATGACTTACTGGCCTTTTTAATCGACTTAAAAAACGATTTTCTAAATTCGTCTGTATTTTTATCTGATTCCATTTTCCTGTCGTCTGTTGAAAAATTTTCCGCCTGTTTCACAAACTACTTCTATTATAAGGAAAAATTTGTTGTTTTAGAGTCTGTGCCCGACTGGTAAGTATTTAACCTGAGCTCTAAGAATCACAGTATAATAAATAACAGATGATTAGCTGGTTCAACATGACTTACTGGCCTGTTTTTAATCGACTTAAAAAACGATTTTCTAAATTCGTCTGTATTTTTATCTGATTCCATTTTCCTGTCGTCTGTTGAAATATTTTCGGCCTGTTTCACAAACTACTTCTATTATAAAGAAAAAATTGTTGTTTTAGAGTCTGTGCCCGACTGGTAAGTATTTAACCTGAGCTCTAAGAATCACAGTATAATAAATAACAGATGATTAGCTGGTTCAACATGACTTACTGGCCTGTTTTTAATCGACTTAAAAAAACGATTTTCTAAGTTCGTCTGTATTTTTATTCCGATTTCGATAATGTATTTTTTTTTGTTGTTGAGAATATTTATTCACGTGTCTCTTAAAAACCTACATTGAATTCGGAAGGAAAAGATAGATGCAGGGAAAGATTTCCTATCCTTTGCTGTACGAATAATCTATATATATAAAAGAGAAAGTGTGTGGGTTTGTTCCGTATAGGCTCCAAAACGGCTCGACGGATGTCAATGAAACTTTCAGGGAATCTTCAGATTGAACTGGCGAGTCAATCCTGTTTAGTTGCGATTAGAGCACTGTTTTTATTGAACTGTTAAATGCAGTTTTTATTTACTATGATACTAATACTACAGGTATGATATTGTATTTACTGATATGTACATGGGTGTAGGTAATGATCTTTACTCGATCGAGAAGAGAATTTATTATTACTCTTTTATTACTTTCCTTACCAGCTAAAACTGGTAAGGAAAGTATTAATAAAAGAGCTGTAATACCAACAGCTCAGACAAATAGGGGTAATTGATCAAATGATATATTATTAGTTCGTATATTAATAATTGTTGAAATAAAATTAATTGCTCCTAAATGTAATGAAAAAATAGCTAAATCTACTGATCTTCCTCCATGGGCAATATTAGAACATAGGAGATATTAGATGGATAAACTGTTCATCCAGTTCGTGCCCCATTTTCTACAATTCTTCTTAAAAATAATAATATAATATATTCTGAGAGTTAAATTAAATATTTAATGACGTAAGTTTTTTATTTTAATAAAATAAAGCAAAATCTAGCCCGGCAAAGCTGGCTGCGTACGCTAGTGTAAGATAAACGATAGACAAAGCGCCTCGTTCGGGTCGAAAGGATGTCCACAAGAAAAGGACGGAAACCAATTAAAGTTAATTACAGCCTGTATGTGTATGTCCCACTATTGGACTTCTCATGTGGGCAGTATAAGGGCATAATCCGATTTGGCAAACTTCACATGTCTTAGAAAATTTTCTAACACACGCAGGTTTCCTCACGATATTTTCCTTAACGTCGAGCGTGTGGTAAATCAGTACTTAAAATTGCAACAGACAAATTCAATGATCGTGATCAGGTTGACTGCCAAGTCTCTAAGCTGCCACAGCTCTTTCTCTTCCTGTCCAATGGTGTAAGAAAATAAGGTATTCTTGACCACACTCTCTCGAAATTCTTTATCAAATATCAATTTATGTTTTAAGCAAAGACCTGTCACGAGTTCTGCCTCTGCATATCTCTGTTGTACTTCTTTTAAAATATCTAAGCATACATAATAGTCAAACAAGAAAACTTTTGTTACTCATTACGCATAATATTGTAAAGGATTTTTATGTAGAATAATTTTTTTGATGGCAACAAGAGAGATTTGCAAACAATATAATTGTTTGGTATGGAGCGTGGCATGAACAGACAGCGTTGCGTGCTGCGTTTTAGCAGGATTTTGCATAAAACAAATTTTCAGTTTTACTTCAGAGTATAAGTTGAAAGAAAAGGAAGGGACAAAGACCTACATCCATTAATGACAGTGTATGTAGAAAAGTCACATCTCCTTTAAACCGAGAAAGGTTACAGTACTCTATATAGTATTTTATTAAAATGAGAGCACGCAAACTTCGTAACGTTAAACAAGTACATTTACGAGTTAACCCGGGAAGAAGGCGACATTGGCTGGCCCGTGTCGCCTTCCGCTGCGAGGGCACAGGGGGGAGGGAGTAACCTCCCCCCTCGGGACGTGCTCTCCTTGAGTACAGTGCAGTGGGGCTCCGGTGCGTTCCACTGGAGATCCCGGAGCCCCTCGGCATGCACCGAGGAAAGGGCCACCGGGGAAGTTTTAGTGGGTAAGAACCCACATAACCCCCGCCTTCTGGGGGTTATGTGGGGTTAGCTATCTTTGTGAAGATTTCCTCCCCGTCAACAAAACAAAAAACGTATATTTACGAGTTAAAACAAAACACCGACCGCAAATGAAGTCAGTGACAGATTAAAAACATTGTACGCTACTACGCACGTCCACTCTCTTTTATTTCCCTGTTAGATGTTAGGAGCGTTGCTGGAGTTTCTTCGGCCACTTCTTCTCTCAGCTCCAACGCTTCTTGCACTTAAATTGAATATCTCGTTACAGCGTCTATATATATTCGTCCAACAGTAGTTCGTCGCACTGTTGGGCGCAAAGAATATATAATTTCTGAGACATGTAGGTTACCTCACGATGTTTTCCTTCATCACCGAGCGCGTGGTAAATCAGTACATAAAATTGCAACAACAAATTCAATGATGCCTATACCGGGGATCGAAATCAGGTTGACTGCAGAGCCTCTAAGCTGCCACAGCTCTTTCTCTTACTGTCCAATGGTGTCAGAAAATAAGGTATTCTTGACCACACTCTCCAAAATTCTTTATTATAAATCAATTTATGTTTTAAGCAAAAACCTGTCGCGAGTTCTGCCTCTGTATATCTCTGTTGTACTTCTTTTAAAATATCTAAGCATACAACAAGAAAACTTTTGTTATTCATTACGCATAATATTGTAAAGGATTTTTATGTGGAATAATTTTTTTGATGGCAACAAGAGAGATTTGCAAACAATATAATTGTTTGGTATGGAGCGTGGCATGAACAGACAGCGTTGCGTGCTGCGTTTTAGCAGGATTTTACATAAAACAAATTTTCAGTTTTACTTCAGAGTATAAGTTGAAAGAAAAGGAAGGGACAAAGACGTACATCCATTAATGACAGAGTATGTAGAAAAGTCACATCTCCTTTAAACTGAGAAAGGTTACAATTCTCTATTTAGTATTTTATTAAAATGAGAGCACGCAAACTTCGTAACGTTAAACAAGTATATTTACAAAACACCGACTGCAAATGAAATCAGTGACAGATTAAAAACATTGTACGCTACTACGCACGTCCATTCTCTTTTATTTCCAAATTATATCATAGTTGTACACTGAAGTTCTGGTGTCTTTAATTTACTTTTTACACAATCATGCTCATTGTCATTACAGAGTTCTTATTCAGTCTTGGATCCCCCTAAACCTTCCAATGTCTGAATAAATAAGCAGTATTCCACATGATTTTTAGGAATTTTGTTCTGTATAACTTAATATATCATCGAACCCATGCCTTGTTGTCAAATCTCAGACTTGATTCATAAATAACGGCGCCATTATTAAAAAAATAAAATACAGAGGAAAACCTCTTCCTTTTTTGAAGTCGGTTAAACCAGTGTATGTATTTTCCTCCGATTACAATGTGGGAGTTTTCAAAAGTAGAGTGTATAGGGCATTTACTAGGCTAGTGGACCTTACCATCCAGGACTGCATTTCCAATTAACATCAAGTAGGTTCTTGGTCAAGCACTTGGTAAGAAATTATAAAAAAAATGTCATCAAAATTCATATGGGACATAATACACTTAACATTTCCCAAAACGCATATAAACAGACACCTTACAATAGACACTTTCATAGGAGAAAAATACAAAGGAAATGTGCATACCAAAGAGTTTATAAATAAAAAAAGTTATTGTGTCTGGCCGCTTATATAACGTCTGAAAAAACAACTAAATAAATAACAAAACACACGAATCAGAGCGAGCGGCCGACCAGTCTGTTGGTTGGGCTTCACCTTGACGTTTCGCTAATCACGTCCACCTTGAATATTAACTAACAGATTGTTTAGCCGCGGCCGACACGTGAACACCTAGCTTGTATACCTATGTTATCTTCCTTCTCAAGGAAACACGATGGATGATCTATCGCTCAGAATACGGTCTTCTGATTAGCTCTGAACGTAGACGACTTGATATTTATAAATACATTTTGGAAAGATAGTAGTAAATTATTGGTCACCGATAAATAAAGGCATAGAAAGAAATCTGAAGTCCCCGTCTCCTGACCTGTATTTTAGTCAGTGAATTCTCATATTTTCAACCGACTTCAAAAAGGAAAAGGTTCTCAAATTTGTATGTATGTTTTTTTTTAATGTTTGTTATCTCATAACTTTTTTTTTGAACCGATTTAAATGATTCTTTTTTTGGAAAACTGGTGCTTCCAGTGTGATTAATTTACAATGGTCAATAATTTGTGTAATCGCTGAAAAATGTTAGATGTAGTTTTTCTTCACAAAGCCATCAATGGCGAAATAAAAAGTAGACTGGTACTCGAAAACATTCACATTAGAGTGCCATTCAAATATCCAAGGAGTCGTTGTTGTAGGATTTTTGATGTGCCTCATTCTAAAACCAACTCACTGTCACACTCGCCCTTGCCAAGGATTTCCGCTGCATATAACCTCTTTAACACTAAGTCCACGTCAGTTGACATTTTTTCTAATTCACGCAAGCTCTTTCGCACCTTAGTGTTAAAAATTGTGCAGTAATTTTAGCAAATTTAATTTATTTATTACTGATTTTTCTATTTCTTTATAATTTATTAAAATATTTTTGTAACTATTAATCATTAAATCGTTACGTTTCTTTATAGCGAATGTTGTGTACACCTGTAATTGGCATACACAACAGGACTTAGTTTGTAAACTTGATTATTACAACAATGTATGCTGTTGGTGTATGTTATTAAATAAATAAATAAATGGTCCAATTCGGACAATGGCATCCATGCCACATATGCACGTATAACTTAATATCACGCCAACAGATTTCGATATTTTTTTATTGGAAAAGATGTACTTCAACCGTAGTTTGATAAGATGAGATAAGATAAGATTTATTTATTTGCTGAAGACATGGTATTATTTGATGTTATACATATGATTACAGACAGGCCGACATGTTTTGGTTATTATAATTAAGCATGAAAATTAAAATTTATTATAATTTTAAATATAAAGTGAATAACTTGTGAAATATATGTCAATACTACTAACTATGGGAACAGATGAGAGTTTGGTTAGGTTCTGATTAATTCTCTTTCCTATTATTCCTACAGTAATTCGGAAATACACAGAGGTCGTCCTTTTTATTATTTTTTTGTTCACGCGGGGGATTCTTTTTATAGAAAGATATATATGAAATTATTATTTGCGGTGTCTTGCGATTAGAATGACCTACAGTGCAGCGATTTGGACTCTGACCGTTGGGCTGGTCCACAAGATGAAAGTCGCACAATGAGCGATGGAAAGAGCTATGCTCGGAATTTCTCTAAGGTATAAAATCCGAAACTAAGAAGTTCGACGGAGAATAAAGGACGACATAGCTCTTAAAGTCAGCAAGTTGAAGTGGCAGTGTGCCGGCCACATCTGCCGAGTCAGTGATGGGAGATGGGAGAAGGAAGTCTTGGAATGGAGGCCGCGCATGGGTCGGAGAAGAATAGGGCGCCGACGATCTTATAAGGATAGCCGGAAGTGGCTGGATGCAGATATCGGAGGATCGTGTGTGGTGGAAGGCATTGGGGAAGGCCTATTTCAAGCAGTAGATAGACACAGGCTGATGATGATGATGGTAATGATTTATAATTTAAATTCTTTTTTTTTTATAATTTCTAAGCAAGTGCTTGACTACGATCCCACCTGATGTTAAGTGGAAATGCAGTCCTGGATGGTAAGGCGCACTAGCTTAGTAAATGCCTATTCACTCTACTCTTGAAAATACCCACATTATAATCGGAAGGAAAGACAGACGCGGGCAAACTATTCCAGTCCTTTGCTGTACGAAGAATGAAAGACGAAGCAAATTGCTTCGTTCGGGTTTGAGGGATGTTCACAACGAAAGGATGAAATCCCGCAGTGCGTCTAGAAGTCCGATGGTGGAAAGGGGATGAGGAATTAGATCATGTAGTTCCTGAGCACACTCTCCAAAATGCAATCTGTAGTAAAACCGAAAGGCTTACGCCTGTGCTCAAGACTGAGCAGATTGGTTTCAGCTGCGTCACCAATTCGGAACTGATCAAGTATTTTCGTTTTTTTTTGAAAGCACTGGCGTAATATTTAGTCAGCTATTGAAAATATTGCCAGTATTTTTAACAGAACAACAGAATTCTGAATACATTCTGTAGAACTATAGAGAATGACTGCCAATTTTTTTTTGGAAACCCGTGTACATACAAAAGAGGCTTTTATGTAAAAATCGTCAAAACGAAAATATTAAAATTTGCGATTTCTATAACGTCGCCACGCTTAAATATTACGTGTATTCATGTTCCCTTAGGAAAATCTATTTCTGAACGATATTTGTATTAGATAGATATGACTTGACCGGTTATAATTTCAAATCTATCTCGTCTGTTTGTTGGAATGGTAAATAAAACACACACACAATTACACAAAGGTAATAAATGATTAATCAGCAGGATATGGTAAATTATAGTATCTATTCTAGGTATTCAATGTGAGTCGGCGCAACAAATATGGACTTTGTTAATTGATTCGGTATTACAATATCAAATGGAAATTCTGACATTTTGCAAGTAAAAAATTACGTTCTTTGTAGAAAAAAATGCACTAATGTTTTATCCGGTGCCATTATTCATTTCATAAAAGGGAAAACAATTTTTTAAATCTATTTACATAGAGGTAAAATAGATTTTGTTTTAATTGACTGTACGATTTTAATTTATTATTTGAAGTGAAAAATTCTTTAGCCGTTTGTGTGCTTTTTGGTAGGCGTAAATGTTATGGATCACGTCACCGACATGACATTAGCATTTTTACATTTTGTCATGATCTTGGGCTCTACCCTTAATATATTTGAATAATAAATAAACTATATCGACACTGGAAAACAAAAATATAGTAACCCACAAAAATGAAATTGTTCACCAGAGACGAGAAACATTTCAACTTTAAAAAAAAAAGTATAACTTTCGTGATTGTGAACCTAGAGCTGTAGTTTTAGGGCATATTATTTATTGCTGAATAAGTATTGTACCACGTCATTAACCTAGAGTTTAGACCTAAAAGAAAATCGTTTTACCATACAAAAAATAAAAGAGAAGCGTCAATCTTGAAAATCCTATTTTCGCTATTTATCATCTAGTTGTTTCAAGTCATATATCATTCGACGCGTCTTTTTTTTCTAATTTCAACGACGTAAAAAATTGAAAATGGCATAGTATTATTAGACCATCCCCCGTACAGCCCCGACCTGAGCTCTAATGATTTCTATACTTTCTCTAAAATTAAGAATAAATCGCGTGGTCAGAGATTTTCATCACCTGAAGAAGCTGTAGACGCCTACAAAATGCCCATTTTGGAGACCGAAACTTCTTGGATGGTTGCTTCAATGATTGGTTCCATCGTTTGAAATGTGTCAAATTTCGCGGAGATTACTTCGAAAAGCAATAAATACATTTTTAAATAGTAATGTTGTACCACTTCCTTGATTCCCGAAATTTTCAGTGCCGCCCTCGTATTTGTCACTTTACGTTTTTGCTTTCCAGCGTCGATATAAACATGCATATAAATGTTGTTCAGAGTGTCATTTTAATTTAAAACAATATGAAATTTCAAATTTAAAAAAAATTCTAAGTTATTTCTTCTATCGGCTGTCTCCATGACAGCCAATTATTTTACTACTATCGTTCGATTCTATCAATCCTATCGTATCTTAAAATTATTAAACAAAAAGGATTCACATGAAGCAAGTTTTCCCTTCTATGACTGCCATTTTTTTATTTAGTATTTTCAGTCGGGTAGAACGTTCTCTGTCAGTGTTGTCATGTAATTTTTTAGAACTATATCTCTCATTTTTTTACTGTATAAGAGTTGACGAAAGACAGCCTAAAGGACGGGGAGATTATTTGGCAATAAGCTTGCCAGAGACAGGATGAAACTTCATAACTTGAATCATTACTTATGTTGCTTGTATTTTGTTTTATTTTTAACGGGTATCAAAATTCTCAATTTATCTGTAATAATTTTTAATGTTTGTGGACTTAAAGCGCATTGTCTTTTTTGTTTCACAGGTTTTACCCTGGATTCGGCGGATATACTAAGGAACTGTTAAAAATCGTATTGGCAATTTTTTGTTGATCGATATATTAGTAGATTTTACACAATTCAAGACTAGGGACCTTTACAACAACGACCAAAGTTATACAGACTATTTATTGCATATTTCAAACATTAAAATAGGTGGTAGAAGAGAGATCGCCGGAATTCATAATATAACTTCAATACGGAAATAACGGTGTAATAGCGTTTAATTGGTCACTGATTTGATTACAGTTTGTTAAAAAATATAGACATAGACATATTCTATTTTGGCACAAAATATGAAACACTAAAAAAGACAGAAAAAAAATACAGTTAAAGAAATAAAAAACGGTCAAATAGAACATAAGACATGATGCCAATATTGGACACCGTCTCAGCATATGCCGTTGCAAGGATGCGACAGCGCTGATTTTCAGCGGTGCCCACGACTACCCAAAGTCTTATAACCAATGTTTTTCGTCCATTACCATAGTCCAAGCCATTGACAACGCATGCGTTCATCAGCTCCCATTACATTTTTGTGACGAATCTACACAGATTAGGTTCTTCGACTGTTTAAATGTATTTAGAGTTGGCATAGCTCTTAGGTTGCTTGGCCTGGACGTCTAACATCTGCTCCCATTATTGTAAGGTATTTTTTAAAAAAAAACGGCAACACAATTCACCGCTCGCCAAATGGTGGGGTCTACACATTCTAATTCTAAGCGCGCGGCCTCGCCCAATGACGGCCGAGGACGAGCCAACATGGCCGCCGTGGGAACCGGTTAATGGGCCGTTTGAATTTAGAATAGAATTTTTATTAATGCGTTTTGTTACAGAACAATGGGTTTTTTTCGAATTCCTTGTGTGTTGGGATCGGAGAGCTGTGTTACGTAGGTGTGGAGGGTGAATAGAAATTAGTGGGGTCAGCGGAGTTATGCAAACAAGTAGCAAGCAATGTCCCAATGTTGGGCAATGCCCTTAAAAGAGTGTAACTGATCAGTTACACGTCTTTAATTCTACAACTATATCTGTAAGAGATTTTCAACAGACAATTTAAAAAAAGGATTTCAATGTCTGTGTGTTTTTATGTTTGTTCATAACTACAGACTGGGTGAACCGATTCGGATGATTCTTTTTTATTTGAAGGCTGGTGCATCCTTTGTGATCCCATTTGTTCCAATCTCACAGTGGCATCCATTGGAAAACCACAAGTCTTAAATTTACACTAAATATATGCGTTACAAATGGACAAATAACTCTACGAGTAAATCACGCGAACATATTTCGATGATTAATTTTTTATTGGAAAAGATGTACTTCGTGGACAGTTTGTTGTTAGGTTTTATTTATTCTATTACGTAATATTCTTACGATAATGCAAAGAAGATTGTCGGATCTGAAGTCTGTTTTTGTTTTTAATCATAATATACTTGTTATACTCTGTCTACTCTTTTTAGTGGTAAAGCTACCGTTCGAGAGGGTACACAAGATCCTCTTGGGCGCCTTCAAATTGGTTACTCTCAAATAGAGGTTCAGACTTAGCGACCTAAGAGCTTTGGCACCTCTCAAGCTGAGTTAAGCAGTACATGCCAGTTCCAATTCCTAATCTGTAAAGAATCGTCACAAATTCTCATTATCACATTGTTACACAATTTTTTCTTAACGAGTGTTAGCTGGCAACACATGACACCCAGCGATTGTTATGCATAATAAGTACTTCCAATGATATCTTAGTGATTTACCTGAACCTTATTGTAACTTTAATTCATAATTAATAATTTAGTTGATCGTCACATGAACTTGGCATTGTAAACAATAGTTTAACTGTATTAGTTCGACTTTTAATTAACTTTGAATAAAGATTGTAAGGACGCGCAGTTGTGACGGTATTCGTTATAAATAATTCTTTGTACAACGTTATGCTGTCTCAATAAAGCGAGGGTATTAGTTGTTGGACTATTTTATTTCACAAGACCAACACATTTTATACACAATTCTAATTTCTAATGAGCAATAAATAGCCGTTGGACGAAACGAGTTCTCGAGTGGAGACCGCGGTGTGGGACGCCCTAAGACTAGGTGGAGCGACGAACTTCGCAGGACAGCTGCAAGAAGCTTGATGAGAGTGGCCAAGGATTGTGCTCAGTGGCATGCATTTGGAGAGGCCCATGTCCAGCAGTGGACTGATACAAGCTGATGATGAAAAATAGTTAAATAGTCATGGAGCAAGGATTGGATCTATCGCACAAACTTGACACTTGAATTCAGATATTTTTTAAATGATACTCATCACCCCATGATTGCGGAAATATATTTTATGGTTGAAAGGATTTGATTTCAATTAAGGTTCTGTATAATTTTTTTCGTGTAAGTCTTAGGGTTTTGGAGATTTACCAGAGAATTTTATAATGGTTTGGAAGGAAGCTTATCGATTGCAATATTGGCAAGTTTATGACAATCCAAGACTTGGTAAATAATCTATAACGAACACAAATGTGACAGGATAAAATTGTTAAAAGGAATAAGTTAATAATAGAGGAAAAACGGTCGTCAAAAATATTACACTGGAACTAAACTAAGCTATTAAAATAGCTTGTGTTAAGAGACCGTATCCTAAGCCATTAAGCTATTGATAAAGCAAATAATTAACATTCTTTTAAAATTTCTTTGACAACATTTAAAATATGAGAAGAAGCGGGAAACAATTGTATCTGTCACGTATAAAATTCTTAATAAATTAAGTTTCAAATATATTTAAATTTGAATTACTGCTACTTTTTTGTAAAAATATATATTAATTATACAGATTATAAAATCTCACTGTAAAGTTTTTATAGTCTGTACGATTGGACGATTAGTAATGCGTCGGTATAATTTATTTTCAAAGCAACTGGCAGCTTCTATCGGCCGATTAAAAATAGTTAAAAAAATATATATTGCCAACTTTACGACTAGATATCTCCAACTAACCATGAAATCGCCTCATGTTCTGTTCCCAGCCATTTCACACACGAAAAAAATATACAACAATGCTTTCAAATCCACAAAGCAGTCAGTTTTCATTTACCACATTTCCGCAGTTTAAACACCAAAAAGAACGATTTGTGAATTTAAAACAAACGTTAAAAAAAAAACAAAAAAACGTGAATAGAACCTTTTTGGTCGATGTTTATTTTCTAATTCACAATTTTTTTTAAACTTATCTAAGACTAATTTAAACACCACAAATGTAAAATTCAGATCAGAGAAATATCTAAGTGCATCTCAAGTATTATTATGAAATTAACAAATTGTAAAATAAATCAAAAATATTTGTGAATAAATACTTCTCATAAAAAAAACACTGCAAATAAATTATGATAAATTTAAAAATAAATTAACACACTATTTTTTTTGTGAAGAAGAATATTTTAAAATTGGAACGATTCCCGCGCCACGCGAAACGAATTACCGGTAGTAAATAACAAACGTCAACATTCCGTTCGCCGAAAATGACGTTTGAAACGTCAAAAGCGCGCGGTCTTTTTTTACGAACGGCAATGATTAGTAAAGGCGTTCGTACACTGAGGCTATTTGGCGGCACGTGTTACCGAGGGGTGGGCCTTGCACGTGAATTTTCCGAGGTTTCCACCCTCTGCGGACCGCCCCTATAGGCTTTTCTGTCCGGCCTATGCTGTTAAACCGATCGCCTATGAGAATGAGTGGAGTCGATTTTTTTATTTTTCTGTTCAGATATTTTAAAATATAATGAGAGCTTTGATTTTGATTGTTTTAAAGCATGTGCTTTGTTTTAAAATGTATTAATTGAGAATTAAAAAATAATACCTTGAAAATACTTCAATAAAAGTATATTTACGAAAAACAAAAACCGACTTCAGATCGAATCAAACTTTACACGCAATTACGTGCGGACACCCTTTTTGTATTTCCGAATTATCGTAAATTACGAAATAGAATTAATCAGAACCTAACCAAAGACTAGTGAAACTACCAAACCTTTCCAATAAAAAGTAAATTATCGAATGTTATGAGTAACAAACACATAAAAACAACACATACAGACGAATTGAGAACTTCTCCTTTTTCGAAATCGGTTGAAAATCATTCTCATTGAGTCAAAATGTATGAAAGCGCATCAATTTAACGTCGAACGAATTAATTTCACGGGCTATGAGTTTCCTCTCAGCAATTACACGTTGCCCTGTATTTTCGTCCGATAAAGCGGTAAATTAACGGTTGTTAAGAACCCATAAAGAGTACTAGCAAGTAACCTTAACTCACTTCCTATCCATTGTAAACGCGTGGTGCGGGTTTTATTCAGCCAAGAGAAAAAGGATAGTTTAATATCTGACGTTCCAAACACTACATCGATCAAAAAAATCAATCAAAAATGACATTAAATACGTTTATAAATAAAGTATACATTTCTTATAAAACACATTCTGTCCTTACTATCAAATTAAGACAGACACATAGCAAGAACATTTTGTAAAATGTTTCCAACCATTTTTATATTAGCACTTTGTTCTAAGTTTCTGAACAGTACTGTTAAAACGTTTAAGTCACTAGAATTAGTCACTTAAGTGTTTCAAGTGATAATTGTATAAAGTTACGAACCCTCTAACACAAACGAATGAAAGAGACAGTTTGTGTGAATTGTAAGTTAACATAATTAGTTTGAGTGTGAAATAAAAAAAAAAATTGTAAATAGAATTAAAACAAAGTCCACTCCACTCGCTCCACTGTCCAACGACTGCCTACTTTTCATGCTCTACGCCTACACGCTCAGTATTTCAGTAACAAACGCCAACATTAAAGCAAAAATCAACCTTAAAACCCAACAAGAGAGCTGGGAGTCATTTAAAAAGAGCCGCCACGCACCCCATCTCTTTCCCGCGTATTAATCAAAATAGGAGTTTTCTACTTTGACGTGGAATCGTAGCAAATGGATAAGGTATTGTTTCGTAAATTGAAAGTATGGTTTGTCGGGCGTCCAGCCCGTGTTGAGCTCTCCCGTTTCCAACGTCGAGGTAATTCCGCTCGGCACATACAAGATCGGATGGCTCTTCGAAGTTGGACGCTTCAAAGCTTGGTTTAGACAAGGCATATAATTGCTATTGTAAGCTAAAGGGTTTACTATAAACTGCAATTATAGAAGACAATGATTAGAAATGTTTATATGGACGCATCGCGTATGTTCATTGCCTCTACGAAGCGTCGACCGTCACCCACGACAATATTTTATCACAGATTAAACAACGTCGGATATTAAAAATGAGCCCTTCTTTATTAATTGCCACAGAGTAAAATACATAACAGACGTAACAGGATATCATAATATAAAAATAATTTATTATTTCTAAGTTTATAATAATGCAGACGTTTATTAATTTTATATAAAATATTAAATACAATTTTAATAATATCATAGTTTCTTAGGTTTTGGTGTACTATAAAGTTATAAGGAAAATATATCTCTTGGTAAATTAATACTTTTTACTGGCAATACCATTTGCTTTATAATGACAGTCAATACGGATACTACCTACACCCGTGTACATATCAGTAAATACAATATTATTATTTACGGATTTATTATACTTCAATATGGTTCATAAATATCATCATAGTAAATAAAAGCTGTATTTGACAGTTACAGTTACAGACAAGGGGTGCTCCGATTGTCAACAAACTTACAGGATTACTCGTCGGGTCAATCTGAAGATTCCCTGATAGTTTCATTGGAATCGGTAAAGCCGTTTCGTAGCCTATATGGAACACAGCCACACACTTTCACTTTTATGTATATAGATTAAAACGCCATAAAATCAGTAAAGTATATTTACGAGTAAAAACGAAAACCGACTTCAAATCGAATCAAACGTTATTACACTCGGACGCCATAACATAATGTAACCAAACTTTCACAAAACTACTATTAAAGTGTATCCTTTCCAATAAGAAATGAATCATCGAAATCGTGTGTGATATTGAGTTGTACGTACATTTTTAGCACACATACTTGATGCAATTTAACACCTAAATGGTTTACCATTGTCATGGAAAAAACCAGATTAAAAATTAAAAAAAAACAATCATCAAAATCAGTCCCGTCAGCCGAAAGTTATAAGAAAGAGAACTGGATAATAATTAATACGTTTATGGACAGGATTATTGCACAGAAGGAAAAAGACGAAATCAAAGAACAGAGTGAGAGACAAGACACAGAATAAAAGAGGAACCTTTACTTAGGACAAAAAAACATTAATGGTAGGACGCAAGGTGGGAACATTAATGTGAAGGAGGAGGGTTTTTAGACCGTGAGACTCGGACACTCCTTGGCAGTACGGGCTGCCCGTCCATAAGGGATTTTACCTCCTCACGAAAAAAAAAGTCGAAAGTTATGATGTAAGAAGCATACACGCGAATTGAGAACCTTGAAAAGAAGTCGGTTGAAAATTAATAAAAAACCTCTCAAGTTTTTAACCCTAGCGTAGCGTAGTCAGCTTTCGCGGTTCCACTTTCACCAAGCTTATTAGGTCCCGTATGTGACAGATAGAGCCTATCACCATAAACCGGGAATACATTTGTAGTGTCTTCACAAATCCACAAAGCATCCATTCGCGACCGTCGGAGGTTGCGAATAATCCTCGCGCGTTACAGCTATTTTATGGGCAGGCGTCACACCTTAGATGTTAGGAGCCTTGCTAGAGTTTCTTCGGCCACTTCTTCTCCCAGTGCCAGCGCTTCCCGAAGTGGTACTCAAAGTTAGTTTACCTTCTAAACGTCCCTTAGATTATCCGTAAAATAGCAACTGACCGAGTCGTGGTTCGGCCCTCTCGGGCGCCCTTGGATCAGAATGCTTACGCCGTTACTTACCGTTCAAGCCGAGGTTACCCCTCACGGAGGGACCTTCGTGTCTAGTTACTAGCTAATAGAGATTCAGGCTTAGCGACCTAAGAGCTACGCCACTACTCAATCTGGTGAAGCAGTCAAGGCCAGCTTCTCTGGCCAATCTGTGTAGTTCTTCATAAAAAAAATTAAATGATGTATTGTGCTTAAAAAACCGAAAAAAACAGGATTTCAGATTTCATTTCAGACACATTTGAAGTGGAGACCGCTTAGCCACTAGGCTATTAATGCTATTTAAAAAATACTCTAAATAATTAACGTTGTTGCAGAACAAAAAAAAACCGCCACAAAGCAATTTGCAGTGTTGCCCGCGTCTAAACGCTCAGCTACAACAAAGTTGTCGCGGTTTCACATTGCACTGTTTATTTTTTCGTGCTGGCAATAATTCGTATATGATTGTTGTTTGTGTGGGAATCGTGACAACAATACGGTTACAATTTTACCGTTTTAAATCGATGTTGCTCTTCTTATAACGAAAAAGCCCGTAAGCAATTGGACGACGGATATTTTAGGCGATAATGTCATTTTAATGACAATACATCGCTTGTGAAATTGTGTCATATTTCATTATACACGTCTTACCGGGTGATGTCGAAAGAGCTCCGAATAAGCATATGTTATAATTGTAGGTTTTGTGGAATGAAATAGTCCAATAACTAGTACACTAGCTTTATTGAGACAGCGTAACGTTGGAAGGTCAAGGAATTATTTTAACGAATACCGTCACAACTGCACGTCCTCACAATCTTTATACAAAATTAATTAAAAGTCAGATTACGAACTAATAAAGTTAAACTATTGTTTACAATGCCAAGTTCATGTGACGATCAACTTAATTATTAATTATGAATTAAAGATACAATAAGATTCAGGTAAATCTCTAAGATATCATTGGAAGTAGTTATTATGCATAATAATCGCTGGGTGCCATGTGTTGCTAGCTAACACATATTTTAAACCGACTTGAAAAAAGGAGGAGGTAATCAATTCAATTGTTTTTTAGATTTCCAAGCTTTAGAGATATTGTTATCTTTCCTAATTAGAAATAGACATCATTTTTGGCATCAAAATATACAAACGCATTACGTACAAAATACACACATTAAAAAGAAAGGAAAATAAACAGAATACAATTAAGATTACCTAGGGCATATAATGCGCAATCCCAGATACCATTTTTTACAGCTTATATCTAGGGAAAGATACAAGGGAAAAGAAATTCCGGAAGGAGAAGAACATTTTGGCTTAAAAATCTACGCCAATGGTACAATAAGAGCACACGTTCTTTATTTCGTGCTGCTGTGTCGAGTCATGATGGTTGTCAACCTTCGATAGAAGATGGCACCAAAAGAAGAAGGAACAAACAAGTAGTTTATGATGGCAACATTGGACACCGTCTCAGTATATACTGTCGCATCATTGCTAGCGCTTAATTTCAGCGGTGCCAAGGTCTACCCGAAGTCCACAAGATTCTCGTTTATATAATTTCTTCCTTCTTTGGGAATGGTAATAATGATCTCGTCGGTTTTAAAGGAAGTTGGAAAGAGGCCATTTTATTATTGCATTGAAAATAATTCATTCATCGGTTACATAGTTATAAGTTTAACTTGCTTATTAATTTAGTGGCTAAACGGTTCATCTTAGACCCCTGATATACCAATGAGTTGGAGAAAAAGTTGCCAATATTTGACCCTGAGGTATCAAACCTCAAACAGCTATTAAGCTTGGAAAAGATTGATTGCTGTCTCTGTGTATCCCGCTCTAGAAATTTAAAAATATGTGGACTTGCTCTCTGCCCACCCTGCCGGAATGTACCAGATAATATCGTTCAATTTGTCCGCGTGTGTGTTATACGTATAGACTTCGAAGCGGCTTTTAGAATTTACCGTACTAAAGTATAACACAGGCGTGCCGACAATGTTTGGCCACGAATTAAAAAAAAGCTACGTCACTGGCCGCAACTTTGGAAAATGGCGGCATATTATGCGCGGGAAAAATGTGTGGCATTATCTCATTTTAAATACTGTAGGCGGCTATATTATCTGTGATCTCTTTGGTTTTTATTTTTTAATTCGTATAGATTGTTGTTAGTTAGTTAGTTAGATGTTCGTGTTAGCGAGTTAGATTATTGTCTGGAAATAATTTTGTTTTTAGAGTAAAACTTCATTACGCACGCTTGACTTGGGGAGAAAGCTATTGAATGCGTTACGAAAAGTGTGATCGTGGAAGGCGTCGAAGTTGAGAGAGAGAGAGATAAGGTTACAATCGTATATTTTGTAGGAGCAAGATGGTGCGAGCACACATTTTCCATCTTTCTTGTATTTAAAGATTTTGCGTATTTACGCTATGAACTATGAAAGGATTAACTAAAATATAACAGCATATATAGCAAATATAATAGCATATTTAACTGTCTAACCCGCTAGAAGAAAATAAATTTTATATTATATTTGATTTTATTATATATATTTAAATTTTATTTGATTTATAAGATAATAAAGTTTGATGTAACG
This sequence comes from Meandrusa payeni, assembly GCA_029286785.1. Lineage (NCBI taxonomy): Eukaryota > Metazoa > Arthropoda > Insecta > Lepidoptera > Papilionidae > Meandrusa > Meandrusa payeni. The sequence continues at coordinate 7,688,942 of JAGSMX010000023.1, forward strand.
GCTCAAAATTATCATCATATTATTAACCGACTTCAAAAAAGGCGGTTCTCAATTCGACTGTATTTTTTTATATTTATTATCTCATGAATCAAAATGGGGGTTATGTGGTAGAACGTTGAAAATTTAGGGATTGTATGTCCTATAAATAAAACATAATATTTTGGGGGTGGACCACCATTAGTTTACATCCTATTCTAAGACCTAAATATTTTGAGTGTATTCGGTAGGTCTGTGGCCGTTTCGGAGGAGTTTTGTTAGCAACACTGTGACACGAGATTTTATATATCGGAAGATATAATACTTATACTTAACTAACGAACAGAAGGAAGACCTATGTCTTGCCGCGGCCGTAATAATGTCTTACTCGTATATAATTAGAAACCCAACAAACTTAGGCCAATGTTTTAGTAGATTAAAAACGTCGCTGTAAAAAATTATTACAAAAAAAGGGTTTTATGTGAGGATCTTTATAATATTGTTACAAAAATAAAGTATATTTACGAGTAAAATAAAAATCGAATCAAACGTTTATCAACTATAATGTAATTTATCAAATTTTCATGGAGTCCACATTGTTGGAATTGGACCAAATCTGCATTACATAAAAAAAAAACGAGAATCGAAAACGTCTTCCTTTTTTGAAGTGCTAGCTATTACGCACAGACACACTCTTTGTATTTACGAATTTCTTTCTAATAAAAAATGAATCATCGAAATCGGTTGGCGTGATATTGAGTTATTCGTCCATTTGTAGTGCACATACTTGATGCAGATTTAACACTTTCTCGTATATGGTTTTCTCATAGATACCATTGTCGGAGTTGGGGAACGAGAAGCACTAGATTTCCAATAAAAAAAAATCCAAATCGGTTCAACCAGTCGACAGTTATGCGGTAACACATAAAAAAACATACACGCGAATTTAGTTGAAAATGAATAAAAAGCTCTCAAGTTTTTAACCCTAGCGTAACGGTTTTGCGTTTCCACTATTACCAAGCTTATTAAATCCTATATGTGACAGCACTTAAGATCTCCATACACCGGGCTTAAATTTTTAGTAAGTAAAGTATTTAAAAAACCGAAAAAACAGCATTTCAAATTTCATTACGGAAATCGAAGCCGTGACCGCTTAGCCACTAGGCTATTAATGCTATTTTAAAAATACTCTAAATAATTAACGTTATTGCAGTATATATACAGACGAATTGCGAACCTCCTCTTTTTTTGAAGTCGATTGTAAATCCAGGCATGTCAAGAAAATGCCCATGACATATACAGGGCCTGACCTCTGTGAATAATGGTTGAACAACTTATGCTTTGAGCATTTCGAATGGTATGCCACATGGCGTGATCAAATCGTCCAATAAGATGGTTATGGGAGTTAACAAAATACGTGGCATTTATTGTGGTAGCGTCTGATTACAATTGAAATAAATACCGACATTTGTATTTACTTGTCAATATTAAAAAAACGAGTTTACTTATTGACGATGTTGGTCTTCAGAGTTCACAGATCGCTGACCGTCATATGTTACTTCCTGTTTTTAATTTTCCATCTTAATAACAATAACACAGAGTGAACTTCAATGACCCGCCGCACGATAAGGGCCCAGTCGAAGTTCCGTACCTTCTTTGAGAGTTCCCGCTACGACGCCCTTCAACTTAGGCCAATAAGTCATCGTTTTGAACCGACTTTTGAACGACAAAGAAAAGTTGCTCAATTCATCTGTTTAATATTTATGCACTTATTAACCTAACCTAAATTTTATGTTAATTTCGAAATCATTTTTTTTTTTTGAAGATTTCTTCAAATAATTTTTTTCAAACACTTTTACCCACTAAAACGGGTGGCCCTTCTTCGGTGCATGGTGAGGGGCTCCGGGATCTCCAGTGGAAAGCACGTCCCGGGGGGGTGCCCTTGCAGTGCAAGTCGAAACGGGCCAGCCGGTATCGCCTTCCTGGGTCCACTTTGGTGGACGACAAAGGTGGGGCCCTTGTCGCCCAGTGAACCCGAGACTCCTTTTAGTCGCCTTCTACGACAGGCAGGGGATACTGTAGTCTAATTCTACGAACTACAGGGCTGAAAACTACCCTAATTGACCCGCTTCGGCGCAGACGAAGAGGAGCAAGCAGAAGGCAGTTCGCACGCCTTCTTTAGTGGGACCACTGGCGGAGAGTTAAGAAATTCTCGGCTTTTCACCCGTAGCTTTGTGAGCACAGCTACCACTCTACAGGCGCAGGATTTCAGGAGATGGTGAAATGCTAATTTTACATAATGCTACCCCATCTAGCTTCATAGTAGCGGAGGCCGGCTCACCGTACGACGTTTTTAACTTTACTTAAACGGTGGGTATACGTAAACGCATTTCCTCCCACGTTAAAAAAAAATTACTTAAGGTGCGATCAGTTACCGAAGGTGTCCAAAAACTAACCACGTAACTCATCAGATACTTCAATCTGGCTACTAGACATTCTAGAGTACTACTGACATAATTGCCACTTTGATAAGCGTCGGCACTGAGAGAAACGTGGCAGAAAATATTACGTTTATAACGTCAGTAGTGTTGGCGTGCAACGTGGCGGAATCGCGGGTAGCTTTGCTCTCCATAGCGAGGGTGTTGTGACGCACATCCGAGAGTCGTAGCGAGCGTAGTGGTGCAATGGAATTTACAGGGTCCATGACTGTTATACGCCATATTGAAGGTTTATCTACCATCTATTAAAGGCACTGGCATTTGGAGATAGTTACTAAATCATTTTATGTGTCAATAAGCTAATTGTTACGAGTAAGTTGACAGCGATTACTCTCTGTTGCCCCGGAAAGCAAAATAAAGGACGTAAAAGCTTATTTTTCAACCGACTTCTAAAAAAGGAGGAGGTATGTTTTTTATGTTTGTAACCTCATAACTTTCGACTGGGTGAACCGATTTTGAAGTTTCGTTTTTTATTGTAATTCAAGGGTATTTTGATGACAGTTTTGTTAGGTTCTGATTAATTTTAATTTGTGATATTCCTACGTTAATTCGTAAATACAAAGAGCTGCGCGTAATTCTGTTTAACTTTTGATTCTATTTAAAGTCGCTTTTGTTTTTCCTTGTAAATTTACTTGTATTGTTACTTTCGTTCTGTGTGCAATCAGCCACCATTTTGTGTTAAAACTATAATTAATGTACATATTGTGTGTTATTTCGTTAATCATTGAAATTCATAAAAGTGTATTTTGTATTAAATTTGCATTTTTGATAAATATATGTCTGTACATACCGTCGCCACGGCCCGGGCGTCCGCCCCGCCGGCTTCACCCCCGTCCACGCAGAAGTAACACTTGTCTGCCGGCTTCCAATCCGTAGGCTCCTCTGGCAGCTCCAACTTGGGCTGGGTGGCCGGCCTTTTGATGAGGCTCTCTAGTATTGTCTCCGGGCGGCTCGGCTTTAGCTCCCTGTCCTCGGTCCTGGCCTCGTCGGGCGCGTTGATCTCCTCGATGGTCTTTATCTTGAGACCTTGCGGGGGGTCGGTGGCAGGTGTGGTATCCTCGTCGCTGGACTGTTCCTCTTCGCTCCGTCTTGGTATTAACGCATCCTGGCATAGTTTCCATTTTCTTCGACCCATCAACTCCTCCGCCACCCGTTCTAGACCTGGAATAAGAGATGATGCAGTTAGTACACCACGCTTATAATTTTGGAAGTCGTTGCGGGAGGCCTATGTACGAAAGCTTGGATTTTTTCAGACTATGTGATATTTTTGTGCATAGGTTTAGGTTTAAGAAACTGTATTCACACATATGTATAGACGCATTTGCGGGATTTCATCCTTTTGGTGTGAACATCCCTCAAACCCGAGCGAAGCGATTTGCTTCGTCTTTCATTCTTCGTACAGCAAAGGACTGGAATAGTTTGCCCGCGTCTGTCTTTCCTTCCGATTACAATGTGGGTATTTTCAAGAGTAGAGTGAATAGGCATTTACTAAGCTAGTGCGCCTTACCATCCAGGACTGCATTTCCACTTAATAAACAGGTGGGATCGTAGTCAAGCACTTGCTTAGAAATTATAAAAAAAAAAATAATAAGACATTACAAGTCACTTAGATAAAGTTTTGTAGTGTTGGGTTTCTCTGTAAAGCGGCCTTCTGTGTAGCGCGGATTGGCGCATTTCACATGTTTTAAATTTTTTTATATGATATGTAGGTTTTCTCACGGTGTTTTCCTTCACCGCGCGTGGTACATCAGCACATAAAATTGCAACAAACAAATTGGGGAAACAGGGAAGTTTTCTATAAAACAGAAGTTATTCTGTGTTATCGTAATCTCATTTCCACTCTGGCGTTTTAAATTAGTACAACAACGACCGGATTTTATAGATCTAATAAAATTTTCCAAGCTTTCTACATGCAAAAATGTCGACGACCGTTGATTTGAATTATAGCTGTGTTTTCGTTCCGAGAGCATAATTATCGAATATTAATTGTTGATATTTATTGCCGCGCGATAAACTTTCTTGGAATGGGCCATTCCGAGTGCAAGTACAGGATGGTTTCCGTTTGTGTTCGTTTACCGCGTTTGGATGTGTGCTATGTATATGAGAACCGGGTTGTGTTTGTGTGAGTGGATAGTGCGGCCAAGGCTCGAATTACGATTTAAATGTATTTTTCTCTCGATATCGATATCGGGCGAATGATTAATTGCGCTCGTCGTCGATCGAGAGGTCGCTTTGAGATGTTGCACTCGTACGGAATGGAGTTAGAATGAGTTTGTGTTATGTTTTAATTGAGTATGAAAGAGGGACTCGATGGAGGGCCTAATTTACTGACATTTCTGTTATATTCATAACGTTTGCGTTTGATTTATTTTATGGATGATTCTCTGACATTGAAATGAAACCGTTTTATGGATTTTATCCCGATTTATTTATGAGGTACCTTTGTGCCAGCTTTTCTTGGTATTTCTTGGTAAATAATGGTGTTATTAAACTCACCAATAGATTTCAGGCAGAGGAATAATTTTTAGTTTAAGATGGTTATAGATAAAGAATTATTGTTTTTTTTTTTAATTACGATTTACATATATTGGCCAGTGAAGCGGGCCTGGACTGCTTCACCGGATTGACGGGTGGCATAGCTTTTAGGTCGTTTAGCCTGAACCTCTATCGCTAGTAACTCGACACCCGGTGAGGGTAACCTCGGTTTGGTTAGTATGTTACGTATTCCAATCCTAGGGCGCCCGAGATGGCCAAACCACGACTCGTTCGGTTGCTGTTTCATAGATAATCTAAAGGGAAACGTTGGCGCTGGGAGACGAAGTGTCCGAAGAAATTCCAGCAACGCTCCTTACATCTAAGGGGTGAGACCTGCCCATAAAATAGCGGTAACGCATGAAGATTATTCGCAACCTCCGACGGTCGCGAATAGACGCTTTATGGATTTGTAAAGATCTAGCCTGTGAGAATTATTGATTTGACTTTCATATTTGTACCGAAATATAGCCAATAGGATATTATAGATCAGACAATACCGGTTTATTTACTAATGTAATTACTACCGTATTCTCATTGACATGGAATGTTGCAGCGGTTTTAGAACTTGTTGTAACTTTACGAACAACTGTGACAGTGTGATGCACGTATGAAACGTAAGATTTTTTATTGTTATTCATTCTTCATTCTTGTTAACCATTCTGATTTAGCGTAAGCTTGTGCTGATGTTTGAGGAGACAGTTTAAGTGAAGACAATACTAGAATAATGGATTCGAACTTTTACTATACTATTCGTTGATCGTATTTTAAGCTATTGCTATAGACGCTTCTAGAAATACATAAACGAACGCACGATTAATGCTATTGATTTTCTATAATATTTTAGACAGGTTACTGCGGTAATCGCTACTTGGAAAGTGTTGACGTTTGCAGAATTGGCAGAAGAAAGAAATGATGCAACAAACATGGCTTTTTAAAAATTTTCAAATAAAAAGCTGCATAAAAATTAATACGCCTATAACAGTAAATTCAGAAGCCATTAACAGCACGTCACATGCCCACGTTCACAGCTATTAAAGATTATTATTAAGTTCGTAACTCCACAGATAATATGGGAGAAACGGGCACAAAAAAGGTTGAATATCCGACGGCAGGTGCAGAGAACTACAAAGAGTGGTACGAAAGGCATCAACCGTTAAGATTTGTGCGGCAATCATAAAATCGCATACATTAGCATACGACGCGCGGTAAAAACTCCGCCGACTATAAACAGGGATCGACAACCTTTTACTGATTGCATTCAATAAATTACCGCTATATTACAAATGGCGTATCGCTCAAATAATTAACGGCGTTAAGGAAACAATGTAGCATTCTGTGAAAAATGGATTCAAACGACTTCTATTTCATCGTTTTAATATTCCCATAATAACACAGTGGATGGATTTCTTTGTATGACGAACTACACAGATTGGCCAGAGAAGCTAGCCTTGACTGCTTCACCAGATTAGGACGGGTCATAGCTCTTAGGTCGCTTAGCCTAAACCTCAATCGCTAGTAACTCGACAAGAATCCCACGGTGAGGGTAACCTCGGTATGGACGGTTACAATGTTACGCGTAAGCATTCCGATCGTAGGGCGCCGATCAGTTGCTATTTCACAGATTTTCTAAGGGACATTAAAAGCTACAAAAGCTGGATGAACACTATTCTACTAATTATGGAAGTCATCCCCAAGCACAAACTTAGGCTAATTTGGTTAACAAGCCTAATTTAATTGAGTTATTTTAGCTTAAATCGATTTTATTGTATAAATATCAAATTAGATATGACAAAACAGAATTAGGTTAATTTTATAGCAAATTAGGACCCAAAAATATAGGTTCCAAATAAGTAATCAGCATTATAATATATATTTAAACCTTCTACGAAAAACGCTCCATCTTACAGTATAAGTGACATGTCAGTATCTTCTGTAGTTTTAGTGGCAGTCACAGAGACTGCCGGTAGAAGTGAAAACGTATAACTAACAATTTTAGTATTAAAATTTGAAATTTCATGAAGTTTAAATTAAAATGATCAAAATCAATGCAATTTTCACACGTATTGACACTCCGAGCAATAAATAACATATACACATGTTTATATGGTTTATTTATTATTCGATTTATTATTTTTTAATGACGAACTACACAGATTGACCAGAAAAGCTGGCCTTGACTGCTTTACCGGATTGAGAGGTGGCATAGCTCTTAGGTCGCTTAGCCTGAACCTCAATCGCTATTAACTCGACACAAGGGTATGCTTACGCGTAACATAGTAACCTTGGCTTGGACGGTTACTATGTTACGCGTAAGCATTCCGATCGTAGGGCGCCGATCAGTTGCTATTTCACAGGTATTCTAAGGGACATTAAAAAGCTACAAAAAGCTGGATGAACACTATTCTACTAATTATGGAAGTCATCCCCAAGCACAAACTTAGGCTAATTTGGTTAACAAGCCTAATTTAATTGAGTTATTTTACCTTAAATCGATTTTATTTGATAAATATCAAATTAGATATGAAAAAACAGACTTAGGTTAATTTAATAGCAAATTAGGACCCAAAAATATAGGTTCCAAATTAGTAATCAACAATATAATATATATTTAAACCTTCTCCGAAAAAGGCTCCATCTTACAGTATAAGTGACATGTCAGTACCTTCTGTAGTTTTAATGGCAGTCACAGAGACTGCCGGTAGAAGTGAAAACGTATAACTTACAATTTTAGTATTAAAATTTGAAGTTTCATGAAGTTTAAATTAAAATGATCAAAATCTATGCGATTTTCACACGTATTGACACTCCGAGCAATAAATAACATATACACATGTTTATATGGTTTATTTATTGTTCGATTTATTATTATTTTTTTAATGACGAACTACACAGATTGACCAGACAAGCTGGGCTTGACTGCTTTACCGGATTGAGAGGTGGCATAGCTCTTAGGTCGCTTAGCCTGAACCTCAATCGCTATTAACTCGACACAAGGGTATGCTTACGCGTAACATAGTAACCTTGGCTTGGACGGTTACTATGTTACGCGTAAGCATTCCGATCCGAGGGCGCCCGAGATGGCCGATCCACGACTCGGTCGGTAGCTATGTCACGGATAATTTAAGGGACATTCGAAAAGCTAACCTAACTTTTATTGGTCGAATATATTAACTGCGAGATAATGACAATAAATACAACATTATCATGTCGGTGACGTGAACCCATATGATTTTCCTCTGCCTAAAAAGTTCTCTTCCTAGTGTAAGATTTATGCATTTGGACCATCTTCTAATAAGTTTCTATTATTCTAAACTAAAAATTTAATTTGCTATCGCATATGTTACTCTCGATACTGATATGATTTATTAAAAAGTTGTATTTATTAAAAATAATTTACTGAATTAGGAACTGTGACGTTTGCCAAGTGGTGGGTGATGTACACCACATAATGGGGGAATGTGCCAAACATGAAGCGGAAAGAAAGTCATTAATACATAGTCTAAAACTGAGAGAGCAACATGTGGGTGCTTTCTTAATGCTGCTGTCTCAGAGGGAGCGAGGAAGCTGGTGGCTATGGCCATACAACATTGATGACTTCATGCGACCAATGTGTGTGTGCGTAGTTTAGGGTATGATGGGGCTGGCATGCCCAAAAGAGCAAAAGTCCCGAATAAATAAAGAAAAAAAATATTATTAAAAAACTGTACTGTACAGTAAAAAAAAGTACGCAGCTTATAGTCAATGCAGTAGTATAAATGTGTAATGCAGTAGACTAAATCTTATTGTGTAATTCCTTTTTTTTTTGTTAACGAGGAGGAAATCTTCAGAAAGATACCCCGCCTTCTGGGGGAAAGGCGGCGGTTATGTGGGGTTTTACCCACTAAAACCTCCCCGGTGGCCCTTCCTCGGTGCATGGTGAGGGGCTCCGGGATCTCCTGTGGAACGCACCGGAGTCCCTCTGCACTGCGCTTAAGGAGAGCACTTCGCGGGGAGGTTACTCCCTCACCCTGTGCCCTCGCAGTGCAAGGCGACACGGGGCATTTTTTTGAAGATGAGGTTTTAGTGGCAGTCACAGAGACTGCCGGTAGAAGTGAAAACGTATAACTAACAATTTTAGTATTAAAATTTGAAGTTTCATGAAGTTTAAATTAAAATGATCAAAATCTATGCGATTTTCACACGTATTGACACTCCGAGCAATAAATAACATATACACATGTTTATATGGTTTATTTATTGTTCGATTTATTATTATTTTTTTAATGACGAACTACACAGATTGACCAGACAAGCTGGGCTTGACTGCTTTACCGGATTGAGAGGTGGCATAGCTCTTAGGTCGCTTAGCCTGAACCTCTATCGCTAGTAACTCGACACAAGGGTATGCTTACGCGTAACATAGTAACCTTGGCTTGGACGGTTACTATGTTACGCGTAAGCATTCCGATCGTAGGGCGCCGATCAGTTGCTATTTCACAGGTATTCTAAGGGACATTAAAAAGCTACAAAAAGCTGGATGGATACTATTCTACTAATTATGAAAGTCATCCCCAAGCACAAACTTAGGCTAATTTGGTTAACAAGCCTAATTTAATTGAGTTATTTTACCTTAAATCGATTTTATTTGATAAATATCAAATTAGATATGGAAAAAACAGAATTAGGTTAATTTGATAGCAAATTAGGACCCAAAAATATAGGTTCCAAATTAGTAATCAACAATATAATATATATTTAAACCTTCTCCGAAAAACGCTCCATCTTACAGTATAAGTGACATGTCAGTACCTTCTGTAGTTTTAATGGCAGTCACAGAGACTGCCGGTAGAAGTATAACGTTTAACTTACAATTTTAGTATTAAAATTTGAAATTTCATGAAGTTTAAATTAAAATGATCAAAATCTATGCGATTTTCACACGTATTGACACTCCGAGCAATAAATAACATATACACATGTTTATATGGTTTATTTATTGTTCGATTTATTATTATTTTTTTAATGACGAACTACACAGATTGACTAGACAAGCTGGGCTTGACTGCTTTACCGGATTGAGAGGTGGCATAGCTCTTAGGTCGCTTAGCCTGAACCTCTATCGCTAGTAACTCGACACAAGGGTATGCTTACGCGTAACATAGTAACCTTGGCTTGGACGGTTACTATGTTACGCGTAAGCATTCCGATCGTAGGGCGCCGATCAGTTGCTATTTCACAGATTTTCTAAGGGACATTAAAAGCTACAAAAGCTGGATGAACACTATTCTACTAATTATGGAAGTCATCCCCAAGCACAAACTTAGCCTAATTTAATTGAGTTATTTTAGCTTAAATCGATTTTATTGTATAAATATCGAAACCGTTTGAAAAATCCCCATCCGTTGTTGGACTTGACTATTAAAGATAATTAACTTGGAAACAACTTGTCATATTCGAGTCACGTACCAACGTATTGTTGATTGACAACTTGAAGTGCATGAAAAAAAAGAGCTGACTCTTTTGCCAATTGCAGTTGTTAGTCCGAAGGCTTCTGCCACTTCGCCGGATGTAGTCCGTGGAGCGCTCAGCCGGAACATTTTTAAAGGTTGCTTGAGGCTAGCAATCCATAAGGCATCGTCGAATCCCTTGTTGTTTCTAACCAACTTCAAAAAAGGAGATTTGTGTTAGTTTTTCTTTGAAAGCTGGTGCTTCTAGTGCGGTCCAATTCATTCATGATCATGAAAATGGTATCAATGAGGAAACCATTTACTTAGTCTTAAATTTGCATCAAGTATGGGCGGCACAGATGGACGAAAAACTCAATATCACGCCAACCGATTTCGATGATTAATTTTTTATTGGAAAGGACTTCAAGAGTAGTTTAATGAAAGTTTGATAGGGTTTAGATGAAGTCTATTTCGTAAGATTCTTACGATACTTCGTAAATACGAAGAGGAAGTCCAAGTGTAATGTTTAACGCTTGATTCGATTTGAAGTCGGTTTGTTTTTGCTCGTAAAGATTTTTTTAAAAACTGTACTGTACAGTAAAAGAAAGTACGCAACTTATAGTCAATGCAGTAGTATAAATGTGTAATGCAGTAGACTAAATCTTATTGTGTAATTCTTTTTTTTTGTTAACGAGGAGGAAATCTTCAGAAAGATACCCCGCCTTCTGGGGGAAAGGCGGCGGTTATGTGGGGTTTTACCCACTAAAACCTCCCCGGTGGCCCTTCCTCGGTGCATGGCATTTCGGGATCTCCAGTGGAACGCACCGGAGTCCCTCTACACTGTGCTCAAGGAGAGCACTTCGCGGGGGGGGAGGTTACTCTCTCACCCCCTGTGCCCTCGCAGTGCAAGGCGACATGGGGCATTTTTTTTAAAGGTGAGGTTTTAGTGGGTAAAAACCCCACATAACCGCCGCCTTCCGGCGAAGGCAGGGTATCTTTCCGAAGATTTCCTCCCCGTTAACAAAAATAAAAAGGGCGTCCGTGTGTAATAACGTTTGATTCGATTTGAAGTCGGTTTTTGTTTTTACTTGTAAATAACGAAACCGTTTGAAAAAAATCCCCATCCGTTGTTGGACTTGACTATTAAATATAATTAACTTGGAAACAACTTGTCATATTCGAGTCACGTACCAACGTATTGTTGATTGACAACTTGAAGTGCATGAAAAAAAGAGCTGACTCTTTTGCCAATTGCAGTTATCAGTCCGAAGGCTTCTGCCACTTCGCCGGATGTAGTCCGTGGAGCGCTCAGTCGGAACATTTTTAAAGGTTGCTTGAGGCTAGTAATCCACAAGGCAACAGCGAATCCCTTGTTGTTTCTAACCAACTTCAAAAAAGGAGATTTGTGTTAGTTTTTCTTTGAAAGCTGGTGCTTCTAGTGCGGTCCAATTCATTTATGATCATGAAAATGGTATCAATGAAACCATTTACTTAGTCTTAAATTTGCATCAAGTATGGGCGGCACAGATGGACGAAAAACTCAATATCACGCCAATCGATTTCGATGATTATTTTATTATTGGAAAGGACTTCAAGAGTAGTTTAATGAAAGTTTGATAGGGTTTAGATGAAGTCTATTTCGTAAGATTATTACGATACTTCGTAAATACAAAGAGGAAGTCCAAGTGTAATAGTGTTTAACGCTTGATTCGATTTGAAGTCGGTTTTTGTTTTTACTTGTAAATATAATTGTTTTTTTGAAAGCTTGTGTTTCCCGTGTGGTCCCATTTTTCAGAAATTTGGTCCAATTCTGACAATGGGAACCATCAGGAAACTATAAAAGTCTTAAATTTGCATCAAGTATGGGCGGCACAGATGGACGAATAACTCAATATCACGCCAACCTATATCAATGTGATGTTCAAAGGTGGTTTTAACATAGTAACCGTCCAAGCCGAGGTTACCCCTCACCGGGGGGACCCTTGTGTCGAGTTACTAGCAATAGAGGTTCAGGCTAAGCGACCTAAGAGCTATGCCACCTCTCAATCCGGTGAAGCAGTCAAGGCCAGCTTCTCTGGCCAATCTGTGTAGTTCGTCATAAAAAATCAAAGGTGGTTTGATGAGGTTTGTTGATTTCTGATTAATTATATTTCGTATTATTCCTATTCCATGTGAAGTAAGAAATTAGTTATGTATCTGTTATTATTTTTAAATCGTCGAAGCCATTAAATTTACTAAACAGAAAAAAAAGACAAAACTATTTACTGTCCGTTCTGTTTACGTTACGTGTAATGCATTTCCCGCAACAATTTTCAAATATCTTAGAATTGGAAGTGCTGATCGTTAGCCAGGGTGGTACTGAAGCGAGACCCTCGCTAGTTAATATTGTAATTAATGTGATGGCGTTGAACTTCCATGGCATGGTGTAATAAAAAATACAATTACATGTCAGATCCGCTTCCAAGTAAATCGGACGCCACGCTCACAGCGTATGGACATGCCTCGTCCCGACGCGGAGACAATTTATAATTTAACCCACTTCAAAAAGAAGGTTATCAAGTCGTCTATATTTTCAACCGTGATAAAAAGGAGGAATCAATTTTTTTATGTTGGTTAACTCATAACTTTAGCCTGGGTTCACCGATTTTGATAATTCTCTTTTCATTTGAAAGATGGCACTTCCAATGTGGTTCTATTACGTGCAATGCTGACAATGGCATCTATGTGATAACTACATTGGTTTTAAATTTGCATGAAGTATGTGTACCCGGGAAGAAGGCGACATACATCAGCTGGCCCGTGTCGCCTTGCGCTGCGAAGGCACAGGGGGGGAGGGAGTAACCTCCCCCCCGGGACGTGCTCTCCTTGAGCACAGTGCAGAGGGGCTCCGGTGCGTTCCATGTGAGATCCCGGAGCCCCTCGTCATGCACCGAGGAAAGGGCCACCGGGGAGGTTTTAGTGGGTAAAAACCCCACATAACCGCCGCCTTCCCCCCAGAAGGCGGGGTATCTTTCTGATGATTTCCTCCATGTCAACAAAAAAAAAGGTTTTTTGTTTTTACTCGTAAATATACTTGTTAATGTTCGAACACGCATAGCGTCATCATTTATGAAGAGTTTCGAAATATCCCCCTTGATATCGGTGGCTTGTTGTTTCCAATATTTTAAATATTGTATTATATAATTGAAACTTTATACGTTTAATTATCATATTATTTATTTTATTTTTTGACTTATTAATATGTTTATTTATGAATTTTTCTCATTTATTATTTTATTGTATAAAATATATTTTAATCTCATAACAGTTTAATTTATGTATCATATTTATTATACTCTTATTGTCTGTATAAATTCCATATAAAAGTAGTATAGCGCGCGCACGTCTTTAGGTAGTCCCGGGCACTGCTGAAAATCAGCGCTGTCGCATCCTTGCGACAGCATATGCTGAGACGGTGTCAAATATTGGAATCACATCTTATGTCCTATTTGTCCATTTTTTCTTTGCCTGTATTTTTTTTGTCTTTTTGATGTGTTTCATATTATATCTATTAGTGATCTATAGTCTATGTCTATTTGTCTATGTATATATGTGTTTTTTATTATTATCTATTTTTTTTGTTCTAAAAAATAACAAAACACAATGGCACTGATGGTTAATAATAATATTCATATAACCCTAATACTCATTCAACGATATTCAGTTGTTATTTTCGCACGCGAAACGTTATATTGTCTGTAACGCAGGTTTTAGCAACTAAACAATGTACGCAAAATAGAAAAGTTAACAAAAAAAAATGTTTAAACTACGCACCCTGGCCATTGTTAAGTTGAAAATTAAAAAAGTTTCAAAAGAAAGAAGTAATTAACAGTTTTCAGTGGGTTTTTCATACGCGGCTAAAACTAACTCGTATGGTGTTTGCGGAGGAATTCAGGCACGAAATAAAAATAAAATGGCGCTATAAAAAAATTTAAACATTGCGAACATCGTCATGTCATCCTGGTACTGGTCAAGGAACATTAGGAATTAAAAGACGATCTCAGGATGTGAATCTCGGTTGAATTCCAAATTCCAACGACACCTTCTGATGGTTGGCGTTCCACGACTGTATGTTTCTCGCGCACCTTCAACGCACTATCAGGTAACAACTGTCACTGTTTTTTGGACGAACTACACAGTTGTCCAGAGAGGCTGGCTGTTACTGCTTCACCGGATTGAGAGGTGGCATAGCTCTTAGGTAGCTTAGCCTCGAACTTTCACCAGAGATGTTTCCGAACCTGCACTATTCGGGGACCTTCAAGAAACGAGTCTACTCCTATTTCAAACGCCGGCAACGCCCTTGCAGCTCCTCAGGTGTGTTGTGCGGTAATGGAAATCGTTAGCTGTGATGATTCCGAATAATTCCTCAGAACTCTCCCAGTGGTTAATGCGATAGAGATTGCAAAGAGTCCCGACATCTATTCGCAAATCTAGACGGTCATTCGATCGGTTTGATTGATTGTGATTGTCGAAATCGTATTTGGAAACCCACCTAAAGGGAACCTGAGTCGTCTCCTACGTCGTTTCCGCCATGAATTTTTTCATCGTTATTTACAATTACAACGAATGCGTTGACATTGACAAGATGGTTGGTTAAGTCACCAACCCACTTAGTTAAATGCATTCGACCCAAATACAATTATTAAATAAATTTATATCTTTGCTAATTATAAATAGCAACAAAACCTTCGTCTCTGTCTCGCCTATAACATATTTTATCCGTCCCATTCTCACGGCCATTCCTAATCGAATAAAATGCGTTAAAATCTATTAGAGTCGTAAACAAAATGGCCATTTTAACGAAATGGCGTGACAAACCAATGATAACGAACAAAGGACAGTGCGCCGGCGTGTCCTGACTACTGATTGGTTAAAACTGCGATTAGACTGGTCTATTTGAAGGTCGACGTGAGTCAGCCTGCATTTGTGTTTGCATGCGCGTGCGCCGGCCCCAATGACACGCTGAAGCGAAAGCGACTTCATTGCATTTCGTGCAATAACAACCTGATATCGTTGTCATTCTATATTCTAAGCAAATACTTGACCATGATCCCACCTGACGTTCAATGCATATGCTGTTTTGAATGGTTCTACTCAATCAAGACTAATGTCTAACTACTTTACTCTTGAAAACACATTGCAATCAGAGGGAAAGGTGAAAGATGGATGTAGGCAAACTATTCTAGTCCTTTGCTGTACTAATAATGAACGAAGAAGCACTTCGTTTTGGTTTGGGATCTTCATAACAAAAGTATGAAATCCAGCATTAGGTCTTGAAGTCCGATGATGGAACTTAGATCACGAAATTGCTGAGAACACTTTCTAAAAACGTATTATGTAAAATATTTAAAGGTTAGTACACATTACGCCTGTACTCAAGACTGAACAGATTGTTTTCAGCTGTGTCACCAATTAATCTCTTAGCCCGGCTTTTCAAAGCTACGAAAGGGCATTTAGCAACGCCTACATAGATGAACACAGTATTTTTTTTTGGACGAACTACACAGTTGGCCAGAGAGGCTGGCCTTTACTGATTCACCGGATTGAGAGGTGGCATAGCTCTTAGGTCTGAACCTCGTGAAACAGTAATCTCTACATGATCGGACTTGAGCTTCGTAGAGCGTTGTACATATCATCATCAGCCTATGTCTATCCACTGCTGGTAATAGGGCTTCCCCAATGCCTTTCGCCATGTACGATCCTCCGCTTTCCACATCCAGCCATTTTCGGCTATCCTTACAATGTCGTCGGTCCATCTAGAGGGAGGGCGCCCTACGCTTCTCCGACCCATGCGCGGCCTCCATTCACCGGCCGTCACTGATTAGGCAGATGTGGCCGGCCCACTGCCACTTCAACTTGCTGACTTTAAGAGCTATGTAGACTTCCGTTGTTCTCCGTCGAATTTCTTCGTTTCGGATTCTATCCCTTAGAGAAATGCCGAGCATAGCTCTTTCAATGGCTATTTGTGCGACCTTCAGTTTGTGGACCAGCCCAACGGTCAGAGTCCAAGTCTCTGCACCGTATAGAGGGAGGACGCACTGGTTGAAGACCTTAGTCTTCAGACATTGAAGTATTTGCGAAGTGTTACTAGTCCGATTTTTATTTGACAGTTGTACATATAGAAACACGTCATACGCCACAGCGGCCGCTTCCGTCGATAACTTGCAACCTCCATGTGATTCAACACGGAAACCAGCGATGTCCTTGTTTGGCACATCGCGAATATGCGAATAGAATTGTCGACATTATTCGCCGTTAATTATCATTATTAAATGTCCTTGTCGGAGCCGGCTTCCAGTGGCTGTGCGTTTTTTTCCTAAGTTTATGGCGGGACGTCATTCCGCGCGCGCTTAGGAAGTCATAACGACTATCCTTGGTGCGTTACGTAATTTACTGGCGTCTTCTCGACGTTTTAATATGCCTATTATTAATTCAAATTTACATTCTGCCATATTAAAATTTGATTCCAATATGATTATGATCGTGAATGCAGTCATAATTTTTTGAAGTATTTTTTTATTTATTTTTTTAATGACGAACTACACAGATTGGCCAGAGAAGCTGGCCTTGACTGCTTCACCGGATTGAGAGGTGGCATAGCTCTCAGGTCGCTTAGCCTGAACCTCTATTGCTAGTAACTCGACACAAGGGTCCCCCCGGTGAGGGGTAAAAATTTTTCTTCGATTCGACGTCGACGATTTGACATTTTTTTTTAAAAAGAAAGCTAGCAATATTTCTTTTTTTTTCAGAAATATTACTTCACAACAATCATGTTCAACAATCTTGTTAACCATTCCAATTAAGCTTAAGCTTGTGCTAGGACATGGTTCACGGCAATAGTCGAATGGTGGATTCGAACGCACGACCTTACGATTCACAGGCCATACCCTGAACCGTTAGGCTATTGACGCTTATTTTTTGTAGTATAACTTCTTTATCGGTATTTCATAATGATTAAATGGTAATTGATTTGATTGTAATAGATCGGTTTCATAAACTTCACTGGCAATTATGAGATTCGGGGCCTTGTAATGTTACTGAACGTTCATTCTGAAAGAACTGTAATGGCAAATTTGGATGCCGGTGTATTTCTGCGTCATCTTTTGTTTCTGTCGGAAACATTTTTATAAACTAAACACATTGGGGTTGCATTGGTGAGTAATGAGGTATAAATAAAAGCATAGGGTCAAAAAAGGGAACGAAGAGGTCTAATTTAGTGTATAATATATACAGAATAGTATACTTTAATAGTCTGAATGCGACGCTTCATCGATCTTCATTTGTTTTTTGTTTTAAAACAAAATATTGTGTACGGTAAACAACGGCATTTGGTAATAACTTTCGCGGGTACGTTACTGACGCAAAAAACATTAAAACTATCTTTAGAGCGGTATGTCGTGTCAAAATTTGAATTAAATCGCTGAAGAATATTTCGAGAAGCGTACACAAACTGACATCTTTATATATACATATAAATAAATGTTATGTTTGTCCAATAACTTACGTGAGTTAGAGACGGGGCACACAATTACAAGGATGCGCTCGAAGATTCAAACAAACAGACACGATTCCGAGGAACAGACATTTTCCGTTCAATGCGAACTCCTTGATTGATATTAACTGATCATAACTGGGTCGAGTGCACAATGCGTTATATTTAGTTAATACAACGAAATGTCTCATCATCTCACTGCAACAAGTGGGATGAAGTGAACTCTTTTCAGCCGACTTCAAAAAAGTAAAACTAATTCTCAATTCCTCTGTATTTTTAATGTTTTTTACCTCGTAACTTTCAATTGGCTAGTTCTATTTTGATGGTTGTTTTTTTATTTGATAGCTGATGCTACCAATTTGGTTCACTTCTGACAATGGCATGAGAAAGCTATATAAGTCATAAATTTGCATTAATTATTTGTGCGAAATATGGACGAATAACTCAAAATCACGCCAACCGATTTCGATGATTCATTTTTCATTGGAAAGGATGTGTTTCAAAGGTAGTTTGATAAGAGTTTGGTTAGGTTCTGATTATTATTTTTTTTAATCTTCCTATTCTATTTGTAGTTGGTTTTTGTATTTACATGTAAATTTACTTGGCCTATAAAAAAATAGAGGTATTACAGATTTATCATGTTGAGATGTGACCGAAATCTTAGCGCAAGGGTTTTATCTAGGTCATATAAATGAATTCCAGACGTGTCCATGAGATCTTAAGCAGGTGGTAGCTTCTTCTATGCTACAGCCATCATTTATATTGAAAATAAGGATCGAGACATCAAACACTGTTTCCGAGAATTGATTAACAATTATAAAAAGTTCCAAAATGTTTGTTAAATTAAACCGCGATAAACATTTATATAACAAACCAAGTTTATCCTATATTTACCTCGACTGGGACTCTAATCTTACGACCCGTGGCTTGGGAACCAGTCAAGTCAGATCTAGTTGGCTTTAAGGTAGTTTAAAATAAGTAAATTAAATAGAGATCGTCTTCCATTTTGGTGACTTCTGACACACTTTCGTTTCACTGTGTCCATGTAATTCGGTGTTTATAAAAAAAAAAGCTAGCAATATTTCTTTTTTTTTATATAAATATTATTAACAATCTTGTTAACCATTCCAACTAAGCTTAAGCTTGTGCTAGGAGATGGTTCACGTCAACAGTCGATTCAAACCCACGACCTTACGTTAGGCTATTGACGCTTATCGAGATTTTGCTCTGCATAATCTTCATGTGTGAAACATATATCGTATTTATCAATCAATCAGCCCGTACCTTCCCACTGCTGGGTATAGGCTTCCCTTTTTCACGCCATTCACTTCGATCCTATGCTGGCCGAAACCATTGCGGCCCGCTGCCTTGATGATGTCATCAAACCAGCCGGCTGGTGACTGCCCACGGCGTCGCTGTCTTGGCGATCATTCGGTTACTGCCCTGATCCATCAACCGTCTTCTCTCCTAGCCAAGTGTCCCGCCCATTGCCATTTTAGTCACATGATCCGCATACCCACGTCTTATATATCGTATATAACATACAACCTTTTTATTCCCGAAGGCGGTCAGAGGTGTGGCCAAACAGGATTCCGGGAACATGATACGGCTGTTAAATCTCAGGAGACAATGAGTGGACGGATGTGAGGCATCTCGTGTGACCTCTGCAATGTCGGTCATTGTGAATTGGAAAAAAAAAGAATATAACACAACCAAGTTTGAAATACCTTTGCTTACAGACGCATTTACCTATACTAGGGGTCTCCTTTACAAAATTCGACTATAACCCAGGAATTGGAGCATTGAAATCACACATAATTTACTATTTACATTTACTGTGGAAGCTTTACCTAAGCAAGGAATAGTTTGTCAATTGCTGTCCCTATCCATCTATAATTCTATATATATGTATTTATATATGTATCTATTTATTATTATATATAATTATTATGCTTATATGTTTAATTTATTTGTAAGTATGCATGTATTTATTATAGTTTTCTTTTATTTATTATTTTCTCATATAGCTTGCACCCGTTACTTTGTCTCTTCACAACCCCAAGGTAGACTGGCAGAGAATGCCTACTGGCCGAAGTCCGCCTATTTGTACCTTTATTTTTTGTATTGTGTGCAAATAAAGAATAAATAAATAAATAAATAAATAAATAAATAAATAATTCGTAACTTAGTTTAGTGAATCTGTCAGTCATTATGTATTATAGTTAACCGTTGCCAAGCGGTTGGTTAATATCTATGTGTATCTTATATATTTAAATGCGCATTCTTGTATCTATATATATAATCTGAATCTCGGAGACAGCTCTAACGATTTTCATGAAATTTTGCATGTGTCAGAATCGAAGTTATATATTTATTATATAGATATATTTTAGTAAAATAAGAGATCCGGTCGGGCAGTACATAATAATACACAATATATAAAACAACGTAGACAACCAGAGAGTACTTAGCTTATGTACAAAGGCGTTACCGACGAACAACACTAACAACACAACCCAGCAGTACAATTCTAAAGCCTCTGAACTGTACAACTGCTCTTATACTATTGTGAGGAGTCAACAACATGACTCCTCACAAATCCTTTACATATTTAATACCGTTTGGTTGTAATAGCACATACATTAACAACCAGTTGGTATTCTCCCAGCGCCAACGCTTCCCGAAGTGGCACTCAAAGTTAGTTTAGCTTTCGAATGTATCTTAGATTATCCGTGAAATAGCAACCGACCGAGTCGTGGTTCGGCCCTCTCGAGCATCCTCGGATCGGAATGCTTACGCGTAACATAGTAACCGTCCAAGCCGAGGTTACCCCTCACCGGGGGGACCCTTGTGTCGAGTTACTAGCAATAGAGGTTCAGGCTAAGCGACCTAAGAGCTATGCCACCTCTCAATCCGGTCAGTCAAGGCCAGCTTCTCTGGCCAATCTGTGTAGTTCGATATTTAAAAAAAAAAAAGGTACTATAACACACATGTACCATATGTGTCGAATAAACGAATCTGTTATCAATATATAGTAACTGGTAAATGCATTTGACATATAATCTAAACATTCTAAACGAATCATTCGATAGTCAAAAGAGCAACTACGAATATAATACAATTATCTAACACATATATGTTTCGGGAGGGCGATAGATCTATCTAAGTTATATAATAATATTAACCCTTCTAAAAATTAGAAGAGTTACTATTGTTATAAGGGTATACAAAGTATATTTCAGTACATGGCGTATTTTGTATTCATATTTTTTAAAAAAATTGAGTTCTCTTTTGAAAAAGATTGATTACAATTAGTTTCAAAATCCTTTTGTTGGCATTGTAATTCTCGTTAATTGAGATATTGGTAGATTTAAGACAATCTAAGACTAGATAACAGCAACGAGCGCGAATGTGGCAGATGACAGAGAGACGGCACCAGAACTTCGTAATACAACTATGATTCTTCGGAAATAAAAGATGGCGTCCGCGCGTAAAAGCGTTTGTTTGATCTAACGTTTGACTTTATTTGAAGTCGGATTTTGTCTTCAATCGTATACGTTATATTTTACGCCATTGTCACACGCCACAATCATCCATGAACATTATCGATGGTGTGATATCACGCTAATGTATCGGAATGGAAACCGCAACACATATATCAATTAACTTAAAACCATAAACAATAATTGTTTTATCCACATGACCATCTCTATGGAACACGCAACGACCATGCCATGGTCAGGTGATGGGGGCACCGTTACCAATTAAAAAAAAATACATTGTAATATAAAAAGTGTACTATTGTATCTTCCAGCAAAAAGAAAAACCGACTTTAAATTAAATCACACGTTAAATGCTATAAGACGTGAATGCCCTCTTTTTATTTACGCATTATCGTAGACATATTACAAAATAGAATTAATCACAAAGCCTATAACAACTTGTTGCAGGCTCAGTCCTGTAGTTCTGGGCTCTTAAGAATAAGACTACTGTATCCCCTGCCTGTCGTAGAAGGCGACTAAGACAAGGGTGGGGGCCTTTGTCGTCCGCTAAGGTGACCCGGGAAGAAGGCGACATCGGCTGGCCCGTGTAGCCTTGCACTGCGAGGGCGCAAGAGGGGTGGAGTATTCTCCCTCCCGGGACGTGCTCTGCTTGAGCACAGTGCAGCAGGAGCTCCGGTGCGTTCCACTGGAGATCCCGAAGCCCCTCGTCATGCAACAAGGAAAGGGCCACATAACCGCCGCCTTCTTATCTTTTTTGAAGATTTCCTCCCCGTTAACAAAAAAAAAAGCCTGCGGGCCTGTTCTGACGCAGCACGCGAGCACTCAAGGGGTAGGCTGAAAACCAGCACTGTGTGACATTATGTCACGCAGTACACGCTGAGTCTATTGCCTTTTGCCATTCCTTGTAAGACTTAATAATTTTTTTTTTATTCTTTGTTTTTTTTCTCTCACTTTACAAATTTATGTGTCTTATTATTCTATGTTATGATTTTTTTTTGCTAAGGATGGTAATAAATGAGCTTTATTATAGTTACTTTTTAGTTATATATTATTTAATCAGAACCTAACCAAACTATTACTAACTACTTGAAGTACATCCTTGCCAATAAAAAATGTATCATCAAAATCGGTTGACGTGATACTGAGTTATTCGACTTTGGATTTGTGTCGCAAATACTAAATAGACATTTAAGAATTCTATGGTTTTCTTACGGATTATATTATAAGAATTGGATGGGACCTAACGGGAAGCATTACCTTCAAATAAAAAATCGAAAGTTGTGATGTTGTGACAAACATAAAAAAACATACAGACGAATTGAGAACCTCCTCCTTTTTTGATGTCGGTTAAAGGTAAGTAAAAATAAAAAAAAACTGTTAGGGAAGGACGGACAAATAGGATATGATACCAATTTGAACACCGTCTCAGCATGTGCTGTCGCAAGGATGCAATAGCGCTTTTCAGCGGTGCCTAGGAAAATTAATTATGAAACCAATCTTCATGCCATTGTGGCGAAATCTTTATCTATATAAATTTAAGAGAAAGTATGTGGGTTCGATCCGTATAGGCTCCGAAACCGCTGAACCGATTTCAATGAAACTTCAAGGAATCTTCTGATTGACCTGAGTAATCCTGTAAAGTTTGGTGACGATCGGACCACTCCTCTTTTTGAACTGTTAAATACAGCTTTTATTTACTATGATAATGTATTTACTGATACATTACATGTACATGGGTGTAGGTAATGATCTTCAACCGCTCGAGAAGAGAATGAATACGGAGAGAAATGAACAATTTAATATATTGTGAGAGTTACATTAAATATTTAATGATGTAAGTTTATAGTTTAAATAAAATAAAGCAAAATCTAGCTTGGCGAAGCGGGCTGAGTACGCTAGTTTACTAATAATTTTTTTTTTTTTTATAAAGAAAGCTAGCAATATTTCTTTTTTTTTTTCAGAAATATTACTAACAATCTCGTTAACCATTCCAACTAAGCTTAAGCTTGTGCTAGGACATGGTTCACGGCAATAGTCCAATGGTGGATTCGAACCCACGACCTTACGATTCGCAGGCCGTACCCTAAACCATTAGGCTATTGACGCTTCTTCTTCGCTTTAATTGAATTGAATTGTATGATTATTTGGTATTCATTGAATATATCGGCATCTTCCAGATGTATTATGAACAGAACAGATTAACAGATTTTAAACAATATTAAAGTGTTAGTGGTATACGATTGGAAAACCATAGTAGCACCACTAAATTACGAGTAGCAAATTACTACATAATCAATTGTGGTGTCACTGAACGCTCACTTTGACACAGTTGGTTTATCTGACTCGGTGCGCACGAGCTTAGTCAATGCCTATTCACTCGACTTATAAAAAGACCCACATTGTAATCAGAGAGCAAAAACATCTATCATCCAATACGTACGTAACATATGAATTAAACGTGACCATCATGAAGAATCTGTGCTACCAAGCTTGGATGGAATATTCAGTCTCTGCCCGGTTCGTTTGAATAAAAACTTTTTTTTTATTTAAACACCGTGAAGGTAAACATGGGAAAAAAACTTAATTAAAACCAGCGTATAAACGGTTACGCGCCCCTGGAATTCGATGGCTCACATTTGAATAAGGAATTAGAATAAGATAGCAAAAAAAAATATGGGCATTAGAAAGAGCGGAACGATCGGTGTGCGAGAGAGACGCACGATAATTCCGGCACTCGATTGGCTGACCGCTTTTTATGCCTTAGTTCCCCTAATCTTCATTCCGTTCAACATCTGCTAGGTTAATGTTCATTCAAAACGGTATTTTAAATTTATGATGATAGAATCTAATTTGCAACGGCCGTGCTGCGTCTTCTATAATTTTTCTCCACTATCTTTTAGGTCGATGCACGTTAGTTGTTATTTTTCAATTTTTAATACATCTCCCGTAGAACGCGTTCTATTTAAGGTCAGCGTTTATTGGAAAAAGGGTTTTTAATTTATAATTAGGTTTTTTGCAATTAGTCTATTGGTTGGGAACTAATTACGAAGGGTAGGAGACTGTTTTTAACTCCACTTTAGAGTTTTGCGCTTTACAAATTGATTTATTTTCAAATATATCATCATTTACCCTAGCGATGTAAGCAGAATTCGCTTCTAACAGAGTTTATTATAACGTCATAGATCAAGCACAATTTTTAGTCAATGATTCCTCTTGTCTTTCATGCAATATAAAATAGATCGATCATAAACACGTTGGTAAAACTTGATTTTTTTGTCCAATTAAACTAAAGCTTATGCTAGGAGATGGTTCACGTCAATAGTCGAATGGTGGACCTACGTTTCGCAGACCGTACCCAAAACCATTGGGCCCAAAGCAAAGATATACAATATTATACATATATACCAACCCATTTGTGCCAGTATAGTTTATTGTTTCAATTGTTGATATTAGTTCTTATAATAATAATCTCATAATCAGATGATTAGATATGAACCAGCTACCTTATTTTTCGTAAACCGTTAACCAATTGGCTTTTGGAATCTTTTTTTTTTCAACCGAAAAAAGGCAGACGAATTGAGAACATCTCGTTCTCTGGTCTCCAATCCAACATATTTTATAGATATACTATTTATATACCTTGTATTGACTTACGGTTTTTTTTTATGTGTATTACCTGATGATGATTCTATCTTTATTTTAAAGCGTATGCTTCAAAAAATCCAAAATCAATAAGTATTCTTAGACACATTTTTAGGAGTTCCGATAGGAGTTGACTTATCACCAGAACCAAAGTTCCTATGCCAACGAAATTCATACAAGCCGCATATCGTATTAAAACCAAATCCTTTTAAACAAAAAAAAACGAAATTGGTTAATATATGTGGGCGCTATTAATGTACAAACAGACAGAAAAATACAGACAAATTGAGCCTCCTCTTTTAAAGTCGATTAAAGACAAACTATTACGTCTTCAACCTATTTTTTGTTGACGCGAGAGAAATCTTCAAGATACGTGGCTCTTCCTCGGTGTATGGTGCGCGTTTAGTCGCCTTTTTTATATGAAAAGTGGCAAACGAGCATACGGCTCACCTGATCTTAAGTGATCACCGTCGCCCATGAACATCCACAGCACCAGAGGAGCTGTAGGTGCGTGCCGACCTTTGAGATAGGAATAGGCTCGTTTCTTGAAGGTCCTAAATCGTAAACGTTCGGAAACACCGCTGGCAACAGTTGATTCCACAAGTTGGCAGTGCGTTGGCAGTGCCTACTACAACAGGCAGGGATACCGTAGTCTTATTCTACGAGCCCAGAACTAAAGGGCTGATGGCTGAGGGATGATGAGCGCTGACACGTCTTTAACTCAGTAACAGAAAGAACACGACAAAAACATGCAATTACGACATTATGACAATAAACACGTTACTCCCTCTATGACCAATAATACTGGAAAGCGCTCGAAACGTCGTAAAATTTACTAATTAAAAACAACTAAAGCGCAAAGAAATCCGTTTGTGAAATAAAAGAAATCATTGATTATTAAAAAAACATTAGACATTGACAAATTATTTATCGGCATAAAATATGAAACACATAACAAAATTAAAATAAAAAAAAAATACAGTTAAAGAAAAAAATGGACGAAATAGGACATAAGTTATGATGCCAATATTGGACATCATCTCAGCATACGCTGTCGCAGGGATGCGACAACGCATTTTATCTCCCGAAGTGGCACTCAAAGTTAGTTAAGCTTTTGAATGTCTCTTAGATTATCCGTGAAATAGCAACCGACCGAGTCGTGGTTCGGCCCTCTCGGGCACCCTCGGATCGGAATGCTTACGCGTAACATAGTAACCGCCGTAAGTCGAGGTTACCCCTCACCGGGGGGACCCTTGTGTCGAGTTACTAGCGATAGAGGTTCAGGCTAAGCGACCTAAGAGCTATGCCACCTCTCAAACCGGTGAAGCAGTCAAGGCCAGCTTCTCTGGCCAATCTGTGTAGTTCTATGTAGTTCGTAAAAGCGACAACGCTGATTTTCAACGGTGCCCGGGACTACCCACAGTCCTGCACACATTTAGGTACGTATCATATTTATTGTACTCTTATTGTCTGTATAAATTCCAAAACATTAATGCGAAAATGTTCACCATCCCTGAATAAACAGGTGTATGCTACACCTTTCTCAGAACAAGATATCAATGTTGCAATTGCTAGAGGAATTAAAAAAAAAATACTTCCGCGTACAGATCTTGATGAATTTACAACGAAGCCATTAATCAGTATGCAACGACAAAAAAAGCCTATTCCAAAGTATAGACGCGTTAGCTTTTCTCACGGTTAGAAGTCGCCCCGCTATCCGCTCCGCTCGTGCGTAACGGCACCGCCTTATTCAGATAGTTCTCAAAAACTAGGAGCGCACGATTCATATCGATATTACATAAAATATCGATATATGAACGCGATATATCGCTGCAATCCGATATTATACAATCTTTTAATATCGATATTACAATCGATATATTTGTGGTTTAAGAAATTTATTTCCTTAATTTTTTTTATATGAAAAGTGGCAAACGAGCATACGGCTCACCTGATCTTAAGTGATCACCGTCGCCCATGAACATCCACAGCACCAGAGGAGCTGTAGGTGCGTTGCCGACCTTTGAGATAGGAATAGGCTCGTTTCTTGAAGGTCCTAAATCGTAAACGTTCGGAAACACCGCTGGCGACAGTTGATTCCACAAGTTGGCAGTGCGTGGGAGAAAGTTACGCGAAAAACGTACAGTCGTTGAACGCCAACCATCAAGATGGTGGCGTTGGAAATTGGAATTCTGCCGAGATGTGCGGTAATGGAAATCGGTAGCTGGGATGTTTCCGAACAATTCCTCAGAACACTCCCCATGGTAAATGCGATACAGGATGTCGAGTCGATAGGAAAGACCCTGATCGTCGACTATTCGAGCAGCTCTACGTTGTACACGGTCAAACGGAAGAAGTTGGTATTGGGGAGCCCCGGCCCAGAGATGCGAACAGTATTCCATGTGAGGCCGTACTTGTGCCTTGTAAAGTTGCAGACGGTGGGCAGGCGTGAAATACTGTCTTGCTCTACTGAGTATGCCAAGTTTTTTGGAGGCCAATTTGGCTTTGCCTTCCAAGTGACCACGAAACTGAACGACACTCGATATATCGACGCCAAGGATTCCAATAGTGGAGGATGCGACCAAGGGAGTGCCCTCGTACGTATGTTACTACACTCACACCTCATCTCACCTCCGTGATGGGAGAACTTCTTGTATAAATTTATAATCTATGCTCCATTTTTTTCTGGGCAACTTACACATACACAATCGATACGATACATGGAAAATATCGATATGTTTTATGCATGAACATCCCTATTAAAAACCTTTTTGCCATTGCCATCATGCCTGAATGATTGGTACAACAAATGATGAACAGATAATTGAGGGTGCATTTTAAAAGATTCAATTAAAGTACGGTACATCTAGAATTGAATAGGCGGCATCTCATATGGTAGTATATGCCGAGATCACCAAAAAACTCTAGTTAGCTAGCTGGCAACACATGACACCCAGCGATTGTTATGCATAATAACTACTTCCAATGATATCTTAATGATTTACCTGAACCTTATTGTATCTTTAATTCATAATTAATAATTTAGTTTCACGTCACATGAACTTGGCATTGTAAACAATAGTTTAACTTTATTAGTTCCTAATCTGACTTCTAATTAATTTTGTATAAAGATTGTGAGGACGCGCAGTTGTCATGGTATTCGTTATAAATAATTCTTTGTACAACGTTACGCTGTCTCAATAAAGCGAGTGTATTACTTGTTGGACTATTTTATTCCACGAAACCTACAAATTATAACACTAACCTGACCAAACTTTTGTCATAGGAACTACTCTAGGAGTAGTCCCAATAAAAAAATAATCATGGAAAACCCTTGGCGTGATATTTATTGAGTTATCTGTCCATTTGCGGCGCACATACGTGATGAAAATTCACCACTTAAATGGTTTTCTAATGGATGCCATTATCAGATTGGACCAAACTTAAATGGGGCCAGAGTTCTAATAAAACAAGAATCATTCAAATCGGTTCACCCAGTCGAAAGTTATAAGGTAACAAACATACAACAAAATTGAATTGATTTTACGCTAGATAGATATATATATAAATATTTTTGTACACGTAAATCTACTCTTGTTATATTTCAATTATCCGTTATTGTGCTGGTAAAACAAATTTATCAATGAAACTACAAAGCGCAGTTAATATTTAACAATTAACGCACGTGCATAACAAATAGTTAAGAGCTATCGGTTATTTCGTCAGCGTTAATCGCGAGAAGTTTATAAAAAAAAACGTTAAACAATAAAATTGTACGGATGACTGGCTCGCGCAGGTGGACAAAATTGCGTAATACCGTCCTACGGTCAAACTATTTTAATATAAGCAACCATTGTACAGGGGCAACTTACGTAACGCCGGGGGCTTCGGCGATATCGGCCCAACTATTCTGATTGGAATTGTTCCGGTATTTAATGCGATGCGACGGCACTTGTGGGGGCTGCGGTTAGAAGTATACGAATATGATACGAGATAGTCCGGTTAATGTTGCCCCTACTATTTGTTTTCGATATTTGAACGTTCATGTTCGCCTTATCAACCGCCCACCAGACAGGCTATCCCATATTAATGCAGCCAATGATTACGGAGGTTGCTAATGCGTATTAGCTCTTGTCATCATCATTACAGCCGTAGAACATCCAACGCTGGACTAAGCCCTTTTTTTGTTGAGGTGGGGGAAATCTTCAACAAGATACTCAACAAGGCGGCTCACTAAAACTCACTAAAAAACCCCCCCGTGGCCCTCTTTGATGCATGGTGAGAGGCATAACACACAACCAAACGCGCCGTGAAGAACGTCCCGGGCGAGATTACTAAACCGACCGGCTATAAGCTTGTATCTAGCTGCGTTCTGCGGCCTCTATGAGGTCGTCAGACTATCTTGCCGGTAGACCTCCTTCGCTGCGCTTGACAGTCTGTGGTCTCTAGTCGAAAAGGTCTCCGCTCCATCGGTCATCAGTTCTACGCGCTATGTGCCCTGCTCGTTGTCAGTTCAACTAGCTTAATTACTTAGCTTTAGTATTTCTAGCAAACCAACTGAAGCAACTAATCGAGTCGTGGTTACGCTTTATCAGGCGTCGTCGGGTTAGAAGTCGTGGTTGCCTTGCATGGTAGATTCTGCTAAGATAATCTAAATAGAGGTTCAGTGTTAACGACCTAAAATCTCAACTTACTAAAACATTTAGTGCATTAGTAACTACATTAGAAATGAATTGATGGATGTTTTTCCTGTCTCTTGCCAGTAAAATTGGACCTAAATTACTTTATAAGCGACACAATTAAGCCTAGAAAAAGAGGAACCAGTAAAGTTAAAAGAACCCATAATTTAATAGTTGATCGCGGCTATAACTTGTAATTTCACAAAGTTGGCATCACTGCCTAATGACAGTTAGAAGCGCGCGCAAATTCCAACATGGCCGACGCAATAACGAAATGATGATGCGTCTCGAATCACACAAATAAACTTTTCTGCCGATGAGAACTTGCGAAATGCGAGAAATTTCTATTTCAAACTCGGCACGCTTTAAGTGGCGGTAGGAATCAATTACCTCGCGAAATCTCTAATTTAAAAAATAACTACTGACTTTTTGGGGACGCCACTACAGTTCCACGTTTCTACGAGGTAACGAAATGTTCGTGCGGCAAAGCATTTGACGTTTAATTCATCCTCAGACAGTCCATTGGGTTTTTGTTTTAACTATGTATATAATCTGTATCTCGGCTCCAATGATTTTCATGAAATTTAGTATGCAGGGAATCCGGCCGCGATAAATCGACCTAGGACTCATTTTTATAAAATATCGTTTTAACGATTATAAACTTAAGCATTAACTGAAAAATATGACTCTTCCCGACAACTATGGCGAGGAACACTTTTTTTTATTGGGAGCAACTAACTTCGTTAACGACACAGCAAGACTAAAGTTACTTTCAGTAGATGGCGTTGTTAAGCAACACTAAGCCAAAGAATGTTAGGTTTGAGAACTAAGAAAATCAATTGTTTGGACATAGATATAGGCATTTTATTGCCATCGTAATATACAAACACATTACAGACAAAACATTTAATTTAACAGACATTAAAAAAGAAAGATATACAATTAAAGGAAGGAACGGACAAATAGGACATGACGCCAGCAATGGATACCGTCTTAGCATGTGCTGGCGCAAGACTGTCATAGCGCTGATTTTCAGCAGTGCCCAGGATTACCTAATGTCATGCACGCGCGATACCTTAGTTTACTATATTATTGATAAAAAAATGTGTCTTATCGGTAAGATCGCAAAATATTAATTACATTGAATCATTATGTAATTCGTACGGTCATCGATATACTAATTGCATAAGAATTTCAGTGTACAATAAATTTTCTAGGAAATTTAACACAACGAATAAAGATTGAATTACGTCTCTAAATACGATGAAATGATAGAGGACGGTCATAGATTAGAGGTCGACAGAGCCAACTTTCTACCTAAAAAGAGAAATTATATACACAACGCCCGCCGATGAATGATGCAGTTACTCTATGACTCCCGAGTTTCGCTTTATTCTTCACATTATCTTATATTCACGAAGTTACGGCTTTCCCGACCACCAAGTAACAGTTCAAGCCCAAGTTCTCTCTCGCAGAAACATCAAGGCGTCTATGGCGTAATGGTTTAGGGTTCGGTGTAAAACGATCGTAGGTTCAAATCCACCATACGACTATATACGTGAACCATTTCCTAGCACAAGCTTAAGCTTAGTTGGAATGGTTAAGACATAGACATTTATTTATTGGCATCACAATAGACAAAACATATGACGCCAATATCGGACACCGTCTCAGAATATGCTGTCACAAGGATCCGACAGCGCTGATTTTCATCGGTGCCCGGGACTACC
Organism: Meandrusa payeni; assembly: GCA_029286785.1. Lineage (NCBI taxonomy): Eukaryota > Metazoa > Arthropoda > Insecta > Lepidoptera > Papilionidae > Meandrusa > Meandrusa payeni. Next base: position 7,720,462 of record JAGSMX010000023.1, read on the forward strand.
TAAAGACGTGCGCGCGTAATACTACTTTTATATGGAATGTATACAGACAATAAGAGTATAATAAATATGATACATGATAGAAGATAGTTAACAAGAATGTTAGTAATATTTCTGGAAAAAAAATATTATCAGCATTTTTAAACCTTTGAATATATACGAATAATCCCGTGAAATATACTGTAAAAGCATCCATACTAATCAGTGTAGTTTATTCCAAAAAAAATTGGATTTTTAATATACTAATATTTAAGACTGGAATAGTTTTCACGCCTCTGTCTTTCCCTTCAAAAACAATAGGTATTTTCAAGAGTTGAATAAGCATTAACTAAGCTAGTACGCTTTACCTTCCTGGACTGCATTTCCACTTAACATGGTTAAGTATCGGGATCGTGGTTAAGTACATAAATAAAATCTTCTTAATAAAATAAAATTACATTTAAGGTACCTTCAAATGTATTTGTTACTTTAAAAACTTAAACAAAATTTAAGTACAGACTTAGCCTAAAAGAACTTCTAATATGTACTTTCTGATATAATAAAAATAAAACTTTCTATGTGAAACTTCAATTTAAAAATCATTTTAGAAATTCAAAATTGAAAGGATCGTTTCAATTATTATAAATAGAGTAGATTTTGATTTAAAAAATTTCAGTAATAAGTTTGAAGGCTCCATGATACTTCGGCCTTTGACTGCGATTTCAACTCAAAGGAAAATTGGAAGCGCTTAAAGAAGTAACGCTACTAAATGATATATTGCGGCATAAATTTAAATGGTTATTTCTAGGAGATATTTTATTATAGGTGGATCGTTAGAAAATATATGTCTTTTAATATTGGCATCATAACCTATTTGTCTGTCCCTTTCTTTAATTGTATTGTGTCTATTTTTCTTTCCTTTTTTTTTGCTATATTTTATGTTTTGCTATATAAAATGTGTTTGTATTTGTCTAAAGATGTGGTTATAATAATAATAATAACCGGAAGTTCTTGCAGGATGAATCCGCTAACTTAGACAACCCTCAAAATGAAACCCACTTGGTGTAGGCCCGTGGTTTACATTAAAACCGAAACTCTCTGGTTTCGAGATGGAGAAAATCTTAAAAATAATAATAATAATAAGCCATTTAATCGGTTAGACAGATTACAACACATATACAAATTGACACAACAAGTTAAGCGCAGTAAAAATAAAATAAATAAATAAATAAATATATATATATCACTAAAGACCCAAAAGGTCCGATACACAAGGCTATGCGTTGCAACGCTGAACCGACCGGGTTCACTGATCAGCATAATGCTGATTATCCGAGGAGGGTAAATCAGCGCTGGTATTCTGCAGAAACCCATTTTTAGAAGCAAACAAATGTCAGTAGCAGAATTTTAACAAAGTACGAATAACGTAAAAGCAAGGAATAAACATAAATTGTATATAAAATAAAACAAAATAAAATAAAATAAAATAAAATAAAATGGGGAATTAAACAAGACGAAAGAGAAGGTTCGCAAGAAAGGGAATTTATTGAGCATATAATAATTAAAAGCCAAAGTTACAGTCTATATATATGTCCCACTGCTGGGCACAGGTAGTGAGAATTGGCAGACTTCATATCTTAAAAATTGCCGAGCGCGTTTTTTTTTTTTTGACGAACTAACACAGTTGGCACAGAGAAGCTACCCTTTACTGCTTCACCGGATTTGAGAGGTGGCATAGCTCTTAGGTCGCTTAGCCTGAACCTCTATGCCCAGCGCGTGATAATTGAGCACTTACATTTGAAAATATATATTGGTTCCGGTACGGGAAATGGGGATAATTCGAAAATATAAAGAGATACTATCCGTCCGAGTGTAATATCGTTTAACGATTTGAATTCGGTATTTGTTTTAACTAGTACTTAATTCATTTGCCAATGTCACGTCTAAAACCAGGTCAAAATAACAAATGGCGGTCGTTGCGATAATTGCACACATAATTGCAAAAAATGACAAGTTATGTGCCGCTTCATGTACGAAATAACTAAATATAGACACGAAAACTAGATAAGTGTGGATGGTTTTCATGAGCGGAATTGTATGTCAGGGTCGGTGCGCGCGACACACGACACCCGCTGATATCTATATAACTATACATATATGTTTACCTGGCTTCTACTGTTTATAACAAAATAAAGTATTGAATTTGTATACTCTCTCGCACCGGGAATGTAAAACTAAAGTCACCAACTACTTGCAAAATTTAACTTATAAAGACACTGAAGAAATTATATCTGGATGCTTGTGATGCACACACACACACATACACAATTATTTATCTATATCTTTTGTCTTCTAATAATATGTACATAATTATAAGTTTAATTTGTATTTATATTGTTTGAGTCTCGAGGTGGACGTAAACTGCTGCGACACAGTTGCCAACTACTGTAGCATTTTACGTTCTGTATTGTAATATTGCTTTTTCTTTTTTTTTTTAAAAAAAAAAATCTATATAACTACTGCGGGTTCATCTGATGTTTGTGATATCTACCACTTTTTTTTTTAATGACGAACTACACAGATTGGCCAGAGAAGCTGGCCTTGACTGCTTCACCGGATTGAGAGGTGGCATAGCTCTTAGGTCGCTTAGCCTGAACCTCTAGTAACTCGACACAAGGGTCCCCCGGTGGGGAGTAACCTCGGCTTGGACGGTCACTATGTTACGTGTAAGCATTCCGATCCGAGGGCGCCCGAAAGGGCCGAACCACGACTCGGTCGGTAGCTATTTCAAGGATAATCTAAGGGACATTCGAAAGGCTAAACTAACTTTGAGTGCCACTTCGGGAAGACATCTACCACATAAATATAACTATATATACTGACAAATGTTCCGTCTTCTCAACCGACTTCAAAGGAGGAGCTTCTCAATTCCTCAGTATCTTAATGTTTACCTCATAACTTTGGACTGGGTGAACCCATTTTTTTTTCATTTAGTCCAGTTCTGACTCAATGGCATCCATGAGAAAAACATATAAGTCTAAAATTTACATTAAGTATGTCCGCGACCAGCCCTGTGGTTCTGGGCTATCAAGAATAAGACTACGGTATCCCCTGCCTGTCGTATATGGCGACTAAAAGGGGCCTCGGGTTCACTGGGCGACAAGGGTGTGGGCCTTTGTCGTCCGCTAAGGTGGACCCGGGAAGAAGGCGACATCGGCTGGCCCGTGTAGCCTTGCACTGCGAGGGCACAGGGGGGGAGGGAGTAACCTTATCCGTGACCTAACAGCTATGCCACTTTTCAGTCAGATAAATTTTATTAAAAAAAAATCGTTACAACATGGTGGGTGCAAAAAAAAATTGCAACTGGCAACATTAATTCACAACTGATAAAAAAAGAAAACATTGGCTTGCCGCCAAAACATACGGGCTACATCGATAGTTCAATGTTTAACATAAATAAAGCAATTTATTGATTTAACTATATTTCGTAGTAACAACAAAATAATGGGAAATAGTGAAGTGTTTTAAAACGCTTACTGTGTAAATAGTCTGCTTTGTTGTTTAGTAGGTCGACAGAACAACCTCATTGGGAATTTTGTTGACTAATAACATACTAGCTCAAAGTACTTAGATATCTATTTACTGAGTTGGTCATTCCTGACGTAAACGAGGTAAAATATTATTGACTTATAAATCAATGTCGACGAATAAATTTCAATTGTCATTTAAATTTGTGCGCATAATATGGTCGGACCAATTATTATAACCTAAAACAGATAATAAATAATCCAACAGATAAAAATATTTATAAGATCATTTTATATATTATCTGTGACACACAAAGACAATGAAAAACGCGGTTTACTACTATATAGTGCTACCAGCCTTAAAAATTATGTTGCAGGTTACTTTACAAGGCAGTAACAAGATATGGTAAGGCTTTAATTTGTCGCAGGATATGCATTTGGATATGAATAATTGTAAAAAATAAATAAAAACAATCACGTCGTTCACTCAGAGGGGTAGGCAGAGATTTCGCATGATCGTCGGTTGAATTCTATTAACGTCGACTGTAAAGGTAATCAAGTCGTATCGGCTCGGAAACGAGGACGGCTAAGGAATGGAACTCTCGGCCGCGTTCAGTCTTTCCTCACGGGTACAATCTGGACACTTTTAAGTCCAATGTGAACAGACACCTTATAGGCTCACGTGCTCCATTCATCTTCGACTTCCATCAAGCAAGATAGAAGCCAAACCTGAGCCTATTTAGAATGATAAAAAAACACCAAACAACCTTAAAGTAACTTGGCAGAAGAACACGTCCCTTTATGTCGTGTGTTAAAAACCGGTTGATTTTTGTTTTAATTTTGTGTACTCATTGCCAGGGCCAGGTCAGACCTGGAGGTTCCGAGGAATAAGAGATGAATGGGGTCAGTTTAGTTGGAAAATGTTTAGTTGGAGCTAATATTTCTGGAAAAAAAAAGAAACATTACTAGCTTTCTTTTAAAAAAATACAATACTGACTTGTCAACGCCACGATAGACCGTACAGACAAAAACAAATGGTGGAAACGCAAAGATCGGAAAAAGGCCGAGAAAACTTGTACAATCCGCAGAATATACCATAAATTTCTCATCCGAGCCGGCAGTGTTTATTGTATTCTAGACACAATGATACGTACAGACAGACAAGGAGCTCTCTTAGAGATAACTCATTGCAATGACGCCTATGAACTTGGCGATTATATGTCCTGTCCCTTGAGATTTCCTAATGTATATCATTGCTTATTTTGTTTTAGATGAAATGGCAAGAAATACTCCAATTAGTACAATAAAAAAAGATGAGGACTCTATTGTGGAACCTCTCTTGTGCCCCCTTTAAATCTGGCCTTGCTCATACCGTTGTCATTTGTGATCCGATTTTGATATGTTTGTTTAAAAAGGTTTGCAATAAGGTCACATATTACTATGCTGGGATTGGAACAGCTTGGATTCTGAAGAAACTAGAGAACTCTTAAAAATCGTGACAGTAAAACATCATATGTCATTATGACAATCACTAGGTAAGGACTTATAACGACAAAGCGCGAATGTGATATAGACACCAATACTTCGTAACATAACAATAATACATCCAACAATCGAAGTGGCACTCAAAGTTAGTTTAGCTTTTGAATGTCTCTTAGATTATCCGTGAAATAGCAACCGACCGAGTCGTGGTTCGGCCTTCTCAGGCGCCCTCGGATCGGAATGCTTACGCGTAACATAGTAATCGTCTAAGTCGAGTTACTAGCGATAGAAGTTCAGGCTAAGCGACCTAAGAGCTATGCCACCTCTCAATACGGTGAAGCAGGCAAGGCAAGCTTATCTGGCCAATCTGTGTAGTTCGTCATAAAAATGCTTCGAAAATCAATGGGCTGATTTGATTTGAAGTCGGTTTTTGTTTTAACATAACTAAACGGAAAAGTACAATGCACTATAACTTCGCGCCGATATTCTGTACAGCTGCTGTAATACTCCTTTTGAGTCCTTGACCTTAGCCAGAGCTGGTACGTCGTTAGGCCGATAGCACTGCAGTTGGCATTATGTCATTAAAATACGTGTAACAACCTTTAGGACGGACTCACCCATAAAAACAGTACTGCCAACATGGAAACCGTCGCACAAAAGAGGTCAACAATGAAAATATATTAAACAATTGAATTCGACCGTGTACCCGGGCGCTGTCAGAAGTCAAATGTCAGACAAAACTGTTGCTACTGAATATCAATTAATTATGTGTGTATCTATTCAATGACGGTATGTAGGTATATAAGGTATGACGCACGACACGAATCATCGTAGTTGAGGCATGTACACGCCCAATGATAAAAAAAAACCGACAATTTGATCCGCTATTGGCCGAAAACATTGAAGCGGATTGATGGTAGTTTTCAGTTATTTATTGTAACGTTTGCCTCATCGATATGAAGCCAACTGACTGGTGTGGTAACGGGAAATGTTTTGTCTGTTATGTTGCTCTGTGTGCCCCCCTTAAATCCGGCCTTGCTCATAGCGTTGTCATTTGTGATCCGATTTTGATATGTTTGTTTAAAAAGGTTTGCTTCCAATAAGGTAACAGCTTGGATTCTGAAGAAACTAGAGAACTCTTAAAAATCGTGACAGTAAAACATCATATGTCATTATGACAATCACTAGGTAAGGACTTATAACGACAAAGCGCGAATGTGATATAGACACCAATACTTCGTAACATAACAATAATACATCCAACAATGGAAGTGGCACTCATAGTAAGCTTAGCTTTTGTATGTACCTTAGATTATCCGTGAAATAGCAACCGACCGAGTCGTGGTTCGGCCCTCTCGGGCGCCCTCGGATCGGAATGCTTACGCGTAACATAGTAATCGTCCAAGTCGAGGTTACCCCTCACCGGGGAGGCCCTTGTGTCGAGTTACTAGCGATAGAGGTTCAGGCTAAGCGACCTAAGAGCTATGCCACCTCTCAATCCGTTGAAGCAGTCAAGGCCAGCTTCTTTGGCCAATCTGTGTAAATCGTCATAAAAAAAAATACTTCGAAAATCAATGGGATGATTTGATTTGAAGTCGGTTTTTGTTTTAACATAACTAAACGGAAAAGTACAATGCACTATAACATCGCGCCGATATTCTGTACAGCTGCTGTAATACTCCTTTTGAGTCCTTGACCTTAGCCAGAGCTGGTACGTCGTTAGGCCGATAGCACTGCAGTTGGCATTATGTCATTAAAATACGTGTAACAACCTTTAGGACGGACTCACCCATAAAAACAGTACTGCCAACATGGAAACCGTCGCATAAAAGAGGTCTACAATGAAAATATATTAAACAATTGAATTCGACCGTGTACCCGGGCGCTGTCAGAAGTCAAATGTCAGACAAAACTGTTGCTATTGAATATCAAATAATTATGTGTATATCTATTCAATGACGGTATGTAGGTATATAAGGTATGACGCACGACACGAATCATCGTAGTTGAGGCATGTACACGCCCAATGATAAAAAAAAACCGACAATTTGATCCGCTATTGGCCGAAAACATTGAAGCGGATTGATGGTAGTTTTCAGTTATTTATTGTAACGTTTGCCTCATCGATATGAAGCCAACTGACTGGTGTGGTAACGGGAAATGTTTTGTCTGTTATGTTGCTCTGTGTGCCCCCCTTAAATCCGACCTTGCTCATAGCGTTGTCATTTGTGATCCGATTTTGATATGTTTGTTTAAAAAGGTTTGCTTCCAATAAGGTAACAGCTTGGATTCTGAACAAACTAGAGAACTCTTAAAAATCGTGACAGTAAAACATCATATGTCATTATGACAATCACTAGGCAAGGACTTATAACGACAGAGCGCGAATGTGATATAGACACAAAGGGAAGTTGAGAGGAAGATATAAGTTAGTGAATATAGAGAGAGATGCGAGCACTAAATTTCTTTCTTTCTCTTATGCCCATATATAAACTAGTTACGTTACGTTTGGTCACACAACAATGCCAATTATGTGTGAATTTTGTTATTGGCCGTCAATTTCTAATTATCATTTGAATTCATTTTATATAAGGGGTGTGTGCGTAGTTTAGGGTATGATGGGGCTGACATGCACAAAAGTACAAAAGTCCCGAAAAAATAAAGAAAAAAAAATTATAAAATTTCTTGTTGGTCTTTCCATATATAACATATTTTATAGATTATGATATTGTTATGACGTTGTAATGAAAAAAAATTAAGTCTCTTGGTATAAAAACGATCGTAAGTTTTAATTATTTTAAACTATTATTTACTTTGTTAACACTATATTTTTATAATTTAAGGACTACAGATGACTAACCTATAATTCTGCCCACCCTAATAGCTTATTACGGTGTTGAAGGTTGATAATTTTATTTGTGCAATATTGCGCAGCTAATTAAATGTTATCAGCTGCTATACCGAAGAACCGCCATCTTGTTTTTCGATTAGTCATGTTATTTCGAATAAATAAGTTGAATCAAATTTCTTACCATTATTTCGTTTGTGATGCAGTCCAAGATGTTTGGAGCGAATCCTTGGAGACTCTAATTTCAATCTTGACCCAGACCAAGATCAGACCGGACAAACTCGGCTCATCTCTACGTACCGTATCTAAACATGCCACTAAAATGGCGCTGCTAACACAAATCACTCGACGTTCAAACTATTGTAGCAACGCCCATTTTATCATACCAAAACCAACCAATGCCATGTCAAACTACAAATTATTACGTCGTAAGCAATAAAACACTTTATCACTTAGCACGAGAGGTTATAATGCCGCGCGGGTCGTGTCTCGCTAATGTTTTCCATTCACGCACACAAGCAAATACGCACACAAGCGCGCGGGACGCGAATGTCACGAAATCTAGCCAGTTTCTAGGTTAGAATATGCGCGGGCGCATTTACGATGACCATGACATTGACTTAAATTTAAGGATATTATTGATCGAAACATAAAACGTAGCTAATTGTTGAGGGACAATACAATTATTACTACTTATTACTGTAATGATAGCTCTTGTTTATGGTAACCTCTCTTTAGTCTGTGGCTTACTGTTACAGAGCGCTGCGTCACTGTGCAATTATAAAATTAAAATATCCCATTTGTTTCAATAAACCTTTGTTGTCTTTATATCATCTAATAAATATCATCTAGTATTGCGCGCACGTCTTTAGGTAGTCCCGGGCACCGCTGCAAATCAGCGCTGTCAGATCCTTGCGGCAGCATAAGGTGGGACGGTGTCCGATTCTGAGTCGTCCACCAAAGTGGACCCGGGAAGAAGGCGACATTGGCTGGCCCGTGTCGCCTTGCGCTGCGAGGGCACAGGGGAGGAGTAACCTCCCGGACGTGCTCTCTCAGAGCACAGTTGAGAGGGGCTCCGGTGCGTTCCACTGGAGATCCCGGAGCCCCTCGTCATGCACCGAGGAAAGGGCCACCGGGGAGGTTTTAGTGGGTAAGAACCCCACATAACCGCCGCCTTCCCCCCAGAAGGCGGGGTATCTTTCTGAAGATTTCGTCCCCGTCAACAAAAAAAAAAATGGACGGTGTCCGATATTAGCATCATATGTTTTGTATTATTTGTCCGTATAACTTTAACTGTGTTTTTTTTCATTCTTTTTTAATGTGTGTTATATTCTGTCTGTGATGCGTTTTTGTATTGTGATGGCAATAAATAAATGTCTATGTCTATGTCTATATATACTTTAAAATTAAGTCAAAGTTTGATTGTGTTTGCATTAATATTTTCATTTAAGTAAAGCGGTATTTTATTATAGTTTATCAGAGTTCACATTTCTTTAAATTCTTTCTAACATATGCAAGTTTGCTTCATCGCTAAGTGCGTAGTAAATTAGTACTTATATATATTTCAATATATTTTATTTCAAACGCTATTGAGATGTCACCGTGAAATAGAGTTGCCATTACTGCCTTCTAAAAAAAGAAGGTATCGTCTCTCGGTGCCAATAACAAGGTCCACCTTTGCACAACGCCACTATATCTCTGTTGCACCACGGATATATAATAAAATCCCATTCGACCTTAATTATCTCACAAGGCTTAACAGTCGTAAGTTCAAGGGATTGTTATTAAAATGGTTGCAGAATCAGGACTACACCCAAATTGAAAATATATTATTAACCTCATGATAACCACACACTCACTCACACAAACACACACACTACACATTCGCATAACTTCTCAACTATGACTGTAGTTCTTTCCTTTTTTTTCCTTTTGCACACATTTTTGTTTTTTTATATATTTTTAATTATTAATTATCGTATAATTTACTTAACTTATATTAAAAACTTATTGTACGCAGGACTTACTGTTTGTGACTCTGGAAGGCACTGTCTCCTAAGATACAGGTACTCTGTACCAAGTTCAGGAAACAGAGCTCCTGTATATGTAACATGTTTGTTTTTGTGATATTAATAAAGTTATTATTATTATTTCAAGAAACAATGTTCATTGGTGCTAGCGTCCTACCTATACATGTCGGTCAGGGAAACTATCTAACTTCTACCTTCGCACGATTAGACATTTGGCGGATCTCCACTCTTTCATGGTCTATGTTCTGACGAAGCGATTTGAGTAATCCTTATTCGTGCGTACAGCAAAAGAGTGGAACAAGTTGTCGGCGTCAGTTTTTCCGTCCAAGTACGACGTGGGAGCCTTCAAGAGTAGAGTGAATAGACATTCCCTAAAGTAGCGCATACCATCTTTCGACTATATCACCACTAAACATCAGGTGGGATCGCGGTCAAGCACTAGCACCCAATAGCCCGCGACAGCTTCACACGAGTGAGCCGAGGCTAAAGCTCTTAGATCGCTTAGCCTGAACCTCCAAGAACAGAAGAGCAGGACAGGAAACTCACTGTTTTTATTGCACTCCATAAAGTATTTCAAGACTTGTCCGCGTTTAGTCCGCATCATGGTAACAGAGCAACAGTGACCTTGTATCGCGCGGCCTAGACACGGCGAATAACTTGTATCTATTAGATTCGCGCGCTGGGGCCCGGCCTGTTTATGTGTTCCTCACGCGTACACCTCGAGCGGTGCTTCAGAGGTGATGAATTGTTTGTATGGACGCTTTATGTTTATTATGTAGATTATACAGAAGAACAGCCGTATAGTTCTGGCCTCACAGGATTAGGGTAAGGTATGACCTGGCTGTCGTAAAAGGTGACTAAACGAAATTACCGATCGTTGGCACGGGTTCACGGCTGCTTTGTTCATTAGAGGTCCTTTATATACTCGTAACTATGAGAATGAATCAACTTTTCCATCAAAAAATAGCTGAAATTTTATTTTTGAATTTGTTATGTTTTTTCTTTTCATGTATATTATATGTTTAAAATAATTTAGAAACCTCTAATTAGATTTAACATCAAAGTTGTCAGTCGGTGTCAGACATCTTTCAAATATACAGATACATTCAATCAATTAATGTCAATGTCAAATAATATAATAATTATAAAAAACAAATCAAAAACTTCCATTGAATACTACATAGTGAAATGTCATTGTAAATAATATTTGCCAGTGACATTTCACTATGAAACCAATCTATTGCAATCAATGATCATTCCGTCATTACCAAATACACTGGGTGTGCCAGTAACACGACTACTAAAACTATCAAAGCATATACTACAAGCGCAGTTTTATGAGATTTTGGTTAGGTTCTAAATAATTCTAGGGGTTCACTGGGCGATAAGAGTGGAGACCTTTGTTGTCCGCCTTAGTGGACCCGGGAAGAAAGCGACATCGGCTAGGCCGTGTCGCCTTGCACTGCAAGCACAGTGCAGAGGGGCTCCGGTGCGTTCCTCTGGACATCCCGGAGACTCTCACGGTCACGTCGGTACGGCTTAAGAGATGGTGATGGCGGCTTAGGTTACCTTTCAATGCTTTCGTGGCTCATAAAATGCACATGTGATGATAGTATACGCAAGTCCATGACCTTACCGTACGCCATCATCAAACAAACGGACAAATGTAACTAGCTTTATTGTTTGCGATGTTTATAGTCTGTTAACAGGTCGTAAAGTCGACTCCACAATCCGCCATTACGTTGAGTAATGTGTGACGCAACCCATTCAGCTAGGTTAGCGATGGGTAAGATAAAAACATTCATAACCGCTACATATATACAACACACGTTAAAGTCATTTACTAAACTGTTAAAAAATTCAACAACACATAAAATATAACTCTCTGCCTTCCTAGGTCCCACAGGTGGGGTCAACTTTCCTGCTTTTCGCTTTCCACTTCGCTCTATCTCTATGTCTTAGGAAATCTTGCACTCCCTCATGTCTCTCGACACTACAATCTCCCACCTTGTCTTGAGGCGTCTCGACGACGAAGACCAGATCTTCGTCGTCGAGACGCCTTCTCTTAACGTGTCCATACCATCGTAGCCTACTCTCCTGCATTTTGTCGGTAATGTCGGCTTCCTCGTATATCGAGTAAAAGGGACTACGGGTTCACTGGGCGGCAAGGGGGCCTTTTACGTCGTGGACATCGGATGGCCCGTGTGACACATTTGCATCAAGTATACACTTCAAATGGACGAATAACTCAATGTTGCACTAACGGATTTTCATTATTATTTTTTTATTGGAAAGGATGTACTTTAATAGTAGTTTGATGAAAGTTTGTTTAGTTTCTGATTAATTTAATTTCGTAATGTTTTTTTTTTAACGAACTAACACAGTTGGCACAGAGAAGCAGAGAAGCTGGCCTTTACTGCTTCACCGGATTTGAGAGGTGGCACAGCTCTTCGCTTAGCTCGCTTAGCCTCTATTAGGTGGTAACTCGACACAAGGGTCCCCCCGGTGAGGGGTAACCTCGGCTTGGGCGGTTACCATTATTCGTAATGTTCCTACGATAGGAAATACAAAGAAGAAGTAAGTCGAATTTAAAATCAGTCTCTGTTTTTACTCATAAATATATTTATTATATTGTAACTTATAAAATAATATATATTAATTTATTTATTAATAAAGATCAATGGGTATTAATAATGAAATGAAATAATTAGAAACTAACGACCAATTCCCAAATCTTCACGTATAGGACAAATTTTAAAATTAAATTGTTTTACGATCAAAAACAAACAATCTACGAACAAGTTAAAGTTGTTCTAGTAAATGTTGTGAAAGCAACATTTGTTTTATAAAGAAAATACGCTAACATGAACGTCTTACACATACAGCTGTATTATTTGGAAGATCTAGTTCTGACCTTTTGGAGTTTTTATGAAGAGTTGAGCCGCGCCTACAGGAATGAAATTTAGCGATTTTCCAATAACATAGAATACTAGCGTACCGGACTAGATTTTGCTTTATTTTATTTAAACACTAAACTTACGTCATTATATATTTAATTTAACTCTCACAATATATTAAATTATTCATTTCTCGCCGTATTCATTCTCTTCTTGAGCGGGTGAAGGTCTTTACCTTCACCCATGTACATGTCAGTAAATACAATATCATACCCGTAGTAGTAGTATCATAGCGAATAAAAGCTGTATTTGACAGTTCAAAGAGAGAAGTGCTTCGATCGTCACCGAACTCTACAGGATTACTCGCCAGGTCAATCTGAAGATTCCCTGAAAGTTTCATTGTAATCGATCCAGCCGTTTCAGAGCCTATATGGAACATACCCACACACTTTCTCTTTCATGTAAATAGATAAATAATAAATAAACAATATAAAAGTCAACTCTATTTTTCACACACAAAACAACGAACATAAATGGGTTTACAATTATAGGTCATTCATCATCTGGACAGATAAGAGGCGCGCCTCGCAGAATCATAACTCAACGTCCCGCCGGGAAAGCTAATCGAGTGTCCAATGACGTCACCAGCGATTGAGACATGCAGGACAGGTTTAGTGGGACAAAGAAATTAACAATAACCTATCACCAATGAGTATTCTACCTTGGACACTTTCGCGATTATCTATTGATCTCTTTACACAGTCCTTCAAACAGCCAATCCAAGAAACATGTATTCGATACTAAATAGACTTGCGATAGAGGTTCAGGCTAAGCGACCAAAGGGTTATGCCACCTCTCAATCCGGTGAAGCAGTCAAGGCCAGCTTCTCTGGCCAATCTGTGTAGTTCGTCAAAAAAAAACTATGAAAGTTGAGGCGTTCTAACATCGAGGTACTGACACGGAAATTGTTTTAGGTATTAAAATTAGTAATGACAATCTACCATCACTAGTGAGTAAATATCAGTCAAAAATTCCTTGGCTATTGCAAACAAATAGCAGAGAAAGCAGCACAAAGGAATAAGACTTAGCAAGTAAGGAGCATCCAAACACGCATTCAAAATAATGTGAGTTGCGAGCCCACCATTGGCCATAAAAAATTAAATTTAGAACTAGGATGTAGTATAAGAAATTGAAAATAGCATTATATAAAAATAGCATAGATCAATAGCCTAATGGTTTAGGGTACGGCCTGCGAATCGTAAGGTCGTGGGTTCGAATCCACCATTCGACTATTGCCGTGAACCATGTCCTAGCACAAGCTTAAGCTTAGTTGGAATGGTTACCAAGATTGTTAGTAATATTTCTCAAACAAAAATAAGAAATATTACTAGGTTTCTTTTAAAAAAAAAATGTTCTAAGAAATAAGTTTAAGAAAAGAATAAAAGAATAAGTGTATACTAGAAATAGAAATATTGTTTAATAATAATAAGTAAAAGTAGAAATAAATTATATTTAAGTTGAATGTAAGATTATAATAAATATATAAAGGATGAGAGGAAAGGCATGGGAGAAAAACTTTTTTTTTTTTGTTAACGGGAAGGAAATCTTCAAAAGATACCCCGCCTTCTGGGGAAGGCGGCGGTTATGTGGGGTTTTTACCCACTAAAACCTCCCCGGTGGCCATTTCCTCGGTGCATGACAAGGGGCTCCGGGGTCTCCAGTAGAACGCACCGGAGCCCCTCTGCACTGTGCTCAAGGAGAGCACGTCCCGGGGGGGGAGGTTACTCCCTCTGTGCCCTCGCAGTGCAAGGCTACACGGGCCAGCCGATGTCGCCTTCTTCCCGGGTCCACTTAGCGGACGACAAAGGCCCCCCACCCTTGTCGCCCAGTGAACCCGATGCCCCTTTTAGTCGCCTTCTACGACAGGCAGGGGATACCGTAGTCTTATTCTTGAGAGCCCAAAAGTACAGGGCTGATGGGAGAAAAACTGCCCTAACCTATCCACGTTAGGGGAACTAGAAATAGCATAGGCATACTATATACTATACTTAGATTAAAAAGAACAAGGGGCAATAAAACTCTGAATTTTAGAATATAAGTCAGTAGTTATGCCTATTGTTACAAAAAAAAACATCGAGGTACTATTAAACAGATACACGAGAAGAAAATTGGGTTAATATTGTTAATGTCGTGAACTGTTTAACATTGTATACAGAAATCCAACGCAATCGGCAAGGCTGCGCCCTTGCTCCATTAATAGTAGATGTGATATTATATCTGCTCAAGTATTTCATTACACAGCAGCTAACGTCTGAGCCGAACATCGAGCTGCGATGCAAATTTGTTAATTGGAGCGGGCAATTGTATTTCCAACGTGATCTTGACATTCAGAATTACAAATTTTTACTTTTAAAACAAGCTATTACGTGCGGACGCCGTCTTTGTATATACGAATTAAAGTTATGCAATATATTATGCAATAGAATTAATCAGAACGTAATGAAATTTTCACCAAACTACTCTCAAAGTATATCCTATCCAATAAAGAATCATCGAAATCGGTTGGCGTGATATTGATTTTTTTTTATGACGAACTACACAGATTGGCCAGAGAGGCTGGCCTTGACTGCTTCACCGGATTGAGAGGTGGCACAGCTTTTAGGTCGCTTAGTCTGAACCTCCATTGCTAGTAACTCGACACAAGGGTCCCCCCGGTGAGGGGTAACCTCGGCTTGGACGGTTACTATGTTACGCTTAAGCATGCCGATCCGTGGGCGCCCGAGAGGGCCGAACCACGACTCGGTCGGTTGCTATTTCACGGATAATCTAAGAAACATTCAAAAGCTAAACTAACTTTGAGTGCCACTTCGGGAAGCGTTGGCGCTGGGAGAAGGAGTGGCCGAAGAAACTCCAGCAACGCTCCTAACATCTAAGGGGTGGCCTGCCCATAAAATAGCGTTAACGCGCAAGGATTATTCGCAACCTCCGACGGTCGCGAATGGACGCTTTGTGGATTTGTAGAGATCTAGCCTGTGCAATGGTAATCACATCGTCCGGATCTTCAAGAACGTGTCTCGGGGCCTCTCCGGGCGACGCGAAGGAATTAAGTATAGGAAGGCTTATAAGAGGCGGTACTTACAAGAAGTTTGTTAGAATGTTTGGTGGCAGTCTCGAAAAACCGTCGAGATGCCTGCTTAAAGAATTGGGATTTACGTGCGGACGCCGTCTTTGTATATACGAATTAAAGAAGGTATATTATGCAATAGAATTAATCAGAACGTAATGAAATTTTCATCAAACTATTCTCAAAGTACATCTTTTCCAATAAAAATGAATCATAGAAATCGGGTGGCGTCATATTGAGTTATTCGTCCATGTGTCGCGCACGTACTTGATACAAATTTAAAATTTATGTGGTTTTTTCATAGATGCCATTGTCAGAATGGGACCAATTTAATTGGGACCACATGGGAAGCAACAGCTTTCAAATAAAAAAGTCATCCAAATCGTTTCACCCAATCGACAGTTATGCGGTAACAAACATAAAAAAATATAGATGAATTTATGGCCTCCTCCTTTTGAAGTCGGTTGAAAACAAAGTCAACTTCTCTGGTTAATGTAAATGAAAAAAAAAACGTACTAGAACTACCGACCTTTTATATTTACCACCAGTGAATACTAATTATGCAAAATATTCCGTCGTAAACATATGTAATATACACTATAATTTAAACTTTATACGTTTAATTATCACGTTATTTATTTTAGTTTATTTTTGACTCAATAATATATTTATTTATGAAATTTTTTCATCTATTATTTCATTTTATAAAATATATTTTAATCTCATAACTGTTTTATTTATGTATAATATTTATTATACTCTTATTGTCTGTATAAATTCCATATAAAAGTAGTATTGCGCGCGCATGTCTTTAGGTAGTCCCGGGCACCGCTGAAAATCAGCGCTGCCGCATCCTTGCGACGGTTACCTGACACGGTGTCCGATATTGGCGTCATATGTTTTGTATTATTTGTCCGTGTAACTTTAACTGTGTTTTGTCTATTTTTCATAACACAAATTCTTTTTTAATGTGTGTTATATTCTGTCTGTGATGTGTTTTTGTATTGTAATGCCAATAAATAAATGTCTATGTCTATATAATAAACATTTCTCAAGCGTAGACCCCTTTTGCTTGACAAAATTTAAATTCAAAAACTTAAACAAACAGACTGATGGCATTACTAGAGTTTATTAATAATTTGTGATACAGGACACACAGGGATGTACACGCAGGTAATGCAATTATTTCCTATTAATTTGTTTATTTCTTTAAAAAAATCTTTCTTTTATTGTTTTTTAAATGCGAAGTACATCCTTAGTGAACACTGAAGAAAAAATGTTTTCAATAATGTAAATCTATAAAGGCTTAGATGTTGAATACGTGACTGAAATATTTATTATAATTTATAATCTGTTGATTTTGTTAAATAATAAAGTGTAGATTCGTAAAAAAAAATCCGCTTCATGTTTAATACATTTTTTTGTACGAATAGGGGTAGACGAGCTTACAGCTCACATGATCTGAAGTGATCACCGTCGCCCATGAACATCCACAGCACTAGAAATTACAATTACATTGAAAAAACTCTTTAAAGTCGGTAAATCGTACATTTTACCAAAATAATACACAATCTAACAGAATCATATATATAAAGAAATATCAGTAATATGATAGGTACGACATCGATTCATGCAATCGTCGAGACAATATAAATACGCACAGACGTACAGGTATTGTATGTATAGAGACGTTAATAGCGGGACACCTGCTTCCGCCGCAAACTGGATCGTCTACGTCACACGGCCGACATCCCGGGGTGCACAACCTTTTCCCGATCACGCTCGAACTCCACGAGATTGTTACAATACGGACAAGGTCCAATGTTAGAGCCGTGGTAGCTCATTGAATCAAGTTCTAAAGCGTCACTAGCCTAATGGTTTAGGGCAAAGTTCCCCAAAATTTTTTGTGTCGTAGATCCCTTGCCATGTTTTTCCGTGTTGGGTAGACCCCCTACATACCTGATATTGATTTCCTGTAAATTACTAACTGTAGTGAAGTTTAGTGTTAAAAACTTATGTTAATTTATTAAATGAATTTAAATTATAACTACTCAAAATAAAATTTTGTGTCTGTTATGTAAAATATACGTAACATTAAATAAACATAAAATAACATAAGCAATAAGTCAATATTTTAGTGAGAAATAGGTAAATAGGTACTATCAGTGCATGTGTTGAGATCCACGTGGACCCCTTTTTTCATTTCATGGACCCCCAAATTTTTTTTCGCTGCCGTAGACCCCTTGCAGGTTGTCATAGATCCCTGGGGGTCGATATAGACCACTTTGGGAATCACTGGTTTAGGTTAATGGTAAGTGAATCGTAAGGTCGGTTCACGTAATCCATTCGACCATTGACGTGAACCATCACAAGTCTAGGCTTGAAAATTTAGACCAAGAGTGTTAATAATATTGGTGAAAAAAAAATTAGGATCCTTTAAAAAATTAAAAAATAAAAAAAGTTGCACAGTACGCTAGCGACCTAAGTTACACCCCGGTACCGGCACAATTGAATTTATTACTTGCAGTTAATAAGTGCTGATGCGCTTGATGTGGGAAAACATCGTGAGGAAATACATGTTACGAAATATTACTATGCCCTTATACTCTCTTTACAGAGAAGGCACGTGCCCAACAGTGGGCCATGTATTTACATATATAAAGGCTTAAAATTTACGTGCTCCTTTATTATAAAAATGTTCCTTTATCCCCGTAATCATAAAACAGCCATTTCCTACTGCGAAATAATAAATTCGTGTCAAATAAATTTAATCCCCGCGGTCAACGAATAAATGTATATTCGTTACGTTTCCTTTTCGCCATTAAAAACGACTTCGCTACGAGAATTAATTCAAGTAAAACCTAAGTACATTGATATCTAAATTTGAGCCCTGATAAATATAATGAATTGCGAATTTAATATACTGTTAATACCAATGAATATTCATTGCGCACTTTCATTGGTTGAGAAACATTAAAAAAATATATACGACTTAGGTGGCAAGGCAAATAATAAGGCATAGGTGCGGACATTTTGAAAGGTGCACGCAAACCGCGGCAATTATGTACAGATTATAAAACGAATGTAGATTATAAAACAAAAGTGTGTGACAGTTCATAAGTTTCACGCGGCGACATGCGGCCGATTTGCATAATGTCTATATTATTAAATTGTTTACAGACACGAATTTTAACTGGCACACAATTTATTAAATTGGCCATAACGTAATAAATATATAGTTTTAATTCTATGAAACAATAACAGTTAACGAGCTAGTCGGTAGTCAGAAAAAGAGTGAATCTGAAATAATGCTGTAATATGTAACAAGTTGAAAAGCAAAATATATTATTAGTCAGCTCATCCGACAAACGTAGTTTGGTCATAAACATTATTTGTTTTTTTGCGACTAATCTATGCTGATTGGCAATTGGAAAATATAAATTACTAGCATAAGCCATATGTCAGTGTAAGTCTCGTCAAAATAGGTCCAGCCGTTACAGAGATCGAATAAACAGACAGCAAAAATTCTAAAGAATGGTATTTTGGTATACTCATATGTACCAACATTCATATGCATTTATTTTAATATTACAAACAGAAACTATAAATTATATGTACACATACATATATATATATATTTTACTATATTTATTTAATACTATTATTGTTTATATACTTATATAAAACATGTGTGCGAGAACAACCAATGGCGGAGCCATTATAACCAGCAGCTTTATGACCTCTACCAGGAACTGCACGTGGCTGGGCACATCAAATTAAACAGACTTGGCCTGGTCATGTGCAGAGAATGGATGAAGCCAGGATACCCAAGGCAGTGATGACGAGGGACCCCGAAGGTCGAAGAGGTCGGGGAAGACCAAAGCTCCGATGGATACAGGTGTCAATCGAGACTCCAAAGAAATTGGCATAGGAACCTGGAGGACTGCGGCCATGGATAGACCGAGGTGGAGGATGTTGCTTGACCAAGCCAAGGCTCACAAAGGGCTGTAGAGCTTATAGAAGAAGAAGAATATAAAACCAACGTCTTAGTGTTGAATCACTCAAAACTTCATAGTTCGTAGGTACAGTAAAACCGCCGTCAATTAAGAGTACTCCAAAAAATTATATTCTATAATTACGTCATAGTATCAAATTAAAATTTAACATGTTTTCTTTCATTAAAGCACCATCAAACTAGAAAACCGTAAAAATACTGGCAACTATAATGCCTTTATATTATAATTTAAGGCACCAGTACACGTCCTGATAAAGATGTATTCAACATTGTCTAATCCGTCCGACGTATCGTGTTGCAATTTTACGAGCAAACAGCTCGTAATTCAAATGTTTATTGTTGCCCGCTGTAAAAAGGAATAAGGTGACATAAAATAATAAGCCTCGCCTATCAGATTTAGCTTTATTGATGCCATACAGACAGCTCTATTGCGGTGAGATACAGTTCATATTGTTATGGTATTATATCTAGCTACGGAAAATTTTAGGAAAATGTAAGCCATGGAAATCTGTCGAATAGCAGTGAAACTCCGTAGAGTCTATTGTATCTATATATATATAAAAAAAGTGTGTGGGTATGTTCCATATAGCCTCCGAAACGGATAGACCGATTTCAATGAAACTTTCAGGGTATCTTCAGATTGACCTGGCGAGTAATCCTGTAAAGTTTGGTGACGATCGGAGCTATTCTCTTTTTGAACTGTCAAACAAGCCATACGTCGTACTTTCATTTCTGACATTAACTTGAGCCTGATATGTTTTGTATAAATGATAAGAATGATATTGTATTTACTGATACGTACATGGGTGTAATGATCTTCACCCGCTCGAGAAGAGAATGAATACGGATAGAAATGAATAATTTAATATATTGTGAGAGTTAAATTAAATATTTAATGACGTAAGTTTATTGTTTAAATAAAATAAAGCAAAATCTAGCACGGCGAAGCGAGCTGGATACGCTAGTAAATTATATGAACATTGTTTTACTGTATCTCTTAAGTTTTGGCTATCGTTTATTTTTTACGATACCTCTTTATTTATAATATTCCTATAAAGATAGCTAGATTTTTTTTTACAAATATCACTAACATTCTTGTTAATTCAAACTAAGCTTGAGCTGGTGCTAGGAGATGGTTTACGTCAATAGTCGAATGGTGAATTCGTACCTTACGATTCGCAGACCGTACCCTAAACCATTAGGCTATTGACGCTAATTACGGGACACCTGTACACATAACAACTGTCTCTGTGTGAACACACATATACACCCAGTATGTGTGTGTACGCAAGTTGGTTATAAATAATTAAAGCCACAGATAGCTTCGCAATTGGTTGCCCTCGCTGAAACTTTCCTGTTTATTTCTCTGTAATGCAAAATTCGCTAGAATGTTCTACAACAGAGTTCCCTAAACATTTTTGTATCGTAGACCCCTTGCCATGTTTTTCCGTGTTGGTTAGACCCTCTATTTACCTGATATTAAAGTTACAGCCTTTATATATATAATATATATGTCCCACTGCTGGGCACAGGTCTTCTCTGTAAAGAGAGTATAAGGGCATAGTCCACCACACGGCCCTAGTGCGGATTGGTAGACTTCACATGCCTTAGAAAATTTTTCTAAGACATGTAGGTTTCCTCACGATGTTTGCAGGTTGTGATAGACCTCTAGGGGTCATCCCTGTAGTTCTGGGCTCTCAAGAATAAGACTACGGTATCCCCTGCCTGTCGTACAAGGCGACTAAAAGGGGCCTCGGGTTCACTGGGCGACAAGGGTCCCCACCCTTAAGCCTGAGTCGTCCACCAAAGTGAACCCGGGAAGAAGGCGACATTGGCTGGCCCGTGTCGCCTTCCGCTGCGAGGGCACAGGGGAGGGAGTAACCTCCCCTCGGGACGTGCTCTCCTTGAGCACAGTGCAGAGGAGCTCCGGTGCGTTGCACCGAGGAAAGGGCCACTGGGAGGTTTTAGTGGGTAAGAACCTCACATAACCGCCGCCTTCCCCCCAGAAGGCGGGGTATCTTTGTGAAGATTTCCTCCCCGTCAACAAAAAAAAAAGACCTCTAGGGGTCGATATAGACCACTTTGGGAATCACTGTTCTAGAATAACACGTGAACACGCCAGTCTATCAGCAACTTTAGAAACAAATTTTACCTCAAGGTTTTTGTTTATCAGTGAGTGGGTATTTGGCTTTTGTATGTAAAATATGTGTTGTACTTAGCTGCATGCCACTTCATTATCTACTATCTGAAGACAGTTGAATTAACATTAAGGAGGTGTTATCTCTTATCTAAGTCTCGCTAAATTCATATCAACATTTGATTGCAGTGAATTGTTATTTTTTACATATATATATATATATTAAATATAAATATATAAATTTATTAATTAAATTATTAAAAAACTAATACTTTGTGCAATAATGCTAACTCCACAATGCAACTCTGGCTACCAAGATACAAGCGTCTGCTTAGTTTGGGGGTCACTGCGTACCAATAATATGTGCTGCAATGGTTACATGGATGTTCGTTTGGTTTGTGAAATGTTTATAAGTGTAACCAAATCTGTGTTAATAAATAAATATTCTATTCTATTCTATTCTATTCTAACTTGGAAACGTAAAGTACGTAACGCATTTGTAAACATTTACTCGAAAAATTAAAAAAAAGATATAAGTAGAATTTCACAAGTATATTTACTAGTAAAAACAACAACCTAATTGAAATGGAATCAAACGTTTTAACGTTATTAGACGCCCTTAGTGTAATTCGGAATTATCGTAATAATGTCAAACGATTCTTTACATACATCCTTTCCAATAAAAAAATGAATCTTCGAAATCTATTGGTGTGATATTGGGTTATTCGTTCATTTGTGGCTCACATACTTGATGCAAATTTCAGACTTAAGGTTTTCTTATGGATCCTATTGTCAGAATTGGACCAAATTTAAATGGGATCACACGGGAACCACCAGCCATCAAATAAAAAGAATCATCAAAATTGGTTCTACCAGTCGAAAGTTATGCGGTAACAAACATAAAAAAATATAGACGATTTTGACGAACTACACAGATTGGCCAGAGAAGCTAGCTTGACAGCTTCACCGGATTGAGAGGTGGCATATATCTACTTAGGACAAACAATCCGATTAGGCAAGTCCAACTTTGGGAAAGAGGTCAATCGTCGAATCCAACTCGGCTGGGCAGCGTTCGGAAGGCTTCAAAATGTATTCTCGTCCAAAATACCTCAGTGCTTGAAGTCGAAAGTCTTCGACCAGTGTGTGTTACCAGTGAAGACATACGGAACAGAAACGTGGTCTCTCACTATGGGCCTCATAAGCAAGCTGAAAGTCGCACAACGAGCTATGGGCTATGCTCGGAGTATCTCTACGAGATCAAATCAGGAATGAGCTCGCCAGATATCCAAGTTGAAGTGGCAATGGGCAGGGCACATAGCACGTAGAACAGATGGCCGATGGGGCGGAAAAGTTCTCGATTGGAGACCACGGACCAGCAAGCGCAGTGTGGTACGTCCACCCGCAAGGTAGTCTGACGACATCATAAAGGTCGCAGGACGCTGCTGGATGCGGGCCGTTTACAACCGGTCCTTTTGGAAATCGTTGGGGGAGGCTTATGTCCAGTAGTGGATGTTTTACGAATGAAATGATGTTGATGATCATAGCTCTTAGGTCGCATAGCCTGAACCTCTATTGGGGATTATTTATCTTAGATGGGAGGCTGGCTGGGACGGTCACTTAAATTGCGTTAGCATTCTTAAAGACAAGTTTGTTAAAGCTCGTTTCCACTGCGCATTTCCGATATCTCGCAACCGTTTCTGTCAACAACAATTTTCACAGTAAACAACAATTTAATTAATTAGTTTAAAATTTATAATCAGCGCATTTGTCGTGAAGGTTATCGCACGCAGGAAAACAATGTGAATTGTTGTTTTATTAAGATTACATCATCGTTTGTTACGACGAACTACACAGATTGGCCAGAGAAGCTAGCCTTTGTGTCGAGTTACTAGCATTATAGGTTCAGGCTAAGCGACCTAAGAGCTATGCCATCTCTCAATCCGGTGAAGCAGTCACGGCCAGCTTCTCTGACCAACATCTGCTCGTAGTAACGTCTAATGTTTGGTGAACGTTCGATTTTATGTCGATTTTGTTTTAGTTATAAAAATACGTACTGTATACCTGACGTTTCCACTTAATTATTATTTTCTTTCCGTGACAAAATCTTCTAAACGGCCATTTTTTTTTACGATTGGAGGCAAGGCCTGATCTTAAGTGATCACCGTCGTCCATGAACATCATCGGCACCAGAGGAGCTGCAGGTGCGTTGCCGACCTTTGATATTGAGGCTCGTTTTTTGAAGGTCTCCAAATTGTACAGATCCGGAAACACCGCTGGAGACAGTTGATTCCACTTTCCGGATTCGCTTGTACACACTTCTTTTAACACGATAAATGTATTTTAATCTATGCGTAATAATCGCGTAAATATAAAAAGTTGTCTATGCATATTGTACATTTGTTTATTCGAAGACAAATAAATTACCTACACCACTGTATTAACAGTGCTGCCAACATAATGATAGAATAAAATTTTAATTTCAAAAATGTCTTCCGCGAAGATACGTCAACTGTCATCAATTAATGACGTTGGCATGTTCTCGATTAGCGATTCCCTTTGTACACGGAACTAAATAAACCTTGCCTTAGACCTTCGATTCGTTCGGAATACTAGATTTCTAAATAGGTTTTTCCTACACTAGAATCGTTTAGAGATCATAGAATAAATTTTTCGAAACGAGTTTCAAACGCGGCCTTGTTAATAAGGAAGGTTTGTGTTGCCACGTTTGGTGTGTAGATTAGAGGAAACAGTTTGTATTAACAATGTAACAAGTTAATTAGTGTTGCCATTATTAGAACATTTAATTTTTATTGTTATTTTAACCTTGTATATGTACCCGAAGGAAGCGATTTGCTTCGTCTTTCATTCTTCACCAAAGGACTGGAATAGTTTGCCCACGTCTGTTTATCCCTCTGATTACAATGTGGGTATTTTCAAGAAATTTTTCTACGGCATGTGAAGTTTGCCAATCCGTATTAGGGCCGCGTGGCGGACTATGCCCTTATACTCTCTTTACAGAGAAGGCCTGCGCCCAACAGTGGAACATATATAAAGGCTGTAACTTTAACTTTAACTTTTAACAAAATTCTCATCAAACTAACTTGAAGTACCTTTAATCTTCTCAATCTTTTCAATGAAAAATTAATCATCGAAATCGGTTGGCATGTTATTGAGCTATTCGCCCATTTGTCGCGCAAATAATGCAGCCAATTTAAGACTTATATGGTTTTCTTATGAATTCCATTAGAGTGTATGGGCATTTACTACGACAGCGCCCTTTACCACCCAGGACTGCATTACTAATTAACAGGTTACTTAAAAAAACGGTGTTTCCGGACCGATATATGATGGCACCTTTAACAAATAGCCTGCTTCCTTTCGCAAAAACCGGCAACTGCAGCTCCTCTGGTATTGTAAATGAACATTATTCACTCTAGTCAAGACACACATTGTAATCGGAGGGAAAGACAGACGCGGGCAAACTATTCCACTCCTTTGCTTTACGATTAATAAAAAACGAAGCAGCGCTTCGTTCGGGTTTGAGAAATACCCCAAGAAAAGGATGAAATCCAGCAGTGCGTCATGAATGCCGTTGGTGGAACGGGGATGGTACTCGTAACTGATTAAAGAACGTGCGTGATACTGGAATGTATACGAGAACGTACACTTTGGAATGGTATCAATGTTAGATCTGCCGTGTTAGTTTACTCAAAATTATCCGTAATGACGTCACTCTCTCACGTAGACAAATAACTAGTGACAAGAAAGACGACAGATTTGTCCAACAGAAGTGGGTATGTTGGGCGAAGATTTATCACTCACCCGCGTCGGCTTGCGATACCTTACACGGTGGTAATACCTTTTAAGGACGAACCTTGCTCACTTGCAATTTGAAAGACATACAATGTTTTAAATTTAAAAAGACAAGTTAAAGGAATGACAATTTTATGTTACTTTTAAAATAGTACATAAGTGGTGGATGATGTGCACCACATAATGGTGGAATGTGCTAAACATGAAGGGGCAAGAAAGTCATTAATAGATAGTCTAAAACTGAGGGTGCTTCCTTAATGCTGCTGGCTATTGCCAGCCCTGTAGTTCTGGGCTCTCAAGAATAAGACTACGGTATCCCCTGCCTGTCGTATAAGGCGACTAAAAGGGGCCTCGGGTTTACTGGGCGACAAGGGTGGGGGCCTTTGTCCGCTAAGGTGGACCCGGGAAGAAGGCGACATCGGCTGGCCCGTGTAGCCTTGCACTATGAGGGCACAAGGGGGGGAGGGAGTAACCTCCTCCCCCGGGACGTGCTCTCCTTGAGCACAGTGCAGGGCTCCGCTGCGTTCCACTGGAGATCCCGGAGCCCCTCTTCATGCACCGAGGAAATGGCCACCGGGGAGGTTTTAGTGGGTAAAAACTCCACATAACCGCCGCCTTCCCCCCAGAAGGCGGGGTGTCTTTTTGAAGATTTCCTCCCCGTTAACAAAAAAAAATGGTGGCTATTGCCATACAACATTGATGACTTTCTTTCTCGCTTCATGCGACCGATGTGTGTGTGCGTAGGTTAGGGTATGATGGGGCTGAGATGCCTGAAAGGGCAAAAATCCCCAATAAATAAAAAAAAGTAACTTGGCGATTGTCGTCACGTAAGAAGTATCACGTATTTACGAGTAAAAAAAAACCAACTTTAAATGGAATCAAATTAAAAAAAAAATCATTCGAAGACGCTCTATTTGTATTTCCGTATTAAAAAAGAGT
This sequence comes from Meandrusa payeni, assembly GCA_029286785.1. NCBI lineage: Eukaryota > Metazoa > Arthropoda > Insecta > Lepidoptera > Papilionidae > Meandrusa > Meandrusa payeni. The sequence continues at coordinate 7,747,250 of JAGSMX010000023.1, forward strand.
TACGAAATAGAATTAATCAGAACCTAACCAAATTCTCATCAAACTAACTTCAAGTACAACTTTTCAATGAAAAAATAATCATCGAAATCGGTTGGCATGTTATTGAATTATTCGTCCATTTGTCGCGCAAATACTGCAGCAAATTTAAGACTTATATGGTTTTATTATGAATTCCATTATCAGAATTGGACTATAGGAGAAGCACTACCTTTAAAATAAAAAAAATAATCATCGAATTAGTTTCAGCCAGTCGAAAGTTTTGCGGTAACAAAAATAAAAAATCTATCGAATTGAGAACCTCCTTCGTTTAAATAAACAAATTCTAAATCGGTTTATAAATGACTGCGCTATTAAAAAAAAATACAGACTTGAAAAACTCGTCCGTTTTTTGAAGTCGGGAACGTTATAGAAAATGTTGTAAATAAAAACATATAATAGCCGTTTCGCGCGTATCCGCCATATTAGTGTCGCATTAGAAAAAAGAACATGAGGTTCCTTATCGTAACCAAAAGTCAACATCGTTATGCGGAAAGCGCTTAGATGCGAACCGTTTGGGCCGTTAGGTAGCCGTGAAAAAATATCCGCCGCGCCCGCCCACTGTGCCGCAGCCTTACGGTATTTCGAACGTGCGACAGGGACAACTAGCCCCCGTGCGAGTACGCTAGAAAGAGTGCACACGATTTTGTACGTTCGTCAACATCGGTTGTTGTTTGGCCTAAATGACGTTTTATTATATTAATTGCTTGTCTTTGGAAAGTTCTGTTCGATGTTCAGCTAACTGTTTTGTTGTGTATGTCAACTGGACAGGTTCCGTTAATACTGATTTTGAATTTGGAATTAAATTTCATTTTTAATTTACCAAAACGAAACGAATAAATATTATTTTAAATACTTATTTGGTTTCTTGTAGTCGTGATATTTATCAAAATAATATAAAAATTTATTTTTAAAAAATTAACACATTGATACAATAATTTACGGCCAGTTTATTTTTAACATTCATTTTGTTATCTTAAGTGAAGAAAATTTAAATCTTTTTTTTGAACGAATTAAAATTTACCAGCCAGTTAAATATTGTTATTTTCGTTGACTTAATAAGTAACCTTTCAAATAAAGAACAACATTTCGTGTTTTATAAATAAATGACCTTTATTATACAAAATCAATATTTAACATATATATCAAACAACATACTTGGATAATTAAATAAAATGTATCACGTTCTTTTAATCCAAGCATTTTAGACAGACACAACTTTCGCCGTCCGCTTTACACCGAGATTATTAGGTCCCATATGTGACAGGTTGTAAAAATCATAGAATACCTTTCAATTATGCATGGCCTATATTTGGTTCTTTTAAATAAAAAAAATAAAAAGGTTGTCGACCACTGACTTTCAATTGTATAAGTAGGTGTATATGGTAGGTGTTGGCTGTTTGAACAGGCTTTTGGTTGATAAATTTGTAGATAACGGAAAATGAATCATCGAACGTACTCCATTACGTTAAAAGCCGGCATAAATAAATATATGTCCCACTGTTGGGCACAGGTCTCGAGAGTATAAGAGCATAGTCCGCCACTCACACCTAGTGTGGATTGGCAGAGTACAATAATAGGATGAAGTGCTCCAGTACTATGTGTTAACTAGCAACACATGACACCCAGCGATTGTTATGCATAATAACTACTTCCAATGATATCTTGATGATTTACCTGAACCTTATTGTATCTTTAATTCATAATTAATAATTAAGTTGATTGTCACATGAACTTGGCATTGTAAACAATAGTTTAACTTTATTAGTTCCTAATCTGACTTCTAATTAATTTTGTATAAAGATTATGAGGACGCGCAGTTGTGACGGTATTCGTTTTAAATAATTCTTTGTACAACGTTACGCTGTCTCAATAAAGCGAGTGTATTACTTGTTGGACTATTTTATTCTACGAAACCTACAAATTATAATATATGCCATTATTATTAAACGAATTCGAAAATTCATTTTAATTAGGCCCCAAATCAAACGTTGGACTCCGAAGATATCGCAACTATGATATAGGATAGGATATACGTTAGCTGTATTAAATGTTAGCTGTTGATAGAAGTAAGTAATATTTTCTTTGTTTTTTAAGTTAGTGAAATAAATACATAAATTTGTTAACGCAACCTTAAACTAGAAAATATAACTTAACTATACATAAAAAACAATTGTGAGCTACCTTGCTCAACATCGCACAGAACATATTTCATATTTTATCATATTATTAACAGCAATACATCAAGAGTGTTAGAGGTAATTTATTAAAGACTTACTGACTTTGTTTCAGAGATTCACTTGTAAAGGGCTTTTCCTCCAGCATAACTCACTTGTTCTAAACTGTACACTAATTGTCTACGGAGAGAGTCCTCTCCTTTTTATCCTAAATTTCTAGTATTTGCATCTCTTTCAAAGACGGAAGCGGAAACGGCCTTGGTTGCCGACAACCGATAAAAGTACTTTATTTGACTAAACTAAAGTACTTTTATAGTCAGTCCATTAACTTTATAGATAATAATATTCAGTAGGACCAACTGCCGCTAACACAATACAAAATACTAACTAAAAAAGAAATATTTACAATTTAATAGATTTTTACAAAATATTTACAAAAAATATAACCATGCCAAATCATCATCGCTTGGCAGCGTGCCCAGAAAGCTGGTAGCATTGCCACGTTGTATGGCAATGCTTAGCCTCTGTGTAAGCTATAACCAGCCCTCTGGGCACCAGATGTGTCGACCAACTTCTTAGCTATCACATTATTTATTTATTTATTACACCAACACAATGAACATTTTCAACAAAACAATACATAAAACAGTGAAAAGCTGTGAAGCCAATGCCATCGCAGTTATAGGCGCAGACTGCAAGCAATTAATTGGCGAGTGACAATGTTAAGATAAAAATAAAACGAACACAAAAGTAAAAATAAAACTAATTTTGAAATTAAAAATTAACTGATAAAAAAACTATTTGTAGGTTAGTGAACGTTTATACATACTTATACTAGGAGAAAATGGTCGATATCGTCCGTTTTTGAATAAGAGTTGAATTCTATACTAATTCTATTTAAGGGCGCATTCTTACCTAGGTTCGATCGGAATAAACTGCTTCTCAACAATTGGTATCGTGAAGGTCTAGGTAACCGCGACGGTACAGTAAAAGCTACGGCGAAAAAGGAATTAAAAAGGTGGTGTGCTCTAGGACCCCACTGACCCAATGTTTCTACCAAACGGCTTAAATATGAAACCTCTTTCGAGGTCACTATATTTGCGCCGTTGGTTTTTGCAGTTGTAACGGCCGCTCCAGCCTCAACAGAAGATTCTGGAAGATGTGACGGTGCCAAAGTATCGACGCATATAGCATCCTATAATATAGGCCGTCCCATCTTCCAGGGTATAAGAGTCATACCGTCTAAGCTTAATCTGAGTTGGAATGGTTAATCATTAATGTTAGTAATATTTATGAAATAAAATTTTGCAAGCTTTCTTTTAAAAACAAAATAACTTGGTGAAAAGCGTACAACAATTGCTGTTGCTGTCTACCCCGCTTAATACCGATATTAAACATGTACAAAAATAGCATGTTTATTAAAAAAGCCAATGTTATCTTATCATCAACGAAACCAGTTTCCACCGATTGCCAGTCAAGATATATTACAAGAAATATATCTTGTCTGAAAATACCGTATCAAATTTTAAACGTTATTGTATACACATATTTATTTTTAGTTCTCATTCCACACCAATATGTAAAAATAACAGAAACAACTGGTTCCGTTGATCTTGACGCGCACGCAATAAGGAACGAAGGCTTGGCGTTCCACAGCGGTTCACTTGATTAATTCAATAACAAGTATATTTACGACTTAAAACAAAAAATCTTCAAGTAAAATCAAAAGTATATTTACTATTCGAATATACATGATAATGTTGTACGATGCATGCAAGGGCACCCTTGACTTGTCCACAGTTGCTGCAGCAATTTTTGAGTTTTAGCACTCCAAAAAAACGTACTAGAACTACCGACCTTTTCTACTTACCACCAGGGAATACTAATTATACAAAATATTCCGTCGTAAACATAGACATAGACATTTATTTATTGGCATCACAATACAAAAACACATCACAGACAGAATATAACACACATTAACAAAGAATGAAAAATAGACAAAACAAAGTTAAAGTTACACGGACAAATAATACAAAACATATGATGCCAATTTCGGACACCGTCTCAGCATATGCTGTCACAAGGATGCGACAGCGCTGATTTTCGGCGGTGCCCGGGACTACTTTTATATGGAATATTATTATACAGACAGTAAGAGTATAATAAATATGATACATAAATAAAACAGTTATGAGATTAAAATATATTTTATATAATAAAATAATAGATGAAAAAAAAAATCATAAATATTATTGAGTCAAAAATAAACTTGAATAAATAATATGATAATTAAACGTATAAAGTTAAAATTATATAATTAAATATTGAAAATATTGGAAACAACAAGCTACCGATGTCGCGGGGATATTACTCGTATATATAAACAGAGTATTAAGCACTTATAATACTCACACTCTTCCGAGCCTACTGTACAACTTTCTACACGTGCAGTCTGTGGGCGAAATATACTCAAATATTGTACAGCGCTCTCCGTGTTCAATATAACGCGTTCAGGGTACTATTGGGGTTGCCCCGTTTCTGTAGTGCATCGGGGATGTTCGCGGATGCACAGGTGGCATGCTTTTTTGCGACAATGCGCAAGAGGAGTGCATCTCTGGTACGCAGGGTGCGGACCAGCTCCAACAGCATCCTGAGCATGATTGCTCAAAGGCTTGACTGTGTTTATGTAAACAGATGCTGCGCCGTCTCACATATTTTTATGTTATATTATAATCAAATAATTATAATAATATTTTTTTTAATCTTATAATTTAGTCTAAGGTTGTTATTTAATAGTTATTTAAAATAATGTTGAGTCTTAGTTAATAATAACCATTTCTCAAGCGTATACCCCTTTTGCCTAACAAAATTAAAATTCAAAAATCTAATACAGACTTTGACTGATGGCATTACTAGGGTTAATTAGAGATTTGTGATACAGGACACACAGGAATATATACACAATGTACACACATCACACATACATATATACACTCACACAGAATAACGCAGGTAATGCAATTTTTATTTCCTATTAATTTGTTTGGAATGCTCTGCCACAAAGCATAAGATGCAGAGAATCCTTGACAGCTTTTAAGAACCTAGTACATAGGCACTATCTATCTTTATAAATATATATTTTTTTATATACGATATTTGTATGAATATATATTTATACATATATACTTAGGTATTTGTTGTATGTTTAGCATATTTATTTATGTATTATTATTATTAATAGTATGTTTATATATGTGTATATTGTTGTGTTGCAGACCCACTAAATATTTTTAGACGGAAGTTTCTGTCCATACAAAGGTTGTCTGGAAGAGATCGCTCTTAGCGATAAGACCGCCCATTGCGCATGCAATGACCTTGTCCAACGTGAAAATTGTAGTTACTATTTCTGTAATGTATTTTGTTTTTAATTGTTGCGCAATAAAGAATATTCATTCATTCATTCAATTTTTTTTTATTGTTTTTTAATACAAAGTAAATCCTTAGTTATCACTGAAAAAAAATGTTTTATATAATGTAAATCTATAAAGGCTTAGATCCTGAATACGTGACCGAAATATCTATTATAATTTATTAGCTGTTGATTTTGTAAAATTATAAATAAATATCATATCAGAACCTAACGATACTACCTTTGAAGTTCATCCTTTCCAATTAAAAATGAATCATCAAATCCCCTTAAATGCTAGGAGCGTTGCTGGAGTTTCTTCGGCCACTTCTCCCAGAACCAACGCTCCTCAAAGTTAGTTTTACTTTTTGAATGTCCCTTAGATTATCCGTGATTTAACTACCGACCCAGTCGGCTTGCTTGCATGCTTTCGTAACCGTTCAACCCGAGGTTAGTCCTTACCGGGGGGTCCCTTGTGTCGAGTTACTAGCGATAGAGGTTCAGGCTAAGCGCCCTAAGAGCTATGCCACCTCTCAATCCGGTGAAAGTCAAAGCCAGCCAATGGCCAATCTGTGTAGTTCGTCAAAAAAAAAACGAAATGGCGAAAGCGTGATTTTTAATAGTCCATTTGTCGCGCCTAATGCATGTTTACGACTTACTCGTATATGGTTTTCTCGTGGAGGCCATTGTTAGAATTGGACCAAATTAAGTGACTATGCGGGAAGTATCAGATTTTAAATAAAAAAATCATTAAAATCGGTTCACCCAGCCGATACGAGGTAATAAATATACAGACGAATTGAAAACATCTACCATTTGAATTAAAATTTGAAGATGAGATTGATACGTGCCTTGGTATTCCCTATCTTCCTGTATGGAGTGGAAACGTGGACAATCCCAGCCAGAGAGAGGCAAAGGAGGATATCCTGGACTGTGAAACGCACCAATGCATCTATCCTAAGCCAACTACAAATTAAGACTCGTCTGTCTACCATATGCCGACAACGAATCCTGGCGTATTTCGGACACACAATGCGCAGAAGCGACGAAAGTCTAGATAAACTGGGAACACCGCAGGAAAAAGATCTCGCGGCCGTTCACCAACAAGGTGGGCCGATCAGGTAAAAGACTCGTCGTCCTCCAAATTTTACAGTGCTGTAAGAGACGCGCTGGACAGAAGCCGGTGGAGTCAAATCATCCGCTCCAGGTGCAACCCTGATGGTGACCACGATCCTCAGACATGACGGATCGACACTAGAGAGAGACCATTTGAATTTGAGTTTAGTTAGATTTTGATTAATTCTAAATATACTTCTTTTTCTTTGTCGTTCCCTCATATCTGAGGATCGTGGTCACTAGAGCCCCTCAAATGAACAATCTGCCTCCATCGGTTTCGGTCCGAGGCAGCCCTCACCAGCTGGTAGAGATTAGGAGGGGAGATGGCACCTTTTACTTGGTCAGACCATCGTGTTGGCGACCGGCCTCTTGTTCTCTTGCCTTCTGTATTGCCAACGATGACCAGCTTTTCAAGGTTGCCATCCAATAGGTTATAAGGTGGGATTTAATTTTGAAGTCGGTTTACTTTTGTATGCAATTGATTTAACAGTCTCGGACCCTTATTATTATTCACCGATTCGTACAACACGTATATAATATACGCAAATGTTACCCTTTAAATGTCTTTGTTCGTTTTTTATATTGTCCGAAATCTGGTTTCTTAAATGTCTCCGAGCGGTCGGGTAAATCTCAAAAATGGTATCGACTTCCTTGTTATTGACTCGACTTTAAGATGAAGTTCTGTCTTGTAATATTACTTTAATTATAGCATTACACTCGTGATGTCCTCGTATGGTTATAGACTTGTGAATCCAATATGGTCGAATGGTGGATTTGAACCTTACGATATGCAGACCTAAATCATTAGTAATAATGACTGAATTAATCACTGAATATCGCAAGAAGCTAAAGTGGTTACCAATCCGTTATCGTCGAAATGCACATATCCTTTCTCTTCTTTATAGCATCCTCTTCATTCCATCTACTCCAATTTACCTTAAATAACGTTTTGAATTTATCCACCTATCCGATCCTCTATCCTTACGATCCTCTGAAACCTTTAAACTTAAAACCCCTACTCATTCCTCAAACTTTTATGGGAAGTCATTCACATTGCGGGCTACTAGACTGTGGAATGCCCTTCCAAATTCCATTCGGGTTGCTAAATCCCCTACCTGCTTTTAAAAAATTTGCTAGCGCAACATTATCAATCGATTTCGTCTTAACTATGATATATATATATTTTATGTATTAGTATATTTAATGATAAATTATTAATGTAGGTATATTTAGTGTAGGTTGTCAATTATATGTATAGATTTGTTATCTTATTTGTATTTCTAACGCCATCGTCCTGTTTTGTTCATATGTTTCCTGTCCATACACAGGTTGCCTGGAAGAGATCGCTCTCAGCGATAAGGTCGCCCATTGTACAACACACTGTAAAACCTTACTTATGTAATGCCTTTTGTTTGATTTTGGTGTACAATAAAGTTATATCTATCTATCGATCTATTAGTATCAGCGCTTCAAATGACGGCACTATTAGTGTACAAAGTGACGAATTGAGAACCCTCCTCCACTCGAAGTCGGTTAATTCAAGTTATAAACGCCACATCGCTCGGTGCGTGATAATTCGATTGTATTGTTGGCATTTTACCGTAGCCCTAAAAGTTCAATGCCGTCCAGATTGTTCTTCATTATTATTGGGATAATTGTTGCGGAAATCTGGCGTTGCGTCGCCGAGCCTAAACGGTGCGACCTTGGTTTGCTTCTGTTCAAGTTAACTGTGAATGCTATCGGCCGGGCCGCAGTAATGTTCGTGCGATTATTTCGCTATGCCGAATACCGTATACCAAACGCGTGACGTAGGCTAGCTAATTTATCGATTACTAGTGTTTTATGAAGTAAAACTTCTTTACCTACATTTGACTTGGGGAGTAAACTGGTGAATGCATTATGAAAAGTGTGACGAAGCGAAAAAACGGGCGAAGGGAAGTTGAGAGGGAGATGTAAGTTAGTGAAGGTAGGAAAAGAGAGTTACGTTTCGTATATCTAAGTCACAGTGCAGGCTTATTGTCGGTATTACACTGTAGGAGCAAGAGACAGCGTCTTCAAAAGACTAGGTGGACTGGACTGATGAGTCTTTTTTTATTTTTATAAAACTATACACACTTGTTATTTTACATACAATACTAATAAACTTGGTTAGCATTCCGACTAAGCTTAAGCTTGTGCTAGGAGATAGTTCATTCATTCATCATTAGTCCTGGGCTTATAGAATAAGGCTATAATATCCCCGCCTGGCGTAAAGAGCGACTAAAAGGGGCCTCAGGACTCGAGCGACAAGGGAAGAAGGCGGCGTCGGCTGGCCCGTGTGACCTTGCACTGCGAGAGGGATTAACCTCCCCAGGACGTGCTCAAGAGCACAGGGCATAGGGCTCCGGTGATGGTGTGGTGAGGTGTAGTGATACACCGAGGAAGGGCCACCGTTTTAGTAAGTAAGAACCTCACATGACACTTAAGTAAGATTGAAGATTTCCCCCCCGTCAAAAAAAAGGAAATGATTCACATCAATAGTCGAATAATGGATTCGAACCAACCACCAAACGTTTCCGTATCCTCAAGCATTAGGCTATTATCGCTGTTATGACTGACAATAGCAAACTTCGGTGTCAGTTCGGCGGCGTAATGTAATACTTGTATTGCTTCTAGGCTACCTATCGGGTCATTACTAAGCTAGCATTGAAGGCTTGACTAATTTCATTGGATTGGAGATTTGTGCGTTCCATTGGGAATTTGCGTCGCTTTAATTGTATGTCTCTAATGCCGTTAGGTAACGGTTGCGGACGAATGTGCAAACAGGATTTAACTCTGCGGTGTTCTTATTTTTAATTTGTCGTGCATTTGTCTGCAGACTTTTTTTAATACTAATAGGGCAAAATTCTTGGGAGATTTCGATTGTCCAAAAATCCCAGGTGTCTGGGCGCGTATGTATTCAACTTTTTAATGCTAATAAACTATATTATTATTATTATTGACGATGCAGCATTTGCCGCATCGTGCACTATCGGCAATTCTCGGGAACTCTCGGCTCGAGCGTAACGGGATATTTTGCGCGAACGACATCCAGTATTCATCGATTTATAAGACGTTGTCACGTCAAAAGGTCCGAGACAAGGCGGGAGAGTGTAATGTCGGGAGATATGAGGGGGAGCGAGATTTCCCAAGATGATACCGGAGACAGAGTGAAAGAATCTCAAGGAAGGTAGCATCTTCTTTATTGCAATTAAGATGTTTAAGTCGAGATTGAAAGATTATTTAGAAGTAGTTCTATCAATGGTTCTCAATTCGTTTCTATGTTTATTTTTTTGTTTGGAACCTCATAACTTTCGAACGTTTGAACCAATTTTGATTATTCTTTTATCTTTGAAAGCTGGTGCTTCCCATGTGGTTCCATTTAATCCAATTCTGGCAACGACATCCATGAGAAAACCATATAAGTGATCAAATTGCATCAAGTATGTGCGCCACAAATGGACGAACAACTCAATATAACACGAACCGATTTCGTAGTTCGATGAAAGTTTGATTACGTTCTGATTCATTCTATTTCGTAATATAGATACAATAATTCGGTAATATAAAGAGGGCATCCCATGCGTTGATTCGATTTGAAATCGGTTTTGTTTTTGTCTATAAATTATATTGCTTTTTATAGTCAAAGGATATCTAAACGTAAGTCCAATAACAAAACAACAAATTTATTCCGCTACGTAAGCATGCTAAAAGACCCGCCTCAATACGTACAACAAAGTGAAAAAAATAAACTAAGCAGGTTAACAGTCTATTGCCATTTAAAAAAAATAGCAAAGCAGCTGTTTACGGTAACTTAGTTTCTATTAATAAATTATATATACTTACGGCGTTTATCAGAGCGTGCATTGTCGCTATACGTTTACACCGATTTACGTCCATTTCAATTTGAATCTTAACACAATAGTGTCAGAGTGGAAAATATGTTCGCAATGTGTCGCCTTACGACTGTACGTCGGTGAGTTTTCGAGTGCTAGTGTTACCATGTATTCCACTTTAGATGACACGGTACTATGTTCAGAGGCGTCATGACCTTTGCCTGTATTGAAGAACTTTCCGCTTTTTAAAACGCTCTTAGTTTAGTTAAAGTTACAGCCTTTAAATAAATAATATATATGTCCCACTGTTGGGCGCAGACCTTCTCTGTATAGAGAGTATAAGGGCATAGTCCACCACGCGGTCTTAGTGCGAATTGGCAGACTTCACATGCCATAGAAAATTTTCTAAGACATGTAGGTTTCCCAACGATGTTGTCCTTCACCGCCGAGCGCGTGGTAAATCAGCACATAAAATTGCAACAATAAATTTATTGGTGCCGGCACCGGGGATAGAACTCAGGTTGCTAGCGTACTATGCAACTTGAGGCGACCGCCCGGACCCTGAGCTACCACGGCGCTTAGTTTAGTTGCATTTTGTTAAATGCTTGCATTTAAAGTTGACAAAAGTATTTTATTAACGCACTTCACGTATGGTTACAATTATATTAAATCGATGAAAGAAAACACTGTGTTGCTTTGCCGAAAAACGATTTTTTTCTTAAAACTTCTTTATTAACGCTTGACTGGGGGTGTAAACTGGTGAGTGCGTTACGAAAAGTGTGATCGGGCGAGGCGAATGAGAGGGAGATATTCATCATCAAGTATTTTTTAATCTTTTCCCTTGTATGCAGTTTTTTCGTTTTTTTAAATCATTTTAGATTTTTTCTAAAATAAAAGAAGCTTAAGTTACTCTTTATTATTCTAGATATCTGATAGTGATAGCTCTATCAAAATCGGTCCCGCCGTTCCAGAGATGAGCCGGAACAAGTAGACAGATAGAAAATGTATAAAATATTTTGGTATACGTACTGTATTTACATTGGTATGCATGTATAAAAACACACTACAATTTTACGTATTTGATAGAAATTGATAACCTGGAATTTATTGCTATTTTGTTTTGTTTCTACGAATAATCCAAAATTTGTAACTAATTGTAAATGTTATAGACTCCCTGAGTTCCTCGGTAAAGTTTGTTTAACACCAACCTGTCAACACTTCTGGATCGAAGGCGTGAGTGCTTCATTTATTTTTTTAATTAAAAACGTAGTATAATTTGTCCTTAGCACGACTTGAGAGTGCGTTGTAAAATTAACTAAGGTCATACAACGCACTAATGACATTCAATAACCTACAGACTAGTCTGATTATACAGGGGGAGACCAATATGCATCGCAACCTTGCCTTCTGTGACCTGCATCCTGTTACACTTATCGCGTGCTCTTACAAGCCTTATCTTATCAGCGGGTGACACACACACGAGTGGTGTTGGGAATTTCCTATGAAAAAATGAAACGGGAGGCTTGCAAATAAACAAACAAACATTTTTATTACACCATAATAATATAAATACCAACTAATTAAATTATAATTATGAACGGGGGACTGGTATCCAAACTAGGAACAAACCTGTGAGATGGATCACCAGGCCTAAATCCACGGATGTGCACAAAACTTTTAAAACTATTGGGGAGAGGAGAAGGTATATTTACATAAATATATAAGTAATTTTTGAGTGTCATGTGTATGTGCAAATATGCGTGTGTGTGTGAATGTATTTGTAAGTGCCTGTGGATACAAATTTGTATATTGTAATTATACACAAAAAAATCCCTAAAACTCATAAATATTTTGGTATTCAATTGCATTATATTTTCAAAATGTTTTTTTTTTAAAAAAAAAGGGATGTGTTGACGTCCAATTCGTATGTAAGTGTATTTAAAAATAACTTAAAAAACATTCCATTCAGGTACTATTTTCACTAGACAATTCCATCAACAGCTAATGGTTAGGCTATAAGTGTCAGGTCGCAGGTTCGAATCCACCATTCGACTATTGACGTTAACTATTCTAGCACAAGCTTAAGCTAAGTTGGAATGATTCAGCCCTGTAGTTCTGGGCTCTCAAGAATAAGACTACGGTATCCCCCGCCTGTAGTAGAAGGCGACTAAAAGGGGCCTCGGGTTCACTGGACGACAAGGGTGCGGCCCTTTGTCGTCCGCTATGGTGGACCCGGGAAGAAGGCGACATCGGCTGGCCCGTGTCGCCTTGCACTGCGAGGGCAGGGAGGGGAAGGAATAACATCCCTCCCCGGGACGTGCTCTCCTTGAGCACAGTGCAGAGGGGCTCCGGTGCGTTCCTCTGGAGATTCCGGAGCCCCTCGTCATGCACTAGCATTCGTTAAGACAGGGCACAGGCGAATGGAACATTATTTGAAAAGGATGGAATTACATTTTACAATACAAGAAAAAATACCAAAATAAAAACTAAAAACATTGCCGCCATATTTTTTATTATCGATAAAAGTGAAAACTAAGAAATTGAGCATTGAAATTAGACATTACATAACGCTTAAAATCGTAATAAAACATCAATCTAGTTTTCAAATCTTGTGACACTGCGAGCAACATTTGTATATATGTTTATATGATATATTTATTATTCAAATATATAACGGGCTATACGAGATCATGACAAAATATAAATTCAACGTTACCATGTCGGTGACGCGAATTGACGAGTGATTTAAATTTTCAACATGGCCACCCTACAACATGCATGAATGCATTTTCGGTGCGGACCAAACCGCGAGTGTGCACTTGACTCGTGTTATCAGCGCACTGATAAGGGCCCATATTGGCGCGTTATCATCTATGTACAGTGATAGAGTACATGCTGTACTGCCGTCATTCTAACACAACCCTGACGTCAAATGTATACACTCGAAATACTTCTATGATATTAAAAAAATGCGCAGATCTCCTTAATATATCGTACCCTTAATATAATTACTAGTAAAATAACCGATTTCAAACCGAATCAAACGATAAAAACGCTATTACGTCCGGACGGCCCTCTTTGTATTTACAAATTATTGTATTGATATTACGAAAATAATCAGAACCTAACCAAATTCTCATCAAACTACCTTCTACTTCCAGTACATCATTGTCTAACACACATCTAACAAAAAATGAATCATCTAAATCAGTTAGCGTGATATTGACTTATATTTTCGCTTAGATCCCAGTGTCATAATTGGACCAACCATACAGGAAACACCAGGTTTCGATGTCGAAAGTTGCGAGGTAACAAATATAAAAACGAACTGAGAACCTCGTCCCTTTTAAAAGGCCGTTAAGGAAACATCGACAACTATGATGTCACTGAACGTTCATTTTGGTTCTAGCAGACTCGGGGCACAGGGATATATACCATCAAATACACACACAGTAATGTTTACAGAGAAGTATTTATAACTTTTTAAAAATCTTTGATATGACATCTGTTTTAATGCGCTTGCTTTTTTTACCCGGTTTCCAGTTGAATCACACCTTTTATACGTATTATACGCCAAGGTAAGTGGTAACCTCATATCACACGTATATTTTAACATATAAATACCAGGAAGATTTAATTTAAATATAAAACAGTTGCACCGTTCGTGTCGCAATAATGAAATAAGAAAAAATATCGTCTTATAAAAATAATCAAAACATCGAAACGGCAAGACCTACGGGAGGCTGTATATATCGAGTGAGGACAGAATATGTTCACTTAATAAAAGTAACGTATGCGTTCCAATGCATGCTATGCTATAGCGATAAAAAATCAACGTTATAAATAATGCACAGCTTACAATCTGATTGTTATTAGAATAGAAGAGACATAACAAATATAAAAATGTTAGACGAATTACAGTAAAAATTAAAAAAATACACCTTGTGCCGAAAAAGGGCTTAGCATGTGCTATGTGTGCTGGCCTAACATGTGTGCCGACTTTCAACAAAAAAACTTGTATCGAAAAGTTGACGCTGAATAATCGTCATCTTCAGCCTGATCATAGATAGCCTGCTTGAGTTTGCTAAACTAATTGTAGGCAAAATTAATGTTCATTGGCATCACAGCGGTCGATATCTGTTAGTTTTAGTAGTCTTTTAAATTAACTGGCGCCACTATGGTTTACCGATGGTGTACTTGATGTATTGCGTCAAAATGAAATGATGACTATGACTGAAAATATTGTTTTAATAGTGAACGCGTTCGAACACAAAAAAAACAACGTTTTTGAAGTTTCGCATCGCTTTCACTGAACAACAGACCTTTATCTTGCCGTGTCCGTGAACTGGTCCAGTGGCATTGGGTAACTGGGGCGACAGACATTGTATAATTCGGCAATCTGCCGGCTAGCGGATCGATTCCGGGACAATAACAAATTTTATTTCTGAATAATCGGAGCTTATAATGTTACGAATTCGAGACGTGATTTTTAAGAGACATTTATTGATCCTAATAAAAACAATTGATTACCTTAAACACTTTAAAATGCAGCCTAAATATATATGTTCCACTGTAGTACATCTATACTATAAAGAGTGCCAAAATCGATCGGTGTTATGTCACTGAACGTTCATTTTGTCACAATTAGTTTGGCAGACTTATGAATTTTCTTTGAAGTTAAGTTTTAAAAATAACAACCGTTAGTGTGAAGCCCAGTCTACTGCAATTATGTTCAAATTAAAAGCAACACTTTTTCTTAGTACCTTCAAAAGTTTCTAGAGTCAAAAGTTAAATCAAAAATATAAAGCGGTTTTCTTTTCGTGTAAACCCTAAAGTAAGCAATAAGTAGTAACAAAGTAACACCTACTGCGGCCAAGTCTGGGAAGAAGCTGCAAAAATGTCTGCGGTGCGAAATGAACTTTCTTAAAAACTAAAAGTCGGACCTACGAAATTACTTTTCTCGGACAGTGCAATAAAACTCTTTGGGGTAAAGGTGGGTCCCCAATTGCAGCGGTTAAAGTTTTTAATCTTAACACATTTAACCACGGTCCCATAGCATTATTTGGTTAATAATAAATAAACTTTTACCACTGCCTACAGTCAACAATGACCCGACATATAATGATCGCGGATTAATTTTATTATAATTTACTTAGATTTATATTTTTAAATACAACTTTTTTTTTTGTTAACGGGGAGGAAATCTTCTGGGGGAAGGCGGCGGTTATGTGGGGTTTTTACCCACTAAAACCTCCCCGATGGCCCTTCCTCGGTGCATGCTGACGGGCTCTGGGATCTCCAGTGGAACGCACCGGAGCTCTTCTGCACTGTGCTCAAGGAGAGCACTTCCCGGGGGGGACATATCCAACTTACAGTAAGTTTAAGCTAGTATAAAGCAATTATATTTACCTATACAACTAAAACTGTAAAGACTATGCTCTCAATTGAGATTTATTTATTTACTAAAGGTTACAATTTCGGTAGCAATGTAACCAACATTTGTACTATGGGATCTAGACTTCAATGAATGAATATTCTTGCATAGGACAATTAGTGCCGTAATGTAATTAAATATTAAAAACGTCCACGTTTATAGAATACAGTTCAGGCAAATGAGTTTGATCGTGTGTTTTAATTTCCTATACACACATTTGAGTCAATCGCTTTTGAAATAACGTGAAAACATAAAAATTGACCTAGATGTTTCTATTAGTTACTTATTGGGATTGTATGAGCATACAATGTGAAGGGCCGAAAGTCTGGAAAAACTGATCGTAGTTGGGAACACCGCAGGTAAATCACCATAAGGTGGTCTGTTCAAATAAAATACTAGTGGTCCTCAAAATTTTACTCTGTAGTAAGAGACGCGCTAGACAGAAGCCGGTGAAGGCACATCATCAGATGCAACCCTGATAGTGACCGCGGTCCTCAGACATCAGGGACCAACGCTAGAAAAATGCTACGGTTCGCGATTGGTTTGGTATGTAGCGGTACTTATCGCCGGGAGGTAGGTTTGTATAACGGCACAGTATAAATACCGGTCGCTACATCTATAACGGATAGCCGCCATTTGGTCTCCACTGTTCATGGTAATAATTAATGTGAATCAACTAATTTATGTATATCTATATATATGAAAGAGAAAGTGTGTGGGTTTGTTCCATATAGGCTCCGAAACGGCTAGACCGATTTCAATGAAACTTTCAGGGAATCTTCATATTGACCTGGCGAGTAATCCTGTTTTGTGACGATCAGAGCACTCCTCTTTTTGAACTGTCAAATACAGCTTTTATTTACTATGATGATATTCTATTGTTTTATAACCCAAATTTGTATTGACACGTGCGTTGTGTATATTTATGTCATTAGGACCCATATGATAAGAATGATATTGTATTTACTGGGTGGGTGTAAGTAATGATCTTCATCCGCTCGAAAAGAGAATGAATTTGGAGATAAATGAATAATTTAATATATTGTGAGAGTTAAATTAAATATTTAATAATGTAAGTTTATTGTTTAAATAAAATAAAGCAAAATCGAGCCTGGCGAAGCGAGCTGGATACGCTAGTATATTATATAATAGCGCCAAATATGTCAAACTATTGAAAGTAACCAAAGCCAAATTTAATAGTGTAATTCGCTATCTTTATAGGTGTTTTTGAGGCCGCTTTGCATGTCGAACAATCAGCATTGTGTTACTCTATACCTTTTGTCATACTAAAATCTTTTCAGATTAACAGACGGAAAAAGTTAAAAAAAAATGTTCTAAATGCTAGAGAATAATTAGACTGCCCGCTGGTAAACGGGCCGTACCAAAACGGGAGATGGGGCAGCGTCGAGGAGGAGGCAGGGGGCTGGGAAACGTAATTGGGACTTTTTCTTTGGACTTTAGCCTTTTGTTTTGCAAAGCGACTTCTTTCTTGTCCCGCGACAGAATCGATGGAGGGCGAAATGAGCTGCCTTTGAATCTAGGAAGGTTATTGAACGAAATAACTCGGCGTTTCTTGGATATTCATTTTACTGCATTGTTCACTAATCAACAATTTTGCTATAGTTGTATGTATATCAATGAATTTTTACGTTATTCAACAATTCCTTTTTAAAATAAAACTACAATATCTTTCAACCGTCTTCAAAAAAGGTGGAGGTTCTCATTTCGTCTGTATGTTTTTTTCATGTTTGTTACCTCATAACTTTGGACTGGGTGAACCGATATTTTTTCTTTATTTTTTACTTGAAAGCTGGTGCTTCTATCATGGTTTCATTTGGTTGATTAAATGTCAATTCTGATAATGACATCGACGAGATAACCAAATAAGTATAAATTTGCATTAAGTATATGTGCGACAAATGGACAACTAACTCAATATCACGCCAACCGATTTCGATGATGTATTTTTTATTGGAAAAATAGATGGCTGATGGCATTCACGGAAGGTTTAGTGGGTAGGGGCTGCACAGGCCGAGTCCCACACATCCCTCCGGGTTGGTGGGGTGGTCTTTAAAAGATTCCCCGCGTTAACAAAAAAAGTTTCTGATTAATTTCGTAATATTCCTACGATAAATCGGAAATACAAAGAAGAAAGTCGAATTGGCTTTTATTAATACGTTTTATCAACAAGTTCTTTCTCTCTTTCAGTTTTAGGACATAGTTTGAAACTTTGTACAACATATTTTGAATGTCGATAATACAGTAATTATATTACTTTGGCCACTAATAAAAGGCAAATTTTATTACATTTGACATGCTTTGTTAACTAGCTTTATTACTACGAATACGAATCTCTTTTCCTAAAAACATTCTGTTTTTAAAAGGAAAAGAGATCGGTAAACGAGCCCATGAACATCCCCAACATAGGAGAGCTGCAAGTGCGTTCGGTAAAAAGGAGGCTCGTTTCTTGAAATTGCCCAAATGATGAGGTGAAAAAGAAGTGGATGAAACGAGAAAACGTGCGGTTGTACAACGCCAATCAAGGTTGTTGTCACTGGGATTGTCCAAATAAAGAATTTTTAGTTGTTAATAACTTAAATTTTTTTTGTCGTATATCACTATATAGGAACGAGAGGGAACTAACATTACAGAAATCGAAACCGCTAGAAATGTAATTAAGAATAATAATTTTTATTATTGTTTTATCAGGCGCTAAAACTAAGTGAGAATTATCGTAAGGTAGCCTTGCATGTTTGAAAAAATATTTCTAATATATGTTAAAGTTTTTATTATGTATACCTATCGGGTATAGATTACACAGATTGGTCAGAGAAGCTGTCCGTGACTGCTTCACCGGATTGAGAGGTGGCATAGCTCTTAGGTCGCTTAGCCTGAACCTCTATCGCTAGTAACTCGATATAAGGGTCCCCTTGAGGGGTAACCTTGGCTTGGACGGTTACTTGTACGCATAAGCATTCCGATCCGAGGGCGCCCGAGAGGGCCGAACTAAGATTTGGTCGGATGCTTATTCACGAATAATGTAAGGGACATTCAAAAACTAGTTAAGGGCTAAGCTAATAAGCTATCACTTAAAGCTATTCGACTAAACAGAGATAAAGAATATTAAATACTGGTTTTCCTTTTTCGACTCGCACGCACAAGCGGGCCACCTTTATAAACCACCTTTACAAAAAGGTTTCCTTATTTTTATAGTAATTTTTATCAAGCCTCTGCTAATTATCATCACTTATGCGCTCTGCTACCCTTACGTGGGATATAGAGGCTTTGTTCCATTGTCTCTCACACACATAAAATATTTCTAGTGCACTCGAGCACATTTTAGACGACCTGATCTAATTAACAAATGCCAATTTAGTGAGCCGACTTGGACTAATGAAATACAAAGAGCGGCTCACCTCATAAATTATTATGTTGCATGTGGGAAAAGAATTTAATGTGTCAGTGGAAGCTTGTTTTCTTGTCCGAACAAGATTGGAATAGAGAGGACATTTTTACATTTTTTTGATTTTAAATACCGTATTAAGAGCATAGCGGTGTCGATTTAGTATAAGGTTAGATTTTCAATAACGCCAGATTCGTTTCATTCACGATTGTTTTTATATTTGCCACTTGTATTGGTATACTTTTTTGCACACTGACCACAATGCTGAAGATATCACTATATTTTTTTTAAATTAACGTTCGTTTGGTTTCCATTAAATATTTTAATAACTTATTTGTTTATCATAAAACGACTACTTGTAAATAAAACAAGTGGAGTCCATAAATTATTTAATATCTCCGTTGCGTGTATAGAGAAGTTTTTTTAATCTTCTTTCTGAGAGAGAGGGAAGATTAAAAAAACTTCTTGTTCGGGCGCAATCCCACCGGATGTTGTGAAGATCTAGCTTCCGATAGATCTAGAGAGGCTAGCCGTCCTTGCTTATTAAATGGCTTTTCTCCTTTCAAACTTCAAACTCATTGTAATTTTAGTAAACGCAGGCAAGTTATTTTTTTTGTACACTTGATACGCATTGATAAACGAAGTCCAGCATACAAAAAGATTATATTATCCGAAGAAAGATGGGGCAATCAGTTCATTAAACTCCTCAGCGGTTCTTCCAAAATACATGCTATATAACATCGTCAGAGATCGGTATCATTTCCAACGTTTCGAACGTTTTAAAGGGCCCACGGTAACTGAGCATTGAACCCTACAACGGAAACGAAAGCACTTTACGTTACGTTCTCGTAATTAACTTACAATTTTACAATAACATGTTTACTTTTTTTATGACGAACTTATTCATTAAAGCTAGAGAAGAAAACCGCAAACAGCTTGACTCGATTTGAGAGGTGGCAGAGCTCTTAAATCGCCTAACTTGAACCTCTGTTGATGGCAACAGGGCGTAAGAGCTCTCGAGACCTCTGCTTGGACGGTTACACTAATTCAAACCACGAATTGGTTAGTAGACTTTATGGACACAGTATCAGACATTAAAATAGCTATTCCTAACTTTCCTAACCTTACTAATTTTTATAACTACTTCGAAGAAACTGCAGCCATATTTACGCACTGTATCTCAGAGGCGGAACATTCAACAATATATACTGTACTTTTGTACATATGACATAAAACCTTGATAATAAGTAAACATATCCATTTCAGATTGCGTGCGTTAATTGTCAACACTGTCACATTTGATTTGCACAGGCTATAAATAAAACTTTAACGGTTTTATGAACTCATTCGTAGTTGTCAACAATTTAAAACGTCAGCGATATGACAAAAACAATTTCTCTGCATGTACGAATAACTTAAGCTGAAATAAACTTATGTGGTTTTTGTGTAACAATTGTTCTAGTAATTTCGTTTGTTATATTGCTAAAGGCTTGTTAGGACTGTTAGTGAGATAAAAAGTGTGCAGTAGAGATCGTGCGCACGTCAACAAAGCACCTACAACTGCACAACAGTGTCCCCCATGCAGTCGTGGCAATATCTCGTCACACGATCAGCTGCACTTACTACACAGACAGCAGCAATGACGCCATAGCCCAGTTCATCCAAAGGGCTATGAATGCCACCAACGAGAGACTGGAAGACTATAACATCGCGATGGCGTTTCGGAACAGGGACCCGAAGGCGGTAGACCACGCCAATCAAGTAAAGCCATTGGCGGCTTTTGCGAAGGCGAAGTGTTGAAGTTTTATGTAAACTCTTTTATAAACGGAGCAAATGTGACAAATAAAAATTCAAATTTGAAGCGTCAACAACCTAATGGTTTAGGGTACGGCCTGCGAATCGTAAGTAAGGTCGTGAGTTCGAATCCACTATTGGACAATTGCCGTCAACCATGTCGTTTTTGTGGGGTACTTACCCACTAAAACCTCCCCGGTGGCCCTTTCCTCGGTGCATGACGAGGGGCTCCGGGATCTCCAGTGGAACGCACCGGAGCCCCTCTGCACTGTGCTCAAGGAGAGCACGTCCCGGGGGCTGTTACTCCCTCCCCCCCTCGCAGCGCAAGGCGACACGGGCCAGCCGATGTCGCCTTCTTCCCGGGTCCACTTTGGTGGACGACTCAGGCCCCCACCCTTGTCGCCCAGTGAACCCGAGGCCCCTTTTAGTCGCCTTGTACGACAGGCAGGGAATACCGTAGTCTTATTCTTGAGAGCCCAGAACTACAGGGCTGAAAACCATGTCCTAGCACAAACTTAAGCTTAGTTGGAATGGTTAACAAGATTGTTAGTAATATTTCTGAAAAAACAAAGAAATATTGCTAGCTTTCTTTTTTTAAAAAAAAGGCACGGACGATCAGTCCGTGGAAAAGCAGTTTAAATAATAAATTTAAATTAAATAAAGGATGTGTTTATAGACCACACAACAGAAGTAAAACTTCTTTAGCTCAGTCGATCTATATCGAAGTTGCCTACAAATGCATGAAAGGGTCGTGGAAGGCCTGACTCTAATTTATATATTTGTTGTTACTGACCAAGCTGCTTAATTTTAGTAATATATATATATATATATATATATATATATATATATATATATATATATTGTTCTTACTTAGTCTGTAATGGTGTTATAATTTTTGTTGTTTTAAATAAATAAATAAATCCATATTATTGTTACATATATACGAAACATTACTATGAAAGTCCCTAGTAGTCTAGTCCCTTCAGTAATATACGAAACGTAACTCTCTCTATTTCTAGGTTATCTTCGTTCAAATAAATAAAATAAGATAATTCCAATGAAATAAATAAGAAAAGGATTAAGGCGTTTCCACATATGTCCCCGTGCCTGGTGTGCCTGATCCTCAATACCTCTTTTGTTAAAGAAATTTTAATTAAAGTTTAGGATTGGGAATTACGGCCTTGCGTATTTCTATTGATCGGTTAACAGTGTAGTAGCTGTGGCAATTTGAACTGTGATTTTTTTCAATATTAATATAATTGCCTTTTTTTTTAATCTGAAACATTTAGAAGTGACAAGAGACAATCACATATAGTAAATGTAGGGTAGTAAAAGAAACTTCGAATTCTTAAGTAATAGAAATCCTTTAATTATTTCCCATTTTTGCCTTAAACTTTTTAAATAAATAAACTCTCAGGTCCTTGTAACCCTAGCCGGGTAGGTAAAGAAGTCTCAACTTCCGTTCTCCTCGCCAGATCACACTTTTCGTAACGCATTCACCAGTCAAGCGAGCGTAAAGAAGTTTTACTTGAAGTAGGAATGTTAGTAATATTTGTAACAAAATACTATTAGAATTAGTTAATAGCCTAATGCTTAAGAGTACGGTCTGTGAATTCTAAGGTCGTAAATTGGAACCCACCATTCGACTATTGACGGAATCCATCTCCTGCACAAACTTAAGTTGGAGTTGTTAACAAGAATATTTGTATTTGTGAAAAAACAATATTGCTAGCATTCTTTACAAAAAAATTGGTTATGTCACTATTCTGCCACTGCCCTGCCCTCACGTGAAACAGCCATAATGTATTGCGAGTCGCGTGCCAGGGGGCCATTGGAGGTAGTTCGGCCATTTTGTCTCCCTAAAAGCGAGGGTACTTGGAATCCGACTAATTTCAATTCGATATCAACCGACAATGTTACTATATACAGTCATATACGTAATTATTTCCACGCCGCGTAGCTTATCGGTAACAACGATTCAATCTTTGAACAAGTTTTGATGGAAATCGACTATTCCGTGGAACTACTTTGCATAACATTAACAAGTATATATATATTTATTAATATTATAATTATAAGTATACATATATTTACGAGTAAAAACAAAAAACAACTTCAATCCAATCATTTGCTTAACGCGCGGAAACTCCCTTTGTATTTCCGAATTATCGTAGGAATATCACGAAATAGAATTAATCAGAACCTAACTAAACTCTTACCAAACTACCCTTAAAGTACACCCTTATCAATAAAAAATGAGTCATCGAAATCGGTTGCCGTGATATTGAGTTATTCGTCCATTTGTCATGCACATATTTAAACCAAATTTAAGACTTCCATTTTTCTTTCCAGGTTTTCACACAGATGCCATTGTTAGAATTTCACTACACTGGAATCGCTAGCTTTAAAAAAAAAACAAGGATCATCCAAATTGGTTCACCCATTCCAAAGTTTTGAGTTATTTACAGTCATCCAGATACTTATTAAATATACAACGATTTCCGCGTCATTAAAATATTCGGTAACCAATCACTTAAGTGTGAAATATTAAAAAAATATAGGTACTGTCTTGCCGACTGTCCCGATTCCTCGCTCACCGGAAGGCACAAACAACATTACGTGACGTACGGCCAGAATCCATCTGTTCTGGAAACCCGGTTCAGTTTTCGACAGGTTTAAAAAAGGCGGGAGAGAATTTCGTCCTGTTTACGTAACTAGGCCGCGCGTGCTTTATCGTCTGGCGACGGGTTTACACGCGTTCCAATTATTTTCGTTGGTTTTAATTTCATTGTGAACGGTCCGCTTTCTTTCAATGGCATTCCACTATGAAACCAGTTAATTACTCTTCAAATGTCATTGTGTCAAAAACCGTAATCTTTTATAAAATGTATTGTTTATCTCTGTACCTACTAAATTACTTAGAACTATGATGTATATGAATTACGAGTAAAAAACAAAACCGACTTCAAATTGATTCAAACGTTTAACGCTTGTACGCGGGGACTCTGTTTGTATTTCCGAATTATCGTGGGAATATTACGAAATAGAATTAATAAGAACCCAATCAAATCCTCATCAAACTATCATTGAAATGACCTCCTTTTCAATAAAAAAATGAATCATCGAAATCGGTTGGCGTGATATTGAGTTATTCGTCAATTTGTCGCGCACATAATTAATGCAAATTTAGCACTTATATCATTTTCTCATGGCTGCCATTACCAAAATGGCAACACATGGAAAAGAAACCAGCTGTCAAATAATAAAAGAATCATTTAAATCGGTTCACCCGGTCCAAAGTTATAAGTATGTTGAAAACTTTGTGATCTATTTCTTCTGTATTTTCTACTATTGTCTGTTCTTCTTCTTCTTCTTCAAATGCCTCTCCATTACTGGAGGATGGCCGTTAGCTCAGCGAACTTATTCCGAAAAGAAACCAGCTGTCAAATGATAAAAGAATCATTTAAAACGGGTTCACCCAGTCCAAAGTTATGAGGTTACCAACATTAAGCGTATAGACGAATTGAGAACTTTTTTGAAGTCGGTTTAAAATAGCAAATGACTTGGCCTCTCCAATATATATCACTTGGTAAACCTTTCCTCCTAACCACTCGGCTATCAATATTTATACATGTATTATTAACTAAAAAAACATACAGACAAATCAAGAACCTCCTTTTCCGAAGTCGGTTTATGATTGCAATAAAAAGGTAATCACGCACGATATGATTGGCGTCCATTCAAAAGCGACTTGCGTAAAATTTCCCCGGCGATATCAAAAGCATCTCAGCCATAAGCTCCCGACTGAAAATCGATATTTAATTAGTACTTAAAGGTACTACACAAAAGTTGGAGTACGCACAAACACACGCATAGGGCATACGCACACAGAAGTTGTTATACGCACACAAAGACAATTGTAGTAACCGCGTTATCTACGTGGTAGTACACCCTTGCAGTTTTTCGCCTAGGTCCCTGTCTAGGTCTGTAACGAACCTAGGGAATAGGGTGCGCCTAGATAAAAGTACGGTTCGCAGAAACATTCCCCACGTTACTAGTAAGGGCCAGATTCTTATGAGTGAAAAACATACATCAACTTTTAATCTCATCGCTTGGCATCTAATGGTTTACCAAAACTTTCTCTGTTAGTCGTTATTGAATGTTTACTATAAACTTCTTATACGACAAAATTACGATTTTTACAGTGGTTTTGAGTTGATAATGGGTCGCTGTTAAAGTGTTCGAAACGTCGGTAATTCAAAATAATTTTTGTTATTTAATTTTTTAATTACTTAAAAAAAGCATGGTAATATTGACGTGGACATCTACTTTATTGATTGATCACTAAGGAACAATGCGATTCATGTATTTTGTAAATAATTTTGATTCAAATTGATTTTCTCAGTCTAACGTCAAATTCAATGACTTACTGCTTATAGGATAACAAAGCCATCTACTGAAAGATACTTTGTATACCCTACACCCGGATAAAACGACATTTTCTATAAATGAAACCTAGCTAGATCGATTTATCGCCACCGACACCTCTTGTATGTTAAATGTCATGACAATCGTTGGAGTTTCCGAGATTCAAATTATATATATATGTAACCGGAAATGTATGGAATCAAGGAATTGTATACAAATCCTAGGAAATGTGTAATAATATTTTTATTATAACCCTTATTGAGACAATCGGGTAACAGTCATTCTAATTTTATTATTTAAAATAATAGCACGTCGTATCGCCGCAATAACCAATAATCACGAAGTCTTTCTAGCAGTTGTTTTTGCCGTAGAAACTTCTTCAATTAACTCTTTATAACGTTCATCTTCAATAAAAGCCGTGTTTTCAGCGTTTGTTAATATTTTTAATGACGCCAAAAGTCAAATTTAAAAAAAGTCAAAGCCAAATTTTAGGAATTACATACATTTCCTAGGAATTGTATACAATGACGGATTACATACATTTACAAGAATTACTCGCTTAAAGATATTAGATTAGATAAATAAAATGTTTGATTAATGACTTAATGAGGATTCATTTCACTGTTTTGCTGTCCGTACTATAACCGAACCCTCTCTACCAGCGATTTGTTTTAGAGGTCATCGCCCTCTCTCTGTCCCGTTCTACCACTATTACGCACATCTCACCTCTCCCTCCCACACGGATGGGGAAACACGCCTACGGAACTATGTATAGGAAGGCCTTTGATTTTTTCCACTGAAAAAAAAACCGGAAGTCCGTATTTCGGAGACATTTTGTTAAAAAAAATTGGAAATATTTTTCCATATGCATCTGGTGGTTCTTTCCTGAATTATGGTTTTAATTAATGGATGAGGCGAAATATTTTTTTTTATTTTCTAAAATATCGCACCCTTCAGAGATTTGAAAGGTTTTTTTTTTTTGTGAATGGTCGATAGTTAAGGGATGATAGTGTGTGAGTATCCTTACTGTTTATGAATATTTATTATACATGAAATGTGTGTATGTATGTATGAAAAATAAAGTTCCAATGCCATTAATAAACGTGCCATGGCACCTGACTAAAAGTGGACACTTTCCACCAAAAAGTCAAAAAGTATTTTTTTTTTAAAGTAAGCTATCAATATTTCTTTTTTCAGAAATATTGTTAACAATCTTGTTAACCATTCCAACTAAGCTTAAGCTTGTGCTAGGACATGGTTCAAGGCAATAGTCGAATGGTGGATTCGAACCCACGACCTTACGATTCGCAGGCCGTACCCTAAACCATTAGGCGATTGACGCTTCATATATCGTATTAATTATTATTAACAATTTAGTATAATTAGTATTGAGAATCTCTGCCTTTTATAAAGTCGGTTAATAACATGTAAGACGGAGGAAAATATAGTAGAATAGTGTTTAGGGTATGGTCCGCGCAACGTAAGGTTTGTGGTCCACCATTCCATTGACGTGAACCATCGTCTAGCAATACCTTAAGTTTAGTTGGAATGGTTAACAAGTAATATTTATAAAAAAATATATTGTTAACATTGTTTAAAAAAATTGTAAGAAAACCTGCATGTCCGATTGAATTTTGCGCCATCAATGCCTTTCAAAGTTCGCCTTTATACCAGCTTAAGCCGGGGCCCAATAGTAGGCCTACAATGGACCCCCTCTTTGTATTTACGAATTACAATTACGAAATAGAGTTAATCAAAACCTTAACAAACTCTTGGGCTTGGTGTTTTGCCCCGGACCATCTCAACCCGATCGCCTCCATTACAGCCGCCACCGATCCCCGCCACGTCTTGTCTAGTCCAAGACAGAGCGAAATGGCGACTCACTGTGGACGCCCTCTGCCCCACAGCGGGGACTTATTTTTTTTTACCAGACTACTCTTAGAGTACATCCTTTGTAATAAAAAATGAATCATCGTAATCTGTTCGCGTGATATTGAGTTATTCGTCCGTATGTCTCACACATACTCAATGCAAATTCAACACCTATATGGTTTTCTCATAGATGTCATTGTCTCGAATTAGACCAAATTGGTGGTCCCATGGGAAGCACCAGCTTTCAAACAATAATAGAATTATCAAAATCAGTCCGACCAGTCGAATGTTACGAGGCAACAAACATAAAAACACACACCAATTAAGAATCTCCTTTTTTGAAGTCGACATACAAAGAGATTAAATCAGATTTTTTTCTTTATTTATTGTATTTTTGCCCTTTTGGCCATGTCAGCCCCATCATACATAACCTAAATATACACACATTGGTCGCATGAAGCGAAAGAAAGTCATCAATGTTGTATGGCCATAGCCACCAGCTTCCTCGCTCCCTCTGAGGTCGGGTCAGACACGACATCATCGTGCGTACAGCAAAGGAGTGGAATAAGTTGCCGGCGTCAGTCTTTCCGTCCAAGTACGACGTGGGAGCCTTCAAGAGTAGAGTGAATAGGCACTTATTAAACTAGCGCGTACCATCTTTCGACTATATCACCACTTAACAACAGGTGGGATCATGGTCAAGCGCTAGTTTACACGCATAAAAAAAAAAGCATTAAGAAGACACCCACATATTGCTCCCTTAGTTTTAGACTATCAGTTTCAGACCTCAATCTGTGCACCGTTGTAATATGAAATCAGCTTTTATATTACGGCCCAATGTTGATTGGCCAAGAATTGGCTAAAGCAATAACATTTTCGATGAGTTTCTGGAAACTCCATTCACTTAATATTGGACGTAAATAGTAAAACAATTTGTTTTATTTGGCGCTTCTCTCTTAAGATGTTTGCAGGCATCTTGTCCAACGTATTCGGCTGGCACGTTGTTTGAACAAACACAGCCTCCTTCAGCGGATGGGTGTGCAGTTCGTCTGAAGAGTAACAACATTTGCTTGGTAATATTCTTGACCGAATGCTTTACACTGCTGTCAATATTTATTATAGCTACCGAGAGCTTCGTGCTATCTTACAATATAAACACAAGCGTATAAAGTCTCACGGTTTAACACTACCGGGGTAGACAGCGACAGGTTTCAGCCCTGTAGTTCTGGGCTCTCAAGAATAAGACTACGGTATCCCCTGCCTGTCGTACAAGGCGACTAAAAGGGGCCTCGGGTTCACTGGGCGACATGGGTGGGGGCCTGAGTCGTCCACCAAAGTGGACCCGGGAAGAAGGCGACATCGGCTGGCCCGTGTCGCCTTGCGCTGCGAGGGCACAGGGGGGGAGTAACCTCCCCCCCCGGGACGTGCTCTCCTTGAGCACAGTGCAGAGGGGCTCCGGTGCGTTCCACTGGAGATCCCGGAGCCCCTCGTCATGCACCGAGGAAAGGGCCACCGGGGAGGTTTTAGTGGGTAAGAACCCCACATAACCGCCGCCTTCCCCCCAGAAGGCGGGGTATCTTTCTGAAGATTTCCTCCCCGTAAACAAAAAAAAAAAAAGGTTTCACTGTCCAATTTTAATCATGCTTATTGCCGAGTACAAACCGTTAGAAAGTGATTTTTGAAGTATAACTTCTTTACACACGCTTCACTCGGGGGGTAATTTGAATGCGTTACAAAAAGTGTGATCGGCGAGGCAAAGGGACGTTGATATGGAGATAATCTTAGCTAAGGAAGATTGAAACAGAGTTACGTTTCGTATATCTAAGACACGGTGAAAGCGGTAAGAGCAGTGCGCGCGTACATTTTCTTTCTCTCTTGAATGATGGTGTATATTATATATTTAAATATATACACTTACATACATATAGATGGAGCTAAAGAAGTTTTACTCCATTCGTGTGATCTAAAGAACACTTGTTTCTTCATCCGCTCCAGATGCAACCCTGATGGTGTCCACGATCCTCACACACGTGAGACCGACACTAGGGAGAGAGACAACTTCGTGACGGCATATGCTGAGACGGTTTCCAATATTGGCATCATGTCTTATGTACTATTTGTCCGTTTTTCCTTTAACTGTATTTTTTTATTTTGTTTTTCTGTCTTTTTGATGTGTTTATTTTGTGCCAATAAAGAATATGTCTATGTCTATATAATTTCATTACATCTCATTTACTACTCATAGACTACTTAGCTAGTATTGTATTATCATAAGCCTTGTTAAAACCGAACCCTTTTACACAGAAAGAGAAATTAAAATCGATCTAGAATTACCGGCGCTATGAGTACCATAAATATTATAACAAATACTAATAACAATGAAGACAGAACCACTTTTTTAAAGTCGGTTAAAAATTATTCTAGTTTTCGAGTACGCTAAGAAGTTTGATTGAAAATGCTTTGAACCATTCCAAAATATACTTTAAGATGATAGCCAGAAGGTAGAGCAGTTCATTGGTACAAGGCGAATGGGATTCGATCCCGCTACAATCAGATCTTAAAAAGAATCTTCCACGGATCGGAATGCTTACGCGTAACATAGTAACCGTCCAAGCCGAGGTTACCCCCCACCGGGGGGACCCTTGTGTCGAGTTACTAGCGATAGAGGTTCAGGCTAAGCGACCTAAGAGCTCTGCCACTTCTCAATCCGGTGAAGCAGTCAAGGCCAGCTTCTCTGGCCAATCTGTGTAGTTCGTCAAAACAAAAAAAAAAAGAATCTTGATCAATATGATTTAAAGACCATTGCTTTTTATGAATGTTATGACAAGAACAAGAATTTTTTAAAAATTAAAAAAAAAAATTAGATAAATAATTTATAGATTTATATTTATACAAAAATCGATTTCAAATCGAAACAAATACATAATTTACCTTACAATTCGGCGACCGTATACACTAATCAAATAGATTATTTCGTAAGAATAAGCATTCAGCTATGGTAGCTAAATGGCTAAATTACTTTACGAACTTATGGACTCGGGTTCGAATCACCGTCCGTTTTGTAAGATAAGATTTAGACAGCTGAAGACACGGTATTTAGATGTTATATATATCATTACAAACAGGCCGACATGTTTCACATGTTATAATTAAGCATGCAAAAATTAAAATTAATGTCAATAATTATGAAATAATAATAATTTCAGTCATATTACTATTTTTGAGTCATTGAATAAGAATATCACAGAAGCGAAAGAAGAAAGAAAAAAAAAACATTTTCAACAAAAAAATTCCGAAACGCTATAAATTGTATTGTATCAATGAGATTTCCGTTTTTCGATTGAAAACTATAATACGTATTAAAGCTAATAAGATTGGTGAAAATCGTACAGCAATTGCTATTTCTGTTCACCCCAGGAGGGTTAAAAAAGCATCAGTACTTTTTTTAGCATTCTTCGTGATTGAATTGAGTATACCTGTTTAACTTGTTGTCTCAAATGTTAAAATCTAAAGTTAAAGTTAAAGTTACAGCCTTTATATATATAATATATATGTCCCACTGCTGGGCACAGGCCTTCTCTGTAAAGAGAGTATAAGGGCATAGTCCGCCACGCGGCCCTAATGCGGATTGGCAGACTTCACATGCCTTAGAAAAATTTTCTAAGACATGTAGGTTTCCTCACGATGTTTTCCTTCACCGCCGAGCGCGTGGTTAATCAGCACATAAAATTGCAACAGCAAATTTATTGGTGCCGGCACCGGGGATCGAACTCGGGTTGCTAGCGTACTATGCAACAAGAGCCAACCGCCTGGACACTGAGCTACCATGGCTCACCTTTGTGCTAACGTAATGTCAAATTCTCACAAATATTCAAACGAAGAGCTGATAAATAAAATTGAAATTAAAACGTCGAATGGAAAAGACTTTAAAAATGAAACTTTATAAGACTCTTAAAGAGAAAAATTATTACGACATCAATTTTTTTTTACCAAATAAATTAAAATAAAGTTTTGGCTATACGTGTAAACGAAATCGTAGCGCATGTCAGGCCGCAAACAGAAATATTTTCTTTGAATCTTAACTACCGAGTTTAATTTATTAAACGCAATATAAATATTTCGCAGAGCGCGAAACGAACTTATAACTGTAGAAAATAAATTTACCGAAAGTTACAGACAAAATATGGTTACGTCGCTTAAAGACACTGGCCACTTAAAAGGGAAAGTCCGCTGGTTTCTTTTAAAAAAAAGTGCTTTATAAAAGGAACTTTGACGTAGGTCAGTGACCGAGCCGTCATTCATTCCAATTTCAAACTTGAAATTCCGAGCGAAGAAGCCAAACACGCGCGTCTCACGCACACGCACGCGAATTGGGGCTTTAATTTGTATTTATGTGGGACACGCACACACTGGCACTGTATATGGGTCGTCACACATCGGCAATGGGTTTACACACGGCGCCTGCGTTTGGTTACTGCATACTTAAATATGTTTAATGTCTTATTTATGTAATCGTTGGAGCAGGTGCTTTTTTATGCGCAAGATAAGTCTTAGAATATTACTCTAAGGACTTTTAAAGGAGATGTTACATCAAATTGTGTATTTCACTCACTCACACAAACACACAAATACACTGCACAATTCGCATAACTTCTCGACTATGACTGTAGTTCTTTCCCCTTTTTTTTCCTTTATTAATTATCGTTTAATTTACTTATATTAAAAACTTATTGTACGCAGGACTTACTGTTTGTGACTCTGGAAGGCACTGAATCCTGAGATACAGGTACACTGTACCTAGTTCAGGAGACAGAGCTCCTGTATTTGTAACATGTTTGTTTTTGTGATATTAATAAAGTTATTTTTATGTACCGTTTCCAAACATTTTTTAATCATTTTAAAAGGCATGAAGAGATATTTATCAAGGCTGATTAAAATTTATTTAAATATAAAGACAATATGTGTATTTTAATTGTTTATGGACGTTGTGAATAACATGCACTACGTACAAAAACTGTTTTTGTCTTTGTTTTGTAATGATGAAGCTATTATGAAATCATAATGTTTGAACAAATGGAACCAATTAAACAACAATTTAAATAGACAATTATTTTGTTGTTGAAAAAATTGGAATATAACCTCCTTTTACAAAATACTGGCAGTCGTGGTCGACGACTTCTATAAAAAAGAACAAATATGAATAAAGAATCAGATGACAAATCGAACGCCTCGAAGTAGCACGCACACGCGCGCGTTACGCGTCTCACGCACACTTCGTTGCTTATGCTTGGGGTAGGTTAGGGACGAAATTGGGGTGGCGGACGCGCCGAATCGGTCTTGGGTTAGGTCCGTAATAATATAGTGAGATCAATGCAAATTGGCTCCGAATTTATTTTATTGGCTTTTTTAATGAAATTTTTTTATCATTTAAAAATAATACTTTACGTCAAACTGCTACAAAGTTGTTTTAATTGTCGTAATAAGTTTATGTTGTAATAATTGTTTTAATCTACGTGTATAACTTCAGAACTACTGCACCAAATTGGATGATTCTCACATTTTTGTTCGTGATTTTTAGGACAAGGTTTGTATATGAAATAAAAGATTTTTTAATTAAAGTCAGATTTTTAAAACCTCATGAAAGAAAAGAGAGTGAATGAGGCAGAATGACATGACCATACGTCATCGTCATATCATGTCAGTCATAGAATCCCGTCCGGTTCAAATCGAAACCTCTTTAAGGTTCTACTAGTAACAACTATCAAAAAATAGGGCGGCACGAAGTTTACCGGGTCAGCTAGTAATATATAATACATGCTTTAGATATATATTACATTATATATCCGGTCGTAAAGGGTAATTTGCCCCATTGAAAGTTCAATTACCTACGCGGTTTCATTCTTAGCTCGTATTTAGATGTGACCGCGCACCAGCATTTATACAAGTTAGCGGTACTGGATAAAAAAAACCTCACTAAATCCGGTTTACGTCGGTTAAGGGGAACAAGGTTGGACGTTTAAGCATTGGTTGGCATTGCAAGTTTAAGTGCGTTCCACTCTACGAAGGTTCTAATGCTAATAGACGTCTGTAGTAACGACATTGTAAATTGTACTAGTTAGAAATTAAGTAAAAGATTGTCGTTACCTTAAAGTAGAACCTTGTTTCATTATAATTATTTCTTTTTTTCAGGCTGTTGATGATTATGAAGCAATTTGTATATACGTATAATCGAATTCAATGTGAATTTTTTTTTTTTTACAGCCTTTATATATATAATATATATGTCCCACTGCTGGGCACAGGCCTTCTCTGTAAAGAGAGTATAAGGGCATAGTCCACCACGCGGCCCTAGTGCGGATTCGTAGACTTCACATGCCTTAGAAAAATTTTCTAAGACATGTAGGTTTCCTCCTCACGATGTTTTCCTGTACCGCCGAGCGCGTGGTTAATCAGCACATAAAATTGTAACAGCAAATTTATTGGTGCCGGCACCGGGGATCGAACTCGGGTTGCTAGCGTACTATGCAACAAGAGCCAACCGCCTGGACACTGAGCTACCACGGCTCTATGTGAATAATGTATTTTTATATTGTCACTTGTTACATGTGTATTTTTTCAGTTTTGTCGACTTCATAAATATTATAAATATTTTTTTACCAATATTCCAATTCCCTCTCTGTTCTTTACTATTGGTCCCACATGGTGGTGGTCCTCCATGTCTCTCACTCTTTTTAAATTCTAAATATATTTACTATAAATATAATAACTTTTTTTACTAATATCGTGCCTTAACAAAGTAGTGTTTTAATATCTTTTTTGTTAATGTATGGGTTGTATCAAAAAATAATCGCAATGTAACTTGTAAGCAGTTTAAATAACATAGAAAGAGCTTAACCCGATATTATAAGTTCGCGTCTCGTACTGGAAGGCAACTTGTAATTGAAATAAACGGGACGTGTAAAACAAGTCGAACGGGTTGTTAAATAAAAAAAACATACTGACATCATATCCCTATTCCCACAGTGCATGGAACAGTGGGCTCGGGTATCAACTGACGCGATCGAGTGAACGATCTTTCGGAGTTCGCAAAAAAAAATTAAAAAAAAATTACCAGCGGCCAATGCACTACGAGAGCAGTACGCGGTGCGGCTGCGTTGGCTCGCAAAAAACACGGGGTTAACGACCTCGCCGCGTGTCCTTCGAGCGGGCGCCTGTGTGAGTGAGTGCGTGCCCAACACACGTAAAGACGTTCGCATTTTTCGTGCGCGCATTCGCGATGAGCGCGTGTGCGTGACACGGACGCACCCGAGTGCGTTAGCACGCGGCGCACGCAAAAAAATGTGCGTTCAACTTGCCTGTGTGCGTGTTGCGTGAACGGGTTACGCGTTTTACTCTTAATTTTGTCATTAGAGGCGGACTCTGTGTACGAAATTGCAGCGGAGATGTGATTGCCAGTGTTTTTGTCACGCTATTCCATTTTCAAAACTATGTCCCGTGAAAGTTGTAATTCTGTTTAACGACCTCTTTTAGGTATGCCCCGTAAATTCATTTTATTTTTCATGTCTGTCCACGTAGGATGCTCTCGGAACAAACTCGCCTATTCGTTTGGAACGACGTTCGGATAAATTTGTTACATTGGCCATTTATAAAGTTAATTAAATTAGATTTAAATCTTTATTATGTGTTACTTTTAAATGCACATTATATTATTTTATTAATAAAAAAAACATTTAGAAAACTGATAAATAATGTTAATTTTAATTGTTGGATATAAAAAAAAATATTTTGCAATGTAAATATTAATTGGTTGATTCATTATTTGAATTGTTTTAAATATAATATGCTCACGTGTCTTGTTAATCTAAATGGGCAGACAGATCTAGAAATCGTATCATTATCCCTCCTTTATTTGTGCACGCCTTTCGTAATAAGTCGTCTCTATTTTGGATCGTCATTGGGTCTAAGCTAGTACTGTTTTAATTATATTTGATTTATTAATTATAACTGATAAATGATGCATTGTAAAACAATATTGCAAGTAATTTTGGATACATAATAATTAACTTATTATGGCTTATTATTGCCTAAGTCTATTCCTTGTCTCTCAAACTCCCGGAGGAATTGTAGCAGCAATAAATGATCTAATTCCCTCATCCCCGTTCCACCATTGAACTTCAAGACGTAATTCAGGATTTCATCCTTTTGTTGCGAACATCCCTCAAACCCGAAAGAAGCGTTCTGCTTTGTCTTTCATTAAAACTATAAAAAAAAGTCACCAGATGAAATGTGACGAAAACGTGTAGGCTAGTTATCGCCAATGAGTCACTTTTTTAAATATCCTTTGCCCTTTAATGATCTCGTGACTCATTTGAGGTAAATATAATTTTTAACAAGATAAAATCTCCAAAAGTCAAATGGCATTTCCGTCATCAGAGCACTTCTTGTTATAGGGTGTTGTCATTGATATTTTAAATTTAATATTCGCATTGACCTTGCTACGTGCACTCACGGTCGTCCGTTGCGGGGTAGGCAGTATCAAACATAGCGGCATCGAGAACAAATTACAGCATAGCCATTTTTCACATACAAACACTCAATATCGTCTCCCAAATGGGTAGGCAGAAATCACGGATATGTTTATTTGTACGTAATAAAATAAAAAAGATTGCCTAGGGGCTAAACGCTTCCACTTACGATCTGATGGTCGGTAAATACCCGTCAACTTGATTCAATAAATTTCCATCTTTCAGTTTTATTATTCATTCTTAAATTGAGAACGTTTTAACAAAAATCAACTTCAAATCTAATCAAACTTTATAGGCTATTACTCGCGGACGACCTCTTTCTATTTCCGAATTATCTGGAGAATATTACGTAATAGAATTACTGATACCTAATAAAACTACACCTTTGAAGCACATTCGTTCCAATAAATAATGGATATTGAAAACGGTTGACGTAATATTGTTGATTTTTTTTTATTGACGAACTACACAGATTGTGCAAAGAAGCTGGCCTTGACTGCTACACTGGTGGCATAGCTCTTAATCGCTTGAATTACTACCGATAGTAACACGGCACAA
This sequence comes from Meandrusa payeni, assembly GCA_029286785.1. Classification (NCBI taxonomy): domain Eukaryota; kingdom Metazoa; phylum Arthropoda; class Insecta; order Lepidoptera; family Papilionidae; genus Meandrusa; species Meandrusa payeni. The sequence goes on from JAGSMX010000023.1 coordinate 7,783,856, forward strand.
GGGTCCCCTGGTGATTTTGAAATAGAGGTATTCGTCCATTCGTTATATGGTTATCCATGGATGCATTGTCCGAATTAGACCAAATTGAAATGGGACCACTTGGAAAGCACCAGATTATAAATTAAAAAATAATAAAAAAGAATCATCAAAATCGGTTCACCCAGTCCAAACTTACGAGAACAAACATTTGTCCTTTTCACTGTTTGGCGATCGGTCATGAGCGGAAGATCGTACTCAGATAATTGGTGTATTATAACTTAGACTACGGTATCCCCTGCCTGTCGTAGAAGGCGACTAAAAGGGGCCTCGGGTTCACTGGGCGACAAGGGTGGGGGCCTTTGTCGTCCGCCAGGGTGGACCCGGGAAGAAGACGACATCGGCTGGCCCGTGTCGCCTTGCACTGCGAGGGCACAGGGGTGGAGGGAGTAACCTCCCCCGGGAAGTGCTCTCTATGAGCACAGTGCAGAGGGGCGCCGGTGCGTTCCACTGGAGATCCCGGAGCCCCTCACCGTGCACCTAGGAAGGGCCACCGGGGAGGTTTTAGTGGGTAAAAACCCCACATAACCGCCGCCTTCCCCCCAGAAGGCGGGGTATCTTTCTGAAGATTTCCTCCTCGTTAACAAAAAAATTATAACTGACTGACATTCTAATTTCATCAAATTAAAGGAGTAAGTGCTGCAATAGCCGCCAGGAGTCAAGAACCAAAAGGAATTGGAGCTCTTTTAGTAATAGCCGCCTTAGTCTACACAGGTGTTTTTGGATGAAAACCAGCGCTGTGCTACATGTGTGAGCACATGCTGAGCCAACCCCTTTTCGGCACAATTTCTATTTGGTTCTTTTTTTATGTTGTTTCTGTTTACTTTTGTTTATGTTGTTTTTTGTCTTGTTTTGCCTGCTGTTTCTGTGTTCTTGTGTCGAATAAATGATTTTTCTATTTCTATAATTAATAAATATCTAATAATTTGTATTATAAAATCATTATTTAAAAAAATTAACCTTGATTTTTGTTATGACGAACTACACAGATTGGCCCGAGAAGCTGGCCTTGACTGCTACACCGGATTGAGAGGTGGCATAGCTCTTAGGTTGTTTAGTCTAAACCTCTATTGCTAGTAACTCGACACGAGAATCCCATGGTGAGGGGTAATCTCAGCTTGGACGGTTACTATGTTAGGCGTGAGCATTCCGATCCGAGGGCGCCCGAGAGGGCCGAACCACGACTCGGTCGGTTGCTATTTCACGGGTAATCTAAGGGACATTCAAAAGCTAAACTAACTTTCAGTGCCACTTCGGGAAGCGTTGGCGCTGGGAGAAGAAGTGGCCGAAAAAACTCCTAACATCTGGGAGGTGGACCCTCGATAAGAAGTATATACATAGGCGTAAACTTAATTTTCGTCAAAGCTTAAAGCTGTTATTTATTTTACCTGTTAAGAAACTTTTAAGACTGGTTAATTTACATACAGGTAGTCCCAGAAGGTAAATACCACGGGAAAGACCCACTCATGAGGGGTCACTCATAAAAAAACCCAGTGTTCTACACCCAAAAGTACTCGAGTAGCAACCATTTTATTAAAACACTATAAACAAATTATCTTATAATAGGTTGTCAAATATCTCCCTTCCGCCTTTTTGTCTTTTGAATTTCGCGGCTATGTACAAAGCGCTACAGAGCTCGTATCTAGCAATACTATACATAATTTGAAAGGTCTTGACATAACCTACAAAACGACGCTATGCATAATTAGTTTGGATATTGCGTTCAACAGTTATAGACGTGTAAACATGGAGTTCACTAACGCCGAAATTCGCGCTATTTTAAAGTTTTCCTTCGTTAAAGGCAAATCCGCTAGAGAAACGTTCCGTGAGATTAATGGTGTTTTTGGGGATGGTACTCTATCACTTCGAACCACGGAGGAATGGTTTCGACGATTCAGAGCCGGTGAAAACGACACCATGGATAAGCCAGCCGGCGGAAGACCTGTGACGACAAATACCGATCAAATCATGGACTACATCGAGTTAGACCGGCATGTGGCATCTCGTGACATCGCCCAGGAGATGGGAGTTAGTCACCAAACCATTTTAAACCATCTGCAGAAGGCTGGATACAAAAAAGCGATGTTTGGGTGCCGCATGACACAAAAGGCGGAAGGAGATATTTGACAACCTATTATAATTATATTCTATTGTGACATGTACATACACCCTTTCCAATAAAAATGAATAATCGAAATCGTGATCTTGAGTTTTCGTCCATCTGTCGCGCTTAATGTAAATTTAGTACTTATACGTGTTATGTTTTCTCATGAATGCCATTGTCGGAACTAAATTTAAAAACCAAAGCCATTCATCATTTTACTCGTCTTTAATATTCGACAAACCGAAATCATTCCGCGATGCGGGATAAAACGGTGAGAATTAAGTAGGAACAAATGATCCAATTGCGTAGAAGCGTCAATTAGGGATAAAGGGCAGCGCACACTCAACAAACACGACGTGCAAATAAAGGCGGGTTCACATGGCGCTCGGGGCGCGGCGCGTACGTGTTTATAGCTCACGACACGATCGCGACTACGTGACGACCGTGTTAATGCGCCTTCCGTCAATTTGCATGGTGTTACTGATCCTTTATTGTGCGTTAAGTGTCGGTCGTACGATTTATCGATCTGTCAATTATCCTTTCCGATTTCTGTCGATCATATTAATTTGATTTAAAAAAAAATTAACCTTGATTTTTGTTATGACGAACTACACAGATTGGCCCGAGAAGCTGGCCTTGACTGCTACACCGGATTGAGAGGTGGCATAGCTCTTAGGTTGTTTAGTCTAAACCTCTATTGCTAGTAACTCGACACGAGAATCCCATGGTGAGGGGTAATCTCAGCTTGGACGGTTACTATGTTAGGCGTGAGCATTCCGATCCGAGGGCGCCCGAGAGGGCCGAACCACGACTCGGTCGGTTGCTATTTCACGGGTAATCTAAGGGACATTCAAAAGCTAAACTAACTTTCAGTGCCACTTCGGGAAGCGTTGGCGCTGGGAGAAGAAGTGGCCGAAAAAACTCCTAACATCTGGGAGGTGGACCCTCGATAAGAAGTATATACATAGGCGTAAACTTAATTTTCGTCAAAGCTTAAAGCTGTTATTTATTTTACCTGTTAAGAAACATTTAAAACTGGTTAATTTACATACAGGTAGTCCCAGAAGGTAAATACCACGGGAAAGACCCACTCATGAGGGGTCACTCATAAAAAAACCCAGTGTTCTACACCCAAAAGTACTCGAGTAGCAACCATTTTATTAAAACACTATAAACAAATTATCTTATAATAGGTTGTCAAATATCTCCCTTCCGCCTTTTTGTCTTTTGAATTTCGCGGCTATGTACAAAGCGCTACAGAGCTCGTATCTAGCAATACTATACATAATTTGAAAGGTCTTGACATAACCTACAAAACGACGCTATGCATAATTAGTTTGGATATTGCGTTCAACAGTTATAGACGTGTAAACATGGAGTTCACTAACGCCGAAATTCGCGCTATTTTAAAGTTTTCCTTCGTTAAAGGCAAATCCGCTAGAGAAACGTTCCGTGAGATTAATGGTGTTTTTGGGGATGGTACTCTATCACTTCGAACCACGGAGGAATGGTTTCGACGATTCAGAGCCGGTGAAAACGACACCATGGATAAGCCAGCCGGCGGAAGACCTGTGACGACAAATACCGATCAAATCATGGACTACATCGAGTTAGACCGGCATGTGGCATCTCGTGACATCGCCCAGGAGATGGGAGTTAGTCACCAAACCATTTTAAACCATCTGCAGAAGGCTGGATACAAAAAAAAGCTTGATGTTTGGGTGCCGCATGACACAAAAGGCGGAAGGGAGATATTTGACAACCTAATATAATTATATTCTATTGTGACATGTACATACACCCTTTCCAATAAAAAATGAATAATCGAAATCGTGATCTTGAGTTTTTCGTCCATCTGTCGCGCTTAATGTAAATTTAGTACTTATACGTGTTATGTTTTCTCATGAATGCCATTGTCAGAACTGAATTAAAATGAGACCACACGGGATTAAAAATATCATGAAAATCGGTTCACCCACTCGACAGTTATAAGTTAACAAACATAAAATAGTATAGACCATTTTTTTTTTCAGAAAACATCTCTAACATTCTTGGTAACCATTCCAACTAAGCTTAAACTTTTGCTAGGAGATGGTTCACGTCAATATTCGAATGGTGGATTCGAACCTTACACTTCGAAAAATTGAGACGTTCGACGAATTGAGAACCTCGAAGTCGATTGTACACGACGTGAATACATATAATAAATGGTGAATATAATGTGGTTACAGAACGATCGTTGGCAGTTCATCGTTCGTTCAATTTGTATACTAAGTTGAAAACAGGAAAACCTTGTAAATTGCAGACTCCGCTTATCGAATAATGGCTCTGCTAAGGGCCCATTTAAGAGACGTAATTATTAATTAAATTAGCACGTAGGTGCCTCAAATAGCCTTTCGATATTGGAAAAAACAAACAACAAATACAGTAGAATTGGAAGGGTACTTTATTATACACGAGTAGAGACAATTATTCAAGTTACTTTTTAATAGGAAAAGTGGCAAACGAGCTTACTTAACGAGTGACTCACCTGATCTTAAGTGATCACCGTCGCTCATGAACATCCACAGCATCAGAGGTACTCTTACTAGAAGGTCCCCAAATCGTAAAGGTTCAGAAACACCGCTGGTGACAGTTGATAGAGCGTGGAAGAAAGTTACGCGAGAAATGTGCAGTCATGGAACGGCAACCGTTCAAGTTGGTATCGATGGAATTTGGAATTCTGTCGAGATGTGCGGTATTTTTTTTTTGACGAACTACACAGATTGGCCAGAAAAGCTGGCCTTGACTGCTTCACCGGATTGAGAGGTGGCATAGCTCTTAGGTCGCTTATCCTGAACCTCTATTGCTACTAACTCGACACAAGGGTCCCCCGGTGATGGGTAACCTCGGCTTGGACGGTTACTATGTTACGCGTAAGCATTCCGATCCGAGGGCGCCCGAGAGGACCGGATCACGACTCGGTCGGTTGCTATTTCACGGATAAAATGTGCGGTAGTTCTAAATGGTGCTATTGGTGTAATGTAATTTAAATTTACACGCCTTATAACTCTCTAAGAATCTGTGCCCAACAGTGGGACTGTATATTTAACTTCGACTTTTTTCAACCGACTTCGAAAAAGTCTCTCTATTTGTCTGTGACTTTTTTTTCATAACTTGGGACTGGGTGAACCAATTTGGATGATTCTTTTTTTATTTGAAAACTGGTGATTTCAGTGAGGTCTGCAATAAATAGTATCCATGAGGAAACATAAGTCTTACATTTGCGTCTCGATAACTAACTAAATAACTCAATATCACAGTAACTGATGATTCATTTTTTATTGGAAATGACGTTCTTTAAAATTAGTTTGATGAGAGTTTGGTTAGGTTCTGAATAAGAAAATCTTTAAAAAAACATATCAACTAATTTTATATTTATGTTTTTAGGAGCTGTGGTGTCTCAGTGTCCGGGCCGTTGGCTCAAGTTGCATAGTACGCTAGCAACCTGACTTCGATTCCCGGTGACCAATAAATTTGTTGTAACAATTTTATGTGCTGATGCTCGGCGGTGAAGGAAGACATCGTGAGGAAACCTATCTGTCTTAGAAAATTTTCTAAGGCATGTGAAGTATACCAATCCGCACTAGGTGTGCGTGGCGGACTATGCCCTTATACTCTTTTTAAAAAGAAGGCCTCCAACAGTGGGACATATATATTATATATTTAAAGGCTGTAACTTTAATATTATATTAAACATAATTAATAACCCCTGCAGTAACTAAAGTAGATGAATGAACTAAAGGTGATGCTGGAGTAAGTGCTGCTATAGCCGTTGGAAGTCCAGAATTAAAAGGAATTTGAGCTCTTTTAGTTATAGCAGGAATAATCAATAAATATCTAATAATTTAAATTAAAAATCATTATTTAAAAAATATAATTTCAACTTCCATAAGTTACGAAGCGTCAATAGCTTAATGGTTTAGGGTACGGCCTGCGAATCGTAAGGTCGTGGGTTCGAATCTACCATTGGACTATTGCCGTGAATCATGTCCTAGCACAGGCTTAAGCTTAGTTGGAATGGTTAACAAGATTGTTAGTAATATTTCTGAAAAATATATTGCGAGCCTTCATTAAAAAATATACATGAAATAGTTTATAGTTTTACCTATTAAATTTAGTTTTTAAATATTAAAATTATTTTTTTTTTTTTTAGTTATAGATACTAGTGAAGTGGATAATTTTTAGTTTTTAAATATTAAAATTATTTTTTTTTTTTTTTTTTTTAGTTATAGCAGGAATAATCAATATATATCTAATAATTTATATTATAAAATCATTATTTAAAAAATATAATTTCAACTCCCATAAGTTACGAAGCGTCAATAGCTTAATGGTTTAGGGTACGGCCTGCGAATCGTAAGGTCGTGGGTTCGAATCCACCATTGGAAAGCTTAGTTGGAATGGTTAACAAGATTGTTAGTAATATTTCTGAAAAAAAATATTGCGAGCTTCTATTTAAAAAAAAATATATTTCATAATATTCCTACGATAATTCGGAAGTACAAAGAGTTTTGATGCGATTTGAAGTCGAGTTTTGTTTTTGTTCGTGAATACACTTGATTTTCTTTTTTTTGGAAATCAGTAAAAATAAGCATTGTACAACAGTAGAAATTGCGCAATACGCTTCGAAAACTACTCCGGTGTCCACATGAAACAATGCAACAAGTTCTCCTCGGTCTTTGTACAAATGTACCGACAGCAACGGAGGGTGTCGTCGCTTTGTACGTGGTTTTCCGCCCAAATGAAGGGAGGACAAAATTTTTTCCACAGCAATAACGAAAATTTGGATTTACCCACGAATTCATTACGCGGCACATAGAGGACAAAGCCATGTAATTTTGAATATTGTACAGAGTTTTTGTCCTTTGTTGGTGCGAGTCCGTTTTTGCAGACCCTACTGTTTAATAGTTCGTTTGGTGTTTGTGTTATGTGTATTTGGCTGGCCCCACTAAGTAATGAGAGGGAAAATTAGAGAAATGTTGAAATTTCAAACAATTATGCATTTCCTTCCGGTGTCATAAGGTGACGTGTTTATGGGCGCAAATCGTCTAGTATCGAAAATACTGTTTTGATTTATCATTTTAATCAAATTTGGAATAACTACGCATTAAATAAAAGTTCAGCGCCATCTGTGATGGGACTGTGTAAGAACGATATTTGTTCATACGAAATTAACGTAATCATGTTAAATAAATCATTGAAAGTTGTGTTAAATTCATTTACATATTTATTGTGAATATTTAACTATATTTCATTAATTATTTGTCGTTATTTTATTTGTTTGTTACAAAGGAAGTCAAATATTCCGTAACGGTTTAACTTATTGAGAGATCAATATAAAAACGACTGTATTTTGTAATAACGTGACATTATCGTACCGACCGTCGTGATACAACAAGCAAGCCGACATTCTTGTACTGACCCTCGTGATACAATAAGCAAGCTAGCAAGCGGAATCTGGAGTGGGTACTTAATTATGGATTCTGGACACGAAACCCCTGGCGTAACGCCGACATGTTCGATATACATCTTTGTGAAAAATATTTGATTTAATAAAACAAGTACCTACACGTAGATACTTATATATAACACTTTCAAAATTATTTTTACTGGAAAAAAAATAAATTGGTACCCGTCAAGGGTCTATAAAAAGGCGGGCGTTAATAGTTATCATATACTATAATTATATTATATGTAACCCACCACCCGTTAGATGTTAGGAGCGTTGCTGGAGTGTCTTCAGCCACTTCTCCCACCGCCAACGCTTTAAAGTTAGCCATTTTGATGTCTTCATAGTGTCCTGGTAGCTTTACCGACCGAGTCATGGTTCGGCCCTCTAGGACGCTCTCCGTTTGGAATGCTAATGCGAACAGTGTTACCGGTTAAGTGGAGGTCCCTCTCGAGGGACTTTGCTCAGTGTTGCTTCCAATCGAGCTCGTTACAGAGGTTTGTGGTCAAAAATGGGAATTATTAGGCTGGAACTTTAACTTTTTGACTTCTGACACGACGGCTAGTTATCATTATCGTTTACTATGTTAACGTTGAATCATATGTACTGTGTTTTTTGTTCTCTTCTTTACTATAATCTGTCTCCTTTAGTAGGGACATTCAGCAATTTTTTGATTTATCATTTTAATCAAATTTGGAATAACTACGCATTAAATAAAAGTTCAGCGCCATCTGAGATGGGACTGTGTAAGAACGATATTTGTTCATACGAAATTAACGTAATCATGTTAAATAAATCATTGAAAGTTGTGTTAAATTCATTTACATATTTATTGTGAATATTTAACTATATTTCATTAATTATTTGTAGTTATTTCATTTGTTTGTTACAAAGGAAGTCAAATATTCCGTAACGGTTTAACTTATTGAGACATCAATATAAAAACGACTGTATTTTGTAATAACGTGACATTATCGTACCGACCGTCGTGATACGACAACCAAGCCGTCATTCTTGTACTGACCCTCTTGATGCAATAAAGCAAGCTAGCAAGCGGAATCTGGAGTGGGTACTTCATTATGGATTCTGGACACGAAACCCCGTAACCCCGTGGCGTAACGCCGACATGTTCGATATACATCTTTGTGAAAAATATTTGATTTAATAAAACAAGTACCTACACGTAGATACTTATATATAACACTTTCAAAATTATTTTTACTGGAAAAAAAATAAATTGGTACCCGTCAAGGGTCTATAAAAAGGCGGGCGTTAATAGTTATCATATACTATAATTATATTATATGTAACCCACCACCCGTTAGATGTTAGGAGCGTTGCTGGAGTGTCTTCAGCCACTTCTCCCACCGCCAACGCTTTAAAGTTAGCCATTTTGATGTCTTCATAGTGTCCTGGTAGCTTTACCGACCGAGTCATGGTTCGGCCCTCTAGGACGCTCTCCGTTTGGAATGCTAATGCGAACAGTGTTACCGGTTAAGTGGAGGTCCCTCTCGAGGGACTTTGCTCAGTGTTGCTTCCAATCGAGCTCGTTACAGAGGTCTGTGGTCAAAAGTGGGAATTATTAGGCTGGAACTTTAACTTTTTGCCTTCTGACTTAGCACGACGACTAGTTATCGTTATCGTTTACTATGTTAACGTTGAATCATATGTACTGTGTTTCTGTTTTCGATTTTTTTTGTTCTCTTCTTTACTATAATCTGTCTCCTTTAGTAGGGACATTCAGCAATTTTTTGATTTATCATTTTAATCAAATTTGGAATAACTACGCATTAAATAAAAGTTCAGCGCCATCTGTGATGGGACTGTGTAAGAACGATATTTGTTCATACGAAATTAACGTAATCATGTTAAATAAATCATTGAAAGTTGTGTGAAATTCATTTACATATTTATTGTGAATATTTAACTATATTTCATTAATTATTTGTAGTTATTTTATTTGTTTGTTACAAAGGAAGTCAAACATTCCGTAACGGTTTAACTTATTGAGAGATCAATATAAAAACGATACCCCTCACCGGGGGGACCCTTGTGTCGAGTTACTAGCAATAGAGGTTCAGGCTAAGCGACCTAAGAGCTGTGCCACCTCTCAATCCGGTGAAGCAGTCAAGGCCAGCTTCTCTGGCCAATCTGTGTAATTCGTCAATAAAAAAAAAAAAAAGTATAAAAACGACTGTATTTTGTAATAACGTCACATTGTCGTACCGACCGTCGTGATACGACAAGCAAGCCGACATTCTTGTACTGACCCTCGTGATACAATAAGCAAGCTAGCAAGCGGAATCTGGAGTGGGTACTTCATTATGGATTCTGGACACGAAACCACATGTTCGATATACATCTTTGTGAAAAATATTTGATTTAATAAAACATTTATCTACACGTAGATACTTATATATAACACTTTCAAAATTATTTTTACTGGAAAAAATAAATAAATTGGTACCCGTCAAGGGTCTATAAAAGGGCGGGCGTTAATAGTTATCATAAAATATAATTATATTATATGTAACCCACCACCCGTTAGATGTTAGGAGCGTTGCTGAAGTGTCTTCAGCCACTTCTTCTCCCATCGCCAACGCTTTAAAGTTAGCCATTTGGATGTCTTCATAGTGTCCTGGTAGCTTTACCGACCGAGTCATGGTTCGGCCCTCTAGGACGCTCACCGTTTGGAATGCTAATGCGAACAGTGTAACCGGTTAAGTGAAGGTCCCTACTCGGGGGACTTTGCGCAGTGCTTCCAATCTAGCTCGTTACAGAGAAGGTCTGTGGTCAAAAGTGGGAATTATTAGGCTGGAACTTTAACTTTTTGCCTTCTGACTTAGCACGACGACTAGTTATCGTTATCGTTTACTATGTTAACGTTGAATCATATGTACTGTGTTTCTGTTTTCGATTTTTTTTGTTCTCTTCTTTACTATAATCTGTCTCCTTTAGTAGGGACATTCAGCAATTTTTTTTTATTTATTATGGTACAAACAGTCTTGTAATATAAAATACGTTTTACAAAATAATTTTAATTATTGACGAGTATAAAAATTAAGATAGGAAAATAGAAAGGAAAACAGAATAGATAATATATATATGTATATATATAAATAGATATATAATAAATAGAAATATAAATACATACAATGACAATAATTTAACTAGGAGATTTGTTGGCCTGTTCGATATGCAATCTGAGTTGCATTCAATATTATATTATATTATTTTCAGTATATTACTGTCTCAGAAAGTCCTGCGATATTCTTCGTTTGAGGCGTCTTGTTGGTTGTTCCTTGTCCATCAATGCCTGTACTAATACATTGCTGTGGTTTGCTGTACGGTCTTTGTGTCTTTACATTTAGCACTATCTCCTGCTTAACTGTAGGAATATTAAGGTCCTTGTGTAATGCAATCGCAATGTTTTGTTTTGGAACCTTTGCAGTGTTACAATATTGGAGTGGAAAGCCGTTCCCCAGAGTTGGATCCCATATGTCCATACATGGGACATAGGTTTCAATTTTGCTTTATATAGTAAGAGTTTATTCTTAAGTTGGGATTTCCGTCCAATGAGCCAGTAGAGTTTTCTCATTCGCAGTCTTAATTGTTTTCTTTTGAAGAAGATGTGTTTCTGCCTAGATATTTATAATTAATAAAAAAAAGTAGATCAATTATCCATACAATGCATCCTAATCGATGTGTTTTGACGTAACACATTGTTATGAGCGCCATCTATTGGTATGAAATGATACAATTTTTCCTTAATCTTAAATTAAAAACTCCTTAGTAAAAAGATAATTTAACTGTATGTTAAAAAAAACAGATTTTTTTAGATTTTTCGTTCGTTGTTTCTTTATATTTATAGTAGTGTTTGTTTAGCTTAAATGTCTGTTAGTATATTGCCAAGCAAGATGAAGAGGAAATAGGGATTGTTAAATTATTTTATGTTATGTTTAAAAAATAACAAGAGTTTATTACATTTTGTTAAATTTAAAACTATTTTATAGAAACAAAACGCTAACATTCATCGGCAACACAGCAGAGAAACTGGCACATAAAAACTCAAAGCGGTACGCTTTAGAAAAAATAAAAAGAAACAATTCAAACTTCGACACGCCGGGCGCAACAATAAGAACCCGAAAAACTATTCCGAACGCGAAACAAAAAAAAAGTTCGCGAATCTAACGCGTCCGTCATCAAAAAAGGAACGTTCGTGGCAAAAAAACAGACAAAACCGTCATTGTGTACACGAAGTCAGCGGAATTGAGAGGCCCCGCCCGCGCACGCCATTGGAGGGCCCCGCAACTCGAAATTTGAACAAAAACCCCAACCTAGTTCCGCCTTCTAAAATGTTTTTAACGAACCAAAATGGCCGACCGCTCTATTTGTTTTGGGCGCTAGACTCTCGCCCATTGTTCCGTGTTCGACTTCGGATTATGGACGGCGCGTCCCAATTTCGGCTTTTTTTTTAATATCGATACGGTCTTTTGTTTTTTTTTTGCCTATGGTGTCATCGTCGCCAGCCAGAGTCTAGTATTTGTAATAGTCGCAAATGCATTTCATTAATTTTATATCGATGCACTTAGAAAAAAAATATTTTTCGTTAATGTTTCACTGGGATATTGTTTTAGTGCATTTAGGATATTACACGCTTTTGGTTTCATTTTTTTTTAATAGAACACGATGTATTTTATAAAAATTTAATTGTAAAAGTTTAAAAATAAATTTCCAACAAGAAACTTTCAACTAAATATCGACGCTGGAAAGCAAAAACGTAGTAACACATGGCCATTTTCACTTTTTTGGACATCGTTGGAATCACAAAAAAAAGACTCGTCGGATGATATATGACTTCTAACAATTAGTTAAAAAATAGCGAAAATAGGATTTTCAAAATTGACAATTTTCTTTTATTTTTTGTACCGTAAAACGATTTTCTTTTAAGAAAACTCTAGGTTAGTGCCGTGGTACAATACTTATTTAGCAAAAAATAATAAATATTGTGTCCAAAAACGATAGCTCTAGGTCCAAAAACTCGAAAGTTCAATTTTTATTTAAAAGTTGAAATGTTTTTCGGCTCTAATAGAGGTCTAGGCTAAGCGACGTAAGAGCTCTGCCAACTCTCAAATCCAGTGAAGACATGTACCAAGAGAACTTCGACTCATTCTTAAAACGTGGTGCCAGGCAACTGACCATATCAAAGAACTTTTCAGCAAAATCAGAAGATCTTTCCAGATTACACAGGTTCTGACTGGGCATAGCTACTATAAGATTTACCTCCACAGATTTAAAATGACAGAGAACGACCTCTCCCATTGCGACAACACAACCTATTAGAAAAATGTCCCAGATTCGCAATCTCAAGATATAAACCTATTTCCCGCACAACATATAGCCGTACGAATTAACATATGTCATCACAGGCAAGGAACAAACTACCAACACCTTCATTGAACATGTCAACTACATCATAGACAACTTAAAACAATTCAATAACACATAAAATAAAATAATTAATAAACTTAATCAACCTAAAATATATACAAACAACTAATTTAAATAACAGTGATACCAACTTACAAAAACCAAATCAAGGGCCACGTATCAAATCGCGAGGCTAATATCGTGAGGAAATATATATAGAACCGCAGTCTTCTATAGATCACGTTAACAAAAAAATCGGTGAAACTGCCGCAGTCAGCTTCTCTGGCCAATCAGCATAGAGTCTTCACAAATTAAATTACGATGGCTCCATTACCATTGAACTAGTCGATGGCTGAAGTACTTTAGAGCGACCTCAAGCCATCGCTCAAACAAGCCTTTCCTTTTTTCATATTTTGCAATGATCCAGTACTTGAATCATCGTAAAATTTTCCAAACGCATCGCCAATATTTTAATATCGAACCGATAACATGTATGCGTCCGCCAGATAACGGACAACTCTAACATAAGCCCGGGCTTCACCAATCATGGCCCTTCATACCTGGCCACGTAACTAGGGCTCCACCTGAACGTGGAAATGGAAATTATCGCCGCAGATAAAGTTAACAATATGATAGTCGTAATGCCTAGCTTATCTATGTAACAAATTGCAGACATCGTAAAATTCCTTTATCTACCTTACCTAAATTGATAACATTGGCTATTATAAGATTTGGTAGAGTAATGACTTCTTATGATTACGGAAATTTTACTTAATACAATTACGAGTAACACGCGTATTTACAGGTAAAAACAAATCGACTTCAAATTTAATCTAACGTTAGACGTTATTACGCGCGGACGCCATTTTTGTATTTCCCAATTATAGTAGAAATATTATGAGGGGTAGTATAGAAGCACTGTCTGCTAAAGGTTCGAATCCAATTGAATATTGACGTGAACCATCTCCTAGCATAAGTTTTACATTAATTAATTTAATTATCTATTATTAATTTAAAAATCATTTCATTTAGACCCATCCGCTTTCCAACTAATGAACTGTATTCCTTTTATAAATTATTAACTGTTCGGCAACATTCGCTTCTTAAGTTCGAACCTGCACTTTATAATACACAGCGCAGACATGACAGGGTTTGCACCATTGTGGCCCACAGAACTGATTTCGCTAGACATCAATTTTACCTCCTAAGTGCCTTTTTGTACAATAAAGTAAATAAATTATTACATATATTCCCATTACCAATAAAAGAATGTAAGACACATATCACTGAATGGCTCCAAACCCTCTCGTATGAATTTACAGAAGATCTTTTAAAACCATAATAAACAGTCAGAGTAACTCACTCCCTTCATACTCGTCCCTACACATACAGTCACTCTTTGGTTTGAAATAAAATCATATTATTATTAAAAAAAATATATTTAAACGGTTAACCAGAGGTTAATTCATTATTTGAAGAAACGCGGGCGTAAATTCTGACTGATTAAGTTTTAATAATGCATGTAACTCAGACATAAGGCTCGGACCCTTGGAGCCCGTCAGTTAAGCGGCTCCAGTTGGCGGTTCTCCAACTGATACGAGACAACGAGAGTGAAATTTCCCCCACATTATACCGAGTAAGAGTTCACGCGTGTATACTATCAGACGGTAATAGATTTACCACTGCTGAAAATAACAGTCTTTTCTTACAAGATTTATTACTAAGTTAACAGCTTTACTAAGTTAAGATTGTCTGATTGCAATTAATGTGTGGTAAGTAAAACTGTGTCCGTTTTATATCTAATATAGCCGTGAGCAAAAATAAAGGGTCGGTTAAGAAAGTTTGAATATCTCGGAAGATAAAGACGCTAGCTAACTGAAATCTTACGTAAACTTAGATAATACAGTATATTTCATTAAATTTTATTTTTATTTCAATTTTAGTAATTAGTGTTGCCTCCATGTGGCGATATAATAAAAAAAATAATGAAGAATAAAATGAAGTGAACAACATGTGTGTGTCTTATTTATATCAATGAAAATCTATCTATCTATCTATCTATCTAAAAATATATGAAAATCAGCGCTGTCGCATCCTTGTGACAGCATATCCTGAGACGGTGTCCGATATTGGCATCATATGTTTTGTATTATTTGTCCGTATAACTTTAACTATGTTTTGTCTATTTTTCATTATTTTTTAATGTGTGTTAATTCAGTCTGTGATGTGTTTTTGTATTGTGATGCCAATAAATAAATATCCATGTCTATGTCTATTTCTATGTCTATATTCCTGTCTGTCACGGAGTGGAGAATCTGGTGGTATGGCCAATTAACATTGATGGCTTTCTTTCTCCCTTGGTATGGCCATTTAACATTGATGGCTTTCATTTTCCCTTCACGAGATTCTGTTTACCTTTGTTTGTTTAAAAACTTCAGGGCGCGGACAAAATTCTTTAAAAAATCAAAGCCCTCATAATGACAATCTAGTTATGATTTTAAACTTTCACGATTTGGAATCAAATTAATCACAACTACGGTACTAAATTGTGTCAACCCTAAAAATAAGGTCATGGCAACTCAGTCGAAACGTGGACCAGATAATTATACTCGTATCATATATCTTATTAATAGTATGACTTAAAAAAAATAATTAAGATTAGATTTTAATAAAATAAGTATTTTATAGAATTTTTTTTATGACGAACTACACAGATTGGCCAGAGAGGCTGGCCTTGACTGCTTCACCGGATTGAGAGGTGGCATAGCTCTTAGGTCGCTTAGCCTGAACCTCTATTGCTAGTAACTCGACACAAGGGTCCCTCCGGTGAGGGGTGAAAAAAAAAAGTATTTTATAGAAGCAAATTTGTCGTAGCCTTCCAAGTGATGACAAAATATTGAACGTCAATAAGGATTCCGATTGTATCACATGAGTGTGAACCGAGTATTCTGAATTGAAAGGAAACAATAGTTTATTGCCCCTTAGATTATATATGTAGGAGCAACCGATCGAATCGTGGTTCGGCCCTCTTCGACGCCCTCGGATCGGAATGCTTACGTGTAACATAGTAACCCTCCAAGCCAAGGTTACCCCTCACCCGGGGAACCTTTGTGTCGAGAGAGACAGAGACTACAAATAGAGGTTCAGGCTAAGCCTAAGAGCTATCTCTCAATCAGGTGAAGCAGTAAAAGTCTTCTCTGACTAATCAGTGTAATGAATCAAAAATTCAATTCTATCAGAATTATGGTATTACAATGACATTTAGATTGTCAGAGCTGATGAGCATGTTGATATTCCAGAGACCCGAGTATGCTATTTTGACTAAATATTCACATCTGTTTGCCTTGGTGATGCACTACAAAGCTTCCTGTTTAACAACTCAGACGAAAAAGCTTTTAAATAAAACCATCTTTTGTATTAAAAACCTGAAAAAACGTAAAGATTCTTATCACGCCAAAGATGTCCATTCCACAGCCGAGTCAGACATGTATAACGATATAGATAAGATCACTTACCAAGTGATAACAACTTGAAAATAAGCGATGCAAACCTATCACCAACGTGTTTGAAACTTATAGAACTGTTGTTTATTTATAAGTAGTCTTATATATTTAAAAACTATACTAGCACAGATCTGGCCATGTGTGGAGTACTGTTGTCATATCTGCGGCACTGGGTTCCGTGGAAAGGCGGGCCAGAAAGTTGATAGGTGACCAAGATCTACACCTGGATAGTCTTGAGCACAGGCGCAAGGTGGTCAGCCTTTCGGTGTTTTACAGATTACATTTTGGAGAGTGTGCACAGGAATTACACGAGTTAATTCCCCCATCTCCATTCTACCTTCGGACGTTTAGACACTCGGCGGGTCTCCACCCTTTTATAGTCGATGTTCGCGTCCGAACGAAGCGATTTGAGTCATCATTCATCGTGCGTACAGCAAAGGAGTGGAATAAGTTGCCAGCCTCAGTCTTTCCGTCCAAGTACGACGTGGGGGCCTTCAAGAGTAGAGTGAACAGGCACTTACTAAACTAGCGCGTATCATCTTTAGACTAAATCACCACTTAACACCAGGTGGGATCATGGTCAAGCGCTAGTTTACACGCATAAAAAAAAACTATACTAACACTATACTATACTAACTAATAGCTAACTACTATACTATATGTTATTTATTTATAACTACAATTCAGCTTTCAACCGACTTCAAAAGGTTTCAAGGAGGTTCTTAATTTGTCTAAACTTTTGTTTCTTTCTAACCGTATAACTTTTGACTGGGTGAACCGATTTTAACAATTCATATTTTATTTAAGTATAGTCCCATTTGATTTGGTCGAA
Source organism: Meandrusa payeni (assembly GCA_029286785.1). Lineage (NCBI taxonomy): Eukaryota > Metazoa > Arthropoda > Insecta > Lepidoptera > Papilionidae > Meandrusa > Meandrusa payeni. The sequence continues at coordinate 7,801,252 of JAGSMX010000023.1, forward strand.
TTATGGTAATAGGATCCATGAAAAACCCATATAAGTCTTAATTTTGTATGTGCGCCACAAATGGACGAATAGCTCAATATGACGGCAACGGTTTCGATGATTCATTGTTTATTGGAAATGATTTACTCTAAGAGAAGTTTGATGAAAGTTTGGTTAAGTCACAGCCTTTATATATATAATATATATGTCTCACTGCTGGGCGCAGGCCTTCTCTGTATAGAGAGTATAAGGGCATAGTCCGCCACGCGGCCCTAGTGCGGATTGGCAGACTTCACATGTCTTAGAAAAATTTTCTAACACATGTAGGTTTCCTCACAATGTTTTCCTTCACCGCCGAGCGTGTGGTTAATCAGCACATAAAATTGCAACAACAATATTGGTGCCGGCACCGGGGATCGAACTCGGGTTGCTAGTGTACTATGCAACAAGAGCCAACCGCCCGGACACTGAGCTGCCACGGCTCATTTTTTTCAAAGTTCAAAGTTTGGTTAGGTTCTGATTAAATTTGATTTCGTAATATTCCGATACAAATACAAAGAGGGCGTCCGTGCGTAATAGTGTTACATGTAGTGTGTAAATATACTTGTGATTATTTATTATATATATTTAATAGAATTATATGTCAATTGAACTAATTGGTAATAGAATATTGACACGAATATAGAAGAAAAGAAAACAGACGCCTGAATGTCAAAACTAATACAACATGAGTATGATACTTCAGAAGCAGGCGTATTTATGAGCAAAAGACGGACTAACGTACTTAATTTGTTTCTGATTATCATAAACCTACTAATATCACAATCAACATACGATTAGAGTTCGGAGATCCGCATCCCAAGTTCCTATGCCTACAAAATTTATTTAGGACCAATATGAAACCAAATGCTATTAAGAAAATTACATTCAAAATCGGCACCATGCATAGACATTGAAAAAAAAAACGGACGAATTGAGAACCCGATGAAAGTTTCCTCAAAACTTTCGACTAGATAAATCGATTTTGATGATTCTTTTTTAAAAACTAGTGCTTCAGCGGTGGTCCAGATTGATCCTAAAGAAAATACAATTAAAAGAAAAAGGAACGGACAAATAGGACATGACGCCAACATTGGATACCGTATGAATGTGCGAGGCTGCCACAATAATGAAACATGGTTTAAAGTCGAATTTCGGCTATAAAGAACACTAGTATATAGAAATTCGTTAACATTTTGTTAGAAGAAGTACGTTAAAATGAGACTCCGATACAATAACGAGTTCGGTCAGCGGAACGCCGATCGATCGTGTCGGAGTGGACGATTCGACGGTCGACCTATAAAACTGCTATCAAGACGCGGGTGGGGTGGGCTGACTTGGGATAGATATGGGATGCGCGCTACGTAGATTACTCCTGTCATTCTACTAGTCTCATCCTTTATTTTCTATGAGATATTCCAATTATATGTGCTATTACAAGTATATTTACTAGTAAAAACAAAAAACGACACTCACTTAAATAGAAATATTACGAAATAGAACTAAAACTTGTTTTTTTTTTAACAATATTTTTCTTTTTTTTAGAGGCACTACCCTTAGCCTGCACTTAACTACTAAAGGTTAGTTGGAAGAAAATGCTAAATAGCATTAAGTTCGCCTTTGTACATGTATTTTGGTGCAATAAAGGATTTATCTATCTATCGGTTTTCCTCCACCTTCCTTGTGCGAACCGCTAAGGAGTGGAACTCTTTGCCGCGTTCAGTCTTTCTTCACGGGTACAATCTGGACACCTTTAAGTCCAATGTGAACAGACACGTTATAGCCTCGCGTGCTCCATCCTAGGCTTCATCATCGCCTTCCATCAGGCGAGATTGAGGCCAAACGTGAGCCTATTTAGAATAAAAAAAAATCTATCTATCCAATAGAAAATCATTGAAATCGGTTGGCGTGATATTGAGTTATTCGTCCATTTGTAGCGCACATACTTAAGGCAAATTTAAGACTTATATGGTTTTCCCATGTATGCCATTGTCAGAATTGGACTGTCTAATTGGACCACAGTGAAAGCCTTCCCTTAAAAAAAAAGAGTCATCCTAATCGGTTCACCAAGTCGAAAGTTATGAGATAACATGCATAAAATAAACACAGACGAATTGAGAACCTTCTACTTTTTTGAAGGCGACAAGCAAAAGACAAATTGTATTCGTTATACAATTCCAGTTACTAAAGAGATGCGTGGGTTAGTTAAGAAGAAATTAATAAATTCATTGCCCTCTCACAGTTCAATAGACGCGTCTGGTGAGACGCCGTTACGTGAATCGCGAGTATTTTTCCATTTCTTGCTAAGTTGCCGGGGGTTCAACGACCGCGTTTTGACAACGTCAACGTCCAGACAACCATTGAACTTAACTACGACGCCGATAATGCATTGGAGCAAGATAGAATGGCTTGTAACCGACATTTAATCTTGTATCTTTTTTAACTACTGATATGACAGTAAATTCTTTGTAAGGCAAAACTTTTTTCCGCATGCTTGGGGAGCGTATTTCTTGTTATCATTAGTGAATTTTTGGGCACGATTGACCGCCCCAGGAATCGGGCAGGTGGCCTGGGCTTCCTGGGGTATATAACAAATCCGTTTCTGTATTTATTAATTAGGTTTTTAGGTTTTATAAACTTTATTCTCACTTTAAACATTACACAATAAAACAATAAGTTGTAACACGAGAGAAGGAGTCTCCTAACGCATTCATTTGCTTGGAGACGATTAGCTATCGTTGAGGAATTTAGCAAAATGCATTTTGAATGCGCTAAGTGTGTCTACCCTCTTGACGTGTGCTGGTATTTTGTTATACAGCTGTGCTCCTTCAAAACAAATTGATCTTTTCTCGTAATTCATTCTAACTTTTGGTATTACAAGGAAACTAGCGCGTCGGTTGCTGCGTTTTTTAGTATTTTTAGTAAAAGAGATGTTAGTATTAATTGTTTTGTCTATAATTTTCCTAATTATTATACATGTACTATATTTATATAATTACTTAGTATACATTATTTTCGTCGCTTTGAAGATATCAGAAGTCGGTGTCAAAGAAGAGAATCGGTAAAGAATTTTTATAATTTTTTTGTTAATAAGTATAACCGTATATTATTTTTATTTAAAACAATGTTAACAATTGTTTTAACTGCCACCGGCCCGCAGCCCTGTAGTTCTGGGCTCTCAAGAATAAGACTACGGTATCCCCTGCCTGTCGTAGAAGGCGACTAAAAGAGGCCTCGGGTTCACTGGGCGACAAGGGTGGGGGCCTGGAGTCGTCCACCAAAGTGGACCCGGGAAGAAGGCGACATCGGCTGGCCCGTGTCGCCTTGCGCTGCGAGGAGGCACAGAGGTAACCTCCCCGGGACGATAACTCTCCTTGAGCACAGTGCAGAGGGGCTCCGGTGCGTTCCATTGGAGATCCCGGAGCCCCTCGTCATGCACCGAGGAAAGGGCCACCGGGGAGGTTTAATGGGTAAGAACCCCACATAACCGCCGCCTTCCCCAGAGGCGGGGTATCTTTCTGAAGATTTCCTCCCCGTCAACAAAAAAATGGTTCACGTCAATAGTCATATAAAAATACTCTTACAAAAAATTCAGTAAAACTGTCCAATTGTCCATTGTTCTTGCTTAATAAAATCGATATTTCCGTAACAAATAGGTTATTTAGTGTTGTATCGTGTCACCTGTATTACATTGGACCCCACCTCGGCTTTTATCGTACTACGCGATCCATCAGATTAGAAACAACACCAGTAATGGAACTATACGGCCATTTTAATAACGTATTGGTACATATAGACCATTACACATATCCATCACGACTTCCACCCGATTCGTGTAGAAAGAAATCGCTATTGCTTCATCGTATCGTGTAGTATATAATGCTTCTTTAAGATAATGCCCTAAATAGAGGTTAAATCTATCAGTGTATATATAATTTTATCAGTTGCTTTCTTGAACCGCGATCAGGATATTAGCCATCAAAGTTTATTCTCAAAGTTAAAGCAGCCTTAAATATGGCATGTGCCCACTGTTGGGCACAGACCATCTTTATGAAGAGTATAAGAGGATAGTTCGCCACGCGGGTCTAGTGCGGATTGGTAGACTTCACATGTTTAAAAAAAAAATTATGACCCATGTAGGTTTTAAGAGTTCCCTGGTATAATTTACAAGCCTAGGTTCTATGTAAAAATAATAAATTAATATATTGATGATGAATGCAGTATATTTACGAGCAAAAACAAAAATCGATTTCAAATCCAATCAAACGTTAAACGCTTATACGCGGGGACGCCCTCCTTGGTGTCCTGTCGCTGACAGATCCGGGGCACCCCGCTCATAACAGCTGATGGCATTCGCAGAAGGTTTAGTGGGCAGGCTGCCCAGGCCGAGTCCCACACATCCCTCCGGGCCCACCCAGGGTTCCTCTGGTCTATAAAAAGATTCCCCCGCGTGAACAAAAAAAAAAGGGACGCCCTCTTTGTATTTCAGAATTATTGTAAAAATATTAGTAAATAGAATTAATCATAATCAAACCAAATTCTCATCAAATTACTCGCGAAGGACATCCTTTCTAAAAAAAAAAATAATTATTGCAATCGGTTAGCGTGGTATTGAGTTATTCGCACATTTGTGGCGCACGTACTTGTTGCAATTTTAAGTTCACCAAGTCGAAAGTTATGATGTAACAAACATATAAAAAAACATACAGTCGAAATGACAACGTACTGCTTTTTTGAAGTCGGCTAAGAACGTATATAATAGTTCCAATAGCTTACAATACAAGCAATAAACGATCACTGCCAATGTCAAAGCTCTAGTTTATATCAACTGGATCGGGCACACTCGGGAAGAGACTGAAAGCAAATTAGCACTTCCAGTTTCAATTAGTGGGAGTCACATGTGACGGAACTTCAATGAGAAAATGGCTCACGCTTCATAGTGCGTCGAATCTTTGTGATGAGCAGAAAACAATTGCACTCGACAGTTTAAAGGCCTCGGTAATTTCCAACGCTTCCAATACTTCAATTTACTTATTACGATGCCCGATAGAGGGCTCTTCCATTCATAAAAAGTGTATTGAACTGATAAAATTAACGATGTGACCTCAAGCGGCCAATAATCACGGCAACACATTCGCCCGCCGATAAACACTAATAGATGTATTGTTCATCGAATTGCGAATACTTTTCAGACAGTTTTATGATTTTGTTTATACTTTTTTTTCGTTTAATGGCCAGTGTTATCTATCAATTTCCTATGAAATGAGTTTTTATAGGAAATTTATTTATCGAAGTCATGTTTATTATTAATTTACTTTACTTTGTTTCCTTTGTTAAACTTATTACCTAACTTAACACCTGAGTGGAAACGAAAACCGACTTCAAATAGAATAGGAATATTACGAAATAGGATTAATCAGAATGTAACCAAAGTCTTATCAAACTACCATTAAAGTAAGTCCAATAAAAAAAAATAATCATTGAAACAAGTTGGTCTTTTTTTTATGACGAACTACACAGATTGACCTGCTGCTGGCCTTGACTACTTCACCGGATTGAGAGGTGGCATACCTCTTAGGCCACTTAGCCTGAACCTCTATCGCTAGTAACTCGACTATAAGGGTCCCCCCGGTGAGGGGTCATTTGGGCGTGATATTGATTTTTTTTTTATTTTTTTTTTTTATTTTTTTTTTTTTATTGACGAACTACACAGATTGGCCAGAGAAGCTGGCCTTGACTGCTTCACCGGATTGAGAGGTGGCATAGCTCTTAGGTCGCTTAGCCTGAACCTCTATTGCTAGTAACTCGACACAAGGGTCCCCCCGGTGAGGGGTAACCTCGGCTTGGACGGTTACTATGTTACGCGTAAGCATGCCGATCCGAGGGCGCCCGAGAGGGCCGAACCACGACTCGGTCGGTTGCTATTTCACGGATAAGCGTGATATTGAGTTATTCGTCCATTCCTCGCGCACATACTTAATTCAAATTTAAGACATATGGTTCACACATAAATTTATGGGTCCGTATAAATTATTACGTCCTAAGTAAGTCCGTCATACGTAAGTCCTTATTGTACGTAAAGTTTCATAAACAATATTATTTGTAGAAAAGTTGACAACTTTAAGAACAACGGAAATGACGTTTAACTTAAAGGTGTATAAAAGAACGAGATAAGGCATTCTTCATTAAATTTTATTTGATGGTAAACAAAGCATTAAGAAACAAATATATCAAACCTCAGATAAAACGCCACTCTAAGGAGATAAAATATGATCGATCGCCATTTACTTATTAAGAAAAAAGGACACAATAAAGGTCCTAATACACCACGCACGAAGACTTGCGGGCTTGCGGCCAAAGCAGATCGAACCGAAAAAAAAAAACGAAAGATATCGACGCCCACAATTCAAAAAGAGAACGCACCTCAAAAGCTGTCAAACCGCCCGCGCTGACAACGCGCGCAAACCTGCCCTGCCTCAACCGACGCGCGGTCGTTCACCGGGACGATTTATTTCGTTTTTTACCCGCATACAAACTAAATGCACACGTATAGAGACGTAATAAGTGCGTCGTAGATATAAATATAAAACATAACTTTCGTATCTGACGTATGGAACTGGTCCGTAACTGGATTCTTATGGCGGGCAGGGTTGCCAGGCGGGCACGTCAAAAATACCGAGCGTTCTTGCATTTTTAACATTTCGCCATTGAATTACAAAGGGGAGAATAGTTTCGTGTCTTCTTTTATCTGTGCTAAATTGTTAAGCGTGCGGACAGGTTGATTATATGGTTTACTCGACCAGTTACAGGCATGGAATAAATAAATTTTACTAAAATTCTTTCAATAGCACAAACTTGATAGCATAAAATTAAATCAATTACGACCTAGGCCGTGTGGTGTAGGCAGAGGATAGGGATGTCCATCTAGCACGTCCTACAGTGCCTCTATCTCTCTTATTGATACTTCCGCAGTGATGTTCCTACATTGTTGACATCTTTAATATGGCACTAATCTGTTACATATGTACCGACAGTATCGTTCTCCTTTGTTAAATATTTTTAATTTTCGCTCTCCTCGTTTATAATTTCCATATACCCAAAATATATGGCGTGAGACTATACGAAAAGTATTTTTATATGAAAAATAGTTTTGCAATCAATTTATCCAGGTAATGGTATATAGTCTTTAACTTTGAAATCACTATAGCTCTCGCATTATTAAGCCGAACGGGATAGGGGTGAATAGACATTTATTTATTGGCATCACAATACAAAAACACATCACAGACTGAATATAACACACATTAAAAAAGAATGAAAAATAGACAAAACATAGTTAAAGTTACACGGACAAATAATACAAAACATATGATGCCAATATCGGACACCGTCTCAGCATATGCTGTCACAAGGATGCGACAGCGCTGATTTTCAGCGGTGTCGCATCGGAATACATCTCCATACATCAGCTGGGTATTGATTACAATATGTTACAACAAATACTTTATGGTAATTATTCTTTAACTAGCTGATCCCGCTCGCTTCGCTGGACATAGGGTAGTAATAGACTTAGTTATTCCTTATTGCGTGAACTATTTGCCAGTGAAATTCCGGTCCAAATAAGTCCACCCGTTCCATACAAACAAAATATTATGGTATAGGTGCTTTTATTTTAATAAAAAAATAAAGAAGTTGTTTTTAATCGCGGGTAACACCAAGGGGCTCAGGTAGTGCCATTTAAAAATCCATAAACGAGTTCTACTAATAAGACCTCGATAATTAAAATACTTGTTGCACCACATCTCAATCCATTGACTTCTAAAATCAGTCAGGTCCAACGACAGTGAAACATTAAAAATACATATAACATTTTGTCAACCCTGTCCTTGAAAAAGCCTTGCGCTCCTGTGTTGAAGCTAGGAAAAAAAATAGTTATTTTTTCCATAGGAAAACGGCTAAACGGACTGGCTCTTCTGATCTTATGTGAACATCCGGAACAGAAGCCTTAAAGATTAAATGAATTAACCTCTAATATAGAGAATAAATATAAAAAACGAAAAAAAAATTGTATCGTTTTAAACATTATCACATTAATTTATGTGTCCGTATAAATTATTACGAGTCAGCAAAAAGGACACATTGAATAAGTATCATATAATTTAAAATTTATTAGTGTTACCTAATACAACAGATAATAAAATAATCCATCATTTATCAACATCGTAAACACACTGGTAGGTTCATGACTCTCGAGGAATGCTTTAAAAAAAAAGTTAAGCATAGACAAAATTAAATGGCAGCTACAAATGATAGGTCGTGTGGCTCGAAACCGGCGTGGATAACATCGCGGAGGTTTTTGTCATGTCTTATTTCTCGTTTTAGCTTCCAGACGGATGAGGTGCATCAGTTTTTACTTGGGGGAATTTATTTTGCTGGCTGGCATTCGCGGTAGATAACCTGATCCCCCGCGGCCGCCATTTTGATTTTAGTTCTTTGCTACTAGAAATTATTGGTAACATCGTTAATTTTTTATTTTCAGTGCAATATTTTTTTATAAATATCAACGTAGCATAATTTAACTTTAAAAGTAAACTTTGAAGATTTACTAGTGGCCTACGTTGTAATAATCGAGGGCTTAAATATCCGCTGTCTTATCAATTTACGGGAAACTTGGCATGCTCATAAATCTTGAATTTTAAAATTGGTGTCATTATAAACTATAAACCATCGATGTTACTATGGTTTACCGATGCCGTACCACTGGTACGCCAATCATATGTGTGTGTATTAGTATTTGACGTATTAGGTAATGATATATCGATAATTAATATGACAGTAATAGATTGGTTTCTAGTGTAACGTCACTGGAAAGTAACAGACTAGGATAGTAAGGGTATATTATCTGGGAATCGTAGGTTGGAATCCACCATTGAACTATTGACGTGAACCATCTCCTAACACAAGCTTAAGCTTAGTTGGAATAGTTAATACGTATGTTAGTAATATTTGTGAAAAAAAAGCACTGTGGGATTTTTTTAAATATAAAAGAGAAGTGGGTATGTTCCTTATAGGCTCCGAACGGCTGGATCGATTTCAATGAAACTTTCAGGGAATCTTCAGATTGACCTGGTGAGTAATCCTGTAAAGTTTAGTGGCGATCGGAGCACTCATCTTTTTGAACTGTCAAACAAGTCATACGTCGTACTTTTATTTCTGATATTAACTTGCGCCCGATATGTTTTTGTGAAAATGATAAAAATGATATTGTGTTTACTGACATGTACATGGATATGGGTAATGATCTTCACCCGCTCGAGAAGAGAATGAATACGGAGAGTAATGAATAATTTAATATATCGTGAGAGTTAAATTAAATATTTAATGATGTAAGTTTATTGTTTAAATAAAATAAAGCAAAATCTAGCCCGGTGTAGCGGGCTGGGTACGCTAGTTATATATAATTTGTTTTGTAATTCGTCACTTGACCGTCACTATGTATACACTACAAAGTGACAAATAAAATTTCACTAATCCGCCACGTAATGACAGACGGACAGAATGATATTTGTGTGTTTACATTATACTTCCTTATTGTCATAACAATTATTGAAAACAAGAATTTTTAGTCATACAAAAATAAATGCATAGCGCAACGGTGATTCGAGTGCTGGTACCAAAAGCTTGCTTATATTTGACGATATGGACCGGACCATGGATGTTCTGGTAGCATCTCCTCTCAAAGCCTACGTTTAGACTATCATCGCATCTTTTCATTATTGCCCAGATTTTTTTGAAGTAATACTTTATTACGCACGCTTCATTTAGGGAGTAAGCTGGTGATTGCGCTACGAGAAGTGTAATCGGGCGAGTTAAGATAAATTAGTGAAGATCAGCCCTGTAGTTCTGGGCTCTCAAGAATAAGACTACGGTATCCCCTGCCTGCCGTACAAGGCGACTAAAAGGGGCCTCAGGTTCACTGGGCGACAAGGGTGGGGGCCTGCGTCGTCCACCAAAGTGGACCCGGTAAGAAGGCGACATCGGCTGGCCTGTGTCGCCTTGCGCTGCCGGACGTGCTCTCCCTGAGCACAGTGCATAGGGGCTCCGGTGCGTTCCACGTTGAGATCCCGGAGCCCCTCGTCATGCACCGAGGAAAGGGCCACCGGGGAGGTTTTAGTGCGTAAGAACCCCACATAACCGCCGCCTTCCCCAGAAGGCGGAGGTATCTTTCTGAAGATTTCCTCCCCGAAAAGAAAAAAAAAGTGAAGATTGAAAGAGAGAGAATTGTTTCGTATATTACTGTAGGGGCAAGAGAGAGGTGCGAGCAGCTTATTTTTCCTCTTTCTTTCATAGCCAGTTACGTTTCGTATAACTAAGTCACAGTTCAGGTCTATTGAGGCAAGAGAGAGCAGTGCGCATGTATATTTTTTCTCTGTTCAACAATCGTGTATATTTTATACATAAATACATATAGATGGAGCTAGAGAAGTTTTAATTGTTTCGTGTGGTCTAAATCACACTTATTTTGTAACGAACGGATGATTGTGATCATAGACAATTCTGACATAATATCAGGACATAGAAATATAGAGAGGATGAATGGGATAATTACAAACAACCTTTATAAGGCGTTAAGAGCCGTGGTAGCTCAGTGCCCGGGCGGTTGGCTCTTGTTGCATAGTACGCTAGCAACCCGAGTTCGATCCCCGGTGCCAGCACCAATAAATTTGCTGTTGCAATTTTATGTGCTGATTAACCACTCGCTCGGCGGTGAAGGAAAACATCGTGAGGAAACCTACATGTCTTAGAAAATTTTTCTAAGGCATGTGAAGTCTACCAATCCGAACTAGGTGTGCGTGGTGGACTATGCCCTTATACTCTCTTTACAGAGAAGGCCTGTGCCCAGCAGTGGGACATATATATTTTATATATATAAAGGCTGTAACTGAAACTAACTTAAACTTAACTTTATAAGGCGGAAGTGTATAGTGGGGTCGGTAGTGCCCTGGAATTAATTATTCATGTTAATATACATACTTATTTTACTATGTGGAAGTTCGTGATCTCTGCTTACGCCTCCGTGTGAATTTGTTATTATTATAGGACTTAAATAATGAAAGAAAAATTTAAAAAGGCAATAAATTTTTGGTAGCTGTTAATAAGATTCTAGATGTATTTTAATAATATTAGTTTTTGACAATTTGAAATAGATTCCATACTATTACTGGCGAATATGTAATTATTGCAAACTATCCACTCCGTGTAGTGCTTATGGCAATAAATGTATTTATTATTATACAATTACTATTTATAAATAAAATTTAAAAAGTGTCGTTAACTTATTATAATGTGAAATTAAGCTTAATTATAAATAACTTATAGGAAACATAGACATCATGCAGAGTAATAGGATTACAATTTTGGCTTGTTCGAAATTCAAATAGGACAGGTGACGAAGGGAATCTTGTTTTTGGCGCGAATAACGCAATGCAGTCACAGTGAAGACAACAAAGACGACAGAATATCGCGAAAGGAAAATAATAAAAAAGGGCCCAAAAATGAGGTCATACAATTTCGGGCCGGGCCGACGGCGAAAGCGGGCAGCGTGTTGCTTGTGGTTTTTTTTTTCATTTCATTACTTTCGTCTGGAGGACGCGGTCAATGTGCACTTATTGTTGTCGCCAGTATTAAGATGCCTCCACAATGATGCATTTTATACTTACCGTAAGTCTTTAATGGAAATGGAGTAAATGAAATAAATTGTAAATAAGTGGTAATGTATATAAAGGATGAGAGGAAAGGCATGGGAAGAAAACTGCCCTAACCTTATCCACGTTAGGGGAACTAGAAATAGCATAGGCATACTACGTCTATTCTTAGAATAAAAAGGACAAGGGGCAATAAAACTCTGAATTTAGATATAAGTCAGTAGTTATGCCTCATGTTATAAAAAAAAAATGTAATATTACAAAGGAATATACATTCTGAATAGTTTGGCTAGATTTTGATAAATTATTAGTAAAATTCTTGCGATATAGAATATGAAGAAGGTGTCCGCTCGTAATAGAATAGAATTTTTTTTTTAATAATTTTTAAGCAAGTGCTTGACTACGATCCCACCTGATGTTAAGTGGAAATGCAATCCTGGGTGGTAAGGCGCACTAGCTTAGTAAATGCCTATTCACTCTACTCTTAATACCCACATTGTAACTGGTAGGAAAGACAGACACGGACAAACTATTCCAGTCCTTTGCTGTACGAAGAATGAAAGACGAAGCAAATCGCTTCGTTCGGGTTTGAGGGATGTTCACAACAAAAGGATGAAATCCCGCAGTGCGTCTGGAAGTCCGATGGTGGAAAGGGGATGGGGGAATTAAATCATGTACTTCCTGAGCACACTGATGAGCAATAAACATTTATTCGACACAAGAACACAGAAACAACAGGTAAAACAAGACAAAAACAACGTAAACAAAATAGAAATTATGCCGAAAAGGTGTTGGCTCAGCGTGTGCTGTGCTCACACATGTAGCACAGCGCTGATTTTCAGCCAAAAACCTTTGAAAACTGTTTATAATACTAGCTTTTAACGTTTGATTCCTTTTGTTTTTGATCGTTATTATGCATGTTACTCGCAAATAAACATGTTCAAATAATTCTCGTTTCTTTACAATGTGTAATCGCATTACCAGATGTTAAGTGACATCCAATAGTTACATGTGCATTAAGCTACCAGTCACCTCTCATTTAGATAGTATATACTCGTATAAAGTAATTGTCAACCGTTTATAGCTCGTTTTAATATAAATTATTTATAATAGGTTGTCAAATATCTCCCTTCCGCCTTTTTGTCTTTTGAATTTCGCGGCTATGTACAAAGCGCTACAGAGCTCGTATCTAGCAATACTATACATAATTTGAAAGGTCTTGACATAACCTACAAAACGACGCTATGCATAATTAGTTTGGATATTGCGTTCAACAGTTATAGACGTGTAAACATGGAGTTCATTAACGCCGAAATTCGCGCTATTTTAAAGTTTTCCTTCGTTAAAGGCAAATCCGCTAGAGAAACGTTCCGTGAGATTAATGGTGTTTTGGGGGGATGGTACTCTATCACTTCGAACCACGGAGGAATGGTTTCGACGATTCAGAGCCGGTGAAAACGACACCATGGATAAGCCAGCCGGCGGAAGACCTGTGACGACAAATACCGATCAAATCATGGACTACATCGAGTTAGACCGGCATGTGGCATCTCGTGACATCGCCCAGGAGATGGGAGTTAGTCACCAAACCATTTTAAACCATCTGCAGAAGGCTGGATACAAAAAAAGCTTGATGTTTGGGTGCCGCATGACACAAAAGGCGGAAGGGAGATATTTGACAACCTATTATATGCTTAAGCGAAGAATTTATTTCAATTTTCGAACGTTAACTATACTGCATTAATAATGTTAATGTGTTGCAATTGTTTTTATTGTGTTTTCGAACGTTTATCTTTGAACCATTGGAGTTCATTGACTTGGGGGTAATGTTTAAGAGGACAAATTATTGTCCCAACGTACTAGCAAGTAAGAGCCGTGGTAGCTCAGTGGCATGTTGCACAGTACGCTAGAAACCCAAATTCGATCTCCAGTCTTATTTTCGTGATGATTAAAATTGATGACGAAGCTGACACCAATTTGAGCAGTCAATTTCGATGTTTTATAGAATGTTCTGGAAAGTTTGCTAAGGAATTACTTGTTCCACCATCGGACTTCAAGATGTTCTGATGGATTTCATTTGTTGTGAACATCCCTCAAGCTCGAACAGCAAAGGACTGTATTATTTCCCTCTTGGGTGGATGTTTTCAAGAGCAAAGTGAATGAGCAATAAGCTAGTGCGTCTTACCATCCAGAACTGCATTGCCATTGCCGCCCGGTAGGTGGTTTTTTATCAATTTATTTTATTTTAATTTACTTCTATATATAAGTATATCGCAAAACTACAATGGAATTTGATGACGGCAAAAAGCTTTCATTTACTTTTTAAATCTACGCCATGCATTATTAAATACAATTGTGTATAACTTACCTTTTTTTTAAAAAAAGTTTTCAAATTAATAATTTTTTAATTTAGTTTAAATTTTTTTGAGTCTACCCTATAATCGGTTCTTAGCCATTTAAACTCATAAAAAAATTTCAACCGACTTTAAAAAAGTGGTATGAGTATGTTTGTTAACTCATAACTTTGAACTGGGTGAACCGATTTTGATAATTCTTTTTTTATTTGAAGGTAGTGATTCCCGTGTGGTCCCATAATTTGGACCAAATCTGTATAATGGGCATCCATGAGATAACCATATATTTGCATCAAGTATGTGCGCGAAAAATGAACGAATAACAAACACAATATCACGACAACCGATTTCGATGATTCATTGTTTTATCGGAAAGGACGTACTTCATGAGTAGTCATATGACAGTCTTTTAAGGTTCTATTTGATAATTAATGACGATAATTCGTAAATACAAAGAGGGCGTCCGCACGTAACAATTTATCATTTGATTCGATTGGAAGTTGGTTTTTGTTGTTGCTAAATATACTTGTGAAAAACTCTTTTGTGATGTGAACACAACTTTACGGGATGTAAGCCGGGCAGATGTTTTTCGTACAAATTGAGTTATGACTCAAGACCTCAGTCGTACGTAGTCCCTTTAATACCGAACGGGACATTAATTTAATAGTGATTACGTGCAAACTTCGCAACGAAATTGGTATTAGTCGATTGGATTGTAACCATTGGAAATAGACGATTCTTTTTTCATTAAGTATTCAACTTAGCGTTGGTCCATTAGTGATTATGAATGGTAATATTTCAAATGAGTTTTGATAGAAATAAAAATGGCTCCTTTATGTACCATAGATACAGTTTTATTTTTAGAGTATTCAATTTTTTTTTAACTGTATTGATAGAAAGAGTGATATGGTATTTGCGTATTTCATTCCTTTAATTTACTTCATTAGAAATACTACCGCAGTGTAGCATGAATAGGTACATTTTCCCGTACCTATTTTTTATTTTAGGCTAGACTGAATGGAGCTGCACCGGCAGAATGCAAGGGACTAGACCACGAGGCAGAACGCAGGCCAATAAATAAATAAATATAAATAAATAAATATCCTTTATTAATTAACGAAATTATAACAAACAGTATTACTAATTACACTTTTTTTATTGCGAGTATTAGTTCTATTTAAGTTTCACTGCCACCTAAACTAGGAATTTCCTGTGCGATGGCAGTCCTTCCTCCCATGGTTATTTATATATCTATTATTGTAATTATATCATTTTTTTTTTGCGGGCGGGTGTGTGTGTATGTGTGACGGTGGGTGTGTGAGTGCTTTTCAATTGACCACTTTTAACATATTCTCACAACGCAGGCCAATGCGATGGATGGATCATGCGGGATATGGTGGGTGCTCCCTTCCACGAATGTGCCCGATTGACAGCCAGCAGGCGGAGGTGACGTGACGTCGTCTGCTGCCCAACCTACCGGATCATGATGGCCACGATCACTCTGACAAGAGTGAGGCGACCAAGAAGAAGAATGGAGCTATTTTTACCACCTAAGGTTAACTAGAAAAAAAAGCTAAATAGCAGTAAGATCGCCTTGCATGTATTTTGGTGGAAGAAAGAATATATCTATCTAATTTTCTAAGGTTTGCTTGGTAAATACCGCCCGTCATATAAAGGAGTAGGCAGAGATCGTGGATTTCAATATTAGTTTTTAATTAAAGGGATGTACAGCTGGAACTAAGGCTACATTCAAACGCTTGTCCTGGAATCTTTACCTAAACAACAGTTTTAATTGTAGCCTTTTCTGTCCCTATCCATCTATATCTAGATCTATATAGTTATATATGTATCTGTTTAATATGCCATGTTAAGTTTTTAATTTCCTAATATGTATATATGTCTATTTTTGCCTTTTGGTATTGAGACCGCCTTTTATTTTGTGCAAATAAAGATTCAATAAATGTTATCTTAATTTAATTCTTAATAGACGCCTATTCGTTGTTATCTGATATCCTGTCATCTTAATGTTAAGACCTATATAGTTATTTAAGACATAACAAAATAAACACCTGCATATGTTTAATTACCTTATTATATAATGGGTAAACACGAGCTATTATCTCTGTATATACTGGTATTTTAATAAAAATAAATAAGTTCACGTTCTTTTAACTCTTAAAAGACAAAGACAGCAATCAATAGCCTACTTTAGGGTACAGGGGTACAGACTTCGTAACGTATGCAAAGTTCCAAAGGAGGGTAATGTTTTACCAAAATATACACTCCCGGACACATCTATCGGCTCACCTAGTGTTTTAAGTTTTAGACGGTTTCTAGCTAAAAATAAATGTTAGGTGGGAGCAATAAGTTTTATGCAGTTTTTAAGCTGATTTACTGGTCAACACTTTGGTATGTTTTTTTTTAATTTCAAATGTAGAATTAAGAAAAATTCCAGTCCATTCATTATTTTCAACGATCCAAGGGAGGAGGTAACTTTCTTGAATTCGCGTAAAATGGATTTTTTATATATGTTTTTGATTATTGGTTCCATAAAACGGCTACTATAAACTTTGAGCCAGTTTTGACCAAAAAAATGGATCCTCGTCCTAAATGCCGTCTAAACTGTAGCACCTCTGCAGGCCGGGCACAGCCAAAGAAATGTGATTGCACAACTGAATTTAAGCCGTACTACAGTCCAAAGAGTTTATTTACCAGTAAATCAGCTTCAAAACTGCATAAAAACTTATTGCTCCACCTCATTTATTTTTAGCTAGTGACCATCAGAACTTAAAACACTAGGTAGGCCGATAGAAGTGTCCGGGAGTATATATATTCGACACCTAGACTCCGATGGTGGAACTGGGATGGCATTGTAGTGTGCCTTACGTGCAACACTATTTAATTTCAAAGAAGCAAGCATAATACAATTTGCATAGTATGCTAACAACCTGAATTCGATCTCCGGTGCCTAAAAATCAATTATTTATGTGCTGATAAACGCGCTCGGTGGTGAAAGATTACATGTCTTAGAAAATTTTCTACCACATGTAAAATCTGCCAATCCGTACTAGGTGTGCGTGGTGGACTATCCCCTTATGCTCTATTTACAGAGAAGGTATATGCCCAACAGTGGGACTTATACATATAGACTTTGAGGCATAATAAGTGCATAGTAAAATTAATATAGACGCGAGCTACCATGAAGACATTAAACGCAGCGATATAAGCTATCTATCTAACGACCAGAATAAAATACAAAATGGCCGCCGCGTAACATTGACCGTTTTGTAGCGTGCTATTGCCGTCGCTAGGAATAGATACGTAACTACGTAATAAATGCATGTTTAATACGAATATGTCTTGTACATTGCGTTTGTTTGTCCAATTTACATTTTGTTATATACAATTTAATGCATTGTTTTCATTGTCATTGGTATTTGAATGATTTTGTGGTAGATAATAGTGTTATAACTCGTCAACAGATGTCACTAAGAGTCATATTTTTCAGTCTATGAATTAGTTGTTTATCTAAAAAAAGTTATTAATTAGAATTTTATCTTTTTACCGAAACATCGGCAATAGGATTGTTATATTTGTACAAAGTCGATTTCTTTACTAATGTGACTACTACCGTATTTTTTATTTTTAATATAGTTATATTCCAATTAGACATAGACATTTATTTATTGGCATCACAATACAAAAACACATCACAGACTGAATATAACACACATAAAAAAGAATGAAAAATAGACAAAACATAGTTAAAGTTACACGGACAAATATTACAAAACATATGATGCCAATATCGGACACCGTCTCAGCATATGCTGTCAGGACGCCTTGATAAATGTCTCTCTGTTGAAAAATAATGGAAAAACAATAATCGGACTGAAAACGTCTCAATCTAGGATTTTCATTGCCTGGGAATACAGATAAAACGACACTTTCTAAAAACGAATCCTAGCTAGATCGATTTATCGCACCCGAAACTTCATGCATACTAAATTTCATGAATATCGTCGAAGCCGTTTCCGAGGTTCAGCTTATGGAATAAGTAATATAATATATTGTAACTACTAAGTGCTTCATCTTACGATCAACAAATTAATTATAGTTTTGATTTTTACGTACAAAAAATCACACACAAAGTTCTCTCTGCTTACCCCGCTAGAGCTACAATACTATACATATATACTATATAACGAAGGATATGTTTACTAAAGTATTATTTAGTGTAGACAGAAACTTTTCTGTTATTAATAGTGCAACTTTCTACGAATAATTTTCGAATTTGGTAAATTTCTCATTGTATGCTTCAAATATCTCCTCACAATATTAGTATAAAAATGGGGCCTATTCTAAAGGCGGCCGTTATCAGTCCAGTATACACAGGCGAGAGATTAGTCACATTGAGGGCCTATTAAGTTCGATATAACAGCGAAAACTGTCCCTGTCTACTCCGTTAGGATTAAAGGACGTAAAGGCTTATATGTAATTGAGATTTTTTTTAATGTTTAGTTTACACAATCATTACACAGTTTTCTGTTATTTAACCAACTTTAAAAAAGGAGGAGGTACTCAATTCGACTGTGTTTTATTTTTTATGTTCCTCACCTCGGATATTTCGATTGTATGAATTGACTTCTTGTTTCCAATATTTTCAATATTTCATTATATAACATAAACTTTATACGTGTAATTATCATATTTTTTTTTATTTTAACGTAATAATATATTTATTTATGAATTTTTTCATCAACTATTTAATTGTATATAATATATTTTAATCTCATAACTATTTTATTTATGTATCAAATTTATTATACTATTATTGTCTATATAAATTCCATATAAAAGTAGTATTGCAGGTAGTCCCGGGCACCGCTGAAAATCAGCGCTGTCGTATCCTTGCGACAGCATATGCTGAGACGGTGTCCGATATTGGCATCATATGTACTATTTTTCCGTGTAACTTTTGCTGTATTTTATTTATTATTCATTCTTTTTTAATGTGTGTTATTTTCTGTCTGTAATGTGTTTGTGTATTATGATGCAGATAACGCTGGTGTGACTTGGTCCAGTCCCGACAATGGCATCCATGAGAAAACCATATAAGCCAACCAACCAACCATTAAAAGAGAACGTCCGCAAGTTGAAGCCATTAACGATAAATCCATAAACGATTTGATTTGAATAATTTTCGGGTTGAGTTCTCACTGTCTGTTTCAAATTTGTCTTCTCAATATTAGTATAGATGAGAAGGCTTATTCTACAGGCGGTCGTTATCGGTGTGGTACACACAAGCGAGAGATCATTCTAGTATACACGTGTAATGCGGGGCCCATGACATTAATATTAGACACGGCGCGGGCAGCTTTCGAAGGCGTGCGCTGCTCCGATTTGCTCCGATTTGTATCTCGCTGGCACCGATGTCTTTCAATTTAAATCGCCACACCGGATTCAGGTTACAGACAACCTGCGGGCAATGCATACGTACGCATACAGTGGTATCTCGACATACGAGTTTAAACAAATTACTCATATCTAAAATCAATTCCTCCCATTGAAATACGAATACGAGAAACCAAAAACCGACTTCAAATCGATTTTTTTAATGTGAAACTACACAGATTGACCAGAGAACTGCTTCACCGGATTGAGAGGTGGCATAGCTCTTAGGTCGCTTAGCCTGAACCTCTCGAGTAACTCGACACAACGGTCCTCCCGGTGAGGGGTAATCTTCAAATCAAATCATTATACGTTATTACGTCCGGAGAACCGTTGTAGATCAGTGTCCGGGCGGATGTCTCAAGTTTCATAGTACGCCAGCAACCCGTGTTCAAATCCCGGTACCAGCACCAATGAATGCTGTTGCAATTTTATGTGCTGACTTACCATCCGATCGGCGGTGAAGGAAAACATCGTAAGGAAACCTAGATGTCCTAGAAAAGTTTTCTAAGACATGTGAAGTATACCAATCCCACTAGGTCCGCGTGGTGGACTAAGCCGTTATACTCTCTTTACAGAGAAGGCCTGTGCCCAACAGTGGGACGTCTATTTTAAGGCTATAACTAACGTGCGGACACCCTCTATGTATATATTCGAATTATAATTGGAAATAGAGTTAATTAAAACTTAACCAAAATCTCATCAAACTACCCTCGAAGTTTTTAAGTTAGGTTCTTAAGGTTAAGCTATATTTGTATTACAGATTTAGAAATAAACTTGTACTTTTTATTTCAACTAGGTATGAGAAGCTGTCCCCTACAGTCAGGTCTAGCTCGATTAGCTTAAACCTATATTAAGGACCTCTGTTAGGACTTCTTCTATAACTAACTTTATTGCCTCTTCTAGAAGTGTACTAACATACTTGGCGCTAGCAGAAGAAGTGGCAGAAACTCTAGCAACGCTTTTATTATGAATAGAGGATATATCAGTGATGGAACGGATCCGAGAATACGATTGTCGCCGTTCGCAATAGGATGCTGGTCGAAGATTTAAGAAAACTAATCTAAGAAAATCATGACAATCCTTCATTATTATTTATTTATATTACAATCAAAGTTTATCTACCTATTGGTGATTGTAAATAGATGATAGATTTGTACACTATGTAATTAAGATTCAGCAGTAATTTTATTTAAAGAGTACACGTTATTCTGACAGCTTCGTCCGCCATTTCTAAAGAACACAGACTTATACTAAGATATTTGTTCCATTGTATTTTTATTTTACTCACAGTTGGGATCGTGAAGCAAGTGCTTGACTTGCTTAGAATGAAAAAAGAGGAACTTAATTTCTGAGGTCAACTTTATTCTATCCCTTTGGTATATATACAAAAGATAGACCTTTATAAGTAACCGGAATTGATTAAGAATTCGGAGATGTTTAGATGTGGAAGTGGAAGCCTATATATACATAAATTTTGTCCTACCCACTGTTGGGGACAGGCGTTTTCTGTAAGTATAAGGACATAGTCCGCCACGCAGGTGTTAGAAAATTTTCTAAAACACAAGTTTCCTTACGATGTTTTCTTTCACCGCCGAGCACGTAGCATTTAAAATGGCAACAAACAAATTGATTGGTGCCGGCACCGGGGGTCGAACTCGGGTTGCTGGCGTACTATGCGACTTAAAGCTAACATTAATCGGTAACAACTTAAAAACTATCTCGTTTAGTTATTATACAGGAAATTGTAGATATTATTTACTAACAAAGACCAATTACACAATGTTTAATTTTGAATTGCAATCTATAATAACGTTTGGTGACGGTTATGAATAGCTTAAATTATATATTTAGTAATCATAGATCTCCTATATAAACACAGCAATATATTTTATATTAAAATTATCTTGTAGCGAACCGAGAAAGATATCTTATAATCTTAACAGTATAAACGCGTATAGAAACGTCGTCGCCTATCGTAAGTAAAACATTAGCTATGTGATATAGCCTTCAAACTAGTTCTAAATCCAAGATGGCGGCGATCGGCCAACTGACTAGCGAATAGGGTTGCCATTTTTATGATTGGTAATCTAACTGAATGTATTATAAATAAACATATAGTTGTACACATGATTTAAATTTAATTATAGAAGTTTTTTTTAATTAAAACTGCTATAAATAAAGGTACATATAGGTTATAGCGTTGTAAAATAGTAGCTAAAACTATTATAAAAGTATGGAGTAAGGACAGTAAATAGTGTTTGAATAGTGCGTTGCTGTTCTAGCAAATGGTAGCCCTAGTGGAGCGGTTGTAGGTTATGTAGTAACATTGACAGTCGCCGGAGTTGTGTAAGCGCTCGCCTTGGCCGAGCGCATGCGCAAGGACTCGCACGAGCGCTGCTCGAATTTCGAATGCATTCGAGGGCGCGCACTTGAACTTTTTGAATTCGGAACTTGTTTTCATCTTTTTTATTTTAATTCTGTAATACATCTTTTTATTTTAATTATGCGAACTACTAGCTGTTCACGCTGCCAGTGAATTTTGGGCATTTTATAATTTAAAAATTATTTTTATAAATTACTAAATGTTGCAGTTATAATACTGGCCACTTTTTTTTTACTTTAATGTTGTATTGGACTAATGATATATAATATAGCGTTTGAATTTTGTTTAAGTAAATAATAGAGTTATAAATTACTGTGTAAGAGTATTTCTTTTTATTTCTCTAAGTAGGTTAGAAACCTTTTTTTATCAATTATACCATTTTATTACAAATGGATAATTAGAGGGGAATAATTTAATAACGAAAATGAAATGAAAACCAAGTATGTTTTGTGAATGCAAAGAAGTTTAAGTGCGTACTGTCCGTTCATGTGCGAAATTAAAGTTATTTATAACTCAAACATTTAGGTTACAGACGCAAGTGCATATCATACTTCCTGTGTGCATTCGTGGCCTCTTTTCATGTTAAATAAATATTTAAAGATATTCTATATCACTGTGAAACGATTTAAAAAAAAAACTACTCTTCATTATAAATAATGGGTATTACCAGTCTATAAGAAAGTTTTGGAATTGTATAATTGGTAAGGTTTTTAATTTTCTAATTTAATTGTATTCGTTAATTTATTTATTAAATAGAAACAAGCGTAAATTAATGTAATACAAATATAGCATTATTTTTACTAATATTAATATGTTCATTTAATTATAACAATTATAAGATGTAAAATAATAGCGAAAATGTAATGTGGCATTATATTATATAATTCTATTATGATTTTAATTAATATTAAAACTTTTCAGACTTATATTTAAAATATTAAATAATAAAATTGAATTGGAAACTTTTAAATTCTTTTTCCGATTCGATTATTTAAAGCAAACGTTAGCGGAAAAAAGTTCCGACGGTAAAATTTTAGCCTACGACCCGGCGTAGTCGCGTAGCTCCCGAAATTAATTAATAACGTTTTATTCATAAAAAAAAACACTTATGCAAATAATTAAACATTTCATGTTTAAATTAAAACATTATTTTAATATAATGGCATAAAATTGTGAAAATCAAAATTAAAAATTTGAATTTATTCGTATTTAATTTACGTTAAAAATGTTTTTGAGAAAAATTTAATTTATTCTTAATTAAAAAGTATTTATTTTGTAAATTTTTATTCCACTAATGGCCTTCGATCGAAAATATGGGTTGGAATTTGTTAATGCACGCACACTAGCCTTACGCACACATTGATGCGTGGCCATAGTAAAAAGAGTGGGACAGATAAACGTTAAAGAGCATAGGTGGGGCGCGATGGTGGGGGGTTCGTAAGAAAACACGCAAAAAAAAATGTGCGTGAACCCCACACACATGCACCGTTACCCCGTAACACGCACATACAAACAACAGTCAAGTTATATACAATAAAAAAGCACTATCCACGTTCTTTTATTGACAAAAATATTATGTTTACTCACATGCGTCAGAGGTGGCCTGTTCCTCCTCGGTCCAGTTTGTCACTTCGGTGGTAATTTTCGTGGAAAAAAAAATTAACAAAACGAAAAAAGTTTGGTAAAAAACACAAACGGCGTCACCCGCTCATAGAACACTCACGAATCCATCAAATCGTAATTCGCCGCCAATACACCGGCACAGATTAAATCGCACATAACGTCACATACACAAAATATTCCTCTATTATTATTTTGAACGTTGTTTATTTAAAATTAGAAAATAGTACGGGGTCCTTACGTTTCCAATTGATATGTGTCTTGCATCGCGCAAATATTACGAACTCGCTGAACGAGGGAAAAATATTTTTTTAAATTTACTAAATCCCAAAAATATGTTCTATTTCGATAAAACCACTACGCGAATGATATGAATATTTATTTGTACAAAATATAGTCTGAAGAAAATATTATTCTATTTTTAAATTTCGGGTTGTTTTTTTTTTGGAGGTTTTTAGCGGTTACGTCGCGTGTTGTGGTCGTGTGGTGTGGTGAGAACGGAAATGCGACTCTCTAGCGATTGTGCATAGGCGGGACTGCACTGACGGCGCACACTGCACTAGACCGCGTGCGTACTTAGCCATTACCTTGTATTTACTGCGAGCGAGACCGAGCGATCGCGCCCTCTTGGTCGTTCCTCCGAACTACCTCGATTATTTAAAAAAAAAATTCTTACACGTTTATATTTGACCTATTATTAACTAATTTAAACATTTTTTAAATTGAAATTTCCTTTAAATTTAAAAAAAAATCGAAAAAAAAAATAGTTTTATTATAAATATAGAAATATATCCTGCATTGAAAATTAATTGGAGTTGCTGAAAAGTTACAAAATTTCGTGTTATTTTGTTCTGATTTATAGTAAAGTAATTGTTTCGTATGTCAATGTAAGCAATTATACAGGCATAGGATCAAAACTGCGCAGCCGTAGTACACTCACATATGTGTAAAATGCAACGTCGTTCACTTGCACCGCGTATGTGTTGCGCTCGCCTGTACGAACCTTGAGCATTTTAGTATTACTTATCTTAGCCTTTGTAACAATTCAAACTGCATCTCATTAATAGCGCTTTGTATAATTTAACAAGTAATATTCGTGAAGTGAACGCGTCGCTTTTTATATGATGTATATATTTTTTGGAATTTTTAAAAATGGAACGTCATTATCTCCGCGCCGCTGTGTGCAATAATTCGTGCTGTGTTTGTGTGCGCTTTTTTATCGTTTTTTTCTCGGCGTGTGGGTGCGTTCGATTGTGTAGTCATTGTTGCGCGTGTAGTGGTGCCATTGGTACAGGGAATTTTACACGTGTGCGTTGTTCTTGTAAGAAAATGGTTTGGTGAAAAATTTTGTTGGAATCCGAATAGATGGCGCTGCATCGATGCGAATGGCAAATTCCTTCAAAAATTATATTCGCATTCGCTTACGATATCGACCTCTATATCTTTACTAATAAGCTATGAAATTGTATGCATGCTCTTGTCTTTTTTTTTAAATTTAGCATCTACTGCTATCTTCGCATTAGGAAGCTATTTTATTTCGCTGTAGTAATTACAGTAATTAGATATAACGATTTGCTGTTTAACAATAGTTTGCGGCCACGTTTGCAGAACTTGTCGCGTCTTGTTGCAATTTTAACAAATGCAATTACACTTTTAGACGAGAAACTTTTTTAATTATATTATTCTTTTAAATTTCATTTTGTGTTGGTGTTTACATATTGTGACTAGCTTAACCCCGAGTTGTTACTCGCGTTAAAAACTGTTTATTTAAATTTTTCTAAAATAAAAGTTGCAAAAGTTACTCATTATTACATCAGCTATCTGCCAGTGAAAGATCCGCCAAAATGGATCGAGCCGTTACAGAGATAAGACGGAACAAACTCACAGACATGCAGACAAAAAATTATAAAAAATGTTATTTTGATATGTACCGTATAAACATTCACATGCATGTTTTGTTTTTGTACAAGTACCATTGATTTTGAACGGTAGTGATTAAATGGCTTTATCTTAATTTTCTCTAGACCTTAATTGGACCAAATTAAGGCGCAAGTTTATTGGCGTTTTTGTAGGATTAAGGCTTTTACAAGACGACTTTCTCCCTTCATGTGATTATTTATAATATATTTATAATATCATCCTATGTCTCCTAAGTTTTTTTTTTTTAATTAATGACGAACTACACAGATTGGCCAGAGAAGCTGGCCTTGACTGCTTCACCGGATTGAGAGGTGGCATAGCTCTTACGTCGCTTAGCCTGAACCTCTATTGCTAGTAACTCGACGCAAGGGTCCCCCCGGTGAGGGGTAACCTCGGCTTGGACGGTTACTATGTTACTGTTACGCGTAAGCATGCCGATCCGAGGGCGCCCGAGAGGGCCGAACCACGACTCGGTCGGTTGCTATTTCACGGATAATCTAAGAGACATTCAAAATCTAAACTAACTTTGAGTGCCACTTCGGGAAAAAAACATTTAAGTCCCCTAAGTGGAGCAGAAAGCGTCTACAGTGAACCTCCATCGCGTTCGATCTTGGGCTTCACGCTTTATCTCGCTCCATGTCTTCCCTATGTTCTTCGCCTTGCCTCTGTCTGTTTAGGGTGTCCGCGCTTGTGCTTTCCTTGCGGATTCCAATCAAGGGCCTGCTTGGTAATGTGATCGGCATCTCTTCGGAGGGTATGGCCAATCCAGTTCCATTTGAGGCGCCTTATTTGGATGTCAATAAGACTTTCACGACAGCGCTCCAGACGATGTTCATTGAGCATTTTCTCGGGCCAGTAGACACCGAGGATTCGGCGAAGACATCGGTTGACGAAAACTTGGAGCTGATGGGAGATGGTTTTGGAAACCTTTCATTTTTGATGATTTTATTTAGTTTGTTGTATTAATATTAGAGTTAAGTTATCTGATATGTAAAAAAATATTTTACGAGATTAGTCGCAATGATATTGGGTCTTGCAACAATACACTAGCTTTTCCAATTAAAAATCTAGGACACTTTATAAATGCTTAATACGTATGTTTTTGTCAGAAATGGTCATTCTTTGTTATGTATCGTTTTCTGTCCTATGCCGATGATATTTTCTATCAGTAAAAAATCCTTTTAATTTTTTTTTCTTAAAAAGAAAGCTAGCAATATTTCTGAAACATATTTCAAGATTTTTCAGAAGATTTAAGATATTTCAAAAAACATTACTAACAGTCTTGTTAACCATTCCAACTAAGCTTAAGCTTGTGCTAGTAAATGGTTCACGTCAGTCGAATGGTGGATTCGAACATACGACATTACGATTCGCAGACCGTACCCTAAACCATTAAGCTATTTCGCTTTACAAAAACAATGTGTGCTATAGAGCATATTCCACTTCAGATAGTTTGCAACAGACAGTCATGAAGTATATCGATGTTATTGGTGTATTGGTTTCATAGTTCAAGTGTAAAGTTATTTGCCGGAGCTTGTGTATTAGAATGTTTGTTTGTGGAACTCCACTGCCAAGTTTTAGAGGTCGTATACGAGCGGAGACGCCGAGTGATGTTCACTTCAGATTATTTGTGTTTAATTAGTTTCGTGAAAGCATTTGCTATTATTTTGATACATTTATTACGCATAGGTTGAGTCGTGGTAGCTCAACGTCTGGCCAGCCCTGTAGTTCTGGGCTCTCAAGAATAAGACTACGGTATCCCCTGCCTGTCGTAGAAGGCGACTAAAAGGGGCCTCGGGTTCACTGGGCGACAAGGGTGGGGGCCTGAGTCGTCCACCAAAGTGGACCCGGGAAGAAGGCGACATCGGCTGGCCTGTGTCGCCTTGCGCTGCGAGGGCACAGGGAGGAGGGAGTAACCTCCCCCCCCCCGGGACGCGCTCTCCTTGAGCACAGTGCAGAGGGGCTCCGGTGCGTTCCACTGGAGATCCCGGAGCCCCTCATCATGCACCGAGGAAAGGGCCACCGAGGAAGAGGGGAGGATTTAAACGAGTAAGAGACCCTTCTGCGGCGAAGGCAGTTTATCTTGTTGAAGATTTCTCCCGCCGTCAACAAAAAGAAAGATGCATTGTACTTTATCAATCCAAGTCAAACTCGGTGTCGTCAATGAAATTGTACGTTGCAATTTTAAATTCTGATTTATCACGCGCTGAGCGGTGAAGGAAAATATCGTGAGGAAACACTTATATGTCTTAGAAAAATTTCTATGTAACATGCGGTACATTTGAAGTTTGCCAATCCGCACTATGGCCACGTGGCGGACCATGCTCTTATATTCTCTTTCCAGAGAAAGCTGTGCCCAACAGTGGGAATTATACATATACATATATAGGCTGTAGAGCCGTGGTAGCTCAGTGTCCGTTCCGAGTTGTCCGAGTTGGCTCAAGTTGCATAGTACGCTAGCAACAAGAGTTCGATCCCCGGTGCCGGCACCAATAAATTTGATGTTGCAATTTTTTGTGCTGATTTGTCTTAGAAAATTTTTCTAAGGCATGTGAAGTCTGCCAATCCACACTAGGGCCGCGTGGCGGACTATTCCCTTATACTCTCTTTACAGAGAAGTCCTGTGCCCAACAGTGGGACATATATATATATATATGCTGTAACTTTAACTTTTAAAAGAAATATTGTTTCAATGTAGTTGTTAAAAATGTATTTTTTTTCTGAACGATCAACGCTGATCAGCAAAGCGGCCTCTACAGTTTCCGGTTTCTGAGAGGTAGCACAGAGTTTAGTAAGCCGACACAAGGGTCCCCCCGGTGAGGGGCAAAGCACAGATTACCTAACATCCAGTATTCAAATTTAACCGGATACACAATCAAACATCACGTGGCAATCAAGAAAAGTTACTCAATGAAGTTAGTAAGTAAAATTTCTCACAGGCCCTAACAGTTTCATTAGAAGTTAAGAAATTTGTAAAGAAATTATTTTTTTTTAAATTTTTTTATGGACGAACTACACAGTTGGCCAGAGAAGATGGCGTTGACAGCTGCACCGGATTGAGATGGCATAGCTCTAGGTGGCATAGCCTGAACCTCTATCGCTAGTAACTCGACACAAGGGTCCCTCCGGTGAGGGGTAAGCTGGGCTTGGACGGTTACTATGTTACGCGTAAGCATTCCGATCCGAGGGGCGGTATACGCTTAGGATCTAGCCTGGGCGAGTGTTGTTTCGTTATGGGTACTTCGAGTATGTACTTTGGTCACTGGAGGGCGTAACGAGACTAGACCTTGTTAAATATAATGATGTCCAATTCGGGGAATCCCAGACGAAAACATTGAACAGTTTGATAAAATTGAATATCTACGAGCACATTCCATTGTCCTTTGTTATGATATTGTCTATCTACCGTCATATACCTTAGATTTAAATAAAAACATTCATTGTTTTGACATTGAACAATTTTACATCATTACGTAAGCCTAATAGCTTAGCATTCTTTCGGGGGTTCGATTCCTGATCGACTTGAAACAATATGTTTTCCATTCTTCGGTTTATTAATTACAAAAATAATAATCCTTTACGCCCTCATATCTCTAGAGGGGCGGGCCAACGTATAAATAATTGCTTTTTTTCTTTCTAGTTGACGTCTACACCTAGATAGTCTTGAGCACAGGCGCAAGGTGGCCAGCCTTTCGGTGTTTTACAGATTACACTTTGGAGATTGTGCACAGGAATTACACGAGTTAATTCCCCCATCCCCATTCTACCTTCGGACGTTTAGACACTCGGCGGGTCTCCGCCCTTTTATAGTCGATGTTCCGCGCGTCCGAACGAAGCGATTTGAGTCATCGTTCATCGTGCGTACAGCAAAGGAGTGGAATAAGTTGCCGGCGTCAGTCTTTCCGTCCAAGTACGACGTGGGAGCCTTCAAGAGTAGAGTGAATAGGCACTTACTAAACTAGCGCGTACTATCTTTCGACTATATCACCACTTAACACCAGGTGGGATCATGGTCAAGCGCTAGTTTACACGCATAAAAAAAAAAACATACGTTGAATACGTCAATTACTAACAACTTGTGACACACATGGCGTACCGGTACGCCATCGCTTAACGATTGTCAACTACAACACCAATGAACTAGTAAACTAAAAAACTAGTAAAAATCGTCCACTATGATGCCAATGGACGTTAATTTTAACTTGTTTAGTAGACTTGGGGTTCTGGTGAGAATTTGTTCAAGCACTAACTTAGAAATTGGGACAAAAAGAAATTGTATATTGCGATGCGAAAACGTGTGTGCTTTTCATCACACGAATGAAATAAAACTTCTTTAGGTCCAACTATATGTATGTATATACATGATTGTACATGATCTCTTTTTAAAAATTGAAAGAAAATTATACTCGCGCCTCTCTCTCTTGTCCCTACAGTAACATTAGAAACATAACTCTATCTCTCTATCTTAACTAACTTATCGTCTCAACTTCCATTCTCCTCGCCCGATGACACTTTCCGTAACGCGTTCATCGGCTTATACCCAAGTGAAACTTGCTTAAACTTGTTTACTTTAAAAAAAATGGAATCTGGGTAGTACACGAATTGGTTGGGATTTGGAGATCGATTCAAAGCGTCAATAGCCTAATGGTTTAGGGTACGGTCTTCGAATCGTAAGGTTGTGGGTTCGACACCACTATTGACGTCACAAGCTTAAGCTTAGTTGGAAAGGTCAACAAGAATGTTAGTAAAAAAAAAAATGAAATATTGCTCGCTTTCTTTAAAAAAAAGAAATTAAATTTATCGTAAATTTGGATGGCAACATAACAGGAAAACGTCACGGTAAATTCTTCACCTGCCACTGTCCGGTATAGCGCGGGGGCTAATATTTTCGTGCGGAGGATTTGAAGACGGGACTGTCAGTGGCAGAGCCACCCACGCCGCCACGACACGCGCCGGGGCTCGTTTTTGTGACGCAGGTTTATTGGAAATTGGTCGTTCTTTGGACGGTTGTTCGACGCGTGAATAATTATTGGTTAGGCAATCGCTTAAACCCGTATCGATAGAATGTTATCTCGAATACTTAAGCGAGTTTTTCCTTTTTGAATAACGGTTTTTTACGGATTTTAATCTTATTTTAAAACCTGGGACCTTGGTCAAAGTACAACCGTACTTCTCTGCGGGACAGCTTTTAACACTTTATAAAGCTCAAGTCCGGTCGTGTGTAGAATACTGCTGTCACATTTGGGCAGGCGCTTTTAAATGCCATCTCGCAGCTTTGGACTCGGTGGAGAGGCGGGCTAAGAGGCTATTGGTGACGCAGCCGAAACCAATCTGCTCAGTCTTGAACACAGGCGTAAGGTAGCTAGCCTTTCGGTTCAATGACAATATTATACATGCTAATAAAATTTTCATCAAGTATATATAAATAACTCAATATCAAACCAACAGATTTCGTTGATTAATTTTTTATTAGAAAGGATTTTAAGAGTAGTTTGATGGGAGTCTGGTTAGGTTCTGATTAAGGACCCCGTTTTTTGAAGTCGGTGTGAAAGGTTAACTAATTACTATTAATTTTAAACGTATTTTTTATTAAACGCCCAATCACTAAACGTTTCTGTAATCGAAACATTTCATATTGTTAAGTTTGCAATAAGCAAAAACCTGTTGCAATTTACAATTCCAAACTAACCGAATCCCCGCGTGCAACACGTGTGTGCAATCCAAATTATTTGCACCAATCTACAAATGTTTGGTTAACCAACGAATTTCACGTTCCAACTGCGAAAAGCCGGACAGTGGCAACGGCTGAAAGCATAATGATTTAATCTCGTTACGCCGCGCTTCTACTAACTGTAACAGCCGATTTTGTCCAGTTATTTTCTGTTGTCCATATTTATTCTATATTCATTGAACACAACAATCGATGTATTACGCAAAATCGCCGCGTAGTTAATCAGCGCTTAAAAATTTAACAAACAAATTAATTGATCGAACTCAGGTTGCTAGCGTACTATGTAACTCGAGACGACCGTCTAGACACTGAGCTACCACGGCTCTATCTTTTTTTTTTCATCGTTCCCCCAACGTTTAGTACCTTAGGGTCCTTTCTTCATCTTCTTCCTTGCATTCCCCTTTCCGTACTTCCTCTTCCAATCCCACTCCCACACACTACTCTCTTCCTCTCTCACCTCTCTTACAGATTCCTACTCTATTTCATTATAACACGTTTTTACAATTTCTTACTCTACTTCCTTATTCTATTTTCTCACTCTATATTTCCTTACTCTACATGTACTTTTATTATGATAATATGATATGATAATATGTATCTAATATTTTTGTGTATGTGCATGTCGGTATATAAAATGTGTGTGTGTGTTTAAAAAGTAAATAAATAAATATTACATTTCATTACAACCCGCGGGTGTGTCCACTAAGGGATGATTACAATGCCTGGCCTAAAGTCTGCTGGTACAATTATGTCAAAAAGCTTAAACTGTACAAGTATATTTACGATCAAAAACAAAAATCGACTTCAAATCAAATTAAACGTTAACGCTATTACGTTTGGACGACCTATTTGGACGAGTGCTTACGTATTATTGTAGGAATATAACGAATTTAATCAGAACCTAACTAAAATCTTATCAAACTACTCTTCAAATTACATTCTTTCCAATAAAAAATGAATCATCGATTTTTTTTTTTATGACGAACTACACAGATTGGCCAGAGAAGCTGGCCTTGACTGCTTCACGGGATTGAGAGGTGGCATAGCTCTTAGGTCGCTTAGCCTGAACCTAGTAGCCCCCGAGCTAGTAACTCGACACAAGGGTCCCCCCAGTGGGGGGTAACCTCGGCTTGGACGGTTACTATGTTACGCGTAAGCATGCCGATCCGAGGGCGCCCGAGAGGGCCGAACCACGACTCGGTCGGTTGCTATTTCACGGATACAGATCATCGAAATCGGTTGGCCTTGTATGAAGTTATTTGTCCATTTGTGGCGCACACTTCATGTAAATTTAAGACTTATATGGGTTTCTTATGGATGCCATTGTCTGAAATGGACTACATGAGAAGCAACAGCTATCAATTAAAAAAATAATGGTCAAAATCTGATCACAAAACCGAAACTTATGAGGTAACAGACATGATAATAATATAATACAATTGGGAACCTCTTCTTTTTTGACGTCGGTTGATAAACCATATAAACGTATTTATACTGTTAAGTTAATGTTATTTTAAGCAATATGAAAGTTCAAATTTGAATACTGTAACTTGAAAATTCTAACTTAAAAGTTTTCACTTCTACAGTCCCTATGACTATCGATTTTTAAATAGTACCTTAGTTTTTGGAAGGACAAAAATAATGATGTGAACATTTTATTTCATTTAAAGATGAAATAAAATTACTAATATATGCATCAGTATGTACAGACATACTAACTTAACGAATGAATGAATCTAATAATAGTAAGAAATAAAAATCGACCCAAATTCTTAAGAAACTAAACTAGAACAAAAACCTCTTATGGGGGCCGCCATGACAGTTTTTTTGTCATCGACCTAAGATGGCGACATCGGAAGCCGTCTAAAACAAAAGAAGTGCAACCGTCCGCCCCACCCACTTTCAGCCAACTGAAAACCAGTACAGGCCGAAAATAAAAACAGCAAACGAGGAAACAGCGAAAACGTTAAAAATAAAAAAGATTTATACTAGTAAAGTTAAACAGTAAAAAGCGCAATTGGACAAAATCAACACGGCGGTCGGTCCGACAGCAAATCAAGCAACGGGAAACGATGAAATCCCGAACTCTCCAGTCCGTGGCAACACGTAGCGGGAGGCAACGTAATCCCGCCGCAGCTGGCATGCAAACCCGTATAACAGTGGCACATTTACCGTGGAGAACATCAGGCGACCACTTGTTGCAGAGCTCCAACTTCCCGCTGCTCCGACGAACTTCGCTTATTCGGATATTTACCGCTAACTTTCCACCAATTTCCACCGGCGCGTCTGTTCACTTTTGAATTTAGAACGGCGACGTTCTTAAGTCGAATTTGAAAATAGAATTTTAAATATATAATTATTCACTTTTTAAATAGTAACTTACAAAACGGTCAATATTACACGGCTACATTTAAAACATATGTAATTAAAGCTTTACTATTATGTAATATAAGCACAATGAACTTGGAGGAGCTATTTTAAACCGTCACATCACTGACACTGTCTTAAAAGTCTCGAGACGTTCGAATGTAGTCGAAAGAAAAGCAACTTGAGACCGAATTCCGACTCGTCTAGATCGTCTATTAGGCACTTTAAGGACGAGTACAATGGAACTTTGAATTATTTAGGTGTTTTATAAACTTCGCGCAGAATTGTTTAGCGGTTGCAATATTTGTGATTTTATCAGTGATAACGGGAAGAGAAGTTGCATCGGTGCACGCCGGCCGACTTGCAACAGGTTGTTTGGCGGAGAGGCTAGGACAGCGCATGCGCCATGCGACCGACAAAGGCACCTCCACAGTGGACGCAAAATATTTAACTCATACTAATTGATAGTATTTTCATTTGTTTTTATTAAGTAGCATGATTTTACGATTCTGCTATTTGACGTTTCATAATGAAACCGATCTGTTACAGCCATATCATTACAGTAGACCATAGAGGCATCAATGTACAATAAATATATTTACGATTAAAAACAAAAAACCTAATTCAAAACTAATCAAACGTTAAAGGCTTTTACGGATGCCTTCTTTGTATTTCCGTAATATCGTAGAATGTAACCAAACTATCATCAAACTACCCTTGTAGTACATACTTTTCTATAAAAAATGACTCATCGAAATCCGTTGGCGTTATATCGAGTTATTCGTCCACTTGTCGCACACATACTTAATGTAAATTTAAGACATAATGTTTTCTCTCAGCTCCTTTTTGAAGTCGGTTGATGAATAGCAAATATCGACCTTTATTATGACAATGATTATTTATTTTGTACACAATTGGTTAGGAGACTCGGGGCCAATATGGCCGTTGGTGCTCGTCGTGCAAAGTGCTCGATTGAAGACAACAGCCCAAGGTGATCTGAAGACCGCAGAAGCAGATGCAAGCAATTACAACTGTGCCTATTGGAAGTCGTTGGGGGAGGCCCATGTCAACCATTAGATGTAATGATGATAAATGTTCAATTTCCTCTCTCAATTCTGCTACGTATACTAACATCCGCTAAAATGTCTGTTAATATTATTTCTATAATCGTTCTCACATATTCTTTCCAATGAACATCATATTATTGTTATATCTTTTAATTCACACTAAAGTATATCACATCATAAGAACTGTTTCACTGTATAACAAGCTAATGAATAGTATGTTATTGGGAATCTAGAATTTACCGCCAGTGGAGGACCTAGTTAAACTTAACGATAATAAATTAAGAAACGTCTCGCATTCTTATATTATATGTAAAACAAATACCGACTCCAAATCGAATCAGAAGTTATTATTATACGGTATTAAACGCAGACTCTTTCATCTTCCACATTCGTGGTCATTGTCGTTATGTAGTACCTTACCTAGTCTTGTATCGTTATAAACCTACCAATTTCACAATCAACAAACATACTTCCACACCCTGAACTCTCTTAAATCTTTTACATTCGTGCTCGTTGTCGTTAAGTAGTACTTACCTAGTTTTGTATTGTCAAAAATCTATAAATATTGAAATAAATAAACATTCTTCCATATGATTTTAGGAGTTCCCTGGTATAACATCATAACCAAAGTTCCTATGTAAACACAATTCAAATGAATCGTAATTGAATTCAAGTTCTTTCAATCAGTAATCGGTTCATAAATTAGTGCACAAACATAAATAAAAACACAGACGAATTGATAGGACGTTAAGTTAAAATAAACAGATAAAGACAGACAAAAATTAAGGATAAATTTGAAGCGTTGTGTCTTTATATCTTTATTTTTCAATTGTTCTTTTTCCTTTTGCTTTTAAAAAAGTTTTCAACTATTAATCTGTCGATGACCATTTTTTAAATTTTATTATATCATCTGTGACAGTCGGTAACAAAATAATTAACAGAAATTGGGTCATTGTGGAACGGCCACTGCAATCGCCTCGCATTGCCGCGCGGAATTGGGCGCAACGCGATCTAGCCTTTATCCAACGTAGGACCAAATCGACGCAGCGATACTATCTCGCCACGTATCCTCCAAATATCGACTTTCTTGGCTGCCAAGTGCGGACCACTCCCGCAACACGGCCTGACATAGTCAAGTCGGAAGATGACGGGCTCGGTTAACTTGCTATTGCATGCTTTGTAAGGGATAAATGAAGAGTGTCTCCAAGAAGTATATAGAATGATATAATATGTCCTCTAGATTGGTGACGTACTTTGAAACTTTTTTTTTTGAAGAGAGCTCGCAATATTTCTTTTTTTTTTCAGAAATATTACTAACAATCTTGTTAACCATTCCAACTAAGCTTAAGCTTGTGCTGGGACATGGTTCACGGCAATAGTCCAATGGTGGATTCGAACCCATGACCTTACGATTCGCAGGCCATACCCTAAACCATTAGGCTATTGACGATTATACTCAACTTAATCAAGCATACTTCCATACAATTTTACAATTTTCCTATTTTTGGAGATTTACTTTTCGTAGCATTTTTTTTTCACTGAACTGCAGACTTAACTCCGTACTGTTTTATAATGTTTTTTAATCGTTTACTTTGGTTTAGTGCTACCTCTACAGTTAACTACTTTTATTGCATTTGCAATTCATGGTATATCTTCGAAAACCAAACCCTTACAAAGAGAAACATATTTAACAATCGTTTCATAAATGACATATAAGTCTCCTCCTTTTGTAAGTCGGATAAAAAATGACGTTATAATTTAAATTCATTGTCTTCTATTTTATTTTACAAAATGAGTAAGGAAAAACAAAACGAACAATTGGTTTTGCATTGTTAAAATGACGCGTGTCGTAGGTCCTGCTAGTCTAGTCTGCTATCTACCATTGACGTTTCATTATGAAACCGATCGATTACAGTCGTGTCAATTATCATTCCATCATTAACAATTACGTCAAATTCAAAACTAACAAACATACACAAACAACATAGCAGACATTTGCCACTATGATGCCAATGAACGGTTTTGTACACAATTGGTTTAGGAGACTCGTGAACCTGTATTGCGCGGATGTCTCGTGCGCCGTAATGGAGTCTAAATGAGTAAAGGCTATTTGAGTAATGCAGATGTCGGATGGCCAGTCGGCACGACCACCTGCCTACCAGGGGACGGGTACGGGGTTCGAATCGATAAAACAACCCTGCACATTGCCCACCCACCCTTACGTAAGTAAGCTGACAAACAAAAAAGGTGGTTGTCAATTCATCTGTATTTTTTCTTTGTTACCTCATAACGTCACGACTGAATGACATATTTTAATGTTTTTTGTAAGTCCCATTTAGATTTGGTCCAGTTGTGACAATGGTATCCATGGGAAATAACTCAATCTCACACCAATGGATTTTGATTGTTTTTTTTAAAGATTTATACCATACCATCAAAGTTAAACCATCTCCTAACACAAGTTGGAATGGTTAACAAGAATGTTAGTAAATATTGTTAGCTTAGTTCTTCGTTACCTATTAAAAAAAAAGAAAAAAATAGTAAGATGAGAGTTCCAGTCTGAACCTTTATTTGGGGGTAACTCAAGGGTCAAACCATGACACGTACGGTAGCTTACGTTACGTTAGGTAATTTGTAGTCATCCACATTAGGGACAATCGCAAGGGTCAACCTAAACCGTAGTGCAATGGTTAGACCTCGCCCTGGGGAACCGCCTTCTTGATCACGGTATCCCCTACGCCAGGTAAGTATATTTTGCGCCCCGCAGAGCAGGGCTATACAAAATGTTAAAGACTCATTTGAGTGTTCCTCCACGGAAATCTTTAGTAAAAGGCGAAAGATTTATACGTTTTGAAGGGAAACCAGAGTGTGTCCTGTCGCTGACAGATCCGGGGCACCGCTCATAACGGCTGATGGCATTCGCGGTAGGTTTAGTGGGTATGGGCTGCCCAGGCCGAGTCCCACACATCCCTCCGGGCCCACCCAGGGTACCGGAGGATGGTTAATAACTCGATTCCCCGCGTTAACAAAAAAAAAAAAAAAGGTAATTTGAAGTGGAAGTGGACCCAATCTGCCAATTCGGTGACGGCAGATGTGGGAGGAAAGTCTTGGAATAGAGGCCGCGCATGGTTTGGAGTACCGACCGACTCCTTATAACGACAGTCGGAAGGAGCTGGAAGCGGAAACCGGATGGCATATGACAAGCATTCGGGAAGTCCTATTACCAGCAGTGGATGGACACAGGCTGATGACGATGGCGTCAAAGTTAAAAGAAATATGTAAGAAATCAGTGTAACAGGGAGGAATATGAAGAGAATTACTTTTAATGGAACTATTTGTATTTAAGAGCCCGAAAATTGGACTCTGAGATTTGTATCGTCAACCATCGGATCATTAGGAGAACCAATTAGCCACTAGGCTATGATAAAATATAAAAGTAGACAGAGACAATTT
Source organism: Meandrusa payeni (assembly GCA_029286785.1). Taxonomy (NCBI): domain Eukaryota; kingdom Metazoa; phylum Arthropoda; class Insecta; order Lepidoptera; family Papilionidae; genus Meandrusa; species Meandrusa payeni. The sequence goes on from JAGSMX010000023.1 coordinate 7,839,324, forward strand.
TTTTGCAAGTGTTTTTTTTTTGTTCTTAAAAAATAACTAAAACGACAATTCAAATCCGCGTCCATCCAAGACATTTCCCTTAGCCGCTACGTTATCATTTTTAACTGAATTAATAAAGATATTTTTGAGTAAAATTTCCCTTCGAATTTTAAAAGCACATTCGTTTATTTGGCAAACTATTATTTGACTCGTTATCCTTTAATCAACTTAACACAATATTGCTTAAAACATAAGAGATATTATCGCGTAATGCATCTCTTTTGCATCCGCCCCGCATGAGGTTTAATAACCGAAGCTCGTACACTGGCTTGTTTGTCTTGTGCGCTCGGAGCAACGGAACCTCGTTTTAGGGTTCCCTACTAAAACAAAACTTCGCTCGCATATGAAGGAAAGGGTTTATTGCGTAAAGTTGGCGGCACTGCAAAACATTTTGGAGAGTCTGACAACTTTGCGTCTGGGCGAAAATGCGTTGGAAATTGCTTACCTCTAGCCGGTTGACATAGTCTATTGTAATGCAGTATAGCAATTGGTTAACTGACTTTCTGCTCAACTTAATTTGTACTATGATAACGTTTTAGTAAACGGATTATTTATTTACAAGTATATTTACGAGCAAATGAGCCGTGGTAGCTCAGTGTCCGGGCGGTCGCCTCAAGTTGCATAATACGCTAGCAACCCGAGTTCGATCCCCGGTGCCGGCACCAATAAATTTGTTGTTGCAATTTTATGTGCTGATTTACCACGCGTTCGGCGGTGAAGGAAAACATCGTGAGGAAACCTACATGTCTTAGAAAATTTTTCTACGACATGTGAAGTCTGCCAATCCGCATTAGGGCCGCGTGGCGGACTATGCCCTTATACTCTCTTTACAGAGAAGGCCTCTGCCCAGCAGTGGGACATATATATTATATATATAAAGGCTGTAACTTTTACGAGCAAAATCTAAATTAATCAAAACAAACGTTTAACGCAATTACGTACGGACTCTTTGTATTTACTTTTTTTTTACTAATTATGGTAGGAAAATGACGACATAGAATTAATCAGAACCTAACCAAATTCACATCAAACTACCCTTGAAGTACATCTTTTCCAATATAAAAGGAATCCTCGAAATCTGTTGGAGCAAAATACAGTTTGGCGTGCACATATTTTAATGTTATCGCAAATTTAATAATTACAAGTATATCTGTATAAGTAACACCGGTCAAATAAAAAAAGAATTATCAAAATCGGTCCACCCAGTCCAAAGTTATGAGGTAACAAACATATAACTCCTTTTTTGAAGTCGGTTGAAAAGACAAATAGTTATTAAGTATATATGTGTGACTACATCAGAAGCATCCAGAAATAATTGCTTCGTTGTCCTTTATGGGTTACATTTTTCAAGTAGTTGTATATCACGAAACGAAGAAGATTTTCTCTGGCTTCTATACTCTATCTGCAGTTATATATATTAAAAAAATACTTACATTACTCTTTAATACAATATTGTTATTAAATAAAATGGTATTGAACATATTTCCTAGGATTTTCTAACATTTAACCTAGGCCGAGCCATGTATCTCAGACGTTAGCCTCTTCCGGAGAAATGATTTATACCAATGCAAGTGTTATACGTGTGTTCAAGTTTAGACAAATACATAGACATATTCTTTATATGCACAAAGTAAACACATCAAAAAGATAGAAAAAAAAAGATAACAGTTAAAGAAAAAGACGAACAAATAGTACATAGGACATGATGCCAATATTGGACACCGTCTCAGCATATACCGTCGCAAGGATGCGACAGCGCTGATTTTCAGCGGTGCCCAGGATTATCCAAAGTCGTGCGCGCCCAACACTACTAGGTTAGGCAGGCACTAACCTAGTCTTAAATTGTCATAAACCTTCCAATATCACAAACAATAAACATCATTCTATAAGATTTTTTAGGCAGCTCCCTGGTGTATCTTCGGATAAAGTACGCCTTACCATCCAGGACTGCATTTCCATTTAACATTAAATTGGATTGTGGTAAAGCACTTGCTTAGCAAGTATAAAGAGAAGTTGCATTAAACGATATGTATGCACAGATGTATGGATGTGAATGAAGCGATAATACGTGGTATTCCGTTATCTCTGCCCACCTCTTTGAGTAACGGGTATGAGTGTTTGTATTATCTTTAGAACGTACTAACTGTTGAAACGTATCAAGGAATAGAATTTTTATTTTGGAAATTTACACAAAAGCGGCCTCGTCGTGTTAAATATCATACTTAGGTGACAAAAGGCTTTTGAAGGTGTTTTTAATTATGGACCCCAACCCCAATACTTTAGACCTTGCCCTTGACTGTATAGCACTTTCCACTCCGGCGGGTGACGAACCATTTACAACAAGTGCAAAGAAACTTTCTGTCAGATTATGAATTACATTTTTGACGAATTGTTTTTATTAAGCTCCTTTAAACTATAGAAAGGGAAGATAGAGGGAGTTTAGAAATACTTTTCAAGCTGTTTCTAAAGTCATAGAAATGTATTGGAGACGGTATTTATTTGTGAAATATGCATTAATAGGATTTCAAGTTTATTTACGAACAAAAACAAAAAACGACTTCAAATAGAATCAAACGTTAAACGCTATAACATTGCGCTATAACGTTAATACGCTATAACGCTACAACATCTTTGTATTTCCAAATATTACGAAATAGTATTAATCAAAACCTAACCAAATCTCATCAAACTATTCTGGAAGTGCATCCTTTTCATTAAAAAATGAATCATTGAAAACGGTTGGCGTGATATTGAGTTATCCGTCCATTCGTGGCGCACATACTTGTTGCAAATTTAGCACTTATATGGTTTTCTCATTGATCGCATTGTCAGAAATGAAAAAGAACAACTTAAATGGTGGTCCCATTCAAATAAAAAAAAACTATCAAAATCGGTTCACCTAGTAAAAATTTATGCGATGATAAACGTAAAGAAAAGAAATACAGACGAATTGAAAGTCCTTTTTGAAGTCGTTTAAAAATATCAGACAAATCGAAAGTTACGCATGTTATATTTTATACCTTGATTTGTTCCAACAAGGACTGAATTGAAATGTCGCAATTAAGCGTATTCGTTTAAGGCAGAGGTCGACAAACTTTTTACCAGGGTCAAATTTGAAAAAGTTATATTTAGTAAAAGACCTATTTTAGACATAGGCATAGACATTTATTTATTGGCATCACAATACAAAAACACATTACAGACAGAATATAACATATATTAAAAGAGAATGAAAAATAGACAAAACACAGTTAAAGTTACACGGACAAATAATACAAAACATATGATGCCAATATCGGACACCGTCTCAGCATATGCTGTCGCAAGGATGCGACAGCGCTGACTTTCAGCGGTGCCCGGGACTACCTAAAGACGTGCGCGCGCAATACTACTTTTATATGGAATTTATACAGACAATAAGAGTATAATAAATATGATACATGAATAAAACAGTTATGAGATTAAAACATATTTTATACAATAAAATAATAGATGAAAAAATTTCATAAATAAATATATTATTAAGTAAAAAATAAACTAAAATAAATAATGTGATAATTAAACGCATAAAGTTTAAATTATGTAATGAAATATTGAAAATATTGGAACAACAAAATATTTTACGTACCTAAATAGTTGTGAAGTCGAAAAAATTATAAAAAAGAGCCACGTGGCTCGAAAAGTTTCGTTTAGTGTAGTTGTAGGCAATACACTTGATTCTTACAGACGTTCAACTCTGAAGCTATTACAAAGACAGGCAGAACAATTTAGTAAATTATCTTTGAGTCTTCAATCTTGCATGTAATACGAGTATATAGGTTGTCCTGTAATTCAACGTCCACTGGGTGACTGTAAGACAGCCTCGATAAATAAAAAAATATGCCTTATAGGAAAATGTGTGTTGAGGGTTCTCACCTAGTATGTAGACCATGTTCTTCGTCCAGCGCTGCAGTTCCTTGCGAATGGCGCGTCTTTCCTGCTGGCAGCGCGCGAACGAGCACTCCGCCATGGCACACGTGCGGACCTGGGGACAGGCGGAAATTTCAATAGCCTACTTGTTTGTGGTACGGTCTGCACAAAGTAAAGTCCAAGATATACATACATCTTTGGTATTGGTAAGTAGCATACCTAGATATATATATAGGCCTACAGGCTAGATTTATTTTATTTAAACAATAAACTTACATCATTAAATATTTAATTTAACTCTCACAATATATTGAATTATTCATTTCTCCCCGTATTCATTCTCTTTTCGAGCGGATGAAGATCGTTACCTACACCCATGTACATATCAGTAAATACAATATCATTCTTATCATTTATACAAAAACATATCGGGCTCAAGTTAATGTCAAAAATAAAAGTACGACATATGTCTTGTTTGACAGTTAGAATGAAGAATGAGATTTAGAGGAGTGCTCCGATTGTCACCAAACTTACTCGCCAAGTCAATGTGAAGATTCCCTGATATCTATGCTCCTCCATTTTGAAGTCGGTTAAATAAGTCTCAACAACAAATTTTCTCTACGCTGGGAAATTAAATCCAGGACCATAGACAGATCACTCAACGTGTAATGATGTTATAACGAAATACTTAAATACGAACATTTAGTTAAAAAAATTGGCAGTCCGACTATATACAATTTTAGTTTTTTTTATATTTTCAATTTAAAATTTCATAATGTTTACATTAAAATTATCAACATCAATCTGGTTTTCACAAATATTGACTTTCTGAACAACAATTATATACACGTTTATATAATCATGACAATAAATGGAACATTAGCCGGTAACATTTTTTTTTGTTAACGAGGAGGAAATCTTCAGAAAGATACCCCGCCTTCTGGGGAAGGCGGCGGTTATGTGGGGTTTTTACCCACTAAAACCTCTGCATGGTGAGGGGCTCCGGGATCTCCAGTGGAACGCACCGGAGCCCCTCTGCACTGTGCTCATAGAGAGCACTTCCCGGGGGAGGTTACTCCCTCCCCCCCTGTGCCCTCGCAGTGCAAGGCGACACGGGCCAGCCGATGTCGCCTTCTTCCCGGATTCCACCTTGGCGGACGACAAAGGCCCCCACCCTTGTCGCCCAATGAACCCGAGGCCCTTTTAGTCGCCTTCTACGACAGGCAGGGGATACCGTAGTCTTATGCTTGAGAGCCCAGAACTACAGGGTTGTAGCCGGTAACATGTCGGTGCCGTGAACCAATAAGATTTTCCCCTACAAAAAGCATAGAGGTTCAGACAGTGCGACCTAAGAGCTATGCCACCTCTATAATAATAATTATAATAAAGCCTTTTTATTTTTCTCCATATCTACAAATTACAAGTGATAATATAAAAAAAACATCTATAAAATTTTATGAGTATTGTTAGTATTTAACTTATATTAAATATTAGTAATGTTTACTGGTGCAGATATGGACCCCTTTTTGTGTGAAGGCCTTCTCCATCTTTTTCCAGGCACTTCTATTCCTGCCTATGTTAGTCCACTCCTTCCCTGCTGATTCGGTAATATCATCAGCCCACCGTTTCAATGGTCTGCCAACATTTCTTATCCCCTCTGGCCCCTTCCATCTTTTCGCTGTAATTGTCCACCGAGAGTCGGAAAACCGTGATATGTGACCCGCCCACTGCCACTTCAATTTCCGCGCCTGGGTAAGACCATCAGTTATTTTTGTTTGCTGCTTCATATTTTCGCTTCTAATTTTTGTGATTTCCTGATATTTAGTATGCTCCTTTCCATTGCACGTTGCGTTGTTATTAACTCCTCTGTCGAATGCCACCTCTATGCTTTAGCTAATCTGTGTAGTTAGTCACAAAAAAAAGCTAAGAAGTTTTTCACTTCAAACATCTTGTTCAACTGAAGCGTGAGCTCACGTATAAATACTAAATCACATTAATTAGGTGTGTCGCAACTAAAAGCTTAAATAGAAATTCGATTAGCCGTTCCCCGGTGATCGCATTCCGTGGCCGTGGGCGTCAGAAAGCCCGCTCTTTTATACGCCACTGTATACGATTAGATGTCTTTATTTTCCTCCTTTATAGACTAAATAAGATTCCTTTTACACGAAACATTGCAACGATATTTTCACGTGTCAGTAAAATATAAATTCTATCCTTTAATAAGATCGTCATTTTCAACCGACTTCAAAAGCTGGTGCTTCCCGTGTGGTCCCGTTAAATTGGTTCAATTCTGAAAATGGGATCCTATGAGAAAACCACATAAGTCTTAAATTTGCATCAAGTATGTATTATTATCCAGTGAAATAGCTACCGAACGACTCGGAATTCGGAATGCTTACGCGTAACATAGTAACCTTCCAAGCTGAGGTTACCCGGGGGGACCCTTGTGTCGAGTTACTAGCAATAGAGGTTCAGGCTAAGTGACCTAAGAGCTATGCCACCTCTCAATCCGGTGAAGCAGTCAAGGTCAGCTTCTCTGGCCAATTTGTGTAATTCGTAAAAAAAAACCAAGTATGTGCGCCAAAAATGGACGAATCTCACGCCAACCGATTTCGATGATGCATTTTTTATTCAAAAGTAGTTATGCCACCTCTATGCTTTGTTTAGGTCCTGATGAATCCTATATCGTAATATTCCTAGGCTAATTTGAAAATACAAAGATGGCGCCCGCGCGTTTAACGTTTGGTTCAATTTGAAGTCGTTTTTTGTTTTTGCTTGTAAATATTCTTGTACAAATGAATGTCTATACAAATAAATAAAATTGGATTGTCTGTTTGCAGGATGTCATAAGAACGTCGACCCCAACAATTTAGGACACTCGGTAATCCAGCACTTATCAATTTGTAAATAGCAATGTACCTCCACGAGTAGAAACAAGGCATTTAAATGTAAAACAAAAAAGCAACTTAATTACTTTTTGTAAAATTCCACGTGAACGAAGACATTTTACAATATAACTTAATAATTTAATCGAAATAACCGCCTTGTGACTCCTGGTAGCTCAGTGACCGCTCAAGTTGCATAGTACGCTAGCAACCCGAGTTCGATCCCCGGTGCCAGTACCAATAAATTTGCTGTCGCAATTTTATGTGCTGATTTAGCACGCGCACGGCGGTGAAGGAAAACATCGTGAGGAAACCTACATGTCAAAAAAATTTTTCTAAGGCATGTGAAGTCTGCCAATCCGCACTAGGGCCGTGGTAGACTAAGCCGTTATACTCTCTTTACAGAGAAGGCCTGTGCCCAACAGTGGGACATATAAATTACATATATATAAAGGTTGTTACTTTTTAACCGCTTTGTACCGTATGTGTGTATTATGGAGGCTGAATAGACTAAAATAATATATATCTTACTGTTTCTTTCGGCTAATCTCTGGAACGGCTGGCTGGTTTTGACGGGACTTTTACTAGCAGATAGCTGTTATACTTTAATTTTAGAAAAATTTAAATAAATAGTTTTTCATCAAGGTGACACCGCATCGCAGCTAGTTTATCTAAATAACGCTGTTAACCACCAAAACGCCTTCGTAGATATATTTTCGCAATAAATATGAATCTATAAATAAAACCGGTGCCAGTATTCAAAACGCAGTCTCTCTCCGTATTAAACAATAAATATCTCCAGCTACACCCACAACGGGCGCCGTTCAAAGAAGCGAAATAAAAGATCGAACGTCCAATTACTATAACATTCATCGGGTATCGACGCCGCCGGTCGATGCCCCGAGCTAACGAAATTCCACGAAAAACCTCCGGCCTCATCAAGGAGATCCCAACCCACCCGAGTGTGCCCCCCGATCTAAACCCCCAAATTCTTATTTCAAACTCCAGACGAACGGGGGCGCGCGGGCGGGGGTAGGGGCATCGCGAAACTATTCTTATTTGAAAATCTCTCTCCACGGAATATGCCACGAAAGAGGTTCTTATTTTAAAAATATCACGCTCCACCGAAAATTTTCGTGTCCGTTCACACAGCTAGAGCTACTTGCACAAATTCGTTATACGCTTCATCAAATTAGATAAAACTCTAATATGATTTCTTTAAGTTAAAAATGTGACTGCATTACGATAAAGAAAGTGTCATCGGGCGAGGCGAAGGGAAGTTGAAGAAGATAGAGAGTACGTATCGCTTATCTAAGACACAGTGCAGGACTATTGTCTGTATCACACTGTAGGAGCTAGACAGAGCAGAGCAGTCTTCAACAAACCTGTATATATTATTCATATGGTAACTACTAATAAACATTTTATAATATACCTGCTTAGACTTGAACACACGTATAACACTTGCATCATTATAAATCACTTCTTTGGAAGAGGTTAACGTACATAAATGGCTCGGCCTAGCTTATGTTAGCGACAGTTGGTCCTACTGAATATTATAATCTATAAAGTTAATGCACTGACTAATATAAAAGTACTTTAGTTTAGTCAACTAAAGTACTTTTATCGGTTGTCGGCAACCAAGGCCGTTTCCGCTTCCGTCTTTGAAACACTCTTTCTGTAGACAATCAGTGTACAGTTTAGAACAAGTGAATTATGCTGGAGGAAAAGCCCTTTACAAGTGAATCTCTGAAGCAAAGTCAGTAAGTCTTTAATAAATGACCTCTAACACTCTTGATGTATTGCTGTTAATAATATGATAAAATATTAAATATGTTGTGTGCGATGTTCAGCAAGGTCTTTTTTTTTATGCGTTTAAACTAGCGCTTGACCATGATCCCACCTGGTGTTAAGTGGTGATATAGTCGAAAGATAGTACGCGCTAGTTTAGTAAGTGCCTATTCACTCTACTCTTGAAGGCTCCCACGTCGTAATTGGACGGAAAGACTGACGCCGGCAACTTATTCCACTCCTTTGCCGTACGCACGATGAACGATGACTCAAAAGGTCACACTTAGATGTTAGAAAATCCAAAGAAATAGGTTCAAAATCATTCTATTTTTTAATCATATTGTATTAAAAGTTTCACTAAATTATTTTTAATACATAATTATTGATAATTTGTGTGTCTTATGTACATGTAGATTGTCTAATCGAATAAATGGCTTGATATTATTAAGGGAAACCTATAGAATATTTTCATAATTAAATAACCTCAATAAAAAGGTTATTGTATTCTAAAATATGCAATAATCTCCTTGATGAGTTGCCAGTATAAAACGAAGATATTCGTGTATAGGAAATTTTAAATCAACGAGTAAGAGAGAGTCGTTAAATATATTTTTTATTTCTTCTTTGATTAATTTCGTTCGGTAGTCTGGCGATGTAGACGCACACGAAATTTTCTTATTTTAAAAACCCTTGAGGGTGGGCGCGAACGTTCTTCCGAAATCCACCCCGCGCCCGAGTGGCCAGTTATGATATTCTTATTTTAAAATCGCTCGCAGCGTTCCGATTCTGTTATTAAGATGTTGGCTCGGTGTGCGCACGTTTTAACATGAACACAGCTTTATGTGCGAGCGTTTTTTATCGGACGCTCGGAAATATATGAAAATGATGGGGACCTGTTTAAGATTCACAAATGTTATGTAAGACCAAAATAATTTTATGATATTAAATCCATATAAACGGATTAAAGCGTAGACTTTTAAAACAATAAAAAAATATTTCCTAGATATTACACTTGTGAGCAAAAATAAAGGGTCGGTTAAGAAAGTTTGAATATCTCGGAAGATAAAGACGCTAGCTAACTGAAATACATTGTGCATGATAGACAATTAAATATCGTTAAAATAAAATATTTTTATTAATTTATTTTTATTTCATTAAAAACACAAACTTACATAACGAAAACTTGGATAATACAGTATTTTTCATTAAATTTTATTTTTGGTTAAATTTTAGTGTTTAGTGTTGCCTCCATGTGACGATATAATAAAATTTAATTAAAAATATTATATTATCCAAATTATTTTTGCTGACGGCTATGTCTATATTATGTATCAGGACAGATTGACAATGTAATGATGTATAACGTAAGTCAAATAAATTAGTTTTTTTGTAACCGTCAAACTGTATTGTAATTTGGCGATATACTAGAACGTCAAATTAGTGTAATGTTGCCTTAAAAAAACACGTTAATTGGGCACAGGCCTTTTCAATGAGAATTTTAAAGAGCCGTTGTAGCTCAGTGTCCGGGCGGTTGGCTCACGTTGCATAGTACGCTAGCAACCCGAGTTCGATCTGGTGGCCGAAATTTGTTGTTGCAATTTTATGTATGCTGATTTACCACGCGCTAGGCGGTGAAGGAAAACATCGTGAGGAAATCTACATGCCCTAGAAAAATTTTCTAGGATATGTGAAATCTGCCAAAGTATGCCAAAAGACTTCAACTTTAACTTTTAATTTTTGAATGAAAAGAGTATAAGGGCGTAGTCCGCCACGCGGCCGTAGTGCGTTGGCAGACTTAACATGTCTAATACATGTAGGTTTCCTCACGATGTTTTCCTTCACCGCCGAGCTCGTGGTAAATTAACACTTGCACTTTATGGTAAAAAAATTCATCAGAGATCAGACTCGGGTTACTAGCGTACTATGCGATATTTACGGATTTTGGGATTATGTTTGGAACATTCCTTTCCATTAAATCAGAGTTAAAGAACCTAGTTTCCTACCAAAGAAGATTTAGTGAGACTTTTGAATTAAGAAAAAATGGAAATTTTATAGTGAACCAAAAAAATTGCTAAAATCTATCTGAGCTTGGAATTATGTCTTTGCTTTGAACACACTATTTTTGTTTTACAAATTCTTACTACACCGTTCAAAGTCAGCTAAAACTTGTAAATCAGGAGATGGGTTCACGAACAAATCTTATGTTTCTCAAAGCGTATCTTGTATAATAAGACCATTGACGCTTTCAATAATATAAACGTAGTAGGACATCCGAAACAAAATCTAATCAAGCGACAAATTACGAGTCGGTCTGCGTCATCTTCCCTGACCTACATGACCCAGTTTCTAAAGTTGTTCAGCCCATTTCCCATCACGAGGGGCGGGCAACGAATTCGGGCATTCTTAGCATTGGCCTAAATACACCGTGACCGAGGGTGACTCAGTCAGCTGATTTCCGAATTAATATTATTGAAGGGGAAACTTCTTTAGCCTCGTTGACCTCTTCACAACCGACTTCAAAAATCGAGGTTCTCAATTCGACTGTATGTTTTTTTTTCTTTATATTTGTTACGTCATAACTTTCGAGATGCTGGACCGATTTTGATGATTCTTTTTATATTTGAAAGCTGATCAAATTTGACATCCACGACAAAACCGTCTAAGTCGTATAAGTCTTAAATTTGCATTGATTATGTACACGACAAATTGAAGAATAAATAAATATGACGACAACAGATTTCAATGATTCGTTTTTATAGGATGTAGTTCAAATGTAGTTAGATGAGAGTTTGGTAACAGTCCCCATTCTATTTAAAATCGTTTTTTGTTTTTACTCGTAATTTTTTTTTTATTATTTCTAAGGTGCTTGACTACGATCCCACCTGATGTTAAGTGGAAATGCAGTCCTGGATGGTAAGGCGCACTAGCTTAGTAAATGCCTATTCACTCTACTCTTGAAAATACCCACATTGTAATCTTTTTTTTTTTTATAATTTCTAAGCAAGTGCTTGACTACGATCCCACCTGATGTTAAGTGGGAATACAGTCCTGGATAATAAGGCGCACTAGCTTAGTAAATGACTATTCACTCTACTCTTGAAAATACCCACATTGTAATCGGAAGGAAAGACAGACGCGGGCAAACTATTCCATCGCAAATATATTTGTTGTTAGGAGAAACTCTTACAGGTTCTCGTCAACGACGTGCTAATGTTGTATTTAAATTTATCATGATCTTGTACAGCCCGTTATATATTTGAATAATAAATAAACCATATAGACATGTATATAATTGTTGCTCGGAGTGTCAATACATGTGACAACCAGATTGGTATTGATAATTTTAATGTCAAATTTTAATATTAAAATTTTATATTTTTCTATATATTTCTGTATGTTATAATCTATCTCCTTTTACAAGTTTTAGCTTACTTTGAACGTTATTATTAACATTTGTAAAACAAAATTTGATGCTAAATATTTATGCCATCCCTAATACATATTACATTAGCAATTTACGGATTCCAAGCCGTCCACTATTAAATTTGGAATGTTTTTTTTTTCAAAGGTAGCTATGAGAGCCAATTTGTGTGTATCTTTGCTTTTTTACCGAAAGACTGTCTCTATTAACTATATTATTTTCGGAACATATAGTATTTTCATAGGTTATTTTCTGAGATAAAGTATAAAAAAATGAAAATAAAGATCAAATTTATCTTTTAAGTCATTTTAACGCGGGGGAATCTTTTTATAGACCATCCTCCGGTACACTGGGTGGGTCCGGAGGGATGTGTGGGACTCGGCCTGGGCAGCCCCTACCCAATAACCTTTCGCGAATGCCATCAGCCGTTATGAGCGGGGTGACCCGGATCTGTCAGCGACAGGACACCCCAACGACCGGCCGGTCCCGGCAAATACCGGACTTCTCCGGCACTCAGAGAAGTCCCGACGACGCCGAAGCATACTGGGGCCAGGTACCCATCCTGGCCCCGCTTCGGATTACGGGGGCGAAGTCATTTTAACCTTAGCTTAGACAGAGACAGCTTTAACTGCCACTTATAATCATAGTAGATCTTATATATGACAGGTGGTAAGCCGATCTCCACACACCCGGAACAAATTTTAAACAAGTCATACAATTAATTTACGAGGTGGCCAGGATTCGAACCCGCGACCATCAGATCGTAATTCGAATAGCCACTAGGCCACTGCTGTTCCTTTTCTGAGAAGACTATATTTCTAATTTAAAATTAATTACTTGGCGTAACTTTTTAATAATGTTGCCAGTAATTAACTAGGACATTGCACGTTCGCTGAGTAAAAAAGGAAGTGGCAGTTTCATATTTTAAATATTTTACATAGGTGGGTTTTCAGCATAAATTAGGATGGTAAGAATTAGACTGGGCAAAGACGATTATAAAAAAAAATTGAGTGCGTGCAAATTTATATTTTATCATATATTAATATTTATCAACCAATATATTTGTCGATGAATGTCGACGATAATGGCGTTCGTTTTTTTAAATACGCTAACAATATTTTTTTACAAATAATACTTTAACATTCTCGTTAATCATTTCGAGTAAATTCATGCTTGTATTACGAGATGGTTCAAGAATTAGTCGAATGGTAGATTCGAACCTACCTACGTTTCGCAGGTACCCTAAACCATTAGGTTATTCACGCTCCACGTTATGTTACGTCCATTATTCCGAATGTATTCTTTAAAATGATTTGAGTCAGTAAGATAAGAATAAGATGCAATAATATATTGGATTGTCTATGCCAGGTTTTCATAACATATTTTTGTACTTAAAAATGCAAAGACCTATTTTGGAGCTTTTACTGCTTAAATTACAGAAAAAGCAGCGTGTTTCGAAGTTTTTATTATGTAACTTATATAATAGTATATGTTTTTCATTTATAACAATTTTTTTTTTTAAAAAAAAGAAAGCTAGCCATATTTCTTTTTTTTTTTTCAGAAATATTACTAACAATCTTCTTAACCATTCCAACTAAGCTTAAGCTTGTGCTAGGACATAGTTCACGGCAATAGTCGAATGGTGGAACCCACGACCTTACGATTCGCAGGCCGTACCCTAAACCATTAGGCTATTGACGATACAATTATTCTTTATTAAAAAAAATTTTTTTAATAATTTCTTCCATGTAATTTCTATTGTTCATATTTCAATTTGATATTAAGTAAATCAAATTATATAAAAAAAAAATCGAAATTTAAATATTTAATGTCGATGCATTCATTACTTTGATCACATAGTAGAAATAGCGAATGCACGCTAATTCCAAATTTGAATATGAATAGAGTAAAAAAAGAACAACGCCAGGCAACCACCAATAATCTTTCCCGCCAATTTCCATCGCTGTCAAATTTGGAAGCGCGTCGCCGCCACCCCGGCGGCCCCCCGGCCCAGATCAATTTACGATAACTCGGTTTCAGCGCGCCGTCCCGCTCCACCTTAAGACACCCGGCTATGCCCGTCTCCCCCCGGATAAGTTCTAGAACTACACCGTTGGCTTAACGGAGAATACTGTAACCACGTATTATGCTTAAAAATATTTTTTGCCATTAAAAACGCCAAATCGACATCTCCAATTTATACTAAGCTTATCATAAAAGTGTAGTTTACAATGTGGAAAAACGTGATACCTTTTATAATTAATTAAAATACTAATTACAATTTCCATCAAATGCATTTTTTATTATTATTTATATTTTTAACGTAATTCAAGTTAGCGTAGTATAAATTATTAGTGTCCAAATAGGAATTAGGAAGCATTTTGTATTGTATTGCTTGTTATTATTTTTTGCAAAGAATTAATTTGAATTCGGTTAATAGAGTATAATTATCGATTATATCATGGATGTTTTGTAGTGTATTTTTGATTCTGAATTTCGGACTAATTCTTAATTTAAAGGAATTTGATTTTATTGTCAACGGCCAGTACTCATTAAACATTTGATTAGGTTCTAATTATGCATAAATTTTTTGTAATATTTTATTTTACAAAAAGTTTTTATGTTATGTTAATATAATATTAAAATAATTTTCGATAAATGTTAATATTTTTAGAGTTACACGGTTTTACGCGGAATCTTTGAAGGGACCATTCTCACGCGGATATGGCCCGGAACTTACTTCCAACCTTTGTGTGCGTTTTGTGTGCGCGTGTGTGTGTGGGGGTTGCGTTGCGCGCGTGTGCGTGTATTTGAAATATTCCCCCGTACGGTGGCGCACAGAATTGATGTTTTTAATTAGTTTGAAACACATTTCGAAGGTGGCTTGTACTGCGTATATAATTATATTTTTCTTTCTATTTATTGGAAGACATCGGCAGCCGTAATTAATGCTCGGTGGCTTTAATATTTTGTTTTTAACTTTGCCCTCTCTATATGAATTTATTCATTTCATATACGCTGTACGAAAAAGTAACTATACTTTTTTAAAAATCGATTAAAATGTGTCCACAAAAGCGCCTGGTTGCCGGTTTAAAACTTTAATTGAATGCCCTCTATTCGTGTTAAACAATTTCGTCAAAGTTACACTTTAAATGTTTTACGTTTCGCAACGAAACTACGGAGCCAGTAACCCGTCGAGCGTTCCCTGAAAACTTTCCTTTTGTAGGCGAAAATTCAATAGGCGGGAAGTTCGTACCGCCGTAACAAACCGCATCTCATTGTCGCCAACTTAACTAACATTTAAAATTTATTCACGAATAAAAAAGAAAATAGCAAATCATAAATTCACCGGAATGTGGCAATGCACTTTTAAAATTTAAAGCATTCACTTCTTTTTTTTTAAAACGCAACGCCGGTTCTGAATTTAAATTTGGAATATCTTCCGAATCGCTGGAATTTCATTTGAATACTGCCTCACATATATCGTCACAGAGTAAAAGCGATAAAGTTTATCTTTTGCGCTACTGGCTAATAGTGGAAGTTCCGAGTTGGATTCGCCTTATCTGTGGGTCGTTCAAAGTTAGTTCGCTGCGCACGTGTATTATGGCCGTATATTTATTGTAGCTTGGGATACCTGTTGCTCGTGGCGTGGCTTTTGTTTTTGTTGATCGTTCAGTAGTTTTGGTGCAGCTCAGTCGGTTACAGTTGGAACAAGTTTATTAAAGCCACGTGGATGGCCTATGCACTGTCCTCTGTGAGGCTCTCCGGCTAAAAGTACAATGAGCTACTTTACGTATCTGTTTGGACAGTTTTGTTGGGAGGCTTCCATTTGACTATCGAATTTTCGAACGCGTGTCTAGTTAGTGTTCGATTTTTAAAGTTTAGTTTTCTTTCTTTTGTTAAAGAGAACAATATTCAGCCAGTTATAAAACATTCTATTACATGAACGTCACTGGCCTATTGGGTTAGGTTACTACCATATTCATGTTATAAGGTTCGGATCGTTTCGATTATTGTTATCAACCATTTCCTAATAGAAACGTAAAATTAGTTGGAACTTTAGTAAGCGGTGTATCTATTTACTTTTTAAATTTAGCGGGGTGGACAAAGACCGATTTTATTCGGTGTTATATGAGACTGGTTATGGCCATACACCGCTTACAAATTTTCAGAATTTGTTTCTGTACGTAAGAAACTAAAACCTCCTTTTATAAGACCTTGGTTGTTAATATTAACGTGTAAAATTCATAGTAATTCTATCAAAAAAAAATATTTTTTTCTAAATATCTGTCAGCCGTATAATCTCTATTGTTTCGATTTCAGAACCTACTATTTAACCTCCTGACTACCACGTTTGCTTTAAAAGAACGTTAATGTTTCGTTTTATTACAACCTAACCGTTACAGTTTGTCGAGGAAAATCGACAGAGGTGGATTCAAATACTTTACTTATCGTTTTATAGTGTTATTACGTGAAAAAACATGTCACTAATAATTAAATTTGAAGAACGTCAGTAGACTACTTAAATGTGTCCACCCTGGTGCATATAAAAGGCGTGAAACGGAAGATTTGTTTGAAAATCAACACTCATTATAACTTCATTTGACTCCCAATCACAGTAGCGTCGAGGTTCCGAAAAAATTCTTATCCCCGTTTATCCCAAGTTCCGTCGGGGTGCCACCGAAGTGTGGGGGGGTGGGCTGGAGTGGGGGGTGGGGGTCTCCTCCGCGCCTGTGTGAAAGAATGCCGGGGAATCAATACAGCGGTGCACATTAAATTGGCCTGGCTAAGAAGAGTACGCTTGACCCTAATTCTTTTTTTTTTGGTGATTTTCTTATAATTTCTTAAGAAGGTCTTATTGTTATTTTATATATTTTTAGTAATAATAAATTCTTACGCCTTCTTAACCACGACGGGGTGGACAGAGACGACTTTCACTGTTCACATTTCACTTATTAATTAAGTCCTTTTTGTGACAGGTAAGTGTCCCGCCCATAACAAATGAACAGCTGTATTATCCAGAATAACCGGTCATTTACGTTATTTATTTATTTATTTATGGGAATAATTTTACTAAAAGGTATAAAAATAATAAAGAAACTGACACACAATATGAGATCAAACTAAACATAAACATAATATTAGATAACTATTTCAGGGAAGAATTCAAAACTAAAGTAAGTAATACTAGCAACACTCTTTCTTAAAATTCTTCTCACAATACTAACAACGGATCAGGGGAAGGGGGTAATACATAACGGCATCGGCTAATAAGTGCTATATGGAGAGAAACACTAAATATTTAGTACCAAAACTATGTAACGATTACAAATGGCTAAGAACCGATCATAGGGTTAAATTTAAGTAACAGCCTTTATATATATCCCACTTTAGGACATACATATATGTTCCACTGTTGGGCACATGCCTTTTCTGTAAGGATATAAGGGAATAGTCCGGCCACGTGGCCCTAGTGCGGATTGGCAGACTTCACGTCTTAGAAAAAATTCTATGACATGTAAGTTTCCTTCACCGCTGAGGGCGTGGTAAATCAGTACATAAAATTGCAACAACAAACACTGAGCTACCTTGACTCAAATGTCATCATAGGGTAGATTAAAAAAATCTTCAGCTCTGGGCTCTCAAGAGTAAGACGGTACGGTACGGTATCCCCTGCCTGTCGTATAAGGCGACTAAAGGGGCCTCGGGTTCACTGGGCGACAAGGGTGGGGGCCTTTGTCGTCCGCTAAGGTGGACCCGGCAAGAAGGCGACATCGGCTGGCCCGTGTAGCACTGTGAGGGCACGGGGGGAGGAGTAACCTCCCCAGGACGTGCACAGTGCAGAGGGGCTCTGGTGCGCTCCACTGGAGATCCCGGAGCCCCTCGTCATGCACTGATGAAAGGGCAACCGGGAGGTTTTAGTGGGTAAAACCCCACATAACCGCCGCTTTCCCCTAGAAGGCGGGGTAACTTTTGAAGATTTCCTCCCGTTAACAAAAAAAGATTAAAAATCTTAGAACACAAATTATTAGATTATTAAATTAATAGTGTACCTATGTATTGTGTAGACGAAAAATTGAATGTGTTTTTGTCGTCATCAAAAATATGTTCGTAAAAAGTTTTGCTTCACGTGGTAATAAGAAATTTCGATAAAAAATTCAATTTAAGACATTGGCGATAAAGGTGTATGGAGCCATCCCTACCCCAGATGATCCTCGACCCATTTACCCCGGCGTAATTGCCGCCGCGGTAGTGGTGGGCCGAAAAAAAAACAGCAAAGCGAAAATGTTATACCCCAAGTTCTTTTCTCCGCGAGCGTCTTAACAAAAACTTCAATGAAAGACAGAAATGAGCCATCACAGCTATAACAATGGCAGGAAAAACAGTGGGGTAAAATTGGTCATAATGAGTGTCTCCCACCACCCCCCTTTCCCCTTTGGGTCAAGCGGGAAATAAAATTTTAAATTGAAGCCGTGAAAAAGACAAAACGTTGAGACTGGGAGAGTTAAGGGCCGTGCACACCGGATGTGCCTATTATTTTATCAATTCACACTTATTTAATCAGAGCCAGGGACTTTGTTAACCGAGTGCAGTTGTTACAGCCTAAATATATGTGAAAGCTTTGTGTTGACGTTGACGTTGACAGAGGATTGACATTTGGGTGTGTATCGATCGGAGTGGGAAATAAAACTCTTGTGATATAATTCATAAAAAAACTCTTGTGAATTTGCTGATTAATGTGTTTGTGTATTGTGATGCCAATAATTAAAATGTGTATGTCTATGTCTAATAAACAATAAAAGCTCTGTTACTGTTTACATAGTGTTTTGCGTTAACAAGATAGGTAATAATTAATCTTATATATGTCTGATGAGAGTATATGAAACACGTGGTCTTAGTGCGGATAGGCCAGACTTAACATGTTCTAGAAAGTTCTATCGAGCTTGATTACCTTATTCTTGTTACCCATACAACTAAGCTTAAGCTTGAGCTAGGAGATGGTTCACGTCAATAATAAATAGTCGAATGGCGGATTTGAACCTACGACCTTACGTTCCGCAGACTGTATCCTAAACCATTAGGCTATTGACGGTTATATATATCATTCTTTATCATCATCAATCCACTGCTGGAAATAGGTCTTGTCCAATGTCTTCCACCATGCACAATCCTCCGCTTTCCGGGTCCAGCCACTTCCAATAAATAAATAACACAAATAAATAATATGTAAAGACAATCATATTAAATAATAAACTTAGTGTACAATCACTTTACAAACAGTCGTTCTTTTCTGTGTGTGTGTGTCTCTCAAGTGAAAATAGAACCACCAACTTAAATTATACAGGAGCTGTATTTGTACCAGGAGTACATACACGTCCTTTGTGTAAATTTCCTCGATGAACGCGTAGACGCGCACTGTCTGTCTGTACAAAAAGTTACAGTCTATCCAACAAGTATAATAAACGTGAAAATTTGATATTTGAATGTATATGAAGTGTTATTTTTTTTGACGAACTACACAGAATGACCAGAGAAGCTGGCCGAGACTGCTTCACCGGATTGAGAGGTGGTATAGCTCTTAAGTCGCTTAGCCTGAACCTCTATCGCTAGTAACTCGACACAAGGGTCCCCCCGGTGAGGGTAACTCCGGCTTGGACGGTTACTATGTTACGCGTAATCATTCCGATCCGAGGGTGCCCGAGAGGGCCGAACCACGACTCGGTCGGTTGCTATTTCACGGATAATCTAAGGGACATTCAAAAGCTAAACTAACTTTGAGTGCCACTTCGGTAAGCGTTGGCGCTGGGAGAAGAAGTGGCTGAAGAAAGTCCAGCAACGCTCCTAACATCTATGGGGTGGGTCCTGCCCATAAATAGCTGTAATGCGCAAGTATTTTTTTGTTCCTTCTTTCAATTGTATTGTGTTTATTGCTACATGGGTACAATTTATGTAATATGTTTGTATATTGTGATACCAATAAATAAATAGTCTATATATATTATATTATATTATGTCTAGTATATGTATATTATGTCTCATTGTTGGACACCGGCCCCTAGTCCCTAGATAAAAATAAATGTTAGGTGGTGCAAAAAGTTTTTATGCATTTTTGATGTTGATTTATTCTTCAACAACCTTTTGGTATGTTTTTTTTTCTTCATTATTCTAAATTTTAAAAAAAATAGCAAAAGGTTGACCAATAAATTATCATCACAACTGCATAAAAACTTATTGCTCCCACGTAACATTTATTTTTAGCTAGGGACGGTCAAAACTTAAAACACTAGGTGGGCCGATAGATGTGTCCAGAAGTGTATATATTATCGTTTATTTATAATATGTGTTATAATTTGTAATTTGTGTGGTTTCGTAGAATAAAATAATCCAACAACTAATACACTCGCTTTATTGAGACAGCGTAACGTTGTACAAAGAATTATTTATAACGAATACCGTCACAACTGCGCGTCCTCACAATCTTTATACAAAATTAATTAGAAGTCAGATCAGATCAGAGATCAGTCAGAGAGGACTAATAAAGTTAAACTATTGTTTACAATGCCAAGTTCATGTGACGATCAACTAAATTATTAATTATGAATTAAAGATACAATAAGGTTCAGGTAAATCATTAAGATATCATTGGAAGTAGTTATTATGCATAACAATCGCTGGGTGTCATGTGTTGCCAGCTAACATATATAATATGCGTTATATTTATATACACGTTATTTTTGTAAGTAAATATATATTTATTTATGTATATAGGACTCTTAAAACGTATTTTTAGCGGCACTACCTAGCTTGCTATCCACAAAAAGGTTTGCTGAAAGAAAATGCTAAATAGCATTAAGTTCGCCTTTTACGTACACTTTGATGCAATAAAGAATTTATCTATCTATCTATCTGCTTAAGATAACATCCTAAAACGAGGAATTTATTGCTACAAGCCGGCTGGGATTAGAACTAAAGGAGAAACGGCTATCCGGTATCCGGCCTTATATTGAATATCCACTGGATTTCGGATAATTTGGAAAGTACTATTTTTCTGTAAATATTTTCCTAGCAAACATCGTCAAAATGGCTGTGACGTAAACAGTGATAAACAACGAACGAATGTACTTCAGAGACTTTAACAATGAATCTTTTCAATAACAGGCACGTTATTTCGAGCAAGTCAAACTGTAGTTAAAATATTAAATGTCTAAAAGAACGTTTCTAAAAGTCTTATAGGCTAATTGGCAATTAACTAAAAGAAATATATGTTTGTGACAACACACAAGTATATTTACGAGTAAAAACAAAACCAGATTTCAAATCAAATCACACGTTAAACACTATTACGTGTAGACGTCCTCTTTTTATCGCTCGAATTATCGTAACCTAACCACACCCTTATCAAACTACCCTTGAAGTGCATTCTGTCCAATGAAAAATTAATCATCAAAATCACATACATCATCATCATCAGCCTTAGAAATAGGCCTTCCCCAATGCCTTCCACCACATGCGATCTTTAGCTTTCCGCATCCAGCCACTTCCGGCTATCCTAAAAAGGTCGTCGGTCCATCTGGAGGGAGAGCGCCCCACGCTTCTCCGACCTATGCGCGGCCTCCATTCCAAGACTTTCCTCCCCCATCTACCGTCGATGACGCGGCAGATGTGGCCAGCCCACTGCCACTTCAACTCGCTGACTTTAAGAGCTAAATCGACGAGTAATCGATACATACACAAATTTAACCCTTATTTGGTTATCTCATTGATTTCATTATCAAAACTGGACACGAGAAGTACCAGCTTTCAAATTAAATCGGTTCACCGAGTCCAAAGCTATGAGGTAACAGTTTCCCCACCTCACTTAAGTGTGGGTTAAAGAAAGGGTAACCTGGCCCCAACATGCTTCGGCGTCGTCGGGACTTCTCTGAGTGCCGGAGAAGTCCCCTTTGAGGGTGAAGTCCGGTCTTTGCCGGGACCGACCGGTTGGGGTGTCCTGTCGCTGACAGATCCGGGACACCCCGCTCATAACGGCTGATGGCATTCGCGGAAGGTTTAGTGGGTAGGGGCTGTCCAGGCCGAGTACCGGAGAGGCAGGGTACTGCAGGGTGGTCTATAAAAAGATTCCCCCGCGTGAACAAAAAAAAAAGGGTTAAAGAAGGGTATGAGTTAACCCATAAAACCTCCTTTTTTGCAGTCGGTTGAAAAGAGTATTTAAACCTCCATGGTTCATAATCGAAAACAAACACGTTCAGTGAATTTCTTGAGAGTACTCTAGTATTGGAGCGTCTGTAAAAATCTCATTAGCGAGCATATAGATAGAAAATAAAATACACAACAATCTCCTTGCAGAAAAACTCGATCAATAGCTACGGAAGGCTTCCGACGTACTGGCACCCTTGCCGAGCTCACAACGAGCAAAAACATTAACATGTTAAATTACTTATATAATTTGCTAAAAACATACATCGACCCCCACGCGGGGTGGTTTGGGCACACAGCCCCATTTTAGAACGATAGGACGCTATCTTCGGAACACACACAAACTAATAATTAATCATCCAGCATCTTCCCCACTTTTCTTCCCACCCCAACGCCCCCCCAAGTTTAATTCCTGGTGCAAAACACCCCCCGTCCCGTCCCGTTTTTTTCCGAAGCATGTTTTCATTTTGTACGTCTGGAGTAAGGAGGGCTTTTTCTGAACGTGCAAATTGAATTTTGTGGTCTTTCTGAATATTTTAGAAGCGGAGAGGATATTGGGTGGTTGGTGTGCGCTTGTATTAACACGCGCTCCTCTATTTTTTTCCACTTGCAATTCCTTCCAAGTATTTTCTATCGTTCCTCTAGGACTTAATTTGCAACAATTCTATATTATCAATGTATATAGGAATACATGAAATTGGAATGTCAGTTTGTAATATTAAAGTGACCGCCATTTATTAAGTGCTATGTGTATATATGATGTATGTACGGTGCATGTACCAAAATAACATTTTTTTACAATTTTTGCCTGTATCTTTGTTACCGCTAATCTATGGAACGGCTGGACCGATTTTCACGAGACTTTCACTAACAGTTAGCTGATGTGATAAGTAGTTACTAATGCCACTTTTTTAATTAATAAAATATATATATTTTTTTTTTTTAATTCTCTTCTTTACTACAATCTGTCTCCTTTAATAGGTGTCCCTATTCAGCAGTATGTACGGCATTAGGATATTGTCTTGTTCGGTATGCAACCTGTGTTGCATCCGAATTTATTTTCAGTATATTACTGTTTCAGAAAGTCCTGCGGTAGTCTTCGTTTGAGACGTCTAGTTGGTTGTTCCATGTCCATCAATGCCTGTGCTAATACATTGGGGTGGTTTGCTGTACGGTCTTTGTGTGTCTTGACATATCGCACTATCTCCTGTTTAATTGTAGGGATATTGAGGTCCTTGTGTAACAATTCATTTGGGACAAACCAAGGTGCGTTGGTTATCACTCGTAATGTTTTGTTTTGGAACCTTTGCAATATTTCAATATTGGAGTGGGAAGCCGTTCCCCAATTAAAATAAAATAAAATATATAATAATAAATTAATAAAATCTTTCTATTTGTGCAGGGCGAAGCTGTTAAAAATTACTGTTCGCCAGCGATAAGAAACGCTGTAAGGAGGTTGTGAGTTTGAGAAGCGTTTCGACGAAATCTGAAGCACGTCAAGCCACAATGGGGTCGTCTGTCCGGTCGATGCCCTAATACTCTCTTTAGGGAGAAGCCCTGTACCTAGCTATGAGACATATAGGATGCCATTAAACTTCGCTGTCGACTGGAAACTTAATATACGTAATAATTTATTGGTTGTACTTAATAAATTAACTATTTTTTATGTACTATCTAAGAGCTGTTGTAGCTGTGTCCGGGTTAAGTCGCACATTAGAAACCTGAAGTCGATTCCCGGTGTCGCTCACGGCGGTTAAGGAAAACCTCGTCAGATCTACATGTTCTAGAAAAAACACCTAGACATGTGAAGTCTGGCAATACGCACTAGGGTCGCGTGGCGGAATACGCCCTTACACTCTTTTTAAAGAGAAGGCCTGTGCCCAATAATGGGATATTTATAAAGGATATAACTTCATGTACTAATTTATAATTATGCAGTTTTAAAACGTTCGACTTTACGATCTTATGATCGGCGGTTCGAATCCAAGCCTGTGGATTTCTTTATCATCATCATCATTTCAGCCATAGAACATCCAACAGCCTCCCGCGGCCTTTATGAGGTCGCCAGACCATTTTTCGAGTGGACGTACTACGCTTGCCGGTCCGTGTTCTCCAATCCAGAACTTTTGGCCCCATCGGCCATGTGTTTTACGCGCTATGTGCCCTGCCCAACGCCACTTCAACTTGCTTACACTGTGGGCTATGTCAGTTATCTTCGTTCATCTACCGATTTTTTCATTTCTGATATAACCACATCCGTTAGTGGATATTTGTTTTGAAAGATTTCGCTACGTAGATTTTTTTATGCGTATAAACTAGCGCTTGACCACGATCCCACCTGGTGTTAAGTGGTGATATAGTCGAAAGATAGTACGCTGGTTTAGTAAATGCCTATAGATAGATGTACATAGAGTTACATTAAATACGAACAAAAAAAACACGCCTGAAACAGCTTTTTTATTTAAAAAAATATTCATCGAAGCAATATATATAATTAACAAATTAGTCAAAAATTTTCATAGCATTATATAGGTGATTTGACCCGTTGCTACCCGCGATTAAAACTATTTTTTTATAAAATAGCCTAAGTTATTACATCAGCTATCTGTCAGTCAAAGTCTCGTCAAAATCAGTCCAGCCGTTCCAGAGATTCTCCGAAACAAACAAACAAAAAACAATTGTAAAAAATCATATTTTGGTATTTGTATGTACATTCATATACATGTTAAAGTTAAAGTTACAGCCTTTACATATATAATATATATATCCCACTGCTGGGCACAGGCCTTCTCTGTAAAGAGAGTATAAGGGCATAGTCCACCACACGGCCCTAGTGCGGATTGGTAGACTTCACATGCCTTAGAAAATTTTTCTAAGACATGTAGGTTTCCTCACGATGTTTTCCTTCACCGCCGAGCGCGTGGTTAATCGGCACATAAAATTGCAACAGCAAATTTATTGGTGCCGGCACCGGGGATCGAACTCGGGTTGCTAGCGTACTATGCAACACGAGCCAACCGCCTGGACACTGAGCTACTACGGCTCTCATATACATGTAGTTAAAAGTTATTTTAATATTACGAATAGATGCTCTATTCTTTTCATTTGTTCAGATATGAATCAGTTAGCCAAAAATATTTCATATTTTAAAAAACATGAAAGCTAAAGACTAAATAATTCAGAAACATCGCAGTAACGGTTCTGAAATAAAGCATGATATAAAGTTATAAAAAGACAAAAGATTTATGCCCGACAGTTAAAGAATGTAGGCCTTTTCCAGACAGGCATTGTTTCACCGTTTCCTTTGGCTGAAGCAGGTCGAAAATAAGAGAAAAGTTTCACGGGAAGTCAAGATCTGACCATAGTTCAGCAAGTGGACCATTGATTAAGATGCCTTTGTACTTCGACTTAATAAAAGGAATTTAGAATATTTTAAACGTAAGCGTATAGCGGAACCGACTCAAGAAATTAATATACGTTACATGAATTAATTTTACAGAGCCATGTTTAATACTACAACTGTAGCAATAAGACGGGCATTCTATCGAAATTTCTTTAGTTGAAATTTTGTTAGTCAGCTTTTTTAATATTAATGTTTTAAATAATTTTAAGTTTTTCGTATTCGCGAAGATCTGTTATTGGCAGTCTGTTTCTTAATTATTACTGTATCTTTTTTGTAAATTTTATTGCTGTTGATCTTCCTGTAAATAAATAAATAAATAAGGAATTAGAATAGTGCTTTTTGTTTCTAGTGTTCAATAAAAAATCAAATAGTCTGTTATAATTTGTAGGTCTCGTAGAATAAAATAGTCCAACAACTAATACACTCGCTTTATTGAGACAGCGTAACGTTGTACAAAGAATTATTTATAACGAATACCGTCACAACTGCGTGTCCTCACAATCTTTATACAAAATTAATTAGAAGTCAGATTACGAACTAATAAAGTTAAACTATTGTTTACAATGCCAAGTTCATGTGACGATCAACTAAATTATTAATTATGAATTAAAGATACAATAAGATTCAGGTAAATCTCTAAGATATCATTGGAAGTAGTTATTATGCATAACAATCGCTGGGTGTCATGTGTTGCCAGCTAACAAGTCCCTTTGAAACTTATTAGCACTATTTGTTTATTTTTAGTTGAATACCGGTGAAGCCAGAGGACCTTGTGTAAAAGTGCATTATCCGGCCAAACGTGCTGTATGAGTAAGACGTGGCCAGCCCTCGGAAGACAAGATGCTGCGATGGATGTGTGGCGTTACACGATTAGATCGTATAAGTAACGAACACATCCGCGACAGCCTTGGAGTCCGCGACGAAGCGGACAAACTGCAGGCAAGTCGTCTCCGATGGTATGGACACATATACAGCAGACTTCCTGACTATGTCGGAAAACCCAGTCCTCAATTTACAAAGCCCAAGATCCCGCAGCAGGCCCAGACGTTGTGAAGGCGGAAATGTTATAGCACCATCTAACAAAGGAAGATTCCGAAGACCGGGCAAAGTGGAGTAGATTAATCAGGAAAGTGGATCCTGGTAGTAGGCCAGGAAATTATCAATTTATTTATTTATCTATTTACAAGTTACACCTAATGAAGTGAACACCAATAAATTAAAAAATGCAAATCGTATTAGAAAATAGAGATATTACTGGTGGCCTTAAAAATAAAAAAAAACAATCAAAAATATATTGAAAATCAGAGTAAAAGCAAAAATAAATAAATATATATATATATATACCTATATATATATATATAGAAATACAATAGAAGTTAAAATAACATAAAACTATATATTATGAATTGCCTGTATGTATATTTTAAAATTTATGTAATCTATTTGAAAACAGACAACACTAAGCAGATATTTTCATTTAAAACTAGAAATAGTTTATTTATATATGCAATAAAATGCCAAGTCCGTTTAATCCTAGCGGGGTAAACAGAGACAGGTTTCGCTGTCCGCTTCTCACCAAGTTTATTGGGTCTCATATGTGATGTAATGAGCCGTGATAGCTTAGTGTCTGTGCGCCTCAAGTTGCATAGTACGCGTAATTCGAGTGTCTAGTGAATTTGTTCGTTACAATTTTAAGTGCTGATTTACCGTGCTCGGCGGTGAAAGAAAACAGCGTGAGGAAATCTACATGTCTTAGAAATGTTTTTAAGAGATTGCAGTCCACGTGGCGAACCCTTATTGTCTTTTACACAGAAGGCATGTGCCAAACTAACTTTTAACCGTCGAAGATTCGAATCCAGACCTTAGTGGAAGTAAATCCAAAATACAGCATATCCAAAATCTAATTAACCGTTGCACCAACAAAGAATCCTTTGTAACATCTTACGTTCGTTGGGGGTGGGTGGGTGAGTCCACGAGAAAAATGCACCACCCACCCACCCCGCGGCGGGGCAACCCCCAGCGGAAGGGTGGCTGTATACATTTTTTCTTTTCCTTTTCTTAAGACGAAAATTTGTTACGCTTTTTATAGCTATATACTCGGGGTGGTTCGGGGCCCGATCAATAGTGGAGGGTCGCCCCCTTATCATGGCCTCCCTTTATCAATTTTTCGTTCTTTAGTTTTTACTTATTATACGCCGTTCGCTATAATTAATTAAGGGGTTACGCGAACGCGAGTGCGCGATGTTGTGCGACTTTCGACCGTAACTCGTTGTGTTTAAGACTAGAGCGTTGTACCCCATATGTTGTGCCATTGACCCAATATCATGGCTGACAGCCTATTGTGTCTGGCGCGTTGCCAAATTTCGCAGGTGATCTCCCTAACAGTCTAGACACCACTAGAGTTTCCCTAACTGTGCTACGTTTTATTTGAGAATGGAAAGTTTATTGTACACGTTATCAATCGACTTCAAAAAGGATGAGGTTCTCGATGCGTCTGTGTTTTTTTACGTTTGTAACCTTATAAGTATCGACCGGGTGGGGCGATTTTGATGATTCTTTTTTTATTTGAAAGCTGGTCCTTTTTTCCCCGTTTTAATTTGGTACAGTTCTGACAATATCGTCCATAAGGAAACCATATAAGACCTATATTAGCATTAAGTATGTGCGCGACAAATGGACGAATAAGATTAATTTTTTGGTTGAAAAAGATGTACTTCAACGGGTAGTTTGATGAGAGTTTCGGTTCCGATTAATTCTAATTAGTAATGTACCTACGATAAGTCGGAAATACAAATAGGGCGTCCGTGTGTCTATTACACACGTTTAACGTTTGATTCGGTTTGAAGCCGGTTATTGTGTTTAGTCGTAAATATACTTGTGTCTCATTTAGAGAATTTGTCCGAAACCTTTGAAGTCACAATGATGACGTCATCGCGAGTGTCGTTACGTCATTACTGCTGCTATACACAAAGCGATGATAAATAGCTTTTTACTTATGTATGTCATTCCGTGCGATTTAATTTTAAATTAGCGCGATTTTACTGAATTTTAAGGGTTACTAAAATTTGTGCCCAATGGCAATAGGCTTACGGCATCAAATCTTCTCTTCCTTATCGCTTTTTCAGGGACCAAGGGTCAGTTGTAAAACATCCGAAATAAAGTCTCTATAGCTGGAACGGACTATTGATTGGACGGTCCACGGTAACGCGGGGTAAGGCGCCTGGAAATTATCTCGGCTTCCCCGAGGGCGGTATCACAAATTATCTTCAGCTCCGGAGATGCTTTGAACGCAAAGTGGTGCACCTTGCCGTGTCTTTTTTCACCGTTTCCCCCTCTTATCTAATGCGCCGCTATTAAAAAGTCCCCGAGATGAATTTTAAAGAGACATTTTTCTTACCCAACTGACTGGAGATGGACTTTTATTTATTTAATACTACGTAGCGATGTCTTACGATTTTTAGTTTTCAAGCGACTTCTAAAAAAGAGTAGATTCTCAATTTGTCTCCATGCTTTTATGTTTGTTACCTCATAACTTCGGACTGTGTGAACCGATTTTTAATATTCTTCTTTGGTGATTTGGTCCAATTCTGACAATGGCAGCCATGAAAAAAATATATGTCTTAAATTTGCATCAACAATATGCTCGACAAACGAATAACTCAATATTACGCTAACAGATTTCGATTTTTTTTATGACGAACTACACAGATTGGCCAGAGAGGCTGGCCTTGACTGCTTCACCGGATTGAGAGGTGGCATAGCTCTTAGGTCGCTTAGCCTGAACCTCTATTGCTAGTAACTCGACACAAGGGTCCCCCCGGTGGGGGGTAACCTCGGCTTGGACGGTTACTATGTTACGCGTAAGCATGCCGATCCGAGGGCGCCCAAAGGGCCGAACCACGACTCGGTCGGTTACTATTTCACGGATAATCTAAGAGACATTCAAAAGCTAAACTAACTTTGAGTGCCACTTCGGGAAGCGTTGGCGCTGGGAGAAGAAGTGGCCGAAGAAACTCCAGCAACACTCCTAACATCTAAGGGGTGGGGCCTGCCCATAAAATAGCGGTAACGCGCAAGGATTATTCGCAACCTCCGACGGTCGCGAATGGACGCTTTGTTGATTTGTAGAGATCTAGACTGTGGAATGGTAATCGCGTCATCCGGATCGTCAAGAACGTGTCTCGGCCTCCGGGCGATGCGACGGAATTTAATATAGGAAGGCTTATAAGTGGCGGCACTTACAAGTTTATTAGGATGTTTGGTAGCAGTCTCGAAAACCGTCGAGATGCCTGCTTAAAGAATTGGGCTATTGTCGGTAACCCTGTATCAACGTGGAGCTCGCGATTACGTACGAACCACGGCGCACCCGTGGCTCGTCGCAGAAAACGATTCTGAATTACTTGTAACAGTAAATTTTGTACAATTAAAGTAACAGCTTATGAGATATATCGTTCTCCTTCTCTATAAACAACGTATAAAGGCATAGTCCTCAAGCGGCCGTAATGTGGATGACGAGATTTCATATGTTTTAGCAAATTTTCTAACACATGTAGGTTTTCCTCACAATCAAATTGCAACAATTAATTTCATTTGAGCCGTGAGTTGCTATCGTACTATGTATGCAACCTGCCAGACACTGAGCTACCACAACGCTTAAGTATTGAATAAATTCAATTTAAGTGCAGGTCATAATAAGTCTGCTACGCTTTCATCTGAACAACGTATGAGCGAAGTTCTGAGGCGATCGAAAGTTCCAGGGTTCGAATTAGTTCACAAGATTTCGCCAACAAACCGACTAACGAACTAGTAACAACTGAAGTTATATAAAATTGTATTTAACTCTGTCCATACTCATTAAATATTTCGATATCAGGAATAAGTATGTTTAAAATTTCAAAGTTTTAGTTTGTTTACGAAAAGGCGAGCGCTCAAGCACGTTATTCTTTTACAGTACACCGTGTCTGCTATTTGCCAGCGACGTTTCATAATGTAACCGATTAAACACTATCATAACATATCATTCCATCATTACTAAATAGTTCAAGAGAAAAGTGTGATACATACAACATTATTCAAGTTCAACAAGTTCTCTTTGCATCCTGTATCGCATTTACCATGGGGAGTGTTCTGAGCAATTGTTCGGAATCATCCCAGCTCCTGATTTCCATTACCGCACATCTCGGCAGAATTCCAAATTCCACCGCCACCATCTTGATGGTTGGCGTTCAACGACTGTACGTTTTTCGCGTATCTTTCTCCCACGCACTGTCAACTTGTGGAATCAACTGTCGCCAGCGGTGTTTCCGAATGTTTACGATTTAGGGACCTTCAAGAAACGAGCCTATTCCTATCTCAAAGGTCGGCAACGCACCTACAGCTCCTCTGGTGCTGTGGATGTTCATGGGGACGGTGATCACTTAAGATCAGGTGAGCCGTATGCTCGTTTGCCACTTTTCATATAAAAAAAAAACATGCCAGCATTTTGTCGTAGATATACGAAACGTAATTGGCTGAGGGAGAAAGAGAGGAAGAAAATGTGCCTCTCTCTTATACGAAATGTAATATATGAAATGTAACACTCTATCTTGACTAACTTATATCTCCCTCTAAACTTCCCTTCCCCTCGCCCGATCACATCGTCGACGCGTGCGTAAAGAAGTTTTACTTCAAAAATAAAGACGTTTTATTTGTATACGCACATTTGTGTTATATAGCCGTGAGCAAAAATAAAGGGTCGGTTAAGAATCGAATATCGAATCGATAAAGTTTAAAAACATTATTTTCTATAGTCGTTTAGTATTGCGCTCCATGTTACAGCCGTTAAGGAAGTCACTTTAACTAAACAGCGGCGTACACGACAAATATACATAAATCTAAATAGGACGTTAAAATTCAAGCGATGTTCCGGCCGCGTAAAAACCATATGCACGTTCAGAAAAAGGGTCCATCAATCGTACATGAACATCAACTACCATACAGCCATACAAGGACATTCAAACGAACAAAAAAATAACAACGCCTCATCGAGCACCGCGTATGCGCGGCCGCTAAAATGCAAATGGACCTATTTAAGTCAGCGGGCGAAGCGAATTTACATTAGATCGTTTGAAAAACGCACCTAAACCGGTCATCTAATTAGTAGAAACAATGACATGTCAGCTGCGCGGGAGTACGACGCCATCTTGTTTTAGCGGCCAATGAGCGCGCGTGTTACAAGGTCGCGCACAATGTCAAAACTCGCTTCCTAGTAAATTGTCTAGGCCAGGCCTGTTGCTACGTTAGATATCGGTTTGGCAGCCATTTTGTTTTGATGCGCGCCTATCTTTTATCGTACGCGTAATGGAGTTCGCGCCGATAAGCGGAGCAAACATTGGCCTTCGTGTTAACGACTAAAAAGTTAAGGTTGATATTGCAATACGTTTTGTATGTTAGATAATGTGTTAGGTATTGTATTAGATATTGTGTACCAATGACTTACTACAAATTGACATTAATATCTCAATATCCCGGTATGATGTAATTAGGTAAACCGTGAAATAGCAACCGACCGAGTCGTGGTTCGGCCCTCTCGGGCGCCCTCGGATCGGAATGCTTACGCGTATCATAGTAACCGTCCAAGCCGAGGTTACCCTTCACGAGTACTGAGCAATAGAGGTTCAGGCTAAGCGACCTAAGAGCTATGCCACCTCTCAATCCGGTGAAGCGGTTAAGCTTCTCTGGCCAATCTGTGTAGTTTGTCATAAAAAAAATCGTTCCTTTTTTCGCGTCGACCTTGAAGTTCAATTTATATAAATATACATCGGTCATCAAAAGAGAAAATAATAGACTACAATCTAAAAATGCCCTTGAGAAACAGAGACGCAGCGGTCGCGGAGGAACTAACAACGCAACGGGGCATCTTCGCTTGAACCAGAGCGTTCTCCAACACCACCTTCAAAAATCAGGCATTATAAAAAAATGTAGTAACTGTAGATATAGCACTTTTAATAATAAAGCCAAAGTAACCAATTAAAGTACCTTAGAAAAGAGCGCGGACCAAAAATAATACATAGGTAGGCATGTGTATTTGACGAATCTACACAGATTACCAGAGACTTTGACTGCTTGAATTGATCATATATTAAGATTATATATATAAAAGTTGTTACGTTAACTTTAACCCAGCTAAACGTAATCCAAACAATATATTGTGAAAGATTCTCTATTATTAGTTAATAAGACAAATATGATTCGTAACGTTAACTTTTCAGTTTAT
Source organism: Meandrusa payeni (assembly GCA_029286785.1). Taxonomy (NCBI): domain Eukaryota; kingdom Metazoa; phylum Arthropoda; class Insecta; order Lepidoptera; family Papilionidae; genus Meandrusa; species Meandrusa payeni. Next base: position 7,872,224 of record JAGSMX010000023.1, read on the forward strand.
TAATTAAGATTTTCCATATCTCACAATCTCCGGCAAAATTAATGTACACACCTTGCCCGATCTCAAATGTCAAAAATACAGATATCTGTGACTGCGAGTGTGATGATCTGTTGACATTTGCTGTTTTTACATTTCAAAAGGGTGCCTTCCACTTTTTTTTTAGATTAGATACCAATGAGAATTTATCGTTATTATTTGATAAAATTATGAGCAATTATATTATATATATATGCAAGCCTTACAATTGAGAGGAGTGAAATGGCGATGGTCAGGAGTTTCTAAGGTCATCGGTCACACTTTCACGTGGGTGCGCTTGGTTTGGAACGAATGTGAAACTTTGTGGTGAATCAAACGAGAGGTCACGGCCCCGCGGATTCGACTATTCCCTTGTTATATTTTCGTATATTAAATAAAACTTCATTGTGTCGGTGTTCAATAAATAAGGGGACAAAGAATTTTTGACCTTCTGAAACCTTTACACAGCAATCTCAGTAAAATATCGCTTTTTATTTTAGTTGTCGGTTATTGTTTTGAGAATTCAAATAAAAACCTGGTATATTAACAAGTAAAAACAAAAATATACATCAAAACCACAATAAATATTAAGTAAAAATTAAAAAAAAATGTATATGATTTTTTAGACAAAACCTTTTAAAATAAAAAAAATCAAATTCGGATAATTTTTTGTTAGGACACAAACACTATGAGTGGACAAACAAAAATTACAGACGAATTCGTTTTAATTCAACCTCCTACTTTTTAAATCGATAATTTTTTTTAATAAGTTACATTTATTCAGCTCGGACAACACGGAATTTCATGCCAGCGTAGTGCAGGACGCATTTCCTGGCACTCCAACCTTTACGACACCATCCGTCGGGCTCTTTCCACTGCTAATGTTCCATCAACTTTCGAGCCAAAAGGACTATTGCGTGATGGTAAGACAAGACAGTATGACTCTTACACCCTGGAAGATGGGACGGCCCTTAGTATGGGATGACACATGCGTCGATACTTTAGCACCGTTACATCTTCCAAAATCTTCTATTGGAGGCTGGAGCGCCCGCTGCAACTGCAGAAAACCACAAGCGGCGCAAATATAGTATATTTCATAGTATTCATATTTGAGCCGTTTGGGGTAGTAACTTTGGGTCCGTGGGGTCCTAGTGCACACCTTTTTAACGTGATAGCAAAGAAGTTGGTCGACACATCTGGTGAACAGAGGGCTGGCTTATACTTTGCACAGAGGCTAAGCATTGCCACACAACGTGGCAATGATACTAGCCTTCTGAGCACGCTGCCACGCGACGACGGTATGCCACAGATATATTTTTTTGTGAAATACCTATTATATTAAAAATATTTATTTTTTAGTTATTATTAAGAAAATGAATAGTAAAATTAGATCTTAAAAATTAATAAATAATAAATATACAACTAAAAAGGCTGTCACATATATGACCTAATAAGCTTATCGAAAAGTGGACAGGCAAAAGCTGTCTCTGTCTACGCTGATTAGTAAGTACGTGAGAGTTTATTTTATTTAAAATCATAGCATTTGTCTACGGAGGCTAGAGTAATAATTTGATTTAGTAACGTACACAGCCAAACGTATTAAGGCTAATTGAATACACTATATCCAAAAGCTTAGTGTTTGTTATACGAGGGTATTGTGGTACAAAACAATCGGCTTTCGCCCGCAGGTCCTCCTCGCATTTTCATGCAAGAGACAGAAGGAATAGTGAGAGACAATCTAATTAGTTAACGAAATTAGAACTAGCACTAAAAAGGAGGTTCTCAAATCGTGTGTATGTTTTTTTAAGTTTTTTCAGTTCAGTTTCACATAACTTTTGACTGGGTGAACCGATTTAGATAATTTTTTTTTATTTGAAAGCTGGTTCTTCGTCTTTCCATCAAGTATGTGCACCAGTAAGGAACAAATAACTCAATATTACGCCCTGGTTTTCGACTCCTTAGATATTAGTAGCGTTGCTGGAGTTTCATCGGCCACTTCTTCTCCCAGCGCTAAGGCTTTTGTTACAAAATCATATTAAGCTTAGTCCCCGATCTTTGCCAACCCCAGCTAGGGCTTATAGACGCTATCACAGCGCTGATTTTCAGCATAAATATTCATATTGATAGAATATAATATAATAATAGATAGAATGGGTCCTATTTTTTTTAAATTAGTGAACCAAATATCATACCTAGCTGAAGAACAGCGGATGACGCAAAAAATTCCGTTATAACGTCATTTCTGTCACTTCCAATTTGTCGGACAAATTTTCATAGAGAGAACGATGAAGTTAAAAACAAAAGGTTAACCGCAAACGTGGTCTATTTCCTTGGGATTAAATGGATTAGTTTAAGCCGACACTAAACTTTGTTTAGCGAAGTCTCGACTTTCTGACACGAGTTTGTTCGTTATTGGACGCGTTCCAAAGACAAGTGTAGGCGCGACCTATAAGGAAACTATCGCCGGTGGTCGCCTATATAACATTGACAATAGCAGGATAGACAGAGATCAGGAATTTAAAAGAAGTGAAGAGAGGTGGGTGGAATTATGGAGCAGAAAGAGTAAGACAAAATTGAGAATGAAATAAAGACATAACGACTAAGGAAGTCACAAAAAGACCATAAATTCAATAGTAGGCTGTAAGGCGGGAACATCGATATGATGCACTACTGAACAGCACGGGCTGCCCAGGGTCCACAATGAATTTCCCGCAAAAAAGAGTAGACAGAGATAATAATCCTTAACCGCTTTTAACTGTGTGAAACGAGGGCCACGAATATGTTGACCAATTTTGCACAAAATTAACGTTCGATTGTTAACTAAACTAACGACGATAGTATTAGTTCGCTGGTACCCTATGGCGTACCACTATTACGCAATTTCGGTGTGTTATGATTTGATGTAATTTACGTCAAAAAGATAATAGATATATGACGTAATAAATTTGAGGTAATGATGAAAAAATAATTAATACGACTGTAATAAATAGGTTTTATAATGGAAAACCACTGGGAGATAAACTATAGTATATAGTCTATTGGCAGAGCGACAGACTGCCATTTCAGTTATACTGAGCGACGATGGTTGTTTTGTCTGGAATAAACTTTTTTTTTTGCTAACGGGGAGGAAATCTTCAAAAAGATACCCCGCCTTCTGGGGGGAAGGCGGCGGTTATGTGGGGTTTTTACCCAATAAAACCTCCCCGGTGGGCCTTTCCTCGGAGCCCCTCTGCACTGTGCTCAAGGAGAGCACGTCCCGGGAGAGGTTACTCCCTACCCCCTGTGCCCTCACAGTGCAAGGCTACACGGGCCAGCCGATGTCGCTTTCTTCCCGGGTCCACCTTAGCGGACGACAAAGGTCTCCAACCTTGTCGCCCAGTGAACCCGAGGCCCCTTTTAGTCGCCTTATACGACAGGCAGGGGATACCGTAGTCTTATTCTTGAGAGCCCAGAACTACAGGGCTGTTGGAATAAACTTAACACAACCACTCACTCTCGTAACCCACTGAAAGCTCGTATTTCCTATATTGTCAATTCTGATAATGGCATCCATAAGAAAATCAAATAAATCCTAAATATGCATTGAGTATATGCGCCACAAATGTACGAATAATTCAATATCACGCCAAAAAATATCGAAAATTCATTTTCTATTGGAAAGGATGTACTTCAGGTTTCCTAGTGCACACCACCTTTTAAATGAGAGCTAAGAAGTTGGTTGACACATCTGGTGACCAGAATGCTGGCTAATACCTTGCACAGAGGCTAAGCATTGCCATACAACGTGGCAGCCTTCTGGCCACGTTGCCAAGCGACGACGATTTGGCACAGTTATATTTTTGTCAAATACCTGTTACATATTGTATTTCCTTTTTAGTTAGTTTTATGCATTGCTTATAGTTAAGTCATATTTTTTAGTTTAAGTTACAATAACTTGTGGTTAATTAAAATATATGTAAACCTATTTTCAAGGGTAGTTTGGTAATGTTATGGTTATTTCTATTTGGCAATATTCCTACGATAATTCGTAAATACTAAGACGGCATCAGCGCGTAATAACGTTTGACGTTTGAGTCGGTTTTGGTGTTAACTCTTAAGTATAGTTACGTTTGTTATTGGTTTTAATCATGTTGGTATGTAATCATCCGAATACCTGAAGTGTTCTGTGACGTGGGTTCTTAGAATTCACAGTATAGTAATATCAGGGATTAAGGTTGTTCAGTAAATCGTACCGAATGCTTTCAAATCGCGTAGCAGCAAATTGCTACGGCGGGTATTCGTGAGTGAGGCCGAACGGAGGCAGTTTACGTTAGCGTAGCACTCTCCCAACTATGAGTAGAGATGGGAGATTCTTCGATATGTTATCAAGAGTAAGTGTCACAGTATAATTCGATTATATTTAAAAGATTTTCAACCGACTACAATGGTGGTTTTCGTCTGTATGCTTTTTTTTACCTCATAACCTTCGACTGGATGAACCGATTTCGTTTAGTTTTTTTTATTCAAAAGCTGATGCGTCCAGTGTGGTACTAATAAATTTGGTCTAGCTCTGATAGTGGCATCTATGCGAAAACCGTTTAAGTATTAAATTTACATTAGGTATGTGCGCGACAAATGGACGAATAACTTAATATCGCGCTAACTGATTTCGATAATTTATTTTTATTGGAAAGGATTTTCTTTAAGGATAGTTTTATGAGAGATTTTGTAAGGTTCTGATTTCAGTGTGATTTCAGTGAAGTCAGTTTTCGTTTTAACAGCGGTAAAGGGAAACATGGTGAGGAAATCTACATGTTAAATGATGTGTGTCAGACACATGTGAATCTGCCGAGAGAGGACGTGAGTTCTATCCATCGCGGCTGTGAACGTTGTAAGTGGGTAATCAGTGATGTGTAATTCAAAAATATACGACAAAATCATCGACTGCTCAGCAAGGCGGTCACGTCCCTATTTATTTTAAATCTCGTTATATTACAATCAGAGAGTACGGCGCGGTGGTGTTTCCTGCTCTGAAACTTTCAGCGGAGGTTAACAAAGAGTTTTCAGCCAGTGTAATCTCACGGCAAAATGAACTTTATATCTTAACAGCTACCAACTGCATTCTCCTGTGAAGACGCTAAGGTTTTCTATGTTGTTTTCGGATGCAACTTATTTGTGAAAACAAGAGCAAGTGGGACAGCCACAGTGGGGGCATTCTGTGAGTTGGAAGAGGAGCGAAATACGTTAAATTTACGAAGCCACAGGTGGTGCACCTCGGGTACAGGCGGAGGCGATGTTGGAACCGCTTTATGAAATAACATTTTTATTTATATTATCTTAATTTCTTTATAAATTCGTCATGGTATCGGCCTCGATGTTAAAATAGTTATTCATTAAAAACCGTCTTCGTCGTTACCCAAGACCAGGGGCAGTTGCCCCCTGCGATAATACCCGGGTAATAGAGGCAATACCCCGAGGCTCGTATTTAAAAATAATCGATTCTAATGATTCTTGAGTTTACCCAGTCGAAAGTTATAAGGTAACAAACAATAAATAAACATGCTAATTAAGAATCTACTCATCTTTTGAAGTCGGTTGATAAAAAAAGGTTACAATTTAACAGACTGCACGGCGAACAAAACAGAAATTTGTGATAAACCTATAAAAGTTACACCGTTTATATATGTAATATATATGTGTCTGTTGAGCGCAGGCCTTCTCTGTAAAGAGAGTATAAGGGCATAGTCCGCCACGCGGCCCTAGTGCCCCATATGCCTCAGAAAAATTTGCGCTGTTTTCCTTCACCGCCGAGCGCGTGGTAAATCAGCACATAAAATTGCAACAACAAATTTATTGGTGCCGGCACCGGGGATCGAACTCGTGTTTCTAGCGTACTACGCAACTCGAGCCGACCGACCGCACACTGAGATACCACGGCTCTGTCTACGACAAACTTATACTATATATATATATATTTATAAGTATCTCTGGCTAAATTGTCTTTCTTTGACTGTATCAACGGATTGAGAGATGGCATAGCTCTTAGGTCGCTCAGTCTGAACCTCTATTCGCAGTAAATCAACGTAAGAGTCCCCCCGAGGTGAACATGAAGTTTGTTTTTGTATTTACTAGTAAATATACTTATTTCATTTAAACTAGGTACGTAGGTAATAGTCAGGTTATTTTTAACACAGACTGACTAACTGAGGACAACCAGAAATGCGTTGGACGGCATAGCAATTAGCTTTGGCTGTGTTTGCGCCGTAAATAGAATTTATTCTCTTCTTAAACTACGCTGACCTTCAGCTAGAAGCTCCGTTCTATAACGCCATATATGATTACGAAAACTATTACACGAGTTCCTGCCGGCATATGCGTTTTCCTTTGTTAGAATTCTTAAAGTTACAAACTGTTTATATACAGGTCCCGTAATTCAACGTACAACAGTAGGTGGTAGGTGACTGTATGACAGCTCCAAAAAAAATCCATGTCATTTTTTTAGATATGAGCATTTTACTGAATTACTAAGACTATGAAGAAATCAGACGTTGTGCGATATTTTTACTTACTGTAACGACAAATACGTTTTTTAGTGAAGGACATTTTAAATTGGAAGCTGCCACATTGCCGACGACACGGGCATTTATGCGTCAGCGCGTTCCCAAGAAGTTATTTTTAAAAAACTCCAGAACGCGGCCGATGTGGTTTCGGAAATGGAGAATAGAAATCAACCTGGCTAAGAGCGCAGCCATGTACTTCACGAGGCGTCTTCAGTCTCCACCTTGCGTTGCGTCCAACTTCTAGGTACCCCTATTCCATGGTCTACACAAACCAATAGGTGTCGTATTAGATTCCAAACTCAGCTTCGACCTTCACGTAGATCAGATTAGGAAGCTGATCTACGTGAAGGCCTACGTAATCGGTCGCCTATATAACCTCATTAATAAGAAAAGTAAAATGTCCCTTCGTAATTAGGTGACACTTTACAAAGTTATACGTCCCGTTATGACGCCCATAAACATATCCATAGGTCACAAGTAATTTAGAATCGTTTTTAATCGCTAGTTCCACGTTGATACAGGATTACCGACAATAGCATCAATATAACACTTTCAAAAAAAAATTGTGAAAGACGACAAAGTTTATGATTTTTTTTCTCAACAAAAAGCTTTATGTTATATGTTATTAGCCTAAATGATATGAGTTATTTTCACGCATAAGATGTAGTTTCTTATTTAAAAAATACAGACGACTTTAGAACCTCCCTTTTAGAAGTCGGTTAAATAAAGATTAAAAAAAAAACGGAAACAAGTCGTATTGTGCGCAATTAATATTGTATCATTGCTTACATGAATATAAGAAAAGGTCAGGCATTTCAATTACTACCAACATTGTGTCATACACAACCTTAGTCGAGTTATGTTTATTTGAGGAAAGCCATATAGGATCGCTCTATTTCAATTTGTGTACGTATTAAATCAACCACTTAGTGGCTAAGCGGTTCGATCTGATAGTCTTTTCGGATTTTTAAGTTTTTTTTTTATGACTAACTACACAGATTGGCCAGAGAGGCTGGCCTTGACTGCTTCACCGGATTGAGAGGTGGCACAGCTCTTAGGTCGCTTAGCCTGAACCTCTATTGCTAGTAACTTGACGCAAGGGTCCCCCCGGTGAGGGGTAACCTCGGTTTGGGCGGTTACTATGTTACGCGTAAGCATTCCGATCCAAGGGTGCCCGAGAAGGCCGAACCACGACTCGGTCGGTTGCTATTTCACGGATAATCTAATAAGGAGACCGTATTTTTAAGTACACTAGTGTGAACATTTAAGACTAAAAACAAAAACCGACTTCAAATAGAATAGGAATATTACGAAATAGAATTAATGAGACACTTACAAAACTCACATCAAACTACCCTTAAAGTACATCCTTTTCAATAAAAAATGAATCAACGAAATCTGTTGGCGTGATATTGAGTTATTCGGCCATTTGTCACGTACATACTTAATACAAATGTAAGACACCATACATACATGTCATAAATGAAGGCTTCCCGTGTGGTATCAAGCAGCAGGTTTCCAAAAAAAAAACTATCAAAATTAGTTCAGTTCACCGAGTCCAAAATTATGAGGTAACAAACATTGAAAGACATACAGGTGAATTGAGTACCTCCTCGTTTCTTGAAGTCGGTTAAAAATAGTCCATTTCCAAAGTACCTAATGTAAATACGCAGTTAGTAAAGAAAAATTCGCCGAAGCGTCTCTAATTGAAGGCGACGTCGATGGCCGGGGTAATTTTGAGAGCCAACTGCCGACTTTCCCATCGCTATTAAAGAACAGCGGCTGCATTCCTCTAGCCTATGTAGTTATCTACGATTGCTGTGCACAGAGAAAATACGGAAATGACATTAAGTCCGCGTTTTTGTACACTTTTACTATGTACAAATAAAGATATAACTCTATTGTACACTAAACTCAAACAAGAAGCGTTATATAACTAAGGTACACTTCATAATTCGTTGTACAATGGGTGACCTTATCGCTAAGAGCGATCTCTTCTAGGCAATCCTTGTTTGGACAGGAAATATATAAATAAAACAAGACGATGGCGATCTAATTATTATAACAAATCTATACAATAACTTCACTAAAAATACTTACATTAAATATACTAATACATAATATATACATACGAGTATAATAGATAAATAAATAAATGACCGCTTGATTTGTACAGAGACATTTTGTAAACGAAATTACGAATTAAATTATTGAAGTAAAACTTCTTTAAACAAGCTTGACTTGAGAAGTAAAATGGTGAATGTCTTACGAGAAGTGCGGCGAGGCGTAGGTGAGTTTAGAGGAAGATATAAGTTAGTGAAGATAGAAAGAGAGAGTTGCGTTTCTAATTTTTTTTCCGATTTGATGATTCTTTTTTCATTTGAAAGCTGGTGCTTCCCCGTGCTCCTGTTAAATTTTGATCTAATTCTAAGATCAATGAGAAAACCATATAAGTCTTAAATTAGCATTAAGAATGTACGCCACAAATGGACGAATAACCCAATATCCTATAATATTCCAACGATAAATCGGAAATGTGCGTTTAACGTTTGATCCGATTTGAAGTAGTCCTGCCCGTCTGTTTGCTTGTCTTAAAAATCTAAAGAAATTGTCTTGAACAAAACCGGTCAAAAGTTCTAATTTATCTTTATTACCTACCTTTGGTTTTATTTATGCTGTTATACTGATGACATTTGCGACTCCTAATATTATTTTTGTACCTTCGTTGTTATCATTATTGTTGTTGTTGTTTTTTTTTTTTTATAGTAAATAGCCTCACGTTTGGCTTCTATCTTGCTTGATGGTAGGCGAAGATAAAGCCTAGCACGTGAGCCTATAAGGTGTCTGTTCACATTGGACTTAAAGGTGTCCAGATTGTACCCGTGAGGAAAGACTGAAAAAGATTAGAAAATTCTAATACCGTCTTTATATCTTTTTCTTATATTCACGGGTAGAAAATCTTCAAAAAGATATCTCTCCTTCCGAAGGCGGCGGTTCTCAGGGGTTTTTACCTACTAAAACGGCGGGCCTTCTTCGGTGCATGGTGAGGGGCTCCGGGATCTCCAGAGCACGTCTCGGGACGTGCTCTTCTAAGAGGTTACTCCTCCTCCCCCTCCCCACCCCCCAGCTGTGGCAGCGCAAGGCGATCCGGCTCGACAATGTCGCCTTCTTCCCAGGTCCACCTTGGCGGACGAAGTCCCCCACCCATGTCGCCCAGTGAACCCGAGGCGTCTTTTAGTCACCTTCTACGACAGGCAGGGGATACCGTAGCCTTATTCTTGAGAGCCCAGAACTACAGGGCTGCCTGTCTAGAAATCTACTTCAATGTCATCACGTCATGAAAAATCTGTCTCAAATATTATTACAAAATGAAACGTGAACCGTATGATGCTTTAAACTTGTATAGAGACGGTAGCGCGTAACACAGTCGATCAACACCCAGCTACGTAGTGCAATAACGATGACAAATTAGAACCATTTCCGAGCGACCTCCAAATCACGGGCCATTTGTTCTGTATATAGGTCAAGAGTGGCATTTTTGTGTCCAACTTGATTTTGATAAATTATTACGAAGTGTCAAACTAGAGGCTAAACGATATGACATTTCGAAGATTCGAATCCCAGATTATGCCAATAAGTTTTCTTGCTAACGTTTGGTAAGTAAAATATGCGATTTTTTTCAGACTATCAAACGGAGAAAAGTCGCCTACTTAATTGCCTCTATAATAATATGACATCTGCTTAATCAATCTCTAAATTAATCAAATTAATAAATTAATTGATAGCAAATAATTATTAAGCTTGGACTGATCGAAGCTCAACGAGCGGCGGAAGCTAGCTATGCTAGGCATGTCTCTAAGGTTTAGAATCCAAAACGAAGAAATTCCACGGAGAACAAAGGTAGTCGACTTAGCTCTTAAGGTCAGCAAGTTGAAGTGCCAGTGGCGGGAGATGAGGGAAAGTCTTGATGGATGATGCGCATGGGCCGGAGAAGCATAGAGTGCCCACTGCCTAGATGGACCGACGACCTTATAAGGATAGCCGGAAGTGGCTGGATGTGAAAAAAAGCGCAGGATCGTATGTGGTGGAAGGCGTTGGAGAAGGCGTATTTTCAGCAATGGATAGACACAAGCTGATGATGATAAATTAATAAAATTAAATTGAAAATTATGAATCAAAAAAATAAATCAGATAATAATAAATAGATTACGGTTTTTGGCACAATGACATTTGAATTGTAATTCATTGATTTCGTAGTTAAATGTCACTGACAAATAGCAGATAATAGGCGCAGACTTTAGTTGCGTCTGTACTTTGCTTTTAATAATTACTTTAATTAAATTAATTTCCTTTATGTTTCCTAACAACAAGAACAAGTATGGTCAATTTGAAAAATAAAAGGTATTAAAAATGAACCATTAATTTTTTTTTTTAATTTCTAAGCAAGTGCTTGACTCCCACCTGATGTTAAGTGGAAATGCAGTCCTGGATGGTAAGGCGCACTAGCTTAGTAAATGCCTATTCACTCTACTCTTGAAAATACCCACATTGTAATCGGAAGGAAAGACAGACGCGGGCAAACTATTCCAGTCCTTTGCTGTACGAAGAATGAAAGACGAAGCAAATCGCTTCGTTCGGGTTTGAGGGATGTTCACAACAAAAGGTGTGACCGCAGTGCGTCTAGAAGTCCGATGGTGGGACGGGGATGGGGAATTAGATCATGTAGTTCCTGAGCACATTCTCCAAAATGCAACCTGTAGAAAACCGAAATGCTAGCTACCTTACGCCTATGCTCACGACTGAGCAGATTGGTTTCAGCTGCGTCACCAAATAGCCTAATCTTTTTTTTTTTTTTGTTTACGAGGAGGAAATCTTCAAAAAGTTACCCCGCCTTCTGGGGGGAAGGCGGCGGTTATGTGGGGTTTGTACCCACCGGGGGAGGTTCCCCGGTGGCCCTTTCCTCGGTGTATGACGAGGGGCTCCGGGATCTCCAGAGGAACGCACTGGAGCCCCTCAGCACTGTGCTCAAGGAGAGCACGTCCCGAGGGGGGAGGTTACTCCCTCCCCCCCTCTGCCCTCGCAGTGCAAGGCGACACGGGTCAGCCAATGTCGCCTTCTTTCCGGGTCCACCTTGGCGGACGCCAAAGGCCCCACCGGTGGGGTGTCGCCCAGTGAACCCGAAATAGCCTAATCTATAATGTATTGCGCTTAAGTATTTCCTATAAAAAAATAACTAGTATATATATAAAACTAGTAAATATGTAAAAGTATATATATACGAGTAGAATATATATACTGAGCTGGGTATATAATAAAATGGAAACTAATTATAATTAATAGACCAACTTATAATGCCATTTATGCACAAAAACGTAATTTTCTCTTTACAACGTGAGCATTTAACACAATAACTTTATACAAAAACTCATAAAGAATTCAAATGCGATGCGACCGACTATCCTAATGATATCATTTAAAGATCATTTAGACTATACGATACGGTAAATCGTGTCGGATATTTTATAATAGCCTAATCTTTATATGCTTTAAGAAACTTTATTAGTTAGTAAGTTACAGCCTGTAAATATGTGGATTAGGATTTTAGTAGTCTTGTTGTAAAACTAAAATTATTACGCTGTTAGGATTGTCAATTTTCTCTCACAGCATATTGATTGATATATTTCAGTGTGACCAGCCGCGGTTCACAGAAGCTGCTTATAGATACATCGAGATGATGAAAGTTGTCACTTGTGTTAAATTATTTTTATGTTGTGATGTTAACTATTATTGTATTGTTATTATTTTGATTAATTATTTGTGTTGACTACAGCACCGAATTGGTTTAGCTGTAATGGTGGTAAGTTCTGTCTAATAAATAAATTGTAAAAAATTGTTAAAACAACAAAAAAGATGTCACTTGATTTTGGTACTATAGGAATCTTTTTAGATGTCACTCTTCCGGGTTCCCACAAATATATGTCCCACAGCTGGGCACAGGCCTTCTCTGTAAAGAGTTATGCTCTCTTAACTCATATGCCTTAGCTTAGATTTCATGTCTATTTTGGTTTTTACTAGTAAATATGCTTGTTATCTATCATACCGAAGACCCGGAATGTTGAAATCAATTTCAACCGACTTTGTAAACGAACAAATATTCAAAATTGGTCCAGAAATTACGGCACTATGAGTGCACAAACATTGCAAAAGTGATAATTGAGAACCCTCTTTGCTGGAGTCGGTTATTAACTAAAAAAAATATTAGCTTGGTTCTAGACAACTAAAAATTCCAAGTGATACAGTGCGATGTAAAAGCATCGAATTACAAATTGAAAATCGATTATGTCTAGCGACGACTGAAGACTCGGTTCATGGGAATTGACACAAATGCCCGAACGGATCGACAACTATTACTTGTTATTAATTGGCTGATAACAAGTTAAGTGGCTTTCAAGTTATGCATGTCTGGTCGATATAGTTCTTACTTATTCTTTGGAGAAATTAACTGTAACATATATGTCGCTGTGGTAGCTCAGTGACCGGGCGGTTGCCTCAAGTTGTATAGTACGCTAGCAACCCGAGTTCGATCCTCGATGCCGGCACTGATAAATTTGTTATGTATTGATTTACCACGCGAACATCATGAGGAAACCTACATGTCTTACATAAATTTTCTAACACATTTGAAGGCTGCATATTCGCACTAGGGCCGCGTAGCGGACAATACCTTTATAATCTTTTTACAGAGAAGGCCTATGCCCAACAATGAGACATATATATATATATATACATACATATACATATATATATATGTCTCGTTTGTTCGGTGTTTTTTGCAAGTAGTTCTAAATATATTATATTAATATATTATTAATTCGAGCACGAAGGACTAAGACGAAAGAGAATAGAAGTGTCAGAACTTAATACTTTGGAAATAAAGAAGAGCGTTGGCGCATGTGAGCCGTTATCTCGTTTGCCCCTTTTTCTTTAAAAAGACCGTCGGAGGTTGAAAAAACAGCAACCAATTTTTGGCTTGCAACTGTAATTTGAATTGTAAACGGGTATCCCAGAAGTTATCGTGTAATGGCGTCTTAAGCTTCGACCTCTGTCTACCCTATCGGGGCTACGGTCGTGGTATTGTTTTGATGTTATTTGCAGCTATCGCGGTGTCCTTACTACGAAGCGGGGCAACCTTGGCGCATGCGTTAACAGCGCCATTGGGCTAATGCTAATTCAGCGAAACTAGGTCTAATAAAATTTCAAAGCGGTCGCCCGGGACAGATGCACGACGCAGTTCTATATATGCAAAGGATATCCTGTTCACAAGACGCTGAGCTAAGTGGATTATATTATCTACATAGATACTTACTACCCTTCTGGAACTTATGAAAATTAGTAGCCGCCTCACTAAAATGTACAAATTTAGCTCCCAGAGAAAGTCCAAAAAATTTTTTATGCCAACTGTCGCATCTGATACCTTTCAAATATGACAAGTTAAATCATTAGGCTATTGTCGCTTCAAAACCTTAGTACAAAGGTGTTTCATATTTATTAATTTTGTTTACAGAATGCTAATTTTTTTTCACAATACAACATTCTTTTTTTTTTTAATTCTTGTTAACCCAAATAGGCTTAGGCTGTCCTGTCGCTGACAGATCCGGGGCACCCGCTCATAACGGCTGATGGCATTCGCGGTAGGTTTAGTGGGTATGGGCTGCCCAGGCCGAGTCCCACACATCCTCCGGGCCCACCCAGGGTACCGGAGGATGTTTAATAACTCGATTCCCCGCGTTAACTAAAAAAAAAAAAAAAAATAGGCTTAGGCTAGGAGATGATTTACGTCAATAGTCGAATGGTGGATTCGAACCGACGACCTTACGATTCGCAGACCGTACCCTAAACCATTGGGCTATTGACGATTCAAAATCTTGTTAACCATTCCAATACTAAGCTTAAGCTAGAAGATGGTTTACGTTAATAGTCGAATGGTGGATTCGAACCGACGACCTTACGATTCGCAGACCGTACACTAATCCATTAGGCTATTGACGTTTCAAATTCTCGTTAACCATTCCAATTAATCTTAAGCTTGTGCTAGGAGATAGTCCTTTAAGCTTATTTCAACGCTTTTCACTGACGCAAAAGTTAAATTAAAACGTCATACAATCCAAGATTACCTCCGGGTGTACACTAACTGTTGCTCCTAGAGCTACATCTATATAGAGCCGTACGGGCAGACGCGCACGTTAAAAACACTTCCATTGTATTGATTTTGCTCGATTCTGACCCAAGTATAAGGGAAGAAAGCTCGCTCAAGACGGTGGCGGAGTTAATATTTGGCGCGTGTACTCGTATTATGTCACTGAATACGGGCGGTAGAAAGAAAATTATACCTTTATTACTCATTGGAATGAAATGAATAAATACAATTCCTGATATTACCTATATCATTGATGTGATCACAAATTGGAGACATGTTAACCAAATGTATCAGTGTTCGAAGTCCTTAGAAGTTAGTTAAGTAGGAGCAAGTGAAGAGAGTTATTTTTTTGTGGCATGAGGCAGGACTACTGACTTATTTGCTAAAAAAATCAGAGTTTATTGCCCCTTGTCATATTTTTCTCTGAGCATAGTCTGCCTATGCTATATCTAGTTCCCCCAACGTGGGTGGTTAGGGATGTTATTTATTCTACGCTTTCATTCACTCTTGATTAGCGCTAAAGTTATATTTTAGGAGAGTTATTTTCAACCGACTTCAAACAAGATGGACGTTCTCAATTCGTCTGTTTGTTTTTTTTTTATGTTTGTTACGTCATAACTTTCGATTGGGTTAACCGATTTTGATAATTCTCTTTTTATTTGAAAGCTGATACTTCCAGTGTGAACTCATTACAATTCGGTTCAGTTCCAACATTGACATCCATGATAAAACCATACAAGTGTGAGCTACCTTGCTCAAAAGCGCACACAACATATTTTATATTTTATTAACAGCAATACATCAAGAGCCTTAGAGGTATTTTATTAAAGACTTACTGACTTTGTTTCAGAGATATACTTTTAAAGGGCTCTTCCTCCAGCATAACTCACTTGTTCTAAACTGTACTCTAATTGTCTACAGAGAGAGTCCTCTCATTTTTATCCTAAATTTCTAGTATATGCATCTCTTTCAAAGACGGAAGCGGAAACGGCCTTGGTTGCCGACAACCGATAAAAATACTTTAGTTGACTAAACTAAAGTACTTTTATATTAGTCATAATTAACTTAGTATATTTTATAGATTATAATATTTAAAACTAAATTGGCTTTTAGTAGGACTAACTGTCGCTAACACAAGTCTTAAATCTTCATTAAGTATGTGCCATAAATGGACAAATAACGCCAAGCGATTTCGATGATACATTTTTAATTGTAAAGGATGTATT
The DNA here is from genome assembly GCA_029286785.1 of Meandrusa payeni. NCBI lineage: Eukaryota > Metazoa > Arthropoda > Insecta > Lepidoptera > Papilionidae > Meandrusa > Meandrusa payeni. The sequence goes on from JAGSMX010000023.1 coordinate 7,888,201, forward strand.
TTAACTGTAGTTTGATGAGTTTGGTTAGGATCTGATTATTTCTATTTCGTACTAACGTTTCGTAATATTCCTACAATAATTCGTAAATACAAAGAGCGCCCTCTTTCTAGTGTGTTGTAGTTTCTAGCGCATACTAGCGTTTGATTCGATTTGAAGTCGGGCTCGTGTTTTTACTTGTGTCCTATTATGTGTTTAACATTGTTTAAACTTAACCTAAAATTATAAAATAAATAAAATATAATAATGATGAGATTGACAAAAAAACATGGTGATTACGTCCAGCGTGTAGCCGTTCCCCCCGTCGATCTGTTTCACTCACTTAGCAACCCTCCCGCGGCACCTCATATTGATTTTGTTCACCCCACTTTCGCCCGCCGCGTCCCCCCTTTTTAAAATGTCGACTGTCGACACTGAGACAATGGGGAAGGAGGTTTAGCGATTTTTTACGGACGGCTTAGAAGGTAAACTGGGTTGGAAACGAGAACTAGAAATTTGTGTACACCGGGGAACGAACTTACATTATAATATAGTCGTCAGCAAAACTAGAGGTTCGATTAAGAAAGTTTGAATATCTCGGAAGATAAAGACGCTAGCTAACTGAAATAAATTGTGCATTACAATTGACAATAAAAAATTCTTAAAATTAAATATTAATTTTAGTACTTAGCGTTGCCTCCTGGTGACACTAGGCACTAAATTTTTTTTTAAAATAAAATTTAATAAGACTGTATTATCCAAGTTTACGTAAGATATCCTTCTTCGTTTATGTTTATGTTTTTTTAATGAAATATAAATTAATTAATTAATTTAATTTTAAGGAAATTAAATTGTCTATCACGCACAATTTATTTCAGTTAACCAGCGTCTTTGTCTTCCGAGATATTCAAACTTTCGTGAAGAAAGCTACACGTGTTAGAAAATTCTCTAAGACATATGAAGTTTGGCAATCGACACAAGAGCCGCGCCTGTATATGCCTTATACTCTTTTTGCAATGAAGGCCTATGCCTCGCAGTGGTATATTTATAGGCTCTAACTTTAGAAAATGCTTTTTTTGTTTGTTTTACCTATGCTGTTGGTAAGACGAGTTTGGAACTGCAGTTTTAGCGGAATTAGAGAAATGGCACAGCACTTAAGTCGCTTAGCCTAATCCTCTTTCAAGAGCAGATCGAAGCACTCGGGTGGCCGAGAGGGCCGAACCGCGACTCATTCGGTTAACGGAAATTATTAACAAGTGTCTATAACTGTGTCAAATCAAAACGGGATTCGTTAATTAAAACGAATGCAACAAAATGTATTCCGTTATTCCGTTTTGTTTATCAGCGGATTCGGATATCCGATACCATAACGGATTACTGACACGCTTCTGCTTGTACTCACTATTTCACTAACAGATGAAACCTATTTTTTAATAATAATAATAAAATTTATTTATTACCATTCCTTGCTACATTAAATCAAAATTAAATAAAAAAAATTAAATTAAATACAACGTGGCAATGCTACCAGCCTTCTGGGCACGCTGCCAAGCGATGACGGTTTGGCACAGTTATATTTTTGTAAATATTTTGTAATATCTATTAAATTGTAAATATTTCTTTATTAGTTAGTTTATGTTATGTTTATTTTAATAAACAAAATTATACATAAAAAAAAGATAAAAAGGAAAAGAAAAACAAAAAGCACTAGTACACGAGGTCACTTAAAGAATGGCAAAAGGCAGTAAGTTAGGCTAAGTAATTATGTGCGCCACAAATGAACGAATAACGTAATATCACACCAACGGATTGCGATGATTATTTTTTTAATAGGAAAGGATGTACTTTGAGAGTAGTTCGGCGAAAGTTTGATTACGATCTGAATAAGTTTGATTTCTACGATGATTGGGAAATACAAAAAGGGCGTCCGTGCGTAATAGCGTTTAACGTTTGGTTCAATTTGATGTCGGTTTTGTTTTTACTCTTATATTGATACTTTTCACTCATAACACCTCTCTCTGTTCCTTGCTATACCAGCAAGAGGGGTCAGACTTCCATTTGGCTTTGTTCCCAATATCTTGGGATATCTTGCAATCCCTCATGTCTCTCGATTCTATACTACAACCTTGTCTTCCTCTGGATATTCGACCGGGAAGCAAAAGTTGTAGAGCAAAATTCTCTACTTAGTTCTCCTCTTTACGTACCCATATCATTTTGAAACCACATTGTATTAAGGGGAGAGATAGCTCTTCGTTCAGTTTTAGGGATGATGATACAATTCAGTTATTATTAACTGCGAACATATTAGTTATAAGGCTGCATGTTGATCAGTCCGCGAGCGTGGAGGCGGCCGTGTAGCGTCGCAACTTACATCGCACGTTACCGATGCGCGTCTGAATCAACAAGTATGAATCTACCACCCGCCTTCATCTATAGTACGCTCCTAATCTTTATTCTTTTTTTTTTTAATCAGCGCCGTGACGGCCTCGCGACAGCTTCAGCGTTCTTTTTCGTTCAATTGTATTTTTTTTTTTTAATGTTTTTGGAAGTAAGACTTCTTTACCCACGCTTGATAAGTAAACTGATGAATGCGTTACGAGAAGTGTAATCAAGCGAAGCGTAGGGAAGTTGAGAGGGAGATATAAGTTAGTGAAGATAGAAATAGGGAATCGTTATATACTGTAAGGAACAAGAGAGAGGTGCGAGCACATATTTTCTTTCTCTCTTGAACTATTGTGTATATAAAAAGTATATATAGATGGAGCTGGCGAAGTTTAACGTCAGTCGTGTAGTCTAAAGCACACTCGTTTTTTTACTATATCCATACGAGAGTTTTGGGTGGCTAAGTGTTCGGAGTTGGCTCAAGTTGAATAGTACGCTAGCAACCGAGTGTCGATCCCCTGTGCCGGCGTCAATGAATTTGTTGTTGCAATTTTAAGAACTGATTTAATACGCGCTCGGCGGTAAATGATAATATCGGGAGAAACCCTACATGTCTTAGTAAAAAAGACATGTGCAGTCTGTCAATCCATATCCAGAATCCATCCAGAAATAAGATTGATTTGGGACTACGCTGATTGAAAGCTGACTGCAACAGTTTCACCGAATTCGAGAGGTGGCAGAGCTCTTAGGTCGCTTAGCCTGGATCTCTATAGTACCATGTTAGCAATCTGAACCGTCGTCGACCAAGAGGGCCGGAATAATTTGAACATCAGTAACTATGTAATTGTTTATTGAATCTACACGCAACTTAGCGGCTTAAAGAGAGTTGTTTATAACAACATCTTCCACTGGGTACTAAAAGGCGTCATAGTTGTAATAAGCTACTACACTCGGACTATGAATACGGCATTTCACCCTTGGCTGCCGACACACGCACGCTCACATCCACGGCGCTATATTGGATTTTGTTTATGCAAAATGGCTTCCCTTTGGTCCTTTACTTCGCGAGAATTTCTAATAAGGGTATCTTTTACTATTTGTTTTCCCTTTATATTATTTGTTAATCATGTTTAACTTAATCATGTTAATCGTCGAATTCAAGTCGGGAAAATCCGCGATGTATTTTCATCCAAAATAGCTTCGACCTATATGTGTTGCCATTGATGACCAGGTTCAGAAACATCGTCCATAATAAGGCCTGGTAAGTAAGCTCCAAGTCGCGCAACGTAAGGAGATCCGTAAAGAAAGAAGGTAATCGAACCAAACCGCGTGGAACAGATGGCCGATAGGGCCGGAAAATTCTCGATTAGTGAGGAAATGGTCTGATGGCCTTATAAAGACCCTTTTGGAAATCGTTAAGGGAAGCCCATTTCTGATGACGATAATGACGTTTAACTTGAACTGTAACATCATTGACTTAGTGGCTATTGATGCAAACACATGCTACGCAGAATTCTAGAACGATTTAAGTCACATTGCCAGAAGAAACAGTGACTTGGGAATGTTGGCTGTCACATTGGCCGTTGGCAAGTTGGCTGTTCATGATTTTGTTATTCGTTTCACAATTTACCAAAAAATGCCAGATAGGTACTTAAGAATAAAGTGTAAAAGATAAGCTTGTCTGTTCACTAATATGAAATCAGCGTTGTGTAATGAAACACGATGCCGTTAAATAAACGTGGGCTATGTCATCGGTGTAAAAATAGCTCTTTGTAGCGCCGCTGTGAAAACGGAGTTTAATTTGCGCACCATAAACACATAAGGTTGGTACATATTGCCTTTATTATGAATTTTCAAAGTATAACGTATGCCTGGAACTAAGCTATACGCTATAGCTTACTCTGGAATCATCATTCGAAAAGGAAATTTTAGCCGTGAGCAAAAAAAAAAGGGTCGGTTAAGAAAGTTTGAATATCTCGGAAGACAAAGAATAGTCGCTAGTTAACTGAAATAAATTGTGCATGATAGACAGTTAAATATCCTTAAAATAAAATACAATATTTTTATTTCATTAAAAAACATAAACTTAAACGAAAAAGGATATCTTACGTTAACTTGGATAATACAGTATTTTTCATTAAATTTTATTTTTATTTAAATTTTAGTACTTAGTGTTGTCCATGCGGCGCCAAAATTTTATTTATTTCAGTTAGCTAGCGTCTTTATCTTCCGAGATATTCAAAATTTCCTAACCGACCCTTTATTTTTGCTCACGGGTGTAGTTTAAAATAAACATCATCTGCCTGTGTCTATCCACTGCACTTTCTGTACTCTTTCACCGGATTTGAGAGGTGGCAAGGCAAGGCATTCAGCACTAAGCCTGAACCTCTATTTGGGAGTAGCTCGACTGTAGGGTCCCTCCGGTAGGGTAACCTCAGCTCGAACGGTTACTATACGCATTAGTATACGACTCGAACGGTAGCTTTACCACGGAAAAAGTGAGAATAATTTGCAGTATCAATACTTGTATAGACTGACTGTACCAGAGTGTGTCAGGAACGAAGCTCTGAGCTGAAGTGTTTGTTAAATTTAAGATTAGCCGCTCAGCCCTGTAGTTCTGGGCTCTCAAGAATAAGACTACGGTATCCCCTGCCTGTCGTACAAGGCGACCAAAAGGGGCCTCGGGTTCACTGGGCGACAAGGGTGGGGCCTGCGTCGTCCACCAAAGTGGACCCGGGAAGCACAGTGCAGAGGGGCTCCAGTGCGTTCCACGTGAGATCCCGGCGCCCCTCGTCATGCACCGAGGAAAGGGCCACTGGGAGGTTTTAGTGGGTAAGATCCCCACATAACCGCCGCCTTCCCCAGAAGACGGAGTATCTTTGTGAAGATTTCCTCCCCGTCAACAAAAAGATTAGCCGCTGGGATGTCGGATTCTGTAACAGTATCCTAGCTTCTCCAGCTATGGAAGAAGCTAGGATATTGTTACTATACTGTATAAAATTGTAAGACATTGTTTTTTTAAAGCAATAACTAAGGTTTTTGTTTTGTATAACATCGTTTCTCTCCTATGAGGATGATATTTTCTAATAGAAAAAATCCTCGAAAATAAATATATAATAAAAAATATATATATATACTTGTATAGACACATTTCTTTATACTGTCGCGGCGAAGTGAGATTTTTTTACACGGCTACACGACACAGTTCATTCGCGCCATCGGATGTTTTACTAAAACACCCATTATCATTGAATTCGATCGAATAACTTTTGACTAGACACCAAAACAAAGCGGGCTATTCACACGACGCTAGAATTAAAAACAAATATCACTGTTCTATGACCTTCTGTATAATAGTGAATAGGTCATGTTTAGTATTGAGCTACTCTGCATTGTGAACGGGCGGTGGAGCGGCCGAGACAATCGACTCGACGGGGAGACACTTCGAGGGCTTCGTTTACAACAAACCTTTGTGTTTAGTGGAAGTATTCGAAAATTGTTTGGATACATCCGCACTTTTTTAGGTGATGAACTACACACACATTAACCAGACAACCTTTATCTGCTTCAACGGATTGAAAAGTGGCCAAGAATCACTAAAGTGTTCTGAGTTTAATCTAGAGTTAGGTGAGCCATACAACGATTTAACAAAAAAATACCGAGCGAAGTTCAGTCATCCAGGAAGTAATGTTTATGCGAATAAATGAATTATGATTATATTGTGAACTATCTCGCTCAACATCGTACACAACATATTTTATATTTTATCATATTATTAACAACAATACATCAAGAGTGTTAGAGGTAATTTATTAAAGACTTACTGACTTTGTTTCAGAGATTCACTTGTAAAGGGCTTTTCCTCCAGCATAACTCACTTCTTCTAAACTGTACTCTAATTGTCTACAGAGAGAGTCCTCTCATTTTTATCCTAAATTTCTAGTATATGCATCTCTTTCAAAGACGGAAGCGGAAACGGCCTTGGTTGCCGACAACCGATAAAAGTTGTTAACTAGACTAAAGTACTTTTATATTAGTCAGTCTATCAACTTTATAGATTATAATATTTAAAACTAAATCGGCATTCAGTAGGACCAACTGAAGCTAATAATATATACATTATAATAATAAATAGCAGCAATTGAAATAAAATTGGAGTGTCAGTGGTATGCTATTGAAAACCAAATTTTCACAACTGAACTAGCTAGCTTAAAAAACCTTTTTTTTGATGGGGAGGAAAATCTGCAAAAAGATAACCCGCCTTCGGAGGAGAAAACGAAGTTATGTGGGGTACTCACCCACTAAAACTACCCCGCTGGCCCTTCCTCGCTGCATTGTGAGGGGCACCGAGATCTCCAGTGGAACGCACCAGAGCCCCTCTGCACTGTGCTCTCGGAGAGCACGTCCCGGGGAGGAGGTTAATCCCTCCCTGCCGTGCCTTCACAGTGCAAGGCGACACGGGTCAGCCGATGTCGTTTCTTCCGGTTCAATTCACCGGACGACAAAGGTGTCCACTCTTGTCGCCCAGTGAACATGACAGGGGATACCGTAGCCTTATTCTAAGAGCCCAGAAGAGCTGAGCTATCACAATATCTAGCAAAAATCGTCAACTGTGATGGCACACTGGAACGCAACACTGCTGCCACAAAATACTTCTTCCAGGTATTCTTTTTCTATTGTTATTAAAGTCATATCTATTTCAATACAATAACATACTCATCGACGCTATATGCTGATATATTCTGACTAAATAAAACAAAGCTTGAAGGTCGCAAGTATATACGGGGATTATCAGCCTTGCATTAAAATATGACCCACTTTTTATCTAATATTCAAATCGATTCTAGGAAATCTAAATAAATAAACAGAATCTGAATTACCATATATATGTTTGGGACAATGTTTTTTTGTGGTATAATGCAATCAATTTATTATTCGTCTAGTCCAGTGGTGTGCAAACTTTTTGGTTGGCGGGCCACAAATTGTAAGAAATACTTTAAAAGGGGCCAAAATTTGACCGAAAAAAATATTTATAAAATCAACTTAACAAAATAATTAAAAGCTGCTTAAGCAAATTACAGAAATTGTTGATGGCAATTATTTTTTTTTGGCTTTTTACGTAAAAATTTACGACGTTATATTTTTTTTTAAGGTTTTAAACCTAATAAACACTACTGATATAAGTAAACAGAAACAATTTTATAATAACACATCAAAAATATTAACAAAACAAAGTCTTGGCGGGCCGGATGAAATGCTTTAACGGGCCAGATTTGGTCCGCGGGCCGTAGTTTGCCCACCACTGGTCTAGTCGAAACTGCATTATTACAAGGTTAACGTATGGCGTCGATATTTTTTGTCACAACGGGAAACAATGTTTGCCAAAATATTACGTAGTCTTTCAGTATTTAAATGGATATATTATTTTTATTATTGCTGCGAAAGAATAGATGTGGTGAGAAATTATTAAAAAGTTCGGATCTTTACCGGAATACGATAACCTTACAAGGTCGTCGGTCTCTCTGGAAAGAGGGAGCCCCACTCTTGTTCGACTCATACGCGGTGTCGATTCATAGGCCCAAGACATTCTTTCCTCATGTCTTTATGAGAAGAATTCAGTCCGTATTGAATCTCACTCACACCACATTTTCTAATTAAATACTGCATTTTATCTATTGTTATTTGTATGTATGTTTGTTTATTGTACTTCACCCTGTAGCGCCATTGTGTTTGTTGTATAACTTTTAGACGCTTGTGAATCATCTTTTGTCCTTTTGTTTTGTGCCTCATAACGAGCGGTTGTGCTTTAGTCTTGACATGTCAACGACACAAGGTCGATTTTGTGATCCTAAAATTCACCTATTTATTTATTTATTTTTAATTTATTATGAATACAAGTAGAGTACCTAGCCCGATTCGCCGGGCTAGATTTTGCTTTATTTTATTTAAACAATAAACTTATATCATTAAATATTTAATCTAACTCTCACGATATATTAAATTATTCATTTCTCTCCGTATTCATTCTCTGCTCGAGCGGGTAAAAATCATTACCTACACCCATCAGAATATACAATATCATTTTTATCATTTAGGGATTATGGTTCATAATGACATGAATATACACAACGCATGTGTCTATACAAATTTGTGTTATAAAACAATAGAATATCATCGTAGTAAATAAAAGCTGTATTTGACAGTTCAAAAAGAGGAGTGCTCCGATCGTCACCAAACTTTACAGGATTACAGCTCTACTTAAGCGCTAGCGACAAACCACTGCGGTTTATATAGCGTTAAGTCTATATGTATAAAAAATAAAGAGTGTGTGTATGTTCCATATAGGCTCCGAAACGGCTGGACCGATTTCAATGAAACTTTCAGGGTATCTTCAGATTGACCTGGCGAGTAAACCTGTACAAGCCATACGTCGTACTTTAGCCCGAAATGTTTTTGTGTAAATTATAAGAATGATATTGTATTTACTGATATGTACATGGGTATAGTTAATGATCTTCACTCGCTCGCGAAGAGAATAGAAGAGAATGAATACGGAGAGGAATTAATGATTTAATAATGTAAGTTTATTGTTTTAATAAAATCAAGCAAAACCTAGCCCGGCGAAACGGCCTGGATACGCTAGAATGCAATAATCTCCCCTTCCCTCCCTCCGGGACGTGCTCTCCTTGAGCACAGTGCAGAGGGGCTCCGGTGCGTTCCACTGGAGATCCCCGAGCCCCTCTTCATGCACCGAGGAAAGGGCCACCGGGGACGTTTTAGTGGGTAAAAACCCCACATAACCGCCGCCTTCCCCCCAGAAGGTGGGGTATCTTTTTGAACATTTCCTCCCCGTTAACAAAAAAAAATGCAACAAATACTAATACATATTACACACTACAATTAATCCTGTACATATAATACCTTATTAATTTACTTATCGCTATATATCGGGCGTCGTATAATTGAAGAAATATTGAGCAACTGCACTATCCAAAGTGCAATGAGTCGCAAGGTCTTTCCCACCTTACAAATACTGCTTTAAGGAAATTTTAGCGTCTACGACAAAAAAATCACACAGTCGTATCTGATTTGCGAAACAAAGCAAGCATCCGTTACTATCCTATAGACTGATATATAAACGTAACTGGTGCTGGGTAAGATATTAAAATGAGTTGTTTACTAATAATGGTAAATAATATTCAATATTTAAATAGATGTGAGCTCGGGGACTCATTAAAATTCGTCCTTGACTCGCGATCCTTTCGCAATGGCCGAATCATGCTTTGTGTCGGAATTCCCTGTTTTAATATTCGTGATGAGGATATCTCAAACACAAACATAAATTTTAAAATTTAAAATAATAACTCTGGAGTCAGACAAGGATGCATAATTTCTCCTCTTCTGTTCAATACGTACACAGAGATAATTATGCGTATAACCCTTGAGGATTGGACGGACGGTGTAACCATAGGTGGTTACAAAATAGCCAATCTACGGTATGCAGATGACACAACCCTCTTTGCCACTAGTAGTAGCCGCATGAATGGAACGTGTCAGCCTAGAATTTGGTTTGAAGATAAATCGGCAGTAAAACCAAGATGATGATTGTCGACAGAGCTAACAACAACCTGCAGGACATAACCAAAATAGCAAACTGCAACGTCGTTCAATCCTACATATACCTTGGGGCTCTCATCTCAAATCAAGGAGGCTGCACAGATGAAGTTAAGAGACGCATATGAGCAGAAATGCAATGGACTAGCTCAAGAAAATATGGAAGAATCGTAACATAACAAAGCCACTAAGGTCAGGCTAGTAAAATCTTTAGTGTTTCCCATATTTTCTACTCGGCCGAAACATGGACCTACGACAAGCCGAAACTCAAAGGATAGACGCTCTGAAGATGTGGTGTTGGAGAAAGATGCTCGGGATTTCGTGGACCGAATTCCGAACAAACGCCTCCATACTTGAAGAGCTGGGTATCAACGAGCGTCTATCTACTCAAGTACGTCGGCGAATACTCAAGTTCTTTGGGCATGTAAGCCGTCGTGGATATGATTGTTTAGAGCGTCTTGTTGTACAGGGCAAAGTAGAGGGAAGCAGACCACGAGGTAGATCGCCGATGCGATGGTTGGATCAGGTGCGGAGTATGGTGGGTGCTCCCTTCCACGAATGTGCCCGATTGACGACCAGCAGACGGAGGTGGCGAGACGTCGCGCGGCGGGTGCAGTCTACTGCCCAGCCCACCGGATCATGATGACCACGACCACTCTGACAAGAGTGAAGCGACCAAGAAGATTATTATAGTCCCAGTTTTGGGATAGAACTTTTATCTAAAGCGATTATTAAATAGTCACAGTCTAGCCAGACGAAATTAGTGCGTATTGGCGGACTTGCATGTTTAAGACAAAAGTAAATTAGCAGCTCTTTTCAACCATTACATTGGCGGCACCTGGCATCAACTTATCGACCCTTACAGTGTATCCGGGAGGCAGACTATACGGTGTGGTCCCGTGTTACCCTTAGCACTGCTAGGGAAGGAAGTAATCTTCCCTGAGACGTGCTTCAGCACACTTCAGATGGGCGCCGGTGCATTCCCGTGGAGATGCCGGAGCCGCTTACCATGCACCGATGTTGACGAACTACACACTAATCAGCTTCTCTGGATTTTATTGATTCACCGGAATTAGAGACGGCATAGCTCGTAGGTAGCCTCTATAGCTAGTAACTCGACATAAGGTCCCCCTGATAAGGGATAACCTCGGCTTGGACGGCTACTACGTTACGCGTTTGCATTCCCATCCAAGGGCGCTGGAGAGAGACAAACTACGGCCCTATTGGTTGCTATTTCATAGATAATCTTAGGGACATTTAATAGGTTACTAACTTTGAATATTGACAAACTTCGACGGTGAATGGATGACAACCGGGCGGGTTTTAGTGTTAAAAAAACACAAAAACCGCCGCCTTCCCCTCAGAAGATCCCCAGGTATCTTGTTGAAGATTTCCCCCCAAAAAAATACGATACCTTACAGCAGAATAAAGTTTCATCATTGGACAAACGCCAATACAGCAGAACTAGACGTAGACGCTAACCCACTGACACATAAACTATCAAGTAATTGGAAGTCCGAAATATAGCTGACATAGGTGTCGATGTTATGACACGGCGGTTATGTGTCACACGATGAGTCAGCTTGCACGTAATCTTTGATAAATCAAAGCTGACCTCGTTATAATATAATGTGTCAATATGACAGGCTTGTAATCGCCCATCTGGTCGTCAACTCGTTATATACAACCGTGAAAAAAATATATTTCATGACCGTATTATCGTAATGGGCAATTATGACAAAAGGTTTTTTTTTTATAATTTCTAAGCAAGTGCTTGACTACGATCCCACCTGATGTTAAGTGGAAATGCAGTCCTGGATGGTAAGGTGCACTAGCTTAGTAAATGCCTATTCACTCTACTCTTGAAAATACCCACATTGTAATCGGAAGGAAAGACAGACACGGGCAAATTATTATTCTATTTTGAAATAAAAAGCTTTTTTTTAAATGTGTTAAATGGAAATGCAGTATTGGATGATAAGGCTCTAGCTTAGTAAATGTCTATATACTGTACTCTTAAAAACACCCACACTGTAATCGGAGGGAAAGACAGATGCGGGCAAACTATTCCAGTCCTTTGCTGTACGAATAATGAAAGACGAAGCAAAGCGTTTCTTTCGGACTTGAAGGATGTCCACAACAAAAGGACGAAATCTAACAGAAGTCAGAAACATAGACCAATTAAACCATCCACTTTTTATCAGGAGTTATTTGGAACTAATCAACAATATTTTAATCAGTACAGGTTCAGCCTAAGCGATCTAAGAGCTCACTCAAAAAATAATTTATCACATGTAGGTTTCCTTACGGTTCCGGCTCTGTAGTTCTGGGCTCTCAAGAATAAGACTACGGTATCTGTCGCAGAAGGCGATTAAAAGGGGCCTCGGGTTCACTGGGCGACAAGGGTAGTGACAAGAAGGAGACATCGGTTGACCCGTGTCGCCTTACACTGCGAGGGCACAGGGGGGAGAGAGTAACCTTCCGGGAAGTGCTGCTTGAGCACAGTGCAGAGGGGCACCGAGGAAGGGCCACCGGGGAGGTTTTAGTCTGTAAAAACCCCACATAACCGCTGCCTTCCCCCAGAAGGCAGGGTATCTTTTTGAAGATTTCCTCCCCGTTAAAAAAAAGGTTTCCTTACAGTAGTTTTTTTCACCGCGTGGTAAATCAGCACTTAAAATTGCAACTATCGGGGGTCTTAAACAGCATATCGCTATCTCTGTGCGGAACGCGCAAGATGTGTGACAGAGAAAATCACCTCTCGCTCACTCTCATGGTAAAAAGCTATTAATCAGTGTCCCTTCCGGATTGGTCAACAAACTTAGTTTCTAATTAGTGCCAGTAAGGACGTAGCACATAAGTTTGTATAAATAGTTAAGAAATTACAATATAAAAACATTACAAATCTGGACTCCGAGTGTTATTCTTCCCGCAAATATCGAACAATCCGGAAGGGACACTGATTAATAGTTATTTACCATGAGAGTGAGCGAGAGGTGATTTTCTCTGTCACACATCTTGCGCGTTCCGCACAGAGATAGCGATATGCTGTTTAAGACCCCCGATACAACAAACAAATTTATTGGCGTCTTCAACGGGGATGGAACTCTGCTAGCGTACTTTGCAATTTGATCAACCGCCCGGACACAGAGCTACCAGGGCTCTCGTCAAAATGCCCTGTTTTAATTAATACTATTATCAGTTTCGCATACTTTGATGTATTGTTGAAAATATCACGGTGTTAATTAGTATTCGATACTTAGGCTAGAAGGACGATCGATAATCACGCAGCTCGAAACACGCCAAACTATTCCAATCTAAATACACCACGTGCGCTCTGAATTCTCTCGTAGCTCTTAAATACTTTACATGCAATTGGGGTAATAAAGCGACGCTACAATTTCATATCACCCTCACTTGTTTGGTGTTTATGCAAGTTATCACGTTCTTTTCACGATAGCGACCAGGGTAGACAGAGACATCTTTTGCTGTTTGCCTTTCACTAAGCTAATTAGGTCCTATATGTTGTCCTGGCGCTGACAGATCCGGGGCACCCCGCTCATAACGGCTGAAGGCATTCGCGGAAGGTTTAGTGGGTAGGGGTTGCCCAGGCCGAGACCCACACATCCCTCCGGGCCCACCCAGGGTACCGGAGGATGGTCTGTAAAAGATTCCCCCGCGTTAACAAAAAATTAGGTCCTATATGTAAAAAAAAATTTGCAAGTTTTTTATTTATTTATTCGTCCATTTCTGCCATACACCTGATGCCAATTGAATTGATCTAAATTAAAATGAGAATACATGGGAAGCACCAGCTTTCAAATGAAAAAAAGAATCATCAAAATTAATTCACCCAGTCCAAAGTTATGCGGTAACAAACATAAAAAAATACATGGACGAATTGAGAACCTTCTTCTTTTAAGTCGGTTATAAAGAAAACTTTTTTTTTTTATTTCTCTTTTTATGACAGGTAAGGGATGTTCATCATCAGCGTTTGGCTATCTACTACTGGAACTAGGCCTTCTCTAATGCCTTCCACCATATACGATATCACTGCCACTTCTTGCTCGCTTAAAGAGCTATGTCGACGACTACGACGTACAAGATACCATTAATTCTATGAGCCCAGGATTACAGAGCTGATGCTTCACACCACAAGTCATTAGATTGTTTTAAATAATTCTATAATAATTTTAACACCAATTTTCTTAATGTTCATCAACGAAAAATAATCTTAAGATTGATCTCGTCATACGTAATATTGACTTTTAAATTCAACGTCTTATTTACAAAGTGACTGCCAGTTATTCGTCCATTTGTGGCGCACACATTTGACGCAAATGTAATACTTATACTGTTTTCTCATGTATGCTATTGTCAGAATTGGACCAAATTGAAATAGAACCACATGGTGAGCACCAGCTTTCGAACAAAATAAGAATCACCAAAATCGGTTCACTCAGTCGGAAGTTATCAGGTAACATTAAAAAAACATGCAGACGAATTGAGAACTATGCCAGCGGGACTATGCTCCATAAATCAACTGCATCAAATAAAGGCGTGCATCATACTAATACCTACGCAGATACATTGAATGTAGGCTAGTCTGAGGTCAAATTCCATGCGAAATAATTTCGTGCGATATTCACACGAGCCCGTGTTATACGAAACCGATCCAGTACCGTTTATCTCTAATGCCATAACGCCATGTTGTCGTTGTATTACAATAAAAACAAGCGGTAAGCAAATTATTCGACACCTTTGTTGTGAACGAACTCTTTTTATAATTTACTGCAAGACACTGGGTTAATATTAATAGGTTGGGGAAAAAGTTTCTTCGCATTTTTAAGAAAATTAAAAACATGTATTTTTTTAATTTTTTTTTTTTTAGTTTATTAATTTATATAATATTTAACTAAAGTAGGTACCATTTTGTTTGATAACTTTTTGCCATCTTGGACATGATCCCTTTTCAATGGAAATTTTGGGACTTCTGATCAGTACAGTTTTGTTCATCTGTCTATCTGTTGTCTCAGAGCAGTAATGGTTTAGTGTCCAGGCGGTCGTTTCAAGTTGCATAGTAAGCTTGGAGCCCAAGTTCGATCCCCGGTGCCGGCACCAATGTATCTATTTTACTAGTGGCAGTACCGGGGATCGAACTCCGGTTCCTAGCGTAGTACGCTTAGTAAGCTTTTTTTTTTGTTGACGGGGAGGAAATCTTTAGATACCCCGCCTTCTGGGGGGAAGGCGGTGGTTATGTGGGGATCTTACCCACTAAAACCTCCCCGGTGGCCCTTTCCGGAGCCCCTCTGCACTGTGCTCAAGGAGAGCACGTCCCGGGGGGGGGGGGGGAAGGTTACTCCCTGTGCCCTTGCAGCGCAAGGCGACACGGGCCAGCCGATGTCGCCTTCTTCCCGGGTCCACTTTGGTGGACGACGCAGGCCCCCACCCTTGTCGCACTGAACCCAAGGCCCCTTTTAGCCGCCTTGTTGCCAGGCAGGGGATACCGTAGTCTTATTCTTGAGAGCCCAGAATTACAGAGCTGAGCGTACTATAAACTTGAGTCAACCATTCGGGGACTGAGCTATCACGGCTCACCTTTTACGACAGTGTAATTCTGTAAACTCCGGGACTATAGGGTTGTCACAGAGAATGATTATGTCCAACAGTGGTAAATTGGTTATATTTGACCCTTGTATTAACAATATTATGTAATATTACAACAACCAAAAGCAAAAGTGTACGCGTCGGCGATTTATGTCTAACCTAGATAGAGCACGCTGGTTAGGTACCAAAACGCTCTAACGGCCTAGATCACCGCCTGACCTTGTTCTCCTTTATACAAGCTATTGGAGTGGAGAGGACGATTTGATTTCATCGAGTTTCTGTTTCGATGTTTCTAGAAGGTTACACTTTTATATTCAATGTTTTATTTACAATTATATGAAATACCAGTATATTTATGAGAAAAAACAAAAACCGACTTCAAATCGATTCAAACTTCAAACGATATTATACGCGGACGACCTATTTGTATTTACAAATTAACGTAGAGATATTACGATATAGAATTATTAATATAATATAATATAATGGAATTATATCTTCTGGTGCTGTGGATGTTCATGGGCGACGGTGATCACTTAAGATCTCCAGAATATCTTCGTGAACGCTTCTTACTCAAACAGTTCGTCGGTCGCGAACCTCGAACCTTCTGTATAAAATTCTAACGTTCCCCGAATATTACGTGAATTTTTATGGCAATTCACTTATCTGTATAGCTATTAAACTATGGAATAGCTTGCCTGTTGAGATTAGGGAGGCTTCCTCAAATAATGTCTTTAAATCGCATGTATCTGAATACTTTCTAC
This sequence comes from Meandrusa payeni, assembly GCA_029286785.1. NCBI lineage: Eukaryota > Metazoa > Arthropoda > Insecta > Lepidoptera > Papilionidae > Meandrusa > Meandrusa payeni. Next base: position 7,904,541 of record JAGSMX010000023.1, read on the forward strand.
GCAAACATTGAAAAATACAAACTGGTATATATATATATCTTATCGTTTAATAAAAATAAATAAATAAAAAATAATATTCCATGTACATATGTATGTTATTATATTAATATTGACGAATCTATATATTTATTTGTAAATGTATATTTATTTATCTATGTAATATTTTTTAAACCCTATTTTTAGCGGCACTACCCTTAGTCTGCTCTTAACCACTAAAGATTAGCTGGAAAAAAATGCTAAATAGCATTAAGTTCGCCTTTGTACATGTATTTTGGTGCAATAAAGGATTTATCTATCTATCTATTTAAGATCAGATAAGCCGTTGCTTGCCACTTATCCTATAAAAAAAAATATCATCGAAATCGGAGTGATTGTGAGTTATTCGTCCATTTGTGGCACACAGACTTGACGTAAATGCAACACTTATACTGTTTTCTCATGAATGCTACTGTCAGAATTGAACCAAATTGAAATAGAACCACATGCATCAGCTTTCGAACAAAATACGAATCACAAAAATCGGTCCACTCAGTCGGAAGTTATCAGTTAACAAACATTAAAAAAACATGCAGACGAATTGAGAACCTCTTCCTTTTTGTCGGTTAAAAAGTACGATCAATTCGCCAAATTGACGATTAATTACAGTTGTTTGAGTAAATTATATTTTAGTGACGCATTTATCGTTAAACAGAGATGATAGGGTTTTTTTTTGCTTTTCGAATCGTAGATAAATGTACATACAAAGATACGTCAATATAAATATAAGGGATCAAAGTAGGTCTTTGAATATTATATATAGTAAAAATCTTTATTTTACAAAACAAGTATACAATGTTTGGACCTTCTTTTATGTATACAATATACTTGTGCCAGAAGATCCAGCTCTTAACTGCTAGAGTTAGAGGAGCCATACAATCAGGAAATTATTTAACTTTTTTGAAATACGTTTGATGATAATAATGTCCAGGCCGATGTCGGCCATGGCGACTGTGTCACTGGAAATGCATTTTAATTAGGACACTTCATTCAGGCAGTAGGGCTTAGGTTTTCTGCCCTCTCGTATGCTCTTTGGTGGCATAGTTCCAAAAAATGTTATTCAAATTTCATCATTATATATTTTTTATCTTAATGTAATTATCAAAAACTATGCTTTATATAAAAAATTAAACAAAATAAAAAAAAAATAACATTTTTTTTCCAGTTTTTAATTTATAAGTTTCCGTACTAAGTTAATCACGTGACCTAAGCACGTAAAGCGCGCAAGTAGAAGCACATTGAAGCTTAGTTACGGGGACACGCGAACCGATTATTTGGGCGTTGTAACAAACCGCAACACTCCGATTAGAACCATTGTACAAATAATTTAACTTCCTGTCGCCTTAAATTGGAACGCACATTTAGGTCAACTTAACTTTTACTGAGCAGAATTAAGGGAAAATGCTAACATGATTAGGGTAACCGTCCAAGCCAAGTTACTTCTAACACAGACCTGAGAGCTGTGCCAAACATCTCTCAAATTCCTTTTTTTTTGGGATTGGACTTCAAGAGTAGTTTGATGAGAGTTGGGTTTGGTTCTGATTCTTCAGCCCTGTAGTTCTAGGCTCTCAAGAATAAGACTGACGGTCTCACCTGCCTGTCGTAGAAGGCGACTAAAGGGGCCTTCTACGACAGTGCGGAGAGGCTCCGGTGTATTTCACTGGAGATTCCGGAGCCCCTCAGCATGCACCGAGGGGTAAAAACCCCACATATCCGCCGCCTTCCCCCGCAGATGGCGGGGTATCTTGTTGAAGATTTCCCCCTCGTCCAAAAAAAAAGGTTCTGATTAATTCTATTTTGTAATTTTCCTACGATAATTCGGAAATACGAAGAGGACGTCCAGCATATGTTTTAACTCGTAAATTTTTAACAATAACACCATTCTTGTGTTAGTGATACATTCAAACAGAAAGTTGATACATTTTCAATCTACACACAGAAGTCTAAAACGATGCGCACCAAAAAAAAGCACCGGGCAGTTTTCAATTGCGTACTCACGGCGCGAGGTAAACGTACGACCCAACGCCGGCGTCGTTTTTCGCCGCACCTCGTCGTTTTTCGTCATTCCTAGTCACTGTACGTCGTTTTTTGCATCCCGCGCCCGGCTCCCGTCCGTCGTTTTGTTTTCCACGAATTTTACCCGGGGTGCGATTTGCGAAAAACCGTTTTGTTGAACAGCGAAATACATTGGGAGGAATTTAACTTTTTATAATTTATTGAAGCATTATATATATATGGTACATTAATAACAGTACAAGTTCTATTTTGTTCTTCTTTTTAATTTTTCACATTTTTAATTATTTTTATTAATGTTGTTTTTTTCTTGTTTTACCTGTTGTTTCTGTGTTCTTGTGACGAAAAATTTTTTAATCTTTTCTATTCTATTAAGAACTTTATTATCTAATCTAATAATCGTCAGCGTGTGTCATATACGATTCTCCATTTTCTGAATACGCTTCTGGCTATCTTTAGAATGTCCTAGGTCCATTTGGAAGGAAAGCACCCTTCGCTTCTACGACCCATGCGCGATCCTTTCCAAAACATTCCTCCCCCATCTGCCTCGGCAGATGAGCCCGTTAAAACGATTGAGTTTACATTTACTTATTAGACTTAAATACCCCCCATTTTGTTATGAATAGGGTATCGTCAAACAGAACAATTTAGTGCGACAGCTGCAAGTAGTCACAACAAACACTGCAGTAGCGATTCGAGAGTTTGTGTGACTTCAAAGTCGTTACAGTAGTCATAGACAAAGGTATGGCTGTATCAATGGACAAAGTGATAATATTGCCATTAAATTGAATGTTGACACATAAATAATAATATTTTTATCTAACACATAAGATCTAATAAACTTCGGATAGTGATAGATATCGCTCGCTCGATTGAAAGGATATAAGAGCTAATATAAATAAAATAAACAGTATTTTTATAGTAATTAATTTAAGTTATTATGACAAAAAACTTGAATATATTACAAGTATTAAATACTTTTGTTTAACAGTGATAGAGCTATCAGATTCCGTAACTCATAAGAATGTACTGTTTGAGGATGATAATTTCAAAATATTATTTCGTAAAGGCATGTTTTTTATATGATAGTCCGTGTATAAAAGTATTTTGTATCCGAAAAGGTATTGTCTCAACAAACATCACGGAAAATTAAAATAATATAAAAATAAGTAGAGGCCAATGCCACTCTATCGGACGTCGCTGTTCCGGTCTATTTCGGCTAACTAGTTATTACGAGCGATCGTCGGACATTGTACGGAGTGGATACAACTCCGACACTAGGACGAGACGAATCCGGTTTTTTCAGTGAAATGCACGGGATTTTCGCGAAATGTACGGGCGGGTTTAAATGTCCGATACGCTTCCGCCGCCACTCGCGAGCTGTTTCTCCTTGATTGCCCTTCACACTTTTCGGTTTGGAATAAATTGAAATACTAGCTTATAGAACACCTCATTGATAACGGCTATGGACATTGAGGTTGTCTAAATAAGTCATACCAATGTTGATTAAATTGGGGTGAAATATTAATCATATAAATTTTCGTTTGAATTTTTTAATACCGTAAACTAATAACCGATAGGCTAGGAAAATAAATTTTATCTCCTCTGTCCACGAGTATATTTACAAGCAAAAACAAAAACAGACTTCAAAACGAATTAAAAGATAAATGAATTAATAGATACAGGTATTATGCGCGGACGCCCTCTTTGTGTTTCTGAATTATCCTAGGTCTATAACGGAATCGGTTGAAAAACAAACCTTCTTACCTACAATCCCATATAGTATGAACATGTTCTCTCTATAACAAAGTTCAATCGAAAGTTGTGAACTAACAAACAGAAAAAAATAGATACAGACGATCTGAGAATATCCTCCTTTTTTGAAATCGGTTGAAATAATTACACACTACACATGGTGGTGCCAGGGGTTTGATACATATACGTACAGTTGATATATGGCTTGGCAACTGTTAAATTAGAGTTATATTTAAATTTAGTGGGGCTAGGTGGGGAGTTGGGGAACTCCGCGCCAGTTTGCACAGGCTCCACCCGTCTGAGGGGTACCCTTGTGAGCTTTACCACTCCACAGCCGCAGGAGGTCTGGTTATTCTTACCGGGTCTATCGGGACGAGATGGTGAATGCTAACGTGACCCCATCTCGCCCATCATGGCGGAGGATGGCTCACCATGGGAGGTTTTAGGCGGTAGGGGCCTCTAGGAAAGCCGAGCCAGACATAACTTGCTCGCTTCCCCGGCGGGCACGTATGAATATCAGGATTCCCTCTATCTCCCATGTAAAAAAAAGAGTTATATATATAAATAGTGACTTCAATGCTCCTATTTCCAGATTAACAGATTATAGTCTAATTTCGACAGTAGGATGACCACTAGTACGAATAAGAATACAACATGTCGCATAACACTCATGTTTCCGTTACGTTATATCATCACAAAAATGATTCCTGTCTGTCTTTTCAACATCCGAACGAGGTCTACACGATTAACTGAAAAAAAAAGCTATATATTGACAACCCTAAAGCCAGACACGTTTATTTAACCGTGCACAGCCCGTGTCTCGTAGTTACCGTGTCTCTGTATTCAGTGGTTTTTTCACTCCCTTTTTTGGAAACTACACCGTTTAACTCTCCCGCCCAGCCGCGAAATTACACTATCCGTAATTATCCCTTAAAAACGTACGAAATATTCCCGTGGTTACACTGAAAGAAGAGATACAAGCATAAATGATTCCTGTGTTTATAGCTCCGTAGAAGGATGTATATATGTATGTATGTATGTATGTATAATGTGAAAATTTTCAAGAGTAGAGTGAATAGGCATTTAGTAAGCTAGTGCGCCTTACCATCCAGGACTGCATTTCCACTTAACATGAGGTGGGATCGTAGTCAAGCACTTGCTTAGATTTTAAATTAATACATATTATGCATATATATTCATATGTATATTTTCATATTTTCTTATGTCTCTTATCTTTCCCTCAATGATCACCTCTTGTTGACAGGTAGAGAATGTCTCTAAGGCATTAATTCCGCCTTCGTGGACCCTACAAATCAACAAAGCGTCCATTCGCGACCGTCGGAGGTTGCGAATAATTCTTGCGCGTTACCGCTATCTTATGGGCAGGCCCCACCCCTTAGATGTTAGGAGCGTTGCTGGAGTTTCTTCGGCCACTTCTTCTCCCAGCGCCAACGCTTCCCGAAGTGGCACTCAAAGTTAGTTTAGCTTTTGAATGTCTCTTAGATTATCCGTGAAATAGCAACCGACCGAGTCGTGGTTCGGCCCTCTCGGGCGCCCTCGGATCGGCATGCTTACGCGTAACATAGTAACTGTCCAAGCCGAGGTTACCCCTCACCGGGGGGACCCTTGTGTCGAGTTACTAGCAATAGAGGTTCAGGCTAGCTTCTCTGGCCAATCTATGTAGTTCGTCATTAAAAAAAAAATCGTGGACATTTGAAGTATTTAAAATGTTAATTTTATTTTCAGTGATCGGAGATCTTACTTCCAATAATAGGCAAAGTTTTCTTTAGCCTTAATTTTTTTTTCTTAATATATTGGGGACCTTTGCCTTTTTGGGCATGTCAGCCCCATTATACCCTAACCTACGCACACACACATCGGTCGCATGAAGCGAGAAAGAAAGTCATCAATGTTATATAGCCCTAACCACCAGCTTCCTCGCTCCCTCTGAGACAGCAGCATTAAGACAACACACACATGTTGCTCCCTCAGTTTAAGACTATCTATTAATGACTTTCTTTCCGCTTCATGTCTGGCACATTCCACCATTATGTGGTGCACATCATCCACCACTTGGCAAATCTCACAGTGCGATGACTCAACCTTCCGCATTCGATGTGCAAAAAAAAATTGCAGGAAAATGTCCCGATCATCAACTACATGTTTTCGTCAGGAACCAAGGCAAAGCCTTAAAAAAAATTATCAAAATTATCTTTATGTTTGTCCTATATCCGTTATTTAATTAGAATTTTTTATTATTTAATTTTGGCATCGGTGTTACCCGCAATTAAAAAAATATTTATTTAAAATTTTCTAAAGTAGCCTAAATTACTCCTTATTTCATCAGCTATCTGCCAGTATAAAACCCGTCAAAATCGGTCTAGCCGGAACAAATAGACACACAGACAGAGAGACATTGTACAAATGTTATTTTTTATATGTACGTTATATACTCATGCTCATGTAGTAAAAAGCGGTTATTTTAATATTACAAACAGACACTCAAATATTATTTATTTGTATAAATAAAGTCGTTATGGTTTTACTCATTTTTTTATATGTTCAATGCAAGTGTTTGGCCACGGTCCCACCTGATGTTATGTGAATAATCCGTCTTGTATAGTAAAGCGCAGTAGATTATCAAATACACTTGAAAACGTACATACAAATCAGAGGGAAAGACGCAGGCAAATCCTTTGTTTAACAGTCCTTTACTGTACGACGAAGCTAAGTGCTTCATTTAGGTTAGAGGTATGTCCACAACAAAATGATTTAATCAGCGGTACTCCTTGATGTCCGAAGGGCGAAATAGATCATGGTATTATATTTACTTGATAGAAACAAACGTTTCCATTATCACACAGCTTATAAGCACGTTAGAGAAAATATTTCATCTCCTAACATTTTCCCAATGAATACGAAAGCCGAAACATTCAGCTGTGTCGGCTGTTGCAGATCTTGTGCACAGGCTTTAGACAGTTAGCCATTTAGTTTCGGTTCGATTCCGTGTAATCTGACAGATTTCGCTGACGTAGTCTAGCCGACGCCCGCGTGAATATCCCCACTGGTACCGACAGAAAAACCGTTTGCATTTAACACAAGTATTTATTTATTAGACAAAATTACAACATCATTACAGACGCACAATGCGATGCTCTTTTATTATTAATCTATATATATATAAAAGAGAATGTGTGTGTGTTTGATCCGTATAGGATCGGAAACGGCTGGACCGATTTCAATTAAACTTTCAGGAATCTTCAGATTTTCCTGACGAGTAATCGTGTGAAGTTTGGTGACGATCGCAGCACTCCCTCTTTTGAACTGTCAAACAAGCCATACGTCGTACTGTTATTTCTGACATTAACTTGAGCCCGATATGTTTTGTATAAATGAGAATGAATGATATTGTATTTACTGTTATGTACATGGGTGTAGGTAATCTTCACACGCTCGAGAAGAGAATGAATACGGAGAGAAATGAATAACTTAATATATTGTAAGAGTTAAATTAAATATTTAATTATGTAATTTATAGGGTACACTAGTATTTATATAAATAAAAAATACCTAATTACAAATGTACAATATACTAATTTCTAATTATTAATAGAACCCCTCGTTCTCGAGGATGAAGGCCTCCTCTAGAGTTTTCCAGGTCTCTTTGTCTTTGCGGTTAATGGCTACTGTATAGTATTTATATAAAAGAACAATAAAAGAAATTTACAAGTTATAAAATTAACATTAAATAGACGAGTGTGCTTTAGACCACACGAATGAAGTTCAACTTCTTTCTTCTTTATTTGCATCTATATGGTATTAATTGATACATATGGTTGGTATGTTTATTTATGTATATACTTATGTTTATATACATATATTATATTTGTATATTTGTTTTATTTTACTTTTTTCAAAGGTTGGCAGAGAATGCCTTCTGTCATTAAGTCCGTCTTTTGTATACTTCTATTATGTACTAATAAAGATTAAATAAATAAATATGTATGTACACATATATGTTTATACATATTATATACACGATTGAGAGAGAGAGAGAGAGAAAGAAACGCACGCGCACTGCTCTCTCTTGCTTCTGCAATGTGATGTGTCTTACATATAAGAAACGTTAAACGGTAAACGTGAAACGTAATATACAAAACGTCACTCTCTCTCTTATCTTCACTAACTTATAGAGGGAGACCTCTCAACTTACAACTCCCTTCGCCTCTGTCGATCACACTTTTCGTAACGCATTCACCAGCTTACTAGCCCAAATCAAGCTATGGTGGTATAATGGTTAATAAACGACTTTTCAGGCAGCTTCAACAAATTGCGAGTGGTTACGAACTTTTAAACATAAAAACTGACTTTACGCTTTGGACGCCTTTATATCTCTGCCTACACCTAGATTAAGTGGACTGAGAGCGAGATTAGGATAGTTATTTATTAATTCTTTAAATAAACCTAACCATGTGATAACTGTTAGTTGCTAGTATCCTAATGGTTTAGGATACGGTCTGCGAATCGTAAGGTCGTGGGTTCGAATCCACCATTCGACTATTGCCGTGTACCATGTCCTAGCACAAGCTTAAGCTTAGTTGGAATGGTTAACAAGATTGTTCGTAATATTTCTGAAAAAAAAAGAAATATTGCTAGCTTTCTTTAAAAAAAATAGCCATACCACTTTTATAGATTCGAAGTGTCAATTTAACATTTTGGATAATAATAGATTTTACACCACAGGCCGTACAGTTCGCACACGGGGGGCACTAGATAACATGTTATTACCTTTAAAAAGTGTTTCAAAGTGTTCGTGGTCTATGTTTAGTGTTATTAAAAAGTTTACCAAGTCTACTATGTTTAATTTATCAACCGACTTCAAACTAATATTATACTAATATCGACGATGGAAAACAAAAACGTAGTCAAAAAATATTTCAACTTTAAAAAAAAATTATAACTTTCGTGTTTGTGGACCTAGAGCTATCGTTTTAGACACAATATTTATTATTTTTTGCTAAATAAGTATTGTATTACGGCACTAACCAAGAGTTTTCCTAAAAGAAAATCGTTTTACGGTACAAAAAATAGAAGAGAAGTGTCCATCTTGAAAATCCTATTTTCGTATATCATTCGAGGCGTCTTTTTTTTCTGATTCCAACAACGTAAAAAAAGAAAATGGACATATGTGTCACTTACTACGTTCCAGCGTCGATATATACATTTGAAGTGAAATATAGAATAATTTAGCATCCCACTTAATAGTTTCACTTATTTGATTGGGTAAATACCATCACCAAAATGCATGTAGTGGAGTGTAATAGAGGAAAGTTTGACCACGATTATAGTAAGTGAAAATGCATTGACAAGCATTCTTGATAACCATTCTGACTATTTTTTTTTGTTAACGGGGAGAAAATCTTCAAAAAGATACCCCGCCTTTTGGGTGGAAGGCGGCGGTCATGTGGTGTTTTTACCCACAAAAACTTCCCCGGTGGCCGTTTCCTCGGTGCATGACGAGGGGCTCCGGGATCTCCAGTGGACACCGGAGCCCCTCTGCACTGTGCTCAAGGAGAGCACGTCCCGGCGGGGGAGGTTACACCCTCCCCCCCCCTGTGCCCTCGCAGTGCAAGGCGACACGGGCCAGCCGATGTCGCCTGTTTCCCGGGTCCACCGGACGACAAAAGCCCCCACCCTTGTCGCCCAGTGAACCCGAGGCCCCTTTTAGTCGCCTTCTACGATAGGCAGGGGATACCGTAGTCTTATTATTGAGAGCCAAGGACTACAGGGCTGTGAACCATTCCGACTAAGCTTATACTAGCAGATGGTTCACGTTAGTAGTTGAATGGTACCCTAAACCGCTAGGTTATTGACGATTTAAATATACTCGAACAATATGAAATGAAAATGCCAACGGTACTTAGTTTCCGTAGCGCCGCCACTGTCGCGCTTTGGAATTTGATGCCCCATACAAGTCTCGCTCACTTCAGTTTGATACTGAAGTGAGCGGTATTGTGGGACCGTTCGATATATTTTTCTCATTCACAACCGTGTCATGTAGATGTCTCGTCGGGTTTCGCGACGGTTGTATAATGTGACGGTAGCATTTTGTTTTGATGTTCTTTTTTCACCCAGGTTGATATCTATAGGTGAACAAGTAATAGTTTTAAATTTACTTTTTTCTGTCCCTATGTGTGTCTAGATCTATTTTGTTGTAGATATGTGTACCTATTTATTGTTATACACTCTTACGTCGTAGACATCTTCTTTATGCGGACGGAATGGAACTCTCTGCAGAGATCAGTCTTTCCATACGGGTACAATCTGTACACCTTTAAGTGCAATATGAACAGACACCTTCTAGGCTCACGTGCTCCATCCTAGGCTTCATCTTTGCATTCAATCAAGCGAGATTGAAGCCAAAGAAAAGCCTATTTAGTATTAAAAAAAAATCTGTAAGCTTGTATCTGTTATTATGTTGTATTTGTAATAGTGTTGTATTTTAATAACAGTTGAGCTATTCTAATTACGACCGTCCTCATGAACGTTCAGAATACCGGTGGAGCTGCCGGTGCGTTGCCGGACTTTGAGAAATAAAGCTTCGTTATCTGAAGTTCTCCAAATCGTACAGCTTCGGAAACACCGCTGGCGACAGTTGATTTCACAAGTTGACAAGACAAGTTTAGAATTTGATACTAAATCTAAGCCTGCGCCTAACGGTACCTAAAATTTTGAAGCGCCAATAGCCGACTGGTTTAGGGTCTGCCAAACGTTAGTTCGTAGGTTCGAATAAATCATTCGACTATTGTTGTGAACCATCTCCTAGGACAAGCCTAATATTATTTAGAATGTAAACAAGAATGATAGATGTTTTCGTAAAAAAAATATTAATAATTTATTAGTCATATGTGATAGATAATAATAATAATAAAACAATTTTGACCTATCGCGGAGCTAAAAGAGGAGTTCAAAGCTAACGCTTTTCACTAAGCTTATTATGTGACAAGTAGTGAGCCCATTAAAACAATGGCCGCTATTTCTTTGTACTTTTTTTTGGATGAACTAACACAGTTGGCCAGAGAAGCTGGCCTTTACTGCTTCACCGGATTGAGAGGTGGCATAGCTCCTAGGTCGCTTAGCCTGAACGTCAATTTTTTTGTACTTAAAAAAAGTTTCTTAAGTACTTATTGATCCATCCAACTGGAATTCGAATGTACAACTATCAGAACCGTTTAGCCGCTACACTACCACAGCTAATAAATAATAATAACATTAAAATAATAATAAAGACATTGTACGTTGGTTTTTCAGATACACACATCAGCGGGACAGATGCGAGCGCAAATAATTGAAAATTATTAAACAAATGCATTGTGCGCCCGTCGTGCGTCACGACTGCGAGGCGTTAGGAAATTAAAGTTCCGCTTACACTGTGTAGTAACGTAGCGAGTACGCGTGCCGCGACATTCACACAGCACGCAATGGAAATGCAAATGCGTGACGTCCGTTATGTATCGCCGATTGAATATTCCATTACGTTATTTTTGTATAAATAACAGACTTAATTATCATGGTCAAGGAATAAAAAAGTTTGGCGGGTCAATGAACTCTATTGTTTTAATTCTCGACTGATTTTATTTTTAAAATTACATTTATTTTAATATGGTAATAGCCAGTATGCGTTACATTGTTTTTTTTTAAACTTCTTTACGCACGCTTGACTTTGAAAGCAGGTATCAGTGAAAGAAGTAATTAATGCGTTTACGAAAATTGTGACCGGGTGAGGTGAGATAAGTTAAGAGATAGATATAAGTTAGTGAAGATAGAAAGAATAGGGGCAAGAGCTCTCTCTTGCGCCTATTCTTTCTATCTTTAATAAATCTAATACAAATATAATCTTAAACGAACACAAATTTTCTTTCTCTGTTTCTCCCATAGCCAATTACGTTTCGTATATCTTTTTTTTTATAAGAAAGCTAGCAATATTTTTTTCTCAGAAATATTACTAACAATCTTGTTAACCATTCCAACTAAGCTTAAGCTTGTGCTAGGACATGGTTTACGACAATAGTCGAATGGTGGATTCGAACCCACGACCTTACGATTCGCAGGCCGTACCCTAAACCATTAGGCTATTGACGCTTAGATCTAATGCATATTTTCTTTCTCTCTTGATCAATCGTGTATATTTTAAATTTTGTGTTTATTGAATATACTCGTATTATAAACATAGAAATAGTCTATACGTTCACCAAAGGACTGGAATAGTTTGCCCGCGTCTGTCTTTCCCTCCGATTACAATGTGGGTGTTTTGCGTGTGTGAAGTGTATAGGACATTTACTAAGCTAATGCGCCATATATTCCAGGGATGTATGGGAATGCAGCATAAGCGTGGTATCGTGGTCACTTCAGATCAAACACATGGTTTGTTTGTGTGACATTGTCACCGTAGTCGGTGAAGGGGCACCTAATTGTCTTTCGACTACTGCACCGGTAGCAATGATCTCTGCACGTTTGTCGAAGCAATTTGCCACTTCCAGTATCGGGAAAGCAACAGCGTCGGCCGCTCTACGCCACTTTCACCGGATACATTTCATCTAGTATAATTATTGCTCATTTATTATGGCGGTTCAAGATTTAAGCTCTTAGTTTTAAGTGATTTATGTTACCCTATCAATTGTAACATTTATTCAACTAATGTTGAACTGATTTCCTTTGAAAGATTTTTTCAAATTAGGCAAGAGTCGGATGCGTGTAAATCAGTACGTAAAATTGCAACTACAAATTTATTGGTGCCGATACCGGGGATTAAACTCGAATTGCTGTCCCCGGATATTGAGCTACCACAGCTCGAACAAAAAGCGTATTTAATGGACTACAAGCGAGAAATTATTATAGAAGCGTCAATAGCCTAATAGTTTAGGATACGGCCTGCGAATCGTAAGGTCGTGGGTTCGAATCCACCATTCGACTATTGCCGTGAACCATGTCCTAGCACAAGCTTAAGCTTAGTTGGAGTGGTTAACAAGATTGTTAGTAATATTTCTGAAAAAAAAAGAAATATCGCTAGCTTTCTTTTTTAAAAAAAAAATTAATGGACTACAACCTAAAAATGGCCATGAGAAACCACGCAGCCGTTGCGGAGCTAATAGCAATGCAGCGGGGCGTCTACGACGCGTGAACCAGAGCATTCTCCAACGCCACCTCCAAAAATCAGGCATTATAAAAAAAATAGTAATTGTAGAGGTAGCACTCTTATGAAACCAAAGTAACCAATTAAAGTACATTAGAAAAGAGGACGGACCCAAGTCTGTGGTTGCGCTTTAATAAAAAAAATTCCTTCATTACGACTACGATTTCACTCGTAAATATACTCGTTAATTACAAAATTTCTTTAACTATTTATAACTAAATTAAAAAAAACAATCATCTTTAACTTATTCGTAACCGTAGTCCAAGTAGACATTAAGTTATTGAACATAAATTCGCACAGATTTAGAACTACATACCGTACCGCGGGTAGTTAACACCGGTCGGTATTGCTACTAGATGCAAGTAGATTTTCTAATACCTAGAAATCTTAATTGCCAGTTAAACACATTTAAATGTTAACGGTCTGATCAATCGATTGGTCACGATACAGTACAACTTTGTGAGTACTCCCGCGCTGGTCGATCTTGAATGAGTTTAGAGGACATACTTTACTTTACTACGCTAGATAGAATAGAGATGTAATCGCTAGTCCACACGTTCTTACCGTCGGAATTTATCGAGACTCAAACTTAGTCTAGCTTTTGAATGTCCCTCAGATCTAGGAGTACACGATATAGACGCGATATATCGCTTCAATCCGACATTATCGAATCATCTAATATCGATATATTTCATCTGCTATATGAAATATCGTAAGAAATTAAATAAAAAAGCATTCCATTCTTTCTTTTATTTGTGGTTGACAACTTGAATAATATAAAACCCTTACTTGTGCTGCCATCACGAAGAGTGTAGTGTATTTACTAGACTCCTACTCTTCACGTTGACAGGACTCGTTGTATATTTTTTTCAGCATCAAATCAAATAATCTGAACTGGTATCCGAAGCGAGAACCTCTCAGTTACGCGCCGAGTACTCTATTAGTACAAAACTTTTCTAATATTTAATATTAAGCATAATTATCAACAAATTTCGATACGTAGAAAATATCGATATATTTGTACAATATATCGCGTAGTATCGATACAACGTCACGATACATTATATCGAAAAATATATCGATATATTTTTGGCAGGGATGTCCCTACTCAGATCCAGATATCCATGAAATAACAACCGATCTGGTGCTTTCAGTATGATCCCATTTTAATTTGGGTTAGTTCTGACAAAGACATCCATGAGAAAACCATATAAGTCTTAAATTTGCATTTAAAATGTGCGCGACAAATGGACGAATAAATCAATATCACGTCAACCGATTTCGATGATTATTTTTTATTAGAAACGATGTACTTCAAGGGTAGTCGACGATCAGGGTCTTTCCGATCGACTCGACCCTCTGAGTCTGCGAAGAGATGTCGGTTCTCTTTGCATCCTGTATCGCATTTACCATGGGGAGTGTTCTGAGGAATTGTTCGGAATCATCCCAGCTACCGATTTCCATTACCGCACATCTCGGCAGAATTCCAAATTCCACCGCCACCATCTTGATGGTTGGCGTTCAACGACTGTACGTTTTTCGCGTAACTTTCTCCCACGCACTGCCAACTTGTGGAATCAACTGTCGCCAGCGGTGTTTCCGAACGTTTACGATTTAGGGACCTTCAAGAAAAGAGCCTATTCCTATCTCAAAGGTCGGCAACGCACCTACAGCTCCTCTGGTGCTGTGGATGTTCATGGGCGACGGTGATCACTTAAGATCAGGTGAGCCGTATGCTCGTTTGCCACTTTTCATATAAAAAAAAAAAGTAGTTTGAAGAGAGTTTTTGATTAGGTTCTGATTAATTCTATTTCAAAATATTCCTTCAATAATTCGGAAATAGGGGCATCCGTAATAGCGTATAACGTTTCGATTTGAAGTCTTTACGGGTACCAAGATTTTCCTTTACGTATGAATATAATATTGACAAACATCCGTTATACAAGACTGTGTAGAGGGAGCTATCGGTAAAAGCAAATTAAATTACACGCAACCTCTTCAAACAAATTAGCGGGTCGTTCTCAATTTCGGTACACAAAACAGGCGTTCCGGGGGAGGCCGAAACTCTCGAACTAACTCCATTAAACCTGTCACCACGTCGATATTGAACGCACCGGACGACCCTAAAGTTCGGTAATCGTTTTAACCGTCAAAGCATGTTACGGCGTACGCCGTTCCAAATTTCCTGTCTCCTACCGAAATGGGTTAAGTCTACATAGCTCATATTTAACTTTTCCGCTTCTTGCATGTATGGTGCATCTTTTTTTGGAACAAAGATAAATGTAAATAAAATAAAATCAAGATATTTTTGAAAATAATGATTTTTTTTACAATCAATTTTTTATTATTATCGATATAAAATGTATTCACGTATAATTATTTTTCTATGCCTTGAATAGAAAACAAAAAATAAAAATCTTTTTGTTGAAAAATAAATCACAGTCGGTAAAATAATGCTCATTAAAAAAAAAATGACATTGTTTATTTTTATTATTTTCTATTTTATCACTCTCCTACTCTCTATGATATAATGGCAGTACTAGTTGTATAAACTTTTTTTATGAACGTACCTAGCAACAGCCTATATATGTCCTACTTTTGGGTTCCTTCTCTGTAAAGTGAGAGTAAGCGAATAATGTACCAAATTTTTGTCTTTTATTTTGTTGACGGAAATCTTCAGATACCCTTATTTGGGGTTTTTACACACTAAAACCCTCCACGGTGCGCCTTTCTCGGTGCATGGTGTGGGGCTCCGGGACCTCTAGAGAAACGCACCGGAGCCCGTCTGCACTGTGCTCTCCCTTGCCTGCCCTGCCTTGAGCCCTCGCAGTGCAAGGCGACACAGGCCAGCCGATGTCGCCTTCCCGGTTCCACTTTGGCGGACCGTTATAAGTGAAGTGCCTCGGATCTATCAGTGACACTGCTACTAAGCTAATGTGAATTAGCGTAGTTAATAATAGTATTTCAAATATAACATTATAACGGCGACATATTAAAGCTATCTAAGTTAGCAGGAGTTTCCTAACTCACTCATAAAACCAGAGGCAACTCATTCGGGCAAATTTCAATTAAGCGAATTAATGTACAAATAGGCAGCTAAAAAGGCGCATATACATTACTGATTGCTCTACGACGAGCCGGCTCAGACGCTGTGTTAGCCTTTTAACATAATTAGATTAGACGCAAGCCCGGCCGGGCTTAAACTCGTATATCCCTTGTTACACGGTAACGTTGAATGAACTTTGGAAAAGTGTTTCGTTCTGCGACTCATTCCATAATAGATTTGGTGTTTAATTTATCCCTCTGAGTCTGCGAAGAGATGTTGGTTCTCTTTGCATCCTGTATCGCATCTACCATGGGGAGTGTTCTGAGGAGTTGTTCGGAATCATCCCAGCTACCGATTTCCATTACCGCACATCTCGGCAGAATTCCAATTTCCACCGCCACCATCGTGATGGTTGGCGTTCAACGACTGTACGTTTTTCGCGTATCATACTGTCAACTTGTGGAATCAATTGTCGCCAGCGGTATTTCCGGACCGATACGACTTAGGGACCTTCAAGAAAAGAGCATATTCCTATCTCAAAGGTCGGCAACGCACCTACAGCTCCTCTGGTGCTGTGGATGTTCATGGGCGACGGTGATCACTTAAGATCAGGTGAGCCGTATGCTCGTTTGCCACTTTACATATAAAAAAAAAATTAACACTTGGTCCGTCTCCACCATATCGTTAAAACGAATTTAAATCAAATTTTTACGTTTGCAATGCCTCGCACGATGATAAATAGGCCGCTAAACGTGTTTGGTGAACTGTCAAAATTAAACACCAATTATTGTAGTACTCAGTTTACGTATATTTAAATCGTATTTTGTCAACAAATTCTTAAAGTTAAAGTTACAGCCTTTATATATGTCCCACTGTTGGGCGCAGGCCTTCTCTGTAAAGAGAGTATAAGGGCATAGTCCGCCACGCGGCCCTAATGCGGATTGGCAGACTTCACATGCCGTAGAAAAATTTTCTAAAACATGTAGGTTTCCTCACGATGTTTTTCTTCACCGCCGAGCGCGTGGTAAATCAGCACATAAAATTGCAACAACAAATTTATTGGTACCGGCACCGGGGTCAAACTCGGGTTGCTAGCGCACTATGCAACCTGAGCGAACCGCACGGACACTGAGCTACCACGGCTCTGATTACTCTTAAAAATAAAATTCAATCTTGACATGTATGTATAACGAAACGCAGGGAAACTGTTTTACTGTCACAAATGCGTTTAACTAAATAAGAAATTACCATTTTATTTAACCAAACTTTTATTAAACTACTCTTAAATTTGTTCTTTTCAATAAAGAAATAATCATCGAAATCGATGGGCGTGATATTGAGTTAACAATTCATTTGCAGCGCAACGCATATAATAAAATAAATTTAAGACTTATATGGTTAGCCATTGTCCATTAGACCAATTTAAAAAAATTAAACGGTTTTATTCAGCTCGACCCGTACGGAATTTGTTTATTTATTTGGGTCAAAATTATAAATTGAAATTTAAACACCTTCCCGTTGTCAGATTGATCTAAAATTTGGTACACACATTTAATTTAGATGACAATACAATATAATAAAATCAATAACATTATAAATCTAAGATGGCCGCCGATATAAAATGGCGGATTACATATTTTTCCTTCGGTTTAAAGAAATTTATTTCTCAAAAGAATACACAATATTCACTTTAAAATTTGAGAAAACAATAACTGACATTCACCGCTTAAAATTACTTTCTTAAGACTATTGGACAACTAAAGCTAAGTATTTAATAAATATGTCTTAAGACTATTTTAAAACTTACTATAGAGGTACAGTTTTGACATGCTGAGACAGCTTGTTGTACAGCAGGGCTCCCTCGTATTGTATTTTTTTTACCGTATGATGTTCTAATCATAGGTAACTGTATCTCATCTTTACGTCTAGTGCGGTATTTGTGTGTCTTTTTGTTGAATGTAATTTGTGTATTTATGTTATTTGTCAATATTTTTCTAAATAACATACATGTGGTGTAAACATATTACTTATTTATGTTAAGTATTTTTGTATCAACGTAATTTTTTTAGTAGGTGTGAGGAAGTTATAATTAAATAAAACTTTAATGACTTTATTTTGTGCCCTTTGTAAATTATTTAGATTAGTTTTAGTCGCCTGTCCCCATATTTGAATTAAATATTCTAAATGTGGCTTTACTAATGTGTTGTAGATAGTGTATCGTAGCTTATAAGGCACACATTTCGCAATATTTCGTAGGGCTCCAGTTAATGGAACGGAAAAGTTCCTTAACCCCCTCAATATGGGTATCAAATGAAAGTGCTACACTAGTAAAACACGATGATTTTGTCAAAATTTAAAATTCAAGATGGACGCCGTTCCAATATGGCGAACTAGTTACATATTTCTTTCCTATTAATTTGTTTAATTCTTTTTTTGAATATATTTAGATAGAACTATATGAGAAGCACCAGCTTTCAAGCAAAAAAGAATCTATCAAATCGGTTCACCCACACAAAAGTTATATGGTAACAAACATAAAAAAATACAGCTGAATTGAGAACCTCCTTTTTTGACGTCGGTTGAAAATGTTATGTCTCCTGCTTCGCAACGTATAACTTTTTTTTTTATTCTTTCTAAGCAAGTGCTTGACTACGAACCCACCTGTTGTTGAATGGAAATGCAGTCCTGGATGGTAAAGGGAGAATATGAAATTTAGCGCAGTATTAACAGCTGAATAAGAGTTACATAGGAAATTAATTGTTAAACCACGTGCACCAACGTGGCTTTCATGTCAGATGCCCGCGAAATCGCCAGTTTGCGCGCGTTTCGCCGAAAGCATTCTGTGATGTGAAACAATGGCTCGAGTGTCCTTCCCCGGAGCGGGCGCGGACATTTTTGTTATCTTTTCGTGTTCCCCGAACGGATTTTAAATTGAGAACGACGAATGTTGCGCCGCTAAAATGACGCTTTCGTAAGAGTTTGATGTAAACTAAACTTAGATATTTTTATATGTATGTATTTATTATTACAAGTGGTTCTGTCATAGTCGAAATTCGACTTGAACGAAAATGGAAGCAATGAAATCACGCATAATTCGGCATTCAGCAAATCTGTCAGTAATCATTTATCATTAATTATTTAAAAGTTGCCTAGCAACCGTGTGTCAAGTGCATGTTGTGGATGTTCATGGACGATGGTGATCACTGAAAATCAGGTGAGCGGCTCGTTTGCTTCTTTTCAAACGACATCAAAAGGAGGTGGTTCTCGATTCGTCTCTAATTTTATTTTATGCTTGTCACCGCATAACTTTCGACTGGGTGCAACGATTTCAATGATTCCTTTTTTATTCAAAAGCTGATGCTTCCCGTGTGGTTCGATTTAAATTTGTTTCAATTCTGACAGTGGTATCCATGAGAAAACCACTTAAACGTTAAATATGCATCAAGTATGGCGCTACAAATGGACGAATAACTCATTATCTCTTTTTTTATAATTTCTAAGCAAGTG
Organism: Meandrusa payeni; assembly: GCA_029286785.1. Lineage (NCBI taxonomy): Eukaryota > Metazoa > Arthropoda > Insecta > Lepidoptera > Papilionidae > Meandrusa > Meandrusa payeni. The sequence continues at coordinate 7,924,091 of JAGSMX010000023.1, forward strand.
CTTGACTACGATCCCACCTGATGTTAAGCAGAAATGCAGTCCTGGATGGTAAGGCGCACTAGCTTAGTAAATGCCTATTCACTCTACTCTTGAAAATACCCACATTGTAATCGAAGGGAAAGACAGACGCGGGCAAACTATTCCAGTCCTTTGCTGTACGAAGAATGAAAGACACAGCAAAATATAACCCTAAGGGATTTCGATGATTCATTTATTACTGGAAAAAATGTACTCTATGAGTAGTTTGATGAGAGTTTGTTTAGGCTCTGATTTAGTTTGATTTCATAATATTCCTACGATAATTCGGAAATACAAAAAGGGCGTCCGCACGTAATAGTGTTAAACGTTTGATTCGATTTGAAGTCAATTTTTTTTTACTTGTAAATATATTTGTATAATTGCTCAAATAATGAAAGTCTGAAGGAAAGTTCGGGTTTGAGAGATGTTCACAACAAAGGGATGAAATCCAGCGTTTTAACGTTCAGTGGAACAGGGATGAGGGAATTAGGTCGTGTAATATCTGAGCATACTCTCCGAAATTCATCCGAAAGGCTGGCTACCTTGCGGCACTCCTTCAGACTGGTTACAACCGCGTCACCAATTAACCTCTTATCACGCTTTTTCACCCATGGATAAAATACTCGTACTAGGTTAACCGATTTAAGGAAATAAACAACGACATCTATATGAAAATACGAACAATCCGACGCAAAATGATTTAATATTCATGAAGCTAGCCACCACGTAATCTTCGAAGGAATGCGTTGAAGGACTGTTGCGTAAGCGGTACTGACATTGCCAAGTCGGCCGTATCTAAACATGGTATGGGCTTTTTTTTTCTTAAGACAGATCAGAAATAAAGGTAGTAGGTAATTATTCCCATTCCATACTTATGTATTTATTCGTTCACAAAGGTTCACAATTTTCGACCATTACCTTCCTCTAAAACAGTAAAACTTAAAACTCCTATCAATTCCTCAAACTTTTATAGGAAGTCATTCACATTGCAGGACTATTACTAGACTGTGGAATGCCCTTCCTAATTCCATTTGACTTGCTAAGTCCCACTGTTAACGCAGCCTTATCAATCAATATCGTCGGATATATGATATATGTATTAAATATTTTATGTATTAGTATATTTATTGATAACCTATTTATGAAGGTATATTTAGCGTAGATTATTTAGTATGAGTTTAGTTACGTATTTGTATTGTTTTGACAACGAATTGTAAAATGTTTTTTATATGAAAAGTGTCAAACGAGCATACGGCTCACCTGATCTTAAGTGATCACCGTCGCCCATGAACATCCACAGCACCAGAGGAGCTGTAGGTGCGTTACCGACCTTTGAGATAGGAATAGGCTCGTTTCTTGAAGGTCCCTAAATCGTAAACGTTCGGAAACACCGCTGGCGACAGTTGATTCCACAAGTTGGCAGTGCGTGGGAGAAAGTTACGCAAAAAACGTACAGTCGTTGAACGCCAACCATCAAGAGCGGTGGAATTCCTAGAATTCTGCCGAGATGTGCGGTAATGGAAATCGGTAGCTGGGATGATTCCGAACAATTCCTCAGAACACTCCCCATGGTAAATGCGATACAGGATGCAAAGAGAACCGACATCTCTTCGCAGACTCAAAGGGTCGAGTCGATCGGAAAGACCCTGATCGTCGACTATTCGAGCAGCTCTACGTTGTACACGGTCAAACGGAAGAAGTTGGTATTGGGGAGCCCCGGCCCAGAGATGCGAACAGTATTCCATATGAGGCCGTACTTGCGCCTTGTAAAATGCACTTTAATTCTGTAATTAGCTTCTTATTTCATTTTGGTTTTGTACAACAACTATATTTACAAGTAAAAAGAAAAACCAACTCTATATCGAATCACACTTTAAGTTAAGTACGCTATTAAAAGCGGATGCCCCCTTTTTATTTCTGTATTATTTTAAGAATTACTTAATAGAATCAATCGGAACCTTATCAAACTAACTTTGAAGTACATGCTTTCCAATAAAAAATGAATCATCGAAATCGGTTGCCGCGATATTGAGTTATTCGTCCATTTGTCGCGCACATACTTGATGCAGATTTAGGACGTGTATAAATCATACATCTTATGGATGCCATCGTCAGACGTTGTTTTACCCCCCACCGGGGGTACCCTTGTGTCGAGTTACTAGCGATAGAGGTTCAGGCTAAGCGACCTAAGAGCTACGCCACCTCTCAATCCGGTGAAGCAGTCAAGGCCAGCTTCTCTGGCCAATCTGTGTAGTTCGTCATAAAAAAAAATCGTCAGACCAAATTGCAGATTTCAAATAAGAAAATAAGCGTCAAAGTCGGTTCATCCATCGAAAGTTATAACGTAACAAACATTAAAAATACAGACAAATTGGGGACCTACTTCTTTTTTCGGTATACTTTTTTTAATTTGCTTCACAAATGCCACAAATGGACAAATAACTCAACATCACGCCAACCAATTTCGATGATCAGACATTAGGATGATAAGAGTTTGGTTAGATTCTGATTAATTCTATTTCGTAATATTCCTACGATACTACGGAAATACAAAGAGGGCGTCCGCTCGTAATAATGTTTAACATTTGATTAGATATGAAGTCGATTTTTATTTTTGATCGTGAATATATACTTTAGGTAGGTTTAAAAAAAAGCGCTTTAATCTTTCCCTCGTTTTGTTTCATTTTGTAAAATTACATTTAATTCAATATCAATTTTTAATATAAAATCAGTTTTATTAAAATCGTAATGGAAGCAGCATTTTAGCGGTCCAGTTTCGTATTGTATGCCATAATCGCCAGTGATAAGAGCGCATTGTTGTAAAATAGGTTTCGATTTTCGAAGTTTCGTCGTACATAGCCGATGGATTTTCGTAACTTATTACTTACGATTGTAAGCGATAATGGAATAAATTTCACATTAAAAATCACATCACCGGAACGTCAGAATGATTACTTATTAAAGTGAAAACTTCTTTAGTTGCCTTTTTATGACGAACTACACAGATTGGCCAGAGAGGCTGGCCTTGACTGCTTCACCGGATTGAGAGGTGGCACAGCTCTTAGGTCGCTTAGCCTGAACCTCTATCGCTAGTAACTCGACACAAGGGACCCGCCGGTGAGGGGTAACCTCGGCTTGGATGGTTACTATGTTACGCGTAAGCATTCTGAACCACGACTCGGTCGGTTGCTATTTCACGGATAATCTAAGGGACATTCAAAAGCTAAACTAACGTGTCTCGGCCTCCGGGCGACGCGACGGAATTTATTATAGTAAGGCTTATAAGTGGCGGCACTTACAAGAAGTTTGTTAGAATGTTTGGTGGCAGTCTCGAAAAACCGTCGAGATGCCCGCTTAAAGAATTTGGCTATTGTCGGTAACCCTGTATCAACGTGGAGCTCGCGATTACGTACGAACCACGGCGCACCCGTGGCTCGACGCAGAAAACGATTCTGAATTACTTGTAACGTCTACTCTTTAGTTGCCTTGAGCCCTTTTTGTTAGGGGAAATTTCATTTCACGGGTTCACGTCCGACATGTTAATGTTGTATTTATTGTCATGATCTTGTATATGTTTGAATAATAAATCTATAAAATATATATAAAGGAGAAAGTGTGTGGGTATGTTCCATATAGGCTCCGAGACGGCTGGACCGATTTCTATGAAACTTTTAGCGAATCTTCAGATTAACCTGGCGAGTAATCCTGAAAAGTTTGGTGATGATCGGCGCGCTTCTCTTTTTGAACTGTCAAATACAGCTTTTATTTACTATGATAATATTCTATTGTTTTATAACCCAAATTTGTATTGACTCATGCGTTGTGTATATTTATGTCATTATGAACCATATTGAAGTACAATGGAGTATATTGAAGTCAAATAAAGTGTACTGAAGTAGTTTAAAGATAATTATTAAGGATTTTGCAGTATTCAGGGTAAGTTGTAGTGCCGCGAATGTATCCATTTACTGATGCTGCTGAAATGTACATGGGTGTACGTAATGATCTTCACCCGCTCGAGAAGAGAATAGAATGAATACGGAGAGAAATGCATAATTTAATATATTGTGAGAGTTGAATTAAATATTTAATGATGTAAGTTTATTGTTTAAATAAAATAAAGCAAAATCTAGCCCGGTGAAACGGGCTGGGTACGCTAGTAAATAAAATAAACATGCATATAATTGTTGCTCGTTCGATCACTTTAATTAAAACATTTTGAAATTACAATTTTCACGTCTATTAGCAGTCCCTATTGTTTTAGGTTTAGGTTTTAGAAACTTTATTCTCACTATAGACATTAAAGGTCACTTACATGAGAACAATAAAATAACTATTATTATAAAACAATAAGTTCGCTGTCATATGGAACAACTCCTAACGCATTCATTTGCTTTGGGACGATTAGCTGTCGTTAAGAAATTTAAAAAGTTGCATTTTGAATGCGCTAAGTGTGTCTACCCTCTTGACGTGTGCTGGTATTTTGTTATACAGCTGTGCTCCTTCAAAACAAATTGATCTTTCACCGTAATTCGTTCTAACTTTTGGTATTACAAGGAAACTAGCGCGTCGGTTGCTGCGTTTTTTAGTATTTTTAGTAAGAGAGATGTTAGTATTAATTGTTTTATCTATAATTTTCCTAATGAGAATACATGTACTATATTTATATAATTGTTTTATACTTTCAAAACAATTGCTTGACCATGATACCACCTGTTAGTGGAAATACAGTCCAGTAAGACGCACTAGACAAATGCCTATTCACTCTAGTCTAGACTTTACATACTAATCGGAGGGAAAGACAGTTGGGGATAAACTATTCCAGTCCTTTGCTGTACGAATAATGAAAGACGAAGCAAAGCGCTTCATTCGGGTAAATATATGTATATATATATATATATATATATACATATATTTACATATATATATATATATATATATATATATATATATATATATATATATATATATATATATATATATATATATATATATATATGTTTATATGTTTTATTTATTATTTATACATATTACGAGCTGTACAAGATCATGACAGAATATAAATTTACAACATTAGCATGTCGGTGATGCGAACCCGTCCGACTTCCCTCACTAAGAAGTGGCCAACGCGGCTAAAATTAGTAGGTTCAAATTCCCTATTCTAGGAGATTTTGAACTCATAGACCCTCTCGACCTCCGTCTCAATGGAGACCGAGAGGTCGAGAGGGCGTAGAAGATAGATTCGTCGCGGCTGACGCTTGAGGGATTAGCCCCGACATAAAATAGTTATTCCTGAAAAATCCGTTCCAAAACGGTACCCAAGACCAGGGGAGCAGTTGCCCCCTTCGCTGATAACCCGGGTAACACCCCGAGGCCCGTACCTGCGAGGTTCCCGTGAACCTTGTAGATGACTCGACTGACTGACTGCGGCTAAAATAAGTTTTCACTTCAAAAAACTTGGCACAAGTTTATTTTTAAAATCATGATAAGATAATACAACTAATAACATGAATTATGAACTCCCTATATACGTTTAAACTAAAACACGTACAAATAAAACACATTTTCGAGCGATGTCATTGCTCACAGCTATCTATGGAGGGGGAATGTGGTGCTGTGACGAAAAGTTCCTTTGCCTCATCCATAAAGCTTAAATTCATCAACTCGTACGCACGATAATCGACTTTATTGTATTTATCTATGGCTCTAATTCTAACAGTAGCGATCGTAGTTGAGTCAGTTTAATTTTAAAACGAAAAATTATCGAAATATATTTGACATGAACATCCCTAATGACAACGCGACAGAATGTTCTAGATTATTGCCATTTGGAAATAAATGGCAGTCATAGAGAAGAAATAAGCCGATAAAAGTGAATACTTCAAGCTGAAATTTTAATATTAAAACGAAAAATTTAATTGTTTAAATTAAAATTATTATTAATCTTAATTATTTTCTTCTGGTACACATGTATTGACACTCCGAGCAACAATTATATATATGTTTATATGTTTTATTTATTATTTATACATATTACGAGCTGTACAAGATCATGACAGAATATAAATTTACAACATTAGCATGTCGGTGATGCGAACCCGTCCGACTTCCCTCACTAAGAAGTGGCCAACGCGGCTAAAATTAGTAGGTTCAAATTCCCTATTCTAGGAGATTTTGAACTCATAGACCCTCTCGACCTCCGTCTCAATGGAGACCGAGAGGTCGAGAGGGCGTAGAAGATAGATTCGTCGCGGCTGACGCTTGAGGGATTAGCCCCGACATAAAATAGTTATTCCTGAAAAATCCGTTCCAAAACGGTACCCAAGACCAGGGGAGCAGTTGCCCCTGCGCTGATAACCGGGTAATGGGGTAACACCCCGAGGCCCGTACCTGCGAGTTCCCGTGAACCTTGTAGATGACTCGACTGACTGACTGCGGCTAAAATAAGTTTTCACTTCAAAAAACTTGGCACAAGTTTATTTTTAAAATCATGATAAGATAATACAACTAATAACATGAATTATGAACTCCCTATATACGTTTAAACTAAAACACGTACAAATAAAACACATTTTCGAGCGATGTCATTGCTCACAGCTATCTATGGAGGGGGAATGTGGTGCTGTGACGAAAAGTTCCTTTGCCTCATCCATAAAGCTTAAATTCATCAACTCGTACGCACGATAATCGACTTTATTGTATTTATCTATGGCTCTAATTCTAACAGTAGCGATCGTAGTTGAGTCAGTTTAATTTTAAAACGAAAAATTATCGATATATATTTGGCATGAACATCCCTAATGACAACGCGACAGAATGTTCTAATATTTAATATTAAGCGCTAATTAATTATAAACAAATTTCGATTTATGAAAAACATCGATATATTTGTACAATATATCGCGTAGTATCGATACAACCTTACGATATATTAAAAGAAAAAAATTATCGATATATTTTTGGCATGAACATCCCTAATGACAACGCGACAGAATGTTCTAGAATATTGCCATTTGAAAAAAAATGGCAGTCATAGAGAAGAAATGAGCCGATAAAAGTGAATATTTCAAGCTGAAATTTTAATTTTAAAACGAAAAATTTCATTGTTTAAATTAAAATAATTATTAATCTTAATTATTTTCTTCTGGCACACATGTATTGACACTCCGAGCAACAATTATATATATGTTTATATGTTTTATTTATTATTTATACATATAACGAGCTGTACAAGATCATGACAGAATATAAATTTACAACATTAGCATGTCGGTGATGCGAACCCGTCCGACTTCCCTCACTAAGAAGTGGCCAACGCGGCTAAAATTAGTAGGTTCAAATTCCCCTATTCTAGGGAGATTTTTAACTCATAGGCCCCCCTCTCGACCTCCGTCTCAGTCGAGACCGAGAGGTCGAGAGGGCGTAGAAGATAGATTCGTCGCGGCTGACGCTTGAGGGATTAGCCCCGACGTAAAAATAGTTATTCCTAAAAAATCCGTTCCAAAACGGTACCCAAGACCAGGGGAGCAGTTGCCCCCTTCGCTGATAACCCGGGTAACACCCCGAGGCCCGTACCTGCGAGGTTCCCGTGAACCTTGTAGATGACTCGACTGACTGACTGCGGCTAAAATAAGTTTTCACTTCAAAAAACTTGGCACAAGTTTATTTTTAAAATCATGATAAGAAGCTAATCCAACTAATATAATAAATTATAATATCCTTATATACGTTTAAACTAAAACACGTACAAATAAAACACAGTTTCGAGCGATGTCATTGCTCACAGCTATCTATGGAGGGGGAATGTGGTGCTGTGACGAAAAGTTCCTTTGCCTCATCCATAAAGCTTAAATTCATCAACTCGTACGCACGATAATCGACTTTATTGTATTTATCTATGGCTCTAATTCTAACAGTAGCGATCGTAGTTGAGTCAGTTTAATTTTAAATTCAAAATGACTAGTCGGGCCTAATGACAAGGTTAAGTGCATGAAACGCAAAGAAACTGGTTCTAAACATTCGCCCGGCCGTTAACGCATAGACAAAAAATAGCGGCGGCCATCTTGGCGTTCGGATGATGACTTTTCTTGCTTTTAAATTGCTCGCAGAAATAAATGTGTTGACCATTTCTCACTTAATAAATCATACTTTTTTTTCAAATTTATACCTTTTTATAACTATTCATCTATTTATTCAATCATTAATTGCACAATATATTTTTTTTATTTTATTTATTTTTTGACTTAATAATATATTTTTTCATCTATTATTTTATTGTATAAAATTATTTTAATCTCATAACTGTTTTATTCATGTATCATATTTATTATACTCTTACTGTCTGTATAATATTCCATATAAAAGTAGTATTGCGCGCGCATGTCTTTAGGTAGTCCCGGGCACCGCTGAAAATCAGCGTTGTCGGATCCTAGCGACAGGATATGCTGAGACAGTGTCCGATATTGGCGTCATATGTTTTGTATTATTCCGTGTAACTTTAACTGTGTTTTGTCTATTTTTCATTCTTTTTTAATGTGTGTTATATTCTGTCTGTGATGTGTTTTGTATTGTGATGCCAATAAATAAATGTCTATGTCTATAAAAGTGTAAACAAAGGCGGTCTAAATGGTAAATGGCATTTTCTGCCAGTGTATCTTGGTGTTGTGTAGCGACAAAGTTAAGAGCGCAAACGTAAGAGAAAAATATCTATACATATGTAAAAAATAATAATATTTATTTTCTTGTATGAAACCTCCATAGTGGAGTCTATAGAGGTTTATTGTGATTACCATTAAAAAAGACTTGTTAGTGTTGTCAGATAGAAAAATAGAAGATGTCATAATTTAATTTATAGTTTAGCAAAAGCAGGAACTTTTAATGTTGTATCTTGAATTACAAAGTTATTTTTTATTCTTATTCCCTATACGACATATATACATATATACATATGTCGATCCTTAAAGAAACTGCAAATAAAAAACACCCAATGGCTGTCCTCTTCTGTACCGTGTAATGAGATTTTTCGGTCGAATTTAACGAAGAGATGCAAACAATCTGGAAAGATTGGTAGTGACGGAAAAGGTCGACGGTAAAAGACCAAGAGGCACAAGTCCGAAAAGATGGTCGGACCAGATCTCCGAAGAAGAGTCATCCACCAGCGACGCCCTCCACAGGGCCATGGACCGAAATGCCTGGGGACAAGTGATTAATCGACGAGAAAGGAGTCACGATCCTCAGCAATGGGGCAGCGATTGAAAAGAAAGAATATAAACCTCGTATAAAACATTTAATACTTTAAACATTAGAACCGTTTTGCAAAACGGGCGTATAGTACGACATGCATGACAACTCGCACGAAGTATGTAGCACCAACATTTCATGTTAGTCACTGACTAAAGCTCCGCAAACTTCCGTGACAAGTTCTAATAGCGGTCGCTGTATAAAAAACGCCCAACAGAAACCCGCACGGTCCCCGAATCGCAGCGCCGATAAGGTGCATGGGCTAGCGTGAAACACAATCCCTTTACAACCAACTGGCCGAACGTGTTTTGATGGGAGATTTGTTGAAAACTTTCATGACAACTTTTATAATCAGCTCGTGGAAATTGTTTTGGCTAATTGCTTTTTTGCACACGCGAAGCTTTTTCTGTACCGTTACCTGATTCCGTGGATATGTAAAAGTTAGACAGCCTATACATATATATATGTCCCACGGTTGGGCATAGTGCAGTCTGTGGGCGAAGTATACTCAAAAGTACAGCGCTCTCCGTGTACAATATAACAACGCGTTCAGGGTTCTGTTGGGGTTTCCCCGTTTCTGTAGTGCATCGGGGATCTTCGCGGATGCACAGATGGCATGCTTTTTTGCGACAATGCGCAAGAGGAGTGCATCTCTGGTGCGCAGGGTGCGGACCAGCTCCAACAGCATTCTTAGTATGATTGCTCAAAGGCTTGACTGTGTTTATGTAAACAGATGCTGCGCCGTCTCACATGGGGTAAGGTATTCATAAGCATAGTCAAGCCTTTAGTATAATATTATATTTTTTATTTTATATTATAATCAAATAATTATAATAATAATTTTATATTGTAATCTTATAATTTAGTCTAAGGTTGTTATTTAATAGTTATTTAAAATAATGATGAGTCTTAGTTACTTATTTGAATAAATGAATAATAATAATAATAGGCCTTCGCTGTATAATCCGCCACGCGACCCCAGTACGGATTGGTGTACTTCACATGTCTTAGTAAGTTTTCTTACACATGCAGGTTTCCTCACTATGTTTTCCTTCTGCTTGGCGAGTGGTAAATCACCACTTAAAATTGGAACAAACAAATTCATTTAGTAGTAATTAGTGCCAGCGACAAGAATCGACCTCGGGTCGCTAGCTACACAACTTGGGGCGACTGTCCAGACTAAAACTTTATCAGCCTTATAGTCCTTTTTTTTTCCGCGAGGAGGTAAAATCCCTTATATATGACCCTGGGCAGCCCGTACTGCCAAGGAGTGTCCGAGTCTCACGGACTAAAAACCCTCCTCCTCCATCACATCAATGTTCCCACCTTGCGGCCTACCATTAATGTTTTTTTTGTCCTAATTACTCTTTTAGTCTGTGTCTTGTCTCTCACTCTGTTCTTTGTTCTGCCTATAGATTTGCCAGCCCTATAGTCCTGGGTTTATAGAATAAGGCAAAGGTATCCCCTGCCCGTCGTAAAAGACAAAGGCGTGGGGACCTTTGTCGTCCGCTACAATCCAGGAAGGCGACACTGATGGTCCCGTTTCGTTTGCATTTTAAACCAAGAGCGCCCGATAGGGCCGAACCAAGACTCGGTCGGTAGCTTTTAAAAAGAAGACCAAAATCCGGTATGTTAGTTCGCGCATAGTTTAAGTTAAAATGTAGAAGTTCAAGGAAAGAGGCTTCACCATATCTCAACCTGTTTATGATGATAGTCCGTCCGTAACAATTACTAGACAACAACAAAAATAAAAAACTATTTTCAGGAACCTTTCTGCGAGGCAAAAGTACATGGCAAGCCACAACCAAAATATAACTGCAAGGCTAAAAAATGCAATTTCACAAATTGAATCTAATTAGATCGGGCAATGCCGAAAGTAACATTTCGCGTGACCGCCGCCCCCGTTACATCGACCGCGACAAAACAACCAAGGGGGGGTTAAATATTTAAACGCTCGGAATTCGGGCGGTACGACAAATCGATCAACGAAACCGTGTCAAGACATAACCCGTTGTTTTGTAAATTTTAAAGAGAGTTGAGTAAGTAAAACAGCGTCAATAGCTGGATCGGGTTGATACCATACGAATAATGTACATTTTTTTATATGAAAAGTGGCAAACGAGCATACGGCTCACCTGATCTTAAGTGATCACCGTCGCCCATGAACATCCATAGCACCAGAGGAGCTGTAGGTGCGTTGCCGACCTTTGGGATAGGAATAGACTCGTTTCTTGAAGGTCCCTAAATCGGAAACACCGCTGGCGACAGTTGATTCCACAAGTTGACAGTGTGTGGGAGAAAGTTACGCGAAAAACGTACAGTCGTTGAACGCCAACCATCAAGATGGTGGCGGTGGAATTTGGAATTCTGCCGAGATGTGCGGTAATGGAAATCGGTAGCTGGGATGATTCCGAACAATTCCTCAGAACACTCCCCATGGTAAATGCGATACAGGATGCAAAGAGAACCGACATCTCTTCGCAGACTCAGAGGGTCGAGTCGATCGGAAAGAATATCTTATAGGTAGTCATTCACAATGAAACTTGTATGAGGTCGGGCATTGTCATGCTTTAAAATTGCATCCTCAGCTAAATTTACCATAAAAGGTTCAACGTGTCCATAAAGGATTTCTTCCACATATCTTACTCTAGTTAAAGAGCCGTTTTCTATCAACTGTTCTATGCGACTGTCAGATCAAATTCCGGCCTCCACAAGTGCTCGCCACCGTAAGCTCTGCGAATTGTTAGATCATACGTTGTCCCTTTTTTAGGCCATTTCGAGATTAAGGACGTATTATTTCGGACACTTTTAGAAAGAGGTCAATGGTCGACTCGGCTGGGCAGCGTTCGGGTAAATTCGAAAAGCATTCTTGTCCAAAATAGTACTTGAAGTCTAAAGTCTTCGACCAGTGTGTTACCAGTGATGACATACGGCACAGAAACGTGGTGACTCACTATGGGCCTCATAAACAATGGTTATGCTCGGTGTGTCTCTACGAGATCATTTCAGGATTTCATTTCACAAGCATAAACTTAGTTGGAATGGTTAACAAGAACGTTAGTAATATTTCCGAAAAAAAAAAATGCTAGCTTTGTATAGCCGCCGTGTATACGACTATAGCACTTCCATTGTATATTTTTCTTACGGTTTTATTCCCTTATTTTTTCATTTCGGTCTCGCAGCAAAAGCCTTATCTCTTCCAAGCTACTTCTATGGAACTTCTTCGAAATATAAAGTTCGTTCCAAAAATGTTACCTGTATTCTTTTATTTAAAAAAAAATGTATATGTGAGCTACCTTGCTCAACATCATACACAACATAATTTATATTTTATCATATTATTAACTTACTGACTTTGCTTCAGAGATTCACTTTTAAAGGGCTTTTCCTTCAGCATAACTCACTCGTACTAAACTGTACACCGATTGTCAACAGAGAGAGTCCTCTCCTTTTTATCCTAAATTTCTAGTATATGCATCTCTTTCAAAGACGGAAGCGGAAACGGCCTTGGTTGCCGACAACCGATAAAAGTTGTTGACTAAACTAAAATACTTTTATATTAGTCAGTCCATCATCTTTATAGATTATAATATTTAAAACTAAATCGGCATTCAGTAGGACCAACTGTCGCTAGCAATAATATTTTAAACTAATTTGGTATTCAGTAGGACCAACTGTCGCTAACATATAATAGTATTAAGAAAAAAATAAAGCGATTTCAGGATACAAACCAATATTTGTCAATGTCCAAGGCAAACGTGCTAATGAACTAACCGTATGACCGTCAGGACCGTGGGAACTTCATATTTAAAAAAAAGTAGCTTTTTAAAATTAAGTTAGTTAATTCCAATTCCGTAAATAAAAGAACGGTAGCGCAGATTCAAAGCTGAACGGAACAACGGAAACCATTTTGAAGTTTCTGTTGCCTTCGATAATAAAATGCGTAACGACTTTCTAAAAGTGTGAAAATTATTTTGTTTCAATTATTAACAATAATAACAACAAACTATTATTCTGATAATATTGCGTATCTTAATACCCGGATGTCCGAGCTTTACTCGGTGTTTTTTAAATTGTATTAATGTGAACATCCCGCAAACCCGAACGAAGCGCTTTGCTTCGTCTTTCATTTATTCGTACAGCAAAGGACTGGAATAGTTTGCCCGCGTGTGTCTTTCCTTCCGATTACAATGTGGATATTTTCAAGAGTAGAGTGAATAGGCATTTACTAAGCTAATGCGCCTTACCATCCAGGACTGTATTCCCACTTAACATCAGGTGGGATAGAAGTCAAGAACTTGCTTAGAAAGTATATAAAAATATATTTACACGAATTATATAATGATGAAATATGAATAATAATTTTCGATCTTAACGACAAGTCATATTTTTTATCAATAATATAAGTAAACAGTTCTCTTAGTCTGGCCTTTAACTTAACACTCATTGGTTCAGTGTTGCTTAGCAACGCTACCTTAGCTTAGTAGCTTTAGTGTATATACGGATAAAACGACATTTTCTAAAGACGAAACTTAGCTGAATCGATTTATCGCCCTCAAAGCCCGATGGATATTAGATTTTATGAAAATCAATTAAGCTGTTTTCAAGTAATTCTTGTATATAATCTGAGATTTTATAGATTTTTATATACAAGAATTGCTATTTTAAAGGTATTAGATGTTTGTATTTAAATTTATTTTGGACAATCCTTGCTATAATATCAGATTTCATGAATCACAAATCTCTCTCTCTAGTGTCGGTCCCTCATGTCTGAGGATCGTGGTCACCATCAGGGTTGCACCTGGAGCGGATGATTTGCCTCCACCGGCTTCTGTCCAGCGCGTTTCATCTAGCAGTGTAAAATTTGGAGGACGACTAGTCTTTTACCTGATCGGACCACTTTGTTGGTGAACGGCCGCGAGATCTTTTTCCTGCGGTGTTCCCAACTACGATCAGTTTATACTAGACTTTCGTCGCCTCTGCGCATTGTGTGTCCGAAATACACCAGGATTCGTTGTCGGAATCACAAATGCTCGTAAAAAAATCCTACTAAAAATAATTCTCGTATTCTAGGTTTGTTAAAAACAATTTTTAGGTTATTATCGCGTCTAACGAGTAACCTTATTTTCGGACTTTACTGGAGCGGTGGACGCTTTTCTGGATTGCATCCTTTCTTTGTGGTTTCAACCCTCACACCGGAACGAAGAATTTAGTTTTCTTTTCCTTTATACTAGCTATGAACTTAAAAGTTAAAGTTACAGCCTATACCTAGACATGTACCACTGCTGGCCTTCTCTGTAAGGAGAGTATAAGAACATACTCCGCCACTCACACCTAGTGCGATTTGACAGACTTCAGATGACCTAAAAAATTTTCACATGTAAGTTTCTTCATAAATTTGCACTTCATTGGTAACGTATTATGTAACGATTACCACACGTACACTGAGATACCAAGATTCTCCATCTTGCTACGTTCGTCTTTAGAAGTGCGTCAAGATGACGCTTGCAGAGAACAACGTAGGGAAGGCAACGTAAGTAATCATTCTTGTTTACTAAAAATATTGCGTCACATGGTTTTTCCCTAAAACACGTTTTATTTGTTACTAGTTGCGTCCCGCGTGAGTTATATCGGCATTACAAGGAAGCCGCCATAAACATCGAATTCCAGAGATTGTCCAGCATCTCCAGTGTAATAAATTAAGAAATCTAATAGCACACCACATCGTAAATTGTTGTAAAATATAAACTAATCCTAGTTATTTCGGGATAGCAAAGAAGCCGCTATACACATCGTGTTTCATAAATAAAGTTATCAGTAACGTGACCCTTCAAGTTGGGTCATATAAGTACCCTCAGTCCTGTAGTTCTGGGCTCTTAAGAATAAGACCACAAGGGCGTCGTCCACCAAAGTGGTCCCGGGAAGAAGACGACATCGGCTGGCACGTGTCGCCTTGCGCTGCGAGGGCACAGAGCAGGAGGGAGTAACCTCCCCCCCGGAAAGTGCTCTCCTTGAGCACAGTGCAGAGGGGCTCCGGTGCGTTCCACGTTGAGATCCCGAAGCCCCTCGTCATGCACCGAGGAAAGGGCCACCGGGGAGGTTTTAGTGGGTAAGAACTCCACATAACCGCTGCCTTCCCCCCAGAAGGCGGGGTATTTTTCTGAAGATTTCCTCCCCGTCAACAAAGAAAAATATAAGTCCCCTTCGTCCAGCATTTCTAGTACAATAAATTAACATATTTAATAACACCCCCAACATAAGCAATTATAAGACACCATAGTATTAGGATAATATATAACCTAATGCTTTAATAAAATAAAGTCAGTCTACAATTGCTCTGCAAGTAAAGAACATCTCTTGTTTCTTTTCAAAAGCCTGCCACTTGTCACTCGCGACCCAACTCGTGTTAGCCATAATTAAAAACCATTTATTTAATTTTCATCATATTAATTTTCAACATCTGCCCATCTGCTAAATGTAGAACTGCCACTGCTCGGTAACAGCAGCGCTTCAGAGCCATTCGCTTATATAATATATAAAAGGATAAACAAAATCCTAAAAATCCACCTTCTACGAGCCATAATTACAAACTAGAACTCTGCAAGAAGTGGTTACTTGGGATAAATTATAACCAAACCGAAACTCTTCTAATTTAATATAAGTAAATAATTAAATTATATATAATAAAATAAATAAAATAAAATAAAATAGCCTTTATTGCCTTCAAGTTTCTTTACAATAATAAAGTAAAAAACGGTTTGCCCATTTACTAAACTAGATTAATTTCATATACCTAGATATATATATATATATATATATATATATATATATATATATATATATATATATCTACAAGCGGTATCTACGGTACATTCATTTGCATGTAGTACAAAAAGAGAAATTATATTACAAGTAGACACTGCAATTTTATTTATTGGTATATAATGTGTTAAAACTATTAACAGGTATATTTGTGATTATGAACAAAAACCGCCTTTATATCAATTTTTTTTTTTATGACGAACTACACAGATCGGCCAGAGAAGCTGGCCTTGACTGCTTCACCGGGTTGAGAGGTGGCATAGCTCTTAGGTCGCTTAGCCTGAACCTCTATTGCTAGTAACTCGACACAAGGGTCCCCCCGGTGGGGGGTAACCTCGGCTTGGACGGTTACTATGTTACGCGTAAGCATGCACGACTCGGTCGGTTGCTATTTCACGGATAACCTAAGAGACATTCAAAAGCTAATTTAACTTTGAGTGCCACTTCGGGAAGCGTTGGCGCTGGGAGAAGAAGTGGCCGAAGAAACTCCAGCAACGCTCCTAACATCAAAGGGGTGGGGCCTGCCCATTAAATAGCGGTAACGCGCAAGGATTATTCGCAACCTCCGACGGTCGCGAATGGACGCTTTGTGGTTATATCAAATGTATACTTAAAATGTACGTATATAATAAGCGTCTTACCTTCAATAGCGGATTAGACGCTAATTACCCACATACTTCTTCTTTAGTAATAAAATTTAGTAATATTATTAACTTATTTGTTTTTCTTTCCATGTATTATTCCATGTGTTCATTAAATTGAAGGGTCAATAGCCTAATGTTTAGGGTACAGTCTGCGAATCGTAAGGTTACAATCCACCATTCGAGTGAAGTGAACCATCTCCTAGCACAAGCTTGAGCTTAAATGGACAAGAAAATTAGTAATATTTCTGAAAAAAGCTAGCTTTCTTTTCAAAAAAAAATTGAGGGTATTTAATAATATTGTCGTTTTACCAATGTTATCGTAGTTACCCCAAATATTAGTAATTGTTTTCACATGTAAATGAATTTATTCTTTTTTTTTTGTTAACGGGGAGGAAATCTTCAAAAAGATACCCCGCCTTCTGGGGGGAAGGCGGCGGTTATGTGGGGTTTTTACCCACTAAAACCTCCCCGGTGGCCCTTTCCTCGGTGCATGACGAGGGGCTCCGGGATCTCCAGTGGAACGCACCGGAGCCCCTCTGCACTGTGCTCAAGGAGAGCACGTCCCGGGGGGGGGAGGATTCTCCCTCCCCCCCTGTGCCCTCATAGTGCAAGGCTACACGGGCCAGCCAATGTCGCCTTCTTCCCGGGTCCACCTTAGCGGACGACAAAAGCCCCCTTATCGCCCAGTGAACCCGAGGCCCCTTTTAGTCGCCTTCTACGACAGGCAGGGGATACCGTAGTCTTATTCTTGAGAGCCCAGAACTACAGGGCTGAAATGAATTTATTCTAATGTAAGCTCGCGCCTCTCTCTGTTATCCCTACAATAATATATAAACTCTCTATTTCTATCTAACTATTTCCTCTTAATTTCCTTTCGCCTCGCGCGATCACACTTTCAGTAACAGTCTGCTGAAATTTTACTTAAAAAATTAAATTAATGGATTACGGTTTTTAGCACTACGATAATTTAATTGTAATAGGTTGTTTTCATAGTGAAATGTCATTGGCAAATGCTGTTGTTTTACCATATATCATATTGTGTTTACATAGGTTTCCTACGTAAAGGTATTCAATGCACGTGGGAATCAGCTCGTACCGATTCTAAGCACATAACGACGTGCTGAAAATAATTACATAATAATATAACATTTAGAAGCACTGTCGTTAACAGAAAGATGACGCCTGAATTACTTGCCTGTTTTATAACAAAATATATTCGACATTTTGACGTCTTTTAAACCGTAGCGGTATACGTATATATCAATCTAGCTTTTTAACAGACTTCGAAAATACCTCCTCCGGACCTTCGTCTGTTTTTTCATTGATATCACAACAAACCTCCATAGATTCCACTATGTAGGTTTCATAAAAGAAAATAAATATTATTATTTTTTACATACATAATAGGTTGTCAAATATCTCCCTTCCGCCTTTTGTGTCATGCGGCACCCAAATATCAAGCTTTTTTTTGTATCCAGCCTTCTGCAGATGGTTTAAAAGTGTTGGTGACTAACTCCCATCTCCCGGGCGATGTCACGAGATGCCACATGCCGGTCTAACTCGATGTAGTCCATGATTTGATCGGTATTTGTCGTCACAGGTCTTCCGCCGGCTGGCTTATCCATAGTGTCGTTTTCACCGGCTCTGAATCGTCGAAACCATTCCTCCGTGGTTCGAAGTGATAGAGTACCATCCCCCAAAACACCATTAATCTCACGGAACGTTTCTCTAGCGGATTTGCCTTTAACGAAGGAAAACTTTAAAATAGCGCGAATTTCGGCGTTAGTGAACTCCATGTTTACAAGTCTATAACTGTTGAACGCAATATCCAAACTAATTATGCATAGCGTCGTTTTGTAGGTTATGTCAAGACGTTTCAAATTATGTATAGTATTGCTATATACGAGCTCTGTAGCGCTTTGTACATAGCCGCGAAATTCAAAAGACAAAAAGGCGGAAGGGAGATATTTGACAACCTATTATATGTGTACCGCATTCTTTTTAAAAATACGTCTATAAAAACTTAGTTCTTTTTTTAATTACCACTAAAGTAATGTTTAAGTCGAGATTGTCGTTAAGCATTAATATAAATAACTCCGTTACATACAATTCATTGCCACCTGTGCATTCCAAACAGTTAAGTTAAAATTGCTTAGGTTGGGTTAAACTTAGTTTTGTTGCGTAACCTAAATTGTCTTATTACTGTCTTAACTTAAATGAGAAGTTTGTTTGGTTGACAATATACTTGATTCTAGTATTTTCAATTATAATGTTAATATTTCGTACTGTAATTTTATCGATACGTGACTTGCGATCGTATTAGTCGAGGCCTCTTAAGGATGTAGTGGTGTGTTTTATAATACGGAAATATGTGTAAGTAGTCAAAATTGGAAAATTCACACAAGTATCCTCCTAAAATGCATTTGAAACAAGTCATCAATAGGGACTAGATTCGCGTGGCGCGCGATAGGCGCACGAGTGAAGTTACAGTCGCAATGAATGCACTCAGCTCTCGGCCAACTTCACGCCGTTGCAATCAAGTTCATAGATTAAGATTGGCGTACCATCGGAATGAATTAACTTATAACTGTAATGTCTACAACAATCGCTAGCTACTTGTGTATATTGTACTCACCTTGTATAGTATAAGCAGTATTTGTCCATAAGAAACAGTATACAGCGTTTGTTTGGTCCCACTTAAACTTTTAAAACTATGTTTTTATCTAACTTTGCACTATGTCATCACAAATATTCCATTACTTTGTACGGAGAAGGCACTATAATATGTCTACATCACAAAATTGAGCAAAGCGTAACTGTTCCGATCCATGAGGTCGTCGAACGTGCTAGAACTATTTCGTCGCTTTCGAAAATGGAACGTTCCATTTACGTTCAGTTCGAAATTTGAATTAGGCGGGATCCGGCGCCGCCTCGTTGTCCATTCATTTTTGAGTTACCGTGGCGGGTGCGGCGCAAAGCGCGTGCGGGGCCGCTCGCGCGCAACTGAAGATTGTCGTAGGTTAAGTTTCGAAAAAAAAAACAACACAGACACACCGCTAGTTCAATTTTCCGGCTTTACGATCCCGCCACAGTTTCACCGCGCCAAAAACGCGTCGCCTCCTCGCACATCGTCGTTCGCGAGGTTATTACTATTGTTTTGACAGCTCCGCGTATAGCAAACATGTGTACTATGAGTGAGAATATAGGACACGTGTAGATGGCGCTGCGGTCGGCGAACGAAGACGAGAGAGAAATAGAAAAAACAAGGTAAATAGCCACCAACCAAACAAACTAGCAACGCGCGTAAACACAACGAAATTACTGAATGTGAATGCCACTTTTCATTATTTTATTTCGCTATGCACCGGACGACGTCACCGAAATAGCAGACGCGGGGAGGTGAGTGCGTCTCTTTCCCGCGCACTGCGTTCCGTTTTAGCGGGAATTTCACGTTGAAATTTTTAAATGACATTCGGGGGCTTGTGTTTGTTTTTTTTTCATAAAAATGATTTTTTTGTATTTTACACCGATGTTCGCGCGGCCCCCTGGCGGCGGACGCGTGTCACATAGGCCGTGTACACACGGTCGCAGAACTGCAGTTACACTGAGGCTAGGTGACATTCGCACAGACTTAAACTCAAGTTCATACGGATGCGGCGTCAATAAACTGGCCGTAGCTATGCGTCCGATGTCATTTTATTTAGCTTACAATCATATTACGTTGAAGGAAGTTGGACGTTAATTGTAACCCATTAAACTATTACGAACATTATTATGACACCATCATTGCATATTAGACGACCAAACAACAATTATATATTAACACTTATTAATACCACAAAGGAAGACTTAAAGAATTAGTGTCTTTCTCTACCAGTCAACCCTTTTTTTTTTGTTAACGCGGGGGAATCTGTTTATAGACCATCCTCCAGTACCCTGGGTGGGCCCGGAGCTACCGCGAATGCCATCAGCCGTTATGAGCGGGGTGTCCCGGATCTGTCAGCGACGGGACACCCCAACGAGAACCGTTCAACACATAGTGTGAACAGCTTTTACAAAAACAATTTATTAGTTCACCTGATGATAAGTGATCACCTACCAGTCAACCCTGAGTGACAGAGAGTAACATATTGACAGATGTAATCAACAAGGGAAATTTAAGAAAGAAAAAATAAGATAAATACACATACAAGCACAACACAAAACATACACATATAATATTGTTTTTTTTTTTTTAATGACGAACTACACAGATTGGCCAGAGAAGCTGGCCTTGACTGCTTCACCGGATTGAGAGGTGGCATAGCTCTTAGGTCGCTTAGCCTGAACCTCTATTGCTAGTAACTCGACACAAGGGTCCCCCCGGTGAGGGGTAACCTCGGCTTGGACGGTTACTATGTTACGCGTAAGCATTCCGATCCGAGGGCGCCCGAGAGGGCCGATCCACGACTCGGTCGGTAGCTATTTCACGGATAATCTACAAAAAGTTATATAATATTGTATTACACATTTGTGCTAAAGCAGCGACCAAGTTTTGCTTTTTAATATTAGGTGCTAACAACAGAAAAACTATCTATAATCTAATAATAGATATATTTATAATCGGCACGCCTACACAATATAATATAATCCATTTATACTGTAAATGGGCTCGTAGGTCAAATGTTTCCAATCGCAACACAATAAGACCCTACCCTACGCGACTTAAATGAAACCTGATTTTGAAAACCAAACCAAAAATGTAAATAACAATTATATTTATAAACGAAACAAAAATCGACTTCAAATCGAATCAAACGTCAATCGCTATTACGCTCGGACGCCATTCTTTGTATTTTAAATTTATCGTAGGAATATTACGAAATAGAATTAATCAGAACGTAATCAAATTTTCATCAAATTACTCTCAAAGTACATTCTTGCCAATAAAAAATGAATCATCGAAATCGGTTGGTGTGATATTGAGTTATTCGTCCATTTGTGGCACACATACTTGATACACAATTAACACTCCTACGGTTTTCTCATGGATGCGATTATTGGACGACGTCAGAATTGGACACGGGTAGCACCAGCTTTCAAACAATCATCAAAATCGGTTCACCCAGTCGAAAGTTATGAGATAACAAACATAAAAGTCACAGACAGATTGATAAACTTCTCTTTTTTTGAAGTCGGTAGAAAACGACAAAACGATTTTGGTTAGCCAGCAGCAGTCCCTATACTAGATCCCGACGTTCAAGTTTATTATGCAATAGGCGTCGACAGCCTAATGGTTTAGGGTACGGCCTGCGAATCGTAAGGTCGTGGGTTCGAATCCACCATTCGACTATTGCCGTGAACCATGTCCTAGCACAAGCTTAAGCTTAGTTCGAATGGTTAACAAGATTGTTAGTAATATTTTTGAAAAAAAAAGAAATATTACTAGCTTTCTTTAAAAAAAAAATAGTATTGTTTGAGAATTAATCTCAATCATAAACATAAGACTTTATAATATTTTTCAATATGAGCTAGCAACACTATTTCTCTACGGAACACTGGTGTAAATACTCTGTTACTGGTAATTGCGTGTAACAGTATAAAAATTTAAATAAATATAATACAGTCCACTTTCATGCAAGCCTTTTAGTTATACAAGTAACATTATTTTTAATATCGTTCAGGTTCAATTCCCACTTGCAAAGTATTATAGAACTGAAGGAAAAAGTTAAAAATTAAATTGAAAATTAAAAATATTTTTATTGAACCTGTGGGATACTATAAAAATGTGGGATTATAAAATAAAATGTCTAACACTATTTTTGGATTTTCTAACGTCTAAACTAGATCGAGCCTGTATCTTAGACGTTAGGCTCTTCCAAAATTGATCCATACTGTTGTAAGTTTCGGACGTGTGCTTAAATGTATGAGGGTATATTATAAAAAGATTACAAGTATTCACCGTCACTCACTTGACATCGAGTACGTAGACTGGGTGACCACTGTATGTAAGGACTTAAGAACTATAATAATAAAAGATGTAATTATAGAACAGAGAGAGAGACAGGACATAGAATGAAATAAGGGCTGCGTAGGACAAAAAAAAACATCAATGGAGGAGGGTTTTTTTTAGTCCGTGAGAGCCGAGAAACTCCTTAGCAGCACGGGCTGCCCAGGGTCCATAACGGATTTCTCCTCCTCGCGGAAGAAAAAAAAAGGTGCAATTCCCAGCGGACATTTACCAATAAATTTCCGTTTCTTAGTTTCTTAATTATAAATATCACTTTATCTTACTAAAATTAATCCGTTACTGAAATCGAGCTGTGGTAGCTCAGTGTCCGGGCGGACGCCTCGAGTTGTATAGTACGCTAGGAACCAGAGTTCGATCCGCGATGCCGGCATCAATGAATCGCCTTGTTGCAGTAATATGTGCTATTAATCAAACGAACGGCGGTGAAGGAAAACATCGTGAGGAAACCTACATCTCCTAGAAAAAGAATTCGAAGACATGTGAAGTTTGCCTATCCTTGCTAGGACCGCGTGGCGGACTACGCCCTTTAGGCCTGTGCCCAGCAGTGGGACATATATAAAGGCTGTAACTTACTAAAATTCTTGCCTGTAATATGGCAATGAGCTCAACACTGTGTGTGATACCTGGTCAAAAGCAGACAGCAATTTCTATTGCTGTACCTATCCACCCAACTTAGAGAAAGACTGAAGGGCCTTAATAAATTATTTATATTTATATACTACTGGCGTAACCAGCTCGCTTCGCCGGTCTAGATTTGCCTTATTTCATTCAAACAATTACATCACTAAATATTTAATTTAACTCTCACAATATTTTAAATTATTCATTTCTCTCCGTATTCATTCTCTTCTATTCTCTTGGCGGGTGAAGATCATTACCTACACCCATGTACATATCAGTAAATACAATATCATTTATATAAAAACATATCTGACTAAAGTTAATGTCAGAAATAAAAGTACGACGTATGGCATGTTTGACAGTTCAAAAAGACGAGTGCTCCGATCGTCGCCAAACTTTAGAGTCTTACTCGCCATGTCAACCTGAAGATTCCCTGAAAGTTGCATTGACCGGTTCCAGCCGTTTCGGAGCCCATATGGAACATACCCACACACTTTCAGATTATTTTCTGATACCCGGCCGGTAGTTCCACGGAAGTTTGTCGTCATCCATCACAAAGTCTGCGGCAAATTGTGTGCAGAATCGCGAAATAAAACCCTTTAAAACTTTTATATTTTTATCGACTTCAAAAAAGGAGGTTTCGATTCGGTCGGTAGTGTTAAATATTTCGTACTGGACAATAAAAAAATACAGATGAAATGCGAAACTCCTTTTTTGAAGTCGATCAATAAAAAGACGTTTTCAACAGCAGAAACACCAACATCTTAAAAAATGTTTTGTGGTGATCAGTGACAGTACGTATACGAACACACACACTAAACAAACACATATCTATATATAAAAATCAAAACAATCAATAAATTGTTAATCAATTGATATTCTTTAAATATACAATATAATATACCTTATGTAAGTAATAAAATAATTATATATAAAGGAATCATATCGACATTTCTATAAATCGGACTATGTTTTTTTCGTAGAAAAGTTCTACGAAAAAAAAATTATTTTTATATTATTGACACATACAACTATCAAAACAGGTTACTACTGTTATGTCGGTACCTCGATATTTGTCTGGCACCGTCATTATACATATTTTTGTGTCAGTCTCCAAAGTGCCTGTATATATATTTTTTTAATGTCCAACTACACAGATTGACCAGAGAAGCTGGCCTTGACTACTTCACCGGATTGAGAGGTGGCATAGCTCTTAGGTCGCTTAGCCTGAACCTCTATCGCTAGTCACACAAGGGTCCCCTCGGTGGGAGGTAACCTCGGCTTGGAGAGGGCACTCGAGACCACGACTCGCAATATATATATGATTCTCACGAGTATTCGGAGACTGACACAAAAATAGGTATAATGACGGTGTCAGACAAATATCGAGGTACCAACATAACAACTACCCAACACTTAGTATTCAATTTAAATTTTCACTGTACGTATTCTTAACCTACTTCACAAAAGAGGCCTCGTCATGGTCAGCACTAGACTAAAATTGAAATGGAGCACACGGGAAACGCCAGCTTTGACATGAAAAAATAATCATCAAAATCGGTTCACTCAATCGAAATCAAATAAACTACAGTCGAATTGAGAACCTCCTCCTTTTTTGAAGTCGGTAAAAATTATTTATCAATTTTTATCATAAATAAGTAAAATCAGTAGAGTATCTTGTCCAAAGTTGTCATAATTCTATCGTATTTGTCGTTATAAAAATCCAAGTAAAGTTTACAACAACTTTTAGTCCATCGTATTATCCTTAAAGCGACGACTAGGATCTTGAATCGAACGGTAGCCAGCAGCAAGTGGACAGGTGAACGATCGATGCGCTGTCTTGTTTTTTTAAAACCCCACAGACTTGAGCGCGCAACACGTTGCGACATATTCAATTTAACGGCTGAAACACTACATACAATACAATGACAGCTCTAAAGTTTTATATTGGCGTTGTAAAGAACCACGAATGGCAAACCACTTTGATAAATGTAACTTTTAACGATAGATTTTTTTATACTCTCTAAGCGAGTGCTTGACCACAATCAACATCCTGATGTTCATTGGAAAGTCAGTCTATTTGTCAGTGATATTTCATTATGAAACGTCCTCTTTACAGTCATATTAATTACTAAAATCATTCCATCATACACGATTAGCGTGCCAACGGCACGACATAGTGGCTTCAATACACTTACAGACTACTAAGACTAGCAAATATGGCTCACTGTAATGCCAATGAACTTTCTTGTACACTTGACAAGGCCTCTGTAAATGCCTATTCTCTCTGCCCTCGAAAACATCCAAATTGTAATGGGAGGGAAAAACAAACGCGGGCAAACTATTCTACTGAAGGACTGCCTTTGCATATGAGAAATAACATCTTCACAGATCTATTATTTAAAGCGTCAATAGCCTAATGGCTTAGGGTACGGTCTGCGAATCGTAAGGTCGTAGGTTCGAATCCACCATTCGACTATTGACGTGAGCCATAGCCTAGCACAAGCTAAAGCTTAGTTGGAATGGTTAACAAGAATTTTAGTAATATTTCTGAAAAAAAAAGGAATATTGCTAGCTTTCTTGTTGAAAAAAATGAATTGACTTTTACGTGATACCACATAGCGATTGGCATTGACTCGTCTTCACCGACATTAGACAATGGTGACACAAGAAAATAGGTGAGTCAAGTCGAAACCATAAGCCATAGTTCAGATGACTGTCTCATAATACCATCACAGGCTCAAACAAGACCGGATTGTGTAAGATAATAATTAATAATGCCATTTAACCTCTTTCATAGAGATAGACAAAGAAATGCTATTTGAATTTCAACCAGAGCTCAAGAGAAGTAGAGAAATATGCATGTATAAATATATTTTTATTTATGGAACAGGGTTAAACGAGCTTACTCACCTGATCTTAAATGATCACCGTCCCCCATAAACATCCACAGCACCTGAGGAGCTGCAGGTGCATTGCCTTTGAGAAAGGAGTGAGCTCGTTTCTTGAAGGTCCCTAAATCGTACAGGTTCGGAAACAACGCTGGCGACAGTTGATTCCACAGGTTGATAGAGCGATGATTTACGCTGGTGGTCATGTCTGTGAGGTCTGTGAGGGGTAACCTCGGCTTGGACGGTTACCATTATTACGCGTTAGCAGTCCGATCCAAGGGCGCACGAGAGGGCCGAACCACGACTCGGTCGGTAGCTATTTTATTAACAAAATCTATTGGGACAATCTAAGCTAAACTAACTTATATGCCACTTCGGGAAGCGTTAGCGCTGGGAGAAGAAGACTCCAGCAACGCTCCTAATCCTATCGAGGGGTTGTCTACAGAGAGAGTCCTCTCCTTTTTATCCTAAATTTCTAGTATTCAGGTATCTCGAGAGGTAGGCATCACTTTCAAAAACGGAAGCGGATATGGACTTGGTTGCTGACGAACGATAAAAGTACTTTAGTCGTCTAAACTAAAGTACTTTTATATTAGTCAATCCATTATTCTAATTCATATGTATATTAAACAGATTATAATATTTATTTATGTATTACAACTAAATTAGCATTTAGCAGGACTAACTGTCGCTAATATTCGGTTCACCCGTTGTTATGAGCACATAAAAATAAAAAACGTACAGACGAATTGATAACCTCTTTTTTAGATCGCATGAAAACCGTGTGCTTTTATTTCTAAATGTATATATTTAAGATCTACGGGCAAAGATGTTTGCTGCATAGATCCATTTTGCAAAAGCGAAATCAAGTAGATGGTGAAGAACAATGAAAAAGTTTTTCCTATTTTCAGTTTAACCTTTGTTTAGTTTATATAGATTATTTACAAGAATTTAAATAAATACAAACAGCGATTGTCGATCGTTGTGACCTCACCCTCAGTTTGTGGAAGCAATTCATAGAACAACAAGAAAGAAATCATTATAATATCGATTGTTTTGATTCCTGCTTTTATAAAAACTCATATTTATAGAAATAAACAATACTCGGAGAAGATAAGCGTGATTTTGTTTTTATTTTATACAAAAGGTGCACTGACACAACAGAATGTCATTACGTGCCATTTACAAAAAAAAAGAAAACAAGCAAAAGCGCGTTAAAGGAAGCGTCTCATGACGCGACAATGCTGTGCAAAATTCAAATTTCGAACAGTCAGTGCGTTCGATTTTTAAAATCCTCAACCGAGAGCTGATTCGCATTCAGCGAAAGTAATGTTTTTTTTTAAAAAAAAGCCCGGAGCCCTGCCAAATGCACGGCGGCCTCGACGCCGCGCGCCGGTGTCAACGACCCGCCGTATTGGGCGATGCATTAAGTTGGGTAAGGTCAGGTTTGTGTTTGTGCACTCTATATGTGTGAGTGCGCTTTTACTTTCGACGTGTTTCGTTGGTTTCAATTTCGAAAAATGTCCTTTTTGCTTTCGACTTTTAGCGGCCAGGAAGCGGAATTCGGTTATCTTTGCACGGTCACGTGAGGACAATGTTCGAATTTCACATTAAATAATTTTACTTGGTAAAGTAGGTCAAATTTAAATTGTCGCGATCGATTCGTTAACAGTCAAAAGCGTTTTGGACTTCGCTCCGTACACATTTTATAGTGAAAATTCCTTTATCAACGGACTTCAAAAACGGAGTGGTTCTCAATTTGTCTGTATGTTCGACTGGATGAGCCGATTTTGATGATTCTTTTTTTATTTGAAAGGTACTACATCCCGTGAGGTCATATTTGATCTAATCGTGACAATAGTAACCATATAAATCTTAAATTTGCATTAAGTTGGATAGTAGCTAGTCTAAAAATCAGCGGTGTCGCATCCTTGCGACGGCATATGCTGAGACTGTGTCCGATATTGGCATCATTTCTTATGTACTATTTGTACGTTTTTTTCTTTAACTGTATTTTTTTTATTTTTACTTTTCTGTCTTTTTGATGTGTTTATTTTGTGCCAGTAAGGAATATGTCTATGTCTATGACTATATGTCTAAGTATTTGCGCGACAAATAGACGAATAACTCATTATCACGCCAACCTATGTGATTTTCTCATGGATGCCATAGTCAGAAATTGAGCATTGGAGATTTAAATAGGACCAAAAACGTACAGATGAAATGAAAATCTCCTCATTTTTTTAAGTCGGTTGAAAATGTCTACAATGAATGGGAAGCGGGGATGACGCATCAGCGTTGAAGCTTCTTTTCGACCGCTTGAATCATTTTTTTCAAATGCGCAATTTGGGAAGTACCCAACATGTACTTGTATTGTTTTGTAATATAATATTATTAGCAAATGATAACACAGCTTATGGTAAAGTACCTTAATAAATCATGTTTTAAATACTAATAATATATTTATATAATAATATATTTAGATACGGATTGCATAATGGAGAAATATGAATTATATTTTTTCGATCTTATGGACATAATAATAAAAGATTGCCGACTTAAATCTTGTAAACGTAGTTCAAAAAAGTTAAACTACCTCCAGATTGTATGGCACGTCTCACTTTAGTACTCTGCGCGCTTCTCCAAGGGTTATCAGATCATTCAGCTGACCGCAGTGGAGCCCCGCTTCGTGGAGTCAGACCTTGTCAGATGTGGAGTGACAAATGCTCTCTCCTCGGCCTCAAGGTGCCCCTCAAGAGAACAGGTGCAGTGTAGAGGCTTGCTGTCTGATCTGCATAGTTCAACAACAAAAAGCTATTATGTTAATAGGCCCATTAAATAATCAGGTGATAGATTTGAACCTAAAACCATATCGACGATGGAAAACAAAAACGTAGTAACACACAAAAATGAAATTGTTCACCAGAGCCGAAAAACATTTCAACTTAAAAAAAAATATGACTTTCGTGTTTGTGGACCTATAGCTATCGTTTTGGACACAATATTTATTATTTTTTGGTGAATAAGTATTGTATCACGGCACTAACCTAGAGTTTTCGTAAAAGAAAATAGTTTTACCGTTCAAAAAATAAAAGAGAAGTGTCAATCTTGAAAATCCTATTATCGCTATTTTTCATCTAATTGTTACAAGTCATATATCATTCGACGCGTCTTTTTTTTCTGATTCCAACGACGTAAAAAGTGAAAATGGCCATATGTGTCACTTACTACGTTTTTGCTTTCCAGCGTCGATATGTTTCCCAGTATTACCCCAAAACCTCTACTTTTCCTTTCACCGACTTCAAAAAGGATTGTATTTTTTTATTGGTCTGTATTTTTATTTTTAGGCATGTATTTTAAGAGTACTTTGATGAATGTTTGGTTAGATTCTGATTAATTCTATTTCGGCGTCCGATCGTAATTGCGTGTAACGTTTGATACGACTTCAAGTCGGTTTTTGTTTTTCTGTTATAAAACCCTACGACCCGCAAACAAAACAACCCTATAAACTATTCCGTGACATAAAGAAGTTTATGAAAAGAATTATTCTTTTTTTTTAAATGACGAACTACACAGATTTGCCAGAGCTGGCCTTGACTGCTTTACCAGATTGGGAGGTGGCATAGCTCTTAGGTCGCTTAGCATGAACCTCTATCGCTAGTAACTCGACACAAGGGTCCCCCCGGATTATCTCGTCTTGGACAGTTAAAATGTTACGCATAAGCATTCCGATTTGAGGGCGCACGAGGGGGCCGAACCACGACTCGGTTGGTGGCTATTTTTTTAATCAAAACTAAATGGGACAATGAAAAAATTAAACTAACTTATTTGCCATTTGCAATTATTATAACTTATATAAGAACTATTCCATAATTCAACTAGTACTTGGTAGCACAATGATCGACGTTCACCCGAATTTCGTATCTTATCGCGCGTATCATGGTCACTGACCTGCCAATTCTGCACGACTTGTCTGAGGTCATGGTACGATGTCGGCCTCCCACTCGCACCCGCCTTATCGCGTATTCCCATCACTCTCCCTCATTATACAATGCTTTGTTGACACAGGTGAATTTCGGGCTAAGTGTGATTATTATTTGCTAGAGCGGCATTTTATTGCAACGGCTTAATAAAACACTACGTCACGCCATAATACGCTTTAACTGTACAAATATTAAAGTGTTTTTTGTGTGACGGCATTTAGTAAGTGGATGCTGATTCTTGAATTGGAAGTATTGTTGTGTCTATGGTCACGAATTTTTAGACAAGGCAAATAAAATTTGTTGGAATTTTAATACAACTAAAACAATTAAGAGTCAATATCGTAGTGGTTTAGGGTTAGGTGTGGGAAATGTAAGGTCGTAGGTTCGAATCCAACATTCGAATATTGACGTGATTCATCTCCCAGCACAACCAAATTTGTGAAAAAATTATTTTAAGCATTCTTAAAAAAAAACATTAACCGCTACGCGCGTACATACTATCATGATATTACGAAGTTCAAGCACTTATATTTTTAAAACGCTATTTTTAGCGGCACTACCCTTAGCCCACTCTTAAACCACTAAAGGTTAACTGGAAGAAAATGCTAAATAGCATTAAGTTCGCCTTACATGTATCTTGGTGCAATAAAGGATTTATCTATCTATCTATATTCTGTTCGTTGACGTTTTGAAGTACGTACCTAGTCAATCGATTGACAAAAATCTAGCTCAATCAATAATCACTCCTCCATACGATTTTTACGAATGTTCCGGTATATATTATTTCTAATAAAATTCACATGGGTATCCAAATCCATTAAACCAAAAGAAAAAAAATCGAAATCAGTCCATTAATAAATACGAATATTAAATTAGAATTTAAAATGTTAGACAGTTTAAGCTTACAGAGCAAGAATAAAAAAATCAAGATCATATAATAAATGATGGAGTAATGAAGGCAAATGTATTTTTATTCCGAAAGAACTACGCAGATCAACCTGGTGAAACAGACTGGTCTACTGACCGGCCTCTACAGTGTCACCCAGGTTGTTGTTGGCACAGCCCTCATGTCGCTTAGCCTGAACCTCTTTAGGAAGAGGGCCTCCGCTTTAGAGATTACTCTAATCGTGATAGCTTTCCGATCCGAGGACGTCCGGAGAGAGATGTGTGGATCTTGATTGAATGGAGAGATGTCACTGTATATGGAAGTGTGTGTATCTCTGTTCGGTTAGTCGGTTTAGCTAGTGTTTTTTTAAGAAGGTGCACAGATAAAAAAAATAAATGCCAGTATAACCTATTTTTTTAAAGTCGGTTAAAATATCAATTCAAAAACGCAACGCAAGTGAATCATTAAAATATACACCAAAACATTGGAAACAAAATTGCGCACACAAATTTTTACCAATGACTAAGTTAAACCGCAAATTCGGCATCTGCAGAAAATAAGGAAGCCAAGGTCCAAGGTTCTTGTCGAGGAACTTGTTTATCGAGCTCACCGCTAAGGGCACGATTGAGGCAAGACGTTAAAGTATTTTTTATTGATACAAAAAGTATTTAAGTATTAGGTATGCTGGAAATAGGTCTTCCCGAATACCTTCCACCATATACGATCTTCCACTTCCATTATCAGTATCTAGCTAGTGCTGGAAATAGGCCTTACCGAGTCCTTTCCACATCCAGCAACTTCCAGCTATCGTCGGTCCATCTCCAGGGTGCTCTACGCTTCTCTGACCCATACGCCTCCTGCATTCCAAGACTTTCCTAGCCCATCTACCGTTACCGACTCAGCAGATGTTTTATGATCGCCTAGCTGGCGAGGAATAGCAAGACTGCAAACTGGGGACCATGTTGTGTGGTTTTGTGCCATGGAGAGATCTGCTCTCAAATCAGAGGAAGGGCCACGTGCCCCGGCGGGGCATCTTTTTGAAGATATCCCCAATTAACAAAAATGCATGATCGAATGCATACCATGCAAATAAAAAATCAAAGTCTTTACATAACAAGTCAATCTGAAGATACCCTGAAAGTTTCATCGAAATAGGTCCAGATTATTACCTAAGTGTTGTGTTGTAATCTAGGAGTCTAATAAGCTTCTTTTTTGATAAACCCACAGTCTCATAATTTTTACGCTACACCGGTTTTTTCATTTACCTGTTACAGAGCCTTAATATGTAAGTCCCACAATACTAGTTATACAAGTCATTTATTACGAACATTATTTGTAAATGTTTCCTTGTATCCCACACGGTTAGCCAGAAATAATGAAAAATACAAGCCACAAGATCACTGCGTCACCTATAAATTTTGGCTAAAGATGCAATAATAATACGTGGAATAGATAGATGACTAAATCTTCCTGTTTTGCTAGCAGGTCGTCTGATGCTGTAACAACAAAATTACCTCAATTAACTGGAGACGTGTAAAATAAGACTTACTTCACACCGGGACAGCTTTTGACTTTGTATAAAGCACAGATCCGGCCATGTGTGGTGGTGTCATATCGGGGCAGGTGCAGCCAAATACCAACTCGCGGCACTGGATTCCATGGAGAGGCGGGCCAAAAGTTGATGGATCACCAAGATCTACACCTAGATAGTTTGAGCACCGGCACAAGGTGGCCAGCCTTTCGATGTTTTACAGATTACATTTTGGAGAGTGTGCACAGGAATTACACTAGTTAATTCCCCCATACAAATTCTACCACTCGGCGGGTCTCCACCCTTTTATAGTCGATGTTCCGCGCGTCCGAACGAAGCGATTTGAGTCATCGTTTATCGTGCGTACAGCAAAGGAGTGGAATTAGTTGCCGGCGTCAGTCTTTCCGTCCAAGTACGACGTGGGAGCCTTCAAGAGTAGAGTGAATAAGCACTTACTAGACTAGCGCGTACCATCTTTCGACTATAACACCACTTAACACCAGGTGGGATGGTGGTCAAGCGCATAAAAAATAAGAGAGTAAAGATCTTTCTCTCTCTGGTGGAGTCAGCTTTCCACTTCGCTCTGTCCCCGACATCATCTTAGGCAATCTTGCGAAAAAGAGACTGAAGATATAGAAAGAAAAAAAACTAATTAAATGCCTGCTTCTTTTTTGAAGTCGTTTAAAAATATCGCTTATCTTTGACGGTTGTGAGATTGTCTAGTTATTAACCGACTTCAATAAAGGACGAAATTCTAAATTAGTCAATATGTTTTTTTTTTAAAGAAAGCTAGCAATATTTTTTTTTTCAGAAATATTACTAACAATCTTGTTAACCATTCCAACTAAGCTTAAGCTTGTGCTAGGACATAGTTCACGGCAATAGTTCAATGGTGGATTCGAACCCACGACCTTACGATTCGCAGGCCGTACCCTAAACCATTAGGCTATTGACGCTTCAAAAGTTTTATTTATGTTTACTACCAATTCTGACAATGGAAATCATTTGAAAACCTTTTAAGTCGTAAATTTGCATCACACTGTGCGCCACAAATAAACTGATAAGTTCGACAACCGATTTCGTTGTCCGTATCCAATAAAAAATGAATCATTTTTTATTGGATACGATGCCATTCTACTTCGTTATATTTCTACGATATTTCTGAAGTACAAAGAGGGCATCCACTCATAATAGCGTTTAACATTTGATTTGATTTGAAGTCGGTTTTTGGTTTTTGCTCGTCACTTTAAGTTCAATTAAAATATATTATCGGCGTAATCGAAGTTTCCTAAAGCGATAATACTTTATGAGTGGCTTATTCATTATTTGAATTTTTTTTATCGTTCAACTTCAAGGTTGTTGCGATTTCGCTGAACAAATAAATTTGTGTCAGTGATGGGCGATGCTCGTGTCTCGTACGACATTGGACACAGATCAACGCACGACTGATAAGACGGTTTTTTTTATCTTGCCGTCTGCTAAATCTATTATATTTGACTGATAGTATTGGACCATATGTGTTGTGGATGTATGAACATTTTGATAACGATATAAACATAGCTTGACGGTATCAATTTATAATTTGTATCATGTATTAATTGGGGCAATTGTACCATGTATTAAATGACAGTCTTATAATAGCGTCAATAGCCTAATGGTTTAGGGTGCGGTCTGCGAAACATAAGGACGTAGGTTCGAATCCACCATTTGAATATTAACGTAAACCATCTCCTAACACAAGCCTATGCTTATTGGCTAATGGTTAACAAGAATGTTAGTAATATTTCTAAAAAAAAAAAGAAACATTGCTAGCTTTCCTATAAAATATACTATAACTACAAACAGTAAGTCGTTGGTAACTACAACAGTAACAGTTTGACGTTGGACCAAGAAAATCAATTCAACAAACTATAGTAGTCGAAATTCACGTCAGAAAAAAGATATAGCGCGAGGAGATGTCTTTTTTGGTTGCAACAGACAACACTAGAACATAATTTTTTGTATGAAAAGTGGCAAACGAGCATACGGCTCACCTGATCTTAAGTGATCACCGTCGCCCATGAACATCCACAACACCAGAGGAGCTGTAGGTGCGTTGCCGACCTTTGAGATAGGAATAGGCTCGTTTCTTGAAGGTCCCTAAATCGTAAACGTTCGGAAACACCGCTGGCGACAGTTGATTCCACAAGTTGACAGTGCGTGGGAGAAAGTTACGCGAACATACAGATGAAATACATCACAAAGTTTGAAAGAAAAATTGTGCAGTTACTTGTTTAAGGCTAGGTATCTGACGGGTTTGAAGAGCGTGTTGAATCCAGAGTTAGACGAGCCATTCAACGATCTACCAAACAGAATACAGAGCAAGCGGTGACCCAGGTCCTAATACTATCTTTTATTATAACATCTGCCAATATGTTTCTCTTTCTCACTAAGTAATCTCACTAAGTCATTAAGTGCGTCTTTGTCAAACTTAGTTAAAGTTGTTACAAAACGTGTCAGTGGAAGCGTCAATAGCGTAATGGTTTAGGGTGTGCGAATTGTAAGGTCGTAGGAATCCACCGTTGGACTAATGACATGAACGATCTCCTAGCACAAGCCTAACTTTAACTGGAATGGTTAACAAGAATGTCAGTAATATTTGTAAAAGAAATATTCTTAAAGCAAATTTAAAACTTAATTTTTACCTATTATTTTTATTTTTAAATATTAAAATAATTGTTTTAGTTGTAGACCTATTTGTTATTGTAAATATATTCCATTTATAGATAAAACTACACACACCAGATACACAATAAGACTTAAAATGGGATTCTATTTTTAATATTTTCTATTTATAATTATTTTTATGCTTTAATATGGTATTCTCATGTATGCTATTAGCAGAAATGGACCAAATTAACGTACGAGAAGCACCAGCTTTAAAATAAAAAAATAATCCTGAATATCGGGTCACCCATCTCAAAATTATAAGGTAACAAATAAAAAAAAACATACAGACGAATTGAGAACCTCCTCCTTTTTGTAGTCGGTTAGAATTAAAAGGACTTGTAAGGAAGGTCTGAGCTGCCTAGATTGGCCAGTGGTTTCCAGTGGAATACACTCATAATAACAAACACTACAGCGGCATATAACGCTGGTATCGCGAATGGCAATGAACCTGCCTATCAGTTCCGAACGGCCGCGCCTGCCAATCAATATGCAGAATTAGGACTAAATTGGTGCCCGTAATTAATATTATTTCGATAAACGGTCGCATGAGGCACTCCATCAGTCATTGGGCAGGTCAGTGCCGTCTAGTTATCAGTACCCCTACTATCGGTAACTCGAATCTTGATCGCAAACGTGAGGCAATAATTTATTGATAGATAGATCCTTTATTGCACTAAGATTAAACACGAACCCAACACGAGCCGTGGTAGCTCGGTGTACGTTTGCCTTATGTTGCATAGTACGCTAGCAACCCGAGTTAAATCCCCGGATTCATTTTTTTCAAATTGGATTTTTAAGTGCTGACTTACGCGCTCGGCGGTGAAGGGAAACATCTTTTAATAAAACTGATAAAGAAAACGTAAGTTAATATAAACTAAGTTATATCGTGTAACCTTTTTATAGTAAAAGGGATAAATGAACCCCTGCCTGTATCTGATTTTAAACGATCATCGTCGGCGCGTAAATCTGCACTTAAAATTGCACCAAAAACAACTTCACTGATGTGGGGTACATCTACAGTTTATATATATATTTAAGTTTTTAGTGATAGAATTAAAACCTAATTGAAAAGTACAAGTATGGGCGATTATTTTAATTAGTATAGATTCTAGTAACAATGGTAGGGGCTGGGCGACATTTCGAACAAACGTCGTTCATTTTGTGGTCAAACCATATTTAGGTCGTCGATGTTAACTGTATTTGTGTATAATAAGCATAATTTACAATGCACGCATTGTTTTAAGGCACATTTAAGAGTGCAAGTGTAGTAATAAATGATGCGGTTAACACAATTTTAATTCGAAGGAAGAAGATACTCACGATTTTTCGGAAGAGTTGGCTGAAGTTTTATACAGACCAGCCCTATAGTTCTGGGCTCTCAAGAATAAGACTACGGTATCCCCTGCCTATCGTAGAAGGCGACTAAAAGGGGCCTCGGGTTCACTGGGCGACAAGGGTGCCTTTGACGTCCGCTAAGGAGGACCCGGGAAGAAGACGACATCGGCTGGCCCGTGTCGCCTTGCACTGCGAGGGCACAGGGGGGGAGGGAGTAACCTCCCCCCCGGGACATGCTCTCCTTAAACACAGTGTGACAGTTCCACTGGAGATGCACCGAGGAAAGGGCCACCGGGGAGGTTTTAGTGGTTAAAAACCCCACATTACCGCTTCCTTCCCCCCAGAAGGTGGGGTATCTCTTTGAAGATTTCCTCCCCGTTAACAAAAAAAAAGGTTTTTATACAGGCCTGTAGTTCTGGGCTCGTAAAATTAGGGTACGATATCCTCTGTCTGTCGTAGAAGGCGACTAAAGGGCCTCGGGTTCACTGTGTTGTTCAAGTTGCACAAAAATATGTACAGAATAAGCAAGCGCTATAAGTACGTAGTTAGTAACACCGAAGTCGAAATATTTCGCATTCATTCGACAACAGCATGTGTCGCAGTGTCTCATCAAAATGTAAGTTCGTCGCTCTCTGAATCACGTCAACTCGCCCATAATTTTATTTGTGTGTCACCGTCCCCCTCCCTCTTACCTTATCGGGCATAACCGTGTCCCTTTCCACAATGTGCACGCGTCATATCCAAATTCGTAAAATCTCCTTCTAAATACGTACAAAAGTACAATCTTCTATTTCGATGTTTTTTGTGACGAACTACACAGACTGCCCATTGAAGCTGACCTTAACTGCTTCACAGGATTGAGATAGCATAGCTCTTAGGTCACTTAGCCTGAACCTCTATAGCCAGTAAGTCAACACAAGGGTCCTCCCGGTGAGAATAACTAATCACGCGAACCAATTCCGATGATTCAATTTTTATTGAAAATGATGTACTTTAAGAATAGTTTGGTGGGAGTTCGGTTAGGTTCTGATAAATTCCGTTTCGTAATATTCCTATGATAATTAAGAAATACAAAGGATGCCCATCCGCGCGTAATAGCGTTTTGAAGTCGGTTTTTGTTTTTTTTTTCGTAAATAAAGTTTTATTTATTTGTTTATTTATTTATTCTTTATTTGCACACAATACAAAAAAAAGGTACAAATAGGCGGACTTAATGCCAGTAGGCATTCTCTGCCAGTCTACCTTGGGGTTGTGTAGAGACAAAGTAACGGGTGCAAGCTATGTGAGAAAATAATAAATATATAAACATAATAATTATATATAGTAATAAATAGATACATATATAATTATAGATGGATAGGGACAGCAATTAGTAACTATTCCTTGCTTAGATAAAGCTTCCATAGTAAATGTTTAAAAGTAGATTTAGTTCCAGCTGTACGTACATTTGTTGGCAGCGCACTTCAAAGTCTTATTGCGGTAAAGGTAAAAGATTTATCCATAAAATCAGTGTGACAGGAAGAAATATGGAGAAAATTACTATCAGTAGAACGAAGACAACGGTCGTGTGAATCACCCTGATACTGAAATTTACATTTCAAGTATTCAGGTGCAAATGGTTGTGGTGATATAACGTATAACCCATTTTAATATGACCCAAACATTAGAGTAAAACCTTTTTATTGTGCCTGTGACGTCACGCCACACCTCTGTCCATTCGAGAGTCGAATTCGAGTCGCGTTGCATTACTCACAGTTTTATCTGCTTATACAATGTTTGTTCACATTGCGACGCAAATATAAAATGCTCTGTGGGCCAACGACCGGACACTGATAGCGATTCAGGTACCACGATTGTGTGTCCGCTTGCAAATGTTTTAAGCAATTGTCTGGTCAAATGTTTGATACCTTAATTACGAGGATTGTAATTAATTTTGTCGCTTAGCCTTAACCACTATTGGGAGCAACACGGCTCTAGGGACATGTTTATTGGTTTGTCATTTGCAAAAAGTTTCTCCAACAATTTATTCGCCATAAACAACACACTAAGCTAAATAATTTTAAACGTATTGCAGCCTCAAAAACTATTGAACAACAAATTAAAATCAATTAAATCTGTAAACGCATTTAAAAATAAATTAAAACACCTCATGTTAAAGTTAAAAAAGGTAATTCCTTCCCCGGGACGTGCTGTTGAGCACGGTGCAGAGGGGCTCCGGTGTGTTCCACGTTGAGATCCCGGAGCCCCTCGTCATGCATCGAGGAAAGGGCCACTGGGGGGGTTTTAGTGGGTAAGAACCCCACATAACCGCCGTCTTCCTCCCAGAAGGCGGGGTATCTTTCTGAAGATTTCCTCCCGGTCAACAAAAAAAAAGGGTAATATCTCCGTGATATCGGTGGCTTGTTGTTTCCAATTTTTTTAATATTTCATTATATAATTTAAACTTTATACGCCTAATTATCAAATTATTTATTTTGACTTAACAATATATTTACTTATGATTTTTTTTCATCTATTATTTTATTGTATAAAATATATTTTATTCTCATAACTGTTTTTTTCATGTATCATATTTATTATACTCTTATTGTCTGTATAAATTCCATATATAAGTAGTATTGCGCGCGCACGTCTTGAGGTAGTCCCGGCACCGCTGAAAATCAGCGCTGTCGCATCCTTGCGACTGCATATGCTGAGACGGAGTCCGTTGTTGGCATCACATGTTATGTACTATTTGTCCGCGTAACTTTTACTGTATTTTATTTATTTGTCATTCTTTTTTAATGTGTGTTATATTTTGTCTGTAATGTGTTTGTGTATTATGATGCCAATGAATAAAATGTCTATGTCTATTTCTAAATAATTTAAAATAAAAATGTAGAAAATTGTTTGAATAAATATAAATAAACTCTCACTTCCTTTTAACAATAACGCAGTCGATAGAGACAACTGGAGATCCCGTATCCTCTCGCCATGCACCGCACAGGGCCACCAGGGGTTTTAGTGAGTAAGATCCTTACATAGCCACATAAAGTCAACAAAAAAAGATGGGAGTGTATTCAGTGCTGAGAGACATGAGGGAGTGCAATTTTTCTCTAGATGATTTCGGGGACAGAGCGAAGTGGAAATGTGACCTCACCACCACGTGGGATTAGCCAGTAGGATTAGCAAGGAAGAAAGAGAGAGAGTGTCTCATTTTGTATAGGAGTCTTGGACTGAAGAAATCAAACAAAGCTTAATAAAAAAAGAATGCAATCGATTTTTTTGTCCACAAATATTACTAGCTTAAGCTTAGGATTGTGCTAGGAGATTGTCGTCAATAGTCGAATGGTGGATTCGAACCTACGACCCTAACATTGTTTCCTAAACCATTACGCTATCAACTCTATTCATTATTATATATTCATTATTTATACGTTATTTGAAACTTACCGCGAATTGTTATAGACCGTCTAATAGAGAAAAGTCGCCTAAAAACATGTCTTGCGACACGAAAGATATCAGCTTCTCCAGCTAATCATGACGGGCAATGTGGTGTATCACCTCTTTCATAATTAAGTTACTGGCCGGTAAGCCAGTAAGATTATAATCAATAATGTGTCAACATTATGTCATTAATAAAATAATGGAGATATAAGCAACAATGCATTTAATTTCTATATGTATATTTAACAGGCAAAATAGCAGGGAAAAGACGCGCTGGACGTAGGATAAAGTCATGTTTGCGAAACAGCAGAGAGTGGACCGGCATTGTCAGCGTCGGACAACTGTTTCGCTTGGCACAGGAAAGAAATAAGTTCGCTGAGCTGACGGCCAACCTTCAGTAATGGAGAGGCATTTGAAGAAGAAAAAGATTTGAAACTTAAGCTTGAAGCTCCGATACTTGCTTCTATAGCTATTATTAAAACATGATTTTTCGGTACAGATTATAAACGTCAACATTAAACAAATCGAATTAAATTAGATTGAACACATTTATCGATATTATTATTTACATAACGTGTGACGTCACTCCAAAACAAACATGGCCGGAAACAATACGAACAGCTTTCGCCTTCCATATCCGTAATGGAGAACAAAAGAGCGGTGCGCTTCCCGCCGAAATATTTGCGCTGCGTTCAAGGTCGCTGTGAGGCAGGTCAGCGTTGTGACGTCACCGGCGCCCTCCAAAACGTCGGGTCAACGACCGCGCCGCCATTGCGGAAACTGTGCTGCGCGCGTTCGGAATTCGAATTGGGGCCTTTTGTTTATGTGTGCGCCGGATTGTGCGTTTCGGTGTTGGTGTGTGCTGTATGTGTTGTTGCTGTTATGTGCGCGTGTGCGTGCGTGCGGCCAATTTGGGGTTTTGTTGTCATTTGACAATCGTTTTAAAAATAGCCCTCGGTTAATTCGTGCGTTATGTGGTGGCTCGAATGGCGTATTTATCGGCACGACGACTCATTACGCGTATCAAACGCAAACTTTTGATATTATTTATAAAATACTTGCTTATTTATGTCGACCCTGACCTATTTGAAAATTAAATCTCGTTTGTCCAGCCAACAACGAATCCTATCGTATTACGGGCACTCAACGCTCAGAGGCGACGAAAGTCTGGAAAACTGATTGTAATTGGGAACACTGAAGTCACAAGAACTCGTGACCGTTCCACATTCCTCCCCTAACAACTGCTCTGTGACCTTTTTTTTTTTTGTTATCAAGGGGGAAATCTTCAAAAAGATAATACTCACTAACACCCTTCTAGGTCATCCTCGATGCGTGGTGAGGGTGTCGGGATCTTTAGCGGAACGGACCGGTGCACTGTGAGAAACACGTCCCTTGTGAGGACTTCCTTCCCTAGCACACGAGGGCTGTGCTAAGGCAACTACAACAACAAACGACGACAAGAGCCTGTTCTGTGCCCCGGATTAAGGCCATATTGTAGTCCCACGTTGCCTACAGGTTCACTCTAACGCCTATAAGAGCCTACCCCCTTTTTTGATCCAAAAAGGCCCTATTGGTTATGATAACCCCTGCCTGTAAAAGGTCATCATTCGGTGTCTATCTAGTGCTGCCCAATGGCTTCCGCGATATACGTTCCACCGCTTTCGGAATCCAGCCACTTCCAGCTATCGTTATAAGGGACTTTCCTCTCCCCGGCAGCTTTGCTATCCCAGTAGAAGATATCAAAGCCTAATTATGTTAGCCTAGGACAGAGTTGAACGTAACAAGTTGGATCCTCCAAAGTACCGAGGTACTTGTACGTGGTCAGATATTAAAACGTAATTGGTTGACGAAGAAGAACTGCGCGTTAATTCGTGCGCCAACGATAACAACTCTCTCTGGCGTGATTCCGACGTTTTATGAATTTTAAACGAGCCCCGCTTGTCGTTACCTTGATTTTCGTGCTCCGTCTGTCCGATTGTTTAATTGTCCGTTCGTGTTTCTTTACGTCGGTATTAAAGTGCGCTTTAAATTCTTTTGTCCTTTCGTTATAACTCGCTCGTTCAAGCGACCAAGGCCGTGTACAATGTCACGAGAGGATTTAATTTTAAAAGAATTTTGATGGGTTTTATACTAATCACTGTGCGTTTTCGTTTTGAAAGAACTACGTTGTTCAGGCAGACCTCTACAGTTTCACCGGATTGAGATGAGCTGAGCGTTGAGCCTGAATCTCTTTAAGAAATAACTAGGGCAAAACCACGACTCGGTCGGTACCTTTTGACGAAAGTTTAAGACTAGCTAAGTAGCTTTAAATGACACTCCGGGAAGCGTTGCTGCTAAGAAGTGGCTGAATAAACTCTACCAATGCTCCTAATATCTAACGAGTCGGGCCTGCTCATTAAATGACGGTATTTGTTGTGCTTATGCATCTTTTGATGCTATGCCGTCTCCCGCGTATTGTAATATACGTGTTCGAAACATCGAGAATTTAAAATTAGATTAGTATGTAGAATAGATCATTGAGTGTCGAGGGAATAAGTCTACTAGACGGACAGACTCTGTTATATATTTGAATAATAAATAAACCATATACACATGTATATAATTGTTGCTCGAAGTGTCAACACATGTGACAACCAGATTGGTGTTGACCATTTTATTATAAACAGACCTAAAATTTTAGACCTAAAATTCTATGTTACAAAATACCCGCACACGTCAAGAGCTAAATTCCTCAACGATAGCTAATCGTCTCCAAGCAAATGAATGCGTTAGGAGACTCCTTCTTCCGTGTGACAGCGAACTAATTGTTTTATAATATTAGTTATTTATTGTTCTCATGTAAGTGACCTGTAATCTCTAAAGTGAGAATAAAGTTTCTGAACCTAAAAAACCTAAATGTTATAAATTTTCAATTCTGAAAATCTGCCTTTTGGTTGGGTTGAGCCAAAGTAACTAGTAACGGAATTCGATTCAAACAAGTATAAAAAAACAATATAGTTAAAAGTAAATAGGGGAAAAAATATTCCTAAAATATTGTATTAAACAAAATCACATACCATATCTACATTACCTTGAAAAAATAAATCTAAAAACCACGGTGAGTGGCTCCAATTTCCCCTTCTATCACTCGAGACGCCATCACTCCATCGATCATATACAAAAGAACTAATACCATAACCGGATCGACCAGTTCTAACAAAAAAATCAGCGTTCCAACCCATGTCAAAATGGCGGCCAATCATCTAACGCGCGTCAAATTTCGGATGCACGAGAGGGGCGACCGTTGTTAGACGCACACTAAAATAATGTTTTAGTGAGCGTTTCATATATACATAGTAGACAAAACATTTTTAATTCTAAATTTAATGTTATCGGCCAGTCATTTTTAATCGTATTTTATAGAAAAAAGAGTATGTTTTATATTATAAATTAAAAAAAAATGGTTCTTGTTAGATTATTTTAATACACGTATATTTTTAAAAATTTTGTTTTACGAAAATATTTTTTTTTTTAATATCAATTCATAGTTGACAAACCAAATGTTAATAATATTATAATATAATAGTGTCGTCGGAAAATTAAGATTGTAACAAGGTCAGAATAAATGTAGAATTGATTATTGCGACTTGTAATTTATTCTTATTTAAAATGAC
Source organism: Meandrusa payeni (assembly GCA_029286785.1). NCBI lineage: Eukaryota > Metazoa > Arthropoda > Insecta > Lepidoptera > Papilionidae > Meandrusa > Meandrusa payeni. The sequence goes on from JAGSMX010000023.1 coordinate 7,967,860, forward strand.
TAGTTAAAATTTGCTATTTAAATTTCAAAAAATAATTATGTTGTGATTAAAATGATTTTTTGTTTCACTATTATATACAACGAAAAAAGTTTCTGTTATTTAAACCATAGAGTATAAAATTTATAGTAAGTTTTTAAGAAAAATAATATTACTTCTAATGTTACTACTACAAAAAACTATTGTTTGATTTATTAGGGATGTAAAGAAACGAACCCATAATTCTTTATGTAAACGTTAGACTAAAAAAAATAACTCATTCCCATTCGCCATTGTGTTGGAACCTTCTAAGCGTTTTTTTTTTCTAAGCCAAAGCAAACCAATCGTGCGCCGCCGAATTTCGAGGATGCGCGGGAGTGGCCAAATTTATAAACTAGTTAGACGCACACATGCAAGTATTTTTTATGCGTATTGTGTACGTTACGTGTTAGTGTCTATGTGTTATTTAACCTTGCATAGTGTGCGTGCCATTAGCATTTAGTGAATAGAAGTGTTGTGTTCGTTTTGAATTATTTATGGCTTGTATTTTGGCGGTTAAATACAATGGCTTAGGTAGGTACTCCATAATATTATGCAACGATATTGAATAGTGTATCTGTGTGTATAAGCTTAATGTAATTTATACTTTTTTTAACTAAACATTATGAGCAGAATTTAATTAAAAAAAGCTCTTCTTTTAACCCTACCGGGGTAGACAGAGATTTCACTGTTTTATCAAGGTTATAAGGGTCCCGTATGTAATTTGTTGTGGGGCCATCTCCGTACACCGGACACAAATTAATTTTTAGAGCCTTGGTAGCTCAGTGTCCGGGCGGTTGGCTCAAGTTGCACAGTTCGCTAGCAACCCGAGTTCGATCCCCGGTGCTGGCACCAATAAATTTACTGTTGCATTTTTATGTGCTGATTCACCACGCGCGGCGGTGAAGGAAGACATTGTGAGGAAACCTATATGTCTTAGAAACTTTTCCTAAGGCATGTGAAGTCTGCCAATCCGCACTAGGGCCACGTGCTGGACTAAGCCCTTATACTTACAGAGAAGGCCTGCGGCCAACAGTCGGACATATATATCACAAATATAGAGGCTGTAACTAAAAATCAAAAAAACGGCACGATGGTGACGGGACTTTCACTGGCACATAGCTGATAAAATAATAACTAATTTAGACTACTTTTAGTTTAGAAAAATAAAAAATAAATAAATAGTTTATAATAGCAGGTAACACCGCGCAGCTAGATGAATACATTAATCAACAACTGTGATGTCACTGAACGTTTCAATACAATTGTAATAGCAGACCGGGGGCCCGGGTACGCAAATATTGACCGCAGTCTGTCCGTACGTCTGGAGACGGTTTGCTTTGGTGCATAGTTAGATTTTAACGAGCGACTTCCGTTCTCTCTCCTGGGCCGGAGCCCGCTTTCGCTTATTCTACATTCGGGATTGATATAAACTGATTGACAGTTGACATTTAAGCAATATGAAACGGTAATAGCTCGGTGACGGGAATATTTTCGCAATCTAGTGGTAGTAGATTTGACAGAATCTCTATTTGCACGCAATACAGTGTACGAAAAGGCGGACTTATGAGTCCTGAAGGCATTCTTTGCCGGACTACCATAGTGTTATGATATAGTGAATATGACAAACTGGAATATATTATGCTACGTAGAGAGTATTCCAATTTCAAAGAATGATAACAATAGTATAAAAATAATATTATTGAATGGCTGATGACATCTCAGTACAGAGTAATCTATCACAGAGACTTCTATGGCTTACGTGACTGATTCTATATCTGTTCGGAAGAATTTGTCTATATATGTTACCAATCCCCAGTTAAATAAGTGTTCTAGCAACACTTTTATAGCTAGGTTCCTATGGATTAAAAATCGAACAAAGACAGTGTACAACGGGACGTGGTGCAATGAACGGCAGATGCATCCCGGCCCGTATCTACCGCCAGAGCTCCACTCCAACTACTCGCAAGTGTACACTGACGGACAAAATTAATGATACTAATATTCATTAATATTAGTAGGTTTTAAGTTGTACTTCTTTCGACGCCTTATGATAAATTAATGGCAGTAACAGTTTCAAGCTGTAGTGATCAAATTTATCTAATATATTTTTTCAAGTGCTCCAATATATATATATTTTTTTTAATTTATTATACATATATATATCTAAAAACATTTAGTTAAATTATTTCGCCAAACTGCCAGGGCAGTTTATTGGCGATAACTGCACCCATAAATCTATACACTAATTTATTTACAATATTCGGCAGCGTAGGTACTTAGTAGCTGCGTTTTAATTTTTTTCTTATTGTTGTATTTCTGCAGGTAGTCTTCTGCTAGTTTATATTAATAATTAAACTATCTGTTATGTATTATTTTTTGTATTATTTATTTATTTAAATTTAATCTGAACTTTATAGACTGTGTTGTCCTTTTGTTATTTTATTGTTATTAATTATTTGCATGCAATTAAAAACTATTGTTTAATGATACCAAAGAAGTATTGCTTCTCAAACGCGCACATAACTTTTTTTTTAATGCTAGCCATATTTTTTTTTTTATATAAATATTACTCACATTTTTGTTAACCGATAACGTCAATAGTCGAATGGTGGATTCGAACCCACGACCTTATGATTCACAGACCAAACCCTAAACCATTAGGCTATTGACGCTTTAATATATACGTTAGGTGTTAATCGAAGTCGGGTTGCTAGCGTACTACACAACTTGAGACAACCGCACGGACACTGACCTACTAAGGTTCAAGAGTCGGTTTATAAATTATTCTTTGTTCAAGTCGGTTAAAAACAAACAATTGAATAAGTTTTGTTGTTGTTCGTGCACTGCAGTGTACGAGAGCGGTGTGAGCGCAATTTTTAAGACTAATTACCGACGTCCGTCACTGTCTCGCGGTGACGCGTCACATTTGTCGCCCGCTGTACTCACCACCTCACCACCCCACACCGCTAGGGATCTGTTTATACTTTTTTTATACCCCTACGAACAAGATGTATGGCATTTTTTTAAAACTGCTCCGTGATTTAGTGCCTGTGAGATCTTGCTTTCTGAGTAACGTTGGTTGGTTGGTGATAGTTGTGATTATGTTTTTATTTATTTTATTTTTTTTCAAATTGCATATAAATCATTTTAATATAAATTATTTTCGTCTAACTAATAAAGAAATATTTACAATTTAAAAGATATTACAAAATATTTACAAAAAATATAACTGTGCCAAACCGTCATCGCTTGGCAGCGTGCCCAGAAGGCTGGTAGCATTGCCACGTTGTATGGCAATGCTTAGCCTCTGTGCAAGGTATAAGCCAGCCCTCTGGTCACCAGATGTGTCGACCAACTTCTTAGCTAACACATTAAAAAGGTGATGTGCACTAGGACCCTACGGACCCAAAGTTTCTACCCCAAACGGCTCAAATATGAAACCTGTATCGAGGTTACTATATTTGCGCCGCTTGAGGTTTTCTGCAGTTGCAGCGGATTGATGATATTTTATGATAAGATTTGAATACATTATTTAGAACACTGTAAATTAATAAACAATATTTTCAAGACAATGCACACGACATTTCATAATAACTGGTACGAGTATATCGTATATCTTTTTAGGAGCTCACCCGGGGTGCCACATCGTTTTTATATGTCACTCGTTCGGGATTTCACATATGTATTAAGTCCGATTGCTAGGCACAAACTCTGTAAAGAGAGTATGAGAACATATCTCCCCACGTGACTTTAGTGCATATTGGCAGACTTCACAAGTCTAAGAAAATCTTCTGACACGTGTAGTTTCCTAACGATTTTTTCCTTCACTCGAGCACGCGGTAAATCAACGCTTAAAATTATAATTATTATTATTTATTCCTCACAATAATCCATTAAAACTTAAGATAAATCATAAAATTTAATACACATACATATGAAACAAGAGACAATAACAGATAGAGATTATGGTGGGACATTCCACTCGAACTAGGACGAAATCCTGTGTCTCAAGTAGTTAACCCTTCACCCCATTTCACAATCAAAAGCATTGTACAACAAATCGCAACAAACAACTTCATTGGTACCGGCGTATATGCATAACATAAAAAGTAATAAGCTAAGAGGAGTGCCACTAAAGAGTGAGGAAGCAGATCCTTATGTTGGGTTGAAACAGCAGACAATTGTGTTTCGACCGGCGCCCAGCGACGCCGTAATTCCGCGGAACTGCTGGGAATTGCTTAATTAGCTTAAAAGCTTCGTTTTGGTGCAGGTTGTAAGGGAATAGCGGATTCATTTCATTGCCTATTACTGAAAATATAAACATATTTTTAGGAAAAGGTGCGAACGAGCTCATCATCATCATCATCATCTCAGCCGTAAGACATCCACTGCTGGACATAGGCCTCCCCAACGATTTCCAAAGGGCCGGTTGTAAGCGGCCCGCATCAACTACGCCCTGCGACCTTTATGAGGTCGTCAGACCACCTTGCCCGTGGTCTCCAATCGAGAACTTTTCGGCCCCATCGACCATCTGTTCTACGCGCTATGTGCCCTGCCCATTGCCACTTCAACTTGCTTATCCGGCGAGCTATGTCGGTTACCTTCGTTCGTCTACGAGCTCACGGCTGAGAAATAAGATCTCATGAGCCGTGATCATCGTCACCCTTGGAAATCGACAACAGCGGACGGAGCTACAGGTTCATTGTCGGACTTTGAGAAAGGAATAGGCTCGTATTATTTACTAGCATCTACATGACAACGCCAATTCCTACGGGCGAATTGACAACAATTTTTTTTATCCGGCTTTCTTTTATCTTTCTTTTTTCATTTGAAAGCGGGTTCTTCCCGTGTGATCATTAAATATGAAATAATTATGACAATGGCATCTATGAGAAAACCATATAAGTCTTACGTTCGTTGGCGTGATATTTAGTTATTCATAGTTTTGTGGCGTACATACTTGACGCAAATTTAGGACTAATGATCGTGGTCACCATCAGGGATGCACCTGGAGCGGATGATTTGCCTCCATTGGCTTCTGTCCAGCGCGTCTCTTACAGCAGTGCAAAATTTGGAGGACGACGAGTCTTTTACCTGATCGGACCATCTTGTTGGTGAACGGCCGCGAGATCTTTTACCTGCGGTGTTCCCAACTACGATCAGTTTATCTAGACTTTCATTGTGTGTCCGAAATACATAGCCAGGATTCATTGTCGGCATATGGTAGACAAACGAGTCTTAATTTGTAACTGGCTTAGGATAGATGCATTGGTGCGTTTCGCAGTCCAGGGTATCCTTAACATACGCCTCCAGCACCACATCTCGAATGCATCGATCCTTTGAGGTAACATAAAAAAATACAATCGAATTGGAAAGCTCCTTTTTTGAAGACGGTTGAAAGAGAATAACAACGCATAAAAATTTATTAAACAAAGAAAAACAAACGTCTGTTGTCTTACAAAGTAAGGAAAAAGGTAGGCTTAGTATACGCTAATTTAATTAGTTTACGGTCACGGTAAGACCTCTCGCGTTATAGATATTACCGTGACCGTAAATTTTATTTCGTGTTCAATCTCTATTCGTGTTATGTTTGTACCACACGCGTTATATCGCTCCGGGCGTGGACAGATGTTGATGGGGTGAAAATAAACCAAATTAAATAACAATTTGCTTTGTTGCAATAAGCAATTAAATGATCGCGGTCGCTTCCTGAATTGGATACCCATTTAATATATGTATAGAAAAGATTTCCTTCGTAATTTTTCAGAAAAGTTCGTATTTGTCGTACTCTGTCAAATAGTTCCATATTAATGGACATGAAAATATCACTCGTTTAATATGATCATTACGACATTCATTGACAGTACGGGTGTCATCGTATTCCGATAAAGGTCCAAGTTTTCCCAAAGGAAAATAATTTCTCACTACATCTCTAAAAAAATAATAAAATTTATTTCTTGTGTGTGATCTCCATAGTTTTTACTTGTCAATAATGTCAATTTGTAAAGAAAGTGCCATAATTTTAATTTATATATTTTTATAAAAGCAGGAATTAACGTTAAATGTGATTTCTTTGATTACAGAGCAACACAACGTTTTACTACTATACTCGTATATATATATACTTGTTTTTTTTTATTTTGTATAAAAACGTCTTATAAAACCACATTTCAAGTTTATTCCGGCTTTTATAAAAATGTATAAATTAAAATTATGATATATACGAGTATATTGTAAGAAAAGATTTTCCTTTATCATCATTCATCAACAGTTCGTGTGTCATCGTATTCCAATAAAGATCCGAGTTTTCCCCAAGGAAAATAATTTCTCACTACATTTGTACTTTTGACATTATTGACAAGTAAAAACTATGGAGGACTATAGGAGGAATATAGGATACTTGATTGGGACATACAAAAAAATAAATATTATTTTTTTACATATAGGTACATAAATGTTTTATCGAGTCTCATAGAGCGAAAATGTTTAACAAAATTCATTTATAACCGACTTCAAAAATATATGACGTTTTCAATTGGTTTTTTCTTATGTTTGTTATCTTTCGTGTGACGGCGAACTTATTGTTTTATATTATTAGTTACTAGCGTACCTAGCCCGCTCCGCCAGGCTAGATTTTGCTTTTTTTTATTTAAACAATAAGCTTACAGCATTAAATATTTTATTTAACTCTCACAATATATTACATTATTAATTTCTCTCCGTATTCATTCCTTCTATTCTCTTCTCACACCCATGTACCTATCAGTAAATACAATATCATTCTTCAATATCCTCCATTGTACTTTAAAATGTTTCATAATGACATAAATATACACAACGCATGTGTCAAAACAAATTTGGGTTATAAAACAATAGAATATCATAATAGTTAACATCACAACATAAAAATAATTGAACACAAGTGACAAGTCAAACATTCATCATCTCGATGTATCTATAAGCAGCCTCTGTGAACCTGCTGTTTATGACAATGTCACTAATTTAATATGATCATCCTTTGACAGTTAGGGTACATTTGTACTTTTTCACATTGACATTATTGACAAGTAAAACTATGGAGGACATATTTGATTTGGACATACAAAAAAAATATTATTTTTACATATAGGTACATAAATGTTTTATCGAGTCTCATAGAGCGAAAATGTTTAACAAAATTCATTTATAACCGACTTCAAAATATATGACGTTTTCAATTGGTTTTCTTATGTTTGTTATCTTTCGTGTAACTGCGAACTTATTGTTTTATATTATTAGATACTAGCGTACCCAGCCCGCTTCGCCGGGCTAGATTTTGCTTTATTTTGTTTAAACAATAAACTAACGTCAATAAATATTTGCTTTTTAAATTATTAATTTCTCTCCGTATTCATTCCCTTCTATTCTCTTCTCACACCCATGTACATATCAGTAAATACAATATCTTCAATATACTCTATTGTACTTCAATGTGTTTCATAATGACATAAATATACACAACGCATGTGTCAAAACAAATTTGGGTTATAAAACAATAGAATATCATCATAGTTAACATCACAACATAAAAATAATTGAACACAAGTGACAAGTCAAACATTCATCATCTCGATGTATCTATAAGCAGCCTCTGTGAACCTGCTGTTTATGACAATGTCACTAATTTAATATGATCATTCTTTGACAGTTAGGGTACATTTGTACTTTTTTCACATTGACAAGTAAAAACTATGGAGGTTACACACAAAAAAATAAATATTTTGTTTTTACATGTACATAAACGTTTTATCGAGTCTCATAAAATGGAAATGTTTAACAAAATTCATTTTTAACCGACTTCAAAAATAGAGGATTTCAATTGGTTTTTTCTTATGTTTGTTACATCATAACTTAAGGTGACCCCTTATTTCGTGTAACTGCGAACTTATTGTTTTATATTATTAGTTACTAGCGTACCTAGCCCGCTCCGCCAGGCTAGATTTTGCTTTTTTTTATTTAAACAATAAGCTTACAGCATTAAATATTTTATTTAACTCTCACAATATATTACATTATTAATTTCTCTCCGTATTCATTCTCTTTTCGAGCGGGTGAAGATCTACCTACACCCATGTACATATCAGTAAATACAATATCTTTCTTCAATATACTCTACTGTACTTCAATATGTTTCATAATGACATAAATATACACAACGCATGTGTCAAAACAAATTTGGGTTATAAAACAATAGAATATCATCATAGTAAACAAAAGCTATATTTGACAGTTCAAACAGAAGAGTGCTCCGATCCGTCACCAAACTTACTTACGAGGTCAATCTGAAGATTCCCTGAAAGTTTCATTTAGGCTACTAAGAGAAAGAAGACCGGCGAAGACGACCAGGCGATAGGAGAAGGCAATTCGCCCGCCTCTTCGAACCTCCTTAGTGGCGCCACTGGCGGGGAGTTGGGGAAGTCTCCGCCGGCTTGCACGACCCAGAGGCGCAGGAGGCCCGGTTTTTGTCACCGGAGTGAATGCTAACGCGACCCCATCTCGCCCCATCACAGCGAAGGAGTGCTCACCATGGGAGGTTTTAGTCGGAAGGGGCCTCTAGTAGGCCGAGCTTGACATAACTTGCCCGCTTGCATGTCCTCCCATGAAAAAAAAGGAAGAGAAAGGAAGAAGCAGTACTCTAAGATAATACCTGTTTATATATTAACATATTGATTTTTTTTGATCCCAAGCTGATTGGTGAAGTATCTGACTGTTTTTTGAAAAAGATTGTTAACATTTCTCTTTACGAGTATTACTAACATCTAGTCGATCATTCCAATTAAGCGTAAGTTAGTATTAAAAGATGGTCCACGTCAAAAGTCGAATGGTGGATTGATACCAACCTCCTCACTTTTCGCAGACTTAGTTAACGCTTCACAGGAATTTGATAGACCGTGGCCATAGGTTATTTTGGCCAGGACCTTAACTATTAAATAATGTACGTCTATTTTCTGTGATCTTAACGTCATCAACGTTGGAATGGAATACGTATTTGTAGAATTAGAAGCATTTGTGGGTATATTAGCGAATTAATTCATACCCGCACTGATGAAAACCGCGTTCTCCTCGACACCTATCCCCACAGCATCCGCAATCATTGTCACAATAGTCACAGCGGGAGAAAGTCGTGACAGAGCCGGCCAATTAATCGCAGCCGTAGTGACGCCTATGTTAGGCTGTCCACACACAAATCGCTGTTTAGCCGCGCATTAATTATTCACTCATCAGAATTAATATTAATATTCAAACCTGGCAACTCCGTGGAGGGCAGACGCGAAGTTTGCCAGGTTATTCTAATTAAAAGAGGTACCAACAGTGATTATATTAAAACTAACTGTCGGCATTCTTAAATGTGTCTGCTCAGTCTTGAGCACAGGCGTAAGGTAGCTAGCCTTTCGGTTTTCTACAGATTGCATTTTGGAGAGTGTGCTCAGGAACTACATGATCTAATTCCCCCATCCCCTTTCCACCATCGGACTTCTAGACGCACTGCGGGATTTCATCCTTTTGTTGTGAACATCCCTCAAACACGAACGAAGCGATTTGCTTCGTCTTTCATTCTTCGTACAGCAAAGGACTGGAATAGTTTGCCCGCGTCTGTCTTTCCTTCCGATTACAATGTGGGTATTTTCAAGAGTAGAGTGAATAGGCGCCTTACCATCCAGGACTGCATTCCCACTTAACATCAGGTGGGATCGTAGTCAAGCACTTGCTTAGAAATTATATTAAAAAAAAAGCCAATGCTATTACACTTATTACAAAATGATCGTTCAGTGGCATCGCAGTTGTCGATTTGTGCTAGTTTTGGTATACTGTAAGGCCGATATCAATTAAAATAATATCATTACCAAAGACACGCCCACTATTGGCGTGCTATTGGTACGCTATTAGTATACCATATGTGGCATCAATGAACTAACCAATATTCTTAAATATAATAAGGTTACAACAAAATTGAAAGTGTTTAATGGTCAGTTATTTAACACAGATTTGCACAATTGTCTTATTTTAAAAAAAATTAAAGTATATACGAAATTTTTGAATATTCGTATATACTATAATTTCACGATTTCGACCGCTGTGTGTGCTACTGTAGCCCTTCCGTTATATATTTTTCTTACGGTTCTAGCCTAACATTTTTTTCATTTCGGTCGCGCGGCATAACCTATCCAAGCCTGCCGTAAGGACTTTCGTTTAAAAAATGCAGCGTTTCGACCGTAACCGAACAACCCACAAAACTATTGTTAGGTAACAATATTATTCGTAGGGTAACATAAGGTTTAATCAGGCAATACACTTTGACTAAGGCCTCAGCCAGCCGTGCGTCTGTCTGTGGCCTGATCTATGGTCGAGTTCGGTACATCGACACAGAGATAAAAATGGCCTTCCTGTCGGAAAGCAGTTGTCTTTAAGCAGTTAAACCGTTATTCTTCTGAAGTGAGTAGTGCCGTCGTGACACTGAAGCAAAGAAGTGCGTGAGTCAATTTGTCTTTCTCTACGTCTATAAATGTATTTATTATTTGTGTTCTAAATACTTGTCATTTGCCGTACTAAAGTCGGATGTTGTGCGTGATAATGTGCCCAAGTAGAATAACTTAAGGAAGATCTAACCTTTCCTGCACTACCACTAAAGTTACTATGTAAAGACTACATTACATAGTATATCTATATATAAAAGAGAAAGTGTGTGAGTATGTTCCATATAGGCTCCGAAACGGCTGGACCGATTTCAATGAAACTTTCAGGGAATCTTCAGATTGACCTGGCGAGTAATCCTGTAAAGTTTGGTGACGATCGGAGCACTCCTCTTTTTGAACTGTCAAATACAGCTTTTATTTACTATGATGATATTCTATTGTTTTTTAACTCAAATTTGTATTGACACATGCGTTTTTTTTTATATGAAAAGTGGCAAACGAGCATACGGCTCACCTGATCTTAAGTGATCACCGTCGCCCATGAACATCCACAGCACCAGAGGAGCTGTAGGTGCGTTGCCGACCGTTGAGATAGGAATAGGCTCGTTTCTTGAAGGTCCCTAAATCGTAAACGTTCGGCAACACCGCTGGCGACAGTTGATTCCACAAGTTGACAGTGCGTGGGAGGAAGTTACGCGTAACTTAAAAAACGTATAGTCGTTGAACGCCAACCATCAAGATGGTGGCGGTGGAATTTGGAATTCTGCCGAGATGTGTGGTAATGGAAATCGGTAGCTGGGATGATTCCGAACAATTCCTCAGAACACTCCCCATGGTAAATGCGATACAGGATGCAAAGAGAACCGACATCTCTTCACAGACTCAGAGGGTCGAGTCGATTGGAAAGACCCTGATCGTCGACTTTGTGTACATTTGCGTTATGCATGCATGCGTTGTGTACATTTATGTCATTATGAACCATATTGAAGTACAATGGAGTATATTGAAGTATATTAAAGATAATAATTAAGGATTTTGAAGTATTCAAGGTAAGTTATAGCGCCGCGAATGTATCCGTTTACTGATGTAAGTTTATTGTTTAATTAAAATAAAGCAAAATCTACCTCGGCGAAGCAGGCTAGGTACGCTAGTTAAGTATATGTTAAAGCATAGTTTTATGCTCGAGAAACGCAAAGAATCGCGTTGTTAAGTCCCGGCGGACGTTAACAAAAATGCCAAAAAAGTTCTCTTTGTGAACCTAATAGGTCCCACCTCAACAAAGGGTGGCTTGCTATAGAACAAGGAACAAATTTAGGCTTACTTTGAGCTACCTTCACAGTGTAAGGCGTTCTTTTTATCTCTGTTAGGCTTTGTATACCGATATACACTCATGAGCAAAAAAAATAGGATCGGTTAAGAAAGTTTGAATATCTCGGAAGATATACGCTTGCTAACTGGAATAAATTGTGCATGATAGACAATTTAATATCCTTAAAATAAAATATTTTTAATAATTTATTTATATTTAATTAAAAAACATAAATTTAAACCAAAAATGACATCTTACGTAAACTTGGATAATACAGTATTTTTTATTAAATTTTTATTTTATTTAAATTTTAGTACTGTTGCCTCTATGTGGCGAAAAAATTTATATAAAATAAATATTTTATTTTATTTTAAGTATATTTAATTGTCTATCAGACACAATATATCCAAGTTAGCTAGCGTCTTTATCTTCCGAGATATTCAAACTTACTTAACCGACCCTTTATTTTTGCTCACGGCTATTTATTTTCTATTACTTTTCAACCGACTTCAAAAAGAGGTTGTCAATTCGACTATATGTCTTTATATGTTCGTTAGGTCATAACTTTTGACTGGGAGATTTGGTTGATTGTTTTTTTTTTTAAAATTGAAAGCTGATGCTTCCAATTTGGTCCAGCTCTATGGCATCCATTAAAAAACTACGTAAGTTTTAAATTTGCATTAAATATGTATGCGACAAATGTATGTGAATTTTTTTTGGACGAACTAACACAGACAGTTGGCCAGAGAAGCTGTCCTTTACTGCTTCACCTGATTGAGATGTGGCATAGCTCTTAGGTCGCTTAGCCTGAACCTCTATTGCTAGTAATTCGACACCACCGGCGAGGGGTAACCTCGGCTTGGACGGTTACTATGTTACGCGTAAGCATGCCGATCCGAGGGCGCCCGAGAGGGCCGAACCACGACTCGGTCGGTTGCTATTTCACGGATAATCTAAGAGACATTCAAAAGCTAAACTAACTTTGAGTGCCACTTCGGGAAGCGTTGGCGCTGGGAGAAGAAGTGGCCGAAGAAACTCCAGCAACGCTCCTAACATCTAAGGGGTGGAGCCTGCCCATAAAATAGCGGTAACGCGCGAGGATTATTAACCATGTAGAATTAAAATATAAGTGTATACAGTGATTTCTTCTCACTCTCCTTATTGCCGTGGATCATGACTCCATTTTGGGCGTCAATCTATGAATGAGAACTTGTATTTAAATAAATAAATAATAATCTTTATTTTAAACCATAAGAAAGTTTCATAACATACAATTCTAGTATACGATAATAGCAACATTAATAAAAGAATATTGTGTCGCTGCTATTAACGCCCACCCTCCAATCAAATTATATATATGTATATATATATATATTTTAATGGGTTTAAATATAGCGTTTAATGTTAAGCTATCGACAAACGATTTGGCTAATTCTTTTGTCGATAGTTTTGCGGTTTAAAAATAGGTTTTTTTCCTTAGAATAAAATAACTTTGAAATTGTTATATTTAGGTATCTATGCGAGTGAGCATGTTCGTGTGTGTGTGCTGACATGATGTTAAAAACTTTGGTTAATTGGCCTTACCAGTTTTATCTTCAATATAACTATAATGAATATCTATCTGTCTACGCGTAGCAAGTGCATCGCGTGGGATGCGGCCTATGCTGCATTCCTATGAAATTACAAATTACAGTGTAACACCGCGTCATACAAACTAGACAACGCTAATGCTCTGAATTGGTAAATTGGTGCGTACGTGAACCTTTTAAACTACATTCGGCGTGATTTCTTCTCTTTGTAAGAGACACGAGCACATACTTAGATACGTGAAGAATAGCAGATAGTGGACAGAAGTTGTAGACTCGTTCTTCAACTGACTTCAAAAAGGGGAAGTGCTCAATTCGTCTGTATGTTTTTTATGCTAGTGTTTTCTAGTGCATTTAAATTTGGTCCAATTCCGACAAAGGCATCCATTAGAAAATCATAATTTTCATAAATCTTTTTTAATATTAAATTTCACAAAGCCTTAAATTTGCATTAAGTGTGTGCGCGCCAAATGCATGAATAACTTAATATCACGGAAATAGCAACCGACCGAGTCGAGGTTCGGCCCTCTCTGGCGCCTTCGGATCGGAATGATTACGCGTAACATAGTAACCGTCAAGCCGAGGTTACCACCGGGGTACCCTTGTGTCGAGTTACTAGCGATAGAGGTTCAGGCTAAGCGATCTAAGAGCTATGCCACCTCTCAATCCGTGAAGCAGTCAAGGCCAGCTTCTCTGGCCAATCTGTGTAGTTCGTCATTAAAAAAAATAAATTAATTAATTAATGTGACGGCAACCGATGTCGATGATTCATTTTTTTTTTTAAAGGATGTACTCAAGGGTAATTTGATGCGAGTTTGATTAGATTTGCTCTCCACCTCGGGAAGCATTGGCGCTAGGAGGAGTAGCCGAAGAAACTTCTAATATCTTACGGGTGAGATCTGTCCATAAAATGGCGATAACGCGCAAGGTATGATTCTATCCTAATCTTATCTAAGGGTTGGGACTTTCCCATAAAAGAGCAATAACGCGCAAGGATTAGTCGCAACCTCCGACGGTCGCGAATGGACCTTTTGTGGGCATGTAGCGATCTAACCTGTCAATGGTGATCGCGTCGTACGGATCGTCGAGAACATGTCTCGGATATCTAATCCTGTCTGACAGTCAAAATAGCAGCAAATATGTCTCCAACATTCCACGGGGGGAGTAAACAGTTCGCGAGTCCGCCTCAGCGCATTGAGCATTAGCAGCACTTGCACGGCTTCCTACACTAAGTTAATTTTTTCGCGAACCCGAAGCTGGTAGCTTCACTCTACATTCTAAATGCAATTTCAATTATAATGAAAAAACAAAAAAGTTTCAATTTATACATTTGAATCCACAATAACACGCACAATTGTCATGAACTACGCTTATCTGGGGACCGCTACAGTTTCAACGAGATTTTTGAAAGGTGGCACAGCTTTTTTTTTTTTTGACGGGGAGGAAATCTTCAGAAAGATACCCCGCCTTCTGGGGGTAAGGCCGCGGTTATGTGGGGTTCTTACCCACTAAAACCTCCCCGGTGGCCCTTTCCTCGGTGCATGACGAGGGGCTCCGGGATCTCAGCGTGGAACGCACCGGAGCCCCTTTGCACTGTGCTCAAGGAGAGCACGTCCCGGGGGAGAAGGTTACTCCCTCTCCCCCTGTGCCCTCACAGCGCAAAGCGACACGGGCTAGCCGATGTCGCCTTCTTCCCGGGTCCACTTTGGTGAACGACGCAGGCCCCCACCCTTGTCGCCCAGTGAACCCGAGGCCCCTTTTAGTCACCTTGTACAACAGACAGGGGATACCGTAGTCTTATTCTTGAGAGCCCAGAACTACAGGGCTGTGGTGGCACAGCTCGAACTGAACCTCTTTCGGAACTCGTAACTCGACTTGGGCTCTAGAGACAGAAACATAAGTTATAATAAAATCTATACAAATAAATAAAATTGAAGTGTCCGATTGTAATAATAAAATAACCGTAATAACTTTTTATACACGTATATGAATGTATGGCACATATATCTTTTGTCTGTTTCTGTTAATCTCTGGAACGGCTAGATCTGACGAGACTTTCATTATAATTTTTTTTATGCTGGTACTTCCCATGTGGTCCCATTTCAATTAGTCCAATTCTGACAAAGGCATCCTTGAGAAAATCATATAAGCCTTAAATTTGCATTAAGGATGTGCGCGATAAATGGACGAGGTCACAATTAATTCTGATGATTCTTTGTTTATTTGAAAGCTGATGCTTCCCGTGCTTTCCCATTTAAATTTAGTTTAATTCTGGCAATGGGATCCATGACGAAACAATAGCATCAAGTTTGTGTTTCACAAATGGACGAATTACTCAATATCACGCCAATGCTAACTAAATTATAAAAGAACTAATACTTTGTTCAAAATGCTAACTCCACAACGCAACTCTGGCTCCCAAGATACAAGCGTCTGCTTAGTTTGGGGGTCACTGTGTACCAATAATATGTGCTGCAATGGTTACATGGATGTTCGTTTAATTTGTGTAATGTTTATAATTGTAACCAAATCTGTGTTAATAAATAAATATTCTATAAAAAAATATTCTATTCTATTCTATAATGGATTTTGGATAAATCATTTTTATTGATAAGAATGAACTTACTCCTTATAGGTTCATGAAAGTTTGGTTACGTTATGATTAAGTTGGATTTTGAAATATTTCTACGTTTATTCGGAGATAATAGCATTTTATGTTTCATTCGATTTGAAGTCGGTTTTTGTTTTTATCAAACGTCTCTAGAATATAATAAAAATGTTGCCCATCAAAATGATTGCCGGAAATCGAACCTCTGGCGATGCTCGTAACGATTGTACTATAGGTAGCATTGTTTAGCTGTATTTTGTTCTAGCAAATCTTATTAAGCGGCGTGTAAGTTGGGCCGGCGCCACCAGCGGGGCAGGGTTTCCTTGCTAGCGGTGTGACTGCTATCGATTAACTATTGTTTCGCTAATTAGTTTACGGCTTACTGCGATATAATTTAACGTTAATTAAATATTGTTATGCATCGGTCTAGGGCTTCTGACCCTCACTATAAATAGGGTCTGTGATTCGACTTCATTTTGATAGCAACGTTGCATACTAAAATACCACTGAATGGCGTTATAATTAAACATGTATTACGAGTAAAAGACTTCAAATCGAATAGGAATATTACGAATTAGAACTAATCAGAAACTAACCAAACTCTCATCAAACTACCTTTAAAATACCCTTTCCAAAAAAAAAATAATCATCGAAATCAGTTGTCAATCAATATCTAGATTGAGTTATTCGTCCATTCGTCGCGAATTTACTTAATTAAAATTTAAGACATATGGTTTGCCATCATGGATGGGACCACACGCGCCAGCTTTCAATCATAGAATCATACAAATCGGTTCACCTTATCGAAAGTTATGAGGTAACAAAATAAAAAAAAAATACAGACGAGTAATTGAGAATCGAATTTCGGTCGGTTGAAAAACTGACTTCAGGAAGACTTCTGGAAGCCCTACTAAAACCATCCCGGAGGCCATTCCTTGGTGCATGGTGAGGCGCTCCGGGATCTCCAGTGGAACACAGTGGAGCCCCTCTGCCCCGTGTTCTTCGGAGAGCACGACCCGTGGGGGGAGGGCGGTGAATCCCTCTCCGTGCCCTCGCAGTATAAGGCGACACGGGCCAGCCGCTGTCGCCTTCTTCTCGAGTCCACTTCGGTGGACGACAAAGGTGGGGGCCCTTGTCGCCCATTGAACCCGAAGCCCCTTTTAGTTGCCTTCTACGACAGGCAGGGGATACCGTAGTCTTATTCTACTAGTCTAGAACTACAGGGTTGCACGCAAGTTTTGCCTAAGCTAAGCCTAAGCAAATTTATATAACCATATTTATTCAACATAGAACCTCTGTTGTATCGGTTCGGATCCGCACTAGAGTCTCTTCAAATCCAACTCGATGTCGGTCAGGTGAACTTCGTAGATTCATGTGTTCGAGTTCGTTATTCTCTTTTATGCGAATAAATGAAACTTACGTATTAAAACGTGCTTTAGTAAAACAGATAGGAAATAAAACAGGTGTCGATATGTATTTCATGTTCAATGCGCACACAGCCGGCGACCATGCATCTATAGCCGATGGAAATGGCAGTCATGTTTTCTATAACTAAACAAATAATAATCTTTTTTTTTTATATGAAAAGTGGCAAACGAGCATACGGCTCACCTGATCTTAAGTGATCACCGTCGCCCATGAACATCCACAGCACCAGAGGAGCTGTAGGTGCGTAATGTTATCAAAATGATAAATATATATAAAGTTGTGTGTGTGTAAGTGTTATTGTCTGAATGAGTGCACATAACAGCAAGCAAAAAGTCTTCGTTGTGCTTATAATCAAGTGATTTTGTCATCAATTTGAATTAAAGGCAATGCGTTGAAACAAAGAAATGTCTAGAATTTATTCGCTTTTATTTAGTTTATGTAGGTAGTCAGCGATAGAGAGAGCTAGAGCATTTCTCTGAGGGATAAAATCTAAAACGAATAAATTTGTAGGAGAAGAAAGGTAGTCAATATAGCTCTTTAAATCATCAAGGTAAAGTCTTTTTTAATTTTTTTTTTAAAAAGAAAGCTAGCAATATTTCTTTTTTTTCTTTTTTTCAGAAATATTACTAACAATCTTGTTAAACATTCCAACTAAGCTTAAGCTTGTGCTAGGACATGGTTCACGGCAATATTCAAATGGTGGATTCGAACCCTTACGATTCGCAGGCCCTACCCTTAGCCATTAGGCTATTACGCTTCAAAAAGTGGCAGTGGGCTCGTCAAATGTGGCAGTTATTTGACGGCAAATGGTTGAAAGTAATGAAATGGAGACCACGCTTGGGTCGGAGAAGTAGGCTGCCCTGAATGCGGAAAGCAGAGGATCATATATGGGGCCGTCCATTTATTACGTCATTCTAAATTAGGGGGGGGTTGGTCTGCGGATGACGGTAAATGATAGACAGGAGGGTGTTTCGAAATTGACGTCATTCTTATTTATTTATTTATAGTTTATTGTTCACGTACAAAAAGATTATTTCTAAAAAGAAATTTCTAGTAAGTGAGAATGCAAATGTGAGAGGCGGCTAAGGCGCGTACAATACTAAAATAACTCATAATAAACATACATAATGCAACATAGATGTACACAAATACAGTAATAACTACAGATAAAATACTCTAACAATAATATTACATATAATACTAGCTGCCCGCCCCGGCTTCGCCTATACATATAAGCCTTCCTTAAGAATCACTCTATCTATTAAAAAAAACCGCATCAAAATCCGTTGCGTAGTTTTTAAGATCTAAGCATACATAGGGACAGACCGACTTTGTTTTATATACTATGTATTGATAATAAACACAATACTTAAATAATAACTACAACATTATATAATTAGTAATAAAGGTGATTCTATAACCAAGTGTTTTAATCATATAATACCCTATTTTTCTCAAATCTGCAATGTTTTAATTTTGTCAAACTGGTAATGACGTCAATTTTGGGAGAAGGGGGGGTGGGGTCATTAAGAAATGACGATAGGATGATTGTAGGGGGGGGAGGTTTAAAGTCTGAAAAAATCGATGACGTAATTTATGGACGGCCCCTATGGCAAAGGGGAACGCCTTAGATTATGACAACGATTCATTTTATGTACGAATGGTATAGCCGTACATGTCGCTTCCATTGATCATAGATCAACGTTCCGCTAGAAAACCCGTGGTTTCGCGGTGGCTATTTTCACTTGGACATTATCGCCCGCTGTCGGATGTCGTCGGGCAACTTCGTGCGTTTCCGAGCGCGTGTGGGGGATGATGCAGGCGCGCTGGGAACGGGGGGAGACTAATGAACGGTTATTATTGATATCGAGGCGATTCATTTAGTTTCTATCTACCTTTTTCTGTCGCATTGTCCGTAATAAGATGATGCTATTTACTATGCATGCAGGAGAGTTAGAGTTGTACTGTCCAAGAGATAAGTGTTCATTGTGGTACAGATGTTCATTATGGACTCCTTTCATAACCCACCAGGATATATTTGAGTAGAAATGAAACAAGTGAACAAATGAAAAAGGGTAGACAATAAAAGATATAACTATTTATTTACTTTATTTACCGACTTCGAATCGAATCAAACGTTAAACGCTAACACATGGACGCCCTGTTTGTATTTAAGAATTAACGTAGGAATATTACGAAATAGAATTAATCAGAACCTAACCAAACTAACACCAAACTACTCTTGAAGTATATACATATATATATAATATATCCTTCCAATAAAATATGAATCATCGAAAACGGTTGGCGTGATATTGAGTTATTCGTCCATTTGTCGCGCACATACCTAATGCAAATTTAATTTTTATGGCTTACTCATGGATTCCATTCGTTTTCATTCATTTCGTTTTCCATTCGATATACGTATATATTTATATACGTATATATACATTTATTAACTAAATAATACATAAAAACACTAAAACTTTGTGCAAAATGCTAACTCGACAACGCAACTCTGGCTCCCAAGATACAAGCGTCTGCTTAGTTTGGGGGTCACTGTGTACCAATAATATGTGCTGCAATGGTTACATGGATGTTCGTTTAATTTGTGTAATGTTTATAATTGTAACCAAATCTGTGTTAATAAATAAATATATTCTATATTCTATTCTATTCAGAAATGTGACCACACGGGTAGCACCAGCTCTCAAATTAAAAAAAAATCTTCAAAATCGGTTCACTCACTTCAATGTTCTGAAGGAACAAATATAAAAAAAACAGTGGAATTGATAACCTCCTCTTTTTTGAAGTCGGTTGATAAACAAAAGCACTTATACTTTTGGGTAGGCAAAGGAAACGAAAGGTGCAGCCCTCTAGTTCTGGGCTCTCAAGAATAAAACTACGGTATCCCCTGCCTGTCGTAGAAGCCGCCTAAAGCCTGAGTCGTCCCCAAGGTGGACCCGAGAAGGAGGTGACATCGGCTGGCCCGTGTCGCCTTGCGCTGCGAGGGCACAGGGGAGGGAGTAACCTCCCCGGGACGTGCTCTCCTTGAGCACAGTACAGAGGGGCTCCGGTGCGTTCCACTGGAGATCCCGGAGCCCCTCGTCATGCACCGAGGAAAGGGCCACAGGGGAGGTTTTAGTGGGTAAGAACCCCACATAACCGCCGCCTTCCCACCAGATGTATCGAGGGACGGGGCATCTTTCTGAAGATTTCCTCCCCGACAACAAGTCAAGTAACGAACGGTAGGGATTACACGGTCTTGGAATATGTACGTCTTTGGTGATATATCGATACCAAGAATTTGTGATAGTCTAGATTACATTTTGTGTACGTATTATGTCACTAATGTATATCCGCTAGCTTGACACCATAAATTTTCTACGTCTCCTTTCATCCGCTATATATGCCTGGAGATATAACAATTTGTAATGAGTACAGTAATTAACATGATTAGGTTGCCTGCCTGTCACTCATTCATTCGTATTTCATTCAATGCGTGACTTCCATTGCTAAGATTTTTCATCCTCATCATTAGCATAAATAGAATAATGTCATCTAGCGTTCGTTCAAGTTGACTTACAGCAGAAATGGTGGACTTTTTTTATACATACCTTCCGTTTCTTGTAATATATTTAAAAAAACATTTTTAATTGACAAAAATTAATAGAACAGCCGACTTCAAAAAAGCAGGAGGTTCTCTATTCTGTATTATTGTTTAATATTTTTCATAGTGCCGTTTTTTTATTTGAAATATTATTTATTTTTAAAAGTGAGCTTCTTTAGCCGCGTTGAGCACTTTTTGGTATATATACATAATATATTTGAATAAGAAATATACCATGTACACATGTATATAATTGTTGCTCGAAGTTTCATGTGACAAACAGATGGATGTTGATAATTTTATTTTAAACATTGTAAAATTTCGAATTTTAACTAAATAAAATTCTAAGTTTCAAGTTTGCACTTCTATCGGCAGTCTTTTGTTACTATTATTTCAAAGTTGTGACCTAAAATGATAGTCTAGGATATAGAACATGGATTAATTAGAGTGTTTTCGTTATATTAGTATTGTTTCAATTACAACGTTCAGTGACATTATAGTTGTAAAATTCACTTGTGGCACTACGTTTTTCTCGTGGCGTACCACTGACACTCCGATATTGTTTCTATTTGGTGATCTTGTTAATACTTTAATTAAGTAATTACAATGTGGGTATTTTCAAGAGTAGAGTGAATAGGCATTTACTAAGCTAGTGCACCTTACCATCCATAACCATAAGCCATAAGAAAACCATAGACTCCGAACCTAACTGAACTTTCATCAAACTCTTGAAGTGCATCCTTTTCAATAAAAAATGAATCGACGAAATCGGTTGTCGTAATATTGAGTTATTCGTCCGTTTGTGGCGAACTTCCTTGATGCATATTTGAGACTTATATGGTTTTCTCATGCCATTGTCAGAAATGGAACACACGTGTAGCACTAGTCAACAAATAAAAAAAGAATCATCAAAACCACAATTGAGAACCTTGAAACCGTTGAAAGTTACTAGTAGATTACGGTTTTGATACAAATAAATCAGTGGTTGGGTTGTCATAGTAAAAATTCAGTTGGAATAGTAGACTAGACTACAGCCCTGTAGTTCTGGGCTCTCAAGAATAAGATTACGGTATCCCCTGCCTGTCGTATAAGGTGACTAAAAGGGGCCTCGGGTTCACTGGGCGACAAGGGTGGGGGCCTTTGTCGTCCGCTAAGGTGGACCCGGGAAGAAGGCGACATCGGCTGGCCCGTGTAGCCTTGCACTGTGAAGGCACAGGGGGGAGGGAGTAACCTCCCCCCCCGGGACGTGCTCTCCATGAGCACAGTGCAGAGGGGCTCCGGTGCGTTCCACTGGAGATCCCGGAGCCCCTCGTCATGCACCGAGGAAAGGGCCACCGGGGAGGTTTTAGTGGGTAAAAACCCCACATAACCGCTTCCTTCCCCCCAGAAGGTGGGGTATCTTTTTGAAGATTTCCTCCCCGTTAACAAAAAAAAAAGTAGACTAGACTAAGAGAGCCGTGGTAGCTTAGTATGCTAGCAACCAAAGTTCGATTCCCGGTCTCGGCACCAATAAATTTGTTTTGCAATTTTTTGTGCTGATTTACCACGCGCTCGGCGGTAAAGGAAAACATCGTGAGGAAACCTACATGTCTTAGAATTTTTTTCTAAGGACTATGCCCTTATACTCTCAGAGAAAGCCTGCGCCCAACAGTGGGATATATATATTATATATATAAAGACTGCAACTTTAGTAGACTAGGAGCCATGGTCTTCAGTAATAAACACTTTATCCTTTCTCTATATCATTGACTCGACTACTTTTAGAATCTCACAGTATAAAACGTCGAACGAGTGACACTACTATAAGAACTCGACTGAAAATTTAAGTTGTGTTAGCCTAGAACGCTCCGGTGCAGCATAAAATTTTTAACACTGGCCATCTAGAACGTTGCACGTACCGTACCATGGGAACTCGATCTCTAGATTAGATGATTAATGTCACAGCTTATTTATACTCCACCGCTGGGCACAGGGCTCCTCTTCAAAGAGAGTGTAAGGGCATCAGTTCGTCACGCAGTTCTTGGGCAGATTGACAGACTTCACACGTGATAGAAAATTTTACAAGGAAAACATTTTGAGGAAATCTAGATTCCTCACAATGTTTTCCTTCACCACCGAGCGCGTGGTAAATCAGCACTTAAAATTGCATTAGAGGGATATGTTATACCACCTAGTACTACTGCGTTAGTACTATCATTTTTCGTTAATTTCCGAAGTGTCGTATATATATCATCATCATCATCATCAGCCTGTATCTATCCACTGCTGGAAATAGGCCTTCCCCAATGCCTTCCACCACATGCGATCCTCAGCTTTCCGCATCCAGCCACTTCCGGCTATCCTAACAAGGTCGTCGGTCCATCTGGAGGGAGGGCGCCCCACGCTTCTCCGACCTATGCGCGGCCTCCATTCCAAGACTTTCCTCCCCCATCTACCGTCGCTGACTCGGCAGATGTGGCCAGCCCACTGCCACTTCAACTTGCTGACTTTAAGAGCTATGTCGACCACCTTTGTTCTCCGTCGAATTTCTTCGTTTCGGATTTTATCCCTTAGAGAAATGCCGAGCATAGCTCTTTCCATCGCTCGTTGCGCGACTTTCAGCTTGTGGACCAGCCCAACGGTCAGAGTCCAAGTCTCCGCACCGTAGGTCATGGCTGGGAGGACGCACTGGTTGAAGACTTTTGCCTTCAGGCATTGAGGTATTTGCGAAGTGAGGATGGTGCGGTGCGTATATATATATTACAAAGTTATTGAATCTATATTGTGTTTATTAATCTCATACTTTAAGGAGGACTTATTTTAATTATTCTGAATCTATCAATTACTCAATCGACAAACATTTTTCTAATTATTATTTCTTTTAGGAATTCCTTTGAAATCTTCGTAACCACAGATACAATGCCAATCAAAATATTATGGGACCTAATTCAAAGAAATACCTTTCCAACAAAGAAATAATTCAAAATTCGGTTCATAAATGTCGGAGTTATGACAACACGAATATAAAAAATAAAATCAAATTCCACTTTTCGAGGTCGGCGTAAACCATTCCAATAGTACGGGCTCCAAGACCGGCTAATGCTAACGGCAGTTACGAGCACTCTCTATTTATGGGGGGCATAAACCGGGAACCCTCAGTCGCACCTAAGGCGCCGCCCGCCCCCTGCTAGGGAATGACAACACGCTTATTTGATAGCTTCAAATGTATACCATGTTTGCGAAAACATGATGTTATTGAGCCTTGCATAACAAGTTCCAAGTAATTCGTAAAGTTAAGAGTACAAGTCGACGAATGCCTGTGACAGCAACAGAGAGTCATAAATTAGCCGCTCATGGTGGTCTTCCATCCTACTATAATAGAGGTTCAGGCTAAGTTATGCCACCTGTCAATCCGGTGAAACAATCAGTCAGATTCTTTGACTAATTTGTGTAGGTTCGTCACAAAAAAAATTATCCTTGGAATTTATTTTTGAAATTGAAAAAAGCGTCAATAGCCTAATGGTTTTGGGTACGGTCTGCGAATCGTAGTGTTGTAGGTTCGAATCCACCGTTCGACTATTGATGTGAACCACCTCCTAGCATAAGCTTAAGCTTAGTTGGAATACGTTGCTAGCTTTCTTTTTAAAAATAAATTAAATTCGTGTAGTGAAATTAAATTACAAATATCTGCGGTAAACTTACACCTTAAAGTCAAATTTACAGCCTATATTTAAATATATGTCCCAGTGTTGCACACAGGTCTTTCTGTAAAGAGAGTCTAAGGGAATAGTCCGCTACGCATACATAGTGCGGATTGGCAGATTCACATGTTTTACAAAATTTCCTAACACCCACATGAGGTTTCCTCACGAAGTTTTCATCACTCACGCGTGGTAAATTAGCAATTAAAATCGCAGCAAACAAATTCATTGGTGCCGGCACCGGCGATCGAACTAAGTTCCGATTGGCACAGAATTGCGAGTGTCTAGCATTTTAGCTTCGCAAGAGATAGACAGAGATATGAACTGACTGCCAACTTTCACTTCTGCGACAGCAGCAATTTATGCAAAAGAATGAATTGTTCATCTTTCAATAATAGAACCGGAACAATTAAAGCAATAGAATAGATCTACGCTAAACAAATTCGTCTACAGCAACAAGTAACAAAGCGACACAATCTTTGCATTAGCTGGGGCCCGTTAATTAATTGCAGAGTGGACGGTTTACGCGCGTACTAATCTCGACTATTAGGAAGCTGTTTCCTAGACGGATTACACGAGGGTATTTACAATAGCCCTGTATATTTAATTGGTCGCCTTATAGCCTTGTCGTTGTTCGCCTCGCATAGTTATTTGTTCTTTGTTCGTTTTTCAAGGTAACATATTGATAAAACTCACTAATAATTCCCAATTTTTTTTCACATTTCGTTTCTAAAGATACATATAATGGACAGGAAACAGATGGTTCTTTAAAGAGAAATATAATAGTTTTTACGAGTTTTAAACAGTAATAGAGGCTGGTTTCCGAATGGTATACACAATAACAGGTACATGCATTTATGAAACATTAAAAAATTATCATAGTTACGAAATTACTTTAAAAATTATTTATTCTCGATTTAAATTCGACATTGGTTACGAAATTGTATTATTTTTCTTCTTCCACATTTTTAATCAATTCTAGCAATATTGAAGGGAAACAGTGTTGAGCACTTTTTTTTTTCATCATTCCCCCAATGTTTGGTACTTTAGGGACCTTTCGTCTTTCTTCTTCTTGTACTCCCTTTCCGTTCTTCCTTTTTTTTTTTTTGTTCACGCGGGGGAATCTTTTTACAGACCATCCTCCGGTACCCTGGGTGGGCCCGGAGGGATGTGTGGGACTCGGCCTGGGCAGCCCCTACCCACTAAACCTTCCGCGAATGCCATCAGCCGTTATGAGCGGGGTGCCCCGGATCTGTCAGCGACAGGACACCCCAACGACCGGCCGGTCCCGGCAAAGACCGGACTTCATCCTCAAAGGGGACTTCTCCGGCACTCAGAGAAGTCCCGACGACGCCGAAGCATGCTGGGGCCAGGTACCCATCCTGGCGGAAGCGTTCGTAATGCCTCCTGCGCACCCCGATACGTCGCCTGCGGAGGGGGGGAGCCTCTGCGCTCCCCTCCCTGACCCGCTCGTCAGCCTCCTTCTGGGACATGACCGTCTCACAGAAGAAGGCGACCGCCGTCCAAGACCTGTCGCTCGAGACCATCGCAAGAGCGAGGCTCGGAAGCGACAGGTCTACACCACCGTTTCCGTTTTTCCTCTTCCAATCCCATTCAAACTCACTACTGTTTTCCACTCACCTAGTCTTACAATTGTTGCTCTACTACATAATAACACATTATTACAATTTCTTTATTACTACTACTATTACTATTTTTTATATACTATACATTCTTCTTACTATACTACGTTTTTCATTCTCTATCTCTACTACATACATTTACAATTTCTTACTCTACTTCGTTACTCCATTTTCTTATTCTATATTTACATACTCTACATGTACTTTCTTACTCTACATTTTTTACTTCACATATTTTACTTGTACTAAAAATATATGTAATATATGTAGTATATTACATTTTTTTTTGAGTTGAGCACTTCAAGGTTCGCGTCACCGACATGCTAATGTCCTAAACGTAGTAATGGCAATATTTTTATTATAATGTCGGTAAAATCGGTCGGTTAAAAAATGTCATATGCAAACAAAATTAATGTCAGATCTAATTGAAAGTCACCCTTTCAGAATTGAACAAAATTGAGAACGCACTTTATTTCGAATCCTGCCATATTACGAATACAGTTGCGATAACTGTGTCTCTATCACAATCACATCTCTTACAATTTGCATCGTATTCGGGGTCATTGTCGATACACTCCATCCGAAAGCAGCAAATCTCCTTACACCAGGTCATTGGCACCGTCACACAAGTGTACACGTTAGCTGGACAACGGAGTGCAAGAACTAAGTGTGGTGACAAACTATGCGTGATGCGAATGTCAGCGATCGCCTTCCAATAGGTTGTTGCCTGTATGTAGTTCTACGCTCGTAGAATAAGTACGGTATCCCCTGCCTGTTTTTTTTGACGAACTAACACAGTTGGCCAGAGAAACTGGTTTTTACTGCTTTACCGGATTGAGAGGTGGCATAGCTCTTAGGTCGCTTAGCCTGAACCTCTATTAGGTAGTAACTCGACACAACGGCTCCCCGGTGACGGGTAACCTCGGCTTGGACGGCTACTATTTTACGAGTTAGCAATTCCCACCGAACCATGACTCGGTCGGTAGCTATTTTACTGGCAAATAACTATTGGGACAATCTAAGCTAAACTAACTTATATGCCACTTCGGAAAGCGTTAGTACTGGGAGAAGAAGTGGCCGAAGAAACTCAAGCAACGCACTTAATCTTATCAAGGGGGTGGGGGTTTTCCCATAAAATACTTATATCGCGCAAGGATTTTTCGCAACCTCCAACGGTCGCGAATGGACGCTTTGTAGATTTCCCCTGTCTGTCGTAGAAGGCGACTAAAAGGGTTCACAGGGCAACTAGGATGGGTGCCTTTCATCCGCTAGCTCTGAGTAACTAACATAACAAATATTTTTATATAATTTTCATCTATTAAAAAGCCATTTTAAAAATAAAATCACCTATGTACTAAGTCTAATTTAAATTCAATTTAAAAAAACACTAAAATGTTAAAGTTAAAGTTACAGCCTTTGCATATGTCCCACTACTGCAAATATATCTATATTGTTAAAGTTATCGTTATATAATACCATGATGCGATTAAGAGGTGCGCGTGCGCCTGCGCTTGTTTAACTTGACTAAATAGCAAAAAGTTTATGTGAATGAAGCTCACGAATGCGTTTCGAATGGCTGGGAACACGTATACATATGTGATTGACGAGTTCATTGCAATCCAATTTATTTTGACAGATGTTGTAAAGAAGAGTTTGATCCAAGAGCATTCTGCTTGATTCAAAAGCTGGAACTTCTCATGTGGTCCCATTTCCAATTATTTGGTAATTAATTTGATCCAATCGTCACAATGACATCCATGACAAAACCATGCGCCACAAATGTGTTCTTTTTCGTCATAACTCAATATCGCGCCAACCGATTTCGATGATTATTTTTTTGAAACCGTCCAAACCGAGGTTACCCCTCACCGGGGGACCCTTGTGTCGAGTTACTAGCACTATGCCACCTCTCAATCCGGTAAAGCAGTCAAGGCCAGCTTCTCTGGCCAATCTGTGTAGTTCGTCATTAAAAAAAAAATATCGGAAAGGATGTACTTTAAGGGACAGCTAAGAATCTAAGAAGTTTGTCGACACATCTGGTGAGCAGAGGGCTGGCTTATACCTTACACAGAGGCTAAGCATTGCTATACAACGTGGCAATGCTACCAGCCTACTGGGCACGCTGCCAAGCGATGACGGTTCAGCACAGTTATATTTTTTGTAAATATTTTTTTTAGTTAGTATTATCTCTTAAAGGGTAGTTGGATGTGAGTCCAGATTAATTCTATTTCGTAATATAACTACGATAATTCGTAAATACAGAGAGGGCGCCCACACGCTTAGTGCTAAATATACTTTTTAACTAAATTGATTGTACCTTTTAATGTTTAAAATAAGAACAATAAAGCGTGTCTGTATGTATATCGCCTATTGACTGTCAGAGTTTTTCGTACAGAAAGTTATTAATACAAGCCGATTGGAATTAAAACTTTTTTGAGGTCGGTTAAAACCTCAAAGCCGCTGCAATTGTAGCTGCACCAAACCGCACGGCGCAGTACGGTATGGTGGGTCAGCACGCTTGGAGTGCAGAGTCCCACGCCCGATTTGGCCAGTGCTAAGCGTGGAGGCGTGATCGCTGTGATCAGGCTGCGGCACATAATTGCCCAATCGGTGCTTCCGTGCCGGCGCACATCAATGCCGGACGGTCGGCAGCACAGCCACACCAACCCTCAAACTAACTTTACTAAACATAGGTCCAATAATACATAGCTAAAGAGTCAGGGACTTCACATTTTATTCTTGAATTTTTTGGTGATCAATAAGGATTTATTATAGGTTATAGCGAAAGTATATCTCAGGCTAGGCCTGGTATTAAGACCTAATACGAGTTGATACCAAGTGCCAGGTCATTTAAAAATGATTCGGCATGCATGTGTTTAAAATGGCGGCTTTTTGTAGAGTCTAATAAGTAAATCCCGGTAATATATAAGATTATTATATATTTGTGTGTATAGATTTATTTTTTACTTACATGGAATACCTTATCGCAAAGTGTTTGTGCAAATACAAGAAATTTATAAATACTGGCAAATACCGGTACAGTATAGATAACTATTGTACCGTGCACATATAACTATTACAACTAACAGAAAACTAATGATTCGATTAAGATAATCTTGTTCTTCTGACGGTACAGACAGCGCGTAGAAGCGTAATCCTCGCGAGCGAACTGTTACTTGCTACTGAGCACGATTAATTAACCGACGTGAAAATATTTGCCACGTAGCGATAGATATTAGAAAAAGGATAACCGGAACGAGACACCTGTTCCCTAGTTCAATGACCCTTGCCCTAATCCCGATGACGTAACAATGGGAAGGGAGATCAAAACGTAATACCGATTTTAAAACTAAATATTTTAGGAGTTTTTACACAGTTAGACTTCCACTCGCCCTCCCTTCGACCTCCGCAACCAAAATCGAGAGGTCGGAAGGGCGTAGAGGGATTAGCCTCGACTAAAAATAGTTGTTCCTTAAAAATCCGTGCTAATCGCGTCCTAAACCAGGGGGGCAGTCGCCCCAGCGTTGATTACCCGGGTAATGAGATCACACCCACAGCTCATACCTGCAGTCTGCAAATTGGCAGTTTTTTCATATCTTGGAATTTTTTTTCTGAGACATGTTTCCTCACGAAGGAAAACATCATCATCACCGAGCGCGTGGTAAATCAGCACATAAAATTGCAACAACAAATTCATTGGCGCCAGCATCGGGGATCGAACTCGGGTTGCTAGCGTACATGCAATTAAAAGCTATCGCGGCTAGGTTTGTTTATCGCCTCCAATCGTATACAAAATTTAATGAGAATTGTTGCAGCTAGCGTCAATAGCCTAATGGTTTAGGGTACGGTCTGCGAATCGTAAGGTCGTGGGTTCGAATCCACCATTCGACTATTGCCGTGAACCATGTCCTAGCACAAGCTTAAGCTTAGTTGGAATGGTTAACAAGATTGTTAGTAATATTTCTAAAAAAAAAAAGAAATATTGCTAGCTTTCTTTCAAAAAGAAAAAGAAAAAGAAAAAGAAAAGCTGTTTCCGAAATCAACAATAAAACAATTCCAAATCCTAGGAAATGTACATAATACTTAATTTTTGCTGTAGCACAGTTTTTCTTGCAAAGGCACTTCTTAAATCCCTGGCCGGTTCCAGTTGATTACAAGTCGGCAACTGACCGTAGTGCGATCTCGGTACTCGGTACATCGTCTGCATCCAGAAGAACTCTTGGACACACATTAATCTGAGATCGAGCATATTTGTTTTAAGGTACCGTTCTTGGTACCAATCTGATAGAGTTCATCATCGGTTTTAACCAAAACTACACCAATAATGTTACGTGATCACCTCGTCCTCTATCAACCTCAGGAACTGTATATAACATTTCCTAGGATTGTATATAATGACTGATTACATACATTGCCATTAAGATATATACAAGAATTGCTGGTTTAAAGGTATTAGATAGACTAGACGATAATGTAATATATACTAACTCTATATATACTGTGATTGAAGAACGCCAGCATAGGACATGAAAGGCCCATGCGTATAATGAAACGGGTTTGTCTAACGTCCGGCTATATTCGGTGCGGACCGGTCCAGAACATCTGCGCCACCTGCTCCAGGTGTCATAACTTTATAGCCTAACCTAACGGCCAGTGGCATGTTAGATCTCCTATCACGCGGCGAAATTAAACTGCCCTTAAACTGTTTATATTATAAAAGGTCACGATGTACACTTTTAAAGTTCGAATTATCTGCTTGTAATCAAATGATACCGCTGTTTTAGCTTGTTATTTTTGAATTGTATACTTCTTTAGTAGCGTTCATCTATTTTTCAACCCACTTTAAAAAATCAGGAGGTTCTTAAATTTGTCTGTATTCTATTTATGTTTTTTTTTAAGTTTAATTCTGACAATGGCATCCATAAGAAAACTATATAGTGTTAAATTTGCATCAAGTATGCGCGCCACAAATGGTCGAATAACTCAATATCACGCCAACCGATTTCGTTGATTCATGTGTTATTGGAAAGGATGTACTTTGAGAGTAGTTTGATGAGAGTTTGGTTAGGTTCTGATTAATTCTATTTCGTTAATATTCCTACGTTAATACAAAGCGTTGAAGCGTCAATAGCCTAATGGTTTAGGGTACGGCCTGCGAATCGTAAGGTCGTGGGTACGAATCCACCATTGGACTATTGTCGTGTAACATGTCCTAGCACAAACTTAAGCTTAGTTGGAATGGTTAACAAGATTGTTAGTAATATTTTTGAAAAAAAATATATTGCTAGCTTTCTTTTTTTTTAAAAAAAAAGAGAATATCATTTATTTGAAGTCGATTTTTGTATTTCTTACGGTGTTAAATCTTACGGCATCCCGTCACCGACATGCTAATGTCGTATGTATATTTTGTCATAATCTCGAACAGCCCGTAATACATTTGAATAACAAATGAACCATATACACATGTACGTAATTTTTGCTCGGAGTGTCAATATATGTGAACCGCATCCCGAAGTGGCATATAAGTTAGTTTAGCTTAGATTGTCCCAATAGATTTCGTTAATAAAATAGCTACCGACCGAGTCGTGGTTCGGCCCTCTCGGGCGCCCTCGGATCGGACTGCTAACGCGTAATAATGGTAACCGTCTAAGCCGAGGTTACCCCTCACCGGGGGGACCCTTGTGTCGAGTTACCACCTAATAGAGGTTCAGGCTAAGCGACCTAAGAGCTGTGCCACCACTCAAATCCGGTGAAGCAGTAAAGGCCAGCTTCTCTGTGCCAACTGTGATAGTTTGTCCAAAAAAAAAATATATGTGAAAACCAGATTCATGTTGATAATTTAATATAAGTTGTACGTTTTCACGTCTATCGGCAGTCCCGAAATTTTATATATACTGTAAGCGGAATACGATTAAAATCCACGACCATTAGATCGTAAGTGCTATGCTATCACAACTATTATGCACTGTTGTGGATAACTTAAATGAACTTAAAAAAACACATTAAACACACTTAAGATGTGAAAATATAATTTTTGAGATAGCCAACCTTCTTGCACACGACAGCATCAAAGACAGATTAAAAATAAAACAACCATGACCCATCTCGAAGAAGTGAGGAGAAAAAAAAGTCAGTGTCAATGAACTGCACACAAGCGTGCATACAACACACACTCGCAAAAGTCGAACGGTATAACGAATACATAAGGAGCGCGCGCGACGTATAACGCGCAAGTAACATGGCCTCGAGATATTTTGATATTTAGATTGGGTTTTGTATGAATTTAATCAAAAAGTCACCACTCAAAAAGGTTCAGGCTAAGTGATTATAAAGTTACAGCCTTTATATATATAATTTATATGTCCCACTGTTGGGCGCAGGCCTTCTCTGTAAAGAGAGTATAAGGGCATAGTCCGCCACGCGGCCCTAATGCGGATTGGCAGACTTCACATGTCGTAGAAAAATTTTCTAAGACATGTAGGTTTCCTCACGATGTTTTCCTTCACCGCCGAGCGCGTGGTAAATCAGCACATAAAAATGCAACAACAAATTTATTGGTGCCGGCACCGGGATCGAACTCGGGTTGCTAGCGTACTACGCAACTTGAGCCATTTTATGTTTGTGCTATTTTTATAAACCTCTTTTGGCATTTTTGTTTAAATTGGATGCCATATTGTGTTGGCATAGAACTTTTTTTTACAAGGTGGAAATCTTCAAAAGATACCCCGCCTTTTGGGAGAAGGCGGCGGTTATGTGGGGTTTTACCCACTAAAACATCCCCGGTGGCCCTTCCTCGGTGCATGACGAGGGGCTCCGGGATCTCCAGAGGAACGCACCGGAGCCCCTCTGCACTGTGCTCAAGGAGAGCACGTCCCGAGGGGAGGTTACTCCCTCCCCTCTGCCCTCGCAGTGCAAGGTGACACGGGCCAGCCGATGTCGCCTTCTTCCCAGGTCCACCTTGGCGGACGACAAAGGCCCCCACCCTTGTCGCCCAGTGAACCCGAGGCTCCTTTTGGTCGCCTTCTACGACAGGCAGGGGATACCGTAGTCTTATTCTTAAGAGCCCAGAACTACAGGGCTGAACTGCATAGAACCTTGGGTTTTTGAGATATACCAGGGAACTCTTAAAATCGTATGAAAGGATGCTTCTTCATTGTTATATCGGTAGGTTATACCCAGTCAGTTGTAAGACTTTTGACGAAAACTTTTTCGTAAATTCCTCCTCTACATTTGGCCTTACAAACGTGAGGTGACCTCTATCTACATCACGAACGGGACATCTTAGGTTTAAAACATTTAACTGTTTCCAACAAAGAAATATCTATAACTAACTAGCATACACCGACCGCTTCGCCGGGTTAGATATTGCCTTATTTTATTTAAACAATAAACTTACGTCATTAAATATTTAATTTTAACTCTCACAATATATTAAATTATTAATTTCTCTCCGTATTCATTATCTTCTATTCTCTTCTCGCGGGTTCTCGCCTTCTAGCTGGTGAAGATCATTACCTACGCCCATGTACTTATCAGTAAGTATACTTTATTATTTTTTTTATGTTTGTGCTATTTTTATAAACCTCTTTTGACATTTTTGTTTAAATTGGATGCCATATTGTGTTGGCATAGAACTTTTTTTTTTTTACGAGGTGGAAATCTTCAAAAAGATACCCCGCCTTCTGGGGGGAAGGCGGCGGATATGTGGGGTTTTTACCCACTAAAACCTCCCCGGTGGCCCCATCGGTGTATGATGAGGGGCTCCGGGATCTCCAGAGGAACGCACCAGAGCCCCTCTGCACTGTGCTCAAGGAGAGCACGTCCCGAGGGGGGAGGTTACTCCCTCCCCCCTCTGCCCTCGCAGTGCAAGGTGACACGGGCCAGCCGATGTCGCCTTCTTCCCAGGTCCACCTTGGCGGACGACAAAGGCCCCCACCCTTGTCGCCCAGTGAACCCGAGGCCCCTTTTGGTCGCCTTCTACGACAGGCAGGGGATACCGTAGTCTTATTCTTAAGAGCCCAGAACTACAGGGCTGAACTGCATAGAACCTTGGGTTTTTGAGATATACCAGGGAACTCTTAAAATGGTATGAAAGGATGCTTCTTCATTGTTATATCGGTAGGTTATACCCAGTCAGTTGTAAGACTTTTGACGAAAACTTTTTCGTAAATTCCTCCTCTACATTTGGCCTTACAAACGTGAGGTGACCTCTATCTACATCACGAACGGGACATCTTAGGTTTAAAACATTTAACTGTTTCCAACAAAGAAATATCTATAGCTAAATAGCATACACCGACCGCTTCACCGGGTTAGATTTTGCCTTCTTTTATTTAAACAATAAACTTACGTCATTAAATATTTAATTTAACTCTCACAATATATTAAATTATTAATTTCTCTCCGTATTCATTATCTTCTATTCTCTTCTCGCGGGTTCTCGCCTCTAGCGGGTGAAGATCATTACCTACACCCATGTACTTATAAGTAACATGGCCTCGAGATATTTTGATATTTAGATTGGGTTTTCGTATGAATTTAATCAAAAAGTCACCGCTCAAAAAGGTTCAGGCTAAGTGATTATAAAGTTACAGCCCTTATATATATAATATATATGTCCCACTGTTGGGCGCAGGCCTTCTCTGTAAAGAGAGTATAAGGGCATAGTCTGCCACGCGGCCCTAATGCGGATTGGCAGACTTCACATGTCGTAGAAAATTTTTCTAAGATATGTAGGTTTCCTCACGATGTTTTCCTTCACCGCCGAGCGCGTGGTAAATCAGCACATAAAATTGCAACAACAAATTTATTGGTGCCGGCACCGGGGATCGAACTCGGGTTGCTAGCGTACTACGCAACTTGAGCCAACCGCCCGGACACTGAGCTACCACGACTCTAGTAAGTGATTATGCGACCTCTCAATTCGGTGAAACAGTCAAAGGCAACTTCTCTGGCTAATTCGTGATTAAAAATCATTTATTTTAATTTTTCTAAAATAAATATAAGCCTAACATATTCCTTATTACATCAGCTATATGCCAGTGAAAGTCCTATTTCATTTATTTAAATAATGTAACAAAGACTCATCATTACTTCAAACAACTACCAAATAACAACCTTAGACTAAATTATAAAATTGAAATATAAAATTATTATTAAAACTATTTGATTATAATATAAAATAAAGAAATATAATATAATATTATGCTAAAGGCTTAACTATGCTTATGAATACCTTACCCTATGTGAGAAGGCGCAGCATCTGTTTACATAAACACAGTCAAGCCTTTGAGCAAACATGCTCAGGATGCTGTTGGAGCTGGTCCGCACCCTGCGCACCAGAGATGCACTCCTCTTGCGCATTGTCGCAAAAAAGCATGCCATCTGTGCATCCGCGAACATCCCCGATGCACTACAGAAACGGGGCAACCCCAACAGAACCCTGAACGCCTTGTTATATTGAACAGTCTATTAAAATCAGTCCAGTCGTTCCAGAGATTAGCCGAGACAAACAGATAGACAGACAAAAAAATTTAAAGATGTTATTTTTGTATATGTACCGCTTATAATTATAATTGTAGTAAAAAGGTATTTAATATCACAAGCAGACACTCCAATTTTATTTATTTGTATAGATTTATGTTTACGACTGTTGGATGAAAAGGTCAAAAAAGCAAGCGTTTCGATTTAACGATTTGCTTTCGCCAATATAAATGTTAGGAGCGTTGCTGGAGTTTCTGCGGCCACTTCTTCTCCCAGCGCCAACGCTTCCCGAAGTGGTACTCAAAGTTAGCTTATCTTTTTGAATGTCTCTTAGATAATCCGTAAAATAGCTACCGACCGAGTCGTGGTCGGCCCTCTCGGGCGCCCTCGGATCGGAATGCTCACGCTTCACATAGTAACCGTCCAAGCTGAGGTTACCCCTCACCGAGGGGACCCCTGTGTCGAGTTATTAGCGATAGAGGCTAAGCGACCTAAAAGCTATGCCACCTCTCAATCCGGTGAAGCAGTCAAGGCCAGCTTCTCTGACCAATCTGTGTAGTTCGTCAATAAAAAAAAATCGTATCCTATAGTAGTAATGTATATTTTATAACTTTTTTAAAAGGTCGCCGCTTCTGTTAGCTTTCGTGGCCCCAAATGAAGATCTTATTATGACTTGAAAAATAATAAAAGACCCTTTTCAAAAATACCCTCTCGACCGGTTCGCGGAGTTGGCAATTTGCATTTATAGTGTTAATACGCAAGCACTCGCGTCTTTTACACCGATCGGCGGTGAATAGAGACAAATAACTTTACTGATGATGAATAGAAACGATGACATTCTTAACCGACTTTCAAAAAGGAGGAGGAGTGTCAATTTGTCAGTATTTTTTTTTATGTTTGTGCTATTTTTTATAAACCTCTTTTGGCATTTTTGTTTAAATTGGATGCCATATTGTGTTGGCATAGAACTTTTTTTTTTTTACGAGGTGGAAATCTTCAAAAAGATACCCCGCCTTCTGGGGGGAAGGCGGCGGATATGTGGGGTTTTTACCCACTAAAACCTCCCCGGTGGCCCTTCATCGGTGTATGCCGAGGGGCTCCGGGATCTCCAGAAGAACGCACCGGAGCCCCTATGTACTGTGCTCAAGGAGAGCACGTCCCGAGGGGGGAGGTTACTCCCCCCCCCTCTGCCCTCGCAGTGCAAGGTGACACGGGCCAGCCGATGTCGCCTTCTTCCCGGGTCCACCTTGGCGGACGACAAAGGCCCCCACCCTTGTCGCCCAGTGAACCCGAGGCCCCTTTTGGTCGCCTTCTACGACAGGCAGGGGATACCGTAGTCTTATTCTTAAGAGCCCAGAACTACAGGGCTGAACTGCATAGAACCTTGGGTTTTTGAGATATACCAGGGAACTCTTAAAATCGTATGAAAGGATGCTTCTTCATTGTTATATCGGTAGGTTATACCCAGTCAGTTGTAAGACTTTTTGACGAAAACTTTTTCGTAAATTCTTCCTCTACATTTGGCCTTACAAACGTGAGGTGACCTCTATCTACATCACGAACGGGACATCTTAGATTTAAAACATTCAACTATTTCCAACAAAGAAATATTTATAACTAACTACTCGTAGCATACACCGACCGCTTCGCCGGCTTAGATTTTGCCCTATTTTATTTAAACAATAAACTTACGTCATTAAATATTTAATTTAACTCTCACAATATATTCATTTCTCTCCGTATTCTATCTCTTCTATTCACTTCTCGCGGGTTCTCGCCTTCTAACGGGTGAAGATCATTACCTACGCCCATGTACTTATAAGTAATGCTTTAATATACTTTATTATTTTTTTGACGAACTACACAGATTGGCCAGAGAAGCTGGCCTTTACCGCTTCACCGGATCGAGAGGTCGCATAGCTCTTAGGTCGCTTAGCCTGAAGTTATATCGCCAGTAACTCGACACAAGGGTCTCCGGTGGTAACCTCGGCTTGGACGGTTACTATGTTACGCGTAAGCATTCCGACCCGAAGCGCCCGAGACGGCCGAACCACGACTCGGTCGGTAGCTATTTCACGGATAATCTAGGAGACATTCGAAAGCTAAAGTAACACTAAACTTTAAGTGCCACTTCGGGAAGCGTTGGCGCTGGGAGAAGAAGTGGCCGATGAAACTCCAGCAACGCTCCTAGCATCTAAGGGGTGAGGCCTGCCCATAAAATAGCGGTAACGCGCGAGGATTATTCGCATACTTTATTATAGTTCAATATACTCCATTGTACTTCAATATGGTTCATCCGCTCCAGGTGCAACCCTGATGGTGACCACGATCCTCAGACATGAGGGACCGACACTAGAGAGAGAGATGGTTCGTAATGACATTAATATACACAACGCATGTGTTAATATAAAGTTGGGTCATAACACAATAGAATATCATCGTAGTAAAAAAAAGCTGTATTTGACAGTTCAAAAAGAGGGCTGCTCCGATCGTCACCAAAATTAGAGGATGAGAAGAATAGGATTAATCGCCAGGTCAATCTGAA
This sequence comes from Meandrusa payeni, assembly GCA_029286785.1. Taxonomy (NCBI): domain Eukaryota; kingdom Metazoa; phylum Arthropoda; class Insecta; order Lepidoptera; family Papilionidae; genus Meandrusa; species Meandrusa payeni. Next base: position 8,006,224 of record JAGSMX010000023.1, read on the forward strand.
GATTCCCTGAAAGTTTCATTGAAATCGGTCCTGCCGTTTTGGATTCTAAATGGAACAAACCCACACACTTTCACTTTTATATATATAGATAGACAGAGATAGTTCATATAACAGTATCCGTGCGGTCGCCTCATGTTGCATGGTATACTAGCTAATTTGTTGTTGCAATTTTATGTGCTGATTTACCACGCGGCGGTGAAGAAAACCAACATGTCCTAGAAAAAAATTCTAGGACATGTGAAGTCTGCCAATCCGCACTAGGGCCACGTGGCGGACTATGCCCTAATTCTCTCTTAAACAGAGAAGGCCTATGCCCGACAGTGGGATATATATAAAGGCTGTTACTTTAACTTACTTTAACACAAAATTAAAAATACATTTTTTTTTAATTAGCATGTAAACATTAAACTCACACAGTACTTGAGATATACTCTGCTATTTTAAGTAAAAAGAGTGGATATTTTATAGTGAAAAAATATATTTTGTATTATTTTTAAAACACTCCATAATACAAGTATTTGGTCAAACAGACTGGTACGAGACGCCATTGCCATTTAAAGTACTCAATAAAAATTAAAAAAAAAAGTCGACCGTCCAAACTGCGCTCACGCTGAAGGTCAATGGCCTTAGAAGCATCATTCTTATATCGGACGCATTTTGGCTGAACGAAACGTGAAAACTCTTACCATCCCGCTCTTTCACCAAGCTAACCCTACACATTTTGTGTGCGTGATGAATACCGATTATCTCATTCAGCACGTTCGCTTTTTGAATTTCGGTGTCTGTGAGCGTGGATGTGCGTGTGTGACACGAAAATTATCTGTTTCTATGTTGAATGCGAATCGTTTGTCTTTGTACGTATGACGAATCTTTTATCATATAAATTCCGGACGCAAGACGAATGTGAAATTTCTCTTTCAACCGCATCGTTCTAAGTAATCGTCATTTTTATGTAACGTTCATTTTTGATAAGCCGTGTTGCGGTAGGTCGCGGATGTCGGTGCGCGTGTGTGCGTGCGCATACGTGTTTCGATTTCGGCATTCTAATTTCAAACTGGATTCCGGCGGTTTTTTTTTCACGCGTATCTCTCGCCTGTTATTGGTTAGTTTGTTGTTAGATACGTTTTTATTGGTTTTCGACGTTAGAAGGTGGTTAAAATATACGACTGTTAGAAACCGGTTCGTCGAATGATATAAATTTATATACACGTTTCGAATTCTTGGAATAAGAAAAAGTATGAGAACGCTGTTTCGAATTATAATTAGTTACTGCGCTGTTCTTTTTTTTTAAAGACATCCTATACTTTAAGACATCAGACCTTTTTATTTATAAAGGGTACCCTTGTAACTACATTTGTAATTTTAGTATCTTGTTAAATTAAGTTGTCGCTGTGTTTAAGTATATATATAAAGGCTGTTACTTTAACTTACTTTAACTTACTTTAACACAAAATTAAAAATATGATTTTATTAATTAGCATGTAAACATTAAAACTCACACTGTACTTGAGATATACTCTGCTATTTTAAGTAAAAAGAAAAAAATATATTTTGTATTATTTTTAAAACACTCCATATTACAAGTATTTGGTCAAACAGACTGGTACAAGACGCCATTGCCATTTAAAGTACTCAATAAAAATTAAAAAAAAAAGTCGACCGTCCAAACTGCGCTCACGCTGAAGGTCAATGGCCTTAGAAGCATCATTCTTATATCGGACGCATTTTGGCTGAACGAAACGTGAAAACTCTTACCATCCCGCTCTTTCACTAAGCTAACCCTACACATTTTGTGTGCGTGATGAATACCGATTATCTCATTCAGCACGTTCGCTTTTTGAATTTCGGTGTCTGTGAGCGTGGATGTGCGTGTGTGACACGAAAATTATCTGTTTCTATGTTGAATGCGAATCGTTTGTCTTTGTACGTATGACGAATCTTTTATCATATAAATTCCGGACGCAAGACGAATGTGAAATTTCTCTTTCAACCGCATCGTTCTAAGTAATCGTCATTTTTATGTAACGTTCATTTTTGATAAGCCGTGTTGCGGTAGGTCGCGGATGTCGGTGCGCGTGTGTGCGTGCGCATACGTGTTTCGATTTCGGCATTCTAATTTCAAACTGGATTCCGGCGGTTTTTTTTCACGCGTATCTCTCGCCTGTTATTGGTTAGTTTGTTGTTAGATACGTTTTTATTGGTTTTCGACGTTAGAAGGTGGTTAAAATATACGACTGTTAGAAACCGGTTCGTCGAATGATATAAATTTATATACACGTTTCGAATTCTTGGAATAAGAAAAAGTATGAGAACGCTGTTTGGAATTATAATTAGTTACTGCGCTGTTCTTTTTTTAAAGACATCCTATACTTTAAGACATCAGACCTTTTAATTTATAAAGGGTACCCTTGTAACTACATTTGTAATTTTAGTATCTTGTTAAATTAATTTGTCCCTTTGTTTAAGTATATATGTAAAAGACATAATGGCAATCATTATTAAACGTTTTATTTTAAAATCTAATTTGCCTAAAAGCTATTCTGCCTAGTACTAAAATATTTCTGAACTAGACGGTCAAAATATCTACTTGTTAGTCTGGGCTGCTGAGCTTACCTACCAAGCAAACCCTGGTGTTAGTGTTCTTTCATGAACTGCCTTTCGGCCGTTGACATGGTTCATGTTATGACAACCACTACCATCAGAGATATTAATGACTCGGCCACCTACGTTGGTTGATAGGTAAGTAACTATTTATTTATTTTGTAGTTTTCAGTGCACATAAAATAAAACCGTTTAACTTAAAAAAAAATTACCGACGAGTGGAGATCGCATAGAGGCTAACGCGGAGTGGGACGCCATAAGAGTAGGTGGGGCGACGGTCTTCGCAGGACGGCTGGCAGAAGCTCGATGAGAGTGGCCGAGGATCGTGCTCAGTGGCATGCCTTTGGAGAGGACTGTCCAGCAGTGGACTGACACAGGCCGATGATGACGATAATGAACCTACATGGGTGGCCTAATTTCATGTTTACCTAAAGTTTCGTTGACGAGAAGATGTGAAAATAGGCAACGTAGAGAAGGCCTTCTGATGAAGCCTTAGTGGCATTGGCGGCATCACCAAGGTCGTAAGAAGGCGTTTCACGAGGAACTGAGAAGACGACGGTTATAGAGATACGACGTGATCTAAAACTCCACTGCACTCTGCGTGCACCCGGAGTATGTAACATAAAAAAAAACGATGAATTGAAAAACCTCCCTTTCTGAAGTCGGTTATTAAACAATTAACAATTTTTCTAATTACACTAATAATCATATTTTAACTGAAAAGATTTTTTTTTAATTTATTTATTTATTAGAAATAATTACAGCTTAATCTATTCGATGCTGTAACCTACACAAATAATAATAATTTTTAAAAAATAACAATAATATAATAATAGTTAACAATTCACTTAAATTCATTTGATTTAAGTGACTACTCACAAATTCATCTCCTGAAAATATCTTTTTTTTTTTTTTTTTTTTTATTATTTCTAAGCAAGTGCTTGACTACGATCCCACCTGATGTTAAGTGGAAATGCAGTCCTGGATGGTAAGGCGCACTAGCTTAGTAAATGCCTATTCACTCTACTCTTGAAAATACCCACATTGTAATCGGAAGGAAAGACAGACGCGGGCAAACTATTCCAGTCCTTTGCTGTACGAAGAATGAAAGACGAAGCAAATCGCTTCGTTCGGGTTTGAGGATGTTCACAACAAAAGGATGAAATCCCGCAGTGCGTCTAGAAGTCCGATGGTGGAAGAATAAGATCATGTAGTTCCTGAGCACACTTTCCAAAATGCAATCTGTAGAAAACCGAAAGGCTAGCTACCTTACGCCTGTGCTCAAGACTGAGCAGATTGGTTTCAGCTGCGTCACCAAATAGCCTCTTAGCCCGCCTCTCCACCGAGTCCAAAGCTGCGAGATGGCATTTAGCTGCGCCTGCCCAAATGTGACAGCAGTATTCTACACACGACCGGACTTGAGCTTTATAAAGTGTTAAAAGCTGTCCCGCAGAGAAGTACGGTTGCACTTTGATCAAGATCCCAAGTTTTTGCAGCTATCTTAGCCTTAGACTCGATGAATCGTCCATAGTTTAGGGTCGGTGAGATTTCAATACCCAATAACTGAAGACGATCAGTGAATTCCACAGATAGATCCTGGAAAGTAGGAGCCAAGGTGTACTGGCTCCTTTTAGCGGAAAAAGAAACACGCCTGTGTTTTGGCGGCGTTGAATCTCACAAGATTGGCATCGCCCCAAGTGGAGACCTTCTGTAGTTTGAGATTCATTCGCTCTACCATGGCTCTCCTTTGGGACTGTACCTGATCCTTTGTGGCGTTAGCACCCAATTGGTAACTCTCTACAACTGTGCTGTCGTCTGCATACCCAAAGATACCGGGTTTGAGCAGATCGTTTATATGCAGCAGAAACAGAGTTGCCGAGAGAACAGACCCCTGAGGAACTCCGGCATTTATGGCCATTATCTCAGACGAGCAGTCGTCTATGACTACACGTAGAGACCGTTCCTTCAGGAAGTCAGCTGTCCAGGTGACCAAGCCAGGATAGATGCCATACATTGGAAGTTTGCTGATGAGGCTAGCGTGCCAGACCCTGTCAAAGGCCTTCGATACATCGAGCGAAACAGCAAGTGCTTCACCGTTGTTCTCGAGAGCCTGGCCAAAGAGATGAGTGGCGTGTACCAAGAGATCTCCAGTTGACCGGTTTCGGCGAAACCCGTACTGTCAGTCGCTAAGGATGTCATTATTTTCTAGGTATGCCACAAGGCGTGCATTCAATATACGTTCCATTATCTTACAAATAATGGAGGTAATCGATATAGGTCGATAATTGACAGGGTCGGCTCGGCTACCTTTCTTGGGCACAGGTTGCACGTTTGCAAGCTTCCAGGACTTAGGCACAATTCCAGTCTTTAGGGAGAGACGGTACAGACGTGTTAGCACAGGAGACAACTCGGGCGCACATGACCTCAGAACAATCGCTGGAATGCCATCAGGCCCATTGGCTTTGCTCACGTCAGACAACGCAGCCTCTTAAGTACCTCTTTGTTAGTAATATGTACCTCTGGCATAGAGGTATTACAGTGAGTAAGGATGGTGGAACACTGTCGCCGGGGTCTAGACGTGAGCTACGGGCAAAGAGATTTGCAAAGAGATCTGCCTTCTCCTTTGCCGAGTGTGCCAGAGAGCCGTCCGGTTTAACCAGCGGAGGCAGTGAGGACCGACAGAAATTAGCTTCAACCGCTTTGGCAAGAGACCAAAAGCTCTACTACCAGATGGCAGGGCAGAAAGCTTTGTACCAATATGTTTGATGCGGTCAAAGCGAGCCTTCTGTAGTTCTTTTTAAAGGCCTTGGCGGCTAAGCAGCCTCTGTGATAACTCTGGTCACACCGAAATACTATTAACGCAGACGTATAGAAAAACTAAAATAAAAAACGTAATATCAACCTCGTAGTTAAACTAAAAAATCGATTACTTTTAAAACGGTTAAAATTAAATTAAATTAAAGATATTTTATTGAACCCAATAAAATGCTTACGTTAAACTTAACTCTTAAAACAATGTAATTATAAAATAACTATTTAACTAACTAACTCTAAAACTATTTTTGGATTTTCTAACATCTAAACTAGATCGAGCCTGTATCTTAGACTGCCTCTTCCAAAAATCCAGTTATGATTCCAAAAATAAAAGTAAAATTTATAATACATAGAGAAACATATTTTTTTCTAACAATCTGTCAAAACTCCCGCGCAAACGTCTACAGGGACAGATCGAAAACCGTACGAATGACATTTTATAGAAGGCAGAAATAAATTCCAAAAGCAGAGTACAGTGCGCGGAGGTGTTTGACCCGGCTGGACAACAAGAGCTCGCATCCCGTCACCTGCTCAGCAAAAACGCAGTCTTGCGGTGTGGAGCCGCCACCACCCATCCGACCGGTCCGCGCTTGATTTAATCATATGAGACGATTTTTCAGATTTTGTCTCACGATGCCCGCCGTTACAATTAATGACGGCAGATTTTTGAAGCGTCAATAGCCTAATGGTTTAGGGTACGGCCTGCGAATCGTAAGGTCGTGGGTTCGAATCCACCATTCCACTATTGCTGTGAACCATCTCCTAGCACAAGCTCAAGCTAAGTTGGAATGGTTTACAAGATTATTAGTAATATTTCTGAAAAAAAAGAAATATTGCTAGCTTTCTTTTAAAAAAGAAAAAAAGATTACAAATTAACGTTGGACATTTGTAGCTTTTAAAATTACTTCATTTTTAAGAGTAAGGGGTAGGCTGAAAACCAGCACTGTGTGACATAATGTCACGCAGTAAACGCTGAACCTATTGCCTTTGCCATTCCTTATAAGACTTAATAAAATATTGTTTTTTAATTCTTGGTTTTTTTTTCTCTCACTTTACAAATGTTTGTGTCTCATTATTCTATTTTATATATTTTTTTTGCAAAGGATGGTAATAAATGAGCTTTATTATATTTATGTTTATTTGAACCGACTTCTAAAAAGGTGGTACTTAATTCGTCTATACATTTGTTTTTAGTAAAACTATATTTTGACGTCGAGCGTTATTAAAACTGATCGAGCTAAGCGAACTTGTGAGAGGAGATTTAAGTTAGTGAAGATGGAAATAGATTTTTTTCGACAAACTACACAGAGATTTGCCAGAGCTGGCCTTGACTATTTCACCGGATTGAGAGGTGGCATAGCTCTTAGGTCGCTTAGCCTGAACCTCGTCTCGCTAGTAACTCGACACATGGGTCCCCCCGCTGAGGGGTAATCTAAGCATGGACGCTTCATAGTAGAAAAATAATTTAGTTCATCATAGTTACGTTTCGTATATTAACGACATAACGACAACAATAACGAATACGGAATACGTAAGAGAGTATAGAAAAAAGAATTTCGTAATATAACTATGATATTTCCTAATAAAAAGGACATCCGTGCATAATTCTTAGCGTTTGATTCGATTTAAAATAATTTCTTGTATTTTCTATTAACCAAAATAATAGTAAATATGGGAAGACAAGTGAAATAACTACTTGACGCTTTTGTTTTGTCTAGAATCTGCTATTTGCTAGTGTCTCATTATTAATCCGATCTATTAGCCATATTTATTCCTTATAAATTATTATTATTAATTTTCTTTTCATCATTACGTACGATAGGGATGTTCATGTCAAAAATATATCGATATATTTTTCGATACAATTTATCGTGAGGTTCTATCGATACTATGCGATATATCGTACAAATATATCGATATTTTTCATATATTGAAATTTGTTTATAAATAATTAGAGTACTCGGCGCGTAACCGAGAGGTTCTCGCTTCGGATACACGTCCAGATTATTTGATTTGATTTGATTCTGCTAGCAGTACAGACTACATGCATAGATTTTAAAATTTATACAACGAGAACTGCCATCGTGAAGAGTAGGAGTGTAGTAATATAACACAAGTAAGGGTTTTATTTTATTCAGGTTATCAACCACAAATAAAAGAAAGAATGGAATGTTTTTTTATTTAACTTCTTACGATATTTCCTAAATCGGATGAAATATATCGATAGATATAATAATAAAAATAAATATCGATATTTTATGTAATATCGATATATATCGTGCACGTATAACATACGATTGGCGTGCCAGTGCTACAACAATGCTACACAACATCGGTAAACTATAGTGGCCCCAATGAACTAAAAGCTTACTAAAACTAAGTGGACCACTATGATGGCAATGGACGTTCCCTGATCTCTATTTAGATGTTAATGGTAATAATTTCTCCCTAACTAGCGTATAAATAGTCTTTCTGGGTCGAGCACCAATTACTGTAAAATTAGCTGCATCAGTGCAATTGCTTCTCTACCCTAGTATTACTCAGTCATCTAAGCCAAACCACCCTCGGTCATTACCCTATGGACTAGAGCCCCTAGATTAGCAGTGGGAAAGGTAAAATGGCGTATTGTTTTACTTAAAGCAGTGTTGGCACAAAGGGTGGCGTTTCATGATTTCTGTAAGGAAAACGCTGTGCCTCCGCCAATAGCCGACGACCCCGTTTGCAATAGATAGGGGATGTTTTTTCTATAAACAAGCGGTTAGCGCTTAATAGACAAGAGGCGCAAATCTTCAAGCGCTTCAACAAATACTGATAAAAATAAAACCGACCTAATAGTTACGATATAGAACACAAAAGCTGGTAAGGACAACATACAAATATCATACTACCATAACCATATTTATTTTATTAAAAAAGTATATTATTAATTAAAATGCATATCTGAATTCGTAATAATTATCTACTCATCAAAAATTAATCTACGACACAAGTCTATTAAGGAATTAATTATTGTCAAATATTTATAATTCTTTTTAAAAAACTGAAAATTCTTTTTTATAAATAAATTATCGGCATAGCAATGGCCAGTTATTTAAAAAAAATCGCTCAGTGAATAAATATTAAGCGCCTAAAGCGATTTGATTTTTACACAATTAGCGCATCATAAAAATAGTTGTAATTGAAGCGTGATCTATTCAGCGCTGTAACGCTTGAAACACTCAATCGTCCCCTAGTCCGCATCTAGGAGCCATCCGAGGCCTCCGTTTACCCACATTATTACAGTTTGATGAATTATCTAGCGTCCACACTGGCTCGTATGCCATGCGGTCATTCAACTTATTCCTGTGCGCGGGAAAAAGTACAATACATAATGAAACTTGCTCTACGATTACTAACCTATAGTACGTGTGCTGTGGTATTACGATAGATATTGGTTTTGCTCTTAAAATAATATGATGAGATTGCCTAACCACTTGTTCTGTATTGCCAATTTAAAATATTAGTTAAGTATTTTTATTTACAATGTCACTATTTTAATTTTAGAGGTTTTGCGTTGTTACAAACAAGTTTTCCAATTAAAATACACATTGAACTTCGTAATATTGTATTATTATAACTTCGGAAATAATCTTCGATCCGTCCGTCACTTTTGATTTGAATTCGTTTTTTTTTTAATAAAGTAAAAAGTGTCTATTTCCGAAAATGGCGCGGACTGTTCTAGGCTTTCTTATCACATAGCGTGTGTGCGTTACGATTTAATACAATTGTCACGCCCAAGACAATTTAATGAAATAAAATATTTTTATGAAATTCGAGAGAATAGAAGAGAATGAATACGTAGAGAAATGAATAATTTAATATATTGTGAGAGTTAATTTAAATATTTAATGATGTAAGTTTATTGTTTAAATAAAATAAAGCAAAATCTAGACCAGTGAAGCGAGCTGGATACGCTAGTTTATTATATACTCGTAGAAATAATCTCTTAGAGAACTTCCTAAACGAAAGTTTCGAATTATTATTTGCACAATTGTGCATTCATAAACGGGAGCGCAAGCATTCAGAGATAATAAACAAGCACGCTAACTTAACACAAGTTGTTTTGTGAAAAATAAATTCGGATAAAAGCGGAAACTACAAAACGGCACGGTACACAAAGGCAAAATGAAAAGCGGTCCTTTTTCAAATCCAAGGAGTACACACTCACTCGAACGTACTGGCTTGCTTGGATGCCACGTGTGATTTAAAACAAAATAAAATTTCTGAAACAAGTATATTTATGAGTAAAGACATAAAACGATCAAATCAAAACAACGATGGATTAAAAAATAAACACAAGAATATACTAATATATAAATATAAAAATATCTGTATAAATAAAAGAGAATGTGTGTATGTTTGATCCGTATAAGCTCCGAAACGGCTGGACCGATTTCAATGAAACTTCAGATTGACCTGGCGAGTATTCAAGGTTTGGTGACGATGGGAGCACTCCTCTTTTTGAACTGTCCAATACAGCTTTTGTTTACTATTATGATATTCTATTGTTTTATAACCCAAATTTATATTGACATATGTTTGTATATTTATGTAATTATGAACCATATTGAAGTACAATGGAGTATTTTGAAGTATACTGAAGTAGGAAGAAGAATGATACTGTATTCACTGATATGTATTATATATAAAGGCTGTAAATTTAACTATATGTCCGCCACTAATGGACGGATTACTTAATATCGCAGCAACGGATTTGGTTGATTCATTTTTCATTGGAAAGAATGTACTCTAAGAATACTTTGATGAATGTTTGGTAAGGTTCAGATTAAGATTGTTTTCGTAATATTCCTATGAAAATTAGGAAACAAAGGACGTCCGCGTGTAATAGCTTTTAACGTTTGATTAGATTTGAAGTCGGTTTTTGTTTTTTCTAGGTTTTAGAAACTTTATTCTCACTATAGACATTAAAGGTCACTTACATGAGAACAATAAAATAACTAATATTATAAAAACAACAAGTTCGCTGTCATATGGAACAACTCCTAACGCATTCGTTTGCTTTGGGACGATTAGCTGTCGTTAAGGAATTTAATAAGTTGCCTTTTGAATGCGCAAAGTGTGTATACCCTCTTGACGTGTGCTGGTATTTTGTTATACAGCTGTGCTCCTTCAAACAAATTGATCTTTTACCGTAATTCGTTCTAACTTTTGGTATTACAAGAAAACTAGCGCGTCGGTTGCTGCGTTTTTTAGTATTTTCAGTAAAAGAGATGTTAGTATTAATTGTTTTATATATAATTTTCCTAATGAGAATACATGTACTATATTTATATAATTGCTTGATATTTATTATTTTCGTCGCTTTGTTGTCAAGAAAGGGAATCGGTAAAGGATTTTTATAATTTTATTTTGCTTTTAAACCCGAACGAAGCGATTTGCTTCGTCTTTCATTCTTCGTACAGCAAAGGACTGGAATAGTTTGCCCGCGTCTGTCTTTCCTTCCGATTACAACGTGGGTATTTTCAAGAGTAGAGTGAATAGGCATTAACTAAGCTAATGCGCCTTACCATCAGGACTGCATTTCCACTTAACATCAGGTGGGATCGTAGTCAAGCACTTGCTTAGAAATTATAAAAAAAAAACTGTAGTTCGGATAGTTTTGTTTTGCAGCAGCACCCCATATTTCAACAAGATATAGTAGGTGCGGTTTAATTAAGCTGTTATATATAGTATGCCTTAATTTTTCCGGAATACATCGATTTAAATTACGAATTGGGCCAAAAAGTGATATTGTTTTACCTTTTATGTGATCAATATGAGTTTTCCATGTTAAATTACTGTCAAGTTTTAAACCTAGATATTTTTTATGTTGTTTTTGTTGCAAAGGTATATTATTAATTACAAGGGGGATATGCAAAGGTATTTTTTTGTTTTTAGCTTTAAAAATAACGTTTTTTCTCTTAAATATTACCTCATAACTTTGGACTTGATATTCAGTGATCGCGGCATCACAGACCGACGGTATTTTCGTTTGTAAAGCAGCATGACAACCGCAATCGCATTGTTTGGTACATTCTGGCTTCCTACAATCGAATATAGTGCTCTTTTTTGTAGTATAAATCATCATCATCATCGACTGTCTGTGTATAAATACTGCTGGAAGTAGACCATCCTCAATGCCTTCCACCATATAACATTGACTTTCCGCATCCAGCCACTTCCGACTATCTCACACCAAGCTTCTCCTACCCAAGCGCGGTCTCCATTCCAAGACTTTCCTCCCGTACTTTTTTTTTTTTTGTTGACGGGGAGGAAATCTTCACAAAGATGCCCCGCCTTCTGGGGGGAAGACGGCGGTTATGTGGGGATCTTACCCACTAAAACCTCCCCGGTGGCCCTTTCCTCGGTGCATGACGAGGGGCTCCGGGATCTCACGTGGAACGCACCGAAGCCCCTCTGCACTGTGCTCAAGGAGAGCACGTCCCGGGGAGGTTACTCCCTCCCCTCTGTGCCCTCTCAGTCCAAGGCGACACGGGCCAGCCGATGTCGCCTTCTTCCCGGGTCCACTTTGGTGGACGACGCAGGCCCCCACCCTTGTCGCCCAGTGAACCCGAGGCCCCTTTTAGTCGCCTTGTACGACAGGCAGGGGATACCGTAGTCTTATTCTTGAGAGTCCAGAACTACAGGGCTACTTCCTCCCGTACCTGCCGTAACATTTCATTTAATTTAGTTGTGACAATGGCATTCATGAGAAAACCATACTACTCGTAAATTTGATTCGATTTTAAGTCGGTTTTTGTTATTACTCGTAAACATGAAATTTAAAAATTTTAATACTAAAGGTTTAAGTGGTAACATTCATCGGTACTCCCTATTACTGCAAATTTGTTTAATAATAAAGTGTAGAATGCATAAATTATAAAATGATATGATACAACATTCGAATGCCCATGAGAACGAAATATTCTATGTATATATTTCGAGTGATTTTTGAGGAAGAGAGGGCATTATGCAAAATCATCAGGCGTCAACCCCAAATGTTGCGTCCCCTCGTGAAATATTGAAACGCGGAATTTATTTTTTAGTAATTAGAAATAGTCATTGAATGTAGTAGTTTGTTTTGGGTTCAACATGCCAGCATGGCCGTCTGTTTCACCCTACGTAAAGTTATTAATTTCAATATGGAGTGTTTAAAAAGGCGAGATTTTTTTAAAACAGTTTTTTCACAAGAACTTCTAACCATTCTAACTAAGCTAGCTTTAGCTTGTTCTGGGAGATGGTTCACTTCAATAGTCGGATGGTGGGTTCGAACCTTCGAACCATTAAGGCAGTGTTTCTCAACTAATGTGCCGAATTTTATATATATAGTAATATTAATATACATCAGTATTAACTAATAACTCCATTAATAAACGTGCTATTATTATTTAGAACATTTTTTATTTCGCGCATTTAAAGCTTTTCATAAACTTTTCAACCGACTTAAAAAAGGAGGAGGTTCTCAATTCGTCTGTGTGTTCTGTGTGAGAAAACCCATATAAGTATTCAATTTGCATTAAGCTTGTACGCGACAAATGGACGAATTCTAGGCCATTCCACCCGGCGCCGACGTTTCCCGAATTGGCACTTAATGTAGTCAGCTATTGTATAACTTCTATATTATCTTGATACTTTTACAAAAAAAACCTTCTGGGGGGGGAAGGCGGCGGTTATGTGGGGTTTCCCCGGTGGTCCTTCCTCGGTGCATGGTGAGGGGCTCCGGGATCTCCAGTGGAACGCACCGGAGCTCCTCTTAACTGTGCTCAAGGAAAGCACTTCCATGGGGGGAGGTTACTCCCTCCCCCTCTGTGCCCTCTCAGTCCAAGGCAACACGGGCCAGCCGATGTCGCCTTCTTACCGGTTCCACCTTGGCGGACGACAAAGGATCCCACCCATGTCGCCCAGTGAACCCGAGGCCCCTTTTAGTCGCCTTCTACGACAGGCAGGGGATTCTGTAGTCTTATTCTTGAGATCCCAGAACTACAGAACTGTTTACAAAAAACCTAGCGACCGAGTCATGGTTCAGCCCACTCAGGCGCCTATGGAGGTCGCCCTTTATAAACCCTTGTCTTCGTTTACTCCCAATAGAAGTTCAGGCTAAGCGACAGAAGAGCTTTACCAACTCGCATATTCAGTGACTGTCGCGGCATCGCGGTGACAACCAGAATCGCATTGTTTGGTACATTCTGGCTTCCTACAATCGAATATAGTGGTCTTTTTTATAGTATTAATCATCATCATCATTAACTGTCTGTGTATATATACTGCTGGCAATAGACCATCCACAATGCCTTCCACCATATAACATTGATTTTCCGCATCCAGTCACTTCCGATTATCTACCCCAAGCTTCTCCTACCCAAGCGCGGCCTCCATTCCAAGACTTTCCTCCCGTATCTGCCGTAACTTACTCGACAGATATGGCCGACTGCTTTCACTGTCTCTTTCTCTAGTGTCAACATGTCTGAGGATCGTAGACACTAACCGGGGTTGCCTCTAGAGCGGAAGATCTGTCTCCATCGGCTTCTGTCTAACGTGTCTCTTACAACAGAATAAAATCTGAATGACGACGAACCTTTCATCTGATTGAACCATATTGTTGGTGAACGGCCGTGAGATATTTTACCTTCGATGTTACCAACTACGGTCAGTTTTTCCAGACTTTCGTCGCTTCTGCTGTAACTGTAGATGCGGTTAAATAAATATAATGAACGATTACGTTAGGATTCGAACGTAAACCCTTCCGATTGTGATGGCCGCGTCCTAGCAGATGAGTTAAGTATTATTTCTAAAAACTATTAATGCGTTTGCCAAACTGAATACGCCGTCCGTATAGAAAATGCATTCATGTTGGACAAAACGCCGAGGAAGCGCGGACTTCCTGCGGCCGCGGAGGTACCATACGTTGATAGTATTTTAAAGTATTTCGCGTTACTTACCTACGCCAATGTGTCCTGCGATTTATGTGTGTGCGTGCGTGGCGACATGCGGGGCGTGTGTAAGTGTGCGTGCATTTCGTAAGTTCATTCACCTTGCTAGTTGGGGAAGTTGGGACTAAGGCAGGCAGTGGAGTGGCGAAAATTAATTTCTTTAACTAATACGTCACGTCATTTCATCCGTTTGAAGATTTTGAAGCAGAAGTAGGTATAACTATATATTATCACGATACTATGTATATTATAAAAGCATAATTCTTATCAATAAACATACTGACGACTGTGACTATACAGTTATTATTATTTTTTTATTATTGTTATATTGCAACCACAGACCTGTGTTCGTGCTATTTTCCAATACACTTAAATTGTTCACTCTGCATTTATTAAAAAAGTGCCACTTCTACAATTACTATATTCCTTTTTTTTGTTTTGTTTTTTTTTTTTATATATATATAATGCCTGAATTTGGAGGTGACCAGAGATCGCTCCGGTTCACGCGTCGCAGACGCCCCGCTGCATTGCTATTAGCTTCTCCGCGACCGCTGTGTCCCTGCTTCTCATGGCAATTTTCAGGTTGTAGTCCACTATCCTCTCCCTTGATGCGGCCATTGCCTTTGTCATCAGTCTTCCTGTGACGTCGTCATAGTCATCTGTATAATAGACAAAGCTGACAGTTATTATTTAAAACCCTTTACTAAGTCACTTTTAAAATCCTTAAAGTACATCCTTTGCAATGAAGTTACTCGTCCATTTGTCGCACACTTACTTAATGCAAATTTAAGACTCATACGGTTTTTTCATAGATGCCATTGTCACGATTGGGTCAAATATAAATAGGACCATATGGAAAGAACCAGTTTTCAAATAAATAAAGAATCGTAAAAATCTGTTGACCCAATCGAAACTTATGAGATAAACATAAAAAAACGTACAGACGAATCTTTTTTGAAGTAGGTTGAAAAATTAAATTAATAAATTATGGTTTTTTTGCATTGAATTGTATTAGTTTGGTTTCATAAGAAAATGTCATTTTCAAGCAGACATAGAGCAAGTCCACATTGCCCGCAGCCCTGTAGTTCTGGGCTCTCAAGAATAAGACTACGGTATCCCCTGCCCGTCGTATAAGGCGACTAAAAGGGGCCTCGGGTTCACTGGGCGACAAGGGTGGGGGCATATGTCGTCCGCTAAGGTGGACCCGGGAAGAAGGCGACATCGGCTGGCCCGTGTAGCCTTTGCACTATGAGGGCACAGGGGAGGAGTAACCTCCCCGGGACGTGCTCTCCTTGAGCACAGTGCAGAGCTGCTCCGGTGCGTTCCACTGGAGATTCCGGAGCCCCTCGTCATGCACCGAGGAAAGGGCCACCGTGGAGGTTTTAGTGGGTAAAAACCCCACATAACCGCCGCCTTCCCCCCAGAAGGCGGGGTATCTTTTTGATGATTTCCTCCCCGTTAACAAAAAAAAAGTCCACTTTGCCCGGTCTTTGACACCCTATGTTTCTCTAATATGCAAATTAAAAAAAAATAATTAACGGTTAACGTCTACTCCATTCATTTCCTCTACGTCCGATATTTAACCAAGTCGCGGAGTTGCATTTTTGCTATGCACGCACACAAACACACACGTGTCGGCACACGTACGCACACACACACACAGACGCCTCCTCATTACGTAGAAATAGCCCATAACATAAGAGCAAGTGCGTATGGTAAACGATTTTTACCTCGCGCACAGCCCGGGCCGCATTTAAATTCTTTTTTGAGGTCGGTTGAGTCTAAGAACGGCCGCGGCGAATGTCTCACTGTCGGTTTGAGCCTCAAGAATCCCCTCAATATAAGTATTATAACCGTTTTCGAAAAGGTTTACAAGTTAAAGTTACAGCCTATATAAATCTATTTATACTGGCTGTGCCTCGCGGTGTTACCCGCAAATAAAAATAAATTTAGCATAAGTTACTCCTTATCACATTAGCTATCTGCCAGTGAAAGTGTCGTCAAAATCAGTCCAATCGTTCCAAAGATTAGCCAGAACAGACAGACAAACTTGTAAAAAATGATATATTGGTATGTGTACCGTATATACAAATAAATAGGCATATAGGCAAATTTCTGATAGCCGTGTGGAGATCTTAAGCTCCTTCAGTATGGACTCGTTGGTTCAAGTCCAAGGTATACGGAGCAGTCTTCGCCAACACCACATCTCGAAGACGTCTATGACACGACTATCCCGACTTCTCATAGTCCAAGTCTCGGCACCGTATAGAAATATGGAAAAGACGAGAGTACGGACCAAGCACACTTTGGTTGTACGTCGAATACCTCTGTTCTTCCATATTTTGTTGAGGTTAGTCATAGCACACCTGGCCATACCGGCTCTCCGGCGAATTTCCTTAGTGCAGTCTCCAGCGCTAGTTATCATAATATTTTTTAACACAATTAAAATTATATTATGTGTTGCAAATGGTATCGTAAAATTTTTCTATTATTATTTATAAGGTTTAAAAATTCTTGGTTTGTTTTAAAAAAAAGTTTATAACGTCGTAATTTTTTTACGTAAACAGCTAATAAAATTGTCACTAGCAATTTGTGTAATTTGCTATATTAGCCTTTTTTTTGTTAAATAGGTTCTATAAATCAAAAGCTTTTTTCGGTCAAGTTTTCATTTTATTTGGAATAACAAACGAATACATATTGAGAACTTAAGGTACATACATAAGGTAAAAAGAGTAATAAATATGAAAACTACACCGTTATCCACATAATCATAATGTCCACAATATGTGTATTGGACTACACACACATTATTATATGTAATTTAAGCACATCACACATTTAAAATATCCAGTGTAAAAATCCAAATTTTGTTTTTTTTTCGTTTAATTTTTTTTTGTAATTGCCCGCCAACCAAAAAGTTCCCTCACCACTGCTATACACTATATAGTTTTAACCACGATAAGCTATATTTTTCGTCCCCGTTACGTCTACGGATTATGATAGAAACGAACCCCAATACGTCAGCTCAGCGAGCAGACGTCCGCTCCATTTGGCGATCTGAATGGCTCGCGAGTGGGCCCCTTACGAAGCCTGGCCCCCGCAGATTAAAGCGCAAAACAGTGGGATATTTATAGTGGATTTTTTATGAAATTTACCGAATCTAGACGTAGACATTCTCCCAGTGTGACTTTGGACTTAATTGGTGCGAGGGAAACGTGGATACCAGTTTGTTAGTCACGGGAGTTATCTTTGTTTTCATTTACCGATTTCAAAAATGGAATAGGTTCTTAATTCGTTTATTTATTTGGAGCAAAACCTACACCGCGTTGAGCACTTTGTTGGTAAATGTAAGTCTTTCGGGTTTTAGACATGCTAATGTTGTATGTATAGAAAATACACATATATATAGATTTATATATATGTCATGATCTTGTACAGCCCGTTATATATTTGGTTAATAAATAAACCATATTAACATGTATATAAGTGTTGTTTGGAGTGTCAATACATGTGACAACCATATAGATTTTGATGAGGGACGCAGCGGTCGCGGAGATTATTATAACAATGCAACGTGGCGTCTTCGACGCGTGAAACACTGTATTCTCCAGCACCACCTACAAGAATGGTGTCCGCCTTAGTCTTCACAGGTTTTTGGCTGAAAACCAGCGCTGTGATACATGTGTGAGCACAGCACATGCTGAGCCAACCCTTTTCGGCACAATTTCTTTTTGTTCTTTTTTTATGTTGTTTCTGTTTACTTTCGTTTATGTTGTTTTTTGTCTTGTTTTACCTGTTGTTTCTGTGTTCTTGAGCCGAATAAATGTTTTTTCAATTCAATTTCAATTTCAAAAGAATCAGGCATTATACTAAAAAAATATGTAGTAACTGTAGAGGTAGCACCCTTATTAAAAAATCAAAGCAACCAATTCATGAATATTACTAAAGATCACGGACGTAAGTCTGTGGTTGCGCTTTATTGGAAAAAAAACACGTTAGTTGAAGGTGTTACAATAGGTGTACATGAATGTGTTTATTTATTTATTTATTACACCAATACAATGAACATTTTTAACAAACAATACATAAAACAGTGAAAAGTTGTGAAGTTAATGCCATCGCAGTTATAGACGTAGACTGCAAGCAATTAATTGGCGAGTGACAATGTTAAGATAAAAATAAAAAGAACACAAAAGTAAAAATAAAACTAAATTTGTAATTAAAAATTAACTAATAAAAATATTATGTGTAGGTTAGTGATTGTTTATACATACTAATACTAGGAAAAAAGAAGTCGATATCGTCCGCTTTTGAAAAAGAGTTGAATTCTATACTAATTCTATTTAAGCGCGCATTCTTACCTAGGTTCGATCTGAATCTGTAGATGTTTTGAAATTAATTTCTCTTTAGAGTGTAAAATGAAAAATTATTTCACAATGTTTGGTACTAGTGCTGCCATCTGTTATATAATAGAAGGACTAAAAAAAGCAAAGCGTTAGAAATTTAAAATAAAACCAGTATAGTTATGAGCAAAAACAACAACCGACTTCAAATCGAATCAAACGCTATAACGCGTCCTCTTTGTACTTACGGAATTATCGTAGGAATTTTACGAAATAAAATTAACCACACTCTCATCAAACTACCTTTGAAATAAAAACATCATTTCCAATAAAAAATAAATCATTTAAATCGTTTGGCGTAATATTGAGTTTTAAAATATGTAAAATATTTTTATATCATCATTAAAAAAAATACAATTTGAAACATTTCTTATGCCGGTTAAAAAAAGATGCCCAACGTCGCCCCACCTGTGGTAAAGACAACATAACAGACGTCCACGTGCACTCGAAAATAAACGGTAAAAATTTCTTTGTCCCCTGTAATTAGGACGTGTTGTGTGAAGCCCACGAGTAGGGACTCCCGAAATGTATGCGATGGTGAAAGTTCTGAGCGGTTAGCGGGTCACTAAATACAGTATTGGTATCCTGTCGTAGAAGGCGACTAAAAGGGGCCTCGGGCTCACTGGGTGACAAGGGTCTTTGTCGTCCGCCAAGGTGGACCCGGGAAGAAGGCGACATCGGCTGGCCCGTGTCGCCTTGCACTGCGAGGGCACAGGGAGGGAGGCAGTAACCTTCCTCCTCCCCCCCCTAGGATGTGCTCTTCTTGAGCACAGTGCAGAGGGGCTCCGGTGCTTTCCTCTGGAAATCCCGGAGCCCCTCACCATGCACCGAGGAAGGGCCACCGGGGAGGTTTTAGTGGATCAAACCCGACATAACCGCCGCCTTTCCCCCAGGAAGTGAGGTATCTTTTTGAAGATTTGCTCAATCAAAAAGTGGTCGTGGTATAGTTGAAATGCGACTTTAATCTAGAAATGGGAGCATTGATGGGGGTGCTAAAGGTATGAAAATTTATTAAAGAAAGATGAAAGGTGGACACGAGCTGACGTTGACTGGGGCATCGTTACTCTAACTAGTGGTCACTATAAAGTGGAATATCGACTTTAACTCTGGAATTGGAGCATTGAAATCGCACATAATTCACAGCTTTTAACTTATTCGGTGAATCTGTCAGTCCTTCCTTCTTTACCACTTCGTCATAGAATTTTTATACCTTTAGCATAGTACGTTTTATAGTTTACGATTCCTGTAACTGTTTAACCGATTTCAGTGAAGGAGGAGCTTCTCTTGCCGCCTCCGTAATCCGAAGCGGGGCCAGGATGGGTACCTGGCCCCAGCATGCTGCGGCGTCGTCGGGACTTCTCTGAGTGCCGGAGAAGTCCCCTTTGAGGATGAAGTCCGGTCTTTGCCGGGACCGGCCGGTCGCTGGGGTGTCCTGTCGCTGACAGATCCGGGGCACCCCGCTCATAACGGCTGATGGCATTCGCGGAAGGTTTAGTGGGCTGCCCAGGCCGAGTCCCACACATTCCTCCGGGCCCACCCAGGGTACCGGAGGATGGTCTATAAAAAGATTCCCCCGCGTGAACAAAAACAAAAAAGGAGGAGCTTCTCTTAGACGTATGTTTTTTTTTATTTTTGTTACCTCATAAATTTGGATACATTTTGGTTCAATTCTTACAATGGCATCATGACAAATAGACGAATAACTCAATATCACGCCAACTGATTTCGAAGATTCAGTTTCTTTTGGAAAGGGTGAACTTCGAGAGGGGTTTGATGAGAGTTTGGTTAGATTCTGATTAATTCTATTCCGTAATATTCCTACAATCATTCGGAAATACAAAGAAAGTTGGATTTGAAAGTCGTTTTTTGTTCCCGCTATCTCCTGTGTCTTAGGTCAACAACTCTAGCCCCCTATATTTGGGCGCCCATCGCCCTCGTATTTTGGTATTCCAATTAGTACCGCTACCGTAATTGTGCCGTAAAGCGTACTTAATGAATTCGTATACTTTAGCCGTTGTTTGATGTTATAATACAATTGTTTTAACTAATACCGCCCCGGGGCTCCGTTCGCAATAACGTTACACAAGATGTGAATAATAATTTTAATCCAACCCTGTGTAGTTTTGAATATTTTAATACCAACTATCAGATCAAATTTTTTTTGCACATCGTATAACGTAATGGCCGTATGTAACTCAAAATAAACAAAAAAAAACACAACCATAAATATCTGTTTGACAGATGACATTTTGACAACTAACTGTCAAAGCTTTATCTATTTGCTTTACAATTTCATCATATATTGTTTTTAAAGTGAAAACCAATTAAAAATGACTTCTCATGTAACAGAAACGACACATTCGTCAGATCTCAAGCAATTGTTGTTGGATTCTGGTGTTGTTTGCGTACGATCGGCCGTTGTCTCGGAAGATACGTCAGAAACAATTGAGGAGGTTGAAAGGGATGGTAATAAATTATAATATAATTGTACATCCACCCGCAATGTGGCCTTAGTTAAAGTTACAGCCTTTATATATATACTCGTATATATATATATAGAGAGTATAGGGGCATAGTCCGCCACGCGGCCCTAGTGCGGATTGGCAGACTTCACATGTCTTAGAAATTTTTTCCCCACCCTTGTCGCCCAGTGATCCTGAGGCCCCTTGTAGTCGCCTTCTATGACAGGCAGGGGATACCGTAGTCTTATTATTGAGAGCCCAGAACTACAGGGCTGCCCGTAGATTTGCCTGTGACAACCAGCCTTTCCAAATTGACACTATTTCTCCTGGCAATTCTAAATTCCTAAGATAATTCGGAAATACAAAGAGGGCATCCGGACGTAATAGCGTTTAATATTTGTTTCGATTTGAAGTCGGTTTTTGTTTGTGCACGTAAATACACTTTTTATAAATGTCAATATTCGACTCGTCGATTTGAACCCACTTGTGTTGTCTTTTGACCATGTGTATTTTACATTTTAAGTACCGAGCAAAGTGACAGAAGAAGAACATATAGAAGCAGAAATAGAGGAGGAGATTTCGTTTCCCTTAGAAGTTGTTGAAGAGGAATTACCGGAGATATTCCCAACGCCGTCTCTAAGGATAGTGCTATCGGACAGAATAAGGACGATACAAAAGCATAACCGCATCCACGTTCTGCCTGACACGTTCAGAATGGACATAGATCCTCTGATGATACCCAGGATATCAAACACACCTGCACAGAAGTATATAAGTGAGCTGGCCGATATCACCGGATGCAAGAGTTACCAGAGCAGCTTGGCGGAATTCTGGTTCTTAGATACTTTAGCAAATTTGCTGAGGAGGGCTCAGGAGGATTTCTTAGATAAATGTATGTGAAACTCTTTGTTATTCAAATCTCTTCTCGCGTCTCACACACACGAGCACACAAACACACAATTTGCCTATAATAAAAATAGTACATATATAAATAGCCGTGGGAGGAAGGACTGCCACCTATCGCACAGGAATTAAGCTGTTGTTATAATTTTTGTTATTTAATAAAGAATATTATTATTATATCTTCTCGCGTCGGTTTCCTCAATGCTGAGGGTGACCATCTCGTGGAAGCAGACTCTCGTTGGTGATCGCCACTTTATCTACAGCCGTTTGTAAAGCATTGCTAACCGAGGTGCTGTGAGTGGTGCAAATCTCCTCCAACGTGTTGGACTTCGACCTCTTGGTCTGGTCGAGTTAGCCTGTGACAACCAGCTTTTCCAAGTTGTCATTGTTTCTCCTGGCAGTTCCAAATTCCATCGGCACCATCTTAATGGTTGGCGTTCCGCGACTGTACGTTTCTCGCCAATATTTCTTCCATGTACTATCAACCTGTGGAATTACTTGTCACCAGTGGTGTTTCCGAACCTGTATGAATTGGTGACCTTCAAACGGGCGTACTCCTTTCTCAAAGGCCGGCAACACATCTGCAGCTTCTCTGGTGCTGTAGATGTTGACAGGTGTGGCGTAAGCTCGTTTGCCACTTTTACTATCAAAAAAAATGTGACCAAAATATTCTAGGATCTTGCGTAGGCATGGTGGACAGCTTTTTCTTGGTAACGAGGAGGAAATCTTCAAAAAAGATACCCCGCCTTCTGGGGGGAAAGCGGCGGTTATGTGGGGTTTGACCCACTAAAACCTCCCCGGTGGCCCTTTCTCGGTGCATGACGAGGGGCTCCGGGATCTCCAGTGGGACCGTGGCACCGGAGCCCCTCTTCACCATGCTCTAGTAGAGTGCACCCACTGTGCCCTCGCGGTGCACGGCGACACGGGCTCGCCGTTGTCGCCTGCTTCCCGGGTCCACCTTGGCGGGCGACAGAGGCCCTCACGACAAACAGGGCCTTCTACGACAGGCAGGGGATACCGTAGTCTTATTCTTGAGAGCCCAAACTATAGGGCTGATGGTATTATTGCTGTCTAAGTATTCCGATCTAACTACATATATTAAAGATTTAGAATATGTGGTTACAGCAACACAGGCAACACTGATTCAATGGTTTTGCGAATGGATGAAGGAGATGCAAAATTTCGACGCCGCCACCAGGCCACGGATGCTGAAACGGTTTAAGGTATTGGCAAGGATATTGAGATTAACAATTCAACAATTGTGTTCGGTGTAGGGATGTTCATGCCAAAATATATCGATTTATTTGTCGATATAATATATCATGAGGTTGTTTCGATACTACGCGATATATTGTACAAATATATCGATATTTTTCATAGATCGAAAATTGTTTATAATTAATTAGCGTTTAATATTAAATATTAGAAAATTTTTGTACTAATAGAGTACTCTCCGCATAACTAAGAGGTTCTCGCTTCGGATACCAGTCCAAACTATTTGATTTGATTCTGCTAGCAGTACAGACTACATGCATAGATTATAACATTTATACAAAGAGCCCTGCCATCGTGCAAGAGTAGGAGTGCCGTAACATACTACACTACACTCTTCGTGATGGCAGCGTAAGAAAGGGTTTTATTTTATTCAAGTTGTCAACCACAAATGAAGAAAGAATGGCTTTTTTATTTAATTTCTTACGATATTTCGTATATCGCTATAAATATCGATATTAGATGATTCGATAAAATCAGATTGAAGCGATATGTCGCGTCCAAATATCAATATTTTATGTAATATCGATATATATCGTGCACTCCTAGTTCGGTGTAGAACATATTTCACGGTAACGTATTTGTCACAAGGTTGACGGTGAGGTGAAATTTTAATTTTTGTTTTCTCCGCACACGCGGGTAATTGGTAAACCCTCGCTGTCAAACGCAGTGCAGAGCTTGTGCCGAGAGGACACTCTCTAACCAGTCGCCCACCAGTTGCAGAACCGTTCGGTGTAGTTTAACAGAGTCGCGTCGAATTATCGTGCATTACAACTGCATCGGTGCATTGCTCGTCAGACTCGACATTGAATTAAGACGCCATCTGATGATTCATTTTTATTGACAAGAACTTCAAGAGAATTTGGTTAAGTTCTGATTAATTCTATTTCGTAATATTTCTACGATAATTCGGAAATACAAAGGGCGTCCGCATGTAATATCGTTTAACGTTGGGTTTGATTTGAAGTCGGTTATTGTTTTTGCTCATAAATGTTTATCTATAGCAAGTACCTGACAGTTTTAAAAGTTTATAATAATCTTTTTTATTTTTATATTTTAGTACCGTACCCAGCCCGCTTCGCCAGTCTAGATTTTGCTTGATTTTATTTTAACAATAAACTTACATCATTAAATATTTAATTTAACTCTCACAATATATTAAATTATTCATTTCTCTCCGTATTCATTCTCTTCTCGAGCGGGTGAACATTACCTACACCCATGTACGTATCAGTAAATACAAAATTTTTTGTCACGCTCTTCTTCAGTTTCTATTTTTCTTCTTTTAGATAACTTGCTTCGATTTGGAGGTTTGTTAACCAATTCTTGCTTTTTGGGTGGTATTTTTAATCATTAAAAATGATTCTGTGAAGAAACATAGTTCAATCAGTGTTTACCAATTCCAGGACAATATGCACCTGGCCGCCGGCCATGTGATCAGGTACAACAGGCTTCCAGCACCCTCGGACGTCGGTGTCGTCTATGAAGCTGTGGATAACCTCAATGAGACCAACGTGCCCGTTACGCCGGCAGACTCCAAGCATATCGTCACCTTCGAGGAGTTCCACTGCCATCTGTCAGATCTTATCAAGATACTCCATTATATTTATGACTTGTAAGTCACTTCAGGGGAAGAGCGATGTTCTCAATTCGTCTGTATTTTTAAAGTAAAACTTCTCAACGCTTGACTTGGGGTAAACTGGTGAATGTGGGACGAGAGCGTTACGGAAAGTGTAATCGGGATAGGTGTAGGGAAGTTGAGAGAGATATAAATTATTGAAGTTAGAAGGGGAGTGACAGTGCAGGTCTGTATCATACTGTAAGAGCAAGAGGGAGCAGTGCGCGCGCAAATTTTATTTCACTCTTGGACAACGTAACGAAACGAAACCGACTATGAGAAAAGGAAAATGTGTGTTCGCATCTGTCTGTCTTGCCTCGTCACACTTTTCGTAACGCATTGCCTAGCTTACTATCTAAATCAGTTCAGATGTGTATGTATTACAGGTTCAGCTCGGATTTCCAGTATGACTTGGTTAGATCGGTGTTCACTTTCTCACCGGAGTATCAGCTGATAGACGCCCCTTATCAGATACAGCAGCCTAGGCGACTCTACGCCCCGCTCAAAGCGAGAGCCAAAGAGAAAACGGTTAAGAAGGACAAAGAACAGAAAGCGGGGAAGGGAAAGAAAAAAGAAGTTGACACAGAAGAATACTTACACCTTCTTCAGGTAATAACTGACAAGCAACAGTCTCTACGAATCTAGCAGAAAGTGTTGGCGATTGAGAAAACGGGTTAGTTATAAAACTTTTTGAGTCGTGGCTCGTCCCTCTCGGATCGCAATGCTTATGCGTAAAATAACCATTCAAGCCAAGGTTGCCCACCTACACTCCACCGGCGGGACCCTTGTGTCGAGTCCACTAAAAGGGGCCTCGGGTTCACTGGGCGACAAGGGTGCCTTTGTCGTTCGCCGAAGTGGACCCGGACAGAAGGCGACATCGGCTAGTCCGTGTCGCCTTGCACTGCGCGGGCACAGGGGGGGGTGTGTGTGGGGGGAGAGATTAACCCCCCCTCCGTTGCGTTCCACTGGAGATCCCGGAGTTCCTCACCATACACCGAGGAAGGGCTACCGAGGCCATTTTAGTGGGTAAGCCACATAACCCCGCCTTCCCCCCAGAAGGTGGGTATCTTGTTGAAGATTTCCTCCCCCCGTTAACAAAAAAACCTTGTGGTGTGTAAAACCTCTATGTTCAGGCGACCTCTTAATCCGATTTGTCATAAAAGAAAACGGTGTACAATTATTTTTTTATTGTCTGCTTCTCTCACTCTCCGATCGATATCATCGGAAGAAAAACCAATAATACAAGTCTATCATCCTGGCCTCGGTATAGTTACTTCTATTATACTGACCAATTAAAGTTTGTGTCTCTTCAAGATCTCTCATTCCCTAATAATGCTCTAAGAGCCGCGGTAGCTCGGTGACCCAGCGGTCGGCCTGCGCCCGTCATTGGGACAAATACATGATAACAATATCCGTGAAATAACGTAGTGATATGTGTATATAATAACATGGATAAAATTTCAGCTACAAAGCGAGATAGAGCGGGAGAAGGAAGAGGAACTAGAGAGGGACAGAGAAGATTGGAATAGGCGCAGTCACGTGCTGCCACTGGCGTTCGCAATAAGCGATGAGTTCTTTGACAAGTATTGGCCCCCACCAACGCCGGAGGAAGAGCCGCCGCCCGAACCGGAAGTCAAGAAAAAGGGTAAAAAGAAATAGAGCCGAATTCTATGCAGGTATTTAAAAGAAGTTTGTTCAAGAACTCCTCTAACTCTAATTTTAAGGGAGATGCCGAAAACATAACTTTTAAAATATGGAGGAACAATTTGTAACGAAATGTTGAATATTTAGAGAATAGATTTTGTGTTTGCGTTAATTGAAAAGGTTGACATAGTCTCGGCAGTTTTAAAATGGTATTTATAGTAATTTAAAGCATCAATCCGGCCGGCATTTTATATAATTTATTGACAAAAAACAATAAAAAGTATCATTTGAGTGTGGTAATTATCAAGCTTTTTTATTACAAGAAAAGTAAATGGAGTGTAGTGTATAAACCGTCATGGTGCCATTATTGAATATGCTTATAAAAGCCATTTGAATTTATGAAATTTTTTATCAAATACTATTTGTTATATTACCGACATCTAATGGTAGTATTTTGAACTAATGTAATTTCTGTTAAACAATTCCGTTAGATGGTGCAAATAATGTAAGTCACTGCTGCGTAACTAATGCGACCCCGTTATTCGCAAAAGTGTCCTGAGGACATCCTGATAATTTCCTTCTTAGTGCCAATCGGAATAGAGAAGGTTGACCAAATTTCTCTCCATCTCTTGTAATTCTTATCCTCATGGGCAAGGGCCACAGGCCCGGGACCTCCACAATAGAGGCTTCGAAACATTTCCAAAAATGAAAAATATGGTCTATTGCGAGTTTGTTTCAACTGTTCTGTCAACTGTCTATAATCATAATAGGAAAAATTTTGTCAGTAGACTATATAATCCAGATATTGCTAGTATATTAGTAGATATAAAAACAGACTACCAATTAAATCGCTAGTACGCGGACTTATGACACTTCCTTAGTGAAATTCTAGGAAATATTAATTATTATATTGGGACACGTAACACAACATATGTAGAAGTTGAGTCCTTTTGAGGTCTCGCAAAGGAGGCTACGGTCCCCCACATCGACCCAAAGACCCCCCAAGCAAGTGTTTTCGACCTAAAGACCCCCGCAGGAAACTGTTTTCCTGAACAGCTACCTCTTGGGATCGAAAGCAGTTTTAGTTCTTTTAGAATCCTCCTTTTAAAACTGTCAAATGAAAATACATAAACTATACTTAATTTTTATTCATAGACAATTTTTTTTTTAATTTATACGATTATAATAAATACTTACACAGTACACTAAATATAGTATGACACATTTTAATATGTAAAATACCAAATCTAATACTAATTCCGAATATTTGGAAATATGCACATTACATATGGTAACTTACATCTAAGCTCCGATAAATATTTAGTGTATCAATGATCAAATTTGTCTTATATATATATAATATTTGGAAATATGCACAATAAATGGAATTATGAATTACAATATAATATCAAATCAAATTTAATTATGAATGTTGTATGTTCTATCCGTTATAGCTAGACAATTACAAAATATTAATTTATAAATACCTTTAAAAACACGGCCTTCGAGTCTGCTAAGCCTATAAAGTAAAATATATTCAAATCGGCGCTGGTAAACAAAAACGTAGTAACCCACAAAATGAAATTGTTCATCAGAGCCGAAAAACATTTCAACTTTTTTAAAAAATTATAACTTTTGTGTTTGTGGACTTAGAGCTGTCGTTTTTGGACACAATATTTATTAGTTTTTGCTAAATAAGTATTGTACCACGGCACTAACCTTAGAGTCTTAAAAGAAAATCGTTTTACTGTACAAAAAATAAGTGTTAATCTTGAAAACCCAATTTTCGCTATTTTTCATCCAATTGTTACAAGTCATATATCATTCGACGCGTCATTTTTTCTGATTCCAACGACGTAAAAAGTGAAAATGGCAATGTGTGTCACTACGTTTTTTGCTTTTCAGCGTCGATATGTATCCATTCAAATGGAAAAATCCCTATCCGAGAGTAAAGAAACATATGCTTGCATGACGGCCGCCATTTTGAATTTTTTTAATTGACAGCAAAATTTCATATTGACAACGAAAACGTTGTCAATACCGTACGTACTCGTTCTAGACTAAAACTGTAATTTCTTTAGTTTTTTGTACAAACGCCAAAAAAGATTTGAAGAACATGTACAGTAATTATATTTTTTGAATCGTAATAAATACGTTATGTCTATGTTTTCCATGGCATATACTTTCCAATCGTTGCTAAAAACGCTTACTCCTGGAGCGAGTATGCCACATGCGTTGTTTGTTTTGGGACAGGGTTAGAGAGGCTTGCCACTCAAGCAGATATGTGTATTTATTTAAATATTTCATTACATCTCTTATCTTTTCCTTGTTGATTACATATGCCAATATGTTTCTCACAGCTGGGGTTGACTAGTCAAGAATGACACTAACGCAATAAAGTCCGCCTTTGTGAAACCTAGTTTAAAGTGTGTGACACGACAATGGGCAATTTTTGCTTGTTTTCATTATCCAATAGTTCAGTTGTGATACTATGGTTTTCCAATGGTGTACCACTGACAATTTTTCTCGCTCGGTAATTCAGGTGGCTGAAAATTGAAAGCAAAGCGAAAAATCGCATTTGTTCTAGAAATGACGACCGTATAAATAAACAAACACAAGTATATAGTCAAATCCTAACGGCCTCAGGACGTGTTTTAAAAAGAAAACAAAAGAAGTTTAATACGTCTATTCGTTACAGAGGGCAACTTAATTCTAACTTATTTTAATTAAACCTAGTCGTTACGGGACGCAGAAGACCACCCGTGTTTTGATAGCCATACGGCGTAGTCATAACATCCGTTGTGCGATGCTGCAATAAGATGTTATGCTCTATCAGCATATATGCTTATTGTGTGGGGTTCTGGTCGCGTAACTTCTCCCCCCCCTGAGATTCGGGATTTTCCGAAGAAGTCGGAGAATTCCGAAAGCTACACTTAAACCCCTTTTTCTTAAGATTAATAATAAAAAATACTCCTGCGATAACTGCAATAATTAAATATAACCCGACAGTCCAGACACTGACACTTTTTACTCTTATTTCACTTGTATTATTTTCACTTTCTCTTTTTAATGACTTCACTAATATGTTCATTTTTTTCCAAATCTATGTCTTCCAATTGAACCGGTTTCATTTCTTCAATCTGAAGATTATTGACATGTGGCAAATTAACCAGGGGTAACTTATTATATCTAATGTTTCCAACTTGATGTGGTCGTAGTTTGAGAATAAACCTGTCGATTTTGATTTCACATGTATCTTCCAGTGTAATGACGTATGTTCCTTGAACATTTTGCTGATGAATTTCATTTGTACATACTCTTTGAAGAATCGTGTTTTCCTTGGCAAATAAAATCCACCGATTTGTCTGGATCTGTTGAACCAGTACATTTTGTACTGTGACTGGTACCAGGGCACAGGAGCTAATGTTACTGGAATATTTCATTAAGTCGGACACGCACGCGTCTTCTAAATACTGAAATACAATGTCTTCAAAGCATACGTAGCTGGCTGCTGCAATCATTTGACATGGTTTGGCGAGTGGCTTGGAGGAATGTCCTTTCACAATTAGGTAAGGATATTTAGGTAGGGTAATATAGATACGGTGATTTCGGATTATAGGAATTGGGTACAATTTATAATACATGTAAATTTTATTAACAATTAATGGGATCTGTAACAGAAAAGTTAACTGATTTTTATTTGTAAAGGCTTTTACACCAATAACTTGCTCAATTTTACAAGATTCTCCTTATTTGCTACAATTATCAATTTTTCCGTCTTCTCTATATCCCTAAGTATGGACAACAAGTCATCGGGTTCGATAATAGACTGATGTAAGGTATTAAGCTTACTAAAGGCTATGGCAGTTTCCATGTCGTCCAACTTTACAGAAATGCTTTGAAAATTGTGAATAATTAACGAATATGTGTTAATTATCATATTACTTAAAGAGTTTAAATTCATTTCTCGTTGTACACTAGCCAAACTATTTTGGGTTTCATTTAGTTTCTTGTCAAGTTGGATTACATTTCTGTGAATAGAATTTGTGATATTACTTAGACCTTCAACAGTTTCGGAGATCAACGTTACCTTCTTATTAATATTACTCTGATTTGATTTTATGTCTTCAATTAACTTATTATATTTCTTAGCATCTTCATTGTCAAGATTTCCTGTCAAGATTTTAATTATTGATCCTAATGGATTAAGAATACCTCTTTTAATTCTATAGCTAGGCACTATTTGTTCAAGTTTTTCAATAGTTTGATTCATTATATATGCCGATTGTAATTTAAAATTAAGGAATATCAAATTAGCGTAAGTTTCATTATAATTATCGTTTATTAAATTATTTAAATCAAATTCTTATTTATGTTTAGTTCTAAATCTTCTATTAACTTGTTTAAGTCGAGTATTCTAATTACGGTCCATTTATCGTTGCTGATTACGGCGGTTCCTTCCTTTACCGGTAAAATCCCTGGAGAGCCCTCAAGCGATTGCAGTTGAAGGGCCTGGAGTTGGGCCACTGTCGTCAGGACCGACACGACGGTCAGGATGCGTCTGTGAAGGGCGTTTTATATCTTTAATCGGTACTCTTATTTCTCGGTTCCTGGCAATGACGGGGACTACATTTTTATCTATTTGGCCCGATACCACTGCTTTTTCATATCTGGCCTTATCCTTGCTTCTTCGAATATTCGTCCCTTTGTAGTATATCACATCATCTGGGGTAATACTAAATGTCGTTTCTCCTCCCCTTTTGTCTTTAGCTATTTCTTTAGTTTTAATAATTTTATCAGTTAGGTCTCTATAAAGATGTTGGGTGCGTTTTTTATGATCACGCATTAAAACTTGCATGAACTCCTTGTCAAAGTTAGCATCAAACACGTTTCTGGATTCAGTATGACCGAAAGTCACCTCGAAGGGCGTTAAACCTGTTACCGAATGAATGGTATGGTTGTAGGCCATGATGGCATATGTCATTATGGACGAAGCGTCTGTTGACTTCTGCTCGTACTTTGCAAGCCTATAAATTTCAATAAGCGTTGAATGAAATCGTTCTACAAGACCCATTGAATTAGGGTTATTGGGTGTTCCCAGGTGTAGGTCGATTTTATAAAATGCCAATAATTCTTTAATTAGTGAATTATTGAATTCGGTTCCCGAATCGCAACTAATCTTTCGTGGCGTTCCATAGAAGGAAAAGTATTTAACAAGGGCTCTAACAACCTCGGGTGCAGACTGATTACAGACTTCAAAAGCCTGTCCTAGCTTGCTAAATGCGTCAATAACAGTTAGGAATGATTTTCCGTCAATTTTGAAAAGGTCGATAAACAACTCTTCGAAAGGTTTATTTTGCGTTTGGGTTAGAATGAGTGCGGGTTTAATAGGTTTTCTGTCGTATTTCATTTTTCTGCATGGCTCACATGCATTTATGATGGCGGCAACTGTCGTTTCCATGTTTTCCCAAAAGTACGTTCGTTTTAAATGGCAAACGGTTTCCTTTATTCCACGGTGACAATTCTTCCCTACATGATATTTTTCTATTATTCTTCTCTGTTCCTCTTCATCCTCCACATACACCACTCTTTCGGTACATTCAAACATTTTAATTGTTCCTTTCTTAAACAGTTTGATAATAGCATTTGAAAATTCAGTCCTATGCTGTTGGTCTTCGAAATAAATAAAATATTTAATTTTATTCCTTATATATTTCTTTAAAAAGTCGTTTATTAAATCAGGCCGATTTAAAGGTAAATGGACTTCTAAAATTTTTGTTTTTGTTTGATAAGTTTTAACAGTCATTTCGTTTATAAACCGCGTGTAAATTAGTATTTGATTAGGCTTTGTATCGATTGCCTCATTCAAAATGGGAATACCAGATGAATTAGTATTCCGCTCGAATGTACAGTTGCACTGCCTATTTTTGATTCTGATGCCGTAAGTGTACCACTTGATAGAGAAGTTGAATAAGGCGAACGTGGCCTTTTAGTATTGGTTTTCCGGGAATCTGAAGAAATGGTTTGAGTTCCTTCTAAATCCGCAGGTGCTGTACTTGATTGGTCGGATGCTGAAGATATTATGATGGTCTCTTCCGAATCTGAAGTAGTCATTATAGGTGTTTTTCCTTTCTGTTTACCCTTTTCTCTCCCTAATGCTACTATCTTTTTAATAACTTCCTCACAATGCGTTTGGACATCCCTATCGTCTACGTTTACTTCCATAGATTTGTCATCATTAATATCAGTTCCTAATGCATTTATTTTTATTCTTGAAAGTGCATCTGCGTTCGTATTTTGGCGGCCATTTTTATAAATGACATCGTAGTTATATTCCGCAAGACGCAAACGCCACCGTGTTATTTTGCTGCTTGGCTCCTCAAATGAGTTAAGCCATGCCAATGGTCGGTGATCGGTATAGATAATAAACTTTTGCCGTAGAGATACGGGCGGAAGTGTTTCACGGCCCATATAATTGCCAATGCCTCTTTCTCTATCGTACTGTACCTACTTTCGGCTTCATTTAAAGTCCTAGAAGCGTATGCAATAGGACGATCGCTCTAACAGTGCCCTGCGAGAGAACGGCGCCTATAGCAAAGTCGGAGGCGTCGGTCGTAAGAATAAAGGGTTTTTCGAAATCCGGGAACTGCAGTAGGGGTGCATTTGTAAGCAACTCCTTGCATCTCTCAAATGCTTCAACAAATTCTTTATTTATCACTACCTTATTGTTTTCTTCAAGCAAACAGTCAAAGGTCTGGTCAGTTTTGCGAAATCTTTTATGAATTTCCTATAATAGCCTACTAGTCCCAAAAGCTCTTGATTTCCGTTTGAGTTCTGGGAAGGGAAATTTTAAGACGGCGTCTATCTTGTCAGAGTTTGGTTTAAGTCCATCCTTGGTAATAGAATGCCCCAAATATAGGACTTCCTTACGCAGGAACTCCGACTTATCCAACTGAACCTTCAAATTGGTTTGCCTAAGTCGCTCAAATATATTACGCAATTTGTCTACGTGCTCTTGGAGGCTTGATGAAAAGATGATAATGTCATCTAAGTATACTAAACAGTGCATACCCTGAAGACCACGAAGGACACTGTCCATGGCCCTTTGAAACGTGGCTGGGGCTGTCTTCAACCCAAAAGGCATTCTGAGGAATTCAAAATGGCCAGCTTGTGAACTAAACGCTGTCTTTGTTCTGTCCTCCTTGCTTATCTCTATTTGATGATACCCACTGGCCAAGTCCAAAGTGGTAAAATAATTGGATTTGCCCAATTTATCAAATAGATCGGCGATATTTGGTAGTGGGTATTTATCATCCGTTGTTATTTCATTTAAGCGTCTGAAATCAACGACCATTCGCCATTTTTGTTCACCGGAGGCATCAGCCTTTTTTGGAACTAGATGAACTGGTGCGTTCCATGGAGAATGTGACTCTTGAATGACATTATCAGCTAGCAGTTTATCTACTTGTCTATTTATCTCTTCGTTGACTGCATGTGGTTGACGGTATGGTTTGACATAAATTGGATCTTCATTTGTGGTTCTTATTTGGTGTTTGACGTTATTTGTGAATGACAAGGGTACTTTGTCGCAATAAAATATGTCTCTATACTCGTAGCAAAGTTTACTTATTACAGTTCTCTCTTCGTTATTCATATGATCGAGCCTAAGCTTTTCCAAATTGTTAATTAAATAATCGTCTATGTCCAGGTCATTATCTGATATCCTGTTCACGTTACACTCCGTCGGTTCATATGGCGTTACTGCCATTAATTGGTTGATTTTAAGTGTGATAGGTTTGTCAGTGTAATTTTGGATAACTGTGTAAGCTTGTCCTTTTACGCAGTTTATTAATGCATTTGGCATTCTTATGCCTTCCTCAAACTGTCTATATGGTAAAATACCCGTCCCGTTGTAAATGTCTGTTGGTAATTTTACGCGAGTCTCAGTCCGTGGTTCCAGTGTGATTTTGATTTTTGGATTGTAAATGAATGGTATCGCTGTATCTCTGGTCTGAATTACCTGATTTTTCATATCTATATTGGCGTCTATTTGTGTGAGTAAATCTGAGCCAATAAGTCCGTCATATTCTTTGTCTACTTCGTATATGAAGAATGTATGTTCCTGTTTACTTTTGAATGATTTTAAAAGCGGGATGTGTATAGCTTCGCTATGTGAGCTTCTACCATGTGTGCTTACAACTTCAAATTGAACTGGAAATTTATAGTCATTGAAGTACTCGTCAACTTTATGAGGACTTATGAAAGACCGCGAACTACCAGTGTCAATCATGAACTTGCCGTTTATTTCTGGCAGATAAACATAGGGTAGTTTGGCAAAATTATCGCAGTTAATATTTATTAATTCGGCGGGTCCGTGTCCGAGGCCCGTTTGTAAAAATTTTCAACATTAGGGTCATAAGTTTCGTACATTTCGGGTTGTTCATAATTAGCCTGGTCATTACAATCAAAATTATGATAATTATCATCACAGTAGTCATTATTGTCTGCGAACACTTCTATCTCATTATGGAATACAGCATTGGAACGTGCGGCAGGTAAAGCTGTGCGCATTGTAACATCGGTGTCAAGACGGTTACCCAGTTTTGTTGAGATGGGATTCCGAATTTGAACTGGTTCTGTTGGGGCTGTTGAAAAGCTTGCCTAGGTGGTCCTTGGCCAAAGAAGGCCTATATCCTTGAGGTCCAGGTATTGCGGGCCTATGTGTGTACCCTTGCGGTGCACCATATCTATAACCTTGGTTAGGAATGCCGAACCTGAAGTTTTGCTGTGTTTGCTGATATTGAGGCCTAAAGCCAGCCGCAGGTGGTATACCAAATTTAAATTGAGGTGCTTGTTGTGCGCTGTTATTAAAATTTTGTGAAGCGTGTGGTTTTTGGTCGGAAACTCCGAATTTAAAACCTCCGTGATTTTGCGGATTTTGGTTGGCTGAGAAATATGGTTTTAGACCAAATTTATCTACGTAAGGGTTGTGCGACGACGATGGCTGTGGTTTACTGGTTGTACCTCGCAGCATTTTGTTACGAGCGTTATACTGGTATTGGAAGTTAACTTCCTCAAGAACCATACTTAAAGCTGACTCTAGCGTAGAGCAGCCCTTAAGCCTGACTATACGTATCAAATCCTCTGGCAAGTTGTAGAGAAATACGTTCAGTGCCGTATTGTCGTAAATTATGATTTTACTATTTCTCACGTCCTTATTCGATATAAGGTTTACTTTTGAAATTAAGGTACTCTTAACCTGTTGGATTCGGTTACAAAAATCGAGATAAGATTCGTTATGATTAATTTTCAACGTCTCAAGCTCGATGGCTATACATTCTTCTGAACGCGGGTCTCCAAAGTGTTGAGTCAACACTGCTTTTAATTCGGGCCAGGATTCGATATCCTGTCGTTCGCTTATAAGGTGAGCGGCTTTACCGACTAATTTACTTGTCAAGATATGAAATATATAAACTTCTTGGTCAGGGGATTTCGGATAACAACTAATTACATATTCACATTTTTTGATGTACAAATTAAGTAGTCTTTCATCGCCATCAAATTTAGGTATAATGGAGTACATCTCCGTCGGTACAGAATGAAGTTTTGTTTCCGTCATTATTTTTTTTTTTTTTTGTATTAACACACACGAAATATAAGAACTAAATTAACACACACAAAATATAGCAACACAACAATAGTAAAAATCAGTTGAACAGATCATAAAAATTATCAATAGTAATGTAATAACCTAAAATAATTTCAAGATCGAAATTTAGTAATGTAATAACCTAAAATAATTTCAAGATCGAAATTTAGTAATGTAATAACCTAAAATAATTTCCAAGATCGAAATTTTATAATTACACTTATTATTTCCTGATCGAAATTTTAAAACTATCTAATAAGGTACAATCGTCTATTTAGTACGATTCTACTAGTATGAAAATCAGTTAACAAAATAAGATTAGATAATGTTCAGATCCAAAATTAAGATTAACAGATTTCGTGGAATGGAATAAGAACTAGGGACAAGGAATAGTGAATTTGGACTACTCACAAGCCACACATTCTCTCCTGAGAATAAGCTGCCTTCTCGTCCTGGATTGCGCGTCGCGGGAGACTAATTTATTTGTTCGTATGGATACTCGCACTACTCAAAACCGTACTTTTCGCACAAAACCGAGTCTGGGGCCTTTCAAAATGCGATGAGCACGGCAGCAGGATTAACGAGTATCCTACCGGCTGCGCCAGTCAAATCCTAACGGCCTCAGGACGTGTTTTTAAAAAGAAAACAAAAGAAGTTTAATACGTCTATTCGTTACAGAGGGCAACTTAATTCTAACTTATTTTAATTAAACCTAGTCGTTACGGGACGCAGAAGACCACCCGTGTTTTGATAGCCATACGGCGTAGTCATAACATCCGTTGTGCGATGCTGCAATAAGATGTTATGCTCTATCAGCATATATGCTTATTGTGTGGGGTTCTGGTCGCGTAACTATATATTAGGAGTAAAACAAAACCGACTTTTTTTTAATTTCTAAGCAAGTGCTTGACTACGATCCCACCTGATGTTAAGTGGAAATGCAGTCCTGGATGGTAAGGCGCACTAGCTTAGTAAATGCCTATTCACTCTACTCTTGAAAATACCCACATTGTAATCGGAAGGAAAGACAGACGCGGGCAAACTATTCCAGTCCTTTGACGTACGAAGAATGAAAGACGAAGCAAAGCGCTTCGTTCGGTGTTGAGGGATGTTCACAACAAAAGGATGAAATTCTGCAGTGCGTGCGTGGAACGGAGATGGGGGAGTTAGATCATATAGTTCCTGAGCACACTCTCCAAAATGCAATACAATATTGTTTCAATTGCTATTTGTTAATTTTGTAAATAGTGACATTTTACACATTAAAAATTTTAAAATTAGATTACTAACATAATAGGTTAGTTTCATTTCTTGAATCAAGAAGAATGCTCTTGGATCAAACTCTTCTTTACAACATCTGTCAAAATAAATTGGATTGCAATGAACTCGTCAATCACATATGTATACGTGTTCCCAGCCATTCGAAACGCATTCGTGAGCTTCATTCACATAAACTTTTTGCTATTCAGTCAAGTAAAACAAGCGCAGGCGCACGCGCACCTCTTAATCGCATCATGGAATTATATAACAATAACTTTAACAATATAGATATATTTGGCTTAACTCCTTCCAAATTTAGAAAAGCTTTACAAGAGATTTTGTTAACTATTTTCCTTTTTGACTGTTTTTTCTTGTTTTCTATTATTAATTTAATCCTATCTCTGTAACTTCAATGTAGTAATCTGTGGATGACGGTGTTGTTTGTACAATAACCAACGATATGTTTATAGTAATTTATAATTTTTCTTTAGACTTTATTTTACTTTGTCGCTCATACTTTTCTGAAAAAAAATAATGAAATGTCATTGGCAAATAGCAGACTCGGAGCCCTGTTATGCCATATAACAATTGCAAAATATCTTAAAAATCTAAAATTGAGATTTGTTTTCTGTACTTGCTAATTTTTGAGCTAATTATCTATAAAGGAAAGATTATTCGTAACCATATATACACTTCCAATCCGAACAGCTACTGGCCTAAGTCTGAGAATGTCACAGTAACCGTCCAAGCCGAGGTTACCCCACAACAGGAGGGGGACCCTTGTTACCAGCGATAGAGGTTCAGGCTAAGCGACCTAAGGGCTACTACAGATAAGATAACAGTCGAGGCCAGTGTTACTCTGTGCAACTCTTTCACAAAAAAAAATCTATTTTGAAATATAAAGTTAAATTATTCTATTCATATAAATAATTTTTGAAGTAAAACTACATTACGCACACTAGACTTCAGTAAGCTGGTGAAGCGTTACGAAAAGTGTGATTGATGGCAGAGCTCTTAGGTCGCTGGACCTGAATGACCTCCGAGAGGGAACTATTACTTGGACGGTTAATCTAATGGCGTTAGCATTAGAGGAGGGCGCGAAAGAGGGATCGGCCACAGATTGTTACTACTGTAGTATCAAAAATTGCATTGTGGGACAAAAAAATCACTAGCATTTTGTTTGTCACAGTCCCAAACTACCTATAGTAATTATATCTATATTAATAATGAAGCACGCCATTGATACATAGGGGTAGGCAGAGATTACGGACTTACATTTTTCTCTCTCACTGCTTGCATTCACCTTGCCATTGCCTTCTATCACACAGGACTAGGTCTCTAGGATCTCCTAGTTTAGGTGGCAGCGAAACATACTTGGATAAATTGCTTAAATATTGTGGGAATTGTAACTAATTTCTTTTTTTGTTTCATATATAATTATTATTATTAAAAAAGAAGTCTTTGCACATTTGTTCCTCAGGTTTGATCACTTCTGACTTAGCCCTAGATCCTTTAGTATGTCACTATTATGGTTGCATATACATTCTAGCCTAGGACAGGTAACCTTTTTAATCTAATCTGTCAAATAGAGACAATACATAATTGGAATTTATTTTAACTAATGCTTAGCTTAGTAGACAACAATACTCCTAACAAGCTTTTCTAAGCATGTTTCGCTGCAATAAACTAGAATCTAGTCTTGTGCGATTGGACAGATGGTTCACGTCAATATTCAAAGCAATATGCAAAGCCTTGGACAGTAAATTGAATGTTTGACTGTCTCTTACAAGGCAAGATAATAAGCAATATTCCGAATCTGCTCCAAATCGTAGAATAGCCGCATTTGGATAGTCGAGCGAGGGTTGACATCCCCTGGCCTAAGATACCCTACCAGCCCTGTAGTTCTGGGCTTATAGAATAAGACTACGGTATCCCCTGCCTGTCGTAAGTGGGCAACTAAAAGGGGTGCACAGGGGTAGTAACCTCCCCCCCGGGACGTGCTCTCCGAAGAGCACAGTGCAGAGGGGCTCCTGTGTGTTCCACGCTCATCCCTGAGCCGCTCTCCATGCACCGAGGAAAGGCCACCGGGGGGTTTTTAGTGGGTAAGAACCCCACATAACCCCGCCTTCAGATACCCTGCCAACACTATGACACGTTTGCGGCATAAATTATTCTCAACTGTGTTTCTTAATTCATTATCTCTGCATGCCCAAACCACCGAGGCATGCTTTTCTATATCCCTTAAAATTACTTTTAATACAGTATACATTAGTCTATCCTAAAAATATAATTGCATTTTGAAATAATAATATTACTGGAAACCTTACATTCATTTATACCTTAAAATTAATCTGAATCTCGGAAATGGTTCCAACAATTTTCATGAAATTTATATTGTAAATGTATTGTGGGTCGATAAATCGATCTAAGAAGGACTAATTTTTAGTTATTTCTTAATAAGAGTGATTATCACCCCACCTCCCGATACTAGTAACTCAATTCTTCCATCTCATAACAGGTCCCCGAGTCTGCTAAACCAATTGTTTACAAAATGAACATTCATTGGCATCACAGTGGTCGATATTTGCTAGTCTTAGTAATATGGCAACTTTGAAAAGCTGGTCATCATTGGCAATACAGAAGGCAAGAGAACAAGAGGCCGGTTGCCAACACAACCCTAATCTCTACCAGCTGAGGGCTGCCTCGGACCTAAGCCGATGGAGGCAGATTGTTCACTTGAGGGGCTATAGTGACCACAATCCTCAGAAATGAGGAAACAACTAAGAAGTAATAATTTAGTTCATTAGTGCCAGTAATGGATTACCAATAGCATATCACAGGTATTTGATAATGATGGAATGATGTGGACTGTAATAGATTGGTGTCGTAATTAAACTTCACTGGTAAATAGCAGATTCGGGATCCAGTTTTAAATCTTCGTCTATCTGGTCGATATAATCCACCTGCAGCGCCCTCTACTATAACATTTCTAAATTCACCCTCCCTAAATGTTTTAATAACTTTTGCATTGAATTGTTATCGGCTGTGATCTAACTTAAAACCATTACAGCCTTACCAATAAACGTGGTATAAAGATAAACTTAGGAATAAATTAAGAATAAGCAAAATTTGTACTAATAAACCAAGAATATGTTATACCTGCTATAACGTTGACGTTTTGTTCATACAATCGTTATTCCGAAGTTATAACGACGTACACCCTTGTTTAAGTCCAGTATTTTAGTAATTTAACACAATGCGCAGAGGCGACGAAAGTCTGGATAAACTGATCGTAGTTGGGAACACCGCAGGAAAAAGATCTCGCGGCCGTTCACCAACAAGGTGGTCCGATCAAGTAAAAGACTCGTCGTCCTCCAAATTTTACAGTGCTGTAAGAGACGCACTGGATAGAAGCCGGTGGAAGCAAATCATTCGCTCCAGGTGCAACCCTGATGGTGACCACGATCCTCAGAAATGAGGAAACAACTAAGAAGTAATAATTTAGTTCATTAGTGCCAGTAATGGATTACCAATAGCATATCACATGTATTTGATAATGATGGAATGATGTGGACTGTAATAGATTGGTGTCGTAATTAAACTTCACTGGTAAATAGCAGATGCGGGATCCAGTTATAAGACTTCGCCTATCGGGTCGATTTAATCCTCCTGCAGCGCCCTCTACTATAACATTTCTAAATTCACCCTCCCTAAATGTTTTAATAACTTAAAACCATTACAGCCTTACCAATAAACGTGGTATAAAGATAAACTTAGGAATAAATTAAGAATAAGCAAAATTTGTACTAATAAACCAAGAATATGTTATACCTGCTATAACATTGACGTTTTTGTTCATACAATCGTTATTCCGAAGTTATAACGACGTACACCCTTGTTTAAGTCCAGTATTTTAGTAATTTAACACAATGCGCAGAGGCGACGAAAGTCTGGATAAACTGATCGTAGTTGGGAACACCGCAGGAAAAAGATCTCGCGGCCGTTCACCAACAAGGTGGTCCGATCAAGTAAAAGACTCGTCGTCCTCCAAATTTTACAGTGCTGTAAGAGACGCACTGGATAGAAGCCGGTGGAAGCAAATCATCCGCTCCAGGTGCAACCCTGATGGTGACCACGATTCTCAGACATGAGGGACCGACACTAGAGAGAGAGAGATAACATTTAAAATACTACGGTTTGTGTTCGCTCATTTAAATTAACTTATTATGGAATTAAGGACAATGGAGGAAGTAGAAACAGTAAATGACTTAATAAATATCATTCAGACTCAAAAAAAATATTAAAAAAGATTGGAAAACCCTTTTGATTTATATGTCGATGATTAGTTTCGATTAAAATATCGGTTTTCTAAAAGTGGTATAATATTTCTAGACCATTTATTTGAAAGGTCTCTTACT
Source organism: Meandrusa payeni (assembly GCA_029286785.1). Taxonomy (NCBI): domain Eukaryota; kingdom Metazoa; phylum Arthropoda; class Insecta; order Lepidoptera; family Papilionidae; genus Meandrusa; species Meandrusa payeni. The sequence continues at coordinate 8,048,237 of JAGSMX010000023.1, forward strand.
ATGGACAAGCGTGGAAGTGGATTATCTTCTATCTATATATAGATTATAGAATATTTTTATAACCGCCACACATTGACAGATACATTACTACACTACTACATAGACTGCAATTATTTTTTTTAGTATGGTTTCTCTTTGGTAAAGGAAGAATAGATAAACCGTAGTTATTCCGGATTTATTTGTGCTAAACTATTCTCAGCTTATTCTTAATTTATTCCTGGTTTAACTAAAGTTAGTTTAAGGGTGGAATTAATATGTTATAACTCATTTTTATGTAAGACTGTTAGAATATAAGCCATTAAAGTTATCACCGGTCCCGTTACAAACCGTTAGACTAGAGTACTTAAATTTAAAACAAATACCGAATTAAATATCGGTATTGCACTGAGCATTCTTAACTACTAACATAATAAAGTATAGCACAGGTTATATGTAAACTTTGACAGATTCCCTTTTCACATATATAAACTAACATTCTTGTTAACCAGTCCAACTAAGCTTAAGCTTGTGCAAGGAGATGGTTCACGTCAATATCCGAATGGTGGATTCAAACCTACGACCTTACGATTCGCAGACCGTACCCTAAACCAATAGGCTATTGACGCTTCTTATGAATAATGTAACGACAGTTCGACGAACATAACAATCGAATTTTCATTTCGTACAATGACAGCTGTCACGTGACGCTACGTTGAGTACAGATTATACAATGTTTTTTTGACAGCTGTCAAAAATGAATTGGCCAGGTTTGCATTTGTTCACTTTCACTTCACATTTCACATCACTGAACACTGTCACTTGGGGTCCACAGGATGTTCTGCAAGGGTCGCGGGAACTAAGGGTCCATATACCCCTAGAGGTGCAGGGTGGCGGTGCCCGAAGGCGGGAGGGGCTACAGCAACGCCCTCCTCGACTCGTCACGGTATGCTCCCGCGTAACCCCTATTTCATGTTTGCCATCTGAAAATGTTAAAGACAGTTCAAGTTAGTACACAAAAACGTGGTTAAAATGATGTGGTGATCATGTCTTATATCCTCTTATCGCGTCGGTTTCAGAAATGCTGAAGGTCGTGACCATCTCGTGGGAACAGCCTGCCGTTGGTGGCCTGTAACCACATTCTCCTCTCTGCCATGTGTAAAGCATTGCTAACCGAGGTGCCGTGAGTTGTGCGGATCTGATGTGGAAATGGTCTGAGTCCAGCGTGTTGGGCTTCTTGTCCTGTCGATTTTTCCTTTGATAACCAATTTTTCAAGTTGTCACTTTCTCCTGGTAATATGAATGAAATTTTCTTGGATCTTGGATAGCCTAGCTTTGGTGTTTTCCGGGTGGGGTCGACGATGAAATATCTCGGCCTCACCCTGGACAATCGCTGGGGCTTCGAAGTGCACTTCGACCGCTTGGTCTCCAAGATCGATAGGGTAGTGGGTGCTCTGCATAAACTGCTACCTAATCTTGGGGGCCCCAGGAAGGAGTCCACCGCCTCTACGGAGGTCTCGTGCGATCCATGGCCCTCTATGGGGCGCCCGTGTGGTGTAACCGCTTCACGGGCGTCCGGCGCTGCAGAGCTAAGCTCCTTAGCCTGCAGCGCAAGATGGCCATTCGGATCGCACGAGGATACCGTACGGTATCTTACGAGGCGGCCGCTATCCTGGCTCGGTTCCCGCCGCTCGACATTTTGGCAGAGCTGGACGCGCGCGTTTACACGCGCGTCCGGGCCGTCGACGGCGGGCCCGGGCCGACCCTGGATGCGGGAGAGGTGCGTCGGCAGGAGCACAGGCGGGCGATAGAGGTGTGGCGCGAGCGGCTCTCGGAGCGACGTTGCTCGCGCCAACGCATTGTCTGTGCCTTCCTGCCGAACTTCGAAGCCTGGCTACGTAGGAGGAATGACGCGCACGTCACCTACCGCCTGACACAGGTACTCACCGGGCACGGGTGCTTCGGTGAGTACCTGAACAGGATAGGGCGCGAACCGACCGCGCAATGCCACCATTGTGGCTGTGACCGGGATTCCGCGCAGCACACGCTTGCCGTGTGCCCCGCGTGGGAGGCGGAGCGGCGGATCCTGGTCCAGCAGATCGGGCAAGACCTCTGAAGTAGCGGCTGCGCTGGCGGGGAGATCTAAATGGAAGGCGCTGGTCTCCTTCTGCGAGTCAGTAATGGCCCAGAAGGAGATCGCAGAACGGGATCGGGAGAGGGCCGATCCCGTTCGGAGATGGCGCAGGCGGGCCGGTGGCAGACCGGCCCGCAGCCCTGTAGTTCTGGGCTCTCAAGAATAAGACTACGGTATCCCCTGCCTGTCGTATAAGGCGACTAAAAGGGCCTCGGGTTCACTGGGCGACAAGGGTGGGGGCCTGGAGTCGTCCACCAAAGTGGACCCGGGAAGAAGGCGACATCGGCTGGCCCGTGTCGCCTTGCGCTGTGAGGGCACAGGGGAGGGAGTAACCTCCCCGGGACGTGCTCCCTTGAGCACAGTGCAGAGGGGCTCCGATGCGTTCCACTGGAGATCCCGGAGCCCCTCGTCATGCACCGAGGAAAGGGCCACCGGGGAGGTTTTAGTGGGTAAGAACCCCACATAACCGCCGCCTTCCCCCCAGAAGGCGGGGTATCTTTCTGAAGATTTCCTCCCCGTAAACAAAAAAAAAAAAAAAAAAAGCTTTGGTGTTTAGTTCACTCAGGATGGACACATTGGTAGGACGTGCTGTCAATGGAAACCGTAATATCTTTCGCCACATCTGGAAATTCGATCACGAACGGCTTTAGAGTCTGTGTAGAAAACACCAGTATGTTAGTTGCATACAAATATACTCGCCCGTCACCCGGAGGGATAGGCAGAGATTACGGACTTCCAAATCATATGTTATTTGTATACATAGCATATATCAGAATCGCTTACTATATGCAGTGTTGCATTGAAACCGTTCAATCATACCACATTTCCACTATAACAAATTAGGAACCTCACGAGTACATCCTACACAGCAGCGAACCCGATAATATGCACCAATGCATTACCAATGAAAACTGTACCACTTACAAACTTATAAGCAAGTGTGAATAGTCTAATGGTGGGTTGAAAGTACGGTCTGAGAGACTCCGACAACGAGGAAGTTAGAAGGAGTACAAAGGTAGTCGATATACCGAATGGTGTCCGCTTTAGTTTTCACAGGTTTTGGCTAAAAATCAGCGCTGTGCAACATGTGTGAGCATTTTTTTTTTTTTTTTACGCGGGGGAATCCATTTTACGGACCATCTTACGGATTTTGTTTCTGTGTTCTTGTGTCAAATAAATGTTTATTCTATTCAATATAGTAGCACTAAGTTGAAGTGGTTGACGGCAGACGGGAGAGGAGAGTCTTGGAATGGAGACCATGGGTCGGAAAAGCGTAGGGCGACCTCCCTCCAGATAAACCGACGACTTTATAAGGATAGCTGGAAGTGGCTGGATGCGGAAAGCCTAGATTATCCAATCGTGTATGGTAGGCATTGAGGAAGACCTATTTCCAGTAGTGGATAGACACAGGCTGATGATGATGGTACCTATATACGTTATAAATGCAGATTTATTTTTTAAAGGTTGTAGGTTCAATTCCACCATTCTACTATTGACGTGAACCATCTTCTAGCAAGCTCAAGCATATTTTCAATGGTTAGCAGAAATATTAGTAGCATTTAAAAAATGTTGCTAGCATTATTTAAAACAAATCTAAAAAAAAGTGGTGACGGAATCTTGAGTTATACTAGACATTATATAGTAAATCGAAGCATTACTTGGATTGGGCTATGAAAGGTCATTAGATAACTTCTAACACATCCGATAGACCCACCAACCTTGGTGCCTTTGCACTGCGAGGGTGCCAGGGTCAACAGGGCCAGAGCCCCTCCTCATGCACTAAGAAAGACCACCTGGTTTAGTAAGTAAAAATCCGATATACCCAGCAAAAAATTACTCTTGACAGCATTCTGGCTCCGTTCTAGGGAAATAACGTTCCTAAAGGAGGGTTAATTAATGTGTTAATATTAATACCTTAATAGCTTGATAATACCTCGCTTTTTGCAACTCAATCTGTCCCTCGAGGGTCTTGGCAAGGTAGATGACGAAGAGTTGGGACAAAGCGACGCCTAATGCCACCGAGGCGATCATGTAGAGGTTCGTCTCGGCCCACGAGCGGACTATCTCTATGCAGCCACTAGTCCAGACCCGTTTCCTAGCTTCTGCCACCTGAATGATTAAAAAAACTCATTAAATCAAGGCAAATACAACTTCAACAACAATCAATAACACAATAATAATAAAAATTATAATAACAGTAGTACTAATTACAATTTTTACTGAGAGTATTAATACTGCCACATATTATTACACAACCGAATCGTGTCCGGCTTAGTCTTCACAGGTTTTTTGGCTGAAAACCAGCGCTGTTCTACATGTGTGAGCATAGCACATGCAACGGCTCGTCACAATTTGTATTTTGTTCTTTTGTTTACATTGTTTTTTGTCTTGTTTTACCTGTTGTTTCTGTGTTCTTGTGTCGAATAAATGTTTATTCTATTCTGAACTAGGAATTTCCTGTGTGATAAGTGGCAGTCCCATGACTATATATGTACTATTTTAATTATAGCCATATTCTTTGTGTGTGTTGTGTGTATTGGTGAATGTGTGAGTGCTTGTCGATTAGCCACTTTTAACATATTCTCACAACCTTCATAGTTTAGTGTTTCAAGTCACTTTAAAATTTCATGCTTGGTTTTATATAAATTTAAAAAATTATCTCTAATATTTAATATTCTATTAACTTCATTGTATATTATATAAGATATTGTATATAAGGTCCAAGTAAACAGAAATGTTTATTAACAAAATCTGATTTGAATTTAGGCAATTTTACTCATGTATTCATGTATCTATGTAATGTGACTATAACTTACATATGAAATCCTCATGAAGACAAATATTGTCTCATGGTGGAGAAGATACAAAATAAATTTTGTATATTTCTATATTATAGGCAGTACGGCGTGTATCCTTGCAGCCTGATGTACCCGAGCCTATTTGGCATGGTCGGGTACAGCAGGCTGCAGGTGAGGAGAGACGTCGCACTGGTTAAATATGTGTGGGCGGGTGCTGTGGGGCTGGGTTCATCACCCAGAAGTCCTAGCCGCGCTACAGTTGCGGACGCCAGACAGTTACGTGTACATGCGCCGTCGTAATTGTTCCTACTGCCTGTCTCCAGGACTAACTTGTCCAGGAACGTTGGGTTTGTTAATACCATCTCACTGCACATTGATATATTTTGTTGCACAGAGTCTGTGTTTATCGAAGCTGCCTACAAATGCGTAGAAGGTGTTTGACTCTATTATATTTTTATATTATTGTCAATACATAAAGCAGCTTTTTATTTGTTTTAATTTTAATAATATATATTTAACTAAGTTTTTATAACATCATATTGGTATTATCTGTAACGGTGTTATAATTTTTGTTGATTTAAAAATAAATAAATAAAACTATACATTCTTCGTAAAGTGCCTCTCCGAGTGATGCTTGCATTATCATATCTCTCTGTCTCTTCCGAGGCGAAACAGATTGAGTGGACACTCTCTGGTGTAATGCAGCTATGATTACCTTCTAAGACCAACGCTTCTTTCAACATAAGTTGAATGACCTGATTGAGGTAAAATACTTTTCTCATCTTGATAGATTTATACGTTTCGCTTCTTCTTTTTAATAGAAATACAGACACTCCCGATCGTCACACCGTGGGGTAGGCAGTGATAATGGGCTTTCATTTACATTCACACATCTGCGTATATAGCTGACTTATACTGCTTCAATGGATTGAGAGGTGGTATAGCTCTTAAGTGGTTTAGCCTGAACCTCTATCGCTAGTAACTCAACACAAGGGTCCCCCCGGTGAGGGGTAACCTCGTCTTGGACAGTTACTATGTTACGCGTAAGCAATTATTATTAATTTAATATAATTTGTAGGCATAATTAAAAAAAAAGCTATTAACTGTGTTGGAAATGTTCATACTCTGTAATATTCGTAAGGGGTACAAAGTTTGCTTCACGTAATTATTAATTTTTCAACCGACTTCAAAAAGGCAGTTAGAAGTCTTTTGGAAGTCTATGTTCAATGTCCTGTAATGCTGATGACATCATCAGCATCAAAGACACGACAATAATAATAGGTGTTTACTGTTTCTAATTCTTGGTGTTCCATTCGTTGTATACTCACGGGTGAATGCTGGACGCCATACCCGCACATGATGTTGACCAGGCCCGAGGATATGTCGGTAGCGTTGATGCAGCAGGAGAAGGGAACCCCGCACCTCTCCACGGAAGGCGAGGAGCAGTTGAAGTACTCATTCTTGGACCAGTCCAGGTAACCATCTGCAGTCAGTCCGCAGCAGTGGAACTGAAATAGAATCACAGCAAATTATCAGCGTTAAAATATTTACAAGTAAAAAAAAACCGACTGAAATTAATCGTAAAGCGCTATTATGTGCGGACGCTCTGTCTTGTTTCCTAAGTATGATTGTTATATAACGAAGTTCTAGAGCCTATATTCTCTTTCTCATTTCACAATAAAACTTTAAAGGCTATGCTGTGTGTGGACGCTCTCTTTTATTTCCTAAGTATTATAGTTATATTACGAAGATCTAGAACCTACATTCTCTATCTCGTTCCATAATCGAACTTTAAACGCTGTTATGTGCGGACGCTCTCTTTTATTTCCTAAGTATTGTAGTTATATTACGAAGATCTAGAACCTACATTCTCTATCTCGTTCCATAATCGAACTTTAAACGCTGTTATGTGCGGACGCTCTCTTTTATTTCCTAAGTATTGTAGTTATATTAAGAAGTCCTAGAACCGATATACTCTTTCTCCCTCCACAATCAAACTTTAAAGGCTATGCTGTGTGTGGACGCTCTCTTTTATTTCCTAAGTATTATAGTTATATTACGAAGTCCTAGAACCGATATACTCTTTCTCCCTCCACAATCAAACTTTAAAGGCTATGCTGTGTGCAGACGCTCTCTTTTATTTCCTAAATATTATAATTATTATCCTAATTATTATATATCCTAAGTATTAAAGGAATATATTATCTCTTCATTCACATTCGTGGTCGTAGTTGTTAGGAGTGCTTAGCTAGACTTGGATTGTCATAAACCCTACCAATATCACAATCAACAAGCATTCTTCTGTACGATTTTTAGGGATCTTCTGTTATATCTCTGGAACCCGACCTCCTATAGCTAGCTCCGATAGCCTGGCCATTTCTAGACGGCTGCATGGAGGGAGAAGTACAGGCTGGGCCACCACTAAATATGTTTTATTGAAGTAATTAAAGGACTGAAACAGTAACGGCTATTAGTTTGTTAAAAGCAGCTCTCTTGGTGGTCTCGACCCTCAGCCCTGACGGAACAATAGAGAAGAAAAACATAGTCACATCACTCTGGGCGTAGTCGATGAAGTTCTGCAAGTCAGCATCGTCACGGTATGCGTGGACCACACGGTCCGTGAAGCTCAGCTCCAGGAGACCGTTCAGGCTGTGCGGGAACACGAAGCCACACACGGCTCCTCCCATCTCCACCAGGAAGAGGATCAGGAGACACAGGGAGTACTGCAATTAATATTTTAACGCATGTAATATACCGTCAGCCCCGTAGTCCTGAGCTTGTAGAATAGAGCTACAGTATCCCCTGCCTGTCGTAAAGAGCGACTAAAAGAGGCTTCGGGTTCAGGGGCGAGGATGGGAGCCTTTTGTCATCCGCTACAGTGGACCCGGGAAGAAGGTGACACTGGTATTCCCGTGTCGCCTTAGCACTACGAGGGTGCTGGGGGACGTCAGTGCCTGCGGTGAGGAGCACTGCGGAAATCCCAGAGCCTCTCGCCATGCACTGAAGAAGGTCACATACCATAACACCATAAACTCGCCTTCCCTGTAGAAGGCGGGGTATCTTGGTAAAGAATTCCGCTCCTCCTCTCCTTCTCTTCCCCCTCAAAAAAAATGTAATATACGGTGACCTTTATATTGCTAGTCTTAGAATATTGACGACATGTAAAGTAAAATATTTTTTTTAATACTTTTGTTCATAAAATCAAAATAGAACATTAGAATGTATTGATGCAAATTTTTTTGTATAAACTGGTATCACTTATAATTCCGACCAAAATAGTTGTACATGTGTGCAACACCCTTGCTTCTCGGTCAAATTAAAAAAAAACCTCGTGTACACGGCATATTTTTGTACCACACAAATTAATTCGGAATAAATCCACCTGATTTTTATTTGTAGAGAGCTTATGGTCCTTCGAGCCGGATATGAACCAGCGACTTACGGATTAAGCAAGTGCTTGATCACGATCCTCCCTGATGTTAAGTGGAAATGCAGTCCCGGATGGTAGCTTAGTAAATTCCTATTCGCTCTACTCTTGAAACCATCACATTGTAATCGGAAGGAAAGACAGACGCGTTTTCAGTCCTTTGCTGTACAAATAATAACGGCTCGAGAGATTTTAATGAAACTTTCAGGGACTCTTCAGATTGACCTGGCGAGTAATCCTGATTTAATGATGTAAGTTTATTGTTTAAATAAAATAAAGTAAATATCTAGGTCGGCTAGCGGGCTGGGTACGCTAGGATTCTTTAATTTTTAAAAAAAAAACTTAGTCATCTGACTTTGACATACTATATAACGTTAGAAACAAATTCACCAGCTTACTCCTTATGTCGAGCATGTAGTGAAGAAGTTTTAGTTCAAAAATTACTTCACCAATGTGTACCGTAACTTCGTGTCTTCACAAGTCGTCATTTCCTCAATCAGCCCACTCATGTAGCAACAATATGATTACCAGACAAAGTAATAAAACTTACAAATTTCAAGAGACATGTGTTCTCACGTAAGGCACCAACGCAGCCGGCGAAGCTAACGATGAAAACCACACCGCCAAGCAAAGCGATCAGAAGACTGATGTTCAGCATTATATCATATATCGTATCCAGCTGTAACAAAGAGCAAACGTAAAACAGAGGTCTTGGTTCTTATATGTGGCCTCCTAAATGATTCAGGTATTGCCTTTGATTGTTAAGATCGATGATTATGGTGATTTAACGGCAACGTGCACGAATGTGGAAGAAGATAGAGTAAGAGAATGTATACTACACGACTGTGTAACGTATATTGAACAGGAAACAAATATATTTACGAGGAAAAACAAAAACCGAAAAATAGAAATAATCAGAACCTATCAAAACTACCTTTGAAGTACATCCATTCCGTCAATAGCCTAATGGTTTAGGCTACGGCCTGCGAATCGTAAGGTCGTGGGTTCACCAATCCACCATTGAACTATTGACGTGAACCATGTCCTAGCACAAGCTTAAGCTTAGTTGGAATGGTTAACAAGATTGTTAGTAATATTTCTGAAAATAAAAAAAAAATCGAAATCCGTTGGCGTGATATTGAGTTATTTGTGCATTTGTCTCGCACATACTTAATGCAAATTTAAGACTATATGGTTTTCTTATGAACGTCATGGGCAGAACGGGACCAAATTTAAGAGGGACCAAACTGGAAGCACCAGCCTTCAAATAAAAAGTATAATAGAATAGAAAAAACAAACATAAAAAACGTAGTGACGAATTGACAACCTCCTTTTTAAAATCGGTTGATAAAAGAGGGCGTCGTAGCAGTGTTGAATCCGTCACTTACCGTTACTTTTTAACTTTTTCTAATGCATTTAAAATTTACGTTTATTTTGACTGGCTACGCCCATGTTACTTACTCGCGTTTAACTTATACATTGAAATTTTTCTAAAATAAAATTATTCGTTAATACTCCTTAATACATCAGCTATCTGCCAAAGTCTCGTAGAAATCTGTCCAGCCGTCTCAGAGATTAGCCGGAACACAACAACTCAAATAGAGACACACAAAAATGTTTTTTTATTTATTATTTTACAAAATCAACACAGCTTATGAATTATTATAAATATTTCGGTTTTTTTTATTTTACAAAATCAACAAAGCTTATGAATTATTATAAATATTTCGGTTTTTATTATTTTACAAAATCAACAAAGCTTATGAATTATTATAAATATTTCGGTTTTTATTATTTTACAAAATCAACAAAGCTTATGAATTATTATAAATATTTCGGTTTTTATTATTTTACAAAATCAACAAAGCTTATGAATTATTATAAATATTTCGGTCACGTATTCAAGATCTAAGCCAGTCAGCCACTTTTCAGTGTTAACTAAAGATGCACTTCGCATTAAAAACATAAAAAAAGTATAATAGAATAGAAGGAACAGACATAAAAAAATACATATTGACGAATTGAGAACCTCCTTCTTTAGAAATCGGTTGGCGTGATATTGAGTTATTTGTGCATTTGTCTCGCACATACTTAATGCAAATTTAAGACGTATATGGTTTTCTCATGAACGTCATTAGCAGTACGGGACCAAATTTAAAAGGGACCAAACTGGAAGCACCAGCCTTCAAATAAAAAGAAGTATAATAGAATAGAAAAAACAAACATAAAAAAATACGTAGTGACGAATTGACAACCTCCTTCTTTAGAAATCGGTTGATAAAAGAGGGCGTCGTAGCAGTGTTGAATCCGTCACTTACCGTTACTTTTTAACTTTTTCTAATGCATTTAAAATTTACGTTTATTTTGACTGGCTACGTCCATGTTACTTACTCGCGTTTAACTTATACATTGAAATTTTTCTAAAATAAAATTATTCGTTAATACTCCTTAATACATCAGCTATCTGCCAAAGTCTCGTCGAAATCTGTCCAGCCATCTCAGAGATTAGCCGGAACACAACAACACAAATAGAGACAGACAAAATGTTTTTATTTATTATTTTACAAAATCAACAAAGCTTATGAATTATTATAAATATTTCGGTCACGTATTCAAGATCTAAGCCAGTCAGCCACTTTTCAGTGTTAACTAAAGATGCACTTCGCATTAAAAACATAAAAAAAAAGAAACAAATTATTAGAAAATAAAAATTGCATTACCTACGTTATCGTGTGACATGTGTGTACGATGTGTGTATATCCCTGTGTTAAAATAATTTGGTATATACTACGTGTATATTTTATTTTTATAGATTAGTTTTGAAGTCGTTTCGTGGACCTTTTAGGAACTAACGCTAAACTGGACGTATAGGTGAAGTATGCTTGGTAGGGATCATCAGATTACGACCATCTGCTAAACTGTGTATTCAATTCCATATCACAGCGGAGTGATATAAGTTCGATACCGTTAAGGTTTTACATAACATGGAAAGTTACCTCGGTCGCAAATTGACTTTATTAGGTAGGTTGATTGTAAGTTGCATATTTATGACGTCATTCGCGCCTTTATGCCAGTGTTTACTTTTCTTTTATTATTTTACAAAATCAACACAGCTTATGAATTATTATAAATATTTCGGTTTTTTTTATTTATTTAATGACGAACTACACAGATTGGCCAGAGAAGCTGGCCTTGACTGCTTCACCGGATTGAGAGGTGGCATAGCTCTTAGGTCGCTTAGCCTGAACCTCTATCGCTAGTAACTCGACACAAGGGTCCCCTCGGTGGGGGGTAACCTCGGCTTGGACGGTTACTATGTTACGCGTAAGCATTCCGATCCGAGGGCGCCCGAGAGTGCCGAACCACGACTCGGTCGGTAGCTATTTCACGGATAATCTGAGGGACATTCGAAAAGCTAAACTAACTTTGAGTGCCACTTCGGGAAGCGTTGGCGCTAGGAGAAGAAGTGGCCGAAGAAACTCCAGCAACGCTCCTAGCATCTAAGGGGTGGGGCCTGCCCATAAAATGGCGGTAACGCGCGAGAATTATTCGCAACCTTCGACGGTCGCTTAAATATTTCGGTCACGTATTCAAGATCTAAGCCAGTCAGCCACTTTTCAGTGTTAACTAAAGATGCACTTCGCATTAAAAACATAAAAAAAAAGAAACAAATTATTAGAAAATAAAAATTGCATTACCTACGTTATCGTGTGACATGTGTGTACGATGTGTGTATATCCCTGTGTTAAAATAATTTGGTATATACTACGTGTATATTTTATTTTTATAGATTAGTTTTGAAGTCGTTTCGTGGACCTTTTAGGAACTAACGCTAAACTGGACGTATAGGTGAAGTATGCTTGGTAGGGATCATCAGATTACGACCATCTGCTAAACTGTGCATTCAATTCCATATCACAGCGGAGTGATATAAGTTCGATACCGTTAAGGTTTTACATAACATGGAAAGTTACCTCGGTCGCAAATTGACTTTATTAGGTAGGTTGATTGTAAGTTGCATATTTATGACGTCATTCGCGCCTTTATGCCAGTGTTTACTTTTTCTTTTTATTTAGCGTAAACCTGACTACCAGCGGCCAGTACTTTCCAGTTTGTGATAATGGTATTGACACACTAGTGCTAACAGCTGTCATCAATTTACTTAAAATTTATATTAATTTATAAATAAATACATAATATTAGGAGTGGAACAAGTTGCCAGCATCAGTCTTTCCGTACAAGTGCGACGTGGGAGTCTTCAAGAGTAATTTAAATAGGCACTTACTAAACTAGCGTGTATCTTTCGACTATATCACCACTTAACATCAGGTGGGATCGTGGTCAAGTAACTCCAAAAAAAACACGCAACATAACACAAGTAAATAGTATTTTTTTAATTTTTTTTCTTTAAACTTTAAAATAGCATAAGTTGCAGTAAAAGTCCCGTCAAAATTGGTCCAGCCTTTCCATAGATTAGCCGGAACAAACAGACAGTTGGACAAACATATTTTTAATATATGTACTGTATATACTTTCATATGCATATCATAAGAAACTTATTTTAATATTACAAACAGGCACTCCAATTTTGTTTATTTGTATAGATAATATATATATATATAATTATATAACTCCTGTCAAGTGTGCAATCAAGTCATGCCATTTGTTGAGAGTTATTTGATAATTTAAATGTTGATGCTAAAGATTTTTAGGAGTTCTCGGGTATTGTGGTCTTAAGTACACAAAGTGTGTACCTATGTGAACAAAATGAATATAGAACCTAATTAGGTTTCAATTGAAAGCAAACACTCACAAACAGAAAAAATAAAAATCCATTCATAAATGAGGACGATTTGTACGAAATTATTTAAAAATAGTGCTTATTAGGGAGTAGCGTTTACCTTATCTAGCTTACTGAATGCCTATACACTGGATTCTATGTCATTAATTAATATTGGTAACGGAAACTAATAATTTCCATGTAATGTCCTTCCTTATTTTGAAATTTACGTCCAAACATATTTCGTATATCCATTATGGGTAACTATTTTTAGGCTTAGGGTAATATTGTGGTCAGAAATAACTATTGTAATTTTTATAATTCACAGTTATATTATATTAAGGTAGTATTGTGCACGCTCAACATTGGATAGTCCTGGGTACCGATGTCTGTATATTATGATGCCAATAAATAAAATGACTATATCTATGTCTAAAAACAAATATAAAACTAAAAAAGTGTAGAAATATTCAACAATTTATAACTTGGCTAATTAGAATTACATGTATGAGCTTAAAAACTGCATCAAAAACAAGTGGTAGAGGAAAAATAAATATGTTGTATTTGTTATGAATAGATTAACTATTATGGGTTTTAAAATTGAAATGAGTATCTTATTAATACAAAATTATACTATATATATATATATATATATATAATAATAATATTTTATTATTAATATAAAAGCTACCACATTTTTACAGCCTACAATTAATCACTCACTGTACACTTGTAGAATAAAGCTATGGTATCGCCAGACTATTGTAGAAGGCGACTAAAAGGGGCCTCAGGTTCACTGGACGACAAGAGTGGGGGCCTTTGTCATGCCCTAAAGTAGACCCCAACTTAGCAAATGCCTATTCACTCTAGAAAATACTCACATTTTAATTGGAGTGAAAGCCAGACACGGGCAAAGTATTAGTCCATTGCTATCTGAATAATGAAAACATGGCCTACCATATTTCTATATATTTTTAGGAATACCCTGATATATGGTATATATTTTTAGACACCCAGAGTCCAATGCCAATAAAATTAACTTGGGACCTAATTAAAAAAAGCCTTTCAATTAAGCAAAAAAAAAATTCAAAATTGGTTGTTAAATGACAATGATATGTGCACACAATAAATATATATTTATTTTTGTGTTATATTTATTGTTGTATAATAAATATATACAACAATAAATATAACATGCTCATTAATTATCTTCTCCTTTTTTAAAGTTGCTCAAAATAAGATAGTCATACCTTTATCAATCCAGTCGCCTGCCATTTATCGATAAATGCATAGAGTCCAATAGCTATCATCAGGCTGCCAAGCAACTGTAAGGGAAGAACAGTATATAATCTCTACTGCTACAAGTATTAAATGTGATAATGATAATATCAAGTTGTATCGAGAAGAAGGCAACACAGAGTGGTCCAATGTTGTCTTAGGACAACAAGGATGCTTGGGGAGCAATTTCTTTACAATGCAATTTCATTACCCATCCCTGTTCGATGTAGCAAAAACTGTGAATAAATTTATTTATTTTAGTCTTTTTTATTGACAGTTTTTAATATGGTGTGTTTGCTTATGGTTAATATTCGTCTTTTACCTACTTAAAAATTTACAGAATAAGTATTTTTTATAGAAATATGTTTACCATGTTAACAATTTTTTTCCCACTTTCTTATATATTTTTTGTGGCAACTCTGTGCCGAGGTCTTCTGCTATGTGATCAAAAATATTAAATTCATTTTTGGAATTGTAGAATACAAATGTAATACCGAATCTATCGTTAGCAATATTTCATTTATCGCAAACGGAAGTTCGTATGTAAGCTGAGTGACATTTTAATGCCTACACTGATGCTACAATAAATGTATGTGAATGCAAACACGGCGAGAAACAATGAATCACTCCGGATTTTATGAACAATGGGCGAGATCTATCAACATCGAGTTAATTTCACATAAAAATGAAAGCTTTGGAACACTTATATTATTCTTAAAATTAACGTATTCATTTAATATAAAACCACTTACCCAAAATATAAAATTTAAAACAAAAATCATATATTTCACGCACCCACTAACATAAGTAAAATTCGGTCCCCTACGCCTGTGCATTTTGTTAGATTATTGGACAAACAATTATTCTTAAAACCTGAAATAAGATATTCAGCGTAATAACTTATTTAATATTCTTAACTGTTTTTAATAAAACATATCAAATAGGGACAGACATCACACTCATCACATCACTCCCGTTCTGACGGTGAAACAGTACTCGATGGTCGTACTCGTACCATCGAGTACAATTTTTTTTTAATTAGATTTTATGGCCTGGTTGCTCATCGAATACTAAAACATGGTATGCAGTTGCCCTTGCACGTTTCGATTCATAGATATCAGTGTGACAGAGTTGCCATACATATTTGGGTAATGTGGCATCAGGGCGGAATGCCACTCCCAATATTACTTTTGTTCCTGTTCTTGACCTTCTAGTATAGTCCGCCGGTAAATAAAAATATCACAGAAATGTTGAGGATATTGAAATTATATTTGATACATTTTTGTTACATTAGAAATATATACATTCCGAAAAGTCTAGATAAAAAGTGTGTATGATGAAAATTTATGACATATGTTTTATATAAAAATTTTCTAATTCTAAATTCAATATAAATAATTTTGTCATCTAAAATCCTCTTTTGTGGCTGGCGAATGCAAGTCGCCACACATATAAATTATAATTTGATTTGTTTGTTATAATTTTAGGTTTTGTGGAATGAAATAGTCCAATAACTAGTACACTCGCATTATTGAGACAGCGTAACTGTAACAACTGCACGTAATCGCCATCTAATTTTTACAAAAATAATTAGAAGTCTTATTACAAACTAATAAAGTTAAGTTATTGTTTACTATGCTAAGTTAATGTGATGAACAACTAAATTATTAATTATGAATTAAAGATACAATAAGGATCAGGTAAATCACTAATACATCGTTGGAAGTAGTTATTATGTATAACAATCGCGGGGTGCCATGTGTTGCCAGCTAACACGTTCCTAATAAAGAAACCTAGTTCGATTTTTGCTTCAGTTTCTTTTAAGGTGGTTAAAGAAATTATTAATTTTCGAAAATAAAAGAAGTGTTTTGCGTCATTTGTTACACATTTGAGTTATCATATATACAAAAGAATCATGCGACGTAATGATGGTTCCCGAGTTCTCCGAAAAAAGAAACATTTTTTTCTATATAATGATCAAAGATGCAACATGGGCCTTCAATCAAGTTTGTAATTGTGTTGTTGAATTGTTAGTAAATTTTGAAAAAATGTAGTGTAATTTTATTCAAAATTTCCACGGTGACTTATGCTGTTACATAAAAAGAACAGAACGTTAGGGGAACCACGAAAATGACCGTACAGACCGGTGTGATGTAAAAGTATTTTTTTCTTTTGCTCGCTGGTGGTGATGATCACTTAACATAAGGTTACAATCCTAATGGAGACCAATAAATACGTCTCCTCATTCTCAAGGTTAGCTGTCAACTCAAACACCGATTGTTCGAAACACGTCTTTCGTAAGGTGAAATAGTGCTTCAGTAGGTGTGGTGCCTGTCCGTACCATGACTTCTTCCTTGTTATAGTCTAATCTAATCTAATATGCGAACATAATATCTGTATGTTGTTGTCTATTTAGTTGCACTGGACGGCCGTAGTTGCATTGATAAAAAAACGTGTGTTGAACAAATATTATGTATCATTTAATCAGAGTGATACGGTTCAGATAACTCCTAAGGATTTAGAAAACAATAACACATGGTCTATTCTGTAACGGAATTCAAATATTTATATATTACTAGCTTACCCGCTTCGCTGGGTTAGATTTTGCTTTATTTTATTTAAACAATAAATGACATCATTAAATATTTAATTAATTCATTTTTCTCCTTATTCATTCTCTTCTATTCTCTTCTCGAGCAGGTGAAGATCATTACCTACACCCGTGTACATTTCAGCAGCATCAGTAAACGGATAGCTATAACTTACCTTGAATACTTTTTTTACATTGTATTTTAATATGGTTCATAATGACCTAAATGTACACAATGCATGTGTCAATACAAAATTGATTTATAAAACAATAGAATACCATCATAGTAAATAAAAGCTGTATTTGACAGTGACAGGAGTGCTCCCATCGTCACCAAACTTTACAGGATTACTCGCCAGGTCAATCTGACGATTCCCCGAGAGTTTCATTGAAATCGGTCCAGCCGTTTATAGATTTAAGAAGAAATTGTTTAATAGATTCAATTTTTTCTGATAACTACGTCCGAGAAATTACCGTTATACAATAATAATCATAGATAGATAATAGACGATCACTACAATCAACATTATACTTCTGTGTATTCATCCTACCACCATCTACTTATTCTCAGTGAACCTAAATGCTCTTTAAATCTTAATACCATTAAAATATATACAAGCTGGAGCTCGATCTTTCAGGGGCCATTGAGGCAGACGGGCGTAAAAGTGGACCCGGGAGAAAGGCAACACGGAGTAGTTGTCTCACACAGCACAACGAGCACAACTCCTTCCCCTGGGGCGTGCTTCGGCCCAGTGCAGAGAGGCACTAATACGTTCCGCTGGAGATCCCGGAGCTCCTTACTATGCACCGAGGGCCTTAAAACCGTTAAGGCCGCATTTTAAAATAACTGCGACTATTGCTGAATGGCCCAGGCCTTCGATATTCCGTGGCTTATTGAACTGAGAGGCTGTCTGTAGATAAAATCATTTGAAGTGGGCACATTATTGTGGCGACATTGGAGATAACGGTTCATCTCACAGAGTATAAATAGAAGTTATCACTGGCCCGTAAGGGTAAAGTATTTGAAATGAAGCCTTTTTTCGTTATAGGGTATGTATTATATATATTCATAACGGCATAATTGTTCCATTCTCCGTGTTTTTTAAACACGGAAATCATATCAAAATGAACAGTGATATTATTGACAAGTTTCTCTTTTAAAAAAAAGTATTAATTTAAGCCATATACAACAAAAAATACGTACAATTTGTATTTGGAACTTAGCTACAAAACATGCATGTTGAAAACTGTTCTTCTGGTAATCTGGCTTTCTCGGTTACCCTTGGGCCAGTTACACAAAATAGGGGTTCTGGAGAAGCCCGGACATCTCTCAAAATGGTAAAGATGAAAAAGCCAGATATAAAGATCTGTCCCCTTTAGTCAATTATAAAAACTCATTCATAGTGTAAACACATATTTCAAACCTTTAAGAATACTTTAGCCGTGAGCAAAAATAAAGGGTCGGTTAAGAAATTTTGAATATATCGGAAGATAAAGACGCTAGCTAACTGAAATAAATTGGGCATGATAGACAATTAAATATCCTTAAAATACAATATTTTTATAAATTTATTTATATTTCATAAAAAATCCAAAACTTAAACGAAAAAGGATATCTTACGTAAACTTGGATAATACAGTATTTTTCATTAAATTTTAGTACGACACTAAGTACTTTTTTTACTTCTAAACTGACCCTTTATTTTTGCTCACTCATTTTTTTATTTTTTTTATTCTTACAGTTCGAAAATGCACATTCAACCCTCTTATTTGAATAAAAATTTAAATTGGAAAGTTCACTTGAGAACAGAAACTATAAAATAAGACCGTATAACTCACGTTAATTTTTTTTAGAATATTTTTTGTATGGTGCGATGCTATTAATACAAAACAGCAGAGAAGATTTCCCGAGGACTTCCTCTTTGGAACAGCAACAGCCTCGTACCAAATCGAAGGAGGGTGGAACGCTGATGGTAACAAATCATTGACTAATCGTGACTATTTCTTTCAATCATGACACAACTAAAGTGTATTATTCCTCATAGACAAAGGTGAGAATATCTGGGACTATATGACTCACAATAACCCCAATGTCATCAAGGATGTAAGTAATGGCGACATTGCCGCTGACTCCTACAACAACTACAAGCGTGACGTTGAAATGATGAGGGAACTCGGCTTGGACGCTTACCGTTTCTCCATATCCTGGGCCAGAATATTGCCTAACGGTTTCTCCAATAAAGTCAGCGAGGCGGGCGTTGCCTTCTATAATAATTACATTAACGAAATGCTGAAATACGGAATCACACCAATGGTGACACTCTATCATTGGGATCTTCCCCAAAAACTACAAGAGTTAGGTGGTTTCGTTAACCCTCTATTTCCTGATTGGTTCGAAGATTACTCTAGGGTCGTATACGAACAGTTTGGAGATAGAGTCAAGCTCTGGATCACGTTTAATGAGCCCAGAGAGATCTGTTATGAAGGACACGATACCACCACAAAAGCTCCACTCTTAAACGCCACTGGTATCGGTGTATATCTTTGCGCCAAGAATCTGGTCTTGGCCCACGCTAAAGCTTACCATGCTTACAAAAACGATTTTGCCACAAGCCAAGGTGGACAGTGCGGAATAACAATCAGTGTCAACTGGTTTCCACCACTTACTGATTCAGAGGAGGACCGAATCGCTGCTGAATTACAAAGACAAGGACAGGTAAGATTGAATTCTCGTATATATATCTCGATACAAGGAATGAGCCATCGCGGGACGTCTGGCAAATGAGAAACATACAAATAGTTTTGTTAAGATAAATATAACTTTATTGTACACGAAACAAAACAAGAAGCATTACATAACTAAGGTACACTTCACAATTCGTTGTACAATGGGCGACCTTATAATAAAGTTGGATCAGATGGAATTGTTGTGACCAGATGGAAGAGGGTAGCACTATCACTTTTGCATGGCGACGTGTCACCACACGTGATTTTTCTTACTATCATATAGCGTCTTTCTACTTGTCTGACAAATCTTTTTAACTTTGAGTTCTCTTTTTAAAATTTCAGTGGGGTATCTATGCTGAGCCCATATTCTCAGAGGAAGGTGGTTTCCCGAAAGAATTATCAGAAAAGGTCGCTAAGAAGAGTATTGAACAGGGATATCCCAGGTCCCGTATGCCTGAGTTTACTGATGAAGAGAAGGCATTTGTGAGGGGTGCAGCGGACTTCTTCGGTGTGAATCATTATACAACGGGTCTGACGTCGGCTGCCAAAGATGAACAATTCACAGTGCCTTCAATGCTTGACGATATTGGCGCTGTTTCAACTTTCCTCGATGAATGGCCTAAATCTGCATCTGCGTGGTTAGCGGTGAGCTCATAACTTGTTCCTCTAAAATCACTGCCCAAGATACTGACTGGTATTTCAAACTGTATTTTCAATTTTTTTATGACTAACTTACCGATTAGCCAGTGAAGCTTTGTGAGGTGGTAAAGCTCTTAGGTCGATAAGCCTGAACTTCTATTTGGGAGTTACTTAAAGATCCTCTTGGAGCGGATATCCTAAGCTTCGCACGGTAGCTTCACCACGAAAAAGCTTAAGACATTCTAAAGCTAACTACTCGTATATGTTATATGACAGTGATTAAACTATTTTAGTACCTTTGGTGTGACGACCATAGATTTTTTCACTATTTATAATATCTACAACATTTAATCATATTGTTGTCATGGTTACTCAGCAAGCACCAGACAGCATCCTCAACGCTCTCAGTTACCTGCACAAGAAATACAATAGCCCCGTTTTCTACATCACCGAGAACGGCTGGTCTATTACACCAGATGCTAGTCGTGAAGATGATGATAGGATCAATTACTATCGAGCCGCTCTTGAAAGTGTTCTCGAAGTTTTGGACGAGGGAATTAAGCTAAAGGGATATATGGCATGGAGTCTGATGGACAACTTCGAATGGATGGAGGGTTACACGTAAGTTTTTTCTTATTTATCTTCTTATTTTTACTCTTATAGATACTGAGACTTATACGGAATGAGAATAAAAAACAAGAATAACTTTGTCTTGCTCTGTAATTCATGAAATCACATTAAAAGCTTATTCCTGCTTTTGCTAAACTATTTTAATTAAATAATGACATCTTCTATTCTATTTCTATTTGACATCACCGAAAAATCTTTTTTCATTGACATCACAACAAACCTCCATAGTCTCCACTATGGAGGTTTCATATAAGAAAATAAATATTATAATTTTTTATATCTCACCCCCTAAATGGCGAAAATTTACCTGTTATAAATCAATAACATAATTTTTTTTGTTAACGGAGGGATCTTCAACACGATTCCCCGCTTTCTAGGAGGAAGGCAGGGCTATGTGAGGTTCCTACTCACTAAAACACCTTCGGTCGCTCTCTTCGGCGCATGGCGATGGGCTTCAGGATCTCCAGAGAAACTCACCGGTGCCCCTTTGCACTCTCATCAGTACCTGTATCAATCCACTCCTGGAAATAGACATTTCCTACTGCTTTCAAAATACGATCCTCCTATTTCCGCTTCTCTCCACTTCCAGCTATACTTGTAAGGTCGTCAGTCCATCTGGAGAGAGGGCTCCCTACACTTCTCTGCCCCTTCCACGACCTCCATTCCAAGACTATTCTTCCCTATCTGCCGTCACATACTCGGCAGATGTGAGCGGCCACACTGCCACTTTAACTTACTGACTTTAGGAGCTATGTCGACTACATTCTCATATTGTACTCCGTGGAATTTCTTCGTTGTTGATTCAAGTTTGATTATCAATGACTTTAATTATTTTTTAACGTAACTCTGTCAAGGATATAAAATTAACACTCAATATTGCAGGGAACGTTTCGGGCTGTATGAAGTAGACTTTGAGGATCCAGCACGCACTCGCACACCCAGGAAGTCTGCCTTCGTGTACAAGCAGATAATCAAGACGCGAGTAATCGACCACGACTACGAGCCTGACACCTGGATCATGACCATCGACGAAGGCCACTAGATTAGATCAGAACTTAGTAATAGATTAACTATACTAACTTTGTATTATACTCGTAAAATGATTCCTTTTAAGACATTTTTGATTTTTCTCTTATACAAAAAGTAAGGAATAGTTTGACAATTGCTGTCCCTATCCATCTATAAACATATATATATGTATCTATTTATTATTATATATAATTATTATGTTTATATATTTAATTTATTTGTAAGTAGGTATGTATATTATATATGCATGCATTTATTATAGTTTTCTTTTATTTATTATTTTCTCACATAGCTTGCACCCGTTACTTTGTCTCTACACAACCCCAAGGTGGACTGGCAGAGAATACCAACTGGAATTAAGTCCGCCTATTTGTACCTTTTTTTGTATTGTGTGCAAATAAAGATTAAATAAATAAATAAAAAGAATATTTATGAGTTTAAAACAGCAACCGACTTCAAATCGAATCAAACTTTAAACGCTATTACGAGCGAACGCCCTCTTTGTATTTCCGAATTCCGCAATATTACGAAATAGAATTAATCAGAGCCTAAACAAACTGTAGTCCAATAAAAATAATCATTGAAATCGATTGGCGTGATATTGACTTATTCGTCCATTTCTAACGCACACACTGAATGCAAATTTAAGACATAAACCGTCTTATTACAAAAAATGTAGAAAGAGTTGGTTTAAACCATTTTTTTTTTGACGGGGAGGAAATCTTCACAAAGATACCCCGCCTTCTGGGGGGAAGGCGGCGGTTATGTGGGGTTCTACCCACTAAAACCTCCCCGCTGGCCCTTTCCTAGGTGCACGACGAGGGGCTCCGGGATCTCCAGTGGAACGCACCGGAGCCCCTCTGCACTGTGCTCAAGGAAAGCACGACCCGAGGGGGGAGGTTACTCCCTCCCTGTGCCCTCGCAGCGGAAGGCGACACGGGCCAGCCAATGTCGCCTTCACTTTAAACCAGGACTAACTAGTCCGAGTTTGTTACCGAACTCTAGGTACTAATGTCAACTTTATTACAAAACTAAGACTAATCTATGATTTACTAGTGCTGGGACTGACAGTGGTTTACATTATTTTACACAGAAACAGTTCATTCGTTCGTTCGAAACGTTCAGTTTTCGCAACACATTTACTTACACTTTTGTTTTCTAGTCAAAAAATGGTAAGAATTTTGCCTAAAAACGTAAGATTTTTATTGAGTTTTTATCGAAATTAATGAATTAAGTGAAAAAAAAACTTATATGGTTTTCTCATGGATGCCATGGTCAGAATTGGACCACAAAAGAAACCCAATTGGGAGCACAAAGGCCTCCTCTAAAGATTTCCACGTACTCGTATGTCTATCTTTTGCTAACTGTCTCCACAACGGATCAGCTATTCTTTTAAATTCTTCTTCCCGTCTTTTAATTTGTCTACCTCTACTTCTTTTGCTATCTCTTGGATACCATTCAGTTATTAACTTCATCCATTTCTCTTTACTTTCTCTTATCATGTGTCCTGTTCAACGCCATTTAAGCCACACAGCCTACAAAAGGGGCTGTGTGTGCATTATTAATTTATATATTATTATAAAATACCCCTCTCTATTGCATTTTGGCAGACTTTTAATTTCCTCTCTTGTTGTTCTGTTAACGCCCATGTCTGGCACCCGTATAATAACCGTGGTATAATGCATATTTCGTATTTTCTTTTTTCCTTTCATTGGCATATCTTTATCGTTCATTATTTCCCTAAGAAACCAAAACCGTTTCCTTGTGTTAGTTCTTCTTCTATTTCCTTATTCATGCAATCATCTGTAGATATAAGTTGGCCCAAATTTATATATTCATTTATATATTAGAGTTTGGTTCTCTTTATTCTTATTTTTTGGTTCTTGTTCTGATTAATTCTATTTCGTTATATTACAACGATAATTCAAGTAATAGCGTTTAAAGTTAAATTCAATTTGAAGTAGTTTTTTTCCTCGTAAATTTAACATTCATCTCGCACTACATCGGTACATGAACCAATCATTGGTTTCGTCATTAACTCGTATACGCACTGCTCTGTAAAAATAGAATCTTTCAACGAGTGTTCATTGTATGTATTCGTAGCATTGTCATGTAAAGGTTAGACGTGTTTATGACGCTTTGCGAACCGCAACTAATTGATAAGTACCTCTCCGTCCGTCCGACTATCGACTGTTCAGCTGAGAACCTGTCGTAGATAAGTATTTGAAGTGGATACATCATTGTATCACCGGATATTGAAGATAAACTTTTATAACACACTATAAAAACCTATCACCAATTCTTATGTAAGGAGTCAAGAATCAAAAATGAAGCAGTTTGTATTGATAGGGTAAGTAATTTACAGTATTTTTTTAAATTATTTTTTCCATACTTGAAAATTATTATAAGTCATTATTTAATAATTTTTCTTTAACAATTTTCATAAGTCTCCTAACTACTACCTTCTAGATAAAATCGTATTTTAAAATTATTACTAAAATTGTTACACGAATCGTGGCAGGTCAGTATACGTACGGTCGCCTCAAGTTGCGTTGTACGCTAGCAACCCGGGTTCGATCCCCGGTGCCGACACCAAAAATTTGTTGTTGCAATTTTATGTGCTAATTTACGACGCTCGGTGATGAAGGAAAACATCTTGAGGAAACCTATATGCCCTAGATTTTTTTTTCTAAGACATGTGAAGTTTGCCAATACTCACTAGGGCCGCGTTGCGGTCTATGCCCTTATACTCTCTTTACATAAAAGTGTGCCCAGTAGTGGGCTATATATAAAGGATGTTAACTTTAATTTGTTAAATATTTTTCATTTTTCGTGACTATTAAGCCTGTGTCGTAAGATTGAATAAAAAGAAAGAAATAATAAATATCGAACTTTCACAACCATACAAAATTTTCAAATAAAAACACGGTTAATTAGGCATTTTTCTTTTTAGCTCTGTAACGGTTGACTTTTTGACTTGAAGAACATATCTTGGCACCGTTTCTCAGATTTCCATTCTGCATAACATAATAAAAGAAAAATTAGTTACAATACCTGATAGAAATTATTTTAAAAATAAAAATATATGCATAACAAATCAAAAATAATAATGATTCTATAATTTGGTCTACTAAATAAAACAACAGTTTACTTGATATACGTATACGTACTCTTAACATATGAAACAACAAATTTAATATGGAATAGTTGAACAAATTGAAAATGAATAAGTTAACTAATGTTCATTGTTAAGTATTATGTTAACCACGGTAGCCGACTGTCGTATATGTTATTTCAACTTATGAAAATGGAGCCTCCTGATAAAGTCTTAAAAGATACGTACATCGCTATTCAATTACTAAGCAAGTTCGTCCCGACTGCCTCGAAACAATGGCCTTGAGAAAGGACAGTAGTATACCTTCGGATTGAGTTTATACAGTATAACAGTTAGTTTGAAGTATTTATTTATTCTTTATTTGCACACAATACAAAAAAAGGTACAAATAGGCGGACTTACTGCCAGTAGGCATTCTCTGCCAGTCTACCTCGGGGTTGTGTAGAGACAAAGTAACGGGTGCAAGCTATGTGAGAAAATAATAAATAAAAGAAAACTATAATAAATGCATGCATATATAATATACATAACTACTTACAAATAAATTAAATATATAAACATAATAATTACATATATAAATACAAATATATATAATTATAGATGGATATGGACAGCCATTGTCAAACTATTCCTTGCTTAGGTATTTCCATTCACAGAAATTGCAGTTCATCATGCATTTCAAATTTAATAAATTCATTCATTCAAATCAACAATAGATTTGGAACTTTTATATCATCAAGAACAGTTATTTGATATTGGCTGTCTACTCGGGGACCTTCGAGTAGAGGACTTAACACTTTGACTTTGATCGCAAGCTTAATTGTCTGAACCTGTATCTATAAAAGTATTATATTTTTTAGCACTGTGGTTACTAATACTACTAAATTTTAAATTATTTCTTTGTTCTAGATTATTTTTCATAGGTTGCAATGCTCTCGCAACAAGACAGCAAAGGAAATTTCCTGAGGATTTTCTATTTGGAACAGCTACAGCTTCGTATCAGATAGAAGGAGGATGGAATGCAGATGGTAAGGCAAATCTAATTATCTCAATATGTTTAAACTTTGATACCTCTGACTATCTATTATTTCTTTCAGATAAAGGCGAGAATATCTGGGATCATATGACTCACACCAATCCCACTGTGATCAAGGATCTAAGTAACGGGGACGTCGGGGCCGACTCCTACAATAATTACAAGAGAGACGTTGAGATGATGAGGGAACTTGGCTTGGATGCTTATCGTTTCTCCCTATCCTGGTCTAGAATATTGCCTAACGGATTCTCCAATAAAGTCAGCGAAGCAGGCGTTGCCTTCTACAATAATTACATTGATGAAATGCTCACATACGGTATCACACCGATGGTGACCCTCTATCATTGGGATCTCCCCCAAAAATTACAGGAGTTAGGTGGTTTTGTTAGCCCATTGTTTCCTGATTGGTTCGAAGATTACTCTAGAGTCGTATATGATCAGTTTGGAGATAGAGTTAAACACTGGATCACGTTTAATGAACCTAGAGAGATCTGCTATGAAGGATACGATACGGTCACGAAAGCTCCACGTCTCAACGCTACTGGGATCGGGGCATATCTTTGCGCCAAGAATCTAGTCTTGGCTCACGCCAAAGCTTATTACGCTTACAAAAACGATTTTGCACCAAGTCAAGGAGGACAATGTGGAATAACAATCAGTGTTAATTGGTTTCCACCACTGACTGATTCGGAAGAGGATCAAATTGCTGCAGAATTACAGAGACAGGGAGAGGTATGTTTGAATTCTCATTACAAAATGTATCTAATTTTATTTATAATTAAAATCTTACATTTAAGTAATTTTCAGTGGGGAATTTATGCTGAGCCAATATTTTCTGAAGAAGGTGGTTTTCCAAAAGAATTACGTGAAAAAGTTGCCCAAAAGAGTCTTGAACAGGGATATCCTAGATCCCGTATGCCTGAGTTTACTGATGAAGAGAAAGCATTTGTGAGGGGTGCATCAGATTTCTTTGGAGTAAACCATTATACTACGTTTTTGACGGCTGCTGCTAAAGACAAACAGTTCATAGTGCCTTCAGTGCACGATGATATTGGTGCCACCACATCGGTTCCTGATGATTGGCCTAAATCTGCGTCTTCGTGGTTAACAGTAAGTGAATCATTCAAACGGTAGCCCACCAATATATTTCAAGACTCTATTTAGAAAATATATTTTTTTTTACAGTCCTACTTAATAATTGTTGGGAAAGCGTTGGATAAGATTCAGCTTAACCAAGTTATAAAAAAGCTACGAGTATATGAGTTCGTCGTTCCAGACCACCTCATAGTTATGATTTGAATCTTTGTAGGAACAGAGCATCCCGCTATCGCTTTGATAGAATATTTATCTCTGTAGGCACATTCACTTCGAAGCAGGGTTCCGCAAGGCTTCAACCTTAATCCCAATCTTTTCTCGCGCTATGTCATTGGCTAAGTCAAACAAGTTATTAGCCCCAATGCTACATTGCATCATATAAAATTTTATATTCATCGTTTTGACATCATGTAAGGAAAATGAATAAAATTTATTATGCGATTAAGTACTGTATAAGTTGGCCTTAGGAGTCTTCTACATTTACTAGCCCACGGCAAACTTTATCTGGCATACTTAACGGGTCATACTAAAGAATGCCGACGCACGAGCACCTTTTATCTTGATAGTTTTTGTACCGGTTTGTATCTGCTTTGAAAAACGGTTAGTTAATACACATTCTTTTTTCATATTTCATTATGTTTAGTATAATGAAATCACTTGCTAAACTTTGACGCGATGGGCTGATCTTAGTATCTCAAGATGAGTTTGAATAGCGGTTGTCATTGCTGATAAACCAGCAAAAATTGTAAAATTTTTCATTTAATAGAAACAAACTTAATGTAGAATGCCCTTTTGCTTATAACGAAGTATGTTAACGAGTAATCAGACAAACAAAACTTCTCGAAAGATTATGTTGGCGCCAGAATTTCGTAACGCAGCATTATGATATGTAAATAAAACTGAACGTCCGTATGTTATAGCTTTTCATGTTTAATCTGTAACTGATTCAAAATCCAAATCAGTGACGTATTCCATTTGAACTACCAATGTACTGTTTTCAGCAAGCACCAAACAGCATTCTCAACGCGCTCACATACCTCAACAACAAATACAATAGCCCCGTTTTCTACATCACCGAGAACGGCTGGTCTATTAGACCAGATGCTAGCCGTGAAGATGATGACAGGATCAATTACTACCGAGCCGCTCTGGAAAGTGTTCTTGATGTTTTGGACGAGGGCATTACCCTGAAGGGGTACATGGCATGGAGTCTCATGGACAACTTCGAATGGATGGAAGGTTACACGTAAGTATTTTTGTAATCTCTCAAATGAACAGTAATTCCAAGGATGATTCGTAGGGCGATTGAAACATGATAAACATCCTAAATTCAATAAAGAACGATTGAATGCTATTGTATCCACCTAATCAGAATGTATGAAAAAAGCAAATAACTGCAAGACATCTGATCTGAAGATATTGTAAAGATATTCTGCATAGATTAGAACAATTATTTTCTTAATGTTACATGTACTGTTAAAAACGAAATCATAAACAAATAAACAGATCTGACAGTCGATAAATAGACAGAAAAATAAGTGAAACTAGAGCGGATCTGTTGTATGCCTTTTCTAATTAATTTCTATTAAAAGAATGAAGAATTTAAAATTATTTTAGTTATGTTTTAAACGTTTATGTAGATGGTATGAAAGTTCCAAAATAATAGTAAAAAATTATTACTGCCCAACAATAAGACGTAGAACTATGTAATTTATTGTTTGCGTTTCAACTCTCCTTTCGTCTACAACTTGTGGGACATTTTGTATACTTTGCGCCTGTAACTATAGAAGCAGAAGGGATCTTTGTGATTTGTTTTTATTTAATAACATAATGATAACTATTGTAGAGAACGTTTCGGGCTGTATGAAGTTGACTTCGAAGATCCAGCACGCACTCGCACTCCCAGGAAGTCTGCTTTCGTGTACAAGCAGATTATTAAGACGCGAGTCATCGACCACGACTACCAGCCTGACACCTGGACCATGACCATCGACGAAGGCAACTAGATATAATAAACGTATTAATTAAAAAAAATGTTTCTTTCTATACTTTTCTATCCATTCCATTGAATAACGAGCAAGCGAACGAACGATCTATCCGCTGTCAAGTGATTATAGCCATGAAGATTTTTGATTTATCAAATCTGATGTAATGCCCTTTAACATGATTGTTCAGATTGTCTGTTTCTGTGTCAAAGCAAGTTGAAGTGGCACTGGGCCGGTCACATTTGCTGAGTCAATGACGGCAAATATGGGAGGAAAGTCTTGGAATGAGGGCCACGCATGGGTCGGAGAAGCGTAGGGTGACCGATGACCTTATAAGGATAGCCGAAAGTGGCTGGATGCGGAAAGAAGGGAAGGTCTATTTAAGCTGTGAACAGACACACGCTGATTACAATGATTATGTTTCAAACTTACATTGTCGATGAGGGAAAATGGCCGCTACAGTTTCACCGGTATTTGACAAATCGTAATAAGCTTGGGAAAAAAACGGTCAGCGATTTCTGTCACTGTCTACCTTACAATCATAGACTTGTTATTCTCTCTAAACGCAAATCAATTCAGAAGGTCAAATAGGTTAAGGAACAACAGACTACCTCTAACTTACCTCTTCTAGATTTCTGTTGATTTAATATCTAATTATTAGTAATGAAACGGATAGTAGTGTGGCCGGATACCGGATATTCGGCAAGCTACTAGGCCGGAGCGCCGGATATCCGGCTGCCGGATATTCGGCCCTTTATTGCGTTGACGCGATCAGTTTGATTTGAATATTGGCGCGGTAAACGAGATCGGATATATTCAGGCGCATTCGGATCGCACGTAAGCGGAGTCGCCTCTTACCAACAAATGCGGAAAATTTGGTATTTATTCACGACAATTTGCCACTTGTTAATTTTGAGTATTAAACTAATAATTAATAAAACAAACATTTTTGATGTGCGTATATAAAAATTAAAAATAAACGGTGTCCATAACCTATTGGAGTATGATTGATTTGCCTTGAGTAAAATAATGAGATTTTTTAAAATTATACTATCCGGTATCCGGCCGGATACTGGATAGTTACCGGATATCCGTTTCATCTCTACTAATTATGGACATATCCTTAGGGATATTTACAATAGGTTTTAATAATACAAGTGAAGACAAAAACCGTCCAGTCAGTTACGGATTAAACGTTACTATGAACGGACTAATAGAGCATTAGACTCCCGAAATATTATAGTTATGTAACGAAGTTCAGGCTGCTATATACTTTTCTTTAATCCACATTCTTGTCCGTTGTCATCAATGAGTACTTACCCAGTTTTGGATAGTCATAAACTTAGAAAGATAAATCTGGCCACTTCCGGCTATCCTTATATGGTCGTCGATCCATCTAGAGGAAAAGCGTCCTACGCTTATCCGAACCATGCGTGGCCTCCATTCCAAGACTATAATCCCCCATCTGCCGTCACTGACTCGGCAGACATGTCCGGCCCACTTCAACTTGCTGACTTTAAGAGCTATTTCGACTACCTTTGATCTCCCTCGAATTTCTTGGTTTCTTAGTCTATGCCTTAGAGAAAAGCCGAGGACTTTTTCCATCACTCGTTGTGCGTCTTTAAGTTTGTGGACCAGCCCACCGGTCAGAATCCAAGTCTCTGTCCAGGTCTCTGTAGGCGTGCGTTAACCTACAGAGACCTGTGCAGAGTTGAAGGTTTTTGTCCTCAGGCATTTAGGTATTTGTGAAGAAAGGATGGTGCAGAGTCTTCCGAGCAACAAGTCTTAGTTTAATAACTTTAAAACCTATCTATGTCTAGACTTAATAATTCTTCGAGGAACACGCTATAAGCGGATTTCGGACCACTAGGACACTAGGAAAGCCGAAAGTGGCTGGATGCGAAAGCGCAGGATTGTATATGGAGGACGGACTATTTCCAGCAGTGGATTGATACAGGCTGATGATGAAATATACTTGACTAACATTACTTATGTAGAAGCTCTCTTGGTGGTCACGACCCTCAGCGCTGAGGAATCGACAGAGAAGAAGAACATTACTTATATTCAAGAACAAATTGAAATACTTCCTAACTGAATCTCAACGTAAGCACGCCAACATGAACTGAAAATCAGCGGTGTGCTACAAGGGTGAGCACAGGACATGCTGAGCCAATCCCTTTTCGGCATAAGGTTCATTTTGTTATTTTTTTTTGATTTTTCACAAATTAATTTACTTTTGTTTATGTTGTTTTTTGTCTTTTTTACCTGTTGTTTCTGTGTTCTTGTGTAAAATTATTCTATTCTACATACGTAATCTACTTGAGATAGACCTCATTTACTTGTCTACTCTCTAATATTCACACTCTTGCCTCGTGACGCGATAATAGATAAATTTCCTGAGAGTTTTGTTTATTATTTTCAGTAACATCTTTGCAGATTGACAGGTCCGTTTTTGAAAACATATCGGATACAGTTTCGGATGATAAAATAAAATCTTAAAGTAATCCATCTAAGATATGTACGATATCTGTTTATTATACTATCATGGGAGGTATTATCAAGTACTTCCCGTGACAGTATATATAAAGATATCATACTATTTTAAATCGAACTCATGTTCGGTTTGTAGTCAAGATGAAGCTGCTGGTGATTGTCGGGTTAGTGTCTTTTTTTAGTCTGTCAAATTTCATTTCTATGGAGATTTAATTTGAATTTATTTTTAACCGACTGCAGAGAAGGTTAATTCGTCCACATGTTTTTCATTTCTTATGTTTATTACCTCATAACTTTGGACTGGGTGATCCAATTTTGATGATGATTCTTGATTGATTTATGATTGATTGATTGATGATAGTGAATGATTCTTTGTTTACTTGAAAGCAGGTGCTTCCCATGTGGCCGTAATTTGATGCAATTCTGACAATGGAATTTATGACAAAACCATAGGTTCTGATTGATTTTATTTCGTAATATTCCTAAAAGTCGGATTTGATGTCGGGTTTTGTTTTTATTCGTAATCTACTTGTTCCAGTCTGCTGACCGTAGGATGTAATGCTTTATCCGCGAGACAGCAGAGGAAGTTCCCGGATGATTTTATGTTCGGAACAGCGACTGCGTCTTATCAGATAGAAGGCGCCTGGGATGCAGACGGTTAGCAACTTGCATCTTCTTATCCTGTCATTTTAACGTTAGGTCTATCCATTAATTTTCATCTTTCATTAGGACTAGTATATGAGTTTACTATCGTAAATTATTTTCGATAAAAAAAGCACTTAATATATATATTTTTTTAATGACGAACTACACAGATAGGCCAGAGAAGCTGGCATTGACTGCTTCACCGTATTTTTTTTTAATTGGTTGTTTTTGCTAAAGTTTAAGTTTTCGCCTTGGGTTTTGCAGGGGGTCGTCGAGCTTATGCTATTGGATACAATGCTCGATGACCCCCCATTGCTTATACAATAAGTATAGATTTCATAACATAACATCATTTCATTCATAACACTTGGTCTCCAGAATATCTTCGTGAGCGCTTTGTACTAAAACAGTTCGTTGGCCGCGAACCGCGAACCTTCTATAATAATTTTTTAACATTCCCCGAATGTCACACGAATTTCTATGGCAATTCTTTTACCTGTACAGCTATAAAACTATGGAATAGTTTGCCGATTGAGATTAGGGAGGCTTCGTCAACTAATGTCTTTAAATCGCGTGTATCTGAATACTTTCTGTTTAAACAATGAAAAATTACAAACTGGTGTATTCATTGTCGTTATATATATTCCATGTGTATGTATATTATTATATTTATATAGAAGTATCTATTTATGTATATGTAAATGTATATTTATTTATTTATATAATAGTTTTAAAACGCTATTTTTAGCGGCACTACCCTTAGCCTGCTCTTAACCACTAAAGGTTAGCTGGAAGAAAATGCTAATTAGCATTAAGTTCGCCTTTGTACATTTTATTTGGTGCAATAAAGGATTTATCTATCTATCTATCTATAGATGATTCGCCGAAAGTTAATAAAATATAAGTAAATATAATGTATAGTACATAAATATTGCATATGTTATATATTATATATAAACATAAACATAAATAAATTTAAAATAAAGGGAACATAATAAGACAAAAGTAACGTAAATACTCCGTATTGAGAGGTGGCATATCTCTTAGGTCGCTTAGCCTGAACCTCTTAATAAAAGTTGGTTGTAATATATTAAGAATATAGGACGACTATAGGGCGAGAAGACTGATAAAGAGAAAATTATATGTCTTTAATTTGCATCAAGTATGTGCGCCACAAATGGACGAATAAATCGATTTCACGCCAACCGATTTCGATGATTCATTTTTTATTTGAAAAAGATGTACTTCAGGAGTCGTTGGATGAGAATTTGGATAGATTCTGATTAATTCCATTTCGTAAAATTCCTACGAAAATTCAGATTATTAACATTAGTCGGATTTCACATCTATTGGCACTCCAACCAACAATTAAATACAAATGTTAATATGGTATTATTCAAATATACAACGGGCTATACAAGATTATGACAAATTGAATACAACATTAGCATGTCAGTGACGCGATTTGAGACCAAAAAGTGGAGATTTTTTTTGCAGTCATCTTTACAAATCATCAAATATAGAGTAAAATTGTAGGAATAAGGATTAATTACATTACAAAAAACAAATTACAGTTAAGAAATATGTCAAATCTATCTATATATAACTGATATATTTTTTTTTAAAAAAGAAAGCTAGCAATATTTCTTTTTTTTTCAGAAATATTACTAACAATCTTGTTAACCATTCCAACTAAGCTTAAGCTTGTGCTAGGACATGGTTCACGGCAATAGTCGAACGGTGTATTCGAACCCACGACCTTACGATTCGCAGGCCGTACCCTAAGCCATTAGGCTATTGACGCTTCAAATATTAAATAATTATTGTAACTTTACAGGCAAAGGGGAAAATATCTGGGATCGCATGACCCACACCAATCCCACTGTAATCAAGGACCAGAGCAACGGCGACATCGCGGCGGACTCTTATAACAACTACAAGAGAGACGTCGAGATGATGAGAGAACTGGGTCTTGATGCTTACCGCTTCTCTCTCTCCTGGGCCAGAATACTCCCCGGAGGATTCCCAAACAACATTAACGAAGCCGGTGTTGCATTCTACAACAATTACATCGATGAAATGTTGAAATATGGCATCACTCCTATGATTACCTTGTACCACTGGGATCTGCCGCAAAAGCTTCAAGATCTGGGCGGTTTCCTCAGTCCTCTATTCCCGGAATGGTTTGAAGATTACTCTCGTGTAGTGTACGAGGCGTTTGGAGACAGAGTCAAGCACTGGATTACATTTAACGAGCCGAGAGAGATTTGCTATCAAGGCTATGACTATTATACAATGGCTCCAATTCTTAACGCTACCGGTATAGGTGGATATCTTTGCGCGAAGCACTTGGTATTGGCTCATGCCAGATCATATCACTTATATAAGAACCAGTTTGCGGGCAGCGATGGCGTGTGTGGGATCACATATTCTATTAACTGGCAGGGACCGTTGACTGATTCAGAGGAAGATAATTACGCTGCTGAGTTGTTGCGACAAGCAGATGTAAGGCTTTTTAATTTCAGCCCTGTAGTTCTGGGCTCGTAGCATAAGACTACGGTATCCCCTACCTGTCGTAGAAGGCGACTAAAAGGGGCCTCAGGTTCACTGGACGACAAGGGTGGGGGCCTTTGTCATCCGCCAGAGTGGACCCGGGAAGAAGGCGACATGGGCTGGCCCGTGTCACCTTGCACTGCGAGGGTACATGGGGGGACGTGCGTTCGGTAAAAGCACAGTGCAGAGGGGCTCCGGTGCGTTCCTCTGACGATCCTGGAGCCCCTCCTATGCACCGAAGAAGGGCCACCGGGGGGGTTTTAGTGGGTAAGAATCTTGTTGAAGATTTCCCCCCGTAAACAAAATAAAAAGCTTTGAATTTGTTAATATTAAAAGGTCTAGTTGATGTGAATGTCTGACAACCTCATAAAGGGTATATGACGCCAGTGGATGCAAGCTGCTTACAACCGCTTCTTTTGGAAATCGTTGGGGAGGCCTATTTCCAGCAGTGAATGTTCTACGGACGATGATGAACGTGGAGATGTTTTCAAGTGTACATTTTCGTTTTATTAGACATTAGTTTGAGCAGCTTTGGAGTCAGTGGAAAGATTGAAAGACTGCTGGTTTTCATCCTTTTGTCGTGAACATCCCTCAAACCTGAACGAAGCGCTATGCTTCCTCTTTCATTATTCGCCAAAAAAGGACTGGAATAGTTTGCCTGCGTCCTACTTTCCCTCCGATTACAATGTGGATGTTTTCAAGAGTAGAGTGAATAGGCATTTACTGCGCTAACCTTACCATGCAACACTGCAATTCCACTTGGCATTAGGTGGGATCGTAGTCAAGCACTTGTTCATAAATTATTAAAAAATCCAAGACAGACATTAGACGGTTTTCAGATTTAAAACAACGTAGTTGCAAGTAATTTATCACCGACAAGCTCGGAAGATATACCAGGGAACCCCTAAAATCGTATGAAAGAATGCTTTTTGATAGCTTTTAAGACGTTAATTGTTTAATCTGTTCACATTCGATTTAAACATACTTGTTACAGTGGGCTATGTACGCCGAGCCTATTTTCTCAGAGAACGGTGGATTCCCTAAGGAATTGAAGGAGGTGGTAGACCGAAAGAGCGCGGAGCAGGGCTACCCAAGATCAAGGATGCCCGAGTTCACACAGGAGGAAATAGAAATGATGAAAGGTGCGTCCGATTTCTTCGGAATGAACCATTACACTGCCAGTTTGGTTTCTGCTACGGAATATCTTTTGGAACACCCTGTACCTTCAATGTATGATGACATTAACGTAGGAACATTTGTTCCTAGTGACTGGCCTGCAGCCGCTTCATCCTGGTTGAAGGTATGATTATGTTTAACAGTATTTAGTATTCCTCAAAACGTCTGTATCTTTTTAATGTTTCTTACCTCATAACTTTCGACTAGGTAAACCGATTTTGATTCGAAAGCAGTTGCTTCCATGTGGTCCAATTATGACAATGGAATCCATGAGAAAACTATAGGAGTCTTCAATTTGCATTAAGTATTTGCGCCAACAATGGTTATATCGGTGCATATATCGACGCTGGAATATAATATTGTTCTATTATGAAAACATAGACATAATGTATTTATTACGATTCAAAAAATATAATTACTGTACATGTTGTTCAAATCTTTTTCTTTTTGGCGTTTGTACAAAAAAGTAAAAAAAACAGTTTTAGTCTAGAACGAGTACGTACGGTATTGACAACGTTTCCGTTGTCAATATGAAATTTTGCT
This sequence comes from Meandrusa payeni, assembly GCA_029286785.1. Lineage (NCBI taxonomy): Eukaryota > Metazoa > Arthropoda > Insecta > Lepidoptera > Papilionidae > Meandrusa > Meandrusa payeni. The sequence continues at coordinate 8,084,886 of JAGSMX010000023.1, forward strand.
GTCAATAAAAAAAATTCAAAATGGCGGCCGTCATGCAAGCATATTTTTCTTTACTCTCGGATAGGGATTTTTCCCATTTGAATGGATACATATCGACGCTGAAAAGCAAAAACGTAGTAAGTGACACATATGACGATTTTTACTTTTTTACGTCGTTGGAATCAGAAGAAAAAGACGCGTCGAATGATATATGACTTGTAACAATTAGATGAAAAATAGCGGAAATAGGATTTTTAAGATTGACACTTCTCTTTTATTTTTTTTACAGTAAAACGATTTACTTTTAGGAAGGAAGTTATTGTCGTGGTATAATACTTATTATTACAAAAAATAATAATTATTGCGTCCAAAAACGACAGCTTTTTTGAAAAAGTTGAAATGTTTTTCGGCTCTGGTGAACAATTTCATTTTTGTGGGTTACTACGTTTTTATTTTCCAGCGTCGATATACTTCAAGAGTAGTTTGACGAGAGTTGGGTTAGATTTAGTTTGATTCTATTCCCTAATATCACTATTCGATTTGAAGTCAGTTATTGTTTTTAATCGTGATTACGATTGTAAATTTTTTGATGACACGTTGAAAAAGTCATTCTAACAAGCAAACATTTCCAGCAAGCGCCCGACAGTCTTCTAAAGATCCTAATGTACGTTAAAGACAAGTACAACAACCCAGATGTGTATATCACTGAGAACGGCTGGTCTACTCTGTACGAGAATGGACTGGTTGACGACGACAGGATCCGGTATTACCGCGCCGCCCTGGGGAATGTTCTGGACGCTCTCGACGCCGGTGTGAATCTCAAGGGATACATGGCGTGGAGCTTGATGGATAACTTTGAATGGATGCAGGGATACACGTAAGTTGAGCTTTTTTTGTTGTAGGAAAGAAAGAACCCTGGCTCTTTTTCTCTTACCTGACAATCGAACACCGCTATTCATAAACCAAGATAGTTCAAGTAATGCCTTTTCTTACCATGTTACCTGATAGTGTAAGTAAGATTAAGCATCGTTTTTACTGTAAATATTTTCTACGAGATTTAAAAGAAATACTATAAAAACAAAAAATAGACAAAAATCTAGTATTTTCTTTTTTTTACATTCTAAGCAACTGCTCGAGCCTACCCGATGTTAAGTGGAAATGCATTACTGGATGGCAAGGCGCACTAGTTCCCTCTACTCTTGTAAAATCCTCTTGTCAAATAGTAATTAGCAGGGAAAGACAGACGCCGTCAAACTATTCCAGTCCTATGCTGTACGAATAATGAAAGACTAAACAAAACGCTTCGATCGCGTTTGAGGGATGTGCACAAAAAGGATTCTTGAGCATACTATGTACTCTGGCCGTGGTGTGCCGGCTGAAGAACTCTACGAGATCACATCAGGAATGACAAGATCCGTAGACGAACGAAGGTAACCGACATAGCTCGCCGGATAAGCAAGTTGAAGTGGCAATGGGCACATAGCGCAGTGTGGTGCGCAAGGTGGTCTGACGACCTCATAGGTCGCACGACACAGCTGTATTCGGGCCGCTTACAACCGGTCCTTTTGGAAATCGTTGGGGGAAGCCTATGTCCAGCAGTGGATGTTTTACGGCTGAAATGATGATGATGATGACTATGTACTCCTTGTACCTCCTTGAATCTATGGTGGTTGGTAGCATGGGCTATCGGGTTGCTGTCGGAGACATTGACCAGATCAGTCAATCTAGTAAGTGAGCACTGCGACGTTCACCCAGAAAAGGAGTTGTATGCCTGTGCCTTCCTTAACATAAAAAATATCTTCGTTTCAGAGAACGTTTCGGCCTGTACGAGGTTGACTTCGAGGATCCAGCGCGCACGAGGACGCCCAGGAAGTCGGCCTTCGTCTACAAGGAGATCCTGAGGACGCGTGTGATCGATCATGACTACGAGCCCGACTCCTGGACCATGACTATAGATGAAGGACATTAAGATATACAGACTGATAGCACGACTGGAAATAAAATTGTTTCGAAACAAAAAAATGTCTTTTATTTTAGCCAACATAATTGACATTAGCGACCAGGTGCCCCGTTTAATCGCCTTTTACGACAGGCAGGGGATACCGTTGTCTTATTCTATGGGCTCAAGACTACCAGCCTGATCAACAAAAGCTTAATACAATCTAATCACTTATAGTAAATAGTAGCCTTTATATATCCCACTGTTGGGTACAGGCCTTCCCTATAAAGAGAGTACCTTTATATCGACGCTGGAAAGTAAAAACGTAGTAAGTGACACATATGGCCATTTTTACTGTTACTACGTCGTTGGAATCAGAAAAAAAGACGCGTCGAATGATATAAGACTTGTAACAATTACATGAAAAATAGCGAGAATAGAATTTTCAAGATTGACACTTCTCTTTTATTTTTTGTACTGTAAACTGATTTTCTTTTAGGAAAACTCTAGATTAGTGCCGTGATAAAATACTTATTCAGCAAAAAAATATTGTGTCCTAAAACGACAGCACTAGGTCCACAAACACGTAAGTTATAATTTTTTTTTAATGTTGAAATGTTTTTCGACTCTGGTGAACAATTTCATTTTTGTGGGTTACTATGTTTTTATTTTCCAGCGTCGATATGTACTTCGAGTAGTTTGACGAGAGTTGGGTTAGATTTAGTTTGATTCTATTCCCTAATATCACTATTCGATTTGAAGTCAGTTATTGTTTTTAATCGTGATTACGATTGTAAATTTTTTGATGACACGTTGAAAAAGTCATTCTAACAAGCAAACATTTCCAGCAAGCGCCCGACAGTCTTCTAAAGATCCTAATGTACGTTAAAGACAAGTACAACAACCCAGATGTGTATATCACTGAGAACGGCTGGTCTACTCTGTACGAGAATGGACTGGTTGACGACGACAGGATCCGGTATTACCGCGCCGCCCTGGAGAATGTTCTGGACGCTCTCGACGCCGGTGTGAATCTCAAGGGATACATGGCGTGGAGCTTGATGGATAACTTTGAATGGATGCAGGGATACACGTAAGTTGAGCTTTTTTTGTTGCAGGAAAGAAAGAACCCTGGCTCTTTTTCTCTTACCTGACAATCGAACACGCTATTCATAAAACAAGATCAAGTAATGCCTTTTTACCATGTTACCTGATAGTGTAAGTAAGATTAAGCATCGTTTTACTGAAACAAATTCATGTGGGGACCCATGGTAGGACTTACTACCAGTAAATATTTTCTACGAGGTTTAAAAAAATCTCTAAAAGCAAAAAAAGACAAAAATCTAGTATTTTCTTTTTTACATTCTAAGCAACTGCTCGAGCCTACCCGATGTTAAGTGGAAATGCATTACATCCAGTAATGCAGCACAGCAAGGCACTAGTTCCCTCTACTCTTGTAAAATCCCACATAGTAATCGGTAGGGAAAGACAGACGCAGACAAACTATTCCAGTCCTATGCTATACGAATACTGAAAGACTAACCAAAACGCTTCGATCGCGTTTGAGTGATATCAACAAAAAGGATGAACATAATCGGTATGTAAATAGGGAATAATTCTTGAGCATGGTGGTCTGACGACCTCATAGGTCGCACGAGGCAGCTGTATTCGGGCCGCTTACAACCGGTCCTTTTGGAAATCGTTGGGGGAGGCCTATGTCCAGCAGTGGATGTTTTACGGCTGAAATGATGATGATGATGACTATGTACTCCTTGTACCTCCTTGAACCTCCATGCCACCGGGTTGCTGTCGGAGACATTGACCAGATCAGTCGATCTAGTAGGTGAGCACTGCGACGTTCACCCAGAAAAGGAGTTGTATGCCTGTGCCTTCTTTATACGACATAAAAATATCTTCGTTTCAGAGAACGTTTCGGCCTGTACGAGGTTGACTTCGAGGATCCAGCGCGCACGAGGACGGCCAGGAAGTCGGCCTTCGTCTACAAGGAGATCCTGAGGACGCGTATGATCGATCATGATTACGAGCCCGACTCCTGGACCATGACTATAGATGAAGGACATTAAGATATACAGACTGATAGCACGACCGAAAATAAAATTGTTTCGAAACAAAATAACGTCTCTTATTTTAGCCAACATAATTGACATTAGCAGTAAAAACCTTATTTTTTTGACTTGAGGCGGAATATTCAACAAGATAGGAGAAAGGCGAGGTTATGTGAAGTTCTTAATCACTGCCGATGGACCTCCTCGGAGCATGGCGAGCTGCTTTGGGATCTCCAGTGGAACGCACCGGAGCCCCTCTGCACCCTTTTAGTGCTAAGGTGACACCGGACCACCTTTGCTTTCTTATCCTTTCTTCCCGGGTCCAATGAAGCGGACGACAAAGGCCCTTTGTCGCCCGTGGACCTGGTGCCCCTTAAAAAGCTTAATACAATCTAATCACTTATAGTAAAAGAGTAGCCTTTATATGTCTCACTGTTGGATACAGGCCTTCTCTGTAAAGAGAGTATCTTTATATCGACGCTGGAAAGTAAAAACGTAGTAAGTGACACATATGGCCATTTTTACTTTTTTACGTCGTTGGAATCAGAAAAAAAAGACGCGTTGAATGATATATGACTTGTAACAATTACATGAAAAATAGCGAGAATAGAATTTTCAAGATTGACACTTCTCTTTTATTTTTCGCACCGTAAAACGATTTTCTTTTAGGAAAACTCTAGGTTAGTACAATACTTATTCAGCAAAAAAAATATTGTGTCCAAAAACGACAGCTCTAGGTCCACAAACACGTAAGTTATAATTTTTTTTTAAAGTTGAAATGTTTTTCGACTCTGGTGAACAATTTCATTTTTGTGGGTTACTATGTTTTTGTGTGAAACCGATGTAGGCAGATTATTCATTTGAGGGGCTCTAGTGACCACGTTCCTCAGAAATGAGGGAACGACAAAGAAGAACTTCTTCGTGGAACATTCTTCCACGCACTATTACCTTGTAGGAACCGTTGTCACCAGCGAGGTTTTGTACCAATACAATTGGGGACATTCTCATCCAAGATACATATATATATATATATATATATATATGGCGGACTAAGATATATATATATATATCTTCCTTATCTTATATCTATATCTATTCTTATATCTATTCTTCTTATCTTATACGAGTATATATATATATATCCCCGCCACGGGGCCGTGAAAAGTCTTTTTTTTTTTTAAAGAAAGCTAGCAATATTTCTTTTTTTTTTCAGAAATATTACTAACAATCTTGTTAACCATACCAACTAAGCTTAAGCTTGTGCTAGGACATGGTTCACGGCAATAGACGAATGGTGGATTCGAACCCACGACCTTACGATTCGCAGGACGTACCCTAAACCATTAGGCTACTGACGCTTCAAATGTGTTCGCACAGGGGAGGAGTAACATCCCCGGGACGTGCTCTCCTTGAGCACAGTGCCGAGGGCTCCAGTGCGTTCCACGTGAGATCCCGGAACTCCTCGTCATGCACCGAGGAAAGGGCCACCGGTGAGGTTTTAGTGGGTAAGAACCCCACATAACCGCCGCCTTCTCCCCAGAAGGCGGGGTATCTTTCTAAAGATTTCCTCCTCGTCAACAAAAAAAAAAAAGGTTTCCTTTCCCCTCTCTCTCTTTATCGTTATCGACCCAACCGGTCCAATGGAGGTCACGACGGGTCTACGTTTGTGTGACAAAAAATGGAGATTCACAAATCGTAAGCGGGGAACGAAATTTACTTCCGATAGTTAAAAACCAAAAACGAATTCACCCATACAATTGTGTTATGAAGCTAGAGTTAAAACACGTGACAGCTTATTTTTTTATACTTATAAATTTTCAAGTTTTTCTATACACGAATCATAGAAAACTCGACTCTATAACAAGTTAACAATTACATTGTTCCAGTCTACTGACCGTAGGATGTAATGCCTTATCTACGAGGCAGCAGAGGAAGTTCCCGGACGATTTTATGTTCGGAACAGCGACTGCGTCTTATCAGATAGAAGGCGGGTGGGATGCGGACGGTGAGAAAATTAATTTCTTTTTCTTGATTTCTTGGCAGCATGGTTAAAAGTTTGTTAAACTCATTGGCTAGTATATTCCATTGAGTACCGGCCTTCTCCATAGATGGAGTACAAGGGCATAGTCTGCCACGCGGCCATGTTCGGATTGGCAGACTTCATATGTCATAGAAAATTCATATGTCAATCTACACCGATTACCTGAGACCTTGATGTCCTGGGGAACGGATGTCCTGGTTTCTAACCACATCTGATTCATCCAGCGTAAAAACTGCGAAGCAGAGAGTGTACATGTCATATGTACTCTTTTGTGAACTACACTTGTAAGCAAAAATAAAGGGTCGGTTAAGGAAGTTTGAATATCTCGGACGATAAAGACGCTAGCTAACTGAAATAAATTGTGCATGATAGACAATTAAATATCCTTAAAATAAAATACAATATATTTATTTCATTAAAAAACATAAACTTAAACGAAAAGGATATCTTACGTAAACTTGGACAACACAGTATTTTTCATTAAATTTTATTTTTATTTAAATTTTAGTACTTAACTTAGGCAACACTAATTTATTTCAATCAGATAGCGTCTTTATTTACCGACAAATTCAAAATTTCTTAACCGACCCTTTATTTTTGCTCACGGGTAGTATTAGATAGTAGTTTTTAATAATAATTTTCACATTACAGACAAAGGAGAGAATATTTGGGACTATATGACTCACACTAATCCCACTGTCATCAAGGATCAGAGTAATGGCGACATCGCGGCGGACTCTTATAACAACTACAAGAGAGACGTCGAGATGATGAGAGAGCTGGGTCTTGACGCCTACCGCTTCTCTCTCTCCTGGGCCAGAATACTCCCCGGAGGATTTTCAAACAAGATAAGCGAAGCTGGTGTTGCATTCTACAACAATTACATCGATGAAATGTTGAAATATGGCATCACACCTATGATTACCTTGTACCACTGGGATCTGCCGCAAAAGCTGCAAGATCTGGGTGGCTTCCTCAATCCTCTATTTCCGCAATGGTTTGAAGATTACTCTCGTGTGGTGTACGAGGCGTTTGGCGACAGAGTGAAGCACTGGATTACATTTAACGAGCCCAGGGAGATTTGCTATCAAGGTTATGACTATTACACAATGGCTCCAATGCTAAACGCTAGCGGCATAGGTGCGTATTTATGCGCGAAGCACTTGGTATTAGCTCATGCCCAATCCTATTACCTATACAAGAACCAGTTTGCCGGCAGCGATGGCGTGTGTGGGATCACATATTCCATTTCCTGGCAGGGACCGTTGTCCGATTCGGAAGAGGACAATTTTGCTGCCGAATTGATGCGACAAGCTGATGTAAGACTTATGATTTTGACAGTTTTAGATAGTTTTCTAAATTGTAAATAACCAGTGCAGCCTTTAAGCAGAGTGGCAAAGAAACTTGGTCTCCTTGTCCATAGGGCTCCGATACCTTTCAACCGACTTCAAAAAGAGAAAGTTCTCAATTCGTCTGTATTTTTTATGTTTGTTACCGTATAACTTTGGACTGGGTGAACCGATTTTGATGATTCTTTTTTTATTTGAAAACTGGTGCCGTGTGAAAGACAATAGGATCCATGAGAAAACTAGATAAATCTTAAATTTGCATCGAGTATGTGCGCCACAAATGGACGAATAACTCAATATCACGCCAACCGATTTCGATGATTAATTTTTATTAGAAAGGATGCACTTCACGAGTATTTTGATGAGGTTAGGCTCTGAATAATTCTATTTCGTTACCTTTTTTTTTTTTTGACGGGGAGGAAATCTTCACAAAGATACCCCGCCTTCTGGGGGGAAGGCGGCGGTATGTCGCCTTCTACCCGGGTCCACTTTGGTGGACGACGCAGGCCCCTCACCCTTGTCGCCCAGTGAACCCGAGGCCCCTTTTAGTCGCCTTGTACGACAGGCAGGGGGTACCGTAGTCTTATTCTTGAGAGCCCAGATCTGATCTATTTCGTTACCTAATCTGACTAACCTACGATAATTCAGAAATACAAAGAGGGCGTCGCGCGTTAAAGGGTTTAACGTTTGATTCGATTTGAAGTCGGTTTTTGTTTTTGCTCGTAAATATACTTGTAATGCAATATAAAACTGGGCTCCGAGTATGTTAACCCAATTGTGTCAAAATGAAGGTTCAGTCTGCTAGTTCAATTGTGTCACTATGTTTTCGAATATCGTATCACTGATACTCCAATATTGTTTCAATTGTTGCTTTTTGTTAATCTCGTATCTTCGTATCTTTCAAATATCAAATTTTCATCAAAAAATTGCATTGAAAATTGAATTAGTGTATTAAAGTTTTTCTCACAATGACAATTGAATTGTAACAGGTTGGTTTTATAGATAAATATCATTGGAAGATCAGATTCGGGGCGCTGGAATGAAATAAATCAATACAAGTCTGACTTGTGCACAATGGAGTGTAACTTAAAAAATCATTCTTTTACAGTGGGCAATCTACGCCGAACCTATATTCTCAAAGGACGGTGGCTTCCCTAAGGAACTGAAGGAGATCGTAGACAAGAAGAGCGCAGAGCAGGGCTACACAAGATCACGGATGCCCGAGTTCACGCAGGAGGAGATAGATTACGTGAAGGGTGCAGCCGACTTCTTCGGAATTAATCATTACACAGCAGTGTTGGTTTCTGCGACGGAATATCTCTTGGATCACCCTGTACCTTCAATGTATGATGACATTAACGTAGGAACCTTTGTGCCTAGTGACTGGCCGTCTGGTGCTTCGGCCTGGTTGAAGGTGAGACAATAATGTCTAATTTTCCCCTATCTCTCTTCAAATGTCTCTCTGCTAAAGAGGAAGGTCATATTTCACGGCTTATAGCTATATACCAAAGCTTTTTCGACACCAGCAATTACTATTTGTGTCCGGGCGGTTGGATAATACGCTAGCAACCTGAGTTCTATCCCTGGCATCAATTTGTTTGTTTAAATTTTAAGGGCTGATTTACCATGCATCGGTGAAGGCAAACATCGTGAGGAAACCTACATAGTTACAGCCTTTATATATGTCCCACTGCTGGGCACAGGCCTTCTCTTTAAAGAGAGTATAACGGCATAGTCCGCCACGCACACCTAGTGCCGACCGGCATGTAGGTTTCCTAACGATGTTTTCCTCCACCGCCGAGTGCATGGTCAATCAGTACATAAAATTGCAACAACAAATTTATTAGTGCCGGCATCGGGGATCGAACTCGGGTTGCTGGCGTACAATGCAACTTGAGATGACCACCCGAACACTGAGCTACTACGGGTTTTATCTAAAAAGTCTACATGTTTTAGAAAATTTTCAAAGACATGTAAAGTCAGCCAATCCGCAGTAGGGCCACGTGGCGGACTGTGCTCTTTATAATCTCTGGCCTATGCCCAACAGTGGGACATATATTTATAAAGGCTGGTAGAGAATGCCTTTTGGCATTAAAAGTTAAAGTTACAGCCTTTATATCTGTCCCACTGTTGGGCGCAGGCCTTCTCTGTAAAGAGAGTATAAGGGCATAGTCCGCCACGCGGCCCCAATGCGGATTGGCAGACTTCACATGCCGTAGAAAAATTTTTCTAAAACATGTAGGTTTCCTCGCGATGTTTTCCTTCACCGCCGAGCGCGTGGTAAATCAGCACATAAAATTGCAACAACAAATTTATTGGTGCCGGCACCGGGGATCGGACTCGGGTTGCTAGCGTACTACGCAACTTGAGCTAACCGCACGGACACTGAGCTACCACGACTCTCCATTTTGGCATTAAGTCCGCGTATTTGTACTCTTTTTAATGTGTGCAAATAAAGAATATATAAACACATACATAAGTGTTAGTGGAGGCCTACTTCCAGCAGTGGATGTTCGTCAGCTTCAATGACGATGATATAAGTGAACTGAGGATTTTAAAAAAGTTACATTGAAAAGTTTAAATTTTCAGCAAGCACCCGACAGCCTTTTGAATACGCTGATGTATGTGAAAGACAAGTACAACAATCCAACGGTGTATATAACTGAAAACGGCTGGTCTACTCTCTACGAGAATGGGCTGGAAGACGATGACAGGATCCGGTATTACCGCGCGGCCCTGGAGAATGTTCTGGAGGCGCTGGACGCCGGTGTGAACCTCAAGGGCTACATGGCGTGGAGCTTGATGGATAACTTTGAATGGATGCAGGGATACACGTAAGCATATAACTTTTTTACAGTAGGACTAGTAAAATTATCTTTAGTTTTAAACAAGTTTACAAATAAGTTACAATTTACGAATAAAACAAAAACCGACTTCAAATCGTATCAAACGTTAAACGCTACGAGTATTACGCGCGGACGCCCTCTTTGTAAAATGCTTGCGCGATACAAGTATTTTATGGGAAAACCCCACCCCTCGATAGGATTTCCTAATTACCGAAAAACTCTAGCAACGCAGGAGCGTTTTTCGGCTACTTCTTCTGAAGAAACTGGATGTCTCTAGGCAGGAATAGGGAAAATTGGAAAAAAGGGGAGGCCTTTACCCAAAGTGGGTCCATATCTAGCTGCTAAATTTAACAATACTAACATAAATGTTAGTAAACACTAACAACACTAACAAATACTACCTATGTTAAAATTTAAGTGTTAAAATTAATCTAGATATGGAAATAAACAAGGCTTTATTATTATTATTATTTTTCTACTTCACTGAGCACAAATTTGCGTTCTCTATCTCTCTCATACCTCGCGGCTCGCGCGTAACAGGACTTTTTACGCGAATAACAGTATTCATCAATTTATAAGACTTTGTCACGTCAAAATGAATAATTGAAATCGGTTGGCGTGATATAGAGTCATTCGTCCGTTTGTGGCGCTACTAGATGCAAATTTATCACTTATATGGTCTTCTCATGGATCTGAATTGTTAATCAAATGTTACGTTTTCAAACGTTAAAAAATACAGAATAGAGAACCATCTCCTTTTTTGAAGTCGGTTAAATGCACAGACATATTTATGCAAACATGATTCATGGGAGTAACGGTGAAGAAATGGTGAAGAAGAAACATTGTGATGTTTGAGAATTTTTCTATGGCATGTATTCCGCCAAGACTCGCCTTGGCTACGTGGTGGGTTTCCATGTCTCCACTGGAAAGAGAAGGACGGCGGCCAACATTGGAACGTATGTAGACTATAACCATTTTTCTGTTTCAGAGAACGTTTCGGCCTGTACGAGGTTGACTTCGAAGATCCAGCGCGCACGAGGACGCCCAGGAAGTCGGCCTTCGTCTACAAGGAGATCCTGAGGACGCGTGTGATCGATCATGACTACGAGCCCGACTCCTGGACCATGACTATAGATGAAGGACATTAGGATATACAGACTGATAGCACGACTGGAAATAAAATTGTTTTAAAACTATGCAAATGTTTGTAAAAATAATAATATTTATTTTATATTGTAAATGTAACATCAAAAGTTAAAGCCAATATTATGTCGTCTGGGCACTGTCATGATGATGAATTAGCTACTGCGAAGGTGGGCTCAGGGTCTCGTTCCATTGGGAGAAATATTGAGTCTAAGGTTTTCGAAGGTGACTTGAGAGGTGCCGTCCGCCTTTTGACATCTGATGACTCGTTTGCGCGCCGGGATCCCGACACGCTGGCTGCTTTGAAACTAAAACACCCGGGTCCTTCACGTCCTCTCAGTTTTCCATCAGATCCGGATATGTCATTTACTGCGGCGTCATTTACTGTGGGGGATGTGATATGGGCGCTTAGTTCGTTTTATACTGGTTCGGCGGCGGGGCTGGACGGGATCCGGCCGGGGCATCTTAAGGAGTTGACTTCTGTGTCGGCAGGGGAGAACGGAAAGCGCCTTGTAGGGTGCCTAACCAGGCTGGCAAATTTTTTACTCAGTGGCCAGCTGAACTCTGCGGTGTGCCCTTATCTGTACGGTGCCTCGCTTTTGCGTTGACTAAAAGGATGGTGGCGTAAGACCTATCGCGGTCGGTAGTGTTTTCGCCGTTTGACTGCCAAACTTGCTTGCCGCGCCGTTAGAGAGGATATGGCCGAATACTTGCAGCCTCACCAATTAGGTTTCGGTACGCGCATGGGGTGTGAGGCTGCTATCCACGCTACACGAACGTTTGTGATGAACCCGGAGAACGAAGACTGTATTTTGCTAAAGCTAGATATTCGCAACGCGTTCAACACTTTGGAAAGAGACGTTCTGTTGAGTAAAGTTAAAGAAAAAATCCCTTCTCTCTATCCCTTTCTTCACCAGGCTTACAAGATTCCTTCTAATCTCTTTTTTGAGGATAGTCTCATTCTATCGCAAGTGGGAGCCCAGCAGGGGGATCCGCTCGGGCCGCTCGTTTTTAGTTTGGCCATCCATGAAGCGATTCTCGAGCTCAAGTCGGCCTTAAACGTGTGGTATCTCGACGATGGAACTATCGGGGGTAAACCGGAGGACGTGTTTCAGGATCTAGAGGCCCTCATTCCCCGTCTCAAAGACCTGGGTCTTGAAGTGAATGCCTCGAAGTGCGAATTTTTCCCCTGCGGCGTTGAGGCTCGGATACACTTCACTCGTTTTAGTACTCTTCTTCCTGGCCTGAAGGAACTTTCACCTTCTGACTTTAACCTATTAGGTTCTCCAATTTTTCTCCAGGCAGTTCCTGAGGCCATCACTGATCGAACAAAGCTTCTTCTTAAAACTCACGAACGTCTGAAAGACCTTTCCGCACATGTTGCGATTGTCTTGTTGCGTATGTGCTTCGCTCTTCCGAAGGTCACATACCTGTTGCGGACCACCCCTACGTGGCTCTGTCCGGAGGAAGTTTCCTTGTACGACGATGCCTTAAAGTCACTGGTGGAGTCGGTTCTTAATGTCTCCCTGGATGAGTCACAGTGGAGTCAGGCAGCTCTACCAATCCAGTTCGGTGGTCTCGGGGTACGTTGCGCGCGGGATGTGGGCCTGCCAGCTTTTCTGGCGTCGGTGCATGGGGTTGCGGACCTTGTCTCGGTTTTACTCCATTCAAACGGTGGCGAGGGGAGCATTCCGTTTGGGTCCGTTGCGCTGTCAACTTGGTCGGCCCTCAACTCGGGTGTGACGATCCCACAAGCAACGCACGTTCAGCGGGTGTGGGATGATGTGGGGGCAAAGCGGCTCCAGGAGAAATTATTGGAGGGTTCCGCGGGAGTTGATAGGGCCAGACTACGGGCTGTGTCGCAACCTGAATCCGGGGCGTGGTTACATGCGCTGCCTTCGCCTCACCTCGGCACCTTACTTGACGATGACTCTCTGCGTGTGGCGGTGGCTCTCCGCCTGGGCTGCAAGGTGTGTGAACCCCATAGATGCACCTGTGGTTCCATGGTGGAGGCCGATGGCCAACACGCACTGAGTTGTCGGCGCTGCACAGGGAGGTTCCCGCGACACCATGCCCTCAATGATATAGTCCGTAGAGCCCTTATATCGGCTAACGTCCCCTGCGTACTCGAGCCTCCAGGTCTGAGCAGATCTGACGGTAAGAGGCCAGACGGGCTGACTCTGGTGCCCTGGAAAAACGGCAAATGCCTAGTCTGGGACGCAACTTGCGTTAGCACTTTAGCTGCCAGTCACCTGAGTCGCACCGTCCACTCCCCGTCAGCCGCCGCGGAAGACGCTGCGTCTAAGAAGAGGCTAAAGTATATAACTCTGGAGCCGCATTACTTCTTCGTGCCTATCGCAGTGGAGACCCTGGGTTGTTGGGGGACTGAGGCGAAGAGGTTTATCCGGGAAATAGGTCACAGGCTTAGGTTTAGGACAGGTGACTCCCGCTCTGGTTCGTTCCTGGTGCAAAGGATGTCCGTTGCCATTCAGCGTGGGAACGCGTCGAGTGTGATGGGCACTTTTGCGCCGGGAACGATCAGGGGCGGGTTATTTGACTAATTATTTTAAAATTGGACAATGGTTTAATATATTAGCAATTTATTTTTATAATAACTTTGCTATAATTTAACATAAGTTAAATTGTATTCTAAATATAAATAAATATTATTACCTAGTTGTTAGAGTAAATATGTAAACTTAATATTTAAAACATTTAAATTGTGAGAAGTCAAATTGTAATTAATAAATACATAAATTTTAGTTATTCTATAAGTTAATATTATTCTCATGTAAGTGACTTTGTAAATTGTCTTTTGAGAATAAAATCTGTAAAATTTTTATATTTTAATTTGTACTAAACCTTGAAATATATAGCAACACATAGTTAGTCTTGTTTTTTGTTGATATTCCGTATACGTCTCATTAAACCACATTACTAGTACCAAGAGAAAATGCCAAGACTCCGATTTGAATTTACTGTGTTACTACTGACGGTAAAACAAATATATATTCTATAAAATTAATAACTAAAGAGGAAAATCAAAATTATGTATTACAAGAAGAAATGCAGTCCGTTGATCATCACATGGAGTTATTTAAGACTGCGGCTTATGCTAAGATAAAAAATAGTATGGTCAAAACGGTACCAAAAAAAGAAGAATATGGATCACGCTAAATAAGGAACTAGAGGAAATATATATGGATGAAATATATATGTCATCCCTCAAACACGAATGAAGCGCTTTGCTTCGTCTTTCATTCTTCGTACAGCAAAGGACTGGAATAGTTTGCCCGCGTCTGTCTTTCCTTCCGATTACAATGTGGGCATTTTCAAGAGTAGAGTGAATAGGCATTTACTAAGCTAGTGCGCCTTACCGTCCAGGACTGCATTTCCACTTAACATCAGGTGGGATCGTGGTCAATTTTCGGATAGATTCTTAGAGGAATTAAATCAGGATCGAAATGTCACTACTGCCCCCGAGTCGGATATTTTGGGAAAGTTGTTAGGAAAATTAATAGAAAAACAGCTCAATGGATGGACATTTTGAAAAGAATGTGAACGTTTCCAGATATTTGAAGAAAAGTTTTTATGGATAAGACTTGTATCAATTGGTACAGTTCAATGATTATGTAATTGACTATGAATGCGGAATGGTCTCAATGAAGAGAAAAATTTTGTTTGTCATTTGTCAACAAAGGGTGGAATCCGGTAACATATGCATTATTGTATAAGGGGTCGGCTTGGACGGTTACTATGTTACGCGTAAGCATTCCGATCCGAGGGCGCCCGAGAGGGCCGAACCACGACTCAGTCGGTAGCTATTTCACGGATAAGGTAGCTCAAAGGATATAAGTAGGTCAATTGATACTGGTACACTGATAGACCTCATCGCAGCTGGTTAGTGAAGTCTATGGAGATTTAGTACAAATTAAAAATAATATAAATATTATTATTTTTCACATGTATTAAAAATCCTTACAAATCAGACGTTTCTTATACTGATTAAAACAAGAATAAAGTTATAATTGCTCTGTAACACACAGACAAGCCTCATTTAAAGTATTATTTCTTCTCAACCGACTTTCTCGGGGAGGTTACTCCCTCCCCCCCTGTGCCCTCGCAGCGCAAGGCGACACGGGCCAGCCGATGTCGCCTTCTTCCCGGGTCCACTTTGGTGGACGGCTCAGGCCACCACCCTTGTCGCCCAGTGAATCCTAGTCGCCTTGTACGACAGGCAGGGGATACCGTAGTCTTATTCTTGAGATCACAGAACTACAGGGCTGAAGATACGACACTTTTCTTAACTTGATGGTCTGCAATAATTTGCGCTTCTCGTTGACTCGTCGTAGAACCACCTCTATTGTCACTTTTTAATACATACTTAGAATTAATTAAAAAATGATAATATCTATATAGACATTACTAATCTATGCTAATCAATATGAGTACTTGATACGGTATTAGTATGGTAAATGATTACTTCGTTATTCCGTATCATTTATACTACTTTTACCTTATCAATACTTGTATAACCGTCGTTGTAAGTAACCGCGTAACTGTGCAGAATAAATTTTAAACGGTAAAATGATTGATAAAATGAAAACACTGCGGTTATGTGTCTGTTTATTGTGAGTATTAAATTGTATTACGTCCAATTAGGAGTGATAAGTATCGTTCGTAATGCATATGAGTGTTTGTGATTAAAGATGGAGCTAATATGGGTTAAACCGACTTCAAAAAACGAGGTCAATTTGTCATTTTACTTTATGTTACTAGCAGTAGCACTACAGCAGAAGTGAAATCTGGTTTTCACATCTAGTAACATTCTAGAATTATATAAATCATTAGATTTTCATAAGACCCCATAAGATTTTCCCCTACCAAAAGTGTTAAAAGCGGCTAAAGAATTTTTTAAATTAAATACAAAATGTCAAAATCGATTATAAGTAACGGTTTAAGATGGAAATGCTACGTTAAAAAATACAGAATAGAGAACTTGGCTGACTCACTAAACTGTGAGGTTTGCCAAGTGGTGGACGATGTGCACCACATGACGGGAGAATGTGTTAAACATGAAGCGGAATGAAAGTCATTAATAGATAGTCTGAAACTGAGGGAGCAACATGTGGGTGCTTTCTTAATGCTGCTGTCTTAGGTAAAAAGAAGGGCTTGGTTCAAAGGTCTTGTTACCAGGCCATAAAACCAAAGAAACATCAAGTATGCTAAACCAATTGTGTACAAAATTAACGTCCATTAGCACCGTAGTAATCGATATTTGCTAGTACTAGTGTAGTGTAATAGAAATATTTTAGAGCGTTGCCACTATGGTTTCCCGATTGCATACAACTAGCATGCCAATCGTGTTTCTGTATTCTGGCAATACCAGAATCAGTTCTTTTTTTGACGAACTACACACTACAACTATACACTGACTGCTTCCCCGAATTGAGAGGTGGCACAGCAGCAGGTCGCTTAGCCTGAACCTCTATCGCTAACCCGACACAAGGGTCCTCCCGGTGAGGATAACCTCGGCTTGGACGGTTACTATGTTACACGTAAGCATTCCGTAAGATCACATTCACGTTAAATCAACATTTCACGGATAATCCAAGGGACATTCAATTTCAAAAAGGACATTCTAAACTAACTTTGAGTGCCACTTCCGGAAGCGTTGGCGCTGGGTTAAGTGAAGACCAGAATCGGGACTGCTTGTGTATAATACTGGTTTTTTCCAGCGCTTTAGATGTTGTAGCATGGTCAGACAATAGACAGAGAAGATTCAAAGACGACTTCAAGTTTGGTGTCTCCACAGCTGCATATCAAGTCGAGGGTGCATGGGATATTGATGGTATTTTTATTAATTTATTTGAAAAAATAATAGCGTACAAAAAAACTTAATACCAGAAGGGACTTAATGTCAGCATTGAGGTTATTTAGAGAAAAAGTAACGGAACAAACTTAGAGAAAAAGACATAAAACTAGCGTACCTAGACCGCTTCGCCAGACTAGATTTTGTTTTATTTTATTTAAACAATAAATTTACATCAGTAAATATTTAATTTAACTCTCACAATACATTAAATGATTCATTTCTCTCCGTACTCATTCTCTTCTATTCTCTTCTCAGGCGGGTGAAGACCCATATACATAACATTATACCCGTAGTAGTTGTATGCTGTATTTGACAGTTAAAAAAAGAGGAGTTCTCCGATCGTCACTAAACTTTACAGGATTATTCGCCAGGTCAATCTGAAGATTCCCTGGTCCAGCCGTTCCGGAGCCTATATGGAACAAACCCACACACTTTCTCTTTTATATAATAGGTTGTCAAATATCTCCCTTCCGCCTTTTTGTCTTTTGAATTTCGCGGCTATGTACAAAGCGCTACAGAGCTCGTATCTAGCAATACTATACATAATTTGAAAGGTCTTGACATAACCTACAAAACGACGCTATGCATAATTAGTTTGGATATTGCGTTCAACAGTTATAGACGTGTAAACATGGAGTTCACTAACGCCGAAATTCGCGCTATTTTAAAGTTTTTCTTCGTTAAAGGCAAATCCGCTAGAGAAACGTTCCGTGAGATTAATGGTGTTTTGGGGGATGGTACTCTATCACTTCGAACCACGGAGGAATGGTTTCGACGATTCAGAGCCGGTGAAAACGACACCATGGATAAGCCAGCCGGCGGAAGACCTGTGACGACAAATACCGATCAAATCATGGACTACATCGAGTTAGACCGGCATGTGGCATCTCGTGACATCGCCCAGGAGATGGGAGTTAGTCACCAAACCATTTTAAACCATCTGCAGAAGGCTGGATACAAAAAAAAGCTTGATGTTTGGGTGCCGCATGACACAAAAGGCGGAAGGGAGATATTTGACAACCTATTATATATAGTAGATAAGACATATCTTTTCAAATTGGCCTCACATCGAAATGGTACTAACAAGCTTTAAATATTTCAGGAAAGGGCGAGAGCATATGGGATAGATACTTGCATAACCACCCAGAGGTGGTAGCGGACGGTAGGAACGGTGATGTTGCCTGCGATTCCTACCACAATTACAAGCGAGACGTGGAACTACTCAGAGAACTTGGGGTGGACTATTACAGGTTCTCTATATCATGGCCAAGGGTACTGCCATCAGGTACGTTCACTTTGCTTTTCAACCGACTTCAATAAAGGAGGAGGTTCTCAATTCGTCTGTATGTTTTTATGCTTTTTTTCTCTTTATTGTGGCAACAAACAGTCCTTATTGTCTATTATGTTACGAGTACATTATATATTTTTTACAAGTTTTTATCGACCAACAGTGCCGAGAATGTTTAGTTTATTATAATTTGCAATTTGCATCCGCGTACAAACTAGAATAATCAAACAGAATCCAGTCAGGAGAATTACTCACAATTAAAGTTTTGAACCTAATAAATGAGTTGCTAAGAATATCCACTTCTGAACTTAAGTCCTCCAGGTTGCAGAAATTGTCATTGTAATTGTGAAAACTTCTGATTAGGAAACAATTACTTGTATAGTTTTTTCGCTGGAGGTGGAACGGAAATGTTTAAATACGAGTTGTTTAAGTGTAGTTTCTCTTACTTCATACTATGCCACCTCTCAATCCGGTGAAGCAGTGAAGGCCAGTCTCTCTGGCCAACTGTGTAGTTCTTCCTTAAAAAATGAAAACTACTTGTATCATATCTGCTGCAAAAAGTACAGTCAGAGTGGACAAAAGATAAGATCACGTGACGTGTCGATAAGCTGTCGTAATTATGTCTTGTTATTAATCTTTTATGTGTCATGATCACTGGCGACTAGATAAATATGAATGACTTGCGTTATTAGTGTTAAAAAGTTTATTTATTCGCTTAACACGGTGGCGAACGTGACTCTGTTAGATTAATATACTTAGTCTGGCCATAAATACTGTTAAAATTAAAAATAAACGAAATATAACATTTGAATTTGGAATCTGTCATTTTTATATAATTGTTCATTGAGTGTTCTCATTTTGGCGCCAATACATTGTACAACATTTTTCGTTATTTAAATGGACTGCGGCGATAAAGAGAACGGAAACGCCGTGATTGCATTACACAAAGTAGGTATGGAGCCAAATGCAATTTTAAAAACTCACCATACGCTTGGTATTTGTTAAATGTTTGGGTTAGTTAGTTATAGCCTTTTTTTTATACATGTCCCACCGCTGGGCACAGGCTTTGTTTGCAAATAAAGAGTATAAGGGCATACGACAGACTTCACATGTCTTAGAAAAATGTTTTAAGACGTGTTGGTTCCACACGATGTTTCCTTCACAGTCAAGCGCGTAGTAAATCGGCAAGTAAAATTGCAACAACAAATTTATTGGGGCGACCGTCCGGACACTAAGCTACCACGGCTGTTTGGGTACCGATATATTAATAGGTACAAATATATTCTCTTCCTCTAATTATATTCTTCCAGGTTTCCCACACGATCAGAACGAGCACGGTTTCCAATACTACGATAACCTCATCGACGAGCTTTTAAGATACAACATAACACCAATGGTCACTTTGCACCACTTCGATTTGCCCCAGAAGCTGCAAGACCTAGGCGGCTGGGTGAACCCATCGTCCAGCGACTGGTTCGAGGACTACGCGAGGATAGTCTTCGACAAATACGCGCACAGAGTACCGTACTGGATCACTATAAACCAACCAAATACGATGTGCATGTTCGGATACGGCGACGAGGTCATGGCACCGGCTATTAATTCCAAGGGCATCGGTGACTACGCGTGTACGAAAAATATTCTATTAGCTCATGCGAAGGCCTACAGACTGTATGAAAAAGAATTTAAACAGAAATATAAAGGTAATCATAACTATTACTCAGGCTTAAATCGTCCGCCAAAGTGGACCCGGGAAAAAGGCGACATCGGCTGGACCATGTCGCCTTGCAAGGAGGAGAGGAGGGATTAACCTCCCTCCGGGACATGCTCTCCGGGAGCACAATGCAGAGGAGCTCCGGTGCGTTCCACTATAAAGATCGGAGACCCTCACTCGTTGCAGAAGGGAAGTGGAAGTTCCACCAGAAGGGGAGAGGGATAGACAAGAAGATACCCCGCCTTCCCTCCAGGCGGGGTATCTTCTTGTAGATTCCTCTCCCCCCGTCAAAACAAAGGTACTTAAAGAATAAATACAATACTCGTTAGAATTATTTCGGTAAATTAGTCGCGTAAAAACGCATCTAGTGTTTGCGTCATCACTCCACAGTGTGGTAATACGAGTTCATAAAATAGCAGATCCTGTATAGATACATATTTAACAGTCCGTTGAACGTTAAGCTAGAAATAACAAAATATTTCTGTGGTATTATAATGTAACTAGCTGTTCACCGTGAAATGGACTATGGATAAATGGACTCCATAGGAAATAGCAGCTGTTAAGCTGTCTCGTAGGTAGGTGGTAAGGTAGTCTAAGTTGGTGGAAAGGTATTCCGACAGTTGGATTTCAAATCGACCACATTATTAATGATTAAGTTTATTTAAGGATCCGTTGGTATATCGATATCGTTGAATTGGGCCGATCCTGTAGACAACAGCACGGAAAATATAGACGCGACTGAGATGTTCCGTGACTTTAATGTAAGTATGATTGACACATAACCATATGATATTAACTGCATTGGCTATTATTTAGTATCCCATCTGAACAAACATATATGCACTAATATTGTGTACATTTAGGAGTGGAACATTAAATATCCAGATCAGTTATCGAACATGGTTCAACGCTTGTCGTCGTTGATTATCATCTACAAAGGTGATAATATCGTCTACGCATGTTATACAAAAAAAGATCTTTATTAAATATTATAGGTGACAGTGGTGACCCTTGCAGCACGCTACATGAATTTCTTCATGACGCACCATTTTTTCACCTCGCATTCGTCGCTCATTTTGCTATCACTATATTTTGCTCTTGTACATATATTACTTAATCTTTTACGACATACCTGCTTCAGGGTTGATCAATGTATTATTCTTCTTTGTCGTTCACTCATTTCTGAGGATCGTGGTCACTAGAGCCCCTCAAATGAACAATCTGCCTCCATCGGTTTCGGTCCGAGGCAGCCCTCACCAGCTGGTAGAGATTAGGAGAGGAGATGGCACCTTTTACTTGGTCAGACCATCGTGTTGGCGACCGGCCTCTTGTTATCTTGCCTTCTGTATTGCCAACGATGACCAGCTTTTCAAGATTGCCATCCCCTCTACGCATTATATGCCCGAAATATGACAGTAAGCGCTGTAGACACGTAGTGGACAATCTGGTCTTTATGGCGAGCTGGGAGAGAATAGACACATTTGTGCGCTTGGCAGTCCACGGTATTCGTAGCATTCGCCTCCACCACCACATCTCAAATGCATCTATTCTCTGTCTTTCTCGTGCTCGAATTGTCCATGTCTTGACTCCATACAGAAAGATTGGGAATATTAATTCTCTAACTAATCGAGCCTTTGTTCTATAGCAATGTATTATATTCAATGTATTAAAAGGTACCTTAATAACCAGAGACAAAAAGGTGCGCACATCTATGAATCAAAGTAATTACTTTTTGCAACTGGTAATTGAACTAAGGCACAGCTTAATGACCATATACCAGTCCCACTATATCATATGCTATCACTAATCCAATATATTAGTTTAAGAATATTTTTATCCTTACTGTGGTTTATTTTCTAAAATGCCTTTATTAAATCGATGATTTTGCTAGACTTTAAATTGTAGAAAACTGCCTAAAACTGCCGTGGTAGCTCAGTGTCTGGCGGTCGCCTTAAGGTGCATGGTACGCTAGCAAGCCGAATTCGCTCCACAGTGCCGGCACCAATAAAATTTGTTGTTGCTATTTTATGTGCTGAAATTTTATATGCTCGGCGGTGAAAGAAAACATCGTGAGGAAACCTACTCAGTCTACCAATCCGCACTAGGGCAGCGTGGCGGACCATGCCCTTATACTCTCTTTACAGAGAAGGCCTGTGCGCATCAGTGGGACATATAATCTAATTTGTGTCACATAAAAATACATTTTCTTTCAGATAGGTCTATTTTTAGATCCAATACTGTCCAAGCAAAGCGACTTTCCGTCTATAGTCAAAAAAACCGTGGACAGGAAGAGCAAATTACAGGGCTTCTACAGATCTAGATTGCCAGCGCTAAGTTCGGATGAAATCAAATTATTGAAAGGTATTTATAGATATTTCTATTAAGCACGCTGTTATTTGTATATTTCGGGTTTTAGAATCTTTATTTCTCATAAGAATATACAATTCACTTACATGGGAAAGTTGAATACTAAAAAAACAATTATACATATTTCGGACATCTACAGACAACAAAACACCAATTCAAACTACGAGGACAATAGGTATGTCTTATTAAACGGTTTTATTTAGCTCGACCCGTACGGAATTTGTTTATTTGGGTTAAAATTAGAAATTGAAATTTAAGCACCTTCCCGTTGTCATATTGATCTGAAATTTGTTACACGCATTTAATTTAGATGACAATACAATATAGTAAAATCAATAATATTATAAATCTAAGATGGCCGCCAATACAAAATGGCGGATTACATATATTTCCTTAACCCCCTCAATATGGGTATCGAATGAAAGGGCTACACTAGTTAAACACGATTTCGAAAATTAAAATTCAAGATGCCGTTCCAATATGGCGGACTAGGTACATATTTTTCCACAACCACCACAATATGGGTATCAAATAATAGGACTACACTAGCAGAATACTGTCATTATCGCATCCTTACCGTGCACGAGGCCCAAGGCCTCACGTACGGATCAGTGGTGGTCATCAGAACAGTGACGAAAAAACTGCAACTGCACGACAGCCTCCAACATGCTGTAGTGGCGATATCCCGACACACCGTCAGCTGTGTCTATTATACAGATGACTGTGACGACGCCACAGGAAGACTGATGACAAAGGCAATGGCCGCATCAAGGGAGAGGATAGTGGACTACAACCTGAAAATGGCCATGAGAAGCAGGGACACAGCGGTCGCGGAGAAGCTAATAGCAATGCAGCGGGGCGTCTGCGACGCGTGAACCCATGACGATCTCTGGCCACCTCCAAATTCAGGCATTATATATATATAAAAAAAAAATAAGGAAAATAGTAACTGTAGAAGTGGCACTTTTTAACAAATGCAGAGTAAACAATTTAAGTGTATTGGAAAAGAGCACGGACACAGGTCTGTGGTTGCAAGATAAGAATATAAAAAAAAAAATACTGTCATTATGTCAAAGTTTCAAACTCAAGATGGACGCTGTTACAGAATGACATATTAGGTGAATAAAAATATATCTAGACTAGAAGGTCAAAATACCTACTTGTTATAGTGAGGGCTGCTTAGCTTATCTACCAAGCAAACCCTGGTGTTAGTGTTCTTTTATAAACTGCCTTTCGATCGCTGACATGGTTCATGTTATGACAACCACTACCATCAGAGATATTATATTAATGACTCGTTCACCTACGCAGGTTGATAGGTTAGTAATTATTTATTTATTTTGTAGTTTTCAGTGCACATAAAATAAAACCGTTTAACTTAAAAGTTTTTTTTACCGATTTTTATTTTCTTGTTTTTTATAAAAGGAAACAGAAATAAAAAAGGCAAAAAGATGAAGAAATAAAAGACATTGAAAGCGCGGAGAGGATTCTAAATTGTTTAAGGGATAGTAAAATTTTGATTTGGTTATGGCATAACGTCTGAAGCTTTTTACATATTTTTTTAGTATTTTTTTAAATTCTTGTATTGATTTAGATTCCCTTAAATATTTTTTCTGTATAATTCCGTCCTCCACAGTGGTAGGGTCCCGTTGGTGTGGACCAGAAGTTTGGTCGTCCTGTTCTTCAAAAAAGGTGACAACACTTTATTGAAGAACTATAGGCCGATCTCACTTCTGAACAATGGTGGACGACGGCGCATGTACACGTAACTGTCTGGCGTCCTCAACTGTAGCGCGGCTAGCACTTCTGGGTGATGAACCCAGCCCCGCAGCACCCTCCACAGCAATAAAGAATTAACTTATTGCTCAATAAGCAATTGGAGCAATAAAGAATCTACCTATCTGAAACCTTGATCCATTAATATGTAATGTAAAAAAATTCATCATCAGGTTCCATTGACTTCCTTGGCGTGAATCATTATACCACTTTTTTGATTAAACGTACCACCAAAACTATCCACCCGCCGTCATTCGCCGATGACATCGGAGTCGAGATGCAATTTGGGGAACAATGGAAACAGTCTCAGTCCTACTGGCTGAGGGTGAGTAGTACTGTAGAGTAGTGTTTGATTTATATGTATTGAGGTAAACAAGAGAAACCAGGACACCAATTGTGCAAAAATGAACCCTGAAATCGCAGTAGTCGAATTTTTTGGTTAGTTCAGTTGTGGTGCGCCAATGTTGTGCCGCTGGCACTCCAATTTTTTTTCAATTGCTGCTATTTGTCAATGACATCTTACAAATATGCCGATACAATTCAATCAATCTATATATATATATATATATAAAGTTGAGTGCCTATTTTTAACATTAAAATAACTACTGTTTACTACATGCATATAAATGTATATACGGTACAAATAACATAACATTTTTTACTATTTTTGTCTGTCTATTTATTTGTTTGTTCCCGCTAATCTCAGGAACGGATGGCCCGATTTTCACGTAACGTTCACTGGCAGATAGATGTAACAAGGAGTAATTTAACTAGCTCTAACGCTAGTGGGAAATTAAGAGTTTTAATGTATTAGTTAACATAGAGAACATCACACAGAGCCGTCGCGCGCGGCGCTCAACTAGCCCCTGTGTCTGGCGGGAATAAAACATTGATTGCGATGGCGCTGGGCGTAGTTTGTTTTGTGTTTTATAAATATTCATTATAGTGATCACACGGCTTTATAGAAGACACTTTGCGGACGACACAAGGGTTGTATTCATTTACATAAATGTCTGAAGAAATCTCTTTTTTCTTTTTTATTTTATATTTGAGGACCATTCTGATATTTCACTGAATTGTGGATGATGTAGCGCCCTCCTACGAGATCACTATTAATTGTATTATGTCCAATTCTGACAAACGCGTCCATTTGAAAATCATGTAAGTCTTAAATTTGCATTATTGCGCCACAAATGGACGAATAACTGACTATTACGTCAACCGATCTCGATGATTAAAAGGAAAGGATATTTTCAAACTATGATGAGAGTTTGGTTAAGGTCTGATTAATAATATTTCTAAGTATTTAATTATATAATTTAAACTTTATACATTTAATTATCATATTATTTATTTTTGACTCAATAATATTTATATATATTTTTTTTTCATCTATTATTTTATTGTATAAAATATATTTTTATCTCATAACTGTTTTATTTATGTATCATATTTATTATACTCTTACTGTCTGTATAATAATATTCCATATAAAAGTAGTATTGCGCGCGCACGTCTTTAGGTAGTCCCGGGCACCGCTGAAAATCAGCGCTGTCGCATCCTTGTGACAGCATATGCTGAGACGGTGTCCGATATTGGCATCATATGTTTTGTATTATTTGTCCGTGTAACTTTAACTGTGTTTTGTCTATTTTTCATTCTTTTTTAATGTGTGTTATATTCAGTCTGTGATGTGTTTTTGTATTGTGATGCCAATAAATAAATGTCTATGTCTATGTCTATTTCTACGATAATTCGCAAATACAAAGAACGCCCACGCGTAATAGCGTTGAACGTTCGATTCGATTTGAAGTCGGCTTTTGTTTTTATTTGTATATATTCTTGTATTATTTCAGAGTGCTCCATACGGCTTATATAAATTGTGTATATACCTGAACAAGCGGTACGACTATCCGACTATGTATATAACAGAAAACGGCTGGTCTACCGCGCCAGGCTTGTGGGACCGGAGCCGTGTGGAGACCATGAGGCATAACCTGAACGCACTACTACTCGCAATCGAGGATGGCACAGAGGTGAAGGGCTACACCGTCTGGAGTCTCATGGATAATATTGAATGGATTGCCGGGAGTAGGTGAGTTAAAGTTTCAGTCTTTATAAATGTATTATATATGTCCCACTGTTGGGCGCAGGCCTTCTCTGTAAAGAGAGTATAAGGGCATAGCCCACCACGGGGACCTAGTGCGGATTGGCAGACTTCATATGTCTTAGAAATTTTTTCTAAGACATGTAGGTTTCTTCACGATGTTTTCCTTCACCGCCGAACGCGTGCTGGTAGCTCCGTGTGAGCCGTGGTAGCTCAGTGTCCGGGCGGTTGGCTCAAGTTGCAAAGCTAGCAACTTGAGTTCGATGCCCGGCGCCGGCAACAATAAATTTTATGTGCTGATTTACCAGGTGAGTTAAAGGGTAGTCCTGGGCACCGCTAAAAATCAGCACATACTGAGTCGGCGTCCAAAGTAGGCATCATGTCCTATTTGTCCGTTCCTTTAATTGTATTTTGTTTTTTTTTTTCCTTTCTTTTATTAATGTGTGTTATGTTTTGTGTGTATATTATGATGCCAATAAATAAAATGTTTATGTCTACGTATTATGAAAGACGAGCTTCCTACAATGTAACTTCCGATTACAAGTATATTTAAGAGTAAACAGAAATACCGACTTCAAATCAAATCATTGCTAGATTTAATATAAAATGCTACATCTATTTTAGGACTATTGTGGTTTTCTACTGGTTGAGAACCGTTGTCAGAAGTCTGACAATGGTTGGGTTCCGATGGTGTAAGGGGGATGGAATAGGTCATGTGATAGCACACACTCGAAAATTTAGAAGTGGATTTCGCATATCTAATTCTCGATTTGCAGTGAACGTTTCGGCCTATACGAAGTGGATTTCGAATCTGCAGAGAAGACCAGAACTGCGAGGTTATCATCGCTCGTGTACAGGCGTATCATCGAGAAGAGAATCGTAGAGCAGGATTGGGAACCTAAGAACTTGAACGTGGTGCCACCGAAACGAGTTGAACTTTGATTCTATGAATATAAACTGTTAAGATTTAATATAACATCGTCGTCATCATAATCCTTGCGCGTTACCGCTATTTAATGGGCAGGCCCCACCCCTTAGATGTTAGGAGCGTTGCTGGAGTTTCTTCGGCCACTTCTTCTCCCAGCGCCAACGCTTCCCGAAGTGGCACTCAAAGTTAGTTTAGCTTTTGAATGTCTCTTAGATTATCCGTGAAATAGCAACCGACCGAGTCGTGGTTCGGCCCTATCGGGCACCCTCGGATCTTCGGAATCGGAATGCTTACGCGTAACTAAGTAACCGTCCAAGCTGAGGTTACTCCTCACCGGGGGGACCCTTGTGTCGAGTTACTAGCAATAGAGGTTCAGGCTAAGCGACCTAAGAGCTGTGCCACCTCTCAATCCGGTGAAGCAGTCAAGGCCAGCCTCTCTGGCCAATCTGTGTAGTTCGTCATAAAAAAAAAATCGTCGTCATCAGCTCGTATCAATCTAGTGCTGGAAATAGGCTTTCTCCAATGCCTTCCACCATACACGATGCTTCGCTTTCCGCAACCAGCCACTTTCGTCTATACTCTCTATACAAGGTCGTTAAAAATATCTGAAATTAAATATTATCTTTTTTTATCGCAGTTTGATTTAAATTATTTGAATGATAAATTAACGCCCTCTATTGCTAAGATCCCACCATACACAAGAAAACGCTTGTTGGTCAAAACAAATGCACGGTAGATGTCATTGTACTAAGAAACATTGTTAAATTGAATAAATCAAAGATGGCGGCACTCAACAAAAGTTACCTTATTACATTTTCAGATTATCTTATGTGCAATTATTTATAATATAAAATATTAGATCGAAAAAACATATTAAATGGAGTTATTAAATGAAATTCTAGCGCTAAATTTAATCGTGTTTTAATAATATACTCAAAGATGGCAGCACCTACCTACATATTAGTTTAAAATCAGGCATATCATTGTATAGACATTACCATATCGCGCAGCATATCAACAGCAAACTGAACAACAGAAATTAAATAAAACCAGCCAGCTGGGACCGAACTAGCGACAACAAGATCGTTCAAGTAAATCGACAAGAGATACGGTCTACAATGTCAAATGGAAAGAGTTGGTTTTGGGGAGCCCCGGCCTAGACATGAGAACAGTATATACTGTCCTTTGATAAAATTACTCAAAGCTCTTATATAATTCGTTGTTTCATTCTCCTTTCCTTTAAATAAATGGTTATAGATAATAAAAAATGACCCGATAGACTTAAAAACCTATAACTTATTTTAAAATTATCAACACCAATCTGGTTGTCACATGTATTGAGACTCCGAGCAACAATTGTATACATGTTTATATGGTTTATTTATTATTCAAATATGTCGAGATCATGACAAGATAAATACAACATTAGCATGTCGATGACGCGATTAGATTTTCCCCTACCAAAAAGACCTCAACATGGCTAAAGTTTTCACTTCAAAAATCGTTTATGAACAGTCGACAAACGTCTCGAAATAGAGGTTCAGGCTAAGCGATGTAAGAGCTATGCCACCTCTCAATCCGGTGAAGCAGTCAAGGCCAGCTTCTCTGTGCCACTGTGTTAGTTCGTTCAAAAAAAATGCCCGAAATAAAATTATTTGGCAAACAAATATAAAACAATATATCTCCCCTATAAAATATCACATACAATCGACACGAATCGGTTATTCTATTTGCAAAAAGTCCATACAAACGAAAACAAACATGAACACACAAAGCAACAAATATGACAGGAACTATACAAAGCGTTATTCAATTTTTAAACTCATTATATACGGTATTTAGTTGGCGCTTGATAATAGAATAATGAAAAAAAAAAAAACGAACAAAAGTGGGCGCGGGGAAAAAAACGCGGCGTTTCTCAAACAAACGCTGCGGGTGGCGGAAAATAATAAACAAGTAGGTATCAGTAGTTAATGCTCATCAAAACAATTACGTACATACAAATATAAACTTTATGTTATTGTTTTAAAGTTTAATTTTCTTTAAGAGATAAAAATATTTCAAATCAAATACGCATTTGAAAAATGAACTTTACGAGTATAGAGATAGAATTAAAAATGTATATAAAGTAATCGACAAAGGTCTCTTTTAAAGTCAATGAGACGTGTTAACAACTCTCGATGGGTACTTGCGTACAATGTAATCCAAAATCGGATCTCGTTGATTCGCCTTAGTGGGGAAGCAGCTTTATGGAATCTTTTAGTTACCTTTTAAATTTCGATGATATTTACTTGATAGTGTTGCAATATAAAACGACAAATACTAAAAATGTTTTAGTTAAAACTAAAGAAGTAGTACGAGATATGACCTTCTTCTGGCAAAAGAAGTGTTGGTCGTAGAAAGAAATCATGGCTGCGGAACATAAGAGAGCGGACCGGAATTGCGAGTGCCGCTCAACTGATTCGCCTCTTTTTTTTTTTTGACGAACTAACACAGTTGGCACAGAGAAGCTGGCCTTTACTGCTTCACCAGATTTGAGAGGTGGCACAGCTCTTAGATCGCTTAGCCTGAACCTCTATTAGATGGTAACTCGACACAAGGGTCCCCCCGGTGAGGGGTAACCTCGGCTTGGACGGTTACCATTATTACGCGTTAGCAGTCCGATCCGAGGGCGCCCGAGAGGGCCGAACCACGACTTGATTCGCCTCGCAGACAGGAAGAGATACGGTGAACTGACTGCCAACCTTCGCTAGTCGGAGAGGTATTTAGGAATATTTACTTGCAAAAAGAAATACTTTAAATCGGATCAAACGTTAAACGCGCGGGCGCCCTCTTTGTATTTCCGAATTAATCAGAACCTTATCAAATTACCTTTGAAGTACATCCTTTCCAATAATAATTGAATAATCGAAATTTTGGTGCAAATTTAAGACAAACGGTTTTCTTATCGATCACATTTTCAGAATTGGACCAAATTGAAATGGTTTCAAATAACAAAGAATCATCAATTAAAAACATAAAAAAAGACAGTGGTGTTTAATCTGGATAATTTTTTTTGGACGAACTACACAGATCGGCCAGAGAAGCTGGCCTTGACTACTTCACCGTATTGAGAGGTAGCATAGCTCTTAGGTCGCTTAGCCTGAACCTCTATCGCTAGTAAATGGACACAAGGGTAAACTCGGCTTGGACAGTTACAGGTACTATGTTTTTTTTTTATTCATCGTTCCCCCAGCGTTTGGTACCTTAGGGTCCTTTCTTCTTCTTCCTTGCATTCCCCTTTCCGTACTTCCAATCCCACTCCCTCGGTTACTATGCTAGGCGTAAGCATTCTGATCCCAGGGCGCCCGAGAGGGCCGTATCACGACTCGGTCGGTTGCTATTTCACGGATTATGTAAGAGATATTAAAGACTAAACTTTGAGTGCCAGTTCGGAAAGCGTTGGCTCTGGTAGAAGTGGCCGAAGAATCGTTTTCGCAGCCGGTAGGATGTCTAATCTGGAATCGGTTGATTTGCTTTGATGACGATTTTTTTTTGTTTCTGAATATAATTTTTATGTATTAATTATGTATACCGGCTACAGACGTGTAGATAGCCGACGCCATAGACAAAGCACCAGTATTGCCACTAAACTGAATGTTGACACATTTGTTAGCAACAGTCAGTCCTACTAAATGCTAATTTAGTTTTAATGCATAAATAAATATTACAATCTGTAAAATATACTTATGAATTAGAATAAGGTAATGAACTGACTAAAATAAAAGTACTTTTTTTGGTCGTCGGCAACCAAGTCCGTTTCCGCTTCCGTTTTTGAAAGAGATGTATATACTGGAAATTTAGGATAAAAAGGAGAGGACTCTCTGTAGACGAACAGTGTGAGATATGCAGGAGGAAAAGCCCTTTACAAGTGAACGTCTGAACCAAAGTCATTAGTCTTTAATTATTTCTAAAATTGCTGTGATCGATGTTGAGTAAGGAAGCTCTCTAACATACGTTACTTTTTTTGGGAATATCATAATGAAAATGGTGATTCTAAGCTTGTGTTAAAGATTTTAGTGTTTAGTCTTCTTCGCTTTAATCCTGAACCGTGTAACATTAGGGCATAAAATTTTGAAATGTTTATAAAAATAAATCTACACGTAACACAATAGGTACATATGCGGTGAGGGTGTGTCTGAGAGGCTTTTATTATGTTTGCCGGTTTGTGTAAAATACCGACGGAATGTGACGACGGCGAATCGCGAAGGCTACGCTGTATTGGAGGGAACTTTATTATTCGTAGTCATTATGTTTTTATTCTTTTTCTACATGGTTTTTGTACCAGTATTTTAATGTTACATTTGTGTTCGATTTACACAATATAAACTAAAAACTCTTTTGAGTTTTTTTTTTATTTTTTGTGTTTTAAATAAATTATTCTTAATTTATTATTTTAATAATAGTTAATAATAATATATTTTAAATTTATTTTTAATTTTTACAATTTTGGACTCAATTGACTCAATGCTGATAACTATTTTATTGCATATAACGTGTTATTAGTTTGGACAATGGACGAATTAAATAAGAAAAATTTTAACAATATGAGAATAATACATCAATAAAGTTATATCCATATTCAAATGGACATCTCAATCGACCTTGCATCCAGCTGCGTCCTGCGGCCTTTATGAGGTCGTCAGACCACCTTACGTCCTACCCTGCGCTTGCCGGTCCGTGGTCTCCAATGAAGAACTTTTAGGTCCCATCGGTCATCTGTTCTACCCGCTATGTACCCTGCCAATTGACACTTCCTCTTGCTTATCCAGCATGCTATGTCGGTTACCTTTCGTTCGTCTTCGGATCTCCGAGCATAGTCCTCTCCACAGCTTGTGCGACTTTAAGCTTGCTTCTAACGCCCATAGAGAGAGACCACGTTTCTGTGTGTTTCTGTCAAGACAATGGTAAGAAAAATAACACGAAACCTAGTCGCAAATAACCCTTTTTCTAACAAAAATTACATTTTTCAAATCGATCAATAAACGTCGGAGCTATAAGTATACAAACAAAAAATTACAACGAAACGAAGAAAACCTTTTTAAATTTTAACCGACTTCAAAAAGGAGGAAGTTTTCAATTCGACTGTATTTCTTTTATGTTTACTTCGGAACATTCGACTAGGTGAGCCGATTTTGATGATCATGGTTGAAAGCTGGTGCTTCCCGAATTGTCTCAGTCTGGTCTAGTTGTGACAATGGAATCCATGAGAAAACCATATAAATATTAAAAGAGCACCTCCGCCCGTTATAGCTTTTTTTATGACGAACTACTCAGATTGGTCAGTGAAACTGGCTTTGACTGCTTCACCGGATAAAGAGGTGGCATAGCTCTTAGGTCGCTTAGCCTGAACCTCTGACGTTGTAGCTTTGATTGTTAAATCGGTCAATGATTTCTTCTCTTCGCCGTAGCTTTTAGCTTTTACTGTACCGTCGCGGTTACCTAGACCTTCACTATACCAATTGTTGAGAAGCAGTTTATTCAGATCGAACCTAGGTAAGAATGCGCCCTTAAATAGAATTAGTATAGAATTCAACTCTTTTCAAAATGGACGATATCGACCTTTATTTTCCTAGTATTAGTATGTATAAGATATCACTAACCTACAAATAGTTTTTATCAGTTAATTTTTAATTTCAAATTTAGTTTTATTTTTAGTTTTGTGTTCTTTTTATTTTTACCTTAACATTGTCACTCGCCAATTAATTGCTTGCAGTCTGCGCCTATAACTGCGATGGCATTAACTTCACAACTTTTCACTGTTTTATGTATTGTTTGTTAAAAATATTCATCGTGTTGGTGTAATAAATAAATAAATGATTTAATTTGAAATCGATTTTTGCGTTTACACGTGTTATTTGTTTGAAGTCGGTTAAAATACGTGTGTCAATAATAAAAATACATGAATAAAGCGGATATGTGTTCTCGACATGAAATGAAAATAAATTCTAAAACAAAATAATTCCACTCCACACTCACCAAGCCAATTCCTCGAGTTCCATCATCCGTGATACGGTGATACATCTCGCTTATACCTACATCTCGCCCCTCTAACATCCCCTGAAAACTTCAACCCCTAAGAAATCCGCTAAGTAGCGCCCCTTATACATTGACTGTTTGAAATCCGTCCGTACGTATGTCAAGCATACTTGAGGTTTTTATTTAAGAGAACATAACCGATTTATCTTTTCTATTTGTTTTCGTTTGTAAATTAAAAAAAAAACAGTAACAGTCTCAAAATTGTCCCGATATATATGTTTATTAAAATATTTCATCTATATATAGGTGGTCTCGTAATTCAACGTCCAACGGTAAGTGGTGGTGGACATTACGACAGCCTCAACAAAAATAATAAAAAATCCATGTGTGATGATAGGGAAAGCCCGGAAAATTCGTGGAAGCGATTATGATTTAATATTAACTTTATTGAATAGTAATAAAGTTCAAATTGACTCTACATTTTATTAAGAAAAAAACGTTTGTATGGGAAATAGAAAAGGGCTATTTTTACTTGGTTTTAAACCTACACTAGACCTCCAGGAATATTTCAAGATAAAGATAAGATAAATCCGTTCAACCGTTCTCGAGTTCTAGTGAAACTAACGAACAGCGATTCATTTTTATAATAGGTTGTCAAATATCTCCCTTCCGCTTTTTGTGTCATGCGGCACCCAAACATCAAGCTTTTTTGTATCCAGCCTTCTGCAGATTGTTTAAAATGGTTTGGTGACTAACTCCCATCACCTGGGCGATGTCACGAGATGCCACATGCCGGTCTAACTCGATGTAGTCCATGATTTGATCGGTATTTGTCGTCACAGGTCTTCCGCCGGCTGGCTTATCCATGGTGTCGTTTTCACCGGCTCTGAATCGTCGAAACCATTCCTCCGTGGTTCGAAGTGATAGAGTACCATCCCCAAAACACCATTAATCTCACAGAACGTTTCTCTAGCGGATTTGCCTTTAACGAAGGAAAACTTTAAAATAGCGCGAATTTCGGCGTTAGTGAAGTCCATGTTTACACGTCTATAACTGTTGAACGCAATATCCAAACTAATTATGCATAGCGTCGTAGCGTCGCGCGTTTGTAGGTTATGTCAAGACCTTTCAAATTATGTATAGTATTGCTAGATACGAGCTCTGTAGCGCTTTGTACATAGCCGCGAAATTCAAAAGACAAAAGGCGGAAGGGAGATATTTGACAACCTATATAGATAACGACAAATAGGCTAGTTTTGGCGATGAATATTTTGAATTGAATCGCAGATAATTGCGCTATCAACCACAAGTACAATTGAAACATGTTACAATAGCATAAAAAATATATATATTTGAGACTATTACCTAAATTTTAGGAAGAAAATCAATAGTCACCCAACTTTGACACACCGTGCTCTAAAAAAATTTACTGTAACCATAGTACCAAGTTATTTTGTAAATAGTAGCATTGACTCAACGATATCTTCAAAGCTAGTCACTCAATTGTCTTGTATTTTCAAGAAAAAATCTTTTTTTTAATTAATAAACCTCATCAAAAAGTGAGTGAATGAGACCGAATGACGCTTAGTTGTTCGACCATCGAATGACAACGTCAAACCAGACCATATGTCATATCAGAAATGTCAATCATATACAATTACTGCTTCTTTGGCAACAGAAAGACGGTTTTTCATATTGATGATAGTGTTGAGATGTCGTCGTGTTATTTGTTGTCAGCTAGTGTAAAACAAAAATAAATTATTAATAATGCTATGAAGAGTAATAACAACTTCAATAGGCGTATCCCGGGGCGAAGCGTTCACAAGAAGAAAATCCAATTTTCTAATAGAGGCATTATATCGGTGCGACGTATGAAAATGCCTCGCCTTTGATCATATTTCTCTTTCTCCAACAACTGCGTTCGCGAGCTTGCGACCTCTTTAGATTTGACATCGTTGTTTTATATTCGGCGGGAAACTAATTTATTTGTCTATGACATCGATGTGACATTGTTAGAAAAAAAGATGCAACTTTATTCTTTTTTATTACATTTGAAAACTTGCCAGTGCTTTAATGTACACAAATAAATTAAATTGTTAATATAATCTGTTTGTACTAATAACATAACTGGTTTTAGGCTGAATCATAAGAATTTTTTTTGACGAACTGCACAGATTGGCCAGAGAAGCTTGCCTTGACAGCTTAACCGGATTGACAGGTGGCATTGCTCTTAGGTCGCTTAGCCTGAACCTCTATCGCTAGTAACTCGACACAAGGGTTAACCATAAGAATTAGGTGTATGTATTTTAAAAAAAGACTTGTCTTAAAGGTCTTGTTATCAGTCCATGAAATCTCTCCAGTCTCTCTGGCCAATCTGTGTTGTTCATTAGTAAAAAAAAATACAAATTGACTAAGTTTACTAAATATATAATATATAACGTTTATTTATTTGTGTATAGATTATGTTATTTTCTTAATAAAGATTCTTATTATTTATTTACCTATTTCGGTATCAGTGTTACAAAAGAACACATCAATGCATGAGCCCAAGTCGTTGACGTCTCGTTGAGTTCTCTAGTGGGTATAATATCTTTATTTCCTTACGGTGGTCAAGATCCAACAATGGCATTGTGTCGGCATGCACGCTGCGAGTGTGTTAATGTTAGATCTAATCCGGGATCTTCATATCTGTACATATTAGTGATGGCTTAAAGGCGTATTCACACAGATGTCCCGCCAGAACTGAAAGTACTTGAAGTAAAATCTTTTTGCGCACGGTTGACTTGCGGAGTAAGCTGGTGAATGAGGGACGAGAAAATTCGAAAAAGTGTGATTGGGCGAGATGAACGGAAATTGAGATAGAGATATAAGTTATTGAAGATAGATAGAGATAGGTACGTTTCGTACATCATCGAACATAAGTTACAATTTTTAAGTAAAAACTTGTTTAACCGAGTTGAGCACTTTTTGACAGGGGCAAATCTTTGTGGCTTAGCACCGGCATGCTAACGTTAAATTTATGTTTTGGCAAGATCTTGTACAGCCCGTTATATATTTGAATAATAAATAAACCATATACACATGTATATATTTGTCGCTCGGAGTGTCAGTCAGTCACGAGTCATCTACAAGGTTCACGTGAACCTCACAGGTACGGGCCTCGGGGTGTATACCCCATTACCCGGGTTATCAGCGCAGGGGGCGACTGCTCCCCTGGTCGTGAGTACCGTTTAGAACGGATTTTTAGGAATAACAATCGGAGTGTCAACAGATGTTGATAATTTAAATTTAAACACTTTGAAATTTCAAATTTTAATTACTGTATTTCTAAGTATTTTTAATTGCTAACTACATAGATTGGCCAGAAAAGCTTGCCTTGACTGTTTTACCGGATTGAGAGGTGGCATAGCACTTAGGTCACTTAACCTGAACCTCTATCGCTAGTTACTCGACACAAGGGTCCCCGCAGTGAGGGTTAACCTCAGCTTGGACGGTTACTATGTTACGCGTAAGCATTGCGATATGAGAGGACCGAAACACGACTCGGTCGATTGCTATTTCACGGATAATCTAAGGGACATTCAAAAGCTAATCTAACTTTGAGTGCCATTCGGGAAGCGATGGCGCTGGGAGAAGTGGCCGAAGAATTTCTAAGTAATACGTTTATACTTCTATCGGCAGTACTTACGACTATCTGAGTGAATGAAAATCATTATTATTAAGACGCGTGTTGTGTGAAACACCTTAAAGCCAGCCCAAACACGCAGTAGCCAGAATTACGCAAGCGGCCATTGTGCGTCTGTCCTTTGTGGATTTAAGACGCATTTGTCCACTAGAGGGTGATTATAATGCGATAAAGTATTTGAAAGCCATTGTTGTCACCACTTAAGGCGAAGTCCTCAAGGATCAGAGAAGATGGGACCACTAATAATCAGTTTGAAATCGGTCATCGTTAAATTTTTTTTGTGCAATCCGAGGAACGGTTTGGAATTTAACATCTACATGCGTTTGAATATTGATTCTGGATAGAGGGAGTCAATTAAATATACGAAGATGTGAATTTCATTAGTCACAATGAAACAATAAAATCCAATAACTGCGCCCATATAAAATAAAAAAAAAATTTTTTAATTTTTTCGAAAGTAACAGTGCATAAGTTACCGAGTCAAAATTGGTCCAGCCGTTCCAGAGATTAACCGAAACAGACAGATAAAAATTGTAAAAAATATTATTTTGGTTACTGCATGCATATATAAATTCATATGCATGCAGTAAAAAGCGGTTATTTTTATATAAGACTTTGTATAGATAAAAAAATTCAGTTAATTACATTCAATTTTTTTTTTAATTTGCTTGATAAGCTAATGGCATTCTGGCCTTTTTACTAGTTTTGTCATTATTATTAAAATTAAACAAAACTCGCCTATATATATACATTATATATATATATATATATATAGAACAAGTCACATATCTGTCACAGAGCATATGCAAAATTTCACAAACATAAGTCATAGCATGTAAAAATTATATAAATTGGAAACTTTGGGATCCTCTACGGGAAAGTTGTCTTTCTGCTTAATGTCCCTTATATATAGGACCCACCGATACATAATAATATAATTGAATAATAAATAATTTTTATTTCAAACCAGAAATTCATGTACAAACCAGTTCGATAATAGCCGCAGTAGTAAAAACTGTGTCGCAGCTATTAACGCCCGTATCCAAACAATTAAATACTATACATACATATAATAACAATGCAATGACGTCTTCGACACGTGAACCAGGGCAGTCTCCAGCACCGCCCTCAAAAATTCAGGCATTAAAATAAAAAAACAATGTAGTAACTGTAGAGGCAGCACCCTTATTAAAAAAAAACCTAAGCAACCAATTCAAGATTATTACAAAAGAGCACGGACATAAGTCTGTGGTTGCGATCCAATGAAAGAAAAAAAATTAGTAAAATTAAAAACATATAATGTAATTTAGTTTAATCGTTGTGTGTGTGTGTGTGTTTGTATGTAAAAGGTTGCGTGTGTTGAAGAGTGATGAGTTGGTTACTCTGACAAATTTATTGTGGTTTTAAAAGATCTTTTGTAAATTGATACGAGAGGGTTTGGAGCCATTCAGTAATATGTGTCTTATATTCTTTTAGTGGTAATATATGGAATAATTTATTTACTTTATTGAACAAAAAGGCATTTAGGACGTAAAATTAGCGAAATCACAGAACTGATTTCAAATCACAGACTGGGCCACAATGGTGCAAACCCTGTCATGTGAATTAAAATATGGTCGGAGCTTATAAGCTTGGAGGAAAACGAATATATGTCTCTGTCTACACTGCTACGGTTTTAAAGAAGTGATATTTTCGTCTCTAAATTAAGCGCTCTACGTATTTGCAACATTCTTAGAAATGTCATGAAAGGACGTCGCGAAAACATTGCACTTGGTCTAATGCACGCCGATAATGGTGCCAACAGTGTCGCAATTACAATGGCTACTATTTAACTTAGTGATGTGCAACCTTAAAGTTGTTTATCTATAACTATGAATGAATAATTATTTTACACTTTATTTCTTTTTTTTTTATGCGTGTAAACTAGCGCTTGACCATGATCTCACCTGGTGTCAAGTGGTGATATAGTCGAAAGATGGTACGCGCTAGTTTAGTAAGTGCCTATTCACTCTACTCTTGAAGGCTCCCACGTCGTACTTGGACGGAAAGACTGAGGCCGGCAACTTATTCCACTCCTTTGCTGTACGCACGATGAACGATGACCCAAATCGCTTCGTTCGGACGCGCGGAACATCGACTATAAAACGGTGGAGACCCGCCGAGTGTCTAAACATTCGAAGGTAGAATGGGGATGGGGGAATTAACTCGTGTAATTCCTGTGCACACTCTCCAAAATGTAATTTGTAAAACACCGAAAGGCCTGTGCTCAAGACTATCTAGGTGTAGATCTTGGTCACCTATCAACTTTTTGGCCCGCCTCTCCATGGAATCCAGTGCCGCCAGTTGGTATTTGGCTGCACCTGCCCAGATATGACAGCAGTACTCCACACATGGCCGGATCTGTGCTTTATACAAAGTCAAAAGCTGTCCCGGTGTGAAGTACCGCCGTACCTTTAACAGGACTCCAAGCTTCCTAACAGCTACCTTCGCTTTGGATTCGATGAACCGCCCGTAGTTAAGATTCTAAACAGAAGACGCTAATCAGAACAGATCAACGCAGATCAGCCACGTAGGCTTTATAGCTTCACCTGATTTTTGAGAGGTGACGCAACTCTTAAGTCGCTTAGTTTGAACCTCTTTTGGGAGAAACTTGGGGCATGGTCCTATGGGAGGACAGGTTCTTTATTCGCGATTCATTCCCATTCGAGTCCACGACTCATTCGGTAGCTTATATCGGAATAATATCAAGACATTGAATAACTAACTAGCTTTAAGAATTCTAAATGTATGTAAAGAGAACTATATAAAATAATTCTTGTAAGCGCGCACGACGTTAAGTCCAAGCGAAGCAGACTTTTCGTTCTTTTTTTTTATTATTAACCATTTGTTTCGCTTTTAAGGCATTGGCTTATTATTCAAGCTATAAAAAAATATAGATTCTAAATGAGCAACACATATTATTTTAAATACTATAACCTTCACAATTCAAATTGAGTCAAACGTTATCACGGACTGACGCCATCTTTAATTTCCTTCTATTCATAAGGTATTAATATTAATAATGGCCAATCATATTTACGAGACACACAGGTCCACCATTAATCTTATTTATAAATATAAATAATAATTATTATTTATTTTATTCATTCAAGTAACTTTTTTTTTTGTTAACGGGGAGGAAATCTTCAAAAAGATACCCCGCCTTCTGGGGGGAAGGCGGCAGTTATGTGGGGTTTTTACCCACTAAAACCTCCCCGGTGGCCCTTTCCTCGGTGCATGACGAGGGGCTCCGGGATCTCCAGTGGAACGCACCGGAGCCCCTCTGCACTGTGCTCAAGGAGAGCACGTCCCGGGAGGGGGGCTACACGGGCCAGCCGATGTCGCCTTCTTCCCGGGTCCACCTTAGCGGACGACAAAGGGCCCCCACCCTTATCGCCCAGTGAACCCGATGCCCCTTTTAGTCGCCTTATACGACAGGCAGGGGATACCGTAGTCTTATTCTTGAGAGCCCAGAACTACAGGGCTGCGGGCCGGTCTGCCACCGGCCCGCCTGCGCCATCTCCGAACGGGATCGGCCCTCTCCCGATCCCGTTCTGCGGTCTCCTTCTGGGTCATTACTGACTCGCAGAAGGAGACCAGCGCCTTCCATCATTCAAGTAACTTAGATTAATGTGTTAGTAACATTTTTAGCATAAAAAACTATTGTTAGTCGGAATTACACAATAAGATTTAAGCTAAATTAAATTAGGCTTAATTAAAATAATGTTAATTAAATATTATGACCAAGGTTAAAACAATTTAAATATAAACAAATCAAAAAAATCAGTACGTACAGAATGGTAACGTCACTAATTCGTTAGCGCGGGAATAATTTTCATTCAAAATGGCGGGCTCGTTATCGGATTGCATCAGTGTCGCTAGAAACACTTTCGGTGCCATTATTTGGTAACATTATCCCCATGTTTGCGCGAAGGATGCTTTTGTTGGTATAAGACGATCCCGCCGTATTGTGTGACAATCTTAAGGTATTTTGTAGAGCATTTTTGCCCGGATTAACGCCTTTGTGTCGTTAAAAGTAAAGCATTAGGGATTTAGTTTTAATCGTAAGTGCTTCTATGTCGATTGAAGTAAACGAATTCAATTTTAAAACAGTAAAGAACTAATATAACAAGTAGCTTTATGTCATATTTCTTAGTTATGGATAAGATAAGACATGGTTCAGTCAGTAGGAGTGGGCCGGTGGCAGACCCGACCGCAGCCCTGTAGTTCTGGGCTCGTTTTATAAGACTACGTTATTCCCTGACTGTTGTAGAAAGCCACTAAAAGGGACCTCAGGTTCACTGGGCGACAAGGGTTAGGGACTTTATCGTCCACAAAAGTTGACCCGGGAAGAAGGCGACATGGGTGGGTGGGTTCGTCGTAAGTGTACTCGGGAGGAAGCCAACACGGAGCGGTTCCGTACTGCGTTCTCACAGTGAAGGTGCTAGGAGAAGAACTCTTCGCCTGGCAAGTGCTTAGGCTTAGGGCATCGCTGGAGATCCCTCCCTTTACACCGAGGATGGCCGCAGGAAGGGTTTGAGAGAGTAGAAATATCACATCACCGCCGCTTTACCCCAGATTGAAGGTTTTCTCCGATGAACCGATATCAAAAATCTCCTTTCTTGTGAATTCTTTCATTATTCCCAGCTATATAGTTATTACAAAATGGCTTGGTATATTCAAAAAAGGAACAATACAGTTAAAAAAATCTCTCATCAAAACCACTCGGAAGCACTTATGTGCTCTAGGTACACGCGGGCGGCCGCCACGCGTCACCCATTACCGTTTTAATTAAATAAAACGGACGAATATGCGCCCGTGTGAACGTACCTTATTACTAAAGAGCGTAATATCTGTAGAGGTGACATTTTAAATACATATAATTCAATATAAGAACTTTTGACACAATTTTTTTTGTCTGGAAGAGATCGCGATAAGACCGCACATTTTACATACAATTATACTGTATTACATCAATAAGTAAAATTTATTATTATTTCTTTTATTTATTTTGATACCTTAAGTTAAGTTTTTATAATATTTCTATAAAAAGTAAAATACAGAAAAATATCATACAAAATACAAAAATATTACAAATACCTAACCTAGTGTGTGCCACCGGCAACGAAGCAGGGCCCAAGCAACCGGTGGTTAGGGCGACATAGAGAGAAACCTCCTGACGATGCGTGCCGTGTCCAGGAGTACTGCCTTCTGTATCTGACCCTTGACCCAGCCATCCAGCGAAAGTCTCTTAAGATGTTGATCGAGACTTTTCGCTATGAGACCGTTTGCGGAAACGACTATCGGGACAATGATCGTCGAATCCACATCCCACATGGCGGTCACCTCGTGAGCCAAGTCGAGGTACTTTGTGATTTTTTCCCTTTCGGCCTTCACAAGGTTCTCGTCATGCGGGATGGTAACGTCGATGAGCGCCGCCTGTCGCGTTGACCGATCTGTCAGCACAATATCAGGCTTATTGGCAACAATAGTCCTGTCTGTGATGACAGATCGATCCCAATAGAGTTGCAGTTAGAGTTGCATGACCATTTTCGGGAACTTATTATTAATATAATAGGTTAACTTATTATAGTTAACTTATAACTTATTGTTATTATTAATATTTATTGTGACCTTACGTGACTTTGAATATTTATTGCACCTGTGTTAAAAATTATGCAATAATTTAATTTGGTCAATTTAATCAGTTTATTACTGTTTTTTTTCTTTTTCATTATTTTAAAATATTTTTGCAACTCTTAATTATTACGTGACGTTTCTTAATAGCGAATGTTGTGTACACCTGTATGTGGCATTCACAACAGGACTTAGTTTGTGAAGTTGATTATTACAAAAATGTATGCTTGTGTAATGTAATGCTGTTGGTGTATCTTATTAAATAAATAAAGTGACCAATTACTGTCAAAGCAACTTTTTTATAACAATATATCAATACATGATACGCCTCATTGTCAATCTGTAACGACACGTTATAACACATATCGTTTTGTAGATAGAAATGTTTTACGGTTCTCCATAATTTTTATTAGAAAGCTTAAAATTCTATTTTCACAAATATTACTAACAATCTTGTTAACCATTCTAAGCTGTGTTAGGATAATGGATCTTACGGTTCGCAGACCATACTCTAAAGCATTAGGCTTACCTCCTTGCGAAAAGCTATCAAATCATTTGATATGGTAATCGGGCATTGTATCCAATAGCATCAGCCCCATGACCCCATCCTCACCCAATGCGAAAAAAACTTATAAATATTGAAAACCAAATCAAACTAAAAAAAAACATTAGGCTATTGACAATTTCCTCCTGCTAAATAGACAAGTAATTAATTAAAGAAATAAGAGAGAAGAAAGAGAGATGATGAATGTTGTTTGTAATAGAAAAATAAATATTGTAAGAGTAGAATTAGAACAGTTAAAAAATAGCCACGACCTATCCAAGTCGGGGGAGTCAGAAAAAAAAATCGTCCTGTTAGTATACTAAAGGCGGTGTGCCAACGTTGTACCATTTTTTTACTGAATACAACATATAAATAAACAAAATATTCTATGCCATATCTAATAGCCCTTTTTAACTCTTCAAAAGGAATACCGAGCAGGGGCGCGTGTATCGATACTCCACTTCTTTGTGCTTCACCGTCCGCTTTTAACCGACGCTCTTCAGAATAAACTCCAATGTTACCATTATGGACTTTAACAATGCACTTACCCGAATGGGAAAAAGAAGGGAAGCAAGCCAATCGAGTAAGCTCTTAAAAGCTTAAACTGTTAGTAATCTATGAAATACCTCAGGTCCTCGACTCTGTTATTTACCAATGAAGTTTATTCTATTACAATCATATCAATGATCATTCTATCATACCAAATAGGACGAGTACTAAAACACATGCGGTTGGCTTGCCTGTTATACGTCATCGGTAAATCATAGTGGCACCAATGAACTAAATTAACTAACAGCCAACAGCGGCAAATCATCATAATCATCATCAGCTTGTGTCTATCCCCACTGCTGGAAATAGGCTTTCCCCAATCCCTCCCACCATTTACGATCCTCCGCTTTAAGTCATCGATCAA
The DNA here is from genome assembly GCA_029286785.1 of Meandrusa payeni. NCBI lineage: Eukaryota > Metazoa > Arthropoda > Insecta > Lepidoptera > Papilionidae > Meandrusa > Meandrusa payeni. The sequence continues at coordinate 8,129,140 of JAGSMX010000023.1, forward strand.
CCAGTCACTTTCGGCTATGCTAATAAGGTCGTCGGTACATCTGGAGAGAGCGGTACGCTTCCCCCATCCGCGGTAGCCTCCATTCCAAGTCTTTCCTTCCCCATCTGCCGTCATAGACTCGACAGATGTGGCCAGTCCACTGCCTATCTTTGTTTTCTGTCGAATTTCTTGGTTTCGGATTCTATCCCGTATAGTGGCAAATAAAGGCAAATCACTGAACGCTTTTGGCAGACTTGGGGTCTAGATTGTTTTGGATTATAGCGTGGCTCTATTAGAGACTTATTAGCGCCATGAGTGTGCTAAAACAATTGTGTCTAAGTGAACGTTCAATGATCATCGCAATTGGCAATTTTAGTTTTGATATTCTGCTAGTTCAGTTGTACTACTACGGTTTTACAATAGTGTACCACTGACACTCCTATATTGTTTCAATTGTTGCTATCTTTTAATCTCGTAAATAATGACATCTTTCAAATATGCAGATATGTTTTATTCAATTAAATACTTATATTTGACATCAAAATTTCCGGATTGAAAACACTTAAACCAAATTTGTGCTACTCTTACAGACACTGCACTAGGTCCATAAACATCGCAAATTTGTTTCGCGGCTTGCATTGCATTTTTACCTTCTGTATAGTAAAATTTTAAAATGTATCGACTAGATTCACTCAACTTGACAGTACGAAAAACAAATGAAAATCACACATTTTCCTAATTTGAATTTGGAATTATATTCTTTAAAATTTAAACTTTCAATGATACCAAAACCAGCCAGCTACTACACATAGTATAGCCAAAGAGATTGTATTACAAGTTTATACATACTATTATGTTAAAAGTCTTTTTCCCCAACCTTAACGATGATTTAAGAATCATATCAAATTAATCTAATAGATTGAATTGTAATAGGTGGGTTTCATAGTGAAATTTCATTGACAAATAACAGACTCATTTCATATTTGTTCGAGACTTTTAGCTATAAAACCTTCGAGATTATACTACGATAATCGAATTATCGAATTTAATATCTAATTTAAAAATCTCCTCTGAGAAATAAGAGGAAAATATTAAAGATTTTTCTCGTCTCCAATGTTGCTATTCACAAATTACCTCCGGCGGCGCAATTTCACCCTTAAACCCTTATAGGGGGGGTGGAATTACATCGAGCTCCCTTCCAATTTAGTCGGTAATGTAAAAGGCTTTAGGTAAATCAGAGGTGTTACTTTATGGCTCGGTGGCTGTACAGAATACGGTTTCTCTTTTTACTTCGATTTCGAGACGCCTTTGTCTGCGGAACATCACGTAAAAGTATTGTTTCTGTCTGTCGTCTATAAGAATAAGGTTATTATTAAATGAGGTTCTAGTTTTCGTATTTACTTTTTATTGTGTGTCAACGTTTAATAATTTTTATTTAACAATTAAGTAAAAAAATATAATACATTTAATTTTATCAAACAATTGATTACGACCGTTTTTATTTTATTTCACTATAAAACCAACCAATTACAATTCAATTTTCATTATGCCAAAAACTTTAACCTATTAATTTAATGATTTGAGATGTAATTTTCAATCTAATTTTTATATTATTTGATTTTGATTAATTATTTTAAATATAACAGTATATTTGACAGATGTCATTTAGTAGGAAATTAACAAATTGCAACAATTCAAACAATATTGGAGTGCCAGTGGTACGCCATTGGAAACTCGTCGTTAAATCAGTATAATCCATTACAATTTATAGCGCTAGTTAAATATTGTTAATATTGAGTCATCATGGATTAAAAAATATATTACTAAAACCACAGATTATATTTAAGCAGGCTAATTACCCGCGCTTTTTACGTCAAATGTGAACGCGCACGAGTTAAGCGCGGTGTTGAAGCGGTGCTCGTAAACTAGTTTTATTATAACGATATATTCGGTGCGCCATTCGCTGGGATTTCGTTTGCGTTGTTTCGTTGAATTTGCGTTTGTGAATGTAATGGGAAAAAGGTGGAATATTTTAAAGCATCATTATAATACATTTAAAATCTTCCCCAACAAAAGCTACGACCTAACGAGATCAATAATACGAAAGGAAGGAATACCAGATAAATAGAATCGTGTTTGATTGCCCGATTGCCATTTTTCTGCATCCCAATAAGGTAAGCAAGGCTATGTGATAAGGGCAAAGGAATTTATGACAGACGTCTTAATATAGTTCCATGATGAATGAATGAATGAACATATTTTATTGCATAACAATTTACAAGTACACAGTAATCATTAGTTTTACATTTTGATATGCGCATGCGTAAAAAGATGTTTTATCATTAAGGGCGATTTTTTTTATTGACGAACCACACAGATTGGCCATAGAAGCTGGCCTTACTGCTTCACCGGATTCAGAGGTGGCGTAGCTCTTAGGTCGCATAGCCTGAATCTCTGTTGCTAATAACTCGACACAATGGTCCCCCCGGTGAGGTGTAACCTCGGCTTGGACGGTCACTATGTTACGCGTAAGCATTCCGATCCGAGGGCGCCCGAGAGGGCCGAACCACGACTCGGTCGGTTGCTATATGAATAATCTAAGGGACATTCAAACTAACTTTGAGTGCCATTTTGGCGCTGGGAGAAGAAGTGGACTCCAGCAACGCTCCTAACATCTAAGGGTAGGGCCTGCCCATAAAATAGCTGTAACGCGCGAGGATTATTCACAACTTCCGACGGTCGCGAATGGACGCTTTGTGGATTTGAAAAGATCTAGCCTGTGCAATGGTAATCGCGTCGTCCGGATCGTCGAGAACGTGTCTCGGCCTCGGGGCGACGCGATGGAATGTGACTGTATCTAACCCAAATTTAATCATACCAACTTAATATTGATAATTTGTGATTGGGCGTGTATGTAGAAAGGATTGTGTGCGTGGGTGTGTGAGTGTGATATACAATGTACGTGGACTATTGCGTAGTGATGGTAAGAGACCAGACGGTATGACTCTTATACCCTGGAAAATGCCTTTAGTATGGGATGCTACATGCATCGATACTTTGGCACCGTCACATCTTCCAGAATCTTCTGTTGAGACTGGAGCGGCCGCTGCAACTGCAGAAAACCACAAGCGGCGCAAATATAGTAACCTCGATGAAGGTTTCATATTTAATCCGTTTGGGGTAGAGACTTTTTGTCCGTGGGGTCCTAGTGCACACCACCTTTTTAACGTGGCAACAAAAAGTTGGTCGACACATCTGGTGACCAGAGGGCTGACTTATACCTTGCACAGAGGCTTATCGTTGCCATACAACGTGGCAATGCTATCAGCCTTCTGGGCACGCTGCCAAGCGACGGAGCTTTTTAAATATTTGGTATTTTTTTTTAATATTTTGTAAAATACCTATTATATTGTAAATATTTCTTTTTTTAAGTTAGTAGTAACTGTAAGTTTTCATTATTGTATGTGCGTGTAATTCGCTAAAATCACACCTTAAATCACCAACAGAGCCGTGGTAGCTCAGTGTCCGGGCGGTTGGCTCAAGTTGCATAATACGCTAGCAACCCGAGTTCGATCCCCGGTGCCGGCACCAATAAATTTGTTGTTGCAATTTTATATGCTGATTAACCACGCGCTCGGCGGTGAAGGAAAACATCGTGAGGAAACCTACATGTCTTAGAAAATTTTTCTAGGACATGTGAAGTCTGCCAATCCGCATTAGGGCCGCGTGGCGGACTGTGCCCTTATACTCTCTTTACAGAGAAGGCCTCTGCCCAGCAGTGGGACATACTCGTATATATTATATATATAAAGGCTGTAACTTTAACTTTAACACCTTAAATAACCTAGAAGAATTTTAAATCAAAACATGACAGTTCATTTCATACAAAAAATGAATAACAAGTTTATTTTCCAAATTATTCAAGTATCATTCCCACTCTTTACCATTACGTAATAAAACGCGAATGAAATAAATAAATTCTCACCTAAACAGCAAGCGTGGAGACAGTGAAAGTTAATTTGAAAATGGAATAAGCTGACAGCCAATGGCGTGGGGGCCCGGGGGACTACCGGCCAATAGCGGCTCGAGGATTTTCGCGCGCTGAATTTTTATTAGCCGAGATAATAATGCGCCATTTTGTGACAGCTTCTCTTTTTCGTTTTGAATAGGCGTACCATGCGTTACGTTATCAACGAATTGATCATTAAATTTTACTATTTCAATAATGATTGTGAAACATTGGAACGTCTTACCGGATGTTGTCTAAAGGGCAATGAATAAGCATGTGTAATCATTTGTAGGTCTTGTGGAATAAAATAGTCCAACAACTAACACTTGCTTTTTTCAGACAATGTTGTACAACTTTTCCTTGATAATTACACCTGCGAATATGTTACTCTCTCACCCAGGGTTGTCTGTTAGAGAATGTCACTAATCCGTAAGTCCGACTTTGTAAACCATTTTTTTTGTTAACGCAGGGGGGGATCTTCGATAAGATACCCCGATTTCTGGGGGGGAAGGCGGAGATATGTGGGGTTCTTACCCACTAAAACCCCCAGTGGCTCTTCCTTGGTGCATGGTGAGGCTCCGAGATCTCCAGTAGAGAGCACGTCTCGAGGAGGGTGGTTAATCCCTCCCCTCTGCCGTCGCAGTGCAAGGCGACACGGGCCAGTCGACGTCGCCTTCTTCCTAGGTCTACTTCAGAGGACGACAAAGGATGGGAGACCCTTGTCGCCCAGTCCCAAGGCCCCTTTTAGTCGCTCTCTACGACAGGCAGGGGATACCGTAGCTTTATTCTACGAGCCCAGAACTACAGGGATGAACGATGTAAACCTTCCTTTAAGGAGTTAAGCTAAGTGTAAATAATTAAATACAGCGTGACGAAAGCTAAGTTGTGTCAAGCTTAGCGCGCTATGCGTACTTGTGACACAGTTGTGACTTTATCATCTGAAAATTAGATAGCAATTCCTATTTCTATACCTTCTCTCTCCTTAGTTGAATTAAAAAGAGAGGGAACGAGGAAGTTAGATTTGATGCACCTATTCCTTTTTCTATTGGTGTTTTCACACACGCACGACAGACAGTAGTAAATGGGAGATGAACCTGACTTCTGAAACACAGATCTAATAGTACCTAGCTCAGGAGGTCAGGACTGCATATTTCTTTGTGTATATTTATGTCATCGTCGTAATTTCCGGGATAGGAGACCCACTGTTGTACATAAACCTCCCCAACGATTTACAAAATGACTGGTTATAAGTATATTTATGTGTCTATGGAATTTAGATTATTATTTTCAACATCAGAGGTGTTTCAAGTGTTACTCATGATCGTATCATTTAGTACTCACCTTCACACGACGACGATTATAGTTATGAAATTTCAAGCTAGAATGTCCTGTCTTAACTCAACTACATCATGGAGGTCCTACTTGGACGTTGGATGTTGCCACATTCGAAATAGAAAGCGACGTAAATGGCATACGTGACCGAAAATACGAAATTGTTCTGATCCTTCCCTTATCGGTTGATATAAGGTGATTGTGTATGTGTATTTGATACGTATATACGTATTATTTATGTCAAAATAGATAGATCTATATGAGGTATATAGGGTATATTGGAATAGATAAATCGGAGCGGTTAAAAAGGGGTATATAATATTGATCATTATTAACACTACCGCATAGAATAGAATGTCGGTATATCGATGTAAGCAACTAATGGTTATTAGTCAAAGTATCCCTCCTCTTGTATCCGGGCTTGGGAACGGCAGCGCAATAGGTTTCACTATTCCATATGCCTGAAAAAAGTTATAGCCTGTCTTACTGCTGGACTCGTACCACATACCTTCTGTAAAGAAAGTATAATATTGACCCCCCCTGTGCCCTCGCAAGTGCGACACGGGCCAGCCGATTTCGCCTTCCTCCCGGGGCCATCTAGGCGGACGACAAAGGCCCCCATCCTTGTCGCCCAGTGAACTCGAGGCTCCTTTTAGTCGCCGTCTACGGCAGGCAGGGGATACCGTAGCCTTATTCTTGAGAGCCAAGAACTACAGGGCTGGACGCCGCCACGCGACCTATGTCAAACTTTTATGGGTGTGTCAAACTTCATATATCTTAGAATATTTTTAAAGTAGTAACTATACTGACCATCAGTGATTTTTACTTTTATATATTTTAGTTATGTCTACATTTTTTTTATGGCTGAATTCCGTTATTATCCTATAGACTTTTAAAAATTCACTAGACTTAAAGATGTCCAAGTTCTTAGAGCACTTAGCTTCACTTAAATTAAAAAGTAACTTAATACAAAAGTCCATTAAGAGACATAAAAAGGTAAAAGTATTAATAACTATGATTTCTTCGAATGATGTTCAGCCAATGTCTTCAAATGATATTAAAGGCTATTTGTCAGTCTTCTGATAAAAGCTACCGACTAAGTCGTGGTTCGGCCATCTCGGGCGGCCTCCGTTCAGATTTCTAACGCAATCAGAGCAACTGTTCAAGTGGAAGTCCCCTCTCAGGGGCCTTTCACCTCTCAAACCCGGTGACTATGGTCAATCAGCGTAGTTTCGTCAAAAAAGAGAAATATTTTACTTTGTCTTTTAATGCCCTTTGGTAAGATGTTCCAGACCTTCGGGTCGTCCCACAATTGAATAAACGAAATTACATACAAAACATCCATAGAAGAAGATACATTACAAATTGTGTTTTAACATTTTTTTTGTATTTAAGTATCAATTTAAATAAAACGCAACTTGGAGAAAATTTCAACCGAGCTAAATCGGAATTATAAATGCATTCAGAAATAAAGTCGGCGTAGTCGAGATTGGCTGTATGTCGAGTTTCCTTTGCCCGCGGGCGCAGCCATAGAGCGAGGCGGGACGCGGCTAATTATTTCCCGCCCTTTCCGTTTCCCGGCGCTCGATCGCCGGTTTTCGAACGAGTTACCTTCTTATTTGATAAAATGAAAACGTAAAATGCTTTTTATATGCGGCTAACGTATATTCAAAATGAAATTGTGTTAATCTTTTTATGTTTAATAGTCGGCTTGTGCTCTTTACAATATGTGATTTTCTGGATTTTGCAATGTAATTGTTTGACAGGCTGCCATTTTGAATTTTTATTTTAATGCTCCGATTTAAAAACAGTGATAGCCTACTGATAGAAAGTACGATCTTACGGTTGGAGGTGGATAGGTGGAGAGCCTATCGTTATATCGAGGGCACAGATTTTAATAATTTAATTTTTGTAATTTAAGAGCATATAGCACAGTTCACCACGTGGCCCTAGTGCGGATTGGCAGACTGTGTTTTGATACTCAGCTTCCACGGCTCTATATCAAATTTATCTCTTCTATTCATTTTTTTCAGAAGTATTACTAACACCCTTGTTAACCATTCCAACTAAGTTTATGCTTGTGCTAGGAGATGGTTCACGTCAATAGTCAAATGGTGGATTCGCTCCTACGACCTTACGATTCGCAGACCGTACCTTAAACCATTAGACTATTGATGCTTCTTTATAATAATTGGTTTCACATTATGAATCACACATTCTGTTTATAATATTCTCATCTCAAGTTTTCGTTCCTTCTCGCATCAGTCATCTTGTAATTATCATTTTATTGTAAGTAAACTGAATCTTGCAGTAAATGGTTCACTATACCACATACCAGGCATGGTAGGGCATAGGTACCATATAAACCAGCGTTGGCTTCTCAAATAACAAAATGCTGATGATAGGCATTGATTCTGCTAAACCAATTGTGTAAAAAATGAACATTGGCATCATAGTGGTAGCTGCTAGTCTTTTAGTTCGTTGGTACCACTGTGGCATACCGACGGTCTACATCTGGTACGTCAATCGTGTATTCGTCATTGTAAAACGTTTGGTAATGATGGAATGACTGTAATAGATCGGTTTCATATTGAAAAATCACTGGCAAATAGTTGACTCTTGGCCCTGAAATACTAGAATATTTAGATTAATATTATTGTATTTATTTTAATATTTCCTTTTATTTATATAAATTAAGAAAATATATTTTTTTAATGTTTTGCAATACTGGATTGATTACAAGTATATTTACGAGTTAAAACCGACTTCAAATCCGATTTTCTCATCATTGTAGAAATATTACGAAAGAGAATTAATCAGAACCTAACCAAATTATCATCCAACTACCCTTGAAGTACATCCTTGAGTTATTGTCCATTTGTCATGCAAATAATGGAAACATAGGACTTATAGACACAGACAGACATTTATTTATTGGCATCACAATACAAAAACACATCACAGACAGAATATAACACACATTAAAAAATAATGAAAAATAGACAAAACACAGTTAAAGTTACACGGACAAATAATACAAAACATGTGACGCCAATATCGGACACCGTCTCAGCATATGCTGTCGCAAGGATGCGATAGCGCCGATTTTCAGCGGTGCCCGAGACTACCTAAAGACGTGCGCGCGCAATACTACTTTTATATGGAATTTATACAGACAGCAAGAGTATAATAATATATTATACATAAATAAAACAGTTATGAGATTAAAATATATTTTATACAGTTAAATAATAGATGAAAAAATTTCATAAATAAATATATTATATGGTTTTCTCACGAATTCCACTCTGTCAGAATTGGACCAAATTGAAAATGAGTATTATTTATTATTACTAAAATATCAGTTTAAATCATATTTACCGTTTGAAATTCAAAAGCCTATATAACGAGCGCGCGTAACTTTTTAAAAGGCATCAGACAAAGGCAACGCGCAACTTAGAAACGCGACCCATTTCGCTCAGATTGGTTGCTTTGCGTTCGAAAACTTCCGCTACCACAGCAATCACGAGTTGGAAACAAAGATGAACGGATGTAACTGAAAGATGTGTGATTAAAATCTACAGCGAACGTTACGAGACGTCTTCAAGAGGGAACGTCTATTTAGCTGCACGAGGGTTGGAAACGCGGCTTCTTGATGGTGGAATGAATTTTATGGTACATCTTTACCTTCTTTAAAGACAATTAATGGTCTAGTACAATTTACAAAACGTTTCTTTAAAGAGGTACAATTTTTTTCTTGCCAACAATAAATAATATTTGCATAAATAAAGTTAGTACTAAAAAGCCGTAGCTTCACATCCATAGAACTGCATGCGCCTCTACCGACCTTTTTTTTTGTTGACGGGGGGGAAATCTTCAACAACCCCGCCTTCTGGGGCAAGGCGGGGGGTATGTGGGGTTCTTACCCACTAAAACCCCCTCGGTGGCCCTTTCTGGGTGCATGGTGAGGGGCTCCGGGATCTCCAGAGGAACGCACCGGAGCCTCTCAGCACTGTGTTCTTAGGAGAGCACGTCCCGGGGGTAGGTTACTCCCTCCCTCACTGTGCCGTCGCAGTGCAAGGCGACACGGGACAGCCGATGTCCACCTTGGCGGACAATAAAGGGCCCCACCCTTGTCGCCCGTGAATCCGAGGCCCCTTTTAGTCGCCTTCTACGACGGGCAGGGGATACCGTAGTCACAGTGGTTCACTCGAAATTAATGAGGTAACGAATATAAAAAAAATACGAACGAATTGAGAACCTCCTCCTTTTTTTAATTCGGTTGAAAAAGGAGCAGGTAAGGATGTGAATGAAACGAAAAATGTCAGGATTGTACTTAGTGGAAGTCCATCTCTGCCTGTCCACGTGACGAGCGCGATATCTATATTTGAATTTGTATCGATTGGTAAATACATAATATATATTATACATAATATATATAATTAAAGTTAAAGTTACAGTCTTTATATATTTAATATATATGTCCCACTGTTGGGCGCAGGCCTTCTCTGTAAAGAGAGTATAAGGGCATAGTACACAACGCACACCTAGTGCGGATTGGCGGACTTCACATGCCTTAGAATTTTTTTCTAAGACATGTAGGTTTCCTCACGATGTTTTCCTTCACCACCGCGCGCGTGGTAAATCAGCACATAAAATTGCAACAGCAATATAATTACTGCCGGCAACGGGGATCGAACTCGGGTTGCTAGCGATTCAACTTGACCCAACTGCCCGGACACTGAGCTAGCACGGCTATCCGATATAAAATCCTTCTGTGTTATACATATCACTTAGTATAAACTAAGCTAATTAAAAGATAGTTAAGAAATTAAAGTAACTTTTGCCTCAACTTAATGAAGGCAGGAGACGCCTCCCCGGCGGGCTCTCGGCGTTTACGATGCGCAAACAAACAGACATCATATAAGTTCTGTATAGGTAATTAGCGAGTCTCTCTTAAGGCAAGTTTATTTATTTGGGCGACTCGACTTCATTTAAAAGGAGTTACTCGTACATGGATTAATACGATTTGATACTTTGATTTTAATATTTGTATTATTATTTTCTCCAAAAGATCATATCAGGAATGAGGAGATCCGTAGACGAACGAAGGTAACTGACAAAGTTCGCCGGGTAAGCAAGTTGAAGTGGCAATGAGCAGGGCACATAGCGCGTAGAACAGATGGCCGCTGGGGCCTAAAGTTCTCGATTGGAGACCACGGACCGGCAAGCGCAGCGTAGGACGTCCACCCGCGAGTTGGTCTGACGAATTTAACATAAAGTTCGCAGGACGCCGCTGGATGCAAGCCGCTTACGAGCGGTCCTTTTGATAATCTTCGGAGGAGGCATCTGTCCAGCAGTGGGTGTTTTACGGCTTATATGGTGATGATGATTATTATTCTATTTACAATTTATAATATCCAATGTTAGAGTGTCAGTGCTGCTACGCCATTTAACACAACTGAACTTACCAATATACTAACAACAATACTAGATAATTCAACAACTACGACGTCACTGAATGTTCATTTTGACAACATTATAATAGCATTTTAGCTGAAGATAAAACGGTTGCAAGTTCAAATACCGCTTAGCTTGCATCAATGAATTACCGTCTTCTAGTTTTTCAAGTAAAAGAAATCCCTAGAGTAGGATTTGTACCTTTTTTTTTGTTAACGGGGAGGAAATCTTCAAAAATATACCCCGCCTTCTGGGGGGAAGGCGGCGGTTATGTGGGGTTTTTACCCACTAAAACCTCCCCGGTGGCCCTTTCCTCGTTGCATGACGAGGGGCTCAAGGAGAGCACGTCCCGGGGGGAGAGGTTACTCCCTCCCCCCCTGTGCCCTTGCAGTGCAAGGCTACACGGGCCAGCCGATGTCGCCTTCTTCCCGGGTCCACCTTGACGGACGACAAAGGCACCCACCCAAGTCGCCCACCGTGAACCCGAGGCTCCTTTTAGTCGCCTTCTACGACAGGCAGGGGATACCGTAGTCTTATTCTTGAGAGCCCAGAACTACAGGGTTGGGACCAGAATTTGTACCTAGTGTGTGGTGATGGTATCTTGGTAAAAAGCGGACAATGAAACGTAAGCAATCCGATCCGAGAGCACCCGGGAGGGTCATATTTAATTCTAATTTGTCGTTAGTACTTAGAGTCGGAATGATATATTATGGTAGCGACCATGTCTCGATCTGTCTTTCTGGGCCTCGACTCTGCTAAACCAATTGTTAAGAAACAAATAAATTGATCGATATTTGCTAGTTTTATTTTGTAGTCTTTTAGTTCATTGGTGCTACTTTGGTATACTGATGAAATTACCGATGGTATTTGACGTATTTGGTAATGACGAAATGAGAGTCGATAGATTGGTTTCATAATGAAACTTCATGTCCAAATAGCAGACACGGGGCTCTGACTCGACTGTATATACGTGAAAAATAATTTAAAGTGTCAAGAACACTATGTCGCTGTGCAAGAGTTTATTCATGCTCTTTAGAAGAATATCTCAAAGGTGTAGGAAAGTTACAATATGCTGTACTGTCGTGTGGAAAACATTAATTTTAATTAATTTGTTGTTGATTAAATTTTCACTCCTCGTTCATTTTTGTTTTTCCACTTTCATTTTGGCCTGATAGCGTTTCGCTGAAATTCCCAGAACATGAAAAAGACCAGCGCTTTGTCTACATTCCTCTAATCGCTCTAGCATTTGCTGAAAATCAGCCGCCGTAAACACTATTACAACTTTCAAACAGCATATGGCTCTTATTTATGTCAAGTTATTCATATTCACCGACATCTCATCATCATCTCATTCTAAACAAATAGAAATAAAAATATGATGAGTGCTTTGGAAGTAAAACTTCTTTACGCAAGCTTGACTTGAGGATTAAACCGGTGAATGCGCTACGAAAAGTATGATCGAAGTGTGAAGGGAAGTTGGGTGGGAGATATACGTTAGTGAAGATAGAAAGAGAGAGAGTTTTGGTTCATAAATTAGTTTGAAATTATTTAATTAGAAGGGGCAAAAGAGAAAGTTGCAAATACACATTTTCTTTCTCTCTTAATCTCACAGCCCGTTACGATGCTTATATTTAAGACACAGTTAAGGCTTTTTTTTTCTTTATTTATTGGGGGCTTTTGCCCTTTTGGGCATCTCAGCCCCATCATACCCTAACCTACGCACACACACACATCGGTCGCATGAAGCGAGAAAGAAAGCGAGAAAAAAAGTTGAGGTTGTCTTTATCACACTGTACACACCTGTATACCATATATAGATGGAGGATGGAGGAGTGTGTATATATATAGATGGAGTTAAAGCAGTGTCCTCTTCCTGTGGTCCAAAGCCCACTCATTTTTGTAAAATAATTTATCAAATTTCAGTTATTACGCCCGCGACTGTACCGCTGTATATTCGCCGAGATGCTTGTCTCCCGCAAATTTGGCCGGGCGTTGCTTAACATTTAAATGCTGAATCATACCCGGATTCTCTCCCCTGACACCCCCGCAGCGGGGTAGTTTAATGAGGATAATACACAGAGCATATTTTAAATACTGTTTTATATTCAACGTTTTAATGAATGTCGGTCAACTTAATGGTAATTGACAAGACATTGGTTTCGACTGAAGCTGTTGACAATACTGAAGTTCCTGGGAATCCAGGGTTCTGTTCAGGTACTTGCACCATGTTACTACAATTGATGATCAGGTTGAAGTGCCCTATAGCACGACGACAACTTTGATTATAATGAAAGTAGAATACATGCGAATGGATCTGTCTATGTCGGACGTGACCGTTCATCCATCAACCTGTCTTATATCCGGTATATACCAACTATACCCATATGGCCAGTCGTTTAGTTAAAATAGTATATATGCTATTAGTTTTACAGATTATATTATGAATTTAACATTAAATTTTTGTTACAACATGGAATAATGTTTTTTTTTTCAGAAATTACCATTCCAACTAAGCTTAAGCTTCTGCTAGGAGATGGTTCGCATCAATAGTCGAATGGTGAAACGAAGAGTCAATGGTGGTCAAATAATTGTTAGCGACAGTTGGTCCTACTGAATACCAATTTAGTTTTAAATATTATTGTTAGCGACAGTTGGTCCTACTGAATATTATAATGTATAAGTTAATGGACTGAGTGACTTTAGTCAACTAAAGTACTGTTATCGGTTGTCGGCAACCAAGGCCGTTTCCGCTTCCGTCCTTGAAAGAGATGCATTTACAGAAATTTAGGAAAAAGGAGAGGACTCTCTCTGTAGACAATTAGTGTACAGTTTAGAACAAGTGAGTTATGCTGGAGGAAAAGCCCTTTAAAAGTGAATCTCTGAAGCAAAGTCAGTAAGTCTTTAATAAATTACCTCTAACGCTCTTGTTGTATTGCTGTTAATAATTTGATAAAATATAAATTATGTTGTGTACGATGTTGAGCGAGGTAGCTCACATAATTTAATATATTGTGAGAGTTAAATTAAGTATTTAATGATCTAAGTTTATTGTTCAAATAAAATAAAGCAAAATCTAGCTCAGCGAAGCAGGCTGGGTACGCTAGTATTGTATGTAATCGTCGCCTTACAGTTGAAATTCGACTTTAGTCTAGAAATGGGATCATTAAAATCACTATTTATGTATTACCAATAAATTAAACGGCTACTGCAAATACCGACCACTGAAGCCAAAGAATTTTGTTCATTTTGTACAAAATTGGTTTGAGAAAGACCTGAAAACAAAAGAGCTGTGCCACTCGAAAAATTGACATTGTAGATCAGAGTAATTCATTCAGAAAAAATGCCGGTCGTATCCTTATCATATCCAACGTTCCCGTTCCCACCCGGGCCAGAGACGTAAGTCGCAAGAAAGTAAGCCCGAGTAAATTTTAAGTAATTATAAGGGGACGCGCTAATCAGCCGTCTTTTAATCACGACGAATAAGTCCCCGGACGGCCGCCGTCTCCGTTCCTTATCGCCGCTCCTATCCACACTTGTGGAGTTTGGATTTGAAACAAATACAAGGAGATACCGCTACGTAGATATCTTCAGCTTAACATTACGACTAACAAGTATATTTACGAGTAGTATTTAGAGTAAAAACAAACCCGTTTTTTTTAATGACGAACTACACAGATTGGCCAGAGAATCTAGCCTTGACTGCTTCACCGGATTGAGAGTTGGCGTAGCTCTTAGGTCTCTTAACCTGAACCTCTTTAAGATAGTGAATCGACACGAGGGTCCTCCTGGTGAGGGATAACCTCGGCTTGGACGGTTACTATGTTCAGGTAAGCATGCCGATCCGAGAGCGCCTGAGAGGCACCACGACTCGATCAGTTGCCAGTTCACGGATAATCTAAAAGTCATTTAAAGGCTAAACTAACTTTGAGTGCCACTTCGAGAAGACGAAAACCGACTTCAAATCGAATCCAACGTTAAACGCTACTACACGCGGACGCCCTTTTCAACCGATTTCGAAAAAGGTTCTCAATTCGTCTATATATATATATCTTTTATATATATATATATGTATATAAAAGAGAAAGTGTGTGGGTATGTTCGATATAAGCTCCGAAACGGCTGGTCTGATTTCTATGAAACTTTCAGAGAATCTTTAAATTGGCCTGGCGAGTAATCCTGTAAAGTTTGGTGACGATCGGAGCACTCCTATTTTGAACTGTCAAAAACAGCTTTTATTTACTATGATAATATTCTATTGTTTTATAACACAAATTTTATTGACACATGCGTTGTGTATATTTATGTCATTATGAACCGTATTGAAGTACAATTAAGTGTAATAAATCCTTAAATGATAAGAATGATATTGTATATACTGATGGGTAATGATCTTCACCCGCTCGAGAAGAGAATAGAAGATAATTAATATGAAGAGAAATGAACAATTTAACATATTGTGAATCAATATATTGTATCCTAATATACCTCCATGAGTACAAAAAGGACACAGTAAAATGGAAAAACAATAAAAGAGTATTTATAACACGCGGACGAAATCGCGGGCATAGCTAGTCAATATATATAAAAGAGAGAGTGTGTGGGTATGTTCGATAAAGGCTCCGAAACGGCTGGACCGATTTCAATGAAACTTTCAGGGAATCTTCAGATTTACCTGACGAGTAATCCTGTAAAGTTTGGTGACGATCGGAGCACTTCTCTTTTTGAACTTTCAAATACAGATTTTATTTACTATGATACTACTGCTACGGTTATGATATTGTATTTACTGATATGTGCATGTGTGTAGGTAGATCTTCACTCGCTCTGAATTGAATAATTTAATATATTGTGAGAGTTAAATTAAGTATTTAATGATGTAAGTTTATTGTTTAAATAAAATACAGGAAAATTAAGCCCGGTTAAGCGATCTAGGTACGCTAGTATTACTATAAAAAAGAATCAGAACCTAACTAAACTCTTATCAAACTATTAACGAAAATGAATCGTCGAAATCGGTTAGTGTGATATTCGTCCATTTGTCGCGCACATACTTAAGGAACACTCATATGGTTTTATCATTGATCCTATTTTTAGAATTGGACCACATTGTAACCATACTGTAAGCACGTACTTCAAATAAAAAAAAACTATCAAAATCGGTTCACCCAGTCTAAAGTGGCTATAAATTAGTCTAGCAGGAGATGTGTACCGAAGGACGAAAACAAAGTGAGAAAGTGTTTGTGGAATTTGTTATATCGTATGTGTTTTACATTTGATAATATGTTTTCCAATATTTGTGTGCATGCCGGTAATTTAAAATGTATGTAATTTAAGTGTGTGTAAAAAGTAAAATAAATATTTCATTTCAAAAAAAAAAAAAAGTTATAAGGTAAGATACATACGGAATGAGGACCTCCTCTTTTTTTTTAAATCGGTTGAAAACTGCTAACGGTGCAGTTAACTAATTTCGTAGTAAAAGCCAAGCCAAAAGGACGACTTTGATTCTCCTCACCGGGGGACCCTTGTGTCGAGTTACTAGCAATAGAGGTTCAGGCTAAGCGACCTAAGAGCTATGCCACCTCTCAATCCGGTGAAGCAGTCAAGGCCAGCTTCTCTGGCCAATCTGTGTAGTTCGTCATAAAAAAAAGGACGACTTTGGGTAGTCCTGGGCACCGCTGAAAATCAACGCTGTCGGTGTCCAATATTGGCATCATGTCTTATGTTCTATTTGTCCATTTTTTATTTCTTTAACAGTATTTTTTTATTTTAACGGCGTATTTAAACCAATATGAAAATACCTTATACGTTATTTGTACAAAGTTATTTAAACTGGTGTAATTAGTACTACAAATTATCGTGTATTTAACTAGTCTCTAGTGTTGATGTGTTGTATAACGATAGTGACATTTTTTTTTTAAATTTAATTTAATACATTTTACAGATAAAATTTACACAATAAAGCGCATCCCAAAAACCTGTCCCAGGTTTGTCTGACAGTAATAGTGATTTAAAAGAGAATACCGCAACACCTCGTCACGAGCGGTTGCGAGCATCCTTTGCAAACGAACGCACACACACATCGTAAGCGAAGACGCCTCAATGCGTGTGAGCGTTCGATGTTTGCAGAAACTCCTTAGCTGTCCGTAACACAGCTCTATGAGCTAGCACGGCAGCTAAAGTTAATGGTAAGAGTATTCCTGTATCGCCTTGCATTTTTAAATATTGTAATTCGATATGTTATTCTTATCTGTGTATATTTTGTTTGTGATTTTATATGGATAAATAAAATTTATTTCTTTCTTTCCTTTCTTTCTTTCTTTCTTTCTTTAATTTTTTTTTTCTGTATTTTTGATGTGTTTAATATTTTATACCGTAAAAGAATATGTCTATGTCTATGTCTAAAGCATTTGCTTTGCTACGGGCTCTATAAAGGTGAGATAAACAATGAAAATCAAGCACAAAGGTGACAAACAGTGTGTCTGTACACCTCCGATAGCATCACAAAGGGAGTTAGCGAGCGGGAGATTCCCATCGAACCTGTTCTGGCATTGTTCACTGCGGCTCCTAAGTAATATAGATGGGGTTTGCGATATGTTGAATGGAATACTATAAACATTTATTCGTTTGTTTTGTTTCAAAATTGTCAAACCAACTAATCGACAAATCAACTATTTTAAATTATAACTAAATCATAAAACAAAACAAAAGAAAATTAAAAGGGAAAACTTGCATCGGCGTGCTGTGCTAACAGGGCCTCGGTTTGACCTGTGACGAACTACACGGATTAGATCAGAGAACTTAACTTTTACTGCTTTACCGGATTGAGATATGGCAAAGTTCTTGCTTAGCATGAATCTCTAAAACCTCTAGTTTGCTGCTTACCATTCACATTTCGCTATAAAACCAACTAAAAATACCATTTTATAGTGCTAAAAACCGTTATCGTTCGATTGATAAATCCTGTATATGTAGAAAAGCGAATTTAATGGTATTTAGCGGTTTCTTCCAGATAACCGTCCTGGTTAAGGCAGGCTAAGGGTAGACAGCCCTGTAGTTCTGGGCTCTCAAGAATAAGACTACGGTATCCCCTGCCTGTAGTATAAGGCGACTAAAAAGAGCCTCGGGTTCACTGGGCGACAAGGGTGGGGGCCTTTGTCGTCCGCTAAGGTGGACCCGGGAAGAAGGCGACATCGGCTGGCCCGTGTAGCCTTGCACTATGAGGGCACAGGGGGAGGGAGTAACCTCCCCGGGACATGAGCACAGTGCAGAGGGGCTCCGGTGCGTGCCACTGGAGATCTCAGAGCCCCTCGTCATGCACCGAGGAAAGGGCCACTGGGAGGTTTTAGTGGGTAAAAACCCCACATAACCGCCGCCTTCCCCCCAGAAGGCGGGGTATCTTTTTGAAGATTTCCTCCCCGTTAACAAAAAAAAAAAAGGCTAAGGGTAGAAGCGCTGAAATAGCAATAGAATCTTATATAGTTAAATATATATTTACATATACATACAAGGATACGTTAATAGCGGCGGCCTTTTAATAATAGTTTGAAGCGTCAATAGCCTAATGGTTTAGGGTACAGACTGCGAATCGTAAGGTCGTGGGTTCGAATCCACCATTCGACTATTGCCGTGAACCATGTCCTAGCACAAGCTTAAGCTTAGTTGGAATGGTTAACAAGATTGTTAGTAATATTTCTAAAAAAAGATATATGTATATATATATATATATATATATATATATATATTTTTTTTTTTGTATAATTTAAATGAAAGTGTATGTAAAACATGATTAATACACAACCGATTCGTGTCCGCCTTAGTTCTCAGAGTTTTTTTGGCTGAAAATCAGCGCTGTGCTACATGTGTAAGCACAGCACATGCTGAGCCAACCCCTTTTTAGCACGAGGTCAGTTTTATTATTTTTTTAATTTTTCACCATTTACTGTTGTTTATGTTGATTTTTTGTCTTGCATTACCTGTTGTTTGTGTGTTCTTGTGTCGAATAAATGTTCTTTTATATTCTATTCTAACTCTGCATGTAAATAGATACACGTTATATACAATAGGATAAAAAAATAAAGACAACCAAATGCAGGATTCTCGGTAAAGGAGATCATTAATTTTATTGTAAAAACTTTTTGTGAACATTTCTCGCCCCCTTGAACTTTCGTAGTTCCATGACACTACAGCATCATTCACGCTCATCAAATGATCTAACGCTCCATGGATGCATGTGTATAACGACGCGATAACGTCTAGTGCTTTCATGGCCCATTTATATCGCCCTTGTAACGTAACGCAGCCCGAACCTGCCAAGTCTTTGAGGCCGTTTGAAAATCGAAGCCGGCTGCGTCAATCAGACAAATTGGAGCCCGCCAAAGAACGGAACACATCCGCCGTCCCCGGCTAAGGTGACCATGGTTTTGGTCGGACGGTGTCGTAGCAGAGATAACATCTTTTGTTTTAAACGACTTGAAAAAAAAGAGGTGGATGTTTGTGCAGTCATAGGCATGTCAAACTGCTGGAGAAGATTTGGACAAACAGAAACATGTTTCTTCAAACAAAAATCACGCTAATGCACATACTTATATTCTTAAATATCTATACGCTTCTAAAACTTGGTCATGGAAATCTTGTGTGATGAAAAAGATAGACACATTCGAGATGTAGCGTTCATGCAAGATGATAAAACATCATGAATCGCCTTTTCGGTTGCTATTGCCGACTTCCTTTCTTCAGCCACGCAGCCCGTTAGCCAGATAGTTCTGAAATGCTAATTCTGGTTGACTGTATTTAGGGAAGAAGAAGACGCCCACTAGATGGACACTATTGATCTAGTTACCAGGCAGAAACTCCAGATTTTGCCCAAAATGCTGGAGTGCTGGTTAAGTGTAGCTCTGATGGTGAGCTGAGCTTTAAGGAATCCTATCTCGAATAGGTGTTAAGCTTCCGGAACCGATAGAAGTTAAAAATGTAATTGGCAGTAAAACAAAAATTTTAACGGCTTTCAAATTTTTTTTTAAATAATTTGAAATTATGTATATTCTTTACTATTATTAGAGAAATAATATTTAATGTCCTTCTATCATATTGGTCTGTCTCTTTTCAAGAAATGTCACGACAAAAATCGTGAAATTTAAAATTCTTTATTTTAAATTTATAATAAGAATATAAAAGAATACAAAAACTAATGAATTTAAGAAAAGAGATTCTATATCGCTTTCTTTACATATACAATTTAATTTAATAAACGTTTTTAAAAGTAAATTGAAATAAATACTCTTTCGTGAGCCAGTTTCTTTTCAGGAAAATCTCGTCGTAACGCGTGGCCATACTTGCCTCGATTCCGATTTCAAATTTACTCTGACGTTTGTAATTTCGAAATGAATGGACGCAATAGCACGATGCGCCTTCTGTCTTTTTCATGTTTAAATTTCAATTTGCCTTTTTTTTAATCTGTTAAAGGATGCCTTTTTTATAAATCGAACAATCGATCAAACGTATTCACTTTGGGAAATAGTGAAAACTATACAGTTTTTATCGTATTGATAATCAAACAACTCGCGAATAATCCCTAACAGTACTTATACAGTGATTTTCAACAGGCTTTAATAAAGGAGGAAGTTCTCAATACGCTTGTATGTTTTTTTTTATGTTTGTTAGGTCATAACTTACGACTGGGTGAACCCATTTTAATGAATCCATTTATTTTAGACATATAAATATATATATATAAAAGAAAATGTGTGTGGGTTTGTCCCTTACAGGCTCCGAAACGGTCTACGATTTCAATGAAACTTTCAGGGAATCTACAGATTGAACTTGCGAGTAATCCTGTAAGGTTTGGTGACGATCGCAGCACTCCTCTTTTTGAACTGTCAAACAAGCCATACGTCGTACTTTTATTTCTGACATTAACTTGAGCCCGATATGTTTTTGTATAAATGATAAGAATTATATTGTATTTACTATCTACATGGGTGTAGGTAACGATCTTCACCCGCTCGAGAAGAGAATAGAAGATACATGAATACGGAGAGAAATGAATAATTTAATATATTGTGAGAGTTAAATTAAATATTTAATGATGTCAGTTTATTGTTTAAATAAATTAAAGCAAAATCTAGCCTAAAGTATTTTTAACAAATGGACGAAAAATGCAATATTACGCCAACAGATTTCATTGATTTATTTTTTATTGCAAAGAGGATGAAAAGTATTTTGATGTGAGTTTGTTTAGGTTCTGATTAATTATATTACGTAATATTATTATTTTAAATGAAGTCGGTTTATGTTTTTATATTAACTATATTCTTGTGTACTTAAAAAAACGAAAAACAGCAATTTTTTTACGCAAGTATAAGTCCTTATCTATTCTCAAAGGCTACCAACGCAACAGCCCTGCCGGTGCTGTGGATGTTCATGGGCGACGGTGATCGCTTAAAATCAGCCGAGCGGTAAGCTCGTTTGCCACTATTCACCAATTTTATTGTACATTTTTGTTAACCATTCCAACTAAGCTTAAGCTTGTGTTATGAGATGGTTCATGTCAATAGTCGAATGGTGGATTCGAACCTACGACTTTACGATTCGCAGACAGTACCCTAAACTATAAATAATTGACGCTTCAAGTTATTATTAAGTCACATATGTGACATGCGGTGGTCCACCGTCATTAGATTTATAATTAAAAAACAGAAAAAAAGGCAATTCAATTACTAGCCGACTGGGATTCGAAACAGCCACCATCAGATCATAAATCGAAAGGCTTAGCCAAATAACGGTTACGTAGTGGAGAACTAAGTAGAAAACTTCACAGACACTTAACTACATCAAGGCGAAAGTAATCAGCGAGTCGCATATGCTCGCCCGGGTCCCGTACACGTCCCTAGTTATTACAATACAGCAACACTAAATTACCGAATAACATGTTGAGGACAAAACGCTTTTCAATCTTCACTAACAATATTCCCCCAAAAGGGGCTCCCCTTTTGTACTGCCGGCCCCCAAATGCCAATCTGGGAAGATTGCTTTTTTTCTTTTGTCAGTTTGAATACGCGTATGTAGTCCTGAATCGCGCATACAACTCGGCGAAGCTCTTTGTAGGTGATTAAATATTGCGCACAATATCGTCTACCATCGATATGCCCCCAATCACCTTTACCCCACCGTAATAGAGTTTAGAATCGTATCGCTCGTAATGTTGCGAGGGTAGTTTGAAGTTTGTGCCGTTCATAAAATTCGGAATGGTTATTTAATGGTTTCTTGACTCTGGTACGATTTGCTCGGTGATTAATTCTGTCGTGAGCCGCTTTGAGCGTTTGATTTCCTGATGGGTTATTTAGATTCGTATGTAATTGTGTCGCATGTAGTAAACTCGAGGGCTTTCACTGGGGGCCTGGATTAGTTTGCTATATTGTGTAAGCGTGAATAAAGCGTAGTTATCTTTTGTGGGTACCGATTTTAACTCCTGATGATTTTACTGTCAAAAAATTAATGTATGACTACATCATTGTATTAGGTAATACGTGAACAGCCCTGTAGTTCTGGGCTCGCAAGAATAAGACTACGGTATCCCCTGCCTGTCGTACAAGGCGACTAAAAGGGGCCTCGGGTTCACTGGGCGACAAGGGTGGGGACCTTTGTCGTCCGCTAAGGTGGACCCGGGAAGAAGGCGACATCGGCTGGCCCGTGTAGCCTTGTACTATGAGGGCACAGGGGAGGAGTAACCTCCCCTCCCAGGACGTGCTCTCTTTGAGCACAGTGCAGAGGGCACCGGTGCGTTCCACTGGAGATCCCGGAGCCCCTCGTCATGCGTCATCCCCGAGGAAAGGGCCACCGGGGAGGTTTTAGTGGGTAAAAACCCCACATAACCGCCGCCTTCCCCCCAGAAGGCGGGGTATCTTTTGAAGATTTCCTCCAAGTTAACAAAAAAAAAAGGTAATACGTGAAGCAAAAACTTTGTACTCCTTCTTACGAATATTCGGAGTGGAGTGGAGTATGAAACTTCCCTCACTTAGAGTTTTTTTATGGGGTATAAACTAGTGCTTGACCACGATCCCACCTGATTTAAGTTAAGCGGTGATATAGTCGAAAGATGGTACGCGCTAGTTTAGTTAATTGCCTATTAACTCTAAAGCTCCCACGTCGTACTTGGACGGAAAGTCTGACGCCGGCAACTTGTTCCACTCATTTGCTGTACACACGATTAACGATGACTCAAATCGCTTCGTGACGCGCGGAACATCGACTATGAAAGGGAGACCCGCCGACTGTCTAAACGTCGGAAGGTAGAATGGGAGAATTAACTAGTGTAAGTCCTGTGCACTCTCTCCAAAATGTAATCTGTAAAACACCGAAAGGCTAGCCACCTTGCGCCTGTGCTCAAGATTATCTAGGTATAGATCTTGGTCACCTATCAACTTTTTGGCCCGCCTCTCCATTGAATCCAGTGCCGCGAGTTGGTATTGTACCTGTCCAGATATGACAACAGTACTCCACATAAGCCCGGATCTGTGCTTTATACATAGTCAAAAGCTGTCCCGGTGTGAAGTACCGCCGTAAATTGGACTCCAAGCTTCCTAGCAGGTACCTTCACTTTAGCTTCTATGAACCGCCCGTAGTTAACATAGAGAAGAAATGAAGAATGACAATATTGGAATGAAGTTCCTTTCGGCAGACTTGGAGGAGATATGAGTTTTGCTTCGCGATCGAATTATATAAACTATAATTTCTTACAGTAAGGTTTTACCGTAAGAAAAATATATAACGAAAGTGCTATAGCGTACACGGCTGTGATTATTAAGCATGTAGTTCAACTATCTGATCACAGGTTGCGCTTTAAATTATTAATAAGTGTTAATTATTTATTTATGTAATGTTATACTGTTAAAAAATAAAGAGATGTGAGTTTTTATTTTACTAAATAATTTAATTTTTTTTTAAATAAAGGTAGCAATTATTAACCATTAACAATCTTATTAACCATTCCAACTTAGCTTAAAGCTTGTGCTAGGATATGATTCACGTCAATAGTCGATTGGTGGATTCGAACCCACGACATTATGATTCGCAGACCGTACCCTAAACCATTAGGCTATTGACGACAATTACTACATTTTTTGTGGGATTCATTTTATTTTATTTTATTTGTTATTTTAAAAAATATTAAATTTTCTAAATACTTTTATGTATTATACTTAAATAAAAACCAATCGGTAAAATAAAAAAAAGAAAGTATACATCATTTTTTTTTGCAAATTGTGTTGCCTGTATCTTTATCCAAAGGAATTTTTTTTTTATAATTTCTTAGCAAGTGCTTGACTACGATCCCACCTGATTTTTTTTTTCGTTAGAATGATTTTCCCCATGGTTTTTATGCATACAAACGGGGCGCCTCAAGTTGCGTAGTACGCTAACAACCAGAATTCGAACCCCGGTACCTTCACCTATGTGTTTGTGGCAATTTAGGTGATTTGGAATGCGATCGGTGGTAAAGGAAAACATCGTGACGACACCTACATGTGTTACAAAATTTTCTCACATATTTGAAGAGACTAAGCCCTTATACTCACCACAGAAAAGACCACAATAGTGGCATATTAAGTATATAGGCTGAAACTTTAACCATTATAAGAAAATCCATTGCAAAAAGAATTGACACGCTGCCTCTTTAAATATTAGTAATAGCGGTTCACACTTCACTGGGCGGCTAAAAATAATTCCCAGGTGATGAGAAACAGTCGTGACAGTGCGTCTGTATTATATCTTATTTATTTAACGTCATTTCTCCACCACAAATACATACATACCGCCAGGCATCGGGGACCTGTATTGTAATAGATAGACTACGCCTCAACTTTTAATATGAAAAATGCTATTATCATAAACAACAAAATACGTTTGCGTATTCGTAAATAATAAATATTTCTATTGTAAGCCTTATTACAATGGTTTAAGGTATAATAAATAATACTAGCGTTGAAAAATCGACTGTAATATACCTTTGTTTTCAGATGGCGTTCTGAAAAATGTATCTGCTTATTCTTAAATGTACTTATCACTTATGGATATAGTAATAAAGTATAGAATTGTATGTCTTTTCTAATTCTCATAGTAAAATATAACTTTGTAAACACCAGTATCTTTCACGTAAGTTGACATCACACAGAAATTGTTTAACATTCGAAGCGAACGGTTTTTTCCAATAAATATTAATGAGTTTCGTTGCCATTGGATTTATTTATTTTTTTCTCGCCTTTTACTTTGATTAATAAAGTTTCACGTTTCGTTGGCAAAGTTTAATGGCGTTTGCCGGGATTATTATAATGTTTTGAGGTTAGATTTTCATATGCGCGCCATTTTTTTTTGTTTGACAGATTTATATTTTTAGTAATGGCAAGTTTATTCTTTTTATTTTTTTGTTTACAGATAAATATCTTAAATATGGTGTATAAATACATATATTATATGTATGTTTATTTATAGGGTCTTCCGTAATTCAACGTTCCACATGGTATGGTGAGTATATGACAGCCAAATAAATCCATGTAATTTTTTTTGATATAAGCATTTTACTAAAAACTGTGAAAAAATCTTCAACCATGAGAATACCAAATAAATCTTTATATATATAAATTGCATTAAGTAAGAGCGTCATAAATGGACGACCAATTTTTTTAACCACTTTTAATAAGAAAAGTTATTTTAGGCTGATTAATTATGTTTCGTAATATTCTTACGATAATTCGTAAATAGAGGTCGTCCGCGAGTTTAAAGTTTGATTTGATTTTTGTTTTTGCTCGTATACTTGTAGGCTAAATAGACAGCAAACGTGGTCAGGGAAGGTCGCCTACCAAATGGTCTCATACAATCACAAGGGCGGTGGGAGACAGCATGCAGCGTCCGGTCCATTACGCATATGACATTAAATGGAGATTTATTCGTGATCACAATACTCAGCAGTAAGGGGCAAAGAAGAAGCATCTTTATATGTATGTGTGACAATGTACAACAAATAATTGTATTGATTTACTCTAACCAGTGATCTATTTCCCTTCGTAAATAATAAAACAAATCATTGAAAGGGCCTACAGCGCTATGACACGAACCTTTAAGGCATGCATCTAAAAGATTCAGTGTCCCCAATGCGCGCGAAAACAAATAAAAAATGGCGGGCTTTCACTCCGCCGTGACAAAGGCACAGCCGTCAAATGCCATTGCTTAAATGAGAACGCAGTCATTCGAGAGTGTGGTGGAATGGAAAAAATCATCGGGCTAAAATGTCATTCGTTCTCCGCGCCGGAAAAATGTACCATTCGATTGAAAATCATTTTGATTTTTTTTTTAAATTTGCTCTAGTATTATCTTAATTCTATACAAAAAAAAATGGATTGTCTGTTTGTAATACAGAAATAAAATGGCTAGGAGAGACGACGGTCGGTGGACCAGGGCAGTAACCCTGTGGTGGCCAAGACAGGGACGCCGATCAGTGGGCAGACTACCAGCCCGCGGGGCCGCAAAAGATTCGAAGAGAGAGAGGGAATGCTGCCAGCACAGGACCGAAATGAATGGCGAGAAAAAAGGAGGCCTATACCCACCAGTGAGAAGTTACAGGCTGATTGATTGAATACAAAATTAACCTTGCTTTCTACTACATGCATAATATGATTCTATATACGGTACATATACCAAAATAACATTTTTACAATTTTTGTCTGTCTGTATGTTCTGTATCTCTGGAACTGTAGGACCGATTTTGATGGGACTTTCACTGGCAGATGGTTCATGTATTAAGGAGTAACTTAGCTACTTTATTTTAGAAAAAAATAGCTTCTAAATGCGGGTAACACCGTGTTGCGCAGCCAGTGAAGAATATGAATATTCAAAAATTTAACAAAACAAATGTATTTGTCACACTGTGAACAAAAATTTATTATTTTTGTTCATCACCTTGCTACGATTGACGACTGCATCACACTGCAAGTGGCAAAATCCCGCTCTGGGAGAAAAAATAATATGCTTGTATGGCAGCCACAATTTTGAAATATTCATTTATGTGGCAAATACTTTTCGTTGCCAATTCCTACGGTGCTCATTGACAGTGATTTTTTTTAATTTCCTATATGGAACACGTACATATAAGTTAGGATTGGAGCATTAGGTAACTATAAATACATTATATCTATGTATTTCGATACATTATATCGAAAAATATATCGAAATATTTTTGGCATGAACATCCCTACACCAAAACACTCTAGTTTTGAGAACTGTAGAAAAATATTTTGCACTTTTGTAATATTATCAAACAAGGGGGGAAGGCGGCGGTTATGTGGGGTTTTTACCCACTAAAACCTCCCCGGTGGCCCTTCCTCGGTGCATGGTGAAGGGCTCCGGGATCTAAAGTGGAATGCACTGGAGCCCCTCTACACTGTGCTCATGGAGAGCACTTCCCGGGGAGGTTACTATATACCGCAGGCCGTCTGACTATGTCGGAAATAGATGCCTAGACCTCAATGTACAAGGCCCAAGACCTCGTGGCAGGCATAAGAAACGCTGGCTGGACGTTAAAGCGGACATGTTAGTGAACCACCTATAAAACGAGGATGCCGAAGACCGGGCAAAGTGGAGAGACTAAGTAGGAAAGCGGACCCTGGCTGTAGGTAAGGATATAATTATTAGATCACACTTAATTAAAAATATTTGTTTGCGGTAGTTAGTGACATGAATGAGTGTGTGTTTGATTTATATATACTCGTAAATTACAAACATTTTTAAAATTAAGTTCTCTTATAAGCATTTTAGTTACAATATATTAAGAAGTTCCGATGAGAAGAATTCGTAAAGTTCAAAATAAGCTTTTGTTAAACAAAACATAACAGTCATAATTTTAAATTACTTTTTTAAAAGAATGCAAACCTTCCTATTTCGAATTCCTGTAGCCGCGGTATAAGCGGATGAAAAATTGATCTTTACAGATTTTTTTTCATAAGCTTCGCAGTTTCAAGTTAAAAAGTTCCGTTTACATTACGTAACTTTTTATTACGACAACGTAGTTTCAGAACAATCATTCTTTCCAGCTAACATTACAATTTTTTTTACACAATGAATTTCGTTTTCTTTACCGCCATCTTTCCAGCCAGCCCTGGCGCGCGGAGGTTTGTGATTGGAGCGCGATGTGACGTGCCGTTGGGAAATCAGCGCGGTCGCGCCTCGTCGCGCGTATTTATTTGCCAACCTGTCAGTTATACATAGAGTAATGAGGTAAACTTCGTTCCAGAGACATTTCTGGTTAGAGAAAAAATCATTTTATTATCATTCATAATATTACCAACTATTTAATTTTTCTAGTGGCTTATTAGGCAACCCCAAATCCAATGGTGCTTCAAATCTCTCTCGTATACTGAATCATACATCAAAATCATAACAAATTAACATACAACTCGTATGCCAGTTTGTTTTGATTTTGATGCAGGATTTTCTAAAGACTTAAGATGGAGCCTTTCAATACATTTTTTATACATAAAATGGTCACCAAACAGTTAATGTTAAAATCTGCTAAACTATTTTGGCAGTTTTATTGAGGCAAAATCAATGTTCAGTGGCATCACAATTGTCGATTTTGCTTGTTTTAGTATTCTGCAAGTTCAGTTGTGCCACTAAGGATTTCAAATGGCGCACCATGAAAACTCCAATATGTTGTTACAATTGTTATTATTTGTTAATCGATGACAATTGAATGATAATATAATAGGTTGGTGTCATAATGAAATATCATTGGCATATAGCAGATTTGGGGCCCTGGTAACTTCCTGTATAAAATGGAACATTAGAAATATTAAAGTGTTTACTCTATTGTTTTCTTACTCTGTATAGCCGCGAGCGAGTCCGCTTAGCGCCGCTCGCATCGTTCCTTTCGCGCTGAAATCGCTCCACGACATTGTCGCCAACTGTCCAACGAATTCTGCGACGCCTTCATTTAAATTTCGAATTGGCCATTTAGCTGACATTTTTTTTCTCGCTTGCTATGACAATAGAAGAGTCGAAAACTCTATCTTCGAATATTCGATGTGTAAATTTTTTCGTAGACTGTGATTGCCTTACAAATTGTAATTTGTATATGAGATATAGGCAATCAAAAGTAGCTAGACACAACGTTCGCTGTTTTCTTTTCACCTGGCTTTTTAAGTCCCATTCATAAATGGTCGTGAGAACATTGCCATACACCGGCAAGTGTTTTTTGTCCTTAAAAACGGCAATTGATTGGTCAAATGTTACATGTCACCTGACCTTGTGACCAGTTCACATTCATTTGTCACCTGAGCTGTAACGTCCTGTCACCTGTCACTTTTTCCACATTTTCTTGACTGTACGAATACGTTGGACGTTTTCCTCTACGCTTGTACGTATATGTATAAATTTCTAAGATTTGCAAAACTTTTATTAATTGCCTGTATCTCATAGACAAATTACCAAATTACGTATTTGTATCGCATTGCATAACCTTTACTAATGTCATTCACAGTTACCATACCATAGACTAAGCAATATTGTTTACTAATGCAATAACGAAATTAAACATCACTAAATCATTCCGACCCCAGAGCAAATATGCTCCCTATAACAACACAATTACAACACTAATGGAGCCAAAAATCATTCGCTCACAATTAGGGTTGTCTATTCCTATGTGACCTGAAATTTAAAACAGATAAAAAATATAGTTGACTAAATTGACAAAATATACTCTTTACAAATTACATTTTTAATTATTATTACAGGAAATATATGTTTTTATTTCAGGACTATATTTTATCTATAATCAGGTGGTATTCTGATTTAAAATATTAAATTTAAAATAATTAAATAAGAATTCTATAAAAGCATTAAATATTTTAATAGTAGTTATTTAAAACAAAGTATTTTTATATTTTACGTTTTAAAAATAGGCTTCCCATCTCTGTCTAAAAAGTGTGACAGCCCTATTCGCAGCCCTCCAAATCACCCACGAATAGCCGGCTAGACACATTTTAATTTACACGTGAAATTGAACTATCCTAGCTTTTTTTATTACCTAAGTAATAAAATACAAATTCGTATATCACTAGTATCATCTTAATTTCGCTCAATATATGTACTTACATTCAAAATTGAACCTAAAACAGTGGACAGAAGGTTAAAATTCGCCATTTTATATTATCATATTAACCTCGTACAATCATAGAAATGTACGCACTCTATTCCAAATGAAATGAAAAAAGGTGTCAAAGATCGAATTTACGATTCATTATACTTAATCCTTATAAAAACGAGGGAGAAGTAAGATTTTCATTTTATAGCAATGCCAACCTTAAATAGTTAACAATACAGTTTAGTTTTAATTGTCTGCAGATTTGACATTCGATTTACAAAAAGCATTCCGAGTGCACATGTAAGTGCCCATTGTGGCGGCAGATGGTCCGTTCGAATTTCGAATTGGATGCTTTGGAAAAGAGAAATAATAATAATAATTTATTTGACCATGAAATACATTTAATTTACAACTGTATATTTTCACAATAAATTTGAGATTTTAATAATGATAAATTCCTATTATATTTTTTATACAAGTATAATATTTAACTATAAAACAGTTACAATTCAAATTAATTTGCATTGAAAAATTAAAAAGTCGTAAAATCTTACAACGACTCATAAACATTCTCGTAGTGGTGTCTTCCTTCTAAATTCAAACTGCATGCCTTTATGAAGTGCGGTAATTACGTATCAATATCTCAATCACCAAACATTTTTCTAATGGATTTTTAATATATTTTTGGTATATCTTATTTTATAAAAAATAAATTTTATCACGAATTTTAAGTCAGTCATTACATAATTAAGTAAGGAATATAAACAAAACAATAATTAAAGTGATTCACAATGATAAACCACAGCGCTCGGCCGCTAATAGTAGAATGAATTGAAAATATGTGTCGGACCCATTAGTCCGTCGGCCATTACGCGTCCCGTGGGCGGTGTGGTCCGAGCCTAATGTTATACCATAGACTATAGAGTATAGAGCAGGGAATACAAAACTCCTTTAGGCAGAATAAAGTGCCATAAATAATAATTTGTTTTTTAAAAATAGTTAATTTAGAAATGTCACTGGTTAGTCGACATGTATTTATTTATTTATTTAGTATATCATACCATAAATAAAGACAAAATACATTTTTATACAAATGTTCATGTCTGCTTCTTATCTATCATATATACTTTGCATTTTTATTTAGTTATGTTTATTGAAATACATATGTAGACGTGTATCACTCTATTTTTTTATAATCAATATAGTGCAACCACAGACTTGTGTCCGTGGTCTTTTCTAACGTTCTTTATTTGTTTTCTTTGTTTTATTAAAAGAGTGCTACGTCTACAGTTACTACATAGCTTTAAAAAATTAGGGTTATTTTGGACGGCCTTAGTGAACCTTAATTTAATTTGTTATAAAAATTAAAAGTAAATCTAATTTGGCTTTCTATAAAACATTAGTAAATAGTCTATGGCGTTCCCGCCCCAGCGCTTGGGCTCGGCCGAGAGGGTCGGATTTCGCGCCATTTGGCCAACCGGTCGTGTAATAGCTCTTTTAAGACAAACGCACACTGGAATGAATAGACGGACACTTGTTTTTACAGAAGGTATTTATATTATATTTTTTACAGAAGGAAAAAATAGAAAACAGTTGTCATAGTTGTCCTACGCAAGGGTCTGTTGAACTGGGAAGAGAAATCCTACTGTTATAAATTTTCGCGCCTAAAGTCACAACCGAAGGCTAGGTTCCTTATTGCTCGCAATGTAAGTTTAATGTTATTTTAGTCATCCTGGCCAACCATAGGTGTATATGTATAAAAGAATAAAAAAAAAAGATGGCACACTACATGTCACTAGATTTTCACTGCTTACTTTTAACTATATAATTAGAAACAACAACGATTATATAATTGTCACAATACACAACACACGATAATAAGTATTGTTTGTACATGTTCAATTATTTATATTTTATAAATAGATTGTAAAACAATGGATATATTTTTAATTTAATAAAATTAATTAGAATTATATAATAAAAAATAATAAACACGAAACCGTTTAGGTATACGTCACGCTTTTAAATCTCTAATGCGCCTCTTCAGCTACCATTGTCTATTTGAATTCAGAATAAGCCAGTTCGAAATTTGAATTGGGATGTTTGTTTTCGATTCGGTGGTTAAATTTGATTCGTGTCAGAGGTTTTCCAATTTAGAATAACGAGTTTGAAATTCGAACAGGAGTTTTTTAATAAACAAAATGTTTCTTTTTTAATTTTTGACACTGTATTTTTTCTTTTTTTTTGTCTAATAAAAGAGAATGAAAATGTTTATTTATGAAAATGTTATCTTTAGTTAGTTCTGTTTGTAACAACGTCCAACTTATTGATCCAATGCCTCCCGAAACACCAGTGACACGTTTCGTAACTGTACTTACGTCAAAAGGTATATTTTGATGTCGGCCTCTGATGGGGTAATGAAGTAATTACTCATGTCCCTCACCCTACGCACTCACCGAGGGCGATGTTTCCTCCGAGAGTATACCAAATGATAATGCCCTTTGATGACATTTGCTTTTAATAGACCGGTTATTTGCAACTGTCAAAGTGCGCTTTTGCTTTTAATTTAATGTCACTGCACGGTGTTAAGTATTGCTTGTTGGGAGTTACAGACTGAATAAATGTTCTGTGGTATTATAATAAAGACTTCTTTGTTTACACAGTTGACTTGGGGTGTAAGCTGGTGAATGTGTTACGAAAAGTGTGAGTGAAGTGCGGGCGAGTTGAAGGGAAGTTGAGAAAAAGATATTAGTGAAGATACAAAGAGAGAGAGTTAGGATTAGGTCGTATATCAAGACACAATGCAGGCCTATAATCGGTATGACTTTGTAGGAACAAGAACCGTGTATATGTTTTTTTTTTTTTTATTGAAGTTTTATTACTATATTTGTTCCCCAGCATGTTTGGCTGTGGGGTATTTTTCTATAACATTAATTTACATCTTATAATTTATCTACTTTATATAATACTAATTTCTAATTTCTTATATCTACTTATACATTTCCCTTATTATATCTATTATTTCTATATACATATTTCTTATTTTTATTTCTAATATTTCTACAACTTATTTCTATATTATACAATTCTGATTTATTATCTAATTTTAATATATATTTACATTACGTTTTATTTCTATCAATTACTTTATTTACTACATATTTACAGAATCTTAAAAATATATCTATCTTATTCTTATCGCTAATTAAATTTCTAATATTATCTACAGTTATCCTGTCATTCATCTCGCTTTCACACTCACTCCTTGCGCGTTACCGCTATTTTATGGGCAGGCCCCACCCCTTAGATGTTAGGAGCGTTGCTGGAGTTTCTTCGGCCACTTCTTCTCCCAGCGCCAACGCTTCCCGAAGTGGCACTCAAAGTTAGTTTAGCTTTTGAATGTCTCTTAGATTATCCGTGAAATAGCAACCGACCGAGTCGTGGGTCAGCCCTCTCAGGCGCCCTCGGATCGGCATGCTTACGCGTAACATAGTAACCGTCCAAGCCGAGGTTATCTTACACCGGTGGGACTTTTGTGTCGAGTTACTAGCAATAGAGGTTCAGGCTAAGCGACCTAAGAGCTATGCCACCTTTCAATCCGGTGAAGCAGTCAAGGCCAGCTTCTCTGGCCAATCTGTGTAGTTCGTCATTAAAAAAAAAATCACACTCAAATCTTTTAACATTAAACTCCGGACATTCTGTCAAAACATGTAGCACCGACTCATGCACATCCGGATCGCAGATGCACGAAGGGCTCTCCTTGCACCGAAACTTATTTAGATACTCGGAGAACCCTCCGTGCCCCGTCAGAATTTTGTACAAGAGTCATATCTAGATCCATCATCGTGTATATGTTATATTTTAAGTAACCGTCCAAGCCGAGGTTATCTTACACCGGTGGGACTTTTGTGTCGAGTTACTAGCGATAGAGGTTCAGGCTAAGCGACCTAAGAGCTTTTTTTTTTTTTTTTGTTTACGGGGAGGAAATCTTCAAGAAGATACCCCGCCTTCTGGGGGGAAGGCGGCGGTTATGTGGGGTTCTTACCCACTAAAACCTCCCCGGTGGCCCTTTCCTCGGTGCATGACGAGGGGCTCCGGGATCTCCAGTGGAACGCACCGGAGCCCCTCTGCACTGTGCTCAAGGAGAGCACGTCCCGGGGAGGTTACTCCCTCCCCAGTGCCCTCGCAGCGCAAGGCGACACGGGCCAGCCGGTGTCGCCTTCTTCCCGGGTTCACTTTGGTGGACGACTCAGGCCCCACCCTTGTCGCCCAGTGAACCCGAGGCCCCTTTAGTCGCCTCCTACGACAGGCAGGGGATACCGTAGTCTTATTCTTGAGAGCCCAGAACTACAGGGCTGCGGGCCGGTCTCCCACCGGCCCGCCTGCGCCATCTCCGAACGGGATCGGCCCTCTCCCGATCCCGTTCTGCGGTCTCCTTCTGGGTCATTACTGACTCGCAGAAGGAGACCAGCGCCTTCCATTTAGATCTCCCCGCCAGCGCAGCCGCTACTGCCGCCGGCGGGGAGAGGTCTTGCCCGATATGCTGGACCAGGATCCGCCGCTCCGCCTCCACGCGGAGCACACGGCTAGCGTGTGCTGCGCGGAATCCCGGTCACAGCCACAATGGTGGCATTGCGCGGTCGGTTCGCGCCCTATCCTGTTCAGGTACTCACCGAAGCACCCGTGCCCGGTGAGTACCTGTGTCAGGCGGTATGTGACGTGCGCGTCATTCCTCCTTTAAGCCAGGCTTCGAAGTTCGGCAGGAAGGCACAGACGATGCGTTGGCGCGAGCAACGACGCTCCGAGAGCCGCTCGCGCCAGACCTCCATCGCCCGCCTGTGCTCCTGCCGACGCACCTCTCCCGCATCCAGGGGCGGCCCGGCCCGCCGTCGACGGCCCGGACGCGCGTGTACACGCGCGTCCAGCTCCGCCAAAATGTCGAGCGGCGGGAACCGAGCCAGGATAGTGGCCGCCTCGTATGATACCGTACGGTATCCTCGTGCGATCGAATGGCCATCTTGCGCTGCAGGCTAAGCAGCTTAGCTCTGCAGCGCCGGACGCCCGTGAAGCGGTTACACCACACGGGCGCCCCGTAGAGGGCCATGGATCGCACGAGACCTCCGTAGAGGCGGCGGACTCCTCCCTGGGGCCCCAAGATTAGGCAGCAGTCTGTGCAGGGCACCCACTGCCTTATCGATCTTGGGGACCAAGCGGTCGAAGTGCACTTCGAAGCCCCAGCGACTGTCCAGGGTGAGGCCGAGATATTTCATCTCCGACCCCACCCGGACCAGCACGTCACCTACGCGAACCGACCGGCTGGGCGGTTCCTTAGCTCTGGGAGCTTGTGGAACCATAGCGCCTCAGTCTTGTGAGGCGCTACCCGTAGACCCAGCTCGTGGATTTTGTCCACGACGCATGCCACCCCAAGCTCGGCGAGCCGGATGGTGCTATCGAAATCCTCCCCGTCGGACATGACTAGCGTGTCGTCTGCATAGCAGACGACACTCACGCCGGCGGGGAGATCGACCTTGGCGCGATCGCGTCATATGCGAGGTTCCACAGCAGGCCCCAACACAGACCCTGCGGAACCCGCAATTCACCTCCCTCCGATGGAACTCGTCCCGACCCATGTACTGGATGCACCTGCCATGCAGGTACGCCCCGACGATGCGCTGCAGGTAGGGAGGCACGTGGTGAAACACCAATGCCTCCTAATCGCTCCCCAGGGCAGCGTGTTAAATGCGTTGACTACGTCAAGATTGACGGCCAACGCCACGCCACCCCGGGTCACTACCTGCCCCGACCGTTGACGGACCCGGAGGATCGCGTCAACGGTCGACCGCGCCTGCCGGAAGCCATATTGGCATTCCGACAGGTCGGGGCCTACCTGCCGCAGGTGCGAGTTGAGGCGGGCGGCAATTATTCTTTCGAATAATTTGCCCGCCTCATCCAGCAGACATATGGGTCGGTACGCGGAGGGAGGCTCCGCGGTCCTACCGTCCTTCTTTATCAGCACCATCCTAGCCTCCTTCCAGCCCGAAGGGAAGACTCCGACTTCCAGACAGCTGGTGAACAGCCGTCTAAGTCTCCCCTCAGGCCGGCGGCGAGGCCAGCACCCAAGCCCTTCCGGGAATCCCGTCTGGGCCGGGTGCTGTATTGCGGGCCCTGAGGCGCCCGTGGCTCGATCAACTCCTCGGCAGTCACCCCAGCTCGTCGGACCAGATGGTACGGTCCGACGGCATCGCTGGGGTGCAGGGAATAGTCCCTGGATCCTTGGGAAGAGTGTGTCTACCACACTCTCCACGAATGTAGGATCCAGGGTTTCGTCACCGGAGGGACCCACGGTCTGAGCTTGCCCAGTACAATCTTGTACGGGCGCCCCATGGGTCCCTCTCCAGCCCCTCGAGGAGTTCACTCCAGGATCGAGCCTTCGCTTCCTGATCGCGCTTTGAAGCGCGATCGTGGCGCCTCTATACCCCGCATAAGCTCTCGCCGTTTCGTCGGCTGTGGCTCGCCTTCTTCTACGGGCTCTGGTGTACCGGCGTCGGGCCCGTGAGCAGTCCTCGCAAAGCTGCTCTATGGCCTCCGACCACCAGTACACCGCCCGGAGCTTGGGGGACCCGGCCCGGGGCATCGCGACGTCGCAAATCGACGTCATTGTGCTCCGGAACCAGGTCGCCTCTTGTTCGGGATCGGGCAAGACCCTTCTGTCCATGCCGCGACGATGGCAGCGGCCTCGAGCATATCAGCATCGAGCCGCTTGAGGGACCATCGCCGCGGTCGGCTGCTACCGTGCCGGCGGGCAGCACCTGCGGGAGGACGGAGGGCCACATCGAACATGATGTGGAGGTGGTCAGATAGTGTGACCACCTCCGCCACCCTCCATCCCGACACCATGCGTACGGCAGAGGAAGTCGCCCACGACAAGTCGACGACCGACTCCCCTGCCAACGCACGGAGGTGCTGACGGACCCCGGTTTAAAAGCCGGAGGTCCAGTCCCGCCGCCCACTCTTGCACGGTCTCTCCCGCGCGCTGTCCTGGCACACCCCACGCTCTGGAATGAGCGTTGAAGTCACCCAGGACAAGCACTGGACGCGGCGAGCATCTGCGAACGCAGTCGCCCACCGCATCCATGTACGCCTCGTAAGCGGCGAGGGTACAAGAGACCTAAGAGCTATGCCAACTCTCAGGCAGTCAAGGTCAGCTTCTCTGGCCAATCTGTGTAGTTCGTCATTAAAAAAAACGTGTTATATTTTGTGTGTAGTTTATACATATAAACATATATATTTTTTTAATAATTTCTAAGCAAGTGCTTGACTACGATCGTAGTGATGATTAGCGATGATGTTAAGCGGAAATGCAGTCCTGGATGGTAAGGCGCACTAGCTTAGTAAATGCCTATTCACTCTACTCTTGAAAATACCCACATTGTAATCGGAAGGAAAGACAGACGCGGGCAAACTATTCCAGTCCTTTGCTGTACGAAGAATGAAAGACGAAGCAAATCGCTTCGTTCGGGTTTAAGGGATGTTCACAACAAAAGGATGAAATCCCGCAGTGCGTCTGGAAGTCCGATATAGATGGAACTAAAAAAGTTGTACTTCAGCCGTGTCAAAGCATATTCGATATTTGAACCGACTTCAAAAAAGAGACTTTCTCAATTCGCCTGTATGTTTTTTTTATGTTGGAAAAGTCGTAAGTTACGAGTATGAGGTAACATCTCTTTTCAACTTTATAGACTGGGTGAACCGATTGTAAGCCATCTATTTAGTCCATGACAATGGTATCAATGAGGAAACTATGTACTCGTAAGTCTTAAATATGCATCAAGTATGTGCGCGACAAATTGACGGATAACTCAATATCACGCCAACCTATTTCAATGATTAACTTTTTATTGGAAAGGACGTACATCAAAGGTAGTTTGATGACAGTTTAGTCAGGTTCTGAATAATTCTCAGCCCTGTAGTTCTGGGCTCTCAAGAATAAGACTACAGTATCCCCTGCCTGTCGTAGAAGGCGACGAAAAGGGGCCTCGGGTTCACTGGGCGACAAGGACGGGGACCTTTGTCGTCCGCCGAGGTGGACCCGGGAAGAAGGCGACATCGGCTGGCCTGTGTCGCCTTGCACTGCGGGGGCACAGGGGGGGAGGGAGCTCTCCTTGAGCACAGTGCAGACGGGCTCCGGTGCGTTCCAATGGAGATCCTGGAGCCCCTCACAATGCACCGAGGAAGGGCCACCGTGGAGGTTCTGATTAATTCTTTTTCGTAATATTCGTAGGATAATTCGGTAACACAAAGAGGGCGTTAACTTTTGATTTTATTTGAAGTCGATTCTTGTTTTAAATCGTAAACATACGTGTTCCCAATTTCCCTTTTCTTTGTAATAATAAAAAACTTGCAATTGTAACTGACGAGAATATTTAAGTGTTGGTAATTTATATTAAAACCCATTGCACACGTAATATTTTTTCCTCGGAAATAAAGTCCAAGACCTCGTCATAGATTCATAAAACACGTTACTATTGAAACTACTTCATACGGCCATTAAAAGTTAACCACAAGGGGGCGCTTTTAACGAGACACGAGAAAGAAATGAGCAAATAAAAAAACCGCAAGGCGCTATAAAGAGATTGTCTAAACAAATGGTAAAATGGAGCAATTTTATGGACGTATCAGATGCGACGCCCGCGGGGACTGGGATAGGCCACTGGGGATGTACCAGGACTCCAGGGGTTGGCCAATGCATTGGGGTAGTTAATGACTATAAACACTATTCAAATTGAATGGGTGGGGTGGAATTGGACGATTACATTTTCTCTCTGCGATTGATACTCTACTTATGGTTGGCAGGTTATAAAATAAAGCTCTCACACCCTCCGTCACAGAAGGTAGGTAGAGATTAACATTTCCATTTCACAGAGTATTGGAAATTATTCTTAGAGCACACTTCACAGCTTTGAATTAAGAATATGAGATTATTCTTGGTGCCATAAGATGAAAAAAAAATTAGATTTAAAAAACGGTTCGGGTAAAAAGGTTTTATGCCAGCTTTTATTTATTTTATTTTTTTCAATACTAAAAACATCGTTTTTAGAAAAAGATAGTTTTAATAATTTTTATTGTATATAGACAGTATGCTTTAATATTTTGTCTTGTATGTTTTAATTGCTATTTATTTATTGTATTATACTGTGGCAGCCTTGCGTCAGCACATGCTGAAACGGCGTCCAATGTTGGTATCACTTACCATTTGTACAGTCTTTCTTTCTTCAACTGTATTTTCATATTTTGATTGTAATGTGTTTGTATATAATGTATATGTCCAAAGGATAGAGTATAAAAGTAAAAGATAAAAGAAAAATGGATATAAGGGTTTGTCTTACGTTCTGATGGTCAGATGTTTGGACATAAATCTTTTTTTTTTAATGAACCATCGAAATCGGTTGCCGACATATGTAGTTATTCGTCCATTTATGGTACACATACATTGTGTGTGTGTTGACAATTCAAGATTTTAACGATTTTAAAATGTCGGCTGCTTGTCGCCCAGTGAACCCGAGGCCCCTTTTAGTCGCCTTCTACGACAGGCAGGGGATACCGTAGTCTTATTCTATGAACTCAGAACTGCAGGGATGTCGAACATAAACCTTTTTTTTTGTTTACGGGGAGGAAATCTTCAAAAAGATATAACTCCCCGGTGGCTCTTTCCTCGGTGCATGACGAGGGGCTCCTGGATCTTCAGAGGAACGCACCGGAGCCCTTCTGCATTGTGCTCAAGGAGAGCACGTCCCGGGGCGGAGGGTATTCCCTCTCCCCCCCTGTGCCCTCGCAGTGCAAGGCGACACGGGCCTGTCCCCTTCTTCCCGGGTCCACCATAGCGCCAAAGGCCCCCAACGACAAAGGCCCTTTTAGTCGCCTTCTACGACAGGCAGGCGATACCGTAGTCTTATACTTAAGAGCCCAGGACTACAGGGCTGGTAATAAACCTCCCCCGACGAGACTAAAAGAGCTTAGCTCCGCGGTAGTTTTAAAATATTAAAAAAATATCTAATGAACAACGCTACTTGATATTACTAAAGACCTGTCTAAAAATATGTCATAAAAACGGACCTGTCAAAAGATTAACTTATCTTCAGTCAAACTTAATAATCACTAATCTACGGTAGACAACGCTAAACCGTGGATTTAATCCGGGACTATATTGTGGGGGCGCGTAATTGCTAAATCATGTAACCCGACCCTATAACTGGAGGGTGTTCGCGGTTGTAATATGTGTATATTATGTTATGGTGTAACTGTTTGATCATGCCGTTGTCGAGACATGTACGGATTTCGAAATCTTTAGTAATGAAGAATTTTTTTTTCTGACTCCCCCGACTAGTATAGGTCGCCTACGCCTTGTAGGTGTAGGCTGTTTTTTATCTTTTCATTTTTCTTACAATTTTTATTATCTTTTACAAAAACATTTATCCTCTTACTCTTTCTCCTACTTATTCTTATTTCTTTCCTACACATACTAACTAATAAAGAAATATTTACAATTTAAAAGATATTACAAAATATTTACAAAAAATATAACTGTGCCAAACCGTCATCGCTTGGCAGCGTGCCCAGAAGGCTGGTAGCATTGCCACGTTGTATGGCAATGCTTAGCCTCTGTGCAAGGTATAAGCCAGCCCTCTGGTCACCAGATGTGTCGACCAACTTCTTAGCTAACACATTAAAAAGGTGATGTGCACTAGGACCCCACGGACCCAAAGTTTCTACCCCAAACGGCTCAAATATGAAACCCGTATCGAGGTTACTATATTTGCGCCGCTTGAGGTTTTCTGCAGCAGTCTGCTGCCTCAACAGAAGATTCTGGAAGATGTGACGGCGCCAAGGTATCGACGCATGTGGCATCCCATACTAAAGGCCGTCCCATCTTCAAGGATATAAGAGTCATACCGTCTGGTCTCTTACCATCACTACGCAATAGTCCATTTGGCTCCAAAGTTGATGGAACATTAGCGGTGGTAAGAGCCCGACGGATGATGTCGTTGAGGTTGGAGTGCCGGGAAAAACGTCCTGCACTACGCTGGCATGATAGCCCGTGGTGTCCCAGCTGGTCGACCAATTTTCTTCCCTTAATTATATAATTACTTATCTAACTATATATAATTCTGTCTTCTTATACGGTATTTATTTCTTTCTTAGATCTTATTCTTAATTTACGCTGTTCCATTTTTATCATTACCATATTTAGCTTATCTTATTTTTTTTTATTCTATTTACTTGGTAATGAAAAATTACTACCCCCTTTTCAATCGAATTCAAAAAAGGAGCAGGTTCTCTTTATGTTTATGTTTCAGCCCTGTAGTTCTGGGCTCTCAAGAATAAGACTACGGTATCCCCTGCCTGTCGTACAAGGCGACTAAAAGGGGCCTCGGGTTCACTGGGCGACAAGGGTGGGGGCCTGAGTCGTCCACCAAAGTGGACCCGGGAAGAAGGCGACATCGGCTGGCCCGTGTAGCCTTGCACTATGAGGGCACAGGGGGGGAGGGAGTAACCTCCCCCGGGACGTGCTCTCCTTGAGCACAGTGCAGAGGGGCTCCGGTGCGTTCCACTGGAGATCCCGGAGCCCCTCGTCATGCACTGAGGAAAGGGCCACCGGGGAGGTTTTAGTGGGTAAGAACCCCACATAACCGCCGCCTTCCCCCCAGAAGGCGGAGTATCTTTCTGAAGATTTCCTCCCCGTAAACAAAAAAAAAAGAAGGTGCTCTTTATGTTTGTAACCTCATAACTTTCGACTGGGTGAAGCGATTTTGATGAATCCTTTTTTTTTATTTGAAAGCACACTTATAAGATTATGGAACCACATGGGAAGCATCTCCCATGTGGTCCCATTTTTTTGATTCAAATTGGTTCAGTTCTGATAATGGCATCCATGAGAAAACATATGGTTTTCTTATCTTAAAATCTGAAATTCGCCTCAAGTATGTGTACCATAAATGGACGAATAACTCAATATGATGCCAACCGATTTCGATGGTTAATTTTTTATTGCAAAGAATGTACTTCATGAGTAGATGATGAGAATATAGTTACGTTGTGATTAATTCTATTTCGTATGAATCCTACGATAATTAGTTAGAAAAATCTTAGCTGTGTCCGGGCGGTCGCCTCAAGTTGGCTTTGGCCAATCTGTGTAGTTATTAAAAAATAATTATTGGTGTGGGGGGGTATGCTAGAAAGTCGAGTTCGATCCCCGATGCCGGCACCAATAAATTTGCTGTTGCAATTCTATGTGCTGATTTACCACGCCCTCGGCGGTGAAGGAAAACATCGTGAGGAAATCAACATGTTTAAGAAAAATTTTCTAAGACATGTGAAGTCTGCCAATACGCACTACGGCCGCGCAGTTATACTCTATTTAGAGAGAAGGCCTGTGCCCAGCAATGGGACGTATTTAAAAGCGATACTTACTACGATAATTCGTAAATACAAAGAAGGCGTCCACGCGTAATAGGGTTTAACGTTTGATTCCGATTTCAAGTCGGTTTTCGTTCGTAAAAATGCTTGTTAAATTTAAGTATTCTTTTTTTAAACCAAGCAAACCATTAATTAACGAATCGTTTAGAGTTACCGGTTAAAAATCCAATCCTTAATTGGTGCATAAGAGATATGGATACGAGGTCCAAATTGGCAGCAGCCGTATCAGTAATTAAGGATCACTTCAAAGCGTGCCGCCCTCTCGTTAACGTGGGCTCGTTATATAATACAACGTGTATCGTTCCCCTTTACCCGGGTTTTTTAAAATCACATCGGCTCAATGCAATGACCCTCGCTTTAAGTTATACTAAGAGAAACCAGACTTCAACTACAAAAAAAAATAAGTAAAAATATAGTGAGTAATAAAAGAAGAAGAAAAAGCTGTAAAACAAATAAATAAATAAAAGTAAAATCAAGTAGAGTAAGACAAAGAATGTAAAGATAAGATAAGATAAATATAATCAGCCCTGTAGCTCTGGGCTCGTAGAATAAGACTACGGTATCCACTGCCTGTCGTAGAAGGCGACTAAAAGGGGCCTCGGGTTCACTGCGTGACAAAGGTGGGGCCGTTGTCTTCCGCTGAAGTGGACCCGGGAAGAAGGCGACATCGGCTGGCCCGTGTAGCCTTGCACTATGAGGGCACAGGGGGGGAGGGAGTAACCTGGGGGAGGTTACTCCCGGGACGTGCTCTCCTTGAGCACAGTGCAGAGGGGCTCCGGTGCGTTCCACTGGAGATCCCGGAGCCCCTTGTCATGCACTGAGGAAAGGGCCACCGGGGAGGTTTTAGTGGGTAAAAACCCCACATAACCGCCGCCTTCCCCCGAAGGCGGGGTATCTTTTTGAAGATTTCCTCCCCGTTAACAAAAAAAGATAAATATAATCAGCCCTGTAGCTCTGGGCTCGTAGAATAAGACTACGGTATCCACTGCCTGTCGTAGAAGGCGACTAAAAGGGGCCTCGGGCCATTGTTGTCCGCCAAAGTGGACCCGGGAAGAAGTCGACATCGGCTGGTCCGTGTCGCCTTGCGCTGCGAGTCTACAGGAGTGTACAATGGAGAGGGAGTAAGCTCCCCCCCCCCCCGGGACGTGCTCTACTAAGCGCACAGTGCAGAGGCGCTCCGGTGCGTTCCTCTGGAGATCCCGGAGGCCCTCAACGAGGAAGGGCCACCGGGGAGGTTTTTGTGGGTAAAAACCCCACATAACCGTCGCCTTCCCCCCAGAAGGCGGGGTATCTGTTGAAGATTAACTCCTCGTGATCAAAAAAAAAGAAAAGATAAATGTAATAGATAAAAAGAACAATGATGTTTAGGTCTAAGAAATATGTTAATTTGGAAATTAATAAGTACTTATAGATGAATGAGGAATTAGCCCTAACCTAACCCATGTTGGGGGAGCTAGCTAACATCGGCTTACATAGAGCATAAATGACAAAGGGTGTCAAGTCATATGATTGACGTTTGACAGTTGTGCGCGAGAAACAAGTCGAAAGAAAACCGTCTTAAGAACCACACGTTGTTTTATTTCAAAAGTACACAGTGCCAAGTAATATCGTCGTTAGTGCATTAACATATGGTCCAATCGTTCCGGATTTATTACAATAAATTAGTATTGTGCATTTAACGAACAATTAACTATTCAAAATAGTGAATTAAAGTGAAATATCGTTATTAAAGTCGTACTACTACTCGTCGTCGGGTTATAAAGTGCAAAGTACAATAGTGCGATTGTATTGATACGATATTAAATTTACAAACAATTATATAAACAAAGTGCCGAACTATATTAAGAACATAATAATATAAAAGTGTTGGTGTAACGCGAGCTGCGAGTTGAGCTGGCCGGCGCTTGGTATCGTTCAATATTTTCTTACCCTCAACAAGTTGACAATTTTACGTGATCGTTACATTTGAATATATTTGTATTTTCGATAAGTTTTATTTATCTGGGCTTATTACACGATGAATTCCTCAGAACAACAAATGAATATTCAATGCGATAATTATGAAAGGGTGCAGAGGGCCTATACAAACTTTAAAAGTCACCAAAAGAAAGAATTACAATAGGGTACCTCACGTCTAGATTAGATTCCTTAGAAGTTTATTCGAAGGATTTTAAGGACATGCACAGCAATATAATTCAACAAATAGCAAGGGAAGACAGAAATTCATTTTATTATTTCGACCATGAAATATATGATAATTTTGAGGAATTATTCTACACGTATAAGGGAGATTTACGGAACGCATTACAAAGATTACAACCAGATAAAGAAAGTAATTTAGAACAATCAGGGAAGAAAGTGTACCAAACGCAGAATGATGTTAAGTTACCGTGTATTACCATACCCACGTTCAGCGGTGATTATACGGAATGGCAGTCGTTTCATGATTTGTTTATGGCACTCATACACAGAACTGACACACTTGAAGATGTACAAA
The DNA here is from genome assembly GCA_029286785.1 of Meandrusa payeni. Taxonomy (NCBI): domain Eukaryota; kingdom Metazoa; phylum Arthropoda; class Insecta; order Lepidoptera; family Papilionidae; genus Meandrusa; species Meandrusa payeni. The sequence continues at coordinate 8,174,020 of JAGSMX010000023.1, forward strand.
AGCTTCACTATCTGAAAAGTAATTTGAGGGGAGACCCAGAAGTATTATTACGACAGTTTGCTATTACAGGAGAAAATTATGCTGATGCTTGGTCTATGCTTAAAAGGCGTTATGACAATAAAAGATACATAGCAAATAGTATTTATAAAAAATTCTTCGGCCAAAAAACCTTACCTTCTGAGTCGGCCAACTTATTGAAGCAGCTTTTAGATACATCTGTGGAATGTGTGAATGCATTGAAGAATCTCGGGTTATACGCTGTACAGAGCGACTCAATGGTGATTCATGTAATAGTATCGAAATTGGACGCAGTTACACACAAACAATGGGAAGAGACTATTAGTAATGACGACCCTGACAACTTTCCTTCTCTTGAACAACTGAAGACATTCCTGGAAAATAAATTTCGGACTCTAGAGATGATAGAACCTGCAAGAAAAATAAATAAAGTTATTGATACGAAGTCTTACCACACTTTAAATAAGGCGGAGGCGCAATGTAGTTTCTGTAATGAGAGTCATTATATTTATAATTGCAAGCAGTTCGTAAAGCAACCGGTAGAAGAGAGATATAAGTTCGTCCAGAGTAATAATTTGTGTTTCAATTGTTTAATACCGAATCACACAGTATTCAAATGTAAACAAACAACATCGTGTAAGATTTGCAAAAAACGGCACCACTCTTTGTTACACAATAACAAATGGCATTTATTTATGAAGAGAAATGAAACAACAGAAGAAGAGGAATTAGAAAAACAAGACGAGACGGACATAAATTTAACTTCACATATATCGCAAGAACAACTTGGTCAAAGGGTGTTATTGGCAACGGCGCTGGTCGGTGTGACATCAAGGTCTGGAGAAAAACACACCTTCCGTGCATTAATTGACCAAGGATCGGAGGCCTCGTTCGTAACCGAACGAGTCGTTGACTTGTTGGGTTTAAGGAAGATTAGCATCAACGGCGAGGTGTCTGGTATAGGAGGAGAACAGCATACCTATAAATCACATGGCAGAATTGCAAATTAAATCTAGATACGAAACAAACAGTTCTGTCAACATTAAGGCATACGTTATAAACACATTGACTCGTAGGTTACCTACCAGGGAAGTAAAAATATATGATTGGCCTCAGCTTAGAAAAATGAAGTTAGCTGATCCCATGTTTCACACGCCAGGCAGGATAGACATTCTTCTAGGAGCTGACGTTTTCTGTAAGATAATTCACTCAGGGCTAACAAGAGGACCTCAAGGCATTATTGCACAGCACACAAGCCTAGGTTGGATTTTATCAGGAAGCTTAAATCAACCAAGAAGTCAGAAGCAAATTACAAGCCTACATGTCACTCATTTGAATGATGAAATCAACACTCCAACGAAGAAATTCTGGATTGATGCAGAGCATACACAAAAGAAGAAAATTACAAAAGAAAAATCAAAATGCGAAAACATCTACGATGTCACAACAAGAAAAGATGAAAGGGGTAGGTATGTTGTACACTTCCCTCAAAAACAAAGCATTGAGGACACAGTGGCACAGGGTGGAGACGCGAAGAATCTGGTCATTACGAGATCGAAGTCACTGAAAAGAATATTAAGAAAAAATGAATCGTTAAAAGGAGAACATAAGAAATTGATAAATGATTACTTACTGTTGGGACACATGAAGAAAGTTGAAGACGAAAATTGTCAGAACGCAGTTTACCTTGCGCGTCATCCCGTCATTCGAGAAGACATAGAACATACAGAGAAAAGGTGCTATGAAATAAGAGATGAGAGAGAAGATGCAAAACAGGTCAAGCAACTGTGAAGAGGTTGTCGAGCGGCAAGTATACAAAACAATGAAGGCAGAACAAAATAAAATAGATATAAGGTTAGATAATATTATAAAGCTATCAGCGTTGACATGTGACAGGAAAAATAATATGTTTAATATAACGGTATACTTACCCGTAACACAGATTCCTGTTACTAAGAGAACCGCGCTTTCCGACATCACGCGTCTGTTCGATCCATTTGGTTGGTTGGCACCAATCGTCATAACAGCAAAAATATTAATGCAAGGGTTATGGATTTACAAATTGAATTGTAACGACGAGCCTGAGAATATAGTTATGATCGCTTCAAAGAGCAAGGTTGCACCTTTGAAGCAGCGATTTATTCCTAAACTGGAACTGTGGGGGTGGCGTTGCCATCAGAGCTCATAAATAACGTTGGGCGTCTGGTCAACATACCTAAGGAGAAGATGTTTATGAGGACTGGCTCGATGTTTGTATTGTCACGCTTACAATCGGAACCTAAGACATGGCGTACAGTTTCTTCATTGTTCCTGCCAACCAACATAGTACCAAAAGTATAAAAGGTGAAACTCCCTGAAGCACTCTTCACAGGAGTATTCAGCAAATGATAACATACATTACACGCAAATACAGCCTTTTTAACTTGAAGTCAGCCGTCAGTGTGTTCATGCGTAAATGCATATTTTCAACAAGAGACAATGCTAAGACGAGACATCAACATATGAAAAACTTACCTGTGCAAGGACTATCGTAATATCGTGCATTCGCCATCAGCGGAGAAGATTATACCGGGCCAGTGCAACTCAGAACCTCTAAAGGACGATGGCACAAATCGAGGAAGGATGTCGAATTTAAAAGGGCTATGTGTCTGCACATCGACAATTATAGATCAGTGCGTCGGGAAGGCATTACAGATTCTTAGAAGCAGCAGCATATAGAAGATTCATTGCTCACACCTGTGGAGTAATAAAATCCGCATGTTCGAAGCTGACCAAAGGTGGCCATAGAAAAATTAAGCCTTAGGGAGATAAGAAAAAAAATAATTAGTGTCGTGGGAACAGTAACTTCGTTCATTTTGTATTTTATCAAAGGCAGAGTTTGTTAATTTATTTACATCAATATAAGTAACATAAAATGTTTAAATAATAAAGTTAGGAAACAATAAGAGGTACTCGTGCATAAATTATATGAAAGGGCCAATACAACGTTAGCATTGTAAAGTATTTTTATCAATTATGTATGTATGTATCACTGTAGAATACATTATTATACAGTCCACTAAAGCAAAAGGAAGTCTACAGTTTGGTAAAGATATAGGATTCTTTTGGTGAAAAATCATTTTACAATATTGAATTCATTTGATGTAACTATTGTTGTTTATGTATAAGATCATTGCATCAATTTAAAACAGTTGTTTTGGCGGCCGGCATGTCAAGTCATATGATTGACGTTTGACAGTTGTGCGCGAGAAACAAGTCGAAAGTAAACCGTCTTAAGAACCACGTTGTTTTATTTCAAAAGTACACAGTGCCAAATAATATCGTCGTTAGTGCATTAACAAAGGGTTTCAAAAGTCGGATATTCTATAATTCACCCACAGCACCAGAGGATGTTGTTCTTTCGATTTCCATTACCACACATCACAACAGAATTCCAAATTCCTAAGACACGTGGTTGGCGTCTCACAACCTTCTAGAAATGAGCCTATTCCTTTTTTGAAGACCTCACATGAATACCTGTTCGCATAGTTGCGCCGGAGCTCCCCAATATCAACCCCTTCCATTTGACCGTGTACAACGTAGTGCTGCTCGAATCATCGACAATCAGAATCTTTCTGCTCGACTTGACCCTCTGGATCTGCGAAGAGAGGTCGGAGCTCTTTGCATTCTCTATCGCAATGACCACGTGGAGTGTTCTGAGGTATAGGCTCGGAATCATCCCAGCTACCGATTTCCATTACCGCACATCTCGGCAGAATTCCGAATTCCACCGCCACCATCGCGTAACTTTCTCCCACGCACTGTCAACTTGTGGAATCAACTGTCGCCAGCGGTGTTTCCGAACGTTTACGATTTAGGGACCTTCAAGAAACGAGCCTATTCCTATGTCAAAGGTCGGCAACGCACCTACTTAAGATCAGGTGAGCCGTATGCTCGTTTGCCACTTTACATATATAAAAAAAAATGTTGTCCTTGGGTTCGAGCTTGTTATATAAAAAATGCTGGCAGCGCAACGTTACCTCCTCTGGTGTTGTATGCTGTTGGTGTAAGGCGGTGATCATTTACGAACAGGTGAGCCAGTAGATTCATTTTCCCTTTTTAAAGGAACGAACGAATGGGGAATAATCTACCAGTAACGCGTATTTGATACATTCTAGCCTGGGCGAAGGATTGTATCGCTTTATTGCCATTTAAAAAATCCAGAATAGATTTTATAACGAATCAAAAATGCTACATTAGCTGTATCTTTTACCAAACGGTGAATAATTACAACAGTTACTTCGGTAATAAAAAAAAAGTCTGCCAACCCAACAGTGAAATAAACGGATTACCCGTGGTTAATTTAACAAAAATGCAATCAATGGCGCGGAAAATTGCAAATGCTGGCTGCAGACACAAAGATGGCCGCTTGACAGTAGCAAAGAGTGCGCCAAAACCCTTTGGGATCTGTCAAATTGCGGCAGATGTAGGTAGTTAGTGATTCGGCGGATCTGTTGACAATTTCATTGTTATTTATCGCTGTGTGATAATTGTTTGGACAGCTGAACGTTATCTGGATAATTGAGGTCGGAAACTGTATCGATAATTACGTACTTAATGCATTATTAATTCAAATGTCATAAATTTCTGCTCCTAACGCCGAAATAATTCGACAGCTGTCAGTTCTTTCCTGGTATATTTAGTTGTACACGGGGCATACTAAAATATTGTAGGTATAACTGGTAAGATAAGATAAGATTTATTTATTTACTGAAAACATGGTATCACTCGATCTTATATATATAATTATAGACAGGCCGACATGTTTCCCTTATTATTTATTTGTTTATTTATTTATAAGTCACACCAACAAAATAAACACCATTACAGATTAAAAAAATACAAAACATTTAAGAAAAACAAGGACAAGTGTTACCTCAGTTACGCGTGTAAACTAAAGCCTTAAAAACCATCAACGAAAACAACCAGAAATATAATAAAAAACATTAAAAAGAAATATAAGAAAATAACAAAAAACTGTATCCTAAACTATATATAATGAAATGTATGTTGTATGTTTGTTTTAAAATTATGTAACCTATTTGAAAAAATGTCCACGTCAGATTCTTGGCGATTTTCTGAGCTGGTAACACTAGAATTATAAGTTCTCACCAATCTATTTATAGGAGAACTTTGCCCCAAGTTGGTTCTTTATAATTAAGCATGCCAATTATAATTGATGTCAATTAATTGTGGTAAATAATAATTAAAGATCTGATAAAGGATTTATTTGCAGGACTTGTACTTGACTTCAAAAGGAGGTTTTCAACTCCTCCGTATTTTTTATATTTATATAAAGCTGGTGCTGGTGCGACCCTTACCAAAAGGGAGTCTTGGGTGTAAAGTCTCTAAGTTAGTTTAGCTTTTGAATGTCCCTTAGATTATCCGTGAAATACCAACCGACCGAGTCCAGGTTGGGCCCTCTCGGGCACCCTCGGATCGGAATGCTTACGCGTAACTGTCCAAGCCGAGGTTACCTCTCACCGGACCCTTGTGTCTAGTTACTAGCGCTGGCCTTTGTCGTCCGCTAAGGTGGACCCGGGAAAAAGGCGACATCGGCTGGCCCGTGTAGCCTTGCACTATGAGGGCACAGGGGGGGAGGGAGAATCCTCCCCCCCCGGGACGTGCTCTCCTTGAGCACAGTGCAGAGGGGCTCCGGTGCGTTCCACTGGAGATCCCGGAGCCCCTCGTCATGCACCGAGGAAAGGGCCACTGGGAGGTTTTAGTGGGTAAAAACCCCACATAACCGCCGCCTTCCCCCCAGAAGGCGGGGTATCTTTTTGAAGATTTCCTCCCCGTTAACAAAAAAAAAAAAAATAGTTACTAGCGCTAGAGGTTCAGACTATGCGACCTAAGAGCTTTGCCACCTGTCATCATTCGGTGAAGCAGTCAAGGCCAGCTTCTGTGGCCAATCTGTGTAGTTCGTCACAAAAGTTAGTTCTACGATATGCTAATTTAGTTTTAATGCAATAAATTATATAATCTGTAAAATATACTTATGAAATTAGAATGTGATATATTTAATTGTAAAAAAAAAAAATTGAATGGCTATTGGAAATTAATTATGAGGATTTATTTCGTGCTGTTGTGTCGAGGGTCCAAATCGCCATGATGGTCGCCAACCTTCGATAGAAGATGGCACCAAAACAAGAAGAAATTATGAGGATACAGAGAAATTCTTACATCTACAAAGATAAAACTGTTTTGCCAGCCAGGAGAATTGTAACACAAGTTTTACTTAGTTTGAGTTCCTGACTCCCACATCCACCTATTGTATGTAATTTGTATCAAAAATGTACTTTATAATGAGGGAGTTACGACACGTAAAGATTTTTTTTTTTGGATATATTTAACAAGTATTTCGGTCTGGTTGGTATATTTAAAATATACTAAATTTACATATTAATATATATTTTATATAAAATAAATAATATATTAGATACATTTACATACACAATATATATAACAGAATAAATGAATAAATCCAACCAGACAAGATTATTATTTATTTTAAATCCTTGGGTTATGTTTATATAATATTTATATAAAAAGTAAAATACACAAAAATATCATACAAAATACAAAAACATTAAAAACCTAACCTAGTGTGTGCCACCGGCAACGAAGCAGGGCTCAAGCAACCGGTGGTTAGGGCGACATAGAGAGAAACCTCCTGACGATGCGTGCCGTGTCCAGGAGTACTGCCTTCTGTATCTGACCCTTGACCCAGCCATCTAGCGAAAGTCTCTTAAGATGTTGTTTGAGACTTTTCGCTATGAGACCGTTTGCAGAAACGACTATCGGGACAATGATCGTCGAATCCACATCCCACATGGCGGTCACCTCGTGAGCCAAGCCATAGTGATTTTTTCCCTTTCGGCTTTCACAAGGTTCTCGTCATGCGGGATGGTAATGTCGACGAGCACCGCCTGTCGCGTTGACCGATCTGTCAGCACAATATCGGGCTTATTGGCAACTTATTTATTATTATTTTTAATATTATTAATATTTTAATGGACTGACTAATATAAAAGTACTTTAGTTGACTAGGTCCGCTTCCAATAAAACAGTAATTGAACAATTCCTTCTTTTACTAGTAAAAACATTTGAATCTAATAAAATAGCACGAATCTTGATCTTTAAGTAACAAACAACGAAAATGTTTATCAGAAAATCTTTTTATAAATCGGAAATTTTAAAGTGAAATGAAACAGAGTCGTATCGATGCTATTGAAGTATCGTGGCATTCTCGATTTCTAAACGTCTGTGAAGTGCCACAGACTAAAAACAAGGCCACTTTCACGTTCATACATCTGAAGGCGGAATGAAAGTATATCGGCGCAATAACCAATCGATTGTATCTGCGGATACTGAAGCAACAATGGGACTTACACAAACGCAAGTCCCACACGGCGCGCCTCTACCGAAGCGTTAAACATAAGAGCACTACACAAAAGGGCTAATAACTCGTATGAAGTACCCTCAACGCTTCCTCGCATTAGTTAACAAGGCACAAGCGACGAGCGGGCTGGTATAACAGATGTTTTATTTTATTAGAATGCGGCGATTTCTAACTAGGACTGCACGATATATATCGATATATGGACGCGATATATAGCTTCAATCCGATATTATCGCATCATCTAATATCGATATATTTCATTCCGCTATACGAAATATCGCAAGAAATTAAATAAAAAAGCATTACATTCATTCTCTTATTTTTGATTGACAACTTGAATTAAATAAAACCCTTACGCTGCCATCACGAAGAGTGTAGTGTGTTACTACACTCCTACTCTTCACGATGGCAGGACTAATTGTATAAATGTTATAATCTACGCATGTAGTCTGTACTGCTAGCAGAATCAAATCAAATAGTCTGGACTGGTATCCGAAGCGAGAACCTCTCAGTTAGGCGCCGAGTACTCTATTAGTACAAAACTTTTCTTAAATTTAATATTAAGCGCTAATTAATTATAAACAAACTTCGATGTATGAAAAATATCGATATATTTGTACAATGTATCGCGTAGTATATCGATATATTTTTGGCATGAACATCCCTATTTCTAACTCACTTCTGATATATAGAAAAATATGACCACGCAGAATTTCAGCGTAGGGAAAGTGAAATGATCACCACAAGCTGCATGTTCTCTAACCTAGTTCGATCCCGGGTACCAATGCATTTTTTGTTGCAATTTTAACAGTTGATTTACCACGCGTTCGGCGGTGAACGAAAACGTCGTGAGGAAACCTACACGTGTTAGACAATGACATGTGAAGTCTGCCAATCTTTTTATACTCTCTTTACAGAGAAAAAAGTATTTAGGCTGCAACTTGTTGAATCGTCAATAGCATATAATGGCTTAGGGTACAGTCTGCGAATCGTAAGGTCGTAGGTTCCACTATTGACGTGAACCATTTCCTAGCACAAGCTCAAGTTTATTAGAAATCGTTGACAAGAATGTTAGAAACATTTGTAATAATTTGCTAGCATTCTTTTGTAAATATTTGATTTGATTAGAACATATATATTCCTTTGTATGCCACATATTTTTAGATATATTTTACTTCTTAAAATGCCTCCCCGACTAGTGAAGGTCTCTTGCGAGACGAAACAGTTAGGCGGCACTCGCAATTTCGGTCTACTCTCTTATATTCCGTAGCCATGACTTCTTTCTACGACCAACACTTCTTTCTATTGTCCATCAAAATAAGTTGAAGAAGGTGAAAATCAGCGCTGTCGCATCCTTGCGACAGCATATGCTGAGACGGTGTCCGATATTGGCATCATATGTTTTGTATTATTTGTCCGTGTAACTTTAACTGTGTTTCGTCTATTTTTCATTATTTTTTAATGTGTGTTATATTCTGTCTGTGATGTGTTTTTGTATTGTGATGCCAATAAATAAATGTCTATGTCTATGTCTAAATTCTCTCGTTCCTAAGCTTGTGACGGAGATACGACACTTTTCTTATGTTGATAGTCTGCAATAGTAAATAATATATTTTACTGTATATATATAAATCTGTGGCACAGATATCAAATTATTGCTAATGTTTCAAAATAATGAGATGTCTAAATTAGCGTGCGACATGCGATGTGACATCATGTCACGCGTCGCCACGTTATATTATAGGATAATATAAAACACATGTTACGGTGACACGTACAACAAGTCTCTTTTAAAAGAAGATGAATAACAACAAAATATAAACGCTCAAATCATATCACTCAAACCGAAGTTAAAGAACGATGGCTATGAAAAATATTATTTATCTATGGTAGCATCGGTAATTCCTTTGTCGGGGGGCGAAGCGAAGTAAAGACTATTGTTGAGCATAGTCAAGGCACTTTTTTTTAGCGGCGTCTGCCATTTTTTTTGGTTTGTTTGTTCAACACCGCCTTGTTGTTATTGGGAATAAAAAAAACAATCTAGTTAAAGCTAACATGGAACAGTTAGTGTCGATAGTTTAATTATTTTGTACTGACGAGCGTTGAAGATTTTAAACAAATATATTTACGAGTAAAATAAAAACAGACTTCAAATCGAATTAATCGTTAAACGTTATTTGACGCCCTGCCTGTATCTCTGAATCGTAGGAATATTACGAAATAAAATTCTTTTTTTTATGTGAAAAGTGGCAAACGAGCATACGGCTTACCTGATCTTAAGTGATCACCGTCGCCCATGAACATCCACAGCACCAGAGGAGCTGTAGGTGCGTTGCCGACCTTTGAGATAGGAATAGGCTCGTTTCTTGAAGGTCCCTAAATCGTAAACGTTCGGAAGCACCGCTGGCGACAGTTGATTGCACAAGTTGACAGTGCGTGGGAGAAAGTTACGCGAAAAACGTACAGTCGTTGAACGCCAACCATCAAGATGGTGGCGGTGGAATTTGGAATTCTGCCGAGATGTGCGGTAATGGAAATCGCAGCTACCGATTTGATTGCTTCCGAACAATTCCTCAGAACACTCCGCATGGTAAATGTGATACAGTATGCAAAGAGAACCGACATCTCTTCGCAGACTCAGAGGGTCGAGTCGATCGGAAAGACTATTGGAGCAGCTCTGCGTAGAAATTAATGATAACCTAACCAAACTCTCATGAAACTACCCTGGAAGTACAACCTTTCCAATAAAAAATGAATCATCAAAATCGATTGACGTAATATTCATTATTCTTCCATTTGTCGCTCACATGACTTACACATAGGCTGCACTAGAAGTATCGAGACTATCCCCCGTACAGTCCCGACCTGAGCCCTAATGATGTCTATACTTTCCCTAAAATAAAGAATAAATTGCGTGGTCAGAGATTTTCATCACCTGAAGAAGCTGTGGACGCCTACAAAACGGCCATTTTGGAGACTGAAACTTCCGAATGGAATGGTTGCTACAATGTTAGTTCCATCTTTTGAAAAAACGTGTCAAATTTCGCGGAGATTACTTCGAAAAGCAATAAATACATTTTTAAATAGTAATGTTGTGTCACTTCCTTGATTCCCGAAATTTTCAGTGCCGCCCTCGTAGTCCTAAATCCCTGTTGTGGGGCAAAGGGCATCTACATTGTGTCGCCACTTCGCTCTATCTTGGGCTAGGTGTTCTGTCCCAAGCCTTGTAGTTCCGGGCTCACAGAATAAGGCTACGGTACGGTAGCGGCAACGGAGCGCTGGCGGGAAATTAAGAGTTGTAATGTATTAGTTAATATGGAGTCGACTAGCCGCTACGTCCGGCAGGAATACAAATTTAGTGCTCATCGTAACGCCTTTCACTCCCCAAGTCAAGAGCGTCTAAAGAAAGAAGTTTTATTCCAAAATTTGAAACATTTTCGATTTCACTTTTTCCAGTATTCCATTGGAACATTTCGAGAAACCCTGGAGTTCGGGAACATGTCCAATTTGGACGTAATCCGCGCTCTCAAAGCTGATGCCTTAATAACGTTACTTTGACGGTTTCGGGGCATCGTAGTCGATTTTTTGCAACCCATTTGCATCGCGCCACTTTTTAATTCTTTTGACGCTGGGCATTGGCATGCGGACGTTATGCTACGTAGGGACTACTCACATTAGGCGCTTTGTACAGAACCTCTATATATATATATGTATATATATATATAGAACATGTCGCAAAAAATTGAGTTATAGTGTCGTCCAGTTATGGAGGGAAAATTTGTATTAAAATGACTGAATATTTGCTCTTGTCCTGATAATGTCTGAAACGGCAGGCCCGGGAGGACTTTGGCTGACAGATAGCTGATTTAACAAGGCTTCTTTTATTTTAGAAAAATTCTAAAATTATCTATGCACATTATAACAAATAAGGGATACAGAGATAACGAAAATGGCGCGGGGACTCATGGGGGGGATCATCTAACCTACATTTTACCATTTTCATCTTAGACATAAGAAATAAGTGAATGTGTTTTAAAATAACACTTGGCTTAAAGGTATTGTTACCAAGCCATAAAATATTCATCAAGAGATAAGGGATACATAAAAGGATATACTTTAATCGCGGGTATTATTTAGCTCAAGTTATCGGAATGTACCCGTAATTCCAGTTAGCATACTATAAATTGTTGGTGTCAAAAATTACCATAATTTTTCTAAGTTTAATATTGAAAAATTAGCTTTGTGAGCTTATCTATTTCATGAATCAATGTATGGGTCAATGAATTTTCCAGTCTAATGATATATTATCATCATCCTAACAGCCCGCTGTTGGACATAGGCCTCTCTAGCATGCCACTGAGCACGATTTTTTTTTTACATGTTAGGAAATGGGTTTATTCATACTCAACGAGTTATGCCGGGCTCGGCCTCGGTCTAAGGGCCGACTAAAACCTCCCATGGTGAGCCATCTCCCGCCATGATGGCCGAGATGGGGTCGCGTTAGCATTCACTATCTCGCGTCGCGGCCCGGCGATAGGCCCGAAGATGAGTCGAATCCGATGAGCACGATCCTAGACCATTGGATCATGGGATCATCGCTTCACCTAGTCTTAAGATGTTCCACTCCGCGTTTGCCTCCTGCAGTCGCAGTCTCACTTGTCCGTTCTACGGCAGATATGGCCGGCCCATTGCCACTTCGATTTTCTAATTCGGTTCGCTAGTTTTTAATGAAGTATACGGCAGATTATTTGTCCATTTCATATGTAATTGTGATTACTAATTTAATTATGATCTTCCATATAGTGTGAACAGACCAGCTACTGCATAGTGTTGTAACACCTATCGACAGGAAAAGTTTTATTTAATTATCAGATTAAAAATGGTGATATTAATCGTGACTTGACCTATGAAGATGAAAGATTAAGAGTTAAGAATAATATACTCCTCTCAGAATGTAGCTAGATTCTATAAATAATATATTCATTACACTTTATTGCACAAATATTAACAAGTACATGACAGAAATAATTAATTTTCTCTCTAGTGTCGGTCCCTCAAGTTGCCTCCACCGGCTTCTGTCCAGCGCGTCTCTTACAGGACTGTAAAATTTGGAGGACGACGAGTCTTTTACCTGATCGGACCACCTGGTTGGTGAACGGCCGCGAGATCTTTTCCTACGGTGTTCCCAACTACGATCAGTTTATCTAGACTTCCGTCGCCTCTGCGCATTGTGTGTCCGAAATACGCCAGGATTCGTTGTCGGCATATGGTAGACAAACGAGTCTTAATTTGTAGTTGGCTTAGGATAGATGCATTGGTGCGTTTCGCAGTCCAGGGTATCCTTAACATACGCCTCCAGCACCACATCTCGAATGCATCGATCCTTTGCCTCTCTCCGGCTGGGATTGTCCACGTTTCCACTCCATTCAGGAAGATAGGGAATACCAAGGCACGTATCAATCTCATCTTGGTTTTGATACCAATTCCTCTTTTCTTCCAGACGTTGTTTAAACGGGTCATAGCATCTTTTGCCATCCCATTCATTTTACATATTGATAAAATACGATTATATTTGCATGCGCGATGGGCGCCCTTATCGCAAAGAGCCATCTCTTTCTTTGGATGGACAGAAATTTGTTTCTGTAAAGCTTTTAAAGTATGCTTGTGATTATGTCTATTTTTAGTTTAATATATATAAAATATTTATTTTCCGATGAAGCAGTCGTGATTAGCTTCTCTGGAGTCATGCATAGGCGGCCAGAGAACAAAAGAAACAACACAAAAAATGTTCTTATCAGATCTACAGCTCCTTTGGTGTTCTGAACGGATGCTGATCATTGAACAGGGACGTTTCTCCCATTATAAAGATGTGTACTAAATTTATTATTAAATATTTATGTAAATAATATGTTTATTTAATGTATTAGTGTATTTAATGATAAATTATTAATGTAGGTATATTTAGTGTAGGTTGTTAATTATATGTATAGATTTGTTATCATATTTGTATTTCTAACGCCATCGTCCCGTTTTGTTCATATGTTTCCTGTCCATACACAGGTTGCCTGGATGAGATCGCTCTCAGCGATAAGGTCGCCCATTGTACAACACACTGTAAAATGTACTTTACATAGGTAATGCCTTTTGTTTGATTTTGGTGTACAATAAAGTTATATCTATCTATCTATAATATGTATGTGTAATTTAATATATATATAAGAGCCGTGGTAGCTCAATGTCCGGGCGGTTGCCTCAAGTTGCAAAGTACCCTAGCAACCCGAGTGCGATCCCCGGTGCTGGCACCAACAAATTTGTTGTAGCAATTTTATGTGCTGATTTACCACGCGCTCGGCGGTGAAGGAAAACATCGTTAGGAAACCTACATGTCTTAGAAAATTTTAAAAAATTCTAAGGCATGTGAAGTCTGCCAATCCGCACTAGGGCCGCGTGGTCGACTATGCCCTTATACTCTCTGTACAGAGAAGGCCTGTGCCCAACAGTGGGACATATATACTTAATAAATAAAGGCGGTAACTTTCACTTTATTATTAAATAAATATCGATAAAATAATTTGCCCAACACTAAGCTCGACACACTCCCCAACATGTACAGCCATCATATTTCATTTTTATCATTGTATCCCAATCCTTTGCCGAAACCATACTTTTAGAAGGCCGCACTTTTTAATTCGTTTTTCTATGATAACTACAGAGCGGCCGGGATCTCTCTCTGTCTCTCTCTCTCTGTCTTTTTATTATTCGACGAATATTACTTTCGACTGTAACTATATGGATTCGGCGTAAGAGTATTTCCCGTTAAGGCCAACGCATTTGAATCCAATTTAATTCGATTATTTCCAAGAATATTTACGATAAAATACCAAAAACGACTTTTTTTCGAACTACACAGATTGGCCAGAGAGGCTGGCCTTGACTGCTTCACCGGATTGAGAGGTGTCACAGCTTTTAGGTCGCTTAGCCTGAACCTCTATTGCTAGTAACTCCCCCCGGTGAGGGGTAACCTCGGCTTGGACGGTTACTATGTTACGCGTAAGCATTCCGATCCGAGGGTGCTCGAGAGGGCCGAACCACGACTAGGTTGGTTGCTATTTCACGGATAATCTAAGGGACATTCAAAAGCTAAACTAACTTTGAGTGCCACTTCGGGAAGCGTTGGGAGAAGAAGTGGCCGAAGAAACTCCAGCAACGCTCCTAACATCTAAGGGGTGGGGCCTGCCCATAAAATAGCGGTAACGCGCAAGGATTATTCGCAACCTCCGACGGTCGAGACTGGACGCTTTGTAATTTTACCAATAATTGCCATTTGATATACGACAGTGACATTCAATGGATATTGTCACTTAACGATTTTAAAATATTATCACAGTCGACATAGGTAGAAATGAAAAATTTAAATGTCGTTTCTACTACTCTAAAATAATTTATTTGGCAGAACAACGGTTGCGGCCTCAGCTAATAAATGATTTAAACTTTTTTTACTTAGTTTCTTAAGTACAAAAAATTTACTTGCAAGAATTTGTGAACGCAGCATAAAAATTGTGCAGTGATTTTGGCTTATTTAATTAATTTAGTAGTTATATTCCTGTTACTTTATCATTTAATAATATATTTTTGTAAGTATTAATAATAAAATCGTTACGTTTCTTTATAGCGAATGTTGTGTACACCTGTAATTGGCATACACAACAGGACTTAGTTTGTAAACTTGATTATTACAACAATGTATGTTAATAAATAAATAAATAAACGCAGTAAACTTGTCGATAGGCGGCTAACAATTGTCTTTGTCTATCTCTCCAAGGCGGTAATGTCATTCATACTTTGTTTTGTTACAAATTTTAGTTAAATTTGATTTGATTTTAAACTAACATTAAACTACTGTTTTAAATAATATTTAATTAATTAAATGAACATTAAAAAACAGTAGATGTTTTTTTTGAACCTGTTGCTAAAATTTGTGCAACAACGTTGGTCTCTATATATATATATATTTCCTCCTTTAAGGATATTTCTTCGTTCCTCTTCTTGCTACTATTGAGCCGTTAGCCTTTGCGGCTAAGAACATAACTAGCTCACAGTATTCCAGGAATTGTTCTCTGGTATCGGAGGCAACTATGCTGACTATGTTGTCCTCGGTGATGGCGGTATCCATTCTGTGTTCGCAGTCATGGCGGTGTGTTGCGAATCTTTGGCAGTGTATGACACAACACACAACAACAAACAGTAGATGTTAAGTATAACGTATACTATTAAGCGAAATGAGTCAATATTTCAAAACGGTAAAATGTAATCACATTTGCGAGAATATCGTCTGTGATGCGAGTCACGTAAATATCAGTTATGGAGTCATTAGTCCGTGTGCGAGCGGCTTTATTTTATTTATGGTCGTTTATGGTCATTTATGGACGCTTTTCCAACGAGTCACGGTCAACACGCGTGATAATAACGAATGGCAATGGTGGTCATTTTATGTAACCCTTAATACACACTTGTTTTTCTGTGTTTTCATTTTCTGTAAATATTTACTTATGTAATACATTTAAAAGGGCAATATATATAACACTATATATTGAAGACAACACAAGAATATATATATATATACACTATTCTTGGCACAAACACACTTAATCACATAAATTATTGATATTTAGTTCCTAACATTAACTTACGAGTTACGTACAATATCTACCAAATACAGGCTAGTCTAGCAGGTACATCCAGGTCTACCTAAAATATGAAAAAGAAAAGTGTGTATGAAAAAATAATATGTTTGTAATAAATTTGTGTATGTACATCCTTCTCCCTGCGTCGTTTTCCTCATTGCTGAGGGTCGTGACCTCCACGAATTATGTGGCGGACGATTTCCACCTATTGCGGTCTTTGGCGGTGTGAAATGCCTCGTGGACTCCTGTTGGTGCTAATTTGGTCTGTCCAATGCATAAGGCTCCTCCCTCTTGGTCGTTTTCCCTGTACTTTGCCTGTGACCAGGAGTGTGTCCAAGGTATCGGTTTTCCTGGCTATGTGACCGAAGAATTCGAAAACCCTACGGAGACAGACCATTGACAATTTGACAGTGACACTCACTTCCCGGAGAATTGACGGGTTTGTGCGGTGGGCTGTCTAAGGTACTCGCAACATTCTCCTCCAGCACCACATCTCAAATGCGTCAATACGTGATCTATCTGCCTTCTTGAGGGTCCAAGTTTCCGCTCCGTATGTGAAAATTAGGAACACCAGAGATCTAACCAGATCAATCTTGGTTTTCAGTGAGATTGATCTATCTGTCCAAATTCGGTTTAATCGAGTCATCGCGATTTTGCCATGCCAATTCGCTTCGTGTATTCGTCTATGTACATAAATGTGTGCAAAAATAATATATTTCATTCATTACTGATTTAAATTTGCAGTTTGTTTTTGATGAAACAAAAAAATGACAGATGATATAACGAAAGACAGAAGTCTAATGTGCAAGTCATAATCGCTTGTCGAATCATCATCCAGACATGTGACCTTGGTAACGCTTTCCCCCAAAACAGCCCCCAATCTTTATCGGAACTCATCCTCAAAGTATATTTAAATAAAAATACAATTAAACACGCGGGGGTATGTTGTGACCGCTTCGCATGCGTTAGATTAATTTAGTTTTAACTGATAGGTGCGGCAGTATTAAC
This sequence comes from Meandrusa payeni, assembly GCA_029286785.1. NCBI lineage: Eukaryota > Metazoa > Arthropoda > Insecta > Lepidoptera > Papilionidae > Meandrusa > Meandrusa payeni. The sequence continues at coordinate 8,191,171 of JAGSMX010000023.1, forward strand.
ACATAAACTGTGGACTTCGATCTATATTTAATTAGATAATACTTTGAATCCGTTCACGTTACAAGACGAGAAAGAACCCCAATAAACTAAAGGCATAATTTATATTTTTTATGGGTATAAACTAGTGCTTGACCACGATCCCACCTGATGTTAAGTGGTGATATAGTCGAGATGGTACGCGCTAGTTTAGTAAATGCCTATTCACTCTACTCTTGAAGTCTTCCCACGTCGTACTTAGACGGAAAGACGCCGGCAACTTGTTCCACTCCTTTGCTGTAATATAATTAGGCAGATGTTGTGATTATCGGGGAAATTCTTAGTTGTTTTAATGCCTGGTAAGACAAATTAACCAGATTATGGCACTCCACTACTGGATACACCCTACAAGGATACGCTCTTTAGGCAGATTTTCATCTTTGAGCATCATGTTTCTGACAGAATCTTCGCACAAAGTGTCATTCCATCAGGCTAGAGGGCGTTCAATTTAGATATAACACATTTAAACCTTTACAATATGATTTTTTAATCATGATCGAGTTATTTCCATCCCATCATCTAAGGTGCCATTAGTACTATCGTCTGTCTTCTTTTCGGAAGCGATCTCCTAATATATTAGATTCTCCTACTATATTTTCTTTTACTACATAAATTAGAATACGAAATGTGATAATCGTTCGATATATACTGGAAAATGCACTTTCATGGCTGGGATTCGAAAGTACGACCATAAGATCGCTTAACCTTTTTTGTTGACGGGGAGGAAATATTCAGAAAGATACCCCGCTCTCTGGGGAAGGCGGCGGTTATGTGGGGTTCTTACCCACTAAAACCTCCCCGGTGGCCCTTTCCTCGATTCATGACGAGGGGCTCCGGGATCTCCAGTGGAACGCACCGGAACCCTCTGCACTGTGCTCAAGGAGAGCACGTCCCGGGGAGGTTACTCCCTCCCTCCTGTGCCCTCGAAACGCAAGGCGACACGGGCCAGCCGATGTCGCCTTCTTCCCGGGTCCACTTTGGTGGACGACTCAGGCCCCACCCTTGTCGCCCAGTGAAACTGAGGCCCCTTTTAGTCGCCTTGTAGACGACAGGCAGGGGATACCGTAGTCTTATTCTTGAGAGCCCAGAACTACAAGTCTGGATCGGATCTGGAGATCGCTTAACCTACCGGAACTATTTCGACACTTTGACAATGACATCATAGACTAATGATGATGATGCTGTATAACACGCAGTAGGACAATTACTTTTTAAGTTGTTGTTAATAACATCCCCGCGTCTAAGGCTTTAGTGGTCTAACCGAAAACGCAATATGTGTGGGTAGATGTGTATCGAATTCTTGTAGGAGGAAATAAATTGTCTAGAGCCGCTCCGTTTTGAATATTAATTATTTCGTATGTTTAATTGATTTAAGAGCCTCGTTATTTGACGTTATTGCGGCCATGAATCACTATTACATGGTTTTTTAGAAGTCCACGACCGCCAACGATTGACCGACGAACCGAAGCGATACAACGGAAGACAGTCCAAGGCGCCTATCTGCTATTTGCCAGTGACCATTCATTATTTATTTATTTATTTATTTATTTGATACAGGAAAACTTACAGCTATTCAATGCTTGTTATATAATTTACAAATAAATCACTAGATTAGCAGATAACAAGTTTTCGCAAATAAATTAGGGAAAAAATAAAACACTAAAGACGCAAACTTAGGTAACACAATATTGGAAAAAGAGTATCATGGTCCCGCAGACAAAATTTCGCTAAATTTACTTATAAAAAGCTTACGTAGTGAGGCATCACTGACGTAAAATAGGTCGACATTATTGAATTTCTTACACAGGTTTGTTGAAGTCATTAGATGCTCTGATAAAATAGCTATTAAGCATATAGTTCGCATTACTAGGTGGAGTATATAATGGACACTTGAATCGCAGACTACGAGAAGGGATAGAGAAGCGTAGCTTATTAAGTAATTCAGGACAATCCATGCGACTTTGAGCAATATTTGATAGCAATACGATATCCGCTATGCACCGACGAGTGTGTAATGGAATGGAATTATGAAACTGATCTATTACAATCTTATCATTTAACATTCCATCAATTTCAGAGACGTCAGACACTGACATACGCAAGATTGGCGTGCACTAGCTACATCGGTAAACCATAGTAGTACCAATGTCCCAAAAGACTACTAAAAGACCACTACGAATACCAATGAACGTAAATTTACGTACATAATTAGTTTATCAGACTCGGGGCTAAGGGTAGATATTAGGAACGTTGCTGGAGTTTCTTCAACCACTTCTTCTCTCAACATCAACGCCTCCCGAAGTGGCATTTAAAATCACTTGGCTGTAGAATACCTCTAGCTTTTCCATGGTAAAGCTACCATTGGTGTCATGGTTCGGCCCTTTCGGACGCCCTTGAACTAGACTGCTAACGAGGTTAGAGTAAGCGGAGGTTACTGCTCACCAAAGAGACCCTGGAGTCGAGTTACTCTCAAGTCTGTCGCGGCCAGCTTCACTGACCGGCAGCGTAGAATCGTCGAAAAAAGCATTCATTCCTATGAAATTCATTCAATATAATACAGTCACTTTCTTTTATTTTTTTTTACAAAGATAACAAATGCATTGACATCTAGGAACGTTTCTATGCGCGCTGTAGGTGACCATTAACGGCAGATGGTAAGTGGTGTCACCATTAATTTGGACAGTGACAATGTTTCCCCCTAATTTGGCTGTTTAATTGCCCATCGCGCCGGCTCCACTATAATCCCATTATCGGTACGGAAATAAGCATTAATGTTACCATTTTTCTATTGTCGAATGACATTTGCATATTGCCGCCTATTAATTAATTCATTGTTTTAAAGGCAAAGACATTTTAGACATACAGCTCGATACAGACAAAGATATAGAGATTTTATTTATTGGGTTCATATACATACACATCACAAAAAATATGACACACAAAAATAACTGAACAGAAGAAATAAAAAAAAAATACAGTTGAACAAAGAAAGCACAAACAAATAGGGTATGATGCCAACATCGAACTCCGTCTCAGCATGTGCTGACATTGACAAGGCTGCTACAGCACTGATTTTCAGCGTACTAGTATGTACATACAAATGTACATGATAATACACTTTTTCAAAATTCTATTCGCCAGTCAGCCAGCCTTTTTGAAAATGATTTTTGAACTCAGTACAAGGGCCCATCGAGAGTATGGTGGTTAGCCCTACGAACTTTTCTTAAAGGCCAATTAAAAGTAGAAATATATTTTTTTAGACAAACAAACATAGTCCATTTAACCACAGAGGTAAGCAGAGAGACAATACTACAGTTTTTAAAAGCTGTTTTCCTTATCTGATAAGATGATTATAGTGTGGATTTAGAATTTCTTCAGCTACATCTTCTCTCAGCGCAAACGCTTCCCGAAATAGTATTCTAAGTTATTTTATCTTTTAAATGTCCCTTACATTATCCATGAAATAGCAACCGACCGAGTCGTGGTTTGGCCCTCTCTCGGGCGCCCTCGGATTGGAATGCTTATGCGAAACTTAGTAACCGTCCAAGCCGAGGTTACCCTTCACCGGGGGGACCCTTGTGTCGAGTTACTAGCGATAGAGGTTTAGGCTAAGCAACCTAAGAGCTAGACCGCCTCTCAATCCGGTGAAGCAGTCAAGGCCAGCTTCTCTGTCCAATCTGTGTAGTTCGTCATTAAAAAAAAATAGTGTAGACTTGTACTTTCTAAGCAAATCTAGTCCTGTGTAGTAATATGCACTGGCTTAGTAAATGCCTATTCACTCTACTCTTTAAAACACCCACACATTGTGATCGGAGGAAAAGACAGACGCGGGCGAACTATTGAAAGACGAAGCAAATATTTGTGAGAATTAGCTTTACTTTACAAACCCGATCTCTAAAATCGGCAAGTTATATTTAAATATAAATTTAATAACTTACAAATCACATTGCATTTTGTATCCATTGTAAATTAAATACATTAGCCATTCAAACGGCCTGCAATGCGACCCGATAGTATTTACCTATTCATTTCTTTAAAAAAGGAACTTAACGCCCAAATCGACGCTTTAATACTGGACAAAGAGAAAAATAAACGGCTTTGTGTACCGTCGCAAAGGTTGTACTGCGTTTCAAACGTATGAGACACGTCTTATTGCAATGATATAAGGTTCATTTTCTAAATACCGTGACATATATTCTGGTGTTCAGTGAAAGAAAGAAAAAAAAACGTTCCCTTCATTTTTTCAAAATTGTAATTTGTAGGTTCGAATTGCGAACGCGGCGTTCTTATTTCAAAACATCAGGCGAGGTGTCATTGGACACTCCCTTTCTGCAATGGGTGCAAGAAAGTACTAACCTTTATTTTTATCCGACTTCAAAAAATTATGTTATCGCTGTCTCTCTCGCTCTCTGTCTCTCTCTCTCATCCTTGCTTTATTTCTGTCTCTAGACCATTCTATACTGCCTCTGTACCACAAAAATATATCAGATATAATAAATTATCATTCTATAAAGATACCACTGTACCCAGCCCGCTTCGCCTTTGATGGCTAGATTTTGCTTTATTTTGTTCAAACAATAAACTTACATCATTAAATATTTAATTTAACTCTCACAATATATTAAATTATTCATTACTCTCCGTATATCTTCTATCTCGAGCGGGTGAAGATCATTACACCTACACCCATCTACATATCGGTAATTACAATATGATTCTTATCATTTATACAAAAACATATCGGGCTCAAGTCATTGTCAGAAATAAAAGAACGACGTACGGCTTGTTTGACAGTTCAAAAAGAGGAGTGTCCAGATCGTCACCAAACTTTACAGGATTACTCGCCAGGTCATCTGAAACTTCCCTGAAAGTTTCATTGAAATCAGTCTAGCCATTTCGGAGCCTATATGGAACATACCCACATACTTCCTCTTTTATATATATAGATTATTAATTGATCTATCTGTAAACGTATTTACTAAGCTAGTTCGCACTGCCATCCAGGACTGCAATTCGAAACATCACGTGGAATCAGGGTCAAGCACTTGCCTTGAAAGAATAATTAACAAAAAAAGTATTTGCTCGTACTTTCTTGCGTCTATGCATAGAACGACGCATTTGTAATTGGAATCGAATGTTTTTAAATGTGACGCGTAAACGCTGTTCCAATTGTCGTCAACTTAACGCTTCAGATTTCAAAGCGCATTAAGTATTTACAAAAATCATTGCTATACTTCTAATGTTCTTAACACAACGGAATAGGATACAAAATGGCTTAAACCACTGACATGTGGACAAGGTATATTCGTTTGTATTATCTGCCAAGAAAAGATAAGGCGAGAGAACATTCTAAGATTTATATTTTATTATTTTTTGACTGCTAAAATGTGTTCTATTATATGACTATAATATTTAATAAAATGTCATAATTTTAAATATAATATAATATGTATTTTACAAAAAATTTACAAAAAATATAACTGTGCCAAACCGTCGTCGCTTTACAGCGTGCCCAGAAGGCTGGTAGCATTGCCAATGTATGGCAATGCTAAGCCTCTGTGCAAGGTATAGGCTAGCCCTCTGGTCACCAGATGTGTCGACTTCTTAGCTATCACATTAAAAAAGTGGTGTGCACTAGGACCCCACGGTGACCCTTCCTCGGTGCATGATGAGGGGCTCCGGGTTCTCCAGAGGAACGCACCGGAGCCCCACTGTGCTCTTCGGAGAGCACGTGCCGGGGGCAATCCGTCCCCCTTGTGCCATCGAAGTGCAAAGTGACACGGGCCAGCCGATGTCGCCTTCTTCCCGGGTCGCCCAGTGAACCCGAGGCCCCTTTTAGTCGCCTTCTTCAACAGGCAGGAGATACCATAGCCTTATTCTACGAGCTGAAGGCTGTAGGCCTTTTTGAATCTTATTTTAAGGTGTTACAATTTGTGTAAAAAAAGAAAACTAGTAAATATCGACCATAATGATACCAATGAACGTTAGTTTTGCACGCACTTGGTTTAGCAGAGCCAGGGCCTTGTGTCATAGTGGATCTTGGGGTTGTACCAGGCGTTCATAAACACGAAGGTATTACGGGCGAACATAGAAGCGTGTCGGGCTGATATATAAATAATGGTTGCCGGTTGCGCGCTGCTCCCTAATTGGATCTGACTAATTCGCGCCGACCGACGCGCTTTACATAAAATAAACATTAGCACTCGACGCCCCACGCGTATAAGACATACGCTGCGTTTAAGTGCACATTTCTGATCTTCTTAATTTTGAAATTGAAATTAAATAAAAATTGACAGTCAATCCCTAACAATGCCGATAAAAGAAATTTATAGCTTTGAAATTTCATTATGTCTAAATTATAATTGTCAACATCAAACTGGTTTTCACATGTATTGACACTTTGAGCAACAATTATATATATATGTTTATTTATTTTTCAAATATATCGTGACAAAATGTAAAATACATTAGCATGTCAGCGAATTCATAAGATTTTCCCATTTCCTAAGATTAAAATTGCTCAACGCGGCTAAAGAAGTTTTTTATTTGACGTGAACTACTTAAAAAATAAAAACTTTATGATAACATAAGAAAATTGTCAAAAATTGATTTTAAGAAAAAATACATCAGTAGTTAGAAACTAGGTATGTGCACTACAAATGGATGAATACCTCGATACCACGCCAACCAATTTCGATGATTAATTTTTTATTGGATAATTGGTACATCCTGTACTTCAAGGGTAGTTTGATGTATTTTATGAGTTTGGTTAGGTGCTGATTAATTATATTTAGTAATATTCCTACGATAATTCGAAAATACAAATAGGGTGTCCATGCGTAATTGAGTTTAACGTTTGATTTGATTAGAAGTCGGTTTGTTTTTACCTGTAAATAGCTAGTATTTGTATTTTTGAACTGATTTGGTTTTAAAACAGCCAACGGTAATCGACCATAAAAAATACGCACCATAATTAGTCGAATGTAGTATAATGTACGCCACGTGACCTTTTATCTGGACATAACATCCCTCATAAGGAAGTTAATTTATTGTCTAATTACACATATATCTGTCCGTCTGTCCGTCCGGTCCCTAATCGATGCAAATATATTCCCAAAAACAACAACTAACACAGAGTGCCGTGCTGTGACCGTGTAGTAATAGTTTTACAACGTATCGAATGATGGGGCACATCAATCGAGTGTATATCGATTTAAACTTTTTAATTTACAAGTATAAAATAAAATTCCACCGCCACCATCTTGATGGTTGGCGTTCAACGACTGTACGTTTTTCGCGTAACTTTCTCCCACGCACTGCCAACTTGTGGAATCAACTGTCGCCAGCGGTGTTTCCGAACGTTTACGATTTAGGGACCTTCAAGAAACGAGCCTATTCCTATCTCAAAGGTCGGCAACGCACCTACAGCTCCTCTGGTGCTGTGGATGTTCATGGGCGACGGTGATCACTTAAGATCAGGTGAGCCGTATGCTCGTTTGCCACTTTTCATATAAAAAAAATATATTTACGAGTAAAACTCGACCTAAAATCGAATAGCAATTTAACGAAATAGAGTTAAACAGAACCTAACCAAACTCGGAATCGGTTGGCGTGATATTGAGTTATTCGTCCATTTGTCCCGCACATACTTGATTGATTGTTTTTGTTGATGGCGTTTCCATATAGTTTTCGCCAATGTCGAAGTATGTACGTTAAAATCCTGTAAGAAGCGGGCTTCGTGACGGACAAGGATCTAAACTATAAGGCAGTATGTGTGGTTACTGCTGAGACAATTCCGCGCGATGCTCACTGTTGATATTTCTAAAACAATAGAAACAAACACACACATACTTATGGTTGTGTTATTACCCCCCACCGAGGGGACCCTTGTATCGAGTTACTAGGGATAGAGGTTCAGGCTAAGCGACCTAAGAGCTATGCCACCTCTCAATCCGGTGAAACAGTCAAGGCCAGCTTCTCTGGCCAATCTGTGTAGTTAGTCAAAAAAAAAACACATACTTAATACAAATTTAAGACTTATATAGTCTTCTCATTGTCAGAATTGGGCCAAATTGGGGACGAGAAAAGGAGAAGGTTCTAAATTCTGTATATTTTTTTATGTTTGTTACCAAATAAATTTCGACTGGGTGAACCGATATTTGATGCTTCTTTTTCTATTTGAAAGTTGTTACCTTACTACGCGGCGGTGAAGGAAAACATCATGAGGAAACCTAAATGTCCTAGAATTGTTTTTAAGACATGTGAAGTCTGCCAATCCGCACTAGAGCCGCGTGGCTGACTTTGCCATTATACTCTCTTTACAGAGAAGGCCTGCGGCCAACAGTGGGACATATATAAAGGCGGTAACGTTTTACTTGTAAATATACTTGTATTACTACAAATTATTCGGCTTCTTTTGGGAAGGATCTACGGAGATCTCCCAAGAGACTTGCTGTTTCATCGGGCTGTGGTAGATGGTTGTGGTGTTTTGTGACTGCCCTTACGAAGTGGCACTCGAAGTTAGTTTAGCTTTTGAATTTCCGTTATCCATGAAACAGCAACTGACCGAGTCGTGGTTCGACCCTCTCGGGCGCTCTCGGATCGGAATGCTTACGCGTAACACAGTAACCGTCCAAGCCGAGTTTGCCCCTCCCCGGGAGGACCCTTGATTCGAGTTACTAGCGATAGAGGTTCAGGCTAATCAACCTAAAGCTGCGCCACCTCTCAATCCGGTGAAGCAGTCAAGGCCAGCCGCTCTGGCGAATCTTAGTTCGTCATTTAAAAAATGGTGTTTAGTGTTTTAATAATTTAATCCTTGTTTATCCCTCGTTCCCAACTCACCACCCGAAAGCGTATCGCGTGCCGGCCGCACATAAATTACTTTACTTAATATGAGCTCGTGTATTTTATCGATGTGTTCATTAAAAATTTCGCCCGAATTAAAGAGCATCTGACATTCGCGCACGTGGCCTCCCCCGAAATACTACGAACCATTTTCGCCGCGCCGTTGGTTTAGCGATCTAACCGCGAGATACACGTTGTAACGGTTTTGATGACGTGATGTTATGATACTTTGACTGTTTCATATTCATTAATGATTTGCTAAATAATTATGATATACAACAAAACAACAAACTTATTTTATTATAAAGAACTACACAGATTGGCCAGAGAAGCTTAAGACCTGGACCGCTTTACCGTATTGAGATGTGACATAGCTCTTAGATTAGCCTGAACCTCTATTTCTAGTAGTAGCAGGTAACTCGACAGTCCTAATGCTGCAAAAAAAACTATAGAGGCCTTTTTGCCTGGATATGCCCTGTTACTGCGGATAGAGCCTAGCCAAGCCGAGGTCACTTCTCGATTGCCCTTGCGCTTGGTTACGCACTAGAGGTTCAGGCTAAGCGACCTTTGAGCTACATCGCCGCTCAAAAAACACAAAGAAAACTATAGAGGCCTTTTTGCTGATTTTAATTCACTCCAAAACAAAACGAATGGTGGTCTCTCGCGTTCATTGGAGAAATTATTTCGAAATTGCGACAGTAATGTACATAGTGATAATTATTATCTCTGAAATATATTAAGCTGCTATAAAACAACAATTCAATTTGATCGATGCTATATTCCAATAGCGCGTATGTATTATTGGCTATAATAACGAAACGTTAAGCCGAATGGGACAAAAAGCAATAATTACCCAATAAAGGCCCATCAAAACCGCGTCGGCAACGAGCGGAGCGGAATGCCATATCAAACCACTCACGTTATTAAGCGAGTGAGAATTAAGCACACTTTATTAAGGGTAAGGCTGTTTTAATATTTTAACCGACTCCAAAAAAAGGAGGTTGTCAATTAGGTCGTTAAATTAATTTATGTTTGTTTGCTTTTTAACTCCGTCACTTATTAACCGATTTTGAAATTAGTCATTTGTTGGCTAACTAGCTTTTTTGTTCACGGGGAGGAAATCTTCAAAAAGATACACCGCTTTCTCGGGGAAGGCGGCGGTTATGTGGGGTTTTTACCACTAAAATCTCCCCGGCGGCCCTTCCTCGGTGCATGGTGAGGGGATCCGAGATCTCCAGAGGAACGCACTGGAGCCCCTCTCCACTGTGCTCTTAGGAGAGCACGTGTCAGGCGCAGTGCAAGGCGACGGGCACTGCCGATGTCGCCTTCTTCCCGGAGCTCCGAATGGTGGAGAAAGGCCTTGAAAAAGAACTTGTAGAGAGTCAAGAAGGTGTGTGTGGGGCCACACGACGAGACCACGCGTACCCTCCCGCGTTTCGGCCCATAAAACCACGAGGTTGGTCACTTGGGAGGTGGTGGGTAGTAAGTGTTAGATAAGTTTCTAAAACATGAAATCCGTACTAAGGCCGCGTGGACTATGCCTCGTCTCTTTACAGTTATCTGTGCCCAACAGTGGGACATATATAGTTTGAAAGAGTGCTTGTTACTGGCACGCGGTAAAACTTGTTTCTACGTATGCACATAAGAACTTTTTTTTCACTTTCCTTTCATTAAGTTGCCGTCTAAATGCTTGGCCTTAAGTAACGTGATTATAAACATATCCTAGCACGGAATCCGCTCGTTACTTCTGTTTTAATATCAGACATCTTTCATTCTTTGTTGATAAAGGAACCTACTTCGTTATGCGAGTAATAAAGGAAACATCTTCCGTATTAGATAGACTACTAATAGTTTTCAGAGCATTAGTAGCTCGGAAACTGAGCGATCGTTATTTGTATAGTAAGCTAGTCATCCGGAGTTCGATCTCCAGTGCCAACACCCATTAATTTATATAAAGGTTCAGGCTAAGCGACCTAAGAGCTGTGCCACCTCTCAATCCGATGAAGCAGTCAAGGCCAGCCTCTCTGGCCAATCTGTGTAGTTCGTCATTAAAAAAAAACATGAATTTGTGTGTTGCAATGTTAATTGATGATTTTAACACGTGCTCAGCGGTCAAGGAAAACATCGTGATCAATTTTGTAACACATGTAAGTTTTTTTAGTGTTACAAAATTTTCTAAGATATGTGAACTCTGCCCACCAAAACTAGGGCCGTGTAGTGGGCTATGCCCTTTAACTTTATCTTCTTAAAGACCACAAGTGACGACACCGGCGGCGCGAGATACGGTTCCCAAGTCTGTTATTACAATTGTGTCAAAATGAACTTTCAGTGCCATTATAATTGTCGATTTCTGCTAGTTTTGGTAATCTGCCAGTACAGTCAGTAGTCCTGGACTTATAGAATAAGGCTACGGTATCGCCGGCGACGAGGGTTGAGCCTTTATCGTCCGCTATAGGACCCGGGAAGAAGGCGACACTGGTGGTCCCGTGACGCCTTAGCACTGCGAGGGTGTAAACTCTCCCGGGACGTGCTTCAGAGTGCAGAAAGGCTCCGGTGCATTCCACTGGACATCCCGGAGCTCCTTGCCATTCACTGAAGAGGGCCGGGGGGTGTTCATAATGACAATAGTACACTAGTTATCCGATAATAGCATCCGACCGATCCGTGGTGGGGCCCTACATCTCGGGCGCCCTGGCGTCAGGATACTAACATGAAGTGTAGTATACAGCGTCCCGAACCGAGGTTTCTCTCTGAAGAGCTCGACCATGTCAATAACCTGGTGAAACTGTAGAGATCTCCTGACCGATCAGCGTATGTCATTCTCAAAAGAAAATAGGAGACTCATCGGACCTTCGGACCAATCATTGAAGGAGTCATTTTTTATCTGCCTGTGTCTATCCACTGCTAGAATATGACTCATTGATAGAGAAAAAAGAAAAATACGCAGTACTTAGAACAATATGAGAAATACATTGTTATTAGATGAATTACAGTATTTCCTGTTTTTGAGAGTAAAGCTAGGCGGCAAATATTAATTTTATGGCAGCGGTATAAAAAAAAATTGCATTTAATGACCATCTGATGGCCATTTACGACGAAAGAAATACGCCTTGATTAATTTATAAAATGTTTTCACTTATTAATTGGCTTATTAAAATATTTAAAAAAAACGTGTTATTAAACGCATCGTTAAACGTCATAATTTAAGCAAACTGTCAGTTTTTGTAACAGATAACACAGAGCCTGGTTTAATACAGGGTTCCATGTCAGCCATGTTTGTTTTTAAAACATGTAATTATTTAAAATTCGAACGGCAGATGCGTTCGGAAACGTTAATCGATTTTATACACGTGCGTGTTAATAAGTTCGTATTTAAAAATAAATTTATTCGATTTTCATTCTTATAATATTGTAATATGATTCATATTACATTTAATTAGTAGCAATTGAATCATTTGTCTTAGCGAAAATAACTTGCTATAACCAAACAATATGCATTCTAAAAAGAACCTAATAAAATTTGTAATTAAAGTCGCATTTTGAATGATTAATTTTCAAACATTGTTTTTGTTTTAATTATAATTGGTCGTGTCAATTTCGGGAGCATAGTTTTTAGCCGCAACAAAACAGTTAATGGGCTGTTTAATTATAATGACTTTTGTTATAACAATTAAATGGAGTTTAATGAGACGTAAAACACATTGAAACTGACAAATATGAGTTTCGAATCGACAATACCTGACTTTTTATTTACTACTAGCTTAACAGCGCCCCGTGGTGTTGCCCGCCATTAAAAACTATTTATTAAAATTTATCTACATAAAATTAGTTACTCATTGTATAACCTATCTGGCAGTAAAGGCCCATCAAAATCGGTCGAGCCGTTTTAGGATCGAACATACAGACAGACAAAAATTATGAATAAAAAAACAAAAATAAAAAAATATGATATTTCGGTATATGTACCGTATATGATTTCATATGCATGTAGTAAATAGTTATCGTAATATAAACAGACAATCCAGTATTATTTATATGTGTAGATTATATAATATAGTTTATCTGCATTAAAAAAAAAATTGAATACATATAAAGGTGAGTCCCTTAACTCCCGAACTAGCGTAAGCTGTATCTCAGGAGCTAATGTCTTCCCCCGTCATTTTTGTAATCTTAAACATTAAGAAAGGAAATGTGTCTATCACTTCAAATGAGGAAAGGGTTTTAGGTATCATATCAGTACTGTAATTAATAATTATTACTACCTAGGCTGCTATTATTACCTACGCAATGGGCCAATTAGTCCAATCAAAGCATTGGCTTGCTAGCTTCATCAACAAACTTCCAATGTATGGCATCTGTCCTGGCTTGGTCACCTGGACAGCTGACTTCCTGAAGGAACGGTCTCTACGTGTAGTCATAGACGGCTGCTCGTCTGAGATAATGGCCATAAATGCCGGAGTTCCTCAGGGGTCTGTTCTCTCTGCAACTCTGTTTCTGCTGCATATAAACGATCTGCTCAAACCCGGTATCTTTGGGTATGCAGACGACAGCACTGTTGTAGAGAGTTACCAATTGGGTGCTAACGCCACAAAGGATCAGGTACAGTCCCAAAGGAGACATGGTAGAGCGAATGAATCTCAAACTACAGGAAGTCTCCACTTGGGGCGATGCCAATCTTGTGAGATTCAACGCCGCCAAAAACAGGCGTGTTTCTTTTCCGCTAAAATTAGCCAGTACACCTTGGCTCCTACTTTCCAGGATTTATCTGTTGAACTCACTGATCTTCAGTTATTGGGTATTGAAATTTAATCGACCCTTAACTATGGACGATTCATTGAGTCAAAGGCTATGATAGCTGCAAAAAAAACTTGGTATCTTGGTCGAACTGCAACCGTACCTCGGGACAGCTTTTAATACTTTATAAAAATTAAGTCCGGTCGTGTGTAGAGTACTGTTATCACATTTGGGCAGGCGCTGCTAAATACAATCTAAATCTTTGGACTCGATGGAAAGGCGGGCTAAGAGGCTATTTGGCAGCTGAAACCAATCTGCTCCTTGAGCACAGGCGTAAGGTAGCTGGCCTTTCGGTTTTTTACAGATTGCATTTTGGAGAGTGTGCTCAGGAATTACATAATCTAATTCCCCCATCACCGTTCCACCATCGGACTCCAGGACGCACTGCAGGATTTCATCCTTTTGTTGTATACGTCCGACAAACCCAAACGAAGCGATTTGCTTCGTCTTTCATTGTTCGTACAGCAAGGGACTGGAATAGTTTGCCCGCGTCTGTTTCTTTTTATTTTATTCCTTGGCATTTTCAAGAGTAGAGTTAATAGGCATTTACTAAGCTAAGCGCGCCTTACCGTCCATGACTACATTTCCACTTAACATCGTGTAGGATAGAGGTCAAGTGCTTGCTTAGAAAACATATTTTTTTCCAATTAGTATTAAGTAAAGTATAGTAATATAGCAATAAAAAATATTCAAAATTAAATAAAAGAAATAGTAACAACACTACAAGTCTTGACTTGAGCGGGCGGAGATTACGAGTTTCCGTTTTGTCAGTCCTAAAACATCTACTTTTTCTCCCCTTCGATATCCGAACACGTTCACGGATTTCGAGTACTTTCAACCTTTCTGTACATCCAATGAAATTCACTAAGACAAATAGAGCCAACTTTTCTACCAAAATGGTTTAAAAACAAATGATAGAAAACTCAAGAAGATTAAGATATTTTAAAAACCTCGCTAACGCTTTGTATGTATAGCTTAGAATAATTACACATGTGTCATTATTCAAGGAAGAATCCAGGTTAGTCGTATACTTGTCAGAAGATGTATTTCGTTGCTTAAGAATGCCCGGACGTGGTTCAACATGTGAACCGAATCCTTGTGCCGTGCTGCTATGTCTTAAGTTATAATACTGACCTCCTTTAAGATGGGGCACTTGAAGAAAAATAAGAATAAAATTATACAGCACATGTAAACATACTTGTTTTTATGTTAACATGGGAAACGGAAAAGCACGTTGTACGGACTACAATCTAAAGGCCACATCAAACGGCTTTACAAATTCAATTTCAATAATTAAACGACAGTTGATAGTGGTGGAGTTAAAATCCCTATGAAACGGGGGACAATCGGAGCGTGGCAACACTTTGAGGCACGCGCGATGCCGCGATAAAAACGTTCCAAATTTAATTAAATTAGGATTCCACAACAAACCACTTCAACTTTACAATTCAATAGATGGCGTTGTTAAATTTAACATGCTGAAACTATTTTTAATGTGTATGCAATAGTGTTGCAATTTCCTTGAAGTAGAAATCTCAGATGCAGGTAATTACTTTATTTTTATTCAAATTAAAAATGTGCTTTAAGTTCTTATACCTAAGAGTGATTTTACGGTATTGACGAAATAGCGTGTTATAACAAGAATGCATGACAGTAATTAGAAGATTGTAGTGATAAACCAATGTAATCTCTATAACCGAGCGATAAAATCCAAATTGCTTTATGGCGATGACGTTAGTGGCGTGACGCCATGCCGTTTACGCGGTAAAAGTCTGTTTTGTAACTTTTTTTACGAGGAGTAATAATCGAATTAATATCGCGAATCACTTAATTAAATAGATATCTTTACAAAATGGCAGTTTTGTTGGGCGATTATTGTGTATTTATGAATTATTGGAAGACATTAGCGATTATCAATTTATGCAGTGAGTTTTCAGGGAGTGTTTGTTCAGTCATTTGTTGTTCGTTCTCTTCGATCTTGCAAATATATGTGTGCAAGTCTAAATAAACGTTCAGTGACATTACATACAAACTGACATAGTTGTAGAGTTTTGCTAGTTTTATTTGCTAGTTCAGTTGCGCCACTACGGTTGTTCAATGGAGTACCATTGACACTCTAATTATGTTTCAATTGTTGGTAAAATCGTAAACAATGACATCTTTTAAATATTATTGATAATTAATACATTTCTATCACTATCAATTTATCAAAAAGTAATCCAAAAATTTGATGAAAAGTATATCAAAAAATTAAATTATTAGACTACGGTTTTATGGCACGATTGTAACAGGTCTCTGTCTCCCTCATTAGCACAAGTTATTTTTACTGTATTGAAAAATATTGTCCCAATCAAATTATGCTTTCTCTCACAGGCGCCCTCGGATCGGAATGCTTATGCGTAACATAGTAACCGTCTAAGTTGAGGTTACCCGGGGGACCCTTTTGTCGAGTTACTACTTATATAGGTTCAGGCTAAGCGACCTAAGAGCTATGCCACCTCTCAAGCCGTCGAAACAAGGCCAGCTTCCTGTTACTTTTACTAAATTATTCTCTGTAGCTATAAATTATTATCAAGCTTTATCGGAAAGAGGGGTGGACTAAATGCAGACACGCGTTAGGTGTAAGGAGTGTTCCCGCCACTTCCGATGCTTCCGTCCGCCACCGCACGCTTCCGGCCAGGAAAACGAGGGTAGTTTTACAAGCGTTACATTTAATGAATTTGGTATATGACGATTCTGTACATTTTTGTAATTCTACTTGGGAAGTATAAAATAAAAATATCCATTTATCCTTATATCGGATAGGTTTTAGGTCTCCTATCTAGAGATAGAGAATATAAGAGACCTATGTCTCCTATCCGATATAAGGATAATATAATTTTAAAACAAACATACAGCAGGCATTTAATAATATATAGTTTAGGATATAGTTTTTTTTTTGTAGAGCCGTGGTAGCTCAGTGTCCGGGCGGTTGGCTCTTGTTGCATAGTACGCTAGCAACCCGAGTTCGATACCCGGTGCCGGCACCAATAAATTTGTTGTTGCAATTTTATGTGCTGCTTAACCACGCGCTCGGCGGTGAAGGAAAACATCGTGAGGAAACATACATGTCTTAGAAAATTTTTCTAAGGCATGTGAAGTCTACCAATCCGCACTAGGGCCGCGTGGTGGACTATGCCCTAATACTCTCTTTACAGAGAAGGCCTGTGCCCAGCAGTGGGACATATATAAAAGGCTGTAGCTATAGCTATAGTTTTTTGTTATTTTCTTATATATTTTTTTCTGTTTTTTTAAATATTCTGGTTGTTTTCTTTTATGACTTTTTAAGGTTTTAGCTTACACCTGTAACTGAGGTAACTGTCCTTGTTTTTCTTAAATCTTTTTGTATTGTCACAAATATATGTCCGAGCGCCTTGCGCCCAGACACCTGTTTTTTTTTTTATTGGAAAGGATGTACTTCCAAGGTTGAGAGTTCGCTTAGGTTCTGATTAATTCTATTTCGTAATATTCCTTTTCGATTTAACCCTAAACATGGCAACGTATACCATAATATGCATGTAAAGTAAAGATAAACAATCTCTTTACCTAAATTTATTCTTTAATTGTATTTTAAAATATTTATTCAAATATTTAATGTCACAATTGTCAGTGTCGTGACATTTATTTTAAAGAGATAGAGTTGGAATAAGGACATTAAATGTTGTTTCTCTAAATATTCTAGAGAAACACAGTCTTTCATTTCATTTATACTTATGTGGACTTCATTATATACATTCCTAAAAATGCGATACTCACTCTACATTTTTAAAACAAACATACAGCAGGCATTTCGTAATATATAGTTTAGGTAATTCATAGCTTCGTCTTTCATTCTTCGTACAGCAAAGGACTGGAACAGTTTGCCCGCGTCTGTCTTTCCTTCCGATTACAATGTGGGTATTTTCAAGAGTACAGTGAACAGGCATTTACTGAGCTAGTGCGCCTTACCATCCAGGACTGCATTTCCACTTGACATCGGGTGGGATCGTAGTCAAGCACTTGCTTAGAAATTATAAAAAAAAACATGTAGTACTCTATAGAATAGTGTACATCTTGGTTTTCCATAGACATACTATTCATATCACGATTTTTTACTTTTCTTCAAAATACACTCTTGCCACAATAAGGGTTAAAGTCGGTTTTTGTATTCATCATCATCATCAGCCTGTCACAGTCCACTGCTGGACATAGGCCTCTCCAAAGGCATGCCACCGTCCACGATCTTCGGCCACTCTCATCCAGCTTCTGCCAGCCGTCCTGCGAAGATCGTCGCTCCACCTTGTCTTAGGGCGTCCCACTCCGCGTTTGCCTCTCCGCGGTCTCCACTCGAGAACTCGTTTCGCCCAACGGTTATCCGTTCTACGGCAAATATGGCCGGCCCATTGCCACTTCAATTTGCTAATCCGGTGGGCTATGTCGATCACTTCAGTTCTCTGTCGGATCACCAATGTGGGTATTTTCAAGAGTAGAGTGAATAGGCATTTACTAAGTTAGTGCGCCTTACCATCCAGGACTACATTTCCACTTAACATCAGGTGGGATCGTAGTCAAGCACTTGCTTAGAAATTATTAAAAAACCTCATTCCGAATTCGATCCTTCAGAGAGACTCCGAGCATAGCCCTTTCCATAGCTCGTTGAGCGACTTCTAGCCTATGGACCAGCCTAACCGTGAGTGTCCACGTTTCGGCTCCATATGCCAAGACGGGTAGGACGCACTGATTGAAGACCTTGTTGGTTTTTGTATGTACTCGTAAATAATAATACAAGTAGTATTAAAATTAAAAGACATTTATTTTCGTAATTCTTTTATTTGTCGCCTTACTGTAGCACAATAATATTACAATGCAATTTTACGAAGATCTGTCAACTACTATCAATAAATAACATGAATAATTATAATAAAGCATCACATGAAAGCCAGCAATTGTACAGATTTGCGTCTAACTTGACGCAACGCTGCACTTACAAACACGGAGACAAATTTGTATGTTATTATATAATATTATTTTTTACATATTAATTGCAATATTTTCGAGCATACTTATCAAATAACTTTTTATTTTTATTTACAAATAAACCTAAGTTTAGATTAATGCACTAGATTTCTAGTACCGACGATTTTCATTTATAAATGTTGTCACCATTTAATTAAATTTTCCCGACCAATGAAAATTTACCGATACAAAATAAATGTGTTATGAAACACTGACGATTCTGATAACTTGCAATGACTACCGCAATGTAATTAAATAAAAAAAATAATATTTTACGGTAACGTAAGAAAAGTCATGTTTGGGTTTCTACCGATTCTTTAATATACTAACGGAATCGTAACGGTATACAAACCTTGGTATATATATGTATATATATATATACATTTTACTACTGATAAACAATGATATGTTCTTTTAAGTGATTCGTCATAATTAAAAAAAAGTTTAAAGCAACGAGACTTTTTAATATATTTTCAATTTTCATATTATACTAACGTATTGAACAATTCATTCGTTTTGTATATTATAACGATTTTATTTTTCAAGAAAATAAGCAAATTCACATTTTCACATCACTACCAAATGTATTTACAATATTAATTAACTATAACTTATCGTGGAATAAATACAAGAAGATTTAATTAAAACTTTCCTATGTACAATAATTTACACTGACAACATTTGTACGTTACATTTTCTAAACATTAGCCTATTGGAAAAAAACTTACGTTAAACACATTTAGTATTATGTATTTTGGCATTCAATGTCATGACTAGTCCGCACTTATTATAATCATAAACAATACACTGTTTTCTTTTTAAAATTTTGAAAAGCGAACTCAGTATTGTCCATTTGCCGCGCAATCAGTTGCAGCGGCTTCAAGCGAACACTACACTAAACTGGACAGCGGCGCTCTAGACGTCACGGGTGAAGCGGGAAGCGGTTGAAGCTGCTGTGGCGCTTGAGGTTGGAAATAAACGCCCGGTTCGTTCGAAAACTGCGGATGCATAGGCATTGGTGTGTGAGGAATTGTAGGTCTCGATTCGTGGTACAAAATGGGTACACGTACCAAGCGTTGGGCGGCGTGAGCCATGTTGGCCGCTTCCAGTTCCGCGGCCAGCTGTCTCTTCCATTTGTTACGACGGTTCTGAAACCAGATTTTGACCTGAGTCTCGGTCAAATGCAAGCTTGCCGCCAAGCCGGCGCGTTCGGAGCTGCTCAGATATCTTTTCATGTCGAAGGTCGACTCGAGTTGGAAGACTTGCGAGCGGGAGAAGACGGTACGGGTCTTCTTCTTTCTCTTTCCCAGGTTCGCATTGGGGTCCCGTTTTTCATCTTTGTCGAAGTCGTCGCTCTCGTCTACGTCCGGGTCGGAGTCCTGCGGGTCCTGTTGCTGCGGGTAGAGGGCTGGATGTAGACGGGGTGATCTGGGAGACGAGCGGGATGGCGATGGAGGTGATGGTGCTCGTGGCGGACTGCGAGGTCTGGGAGATCCGCCCGCGGAACCATCTTCATTTGTCGTTGAATCTTCTGTAACAAATGTTTGAAATTAATTACATTCATATCTACTCATAATATTCTTAATTGGAAATCGCGGAGAGACAAACGAAGAGTGGGACTAGATGGCGTGACGGTTGGCAGGAACTGGGTGAGGGAGTGGCCGAGGATTGTTCTCAGTGGCATTGTTTTCGAAAGGACTATGTGTATATATATTACTAACATTGTGTTGAAAATATGAATGACACGATCGATGAATGTCTATCAAGAGTGATTAAATGTGCGAAGGTCCAGGCTAAACGACCTAAAAGTTCTGCCACTTCTCGACAGCTTCTCTGGTCACTCAGCGGTTCG
Source organism: Meandrusa payeni (assembly GCA_029286785.1). Lineage (NCBI taxonomy): Eukaryota > Metazoa > Arthropoda > Insecta > Lepidoptera > Papilionidae > Meandrusa > Meandrusa payeni. Next base: position 8,211,731 of record JAGSMX010000023.1, read on the forward strand.
TCACAAAAGAAAGAAAATCTTTTATTTCAGAAGGATCAAAATAATGTCGAAGTTTAAGCGTTTATAATCTATAAGAAGTCGTCATAAATGGTTATAATAATAAAATATATGGACTATGAAAGAGACCGTAGTAGTTACTTGGGAAATATTAAAAAAATGCGTTTGATCAGTCACGTTCCATATAATTCTGTTTTTTTAATAGTAAATATATACTCGTGAGTAAAAATAAAGGGTCGGTTAAGAAAGTTTGAATATCTCGGAAGATAAAACGCCAGCTAACTGAAAGAAAATATTTTAATTAATTTTTTAATATTTCATTAAAAAAAAATTATTTATTTAATCTTTATTTGCACAAAATAAGCGACTACAAAAGGCGGACTTAATGCCAGATTACTTAATTATCTTAAACGAAAAAAGATATCTTACGTAAACTTGGATACTACAGTATTTTTCAAAAAAATTTATTTGGATTTTATTAAATCGCCACATAGAGGCAACACTAAGTACTAAAATTTAAATTAAAAATAAAAGTCATGAAAATATATATACCCTTTTTGTTTTAGTATATATAAGTAAATATAAATAAATTAATAAAAATATTTTATTTTAAGGATATTTAATTGTCTATCATGCACAATTTATTTCAATTAGCTAGCATCTTTATCTTCCGAGATATTCAAACTTTCTTAACCGACCCTTTATTTTTGCTCACGGCTATATATGTTAGAATTTTGTGATAGTATTTCCTTATTTCATAAAAAAGGCCGGGAAAAAGAATGCTCCCCGACACTAATTCTAACTTTTATCCTAGAAAGAAATCATAAGCGTTAAAATAAACTTCGATTTATACCGAATCAGCTCAATGTCGGATTAATTGGATAGGGAGCATTAACAAAAGGAACGCGTATTGTCACAATGAAACCTTTTTGGTTTAATTATCGATAATTCTCATTTGTTCCGACGTAATCAAACCGCGCTTGGGTGTTGCTTGGTTAATTTAATTTGTCGTTCTGTTAAAAGAAATTCAAAGCAAAAAGTTTACATACATTTTATCATTTGTTATCTGTATGCCTAGGTTCATTATAACCAATATATAAACCAATGGTAACGTGGTCGACGTTAATGTAGAACAAATGGTAATCCTGCTATCTTCAATTTGTAAATATCCCAATGTCCACGAGTACAAACAGGACACAGTAAAATGCAAAAACGATAAAAATACACACACACACGCCGACGAAGTTGCGGGCACAGCTAGTCAATACATATAAAAGAGAGAGTGTGTGGGTATGTTCGATAAAGGCTCCGAAACGGCTGGACCGATTTCAATGAAACTTTCAGGGAATCTTCAGATTTACCTGGCGAGTAATCCTGTAAAGTTTGGTGACGATCGGAGCACTTCTCTTTTTGAACTGTCAAATAATGCTTTTATTTACTATGATACTACTACTACGGTTATGGTATTGTATTTACTGATATGTGCATGTGTGTAGGTAGATCTTCACTCGCTCTGAATTGAATAATTTAATATATTGTGAGAGTTAAATTAAGTATTTAATGATGTAAGTTTATTGTTTAAAAAAAATAAAGTAAAATCTAGCCAGGCTAAGTGGGTTGGGTACGCTAGTACTAAATATATTTTTTAATTAAAAACAGACACAAAAAAATATAGAATATGAACATAACAGAACAAAATTATTAACAGTATTTCATATAAACAATTTGTAACTTTATCGTAAAGCAGAATTCGTTTTATGAAATGTCAAAGCGCGCCAAAGCAGGTGTTTTTAATCTCCATTACATTTCGCTCCACTGAACAGCGTTCGAAATTTGAAACGAAATTCGAACATGTCACTGGCGCGAAGGCGAATGTCATCAACGCCGTTGAATGAATCACTACAATCGAATTCTGAAGATTCCATCTAATATTATTACAAAATCAAACCTAGCACAAATTGCATAAAGTTTATTTTTAACTGCATTATAGATATTCAATTAGGCTCTTTTAAATTCAAGCACGATTAATATCCAATTTAACAAGGCCCGCACGTTATACAAGTGATTTATAGTGTTAAAGCTCCTGTTATGTGGACATAAGCGAGTGTAGTGTCCGAGCTAACTTGATCCCGGCAAATTAATTATAACGTTGGGTGTTAAGGCTCTTGTTGTGTGGCCAACGGCCGCTGTGATTCATCGATTTTAGAAGCCGTAGTAATTTAATCCTTTGTAGCGTTGCTTTCTGTTTACACAAACGCTTACCAGTTAAGCAGTTTATGAGTTTGTTGGCAAATTGCGTTTAGAAATTATTCAATAAGCATTTGTTTTGTTTCTAAGCTTAAGTTAATTGTGCATTATAAATTAAATAAGCACTTTATGTATTCTCAAACTTAAAAATAGTAAAAAGTATTAGACAATTTGTGGTTTTATATTTACTATAATATACCATCTACTTCAATATACTTATACTTCATTCACACAACAATACCAGGGAAGTCCTCAACTGTGTTTCGTGTAGTTAGTGATCGCACTATTCTAGATAATTAGGTAGGTTAGGTAATTTTGTAATTGTATTTATTTAGTGGTGTTTTTGGGACGAAATAGCTGGGTACCACCGACAAAAAACGTCCGTAACGTTAAATAAAAGCGTTAGATTTTTAGTGTCAACTGGTTAAGATAGATGGCGCTATTACTAATTATATATTTTTAAAAACATAATTTTGTAAAGTTTTTATTTTTATCGATTAAAAATCATAATAAAAAATGAATATCCGATTAATTATTTTCTTCTACACGGTTTTAAATATAACTGTATACATATTTATATGGCTAAATATGTAGAAGTCTAGCCGGTATTCGATTTTCAAGCAATGAGAAATAATAAAAACGAAGGTACAGAAATAATATTAGTAACATTTCATTACAGAGCAATCAGTCACAGAGACTGACTCTGTCTATAGCTGGGACTATAGATTTTATTATATTGGCTTCAGTTATGTTTCGTTTATAGCGTATAGTTCAGTTATGGCTTAACTTAAATAATTGCGTCCTCAAAATTTTCGTACTAAAATCTAGTAATGCTTAGTACAGCTTCTTATTTCATTCTTGATCACTGGATAAAGAATGTCTTTTGGACCATGTGCGCAGTTGTCTGTGAGCCACTTTATCACCTGATAATTCTTTTAGTAATCCAGGGATTTTTTATTTAGATTAAATTGATGAAAGAATTTTAATACGACAGGTGTCATATATGGACTCATATGTGTTTGTAATATGAAACTAAACAACGTAAAACTATATTATTAGTGAAAATAAAAGTATTAAAATCGAAACGAATTGCAAAACCTACATTTATCCTTTTCACGTACAAAAAACATTTCCAATTTTCAAATGTAAAATCTCGAATGACAAACATCATCGATTGCTATAAAAAATAAAAGGCCAACAAATCCACTAAAAGCGTAACATCAATCCGAACAAACCGCATTCGAAAATTAAAACAACCCGCACGCGGCAACACCGAGCATATGTATGAACATAGCGTTTGGCGCGAAACGAAAAGCAAGCCCTAGTAACACGCAAGTGTGAGAGAGACGGAAATACCTTTGACATTTCACCAGTGTTGCTATACGTAGATAATTGTAGGCGGATGGTAGAAAAGTATTGTTCGGTCGGTTTGGGCCGCGTGAAATGGCGTCGCCTTTGTTTCGCTCCGAGATGGGTTTTGGGAAATTAAAGCGAAATGAGTGGGGTTGAGAGAGCGGAGACGCGAAATGACGATTGCTTGTTTACCGTAAACATGTCTTTTAGCGTATGAAATGTGGAAACGTATTTTCTGTTCCATTTTCAAAAGAGTTTATTTAACCAGAAGTTTATGATGGTAGATTTTTACAGTTTAGTTTATTAATGTTTCTTTGTTTCTATTTTTTACATTATGTTTTTAATTTACGTTACTCTGACGTTTTGGCTGTATGATTTGAATTCCTTTGAATTCAAATTTTGACATGTACTTGTACAACGAAAAATGAAACTCAGAAAAAGAATTGTCAAATATTATATCTTTTAACTTATCATTTATCGTAACAATAAGTCTATTAAATTTTATTGATACTTGAATATAATAAATTATTATTTATATATTAATAATTATGAGACTGGTATTTATTAATCAACATATGAAGAGTTTTTCACGAAGCGCGTGGTAAATTTGCACTTAAAATTGCAACAAACAAAATCAATGGTGCCAGCAACGGGTATCGGACTCAGGTTGCTACCGTACTTATACTTATAACTTAAGGCGATCGACAGCGTTTGTAGCGGCATAAGAATAAAAATTATTTATGATTTTTTTTTTGTCTCACACAGATGAGCTAGAGAGACTTTTTTACGTAGACCCCCTGTCAGGTGTAACCTCGTCTTGGCGGTTGCTTTTTACGCGTAAACTTAATAAATTTGTAGGGTATAAAAAGAGTGTTTTAGACCACATGACAGACTGAAGTAAAACATCTGTAGCTCCATCTATATGTATTTATATATAATATATATTTTTCAATGTATATCATACACACGATTGTTTAAGAGAGACAGTGTGTTACAGACAATAGGCCTACACTGTGTCTTATATATACGAAACACTCTCTCTTTCTATCTTCACTAACTTATATCTCCCTCTCAACCTCCGTTCGCCTCGCCATTCACACTATTCGTATAGTCCTCGTCATGCATTCACCATCATACTAAAGGTGCGTAACGAAAGTTTTACTTCGATTATTAAATTCCTTAACCCGTGTATGTTTTCAAATCACAGCTGTAACGCGAGAGGGATTCATACCGGAATCGATTAGAACGATGACGCGCCGCGACGAGGCCGTACCAGTGCTTAATGCCCGTGTAACGGTGACATCATTCCGCGCTCCACGACGCGGAACAATGTTACCATATTAAGAATTTAATTCCTACCATATTTTTTTTTAAATATCCTTTATTTTTTTTAATTAGTACACTTTTAGCGGTGTCATTTATGAACTGATTATAAATTTCTTTTTATTCCAAAGAGTTTCATTTCAATTAGGTCCTATATTATTTTTGTCAACATTTGACCTGTACCCCAAGATATGCCAGAGACTTCTTAATGGAATTATTATTCCATTCCAAGGGACTGGAATACTTTGGACGCGTCTGTTTACCATCCGATTACAATGTGGGTATTTTCAAAAGTAGAGTGAATAGGCATTTACTAAGCTAGTGCGCTATACCAACCAGAACTGCGTTTCACTTAACATCAAGTGGGATCGTGATCAACCACTCGCTCAGAAAGGATAGAAGAATGCTTGTTTATTGATATTTTGGCAGTTTTATGATAATCCAAGTGTAGGTGTGTTAACGATCACGGGCACGAATGTAGAAAAAAAGATAATATAGGATATAGGAGGAAAATTTGCTAGCGCAACATTATCAATGGATTTCGTCGGAACTATTATTTTATGTATTAGTATATTTATGTAGGTATATTTAGTGTAGGTTATTGAATATATGTATAGAATTGTTATCATATTTGTATTTAGACGCCATCGTCCTGTTTTGTTCATATATTTCCTGTCCGTACACAGGTTGCCTGGAAGAGATCGCTCTTAGCGATAAGGTCGCCCATTGTACAACCAACTGTAAAATGTACCTTACTTATGTAATACTTTTCGTTTGATTTTGGTGTACAATAAAGATATATCTATCTATCGATGGGAATTGAAGCGTCAATAGCCTAATGGTTTAGGGTACGGCCTGCGAATCGTAAGGTCGTGGGTTCGAATCCACCATTCGACTATTGCCGTGAACCATGTCCTTGCACAAGCTTAAGCTTAGTTGGAATGGTTAACAAGATTGTTAGTAATATTTCTCAAAAAAAATAAGAAATATTACTAGCTTTCTTTTTTTAAAAAAAAGAAAAAAAAATTAGACCATCCTAATATAACTATAATACTACAAAAATCTTTAATTTTTTTGTTTGTTGACGGTATGACGTATTTTTTTCTGTCACAGCTCTTAGGTTGCTTAGGCTGAACCTTTTTAGATAATTTAGTTTCTGGCAGTTCCTCTATTCGTGATAGTATTCCGATACAAGCGCCCCGATTGTATTTTTACGTTTATTCTTAGCGTAACATTTGATTTGAAGTCGGTTTTTGTTTTTTAATCATAAATACACATGTTTATTGATAGATAAGAGTGATAATAAAATTAATTATGATAGGTTGTTAATACGTACCACGGGGAGGAGTTCTCTCGTGAGGTCTTTGCCAATACCACGGCGCGGGGACCAGACCGCCGTAGCGTCCTGCCAGCGCGCTCCACTGCGATATCAGTCCTAATCTGAAACAAGTATTTCTTCATTAAAACATTGCCTATTGTTAGGTAACAATATTATTTGTGGTGCAAGGTTTATACAGGCAATACTGGCACTTTGTCAGTGGCCTCAGACAGCTGTGGGTCTGTCTGTGGTCTGATCTATGGTCGAGTTCAGAGCATCGTAACAGAGATAAAAATGGCGCTCCTGGTGGAGTTGTCCTCAAGCAGTTAAACCGTTATTCTTCTTAAGGTAAGCTTCTCCTCCGCCGTGACACTGAAGCGGAGAGCGTGAGTCAATTTATCTTTCTTTACATCTATAATCGATTTATTATTTGTGTTCTATATACTTGTCGTTTTCCGTGCTGACGTCGGATTTTGTACGTAATAATGTGCCCATGTAAAATAACTTAAGGAAGTGTTATAATTTGTAGGTCTCGTAGAATAAAATAGTCCAACAACTAATACACTCGCTTTATTGAGACAGCGTAACGTTGTACAAAGAATTATTTATAACGAGTAACGTCACAACTGCGCGTCCTCACAATCTTTATACAAAATTAATTAGAAGTCAGATTAGAAACGAATAAAGTTAGACTATTGTTTACAATGCCAAGTTCATGTGACGATCAACTAAATTATTAATTATGAATTAAAGATACAATAAGGTTCAGGTAAATCATTAAGAGAGTCGTGGTAGCTGGAGAGTCGTGGTAGCTCAGTGTCCGTGCGGTTAGCTCAAGTTGCGTAGTACGCTAGCAACCCGAGTTCGATCCCCGGTGCCGGCACCAATAAATTTGTTGTTGAAATTTTATGTGCTGATTTACCGCGCGCTCGGCGGTGAAGGAAAACATCGTGAGGAAACCTACATGTTTTAGAAAAAACTTTCTACGGCATGTGAAGTCTACCAATCCGCATTAGGGCCGCGTGACGGACTATGCCCTTATACTCTCTTTACAGAGAAGGCCTGCGCCCAACAGTGGGACATATATAAAGGCTGTAAATTTAAATCATTAAGATATCATTGGAAGTAGTTATTATGCATAACAATCGCTGGGTGTCATGTGTTGCCAGCTAACAGAAGATATAACCTTTTCTTACACTATATGCTTTAAAGTTTGCATGGATCTATGGAGATCAAGTGATGTTAATTTATGCCCGTCGCAAAAGGATATGTATATAAAACCGGAGTTACAGAACATACAACGCACTTTGTGGAAATGAAGTCTCTTTTCAACCGAGTTCAAAAAAGGAAGAGGTTCTCAATTCGACTGTATTGTTTTATGTTTGTCACTTAATATAAGTTTCGACTGGGGGAACTGATTTTGATAATTACATTACATTAGAGTGCCATTCAAATATCCAAGGAGTCGTTGTTGTAGGATTTTTGATGTGCCGCAATCTAAAACCAACCTTCTTAACACTAAGTCCACGTCGGTTGACATTTTTCTAATTCACGCAAGGTCTTCCGCACCTTAGTGTTACAAATTGTGCAGTGATTTTGGCTGATTTAAATAATTTAGTAGTTATATTCCTATTACTTTATCATTTAATAAGATATTTTTGTAAGTATTAATAATAAAATCGTTACGTTTCTTTATAGCGAATGTTGTGTACACCTGTAATTGGCATACACAACAGGACTTAGTTTGTAAACTTGATTATTACAATGTATGCTTGTGTAATGCTGTTGGTGTATCTTATTAAATAAATAAATAAATAAATACATAAATAAATAAATAAATTAATATTTTCTATTTGAAAGCTTGTGCTTTTCGTGTGGTTCCAATTCAATTGGATCCAATTCTGATAATAGCATCAATGAGAAAAACACACAAATCTTAAATTTGCATTAAGTATGTGCCCGAGAAATGGACGAATAACTCAATATCACGCCAACCGATTTCGATGATTCATTTTTTATTGGAAAGGAAGTATTTCAAAGGTAATTTGATAAGAATTTGGTTAGGTTCTGATTAATTCTATTTCGTAATATTTCCACGATAGTTCGGAAATACAAACAGGGCGTCCCCGCGTAACATTTGATTGCCTTTTAAGGCTGGTTTTGTTTTTACTCGTAAATTTACTTCTTGTTTAAAAATAGTTGTTGAAATTTGATTGGGAACTTTTGGGATCAAGTAAACACTGTGAAAACGGATTGCGTTGACCATTTCTATATACCCTGATTAAAGCAAAAAGATGTATGCATCCATAAAGTTGGATAAATCAACATTATAATAATAAACACAACTTGAAGGAGACTTGAACCAATTCGCATTTAAAAAGTCATGTATTTTTTTTCCTCTGTTGAAAATTGTCTTTTGTGCGACATAAACAAGCCTCCTCGCTTAGCCGATATCGATATCGGTGTATAAATATCGATTGTTGGGAACAAAGAGGATTGTCTTGCTTCTGGCAGTGTCTCGTTCTAGTGATGTACGATGTATTTATCGACACACTGTTTCACCAATTGTAATTTATTGACTTAGTTTACAAGCGTCACTAAGTTTACTTCATTTTGTATAAAATACCAGAGCAAAGCGAGAGATACTGTATAGATTTTAACATTATACATTACGTTGATGCTATAGATTTGACTAAAGAAATTGTATGACTCTTATATTCACAAACAAATTATTAGATCACTGCTGAATACACAAACAAATATTTCAATATTTGGTATAACCTAAAAATGACTTTTTTTTTTATTCACGCGGGGGAATCTTTTTATAGACCATCCTCCGGTACCCTGGGTGGGCCCGAAGGGATGTGTGGGACTCGACCTGGGCAGCCCCTACCGACTAAACCTTCCGCGAATGCCATCAACCGTTATGAGCGGGGTGCACCGGATCTGTCAGCGACAGGACACCCCAACGACCGGCCGGTCCCGGCAAAGACCGGACTTCATCCTCAAAGGGGACTTCTCCGGCACTCAGAGAAGTCCCGACGACGCCGAAGCATGCCGGGGCCAGGTACCCATCCTGGCCCCGCTTCGGATTACAAACGGCAAGAGGAGGCGTTCGTAACGCCTCCTACGCACCCCGATACGTCGCCTAACCTAAAAATGACTAACTTAATTCTTGATATTCACGAAAGGAAGTATCTAGGCATCATTTAAGACCTTTCTATGCTTTAATCGATAACAGTCATCCCCATCACGATAAAGAAGTTAGAAGCAATTGAAATCTGAGGTATTGTCTAGAATATTTATAAAAAAATCACGTCATCCTGGACGAGCCAATTATTATTATTAATAGTAAATTAATAATCAATATATAGTGTGTATTTATATAGGAGATTTTGTGATGATAAATACAAGCTCGTACGCCGTGGCAAATCTATGTCGCCTCAAATTGCATATGCAACGTGAGTTCGATTCCCGGTGCCGGCACCAAGTAAATGAAAAATTACATACTGGTATATATATATTGTCGTTTATGTATTCTATGTATCTATATTATTATATTTAAATTGAAGTATCTATGTAAACAAAACAAAAGCTGTATCCTTTCACCTCACTGCAGTTAAACATAGAGATCGTGAGAGCTTATTTATATATTAATTATATAGTACCACCATTCATTCATTCACTATTCTTATATCAAATTGGTCGATTTAAACCTCACCTCACAGCAATTCTTAATAGAAGCTATTAGTCTTCCCGTAACCATTACTTGACTACGAAATAGCTACAGCCATGTCTACGGTAGTCCAACGTAGTAGCAGATGTAGCTGCGTAGCCAATCCGTAGATATTGCAACGCTTAGTCGTAGATTTAGCGTAGTATTTTAATTTGTAATTTAATAATTTAAATTTTTATTTAGTTAAATAACTTTAGGGTAATGCTATTAATACAAGCAATACCCTTACATACTCGTAGACACAAGCCAACCTAAACCATTCTCACGTACATTAAGTTGAACTTCTAATATTTCGCATCACTAAAGACTAGTTCCCCGCTACGTTCTATTTTATGCCAATATTATAAATAACAATAACGATTGGCGCCTTTATTGGCGATATTTTATCGACAAACGCCCACAGGGCCGTTATGGTTACTAATGGGAAATTGTGGAGGCGTAGATAGACAAGGATGCAAGGAATATTAAAGCTATGATTTTTATTATGATTTAATTTCCATGTCATGGACCTTGATAAAAATGAGCCAAGCCATAAACCTGTCAGCCATAACGGCTTTAGCTGTTGATTCTCTTTTTTTTACAAAAACGCCTAACGCATACTCACCCTCTTGGGGGAGGGCGAGTTATGCCGGCTTTGTAGCGACTAAAACCACAAGACAAACGTCTCGTATAGGCGGGGTTACAGAATAGTGATTTATATGTATTATTATTTGAAGAAATTGCAATAATATATACTATACATTCATTATCTAAAAACATAGATTGTGACAAAGATACTAAAGACAGAAGAACGTCGTCGCGATGACGTGAGAACTGACCCACGAACATTCTTAAATAATAATCATTTTAATGTTAAACCTTTTATATATGTCCCACTGCTGGGCGCAGGCCTTCTCTGTAAAGAGAGTATAAGGGCGTAGTCTTTTCTAAGACATGTAGGTTTCCTCACGATGTTTTCCTTCACCACCAAGCGCTTGATAAATGCTGTGATAAATCAGCACATAAAATTGAAACAACAAATTTATTGGTACCGGCACCGGGGATCCAACTCGGGTTGCTAGCGTACTATGCAATTTGAGGCGACCGCACGGAGACTGAGCTACAACGGCTCATTCAAGAACATTCATCATCTATCAATGCTAGATACTTCTGTATAAATTTACTAGTATATTTACCTGGGGGCCATTTTGTCGAGTAACTAGCGATTGAGGTTCGGGCTAAGAGACTTAAGAGCTATGCCACCTCTCAATCCGGTGAAGAAAAAAAAACTAGTATATAAATTTGTAACTTCTGTTTGTGTGTTTAATTTTTTTATCAAATTTTGTGATAATTACTTGTGTAGACTCGCTAAGTGATATATCGATTTTTTTAAAGAGTGTTAACATTCACGGCCTAACGGGATCACGTCAATAGTCGTATGGTGGATTCAAACCCACTACCTTACGATTCGCAGACCGTACTATAAACGTCAAAGCAAAGAAGCGTCAATAGCCTAATCTATTAACGCGTCTTTACCACAATTAAAATTATTAAAAATGTCTGTCTATGTATTCTTATGTATGTGTCTAAGTCAAGAACCTAAGCAGGTTTTAATGGATATTAGTATATAGTAAGAACACGTACTTGCACAGATCGTAATCTATATTTGACATGACATACATTACATGTACTAAGATATCTGTATCTCATAATTATGATACATGTATTTCATAATTATCAGATTAGCCCAGGTTAAGATCTTGTGAATTGGAAGAGTGAAAAAGAAATTAAATTCTCTAGAAGTCATTTAGAGACGCGCAGCCGGTGGACGCAGATCATCCGCTCCAGATACAACCCTGATGGTGACCACGATCCTCAAACATGAGGGACCGACACTAAAGAGAGAGGTCATCAATATAGATGAAATAATTAGTAGTTTTTCTCAGTGTAATGCAGCAGTTAACTAAATCAGTCTTCATTTAAAATTGAAAGCAAAACGCAATCCCTACGAACACACTTCTAACATCATTCCCGATATCAAATCAACTCCGCTCCCGTTTCAAATGAGCCAACAATAAAAAAAAGTCCACAGTAAACTCCGAAGAGCTGCAAAAGTCGATAATGGCGCAAAAAAGAGGTCTCAGCCGCATTACCAATTTGCATTGGTCCCGCATTTAATCCCCGCTGAGGAGTTCCAAACTCAAATTCCATTACACGATAAAGTACTACTTCCTTTAAAAGCGGAAAGGAAGAAGCCGCCGCGTGATTGGTCGGCTCACCGAGCTCTGATTGGCTCACCCAGGACCCCGCCCCCCCAGAGGGTATAAAAATCAATGCGCGTCACCCACAAGCTTTTCACTCGCGGCGCGTCCGCCCGACACTCCGCTCTTCTCACTAATAATGGCGTTTGTACTTTTCCTTTATGTTATAAAGTGTTTAGTTGTATCCGTTGTTCGTGGAAACGACACGGGTGCCTTTTGTTAGCTTAACAGACGGGGAGGTAGCCTTGGACGCGTTTAAAAGCGTCTCGAAGCTATCTTTTCACTTATCTCGCAGGTTTCAGTGTAGCGACTAACAGCAATTTTTCTAGTCTTGAGAGCTTTTAACGCTTAAATGTCGCTGTGTTGTACGAACAGCCCGTTACAAAAGGAGCTTTTAAACTTTATACTTTGTTAATGCAAATAATTCGAATCGGGTTGGATTTGAAGACAAATTAGTATTGAAAGCTTTTATACGAATTGCCGATTCTCAATTCGTATGATTTTTTTGTTTGAAAGAGGTTGGTTAAAAATTGCACCAAATTTAATTGTGTTGGGTAGGGATTTGTGAAACAGGGAACTCGTAAAATTTGTATGGAAGCATGCTAGTTTATTGAAATATTGGTTGGTACATGACAAACCAAAATAATGTAATTAATGATAACGAGGTCTAATGTGTCATCGTCGCGTATTTTTTTTTTTTTAAAGAAAGCTAGTATTATTTCTTTTTTTTTTTTCAGAAATATTACTAACAATCTTGTTAACCATTCCAACTAAGCTTAAGCTTGTGCTAGGACATGGTCTACGGCAATAGTCCAATGGTAAATTCGAACCCACGACCTTACGATTCGCAGGCCGTACCCTAAACTATTAGGCTATTGACGCTTCATAACATTTAACATTTAACATAAAACAAAAACCGACTTCATATCACTATGAAGTCGGTTTTTTCACTAGCAAATATACTTCTCGTAGCATTTCAATGCACATACTTCCACAGTCATCTGTCATAAATTGTCAACCCTAAACTTTTGTTTCTCTACTATATGTTTTACTACCAACCTATCCCGGGTTTGTTGTTTGTGGTTTCAAGTCAATTGAGTACATCATGTCTTTTATTTCCATAATTTAAATATCATAATTTTATTACCGATGTTCTTAAGTCTATTTTCTTTCTGTTTTGCCTTCAAAATTTCCTGTTAAATTATTGAATACTATACATTTACAGAAAAATTTATAGTACACATGGTCGTTACGGAATAATTAACTTTTTTATTTTCTAGGGGGAAATCTGCAAAAGATACAGTGGTCATCCTGTGTGCATGCTGAGGGGTTTCGGGATCTCCAGCGGAACGTACCGGTGCGCCTCTGCCCTCGACTCTCAGAAGACGTCCCAGGCAATTACTCCACCGGTGCCTGGGTCCACTTTTACGACGACAAGAGCCACTCCTGTCACTCGTGAAGTTGTCCTCTTTTAGTCGCCTTAAGACAGGCAGGGGATACCATAGCCTAATTTTATGAGTCCAGAATAAGGAGTACTTACATAGTTTAAGATTCTTATAAACCTACCAATATTGCGATCAACAAGAGATACCTTCGGAAACCAATTTTAACAGTCCTATGCCAACAAAATTCATATGTGAACAAATTGAAACCGAATCCGTTCGAATTAAAATACACCGTTGATACATGATGACGCTGTCAGTACACAAACGCGTTTTAAAGCGTCAATAGCCTAATGGTTTAGGGTGCGGTCTGCGAATCGTAAGGTCGTCGGTTCGAATCCACCATTCGACTATTGCCGTGAACCATGTCCTAGCACAAGCTTAAGTTTAGTTGGAATGGTTAACGAGATTGTTAGTAATATTTCTGAAAAAAAAAGAAATATTGCTAGCTTTCTTTAAAAAAAAATAAAATAAAAAAAAACATTATATTTTTTATTTAACTACAGACGAATAGTTGGAGAGCTTCTACCTCTTGTTTTGATGTCGGATTTTGAAGAGAACCGTCTCACTGATCTAGACGCAAAACCTCACGAAAGGAAATCTCGCCCCAAGTCCTCCTACAACTACACTATCACCGGTCAACTAGATTGTGCCACTTGCAACCATTTAAGAGCAAGTTCGGCTTCGCATATCAGGGCTCATGCCCGAAGATAGTTAAAGTCGGCGTCACCGGTCACGGTGTGGACAACGATTATTATTATTATGATGTCGGTTAAATAGGCCGTACTGCAAGATTCTCTAACTAAAAACTTTCGGTAAGGGTCCTGTAGTAATCCCTTAAAATCTAAAATCCACCCATCTACGTCAGAGTAACGAGCACTCCTTTTGGTCACCCTTATCTATTATTTATTATAGCGAACCTCAAGATATTTTAAGAGTATAAAAAAATCACAGCACATATCAAGTTACTTATACGGATAAGTAAGTAGACGGCTCCCCTAAACAAGTACATAACTCTTGAGTGTTTGGTACAAGTAACATAAGCGGAGCGTTTAGTTCTTGGACTTTTAAATACTCGTAATAATTTAAAAATAAGAAAAAAAAATGCATCCAGCTCTACTCAGTCGTGCGAAATAATGTAAGAATAAATTAATTATTAATTATAAGTTAATAAATTGTATATTCATCCAGTCAGTCAGTCAGTCAGTCCGTGCCAAGAGCTCATTGTTCTAGGATTCGTTGTCATTTAACGTCCGAGCGCCTTCGCCCTGAAACACCTTGGATTTTTTTGTAAATTAATGTTAGAATCTCTGATATTTCGAAAAAAAGCAAGTATTTTTACGAGAAAACAAAAATCGAAATACATTAAAAGCACAGAGGCCCTCTTTGTATTTCCGAATTATCGTAGATATATTACGAAATAGAAATAATCAGAACCTAACCAACTCTCATCAAAATACTCTCGCAACGACTCGTGACGAGGTGTTGCGGTGTTCTCTTTTTATATCACTAATACTATAAAAATGGACGAGAACTGAATGCTTAGCATCCAGACAAACCTGGGATAGGTTTTTGGGATGCGCTTTATTGTGTAAATTTTATTTGTAAAATGTATTAAAACAGCCTTTATATATGTCCCACTGTTGGGCGCAGGCCTTCTCTGTAAAGAGAGTATAAGGTCATAGTCCACCACGCGGCCCTAATGCGGATTGGCAGACTTCACATGCCGTAGAAAAATTTCTAAAACATGTAGGTTTCCTCACGATGTTTTCCTTCACCGCCGAGCGCGTGGTAAATCAGCACATAAAATTGCAACAACAAATTTATTGGTACCGGCACCGGGGATCGAACTCGGGTTGCTAGCGTACTACGCAACTTGCAACGCACGGACACTGAGCTACCACGGCTCTAAAATGTATTAAATAAATAAAATTAAAAAAAAAGTGCGTAATATTGAGTTATCCGTCCATTTATGGCACACATACCTGATACAAATTTAAGACTTATATGGTTTTCTTATGGATCCCATTGTCAGAATACACTAATGCTTTTTAACATTTATTTTATTGAAACAGAGATATCTATCATCGAGTATAAAAACTTAAAGTAATTATTATGTGTTAAAAACGATAAACGTTTCCGTTAACTCTTGCAACGTGAACCACCGCTCTAAATTATTTATATTTACGAGGGGGTAAAGTAGCTCCATTGCACCGCCCTAAAGACTCGCCAAGCCAAGATTTGGGGTGAAACTTCTAGCTCTTTAGAATTAATATACAGCACAGACACTGGATTGAAAGGGTGTTCAACGCCGGAAGCGTACAATTTATAAAAGTTAACTTCAATACGGTTTACGGTTAAGACTTTAAATATTGAACTTAAAAAGCTTTTTTAAACTAGTTTACTAACCACGATACTGGTGAAAGTTCACTGTAGTTGTCAAACTGAACATTTTGAAACTTTTTGGCAGATTTTTTGTGCGTAAAATATCGGAAAATGGAAGCTCGTTAGTAACGGGAGCTTTTAGGCTAGTGCTTAAGTCATAAGCAAATATTTTTCATAATTTATACTATGCTTTTTTTGTTGAAGCTTTTAACTTGACCTGGTAACAAGACCTTTAAGACAAGTCTTTTTAAAATACATACGCTTAATCTTACGTCTAAGATGAAAATGAAAAATGAGTCCACGCGCCATTTTTTTTCTCAAGTTCATACTACGCTATATTTCGTGAAATACAGAGTAATGTACACTAATAGAGACTTTTTGACAACTTTTACTGCAAGAACTATGTAGACATGATATTTATACAGCATGTTTACGGAAAGCGCTTTAGTATATAATATATTTTTCATTACTCACCCGAACACTAGCTTATATAGGTTCAGACTAAGCGACTTTTTTTAATATTAAATAGGCTCACGTTTGGCTTCTATCTCGCCTGATGGAAGGCGAAGATGAAGCCTAGGATGGAGCACGTGAGCCTATAAGGTGTCTGTTTACATTGCACTTAGTGTACAGATTTCACCCGTATGGAAAGATTGATCACGGCAAAGAGTTCCATTCCTTCGCCGTTCGCATAAGAAAACAGAAGGCAAACCGCTTCGTGCGTATCGATGGGATGTCTACGACCTAAGAGCTATACCAGCCTCTCTGGCCAACTTTTTTTTTTTTTAAAAAGAAAGCTAGCAATATTTCTTTTTTTTTTCAGAAATATTACTAACAATCTTGTCAACCATTCCAACTAAGCTTAAGCTTGTGCTAGGACATGGTTCACGGCAATAGTCGAATGGTGGATTCGAACCCACGACCTTACGATTCGCAGGCTGTACCCTAAACCATTAGGCTATTGACGCTTCAACTGTGTAGTTGGTCCATAAAAAAAACTCAACCGTAAGCTATTGTTTTTCAGTTTATCATAATTCTATTTATTTATTTTCTTTTAAGTTTAATACGATCTTTGGTATGGAAATAATGGAATAATGTTATAGAAGCTATCTATAACCTGGTGGTTTGTTTTGTAGTTTTTAAAAAGAGCTTAGGGAATGGTCTGGTTGTAGGATCTGTTCATAACCATTCGACTATTGACGTGAATCAAACTTTGAAGTCATATGTGTGTAAAAAAAATATTTTTATAATTCTTTAAGAACAAACAAAGGAAAATTAAGGTGGAACTGTTGGAACTTAGATTTAATTTAATTATAACGCAATTATATGGTAAGTTTTCGAATTTGTAACGCTTATAACAACCACTTAACCACCTTATTTAAACGGCTAATTAATCAATAGGAAAAATCCAAATTTACCTTCCATGAATCTTTCAAAAGATTTAAACAGAGAGCTCAAAAAAAAAGGAATACGTATTTTATTTCCAAGATTATCTAATTAGCCGTCTTGGGACAACAACGAGGGCGAAACGAATTAAGAAGAAAAAAAAACTTGTCTACAAGATGGCTGCGAAATGACAGATCGTTTACACGGTAAGGAATGTCGGACGTCACTGTTGGCGTAATTAAGCAAAAGTGAGGGTGGAAGGAAAACGGATATTATAAACGAAATTTTTTAAATCTTACTCTTTCATAGAATAACTCTTGTTACATTTACAGATAGCTTAATTAAGCTTTCTTTGTTTATTTATATATTGTCTATAAATGTAATTAATAAAAACTTATGTTAAATCTAAATTATTCTGTAATCTGATTGTAATTCTAATATATTCTGTTGACATTATTTAAATAGAAATCTAAACAGAAACAAACTATTATTTTTTAAATACTGCGTTTGTAGTTTGTAGTCGCCTCTACGGCGTAGGCCTCTCCTAAATCTTATAGGGTGTGGTTGCGCTTTATTTTTAGTATTCAATTTAGTAGCTGTAAACTTTAGTAACAATTAAAGTACATTAGAAAATAGCACGGACACAAGTCTGTGGTTGCGCTTTATTTTTAGTATTTAATTTAGTAGCTGTAAACTTT
This sequence comes from Meandrusa payeni, assembly GCA_029286785.1. Classification (NCBI taxonomy): domain Eukaryota; kingdom Metazoa; phylum Arthropoda; class Insecta; order Lepidoptera; family Papilionidae; genus Meandrusa; species Meandrusa payeni. The sequence goes on from JAGSMX010000023.1 coordinate 8,229,856, forward strand.
AGTAACAATTAAAGTACATTAGAAAATAGCACGGACACAAGTCTGTGGTTGCGCTTTATTTTTAGTATTTAATTTAGTAGTTGTAAGCTTTAGTAACAATTAAAGTACATTAGAAAATAGCACGGACACAAGTCTGTGGTTGCGCTTCATTGGAAAAAAAATGTACCACTGTTGCGTACACGGCCCTTGTGCGAGTTTGCGGTCTTCACATGCCTTAGAAAATTTTCTAAGACACAGGTTCCGTCATAATGTCACTTACCGCTGGCCTCGTGGTAACTCACTTAAAATTGTAATAAACAGTTTCATTGGTACCTGCATCGGGCCCGAAGTTGGGTTACCAGTGTACTATGCAATTCCCAAATAAGAACAGTTTTACAATTCTGTTAAAGCGAAGTAAACAGACATCTACATTTGTCGGGGTAATGATAATAAATGAAACGTCAAGATGTCCGCCATGTCGGACAAGGCAGTCGGCCGTTCCCCAATTTGTTTCCCGCCATTTACGCGCTTCTTCGGCTTTTACGCGCGATGTTGCCAGATAAAAGGGTCGTTTCGCCCCGTAAAGGGGAAACTGCTTGTAAGCCCCTACTTGATTAGGTCGGGTAATGATGTTTCCTTTTAGGGATTAAACGGACCGAAATGATAGTTGCTGAGGTTTTTGTTTTATTTTGTTTGCTTAAGGGGGAAAGTTTATGGGATTAAGATGTAGCTTGATTTGGTTTCACACAATCAGAACAGCGTTTGTCTCTGTTATAAAATATCACAATAGTTATTATACTGCATTAATGGCTTGAGAGAAATTTATTTAGAAATTGTTTACCACATGAGTTTGTTGTTTACCTTCACCATAATTGTTGTAATGTAACGATCGTTTCTTGATTTATGCAAGGATGTTATACAGAAGTAAAATATAGCTTTCTAGCACTACAATAAAAGCTATAATATCGCTTTTAAATTGTCACGCTTGCCGTGCACACGTGTTATATGTGCTACGATATCAAGCCGCTACGCTGCTACAACAAAAACGTATTTTTAATCTTAATGCTACGTATGTATCAAGTTGGTCGCGCTAATCTACATAGACTTTACGATTTTAAAGCTTTAAGCACCTCACACCTAACACCTTTGTTTGTATCTACGTACACTTGTATACCTTAACTAGCGTACCCAGCCCGCTTCGCCGGACTAGATTTTGCTAAAATAGCTTAATAGCTATTTTATCAGAGCATCTAATGAATTCAACAACCTGTGTAAGAAATTCAATAATGTCGACCTATTTTACGTCAGTGATGCCTCACTACGTAAGCTTTTTATAAGTAAATTTAGCGAAATTTTGTCTGCGGGACCATGATACTCTTTTTCCAATATTGTGTTACCTAAGTTTGCGTCTTTAGTGTTTTATTTTTTCCCTAATTTATTTGCGAAAACTTGTTATCTGCTAATCTAGTGATTTATTTGTAAATTATATAACAAGCATTGAATAGCTGTAAGTTTTCCTATATCAAATAAATAAATAAATAAAATAAATAAATAAAAATAAATATATTTTATTTAAACAATAAACTTACATCAGTAAACGACTACATTCGCGGCGCTATAACTTACCTTAAAATCCTAAATTATTATCTTTAATATACTTTAGCATACTTTATTATACTTCATTATACCTCAATATACTCCATTGTACTTCAATATGGTTCATAATGACATAAATATACGCAACGCATGTGTCGATACCAATTTGGGTTATAAAACAATAGAATATCATCATAATAAATGAAAGCTGTATTTGACAGACGAGGAGTGCTCCGATCGTCACCAAACAGGGTTACTAACCAGGTCAATCTGAAGATTCCCTGAAACTTTCATTGAAATCGGTAGAGCCGTTTCGGAGCCTATAGGAAACAAACCCACACACTTTCTCTTTAATTTATATATATAGATTGCTACGTATTTTTGATATTCTGGTACTAATGCTACTACGATGCCACAAACGTAACTAAAAATGCTACACTGCTACGTATGTCATATAACGGTGACCGCGAGCTACGCTTCTACGAAGTTCTTAAGAGGTTGACTGTTTAATTGACTTCAGAAGATGACGAGTGTCTTTTTTGTTTATGCATTCGTAGCGCCATCATAAGCTTTTTGTTTATTTTCGCCAACACAATGAAGAACTTATCATTTCAAATAGAAAAGGACAATAGTATAGTTTGATTTATTACTGCGAAATACGGATTTTTAGTAAAAGCAGAATGGGATTTCAATGTACGACCAAAAAGATCAGGGCTTCTTCTATTTTTTGGCATTGGCAACAATCGCATGCCGCGATTAAACCAACCAATTACAATTCAACCGTCATAAAGTCAAAAATCGTAAAAGTAATCGTAATTTTCAAATAATTTTTGATATTTTTTAACACCAATAGCTACTTTTTATGTATTTAAGATGTTAACAATAAAAGGTTAAACAAATTGAAAAATATACCACATTTGTGTTATTTATTTATAATTTATATTAAATGTGGTATATTTAAAATATACCACATTTGTGTAATTTATTTCTTCTTATAGTTTGGTGTACAATAAAATTATATTGATCTATCTTTGAAGTGAAAATTTATTTCTTCTCTGTGGTTATGTATTAGCAGTAAACTGACCATTTCGCTTAAACTACTTCGGGGCAAAGTTGGCGAAGTTCACGAGTAGTTCGGCAGAGGGGGCCACTTGTGTTGCAAACCGCCAACGGTGGGATAATGTTCAGCTCAAATCGGAGCTGACCGCCGCGGTCGCTGTGGACCTTAATCAGGCTAATCGATCGAGGTACGCTTTAAATAGGATAGTGGTATAGCTTAATTTATTGCTCATAGTTTAGACGCCGCGTTAAGTTCAACTGTACTCCTCGTAACCTAATTTTCAATCTCCATTACCACGCTTAAATATTATAGTTATATCATAGGACAATTTTTGTATATAATAAGGGCTGTGTAAGGTAGATGATATAAGGGCTGTTAGACCACAATGGTTGCTTGGTTTGGAGTCTCAGCTCTCTTTTATTTCCAAAGCATCATAGTTAATTTTTTATTAATACGGAGGGGAGGGGGAATCCTCAACAAGATACCCCACCATCGGAGGGAGGAAGGCGGGGTTATGTGGCGTTCTTACCCTTTAGGCTATCAACGCTTTATATTTATTCGATGTGTTCTCTGATATATTTTCGGAACCCAATTTAAATCATATGGAACCTAATTGAAACAATTAAATACAGGCCAAGTGATAACCTCCTCCTTTTTTCAAGTCGGTTAATAAGCTGTCACGACTTTAGCCCACTTTCTAAGCGGAGTTAGTAACTGATGTTTGCTTTCTACCAAGATCAGTCCCATATGTGACAGCGTGTGTATGTGAAAATTCGAAAAATTGCTTTCTGGGATCGGACCTACCTATCATGCGTAAAATAAACATATATAAAATAAATAAGTTGTCACGTCCTTTTGGTCCTAGACATAGAGACAGTTTTGTTGCCAATTTTTCGCCTTAATAGGTTCCAATGTGACAGAAGAAGTCATGGCTAAGGAATGTTCCTTAGAGGAATGGAGAAATAAAAACAGTCGGAGGCCTACTTCGCTTAAACAAGAGTTTAGAAGACTATCGACCTTCAGTGATGGACAGGCATATGAAGAAGATGTGACAAATTGTGCACCGGACACAGGTTTTCAATCAAGTGATTGCTTTGTACTTAAAGAACCTAAGCAAGTATATTTGCTAAACGCTATTACGCGCGGACGCATTTTTATTTTCGACTTATCGTAGGAATATTACGAAATCGAACTTAATCAAAACGTTATCAAACTATTCTTAAAGTACATCCTTTCCAATAACAAAATGAATCATCGAATTCCGTTGGCGTGATGTTATACACATACTTGATGCAAATTTAAGACATATGTTGAAGAGATTAAGAAGACAAGAAAACCATATGTTTTCTCATGGATGCCAGTATCAGAACTGGACACAAAAGAGACAAGGGAAACACCAGCTTTCAAATAAAAAAATAATCACCAAAATCGGTTCATCTAGTCCAAAGTTATGCGCTAACGAACATAAAAAAATAATAATAAAAGAAATACAGACGAATTGAGAACCCCCTCCTTTTTAAGAAGGTTGATAATGGCATTTTGGTAAAAGCCGATCATGATTCGAACCCGAAACCATCACATCGTAAGTCAAACCTGTTACCCACTACGCTATTCCTGCTAATTTATTTGCCAGTTCTAATGTATTCGATTAATATCGTATAGATGTACCAATGAGTCTATTCCTACATAGGATGCTAGTAGAATAATCGCCAAATTTGATGTATATTTAAATTTCACAGAAACCCACGTAGCTTTGATTCGTTGCTTGGAACTCATAAAGTGAACAGCTGCAAAACAATGGCTGAGCAGACAGACAGCCAGACCGTAGCGAGAACTTTACAGCGGTCCCTACGCTACAGAGACGAGCTTTGTACAATAAAATAAGAAACTTCCCGTAGACATTGTAGCAGTTACACAAATAGAAAAATAAATGTTAGTAAGCCGTGTATTTACGTTTATCATAAGCCAACTTAAGCCTACTACACAATCTGTATCATATTTTTAACCGACTTCAAAAATGGAGGAGGTTCGTTCTCAATTTTTTTTATGTTTGTTATCTCACAACTTTCGCTTGTGTGAACTGATTTTGTTTTATATATGCGCGACAGCCCTGTAGTTCTGGGCTCTCAAGAATAAGACTACGGTATCCCCTGCCTGTCGTACAAGGCGACTAAAAGGGGCCTCGGGTTCACTGGGCGACAAGGGTGGGGGCCCGCGTCGTCCACTAAAGTGGACCCGGGAAGAAGGCGACATCGGCTGGCCCGTGTCGCCTTGCGCTGCGAGGGCACAGGGGAGGAGTAACCTCCCCGGGACGTGCTCTCCTTGAGCACAGTGCAGAGGGGCTCCGGTGCGTTCCACGTGAGATCCCGGAGCCCCTCGTCATGCACCGAGGAAAGGGCCACCGGGGAGGTTTTAGTGGGAAAGATCCCCACATAACCGCCGCCTTCCCCCCAGAAGGCGGGGTATCTTTGTGAAGATTTCCTCCTCAAAAAAAAAAGTATATGTGCGAAGAGTAGGTATGCTGGTAGCTTAATGTCCGGGCGATCGCCTCAAGTTGCATAGTACGCAAGTAACCCAAGTTCGATCACCGGTGCCAGCACCAATAAATTTGATGTATCAATTTTATGTACTTAATTACCACGCGCTCGGCGGCGAAGGAAACCTTTTTTTTGTTCACGCGGGGAATCTTTTATAGACCATCCTCCGGTACCCTGGATGGGCCCGGAGGGATGTGTGGAACTCGGCCTGGGCAGCCCCTACCCACTAAACCTTCCGCGGGGTATGAGCGGGTGCCCCGGATCTGTCAGCGACAGGACACCCCAACGACCGGCCGGTCCCGGCAAAGACCGGACTTCATCCTCAAAGGGGACTTCTCCGGCACTCAGAGAAGTCCCGACGACGCCGGAGCATGCTGGGGCCAGGTACCCATCCTAGCCCGCTTCAGATTACGGGGCGGCAAGAGGAGGCGTTCGTAACGCCTCTTGCGCACCCCGAAACTCTGCACTCAACAAAGCGTTCCAAAACAAACTTAGACTTCCTAAAGTCTTTCGGTTTCAAAGAGAGTATCCTTCTACGTCGTAACTCGGTGAAGAAAACCTTCATGGCCTAGAAAAATTTTCTAAGGCATGTGAAGTCTGCTAATCTGCACTAGAGCCACGTATCGGACTAAACCCTTATACACTCTTTACAAAGAAGGCCTGTGCCCAGCAGTGGGACATATATAAAGGCTGTAACTTTAACTCTTATGTGCGCGACAAATGGACGGATAACATAAAATCACACCAACCCATTTCGATGATTCATTTTTTATTGGAAAGGATGTACTTGTACCTTGTACTTCAAGGGTAATTTTATAACAGTTTAGTAAGGTTCTGATTAATTTTTTTGCGTAATATTCTTATGATAATTTGAAATAATAAAAAATAATAAGAGGAAACATAAAGATACGTCCGCACGTTATAACGTTTGATTCCATTTGAAGTCGGTTTTTGTTTTTATTCGTAAATATACTTGTTATACTTACCAGTAATAATAATAATAATAGCCTAGTGGCTAAGCTGTTTGATTTACGATTTTATGGTTTTGATTTCGAATCCCATACATCAATGAATTGAAGACTTGCTAAAATTATGTGCCCGGTGTAAGTGGGCTCACTTATCACGGGATATCATCAGGGGCCTAATCTGTCTCTAGGCGTTCCCTCATGTCTGAGGATCGTGGTCGACAATCACAACAACAAGCTTGAGCTTGTATCTGGAGCGAACGATCTATCTCCGGCTTCTGTTATAATTTATCGACTATTATTATAATTATAATAAAGCAACACTTACCTTGACAGCATCGCTTCATTGGAACCGAAATGATTAGCAGCTAACGCCGCTTCCAATACATTCGACTCTCTTCTAGGCTCCGTTCTGTTCAGGATAGAGCTGATAGAGAAGCTCGTGTAAGGCGCGCTGCCGGTCGCCTTCTCCTCTTTGTCCTTCTTCAACTCGTAGAAGGGACTCTTCTGTTCTTTCCTAGAGGGTGAAGACGTAATATCCGGGCTGCTGGCCCCGGAGACCACGTTAACTTCAATGTCATTGTCCTGCGACGAGACCGGGGAATCCATTGTGGTCTAACTCTTCATTTTATGGTGATCTGCAAGAAAAATCGTTATGCTTCATACAAATACAAATATTACTCCCTAGCCTAAGAACAATGTACTTAAATCTGTAGGCTCAAAAAAATTGACTAACCTTAAAATATTTATAACTAGCGTACCCAGCCCTTTTCTTTTTCCCAATAGATTTTTGTTAATAAAATAGCTACCGACCGAGTCGTGGTTCGGCCCTCTCGGGGCGCCCTCGGATCGGACTGCTAACGCGTAATAATGGTAACCGCCCAAGCCGAGGTTACCCCTCACCGGGGGGACCCTTGTGTCGAGTTACCACCTAATAGAGGTTCAGGCTAAGCTATCTAAGAGCTGTACCTAAGACCTCTGAAATCCGGTGAAGCAGTAAAGGCCAGCTTCGCTGTGCCAGCTGTGTTAGTTCGTCAAAAAAAAAACCTTTTCGCTGTTTTATGTTATTTTATGTTATTTTATGTTATTTTATTTTATTTAAACAATAAATTCACATCATTAAATATTTAATTTAACTCTCACAATATATTAAGTTATTCATTTCTCCCTGTATTCATTCTCTTCTTGAGCGGGTGAAGATCATTACCTACACCCATGTACATGAAATATACACCATTTTACTTCAATTTGGTTCATAATGACATAAATGTACACAACGCATGTGTCTATACAAATTTGTATTATAAAACATTGGAAAATCACCATAGTAAATAAAAGCTGTATTTGACAGTTTGGTGATAGCGGAGTGCTCTGATCGTCACCAAACTTCACAGGATTACTCGCCAGGTTAATCTGAAGATTCCCTGAAAGTTTCGTTGAAATTGGTCCAGCCGTTTCGGAGCCTATATGGAACAAACCCACACTTTTAAATATATTAGATTACTCGCTAGCCTAAGAACAATGTACTTAAATTTGTAGGCGCAAAAAATTTAACTGATCTTAAAATATATATAATTTACAGTATGTACCTGATCAATAGCCCCCGTCTTAAAGCCGGTTACATTAAAATTAGCCTATAATTATAAAGCCTTTTCCCAGTAATCAGAACCTAACCAAACTCATATCAAACTAATTTTGAAGTACATCCTTTTCGATAAAAAATGAAATCACTATCACCACTACGACTACTGATAAAAAATGGAAGCATTCAAAAAAATAACGAATCATCAAAATCGGTTCACCCAGTCGAAAGTTATGAGGTAACAAACATAGAAAAGAAAAAAAAAACATACAGACGAATTGAGAACCTCCTTTTTGAAGTGGGTTAAAAAAATAAACAACTGAAAACATTTAAAATCTACACAAGCTCAAGTAACGTCAAAATGTTGGAATAACATCCCCCAGCCTATTAGGACGTCTAAAACATTAGTTATTTTAAAAAAAATTAAAAGTTTCTTAACCGAGTCTCAACGTAAACACGCCAACATCAATTACGACAAATCGTTTATATAACACTATATTTATGTTATTTATTATGTAATTTGTTTATATATATATGTATATAACTATATATTTATATATATATATGTATCTATAGCTGCTTTTTTAATATATACATTTATATATAATATTTATGAAAGTTTATGTATTGTACACTATAATAATACACAACCGAATGGTGTCCGCCTTAGTCTTCACAGGTTTTTTGGCTGAAAACCAGCGCTGTGCTACATGTGTGAGCACAGCACATGCTGAGCCAACCCCTTTTCGGCACAATTTCTTTTTGGTTCTTTTTTTATGTTGTTTCTGTTTACTTTTGTTTATGTTGTTTTTTGTCTTGTTTTACCTGTTGTTTCTGTGTTCTTGTGCCGAATAAATGTTTTTTCAATTTCAATTTCAATTAACCAATAAGCTACTTCAACGAATTCTCCCTACCCTGTTTCACCATAAAACTTTAAGAATCTCGCTTAATATGATTTATAAGAAATCATACTTACTTCCCCGGTCGCTCTTGAGTACATAATTCCCATTACTTATTCACGGCGGAGAATAATAGAGGGGCCGTTCCCCTCTTAATATAATTCTGATTCCCCCGGGACATCTCTAAATAAGACTAAGAACAATAACGCACTTAAGGATGCTGAATTATAAATAACGTTAAACGTCTTAAGGCGTGGTTTAGCCACTGATGGTGTTTCCGTTACATTGTAGCAACATAAAATAGCATCTAGGCTACTTCGTAAAGCCTGCGCAACGGATATAAAACTCTTGATAGCTAAGCTAAGGTGATTTAGCCCCTTCGGACGTCCTTGGGTCAGAATGCTACGAATCCACGCAGTGCACTGTGACTGGGACCAGGATTTTCTTCACGATTTCCACCTAGCGCGTGGTAAATGAGCCATTAAAATTGTATCAAACAAATTCATTGGTGCCGGGCAACGATGCAAAATCTAACTCTGGTTGCTAGCGTATCATGCAACTTGAAGCGACCACCCGGACACTACGTCGCGTATACCTAGATTTATCTATCATAAGATTTGAAGCACTTACTTTTACGATACACTACAAATATAACCAAAAGAGTACCTAGAAGTTAAAATGGAGACTCATTTTTCATTTTGTCGCCGCAGGATACATTTAACAGCAAATGACAAATTGATTTAAAAAGCCAGTGTCGATAGCATTGTCGTTTATCCGCCCGCCGGCGAAACCGAGGCCGCCAATTAACAATAATTTTGACGCGAAATACGGCGGGAAATGATCATTGCGTCAGCCATTACGAGATTGAAATGCATTTTTGCTTTTAAACTTTATCCGTCTCTTTTGTTTTAGTGGCCAGTAGATTTCAGGTTTTATATTATTTGTTGCCATTATAATCTATATGAAAATAGTAGTAGAAAATTATCAAAAATAACTTATAAAACTTTTCTCTTTCAAAAAGCATTACTACAGTATATGATATGGGAATTAGTTAATTTAAATAAAAGAATTTACATGGTAAATTATGTTATAATTTGTAGGTTTCGTGGAATAAAATAGTCCAACAACTAATACACTCGCTTTATTGAGACAGCGTAACGTTGTACAAAGAATTATTTATAACGAGTAACGTCACAACTGCGCGTCCTCACAATTTTTATACAAAATTAATTAGAAGTCAGATTAGGAGCTAATAAAGTTAAACTATTGTTTACAACACCAAGTTCATGTGACGATCAACTAAATTATTAATTATGAATTAAAGATACAATAAGGTTCAGGTAAATCATTAAGATATCATTGGAAGTATTTACTATGCATAACAATCGCTGGGTGTCATGTGTTGCCAGCTAACAATTATAATATCACAAACACCTCAACGCCTGAAGACGAAAGTCTTTAATCAGTGCATCCTCCCAGCTATGACCTATGGTGCAGAGACTAGGACTCTGACCATTAAGCTGGTCCACAAGCTGGAAGTCGCACAATGAGCGATGGAAAGGGCCATGCTCGGCATTTCTCTAAGGGATAAAATGAAATGAAGAAATTCAACGGAGAACAAAGGTAGTCGACATAGCTCTTAAAGTCAGCAAGTTGAAGTGGCAGTGGGCCGGCCACATCTGCCGATTCAGTGACGGCAGATGAGGAGGAAAGTCTTGGAATGAAGGCCGCACATAGGCCGGAGAAGCGTAGGGCGCCGTCCCTCCAGTTGGACCGCAATCTTATTAGGATAGCCGGAACTGGCTGGATGCGGAAAGCGGAGGATTGTAAATGATGGAAAGCATTGGAGAAGGCCTATTTCCAACAATAGGTAATGATAATGAAATTATAAAGGTACATATGACTATTATCACTAAAAACAAAATTGTGTTCGTTTGAAATAACGTAATCAATTAGAAGAAGTTATTGCGAAACAAATAATAACGTCCCTAGATAATTATTAGCAAAAAATGGTCGAAACAATTAGTGAAATAACAGTGAAAGTGTTTCTACAATGCCCTTATATGATATTTTAAATGATACACATCGAACTGAATTCCCAAACGTAATGTCGTCGTCGACTATGAGTCATATAGACGAATTAATGAAGATAAAACAAAACGCGCCAGTAAACGATGCTAATTCCTACGCGATAACGCCTTTCGCTTATTAGCGAAGCTATAGATCTATGGCTATGCTTTTTACGAACCGTTATAATGGAATAATAAGTAAAACAAAAACCGACTTCAAATCGAATAAAACGTTATTACGAGCCGTCCGCTTTGTATTTCCAAATTGTCATGAGAATATTACGAAATAGAATTAATCAGAACCTAACCAAACACTCATCAAACTACCCTTAAATTCACCCTTTCCAATAAAAAATGAATCAACCAAATCCGTTAACGTGATATTGACCTATTCATCCATTTGTCACGCACATAATTAATGCAATTTTAAGACTTATATGATTTTCTCATGGATACCATCGTCAGTATTGGACCAAAATAGAACCACATGGGAAGCACCAGCTTTCACATGAAAAAAGAATCCTTAAAATCAGTTCACTCAGTCCAAAGTTATGAGGAACCAAACATAAAAAGAAACAGACGAATTAAGGACCTTCTCCTTTGCGTGACCGTGAAGTTTGTTGAAAAATAAAACAATTATGGCGTAAGATCGAAAAATATGGTGGCTCGTATTTCGTATTACACCTTATTTTTTTGCGTGAAAGTTAATCAAAGTAAATACGAATAGTTCCCGAAGTGACACTCAAAGCTTATTTACTTTTAGCTTTGGAATATCCCTTAGTTTATCCGTGAAATAGCAACCTGACCAAGCCGTGGCTCGGCCCTCACGGGTGCCCTCGAACGGAATGCTTACGCGTAACATAGTAACCGTCCAACCAGGAGAGGTTTACGCGTAAGCATTCCGATTCTCGGGCACCTTCGGATTGGAATGCTTACGCGTAACATAGTAACCGTCCAAGCCGAGATTACCCCTCACCAGGGGGACCCTTGTGTCGAGCCCGAGGATCGGAATGCTTACGCGTAACATAGTAACCGTCAAGCCGAGGTTACCCCTCACCGGGGGACCCTTGTGTCGTTACTAGCAATAGAGGTTCAGGCTAAGCGTCCTAAGAGCTGTGCCATCTCAATCCGGTGAAGCAGTCAAGGCCAGCCTCTCTGGCCAATCTGTGTAGTTCGTCATAAAAAAAACCAGAAGAGGTTACCCCTAACCGGGGATCCTTGTGTCGAGTTACTAGCAATAGAGGTTCAGGCTAAGCGACCTAAGAGCTGTGCCATCTCTCAATCCGGTGAAGCAGTCAAGGCCAGCCTCTGGCCAATCTGTGTAGTTCGTCATAAAAAACCAGGAGAGGTTACCCCTAACCGGGGATCCTTGTGTCGAGTTACTAGCAATAGAGGTTCAGGCTAAGCGACCTAAGAGCTGTGCCATCTCAATCCGGTGAAGCAGTCAAGGCCAGCCTCTCTGGTCAATCTGTGTAGTTCGTCATAAAAAACCAGGAGAGGTTACCCCTAACCGGGGATCCTTGTGTCGAGTTACTAGCGATAGAGATTCAGGATAAGCGTCCTAAGAGCTGTGCCATCTCAATCCGGTGAAGCAATCAAGGCCAATCTGTGTAGTTCGTCATAAAAAACCAGGAGAGGTTACCCCTAACCGGGGATCCTTGTGTCGAGTTACTAGCAATAGAGGTTCAGGCTAAGCGACCTAAGAGCTGTGCCACCTCTCAATCCGGTGAAGCAGTCAAGGCTTTGGCCAATCTGTGTAATTCGTCATTAAAATGAACAGCATAATTTGTAAATAACTAGTGTACACGTAAATAATTATTGGTGGGGGCGGTTGCCTTAAATTGCGTAGTATGCTAGAAAGTCGAGTTCGATCCCCGGTGCCGAACTCAATGAATTTGTTTGTTGCAATTTTAAGTGCTGATTTACCAGGCTCTCGACGTTGAAGGAAGACATCGTGAAGAAACCTACATGTGTTAGAAATTTTTCTAAGACATTTGAAGTCTGCCAATCCGCACTAAGCGTGCGAGGCGGACTGTGCCCTTATGTGCTCAAAATTGGGACAAAATAATATAGACCGTAACGTTAACTTTTAACTTTAATATGTGTGGTGGCGGTAGCTATCGCTGCCTATCCATTTTACCAAACAATTTGGTAAAATAAATAATAAGATATCAAGATAAAATCACACAAAACACCCGGCACTGTAACTCGATCGCGGATGAGCGCTGTAATCGATACATTTTCAAATCGATTATCTTTTTATATTGACTGCACTCTATCATTTTATTTAATCTGTGATGTTTTTGTAAGTATTCCCGCGGTTAGATTCCTTTTAGGTTATTACGCGCATCATTGACTTCGTCAAAATATTATTAGACGTTTTGTAAGACCGAAAACGTAACTACATCTATATATGTACACAAAAACGAAAATGCTTGAACTAGAACGAGCGCAGAGAGCAGTGTTGAAGGTTTTGATGAGTCTTCCATACCAACATCCTACCACAGAAGTGTACCAGCGGACCGGAGTCCTCTCGGTTCGAAAGTTTTTCATATTACAAACGCTATTGAAATGTCACCGTGGAATAGAGTTGCCATTACTGCCTTCTAAAAAAAGAAGGTATCGTCTCCCGGTACCAATAATAAGGTCCACTTTGCACAACGCCACTATAACTCTGTTGCACCACGGATATACAATAAAATCCCATTCGATCTCAATTATCTTACAAAGCTTAACGTAAGTTGAAAGGAGTGCAGAATCAAGAGTCTCCCCAAATTGAAAATGTATTATTAACCTCATGACAAACACACACTCACTCCCACAAGCACACACTTACACATTACAATACACATTCGCATAGTTTCTTGACTACGAATGTAGTACTTTCCCTTCTTTTTTTCTTTGCACACATTTTTTTTCACTAATTTTTAAATATCATTTTATTTAATATGTTACCTAACTTAACTAACAAACTTAACTCTCCTGAGATACAGATACACTGTACCTAGTTCAAGACACACAGCTCCTATATATTGTAACATGTTTGCTTGTGTATTATTAATAAAGTTATATTATTATAAATAAAAGAGCAAGTGTGTGGGTTTGTTCCGTATAGGCACCGAAACGGCTGGACCGATTACAATGAAACTCTCAGGGAATCTTCAGATTGACCTGGCGAGTAATCCTGTAAAGTTGTTTCTAAACGTATATAAAAACCTTATATACAATAATGCCGTATATAGAGCCGTGGTAGCTCAGTAGAGCCATGGTAGCTCAGTAGAGCCGTGGTAGCTCAGTGTCCGGGCGGTTAGCTCTTGTTGCATAGTACGCTACCCGAGTTCAATTCCCGGTGCCGGCACCAATAAATTTGTTGTTGCAATTTTATGTGCTGAATTACCACACGCTCGGCGGTGAAAGAAAATATCGTGAGGAAACCTACATGTCTTAGAAAAATTTTCTAAGGCATGTGAAGTCTACCAATCCGCACTAGGGCCGCGTGGCGGACTATGCCCTTATACTCTCTTTACAGAGAAGGCCTGCGCCCAACAGTGGGACATATATATTATATATACAAAGGCTGTAACTTTAACTTTTAAACCTTGTCCGAAATATAACTAACATAAAAAACTTCGAATCCATCCAGTTTGGTGCAGTACTTCGGGAGTAATGCGCGTAAATACATTTAGGCGATTTTGCTTTTATATAAACATAAGATTGTTACTATCGTTAGCCTGCTTTACCACCAAAGGTTAATTGCAAGAGACAGCTAAATAGAATTAAGTTCGCCTTTGTCCATGTATTTTGGTGCAATAAAGCACTTATCTATCTATCTCTCTAGGCAGATAGGTATATGTGAGAGCTGACATTAAGCTTTACAACGGACAGAAGCTAAACGTTAGAATCTTACCCTCCGAGCTACAATATAGAATGACAGATGGCCACTTACAGATAACATCTAGCGGGCGTAAAGTTTACGGCGCTGTAAAACCCAAGTTAACCCTTTGCATGGTAATCGAACTGACGAGACTTGGTAAATTAACGGCCGTTACAACGTATCGTAATTAGCGCTCGGCGCTTACATAGTAAAATTAATACAAATTAATTTCGTTTTATGTTAGTGAATTGTTTCGTGTAGTAAAAATGTCTGTGAAACGTTACAAAATATGTGAACAAAACATTTATTAACAATACAAATAAATAAGCTCTCACGTCCTATAGCCAAATTTATTAGGTCTCATATACAGATATTAGTTTGTCATCATACATCGGGCACAAACTTTTATCAAGTGATAATGTTTTTTGTACTTAGAAAAGTCGAAAAAATTAATTGGTACAAGCCGAGTCGAGTACGCACGTAAAATTGCTTTCGACAGGTCATCATTGCTTGTCCCACTGTCGGGCATAGGCCTCCTCCGGAAAGAGAGTATAAAGGGAATCTTCCGCCACGTACACCTAGTGGGGACTGATAGACTTCGCTAGTCTTAGGAATATCTAACACATGTCGGTTTCCTCACGATGTTTTCCTTCACAGCCAAACGCGTGGTAAATCACCACATTAAATTGCTACAAACAATTTAATTGACGACAACGGGGATCGAACTCGGATTGGCTAGCGTGATATACAACCCGAGCTGGCGGCCGCACCCACTGTATTTATTGTATTGTTTTGCAGTCGAAAATTATCACGAATTTATCCACGTATCTCCATTGGGACAAAAGTTTTGTTTAATAAAATAAATAATTAACGCACGCATTTAACTTGCCTACAAATAAGTTAATTCAAATATGCTGTTTTTATATGGCTATAATAAAATTAATTAACAACACTGTTGGAAACAATTACAGCACGGTGTGAGCGGCGGCCGCGATGAGGCCTCACTGCGCATCTTAACACTGTAAAAGGGTTGAATTTTGACTTTGTAATATTTTTTACGACACAACGGAGCGTTGTTTAAAAATTAAAAAGTTCTCTTTTGTTATAAATTAATTGTTTACATTATCTGCATTTTTATAGTAAAGCTTCGCTGCGCACGCTTGATTTTGGGAGTAAGCTGGTGAATGATTTACGAAAAGTGTGATCGGGCGAGACGAATGGGTGTTTAGAAGGTGATATAAATGAGTAAAGATAGAAAGAGAGAGTTATGTTTCGTATATTACTGTAGAGGGAAGAGACAGACAATAATAAAAGAATACATAAAGTAAAAATGCCTAAATTCAAATCAACTTTTGTTAATAAACATTTCTGTTTTCTTGGACCTTACATATACAACAAAATTAATAGAATATTAAATATTAGAGATAAAAATTTATATAAAACGAAGCATGAAATTTTAAAGTGGCTTGAAACACGAAATTATGAAGGTTGTGAGAATATGTTAAAAGTGGTCAATTGAAAAGCACTCACACATTCACCGACACAGATACACACACACCCGCCCGTACAAAAAAAATATGATATAATTAACATATTAGATATATAAACCATAGGAGGAAGGACTGCCACCTATCGCACAGGAAATCCCTAGTTTAGGTGGCAGTGAAACTTGAATAGAACTAATACTCGCAGTAAGAAATAGGATATTTATTAAAAAAAAAAGATGTGCGTTTACTCTCTGTCTTATATTTTGTGTTTAAATAGCTCATGAAATTTTACTGCAGTCATGCCGTCTAAGGTAAACTTGTTTCTTTACCGTTTTTTTTTGAATAACCGTTTTTCTATTTTATTTTGTGGCGGTGTCGCAAAAGAAAACACAGTGCGTTTTTGGTTGCAACGTTTTCGTTCTGGAAATTTTGACCTCCAAAACAAGCCCAGTGGGCGGCCGGAGGCCCAGGTTGATAATGAAGAATTGAATGCTATTGTAGAAGTGGATCCATCGCACACCACGTCCGAGTTAGCTGAAGGCTGCGGTGTTAGTGAAAAAAACTGTTTTAATCCACTTGAAGCAAATTGGGAAGGTGAACAAGCTTGAAAGGTCCCTCATGAATTGAGTGGAGCAAATCGCAAACGCGAGCTAGACTGCTGCGTTACATTAGTCAACCGGCATAATAATAAAGGGATTTTAAATCGAATCATTATCTGTGATGAAAAGTGGAAACGCTCATCGTAATGGCTGAACTCTGGCGAACCAGCCTAATCCTGCCTTAAGCGAAAACTGACTCAAAAAAAGTTACTTGTGAGCGTTTACTGGACTAGCTGAAGTGAAGCTTAGCATTCTTAAATCTGGTCAGACGATTACCATGACCACGATGAATGACCATGATGGAAAAGCTAGCTGCTAACAACCGAGGCTGGTCAATCGCCATAGACCACTGTTGCTTCAGGACCACGCTAGACCACACACTGCACAACAGACAGTAACCAAATGTCTAAGACATCCACCGTACTCCCCAAACCTTGCTCTAACAGATTAACATTTTTTTCGAAATTTGGATAACTTGTTTGCAAGGGAAAAAATTCAACTCCGATGGGACAATCCATGGCGCCTTCACAGATTTTATTGATTCCCGTCCGAATGGTTTTTTAGTAAAGGGATCAATGAACTACCTATGAGAAGGCAAAAGTTTGTAAATAGCATTGGTACATGCTTTGATTAAATAAATATATTAGATTTTGAAAAAATCGACTTTAAGTTACTGTCTTACAAAACGCCAATTTCAAATGTTAGAACCTAATAGATAATAAAAACAACTTAAATTTGTCCGAATAAATACGTAAAAAGATGCAAATGTCAAGGCGGTGGAGTCAAACACGAAACAAGCTCGGCTTAGCACTGGTAATACAGGCCGTGTTAATTAAATTAAGTATCACAGGATTAATTACTTTAAAGGTCACGAAATAATTGTTACAAATGGCGACTGAATAATGACGGAATTAAGGCTGCATGTACACTGGAGTAAAGCTGAAATTTTCATTCTGTTTTTTTATTCAATTTCCATCCTTTTTTTTATGACGAACTACACAGATTGGCCAGAGAAGCTGGCCTTGACTGCTTCACCGGATTGAGAGGTGGCATAGCTCTTAGGTCGCTTAGCCTGAACCTCTATTGCTAGTAACTCGACACAAGGGTCCCCGGTGAAATTAACCTCGGCATGGACGGTTACTATGTTACGCGTAAGCATGCCGATCCGAGGGCGCCCGAGAGGGCCGAACCACGACTCGGTCGGTTGCTATTTCACGGATAATCTAAGAGACATTCAAAAGCTAAACTAACTTTGAGTGCCACTTCGGGAAGCGTTGGCGCTGAGAGAAGAAGTGGCCGAAGAAACTCCAGTAACGCTCCTAACATCTAAGGGGTGGGGCCTGCCCATAAAATAGCGGTAACGCGCAAGGATTATAACATTTCCATTCTATTTTCACAACCGGCGTCGTGGATGTGTCGTAGGCTTTTAAAAAAAATCTTACCAAATTTTCCTTATATGGTTCTTTCATGGACGCCATTGTCAGAATTGAACCATACTGGAGGCACCCCAGTCCAAAATTATGAGGTAACAATGTTTTAAAGAGATACTGTAAGTGGAGATACTGCACTACATTTTTATGTGATTGAGCGTGTATTTGGAAAAGTGAGAGTGTGTCAAATGGAAGCGTCTTTTTTAATGATTTACTTAGTGTCCGGGCGGTTGGCTCAAATAGCATAGTATGTTACCAACCCGAGTTCGATCCCAGGTGCCGGCACCAATACATTTATGGTCGCAATTATAGGTGCTCATTTACCACGTGCTCGGTAAAGGAAAACAACACATGGCACCTAGCATTTATTATGCGTAATAACTACTACCAATGACATCTTAGTGATTTACCTGAACCTTATTGTATCTTTAATTCATTATTAATAATTTAGTTGATCATCACATGAACTTGGCATTGTAAACAATAGTTTGTAATATGACTTCTAATTAATTTTTGTAAAAAGAAGATGGCGAGGACGTCTAGTTGTAACAGCATTCGTTAATATAATTCCTTGTACAACGTTACGCTGTCCTCAATAAAGCGAGTGTACTAGTTATTGGATTGTTTCATTCCACAAAACCTATAATTATAACATGAGGAAACCTACATGTCTTAGAATTTTTTAAGGCATGTGAAGTCTGCCAATCCGTACTAGGTGTGCGTGGGCCAGTACTCAGCCCTGTAGTTCTGGGCTCTCAAGAATAAGAAGACTACGGTATCCTCTGCCTGTCGTAGAAGGCTACTAAAAAGAGCCTCGGGTTCACTGGGCGACAAGGGTGGGAGCCTTTGTCCCTGCTGCTCCCCTTGAGCACAGTGCAGAGAGGCTCCGGTGCGTTTCTCTGGAGATCCCGGAGCCCCTCGTCATGCACCGAGGAAAGGGCCACCGGGGAGGATTTAGTGGGTAAAAACCCCACATAACCGCCGCCTTCCCTCCAGAAGGCGGGGTATCTTTTTGAAGATTTCCTCCCCGTAAACAGAAAAAAAAGGTGTGCGTGGCTGACTATGCTCTTATACTCTCTTTACAGAGAAGGCCTGCGCCCAACAGTGGGACATATATATAATATTTATAAAGGCTTAAACTATTCAATCAACACCTTGATGGTTGGCGTTTCACAATCGGCGTTGCGGATGTTCATGAGCGCCGGTAATCACTTAAGAATAAGAGAGAGACGTAAGCTACTTTTCTCCTTTTCTATAAAAAATATTTTACCACATATTTTCATTTTCAACCGACTTCAATAAAAGAGGAGGATCTCATTACGCCCGTTTGTTCTTTATGTTTGTTACCTCATAACTTTTTTTTTTTATATATGAAAAGTGGCAAACGAGCATACGGCTCACCTGATCTTAAGTGATCACCGTCGCCAATGAACATCCACAGCACCAGAGGAGCTGTAGGTGCGTTTGCCGACCTTTGAGATAGGAATAGGCTCGTTTCTTGAATGTCCCTAAATCGTAAACGTTCGGAAACACCGCTGGCGAGAGTTGATTGCACAAGTTGACAGTGCGTGGGAGAAAGTTACGCGAAAAACGTACAGTCGTTGAACGCCAACCATCAAGATGGTGGCGGTGGAATTTGGAATTCTGCCGAGATGTGCGGTAATGGAAATCGGTAGCTGGTATGATACCGAACAATTCCTCAGAACACTCCCCATGGTAAATGCGATACGACTTACGACTGGGTGAACCGATTATAATGTTTTTTTTTATTTAAAAGGCTTCCAGTGTGGTCCCATTCTTATTAGGTCCAATTCTGACAATGGCATTCATGAAATAACCATATTAAGACTTATAATTTTCATCAAGTATATACACGCCACAAATACACGAATCATTTAATATCACGCCGACCGATTTCGATGATTTATTTCTTACTAGCGTACTCAGCCCGCTTCGCCTGACTAGATTTTCCTTTATTTTATTTAAACAATAACATAATTAAATATTTAATTTAACTCTCACAATATATTAAATTAATGTCTCTCCGTATTCATTCTCTTCTCATGCGGATGAAGATGTACCTACACCCATGTACATATCAGTAAATACAATATCATTCTTATCATTTAGGGATTTATACTTCAATATACTCCATTGTATTTCAATATGGTACATAATGACATAAATATACATAACGCATATGTCAATACAAATTTGGGTTATAAAACAATAGAATATCATGATAGTAATGCAGTAAATAATACAGTAATACAGTAGATAATTACTATTATCATAGTAAATAAAAGCTGTATTTGACAGTTCAAAAAGAGGAGTGCTCCGATCGTCACCATACTGGATTACTCGCCAGGTCAATCTGAAGATTCCCTGAAAGTTTCATTGAAATCGGTCCAGCCGTTTCGGAGTCTATACGGAACAAACCCACACACTTTCTCTTTTATATATATATATATATATATATAGACATAGACATTTATTTATTGGCATCACAATACAAAACACATCACATACTGAATATAACACACATTAAAAAGAATGAAAAATAGACAAAATACAGTTAAAGTTACACGGACAAATAATACAAAACATATGACGCCATTATCGGACACCGTCTCAGCATAATCAAGGATGCGACAGCGCTGATTTTCAGCGGTGCCCGGGACTACCTAAAGACGTGCGCGCGCAATACTACTTTTATATGGAACATTTTTATACAGACAGTAAGAGTATAATAAATATGATACATAAATGAAACAGTTATGATTAAAATATATTTTATACAATAAAATAATAGATGAAAAAAATATAATATATATATATATATAAAAGAGAAAGTATATTGGAAAGGATGCACTTTAAGAGTAGTTTGATGAAAGATTGGTTAGATTCTGATTAATTCTATTTAGTTAAATTCGGAAACGCATAGTGAGCATCCGCACGTAACAGCGTCTAACGTTTGATTCGATTTATAGTCAGTTTTTGTTTTTACTCATAAATATACTTGTTAATTTTTATTATATTTGTAAAGTAAAGATATGAAACCTCTTTACATAAATTTATTTCTTTTTGTATTTTTATAATTTTAAATGTAAAATGTCAATGTAATGTGTGACATTTATATATAATAGATAGAATTGAAATACGGACATTAAATGTTGTTTCTCTAACTATTATAAAGAAACGCAATTTTGTCTTTCATTTCAAACAAATATACAGACTTGATTATATATTTTTAAAGTGTCTTCGTCTTTGCGTCTGCATCTTCTTTATGGGATAGGGGTTGTAAGTGACAGCACTTTGAAAGATCCCCATTTCATTCTTTCACTCCAATCGCGATTTGATCTATTTGATAACTCATATCTCTTATGATTAGGGGTCTAGTGATCGAGGTCTAGCTTAAAAGAAGTCAACAAAACCTAATTTTATTCTCTACATTCTATATATATACATATATATACAAATAAATATGATTGTTGTGTCTGTTTTAAATTTTAAAAAGGTAACGGTACATATACCAAAATAACATTTTTAAAATTTTTGTCTATATATTCCGGGTAATATCTGGAACGACAGGACCGATTTCGACGAGACTTTCACTGGCAGATAACTTATGTATTAGTAACATAGTAACTTAGGCTACTTTCATTTTAGAAAAAATTAAATAAATAATTTTTAATCACGGATAATAACCGCGGGGCTCCGTTAGTTTTATAATATAAAATAAAATACCTGCAAAATTCTCAAATTCCGTATAGAAAACACAGTCTAATAACGTTGTAATACATTTAATACACCTCACTGGTAAATGTCTGTACACTTCACGACAATATTTCCACACAAACGAATCGATTTAAATATGTGCCCAGTCCATAATAACGCAAGGTAGAGCCCTGTCTTGGAGCGTGTGTGCAGATCAACAATATTGCATAGACTGACAACTACCCCTACATTTTGGGGCGGCTCTTATCCGCGGCGCCACCCCTTACGAGCCAGCCCTGTATCCCCATCCTCTTCATTTCCTCCAACCCCTATGGTTGCACACAAAAAGCGCCGTTCAAGAGAGCTGGCGGCTTGACGGTGAAGGTTTGGAATGCCGTGCCACAGCCTGGGGATCGATCGAACCAACTAATACCCTAAAGTATAACATAATTAAGGGTCGCTACTTAACACTGCGACTGTTGCGGGCGACGATTTCGTGTTTGTTCCGAGGTAAATAATGCCTTAACTTTGCGTGTTGGCCCCGATATATGCTTTTCGATTGGAATTGATTGAAGAAGTAATCGGGCGATGATTTTGTAACGATTTTTTAAAATCTTTTTACGAAAACTCTATTGGCGTGCTGATTATAAAATTTAAAAGCGTTCTTTTAACACTAACGGGGTAGACACGTACAGCTTTCGCTATCCGCTTTTTAGCAAGGTTATTAAGTCCTATCAGTATACATCTATCATCTTTCATATTTTTCTAGCCATTTACTGATCTGTTTCCTATTTAGTTTTTTTTTTTAATTATGAAATAGAAGTCGATTGGAATTGCTAATGGCATACAATTCCAAATGACGTAATTTAGTTTGATTCCCATTATGTGTTTGCTTGAGGAGAGAGATTTAAGTTTTTTTTTTTGACGAACTACACAGATTGGCCAGAGAAGCTGGCCTTGACTGCTTCACCGGATTGAGAGGTGGCATAGCTCTTAGGTTGCTTAACCTGAACCTCTATTGCTAGTAACTCGACACAAAGGTCCCCCCAGTGGGGGGTAACCTCGGCTTGGACGGTTACTATGTTACGCGTAAGCATGCCGATCCGAGGGCGCCTGAGAGGGTCTCGGTCGGTTGCTATTTCACGGATAATTTAGGAGACATTCAAAAGCTAAACTAACTTTAAGTGCCACTTCGGGAAGCGTTGGCGCTGGGAGAAGAAGTGGCCGAAGAAACTCCAAACTCCTAACATCTAAGGAGCGTTGCTGGTGGAGATTTACGTTTGCGCAGTAAAATTGAACGAGAAGTTTAAATTGAGTGCTAAATGTCTATTTCTTCGCTGTTTACCTTTTTGAGGTTATTTACAATGTACTCGATATGGACTTTGAATGATTTGATGCAGCTTTCTTTCTTGTAATTTCTGAGATGACATATGGTTCAATGGAGAGGTCATTGCAAATTGATTCATGTATAGTTCTGGTGCGGTGGAATATGGGACAATGTTTTATTACGTGGATAATGGATTGGGAACTTGAATGGTCACAAGGGCACTGGTCGTCATTGGTGATTTTGAACCAGTATTAGTACTCTTTGTGATACCCGTGGTTTGTGAGGAACTGTGTAATTGCGAAGTTAGGTTTCAATGAATTAATTGTTTGAATGAATTCTTCATAAATGGTCCTATCCTTTTTTTTTGTAACAATAGGCATTACTACTGACTTATATCTAAATTCAGAGTTTTATTGCCCCTTGTCCTTTTTAATCTAAGTATAGAACGTAGTATGCCTATGCTATTTCTAGTTCCCCTAACGTGGATAGGTTAGGGCAGTTTTTCTCCCATCAGCCCTGTAGTATCCCCTGCCTGTCGTACAAGGCGACTAAAAGGGGCCTCGGGTTCACTGGGCGACAAGGGTGGGGGCCTGCGTCGTCCACCAAAGTGGACCCGGGAAGAAGGCGACATCGGCTGGCCCGTGTCGCCTTTCGCTGCGAGGGCACAGGGGAGGAGGGAGTAACCTCCCCCCGGGACGTGCTCTCCTTGAGCACAGTGCAGAGGGGCTCCGGTGCGTTCCACGTGAGATCCCGGAGCCCCTCGTCATGCTACGAAGAAAGGGCCACCGGGAGGTTTCAGTGGGTAAAATCCCCACATAACCGCCGCCTTCCCCAGAAGGCGGGGTATCTTTGTGAAGATTCCCCGTCAACAAAAAAGTTTTTCTCCCTCTCATCCCTTATATATTTTGCAATCTTACATTCATCTTTTATAGAACTTATTTCTACTTTCACTTATTATATTTCTATTTCTAACATACACTTATTCTTATTCTTATCTTATAATTACCTTATATCTATCTATCTGTCTATGCTATTTTTTATATAATACTATTTTGCTATTTTCGATTTCTTATACTACCTCCTAGTTTCTTCTAAATTTAATTTTTTTTTGTCCTGTTTCAGTTATCACTAATCTCGTCGTGTCATTCATTCAAAGTTTTCAAATTGGAAATCGAATAATAGTCGTGAGCAAAAATAAAGGGTCGGTTAAGAAAGTTTGAATACTTCGAAAGATTAAGACTGAAACTGAAATAAATTGTGCATGATAGACAATTAAATATCAATAAAATATTTTAAATGATTTATTTATATTTCATTCAAAAACATTAGCTTAAACGAAAAATGATATCTTACGTAAACTTGGATAATACAGTATGTTTATTTAAATTAATACTTAGTGTTGCCTCCATGTGGCGATGTTAAAGTTACAGCCTTTATATATGTCCCACTGTTGGGCGCACTTGTGTTTTCCATATTCACCTACGGAGCTGAGACATGGACCCTGAAGAAAGCCGATCGTGATCGCATTGATGCTTTCGAGATGTGGTGCTGGCGAAGGATGTTACGGATCCCATGGACAGCATCGTACCAACGTGTCCATCCTGAGGGAACTTAAAATCGAAGCTAGGCTGTCCACCATATGCCTACGCAGGATGCTGGAATACTTTGGTCACATTGCCAGAAAAAATAGCAATAACCTAGAAAGGCTAGTTGTGACTGGTAAAATTGACGGGACAAGACCGCGAGGTCGAAGCCCGACACGTTGGACTGACCAGATCCGCACCACTCTAGGCACGTCGGTTAGCGATGCTCTGCGCACGGCTGCAGATAGAGCGATGGCGACGGATCACTAAAACCAAACTGTTCCCACGAGATGGTCTCAGCATTGAGGAAACCGATGCGAGGAGGAGGAGGTTGGGCGCAGGCCTTCTCTGTAAAGAGAGTATAAGGGCATAGACCGCCACGCGGCCCTAATGCGGATTGGCAGACTTCACATGCCTTAGAAAATTTTTCTAAAACATGTAGGTTTCCTCACGATGTTTACCTTCACCTCCGAGCGCGTGGCAAATCAGCACATAAAATTGCAACAACAAATTTATTAGTACCGGCACCGGGGATCGAACTCGGTTTGCTAGTGTACTACCCAACTTGAGCCAACCGCACGGACACTGAGCTACCACGGCTCTGTGGCGATGTAATAAAATCCTTATAAAATTGACACATGAAAATCAGATTCATGTTTATAATTTTAATTTAAATATTATGAAATATCAAATTTGAAAACTAAAATTTTCACTTCTATCGGCACTAATGACTGCCAATTTTTTTTCATTCAGATCGACTTCCAAAAAGAGGGGGTTCTCAATTCGTCTGTATGTCTTTCTATGTTTGTTACCTCATAACTTTCGACTGGGTGAACCGATTTTGATGATTCTTTTTTATCTGAAAGCCGGTGTTTCTCGTGTCGTCCCATTGTTCCCAATTCGGTTCATATC
Organism: Meandrusa payeni; assembly: GCA_029286785.1. NCBI lineage: Eukaryota > Metazoa > Arthropoda > Insecta > Lepidoptera > Papilionidae > Meandrusa > Meandrusa payeni. Next base: position 8,255,472 of record JAGSMX010000023.1, read on the forward strand.
TGACAATGGCATCCATGAGAAAATCTCATCGACCTTTGAAGTAGTCCTTTCCAATAAAAAATGCATCATTGAGATCGATTAACTTGATATTGAGTTATTAATAATATTTTAAATTAGTGATAATTTATAGATACCATTATCACTGAAACTAGAACCAGATCATATAGGGATCACACGCTTTCAGATAAAAAAAGAATCATTGTAATCGATTCAGCCAGTGAAAAGTTATGTGTTAAATAATGGACATAAAAAAAACACAGACTAATTGAGAATCTCCTCCTTTTTTGAAGTTGGTTAAAAATTAAGACGCATCTTCAATTAAACACTATTCCAAACTTTTAAACGGCCTGAAAATGATACAAACAGCTATATAAACTGCGCGCCAGCCGGGGGCCGTCCGTAAATAAAGCGGTCCCCCATTCCCGGTTCCTACAAGGGCAATTATGGGGCAAATTAGTCATTAGGGCGCTCCGAGAGGCGGCCGGAAGGGCCCGCGGCTACCACACTAATTTCAGGAGGGTATCTGAGCGCGTTGGATCTTCGCCCCGTATAACTCGTTTGGTGAGCAAGCTTCATGTTTGATAATTTCATTGAAACATCATCACTTAGTTGACAACATGTACTCGTATATTTAGAAGTCAAAACATAAGCTAAACTACCACGGCTCACAATTGTTTTCCTATCTTAAGTGCTGGTTTACTTAGATACTAGCACGGCGGCGAAGACAAACATATTTTCTTTAAAAAAGAAACATTGCTAATATCTTTTTAACTTCAGAAAATATTAATAACATACTTGTTAACCATTCCAACTAAGGTTAAGCTTGTCGTAGGAGATGGTTCAAGTTGACAATGGTAATTCGAAGACCTTACGATTCGCAGACCGTGCCCTAAACCATTGAGCTATTGACGCTTGAAACATCGTGCGGAAACTTACAAGAATTAAAAATTTCTAATATTATATGCAGAATATTATTTTTGTTTTGTCACGTTACATTTTGTTTCATAGAAACATCAGCCCTGTAGTTCTGGGCTCTCAAGAATAAGACTACGGTATCCCCTGCCTGTCGTAGAAGGCGACTAAAAGGGGCCTCGGGTTCACTGGGCGACAAGGGTGGGGGCCTTTGTCGTCCGCTAAGGTGGACCCGGGAAGAAGGCGACATCGCCTGGCCCGTGTAGCCTTGCACTATGAGGGCACAGGGGGGGGTAACCTCCCCCCCGGGACGTGCTCTCCTTGAGCACAGTGCAGAGGGGCTCCGGTGCGTTCCACTGGAGATCCCGGAGCCCCTCGTCATGCACCGAGGAAAGGGCCACCGGGGAGGTTTTAGAGGCAAAAACCCCACATAACCGCCGCCTTCCAAAAAAAAAAAAATGGTTTCATAGAAACATAAGAATGACATGAAAGAATACAAAGTGAAAACAAAAAAATGAAAGAAGACAAGAAAGAAACAAAATGTGTATGGATATCCATTTTTTATTCATGTGAAGTTACCAGTGAACCGTGGTAGCTCAGTGTCCGGGCGGACGACTCAAGTTGCATAGTACGGTAGCAACCCGAGTTGGATTCCCGGTGCCGGCACCAATAAATTTGTTGTTGCAATTCTATGTGCCGATTTAGTAAGCGCTCGGCAGTGGAGGAGAACATCGTGAGGAAACCTGCATGTCCTAGAATTTTTTTCATTATCATTAATAAAGACATGTGAAGTCTGCCAATCCGCATTAAGGCCGCGTGGTGGACTACGCCCTTATACTCTCTTTACAGAGAACAGTAGATATTTGACAACCTATTATTATATATATATATATATATATATATATATATTAATGACGAACTACACAGATTGGCCAGAGAAGCTGGCCTTGACTGCTCCACCGGATTGAGAGGTGGCATAGCTCTTACGCTCGCTTAGCCTGAACCTCTATCGCTAGTAATTAGATACAAGGGTCCCCCCGGTGAGGTGTAACCTCGGTTTGGACGTTACTATGTTATGCGTAAGCATTCCCATCCGAGGGCGCCCAAGAGGGCCGAACCACGACTCGGTCGGTTGCTATTTCACTATCTAACTACTTTAACTATAACTTGCCCGTGCCGAGCTGTGGGACTTCTCTGTAAAGAGAACTTCTTTATTTAAAAATAGTAACTAAAAAGTTTTAAAAAATGTCGGAGAATGGAGCAAGTGATGGCGTGATGCGTTTCCCCTGAACTTAAGCGTAAGTTTCGCAGTCTATCTCTTTTAAACAGACTTAGCACACCATACGAAACTTAGAAGTATAATATACCACATTACGTCGCTATCCTGTGAGTGTGCGGAACTGCCACAATCCTGCCAACCCATTTGTGACACCGACAGAAACCGTGCAATGGTGTTGGATTGTTTTTTGAAAATACTAACTCATTTTATCGGAATATATTGTTATAATATATTCCGTGATTCTTTATTTATTTAATTGTTGATTTTTATTTTAATATTAGAGAAATCTTCAAAAGGTATCTCACCTTCTGGGGGAGAAGCCGTTGGTTATGTGATATTTTTACTCACTAAAACCCTTCTAAAGCTTACGATATCCTCGTTTTATGGTGTGGGGCTTTCTGTACTGGACCCTAGCACGTCCCAGGGGTTAAGTTACTCTCCCGACACACTCGCACTGGTAAGCCAACACGGGCCTGCTTTACGTTTCCTTCCTCCCGGTCCACTTTTACGATGACAAAAGCTCTCCTCCTTGTCACCCATGAAACCAAGCTCCTCATTTAGTCGCCTTTCACGATATTTGTAGACAATTTTTGTTTTATTTATTAAACCAAATTATAGCACAATTACGGCATATCCAATTCGATGCTATAACTAACACACAACAAAAAATATTCAATAATCATTAAAAAAAATCACTAAATATCTCGACTTACGAGGTGACCGCCATGTGGAACGATGATCATTGTCCCGATAGTCGGTCTTATAGCGAAAAATCTCTCAAGAGACTTTCGCTAGATGGCTGGTTCAAGGGTCAGATACAGAAGGCAGTACTCCTGGAGACGTCACACATCGTCAGGAGGTTTCTCTCTATGTGGCCATAACCACTAGTTGCTTGGGCCCTCCTTCGTTGAGTCACAAAATGTTTACTTACCAACAATTAAGTGTATTTGCATATATACAGTTTTAAAGAGCCGAAGGTCTGAATGTAACAACCAATGTTCCGATACAGTGCTGCCGTGTATGAATACGACGTATAGCGACATCTATTATCATTTGGAGAGAATCTTCTCAGCATTGGCATGTAGAGACATCTATTGTAATATTGTAAAACTAAGTAGTAAGGTAATGTATTTTATAAGTTTCAATTACAGACACGAGATGGCGCTGAATACTTGTTAATAATTCCACAGGCTTAACCCGGCACGTATTTTATGCATCTCACTCGTATTAAAGGAGTATTGTAACGTAGTCTCATAACATTCTATGTACTAATGGACTTACAAAATAATTGACAGACTAAAAGATTTACGACATGTATATTATTATTTACACCTCACTGTTGGGCACAGTCCTTTTTTTTAAAAGTGTTTATGGTCATAGTTCGCTACGCACACGTAGTGCGGATTGAGATTTCATATGTTTTAGAAAATTTTCAAACACAAACAGGTTGCTTTACTTTATTGCTGAGCACTTGCTAAATCAGCACGTACAATATTGTTATCGTAAGTCAATAGCCTAATGGTTTAGGGTACGGTCTGCCAATCGTAAGATCTTGGGTTCGAATCCGCCATTCGACTATTGACGTGAACCATCTTGTAGCACAAGCGCATAAGCTTAGTTGGAATGGCTAATAAGAATAATATGTTAGTAATATTAACGAAAACAAAGAAATATTGCTAGCTTTCTTATAAACACTTTCTTAAAAACTATAGCTATAGCTTGTTTTATAAATATTATGTTTTTTTTTTTCTTTTTTTTTATGACAAACTACACAGATTGGCCAGAGAGGCTGGCCTTGATTGCTTCACCGGATTGAGAGGTGGCACAGCTCTTAAGTCGTTTAGCCTGAACCTCTATCGCTAGTAACTCGACACAAGGGTCCCCCCGGTGAAGGGTAACCTCGGCTTGGACGGTTACTAATGTTACGCGTAAGCATTCCAAACCACGACTCGGTCGGTTGCTATTTCACGGATAATCATTTGACTATAGTTGTTCCATTGTTCTATTGCTTGAAGTCTTTGTAAAAGTTTGTGAAACTTATTTTCAAGGGGTAAATAAAAATTAATAAATAATAATACAACAGCATGTATATATAAAATTTGATGCAACCATTTTGAGTCCTTGTGAAAAGTTTACTATTTATAAAATTGAAAGTCAGTGAAATGTGTTCAAAATACTTTATTTCTCAACAACATTGCGTATAAAAGGTTCTCGCCGCGACTATTATACAGATATATAAGTATGTATACGCTACTCACTAACAACAGATACTAAAAATTGGACTTTATTAGTGTACAATATACCCCATAGTCACACCGCTTCATTACATCGACAACGTAACAAACACATAAGGTTAAAATTTCAATGACCGACTCAACTAATAATTATTTACAACGAAAATAAAACGAAAAATCCGCAAAAGTCAATTCCAATAATCGAATTTATAACAAATGTAACATGCAAATTTGAACCTTATGTTAATATAGTTACGACACATTACTGCACTGAGAACTCCCTATGATAATACAGTAACAATAAAACTGTTTTATCGACAAAATGAGGTAAAGCGAATATAGACTTTATTTAGAAAGCAATTAAGTTTATAAAAAAATAGCATTGTTCTATTAAAATCGACTGCCTATTAGATTTCCTTGTTTGCATACAAATGTTTACTAAATCGCACTAACGACTAAATCATTTTAATAGATTTGAGTATTTGCTAAACAATATACATACTAAACGTACTAAATGATAAAATAAAATTTTCTATTCACAAACATATTTCAGGAACTGCCTCTTTTTAATAAATTTATATATATATATATAAGCGAAATACCATACTCATCACGAGATCTCTAAAACTATGCACCCGATTGATTCTAAACATCATAGTTACTCATCTCACGGTATAGACGTTCACTAAGAATTTACCGCAAATTTCATCCAATGGACTTTCCATATGAATTATTTTCAGTGTCTTAATTTTTGTCTTAATTAACCTCAAAATAATAAGTGTGACCCGTGCAAAGCCGGGGCGGGTCGCTTGTATAAGTTCAATCTGATTAGCTGCTTAAAAATAAATACTGAAGGTAGCATGATGATTATAGGATGAACTTAACTGAGGTTTCAATTTTTTTTGCAACGAAGCTCCTTACGTCAGGCTTGGAAGAGATTGGAATTTTGCTGCGCGACCGATCTACGCGCGACGAAAAATGTAAAATTGAAACCGTAAGAAGAATACATAACGGAAGTGGCGATAGCGTGAATATTAAACATGTAGTTCAACTCTCTGATAACAGATGGCGCTTTAACGAATTATTTATAATATATATTAATTATTTACGTAATTTTTTTACTGTCGAAAATATTAAACAGACATGTTTTTTATTTTACTTAATAAATTGAAATATATTTGTTGTTGATTTCTTTTATTTTTACGTTGGTTGTTATTTCTCTGATACGTACTTTAATAAATAAAAAATGTATTAATAAAATATATTTTTTAAATTGTGTTGCATCATTATTATCCGAAGGAACTTCTTGCCTACCTGGTGACCCATGACACCACATCGTTATTTTTTTCTAATGAAGGTAGCATATATAAGAGAGGATCATATTGTAGGACTACGTAATACACAGCCCTATAGAATTAGGCTCGGCTAGTAGGAAGTAAATCCTATCCTCTGCTTCGCGGGCGTCAGGGTGAGGGCTCTTGTCGCCGTAAAAGTGGACCCGGGACGAAGGCAACACAGTGTGGTCTCGTGATGGCTTAGCAATGCCCCTCGCATTGCTAAGTGAGGATCTCCGTCCCCAGAGGACGCTTTGAGTGTAGCGGGAACCGCTCCTGGCGTTACGCAGAGCCTCACAATTACTCCTACAGTAATATACGAAACGTAACCCTATTTCTATCTTCACTAACTCATATCTCCCTCTCAACTTCATTTCACCTCGCCCGATCACAGTTTTCGTATCGCTCTCGTAACTCACTTCCAAAGTTAAGCGTGCTTAAAGAAGTTTTACTTCAATAATGAAATTAATAGACGCATTCGGTTGAGCGTTCATTTTGGGATGCAATATCCTTTTTCTTTCTTCAAGCAAAAACATTTACAAAATTACTAAAGCGGTTCAGTAATTATTTGTAATAACTTAACATTTCACAATACGTTTTCACATTGAATATTCCATATTCAGTCCATCTATTTAAAAAAAAAACTTGAAAATGAATGTTCACAAATAAGTATTTAAGAAAAGTAAAATCTTAATTGATTTATTTCATTTTAACATGTCTGTAAAAAATGGCGGGAATAGATGCGTTTAGGTTATAAATCAAGATGGCTACCTTCAGTAGAATTCGGAAGTCTTACAAAAGTTTACGACCTAAAAATCGTTTTAAAAAAAATAAACTTAATTTAATTAAAATAAATATCATCACAACGAAAAAAAAAACCACACACATCATCCAGAGTAACATTGACTAGCCATTTTTTTACATTTATCTAAAGTAGATGAATTGTTTTTTTTTATTATTTTAAGCACTAGCAGTGATTTAGCTGACAACTATGGTGAATGTTGCCACCTTGTACATACGAATTTTTACCACACCATACGAAACTATACGGGATATAAGCACACAAGTATCAATACAAAATTTCTACCTAATAAAAATAAGCTCTCACGGCGTTTTAACTTTAGCTCAAGCAGAGGCGACTTTTGAGCTACTTTTCACCAAATTTATATGTGTAGTAAGCTAAGCTCGTTTAATATTCTCAAATATATATTAAAAAACGGGTGATATTCAGATATATATATATAGCGGTTTACACACGTAAGTACATACGTCCTGACCAGACTAATAAATCAAAAAAAATCCAGGGTAACCGTATTTCATAGCTAAAGAATGATTCAATATTTTATTCTTCCGTGCCACTGTATTATACATTAAAATCAGGATCGATTTAGGGGAGAGGCACAACCCAAGAGCCTCCACAAAAGAGAGCCCCACAACTTTCCCAACAAATTTTTCAAAAATATGGACTGTTGGAGCTTGTATCAATTTTTTTTCTTCATTTATCTTTATTTATTGTACTAATCGGAGGATTTCCTGCCATTGCATTTTCAAACAAAATATATATATAGATTCAGAAATCTCAAGGGACAGAATATAATCTCCAAGTTCATACGCGTGATTGCAATGAATCTATGAGAAGTCTGTCCATATGTATCAATGTGTCTAGTATACAATAAAATTTTATTTCGAAAATAATTTGTGGCCAAGGGACTCCAGGCCTCTAATTCGGACCCTTAAAAATAGCCTTAATGAAAGTAGAAGACACTGAGATGGCATCTCGGGAAGAAGCGGTTTTAAAAACTGCTTATAATACTTTTACGTTTAGCTGTAAGTTCAATAGTTTTATAATAATTCCCAAAACCTGCATTCTGGTATAGCCAATCAATGACCGAGTAATCGCCCCAAGTCGCATATTATAGCAAGTTCGATCCCCGGTGACGGCACCAATAAATTGGTAGCAATTTTAAGTGCTGATTTACCACTCGCCTGGCGGTGAAGAAAACATCGTTAGGATATTTACGTGTTAGAGAAGTTATGGCGGACTATGCCCTCACACCCTCTATACAGAGAATTCCTGTGCCCAACAGTGGGACATTATAATATAGGCTTTAACTTTAACAGATGTGAAGTCTGCCAATCCGTATAGGTGCGCGTATATAGCCTTATACTCTCGGCGCATATATAGGCTGTAATACTAACTTTTTACATGACAGGACATAAAAATCGATTCCTGTATTAAAAAACCGACAAAACATCAATTCATTGGTAAATTTTGAATCCGAGACCATGCTAATGGGTTTTTGTGCTAATATAGTATACATGATACAATAACAGTCCAATAGCGATTTACCTAATCACAAAGTACCTAAGACCTAGTTCATAGGATTGTATTAGATAACAAGTAACATTAATACAAGTAAATATATATATATTCTATATGTATTATAGAAGTAAGCATATATAGTAAAATTATTATTTACATTTTAAGCCCTGTTTACCTAGTTTTTACAATTAAAGGAATTTATTTTTAATGTCCAATAAGGCTTAGGTTATATTGTCATAGATACAAAACGACGACGATTTAAGTAATATTTTCAATATTTTTTTCTAAAGAAAGCTAGTAATTTTTTTTTAGAAATATTACTAACTTATTTATTCTTGTTAACCATTCCAACTAAGCTTAAGCTTGTGCTAGGAGATGATTCACGTCAATAGTTGGATGGTGAAAACCAAACGTATCCTAAACCATTAGGCCCTCAAAATAACAGTCTTTTCAAATATTAACCGTTAGGCACAGATTGGTAAACGTATAATGTATATAATTATATTAGTTTTCAGGAGTTTTTAACCCTAGCGGGTTAGAGACAGATTTCGCCGTCCGCTTTTCATCAAAAAATCTCATTTGTGACACGAAATCTTGGCCACTATTTTTTTCTATTTAATAATGTTATCACTATGTATATATATGTATATATAATATAAGCTCTCGCGTCTTTATATTCCTAGCGGAAAGAGATTGACAAATTGCCATTTCACCGAGCTTATACAGAGTTGTACAAATAAATTACCGCCATTTTGAGAACGATTCCGTGGCACGAGGTTTACGTTAGAATTCACAGATGGCAACCGGCCTGACAATTAGTTTGATCATTACAGAATATCATAACCCTATCATATTATCAAGTTTGTATTAGCATCATATATTTTCTTCATTCAAAATGTCTGAAGCCACCTAATTGCCTAAATCTGCAGCTAAGACACATCGATTTCTCGTAGAATTATATAATTAGGATGCCTTAAGTGGTTTCAAGGGTTTAAAAACGTTGATTTTGACGTAAAAGAGAAGTTTGTATTAGGTTAAATTATTGGAGGAAGATTCGTTTCAAATACAAAAGGAACTTTGCGGTTTACCTTCCTTATGCGGACGGCTAAGGAATGGAACTCTCTGCCGCGTTCAGTCTTTCCTCACGGGTACAATCTGGGCACCTTTAAGTCCAATGTTAACAGACACCTTATAGGCTCACGTGCTCCATCCTAGGCTTCATCTTCGCCTTCCATCAAGCAAGATAGAAGCCAAACGTGAGCGTATTTAGTACTAAAAAAAAACTGGCACTTTAGAAATCACTCAGCAAACATTCTCACGTCGTGTAAAATAACACTTTTAAGATAGATATTATATTACAAAAATGGCTGAAATCTATTTGTACTGCTATTAAGTTATACGTGATTAGGCAAAATTCAAGCTTATTTTAAACGTAAGGCACCAAGAAACGGAAAAAGTAAGTAAAAATTTAGCTACCATAGCTCGCAAAAGCTACGTCTACCAGGGTTGGGCAAAGCCCAAGTACGAATTGGCAGACTGACACGATATATATATTTAAATTAAAATTTTATAACACATCTATATTCATCAGATAACAGTTCATATATCGATATATTGTAAAATATAATTGGACATTATCTAATATCGATATTCATCCGATAACCAAATATCGTATATAGTAATATCAAATGTTACTAAACTCCTGCTTTCCGCGATGACAGCACCGTTAGTATAAATTTTATAATCTGTGCGGTTTTTTTAGCTACTTAAATATAAACAAATTACGATGTATGGAGAATACAGTATCGATACAACATTACGAAATATTATATCGATATTTTTTTAGCAAAGACATCCCTATGGCGACTTCATGTCTCAGTTAATTTGTCTATTTTCTTTCCCTTCAAAGCCCAAACTCGTGGTCACCAACCGGCACTTAAAACTGCAACTAACAAATGGAGCCGGCATCAATTAAATGGTTCTGGTAGAATAAGACTACGGTATCCCCTGCCTGTCGTAGAAGGTGACTAAAAGCTTCGGGTTCACTGGGCGACAAGCGTGGGAAGAGGCGACATCGGCTGACTTGCCTTGCACTGCGAGGGCACAAAGTGAGATTAACCTCCCCTCCCTCCCTGAAGAGCACAGTGGAGAGGGGCTCCGGTGCGTTCTTCTGGAGATCCTGTAGCCCCTCACCATGCACCGAGGAAGGGCCACCGGGGGGGTTTTAGTGGGTAAAAATCCCACACTACTTGTTGATGTCAACAATAAAAAATTGTCTGCCATCTAGCGGCCTAATGTGGTAACAATTAAAGAAGACAAAATAAAATTTACACAACCACATACAAATGGTAGTCGGGGGTAACTATACACTAGATTACATTCATACTATCATTTGTTAGTGGTTTTCGGATGAAATCTTCTGACCGGGAATGCTATCGCGATTAGAGCCTCCCAAACCGTGGTTCCCTCTCGGGAGAACCTAGTTACTGCCTCAACAGGTTAGAGGCTAAGCGACCTAAAAGCTGTGACCTCTTAAAAACCTGGTGAATCTGTAGAGGTTTCCTGGCTGATCTGCTTAGTACATTATGCCGCTTAGTATCATAACCGGTTAGTACATATACTAAAGGCATTGCATAAATAAACCAGTGTGCTTATTGTCCCATACATAAACATACACTCAGTCAATTCGTTTTACATTTATCATGGTCATTGAGGTCAGTTGAATAAAACAATAATTACATGCTCATTTCAACTGGCAACACACGCACATTGTAAAAAAATCTCTTAACATTTGGCACTTGCAATGTTCAAACCTAATGGCGAAAAAAAATCTCTATTTTTTTGCATTTATTCTCGATTGCTATACCCGTGCATTTGATAGGGGCCCCGAATCTGCTAATAACCAATGATTTCTCACTATGAAACCAACGTGTTATTTATCATTATCCATTGTCAGTGATTGAAATATATCGGCATATTTGGAAGATGTCATTATGAACGATATTAACAAATAGCCATAATTCAAACAATATTGGTGTCAGTGGTATAGCTCTTGGATAAGTTTTTTTTTTATTAGTTAATTTTTAATTTCAAATTTAGTTTTATTTTTATCTTACATTGTCACTCGCCAATTAATAGCTTGCAGTCTACGCCTATAACTGCGATGGCATTAACTTCACAACTTTTCACTGTTTTATGTATTGTTTGTTAAAAATGTTCATTGTGTTGGTGTAATAAATAAAATTAAATTAAATTAATAACCAAAGTGGCACAACGGAACTATCAGATTATCAAAAGACGCTGAAACAACGGTTATGTCACTGAACGTCAAATTCTAACACAACTGGTTTAGCAGACTCGGGCGCCGATTTAAAAAATCCTATTAAATAATATTTCATTAGCAAAGGAAATAGTATTAATAGAACGTAAACATTTCTTTTATTATTAATAGGTAACATTTCATTCGGCAGTTCGTTCTAAATAGGGTAATTTGATATCTACTTAACAAGACCGGTATCAAAACAACAATATTATATACTAAAAAGCACAGAAATATCTTGATCTCAATATATTTTGTTCGATTAATCCATAATCGATATCATACGAATCGATTGATTCGATTTTAAACCATGTAATATGTTTTAAAACGTAACATAAAGAGGTAGCTTAAACAAAATCATACACATAACGTTATTTCAACTAAAGTATGGACAAACAATGTACTAATATAATTTAACTAAGGAAATAGGTACGTCGTGTGAGCAACATTTTCACCGGAACATTCTCTCCATTCCTGCACAATTAGTAAACGTCATGTTGACAGCTGTCATGACGCCATTGCACTCACCCTGACAGCCCCCGCGCTCGGGCTGTCTGTCAGATCAGCGAACGAAAACAAAATGGCGGACACCCACTCCTATCGCGCGACGACGGCGCGGTAAAAGTCATATTGACAGCTATCACCGCCATTGCACTCTCCCGGACAGTCAGATCAACAAACGAAAACAAAATGGTGGACACACATTCCGGTCCCGCAACTACGGCGCGGTAAAAGTCACATTGACAGCTGTCACCGCCATTGCACTCACCCGGGCAGCCCGCGCGCTCTGGCTGTAAGATCAGCAAACGAAAACAAAATGGCGGACACACATTACCGTCGCGCGACGACGGCGCGGTAAGCGTCAAGCCGCGGGGTCGTCGTGACGATTCATGTCGCCCTTTCGCTGGTTGAGTTTCTTCTTCACATCCAATAGCATCTGCTCGAAGGACATATCGTTGGGACGACGCACGGGCAAGGTTGGCTGGCCGTGGAAGGCGCTCTCCGTGTATTTAGCCTCCAAGCCATCTGTCAAAAAATTATAAAATAACTTAAATAACTCTCAGGTCCGAAAAAAACCTAGCGGGGCGAACAGTGGCAGCTTTAGCGGTCCACTTTTCACTTAGCTTAAAAGGTCCCATATGTATAGAATAGACATTTATTCAACACAAAGAGGTTGACTTCTCTTATCTGTCCTACAGGGTTGCCTGGAAAGGATCGCTTATAGAGATAAGGCCGCCCTTGTCCACATTGAGGTCAAGTTTATACATGTATTAATTTATCATTTTTTTTATTTAAAATATGAGCAAGTGTTTATCTATAAATTCGTATAAATGTAAGACAAGAAACAGAACAAAGACAAAAAAAATAATTTAAAAAAAAACCTTGTGTCGAAAAGAGATTGATTATTATAATAAAAACCGGCAATTAATTACAACAAGCCGACTTGGATTCGAACCGACGACCGTCAGATTGGCCAGAGAAGCTGACGGACCAGTTTCACCGTATTTGATAGATGGCAGAGCTCTCATGTCGCTTAGTCTGAACCTCTATTGGACTACATTATGCAAGAGACCTCGAGAAGGGGTCAAATAAGTTGACGTTATTAAATGATTATTAAAGCGCTATGTGATCAAAGTGATGGTGAACTTTATCTGTCCTTATCGTCTGAGGGCGGCAGTAATGACAATAGTGATTTCAGTTTCGTCAGTATTCCTTCACTGTCAGACACACTTGAGGCCCATTTCTCTGATGTTCCGACAAATTTTAACGTTATTCACATCAATGCGCAGAGTATTCCGGCTCATTTTTTCGATATGCAGGCGTCCTTCAACCTTGACACTATCCACGCTATATTAGTCTCTGAGACATGGCTAAAACCCACACTAGCAGATGTTTACTACTCTCTACCCGGCTTTAATCTGATCCGAAATGACCGCATAGGTGGTGGTGGTGGTGGAGTTGCGATCTATTTACGATCTCATCTCCCTTTCTCTGTTATTAGCACTTCACCTCAGCCACCGCCGTTGAACGCCGGCGAACATTTGTTTGTGGAGGTACTTCTTGCACACACGAAAGTCTTACTTGGAGTCTTTTATAGCCCATCCATACGTGTCAACTACTTCTCTTCCTTAGAACAGGTCTTGGAAAATCTCATCCCTTTGTACGGGCACGCTATTCTTATGGGTGATTTTAATACATGTCTTCTTAAAGACGATTCTCGGGCGACTGCTCTTTTAAACCTCATTAAAACTAACAACATGCAGGTTCTTCCTTTAAATTCCACACATCACTTTCCTAATTGTACGTCCTCTCTTCTCGATTTGTTAATAGTAAAATCCCCTGCATGTTGCAAAGCACGGCCAATGTCCAGCCGATGCCTTTTCTTATCACGACCTAATTTTTCTCTCATATAAAATACGTCCCCTAAACATAAATCTAAAATAATTCTTCAGCGCAGTTTCAGCGGTATTGATCAAGAATCATTCCTTCTTGATGCTCGTAGTATTGACTGGTCGCCTGTTTACAATGCCGAATCTGTAGACAACCAAGTAATGATTTTAATTCTCTTATCACCAAATTATATGACAAACACGCTCCTTTGCGAGCCATTAAAGTTAAACATCAACCTGCGCCTTGGCTTACTGATGACATTAAATCTTTAATACACAGAAAAGTGGTTGCTAAGAGCAAATTTAAATGTCGTCCTAATGAGCAAACTAAAGAAAAGTACATACAGGCTAGGAATCGCTGCAACATGGCTTGCAGGGACGCTTTGCGTCGCCATATTCATAAATCCATCGAAAATGTGGATACTTCCAAGGCCTGGAGCTTCCTTCGTTCTATTGGCATTGGTAAGGCTCGTCAGGATCTTACATCAAAAATATTAACCTTGACTCTCTAAACGCTCATTTTTCATCTGCATCTAATACTGATTCTGAGCATAAATATAACTGTTTGCAATACCTTTCAACTGTTCCTAAATCCGATTATTCCCCATTTGCCTTCAGTCGATTAACTGCTTGCGATGTTGAAAAGAGCGTTCTGTCTATCACCTCCAATGCAGTGGGCGCTGACGGAATAAGCCGCAACATGATAGTCCCTGTCCTAGACTTAATACTTCCAACCCTCTGTTTCCTCTTTAACAACTCTTTAGAAAATGGAGTATTCCTACCATATGGAAAGACGCACAAATTATACCCCTTCCAAAGAAACCCAATCCAAAACTTTTACTGAATACAGACCTATATCTATTCTCCTTTCCTTTCCAAGGTTCTCGAGCGTCTTATTCACACGCAAATTAGCAAATTTCTTACCTGTCACGATCTACTCAATCCCTTCCAATCCGGCTTCCGTCCTGGTCATAGCACCGTTAGCACCTTAGTTAAAATTACTGATGACATCCGTTTCGCGATGGACAAGGGAAATATAACTTTGCTAACACTGCTAGACTTTAGCAATGCCTTTAACACTGTGGATTTTGATATACTTTTAGCTCTTCTACGCTCTATTAACTTTTCTTCAATGGCAGTGGATTGGTTTCACAGCTATCTATGCGGGCGCAGGCAGCGAATTAGCCTTGATGAGCGTTTCTCGTCATGGTGTGTTACGTCTGCCGGTGTCCCGCAGGGCGGGTTATATCCCCACTCCTTTTCGCTATTTTCATCAATTCCATTTCTCAAAATTTCTCTTCTTCTTACCACCTGTATGCTGACGACTTACAGATCTACACCCAAGCCACACACAACAGTCTATCTTATGCCATCTGTACTATAAACTCGGACTTGGATCGTATCTCTGCATGGTGTAAGTCTTTTGGCTTAAAAGTGAATCCGGCTAAGACGCAGGTCATTACAATAGGTAGTTCACGATTACTATCTAGAGTGGACTGGACTTCGCTACCCCAAGTTTTATTTAACGGAACTAACATCCCATTCAGCGATACAGTTAAAAATTTGGGCCTAACCATGGATCGGCACTTGAGCTGGGCTCCTCATCTACAGGTTACCAGCCGCAAGCTCTATGCTGCTGCAGGTTCCTTGATGAGGATGCGTAATTTTCTTCCTACTACCACTAAGACTGCGCTTGCACAATCTCTTTTGCTTCCCATTCTTGACTATGCTGACGCCTGCTATCTAGATCTCACCGAGGACCAGCTAAATAAGCTTGAGCGTTTACAAAACTTTTGTATCAGATTTATCTTTGGCTTGCGTAAGTACGACCATATTTCCCAGTTTCGTTATAAGCTCAAGTGGCTTCCCATTAGACTTCGCCGGAACTCTCATATGCTCTCCTTCTTTATAACATTCTATTTACACCGTCATATCCATCTTATCTGAAGGAACGTTTTCAATTCCTTCACGGTTCGAATTCGTTGAATTTGCGATCATCAGAGAATCTCATGCTAAAAATATCTCCGCATGACACCAACTTTTACAGTAACTCATTTACTGTACGCGCTGTCCGTCTGTGGAACTCTCTTCCTGTGGCCATTAGGAAATCACAGACAATAAATACTTTTAAAATCAAAGTTAAAAAGTTTTACTTAGATAAGTCCACCTAACATCATTTATACTGTTACGATATATATGTAAATATATTATATGTAATACTTTTTACACACGTTTTGTCTCTTCATAATATATATATATATATATATATATATATATGTATATATTTATACCTATATTATATGTATGTATGTATGTTTGTATGTAAATATTTATTATCAGTATTTTAGTATATCTACTTTTTATAAACTCCCGCCGCTTCTTTTATTATTCCTCTCCATCCAAAGGTTGCCTGGAAGAGATCGCTTTTAGCGATAAGGCCGCCATTGTTTATGTTTTTAATTATATTTTCTTTCTTTTTATTTTAGTTCATAAGTGTAAACAATAAAGAGTTTATAAATAAAATAAATAAATAAATAAATATAAGCGGCACTACCTTACCACTCTTAACCATCAGGTGAGCTGAAAGAAAATGCCAAATAGCATTCGCTTTCTTAGGCTGAAATGTAATGTATTATCCAAGTTTACGTAAGATATCCTTTTTCGTTTAAATTTATGTTTTTTAATGAAATATAAATAAATTAATAAAAATATTTTATTTTATTTTAAGGATATTTAATTGTCTATCATGCACAATTTATTTCAGTTAGCTAGCGTCTTTATCTTCCGAGATATTCAAACTTTCTTAACCGACCCTTTATTTTTGCTCACGGCTATATTTACAATGGACTAGTAGTCTACATTTCGAAGATATGATATGATTGATAGAGTACATGTTCAAGGAATGAAGTTATGACCAGCTATATTAATCTATGTACTACAGGCACATTCGATATATCGTATTAAGTTTTCTAACTGACCTGCACGACAGAGAGTTGACGCTGGGCAGATGCGCGCCAGTTGTAAGATAGAAAATAAATACATAAAACAATAAACATTAGATATATATATACATATATACATACTTATATGATTTAAAAACTATATAGACAGTTGTAATTAAAGACATTTATTAGTTTATTGGTTCATCTCAAATTGTTAAGGTAAAAAGACTTCAGTCCATACAGCCATGTCTTGAATAGAAGATTTTTTTTGGTATTAAGAATTAATTTGGTTTGGTAGTTTTAAAGCCCGAAGCCATGTCTTTGTTGTTCTTGATCGTAAAGCTGAGCGTGGCGCCACGCCTTTTTTGTTTACGTGGGGAAACTGTTCATAGACCATCCTCCGGTACCCTGGGTGGGCCCGGAGGGATGTGTGGGACTCGGCCTGGGCAGCCCATACCCACTAAACCTACCGCGAATGCCATCAGCCGTTATGAGCGGGTGTCCCGGATCTGTCAGCGACAGGACAATGTGGCGCCACGCCTCAATCAAATTTCCTTAAGGACAATTAATTTAGGATCGAGAAAGGAGAGGTTGACAGTTTATCTGTATTTTTTTAAATATTTCTCATCTCAGAACTTTCGACCGGGTGAATCGATTTTGATGGTTTTTTTTTATATTTGGAAGCTGGTGCTTCTCGTGTGGTACCATATCTGACAATGGTATCCATGAGAAAACCATATAAGTCTAAAACTTGTTTAACGTTAGATTCTATTTGAAGTTGGTTTTTCTCTTTTACTCGTATATAATACTAAAACAAGAGTTTTCTTTTACAAAATCTACCGCACTTAAGGCGTCTTATGTTGTGTTAACTTGTACCGTACTTACTAGTACGTACTTGATAGTCTTATGAACGATATTCGAAAAGAATAACTTAGTGTGAATTTAAAAAAAAAAATTTTCGTTAGTTTAGAATCTAGTTGAATAACTACTCAAAAGATATCGCCGGATGCCACGTTCACTCCTCCCCGCCCCTTTAAAAATAACCGCTATAGAGTGTTCCTCTAAGAAGATGCACAATTTTCAGCCGCAGTAACATTCTAAGTCAGTCAAACCTAAAATGTTACATGTGGCCAATCCTTCTTTACGGATGTGAAGCTTGGACTTTAAAATTCACTCAAAGTTAGTTCAGATTATCCGTGAACAGTCCTGTAGTTCTGGGCTCTCAAGAATAAGAAGACTACGGTATCCAGGCTAATAAAAAGGGCCCGGGTTCACTGGGCGACAAGGTTGGGAGCCTTTGTCGTCCGCCAAGGTGGACCCGGGAAGAAGGGTACATCGGCTGGCCCGTGTCGCCTTGCACTGCTAGGGCACAGGGGGTGGGAGTAACTCCCCCCCCCCCCCGGGATGTACTCTCCTTGAGCACGGTGCAAAGGGACTCCGATGCGTTCCTCTGGAGATCCCAGACCATCACCATGCACCGGAGTAGGGCCACTGGTGTCACCGGTGACCCCACATGACCGCCGCCTTCCCCAGAACGCGGTGTATCTTTTGAAGATTTCCTCCCGTTAACAAAAAGAGATTATCCGGGAAATAGCAACCCACCTAGTCGTGGTTCAGCCCTCTCGGGAGCCCTCGGATCGGAAGGTTATCCCCCACCAGGGGGACCCTTATGCTGCCACATATAAACAGATGTCTTACGATGTGAATATATGCATGCTAAGCAATTTCGAAGACAAGCTAAATACACGATTACTGCATCGATATATCAAAAATCAGATAATAATCAATACAGCAATATCGATGTTTAAATTAGATATGAAAAAAGAAACCAACACGATACACGTAACGTTGATAACGCGCAACAACGTTATCGATATGTGTACACGAAATATCGGAAATACTGATCATAATCTTATGTAAATTATTCATTCAATGAATTTTTCTACGGCCTATTTTATTTTGTATGGCAATACTTAGAATACGAAGATATAGAAAATAGTTAGGACGGTTTATGGCACGATGATGATGACGTAGCGATTGGAAAACCATTTTTTTTTGTTAACGAGGAGGAAATTTTCAAAAAGATACCCCGCCTTCTGGGGGGAAGGCGGCGGTCATGTGGGGTTTTTACTTTTTACCCACTAAAACCTCCCCGGTGGCCCTTCCTCGGTACATGGTGAGGGGCTCCGGGATCTCCAATGGAACGCACCGGAGCCTCTCTGCACTGTGCTCAAGGAGAGCAGTTCCCGGGGGGCAATTGGAAAACCATAGTGGCACAACTGGCAAAAATCGACAACTGTGATGTCGCTGAACGTTAATTTTGACACAATTGGTTTATCAGACTCGTGACCCACAATGCACGAGCTCAAACATTTATCCGTGAGTCATGTCCCAATTCGTGTATGTTATCAGAAAAAAAACTACTGTGAAGTCCCAAGTATATCTATTCGTTTATCACAAACGTCATACGATATTATACAATGTGCTTGACAAATCACTTATTGTAAAAGAATTGCGTATTGTGTGAAAGCTTCGACTATTTGCAATCGAATTCAAATGGAAAAATTTTCATTTACAATGTACAAACCGATCTTCAACATTATTTGTCGAAAAGAGGATACATTCAAAGAGGTCCTTTATTTTATAAAACCGAATAGAAAATGTTTAGTGTCTCATATATATCTTTAGAACGCCTTTTGGATGTCAATAGACCGCCGAATAAGCATAGTTTTCAAAAAGTTTAGTCCCTTGTCATTACTTAAAGGCAAATATCGTGTAGCATTGTTCATGTCTACTTATTATGTGTCATATACTTTACCTAAGTTCCTATACATATCTATATATCGACGCTGGTAAACAAAAACGTAGTAACCCACAAAAATGAAATTGTTCACCGGAGCCGAAAAACATTTCAACTTTTAAAAAAAAAATTACGACTTTCGTGTTTGTGAACGTAGCTGTCATTTTTGGACACAATATTACGGTTTGAGAGAATTTTATTTCCTTAATAAGAATTACAAAAAATTCACTTACTTAAGGAAAATACACAAATATACAATTTTAGGTTAAGCGTTACAGTTCTAGTAATATGTTTATAAAATAACAATAGGTTTAAAACATCCAGGAACAATATCAACATTTTGTTTTGAATTGTGGGTTATTGGACGTTGCAAGGTGATTAAGACTAACTACATTTTGTAAATAAATATTATAAAGGACGGTGTTCGTGTTTATGACCAAAGATTTAGAGAATAGGTGCGCTGCGGCCATACTAGATGTGTCATACTATGAGCGTTTTAATTATTATTTATCACATGCTTTTTTAATATTTTCTTAAAAGTATATATAGACTTAATATTTTTTGTCGTTAGGAAGTTTATTATAGATATTTATTATTTTTTGCTGAATAAGTATTGTATCATGGCACCCTAGAGTTTTCTTATTATTTACATCGCTTTACGGTACAAAAAAAATTGAAAATCCTATTTTCGCTATTTATTATCTAATTGTTACAAGTCATATATCATTCGACGCGTCTTTTTTCTGATTCCAACGACGTAAAAAAGTGAAAATGGCCATATGTGTCACTTACTACGTTTTTGCTTTCCAGCGTCGATATATACATACTTATCCATTAATAGCTATAATATTGTATATATTAAATATATATGTGTGAATTTGTTCATTTTTTACATTTCGTTATGTCTCTTATCTCTTCTTTCATGATTACAACCTACCTACATGTTTACCTCTCTCACCCAAGACTGACTGGTATAGTAGTATATATTTAACTAAGGCATTAAGTCCGCCTTTATGCTAACTGGTTGGTTAAATGGTTAAGGTGATATAATAAGTTTAAATAGATAAAAAGTTTTATGACTATAGAAGAGGACGAATGTGAAAGGCGTAAAATTTCGTAACATTGCTGTAATATTTAAGAGAGAGGGAAATAAAAGAGAAATTCCTTTAGTGGTTCCATTTGATTCATCACTAATCGGTCTTCAGACTTAGAAACCATGTGTAATACGAGCTGTAAGCTGTCATTGCATAAGGGTAACAAAAAATAATGGGTAAAACAAATGGTCCTTCGAGCCCGACATTTTGCACTAACGCTTGATTTTTAGCTGTTAAATGTAACTACCACATAAAAACTTCGTGAAACTTACCCAAATCGGAATAGCTCTGTCTACAGAACGCCCTGCGTCCTCCAAATCCCACGTCGTACTGCGGAAAGGAACTGGCCGCTTCCACCGCCGACCATGCGTCCCTCGAATTGCGGTATGTCACAAAACCGTAACGAGACCTGCACAAGTATTTATTTATGTACGGAATAACTTCCTTTACACAAATTTAATGTCGTCGTGTGTAATTGAAGCGTGTTGACAAATGGGGCGAATGTTATGCCAAAAGGCATTAGTAAAGTCAGTCTACCTAGGAGTTTTATAGTGGCTATTTTTTGATTAGCCAGAGAAGCTAATCGCAACAATAACGGATATGAACAGCCCTCAGGATTAGAGGTTGCAGAGCCCTTATTAAAAATAATACAAAAGGAAGAGAAAATTAATCATTCAAAAGCTAAACTAACTTTGAATGCCACTTCGGAAGGCGTTGGCGCCGGGAGAAGTGGCCGAAAAAACTCCAGCAACGCTCCTAGCTACATCTAAGGGGTGGGGCCTGTCCATAAAATAGCGGTAATGCGCGAGGATTATTCGCAACCTCCGACGGTCGCGAATGGACGCTTTGTGGATTTGTAAAGATCTAGCCTGTGCAATGGTAATCGCGTCGTCCGGATCGTCAAGAACAAAAAGAAAAAAATTGTATAGGAAGGCTCATAAGTGGCGGTACTTACAAGTTTGTTGGGATTATAAAATGATATCACTCACCCATCCTCCTTGGTATGCAGTCTCACTTCAGTTACAGGGCCAAACTTCGAGAACAATCCGCGCAGAGTGAGCTTATTGATATCCTTCTCTAATTTACCAACGAATACTATTCGTCTCTCTTCCACTGGCGTATTGCTTTCCCTGAAATAGATTTTCTTTATTCATCAGACATTTGTAATATTCTTTATAGATACCCTTATGAGTTACTTCTGCTGTTCGTTAGTGTTGTATGACTGCTTACGTATCCGGCAATTATTATTTAGGGTTAAAATTACACCAATCAAACTACAAAGGCGACTGTCAAGTCACGAAATAAATTCATAAATATATATATACTTACCGATCGTCCGGACTGTTAAAAGAGCTTTTAAAATTCGTCTGCACATACACTTCTTCTTTCCTGAACGATGCGTTGGATTGCACAGACATCGCAGAGCTGCTTGATGAACTACTTGATGAAGACGATGAACTACTGCTTGAATAAAATTCTTTCGTTAAAACTCACCACACACTTTGGGGTTAAAGAAACGTTTGCAATTCACTTACGAGTCTAAAATATTTACAACTAGTTACAAATTTGGGGTAATCGTAAAAACTAAACAAAATTAACAATAAATGCCGGCAGTTAGGAACAAATTCGTATAAATAAAAAACAATAACCCAACTGGATAAGGCTCGAGAACAATACTCAATGTTTTTTTTTAATTTTAATGTTATTTTGTTATGGTTTTTTTTTATTCATTAGTATATGTAAGGAAGTTATTGAAGGACAAAAATCAAATAGAATTCAAGACATACAACGCCCAAACAAGTTCAGCACCCCGAGTCTGTTAAACTGTGTACAAAATGAACGTTCATCGTAGTCTACGCCAACAAGAAAATATTTTGTTCGTCTATTATTTTATCTTATATAATATCTCTCTAGTGTCGGTCCCTCATGTCTGAGGATCGTGGTCACCATCAGGGTTGCACCTGGAGCGGATGATTTGCTTCCACCGGCTTCTGTCCAGTGCGTCTCTTACAGCACTGTAAAATTTGGAGGACGACGAGTCTTTTACTTGGTCGGACCACCTTGTTCAGTGAACGGCCGCGAGATTTTTTCCTGCGGTGTTCCCAACTACGATCAGTTTATCCAGACTTTCGTCGCCTCTGCGCATTGTGTGTCCGAAATATAATAAACATAAATCTAATAACTATTTATATATGTATAATATTTATTGTATTATAATTAATTTTTCTTTTTATTCATCTGTATAAATTCCATGTAAAGGTAGTATTGCGCGAGCACAACTTTGGGTAGTCCTGGGCACCGCTGAAAGGCATACGGTGTCCAATGTTGGCATCATACCTATTTGTCTGTTCCTTCCTTTAATCGTAATGTGTGGATTTTTCTTTTTTAATGTGTGTTATATTTTGTATGTAATGTGTTTGAATTTTATGATGCCAATAAATAAAATGTCTATGTCTATTGATGTGACTGTAAAAGAAATGTTTCATAATGAAGCATCACTGGCAAATAGACAGCATATAGATAGCAGACTCGGGGCCTAGTTGAGATTTGAACTCAGATTTTTGTGTGTGTATTAATACATACCTAGTCGACGTATCGGAGCTTTCAGAGACTGTGGGCTTTCTAATTAAAGGCGGTGTCAATGACACTGGAGTTTTCTTATCAACAGCGTTACTCTCGTACTGAGGGCTTAGTTTAATTTTCTTTACCACTGGGCTCTTTGGTTTTGGCGGCTCCGCGTGTTTTGAACGTGATCGAGTTCTATGCCGATGGTCCCGTCTTGGTGTTGGAGAGCGTCGTTTGCGGTACGGCGAGCGCGTGTTAGAACACCTTTTCCTTCGGTACGGCGAATGAGAGCGTCTATGGCGTCTGTATCTGCTTCTAGATCTGGACCTCTTCCGACCGGGCGAGCGTTTCCTTCTGTGCCCCCTAGAAGGCGACCTCGATCTGTGGTATTTAGAATCATAGCGCTCCCTCGAATTCGATCGCTTCTCTTTCGTCTGCGTTGTTACCGTTTCACGTTTGTCTGATTTTGATTTAATGTTGGGTTTTTTGTCCACTTTATGAGTTTTGGGACTTCTCTTTGAGCGATCTGTGCTACTTTCGCTAGACATTGACATGTCGCTATCGTTTCTCTTTCTATTTGCTAACAGCTCCTCTTTAGGACTGGCAAACTGCAAGACTGGTTTTTCAGGAGTGGTAGGTGCGGGTTTATTAATGATTTTTTGCAATGGATCGGTTTGGATGGATATGCTTATGACATCAGGTTTTGTTCTTTGCTTCTCTAAATGTAAAATTACTTTGTCTTCTCCATGTTCCGTTTGAGAGTTATACTCGCGTACGATAGATGTTTTAGAATCTTTTACACTGTTTTTCTTCTCGTGTGTGTTTTTGTGGACTCCGTTATTTGAACCTTGAAGCTTCACGTCGGGAGCTTTCTTCATGACTACGTCCTGTATGCTAGCGAATAATGAATTGCTAGATATTTTTGTATCCACTTGTTTTTCGACACTTTTCAGAGTCGCTGTTATGTCTTTTATCCTTGCTTTAGCTATTTTTATATCAGAGAGTTTCTTTTCTTCAACAGTGCTTCGGTCTTTTTGTATCGAATCAAACACATTATGTTTAAGAACATGATCAGACTTTTTGATTTTAAAGTTTACTGTTGATTTAAAATCATTTGGCGGCGATTGTGATTTTCTCTTCTCATGGGCAGTCGCATATTCCATTTTCTTAAACGCCTCCTTATCTGTATTAGTACCAATACTCACTAAAACAATTTCATCATAATCACTTAATGGTGCTTGCTTTTCAGCGGCTATAGGTACTGTAAGGGCCTCTATTACGGATCCCAGGCCAACAATTTTCATCATTTCGGCTTCGCTGATTAGTGGCTGCAATTCCAAATTTTCAACTTTGGGTATTTTACTCATCACAATGTCTTCGTCTCTCTTCCTCGTAGCCTCCGCCTTTTGCTTTTTATTATTCATGAGAATTTTTCTGGAAGCCTCCATAATGGGATCAAAAATCTTTTTCGGTACTTCCATATCCGTTTTTACTGCATAATTTACGCCACCATTTGGAACTTTGTGACTTACAGTGGCTTTGACCAATTTTTCAATGTTATCCGGAATTGGCATATCAGGAAATATTGCCTCTGGGCTCACGGTTGCTGAACTGTTATTAGAATTGTTCCCTCTTCTTAATTTATATTCTTGCAGATTAAGTTTTTTCTTTTTTAGGGGTTGTTCAATTTCATTCTTAATGATCAGTTCCCCAGCAGACTTAAATTCACTTGAAGCTTCTTCATGAGACCGTTTTTCTGATTTTATCTTAATCTTATCAGGGACTTGAACATCTTGTTTGTTGGTAAATAGTGCAGTATAAAAATGTTCCGGTTTTGATTTAATTTCTTCCTTTACACTTACGCTAGTATTATGTACGTCATTACTATTTACAATTTTACTTTTATTTCGATTACTATCTAAAGTCTGTATACTTCTAACAGAGTTACTTTTAAGATGATTGGTTGATTTGTCACTTACACTACTTGATTTGTTTTTTTCTAAAACTTTATCTTTTTTAAAGTCTTTAATATCATCACAGTTTTTTATGATTACTTCTGATTTATTTTTAATAGTTAACTTAATGCTACCATTAGAACTTTGACTACTAGGAATATCACTCGCTTTACAAGCATTTTTAACCATCACAGAACCGTTGCCTTTATCAAAATACATATCATTCGCAACACTGTGCACTGGTGACGTTTTTTTACGGCAAGTCGATGGTACTGTAGCCTTCACAAGTTGTTTTACAACTGATTTTTTTGCTTTCATGTCGTTATCTTCACGGTGACTACCACCTTTTTTCATTTTAGTACTGTTACACTTTTCACTTTCCTCGTCACTACTGAGATGGTATACAATTTTTTTATTCTTGCACGATCTATGTCTAGAATTTAAGATTCTACTGTTGCTTGATAAAACTTCCGGTTTTAGCAGACTCTGTCCACGTTTCAAGTTAGGAAGACTGAATCGTTTTTTCGATGAACAATAGTCGTGATCAGAATGAACAGGACTTGGTGATCGCCTGATCGCAGTGTTAATCGTAGACGGCATCTGTAATTATGTTTATGTAGAATCTTTAAATTCTCTAAACTATGCTACGTTAAACATAAAAAGAAGAATAACTCACCATGATTTGTCGCATTTTGTTCTTATTTAACTGTACACCGGCATCTTGTATTCGCATACCATTTGTTAAGGTATTGTACGATTTCACCTTTTGTTCATTCACCTTAACTACAGGTCTTTTCGGCTTTGTATTGAATTTTTCAGTTGCCTCAAACTGCTCCAACAACGAATTTAAATTATTTGCTTCCAATACAGGGATAACAGTCTCGTTACAAGATTCAACATCAACAAAATCATCCAATTCTACTTTAATATCATTTTCTTTCTTGATTGCAGATTTTTCTATGCAGAATTCTAATACGTTTGAAATTGGAATAGGTGTAGATGAACATTTTCTGGTAATCTTTATAGGCGATACGTAGTCTTTAGTATCTATTGATGTTTCGATTGGACCATCTATTTCCATATCTTGTGGACTTAAATCGTCTTCTGTTTTGACAATGTTGATTGGTTGTACTTTATTGGTTATTAGAAAGCTATTAACATCTTCGTCGGTTAATGCACGTGGAATGTCGTCACTTTTGGAAATATTGGCAGATTTGTCTTTATCATTATCGAAATTAAGATCTGACAGATCAAGATTAAGATCTTCAAAGCTCAAACATGTTTTGGCATCGAGATCCATGCAAATGCTATGCATAGGAGAATGAGGTACAGAGCAAGATTTTTGTGCATTCTTAAACTTCAGGTAAGGAATATCTTCCAGCAGATATTTCTTGATGACTTCGATATTGGGAAGAGTATCTAAATCGGTCTCATTAATCGATTCCTCTACATGTGGTGCTTGCCCTTCAGTAGTATTAGTATGTAAGTCCTCCGTAATACTTTGCGGATCATCAAAAATATCAGTGACAATCGGAGTAACTTTAGGTATGTGAAACGCTCTAGCTTTTGAAGGAGGCATTTCATTTCGAATGAAAAAGTCATCTACGTTGGGTATATTATAAGTGCTTTGTTCATGTTCGGCGATATTAGAAATATTTGGTACCGGTTTTGTTTCTTTGATAAAATATTCATCTACATCATTGACGACAGGTTTATCTTTAACCTCCAGTATATGCTTTTCGTCTTTAATGAAGTATTCATCGACATTTGAAACTACTGGAGTGTCTAAATTTATACCCAGACCGTCATGAGACATATTGGATGTTTCGCTCTTATTACACGCACGGTTGTCATGCTGTTGGTAGTTCGTATTATCGTCATTATCAATAAAGTCACATGAGTTTGTTTCCTCAGTGTTTTCACAATCGTATTGTTCCTCTTCCTCTGATGATACTTCAAGATCAAAGTCTGGATGTACAGCATAAACTTGAATAATATCGTAATCGTGACCCTCCACTAATGAATCATTTTCTATATTCTCAATATCTAATTGCTCTATGTGATTAACATCTAAAGTTCTCCTGTCTAGACATAATTCTTGGACTTGTATGTCACTTTCTTCTTCCTCAGAGCTTGAGTCTTGACTTGATTGCTCAGTAACACACTGTAAACATAGATGTGTTAGTAAAACACAATAATTGAAATGTGATAAAGGAAGGATCAGGAAAACCAGATGGTTATTGATGGCTGAACTAAATTACAATCATATTAACTGCCAAATACATTTTTTTCTTCTATAAAAAATTCTTGTAAACAAAGGTATTTTTTTAATTATTCCAATAAAGTTTAACTTACATTCTCATTTTTACTGTGATTCCAAATATGACCCTGGTTTGCCTGCGCGTCCCAGTAATCACCCTCATTACTTTCTTCCTCATATTGATTTGATTGCTGCTCTTGAATATATTCTGGGCTATTCTGTTGACAACTGCCTTCTGAGGAGAGTGAATCGCTTGTAGAGCGTAGTAACTTATGACCAATGGGGCGAAAACGTGGTTGATGATATATATTCAAAATATGCGATTCCATATCTGAAAGAATAATTATCATAAGTAACTCACACTAATAGCAATAACATTACAGAATACTGGTGTAAAGTAGAAGCACTTCAGTGTTTCTCCTGGGGAGGAATGCACCCAATGACCAGACCAAACCCTTCTTTAAGTGTTCTCTAACAATCCTACTAGCTTAACTTAGCTAACAGGCACACTAGCATAGTAAATAATACTATGGAATAGTCCTTTGCTGTACGAATAATGACAGACCAAGAAAATTGTTTCGTAGGGGTTGTTTTACAATTCTGTGTTGTTTGCATTTATTAGACTGAACAATAAAAAAACTACTTCGAATATATCTTTCAGTAGCATGTGAATTTGACAATATATTTTATTATATATATATTTTTTACCACATACAGACACTATAAATTTTTGGTCACTAAGTCTGGTTGATAACTAATTTAAAAGAAAAAAAATTGATTTGTAACTTTTATGACAAAATCTTGACACACAGGTGTTAATGTCAATTTGACAAAATGAGTTTTAAATGAAAATTGTAAAAATCTATACACAGAACTAATTACAAAAAAAAACAAAGGTATGTACCATAGTTGAGTTAAAATTAGAATTGATAAAATCAAAACTAGATAATTAGAGATTGAGGAAATCTTTTGGTATGAAGTGACATTTTAAAAATACAAATTTATAAAAGTTCCCTGGCATTTCCTCGGAATCCAAGGTACAATGGAAATAAAACTAAAACGGATTCCCTTGAAATTATGTCCTTTCATGAGTTAAATTTTAAATTGATTAATAAATAACACAGCTGACAGGTGACAAACAAAAAATATGCCTTTTCAAAGTCAATTTAAAATATTCCACTATCACATTTGGTAAGTACTCAATGCAAAACCACATAGGGTATTTACTAAATGCCAGCTGAAATACTTCAGAGTTTTTTTTTTGTAGACATGCCCAATTAAATTGTAACATAGTGCAATAGAAATTAAAATAAATTATAATGAAAAAAACAATTTTTTGTGGCTTAATATTAATTTGAACACACCCATAATTTCAAAGTATTGAACAATGAAAAGATCTTAGGTATTTCAGAAATAATATTAAACTAAAAGCAAAAATCTAAATCTGCCAATGTGTTTTGCATTTCACATGGGGAATGCAAATGTTAATTATTAAAACATCACCCATGAAGCAGTTGACTTCTTCCTTCCTTTTGCGGATGGCTTCAGTCTTTCCTTTAAGGCTAATGTGAACAGACACCTTATGGGCTCACATATACCATCCTTGGTGTCATCTTCACTTTCCATCAAGCGAGATAGAAGCCAAACATGAGTGTATTTTGTATAAAACAAATCTAAAGATCATCATTTACCTTCACTTATCACTAAGTAAATTTTCTCAACATGTGTTGATAATTTATCTTATTAGACACAAAAATATAAATTAATTTATACATGCAAAAACAATCATGTCCAAAAAGTAAGTAGAGATAATATACTTATGACTCTAAAAACTTCTTTCAATGATTAATAATTTATGTCAATGTGTTACTTGACTTATCTGTCAGGTCAGGTGTTTGGATTACTGCCAACGTAAACCAATGACAATACGTTTTTCCGTTTCTTTTGTATGAATATACAACCAATTAAATGTGTGTCAATTATGTGTTTAAATAGAGCCTTTACAACCTGTTACCAACCCAATACTGTGCATATGCATTGCATACATTGCAATGCAGCAATCTGTCTATGCAGTGGGTAAAATGTATATGAGATAGGAAAGGTTAGAGGTGACAAGAGCTTAAAGATGATAAGTGATATAATCTAGTACATATATTTTAATTTAATTTCTTAACAAGTATATACAAAAGAAGCTTTTTTGAGAGATAAATATTCTAAAAGTTGATGTTGCTAACCTGACCTACACCAATATATTATCAGTCTAAATATTTATACAAAAAGTTGAAATAGCAGAATGAAGGTAGTAGCTGTTTAATTAGAGATAAAAAAATTGTATTTTACAAATCCCGCAACACCAATCTGCTGCATTCTGTGGCAGTTTTAGATACCTGGCCACCAAGTGTTGGATTAACTTGCCACCGCCTATTAGAGACAGTAAATCTAAAAATGCATTTAAAATTAAATTAAAACACCTAATGTTCAAGTTACAAACAGATAATATCCCTGTGATATCAATGGCTTGTTGTTTTCAATATTTTGAATATTTCAATAGATAATATAAACTTTATATGATTAACTTAGTTTTTTAATTTAATAATATAATTATTCATAAAAATATTATGTTCATCTAAAATTTTAATGTATTAGATTTTTTTTATTGGCTGTATGAATTCCATGTAAATGTAGTATTGTGTGCGCACAACTTTGTGTAGTCCTGGGCACCGCTGAAAATCAGCACATACTGAAACGGTGTCCAATGTAGGCATCATATCCTAATTGTCTGTTCATTCCTTTAATTGTAATGTGTTTATTTTTCATTCCCTTAAACACAACATTTTTATAGCAAAAAGATGTAATGTGTTTGTATATGAGAAAAGAATGAATGGGAGGTGGCGGCTTTACTTTGCTCGGCAGAATGAAATAACTCAATATTTCACTGGTTTGCTATAGTGTGATTAGGTCGGAAACATCATAAACAATATGAATTACACATTTAAATGTTTCTTAACACAAATCAAGGTAAAAGTAATGTAAAAGCCCATAAATAACTTAGTCATAAAAATTCCCAAAAATTTTCATTAAGAAAAGGCAGGATTAATGAGATAATTATTTTTCCTTTGATGCCCACAGCAGTCTCTGAACAGTGGACAGTCAAAAATGCATCATCACTGGCCTAATACATGTTATTAACTGTAATTCTTTTGTCTCGGTTTAGAATTACATACAATAAAAAAAATATATGGGTGTGTGCATGTCAAATAGAAATTTGTAAACACCCCTTAACCCTCTGGGTAAGAAACATGAACATGGAAACAGATGAAATTATTAAAAAAATAATACAACATATGGGTAGCAATTTATTGTAGATTAAAACAAGTATACATAATGTTTATGCTTAAAACATACAGTTTTCTCATCTATAAATACAAACAAATTTATTACCATATGTTTCCATTCTGAAAATGATTTCGTCACTAACAAAGACGTGTAATTGAGATCGTTATTTTAAACAAAAACACTTGTTAAAAGTCACTTTTTCAATGCCTCTAGCATGGACTAGACATTATAACGCGAAATCTGACTAGATATGTCTCGTGCGTTCACTATATTTCATTAACTGTCAAAACGCAATAACAACCCCAAAATCTATCATGTGATTACATTGAATTTTCCACTTTAAACACTTTTGTACACTTTACCGGTAAGCTTAAGCAACCTAATTGCATTCACTCAACTAAAGATAACGGTTAACTGTATCACTGTTAAAAGTTGCACAAAAAATAAGCTCAATACCGTATAGGTTAGGTCCGCCGACTGTACGTTATTACTTACGAATATCGAACGTCGAATACCATATTTAAAATTAATAAATTAAATAAACTAAGCATCGTAAACACGGTACTGTACGGTATTTAGTAATTTGCAAATAATTATATAAAACAAAATAAACATTAGGTCAGTGACAAAACGCGCGCTCTCGAACCTAACCTTGATAACGAAAAAAGGCGCTTATGTTTCTAGTTCAAGGCCCTATGAAAAAAACTGAAAAGTCACATGAAGTCGTTACACAAACAAATCTGAATATCATTGCAACCCGCACAGGAATCTATTTTAAGACAAACAACAGACGAAAAAAGCACTAACCTTTTACAACCTCAAGTGACGGCTATATCCATGTAATTCGTATTTAATGTTTTTCCTGTATATATCACAATCACACCAATGGAAGCACACACTATAATTATTTTTTAACACTTTCAGGCACAATTCAGTCCATATTTTTAACACTATCTCCGTAAAAAAATTAACACTTCATGAAACATCACATGCTACAAACTTCATGCACGACAGCAAATATCGTAGTCTTATTGTTGCCATTGCCATGGTTATCACCAAAAATAAAGTATTTAGATTAGAAACATTTAATTTAACTATAATTTATGAAACACAATAATTTGTTTAGTGAAATAAAATACGGAGATATCACATAAAATAACCACAAGCGTCACGTCTTGTTTAAAAAATATTTTTTGTGGTTAACAACACTGTCATTTTACTTTTCACTATGCTTTCTACACTCAACTTTAATTTTTCGTTACCAGGCCAATCTTTAAAATAAAATCAACTTTAGCATCGTGTATGCTTTTCACATAATACCCAATAGTTTCAAAATAAAATTACAATATTTACTTTTATCATAATAATTATGTTAATAATAGACTGTTTTTTTCGGCCGTTATTATTGTACGTTCAATAAACTTTCGCCAAAACATTAAGGAGTGGTTTAGTTAATGATACATCATTAATAATAGATAATTTACTATTAAATCTCTATAAAAGTAAATAATTCTTTTATTTTTATAATGCATTGCAATGACAACAGGAAAGAAATTTCATAAGCTTTTCTCGCGCCTATTTATTGAGGTCAAATAGAAGCCGGTTTGTTTTTTATTTATGAAGTATTACATGTAACATATATTTAAAGTATGTTTAGGAAAAGGAGACATAATAGTAGTATAAGAGTATGTTATTTTTAAGGGAGAATACATGTTATATAGGTTTAGTCATGTATATTTCACCTGGTGAATGAGGTGAACGATAAACATATATACATTGAAATACTTAAAAAAGTATTTTTTTACTATAATAAATGAAGTTTCAATAATTAGAGGCACGTTGCAAGGTAAGCAAGTTATAATTTTACTTACTGTTGATTGCGTTACCTTTTCATTTAGCCTAAATATTTAATACCTATTATACATTCTTCCGCATTTTTTCACACGTATTACGTTATAACGTACGCATTGGTATTCCTTGCTTTATTTTTACATTCTATATAGTTAATTTCGTCACCCAAAGTGACACAGTAACTCTTGAGCGTTACAAGTATGACAACTATTTGGAATTGAATTTATTTTAACCGACTACAGAAAAGGAGATTCTCACTTCGTTTGTATCTTTTTTTAATGTTTGTGCGCTTATAACGCCATTTCATAATTTGAGATGTTTTTCAATTAGTTTATGTTCATAATTAGTTATATTTATTGATATGATTGAGATATTTGTAGGTTTAATTGTAGTTTTATTGTAGATATTGGTATATTTAATCTAAGACTAGGTAAGTACTGATGACAACGAGCAGAAATGTGGAAGAAGAAAGATAATGTAGGCATTAGAATGCTCCTACATTCTCTTCTGGGGACCCCTGTGTCGAGTTACTACAAAGCCAACTTCTCGGGCGTAAGATCGTTGAAAAAAAAGGCGTCAAAATTTCGTAATATAGCCATGATACATTGTAAATGCGTCGTAACGTTTAATGTTTGATAATGTTTAATTTGATTTAAAGTCGGTTTTTGTATTTACTAAACGCATTAGGTAAGGAGTGCCCTTAACTGATGATTATGTATGCACAGAAGTACGGCTGTGAATGACGCGAAAGAGGTAGCCAGAATGATAATAAGTGGCAGAAAGTGATCTCTGCCTATATCTTTGGGTGATGGGCTTGAGTGTTTAAAGCAGCCTTTATATATGTCCCTTCTCTGTAAAAAAAGTATAAGGACATAGTCCGCCACGTGGCCCTAGTATGGATTGGCAGACTTCACATGTCTTAGAAATTTTATTCTATTACATGTAGGTTTCCTCATGATGTTTTCTTTACCGTCGAGCGCGTCGTAAATCAGCACAGATAAAATTGCATAATCAAATTTATTGGTGCCGGCACCGGGGATTGAACTCGGGTTGCTAGCGTACTATGCTACTTGAGGCGACCGCCCGGACACTGAGCTACCACGGCTCTTTTGTTGTCGTTATATCACAAGTTATCAAACCTTTTTTTTTTTTGTTCACGGGGAGGAAATCTTCAGAAAGATACCCCGCCTTCTGGGGAAGGCGGCGGTTATGTGGGGTTCTTACCCACTAAAACCTCCCAGTGGCCCTTTCCTCGGTGCATGACGAGGGGCTCCGGGATCTCAAGTGGAACGCACCGGAGCCCCTCTGCACTGTGCTCAAGGAGAGCACGTCCCGGGGGGGGAGGTTACTCCCTCCCCCCCTGTGCCCTCACAGCGCAAGGCGACACGGGCCAGCCGATGTCGCCTTCTTCCCGGGTCCACCTTGGTGGACGACTCAGGCCCCCACCCTTGTCGCCCAGTGAACCCGAGGCTCCTTTTAGTCACCTTCTACGACAGGCAGGGGATACCGTAGTCTTATTCTTGAGAGCCCAGAACTACAGGGCTGCGGGCCGGTCTGCCACCGGCCCGCCTGCGCCATCTCCGAACGGGATCGGCCCTCTCCCGATCCCGTTCTGCGGTCTCCTTCTGGGTCATTACTGACTCGCAGAAGGAGACCAGCGCCTTCCATTTAGATCTCCCCGCCAGCGCAGCCGCTACTGCCGCCGGCGGGGAGAGGTCTTGCCCGATATGCTGGACCAGGATCCGCCGCTCCGCCTCCCACGCGGAGCACACGGCTAGCGTGTGCTGCGCGGAATCCCGGTCGCAGCCACAATGGTGGCATTGCGCGGTCGGTTCGCGCCTATCCTGTTCAGGTACTCACCGAAGCACCCGTGCCCGGTGAGTACCTGTGTCAGGCGGTATGTGACGTGCGCGTCATTCCTCCTTTAAGCCAGGCTTCGAAGTTCGGCAGGAAGGCACAGACGATGCGTTGGCGCGAGCAACGACGCTCCGAGAGCCGCTCGCGCCAGACCTCCATCGCCCGCCTGTGCTCCTGCCGACGCACCTCTCCCGCATCCAGGGGCGGCCCGGCCCCGTTGCCGACGCCTGGACGCGCGTGTACACACGCGCGTCCAGCTCCGCCAAAATGTCGAGCGGCGGGAACCGAGCCAGGATAGTGGCCGCCTCGTATGATACCGTACGGTATCCTCGTGCGACGAATGGCCATCTTGCGCTGCAGGCTAAGGAGCTTAGCTCTGCAGCGCCGGACGCCCGTGAAGCGGTTACACCACACGGGCGCCCCGTAGAGGGCCATGGATCGCACGAGACCTCCGTAGAGGCGGCGGACTCCTCCTGGGGAAGTTATCAAACCTGCACTGGCATACGTTTCTTGCGACCGCCCGACTTACTGAATAATATAATCAAACCTAACAACTCCGTTCTGTTTATAGATGTCTCGAAACCAAAGTAACGAACGCACCGTCTCAGGGAGCGGAGAAGCGTTGGCGGTTATCAGGGAGGAGCAGTTCTCTCCAACCGTCTCATCAGTGAAGATGGACGCCAGGAAAATGAACGAAGAGTCATCTCTAACGCATTGTCACTGTGCCCAACGCGATCCGTTGCAGAAACCTCACGATGAAGACCTTGAAACGTTGTTGAAGAAGAAAGAAGAGAGTTTAAGAGATGAATTTGACAGAAAGTTAGAGCGCGAGATACAGATGCTGAAGGATAGATTTGACTTCATCTTAGAGTGAGTAATGCACTGACAGCATGGTGGCTTCAGTAGTTCGAATTACGATCTATTAACCATACGTACTTTGTTTACAGCGGGTAATATAGAGACAATAATTGCTATCCGCTTTTCCTCCTTTTTCTGATGACGAAGTACACAGATTGGCCAGAGAGGCTAGCCTTGACTGCTTCACCGGATTGAGACGTGGCATAGCTCTTAGGTCGCTTAGCCTGAACCTCTATCGCTAGTAACTCGACACAAGGGTCTCTATCTCTAATCTCCAAGCCGATCGAATGGAGCGATAAGTCACGCCCCGAAGCCAATCTAACGATCATACGTCCCAGCCAGCCGATCGAACGGAGCGATGAGTCATAGGTCATCAGACGCTAATATTAAATATATCGGGGCGCTGCTGGTATCTGATATCTATCCTTGATTTGATTTGAAGTGAGAATTTTTGTTAACTTATTTCACTTCAGAAATGAACAAATACGGGCATCCTATATGTTGTGCGAGGCACATAGAGAGAGGAGAGAGAAGATCAGCGCTCTGCAAACGCAGCTGGAGTGCAAGAACCTGGCTGGTCTGATGTATGTGCTGTGTTCCGAGCGGACAAAGAGTAAGATGGAGAAAATGCAGCTA
Source organism: Meandrusa payeni (assembly GCA_029286785.1). NCBI lineage: Eukaryota > Metazoa > Arthropoda > Insecta > Lepidoptera > Papilionidae > Meandrusa > Meandrusa payeni. The sequence continues at coordinate 8,291,417 of JAGSMX010000023.1, forward strand.
ACTCAAGGTTCAAGATTTCTCTTAATCTATCGTCTTATTGATAGAATGGCACAATTTAGTACTTGCTTTTTATGCTAAATAGCCCGCCACGCCCCTAGATAGGATTAGGAGATGTGATGGAGTTTCTTCGGCCACTTCTTCTCCCAGCGCCAATGTAGTTTAGCTTAGATTGTCCCAATTAGTTTAATTAGTAAAATAGCTACCGCTAGAGTCATGGTTCGGCCCTCTCGGATCGGAGTGCTTCTGCGTAACATAGTAATCGTCCAAGCCGAGGTTTCCCCTCACCGGGGGGACCCTTGTGTCGAGTTACTAGCTGTAGAGGTTGAGGCTAAGCGACCTAAGAGCTATGCCACTTCACAATCCAGGTGAAGCTGTAATGGGCAGCCTCTCTGGCGAACTGTGTAGTTCGCTTAAAAACGGTACTAGTATGGACTAGCAGATTTCACTTGTGCAACTTGAGGCAACCGCCCGGACACTGGGCTACCATAGCTCATGCCTGTATTAAAAGTTAAAGTACAGTAGGTTTAGGTTTTAGGTTTTTTTTTCAGCCCTGTAGTTCTGGGCTCTTAAGAATAAGACTACGGTATCCCCTGCCTGTCGTACAAGGCGACTCAAAGGGGCCTCGGGTTCACTGGGCGACAAGGGTGGGGGCCTGCGTCGTCCACCAAAGTGGACCCGGCAAGAAGGCGACATCGGCTGGCCCGTGTCACCTTGCGCTGCGAGGGCACAGGAGGGGAGGGAGTAACCTCCCCCCCGGGACGTACTCTCCTTAAGCACAGTGCAGAGGGGCTCCGGTGCGTTCCACGTTGAGATCCCGGAGCCCCTCGTCATGCACCGAGGAAAGGGCCACCGGGGAGGTTTTAGTGGGTAAGAACCCCACATAAACGCCGCCTTCCCCCCAGAAGGCAGGGTATCTTTCTGAAGATTTCCTCCTCGTCAAAAAAAAAAAGGTTTTAGGTTTTTGAAAATTAATTCTTACTTTAGACATTACAGGTCACTTACATGAGAACAATAAATAACTAATATTATAAAACAATAAGTTCGCTGTCACACGAGAGAAGGAGTCACCTAACGCATTCATTTGCTTGGAGACGATTAGCTATCGTTAAGGAATTTAGCAAGTTGCATTTCGAATGTGCCAAGTGTGAATATACGTGTGCGGGTATTTTGTTGTACAGTTGTGCTCCTTCAAAAAACACGAACGTACGTAATGTACAGTGACAGTATATTTTTCCCACTGTTGGTAATAGACCGCTATTTAAAGATAGTAAAAAGCATAGATCGATACGCGGCCTAGTGCCGATCGGCAGACTTCAAATGTGTTAGACTATTTACTAATACATGTACCTCACGATGTTTTCCCACACCTCCGAGGGCGTGGTAAATTAGCAAAACAAATTTATTGTGGCCGGCACCGAGGATCGCGCTCGGGTTGCTAGTGTACTATGATAAGGTACCACGGCTCTTTGAAATGCACTACTCACATTATTATTGACCGCAGAGTACACGAAATACATAGACATCCTGCAAGAGACGCTCATTGAAGCGCAAGCTCTAATACTTCGTCTCGTGAACGGCTACAAAACGGGATCCAAGATCGACGAGAGCTGGCGGAATAAGATGAAGGACGTCATAAAACAGGTAGCACAATTAAATTACTTATTTCCTTCTTCTCTTCTTAAAGTGCATCTCCGATTAGCGAAGGTTAGCAGTCAGTTCCTCATATTTCTTTCTGTGTCTTGCGAGGCGAAACATTTTGGCGGCACTCGCAATTCCGGTCCACTCTCTTATGTTCCACAACATGACTTCTCTCTACGACCAACACTTCTTTTGCCAGCGACTTTGCCAATAAGTTGAAGAAGGTCATATCTTTCGTGCCTAAGCACGTGGCCGAGATACGACACTTGTCTTATCTTGATGGTCTGCAATAGTTTGCGCTTCTCGTTGACTCGTCGTCTGTGCAAGGCTGCACAGCGCTGAATTTCAGCGGCGCCCAGGACTACCCAAAATCGTGCACATGTGAACTGTATTAAAATTACAATATCTTTATGTAACATGTTTACCAAATTAAATATTCTATTCTATTCACAAGTTTCTCGTAAAGTTCCAGAACTTCGTACATGACTTCGTGAACGACTCGCCCGAGATGAATCAGTACTTCTTCGACTTAACCAAGCTCATTGACTTGGAAATGCCTGAGTTCAAACCGACAGAGGAAGCATCATTCCTCACAATCGATGAGCCGATCCAAGATATTGGTTAGTTCTCTTGTGCAATATATAGAATAGAATTCTTCTCAATCGCTCTCCCATTGCTATTCAAGCCCATTGCATCCGCAAACACACACACACACACGAATATGCTCACTTACATAGATACTCAAGTATAACAATTGCAAAGTTATATTGTTTTATTAAATATATATGTTCCTTCTTTAAATATAAACCATTAAAAATTAAAAAAAAATTGATTGGAGGGTGGGCAATAGCAGCGACACAATATCCTCTAATTATAATGTTGCTATTATAACACTAGCTTCCCGAAGTGGCATATAAGTTAGTTTAGCTTAGATTGTCCCAACAGATTTCGTTAATAAAATAGCTACCGACCGAGTCGTGGTTCGGCCCTTTCGGGCGCCCTCGGATCGGACTGCTAACGCGTAATAATGGTAACCGTCCAAGCCGAGGTTTCCCCTCACCGGGGGACCTTGTGTCGAGTTACCATCTAATAGAGGTGCAGGCTAAGCGATCCAAGAGCTGTGCCACCTCTCAAATCCGGTGAAGCAGTAAAGACCAGCTTCTCTGTGCCAACTGTGATAGTTCGTCCAAAAAAAAAAAAAATTATTACATTATAAAAAATCGTACACTAGAAGTGTACTGTATTAAACTTTGTTTTGGTTTTAAATAAAGATTTTAATTATTATTATTATTGCTAAGAATCGTGGCTCCTTCTTGGGCGTTCTGCCCCGAGGACTCCGAATCATGACCTGTTTTTTTTTTGACGAACTAACACAGTTGGCACAGAGAAGCTGGCCTTTACTGCTTCATCGGATTTGAGAGGTGGCACAGCTCTTAGATCGCTTAGCCTGAACCTCTATTAGGTGGTAACTCGACACAAGGGTCCCCTTGGCTTGACGGTGACCATTATTTCGCGTTAGCAGTCCGATCCAAGGGCGCCCCAGAGGTCCGAACCACGACTCGGTCGGTAGCTATTTTATTATATTATCATGACCTGGTAGGGCTTCGTTGGTAGATGACTACGGTTGCTCGTAGATATGGAGTTATAAATTACAGAGTTCTAACCGGTACTAATACGATAGCATTTTTCTTTTCAACCGACTTCAAAAAAAGGGGAGGTTCTCAATTCTCTGTAGTCTGTATGTATTTTTTATGTTTGTTACCGATTTTGATGATTCTTTTTTATTTGAAAGCGTTTGTGACTGTGTTTCCCGTGTGGCCCCATTTTAATTTGGTCCAGTCTGACAATGGCATCTGTGAGAAAACGATTGTAATAACTTGTAAGTGTTGTGGAAAGAAATAGGCCAATAACTAATATACTCGCTTTATTTAGACAGCGTAACGTTGTACAAGGAAACGAATACCGTCACAACGGCGCGTCCTCATAATCTTTATTTAAGATTAATTAGAAGTCAGATTACGAACTAATAAAGTTAAATTATTGTTTACAATGCCAAGTTAATGTGACGATCAACTAAATTATTAATTATAAATTAAAGATACAGTAAGGTTCAGGTAAATAACTAAGATATCATTAGCAGTAGTTATTATACATAATCGCTGGGTGTCATGTGTTGCTAGCTAACAAGATTCAGAGTTAAATTTGCCAACAAGTATGTTCCCCACAACTCGAATAACTTTATATCATGCCAAGTGATTTCAATGATTCATTTTTATTGGAAAGGATGGGTAGAAAGGGTAGTTTGATGACAGTTTGGTTACGTTTTGATTACTAATTCGTAATATTCCAACGATAATTTGGAAATACAAAGAGATCGTCCGCGCGTAAAATTGTTTACCTGTCGATTCTATTTGAAGTCAATTTGTTTTTTACTACGTAAATATACTTGTAGTGTAATGTCTTGTCAATTATTGTTTGAAGCAGTGGAAATAAATTCTCTTTCGTTCTTTCTATAGAGCGATCAGAAGATAAGTCGTGGTGGAATACAATATTAGAAGGGAAGGACAAACCCTTCGTTGTGTTCGGCGACATGGCCGATTTTGAACCGGATTTGAGACGGGACGTTTTGAAATCTTTGAAATCTACCAAGACACCGAAAGAATGGCAACACTACGGTAAGATCATCGAACGTCTATTTTCTTGTCTATCGTCTAAACAATAGATATTAAATGTGAAATTAAAAATGTTGCCAAAAAATAATTTTAGTTAAATTGACTGTTCGAACTGTGATTTTTTTTTTCAAAATTATACTTTTAATTATAAATTATTGAAGTGAAAACTACTTGAACCGCGTTGAGCACTTTTTGTTAGAAAAAATCTTATTAGTTCGCTTCACCGACATGCTAATGTGATATGTATATTTTGTCATGATATTTTACAGCCGTAATTTATTTATTTAAATCAACAAAAATTATAACACCGTTACAGATAATACCAATATGATGTTATAAAAACTTAGTTAAATATATATTATTAAAATTAAAACAAATAAAAAGCAGCTTGATGGATTGACAATAAATATTTTTTTTGAAATGAAATATTTATTTATTTGCTTTTTGCACACACACACACACATTTTATATATCGACATGCACATACCCAAATATATTAGATACATATTATCATTATTATTATTCCATATACATGTTTTTTTGACTACACATATTGGCCAGAGAGGCTGGCCTTGACTGCTTCACCGGATTGAGAGGTGGCACAGCTCTTAGGTCGCTTAGCCTGAACCTCTATTGCTAGTACAAGGGTACTCGACACAAGGGTCTCCCCGGTGAGGGGTAACCTTGGACGGTTACTATGTTACGCGTAAGCATTCCGTTCCGAGGCTGCCCGAGAGGGCCGAACCACGACTCGGTCCGTTGCTATTTCACGGATAATCCAAGGGACATTCAAAAGCTAAACTAACTTTGAGTGCCACTTCGGGAGTTCCATATACATTTTCCTACTTGGATCCTTCGGTACACATCTCCCTGCTAGACTAATACATAGCCTGTATTATGGAGATATTGTACCTCACTCAGAGTTTATTATGAACTAAAGTTTATTATATAACTTATGTGATAGTCGTTTGTGCAAAGAATAGTGTGCGTGGGTGCACGTGAGGGTGTGTGTACGAGTGAGTACATGAGCGTGAGGATAATTTATTTTATACCAATAAATATATAAATTAGAGTCAAACACCTTCTACGCATTTGTAGGCAGCTTCGATAAAGACCGTCTGAGTGCAACAAAATATATCAATGTGCAGTGAGATGGTATTAACAAACCCAACCGCGCGCGACAGCAGAGAGTTCCTGGACAAGTTAGTCCTGGAGACAGGCAGTAGGAATAATGACGAGGGCGCATATACACGTAACTGTCAAGTATAGCTGTAGCGCGGCCAGTTCTTCTGGGTGATGAACCCGACGTTATATTTGAATAATAAATAAAACATATTAACATGTATGTAATTGTTCCTCATCATCAGCCTGTGTCTATCCACTGCTAGAAATAGGCCTTCCCCAATGCCTTCCACCATACACGATCCTCCGCTTTCCGCATCCAGCCACTTCCGGCTATCCTTAGGTCGTTGGTCCATACATTGTGTTATTTTCAACAGTAATCAACGATAAGTTTGTGAAGTCAGAATGCCCAAATGCCAATTTCATTAAGGAAGAATACTTGAAGCTCTTACCGAAACCTGAGAGGTGGGAATGTGCCACCATACAGACGGAGAGAGAGGTAAAAGGCTGTTCTCTTCCTTTTCTTTCTCTTTAAATTTTCTTATATATATAATATTTCTTAACATAGCAATAATTTTAAGCTCTCATAATATGCTGGCGGTGCACCTGCAACCTCTTTACTACGGCATCCTCTATAACACTAACATCAGGCCACCTAGTCTGCTATTTACCTGTAACGTTTCGTCATTACGAAATACGTCATATAAGAACACAGGAATATCGTACCATTGATACTCGCATCAATAAACCATAGTGGCATCAGTGAACAAAATTTTTTTTTTTTGTTATCGAGGAGGAAATCTTCAAAAAGATACCCCGCCTTCTGGGGGGAAGGCGGCGGTTATGTGGGATTTTTACCCCGGTGGCCCAACCTCGGTGCATGGTGAGGGGCTCCGGGATCTCCAGTGGAACGCACCGGAGCCCCTCTGCTCAAGCAGAGCACTTCCCGGGGGAAGGGAATAATCCCTCCCCCCCTGTGCCCTCGCAGTGCAAGGCGACACGGGCCAGCCGATGTTGCTTTCTTCCGGCGTTGGCGGACGACAAAGGCCACCCTTGTCGCCCAGTGAACCCGAGGCCCCTTTTAGTCGCCTACTACGACAGGCACAGTGAACTAAAATCTAATCTAATATCTTTATACGAGCAATTGATTCATAAAATTCATGCAGGTAATTTCGGGAGCAATAAATCGATCTAGCTAGGTTTCATTTTTAAAAAATATCGTTTTATCTTGGTACACAAAATACTGAGGTACAGTATATAGCGTTGCTAAGCAACAAACATTAAGTCAATGAGATTGACGTTAAGACTAAGAAAATCAATTTCAATTAAAATTATTTATAAAATACGTGTATGTCATATGGTTGCTTAGTGATGAGTCGATAAAGCACTCGATATTCACGTCAAAAAAAGCGCGCGGATTTAATTTTTTTTTATCGAAAATTTTATGGCTTGGTAACAAGACCTTTAAGCCAAGTCTTTTTTAAAACACATATAGGCTCCGAAACGGTTGGACCGATCTCAATAAAACTTTCAGGGAATCTTTAGATTGACCTGGCGAGTAATCCTGTAAAGTTTGGTGACGATCGGAGCACTCCTCTATTGAACCAATAAGCCATACGTCGTACTTTTATTTCTGACATGACCTTGAACCCGATATGTTTTTGTATGAATGATAAGAATGATATTGTATTTACTGATATGTATACATGTAGGTAATGATCGTCACCCGCTCGAGAAGAGAATAGAAGAGAATGAATACGGAGAGTAATTAATAATTTAGTATATTGTGAAAGTTAAGTTTATTGTTTAAATAAAATAAAGCAAAATGTAGACCGGCGAAGCTGGCTGGGTACGCTAGTACTATAATATTTTAAAGTGAGTTATATACTGATTTCAGAGCAGCACCAGTCAACGCATGACGCAGGCCAGTGTGGACATTAGAGGCAACATGGGGTCCATATTGAGGATCATGCAAGTTTCTCATAGAATAGAACATTTTATATTTAATTAGTTTTTGAATGTCCCTTAGATTATCAGTGAAATAGCAGAATCGTGGTTCGGCGCTCTCGGGCGCCCTGGGCTCGGAATGCTTACCCGTAACATAGTAACCGTCCAAGCCGAAGTTACTCCTCACCGGGAGCACCCTTGTGTCGAGTTACTAGCAATACAGGTTCAGGCTAAGCGACTTAAGACCTATGCCACCTCTTAATCCGGTGAAGCCGTCAAGGCCAGCTTCTCTGGCCAATCTGTGTAGTTCGTCATAAAAAACCTCAATATCACTCCAATCGATTTCTGTGATTCATTTTTTATTGGAATGTATGTACTTGAACCGTCATTTGATGAAAGTTTGGTTATGTTCTGATTAATTCTATTTTGTAATATTTCTACGATAATTAGGAAATCAGAACACAGAGCGTGCGTAATTCCTCTATAATAATTTTAAAAAGCGCTCGTTTGACTGTTTAAAAAAGGAATTCAAATTTTTTTTAATATTTTTTCAACAATTTATAGCGCATCCTCGGCGTATGGAAAGCCAGCAACGAAGGCGACAATACTTGGCGCTAGGGACTCCATGGAGATTGCTTCCGCAACTAAATTGGTATGTATGATGATAAGCTTAAAATCAAATATTAGCTTAATAAACTTATTTACCCGAAAACTGTTACATCTATAGCCTAATGGCTGACTGTACGATCTGTGAACTGTAAGGTCGTAGCTTCTAGTTCATTTCAGTTCGCGAATTTTGTCACAAATTTTACTGACATTCTTGTAAAGATAGATTTATCAACTGTTTTGTTATGCCTAATTGTCCGCGGGGGGGAGCCAGGAGACTCATAACACAAGTTTACTTAGTTTGAGCTCCTGACTCCCACATCCACCTATTGTGTCATGTGATTGTATTATAACTGTACTATCTAATATGGGAGTAAGACAAATAAAGATTTTATTATTTATTATTATTATAAACCTTTTAACTTTAATGGGCAAGGCACATAGCGCGTAGAACAGACGGCCGATGGGGCCGAAAAGTTCTCGATTGGAGTCCACGGACCGGCAAGCGCAGAGTAGGACGTCCACCCGCAAGGTGGTTTGATGACCTCATAAAGGCCGCAGGACGCAGCTGAATGTGGGCCGCTTACAACAGGTCCTTTTGGAAATCGTTGGAGCTATGTCCAGCAGTGGATGTTTTACGGATGAAATTATGATAAACCTTTCCAAAGAAACTTAAGCGTGGGCTTGTGCTTGTGTATGAGATCAATAGACGAATGGCGGATAAGAAGCTACGAACTTACGATTCGTAGAAAACCCTCAACCATTAGGCTATTGACGCTTCAAAAGTTTAAGCCTAACAGCATACACGGCGCAGAAACTTTTAGCAAGTGATTTTTGTACTGAAAATATAAAGCAATGCATTGGTTTATTTTTTCAGTACAGTTCAGTATAGTTTAGACCAACTGGGATTAGAACTTGCGACCATCAAAGCCGAACCGCTTAGACCGCTAGGCTCTCACTGTTTTTAATCCATAGTAACTAAAAACAAGAGAGAAGTAGACGTAGACATTTTATTTATTACCATCATAGTCATCAAACACATTACAAAAAAATATAACACATAATATAAGAAGGAACGGACAAATAGGACATGATGCGAAAATAGGACACCGTCTCAGTATGTGCTATTACAAGGATGTGACAGCGCTGATTGTCAGCGATACCCAGGACTACCAAATGTCGTGTTTTACTAGCAAAATGGCACTATAATTACAATTCCTTAACCCTTTGTTACAGCGCGAGAAGGCCAGATATTCGTCACAGAATAAAGTGGTCCTTAACATTGGGAATAAACGTGTAAGCTAATACAGATGTAGCATTAGTAGTATAGAATAAGAATCGAATAGAATAACTTTTTATTTGTTTGGTCACAAATTTAGTGTCAAATAACACAAAACAAATACAAGAAAACAAAAATGAGCGTGCTCTAAACCCATCCAATCCATCTATATATGTGTATACATGTATATGTATGTATATGATATAGACATATAGTAATATATGCGCGATTGTTCAAGGGAGAAAAAAAATGCGCGTTCTCTCTTTTGCTCCTGCAGTGTGATTCAGACCATAGGCCTGCACTGTGTCTTAGATATAAGAAACGTAGCTATGAGAGAAAGAGAGGAAGAAAATATATGTTCGCACCTGTCTCTCTTGCCACTACAGTTCGACGACGAAAACGAAAATTCTCTCTCTTTCTAACGTCACTAACTTATATCTCACTCTCAACTTCCCTTCGCTTCTCCCGATCACACTTTACGTAACGAATTCACCAGTGGAAGTTAGCGTGAAAGAAGTTTAATTTCAAAAGATTAGAAACAAGAGCAAAGTAAATAAATAATAGATAAATATACCGTAGTATGACACAAATAAAAGGGACGGCGCTCAGCATATTATTACAGAATCCTATAATACTGATTTTCAGCATCGTAGTTAGTCCCTACTGTCATTCAATTTCGACTATCATTTTGTGTATTAACTATTAAATATATAGGTCTTCTCATTAAAACTACAAAATAAGGCAACATGCAAATAAATGACAAATGACCTGTTTTTCAGGTTTCAAAGTTTGACGAATATCCGTATTATATATCAGGAGGTGAATCAGAAGAAGTGCAGACGATGCCCAGGTATTATATTACATAAATAATTGCTATAGATGCCTTAAGTTATCTTATTTTACAATGCAGGCATATAGTATTAAAAGAATATTTGCTATTAAAAACTATAAGGCATTTACCAACAAATATTTTTTTAAGAAATAACGTATTAAAAAATTGAAAAAATATTTTTCGGTGTTTGTGGAAGTGGAATGGGTGGATGAAATATAAATTATAAGCTCTTATATCCTTTTCACCCTCCCGGGGTAGACAGTGCCAGCTTACTCTGCCTGCTTTTCACAGTTTTGGTCCCATATGGCGGTAAGACCAACTCCATTTACTGGGCACAAATTTTTAAGCAAGTGATTTGTTTTGGAATCGACTACGTTTATAAATTGTTAACAAGAAGAATAAATAATAAAATTTCTTTTTATTATAATAGGCAAGAGATATCCCAAATTGAAGAAGAGGAAATCATGGACGAGTCGGTTTCTGCTCTCGGGTATCTAAATATTATACTATATATGTAGATAGACTATACAAATGCATTTTTTATTATAAGACCTTAACCACTAACCCACGTGATGTTATGATATGAAAACATTCAATCAAAATATATATAAGGAGGTTTAATTGCATTTCCCCTAAACATCTGGTGGGATCGTGATCAAATACTTGCAGTCTATATTCATCTTTAATTTAACCGTTTAGTTGCACATTTCCAAGCCAATAGGTGTTTTATTGAGTAATACAGTCCATCAGGAATTTGGTCCTTCGCGCCAGGCAGGCAACAGGATGATAAGTGAATAGAGAACTTTTCGGTCCCATCGGCCATCTGTCCGCTATGTGCCACGCCATTGCCACTTCAACTTGTTTACACGATGGCCTATTTCAATTGCCTTTATTATTAATTATTGTAACTTGAATTATGACTTAGGAGCCTTCACAACGACAGTCTTCAAGTGATTCAATGCCACGTGCCTGACCGGGACGCGACCATCAACTACGAAAAGGTTTCAATTATTTTTTATGTTTTTTTATCAAGGCTATCCAACAAAGAGCATCATAGTAATTGTTCGCTAATTAAAGGAAAAAATAGCATTCCCAAATATAAATTATTTAAGCGATTTATTACGACCTTGCAGAAGCAGGTGAGTCGCATGCAATTATTTATAATCGTGTGTCTTCTTAAACAATCTGAGATTTGTTCTCTTTCTCTTTCTCTGTGTGTATCAGCGCTATAGTCGTTAATCGAATCAATAAAATAGGTCTGTCCTATGGAAGAATGCCAGAGGATGCAAGTGGACTCGTTTATAAGAACTCTGCCGCCTTACATGCAGGGCAATCCGTACACGCACTTCGAGAACACGTACGAGGCATACGAACCATGCACTCCTGGTAAGTTTGAACTGGGGTCTAATAAATAATAAGTTGCTGTATAATCTGTCAAGAGATGCTAGTGCGGAATAGCAGACTTCACGTGAAAGATAGACCTAGACATTTTATTTATTGGCATTATAATCTCTCTTTAGTGTCGGTCCGTCATGTCTGAGGATCGTGGTCACCATCAGGGTTGCATCTGGAGCGGATGATCTGCCTCCACCGGCTTCCGTCCAGTGCGTCTCTTACGGCAGAGTAAAATTTGGAGGACTCTAGTTTTATATCTGATCGGACCACCTTATTGGAGAACGGCCACGAGATACTTTACTTGCGGTGTTCTCAACTACGATCAGTTTTTCTAGACTTTCGTCGCCTCTGCGCATTGTGTGTCCGAAATACGCCAAGATTCGTTGTTGGCATATTGTAGACAAACGAGTGTAATTCGCTAAGGATCGATGAATTGGTGCGTTTCGCAATCCAGGGTATCCTTTCATCCGCCTCCAGCACCACATCTCGAATGCATCGATGCTTTGCCTCTCTCTGCGGCATCTTAATATACAAATATAAAATTGCAACAATAAACTTATTGTTGCTGGCACTGGCAACTTGATACACATTTCCTATTTATTTATTCTTGACTTTTCTTCTTACCCTGCTATTTATTTATTTATTGTACTTCTGTCAGGCAATCCTGTAGTTGCCTGTAAATGATCTTTACCTCTCCTGTCCTACAGGGTTGCCTGTAAGAGATCTGTTATAGCGATAAGGCCGCCCTTGTCCACATTTAGGTTAATTTTAGTTTTGAACCGACTTCAAAAAAAGAAATGAAAGAGAAAAAATCATACAGACGAATTGACATCACATTTGATTTTGTAATATTCCTGCGATAATTCAGAAATACAAAGGGCGCGTAATAACGTTTGATTCGATTTGAAGTCGATTTATGTTTTTATTCGTAAATTTACTTGTTACTTCTATGACTTCTTCTTTCTTCACGTGCCTTTCCATCACTGAGGGTCGGCAGTCTTCTAAACTCCTCCCGGATGGCTAGCTAGTTCTCCCACTATTGTTATTCCAGTGCATTCTTCTTCTTAGCCATGACTTCTCTCTTGTTATTTAATTGACTGTATCCATTTTAATGTGTGTAATGTGAGCAATAAAGAGTACATCTATCTAAAATTGCATCAAGCATATTCATTGGTGCCGGTACTGGGGATCGAACTCGGCTTGCTAGCGTATACGCAATTTGAGGCGCTTGAGTTTCTAATGGTGGATTAAATCATTGGAATAAATATTCCAGAACAACTAGATATACTCAGACAACGCATAGAGGGCAAGAGAAACAAGTCCAAGCATGAACTAGATCACATCGAGGAGTCTCCGCTTAAGGAATGGAGCGAGGCAGCGAACGATATTTTCACTCAGACATCAGGACATTACATGTCCTTACCACCTTGCACCTGTCCTGGTGAGGACACGGCTGAGGAATCAGTACACGGGATCGTCTATAAGGGTATGTCTTTTTTATTTAAAAAAAAAGAGAAAAAAATTTGTTAGCCTTCTTTTATTTTAAAAAAAGAACGAATATAGGTAGTCGCGGAATTGGATTCCATAGAGACGCGGGCGAAAAAGTTGATAGGTGATCAAGATCTATATTTAGATAGTCTTGAGCACCGGCGCAAGGCTAGCCTTTCGGTGTTATACAGATTACATTTAGGAGAATGTGCACAGGAATTACACGAGTTAATTCCCCATCCCCATTCTACCTTCGGACGTTTAGACATTCGGCGGGTCTCCAACCATTCATAGGCGATGTTCCGCGCATTCGAACAAAGCGATTTGAGTCATCGTTGATCATGCGTACAGCAAAAGAGTGGAACAAGTTGCTGGCGTCAGTCTTTCCGTCCAAATACGACGTGGTAGCCTTCAATAGGCACTTACTAAGCTAGCGTGGTGGGATCGTGGTCAAGCACTAGTCTATACTGTTGTAATTTATGCTCAAAATATGTTAAGGTTGATTTCATGTTTACTCTGTTTGATTCCCTATTAGTTGTGTATCTGTCAACTCCAATACAAAATTTCACTCTTCCGTTCATCACACAGTAAGCACGTTGTTTTATTTATTGGGTCTATTATTAAATATAAAATAATAACTGGTTATGGGTCCAGCACACTTCCACTGCGCGAAAATCAATAACCGACCCATAAAAAAAGTCGGTTTTGATTATACTTTGATACTTGTGCGATGAAGCGTCAATAGCCTAATGGTTTAGGGTACAGCCTGCGAATCGTAAGGTCGTGGGTTCGAATCCACCATTCGACTATTGCCGTGAACCATGTCCTAGCACAAGCTTAAGCTTAGTTGGAATGGTTGACCAGATTGTTAGTAATATTTCTGAAAAAAAAATAAATATTGCTAGCTTTCTTTTAAAAAAAAAAACTTGTTATTCTATATAATAGTCTCCGTGTTGAAACAGTGGAAGATCTGTTACCGGTGAAGCGTGCGTTGAACGAAATCAACAAAGAGTTCTTCTTCGACAGCACCATCGAGTTTAACAGATTCAAAGTTCTTGGACAAGTTGACGATAACAATGGGTAAGATTTAATAAGTTTTTCATACGTGCTTCGCCCGGAATAAGTAATATCGCGTTAGCATAGAATCCTCGCGCGATGTTAGGAGCGTTGCTGGAGTTTCTTCGGCCGCTTCTTCACCCAGCGTCAACGCTTCCCGAAGTGACACTCAAAGTTAGTTTAGCTTTTGAATGTCCCTTAGATTATCCGTGAAATAGCAACCGACAGAGTCGTGGGATCGGAATGCTCACGCGTAACATAGTAACCGTCCAAGCCGAGGTTACCTCTCACCCTTCTGTCGAGTTACTAGCGATAGAGATTCAGGCTAAGCGTCCTAAGAGCTATGCCACCTCTCAATCCAGTGAAGCAGTCTGTAGTTTGTCATTAAAAATCTCGTCTTAATGGGCGTCTTTATCTACGTTCTACAAGACTTGGAAAAAAAATTTCTAACAATAGAGTACTATACGAGTACATATAGGGAAATATATTTAGACTTGCAAAGATTTTTTTACCAATAGTATTCAAGATAACCTTTTTTTAGTTATTTATTTAATTATTCATGACTCTTGTCTTTGTTAAATTTTTAAATGTCTGTTGGTAGTATTAAATACTTACTTACTACATGCATATAAATGGATATACGGTAGATATACCAAAACACAATTTTTTACAATGTTTGTGTTTGTTCTGGCTCGTCTATCGAAAAGCTGAGCCTATTTTGACGAGTCTTTCACTGGTAGATAGCTAATTTAATAAATAAATAAAGAATCAATTGGGTTACTATTGGCTATGTTACACACACAATATACCAACATATTTAATCTAACGATAAGCTTTTTTTTTTTTGTTCACGCGGGGGAATCTTTTTATAGACCATCCTCCGGTACCCTGGGTGGGCCCGGAGGGATGTGTGGGAGTCGGCCTGGGCAGTCCCTACCCACTAAACCTTCCGCGAATGCCATCAGCCGTTATGAGCGAGGTGCCCCGGATCTGTCAGCAACAGGACACTCCAACGACCGGCCGGTCCCGGCAAAGACCGGTCTTCATCCTCAAAGGGGACTTCTCCGGCACTCAGAGAAGTCCCGACGTCGCCGAAGCATGCTGGGGCCAGGTACCCATCCTGGCCCCGCTTCGGATTACGGGGGCGGCAAGAGGAGGCGTTCATAACGCCTCCTGCGCACCCCGATACGTCGCCTGCGGAGGGGGGGAGCCTCTGCGCGAAATCTAACGATAAGCTCAATAACCAAGTCTATAGGAATGTTATTAAGCATATTTTATTTCCAACAGTAGGAAAGTCCAAGGAAGAGACGGAAGATTGTATGAAATAGAAAATATTCTCCGAGAACGTCCGAGCCTGTGTGACATTTTCCAAGGGAATACGAAATGATTCAACTGAAATACTGTTACAATTTTATATATTTCAATATGTTATTAACAAAATTAATAAAAACTATTATAAACATTACAAACGTCTTAATTTTTATCACAATTTTCACCTACACTGGACAAATTTTCCTAATCTTTACATAAATAACCTAACATAGACAATTAATTGATTCTCACGCTTCATCTGGCGTAATATAAACATCCTTAATTTCATTGTCTATGGTTTCAGCGCCTAGTATTATTTCTCCTACGCTATCTTTAAATTCATCTACATCTTGGACTTCCTTGCCGCCCATTTCAATTATCTCGATTTCCTTATAATCGTCCAATTTTATTTTATCAATGCGTAGATTTTGTTCCAAGTTATCATCTGTAGGTATATCTATTATTGGTCTGGAGATAGATTTAACTAGATCTATCTTAGGTACTGGTATTTTGGATTCTTCCAGTCGTGGTATTCTGGTGACATCTATGGAAACTTTGGCGGTTGATATTTTCATCGGACATACGAGTACTTCATTCTCTTCCTTGGCAACTGATGGTACTGACAAATCGTAGGGGACTGCCGCTATGTTGTTCTGTAACGACTCCACTTCTTTACGTCTCGCTTGTTTCCTTTCTAGTTGCTTTTGTAGTTCATCTATTCTTTCATCCTTCACCTTTAATAGATTATCTAGATGTTCTACCTGTTTACATACAAGGAAAAAAAGGAAGATGTCAGTTGTTGGTATAATTGTAGCTTATACTGGCAACACACTATCTTAACATAATAAAATATATGACAAGTTGTGGGGTTAACATGGGTTTCTCAAAAATCAAAAAAAAATCAGCCCTGTAGTTCTGGGCTCTAAAAGAATAAAACTACGGTATCTTCAGCCTATCGTAGAAGGCGACTAAAAGGGGCCTAGGGTTCACTGGGCGACAAGGGGCCTTTGTCGTCCGCTATGGTGAACCCGGGAAGAAGGCGACATCGGCTGGCCAGTGTCACCTTGCTCTGCGAGGCCACAGGGGGGGAGGAAGTAACCCCCGTCGTGCTCTCCTTGAGCACAGTGCAGAGGGGCTCCGGTGCGTTCCTCAGGAGATCCCGGAGCCCCTCGTCATGCACCGAGGAAATGGCCATCGGGGAGATTTTAGTAGGTAAAAACCCCACATAACCGCCGCCCTCGAGACGGCGGTCGAGGAGAGGCGAGGAAGCCTACGCCTAAGCCTTCAAAAGCTCCCTAGAATAGGAAACACAGAGCTACCACGACTCTTTGTGATTAATATTTAAGCTCATTCTCCTCAGCTCTCCTTCTCATAATGTCTCTGATAATTTTATATACGTACCTTTTGCTTAAGAACCTCTATCGCTTCCTTGGCTTCTCGCAGCTCCTGTTTCTGTGTCAAATAGCAATCGTGACTGACAACCTTCTGCTGTATAGTCTCCAGGACTCCGTTAACCCTCATCTTCACTGGCACGATCAAAACGTTTTCTGTTAACCGTAAATTACATAAGTTCACTGTTAAATACACTGACATCGCTTGTTACCTGGGTTACAATTATATTTACTGGTTAAAAACAATAACCGCTTTCAAATCAAATCAAACGTAGTAACGCTCTCTTTTATCAACCGACTTCAAAAAGGAGGATGTTCTAAATTCGTCTATATTTTTTATGTTTGTTAGCTCATAACTTTAGACTGGGTGAACCAATTTAGATGATTCTTTGTTTATTTGAAAGCTGGTGCTTCCCATGTTCTGTCCAGTTACAATAGTATCGATGAGAAAACCATATAAGTCTTAAATTTGCCTCAAGTATGTGCGCGACAACTGGACGAATAACTCAATGATATTGAGTTATTCGTACTCGCCGATACCGATATCGATGATTCATTTTTTTATCGATTTCGATGATTCATTTTTTTATTGGAAAAAATGTAATTTAGTTGTAGTTTGATGAGATTTTGGTTAGTTAGTTAACTGATTTCGTAATATTTTTATTCTATTTGAAGTCGATTTTTGTTTTTACTCTGTACTAGTTTCAAAATCTACTTGGACATATAACAGTCTCAATGTTTTAGACATTCGTTTTCTGAAATAATTATTAATTTTTGTTTCATAATAATAGGTTGTCAAATATCTCCCTTCCGCCTTTTTGTCTTTTTGAATTTCGCGGCTATGTACAAAGCGCTACAGAGCTCGTATCTAGCAATACTATACATAATTTGAAAGGTCTTGACATAACCTACAAAACGACGCTATGCATAATTAGTTTGGATATTGCGTTCAACAGTTATAGACGTGTAAACATGAAGTTCACTAACGCCGAAATTCGCGCTATTTTAAAGTTTTCCTTCGTTAAAGGCAAATCCGCTAGAGAAACGTTCCGTGAGATTAATGGTGTTTTGGGGATGGTACTCTATCACTTCGAACCACGGAGGAATGGTTTCGACGATTCAGAGCCGGTGAAAACGACACCATGGATAAGCCAGCCGGCGGAAGACCTGTGACGACAAATACCGATCAAATCATGGACTACATCGAGTTAGACCGGCATGTGGCATCTCGTGACATCGCCCAGGAGATGGGAGTTAGTCACCAAACCATTTTAAACCATCTGCAGAAGGCTGGATACAAAAAAAGCTTGATGTTTGGGTGCCGCATGACACAAAAGGCGGAAGGGAGATATTTGACAACCAATATCATCCTTGTGTAAAATGTAAATCTTAAAGAATTGTTTAAATCTACCGTCACACTCATTAAGGTCATCAATAATTTTAATTAGGACACATCACTATCGCATTCCTGAGATCTGCATTCAACTCGCGCGTTGATTATAGACTTGTCACAAGAAATAAATCTTTTCGCTCAAGCTATTTTTCCCATTTAAATAGGCGTTGGCTTTTCTACTTCCTAGTTGCTTAGAGAAATTACTAAAAAAAACATAATTGACGCACCGTCATCACCACAAGCCTCGTAGTAGCTGCCGCCGCTCGAGAGGTTCTGCTCGGAATCTCTCATGCACCTGTTTGCTTCCTCATCACGTCGTATCTTCTCTCGCACTATTCACAACAGAGATCACATTTAGAGCCATTACATTATTCACAGATTACTCTGCTATAAAAAGGGTATGCGTGAAAATATGAGTGCACGATAGATATCGATTTTACATAAAATATCGATTTATGAACGCGATATATCGCTTCAATCCGATATTATCGAATCATCTAATATCGATATATTTCATCCGATACACGAAATAGCGTAAGAAATTAAATAAAAAAGCATTCCATTCCTTCTATTATTTGTGGTTGACAACTTGAATAAAATAAAACCCTTACGCTGCCATCACGAAGAGTGTAGTGTAATATGTTATTACACTCCTACTCTTCACGATGGCAGGACTCATTGTATAAATTTTATAATCTATGCATGTGGTCTGTACTGCTAGCAGAATCAAATCAAATAGTCTGGACTGGTATCCGAAGCGAGAACCTCTTAGTTACGCGCCGAGTACTCTATTAGTCAAAACTTTTCTAATATTTAATATTAAGCGCTAATTAATTGTAAACAATTTTAATTAATTATGAAAAATATCAATATATGGCGTACTATTGATACTATATCACGATATAATATTATATCGAAAAATATATCGATATATTTTTGGCATGAACATCCCTACTTGGAAATAAATACACAAGCATAATAGACATTTGTGCAACTGATACTATTGAATAACAATACTTTTCAACCGACTTCAAAAAAAAAGAGTAGGTTCTCAATTCGTTCGTATTTTTTTAGTGTTTCTTACTTGATAACTTTCGACTGGGTTAACTAATTTTGATGATTATGCTTCCTGTGTAGTCCCATTAATTTGGTCCAGTCCCTACAATGGCTTTCATGAGAAAACCATATTAGTTTCCAATTTGCATTAAGTAATTTGTGTTAAAATACGCGACCAACGGTCGAATAGCACACTAATCACACACACACACCTTTTTTATTGGGTGTAATACGGTGGATATTACACCCAATAAAAACGATTTCGATGATTCATTTCTTATTCGAAAGTATACACTTCAAGGATAGTTCGGATAGGTTCTGATTGATTCAAATTCGTAATATACCTAGGATAATTCGGAAATACAAACAGGGTGTCTCTCGTCTCTCTCGTAATATATCTAGGTAATAACTTTTGATTCGACTTGAAGTTGGTTTTGGTTTTTGCTCGTAAATATACTTGTGTACACGATTGGTCTAGCAGAGTCCTGTAACACGAACTATGAAGTTATTCTCACCCATTAGTAGCACTTTTTCAATTACACCAGGGGTATTGTTAGCTAATTGCTCCATGGTATTGGTACAAAGGTTCAGCTTCAATCTCTTGAGAACCTTCCTATTTAACGTCATCCAGTTATTCAATTTGAGCGCCTGACTGTTCCGTGGCGGGTAGTTGTGCATTTCAACCAATTTTGGATAATGCACGCCGAGTATTTCGGCTAGAAGCACTAAAACATAGGGCATAGAAAATATATCTATATATATAAAGGGGAAAGTGTGTGGATTTGTTCCATATAGGCTCCGAAACGGTTGGACCGATTTCAATGAAACTTTCAGGGAATCTTCACATTGATCTGGCGAGTAATCCAGTTTGGTGACGATCGGAGCCCTCTGATGATATTCTATTGTTTTATAACTCAAATTTGTATTTACACATGCGTTGTGTATATTTATGTCATTATGAACCATATTGAAGTACAATGGAGTATAATGAAGTATAATAAAGTATACTGAAGTATATTAAAGATAATAATTAAGGATTTTGAAGTATTTAAGGTAAGTTAAAGTAAGCTGAGAATGTATCCTTTTACTGATGCTGCTGATATCTTCACCCGCTCAAGAAGAGAATGAATACGGAGAGAAATTAATAATTTAATATACTGTGAGAGTTAAATTAATTATTTAATGATGTGATTTAGTGATTATGTTTATTGCTTAAATAAAATAAAACAAAATCTAGCCCGGCGAAGCGGGCTGGGTACGCTAGTTAGTAAATGAAAAATATTTGTTAATTGGTCTGTCTTGTACTATCCCTTACCGAAGTCGATAATATTAGCATACGTAAATAGGAAGGGCCATGGTAGCTCAGTGTCTGGGCGGTCGCCTCAAGTTGCATATTATGAAAAATATATATAGATAAATTTTTCGATATAATACATCGCATACATATTTACTGATTTACCACGCACCAAATTAGCAACAACACCATCAGGAGAGTCCACGAGGCATTTCACACCGCCAAAGACCGCAACAGGTGGAAAGCGATCATCCGCCATATAATTCGTGGAGGTCACGATCCTCGGCAATAAGGAAAATAACGCAAGGAGGAGGACTACGCACTCGGCGGTAAAAGGGATGTGATGACACATAAATATGTGACATGTGAAATCTGGCAATCCACTCTAGGGCGTCGTGGCGGACTATGCCCTTATACTCTCTTTACAAGAGAAGGCCTGTGGCCAACCATGGGACATAAATATTTAAAGGCACTAACTTTAATTTGGTACATTTTGCGACATATGGTATTAGATGATTCGATAAAATCGGATAAAGATCGCGTTCATATATCGATTTTTTATAAAATATCGATATATATCGTGCTCTCGTATTACATAGTACATTAACAACCCGAGTTCAATCTCGACGGTGAAGGAAAACAACGTGAAAAAACCTACATGGGTTAGAAAATTTTTCTAAGGCATGTGAAGTCCGTCAATCCGCTCTAGGGTCGCGTAAGATTGTTTCAGATATAGATAGGTTTATGATAATCCAAAACTTGGAACTTAGAAAAAGTAGACAAATGTTGAATAAGATAATATAGGCACCGGAACTTGGTAATATAACTATGATAATTCGGAATAAGAGAGCGCGCAGTAGTGTTTAATTGGATTTAGTTTTTTTTTACTAGTATTGGCACACTAACTAGCCAATTAAATACTGATATGTAAAGAAAAATGCTGGCATTTATAACGTTTAAATATATACCAGCATCGGAGAAATCCCTGGCAATCTTCTTCGTTTGTCTAGACAGCTTGTATGTGTCAACCCAGGCCAGTACCGATTCAATGTCTGCAAGCGGCACGGGCGATGTAAAACTTGCCATGTTCTATTAATAATTATCTAACGTAAAATATAATTTAAAAAGTGTGTATTGTTTCGAGTATACGACGGTTTGACAAAATATAATTTATCCCGAACGTGACATTTCGTCAATCAAAATTTCTTTTTTATTTTATAACGGACATTATAACCAACCAGCGCTTTTTTTTTCAATCACATCATTCTCTTGGCGTGAGAGGATGGTACATAGTGTTGCTATATTTTATGATTTTAATAAAATAAATTGTACGAAAAATAATTTATTTTCAATGTACAATGACACAAAATAAAAAAAATATTGTTTAAAAATTGTTTTTTTTTAATTATTATGAAGTTACATGTTTTCAATCGCGAATGACCTACGTAAATCTATAATGAGCATACACAATAGAATATAGTTTTAAGTTATTTATTACTAATGTATGTCTGTCTAACGCGGTTGGTATACCTTATTAAATAAATAAATAGGTCTAATTGTATGTTTATTGATAATGTTTCCGGACGAATTATGGTAGCTTAAGATATAAGCGATCGACTTTATCTCTTTGGGCTAGAATTCCTCTGTCTCTGTCTGTCGTGTTTACAAGTTTAATTAACACACTTCAACTTTTATGCGTTATTTCTGAACGTTGCTCAATCTAACATAAATCCTTGTTTATGCTCTTTAAATTTATATGTGGCTTTCAATAGTATATCTGTGGCGTACGAATCGCGCGATAAAATCGAGTGCTGTGTGCATAAGGCACTACAGCATGCCATTTCAAAGGCCGTAGAAAGCTTCGTCGAGTGAATACCTAATGTTTATGTAATAACTCACCATTGCAAACATTTCTCCGATAAACATTGAACTCGTCAATATGACATTGCAGTTCGCATAGCGTAGTAAAGCCAGTAGTTTCATTTAGCCTACGCCTTGCTAGATTTTGCTTTATTTTATTTAAACAATAAACTTACATCATTAAAACTATCACAATATATTAAATAATTCATTTCTCTCCGTATTCATTCTCTTCTCGAGCGGGTGAAGATAATTACCTACACCCATGTACATATCAGCAGCATCAGTTAACGGATACATTCGCGGCGATATAACTTACCTTGATTACTTCAAAATCCTTAATTGTTATCTTTAATATACTTCAGTATACTTCAATATGGTTCATAATGACATAAATATAAACAACGCATGAGTAAATATAAACACACGACACAATCATATCAAGATTTATTTTTGACTCTTTATTGACATTTTTTAAAAATGCTTATGAACCTCCTTCTTTTTTTAAAGTAGGTGAAAAATAATTTCTACTGCTATGCATGTACTCTGTGACAACGGTACATGACGTACCCAAGCTCTTGTAATGTCGTGTCAACAACGGTACTAGGCTTTTGTTAGTTCGTTTCTAGAGAAGAAACTTTCTATACGAACGAAATGTTGCGTCACTTAATCTGTAATGTTTTATTGACAATTGACTATTTTATCTTGTACATATAGATTCTTCGTAACAAATCTAGTAAAATGTTATAGTGAGGAAGTCTGCTCTCTTGTTTTTATTTCTGTAACCCGATTTAAAAAATAGGAAAATAATTGAGAATCGTTACGTTAAAAGCCTTGCTGGAGTTTCTTCGGCCACTTATTTTCCGGGGTCAACGCTATCCGAAGTGGCATTAAATTTCGTTAATCTCCGAATGTCTTCTATCTTCAACAAGATAGAAGACATTCGATCTGCTCTGGGGAAAGGCGGGGTTATGTGGGATTTTTACCCACTAAAAACCCCTCCCGTAGCCCAGGCCTCAGTGCATAGAGAGGGGCTCCGGGATCTCCAGTGGAACGCACCGGAGCCCCTCTACACTGTGCTCTTAGGAGAGCTCGTGCCTGGTTAATCCAAGGTTAATCCCTCCCCGCCTATCTCCTCGCAATGCAAGGCGACACGGGCCAACCCTTGTCGCACAGTGAACCCGAGGCCCCTTTTAGTTGCCTTCTAAGGGGATACCGTAGTCTCATTCTACCAGAACTACAGGGCTAGCTATGTACCTAGCAATTCCGTGAAAAAACAACCTTTCGAGTCTTTTTTAGTCCTCTCGGGTGCCCTCAGATAAATAGATAAATACTCACGCGTAAAAATTTACGGTAACCCATTATGTCGAGTAACTAGCTATAGAAGTTCAGGCTAAGTGACCTAAGAGCTATGCCACCTCTCAATCCGGTGAAACAGTCAAGTGTCATTTGTGTGGGTAAGTCACAATTTTTTTTTGTTTAAAAGGCTTTATTTTCAACTAGGTATCACAAACACACTAATTTTGTTAGTTTATTGAGATTATGGGTGTTTTATAATGTAAAAATAAATAATTTAAGTGCTGTATAATGGTAACACTAACTCAGCGCATGTATAAGGAAGATATTAGTTTCCTTAGCACACAACGCAGATGGAAGCAAGAAATGTTACAACTTAATGACACGTAGCTAACAGGGTTGCCACCTTATTAGGATTTTCATTTCGCTTATGGCGTCAATGCTAAACTATTCCCATACAAACAAACGTACGCTAATGTAATTGAGTATTCAAAATTTAATATTTATTTTGCCATTTTAAATGCTCATTAACGTGTTGCTTTATCGGTTAACGATGACTTCGTGACGAAACTGGTATCGTGGTGGTATCGACTTCAAATAAAATCTACGTCGCATAGCCTGAAGTTCTGTTGGGAGTAACACTGTGCTGTACAATGGTTTCCGAGAGGGCAATGAGGGAGGTTTTATTGATTTTTGTAAACGTACTGTTAGGCGAGCGTCGCTAAATGTCTTTTTAAAAAATAACTACTCTGTACACACCACTTTTATTATGTTTCTAGCGTAGCCAGCTCGCCGGGCTACATTTTGCTTTATTGTATTTAAACAATAACTTACATCATTAAATATTTAATTTAACTCTCCCAGTATATTAAATTATTCATTTCTCTCCTTTCCATTCTCTTCTATTCTTTTCTTGAGCAGATAAAGATCATTACCTACACGCAATATACTCCATTGTACTTCAATATGGTTCATAATGACATAAATATACACAACGCATGTGTAAATACAAATTTGCGTTATAAAACAATAGAATATCATCATAGAAAATAAAAGCTGTATTTGACAGTTCAAAAAGAGGAGTGCTCCGATCGTCACCAAACTTGATTACTCGTCAGGTCAATCGGAAGATTCCCTGAAAGTTTGATTGAAAACGGTCTAGCCGTTTCGGAACCTATATGGAACATTTTCTCTTTTATATATTTATAATAGGTTGTCAAATATCTCCCTTCCGCCTTTTGTGTCATGCGGCACCCAAACATCAAGCTTTTTTTTGTATCCAGCCTTCTGCAGATGGTTTAAAATGGTTTGGTGACTAACTCCCATCTCCTGGGCGATGTCACGAGATGCCACATGCCGGTCTAACTCGATGTAGTCCATGATTTGATCGGTATTTGTTGTCACAGGTCTTCCGCCGGCTGGCTTATCCATGGTGTCGTTTTCACCGGCTCTGAATCGTCGAAACCATTCCTCCGTGGTTCGAAGTGATAGAGTACCATCCCCCAAAACACCATTAATCTCACGGAACGTTTCTCTAGCGGATTTGCCTTTAACGAAGGAAAACTTTAAAATAGCGCGAATTTCGGCGTTAGTGAAGTCCATGTTTACACGTCTATAACTGTTGAACGCAATATCCAAACTAATTATGCATAGCGTCGTTTTGTAGGTTATGTCAAGACCTTTCAAATTATGTATAGTATTGCTAGATACGAGCTCTGTAGCGCTTTGTACATAGCCGCGAAATTCAAAAGACAAAAGGCTGAAGGGAGATATTTGACAACCTATTATATATAGATTCAAGTCTGACTTCTGAATCCCTGAATTTTGTGACAGAGCTAAGCTTCGCGATGTTCTGAATTAGACTGCTGACTATATGTAAAACTGTACAAATGAGCAAAGTGCTGACTTGACGATGGAATATAACAGCGTCGTTTGGGAAGGTGCAGACTGGACTTTGGGTCCATATTAATGTAATGACAGTACAGAATATAACAGCTCAAAAAATTGTATTAATAAAAGAATTGCTATATTCTTATTACATTAATATATTCTAATGTATTTAATTCTATATTATTAAATCTAATATATTCTATGGTATCTAATGTATTTGTAATCTTTGCCCCTGTATATCATACTTAAAAAAGTTTTATTATGAGATACATTTAGAAACAATTTCACTGTATTTTAATTTATTTTGAACATAGTATCGATTATCAAAACGACATATTTACTTACAATATTAAATTTAAAAAAAATGTAGTTTTTTATTCGAGACTGTAAAATAGGCACCAAATATGCCTTTAGTACATATTCTAAATACTGTACTTTATTCCCTTGATTTTATTCTTTCTAAACAAAATGTCGACGAGCAATGCAAAATTACTTATGCTGCATCGACAACCCTAATGATGTTTTCCATGTTGTCTTAAGTGCATTATAATTTGAAGTTACGGTTCACAGTTGTATGTAAAGTCACAATAAATTGCATACCTGGAACTTCACGTGCATATAATGCTCCTAATGCGTATCATAGGCAAAAGGCGAAAAACAGTTGCTTTATGTCAAAGGACTACGAGCATAAGGCTTTTAAAATCCAAATATTTACACAAAGTTAAAAACACGAAACGGCAGAAAAAATAAATGAATAAAACAAAGTTAAATAATATTAAAATTATTAAAAAAAACGTTTAATGGTAGGGTTACTACAATACGTTGTTATAACCCTACGTTACGTTTTTTTAAAATTGTATTGATAATTTTTTTAAACATGATTTCCTTTATTTATTTTTATAACTTGGGTGAAGTTCTATAATACTATATTGTATTGTACAATAATATTATTAATGATAAAACACATTAAAACTTTACATAAAAAGGCTGGTGGTTAGAACGACATAGGAAAAATGTCCTGACGATGCGTGCATTATAGGTGTCGATTTATGGTAGTTTTTGTAATCTGCTAATTCATTTGTGCCGAAACGTTCGAAACTTCAGGAATAAAAAAAACTTTATATAAACCACTATAAAAACGGTAAAACGGTTTTAATTAAAAGTTACATTAGCGTAAATATGAGTAAGTCAATAAAAAATTTCTATTAATAATTTTTAGTCTATACGAAGAAAACTTTAGTTGTATAATACATGATTACATCGCATACAAACGCACAAAAGTTTTTGATAACAACTTCGAAACCTATTTTCTTACTATTAGCATAATGCGATATCGCAAAACTATGAATGACTTATACATGCTCCCTTACATAGTCAGCGCGTCAGTCGTCGGACACACGCAACGCGAAAAAGACGCGCCTAATAAAAACGGGTGCTTTCGAAAAGTGAAATTTTGTCGTTCGGATATTCGTCACATAACACATAAGGTAAGGCCGAAGGCGTATGTCCCCTTTGCCTAATTTTCCCTTGTGACTTTTTATGAAATGTCATCGTAGAAATGGCGGGATATTTTTTTATTAACCTTTTTTAATTAGAAATATAAGATGCACAAATATTATACCCTAGTGTCAAAATGACTTACTAAAAATTGGGTCCGGTGTTTGGCAAAACCTTCTGTATCTACCCAACGAGAATTAAAAGGTCGTGAGAGTGTATTTTTATATTTTAGATAAGTATTTTTTGCATATTTTTTTATTTAACTTCAGTTGGTAAAATATTATGTATGAGTTAAAACATATTAATAACATAAATGAAAAACATACATATATGCAAAATAGAAAAAAAAACATATTATTCAATGGAGAAATCCAGTTAAATTTAAAGTAACTAAAAATTAGAGGCGACCATTATAAATTTAAGTAAGATATCCCTAAATTATTGACGTACCTCAAGCAGACTTCCAATGTTTAAAAAAAATCTTACAATTTAATCTATTTTCCATTTTTTGTACAAGTTATTGACGTACCCATCCTGACCATAGAATAAACAATCAAATGATGAATTACATGAGAAATTCAGTTCAGTTATTTTTAATAGAGATTCACATTGAGTGTCTTGCAACAACGAAGATCCTAGATGATCATCGACTCAACGCGATAATGTTAACTTTCTTAGAATTTCCAAGCGACTTTATCTTTCGAGAACTTTGTCACCGTCTGAATTGGAAACTTATTTTAGTAAAAAAAGATAACAAGCTAAGTGTATATCATTGTTAATGAGTCTTACTCGTTCACAAACAATGGATTCACGTGATCGGGTCGATGGAGTCATTGCTCAAAAAACTGTATTTAGCATATGCATTGACGTGAATCCTAGATTGTTTTAGAATGGTTATGAACAATGTTTACGTACACATTTTCGTCTCAGTTCATGGTACATTCCGGGTTACGAATTAGCACATTAATAATTAATAATTAGCAATAGCTTCACGAATGTGCGGTGACATAACACACTTTCCTTTTATTTGACAAGTCGCAACGCTTCTCAAACATTTATTACAATAATAATATTGTATTCAGCTCTTCTTCCATACAATGTAGCTTTCTACACAACTATGCACTTAATTTTTTAAGTGAAAATTATTTGGTAAGGGAAACTCTTTTGGGTTCTCTCAATTTTTTACTCCCGAAAATTATTTTACGCGTTAGTAAAATTAAGTTATATACATATTAATTAAAAAAATAATAAAAGAAATAATTTGATATCACTTCATGTATTTTAACTCTAGCGGGGTAGACAGAGACAGCTTTTGTTGTCCGCTTGTTACCAAGCTTATTGGGTGACAGATGGTTTTTTGTCATTGTTTGAAATTTATTTGTACACCTATTACTTAATAATTTAAAATATATATATCTGTATATATATAAACAAGAAATAAAATAAACTCAATTATTATATTCAATTGTTTTTAGCCCAGTTTGACAAGCACTGAACGTATAGAAGACGGTGATAATGGGATTCATAGCGAAACAGGATGTTAGCGGATAAACGTGTTGGGAATTAGAATCTATGCCTTTTTTCACTGTACCTAGATATCACGCATGTGTGTACAATATCAGAGCCCCGAGTCTGCTATTTGCCTATGACATTTCACTGTAAAACCAATGCATTATAATTCAATTTTAAATGTGCCAATGTAATAATTTAACTTTTTGATAACTAATTTTCAAAACAATTCTCTATTAATTAATAATTATTCGAATTTTTTTTCTTTCTTTATTAGGGACTTTTGCCCTTTCGGGCATGTCAGCCCCATCATACCCTAAGCTAAGTACAGACACATCGGTCGCATGAAGCGAGAAAGAAAGTCATCAATGTTGTATAGCCATAGCCACCGGCTTCCTCGCTCCCTCTGAGGTCGGATCAGACAGCAGCATTAAGAAAGCACCCACATGTTGCTCCCTCAGTTTTAGACTATCTATTAATGACTCTCTTTCCGCTTCATGTTCTGCACATTCCCTATTATCTAGTGCACATAGTCCACCATTTGGAAAATCTCAGATTATTCGACATGACTTTTATATGCGATGTCATTATATACACACCATTTTTTTCTGAATGAAGTACGCTTACCAGCCAGGGAGCCTCTGCAGTTTCACTGGGATTTTGAGAGGTGACACAGCTCTTAAGTCGCTTAACCTGAATCTCTTTAGGGAGCAACTGAGCGCAGGAGCCCCAAGAGGGACTTGGTTGGGTTATCGAGAGGGTACTCCAATATTGTTTCAATTCTTGTTCGACGTCTTTTAAATTTGCCGATTTTAATTCCTCGAATCGTAAAGGTTCTGCAACATCGCGGGTGACAATTGTTTCCACAGGTTGATAGTGCATGAATGAAAGTTACGCTCTTACGAGCAAAACGAAAAATCGACTTCAAATGGAAAGAAACGTCAAGCGCTGTTACGGGCGGAAGCCCTCCTTGTGTTTCCGAATTATCGTAGGAAATAGAATGAATCAGAACCCAACCAAATTCTCAAAAACTATTCTTAAAGTACATCCTTTCCAATAAAAAAATTAATCATCAAAATAGTTTGGGAATGAACGAACAACTCTGACAACTTCATTTGTGGCGCACATACTTGATGCAAATGTAAGGTTTATATGGTTTTCCCATGAAGGCCATTGTCAGAATAGGACTACGTGGGTAGCACCAGCTTTCAAATAAAAAAAAAGAATCATCAAAATTGTTTCACCCAGTCGAAAGTTATTAACTAACAAACATAAATAAAAGAAAAAAACATACAAACGAAGTGAAAATCTTTTTTGAATTCGGTTGAAAAAATGAGAAATGTCTTTTTGTTAAACAATTTGTTAAATATATAGTCCAGTGAAGTAGGTCAAATAACGAAATATATCATTGTTTTAAAACAACCGGGTGAGTCAGCTGAATTGAAATTTCGAAAGGTTGATTGTTCGAGCTGTTTCTTAGGAAGCAATCGTTTGCTGTTTACAGGAATGAGACCATGGTACTTGCCCGGTCGTACTGTCACATACTTACTATAGCAAATATCTTTTTTTTTACGAACGGACCTAAAATCTCGGTCAAAGAAACTATAGGCTAAACTATAGCCGATGAATTCACAATAAGTACGAGACTACCAAATACGTCAAAATGTTAAGAACCCACACACAATTGGCGTGCCGATGGTATATAAATCATAGTTTAACAATGAACTAGAACCGATAGACCGATGAACGTTCATTTTGACTATTATTGGTTAGCAGACTGGGCCGTGACCGCTACAGTTTCAAAAGAAAATTTACTAATATATTTTTTAAACTGTAATATTTTTTTTTCAGAAATATTACTAACAATCTTGTTAACCATTCCAACTAAGCTTAAGCTTGTGCTACGAGATGGTTCATGTCAATACTCGAATGGTGGATTCCAACCTACGTCCTTACGATTCGCAGACCATACCCTAAACCATTAGACTATCGACGCTTCAATTTGAGCACAGTTCTCGTCAGTGTCGTTTCGCTTGAAGGTTTTTCTTGAGTAAGCCTACGTGTAACATAGTAACCGTCTTTTTTTTTTTTTTTGTCAACGGGGAGGAAATCTTCAAAAAGATACCCCGCCTTCTGGGGGGAAGGCGGCGGTTGGTGGCCCTTTCCTCGGTGCATGACGAGGGGCTCCGGGATCTCCAGTGGAACGCACCGGAGCCCCTCTGCATTGCAGAGCATTGAGCACGTCCCGGGGGGGGGGAGGTTACTCCCTCCCCCCTTGTGCCCTTATAGTGCAAGGCTACACGGGCCAGCCGATGTCGCCTTCTTCCCGGGTCCACTTTAGCGGACGACAATGGCTCCCACCCTTGTCGCCCAGTGAACCCGAGGCCCCTTTTAGTCGCCTTATACGACAGGCAGGGGATACCGTAGTCTTATTCTTGAGAGCCCAGAACTACAGGGCTGAAAGTAACCGTCTAAGCCGAGGTTAGCCCTCACCGGGGGGACCCTTGTGTCGAGTTACTAGCAATAGAGGTTTAGGCTAAGCGACCTGAGAGCCATGCCACCTCTCAATCCGGTGAAGCAGTCAAGGCCAGCCTCTCTGGCCAATCAGTATAGTTCGGCAAAAAAAAGTTTTAACACTTAATGTTATTAATTTTTCTTCGTCTTTTCCAGTCATGATTGGCGCCGAATATTGGAAAGATTATATCTACTGGACCGTGCCTATCGTAATAGCTGTCTGTGGTCTTCTAATCGCCGTTGTACTCATCGTTCTACTATTCGTTATTAGACTGTACGCTCCAGTTTACTTGTGGACTTTATAGGACTGCGTGGGAAGCGCAACTCAAATAAAAGAATCATCAAAATTGTTTCACCCGGTCGAAAGTTATTAACTAACATACTTAAATAAAAGAAAAAACATATAAACGAAGTGAAAATCTTTTTTGAATTCGGTTGAAAAAACGAGAAATGTCTTTTTGTTAAACAATTTGTTTAATAT
The DNA here is from genome assembly GCA_029286785.1 of Meandrusa payeni. Lineage (NCBI taxonomy): Eukaryota > Metazoa > Arthropoda > Insecta > Lepidoptera > Papilionidae > Meandrusa > Meandrusa payeni. The sequence goes on from JAGSMX010000023.1 coordinate 8,322,944, forward strand.
ATAGTCCAGTGAAGTAGGTCAAATAACGAAATATATCATTGTTTTGAAACAACCGGGTGAGTCAGCTGAATTGAAATTTCGAAAGGCTGATTGTTCGAGTTGATTCTTAGGAATCAATCGTTTGCTGTTAATAGGAATGAGACCATGGTTCTTGCCCAGTCGTACTGTCACATACTTACTATAGCAAATATCTTTTTTTTACGAACGGACCTAAAATGTCGGTCAAAGAAACTATAGGCTAATGCCAAATAACTGAAGAGCTGTCAAAATATTAGCCGATGAATTTACAATAAGTACGAGACTACCAAATACGTCAAAATGTTAAGAATTGAAACGTAATTGTGTGCGTACACACAATTGGCGTGCCGATGGTATATAAATCATAGTTTAAAAATGAACTAGAACCGACAGACCGATGAATGTTCATTTTGTCTATTATTGGTTAGCAGACTGGGCCGTGACCGCTACAGTTTCAAAGAAATTTATTAATATTTTTTTTTTTTAAACTGTAATTTTTGAGAAATATTACTAACAATCTTGTTAACCATTCCAACTGAGCTTAAGCTTGTGCTGCGAGATGGTTCATGTCAATACTCGAATGGTGGATTCGAACCTACGACCTTACGATTCGCAGACCGTACCCTAAACCATTAGACTATCGACGCTTCAATTTGAGCACAGCTCTCGTCAGTGTCGTTTAGCTCGAACAGTTTCCCCCTCCAGTATACTTAACAGATAGATCGCAGTGGGCCCGTGTCAATCAGCCATGCCCCATCGTAAGTTGGTACCGACACTAGCCGGCACCCGCATTAGGGTACAGGCGGAAGATGCCGCCTCATTCAGAATCTCACATCGTTCATGCAACAATGTGACATCTATTTTATACATATGCACTCCCGGAAGAGCGCACCCTGCGGGCGATCGTCAGAGGATTCCCGCAGAAGTTACGATTGAAGAGATTATTTCGGATCTCAAGGAACAGGGCCTCCCAGTCATCAGCGTCCATCGCATGCGTAGGCAGCGCAATAAAGCGCCCTGGATATGGTCAAAGTGACTCTGGCTCGCACCCCGAAGGAAAACGCATATTCGACATAAAATCATTGTGTAGGTTCACCCGCATAGTTGTCGAAACTCCGCGTAAAACAGGCTTGCCGGGCAATGCCATAAGTGCCAACTTTATGGCCATTCCGCACGCAACTGCTTCGCGCGCCCCGGTGCGTTAAGTGCCTTGCGGACCACGGCACTCGAGACTGTCCCCGTCCAGGACAGAGCCCTCCAAACGGAAGAGCCCTCCTGCGTCTTATGCAGGCAAATGAATACGGCCAACTACAAAAGGATGCCTAGGCACCTCAACGTAAACAACCGGCCGATAAAACCGCGTCGGCCTCAAAACGCCGACGGTGCCGCCACCGTCGGAGTTCTACCATTGCGCCCGCTGCATTATCAAGCCCGCTCAAATTCACCGCAAACGGCGCCACCGCCGCGGCTACAGTTCCTACGCCCGCCCGCCCAGTGGCGGTACATCCATCCGCTCCAGCGCAACCGTCGGCGCCCACGGCACCTAACTCGGATACTCCCACGGCTTTCGAGGGACTAAGTGCGGTCCTTAAGTCGTTCAACATCGACGAACTCATCGCCATCGCGAACGAATATGCGTCGAAAACGAATGCAGGCGCACGTCTAGATGTTATACATCGATACCAGCACGTCCTTATCGCGTTAAAATGATTTGCAACGCTAGGATAAAGCCCCGTTCGCTAACCGTCGCGTTTTAATGCGAACGGGCTTAGGGAACAAAGACGAAGTCGCGAACTTTGTACGCGAATATCAGGTCGACGTTATGTTAGTGCAAGAGACTTTTCTCAAACCATCTATGCGCGATCCGAAGATCGCGAATTATAACATCGTTAGAAATGATAGAGCCGGTGCCAGAGGCGGCACCCTCGATACTATAGGAGGTCTTTGCATTGCGTTCCGATTGACACGCCGCGACTAAAGCACCTTGAGGCCTCGGTCTGCCAGTTAGCCATGACAGGTCACTCCTATAACCATTGCTTCGGTATACCTTCCGTGTCACCGTAGCAAAGAAGTACTCAGATCTGACTTCGAAGCTCTCCTCTCTCTCGGAGACGCTACGATTCTAGCCGGTGATTTTAATAGCAAGCATCCTCGGTGGTTCTCCTATAAGACTAACCCGCGAGGGCTGGCCCTCGAATCTCTGGTCGATCCCTCGACTTCGAGATCGTGGGACCACAAGAGCCCACCCATTTTTCCGCACCGCGGAACATACACCGGATGTCTTAGACATTGCTATCCTCCGCCATATCACCCTTACGGTAAGTAACCCGTGCGTGATACACGAGCTTCACTCGGATCACCGCCCTGTAATTCTGCGGCTAGGGCCTTCAGCGCAAACCGCTCCTCAGACCAAATCCATCATCGACTGGCACAAACTTGAGTCCCAATTGAAAGATGCCAGCTCCCTCATCTAGAAGCGTTTCCTGAGAACGTAGATTCTCCTCTCAAAACAAATCTCGCAGCGCACGCGCTCTCGAGACACATTCAGACGGTCATCAAAGACTGCTCCAAGGAGGTACCCGTTGTGGACGACCACAGATGGGTCCTGCCTTCTGAAATTCGTGATCTCATGAGACGTAAGAACGCCGCCACTAGGGCTTACGACTTGTACCCTACCGAGCGTCACCGTAGGCGGCTACGTAAATTGCAGCGTGAAGTTAAATCACGCATAGCCGCTTATAGGAACGAACAGTGGAACAATACGTTAAGCGACATCCGCCCATCACATCTGGCATTTTGGAGATTACCAAAATCGCTTAAACGCGACCCCGATCCGGGGATGCCACCCCTCAATCGTCCTAATCTCCCGCCGGCTTCACTGGACGAGGAGAAGGCCGAGTGTCTGGCTGACAGTCTCGAGGCTCAGTGCTCCCCAAGCACCCTTCCCGTCGACCCCGCTCACCTCCTAAAGGTAGAGAGCGAGGTCGATCGTAGGGGAAAAAAACCAATCCGCGATCCCGTTCCACCGATCACGTGCACCGAGGTTGAGGATATATTAAAAAATTTGCGTCCCCGCAAAGCTCCCGGTATAGACGGCATACCGAACTTGGTAGCTAGACATTTCCCCGATAATATCGTACGCCTACTGGCTATAATATTTAACGCGGCCATGTCTCACGGCATCTTTCCCAACGAGTGGAAGGAGGCCGACGTCGTAAGTTCTTCAAACCTGGTAAACCGCGTACTGAACCCACTTCATATAGACCTATTAGTCTCCTCTCCGTTTTGAGGAAGGTATACGAACGGCTTATCTTAGCTCGATTACGCGCCTTCATGGACTCGCGAGAGCTTCCCATACCGAGCAGTTTGGCTTCCGTGCCAAACACTCATGTACTCAACAGGTGCTCCGCATCTCGGAGCACATTCACGTTAACTTTCAGGAAAATAGCTCCCGTATGCATGCCAATTAGATGCATACGGGAGCTATTTTCCTGACGTGGCGAAGGCATTCGACAAAGTCTGGCACGCCGGGCTTGTATACAAACTATACAAGCTCGGGGTGCCCGACTATTTAGTGCGCACATTGCGCGATTTTCTTACTGGTCGAACCTTTAGATACCGCGTCGAGGGAGTGCGCTCCACCCTCCGTCCCGTTCGAGCCGGAGTACCACAAGGATCCGTGCTCGGTCCCGTCCTGTACACGCTCTATACTAACGATATTCCGCGCTCACGTAGAGCAGAACTAGCCCTTTTCGCCGACGATACCGGCATTTATGCCTCGGGGCGTTCCCCCGAAGTAATTCTCAAAAAACTCCAAACCGCAGCCGATGCCCTAGGGAATTGGTTTAGGAAATGGAGAATAGAAATCAACCCGGCTAAGAGCGCAGCCATGTACTTCACGAGGCGTCTTCAGTCTCCACCTCGTTGCGTCCAACTTCTAGGCACCCCTATTCCATGGGTAACACAAACCAAATACTTAGGTGTCATATTAGATCACAAACTCAGCTTCGGCCCTCACGTAGATCAGGTTAGGAACCGGGCGGCCTACGTTATGGGTCGCCTATATCACCTCATTAATAAGAAAAGTAAAATGTCCCTTCGTAATAAGGTGACACTTTACAAAGCAGTTATACGTCCCGTTATGACGTACGCGAGCCCGGTCTTCGCGCATGCCGCCCATAAACATATCCATAGGTTACAAGTAATTCAGAATCGTTTTGCGACGAGCCACGGGTGCGCCGTGGTTCGTACGTAATCGTGAGCTCCACGTTGACACAGGGTTACCGACAATAGCCCAATTCTTTAAGCAGGCATCTCGACGGTTTTCGAGACTGCCACCAAACATCCTAACAAACTTCTTGTAAGTGCCGCCACTTATAAGACTTCCTATACTAAAATCCGTCGCGTAGCCCGGAGGCCGAAAAACGTTCTCGACGATCCGGACGACGCGATTACCATTACACAGGCTAGATCTTTACAAATCTTCAAAGCGTCCATTCGCGACCGTCGGAGGTTACGAATAATCCTCGCGCGTTACCGCTATTTTATGGGCAGGCCTCACCCCTTAGATGCGGGCGTTGCTGGAGTTTCTTCGGCCACTTCTTCTCCCAGCGCCAACGTTTCCCGAAGTGGCACTCAAAGTTAGTTTTAGATTATCCGTGAAATAGCAACCGACCGAGTCGTGGTTCGGCCCTCTCGGGCGCCCTCGGATCGGAATGCTTACGCGTAACATAGTAACCGTCCAAGCCGAGGGGACCCTTGTGTCGAGTTACTAGCGATAGAGGTTCAGGCTAAGCGACCTAAGAGCTATGCCACCTCTCAATCCGGTGAAGCAGTCAAGGCCAGCTTCTCTGGCCAATCTGTGTAGTTCGTCAAAAAAAAAAAAGAACGGTTTTCTGGAGTAAGCCTATTGTGTAACATAGTAACCGTCTAAGCCGAGGTTACCCCTTGTGTCCAGTTACTAGCGATAGAGGTTTAGGCTAAGCTACCTAAGAGCTATGCCACCTCTCAATCCGGTGAAGCAGTCATGGCCAGCCTCTCTGGCCAATCTGTATAGTTTTAACACTTAATGTTATTAATTTTTCTTCGTCGTTTTCAGTCATGATTGGCGCCGAATATTGGAAAGATTATATCTACTGGACCGTGCCTATCGTAATAGCTGTCTGTGGTCTTCTAATCGCCGTTGGACTCATCGTTCTACTATTCGTTATTAGACTGTACGCTCAGTTTACTTGTGGACTTTATAAAGAGAAGACCAAAATGGACGGGAAGACCGTAATCGTAACCGGATGCACTAGTGGTATTGGAATAGAGACCGCCAAGGAACTAGCCCATAGAGGCGCGAAGGTTATTATGGCGTGTAGAAACACTGATGCTGCGGAGAAAATAAGAGGTAATTTTTGTTATATTTTAACAGGCTTAGAAAAAAGGAGCCCTACTAATTGTCTGTTTTTTTTAAACGTCTGTGCACTCACAAAGCTATATTTTCCCGGCGTGTGGCATAAGGAGAGAGTTGAGTTATGTTGTATAAAAAAACATATTGTCTATGGTTTGTTTTAGCATAAGTTTAAAAATCCATAACCTATTATTTTTTTCTTAATTTAAAAATTCTGTTTAATTTTATTTTTGTGTTGTGTTTATTACATTTTAATAATGTCACTGGCCATTTATTCATTGCATGCTATATTTACACTTAGTAAAAATGTTCATTGTGCCGATGTGAAATACATAAATGAGTAAATATTCTTAATCTTTTGGAGATGGGCGTTAATGACTGCCACACAGTTTACAATGAAAGTTTTGAAGCGTCAATAGCCTAATGGTTTAGGGTACGGCCTGCGAATCGTAAGGTCGTGGGTTCGAATCCACCATTCGACTATTGACGTGAACCATATCCTAGCACAAGCTAAAGCTTAGTTGGAATGAAAAAATTAAAAAAAACTGCGTCCATTATCGAACTAGCTTACACCAAATATGTTTTTGTTCATAATTAATATTATTATTATTTCTAGACGACCTCATCGACACAACGAAAAATACAAACATCGTAGTAAAGAAATTGGACCTCAGTTCCTTCGCATCTATCCGGGCGTTCGCCGAAGATATCAACACGACAGAGCCACGACTCGACGTGCTAATTCACAACGCTGGCTACGCTGATGTTTTTAAAAAGAGGAAATCAGTTGACGACATAGAGCTTACAATGGCGACTAACCATTACGGACCGTTCCTTCTCACACACTTATTGATAAAGTTATTGAAAAAATCATCACCTTCTAGAATCGTTGTTGTCGCTTCTTCCCTGTACCGTATAGGATCTTTCAACGTGAACAATCCGAATCCAGTAGACACGTTCCCGGCTTATTTGTATTACGTGTCAAAGGAAGCAAATATACTATTCACTAAAGAGTTAGCACGTCGATTAGAGGGCACAGGGGTCACGGCTAACTGCCTACACCCTGGACTAATTGACACTGGTATATGGCGTTCTGTGCCAAAACCAATAAGCTGGTTCTGGGTTTTGGTCATAAAAGGATTCTTTAAAACACCAGCTCAAGGATGCCAGACGTCTGTGATGCTTGCAGTCGATGAGAATCTATTGAAAACAAGTGGGAAATATTTCTCCGACTGCCAGGAGAGTACGGTATCCAGTGTTGCCAGTGATATGAGCAGGGCAAGAAAGCTGTGGGAGATATCAGAGAAGATTGTCAAATTGGAAGAGAATGATGCAAGGATTTGAGATTGTATTCAGATACTAACAATTTATACTACGCTAACTCGTGTATATTCAGATAACTTCAAAGCTAAATCAAAATATAAATAATAAAGTATACATAAGTATGTAAAAATTAACATGACTAAATTTACTATTATGGGTACTGAAATTGAAATGAGGATCTTCATATAAAAGTTATCACGTGTTTCCTTTTAATATTTCCTTTAAATCGAAAATCGATTTTGACCTTTTTTTTTTGATGAACTACACAGATAGGCCAAAGAAGCTGGCCTTGTCTGCTTCACCGGTTCGAGAGGTGGCATAGCTCTTAGGTCACTGAGCCTGAACCTCTATCGCTAGTAACTCGACACAAGGGTTACCGTCCGGTGAGGAGTAACCTCGGCTTGGACGGTTACTAAGTTACGAGTAAGCATTCCGAATCACGACTCGGTCGGTTGCTATTTCACGTATAATCAAAATCATATTCGGCCCGTAACTTGATGTAATGCATTATATATATATATATATACATATAATTAAAAAATAACTTTATGCGCTTAGAGAACTATATAAACTATGTATGGGAAATTTAATACTCCGTCCGCGCAATTTTTGCAAGAATGGATACAAAGCTTTTGCCTCACGTATTAATATAATGATTAAGACTCTATGGTAAAGTACACTTTTATGAGATAGCAAGGATTGAGAGGAAAATGGCGCGGGGACTCATGATCATCTAACTTACATTTTCATTTTAAACGTAAGAAATGATTGTGTTTTAAAAAAGACTTGGCTTAAAGGTCTTGTTACCAAGTCATAAAATATTCATCAGATTATGAGATAGCTTAGTATAAACTGCTGCAGTCGATTTGTTTTTTATGTTTTAATTATAATTAGACATGAAACGGATAGTAGTGTGGCCGGATACCGGATATTCGGCAAGCTACTAGGCCGGAGCGCCGGATATCCGGCTGCCGGATATTCGGCCCTTTATTGCGTTGACGCGATCAGTTTGATTTGAATATTGGCTTTACCGCGCCAATATTCAAAGATCACAGCCCATTGGTTGTCTCCGGAATTTCAGCTGCAACACGGCGTTCTTGCTATGAAACCGTTTTCAGGATCACACACTGGAGAAAATATAGCAAAGGAACTGAACGCTATTGCTGCTCGCTGGGATGTTGATAGAAATAAAATTCATTTACTAATCCATGATAGTGGCACTAATATGGTGAAAGGAGTTCGAGTTGCAGAGTATGATTCTGCTAGATGTTTCATACATTCGCTTCAGCGAGTTGTTAATGAGGCAATGAAGGTCCAAGCTGAAGTATTAGACATGATTGCTACTGGAAGACGTCTAGTAACTCATTTCAATCATTCAGGTTTAGCACAAGAAAAATTGCTTGCAATTCAAAATGAGTTACATTTACCGCAGCATCAGTTAGTGCAGGACATCAACACGAGGTAGAACTCTACCTACTACATGGCAGAACGCTTGTTGGAACAAAAAAGGGCAATCTCTTTTTATGTTGCTGAACATGACACACTCACTAATTTGACGATACAACAATGGGGCTTAATAGAACAGTGCATAAATCTTTTAAAACCATTTGAAGAAATTACGAAAATTACAAGTTCTGGCCTTTCCTGTATATCCAAGTTCACACGTGAAGCTCATAACACTTTATGGAACTGTTTCAATGAAGTGGCAAAGGATAATAGTAGTGATTGTCGCGATCAAGAAAAACAAAAACCAATTGCTAACGAGATTGACTTTTTTTAAAGACATCTCGGATCGATCGAAATCACGACCTTTGCTAGAAAGCACCTGGCAGTAGCGTTTACAGCGAAAGGCTATTTTCAGAAGCTGGTCTGGTATACGAAGCCAAGCGGAGTATTAAACTAATAATTAATAAAACGAACATTTTGATGTGCGATTACAAAATTAAACTATCCGGTATCCGGCCGGATGCTGGATTACTATCCGGTATCCGGCCGGATAGTGAAAACAAGGCCGGATACCGGATAGCTACCGGATATCCGTTTCATCTCTAATTATAATATGTAAGACAATTAATTTAATATACATAAGTTTTTTGTAACAATTATATTATGATACCAAAAAAATGCATGTTTACATTTTGGAGAGTGTGCACAGGAATTACACGAGTTAATTCCCCCATCCCCATTCTACCTGCGGACGTTTAGACACTCGGCGGGTCTCCATCCTTTCATAGTCGATGTTCCGCGCGTCCGAACCAAGCGGTTTGAGTCATCGTTCATCGTGCGTACAGCTAAGGAGTGTAACAAGTTGCCGGTGTCAGTCTTTCCGTCCAAGTACGTGGAAGCCTTCAAGAGTAGAGTGAATAGGCACTTAGTATAGCGCGTACCATCTTTCGACTATATCATTACTTAACATCAGGTGGGATCGTGGTCAAGCAATAGTTTCTATCCCATAAAAAATTATAATATATTTATATTTCTGGAGAAAGTATTCCAGCTTAGTCCAGAGCCGTGATAGCTGTGTCCAGGCGCCTCAAGTAGCAAGGTACTCTAGCAATCCGGGTTCGATTCCCGTTGCCTGGCCAAAGAATTTGATTGTTTGAAGAATCATCGTTTCGAAAACCTTGTTAGAATATTCTTCCAGACATGTAAAGTATGCCAATTCGCATGAGGATTGTGTGGCGGACTATGCCCTTACGTCGTTATAGAGAAGGCCTGTGCCCAATAGTGAGTCGAATCGGCAACTACCTTTTTTGGAAGTCGGTTAATGAACGAATTATTAAACTTACAACAACAATAAAAAAAATTCATCACAGAAATAATCAATTATCGCGGGTATGGTCTGCGAATCGTAAGGTCGTGGGTTCGAATACACCATTCGACTATTGACGTGAACCATCTCCTAGGACAAGCTAAAGCTTAGTTGGTATGGTTAACAAGAAAGTTAGTAATATTTCTGACAAAAAAAGAAAAATTGCTAGCTTTCTTTAAAAATTATATATATACAATTATACGGTATACGGTCTTATAGCTGAAGAGCGGGAAGAGATCGTTCTTATCTCTTCCCGGCAACCTTTGTACGGACAGAAACTTGCCTCTAGAACTAAGAAATTAGTCAGTAAGTTAATTACTTAGGAATAGTTTACACAAACAAATGAAAGTAATTCAATACTTTATTTTCTATTTATTAAATTATATTAAAATATAATGATCTTAATGAATATACAGTGCATTTGAATAAAACCTGAGCCCGTCCCCTGAGTCTGCTATTTGCTAATGATATGTCACTATGAAACCCACCTATTACCATTCATTTGTCGTTGTGCCAAAAACTATAATGTGCGTAATTTACAAATTTAATTTTGTGACATGTAAGGTTCTATTGAATTTTTGATTATGATCATTCGATATTAATTGATTGAAATGTACAGCAATCGAAACAATATTGGAGTGTCAGTGGTGCGCCATTGGAAAACCATAGTGGCACAATTGAACTAACAGATTACCAAAACATAATCGACGATTGTTCGATGTCACTGAGCATTCATTTTGACACGTTTTATCAGACTCAGGGCACTGATTATGTAATTTGATGACGAGAAATAAATAATCTTTAGCTTATTGCAGCTTCAAGGAAAAAATAACTGAGAACAAGGCTTCACAAGAAAACTTGGCTTAGAAACTTAATCTGGTCCCAATGGTATGTCTACTTGTGGGTAAAGAAGTCAAGCCTGCAACGTAAAGTTTAGTCAAATAGCTAATTATTACATTTTTGTTAGAATAAATTGCATAATTCTAAGACCCTTTCTGGCAAAACACGCAGTCGCACATCGAGATATGATTGGCATTCTCTGAGAGATAGAATGTGAAGCGCTAATTCGGACCATTATAACCTTTATTACAAAGTTCAGGCTACTATATTCTTCCTTCTGCCACATTCAAGGTTGTTGTTTATGGAGTTACCTAATCTTGGATTCTTCTGAGTATTCTTTTATTCAATATTTAGGAACTTCCTGGCGAATCCTCTGACCCCAAGGTCCAATGCTGACAAAATTCATATGGGACCTAATCGAAACCAAACTCTTGCAAATAAAAAAATTCAAAATCATTTCATATACGCAGATAAATATAAATTCTTAGAAAATAATTGATGAAGCATGTACCTCCCTCCATATAACAACCTTATATATTGTATATTATAATTCCCTAAAACCTTTATGAAGTTTTTATCAGTCAATGTATTCACATGTGTCTAAAAATGTATGGTCTACCCCTAGAACAGTGCCGAGACTCTCTCTTGGTCTTCTCGGCTGGTCATCATCAAAATCCTGACACCAGTCATCAATAGTCTCTGGCACTCTGACACTCGGCTTAACTACATCAGGTAGGAACATCTTACTTGCAGCCACAATATGGTCATCCGCTATGTCGATATTGTGTTCCTTCTCTTCAGCAATTGTTTTTATAATTTTCGGTGTTTGATTTGGCATTGAAGACACAGCGGAGGCGCGGACCTTTTTATACCGGTTTATAATCTTCTCTAACGAACTCGATTTTGTTATTAGATGCTCATTTGTTTTCGGTGTTACATTGTTCGCTTGTAGTTCTTGTAATTTTAACCTGTTTTCATCATGCGATTTTTCCAAACCTATACTTCCATTAACAATTTCTTTGTTGAGATTGCTTCGCCCATTTAAAATGTCGTTAGTCAGGCTGTGAGTGTCCACGGTTGTAGATATCATTGATTGGTTTGATATGTTCGTATTATCCAACCCGTAGGAAGATTGTGGCGTATTGAAATTACTATTTTTATCCAACATAGCGATACCCGATACCTCTAAAAGTGAATTAGGACTATCTTCTTGCATTATAGACAGTTTTCTTGGCCTCATCTTACCATGTCGGAGAATAGAGGAATTTTCAAATAGATTAGGCGATGAATGACAACGAAACAGCCCCCGGCTCTCGTTGGAAGATATAGATTCATTAAAGAGACCACCTTTTTGGATGTGTTTCTCTGGTCGTTCACTCTTGAATTTAAACTTTTTAGAACTGCTGGTTTTCTTTGTTGACAGTAGCTTCGCGATTTGGTGTGCTGTGAAGCCAGAAGAGCATTCGGCAATTGTTTCATTGGCTTTGTTTCCGTTTGACATTAAAGATAAATTATGAACACTTTGTGTTGTACTATGCTTATCATATATGGTCAATCTTGATGAAATCCGTGTTCTAAGAAAATCTTCTTTAGGAATAGAGAATAATGTCGTTAGGGATTTGGTTTGGGGTTTATTGAAAAATAAATTAGCTTTTCTCCGTAAGTTGAAATCATGTTTCGAAATGCGTAACGGTGTGAAATTTTCTAATAAAAATTGCTTGTCTCTGTGTGTCTTTAATATTGATAAATCTGGTAACGGTGGGATTTCATTAATCTTCTTTGATGGTTGAGATTGAATCATGATAGTCGGAGCAACCTGAAATCAAATTTATTTATGTTATATATTTTAGTTTTCATTGAAGTGTCAATAGACTAATGGTTTAGGGTACGGTCTGCGAATCGTAAGGTCGTATCGAATCCACCATTCGACTATTGACGTGAATCATCTCCTAGCACAAGCTTAAAGTTGGAATGGTTTACAAGAATGTTAGTAATGTTTTCTTTAAAAAACATATTTATTAGACTTATTTAAAATAATATAATATTTATTTCACTAAATCAAATGGTGATATATACTATTAATCTTCATACATTTCATACATATAATATCATTCAACTTGAGTTTATCCAAGAAAACAAAACATTCATTAAACTACAAATAGTTTTTTTTTTATTAGTTAATTTTTAATTTCAAATTAAGTTTTATTTTTACTTTTGTGTTAATTTTATTTTTATCTTACATTGTCACTCGCCAATTAAATCCTTGCAGTCTACGCCTATAACTGCGATGGCATTAACTTCACAACTTTTCACTGTTTTATGTATTATTTGTTAAAAATGTTCATTGTGTTGGTGTAATAAATATATAAATAAATAAATAGGAGGACCAAAGCACGGTTCAATCATTTCTTTTATATCTATACAGTAAAATATATTTTATACTTACCGAAAGTTTAGATTCAGCAGTTAAGACTCGTTGGTTCAACATTTTCATTGCTGAATTAATCTCTGAATAACTCGAGACACCATTATCTAAATATTCATTAAACATATAAATTTCGTTGCCAATCTCATTGTTCTTAAGTATATAACTTATAGCTATGAGAAAGCTCCGAATTAAATTAGGATAGTTGAGTTGTTCTTCTTTTACAATATTCCTTAGTATATACTTCTGTTCACTATTAACTAGTTCCTGAAGCTCTTTAGTTGGTATTGCATCAGTTTGTGAATTATATTCAACGGTAAATAGTTTCCTATCTATCTCTCCGGTACGTCTGCCTAATAACTCTTTACTATTCTCCATTGCGGATGTCGCTGGTTTTAGTAAAGGTATAATTAAATTATCCCAATCGGTTTCCAATTTAGTAATTACATTGTCAGTCTCTGTTAGCCATGTATCAAAAAATTTACAAGGTGTTCTAACATCCTTGATTTTTAATAACTCTAGCTTATACTCTTCATGTGGCCGGTACTTATCTATATATTTATCAATTAAATTATTAATAAAATTCTGTGCATCTGTTGCCTTTAACTTGGCCTCCATTTCGGTTATTCTCTTTCTAAATAATTCGGCTATTTTCTCTAATGTTTCCCGTTCGTAGATTAAGTCTGATAACTCATCAAACATTTTTTGTGTTACACTATCAACACATTCAATAAAATCTTCATCATTATTTTTATACTTTTCTGTAACTTTACTGTACAGTATCTTTTGTGAATCACTTATTCTAGAAGTCAGCATATGCTGTACAGCTAATTGGGAAAGTTGTAATAACAGCATTGTCACCTTATAACAGCCAGGATTCACTAGGTATGATGACATTATAGGTGATAGTAGTCCTTTGCTGGTATAATCGTTTATAAAATTTGAAAACATACTTCTGTAAGCTCTTTCGCTTTTTGTGTCGTATAAAGGCCATGGTAACGATGATGCTGTATGATGATCTATAATATTGACATAATAATATGACAGATGATTAAACAAACTTTGAGTGGGTTTCTCAAGCCAGTTACCTTTGTGTATGAAACGGTTTAGCTCTTGGGACGTTGGATGAAGCTTACTTAGAATCTCAGTGTTCAAAATTGTCTCCTTTTTAAACGTCAATATCAAATCCTTTTGCTTTAGGATTGACGCCATCCTTTTTCTACTAATCACCAAATACTACATATACTGTAATAAATTAACTGAAATCCTTTTGTAAAAGTGAGCTATGTGTATTAAAAACATTAAATAGCTTTTTAGAGTTATTCGTATTTTTCATCATTCACTTCAACTAAAATTCAAATACAATTTGTCAAACAATACCGTTGGAGTATTTTTCTACTGTCAATCAGAGAGACAGAGATACCCAGATTTTGGACATTGTCATGGTTAAAGTTTGCCTTTAAGTGTTCATAACTTTACTGCTCTTACACATAAATTTACAATTATGAATACGTTAATTTTTAAATATTTTTAATAATAAAAATTTAAATTAATTCAAAAATAAGTCGACAAAGAGAATATTCGTTTTCTAGTGTAAATTTGTTATTCGTGATTTTTAACTAATATTTTAACAACAACAATAGTAATAAAAATTTTGTGGCAAAAGAAAGAATGCTATATTAATAGCGCAATGGCTATGTTACAAGTCTTTGATTTGGTATAACCATAGAGTCACAGAATTCTGTAGGAACTAAATAACCTCAAAGTTTTCCTTATCCGTTCGATAAGGCTTTGAACAATACACACGTGTGTTGTTATCCCTAACATTTAAAAGTTATGTACAAAATAGGTTTAAAATGGTGAATATATTAATTGTTATTAACTTATTTGTTGTACAGAAAGACTTTTAAAAACTTGAACTTGAAATTTTCAGAGTAAACTATACGTGTTGTATGAACACAGCGCGGGCTTTTCCTTGTTTCGTGTAGCGGAATTTGAAGAATTGGCCGCATTTCTGCCTCAAGTTGAACAATCAGTGACTGACTTGCAAAGATTCAACTCGGTGGTCACATTAATTGCATTTCAACCGTTCAAATCTGCTGTAATTGCGTTGGAAAACATTAATTCAATCTCTGAAGGTTGGTGATTTGCGAGTTATATTATATGTTACTCTATACATTAACGGACATTCAAGTCAACGTTTGATTTCTGTCTATCTTATTAACATGAACCATTGGAATTACTATTACATAGGAACAAGTTTGTACTTGTTCTAGTAATTCCAATGGTTCTTGTGAACACGTGTGTATTTATAATAAAAACCATACAACCTTAATTTATTTATTTATTTATTAATTACACCAACACAATGAACATTTTTAACAAACAATACATAAAACAGTGAAAAGTTGTTAAGATAAAAATAAAAAGAACACATAAAAATAAAAAGTTTTGTAATAAAATGAATTAAAACATTGACCCAGAAAAGTATGAAGAGTATAGATAACCATTTTGTATAGATCTGGAATCCCATTGTCTATTTATAGTTAAAAATAAAAAATATAAGTTTTAATGGTTACATTATATGCATGTGACTAAATAAAACAGACCATGGCATTTATGCAGTATGCAACCGGTGCGTCATGCAATATTTGTAAACAATCCCCAAACTAAGCATATCTGTGTATCTTGGAACCAGAGTTGTATTATATGAATTTAAAGAAGATACAGCCTATAGATATATAATATACATGTCCCACTGACAGGCGCAGGCCTTCTCTGTAAAGAGAGTATAAGGGCATAGTCCACCACGCAGCCCTAGTGCAGATTGGAAGACTTCACATGCCTTAGAAAAATTTTCTGAGACATGTAGGTTTCCTCACGATGTTTTCCTTCAGCACCAAGCGCATGGTTAATCAGCACATAAAATTGCAACAACAAATTTCTCAGTGTCGGCACTGGGGATCGAACTCGGGTTGCTAGCATTATGCAACTTGAGCCAACCGCCCGGACACAGGGCTACCATGGCTCTTATTTATATGTCTATATTATATGAATATTTGGTGTTGTGCAGTCATTTTTTTATGTTATAAACCATTAATGTATTTTCTTTTCTACAGGTATAGTTCCTGAGGACCTCAATTTGTTTTTGGAGGGAGCCTTGCCTAAACGCAAGAAGAGATCTAAATGCACTTTAGGTGTGTCTGATCCCAAGCTTGGTGCAGCTATCAGTGAGGCATTGGATATACCATGCACCCACACAGGGGCTGTACCGGAGATTGTGAGAGGTCCATAATTTTCTTTCTAAAATTTGATAACAATGAACTAAAAGTACTGGTATATGTTTCGGGCAGATTTAGATTTATTTTAGTTCACTTACCGATCTATTATTTCCTTTCAGGTGTCCGTCATCATTTCCACGCTCTCATCAAAGGTCTAACGTTAAAAGCATGCAGCGTGGCCCAGCTTGGCTTGGGTCATTCATACTCCCGTGCAAGGGTGAAGTTCAACGTCCACAGAGTTGATAATATGATTATACAGTCAATAGCATTGTTGGATCAGCTTGATAAGGATATCAACACTTTCTCCATGAGGATCAGGTAACAATATCAAGCCTTTATTCGTAAATTTTTATAATCTGTTGTATTATGATGACAACACATGTCAAGAACCGCTTTCACTATGCCCAGCCACCATTTTGTGGACATAGGCATTTGATTTACCTATATACCAAAAAATTATTTTCTTATATTGTGTTTGACTTGATCAGGTTGCAATTTTATTTTGGAAGTTTTTATGTGATAACTTTAATTAATCCTGTTTTATAGACATAGACATTCTTTATTGGCACAAGATATGAAACACATCAAAAAGACAAAAAAAAAAAAAAAAAAAATACAAAGAAAAAAACTTACTAATAGGACGTAAGATATAATGCCAATGTTGGACACCATCTCAGCATATGCCATCGTAAGGATGCGACAGGGCTGACTTTCAGCGGTGCCCAGGTCGTACGCGCGCAATACTACATTTAGATGGAATTTATACAGACAACAGACAATAAGATTACAATAAATATGATGGTTGTATAAATAGTTATGAGATTAATATATATTATATACAATAAATATATTAATAAGTTAAAAAAAATCTGTCTACATCACAAATCCCATTTAATCAAAAAATGTAAAGTCTGACAATTTAGCTCCAGATATATAGTTCCTAATAATCATCTCACCTTTTCAGAGAATGGTACTCCTACCATTTCCCGGAGCTGGTGAAAATTGTGCCAGAGAACCACTTATACTCAAAGTGTGCAGAGTACATAAAAGACAGGAAATCACTGTCCGAGGAGTCAATGGAGAAGTTGACCGAGATCTTGGACGACTCTGAAAAGGCGCAAGCGATCATTGACGCGTCTAAGATGTCAATGGGCATGGATATATCGCCAGTGGACCTAATTAATATACAGATGTTTGCAGGAAGAGTTGTGGCTCTCAATAACTATAGGTATCAAAGCTTTTTATTTACTTATTCTCTATTGTTTTTATAACAAAACACCAAACATCCATTTTTTTATTAATTATACTTTATTATCTTAAGTTAGACAATTTGAGGTGGACCACCCTTATCACTTAGGGTATGAAAAATAATTTACGTCCTATTCACAGACATACGGAACATACTCAAAAAATTCATAAAGATTCAAGCCATTTCATAGGAGATCTTTATATTAGATATATTTTCTAACATAAAAAGCAAAAGTCGACTTAAAATCGAATCAAACGTCAAACATATAACGGTATAAACGGTAACTCTTTGAATTTACAAATTATGGTAGGAATATAATGAAATGGATCTGATTAATCTATTATTATAATTTTTTTTGTTGACGGGTGGAAATCTTCAACAAGATACCCCTTATTTGAGGTTTTTATCCACTAAAAACCCCCCCCGGTGGCCCTTCCTCGGTGCCCCTTCCTCGGTGCATGGTGACGAGCTCCGAGATCTTCAGAGGAACACACCAGAGCCCTTGTGCACTGTACTCTTAGGAGAGCACGTCCCGGTTGGGAGGTTTTGTCGCCTTCTTCCCGGTTCACTGCGACGCCAAGGTGGACCGTTGGCGTCCCAGTGAACCTGAGGCCCCTTTTAGTCGCCTTCTATGACAGGCAGGGGATAACGCGGTCTTATTCTACGAGCCCAGAACTACAGGGCTGATAATTAACGTAACCTATTTGAAGTCGGTTTATAAAATGGTTAAAATAATTTTTCTATGCACACTTACAGGGTAGTGTGGTAATACAATTTTGCAATAACGGCACGGATTGATCTATAGCAAGCAAGTGTTGCTTGTTGTAATATAAACGTGCGATATTAACTACCATAAAGTAAATACACATTATTATTATATTTATCATACATTTTGTGTGTTACAATCACGGGTGTACATTTGTTTATTGACGCTGATTTGATGTCGATTAAAGATTTTTTCCTTCATATTAAGTAAACGGCATACACATGTAGAAAGCTTAAACCAGAATAAGTATTATGCAATATACATAATGCACTCAATTTAACTCGTTTTTTTAAACCTACTTCAAGAGAGGAAATTATCAATTGTTCTATTGAAAGGTTTTCATCAGTTCTATAAAATCCCATAAAAATATTATTGACATAGGAACTTGTTAAACTCATGTTAGACAGCATAGACACCAAGAGACCATGCTTAGAAATTAAGTATAGCATGCTTGTAAGTTATGATGTTGTTATAACAATCCTAGACTATGTATCTACTATCTACGGAATTACTATCCTTTTTTTTGTTGTTGACGGGAGGAAATCTTCAGAAAGATACCCCGCCTTCTGGGGGAAGGCGGCGGTCTGGGTTCTTAACCACTTAAACCTCCCCGGTGGCCCTTTCCTCGGTGCATGGTGACGAGCTCCGAGATCTTCAGAGGAACACACCAGAGCCCTTGTGCACTGTGCTCAAGGAGAGCACATCCCGAGGGGGGAGGTTAGTCCCTCCCCTGTGCCCTCGCAGCGCAAGACGACATGATGTCGCCTTCTCCCCGGATCCACTTTGGTGGACGACGCAGGCCCCCACCCTTGTCGCCCAGTGAACCCCCTTGAGGCCCCTTTTAGTCGCCTTGTACGGCAGGCAGGGGATACCGTAGTCTTATTTACGAATGTCAAAGAAGGGAGATAATATAGGAAGCGGCGAAATCAAACAGAGAGTCTTGTTCAAATTTAATTTAATGTTTGGTGGAAGTCACGAAAAACCGCCGGGATGCCTGCTTAAAGGGAAGAATTGGGCTATCGTCGGTAGACCTATATCACCGTGGAGTTCGCGGTTTCGTACGTTAGGTTAGTGCCACTCATTCATATCATATTTAGTTCATATATTTTTTATACAATTTCAACAGGAAACAAATAGCTGAATATCTACACACTAAGATGACCTCTGTCGCACCCAACTTGACCGCACTGATCGGGGACCACGTTGGCGCGAGACTCATATCCAAGGCCGGTTCCCTCACCAACCTTGCCAAGTATCCAGCCTCTACGCTACAGATTTTGGGTATGCAAATACTTTGTTGATACTTCAAAATATATTGAATTCCAAGTAAACCTAGACTCTAGTGATTCTGCTAGAGGTTTGATTTTTTAAGGTGTGGGGAGAAGCGCCATATTAAAATGATATCTATGTTAATATTGATGAATGAAATCTCACTGTAAAGAGATATTGCATCCATTACCATCTTTTAAGAGAAATGTTATGAAGGCCCTGTGTCATATGCTACAATCATAGTAATAGTTTGGAATTTTTTTATTTACTGCAAGAAATGTAGAGTTATAGGATAAATTATACTTAAAAAAAAATTCCATTTGTTTGTGTTCCGTGCCAATTGTGGCCAGTAGGGACCAGCTAATTTAGTTATATCATCTTCCCATCTCATGTGGGGCGTCCTCTGAAGCGCTTGCCGTATGGACCCTCCCGCTTTGTAACCCTACTGGTCCAACTCCCATCCTCCAGTCTCGCTACGTGCCCCGCCCAACTCCATTTCAGTCCCTTAGCATAGCTCAGAGCATCTTTGGCTTTGGTCATGTTTCTAATTTTTGCGTGATGAATTTTTTGCGCTTTTTTGATGGAGAACATGCTACGTTCCATTCCACAAATATTAAATAAATAAACTATATTAAAATATGTTTTGAATTTTCTTAAAAAATGTGAAAAAACTTTTTCCCCTGCCTATTATATACATGCACTCGTAATGCGGTTTTTACCTAATAGAGATGTCTTCCAAATCACCTTTGGATGGACAAAAATTTGTGAAAAGAATTTGCTGTAGCCCTGTGATGATGAAATTCAACTACTAATTTTTTAACGTTTTAATCCAGTCTAATTTATACAGTACAACTTCGAAACTACTCATAGCATTAAAAATTCCCGATTCTCTGATCAAAACTTTATGGTAAACATACATATGAACATTGTGTTATTTATATAGGTGCGGAAAAAGCCCTCTTCCGTGCACTGAAGACTCGCTCCAACACACCCAAGTATGGCCTGCTATATCACTCCACGTTCATCGACCGTGCCGGATTGAAGAACAAGGGTCGCATCAGCAGGTACCTGGCCAACAAGTGTTCCATCGCTTCAAGGATTGACTGCTTCTCAGGTAAGTAAACATAAGTAAATATTTACTTTTATTTCCGAAGTATGATAGATAGGCGCCTATGATCTTTTTCTTGTCCATTTTTAAAAATTAGAAAGATATATGAAATTAAACATACATTTTCAAAATACAGTATCGAAAACACACCGACAGCTCCCGAACTAACCCAAGCGCCCGCGGTGTCATATTGTTAGCATTTAGAAGCGTCAATAGCCTAATGGTTGAGGGTACCGTCTACCCATCTCCTAATAAAAGCCTAAACTTATTTCAAATAGTTAACAAGAATGTTAGCAAAGTTAGTTTTCATAATACAGTACATATTATGACTTTAGATCTGTCGTGAACGCCGTACTGCCATGAAAATCTTTTAACATTATGACGTCATAAATATGGCGTCTTTTTAATGACGAACACAGATTTGCAAGAGCTGGCCTTGACTGCTTCACCGGATTGAGAGGTGGCATAGCTCTTAGGTCACTTAGCCTGAACCTCTATTGCTAGTGACTCGACACATTAGTCCCCCCGGTGAGGGGGTAT
This sequence comes from Meandrusa payeni, assembly GCA_029286785.1. NCBI lineage: Eukaryota > Metazoa > Arthropoda > Insecta > Lepidoptera > Papilionidae > Meandrusa > Meandrusa payeni. Next base: position 8,343,970 of record JAGSMX010000023.1, read on the forward strand.
ATGACGACAAATCGTGGCATTGTTCGTGACGTTAGACACGTGACCGGTCATCCACTTGTGTGGTCACGTGATCTTCGTTTAAAATTGTATCAATTTTTGATAGTAATTAATAAACAAATTATAACTAATAGTTTAAAAATCTCCATTTTATTAATAAAATAATAATATTGTTTTTTTTATACTTTCTAAGCAAGTGCTTGACTACGATCCCACCTGATGTTAAGTGGAAATGCAGTCCTGGATGGTAAGGCGCACTAGCTAAGTGAATGCCTATTCACTGTACTCTTGAAAATACCCACATTGTAATCGGAAGGAAGGACAGATGCGGGCAAACTACCAGCCCTTTGCTGTACTGAAGAGTGAAAGACAAAGCAAAGCGCTTCATTCGGGTTTGAGGGATGTTTTGCACATATTGATCTATTGCAAAAGCTTTCTTTTGTGGTAATAAAAATGTGCTATAGTAAAGCCATGATTTGATTAAGTGTAAACCATTGAAACATTAATTTACACATATAGGGTCATGGCTACAATTATATATTAAAATTTTAATTGGTCATTTAACGACATACCTGAAACCAGTCTGCAGTGTGGAGGTAACACATGTGGCTAGTCTTGTAATTTTGTTTATGTAGGAAAGGGCATTATTTCTGATATTAACTTGAGCCCGATATGTTTTTGTAAACTAATAACAATGTTATTGTATTTACTGATATGTACATGGGTGTAGGCTAGGAGTGCATGATAAATATCGATATATGGACGCGATTTATCGTTTCAATCCGATATTATCGAATCATCTAATATCGATATTTATTTCGATATATTTCAACTGATATACGAAATATCGTAAGAAATTCAATAAAAATGCATTCCATTCTTTCTCTTATTTGTGATTGACAACTTGAATAAAATAAAACCCTTACTTGCGCTGCCATCACGATGATTGTAGTGTATTATGTTATTACACTCCTAGTCGATGGCAGGGCTCGTTGTATAGATTTTATAACCTATGCATGGACTGGTATCCGAAGCGAGAACCTCTCAGTTACGCGACGAGTACTCTATTAGTACAAAACTTTTCTTATATTTAATATTAAGCTCTAATTAATTATAAAGAAATTTCGATAAATGAAAAATATCGTGTAGTGTCGATACAACCTCACGATATATTATATCGAAAAATGTGTCGATATATTTTTCACATGGACATCCCTAGTGTAGGTAATGATCTTCACCCGCTCGAGAAGAGAAACTGGTACACGGCTTATATTATCTGTTTGTAATATTAAAATAACCGATTTTTACTATATGCATTTGAATATATATGCAATACATATATCAAAGAAATATTTTTTTTAAATTTTTGTCTGTCTGCCTGTTTGTTCTGGCTAATCTCTGGAATGGCTGGACTGATTTTGACGGGCAGATCACTGGCAGATAGCTGATGTAATCAGAAGTAACACCGCGGGGCAGTTAAAAATAAGTATTGATGTGAATGTGTAGTGTGTTTATGTAAGTTTGTACGTGTGTGTGATTGTATGTGAATGCGTATTTATTCTGATTTTAATGATATATTTTGCATTTGGATATATACATGTGTAAAAATAATTTCTCGTAACAAAATACAACAAAACTGATATAAATAACTTAGTAGCTTATAATTATATTTATAATTCATCTTGCCAGAAAAGCAATCAACAATATACGGCGAGAAGCTTCGGCAGCAAGTAGAGGACCGGTTGAAGTTCTACGAGACAGGAGATATCCCGATGAAGAATGTCGATGTGATGAAGCTAGCGTTCGAGGAGGTGGTGCGGCTGGAGCGACAGGCAGACGTGCAGACCAGCGTGAAGAAGAAAAAGAAGAAATCGAAGACAGAAGTGCCAATGGATGCGGACTGATCCTCGACACTTAGTACTAATTTTTTTTATTTTTCTCGTCTTTTGTATTAAGGTTTTTTATTAAGATATAATCTAATACAGTATGACCTATCGAATTAATACAATTTATTTTTATTTTAAACCTTTAAATACTGCAAAGGTTCCCCAATGAAACACTGCGGATGATAACCAACATCCCTTGGTTTGTCCCAAACTTTTTACCTGTTTTAAATGTTTGACCTCAACATACATACATACTTGTTTGCTGAGCTACACAGGTTGGCCAGAGAAGCTGGGCCTTGACTTCTTCACCGGATTGAGAGGGGGCATAGCTCTTATATCGTATTTAACTCTCACAATCTAAATTATTCATTCTCATCTATTAAGGAAATATAACAATATAATACAACAACTAATCTTCTAGAGCGGGTGAAGATCACCTACACCCATGAACATATCAGTAAATACAATATAATACTTATCATTTATACAAAAACATTTCGGCCTCAAGTTAATGTCAGAAATAAAAGTATGACGTATGGCTTGTTTGACATTTCAAAAATAGGAGTGCTCCGATCGTCACCAAACTTAACAGGATTACTCGACAGGTCGATCTGAAGATTCCCTGAAAGTTTCTTTGAAATCGGTCCAGCCGTTTCGGAGCCTATATGGAACAAACCCACACACTTTCTCTTATATATATATATATATATATATGATAATAGATGTATAATACTTTTGAAAATCTACTACGATATTAAAGTAGACACAATGGCACTCAACTTTATAATGAATCACAATGAAAAAATATTTTTAAATTAGAATTTTAACTTCAGCGCTACCAACCGATTCTAAGACTATTCACATTTTATATGAAATAACAAGTCATAGACAATCCAACTATACGGTCGGGAAATCCCCGTGTCAAGGGTGTTTTATTTGAATCTGTGCAAAGTAAAAATGTCCTTGAACTTGAGAAAGTTGCCCTCCGAGGAGACGAGATCGTGGAAGGAGATCACATGTGTCAGGCCATTTAGCAATCTAGCGCGCACTTCATTAGTCGTGAAGGAGAATAAAAAGAAATATGGAGTTGTTTAACAGCTTTTAATAGCGAAACTGCCGTTACAGTTGATCCTCACGTTGATGTTGACGGCGGCCAGTTGCGTCACGAAGAACTTGAAGATGTAGGGTATGGAGATGGAGACCAGGTTGCCCTGAGAACAGAGGCGGCAGCTCTCCTTATTGCCGTCTACCTTGCTCGCTATGGGTCCAAGTAGCGTACCACATTTCGTACAAATTATTGCCTGAAAAAAAAAATACTTTAAAAAAATGCTTGACCACGACCCCACCTGATGATAAGTGTAAATGCACCGCTGGTAAGGCGCACTAGCTTAGTAAATGCGATCTGGTGATGGTCGCGATTTCGAATCCCAGTCGCCTTGTACCACGTACGTTTTTTCGGTTTTTAAGTACAAAATGTCATTTGCTAAATTATGTGAGCCCTGTGTATGGAGATGGGCTCACCACATGTCACATACGAATCATAATTAGCTTGGTAAAAAGCGAACAGCGAAATCAGCATCTGTCTATCTCGCTAGCGTTGAAAGGGCGAGAGAGCATATACTGCGTAACCGTTACTCCAAGTTCGAAAGCCGTGGCGACGTTAACTCTCTTTGGCGGAGCAGTCAGAGATGTGCGCTACAAGACAGAAGCCACTACGCTAGCACCAAAGTATAACATCGACTTCACTCTGGTTAACTTCAAAGACAGCTTACCTCACTCTTGTCGGAGCAGTGGAACAGTCTATCCTGCAGCAGGAAGGCGGCCCCGTGCGAGATGAGGGCATCCCTCTCCATCTCCCCCAGTCTCACGCCTCCGCCTCTTCTTCTCCCCTTCACTGGCTGCCGTGTCGTTGCATCTACTGCACCCGTTGTACGAACCTGAGATATTTTATCGTTATATTGTATTTATTGATATGTACATGGGGGTGTAGGTAATGATCTTCACCCGCTCGAGAAGAGAATGAATACGGAGGGAAATGAATAAATTAATATATTGTGCGAGTTAAATTAAATATTTAATGATGTAAGTTTATTGTTTAAATAAAATAAAGCAAAATCTAGTCCGGCGAAGCGGGCTGGGTACACTAGTATGTAAGTATGTAAAATGAACAGTCCACGAACCTGCCACTTATCGGAGACCATATGCCTCAGCCGCTGGTAGTGGATCACACCGAAGAAGATATCAGCCTCCATCTCGCGGCCGTCCACCCCACTGTACAGGCGCTCGGTGCCGAAGTAGTTGTAGCCGCCAGCTTCCAGCATGCGCCCGAAGTAGTTGATCGCTGTGTCGCTCTCGTTGAAACGGAACGGTGTCGCGTCGTGAACCTGCAACGAGGAACTTGCTAGCTAGGTTGCTAGCTTGCTAACGCCAGATCCTGTGCTAGTTTCCAGCACAAGACCTGGCGTAGGGATGTTCATGCCAAAAAATATATCGATATTTTCATATATCGAAATATGTTTATAATTAATTAGCGCTTAATATTAAATATTAGAAAAGTTTTGTACTAATAGAGTACTGAGAGATTCTCGCTTTGGATACCAGTCCAGACTATTTGATTTGATTCTGCTAGCAGTACAGACTGCATCCATAGATTAAAAAAATTGTACGACTCCTGCCATCGTGAAGAGTAGGAGTGTAGTAACACTACACTACACTCTTCGTGATGGCAGCGCAAGTAAGGGTTTTATTTTATTCAAGTTGTCAACCACAAAGATTAGAAAGAATGGAATGCTTTTATTTAATTTCTTACGATATTTCGTATATCGGATGAATAGTGATGTTATTTTTAAAGTTACTTTTTTATAGATCGAGACTTATATGATATTTTTATGGATGCCAATGTCAGGATTGGACCAAATTGGGGACCACACGGTGTCTTCTTTAAAAAAAAGAATCATAATAGAGAGAGAACCTCCTTTTTGGAAGTCGGTTGAAAGTATTCAACAATAACATGAGGAGAGTCAATGTTGGTCACTCACGTGTCCATGCATGCTGGCCGCCTTTCCAGCCATGCACTCGATCATCATGGCGATTGTCATCCGGGATGGGAAGCCGTGCGGGTTGAACAGGATGTCCGGGATGAGGCCGGACTCCGTGAAGGGCAGGTCCTCGGCCGCCCACTTCTGCGAACAGATGCCCTTCTGTCCCGCGCGCGACGCGAACTTGTCGCCCACCGTTGGGTTGCGCTGTGAAACGTCTTACAGTTAATGTATATTACCAGAGTGCCATTCAAATATCCAAGGAGTTGTTGTTGTAGGATTTCCAATGTGCCGCAATCTAAAACCAACCTACTGTCACACTCGCCATTGCCAAGGATTTCCGCTCCATATAACCTCCTTAATACTAAGTCCACGTCGGTTGACATTTTTTTTAATTCTCGCAAGGTCTTCCATAACTTAGTGTTAAAAATTAAGCAATAATTTAAATTTAATTCCAATTTAATTAATTTATTACTGATTTTTCTTTTTCATTATTTAAAAAAATATTTTTGTAACTATAAATTATTAAAACGTTACGTTTTTTAATAGCGAATGTTGTGTACTCCCGTGATTGGCCCTCTCGGGCGCCCTCGGACCGGAATGCTTACGCGTAACATATTAACGGTCCAAGCCGAGGTTACCCCTCACCGGGGGGACCCTTGTGTCGAGTTACTAGCGATAGAGATTCAGGCTAAGCGACCTAAGAGCTATGCCACCTCTCAATCCGGTGAAGCAGTCAAGGCCAGCTTCTCTGGCCAATCTGTGTAGTTAGTCAAAAAAAATCCTGTAATTGACATACACAACAGGACTTACTTTGTAATCTTGATGATTACTACAATGTATGCTTGTGTAATGCTGTTGGTGTATCTTATTAAATAGATAAAGCGTTAATAGACTAATGGTTTCGGGTGCGGTCTGCGATTTGTAAGGTCGTGGTTTGGTATTCACCATTCCACTATTGACGTGAACCATTTAGCATAGACATAGACATTTATTTATTGGCATCACAATACAAAAACACATCACAGACAGAATATAACACACATTAAAAAAGAATGAAAAATAGACGAAACACAGTTAAAGTTACACGGACAAATAATACAAAACATATGATGCCAATATCGGACACCGTCTCAGCATATGCTGTCGCAAGGATGCGACAGCGCTGATTTTCAGCGGTGTCCGGGACTACCTAAAGACGTGCGCGCGAAATACTACTTTTATATGGAATTTATACAGACAATAGGAATTTGTTAACACAAGCCTAAACTTATTTGGAATGGTTAACAATTCTCGTTAATAATATTTGCGAAAAAAATGACTACTTTATTGGCATCATATACAAACATATTATTTACTTAATCCAGGAAAATTTACAGCTATTCAATATTTCAAATATAATTTACATATATTATCACTAGTTTAGCAGATAACAAGTTTTCATTTTCAGTTAAAATAATCAAAATATAAGTAACACAGGATTGGAGAATCGCATCATGGTGCCGCAGACAAAACTTCACCAAATATATATATATAAAGGAGAAAGTGTGTGGGTATGTTCCATAATAAGCTCCGAAACGGTCGGACCGATTTCAATGAAACTTTCAGTGATATTCAGATTGACCCGGCGAGTAATCCTGTAAAGTTTTGGTGAAGATCGGAGCACTCATCTTAACTGTCAAAGAAGCCAGATGTCGTACTTTTATTTCTGACATCAACTTGAGCCCGATATGTTTTTGTATTTATTATAAAAATGATATTGTATTTACTAATATCTACATGTGTGTAGGTAATGATCTTCATCCGCTCGAGAAGAGGATGAATACGGAGAGACATTAATAATTTATTGTGAGAGTTAAATTAAATATTTAATGATGTTATTGTTTAAATAAAATAAAGCAAAATCTAGACCGGAGAAGTGAGCTGGGTACGCTAGTATTCTTTAAACAAATTGGGGTATTTTTTCACGAATTTTCCAATCTCAGATATATATATATAAACAGCAAAGGGTAATAATATTTAATTTAAAAAGAGGCCCGCAGGATAGTAACGGTCCTAATCCACAAATTGCTCTGATGCATTTCTTAAAATACACAACACATACACTTCGAAAGTATATATGTAGTATTGCGCGTTGCACATCTTTGGGTAGTCCTGGGCACCGCTGAAAATCAGCGCTGTCGCATCCTTACGACGGCATATGCTAAGACGGTGTCTAATATTGACATCATATCTTATGTTCTATTTGTCCGTTTTTTTAAATTATTTTACTGTATTATTTTTTTCTCTGTCTTTCTGATGTGTTTCATATTTTGTGCCAATAAAGAATATGTCTATGTGTATATGGATGCATCCCCTACCTGTATCCTGAGCCCGATGCAGGCCTTCCGTGGCGAGCGCGCGGCGAAGTCCCCGCAGAGGCGTACACTGTCCACGAACGCCTCTTCCTTGCCGTGGTACCGGGACACGTGGAACTGGGTTCTCTCGCCGTCGTAGTAGCTGGTGACCACACACTTATATTGGAAAATGCAATCACATTAGTTAAAGTTGCACCCTATATATTATACAGGATGTCCCGTTATTTATTCGCGACCGTCGGAGGTTGCGGACAATCCTTTCGAGATATAAGTATTTTATGGGAAAGCCCCACCCCCTGGATAAGATTAGGAACTCTGCTGGACTTTCTTCGGCTACTTCTTCTCCCAGCGCCAACGCTTTATTGGCACAATATATGTAACACAAATAGGACAAGATATGATGCCAGTATTTGACATCGTCTTAGCATATGTCGTCGCAAGGATGCCACAGATTGACAGCGCTGATTTTCAGCAGTGCCCAGGACTACCCAAAGTCGTGCGCGCGTAATACTACGTTTACATGGAATTTATACAGACAACAGGCAAAGAGTACAATAGTGAGAATGAAATCTTCAAAATATATGTAGATTTTTACTCACTATAACTCAAATCCGGTGAAACTGTTGTTGCCATCTTCTCTAGACGAAGCTTAGGTTCGTCATAAAAAAATGTACCTTACCAATAGAATGGGTCATCAGGCTGAACGCGGGCCCCCACGGGAGGCAGTCCGTCCTCGTCGATGTACGCCACCAGCTCCGGCTTGGTGGGGTCGCGGCAGAAATACGACGACGAGTCCTGCAGCTCGATGAAGTCTGACTTGTACACCGAGCCGGCAGCAAAGCCCCGCTCGTACGTCGACTTGTTGATGATCATCGCGTCTTCCATGTCGTAGCCCTGGGAAACCAATGGGATATACCATTAGACATAGACATATTTTTTATTGGCACAAAATATGAAACACATCAAAAAGAGGAAAAAAATGAAAAAAAACTACAGTTAAAAAAAACAGACAAATAGGACATAAGAAATGATGCCAATATTGGACACCGTCACAGTTTATGCTGCCGCAAGGATGCGACAGCGCTGATTTTCAGCGGTGCCCAAGACTATCAAATCTCAAATTCGTACGCGCGCAATACTACGTTTACATGAAATTTATACGAACGAATATATATATATTAATATATATATATAAATATAATAGTGTATAAATAGTTATTAGATTTATGTATATTATATAATAGATGAACAAATTTTCATAAATAAATATATTATTAATTTTTTATTTTTTTGCTAACGGGGAGGAAATCTTCAAAAAGATATTCCCCTGCCTTATGGGGGGAAGGCGGATTATGTAGGGTTTTTACCCACTAAAACCTCCCCGGTGGCCCTTCCACGGTACATCAGGTGCGTACTTCTCCAAGGAGTTTAATTTTATTTTAATTTATTCACAACAAGAAACGAATACACATTAAGAACTTGAGATAAAAAAAAAAAACAAAGTAAAAAGAGTGATAAATATGGAAACAATAAGTTTACTGTTTATCAGTCTTACAAATAAAATTTATTCCACCCTTATACTAAGTTAGCTAGTTAAACCAGGAATAAATTAAGAATAAGCTCAGAATAGTTTACCACAAATAAACCCGGAATAACTATGGTTTATCTATTCTTCATTTACGTCAAAATGCACGAGTTGGCAACAGCGCAATCAAAGAGAAACCGTACTAATGAAATAATTGCAGTATATGCAGTAGTCTAGTAATGTATCTGTCAATGTGTGGCGGTTATAAAATATTCTATACTCTATATATAGATAGAAGATAATCCACTTCCAAGCTTGTCCACAGTAAGAGACCTTTTAAATAAATGGTCTGGAAATATTATACCACTTTTAGAAAACTGATATTTTAATCGAAACTAATCATCGACATATAAATCAAAAGGATTTTCCAATCTTTTAAATATTTTTACTTTTCTTGGAGTCTGAATGATATTTATTAAGTCATTAACTGTTTCTACTTCCTCCATTGACCTTAATTCCACAATAAGTTAATTTAAATGAGCGAACACAACAAATTGTGGTATTTTAAATGTTATACTGGACTTAAACAAGGGTGTACGCCCTTATAACTTCGGAATAATGGTTGTATGAACAGAAACGTCAACGATGTACCAGGTATAACGTATTCTTGGTTTATTAGTACAAATTTTGCTTATTCTTAGTTTATTCCTAAGTTTATCTTTATACCACGTTTATTTGCAAGGCTGTATGAGATTACTTACAGTATAAGAGATGACAGCGACTATAGCATTGGTGCCACACGGGTAGTCGTCCAAGCCGACGTTGTCGTAATGAGTCGGTCGGAACAGGGGCGTGGCCGGGGTCTGCAGCCGGTATAGTTTGGTCTCTCCGTTAGTAGCCCATGTGTGGATTGGTGTGCCCATCGTTTGTTTGCCCATTTGGCATTGGTACATGTTTCTGAAAGTGAAAATACAATTAACGTCGGTACGAATACTTTTGTCTTACTTTTTCTAAGCTATTTACATGACCTAAGCTATGCCTTTGACCAACAGCGTCACATGTGTATATCCTTTATGACTTTGTCTTACAACTATACTTAACGGAAGGTCCACCACCATCGACCAATGTCGTGAACCATCTTCTAAGTTTAATTGGAATGGTTAGCAAGATTATTAGTAATATTTCTGAAAAAAAATAGTTGGCATTTTTTAAAAAAAAAATAAGTATAATAGAAAACAGAAAAATACGATTTATTTTACTTTTTTAAATCTATTGAATATATTTTTTAAAATTGAGACACAACATCACTTAGGCGTTATTAGTCTGTCTACCCCGATTAAAGGGTTAAGGGTAAGAGTTTATTTAACTGTGTAGTTACCGAGGTGATTGGTTGCAGTCGGGCATAGGAACTAGTTGTGCCAAGTTGCTCATGAAAGCCGACTTGGACAGCTCTAAGTGTGTAGTTTTGCCTGAAATAGAAATAACTAATGAACTGACGTATGTATATATACGAGTATATAGGATGTCCCAGAGACGATATTGTCAACATCCAAAGTTAATCTGATTTTCTTTTCTAATGAAATAGTAATAAATTTAAATTATTTAACAAATAAGTGTCATATCATTTTGTAAAGTACATTAGCTAGGCATAATTTTAATACCCAGTGCCACTTTAGCCTAGTTATTTTTTTTACACGCTGGAGGACCAAATTTACGGGTTGAAACAGTAAAATATCTGGTCAGCCCTGTAGTTCAGGGCGACAAGGGTGGGGGCCTGAGTCGTCCACCAAAGTGGACCCGGGAAGAAGGCGACATCGGCTGGCCCGTGTCGCCTTGCGCTGCGAGGGCACAGGGAGGGAGTAACCTCCCCGGGGACGTGCTCTCCTTGAGCACAGTGCAGAGGGGCTCCGGTGCGTTCCACTGGAGATCCCGGAGCCCCTCGTCATGCACCGAGGAAAGGGTCACCGGGGAGGTTTTAGTGGGTAAGAACCCCACATAACCGTCGCCTTCCCCAGAAGGCAGGGGTATCTTTGTGAAGATTTCCTCCCCGTCAACAAAAAAAGTAAAATATCTGGAAACTGTCTCTTAAGTCTTTTTCATCTCAGCTTTACTAATCATTAAAATTAAAGTAATATCACGTTTAAAAGCCCATCTTCAGTGCAATATTTATCAAAGAACTCGATTGAGAAAAGTCGAGATTTTTGTAAAACTTAAAATGTAATATTCTATTAGTCCTTTCTTAACGTCGATTTCTGGGACATCCTGTATATATGTATTTGTGACGAACTACACATATTAGCCAGATAAGCTAACTGTGACTGCTTCACCGAATTGAGAGGTGGCATAGCCCTTAGGACGCTTAGCCTAAACCTCTATTTGTAGTACACAAGGGCTTCCCGATGAGGGGTATCCTCGGACGGAACTCTTTTACGCGAAAACATTTCGATTCGGCTCAGTAGCCTTTCCACGGGTTAACTAGGGGGACATACGAATGCGACACTAATTTTAGATGTCACCTTGGGAAGCGTTATCGTTGGGACAAGTGGCCAAAGAAACTCCAGCAACGCTCGTAATATCTAACGTGTGGAACCTTTCCATAAATCGGCATAACATGATAGTATAATATGTGGCGAGACGTTAAGAAAAATATTAAAAAAGGACGATTAACTTTACCCACCTTTATAAATCTCAGTCTGTGTGACGGCAATGTCCAGGTACAATTGTTCCATGGTCCCGATGAGCTCCAGTTGCCCGTTGGACAGGTTGATGACGGGCCGCATCATCCTCGCCTCGCTGGTGAAGAGGAACACACCGGCGTACTGGGCGCAAATCTGCAAACACCAGCTCGTTGACTATACCATAAGATGCCTGAGTTTTCTAAGTGGCTTCCCGGACTCCATAGCTGTCACTATTTCTCCCCAAGTCCTCTCCAAATAGTGACAAACCCACCGTGGCGACTTAATGGCAAATCTTCCTAATAGCAAGACACCGTAAACACGATCCGCAGTACCCGGCAGCCTTGCTATCCATGGCCAAGGTGGTGGCTACGATAATAGTAGGGCATGGGGTGCTAAAAATCTCCGGTCGGCAAGCCACCACCACAAACTGACTATTGGCACCTTTAACACCCGGACTCTGAAGCGAGATGAGGATGTGAGAGAGTTAAAAGCGGAACACACACATATTTTTATTCTTATTCTTGCTTAGTTACACGTTATCCGTAAACACTGATCAAAGGTATCATAAAAACGTACCTGACGTTTTTTTTCGTACGTTGTTTTTAATGTTTGATCAAGTCGGATTTTGTATTTGCTTGTATACTTTAATTATTTAAATTAGCAGACTCACCTGTTTCTTAGGGACGACCACGATCTCAGTGGTAATAGGCATGTCTTCCCCCTTTATCTTCATGGTACGAAGGTAAGCTGTGGACTTCTCGAGAGTGTCTTCCGCGAAGTAGCCCACGAGGCGGCCGTCAATGAACACCGGGTACTTGTACACGTCATGCGATAACGGCGTGTGCAGTACCGAGCTGACCGACTCCATACCTTCGGAGAGAGAGAGATACGTTACTGATCATAATAATAATCTATATATATAACAGAGAAAGTGTGTGGGTTTGTTCCTTTTAGGCTCCGAAACGGCTGGACCGATTTCAATAATTTTTCTGAAATGAAAAAATTCAGGGAATCTTCAGATTGACCTGGCGAGTAATCCTGTATCGTGTGGTGACGATCGGAGCACTCCTCTTTTTGAACTGTCAAACAAGCCGTATGTCGTACTTTTATTTCTGATATTAACTTGAGCCCGATATGTTTTTGTATAAATGATAAGAATTATATTGTATTTACTGATATGTACATGATCTTTACACGCTCGAGAAGTGAATGAATTCGGAGATAAATGAATAATTTAATATATTGTGAGATATTTAATTTAACTATTAAGATGTAAGTTTATTTTTTAAATAAAATAAAGCAAAATCTAGTCTAGCGGGCTGGGTACTCTAGTATATATTATATATTGTATGATATTTTTGTGTATTTTACTTTTTATATAAATATTGTATAAACTTAACCAAATAAATAAAAATAATAATATTTCATTTAATCTATATCATATACGGTCATCCTTCTATCCTTATAAGGATGGTCCACCTGGATGGACGGCGTCCCATACGTTGCTTCTATTCCAAGACTTTCTCCCTCATTTGCCGTCACCGACTTGACAGATGTGCCACTGCCGCTTTAACTTGCTGAGTTTTCACTTTAAGAGTGACTTTATGTCTTACCTTTCTCCATCGATGTGTTTATTTCGGAATCTATCCCTTTGAGAAATAGCATAAGCTCTTTATTAGTTCCATTCGGATGCATATGCGTATGATACTCACCGCATTTCTCGAGCACGTAGGGCAATGACGTCAGCAATTTTGGATCAGGGTGTTGAGTGACCTGGAAATAGTAATCATTAAAATTTAAACCGTCCAGGCTTGAACTGATTTTTTAATGTTAAAAGTGTAAGGAGATACAGAAATTGGCACCCGCTTTTGACCTTATCAACTTGCAGAATCAATTGTCTCCAGAGGTGTTTCCTATATGATTTGGGGACCTTCAAGAAACCGACACCTGCAGCTCCTCCGCTGTTATGGATGTTCATGGGCGACGGTTTTTTGTTGACAGAGTGGGGGAGGAATCTTCAACAAGATCTATCAAGGGGTTTCTTGTTGTTCTATGGGGGGGTTTTTAGTGGGTAAAAACCTCACCCGGTGGCCTCCTCGATTGGTGAGGGGCTCCGGGTTCTCCAGAGGAACGCACTGGAGCCCCTCTGCACTGTGCTCTTCGGGGAGCACGTCCCGGAAGGGTGGGAGGAGGAGGGGGACAAGTGCAGGGAGGTTCATCCCTCCCCCCTGTTTCCTCGCAGTGCAAGGCGACACGGGTCAGCCGAAAAAAATATCCAATGGAGGGAGGAGTAGGGTAACTGACAGACTGTTAATGTGTACTGTGCTACGGGCTGTCTGTCTGTCCCTACGCATATATATGGTACAGTAGTTGCGGTCAGACTATATATAAAAAGGGACATGTAAGGAGTACCCTAAACCAATGAATCATTTATGTCCTATCTACATGTACATATGGACAAGTATAACCTGCGCAGAGACAGTGAGATGGTTCAGAAGTCCACATGGGGCTCCGTCGGGCGTGTGCACGGGGCAAACGAAGCCCCAGGCATCGGGCAGCAGCTGACGCGCCTCCGTCGTTCTCATCTCCATGAAGAACGAGCCGCGGTGGATCGCTCTGTGGGAAATAACAAATCGTCTTTTTTTAAATTTATTACATAAATATGATTATAAGCTATATATCAATAAAACCATAGGGTTTGAAAACGTATGTATGGGGTCGATAGAGACTGATACCGTTGTCAGCTTTCACCAAGGACTATTAGGTCCCATGTTTGACAGGTGATCCCATCGCCATACACTGGACATAAAGTTTAAGCAGTAATTTTTTATACTAAAAAAAACTCTCGAATTTTCGACGATCAGGGTCTTTCCATTTCGTATCGCATTACCATGAGGAGTGTTCTGAGGGATTGTTCGGAATCATCCCATCTACCGATTTTCATTACCGCACATCTCGGCAGAAATCCAAATTCCACCGCCACCATCTTGATGGTTGCCGTTCCACGACTGTATGGTACTGGCGTAACTTTCATTCATGCACTGTCAACCTTTGGAATCAACTGTCAGTAATTCTGAACCTACACGATTTGGGGACCTACAAGAAACGAGCTTATACTATGCACCTGAAGGTTCTCCTGTTGTGGATGTTCATAGGCGACGGTGATTACATAAGACCAGGTGACCCGTAAGCTCGTCCACCCCTTTTACTATATGAAACATGTTTTAGAAGAGCATGGAACTCACTTGAAATGCGACATATAGCGCATTCTGTTGATGTTCTCGGCGACGATGGTCAGGCCCTTGTATTGCGCCAGGTTGACGTTATTGGAGGGCGCGTTGCCGGTCGCCAGGAACGTCTCCATCTTCTGCTCCAGACTTCCCGATATCCGCATGATGTTCTGCAGTTCTTTCTGTTAGCACATTTTTACTGAACTTTTATATCCCAACAAGCTTGCACTTCATTCCGCTCTTTTACAGCATCGTTGATCAATCGTTAATCGAGGGGAAATCAGAAGGCTGGGCGCCTTCTGGAAGGAAGGCGGGGTCATGTGAGGTTCTTACTCACTAGAACCCCCCCAGTGGCCCTCTTTGGCGCATGGCATGACCCCCAGCACTGTGCCCTTGAGCACCTCCCGGGAACATTGCACCCTCCACCACCCTTGCAGTGCTAAGGCGACCCGGGACCACAAGTATCGCCTTCCTCCCGGGTTCACTATAGCGGACGACCCTTGTCGCGCGTGAACCCGAGGCCCATTTTAGTCGCTTTCTACAACAGGCAGGGGATACCGTGGCCTTATTCTACGAGCCTGATAATCAAAAATGCTTCGAAATCGAGGGAAACATGCAAACAGAGTGAAGTCTAGTCTGAGGTGAGAGAATCTGTTAGTGTAGTGTAGTATGGTGTTCATCATATATCCAATCTTGCTCTCTCTCGCTTGCTTGAGTGCACTGGTATATCGAGGTACCACTACATCTATCATGAGCTTGACCACGATCCCACCTGATGTTAAGTGGAAATGAAGTCCCGATTGATAATTGCAATTGGGAAAACGACTCAGCTGCCATGCTATAGGATATCTGGATATACTTACCGTACCAATGACAAACTTCTGAGCGGTCTTAGCACGTTTCAAGATGTTAGACTTAATAATATACAACAGCATCTGTAGCCTCTCCTTCAAGATTTGGAGATACAAATGTCCACCAACTTGCAGTTCTTGGACCATTACAGCATCAGCACCTTCAACCTACAACAATAAATGACACGTGAATTTAACGATCAGTGCCGGCGTTAGAAGGGGGCTTAAGATGCCATATTTCGAGGGCAATGGGTAGAGCAGTTACTAAACATTCTACTTGATGCAAATTTAAGACATATATTCTTTTCTCGTGGATGCCAATGTCAGAACTGGACCACATGGAAAGCACCTTCAAACAAAATTAAGAATCATTAAAATATTATATTAATATTATGTTAACATAAAAAAAAAACATGTAGACGAATTGAGAACCTCCACCTTTCTTAAAGTCGGTTGAAGAGAATGCTAAGATTTTTTTTTCATAATTTTTTTTTAACTTTCAACTTGTTCTTCTTGTTAACCATTCCAACTAAGCTAGAGCTTGTGCTACTGTGTGGGTTCGACCCTACGACGTTACGTTTACCCAAAACCATTAGGCTATTGACGCATCACTACATATTGACAGGTCACTCACCTTACACTTATTCTGCACAAGGTCGTAAAGCTTCTGAGCCATGAAGACTAGAGCATGAAATTTATCCTTGTACTCTTTGAGGTGTATCAGCACACACCTCTTCAGGAGGAAGTCCGCAGCATCCTGATCAGAAGCCCAGGGCGGTAGTTCCGTTAACTTCGGTCTGAACATCCTGCCAAGGTATGATCTGCACTCCTCTGAATTGTGTAGACTCTCCTCATGTAACTCCCGAAGCATGTTTTGGATGCAACTACAAAAGTCAACAATGTGGTTGGTAATTGAAGAATATTTTACAAATCCTGGTCTGGTAGAACTTCGGGAAGGGCCTCTAAATAGGCTCCAATATTAAAAAAAACTTTTGTGATTAGTAAACTAACACAATTCTCTGTCGGGTTTATGATTAAGGTAACTGCCTAAGCCGTGGTTTCCTCTCAGAGGCCCCAAATTGCTCACACTGACTCTCTGCATGTCCAGTCCGGTGTAACTGCTACGGTCAGCCTTTGTGGTCAATCGACGGATGTTCGTCACAAAAATCTCGGATTGAAAATTAATGTCCTGTCACGAAGGACCAGAAAATATTGCTAAACATAAACTTACTTATCATAGTACAAGTCATCCTTCTTTCCGTTCAGAAGTATTCTGTAGATACAGTGATCCGGCAAATCCACAAGACACTTCATGATAAGAACCACAGGCGCGTAGTACATCATCTTACGGTGCGAGAACATGAGCTTGCATGAACCGTTTTGTATGAAATGTAACACGTTATTCTGAAATAAAAATAACAATTATTAACTCTGCTATTAACTCTCTACTACATTATTGTTATTATATCTTCAAGTCAACAATTTCACTCATGTATCTGACGAATTATAGAAAACATTTCAATAATGAATGTTAAGAGAGCTTCTAGCCCACCGAAAACGCTTTTCAATGTGGCATTTAAGTTAATTTAGCTTAAGAATATTTCAGAAAGCAAGTTGAAGTGGCAGTGGGCCGGCCACATATTCCGAGTCAGGGACGGTAGAGTGGGGAGCAATGTCTTGGAATGGAGGCAGCGCATAGGCCGGAGAACCATGGGACACCCTCCATCCGGATGGACCGACGACTATAAGGGTAGCCGGAAGTGGCTGGATGGCAGAGGATCAAATGTGGTGGAAGGCATTAGGGGTCTATTTCCAGCAGTGCATTGACACAGGCTGATGATGATGAACGTAAGACCTATGCCACTTCTCAAATCTGGTGAAACAGCTTTTCTGGCTAATTATTATATTTAAAGTATGTTTATACTAACAGTGCTTGTCTGATCCGGTGTCACACATCTCACTAATATGCCATAGTCAGAGAACAAATTGCCTCTCATTTTCCAGCCTGAGCGTTTGATGGCCACCGGGTAGTTTCGTCGGGTCACCAACAGCATACGAGCTAGCCTCTCGTGGCCCTGTCAACAATTATCTTATTATCATACCAATATCACTGTCATTTCAGTATCCGCTGGTTAAGTTTCACATCTTTTATATGCAAGGATGTTATACCTCACTATATATATTCCTTATTTCTAATTAATACTGCCCAGATTGTATCAGAAGGTATACTCAACTAAATTGGGACCGATACGGACTGGTGAAAAGTAGAGATTCCAATATAGTATGTTACATTTGTAGGATACTCATTGCTCCCACAAGAAACGGTTTTGCGGGAGTGCGGGCTCGCTCTAATCACGCGCCTCTCGGAGACAGCAAAGTCCGTGTCGTTTACTCTTAGTTCCCGTGCGCACGTCCGTAGGAGTAACTTATGATTTCCTCCAGACGCACTACAATCTAAAACCTATTGTTCCTACAGCGGTAACCCCGACGTGATTTAAATATGCATTCCTTTTTGCAGATTATGGAAAATATGTAAAAACTATTGAGGATAATTACCTTTATAACAAAATATCCTCCCCACTCATCTGCATGTTCATTATGCTGCACCAGTTCTTCGGGAGATAGATCGGCCAAATGGCATATTTTAGACTGAAAGAATAACATATTAGCTTTTAATAGAACACCAACAAGTTGAATTATTGCAGTTCTATCATAGTAGGATTTATTGCATGAATATGTCTATCAAATTTTCCTATCCAAAGGTAGGAATGTCAGATATGCTGTTGGATTTTTCATTTCATATATCAATATATTGGTATAATTTGACAGAGAATATTCATGTGCTAATAATGTCTAATCTACTTCAATCATCTTACATTACTTGATGAATACTATATCAATAGACATTATTTTAATCAAAATTAATAGATCAAGAACAAGCATTAAAAAATTTAAACATATAAATGTTTATAGGTGTGTAAAAATATCAACTTTTATACCTTTTCGATACTTGGAATTTTATATTGATACATAGATATATTGAAATATTAAAAGTCACTGAAAAATATTGATACATTGAAAAAATAATATTGTTATATTGATCTATTGATTTTTTCCAACTACCAGGATTTTTTTTTCTTTTTATGGTTATAAACTAGTGGTTGACCACAATCGCACCTGGTGTTAAGTGGTGATATAGTCAAAATGCCAATTATATGTTAAAACATGCATATACTACTATTGGGCCTTATAGTGCCATAGTGCAGATTGACAGACTTCACTTGTCATTAAAAAATTTCTAACACGTAAGTTTCCTCTCAATGTTTTCCAATCAACACTGCACAGCACATGGCATGCTAGGTTGCTAGCAAATAGCATGCTAGTAACTTGCAATTCGAGGTGACTGCCTGGACACAGTGAACATGGCTCTTAATTATATAACTTATTCATGCAAAGAAATAATATACGTGCTTAAAGAGAGAATTGTGGAACTGTGGGTATCTGCTTTAGCTTTTACTGTTGCAGGAATTATCAGAGAAATAACACAGCCTCACAGAATATAGATGTTTCAATTTCCACAGGTAAAAGTATTTTAGATCAATTTTCATATATTATATTCAAATATTTCATACCTTAAGCATAACAGGCAGGTTTCCTAGAGACCTGTCAATGGTCATAGATTTATTATCAATAGTAAATGTCACTCTTATTTTGAAATCTCCCTTATATGTTGCTGCCCTCTGTCTACATTCTGTTGGAAGTACTCTTTGAATCTTGACTCCCACTACGTCCATAGGGACACTAGGCTTAGCAAAAGCAGCTTCGTCAATTGTTATTTTAACCTTTTCACCGGTAGGCAGTTCAAATTCCGCTGGAATTAAATCCGCGAGGGCTAATTTTAATCCATCTTGTAACATGTAGTTAAATGAATCAATATGAGGTGCTCCAAGGCATTGCAGATACTAAAAACGTAAAGGTTCAAATTATAGTAATTGATATTATATGTAATGTATCATATATTTACATAGCATAATAAGTTTGCTAAAGAAAATTAAATGAACTCACTGGATTAGCAATTTTTGGAGGCTTCCGATAGTCAGGATGGCTTGTATATGACAAGGAAGGTTTCTGCAAGACTTTCTTTTGATTCATTTTTGTAAAACATTAAGTTTAAATTTTGTTTTAAAATATAACCTACACCGCTACACAACACATGTGCAACGCTATGTCAATATTATGGTACTTGCCATGGGAAAGTCGCCGAATTTAAAACGGTTTGTTCATGTTCCCAACGCTAGATGGCATTGGAGCTATATGTATTATTTCGAAAAACAATAATTGATATTTATATATTACCGTAATACAAATTTATTTTGTACGTTTAAGTAAGTAACTTAACGTATAAATTTTAATATAAAATTAAGTATTTGTAAGTATTATGGATTATCCAACATACTTTGTAATTTTTTGGTCTTGTTATGTCAAAAATATGTCAGTTTGACAAAGTTAAATGTGTTAAACATGAAAAACAATTCTTTCAATTGTGATTGATTATAATTTTATCAACTATGAGACCATATAATAAAATAGAATACTTATGTACTAAATTTATGGGTCCAGAAGCGATTATGATAGTTCTTTTATACCATACAATTTAAAAGTTGGCGTTTTATTATTGTAAAAGCGATTAATGAAATAATAATATATTTTGTTTTATATGATGATTATGATACTGATGTTAAGTAGAAATGCAGTCCTGGATGGTAAGGCGCACTAGCTTAGTAAATGCCTTTCTAAGCAAGTGCTTGACTACGATAAGTAAAGATTATAAAAATAAATTACCACATACTGTGACAGTTACTAGAAAAAGAAAATTATATTTAATTCATGAATTAATGTTTGTACTAGATTTTATTATTTAAAGTCGGAACAACCAAAAATAATTATTATGACATAGAAACAAAATAAAAAGTAAATAAACAAAATACAATGAAAAGAAAATGGAATCTATTGGAGCATACTGCTGTAACACTTTAGTGGATTCCAGTGACATTACATATAAAAAAAACAAACAAATTCCTAATCCTAATGGATACTAAGGTTGTTTTCTTAGTATCCTTTGAGGTAGAATTCTATTGCACCATGTAGTAGTCCAAGCCTCTCTCCGAGTTGTTTGCTCTAAATTACTTATAAAATAGAAGTTTACTCCACCCCTTTTTAATCCTAACAAGTTGTAAAAAGCCCACGAGCTGACAACACCAATAAGCCATAGTAATTTTAACACAAAAATCAAAAAAGTTACACAAATAAAAAGTTTTGTTTTATTCCAGTATATTCAAAGCTTGTTCAGAGTGAATAACAGAAGTAAGATTAATAATATTTTTAAAACTATCACTGATTTTACCATAAAGTATTTTTGAACAACAAAGATGCATGAGTAAATGAAATAGACCTGACTGGCGTGTAAGAAGTGGGAACCCCCCTTAATATTAGGTATTGTAAAAAAGGTGACCGGTATTCTTTCTGTTTTTCATTACTGTGCTTTTTTTACGGGAGGGAAATCTTCCAAAATACCATTTCCATCCTTCTGGGTGGAAGGCTGGGTTATGTGGGGTTTTCACCCACTAAAACCCCTCCGTTGGCCCTTCCTCGGTGCATGATGAGGGGCTCCGGGATATCAAGAGGAACGCACCGAAGCCCCTCTGCACTGTGCTCTTCGGAGAGCATGTCCCGTGCCCTCGCAGTGCAAACCGACACGGACCAGCCGATATCGCCTTCTTCCCGGGTCCACTTTGGCGGACGACAAAGGCCCTTGTCGCCCAGTGAACCCGAGGCCCCTTTTAGTCGCCTTCTACGACAGGCATATCGTTCTCATTACGGTGCTATATTATCTTGTAAATAGTTTAATTTGTTCCGTGACTTCAAGGTGTGTTCAAATAAATGTTATCATTAAAAACACGATTAGAAGTAAGTGGCGATTGTGATACCCGATTGCAAATCTCATGCTAAAGCGATCTGATTGACAGATTTAGGTGTCAAAACGCAGAAAAAATTGTTTTATAGCGCGTTAGCTGTGCTTCTTCACTTATCATATTTAGTTATCATGACATATAAGGGCGCTGTATCCACGGCAGCGTATTCAGCGACTCGTTAACTTCCCTCCAGCGCTCCATTTCCGCTCTTCCGCTCCGCTCGCTGTTTACATTTTAGAGGAGTTGGTTGGATGAACAAAACTAAACTATACAACTAATTAATAATTTACAGTATGTACCTGAACAATTACCTCCTTTTTTGGAAGTCGGTTAAATAAAAAGTAATCTAAGTTACTTCTTGTTATTTTGATATATGTACCGTATATGGATTCATATGCATTTAGTAAATTATTGGTTCTTTTAATGTTAAAAACAGACACTGCTATTAATACATGTACATTTAATCCCGATTTCCTTTGTCTTCTTGCCCCATCATTCAACCAATGAAGTATGCTTTTCATAATTTTGGTCACAACATTTTTTATTTCTTCGTTCATGAACCGAGAAAATGGGAACTCATTGAACTGGCTGTGACACCAACACAATTTAAGTCGATCGTTGAGACGCTAGGCTATTTAGAACAAAGAAATAAAATGAAGTTAAGAAACGAAGGTCATTATTAAATTTCATTAGTCATACGTAACGTACGTAATAACTTGTAGGTTTTGTGGAATGTCAGCCCTGTAGTTCTGGGCTCTCAAGAATAAGACTACGGTATCCCCTGCCTGTCGTACAAGGCGACTAAAAGAGGCTCACTGGGCGACAAGGATGGGGGCCTTTGTCGTCCGCCGAGGTGGACCTGGGAAGAAGGCGACATCGGCTGGCCCGTGTCGCCTTGCACTGCGAGGGCACAGGGGGGGAGGGATTAAATTTCCCCCTCCCTCCCCCTCCCCTCGGGATGTGCTCTCCTTGAGCACAGTGCAGAGGGAGTACGGTGCGTTCCTTTGGAGATCCCGGAGCCCCTCACCATGCACCGAGAAAGGGCCACCGGGAGGTTTTAGTAGGTCAAACCCCACATAACCGCCGCCTTCCCCCCTGAAGGTGAGGTATCTTTTTGAAGATTTCCTCGTCAACAAAAAAAAAGGTTTTGTGCAATGAAATAGTCCAATAACTAGTACACTTGTTTTATTGAAATGGTGTAACGTTGTACAATTTTTTTTAACGAATACCGTCCAACGGCTTTTTTTGGACGAACTTACACAGTTGGCCAGAGAGGATGGCCTTGATTGCTTCACCGGATTGAGAGGTGGCATAGCACTTGTCGCTTAGCCTGAATCTTTTCCGTCCAACGGCGAGTCCTCACAATTTTTATACAAAATTAATTAGAAGTCAGATTACAATCTAATAAAGTTAAATTATTCTTTACAATGCCAAGTTTATGTGATGTTTAACTAAATTATTAACTATGAATTAAAGATACAATAAGGTTAAACTATTAAGATTTAATTGGAAGTACTCGTAGTTATATACAATATCTGGGTGCCATGCGTTGCTAGCTTACATCCGACATAATGATTCTACATGCTTGATTACCGCTAAAGGTAGATAGAGGAGGGTTTTTATAATGATAAGGTATATTTGACCAGGTATTTAGTGTATTAACATGCTTACGATATTGAATAACTTTGAATACTAAGTGTCTAATATTTATTTAGCGAAGTAACTTGAATTGGCAAATTTCTCGAAAGTTTACAAGAACTAAGTGTCATGGGCGACAAGAGTATTAAAATTCCCGAGACGTACGTATTCAAATAGTTAATACGCGTTGCTCACTTGAATAAATAGATTTAATTTTTGCTATTCCAAATAGATTCTAGTGAAAGTTCGCCGTAAAGAAGTCCAAGGAGGTTGGCTATTAAATGATCCTCTACAACGAAAATAGAAAACATACAATAAATAAAAAAAAAACTACTAGAAAAGCTCTTCTTTATTTGTTTTTTTTAGGTCATTGTCATATACCATATGTTATCTGTTCTCTAAAGAAACCAAGAAATAAAATCCCTTTTTACTTTTTATTTTTTTCATTGGTACAAAAGTTGGTCATACCATCCAGGACTGCATTTGCGTTTAATATCAGCTAATCTTAGAGAAGCTCTTGCTTGGAAAGCAAAATTGCTATAGAACAAGACCGCCCTTCGCGCATGCAATTACATCGACAAATGTGAAAATTGTATATTTATTATTTCTGTTATATTTTTTTTTGTAAATGTTGTACAATAAAGTAGACATAGACATTTATTTATTGGCATCACAATACAAAAATACATCATAGATTGAATATAACACGCATTAAAAAAGAATGAGAAATAGACAAAACACAGGTAAAGTTACACGGACAAATAATACATAACATATGATGCCAATATCGGACACCGTCTCAGCATATGCTGTAGGATGCGACAGCGCTGATTTTCAGCGGTGCCCGGGTCTACCTAAAGACGTGCGCGCGCAATACTACTTTTATATGGAATTTATACAGACAATAAGAGTATAATAAATATGATACATGAATAAAACAGTTATAAGTATATTTAATTCATTGTACTTTAACATGCTTGCAGAAAATGCTTGTCCCACACATAGGTACTTAATGAAAATTTGGGACTTACGTGGTTTTCTCATAGAATGGCATTGTCTTAATTGAACCAATGAACAAATGGTACCCACATGGCAAGCACCAACTTTCCAATGAAAAAAGAATCATCAAAATCAGTTCACCCAGGCCAAAGTTATGAGGTAACAAATTTAAAAAAAAGTCATACAGACGAACTTGAGAACCTACTTCTTTCTTGATGACGATAATTCGGAAATAGAAAGAGGGCGAAATAACGTATAACGTATGATTTGATTTGAAGTCGATTTTTGTTTTTACTCGTAAATTTACTTGTTACAAGATGTAGTATTTTTGACGATGTATTCTTAGTTTATAAAATGTTGTTTAAATTTGAGAGCCGAAGAAGTCGTTCAGACTTCTTCGGCTCTCAAATGTAAACAAACATTCAAACAGTATAATTTCGGCCGTGGATTATATATAGTTAACAACCGACATTGCTTCGAATTCGCTAAGGTCGCTGGTATAAACGAATGCGTAAATAAAAATAGCCAACAGAGACTAAAGATAATATACAACAAGAAAAGGAATGTTTAACGTGAAAATAAGTAAAAGTATCGAGTCTAGTTTTTACTTGAAGCGTTGTCTAGTTGTAAACATAAGTTTACAAGTAAACAAACATCGACTTCAAATCAACATGACGGTGCACACGTTACCAGATAGATAGATAAATCCTTTATTCAGCCCTTTAGTTCTGGGCTCTCAAGAATAAGACTACGGTATCCCCTGCCTGTCGTAGAAGGCGACTAAAAGGGGCCTCGGGTTCACTGGGCGACAAGGGTGGGCGCTTTTGTCGTCCGCTAAGGTGGACCCGGGAAGAAGGCGACATCGGCTGCATAACCCTACATAACCGCCGCCTTCCCCAGAAGGCGAGGTTATCCTTTGAAGATTTCCTCCCCGTCAATAAAAAGATAAATCCTTTATTGCACCAAAACACATGTACAAAAGCGAATTTAACCCTATTTAGCATTTTCTTCCAGCTAACCTTTAGTGGTTAAGAGCGGGCTAAAGGTAGTGCCGCTAAAAATAGGGTTAAAAATATATATATATATAAATAATATACATTTACGTCTAAATATATAGATACGGCAATAATTTTAAGCGTCAATAGCCTAGGTTTAGGGTACGGCCTGCGAAACGTAAGGTCGTGAGTTCGAATCCACCATTCGACTATTGCCGTGAACCATGTCCTAGCACAAGCTTAAGCTTAGTTGGAATGGTTAACAAGATTGTTAGTAATATTTCTGAAAAAAAAGAAAAAAATAATAATAATATACATATATATGGAATAAATAAACGATAATATAAATATACCAGTTTGTAATTTTTCATTGTTTAAACAGAAAGTATTCCGATACACGCGATTTAAAGACATTAGTTGACGAAGCCTCCCTAATCTCAATCGGCAAACTATTCCATAGTTTTAAAGCTGCACAGGTAAATGAATTGCCATAAAAAATCGTGTGACATTCGGGGAACGTTAGAAATTTATAATAGAAGGTTCGAGGTTTAATACTTTTTTTAGTTTTCTGGTTGACCCTGTACTGTTTCACCCAATTTGAGAGCAAAGCTCTTAAGTCACTAAGCCGGAACCCCTATTTGGGAGTAACTCAAGGGTCTCTCCAGTGAGGGGTAACCTCGGTTAGGACATTTAGCTAGCGTTGACGCTGGGAGAGGAAGTGGCTAAAGAACTAATCCTTATACTTCGAATATTTAACGGGATCTTTTGTTATTATAAGTCATAGATACCTAAGAAAATATTTTTATTATAAACGTTAAAAAATGACGGGTCACATTAAGATAAAAAAGAAAAAAAACAGTGTTATCCGGGTCTTGTGACGTTGGGGGTTATCAACTGTTTCAATATAATTATCACACTTTTGGATTACATATGAAATAACATTATGTGAACTAAATATGTTGCCTCAAGTTGCATAATACGCTACCAATCCAAGCAAAATATTTTTGCGTGACCTTTGGAGGTTGCGAATAATCCCGCGTTACCGCTATTTTATGGTAAGGCCCCACCCCTTAGACGTTAGGAGAGTTGCTGTAGTTTCTTTGGCCACTTCTTCTCCCAGCGTCAACGCTTCCCGAAGTGGCACTCAAAGCTTAGTTTTTGAAAGTCCCTTAGATTATCCGTGAAATAGCAACCGACCGAGACGTGGTTCGGCCCTCTCGGGTGCCCTCGGATCGGAATGCTTACGCGTAACATAGTAACTGTCCAAGCCGAGGTAACCCCTCACCGGGGATCCTTGTGTCGAGTTACTAGCGATAGAGGTTCAGGCTATGTGACCTAAGAGCTATGCCACCTCTCGATCCGGTGAAGCAGTCAAGGCCAGCTTCTCTGGCCAATCTGTGTAGTTCATCAAAAAAAAAACAATCCATGTTTGATTTCCGGTGCCGTCGATATTGTTTGTTGCTTATCCATAGAATAAACTAATAGAACTTTTTTTACACATTAACCAAAGAAGCTTTTACTACTTCACCGGATTGTCTAAAATAATTATTTACCCACCATCTTTAAATAAATCAAAGAGATCTGAACTTGTGAAATTGGACTTGAGGATTGTATGCAATTGCAAATACACGGAACTTTTGCGGTTTTATTAAACCAAGCTGGAAATGATACGGATCATTTACCTTGCCTTTTGTTACGTACGATATGACCAGTGGAGCAAGAGTTGAGTGTGTTACCACATGTAAAAACATTTACTTGTAATTTTTTTTAAAGAGAAAACTTCTTTAGCTGATTTTTTTTAACGTACTACACAGATTGGCCAGAGAAGCTAAGACAAATGAGAAAAGCCACTTATGTGCTGATTTTTTTTTGATAACAAGAAAGAGACAGAAATATAAATATTATTGTAATTACTAAATAATGTCTCAGATACTATATTTGAGGGCTTCTTTTTAGTAATTAGTAAAATATAGTTGATAATGCATGGAAGATTTTTTTTGACGAACTAAACAGGTTCACAGAGGTGGCATAGCTCTTAGGTCGCTTAGCCTAAACCTCTATCGCTAGTAACTTGGAACAAGGGTCCCCCCGGTGAGGGGTAACCTCAGCTTGGACGGTTACTATGTTACGCGTAAGCATTCCGATCTATCCAATAATCTAGTCTAGTCTTTAGCCGCGTTGAATACTTTTTGGTAAGGAAAACTGTTGTGTTCGTGTCACCGATATGCTAATGTGATATTTATATTTTGTCATGATCTTGTACAACCGATGTCGATGATTCATTTTTATTGTTAAGTATGTACTTCAAGGGTTGCTTGGATAGGTTCTGATTAATTCTATTACGTATTATTCTTACCATAATATATATATATCGACTGGAAAGCAAAAACGTAAGTGACACATTTGACCATTTTCACTTTTTTACGTCGTTGGAATCAGAAAAAAAAGAAGCGTCGAATGATATATGACTTGTAACAATTAGATGAAAAATAGCGAAAATAGGATTTTCAAGATTGACAATTCTCTTTTTTTTGTACCGATTTTCTTTTAGGAAAACTCTAGGTTAATGCCGTTAAAAATAATAAATATTGTGTCCAAAAACGACATCTCTAGGACCACAAACACGAAACTTATAATTTTTTTATAAACTTGAAATGTTTTTCGGCTCTGGTGGACAATTTCATTTTTGTGGGTTACTAAATTTTTGTTTTCCAGCGTCGATAACGGTTTTATTCGATTTGAAGTCGGTTTTTTTTACTTATTTTCATGAATCTCATGTTTATAATGAAAATTGTTTTCGATCAAGACCGATATGACGTTATACGCTCATTATGGGTGTTATATATATTTTATGACTTTTTAGTCCGTATGCTTATGAGATTAGAAGCGTAACAATATATTTGCTCATCTCCTACCACGCCCACGAATATTACGCGTACGTGGTAGGTAAATCGAAATTATTTGGCCAGTGTACCAAAATCCGGCGTGTCTGGCGCGCGGTCGCACATTCGACGCAGCGTCCCACCGAGCGCGCCAATACCGTCCAGCCAGTTACATAATTAAAAAAAAAAAGATATTTTATCAGTTGCCGGTTTATTTTTAATATCTGTGTTCTGTGGCCAGTGAGTTTAACATTAAAAATAAAATTATCGTAATCGTTTAACGCAGACATTCCTTTCTTTTTGGTGAGTATTGTATATATATTACCCACATTTTACGATTTATTAATGTGCTTATAGTTTTAATACATAAAATTGTTCTAGTTTAATTTTGAGATTAGTAAAGGCGTTGTCGTGATTAAAGATAAGATTAATGCTGGTGTTTTTTTATATCTATGATGAACGATATTTTTTATATCTGATTTTTTCATTGCGGTCAAAATTTAATTATGGAATTTTATTGATTAATATATTTTTTTAACGGGAAATGAAATAAAGTGTCATAAACTGATGGTAGATCATTATAGAATAATAATGTAATATAATATTCAATAGATAAATATCACTCTTTACTAGCAACAAAAGGGAAAGAGATAAGTTTCAAATTCATAGTATTAGCCAGTAAAAAAAAAATTGTAGGGCATTACGTATTTTTTTCATAAATCTTTGTTAAGTAGGTACCTACCGATAAGCACACGTATCATAGAAATGTGCCAGAAACCGTAGAACGGATTTTTTTACCATGATGCCTACGGCCAAAAGAACTCGGAGAAGCTGGTCGTAACAGTTTCATCGACGTTTTAGTGGCGACAGAGTTCTTAGTTAGCTTACCAAGAATAACGACTTAATTCTAACCGTTTTAGCATTCCTATCTGAAGGCAAAAAAATGATTATAATAAAAATATAATGAATAGCTTAATATATCTCTCATATTTTAATATATACTAGTCACAACGTCGAGGGACAATTAGGGTCCATTAAAAAACACAATTCGCTTAGTAGCTTTTATCGGAAAACTATGAAGAGATCGTGTAGTGGATTTTTTTTTAATGACGAACTACACAGATTGGCCAGAGAAGCTGGCCTTGACTGCTTCACCGGATTGAGAGGTGGCATAGCTCTTAGGTCGCTTAGCCTGAACCTGTATTGCTAGTGACTCGACACAAGGGTCCCCCCGGTGGTTTGTTTCAACAAACACATCCATGATACAATAAGATAATTTTTTTATATTTTGTCTACCAAAATAGATTTACTAGAAATAATTTACACGGCAATACAACGTTTACTGGGTCCGCTAGTATAGATATATTTTTTGCACGAAGTTCCCTAACGTGTGTCGTAATTTACGTTTATTTTTACAGTAGATTTGTGTTGAAGTACGATTCTTGTTTTTATAATATTTGTAATCTTATTTTTCAATCTTAAGTTAAATTATTATAAACAAAAATTATCAAACCTGACCTTACGCAGTTAACCACAACCCCTGTTATTTTTATAAACATCTTTGTAATCAGTTCATAAAGCGCATATCATTAGTATACTACAGACACGTTTGTATATGATATACAGATAAAGCTAATATTACAGCCTTATAAATATATATACATGTCCTACTGGTAGGCACAGGTCTTTCAGAACTGTAGTTCTGGGCTCTCAAGAATAATACTACGGTATCCTCTGCCTGTCGTAGAAGGCGACTAAAAGGGGCCTCAGGTTTACTGGACGACAAGGTGGACCGGGGAAGAAGGCGTCATCAACAAGAGCCCCCCCGAGACGTCATGCACCGAGGAAAGGGCCACCGGGGAGGTTTTAGTGGGTAAAAACCCCACATAACCGCCGCCTCCCCCCCAGAAGGCGGAGTATCTTTTTGAAGACTTCCTCCCCGTCAACAAAAAAACAATTGAACCTTCCTGGTAAGGTGCCCTAGCTTAGTTAATGTCTATTCAATCTAACTTGAATACACCCACATTGTTATCTGAGGGAAAGACAAATATATCCAGCGGTCCATGTCCCTGTACCGGAAGACGCAGTTGACGCTAAATAGGATGAGTGGAGACGATTATCTTCAATACGTGGGACGCTCTTAACTTGTCCGGTCAATCCCTTCGTTCTGTTTACGTATTCACTTACAATAACATTAAATCGAACAATAATTTTACGTTTGAATTTTATTTTAAACTGGATATAATAACGGCAGCTTCGCCGGGATAGATTCTGCTTTATTTTATTTAAACAATAAATTGACATCTTTAAATATTTAATTTAACTCTCACAATATATGAAATTATTCATTTCTCTCCGTATTCATTCTCTTCTCGAGTGGGTGAAGATCAGTATCTACACCCATGTACATATCAGTAAATACAATATCATTATTATCATTTTTACAAAAACATATCAGGCTCATGTCATTCAGAAATGTTGTTCATGTCAGATATAAAAGTACGACGTATGGCTTGTTTGACAGTTCAAAAAGAGGAGTGCTCCGATCGTCACCAAACTTTATAGGATTACTCGCCAGGTCAATCTGAAGATTCCCTGAAAGTTTCATTGAAATCGGTCCTGCCGTTTCAATATCTTAGCGAATGTAGAAATATCGCTATCAAATATGAGAGTGGAACTTTTGGGTTGTATGTATTTATTTATGTCAAATCATAAAAACATTGTTGTATGAAAGGTGTATCAGTAAGGTGTATGAAAAATAGTTTACGTCCTTCTCATTTTCTCATCTCATTTTCATTCTCATATCTACCGTATATACACAATCAAAATTCATAAGAATTGAGAAAAAAATTTCCTCCTAAACGGCTTGACCATTGACATTTTTTAAAAACACTGTCATACGACACTTTTATATGTTACATAAAAGACGTCAATGCGTTTCTGTACAATACTAGAGAAACAAAATTTTGTGCCTTTATAATAACTGACCGCTGGGCTGGTCCACAAACTGAAAGTCGCACAACGAGCGATGGAAAGAGCTATGCTCGGCATTTCTCTAAGGGATAGAATCCGAAACGAAGAAATTCGACGGAGAACAAAGGTGGTCGACATAGCTCTTAAAGTCAGCAAGTTGAAGTGGCAGTGGGCCGGCCACATCTGTCGAGTCTGTGACGGCAGATGGGGAGGAAAGTCTTGGAATGGAGGCCGCGCATGGGTCGGAGAAGCGTAGGGCGCCCTCCCTCCAGATGGACCGACGACCTTGCAAGGATAGCCGGAAGCGGCTGGATGCGGAAAGCGGAGGATCGTATATGGTGGAAAGCATTGGGGAAGGCCTATTTCCAGCAGTGGATAAACACAGGCTGATGATGATGATGATGATGATAATTGTACCTTAGACAGCGTACAATACATAAAATGACTAACTCGAATTGAGAGACTCAATAATAAATCTACAATTGGCCGTCCAAAATGGAAATAGACACAATGGCAATTGAATTTCAGTTGTTCGCTTGTCAAAGTAAAAATACAGTGACAATAGTCGACTCGAAGTGGCATTTTATTACAATACAAGTTTATTATTGAATGAATGACCTAAGAGCTATGCCACCTCTCAATCCGGTACAGTTTACAACTAGCTTTTCGGGATAATCAGCGTAGTTCGTCATAACAAAACAATAGCCGACTTGGAACCCTGAAGGTTACTTTGGTTGTCTCAAGTGTATTGACGCTATGGGGCCGTCCATAAATTACGTCATCGATTTTTCAGACTTTAGACCCTCCTCCCCCCCTACAATCATCCTATCGTCATTTCTTAATGACCCCCCCCCCCCTTCTCCCAAAATTGACGTCATTACCAGTTTGACGAAATTAAAACATTGCAGATTTTATTGTTAGAGTATTTTATCTGTAGTTATTACCGTATTTGTGTACATCTATGTTGCATTATGTATGTTTATTATGAGTTATTTTAGTATTGTACGCGCCTTGGCCGCCTCTCACATTGCAGTCTCACTTACTAGGTGTGCTGGAAGAAATTTCTTTTAGATATAATCTTTTGTACGTGAACAATAAACTATAAATAAATAAGAATGACGTCAATTTCGAAACACCCCCTCTCCTATCTATCATTTACCGTCCGCAGACCAACCCCTAATTTAGAATGACGTAATAAATGGACGGCCCCTATTACAATATTCAGTGTTGACATGAATAATTTAAACGCAAGAGTAGTTTTTGCATGAAATCTTGATTATCGTTAACCTTTATTACAGTAGAAAAGAGTCACTAATTTATCTTACAGTGTCACATTATACGAGTATACTTCGCATATATTCACTTCGTTTTAGATTGTAACATTGATTAACGTAAATATAGGAAAGATTCAGTTCAACCAGTCTGTGTCTACCCCGCTAGGGATTAAAAACGTGAGAGTTTATAATTATATATTATAAATGTATATTTATGTAACCATCCACTAGTCCAGAGGCTGGCAACATTCGGCTGTTTAGATGTGAAACGGAGGCTCTTTACTAACTTTATTTAAGATAAGATTTATCTCTTCTTACTACTTACTTGTACTTCGAAGGTCTTCAACTAGTGCGTCTTCCCAGCTATAACCCATGGTGCAGAGATTTGGACTCTGACCGTTGGGCTGGTCCACAAACTTAAAATCGCACAACGAGCAATGGAAAGAGCTATGCTGCTATTCTAACGCAGATTTAAGTTAATTGAGCTTAAGAATTTTTCCCTACTGCAGAGTTACTATTTAATTCAGGGTGAGCCGTGGTAGCTCAGTGTGAGCCGTGGTAGCTCAGTGTCCGGGCGGTTGGCTCAAGTTGCATAGTACGCTAGCAACCCGAGTTCGATCCCCGGTGCCGGCACCAATAAATTTGTTGTTGCAATTTTATGTGCTGATTTACCACGCGCTCGGCGGTGAAGGAAAACATTGTGAGGAAACCTACATGTCTTAGAAAATTTTTCTACGACATGTGAAGTCTGCCAATCCGCATTAGGGCCGCGTGGCGGACTATGCCCTTATACTCTCTTTACAGAGAAGGCCTCTGCCCAGCAGTGGGACATATATATTATAAATATAAAGGCTGTAACTTTTAAGCAATGTAAGAACGATGATGATGGAAAGAGCCAAGGAAAAAGGTAGTCGACATAGGTCTTAAAGTCAGCATGTTGAAGTGGCAGTGGGCCGGCCACATATGTCGAGTCAGTGACGGAAGATGGGGAGGAAAGTCTTGGAATGGAGACCGCGCATGGGTCGGTCAAGCGTAGGCGCCTTCCTTCTAGATGGACCGACAACCTTATAAGGATAGCCGGAAGTAGCTAGATACGGAAAGCGGATGATCGTATATTGTGGAAGGCATTGGGGAAGGCCTGATGATAATGATGATTTATTTATTTGCTAAAAACACGGTATCAATCAGTGTTAAATTACAAACAGGCCGACATGTTTCGCTTATTATAATTAAGCATGCAAATTGTCATTAATTTCATTAATTATATCATATATATATAATAAGTCATCTCTATTACTATTTTTGAGTCATTTAGTAAGAATGTCTTAAATAAAGAAAACATCTAAGAAAAAACATTTTCAACAAAAAAAATCGGAAACACTATAAATATTTAAAGGATTAAGCCATTTGTATAATTTCTTATTAATATTAGTCTTTTTAACATCTTGAATTCTGCTGGAAACTTATCATATATCTTGACACACGTAATTTTGCAATTTCTAAAGTTTATTTATCGTTGGTAAGATTTTTTTTGTAGATTTTTCAAAAGCTTTCAAATTTTATACATTATAATTGTTGAATCTTCCCACAAAAGGTTGCTAACCTCTGCACTGGTCTATCACAATCTTTTTGCCATTTGCTAAATCATCGCAAACAGCATTTTCTTGTACTACAAAGTGCATGTCATCGATATCTCGCGTACAGTGACAAATTGTGGTCTATTCGTTATATTGAGATCGACAACCAAGAGCAGTGCATTCATCTTAAATGCTTTTGTTACATTGTCAACGCTTCACCACTGGACCACTGTACATCCCGTGCGTTACGTCAATAGTAAGCGATACCTAATATAGTTTCATTTTTTTGATGACGAACTACACAGATTGGCCAGAAGCTGGCCTTGACTGCATCACCGGATTGAGAGGTGGCATAGCTCTTAGGTCGGTTAGCCTGAACCTCTATCACTAGTAACCCGACACAAGGGTCCCCCGGGTGACTGGTAACCTCGACTTTGGCGGTTACTATCAGCCCTGTAGTTCTGGGCTCTCAAGAATAAGACAACGGTATCCCCTGCCTGCCGTATAAGGTGACTAAAAGGGGCCTCGGGTTCACTGGGCGACAAGAGTGGGGCCTTTGTCGTCCGCTAAGGTGGACCCGGGAAGAAGGCGACATCGGCTGGCCCGTGTAGCCTTGCACTATGAGGGCACAGGGGAGGGAGAATCCTCCCCGAGACGTGCTCTGCTTGAGCACAGTGCAGAGGGGCTCCGGTGCGTTCCACTGGAGATCCCGGAGCCCCTCGTCATGCACCGAGGAAAGGGCCACCGGGGAGGTTTTAGTGGGTAAAAACCCCATAACCGCCGCCTTCCCCAGAAGGCGGGGTATCTTTTTGAAGATTTCCTCCCCGTTAACAAAAAAAAAAAAGGACGGTTACTATGTTACGCGTAAGCATTCCGATCCGAGGGGATTCTGCCGAACTTCGTCGGTTGTCAATGTGAAAATTCAATTACACAAATGTCAAACAGTATTACGCGCGGACGCCATTTTGTATTTCTGAATTATCGTAGGAATATTACGATATTAAACTTAATAATAACGTAACCAAACTTTCACCAAACTACTCTTAAAGTTTATCCAATAAAAAATTAAACATCGAAATCTTTGATATTGAGTTATTTGTCTATTTTTGGTGGATACTTGATGCAAATGTAATACATTTGGTTTTATCATGTTCATCTCATAGCCAGTTACGTTTCGTATATCTAAGACACAGTGCAGGCCTATTGTCTGAAGCAACAGAGAGCTCGCGAATTTTCTTTCTCTTTTGAACACTCGTGTATGCATTCCTCTATCTTTCCTCCTATATATACATACATATAGATGGAGCTAATGAAATTTTACTTCAGTCGTATGCTCTAACACAACTCGTTTATTTTGTTCCCAATGCTTTTTGTCGCAATGGATTATATTATAGCTTATCTACCATCCACTCATTCCGATTTCCAACATCTTATCTTAAGTAATCCGTACCCCGCGGTTCACAGATACAAAACGTTTATCTGCAAAGATTATTTATCTTCTGCTACCGTTCACGATAAAAAGCGTAAAATGAAATCCCTTTGAACAGTTCTAATACCTGATTATTTATTGAATGTAATATACTAACATATATCGTATCATGTGAGCACTAAATCAGATATCTCAAGAATAACGTCCTCATGACAGCGTCAAGAAGAATTTTATTGGTGATTATTTTTAAAAAAAGAACGCTACCAACTTTTTTTTTATAAATATTACTAACATTCTTGTAAACCATTGCAAATAAACCTAAGATGGTGCTATGGTTCACGTCAATAGTCGAATAGTTGATTCGAACATACGACGTTACGATTCGCAGACTTTACTCGCAATTATTAAGCTATTGAGACTTTGAATTCAAGCATTATCGCATTTGAAACTAAACAATCATCAAGTTATGTCTAATCTAATTGCTAAAAAGAAGCCCTCAAATTTAATATTACAGACATTATTAATAATTATAATATTATTTATATTGCTGTCTCTTTCTTGCTACCAGAAACATACAGCAGAAAAAAGCCTTTTGTCATTTATCTCTTTCATTAATTAAAGGCCTAAGAGACAAGAAAACAATGTCATAAAACTAATTATATGAAAAAAAAGACTTATCTATTTCCAATATTACAATACATCGAGAATAAATTAAATATTTATCTATAGGTGTTTGTTCAAAATCTATGTACTCTGTGTGTCTATTATGTTTGTAATATACAGATAAAAAAAACCACATAGGCTGCATTGAATTTGTAAATCCCGCCAAAAATGACAGCCCGCCATTTTGTAACAGCAGCGCTGTCACGATGAACAATGAGTTATTGTTCTTTTGTTTATTTTCTCAAGAGAAAGAAATATGCAAAACTATACATTAGTACTAGGATGCCATAAATGGACGGAATGATCAATAAATACAACGGACACTCAAGCTATCGGAATAGAATTGAACAACAATAATAGATATACGCGTATTTTCCGTCACTTCGAGACAATGGCGAATTGACGAAGTATATTTTCTATAATTTATTGTAATCCGATTGAAATATCTAAGCATGGTAACTGACACCGCTACTTACGCTAGTCCCTACCTCTGACCTAGAGTAATGGCTTCACACCTAGATCTATGGTGCTAAAGAAAGTAAAAAGCAGATTCACGGAGAACGCTCGTTTTTGTATAATCGAGGAGGAAATCTTCAAAAGATACTAAACCTTCTGAAGGGAAAGAGGGTGGTTATGTGACTTCTACTGCGGAACCCTCACCGATCACCCTCTGCACTGCAGCCGAAGCAGGAAAGGAGTTCCATGAGAGAAGGCAATGTGGGGCCACTCCATGTTTCTTTCCGCTCGGGACCACGACCACAGCTACTGATATACAGTAAGGTTGTATGTATGCGAAAAAGGGCATGCGGTCGCCCGGTTGGCAGACGCAGTTAATGCGGTCACTGGTCTGCCGATAACCAAGCAAGCAATAAAGTCCGCAAGGACAGACACGAAGAAGAGGTTCGTCAATCAAACGATCAACTCTTCCCACTAGAAACGACCTTCAGTGATAAAGAAAACGTCTTAGAAGAAGAAGGAAAGAAGCTGGAAGATCGCATTTCGTAAACTCTTTCCTTCTGCGTCGTATAGAACATAAGCACCATTTAAAATCAATTTCTGTAATCAATAGAAATCAGTCGACAGATTTATTAAATAGTCTATAACGTTGAAGTACGCTTTCAAGCGGTCCATAAAAGTATATAGATTTTTAGTGCGTTGTAAAGTTGCAAATGGTATTGTTATTGTGTGTAATAAAATCGATAAAACTGGCGAAGAGGGCTGTTAGGCAATCCTTATTATCAGGAACAAACAAGATAACGGCGCTCGCCAAGTTGGCATAGGAATTGCAGCTTAAGTAGCATTGCACGATTTCTTATAAACTAATCGAATTTAACCTAAAATTGTGCGAGACCAGATTAACTGATGGGAAGTTCGAAATCCACTTGTAAATATCATTCCATTCCAAATCCATTCCAATAATCAGCTTTTAGCTTCTTTTGAAATGGTTTAAACATAAACCCAACTCTTTGATAGTAGTAAAGGGATTGCACGCACAAATTAACACGTAATAATGGTAACCGTCCAAACCGAGGTTACCCCTCACCGGGGGGACCCTTGTGTCGAGTTACCACCTAATAGAGGTTCAGGCTAAGCGACCTAAGAGCTATGCCACCTCTCGATCCGTTGAAGCAGTAAAGGCCAGCTTCTCTGTTCAACTGTGTTAGTTCGTCCAAAAAACAAATCAGTTACTAATCAATATAACTGGCGAGTAATATCTCGATTGTAATTTAAAAAAGAGATAATTAATTCGATAATTTAAAAAAAAAATCACCAATTATCAGTAGTACAATAGGTATTTATGTGGATGGTATAATGAGGAAAGCCAGTGATGCCAAGGCCGTGGTGGAGAGGCACTCGACAGCGCGCGACGATTGTATCTATCGGCTATCGTACGATCGGTATCAATATCGCGGAAAAACACATGGCAGAGCATAATTGGTAACACATTATATTTAGGAGTACAAGACCATATTTAAGACCAAAAACAAAAAACTACATCAAATCGAGTCAGGTTAAACACGCGCGGTCGGTCTCTTTGTATTTATGAATTTTCTTTGGAATATTTCACAATAGCCAAACTCTCACTAAATCTACCCTTCAAATAAAAATGAATCATCGAAATCAGTCCATTTGTGGCGCGCATACTTGATGCAGATTTAAGACTTATCAGCCCTGTAGTTCTGGGCTCTTAAGAATAAGACTACGGTATACTCTGCCTGTCGTAGAAGGCGACTAAAAGGGGCGTCGGGTTCACTGGGCGACAAGGGTGGGAGCCTTTGTTGTCCGCTAAGGTGGACCCGGGAAGAAGGCGACATCGGCTGGCCCGTGTCGCCTTGCACTGCGAGGGCACAGGGGAAGGGAGTAACCCCCGGGACGTGCTCTTCTTTGAGTGCACCCAGGAAAGGGCCACCGGGGAGGTTTTAGTGGTAGGTAGGTAGGTATCTTTTGAAGATCTCCTCCTCGTTAACAAAAAATAAATAAATAAAAATTTAAGACTTATATGGTTTTCTCATGGATCCCATTGTCAGAATTGGACCAATTTTAAATAGGACCGCGCAGGAAGAACTAGCTTTCAAATTAATAAGGAATAATCAATCGATCTACCCAGTTGAAAGTTATGTGGAAACAAACACAAAAAAAATACAGCAAAACATAGCGTGTAGTAACTTGTAGATTTTGTGGAATGAAATAGTCCAAAAACTAGTACACTTGCTTTATTGAGACAACGTAACGTTGTACAAAGAATTATTTTAACGAATTCCGTCACAAATGCGCGTCCTTACAATCTTTATACAAAGTTAATTAGAAGTCAGATTATAAAACAATAAAGTTAACTTATTGTTTACAATGCCAAGTTAATGTGATGTTCAACTAAATTATTAATTATGAATTAAAGATACAGTAAGGTTCAGGTAAATCTCTAAGATATCATTGGAAGTAGTTATTATGCATAACAATCGCTGGGTGCCTAGTGTTGCTAGCTAACAAGCGATTTTCATTCTATTTGAAGTGAGTTTTTGTCTTTGCTCGTTAATATACTTGTGGAAGTCTGATAAACAACGGTTTTAACTGTATATAGTAACACTAAACGGTAAACTAATTATCATATTTAAAATGACGTTCAATACAATGGGATGAGTCAAGTCATCACTCGGCCATCTTATTGATTCCATTAACTTGCAGCTTCGGACTGACCCTTCGGTTAACTGTAGTGCGAGGTCGCCGCCTGGGGTCAGCTGCATAACATGACTGTCATAATTGATCTTTGATGACAAGTAAGCCTAGATCAAGGTCACAGGACATTTATTTTCCTAAGGGAAACATTTTATAGGCACTAGATGATTTTTTTTATGAATTATCTGCCGGTTAGGGTCAAAATATTCAAAATCGCTTCATTCATTAAAAAATAGAAGCGTTAGAAGCGTTCACACATTAAAAAATACAGACGAATTGATTTTTGTTAAGTCAGTTAAAAAATATTGAAATGAATTGGTAATTTTTTTCAACCTTCAAAATCTTCAAAAGATATCCCGCCTACTGGGAGGAAGGCGGCGGTTACGTGGGGTTTTATCCACTAAAACCTCCCCGGCGGACCTTCCTCGGTGCATGGTGAGGGGCTCCGGGATTTTCAGAGGAACGCACCAGAGCCCCTCTGCACTGTGCTCTTAGGAGAGCACGTCCCGGGAGGAGGTGACTCCCCTCCTGTGCCCACGCAGTGCAAGGCGACAGGGGCCTGCCGATGTCGCCTTCTTCCCGGGTCCACTTTGGCGGACGGCATAGGCCCCCATCCTTATCGCCCAGTGAATTCGAGGCCCTTTTTAGTCGCCTTCTAAGGCAGGCAGGGGATACCGTAGTCTTATTCTTGAGAGCCCAAAGATACAGGGCTGAGCCATCTCCTAGCACATGCTTAAGCTTAGTTAGAATGGTTAAAATAACTTTAGTAATATTTGTGAGAAAAAATTGTTAGCATTCTTTATTTAAAAACGAAAAGAAGGCAACAGAACACAACGCTTTAATCGTTCCTTTAAATTATTTATTGTTTTTATTACAATCGTATTTTTTTGTTCCAGAATGTTCTAGAATAAACCGCCATGGAGAAGCCTACTATGCATATGCTGTCCGTGCAAGAGAGGGGAGGAGAGACGAGGAAGGCCAACCAGTATATCGCCGCTGTTGCAGGTACATTAAAAACATAGTATTATGATAATCTAATCCAACTGAAACGATTGGTCGGATCCTGATTCAGATTTCGTATAACCGCTAACACTCATAACTTAGTAGGGTAACTTTAGACATATACATATCCTTTTTTTTTGACGAACTACACAGATTGGCCAGAGAAGCTGGCCTTGACTGCTTCACCGGATTGAGAGGTGGCATAGCTCTTTGGTCGCTTAGCCTGAACCTCTATCGCTAGTAACTCGAGAAAAGGGTCCCCCCGGTGAGGGC
Source organism: Meandrusa payeni (assembly GCA_029286785.1). Taxonomy (NCBI): domain Eukaryota; kingdom Metazoa; phylum Arthropoda; class Insecta; order Lepidoptera; family Papilionidae; genus Meandrusa; species Meandrusa payeni. The sequence continues at coordinate 8,384,383 of JAGSMX010000023.1, forward strand.
CGTTACTATGTTACCTCGGCTTGGACGGTTACTATGTTACGCGTAAGCATTCCGATCCAAGGGCGCCCGAGAGGGCCGAATCACGACTCGGTCGGTAGCTATTTCATGAATAATCTAAGGGACATTCAAAAGCTAAACTAACTTTGAGTGCTACTTCGGGAAGCGTTGTCGCTGGGAGAAGAAATGGCCGAAGAAACTCCAACAACGCTCCTGATATCTAAGGGACGCTCCTCATATCCTTTATTGGCATCATTCGAATACATTACAAACAAAATATGAAACACATTAAAACACACAAAAAAAAACAGTTAAAGAAAGAAAAAACGGACAAACAGGACATAACACATGATGCGAATATTGGACACCGTCTCAGCATATGCCGTCACAAGGATGCTACATCGTTTAGTTTTTAGCGGTGCCCAGCACTACCCAAAGTCGTCGCGCAATACTACGTTTACATGGAATTTATACAGCCGAATAAGAAGAAAAATATATATAAAAACAGTCTTTTTCTTTAAATACCTACCTACCGCATATAGATGACACCTGCAAAGAATGGTATGGGCCTAATTATTATTATTTTTTTTGTTAACGGGGAGGAAATTTTCAAAAAGATACCCCGCCTTCTGGGGGGAAGGCGGCGGTTATGTGGGGTTTTTTACCCACTAAAACCTCCCCGGTGGCCCTTTCCTCGGTGCATGACGAGGGGCTCCGGGATCTCCAGTGGAACGCACCGGAGCCCCGCTGCACTGTGCTCAAGAAGAGCATGTCCCGGCGGGGGAGGTTACTCCCTCCCCCCCTGTGCCCTCGCAGTGCAAGGCTACACGGGCCAGCCGATGTCGCCTTCTTCCCGGGTCCACTTTAGCGGACGATAAAGGCCCCTACCCTTGTCGCCCAGTGAACCCGAGGCCCCTTTTAGTCGCCTTCTACGACAGGCAGGGGATACCGTAGTCTTATTCTTGAGAGCCCAAAACTACAGGGCTGATGGGGCCTAATTAAGAGCAAGCCTGCACCCATGGATCAGAATGCCTTCGAGATTAAAGTAAACGCCCTAAAGCCGAGGATTTCCTCTAAGATTATTCATTAATGAAATTATTATGACGGTTTCAAAACGTCTGTATAAGGTTCATATTTGGTTTACGCAAATATGATCATGTATCTCATTTTCGCCTGAATCTCAAGTGGTTGCCAATTCGCCTTCGCCGGAATGCTCACATTCTTTCTTCTACACAATTGTTGTTCAATCCATCCTACCTTAAGAAACGTTTTATGTTTCTTCACGAATCACATTCACAATCTTTAAGATCATCGGAGAAAATGACACTGAAAATGCCAGAGCATGCTACAAAATTTTTGAGCAAATCTTTCTCAGTGGAAGCAGTCCGACTTTGGAATGCTCTGCCACAAAGCATAGGATGCACAGAATCCTTGACAGCTTTTAATATGTACATAGGCAGTATCTATCTTTATAAATATATATATATATTTTATACGGTATTTGTATGAATATATATTTATATATATATTAGAGATAAAACGGATATCCGGTAACGAAGCGTCGAATATCCGGTATCCGGTATCCGGCCACACTACTATCCGTTTCATCTCTAATATATATACTCAGGTATTTGCTGTATGTTTACCATATTTATTTAAATATTATTATTAATAGTATGTGTATATATTGATAAATGCGTATGTTTATATATATGTATATTGTTGTTTTGTATTAAAATAAATATAATCACAGACCCACTAAATATTTTAGACGAAAGTTTCTGTCCATACAAAGGTGGTCTGGAAGAGATCGCTCTTAGCGATAAGACCGCTCATTGCGCATACAATGACCTTGTCTAATGTGAAAATTGTAGTTACTATTTCTGTGATGTATTTTGTTTTTAATTGTTGCGCAATAAAGAATATTCATTCATTCATTCATTCATATGACCATGTTGTACTAAACTTAGTAATCTTAGTACTGAAATAAAAATAACATTTTATGAAAATTACTGTATTATCCAAGTTTACGTAAGATATGCTTTTTCGTTTAAGTTTATGTTTTTTAATTAAATATGAATAAATTAATAAAAATAAATTATTTTATTTTAAGATTATCATGCACAATTTATTTTAAGTTATTTTTGCTCACGAGTGTAGATCGAGAGTGACTTAACCCTCTCAGTGTTAGCGCTGGTTAGAGCTAGACATGTGAATTATGGACATGCGATAAACAGTTGTACTTATAGACGCAAAGCCAACCTATCGCACAATGTACCGCCGGCAAATAAATATTTACACAACCTCTGCCAAGATTTATATACCTCGAAAGGTGTACAGCATTTTGTTGACGTATTTAGTACGTTTGCAGTCGGTCAAGCGGAGTGCATGCGAAGTTGATGGGCGGAGATGTTATATCTAGATCACCCCACCCCTTACATATTAGGAGCGTTGCTGGAGTTTCTTCTGCCTCTTCTTCTCCCAGCGACAACGCATCCCGAAGTGGCAGTCAAAATTAGTTCAGCTTTGAATGTCCCTTCGATTATCCGTGAAATAGCAACCGACCGAGTCTTGGTTTGGCTCTCTCGGGCATCCTCGGATCGGAATGCTTACGCGAAACATAGTAACCGTCCAAGCCGAGGTTACCACTCGCTGGCGGGACCCTTGTGTCAAGTGACTAGCGATAGAGGTTCAAGCTAAGCGATCTTAGAGCTATGCCACCTCTCAATCCGGTGAAACAGTCAAGGTCAGCTTCTCTGGCCAATCTGTGTAGTTCGTCAAAAATAAAATTGATATATTTAATTCAATGATGAGTGAACCACACGAGATTGTGTGTCGCCATAATTTTAGATAAATAATAATGTTATATCATAACTAGCACCGCATGTGTTACCCGCAACAAAAGTTTTTGCTAGGAAATTATGTTTCGTATTCTTGCGTCGCTTACAAGTGTCAAGTTGAATTTGATTAATTTATTTATTGAATATAATAACGCTATATTTATTTTCGTATGATACACATTACACATAAAATAATTTGATTGTAAATGTTTTTAAATTCAGAGTAGATTTAGACAATTATTTGACACAGTTTGGTCCCGAAACTGCTAAAGCAATTGTGTACACAATGAACGTTCATTGGAATCATAGCGATCGATATTAAGTAGTCCTTTAGTTCATTGGAACCACTACGCTTTACCGACGGCGTACCACTGGCACGCCAAACCTGCATGTGTTAGTATTTGACGTATGTTCGGTTATGGTTTCATAATGAAACGTCATTGGCAAATAGTAGTTGGGACCTTTGAGTTCGTAGATATCTCGCTTCGTAATGAATTATCTAGAAATCGTTAATCTAATTAACATTCATTAGATCGCGGCTTCCAATCCTGGTTCAATGGTGTATTAATTTATATAGACTAGGGTCCCTTGCCACTGAAGCCACAATGACAAACCGCCACGAAATCAATTGCTATTGTGCCAAAACCGTATTCTACAAATTTCATCTTTTCCACCTTTTTTTTTTGTTCACGCGGGGAATCTTTTTATAGACCATCCTCCGGTACCCTGGGTGGGCCCGGAGGGATGTGTGGGACTCGGCCTGGGCAGCCCCTACCCACTAAACCTTCCGCGAATGCCATCAGCCGTTATGAGCGAGGTGCCCCGGATACTGTCAGCGACAGGACACTCCAACGACCGGCCGGTCCCGGCAAAGACCGGACTTCATCCTCAAAGGGGACTTCTCCGGCACTCAGAGAAGTCCCGACGACGCCGAAGCATGCTGGGGCCAGGTACCCATCCTGGCCCCGCTTCGGATTACGGGGGCGGCAAGAGGAGGCGTTCGTAACGCCTCCTGCGCACCCCGATACGTCGCCTTCATCTTTTCAACCTACTTTAAGGGTCTTTAATTTTTTTATGTTTGTCATAACTCATAAATTTCGACAGGGTGAATCGAGTTTAAAATATTTTTTAAATCGTAAATAAACTAGTCTATTTTTATTTCAGCGGCAATTGGCGCAGTCATTGCTGGTACAATCCTCGCATGGACTTCGCCAGCTTTGCCCCAGTTGGTGCCGCCCAAGAACGTCACCGTCGTTAACGGTACCGTTGCTAACGGTATCGCCACCGTTGCCAATGTGTCGATCGGGAACGGTAGCGTGCTGATCAATTCCTTGGGACAGCCTGCAGATTTCCTCTTCGATACGACCCAGGGTAATTTTTCTTCCAAAGAACACAAGGAGTGCAGAATGATATATTTTTTAATATGCCCGTTTGATAAACATGATCTGGATGACTGAGCGTAACTCGTAATTTTTGAAAAACATATTGTGACCGACTTCACATGTCTTAGAAAATTTTCTAATACATGTAAGTTTCCTCACGATGGTTACCTTCTCTGCCGAGCGTGTGGTTTTACAGCTTTTAAAATAGCAAGAAACAAATTCATCGGTTCCAGCACCAACGATCAAACTCGTGTTACTAGCATACTATGCAACTTAAGGCGACCGCTCGGACACCTACCAAGGTCTTATAATATAAAATTCCATCATTTTTGTTATTGATTGATGCTTATAATTAATGCCCATAACAGTAGACCATTTAAGATTCAATTGTCATTGTGTTGCCATGGCGTTACTGGTATTGCGACAATTGGGAACAACGGTCAACGGAAATACGTCAAATGTTGTGGTACGAGGTCGAGTGGGTACTCTCGAAATGTATTCAATATTTATGTAAATAGGCCGATAGCTGAGCTCAGAGGCGCCAAGGTTGTCTGTGTCGTTGTTTTTCTAAAGAACTAAAAAAAAATTGTAACAGTAACAGTTTTTCAAGTAAAACTTCATTATGCATGTTTGACATGGAGAGTACGCTGGTTAATGCGTTACGAAAAGTGTGATCGAGCGAAGCGAAGGTTAGTGGAGATATAAGTTAGTGAGGTAAGAAATCTCTACACAGTGGAAGTCTAGTGTCTGTATTACACTGTAGAAATCAGTGCGCGTGTAAAGATTCTTTCTCTCTCAAACATCAAACATTTAGATGGATATTTGTCCTTAGAACGCAACCGACAGGGCCGTGGTCCGGCCCTATCGGGCACTCTCGTGTCGGAATACGCACGCGTAAAAGTCAAGCGGACGTTAACCATCATCGGGGGGACCATTCTGTCAAGTTTCTATCCATAGAGGTTCAGGCTAAGCGAACTAAGAGCTCTAGACATCTCTCAGTCGCGTAGAGCTTCTTTGACAGACGACAGACAGAGATGTATAGGTTTGTCAAAAATAAATATGGATAAAAACTAGTCTTACCACGCGACTGATGAAAACCATTTTAACCCAGCTTTCTCCCCAGGTTAAGTATGCGTAAAGAAGTTATTCTTCAAAAAATGTAGTTTTAATTGCCGACGCTGTGACCGGTGACGGTGACCCTAATCAGTTTCGGGCATGAGCCCTGATTTGGTATGCGAAGCCGACCTTCCTCTTGAATACCCGGTCGCAAATGGTATAATATAGCTGACCGGAGTCATTGTAGGTGTAATTGTAATTGGCGAAGCTCTTCCACCTATAAGTAGGTATGTAGCACGCAGATGGAAGGCTCTTTAGCACGTCCTTGTAACGCAAGTACTTCCCGCCGCGATGGCGTTTTCCGGCTGAGCACGTAATATAAAGCTGCTTTTGGCAGTCTGCAGTCGTCCATACGCCATACATGCCCGCACCATCTTAGCTGATTTTTCATTAGCAATGCCTCTAAGCCGGACATTTTGCAGCGACAAAGAACTTCCGTGATGGGGATGCGATCCTGAAACTTTATGCGCAGAACAGTGACATTGCGGATTTGTCCAATAAACGGATGTCACAGACACCAGCTTATTTTTTGTAGTTTGTATTTTTATTTGTTTTTATTTGTTAACACGTTTCAAATGTTTAACTTTGTCGTGTTACGTAATTTTTATTAACAAAAACAGTTGAGTGGAAAGATTCCAAGGCTGTCATTCGTGTCACAATGTCAACCGTTGCCAGCAGAGACTGGAGAGAATTCGAGATTCAAAGGGCAAGGCCGGGAAAGAATAACAACAGAGCTGTTGTAAATAGTGTTATTTAAAACCGTTTGTTCGCGCGTCTTATATTTTGATTTTTGAACTAAGTACAGTGGTAGATCTCTCCTCTATTGACAATACGACATCGCTTGTAGTGGCATTATTTTTCTTGACTGGGGGAAATCTTGAACTATGTGAGGTTTTACCCACTAAAACACCCCCGGTGGCCCTTCCTCAGAGGATTGTGAGGGCTCCGAAATCTCTAGTGGTACGCACCGGAGCCGCATAGCACGTCCTGGGGGAGGTTACTCCCTTCCCCAATACCTTCGCAGTGGTAAGACGACACGGCACCACTTGCCTCGCCCGTGGGTGAATTCGAGGCCCCTTTAAGACGCCTTTTACTAAAGGCAAGGGCTCTGGCGCTCCAACTCGTCTTAGCCACTCCGCGTTTGTCTTTCCGCGGTCTCCACACAAGTACTCGATTCAGCCAACGGTAAATAGTAAATGCGTAAATGGATAGGCAATTCTCTACAAAAAAAAAGGATGATTCCAAGCCGTGATTTCCTAGGTTAGTTACTGACTGAGTGAGCGCCCTCAAATAAAACTGAGTCTCAAAATATACTTGTAAAACGTTGAATTATGAAGTATGGAAAGTCTTTATTGAAATGGGAAGAGGCTTAGACAGACTGTCTCTTTTCCTCGAAGACTAGAGAGCAAAACATCACGAGAGGCGTTTGGACCCGGGCCAGGAATGATGGCGCACGTCAGACCGGTTGAATAACACTGGCCATGTGATTGACTGAGTGAATCGGTGAGATCAGAGACGAAAGAAGAGATAGAATGGTGAATGATTTATTTTTAAACATCGCTGTTAGATTACTTGGGAGTTTGATTATTTTTTAATCTACTATTCATAGTACAGCTTAAAGGCGATAGTATTATATGGATAATTTTTGAATAAAAGCCTATGTTATATTGCTTATAATATAATATATTTGATTAATATTACAATAAGAATGTTTTCGGTGTGAAGTTCCTCACAGACCCTGAAAATACGTGAGACTAAAATCGTAAGAAAAATATATAACGGAAGTGCTATAGACTGATTCACGGCGGCAGATGGCGGGACTATTAGCATGTAGTTTAACTCTCTGGTCACAGATGGCGCTCTAACATATAATTAATTATTTATGTAATTTTATAATGTCGAAAAAAATAAAAAGACATGTTTTTTTACTTAATAATTTGAATTATAATTTTTTTGTAGTATAAGTTAGTTGTTATCTTCTAAAATACTAAAAAAAATCAAGAAAATATAAATACAAAATTGAGCACTTTTTTTGCAAATTGTGTTGCTTCTATTTTATCTGAAGGCACTTTGATCATATCTGGTGTCTGACGACACCACATCATTTTTATTTTTGTTAATGTTTGTATTGGTTTTGGCGTTTAATAAGAAAAAGACTCCACCAGTGTATGTGAAATACTTCAGGCCTAAACATCTCAATCGGCAAGACGTTAGCCATTCCTGGCGCCAGTCCAAGCCCCTCAGGAGTTCACCGAGAGCTGTTCTCTTCGTGGGTGTGCCCGCGTATTAATACACGCGCGGAGTGAACACGCTTAGAAACTCATTTTGCGGGCCGTCTACGTCATTGTGTACACACATCTGCATTAGTGTGTGTACAATGAAAATCGTGTAGGTACAATACTGTGTAAATATAGATTAGCCGGACAATTAGACTGGCTGTCCAATGAATGCGATACTATCGATCGTCATTATTTTCAATCGACTTCAACACAACGAGGTTCTGAAATCGTAACTTTCGACTGGGTACGCCGATTTTGATGATTCTTGTTGTGTTTGAAAGCTGGTGCTTTCACATGTGTCTCGATTTCAATTCGTCCAATTCTTTACCATCCAAGCCGAGGTTACCCCTCACCGGGGGGACCCTTGTGTCGAGTTACTAGCAATAGAGGTTCAGGCTAAGCAACCTAAGAGCTGTGCCACCTCTCAATCCGGTAAAGCAGTCAAGGCCAGCCTCTCTGGCCAATCTGTGTAGTTCGTCATAAAAAAAATCGTCCAATTCTGACAATGGCATCCATGAGAAAACGATATAAATTATAAATATGCATCAAGTAAGCACGGGACAAAGGGACGCATAAATTCATTACGTCAATTGATTTCGATGATTATTTTTTTATTGGATAGGATGTACTTTAAGGGTCATCAGGATCATCAAACTGATGAGAGTTTGGTTAGGTTCTGATTAATTCTATTTCGTAATATTCCTACGATTATTCGGAATTACAAATAAGAAAGTCGCATTTGAGGTCGGTTTTTATTATTACTCGTAAATATACTAATCTATACTCGTGAGCAAAAATAAAGGGTCGGAATAAAGGGTCCGTTAAGAAAGTTTGAATATCTCGGAAGATGAAGACGCTAACTAACTGAAATAAATTGTGCATGATAGACAATTAGATGTCCTTAAAATAAAGTAAAAATATTTTTTATTAATTTATTTATATTTCATTAAAAAACATGAACTTAAACGAAATAGGATATCTTACGTAAATTTGGATAATACAGCATTTTTCATTAAATTTTATTTTTATTTAAATTAGTGTACATGGAGGCAACACTAAGTACTAAATAAAATAAAAATTAGTTAAGTTTACGTAAGATATCCTTATTAGTTTAAGATTATGTTTTTCAATTAAATATAAATAAATTAATTAAAATATTTTATTTTATTTTAAAATATTTAATTGTCTATCATGCACAACTTTAATTTCCGAGATATGCAATCTTTCTTGACCGACCCTTTTTGCTTATGAGTTACGTAAGAGATTTCCTGTGATCTAAAACATAGTTGTCTTTCGCTTCGCTTTCGCCTCGCTTTGACAGGACTACATGAACAAAGATTTTACGGCATAGGGGCTCGACCGAATTCATTACAATTGGCATATGTTTCGCTCAAGTTTTACGTAATTATTCTATTTTTGACTGTGACGTGGAGTATTTTGTTTCTCTGATGAGTTTCTCTTCATATTTTTGTGTGGCGCTATATGTAAAGAATTATGGCGTCGAAAGATTGTTTTCTTACTAATCTTTACACACAAAAGTAATATAATGAATATAGAATGGATATATAATATAACGACTTTTTAAAATTAACTAATATTAAGTAAGTAAATGGCTACATTGGAGTGAATTATGATTTGTGAAGGAAACAATGATCCAAAGTGAGGGTAACTTTAAATCTATACTCTGAGAAGCCATTCCAAATTACGTCAGCATATCACTGTACAAGTTTCTACGTGAAAAACCGTTACAATGAAATGCCAAGTGCCACGAGTAAAGGCGAGTGAATTGCACCTATTACTTACTCCACTTTCTCTATTCTACTTCTTTCTTGGTCATATTAATTGTTTTAATCTTTTCTTGGCAGGCTCTATCGTCTCTTCGATCCTGGCGATTGGTGCGGCATTGAGCGCTCTGCCGGCCGGAGTGCTGGTACAACGCATTGGCAGGAGACCCACCATCCTACTCCTGGCTGTGCCCTTCATGATCAACTGGCTTCTCACCATATTCGCAAACGGTGCTGGTATGCTGATCGCAGCTCGGTTCTTCGCAGGCATAGCGACCGGTAAGTGAAACCTGCTTAGCCAACTTCAACTGTCAAAAGAATCGACTGGATCTCTCCTCAGGGTGGTCTGGCGACCTCATAAAGGCCGCAGGACGCGGCTGGATGCGGACGGCTTACAACCGGTCCTTTTGGAAATCGTTGGGGAGGCCTATGTCCAGTAGTGGATGTTCTAGGGTTGAAATGATGATGAAGGAAGAAAATATGATATAATATTTAGTTTTCTTTTTTGTCAACTAATTAATTAAAAATATTTATACCTCTGTAGCAATAATTATTAAGTGTATTTCGTCTAATATATTATCCGTTTAAATATATATAAGACAACTTTATTGACATATAAGGTTTTTTATCCTTTTAACCCCAGGGGGTAGACACTGACAACTTCCGTTGTCAGTTATACACATCTTCCCATCGTCGTCCCATATGTCACTAAATCGGGACCTACAGGAAACGAACCTACTCTTATCTCAAAGGCCGCCAACGCAGCTGCAGCTCCGGTGCATGGGCGACGGTGATCATGTAAGATAAGGCTCGTTTACCCCTTTTCCTGTATAAAAAACAGTTAATATTTTAAGTGCTGTGTATTTTGTGTTAATAAAATACATGCACCATTGCAGGAGGTTCAATTAGTTCACAAAGCGTTTCTCTTGCAGGTGGTATTTGCGTGACTGCTCCGATGTACATTGGTGAAATAGCCGAGACCTCGATCCGAGGATCGCTGGGCGCGTTCTTCCAGCTGTTCCTCACTGTGGGCATACTCTTCACCTTCGTCATCGGCGCCTGGACCCACTGGAGGACGCTGTCCATCATCTCTGCTGTACTGCCTCCTCTGCTAGTTGCTGTATTTTGGTACGTACACAACATCTCGGCTAGGAAGACTACTTTGATCGCGTTAGATTCCAATTCAAAATCGATCGATGAAATGGTGCAAAAATTAAAAAAAACATGTCGGCATTAAAGTCGACGTTTGCCTGCACTAGGGAAATTATCAGTAATGCCAACATTTATACAAAAAATATGACACTGACCAGTAAATAAAAAACATTTAATTCCTTTGTTGATATGTTGATATGAGACTAGCATATAGTTGTTTTTTTTTATACTTTCTAAGCGAGTCTTTGACCACGATCTTACCTGATGTTAAGTGGAAGTCAAAGATGGTCTAAACTTACCATATATGAGTAAAATATTTTTATATGCAGTTATCGATGCAGAAGTGATCTTGTTTCAAAGATACTAACACTCTATGACAATGGCGCTCAAAGTTAGTTTAGCTTTTGAATGTCCCTTAGATTATCTGTGATATAGCAACCTTGGTCTTTATAATGGCAAATTGAATCATTAACTAATTTATTCAAGAAGAAAATATACCATTTCCAGGTGGATGCCAGAAACACCGCAGTACCTATTAAGCAAGAACCGACGTCGTGATGCTGAGAAAGTTCTGCGCTGGCTGCGAGGACCCGACGCAGACCTCTCCACCGAACTTGAGGATATGCAGAAAGAGGTAGAATTAAACAGTATTACACAGATGGATAAATTAATTGCACTAAAATGTGTGCTTGTTTTATTCTTTCTAAGCAAGTGCACATTTTGTTCCATCCCATCTGATGTTAAGTGGAAACGCAGTCTAGGTTGGTAAGGCGAACTAGCTGAGTAAATGCCTTTTTTTTTGTTGACGGGGAGGAAATCTTCACAAAGATTGATAGAAAAAGAGAGAGTCTCTCTCTCTCTTTTTCTATCAATCAGGCGGGGTGCCTTCTGGGCGGAAGGCGGCGGTTAGGCGACCTTTTAGTCGCCTTGTACGACAGGCAGGGGATACCGTAGTCTTATTCTTGAGAGCCCAGAACTACAGGGCTGAGCTGAGTAAATGCCAACTTAATGTAGCATTTTCTTCCCGCTAAGTTTTGTGATTGAAAGCAGTTGTGTTAAAGCTGTCGATGTTTTCTTGCCTACAATGGACAAAATATGCCTTCACTTCTTACCTTGGGTTTATTTTCAATACTGAGATGACTAGCCCATAGACTCTTGAATAGACTAGACACGAATAATAAATGGACTAAAAGTGAATTTCCTTTCTCAGATCGACGATGCGTCCCGCCAACGCGCTGGCATGCTAAGCATGGTATCGAACAAGGCATCCCGCATGGCGCTCATCTGTTCCCTCGGCCTCATGTTCTTCCAGCAGTTCAGCGGGATCAATGCTGTCATCTTCTACACAAACAACATCTTCCTCTCCGCTGGCTCCAACATCCCGCCGGCAATCGCCACAATTATAGTCGGTGTAGTCCAAACGATCGCCACTTATATATCCTCGCTGCTTGTTGAAAAGGCGGGAAGAAGGATTCTATTGCTCCAGAGCTGTATCATTATGGGTCTCTGCTTGATTATCCTTGGAACATATTTCAAACTTCAGGCGGATCATGTGAATGTTGCTTCTTACGGTTGGCTTCCTTTATTGTGTATGGTTCTGTTTATCGTTTCCTTTTCTTTAGGCTTCGGTCCTATTCCTTGGATGATGATGGCCGAACTCTTCTCTGTTGAATTTAGGGGCTCCGCATCCGGTATTACTGTTATTACTAACTGGTGTTTGGTGTTCATTGTCACTCTATGTTTCCCCATTATGGAGAAAGCTATTGGCATTCACAGTTGTTTCTGGTTCTTCGCCGCGTTCATGATTGTCTGTGTGTTCTTCGTTTTCTTTTTAATACCAGAGACAAAGGGCAAGACCGTCACTCAGATCCAGGCAATTCTAGGCGGGAAGAAAGTCTAAGTTATAAATTTATGATATTCGAAATACTCAATGATGAACGTTTGATGAGAGATTTGCTCGTCTTGGACGTGTTGGAGTTTTTATAACGTGTGTGAATGGGATTTATATTTTTTATTTGGTATGTCACTTGGTGAATTTTGCTAGTTAAGATGTATGTCCAATATTTGAGCAAATATTTGATTCATAGGGCACGCCAATGATATTTTGAAGTGTCGATTTCCTAATTGAGAAATAGCATGTGCGTAAAATATATCTAATTTTGGAGAGTTCATAAAAGTGTAATAAATTGAAACTTGGAATGTCTTTGATCTAATATATGATAGAAGTCTTTTTAAGAATTTGGAATTTGGATCAAATGTTGGACAAATAGAAGCCTTACAGTAGACTACGAAGGGAATTTGGCACCACAACCTTTTCGGTCGATGATGTAGTGGAAGACGCAAGACAATATGAGAGAGTGTAGTGTTGAGAGACATGACTGAGATAGAGAGAAAATAGAAGAAGAGATAAAGCTGACCCCACCACTACGTGGGGCCAATTGCAAAGAAGAGCGAGAGAGATATCAATTGTTGTACGATGAATGTAGACTAGATAATTGCAGTGACATACCAAGTATTCTATAATTAAGTTGTGTGAAACGATTTTTATTACTTTAACATGAATATTATGTGATCATAGAAATGTAGGGTAGTTATAGATATTGAAATTGAGTACAATCACTATGTAGTTTAAGTGAACTAACGAAAATAATGTGCCAAATATTTTATTATACTTAGATTTGCGAAGGTAGTTTTCGAAAGAAAACTGTTCGAATTCGTTCAATATTTTTGGACACTTTTTATTATAAAAAGTGATGTTAAATGTGAGAATATTATTTTGAATTTATTTTTTGTTACATTATTATATTAATTACTGGAAGTTGTACATTTGAATTGATGTTAATTATTGTTGCTAATAAATGTTGGGTTTTTTAATAATGTTTTTTTAACACTATTATAGTCAAACTACACAAAATTTTTTTGGACTTTTTTAACAATCGCTTGACCACGATCCCACCTGATGTTAAGTGGCAATACAGTCCTGGCTGGTAAGACGCACTAGCTTAGATGCCTATTCACTCTACTCTTGGAAACATTCACTATCTTTTTGTACACAAGATATTGCTGTGTAATCGGAAAGACGTGGGCAAACTATTCTAATCCTTTGCTGTACGAATAATGAAAGACGAGGCAATGCGCAAGGATGTCCACAACAAAAGGATGAAATCCAGAAGTGCGTCTTTCGTGTTCATGTCTACCGTCCATTGCGCGTAAAATTATCTGCCTCTCCAGGCAATGCTTTGAACACCACATAATATTTCTAAAGAAGCAGAAGGCTCTTTGTCGGAAGATTTCGGATAGATATGATGCTCTTTCGGTCCGGATTGATTACCGTACGCTAGAGCTTAAAGTGAGCCGTGGTAGCTCAGTGTCCGGGCAGTTGACTCAAGTTGCATAGTACGCTAGCAACCCGAGTTCGATCTTCATAGCAATAACAAATTTATCGTTCATCGATAAATTTGTTATTGCTATTTTATGTGCTGATTTACCACGCGCTTTCAAGGTGGAGGAAAAGATCATGAGGAAACCTACATGACTTGAAGGAAACAAGCATGTGAAGTCTGCCAATCTGCACTAGGGCCGCGTGGTCCTGCGCCCAACAGTGGGACATATACATTATATAATAAATATCAAATGCAAATTAATGTTACAAGCGAAAATATATTTTTACAGATTCAAAAAACAAGTGAACAAGCACACACGGCTATTTAACTTCAAAGCAATAAAGACCCGCTCATAGAACAATCTCTGGAAATTACAACCTTCTCTATATTGTCTATTCTACTCGTCAACTCTATGATCCGTTTCTCTATCGATTTCACATCACTCCGGAACCCGGTGACAGTCGCGTCCAATTCCGTCAGAAATTGTATCTTCTTGCACAGTTCGTCATATTTCTGTGTGACGAATTCCCTGGCGTTCTGCGAGTCGTTTAATTCTTTATCGATTTTCTGTATTATCTCGTTTTTCAACTCGTCAAGTTTCGTTTCCAATCCCAGGCCTAACATGTTCATTGCTTTTGAATCGATATCCATTGCGGTGTTCATTTTTTCCAAAACTTTGACATGGCAAGCCATTATAAAAACGAGATCAATGGCATACTCGGAATAAATTTAGTTTTACAAATTTTATGACCATTTTTTCTTGGCGAGTTAATTTGATTTTTGTCTACACTGTCAACTGCAGAATTTAGATGTGAAATGACACTTGACGTATAGACCGATATTGTTATATTTTTTTTGTACACGTCATTTGCGGCCGGTATTATTATTATTATTCATTTATTCAAATAAGTAACTAAGACTCATCATTATTTTAAATAACTATTAAATAACAACCTTAGACTAAATTATAAGATTAAAGTATAAAATTATTATTATAATTATTTGATTATAATATAAAATAAAAAATATAATATAATATTATACTAAAGGCTTGACTATGCTTATGAATACCTTACCCCATGTGAGACGGCGCAGCATCTGTTTACATAAACACAGTCAAGCCTTTGAGCAATCATGCTCAGGATGCTGTTGGAGCTGGTCCGCACCTTGCGCACCGCACCAGAGGTGCACTCCTCTTGCGCATTGTCGCAAAAAAGCATGCCATCTGTGCATCCGCGAACATTCCCGATGCACTACAGAAACGGGGCAACCCCAATAGAACCCTGAACGCGTTGTTATATTGAACACAGAGAGCGTTGTATGATATTTGAGTATTCTTCGCCCACAGACTGAACGTGTAGAAAGTTGTACATTAGAAGTAATAAATAAAATCTTGGATAGATCGTATATAATACCTTTACAGAAGCAATTCAGACATGTATACAAAATTTATTTTCATGAAATTTAGTTTGCAGAAGATTTCAGAGGCGATAAATCGATCTAGCTAGGATCCATTCTTAGGAAATATCGTGCTATTGATAATCAAATTAAACATAAAATGAAAAATATAACATTTCCTGATATTTTTTGGCGGGTAATATTATTTTTTGAATGAGGCAATTGCGTTATCGATACGGCAATATTATTTCAGTAGATGGCGTTATTAAGCACTACTAAGCTAATGAGCGTTTAGTTTGAGGTTAGACCAAGAAAATCAATTGTTTACATATAATATAGGTAAAAAAAGTGTCTTGTCGATAAGATCGGAAAATATTATACATATATATCATCATCATTATGTAATTGATATCTGAATATATTTTACAAAAAATAAGATTTACAAAGAATGTAACGACCAAAGCTCGGTCATCCATTCACTATATAAAAATGAATACACGTTTTTTTAACGAACCTGCAATAAGGGATGTTCATGCCAAAAATATATCGATATATTTCGAACATAATTTCCATAATTCGAAATTTGTTTATAATTAATCAGCGCGCATTATTAAATACTACAAAAGTTTTGTACTAATAGAGTACTCGGCACGTAACTGAGAGGTTCTCGCTTCGTATACCAGTCCAGACTATTTGATTTAATTCTGCTGGCAGTACAGACTACATGCATAGATTATAAAAATTATACGAGTCCTGCCATCGTGAAGAGTAGTAACATACTACACTACACTCTTGGTGATGGCAGCGCAAGTAAGGGTTTTATTTTATTCAAGTTGTCAACCACAAATAAAAGAAAGAATTCAATACTTTTTTATTTAATTTCTGACGATATTTCGTATTTCGGATGAAATATATCGATATTAGATGATTCGATAATATCGGATTGAAGCGATATATCGCGTACATATATCGATATTTTATGTAATATCGATATCTATCGTGCACTCCTACCTGCAATTTCTCCGATGTTGTGGATGTTCATGGGCGACGGTGGTTACTTAAGATCAAATTACCTGTTAGCTCGTTTGCCGCTGTTCCTATAAAAATAAAACTAGCTTATGAAAAACATTAAATTTAATATGTAAGTTTTATAATAATCTTAAAGTATATTTTTTTTCTACCTTACGATATACAAACTTGACTCTAGTATAAATATTTAATAATATATTAGGTATTTTACAAAATATTTACAAAAAATATAACTGTGCCAAACCGTCGTCGTTTGGCAGCGTGCCCAGAAGGCTGGTAGCAATGCCACGTTGTATGGCAAAGCTTAGCCACTGTGCAAGGTATAAGCCAGCCCTTTGGTCACCAGATGGGTCGACCAACTTCTTAGCTATTACATTAAAAAGGTGGTGTGCAGTAGGACACCACGGACCCAAAGTTTCTACCCCAAACGGCTCAAATATGAAACCTCTATCGAGGTCACTAATTGCGCCGCTTGTGGTTTTCGGAACTTGCAGCGGCCGCTCCAACCTCAACAGAAGATTCTGGATCGACAAATGTAGAATCCCACACTAAAGGCCGTCCCATCTTCCAGGGTATAATAGTCTTAGTATTAGTAATATATGTATGTAATACAGGAAATCCTTGGGTGGAGCTCACAAGTGTGTCCCCTATTGTATAAACAATTGTAACACTGATAAGAGACATGATATGTGAAGTGCAAGGCGCTTCGATAAATTGATTACTTCTTATCTACCATCTCCTTCAATATCCGAGATTTGTTGCAAAATTTATAAAGTACAACCGTACCCACCCCGCTTCGCCGGTCTAGATTTTGCTTTATTTTATTTAAACAATAAATTTACATCATTAAATATTTAATTTAACAGTCACAATATATTAAATTCTTCATTTCTCTCCGTATTCATTCACCTCTATTCTCTTCTCGGGCGGGTGAAGATCATTACATGTATATATCAGCAGCATCAGTAAACGGATACATTCGCGGCGATATAACTTACCTTGAATACTTCAAAATCCTTATTCATTTTCTTTTATATACTTAAATATGGTTTACAATGACAAATATACACAACAGTTCAAAAAGAGAAGTGCTCCGATAGCAAACAGTCAGTAAACTTTACAGGATTACTCGCCAGGTCAATCTGAAGATTCCTGAAAGTTTCATTGTAATCGGTCCAGCCGTTTCGGAGCCTATATGGAACAAACCCACACACTTTCTCTTTTATATAATGGTTGTCAAATATCTCCCTTCCGCCTTTTGTCTTTTGAATTTCGCGGCTATGTACAAAGCGCTACAGAGCTCGTATCTAGCAATACTATATATAATTTGAAAGGTCTTGACATAACCTACAAAACGACGCTATGCATGTAAACATGGAGTTCACTAACGCCGAAATTCGCGCTATTTTAAAGTTTTCCTTCGTTAAAGGCAAATCCGCTAGAGAAACGTTCCGTGAGATTAATGGTGTTTTGGGGATGGTACTCTATCACTTCGAACCACGGAGGAATGGTTTCGACGATTCAGAGCCGGTGAAAACGACGCCATGGATAAGCCAGCCGGCGGAAGACCTGTGACGACAAATACCGATCAAATCATGGACTACATCGAGTTAGACCGGCATGTGGCATCTCGTGACATCGCCCAGGAGATGGGAGTTAGTCACCAAACCATTTTAAACCATCTGCAGAAGGCTGGATACAAAAAGCTTGATGTTTGGGTGCCGCATGATTTGACGCAAAACCTTCTGGACCGAATCAATATGCTGCTGAAACGGAACGAACTCGACCCATTCTTGAAGCGGATGGTGACTGGCGACGAAAAATGGATCACATACGACAATATCAAGCGAAAACGGTCGTGGTCGAAGGCCGGTGAATCGTCCCAAACAGTGGCCAAGCCGGGATTGACGGCCAGGAAGGTTTTGCTGTGTGTTTGGTGGGATTGGAAGGAATCATCCACTATGAGCTGCTCCCATATGGCCAGACACTTAATTCTATCATCTACTGCGAACAACTGGACCGCTTGAAGCAGGCGATCGACCAGAAGCGTCCAGAATTGGCCAACAGGAAGGGTGTAGTGTTCCACCACGACAACGCCCGACCACACACTTCGTTGATGACTCGTCAGAAGCTACGGGAGCTCGGATGGGAGGTTTTATCGCATCCACCATATAGCCCGGACATAGCGCCCATGAAGCTATTGATTGAAGCTACGCTTTTGATGATGATGGACGGATGATGATCTTTATGTATATTCCTCCATAGCACATAGTACTCCATTTAGCTTGCCTACTGTTCGATGTACTAAATTTACAGACACCTAAATACTTGTATCGTAAATTGGAGTGGGCTAATGAGGGCATATTCGAGAGGAGGCAGCGGCGTCATGAATTACGTACCCAGCGACACCATACCGCGGCATTTCGGGGCAGTTTTCGGTATGCAGCAACCAAATGCTGGAATAATATTCCACCGCCCATTAAAACGTATTCACTAAGGTCTTGTTCAAAAATAAGATGAAAGTCTTCTTAATGAATATACAAAAAGAATAACTAAAAACCCGCTTATAATGGATACATTTATGAAGATATTTAATTTAATTTGAACATTTTGGTTGGCTGCGTTCTTTTTCCGTCTTGTTTAATTCCCCATTTTATTTTATTTTGTTCTATTTTATATACAACTTATGTTTCCCTGGTGTTTAACTTGCTTTTACGTTATTCGTACTTTGTTAAAATTTTGCTACTGACATCTGTTTGCTTCTTAAAATGGGTTTCTGCAGAATACCAGCGCTGATTTACCCTCCTCGGATAATCAGCATTATGCTGAGCAGTGAACCCGGTCGGTTCGGCGTTGCAACGCATAGCCTTGTGTATCGGACCTTTTGGGTCTTTAGTGATATATATATTTATTTTTTATTTTATTTTTTCATTTTTAACTGTGCGCTTAACTTGTTGTGTTAATTTGTATATGTGTTGTAATCTGTCTAACCGATTAAATGGCTTATTATTATTATTATTATTATATTAAGCTCGAATCTTATCATGAATATCCGAAATCTACCGCCAAAGGGTCCTTCTTTGGACAAATTATGTGGACATTTTAGACAAAATGGACGGAAAACGTGGTCAGGGAAGGTCTACAAAATGTTCTCATACAATCACAAATACAGTTGGATGCAGCATGCATCGTGCAGTGCCAAATAGCCACACTCAATGGAGCCTTATACGTGGTCACGATCCTCGTCGTGAGTAGTCAGTAAAATATAAGCTCTCACTTTTAATAGCTACATGGTCCTCTCGGGCGCATTTACATTGGAATGCTTAAGCGTAACATAAC
This sequence comes from Meandrusa payeni, assembly GCA_029286785.1. Classification (NCBI taxonomy): domain Eukaryota; kingdom Metazoa; phylum Arthropoda; class Insecta; order Lepidoptera; family Papilionidae; genus Meandrusa; species Meandrusa payeni. The sequence continues at coordinate 8,404,082 of JAGSMX010000023.1, forward strand.
AAACGTCCAAACAGAGGTTTTTTTATGGCTTTTCCCCGGAGAGGACATGTTTTCACCCTTTCCGGGAAATTCTATATGCTTCTCTGTCTAGTCGGGGTCAGAGATTGTTTGAGCTAGTATATTTATTTTCATAATTTAATTATTTCTCTTTTGTTAATAATTTCTTTATTCTACATAAATAATAATATATATAAATAATAACAATATAATATTAATCTGTTTCTTTGTCTTTCTTTATTTTCTTTCTGTGCTCAATTTATCCTTATTTTCCAATCTCAAAATCATAACACGTAAATATATCCAAACAGAGGTTCCTCCTTAGGGGGGACTCTTGTGTCGAGTTCTACTAGGTTCAGGCTAGCGACCTAAGTGCCATGCGACCTGGTGAAACAGTCAAACCCAGATTCACCAGCTAATCAATACGGGATTGTGAGAAAAAAAAATTCAAATTTATTTGTCTGCTTTTTACGAAGCTTATTTGGTCTCTGTTTAAATTTTAGGTAGCAAATCTTTAAGTACGTAGGAAACTAAAGAACGGAACAATACCACGGAGCATAAGATCGGAAAGTCGAACGCTTGTCTATCTACCAATGCTTACTTACTCAAATCAATATGTAAAACCAGTATGCTAGAAGTGACTTAACACTAGAATATTTCCTTATTCACTCGTTAACTTTCCACGATTCAATGTAACGTTATCAGTGTCTCAAGTGGCCCAGCCCGCTTTTTAAGACACAATTATTACTAACGGCGTTGCTTGCATTTTTGTTCTTCTAGAAGTTATAACGAAGTTCTTTAAAGGATATACAACGTTCAACCATCTAGGAGCTAAGAAGCAAAATTCATCAGAGCCACCTAAAAGCTTTTGCATGATAATTCTTTGAAAAAGACGGTAATTATGTGAGGTTTATAACCGCTTTGCCGCAAAGAAGACCTCTCTTATATCTGAAATGTTTCCAAATAGATGTTTGGAATACACCTATGGACCTACAATCTCTTTATTCTGTCACATTCGTGCTCTGTCATTAAGAAGTTACCTAATCTTGGATTGTCATAAATCTTTTTCTAAGTCGTAAGTCTCTCTCTTGCCCCAACTCAACAACAATGTAAACTTTTTTTTTTTTATGACGAACTACACAGATTGGTCAGAGAAGCTGACTGCTTCGCCGGACTGAGAGGTGGCATAGCTCTTAGGTCGCTTAGCCTGAACCTCTATCGCTAGTAGCTCGACACAAGAGTCCCCCCGGTGAGGGCTTGGACGGTTACCATGTTACGCATAAGCATTCCGATCCGAGGGCGCCCGAGAGAGCCGAACCACGACTCGGTCGATTGCTATGTCACGGATAATCTGACATTCAAAAGCTAAACTAACTTTGAGTGCCCCTTCATTGGCGCTGGGAGAAGAAATGATCGAAGAAACTCCAGCAACGCTCCTAACATCTAAGGGCCCACCCCTGCCCATAAAATAGCGGTAACGCGCGAGGATTATTCGCAACCTCCGACGGTCGCGAATGGACGCTTTGTGGATTTGTAAAGATCTAGCCTGTGCAATGGTAATCACGTCGTTCGGATCGTTAAGAACGAGTCTCAGTCTCCGGGCGACGCGACGAAATTTAGTATAGTATAAGTGGCGGTCTTTACTAACTTATCTCCCTCACAAGTAAGAGTAGGTTTTGCTTTAAAATCACACGTTAATAATCTATTAAAACTAAACAAACAGAATTATCGATGCATTCAGATTATATGCATATTATTTTAATTATCGATGCACATAGATACCTGTTAAGGGCGGTATGATAACCGTCATATAGTATTCAGTAGCTGGTTGAAAACGCAAGATTAACTCGTTTCACCACACTTCGCGTCTTGCCATCGCGGTGCACGTGACGAAACGACCGCTGTGTTGCCGTAGTGGTGGAGGTTTCTTTTTCCGTGGTGCCAGTAATAAAATATTAAATGTAAGTATTTCAAACATAATTCTTATACTAATATATTTTCGATTGGCGTGCCAGTGGTACACGATAGTGGCACCAATGAACCGAGAGACTATTTTGGTTACAATTGGCACGCTAATTGAGTTTGTAATTGTATTCATAATGAAATGTCACTAGCAAATAGCGATTCAGGGTTCAGATCAGGTTATACGGCATACATGCAAAGATTCGTTCAAATGATGTTTTGTTTTCAAGATTTCTAGCCATGCATAACCGTGGTTGGAAGCAAGCGTAATAATTTGTGGGTCTTGTGGAATGAAACAGTTATTGAACTAGCTCACACTAGCTTTTCATTCAGACAGCTTAACGTTGTACAAGGAATTATTTTAACGAATACTGTCACAATGGCGCGTCCTCACAATTCTTTTTACAAAAATAATTATAAGTCAGATTACGAACTAATAAAGTTAAATTAGTGTTTACAACGCCAAATTAATACTTCGAATCACCGACTATCAGGTCATCAGCCCGCCATCTAACCACTATGCTATTGCAATTTCATAACAGAGAAAAATATAAAAAAATGATTTATCTTGTCCCATTAACGGTTATTGTGCTATGTGTAAGCGATATGTCGGACAGTGATTACGTTATCATTCCGACGCAGTCCGCCCTAGTGCCACCTACCTCCGGGGAAAATAAACGTGAGTGCTTTGCTTTTTTTTTCTATCCGGCCAGTGTTAAATTAGATCATTTAATACGTGTTTAGTTTGCACCTGGCTAAAAGGCGAACGTTCAATGCAATGAAAATATAGCAAAAAGTTTTTATTATTATTTTTTCTATTAAAGGAGACTTATCTGAATGGAAATTAAATTTACAATATCTAAATCATATATTTTAATCAGTTTAAATAATATTAATTCATATAATTTGATTTATAGAATTAATTAATGTCAGACTGCCGTGAATTAAGAAATATTTATTAGATTTTAACAAAAGATTTATCAAAACCTATTATATATTAAATTAACGATATTTTCTATTAAAATCTATTTTTTTATCTTTTGCATTTGCATGTTACGGACCATTGGTATTCAATGCGTTATAATATAATTGCTGAAAGTAGAATTATTTTTTTTCGACATGTTTTTTGGGGCATATAAATTATTTAATATTATTATTTTATAACTTTTTGATATAAAAAATAATAAAATTTACAACTGTATTAAAATGTTATACTGAACTTAAACAAGGGTGTACGTCGTTATAACTTCGGAATAACGGTTGTATGAACAAAAACGTCAACGTTATACCAGGTACAACGTATTCATTGTGTACAAATTTTGCTTATTCTTAATTTATTCCTAAGTTTATCTTTATACCACGTTTATTTGTAAGGCTGTTAGGGTATTAATGCAATATCACGGCAAGCGATATCGATGATTCATTTCTTATTGGATAGGATGTACTTTCAGAGTGGTTTCATGAGGCTTTGGTTAGGTTTTGATCAATTCGATTCTATACGCGTCCGCGCGTAATGTTTAACGATTGATTCAATTTGAAATAGGTTTTTGTTTTTGCTGGTAATGGGAATGAATGGTATCACTTAGCAAGTTTTTACAATCTTCTTCATAAATCACATTTGATTTAACAAATGACGCAAACCGCTATAAAGATTACTGCGTTGCTTAACCGATTAGGATTAAGGAGAGTATTAATATTTCATTATTTTTTAATCGAATTCATGAAAGATAAATTATGATAAATTAAGAAACAAAATAATCCAATTGCTGTGTTGCTATGTCATGTTACTATTTTTTTTTTCTTTTTTTTATGACGAACTACACAGATTGGCCAGAGAGGCTGGCCTTGACCGCTTCACCGGATTGAGAGGTGGCACAGCTCTTAGGTCGCTTAGCCTGAACCTCTATTGCTAGTAATTCGACACAAGGGTCCCGCAGGTGAGGGGTGACATCGGCTTGGACGGTTACTATGTTGTCATGTTACTATCAAAGGTCAGACAGTGAGGAATAAGTTAGTTAACGTGAAAAATATTAGTTCGAAGAGAAAAGAAATTTTGACATAATACAAGTGTATATTATTTACGAGTAATAACAAAAGACGACTTCAAATAGAATCAAACATTAAACGCGCGGTCGTCTTCTTTGGATTTTTGAATTACCGAGGAAATGTTTTTTTTTTTAAAGAAAGCTAGCAATATTATTTCTTTTTTTTTCAGATAATATTACAAACATTCTTGTTAACCATTCCAACTAAGCTTACGCCTGTTCTAGGAGATGCTTTCAGCCCTGTAGTTCTGGGCTCTCAAGAATAAGACTACGGTATCTCCTGCCTGTAGTAGAAGGCGACTAAAAGGGGCCTCGAGTTCACAAGGCGACATCGGCAGGTCCGTGTCGCCTTGCACTGCGAGGGCACAGGGGCGAGGGAGTAACCTCCCCTCCCGGGACGTGCTCTCCGGGAAGCACAGTGCTCCGGAGCGTTCCTCTGGAGATCCCGGAGTCCCTCACCATGCACCCAGGAAGGGCCGCCGGGGAGGTTTTAGTGGGTATAAACCCCACATAACCGCCGCCTTCCCCCCAGAACGCGGGGTATCTTGTTGAAAATTTCCTCCAGAGGAAAAAGGAGATGCAGCACGTCAATAGTTTAATGTTGGATTCGAACCTACGACCTTACGATTCGCAGACCATATCCTAAACCACTGATTGACGATTCTTATTATACTAATGCTTTAACTAATATCCTTGTACTGCCATTTCAATAAATACTATGATTTGTATTGCAGTCTGTAAATAAGCATGTTAAATACATAACTAGTTTCCTGTGCCATCAATAATGTTATGTAAATTCCCTCTAAGTTACATAGACGCATTTTCTTATTTGTTTTTAACATATAAGAACACGTTAACTTGTTAAACAAGTAAATAGTTATAGTATTTTCGAGTTAAAATAAAAACAGACCGACTTACAAATCAAATGGAACATGACCAATCAAACATAACACTATTACGCGTAGTATTATAGCTTATATTACGTATTTCTGGCATTCTCTTTAACCGACTCACAAAAAAGGAGGGCATTCTCGATTTGGACTTTTGGAATTTGACTATTTTTTTTTTGTGTACCTTAGTACCTTCGACTGGGTGAACCGATTTTTATCTCTCTTTTTATTATACGTGGACGCTCTTTTATTTCCGAAGTATAATACGTTATATTACGCAGTTGTGGCATTCTCTTTCTAACCGACTTCAAAAAAGGATTTAGATCTCTCGATTTAGACCTTGGAACTTTCGACTGATTGAACCGATATTGATGTTTCTTATTTTATTTGATAACTGGTGATTCTCTGAATTCTGCCAATCGGAACTAGAGCCGCATGGCGGGGTATGCCCTTACACTTTCTTTACAAAGAAGGCTTGTGAATACAGTGGGACATATTATAGGCTGTAACTTTAACTGTCACGCAAGTTTCAACAACCATTGGTTAAGAATTAAGTCATAGATTGATACATAACATTGTTTGAATTTTTCATCGCTTCTTCTCATTGGAATTGCAAATTGTGTTATGTTTTAAACAGGTTATCTTGTTGACAAAAACAAGTGTTACCATATAACAGTTGTGCAAAATGAAACAATTGTTTTGTTATAATTGATAAACATTTATGTGGAAATCCAACATCTAGATTACACCTCGATAAGTAGTTATCTTTTAAACACTTATTATATTGTTGTTTTTTTTTTATTACAGCGCAGTTTATGCGATAAATAATACTGGCAACATATGATTTACGAACGCCATTACTAGATTGATGAACAAAAAGACAGCATTCGACGTCTGATTTTAACTAAGCTTGTTATTAGGTCGCAAATGTGATAGACGATGATCCCATGGCTATACAATGGGTACAACTTTTTAGCAAGTGATTTTTGTGTAAAAACGATAACTTTTTTGTACAAACCGACTGTGATTCGAACCTACGACCATCAAATCGTAAGCCAATCCGTTAGCTTAGCCTCTAGGCTATCAATAAATTTTTAGCAAGTGATTTTTTGTAATTAAAAACCTTAAAAATGTTAACTTATTAGTACAAGCCGACTGTGATTCACACCATCAGATCGTAAGTCGAATCGTTTAGCATCTAGGCTATAGATTCTAAGATTGATCTATGTGGTATACATATTGTATAGTAGCTGCGCCCCGCGGTGTTCCCCGCGTTTAAAACTATTCATTTATTAATATACTCCATATTACATCAGATATCTGCCAATGATAGTCCGGTCAAATTCGGTCCATTCGTTCCCGATATTAGCCGGTACAAACAAACAAACACTAATTGATCTAATTTCCCCAGCCCCTTCTAGACGCACTGCGGGATTTCATCCTTTTGTTGTGAACATCCTCAAACCCGAACGAAGCGATTTGCTTCGTCTTTCATTCTTCGTACAGCAAAGGACTGTAATAGTTTGCCCGCGTCTGTCTTTCCTTCCGATTACAATGTGGGTATTTTCAAGAGTACAGTGAATAGGCACTTACTAAGCTAGTGCGCCTTACCATCCAGCAACTGCATTTCCACTTAACATCAGGTGGGATCGTAGTCAAGCAATTGCTTAGAAATAATAAAAAAAAATTGTGAAACATGTTAATCTGGTAAATGTAACGTTTGTGAATTCTATATAATATAAAAGATAAAGTGTGTGGGTATGTTCCATATAGGTTCATATAGGTAAGTTTATTGTTTAAATAAAATAAAGCAAAATCTAGCCCGGCGAAACGGGCTAGGTATGCTAGTGTGTTCTAAAATGTATTATTAATTGTTTCAAATATATACGCATTCTTTTGTAATTTACAACTTCAACGCTTTAACCAAGCAGTGTTGTATTTCAACATCATCAACAACAGTCCACTGCTGGACTTGGGCCTCTCCAAAAGCATGTCACTGAATACGATCCTCAGCCACTCTCACTCAGCTCCTGTGAAGATCGTCTCTCCATCTAGACTAAGGGCGCCCTATTCTGTGTTTGCGTTCCCGTGGTCTCCACTCAAAAACTTGTTTCACTCGAGTAAAAAATTAACTCAACCCTTAATTCCTGGGGGACTAAAAGAATAAAAATAAAATAAAATCATACTGTGACAATTTCTTAATTATTACCTTAAGTTATAAAATTTAAAAAAAAATATTATAAAAATAATATTTAAATTCTTATGTAATAAATAATAATGAAAACCCTCATAGTATGACACATCTAGTATGGCCGCAGCGCACCTATTCTCTAAATCTTTGGTCATAAACACGAACACCGTCTTTTATAATATTTATTTACAAAATGTAGTGAGCCTTGCAACGTCCAATAACCCACTATTCAAAACAAAATTTTGTTCCAGGATGTTTTAAATCTATTATTATTGTATAAACATATTCCTAGAGCTGTAACGCTTAGCTTAAAATTGTACATTTGTGTATTTTCAAGTGTAGTAAGTGAATTTTTTGTAATTCTTATTAAGGAAATAAAATTCTCTTAAACCGTAAGAAATATCTGTAGAGTTATTCTTATGTATCCTCAACATTACTACCTACATAGCAGAGGTTCAGGCTAAGCGACCTAAGAGCTGTGCCACCTCTCAATCCGGTGAAGCAGTCAAGGCCAGCCTCTCTGGCCAATCTGTGTAGTTCGTCATAAAAAAAACCTACATAGCTCTTCGTAATGTATTGTTCAATCATAAATTATTAATTTAATTATTATTTTCTCGACCAGTACCGGTTCTTTATGATTATTACAATTTTCTCACAACTACTTTACAATTCATGTTAAATATTTATTATGGTAGCTTTCCGTTAGCTTGCACCCAAGCAAAAATATCAAATAAAATCGATTACAACAATATTGTCTATGCTTAGAACACAAAGTGTTCCGAGTTCGATCCCCGGTGCCGGTACCAATAAATTTGTGGTTGCAAATTTATGTGCTGATTTACCACGCGCTCGTCGGTGAAGGAAAACATCGTGAGGATTGGCACCACTGGATGGGACTGAACACTACATGTGTTAGAATTTTTCTAAGACATGCCGTACCAACAAACCACACGCACTAGGTTGTGTGGCGGTTTTCCCACTTCTTAGATGTTAGGAACTTGCTTGTTGCTTGTTTGCTACATAATTAATATATATTTAACAGAAATAATAAGATTATTTTTTATATATTGAAAGATGCCCTTGTGGACGTTCTCTTATCTAAATGAAACTCATTCTCAATAACCTACAAAGATGGGTTCTTTCACTAATCACCATTTTTGCAAGATTATAAGGTAATGAAATCATTGTACACAGATAACCTTGCTGATATATATTGGTTTTCTACGATTAATTCATTGTTATTCACATTCTCGAGATGTTATCTGTGGATAAGGTAGTTAACAAAATACATTATCCATATATTCCGCGAATGTGACACAGTAATGGCGCCAATTCAATACGTACTTCTTGAATTGGCGCCATTTTTATTAATGATGTCTCTGTTTTTCCTCTTCGAGAGTCTGCTAAATCATTGTGGTAAAAACGTTTATTGGCATCATCGTGATATTTGCTAGTTTTAGTAAGCTTATTTAAGCTTCAGTAAGTTCATTGGTGCCACAAAGGGTTACCAATGGCGGGAATGATTATTGATATGACTGACTAATAGATGGGTTTTATAATGAACGTCATCAGCAAATAGCAGACTCGAAGCCCGTCTGTAAGAGATTATTTCAATATCACTAAATTTTAAAAAAAAATTCGCGCCATGTTCATGTTCACAAAATTTGAGATTTTTTAAAAAACAGCGTTTGGCACTAAAACATGGAAGTTAAACATTAAAAATAAAAATATTGAACGAAAAATATTAGCATTATTGTGAAAAAAGCGTTATTATAAAAGCTTATCTCTTAGTTTTTTTTAAACTATATTTTTTATAGCGCTGACGCGAGCCAAGATCGGTTTCATGTATTCTGCTCCTCCATTTTGCCTGGTCTGTACCATGTTTGTTTAATTATTTATAAAGGTACTCTTGTTTTAGATTTGTTAATTTAATTATGTTAAAGCATTAAATGTTAATATTTCATAATTTTAACACAATTGCCAGTGTATAAACACTTAGGAAGAGTGTTGCCCTTGACAATAATAAGTTATTAACGCGTTTAAATTAACGCTACCAACACTCGAGCAACCCCTCGACGCAATCGTTACAGATAATGTCTATCAGATACCGTTAATGGATGGAATATGCCATTTTACAAGCATTATAATGCGCACTTATTAGGAGAACTTATAAATTAAGTAGATCATGTAATCGGTGTTTTACATTATCTACCAGTTGCCAATATAAAACCAACTAGGTCTTGGTACTTCGCTGATGGTTACAAGAATGGGGTACGGTCGTGCCACATCTTCGCCTCTTATCTACAGCGTTGTATGACAATAAAACTTACGTGCGGCAAATTTTGCAAAACTATGGTTTGCTAATGTAATCTTGCCAGGCGTTTTGATAATCTATATTACTAAAAACCCAACATATTTAACATGGGACCTAAGTGTAAATTAATTGCTTGCTTTGAAATAGAAACCCACCGAGCCTTGGTTCATCTCTCGCAGGCGCCCTCGGATAGGAATGCCTACGCGTAACATAGTAAATGTCCAAGCCGGGATTACCCCTCACAGGGAGGACCATTCTGTCGAATTATAAGCAATAGAAGTTCAGGCTAAGCGACCTAAGAGCTATGCCACCTCTCAATCCAGTGAAGTAGTAAAAGTCAGCTTCTCTGGCTGATCTGTATAACTTTGTCCAAAAAATACAGACGCATACGTAACCGAATCTGAACGTAGTTCTGTTAAAATAAGGGTAGCCGAGAAACCTTTGGGTTGGAAACCCAAGGTATTTAACATGGGACCTATTTTTTTTTGACGGGGAGGAAATCTTCACAAAGATACCCCGCCTTCTGGGGGGAAGGCGGCGGTTATGTGGGGATCTTACCCACTAAAACCTCCCCGGTGGCCCTTTCCTCGGTGCATGATGAGGGGCTCCGGGATCTCACGTGGAACGCACCGGAGCCCCTCAACACTGTGCTCAAGGAGAGCACGTCCCGGGGGGAGATTACTCCCTCCCCCTCTCCTGTGCCCTCGCAGCGCAAGGCGACACGGGCCAGCTGATGTCGCCTTCTTCCCGGGTCCACTTTGGTGGACGACTCAGGCCCCCACCCTTTTCGCCCAGTGAAGCCGAGGCCCCTTTTAGTCGCCTCGTCTTATTCTTGAGAGCCCAGAACTACAGGGCTGCGGGCCGGTCTGCCACCGGCTCGCCTGCGCCATCTCCGAACGGGATCGACCCTATCCCGATCCCGTCCGCGGTCTCCTGGGACGGTGCGGTAACATGGGACCTAGGCTATGTGTTCCAATGCTGAACCGACCGTTCACTACTCAGCGTAATACCAATGATAGATTATTTAAGGAGGGTAAACAACACTGGTATTCTTCAGAAAACCAGACAAATCTCGCAAACGACAATCAGCGGCGGATAAATAGAAAAATAAACACTTAACCTTTTTTAAAGCGGTTAAAATTTGTGGCGCGAACTGTCTTTGTTTACCTTCCTAAAAGGAAAACGTTCGGATACACGCACTTAAACGTGATTACGCTCCAGGAAATTACCGATCTTTGTCTCAGCTACCATACTATGATGTGTGTATGCATGACGCGCTGTCTTTATTATTTGTATTTCTTTATTTGTATGCGCTGTCTCAATCTTCCGGAATTAGTTTTATAGTGTTGTTAGTGTCAAAGTTCTGCATTGATAGACTAATAACGTACGTGATTGGAGTTACAACTTTGTGACTCATTCATTCGATAAAAGATCCATTGAATGACCACTCATTTGTCCGCCATATTGTCTTAAATGTCACTATTTATTTGTATCATAAATGCATTCATTTGGTCAAATACAATAATAAATATACATAAACAGTGACTACAGATTCGACTTTACCACCTAGTTGGTCGAGGTAAAAATCCAAGACATCGTTATTGGCAGAAAAACGTTCCGACTATTCTGTCATATATATCGTTATAGGCTCATTGAAAGGTGAATGGAATAGATGAATGAATAATTTCGGTAAATCTTAAAAAAAACTCAAATGTAAACTTTTTATTTAGTGTTGTATTTACGTTTAGGAGTTTATAAAATGGAGTATTTTATCGACTTAGTATTACTTAATTTGTAGTCATTTTACTACTTTATATTATTGATAATAATTTGTCGTATCGTTTTACGACTTTATCTTTGACATAAAATTATCTAACTCTAAGGTTATCTTGATATTTTTGGATATTAAAAATTAGCGATAGTAATGATGTCATATAGTAGTTGCTTTTGACGTCAATAAGTGCTACGTTAATACTACGAGCACTACTGTAGGGGAAAATCTTATGGGTCCGCGTCACTGACATGCTAATGTTGTATGTATATTATGTCAAGATCTTGTACAGCCCGTTATATATTTGAATAATAAATATACCATATAAACTTGTATATAATTGTTGCTCGGAGTGCCAATTGATGAGAAAACTAGATTGATGTCGATAATTTTAATTTAAGAATACGAATAACAATTATTATCTCGTCTCCACCAATTGTGATAACGAAAATTTATTTATTTTATTTTATCTTTCATGATTTGACATTGCCAGAGTTCGCGGTTGTGACCTAAGTTTCAATAACAATGACTTACTTGTAAAATCCGTAACTCTAGGGTTCTGTAGATACATAATTTCAATCAGAAAAGTTTTGCTAGTTGTGCCAATCTGCTAGTTCAGTTGGGCCACTACGGTTTTCAATGGCGTACCACTGACACTCCAATATCTTTTCAATTGATGCTATTTGTTAATCTACCATTTTCCAAATATGGATATACTTTTAATCAAATAATCAAAAAAATTACTATGTTCCGATATCGAAATGCTTACGCCTAACAAATTAACCGTCCGAGTTTACCCCTCACCGGAGGGACCCTTGTGTCGATTTACTAGCGATAGAGTATCAGACTAAGCGACCTAAGAGCTATGTCACTCTCTATCCGGTGAGGCAGTCAAGACCAGCTTCTCTGGCCAATCTGTGTAGTTCGTCAACAAAAAATCAATTGAAAATGACATATCAAGAAATTAAATTTATACATTACGTTTTGAGCACTGCGATAAATGCTATCAATATTTTTCAACAACTCCTAAAATTCTAGTTAACCATTCCATCTAAGGTTAAGCTTATGCTAGAAGATGGTTCACGTCAATAGTCGAATGGTGGTTTAAAACCTAGTATCTTAGGTTTCGTAGACCATACCTATTAGGCTATTGACGCGTCTAAAAACCAACCTATTACAATGGTTGGTTTCGTAGTTAAACTTCATTGGCAAATAGGTTCGAGGACTAGTTGTAAGACAAAATAAGCCGAAGTGATACGCGATTACTAATGTGTCATAAATTAAGTTCAGTGCATGAATCAAATGTGTTAAGATGCCAGTAACATATGACCTAGCCTGATGGGGAAAAAGTCATTGACTTCCGCACTACTTAAGGAAACACAACAGATGCGGAACTAGGAATAATACTTAGTAAATAGAATGCAACTTTCAAACGCTTGTATATATTATTAAGAATGTATAAACTATCACGTCTTTTTAACACTAACTGGGGTAGACATAATTGAAATCGTCATCCGCTTTTAGATAATTACAATCCATACATTTTTAACCTTAATCGGTCATGTATGCGTACTTTTTTATTGGGAATGGGACAAAACATGATGTTCTATTAATCTTAATTGATTCTGTTGCCCGCAAATATCTACTGGAGGATTGAAGTTGCGTTACAAATTCACAAAGCGTCCATTCGCCACCGTCGATTGAATGTCCATTAGCATCCTTGAAATAGCAACCAACCGAGTTATGGTTCGGCCCTCTCGGGCGTTACCAAGCAGAGGTTACCCCTCACCGGGGGTACCCTTGGTGTTGAGTTACTAGCGATAGAGATTCAGGCTAAGCGACCTAAGAGCTATTCCACCTCTCAATCCGGTAAAGCAGTCAAAGCCAGCTTCTCTGGCCGATCTGTGTAGTTCGTCAAGAAAAAAAAAGTTACCAAGCTAGTTATTATAAATACCTCACTGGCGACAATATTCTATATGCATACAAAAAAATAACCACTACATACATATAAATTTGTATACGGTACATATACCAAAATAATATTTCTTAAATTTTTTGTTTATCTGTTTGTTCCGGCTAATCTCTGGAACGTCTGCACCGATTATAACGCGACTTTTACTTACGCAATTACGAGTGGTTTTATTTTAGAAAAATTCAAATAAATAGTTTTTAATCGCGGGTAACAGCATTGCGGAACGCAGCCTGTGCTAAATAAAAACAAAACAAGTTGACAAGAGCCGTGGTAGCTCGGTGTCCGGGCGGTTGGCTCAAGTTGCATAGTAAACTAGCAAACCGAGTTCGATCCCCGGTGCCAGTACCAATAAATTTGTTGTTGCAATTTTATGTGTTGATTTACCACGCGCTCGGCCTCACGTAGTATTGTCTAAGTCATATTTTTACGTGACTAGACAATTTCAACCAAACACCTAGTCCGGATTGACAGCTTTTGCTGTGCTGACTAGGTGTGCATGGCGGACTATGCCCTTACAACTCTCTTTACTAAGCCCTTCCTTGGTGCATGGTGAGGGGCTCCGGCATCTCCAGTGAAACGCACCGGAGCACTGTGCTCGGAGAGCAAGGCGATACGGGCCCGCCGATGTCGCCTTCTTCCCGGGTCCACTTTAGTGGACGACAAAGTAGCGACCCTTGTCGCCCATTGAACCCGAGACCCTTTAAGTCGCACCACGAGCCCAGAACTACAGGGCTGGACTGTAAGAAGTGTCTTAACTTGATAACTACGACTTTGAGGTAATTTTCAGACCATTGTAATAGTTTTAAATAATATCAATATTGTACATGCTCAATGGGCAGTTAAAAGTACCAATAATATCGATTTGTGTCTCCCAATGTTTTTATACTTTCTAAGCAAATGCTTAATTACGATTCCACCTAATGTTAAGTGGAAATGCAGTACTCATAATATCTCTTATTAAAATTAAAGAGTTATGAATTTTCGTTTATCACTTACATAAAGGAGGAACCAATTATAATCTTAATTTCGTTTTATGAAGGTCTTTTTGGATTAGATGATAAATAGCGTCACAAACATTTCAATGCCGTTTCAGCAAAAAAGAAAATTATCTCTGGCACATATTACGTATAAATTGTTATCGAATTATATTGTACATAATATGCTTAGATTAACACATTCAATGTCAATTACACTGCCGTGGAGATGTATTCGGCCGAGTACACGGCATGCATTTTAAATAAATTAATACCTGTCGCATTTGCCTACGCAATTGTCTACTAACAACAAAGTACGAGCTCCTTCAAAACACGGACCCGAACACCATGGTATACACAGATGGCAGCAAAATAGAAGGTTGAGCTGCATTTTCATGGTGGGAAGGAGGTAAGGAGTCCAGTAACGCCACCTTTAGTCTGGACGCAGCCTGCACAGTGTTTCAAGCCGAGCTATACGCAATCTACAGGGCAACGCAGCTGGCAAGATCAAGGACGGAACCAGTCGTCAATATCTTGAGTGACTCGAGATCCTCACTCGACCTGCTGAGAAGCCCCGAGATCAGCCACCCCCTAGTTAAATCCATAAAGGAAAATATAGGGGAGATCAAAAAAGAAGAAAAAAAAAAGGAAAATAGTAACTGTAGAAGTGGCAAGTATATTGGAAAAGAGCACGGACACAGGTCTGTGGTTGCAAACTAAGAATAAAAAAAAAATAATACAAAAAACATAATTAAAAACATCACACAATGAAAAAGAAGCAATAAGCCCGTATGCATCTTACAGTGCAATCACCATTAACATTATTGTATACTATATTAACTCGTCAATAGCCTAACAGTTTAGGGTACGGTCGTACGTTATGGCGTAGTTTTCGAAACCGCTATTCGACTATTGACGTGAGCCATCTCCTAGCACAAGCTTTAGCTTAGTTGAAATGATTAACAAGAATGCTAGTAACGCTAGTTATATTTGCTAGAAAAATATATTGTTAGAACATTCTTAAATAAAAACCGTATCGAAAATGGGTATGACTGTACTCCTTGATATTAAACAATTTAATTGTTTCTTAATCGCAATCTTCAGTTCCCATGCTATCAATAGATAGATTTAAAAAAGAATGCTAACAATTTTATATTACTAACGTTCTTGTCTTAACGTAACGTTCTTGTCTTCTTATGCTAGGCTTTTTGTGACAAGAAGGCGACTAAAAGGGGCCTCGGGTTCACTGGGCGACAAGGGTGGGGGCCTTTGTCGTCCGCTAAAGTGGACACGGGAAGAAGGCGACATCGGTTGGCCCGTGTAGCCTTGCACTGCGAGGGCACACGGTGCGGCACACAATCTCCGGTGCGTTCCACTGGAGATCCCGGAGCCCCTCGTCATGCACCGAGGAAAGGGCCACCGGGGAGGTTTTAGTGGGTAAAAACCCCACATAACCGCCGCCTTCCCCGGAAGGAGGAAGAAGGCGGGGTATCTTTGAAGATTTCCTCCACGTTAACAAAAAAAAAAGGCTTTTTGTGACAAACCTACGCCGTAAGCCAGAAAAGCTGACTGCAACAGTATCACCGGATTTGATAGGGCTCTTAAGTCGCTTAACCTGAACCCTCTATTGGGAGCTACACGGCGCACTCGGTTACTGTAATCGCCGTTTTATGATGATCCGATTTTTTTCAAAGAAAACATAATACAAAATCCCGGCGTTATACACACATACATAGCACAAACTTTAAATAAAAATTGTTGTTGTTGAAATAGGTTAAAAATTAATTAAAACCTATAAATATGAATGCCCTGCTGTTATGAGCAGGCCTTCTCTATTAAGAGAGTATAAGGGCATAGTCCGCCACGCACACCTAGTGCGGATTTGCAAACTTCACATGTCTTAGAAAACTTTCTAAGACATGTAGGTTTCCTCACGATGTATTCCTTCACCAACGAACGAAGTAATTTGAAGTAAAATTGCAACAACAATTTCATTGGTGTCAGCACCGGGGTTCGAACTTGGGTTGCTAGCGTACTAAACAACTTGAGGCGACCGACCGAACTGAGCTAGAACGATTCTTTGTCAGTTATCAATATAAAATAATCCACTTTTAACCATCATGTGGTTATATCAAAAACGAAATTAGTGAATTGATAAAGGCTATCATAACATTATAATTACCTTTTGTAAATGGCTGTTGAGAAAAAAAAAACAAGAACGTCATAGCAAAGGAGTTTCCTATGCGATGACGAAATCTGCATGAATTTGTTTTTTTCTTACTGCATTTGCAATTATAGCGATTAAGAATTGTAATTCTTCCTCTTTGATTATTCATAATTTAGCTAATCAGTAATAATATTATAGAAAAGTCAAGTTATGTTTTTTTGTTTAAGGTGAAATTATCACAATCAATATAATACTTGTTTATTTACGAGTAAAAAAAAACTGACTTCAAACCTGACGTTCTGCTTTCCATTTCCGACTTATTGTAGGAATACTACGAAATAGAATTAATCAGAACCTAACCAAAATCAATAAAACTACTCTTGAAGTACATCCTTTCCAATAAAAACTGAATCATCGAAATCGGTTGACGTGGTATTGAGTTATTCGTCCATTTGTCGCGCACATACTTAATGCAAATTTAAGACTTATATGGGTTTCTCATAGATGCCATTGTCATAATTGTACTATAGTAAAAGCACCAGATTTAAAATAAAAAAGAATCATCAAAATCTTGTAAGTTATGAGGTAACATAAATAAAAAAAATTCGAACGAATTGAGAACCTTGTCGTTTGAAAAGTCGGTCGAAAAAAAGGCAAAATTATCACTCAAATTTGTACCATAGACTTTTTTCACAAAAGAGACAATTACACAAAAAAGAATTTGTGTACAAGATATTTTTCACATTAACTTATCAACAAAGAGGTGCAATAACTTATTTAAAAACATTGTAATGAAATTTATAACGTCACGGAAAAGGCGGGAAATGAGCTGTGAAAACTTAAACGGTAGGTTTCATAATTGTTTGATTTATTGATTTAATTAGTCGTCGCGGTTCTTGCACGTAATTATGTGTTACTTAACTTTTTAAACATTGTTTTTTTTTTCATATTAAAACTGTATCTTTTTCGGAATGCACACCATGAACGGTGTCATTCAGTTTTTATTTTCAACTTAAATTTTTGCAAGACTTTTTTTGTGAAAGTAAAATAAAAAATGATTATTAAATATTTTTTATTTATTTTTAGACATTAGGTTAAGTTTTTATAATTTATATAAAAAGTAAAATACACAAAAATATCATACAAAATACAAAAACATTAACCTAACTAGTGTGTGTCACCGGCAACAAAGCAGAGCCCAAGCAACCGGTGGTTAGGGCGACATTGAGAGAAACCTTCTTACGATGCGTGGCGTGTCCAGAAGTACTATTATTATTATCTACAAAACATTTGTGGCAATGGCATTTCATTTTAGTTCATAAGCAATATGTCGAGGTAATACTGTATTTTTCTTTGATCAGTAAGATTAGGCTACGATGGGACTGGCATGCCGAAAATGTTCATAATAAATTAAGAAAAAAAAATATTCCGTATCTGTTACAGATTTGGACAGAGATCAAGAGCGCGCCAATCGCTTCAACCCCGGAGCACTGCATCACAGTGTGACGTCGCGTGACGTATGGCCGATAGAACGAGTTACGCTTACGACCCGGTCGGGACCGGAGCGCCAGTCAACCAACAAACGTACAGGATGGAGGCGGGACAATTGTGGCGGCAATATGTGATCGCGGGCATCGGTATGTCATTGTGAATTTTTAACAAGTGCTCTTTTTTTATGTGCAAGTGATTTTTTAATTTGTGAATAATTCTGGCCGGTAACAATGCGGTAATTAAAATTAAAAAAATTATGCACACGAATAAGAAGATCGCAAAAAGATTTTAAAAGTAAATTTTAATTTAAATAATATTTTTAAATGAGGCGGATAATTTATTTTTTTCTTTACAAAAATGTATCAACACAATAAATGTTAAATAGTTAACAATATTAATGATTACCGAGAAGTTAATAGTTTATGCAAGAAAACAATTTAAAAAATAGAGCATGAGCAAACTATACATAGAGTTTTAAATTGTGTGCGTATTATAAAAATAAATTTAACACTGGCGGGTAACGACATCGTCGCTTCCGTGGCTAGAGATATAATGTGTATTTAAAAAAACAAAACGGAACGCTTGAAAACATTGGCGCGAAGTTACTTTTAATCGTTATTATAATGCGATAACTATAAAGAAGTCAACCAGTGTTAAATTTTGGTGTTCATACTAACGTTCTCGTTTTTTCGGGGTAGACAGACACAGTAATCACAGTTTTGTCATTAACAACATAATATACTTTCACGATCTTTAAGCCGAGATACGGCAATCTTTGTACGCTGAAGTAAGGTCCAATTTAATACATGGATAACGCATACACTGGCCATATTTTTTACCAACTAATTTTTTGTAAGTAAAGTTACAACTACATATATACTTCCCACTGTTGGGAACATGTGTTCTGTGTAAAGTTAACTCTGACCGTTACACTCTAAAAGGGCACAGTTCGCCACGGGCCCTTGTGCGGATTGGCAGACAAATTAGTTTCCTCAGAATGTTTTCACCTCTGAGCACATGGTAAATAAACACCTGAATAAACAACACCGCGAATCGAGCTTGGGCTGCTAGCGAACTATGCAACCAAACGGACACTGAACTATCACGGCTCGTTTGTAACCGTAAAACGGAAAATGATCGGTACTAGCGTCAATAGCCTAATGGTTTAGGGTATGGCCTGCGAATCGATCGTGGGTTCGAAACCACCATTCTACTATTGTTGTATTGCTAGCTTTCAAAAAAAAACAGTAGCATCGTAAAATCGCTGTTGGTTTTTGAGGCCTAAGAATTAGCGTACCTCGAACCATCTATAACAAATTTCTAACGTTTTCCGAATGTCGCAGGAATTTTTATGACAATCTTTACCTGTACAGCTATAAAACTATGGAATAGTTTGCTGGTTGAGATTAGGGAGGCTTCGTCAACTAATTTCTTTAAATCGCGCGTTCTAAATACTTTGTACTCAAGCAATAAAAAATTACAAACTGGTATATATATATTGTCGTTTATGTATTCTCCTTCTTTGTTCTTGATTGTTCAAATGAACAATCTGCCTCCATCGGCTTCGGTCCGAGGTAGCCCTCACCAGCTGGTAGAGATTAGAAGAGGAGATGACACCTTTTTCTTGGTTAAACCATCGTGTTGGCGACCGGCATCTTGTTCTCTTGCCTTCTATATTGCCAACGATGACCAGCTTTTCAAGATTGCCATCCCCTCTACGTATCATATTACCGAAAAATGACAGTACGCGCTTTAGACACGCAGTGGACAGTCTGGTCTTTATGGCGAGTTGGGAGAGAACAGATACATTTGTGAGCTTGGCAGTCCACGGTATTCGTAGCATTCGCCTCCAGCACCACATATCGAATGCATCTATTCTCTGTCTTTCTCTTACGCGAATTGTCTCGACTCCATACAGAAAGATCGGGAATATTAAAGCTCTAACTAATCGAGCCTTTGTTCTATAGCTTTTTACTCGATTTTTCCAATTATTTATTATTATGTATTCTATGTATATGTATATTATTATATTTATATTGAAGTATATATATATATATATTGTCGTTTATGTATTCTTCTTCTTTGTTCTTGATTGTTCAAATGAACAATCTGCCTCCATCGGCTTCGGTCCGAGGCAGCCCTCACCAGCTGGTAGAGATTAGAAGAGGAGATGACACCTTTTACTTGGTCAAACCATCGTGTTGGCGACCGGCATCTTGTTCTTTTGCCTTCTGTATTGCCGATGCCAGCTTTTTAAGGTTGCCATCCCCTCCACTTATCATATTACCGAAAAATGACAGTACGTGCTTTAGACACGTAGTGGTCAGTCTGGTCTTTATGGCGACTTGGGAGAGAACAGATACATTTGTGAACTTGGCAGTCCACGGTATTCGTAGCATTCGCCTCCAGCACCACATCTCGAATGCATCTATTCTCTGTCTTTCTCTTGCGCGAATTGTCTCGACCCCATACAGAAAGATCGAGAATATTAATGCTCCCCACCCCTTAGATGTTAGGAGCGTTGCTGGAGTTTCTTCGGCCACTTCTTCTCCCAGCGCCAACGCTTCCCGAAGTAGCATCGGCATGCTTACGCGTAACATAGTAACCGTACAAGCCGAGGTTACCACCGGGGACCCTTGTGTCGAGTTACTAGCAATAGAGGTTCAGGCTAAGCGACCTAAGAGCTATGCCACCTCTCATACCGGTGAAGCAGTCAAGGCCAGCTTCTCTGGCCAATCTGTGTAGTTCGTCATAAAAAAAAATTAATGCTCTAACTAATCGAGCCTTTGTTCTATAGCTTATTACTCGATTTTTCAATTATTTATTATTATGTATTCTATGTATATATATTATTATATTTATATTGAAGTATCTATGTATATATATATATATATATATATATATGTTAATGTATATTTATTTTTAAACCTTATTTCTAACGGCACTACCCTTAGCCCGCTCTTAACCACTAAAGATTAGCTGAAAGAAAATGCTATATACCATTAAGTTCGCCTTTGTTCATATACTTTGGTGCAATAAAGGATTTATCTATCTATGCATTTCTTATTCAAATGAATATGCAAAATCCAGTAATCATTTTGATGGAATTTCTAAACAAATGAGACATCGTGGAGTACAAAAGAAAATTGCTAGTCGATTGTGTATCAATGTGAAACATATAGTAACTAGTCATTACACTACTAGAGGATCTTAGTAGGATCGTAGTGGTCATAATCTTGAACCCTGTATTGCATTTACGCAACAGTTAATTAATCATGGCATTTACAATTGTAATTATATTTTTTCTTCGAAGAATAATAGATTTAATCATAATTTTTATCTTAAGTAACACGCAAATTACAAAAATCAATCAGCCAGTTATTCGATAGTCATTTGATTTAAATTACAAATGTGTCAAAATGCACCTTCAACAACATTATTGTTGTTGATCGCTTAGTCGACTTCAAAAAAGGAGGAGGTTCTCAATTCGACTGTAAAGTCTCGAGTTCGGTCATGTGTATACTGCTGTCACTGCTAAATGCAATCTCGCAGCTTTGGACTCGGAAGAAGGGCTAAGAGGCTATTTGGTGACGCAGCTCTAACCAATCTGCTCAGTCTTGAGCACAACCGTAAGGTAGCTAGCCTTTCGGTTTTCTACAGATTGCATTTTGGAGAGTGTGCTCAGGAACTGCATGATCTAATTCCCCCATCCACGTTCCACCTTTCTTCTCTTTTCAATCGCTGCCCAATTGCTGAGGATCGTGACTCCTTTCTCGGCGATTAATTATTTGTCCCAACGCATTCCGGTCCATGGCCCTGTGGAGGGCGTCGCTGGTAGA
Source organism: Meandrusa payeni (assembly GCA_029286785.1). NCBI lineage: Eukaryota > Metazoa > Arthropoda > Insecta > Lepidoptera > Papilionidae > Meandrusa > Meandrusa payeni. Next base: position 8,425,695 of record JAGSMX010000023.1, read on the forward strand.
TGACTCCACTTCTTCGGAGATCTGGTCCGACCAACTTTTCGGACTTCGGCCTCTTGGTCTTTTTCCTTCGACCTTTTCCGTCACTACCAATCTTTCCAGATTGTTTGCATCCCTTCGTGTAATGTGACCGAAAAATCTCATTACACGGTGCAAACATGTAGAGGTCAGCCGTTGGGTGTTTTTATATGCAGTTCTTCCCGTTCTACCATCGGACTTAAAGATGCACTGCAGAATTTCATCCTTTTTTTGTGAACATCCCTCAAACCCGAACGAAGCGCTTTGCTTCATCTTTCATTGTTCCTACAGCAAGGGTAAGGTAACTGGAATAGTTTGCTCGCGTTTGTCTTTCCCTCCGATTACAATGTGGGTATTTTCAAGAGTAGAGTGAATAGGCATTTACTAAGTTAGTGCGCCTTACTATCCAGACTGCATTTTCACTTAACATCAGGTGGGTCGTAGTCAAGCACTTACTTAGAAAGTATAAAAAACATTTTTATGTTTGTTACCTACCTCATTTTGATGATTCTTTTTATTATTTGAAAGCTGGTGCTTCCCGTGGGGCCCCATTTCAAATTGGATAATTTGTTTTTGTTTGACTTTGATGTACAAAAAAGTTATTTACACTTATGACAGACTAATGGTCGATCATTATATTAGGTTGTCAAATATCTCCCTTCCGCCTTTTGTGTCATGCGGCACCCAAACATCAAGCTTTTTTTTGTATCCAGCCTTCTGCAGATGGTTTAAAATGGTTTGGTGACTAACTCCCATCTCCTGGGCGATGTCACGAGATGCCACATGCCGGTCTAACTCGATGTAGTCCATGATTTGATCGGTATTTGTCGTCACAGGTCTTCCGCCGGCTGGCTTATCCATGGTGTCGTTTTCACAGGCTCTGAATCGTCGAAACCATTCCTCCGTGGTTTGAAGTGATAGAGTACCATCCCCCAAAACACCATTAATCTCACGGAACGTTTCTCTAGCGGATTTGCCTTTAACGAAGGAAAACTTTAAAATAGCGCGAATTTCGGCGTTAGTGAACTCCATGTTTACACGTCTATAACTGTTGAACGCAATATAAAAACTAATTATGCATAGCGTCGTTTTGTAGGTTATGTCAAGACCTTTCAAATTATGTATAGTATTGCTAGATACGAGCTCTGTAGCGCTTTGTACATAGCCGCGAAATTCAAAAGACAAAAAGGCGGAAGGGAGATATTTGACAACCTATATTAGATTACGGTTTTCGACACAATGGCAATTGAATTGTAGTTGACAATTCAGTGACAATAGCAAACTTGTACCTCAGGCGGGATTGTTGTCAAACATCAAACTAGGTTCTACGTATTTGTAGGTCTTAATTACTCAGCTATCGTGACACGTTATTATAATAGTAATACCGCAATGAAAACCTCTTAAGCCGAGGTAATTGATAACAGATTTTTTACATTATGTAACGTTTTAGTGATAGCGTTTAAACATTTATAAAGATTAGTTTTTATACATTTCACAAAACAAATCCCAAATGTGAAGGGGCCCTTACCCCTTTTAAAAAAAAGAATGGTAGCAATTTTTCAACCGACTTCAAAGGCAGGAGGTTCTCAGTTCGTCTGTATTTTTATTGGGTTTCCCGAAGTGGCCCTCAAGGTTAGTTTAGCTTTTGAATGTCCCTTAGATTATCCGTGAAATAGCAACCGACCGAGTCGTGGTTCAGCCCTCTCGGGAGCCCTCGGATAGGAATGCTTACGCGTAACATAGTAACCGTCCAAGCAGAGGAGAGTTACTAGCGATAGAGGTTCAGGCTAAGCGACCTAAGAGACCTTATGCCATCTCTCAATCCGGTGAAGCAGTCACGGCCAGGTTCCCTGGCCAATCTGTGTAGTTGTCAAAAAAAAAATCTCTGCAATGCAGAAAGCAAGGGAGACACTGCACTATTCTCCCACGAAAACTTCGATCATGAACATGCAAAAAAAAGTTATTTCGTTTTTTATTATTTAAATAGGCATGGGGTAAAAGGGGCGCAAAAGTAACCGCCCATGCGGAGACTATCCCTCACCGGAAGTACCTTTATGTAGAGTTACTAAAACCACCTCTCAATCCATAAAGTTAAATCGTCAATAGCCGTAGGCTTACGGTACGGTCTGTGAATTGGAAGGTCGGGGGTTCGAATCCACCATTCGAATATTGACATGAACCATCTCATAGCACAAGCTTAAGCTTAGTTGAAATGGTTAACACGAATGTTAGTATTATTTATGAAAAAAAAAGAAATAATGCTAGCTTTCTTTCTAAAAAAAACAGAAGAAAAAAACCGTCGAAACGTCAAAGTCAACCTCTTTAGCTAATCTATGTAGGTTCGTCAAAAAAAATGTTACAAAAATGCGATATATTGCGTGCCTCCACAATTGTTATTCTATCAGGGATTAACGTTAAATTGATACTAAATTATATGACAGTTTGATAAAACGTTATCGTGTTATGCGTCGGATTAACACCTATTAATGAACGCACGAATACATAGGTAAATAATAAAGAAATTTCGTAAAAGATAATACAATCAACAGTGTAAGGTCACGTTATAATGATTTTCATGCAGATTAAATTCCAAAAAGTTCCATTCTCATGTATTAAGTATTATTTTTTATAGTTCCGTTTCAATTTGTTTTATCCGCATCTCTAGAATTCGCGCAATTGATGTAGCAGACTATCAAAACTAGCAAATAGTGTTAATTTTGACACAATTTCTTTTTTAATAAGACAATGGACAAACGAGCTTACGGCTCACCTTGGGCGCGTCGATGTGGGTGAGGGGGCGATCAGCCCTGTAGCTCTGGGCTCGTTGAATAAGACTACGGTATCCCCTGTCGTAGAAGGCGACTAAAAAGGCTTCTGTCATGGGGGCCTTTGTTGTCCGCCAAGATGGACCCGGGAAGAAGGCGTCATCGGCTGGCCCGTGTCGCCTTGCACTGCGATGGCACAGAGGGGGAGAGAGTAACCTTCCCGGGACGTGGTCTCCTAAGAGCACAGTGCAGAGGCACTCCGGTGCGTTCCTCTGGAGATCCCGGAGCCCCTCACCATGCACAGAGGAAAGGCCACATAACCTTTCCCCCAGAACAAAAATAATCGTCAACAAAAAAAAAAGGGTTAGGAGGGCGATGTATAATTTGTAATTTCATTTACTTTCTATAGTATTTTAAATTTCACTAAAATTAAATATTTTATATTTTATTGATTCACCATTAAACAACAATATGACACACTATTTTCTCAGTCTTACGTCAAACCAAACATTAACTTACTGTTGCTTAGCAACGCCATACTGAACTAATAATGGGATCTACGTGGATAAAACGACATTTTCTAAAAAGAAAATCCTAGCTAACGTACAAAAGAACACAATTATTTAATATCACACAACTAGACACTTACTGTACTTACACTCTAATTAGGAAAATTATAGCAAATTCAATTCACACAAATATAAAATTGCATAAAAAAGAAAGAACTCGTAACTTGAGGAACAAAGATAAGCTCGAACTAATCACCGTTACCAATTACGGAAAGAAAACGATATTGTGCGAAAGAGCACAGTTTACAATAGCCTGCCAAATAAAGTGAGGGAGTGCGACACTTTCCAACAATTTAAAAACAAGCTAAAAGATTTGATGATACACATGTGACGACACCTACCTGCGGCCCAGAGGCACATCATTAATTATTTTATTTAAGTACCTTTAATCTCATTTTAAGTGAACTTTGTAAAAATGTTCAGAAATAAATTCTTTAAACCCAAAATCATTGGAGCTGTATTAGACATACAGGTTATATATATACAACAATTAATATTATTATAATAATTACGTCATACAAACACATATAAAGATATCATAACATTTTTTTTATGTTGGCCTTTTGATAGCCAGTTATCGATAATCCGACAAGCGTAATAGAAAAACACATGTAAAAATGATCGCGGGAGTTATAGATACGCTATCGATGTTTTAAGCTTTTAAACTGTGACCGTAGATAATTTTTATACACGACTGAAATTCATTTCTAATATTTAACCAACTTCAAAAAGAATGTTAACAATTCGTCTGTATTATTTTATGTTTGGAAGGATTCGGTTTCAATTACACAAGCTTTTTTAGCATAGGACATATTAGAGTCAGCCCTGTAGTTCTGGGCTCTCGAGAATAAGACTACGGTATCCCCTGCCTTTCGTACAAGGCGACTAAAAGGGGCCTCGGGTTCACTGGGCGACAAGGGTGGGGGCCTGAGTCGTCCACCAAAGTGAACCCGGGAAGAAGGCGACATTGGCTGGCCCGTGTCGCCTTCCGCTGCGAGGGCACAGGGGAGGAGTAACCTCCCCCCTCGGGACGTGCTCTCCTTGAGCACAGTGCAGAGGGCTCCGGTGCGTTCCACGGGAGATCCCGGAGCCCCTCGTCATGCACCGAGGAAAGGGCCACCAGGGAGGTTTTAGTGGGTAAAACCCCACATAACCGCCGCCTTCTCCCCAGAAGGCGGGGTATCTTTGTGAAGATTTCCTCCCCGTCAACAAAAAAAAAAAATCGTCGACAAAAAATGGTTAGAAGGGCGACGTATAATTTGTAATTTCATTTATTTTCTATAGTATTTTAAATTTCACTAAAATTAAATATTTTATATTTTATTGATTCATCATTAAACAACAATATGACACACAATTTTCTCAGTCTTACGTCAAACCAAACATTTATTAACTTACTGTTGCTTAGCAACGCCATACTGAACTAATAATGGGATCTACGTGACAACATAAAACGACATTTTCTAAAAAGAAAATCCTAGCTAACGTACAAAAGAACACAATTATTTAATATCACACAACTAGACACTTACTGTACTTACACTCTAATTAGGAAAATTATAGCAAATTCAATTCACACAAATATACAATTGCATAAAAGAAAGAACTCGTAACTTGAGGAACAAAGATAAGCTCGAACTAATCACCGTTACCAATTACGGAAAGAAAACGATATTGTGCGAAAGAGCACAGTTTACAATAGCCTGCCAAATAAAGTGAGGGAGTGCGACACTTTCCAACAATTTAAAAACAAGCTAAAAGATTTGATGATACACATGTGACGACACCTACCTGCGACCCAGAGGCACATCAATAATTATTTTATCTAAGTACCTTTAATCTCATTTTAAGTGAACTTTGTAAAAATGTTCTTATGAGAAATAAATTCTTTAAACCCAAAATCATTGGAGCTGTATTAGACATTCAGATTATATATATACAACAATTAATATTATTATAATAATTACGTCATATAAACACATATAAAGTATCATAACATTTTTTTTTATGTTGCCCTTTAGATAGCCAGTTATCGATAATCCGACAAGCGTAATAGAAAAACACATGTAAAAATGATCGCGGGAGTTATAGATACGCTATCGATGTTTTAAGCTTTTAAACTGTGACCGTAGATAATTTTTATACACTACTGAAATTCATTTCTAATATTTAACCAATTTCAAAATGAATGTTACCAATTCGTCTGTATTATTTTATGTTTGGAAGGATTCGGTTTCAATTACACAAGTTTTGTTAGCATAGGACATATTAGAGTCAGCCCTGTAGTTCTGGGCTCTCAAGAATAAGACTACGGTATCCCCTGCCTGTCGTACAAGGCGACTAAAAGGGGCCTCGGGTTCACTGGGCGACAAGGGTGGGGGCCTGAGTCGTCCACCAAAGTGAACCCGGGAAGAAGGCGACATTGGCTGGCCCGTGTCGCCTTCCGCTGCGAGGGCACAGGGGGGGAGGGGTAACCTCCCCCCTCGGGACGTGCTCTCCTTGAGCACAGTGCAGAGTGCGTTCCACTGGAGATCCCGGAGCCCCTCGTCATGCACCGAGGAAAGGGCCACCGGGGAGGTTTTAGTGGGTAAAACCCCACATAACCGCCGCCTTCCCCCCAGAAGGCGGGGTATCTTTGTGAAGATTTCCTCCCCGTCAACAAAAAAAAAAAAGGACATATTAGAGTACTCGTTAAAACAGTATGAATGCTTGTTGATTTGATATTAGTAGGTTTATGACAAGATTATGTATGTATTTAATGTAGTATTCCATAACGACATCAAACACGAATGTGGGTAAAGAATAATATTATCGTGTGTACAGTAAAAGAGTGGAACAAGTTGCCGGCGTCAGTCTTTCCGTCCAAGAACGACGTGGGAGCCTTCAAGAGTAGAGTGATTAGGCACTTACTAAACTAGCACTTGAGCCGTGGTAGCTCAGTGTCCGGGAGGTTGGCTCAAGTTGCATAGTACACTAGCAACCCGAGGTCGATCTCTGGTGCTGGTACCAATAAATTTGCTGTTGCAATTTTATGTGCTGATTTACCACGTGCTCGGCGGTGAAGGAAAACATCGTGAGGAAACCTACATGTCTTAGAAAATTTTTCTAATGCATGTGAAGTCTACCAATCCGCACTAGGTGTGCGTGGCATACAATGCCATTATACTCTCTTTACAGAGAAGGCCTGAAAAAAAACATATCGAAGAATTGAGAACGTTCTCCTTTAGTAAAGTCGGTTGATAACACGATGTGAATTCTTAAGCCACGCAATCGATGTTTGTGTTTGTTATCCGCTTATATAAAAAAATACCGGTCGTATATAGAAGTGCACGATAGATATCGATTTTACATAAAAATCGATTTGTGGATGCGATATATCGCTTCAATCCGATATTATCGAATCATCTAATATCGATATATTTCATCCGATATACGAAATATCGTAAGAAATTAAATAAAAAAGTATTCCATTCTTTCTTTTATTTGTGATTGACAACTTGAATAAAATATAAACCCTTACTTGCGCTGCCATCACGATTGTAGTATGTTACTACACTCCTACTCTTCATGATGGCAGGACTCGTTGTATAAATTTTATAATCTGTGCATGTAGTCTGTACTGTTAGCAGAATCAAATCTAATCAAAACATCTGGACTGGTTTATCAATGGTATACGGGAATCTCTCCATTACGCGCCGAGTACTCTATTAGAACAAAACTTTTGTAATATTTAATATTACGCGCTAATTAATTATAAAAAAATTTCGATATATGAAAAATTTTGATATTTTTGTACAATATATCGCGTAGTATCGATACAACGTCACGATATACTAAATCAAAAAATATATCGATATATTTTTGGCATGAACATCCCTAGTCGTATATTGCGGCACGAGTATTCGTATCAATTGCATACAACTTCAAGAACTGGGCCACTGTGGAAAAGCACACATATAGAGGGAATCTTTTCGCCCCAAATACATTGTAAATAATAAAACAATATCTTTAACAATATTTAAACTTCCTGTTTGCTAATAGCATATAGATAAATCATTGTCTTTTAATAAATAACAAACATGTTGAATAGACATGGGACGTGGTAGCCGTCTCTGGGAGGTTGGCTCAAGTTAGCATAGTACGCTAGCAACCCGAGTTCGGTCCCCGGTGCCGACACCAATAAATTTGTTGTTGCAATTTTACGTGCTGATTTATCACGCTCTCGGCGGTGAAGGAAAACATCGTGAGGAAACCTACATGTCTTAGAAAAATTTTCTAAGGCATGTGAAGTCTGCCAATACGCACTAGGGCCGCGTGGCAGACTATAATCTCTTTACAGAGAAGGCCTGCGCCCAACATTGGGACATGTATATTATATATATAAAGGCTGTAACTTCAACCTTATATTGAATAGAACTAGTTTTAGGTTTAAATACATTATATATACTAGCTGAGCCCGCGACTTCATCCGCATGGAATTTGACAGTTATTTAGTTTCTTAAATTAATATTTATGGCGTATAATGGCATAAACCATAGCAGCGGATTGAACGAAATATCATAATGGTTCTCAAATTTAAAATAATAAAAAAGACTTGGGTTGCTAGTGTACTATTTGTGAAGCGATCGCCCGAACACTGAGCTACTACGGCTTTTAAAATTTACTAAACTCACTATAAATTTGTCAATAATCATATAATGATAACAATATCGATTTATTATTGTCCGCACGATATCACAGATATCGATATTATGAAATACGTGAGCGATTGAAAAATAACATCATTAGCTGTCACCTTTATATTTTATTTAACCGTGAATACCTAATTATTTATTATGTGATTATATGCTTATCTGTGCGAAGTAATCTTTGACACCACTTCATAAACTTGTATCAGCGGCTGATAGTAATTTACAGTAAACATGGCAAAAGTAATCCAGATAATTATGCCCATTATTATAACCTATAATTTGATTACTAGCGCCATCTGTTCTGCGGGGGAAATTAACACGCAAAATGGCGGTTACAAGTTGTAAAAAGATAATCAGGAAAATAATTAGTTTAGAACTTTAGTTTCGTTTAAACAATTACATATTAGTAATAAACATTTTGTAATAATTTATGATTTGAACAGAAAACACTAATTCTACATAAAGATTCATAATTAATTGTGTTAATTATAATGTTTTTAAAATGCACCGTATTACTTGACCCTTTTGTGTTTGGTGTTGCTAGCCACATTAAATATCGTACTTAAAAATTGTGTTACAATTTTTTCAAATAACACAATATCGAGCGATTATTCGAAAAATTAGTTCTGGCAGTCACGTACTGTTATTGCACCATTGTACAAATTGTCATCAAATTAAATACATAGAGTACTTACATTATGGTTCCAACTTTATTTGGAACATCCTGTGTTATAACTGCTCATTGTTACTTTTAAATTTGAATACTATTTGATTTTGCATACAAAATAAATATATTTAAAACCCAACTCATTATTTTCTAGAATATAATTATTTTTGATAAACAAAACAATAGACGACGTAAAAAGATAGTAAAAGTACAAAATAAATTTAGCACCCTTTAATCAACTCTCTCGTTCACCATAAAAAAAGGACAGTGGTCGGAAATCTTTACAATCTTTGAACTATGAAATTCTCTGAACTCTTTAAAAACTTTGAAATCTTATAAATTGTATTTGTCTAACTCTTCACAAAAGGTTGACAAACCCTGGGATGGGACATTAGAACTCCCTAAAATACTCGCGTCCCACTGCACTCGCCGTAAAGCGGAAAACATTTCCACCATATTCTTGGCAGATTATCCCCTATTATTTGAAGAGCAGTGCTGTACTTCAGCCTCTTTTTCCCACAGCGCCAATGCTTCCAGAAATGGCATTAATGTTAGCTATAACTCTAGAATAGTACAGTCAGATGTAAGACATCTACAAGGTTCGATGAACTTTGCAGCTACGAGGTATTGACCCCATTACCCTGGTAATCAACGCAGGGGGCAACTTCTTCCGTCGTCTTCGGTATCTTTTAAGACGGATTTTTAGGAATAACTATTTTTACGTCGAGGCTAATCCCTCAAGTGTCAGTCATGACGAATCTAACGACTAACTACGCCCTCCCGACCTCTCGGTATCAGTTGAGATGGTCGAGGGAGGCCTGAGAGGGGGCGGGGTAGTGGAAGACCAACTATTCAAAAGTTCCTTAAGGGTAGGGATCCACACAGCTGTTCTAACGGTTGTCAGGTTTATTCCTTGTCTAAAATAAAGGATTTAGCGTGACAGACAGGATCTATGTCGATATAACCTGGCGGGTACAGTCACCGCGGAGGCGTGTCATCATATTATTAGACGTTAATATTATTAAACATGTTACCGTCCACGCACATAAGTGTATTTCATAGACGTGTATAAAGTAATTAATACGATTGACGCAAATCTGTCATAGCTCTCACTTGGCTTCTCTTCAATTTATAATAGAATAATAAACAATAGGAGTCACGTGTGAAATGCCATGTTGTTTATCTAATAATATATTCACGCTGGGAATGCAATAGCATAGATTAAATAGTGAAATAATTTCAGATGGGAATAGAACACAGAAAGAATTTTTACATATAGTTGATGCGAATATTGGCGTGTGCATGGTTATTCTTTGGTTGCTTATCAATTTGTAATAGAATAAACAGGAAAAAAACAGGTGTGAAATGCCATTTTTTTTTCATTGATACGCTTGTGGCAAAGAAGACAAACGAGAAAAGAGTTTTAAGTGCGGTTTACACAAATCATGACTTCGGCTTCTCTTTAATTTACTATACAATATTTCATATTTCAATATTTCGCGCAATGTACTCTAATAGTATAAATAGAAGAAAAAACACATTGTTTTTCACACGTGATATTCTGTAATTATTGCCGTGTTTTGAAGAGAAGCCAACTCTTTTATGAGGCGTGCACACAGCACGACGCATCAAAGTAATATAGCGAAGTTCTGGCGCGTACGTTCGTTTTGTTCTTGCATATTTGTCCTTATTGTCGTTAAGACGTATTTACGTAGTCTTAGATTGCCATAAAGCTACCAATATCTCAATCAACAAACAAATATAATTCAGAGTTCCCTAGTATATCTTCGGAATCCATAGTCCAATGCCAACAAAATTAATAGAATAAATATTTATTCGACACAAGAACACAGAAACAACATAAAAAGAACAAAATAGTAATTGTGCCGAAAAAGGCTTGGCTCAGCATGTGCTGTGCTCACACATGTAGCACGGCGCTGATTTTCAGCCAAAAAATATGTGAAAACTAAGGCGGAAATGGAATTTGATTGAAACCATACCCTTTTCTTCCCATTAAAGCTACCGTCCGAGTCGCGTTTCCTTCCTCTGAAACGCTAACGCAAATAGATTAACTTCCAAGCCGAGGTCTCCTTGCACCATGTTTTTTTCTATAGGGTAGTAGACAAACGGCGTTACGGCTCACATGAGCTTAAGTGATCACCGTCGCCCATGAGCATCCACAGCACCGAAGGAGCTGCAGGTCCGATTCCGGCCTTTGAGGAAAAAAGGAGTAGGCGTTACTTGAAGGTCCCCAAATCGTAAAGGTTCGGAAACACCACTGGTGGCAATTGATTCCACAGATTGATTCCGTGTTGCTCCCAATAGAGATTCAGACTAAGCGACCTAAGAGCTCTGCCGCCTCTTTAATCCACTGAAACTGCTTCTCTGGCCTATCAGAGGTGATTCGTCATAAAAAAAGAAAATCCTTTTTAAACTATAATGAATTCATAATCGGTCTATTAATTAAAAAAATAAAATGCTAACTAATTTTTTATTTCAAATATTATTAACATTCCTGTTAACAATTCCAAATAAGCTTCGGCTTGTGTTAGGAGATGGTTCACAGTTGAATGGTGGATTTGAACCCACAACCTTACGATTCGCAAACCGTACCATTTGGCAATTGACGCCTTAAATTACGGCGCTATGAGTGCACGAACGTTACAAAAAAATACATAAGAACTTCCTCTTTTTTGAAGTCGGTTAAAGACGCATTCACGTTACCTTTTACTGTATATAAAAAAGTAACAAGCGGAAATGTTTATCAAATACCTGTTTGCTACGGCGACTGGTTAAACGAGATAATGCGAATTTAATCGTTTATTTCCAGCTACAACTCTATATGACCTTGCGGTTTTTATGGTAAACTCGCAAAATAGTTACTGGTAAATTCTTAAATGGGTTATCTAAATAAGTAACTATTGCAACCGCTTTCTTTACTTGAGGAAATGCCTACGCATATCCACCCTCACGGAGGCAAAGGCGGATTTCGTCGGGCATGCATCGACTAAAACCTCACAATGTCTTTATTAAATGAAATTATGAAGCTGAAGCTGAGTCTGTCCTTTGAAAGTATGTTATTATAAAAGCAATGGCAATCAACATCTGGACTTTGAAGGGTTGAATTCCTGTCAGCTTGTAACAATTTTTCGGTTTTTTACAAATTTTTGACCAGCGTTAATCCGCTATGTTTAAAAGGACTTGAGAGACTTTACATCGATAGTTTTTTTTTTTATTTTTATAAGTACACAGATTGGCCAGAGAAGCTGACCTTGACTGCTTCACCGGATTGAGAGGTGGCATAGCTCTTAGGTCGCTTAGCCTGAATCTCTATTGCTAGTAACTCGACACTAGGGTTCCCCCGGTGAGCGGTAACCTCGGACGGTCACTATGTTACGCGTACGCATTCCGATCCGAGTCGGTTGCTGTTTCACGGATAATCTAGAAGTTATTCAAAAGCTAAACTAACTTTGAGTGCCACTTCGGAAAGCGTTGGCGCAGGAAAAAGAGGTGGCCGAAGAAGCTCCAAATATCGTATATACATAATTTCTTTTTGCATATGGATATTGGCCCGAACCTTAATATTTACTGGCCTTTATGGCAATATAACACATTTATATTGCAAGACGTCGGGTTATGTCGTAAGATGATCATAACAGTAGGTGGGGTGGCTAAAAATAGATACTCCAATGTCCGTATAAATAGTCTATTACCAAATCATAATATATAGGAGACACAGCGGCTAGAATGGTTGAATAGGAAATTTAGTTTTCGTTGAACAAATGTTTGTAAAGTAACCAGAATCTCGGGTAATGTATTAGTATACTCTAGATATAACAAAAATAAATAATAAGCTCTCACGTCCTTGTAACCCTGGCAGGGTGGACCGTCGCATATGTTTAGAAACTGGACAAATTTTTAGTGATTTTTTAAGATTTTATAATCTGGCAACAAGATTTTTAAGCGAAAGTGACATTTGGTGTTATAATTCGTTTTAAAAAAAACTAAAACACAATACACTCTGGATAAAGTATTGAAAAAATAAATAATACAAATCTACAGTACTCACTGTAATAATTTGTGAACTTGATAATAAAGGTCACTTTCGCGCCATGTTTGACGTTTACGGCAATGTTTACAAACATCGGAAGACATGTTTGTTTAATGCAAATCGGAAAAATAGTGAATAGGAATATTGATATTAATATATGATTAATTAAAAACGATATTGAATTATAATAAACACATTTATGATGTAAATTATAAAGAAAATATTTTGAATGAAGTAGTCAGTTTATGTCTATTTGTGTCTCTTTCTCTCTGTGTCTGTTTTGTGTCAGTCTCTTTCTAGTGGCTAAATATTCGATTTACAATACTAACAGTTTGAGGTTAGAATCCGACCCGATTTGTACTAATGGGATTGCCGCTTTTTCTATTTCTTATATTCTTTAGCATTGGCTAAGAATCGTAATGGAATTGAGAGGAATAAACATACAGGAAAAAAATAAAACTACTGCACCTAGCCATAGACAAGGAGGAGTTCAGAAAACTGTCTGTTGATTTTCAGTAATACAATGGTACATGATGATAACAATATCTGAAATATTTAAGTTAATTGAAATTAATTTTGAGACCCTATTAAACTTGTTTCTTTATCCACAAATAAGTGAAGGAAGTTTCTTATTTATGGAAGCCGAGCCCGTACCATAAACATCGTGGAGCACACATCAATATCGTAAAACGATAGGACGCCTATAATTTACGAGTCTTATGTGTGTACGTAAATACTCGTAGTAAGCATGGCTCGCGGCTTATCGTGAATGTAATAATAGAACACAATGTTAGCATAACATGAAGTATTTTTATAAACACACATTTTTAATTTGTGATAATCTGTGTCAATGAATGCCATTATCGCGGCAAATTTAATAAAAATAAAATTCAAAATACTAATAATGATTTTTAAATGAACAATTATGATTATGTAATTACAAATCTATTTATATAAAAGAGAAAGTATGTGGGTTTGTTCCTCATAGGCTCCAAAACGGCTGGATCGATCTCAATGAAACTTTCAGGGAATCTTCAGATTGATCTGGCGAGTAATCCTGTAAACTTACTTTTTTGTGACGTTCGTTTGGTGACGATCGGAGCACTCCGCTTTTTGAACTGTCAACTACAGCTTTTATTTACTATGATACTACTACTACGGGTATGATATTGTATTTACTGATATATATATGACGGTAGGTATTGATCTTCACTCGCTCGAGAAGAATGAATGAATTTTTTTTACAATTGTATGGCTTTTTATTGGTTGTCTCACATTTCTTTAAATACGGTTGCTAGCTTACTACGTATGTATTTAGTATGTATGTAAATTTGTTTAACATGTCGTATGATATAACATTTCCTTATCTGTTCTTTATATCTTCGTATCTGTGATTATAAATCTAGGTGTCTCTTATTTGCATTAGCGTTAATGGAGTCTTGCATTGTTTCCGTCTGTTTATTTCTTGCACGCCGTTCTTATTTAGATAAATTAAACTTTTTAAACAGCACATATTTCCTGTATGACGCTGTAAACAGTCAAACCATGGAGTTCTTTGTTGTTTTGTTTTCTATCGCTTACAATTGACGATTTACGATTTGCAGTTCTATTCTTAACCGTGTGGTGCCTATGAATTTTGTTTTTTTTTGGCTATGAGAACCACTACAATTTACCCGTTTCACAGTTCAAGTTCTCAACAGCCATTTGTACTGTAGGAAATTATAATGTTATGATCTCCTTTATCAATTCCATAATTTAATTGCTATAACCACATGACATTTAAAAGTGGATTATTTTACAATAAAGTTAAAGTTACAGCCTTTATAAATATGATATAATATAATATATGTGCCACTGTTGGGCGCAGCTTCTCTGTAAAGAGAGAATTGTCCCTAACGCGGCCTTAGTCCGCAATCTGCGGATTAGCAGACTTCACATGCCTTAGAAAAATTTTCAAGACGTGTAGGTTTCCTCACGATTTCATCCTTCACCGCCGAGCGCGTGGTAAATCATAAAATTGCAACAACAAATTTATTGGTGCCTAAATTCGCAACAAGGTATTTAAAATCGCAACAAATAAATTCATTGGGATTCCCCGGGATCGAACTCTGGTTGCTAGAGTACTATGCAACTTTAGGCGACCGCCCGAAGTGAGTTATCACGATTATTCAAATAGAGACGTGATAGTTCAGTGTCCGGGCGGTTGGCACATTTTAAGTGCTGATTTACACGCTCAGCACTGAACAAAAACATCGTGAGGAAACCTACATGTCTTAGAAAATTTAAGGCAATGTAAAATCTATTTAGTTTAGCTAACCGAGCGAGTCGTGGTTCGGCCCCCTCGGGCGCTCTTGGATCGAATGCTTACGTGTAACATAGTAACCGTCGAAGCCAAGATTACCCCTCACCTGAGATGTAAGTGACTAGCCTCTATCGCTAGTCGAGTTACTTGCGATAAAGGTTCAGGCTAAGCGACCTAAGAGCTATGCCACCACTCAATCCGGTAAAGCAATCAAGGCCAGCTGCTCTGTCCAATCAGTGTAGTTCGTCATTAAAAAAAAACAAAATATATGAAGTCTACCAATGAGCATTAGGATTGCGATATATCCAAATTTTTATTTATTATTAACTGGGAACTTCATTTTCAGCGAACATCGCGATCGCGAGTACTGGATACTCCATGGGATGGACATCACCAATCAACATCAAGTTGCAAGACCAAAACCTAACAGACACGCCCCTACCAGCCCCATTGACACCCGATGAGTCGGCATGGGTGGGCTCCCTTCTTCCAGTCGGTGCTATATTCGGTAAGTCATTTTATATTTATTTATTTATTGAACACCAACACAGTGAACTTTTTTTAAAATCAATATATATGTGCACGTCGCCATAATTGTGATGAGAATGAGCCACCGATGTCACTGGCGTCCAAGATGACAGATTACGCGCGATGGTTCAACCGCTCTATTCGACCGCCACCGTAGAAGTGTGTCACTTCGCTCGACCGGATGGTAAAACGTTGATTCCATCGAACGCCGACAGACGGCGCTAGCGTTCCGTGTTTTTCGAATGCCGCTAATGTCGCTAGTGTTGCATCGGTAGCGCTAGTATCGCGTCGGTTACGACATATATAAAAGAGAAAGTGTGTGGGTTTGTTCCCTATAGGCTCTGATAAAGAACTTGTAGGGAATCAAGAAGGTGCGTGTGGGGCCACACGGCCAGACCACGCGTACCCTCCCGTGTTTCGGCTCGTATAACCGCGAGGTTGGTGGGGCCATGGTAGGTGGTGGGTAGTTGGAACATCTTGTGGGTCTGGTCGGTAAGGGCCCGACATAACTCGTCCTTCCCCCAGGGGAGAAGAGTACGCGGTTAGGTACGTTCCCACAAGTAAAACAAAAAAAGTGAGATACCATACCTTACTCATAATTAATCATACGGACTAAATATTGATATTTTTTATGTGATTGAGCATGTATTTGGAAAGGATAGTGTGCGTGGGTGTGTGCGAGGGTGTGTATGCGTGAGTGTAAATGACTTTGCCTTTTTTTGTTTTGGCTTCCTGCCGATGTTATGCTTATTCTAATCAAACATAACCTCAACAGGTCCATTCATCGGTGGCTTGGCTGCTGCAAAGGTTGGTCGTAAGTGGGGCTTGCTCAGCTCTGCCATACCACTGGCTGTAGGATGGATCCTCGTGGCGATGGCTTCGAACGTCGGATACCTGTACGGCGGCAGGATATTCTGGGGTATCGCCGTCGGTATGCTGTTTACCATATCACCGATGTACTGCGCTGAAATTGCCACCGTAAGTATACCAATTATGGTCACAAACTAACATCGGGTGTAAAGTTTATTTTGTATGAATGAAAAGGCTTAAAAGTTTAAAAACATATAGCCATCATCAAAAATAAAGGGTCGGAATAAAGGGTATATATTTAAAAGGATATTTAATTGTCTATCATGCACAATTTATTTCAGTTAGCTAGCGTCTTTATCTTCCGAGATATTCAAACTTTATTAACCGACTTTTTGCTCACAAGTGTATAAGCTCTCATGTTTGTTAAACTTTAGTGGGGTAGATAGACACTATGTAATGACTTCTACTATTGTACGAACTGGTCACCACGATCTTAAAAGTACCAGGAATCGGTGTTAAATTCAGGAATATTATGATTCTATGTTTCGCCAGTTATGTGAAATGTCCATGATTCGACTTGCGATATAGAGGTTCGACTATGATTCTGACTAGCCAAAGAATTCGGCCACTCCTCAACCCGTGCTAACAACGGCAATGAGCCAAAAAAATAACGTTCAGTTTTCTCAAGGAGGATATCTGGGGGGCTGGTGAGTTTATGCAAGATGTCGTGCATGATGATGCATGGCTCCAAAATCTCGAGCAGAACGCACCGGTGTCCCTCTGCACTGTTGCGACCGGTATCTACACACGCGTCTATTGACATCTATATATATATAAAAAAGAAAGTGTGTGGGTATGTTCCATATAGGCTCCGAAACGGCTAGACCAATCTAAATGAAACTTTCAGGGAATATTCAGTTTGACCTGGCGAGTAATCCTGTAATGTTTGGTGACGATCGGAGCACTCCTCTTTTTGAACTGTCAAATACAGCTTTTATTTACTATGATGATATTCTATTGTTTTATAACGCAAATTTGTATTGACACATGCGTTGTGTATATTTATGTCATTATGAACCATATTGAAGTACAATGGAGTATATTTAGGTATAATGAAGTATAACAAAGTATACTGTAGTATATTAAATATTGTAATTAAGGATTTTGAAGTATTCAAGGTGAGTTATAGCGCCGCGAATGTATCCGTTTACTGATGCTGCCGATATGTACCTGTAGTTAATGATCTTTTTCCGCTCGAGAAGAAAATAGAAGAGAATGAATATAGAGGGAAATGAATAATTTAATATATTGTGAGAGTTAAACTAAATATTTATTGATTTAACTTTATTGTCAAATAAAATAAAGCAAAATCTAGCCTGGCGAAGCGGGCTGGGTACGGTAGTAATAAAATTGTCACATATCTTACACGTTTACACGGGTATCACCCTTGTCAACTGTTCTCCTGAGCCAGAATTCGAATAGAATGGATACATTGTCATAAATATGGGTCAGTGGCCGAAGTGTCTGCCGGGTTATCGTTCTATATCGCATGAATACGCAAACATAAATTGAAGCATGCGAGCAAGAAAAAATAATCTTTACCGTGGTAAAGCTACCGTTCTAGTTGGCCTTCTCGGACACCCTCGAACTGGTATCTGGTGAAGTTCATGCTCACTAAAACCCCCCCGCGGCTTCCTCGGTGCATGGTGAGGGGCTCCGTAATCTCTATTGGAACGCACCGTAGCCCCTCAGCACAATGCTGCAAAGCACGTCCCAGGGAGGATGACCCCTCCCCATGCTAACGCGCTTAGACGAACACTCCAAGCTGAGGATACCCCTTACCTCTTGAGTCGAGATAAAAATTCAGGCAAAGCGACATAAGAACTATGCCACCTCTCAATCCGGTTAAACAGTACAGGCCAGTGTCACTGCCTAATATTTATACGTTCGTAATAAAAAAAATCAGTGACACAGTTCATCTGCTTCTCCATTTTCCTTGATACCTACTTCTTCCGGTACTAGGGCTACAGCTACTTCACAAATGATTTAGCAAGATTAGGAATGCGTAACACGTATCCGGAATGCTGAGATGGATGTGTGACGTAACCAGGCTTGGGACAATAAACAACGAGTATGTGCCAGGAAGAGGAAAACATTAGGCAGAGATGGGATGGGCATGTTAACTGCCTTACCGACTACGTAGAGAACCTGGCGCTACAACTTTCTCTCCCCAGTCGAAGATCCAGAGAAAGACCCGAACCAAGGTCCCACCTATACCTGAGTAGTATGGGAGATTTTCATTGAGGTCGGGGACTTTGTGAGAGCAATAGGAAGGGAAAAAGGGAGAGTTATCGGCATTCGAATTACAGATTTTTTTTCCATCTATAATAACTTAGTTCTTCTTCCCCAGGATGAAGTACGAGGAGCTCTTGGCTCTTTCCTGCAAGCGTTCATCACACTCGGTTTCCTCCTGGTATACGGGATAGGTCCCTTCACTACGTACAACGTGGTTGCTTACGTCGGCGTTGCCGTGGTCGCTGTGTTTGCCATCTGCTTCTATTTCATGCCAGAATCACCAATGTACCATCTAATCAAAAGTGAGTATTCCATCTAAGTTAAAATCATCAGATACCGAAACTAATCGACGTAAGAGCTCTGCCACCTCTCAAATCCGGGAAACAGTTGAGTCTTGAAACTTCTCTAGGCAATCAACGGCTTTTTGGCTAAAAACCAGCGCTGTGCTACATGTGTGAGCACAGCACATGCTGAGCCAACCCCTTTTCGGCACAATTTCTATTTTGTTCTTTTTTTATGTTGTTTCTGTTTACTTTTGTTTATGTTGTTTTTTGTCTTGTTTTACCTGTTGTTTCTGTGTTCTTGTGTCGAATAAATGTTTTTTCTATTTCTATTTCTACGTCATTAAAACCTTATTCAACGCCGTCGCTTCGAACGGTATTATGCAGACTTATTCAGGTAACAGGAGGAACTACTGCAATGTTAATCTATCTATATAATTATATATAAAATAAAGTGTGTGGGTATGTCCCATGTAGGCTCCGAAACGGCGGGACCCGATTTCAATGAAACTTTCAGGGAATCTTCAGATTGACCTGGCGAGTAATCCTATAAAGTTTGGTGATGATCGGGGGCATTCCTCTTTTTGAACTGTCAAACAAGCCATACGTCTTTTATTTCTGACATTAACTTAAGCCCGATATGTTTTTGTTTAAATGATAAGAACGATATTGTATTGTCTGATATGACTTACTGACATAATTGTAGGTAATGATCTTCACTCACTCAAGAAGAGTATAGAAGAGAATGGATACGGAGAGAAATGAATAATTTAATATATCGTGAGAGTTAAATTAAATATTTACTGAAGTAAGTTTATTGTTTAAATAAAATAAAACCCGGCGAAGCGGGCTGGGTACGCTAGTTAATACAATACAAACACGTTACCCACAGAGATGACGGTCTTCAACATACGATCCTGGCACACCTCTTTCGCTTGATTTACATCTCTACAACTACAATTAACAATATTGGAACACTGATATATGACTGGAGGAAACGAAGTATTATAATACACACATATGAGTCCATCGATATATCGCCTCAATCCGATATTATCGAATCATCTGATATCGATAATTAAATAGACATATTTCATCCGATAACCAATCGTATCCTTGCGACAGCATATGCTTAGACGGTGTCCGTTATTGGCATCATATGTTTTGTATTATTTGTCCGTGTAACCTGTGTTTTGTCTATTTTTCATTCTTTTTTAATGTGTGTTATATTCTGTCTGTGATGTGTTTTTGTATTGTGATGCCAATAAATAAATGTCTATGTCTATATATTTTTACAATTTATCGCACAGTATCGATATATTTTTTCCGTTGAACGTCCCTACGCAAATGTTACCGCCACATCAATACCCATAAAAATCCCTCCCAGTGGCCCTTCCTCGGTGCATACTGAGGGGCTCAGGAATTCCAGTGGAACGCACCGGAATCCATCAGCACTTTGTTCTTAGGAGAGTACGTCCCGGGCTGGGGGAAATTTAATCCCTCCCCCCTGTGGCCTCGCAGTGCAAGGCGACACGGGCCAGCCGATGTTGCCTTCTTCCCGGGTCCACTTCAGCGGAAGACAAATACACTGCCACATCTAAAAGTGGAACTAATCCGGATAAACGGAAAGTCATTATATATCAAGCTAAAACTAATTATACCATAACATCGAGATCTCCAGGTAAGCTGTCGCGGTATTCTCACCTTCCCCGTGTTCCAGATGACCGCGAATCAGCAGCTGAATGCTTGATGACGATACGAGGCAGATCAAGAACTGGAGTCGAGTCTGAACTCAACCAGATCGCAGCGGACGTCAGTGCCTCCATGGAGAAAACTGCCACGGTACGTAAACTATAGTTTTATAGCGCCATAGGAAGCCGTGATACCTTCGATACGGCAAGAATAGAGACTCAAGCTGGGTGAGTTACCATTCTTTCCCTCATTAGCAGATATCTGATGTAATAATGAGTAAAAGTGTACCGTATTAGAAAAATTGAAATTTTAATATCAAGTAACACCGCGGGTCACAGCTAGTTAATAAATTGAAATACAAGTCTTGTCACGAACCTACCAATATATCAATCAAACAATTGGCTATTTATAAATATTTGTACATGTAGATTCATATGTATATATTGTACACTTGTGTGTATGCACTTGCTATAATTGTTAATATATTGTTATAATTGTAGGTTTTGTGGAATGAAATAGTCCAATAACTAGTACACTCGCCTTATTGAGACAGCGTAACGTTGTACAAGGAATTATTTTAACGAATACTGTGACAACTGCGCGTCCTCGCCATCTTTGTTACAAAATTAATTAGAAGTCAGATTACGAACTAATAACTTTAACTTATTGTTTACAATGCCAAGTTAATGTGATGATCAACTAAATTATTAATTATGAATTAAAGATACTATAAGGTAGAGGTAAATCACTAAGATATCATTGGAAGAAGTTAATATATATTTATAGCAAGTGCTTGACCACGATCCCACCCGACGTTTAGTGGAAATGCAGTACTGGTAAAACGCACTAGCTTACTAAATGCCTATTCACTCTACTCTTGAAAATACCCACATTGTAATCGGAGGGCAAGACAGACGCGGGCTAGCTATTCCAGTCCTTTGCTGTACAAATAATGAAAGACGAAGCAGGGCTCTTCGTTATTAAATTATAATTAACGTGTTTATTCACATCTGTTTAATAATGCGTTGTTTACATGCCTGTTGATGTATTTAGTGGAAGTTTATTTGGCTACTGTTTCAATGCATCTTAGTTCCAACTAATAGCATGCAGTTAGGCTGAAATTTACCATATCCCCTTCATGCATTTATCAAAACAATATAATTGGAAGCTACGTAAACTACACACTACGTATTTTAATATGTTTGTAAACTGTAATTAAGTTATGGGTTATTGCAGAATAAAAAACATTTACAACATGTATTCAAGTAGAAAAGTTTTATTTGATATACTCGTATATTACTCACAAAACATTCAACCACCACTATTGCATAGTTTCACACAGTATAACGACCAGAGACAAAAAAAGACATTGCTATCGCTATTACATAGATTAAATAGAAGTAGCATAATGTCAAAGATAGGGTTGCAATATGTAAGAATACATTTTCCTTAAAAAAAATATTATAAACATCAGTTTTACCCTTATTCTATTATATTTGTTTAATATTCAATGATATTTGAGATAACTAATTCACTCCCGTGACTCGTGACGTGATTTTATATCTATCACATTACCTATAATTGACATAACCATTCCATTGACCATTGACAATGTGCAATTTATGAAATTAAATAAAGAGTATTTTAACAAAAAAGGCCGGGCTTCCATAGATTGTTCAATTCTAATGTTATGTTATTACTATAAACCAGGGGTTCCCAATCTTTTTGTACTCTAGAGCACATTCTAAAATATTACCGCCTATTTTTAATCGACCAACACCTTCTGTAACTTCTCGTTTTCCCATCATTTATTTTCTTATATTCATAATTAATTACTTAATAATAAATAAAAATCAGTCTGTGTCGAATAGTGGCGAGCACATACGAATTTTTGTTTGCTAGAGTTTCTTCGGCCACTTCTTCTCAAAGAGCCAACGCTTCTCGAAGTGGATTTAGCTTTTGAATGTCCCGTACATTATTCGTGAAATAGCAACCGACCGAGTCGTGGTCCGGCCCTCTCGGGCATCCTCGGATAGGAATGCTTACGCGTAACATAGTAACCGTCCAAGCCGAGGTTATCCCTCACCGGGGTGACCCTTGTGTCGAGTTACTAGCGATAGAGATTCAGGCTAAGCAACTATGCCACCTTTCAATCCGGTGAAGCAGTCAAGGCCAGCTTCTCTGACCAAACTGTGTAGTTCTTCATAAAAAAAACGAATCGTTCATCAACACCATGGTGCCTGCGGGCACGAGGTTGGGGACCTCTGCCCTAAACTGATTATAATAATCCAGGTGTAACGTTAACTTGTGACAGTTGGCTGACGTGTTCCGGGGCAGTAACTTCAAGGCGTTCTACATCTCGTGCGCGCTGGTTTTCTTCCAGCAGTTCAGCGGCATCAATGCCGTGCTCTTTTATATGAACACAATCTTCAAGGCCGCCGGCTCCGACCTAGACCCCTCAATTGCTACTATTATCATTGGTGTAGTGCAGGTGAGTTATTCTTGGAATCAGTCCAAAAACTGCCGAGAATGTGAATGGGTAAATATATGTCTGTTATCTTTTACTGGCGAAACTAAAGAAGTGATAATTATGATATTTATGCCATAAGACGCAGCGTGTTTCTTAGAGAGGTTTAGTATATAATATAATGTTAGTTACTCATCTCGAACCAAATTTTATATAGGTAAAGAAGGATTTCTCACATTTGCAGCTTGAGCTGCAAAACATTATGTACAGAGCATTTGATAGCACAAAAACATAGCCTAGTTGACTAGGCTATGTTTTTTGTGCTATCAATTATTTTGTTTTACAGCTTTATTAAACGTTAAAAGTTAATTAAAACTAAGAAATTTATTTTTTCTAAAAATATTTTACTTAACTAACATCAATGTATGCGAAATATCTTAAGACTGAGAAAATTAATTAAAATGCAATAAAAAGGCTTAAAGATATTTTTGCCATTTCACTATGAAACCAACCTAGTACAATTCAATTGTCATTGTGGCAAGAACAGTAATTTATTAACAAAATTTTTAGAAATATAATTTTCAATTGAATTTTTTGATATATGGAAAATATCATTATGGACGAGATTAAAAACTAGCAACAATCAAAACAACATTGGATTATTCGCCATTGAAAAACTATCGTGGCACAAAACTATGAAAAATCAATAGCTGTGATGTCATAGATCGTTCATTTAAAAAAAATTAAATTGGCAGAATTGGACCTCTGCAGGATAGATATATCTGCAGGACGGGAGGGCAAATTTGTCAACTGTGACCTCATTTGTTAAAACATATTATCACAGGTTATAGCTTCCATGATCACGCCGCTGGTCGTGGACAGACTTGGAAGGAGAATTCTATTGCTGGTTTCTACTTGTGGCACTGCAATTGGTTTGGTAAGTTGACATTTGATAGATTCTTTTATTGCAGATGTAGATTTGAATAATTTTCTTAAAAGAAGACTTCTAGCCTACGATCTTCTTATACTTCTCTAATCAAACAAGATAAGAGAGAAAGAAGACGAAGAAGACAAAGATCCGAGTTTTCCCGAAGGAAAATAATTTCTCACTACTTCTATACATGTAACAAAGTACACGCACCCATTTAACTAGCAATTGTATTTCAGGCTCTTCTAGGCATGTACTTCTTGCTCAACTCTCAAAACAGCCCGGTGGTGGAGAGCATTGGGTTCCTGCCCATCCTATCGCTGGTGCTGTTCATCGTCACCTACTGCTGGGGTTTGGGACCTCTGCCGTGGGCGGTCATGGGTGAATTGTTCCCCATTGAGGTGAAGGCTGTTGCGTCACCAATTGCGACCGCCTTCTGCTGGATCCTCTCTTTCTTGGTGACCAGGTAAGTTTCTGTATTCAAAAAAGCGGGAGGTTCTCAATTCATCTGTATGTTTTTGGATAATTATTTCTTGGATTCGAACCTACGACCTTACGATTACAGACCGTACTCTAAACCATTAGGCTATTGACACTTATACTGCGTGCATATGAATGAATTTACGGTACATATAATAATTTTGTCTGTCTCTTTGTGTGTTCGGGGCTAATCTCTAGTACGGCTGGACCGATTTTGTCGTAACTTTTTGGTAGATAACTAATGCAATAAGGAATAACTTAGGATACTTTTATTTTAGAAAAAAATATACTATAAATAGTTTTTAATCGCGGGTAACACCGCAGGACGCAGCTAGTATTTACTTAAAATTTCTTTTACTTGAGTACTCTATTTTAGGGAACTTTATGCTGGAGTTGTGTTACAAAAGTACTTTTGCTGTAGGTTCTTCGAGCCTATCGCGGAGGCGGTGGGAATGTACGTGGCCTTCTGGTTGTTCGGAGTGTGCTGTGTTTGCGGCTTCTTCTTCACGCTGTTCCTGGTGCCCGAGACCAAGGGCAAGAGTCTGCAGGAGATACAGATCATACTAGCAGGCGGGTCAGTACAAATACTTTTATTATATGGTGAACAATGAAAGAAATGTTGTTATTTATCCAAATAAAAAAAAGGTGAAAGACAAGTCGCTTAGTTATTGCACATAAGTATGATGACCTTTTTTTGATTTTTAATGTAATTTGATATCACTTTACCTTACAAGAAATAATTAGATGACATGGCAACATTTGAGCGAAGAAGTCTTAATGTAAAATACCGAAAGAGGTGTGCCAGTATCCATTACTTTTTGAAAGTCACACTCACAGATAAATAATCTGTAAAAGATAATCTGCTATTTTTTCCCATGAAATATAATTGCATATATTTTTAATACTGTTCTTTATTACTTCGTTAATCGTGTAAAAACTTTATCTGTATTGCTGTAGATGAAGAGAGGGACTACTTTAATAAGGAATAATATTTACATTTTACCTTGATAGAATCAAGTTATAACCATGATACAAAATGTCTGAAGATTTTTATGTATTAGATTATAGATATAGAGATTTTTATGTTTATATTAGTGTTCTTCGTGTTATATACAAAATTTATAACAAATTTTACATTTCTTTGCAGGAAATCAAAGCCCGAGAAAGCATAAGCTGTGGAGCTCGGAGTAAGACGAATTTTAGAGAATATTTTTTCTAAGTTAGATAATAATTGCTAGCCCATTTTTTGTATTACTTTATTTAATGAGAATATTCTACGTGATCTTTATTAAACGAAACTATTTAAAATATTTTTAGAAAACATTAAAAAACGATAAAATCATATCATCAAGTTTACAAATAAAATTAGACTAGATTTATTACGTTATAGTTACATTTTGATAGCGTATTTTAAATAACTGACTGGATTAAAGGTCTTGGTACCAGGCCATAACTCTTTAAAAAAAAAGAAATAACTGACACTGAACTGACAGCTAGACGCGCCAGTTACAATTTTTAGAATAATGATAATCGTATTCCTATGAATTCCTATAAAAATAAGTTCCATTTAGGACTAAGGAATAGTCAAATGTTTTTTATTTATATTTTTTAGTTAAATATTATAGCTAATTATATGGTAACGTACGTTACCTATTGTATGTTCATGGGCGACGGTGATCACTTAAGATCAGATGAGCCTCGTTTTCTCCTTTTCTTAAAAAAAATCAATTAACTAAACTTTGAGACTGGCATGAAATAAAAAAGAAAATCATCGAAAATTTTGCGCTCATATTGTTTTTCCATATTAATTGAATCGTTTTATTGACCCAGTGAACTATATATTTAAATAGATATTTGGTTCTATAACAATACATTTTACACAGTATATAATGGTGAAGAATTTTCTATACTACTACGTGACCACAGAGTCGATAAGTCATAGAATAATTTTAATATTCCGAGCGACCACTATTTATTCTATTTAGGACCAGTACCATAGTACAAAGTTAGATGCTAGGTATCATCGAACGGTTAACTTTTTGTGATATAAAAATGAATTTATATTGTTGTTTTTGTACATAATAAGTGTAGATTATTGATATAATTGTTATAATATAAATAAAAATGTTTTATAATTGTCTTACATTTTTAATTTCTAGACCTTCAAATTATGGAATTTAACTGCGAAAGGTTGACAAATCATACATACTAAGCTCTGTCATATGTGCTTGAGTGTTGTAAAACGTGAACTCTCTTTTAAACCAACTACTACCAAAAAGAAGAGATTCTGAAATCATTTGTATTTTTAGTGTTTGTGCACTCACAGTACACATGTTAAAAGAGTGAGAGAGAGATGTAGGCTGTCAGCCTTAAATTTGCCTAACCCTAAGTTTTTGAAATAAGCTCCACAACAAATTATATTTAATATAGCTTGGTAAAATTTGATCACACAACTGGCCTATCTCTTGAAAGGTCAGTTAAAAAGTTTGTTTTTTGGAAATAGGAATCAAACTAAATGAATTCAATTTGGCATTTATTTACAAATTCTTTATTTACATCAGTTCTAAGTGAAAAATGAAAAACTATTTCTTCATCTCACTTTACATATATCACAAAATATTATACATTATTTACATTCATTATGTAATACATTTTAATTAAAAGTATTTAAGTCACATTTTTTTAAATATCAATAGGAAGAAAACAAAACAAGTGTATTTAGAGACTCACAGACAATAATATATGTATACAATAAGTATATGACACAAAATAATTATGTTCAATAGTTATTAATAATTAATTAACACAATATGTCGTATTAGAACACATAATTTATATTTAATAATAATAAATAATAATAACCGGGCAAAGTGGAGGAGACTAAGTATGAAAGCGGACCCTGGCTGTAGGCCGGGAAAACGCTAGGCAGAAGAAGAAGAAGAAGAACACATAATAAACCAATTATCATAGTTGTCATATAATGATAATTTTACTAATCTACTAGTTGAGTTCACATGATGATTTCCTAAAGACATTTAACTGAATTCGAAAATTGTGTCATCAAATTTAATTCATCATTTTAAAGTTAGTAGATAATTTAATTACAATTTAAATTACATAGATTAGGAATTAAGTGACAGTGGACTTGGGGCTCATGTTCATTGGTGAATTTTCATTAGCTAGATCGACGGTATATCGCGAATCGTAGTGATATAAAATACATCTTTCTGAACAGTATCCAAAATAAAACAATGATAGTTGTGTCACTAATTAATATTCTTTGACACATTCATGTCACTTTACTATAAAAACCCGTTTATTGGCCCGTGACACAAAAATATAAATAAAGTAAGCTACATCCAGGTTTTTAATCAGATCATAGAAATAAAATTATTGACACAAAAAGTACTTATCTAACAACTGCTATTATCGAGAAATACTCTGTTCAAATTGGAAGAAAAGTTAATTTAGTGTTTTTTTTTTATATTTTCAATGCAATTTGAGCAACTTTAGATTTATAAAATAACCAAAAATCTATTGCACTTAGAATGCAATAGGTGTTACTGTCATTTCCCGCCTTAAAAGGTATACGTCAGATATTTCCCGCCTAAAAGAAATACATATGTCACATGTTTCCCGCCTAAAGGAAAATTATCAATTTCTTCTTTAACTTTAACCAACCTTTACATAAAAATCATTCAATTATCGTATACATAGAATATGATTATGGCATTAACGACCATATGAGCCGTACAAATAGAATACAGACGAATAGGGCGACTATAATGGCCACTTTATGAGACGTGGTCATTATCCATGTTAGGGTGCCGATTACGATCAAAGTGTCGGCACATTACAATATGTACATTGGAATATTTCAAAGATACGTGAAGTCATCACAGTGAAAGTGGATGTCTTTAATATTGTCAAAAAATCGAAAGCTCCAGCATTTTAGTCATAAAATACTTAATAAGAATTACGACCTACTCCAACATATAATCAACATAGAAAAATCTAGAGTAAAGATCTCCTGGAAAAAGACATATTTAACGGTACATCTTAAACAGAGATTCCTCGTACCGTGCCGCTGTCACAGATTATAATAGCCTTAATGATAGTCGATCGCCGGTAGTAGATGGCACTTCTATGAGACGTGAAAACCGCACTGATCTTGTGACAAACAGAGCCGGATTTAGGGTGGGACATCGGGGTCACAGCCTCGAGGTCTCCACAAGAGACGAACCCCCACAAGAGAGGCTTCGAAGCTTTTCAAAAAATGAATAATGTGCACTGTTAGAATTTGTTCTAACTGTTATCTTTATTCATTGAACTAATAAGCAATGATTTTATCGTCCACTCGTCTTTTATGCCCCAGGTCTCCAGACTTATAAATCCGGCCCTAGTGACAGATATGCTATGAGCTGATCAGCTATGAAGACAATAAATCAGTTTATTTTAATCGAACTCCTTAGAAACGTCGTCCATTGCGGCGAGAGCGTCACAAACGCTGGAAGCGTATAACCTCACATCATCGTTCTTCTTTATCTTCAAACTGGCGCAGTACAGCTTCTTGTACAAATCCGTCATCTTCTCATAGTCCTTGTTAGCTTTGGACCTGCAGTACTGTATTATGCTCTTCATGATGAAGTGCAATCGGTTCTCGTACAAAGTGAGGAGGCTGTGTTCATTCTTTATGCTCTTCTCCTCGGCGTCCTCGTGCCTTGGTGTCTCCCGTTGCTCCTCCGGATCCTTGTCTTTGATCAGCTTCATGATTGATTGGCACTGGCGGAGCAGTTCTACTGCCGTTTGCAAGGACTTTAGCTTCAAGTTCGGTGACACTGCAAGAGGTAAGTTGGATTAATAAATTAAATACATCAAGCAGACTACTAGCTTGGGGGTTCGATTTGCATTTATCGAATCTCACCTCGTTTAATTACAATAAGTACCAAACATTAAATTACTCAAATGTATTATAGCAATATATGATAGAATAAGACTACGGTATCCCCTGTCTGTCGCAGAAGGCGACTAAAAGGGGGCCTCGGGTTCGCAAGGATCTTTGTCGTCCGCCAAAGTGGACCCGGGAAGAAGGCGACCTCGGCTGGCCCGTGTTGCCTTGCACTGCGATGGCACAGGGCGGAGGGATTAACCTCCCTCACACCCCCGGGACGTGCTCAGTGCTGAGGTGCGTTCTTCTGAAGATCCCGGAGCCCCTCATCTTGCACCGCGGAAGGGCCTATTAAAAATCCCATATAACCTCGCATTCCCCCCAGAAGGCGGGGTATCTTGTTGAAGGTGCCCCCTCCCCTCCCGTCAGCAAAAAGAGTCAAACCGCTTAACCAATCCTATAGGCTATCACTGCATTTATCATAACAAATTTAAATTTTTGTATATTATAAATACATAGTACACTTTTCAACACTAAACAAACTCGTGTTGTATTATTTTTACAACGTATTTACGAAAATAAGACTATTGAAATATAATAAAGCCATTTACAAATACAAAAGTCAAACATGACAAAACGAAATTGTTTGACTTATTAGGCCGCGCGGATTCTTTAGTAAATAAGATACTATACTGGGTTATTAAAAAGATTTACTTTATTTTTTATACAAGAAAATAAGGAAAACACATATGGACTACTTCGAGCCTCAGATCTGTTTGTCAGTGAGAATTGTCACCCTGATATAAGTATTAAAATAGTTCCCTGTAGTTCTGGGCTCTCAAGAATAAGACTACGGTATCCCCTGCCTGTCGTAGAAGGAGCCTAAAAGAGGCTTCGGGTTCACTGGGCGACAAGGGTGAGGGCTTTTGCCGTCCGCTAAGGTGGACCCGGGAAGAAGACGACATCGGCTGGCCCGTGTAGCCTTGCACTGCGAGGGCACAGGGGAGGGAGTAACCTAGGGAAGTGCTCTCCTTGAGCACAGTGCAGAGGGGCTCCGGAGCGTTTCTCTAGAGATCCTGGAGCCCCTCACCTTGCACCGAAGAAGGGCCACTGGGAGGTTTTAGTGGGTCAAACCCCACATAACCGCCGCCTTCCCCACAGAAGGCGGGGAATCTTTTTGAAGATTTTCTCCCCGTTAAAAAAAAAAGTATTAAAATATTTGCGATTTTAGACAAGAGGTCATAGGATATGTTTGTAAATTGCAAGTATTTTAATACTTATATACTAATTTTTAATTATATATATATATATATACATATAGCGATTTAAAACAAAAGGTCATATGTTATATAAGTTACAACCTATGTACCTGCGACCTTTTGTGACCGTACCCTGATTGCAGTCGTGGTTAGTTTGAAGCCATTCGACAAAAACATGTCATGATTATGTAAATTTAAATAGTAGACACAAGTTGTATTAAGATATTTAACAATGTAATTAAAAGCGTGAAATGTAATCTCACATGATCACTGCGATAGAGATGACGCGCGCTGCCAACTCACCAACTTTGACGTGGCGATGTTAATTATTGACATAGGTATAGTCGGAACAGTCCTGTAGTTCTGGGCTCTCAAGAATAAGACTACGGTATCCCCTGTCGTAGAAGGCGACTAAAAGGGGCCTCGGGCTCATTGGGCAACAACGGTGGGGGGCTTTGTCGTCCGCCAAGGTGGATCCGGGAAGAAGGCGACATGCACTACGAGGGCACAAGGGGGAGGGAAGTGCTCTCCTTGAGCTCAGTGCAGAGGGGCTCCGGAGCGTTTCTCTAGAGATCCCGGAGCCCCTCACCTTGCACCGAAGAAGGGCCACCGGGGAGGTTTTCGTGGGTCAAACCCCACATAACCGCCACCTTCCCCCCCAGAAGGTGGGGTATCTTTTTGAAGATTTCCTCCCCGTTAAAAAAGTATTAAAATACTTGCGATTTTAGACAAGAGGTCATAGGATATGTCTTTAAATTGCAAGTATTTTAATACTTACATAATAATTCTTAATTATATATATATACATATAGCTATTTTAAACAAAAGGTCATACGTTATATAAGTTACAACCTATGTACCTGTGACCTTTTGTGACCGTACCCTGATTGCAGTCGTGGTTAGTTTGAAGCCATTCGACAAAAACATGTCATGATTATGTAAATTTAAATAGTAGACACAAGTTGTATTAAGATATTTAACAATGTAATTAAAAGCGTGAAATGTAATCTCACATGATCACTGCGATAGAGATGACGCGCGCTGCCAACTCACCAACTTTGACGTGGCGATGTTAATTATTGACATAGGTATAGTCGGAACAGTCCTGTAGTTCTGGGCTCTCAAGAATAAGATTACGGTATCCCCTGTCGTAGAAGGCGACTAAAAGGGGTCTCGGGCTCACTGGGCAACAACAGTGGGGGGCCTTGTCGTCCGCCAAAGTGGACCCGGGAAGAAGGCGACATGCACTACGAGGGCACAAGGGGGAGGGAAGTGCTCTCCTTGAGCACAGTGCAGAGGGGCTCCGGAGCGTTTCTCTAGAGATCCCGGAGCCCCTTACCTTGCACCGAAAAAGGGCCACCGGGGAGGTTTTAGTGGTTCAAACCCCACATAACCACCGCCTTCCCCACGGAAGAAAGAAGGCGCGGTATCTTTTTGAAGATTTCCTCCCCGTTAAAAAAAAAGATTAAAATACTTGCGATTTTAGACAAGAGGTCATAGGATATGTCTTTAAATTGCAAGTATTTTAATACTTACATAATAATTCTTAATTATATATATATACATATAGCTATTTTAAACAAAAGGTCATACGTTATATAAGTTACAACCTATGTACCTGTGACCTTTTGTGACCGTACCCTGATTGCAGTCGTGGTTAGTTTGAAGCCATTCGACAAAAACATGTCATGATTATGTAAATTTAAATAGTAGACACAAGTTGTATTAAGATATTTAACAATGTAATTAAAGGCGTGAAATATAATCTCACATGATCACTTCGATAGAGATGACGCGCTGCCAACTCACCAACTTTGACGTGGCGATGTTAATTATTGACATAGGTATAGTCGGAACAGTCCTGTAGTTCTGGGCTCTCAAGAATAAGATTACGGTATCCCCTGTCGTAGAAGGCGACTAAAAGGGGCCTCAGGCTCACTGGGCAACAACGGTGGGGAGCTTTGTCGTGCGCCAAGGTGGATCCGGGAAGAAGGCGACATGCACTACGAGGGCACAAGGGGAGGGAGTAACCTAGGGAAGTGCTCTCCTTGAGCTCAGTGCAGAGGGGCTCCGGGATCCGGCTCTGCACTGTTCTCTTCGACGAGCACGGTCCCGTGCGGGAGGTTAATCCTTTCCACAGTGTGCCCTCGCAGTGCACACTGGCTGGTCCGTGTCGCCGTCTTGCCGGGTCCCCTTTAGCGGACGACAAAGGCCCCCACCCTTGTCTCCCAGTGAACCCAAGGCCCCTTTTAGTCGCCTTCTACGACAGGCAGGGGATACCGTAGTCTTATTCTACGAGCCCAGAACTACAGGACTGATTCTGAAACAGAGCTGACTTAAGGAGGATGGCACAGGCGGTTTGCGAGAGTCGATGGTGGAACATGTCGGACGGGATTCAACTATTATATATATTCGTCGATATAAATCCGTCCTGTGTCTGGATCATACTAAGTAGAAGTCAGTGATCTCTGCCTACCCCTCACGGGCGCGTTAATATTGTAGACTGTAACTCACCTGAACTGCGAGTGGTACAAAGAGCCCAGTCGGTGGTATATCATGGCCGCTCTGAACTGGTATAGGTACTGTCTGGGACCTGGGCTCAGCAGGCAGTACTTGAGCGCGTGCTTGAAAGCCTCCGCCACTTCTGTCACCTCCTAGGAGACAATTTGGTCAAAAGATATTATTTAACTCTTATCAATGTATAACGACTTCTCAAATTTCTTCTTTTTCACGTTTTCTATTACAAATCCGTTTTATCCGATGGACATGTGTGTAATTCTAATACAGTGGTACTTCGTTTCCGGTCCGTAACCTTGCTAGACTCTTTTTTTTTAAAGAAAGTTAGCAATTTTTTTTTCAAGATATGAATTGGGGTGGAAATGTGGGTTCGAACCTACGAGCTTACGATTCGCAAACCGTACCATTAGGCTATTGACGCTTAATATATAAAAGATCTCAAAGCAATTCCCCAAGAAAATCCCATTGTAATTAATTGGAATGCCATTGCAACAAATGGTTTGTAATTGAAACAAAAGCAACAAAACGCGAACCTAACTTACCATAAATGCTTCGAAAATGGAAGGGAGATAAGCACACAGACTAAGGTCTAGTCCAGTGGTGGGCAAACTACGGCCCGCGGGCCAAATCTGGCCCATTAAAGCATTTCATCCGGCCCGCCAAGACTTTGTTTTGTTAATATTTTTGATGTGTTATTGTAAAATTGTTCCTGTTTTATTTATATCAGTAGTATTTATAAGGTTTTAAAACCTTTAAAAATTCACGGTTTGTTTAAAAAAAAAATTATAACGTCGTAAATTTTTACGTAAAAAGCAAAAAAAAATAATTGCCATTGACAATTTATTGTAATTTGCTTCTTAAAATAATTTTATATATATATTCGTCGATATAAATACGTCCTGTGTCTGGATCGTACTTAATAGAAGTCAGTGATCTCTGCCTACCCCTCACGGGCGCGTTAATATTGTAGACTGTAACTCACCTGAACTGCGAGTGGTACAAAGAGCCCAGTCGGTGGTATATCATGGCCGCTCTGAACTGGTATAGGTACTGTCTGGGACCTGGGCTCAGCAGGCAGTACTTGAGCGCGTGCTTGAAAGCCTCCGCCACTTCTGTCACCTCCTAGAAGACAATTTGGTCAAAAGATATTATTTAACTCTTATCAATGTATAACGACTTCTCATATTTCTTCTTTTTCGCGTTTTCTATTACAAATCCGTTTTATCCGATGGACATGTGTGTAATTCTAATACAGTGGTACTTCGTTTCCGGTCCGTAACCTTGCTAGACTCTTTTTTTTTAAAGAAAGTTAGCAATTTTTTTTTCAAGATATGAATTGGGGTGGAAATGTGGGTTCGAACCTACGAGCTTACGATTCGCAAACCGTACCATTAGGCTATTGACGCTTAATATATAAAAGATCTCAAAGCAATTCCCCAAGAAAATCCCATTGTAATTAATTGGAATGCCATTGCAACAAATGGTTTGTAATTGTACAAAAAGCAACAAATAATCAATAATTCGTTAAAGCGCCACCTGTGATTAGAGTTGAACTACATGCATTGGTTACTACACTACCACTACACTTACCAGCCGCTTGGGTCTCCATGGCGGCAACATGCTCCAATCTGACCGTCAGGAACATCCCGGCGTCCTCCAGGCCGGCGAACAGGTTGGCCGCCTGCTCGTAGTTGGTACGTGTGGCGTTTAGCAACGCACGCCGCTTGGCGCCTTCCTCCTGCGTTATCCTGCACCAATGTAAATATACTATGTATTTGGTCCCACGGTCCTGGTCTCCCATGGTCCTGCCATTGAGCGGATCCACTGGAAACTGGATAGGAAATTAGGTAGGTGACGGATTTTAGGGAATCGCTCGCCTGTTAACAGAGATCGTAGAGGAACGCATGTCCCATGTTCTATTTCAACATTGCCTTGCCTGGAGTGGTTTTGGGGAGTCTCGTGCCTTTCTGAGACGGAGCTTTTTTTATGTTGACGGGGGCGAAATTTTTAACAAGATACCCCGCATTAGGAATGCAGGGTTATGTGGGGTTTTTAGCCACTAAAACTACCTCGGTGGCCCTTCCTCGGCGCATGGTGAGGGGCTCCGGGATCCGGCTCTGCACTGTTCTTCGACGAGCACAGTCCCGGGCGGGAGGTTAATCCTTTCCACAGTGTGCCCTCGCAGTGCACACTGGCTGGTCCGTGTCGCCGTCTTGCCGGGTCCCCTTTAGCGGACGACAAAGCCCCCCCCCCTTGTCTCCCAGTGAACCCAAGGCCCCTTTTAGTCGCCTTCTACGACAGGCAGGGGATACCGTAGTCTTATTCTACAAGCCCAGGACTACAACTACAGAACTACAGGACTGATTCTGAGACAGAGCTGCCTTAAGGAGGATGGCACAGGCGGTTTGCGAGAGTCGATGGTGGAACATGTCGGACGGGATTCAACTATTATATATATTTGTCGATATAAATCCGTCCTGTGTCTGGATCGTACTTATTACTTATATTTAGAAGTCAGTGATCTCTGCCTACCCCTCACGGGCGCGTTAATGTTGTATACTGTAACTCACCTGAACTGCGAGTGGTACAAAGAGCCCAGTCGGTGGTATATCATGGCCGCTCTGAACTGGTATAGGTACTGTCTGGGACCTGGGCTCAGCAGGCAGTACTTGAGCGCGTGCTTGAAAGCCTCCGCCACTTCTGTCACCTCCTAGAAGACAATTTGGTCAAAAGATATTATTTAACTCTTATCAATGTATAACGACTTCTCATATTTCTTCTTTTTCGCGTTTTCTATTACAAATCCGTTTTATCCGATGGACATGTGTGTAATTCTAATACAGTGGTACTTCGACGTACTAGTATAATCCGTTCCGTAACCTTGCTCGTCTCTTTTTTTTTAAAGAAAGTTAGCAATTTTTTTTTTCAGAGTATGAATTGTGGGTTCGAACCTACGACCTTACGATTCGCAAACCGTACCCTAAACCATTAGGCTATTGACGTTTAATATATCCAAAAATCTCAAAGCAATTCCCCAAGCAAATCCCATTGTAATTAATTGGAATGCCATTACAACAAATGGTTTGTAATTGTACAAAAAGCAACAAAACGCAAACCTAAATTACCATAAATGCTTCGAAAATGGAAGGGAGATAAGCACACAGACTAAGGTCTAGTCCAGTGGTGGGCAAATTACGGCCCGCGGGCCAAATCTGGCCCATTAAAGCATTTCATCCGGCCCGCCAAGACTTTGTTTTGTTAATATATTAATATATAATAATATATAATATATTTTTGATGTGTTATTGTAAAATTGTTCCTGTTTTATTTATATCAGTAGTATTTATAAGGTTTTAAAACCTTTAAAAATTCACGGTTTGTTTAAAAAAAATTATAACGTCGTAAATTTTTACGTAAAAAGCAAAAAAAATAATTGCCATTAACAATTTGTGTAATTGGCTTTTAATTATTTTGTTAAGTAGATTTTATAAATATTTTTTTCGGTCAAATTTTGGCCCCTTTTAAAGTATTTCTTACAATTTGTGGCCCGCCAACATAAAGGTTGCACACCACTGGTCTAGTCTGAAGGTCTGAATCTGTGGAAGAAACTGTTAGAACGGTGTAGTGTGCGATTCGTATCTCAAATCTTGCTCTCATCTCAAAGCAAAATATAAATACACTCGTATATTAGGCGTTCGTATATCGAGGTACCACTATATTTAAAATCCAAATTAAAATTTGGTA
This sequence comes from Meandrusa payeni, assembly GCA_029286785.1. Classification (NCBI taxonomy): domain Eukaryota; kingdom Metazoa; phylum Arthropoda; class Insecta; order Lepidoptera; family Papilionidae; genus Meandrusa; species Meandrusa payeni. Next base: position 8,462,644 of record JAGSMX010000023.1, read on the forward strand.
AATGAATCGTAAGTATTACATAGCAACATTACTCTGCAAAAATACAAAAGCGACTTACGTTTGTATACAACCCGGGACAGTCCTGCATGAGCACGGCCCTCGTGTACAGGTGGCAGGATAGCTCCCAGGAGACCAGGTCCCATATGGAAGTAGCGCCGCACGTCTCCCGCGGACCCAGTAACTTCAACGCTGTCAGGTAAAGCTCCTCCGCTTGGTTGTATAGGCTCCGTTTCTCTGTACTGAAAGTATATAGGCATCATGAGCATCTCTTGGCGCTCCTCAACTATAGGTAGTGCCAACATGTACAAAAAACAACTAATTGTGGGTTATGATACAAAATGTCAATCTTTGAAAAGTGTATCTCACCATTATCCATATATCTCTGGTTTAGATCCGACTCGAAGGACCAAAAAATATTTTATTCCTTACTTATACTATTAGAAGAAGCAGATAAGTCTAGGCAAAATGTACGGCAAACGTGGTCAGGGAAGGTCTGGATATGTGCATGGTTGTAGGTAGTGATCTTCACCCGCTCGAGAAGAGAATGAAAACGGAGAGAAATTAATAATTTAATATATTGTGAGAGTTAAATTAAATATTTAATGATGTAAGTTTATTGTTTAAATAAAATAAAGCAAAATCCAGCAAGGCGAAGCTAAGTGGGTACGCTAGTATATAAATAAAATTAGAGTGTCTGTCATATGAATGAATATACGGTACATATACCAAAATAATTTTGTTTACAATTTTTGTTTGTTTGTTTGTGTGTTTATTCCGATTCCGGTTGGTCGACACATCTGGTGACCTGAGGACTGGCTTATACCTTGCACAGAGTACTAATGTAACGTCTTCTCGCTCCAGCGTTCATCTGTTGTTCTCGCTAGGTGACCAGCCCATCTCCATTTAAGACGGCATGCTAGTTGTGCAGCATCGACTATCTTCGTCATTGTACGAATTTTTGAGTTTCTAAGTCTATTTCTCGGAATCCGGAATTCCGATCTAATCTAATCTCTGGAACGGCTGAACCAATATTGACGGGGCTGACTCACCAAACTGTCAGATTTGCCAAGTGGTGGATGGTGTGCACCACATAATGGGGGAATGTGCCAAACACGAAGCGGAAAGAAAGTCATTAACAGATAGCCTTGAACTGAGGGAACAACATATCGGTCCAACCGTTTCGACGCCTATACGGAACAAACCCACATATATTCTCTTTTATATATATAGATATTGTCATCAACAGATAATTGCAATAATAAATGTATTAATAAATATGACATTATGTAAAATAAAAGAATGAACTAACTAATATAAATATACTATTTCAGTATAAAGTTTGTTAGGGTTGCATCGGACGGCGCTATTGTCGCAGCCGTCCGATTAAGATAAAACAGTACTAGCAAAAACTAATAAAGCAAAGTAAAAGGCAAATCCATGTGAATTGTAGTATGTTTAATTAGACTCTATACATAAACAAATATTGTATACTTTAAAATAATTGTAAATACATTTATATAATTAGAAATAAGTTATTATAACAGTGATTTGATTGGCTGGCTTGACATAGAGTGGACTAATATACCGGATATGGTTACTACCACCATCCTTTTGAAGGGATTACAATACTGACGAAGTTAAATAAAAGGAGGAGTCCACTCTCTGCCAACCACCAGTCGCTCGTTAATATTATAAGTGAAATTGCTGAAGGAATAAACCTCTGAAGTAGAGTAAGTTTTTTATTTATTTAACCTTAATATAATTGTTTTATTGTTGATATAACTGTGTCGTCGAGCAGGGACTCTTACAATATAAATATTTAATAAATTACATCAAGACCACTTACCCAAATCCACCCTGGTCGCAGTGAGCCTTGAATCTCATGAACCTTCCCTTGTTGCAGTACAGTAGCGCCAGGTTGGGGAGGTCGTTCACCTGCTCGAATATGTTGGTCGCCTCGTCCAGACACTCAGCTGACCGCCGCGACAACGTGGTGAACTGTTTCAGCATGATCTTGGCTTTCGGATCCTTTTGCTCTGGTTCTTCCACGTACTTCGCGTAGATTTCTAGAAGAATTAAATATACAATATATGCACAAGTATATTTACGAATAAAAACAATGACCGATTTAAAATCGAAATAACCGTTAGACGTTGTTACGCACGGACGTCCTCTTTGATTATCGTAAGAATATTACTAAATAGAATTAATCAGAATCAAACCAAACTCTCATCAAACTACCCTTGAAGTACATCATTTCCAATAAAAAATAATTAATCGAATTTGGTTTCTATGATATTGAGTTCAGCCCTGTGGTTCTGGGCTCTCAAGAATAAGACTACGGTATCCCCTGCCTGTAGTAGAAGGCGACTAAAAGGGGCCTCGGGTTCACTGGGCGACAAGGGTGGGGGCCTTAGTCGTCCGCCAAGGTGGACCCGGGAAGAAGGCGACATCGGCTGGCCCGTGTCGCCTTGCACTGCGAGGGCACAGGGGGGGAGGGAGTAACCTCCCCGGGAAGTGCTCTCCTTGAGCACAGTGCAGAGGGGCTCCGGTGCGTTCCACTGGAGATCCCGGAGCCCCTCACCATGCACCGTGGAAGGGCCACCGAAAAGGTTTTAGTGGGTAAAAACCCCACATAACCGCCGCCTTCCCCCCAGAAGGCGGGGTATCTTTTTGAAGATTTCCTCCTCATTAACAAAAAAAAAATGATATTGAGTTATTTGTCCATTTGTCACGCACATTCATAATTTTCACATGGGAAGTACGAGCTTACAACTAAAAAAGAATCATTAAAATCGGTTCACCCAGTCCCGAAAGATATGAAGAAACAAACATAAAAACACACAGATGAATTGACAACCTCTTCCTTTTAGGAAGTCGGTTAGAATGTTATGACATTATCACCCTAATGTGGTGATGACACAAGGACATCACTGATGATGATGATATATCGGAAAAACGACTAGCCAGCAGAATCTTGCACTTTTCGATTTTTAAGCAGATCGCAACATGTACGTGCATATGTCCGTAGTTGCGTACGTATAGCGTACGCCAATAGCTTCAATAACATATTTATAAGCAGATCACAACATGTACGTGCATGTCCGTAGTTGCGTACGCATAGCGTACGCCAATAGCTTCAATAACATCTACTATTACTAACAATCTTGTTAACCATTCCAACTAAGCTTAAGCTTGTGCTAGGACATGGTTCACGGCAATAGTCCAATAGTGGACCTTACGATACGCAGGCCGTACCCTAAACCATTGACGCTTTAAATTTGTATAACAATTGTGAGGACGCGCAGTTGTCACGGTATTCGTTATAAATAATTCTGGTACAACGTTACGCTGTCTCAATAAAGCGAGTGTATTGATTGTTGGACTAATTAATTCCACAAGACCTTTTACCAAGACCAAGATGTTTTTTGATGTAAGGTCTGGACTTACTGTTAGATTACTACTATTTGAACTGATCTGAATTGAATAGAAATCGTTATCCACTTTGGTCCGAGCATATTTTTTTTCATCGTTCCCCCAACGTGTTACACCTTAGGGACCTTTTAATTCCTTCTTTCTTGCATTTCACCTTTCCATTCTTCTTCTTCCAGTCCACTTTACTACTCTTACAATTTCTTACTCTACGTTTTACATTCTCTTACTCTACTTTCCTACATTTTACATTTTCTTACTCTACACTGTTACATTTTTGCCCTTATTTTCTATGTTTCTTTTACATATTTGCCGAGTCCGAGTCCGATCATATTACATAAAGTATTTAAACTGACATGTTAACACCAGACAATAAAAGACAAAAATTATCATGCGACATACGTTGAGCGTCGTTCATGAAGCGCACAGCGAGCTCATTGCAGACAGACGCCAGCCGTCGCAGCAGCTCCTCGCGCTTCGCCCCCGCAACCCGGCACGCACGCCGATAGTACTCGCACGAGCGCAACATCGCGTCAGTGTCGCTCGATGGCAACGATATATCTGTTAAATTAGCCATATTCAAAAATAAATTTTGTATACAATTGTGTAAGAACTGGTAGTATCTAAAACCTAGATTAGGTTTAAAGACGAGTACTATTAAAGAAAGACTATAAGTGTATGTACTTCGTTTAAGCGCCATCTGTGATCAGAGAGTTGGACTTCTTTCTTAATAGTCACGCTATCGACCGCCGTTTAGTCTTCCATTTTTCCAATTCGGTTGCGCAGCAAACCCCCCATCTCCTCCAAGCCTGCCGTGAGGAATTTCATTCCAATAAGCGAACCCGTAACCCACAGGGGTAGACAGGGAAAATGGATTTCCCACTTGAGTGAACTTCCCGCTTGCGCCATACCCATTCTTTATCAATAAAAGCCGATGATCATGTCACTGGTAACCTTCTACAACTTTTATAAATATTAGTTAATACTATCTTACCAAGATCAAACTCATCGGTGGCGTTCCCTTCGATCTCTTCAAACATATCACTCTCAATCTCCATTTTAATGTTGCCATCAATCTCGTGGTCCGTCTCGAACTGCTTCCTGAACTGGTCCAGACGACTCCAATGCTTGCTGAGCTGAAAGAAGTTGTCGCCGACGCGTCCTATCAGGCAACTGGCGTCCACGACCCGACTCTTGATGATCATGTTGCTGAGTAAAGTTTGACATTTACTCGCCATGCCAATATATTTCAATGAGAAGCCATATTGCTCATGCGAGTAACTGTACTCCGCCAGAGTCGCGTAGGCGAGACAAATTTTTTCATACAACAACGTCTTCAAGTGCAGCTTCCACGCGAAGTTGTCGTCCCGATTGGGCTCGTGCCACGACGCCATCTTGGTCTCCTTCCGTATCAAGATGGCGTTCTTGTCTACGTCAGAATTGGCTTCTATTAGATAGTTGCCCGTTTTGTCTGTGTTCTTCCTCTCGCGTTTCCTGCGTCTGCTTCTGGAGACGTGCTCCTGTTTCTTTTTGTTCAGCGACTCGTAGTTCATTTTGATCGGCTCAAATGGATTCGCCATTTTTGGATGTTGCTCCTCTATTATGATTTGTTGTTTAAGACGTTCGCGCTCTTCGTCCTGTGAGAAAATATATATAATTAAGATAGGTCAATATTTACTGTGTCGAGTGTCTGTTAAGAAGCAGGAGTGTACCAGCTTTATTGCTCTCCTAAGGAAAGACTAGAAGAGACATAAAAACTCAGGCAAAAGAACACACACTTGAAACATAGACGCACTAAGACCGCTAATTAATCCTACAATGATGATTCCCGTGACTATTGTAGGTTTAAGTCTGATTAAAGGTAGGTCTAATTGAAGCTTGCCCTGTCGCTGACAGATCCGGGGCACCCTGCTCATAACGGCTGATGGCATTCGCGGAAGGTTTAGTGGGTAGGGGCTGCCCAGGCCGAGTCCCACACATCCCTCCGGGCCCACCCAGGGTAACGGAGGATGGTCTATAAAAAGATTCCCCCGCGTGAAAAAAAGGTCTAATTGAAGCCCTGTAGTTCTGGGCTCGTAGCATAAGATTACGGTTTCCCTGCTTGTCGTACTAAGCTGTATTAAAAAACAATATTACATATTTATTAGAAGCTTCAATAGCCTAATGGTTTAGGGTACGGCCTACGAATCGTAAGGTCGTGGGTTCGAATACACTATTCGACAATTACCGTGAACCATGTCCTAGGACAGTGGTGGGCAAACTTTTAGGTCAGCGGGCCACAAATTGTAAAAAATAAAATTATGGGCCAAATTAATAGATTTGATCGAAATAAAATTTTTTGATGTATAAAAAGGTCTATATAATCTATTTAACACAAAAAAAAATTAAAGGCTAATTTAGCAAATTACACAAATTGCTGGTGACAATTTTTCATGGCTTTTTACGTAAAAATTTACGTTATAATTTTTTCTTAAACTAACCAAAAATTTTTAAAGGTTTTAAACCTAATAAAAACTACTGATATAAATACAGGAAAAAAATTAGAACAAATCAAAAATATTAACTCAAAAAACTCTTGGCGGGCCGGATGAAGTGCTTTGACGGGCCAGATTTGGCCCGCGGGCCGTAGTTTGCCCACCACCGTCCTAGGACAAGCTTAAGCTTAGTTGGAATGGTTAACAAGATTGTTAGTAATATTTCTGACAAAAGTATATCTTATTATAACATATACATTATAATAAGAAATAACAATAAAAGTGGAAAAAGAAGAAATAAAAATAAGTCTTTGAAAGTGCGGGTGTGTTTCTAAATTGTTCAAGGAATAGTTAAATTTGGATGTGGCATAGGGTTAAAAGGTGTGCTCAGAGTTTATTAAATATTTTTTTTATTTTTTAAATAATGGTATTGATTTAGACTCTCTTATTTATTTCGGTAATTTGTTATAAATTTGAGAACCTTCATAAATATTTTTTTCCGTAGTAAGTGTGTGGTATATCCACCATTGTACCTTATTTCTGCCGATTGTGACGTGATGCAACGCGGTAAGACCCCGCAGCGCGTGCCTCAAGGCCCGACCGCATCTCTCCGGCACTTGCACGCCCAGGCTTCCCGTATTCTCGTACTTGGCTTTCTCATCCTTAAAAATATTTTTTTTTCACAAACCAAAAGCCTCTCATATTTAAGCGAATATAACACTAGTATAGTCAACTCGCGAGTAGAATGCACAGCTCAGGAATACAATAGTGATGTGCCCTAAGTATAATTATTGATGACCATAATGAGTGTGTATATTATTTATATCTTATCGATCTATTATCGACATTAAACAATTCTTTTAATTTACCATTTAACACTGGGTACCCATGATGATAACATTGATGAACATTTTTAATAATTATTTCAGATAACGAAATCAACAAAAAATTGACCATGTCTAGTTTTCTTGATGGACTCGTATAAGTTATTAAAATCAAATAAATAACACGGGATCGTAACTTCATTACTAACGCGATAACACGGTAGCGTACGATAACTGTCACATCACTACACAGAAGACGCGCGAGGGGTGGCGTGCGGACAGCGGGGAAGACGCTCTTTACGCGCCGACTGCATTCAACTCGCGCGCTGACTATATCTTGATTAGTACTAATTTTAAAATGTTTGTTGATTGAAATATATGTAGCTGCAGAGGAGTCTTGGATAGAACTTCGTTAATGAGGAGGACTTCAGTTCCTTAACGACAGTGAGCGCAAATGTAGAAGAAGAAAGAGAATGTTTCTACATCATTGTTCTCATTTTTAGGTTTTAACGTTAACTCGTTAAAGTTACAGCTTATAAATATATACAGGGTTATTGGTAATGCGACGCATATCGTTTAGAATGTGATAGGGGTGGCTATTTGCGATAACGTTAACCTTTAAATGCATTATGCAAAAGTTAACCATTTTTGAGTTATCATGTTTTTAGCTTTTTTCAAAATAAGTAAAAAATGCAACATATAAAATGTATTTAAAAAAAATATTAATTTTAATTTTTTTTCTGTCGTTGTTTGTCTTTTTTTAAGATTTATTTCCACTAAAATGTCTCAAAAACAAAATAACTTTATGAAACATGGCTGGCATATTATTTTTCAAAACATAAACTGTAAGACCATAGACAAATTTCTTACGTTTTCCTTCATCGCCGAGCGCGTGGTAAATCATTTGCGATAAATTTACTTGTATTTTACATATACCTTATAAATATATTAGTACTCACTGGTATAGCGTCTTTAACACGGTCACCGATGTGTCTAAGCGCCAACTGATGACCCCCGTTCTCCCTGCTCTCCTCCCCGTCTCCGGTATCACACGGCTCCTCATCCTGGTAGATGAAAATGCAAAGAGATGATATACCAGGGATAGCCTAGAGCAGATGATTTCAAGTCCAAATCGACTCGCGTGTTGCAGATATTGTGAAAAGTGGTCGAAATATAGCCGTGAGCAAAAATAAAGGGTCAATTAAGAAAGTTTGACTATCTCAGAAGATAAAGACTTTATAGGTAAATGAAATAAATTGTGTATGACAGACAATTTTTTTTTTATAATTTCTAAGCAAGGCTTGACTACGATCCCATCTGATGTTAAGTGGAAATGCAGTCCTGGACGGTAAGGCGCACTAGCTTAGTAAATGCCTATTCATTCTACTCTTGAAAATACCCACATTGTAATCGGAAGGAAAGACAGACGCGGGCAAACTATTCCAGTCCTTTGCTGTACGAAGAATGAAAGACGAAGCAAATCGCTTCGTTCGGGTTTGAGGGATGTTCACAACAAAAGGATGAAATCCCGCAGTGCGTCTAGAAGTCCGATGGTGGACACGGGATGGGGGAATGCAATATGTAGAAAACCGAAAGGCTAGTTACCTGGTTACCTTTATTGGGTTAATTGGTTACAATTAAATATCCTTAAATGAAATAAAATATTTTTATTAATTTATTTACAATTCATTAAAAAAAACAAAAACTCAAACGAAAAAGGATATCTTCGTAAACTTGGATAATTCAGTACCCTTCATCAAACCCTACCATTATTTAAATTTTAGTACTAAGTGTCACCACATGGAGGTAACACAAAGTACAAAAATTTAATGAAAAATACTGTATTATAAGTTTACTTAAGACATCCCATTTCATTCAAGTTCATGTTTTTTAAAGAAATATAAATAATTATAAAATTAATCCATCTTTTCTCTCCTCTTCATGCTAAATGAGATACTCTGTCCAAGATGTAATATATGTCCTTATAAAATCCAATGTCGAAACCTCTCTCGTCTATAAAGTTCAAGTTACCTAAGTTCTATTCTAATGTTATATTTTAAAAATATACTCACAGCAACGGCCCAATGGTAAGCACAGAAAAAATACAATTAAGTACAACTTTATATATATATATATTTTTAAAGAAAGCTAGCAATATTACTTTTTTTTTCAGAAATATTACTAACAATTTTGTTAACTATTTCAACTAAGCTTAAGGTTGTGCTAGGACATGTTTCACGGCAATAGACGAATGGTGGATTCGAACCCACGACCTTACGTTTCGCAGGCCGTACCCTAAACCATTAGGCTATTGACGCTTCAAAAATATAACATTATCTATATCATATATATATCATCTGTATAATTCCATTATTAGGCATAGGTCTTCTCGACATCCAGCCACTTCCGTCTATCACAATAAGGTCGTTGGTCCATCCAGAGTTAAGGCACCCTACGTTTTAAATGAGCCATATTATCAGTTGTGGTAGCTCAGTGCATAGTACAACAACACAACAAACAAGTTCGATTCCCGGTGCCAGCACCAATAAATTGGTCGTTGCAATTTTATGTGCTGATTTACCACGCGCTCGGCGGTGAAGCAAAACATCGTGAGGAAACCTACATGTCCTAGAAATTTTTTCTAAGACATGTGAAGTCTGCCCATCCGCCCTAGGGCCGCGTGATGAACTTGCCCTTATGCTCTCTTTACAGAGAAGACCTGTGCCCAGCAGTGGGACAAATGTAACTTTAACTTTTTATATATTAAATACTTTGCTATAAAAATGCCGAATTTTAATACTAAAGAATATTTTATTTATTTTTGTTAAACAATGGCACACAAAAATTTGATTTTTTTAAAATGTCTCAATGGCCAGAATTGTTAATTATATTGATCAAAAAGTGTAACTGACAGAAATTCTATGTAAAGAAATCCCGATATGTTATATGTACGGGTAGATGTATGTATTTGGATGAGGCAAAAATTTACTATGTTCATAGATAATTAATAGCTGTCTATGGATGCTCTGATGTATGTTTGTGCATGAGTGAAAAAAAGGTACCTTATCGGAATGTTCACTAGTAATCTCAACTCTCTCACTGGAATTGTTCTCCCTCTCGCACGAATCGACTGTATCTCCATCATCTCTTTCACTGGTACGGTCGTTATCACTAGTAGCGTCTCTAGCATACTCTCCAAAGTCGCCTTCATCTTCCGAATCTGAGCTTTCATCTGAAAACAAATAAATGTTAATATAGAATATGTCTGTATATATGCTTTAGAAGTAAAAATCAATGTTAGGAACGTTGCTGGAGTTTCTTCGGACACTTCTCCTAACGCCAACACATCTCAACGTGGCATTTAATGCTAGTAGATTAGCCTTGATATATTTTCGGATAGAATATACACAGACAGCTTTGTCTATCGGTCCGGCAAACGCGATTAGAGGAACCACCTTTTTTTTTGACGGGAGGGAAATCTTCGACAAGCCCACCTTCTGAGAAGGCGGGGTTATATGGGATTTTTATCCACTAAAACCCCCTCGGTGGATCTTCGTCGGTGCAGTGAGGGGCTTCGGGATCTCAAGTGGAATGCACTGGAGCCTCTCTGCACTGTCCTCTTAGGAGAACCTCCGGGGCGGGAGAGTTTAAGCCCTCCCATCCTGTGTCCTCGCAGTGCAAGGCGACACGGACCCCAGAAGGCGGGGTATCTTTTTAAAGATTTCCTCCCCGTCTTATTCTACGAGCCTAGAACTACAGGGCTGAGAGTAACCACCTAAGCTGAGGCCATCTGTCTGTTTGTGCCGGCTAATCTGTGTTAGTGACTGGAGCATTTTTAACAGAACTGTCATTGGCTGATAGCTGATGTAATAGGGAGTAACTTAAGTTACTTTTTATATTACTTGATATATTTTAATGTAACAAACCGAAATTCATAGAAGCTGCATATAAATGTATTGAAAGATTTAAGTATATTATTATGGTAATGATGATTATATATTTTTTTTGCTATTATCGATTTGAATACACTGTAATGGTTTTATAATTTAATATCATACATAAATAATTAAAAAAAAAACCATAATAGCTAAATAGAAAAACATCAAGTACCTTTAAAATCCGGACAAGCAGGGTTAGTTGTAGCGGGACATATAAATCTGCTAACATATAATGAGACGAAGCCACAATCTGAGGGTACCTCTCCACCTTCAGCAAATTCACCACGTGCTCCAGCAGCTGCTTCACATGTCTGGACCTGTTCGTCAGCCTCATATTCCTTGCAACGCGATAGAGCAGCATCGCTACCGGTGTGGTGAACGGGTTGTCAAAACTGTCCGGGCACAGTGACGTCAGGTCGTACAACTTCACCACGTCATCATGTGGACCCTTGAACAGCCAGTACGTATGGCCGGCTTTCGTCACATTCGATTTCAAGAATGATAGAATATTTTGGGCGACGTTCCTTATGACTTTGGATGAGAATTTAGAATTTTCCATGTTCGGCAAGTCCTCGGTTTTCATCGGTTCATATTTTTGGACTATGCCATCGAGGTGGTAGCACATGAGGACTTCGGGCACGTTGCACATCAGATTATCCAGCCAGTAGTCGATCCCGGTGAGGACGTTGATCGGATCCCGGGCATCTCGCAAGCGAAGACTGACGCAGGGTCGGTCTTTGTCACCGAATATTGGCAAATCGCTGCCGACTAGCATGTGGATGTCCTCGAAGGTCCACAGCACATTTCTGTTGTAGAGATGTTCATTTGGAGGGCCCTCGACTTTAGTTTCCGGTTCTGGCAGGAACGGACCTGGTGGTGCATCATTTATATTAATTAGTTATGTCTTTATTCTTTATTTGCACACAATAAAAAGGTAGGCACAGTAAATAGGCGGACTTAATGACAGAAGGCATACTCTACCTGTCTACCTTGGGGTTGTGTAGAGACAAAGTAACGGGTGCAAGCTAGGTGAGAAAATAATAAATAAAAGAAAACTATAATAACATAAATGCATGCATATATAATAACATACCTACATACAAATAAATTAAATATATAAACATAAATATATATATATATATATATATATATATATATATATATATATATATATATATATATATATATAAGTATAGATGGATAGGAAAAGTAATTGTCAACATTCCTTGCTTAGGTAAAGCTTCCATAGTAACTGTATAAAACTAAATTTAGTCCCAGCTGTACGCACATTTGTTGGCAGCGCATTCCAGAGTTCTATTGCGTAGTTATCTAATATATAAAATTCTCAAGTCACAGTGTTTGTAACAAAACTCCGGCGGAAACTTTTCGGTGGGTATGAGAATAGGACGCCAACTATTTTTCATACCCCTTCGTGACTAGGGCATTCCAACCAAAAAGAAATATTTTTATGTTTTGTACATGTTTTTTTTTCTATTATGATTTGTCATAAAAAAATACTTACAACCCTAAATTTTCACCCTTTTACCATGAAACTCAATTTTTTAATAGCGATATTAGATCGCTAAGACATACAGAACAATGAATGAAATATAGTGTAATAGTGTATTATTTTTATAGGCAGTCAACAGTTCAGTTTACATCCCTGCACAATTAGATTAACTTGCCTTCCTCTCACGTCCATTTTACTCCTATCTGTACATTCCAAGCAAACTAGCAAGACACTCACCAGTAAGGCACATAGGTGTATTCTCAGAGTGCACGGGTGGCTCTAACGGTGATGGTCGTTCAACAACACTGTGCGAGAGGAAACGTTGAGTTAATTGCAAAGCCTGCCGCGCCCCAGGTCCAGGTGTTAAGGACATTCTCTCCTGTGTATAATAATTAAATATGCAAGATACATTTAAAATTTTATTTTGCACTAGTGTACCCAACCCGCTTCACCGGGCCAGATTTTGCTTTATTTTATTTAAAAAATTAACTCTCGCAATATATTCTTCTATTCTCTTCTCGAGCGGGTGAAGATCATTATCTACACCCATGTACTTATCACCAACATCAGTAAACGGATAAATTCGCGCTATAACTTACCTTGAATACTTCAAATTCAATAGTATATCATCATAGTAAATAAAAGCTATATTTGACAGTTCAAAATGAGGAGTGCTCCGATCGTTACCAAACTTTATTACCCTACATTACTACTATAACAAACAGGATTACTCGCTAGGACAATCTGAAGATTCCTTGAAAGTTTCATTGAAATCGGTGTAGTCGTTTCGGAGCATATACGGAACAAACCCACACACTTTCTCTTTTATATATATAGTTTGATAGAGCTACTGCAACAGAGTCTGTAATTGCATGAATGAGTCGGCCAGATCGAGGAATTACCACAACTAAGGTATATAATAAAATAATACACTATTGGTATTCTTACCTGTTCCGACATGGTCTTTACTATGTTCTCATAGAAAAAGTCTTTCAGCCAGGACCACTCTGACTTCATCAAGTAGTCGTAAACATCGAAATCGTCAAGCAACAGTGTATTCTCTACTCTGTGAACCATCATGCTGATCTGATGAAAGTAAAAATACAAATATTATGCAATTTTTTTATATACGGAAGAGCAAAGGAGCATGAAGCTTTGCTCTTATCAAAGTTGTCATCACAACTCATAATCATTGCCTCATAAAAGACATTAACAGCTAGCTGTTATTAATCCAAAGGAAGTTAGAGATAAGAAGTTAGAAAAGAGTTTAGAACTTCATTGGATTCATTGACATGCACGAAATCTATGATCATTGGATGCAGAAAGCAGACCCTTGACGGGGTGTAATCTTATGCGGGATTTTAACCCACTAAAACCCCCTCCGTGGCCCTTCCTCGGTGCATAGTGAAGGGCTCTGGGATCTCCAGTAGAAAGGAGCCCAATCTGCACTGTGCTCTTACGACGTCCTGGGGAGGTTAATCCCTCCCCCCTGTGCCCTCTCAGTGCAAGGCGACACGGGCCAGCCGATGTCGCCTTCTTTCCGTGTCCACTTCAGCTGACGACAAAGGCCCCTTGTCGCTCAGTGAACCCGAGGCACCCTTTTAGTCGCCTTCTACAACAGGCAGAGGATACCGTAAAACTGAAGCAAGCTGGGATTACGCTAGGAAGAAGAAATTCTATAACCATCTCTAACATATGCATCTTTGTATTTATCTCCTAAATCCCAAATGAATCTTCAAATAGAATTTACTGGGTGAGATCTCAAATTGTCTGTAATAAATATAATTATATATTATAGGCCCAATACAGTCTGTCTGAAGATAGATAAATAACACACATTAGTGTCGGTGAAATATAAGAACACTTACAGTTCCATTTGGCTGATAGGGCAACTTAAGTAACTTCTTAATGCACTCCGCATCAGATATCACATCCACCTCTCCCACGCAGTCAGGAAACATGTGTGCCATTCTAAAACTATTGGAGGACATAAATTAGACATAGCTTTGTTATAAAAGATAAACGCTGTGTCATTACATTAACAGAAGTTGAAGAAAAAGCAACTAATACACTATAAATTGCAATCCAAGCATTTAATCTAGCTGCAAATTGACCCACATACAATGCTAAATCAGCTGTAAAAAAAAACTTGTATAAGTAAATTCATTATTAAATCAAATCACCTTGAAAAACCAGTTCCTCTAGTCAAAATTTGTTTCAACCCATATGAGTCAATAGCCGCACCCCAATTAGAGGGGGGCATATTGAGATCAGTATTGCATTGTAGCCGTGCATATCCTACTGGACTTTGGAAAGCCGTATACTTCACCACAGCAGTGGACTTAATGCCCGGTGACGGGCTACGATCCTGAAATTATGAGACACAACAATAGAATTACCATGTATGTAACGCATGTATGTATATATGTATGCATGTTTCTGCATGTATTTACTTTTCTTTTTCTCTCTTAGACTGGCAAAGAAATGCTTTCGGAATTATGTTCTCCTTTTAAAAAATAAAGGACCTGGATGACAGAGCTTTGCTAGGAATTTTTTTATATCATGTTTTTTGATAATTATATTAAGATTTTCTGAAAATTCGAATTTTTTTGTAAACAACGTTTTATAAAAAAACATATTTATAAAACGTTTTATTAGCATTATTTACGCCGATAGCATGCCATAAAAGAATTCTTGCCGGGTCTTCTAATATCCTGTATATATACAAGAATTGCTCACTGAAAGATATTAGATATACACACCATTATTAATAAATTTAGCATCAATAGCCTAAAGGTTTATATGCAATTAAGCTTGCAAGGAAGCCTGTAGCTTGTGGAAATTATAATTGCTGTTATGCGTAATTTAAAAAAAATGAAAATGCTTGTACGGAAGTAATTATTTAAAACCCCACTGATGGGATCAGGCCCTCTCTATCAAATGAGTATTAGGGCATATTATCCCCCAACAGCCCTAGTGCAAACCGGAAGAAAAAGGAATATGAAAACGCAGACTACACACATCGTAGAAAATTTTCTTAGTCAACTCTCAACTCTCCATGGAATCCATCACCGCTGGGCAAGTATAGCGAAGTTGTTCAGCACTTAAAATTGCAACTAACAATTTCAATTGTACTACCACTGGAGACTGAACTCCAATTGCTAGTCTACTAATCAACGTGAAGCGACAGCTTCAACTCTGCGCAACCACGGCTCTGATTATAATGTAACTCCTGGGTTTATAACGTGAAAAACAAATCATGGTTTTGATATAACTCAGGACTTTCATGTTCTTAAAGTAAAATTTAAACTTATTTACTACCCCACTCAAACTTCTATACACCTGGATTTTTGGAGAACTAATTATGTTTTAATAAAGCTTTATATACCAGTTACCTTGTTTATTTTCATGTGGTCATTTTCGTTCTCGCAATCGTCCATTATTTACGGTCGATAGTAACTTACAACAAATTGATATTATAACTGATTAACTATATATTATGAGATGATATGCAAAATAGCCCAGATTTTAGTAAATTGTAGTTAGTTTTATTCCAACTTAAAATACAACCAAATTACCACAGGTGACAACTTGAAATCTGACAACTGGTTGTCGCTTTTGATCGCTCGACATAATGATGATGAAATTAATTTATCCCTAGTGGAAAGGCAAAAAACTTAAGTCCATCTTTTCGTTGGTAATAATAGAAGAATTTTGGTAGTTTTAAAGGCTGAAGCCACGTCTTCTTTGTTCTTAACCGTAAAGACCAACGCGCACGCGCTTTTTCCAATCTTACTTTGGTCGCTTGACAATTTTTTATCTATTTTATGCTTTTATAGCCTGGTAACAAGACCTTTAAACCAAATCTGTTTTATACACATGTAACTCTTACGTCTACGATAAGAATGAAAGTTAGATGATCCCCCCATGAGTCTCCGTTCACCGCTAGTCTTGCGATCCATCCCTTGATAATATTTTTGTAAAGTTACAGATTCAATAATAAGAATACATGCAGGCCTGATACTCCAGTAATATTTTTTTGTGACGTAGTACACAGATTGGCCAGTGAAACAGGCCTTGACTGCTACACTGGATTGAGAGGTGGCATAGCTCTTAGGCTCTTAGCCTGAAACTCTATCGCTATTAATTTGGCTAAAAGGTCCCCCTTCGGTGAGGGGTAACGACTTGGACCGTTACTATGTTACACGTAAACATTTCGATGCGAGGGCGCCCGAAAGGGCCGAACCACGACTCAGTCGTTTGCTATTTCACGGATAAATGATGGGACATTCATAAGATTAACAAGAAAATCTAGTTGGTAAACAAAAAGCTTGATACATCCAATTTTTACCACCCAAAAATCGTTATCAGATAGGTTGAAAGTTGATTTTCTTGTTATTTTCAACTTTTATTACTATAATTCCGTGGACAAAGCGCACCAAGGACTATAGAAGTATAGAACCGTTACTCCGCAATCGCGGCCATTTTGTTTGCCCGCAAGTGTCAAAAGCGCTTCGCTTCAGCTTGTATTCGTATTTTGGGTGGGCGTTCCCGGCAATTCGGTTAAATAATTGCTTAAGTATTACCTGCATCTCTTCAGGTTCACTCATCTGCTTATTTGGTAAGTATGTTTTTTGCTACCTTACTGTGTATTGTTGTAATAGTGAAAAATAAATGGCTGAGTGATGGAAGCGGATCAGTATATTGTACGGTTTTACTTATATAAATGTATATAAATACATTAATCTATAAACTTTCAATTTTTTCCCCATATAATACGCAGGGCTTTGAACTTCGTTTTACTTACCTTTTGCCTTTTGTGTGCTGTTACGAATTATTACTTTTACTTTGAAAAGACGCCATGATGATTCTTTCATATTAAAAATGCCATGAAATTAGAATAATTGTTCACGACATTACTTCATTTGTTTAGAAGACTGCAATGGCGAATCGAAGACCTCAAAACAACGGCCGCCGTATAGATTTTGGCCGTAATGATAGGCCTAAGAACTTTGGGCGAAGCGGCGTGTCGCCGTGGCAAGGAGCCGGTCCCGGCAGCGGTATCCCTAATCTGCTACCACTGGCTGGTGGCTCTACTGAAGCCACACTAGCTCTCGCCAGCAATATAATCAATTTACTGCAACCGCAACGTCAAAACCCAGTTCCATCATTACTTGATATGCCCATACGACGGGACTTCGGTCCCAACGTGGGTCGGTACGACCGTGGTTATGTGCCCAACAGGGTATGTATGAATTATAATTTAATATATGGCTTAAGAGCGAAGCACATAATAACTATTGCAACTCGTAATAGAACGAGACAGAAAACCTAAATTTTATATCATTGGTTTTCATGAATATTTTAATTATCACTGTCCTGTACCTTGCTACATAAATATCCACATTTATAAAAGCAGTGTGATTCGGTCTCCATATTTGATAAAATTATATTTAGTAGGGACTGATGAGCAACTAACCACACCAGACCTAATAAATAGGCTTAAAAGGAGACAAATGTAAGTCTTGATAGACACGGTTGACAGAGTGGAGCAGTGTCAATGGAGATTTTGCTCTGACTGCCCAACAGCTCTCACCACATCTGCTCATAGTCTAGCAGACTGATTGCATGATAAAGACAAAAAAAGAATATTTAGCAGGGTGGAAAATCAATATTATCATATTACAGTAGACCTTTGGTTAGTTCCAACATTACGGCAATGCCAAATTCGATTCTGATTCTGAGATTTTCAAAATGAATTTAAGATTCATTCTAAATAATTTTGAGTTTTGAAATAAATTCGAAGAAGCTATCACATATATGTTATCAAATTTACATATTTTTGCAAACAGTTCAAATGTTTGAGATACAAAGTTCCAATTTAATTTAGAGGAACAATCTGTATTAAAAAAGTTTTTAGGGAATCATTTAACTTGTTGTGAATGATTTGACATATGGGAACCACTCTGCTTATCACCCCATGCTTTTGTGATTTTGAGTAATGGAAGGCTTTTCAGTCTTTACTAAAAGACTGTCTACTATATTATAATATGTGGTAAATTATAAGATTGAACCAATTAAAAATTTTTTTTTAATCTTCAATATATATGGGGTATTAGGTGTTATAATTTGTAGGTCTCGTAGAATAAAATAGTCCAACAACTAATACACTCGCTTTATTGAGACAGCGTAACGTTGTACAAAGAATTATTTATAACAAGTAACGACACAACTGCGTGTCCTCACAATCTTTATACAAAATTAATTAGAAGTCAGATTAGGAACTAATAAGTTTAAACTATTGTTTACAATGCCAATTTCATGTGATGATCAACTAAATTATTAATTATGAATTAAAGATACAATAAGGTTCAAGTAAATCATTAAGATATCATTGGAAGTAGTTATTATGCATAACAATCGCTGGGTGTCATGTGTTGCCAGCTAACATAGGAGTCCACTTCCTAAAACGACGACAGATTATAGTACTAATGATCAATGGTGGATGATGGGATAGAAAAAAAATCAATCTTAATCAAAAACCTTTTATTAGCATTATTTACACTCCATGTTAGTAAAGATATGTGAAACGATAGTTTCATAAAATATACATTACTAAAAAAGCAATAAAACACAAACAGCGCCAAAGAAGCGGCAAGAATTCTTTTATGGCGCGATATCAGTGCCGCGCCTCCCTTTCGTTTGTTGACCCGAGCATCAGCTGTCTTTGATTTTGTTTCCTTGCTGTCTTTTTAAACATATTTTTTTTATCAGGATCGATTTTTTACCTCTCCCATCATCAAAGGTGTCATTAGTAATATCGTCTGTCGTAGTTTTCGTAACTGGTCTCTTAATACCCTGTATAATACTGGTAATCAAGAAAAATATTTGCTAGAGAATAAAACAAACAAGTAAAACAAACTTGGTTTGTTTTAACAGTTGTTTGGTTTCTGGTTAATAATTAATTTGACACACACCTGTGAAAATTAAGAACTTGTGTATCTTAGTCATATTACTTCTAGGTATTGGCTTAGTTACAGCCTATATATACATAATATATATGTCCCACTGTTGGGCGCAGGCCTTCTCTGTAAAGATAGTATAAGGGCATAGTCCACCACGCGGCCCTAGTGCGGATTGGCAGACTTCACATGTTTTAGAAAATTTTTCTAACACATGTAGGTTTTCTCACTATGTTTTTCTTCACCGCCTAGCGCGTGGTTAATCACCACATAAAATTGCAACAACAAATTTATTAGTGCCAGCACCGGGGGTTGAATGCTTCATTGCTAGCATACTATGCAACTTGAGCCAACCGCCTGGACACTGAGCTATCACGGCTCCAGCATTGGCTTAATGGAATACAAATTTGCCCATTTGATTAACCATTTCTGTTGTTTGATGTTAAAACATTTAATTTCTCACTACATTTTGAAAGGAAAATTATATAAAATGTAATTAATTTGTAGTAAAAATATCAATATTTAATTATCTTAGTAATATAGCTTGAAAATAGCACTGAGTTTTAAAAGCGCTAAAAAAATACATTTTTTACTTACAACTTTAATAGGGTATAGACAACTTCATTATTTTAAATCCACTTCTCTATATGTTATTGGTTTTAACATATAGAGTGTTAACTGGCAAGACATGACACCCGGCAATTGTTATGCATAATAAGTACTTCCAATGATATCTTGATGATTTACCTGAACCTTATTGTATCTTTAATTCATAATTAATAATTGTAAACAATAGCTTAACTTTATTAGTTCCTAATCCGACTTCTAATTAATTTTGTATTAAGATTGTGAGGATGCGCAGTTGTATCTGTACTTGTTATAAATAATTCTTGTACAATGTTACGCTGTCTCAATTAAGAGAGTGTATTAGTTGTTGGACTGTTTTACTCCACGAGACCTACAGATCCTGACAAGTGCCTATTATTTTTTATTTTAGGATTATTTTGTAAGCAACGAAGATAAGCAGAATTACCAAAATATACCACCAAATAACATGTAATAAGTAAAATGATTATTATTAAGAAAGCATTTAGTTATCATAGTTATTTCATCACCATATATCATATAATATTAATTATTATACTTAGTAAAATACTATAAAATAGTATAGAGGGTTTTATTTTTTAAAAAATCTTTCAGAGCTTACTAATTTTGTTCAAAAAAATTTTTATATTCCAATGAACAACTCTTAAACTTGTACCCTTTATAACTTTAATATTGGCCCCTCTCATTTCCATGCCACATTGTTTTCCTAAAAGATTTTTAATAATTCGTTTCAATAATCATCTTTCTTCCAGGAACTATTGTCCTTCAAGTTTTGCGTTCTTAAACGGGTTCAATGGTTCTTCGTTGGTTGTTGCCCCACTAAGATCTGCATATCTTCTTTTATATGTTCAAATTTCAGTGCACCTTCACAAGGCTGCCACGCCCCACTGTTTCCATACTAACAATAATGAATTCCCTTTAGATGGGCAATCAGGGTAATTTCCGGCGTACGGGAAATTACAATCGCGCTGGTGAGCGTATCAACATGAATCGTAAGCCGTTCAGGCCGCCTAATGATGGGCAAAGGCATCAAAACAAGAGCTCCCCGAAAAAGGATGCCGATTCAAAGGCAAGGCCTGTAAAGGACAGGTAAGGACACGTTTCCTTCCGGTGGTCGCACCGCATCTCAAAAGCCGCTTCCAGTGGCTACCCTTTCACACTAGTTCTCTTTAGCGCGTCCTAGTTGCGCGAACTTTCACAGGCCTATTACATTTTGGGCAAATTGGCTTTTACCTTCACCAAGGAGGTACAAATCGGAAATCTACACACTAACTACAAAAAACATATATGTTCTTCATGATTGACAGAATTACTGTCTATCGCACAACATTCAAAATGTACCACCATGTTAATGTTGTAAACTGTTGTTTATTGTTTATATAATTTTAGTTGGTTTGATTTTTTTAACATTTGCTACTAATTATCTATCCAAAAAGTGGATTTTTTTTACTTTGTAATGTGATTATTCATCTGCATACAAGCAATTTGTCACATTTTATATCTCTCATTATGAATATCTAATAATTTTAGAACATAATAAGTTCTTTTTCAACAGGATTAAACATTAGGAATACTAAGATATTTTAATTTGGTTGATTTCTAATTCCATACTAGTTTATCTTTATCCATTTGCCCACATACTAACTATACAAGTCTGATCTAGTGACCAAGACCAGGAAGGGAAGGAAGAAAATGTTGAAACCAGAGAGAATGTCGAGAGTCAGGAAGAGCAGAAAAAAGATGTTCCCAAGACCCGTTATGATGATATAAATTCCCAATTGCTGAAATGCCACATCTGTAACAAGAGTATGTGGGATGGGAGGTCATTCGAAAATCACCTGAGTGGAAGGGCTCATGCTATTATGATGCAGAAGACTGCAGAGAGTTATGCTCTCACTGCTGATACCATGAGGCAGGAATTTAAGGTAAGATAGAATAAGTAAACCATGTCATTATCATCATAATCATTGCCAACAGTCCACTGCTGGACATAGGCTGCTTCAAGAGCAGAATCCTTGGTTAGTCATATCCAGCTTTTGCCAACTATATATAATGAACAATGTAGATGTTCACTATCTATTTACCTTCATTGTTCTTTTACTAATGCTAGTCCATGGACTTACCCATAAAGCATAATGGTGACCAACTGAATAGATGATGGTTGCCTCCATTTTCTTTAATTCTAATTTCATTTTTAATCAACTTCCAAAAAGGAGGTTCTTAATTAATGTGAAAGTTTTTTTTCTGTGCATTTGTATTCCCATCATTAATGAAGTAATTTTTTTTTTTAATTGGGCCCATATGAGTTGTTTGCAAATATCTAAGATTATATAGGGATATAACCTTAGATATATTAAAACTATTTTATCATCATTTTTGATTTTGTTTGTTAGGATTGATACATAATACATCTGTATTTGTTTTGTTGTTACCACATAACTTTCAAGTGGGTGAACCAATTTTGATAATTCTTTTATTTTATTTGAAAGCTGGTGCTTTCTGTGTGCAACTTGGACTAGTTCTGACAATGGCCAGCCCTGTAGTTCTGGGCTCTCAAAAAAAGACTACGGTATCCCCTGTCTGTCGTACAAGGCGACTAAAAGGGGCCTCGGGTTCACTGGGCGACAAGGGGGGCCTGAGTCGTCCACCAAAGTGGACCCAGGAAGTAGACGACATCGGCTGACCCGTGTCGCCTTGCGCTGCGAGGGCACAGGGACGTGCTCTCCTTGAGCACAGTGCAGAGGGGCTCCGGTGCGTTCCACGTGAGATCCCGGAGCCCATTGTCATGCACCGAGGAAAGGGCCACCGGGGAGGTTTTAGTGCGTAAGAACCCCACTTAACTGCCGCTTTCCCTCAGAAGGCGGGGTATCTTTGTGAAAATTTCCTCCCCGTCAACAAAAAAAAAAGTTCTGACAATGGCATCCATGAGCAAACCATATAAGTCTTAAATTTGCATTGTGTGCGTGACAAATAGACGTATAATTCAATATCACGCCAACTAATTTCGATGATTCATTTTTAATTGGAAAGTATATACTTCAAGGGTAGTTTGATGAGAGTTTGGTTAGGTTCTGTTTAATTCAATTTCGTAATATTTCAATTCGATTTTTGTTCTTATACTTTTTCTTTAATTAAATAACAATTGTAGATTCGTGAAATGAAGCGCACCAGGAAGACGGGGCAGCAACCACCTCGCGACTTCTACTGTGCCATGTGTGATATGTATGCAGCTGACGGGGCAATACATAGAACCACGGTGGGCCATCGCAAACTGAAGAAGTACCTGCACCCAACATGCAACTATTGCCACAAGGAGATGCCTACGAGAATTGAACTGGATGAACATCGCCTTACCACTGAACATCTGAGGAACATGCAAGATAAGCAAGAAATTGTTACCAAGCCTAAACCTGAAGGTGAGCATATCTTTTGAACCAACTACAAAGCAGGAGATTCTCACTTTATCTCAATTTTTTAAGTAAATTATTACGCATGCTGGACTAGGGTAGTAAGCTATGAACTGCGCCGAAACCTTGTCGCAGTAGTGGGGACGATCTCTCGCTCCGTCTTAATTAAGGCCATGGTTGCTAGCGAGAGTTTATGGAGCGTCGGTGTTGCCTTCTGCGAAGAAGTAATCTCGCAGAAGGAGGCTGCGAAAAGAGAGAGGGAGAGAACCTCTGATCTCCCGTCGCGCAGCAGGGCGCAGAAGAAGAGCGTACGGCAATCTCCTCCTACCCTCTTAACTGAGGCTTGGACAGCGGACATGGGGGGTTCGCTTTCCAGCAGTGAAATGGCCTCGGGAAGATGCACCTTCCCGAAACCCTACGTATGTAGGAGTGGTGGAGAGCTCCAGAGACGAGGTTCGCCAAGAGCCGTTGCCTTCGATAGGATATTTGTAGGTTCACAACAATCCAAAACTAAGTGCTCCATAAAGAGTGACAAATGTGGAAGAAAAAAATATAGGTGCCAGAAAATTGTATTGTAACTATTATATCATTCATGGCATTACTGGTGTTTAGTCTGTCTTTTTTTTTCACAAATGTTACAAATTTGCTAATCACACTCAACTAAACTTAAGCTTGTGCTAGATGGTTCGTGTCAATAGTCCAATGGTAGAATCCAATGTACGACCTTAAGATTCGCTGAACGTATCCTAAAGCATTTATTGGCGTTATTTATTTACAAGCGGCTATTCTCACTTAATTTGATTTTAGGGCAGTTCTTTTTATAAGGAAAATGATATGGAAATATATATTTATAAATGTGTATGTATTAAAATAACATTGCCTTTACAGTGATGGTGATTTCTACATTGTCAATGGAGCAGTCATACTTGCGCGACGACCGTGACCATTGGCGTCGCACCGAGCGTCAGGAGAAAGAGAAAGAAGCAAATGACGCTGGCAAGGAAGAGAACAAGGATGAGCAGGTACATTTGATGCAGTTTCACTCGAGATTTATATAGATCCCCATAATTGATTCTTTCATCCATTTTTTTTGACGAGCCCATACTGATTAGCTAGTGAAGCTGGCCTGTCACAGTTTCCCAAATCTGAACCTTTATTTGACGAAACATAACTCTTTATCTTCACTAACTTATATATACTGTAGGCTACAGACTTAGTGTCTTTATAATTAATTTGTATATCTTCTTTAGAATGAGGCAGCTGAAGGGAAGAAGGATGAAGATTCCTCAGTTCCAATGGAGGAAGGTGTAGAAGTTAAATCTGAGGAAACAGAAATCAAGAAAGAACCAACCAGCCTAGATAACAAAAACACTATCTTAGATTACAAGGAGGGAGATGACTTGTCTGATGTTACTCCAGACAAAGTTCCTGTCTACAGGTAAGTTATAAAAAAATTAATAAAATGATTAACTATATTTATAGTATATTATTTTTTATTAGTTGATCCCGCAACATCCTCCGTGTGGAATTTGACAAAAAAAATTATTTCATTTATTCAATTGAATGTATATCATGGCGTATATAGGGGCGCTGTATATTCCACGGCAGCGGATTCAGCGACTCTTTAATTTCCCGCCAGAACTCCGTTGCCACTACGATCGCTGTTTTTATTTTAGAGAAATAGGTGGGATGAACTAATCTATTCAACTAATTAATAATTTACAGTATGTACCTGATAAATAACCTTCTTTTTTTAAGGCGTTTAAATAAAAAATCGCCTAAGTTACACCTCCTTACATCAGTCCCGTCAAAATCGGGCCAGCCAGTTCAGATAATAACAGGAACAAACAAGGACAAAAATTTTAAAAATGCTATTTTGGTATATGTACCGTATATAAATTGATTTTAATGTTAAAAACAGACATTCCAATTTAATTTATTTGTATAGATGTAGTTTATTAAACGAATAAGGCATTCCTAATAGGCATAGGCAAGAAAATGCTAAATACCATTATCTTCATATATTTTGGTGTAATAAAGGATTTATCAATATTTACATAATATGAGAACTCAATTACTCGCAGATGCTCTATTTTATTTCCGAAATATAGTTATTTTACCGTTTATCTTTCTACAACATATGCGGTTTTTGTTGTTACGGAGTAGCTTACCTAACATTTTATCAATCTCAGTTGCTTCCATAAGATTTTTAGGAGTTCCCAGATATATCTTCGGAACCCAAGGTTCTATGCTAAGTTAATTATACTCATTAATATAAACATAATACAAATGAATTGAGAACTTACCCTTTTTGTGATGTTGGTTATACTTATGCTGCTATGTTATTTAATAACATTGCTGTTCTTCAGTATGGAGCGGGGTGTTGGCCGTTCATTCCTCTCGGAGTTCCGCTGTGTGCAATGTCACCTGTGCCACAAGCTGCTGGATAGCGAGGAGACTGCTGAGGTGCATCTCAGAACCTGGAGGCATCATCAGTTATTCATCCGTCTTATTACCAAATCCAATCAACAGGTATTACGCTATATAATTTCTTTTCTGCAAAAACTTTACGACTATTCATTATATTCCAGAACCTGGATTATTTTTGTTTATAATTTTTTTCTGCTGCTGACAATGGTTTCTGAGGTCTATTTGGGTTGTTGTAGATAGGGCAGTCTGTATCATGCTGAGCAGTGAACCCTGTCAGTTCTGCATTGCAAAATATGCCTTAGTCTTGGATTTTCTAGTCTGCGGCTTTTTAGTGTTCTCTTTTTTTTGGCTGGTATCATTTCATAATTGCTAATGAGTGTTTAATTATTGTTTAGCATAATCACACATCACCCTCATGTTTAAGGTTCAAGAAGGCGGCAAGAGACCAATGAATGTTGAAGAGTCTGGCAACTGGAAGCGTCGTAAGACATCCCGCGACGAAGACACAGAAGAGGACAACGATCAGGACATGGAGAAAGACGGTGGAAAGAATGACCAACAGAATGGTGATACTAAGGCAGATGTTGTCAAAGGTACACTCACTTTTAAATTTTTTATTAAAAATAATTGTTCTGACCTTGTAACACCTTAATTGGACAATCAGGCATTGTAACTTTGGTCACATGAAATTTTTCTTTCACCAGCTTGTTCTGGTCCAGCTATTTACAGTTTGCTTTTTTATTTGCATTTTTATCAATTTGTTTATTACAGTTTTTTTTATTTTAAATCTGCGTTATGTCATCTGCAAGTTGTCATTTACGGGAAATATAATGAAGACTATATTCTGTAGTTGTTTCTAACTGAAATTAATTTAAATAATATAAGATGATGGGCCTGCCCCAACATCTATCATAATTTAGGTAGACTATGCTAGGAGCATTGTAATTTATCGCATTCATTTTTTCATTATTTGTTACAGTTTAGTAGAAGCATAGAAATGAAGTACAAAATAAATATAGATAATATTAGAGTAGCCGATAATGCTAGAAGAGCCGTGGTAGCTCAGTGTCCGGGCGGTTGGCTCAAGTTGCCTTATAATAGTAGTACAATAGTACGCCTGCAGCCCTGTTGTTTTGGGCTCTCAAGAATAAGACTACGGTATCCGCTGCCTATCGTAGAAAGCGACTAAAGGGGCCTCGGCCTAGTGAGGACTGGGCGACAAGGTTGGGGGCCTTTGTCGTCCGCTAAGGTGGACCCGGGAATAAGGTGACATCGGCTGGCACGACATCGCCTTGCACTGCGGGAGTAGGGAGTGTGAAGGGAGTAACCTCCCCCCCCCCCTGGGACGTGCTCTCCTTGAGCACAGTGAAGAGGGGCTCCGGTCCGTGCCCCTCGTCATGCACCGAGGAAAGGGCCACCCACATTTAGTGGGTAAAAACCCCACATAACCGCCGCCTTCCCCCCAGAAGGCGGGGTATCTTTTGAAGATTTCCTCCCCGTTAACAAAAAAAAAGTTGCATAGTACGCCTGCAACCCGAGTTCGATCCCCGGTGCGGGCACCAATAAATTTGTTGTTGCAATTTTATGTGCTGATTTACCGAGCGCTCGGTGGTGCAGGAAAACATCGTGAGGAAACATACATGTCCTTTAGAATTTTTCTAAAACATGTGAAGACTTTCACTTCGCACTTATACTCTACTTCTACTTTTAACTTTAACTTCGGAAATAAAAGAGATCCTTCGCGCGTCTCAAAGATACGCCCATTGTTAAAATCAACTGCAAGATGTCATAATCAGATTGCTACAGCACTTTTTATTTTTGTTTCATCACACCTTACCCACAGATATTAAGAACGAAATCCCTGAACAACCTCTAGAAGAAGAGGCCACGAAAGCCGTGGAGGATGATCTCGAAGAATGGGAGCAAACTATTGATGAGATATTGGATGCTGAAGCTAGTGACGGTAGGTTGTAATTTTTGCCATTGCAAGTCTGTTCGAGCGTAATTGGCCGCCCGTTCAGTTGTCTACTGCGTAGTAAGAGTAGACAGGACTTATCAAGCAATTCTGCACAAACCCTTTCATGATTAAAATATGGGTATAATTAGCACTGTCTTTGGTCTGCGGACATATCTCGTAAGTCTGTACCTCAGTGGATAGGGTCCGGAGAGAAAAGATATATGAGACATTTATTAGACACAGGTAATGGCAACAAAATCAAAATGAATTAGAATGTCTCGGCATCTGTGTTCTCAAGGTGTAACACAGTGAAGATATTGAGCCAAAAAACCTACAAAGAAGAATGTTATTTGTTTTATTAATAACTGAAAATAACCCCAATAGAGATCAGGTTCATGATAAGCAATCTAAGAGATCTGCCATCTCTCAAATTGAATGAAAAAGTTACAGTTAGTTTCTCTGATTGTTTAAAACTACAATTATGTTGCCAACTAAAATTAGTTCCTTATGTTATGAGAATAACAAATATTTTAATAACAGTTTATTAATTTTCTTCAGACAAACAGAACCCCGATAAGACTACAGCTGATGAAGAAGCCAAATTGCTGGAGGAGGATAATGAGAATGAGAAAGTAGCCCAAGAAAGAGGCCCAGAGGTCGGGGTACCGGCAACCCCCGTGGCAGGAGCCGGGGCAGGCGTCGCAACTAGATGCCACAACCGAAGGTTTATAACATGGAATATTCGTGTACTTAGAAACATATTTGAGGTATAATATTCGCTAGACTGGCGCTGTCATCTTGTGCAAAATGCCTATTAATGAGTGCTATAGACCACTCGCCATTGTAATGCTTTTATTTCGAAAATTTGCAGTCAGAATTTCTTTCGATACATATAATTTATTATTTTATTGTCTGTAGATTAATCTATTATATGTATTTAATCAGAATAAATAATTTTAAGTAATTTAAATCTGGTTCATATTAAGGTAAATTATTTTTAACTAATTTATTGGCTGAAGATTGAATAAACCATCTTTTGAATACATTAAATCGTATTTATATTAAATAATAGTATAACATTATAAAAATAGTACACAAATAAATATCTCTAATATCTTTAAACCCAACATTTCAAAAAATCTCATCAATTCTTAGGACTGATTAGACAAAAAATAGGTGATTTGTATTCTCAATTTCTGGGAACATGTTGGTCTAAATGACTGAAAACCATAGCTATTCATAAAGTTTAGTTCTTAAACATGACACTGTAAAATATACAGAGTTCAGTGAAATGCTTTGCTTTATATTTATGGACTGGAAACAAACTACTTAAAAATAACAGTTAAAAAAGTCCCTTATAAAATTACATCATTGAATGACTTCTGTTATTTCTTTCTATGTGTAATTTAAATGCCACAACATGACACCAAAATAAACAATTTCCGTGCAAATAGTGCGCGGTTGGTTACAAACGATGTTAGTATGGATACGGCTTCAAAGTAAAAGCTTCTAAGGGTCGTTTCTCCATCTGTATTACTATGTGTCTTCAAATTTTTTCTTTAAATTTTCACAAATATCCTTTCTGTGACTTGCAAATTTCATATGTTTTGATTCCCACTGCTGTGGCCATGTTTGGAACAAATTGGTGTAAATACCAACCCTTCCTTAAATTAGAAAAAGATAGATAGTTTTAAATTCAACATTATAGCAATTCAAATCATTTAGTTATGCACCAGATACCGGCAGGCTGCCAGTTGCGCAATTAATATGACAACCCATAATCTGGTCACACACCAGTCTAGCGGATATGAAGATTGTAAATTTGTATGTCTTGAAAAAATTGCAATAGCTTTATGAAATTTGTAAGCTGTCTTCAAGTTCCATTTTCGAAAATACTGTATGAATAGTAATTGTAACTCTTCTACTTTAACTATCTTCAAAAAAGAGGGGGCTTCTCATTTCATCTGTCCCTTCTATAATGCTTGTGCCCTCATAGTGGCTAAAATATGAACTGTTGTGAACTCTGTCCAATCGGCGTAGGATCACAAAAAAACAAGAGTAGAATCAAAGTAGTATTTATTAAAAGAGCCTTGGTAGCTCCGTTTCTGGGTGGCTGCCTCAAGTTGCATAGTACTAGCAGTAATAGCAACCCGAGTTCGATCCTCGGTGCCGGCACCAATGAATTTGTTGTTGTAATTTTATGTGCGGATTTACCACGCGCTCGACGGTGAAGGAAAACGTCGTGAGCAAACCTTCATGTCTTCGATAATTTTTCTAAGACATTAAGGTTTGCCAATTTGCACTAGGGTCGCGTGGCTGACTATGTCGGATTGTATCCTTGTGAAACGTGGAAGGGATAGCTGTGCATGTGTACAATCGCGCACGCAATTATTCACTTCTACGAAAGTGTTTTTGTTTGTACTTTCTATATTTGAAATCGCAAATAATAGAATAAAAACAAAATAATAGAATAAAAATAATCGTCAATAAAAAATTCTCAAAATAATATAAAAAGTCAAGTAACATAAAATTCAGGACGCGACTGTACACCAGGAGCGAGCGGGGTGTGGTATCAGTGCGCGGGACAGAGTACCACAGGAAAGCCAATAATCACCTAGCCATGCCCGCCCGCGTCACTCTTCACTCCGCATTAACGGCCAGCGCTAGAGTTATTTGCCACCAACTATACCGGTTTGAATACAAAAAAGCACGAGTCAATATGGGACCTAATAAGCTTGGTTAAGAAATAATCCAGCTACAGTTAAACGAGTGTTATAGCTTAGCACAAGAAAACATACACGACGAGAATCAGTCCCCTGTAATGTGGGAAACTTAGCGTTTCGTGCTTCGATTGTCCTCTAGAAGCTTGATTCAGAACCACCATCCTAGCCACTGCAAGGTAAATAAATCAAAGTGGGTCAGTGGACCCACTTTGATTTATTTTACTCATGCTAACTTACTCAATTGAGTAAATACTTTATAAAAATACTACTTACTACTACAAATACTTTATAATACTAGCTACGCACCCAGGCTTCGCACGGATAGCACTAATTTTCTATAGCAAGACATGCCAACATAGTTATCACACCAAAATTTCTGGTTTCTTGCCTGAAGTAACTGTCGAGAGCAGTAATTTGTTCTTCGTTGTCTCCTACATATTGTTGTAAAGACTCGCAGTTATGTCTTCTTTTAAAGGTCAGTGTCAGCACATTCCCACTCTATAAACGATCCTATATATTTACAATTAATCTAAATATGCTTGTTTTTTTCCTAGTTTATTTGTACTACCTTGTACTACCTGTCTTTACCCTTGTGACAGCTCAACACCGTTTTTGTTCTGCAATATTTTGTTCCAGTTGTCTTATGGATGTGCCAGTTCTTTCAACACCATACCTACTGCATATCTATTTGTAAAAATCCGAAAACGTAGACATGGTAGTAGTATTGACACCTTTGTTGATGGAATGGAAAAAAAATAGATCCTGATTAATAAAAAATCATGTTTAAAAAATAGCTGATTCTCGGGTCAACGAACGCCGGGGCACGGAGGGGTGGCAGCAGCTGTTTTTGTCTTTGTGTTTCATTGCTGTTTTTTTTTAGTAAAGTAATATTTTTTTTATGAAACTATAGTTTCATTTAGATACACTAACATGTTGGAGCGTAAATAATGCTAATAAAACGTTTTACATATATGTTTTTTTAATCAGGTTTATTTTTTCCATCCCATCATCAAAGGTGTCATTTATACTGTGTCTGTGTTCATTTAATTCGAAACAATCTCCTAACACATTGTATAACTTTATTTCTGTTTATCTGTTCTTCTGTTCCTGTGTTATATTTTGTATTTTGTCAGATAGCTGTACAGCTCAAGAGGTTAACATCACTTGTTTGTGACTTGCCCAGTCGCTTAATCTAAATTTTATTTCATAATAATTTATCACAATAAATTAATTAATAAATTCCCAAAAGGCACATTATTAGAATGCATATTGTTAGAATATTGTCAGTTAATGTTTGTGTGTAAGGTTAATTCATCCATCACAAACTATTCTAATTATTTACACTTCCATGGCTAAGATGTACATATAAGAATTCGAAGTAAAGGTGTGATAGATTATTGTAATATACAAATTTGTAAATTACTGCCTACTATGCCACGGTTAATACGTGATATATACGAGAATACTGTATATCCATTGTTAATATATTTCACCATAGTGTGTAACATTTATGAGATTCTCTAGCTGTATAAAGAATCTTAGATTTATAAGTTTTTATCATTTGTCATTATGTTCGGGCCACCATATCTATAGAGAAGTAAGAAATGCTGTCTTTACATTTATTTGCAATGAAATGTTAGCTTGACTGAATTTATTAAAGAAATAAAGTAAATTTGAATAGAATTCAATTTTCTATTGACTTTATATAATAGGTAGACTTTCCAGATCTCTTTGCCAAGGTATTAGCTGATTTTAACATCTATGACTATAGTAAGCTTAAAGTAAAAAAAGGGCCTCATGGCCAAGCCATCTCCTACTGTGTATGTTGGTCATTCTTACTATTACTTGACATGCATTACTGCATGCACATGTGTGTTTAGTATCTTTAGTGATCGCTACCAAAAGAAAGCTAGCAATATTTTTTTTCTTTACAGAAAATATTACTAACAATCTTGTTAACCATTCCAACTAAGCTTAAGCTTGTGCTAGGACATGGTTCACGGCAATAGTCCAATGGTGGAATCGAACCCACGACCTTACGATTCGCAGACCGTACTCTAAACCATTAGACTATTGACGCTTCGATTGACATGCCCTTTGTATGCTTCAGACATACACAAAGGATGAATGACAAATAAAATTTATGTGGAAAAAATATATGGTATTCCCAATAAAATATGTGCCAGGATCGCACTAAGTCTCAACGACTTTTGAGACAGGCGTGTGTATTTGTCTTAGGTCTTTGATCACTGAAATTTTAATTGTAGTGTTCCTTTCTGGGGGTTATAAAAGAAGCATTTGCATGTCCTAATTCTAATGTGAAGAAACAACTTGCCAAAAGAGATCTGTACATCCAGTTAAATTTAAAATTAGTGATCTGAATTTATTGACGGTTATTGACTTATAACAGTCATAAATAATATAAAGTGTTATATGTCAGATTACAATATAGGAATGCTATAGATGGCCTGCAATTTTTACCTAACTGTGGGACTTAACTATTATGAGTGGGTTACAACATCCTTGGTATATGTACCAAAGGTTTAGAAACCACAATTTAGCATTACATCTGTAATATACATATGTAAAACTATGGGATAATTTTTATTCATTGTATCTCGTAAAGTAAATGATTAACATTTAAGGTTTGGCAGGTTACTTACACTGTCATATTTTTAACAGAATATAAACTATTTATTAGATTATAAGTGAAATTATTCATTAGTTGCTAATTGTCGTCTTTATTTTGGAAACTAGAATTTTTTGTTACTCTTGTCTAAACTTGGACAAACGTGTTAGACGGAATTTATTTATTTCAAAATTAATTTCTCAGCTTGTCAATGTTGATATTTATGTAGCATGTAGTTACATAAACTATGAATGTAATAGATTTTTTTGTTTTGTAATAGATTTAATCATTGATAAATGTATTAAATGTACAGGATTGGGTTTTATTGTGCTACCTTGACCGAACTGAAATGCGGCTTGCTATTTAATAAACAAGATAAGTGAGGGATATTACCACAAATTTTGAATAAATGTAAATAAAGATATATAGCAATAAGAGAAAAAAACAGTTGCACTGTAGACCACACAACAAGTAAATTGATTGTTAAGAAAATGTGCACACACACACTGCTCTCTCTTACTCTTGCAGTGTGATACAATAGGCTTGTACTGTGTCTTAGATGTACAAAACTTAACTGGCTATGAGGAAAAGAAAATGTGTATTCACACACCTCTTACCCCTACAGTAATTTACAAAGAAGGTTTAACAAGGGATAACACTCTTCCTAACGCTTTCACCATTTCTTACTTCCCAAGTTGTGTGTGAAAGAAGTTTTACTTCAACATTTGGTGACATTAAAATTTTTAGAAACCAACCAAACTAATAAGCCATACATATTTGTAATAATTATACAGGTTGTCCCAAAATGTGACAATAACCTCGCATCAGCATTCTATACCCAATAGCACTTGAGAAGTGACCATTTATTGAAACACTAAAAACACTGTCCCGAGTGGAATTTTTCGACATTGTATTTAGAATTTTCAATTGTTCGCAGGTTTTGATCTTATAAGAAGCCAAACTAGTTTTTTTGCTAAATCGAACCAACCTAGAACAAACATATTATTGGAAAAAAATAAGTAAATATCATTGATAATTGTAATGTAAGTTTATTATCACCCTACTTTGATTACTTGTACTATGAAAAAATACACTAAGCTGTGCAGCCAATTTTCATTGTTGATTTTATGGAGATTCTAAAATACTACCACATGTGCAATTTCTCTATTGAAATATTATTTTATCTTGATTTGCAAGAGATGACCTATTTCATTAATGTGTAGTATAAGTTAAGGTATAAGAAACAATTACAGTTGTTAGAGTAAATTTTAGTGACTTACCGCTAGACAGTAATAACATTGGTTTTTCTTTAAGCTTGAAAGATGTGGTTTCATCTTTCGTAAAATATTGACAACAATTTGCTTAGATGTCTATATTTGACATGGACAAAAAAGCACCAATATAAAATAATTTATGCAGCAGTATTAAATGGTAAAGTCTTGGAACCAATCTGTCTGAAAACTTGAATGGCCAAAATGGCTTTTCACCTAAATGAGTTATTTTAGAAGATACATCACTTCAAGAAAGAATTGATTTCAGCAGAAAGAAAAACCACTTCTATCTTTGTCTAATGGTAGTTAAAAAATCCATTTTGAAATGAATAACTGTATTAAATTACTGCAATATTACTATTTATCTTCTCTTTGCTAATTATACAAGATCAAACATAATAAGAACATCGACGTTCACTGAGGTAAAAACTAACCTTGAGGAGAGCATGTATTTAGCAGAGTAAAACACTTCAATATATAATATATATATTCTTAAGAATTAAAAATCTCATGTTGTTTGCTTGTTTTTCATTAACTTTAACAGTAATTTAGTATCATTCAACTGAGTTCGTTGTCGTTTTTTGTGTTTCTCCACGGCTTTCAGTTTTGGCTTTTTCACTTTCGCTTGAACTTTAACATTTTTCGGTGGCGTTTTAGAAACACTATCCAATGGAAGCGACGTCTTTTGAATATTATTCACCAACTCATTACGTTTTACAGATTCTTTTAGTAATATTTCTTTTTGGAACGTCACTTTTTTTTCTAGATTCAACTTTTTCTTTATAACCTTATTAACGGAATTATTCGAACCAATATCCTTGCTTTTATTTAGCTTGTTTAAAGCTCTGAATTTATTTTTTCCGAATTTAACCATCTCTATAACATTATATTCGCCTATACAATAAAAAATAATACGCACAAGGAAACATTCACTGAATAAACTGTCCTGATTGTATGCCACTATGCACTGCTGCCAAATGCCAATCATGTCTGACATATGTCAAACTGCCAAACCAATTAAGTTGGCAACGACAATTATAGACTAAATCTCCACTTACTTTTTTTCAGTTGTCCCTTACTATCTTCTTCCCTCTACCTAATGATATCCCGCGCCCCATAGACTTCAAAGCCCTACTCTCTCTTGTTAACTCTTCTTTTGTCTATATTTTATGTTCATTCATTAACAAAAATAATATTAGAATTTAGTTTGTCTGTCTTTTAACTAACTAACCTTATGTATATATATGTTTAGACATATCAACAGTAAGCATCGTCCGGAACTGTCTCAGCAGTATTTTATTTGATAGTTTCGTTTCTCATCCGTCACGAAGCCCGCTTTTTACTGTAGTTTAACGTACACACTTGGACATTAGCGAAATCTAAATGGAAACGCCATCAACAAAAACAATTGAATTGAATTACATTTAGTAAAATTCTATTCGTTCTTCTTTTCTTCTTCAAAATTGTAAACTAGACAAGAAGAAAACTAACTTATTTAACACTTACCTATTGAACAATAAACGGCAACTGTATGCTACTCAGCCAATTGCATTTTAGTAACAGCGAAGACTTCATTAACACCTAAAGGATACGATAGAAGAGAAATGATAACAAACAGGTTATGCTATAATAAGTTATTATTGTCATATTGTGTCTTGCAACATCGCTGAACGAGTAACAGAAACAACGACACCATACATAATCACTACATTATCATTATTTCTAAGGAATCAATAATATGACCGCAAGTCTAACAAGCAGCTGCATTGAAGAGTATTATAATGAGCAAAACATCGCATTAAATTGATTATACATGAACGTACTTGCATTTATTCTTTACGATAAACAAATTATCTATAATAATAAAGACCAGGGCGGTTTTTGCACAACAGAACACTGCGGTATTCAAATTTGTTTTGAACTTTAAATTAGACACTTATTATAATTTCAAACAGAAGTAATTTACGAGTTTATGAATACGTTCATGAATGGAAATTGTCACTCATCTTCACTTCTCCCAATTTTTTTGTCATTTATATTAATTTGTTTATGAAACTGGAATCGTTCGAATATAGCGAACGGAGCAGAGGTAGTAGAATTTAAAATTACCATGTAATTAAATTGGAATGTTTCTGCATGTTTTGTTTTGATATTTACAGAAATAAAAAAAATACAAAACTAATTTATTATATGCTTAAAGTAATACTTAAAATAAGAGTTAGACAATGCGAAATAGTCTTTGGGTTTAATGCAAGAAAAATATTATTAAGAAATAAGTCGAGTTGACACCACAAGACAGGCTAATAGATTCATCGTTATTATTTCAGCCGTAGACTATCCACTGCTTTCCAGGCCTCCGATTCCCAAAGACGCGGTTGGAAGCGTCTTGCATCCTGCTACATCCTATGCCCATTATGAGGAAGTCAAACCACCTTACGGGCGGACGTTCTACGCTGTGCTTGCCTGTCCGTGGTCTCGCTAACAGATTAGATTTACAAATATTCTGTTCAACATAGATCCGTCTTCACGGCGCTTTGCATTTGTAATAAATATATATCATCGAAAATTAAAACTTTTATTATTACAAATATTTTTTTGTATCGTTTGCTGCGCATGCTTTTGTGTTCCAATTTCCTCATACACTGTTTATTAATAACAGATTTGGATTATTGGAATGTATGAATAATTGAAAAATATTCAAGAGTTAATTTATAATCGAAATAATATTTAAACAAACTATAAAAGCTAACTACAAAAATGTACAGCTTAAAACTTGGTTATGGAAAGGGTACTAAAAATATGATTTTTGCTAGAAGCGAGGTATTGTCACTGCTTATTTTTTATTAATAGAAATTCAGTCATATATCACATTAAAAAGCTTATTATAAGGTATCTAGATATACATACAAAAGCTACAGCTTTAATACAGAATTCTATGTATTGTCTCTTTTATATTGACCGGTCAACGAGCGTTTGAAAAGCACTAACCCTAAATTAAACCGCTACAACGTTATAAAGGAAATGTCAATTACATTTACAAAATAAAAATGGGAAATGGCAAGAAATGTTTTTCATAAAATAAATTAGGAACACAGATATAATAACTATGGCTACAAGCTATTTTGAAATATAAAGAATTATAGTAGTTTTTTAATGCAACTAAATTATGCTAAATTATTATTACTTATTTTTAAAATTCCTTCGACCAACCTTGAAAATATTTTGTATCATTGTAATTAAAATATTAACTCGCAAATCTACTCGTCCACTTCACTTGCACTTGACGTTGTTGACGGTACTTGCCAACAAAAGCCGAATTACAGGTTTCTATTTACGGGTAATTTCTAGACTAACTGGTACTAATTTCTTTATGGCAATACTTTATGATGTTCTCACAACTAGAACAATTATTGCATGTTACTCTTTAAAAATCAAAGTTCAAAAATCACAGTGCAGCCGTTCATTATTAGCAAGTCACTTGTTATGTTTTTAGGTTGGTCATAGAAAAATGTGTACTTTGAAATATTGCTCCACAGTTAAACAATGTAAAAGACAAAATTGTTGTCCTTGATATACGAATACGATGTCTGAAATGTTCCCTCCACAGAATGATGATTATATATATATCTTAATTCGATTAACAAACAAACATAAGAGTATTGTGAACAATATCCAAAAATTGTACATCCATTACTCCATTAAAACAGAATAACAAGATTGAAAAACTGAAAAAAAAAATTGTTCAAGCCATTCATAGTACATTTTAACCGATATAATGGTTATTTGTTGACACTTTTTCTCTTCCATACACCATTATTTAAAAAGTGCTCCTAATAATTGTTACCTACTACTTGAAAAGAAAAATTTTGACAAGCTGTTGGAACAAGAAGTAGAAAAAATTAGTAGGAACAAAAAAAAATTGATCATCCTAACATATGACGACAATTTCTATTATATTAAGATTAAATAGCATTAATTACGTCAACATTTCAACAATCCATTAAATGTGAGAACTGTAAATCGTTATATATAAATTAACATTCATTTTCACCATATCTAAATACTTCAATAATATATATAAACCATTTCCATGATTTATTTTCCAAGTGTATATATTATTAATTTGAACATTCACGTAGCACTATTATATATGTAGCTTAAAATACATGTATATTATAATAAAAGCATACAATCAATAAATATAGAAAGTTTTATATTGATGATAAATATGTACGTTTTAAATTTATTATCTATGTCGATAAATATCGATATACCGATCAATTGTCATCGATGCTTAGAGATTAAAGATCGATGTTGTGTTAAACCATTGGCAACATTGATTTCATACACAACGTTCGGAAATCGCAATGGATTTCGAATAACAACGAAATCTGTAATTAATATAATTATCAAAATGCACATTTATAAAATCATAAAATTTTACCATTAAATTTAAATATTTAAATGACGTTTTGAAGTTGTCCATAATTTTGCTTTTAATGCAGATCGAATATCGATTTATATCGTTGTTGTATTTAAATTATTATATATTATTGATGATCCATACTAACAGCGGAATTCAACAATGTTCTCCTTTAATTGTCAATGCTGCCACTTAAAAAAAGCATTTCATACCCTCTATTCATGTATATATATAGTTGATTACCAAGGAGGCAACCAACGAGTTATTTCAATATTGGAATGTTATAAAATTTGGCTTAACACAAGTATAATATGTTATAGTGTGAATACTGTTCTCGTGATACACCAAAGCCAGTCCGGATATGTTTGTATGTCCGCATTTATGTCCTTTTACTGAAAAAATATAGTTTATCATAAAATAAAGTATGCATGAAAAGATTTTTTTAAAAATGTTAACAATATTTATTTACTTTGTATGAGCCGTGGATCCTCAGTGTCCGGGCGGTCGACTCAAGTTGCGTACCGAGTTCGATCCCCGGTGCCGGCACAAATCAATTTGTTGTTGCAATTTTATGTGCTGATTTACGACGCTCGGCGGTGAAGGAAAACATCTTGACGAAACCTACATGTCTTAGAGTATTTTTCAAACACATGTGAAGTCTACCAATCAGCACTAAGTGTGATGACTATGTTATACTCTATACAGAGAAGTCCTTTGCCCAGCATTGGGACATGTATATAAAGGCTGTAACTTTAACATTTTATTATGTTTATGTTCATCCAAAATTAGGTACTAAGTACTCCCAACGAATATAAATGAATGTATATATATGTATACGTATATATAAATTTATTAATTAAATTATAAAAAAACTAATACTTTGTGCAATAATGCTAACTCCACAGCGCAACTCTGGCTCCCAAGGTACAAGCGCTTGCTTAGTTTGGGGGTCACTGTGTACCAATAATATGTGCTGCAATGGATACATGTTATGTTGTATGTTCGTTTGGTTTGTGTAATGTTTATAAGTGTAACCAAATCTGTGTTAATAAATAAATATTCTATTCTATTCTATTCTAATGTGGAAGAACTTTACTAACACAATTTAATTTTCTAAACTTACCTTCATTTTAGGTCGCACAGATAAAGTCAGTTTCTGCATTAGCCTCGTAGTTGAGTCTGTGAAACATTTGAACACATTTAGAAAAGTATTTAGACGCACGCGATTTAAAAACGAACTACATAGACTGCTTCACCGGATTGAGAGTTGGCATAATTCGTAGGTCGCTTAGCCTGAACTCTATCTCTAGTAACTCGACACAAGGGTCCCCCCGGTGAGGGGTAACCTCAGCTTGGACGGTTACTATGTTACGCGTTAGCATCGAGGGCACCATAATCTAAGGGACGTTCAAAAGCTAAACTAACTTTGAGTGCCACTTCGGGAAGCATTAGCACTGGGAGAAGTGGCCGAAGAAACTCCGGGGTTGTGTATCTTTGTGTGGTACTGACCGGTGATGGAGCCGAGCGCCTTTATCCTCGTCTGCGGAGCCAGTAGCAGCAGGTAGACCGGCACGGCAGTGAGGATCATGAGGCAGCCGACGCCAGTCTCCGCGGGGGACGCCACCGCCGGCACCGCCACCACCAGCACCGTGCAGATTATGTACACCACTGAGAATATAACAACACTCGTCTCATTGGGTGTAGATAGAGTTCTCAAGTGAGACAGAGTGAAACTTTCGACATTCCTCTGCCACAGAAGTAATTGGCTTACTTCAGGTAGGTGGAAAATTAAGATATTGTATATCCAACGATGATTTGTGGGCGACTGGGGTACTGCAGAAAAAATTGTCGTTGTTTCGGTTTTTTAAATACAGTAAAAAAAATTGTTTAAAAAGTGGTGTATGGCAACATCACCTGTCACATACGATATATATGTGTGATCTAATATCTTTAAACGAGCAATTCTTGTATATATATAAATATATAATCTGAATCTCGGAAAAGGCTCCGCCGATTTTTATGGGTTTTTGCAGAGGTTTTCGGGGACGATAAATCGTTCTAGCTAAGAATTTTTTGAAAAAAAAAGCCGGGCAAAGCTCGGTCATCCACGAACTAATACCATATAAGTTTGATGAAAAGCGGACAGATAAAGCTGTCTCTGTCTACCCAGCTATGATTAAAAGGACTTGAGAGAGACACAATTACTATTGTATTGAAATTGGTTTTCATAGTTAAAGTTCAGTGACAATAGCAGACCTGAGACTGGAACTGGAGGACTTGTTCTAAATATGTTTTTATTCTATGTCTAGACCACCTCAACTATTTTAGACAAAAACAAAGTTTTAAGTATACAGGAGTTTAATCTGCGGACTCTGGAGTGTGAAAAGAGTCGTAAACTCACCAGGGAAGAAGAGGTTGACTCTGATAGGGCGCTCCAGGTTGGGCTGCGTGTAGCGGAGCACCGGCAGGCACAGCACCGCCGCCCCAATGCTCAGCTGCACAAATAAATACGTAATATCATAGTTTTACACTTCTACTTGTATATGTTAAACATTATTTGAAGCGTCAATATCCTAATGGTATAGGGTACGGTCTGCGAATCGTATGGTCGTAGATTCGAGTTTATTTGGAATGGTTAACAAGAATAACAATAATATTTATGAAAAAAATATTGGTAGCATTTTTAAAAAAAAAAATATCATTTTAACTGGTACGAACAGACTAAAACAAGTAAAAATAAAAACCGATTTTTTCAAAATTAAAACTTGACTATTAGCTGGGTACGTGGAATTAGAAAAAACGTAGATCAGTACAGTACGACATACGAGTTAAATTAGTAATGTTAGGGCTGTCTGTTATGTTAGGACACTCATAACCTCACTATCTCATTAGATGACGATAGAAAACCGCCATCTATTAACCGAGTACGTAGACTGAGGTAAAGCATAGTACAATATAGTAATCAAGAGAAGGCAGCACCACATAAATACAATAAATCAGCAAGTCGGTGGTATGACAGTTGGACTCACCCAAGTGGCGAAGCCGACGTAGTTGATGAGGGCGTAGATGTCGGAGACTGTGAGATAGAGCAACGAGAGCAGCGCCACGGCGAGCACGGCGTGCGCGGGCGTGGCCCGGGCCGACACCATGGTGAGCGCGCTCGGCATCTGTCCCTGCGCCGCGCCCGCGTAAAACAGCCTACACAAGAGTACCCACCAAAAAGTCGTTGTGGGGTATCGTTGAGCCCCTTAAGGGTAGTGGAGTCCACTGAATGGTGGAGTAAGGCCTTGACAAAGAACTTGTAGGGAGTTAAGAAGGTACATGTGGGGCCACACGACCAGACACGCGGGAGGCCCGCGTTTCGGCCCATATAACCGCGAGGTTGGTGGGGCCATAGGAGGTGATAAGCATACTCACCACTTTTTAATTTATTTGCATATCAAAACAAAGAATATAAAATATTCCTTTTTTCGTACGTACGAACAACGTTAAAGGAAACCGTAAGATTTTTAGTCAACTGGTTTAGATAGATGACGCTATTATTAATTATATATGTTTATTAATCTTTGTAAACAACAAAAACCGACATCAAATCGAATCAAACGTTAAACGCTATCACGCACGGACGTCATCTTTGTATTTCCGAACCATCGTAGAAATATAACGAAATCGAATTAATTAAATTCTAACTAAACTACTCTTTAAGCACATCCTTTCTAATAATAAATTAACTATCAAAATCTAAATGTCTAAATTAAAATTATTTCTAGACTTACCTGGAGGAGGTGAGCAGAACTCCATTGACGGCACCGAAGGTAGACGCGGCCACGAACAGCGGGATGCACAGCGCGAACCAGCCGAACAAACGTTCCGCAAACGTCACTGCTACAGCTGCAGAGCCCAACACCTGCAACGGCAACCATTCAAGAAATTAACTAGATCATTTCTCAAAAATCCACACTTGGATCTAATTTTTGTCGTATAAAACTTCATAAGTCACGATTAACTTGAGGACTAAGCTGGTGAATGCGTTACGAAAAGTGTGGTGAACGGAAGTTGAGTAGGAGAGAAGAATAGTGAAGATAAAAAGAGAGAGTTACGTTTCGAATAAGGACACTTAATTCAATATCAAAAATAATTTCAATGCGTAGTTAATTTCTTCAAAACAATTTCTCATATTTAAGAATAAGACTACGGTATCCCCTGCCTGTCGTAGGAGGCGACTAAAAGGGGTCTCGGGTTCACTGTGCGACAAGGGTGGGGGCCTTTGTCGTCCGCCAAGGTGGACCCGGGAAGAAGGCGACATCGGCTGGCCCGTGTCGCCTTGCACTTCGAAGGCACAGGGGAAGGAGTAACCCGGGAAGTGCTCTCCTTGAGCACAGTGCTGAGAGGCTCCGGTGCGTTCCACTGGAGATCCTGGAGCCTCTAACCATGCACCGAGGAAGGGCCACCGGGGAGGTTTTAGTGTGTAAAAACCCCACATAACCGCCGCTTTCCCCCCAGAAAGCGGGGTATCTTTTTGAATATTTCCTCCCCATTAACAAAAAAAAATATCAAACTAAGACTATTCTATATAGATATTTTTTCTAAATAAAGTAGTTTGTATACATATATGTAAGTCAATTATCGCCTTAAGTGCTGGTTAATACAATTTTGGATACTGAGCTACCACGAGAGCCGTGACCTCAAAATTACGTGTCCAAAATTGTATTATTCAACTTGAGCCAACCGCCGCTACCAGTCATCTTAGGAGTCCTACACACGGAACTATTTATTTTCTAGAAAATATAACCTAGGGATGTGCATGAAAAAATATAATTACTTCTTTTATTTATTTAATAGCAAGCCAACATACTATGTACTTAACTAAATATTTTAAAAAGCTTGTTTAAAGAAATTTTCCTTAGTACATATTACACTCGGGTAGTTCACGGTCCGGGCGGTCGCCTCAAGTTGCATAGTACGCTATCAACCCGAATTCGATCCCCGGTGCCGGCACCGATAAATTTGTTGTTGCAATTTTATGTGCTGATTTACCACGCGCTCGGCGGTGAAGGAAAACATCGCGAGGAAACATACATGTCTTAGAAAAATTTTCTAAGGCATGTGAAATCTGCCAATCCTGCCTGCGTGGTTGACTATGACCTTATACTCTCTTTACAGAAAAGGCCTGCGCCCAACAGGACATAATATATATGTCCCACTGTTGGGCGCTATATTTTTTTTGCTATTTTATGAGCTTTCCTTATCCTTTTAAAATAATTCTGAGATTGTCGATGATCACCCAGGACCACCAATTGGTTTGCTTATGCATATGGTTACCTCGGTGGGGGACAGGGTGGTGTAGAAGGCGACATTCGTGAAGGTATAGACGACCGTGACCAGCGTGCACGAGATCGCAATGGCGCGCGGCAGGTTCTTCACCGGATCCTTCAGCTCCTCGATTATGAAGTTCAGGTAATTCCTGTATTTGTTACCAGATTTTAGTTGATATGTTAAAACAATATTTACGAACAAAAACCGATTTCAAATTTATTTATTTACTAGCAGATCCGACAGACTTAGTTCTGACAAAAAGATTTGGAATGTGGCAATTTTTTTGTTCCTTCCTATTTTACAGTTGGGGCAAAAAATTATCCTGAACAGAACTGTCACCCTGATGATAGGG
The DNA here is from genome assembly GCA_029286785.1 of Meandrusa payeni. Classification (NCBI taxonomy): domain Eukaryota; kingdom Metazoa; phylum Arthropoda; class Insecta; order Lepidoptera; family Papilionidae; genus Meandrusa; species Meandrusa payeni. The sequence goes on from JAGSMX010000023.1 coordinate 8,506,898, forward strand.
CAGTGTGTGGTGTTCAGCTCGGGTGTGTGAGCTCTAATGTGATTTTTGTGCGTACTTTCCCTGTGGGAAGTTAAGTGTTGTCCCTTACACATTATAGCTATTCCATAAAGTTCAAATTGACTCTACATTCTAGTAACTCGACATCAGGGGTAAACACGCCTTGGACGATTACTATGTTACGCGTGAGTATTTCGATCCGAGGGCGGCCAAGAGGGCCGAACCACGACTCGGTCGGTTGCACATTTCACGGATAATCTAGTGGAATGCATAGGGGAAGGTCTTTCCAGTAGTGGATAGACAGGGCATGATGATGATTACTATAAAGACTGGTTTACCATCCGTTGTACGCGAAAAGACCAGAATAGAAGGAGAGCGCGATCGACGTGACGTCATCTGTTGTGCCTTCAAAGGTGAAGTGCTCCACTTTTCCTGGAAATAAACGAATACACTTAAGTAAGATGCTTACATAGTTCTCTTAAGTTGTGAGTGGAGTGAGAGCAAGCAAGTTATAAGTTATTTAATTTATTTACAATTATTTTCTTACCTTTAACTAAGGTTCACAAAAGGCGAACTTAACCCACTTATAATATGCTATATTTTATTCTAACTTTATTCTATAGTTTAGTTGACCAGGTAACAGTATTAGCCAGCCCTGTAGTTCTGGGCTCTCAAGAATAAGACTACGGTATCCCCTGCCTGTCGTACGAGGCGACTAAAAGGGGCCTCGGGTTCACTGGGCGACAAGGGTGGGGGCCTGAGTCGTCCACCAAAGTGGACCCGGGAAGAAGGCGACATCAGCTGGCCCGTGTCGCCTTGCGCTGCGAGGGCACAGGGGGGGTGGGAGTAACCTCCCCACCCGGGACGTGCTCTCCTTGAGCACAGTGGAGAAGGGCTCCGGTGCGTTCCACTGGAGATCCCGGAGCCCCTCGTCATGCACCGAGGAAAGGGCCACGGGGAGGTTTTAGTGGGTAAGAACCCCACATAACCGCCGCCTTCCCCGCAGAAGGCGGGCTATCATTCTGAAGATTTCCTCCCCGTCAACAAAAAAAAAAAAAGGTAACATATTAGAATAAAACCATTTATATATTTAATTTGAGTAACAAGTATTAGTACGAAATCTTACCGTTTGGAAGACATTACAGAATTAATTCCTCAAAAGCAAATAAAGATAAATGAATAATATTTTTTGATCACTCCGACATAATAATAAATATATGCTACCGTAAATCTTGTAAAGGTAGTTCAAAAAAGATATACCAACAGATTATATGGCTCGTCTAACTCTAAATTCAACTCCCTCTTCGATCCCGTTAGTGATTCCTGGCCTAAGTCGAGAGACTGCACCATCTTTTGGTTTCAAACTTTGAAGAAATTACAAAGTTAATTCCTCAAAACAACACAACGATAGCCGTACAACAAACTTTGATAATCTGTTTGTAATTATTTTTAAAAGAGAGGGTAGATAAAGATAATTTGATTAAAATTTTGATCTGCGTCACTGGCATTCTGTAGCAGTCAACCCCGGGTGAGAAAGAGATATATTGGCAGGTGTAATTAACATGCAAAAGATAATATATACATACATATGCACAACATATATACATAATTAGATAGATAACACTAATAGTCCCGCCATTCTTTTCCTTCGGTTCCGAATAACACCTAATGCTAACAAGTATATTTACGGGTAAAAATAAAAATCGAATTAAACGTTATAATTCGCCGACGCCCTCTTTGTATTTCCGAATGATCGTAGGAATATTACAAAATAAATTACAAGAAATTAATTAAAACTTAACCAAACTCTCATCAAACCCCTTTTGAAGTGCATCTTCTCAAATAAAAAATTGAATCATAGAAATCAGTTTGCATGATATTGAGTTATCCGTCCATTTGTCGCGCACATACTTGATGCAAATTTAAGACTTGTATGGTTATCTCATGGATGCCATCGTCAGAATTGGATCAAATGGGACCACACTGGAAACACACGTTTTCAATAAAAGATAGAATCATAAAAATTCTCCGAGTATACAGTTATCAAACATATAGACGAATTGAGAAACTCCTCCTCTTTGAAGTTGGTTGATGATATTCCAGTTCATTTGAAGTCGGTTTATTTTTATTCGTAAATATATTGTAACGGAAGGATTGGTGAGGAGCGGATGTGGAGCGAATAATGTAGTGGGGAGGAGAGAAGGCGAGCGCAGGGGGTGAGGCGAGGAGAGGAGAGGGTAGAATATAAAAGTGATTGTTTTGGCTGGCGGAGGTTCTTCCCGAAGTGGCATATAAGTTAGTTTAGCTTAGATTGTCCCAATAGATTTCGTTAATAAAATAGCTACCGACCGAGTCGTGGTTCGGCCCTCTCAGGCGCCCTCGGACCGGACTGCTAACGCGTAATAATGGTAACCGTCAAGCCGAGGTTACCCCTCACCGGGGACCCTTCTGTCGAGTTACCATCTAATAGAGGTTCAGGCTAAGCGATCTAAGAGCTGTGCCACCTCTCAAATCCGGTGAAGCAGTAAAGGCCAGCTTCTCTGTGCCAACTGTGATAGTTCGTCAAAAAAAAAAAAAATGGCGGAGGTTCACTTCGTTGTTAATTAAACAAAAATAAAGTGTGCAAAATAATTGTTCTTTTTTAAACTATCATATATAAATAGTCAGTTGTTATAATATATCAGTTATAAAAAGGGGCCGAAATTATGAAGCTGGTCACGGATGCATCATGTAGGGTAACGTCTGCGGAGCATTTCTCTAGAAAATTAAATAATGCACTGTAACCAGAGCGCACCGGATTGCGGCAATCATCTAATAAGAAACGCTGTGTCGGCCCGCCCGCCGACGCCTTCCTTAAGTGACCCACACACGTGTTATAATCTGTAGGTCTCGTAGAATAAAATAGTCCAACAACTAATACACTCGCTTTATTGAGACAGCGTAACGTCTCAATAAAGCGAGTGTATTATATAAAGAATTATTTATATCGAGTCAAACGTCACAACTGCGCGTCCTCGCCATCTTTATACAAAATTAATTAGAAGTCAGATTAGGAACTAATAAGGTTAAACTATTGTTTACAATGCCAAGTTCATGTGACGATCAACTAAATTATTAATTATGAATTAAAGATACAATAAGGTTCAGGTAAATTATTAAGATATCATTGGAAGTAGTTATTATGTATAACAATCGCTGGGTGTCAGGTGTTGCCAGCTAACACACGTTACGATAATATCGTTTTATAGATACATAGATAGATAAATCCTTTATTGCACCAAATAATATGTACAAAGGTGAACTTAATGCTAATGAGCATTTTCTTCCAGCTAACCTTTAGTGGTTAAGAGCAGGCTAAGGGTAGTGCCGCTAAAAATAGCGTTTTAAAACTATTCTACTAAACGTTTTAAAACTAAAAACATAGATACTTCTATATAAATATAATAATATACATACACATGGAATATATATAACGACAATAAATATACCAGTTTGTAATTTTTCATTGTTTGAGCAGAAAGTATTCAGATACACGCGATTTAAAGACATTAGTTGACGAAGCCTCCCTAATCTCAATCGGCAAACTATTCCATAGTTTTGCCGATTGAGATTAGGGCTGTACAGGTAAAAGAATTGCCATAGAAATTCGTGTAACATTCGGGGAATGTTAAAATTTATTATAGAAGGTTCGCGGTTCGCGGTTCGCGGCCAACGAACTGTTTGAGTACAAAGCGCTCACGAAGATATTCTGGAGACCAAGTGTTATGAACTATGTTATATAACATGGTAAGTGTGTGTACATCTCTCCTGTTGCGGATGTTGAGCCACTTCAGCTGAGCCCGGTAGTGTGACACATGAACATATTTACGTATTCCGAAGACAAACCATATACATTTTATGTATAATGTAATTTAAAAAAATGCTAATATTTATGTAAAATTTCTTTATGCACGCTTGACTTGGAAGTAAGGGTGAAACGACAGTGGACAGGGAGGTATAATGTTTGAATGCTTACGCGTAACATAGTAACCGTCCAAGCCGAGGTTACCCCTCACCGGGGACCCTTGTGGCGAGTTACTAGCAATAGAGGTTCAGGCTAAGCGACTTAAGAGCTATGCCACCTCTCAATCCGGTGAAGAAATCAAGGCCAGCTTCTCTGGCCGATATGTGTAGTTCGTAATTTAAAAAAAATATATAATGATATAATATACATAAATAAACTGATAGATATACATACATATAGATGGAGCTAAAGAAGTTTTACTTCAGTCGTGTGGTCTAAATTACACGTTTCCGTATAATCTTAGCATATATAGTACATCGTTAAGTCAAACAAATTAATTAAATATAACATGTAGTTCCGTGTGTAGACGCCTTAACTAGCGGAGGAAGTTCGAATTGGCTTTATTTTCAAAGACGCGATGACAGCAATTCCGTAACAATACTATCTAAGCTATTATTTGTATATTGTCTTTCTTGTTATATCATCGGTAAATACAAGAAACATATAAAGGTCATGTATAGCGACATAAGAGCTCTGTCGCCTCTAAAACCGAAATTGATGATGAAATTGCAGCGGCCAACCAATATATTTATATATAAAAGTTTAATTTTATTTTCAATAGTTATATTATAACCCGATAAATCTCTAAAAGTAGTTTATTTCAATGAGTAATATTCGCGTAATTATCATAGCCACGAGTTTGTTAATCCAATTGCATCAAAATAAATCTTCAGTGACAGAACAGCTCAGTTGTGCTGTTTCGTTTACCAATAGCGAACCGCTGATATTTCATTATTGTTTTAATTGTTTCGATACATTTCAACCAATTAATCCATATTGACTAATCATAAAATTCTATTCTTGAAATTGGTAAATACGGTCTTTGGCACAAAGACAATTGAATTGTAATAGATTGGTTTCGTAGTGAAATATCATTGGCAGTTAGTAGCCCCTGAAGTCAATATAGAGACTTATGATGCAATATTCACTCATATTTGCAAGAAATAGTTCAATAGTTGGCATTGTATGAATTAAATTCTAGAATTATATTAACTGCATCATAGTTAAGATTTTTCTAACTAAATTATTATACACATTTAACTGACCAATTGATTGTTAGTGTTCTATTATTTAAGGGGTATAAACTAGTGCTTGGCCACGATCCCACCTGATGTTAAGTGGTGATATAGTCGAAAGATGGTACGCGCTACTTTAACAAGTGCCTATTCACTCTACTCTTGAAGGGTCCCACGGCGTACTTGAGCGGAAAGACTGACGCCAGCAACTTGTTCGATAATAATATATTGTAAAATATTTATTAATACGCTCTCTTTAAATGCCATGTAAAAGCAACAACATTGACAAGTCCTAAGCAACGCTGAATATCAGCGTGTCGCATCCTTGCCACACCATCATATCCTATTTGTCCATTCCTTCTTATTTTGATTGATTTTCTTTCTTTTTAATGTGTGTCACATTTTGTTTGCAATGTGTTTGAAATTAATTACAAATATATTTATTTATTTATTAATTACAAGCATAAACAAAACTCGGCTTCAAATCTAATCAAACGTTAAATGCGCGGACGCCCTCTTTTCATTTCGGAATTATCGTAGAGATATTACGAAATAGCATTAATAAGAACCTAACCAAACTCTCATCAAACTCGTTTTGAAGTACATGATACAAAAATGAATCATCGAAATCGGTTGGCGTGATATTGAGCTATTCGTCCATTTGTCACGTACATACTATTTACACACATACTAGTTACACGTATATACGTATATACTTCAAAATATTAAAAAAAACACATAAAAACAAGTGTTAGTTAAAATATCATTGGAGAAGACATCGGGGATCGAAGTCGGGTTGCTAGCGTACTACGAGTATGTAACTTAAAACGATGAGCTAGGGACACGAATCGGGGGCAGGTTCGCGCATCCTTACCGTACACGAGGCCCAAGGCCTTACGTACGGATCAGTGGAACATCATCAGAACAGTGACGAAAAAACTGCAACTGCACGATAGCGTCCAACATGCTGTAGTGGCGATATTGACACACAGTCAGTTTGTCTATTACACAGATGACTGTGACGACGCCACAGGAAGACTGGTGACAAGGGCAACGGCCGCATCAAAAGAGAAAATTATAGACTATAATCTAAAAATGGCCATGAGAAACAGGGACGCAGCGGTCGCGGAGTTATAACAATGCAACGGGGCGTCTTCGTTTGTTGAACCAGAGTATTCTCCAACACCACCAAATCAGGCTTTATAAAACAACAAAAAAACCAAAGCAACCAATTAAAGCACATTAGAAGAGAGCACGGACACAAGTCTATGGTTGGGCTTTATTAAAAAAAAAACTTTAAACGATCGTCCTGACTGATCTACCACGGCTCTTGGTCTATTTAGTTACTTGGAAGTAATGACTATTTATTTAGAAATATTTAATTGAATGCAATCAGCATTTGAAATATTCTATTATCATAATGTAATTCAGCACAGATAACTGGGACAGTGTAAACTAATAAAATTGTAGCCGGTATTTCTCGCAGTCGATTAGACATTTGTCCCAAGGTGACCTCGCGAGAGACCGTGACACTGGTGACCGGTATGAAGGCGTGAACGAACGAAAGTACCATTGGTACCGTTCATTCTTTGCGATATGTTGACCGGTATATCCAGTATTGGCAATGTTCTGAACTATTCGCATTACTTAAGCCAAGTTCACAGTCAAAGATTCAAAATCAACGTATGGAAAGAAAGTACGGTTCAAAGTAGTCCTTTTGAACCGACTTCAAAAACGAGGTTATTCAATTTGAATGTATTTTTCGTTTTCGTTCGTTTGTTTTGTACGTTTGTTCCTTCATAAATCCGATATTTATTAATTTATTTTAAAGAGTTTGTCAAACTGATGTGAGCACAATTCTTTTATTTTTAACGCAATAAGGCTCTGGAGTGCTGCGGTGCCAACAAATATACGTACAGCTAGAACTAAGGCTACTTTCAAAATAAGTAATACAATTTTTTTGTTGACGGGGAAATCTTCAAGAAGATACGGAAGACGGGGTTATGAGAAATTTTTACCCACTAACCCGCCCCTTCGCTGCACCTCTGCACTGTGCTTTTTGGAGAGCACGTCCCGGTGGGTGAATGGGGGAGATTAATTTCCTCCCGTCCTGCGCCCTCGCAGTGCAAGGGGACACGTGCCAGCCGATGTCGCCTTCTTCCTGGGTACACTTTGGCGGACGACAAAGGCCCCCACAACTTTTTTTTAATTTAAACTGCTTTTCCAGGGACTGATCGTCCGTGCCTTTTATATCCATTTATAAAAGAGTTTGCTTAAAGCTTCAACACTTCGCCTTCGCAGATGTCGCCAACGCCTTTACTTGATTGGCGTAGTCTATCGCCTTCGGGTCCCTGTTCCGAAACGCCATCGCGATGTTGTAGTCTTCCAGTCTCTCGTTGGTGGCATTCATAGCCCTTAGGTTGAACTGGGTTACGGCGTCATTGCTGCTGTCTGCGTAGTAAGTGCAGCTGATCGTGTGACGAGATATTGCCACGACTGCATGGGGGACACTATTGTGCAGTTGTAGGTAACGTGCGCACGATCACTACTGTCTCTTTAAGGCCTCGTTAAGGACTAAGGCCCCCACCCTTGTCGTTCAGTGAACCCGAGGCGCCTTTTAGTCTTATTCTACGAGTCCAGAATTACAGGCTAAAGAGTTTAAAACTTATCTGCACTCTTTATCTATCTATATATAGTTATATTTTTTTTCTATAAGCTTGTACCCGTTACTTTTTCTCTACAAAACCCCAGGGTAGACTGGCGGAGAGTGCCAGCAGAGGTTCGCATTAAATTCGCCATTTTGTTTACTTTATTCATATACAGATTAAACAAATTAATAAAATAATATTTTGTTAAAATATTTTTGAAGAATTAGGCATTCACTGTTTATTTAATTCTATATATTTTAATAATTAAACTGAGGCACAAGAAATAGAATTGAGACATTGTGAAACGTTTTCAATGTCACACGCATACAATGTTTAGTAAAAAATATATCTGACAGAGACGGATCATGGAGCACGATTAAACAGTTAAATTACAGATAACCTAAAAAACTTAACTGGAATAAAGAAAAGTTACTGCCTTTACAATGTTTAGAGTGAACGATGAATGCAATATAGTATTAAGTTTGAATTGGTAAATTTATTTTGGTGCAATAAATAATTCATCTGTCTATCCATCTAGGAAGTAATCGTTGAGCAACTAGGAGTGCACGATATATCGATATTACATAAAATATCGATAAATGTACGCAATATATTGCTTCAATCCGATATTATCGAATCATTAATATCGATTTTATATCAATATATTTCATCCGATATATGAAATTTCGTAAGAAATTAAATAAAAAAGCATTCCATTCTTTCTATTATTTGTGGTTGACAACTTGAATAAAATAAAACCCTTACTTGCGCTGCCATCACCAAGTAGTGTAGTATGTTACTACTCTTCACGATGGCAGGACTCGTTGTATAAATTTTATAATCTATGCATGTAGTCTGTACTGCAAGCAGAATCAACAAAACTTTTCTAATATTTAATATTAAGCGCCAATTAATTATAAACAAATTTCGATATATGAAAATATCGATATATTTGTACAATATATCGCGTAGTATCGATACAACCTCACGATATATTATATCGAAAAATATATCGATATATTTTTGGCGTGAACATCCCTATGAGCAATCCATAAAGTAATTTACATTCTAAATTGGTTCACGAAAGAAGCGTAGTCTCCGATGTCTGCGGGAGACATATCTATAATGACGTTTTCTACTGAACGGCAATGGGTAAATGCTAAGCTAAGCGGAACGAGTTCATGTTTAATCTATTTTCCATTTACAAAAAGGGTTAGGGTTATTGGTAATTCGAAGTATATTCTAGTATATTTAGACTATTTGCGATAATTTAATGCGATCGATGCCCCGATATGCATTATGCAAAAGTGAACCAATTTTATCGAAATAATGAAATACATCTTCAAAAATTTATTACAAATATATTATCAATTTAAATCTCAGGACAAGGAAGTGTTTTTTTTCATATTTACATACGAATTAAAAAATGTTGAAATATGTATAATATTTTTCGATCTTACAGACATAATAGTACAAGTTTAAAAAGTTCAGCCCTGTAGTTCTGGGCTCTCAAGAATAAGACTACGGTATCCCCCGCCTGTCGTAGAAGGCAACTAAGAGGGGCCTCGGGTTCACTGGGCGACAAGGGTGGGGCCTGAGTCGTCCACCAAAGTGGACCCGGGAAGAAGGCGACATCGGCTGGCCCGTGTCGCCTTGCGCTGCGAGGGCACAGAGGAAGAGGGAGTAACCTTCACCCGGGACGTGCTCTCCTTGAGCACAGTGCAGAGGGGCTCCGGTGCGTTTCACGTGAGATCCCGGAGCCCCTCGTCATGCACCGAAGAAAGGGCCACGGGGAGGTTTTAGTGGGTAAGAACCCCACATAACCGCCGCCTTCCCCCCAGAAGGCGGGGTATCTTTCTGAAGATTTCCTACCCGTCAAAAAAAAAAAAAGTTTAAAAAGTTAAATTACCTACAGATTGTACGGCTCATCTAACTCTATATTCAACTAGCTCTTCGATCCAGTTAAGAATTTACAAATATTTCTAACATTCTTGTTAAACATTCCTACTAAGCTAAATCTCATGCTAGAAGATGGTTCACGTTAATAGATGAATTGTTGACTATAACTAGGGATATTCATGCAAAAAATGTGTCGATATAATACATACATCGTAAATATCGATATTCGGTAAATATATCGTTTAATTTATTTATTTTTAAGTAGCCTTAAACAAAATACAACTAATACTGCCATACCGTAGAAAAGGAGTTTAGTTGTAATTGTAAGGTATTTTGGTTATCGGATGAAATATATCGATAATTTAATAATATCAATTAGAGATGAAACGGATATCCGGTAACTATCCGGTATCCGGCCTATCCGGCTTTGCTTTCACTATCCGGCCGGATACCGGATAGTAATCCAGCATCCGGCCGGATACCGGATAGTATAATTTTAAAAATCTCATTATTTTACTCAAGGCAAATCAATCATACTCCAATAGGTTATGGACACCGTTTATTTTTAATTTTATAATCGCACATCAAAATGTTTGTTTTATTAATTATTACTTTAATACTCAAAATTAACAAGTGGCAAATTGTGGTGAATAAATACCAAATTTTCCGCATTTGTTGGTAAGAGGCGACTCCGCATACGTGCGATTCGAATGCGCCTGAATATATCCGATCTCGTTTACCGCGCCAATATTCAAATCAAACTGATCGCGTCAACGCAATAAAGGGCCGAATATCCGGCAGCCGGATATCCGGCGCTCCGGCCTAGTAGCTTGCCGAATATCCGGTATCCGGTATCCGGCCACACTACTATCCGTTTCATCTCTAATATCAATATATAGTTATATTGTTATTTTATCGACGTTTTATGAAATATCGATAAATATCGCGCACTCCTTATTCTTATCTACGACCTGACGTATCGCAGGTCCTTCAAGGTGCATAATCTACTAGCAACCCGAGTTCGATCCCCGGTACCGACAGAAATAAATTTGTTTATTGTAATTGTAAGTGCTGATTCACCACGCGCTCGGCGGTGAAGGAAAGCAACGTGAAGAAACTTACACATGTTAGAACATTTTCTAAGAGATGTGAAGTCTGTCAATCCGCACTACGTATGCGTGGCGAACTGCCCTTAAACTCTAAAAAAAGTTTACAAAGAAAGCCTGTGCTTGGGCACAGCGGGACGTAGGGATCCTAAAGCATGCCCCTAAGCACGATCTTCGGTCACCATTATTTATACGTAAAAAGAAATATCACAATGACCCAAATAACTCAAGACGGTAAATTAAATCAATATTTGCACGTAAAACAAACGACGTAAATTGTATAAGAAAAAATCCACTTGTGTAAGTAATATCGGTGAAGGTTATTTCAAATGATGCGCCTGTTTTTTTTTTGTTTATTTAACCTGACGTAACAGACCGGTTCAATCCAGTTTGAATTATGTTACCAAATAATCATTGTCTGAAACGGTTTATTATGAGATGAAGTAAGTTAATTGAGTGTGATATTTAACATGGATCATTATAACATAAGTTTATTTACGACAATAATAAAACCGACTTCAAATAAATAGGAATATTACGAAATAAAATTAATTAGATTAGGTTCCAAACTCTCATCATCCGACAAGTATATTTACAAGCAAAAACAAAACCGACTTCAAATCAAACGTTAAACGCTATCACGTGCGAACGCTCCTTTGTATTTCCGAATTATCGTAGGAATAATAACGAAGAGGAATAGTACGAAATAGAATTAATTAGAACCTAACCAAACTCTCATCAAACTAACTTTGAAGTACATTCTTTCAATAAAAATGAATCATCAAAATAGGTTGGCGTGATATTGAGTTATTTGTCCATTTGTAGCGCCCATATTTAATGCAAATTTAACACTTCTATAGTTTTTATCCCTTTGTATTCCTTTATATTATCATTAATTGATACATGGAAAGCACCAGCTTTTAAAAGAATCATCAAAATCGATCCACCCAGTCGAAAGTTATGAAGTAACAAACATATAGAAAAACATACAGACGAACGGTTACCTTTAGACAGCTGGTAGATGCCTGCCGCTATGATGATGAAGAGGGCCAGGAGCTTCGCGTATGTGAACCAGTCCTGCACCCTGGTGGCCGCGCGCACAGACCAGCAGTTCACGAACGTCAGCAGTACTGCCACCAGACGTTTATGTCATTACCAAATCAAATCAACGCTAACATTGTATAAAAAAGTTATGTATGTACATTGTACTTACAAATGCAGCATGCTGCCAACAGTCTTGTCGCGTCTTCGGGTGGGTCGCACTCGGGGAATATTGGCTTCAGGACGTACACACTGAACGTCAGCGCGACAATTGCCTGGAAATTATAATTGACCTCCGTATTCTGTACTATAGATACAGCCTAAATATTTAAAATTATAAGTTGTTTTACAAGGTCCAGTTTACACGCTAGAAAAACTAAAAAATAAGTTTATAAATCATAACTGTATAGATCTTTTTTATAAGCAATGTTATATAATTACTTATGTCAATACAAGTATATTTACGAGTAAACACAAAAACCAACTTTAAATAGAATAGGAATATTACGAACTGGAATTAATCAGAACCTAACCAAACTCTCATCAAACTACCCTTGAAGTACATACTTTACAATAGAAACTGAATCATCGAAATCGGTTGGTGTGATATTGAGTTATTCGTCCATTTGTCGCGCACATAATGCAAATGTAAGATTTATCTTATGGAGTGTGAACTGGACCAATCGGGACATGGGAAGCACCAGCTTTTAAAAACCACCAGCCAATTAAAAAAAAGAATCATCAAAATCGATCCACGCAGTCAAAAGTTATGAGGTAATAAAAAAAATATACAGCTGAATTGAGAACTTGAGTCTTTTAGAGTCGGTTGAAAATGATTTAAGAATATTTCTTTACATCAAAACAAGACGAAAATAGAAGAAAATAGACAAGCAACTGATAAACACCATAGTGTGTGATACGACTAAAATAACAATTTACACAATTTACCCAAGGTTCCATAAAGGAAAATTTATGTTTATTGGGCCTTTAAATTGTAAATAAAGCTTCATACCCCGTACGCAATACTCCTAGAGACTGGCAATATATTGATGCAAACGGTAAAAGAAATCCAATTACATTGTCTACAATTCTGAGCTTTATGGAACTATGAAACTAACATTGATTCACACATTTATTTGACGCAGACAAGTCAAAGCCAATTAACCTTAAACTACCTTTAGAACACAACTAAGAAAAAAATAGCAGTTATACGCGTAGATACTGCCGATTTTTTTTTGACGAACTACACAGATTGGCCAGAGAAGCTACCCTCGACTGCTTCACCGGATTGAGAGGTGGCATAGCTCTTAGGTCGCTTAGCCTGAACCTCCATCGCTAGTAACTCGACACAAGGTCCACCCGGTGAGTGGTAACCTCGGCTTAGAGGGTAACTATATTGCGCGTAAGCATTCCGATCCGAGGGCGCCCGAGAGTGCTGTACCACGACCCGGTCGCTTGCTATTTCACGGATAATCTAAGGGACATTCAAAAGCTAATCTATTTTTTTCTTAAAAGAAAGCTAGCAATATTTCTTTTTAAATATTACTAACAATCTTGTTAACCATTCCAACTAAGCTTAAGCTTGTGCTAGGACATGGTTCACGGCAATAGTCGAATGGTGGATTCGAACCCACGACCTTACGATTCGCAGGCCGTACCCTAAACCATTAGGCTATTGACGCTTAATTAGAGTACCACCTCGGAAAGCATTGGCGCTGGGAGAAGAAGTGGCTGAAGAAACTCCACCAACGCTCCTAACTTCTAAGGGTGGGGCCTTCCCATAAAATAACGGTATTACGGAACGGTATAACGGTAACGGATTATTAGCGAACAGGGTGGGGTATCGGTGCGCGGTGCACAGTACCACAGGAGAGACAATGCTTACAAATATCCGCCCGCGCCCTCTTCACTCACCTATGACACCTTATATTCGACTTCTGGTAATGCCCACACAGTCAGCGCTAGGATTATTTGCTGCCTACTGTACATTACCATTATTATGTACTAAATACCACACCACACCACATTTACCTGGGAGCAAGGGCGAACGATCATGCATTCGATCCAGAGCCTGATGAAGGCGGCGAATGGCCCGAAGGTCTCCATGATGTAAGCGTAGTCAGCTCCACTCAACCTGATCATCGTACCCAGTTCCGCGTAGCAATAGGCACCAATCTGTTAACAAACAAAATGATGATACTTCTTTCCATTTAGATAAGTACTGAATAAGGGCCATGGGACACCCGGTATGTCTTATCGGTCTTTACTTAAGTACATAAAAGTATTTAGGAAATTTGGTATTAAAAAAGAAGTAAATTAAAAGAAATCATACAAAAACATAGTAATTCAAATTTAATATTTTAAGTAAACCAAAAACATGTCTTTTATGTCTTTTCGACGATATAAAATTACATTAAAAAATAATTATTACTTATAAATAATTCGTTAAAGCGCCACCTGTGATCAGAGACTTGAACTACATGCTAGTCACGCTATCGGACGCCATTTATACGAGTATAGCTCTTCCGTTATATATTTTTCTTACGGATTTAGTCTCACATTTTTCAGTTCGGACGAGCAGCACCCTATTCTTCAAGCAACGCCAAACATAATAACATACAACACACATGAGCATATATGCACATGAGACCCGTGGTGGCTCAGTGTCCAGCGGTCGCCTCAATTTGCATACTTCGACCCGAGTTCGTTCCTGGTACCGGCACTAATGTATATGTTTGTTGCAATTTTAAGTGTTGATTTAATAAGTGGTAAAAAAATTGTGTGGAAATCTACACGTGTTAGAAATTTTTCTAAGACAGGTGAAGTCTGCCACTTATACCTTATACTCTCGCTACAAAAAACACCTTTGCCCAACAGTGGGACATAGCCTGTGCTTTTTTTTTATTTATTCTTTTTTACACACATCGGTCGCATGAAGGGAGAAAGAAAGTCATCAATGCTGTATGGCCATAGCCACCAGCTTCCTCGCCTCCTCTGAGGTCGGGTCAGACAGCAGCATTAAGAAGACAACCACATGTTGCTCCCTCAGTCTTAGACTATCTATTAATGACTTTCTTTTCGCTTCATGTTTGGCACATTCCCCCGCTATGTGGTTGTTGCCTGAGCTTACACCATATCACATATAGGACCTAATCAGCTTTGTGAAAAGCGGTCGAAAAAGGTGTCTCTGTATACACCGGTAGAGTTAAAAGCTTGATTATTTACCACTTAGCAACTAGATAATGAATGAGAGAAGTCAGAGCTTTCGCAGTTATTTATCCCCGAGGCAATGATTTAAATAAATCTTCGTTGATGCCAATTGACCACTGGTAGAAAGTTGGCAAATGAAGTAATTACATACAGATGTGTTGTTAATGCCGGCTTATGTATTTTTATAATCATCGATAGAATCTGTAATTTAAAAGAGGGATATGTTATGACAATTTTTGGCGGTTACTTTTTTTAAAGCAGGCTAGCAAAATTTCTTTTTTCTAAAAATATTACTAACAATCTTGTTAACCATCGTATTCATACCTACCATCCTAGGAGATAGTTCACGCCAATAGTCCAATGGTGGATCTGATCCTACGACTTAAACTATTAAGGATATGAAATCGATTTTTGATTTCACTTGTCATGTCTCATCATTTCATCCGTAGAACAACCACTGCAGGGCATATGCATTATTTTACATATTTCTAAAGGGACCGGTTGTAAGTTGCTTGCATCCAGCTGCGTCCTGCGACCTTTATGAAGTCGTCAGACCACCTTGCGGGTGGATGTCCTACGCTTGACGGTCCGTGGTCTCTCAATTGAGAACTTTTCGGCCATTGGCCATCTATACTACGCGCTATGATCTCCCCATTGCCACTTCAACTTGCTTACATGGTGGGCTGTCGGTTACCTTCGTCAACAGATCGCCTCATTCCTGATATGATCTCGTAAAGATAGATACCCGAGCATATCCCTGCTAGGCAGCGTTGGGGAAGTTTCGCAATGTATTTATGTCCAAAATAGTTCAGTGCTTCAAGTCTCAAGTCTTTGACCAGTGCGTTACCAGTGATGAATAGTCGCACTATGGGCCTCATAAGTAAGCTCAAAGTGGCACAACGAACTACAGGGAGGGCTATGAACGGGGTATGTCTACTTGTAAATAGTTGTACTTATTTCCTTAGAGATTGATATCTATAGCTTTTATGGCATTGAATGTATTATGTTATTATCATAAGTGAGACAAACACTTCTAAATCAGCCGAGATTACATAATCGATGCGGTCAGAGATCAGGGGGCAGAGCCGCATTATCGGAGCTAATTGCTCTATCTCCCAGCATGTGACCAGCTACACTGATAATCCGACAAATGGCAACGCGTCAAAAAATTAAAATGTAAACAATAACTCATTACCACTATCAATTTGTCAATTATTCTCAAAAACAAAAACAAAAATCAAAACAAATCAAGTGACGACTAAACATTAAATGTCTAACATAATTATCTAACATAGTTATCTAAAACATATACAAAATATTTACAAAAAATATAACTGTGGCAAACCGTCGTCGCTTGGCAGCGTGCCCGGTAGCATTGCCACGTTGTATGGCAATGATTACCCTCTGTGCAAGGTATAAGACAGCCCTCTAGTCACCAGATGTGTCGACCAACTTCTTAGTTATCACATTAAAAAGGTGGTCTGCACTAGGACCCACGGACCCAAACGGCTCAAATATGAAACCTCTATCGAGGTCACTATATCTGCGCCGCTTGTGGTTTTCTGCACATGCAGCTGCCGCTCCAGCCTTAACAGAAGATTCTGGAATATGTGACGGTTATTTATATGTGTATTTCCAAAATATCGTCGGAATATAACGAAATGGAATTATTTCAGAACCTATGATATTGTGTATTTGTGGCATACATACTTGTTACAAATTTATGGTATTCTCATGGATGCCATTGTTTTGCCAGAATTGGATCAAATGGGAAGTACCAGCATTCAAATGAAAAAAGAATCATTAAAATCGGTTCATCCAGTCCGAAGATATATAATGTTCCAACTATTCCAATTAAGCTTGAGCTTGTGCTAGGAGATGGTTCACGTCAATAGTCCAATAGTGGATTCGAACAAACGACGTTACGATTCGCTGACCGTATCCTAAACCATTAGGCTATTGACGCTTCGAACATGCCGACGAATTGAGAACTTTCTCATTTTTTGAAGTCCGTCTAAAATGACCGTAATATCAAATTCTAGTATATTTTTATTATATTCTCCTACACCCACGCACGTAATCGGAGAACGCGATCAACCTATTCGCGTTATCGCCGATTTACAAGCAATTTCCCTATACGTTGCTGGAGTTTCTTCGGCTACTTTTTTTAAATGACCATTTTCTTTAAATGACGAACTACAAAGAAGCTGGCCTTGATTGCTTCCCCGGATTGAGACGTGGCATAGCTCGTAGATCGCTTAGGGGCCGTCCATAAATTACGTCATCGATTTTTTCAGACTTTAGACCCCCCCTACAATCATCCTATCGTGATTTCATAATGACATCCCCCCCCCCTTCTTCCAAAATTGACGTCATTACCAGTTTGACGAAATTAAAACATTGCAGATTTGAGAAAAATAGGGTATTATATGATTAAAACACTTGGTTATAGAATCACCTTTATTATTTTTACTTTGGCAATAATCATTGATAAATATAATATAAAAGTAAAAATGGGGAATTATATATTATTATTCCCTATTTTTACTTTGGATATTTCTTTGGATAACTCCACGGAGTTTTCACCCATTCTTTTAAAGTATAAATAAATAATATTTTATATAATAATATTTATATATATATAGGTCAACAGTAGAATTAGTGCTGCTTCTGCCGCCTTTGGAAGACTATGCTCAAGGGTATTCTGCTCGCACGACTTGAAGCTAGCTACAAAGGTCTCCGTGTACATGGCGATAGTTTTGTCAAATCTCCTTTACTCCGCCGAAACGTGGTGCTTATACCGACGCCATATTCGCACACTCGACCAATTCCATCTCAAATGCTTTACAAATACAAATTTTAAACATCAGTTGGTCAGATCGTGTGCGGAACACCGACGTCCTTCGACGCGCTAACGTGGGTGGCATTGAAGTCTACCTTATGCGACGACAGCTGCGCTGGTGCGGCCACGTGTCACGCATGGCGGAGGAGCGACTGGCGAAGCGCATATTCTTTCAGAACTCCAATACGGCAAACAAAAGCACGGGGGTCAATATCTGAGCTACAAGGACGTTCTGAAGAGACATTTAAAAAGACGCAAGATACACATACATAAAGGATATGGCAGCGAGTGGCGGAACCTCATAAGAGAACGTGTGTGCGCTTTTGAGCAGAAGCGCAAGTCTGAATTAGACGACAAGCGTGACACCCTGAAGGCCCGACCACGAGCTGCCATATCCTACAACATCAATAACGGTGTGCTTACGTGCTCCCAATGCGGGCGCACTTTTATAAGGAAGTGTGGATATGCAAGCCACATGAGGGCACACTCAAGAGCCGCGTGACCTGGCTCATGACATGACAGTCCGTAGCGTCGCCGTAGCCGAAATCGGAAGGACATCATCATCATCATCAAATAATATTATCATATAAATAATAAACTATAAATAAATAAATAAGAATGACGTCAATTTTGAAACACCCCTCCCCTCCTATCTATCATTTACCGTCATCCGCAGACCAACCCCCCCCCTAATTTAGAATGACGTAATATATGGACGGCCCCTTAGCCCGAACCTCTGACGGCTACTTCTCCCAGCGCCAACGCGGCATTTAAGGTTAGTTAGCTATTTGAATGTATTCCGAACCGTAGGTATGTAACCGACCTAGCCGAGGTTACCTCTGTTGCTCCCAAGAGAGGTTCAGGCTAAGCGACCCAGGACCAGATTTAGGGGGAATCCGCATAGAGGCTTCGACGCTTTTTTAAATTATATTTATATGTGTTGAAAAAAATCTATTACTTCTTTTTTACAAAAAATTGTTTAATTAATATGACGACTAAAAAATTGGTTATTTTATTTCGAAATTAATTTGTGGCCAAGGGGCGACTCTACTCGTCTCTTAAACCTTTAAATCCTCTTAAGAGACTCTCAGACAGACAGACAGCTCAGACTTAAGAGCTCTGCCACCTCTCAAATCCGTTAACAGTTGCGTTCCGCTTCTCTAGCCAATCAGAGTAGATTCGTTACAAAATATCATTACACATCCATACGTGTCTATGACCCGAAACATCATTGATCTAATCACATACACGTGGGAGCGAACCCGGACTTCCTTGTTAGTATTCCTTCAATTCAAAGTTCAATCAATAAAGAATAATGAAATAACCACCGTTTATTACATCATGGCCTGTGTGCCTCATATTACATATATGCGTAGTTGTGTATATTTTCCTTAATAAATAAATGTAGATGGCAATATATTTCTCTGTCACAGTGTTGACTGGTGATCCTAAATACTTTTGTAAACTAGTCTTAGGTGTTATAATAAGTGTAAGTAAATATATATCTATACATTTAAAGAGAAAGTGTGTGGGTATGTTCCATATAGACTCCGAAACGGCTGGACCGATTTCAATGAAACTTTTAGGGAATGTTCAGAATCACCCGGTGAGTAATCCTGTCAAGTTTGGTGACGATCACTTCTCTTTTTGAACTATCAAACAAGCCATACGTCGTACTTTTATTTCTGACATTAGTCCGAGCCCGATATGTTTTTGTATAAACGATAAGAATGATATTGTATTTACTGATATGTACATGGGTGTAGGTAATGATCTTCACCCGCTCGAAAAGAGAATGAATATGGAGATAAATGAATAATTTAATATATTGTGAGAGTTAAATTAAATATTTACATAATTAAGTTTATTGTTTAAATAAAATAAAGCAAAATCTAGCCCGGCGAAGCGGCCTGGGTTTTATATATACGAGTACATACAAATTGCCGTTGCCTGGAAAAGATCCGCTCGTTTATTCTGCTATGTATTTATTATATGTAAAATGTGCGCGCGCACTGCTCTCTCATTCTTCTACAGTGTGATACAGAGAATAGGCTTTGCACTTTTAGAAATACGAAACTTAACTCTCTCTTTCTATCTTCACTAACTTATAATCTCCCTCTCAACTTCCCGTTGCTTCGCTGGATCACGCTTTTCGTAAAGCCGTTACCAGTTTACTCCTCAAGCCAAGCGTGCGTAAAGAAGATGCTTGATTACTTCTTTTCCCACGGGGCTCAATTAATTGTATGCCGAGACAACCGCCATGTCACATCAGAGCTTTGCCAAGTTTTAATAAACGCGAGAGACTTATCTCCGTTGAATATGAAGCTCCGCTCCTCTTGGGGAATGAAGACGTTCATTAATAACTTGTTTCTGCTCGCTTCCATCGTCGGAGGAATTTGTAAAATTTACTGTTAAGTAAGAAAACATTCTTACAGATGTAGTGAGAAATTATTTTCTTCGGAAAAACTCGGATCTTTATCGGAATACGACGGCACCCGTACTGTTAACGAATGATCGTATTAAATGATTAATATGGAACTATTTTAGAGAGCACGATAAATACGAACTTTTCCGAAAAATTAAGGAAAATCTTTTCTCACTATATCTTTACTTAACAATTGGGTTTAAAGAATTTCTCATAAGAACATAAACAAAGTTCACTTAAAATGAGATTGAAGGTAATAATAATAATAATAATAACTTTATTAATATCACAAAAACAAACATGTTACATATACAGGAGCTCTGTTTCCTGAACTTGGTTCAGAGTACCTGTATCTCAGGAGACAGTGCCTTCCAGAGTCACAAACAGTGAGTCCTGCGTGCAATAAGTTTTTAATATAAGTTAAGTAAATTATACGATAATTAATAATTAAAAATATATGAAATAAAACAAAAATGTGTGCAAAAGGGAAAAAAAAAATCGAAAGAACTACAGTCATAGTTGAGAAGTTATGCGAATGTGTAGTGTGTGTGTTTGTGTGAGTATGATGTATGAAGGTACTTAAATAATATAATTAATGATGTGCCTCTGGGTCGCAGGTAGATGTCGTCACATGTGTATCTTCAATTTTTTTTTGACGAACTAACACAGTTGGCACAGTGAAGCTGGCCTTTACTGCTTCACCGGATTTGAGAGGTGGCACAGCTCTTAGATCGCTTAGCCTGAACCTCTATTAGATGGTAACTCGACACAAGGGTCCCCCCGGTGAGGGTTAACCTCGGCTTGGACGGTTACCATTATTACGTTAGCAGTCCGATCCGAGGGCGCCCGAGAGGGCCGAACCACGACTCGGTCGGTAGCTATTTTATTAACGAAATCTATTGGGACAAGCTAAACTAACTTATATGCCACTTCGGGAAGCGTTAGCGCTGGGAGAAGAAGTGGCCGAAGAAACTCCAGCAACGCTCCTAATCTTATCAAGGGGGTGGGGTTTTCCCATAAAATACTTGAAAATCCATAAAATACTTAGTGTATCATCAAATCTTTTAGTTTGTTTTTAAATTGTTGGAAAGTGTCGCACTTCTTCACTTTATTAGGCAGGCAACTATTCGAACCAATTGTATACAAAAGAAAGTTCGTTGGCGTCACTATGGTTTACCCCTGGCACGCTAATCGTGCTTGTGTTAGTATTAACGTAAGACCGTGACGTCATGATGGAATGATATTAGATTGGTTTCATAATGAAACGCCACTAGCAAATAGTAAAATCGTAACCCAGAATAGTGGTGAAAACCTAACATAGAAAATATATTAAAAAATGACTTAAGTAATTGTAATTGTAAAATAAACTTTGCTTTTAAATCAGTCCTCGATTGTCAATGGATTGCCGTCGTAACGAGAGATAAATTATCTGTAGATAAATATTTATGATTTTCACAGCAAGGGCTTAATTAAAATGAATAAAGACAGATTTTATAATAGAACCATTTGCTTCGAGTCACGTAGACGTTGAGTCTTGAATCTACAACCTTTCACCGCTCAAATAGAATGTCATGATGGTCGATTTTGACCATGACATCTTTTTTTTAATAGCAGCCAAAGATACAACTAGCGATTTGGTTTTTCTATAATCCGAGACCATCCTCCTTGAAGGCGCATGAAATGAAAGTTGCGTTGAATGAAAATTGTGACCTCGCAGAATACCGACGTGAATTGGAGGTTTGTTATACTGCCTATTGCGTTATGCCGACGATCCAACACTTTGTAATAGATTGACAAGGCACCTGCAATCTCTTTAGTAGTTGATTGTGGGCGGCGGGAGTCTCAGTTCCCTCTGGTCTCTACTCACTCTGCTCTCTCTCAGTACAAAATGTCGCGCACTTAAGTGTCGCTTGGTGTCGTCGACTAAGCTCTGTGGTATGCCGTGAAACCCTTAAGGTGGAGAGTTTAGTACACGGCCTGACCACGCGCGCCCTCTCGTGTTTCGGCACATATAACCGTGAGGTTGGTGGGTGTGGTGGTGGGATAGAGTTCTCTCTGATATTTCGCAGTGATGTCCGTTATTAAACCAACTTGGTACATTTCATGTCAATTATCATTCCATCATTACTAAAAACGTCAATTACTAATAACACAAACGATTGTCGGGCCAGTGGTATGCCATCGGTAAACCATAGCGCCACAAAGGAACTATGACACTGCTATAACTAGCATTTATCGACTTAGGAGCCTCGATTGGCTCGGGGGCAAGGTTGAATGCTCCTTTGCTCCTTTCTCCTATAAAAAATATTATAGAGCGAGCATGGGTTATCTACAAGGTTTAATAAACCTTGCAGGTACAGGTTTCGGGGTATTGACCTCATTTCCTGGGTATCAACGCAGGGGGTGACTGCTTCCCTGGTCTTGAGTACTGTTGAAGACGGATTTTTAGACAAATCTAGAACTATTTTAACGACGAGTCTAATCCCTCAAGCCTTAACCACGACTATCATCCTCTAAGACTTCCCGACCTCTCGGTACCAGCTGAAACGAAGCTCGAGGGGTTTAAGCATTAAAAACGTTCTCTAAAATAGGTAACTTTGAATTTGCGACACAAGTCCGGCGAACAGATGTTCGTGCGAAGTTTATAGCCGAAATGAAATGCCGTAAGCCAACGGTCGGCAATATATTTTACAAAGCCGACTTACTCAAACATTCCAAGTTGATGCAAGCACATTGTTCCCGTTAATAGATATTTATTAAGTATCAAATTTAGTTTTATATAGTGTGCTACTTATTTCGTGTAATAAAAATTTAGGAAACAAGCAGAGTTGGCTCCTAATTTTTTTTAATTGTTGTAATGGTCACTGCCCTTTTTTTTGTTGACGGGGAGGAAATCTTCACAAAGATACCCGCCTTCTGGGGGGAAGGTGGCGGTTATGTGGGGTTCTTACCCACTAAAACCTCCCCGGTGGCCCTTTTGCTCAGTGCATGACGAGGGGATCCGGGATATCACGTGGAACGCACCGGAGCCCCTCTGCACTGTGCTCAAGGAGAGCACGTCCCGGGGAGGTTACTCCCTCCCCTCTGTGCCCTCGCAGCGCAAGGCGACACGGGCCAGCCGTTGTCGCCTTCTTCCCGGATTCACTTTGGTGGACGGCGCAGGCCCCCACCCTTGTCGCCCAATGAACCCGAGGCCCCTTTTAGTCGCCTTGTACGACAGGTAGGGGATACCGTAGTCTTATTCTTGAGAGCCCAGAACTACTCCTGCGCCATCTCCGAACGGGATCGGCCCTCTCCCGATCCCGTTCTGCGGTCTTCTTCTGGGACATTACTGACTCGCAGAAGGAGACCAGCGCCTATGGTCACTGCCCAAAGCTAATATGTATCGACCAGCACCCCAAGTCTGTATTTATCATTGTGCGTGCGAACGTCCAGTGACATCACAGTAGTCGATGTTTTCGAGCTATGATGTTTTGCGGTAAGTTTAGTTGTGGCACTATGGTTTTTAAATGGTGTTTCACACTCGAATATTTCAATTGATAGTATTTGGTTATCTAACACAATGACATCTTCGAAATATCAGCCAATCTCCAGCAGTAGAAGGCATTGGAAGTTGAAGGGAAGGCACTGTGGATCAAGGGCGTTTGTGTTTAAATTATTCACTGATATAATCATATCATTGTCGCACGTTTGACACTGTTTTCTCAAATCACGCGCTATTTAGATAGTGATAACAAATGTCTGTGTTGAATTAAGTCTTAAATTTGTACACCAGTCGAATGTAGATCCTAATAAAACATAATACATTTATGTATGATTGCTTCAGACGCCCTCAGTATTGGATTCGTTTGCTGTACACGTATAACTCTTTCGCCTTCCAAACCACTTTAGCGGGGCCGCTAGCGAGGTGTTGGAGAACTCTTAATAACCGTTCTTTAAAGCCCAAGTCTTAAACCCCTAAAGAAGAATGGGTCAGATGTTCATACGAGATAAAGAGACCAAGATATTTTGATAATTTTTTATGAAAAGTGGCAAACGAGCTTACGGCTCACCTAATCTTAAGTGATCAACGTCGCACATGCACCGGAGGAGTTGCAGATGCGTTGCCGACCTTTGAGATAGGAGTAGGCTCGTTTCTTGAAGGTCCTCAAATCGTAAACGTTTGGAATCACCGCTGGTGACATTTGACTCTACAGGTTGACAGTGCGTGGAAGAAAGTTACGCGAGAAACGAATCTTGATGGTTGGAACAGAATCTTGATGGTTAATCACGATACAGTCGTGGAACGCCAACCATCAAGATGGTGTCGATGGGATTCGAAATTCTGCCGAGATGTGCGGTAATGGAAATCGGTAGCTGGGATGATACCGAACAATTCCTCAGAACACTTTTGGTATATCTAATTGTCATTCACTCTTTTGACAGATAACTATGACCTTCCTTTCCACAACGTTCATTCTCAGATATAGTCTGTGCCTCGAATTTACTAAACCAATTGCGTCAAAATAAAAGATAACTGACATCGTACTTGTATTGCTACTTTTGGTAAGCTATTTAATTAGTTGTGGTATTTAGTTTTCCAATGGTCTCCCACTGACATTCCAATATTGTTTCAATTGTTGCTATTTCTTGTGTGTACAATGACGTCGCCCAAATATTCCGATACATTAATTCCAATTAATCAAAATACAATAATCTCAAATCACAAAAATCAATTAAATCACAGTTTTTGGCACAATGATAATTTTTTTAAAGAATGATAACAATTTGTTTTTTCACAAATATTATTAGCATTATTGTTAAGGCTTGTGCTAGGAGATGTTTCACGTCAATAGTCGAATGGTGGGTTCGAATCCAACTTACCCTTCACAAACCGTACTGTTGACAGTAATAGTTACCACGGTTGGTTTCATAGTGAAATGTGATTGGCAATAAGAGATTCGGGACGAAGAATGTACACTTACCATACTGAAAATCCCAGAAGAGATCCACACAAGAAGACTGGCGTTAACAGACCCAGTGTACTTTAACACGCCAGTTGGTGACACAAAAATGCCGCTGCCGATGATAGAACCCACGATGACCGTGATGCCGTTGAGAAGGGACATTTTAGCCTCCAAAGCGCCGCCATCTTTGTCCCCTTCTTCCGTCTTCATCCGTTCCGTGTCGCATTCATCTTCCGCTGATTTACTTTTCGTAGACCTGATGAAGAAATATAATCAGCATTAATTTCAGCAGTGATAATTGTGTCCGCCGAACCAATCGTGTATCAACATTCATTTTTTTATGGGGTATAAACTAGTGCTTGACCACGATTCCACCTGATGTTAAGTGGTGATATAGTCGAAAGTGGTAAGCGATAGTTTAATAAGTGCCTATTCACTCTACTCTTGAAGGCTCCCACGTCGTACTTGGACGGAAAGACTGACGCCGGTAACTTGTTCTACTCGAATTATTTTATATTACTGTAATAGTACGGTTTCATTCAACGTGGTTCTACACTGATACTGACAAGGACTAATACCAAAACTGCAAAGGACTGGAATAGTTTTCCCGCGCGTGTCTTTCCCTCAATCACTATGTGGGTGTTTTCAAGAGTAGAGTGAATAGGCATTTACTAGCACCTTACCATAAAGGAGTGCATTTCCATTTAACAGACGAAATCGTAGTAAAGCTGATGTTAAAAAAAATAAGTACAGTGTAAAAATAAAGGGTCGGTTAAGAAAGTTTGATTATCTCTGTAGATAAAGGCGCTAGCTAACTGAAATAAATTGTGTATGATAGACAATTAAATATCCTTAAAATAAAATAAAATATTTTTATTAAAAAAAACTCAAACGAAAAATCTTACGTAAACTTGGATAATACGGTACCCTTCACCAAAACCCACCTTTATTTAAATTTCAGTACTTAGTGTCGCCACATGGAGGTAACACAAAGTACTAAATTTAAATAAAAAATACTGTATCATCTAAGTTTACTTAAGACATCCCATTTCATTCAAGTTCATGTTTTTTAATGAAATATAAAGAAATCAATTAAAATATTTAATTTTATTTAAGGATAACCAATTGTCTGTCATGCACAATTTATTTCAGTTAGCTAGCGACTCCATCCTCCGTGATATTCAACTTAACGGACCCTTTATTTTTGCTCACTGCCATATATTAATTCATAACTTATTTATATAGGTATATTTAATGTAGATTATTTACTATATGTATAATTTAGTTGTAATATTATCTGTATGCCATCGATCTATTTTGTTCATATATTTCCTGTCCAAATAAAGGTTGCCTGGAAGAGGTCTCTCTTAGTGATTTGACAACCAATTTTGTTCTTGTGTGATTTTGGTTTACAATAAAGTTATATATATATATATATCTGTTATTTTGTAAAGAGAACAGCGAGTCCGAAGCCTCATTCGTATCTAATAGCTGATAACTAATAATTTAAATTTAAATTCAACTCGTTACTACAGACGGAGTATCGTAACCTTGGAACGATAGGAGCGTCGCCGCGGCGAAATTTGCATCCATTAGTTGTTCTATAAGATCGTCTTCAGACAAATATATTTACGTGTAAAAACAAAACCCGACTTCAAATAGATTTTTTTTTAATGACGTACTACACAGATTGGCCAGAGAAGCTGGCCTTGGCTGCTTCACCGGTTTGAGAGGTGGCATAGCTTTATGTCGCTTAGCCTGAACCTCTATCGCTAGTAACCCGACACAAGGGTCCCCCTGGGGGTGGGTAACCTCGGCTTGGACGGTTACTATCAGGTACTTTACTATACTACTATTACTATCAGGTTATCAGCCCTGTAGTTCTGGGCTCTCAAGAATAAGATTACGGTATCCCCTGCCTGTCGTACAAGGAATCAAAAAGGGGCCTCGGGTTCACTGGGCGACCAGGGCGGGGGCCTGCGTCGTCCACCAAAGTGGACCCGGGAAAAAGGCGACATCGGCTGGCCCGTGTCGCCTTGCGCTGCGAGGGCACAGGGGGGGAGGGAGTAACCTCCCCCCGCGACGTGTTCTCCTTGAGCACAGTGCAGAGGGGCTCCGGTGCGTTCCTCGTGAGATCCCGGAGCCCCTCGTCATGCCCCGAGGAAAGGGCCACTGGGGAGGAGGACGGTTACTATGTTACGCGTAAACATTCCGATCCGAGGGCGCCCGAGAGGGCCGAACCACGACTCGGTCGGTAGCTATTTCACGGATAATCTAAAGGACATTCGAAAAGCTAAACTGACTTTGAGTGCCACTCTGGGAAGCGTAAATTCAAATAGAATCAAACGTTAAACGTTATTATGACTCAGCGTGCTTGGAAAGCCCAGATTTAGTTACTGCTTACTACTAAATATAGCGAATATTAGGGAAAGTGGCATTCGGGTAGAATCCTGCCTTTATTATTTTCACACGTGTTCTTTGTATTCTAATGTGCCGCCGATAAATAAAAGTATCACATAATCATGAAGAATAATGAAATTATATTTTATAAATTTGTTAAGCTCAAAATATACAATTTGGAAAAGTCTTGACTAAAAGTGAAGGGAAAAAGGAGGACGAAAAATTGAAAAAAAAAAAATTATTGTCTAAAAATACTTTTTGGTAATTGACGAATGCCTGTCACCACAAATAATCTTCTTTGTTTTTTGTTTATTTTCCTTAATAACATTTCTTTCTTGGGAACTATTAGTAATAGTACGATATATTTACAAAAAATATCTGTGCCAGACCGTGGCTTGGCAGCGTGCCCAGAAGGCTGGTAGCATTGCCACGTTGTATAGCAATGCTTAGCATCTGTGCAAGGCATAAGCCAGCCCCCTGATCACCAGAGGTTCTTTCCTTTGTATCATTTTTTTTAAACAAATTTCTTCTCAGTGAGACAACTTGGATAATTTTTATACATATAGTGAGAAAAGATTTTCTTTCGAAATTTTGGGAAAAGTTCGTATTTATAGTGCTCTCTCAAATAGCCCCATATTAATGGATATGAAAATTTCACTCCGTATCTCTCACGTATTATATATACGATCATTCTATAACAGTATATAGTATTCCGATAAAGATCCGAGTTTTCCTGAAGGAAAATAATTTCTCACTACATCTGTAATAATTGTTGTATGCCCTAAATGTTAAAATGTGTCTAATGTCTTTTGTCTGCAATAATTTAATAAATAGAAGCGGAAGTCCGTGCTTTAAATTTACGATCATTTTTAATATAAATTTGATTTGAAGTCGGTTTTTAATTTTTACTCGTGTATGTACTTAAACAAATGAATAGTCGTATCAACCGTAATTCAACTGTGACAAAATAAACAGGCCAATTATAGCTTTGTAGAGTAAAAAAAAGATACTTAGAAAAATGATTTTTAATTCACTATTCTACTAGGAAGACCTATTTCTAACGGATGCGGCCTTCCTAATTGGATTACATTACGTATCCCCGTTCGTAATAAACAAACCGAATGCATCTTCAAGTCCATAGTGTATAGGCGTATGTACCGCGAATAATCCGGTAAAGTACCTTTTTTATTATTATATAAAACTACTTTTCCACGGACTGATCGTCTGTGGTTTTAATTTAGATTTTAATTGTTATGGTTGCTCCTTTTATAAAAGAGTTTACAAAGGTTTATTATATCCGACCGCCACCGTAGAAGTGTGTCACTTCGCTCGAGCGAATAGCAAAACGTTGACTTCATCGAACGCCGACAGACGGCGTTCCGTATCTTCCCAAATGCCGCAATGTCGCTAGTGTTGTATTGGTAGCGCTAGTATCGCATCCGTTACGACATATATATATTTAAATACAGTTTTTTCTCTACAGTTTACTGGCTAAACTTATTAGTTTCCTTCGCGGAGGCCGCTAACGCCTTTACTTGATTGGCGTGGTCTATCGCCTTCAGGTCCGAAACGCCATCACGATGTAATGTACCATTACGACCTTTTCAAAATAAAGACAATATAAGCGACAGAACTTCTTAATATAACTATATATTGTCGGAAATAAAATAGAGTGTCAGCGTACAGCGTTTAATCCGTCACTGACGGTGAGACCTTTAGCACTAGTGTCACTAACAATATTTTTGTCTTTTAGTTGAATTTTAGCGTACACTAGCGTACCCAGCCCGCTTCGCCGGGCTAGATTTTGCTTTATTTTATTTAAACAATAAACTTACATCAATAAATATTTTATTTAACTCTCACAAATTATTAACCTCTCTCCGTATTCATACTCTTCTATTCTCTTCTCGAGCGGGTGAAGATCATTACCTACACCCATGTACATATCAGTAAATACAGTATCATAGTAAATAAAAGCTGTATTTGACAATTCAAAAACAGGAGAGCTTTACTCTCAACAAACTTTACAGGATTACTCGCCAGGTCAATCTGAAGATTCCCTGATAGTATTATTGAAATCGGTCCAGCCGTTTCGGAAGAATCATACCCACACACTTTCTCTTTTAAATATATAGATTTGATTTGATACATATTGTGTTGATTAGTTCGGTTAGTAAGTGAACACTCAATGAATTACGTGTATTAAGAACAAGTGAACGATACAAACATAAAAAAACACACAGACGAATTAAGACCCTTCTCCTCTTCAACCGACTTCAAAAAAGTAGGATGTATTCAATTCGTCTATATGGTTTTACGTTTGTTACTGCATAACGTTCGACTGGGAAAACCGATTGTGAATTATTTTTTATGTTTTTTTTGTGGTCCCATTTAAACTTGTTCCAAATCTGACAATGGGATCCATGAGAAAACCATGTAATTTTCATCAAGTATTAGCGCAATAAATGGACCTGTAACACAATATCACGCTAACTGATTTTGTACTTTAACAGTAGTTTGATGAGAATTTGATTTGGTTCTGATTAATTCAATGTCGTAATATTCCTACGATAATTCCAATTATTTATTAATTGAACACCAATGAACATTTTTAACATATACAATATATAACAACAGTGAAAAGTTGTTAAGTTAATGCCATCGCAGTTATTGGTGAAGACTGCATGCAATTTAATGACGAGTGACAATATTAGTTTATAACTATAAAAACACAAAAAGTAAATTTTCAGACTAAACATTCTGAAATACAAAGAGGGCGTCCGCGGGTATTAGTGCTTAAATATACTTGACTGGAGTCGATTGAAAAAAACACTTGAATTTATGAAAAAATATATTCACTTTTTTTTCATAAATACAACACAAATTTTGACATCACATTCAAATGACGTCAATTAGATAAAGTCTTTGATGATAAAACGGATTAGCTCACGAAACGACTTCACTCATCTCTTAATACCCTTGAAGCCGGAGGGAAAGGTCAAACGACGAACATATAATTATATAATTACTGTGTTGGGTTCATATTTTACCGTGGCCGTATCGTAAGAACCGGACATCGCGTATTGCTGGTTCTTAGCATACAATGGCCGGTTGCCGAGCATTCATCCTTTTCATATCGTTATATAAAAGGAGTCTGGGAACGGAGTCAACGTCTCTCTCTCATACAACAACAGTTTTTAGTCATTGTGCAAAATAAAAAAGTTATTCAGATTTTTGATGTGTTGAAATATTTTACAACGAACTTAAGCCATTCCATTATTCGCGTAGACTACTGAATCAATACAAATAAATAAAATTGAAATATCTGTTTGTGATAAATAAAATAACCTGTTTATACTTCATGCATTCAATAACATCTTTTACAATTTTTGTCTGTATTTCTGTCTGTCTGATCCGGCTAAACTGGCAGATAGCTGAAGTAACAAAGAGTTACTTTAGCTAGTGTTAAAATGTTTCCTAGCTAGTAATATATTAGTAGAAACAGTATACTTAGTCATAAGAAAAAAAATAGATTTAGAGACTAGAGAATTAGAATTAGCGGTCCTGTAGCTTTACATTGTAGACTCTATTATAAATGGAGCAACAAATTCCAACTTAAAATGCACGGATGATCAATCCATGGAAAAGTACTTTAGTATTTAAAAAAAAAACTTTAGCTAGCTTTATTTTAAATAAATAAAGCTAGCTAAAGTTAACAATAAATATTTTCCTTGTCTATGTATATATATATACATTGTCTAAATATTCATATACCTGTACAGCTATAAAACTCTGGAATATTGATCTGAATCTTGCCGATTGAGATTAGGGAGGCTTCGTCAACTAATGTCTTTAAATCGCGTGTTTATACCATGTGTATGTATATTATTATATTTAAATATATATATTGACGTATCTATGTATTTATAAGTAAATGTATATTTATTTATGTATGTATATATATATATATATATATATAGATAAGGAAAATATTAAAAAAAAGATATTTCTGGGGGTCACAATCGATAGCCGGCGGATAGTTAAAAACATACCTCTAATTTATATACGTTCATTTCAGTGTAATGAACTTTTATTAGGGATTCTAAGAAAACATTAATTTTAACTACGATATCAGTGAGGCGAGATTACTTGGTTATCGACGGGTCGGCTTCTGGGGTCACGCGCACCGAGATGTATATCCAAGTGGCATGCTGTTATCTATTTCCTTTGTTGTCCGTTTAACTTGCAGCTCCGACACTTCATCAATCTGCGAGGACCAAGGTCTTGAGTCAACTATTACAAGACCTTCTAAAATTACAGACTATCTAACCATCCTTATACACAACACAAATATTAATTAATTTATTTAATCTTTATTTGCACAAAATAAAAGAGTGCAGAAAGGTGGACTTAATGCCACCCGACGTCGCCTTTTTCCCTGGTCCACCTTGGCGGACGATGGATTCGAAGCTACGACCTCGCGTTTCGCAGACCGTACCCAAACTAAACCTTTAGGCTATTGACCTTATTTGGCTACTGACGATTGTCGATGTCACTGAACGTTAATTATGACACACAAACGTTGAATTGTTGCGTGCGAGTATAGAAGGGGTAAACTGAAAACCAGCACTGTGTCAGTATTTTATGCAGCAAAGGATGGTAACATATAAGTTTTATTTTATTGCTTGCTACGCCCTGATATAATATAGCTGACATTACATCCACCATACTCCTTATTACATCAGCTATCTGTCAGTGAAAGTCCCGTAAAAATCGGTCCAGCCATTCCAGAGATCAGCCGGAACAAATAGATAGAGATTGTAAAGAATTTTTATTTGGTATATGTACCGTACAGACATTCATATTATATTAAATTTATTGTAATATTACAAACAGACACGACAATTTAATTTATTTGAATAGATAATTATTTCTCCTTGTAGTGATACTTCCCATGACACAATTGTTGTATAATGCTATCTGCACCCCAATTGTAGAGGCGTAAATATTAATGTGTTGATATCAGTTTCAATGCCAATATTATCAGCGGTTCAATGCCCTGTCAGGGCATGGTGAGTGAGTGAATCACTATATTATTGCATTTGTGTAAAAAATTAATCGAGAAATTGAACATATCTCGTCAAATAGGGTGTTGGGGCACAGTGTAGGGGGACAATCTTGTCTGAGATTTCCCCCGTCAAAAAAAACATTTCGGCTTGTATGGTTGCCCTAAGCGCGTTAATTTTTCACTTAGAGGGCGCCCGAATAGACCGAACCGCGACTTGAACGGTAGCTTTGCCACAGATAAGCTAGAGATATTCTAAAGCTAACTTTAAATGCCATTTCCGGAAGCTTTGGCACTGGGAGAAGAAGTAACCGTAGAAACTCCAGCAACGCCCCTAATACTTAATAGATAATTGACAATTTTAAAGCCTTATTAATCTAAGGATACGGTCTGGGAATCGTAAGGTCGTAAGTTCGAATCCGCCATTCGACGTGAACCATCTCCTAGTACAAATTTAAGCTTATTCGGAATAGTTTACAAGAATGTTAGTAGTATTTCTAAAAAAAAATTACACTTATCACGAATACAAATACGTTTCGAGTGATCGGAGATAAAGAATGAACAGTAATCAACCGGCAAATTACGACCGGAGTTACGTAAGCGATCGATCAGGGGAGCGGGGGACTTATAGTGAACGGAATTCGCGAACGGGCCAGTAACCAGGTCAAAAGAAACGCGACCTTACTCTCGCGTCAAGGCCCCGGTTACGCGCTTGACACACTGGCAGTGTTTCGTAAAACAAGTCTACTATTCTAATGCAACCGACACTTCCTTACGTCAGATAAAGCTTATATTAGTGTAATTACTTGTAGGTCTTGT
Source organism: Meandrusa payeni (assembly GCA_029286785.1). Lineage (NCBI taxonomy): Eukaryota > Metazoa > Arthropoda > Insecta > Lepidoptera > Papilionidae > Meandrusa > Meandrusa payeni. The sequence goes on from JAGSMX010000023.1 coordinate 8,540,375, forward strand.
AGAATCAAGTAGTCCAATAACTAATAAACTCGCGTTATTAGCGTTAGACAACGTAACGTTGTAGAATAATTATTTTAACGAATACCGTCACAACCGCCCTCACAATCTTTATACAAAATTAATTAGAAGTCAGATTACGAACTGATAAAATTAAATTATTGTTTACAACGTCAAGTTAATATAATGATCAACGAAATTATTAATTATGATTTAGGATAAAATAAGGTTCAAGTAAATCACTAAGATATCATTGGAAGTAGTTATTACGCATAACAATCGCTGGGTGCCATGTGTTGCCAGCTGACATAAGCTATTATAGATAGCATTCTTTAAAGTATTACAAGTGTACTAAGCTGAGGATTAAGTAAAAAGTTAGTTACCTAACTAACGTACCCAGCCCACTTCGCCGGGCTAGATTTTGCTTTATTTTATTAAAACAGTAAACTTACATCATTAAATATTTAATTTAACTCTTACAATATATTAAATTATTTATTTCTCTTCTATTCTCTTCTCGGTCGGGTAAAGATCAGTACCTACAACCATGTACATAACACATATACTATAGGGATTTATTACACTTCAATATACTCCATTGTACTCCAATATGGTTTACAATGACATAAATATGTACGCATGTGTCAATACCAATTTGGGTTATAAAACAATAGAATATCATCATAGTAAATAATTTGAAGATATCCTGAAAGTATTTTACTCCGGCTAGAAAGAGCTCAGCGATCTCTGCTAAAAATGATGACACATAGCCCGTTTAGATTCCCAACAAAGCTGCTGCACGAAAAGTGACAGGTGCTATCTATAAGGCAATTATATATATTTAAACTGATATGTTTACAACACCAACTTACGCCATATAATTGCAGTAATGGTAGTTCTAGGGTAATAAAGAACATCTGCCCATTATAATATTATTTGTATATTAAATGTAGAACAGCAACTGCACGTCAACAGCAGAGCTTCAGAGCCACTTTCTTGTATAATAGGTTAAATAAAATCTTAAAAATTCATCCTTTGTCGAATCATAAATGTAAATTAGTTTGTAAAAAATATTTACTAGAGTTGAATTATATTCAGCTCTGAACGCCTCCTAATTTAATAAAATTTAATATAATATAAAGCTGAGGGACATACACAAACACAAATTTACACACACACACCAACACACACACACAAATTTATAAAATATTGTTTTCATTTGTTATGCTCATATTTTATTGTGCTTTTCAAATGGGAGAAGACACTGACCCCTGAAACATAGGTCCAATTGAACCTAGCTCAGGAGTCAGGGACTTCATATTTCTTTGTTTAAACATTCTCTTTGGTGACTAATAAAGATTTATTTATTATTTATTTATTATAAAGTTTCATTGAATTCGGTGCAGCCGTTTCGGAGCCTTTATGGAACAAACCCACACACTTTTTCTTTTATATATATATAGATATAGGCTGTAACTTTAACTTTTTACAAAGAGGTATTACTGAGAGATAAAAATTGGCGCAACTAGAATCCTCACTAGGGCTGCGTAGCGGACTATGCCCTTATACTCTCAGTAAGGTCTGTTACTTGCAGCCAGTGATAAGAGTTTATCACCTTATCGAGTCGTGGTTAAAGCTCGGAGAGTTTAGAGAAATTATCTATATTTTTTCGCCTATACCGACTTCAAATAAACCAGGTATTCAAACTCCGTCCCGATGTGGCGATTTGCATGCGCGGTTTAGACGAAAAACGTATTTTGGACGAAAACATTTTGATATGACAGATGTCAACGTTCTTCCTTTTTCAACCGACGTCAAAAAAGTAGGAGGTTCTCAATTCGTCTGTATTTTTTTATGTTGGTTACGATTTAACTATTGATTTTAATGATTCTTTTATAAAACTGGTGCTTCCAGTGTGGAAGCCATATTTATCTTAAATTTGTATTAAGTATGTGTGACAAAAATGGATGAATAACTTATTATTACATTAGTTCGTAATCTGTTGTCTGTATAAATTCCATGTAAATGTAGGATTGCGCGCGCACGACTTTGAGTATTCCTGGGCACCGCTGAAAATCAACGCTGTCGCATCCTTGCGACGGCATATACTGAGACGGTGTCCAATATAGGCATCATGTCTTATGTCCTATTTGTCCGTGTTTTTTTCATTAACTGTATTTTTTTATTTTTTTTTTCAAACAATAAATTTTGTATAAGATTATAGGGACGCGCCATTGTGACGGTATTCGTTATAATAATTACTTATACAACGTTACGACGTCTAATTAAAGCGAGTGTGTTAGTTATTGGACTATTTCATTGCATAAGACCTACAAGTTATGACATATATAATATTAAAAAGACAGCTGCGTAAACGACTGCTCAATAGGAGCAATAATGAACACTACCGCCCCACCCCACTCTAAGGGTAGTTACCCCTATTTGGGTCAAGGATGAAGGGGAGGGCTTATTGAAATTCTTTGTCGTCGGAATACCGGCATTAACACAGATTATATTACTAGTGAGACATTTATTTATTTTTAAATCTTATATTTTTTTTGATGACGTGTTTGTCAGAGAAACCGGCCACGACTTCTTCACTGAATTGAGAGGTGACTAAAGCTCATAGGTGAACTGAACCTCCGAAACTTATGTTTCCTGACTTTTTGTTTTATAGTAAAAATGGCAAACGAGCTTACGGCTCACCTCATGTTAAGTGATCACCGTCGCTCATGAACATCCACAGCACCAGACGAGCTGCAGGTGCGTTGCCGACCTTTGGGATAGGAGTAGGCTCTATTATTGAAGGTCCCCAAATCGTATACGTCCGGAAACACCGCTAGTGACAGTTGATTCCACAGGTTGATAGTGCGTGGAAGAAAGTCACGCGAGAAATCCAGTAATCAAGATGGTTTTGATGGAATTTGGAATTCTGCCGCGATGTGCTTTTTTAAAGGAACTTGTCTTTAACTGAAAATGCTGTATTAAATATATTGTGTACCCAGGCTTCAAGCTCGTTAGTCGCTTTTCCTATATAAATGTTACAGCCTTCTATCCGATATAGACATATATGTCCCACTGTTGGGCACAGGCCTTAGAGCATAGTCTGCCACGCGGCCCTAGTGCGGATTGGCATTGACATCACATGTCAGAAAAAAAATTCTAAGACATGTAGGTTTCCTCACGATGTTTTCCTTCACCGCCGAACGCGTGGTAAATCAGCACATTAAATTGCAACCACAAATTTATTGTTGCCGGCACCGGGGATCGAATTTGATTACGTAATATGCAGCTTGAGGCAACCGCCAAAAGAGTAAAATGGAATACGAAAATTTGAAGAGATGACTATGGACTATGCTAATGGTCCTCACAATATGGGGGTGAAGACCAATAGCAAGGAAAAGAGAGAGATTTCTATTCAACTGTCCACTTCCACGATATATTTTGTTCACGGAACACCGCCGCAAATGGGGTCTTTCACAATAAAAACATAACAAAAGAATGTCCTCTATTTTTTATTTAGTTTAGTTTAGTTTTAGTTTCGCGAGAGAAACAACGTAAAGAAACTCGCCAACTGTGACAAAAGAGTAAAATATTTCGAAGGCGGACAATGCGCGCTAGAAATGAACTGATAAGTAGTACTAGCGGCTTTTTGTAGTAAAAAATGTATTGAATTTCATTCGTTAGATTCAGTCATCTTTACAGTACGGAAAACAAATGAAAATCACACATTTTCCTAATTTGAATTTGGAATTATGTTTTTTAAAATTTTAACTTTCAATTATACCAAAACTAGCCAGATAGAAATAGCTTAGCCAAAGCTATTTCTATCTGGCTAAGATATTTTATTACAAGTTCATACATACTGTAATGCGAAAAGACTTTTTTCCCAACCTATTATAATGCGCAGCTCTCAGAACGAAACGCTTTTAAAGTGTCTTCGTTATAAACACATATTCACATACCACTTATAATACAGTCAGCTCGCTAGGGGGGAGCTTGAAAGGTTGAAAGTGTTTTTGAGTGTACTTCCCGCTCCATTAAAAAAGTAAAACTTGCATTGTACTATTTGCTGCTACATGTTTAAACACGATAGAGACTACAGATCTGTTAAGCTTTTGACTCTTATACTTAGTAATACAAACTTATATAAGGTATAGCTCTAGCAGGGTGGGCAGAGACATTTTTAACTGTCCGCTTTCCATTCAGCTTAGCATTTAGCCCATCGCCATAAACCGGGCACAAACTTTTATCAAATAATATTCTAATAGATACATATATTATATGTATATACTCGTGTATATGCTGTTTAAGCTCTCACGTGCGCGGGGTGCGCGGGTGGAACAGAGACGTATTTCGGTGTACGCTTTTTATTTCACCAAGATTATTATGTCCCTTATATGACAGGCTGTAACTACACAGGTTGGCCAGGGAAGCTGGCCTTAACTGCTTCACCGGATTGAGAGGCGGCATAGCTCTTAGGTCGCTTAGCCTGAACCTCTATCGCTAGTAACTGGACACAAGGGTCCCGGTGAGGAGTAACCTCGGCTTGGACGATTACAATGTTACGCGTAAGTATTCCGATCCGAGGGCGCCCGAGAGGGTCGAATACGGCGCGTTCGGTTGCTATTTCACGGATAATCTAAGGGACGTTCAAAAACTAACTAACTTTGAGTGACACTTGTGGAAGCCGTGAGCCCATTGGCTCTGCTACTATAGGCTACAGATGGGATTCATATGATGATTCGTATGGAATCATCAGGTCGTAAGTAAAACCGCATGCCCACTACTAGGCTATCTATCATTATAGCCACTCATGTGTGATATAGACTTATACTTAATAAAAATACAATAAGGCACAATATTATTGTATAGACGAAAGACCCCGGAAATCGGTAACGCCAGTGGTAAAAGGATTCAATCATCAACCGTCGATTCGAAAGTCATATTTTTTTTTTTTATACTTTCTAAGCAAGTGGTTGACTACGATCCCACCTGATGTAAAGTGGAAATGCATATTTATCTATATAAAAAGTAAGTTAATGACGAATTAATGACCTCTCTGTTTTCACATATAAATTACTCTTTTAAATAAGGAAATTCATAAGATGGACAGACCGACAGGTAATATGCGCGGATAATACGCAACCTTTCCTCATATTAAGACGTGAAGCAATCGAATAATTAACGACTGTAATCATGTTCAGGCAGACAAAGTTATAGAAATAAAAATTTAACGATCACTTGTAGATTTATTTCGTTCTTGATTAGCTCAATTGAGCTACAATTTTTTTTCCTAAATATTGTTAAATTTGTGTTAAGTATGTGCGCGACAAATGGACGAATAAGTCGATATTACGTCAACGGATCGATGATCAAGATTCAAGAGTAATTTGACGAGAGTTTGGTTAGGTTAAGATTAATTTTATTCCGAAATATTACCTTTTTTTTTTGTTAACGAGGAGGAAATCTTCAAAAAGATACCCCGCCTTCTGGAGGCGGCGGTTATGTGGGATTTTTACCCACTAAAACCTCCCCGGTGGCCCTTCCTCGGTGCATGGTGAGGGGCTCCGGGATCTCCAGTGGAACCGCACCGGAGCCCCTCTGCACTGTACTCAACGAGAGCACTTCCCGGGAGGGAGATTACTCCCTCCCCCCCTCTGCCCTCGCAGTGCAAGGCGACACGGGCCAGCCGATGTCGCCTTCTTCCCGCGTCCACCCTGGCGGTCGACAAAGGCCCCCACCCTTGACGCCCAGTGAACCCGAGGCCCCTTTTAGTCGCCTTCTACGACAGGCAGGGGATACCGTAGTATTCTTGAGAGCCCAGAACTACAGGGCTGCGGGCCGATCTGCCACCGGCCCGCCTGCGCCCTCTCCGAACAGAATCGGCCCTCTCCCGATCCCGTTCGCCGGTCTCCTTCTGCGTCATTACTGACTCACAGAAGGAGACCAGTGCCTTCCATCCGAAATATTACCTACGATAATTCAGAAATACAAAGAGGGCGCCCGCGTGTAAAAGCGTTTAACATTTGATTCGATTTGAAGGCGGTTTTGTTTTACTTGTGCATTCGTAGCGCATTTGTAAACCGATTTTTAAATACGGTATAATAAGCTCTCATGTGCTATACCGTAGCGGGGTAGACTAATAATAATATAATAGCTTTAGCTGTCCTTACAGCAAGCTTATTAAGTCCCATATGCAGTGGGATTCAAACCTGTGACCATCCGATTGTAATTGAAACCGCTTAGCAAGTATTTCACGGAAAATCAGCGCTATTTATTCTGGTAGAGGTTCAGGCTAAGCGATCTGAGACCTATGCCACTTCTCAATCCGGTGAAGCAACAAGTCAGTCAGTCAGGTAATGTGTGTAGTTCGTCACAAAAAACTATTTATTTATTTCCAGGAACTCATGGGCATCACGCCGGTAAAATAATGAATGTCAGTGTTTTATCCTTATTGTATTTTTTACGTGCCATGTGAACATAGTCTTTCTTTATTTGACTTTTATAATCGTATTCATAAGTTATACGATTGTGTATTTGGAATCGTTTTTTATCCTCATTATTAATTCTCGTATGCGTGGAGTGTATTCTTCTAAGAAATTTCAACGGAATTTAAAATTATACAGGGGTATTGGAGACCGCTTCCTTAAACGAAGACAGACGATAGAACTAATGACACCTTTGATGATGGGACGGAAATCGATTCGATAATCAATATTTAGTCGAACTGGTATACAGTTAAAGTTAAACTTCATATATGTCCCAGCGCTAGGCGCAGGCCTTCTCTGTAAAGAGAGCATAAGGACATAGTCCACCACTCAACTCTAGTGCGGATCGGCAGACTTCACATGCCTTAGAAGAATTTTTTTTCTAAGACATGTAGGTTTCCTCACGATGTTTACCTTCACCGCTGAGCGTGTGGTAAATCAGCACATTAAATTGCAAAAACAAATTTATTGTTGCCGGCACCGGGGATCGAACATTGGTTGCTAGAATACTATGCAACTTGAGCCCGGGCCTTGAGCTACCACGGCCATACAGTACTATATATCAATGTTTATTAACTCACGTTGACAATGTCAAAAGGTATATATGTGGTCGCATAACTTAAGCAATAACTTCATAGTATATAGTTACATATGTAACTTAACCATCATTTCTCATAAACATTAAGTGACCGCAAATGCATTGCGGAAATAGAAGGCCGGTTTTTATAGCGTACACATCGTCCACTTTAGTAAATTACAACAGAAATTTAACATAAACATACCGTCCGGGGGGTAGAGATTGCAGATTGCGTACATCCGTCGCTTACGAGTATTCCAATCATCATTTTTCAAACGATTTCAAAAAAGGAAGAGGTTGTTGCTGTTATTATGTTGCTTTTATATTTATGCCTTCATAACTCCATCATTTATAAACGGATTTTTGATTTTCTTTGTTGGAAAAGGGATATTATTAGGTCCTATTTAAGTTTTATTGGAATATTGAATTCGAAGATACACCGGAGAACCCACAAACATCGATCAGAAATTATCGATTGGTTTTTCAACCGACTTCCAAAAAAAGGTGGACGTTCTCAATCCGTCTGTATATTTTTTTTATGTCTATTAGGTAACAATCGTAGGGAAATCATTCTTTCGCACTCTTAAAAGTTAGTTAAAGTAAAAAAGTAGGTCATTTATATATAATATAAATGTTCTTCTATTTGGCGCAGGCCTTTTCTGTAAAGAGTGTAGAAGGGCATAGTCCGCCACGCGGCACCAGTGCGAATTTTCTAAGACATTTAGGTTTTCTCGCGATGTTTTCCTTCACCGCCAAGCGCATGGTAAATCAGCACATAAAATTGCAACAACAACAAAACTGAAGCGTCAATAGCCTAATGGTTTAGGGTGCGGCCTGCGAATCGTAAGGTCGTGGGTTCGAATCCACCACTCGACTATTGCCGTGAACCATGTCCTAGCACAAGCTTAAGCTTAGTTGGAATGGTTACCAAGATTGTTAGTAATATTTCTGACAAAAAAAAAGAAATATTGCTAGCTTTCTTTTTCAAAAAAAAATATTGGTGCCGGCACCGGTAATCGAACTCTGGTTGCTACAGTACTGTTCTTCACACTCTTGCCTTGTTTTAATTAAATCCTTTTTTAACATTTTATTTCTACGAATTTAAAACGAAGTATTCGGATACTCGGAGCCCGTGATGAACATTTGCAGACCTGTCGATCCTGTTTTGATTTTTGATTTAACCGAAACCATGGCGTCCTACAAGTTTTTGTACATCAAGATACTGGTTGATTATTCTTGGAAAGCGTTTATTATCGCTTGCATGGACAGTTGTTAAAACGGAAAACAAAATTAAATATACCGTTATTTTTTGCACACGGAATGCATTTCTGAACGCATATTTTTACACTTGGTATGAATTAAAATATATTTAAAATCTATAAAGTTATGTTCTTGACTATAAGCTCACGTCCTTATTATTTTTATGGGGTAGACAGAATGTGCAAATCTGCATCAAGCTAAGCAATAAACCAAACCGTAAACCGGGCACAAATGTATGCAAATTATTTTCTTATATTTAGTATATAAGCTGTCACGTTATTTCAATTCTAACGGTGTAGAGAGAGACAGCTTAACGCTTTTCATCACGCTTATTAGATCTCATATTTGACGGATGAACCCATCGTTATATACCGGCACAAATGATTTAGCAAGTGTTTTTTGTAAAAACGAGTGTGAGCACCACACGACTCAAATAAAACTTCTTTAGCTCAAATAAAGCTTCCGAAAACGAAGACTATCGTCTGGTACTAATGACACCTTTGATGATGAGACCGAAAAAAAACGATCTTGATTAAAAAAATCTGTTTGAAGAAAACAGCAATGTAGGCTCTATAAAAACAACAATTTATATTGATTAATTAAAAATTAATCTAGAGGAAAATGAGACAACCCGTAGTTGAAGGCAATTTTCGAGGAAGCTACAAACGCTCCAAACAAATTATTTCTGACCCCAGAAGCGGGAATGGGGCGGGGGGTCGTGCGATCGATGCGCCCACGTGCGCTCTATCTGACGCAATATTAAGGGATTATAACATGGAAACTGGGAGGAAAAGAAGCGCTGTATTCGAAACATCGGGAATTCAAAAATAATATTAAACCGAGAAAGAAGAAACACATTAAAAAGTACATTAAAAACTGCTTTAAACATTTCAATGAGATTGCCAGTAAGATTATATTTTAATTATTATGTTAATAGTCTGTTATTTTTCTAATTACCAAATGTGCGCTTTCTGTTTATACTAATTTTCTATTAAACTAATTAAATCTTAATTACGTCCATTCATTTAAATAAATATAGATCAAGATGTCATTACGTACAGCGTACTCATCGAAAACAGCACACAATTAATTTCAATTTTTTTTTTAAATATTTTTCGACATCAACGTATGCTCGTGCGTCACAGCGTGAAAACAAGTAGAAACTTTCTATGTGAAATAACAGACCGTTAATGATTAATAATCTGTTGTTGTAATTTTAAAAAAAAATCTCCAGAAGCGTAAGCCCACGTATAATTATATTCTTAAATTCTAAATTGTAAATAATTTATTCAAAACATTAAGAAAAAATTATAAATAATATTTAATTGATACTATAAAGAATTTTATCTTGTAATTGTAATTGAATGTTCATTAATTTTTTGGTCGATGGTCAACAAGTAATTTTTTCATACTCATTTATTGAATACGCGTGCATCATGTTTGAATACGTTATGTGTTTAAATTATCATATTTAATAAACATTTAATTCCAACTATGTGAAGGTGACAGAAGAACAAATCAGATAAACTTACATGTACGTATACTATCAATTCTTCTGAATTGCTTTATTAAATGCAGGAATAAAATACCAATTTAAGCATGCAAATCCAATCTAGAATGTGCCGTTACTTAGCCCATCATAAAATTAATTTATTAACAAGATCATTTCTGTCAAAGAAATAAGATTAAAACCGGCTTTACAATTTTTTCGATATGTCAAAGGTCAAACTAAAAACTATGAAATAAAGGTAAAAAATTATTATGTGTAATTTAAATAGCACATTACACAATGAATTTTGTACTTACATTTTCAATTTTTTTTCTTAACCGAACCGATTCTCAATCAAAAAAACACTACACAAAATTCCCGCGCTTTTCGAACCGAGCGACCAAGCCCGCCAAGACGGTTCGCGAGACTACCGTGCGCCATTTTATGAACGAGACGGCAAAGCTCTTTACCCTTAGCGTAATAAAGATATGTGTATTCGTATTGAACGATTAGGGTAGTAGCGGGGTTGTAGGTTTTCCGCTATAGAATATTATATAATGATTTCCTTAAACATATAGTTAAACATATATTATTTAAATGTAATTTGAATGTAATATAACACAAAATGATCTGACTTTATATTACGTACAATTAAATATGTTTCCTATATACCTAAAACTGATAGAAAAAATATATCGATAACTTAATGTGTTTTTAGATAAACGTTAAAAAATATATTGGTTTTGGTTTCACAAACATATTTATGGTAAAGCATATTTTCGAAAATTTTATGTAAATTCCAGTCACACTCTTCTGAGTCTGGAAGATACTAAATTAGATAAATATGAAAGGTAAAACGTTATCCTTACATAGTATAAAACAAAGTCGCTTCCCGCTGTCATAATCTCAAAAGGTCGAGGAAAGTTTTAGTATATAATTTATTATGTATATTTTGAAAAGTCTTTTAGGGTTTTCATCTAAAACTCTGCCCAAACCCTTTAGAGATATAACAAAATAATGTATGGTGGAATTGTGTATCCTATATAAGTCTATAGAAATGTCTCCGATTACATATGTATGTGTTATGTATTTATTTACATATCGCGGAGTAACATAGGTTATTTATATTTTCTGTAAAGACCCAGTGCGATGCCGGGGCGGGTTGCTAGTCTATATATACATTTTTTATCGAATTTGGCAAAAGAAACTCTAACTACGCTTATCATTAGTAGAGAAGAATCTGCTAAAAGTTCTCCGTCAGAGGAACCATTTTGTATTTTTTTTATAACTAATAACTCATATAATAGGTTACATTTTTGATCCAGTTTGTCTTGGGGAGGGCTTAGTCTAGACCTTTATAAGATTGACATTGCAAGGGTGCCTTAGAGGGTATGAAACAGATTATTATTGGATTGGTTGCAATGGGTTTCTTTAAAGCTCTAGGAGGTAATACCAGGTAGAAACGTGTCTCTTGTGTATACTACTGTATGAAATCAACAGTGTTAGTGTGTTTCGAGGGCAAAAGAAGATGTCATTAATACGAGGCGCCTCAAAGCTCAAAGAGGTTCACTCCACGTAAGCATTTTCATGCAAAAACCGTTGCAGAGGTTCTACCATCGTTGGAATAAGATGAGATTTTTGATTGGGAGGATTTTTTCAAATTTAAGGAATGCTAGAGTTTAAGAGATAACAGGACTTTTCGACATCGGCAATTACACAAATTACAAAACATGGTATACCAAATCATTTTCATTTAGTCTCAAAATAAAGAATTTAAATGCGATATCGCCTAGATTTCTATACTTTAAATTCTTAGTAATTCTTGTCATTGCAGCATTCAGAAATGTACATTTTTAAACGGAAACGTCATGAAAATGTCAAGTGTCACTGTCGATGTTATCAAAACCAAATGATTACAAGTGATAAAGAAAATTTTTGGGCCTAATATTTGTAATATAGTTCTTTAAAAGCAATCGTGTCTACGCGATATCATTGTAGAATCTCTTTCGTGAACTTTAACAAGTGAAGTCCAAAAAATTGTGTTATGCCCTTTATACATTATGTTTATTTATAAAAAAATATCTCAAACATTCTCTACATATATCCTTGCAGTCACTTTATGACTTAATTTGTGATCAAGAACAACTTCTCAAAACAGCAAAATGCGAGATTCCAATCGAATTTTAGTGTTATATGGCAGTCAGACGTTTACAGCCCAAGAAATGGCTGAAAGGATATGGCGGAAAACTAAAGCATTAGGCTTTCGTGGACCTGTTCAGGCGATGGATGATTACCCTATATCCAGTTTGATACAAGAAAACTTTGCTATATTTGTATGTTCTACCACGGGGCAAGGAGATGAGCCGGACAATATGAAGAAGTTTTGGAAGTTTCTGCTAAGAAAAAACTTACCCGCTAATTCGTTGACCAAACTTAAATTTGGTGTGTTAGGGTTGGGTGACTCTTCGTATGAAAAATTTAATTTTGTTGGTAAAAAACTACATAAGCGATTGATACAATTGGGTGCAACTCCATTGTTAGACATTGGTGAGAAGTCTAACACATTAATATCTTGAATTAATGATCAACTTTATGATCTTATAATTGAGTATTCTATATCCATGATGCTTGTTTTAATCATTCCATTTTTGAGTTTCCTTACATATAAAGAAACTACTTGCTTAAATTTGATGCATGGTAATGGAAATATCACAACCTATTTATAAATGCTGTATTTTATATTTTGCCTTCAGGTCTCTGTGATTATCAACATGATTTAGGACATGATGCAGTCATGGCTCCATGGTTAAATAATTTTTTATTGAGATTAAGCAATATTTTCCCAATATACAAATGGACCATTTAAATGAAAAATTTATACCTAAATGGAAGATCTCCTTGTTAAAAGAAGATAAGGGTAATTTAAAGAATAATCCTTGTGAAGATATTTACTTTGCTAATGGACACAAAAGTACTTACTTAGACGCTAATTTCTTAACATTAGAGAAAAATGTACGGACCACTCATGAAACACATTTTCAGGTATAAATTTTTGACTAACTACTAAAAACACAAGCAAAATTCTGTATTTTACTTGTGTTAGTAGGTAAGCATTTCTCGTAATTCCTTACATAAATTTCCAGGATGTCAGGTTGCTCACTTTCAAATCAATTGATGGAACAAAAATACATTACAACCCTGGTGATATTTTCAATATAAGGCCACGAAACTCTAAGGAAGACATTGATCATTTATTCAGTATTTTTGAAACCCACAATCTTGACATAAAACCATTTTATAAACTATTAGTAGAGGAATATCATGATGGTAAGTTTGATTTTTCTATAAAATTTTTATAAATTTCTTTATGACTTAATTATGAAGACTAGAATTGTTTGTTTGTTTATTTATTTCCGTAATAACGACCTTAAATCGAATCTATGCTGAAAAAATATTTTTATAGTTAGTGACTAAATAATAAAATTGCAGCTTCATATCCAAAGAGCTGCAGGTTGCCAAAACATTTAGGCTATTGAAGTTCCTCTGAATTTCCAACAACATAAGTTAAATTGCTTAAATATAATTCTCTTTGAATAAAAATGTTTTAAACCTCGTAAAAAAAAGCTAGATTATTGTTTGTTATTATAAATATATATTATACTATATATATTATAAACTTAGTATAAATTTCAGACGGCGGTATTAATATCTTACAAATTTATCATTATATTAACTGTATATATATGATAGTCTGACACCTGTTATTATCTGCATTAAATAAATAAAGGCAAAAGTAAACAGGTTATGTCAGGTTAAGAGTGTTATGGAACAGCCCTGTGGTTCTGGGCTCTCAAGAATAAGACTACGGTATCCCCTGCCTGTCGTATAAGGCGACTAAAAGGGGCCTCAGGTTCACTGGGCGACAAGGGTGGGGGCCTTTGTCGTCCGCTAAGGTGGACCAGGAAGAAGGCGACATCGGCTGGCCCGTGTAGCCTTGCACTATGAGGGCACAGGGGAGGGAGTAACCTCCCCGGGATGTGCTCTCCTTGAGCACAGTGCAGAGGGGCTCCGGTGCGTTCCACTGGAGATCCTGAGCCCCTCGTCATGCGCCGAGGAAAGGGCCACCGGGGAGGTTTTAGTGGGTAAAACCCCACATAACCGCAGCCTTCCCCAGAAGGCGGGGTATCTTTTGTAGATTTCCTCCCGTTAACAAAAAAAAAAGAAAGAGTGTTATGGAAAATTAAATCTTCCTGTTGGAAATTAATTACCAGGTATAATCTATATATTTTGGTTCCAAGTGGGTGAGGGGACGTTACTTGTGAATACCCCATTATATCTTTAAGTATGCTATATGTGTTTTGATTGTATTTGAAGAAAATATATTTATGTATATTGTTAGTAATATTAAAAACATGAGTACACAACTTTTCATGGGCTTGCTCGTATTTTTTTGAAAAATAAAAAAGTTTTCATTTACAAAGCTGTACTGGTGTAGATTGAACCTATAATGAAAATAAGTTGAATAGTTAAAAGCATTTAACCTAAGATAACCTTAACTAATTGTTCCTAGGCCAGGTGACAAGGTGTAAGACCCATGACATGTAGACATGCCCATCTTTTGCCACCATATTTAATTACATATTTATCACAATAAATAAATTTATTATTTTTCAACAATGACAATAATTATATTATTCCACTGCCACTATTGTCATTAATTAAAAACAAAACTGTCAATGTCATGTAAACACGTGCTTTGGCGTACGGCAATGTCACATTCGTTTGCTTCTTGAAAACACAAATGTTTAGTTTTTTTTTTAAATATACAGCTTTATAAATAAAATAAAAAGCTAAAATGTTACGGAGACAGGCGCGTTTGCGCCGCGAGTACTTGTATAGAAAATCAGTTGAAGATAAACATAAAAGTGTACAAGCAAAAAAAGATCAATTGAAACGTAGTTTAGAAGAAAACATTCCTATACATGGTGATTTGAGAAAGGAAGCCCTGAATCTCCAAAAAAGAATACAATTTGAAGATAAAGGTAAGCTTCAATCTTATATATTTATTAAATATTAAAAAAAAATAGTTATGTTTGTCTGATGATACGTCTTACAATTTAGGCACCTAGTAACGAGCCTAACTTTTTCCTAATGCCAGCCATTTTGCATGGTAATAATAATAAAAATAAAGCCTTTTTTATTTTCTCCATATCTACAATTCAAGCAAAAATATAAAAACATCTACAAAATTTTGTTAGTATTGTTAGTTTTTTACTTATATATTAGTAGTGTCAGTTGCACTGGTGCAGATATGGACCCCTTTTTGGGTGAAGGCCTCCTCCATCTTTTTCCAGGCAGTTCTGTTCTTGCCTATTGTCATCCACTCCTTGCCAACCATATCGGTAACACCATCAGTCCACCGTTTGATTGGTCTGCCAACATTTTCTACTTCAGTTTCAGCACCAGGGTAAGAGCATCAGCAAATTTTGTGTTTTTGAAAAAAAAATAGCTGAAAATGCATGGCAATACGCGACGGTAATTACTTAAATCAGATGAGGCCCTAAGCTTGTTTCTCCTTATCTATATATTTTTTTATTGTAACCTATGCAATTTTCTCGTAAATATAGCTGTATGCACGTTAATAGTAAATAAATAAACTTAATAATCAAATTATCAGAAAATATTTATATAATATCATCTATAAGAGATAAGGCTTGAACTGGTACATGTATGTTATCCTGTATAATGATTACTTACATTAATAATGAATTATATTTAAAGGTATCAATATTTGAAAATTTGACTCCGTTATGGCTATTTATTAAATTGTGATTACTAAGTTTGCTTCATAAAGATCATTAACTGTTTATTATGATTAATTAATTTGATATAGTTTGTTATCTCTCTTGCTATTGGTGCACCATATCACACAATGATTAATTTTAGAAATGTTACATACTACGGATTGCAAAACATAAGGTCGTAGGTTCGAATCAACCATTCAACTATTGAACATCTCCTAGCACAAGCTTAAGCTAAGTTGGATTAGTTAGCAAAAATGTTAGTATCTTTTATAAAAAAGGGAAAAATCTATTAATTGTTTTAGGGCCAGAAAGAGCGGCAGTAATTGGAGGTTTTAGTGGCGGAGCAAATACTGCCAATTCACAGGATGATGAGTACAGGTATGCTGGGGTTGAAGATCCAAAGATAATGATTACAACATCCAGGGAACCTAGTGCTCGGTTGAAAATGTTTGTGAAGGAACTTAGGTATGTTAATAATAAAAATATATAATAACTATAATATATAATAATAAAATAATAACTATATATAGCATAAGAAACACATGTGGCTTTCACATTCAAAAAAATTTCAGATTGATCTTCCCAAACAGTCAGCGAATGAACCGTGGTGGATATGAAATGTCTCAACTTATACATGCATGTCGAGCAAACGAAGTTACAGACTTCATTGTGGTCCATGAGCACAGAGGTGTACCTGATAGTTTGGTGAGTTTGGCATGCTTAATGTACATGTAGTGTATGCAGAGAGTCAACAATCAGAATCCCTTAAAGCATTTGCAAAGATCTCATCTTGGTGACTTAAAACTAAGTGGAGGCCATTTTACTGCACAATTTACTAGACAATTGTAATTATGTACTTATAAGAATCTATTGTATTCTCTGTACCAAATTAATGTTTCCTTATTTTCTATCTTTAAAGCCATAATTGTTAATGATGCTGTTATTCATCTATATCATTATCATAGTCTAATTAGAAAGCTACATCTTAATTTTGGAATTTCGAAATTCGAAGCGTCAACAGTCTCATGGTCTGCGAATCGTAAGGTTGTGGGTTCGAATCCACCATTCGACTATTGATGTGAACCATCTCCTAGCACAAGCTTAAGCTTAGTTGGAATGGTCAACAAGAATGTTAGTAATATTTCTGAAAATAAAAAGAAAAATTGCTAGCTTTTTAAATTAAAAAATTGAAATTAATTTATGTTGAGAATGAGGCAATAAAAACAATGAAAATATATAATATAAAAATAAGTTAGTCTTCAATGCTCATTGGATTAATGATATAATTAAGAAGTAACTGAAGAACTAAAAGAAATTTATAATCTTGTTTTAAAATCTATACAAATAAATAAAATTAGGATATCTGTTTGTAATATTAAAATAACCCCTTCTTACTACATGCATATGAATTTATATACTGTTCATATACCAAAATAACTTGTCTGTTTGTTCCGGCTAAACTTTTGCACAGCTGGACCGATTTTGACAATACTTTCACTGCCAGATAGCTGATGTAATATGGAGAAACTTAGACTACTTCAAACTTATATTATACTTTTTGTATTACAGGTAATATGTCACTTACCATATGGTCCAACAGCTTCATTCACATTGTCCGGTGTGGTGATGAGGCATGACATTCCAGATATTGGTCCTATGAGTGAACAGTTTCCTCATCTTATTTTCCACAACTTCAAGAGTGATTTGGGTAAGTTACTATGTTTAATACTTATTTGAGTGACATTAAGGCGAGAGTCATGTTTCAATTGCCGAAAAAAATTTGTTATGATCCTTATAGTTACTATTTGCAGCTTTTTTTTCATTCTAATATTTAAAAATATACCTTATTGACCTTTTCAATGAAACATTTGTCTGTGTTGATTGCATTTTGGAGAGTGTGCTCAGTAACTACATGATCTAATTCCCCTATCCCCTTTCTACCATCCTTGTGAACATCCCTCAAACCCAACCGCTTTGCTTCGTCTTTCATTATTCTTACAGCAAAGGACTGGAATAGTTTGCCCGCGTCTGTCTTTCCCTCCAATTACAATGTGGGTATTTTCAAGAGTAGAGTGAACAGGCATTTACTAAGCTAGTGCGCTTTACCATCCAGGACTGCATTTCAACTTAACATCAGATGTGATCATAGTCAAGCACTTGCTCAGAAATATTATAGCTATATAAAAAACAAAAACTAACCAATTTTTTTATGAAATTTAACTATTTTATTTATTGCTCATATTACTTACAGTTGTTATCTTTCAGTATTAAGAAACTTTTTATAGATATTATTATATACTTGCAAAGATACTGTGTATATTAGGAGAAGCAGTGTTAGCCTATTGGTAGCTTATGAATACCAATGAATTGCCGTTTACCGGTTTTTCACTTGCTAAAAATTGATGAACCGTGCATCGCCATAAACTCACCTCTTGTCACATGTAGAACTTAATAAACTTGGTGAAAAGCAGATGGCAAAAGCTACCTCTGTCTACCATGCTATGGTTAAATGGATGTGAGAGCTTATTTAGAAACCTGTTCTGTGTGTTTATACAATTTAACAAATTATTAATATAGTCTTTCTTTGTCACTGTGCAGGTATTAGGACAATGAGTATTTTGAAGTACCTGTTTCCAGTGCCGAAGGCGGATTCTAAGCGCGTTGTTACTTTCGCCAATAATGATGACTATATTAGCTTTAGGCATCACACATATAAAAAGGTGAGTTCTGGGCTCGTAGAATAAAACTACGGTATCCCCTGCCTGTTGTAGAAGGCCCCCCTTTGTCGTCCGCCAAAGTGGACGTGAGCACAGTGCAGAGGGACTCCAAAATCGAAAAAAACCAAATACATTGTCTAAAAATTTTAATACTAACTTTCAGGCTGGCAAGGACATTGAACTGACAGAAATAGGGCCCCGTTTCCAGATGAAGCTGTATGAGATAAAGTTGGGCACCATGGAGGCACTAGACGCAGCGGACACGGAATGGGCGCTCCGCCCCTACATGAACACGGCCGCAAAACGACGATTCCTGAGTGACGATGACGGCTGGCTGGAGGAACAATAAAATGTTTTACACTAAACTACTTGTATATTATTTATAACGTAGTGGCAGGGCGATTTGACTCACTGATCGTCACCGGTCGCGAGTTCGTTTTTATTCAGCCTATGTCTATCCACTTGAAATAGGTCTTAGGCCCCAATGCCTTCCTCCGCTCTCCGCATCCAGCCACTTTCGGCTATGCTCGGTATTTTCTCTTAAGGGATAAAATCCGAAACGAAATTTAACGGAGAACAAAGGTAGTCAGTCGACATAGTTCTTAAAGTCAGCAACCTGAATTGACAGTAGACCGGACACATTTTCCGAGTCTGTGACGGCAAATGGAGACGAAAACGAGACTACAACCCTTTTTGAAGTGGTTAACAAATATCCATCACACTACTACTATGTGCTGTTTAAGTAATTAAATATTTTCAATTGAAGGCAAACAATCATACAAGTACTAATAATGGACGTAGTTCATCATCAAAAAAGCCAGCATATCGATATATTTTCAGTGCAATGTATTTCAGACATGCCTGTACCGGACTTTCTACAACAACAGCTCACGTTGTACGAAATCGCAGAACAATATTGGGACCTGAAGGCATATCCAACACAATATGTCTTCTCTCTACTAGCGTTAGTGTCGCAGGATAAGTTGGAGAAGGACAAATGTATAGAGCTCAGTTTGGCTTCAGGGCAGGATGATTGGTTAAATTATTGCAGGCGGCCACGAAGGACTATACTTGAGGTATTTGCTTAAAACATATTTCATTACAGTTTTTTTTATATACGACTTCTGTGTGAAGTTGTTTTTTTTTTTTATGTCTATTGTTAATTGTGTTTTGGTTACGAAGAATGCAGATAAAATATATGAAAAGATATTGATTTAAAGATAATATTTTTAAACTATTTTAAGAGTCTATAGTATATACATATATATATGTTTCAATAAAAGAATAAGACTGCGGTATCCCCTGCCTGTCGTACAAGGCGACTAAAAGGGGCCTCGGGTTCACTGAGCGACAAGGGTGGGGGCCTGAGTCGTCCACCAAAGTGAACCCGGGAAGAAGGCGACATTGGCTGGCCCGTGTCGCCTTCCGCTGCGAGGGCACAGGGGGAAGGGAGTAACCTCCCCCCTCGGGACGTGCTCTCCTTGAGCACAGTGCAGAGAGGCTCCGGTGCGTTCCACTGGAGATCCCGGAGCCCCTCGTCATGCACCGAGGAAAGGGCCACCGACGAGGTTTTAGTGGGTAAGAACCCCACATAACCGCCGCCTTCCCCCCAGAAGGCGGGGTAGCTTTGTGAAAATTTCCTCCCCGTGAACAAAAAAAAAGGATAAGTTGTGTGCGCAAGCGATCCCGCAATATGCGTCAATGGTGGTGCATCTTTTGGGTTTGGTTGGTGAGGGCTCGATATAACTCGTGCTTCCCCCAGGGGACGAGTATGCGGTTAGGTTCATCCCCACGAGTGAAACGATACGGCACGCTATGTATACTAGAAAGTATTTTGAGAAACAATATTTTCTTTCTTGTAAAGATAATGAAATGATACCAAATATTAACAATTAAAACAATAATAAAGTATCATAGTGGCACAACTGAACTAGCAGATACAATCAAAAATCTACAACTGTGTTGTCACTGAACGTGCATTTTGACGCAATAATGATATACTTTTGAAATATAAAGGCCATGAATGACAGTTTAGAAGTCAGAGTTATCTTTTTTGTGTTAAATAAATGGTTATTACTACGACCAGGTACTGCAAGACTTCCACAAATCGACATCGCAACTAACCATAGACATTCTGTTCGAACTATTCTTCACCATAAAGCCGCGATCTTTCTCCATCGCCAGCAGCGCTCTACACGGCCACACGTTCGACCTGCTTGTGGCAGTTGTCGAATATAACACCAAGTTAAAGAAACCTAGGCTTGGACTAGCCTCCAACTGGCTGAAGGACTTGCGTATTGGAGATAATGTTTACGGGTGGATTAAGCAAGGCACCTTCAAGTTTCCGGATGATGAGGTATAATTTTTTGATATGCGTTAATTGTTTTTGAAATCAAATAATTTTGTTAAGCAATGTTTTAACGTCAATAGCCTAATGGTTTACGGTATGGTCTGTAAATCGTAAGGTCATTGGTTCGAATCCACCATTTGACTGCGGACTTGAACCATTTAACAACACAAGCTTAAGCTTAGATAGGGTTAAAAGGATATGAGACTTATTTTTGTAACATCATTTATAATTTATAAAAACGTGGGCTGTACGAGTCTGCTAAAATAATGGTGTCAAAATGAACATTCAGTGACATCACATTGTCGATTTTTGCTAGTTTTGATAATCTAGTTCAGTTGTGCTGCTATGGTTTAACAATGGCGTACCACTGACACTCCAAAATTGTTTCAATTGTTAGTATTTGTTAATCTCGTACATAAAGGCAATTTTCAAATATGGTAACATCAATCAATTAATGGATATTAAATAATCAAAAAAATCAATTAGAAATTACAAGTCGAAAAATTCAATTAGCAGATTACGGGATAATGACAATTGAGTTGGAATAGGTTGGTTTCATAGTGAAATGTCATCTTGGGGCTCGGTATTCCATCCCTCAAGTTTGTTATCGTTGTTTACTACCATATTATTATTTAGATGTTTAGCCTTAACTATTTGTTTTTTCCAGAACATTCCGCACATCCTAATAGGCCCTGGCACAGGTTTGGCGCCATTCAGGTGCCTCCTGCAGGAGAGAATTGCACATAATCGGGCATCAAAGAACACCTATCACCTGTTCTTCGGCTGTCGTTATAAGGAGAAAGACTTCCATTGTAGGAAAGAGTTGGAGAAAATGGTGGAAGATGGAAAGCTAACGCTATATTGCGCTTTCTCCAGGGACCAGGAGAACAAAATGTGAGTACTGGACAATATGATTTCCATTTTGGTTTGTGGAAAGTATTATAACAGTGACTGCCAACACCCACAAATAAGCAATAACTGTACCACATCACAATTGCTGTAAGATATATGAGAAAGTTCTTTTGTAAGATATGATCCTTAATATGACCGTCTGCTTGTTATATGTTAAACAAGTATATTTACAAGTAAAAACATAAACAGACTTCCAATCAAATCAAACTTTATTAAGTGTGGATGTCCTCTTTGTATTTTTTTTAATAATTTCTAAGCAAGTGCTTGACTAGGATCCCACTTGATGTTAAGTGGAAATGCAGTCCTGGACGGTAAGGCGCACTAGCTTAGTAAATGCCTATTCACTCTAGTCTTGAAAATACCCACCTTGTAATCGGAAGGAAAGACTATTAAGGGCTATCTATTCCAGTCCTTTGCTGTGCGAAAAATGCAAGACGAAGCAAATTGCTTCGTTAGGGTTTGAGGGATGTTCACAACAAAAGGATGAAATCCCGCAGTGCGTCTAGAAGTCCGATGGTGGAAAGGGGATGGGGGAATTAGATCATGTAGTTCCTAAGCACACTCTCCAAAATGCAATCTGTTGAAAACCGAAAGGCTAGCTACCTTACGCCTGTGCTCAAGACTGAGCAGATTGGTTTCAGCTGCGTCACCAAATAGCCTCTTAGCCCGCTTCTCCACCGAGTCCAAAGCTACGAGATGGCATTTAGCAGCGCCTGCCCAAATGTGACAGCAGTATTCTACACACGACCGGGCTTGAGCTTTATAAAGTGTATTTCCGAATTACCGTAGGAATATTACAAAATAGAATTAATCAGCATCTAACCAAACTCTCATCAAACTACATTTGAAGCACATCGTTTCGAATAAAAATTGAATAAACGAAATTAGTTGGCGCGATATTAAGTTCGTCCATCCGTCGCGCACAGAATTAATGCAAATTTAAGACTTATATGGTTTTCTTATGGATGCCATTGTAAGAGATGGAACCACACGGGAAGCACCAGCTTTTAAATAAAAAAAGGAATCATCAATATTAAGTTATGACGTAACAAACATAAAAAAATCTCTTATTTTCATTGGAAATATGAATGATGTATTTTTTATGCATGCACTTCAAAGGGTTTTTTTTAACCAGAGAAGCTGGCCTTGACTGCTTCACCGGATTAAGAGGTGGCATAGCTGTTAGGTCGCTTAGCCTGAACCTCTATCGCTAGTAACTCGACACAAGGGTTCCCCCCGGTGAGGGGTAACCTCGGCTTGGACGGTTACTATGTTACGCGTAAGCATGCCGATCCGAGGGCGCCAGAGAGGGCCGCACCACGGCTCGGTCGGATCTAAGGGACATTCAAAAGCTAAACTAACTTTGAGTGCCACTTCGGGAAGCGTTGGCGCTGGGAAAAGAAGTGGCCGACGAAACTCCAGCAACGCTCCTAACATCTAAAGGGTGGGGCCTGCCCATAAAATAGCGGTAACGCGCGAGGATTATTCGCAACCTCCGACGGCTTCAAAGGTATTTTGATGAGTTCAGTTCTTCTGATTAATTCTACGTAATATTCCTATTCTATTTTGTCTGTTTTTGTTCTTACTCATAAATATATTTGTCCTATATAATATTTTCTAGTTACGTGCAACATAAAATATCCGAACATAAGCACGAGTTGTGGGATCTGGTGAATCAAAATGGCGCCTATATATTTATATCCGGCAACGCTAAGGACATGCCGGATAACGTGAGGGACGCCTTCGTCGAGGACGTGTTCTGTAAGGCTGGCGGCATTACCATTGACGATTCAAGGTTTTGTTGAAGCGGATGGAACAGACGGGGAGGTTGCAAGTGGAGACTTGGTGAATTAATAGGAGTTTTATGTTCACAATTGTATAGATCTTTCTTATCAATAATAATTAATAAAATTGTACATTTTTCTTTTATTAAAAAAAATCTTAGTCTAATCTCTCGTGTCTGGTTGTAGTAACTGGGGAGCTTGTGGTCATATAGTTAATATAAATTTTAGCTAACTCATGTTAATATATATAAAAGAGAAAGTGTGTGGGCATGTTACATATAGGCTCCGAAACGGCTGGACCGATTTCAATGAAACTTTCAGGGAGTCTTCAGATTGACCTGGTGAGTAATCCTGTAAAGTTTGGTGACGATCGGAGCACTCCTCTTATTGAAATGTCAAAGAAACTATACGTCGTACTTTTATTTCTGACTTTAACTTGAGCCCCGATATGCTTTTGTATAAATGATGAGAATGATATTGTATTTACTGATATGTACATGGGTGTAGGTAGTGATCTTCACCCGCTCGAGAAGAGAATGAATACGGAGAGAAATGAATAATTTAATATATTGTGAGAGTTAAATTAAATATTTAATGATGTAAGATTATTGTTTAAATAAAATAAAGCAAAATTTAGCCCGGCGAAGCGGGCTGGGTACACTAGAGTTTCTAATATTAACATATTTCAGTCCTTATTGTAAACAATTCTGCTATTATTTATTTATTTGTCATAACTACCACTCCAACAACACGATGCATCCTATGGTATAAGCACCATGGCTATCATTTCTCTAATAACACACCAAAAGGAAAGAACATATCCCCACCACGGCTTTGCGCGGGTAGCACTAATTATTTCTGACGGTAGACGGAAATTCCATTTTAGATAATTTCAGATCATTGAGGTGCATAATTTTAGAGATCCCGTGACGGCAGCGAGTGGGTTATAAATCTATAAGATTGTAAATAAAATCGAAATTAAAATGAAATCCTTACAATATTGTCACATTTTAAATGTTTTCATAACAAGTCTATGTCCGTGTGACTTGTGCGCGGGTGGTGGCCTGCAGACATCAGCTGGAAGGTAAGCCCCACAGCTTCAGGTTGCCAGCGTCCCGCTTCCTCTCCGGCGGCTCCTTGTCCTCGCAGGCGAACGCCACCAGGTATCTCGACGGGTGCCACGCGACCGTGAAGGTGGCCGCTTGCACAGGAATCTCCGCCACCTTTTCACCTGAAACACATATTTTTAACTTATATCCACAGAATACACAGCACTTAACAGATGTTGCAGTGATTCTCAACCCTAACCTAAATACACACACATCGGTCGCATGAAGCGAGAAAGAAAGTCATCAATGTTGTATGGCCATAGCCACTGGCTTCTTCGCTCCCTCTGAGGTCGGGTCAGACAGCAGCATTAAGAAAGCACCCACATGTTGCTCCCTCAGTTTAAGGCTATCTAATAATGACTTTCCGCTTCATGTTTAGCACATTTCCCCCCTTATTGAGGTAATAATATATGGAATATACACATCATCCACCAATTGGCAAATCTCTCACTTCAGTTCAGTTCTCAAACCAGAGTTCGATCCCCAGTGCCGGTACAAATAAATTTGTTGTTGCAATTTATATGCTGATTTTCGGCGGTGAAGGAAAACATCGAGAGGGAACCTACACGTGTTGGACAATTTTCTACATCATTTGAAATTTGCCAATCCGCACTGTATGCGTGACAGACTATGCCCTTATACCTCTCTTTACGTAGAAGTGGTGCCCAACAGTGGGACAAATATAGGCTGTAACTTTAATACACTAAGTAAACGATAATAGTTTCAGATGTGCGAAATAAACATTCTTCGACGCGTATAGATAGTGTCTCCACTTACCAGTCTCTGTATCACCAATATCGATGACGTGGTCCTCACTAGCTGAAGCCAGCAGTCTGCCGTCGAAGCTGAACGATAGGGTTCGCACCGGCCATTCTAATCTGTACAAATAATTTTAAAACATGACAAGTATACTATATGTGTAGTACCATAGCTATCAAAGTTTTGGTTCCTATATTCTCTTTCATTTTCATTTAGACAGTCATAAATCTATCAATATCACAATCGCCAAGCATGCTACCATTCGATTTTTGGGTGATCCATTGTGTATCTCTAATCTCCATTAACTCTCCTCGTCGCATCTGCTTCCTCATTATTGGGGAACCAACTAGTAGGAACATTTATCTTCTTTTTGGTCCCCAACGCAACCTTTTTGTTTTTTGACGGGGGAGATATCTTCAACAAGATATGTGATATGGTTATGTGTGATTTTTACCCAGTGGCCCTTCCTCGGTGCATAGTGAGAGGCTCCGGAATCACCAGTGGAGCACAACCCAAAACTATCCCACCTCATGGTCTTTCTACACCCATGTGAGCATTTCTAACTGAAGCGCCGAGAGTAGTGTGGATCTAGTCAGCCATGCGATTTGTGCTACAATCTCTACTTCTTGTCTGTTGATTTTAAGTAGTGACAACCAACTTTTCCAAGTTGTCAGTTTCTATGAATGCAACCAAAATATTCAAATTTAAACCAATTCCTTTTAAACAAAAGAATGAGTATTGTGCACTAATAAATAAAACATTATGTCGGTATAGTAGATATAGATTATACAGACAAACAGAGCTTTTTTTGATATCTGTTAAAAATATGTAGCTCTCTTGTTTACCCTCTCAATTCTACACAAGAGATTCTTTTGTCCATTATGATGCTGGTTTTATCATCCATCAATTCTTCTTCATTATCGTTTCTGCAGAGCTGAGGTTCATGACCACCAAGAGAGCTACTTGCAACAAGCATGCCCTACTCTCTTCTATTTTGGGCCAGGTGGATAGCCGCCTGGAGTTTTAGTCTGGAAGCTCCTCCAATAGTCCATCTAGTGGACCTATCGAGTAGGAGCAGTGAAGGAGCCCTAACCTGGAGAAGACTCGTAGACACGCGAGCTCCTGCACGTGCCATAGAGAGACGAGCGCATCCGCCGAGCCGGTCGCAAAGTATCGACCTGTGGGGTCGTGCTCGATGCATATGCAGGTGCCCGGGTGTGCCTTCAGCACAGTCTGCAGCTGCAGGCCTGGATATCTGATGAGAACAGGAATATTATTATAAAAGTTTAATAATATTGCTACAAGTAAAAAAAAACTTTAAATCAAATGTTAAACATGTTAGCTAGCAACATATGACACCCAGCGATTGTTGTGCATAATAACTACTTCCAATGATATCTTAGAGATTTACCTGAACCTTATTGTATCTTTAATTCATAATTAATAATTTAGTTGATCATCACATTAACTTGACATTGTAAACAATTATATAACTTGATTAGTTCGTAATTTGACTTCTAATTAATTTTGTATAAAGATTGTGATGACGCGCAGCCTTGATGGTATTCGTTAAAATAATTCTTTATACAATGTTACGATGTCTCAATAAAGCAAGTGTACTAGTTATTGGACTATTTCATTTCACATAACCTACAAGTTATTACAAACGTTATAACGCGAACACGCACTCTTTGTTTTAGAATATTACGAAATAACTAAACTCTTTTCAAACTACACTAAACTACTTGAAGTACATCGTTTCCAATAAAAAATGAATCATCGAAATCGGTTGGCGTGATATTGAGTTATTACAATAGCCTAATGGTTTAGGGTACGGTCTGCAAATCGTAAGGTCGTGGGTTCGAATCCACCATTCGACTATTGCCGTGAACCATATCTTAGCACAAGGTTAAGCTTAGTTGGAATGGTTAACAAGATTGTTAGTAATAATTCTGAAAAAAAAAAGAAATATTGCTAGCTTTTTTTTTAAAAAAAAAACTTATTTATTCTTGAGTATTGTTAACATAATTATTACAATACGACGGGTGAACAGCCTAATGAATAAAAGTTATTTTGAGAAGTCAGTATGTAGTTGATGGTTTACAATATAATCTGTGACACTAGGGTCATCAGTTTCAAATCCATCATTCAAATATTTACGTGAACCATCTCCTAGCTAACAAGCCTATTTGGAATGGTATAAATTTTTATGTTAGGTTGAACATTGGAGATTGAGATTGTGAAATTTATTATTTACTGTTGCTTACGTTAAAATGTGGACGCAGCCGAGGCCATTGGTCAAGTAGAAGAGGTCAGATTCATTGTTCCACGAGATTTCATTAACCTCGAAATTAAATTGCTCCTCAGTCACCTGAAAATGAAACATGATATTATTCATCATCATCATCAACCTGCATTCAATCCAATCCTGAGAATAGAATAAATAGATTTGTGCATTACTTCCGGCTATCTTTATAAAGTCATCAAGGTGGAGGGTACCATATACTTCTCCAAGCCACACATGACCGAATATGGGTGAAATAAATGAAATGAAAAGTCATGCATAGCTCTTTCCATTGTTTGTGCGACATTTGCAAAAATTTTAGCTACAATTTTCTTTTACCATAAATACATACCACTTTGTAAGTGCGTGTGTCTATAAATGAGACCAGATCTTCCTTGTTGCCAACAGCGATGGTACTGCCATTAGGTGACCACGCTATATTTATATTCTCTCCCTTGGTAGAAATACTAGCGGCACATTTGTGTGATCTGAACATAAAACAACATTATTTTAAGCGAACATTGGAGAAATTTCATTGGCACAATTGTGATTTGAAACATTCATGATACAAGAATAGTCACACTGAAAGTGACAAACACCCACAGTTACTCTTGAAATATCATTCCTAAATCACAACAATATTGCATACTTATCTGATGTGTATGCATGTTTGTAATGGTGATTGCATAACAAAGGGTTAGAAAAATATCAAATTATTAAAAATAATATTAACATTTACCTTGTATCCCAAATTCTGACCGACTTGTCGCCACTTGCAGTGCTGAGAAGATCTGCGTGTGTAGCGTGCCAACATAACTGATCTACTGAGCCAGTGTGTCCTTTGAAGACAAAATCTTGTACCTAGTAACATATTTAATATGAATCATAGTTCATTTTTCTGACACAATCTGCCTAAATTTATTAACAGTATTTTGACTTTGCTCAGGCTTAGCTTACTAGTTGAGTCTGCATTGAAATTTAATCATTTGCTGAGCATATGCAAAGCAAATGCTCGGCAAAGTGTAAGTCACGAAAATGGTTGTCTTATTGAATACTTACATAATTCTAGGAATTATTTAGAGATCGTTATTGTTTGCGGCGTGTGGTTTTAAATTAAACAATGGGTTTTCAACGAAAAACGAGCCGAGATGAAGGAAAAGAAAACAAACCAATTTGAATTTTCTATTTCATTTTGTTTTATTTACAACCTGAAAAATAATACAAACAAAAAAAAACCTAAGCCATTCAATCAAGTAAAAATAACAGTTTAATTTTACTTACTAATTTACTTTTTTCCAAATTAAATATTGCTACACTTTTATCGAATGATCCGGAGGCAAGTCGTCTTCCATCGCACGACCAACCAACAGAATGGACTTTTGATGTATGTGCTATATACTCTCGAACGACATTATGAGAAGCAAAATAACTTCGTAGTTCTCCTAAATCCTCTATGGGAGTTTGCATTTGTTTAGGATCTTTCATTTTAAATCATAATACCATAATTCAAAATATCAAACTAAAACAACGCTTCTTTTGACAGATTGACACAACAGTTGAGTCTTGACATTGAATGCGATAGTGTTATATGACACAGTGAATATTTTTTACATGTTTATATTTTTTAGCTAATATAATCAAAAATTCAAAATGTGTTTTATAACAAACCTTTTATTTATTTTCAAAAGTGTGTTTAGCCGTTGTAAACTCTGTATATTTTTTGTTCCCGCCGATATATTTTAAAAATAACCAAGCAATTGACATTGGGACCTAACAGCAAGCGGAAAGTACAATCTAATTTTACGTAGGTACTTGATATACAAATTTGGGTTTTTTTCTCACGTTTTTTTTTAATTACTATCTAATACCATGACATAAAACTAGAGGGGTAATGGGGAAATGTTGCATATACACGTTTTAGTCCGCATTCCAAAACAATCCTTCGCTTATCTTCCTAATTAAAAATATATTAAATATAATTTTAGATTTTATTAAGCAAGGAACTACAAAGCTACTTCCACTGAGTGTGCAGCATGCGCGCTACTGTCGGTCCCGTTTGTACCCATACGATATATATGCGAGGAATAATACAAATTAATAATAAAACAAACGTGTACTTCAATTTTATTTAACAATCAAGTAGTGGGCCATCATTCTACATATCTTCGCCGCCAAACTTTAATTTGAGTAAGAAAATAGCCCATCGGTGCCATCCATACAGTTGCAATAAAGAAAACATGTAACAATTTTTCCTGGAAAAGAAATTAGTGTAGAGCAAAAGTTGAATGTAAATGATTTCTATAGAATACATTACTTTACAATCTGTAACACGCATGAGAAATAGCAGAACGATAAGATACCAGCTAGTCGCTGCTATATATTGTGTAGTGCTTGGAGGTGGAAGGATTAATGCGAAACCTACTTATGGAAATGGAAAACATTCTGGTGTTAAATGTTAAGTGATCAAAGGACTTCCTATTTCACGGAAATTGTTGATTTTCTTTTGATTTAAGACAAATTCCGTCACGTGCTGTTTTGTTTCTCTCATAATATTGAAAGTAAATAATTCATATATGTGTTCTTGAACATAATATAAAAAATGGATTTCCATTGCTTCAATTCATTATTAAGAATCGCTTTTTGGTCTCCATGGGCTTAAAAACCGCAGGATTCCATAACTTCCTTGACTATAGGACTGGAATAGTTTGCCTGCGTCCTTCTCTCCCTCCGATTACAACGTAGGTATATTCAAAAGTAGTGAATAGGCATTTGCTAATCTAGTACGCCTTAGCATCCAAGGCAACATCTGAACTTAACCTATTAAAAACCTAATTAAAACTATTAAAAAAAACTATGTAGAGACCGAGTAAAATAGAATGTAAGCGAAACGTTGAGCTAAAGAGGGTAACAGATTTTGCTTCTCGAATTTTGATGTTTTAATACAAGCACTGGCCGAAATTGCCAAGCGTCCTAAATCTCAATACCAAACACTAGGTCTCCAAGCCCATTATATCTTTTTACAATCGATTAAAATTACCATATTGGAACATTTCACTCGAGCAGGAATCACAACAACGTGTCCAACTTGAGACCAATTTCGTTGTGGCACCAATAAGTAATTCTTACTTCCACGCAAGAACTTTGTAATATTATATACCGACATTTTAGTACAGTAAAAATATAGTTTGACAGCTTATAATGACAGTCGATAAAAACAAAACTATTCGAATAAGAAGGATTGAAGGATCAATGAGTATTTATGTGAGACGTTTATATATTGGAAAAAGGGCAGACGAGCATACGTCGCTCCTGATATAAACCAATTTGCAAAAACATGTTTTAACCTTTTGACGTGACAACGTCTTATAAATCGGTACACCCTAGGAGG
The DNA here is from genome assembly GCA_029286785.1 of Meandrusa payeni. NCBI lineage: Eukaryota > Metazoa > Arthropoda > Insecta > Lepidoptera > Papilionidae > Meandrusa > Meandrusa payeni. The sequence goes on from JAGSMX010000023.1 coordinate 8,571,296, forward strand.
CATTCGCAAAAAAGTTTGACTTAATGTCCCTCTGTCTCCGTTACCTATGACTCATCGCTCCGTTCGATCGGCTGGGAGGTATGACGCATCGTTTGATTGGCTTAGGAGCGTGACTCATTGCTCTGTTCGATCGGCTCGGAAATTAGAGATAGCAGCAGGGTCTTCCTCATTGCTGAGCGTCACGACCCTCGTAGACGACACAAGGAGGAAAGGAAGAGGAGCAGGCAGCACTTGTCACATTTGAAGTGAAAGTTTCCAATATTATAAAGCCCCTCACATCCACGACCACGATCCATCATATAGAACCACTAATTAGGCTATCACCGATTGTATTGATATTAATACAAATGAGCATGCAACTTATTCTTCTTCTTCATGTGCCTCTCCATCACTGAAGGTCGACAGTCAGTCTTCTAAACTTCTCCTTACCCATGGCTAAGCGGAATAGTGCTTCGACTGTTTTTATTCCAGTCCATTCCCTGATGTTCCTTAACCATGACTTTTTCCTTCTTCCCACCCCTCTTTTTCCAGCTATTTTTAAGGTCCTTTCACTAATTCGGGGTTTTTCTGTATTCGGGCAAGAACCTCATCATTGGATACCTTATCCGTCCAGGTTATACGAAGCATCATCCGATACGTTCACGTTTCAAAGGCTTCCATTCTTTTTCGTAGATTTTCCGTTAAGGTCCATGCCTCGCAACCATATAGAACTACTGGTCAAATGTAGCATCGTAGTAGTCTGATACGTAGTTTTAGGGAAAGTTGAAGTCGGCAAAGAACTTTTAAGATGTACTTAATAAAAAATGTACTGTAATGCGACTTACTACCCACTTCTAAACAAAATGCGGGATGGTGCGTTGCCGATCTATTACAAAGAGGTCACTGGTATAGAAACACAAAGCCGGAGAAAAAGTGAAACGCAGAACTTTTTTATATTTAGAATATTTTTACTATTATTTAATATTTTACTATTATACCCTATATCCATCTATATCTGGATCTATTTAGTTGTATCGTGTTAGCTGGCAACACATGACACCCAGCGATTGTTATGCATAATAACTACTTCCAATGATATCTTAATGATTTACCTGATCCTTATTGTATCTTTAATTCATAATTAATAATTTAGTTGATCGTCAAATGAACTTGGCATTGTAAACAATAGTTTAATTTTATTCATTGCTTCCTAATCTGATTTCTAATTAATTTGGTATAAAGATTGTGAGGACGCGCAGTTGTGACGGTATTCGTTATAAATAATTCTTTGTACAGCGTTATGCTGTCTCAATAAAGCGAGTGTATTAGTTGTTGGACTATTTTATTCCACGAGACCTACAAATTATAGCAATATATATATTTATTGTTACTTAATAATAATGTTTATGCTATTAATCTATCTATATGTTATATTTATATGTATGTTTATATATATATAACATATTTTTATATTTGTCTTATTTTACTTTTTTTATTTTCTAAGCTTGCCCCCTTGACTTTGTTTCTGCACCAACCCTAAGGTAGACTGGCAGAGAATGCCTTCTGGCATTAAGTCCGCCTTTTTGGACTCTCTTATTTTGTACTAATAAAGATTAAATAAATAAATAATATTCGCCCATTTAACGTCGGTATTCTGTGAGGTCTTGGTACGTCCCCGAACGCGACAATCCGTCCGTGCAACAGCAGAAACTATTGCAGTATCACTGCTGAACTTTTAACAGATTCATCATCATTATCATCATTTCAGCCATAAAACAATGCTGGACATAGGCCTTCCCCAACGATTTCCAAAGGGACCGGTTGTAAGCGGCCCGCATCCAGCTGCGTCCTGCGACCTTTATGAGGTCGTCAGACCACCTTGCGGATGGACGTCCCACACTGCGCTTGTTGGTCCATGGTCTCCAAACGAGAACTTTTCGGCCCCATCGGCCATCTGTTCTACGCGTTATGTGCCCTGCCCATTACCACTTCAACTTGCTTATCCGGCGAGCTATGTCGGTTACCTTCGTTCGTCTACGGATCTCCTCATTCCTGATTAAAACACAATAATAATAATAATGATCTTTTATTAAGACAAACTAAGGTACTTAGTATATAATATAACAAAGCTGTAAAGGTATCGACATCGATAATATTTCTAGAAAGAAAAATCAACATAGTTCATAATCTTTTTCATATAACCTAAAATAATTTACCTAATTATACAAACATTGATTTATTAATACATAGGCACTTGACGCAAACAATATAACAATAATAGATTATTAACCACCCAAGCTTCGATTACCCGGGGACCCTAGGGTTGAGTTACTAAGAAAAGCGATTCAGGTTAAGCGACCTAAGACCTATGCCTCTCAATCTGGTGAATAAGTGAAAGTCAGCATCCCTGGCTAATTTCTGTAGGTACGTTTAAAAAAAACCATGTGTAGGTTACTTGTGTGCAGATAAATCTCCTCGACTAAGTTCACGATATAATTAGATGAGTTTCGAGGTAGAAATGCGAAGGATAAGTTCAATGATCTCTTAATAAAGTCGAGAAAATTATTCCTAACTTTTTAGCTCTAGCAGGGTAAACAGGGACAGCATTCGCTTTTTACCAGGCTTATTAGGAGCCATATGTGATAGGAGGGCATATAGCCAAACACCGGGTACAAATTTTAAACAAGTGGTTTCTTTTACTTCCTGGGATTTGAACTCGCCCATCTAGTAGTATCACCACAGATTGATGGTTAGGTTAGGTAGTAATCTTTAAGCCCTGTAGTTCTGGGCTCAAAAGAACAAGACCACGGTATCCCCTGCCTGTCGTAGAAGGCGACTAAAAGGGGCCTCGGGTTCTGGGCGACAAGGGTGGGTGCCTTTGTCGTCCGCCAAGGTGGACCCGGGAAGAAGGCGACATCGGCTGGCCTGTGGCGCCTTGCACTGCACAGTGCAGAAGGGTTCACCGAGGAAGGGCCACCGGAGGAAGTGGTTTTAGTGGGTAAAAACCCCACATAACCCCGCCTTCCCCACAGAAGTGTCAATAGTGGCAGTGGAATTACTTATGCCGCATGCTTCTTTGCCTTCTTTTCCAATTAAAAAAAAAACATTTTTTTATAAACCTTCATTTTTCTTATATAGTTTAAGAAGATCTTAACGCATTATATAAGTTGCTATTCATGTCACTAAAAAGCAAAAATATTAAGTAACATCTTTGAAGTGAAAACTTCTTTATGCACTTTTTGGATGTGGAAAAACTTATGGGCTTGCACTATTGACATGCTAATGTTGTATTTATATTTTGTCATGATCTTGTACGGCCCGTTATATATTTGAATATTAAATAAACCATATACACATGTATATAATTGTTGCTCTATTTAAATAACTTAAATTTAAATTATAAGTTTGCACTTCTAGTGGCGGCAGTACATATTACTGCTAATTTTATTTTAATTAGTTAGTAAACATATAGGATGGAGTCGATTTAACTGGACGCAAGTGTAAAGAAAGCGTAAAGTTTAGTTCACAATAGCAGATGGCTATATGTCTGAGCATAATATCAGAACATTATTTAGCGTCTACTTTTTGGACTTTGCAATGATCATACATTCTAAATTTTGCATATGTCTGTAAAGACTAAACGCTGAACATCCTAAGAGGGACGAGCATTCGTTTATAACGAAATTAAAACTAGCTGGATAATTTTCATTCAATTCTAAATCAAACTTCTCATGCATATCCAAATTCTTTGCCATACTACGACTACTGTAATGTCTTACCCAATAATTAAATTCATTCATTCGAAACGAATGTTTTATCAATGGGTCGAAACATTCTGTTATCTTTTCTTTATCTTTATACTGCTTCATATTTTCCAATACATCATGTCCATTCTCGCTGCCTTCAGTATCATCTTCACTATCTGTTAAATCTTTTTTAGATTCTTTATCAACAATATTATTTGAACTTATTTCTTCTATTTGACTAAGAATGATTTGGTCCATTTCAGGATCTTCATTTAAATTGAATGTGTCATTGAATGTTATACCTTCATTTAACTTAACATATAACTGTTCAATGTTATGTGTTGTAGCATCGAAATCTGGGTCTTCTTTCTTAATATGAACATCTAAATCTTCATCTTCGTCAATATCCAGTTCAGATAAATTGTCATTTGAATTATCTAATAATGACATAGAATTATTTTGTTCAAAATCCGTGTCTTTTTCGGGTATTGTACCATTCTCCGATTCGTCGTTTATTTGAACATGTGTCACAGTGTTGTTAATTGATTCTTCGCGATTTTCCTGCGACCGGATAGCGTCTCTGACTTGCTCGGATACTTTCGTCAAAATATCGTTTTCAAGATTGTTATAATATGCAAGAATGTAATCGTTTACTTTCTTTTGCGATTCACCTGTTTTGGTTTCAATTGTCTTTCTTCTTTTAGGTGTACTTTCGCTAGCCTCAGTATCAAAGTTTTTGCTTTTCCGTTTACGAGTTTCCCTCGGTACGTATTTCTTTGGCATTGGTATTTTATACTTTTTACAGGCTAAATAGACAAGTTCATCGATTATTTTAACTTTATCAAGATCATTAAAATTAATATTATTATTAGATACGTTGCTACAACTTTCAGACATATCTACACTATATGGGTCTAATAATGCGTTGTTCCTTGCAATCGATTCTACAAATGATTTATCGTCCTGTGTGTAGTCAAAATGGTCATCAAATATGTTTACATTTCCACTTTGTTCTTCAAAACATTCAAGTTTTATTTCTTCTTCATCATTAATAGATATATTATTTTCAACTGCAGTATTTTCTATGCTGGATTCATAACCATGTACGCTGTCTTCAACGTTGGTATCAATTTCAGTGCTTTTCATAATATGTTCAACAGTAGGAGGATTCGTCTTCAACCAATTTTTATTCTCACATTTTCTAATAAAAACCATACTCGTATCTCCTTGGTTCGATTCAATCCGTCCTAATATTTCTGATTTTATTTTTTTGTTGGTTTCGTTAATACCGACAATCAGATTTTGTGCATCATGTGTGTTATCGAAAAGTTCTAACTTTTCAGTGGCATAGTTTAGACAGTATTGAGTAAAATCTTCACACAATAGCAGTCTAAGTTCACTATTGTGAACGTAATTTAATATAACATGTGTGTAATTATACAAAGGTGTCAAAGAAGGTACAAATTTACTTTTAGGTATTATATTCATATCCTTTTCATAGGGTATTTTCTTTAAAATGTCCATTGTTACTTCATCTCTTAGTTTGATAGGTCGCACATTTCTTTCTTCCATATGTTCCATGAGCACATAATCATCTACTTCTTGATTACACTGTCTAGCCATTGGCAAGTAATACTGACATAGTATAGTTTTTCTGAATTGTAAAAACTGTGTCCATTCCCGAAATGAGAATAATCTTACTGTGGGTTCTGAATTAATTCCCAGTGTGTAAGTTTTCAAATGATTTTCTTCATCGTTAATTTTACCAACAACATCTGATAATCGAACTTCATAATCCCCATCTAAGCCAAAACACATTTTAAGTGCAACAAGAATGTATGACATAGCAACAGTTTCGTACTCAGGTAGCCGTACTAATAATTTCTCTGTGATAATGTTTAAATCACATGGGAGGAAAATCATAAGTGAAAACACTAAATGTTTAAAGCTATTAGGAAGGCATAGTTCTTTTATGTAATATTGTACAATTTTATTAAAATTTGGTAATATGGGATGACCAAGATCTAAAATTTTTACACATGTCATTGCGTAAGCTCGGATTGTATGCGAGTTGTATTCACTTTGACAGAGTGTAAAACTTTTCCAATGTGGTATTGACTTTGTATCTATTTCTTTAGGGACAAATTTTGTACATTTTAAAATACTTAGCCTACCCTCTCTAATGAACCTAAACAGATGGGATAGTTGAATATTGCTTTTGTCAAAATTAAGAGCTAAATATAAAATTGCCAGTATTAAGCCTTTAGTAATTATGTGAATACTTTTCACAAATTTCCCGGGTGCACTTTCTTTCTTTTTATTTGCCACTTCTTCTCCTAATTCGCTATCAGTACTGCCATCATGAACTTCTGATATTCCAGTAATAGTTGTGTTGCCCTCTTCAAATTTATTCTTCACACTGAAACATAATATTTTTTAACATAATATATGTGGCCAAGTGAAGCAGATCATTTTAGGCTAAACTGACGGCGAACATGCTTAGGGAAGGGCACTTACAAAGTAGTCTCACACAATAACAAAATGGTGGCAAGCAGCATGCGGTCCACTCCACTTTTGACCGCACTCAATAGAAGCTTATACATGGTCACGATCCTCAACAGTCACGGGGCAAAGAAGAAGAATGCATATAAGTCATTGTTTATAGGTATTATTCTCATCAATGCACCCATTTCACTTAAAATTTAGCATTTTTTTTTTAATAATTTCTAAGCAAGTACTTGACTACGATCCCACCTGATGTTAAGTGGAAATGCAGTCCTGGATGGTAAGGCGCACTAGCTTAGTAAATGCCTATTCACTCTACTCTTGAAAATACCCACATTGTAATTGGAAGGAAAGATAGACACGGGCAAACTATTCCAGTCCTTTGCTGTACGAAGAATGAAAGACGAAGCAAATCGCTTCATTCGGGTTTGAGGGATGTTCACAACAAAAGGATGAAATCCCGCAGTGCGTCTGGAAGTCCGATGGTGGAAAGGGGATGGGGGAATTAGATCATGTAGTTCCTGAGCACACTCTCCAAAATGCAATCTGTAGAAAACCGTTCATATGAACAAACTAAGACAGGAACTATTTCATATCCTTTTCAAAATGAAGTTTTCAGATAACATTTATTATATTGCATATTATTTATATATAGCATAATGAATACATGTCTCACATGTCATTGTGATTTCAATTACAATGCAAGTGTTTTCAAGAGTAGATTTAATAGTCAATTACATCTAACCATCCAAAACTTTATATCCAGTTAAAATCAGGTGGGATTGCAGTCGTACACTTGCTTAGTAAGTATAAAAAACTGCTCACACAGAGATGGGTATCTCAAATTTTTATACAATGGTGTCCACATTTGTATTAATATAATCACATAACATACCAGTCGCTTTTTAATTTAATAAGGATGTCCTACTTACTATAATTCGTCTTTTGCTTGGAACCGCTTCATGTACCGCACCCATATCCAGAGGACTTTCATTTTCACACTAGACTTTGCACCAAGGTTAATCAGCTCCTCTGTGAGACCATCAAGAATAAAGTTGTAAGCATGCCATTTGTGCCATTCCCCACTCACTGTAATTAAATATATTAAAATGAATGTATTCTTTTGATCTAACAAAATGAACTAAATTGTATACATGGCTTCTTCAAGTTGATACCCAGTATTTCTGGATGTACTCAGGTAAATCAAACACCCAAAAACACACTGCTAATGTGAGGAAATCTCCTTGATTCTTGTATTAGTATTGATGGTCAGATATGTATAGAGTCAGTTATAACAATGTCTAGTACTTTATAGTAAATAGTCAACAAGTAGTGTTTTTTTTAAATGCGGCAACATTTATTAATTATTTTAGAGATGACATGGGTTTACAATGACAATACGTCTTTCGGTAAAGCCATTTAAATATCAACACACACATCACAGAACTTAACCTTACTTTGTAACCCATCCTTGACAATCGTAGCAAATTTTTTCCCCGAGACTAAAGCTGTAGTGCCATCAGCCAAAAACGTCTGCTCCACTACTGTCTCTCGAACATTCACATCCTGGGTGCCACATTCAACACAATAATAGAAACCATCTATTAGATTTATGTCGGTGCTGCCGCAAACATTGCACGGTTCGTCTTTCATTTTCAATTTCAAATTGTTTGCATTAAATTTACGTTTCGATTAAATTAAATTATGACAAAGGACGTGTAACATAAACAACACCATCCTTGATTACTTCAAAATGATTCACATGTGTATATTTGATACAAAATTCGCGCGCATGGCACTATTGATAAAAATGACCAATTGAATCGACTGACGATTGACATTCAACTGTACAAGTGTGTCCACCTTGAAATTTTTTATTTGAATATTAATATCTCGGAAATAAAGCTTAGAATATTGTAATTAATATTTCAAGTACAATTTAAAACATTTATTGGAATCCTACTTTGTAAATATTTAATGGATAACATATAATCGTTTTTGGGAAGGTATCATTTTGTGAAATGCTTTCCTTTTCTATTATGATGCGTGTTCTTCTCCTATTTACGTATAGGTAAATAAAAGCATCATGAGATATCTCGGATTGAAGTCGTACTAGGTATTATAAAAATCTTTTACAAAGCGTACCATTTAGAAAGAGTCCTTTAGAGAACTCTCGAAAAAAAAAACTAATGACATCTGCCGTTTATAATTGTTTCATCTGAAATACTTTTTTATCTTAACGGCGGTGCAATTCGCTACAAGTTAGCATATTATTTAAAGGTTTTATGGCCTGGTAACAAGACCTTTGCGCCAAGTCTTTTTAATTACATTTAATTCTTACGTCGACGATGCATATTAAAATGAAAGTTAAATGATTTCCCTTCCCCGCGCCAAACCAGTTAATAGAATTCGTAGATTCGTAGTAAACTTTGACGTGTGTCTCATTGCTATCAATTGAAAAAGTTACCAAAAGAAATGAGAATGAAAGAAAATAAACAAATTTTTGACTTATAATTATATTATCCAATTCATCCAAAATTCTTACTCCTGCTCCATTGTATTCTGCTAGTTAAGTGTAGTATAGTACAGCCATATTCTACGTAGGTCACTAATTAAAGGGCGCGCAAATTAAAAAAACTGACAAGCATGACTGAAGAGCACAGACGTGAAAGAGGCGAAGTGCTAATTCGTAATCTCTGCCTACTCCCTCTGGAATTTCGGAATTTTTATCGAATAGGAACCAATGTAGAATTTTAGTAACAAAAAGTTTAGTGACCCCGAAGTTTCGCGTTCACCATAAGGTTAGTATAATTATTCTGTTTTTGGGTTAGTGGTTGTATACAAATTTATAAGCATATTTATTCATATATTCATCTACGACCATAAAACATTATTTTTATACTAATCAAATAAATTAAAATACTTTGCTAGTTTTACGTTTGTACGTGGTACTATTCTTTTTTTTTAAATAGTAGCTTTTTAGTCTGTAATTGGCAACTTATACTTTGCTGTACCTTGTGGTAATTCGTAGCGTATCGCCGTACGTCGTCAATAACCCGCTACGTTCCCGGGGCGTGTTCTTAGCAATTCGTTAAATTGAAAGAAACCGACCGGCTAACCGTGCAAGCAATATCTACGAACATTTGTGTCGAACTCAGCTGTTGTTAAATTGAAATGCGAGCTTTGTTTCCTCTAGTCACACCCCTGTATAATAGATCGTGAACCTACGTTTCTGCCGTTAGGCCCCTATTCCGTCGCGTGGAGTGTTACAGGAGCCCGTGACTGAGCTAATGTTGTGTAGTGTTCAATTCAGTGCGAGACCCCGTGTAGTACATTGATGGGCGGCATTTTGGTGGCGGAGAAGGCGGCAGAGAGGCCGCACCGGCGGGCACTTGCTTACTGGAGGGTCTACATTAAAATCCGTCACACTGGAACTGATGGAATTAGAGAATATCGTCGCGAACACTGTCTACTTGAAAGCCAGAGAGGGTAGGTAATTTAAATTATAATACAATCAAATTATTCAAGCATTATATTGTAATTCTGTACGACAAATTTATCAGTCAGCGTTAAGCGCGAATCATTTGTAAACAGCAGGTGATTGACCCAATTGTTACTTGTTTATTTATTTATTTATTTAACACCGGCGTATTATTAGTTATAACTATGAATCAATTTTTGACGTATATATTTTGTTTTTAAATAAGCTACATACTTGACCATTATCATTAACTTAAGGTAACTACATAAAACACATCGAAAATATAAACACTTCATGTGATACACTGAAATATATTTTGTATATCTAGTGTAATTTGAGCAATAAAACATTTATTGAGGATTAACCATTATATGCATAACATGTTTACATTATAGCTTATGGGAATTACAGACATGTCACATTTTATCTAAAGCAAAATCAATAAGGAAGGAAGTCTGTTTGTGTGTTCATTATGAAAATGATATTTAAATTTAATTGAATTATTTTAATTTATTATTTATTATAATGTGTATTATAATGTGAAATTATATGGGGAAAGTAAATAAAATTGGTAAGAAAAAAAAAAGTTACATCTTACAATATTTAGAGGGCAAATGTGACATGAGCTAAAATAATTATTATTACATTAAACTAAATGGTGATTAATAAAATTTAAGTATTATTTATAAATTACATTTAATTTAATACTTATTTTATTCTTTCTATATCAATCTATGTTTCTGTACATTACCAATTCCTGCATTAACCTTTCCTTCCTACTACATGTTTGTGGGTGATTTCTCTTCAAATCAAAAGAGTGTATAGGCATTTACTAAGCTAGTGTGGCTTTTTTTTTGTTAACGAGGAGGAAATCTTAAGAAAGATACCCTGCCTTCTGGGGGGGAGGCAGCGGTTATGTGGAGTTTTTACCCACTAAAACCTCCCTGGTGGCCCTTTCCTCAATGCATGATGAGGGGCTCCGGGATCTCCAGTGGAAGGCACCGGAGCCCCTCTGCACAGTGCTCAAGGAAAGCATGTCCCGGGGGAGGTTACTCCCTCCCCAGTGTAAGGCGACACGGGCCAGCCGATGTCGACTTCCTCCCGGGTCCTCCTTAGTAGACTACAAAGGCCCCATTGTTGCCCAGTGAACCTGAGGCCCCTTTTAGTCGCCTTCTATGACAGGCAGGAGATACCATAGTCTTATTCTTGAGAGCCCAGAACTACAGGGCTAGCTAGTGTGGCTTCCTTAACCAGGGGAAAGAGCATGTTGTATGAATGGACTGTGAGTGCATTGCCTTTTACGTATTAAAAGGAAGGAAACATTTAAAATGAATATGATAAAGAAGTCATTTCTGTAATCATTAAACTTACGATGGGCTCATCACTTGTCACTCTAAAAACACTGCAAAAATTTGGCCTTTATACACAACAATTCATTAATTTTCTAAGTCAATTTTACAAATAGTGTCATTAGAACTTTTAGACTAGAATCATTTTTGTGACAATTACAAAAAAACTACCATAACATTAAACTTTAAGAGAGGAGCTTAGCTACTGAAATTCCTATAATCCGCTCAAATTTAATCTAAAATCGAAATAATTGATTTTAAATCAGTCTATAGTAGTAGTAATATCTATAAAACCAACTTCAGTTGTGATAGTGTTAATGTAAGTACCCATAATTATTATTAAATTATTTCTTACTTTGAGTTTACTGTGAAGGTAATAAGGCTGCAATAACTTGGATTTCTATGCATGCATGATAATAGTTGCAAATCTTTAATCACTAAATTCTCTGCATGGAATTTATTTGCATTGATAGTGATAAATCATTTGAATTCTAAATCTCTTATATTAAGTTGTAATGTCTGTCTTATATCTGTTGCTGGTTTACTATTCTATATAGCAATATAAGTCATTACACTAATTTGAAGCTATATAAATTATTATTATTATTATTTTTTTTATAATTTCTAAGCAAGTGCTTGACTACGATCACATCTGATGTTAAGTGGAAATGCAGTCCTGGATGGTAAGGCGCACAAGCTTAGTAAATGCTTATTCACTCTACTCTTGAAAATACTCACATTGTAATCAGAAGGAAAGACAGACGCGGGCAAACTATTCCAGTCCTTTGCTGTATGAAGAATAAAAGACGAAGCAAATCGCTTCATTCGGGTTTGAGGGATGTTCACAACAAAAGGATGAAATTATACAGTAAATATTTCTATGTCATGAATAAATTAACTATTACAGGGTATTGAAATTGAAATAAGTATTAATTAATATAAACATTATTATGTTTTTCCCTTTATAAGCTACTACTGTGATGTACACTTAAGTTACCTTAGTATAAATTGCTGGTATTGACATCTATTTGGCTATCAGTACAAAAGTCGCCTAAAGTCAATTTTTCACATGACTTACCTGTGATATATATTTAAAACTTGCTAAAATTTAATACAAAGCTTACCTATCTTTTGTTACACCAATGCAAAACTAAATAGCCATTTAAAACAAGAGATAGACCTATTGTGTATTGAGTTTTAGGAAGTTTAAAATATTTTTGTCAGAAATCATGTAAAACTTTTGACTTACGCTGCATTTGCATGGCCTCATATATCAATAAATATACTACATATATTTATTTATAATATTAGAAAAATTGATTTCATAACTTTTTACAGAAAAGTTGTTTTTTTGAAATGTGGAATGTGTTTTATCATTTTGGAATAATGAATAGTAGCCATAATGAATAGTTTTACAGCCTAAAGTATTAAAATTTAAAGAATAGTCATAATAAATGATTTTTTTTTTATGTTATTGTAACATGTCTGGTTTTAATTATACTTGTGGTCGATAGCGCAGGTATCTGCGATTCCAATTAAAAATATCCATTGCTAAAACTAGTGTTATAATTTGTAGGTTTCTTGGAATAAAATAGTCCAACAACTAATACACTTGCTTTATTGAGACAGCGTAACATTGTACAAAGAATTATTTATAACGAATACCGTCACAACTGCGCGTCCTCACAATCTTTATTAAAATTAATTAGAAGTCAGATTACAAACTAATAAAGTTAAACTATTGTTAACAATGCTAAGTTCATGTGACGATCAAGTAAATTACTAATTATGAATTAAAGATACAATAAGGTTCAGGTAAATCATTAAGATATCATTGGAAGTAGTTATTATGCATAACAATCGCTGGGTGTCATGTGTTGCCAGCTAACACTAGCCAATTTGTAGTAGTTGTCAATAAAATATTGTACAAGTTCTGATTTTTTTAGTTTTCAGTGAAATACTCATATAACAAAATAGATGATGGGTTTTTTTTTTAAATATTTTTGCCGAGGTTGTCATCACAGTCACCTACAGGCTACTAACTGTTGGACGTTGAATTACAGGACAATCTGTATACGAAATTGTATCAAAAATCTGTAGTGTTATTTATCTTCTTATCAAAAAAATTAGGTATAAACATACTAACATATATACAAACAGCTTTTAAAGAGAACGCGCCCGAACAAGCCAGCAAATATTTAACTTGACCAGGACAATAAAGAAATGTGTTTTTAAATTTAAAAGACAAACAAAGATAAAAACAATGAAAGAAAGCACTTATCTATTTTTCTCAACATCTCGTTATCACCTTCCTATGTTCAGCATTACGTAAAGCACTTTAGATAAAATACCACAAACATCCTCCGTGCAATGGCCCCATATGGGTAATAGTAGTTCTTTTTTAACCGACTTCAAAAAGGAGGAGGTACTCAAATTTTTATAATATATGTTTATTACGTCAGAACTTCAGACTGGGTGAACCGATTGATGATTTTTTTATTTGAAAGCCGGTGCTTCCCGTGTGTTTTCATGGCATTATAATGGCGTCTTTGAGAAAAACGAAAAAGTGGTATGAGCAAAAACCAAAAATCTACTTAAAATTTATTATAATACACTTACGCGCGGTAGCCCTCTTCTCTTTTCCCGAAATGGCATATAAGTTAGTTTAGCTTAGATTGTACCAGTAGATTTCGTTAATAAAATAGCTACCGACCGAGTCGTGGTTCGGCCCTCTCGGGCGCCCTCTGATCGGACTGCTAACGCGTAATAATGGTAACCGTCCAAGCCGAGGTTACCCCTCACCGGGGGGATCCTTGTGTCGAGTTACCACCTAATAGAGGTTCAGGCTAAGCGACCTAAGAGCTATGCCACCTCTCAAATCCGGTGAAGCAGTAAAGGCCAGCTTCTCTGTGCCAACTGTGTTAGTTCGTCCAAAAAAAAAAAGCCCTCTTCTGTATTTTGAAATATTATGAAATAGAATTATTCAAATTTAAACAAACTTTCATTAAACTACCCTTAAAGTACATTATTTTCTAATACAAAATGAATTATCGTAAACCGTTGGCGTGATTAATATCACGCCAACATTCATCCATTTGTAGCGTACATACTTAATGCAAATTTAAGGACTTATATGGCTTTCTCATGGATGCCATCGTCAGGACTGGACCAACAAAGCACCAGCTTTCAAATAAAAAAAGAATCATCAACACCGATTCACCGAGTCGAAAGTTCCGAGCTAATAAACATATCAAAATATACAGACGAATTGAGAACTTCCTTTGTTGAAATCGGTTGGTCGGGGTTCTTAGTTTTGCCAAAAGTCCCGCTCCCTGTTTGTTCACTTCACGTTATAATAACGTGAAAGGACGATCTCTGATATTATTTTTCAGTGAAGACAACATGGCAACGCTCTCTTTATGAGCGGACGTAGAATTAATTTTTATCTTAATATACCATTTCAACATATTAACGGTGCTATCGTAAGTTTTATTGACATAAATTGGTCCATAAATCTCCGGCATGATTTATGTTATGACCGCATTTACCTACTTGTGGCCAATTGGAAAACGATAAACCATTAACATTCAACGTTAATGAGACGGAATTCTATGCATCTACTAATCATTAGGCTTTGATGAACATACAATCTAATTATCGTGCTCGAAGGACTATCTTGAGAGCATGATTGAGCAGAGCACTTTACTTTCAATCTTGGACTCCTCCACGCAGCTTTCAGAGAAGCCGCAGTAGTTTCACATGGTTTGAGAGGTCGCAAGAGATCCCCGGACCTCAACTTAGCCTGTTACTTTGCCTGTTCGAGATCCTAGGATCCAAAGGCGCTCATGAGGACCGAACCACGATCCTGTCGATAGCTTTTATCGAAACACTATGCCTTCAATTCAGATGGAAGAGGATTGTTTATTGAAATTTAGATTTTTGGGCTAGATTTTGCTTTATTTTATTTAAACAGTAAACTTACATAATTAAATGTTTAACTCTCACAATATATTAAATTATTAATCTCTCTCCGTATTCATTCTCTTCTCGAGCGGGTGAAAATCATTACCTACACCCATGTACATATCAGCAGCATCAGTAAACGGATACATTCGCGGCGCTATAACTTACCTTGAATACATCAAAATTCTTAATTATTATCTTTAATATACTTTATTATACTTCAATATACTCCATTGTAGTTCAATATGGTTCATAAGGATATAAATATACACAACGCATGTGTCAATACAAATTTGGGTTATAAAACAATAGAATATCATCATAGTAAATAGTAAATAAAAGCTATATTTGACAGTTCAAAAAGAGCTCCGAACGTCACCAAACTTTACAGGATTACTCGTCAGGTCAATCTGAAGATTGCCCGAAAGTTTCATTAAAATTGGTCCAGCCGTTTCGGAGCCTATATGGTGCATACCCACACATTTTCTCTTTTGTTTATCGACGCTGAAAAACAAAAACGAAACCCACAAAAATGAAATTGTTCACCAGAGCCGAAAAAAAATTCTTGTTTGTGGACCTAGAGCTGTTCTTTTTGGACGCAACATTTATTATTTTTTACTCAAAAAGTATTGTACCACGGCATTAATCTAGAGTTTTCCTAAAAGAGAATCGTTTTACGAGTACCGTAAAATAAATAAAATAAAAGAGATGTGTCGAATCTTGAAAATCCTATTTTCGCTATCTTTCATCTAATTGTTACAAGTCATCATCATTCGACGCGTCTTTTTTTCTGATTCGAACGACGTAAAAAAGTGAAAATAGCCATTTGTGTCACTTACTACGTTTTTGCTATCCAGCATCATATAGATTTTAGCCTGAACCTCTTTAGAGTAACTGGGAGCAATGGTCTAAGAAAGGTGCCCTCGGCTTGGGCGGTACATTATTTGATTGGAATTGTCCCAGTAGAGCAAGGCAAGGCGGGCAACGGAGAGATCGTTGTCTCTACGCTGTCAGCTGCATTACAATGCACTGGGCAAGGGCGTGCGCTGCTAGACGCATACATAATGGAAAGTATCTTGTATGACGTCGCTGTCTATTTAAAGGAATCGATCGAGATTACATATCGATTGTTGGGATTTAGTAGCGGACGTCCAATAGAACTTGTATCCAGAGAGCATACAGCCTCATGGACCCTTCAGTATGGTGGAGAATATTTAAACTATATGTATTTATACGAGGGTGAATCAAAAAGTTCTTAGAAGTGCATATATATGAAACCTTTTTTTTTGTGTTTTGGGATAGTGAAGGAATCCTTTTTATTGATTACATGCCAAAAGGCCAAACGATTACTGGACCCTATTATGCAAATTTAATCCCGAAAGTGCGTGAAGCGATTAAAGAAAAACGTCGTGGAAAACTGTCGTTGGGCGTGTTGTTCCTTCAAGATAACGCTCCTGCTCATCGATCGGAAGTTGCGCTCAACGCAATCCGCTGTGCTGGCTTCAATCTCCTTGACCACCCACCATATTCTCCGGACTTAGCCCCAAGTGATTTTCACTTATTTCCAAAATTAAAAGAGGAAATTCGTGGAACAAAATTTCACGGTAATGACGCGGTTATAGCTGCCGTTGAGGACTTTTTCGAGAGTCAAGAAAATATTTTTTTTTCACAATACAAACAATTATGTAGAAAAATAAAATATTATTATTTAAATCTTTGCATTTTTTAATATTGATTCCAAGAATTTTTTGATTCACCCTCGTAGTAGTGCCTTAGTAATCGTGACTATAAGAAAGACGCCATAAAATTCGAGGTATAGATGATTCGACTAGGCAGATTTGAAAGGAAATATTCCACTTGTAGAGGTTATAAAATACTAATTTTAAGATAGAGAAGTAAATGAAAAATTGACAGTCACACGGAATGTCGATAGAAGTGTTCACTTATAATTTAGTATTTAATAATTGAATTCAAATAATCAACATTGATCTGGTCTTCACAAATATTGACACTCCGAGCAACAGTCATATACATGTTTATATGGTTTATTTATTAATCAAATATATAACGGGCTGTACAAGTAGATTATGACAAAATATAAATACAACATTAGCTTGTCGGTGACGCGAACGAACGGGAAGATTTAAAACATCGAAATCTGTACAGAACGGTGTGACCTGACGGCGCTATGAATCCTTTCTTTTTAAAGTCGGTTAAAAAGTTGTTAGAGCATTTTAGCAGGCCGCTTTAAAATTGCCAGGCGACAGTGCACTTATGGCAGTGGCACATTGTAAAAAGTGTCCTCTGCGGTCGTCGTGCCGCATAATATTCGCTTAGGTCTGTGTTGGGAGATGGTTCACGTCAATAGTCGAATGATTCGAATCTATACCCTTACGATAAGCAGACCGTACCCTAAATTATGTTGAAGCGTGGCTCTCGCTTTTGGCCGCGAATTCAACTGATAACATTGTATCATAACATAATGTAATGTGGTGGCAACATTACACTCGAGATAGCGTACGTGCGACGGGATACCGTGTTCCTGTACTTATCTGTTATTATACTCGGATATTATTACAAATCGCGCACCCCACACACGCCCACTGGGCTTCAAGGGCGCTTCGATTGTATATCTTAACACGCGTATATAATTGTTTTTAATTTATCACACGATGATGATTACTGCAATAACGACGCTTCAGAGCTTCTATTACATTACAAAAAAATGTATTCCTAAAAACCCTCCCGGTGGCCATTCGTCGGTGCATAGCGAGGAGCTCCGGGATCTCCAGTGGAACGCACCGGAGCCCCCCTGCACTGTCCACTTAGGAGAAAACGTCCCGGGGGAGGAGGTTAATCTCTCTCCCCTCTGTGCCCTCGCATTGCAAGGCGACACGGGCCAGCCGATGTCGCCTTCTTCCCGGGTCCATTTCATCGGACGACAAAGCCCACCCTTGTCGCCCCGTGAACCCGAGGCCCCTTTTAATCGCCTTCTACGACAGACAGGAGATACCGTAGTCGTATTCTACGAGCCCAGAAATTTTCTAATTCTATTGCAAAAGTCCTTTCCAGTGGCTTTTAAAGCTATCTTTCATGAAAGTGCGTTCGTTGAGTGCATGAAGTACACCGTCACCACTTGTAGGAAATTGCGGTTATTGTTCGAGCCTTCAGGGCATCACACTTTGGCTTAACAAGTCCTACGCTAGCGTTCGACGCTGTACCGACCGATTCTGGCGTTACTCTCACCAATCCTTTGCTTGTAAGTACTGTCATTTACTTACTTACAAACCTAACATCTTCGTGTCCTTTGGACAACGAAATATATCATTGTCGTCCCAGATATGAAAGATTCGTCTCGGGCAGATTTTAAAATTAATAATGAAGAAGCGTTACCTGCTTCTGCTAACTTTTAACCTTCTTCAAAAAAAGAGGCGTACAATTTTGTCTTTTTTTAAGTATTCATGGCGCCTTCGACGTTTTTGTTTCCAAATCATTTTCCTGACATCCCATATTAATTTTTTTGGCATTTCTGAAGACCTTATCGTCATATCATCTCCTAAAAATTGTATAATTACCAAGATCAAGCGGCGGTCGATTCTTTTACACTTCTTCTTAAAGTGCCTCTCCGACTAGCGAAGGTTAGCAGTCAGTTGACCATGTCTCTTTCTGTCTCTTGCGAGGCGAAACAGCCGGGCGGCACTCGCAATTCCTGTCCACTCTCTTATGTTCTGCAGCCATGACTTCTTTCTGCGACCAACACTTCTTTTGCCAGCGACTTTGCGCATCAAAATAAGTTGAAGAAGGTCACACACAAAGTTGCAATAAATGATATGTCCACGTATAACATCAGGTGGGATCCTGGTCAAGCACTAGCTTTGAAAGTATAAAAATATAGACACGATAGCATTGTTTTTGGGAAGGTAATTAATTAGAATATCCCTTAAATTTAATGCGACAAGATGAAAAACATTTTCTTATTGAGTAATCTTCTTCTTCTTCTCTGTCTATTCCTCAGCGCTGAGGGTCGTGACCACCAAGAGAGCTGCTCTTAACCAGCATACCCCACTCTTTTCTATTTTGGGCCATGTGTATAGCTGCCTGGAGTTTTAGTCCGGTAGCTACTGTAATATAGTCCGTCCATCTAGTGGGCGCTCTGCCTCTGCTTCCTCTTCCCTCGACACAGCCAACCAGGATTAGCTTTTTAAAGCTGTCCGGTGGACGGCGAGCTATGTGGCCGAAGAAGGAAAGCATTCGCCGAAAACAGATCGTGGATAGATGAGTCTTGATGTTTAGCTCTTCAAAGATAGAAGCATTGGTGCGGCGCTCCATGACATTCGTAACATTTATTGGGTAATGCATGATGTGCAAATGGACTGCAATGGAATGAAAATATATTATGGCAGTTTAGCGAGCCCTGGACATAAAGTCACGACACTTTAATCAAGTTAATGCTAAAACATATCATACTTTCAAAGCGGGCTCTAAGCGAGGCGACTAGGCAATAAATAACCCCGCGCAGTGTACCTACAGCTAATTGAGATCTGACCTATCTGGTACACGGGCATAAATAACATTAACAGCGCTATACACATCCCGTAACAGATTAGAGCACTGTCGAACAGCGTTAAATAATGTTTTAATTATCCTACTGTAAAAAAGTCGCAGAAAAAGTTGTAAAGAGGAACAAAACCAGCATCTAAGGAGCTCTCTACATGATTGTAGAGCAAGAGTTGTAGAGAGCCCAAACATAGAATAAAGTAGAGTATAAGGAAATGTATAAAATAGTAAGTAAATAAAATGTAATAAAAGAGGAAAATATAGATAATAAGAGTAACAGAATTGTATAATAAAAAGAAGTCAAAAAAAAAAATTAATAGAGTAAAAGTGTAAGAATAAAATAGTAATATTAATAGAAAATAATAATAAGTGCAACAGTAAAAGTAAAATAATATAGAAATAGAAGATAGACAATAAGAGTGACTGTAAAGTTTATTTCTTTGTGTGTGTGTTAACAAGAGATGGAAGAAAGTGATGAGTGAAAACATCCCTAACCACCCACGTTGGGGGAACTAGCTATAGCATAGGCAAAAAAAAAATAATGTTTTAATACAATTCGTTATCACGCCGTCTCTTGTTACGTGCACTTTAACCGACTTCATACAAGTATGTTTAAGTGTAAACGCAAAATTGTTGATGATTTTAACATTAAAGACTGGAATGTGCAGACGAACTCTTTTAACATTTATATGGTTTTCACATGGATGCCGTTGTCATAACTGGTCTAAACGGGAAACATATACACAAATAAATATAGAATCGTCAAAATCGGACCACCCAAATAAAAGTTATGAGGTAAAAAACAATAAATAAAAATAATCGAATTGAGATACTCCTTCTTTTTGAATTCGGTTAAAAGGGAGGAGGTTCACTATTTCCGATTTTTTTTTTATAGGAAAAGTGGCATACCTAATCTTAAGTGATCACAGTCGCCTATGAACATACACAGCACCAGAGGTGCAGGTGCCTTTTCACCCTTTGAGATAGAATTAGGCTCGTTTCTTGATGGTGGTTCCCAAATCGTACAGGTTTTTTTTTTATATGAAAAGTGGCAAACGAGCATACGGCTCACCTGATCTTAAGCTGTAGGTGCGTTGCCGACCTTTGAGATAGGAATAGGCTCGTTTCTTGAAGGTCCCTAAATCGTAAACGTTCGGAAACACCGCTGGCGACAGTTGATTCCACAAGTTGATAGTGCGTGGGAGAAAGTTACGCGAAAAACGTACAGTCGTTGAACGCCAACCATCTAGATGGTGGCGGTGGAATTTGTAATTCTGCCGAGATGTGCGGTGATAGAAATCGGTAGCTTTACAGAAAGAAAGAAAGAAATTTTATTTATCTATATAAAAGCACAAACAAAATATACACAAATAAGAATAACATATCGAATTAAAATAATTAAAAATGCAAGGCGATACAGGGTTATTCTTACCACTAACTTTAGCCGCCGTGCTAGCTCATAGACCTGTGTTACCAATTCTTCAGAACAGTCCCCGTGGTAAATGGGATAGAGAATGCAAAGAGCCCCGCAGACCCGGAGGGTCAAGTTGATCGGAAAGAACTTGATCGTCGACAATTCGAGCAGCTCTACGTTGGAGAGTTTTTAAAATCATAGAATGTGTGTTGAATGAGATTTGGCAAGTTTATGACAAATCAAGACTAGGTAAATACATTTTAGCCAACACTTTACAAGTAAAAGTTACAGCCTATATACATGGTATTAGGAGACCGCTTCCGAAAACGAAACGACAGACGATAGTACTAAAAACTTGATAAAAAAAATCATATTTTAAAACGTTTTATTAGCATTATTTACGCTCCATCATGCTAGTTTAGCTTAAAAATAACTTTAATTTAAAAAAAACAATGAAACACAAAATCAAAACGGCTCGGGTCAAAAAATTTTTTTCTACACATTCTCGTTTCCTCACGATGATTTATCACGTAGTAAACTGAAATTGCCACAAACATATTCATTGACGTCGGTACCGGGGAACGAAGTTGGGTGTTAGTATATGTTAGCTAGCAACACATGGCACCCAGCGATTGTTAATTTGTAAATTGTATCCTTATTCATAATTATTAATTTAGTTGATCATCATATTAACTTGACATTGTTAACAATAATTTAACTTTATTAGTTCATAATCTTCTTATTAATTTTATATAAAAATTATGAGGACGCGCCATTGTGAGGGTATTCGTTAAAATAATTCTTTGTACATCGTTACGCTGTCTGAATAAAGCGAGTGTATTACTTATTGGCCTATTTCATTCCACAAGACCTACAAGTTATTGCACGTACTACGCAACTTGAGGCGACCGCCCGGACACTGAGCTACCACGGCTCTATCCAACTATTTAGTGCAATATTTTTTTTAATGACGAACTACGCAGATTGCCCTTCACTGCTTCACCGGATTGAGAGGTGGCATAGCTCTCTCGCTTAGCCTGAACCTCTATCGCTAGTAACTCGACACAAGGGTCCCCCCGGTGAGGGGTAACCTCGGCTTGGACGGTTAAGTTCTTCAGTGCAAATTAAAATGGCACTCAAATGAAAAACACAACCAAATTGATAACCTCGTCCTTTTTGAAGTCGGCTGAAAATATCGTACATATTAAACTCTGACATCTGTAACTACTCTCGTGCGGATGTAAGTCTGGTTAATTATTTGCCATCAGGTGATCGTCAATTCCTTTGATCCAAACGAAAATAGGTTGTATGATGCCAAAATGCATTAATGCTACAGTAATTTGTACCTTATTTCAACGAAGGAAGACACAAATCTCATCGTATCATCGTTTCTTAAATATAAAATCGAGAACGTGGGGATGTCGCGTGCGTCCACATTATTTGCTCACCCCCGATGGGTGGAGTGGCGTGACGATACGCACCTTCATGCTCCTGCGATACACGGTAATTGGTAGCAGTCAGGCATGAAATGTTGTTAAATGTTAGTGGCAGGGACCCGTGGCGCCGTTTTCAGTTTTTATATACGCGATATCGACGTGTTTCGTTCACAAGAATGATAGATTTAAAAAAGTTTTACTTCAGTTGTGTGGTCCAAAGCACACTCGTTTTTGTTTTTATATGCGGCAATTAAACGGCTTCATGTACCACGTATCTGTGTGTCGATCGCATTGACATATCTAAGTACTAAATCATTCGTACGGTATTAATAAGTGGTATAAATCACGGTGGTTCGGCAAGGCCGCGCCACGCCGGAGTACCGCTGGGGCCTCGTTGAGCAACCTCTTTGTTAGGGCAAGGAGGCGGTCACGTTTAAAGTGAGCCAATGTTGCTGGATGCGAGTTGCGTAATGTCTCGAAGACGCCGCTAGTGAGGTGTCCGTTTGGAATTGTAGATATCGATCAATATTTATCGATAAACTTTGAGAGGTACGTTTGAAACAGACGTTATGGTTACGATGAGAGGGATACTATATACTTTAGTATACATATAAGCAGAGATAGCCTTGTGCAGTAATTCTCAACCACTGTGACTGAAGCACGCCGCCAAATTTTACATATATAGTAATGTTAACATATATCATAATAATATTAACTTTTTATTAATTCGTTTTAAAATTATTGTCATAAATTATTTAACGTAGTATATTAATAATAATAAAGCCTTTTATTTTTCTCCATATCTACAAATTCCAAGTGATAATATAAAAAAACATCTACAAAATTTTATTACTATATTACTATAGTTAGTATTTAACTTATATTATATATTAGTAGTGTTAGTTGCACTGGTGCAGATATGGACCCCTTTTTGGGTGAAGGCCTCCTCCATCTTTTTCCAGGCACTTCTATTCCTGCCTATGTTTATCCACTCCTTCCCTGCTGATTCGGTAATATCATCAGCCCACCGTTTGAATGGTCTGCCAACATTTCTTATCCCCTCTGGCCCCTTCCATCTTGTCGCTGTAATTGTCCACCGAGAGTCGGAGAAACGTGATATGTGACCCCAGTCACATATCACGTAGTATATTATAGGTAAGTAAATATTTTTCATTGTGTGACTGCAAATTTTAAATCGCTAAAAATGTGCAGCAACAAAAAATGTTTAAGAATCACTGGCCTGGTGACTAAAGAATTCGACTAATTGATGGTCGCGGATTCGTGTCCCAGTCGGCTTGCAATGCACAAACCGTTTTTTCGGTTTTTTAAGAACAAAAAATCACTTGTCTCACTAACTGTCACATATAGGACGTAATAAGCTTGCTGACAATGAAAGCCGTCTCTGTCTACCCCGCTAGGATTTAAAGGACGTTCTTGTATATTATTGGAATAAAGTTCCTTATACGGCGTTTTCGGAGGGGTACCCAAGCCGGCAAAAAACGTCCGTAACGTTAAATAAAAGCGTAAGATTTTTTGTATCATATAGATTAGACGTCTCTATTATTATTTATGTATTTTTATTAATTGGTGTAAACAAAATAAAGGTGTTAAGATAAATTGTGTATAATAAATGTAAAGCAGTTTTTTTAATGATAAAAAAAAATATACCCGATTAATTATTTTCTTTATAGCTGGAATAGAACTTAAAATTACTATTTTTAAAATAGAACTCATGCCTATCTGGTGTCGCACGACATCACATGGTTTTTATAGTATACTAGCAGATCCAGCGTGATAGTGAAACCTCAAAAAGATTAAAGCGTCAATAGCCTAATGTTTTAGGCTTTGGTCTGCGAATCGTAAGGTCGTAAGTTCGAATCCAGCATTCGACTATTGACGTGAACCATCTCCTAGCACAAGCTTAAGGTTAGTTGGCATGGTTTCTTTAAAAAAAAATCGATTTGAACCGGACGGGATACTATGATTGACATTTATGATATGACGTATTGTCTGGTTTAAAGTTATCATTCGTTGAACTTGGCTGACTAATTGACCGTCATTCTGTCACATTCACTCACTTTTCTTTAATAAATCTGATTTTATTAAAAAAAATCTTTTATTTCTATACAAATTTTGTCCTAAAAATAACAAACACAAAAATGTAAGAATCGTTCAATTAGGTGCAGTAGTTCGGAAGTTGTTCATGACAAACATATTTTTTTATATATAAAGATATTTTTCTCAGTATAACGCAATTCCTAAGGGAACAGTAAATCTTCTAACGCATGAACTGTAACCTTCTTTGACTCCCGTCCTAATTTAATAACCGAGGTTTAGACAAATCTAATTATCTCGATTCGCCCGGGCCCCCGGTATTGTAATTAAATTCACACCCGGATTGAGGCACCAGTAATTACGCCCGGGAATTGATGAGACGTTGGTGAAATATTGCAAGGCTTCCCTTCCCCTGTCGACGTGCTTGTTTATTAAAATCTATACTAACGCCCGGTGAGAGGATATTTTTAAGGTTTTTAATGCAAAAATTAGATAAGGGATAGACATGATACATTTTTTGTAAGATCTTCGTCGGGCCGGATATCTCTCTGCCGAGCGTTGTGAATGCAATGCTTGACGGGGAGAAATCGTGTCAGTCTATGGTCTCCTTCTGCAAACAGGTTTTGACGCAGAAAGAGATCTCGGAGCGGGCGAGGGAGAAAACTTTATCTGACACAATCCGGCGCAGACTAACAGGAGCAAGGAGAAGGCAGTTTAGTGGGAGAGTTAGGGTACTCCTCTAGTTTGCATCGGCACCATCTGTCTGGAGGGATAGCTCCATAGGTACTGGAGGCCCGGTTTTCCTAACTTGGCCTGCCACCGGGGCGAGATGGTGATTTCTAACGCGACCCCATCTCGCCCTATCATGGCGGAGGGCAGCTCACCATGGGAGGTTATGGTTAGGTAGGGGCCCCTTGTAGCCGAGAACTCAGAAAATTTATCTAACCTTAAAATAATTTACTTGTGGTTTTGTGTGTTTGCGATACGACGTGCTATTATTTTATATAATATGTATGATCACTTTTGTTCGTTGCACTTTTTCCTGAAGGCAGCAAGTAAACTGTCACACAACGGTGGGTTTGTTAAGTAGAAACTGGGTTCCTTACAAAGAAACAAGTAGCTCAGTTTTTGCTTAAATTTATTCGCAGTCTTTGCCAGACCCTATGTCTCGCCACGAGTCCGACGATATCACGCACAAAATCAGGGAAGCGCCCTCTAATATCCGCGTTGTATTTTTAACAGTCAATAAATAATAATGCATATTGTTATTATTTTACGGTATGACTGTTACCCGATTGTCTTAATAAGTGTTATGAAAAGAATATATTATTACACATTTCCTAGGATTTGCATACAATTCCGGTAACATATATATAGATTAACTATTACGGGTATTGACATTGAAACGAGTATCTTAATTTATATAATAGTTATCACGTATTCCACACTGTACCTCATAACTACGAGTATAAGACTACATTAGAGTTATTCCAATTCAATTACAGTATTTTATTATTTTCATTTTTTAATTTAATAAATACATATAAGACAGTTACAATACACATTAAGGAGCATCTTAAAAACTTTTTTTTTTGTTGACGGGGAGGAAATCTTCAGAAAGATACCCCGACTTCTGGGGAAGGCGGCGGTTATGTGGGGTTCTTACCCACTAAAACCTCTCCGGTGGCCCTTTCCTCGGTGCATGACGAGGGGTTCCGGGAGTCCCTAACGAGTATCCGAACGCACCGGAGCCCCGGTGCACTGTGGTCAAGGAGAGCACGTCCCGGGAGGAGGAGGTTACTCCCTTCCCCCCTGTGCCCTCGCAGCGCAAGGCGACACGGGCCAGCCGATGTCGCCTTCTTCACCTTGGTGGACGACACTTGTCGCCCAGTGAACCCGAGGCCCCTTTTACCTCTGTCGCCTTCTACGACAGGCAGGGGATACCGTAGTCTTATTCTTGAGAGCCCAGAAATACAGGGCTGGCATCTTAAAAAAAAGCCTATATTAGGTATGTCTATATGCTCAACAATCAGTACTCATAAGTTGTATAGTACTCCATAATATTCTAATTGATAGTGAACAATCTCTAATACGTCGTCAATAATTGTGAGCATTTTTTCAAAAGCACGCACACACTGCATACACACATATAGTATTCGAAGACGCCTCAATGTGTGCGACTGTTCCATACAGGCGGTTCCTACTGTTCTTGTTTGTTGTTAATATAAAAAAGTTATTTTTAAATAGCTATACAGTTTGCGAAACAATCATGTCACTTATACAACAAAATAAATAAGAAACTTAAGATTTACCCCATGAATAACTATGCAACTAAAAGAACGCTTTTGATATGGTTAAAAACACGCGATTAAGACATCGCAGAAGAATTAATAAAAGTCATCTAAGATTACATGTTTTTATAATCTTGTATTAATATTATATAACAGTAATAATAAATTAACACACATAAATATATACATATAATAAAAAAAACCTGTATAATATAATATAATAAGTTTGTTATGGAAGAGGGAGGTCTGACACAAGCATATTTCTTGCTTACAAGAAGGCCTCAGCCAAAAATTTGTAAACAGATCGTATATATGTAAATGAACATTTTTATCTTTATCTTATCTTTTGTTATTAATGTTTAGTATGAAATCAGAATAACTTAATTTGTTTTAGATAATCAACCATTGTACGTTAATGCCCCAATCAACGTTAACTGAGCCAAGTGTACACAAAAGGGTGTAATCGACCGTAATCGAAAGGGAGCAATCCTTTGATGCGTGTTGAAATACCGACTCCGCTGATAACCGGGTGAAGTGATTATTCGGGGCGGCTGGCCCGCTACCAGTCATCTTAGGAGTCCTACACACGGAACTATTTATTTTCTAGAAAATATAACCTAGGGATGTGCATGAAAAAGAATATAGTTACTTCTTTTATTTATTTAATAGCAAGCCAACATACTATGTACTTAACTAAATATTTTAAAAAGCTTGTTTAAGGAAATTTTCCTTAGTACATATTACACTCGGGTAGTTCCGGTACACCGGTTCCCCTCTCCACTGGGCCGAAGCATGTCCTAGGGTTCCTTCTATCGTTAAACTTAAGTGTAATACAACTCGAAAATTCCCTAAATAACCTTGACAAAAACAAAAACACAGATTATTTTAATTGTTTTATAATTATTGACGCAGTTACGACGTAACTTGTACGTAAAAAATACTACTAAATTGATAACCTGTACTGGGTTATCTAATATATAATGACTAATTACCAAAGCAAATATTGTTTATGAAAATATTTACAGTTCGCATTGCCATATTAGCGTGTTTTACTTGTTTTTACTTTTAAATTGATTCATTAAGGCCGTTTACAAACGTATTCCAATGTCTATATTATTACGTCTGCAGACGGCATTATACAATCGTCTCAATATGGACAAGTAGCGGCCCTACGTGCCTAATCGAGCGTAATGCCATCCCTAATTGTGACAACCGATATCGCCCGGCTGGGACTTTATCCAACGTCTACACCGCCCTTATATTCTTGTCTAAGTTATTTAAATTTAATACTTATAATGTTTTCTAATCGATGCCACTTTCAGAATTAAGTCACTAGCCTAATGGTTTAGGGTACGGTCTGCGAATCGTAAGGTGGTGGGTTGAAATCCTCTTCATCATCCTTCTTCATTTTTGTTCACTAGGAGGAAATCTTCAACAAGATACCTCACGGGAAGGCGAGGCTATGTGGGGTTTTTACCCACTTAAACCTCCCCGGGGCCCTCTGTGCATGGTGAGGGGTTCCGGGATCTCCAGAGAAACGCACCGGAGCCCCTCTCTCCTCGCAGTGCAAGGCGACACGGGCCTGGCTATGCCGCCTTCTTCCCGGGTCCACCTTGGCGGACGACAAAGACCCTGGTCGCCCAGTGAACCCGAGGCCCCTTTAGTCGCCTTCTACGACAGTAGAAGTCGTAGTCTTATTCTTTGGAGCCCAGAACGACAGGGCTGATCTCCTAGCATAAGCTTCAGCTGGAATGATTAACAAGAATTTTAGTAATATTTCTGGAAAAAAAATCATTAAATTCTGTTCATCCAGTCAAAAGTTATGAGGTAACGAACAAAAAAAAATATACATATGAATTGAGAACCTCCTCTTTTTTGATGTCGGTTGAATAGTAAATAGTATAGTATATCAAACTTAATAACTGAAGATAAAGGCATGAACAAGAAGAATGGATGCTGAGCTATCACGATGATGTTATGACAAATGTAACTAGGTCGTCTATAATCCATTCGTTCGACAAATAGCGATAGGATCATGTGAGTGTAATAAATAACCCCTTCATCTCTGCACAGCATCCCTGTCAATGTATCCAAGCGATCGATCTTGCGCTCCATTTGACGCGCGAGAAGAAAATAGGTCGAGTTGATCTCCTCTAACCTTTTGTTAACGCTTAGGGCAGGTGATATTCAATACATGTGAGGGTAGGGGTGCTAAACTTTTTCACATAAACGGGTTACATTTTTAATATAAACACAATAGGTATATGCGTGACCCCAAAAAGGTCTGATGTAGTCAAAAATATAATCTACCGCCAGTAACGGCTAAAACATTACAAGTCTGTACATTTACACTATCTTTTATTTCCTAAGTAGTTATATTATGTATGTATTTGTGAATGCTGTATTTTCCTATAATTAGTAAGGCAATTATAAGGTATTCGTAGGTATATTAAATTGACATAGTATAATTGTACTTACTGTTGGAAAACCTTATTAAATAAATAAAAAAAAATTATAGATTTCTGACGTCTAATTTCCACTGCCAATTGATTGTCATAATTCTACCAAATTACTGAAGTCCAGGCTAAGCGACCTAAGATATATGCCACCTCCTAATCCGGTGAAGCAGAAAAAGCATCATCAGCATCTATGGCTAATCTGTGTAGTTCGTTACAAGAAAAAAAAACTACCTAAGGTACCTAGCTTTCAGGAAATTACATCAGGTCTTTTCGTCTTCTATTCCATAAAGTCTAAAGACGCACTATTGTTTGTACAGCAAGGAACTGGAATAGTTTGCCCGTGTCTGTCTTTCCTTACCATCCAGAAGTGCATTTCCACTTAACAACAGGTGGGATCGACAAGCACTTGCTTAAAAAGTATGAAAAAAAAAACAATCCGGAGCTCCCTGTTTGTATGTTCATCATCATCATATCAACCTGTATCCACTGCTGAAAATATGCCTTCCCCAATGCCTTCCACCACATACGATCCTCCGCTTTCCGCATCCAGCCACTTCCGGCTATCCTTACAATCCGGCCTATACGCGGCATCCATTCCAAGACTTTCCTCCCCCATCTGCCGTCACTGACCCGGCAGATGTGGCCGGCGCACTGCCACTTTAACTTGCTGGCTTAAGAGCTATGTCGACTACTTTTGTTCTCCGTCGAATTTCTTCGTTTCGGATTCTATCCATTAGAGAAATGCCGAGCATAGGTCTTTCCATCGCTCGTTGTGCGACTTTCAGCTTGTGGGCCAGCCCATGTTACTTATGTTTATTCTGTACTTATAATGTTAAACGACTGTGTGAATAATTATAAAGTAATTGTCTGTTGGTTTGTTCGCAGGCGGCTCCGATAGCAACAAGGGCAAGAGTAAGAAGTGGCGGAAGATACTCCAGTTCCCGCACATATCGCAATGCTTAGATATAAGAACAAAAATAGGTGAGTAATGCACTTTATGTCTAGAATGTGTTGTGTCCCTCTAGAATGTTATAAGCTATTAATATAACTATATGAATAATAACCTGCTATATTCGACTATATACGAAAATATAGCAGTGAGCTATAATAAACGGTTGGTTAAGAACGTTTGTATGTCTCGGAAGATAAAGACGGTAGCTAATTTAAATAAATTGTGCATGATAGACAATTAAATATGCTTAAAATAAAATTTTAGTACTTAGTGTTACCTCCATGTGGCGACACTAAGTACTAAAATTTATGTTTTTTAAAGTTTAAAGTGTCACACTGGGTACTTATAATATTTTTTATTTTGTATGATATTTTTGTGTATTTTACTCTTTATATGAATATTGTAAAATCTTAACCTTAGGTTTAAAAATAGATATTAAAAGATAATTAGCATAACTAGGAAGATCCGCAAGTTGGTCTCATTGTCATCTCTTCATCAAAATGCCACCAGTCAACAAAGTCCAAGTTTTATCATCACTATTAATTCGTTAACGATGTTTTCGCATCATCAATCCACCACTGGAGCATTGCCAGTTCATGAATAAATGATTAATGAATATGCCTAAAGTGATTCTGTTACGAGTCATTTGCAAATGCGCCAAAAAATCCGCAGCCAAAACTATAATACTAAAGAATTTGTCTTCATACATTCTAAGCTTGACCATGATCCCACCTGATGATAAGGGGAAATGCAGTCCTGGACGGTAAGGCGCACTAGCTTAGTTAATGCCTATTCACTCTACTCTTGAAAATACCTACATTCTAATCGGAGGAAAAGACAGACGCGGGCGAACTATTCCAGTGATAATAATAATGAAAGACGAAGCAAAAAGCTTCGTGCGTGTTTGTGGGATGTCCGCAACAAATGAATGATATTTAGGGGAACGTAGTACCCTAAGTTACTGCTAATTATATCAGCTATCTGCCAGTGAAAGTATCGTCTAAATCGGCCCATCCGTTCCACAGATAAGCCGGAACAAAAAAACAGAAATTGTACAAAAGGTTTTTTGGTATTTGTATCGTATCTACAGCCATATCTCTCTAGTGTCGGTCCCTCATATCTGAGGATCGTGGTCACCATCAGGGTTGCGTCTACAGTGGATAATTTACCTCCACTGGCTTCTATCCAGCGCGTCTCTTACAGCAGAGTAAAATTTGGGAGAAGACGAGTCTTTAATCTGGTCGGACCACCTTGTTGATGAACGGCTGCGAGATCTTTAGAAATGAGTTGATTTAGCGATCAACTTTGTTATAAAATCCACTCCGATCCACAAAATGAAATATAAATGTACTATTATCGATTTACGACGTCCACGGAGATCGTTTCAGGGATTTTTCAGACGGTAAGATTTAAGGAAAGATACTCCATTGTAATTCAAGTTGATTTACGACTCGTTCCCGTTCCGTGAATTTGATCGCGACGCAAATTGGCCGTCGCTTTTTTAATATACACCATTGTTTCTTTTGAATTTCCTTACCTTGTTTGTTTTCTTTTTAATAACTTCTGAGCACTCAGTTGACGGTCATCAAGCCAGATGTTAATTGGGATAATGGTGAATGCTAACGCGACCACATCTCGCCCGAAGATGGCGGACAATGGGTCACCATGGGAGCTTTTAAGTCGATTGGGGCTTAATGCAAATAGCTTACATGAGGCCCCAACCAACAGAAAACTCCCTCCCATGTAAAAAAAGATGTTAAGTGGACTTAGTAGTTATCGATAGTAAGACGAATTGGCGTAGTATACGTCTTACAGTCCAAAAAAATCACTAGTTAAAGTTTGACTATAACAGAGAGGAAACTTCAGTGGCTTGGGCAATTGTCAGTGTGCCATAAACCGTAATCTACTAATTTCATAATGATCTATCATTTGAAATGTTACGGCATATTGACAATTAGAACAATATTCTAGCGTCAGTGGTACGACATTGGTAAAGCATAGAGTTCCGAAACTAGCAATAAATGTATTTACGAGCACAAACAAAAACTGACTTCTAATCGTATCAAACGTTAAACTTCAATACGCGCGAACGCCTTCTTTGTATATCCAAATTATTGATGATGATGATGATTTCTTATGGATTCCGTTGTAATAATTGGACCAAATTTAAATGGGACCACACGGAAAGCACCAGCTTTCAAATAAAATACAATTATCAAAATTGGTTCACCAAGTTAAAATTTATGCGGTATCAAACATACGGACGAATGAAGTACCTCCTCCTTTTAAAGTCGGTTGAAAATTAACAACTATAATTTCACTGAACATTCATTTTGACACATTTGTATTAGCAGGATTGAGGCCAATTCTTCTTTGAATATAATGATGCCAAAGTAGATAATATACATTTTTGATTAAACTTTCGAAAACTGTGTGGTTGTCTACAGTTAGTACGACTATAAATAAGTCTAAGATTCGGTCATAAAAATGTTTATCTTTTGTGTTGTGGGAAAATATAGTATTAAGGCGAAAATCCCACACCATTTACCATCCTAAGGCGAGGTGGCATCTTGGATCTGCGCGCCTAACTCGGTGACTAATGTCTCGTAAATACTGAGAGATACTGGCCGTATAAATCCTAATTTGTTAGAAAAAATTGCCGCTTAACGCCCACAGTCCGTAGTCGTTTTATCTGTCCTGCAATTTAGTCTGTCTCCAGTGAGTCTAGAATTAGTGAGTGCTATATACAGCTTTGTTGACTTTTTACCACTCGGCAGTGAATGAAAATATCGTTGGAAAACCTACATAAATTTCTAAGATATTACCCTTATTTACACGGAAGGCCTCTGTGCCCAAGAGTGGGTCATATTTATATATACACTAGCGTACCTAGCCTGCTTCGCGGGGCTAAATTTTGCTTTATTATAATTAAACAATAAACTTACGCCAATAAATATTTAATTTAACTGTCACAATATATTAAATTATTAATTTCTTTCAATTCCGTGTACATATAAGTAAAAACAATATCATTCTTATCCCTATATATATTCTTATTATATAAAACATATCGGGCTCAAGTTCATGACAGAAATAAAAGTACGACGTATGGCTTGTTTGACAGTGCAAAAAGAGGAGTGCTCCGATCGTCACCAAACTTTACACGATTACTCGCCAGGTCAATCTGAAGATTCCCTGAAAGTTTCATTGAAATCGGTCCAGTCGTTTCGGAGCCTATATGGAACATACCCACACACTTTCTCTTTTATATATTTTTAAAAACCGTTTACTAAAGAAAATGGAAT
The DNA here is from genome assembly GCA_029286785.1 of Meandrusa payeni. NCBI lineage: Eukaryota > Metazoa > Arthropoda > Insecta > Lepidoptera > Papilionidae > Meandrusa > Meandrusa payeni. Next base: position 8,604,788 of record JAGSMX010000023.1, read on the forward strand.
GTCATTGGTACAAATGGGGGGCTTGAATTCACGACGTCAGTTCTCAAGTACAACCGGTTAGCCACTAGGCCATCGTTGCTTAATATTTTTTCAATAAGCATTTAATTTGCATTTCATGAATATTCTGTAAGCTGTATCTTGACAAGCGTGGCTGCCACGCCTGTCAGGATGATCGTCGCTTGAGCATGCATTGACAGTCTCATTATAGAGAAACCGCAAGTATATTCAAGCTGTCACTGCTTGCAGGGTAGGCTGTTTTTTTAAAAGAAAGCTAGCAATATTTCTTTTTGTCAGAAATATTACTAACAATCTTGTTAACCATTCCAACTAAGCTTAAGCTTGTGCTAGGACATGGTTCACGGCAATAGTCAATGGTGGATTCGAACCCACGACCTGACGATTCGCAGGCCGTACCCTAAACCATTAGGCTATTGACGCTTCGTTTATTAGGTGATTTGGAAAAAAGAGGAGATTCGTCTGTATTTTTATGATAGCGATGTTATTTATGAACCGAGTATTGATTGTTTCTTGTTTCGAAGCCTTTCTAGTTAGTTAAAAGCAAGATAGAGTTTATATGTTGTATTAGACATCTGCCTTCGTTTCACTTCAGCTGTATCTATGGCTATATCTATAGCTGATCTTTTAATATATACATTTATGTATAATATATATGAAAGTTTATGTAATGTACACCATATTAATACACAACCGAATGGTGTCCGCCTTAGTCTACACAGGTTTTTTGGCTGAAAACCAGCGCTGTGCTACATGTGTGAGCGCAGCACATGCTGAGCCAACCCCTTTTCGGCACAATTTCTATTTTGTTCTTTTTTTATATTGTTTCTGTTTACTTTTGGTTCTGTTGTTTTTTGTGTTGTTTTATCTGTTATTTCTGTGTTCTTGTGTCGAATAAATGTTTTTTCTATTTCTATTTCAGCATATTTCACGTTATAATTTACCATGCGAACTAAAGTGAATTAAATGGATTTATAAAAGACAATTATTAGGTTTAGGTTTTAGAAACTTTATTCTCACTATAGACATTAAAGGTCACTTACATGAGAACAATAAAATAACTAATATTATAAAAACAATAAGTTCCCTGTCATATGGAAGAACTCTTAACGCATTCATTTGCTTTGGGACTATTAGCTGTCGTTAAGGAATTTAACAAGTTATGTTATGTTAAAACATCAAATACAAACACAGTGTAACTGTAACCTTTATTGTACAGATAAATCGTTAAATCCAGTTTACAGTTATTTTTAATAAAAAATGTAGGTTTTCCTTTTGTTATATATTATAGTGTAATGTACTAAAAATCTTTGAGAGAACGCCGTGTATAAAGTACAAATACAAACCGCCGTCACCCAGAGGGGTAGGCAGAGATTATGGACTTGCACTTCTTCTTGTCTTTCGCTTCATTCACATCCGTAAATCTGCACATACATAATCGTCGGTCATAATCTTGTACATGCATTCTATAATTTTTTCACGTAAGTTAAAGTTAAAGTTACAGCCTTTATATATATAATATATATGTCCCACTGTTGGGCGCAGGCCTTCTGTAAAGAGAGTATAAGGGCATAGTCCACCACGCGGCCCTAGTGCGGATTGGTAGACTTCACATGCTTTAGAAAAATTTTCTAAAACATGTAGTTTTCCTCACAATGTTTTCCTTAACCGCCGAGCGCGTGATATATAAGTACATAAAATTGCAACAGCAAATTTTTTGATGTCGGCACCGGGAATCGAACTCGGGTTGCTAGCGTACTATGCAACTTGAGCCAACCGCACGGACACTGAGCTACCACGGCGCACTTACTTAAGTTGAGAAAAATACTATATTTTTATATCTAGGAAACTAAAATACTGGGTGTTATTTTTTTCAATAATATGTAGTATATAAAAGTTACGCTGCGTTCTAGATAAACAATAGTGTCAGCTGTTCCACGAGCATGCTCCTTTTTAATTAGCCACGGACAAATGGTGCGTTCAGAACATAAAAAGCGCTAGAAAGTGCGCCATTCGCATTTATTTACATACCAAACAATTGTAAATGAAACTCCTTGCTTCTGTGAATTTATTTTTCACGTTCATTTGAAAATGGAACACACGCGGTATGAACTACTGTTCAACTTTTGTTGTTTTTAAAAGCCGAAAAATATACTAAGAAAATACTGTAATTTTAATACCAAACAATTATCAATGAAATATAAAATTTATTACATCTTTTTTCTGTAAATTTAAAAATGGAACACATTTATTATGAATAACTTTTAAACTAATATATTTTTTTTTTGGTGAGGGAGGAATGTTCAGAACAAAAAGATAAAATCCTTCAGTGCGTCTTCAAGTTCGATGATGGAATTAGATCATGTAGTTTCGGAGCACACTCCATAATGCAATCTGATGAAAACCGAAAGGATAGCTAGCTACCTTACGCCTGTAAATCACCATAATTAAACGGGAAAATTGAAATAAAACCGAAATGAAATCAGTAAATTAAAAAAAAACATTTATTTAGTACAAATAAAAGTGAACAAGAGCAATGAGAACATACATTTTAAAATTATATGCACCAAAATGGCGTCCACTCAGGTTTCAATCACGAATTTCACAGATTTTCAATGGCATCATAAGAGAGATTTGAAGATATTAAAAAGCATATTAAAAATAACACAACAACTCCTTTTTAAAAATAAAAACAATGAAAAAATTCTAATGAAAATAAAATTCTTCATAGTTAAGGCTATTACAGTCAAGGCTTAACCTACAATTAATATAAGTTACTAAAATCCTATTCTATCAATTAACGGGAATATCTGTAAATAACATGGAGCAAGGCGGTTTAGGAGTATGCTTCTAGTTACCGATACGCGTTGGGGCGCGGGGCTGTCAACAAGATAATTAATTACCTATTTCCTCATCAGCCATCACCGCTGAAGGGAAATTGGTGGTCCCATTACGTCATTTGCGTTTAACGAACGATGGGCCCTTGTGTACATTGCCTTATAATTTTTTATAACCAAAAACTCAAAGTTAGTTTTTGAATTTCCCTTAGATTATCCGTAAAATAGCAACTAACCGAGTCGTGGTTCGGCCCTCGGAACGTTTAGGAGTAACATAGTAACCGTCAAAGCCGATGTTACCTTTTACAGGGGGACCCTTGCGTCGAGTGACTCGCGATAGAGGTTCAGGCTAAGCGACCTAAGAGCTATGCCACCTCTCAATTCGGTGAAGCAGTTAAGGCTAGCTTCTCTGGCTAACCTGTGTAGTTCTTCGAAAAAAAATCAATAACGCTGTAAGTTTAACTTTAAACTTACAGCTTTTATATATGTCCCACTGTTCGGCACAGGCCTTCTTTGTAAAGAGTGTATAAGGGCATAGTCCACCATGCACACATAGTGGCAGACACGTAGGTTTGCTCACGATGTTGTGAGTGCGTGGTCAATCAGCACATAAAATTGCATCAACAAATTTTATTGGTGCTGGCACCCGGGGTCGAACTAGGGTTGCTAGCGTACTTTCTATCTTTGGACATTGAATTACGGAATACCTATATATACATAAAGATTAAAGATGGAGCTTAAGTTTTACTTTACTTGTATGGTCTAAAGCACATCTATTTTTTAAAAAAACTCTCGGAACTCAGTGTTGCCACTGCTCTATGTTGGTATCAAACTCTCGTCAAGCTCGTATCGCAACGTTCATATTTGGAGGATCCATTCAAATAAAAAGATTAATAGATTGTAAGCAATCTAACCATTGAGCAATGGTAACGAAACGGTTACGCAAGATGGCGTCGTTGCAATTTTTTTAATTTTCACACCTCGCATCTGACGTGTGACATGTGTTGATAGAGCAGCCAATGCCTTTTTAGTTCACATTAAAATTCTTTAACGCCAGATGTAGATAACCCGAAACAGTCAAATGTATAAAAATACTAAGTAGATATTGTCGTATCGAAACTGTTTTAATACTATGGGTTCCGTAGTCAGAAACCGTGTGTCTTTTTCTAACAGACTTCCAAAAAGGAATTACTGTTCGTATGTATTTTTTTTAAATGTATCGTGCACATATAGTCCTGTCCTTTGAAAATCGATTTGCAATTTTTTTTATGTTATTTAATAGGATTTGGTTCCAAGTAGTCCATAAGACTTTTGGCAACAAAACCTAGGGTTCACAAGATAAGAATTCAGGCGAATTTCGTAATATAATTGTTTAATTTTTGTAACGTTTTTAATTCGTTTAACGTTTGTTTCGATTTGAAGTCGGTTTTTGCTTTACTCGTAAATATACTTCATCATTTTATTTCAGCTTCTATCAATAAACTGAGTTAGGCCTTTCTATGGAGGAAGGGATGGGCCTTTATTACCTTTACGATCCTCTGTGTTTTCGCCTTAGGCCACTTCTGACGAATTTCTCGTGAGAAGATAAAACCACGGAGAGGCCTTTTCTCTGCATCTTATATATATCCCACTGTTGGGCACAGGCCTTCTTTGTAAAGAGACTATAAGAACCTAATCTGCCACTCTACTCTAGTGGGGATTAGCAGACTTCACATCTCTTAGAATTTTTTTAAGACATATTGGTTACCTTACGATGTTTTCCTTCAAGGTAAATCAACACTGAAATTGCAGCAAACAATTTCATTGGTGCAGGCATCGAGGTTAAAAATTGCTAGCATCTTGAGGAGACCGCCCGGACACTGAGCTACCAGGCTGTGAGAACTTTTAGGGTGGTAAACAGTGATTTTTAATATTTCGTTGAGGAACCCTAGAAATCGTGTCAAACTATTTATGGACACTTACCAAAGACACGGTTACAAGTTTTGCTTAATGTCAACGTCTAACGCGCCGGCGGGTTTTTGTAATGATTTCGCAAGATAATCCATTAATGATAAATAATGTTCATTACTGATATCTGGGCAAACTCGATGGTGGCGCCATCTTCCGTTGCATGGTTGTGGGTGTATTTTATGATAAACCATAATCTTGACTATGTTGCTAATAAATATTCTTTTAGAACCACCAAAAGGATCCTCGTTTATACATCTCGAGAGATGTGTCAAGTATTTGTGACGCTCTCCTTCCCCTGTCGGTTCCGCCAATGCTGAGGGTCACCACCGCCTCTTGGGTTGGTAATCCGAACTTTTTCCGAGTTGTTACATCTGATAATGTTACCAAAATATTCTGATTTCTATCTTTAGGCGAATTTTCTCCGACCCCATCCCATCTTTCCCCAACTATATTCGGTGACTCCAACGTGTTTAACTTCAGTATGATAAAGCTACAGGTTCATAACATATCGCCAAAGTATCGGAAAAGTGTCACTTAGTAGAAAATTGATTCCCCTTACGCACACGTGATTAAAGAAACTTCGAGAGTGTTCGAGAAAGTTCCACGCCTGATAATTCCCTACAATACATCTTATTCTCGTTTACCTATCAATATCGTCATCCGAAAGTTTAGTCCAAATTGTTTCACGAGCTCTTTCAATTAAGTTATTATCTAATTAATAATGTTTTTCGAGTGCGGTTTGCGACATATTATTTCGTAGGTTCAAATTCACCCCCCGGGATGTGCTCTACTAGAGCAACGGTGCAGAGGGGCTCCGGTGCGTTCCACTGGAGATCCCGGAGCCCCTCGTCATGCACCGAGGAAGGGCCACCGGGGAGGTTTTAGTGGGTCAAACCCCACATAACCGCCGCTTTCCCTACAGAAGGCGGGGTATCTTTTTGATCCCCGTTAACTAAAAAAAAAGGTTTAAATTGACAACTGGTATATTGACATGATCATCTATTGTGTTCGTCGTGGTTCGGACCTCGAGGCCCTTAAATCGGAATTCTTTTGCGATTAGAAATTGTTTTATCCATTCAAAGCAAGTGCTTGATTACGATCCCATTTGACTTAAAATGTTAATGTAGTCTTGTAGGGTAAACCAATGATCGATGTTAAATAATAACCGCAAAAGTCCAGGTAAGCGCTTCAAAAGACGACGAGGTTCTCAATTCATTTTTTTAAATGTTTGTTTACATATAGCGAGATCGTTTATCGATTCGATTTTCTTGGGTTTGATTTTGTATTTAGTCCCATATTAGTTTTTCTGGCAAAAAAACTTGGGATAACCGAATTTATATCCAAACCGCCTTATAACTTCATAACTGTGATACTTTTTAACATTACTACCTGTAATATTTAATTCCAATATAAGCCATCAACCGAGTCGTGGCTCAACCCTTAAAGACGCCCTGGCACCGGTACGGTATCCTAACCGTTCAAGCCGAGATACCCTGGGGGCCCTTTTTTTGATGACGGGGGGAAATCTTCAAGAAGATACCCCGCCTTTTGGGGATTATGTGGGATTTTTACCCACTAAAACTCCCCCGGTGGCCCTTCCTCGGTGCATGGTGAGGGGTGCACTTTGGCGGACAACAAAGGTCCCCATGTCGCCCAGTCCGTGACTCCTTTTAGTCGCCTTTTACGACAAGCAGGGGATACCGTAGTCTTATTCTACGAGCCTAGAACTGCATGGCTGATCCTGGGGACCCTGCATCGAGTCGCGCCCAATAGAGATCCAGGTTAAACGAGTTAAGAGCTCTACCACATCTCTAGTCCCGGTGAAACCGTAGAGTTTCTCTGTCTAATAATCGTAGTTTGGACAAAAAATTGCATTCAATGTTCGATCGTTCAACACGTTTGATTTGATTTTCGGTGTTTGTTTTACTAGTAAATATACCTGTACTAAATTTAGCTGCAGGCCATCCTTCACTCCGGTTGTTAAAACTATAGTGCCATCAATTATAAAAATAACTACGGACGTTTGCGGCTGTATCGTTAAAGTAACAGAAAAACTATACCGTTATAAAAAAAAATATACGACGAAATAAAGCAACAATATTTAATCTGCGGCCGGCTCTTCGTTTTTAATGGTGGCAATTACATTTAAGGGCACAGCCTTATTTTATTTTAGCGGGACGCGCCCACGACAGCGTTAACTGTCCGCCGGGCCGGTGTAAACATAGCGACTAATATTGTTATAAATAGAGATGGGGACGCCTGTGACACCCCCGCGGTCCGCCCGAGGGCTTTGGGATCGCTTCTAAATCGGATAGTATTTGTCGGTGATAATGTATTTTGTTTCGAGGAAATGGAAGCTCAAATGGTCGTCGTTACTCGAGATGTTTTGTGCTGTATTTTTAACCGACTAATAAATAGCGAATTGAAGTAAAAAGGTTTTCTTTTAGGAAAACTCCAGGTTAATGACGTGGTACAATACTTATTCAGCAAAAAATAGTAAATATTGTGTCCAAAACAACAGCTCTAAGTCCACAAACACGAAAGTTATAATTTTTTTTTAAAAAGTTGAAATGTTTTGAAACGGCTCTGATGAACAATTTCATTTTTGTGGGTTACTACGTTTTTGTTTTCCAGCGTCGATATATATTATACACATATAAAAATATGTATGTACATAATGTCCATATGTGTCACTTCTACGTTTTGCTTTCCACCCTGGATGTAGATAGGGGTAAAGAAGTTTAAGTTCAGTCGTGTGGTCTTAAGCACACTCTTTTTACTAGCGTACCACTGTCACACCAATGACGGTAGGTGATATGACTGTAATTGATCAGTTTCATAATGAAACGTCATTGGCAAATAGCAGACTCGGGGCTCAGATGCATTGGTGGGGGTCGTTTGATATCCTGACGTATGCTGAAATCGATCCGAGCTTAGTAAATAAAACAAGTTGGTTTAATTCTATTATACTAAAACGTCATAGACTGAGCGACAATGTAGACGTGTCTATGTTATTGTTATACTGTTGTATTGTTTTAGTTATATAATATCCGGCTTCAGATTTAAAACAAAGCGCTGTTGCAGCAAGATGACTGTGATTGAAATGGATTGTGTCGATGTATTCATACTATCTGTAGGTGTATGCTCCAATTGCCATCTCCTTTGGACAATCTGTGTAGTTCGTCAAAAAAAAAGGTTTCGGTTTTTTCTGTCTTGAGGACTTTAAAATGCTTGCTTAGATCTGGGTTCTAATAAATGAAAATCGACAATTGTTATCTCTGTATACCCACTCAAATTCATATAAAATCACTTACGTTTATATAATAACATGTTTTGTATATTTGTAAGTATATATACTAATTATATACTATAAGAAGCCAAAAAACTAAACCATATCTAAAAAAACAGTACCTTTAAACAAAGTAATATCCTTTTTTTTGTTATAGAGGACAAAACAAAAGATTTACCAAAACAGAATTGAAATTAAATATAAATATAGATAAACATCTATAGCAAAACTGCATGCAGGGTATATTAACGATACACATACTAATAAATTTTCAGTTGACTCGTAGCCCATATTCCGAAGATATTTTTTTTTATTATTTCCAAGCAAGTGCTTGACTACGATCCCACCTGACGTTAAGTGGAAATGCAGTCCTGGATGGTAAGGCGCACTAGCTTAGTATATGCCTATTGACTCTACTATTGAAAATATCCACATTGTAATCGGAAGGAAAGACAGACGCGGGCAAACTATTCCAGTCCTTTGCTGTACGAAGAATGAAAGACGAAGCAAATCGCTTCACTCGGGTTTGAGGGATGTTCATAACAAAAGGATGAAAACCCGCAGTGCGTCTAGAAGTCCGATGGTGGAAAGGGAATGGGGGAATTAGATCATGTAGTTCCTGCGCACACTCTCCAAAATGCAATCTGTAGAAAACCTTACGCCTGTGCTCAAGACTGAGAAGATATTCTTTTACATTTTTTTAAAGAAAATTGCTGCATTTTGACATATTTAGGGATTAGTTGACACTATTGTATAATGGAGGTCCAAGATACGAAGATAATTTATGCGTAAAGCTTGTAGTCCGGTCAATTTAAACGATTCAAAAAGTTGTAATCGTCATTATATGCACACGTTTCCTCGCCACCTATAAGGTAGTGTACTTAGCGCGTTTTCTCGAGGTTACAATGGCGTATAAATTAAGGGACTGCGTTTAATTTTAGCTGATATTCTTATAGTTATAACTTATGTATATTTTATATTAGTAGCGTAAGTTACAATGACCGATAGAAAAATATTTAACATATATTACAACTATAGAGATATATATATACGTCGCGTACTCATGCATATTATGACGATTACAACTTTTTGAATCGTTATATCTCAAAAACGGTGGCTCGTAGAGAAAAAAATTTTAATAAATTTTTTGTAGATAATTTTATGATCTACAATTTTTGTCTTAGGTTTTTTTATGATAAAACTTACCGTTTTGCTGAAAATCGCCAAAAACTCATTTTTTGATCTTTGACCTTGAATAATTTTTTTTCCTTACAGGGGAAACATGGGGAACTTTCAAATTTTGTTTTTAATGATATTTTAAACAATCTTACCGATTTTCAGCTTGGTGGGAATTTCGCCCCCCCACCATACCGCCGCCTTCCCCCCAGAAGGCGGGGTATCTTTTTGAAGATTTCCTCCCCGTTAACAAAAAAAAAAAAAGAATTTCGGTAACTTTACTCTTATTTTTTGGTCTAATTTGACCGGACTATTGTTCTACAGAATGGAATCTTGATTTTAATAGGTTAGTTTCATAGTGGAATGTCATTGGCAAATACCAGACTCGTACCCAGTAAGCAGTATCGCTCCGTCAAAAGATAGTTATTCCTAAACATTACCCTATATACATTTAAGATTTACTACTCCAATCGAGATAGCTCCTTGTTTAACGATCTATACGCGAGACACTCAAACACTTTGTACGTGTTACGAGTTCAATTGAAACATTCATGGGAGTTGGCAACTGGGAGATTAATCTGCTAACTTATGAGCGTGTATCAGTTCTGCTTAAGGGCTCTGCTTCCGGTATTTTCTTTTCTTTTTTTAAAAAGAAAGCTAGCAATTTCTCTTTTTCAGAAAATATTACTAACATTGTTGTTAACCATTCCAACTAAGCTTAGGCTTGTGTTAGAATCACGTCAATAGTCAAATGGTGGATTCGAACCTACGACCTTACGATTCGCAGACCGTAGCCTAAACCATTGACTATTGACGCGTATTACGTGTAGATCTGGACAATCTTACATTTGCATTAGTAATTTATTAATTGAAGTGAAAGCTTTTTAGGCCTCTTTGAATACTTTTTGGTAGGTCAGTCAGTCAGTCAGTGGAGTCATCTACAAGGTTCCCGGGAACCTCGCAGGTACGGGCCTCGGGGTGTTACCCCATTACCCGGGTTATCAGCGCAGGGGGCGACTGCTCCCCTGGTCTTGGGTACCGTTTTAACACGGATTTTTTAGGTATAACTATTTTTGCGTCGTGGCTAATCCCTCAAGCGTCAGCCGCGACGAATCTATCTTCTACGCCCTCTCGACCTCTCGGTCTCGATTGAGACGGAGGTCGAGAGGGGGGCCTATGAGTTCAAAATCTCCCTAGAATAGGGGAATTTGAACCTACGGCGCACGTCGGGAGGACGCGTAGGGAAATGGTAGGAGTATGGTAGGGAAAATCTTATGACCTTCTTCAACAACATACTATATATTATGTCATGTCATCTTGTACAACCAGTTATATATTTGAGTAATAAATAAACCATAGGAACATGTATATAATAATTGTTGCTCGCAGTGTCAACAGATAATATATATACATATATATATCTTGTTTTACATTTTTTTTTCTCTAGGCTTGCACCCGTTACTTGGCTTGGTGGAACCTACGACCTTACGATTCGCAGACCATTTATTCAATTATATGCAAATAAATAAAATTGGAGTGTCTGTTTGTAATATTAAAATAACCGCATTTTAGTAGATGAATATGAATTTATATATAGTACATATAACAGAATTACATTTTTTACAATTTTTGTCTATAGTACTGGTTAATCTTTGGAACGGGTAGGTCGTTTTTCCGGGACTTTCAATGGCAGATAGCTGATGTAAAAGAGAAACTGAAGCTACTTTTATTTTATAAAAAATTAAATAAATAGTTTCTAATCACTGGTAACACCGCGGGGCGCAGCTAGTATGTAAATTAATTTTTGTTATTTAATAGCCATTCGTTTCGTTTGGCGCCTCTGTGTTTTTAATCTATGCCGTGCGTTGCCACATTGCCGGCTGGCGTGTAAGCGTGTTGACACACCGGGGTCGTTAATTAACAAGATTAAATAATGTGTAATTATGCCGATGCGAATAAAGAGCAATTTAAGATTAGACGCGTTAGATCTAATGGCTTAAGTATCCTTGGGCGTCTTCCTTGACCCTAATTGAACCGGTCCGTTGCGATTGGTTTATGAAAGTAAGTGTACAGGATTTTTTTTTCGGAACGCAACGTTCGAGACCTTAATAAAACGTTTGGTGCGGCAAGTGTTAGAATGTTATATATCAACTAAACAGACTCAATTTTATCGTTAAGGTACATTCTTTGTTTCACAGCTATTATATGATGGAACCTACATTAAAGCTAAAAAAACTTGCGACCTAATCTATAAATTTACTTAACTTAAACTTGTGGAATCAACTTTCACAAAAAAATCAAAAATTGAGTTGAATATTACGTATAGTAAAATTTGTAGATTACGGTTTGATTACGAATGACGATTGAATTGTTTTATAGTGAAATGTCATTGGCAAATTGCAGACTTGGGGCCCTAATCTAATAGAATACAAGCTGGTCATTCGTGTAATGGATAGGGGAGCTTAATGAGATGACAATCCGGGTATTATGTGGAATCCTTCCGGACATCTGTGACGTCAATGGAGACGGGCACATGTGGCATACGAACACAACATCTCCATTGATATCCTGAAAAAATTGTAAAGAAAATCAAAACGTTACCAAACTTTCATCAAACTAGTTTTAAAGTACATCCTTTCCAATAAAAAATGTATCAACGAAATCAATTGGCGTGATATTTAGTTATTCGTCCATTTATAAGTAAATAAATATTTATTTATAAATCATATACAATAAGATAATAATAACTTTACTAATATCACAAAAACACACATGTTACATACACAGGAGCTCTGTCTCCTGAACTAGGTACAGTGTACCTGTATCTCGGGAGACAGTGCCTTCCAGAGTCACAAACAGTGAGTCCTGCGTACAATAAGTTTTTAATATAAGTTAAGTAAATTATACGATAATTAATAATTAAAAATATATGAAAAAAACAAAAATGTGTGCAAAAGGAAAAAAAAAGGGAAAGAAGAAGAACTACAGTCATAGTCGAGAAGTTATGCGAATGTGTAGTGTATGTGTGTGTTTGTGTGAGTGAGTGTGTGTTTGTCATGAGGTTAATAATATATTTGCAATTTCGGTGTATTCCTGATCCTGCAACCATTTTAATAACAATACCTTGAACTTGAACTTACGATGTTCAAGTGATTAGGAGGGACATAAGATGTTCATATAGTTTTTTTTTATTTATTAAAGCGCAACCACAGACTTGTGTCCGTGCTCTTTTCTAATGTACTTTAATTGGTTACTTTGGTTTTGTTAATAATAGGGCTACCTCCATAATTATTATATATTTTTTTATAATGCCTGAATATGAGAATAACTTAAGAGTTAAAACTTTTTGCAATGGATAGTACTGCGGTGGACCCATTGGCCAGGGCTGTCATTTTTTTTTTTTTATTTTATGTACTAAATCATCATACGTATACATCACACAATGATACAAAGGACTTTTATCTTATACATATAACATAATATTAGTACACAACACTGACAATTAAACTTTATACAATCAAGAAGTTACGACTCAAATCAACACACAAAAACCGAAGATCTATTGAGCATCCCGCAAATACCGGATAATCTCGTGTTTGAGCTGTGCAACGCTATCGTGGACGATAAAGTTTTTTTTTTTAACTTTTATCATTTTGTTGTAGAGGGAACATGTTCTTCCCAAGGGGATTGTAGGCCCAGGTTTGTTTTGGTCTCAAGAATAAGACTACGGTATCCCCTGCCTGTCGTATAAGGCGACTAAAAGGGGCCTCAGGTTCACTGGGCGATAAGGGTGGGGGCCTTTGTCGTCCGCTAAGGTGGACCAGGAAGAAGGCGACATCGGCTGGCCCGTGTAGCCTTGCACTATGAGGGCACAGGGGAGGAGAATCCTCCCCGGGACGTGCTCTCCTTGAGCACAGTGCAGAGGGGCTCCGGTGCGTTCCACTGGAGATCCCGGAGCCCCTCGTCATGCACCGAGGAAAGGGCCACTGGGAGGTTTTAGTGGGTAAAACCCCACATAACCGCCGCCTTCCCCAGAAGGCGGGGTATCTTTTGAAGATTTCCTCCCCGTTAACAAAAAAAAAAAAAAAAAAAGGTTTGTTTTGGTCAGAGGAGTGTAAAACAGTTTCCCAACTTTTCGATTATTACTTCGCGGTATTAGAAATTTTAAGTTTACAAGTGGCTACATTGAAGTGAATTATGAAGGAGTTTGTGAAGGAAACAAAGAACCAAAGTGACCCTCCTATCACTCAGTGAAGTCATCCCAAAGTAGGTCAGCCTATCACTATATGGGTTTCTATGTGAGAAACCTGTCTTTCGCATGACCTCTGTGCAGTACTCTAAAAATACATCCTTTCGTTCCTGTCTCAAACAATTGGGGCTGTAGAAGTTTTTGTGATCGAAATATTGATTCTGGTTCGCAGTCGTGGCGGTATGATGCAAATCTAGGGCACTCAGTGAGTATGTGTTCAACCGTTTCTTCGTGCACATCAATATTATGTCAATGAACGTTAATTTTCAACGGACTTAAAAAAGTAGGAGATTCTAATTTAGTTTTTGTTTGTTACCTCATAACTTTTGTCTGGTTGAACCGATTTCGATGATATTTAAAAGTTGTTGGGTCCCGTGTGGTACCTTTTTTTTATTTATTCTTATATTGCAACCACAGACCTGTGTCCGTGCTCTTTTCCAATACACTTAAATTGTTTACTCTGCATTTGTTAAAAGTGCCACTTCTACAGTTACTATTTTCCTTATTTTTTTTTATTTTATATATATTTAATGCCTGAATTTGGAGGTGGTCAGAGATCGTTTCGGGTTCACGCGTCGCAGACGTTTTCAGGTTGTAGTCCACTATCCTCTCCCTTGATGCGGCCATTGCCTTTGTCATCAGTCTTCCTGTGGCGTCGTCACAGTCATCTGTATAATAGACACAGCTGATAGTGTGTCGGGATATCGCCACTACAGCATGTTGGACGCTGTCGTGCAGTTGCAGTTTTTTCGTCACTGTTCTGATGACCACCACTGATCCGTACGTGAGGCCTTGGGCCTCGTGCACGGTAAGGATGCGCGAACCTGACCCCGATCCATATCCCTGGTTGGAAAGGGATTCTCTTTCCGTCTGGGTGTATACCAGGTATAGTGTGTCGGGGAGGGTTGGTATTATATTCGCGCCTTTGTAATTAGTGGTACCATTTTAATTTGGCCCAATTCTGACAATGGCATCTATTAGAAAGACATATAAGTCTTAAAGTTGCATCAAGTATGTGCGCCACAAATGAACGTATAACTCAATATCACGCCAAACGATCACGATATTTCATTCTTGATTGGAAAGTATGTACTTTAAGAGTAGTTTGATGAGAGTTTGTTTAGGTTCTGATTAATTCTATTTCGTAATATTCCTGCGATAATTCGACAACGGCGATCCCCACGTATTTTTTTATTTATTTATTTACAAAGTCACACAGCACATAGGTGTTAAATTTACAATCTTCTACAATTAAACATACTGCCAAGTTTGGACTTCATTATTTATAATAAGTTATTTTAAGAGACGTTTGAAATATATGTGTCTTCAACTAATCTAAATACATATATCTTCTTTGAAAACAAAATAAAACAAAAGTGCCCTATTTTTGACCTAAAATCTGTATTAATTTTCTTTTAAACTGATTTTTACTTCCTATAAAAATATCAATCTCAGAGAAACAGTTATTATACGTTCTGTGCGTTCTGCTGGCAATTGAATTTTTACCATAATTGGTACGTTTAACGGGGACATGACACTGACTAATGTAATAACTGAAGTTCAACGTTTGATTCGATTTGAAGTCGGTTTTTGTTTTTGTTCTTAAATATACTTGTGCATTCAGCTTAGCAGACTTGGGGATTGTAGGGTCGAGTAATTGCTTAAGAGGTTTGTATGGTATACGAATAAAACTCGAAGCGATAGGGGCCTAAATCAGTCCACAGCTTGTCACGTGTGGGCGGGCTAGTAATCCCCACTAGGGTTGCCACTTATGTGACTTATTTAAAGGGATACATGATCCGTTCCGTTTGTCGTGAGAAACTTTTTATTTTATTTATTTAGTAAGCACATCAATTTAAATTACTAACAGTCAAAAGCCAGGTCCACATACAAGCCATGGTAGCTCAGTGTCCGGGCGGTCGCCTAAAGTGGCATGGTACATCAACCAGACTTCGATCCCCGGTGCCAGCACCAATAAATTTGTTCAAATAATTTTATGTGCTTTACCACGCGCTCTGCGGTGATGGAAGACATCGTGAGAATACCTACTTACAGAGAACCTCTTAACATAGAAGGCCTGTGCCCAGCAGTGGGACATCAAATCTTTAAAATCTTACAAATTATTTAACGGACATATTTTTGCCGACTACAGTACCCCTCCGTAACTTCATTTTGGTAAATACTCGGGAGAATAATAGATAATTTGCACTTCGTATCTCATACTCGTATATTCCGAGACTGACACAATAAATCGTATCATGACTGTGCCAGACAAACATCCAGGTACCGTCATAACACCTCCCAACCAATTTAATAACAAAACTAACAAAAAAAATAATAACAGAAAATAAGAAAACAATAAATGAAGAAAAGAAAAAGAGAAGGAAAAAAATTAACAGTTACTGTTAATTTTTGTTTTTTTTTATTATTATTCAAATTCAAGAGATGGACGCGTAGTTAGATGACGCTTCCTTGGAAGCCTATTGACAAAGTCCGGAGACGCATGTGACATGGAGTTGGTGTCGCTTAAAACTGGTGGGGACTAAGTTGCTGGGGACCCAGATGAATTTTGCCCCTCAATTGTGGTCTCTGTAGTCGCCCGTACAGATTGGTCTTCACCTGCCTAGATTTATTGGTCTTCACCTCCCTACATTTCAAACACCAAAGAAACTCCGAGAATGATTCTAATATGTAACGGGTGGGGCTAGTACCATATATTGGATTTAGGTGTACCATATATAAAGCTGCTTTTATCTATTTTGTACTGTCAGTGACATTAAAGTGTAGCAAGTTTGTAACTAAACAGATTAACCCAGCTTCAGAGTCGTATAACTCAACAGTCAACTAACATAAACGACGCGTTGCGTGCTCAGCGCGTCCACTTAAAATATATCTCCACTAAATCTACACGAACAAATAACATTATCCGAGCGTTGCACATTTCTGAACGTAATCTGGAATGTTTGTATAGCGGAGATTGGCGGAATTATTCTAATAAAAATTAAAAAAAACACAGGTGTCAGGCGCAAGGCGCTCGGGCGTTAAATTTGTGACACCATATCCTTTTTTTGTTGACGGGGAGGAAATCTTCAGAAGATACCCCGCCTTCTGGGGAAGGCGGTGGTTATGTGGGGTTCTTACCCACTAAAACCTCCCCGGTGGCCCTTTCATCGGTGCATGACGAGGGGCTCCGGGATCTCCAGTGGAACGCACCGGAGCCCCTCTGCACTGTGCTCAAGGAGAGCACGTCCTGGGAGGTTAATCCCTCCCCCCTGGGCCCTCGCAGAACAAGGCGACACGGGCCAGCCGATGTCGCCTTCTTCCCGGGTCCACTTTGGCGGATGACAAAGGCCCCCACCCTTGTCGCCCAGTGAACCCGAGACCCATTTTAGTCGCCTTCTACGACAGGCAGGGGATACCGTAGTCTTATTCTTGAGAGCCCAGAACTACAGGGCTGAAACCGTATCCTAGGTGACACCATATCCTAGGTATAAAAACAGCGACAAAAAAAATATATTACACTTGACCGAAGAACGACAAACAAATGACAATACCAACCCACACTTAATGAGTTTACCTCCTATTTAATATGTTTTTTTAGTCTCCAAGTTCTTTGAATCATAACTCAATTTTAAAAAACGACTTTATTTATTTAAATTGGTTTGTTAAAATTGATTCTTATAGGACATTCAAATTTGTCAAATAAAATCTCGCCATGGTTCTTTTTTTCCGAGATTTGTCAAAGCGAGCTGCTCGCCTATTTTATCTTTTTAGTCTATTTCCTATTAAGCCTATTTACCAATGACCTTTCACTATGAAACCTACCTACAATTAAATTGTCAGTGTGCCATAACACATAACTTTTTTTTTTTTTTTGACGAACTACACAGGCCTTGACTGCTTCACCGGATTGAGAGGTGGCATAGCTCTTAGGTCACTTAGCCTGAACCTCTATCGCTAGTAACTCGACACAAGGGTCCCCCGGTTAGGGTAACCTTTATGTCCTGTCGCTGACAGATCAGGGCACCCGCTCATAACGGCTGATGGCATTCGCGGTAGGTTTAGTGGGTATGGGCTACCCAGGCCGAGTCCCACACATCCCTTCGGGCCCACCCAGGGTACCGGAGGATGGTCTATAAACAGATTCCCCGCGTTAACAAAAAAGGGGTAACCTCGGCTTGGACGGTTACTAATGTACTGTTACGCTAACGTAATCTAATGTTGTAATCAATTTACTACCGATGTATCAGCTTATTTTGAAGTTGTAAATGTGGCCGACATTAAAGATATGGGTGACAACCCTGAAGGTTCGTGATTCACGCTCGTTCCATACTCCCGCGGCGGGATCTCGCAATTGATCTCTGAACCTGTCCGCAATGTGTCAGCAAATTTAACGTAACACCAAGTGGATGTTAATTTCATTTATTTATGTATAATTATATTAATACGTAAAGTAAAGAAGTACCCCTCGTACGTAAGGAGTAAATTGCGCGACCGGGGGAGTATGAAATATTTCCCACTTATAATTTATACAGACAGAGAAGGAGTGCAGAATGATAATATATTTTTTTTTATTTTGAATAAAAAATGCATCAAGTCAGTAAAAAAACAACATTGCGTTTGATTTACTATTCACAAACACACTCAATCACATAAATTATTAGATCCTAAGATAAACTCGGAGATAGATAGAATAAGACTATGGTATCCCCTGCCTGTCGTGGACCCGTAAAAGCGACACTAGTGGTCTCGTGTTGCCTTAGCACTACTGGAGTGAATAACGTTTCAAATTTGCTTAAACTTATGCTAGGCGTGTTATCAATCTAAGATACGAGGTTCGTTACGAGCCGAAGCTTTGGAACTACGGTAGTCTAGTCGGTGCAAGTCCAACATCCAACAACAACAAGCCGGACGGCAAGAGCGGATATGCGTAGGTAAAAAAATACGTAAAAAAGGCGTATTAACAATAAAATCAAATTGTGTCACGACTATAGTTCCTTACGTTTCGCAGACCGTTCGCAAACTCTAAACCAAAGACGATTCACATTAATGCCTCTGACTTCACCGTTGATGTTGAGACGTGAGTTTATCTAGTAATGCATAAGGCTGGAACTGCAATAATACAAAATACCGCATCACCAGTCCCTATTAGGCCGAGGTCACTTGACGACCCAATCAAGTGTCAGTACGGGTCCCCTAACACGAATTACATATGGCTTAGTGGATGCACTCCGCTTGATTAACTAACAAATGGCGGGGCGTGCCGCAGTTAGCTTAGTGTTTTATTGGGAACCTAGTTCTATTGTGTTAAATATTTCTAGTAAACTGTCTGTTTTATGACCCGTCAATTTGGGTCTCACCAGGGCCCGAAATTGAACATTCAATGACATTATAGTTGTTGATTTGCTAGTTCAGGTTCGCCACTTTAGTTTTCAAATTGAATACCACAACTTCAATTGGTGATATTTCTTAATCTTGTACATATGACGTCTTCCAAATACACAAACAGATGCTGCGCCGTTTCACATGAGCTTTAAAAAGGGTGTCTTATACAGGCACAGTCAAGCCAACCCAGTCTCAAGCATTTCATAATGAATATACCTTATTATTACGTTTTTGTTAACTAAGGGGGAAATTTTCAACAAGATAACTCACCCCCCTATCTGGGGGTGAGGTTATGTGAGGCTCTTACTCATTAAAAACCCCCCCAGTAGGCCTCTCGTCCCGGGGTACCCTAGTATCAAGAATGTTAGTATTATACGTGAAAAAAATTGTTAACATAATTTAATTCATAAATTGGTTTATTAATTCAACGACAATAGCTATGCGGACTAGTGCGCATTTGCCAGACCTGACACTCCTTTCAACTTTTCTAAAACATGATGTTTTCCTTCATCGCAAGAAAATTGTAAGAAACAAATTCATCGGTGTAGATCAAACGTGTGTAGCTAAAATACTAGATAAACCGCCCGGTTTCTAAGCTTTTTTTTTTGACGGGGAGGAAATCTCAAGATACCCCGCCTTCTGGGGGGAAGGCGGCGGTTATGTGGGGATCTTACCCACTAAAACCTCCCCTTTCCTCGGTGCATGACGAGGGGCTCCGGGATCTCACGTGTAACGCACCGGAGCCCCTCTGCACTGTGCTCAAGGAGAGCACATCCCGGTGGGAGTTTACTCCCTCCTCCCTTGTGCCCTCGCAGCGAAAGGCGACACGGGCCAGCCGATGTCGCCTTCTTCCCGGGTCCACTTTGGTGGACGACGCAGGCCCCCACCCTTGTCGCCCAGTGAACCCGAGGCCCCTTTTAGTCGCTTTGTACGACAGGCAGCGGATACCGTAGTCTTATTCTTAAGAGCCCAGAACTACAGGGCTGAAAGCTGAGCTACCACAGCTCTACTCTCTCTCTCGTCCTTGCTATTGGTCCCACATGGCAGTGGGGTCAGCTTTCCGGATTTTCGCTATCCACTTCGCTCTGTCCCCGACATCGTCTTTGGTAATCTTGCACTCCCTCATGTCTCTCGACACCACATTCGCGAACCCTGTCTTGGGTCTTGCTCTGGATTTTCGACCGAGAAGGGAAGTTGTAGCGCCAGGTTGTCTACGTAGCCTCCTCTTAATGTGTTCATACCATCGCAGCCTACTCTCCTGCATCTTGTCCACAATGTCGCGCACACCCAGGCTTCCTCGCACAAATTCGTTGTGAATCTTATCACGCCTGGTTAAGCCACACATCCACTACTACTATTGATGCTAATTAACGTTTGATTACGTAAGGTGGTTAGTCTCCGGCCAAGACCCGGGATTCAATTACCCGTCCCCGCGGGGCGTCCCTATCTCCCGGGGTACACAGTTTAATGCAAAACGGGACACAGTGCCTGTTCCTAACATTTCCATTTCTATTCCGCTGTGACTAATTGGATTTGAAAGTCGCTTATTTACTTTGTATAGTTAATAATACTGTCAGACCTTCGTGAATAAAAGAAAAAAAAATAAAAAGACAATGATTCTGTCTTTGTCTGCACTGTTAAAAAGAAGAGTTCTTGAAGTAAAACTTCTTTACGCGCGTGGGAGTGAAGTAAGCTACTGAATACGTTACGTAAAATGTAATCGGGCGAGGCGAACGGAAATTGAGAGGGAAATATAAGTTAATGACGATGGAAAGAGAGAGAGGTGCGAGCACACATTTTCTTTTTCTCTCTTTCCCGTAGCTAGTTACGTTTCGTATGTACAAAACCGTAATGTGCTAATTTAATTTTCTAATATGTAATTTTCAATTGATTTTTTTGTCATAATGACTGATTGAATTGATTGATTTATTATGTACGAGATTAACAAATGCATCAATTGAAACAATATTGAAATGCCGGTGAATAGCTGTTGGAAAACCAAAGCGGCACTACTGAACTAGCTAATTACCAAAAGTATCAAAAATTGGCAATTATGATGTCACCGAACGTTCATTTTGACACAAGTTTAGCAGAGTCGGGGCCATGGGATTAGATTGACTGTGGATGGGTCAATTGATATCACTTGTGTAGTTTCCAAATACAAAATTGATTATCGGGGTCAACACTTCCTTCTTGAGAACAATTGCGAGATGATTGCTTAAACAAATCTCTAGTGTTTTGATATTTGATAATCTATTCACGGCTGACATACAACATAGTGATGTTTACTCGTTCCAAGTGTAATATCGATTTAATTTTTTTGCACTTTTACAGGAAATATAATTGAAACTCTGAACTCAATTCTGGGTAATCATCATATATATATTTATATATGCACAAATATACATGAATATAATTATATATAGAGAAATTAATTCCACAAATGGGTCAGATCAGTTTACATAAATAGCGTAAATTGGTCGATATTAACATTAATACCTTTTGTTTAATAGGATGGGGGTATTAGAAAAAGCTATGCTTTGATAGTTTGGTCCATACAGAACACATGACAGGATGCCATGCATCCAGCGTATGAATTGTTTTAGTTTATTATTATCTTAAAATTTGAATTATTTCTTTTTTATACACGTCTCGCAGGCCTGTGAAGAGTGCTCTCATCGAATGGTATTTTTATTTATTTAATGTAGTTTCTAGCAATAGCATATATTTTTATCGAAAATAAACATCATGAGACGTGCACTCCAATTACACTCGTGAGCAAAAATAAAGGATCGGTTAAGAAAGTTTGAATATCTCGGAAGATAAAGACGCTAGCTAACTGAAATAAATTGTGCATGATAGACAATTAAATATCCTTAAAATAAACAAAATTGTTTTTATTAATTTATTTATATTTCATTAAAAAACATAAACTTAAACGAAAAAGAATATCTTATGTTCACTTGGATAATACAGTATTTTTCATTAAATATTGTTTTTTTTTTATTTTTGTACGTAGTGTCGCCACATGGAATAAAATTTAATGAAAAATACTGTATTATTCATGTTTACGTAAGATATTCAAACTTTCTTAACCGACCCTTTATTTTTGCTCACGGCTATATTTATTTTTATCGAGTCTATATCCCATCACTTGACGTATTATATCGCTATCCGTATACGCATTTGATTCGTGCACGGGTTCTATTGTCTTTGGCCATTGCAACATGATGTCAGGAAGCGGGTCACTGGCAGATTAAACGCTTATTGTTTACTGTTGTTTTTTTTTTTCTAGCTTCTGTTTTTTGTATCTCATACGCAAGTCGGCGGGAAGTTTTTTCTGGGTTTTGCGACGTGGAACAAAGATGCTTACGTCAGAGCCTTGTGTAGTATGTGTTGGCATAAGAAAACGTAGATAATGTAGAGACTTGGAGTCTGTTTTTTTTTGTTTATTTTTTTATGGTACAAACAGTCTTCTAATATAAAATAAGTTTCACAAAATAATTTTAAATATTGACAAAGAGTACCCAATATTTGTTATACTAATATCAAGTTTAAGTCAGGGAAACAGAAAGGAAAACGGTTTAGCCGATTTCCTTTCTGTTTCCCCTGACTTAAACTTGTATATAGATTATAGATATTGTATTATAGAGATTATAAATATTAGAGATTTTTTTAACTCCAATTTTAGTCCGTAGTAGTATTCCTAAACAATCAAGTGTATTTACGAGTGAATACAAAAAAGTTACAGCCTTTGTATAGCCTATGTCCCACTGCTGGACGCAGGCCTTCTCTGTAAAGAAAGTATAAGCGCATACTCCGCTACGCACACCTAGTCCGGATTGGCAGACTTCATATGTCTTAGAAAAAAAATTCTTTGACATGAAGGTTTCCTCACGATGTTTTCCTTCACCGCCGAGGCGCGTGGTAAATCAGCACATAAAATTGCAACGGCAAATTTATTGGTGCCGGCACCGGGGATCGAACTCGGGTTGCTAGCGTACTATGAAACTTGAGGCGACCGCCCGAACCTAGCTACCACAGCTCGGCAAATACAAAAACCGACTACAAATTAAATCGACGCTAAAACTGATACTGTCAGTGAGGATTTTTTTTTAGAGAATGCTAACATTTCATTAACGAAAGCAGATAAATTTTCGCGGACCCAGCAGATCTCACGCAGACATACCTGGACCACTTTTTTTTTGATGATTTATTACTATGTATTGTTCCCCAGCGTGTTTGGCTGGGGGTATTTTTATCTATACATTACTTTACTACTTATAATCTATCTACATTATATAAACCTGGACCACTTTGGAAATTAGCTGTTTAAATGGTTCGATGAGGTCTTCTAGTAATTTTGTTGGCGACGGAAATAAAAGAGAACGTCAGTGCGTAGTAGCGTTAGCATCAACAGCCTAATGGTTTATGGTACGGTCGTAGGTTCGAATCCACCACTCGACTATTGACCTGAACCATCTCCAAGCACAAGCTTAAACTTGGCGTGGTTAACGAGAATTTTAGTAATTTCTAAAAAAAAATTGGAGCATTCATTCTGCTGTAGTATGTAAAATCTTCATGTATAATATAACAAATAATCATGTCTATCGCCGTCCCATTGTTATATAGATTCCATTAAAAAAAAACATCCGCAGAAACAGAACAAAAAAATATCCAATCCATGGTGAAACGCTCATCGTGAAATAGCTCTGACACATGCACGTACGGAGTTCTATCGGAGTACCTTTTATCTGTCGTGCGCCGGAGAAATGCGGCCTTTCCATTCAAATACGTAACGGACGTAAAAGCCACTCGGAATATACGAGCTTGAAAGCTTGAACCACAGCCTTTTTTTTTTTTTTTTGTTAACGCGGGGTATCGAGTTATTAACCATCCTCCGGTACCCTGGGTGGGCCCGGAGGGATGTGTGGGACTCGGCCTGGGCAGCCCATACCCACTAAACCTACCGCGAATGCCATCAGCCGTTATGAGCGGGGTGCCCCGGATCTGTCAGCGACAGGACACCCCAACGACCGGCCGGTCTCGGCAAGACCGGACTTCACCCTCGAGGGGGACTCCTCCGGCACTCAGAGAAGTCCCGACGACGCCGAAGCATGCTGGGGCCAGGTTCCCATCCTGGCCCCGCTTCGATTACGGGGCAGCGAGAGGAGGCGTTTGAAACGCCTCCTGCGCACCCCGACTCGTCGCCTGCGGAGGGAGGGAGCCCCACGGCTCCTCCCTGACCCGCTCGTCGGCCTCCTTCTGGGACATGACTGTCTCGCAGAAGGAGGCGACCGCCGACAAGACCTGTCGCTCCGTACCATCGCAAGTGCGAGGCTCGGAAGCGACAGGTCTACTCCACCGATGGCGGATGCCAAGTCGCAACGCTGCGCTGCCCATCTCGGGCACACCTCCAGGGTGTGCTGAGCAGAGTCCACCGCAGCGCCACAATCATGGCACCGCTCATCAGCCTCCCGTCGGGCCGTCCGACACAGGTAGTCCCCGAAGCAGCCATGCCCCGTGAACACCTGCGTCAGACGGAAGGTGAAGGTTTGCGCTTTCTGCGCATCCAACGCTCAGGACCGGGCGCAGAGCACCCGTTGTACGTAAACCGTACGGGTGATGCGCCAGGTCCTCCTCCCACCTCCGGCATAGTGCTACCTCACCTAACCGACGGATCCGCCGGACCTCTTCTGGCAGAGGTTCTCTCCGAGGCCCTCCTATCCGAGACATAGTCGGACACCTCGGCCAGAACCCCGCCACGAGCTCCCACGGCGGATCGCCGGCAAGCGCAGTAGCTGCCGCCCACGAGACCGTACGGTACCCCGGATGACCCTGATCGCGGCAATCCGCTGCGCCCTGCGCAGCTGTGTGCGTTGCGTTTGCCGCGAGACAGGTCACCCGCCCAGATGGGGCACCGTACGTGGCCATACTCCGACAGACCCCAGAGTACAGCCTCCTGCACACCGCGCTGGGTCCTCCGAGGTTCGGGAGGAGACTTCCCAGCGCGGCTGCCGTCCTCAGGACCTTCGGCCCCAACTGTTCGAAGTGGGGTCCGAAGGTCCATCCTCCATCGAGGGTGAGTCCCAAATACTTCATCTGGGAACTCACCCTCACTCTTCACCTCCAATGAGGAGGGTGGCACCCGGAGGGTCCTTTACGCCCGGTCCTGCGGAAGAGGAGGGCTTCGGTCTTCCAGTTTTACCCGAAGCCCTAACCTCTTTATGCGGCTGACCACGAGGCCTACTCCGACCTCGGCCAGCCGCGCCGCCTCCTTATACGCCTTTCCCCGGGAATATACGAGGGTGTCATCTGCATAGCAGATGACACCCATCCCGGGGAGGAGACGGCTCCGCAGGACCCAGTCGTAGCCGATGTCCCACAGAATCGGCCCCAACACCGATCCTTGTGGGACACCGCGCTCGGCTTTTCTCCACCTGACTGACCCCCTCCGGTCCTCGAATGCCACCCTCCTCTGGGAGAGGTAGGCGCCCAACAGCCTCCTGAGATACAGGGGCACTCCGAAATATACGAGTGCCGCCTGTATCACCGCATGAGGGAGGCTGTTGAAGGCATTGGCGATGTCCAGTGACACCGCCAACACTACCTCTCCTGACGTCCCGCCTCTTCCGTCACCTTGAACCACAGCCTCGCATAGCGTACTAAAAGCTCTAATACTCCCCGCGGTTCTACCAATATATTTGACCAATATTTGTACCGCATCAATAGAATATTTCGTATAAAGTAACATCCTATATATGTATGTATGAAGAGCCGTGGTAGCTCAGTTTCTCACGTTGTATAGTACACTAGTAACCCGAGATCGAATCCCGGTGTCGGCACCAATGAATTTGTTGCTGCAATTTTATGTGCTGATTTACGTGCTCTGTATTTTTTTAGGGGTTTAAACAGGTGCTTGGCCACGATCCCACCTTATGTTAAGTGGTGATATAGTCAAAAGTTGGTACGCTTGTTCCACTCCTTTGATATACGCACGATAAACGATGACTTAAATCGCTTCGTTCGGACGCGGAACATCGACTATGAAATGGTGGAGACCCGCTGTATGTATAAACGTCCGTAGGTAGTATGGGGATGGGGGAATTAACTCGTGTAATTCCTGTGCAAACTCCAAAATGTAATCCGTAAAACACCGAAAGGCTGACTGTATGTCTTAAAAGAAGGCTGTTTTAAAACTCAACATGCAAATAACACATATAAGGAGGTGGAATAAAAGAAAATGAAGAAAAAATAAAGCTAGCAATATTTTTTAACCCTTCCAACTAAGCTTGTGCTAGGACATGGTTCAGGTCAATAGTCGAATAATGGATTCGAACCCACGACCTCACGATTCGCAGGCCGCACCCTAAAGCATTATGCTATTGACGCTTCAATCCGAGATACCTATTATGTGTTAATAATCCTATTACATGAACTTACACACACACACCACACACATTCTCTC
Organism: Meandrusa payeni; assembly: GCA_029286785.1. Taxonomy (NCBI): domain Eukaryota; kingdom Metazoa; phylum Arthropoda; class Insecta; order Lepidoptera; family Papilionidae; genus Meandrusa; species Meandrusa payeni. The sequence goes on from JAGSMX010000023.1 coordinate 8,631,157, forward strand.
ACGCGTGTTAACAGTAATATTATTACTATGGTGGGGAGCTGGTCATCTATCTGACAGGATACCCTAGTATAGACACATAGTTAAAGTGGACCCGGAAAGAAGGCGACATCGGCTGGCCCGTGTTGCCTTGCACTGCGAGGGCACAGGGGGGGGAGGGAGTAACCTTCCCCCGGGACGTGCTCTCCTTGAGCACAGTGCAGAGGGGCTCCGGTGCGTTCCACTGGAGATCCCGGAGCCCCTCGTCATGCACCGAGGAAAGGGCCACCGGGGAGGTTTTAATGGGTAAAAACCCCACATAACCGCCGCCTTGCCCCCAGAAGGCAGGGTATCTTTTTGAAGATTTCCTCCCCGTTAACAAAAAAAAAAAGTATAGACACCAGTCTTTGACAGTAGACAAGTTGTCATGTCTCTACTTAAAAATGTACGATCAGTTAGTTATATGTGTTGTATGTATATGTGTGAAAGATCAATAAATAAACATTTATTATTATTATTAATGTTTCGATGGTTCGCTGATTGCAATGAGAGAGGACTTAAAATAAAAATTCAGGCAGACAGAGTCACGCGTCTCGCTAGTTAAGTAGGCAATATTGTGAATGTCCCTATTCAATAAAATAACACGTCGATTTATTAGCTTTTGAATGGTTTTCCTTGGTGTTTATTTTGTTAGGCATTCATGTTTTCCCCCTCGTCGGAATGTTTCGTCCAGGCTCGAGATAAAGAGCGGAATGTGTAATTTCCCGACGGTTATGTTATTTTTATTAACAACAGAGATATAACTACACCTAAGAGCTACGCTATAGACCTAAGCCTTTTTTTTTGGGGAGGTTACTCCCTCCCCCCTGTGCCCTCGCAGCGCAAGGCGACACGGGCCAGCCGATGTCGCCTTCTTCCCGGGTCCACCGTGGTGGACGACTCAGGCCCCCACCCTTGTCGCCCAGTGAACCCGAGGCCCCTTTTAGTCGCCTTCTATGACAGGCAGGGGATACCGTAGTCTTATTCTTGAGAGACCAGAACTACAGGGCTGAGACCTAAGCCCTATGCCATCTTTCAATCCTGTGAAACAGTCTATTCTAGTATAATTACGAGCAAAAACAAAAACTGACTTCAAATCGAATAACACGTTAAACTCTGTTACGCACCGACTCCCTCCCCCTTAGATGTTAGGAGCGTTGCTGGAGTTTCTTCGGGCACTTCTTCTCCCAGCGCCAACGCTTCCCGAAGTGACACTCAAAGTTAGTTTAGCTTTTGAATGTCCCTTGGATTATCCGTGAAATAGCAACCGACCGAGTCGTGGTTCTGGCCCTCTCGGGCACCCTCGGATCGGAATGCTTACGCGTAACATAGTAACCGTCCAAGCCGAGGTTACCCCTCACCGGGGGGACCCTTGTGTCAAGTTACTAGCAATAGAGGTTCAGGCTAAGCGACCTAAGAGCTGTGCCACCTCTCTGGCCAATCTGTGTAGTTCGTCATAAAAAAAAACCGACTCCCTCTTTGTAGTTCCGAATTACCGTAGAAATATAACGAAATATAATTAAAGAGAATCTATATATCTATCAAACTCTCATTAAACTACTCTTAAAGTACATACTTTCCAATAAAAAATAAACATCAAAAAGAACTCGGTTGGCGTGATATTGAGTTATTCGTCCATATGTCGCGCATATACTTTATGCAAATTTAAGACATATCGTTTTGAAATGGATACCATTGTCAGAATTGGTTCATAGGTTTAAAAAAAAAGAATCATCAAAATCGTTTGACACATTCAAACGTTGTCAGCCACCAGCAAGCGCAGTGTAGCACGTCCACCCGCTAGGTGGTTTGACGGTCTCATTAAGACCGCAGTAACCCGCTGGATGCAAGCTTACAACCGGCCTTTTTGGAAATCGTTGGGCGATGTCTATGTCCAGCAGTGAATGTTTTACGGCTGAAATGGTGATGATTCAAAAGTTATGCGGTAACAAACAAAAAAAACATATGAATGTGAGAGGTTCCCACTCCTCCTTTTTAAAAGTCGGTTGATAAAAGTTACCGCCCGCGTGTAATGTGATGTTGTCTGTAATACATTTTACTTGTAAATACTCTTATCCTATAGTGCCATTGGAAAAAGTATTATGGTACACTATTACTCCTGAATGTGCGTCTGTGAAATAAAATCGCTTATTACATTTGCTATGAAATCAGTGACCGATAACAGCCAACGTTCACATTTTATTTTTATATCCCTACGATAAAATTAATATTTTCTATCGGTTACCGAAAACAAAATCGTATACGAATGAGTTACGTACGATGTTAGGCATGTGCACACAGCGCGAGCAGAAAACTTGCAATTTTTTTTGCGTCTTTTCAGCTGTTTAGTTATTATACCTGCCAGTTTTAGATATTTTCATATAATAATATTTTAGTATGTACGAGTTGTGGTAGCTCAGTGTCCGGGCGGTTGGCTCAAGTTGAATAGTACGCTTGCAACGCGAGTTCGATCCCTGGTGCTGACACCAATAAATTTGCTGCTGCAATTTTATGTTGCTGAAAATTTTCTAAGGCATGTGAAGTCTGCCAATCCGCACTAGGTGTGCGTGGTGGACTATGCCCTAATGCTCTCTTTACAGAGAAGGCCTGCGCCCAACAGTGGGACATATATTTTATATATAAAAGCTGTAATTTTAACTTTAATATTTTAGTCGAGTTTATTAGACCAGAATATGTTACATAGATCAAGTTTGGTGACGTTTTACCTAGAAATCCACAAATCGCTCTAATTTTATTTTTTCTTTTAAGATTTTTCTGTTATACCTATCGTTTTAAGACGCTTATGTTAGCTTCATATATGTACGTTTGTTTGTATGTAACCGATTCCTTTGAAGTCAATTTTGACCCACTTCACACGGACGGATTTAATTTAAACTTTTACACTTATTTAACCGGTGACAATACAATTATTTGATAAATCTGTCTCATTATCCTGATTAGTATCGCCAGGACGAAATAATCTTTCATTCATTTCAGCGCAATTTAAACATTAATCTTGTTCGGAGATTTAGAACACTACTTGCATTAGTAAATTTAATAAGCAGTAGGATCTATCTATACGTGTATTTTTATAAATGTCTAATAATGTATGAAAAAAAAGATATTAGGTAAACAGAAGTGGCGTGGGAATTACTTGATCTAATTCCCGCGTTCCAGTTTTACTGCCACGACGGACACGCGGCCATCCTTTTGTATAGATGCTGTGAAACATGGCGTAATTATTCGTCTTTCATTCTACGTACAACCAAGAATTTGAATAAATATATATTTATCCAATCATAATAATATATTTATCAGATTAAAGATCCCAGGCGTCCGGGCGCAAGGCGCTCGGTCGTTAAATTCGTGTCAACAAATCCTAGAACAATGAGCACTTGGCACGGACTAACAATATACATGTATTAGAAAATTAAAACGAATATACAATTTATTTTTGTTTGTGATTTATTATCTATCATTATAATTTGCATTATTTCGCATGACCGAATAGAGCTGGTCGCTTATTTTATTTTTTTTTATTTATAAATTATTTATCTTACTTCGGTGAAGATGCGTTATTAGCGTTAAGTGTGCAAGGGGTTTTATTTCAAACTGCGGACTAAATTACCAATGAAGCGTTTCATTCGAAAACAAACATAAGGGGAAGATTGTGGGATGCCATCTTTGATTAGCTCTGGTTATTAGTGCGGAATGTTAACAAATAAGCTTTGTCATGATTTAGCTCAATTGATATACAACCCGCTTCAAGGATTGTATTTATCTATGACTTGTGTCAGTAACATACCTTTTTTTTCTGTTCACGCGGGGGAATCTTTTTATAGACCATCCTCCGGTACCCTGGGTGGGCCCGAAGGGATGTGTGTGACTCGGCCTGGGCGGCCCCTACCCACTAAACCTTCCGCGAATGCCATCAGCCGTTATGAGCGGGGTGTCCCGGATCTGTCAGCGACAGGACACCTCAACGACCGACCGGTCCCGGCGAAGACCGGACTTCGTCCTCAAAGGGGACTTTTTCGGCACTCAGAGAAGTCACGACGACGCCGAAACATGCTGGTGTGTCAGTAACATACCTGCGACCGCAAGAAACAAGCTTATTTAGCAGTAATTATAAATTTAACAAGAAAAAGGTCGATGTGATGACGCATCGCCTTCGAATTATCATACAATCTGACTTAAATTTATAACAGATACAAATATAGCCGTAAGCAAAAATAAAGGGTCGGTTAAGAAAGTTTGAAGCTAGCTAACTGAAATAAATTGTGCATGATAGAATATTAAAAATCCTTAAAATAAAGTAAAAATGTTAAACGACACTAAGTAATAAAATTTAAATAATAATAAAATGTAATGAGAATTTTCGTTTATGTTTTTTTTATGAAATATTAATATTTTAAGGATATTTGGATAATTGTCTATCATGCACAATTTATATCAGTTAACTAGCTTCTTTATCTTCCGAGATATTCAAACTTTCTTAACCGACCCTTTATTTTTGCTCACGAGTGTACTATTAAACTAACAAACTAAACACAATATAAATAAATACTAAATAATCTTTACTTAATAAAATTACAGATAAAATATCAATAAAATATCAGTGATTTTTAAACATTTAACAATATAGATTCCAGATGAGTAATTAACAATATATTATATACTAAATCATCTCTTACGGTATAGGCATCATGTCTATCTTTTAGCTCGTTTTTGCTACAAAGATGACAAAGAAACCCAAAAAGTCACCCTATTTATTAGCATAGAGTTGTGATTGATTTTATCGATAGAATTATAGATATTATTTAAAGATTTAAATTTAATTTTTACATCAAGTATTGTATTTAATATTATTGTAATATGAAAACAAGTTGTTTACGTCGGCGTATAAATATCCTCATTTGTTATAGGAAATAATAACATAATCGATAGACGTCAGACGCTTTGGTTAACATCCTCAAATTATTTGCACACTATTATTTGCACAAGTTTCAGGATCGGCTTGTCATAGGCATCCTTAGTTCCTTACTTTCACCTCAATGAAGGCAAACGATGTTATGATGGCAACACACGATTCTTTTTTTTTATCATGTTCACCGTCGTTCCTGTCTTGGATTTGCCTATGAATATGCAAAGATTTTTATTATGGCAATACTTTGTCATAGATTCACTCCGTAAACGGTCATTGGTTCATCAATATATCGAATCTAAATATACACGTTTGACGCATTTATGTATATAATTTGAATAAAATTATTTTAGTCCCTCATACGATAATACTCTTACGCATAATGTATTTTAAGCAGGTTTTTCCTCGAACTGTGACGACCTTCTAGTACTTTTGAGGTCTCTTGTGACGTAATTGTATAATTTTGAAAATTATTATTCAGTTCGCGCAAACATGGTTAGCCCAGTAGGTCGGTGTTGTTTTCACGATGGTGGATTCGAATCTGATTAAAACTGGACTTGTCTTGAGGGTACGTGTATTGAGGTCGTTTTAAGAAAACGCAAATATTTGAAACAATGTACGAAAAAATTGAGAAGATTTAAAGGTCTGGAGGCTACGGGATATAAAAGACGACAGAAGGCCACCGTTGGCCAATTTATTTTCGAAATAATATTACAATTTTTTTTTGTCGTGATTTTAATTAAACAATTTATTGTAAAACCAAGTAATAGATTATTACAACAATTAACAAATATATATAAATATAATATAAAAACTAATTTAAAAATTATTAACAGCTGACTTATAAGCCTAACTGGCCAACACCAATCATAGGCCGTAAATTGGGCTGCATTGGCAGACGCGGCAGAATTGGTCGAGCCTCGAGGCGCCCTGTCATCTTAAACAACCCACGAACGAATAGAAATATATTTTTATTTCCCTGTTTTCCTTGTCGGAGTAAACATCGTCCCAAGTTGCCATGGACTGGAGCGGAATAGGGATGTTCATGTTAAAAATATATCAATTTTGTCGATTTAATATGTCGTGATGTTAAATCCATACTATATGATATATCGTATAAACATATCTATATTTTCCATAAATTTTTATTTATGTTTTTGTAACCCCAAAACAAAAGCTGCGGCGCATATTTAGTCGGATGAAATATATTAATTTAAATATCGATATTATATGATTCGATATTGGATTGAAGCGATATATCGCGTTCTTATATCGATATTTAATAAAACATCGATAAATATGAACGCCATATAATGTACACTACTAGAGCAGTGTCGTACTTACGTCGTATTTCTATTAAATTCCTACCATTCTTTATTTTTTTTTCTTACTACTTCCGTCATATTTTTGTTCATCTTTCGTCTTTTATCGAAGAACAGTACTTTTATATTGCATACTCCGTTCGTTGTACGATTCCATAAAGGAATAGTCTAGAATTATAAGACAAATTTTTATGTTTTAGACAAAGGGTTGCGATTTACAAGCATTTTTAATCTTTAACATTAGGAATTCCCTGGTATATCTGAGAAACACAACGCTCTTTGCCAAAAAACTTATTATGCGAACTTATTTTAAGTAAATCCTTGCTAATGATTGCTGAAAATCAGCGCTGGCGCATCCTTGCGACAGCATATGCTGAGACGGTGTCCGATATTGGCATCATATGTTTTGTATTTTTTTTGTCCGTGTGTGTTTAATGTGTGTTATATTCTGTCTGTAATGTGTTTTTGTATTGTGATGCCAATAAATAAATGTCTAAGTCTATGTAATGAAAAGGAAAAGGAATTTTACGAAAAAAAATTAATCAAAACCTAACCAAACTATTTAAGTAATGTACATGATGTACTTTTAAAGTACATCCCATTACTTTCCAATAAAAATGAATCATCGAAATCGGTTGGCGTTATATTGATTTGTTCGTCTGTTTGTAGCGCACATATTTAATGAAAATTTAACACTTATATGGTTGTCTCATGGATGCCATTGTGAGAATTGGTCCACACAAGAAACACCTTTCAAAGCTTTCAACAAAGAAAAGAATCATCAAAATCGGTTTGCCCGGTCAAAAGTTATGAGGTAAAAATGCAGATTAATTGAGAATTTCCCAGTTTTGAATCTGTTTTCGTATATAGAAAAGACATTGGTATGTGGCGCAAAGGTCTTAATCCGGACCTGAAGGCGATTCACCGACCACTCTATCCTGACCTAAGCGTGTCATGACAAACTAATAAAAATACTCGAGATTCCTGTTGCCCGAGCGTCTGGCGCTCACCTGGCCGCAACAGTGCCGCTGATGGAGTGGAGCGCGTGACGTCAATGCTCTATTACGAGAGCAGGGCCGCTGTCATCTGTTTATTTAGGTATACACCGCCATCAATACACGCTCTCATCTAACTCTCAATGTGTGTGTACGAGAAACACATTCGCAGTCGCGCACACACTCAATCCTGCATAAGAGAACTGTCAACAGTTAGATACTTTCCGGGCCCGGTTGGTCCGGCAAATATGTACACTGCATTCACAGAAGAAAACCGACACCTATGTGCCATTACTGTACCCGCTACGAGGACACGGTAAAGCATACGTTAGAGTAGTGGGGGACGGGCTCCCTGCCTGGCTGAGAAAGACTGTGAAAATAGAGAGGGAGAGAATCTCCGATCTCCTATCTCGCAGCAGGAGAAGAGCGTACTGTGATCTTATCCAACACCTCTGAGGCTTGGTCAGCGGACAGAGCTCGTTGCCTATTAGTGTAATGTTCTTGTGAAGGCGCGTGCAGTGGTCTGTCTTATGCTCTTTAAGCAGAAGTGGATTTCGTATTTCTAAAGTGTAGTATATTCAATCGTAATGTCTAAAGTAAAGAGAGTAAAGTTTCTAAAACCTAAAACCAAATTTTGTCAAGAGCTGACGCCGTTGGAACTACGGTAGTTTGCGAAAGCGTTTCCGTAATTCCGACAACAGGCACGAGAGGAACACCGGAATGTTTTAGTCGGTGCGAGTCCGTAGGCATTTCCACGTTAAAAAAAACGGTTGTCAACAGTTGTCATGGCGTCAAGTAACTACACGTTTAGTTATGTCGTCAACAACTATAGCCTAAAGTGTGGTTTTTAAAACTGGTACACTAGCTTGATAGCCGTCATGATAATTTTTTTATTCTTTCTAAGCGAGTCTTTGACCATGATATTACCTGATGTTGAGTGTAAATGCAGTCCTCGCTGGTAAGGCACACTAGCTTAATAAATGTCTATTCATGCCACTCTTTTTTTTCTCATTTGCCATCGAGCTATCTCGGCTTGTCATGTCATCGTACGTGAAAGTGACCATAAAAGAGTATCAACAGATGTCCTAACTTAATCCTTCTCTGTCTCAATTTAGAAACGCATCAACTGCCCTCGAGTCGTAAAACTGCGCCCTCCCGTCTTAACTTTTCCGCAGAGGCAACCCCGATAACCCTCCTAACTCTAATGACTTTAGAAGACCCTCTTAGATATTTTGTTACTTTAAGTAATTTAAGAGCTATATACTTCGCTTTGATGGCCGTCTGTTTTGTGTAACTGTTTCTGCGATGTTGGAGTGGTAACTTGAAGATCATTTTTTTTATAAACCTACCTAATAGCTATATAATTTTTAAGAGTTTTCTAGTATATAGACATAGACATTTATTTATTGGTATCACAATACAAAAACACATCACAGACAGAATATAACACATTAAAAAAAGAATTAAAAAATAGACAAAACACAGTTAAAGTTACACAGACAAATAATACAAAACATATGATGCCAATATTGTACACCGTCTCAGCATATGCTGTCGCGAAGATGCGACAGCGCTGATTTTCAGCGGTGCCCGGGACTACCTAAAGACGAGCGCGCAATACTACTTTTTTAGGGAATTTATACATCTTACTCTAGTATATGTAGTATATCTATACACCAACAAAATTAACAGAAAACCTAGTAAAACTTTTTTTTTTTGTTAACGAGGAGGAAATCTTCAGAAAGATACCCCGCCTTCTGGGGGGAAGGCGGCGGTTATGTGGAGTTTTTACCCACTAAAACCTCCCCGGTGGCCCTTCCTCGGTGCATGGTGAGGGGCTCCGGGATCTCCAGTGGAACGCACCGGAGCCCCTCTGCACTGTGCTCATAGAGAGCACTTCCCGGGGGAGGTTACTCCCTCCCCGGGCTGTGCCCTCGCAGTACAAGGCGACACGGGCCAGCCGATGTCGCCTTCTTCCCGGGTCCACCTTAGCGGACGACAAAGGCCCCCACCCTTGTCGCCCAATGAACCCGAGGAAAACTTAAGATAATATATTATAAATGCTATTGTTTGGATGTTTGTTGCTAAATCACGAACTGATGGAGGATCTGGATGAAATTTGGCATAGAGTTAGATTTTAGTTTGGAAGTCCAAAAAGGTTATTGATCCGGTACAAAACGTGGTAACACCGCGGGCCGTAGCCATTAAAATATGTGCGTGTACTGTGCCTGTACCTACGCGCATCACAACTTATAGTTCTTTGGCATCATTAAAAAAATGGTTTTTAATTGAATGCAAATAAATAATTACAATAAAATAATTAAATCAAAATTGAATTATTATTGACGGGCGCACAGTCATAGTGCACAAACTAACAAAAATCACAAACGAATTGAAAACCTCCTTATTTTTTGAAATCAGTTAATAATATGTTTTTAGGCCAGTGGAAGGACTTGGGTATATGAGTTTGAGAAATTAATATGATTTACACAGCTTTATTTTCGATGAGTGGTAGATTTGCGTCCAGACAATCACATTTTGCTGTAGTATGCTAATAAATTAATAATAGCGCCATCTATCTAGACCGGTTACACTAATACTATAAAACATGCCTAAAGTGTGCAGCTTCAACCTGTTTGTGGTGTTACAGTGATGCGAGAGCATCTTAAAATTATACTATCATCATTTTTTTAACTTCAAAAATCAATAATTAATGACGGCGCTACGAATGCACAAATTAAAACAGTCGAATTGAGAACCTCCTTATTTGATGACGGTTAAAATAATGTGTATTTTGTACAGGCTTGCCAGGGCGCCATATTCAATATGACATCCCCATGGCACATACACGACACGCCACTGTTGGCGGATCTTTATTAACTAATTAAATTTTAATTGGCCACAATTACCAAGGGATTGAACCCTAGTCCCGACTCCAGGAACGCGGGCATTTCGCGTGACTATAATATTGCCCACTATAATTGCTATTAAAAGTTAAGCTTACCCCCTATATATATATGCTGTAAGTTTAACTTATATATTTAGTTTATATGTATATATATATACGAGTATATATATATATATATATATATATATATATATATATATATATGTCAACTGTTGCGCTCTGTTCTGATGTATTGTAGCCTAATGTTTAGCCTTCAATTGTAGTTTAGCCTAATGGTTTAGGGTACGGTCTGCGAATCGCAAGGTCGTGGATTCGAATCCACCATTCGACTATTGCCGTGAACCATGTCCTAGCACAAGCTTAAGCTTAGTTGGAATGGTTCACAAGATTGTTAGTATTATTCCGAAAAAAAAAAGAAATATTGCTAGCTTTCTTTATTTTTTTTAAAAAAATTGTCTAAAAGGCCTTTAAAAAAACACTTTAGGAAAAGACATATTATAAAGTTTAATTTTACAGCATTTAAACATAGGTTGGCAAATGTGTGCACGAAGATATATCCAATCCCTATGTCGAGCAATGGTAAGGTTGCTTGTAACTGGAAAAATTTACGGGACAACAGTGCGAGGTCGAAGCCCGACACGACTGACCGCTCTGCGCACAGCTGGAGACAGAAGAAAATGACGGCACCAAAGACAGACTGTTCCCACGAGATGGTCACGACCCTCAGCATTGAGGAAACCGACTCGAGGAGGAGGAGGATCTCGAACAAACCACAATGGTTTGAGATAGGGATGTTCACACAAAATATATAGCGATATATACTGTATCGATACTATGCTATATATTGTCGAAATATATTACATCAGCTATCTGTCAATGAGTCCCGTCAAAATAGGTCCAGCCGATCCAGGGATTAGCCGCAACAAATAGACAAACATTGTAAAAAAATTATTATTTTGGTATAAGTACCGTATATAAAATCATATGCATGAAGTAAAAAGCGGTTATTTTATTACTACAAGTAGGCAATCCAACTTAATTTATTAGTATAGATATATGAATAAAGTTTTTCATTATTGTTCATTGCCAGTTTTTCTGTAATATTAACAAAGAAAATGTTCGCTTGAAATATAGGCATGATTTACTCAATGCTCAGTAAATGGCCGAACCATGTTAAGCCCTAATAAATAATACGGGTAACAGAGAAATATTTATATGAAAATATAAAAGGAGGTTTATTGCATGACATTTTTACTACACGTACAACGCACACATTACTTCTGCATTAGTAAAGTAAGACTTTTTATTGACTGGCATCATAGGATAAAAACAACATATAATAAATAAAAAAGACATTATATTACAAGCAAAAACCAAAACCGAATTTAAATCGAATCAAATACGAAACGCTATTACACGCGGACAGCCTTTGTATTCCCAAATTATCGTAGGAATATAACATATAATAATAACGTAAAAATATAGTTAATCATAATCTAATCAAAACTTTCATAATAAATGAATCGGTTAGCGCAGTGGTGTGCAAACTTTGTGGTTGGCGGGCCACAAATTGTAAAAAATACTTTAAAAGAGGCCAAAATTTGACCGAAAAAAATATTTTGATTTATAAAATCTGCTTAACAAAATAATTAAAAGATAATTAAGCTAATTACACAAATTGTTGATGGCAATTATTTTTTTGGCTTTTTACGTAAAAACTTACGATGTTATATATTTTTTTTAAACAAACCGAGAATTTTGAAAGATTTTAAACCTTATAAATACTACTGATATAAATAAAAAGAAACAATTTTACAATAACACATCAAAAATATTAACAAAACAAAGTCTTGGCGGGCCGGATGAAATGCTTTAACGGGCCAGATTTGGCCCGCGGGCCGTAGTTTGCCAACCACTGGGCTAGCGTGATTTTCGTGTATTTGTGTTTTTTTTTATTAATGACGAACTACACAGTTGGCCAGAGAGGCCTTTACTGCTTCACTGGATTGAGAGGTGGCATAGCTCTTAGGTCGCTTAGCCTGAACCTCTATTGCTAGTAACTGGACAGACTTACTATGGTTTACCGATGGCGTAACAATCGTCAATTAGTATTTGACATATTTTAATGGTTAAATGTTAATTGATCGGTTTCAAAATCTGGCAAATAGGGCCCCGACTCTAATTTTTGCTAATGACTTTTCACTGTGAAACTAATATCTTATAATCTAAATGTCATTGTGCCAAAAACCGTAATCAATTGATTACATTTTTTGACATGTAATTTACAATTGAATTTTTCATTATTTTATTATGATTTAAAAGTTAAAGTTACAGTCTATACATTCATATGTCCTACTGTTGGGCCTGTGAAGAGAGACACGCTACTGATAAGAAAATATATGGCCCCGGCCATAAAATTTAATTACAACATGACTCGAGCCTCAATAAACTGATAACATTATTTACAAGTAGTCCAAATTGTAAGATCGATAACAATTAGACTCTTCCTGCCTGACTCAGCGGTGGATAGCTTATCAAAAGTAAATTGTACCCGCTCCACTGAGGACTGTATCTATACTTGCAGATGGACATTAACAGTTAAACCCGCATTGTATAACGAATGCTGAAATTCGCTTTGAAAATGTGTTTTTAGCCAACTTCAAAAAAGAGGGTGTGCTCAATTCGTTAGTTTGTGGATTCATAGAGCCCTCATTTATTACTTGGTTTGCTTACAGTTGAGTCCCATTTAAATTTTGTTACCATAGGACATTGGGAACTATTACGCTAGAACTTGTAAACATCGTACGGAATGCTTATTAATGATATTATTCTCGACACTGTTGGTCGATAATAACTTGCAAAAAAAATTTGATGTAACATAATAGACTATACGGACTATTTGTTGCCACAATAAGGAGAAAAAAAATTTTAAAAACGATTTTTTTTTGTTTTTTTTTTTGACGCACTACACAGATTAGCTAGAGACGCTGACTTTAACTATTTCATGGAATTTAGAGGTGGCATAGCTCGCGCTTAGCCTGATCCTGTATCGCTAGTAACTCGACACAAAGGTCCCCCCGGTGAGGGGTAACCACGACTCGATCGGTTACTAATTCACGGATTATATTTACTTGTCTATTTAATGATGTACTTTTTGTTACAGATGTAGGCTACGATTACGTGGTGGACCAGCAGCCCATAGGCAAGCTGCTGTTCCGCCAGTTCTGCGAGCGCAACCGCCCTGAATACCACAAGTACAACAGTTTCCTCGATGCGGTAAGTGTAGATCTTAGCTTTTTAATGCATCTTTACAAAAGCTCGCGAGTTCTTAACTAGCTGTTCATAGTTCGAGATAGCTTCCGTCCGCTTTTCACCTCATACGTCGTTACGTCTCATATGTGACAAATGGTGAGCACATCACCACCTACCGGGTACAGATTTCTAGCATTATTGAATTTTTTGCCCTTAAAATATTTCCTTTTTTGTACTTAAAAATACTCTAACATTTCCGAAGTATCATAGTTATTTTACGAAGTTCTGCTATACGATTTAGGAGTTCCTAAATATTAATTCCTAGTTTTTCCTTAGTGTTCCTACCAGTATTATTAAACATTCCAACTAAGCCTTTTTTATAGTAAAAGGGGCAAACGATCTTACGAAAACGTACGTACATGTGTAAAATGTGTCTGTTAAAGATATAGCAAAGAATATGGATTGAGGATCCATTAGGCTATTGAGGATGCGATGTTGTGCTGTTAAGAGCCAGATCATAAATCGCAAAAAGCTGGCATGTTCCCAGGTTGACAGCTACGAAGTGGGGCTGGACGAGACGCGCGTGGCGCTCGCCGCCGAGGTGTTCGGCAGGTACCTGATGGCAGAGGACGGGGAGGCGGTCACCGACGTCGTCTCCGCTTCTGTAGTAGACGACGCCAGCTCCCTGCTTGAAGGTATAAATACTTCTTGACTAATATCTATTACGTTTTTTAAAGCGAAAACTTCTTTGGCCGCGTTGAGCACTTTTGGTAGAGAAAAATCTTATGGTGCGTCATCTACATGCTAATGTTGATGCATTGTATTCCAGGCGGGTCTAAAGACATATTTGGCGAATGCGTGCGTTGCGTGAAGAGTTTCCTCGCGGGCACGCCGTTCGCGGAGTTCGAGCGCTCCATGTACTTCCACCGGTACCTGCAGTGGAAGTGGCTGGAGGCGCAGCCCGTCACGCAGAACACATTCCGCATGTACCGGGTGCTCGGCAAGGGGGGCTTCGGTGAGGTGTGCGCCTGTCAAGTGAGTCACTAGCTTATCTCTTCTTCTTCTGATTACTAATAATATAATATTACTTGTCCCCCTCCTAGATGGATCTAGGATGTTCACTGTTCATTATTACTTATTGAATCGCAGGATGTCGTAGAAAGATTTTATTTTTATTATTTCCAAAACCGTTTTTTATTTTCTAGATAATTTTCTTATTTTCTAAACAATTCTCATAGTTGTATATGTCATTCTTTTATTTATGGCATTTATTGTTTCTGTCATTTGATAGCATTTAGAGTCGTGGCTCGGCCCTCTGGGGAACGGTTTGCTCACGCGTAATTTACTAACCGACTAACCTGAGGTTACCCTTCAAGGGGGACCTTTTGTCGAGTTAGTAGCAATGTAAAAAAAGTAAGCTTCTCTGACTAATCTGAGAGAGTGAGCCATGTGCCGATCTCTCTCCTTTCCTTTTAGACTGCAAACAATTCTCTATTCGGCAGTGTTTTTTTTAAATTTTCTAAGAAAGTGCTTGACCACGATCCCGTCTGATGTTAAGTGGAAATGCAGTTCAGGATGGTAAAGCACGCTGACTTATTTAATGTTTTTTTCATGTTGTATGCTGAAATGTTCATTTACACTAGAAAATTCGAGTTTTTGAGTAACAATGGATCAATATGGTGTCGAGAGAATTTGAAGTTCTGCCGCGACTTGTGGCAAGAGAAATCGGAAGCTGGGATTTTTCCGAACAATTCCTCGGAACACTCCGCGTGGTGAATGCGTTAGCGAATGCAAAGAGCCCCGACATCTCTTCCCAGATCTAGCAGGTCAAGTGTATCGGAAAGAGCCTGATCGTCGACGTCTTTTTTTTTTAATAATTTCTAAGCAAGTGCTTGACTACGATCCCACCTGATGTTAAGTGGAAATGCAGTCCTGGATGGTAAGGCGCATTAGCTTAGTAAATGCCTATTCACTCTACTCTTGAAAATACCCACATTGTAATCGGAAGGAAAGACAGACGCGGGCAAACTATTCCAGTCCCTTGCTGTACGAAGAATGAAAGACGAAGCAAATCGCTTCGTTCGGGTTTGAGGGATGTTCACAACAAAAGGATGAAATCCCGCAGGCCGACGTCGTAGGGTTCTTCAAACCTGGTAAACCGCGTACAGAACCCACTTCATATAGACCTATTAGTCTCCTCTCCGTTTTGGGGAAGGTATACGAACGGCTTATCTTAGCTCGATTACGCGCCTTCATGGACTCGCGAGAGCTTCCCATACCCGAGCAGTTTGGCTTCCGTGCCAAACATTCATGTACTCAACAGGTGCTCCGCATCTCGGAGCACATTCACGCCAAATCCCTAATCGGCATGCATACGGGAGCTATCTTCCTGGACGTGGCGAAGGCATTCGACAAAGTCTGGCACGCCGGGCTTGTATACAAACTATACAAGCTCGGGGTGCCTGATCATTTAGTGCGCACATTGCGCGATTTTCTTACTGGTCGAACCTTCAGATACCGCGTCGAGGGAGTGCGCTCCACCCTCCGTCCCGTTCGAGCCGGTGTACCACAAGGCTCCGTGCTCGGTCCTGTCCTGTACACGCTCTACACTAACGATATTCCGCGCTCACGTAGAGCAGAACTAGCCCTTTTCGCCGACGATACCGGCATTTATGCCTCGGGGCGTTCCCCCGAAGTAATTCTCAAAAAACTCCAGACCGCGGCCGATGCCCTAGGGAATTGGTTTCGAAAATGGAGAATAGAAATCAACCCGGCTAAGAGCGCAGCCATGTACTTCACGAGGCGTCTTCAGTCTCCACCTCGTTGCGTCCAACTTCTAGGCACCCCTATTCCATGGGTAACACAAACCAAATACTTAGGTGTCGTGTTAGATCACAAACTCAGCTTCGGCCCTCACGTCGATCAGGTTAGGAACCGGGCGGCCTACGTTATGGGTCGCCTATATCACCTCATTAATAAGAAAAGTAAAATGTCCTTCGTAATAAGGTGACACTTTACAAAGCAGTTATACGTCCCGTTATGACGTACGCGAGCCCGGTCTTCGCGCATGCCGCCCATAAACATATCCATAGGTTACAAGTAATTCAGAATCGTTTTTTGCGACGAGCCACGGGTGCGCCGTGGTTCGTACGTAATCGCGAGCTCCACGTTGACACAGGGTTACCGACAATAGCCCAATTCTTTAAGCAGGCATCTCGACGGTTTTTTGAGACTGCCACCAAACATTCTAACAAACTTCTTGTAAGTGCCGCCACTTATAAGCCTTCCTATACTAAATTCCGTCGCGTCGCCCGGAGGCCGAGACACGTTCTTGACGATCCGGACGACGCGATTACCATTGCACAGGCTAGATCTCTACAAATCAACAAAGCGTCCATTCGCGACCGTCGGAGGTTGCGAATAATCCTTGCGCGTTACCGCTATTTTATGGGCAGGCCCCACCCTTAGATGTTAGGAGCGTTGCTGGAATTTCTTCGGCCACATCTTCTCCCAGCGCCAACGTTTCCCGAAGTGGCACTCAAAGTTAGTTTAGCTTTTCGAATGTCCCTTAGATTATCCGTGAAATAGCGACCGACCGAGTCGTGGTTCGGCCCTCTGGGGCGTCCTCGGATTGGAATGCTTACGCGTTACATAGTAACCGTCCAAGCCGAGGTTCCCGTCATCGGGGGGACCCTTGTGTCGAGGTACTAGCGATAGAGGTTCAGGCTAAGCGACCTAAGAGCTATGCCTCCTCGCAATCCGGTGAAGCAGTCAAGGCCAGCCTCTCTGGCCAATCTGTGTAGTTCGTCATAAAAAACCCGCAGTGCGTCTAGAAGTCCGATGGTGGAAAGGGGATGGGGGAATTAGATCATGTCTCAAGGTTTCTAAAATTCCTCTAACATTACAGGTCCGGGCGACGGGCAAAATGTACGCGTGCAAGAAGTTGGAGAAGAAGCGCATCAAGAAGCGCAGGGGTGAGACCATGGTGCTGATAGAGAAGCAGATATTGCAGAGGATCAACTCTCGCTTCGTCGTCAACCTGGCGTACGCGTACGAGACCAAGGACGCCCTGTGCCTCGTCCTCACCATTATGAACGGTGAGTGTGTCGTTTAACAAAAATAATTATAATTTAAGAAAAATATATTAAATATTATTTTCCCCTCCGTCACTGAAAATGATAATAAAAATGTGAAACAAATCTCTCCCAGTCCGGCTGGTCCCCGTGGGAGTAGTAGACCGCCCCCTCCATCAAAACTCAAAATTATACATAAATACATTCAATGTAAAGTTCCTACTAGGAACTGGCCGTCAGGAGCAGCTAGAATATGCTCTGGAAAAAATTGCCTGGGATGATTTAGGACTATCGGAAATTATGAAAGAAGGAACACATATTATGGCACCACGTGGACGAGACTGGCTGGAGACAGGGACAAATGGTGTAAGATGGAGGAGGCCTATGTCCAATTATGGGCATCCAATGCATGCAATTCTTCAGGATTTTTAATGTTACTTTTAATCAATTCTTTTTAATCTTAATTTTGTTTAATGTATTCAAATTTAAATTTATTGAAAAAATTGATACCAATTTTTATGTAATGTAGATTCTCACATTGGAAATAAAAGGTTTTAAAAAAAATGTACATATCAGTAAATACAATATCATTGTTATCATTTATACAAAATCATATCGCTCAAGTTAATGTCAGAAATAAAAGTACGACGTATGGCTTGTTTAACAGTTCAAAAAGAGGAGTGCTCCGATCGTCACCAAACTAACTCGTCACAGATTACTCGACAGGTCAATCTGAAGATACCGTGAAAGTTTCGTTGAAATCGGTCCAGCCATTTCGAAGCCTATATGGAACATACCCACACGCTTTCTCTTATATATATATATATATATTGTATTATTTGCATGAAATTAAAAACTATTGTACGTATCGTTAATTTCTATGGTGAAGGCGGCGACCTGAAATTCCATATCTACAACATGTGCGGCGCCGACATGGGGCTGGGGCTGGAGCGGGCTCGCTTCTACGCAGCGCAGGTCGCCTGCGGTCTGGAGCACCTGCATAAGATGGGCATCGTATACAGGTACTCTCCTCTGCTAACCTATACAAATTAGCAATGACACGATCTGAAAACTATCTTTACAAATTCACTAAGCGTCCATTCGCGACCGCTGGAGGTTGCGAATAATCCTCGCGCATTACCGCTATTTTACGGGCAGGCCCTATCCCTTAGATGTTAGGAGCGTTACTGGAGTTTCTTTGGCCAGTTCTCCCAGCGCCAACGCTTCCCGAAGTGGCATTCAAAGTTAGTTTAGCTTTTGAATGTCGCTTAGATTATCCGTGAAATAGCAACCGACCGAGTCGTGGTTCGGCCCTTGGACTGGAATGCTTACGCGTAACATAGTTACCGTCCAAGCCGAGGTTACCCCTCACCGGGGGGACCCTTGTGTCGAGTTACTAACGATAAAGGTTCAGGCTAAGCGACCTAAGAGCTATGCCACCTCTCAATCCGGTGAAGCAGTCAAGGCCAGGTTCTCTGACCAATCTGTGTAGTACAACAAAAAAAAACGATCTGAAAAGCGAAATAAGTATGAGATTTATAAAATATTGTAAGCATTTAGCATTAAAAGTACTATGTAGCAAAAAAATGGGTACCAGAGGCATGTTAATGTGTATACCATCTGGTCTAGTAAATAAATAGAATGTAAGCGTATACAATATACATGGTATTAGAAGACCGCTTCCGAAAACAAAGACAGACGATAGTACTATTGAAACCTTTGATGACGGGAAGGAAAAAAATCGATATTTTTAAAACGTTTTATATTTACCTGTGGACTATTTGCTGGCTTGTGATCAATTTTAGGTGGTTTATTGTAATTAGAAATTAATACAATTAAATCTGCTTGAATGCTGATTCACCGGGATTCACAAAATAACGGGTCAGTTAAGGGAGTTGGAATATCTCGGAAGATAAAGACGTTAGCTAACTGAAATAAATTGTGCAGGATAGACAATTAAATATACTTTAAATAAAATAAAATTATTTTTATTAATTTATTTATATCTTATTAAAAAACGTAAATTTAAACGAAAAAGGATGGGTAGGTTAATACCATCTCACTGCACATTGATATATTTTGTTGCACAGAGTCTGTGTTTATCGAAGCTGCCTACAAATGCGTAGAAGGTGTTTGACTTTATTATATTTATATATTATTGTCAATACATAAAGCAGCTTTTCATTTGATTTAATTTTAATAATATATATTTAACTAAGTTTTTATAACATCATATTGGTATTATGTGTTATAATTTTTGTTGATTTAAATAAATAAATAAATCTTACGTAAACTTGGATAATACAGTAATTTTCATTAAATTTTATTTTTATTTAAATTTTGCCGCCACATGGAGGCAACACTAAGTACTAAATTTTATTTAAAAAAAAAAAATATTGTAAAGATATTTAATTGTCTTTCATGCACAATTTTAACTGACCTTAACTGACCCGTTATTTTTTGCTGACGGCTATTTAATATACATATATAAAATAGACCAGTGTACGAATCTTAAGCGTTCGAATCGATTGTTGACGTGAACGATTTGGAATGGTTAACAAGAGTGTTACTATATATATATATATAAAAATATATATATCTAACAAGTATTATTACCTATATCGTCTACTTGTAACAACGAAAAGTCTAAAGAGTCTAGCGAGTTCAATTTGTGTGCAGTAATAGTGTATATTGAATTCCAGAGACTGCAAGCCGGAGAACATATTACTGGACGACGCGGGCCACGTGCGCATCTCGGACCTGGGCCTGGCGGTGGACGTGCCGGAAGGTGGCAGCGTGCGCGGCAGGGTTGGCACCGTCGGCTACATGGCACCAGAAGTACGTGCCAGGTTACCCTTCGCTAGCCAACGTATACCTCGCCATCACCAATTCCGGTGTAGGACAGAGACAGCTCTCACTGTCAGCTTTCCACCAATCATATTAGAGGCATAACGAAATATTAATATACACATATATAATTATATAATATATGATCAACATATCGACAAATGTTGAATGACTGATTGCTTATGAATTGATCATGGCGTCGAATAATCTAGATCTCGTCTGCATTGCATTGATCTTATCTAGTTTTTCTACTGTTTATTTAAAAAAAAACATGAATTTTTATATAGTTTTTCGGGCATTGGTGTAAAATTGAATATTTAAGATCACATATGTGACTAAGGGTGAGCCCAACGCCATACACCTGACTTACAGACAGATTTACATTGTACTTAAAGAACTGAAAAACGGTAATTCATTGGTACAGGTGACGGAAAATAACTAGCGCTGAGCGAAACGGGGAAGGGATACCTGCCCATGTGTACAGACGCGCACGCTATTATTCATTTGTACAAGTTACGAATAAAGTGTACTTCTTCGTATATTTTATTTTGGCATATTCACTATTTAAACTTACCTTATGTTCGACATCTGCGCATTAATGGTCAGCGCTAAAGTTATTTGCCGTGGGACCACGATAGTAATTGGAACCCCTTAGCCAGTAGGTAACTGCTACAGCACGTGTCAATGAGAGTTACCCTTGCAGGTGATAGACAACGAGCGGTACACCTTCAGCCCGGACTGGTTCTCGTTCGGGTGCCTGGTGTACGAGATGATCGAGGGCCGGGCGCCGTTCCGGGCGAGGAAGGAGAAGGTCAAGCGGGAAGAGGTGGACAGGAGGGTTAAAGTAAGTTGTTTAACAGATAGAAAAGATAAGTTTAAAAGATAGAAGTTACAGCCTTCAACGAAACGTAATGTAAGGAAGAGGGAGATGAAGAAAATAGGAAAAAAGGAAGGACGGAAAGAATGAACGACGAGAAAAGTTTTACTTGAATTTAGTATAAGTGATGATTTAAATATATTATTATATGATAGTATTGTATCTGCTCCAGCACGAGCAAGAGAAGTATTCAAGCAAGTTCAGCGAGTGCGCGCGCGCTCTCTGCAGCGCGCTGCTCGCGAAGAACTGCGCGTCCAGACTGGGGGGCGCAGGTCGACGTGGTGCCGTCAACGTGAAGGCGCACCGTTTCTTCACACGCCTCAACTGGGCGCGGTTGGAAGCTGGCCTACTGGAAGCGCCCTTTGTGCCTGATGTGAGTGTTATGTAACAAGATTCACCCCTAGTTACACATCAATGATCATGCCAATGGTAAACCCACGATGCGCCGTTCTCTGTTAAGATGGATGTCAGGTCACGGTCACGGAGGTCACGTTCATTCATATCTCGTCCCCGTAAGACGGGTGTAAAATCTTGATGTTAAGTGGAAATGTAGTTCTGGATGGTAAGGTCTACTCTCGAAAACACCCACTATGTAATCGGAAGGAAAGACAGCTGTAGTGGCGATATCCCGACACACCGTCAGCTGTGTCTATTATGTACAGATGACTGTAATGACGCCACAGGAAGGCTAATGACAAAGGCAATGGCCGCATCAAGGGAGAGGATAGTAGACTACAACCTAAAAATGGCCATGAGAAGCAGGGACACAGCGGTCGCGGAGAAGCTAATAGCAATGCAGCGGGGCGTCTGCGACGCGTGAACCAGAGCGATCTCTGGCCACCTCCAAATTCAGGCAATATATATATATATATATATAAAAGGAAAATAGTGACTGTAGAACTGGCACTCTTTTAATAAATGCAGAGTAAACAATTTAAGTGTAAAAAAATGTTTATTAGTAGTTACCGTCACTTGCTTGACTTCGAGTACGTACACTTGGTGACCATTGTACATAACGACTTCAGAAATAATATGTTACTCTTAATATACCAATATAACATTTTTATGTTTGTATAATGTAAGTAAATAAATAATTTCGGCTAGATCCTTTGGCACTGCGTAGGGATCTTTCTTCCCTATCCATACTTTACAGAGTCTACAATGGGGAGTGTTCCGAGGAGTTGTTCAATTTAATAGAAACCGCTGATTTTCGCAACCGATCGTCTCGCCGGAACTATCATCCGCACCATCTGGATCGTTGGCGTTCCACTACAATGCGTTTTAAAAACAGTTTTCTGCCACGCACAGTAAATATCTGGAACTCGTTGCCATCAGCGGTCTTCCCCAACAACTGCGACATTGGGTTATTCAAGAAAAGAGCATATTCTTACCTGAAGGGTAGGCAACGCACTGGCGCCGCTCGTGACGTGGGCGGCGGTGAATCACCATCATGTGACCCGTCTTGCTCGTTTGCCTCTTATTTTACATAAAAAATATATATATATATATATATTTTGATTTATATGAATTTTGATGCTACTAATTTTTCTATTTCATGTGGTGGTTGATTTTTAGCCATGTTTGAAGTATTTTTTTACACTGATAGTTATTCAGAGGATAAGTCTTGGCGTCGATTAGATGCATTTTCCTGCCTGTATACTGTATTTTGTTGTTGATACAGTTTACAGTAAGTTAAGTAGTGTTCTAGTGTGGTGATATGGGAATATCTATTGGCATTGTTTACTACTTCAGCCGCATGCGGTGTACGCGAAGGACGTTCTGGACATCGAGCAGTTCTCCACGGTGAAGGGAGTGAACCTGGACGCGGGTGACGACACCTTCTACGGCAAGTTCAACACGGGCAGCGTGAGCATACCGTGGCAGTGCGAGATGATCGAGACCGGCTGCTTCACCGAGCTCAACGTCTTCTCTAGAGGTTCTCATTTGCTATTGTAGCTGTCTGCCACTACTGCAGCGAATACGAAAGGGGGTGTGCCTTTAAACAACACCGATGTGAAGGCATATCGACGAAATGTGCCCTAAATGTCTGATTGTTTATGAATTGATCAGAGCAAAAAACACGTGGAATCATTTAGATGTCGTTAATGAATATACTTTATTGCGAAACAATTAAAAACAAAATACATCACAGAAATAACAATTATACAATTTTTATATTAGTCGGTGTAATTGCATACACAATGGGCGGTCTTATCGCTAAAGAGCAATCTCTTCCAGACAACCTTTGTATGGACAGAAACTTACGTCTTAAAAAAGATTTTAGTGGGTCTGTGATCAAATTTATTTTAATACAAAACACACAATTTACTTATGTACATAAACATACATCTATCAATATATACACATACTATTAAAACTAATATATGTAAATAAATATGCTAAACATACAACAGATACCTAATATATATATACATATATATTCATACAAAAAGCATGTTAAAAATATATTGATAAAGAAAGATAGTGCCTATGTACTAGATTCTTAAAAGCAGACAAGGATTTTGTGTCGTCTACATAGCATTGAATTTTTCTACATTTATTCAAATATTTATGAATTTTGAAATCGTTTTTAGTCACTGGAGTAAAATTGGACATTCGAGATCACATTTGTGACTAAAGGTGAGCCCATCGCCATACACCGGACATAAATTGACAAAAATAAAGAACCGAAAAACGGAATAACCGTTTTTCGGTTCATTGGAAGGGTTGGCAGAAAATGCAACTCAACTCAACGTAAAAGAGTTTACCATTAATAAATAAAAACATGTTACAGGCGACGACAGCAAGGAGAGTCGAACAGCTGACCTGCAGCTAGTGCCAACCGCCAGCGTGCAGGAAGACGACACCGGCTGCTTCATGTTCGCGAGACGGGTGAGACGGCACTTTGTACATCTATTGCAGTGATTCTCAACCTTTCTTTTGTTGCGGCACATATTTAACGATTTCAACATTTGGCGGCACACGAAGAAAAAGATAAAAATTATTTACTTACTACAACAACACTCTGCATAAATTGTTTATGACAAAAAAATTAAATATACGAAATAATTTAATAATATTAACATTATTATATATTTGCAAAATTTGGCGACACACAAAAGTGCGGAGTGCGGTTGAGAATCACTGATCTATTGTTTACATGGAGCGACGACGCATCGAAATAAAATATATTTCGGACAATTTATATTAATTTAAATTAATACCCACTTATAATGTCAGGGATGTTTAGAATTCAAAAGGAAATCAGTCTGGGTAGATGGACTAAAACATCAACATGACAAAGTCAGTCGCTGTGATAAACTATTTTATAAAATCTATTAAGAGATGGCGCCAAAGCTAGTGACACTGCGAGATATACACAGAGTTATTGTTGATCCGACGTATTTCTGTTGGAAGGGTGATAGGAGTTTTAATGCATTATGTAAAAGTGAACCAGTTTTTAGTTACTATGTTATTTATTTATTTATGGGAAGATGAACAGCAATAAAATTTACAAAAAATATATAATAATTATTAAGAAACAGACTGCCAATAACAGATCTTCGCAAATATGAAAAACGTAACAATTATTTCATTGTGTGAGCCAAAACATTAATATTAAAAAAGCCTACTAACAATTTTTTAATTAAAGAAATTTCGATAGAGTGCCCGTCTTATTGCTACAGTTGAAGTATTGAAGATGTCTTCTGATGTTTTCGAATGAGTGAGCGTGTGACCAGCGCGCCACATAAATGAATTTTGACGATAGTTGGAAGATGCCAAAGGGAGATGGATAGGAATATGGTAGCTGATTTCTTGAGCACGTTAAATTTTATTTTCGAGAGCAGACAGGGCCAGTCAGTGCTACCATTGATTATAATTAAAAAAAAGGTTATATCTGCTGCCTCGCGACGAATAGATAGAGGTAGAATATGAAATTGAGCGCAGCAGTATTTCAGGTATTTATGTGAGTTATAGGTGTAACGAAATACTACAATAACATAAATACTTTATAAACTTTTTCTGGATATCTTCGATACGTGAGATGTATATATTGTAGCGAGCTTTTATACCACTAGTATTACTAGATGCGCAGCTATGATGATATTACGGAAATGAAACTATCATATCATTGTGTTTCCAGACGCTGTGCCCGCAGAAAAAGATACCTCCCCGACTCCGCCCCATCCCGGTGCCGGAGCACCTCATGCAGAACTCGCAGACACACACGCTCGCGAACAGCTGATAGCGCACGCACGCACGCACGCAACGCTCAACGTACTACGAATTCACGAGATCGATTTCATTCATATAATGAACATGGGCCGTGTATGACAGTATTCGTATGTAACACACGTATCAGTGTAAACACAGCGCTTATCGACTGAACTTTATTTGTATTAAGTCATACACTGTGTTTGCAGAACCCAATGTAATATTCACACACAAACATCTTGGCAGTCAACGCTGAACTTCAATAGGATAGGGGCGGACAAGTTTTGGATCCAAAGCTTGTTGTTGGTTGAGTCAAGTGTGATTCAGTGGTCAAAGCATGACCTCGACATAGAGTATCAGGTCTTATAAAGCAGTTTGTATCTACCGTACGTCTTTAGCTTCCTATAGTACCTTACCCGTGTACCCACTGGGCCGAAGATCTGCTATTACAATTGTGTTTTGAAAATAAGGCGTGCCGTTAAGATGAGAGCTAGGTTCTTGTAGATCCCTAAGTCATTCAATTCGGAATACCTGCTAAATAGCTGATCCCAAGTCATTGAAATGTCAACACAATTCTTTCAATGCATCATACAAGTGAAGGTATCAACTTTGTAATTTTGGTAGTTAGTTTAGCTTAACCACCAGGGTTTTCCGATGTCGTGCCACTGACACTACAAAATTATTTCAATTGTTAGGATTTGTTAGTTTCGTGTATAACGTGATCTAATGATAAAAAATTCAATTATTTTATAATTAAATTTTATGGTCATTAGTAGATGATGGATTTTGGCACAATGACAATTGAATTGTAGTTGGTCGGTTGTGAAGAATTTAGACAGTAGCGGACTTGGGGCTCTGTTCATACGCCACCAGGCGGTCGCTTAAAGCTGCCTCATCCCTTAATGTCCGATATAGTACGAACATAGATAACAAATTGGTGTTAAATTCAACATACCTTCTCTTTTTATACCGACAGGTTTTTTCATAGGCGATACGTAAATCAAACTACAGCGGTACCTCGACATACGAGTGGTCTATTATACAAATGGTTTGAGATCCGAAACACCGAGTGAGCGATATTTTTCTTAGAGATGAGAGTAGGATTTGAGATACGAGTAATCGCACCCTACACTGAGAGTTCCTACCACCTCAGACTAGACCTCAGTCTGTGTGCTTGTTTCCCACGTCTTAGAAGTATTTTTTTGAAAAGTTAGGTTCGCGTTTTTTGCCTTTTGTACATTTACAAAACATTTCTGGCAATAGCATTACAGGTAATTTCAATTGGAAATATTGCTTTGACATACGAGCAAGGTTAGGGAACGAATTAAACTCGTATATCGATGTACCACATCACAGTTAAGTGCTACCCATTCAAGTCGGGATATACGAGCATATATATATTTGACTAGCAGTGACAGGACTAGTGGCTGAGCAGTTTGACTAATAATCAATGGTCGCGGGCTTGAGTCGGCTTGTAATTGTCATTTTTAAGTTTAAATATAAAAGCACTTGTCACATATGGGACCTAATAAAGTACTTACAGCCTATATCCCACTGGGCACAGATCTCTGTAAAGAGATTAGACCTACAAAGCTCGATGAATATTCGAAAGCTGTTTCTGTCTACCCTAGGGTTAAACGGACGTGATAGATTCTCTGTATATATATGCACGTATATCTATTAGGATAGATTTTGTACGATGAGATTAGATATTGATTGGGACGTGTACGCAGCCTCCACGTACGCAGGCATCATGAACAAATTAGTTTAGTGACGTCATATCCGACGCCATTATTGCTACGAATTGACTAGAAAGGCGGGAATTTTTTGAAGTGAAACATGTTTGATTTGAAAATTGAATGAAACGAAAAACCATTACGTATCCATAAATAGGATTAAGCCTGCGAGAGAATGTGATAGATTATAAGTATACACTATTTTCTGTAATGTTCTTTAAAATATATTTACATTGTAACACAAGTACCTGGGTGATTTTCGCTATGCCATAGTTCGCGCGCATTGTATTGGTGACAATGCAGAATCCCGATCGTTATGCACATTCTTGTTATATATTTATCTCATTCTCTTGTCGACTATTTTTCTGCCGTGTGTGAATTGCACATGCGTGTGTGCATTTTTTGAAGTAAAACTTCTTTACGCACGCTTGACTTAGGGAGTAGCGGTGAATGCGATACAAAAAGTGTGATCAGACGAGGCGAACGAAAATAGAGATGAGAGACATTGAAGATAGAAGGAGAGAGTTATCTTTCGTATCACACTGTAGGAGCAAGAGAGAGCAGCGCGCGTTTCTTTCTTGAACAATCGTGTATATATTATACATTTAAACATACATACATACATATAGATAAAGCTAAAGAAGTTTTACTTCAGTCGTGTGAGCACATTTTTTTACTGTTGATGCCCCTAAGACAACATATTTACTCACATAACATTCAGGGGCACTTGAATATCGCACAAATGCTCATCCCAGATGGGAATCGAATTATAAAAATATATACATATGTAGCCTATAGATTCGCAATAAAAGGTTTCAGACGTAGTCGGGTCGTAGTTATTAGAGACCTTACCGAACATTGAAATATTATCTGTAACATATTTTTTTAATAACAGTATTGCAGCAGTATGGGCTTTACGCCTCTGATTACCGACTGATTATTAATGAACTTTTTGTATTCTCATGTTTTTTTTTAATATAGCGTTATTAGAAAGGGAACGAAGGGATTTTAAAATGGTTCCATGAGGCACTATCCGATGTTATCCTTTGCTTCCTATTTTCTTTTTTTAAATTTTATAATCGTAACTACTCAAGCGTTTTTTGTGCTTTTTTATTATTTAAAATGATATTATTGTTTTTAAGAAAGTAATAATTTAAACACTTTGATATAAATTTTTTTTCGAAGTTCATGTGTCATGTTTGACATTCAAGTGTATTAATACAATGACGGCATGTTGCGAAGTGGGAAGGAATTTAGGTGTTATGAAAAGTTAGGGTTTTTTCAAGTCGAATTCGCTTTTCTAGGAAGGTTCAGGAGACACTTGTACGATATTTATATGTTTTATGATTGTTGCTAACAACAAATTGTTAAACTTTAAAAAAACATTTATTGTTGGCTAAACATTAGACTTGTGATCTAACGGTAAAGAGTTTTATTCTTAACTGGAATTTAATACCACCAACCTAATTTAACTTTTCGTATTTTGGTTCCTAACATACAAAACTTGGTACGTTGGGTGGTTTTACGTCCAATGCATGGTAATCTGCTCTTTTCATGTCTCTTATGTTTTCTGATAAACTTGCAGATAACCAGATAGTGGTCTACCCGATTAGGTTAAAAGGGAATTTTAATTAAATTTGTATTTTTTTTTAATTTAATTTATTCAGTTTAGCAAAAGCAGGAATTAACTTTTAATGTGGTTTTATAATACGTATACGGAATAACAATATAAACAAGAATAGCTCTGCGTTAAATTATAACATCTATTCTATTTCTATTTGACATTGCTGATAAATCTTTTTTCATTGGCATCACAACAAACCTCCATAGACTACACTATGGAGGTTTCATACAAGAAAATAAATATTATTTTTTACATATTATTATTATCAGAAATCGTTGTAGCAGCACTGTGTAATATTAGTAATATTTTTTTTCTTTTGGTTGAAATATTCGTACTGTGTCTCCTGTTAAATATACGTAATAATTGCATTCGCTGCGCGTGGACATTCGGGTGCGTTTTTATATGATAGATGATTCGCTACTATTTCTAAATATTTATTGAAAAAAAAAAGTGAAAAATACATATTTTTATTAGTAATTAGGCGTAATGAGCATTTATTTATTTTGATAATTTATTTATCCCAGAATGCAATTACATAATTATAAGCGTGGTTGGGAGATAAAGCAATAAAATGATATAACGGATAAATAATTTTGTACACTGTTCAATGCATTGTTAATCTGTGGCGTGTAAATGTCTTGTATTGTCTATGGAATTAATATAGTTTATATTAAACTATCTTCATATGTTCTTTCTAATTTACTCAATATATTGCACAAATTTTCTTAGAAAAAAAACTTCAGCGTCTATAATTTAAACATTGCCAGGTTAAAAACTTCCATTTTCTAGATGTAAGTGTGAATAAATTTTGATGTGTACTTTTATTATATTTTCAATTAAGTAAGGGGGGAGTGTGTGTTTGTACTTTGATTGATCGTGTGTGTATTAGGGATGTACGATACTGTAAAAGCATCGATGTTAATATCGATAGTTAAACATCGACGTTTTTTCAAGCACAGTATTTTCGTGTCTTATTAATGTTTTAAATAATAAGCGATTTCCTTTTAAGCGTAATAATATATTTTTTAACACTATTTATTATTATAAAATCGATGTCAATGTTGACTTTAAGACTAAGTAAACCAATTTTACGATGTTTGATGTATCGATGTGATATCGATGTTTCTATTGTCAAATTAATTGAGAATGTTTTCGTCAATCGCACAAATCGAGAGGGCGCCCTCTGCCGTCGCATAATGTAACTGACTGCTTGTCCATTCCAAATTCATACCGACATAGCATAGTGAATTTATGAATATATAACAATAATATAACTAGATAGAGAATTTAGCCTGTTTGGTGCCGGTGGAGGGTTCTCCAGCGCTTTAGTGTTGGTGCAGGCGATCAAACTGTCTGAAGAATGCCGTTTTTCTGTTAATATTAATATTTTAAAGGCAATTTCATTCTTAACACTTAAAGAACTTGCCAGGGCCGGATTTAAAGGGGGAGGGCCTCGAGACGGGCTTCGAAACTTGTAAAAAAATGAAAATGTGCACTGTTTAATATTGTTTTAACGGTATCTTTTTTCATTGAACTAATTGGAGACAATCTTGCCGTTGCATTTTCAAAATAAACAATGATTTTGTCGTCCACTCGTGTTTTATACTCTGGGAGTCCAGACCTCTAAATTCGGCCTTGTATTGGAGCTTTCCAATACGAGATTATTATTTAGAAGTCTATAGTTAATTTCTTTTATCGCCTACTGATGCTCGTAAGAATGTATACATCTTCAATCATTTCACCATATCATTTGTCTGACATGATTTTTTATAAATACAACATATACTATCTTTGGAATGGTTTATAGATGAAGGATGTGGTAAGCTTTAGTAATTTTTTAGTACCTACAAAGATGATCATTAAAATTTAAATTTTATTGTAATTTCTTATCCTAAAGCAAGTAGACAGTCACTCGACAATTGACGTGAGCCATCTCCTAGCACAAGCTTAGTTGTAATGTTTAACAAGAATATTAGATAAATATTTGTGAAACAAAATTGTATTTATAAATATATAATAAACTTCATGATTACCCCTAAACCAGTGGTCGGCAACCTTTTGAGTCGGAAAAGTCAAAAATTACAATTTGCAAAATTTCAAATTTTTAAATAGCCACAATTTTTTTTTTCGCCTACAATAAATAGTTCTTGCACAAATAAAGTTAGTACTGAAGAACCGTAGCTTTACATCCAAAGGGTTGCCGACCTCTGCCCTAAACCTAAGGCTATCGATTCACTCATAAATGCGTTGTGACAATTTAAAGCAGATAATTGTTTCCGTTTTATTCACATCAAAATTCTTTTCATAGAGCATTCACAAATCTTCAGCAAGTTTGGTCGTGTCGATATTAGCGGAGCCCTGTTTGCGTAGAGTACAGTAACGTACAGATTGTGAGCATATGAGATGCAAGTGTTCGCCGAATTTTTTGTATGAATTTATATTTACTGTTAGACGACACGCCGTGAAGCTACCACTTGAGATACACACGTATTGTTATAAATATTGTACATTATGTTCTTTGTCTATTAAGCCTCCATTGAGTCATATGAAAAGTGGACTGCACGTTGTATGCGGGACCCCATCGCACCCACCCTGAGACAAAATAATAATAATAGCAAATAGAAGATAGATATATGCTGTCGTGGACTTTTTTGTATGACTATTTGATATAAACATTTCCATCATCGTCGATATGTATCATACATATAGTAAAACTATATGTATGCTGGAAAACAAAAACCACATAGTTACCCACAAAAATGAAATTGTTCACCAGAGCCGAAAAACATTTCAACTTTTTTTTTTAATAATAACGTGTTTGTGGACCTAGAGCTGTCGTTTTGGTCATTTTTATTATTTTTTGCTAAATAAGTATTGTACCACGGCATTAACATAGAGTTTTCCTAAAAGAAAATCGTTTTACAGTACAAAAAATTAAAAAAAAATGTTAATTTAGAAAACCCTATTTTGGCTATTTTTCATCTAATTGTTACAAGTCATATATCACTGGACGCGTTTTTTTCTGATTCCAACGACGTAAAAAAGTGAAAATGGCCATACGTGTCACTTTTTGTTTGTCAGTGTCGATATACGTATAACTCCTACGGTCTCATTCGCGCGCCAGAATAGCTCGCAGATTGCAGTTTTTTTTCTATCTATCTATAAAAATTCTCGCCTATCTGTTACTCTGATATGTACACTATTTTAATGTGAAGTTTCATCAAAATCCATTCGATAGTTTTTGTGTGAAAGAGTAACAACACTTCACATACATTCATGCATACAAACTTTCGCGTGTTTTTAGTAGGTTGAGATAAACAAAATTTTCTGTGAATTCTGTACCAAAGTTAAAAGTTTATTACCTAACAAGAAGCTCAATTCTTTCTTCCTTGCTATAGGTCCCACATTGGGTCAGGTTCACTTGGCTCTGTTCCCGAGATCATCTTAGGAAATCCTGCACTCTGCATATTACATTCTCCCACCTTGTCTTGGATCTTCGACCGTAGAGGGAAAGTTGTAGCGCCAGGTTATCTACGTCGGAAGGTCTCCTGTTAACTAGAAGCTGAACTAGTTGGGTAAATTAAAGTACACAAAACGGGCAATACTAATATATTGTGTTGTATACAGTGTTGCCAGGTGTGGTTTCACGGCGTGCGGACATACCTGTGTCATACTCATTCGGAGTAAGTATGGAGAGAATAATTTTATAATGATATTGTGCGGGCCCCCCGGCGGCTCGGCGTAGCGTAAACTTAGCTTCCTCGGTACCGTTAGTCGTTATTGCAGTATTTTGATGCAAATATTATTATTAAATAAGCGTATTCCTAAATAAATTGACTCCAATTACATGTTTGTTTTATTCATGTGTGACCGTGTTCTATTTGTACTCACTTTTTACCCGAATCCAAAAAAGACAGAGAAAAACATTCTCAATTCGTCTGTATTATTTTAATGTTTGTGTACTCATAGAATGTCATTTAAAAACCATTTTTTTTTAAAACAGGGGATTACGTTTTGTGTGTGTGTTTGTATTTTGATTAATCCTGTATTAGGGATATACGTTTTTTCTAACGTCGGTATTTAACTGCCGATACTTTTACAATATCGATCACAGTATTATAATGTCTTAAATAATTAGTGATTTTTTTTTCTTTTATGTTTAATTTTATCATTAGATTTGATTCTGCTTGTAAATATAGATAAACGAAAAAAATACAGCCTATATAAGTATGTATTGTTCAACATAATGTAAAAAAAAAATTTTGTATATAATCTCCATAGCTTTAACTTATCAGGGATGTCAATGTGAAAAGGAATTGTCATCATTTTAATTTGTACATTTTTAGAAAAGCAGGAATAAACTTTAAATGCCCAAAAAACAAGAATAACTTTGTGTTCCTCGGTAATTAAAAATTTATTCCTGTTTTTTTTAAATGTAAATATTAAAATTACGACAAGTTCCTTTCACATTGACATCACTGACAAGTCAAAGATGTTTAGTTTACAGGCTGTATGGACTTAAGTCTTTTGCCTTTCCCATTAGGGATAAATTAATATCATGTTGAGTTTACATACAAAAAATTTTTTACAAATTTAAATATTGTTTTGGAATATTTGTCTATATGTCATCAATATGAGAGAAATAACACACAGTTTATTAGGTCAAAATAACTTTATTCATAACACAAATACATAACCTCAGTCAAATATATATTCTATACTAATTGTTGATGTTTGCACTACGATTTGATTTATTTAACCCTCTACTGCATGAATTATGAAGGAAACGAAAAAAAAATATTTGATAGTTGTTGAGCCTTTATTTACTGATAAGATATGCTACAGAAATAAAATTTGAAAAAAAAACGGTTACAGGAACTGAAAAAAAAATTAAGACCATATATGGGTTCATATGCATTCAAACAAATTATAATCATAATTACTAGTGGCATATATGGGTTTCTATGCAATAAAGAAATAATTTGAGCTTGAAGTATCTCGTACAATAGTTTCAGTATTTATAATGAAAATCGGATAAACAGTTCCGTTTATCGTTGTAACATAAGAAAACCATACATTTTTTACATTTTGTGTAAGTTTTTTGACCGCAACAACTACATTTTTGTCGGTGTTTCATCCATTCCGGCATATGGTCTATTTTGTCCGTTCTTACAGAGTTCAACGGCAGTTCTTGGTGTCTGGCAGGAACTTTCCTTACTTTACTTGGACGATTGGGTGTTCCTGGATTAGATGAAGCAGGACTACCGTGGCCAGTAAAACTTACAGGCGTTCCGTCTCTGCTTTGAGTGCAGGGACGTCCTCTTTTTTCGAACACTTACTGCTTTACCTGATTTGCGTAAGTGTTCTGAAACTGCTTGCTTAAAATCAAATAAAGGCATGTAAATGTTTGGATTATTTCGGCGCCAAAGAATCCAAGCATTTACAATACACATATCCACCATGTGGAAAAATATTCTTTTGTACCATTTTTTGGATCTCAAGTGAATTCTATATAGACCCAGCATGGAGTCTAACAAATCAACTCCCCCCATGTGTTGGTTATATACCTCAACTGCTTGAGGGCAAGTAATGTTTTTATACTGCTTTTCTTTTCTAAAATATCTTCGTTTTGTAGTGGTTGGTTCAGCACCTACGTAAGTTGAAAGCATATGCACCGGTTTATTATCAAACCAAGTAACTGCACTTACATTGACTCCATCAATACTAGCAACCTTTTCAATGAAAAATCCACGTTCCTTTTTTTTCAATTCCTTCTCCGGTGGCATATTTATATTTGGAACTCTGTTTAGGCGCACTGTACCTAGAGGCAATAATCCGATCTGTGTAAGATACACCTGAAGTTTAGGGCTATTGAACCAATTGTCAAAAAAAGATCTTATGATTAGAATGTCTTGGTACTGTTTCGGTGAGACGAGTCACTACATTGCCACTAACACCTAGATCTGGTGCACCTTCAGGTCGTGTATTACTTTGGTCACCGGCAAAAATGTCAAAATCGTAACTGAAACCTGAAACTCCACTAAGAACTTGGTTCTTATACCCCATTATGAGGCTTTGCCGGGTTATATTGCTTTAGATCATGCCGATTTTTAGTAGGGATTATCTGTTCATCAACTGCAAGATACTCCTCTTTAGGTACTAGTAAAAGTTGCTGCCTAATGCTATCTAGAAGTGGGCGCACTTTGAACAACTTGTCATGTCCTGGACTACCATGCGGAATGTAATTATTGTTGTCATTGAAGTGTAAATTTTTTATTGTTTCAAATCTATTACATGTCATAGTTTCGTAAATTTGTGATTGTCCTACAGATTTGTTCCAGTAATGTCGTGACGCAGGTAATTTCACTATGGACATGAAAATTACCATGCCAATAAACTGTTCTATTTCCTGTTTACTTATGTTAGCGGGTTTGTTTATGTTGTCTTGTACAGATTTTAAATTAGATTGATTGGTAATAGTTTCTAGCAAATCATCAGAAAATAAAAACAAAAAATAATCTGCCGGTGTTTCAAGTTTTTCAATAAATTCCGGTAATTGTGCTATTCCAGTAAATTTAAAATTGTTTACATCATAAGCCTCTTTTTTTTTTGTTTCCCATTTTATTACGGTAGGCTTATTTTTTATTGCCTTACCTTTCTTTTGTGTGGTTGGTGCAGGGCTAGTTTCTTCATCAGAAGAATCGCTATCAGTTTCGGGAATAACAACAGATCTTCTGTGACGTTGGTATTGTCTAGGAGGAACATATTCACTGTCGGAATCGGAAGCTAAGGCATCATCACTTATCATACCATCTCCAGGTAGGGGGTTAACATGTTTCGAAGAGCCATAAAAGCGAGCAGGATCCATTCTGCAACCTAGAAAAAGCCATGCTATGCCCATCACCAAAAATAATAATTAAAATAAAATTAAATATAGTGCATACGAAACCATATGTGGTCCACAGAAAAAGTCAAAGTTTGGTAAGAATGCATGCGAAACCATATATGGTTTCAAAGAAAAAGTCCTTCAGTATGATAGAAATATGCCAAAAGCTATAAAAATCTAACACATTCTTGAAATAGAATAATAATAGCACCATATAAAATTTTTTATCAAGCAAAACTTACCTTTATCATGTAGATAAACTTTTTGAAAATGAGTTTGCAAACACTTTGTTGAACTTCGCACCTGCGCTGATACAAGTGAGGTTATAACGGAATTGACGTTTGACCATAGACAATAAAATATTATTTTCGTATTACCAACATATTAATCTTAAGGTAGCCGATGCGTTTAGTTATTGTATTAGCATCATTACGAATAAAAAAAAACTAAAGTTGCCGAACCATATATGGGTTTCTATGCGGTAGAGGGTTAAACAACATACTGTATTTACAAGTTCAATGAGAATATTTTACTTAACAATATATATTTTAATAAAAAAAACAAAATAACCTTTTTTACTCATTACATAACACTCAAAATCGACTACTTCTAATTATCAACAAATGTATATAATCCTATATGTTTATCAAGTCAGGTTTTATATACAATTAGTTAACATGTCTACTATACAAAAATACATCAGATTAAGTTAGACCTAAGAATCGTATCCAATTAGTCCATATGTGTTATATAACAATGGTTGTTAGAATTGAAGAGTCCTAGATTTTTATTACCTTATATGACATAAAGAGAAACCAAACAGGGGTGGACAGAACAAGTTCAGATTTGCTATTTCGCGAATTTGGGCAAATACGCCGTCATTCTTTCGACCGTACAATCGCATTTATTTCTCTTAGTTATAATACTATAATATATTAAACGCTGACTTTTTTCTTCTGCAGGTCTGTGTAAATTCTCTGAAATAGCACAAACTTACCAGGCTGTATGTTCGTCGTCTCGTGAATAGCTCCCTCTACCCGCCACGACGGTGTCTCACAGTGTTGCCACAATCTACAATCCTCGGGTACTTGTAATTTGTTCAGCAGCTGTGTTGCCAGTTCCGGGACCAGCGGTTGTAGTGCGATGCCGCATATTCTTAATGTCTCTAGCGTTATGTGAAGGACGACGTCTAGTTCTTTCTGGCAGTCGGACTTCTTTTTCAGCTCCCAGGGTTTCTGGGTCTCGAAGAACAGATTGGCCATGTGAAGTACGTGAACTATTGAGTCGGCCACTTTGTAGAAATGGTAATTTCTGTAGTGAGTGTGGCAAATATCTGTAAATGAATATCGGATATAATTTCTTTTCCTGGCGTCTCATATTTACGTGAATATATAAGCTATCACGTCCTTTTGCGGAAAACCAGCACAGATTAGCTCTGGAGCGAATACCAAAAACAACCTTGTATCTTAAGAGCTGTTAATGTGCCCGGCAAACTTTTTCCACAAAAAACGGCGTAGTGGGATAAAGTTTGTGCACGTACAAATAAACGAATCAGGAATGAATACGGCAAGAGACCCGATTGTTCACTTGACCCTTCAATTCATCTCTCGATAATGTTTCCTCGTTCCCCGCGCCCGCTCGGTACCCAGAGAGATTTAAAAATGACTTCTGCGCGTCTATCGACTCTTGCCAAGTTGTCTGCCGACAATTATAACCTGCAACGACTACAACAAGGAACTCCTCAGTCATGTTAGTAACTAACCCGGTAAGCTCTCCACGGCGTGCAGGAGGCGCTGCGCGACAGGCAGCTGGCGGCACGCGGGCAGCTCTTGCGGGTGCAGCGCGGGGAACTCCGCCCGAGGGTTGAGCGCCGCGCCGGTGCAGCGGCTAGCCAGGTTGCCCAGAGAGTCCGCCAGCTCCGCGTTGCTTGTGTTCACCAACTTTGTCTCGCTGTAATCTGCAATATATTTATATTGTTTAAGACTAAAGTTCAGGCAGTTCGCGCACTCTTGTGCCGTCGAGCGAGACACCGTGTAAGTTTTTATCAAGCACTTTTAGGAGAGAGAGAGAGTTCATCAAAAGAAAAGGCAATAGATAAATGATTTTTAGGACGTCAAAAAGCTGCGTGTGGAACTTATAACCGCGAGCTTGGTGAGGCCAATTCGTTGTAGGACCGGCTTCTCATGTTCAATCTATAAGATTGTTACATAAAAAGATATTCCACGCCTTTTTGTATCAGTAATTCGTCTCTCGGTGATTCAACTCATTGTTACAACATTTTATGTCACAATAGATAAAAGCACTCACGCCGTTGACATTACATATCCATACGTCTTCGACGGTTTCGAATGCTTCTCACGTCAACCTTTAGCATGACACCAATCTAATGGATATACCTCACTGTCAATTAATGAACGTACTGGCGTCAGACGAGAGCGTCGCTTCCCGCAGCAGGAGGTAGCGGAGCGCCGGGGGAGGAGCGCCCACCTGCCGCGGGCGCACCACGTTCCCCAGCGACTTGGACATCTTGGTGCCATCCACCGTCCAGTGGGCATGACAGAGCAGCCGGCGGGGCGGGTGCCAGCCGATCGCCATCAGAAACGCCGGCCAGTAGATACCGTGGAATCTGATCGCAAACTACAATAAGTAAATGTGTGAGCTAAACGAAGATATTAACACTGAGCTACAACTACTCAACTACATGTTTGACTACAGCACAGTAGTTGATGGGGGAATCTTCAATAAGATGCCTCGCCTTCTGTGGAAGCGGGGTTATGTGAGACTCTTACTCACTAAAACCCCCCTTGTGGCCCCCTTCGGTGTATGGCGATAGGCTCTGAGATCTCCAATGGAACACATCGGAGACCATCTGCACTGTGCTCCACTCTCGCTAGTGCCGCCTTCTTCCCGGGTCCACTGTAGTAGACGACTCATGCTCTCAGCCTTGTCACCTGTGGCCTCTTTTAGTCGCCTACGACAGGCAGGGGATACCGTAGCCTTATTCTATAAGAACAAACGAATGTTATGAATAGCATATGCTAAGCCAAGCACTCTTCACACACAACGTCCGTTTTGTTTCTTTTTTACAAAAATTCTTAATTTTATTAACTTTGGTTTCTGTGTTCTTGTAGCAAATTAATTATGTTTTTATATTCTATTCAATATAGAGTTAAATCCTTTATATAATTTTTTTTAAGGTTTAAAAGGAATACGGTTTCCAAAGCACCATCAAGAAGCAGATCATTTCAGGCAAAATAAACAGCAAACATGGCCAGGGAAGGACAATCACAAAGACGATGTGCTGCCTGCATGCAGCTTGCTGTCCACTCCCGCTCCCATATGACCGAACTCAATGGAGACTTATAGCAATGAGGGGTCGAAGAAAAAGAACCTTCACCACAATCCCACCTAATTTCAAGTGGAAATGCAGTCCAGGATGGTAAGGTGCACTAACTTAGTAAATGCATATTCACTCTACTCTTGAAAACAACCATATTGTAAAATTAAAATGTATAAATATATTAAACATATACAAAAGAAAGAATGAACAAGTCCTAACTCATTTATAATCAACTAGCTGCGCCCGTGGTATTACCCACGATTAAAAACTATTTATTTGAATTTTTCTAATATAAAAGTGGCCTACATAACTCCTTATTAATACATCAGCTATCTGCCAGTGAAAGTCCTGTCAAAATTAGTCCAGTCATTCCAGAGATTAGCCGGGACAAACAGACAGACAGACAAATATTGTAAATTGATATCTTAGCATATGTACTGTTATACTTTCATATGTATGTAGTAAAATGTGGTTATTTAAATATTACAAACAGACACTCCAATTTTATTTATTTGTATAGATGACATTAACAATGTAAGTACATCTAAAAAAAAATTCTAAACAAAAACATACTTAAGTATATCCTTGCCAACAACTTGCACGTCTGCGGGCCAGGGTCTCCCTTTGGCCCTCATAACATCCTCGTCAGGGTAACCGATCACCGACAGATAGTTGATCAGCGCATCCAACCACACATATATGCTCTGATCCTCATCACCTGGTACCTGCAAATAATGTGGTCTTTTATTGAATGATATATCGCTGGATCATATATTTTTTAATTTGGTACTAAGCCAATATATATAGTTACAATATTAATAAGCTCCCACTGCCTTGGCAATATGTTTGAGAAAAGTTAATTCGTAAAAGATTTCAATGAAAATCATTGAAGTTTTTCAGATACAAGAGTGTGCTTAGTTTGGGAGCCATTGGGTACAAATATTTTGTGCTGGAATGGTTATATACTACATACATACTCTATGTATGTAGTATATAATATAATTTAATGCATATAAAATAACCAATTATTTAATAAATATTAATCTATTTCTATATAAATTGAAACCACTAACAACACACCACACTTTCAAAGAAAAAACATTGCTTCATAAATAACAACCTCCTTTTTTGAAGACGGTTAAATATTAAAGTTTTATGCTTTTGGAGAGATCGAGTGTAGACTTTACCCTTATAGCCCAGTGGACTCTGGACGAGGGCCGGCTGACTGATATATCAGGGAAGTAGATCTCGTTGTCCAAGTAGTCCAGCAGTTGCTTTTGAAATTTGCTGGGTGTCACCACGCCGTCTGTAATTAAAGTTTCTTTTATGTACATTCGCATATAACGCACATTATGTTTTCAATGTGAAACAACTACTGGCAAGCTGTGACAGTGGATTTATATATATATGTAGCACTGTGGGACACAGGCCTATAAAGACAGTATAAGCGTATAGACCGCCACGCATTCCTAGTGCAACAACAAGTAGGTTTCCTTAAGAAATTTACCTTCACCGCTGATTCAGTGGCAATTTAGCACTTAAAATTGCCATAACAAATTTATTAGTGTCGCCACCGGGGATAGAACTCGGGTAGCGTACTATGCAACTTGAGAGGACTGCTCGGACACTGAGCTGCTACGGCTCACAGTAGTAGTATTTTTAGCAGTATGCCGTGACGGAAACCTTGCAACATTACGTCACAACCCACTACGTCTACATTTGTCATATTTCTCCCTCAAGAGATCCGGGCTTGTCGGGATCAATAGCCGTGACCTGTGTTACCGCCACATGGTCATGGTGGACCAATAATCAGGACCAGCTCGAGGAGGCCGTTAGTTAAGTCGCCCTTTCCCCGGAGTGCGCATATGTTATGTTCTTTATTAAACGTTTAATTGTTACCCGTCTGTAGCCACGACTGCAGGTGGGTTTTGAAAGCACTAAGCCTGAACATATAGTTGGTCTCCTCGGTCCACTCCACCCGGTGACCGGATTCCACTGAAACTTTCACCTGGAATAAAAAAAATATAGTATTTTTTTATTTGTGTGTTACTTTCTGTCTCCAGAATCTTTATGTAATGTTCATGCAAAAAATATATTAATATAATATATCGTAATGTTGTATAAAGACTATGCGATATATTTAAATATACCGTATTGTATCTTTATATTTAACTCCCAACAGATTAATTGAATACTTATGTGCATCAATGCAGTTTAGTTACATTATAAATCCAATCAACACTAAATCCTACAGACAACTGCATTGCAGGTTTCCTGTCATAGAATTATAAAAAGTATTTACAGTGCAGTAAATAATTTAAAAGTGTTTTATTTTAGAAAATAAGGCTGCAATTTGCAGTCCGCTTATCGCATATAACTGTTTGACAAAATAATTATTTGCGAAACGGTAGGTTCGAATCCACAATTCGAATAGTGAAGCGATTCAGGACAGGTAGGGAATACCGTAGTTTTATTCTACGAGCCCAGAGGTACAGGGCTGGATCCATCTCCTAATATATATATATATATTATACTGTAATATATATATAGTTGGAATGGTTGTCAAAAATGTTGATAAATGCAATTTATAAAAAAATAATAATATTAGCAATCTTAAAAAAAAAACAAAAGGTTGACAGAGTACTAGTAATAATACTGACAGCATTATTATACATTTACAAGAGATTAAAGAAAAAAATTGAATGTACTGCCATATTAAAGGAGTTACGGTCAATACAAATAAACATTGCAATAGTTTTTCAGTGAAACTAAATAAGAGATTAAGTGATAGCTCTAATCCACTGAGCGTACTTAATTGATATTTACCTTTTCTCCATCCAAAACTTCGTCTCTCAGATGAGTCTCGGGTACGAACGCCTCATCATTGACGCTGTACCAGCCACTATACTTTGCCTTGTATACATAGTCGCGCTTTACGAGTTGCGTCTAAAAAAACTTATAAAACGTCACTAAATTCAGGGTATAGAACAATGCCAGCTATACTAATGCACTCTCAAGGATATAAATAACAAAATATTTATTTTTTCTAATTAACTAATTAGAACTAGATTCAGTTAGAAGTCAAATTTATTCAACAAAGTCTCAGTAGATTCAT
Organism: Meandrusa payeni; assembly: GCA_029286785.1. NCBI lineage: Eukaryota > Metazoa > Arthropoda > Insecta > Lepidoptera > Papilionidae > Meandrusa > Meandrusa payeni. The sequence goes on from JAGSMX010000023.1 coordinate 8,673,286, forward strand.
GACTTTAAAATAAGAAATAATTTGTTTTCTGCTGTCATAACTTTTTAAGTAAAGGAGGGAAAACGAGAAACACGCATCTCACTTAATGTTAAAAAATCGGTCAAAAATGAAATGTTCTAGACCAGTGATTCTCAACCACTGTGCCGCGGCACTTTTGTGTGCCGCCAAATTTTGCAAATATATAATAATGTTAATATTATTAAATTATATCATTTAAAAAAAAAATATTTTTAACATGAATATATATTATTATTTCGTATATTTAAAATTTTTGTCATAAACTATTTATGCAGTGTGTTGTAGTAAGTAAATAATTTTTCTTTGTGTGCCGCCAAATTTTGAAATCGTTAAATATGTGCCACAACAAAAAAGGTTGAGAATCACTGTTCTAAAGAAACAATGACATACCCAAAAGTGCCTAACAGCCTTCTTATGTCGACTCTCTGTAGTGCGTATAAAGTCTGTGTAACCCACATCGAAATCCCTGAATAAATCTTTGTAATCGTGGGACACATTGTTGCAGTATTCGGGAAGGGAGAGGTTTGCTTTAGCCGCAGCTTGCTGGATCTTAGTTCCATGCTCATCGGTGCCTGAGAACATACTTAGTAAAACAATATCACAAGGTAAAAGAATTATTAGATTATAAGCCGAAACGCCATTTTCCACTATAGTGTGTGAGTACATTTTTCAGAAACGTATACATGTGAGAAATATATAAAACATGATTAAGCAGCAAGGAAGCATGCCATCAATTGTAATTAATCATCACATCTTGTAATTATCATAATGATTGAAATGCATATTGTCTTTAGTCAACAAAGAATGTGGATTAGTGTGAACCAGAGTTTCAACATAGCAGCATAAGTAAATTGTCTAAACCACACAACGTTATTAAAGTGAAACACTTGTTGAGAATACAGTTGCCGAAAAAATTCAACTATTTCTGCCAACACAGCAACTATGTCTAGGTCCTCCAAATGGAAGGTTTTGTACAAGCTAACTTAGATACTGAAGTTCAATACTGAAGGAGCCTAAAAGATCACCACATGGCTATTTGAAATATGCATATCATTTTAGACAAAAGTACTAGAAGGCTCCTACAAAGTGGTCTCATGCAATCACAAAGATTGTGGGAGGCAGCATGTAGCGTGCGGTCCACTTCTCTTATGACCACACTCAATGGAGGCTTAATACATGGTCATGGTCCTCAGCAGTGAGGGGATTAAGAAGAACTAAGATATAAATATATAATAGAATGTTAGCTCATCATTGTCTTCACATGGCATCATCTGACATAGAGAGAGGGCATTAGCTGTTTCACTTCCACAATGCAGTGTGAGCAAGACATCAAGTGTGTCTCCCACACTGCACCATAAAAGTGAGACAGCAAATGTTTTCTCTATTTTTCATGATCATCAGCTAAGAAATCATTAACTTAGTAGACAGTGCAGAATAATAAATCTCACCACATATCCGAGTTGTGGTTCGGCCCTCTCGGGCGCCCTCGGATCGGAATGCTTACGCGTAACATAGTACTCTGGCCAATTTGTGTAGTTCGTCATAAAAAAAAAAATTAAAAAAAAATCTCACCAGTGCTGAATATAACATTACAATCGGGGTTTGTGAGTTTCTCGAATCTCTGCACTGTATCTGCTACTAATGCTGAATACAGGTGGCCCAGGTGAGGAGCTATAACACAAGCATAATATTTTTAGATCACTTGAACAGGCCATTGTTAAAGGAATAAAAAAGTAAATGTGAAACACAGTATGATTGATGAATAAAAACAATAGTGTGAATGGGTAATTACATATGACAGTTTTTTTTTTAATAATAAGATGTTTTATGGTTTACCCATTTAAATTTTAACTTAATTAGAGAGTCTTTACAGTGTTTTTATAACCTTTAAAACTAGTCAAGTACTAATAATTTTATTTACTCTATATAAAACATGTCTCCTAAAATTACTTACCGGCGTTGACGTAAAATATCGGCGTTGTAACATAAAAAGGTCTTTTTTGTGCTATAGAAGAAAGTAATTGTACGGTAAGTCTCATTGTAACACTATTATCCCTTCTTTTTTATTTAATTACAGTTTCTTTCTAAAATACACTATTAACGTATGTACTTCTATTTAGAAAATAAAATTAGTTTTATATAATTATAAAAATATTTAAGAGCACCTCTTTTGAATGACGTTTTTTTTAAGTTTGACTGGTTATTTAAATCAGACCATTGATTTGACATCTCTCAAGGGTTGCTAGTGCGAAATATCTAATTTTATAAAGCTTCAAAAGAAATCCACTATTTTAAACGTAATTATAACATATCGATTTCGTAATTGTATTGTAGTGTAGTATCGTAATAGTTATGTGATCCTGTCCTGTTAGGAGCTCTTATCCTACATTCATAATATATCAGATGTTCAAACTGAGTGCTCTAAGAGCTCGGTTATTTTGCAACCCGGAAAGATACAACTAACTAAAGTTCAGAATAAAATGAAAATCAGTCAAAACACTGTAATGCCATTTCAGGAGAAAAAATAATAATGTAGTACGAAGCGAAGTGTTGAAGCCTTAAGTAAACTCTTTTATTAACGGAGCAAATGTAACAAATAAAAATCCAAAAAAAAGGCACGGACGATCAGTCCGTGGAAAAGCAGTTTTAATATAAAAAAAAAGTATTATATACTCGGCTTAGGTCCATTCAAGCAACTGTCGAAGCCACTACACTGAATTTTGCTTATTTAGTGTTACTTATGTAAGAGACGCGTAGTCCAGTCCAATTAATTCCCACGAACTAAATAAGCACCATCGTCAAATTTCGTTGTTCCAGCCTATAGACCAAAATTAAAAAAAAACGACTTATAATAATAAGCTCTGAATGCTATAAGCTATTATTTGCACTGCACTAATTTTGACATTGAAATTAAAATCACTATAACTATTCTGTTGTATTAGAGAGTCGATAGTTCTACGGATGACCGAGAATATTTTTGTTGTGATAGTGAGACTAATGGCAATGATTATAAGAGTAAAAAAATATTAAACATAGTAAAAGACATTCAAATTATAAACAAAATGTCTCACGGCAAAATTGTGTTGATGGCTTGCGGTAGTTTCAGTCCGCCGACGTATATGCATTTGCGAATGTTTGGTACGTAAATATACTGAAAGTATTTAATAGAATAAATTTGATTTTTAATAATAAAATAAATTGGAACCTACTTTGTTAGGTTTTTATATTTTGTGTATGGTTCTTTTATGTATATACTTTTTATAATAATATTGTATAAACAACCAAAGATTTTAAATAAATAATATTATCTATACACGCACATCACAAAAAGTGTAATCTCAAGGACTTACTAGATTTTTACATGTTACAGTTTGTCGAAAAGTAATAATTATATATATACAAGGAATGTTTTCTTATAAGGAAATTTCATACTTTCCTTATAGGAAAACATTCCTTGTTTGTTTAGGAATTCTGAATTAAAATTATAACAGCAGATGCAATATAAGTAATAAATAACGCTTATTCATCATAAGCACAGATTAAAATTTTAAATTATTATTGATACCCAAGTGCCAATTCTTATAATTGGAGCACTGGACAACCAAATTAAGAAGCTTTGGTTTCAATGGGTAGTAATATCCCATATATAGATTTAGAAAGAGATATAATTGTCCTTATCTCTACAACATTACTAGAGCCCATCTTAAATTTTTTTTGGACCTTTTAATGTCCCAGGGACAACCTTTACAGCAGTTTTACCTGCAGTTAAAACTATTTATTAAAATTTTTCTAAAATAAAAGCAGCATAAGTTACTCTTTATTGCATTTGCCATCTGCTAGTGAAAGTCGGTTAAAATCTATTTTCTTTGGGTAAAGAGATTACCCAAAGAAAACAGATGGATAGACAAAAATTGTATAAAATGTTATTTTGGTATATGTACTGTAATTATGTTGATATGCACATAGTAAAAAGTGATTATGTCGACGCTGGAAAGCAAAAACGTAGTAAGTGGCACATATGGCCATTTTTTACGTTGTTAGAATCAGAAAAAAAGACGTATGATATAGGGTAACTGTTAGATGAAGAAATGGCGAAAATAGGATTTTCAAGATTGAAACTTCTCTTTTATTTTCTGTACCGTAAAACGATTTTCTTATAGGAAAACTCTACGTTAATACCATGGTGCAATACTTATTAAGCAAAAAATAATAAATATTGTGCTCAAAAACTACAGCTCTATGTCCACAAACACGAAAGTTATAATCTTTTTTAAATGTTGAAATGTTTTTCGGCTCTAGTGAACAATTTTATTTTTGTGGGTTACCACTTTTTTGTTTTCCACCGTTTATGTTACTATTACATACAGATACAATTTTATTTATTTTGATAGATATTACTATTGCATTTTCCAGCAGCACCAACACTTGCCAAAGTCATAATTTCATTCTAAAAGTCATTCTTTGAAGCATTTAATTTAGTTTTGTAAGGTGTTTTTGTTTGTGCATTCTTTCTATATTCTTTATGTCTGAACCACCAAAGCATTTTTCACAGCTTTCTCGATTCTAGTCAATATTAATAATAAATCACTATAAAAATGCAAAGTAGAGAGAGAGAGAGAGTTATTAAAATATTTGCCTAATGTTTGAGTTACACAGTGTAAGACATGCAATGTGCACATTGAATATTCACAGAATATAGTGTAAATAGCCTAATGGTTTAGGGCAGGCGTCTGCAACTTTTTGAGTCGGAAGAGTCAAAAATTACAATTTGAAAAATTTTAAACTTTTTAAAGAGGCAGATTTTTTTAGTAACAATTAATAGTACTTGCAGAAATATAGTTAATACTAAAGAGCTGTAGATTTATGTCCAAGGAACCTTATGTGGCCCGCGAGCTACGGGTTGCCAACCTCTGGTTTGGGGCATGGTCTGTCATGGTCATTTCTCAAAAAAAAAACTGCCCCTAACAATATTTCTGTATGTATTTTAGTAGCCAAGTAATTTTAGTCATATTAATATAATTTTATAATCTACATTTTATAATATTAATTTTATAATCTACATAATAATTATTACGTCACATGCTTAGGCAATTAGGCTTATTTTGATGGGCAAAGTCACTGGCAAAAGAAGTGTTGGTCATAGAAAGAAGTCATGGCTGCGGAACATAAGAGCGGAATTGCGAGTGCCGCCCTACTGTTTCGCCTCGCAAGAGACAGAAAGAGATACGGTGAACTGACTGCCAACTTTCGCTAGTCGGAGAGGCACCTTAAAGAAGAATAAGAATAATTATTATCATAATTTGTTATCTCATAATTCCTAAATGGTATTGAATTCTGAATTGAAAGTAATTATGTTTTATACAATGCACTTCATGCTATGAGGAATAAGGAAAGTACCAAGAAATGTGTTAACATTATGCAATACAAATTTAAACATTTATAGATACTATTGTTATCTTATATATTATAATACTTCCATTGTTATAATGTTTAGCCTGTTTTATCATAATATCAACAATATCAATGCCAGTTAATATTACTTGCTAGCATGAATGAATAAATTTGAGAGATATACGGAGTGCAAGATGAGACAAACAGCATATTGTTCTCTTTTGAAGCGTCAATAGCATAATGGTTGAAGCATTGATAGCTTAATAGATTATGGTACAGTCTACAAAACCTGTATTTGCAGGTTCAAATCCACCATTCGACTATTGACATGAACCATCTCCTAGCTCAAGCTTAACCTTTGTCAAAGTTGTTACCAAGAATTAACATTATTAATATTTCTGATGAAGAAAAATTATTTTTTCTAGTTTTTTTCTAAAAAAATCCCAGGTGTCTGGGCGCAAGGCGCTCGGACGTTAAATTCCTGACAACGTATGCTAGGTAACGTGTGTAACGTTATTCCAACAAAATTGAAGTATTTTTTTCTACTTCACTGAGCACAAATTTGCGTTCTCCATCTCTCTCATACCGCGCTCTCGCTTACACACTTTGAACGATCGAACTCGTGTACTATCGGCAATTGTCGGGAACCCTCGGCTGGAGTGTAACGGGACATTTATCAAATTCGATTATTGACGTGAACCATCTCCTAGCACAAGTTTAGATGGAATGTTCAACAAGAATGATAGTAATATTTTGGAAAAATTTCTTTTTTTTTTGAAAACACGATCTGCCACGAATGGCGTATTGTTCTCTTATACTGCCTGGGGCTCCCCCAATATTAGCTCCTTCTCTTTGATCGTTTAACAATATAGAAGGATTCATATCTTCAACGAAAAATTCTTGCGATGGGAAGTTACGACCAAGAAGTTTTCCTTTTTTTTTATCATTTTTTTTTGTCCTAATTAAAAAAAAATTGTTATGTATTCATAAAATGAGACACGCTCGTGTTTTATTTGCAGAAATCGCCCGAGACTACATGCACAGCTTGGGGCTTGGCACGGTAGTGGGTGGCGTTATGTCACCAGTGCACGACGCGTACGGCAAGAAGGAGCTGGTGGCAGCTCAGCACAGGTCGGTGTGACTCCTGTAGTCCTTAGTTATGGTATCTGTGATGCATAAGGAGACCTCTGTGCGGACGAGGGAGACCACAGAGTTTTCAATAAATAATAAATATAAAAGAGAAAGTGTGTGGGTATGTTCTATATGTGCTCCGAAACGACTGGACCGATTTCAATGAAACTTTCAGGGAATCTTAAGATTGACCTGGCGAGTAATCCTGTAAATCCTGTGTGTTCGGACGATCGAAGCCCTCTTCTTTTTAACTGTCAAACAAGCCATACGTCGTACTTTTATTTCTGACATAAACTTGAGCTATGTTTTTGTATAAATGATAAGAATGATATTGTATTTACTGATATGTATATGGGTGTAGGCGTTCACTCGCTCGAGAAGAGAATGAATACGGAGAGAAATGAATTATTTAATTTATTGTGAGAGTTAAATTAATATTTAATGATGTAAGTTTATTGTTTGAATTAAATAAAGCAAAATCTTGCCTGGCGAAGCGGGCTGGGTACGCTAGTAATTAAAACGAAGATGGCGTCCGCGCGTAATAACATTAACGTTTGATTAGATTTGAAGTCGTTTTGAACTTGTTTTTTTTTTTATGCGTGTAAACTAGCGGTTGACCATGATCCCACCTGGTGTTAAGTGGTGATATAGTCGAAGGATGGTACGTACTAGTTTAGTATGTGCCTAGTCACTGTACTCTTGAAGGCTCCCATGTCGTACTTGGACGGAAAGACTGAGGCCGGCAACTTATTCCACTCCTTTGCTGTACGCACGATGAACGATGACTCAAATCTCTTCGTTCGCGGAACATAGACTATGAAAGGGTGGAGACCGGCCGAGTGTCTAAACGTCCGAAGGTAGAATGGGGATGGGGGAATTAACTCGTGTAATTCCTGTGCACACTCAAAATGTAATCTGTAAAACACCGAAAGGCTGGCCACCTTGCGCCTGTGCTCAAGACTATCTAGGTGTAGATCTTGGTCACCTATCAACTACTACAACTGTTTATTACTTATGTATTGATTGCGTGATGTTATTGTTAAATTAATAGAAATATAATCACCGCCTTCCCTCAGAAGATTTCCCTGCTCGATAACGAATGAAAAAAGGTCAGTGTGACTCACATGGTTGCATTAAAACGTTAACTGCACGGTTACCTTGCGGTTAATGGAGGTCACCCGTCCCCTTATATGGTTTTAACACGCTTGATATTGCTATATTTGTTTGTATGATGTAACAAAATTTTCGGTCGTAATTTTGACCTTTTTTTTTTGTTAACGGGGAGGAAATCTTCAAGAAAATACCCCGCCTTTCGGGGGGAAGGTGGTGGTTATGTGGAGTTTTTAAACTACTAAAAACTCCCCGGCGGCTCTTGCTCAGTGTATGGTGAGGGGCTCCGGGATCAGAGAAAGAGCACCTCCCGGGGGGAGGTTACTCCCTCCCCACCTGTGCCCTCGCAGTGCAAGGCGACACGGGCCTTCTGATGTCGCCTTCTTCTTACCGGGTCTACCTCTGGACGACAAAGGCCCCCACCCTTGTAATTTTGACCTACTTCAACACGTATTTAGATAAAGTCTACCGATATAGTTGTTGCTCCCAATAGACGTTCAGTTTAAGCGACCTAAGAGTTCTGCCACCTCTCAAGTGTGGTAAAACTGTTCCTTTTTTTATTATGACGAACTACACAGATTGGTCAGAGAAGCTTGCCTTGACTTGCTTCACCGGATTGAGAGGTGGTATAGCTCTTAGGTAGCTTAGGGGTATAAATATGCCTTCCTCATTGATTCTTTAGTCGTTCAACGTAGGTAGGTCACAGTAAAAATTGGCATACGGACTATTAAAGAAAGAAACAAAGAAAAAATTTATTTAGTACAAATAAAAGTTAATAACAGTAAATAGAACATACATTTTAAAATTACATGTACCAAAACACATAGTACATATAGTAACCGTCCAAGACGAGGTTACCCCTCACCGAGGGACCCTTGTGTTACATGTACGGTACCGAAATAACATTTTTTACAATTTTTGTCTGTCTGTCCCGCTAATCTCTGGAATGGCTGGACCGGTTTTGACGGGGCTTTCATTGACAGATAGCTGATGTATCCATGTAATTTAGGCTTTTTATTTAACCGACTTGACTAAAAGGAGGTTATTAATCAGGTACATACTGTAAATTATTATATAGTCGGAGTTTATACTAGCTAAGCTAAACTAAATAAGCTGATAAAAAAATATAATTGTTTTTTCTTTAAAAAGGAGAATAAAGTAAACACTTTAAGTTAGTTTTATATTTACATAAAGTTAAAGTTACAGCCTTTATATATATAATATATATGTCCCACTGCTGGGCAGAGGCCTTCTCTGTAAAGAGAGTATAAGGGCACAGTCCGCCACGCGGCCCTAATGCGGATTGGCAGACTTCACATGTCGTAGAAAAATTTTCTAAGACATGTAGGTTTCCTCACGATGTTTTCCTTCACCGCCGAGCGCGTGGTTAATCAGCACATAAAATTGCAACAACAAATTTATTGGTGCCGGCACCGGGGATAGAACTCAGGTTGCTAGCGTACTATGCAACTTGAGCCAACCGCCCGGACACTGAGCTACCACGGCTCTGTGTAGAGCCGTGGTAGCTCAGTATATTTACATAATTATATTATATTATTGCACATATGGAGCTAAAGAAATTTTAATTTAGTCGTGTGATCTAATTTTATGTTAATCAGTAACGCCATCTACTTTCAGGATATCCATGGTGCAGCTGGCGGTGCGCACATCTGGCTGGATCAAGGTCTCGGAGTGGGAAACACAGCAGCCCGGGTGGACCAGGACTAAAGTCTCTTTACAGTATCATCAGGTAACAAGATTTTTTTTAACCGACTTAAAAGAAGAAGCAGGTTCCCATTTAGTATATGTTGTTTTTATGTATGTGCACTCATAACTGCGTCTTTTTCGAAAGCGTTGTTCGAAAATATTTACTTTACGGTCTGCGAAACGTAAGGTCGTAGGTTCGAATCCACCATTAGACTATTGACGATGTTCAGCTTAGTTGGAATTTTAGTCATATTTCTTAAAAAAAAAATTGGAAATAGCTGTCGCTATTAGTTGAGGTTATAAGTACTGAAAGAGTTTTGTGCGCTTATGAATTTTCCAGGAAACAATCAACAGCCACCTAACGAACCAGAACGTGACAGATCCACCCTCGTGGATACCTGATGACATCCTCAACGTGAACAGCTTGGACGAGCCGGACAACCTCATGGAGAAGCTGAACGGCAACGTGGAAAATGGCAGGGTCACAGTGAAGCTGCTGTGCGGCGCCGATTTGTTGGAGTCCTTCGCCACACCTGGCCTCTGGTCTGATGAGGATGTAAGTATCATAATAAGGTATCTAATACCCTTAAATGAATCCTAACTAAATCGATTTAACGCCCCGCACACTAAATTTCATGCAAATCGTTGCGAGCCGAGTTTCCAATATTCAGATTATATGTATATCTAATACCCTTAAACTAGCAATTCTTGTATATTCTCTTCTTCTTTGTCGTTCCCTCATTTCTGAGGATCGTGGTCACTGGAGCCTCTCAAGTGAACAATCTGCCTCCATCGGCTTCGGTGCGAGGTAGCCCTCACCAACTGGTAGAGATTAGGAGAGGAGATGGCACCTTTTACTAGGTCAGACCATCGTGTTGGCGACCGGCCTCTTGTTCTTTTGCCTCCTGTATTGCCAACGATGACTTGCTTTTCAAGGTTGCTATCCCCTCTACGCAATATATGCCCGAAATATGACAGTACACGCTGTAGACACGTAGTAGACATACATACAGAAACTTACAGACAAATTGAGAACCTCCACCTTTTTTGAAGTCGGTTGAAAAATATCCCAAACCAAAACCAAAGCCAAGACAACCATATTTGTCATTATTGTACTTAAAAATATTATACATAAACATAGTGTTTGCTTTTATGTTTGTCACCTCTATAAATTTTGATGGGTTAAACCCATTTTGATGATTCTTTTTTCATTTGAAATGTGGTGTTATCATATTCAGTTGGAGACAATAGTGGGGAAGCATGGTCTGGTGGTGGTGACCAGAGCCGGCAGTGATCCGGGAAGGTTCATATACGAATCTGATATGCTCTATAAACATCGGGTAAGTTTAGTTTGTATGTAAATAAATTTAACTATGTAATTATATTATAACAATAAATACTAGTGGTTGCCATAACGAATCAATTGGCGTTGTTCGGCTTTTTTATTACAAAAAAACTTGTTAAATGTGCGCTTGGTGTATGGCAGTAGCCTGCTTACCCGGTCTTTGTGGAAATATTTGGTGGAAGTCTACGTCCAGAAGTGGATGTTCTACGATTCAGTACTAATTTTTTTGTTGACAAAATTCTATATAAGATTAGCTAGAGATGGTGACTTTTCCTGCTTCACCAGATTGAGAGGTGGCATAGCTCTTAGGCCGCTTAGCATGAACCTCTATCGCTAGTACCTCCAAACAAGGGTCTCCCCGGTGAGGGGTAACCTCGGCTTGGACGGGTACTTAACGCCTTAGCATTTTAATGGCCTGTACCACGGTCGGTTGCTACTTCACAGATAAATGAGGGATATTCAAAAGAAAACTAACTGTGAGTACCACTTCGTGAAACGTTGGCGCTGGGAGATGAAGTGACTGGATTATTCCAACAACGCTTTTATTACATATTAGGTGAATGTGTGAGAACCGTAAAATAGCGATAACGTAATTTTGTTTATATTTAAAAATGAGTAAAGGGCAACACTAATAAACCGTTCGGCACACCGAGTGCTATCTGGTTTTGGAAAAATTTAATTTCTCTTTAGCGAAATGGGAATCATTCATATGTGTCATAGGAACTGGCGCTCTAGTCCTCACGGGATCCTACACGAGCTTAACTCGGACGAAAGAAAGCGCGTTTCAGAATACACCTAGCGCCATCTATTGGAAGTTCTTGTCGAGCCGCTAGATGTCGTAGTTAGTGTTACTTAGAATTAAAAAAAAATTTCATTTAGCGTTATCATTTAAATTGTTAAATTGTTGGGGTCGACGTTACCGTCGGTTCCTATGGCATCCGGCAAATATATATAGCTGCTGCTCGCAGCTTGGTCTGATCAAGCCTTATATAAATCTCAAGTGCTCAATTTCTATTTTGACGTAGGATGTGGATATGCACCAGAAATTCGAAAAACTACCAAATAATACACAAATTATAACTAAAGTAAACAGAGTATTAGGAGACCGCTTCGGAAAACGAAGACAGACGATAGTACTAATGACACCTTTGATGATGGGACGGAAAAAAAATCGATCCTGATTTTTGAAACGTTTTATTTGCATTATTTACGCTCCGTCATGTTACTACAGCTAAATTAAACGATAGTTTCATAAAAAATACATTACTTTGTCTATTGTCTAAAAAAACGGCAATGAAATACAAAGTCAAAACTAGCTGTTGCTCGCTGATACCGCGCCATAAAAGAATTCTTGCCGCTTCTTTGGCGCCGCCGCCCCTCCGCGGCCCTGCGTTTGTTGACCCGAGCATCAGCTGTTTTAGACTTTGTGTTTCATTGCTGTTTTTTTAGACAAAGTAATGTATTTTTTATGAAACTATCGTTTCATTTAGCTGTACTAACAAGACGGAGCGTAAATAATTCTAATAAAACGTCTTACAAATATATTTTTTCCTCCCCTCAAAATTTCTAGTTTTCCTCACGATGTTTTCCTTCACCGATAAATTATAATTTTTTTATTGAGATCGCAGTTATATTTTAATGCAATTTATGCGTACGTACAGCAAAGGAGTGGAATAAGTTGCCGGCGTCAGTCTTTCCGTCCAAGTACGACGTGGGAGCCTTCAAGAGTAGAGTGAATAGGCACTTGTTATACTAGCGCGTACTATCTTTCGACTATATCACCACTTAACACCAGGTGGGATCATGGTCAAGCGCTAGTTTACACGCATAAAAAAAAATTCGTCTCTTCTTGGTAACCCAAAACAGAAACAATATTGTGTGTGTGTGTTATTTATTTACTTTTTTAGAAGCATTCTCTCTCATATAAGAAAAGTGGCGAATGTCTAATGGTAGGATTACTTAATGTCATAGTTGTTCGTAAACGTTTCAGAGGAACGTGATCCTCGTGACCAACTACATAGCCAACGAGGTCAGTTCCACGGTGATAAGGAGACTGATGCGGAGAGGGGAGAGCGCCAAGTACTTAACTGATGACGCAGTGTTGGCATACATCCGCCAGAACAGGCTCTACGGCGCCACGCCATTCATCACGTGAGACGATTTTTGTTTAAAAAAAAAACTACTTTTGTCCCGCCAATTTTTTAATTTTGTTGTGTTGTTATTTCCTTGTTATTTCAGTGAAATAGTTTATTTTCTGTTATTTGTTGACAATATCTATTCAAATTGCTTTTCTTATTATTTTTTAATAGTTTTTTTATTAAATTTACGAGTAACACAGTTGAATTTGCAGATGTCATTTGAAACTGTCAAATTATTACAATAGTCATTGTGCCAAAAACTTTTTTCCGACAATTTTTTTTATGTTTTGAGGTTATTTTATTGGTTTTTCGTCTCAGAGTAAAATGGTTTATTTTTTGTTATATATTAATTTTATAAATATATTTTACATTTGTTGACAATATGTATTCAAATGATTCTTATTATTTTAGATACATTTTTATTTTTTTATGAGTGAGCAAAGTTGAGTCTGCTATTTACCGATGACATTTGAGACTATCAAATAATTTTTCCCGCCATTTTTTTTATGTTTTGAGGTTAATTTGTTGTGTTGTTATTTCCTCTTAGAGTGAAATAGTTTTTTTGAGGTTATTTTGTTATTTCGTTTTAGTTGTTCAGGATAATAATATATTTTACTTTATGTTACAAATTAGTAGCTTAAATATATTTTTACAAAGCTCTATTTTATTATATTTATATTTGATAGATTTTTATTTCATTTATGACTAGGCAAATGTGAGTGGTAAAGTCGGTGTAACAGGCAAATCAGGGCCTCGAGTCTGCTAATTGCCGATTAAATTTCATTATGAAACCAAACTATTACAATTCAATTGTCATTGTGACAAAAACCGTATTTTACTAATTTATTTTATTCATATGTGATCTTCAATTGAATTCTTTTTTGTTTATTGATCAATTGATATTTAATCAATTTGCAACAATTAACAACAATAGAAACAATATTGTAGGGTCAGTGGTACGCCATTAGAAAAACTGAACTAGCAAATTCCCAAAGCTAGCAAAACTCGACACTACAGATTAAACTTGACAGAATTGGTTTAGTAGACTCGAGGGCTCGATGGGTGACATACTAAAGAATGGCGACGTCGGTCCTCCTTCCATGCCAATATATACTTATATATTTTAATTTAATTATTGAAAGTTACATGTTAATGATATTATAGATTTCATTTCTTGATGTATGCAGCAGGGATTTAAAAATTATTAAAATAAAACACGTCGCTACTACTCTATGTATGTGTAGATGTGTAGTGATACAAGAAGTATTAGAGGTGCACCACGACCTGTTATCTCTGCCTAACCCTCTGTGTCTACGGCGTGATTGCATTATTTATCTTAGCTCGTTATCACATTCCTAATATATTGAAACACATTAAATCATAAAAAAGTGAAAACTAACAAATTTTTCTCCACATTCACGCTTACCTTGGAATCAGTGAGTATAACCTGCTTAACGATCTAATCGCCACATACGACAGAAAGTCACCGCAAGACGTCACAATGACGTCACCGGAGGAGACCAGCTTCAAGAACATACTCATCTCGATCCGCGACAAACCGACAATCATTGACGAGACCATAACAGTTAAACGAGCGAAGAAGTCCAACTTCCTGGCGCCTAATCAAACTGACTCCATCAGTCCAATCGACAGTATGAAGCCGAAAATGGCGTACATAGACAAAGTCCCCCAGAACTACGTGCCGGGGAAGGCCGTCAAAATTGTCAGCGACGAGACGAAACACTCCATAGAACACGAAAAGGTAAGTTCACCAGAGTCAACTATCTCATCACTCGACAGCTATTTATCGAAAGAAGATTTCGATCTCTACAAGAGGAGAGTCAGCGAGGGCAACGTGCAGAACGCCAGCAACGTGAAGAAACGATGCTCAACGTCCACTCTACGCAAGTTGAGATCGGAGGAGATGCGTAAGAGTAAGTCGGAGGTCAGTAAGCTCTGCGACAAAGTGAAGAGTATCAAGTTGAAAGAGAAGAGTGAGAAAAACTATAAGACTAGGAGTTGTAACGATATCGTCAGATTGATACTGACTAAGCACGGGATACACGTCATCAGCGATACCGAAGCTATCGTTTAACTATCATTCATTCATTCGTTCAATTAAATAGATTGAGATATAAATGGTTAGAATTCATTCACTAAATGAACCGCTAACAATACTCGCATAAAATATGTTCCAATTTTTTTATCTCCTAAACAAAACAGACACTAATATACATAGATTTACGATACGAAATAAAAAAACGGATTTAATACCACACGACTGAAGTAACACTTCTTTAGCGCCATCTATCAATCATTTCAAGCGTCAATAACTCAATGGTTTAGGGTACGGTCTACGAAATGTAAGATCGTAGGTTTCCAACCATTCGACTATCGTGACCCATCACGTGATCCATCTCCTAGCACAAGCTTAAGCTTAGCTGGAATGGTTAACAAGAAAAAAAAAATTTGTACCGTAAAACGATTTTCTTTTAGGAAAACTTTAGGTTAATGCCGTGGTACAATAATTAATCCAGCAGAAAATAATAACTATTGTGTCCTAACTCGACGACGCTCTAGGTCCACAAACACTAAAATTATATATATTTTATTAAAGTTGAAATGTTTTTCGGCTCTGGTGAACAATTTCATTTTTGTGGATTACTAGGTTTTTGTTTTCCGGCATCGATATATAGATACATACTGTCTATATATATGTTTATTTATTATATACATGATTCTTCAAGAGAGAAAGAAAACGTATGCTCGCACCTCTCTCTCTTGTTCTTACAGTAATATACGAAACGTCTTTCGTCGTCACACTTTTCGTAACGCATTCACCAACTTCCTCTCCAAGTGAAGCGTGCGAAGTTTTACTTCAACAATAGCAAGTGGCTATGTGCATTACATAAATATCTTAATAACAATAATGATTGTCAGTGTAAATATAATTCATTCAATAATGACACTGAGCGTTCAATCATTCGTTCTTCCATTCATATACTCGATCAAAGAAAGTCATTGCAAATGAAGATAACCCCAAGGCTTACGTAGAATCTTAACCCAGTGTTAATTATCAGAGTCATGTCATAATTTTTTTAGAGATATCCTAAACTATTCCTATATACATATATATTTAAAAAATATTGTGATACTTTTTCTAAAGTGACCCAAAGGTTGAGAATCAATGGCTTAAGACATCACTCGAATTAAACCTTTTTTTTTTACTTTTCGAGTCTCTAGTAGTCTCTTAAATTACTTTTTATGTAGTCTACAGAGTATAAAATGGATTTATCATTCACATATATCGACCAAGAATGATTCGAAGAGAAAAATTCATTTACTTCTTTTCTCTTGTTCAATCATTCAATGTGATGTGATGTGTGTATATATATATATATATATATATATATATATAATATATATATATTTCTCTTATATATATATATATATATATATATATATATATATATATATATATATATATATATATATATATATATATATATATATATATATGAATTTTTGATATAAGCTGTTTCATGATGTAATGATTAAGGAATGTTTACCTATAGTAGACCAAATTACAGTATTTGATGATCTTTTAGATGCCTACCCACCCCACTTTAGCATAGTGAGATATAAAATTGATATACTTTATAAAGAAGTATTATGGAAAATTAAAGTTTTCACGTGGGGTAGTTTAGTTGTTTGATGTGCCAAATTAAATGTCTTCCTTGTATTTATATATATTTAAATTTAATTTTGGTTGATTTGCAATCTAAGTGGTTTTAGTCTCAGTTGGTATTAGTTTGTGTCCTGACACATGTTTTTTTTTTTTGGACCCCATTTAGAGCCCTATGAGCCTGTTGCTAAAATTTTTGCAACAACATTGGTCCCTTTGTATAATAAATAAATAAATATATATATATATATATTTTCCTCCTTTAAGGATATTTCTTCGTTCCTCTTCTTGCCACTATTGAGCCGTTACCTTTTGCGACTAAGAACATAACTAGCTCACAGTATTCCAGGAATAGTTCTCTGGCATTGGAGGCAACTATGGTGCCTATGTTTTCCGCGGTGATGGCGGTATCCATTCTGTGTTCCTGTCACATGTTACCTTATGATTGGTGAAAGCAGATAATCTTTTAGTCTGTCCCGCTTGGGTTAAAAGTAGCTGAAGTAGCTTTTTTTAATGACACTTTATTTACGAATTTGGAAATAATCTTTATATCAATTTTATATAATAATATTTATATATGAATCGATAGATTCTATGCATAATTTATTTTACATTTATTAGACATAAAGAAATATTAATTGTATAGGTTAAAAAAGATTAGATAATATTTAGGTGTGTTTTAAAATCGCACAAGTTTTTGACTTTTAACTGAAAATTTTGACAGCTGTCAATTTTTCATATTTATTCTGTGTATTTCAAAACTATTCGAATTTATCTGTAAATAGTTTCTATGAATGGATGATAATAAAAGATATTCTACTAGATTTATATAATAAGTGTTTACTGTTTGAATTTATCTGTCAATTTCTGTAATTATTATAATGTACGTCTCTAAATGTTGGAATTATAGATATATATATATATATGATAATCATTAGATGAAAAATGATTTAAAATGTAGGATTAACTATCGGAACCATCTATAGCCAGACACCAAAAGAGATGTTAAAATTAATCAAGATTTATACTAATTTGTATTAATAATTTTTTTTATATTTTAACATACATTAGAAGGATAATCCGTTTATTTATTAATATATAGCTTTATTATATTCCATATTAATCAAATTAATTAAAAGGTGGTTCAGGTTAAAACTTCATTCTTAGAATGATTCTTTCTTTGCCAATTTCATGCCATAGTCGTTGTTCATATTATTCGGTTCATAGACTTTTTTATTATTTTTAATCTAACATTCAAAGCTTATTAATATGTTAATTGTTTAGATGGCAGATAAGGTCTTGAGAAGTATTAAAGACAAACACAATAGAATCCTAATGAAGGATTACCTTGTGTGATTTCCGGACCAATATTTCCTAGGGACTGTGATGAAAAAATATTACAAAATTAAGATTGAATCCACTTGCAAGACCTTTGCTTCAAAGATCACTTAACATTGGGTATAACGTTTATTCATTTGCCCTTCTTAAAAAATGTATTTTAATACTTGATGTTAAGCGTCTCTTATGGGGCACAGCGAGATCATTTATAGAATCTCCACCTCCTTGCATTGGCTTCCCCAATGCTGACGGTCATGACCATCTAGTAGGAACTATCTGCAGTCATATTTGCAGCCGTTCCAACGTTTCATAATCAGATATAGTTGACGGTAAATAACTCCAGCGCTGAGCGAAACGTGGAAGTGATATCTGCGCATGTGTACAGTCTCGCACGCAATTGTTCATGATATATAATGTGGTTTTGTTTTTACTTTTCTATATTGGCATGTTCACTATTTAAAGTCACGAGTCAATTTATAAAATAAATACAAACAAACAAACATTTTTATTAACCCACAATAATTTCCATAGTAACTAATTAAATTACAATTATGAGCGGGGACTGGTGTCCGAACTAGGAATGCCTGTGAGATGGATCACCAGCCCTATAAACCCACGGATGTGCACAAAACTTAAAACTATTAGAGAGAGAAGGAGAAGGTATACATACATAAATATATATATAATCGTTGAGTGTCATGTGTGTGTGAATGTGTTTGTAAGGTAACATAAAATACAAACTATAATAGTCAATAAAAAAACTCAAAATTAATAGAAAACAAAAGTCAATTACAATAAAATTTAGACTGCGACTGTACACCAGGAGAGAGAGGGGTGTGGTATCGGTGCGCGGTGCGGAGTACCAGGGGTGAGTTAATAAGCGCTCGCGCATGTCTGCCCGCGTTCCCGTCACTCCCCTGTGATACCTTATTTTCGACTTCTGCGCATTTAAGGTCAGCGCTAGAGTTATTTGACGCCAGCTCTATACCCATTGGACAATTGGAGTGCTTACTGGTTAAATAATTTACGGCATGCATCTATTCATTCTGCCTATCCCATTTTTAAAATTTACATTCAAAAGTAATTTAGTTGCATGCATTATAATGTTTAAGACTTTAATTTCTAATTATTTTTACCCTGTAATTTTGTGTGTTAATGTGACTCTCTTTATGTTGTTGCCGGGACCGATTAGTGAGGATATATCTTATAGTTTGCAATTCGTAAATCAAATTATGGAAAATAACATGCTGTATAGAGAGAAGAGAGAGTTTCCCTATTCTAAGGAACTTTTGAATAGATAACCTCCCCCCTCTCGACTTCCTCTTTCGCCCTTTCTCAACCTCGATCTGACACCAAAAGGTCGGTATGGCTAGAGGATACATTCGTCGTGGATAACGCTTGAGGTATTAGCCTCGATATTATATTAGTCTTAAAAATACCCAAGACCAGGCGAGCAGTTGCCTTGATTACACGGGTAATGAACTAATGGAGTCAATACCTGAACCTTGTAGATGTCCGATGTTTTTTTTGTTTATCGCGATGACGTGTTATGTCGGACTCGCACCGACTAAAACCCCACGGAGGTCGCCATCAACGCAACCGAGGGGTCGTGCGATCTCCGTAAGGAACGCAGCCACAACTCCTCAGCGCTTTGGTGGGCTAGCCCGTCTCAGGGGCGTGCGTTCAAAGTCGCTACCCCCAATACCCTCGCGGACTGCCACGTCTTCACGGCACTTCCGTATCGTCGTCCTTCTCGCGGCCGCTATTAATGTCCGATGTTATGTTATGTTAAATTGTGCACTATAAATCATCCTCAGTTATCGGTCCTACGCCCTTTGCCCTATAGCTAATCTGTGGTTTGTGTGTAGGGAGGCTGCCCGTTGTAGCTGACGTGTTGCGCGCCCCGCAAGTAAGCCGGTCGCGCACTTCCTACCTACTCCACTTTACCTAGCTTTACTTGGTTGCATGCGACTCCTCTAGTACAATCGGTTGAATTAAAATGACGCCGATACTGGAAAACATTCTTAATAGAATATTTAGCATCAATCTAGAAGTCGTCTATAGCCTAATGCAGTGATTCTCAACCACTGTGTCGCGGCACTTTTGTGTGCCCGGCAAATTTTGCAAATATTTAATAATGTTAATATTATTAAATTATATCATTTAAAAAGAAAAATATTTTTAACATGAATTATTTCGTATATTTAAAATGTTTGTCATAAACTATTTATGCAGTGTGTTGTAGTAAGTAAATAATTTTTATCTTTTTCTTCGTGTGCCGCCAAATTTTGAAATCGTTAAATATGTGCCGCAACAAAAAAAGGTTGAGAATCACTGGCCTAATGGTACAATTTACGACCTAGCTAGTAATATTTGTGAATAAAAAAAATATTGCTAGATTTTTTTTAATCAGTGGTTTTGATTGTAATTTGTATCGTTCTCCAGACGGTTGCGTTTCAATTTAACGGGTTAATATCTAATTATTTATTATGTTTACGCGATGTTTATATTTTGTAATAAAACTAAGTTTACGGATTTTATCGTGGTTTACATAAGTTTTAAAAGTAACCCACAAAATAAACATCACAACGTGACAATTGTCGATCACTAGCTAGTTTTAATAATCTGTTGGTTCATTTCTGTCACGATGGTTTTCTAACGGCCTAGAACTGACACTGCAATATTATTTTCAATTGATAATTACTATAATAATGATTGACATTTATTTCGATTATTAGAGGA
This sequence comes from Meandrusa payeni, assembly GCA_029286785.1. Lineage (NCBI taxonomy): Eukaryota > Metazoa > Arthropoda > Insecta > Lepidoptera > Papilionidae > Meandrusa > Meandrusa payeni. Next base: position 8,693,891 of record JAGSMX010000023.1, read on the forward strand.
CTTATATTTTGTTAGCATTCACTATCTATTTGGGGTTATAATAGTAACATATTAAATTAAATCATATGCACTATAGTACACTGGGTGACGTCTCTCTCTCTCTCTCTCTAGTGTCGGTCCCTCATGTCTGAGGATCGTGGTCAACATCAGGGTTGCACCTGGAGCGTATGATTTGCCTCCACCGGCTTCTGTCCAGCGCGTCTCTTATAGCACTGTAAAATTTGGAGGACGACGAGTCTTTTACCTGATCGGACCACCTTGTTGGTGAGCGGCCGCGAGATCTTTTTCCTGCGGTGTTTCCTGCGGTGTTCCCAACTACGATCAGTTTATCTAGACTTTCGTCGCCTCTGCGCATTGTGTGTCCGAAATACGCCAGGGTGACGTACAGATCATAAAAAATAATTACCAAATTACGGTTTTTGCACAATGTCAATTGTAATTGTAATAGGTTGGTTTCATAGTAAAAGTCATTGGTAAATAGCAGACTTGGGTCATTGATGTTTTAATAGCTTAATAGTTTGCCGTGTGATCTTAGTGTGAGCTTGTTCAACATCGCACGCAACAGTTATTATTGACAGATTTTAGCAAAACAAGTGTTTTAGAGGTAATTAAATTTTTTTTTAATGACGAACCACACATTTGGCCAGAGCCTTTACTGCTTCACCAGATTGGGAGGTGGTATAACTAGCTCTTAGGTCGCTTAGCCTGAACCTCTATAGCTAGTAACTCGACACAAGGGTCCCCCCGGTAAGAGGGAAAAAGGATATTTTTTTTAAAAAGTTATGCGACGTTTACAGAGAGAGTCCTCTTCTTTTCTAAATTTCCAGTATAGGCATCTCTTTCAAAAACGTAGGCGGACGATCGGACCTAGTCAACTAAAGTACTTCTACATTAGTCAGTCGATTAATTTATTCTAATTCATAAGCATTACAGATTATAATATTTATTGATGCATTTAAGCAAAATTAGCATATAGTAGAACTAACTGGTGCTAACTTTAGATACATGTGGTCGGAAATTTAAGCGTCAGTAGCCTAATGGTCTAGGGTGCGGCCTGCGAATCGTAAAGTCATTCGAATCCACCATTCGACTATTGCCGTGAACCATGTCCTAGCACAAGCTTAAGCTTAGATGGAATGGTTAACAAGATTGTTAGTAATATTTATGAAAAAAAACAGAAATATTACTAGCTTTCTTTTTTAAAAAAAAATCACACAATTCGACTATTGAGCGATCCATCGACTAACTGGTTGCGACGTGAAAATTTGTATTTTAAAGTCCGTAAAATTAGTTTTATACCATTAATTTAAATATTAATGGATATTATATGTTTTTGTTTAGTACAAATAAATAGTTTTATGTTATTATGTGGTGTTCAGTTATAAATAGCTTGCCTTTTTGCTGTTAAGACAAAGTGAAAAGAAATATGTTATCTGTGTACAATGATTTTGCAAAAAAATTGTATTACATGACTTAATTTTGTTACATAGGTTAGATTGCGTATTAGAAATAACAATGGCGTTATTAGAAGTGCCTGTTTATAATTTGTTTTTGGTATTCGTATATACGTTTTTTTTAATATTCTTCAGTAAAAAATTAATTCTATACTGAAAATCTTGCGTAAAGGACATCATTCATTCATTCATTCGTTCATCTTTACTACGGCGATGATAGCATAATTGTGAATGATACAAAAATAAACGTACGAATGAATGAATGAATGTAATTTATTACATAATTAACAAGTACATGACAGTGATAATAAATTTTATATAATTTCATAATAACATATGATTGAAAATCTTTGGATGCACAGAAATTTTGTATCTAGAAAGGTTTTAAGTGTGTCTGTGATTATATGTTTTTTTAGACATATATTTTTTCAAGATTTTCAGCAGAGTTTTAGTATAATTTTCACAATTGATGTGTCGGATTGAGTTTGAAATGAAGTTTTTGTGAATGCTTTTCTCTCTAAGCTTCCATTTTATTTGCATTGAATTACATGTATTGTGATGTTCATTTATATATGAACGTTTTGTATATGATAAAAACAATTATTTTTAATAGTTCCAAAGTTCAACATTTCATTTGTAAACAAGCCATGTCAACAAATATTTTATCACCATCAACTTTTTTTGGTTTCAAGTTTAAATACTCGGAACTAACTTACCAAAAAACTTACAAACGCAGTTATACGTCAAGTGATCGACAGGTTTCTAAATGTTGCCTGCGTCGTCCACCAAAGTGGACCCGGGAAGAAGGCGACATCGGCTGGCCCGTGTCGCCTTTCGCTGCGAGGGCACAGGGGAGGAGGGAGTAACCTCCCCCCGGGACGTGCTCTCCTTGAGCACAGTGCAGAGGGGCTCCGGTGCGTTCCACGTGAGATCCCGGAGCCCCTCGTCATGCACCGAGGAAAGGGCCACCGGGGAGGTTTTAGTGGGTAAGATCCCCACATAACCGCCGCCTTTCCCCCAGAAGGCGGGGTATCTTTGTGAAGATTTCCTCCCCGTTAACAAAAAAAAAAAGGTTTCTAAATTTTATCCGAGTTAACTTTTTCAACATTTGTTTCTGGACAATTTCTAACGTCATCAGGTAGGTTAATGAATAGTACTGCTCCTTCTGACATGATTAAAAATTGTAATGAAATGCTTTCAGTATACTTAAGAAGTGTATTTAGTATGAATAATTTTATTAATTGCCACCAATTATATTTTATTTGTATTATTAATTCTATATCTATATGTTCCTAAAAAATAAACAAAGTATTGTTGTACTTAACGTGGACTTGTGTGAACAATAAACATACAGAAGTAGGTATTTTGATATATATATATATATCTGGATCAACTTCATATTAGCTTATATTTTGAAATTTAAATATTAAGTACATACATATTGGTAGTGAAATTTCTAAAGAAATCGAAATCATAGTACCATTATATTTTCACTTCAACATTATAACACTTGGAAAAACACGTAGGGTAAAGGCTACAGTCATTGGCCCCTATCACTAAAACGCAAATAATAAGGGACTGAATAAGCGAATCGACCAAAAGAAATATTTAAAAAATTGCGCTATTTATTATGGTTATGTTGGCAATGCTGTTCACGAATCCCCGCAACTGTCATGGCGCAGATTGAAATTTTGTAAATAACGTGTGTTTTTAAATGCAAAAATTAGCAATTGGGTAAGCATATGCATAAATTAAATTAATTCTTAAAAGTTACTTATTGCTATGTTTACTACAATTTCCGGTTCTAAGAAACTAATTAACTCGTAGAAATGATCGGTGATTTAATGTATTTGTGAATGTAATAGTTTACACCAATTTGGCTGGGGCCAATAACTAAATCCGACCAAGACATTTTTTTTAAAGTTCTTACTGACAATGTCATGAGACAATGATATATTTTTTTTAATTCATCGAAATGCTCATAGTATCCATGTTCTGCAAACCTAATTTGACCCAGATTGCCCTTCAATTTGCCCAGATACTTGCTGCTAGTAGCTACTTAAGGGGGCAACGACTATAGCCTTTACCCTACGTAGAGGGAATTGAGAAATGTATAGAATCGTATTTTTGTTTTACATTAAAATTATTTTTAGTGCTTATATACATATAAAATATGTACTTAGCTGTAGGAATTGATTTACAAGTGTTACCTAATTTGTCATAGACATCGAATTTTATTATTTAATCATGTTCTATTTAATATTTTTAATTAGATGTTTAAAAATATTTCCAAATGTTTGTTGCCATAATTCATAATTTAACACGGGATAAAAAGATTATTATCATTATCACTAATATTGATGTGTGTATACACGCTTATTTAAAAATATTAACTAAAACATATATTAAACTTATCAAACGCAATTTCATCTTTTACAACGCATATAATATAACTTTAATATTTTATTAATCCACACATTTTAATATACAACACTGTTGAAATGATTAATTGCAACACTTAATAAAAAAAATCCTGTTATCTGTCTTGTCGCCATTGTGAGTTATTCGGTTGATTTTTGCTCGGTTCGTGTTTTGGTTCAATTGCCTGTTTGGGTGCTGTAATACTTACATATAATATCAGGTTATGGGCCCAGTACGCTTCCACTGCGCGTCACCCGTTAGTATCTTACTGTAAATTAAACTGTATTTAGTATTTCGTATTAAGTAGCTCGCTCGATTATTGCAAGTTCGAATCCCAAACACCTTCTACCAATGAATTGCCGCCTATTGGTTGTTCTCATTCATTTTTTTATCAGTGGCAATAGGCTCACCACGTACGATACGCGATAGCGTGAGAGCTTACATAATATTTGATTTTATACGCTATATTTGATAATAACCGTCTTTTTTTGTACAAAAATTATTTTTTGAACACATTCCACCCTTCTTGATCCTTATAACTTCAAATATCACGACCCCAGATCGCGAAACGACGCATTAATGCACCGTATTTATTTATATATATATATAATTTATTATTTATGTATATATTTTTAAGCATAGATATTTACTTTGGCACGTATTCATTATTTATTACACGATTTCAATTGCACAAGCCAATATTTACAATTAATTGGTCTTTTGTATCAATTTGACATATCACCTAAACTAACCAACACAAATATAATAACGCTTAAAAGCTGCAATATAAATATTCACTCTATGTCACAAAATTATTGATCACAATTTTTTATTAATTATTAATTAACGTAAGTAGCCTTGCGCACTATACAGTCAACTTTCTTAAGATTTTGTATATTTCCTATATACGAAATATACTCATTTTGTCGAACAAAGTCAAACGTAGGGCATATAATCTGATAAAAGTGAAGCCAGACTATTTTTTTTTATACTTTCTAAGCAAGTGCTTGACTACGATTCCACCTGACGTTAAGAGGAAACACAATCCTGGATGGTAAGGTGCACTAGCTTAGTAAATGCCTATTCACTCTACTCTTGAAAATACCTACATTGTAATCGGAGGGAAAGACAGCCGCGGCCAAACAATTACAGTACTTTGCTGTACGAATAATGAAAGACGAAGCAAAGCACTTCGTCAGGGTTTGAGGGATGTTCACAAAAGGATGAAATCCTGCAGTGCGTCTAGAAGTCCGATGGTGGAACTAGCGTTGAAATGGTAACCGCGCTCCTGAATAGTGTTCTAGCTAGTTTCTATCACAAAGGCGTAGTTCCGTAACAATGCTACAGCGTAGCTTTGTCTTGCATTACGGTGCTACAGCGTAGCTTTGCATTGCATTACGGCGCTACAGCGTAGCTTCGTATTGCAATTATTTATATTGTTATGAAAAAATGTACTAAATCACAAAAGCGCAACTCCATGTTGCATTACAATGCTACAGCATAGTGGCGCTTTGCTTTACGGTGCCACAGTGTAGCCTTGTAATGCGTTACTGAGCTACGCCGTAGCTGCGTATTGCAATTATTTAAATTAGTATGAAAAATGTACTGAATCACAAAGGCGTAGCTCCGTGTTACAATGCTACATTACACCTTAGCATTGTATAACTATGCAACAGCGTAGATACACCACACATTTACATTGCAACCACGTATCAGGGTGGCTACGCTTTAAGTGTGTCAGATTTTTGTAGAGAAATGCTATGTATCTTAAATTTCTGTTTTGGCATCAGTATAAATATTTATTTAAATCTATTGATTTCATTATGCAGTAATCGGTAATATCTGCTAGTCCAGTGGTCGGCAACCTGCGACTGTTTAGTACAAACTTTATTTATGCGAGTAATTTTTATTGTTGGCACGAAAAATTTTAGTGGATCTTTTTGACTGATCCGAGTCAAAAGGTTGCCGACTGTGTGTTGCGGTCACCTTGATTCTTTGTGATTTGGTTGTGTGTCATGTATCATGCAAACCTTATCGATATACAGCAAAAAATATTACGTTTTTTAATAAAACAGAATTCATGGAGGTCTTGCTTCACAGCACTTGTAACGACAATATTTATTCCTTGTATTCAACTTTATATAAAATATTTACCATGACACACTAGTTGTCTATAAATAATCCTTTACAGCTTAATAAATATTCTATTTATTTATTTACTTGTTTTATTTTTTTACCAAACAGGTAGGAACGGCAGAGCTCCCGGCCGTTTTGAACTTGTAAGTATCATTTATTATGCTACTCGAGGGGTATTTAGTCTATAAAAGGTTCTATCTTTTGTCTTTGACTTGGAGGGAACATAAACAATTTGATATCTACTCCGTATTTTGGATTCAGTTTGGAGACTCGAATGATAAATCTTTCCAGTAGCATAAAAATTTCTTCGGTTATTTACAAATAACTTCTTGCTCTGTAAATAACCTAAGTAATTTATGCTTAATAGATTAGCATTCTAAGGTCTGAGGCATTCCAAGACACGGACGAGCTGATCATGGTCGGTTTGAACTAACCTAGTTTTGTACTGGCATGTGTAGTGTAATATAGTTAGGTATGATTGGTTACTTCTATGAAGAGGTTAAGTTCTTGTTCAATGAACAGGCGTAGGGTCAATCCCTACCCACCACCTCCTATGGCCCTACCAACCTCGCGGTTATATGGGCCGAAACGCGGGAGGGTACGCGTGGTCTGGCCGTGTGGCCCCACACGCACCTTCTTGACTCCCTACAAGTTCTTTATCAGGGCCTTTGTCCACCATTCGGAGCTCAACCCCTTAAGAGCACCTACGGCACGCAACATACTACGCGTAGGGTCAATGCAACGTCGGCTGGCCCGTGTCGCATTTCACTGCGAGGGACTAACCTCCCCGGGACATTCCACTGGATATCCCAGAGCCCTTCGCCAAGGTGGATTTTAGTTAGTAAAAACCTCACATAACGGGATATTTTGTTGTTGCCCCCCCTCTTCATCCTAAGACCTAGTTACAAAGGTCTGGCAATGGTCTATGAATCCGTTTCATTCTTGCAACCATGTTAATATAGTAATGTTATCAGCCTTAACAAACTCTGTAACATTTCCAAATGATTATATAATCGTAGTTAGCGCACAGTAACACTAAATACGGGTGACTAAATACAAAGATTATTATAGATAATAATATACATAATAGAATAATTATAAAACTATGCATAACTAATTGAAAACCACTTGTTAATATAGATAAACAAAACGTGACGGTAAGTTTTACAATTAAAGTTAGAGATAGATAATCTGCAACTAATGTAGACATTATGTGCCAAATACAAAGGCCACGGCCGCCGTTTGCAAAGAAACGACAACTTCACTTGACGTTTTCAGCAGCAGGAAACCGAATGAAAAAACAAATGTGCTTTAGACAAGATGACAGACGTAAAACTTCTTTAGCTTCATCTATATGTATGCAGTGTTCTGAGGAATTGTTTCGAATCAACCCAGCTACCGATTTCCATTACCACACATCTCGGCAGAATTAAAAATTCCACCGTCACCATCTTGATGGTTGGCGTTCCACGACTGTACGTGTCTTACGTATCTTTCTCCCACGCACTGTCAACTTGAGGAATCAACTGTCACCAGCGCTGTTTACGTTTACGATTTGGGGACCTTCAAGAACGAGCCTACTCCTATCTCAAAGGTCGGCAACGCACTTGCAGCTCTGGTGCTGTGGATGTTCATGGGCGACGGTGATCACTTAACATCAGGTGAGCCGTATGCTCGTTTGCCACTTTTCATATTAAAAATGTATATTTCTCTATACTGCGACGTATTTAAACGTAAACAACTAACTGGCCGCACTACTCCGCCATCATACGTCATAGTTCTTGTAACTAGTACGGAGGGTAGTTATATGATATTGTAAAACTAGCCAAAGATTAACAAAAGATACCTGCAAAATAATGTTTATAGATAGAAGAGATATTTGCGTCGATATAAGAGATCTGTACATTTAGGCTAAGTTTTTGATTAAATAAAAAAAATATTTATTATTATTTATATATACACAAAATATATTATCGCACTATACGTAGAAGAAAATCGTTAAAATTACGTCAATATTTTTTTTATTTCCTTATTCAATAAAAGAGGTCATGACACACGTTCACAAAGTTTGCAAAAATAACTCCAATAAATGACGGAAATATCGCTAATTTACTTCAATAGTGAGAATTATTTTATGATTTCTTATATAAATTGTGTAAGTTTTCAATATATGCTTTTTTATTTATACGTAATTTTCGGATCAATAATCAATCACAAAGACTTATTTTGTCTATGGATTGCTCTATGTTGAGTCGGGAGTACAGCTTCCACGCTTGAGTAAATAAAATTGAGAATAAGTAAGCGTTTCCAAAAAGAACTTGTGATAGTGGTGTTTGTTTATTATAGTGTGTGGAACTCCTCTGTCGATTGAGTACTGCAGTTGAACACGTCGAAGCGCTGCTGAACTGGTTGTTGGAGTCATGATGATCAACTACAGGAGAGGCATGTGAGTTATATTGTTGTCTTGACGTAGCGTACTATACTAATGTCACCTCCCTTGGATTTATGTCAAACCAATGGGGAAACTTACGGCGCTGTCGGTCCAAACCCTGGATAAAAGAGGGACACGAATTTGTTAATTGTGATAACTTTGAATAATAACCGATGTTGTAAATATCGATATACCTACATTCTATACAACAAGTTGTAATGTTAATAATAATCAGTCTACCCTATTTACGTGAACCGCCCAAATCAATACGTTTCTTTAATTCTATAATACCCAATATTTTCGATACATCGGGAATTTGAAAAAAATATGTCCTTAAAACTATTCCTAGTCAATATTTTTTTGTGTAAATATTAAAAGCCGATTAAGTAATGTTTTTTTTACATGCGCCAACTTTATCGATGTTTTGTTTAGTATACCTTACGTTCAAGGTTCAGTTCAACGTTCTATGCTACCACAATGATAACGTTTGCAAAGAATTTTATCAACACTTTATTATTTTTGTTAGAAAAAAATTTATAGTAATACTATCTGTATTTGTTGTTGACGGTTAATTCATTATTTTTGGTCTGAAAAAGTGGCAAAAAAGTTGCAGACGCTTCAGGAGCGAAGTTGAACGTAGGTATTTGTAAAATTACACACATTACAAACGTATAAGAATTTACTGTAAAAATGGATATTATAAGGTATTAGAAGTGACGGAAAGACACCAAACAAAAAAACCACAACAACAAAAAGAAAAGTGTATATTTCAGAAGATGACGTTGTTAACCAACACTAAGTGAATAAGTTGAAGCGTCAATAGCCTAATGGTTTAGGGTACGGTCTGCGATTCAGCCCTGTAGTTCTGGGCTCTCAAGAATAAGACTACGGTATCCCCTGCCTGTCGTACAAGGCGACTAAAAGGGGCCTCGGGTTCACTGGGCGACAAGGGTGGGGGCCTGCGTCGTCCACCAAAGTGGACCCGGGAAGAAGGCGACATCGGCTGGCCCGTGTCGCCTTTCGCTGCGAGGGCACAGGGGAGGAGGGAGTAACCTCCCCCCGGGACGTGCTCTCCTTGAGCACAGTGCAGAGGGGCTCCGGTGCGTTCCACGTGAGATCCCAGAGCCCCTCGTCATGCACCGAGGAAAGGGCCACCGGGGAGGTTTTAGTGGGTAAGATCCCCACATAACCGCCGCCTTCCCCCCAGAAGGCGGGGTATCTTTGTGAAGATTTCCTCCCCGTCAACAAAAAAAAAAAAAATTGGTACGGTCTGCGAATCGTAAGGTCGTAGGTTTTTGGGTAATGTGGCATCAGAGAGGAATGCCAATCCCATTATTATTTTTGCACGTGATCTTGACCTTGACTAATGTGCCGCCGGTAAATAAAAATATCACAGAAATGATGAGGAATACGGAAATTATATTTTTTACATTTGTTATATTAGAAATATACAATTTGCAAAAATTTCTAAGCAAAAAGTTGATCAAAAAGTTAAGTGAAGTACGTTGACATATGTCTTGTATAAAGTTTTCTCATTCCAAATACAATATGAATAATTTTATCATCTAAAATACTTTTTGGTGAATGCAAGTTGCCACAGGTTCGAAACCACCATTTGACCATTGACGTAAACCATCTCCTAGCACATAGTTAAGATTAGTTGGAATAAAGTTAAAGTTACAGCCTTTTTATATATGTCCCACTGTTAGGCGCAGGCCTTCTCTGTAAAGAGAGTATAAGGGCATAGTCCGCCACGCGGCCCTAATGCGGATTGACAGACTTCACATGCCGTAGAAAATTTTTCTAAAACATGTAGGTTTCCTCACGATGTTTTCCTTCACCGCCGAGCGCGTGGTAAATCAGCACATAAAATTGCAACAACAAATTTATTGGTACCGGCACCGGGGATCGAACTCGGGTTGCTAGCGTACTACGCAACTTGAGCCAACCGCACGGACACTGAGCTACCTCGGCTCGTATTAGTTGGAATGGTTAACAAGAATATTCATAATATTTCTAAAAAAAGATATATTCCTAGTTTTCTTTTTTTTTTAAAAAAAAATTAAGAGTCTGGTTCCACGTTAGACCAAAAACTCAATTGTTTAATAGCACTTCTATTATTTTGTCTGTAAAATCGAAACATGTTATTCATATATCATCATTATGTCTTTCGTAACTTAATATAATTTCTGAACAACACGATTTACAAAAAAAAATGCCAAGCAAAGCACGGTCTTGCAGGTACTAGGATATTAAATGATACACTTACATCGTAAAAAATAATTTAATTCGTTTTACGCAATACGTTCTTATCAAAAGTATAGAATAAAACAATAATTACGTCGAAAAATAATCAAAGATTTACATACTAAGTCTAACTAGAGTGATCCATAGAGTATTCTCCCATAGACTAAGCATTTTATACTCGACTACATAAGCTACAACCACCTTTAACATTGGTTAACAAAACATACAACAATAGAAAGCAAAAAAATTCAAGCATAAAGTTTTTTTCTGGGTACTTTTAATATCGTTAAATGTTTACATGGCTACCAAATCTCACAATGTAAATGTCAACGAAGAAAAGATGGCGTCTATATCCCCCAAACAGCTGTCGACAATTATAAAATTATCGCGGTCAAATTCACAAATACATTTAATCTTAATTCACAGAGATTCTTCAACAATATCGGTTAATATATATCTATAGAATTCCAAGCGATAATGTTTATCATTCCACAGATTATAAACTTGTAAGATTAAATAGAAACACAAATTAGATGTTTAAATTAAGAATCTATACATTTTTATTTTAACGTTTTTTTATGTTTTAAAAACTAATTAACACACAAACAAACAAACTAAACTAAGCATTGAAATACATACGAATTAAAGAAATATTTTTAAATTGTCCTAAAATTCATTTGCAGTGAAATTCATACATCTTATACACTAATATTTAAGAACAAATAATTTGTGACAATTATTCGTTCTAAGCAAGAACTTGACCACGATCCCGCCTGATGTTAAGTGGAAACGCGGTCCTGGATGGTAAGGCGCACTAGCTTAGTAAATGCCTATTCACTTTACATGTTGCAGACACGCATATTAATATAAAATAATTATACATGGTCGTGAGCGATATAGGTCTATTTACATGAAACGATTACGTAGATCTATTTCTTAACTTTTTATTAGCCAATAACCGAAAGAGTATTTTTAAAAAAATTATCAAATGACATATTACACGGTGGTGGAGGCATATGGCGAAAACATTTACAATATACTGAAACGAGAGGTGGCACGAAATGCAGAATTCAATTATATATTAGTAACTTAGCAACCGACCGAGCTTACGCGTAAAAAATTCAAAGTCGATGTTACCCCTTACCCCTGTGTCGTAATGCAAAGAATAGAGATTTAGGCAGCCACCTCTCAATCCAGTGTAACAGTAAAACTTCTCTGGCTAATACACGTTAAGTCCGTCAAAACAAAACTATCGTACAGATTATATCTTTTTAATAAATTAAATTATCTGTTTCTAAATCTATAGATACTCATTTCATTCATTCTATTAGTTAACATTGTCTCGTATAAGAAACATCGATATCCATTCGCTAGTATTACACCCATTACTATGGCGCTCCCCGAGTTGTAAGAGTACGACTGTTACATTGATAAAATTTGTGACGTACAAATCACGTGGCATACTATAGTCTAATTTTAGTTCTCAGCTAGATTAAGATTGCAGAACACTTAAATGAGATAAAAAAAGATTACACTCTTATCAGGTAACTGTTAGATAAAGATAAAAAATCAATGTGTGTTAATATTTTTTATGGAAATGCACCTACACGGCTGCGTTTACACGTTCGTCATTTACGGGTTTTATTAAGTTTTTTTTTTAGATCCTATGTCGTCCGTAACAGTGGTCCCGGGTAGAAGGCGACATCGGCTGGCCCGTGTCGCCTTGCACTGCGAGAGCGCTGGTGGAGGGATTAACCTCTCCCGGGACGTGCTCTCCGAGCATAGTGCAGAGGGGCTCCGGTGCGTTTCACTGGAGATACCGGAGCCCCTCACCATGAATAGAGGAAAAGCCACCGGGGGATTTTTAGTGGGTACACAACCCCCCAAAGGCGGGGTTTTTTAAAGATTTGCCCCGTTATAAGTTTTTAGATCCCAAATGTGCCATTCACCATGCACAAAAGTTCAATTATAAAAATATATATGTATTGAATATGTGAATTCGTACGTATATATGTTGAGTATTTATCTGTATGTATAATAATATTTCGTTATGTCTTATCTTTACCTCAATGATTACATCTGGCAATATGTTTCTCTCTCTTACCCAGGGTAGAGTAGTAGAGACAATACAATCATCATCATGTGTCGAGCCACTGTTGGAGATAGGCCTTCCCCAATGCTTTCCACCACATACTACCCTCCGCTTTAGCCACTACCGGCTATCCTTATAAGGTCGTCGGCCCATTTAGAGGAAGGGCGCTATTCCGACCCATTCCAAGGCTTTCCTCCCTTCGACAGTTGTGGCCTCTGCCGCTTCAACTTGCTGACTTACCTACTACGAGTTGTGTCGATTACTATTGTTCTCCGTCAAATTTCTTCGTTTCGGATTCTATCCCTTTGTGAAATGCTGAGCATAGCTAGGGTGTTACAATAAGTATAAATAAATATTTAACCAAAAAGCAATTAAAGAAGTAAACCAAATGACTGTCCTACAAAAACATAGTAAAGTCGAGGTTACCCCTCACCAATAGGACCCTTGTGTCGAATTACTAGCGATAGAGGTCCAGGCTAAGCGACTTAAGAGCTATGCCACCTCTCAATCCGGTGAAGCAGTCAAGGCCAGCTTCTCTGGCCAATCTCTGTAGTTCGTCGTATAACACAAACTCAACTTTCCTCGTCATTACTCACAGTGCACTGTCACAGATTCTTCAGTTCAACGATTTCCCTTTTCGTCTTGACCGTTGTTATTTACTAACTTATATAAAACTATTTACAGCATACAACAGTACGCCTCACATTTTTGAAACAAAATGTATGGACAGCAAATTTACTTGTATTGCAGAAGACCCCATTCCACTATTTCCTGGTTTAAAAGACAATTTTAAATGGAAAAAGAGAATAATCAAGTTATCTATATTGCTAAAAAACACTTCATAATATCGTTCAACCGACTGCAAAAGGTTTTCAATTCGTAATATTTTTATGTTTGGTATCTTATAACTTTGGACTACCGTAAACCGATTTTGATCATTCTGTTTCCATTTGAAAGTTGGTGCTTTAAATTGGTTCAATTTAGAACGATGAGATGCATGAGAAAACCATATAAGTCTTTATTTTGCACCAATGTTTCGAATCAATTATTCTTAATAGATTCTTATTGGAAAGACTGCACTTTAAGACTAATTTGATGAGAGTTTGGTTAGGTTCAGATTTATTCTATTTCTAAATATTTCTACAGTAATTCGGTAATATAAAAACTTAAGATTTTGCTCGTAAATAACCTTGCCTTGAAGTCGAATAAAACTGTCTGTTTACTACAGTAATAAGGATTTTCAAACCTAGTAAATGAGCACTAAGTAACTACGGGACTATTCTCGACAATCTAAAATTTTCTTTTGAGTCATCTTAGCGGGGTGAGGTCTTCTACAATATGACCCTAACTTTTCTTCGTCTTCACTGTCTCGTTGCACTGGCACCACGGCGTAACACTCTTGTTGCATATCAACCGTACATTTACCACGGTCACGGGTAGAGAGTCAATGGTAACATTATAAGTGTTCTCCACTTCGTACGCAACGTCATGGAGGCCCGTTATCCTGTCCCGCCGTCGTGTTACCTCCCGTTGGTTGTAACACTTCCTCATGTCTCGTTTCCTATACGTTTTGTCATGGATGTGCCTGTAAGAGAGTATGAAGGATATACTTCCTTTAGTGTGGTGTAGCCTCGCCAGACTGCGATGATGGAACATCTTGGGATAGTTTGAGACATTTGGAGAGTGTGCACAGGTGTGATGCATGATCTAATTCATCCATCAAGAAAGGGTATGCTTTATTGATTTGGACATATTGATTGTATGAATGAAGAAAGAGTGACTAAGAAATTTTATGCTGTGAGAGTAGTGGTAACATCGGGGCCCTCTAGAAAGAGATTATTTAGAGGGATATGTAAGGAGTATGTATGTAAATGTGTATGAAGGTAAAGGAAGAACAAAGGTGTCTAATATTAAGTGAAGGTTCGGGACCTCTGCCTACCCCTTTTGTCAACAGGTGTAATTTGTATTATGCTAATAAAGGAATAGTTATCAAACCTACATATTAATATAATCTCTTTATCTACCTGTCATTGCATTTATCTTGATAAAATCTTCTTATGTTTATAATCACAAGGATACCGCATGTAACTCTGAGAATATATCAGATAATTACGCCATAAACCCTTATCCAGCGATAAATATGATGACAGTATTTTATATTAACTGTGTATTCAAGTAACATTTCCCTTGTGCAGTCTGTATTCAAAACTTACTGTTATACATAATTACATAACTACATAAATAATACAACACATGGCTTTGTGAATCCTTTGCTATTATTGCCACAACAATTGCATTGTGATTAATATTATACAAGTATATTTACGTGAAAAAAAAATCAAATCTATGCCAACAATGAACATAACAGAATGGGTATTTCTAGTATAAAAAGTATATTTAGTTTTTTTCTCTACCGATCTCTACTTACCAATTTTCTAAATTGCTTATTACTATATGTGCACAAAGAAGTAAATATATAACTTACCTGAAAGTATTTTCCGTGCCAGTATTTATATTTTCTGGCCGATTAACTGACAGTCCACCATCCTTCAGTCTTACATAGAATTCATCATCCTCCAAGCCCCATCCCCAATAATTATTCGACATGCCTTTCACCATTTCAAAATGCTCATTTTTAATCAATAAAATGCCTCCGATAAATGTATCATAGTGGTATTTCGGATGAGTTTGAGGTGATGATATGTGAAGTGGACCAGACAGTGGATATTCGTATTTCAAATTATCATTTAATGGGAGTAAGTCTACATCGTGCATCGCAATATAGTCGTAATTATTCTTAGTGTATAAAAAGCCAACATTTATAAGTGAGGCTCTGTTGAAACGGTTGTTGTCTTTCTGCTGCACAACGAATATGTGGAATGGTATGTGTTGTTTGTTTAAGAATTCAAACATATGTGGCACAAACTCGAGGAGCTCCTCAAAACGATCTCGAAAAGGTACAATTATTGCTAATTTCTTTTTGGGTAATGGCTTTGATGAGATTTCAAAGCGAATTGGCTTTGGTAGTGCTTCTTTTTCTGAAAAAATTAATAATAACATATACCTATTCATAAATATAATTATATTTGTTTTCTATAACAATGTCTCATACATATTATGTCACATTGAAATAAAACTATTTTTACAAGTTTTATTTAAGTTAGCTATTATTCTTAAATTCTCTTCAATTTTCATAGCCATGGTCGTTAACATGTGTTACCATTCAATAATGATTATTTATTTGTTATATTTAAAATTTAAAATTATTTGTACCAATCCCCAGAATGAGTATTTTGTGATAATAATATTTTCTCCTTACAATAAAGCTAGTAGTAATTATTTAAAACTTATGTGAGCTTTGTATCTCTTTTCTTATAAGTACATTACAATTAGGCTAGTTGATGTGCTCTTGTTCAGGGTTTCAGATCTTGAGTTTATAGAGAAAGATATGAAATATATTTGACTTTTTTATGGATGAACTACACAATTGGCCAGAGAGGCTGGTCTTTACTGCTTCACTGTATTGAGAGGCGGCATACTTCTTAGGTCGCTTAGCCTGAACCTCTATTAGCTAGAATTTGACTGTATAAGAAAAACACAACACTATGCCTTCTAGATTTTGAACTATAGAATATTAGGCGACATGCATTTATGCTAATACAATTATAAATCTAAGGTTGTATTGGTATTGGTTGTGACAATAGTCGGATAACATTCTTCTGGATTAACTTTCGAAGGTGCATATTAGCAGTGGCTACCACTCGCCATCAGTGTCTGTCTTTATATAGACTTAGATTGAAAAGGGTTGAAGCAAATTTATGATATGCTGATATATGGATGCGGGAGAAGTGTGAGAATGTGAGAGAGTGTGAAAACCACATCCTTCTGTGACATAAGAATGAATAGTTTTTTATGTTTTTTGATATAATCCATTTCTAAATAAAATAATGCTCACCACTCTGTATTGGCAAGGAGGCCAAAAAGCAGCCCATAATAAATGTTAGTCCCAAACAAATAGTGAGACATCTTGAGCTACTTAGTCGATACCCCATTAAATTTATGCTCCTGTACATGAATAAATAAATTTAGACACACAGGTACAATGAACTGGCAACATAATTTTCACTTTAATAACACTGTTTCATTAATAAAAACACGATATCTTTAAAAAATACATTACGATTTTTAACTCTATTTACAATTAACACAAAAGAGAACTTCACGAAGTGAGACCAAATGCCAACTGTCAATTTGACAATTGAGTACTTTCGTATTCTGACTTTAATATTGTGTTTGCAAAAAACGCAATGATTATATCGTTGTAAAATTTAACGACTATAATATAATACAAGCTCCGTTTTTATTGTATGTAGCATATTGAATGTTCTATACTAAAATAAAACACATAAATTTTCATTTCTTTTAAGCCGATTGAATTCGTTTTCTTTAAAGTTATTAGTAAGTAACTCCAATTGTTACTATTGCACTTTACAATTAAAACAGTCATAATTGCAATAATTAATATTAATTGATTGAATGATGCTGAAGAGATGCCCGAATTTTCAGAGCGCAAGAGATGCACCTTTTGAGTCATAATAAATTCCCAAAGAACCGCGGCTTGGGCCACTTCTCTTTAGCAGAATCAGGTTTTTACGGTGTATTAGGACACCGGTTTCGAAAACGAAAACAGACGATAGTACTAATGACACCTTTGATAATGGAACGGAAAAAAAATCGATCCTGATGAAAAAAAAACATATTTATTTATTACATTATTATACACTACTTTACTAAAAAAAAACAATGAACACACAAAATACAAAACAGCTGATGCTCGGGCTCAACGGATAGTATTGGATGAATCATTAGCGCTTTTAATGCAATCCATTTTAAGCATTAGGGAATTTTTGTAACTAAAGTCTATATGAACGAGTTTAAATTACCATTAATTACAACCAAACGTAATCGCATACCAAGTTTACTTTAGTTATTAGCCAAATTTGTTTGAATTGCTAATTATTCGCCACGGAACGATCTACACGCAAGCTATGCCAGTGACCGTACCGCTGTATTAAAGGCGCCTAATTAGGGTTGCTGTTTGCAAAAAAATGTTGGTAATTTATATTTGTTTTAGTCAACGGTTTTTTAAAACGCAAATAATTTGTAACTTAAATATAAGAAAATAGACTATAGTAATGTTTTTTTTGGCAGTAAAGTAGTAGTACGGGATTTTTACATGAAAATAAAATTAATTTTGGGTCTGTGTTGCACTTGAACATAAAGGGAACCGCGAAATCAAAACGAAGGGGGGACGCATGGGGGTATCATCTAACTTGCGTTTTCATCTTAGACGTAAGAAATAAGTGTATGTGTTTTAAAAAAAGACTTGGCTTAAAGGTCTTGTTACCAAGCCATAAAATATTCAACAACAAAAAAAAAAGAAACCGCAGACATTGCTCGCAAGTTCCTTGCATGTATTTATACAGCTAAAATAAAGTTATATTTGCTTACTGAAGTAATAAAGCAATCAAATAAGTAATTCTAAATGAATATAATTAGTAAAGTTCATTGGTATACAGACGATACACTGATGATTTCTTTGATAGAAAATGACAAAACAAATTTGTGTCTGTTAAAAAATGGGCAGATGAGTTATCTATGGTATGTAAGCAAATGTATGGATTTGAATGATGTAACAGTAGATATTTTTAAATTGAAAAAGCTCTACAAGATCGAGCACCTCACTTATGAATCTAAAACAATTTGTACTAAAAATATCGCATGCAGTTTTGAAATAGATTTTTATTCTTAAAAAAAAGTTGTTTCCTTCCTTGAAATTCAATTAATTTGCAAATACAAGCGTTGAATATCACGGTGAGGGACTTATGCTTTTTACATGGGCATTTTTTGCCATTACGGTCTAGTGTAGAACAAGGCGCCAGGGACCAATATTCTATTTATTTTGTGATTGCATATAAAAACAATATGGCGATAGAATAAGTAATTGCCGCATTTGTTTTGTACGTTTAATTGTAAACCAGTCGTTAACGTTGCACGCTCTGTGAGCCGAACTACGTTATTTTGCGCATTTCTTGCAGACGCTAATAGGTTTGGCATTCATTTGCAAAGGTGCATTACACTAATATATTGATACGAAATAATACGTTATTTTACAGAGACATCACATAGGGAAGGGTAACTTGTTTATCGATATATTGTTATAACGAAATGGCGGTGCTAAAAAGTTGCATCTGTGGACTAATAGCCAAGCCGTCTTGCGTCCAAAAATTTATTTGTTAAAACTTTTATTTGATTGATTACAAAAAGCGTTTTAAATTATTGATAGGTAATATTTGATATAAACAGCAGGTCTCCTGTTAACGCCATTATTTGTTTTAATTTTGTCGGCATACGACCTTTGATTCCGACCTGGTATATCACCAGGGCACTCTTAAATTTTGTATTGAATAATGTTTGTTGATAGCAGGAAACAATCCAAGACTAGATATGTACTTCACAATGACTTACTTGACTTATAGTCCTAAGTCCCCGCTGTGGGGCAGAGGGCGTCCACAGTGCGTCGCCATCCCGGAGCCCCTCGTCATGTACCGAGGAAAGGGCCATCGGAGAGGTTTTAGTAGGTAAAAACCCCACATAACCGCCGCCTTCCCCCCAAGAATCCGTTAACAAAAAAAAACCCGATCGCCTTCATGTCAGCCGCTACCGATCGCCGCCACGTTTGCTTTGGACGGCCACGCTTCCTTGTTCTGGTGCCTGTTTTAGATTGTAGGAATTGTGAATGGATTTTTGAAGGAGAAAGGACTAGTCGGATGGGATTGTCACTATTCGGAGAGGCTGAAGGGAGTGAATAGTGACAGCTGTGAAGTCCAGGGCCGCTAATCCCCGTATTCATCGGACAGATGAACAAAATAATGTCACCACTAATATAGTAACTGAGATTATAAAATAGATAAAAATGTAACATACAAGAATAAACATGCACGTTGTGTAGGGACAGATTTGACAAAGATAAAATAAAAACAAATAAAATTCAATTTCAAACACGAGAATCGCGCTCCACGAAATGTCAACAATAAATATCAATTTATACGGCCACAAGGCATCACTTTGACCCTCACAAAGAACAATTAATTACCTAAAGTTTTTATAACCACCTAATTACACGGTGTGGCTGGAACGGCCGAGTTCGCGGCCGCCGGCGGTCATTAAAAAAAAAACAAACACGCTCCGTTTCACCCAGCAATACATCAACGTCTCTACTCAAAGATAAGTCCACTAAATACCTACTTTCAGCGGTTGAGTTACGTCTTACTTATAAGTAATTAAGAATAAGCAGTTGGAGCTCGCATTGTGGCATTTCCAAGTTTATTTTTCAAACAATAATTGACGGTTTAGTGTAGCTCACAAGTAATTAAAGGAATTAACAAACAGAAATAAGATGGAGGATGTTGGCTTGTTATTTATATTAGGCCCGGGGCTTTAAGCGAGTTTTAATGAGAGTTAGTTATCAACTTCCATTATCTGATCATATTGGTTCTATGAATAAACGTTTATGCAATATAAGTGAATGTCACTTACAAACAGGTGAATAGTAAATAAAACGTATAAATTAATTTATTTACGTATGTTTACAGCCGTTTTATTTCTTTGAGTGTCAATAGCCTAATGATTTTGTGTATGGTCTGATTTGAATTTGCACTCTATATATCGACGGTGGAAAGCAAATACGTAAGAAGTGACACAGATGGCCATTTAAAAAAAAAGACGCCTCGAATGATATATGACATGTAACTGTTGTTGTTTAATATTTTATGGCTCGGTAACAAGACCTTTAAGCCAAGTCTTTTTTAAAACACATACACTTAATTCTTACGTCTAAGATGAAAAGATGAAAATGCAAGTTAGATGATCCCCCCCATGGGTCCCCGCCAATGTCCTCGGCTAAGTTTACAATCGAATAGCACTTGTAACTGTTATTAGATGATTAATAGCGAAAATAGGATTTTCAAGATAGACATTTCTCGTTTATCTTTTGTACCGTAAAACGATTTTCTTTTAGCCGAATTGATTTTTTTTATTTAGGACAACACTTATTCAGCAAAAAATAATAAATATTGTGTCCAAAAACGACAGCTCTACGTCCATAAACACGAAAGTTATAATTTTTTAAAGTTTAAATGTTTTTCGGCTCTGGTGAACAATTTCATTTTTGTGGTTACTACGTTTTTGTTTTCCAGCGTCGATATGTCCCACTGTTGAGCACAAGCATTCGCTGTAAAGAGAGTATAAGAGCATAGTCCGCCACGCACACCTAGTGCTGATTGGTAGACTTCTAAAACATAGATTTCCTCACGAAGTTTTCCTTCGCCGCCGAGCGCGTGGTAAATCAGCACTTAAAATTGCTACAAATTATTTCATTGATGTTGGCACCGGGGATCCATCTCGAGTTACTTACGTACAACTTAAGAAGACCGCCCGATTTTTTTTTTATTTGATTTTTTTAATGACGAACTACACAGATTGGCCAGAGAAGCTGGCCTTGACTGCTTTACCGGATTGAGAGGTGGCATAGCTCTTAGGTCGCTTAGCCTGAACCTCTATTGCTAGTAATTCGACACAAGGGTCCCCCCGGTGAGGGGTAACCTCGGCTTGGACGGTTACTGTAGACCGCCCGAATAATGAGCTATACCATTTATAGTACCACGGTTTGCGTACCTACTCTGAATCTATAAAAGAAAACAAAAGTGTATGATGTGCTTTGAGTTAATGTTAATATATATTTACATAACTACGGTTATATTGTACAACGTTGTAATTACACTAAATATATAATCTAATAAGAAACATTTTCTAATTAAGCTCGACTTCCGACGAAACTGAGACGATAATTACAAAATATTAAATTAATCTTGGGTCATTAAAAGGCGCGCGTTCGATCGTAAATGCCATGTTTAACAGAATGGCGGGAAACATGTGCCACAAAATTTAATCGATATCGATGCAAATAGACGGTTGTCAAGACCACTTATAAATTAATTAAAAAAAAAACTACGTTGTTGTGAATATTATTTTAATAATTAAACATAATTTTTATTTAATTTATGTTGTCATATTTTTTTTTATTTGACATAAGATATTTCGATCAATCAAAAAATGAAAAATATTTGTAATATTAGCGTAAACTTATAATAGTTCAAATCAGTCGACAAAATATATATTTTAATTTATAAATCTATCTCTTATAACAACATAAAAATAATTTAATTTTGTAGAGAAATATTTTTTTTTTCGTCGCAAATTCATGCCTTTGTCACGGATAAAAAAAAGTAATAAACTAACTAAGGAGATTATTTTTATATTCGAACTCTTTCATTTTGACGTCGATCATGAGCTCACGTTTTGAATAAAGCTATTTAGCGTTATGTGTCGAGTTACTAATTAGGATATTTATATTAGGTAGTCTACACGCGAACTAAAAAGCGGTCACGCTAAAATTAACTTTATTTCTTTGTAATTGGATCTATAATCCTTTTTTATTTACAATTGCCGTGATATTCATAAGTTCGCGATACTATCTGTTAATTCTTTAGTAACACCTAGAAAGTTTTAAAAGTAAACATTTTAAAATGTTGATACCGAAATAGTTTTGATGTCATTGTTAAAATTAAAGGTCAAGGTAGGTTATCGAAATAATAATTTTTAATACGTGATATAATATAATAATGATTTCATGACATTCGTTAATTTATGTTAGAACAATTTTTATAAGGTTATTTTTGCTTATTAAAAAAAAAATTGTGACGCTCTACACAGATTAGTCAGAGAAGCTTTTACTGTTTCACCGGATTGAGAGGTGGCATAGCTCTTAGGTCGCTTAGCATGAACCTCTATAGCTAGTAACTTGACACAAGGGCCCCCCCGGTGAGGGGTAACCGCGCCTTGGACAGCTACTATATTACGCGTAAGCATTCCGATCCGAGGGCGCCTGAGAGTGCCCATGGCTCAGTCGGTTGGTACACGGATAAACTAAGTGTAGAAGAAACTAGTGAAGTAATTTTCTAAAGTTAATCTAACATTGAATGACACTGAACTGAGCTTGTTGAAGAGCTAACTTCGATTTTTATAGTATATGTCTAATCCATTGAAAAGGTTAATATAAGAACTTTTATGCCATTTTTAAAAAAGTTATCGATAGTTGTCAGTTGTGTCCGCTCGTCCCCAGATGGCGCGCACCGCTAATGTGTCGCCGGACCGCCCGCGTTGGCCACACGCGACCATTGTTCTACAACGACAATTTTATGATTGATTCCCTTAGTGATGCGCTTTTGCGATATCGATGTAATTCTTCAATTAGTTTAATATACGACGGAAGTTTTTGAATACATTGTCCTTATTATGCCGTGTAAATTTTTTTGTCACCTTTTACAACAAAAACTACAGAAAGGATAGACATGGTGATTTTTTTTATTGTCATCATATATTCAACAATGCTGAAACGAGCCAGCGTAGCACGCCTGCTATCCTTGCCGTATATTACCCGGCACTATTATACTAACTAATGAAATCAATAATTATATAAAAACGAAAAAAAATCATTAAATTGTTTTAAGCGCGATATGAAATTATCGGTTTTTATCTAAACCGAACAAACACAATCAAAATATGAAGTACATTTATAAGAGAAAGAAAAAATAAAAAGATACAGTTGAACATAAAAGAACGGACAAATAGGACATGATGCCAGCGTCGGACACCGCCTCAGCATATGCTGTCGCAAGACTGCCACAGTGCTGATTGTCGGCGGTGCCCAGGACTACTGTCCTACATATGAAATTGACAAGAAAAAATAAAGTAACAGTATATTTGATGCCTTGTGGATGTGGATTCGACGATCATTATCCCGATAGTCGTTTCTGCAAACGGTCTCATAGCGAAAAGTCTCGATCAACATTTTAAGAGACTTTCGCTAGATGGCTGGGTCAAGGGTCAGATACAGAAGGCAGTACTCTGGACACGGCACGCATCGTCAGGAGGTTTCTCTCTGTTTCGCCCTAACCACCATTGCTTGGGCCCTACTTCGTTGCCGGTGGCACACACTAGTTTGGGTTTTTATAATGTTTTTGTATTTTGTATGATATTTTTGTTTATTTTTCTTTTTATAAAAATATTGTAAAAACTTAAACTAAGATCTAAAAAAATTGATATCCGTCATGTTTTTGTAAGCTACAAATAAACTAGGAGAGATTGTAACAACGATCAATAATATTTAATTATTTATTAAATATTTATCGATATATTCTCTTCACTAGACTGCGGTTATCGTCAGCTTTGGTGCACAGTACGTCCCATTATGTTCCCGTTACACTTTTAACTCGGTAATTTATGTTTTGGGTCTTAAGTCGCGGTTGACTGTACATGCAGATGTACTATGAAATGTTGCTTGCGAGCTCAAGTTCGCAATTTAATAGTACTTTTAAATCGAACCAAAATCATTCTGCATTCTCGACTTTCCCGCATCTTTCATTTTTGACGCGGGAATCGTGTCATAGACAATTTGACAGTTATAAAAAATTATAATGTATTTTATTTTTCAAATCACTATTATTGTTTTTTCTTTATTAAATTTATGAATTTTAATTTAGGTTTTACAATATAAAAAATATACAAAGCATTTTAAAAACCATTATTTATATAAAATAAAAAAAATAGAACAATTATGACAGGAGATGTCAAATACTTTAGTCCCTCCATAAAAATAACCGCTGTAGTGTCGGGAATTGAAAAATGAAATTAAAACGCGATAAAACCGAGTAGTTTTATTTTAAAAAAGTACATTTTATTTTTTTGCTTTCAAATTAGCTTTTTTTATTAAGCAAAAGTTAAGTTGAAAGAGCAAATAGGACCTGTGTACCAAATACAGCCTGAAAGTGTTGTCTGAGAGCGACATCTCTTGTCAACGGTTCGATACTATATTTTAAATAATAAAACAAGAGAATTGTTTAAATTTGCAGCAACTAGATGTCGTTGTTGGTCCGCGTTGAACGAATACCGTTTTACAAACCAGAACAAAGTAGCGTATACAATTTATTTAGAATTGTGTAGATCACATAGATCGTTTGAATGGAAAAGTTGACCAATGATACGTATGATATGATATGAAGCCGAGCGAGAGGAAGGATTCTCGTGTTCGTGTTCAACAAATAGGTACCAGAATTTTTTTCTTCGGGAAAACTCGGATCTTTATCGGAATACCATGACACCCGAATTGTCAATGAATGATCGTATTGAGTGACATTTTCATATCCATTAATATGGAGCTATTTGAGAGAGCACATAAATACGAATTTTTTCTAAAAATTTCTAAGGAAAATATTTTCTCCCTATATCTATAATGTTTATATAGTTTATTTACTATTTAAATATGTAATGGGCTAATCATGACATAATATGATGATGCAAACTTATAAGATTTACCTCTACCAAAAAGCGCAACGCGACCCAAGAAGTTCTCACTTCAAAAACCGACATATATTTCGCGCAGACAACAACGATACGACGCCACTGAACAAATTTAATAATTTAAAAACACAACACGCAACACTAAAAGTATGGAATGTTCCAGCCGTCATCGTGTATTTACTATTTGTGTGTGCCTACAGTTTTGATATATAAATACGACAAACTACTATATAGATGGGTTCTATGTATTTTGTCCAATGAAATAATTTGAGTATTATTATTTTTTTTGTATTAAATGTTACCTTTTAACCTAATTAACAACCTGAACTATTTTTTTTTTGACGAACTACACAGATTGGCTAGAGAAGCTAACCTTGACTGCTTCACCGGATTGAGAGGTGGCATAGCTCCTCTTTTTTTTTGTTAACGGGGAGGATATCTTCAAAAAGATACCCCGCCTTCCCCTCAGAAGGCGGCGGTTATGCGAGGTTTTTACCCACTAAAATCTCCCGGTGGCCCTTTCCTCGGTGCATGAAGAGGGGCTCCGGGATTTCCAGTGGAAGTCCCGGGCGGGGAGGTTACTCCCTCCGCTCCTGTGCCCTCGCAGTGCAAGGCGACACGGGCCAGCCGATGTCGCCTTCTTCCCGGGTCCACCTTAGCGGACGACAAAGGCCCCACTCTTGTCGCCCAGTGAGGCCCCTTTTAGTCGCCTTTTACGACAGGCAGGGGATACCGTAGTCTTATTCTTGAGAGCCCAGAACTACAGGGCTGATGGCATAGCTTCTCTTATGCCACCTGCACTAAAAATTACATTTATAGGTGGAAATGTTATTTTTAATAAAGTAAAAGGGCCTTTGTAGCACTTTTAAATGTTTCGAAAGGATATTTGGGATTACGTACGTACGTTACGTTCCTGCAACGGCCAATAAATATCACGCCAAAGAATTTAAATTTTATTGGAAAGAATGTACTTCAAGGGTAGTTTGATGACATTGGTCAGATTGAGGTTGGTCAGGTTCTGATTAATTCCACTTCTTTTATTATTGTTTTGCTTCCAATAGGTTCACGTTAAGCAACTTAAGAGCTATGTCGTCTGTCAATCGACACAAAAAAGCGTAAAAATATAGACATAGACATTTATTTATTGGCATCACAATACAAAATACATCACAGACAGAATATAACACACATTAAAAAATAATGAAATGAAATTACACGGACAAATAATACAAAACATATGATGCTAATGTCGGACACCGTCTCAGCATATGCTGTCGCAAGGATGCGACAGCGCTGATTTTCAGCGGTGCCCGGGACTACTTAAAGACGCGCGCGCAATGCTACTTTTATATGGAATTTATACAGACAATAAGAGTATAATAAATATGATACATGAATAAAACAGTTATGAGATTAAAATATATTTTATACAATAAAATAATAGATGAAAAAATCTCATAAATAAATAAATTATTGAGTCAAAAATAAATATATTTATAAAGACTTCATAATCAACATCGATTTTACCTGTATTAGATACATAGAGAAACTTTCAGGGTTTTCACAATTACAGTGAAACTACCAGCACGAATTTACAATAGGAAATAAACTATATGCCACATCTTCTTGAAGGGGCATCTCCTACCGGAGGTCGGCTATCATAAGGCTATTTTAATTTTTGATGCAGCGGCACGGAACAAGGATCCTGTGCTCATATTGAACCATGTCCGGAGATTTCTGACCCACGAAATACGTCTTCTTCCAAGCGGTCGCTTACCCTGGATTTTTCCTTGGATGAGTTGGAGTAGTTCGTATTTGTTATTACGAATGATGTGACCAAAGTACTGGAGCTTGCGTTTTTCACGGTATTAAGGACCTCCGTGTTCTTGCTCACCATTTGCAAAACTCTTTATTTGGTATCTTATCCGTCCATGATATTTTGAGAATTCTTCTGTACACCCACATTACGTAGGCTTCTGGCCATTACTCAAATTCTGAGTTAAGGTCAATGACTCCTACGCCATTCAGAAGAACAAAAAACACATAGCAACGTGATAAACGCACCCTGGTAGATATCTTCAAATATCGATTGCAGAGAAGGTGAGCTAACATAACAAATGCGTTTCGCGCTTGCTCTATACGACAATTGATCTCCACGCTGTGATCACATTGGTCATTTACTCTGCAGCCGAGGTATTTGTAAGAGTGGACTCTAAAACTACATAAGTGTTATACTCTGGAAACAAAGGAGTGCGTCCGCGTGTAGTAGCGTTTGATTTGATATCATGTTAGTTCCTGTTTTACTATTAGACATAGTAATAACTAACTACAGACATATTTCATACACATGCAGAATGCGGTTGACAAACGACATTCATGAATATGAAATAAATGAAGTGAATACATTAAAAGCCGGATGTTTTCTGGTCAATCAAGGGTTGGTTAAATTCATGCGATCGTTTGTCTCCGTGATTGCCCACACGATTCTCCATTATTGTATATTTACCTATATAAGATAGAATTTAAATTAATAAATAAACACAGCTGAGTTTCTCTTTTACAAAAGAAACGACATTCAATGTTATTTATTTACAATATTTATCCCTATTCTAAATTAATTATTTTATTAAGTTCCAAATGTCATCGAGATTCGAAGATTTAGGCGCGCGATCAAGAACAGTAATAATAATAAAATATTTATTTTAGATAACTTAATCCATAGAATTTGTTAGTAACAGAATAACTTAATAACTATGTTAGTATTATTCGCAGACCATACCCTAGCACCGTAACCATTAGGCTATTGACGCTGCTATGTGAACTGTGTCGTCGGTGTATCTAAGATTACTGATGTTACGTCCATATTACTCCGCAGTCCAAATCTTGTAATGCCTCCGACATATTGCTTCTGAGTGCAAATTAAATAATGGAATAATAGAGTCAACGAGAAGCGCAAACTATTGCAGACCATCAAGATAAGAAAAGTGTCGTATCTCGGTCACGTGCTTAGGCACGAGAGATACGACCTTCTTCAACTTATTTTGATGGGCAAAGTCGCTGGCAAAAGTTTTGGTCGTAGAGAAGTCATGGCTGCGTAAGAGAGTGGACCGGAATTGCGAGTGCCGCCGTGTTCCATCTCGCAAGAGACAGAAAGAGATATGGTAAACTGATTGCCAACCTTCGCTAGTTGGAGAGACACTTTAAGAATAAGAAAGATATATTGTAATGATGTCCAATGTGCCACTTTATAGTTCTAACGGAAGACGTCTTCTATATTTAAATCTTTCAACAAAAATATACAAAAGACGCCGTGTTTTAAGCACAGATTATTATAATTAAATTATTTTCTAAAAGATTTTTGAAATCTTTCATTAATCCCACATTATGTCGTGAAGAACATAGACAAAGGAGTATTGTGTCTATAGTAAAAAGATTTAAACGGTTTTCCAAACAATGTAATCCCGGATTACCTACATCAATTGACCGTTAAAATTGTAAACGGTACTTTAACTGTTTCATTTTTTAATACAGTATTTTGATTTTGTTCTTTTTGACACACTATTTAGCATTTAAAACAACAGTTACAAGTCGGATAGTGCCAGAAATTTACCCGATAAAGGCCATTAAGTAGACCCAGATACGAACCCGCCGTTCAGATATTCAAATGAAGTCACGTTTCTGGCCGCACCCCACGGGTCTAGGCGTGATAATACACGGATACTGTCGCCTGTTACTGCGTCCGCGGAATTCTTTCGCCAATACTATCTACCTCTAGTTACGAATTATCCAACTAGGTGATTCATTTATTGTTTTTTTGTAAAAAAAAACAATCTTAATTTGATGCGATTTTAATACTCTTTGCGTCGTATTAACCGATTTTTAAGCTTTTAAAGAACAGTTCTAAATGTAAAAAATATGTTAGTTCTGGTAATCTGAATATCGACAATTGTGATGTCACTGATCATTCATTTTGATACCATTGGTATAAGCAGACTATCTCCATGATCTACCTATATATAAGCTTAAAGCCAGTATGTTTTTTTATATACACGTAATATATATAATGTAGAATGACCAATTATAAATAAACAAAAAAATCTATGTGATGGATACATGATTTTTTAAAAAAAAACTACCAAATGTCTTGACTAATATTACAAAAAGCGTGAAAACTTTTTCGTTTCGTATGTGCCAGTAACACGTTTTAATGATTTAATTTCATACGAAGGAGTTTGTAAATGGAATAATGGTATAGATTATGTGGGTAAAATATTAAGAAACAATGTCAGCAAATAAAACGTAAAATTGTAATAAAATATCACGTGGCTCATAATGAGATAAGGCTTTGTTGATTCTAATGTAAAAATCAATCGCGCCACGGAGTCGTAAGCGTAGGAAATTTAATTAAAAAAAAATCAAAGTATTTACCAAACACAGTTTAGTTTGTAATGGCGGAAAATTTCCGTGAAATTCAAATCTTATCGGCGGTTTTATTAAAATTAAATTCCTCAACTTTGAAAACAATTGGCCACAATTATTTTAACGACAAAAATAACAATGTAAACCCGCGCCCGTATATTCATTGTTCGCATTACGATTCCGAATCAATTTATTTTCTATTCGCCGAACACCTTTATCTCGCGACATTAAGGTAATAAAGCATCGGAGTTAATTAAAAAGTATTACTCCGTTTGTGGAGGCAGAAATCGACGAGTCGCGGCCGAGCGGGCGAAAAGAAAAAAAAAGAAAGAATATCGACGCGCGTTAACCTACCCAATAGCGCTTTAATTGAATTACAACCGACGAAATTCGAAAGCACATCCACCCCGAGCGATAAAGACGAACTTAACCCGACACGCCATCTGGCCGGTTCAAAATCACGAGCCCCGAGCGCTAACCGCCCACTTCTAAAGCGTTCCAAATTCAAATTCCACCTTAACACCCAAACGGGCCAATCACTTCGCAGGCATTCAAATAAAGAACGCAGGAGAGAAGCACCGCCAACACCCATCGGGTGTCACCGGCCAATGGGATTGCGGGCGTCTATGCTGTTGTTTTTTTTTTCCAGTCGACGGGCGTCGAGGAAAGCCGACCGGCTCATTCGGCCGCGCGCCGCCTTGGCGTTCGTATCGCGCGTTCGCGTCACGAAAATGGATTGTGTGTGTACATGTGCTTGATTTGGTGTAATTTTGTGACGGTACCGTTGTGTGCGAAAGCATGATGCCTCTCGCACCGACCCCTGTGGTGGCGGTGCCATCGAAACCGAAGATCGGATTCAGCATAGACAGTATAGTTGGTGGTTCGGAGAGACCGAAGCAGGCTTCGCCGCCGCTGGCCAGTCCCGGGTCTCCATCACCCATCGCGTCACCCAGGAGCCCCTCCCCGAGACCGCTGTTGCGACCGAGCGCCCTGCCGGCCGTGTTCCCTACGCCGGAGTTGAAGAGGCTACCGTATCTAGACGCTCAGAGCCATCACCACCAGTTCTTGGCACATTTCCAAGGGGCAGCTCTTGCTGCAGCGTTGGCGCACCAGCAGCAAGGGTTCGGAGCACCCTTGCCCCCACATCCGCCGCCGCATCCCGCCGCGCCCGTGCCACGAGAGTCCTACCAATTGTATCCCTGGCTGATCAACAGGCATGGGAGGATATTTCCGCACAGATTTCCTGGAGGTGAGTTCTTCAAATTATTGATGCTGTATACAACTACTCTTAAGAAATATTTTATATGAAAAGAAATAATTTAACAACGAAAAAGTATTTACGCTAAGAAAACCTTAACTCTTTTTTTACAACTTATTATTTTTTCTAATCTAGTACAAAAAATCACTTCGGTGAGCTAAGTGATTTTTTGTACTTGTACTCTACTTTGTAAACCTGTGACCTGATAACATTTGTGAAAGGCAAAAACAAAAGCTGGTCTCTGTCTACCACTGAGCTAAAAGAACGCGCTAGTTTATATATTTCACATGCCAAAGTTAGCCCTCAACGGGAGGACCCTTCAGTTACTCCCAAATAGAGGTTCAGGCTAAGCGACCCAAGAGCTTTGTCGTCTCTCAAATCCGGTGCAGTACAGGCCAGCTTCCTTGGGTTATCTTAATTGGTGCGTTACAAAAAATATATATTTATCACGATTAGTGTGGTGACATTTTAATAAGGGAAAAGGATTTGAAAGGTATTAAATGTTTTTATTTATTTATTTATTTATTTACGAGGATTTTTTCTATTCGAAAATATCACCCTCATAGGACAACGGATGTTATACAAACAATGTCTTACAACTTTATACAGTATCTTAGCTTCCAAAGATGTAGAAGCTAGGATGCTGTTACAAAACCCGACATCCCAGCGGCTAATCTTAAATTATATAACAGTTCAGCTCTCAGAGCTTCGTTCCTGACACATGCCACCAGTACGTGCACGGAGCACGGTCGCTCATAACTCTGCACTCTATGCAGTTTGGTGAAGATGTTTTTTTCATTAGAAATGCGAAACTATTCTTCTTTATTATCACATAGTGACGGAGTCAGCTCTGTCGCTACAATATTTAAGAAATAAGCTTTATAGTCTTTATCTAAAGATAAAGTTATAGCCAATATATTGTGTATATATCCCACTGTTAGGCCTTCTCTTTAAAGAGAGTATAAGGGCATAGTCCGCCACGCACGCCTAGTGCAGGCAGACTTCACATGTCTTAGAGAATTACAAAGACATCTAGATGCCCTCACGATGTTTTACTTCACCGCCCAGTACGTGGTAAATCAGCATATAATATTGAAACTAATAAAGTCATTGGCATCTTACTCGGGTTGCTGTCGTACTATTCAACTTTTTTTTTTGTTCACGGGGAGGAAATCTTTAACAAGACACCCCGCCTTCTGGGGAAGGCGGCGGTAAAAAACCTCCCCGGCGGCCCTTCCTCGGTGCATGGTGAGGGGCTCCGGGATCTCCAGAGGAACGCACCGGAGCCCCTTTGCACTGCGCTCTTAGGAGAACACGTCCCGGGAGAGGTTACTCCCTCCCCCCTGTGCTCTCGTAGTGAAAGGCGACACGGGCCTGCCGATGTCGCCTTCTTCCCGGGTCAATCTTGGCGGACGACAAAGGCCCCAATCCTTGTCGCCTAGTGAACCCAGGCCCCTTTTAGTCGCCTTCTACGACAGGCACGGGATACCTTAGTCTTATTCTAGAGAGCCTAAAACTACAGGGCGTACTATGCAACTTGAGCCAACCGTCCGGACATTGAGCTACCAGGGCTCTTAATCTTTACGCGTGACTAATTGCGTTTGATTATATTGGTCATAACTTACATTTATAGACAACTGATGACAGCCTTGCGACCTAAACTAAGTTTCCACAACTTCATTTGAATATTAACAACTTTGTGTTTAAGTTAAAGATAAAATTACATTTTTATGAATAACTCTTTAATGCAAATAAAATGAATAAATCCATGTTTGAGACAAAATTAAATTTACAAAGAAATAAAAACAAAAACCGATTTCAAATCGTATCAACGTTAATCAGAAACTAACTTAGCCCTTCTGTTGAGGCTGGAGCGGCCGCTGTAACTGCAGAAAACCACAAGCGGTGCAAATATAGTAATCACGATAGAAGTTTCATATTTAAGCCGTTTGGGGTAGAAACATTGGGTCCGTGGGTCCTAGTGCAGACCACCTTTTTAATGTGATAGCTAAGAAGTTGATCGACACATCTGGTGACCAGAGGGCTGGCTTATACCTTGCACAGAGGCTCAGCATTGCCATAAAACGTGGCAATGCTACCACCCTTCTGGGCACGCTGCCAAGCGATGACGGTTTGACACAGTTTTTTGTAAATATTTTGTAAAATATTTATTATATTGTAAATATTTCTTTTTTAGTTAGTATTATGTATTTTGTAAATGAAATTAGTGTGATGTCAATAAAATAACTAAAGTCTCATCAAACTACTCTTGCAGTGCATTCTTTCCTAAAAGATGATCAGTTATTCGTCCATTTGTGACGCATGATGCAAATTTAAGACATGGTTTTCTCATAGATACCATCGTCAGAATTGGACCAAATTTAAATGGGACCACACGGGAAACACCAGCTTTGATTTAAAAAAAAGAATCACCAAAATCTGTTTACCCAGTCAAAAGTTACGCGGTAATAAACTTTATAAAGTCGGTTGAAAATATTTCTAAATACAAAATAAAAAATAATTTTCACATTTACATATACTAGATTACACAGTCTATATAAACGTATCTCGACCTACAGTGTTGTGGACGTTCATGGTCGACGGTGATCACTTAAGTTCAGGCGAGCCGTATGCTTATTTGACCTTTGTCCTATAAAAAAAATCCAACATAAAAGTGGTTTGTGGTTTGTCAAAATATAAGTTGGCAGTATGAAATTTATGTTAAAGCGACAAGTGTCGTGAGTCTGTCTAAATCCATAATAAACGAAAAATAAGAAAAATTCTTTAATGGCGAAACTAATTGATTAAATATATTGTGTTTATTTATAATACAGAGTAATACAATAGTGTTGTCAATCAGGGTCGATAGAATGCTGCCGGCTTATTATCGTTTTTTATCGATTCGATGTCGGAATGTTTTCGATATTTCAATAGATGTGTCTTTGGTTCATGGACCGTTTCTGATATTATTATCATTTTATTCTTTAACAGAACACTAAAACATTATCTTTTTATCTAAATGAAAGTATAAATCGAAGTAAATAATATAATCTTTAGTAATTCGTTAGTTAAAATGTAGTATACACTAAAAATTGTATACGGAAGCATTCATAATATCACGCGACGGACACTAGCGCCTAAAGGAGGCAAATTGCAATATAAAAATAATTTAAATTATAAAATTAAAACAATTTGTAATTCGAATGTGACTTCACAATAAAGTAAAAAATGACAACACCCGTTGACAGATGTTATCCAATTCCATATTGTTTTTTTATGTTAATCTAATTTATTTAGCATGGTTAAGTTGGAGGCCTTGAACGAAAACATGATATGTTTACGATCTTTATTAACCGAATATAAACATGCCATAAATTTGAAACGTCAATAGCCCAATGGTTTGGGGAACGGTCTGCGAAACGCGGTCTGCGGTTGCAAGTTCGAATTCACCATTCCACTATTAACGTTAACGATCTCCTAGCACAAGGTAATACTTAATTGGAATATTAGTAATATTTTGGAAATATAGGTATAAGTATTCTTTTACAAAAATCATTTTTTTATAAAAAAAATTGGAAAAAAGCTCTGACGAGTGTCCAAATTCTCCAAACTTATTACGTCGAATATTTAATAGGCGGTGAATCCAGGCATTTTAGCAAGTACACGCCGACAAAGATTTGAACCCGCGACCGTAAATCGGATTACTTAGCCATTAGACTATCACTGCTTATTATTAATTTATGATATATATCACCCATTCATATCTCCAATTATATTATTAACATAATATATACAGTTGATAAAGTTAATTAACAAAACAATATAACGCAAGACAATATTCCACATATCATGAAATACAAAATATGTAATTAAAACAATATATACAAACACTAAACAATTGCGGCGTTACATTGTAACACTTATCACTGTGTCTCGGAATGATTGAAAAAAAACAGCGAACAGATTAAAGTTTCCCCGACAAAAAATATAGTAGCTTATCCGAATACAAGACGCTATTAAGATAAGTTTTATCTATGGACGCGTTCAAAAACGCTGTCGGCATTTCTTTTTTTTGTTATTAAAAAAAAAGAAAGTCCAATTTAGATAAGAAGCGCGGGCTTTTTTGACGTTTTTATCCATAAAATTCCTTTTGTGTTAAAATGAACATGTAAAGTGACATGTATGTTTTTGCTAATCTGCTAGTTGTGCCACTATGATATTCCATTGGCATACCACTGACACTACAATGTTGTTCCAATTGTTGATTTACGTTTATCTCGTACATAATGTAGTACACATTTTCCAAATATGCCGTTACATTTGATCAATTAATCAATGTGAAATAATCAATAATTGAAAATTACATATCAAATATTAAATTACAGTTTTTGTCTAAATGACTATTGAATTTCTATAGTGAAATGTCATTGGCAAATAGACCGAGCTATGCTTGGCTTCACTGTTTGCCGCCAAAAGTTTCTCCATAAAGGACGCCATTTTCTAATGTAGCGAACTCTATACACAATATGCAAAATTTATTTTATCAATAAATATGCTAATCACGGGTTATAACGACCTCATAATCGTAAAATATAATTCAAAGTCGATTTATTATAATGTATTATAATCCAAATATAATTAATGATTGTATTGATATGCAAAAGTTAAAAACGTTACATTGCATTATGATGTCTATTAATATTATAAAAACGCAAACTTGTCAGTGTAATTAATTTATATATGGTAAATGGTGTGAGGTCACCTGTTTTGTACGTTGTATTTGGTCGGAGACCAGACGTTTGGTACTTTGGCTGTGTGTGTAAGTTTCTAATTTGTATATCTAAATTTATAAAAACAATGGGTGAAAACTTCTCATTAAACTCTATTCTTATAGCTGTAAAGATAATTTTTATTAAAAATTAGCACAGATCATTATCAAAAATCCATCACTGTAGGAAAGACTTTTTTATTTAAAATATTTTTGAAATTATACTTCTTTAGGCGCGTTATGAAAAAATGTTGAATCTGTAGTGAAAATGATTGTAGATAGTAAATAGTCCTCCAATATTTATTTTGTTATTTTTGATTTGAAGTCAGTGTTTGTTTTTATTTGTAATTAGTTGAGCATAATCTGTTTCTATCGTTTATGATGGTTACATTATCTGCGTATAGTGTGTACAGCGCGCTCCCGCGTAAAACGATCTGTCATAGTAATTAAAAAGTTATTCTGAAGTATTATCTGTGCGACTCCTAACCTCTGCGGAGTCCTATTTCATAATTACTCTACGATGATGCCCCGATAACCTCTCCGTCCGCATACAATGTAACAATCTGCCCATTAGTCGTAATTACGTCTGCGATATCTTAATTATAATGATAATAACCGACATCAATACATTAATTCGTTACGTACAAATTGCGTTGTTTTGTATGTTTGTAGACTGCTTTTTTGACTAAAACCTAAAACCAGGTGGCCCTTCCTCGGTGAGGGGCTTCGGGGTCTCCAGAGGAACGTACCGGAGCCCCTCTGCTCAAGGAGAGCACTTCCCGGAGGGGGGGGTTACTCCCTTCCCCCGTGTGCCTTCGCAGTGCAAGGCGACACGGGCCAGCCGATGTCGCCTTCTTCCCGGGTCCACCTTGGGGGACGACAAAGGCCCCCACCCTTATCGCCCAGTGAACCCGAACCCTTTTTCACGCGATATCACTACAACAGATTTAGATGATTCATTTTTTATTTGAATGGATTTGGCGTTCATTACATATACTCTAAAGAGTTAGTTCTGAAAAGAACTGAGATGTTCTCAAGGAAACTATTAATATAGTCCTGAAAAGGACTGATAGATAAAGTTCTGCCCAAGTCAAATCAATATCGTGGAACGTTTGATGCGATTTGAATTCGGATTTTATTTTTGCTCGTAAATAAACTTGTGTACACAATAAATTTTCCATTTCCTCGGACAAAGTCGAAGGACAAAGCAATAAACGTTCTATCATCGTACATACAATATTCGCTTATTAATATCGCTTGTTTTATAGTTATAAACGACTTCGTATCTGCCAACATTGATTCGTACGACTCACTTTGCCCCGGTCTTTATTGATGACCTTTATCAGCGTGTGCGCATGAACTGAATCAATAATACTCCTGGAACTGTCTTCTCGCTAACCGACTTCAAACGGAGGAGGGTTTTAAATACATATGTATGTTTTTATGTTTGTTCCCTCATAACTTTTGGCTGGGTGAATCTATTATGGAGATTTTTTTTTATAATTGCTACTTCGAATTTGATCTCATTTCGATGTCCATGAGAAAACCATGCAAGTCTTTAATTTGTATTAAGTATGTGTTTGCATTACAAATGGACGTATAATTCATTATCACATCAACCGATTTCGATTATTTATTTGTTATTGGAAAATATGTATTTCAAGAATTAGTTTGGTTAGGAGCAACGATATTTCGGAAATACAAAGAGGGCATCGGGGCATAAAAGCGTTTGATTCGATTCGAAGACGGTTTTTGTTTTTTATCGTAAATATACTTGTATTTTTATATCCGTGCACTCGTAGCGCCGTCATTTCTGAACCAAATTCGAATGTATGAAAGGAATTCGTTTTATCCGGGTATACACTAAAGTTACTTTACTAGATGGCGCTGTGTTTTAAAAAAAACACTGTTTTATTTAAAAGAAAGCTAGCTATATTTCTTCTTTTTTATTTTTTCAGAAGTATTACTAACAATCTTGTTAACGATTCCAACTAAGCTTAAGCTTGTGCTAGGACATGGTTCACGGCAATAGTCGAATGGTGGATTCGAACCCACGACCTTACGATTCGCAGGCCGTACCCTATTAGGCTATTACGCTTGAACTTTTGGTTGGACGTTAGACTAATATACTAACGACGACTAATAAATTGTTAAACTAATTGCACTTGTGTTTCTATTCAAATAACCAGTTCATTTTTTTAAATATTTGTCTTATATATTGATCGATGATAAAGCTAAACGATGAAGGTGACATCCCTAGCTCTATGGTTTATACAGACCTTGCCAATTATTGGCTCAGTAGTAATCGAGTCCGCTACTAAAACCCCTCCAAATAAAATGCCATTATCTGTGTCAACAATAAAAAAAGAAACACGTAATATACAGCGAACGTTTATAAAGAAAATATTCGGCAAATAACCTCCCCGTGTCATCCCCGAACTCCGAGGACAATTGACTGCAACCCCTCGTAAACTAACAATGTTATTTTTATGAACCCGCCGTAATAAAATACTGTTCAAATTTAATTAAACCGGCTTAACGCTCTTTTTCACTGTTAAAAAAAAACCGAACGTCACACAATAGTAATATGTAAGAGCATTGACAAAGAAGCGTTGTGACGAGGCGGGAAAAACGCCCCGCGATTAAGTGACGCCATTGTTGTACGGATTTTGATTATTTCGGTAGTGCTAGTGATGTGCTCGTGTCGACGTGAAAATTAATTTAACATTTTTGCAACATTTCATTTGGAGAGTTGATAGATGACCAAGATCTACATTTAGATAGTCTTGAGCACAGGCGCAAGGCTAGCCTTTCGATGTTTTTCAAATTACATTTTGTAGAGTATGCACAGGAATTACACGAGTTAATTCCCCCATCGATATTTTACTTTCGGACGTTAAGACTTTCAGCGGGTCTCCACCCTTTCATATCTAAGACACAGTGCAGACCTATGGTCCATATGACACAGTAGGAGCAAGACAGAGCGGTGCGCACATTTTCATTCTCTCTTATACATAAATACAAAAAAAAAAGTTCCATCAACTTTGGAGCCAAATGGACTATTGCGTAGTGATGGTAAGAGACCAGACGGTATGACTCTTATACCCTGGAAGATGGGACGGCCTTTAGTATGGGATGCCACATGCGTCGATACTTTGGCGCCGTCACATCTTCCAGAATCTTCTGTTGAGGCTGGAGCGGCCGCTGCAACTGCAGAAAACTCAAGCGGCGCAAATATAGTAACCTCGATACGGGTTTCATATTTGAGCCGTTTGGGGTAGAAACTTTGGGTCCGTGGGGTCCTAGTGCACATCACCTTTTTAATGTGTTAGCTAAGATGTTGGTCGACACATCTGGTGACTAGAGGGCTGGCTTTTACCTTGCACAGAGGCTAAGCATTGCCATACAACGTGGCAATGCTACCTGCCTTCTGGTTACGCTGCCAAGCGATGACGGTTTGGCACAGTTATATTTTTTGTAAATATTTTGTAATATCTTTTAAATTGTAAATATTTCTTTATTAGTTAGTATATGTTATAATCATTAGCTATTTTTTAAATGTCACAAAGGCTTTTATCCGCTGAATTGTGGTTAATTTCAGAGTTGTAAAACCCTTTGTCTTTAATCTACGTTATCCGATGTGACATACTCTAGCTCCCCCAACATGGGTGGTTAGGGATTTTCTATACACTTTCATTCCTCTCCTTGTTAATGTTAGTCATACATTATTTACAATTTACTTAATTACTTCATTGTTACATTTTACTTACTAATTTCCTTTAAGCTACTCTACATTTTCTTTTACTTACTCTACATCTTAATCTACATCTTGCTCTACATTCCATATCTTCTTATTCTAGGCTTACTTTAACATTTTCTTTTCCTGTCTCCACTCTACACTTTATTCTAATTACAGGCTTATATATATAATATTCTACTTCTATTCTACTTCTATTTAAATTTCTTCTTTTAAGTTACAGTTATTTATTCTATTTATATTTCTATTTTTACTCTTACACAGCTTATCTTTACTATTATTACTACTATTTTCTTATTTATTTACTATAATTATTTGGGCTCGCAACATGTACTGCTAACGCTGTACATGTTGGGAGCTCCTTGATTAATCATTAGCTATTAGTAAATCACTGTTTCTTTGATTTAAATAAACATTATTATTAAAACTCAAATACATGCATATAGATGGATGTAAAGAAGTTTTAATTAAATGAATTGAAATAAAATAGTTTTCCGTGTGGTTGTATGATAACCTAGACGGTTATGTACTGTATCATTAAACACGAATATAGAATAATCTGAGAACGAATAGAATACATATAAATTTGTTTAATCCGACAACAACACGTAAAACTATTTTATCTCAATTCATTTAATTAAAATTCTTTACATCTAAAAATTCTTTACATATGTATAAGAGAGAATGAAAATGTGCACACCGCTCTGTCTTGCTAGGAGCATTGTGTCATATGGACCATAGGCCTGCGCACTGTCTTAGATATGAAAGGGTGGAGACCCGCTAAAAGTCTTAAAATTAATTTATTTAAATGGGTTGAATCCTGTGTCTGGTTGGATATGCAGAATATTTTTTTATATCGTTTTAAAATGCTCTATTGTTTAAAGTTCTTGTACGCCGACGGCGGTATACTTGAAGTGATTATTGCATTACCTGCTTTGGACACTTTTTGGTAGGGATAAATCCTATGGCCTCGCGTCACCGACATGCTAATGTTGTGTTTATATTTTGTCATTATCTTGTACAGTCTTTAATATATTTGGATAATAAATAAACCATATAAACATGTATATAATTCTTACTCGGAGTGTCAATAAGTGTGACCAGATTGATGTTGATAATTTTGATTGAAACATTTTTTTTCTCTCTTTATTTGGGACAATAAACAATAGCACAATTGATATTATAAAAGACATAATAGAAATAAAATATGTAACTGCACTACCAACAACATTATCCGCAAATTATTATCATTATTATTTTAACGTGCAACACTTAAAAAACAAAAACAAAATTTAAACTAAGAAGAAGAATACGGAAATAAATCAACTAATAAATACTTATTAACTAAATTTACTAATATGAAATTTATAGTAGTTATAAGTTCTCACTTCTAGTTTTTTGTTAATTAAGTAAAGCAATTTAATAAGGCTCAGTTTTTCAAATTATCTCACTACCGAGTAACGCAATGTCGTCGGCCAAGAAACATTACAATTTAGAATATTCACTTTTACC
This sequence comes from Meandrusa payeni, assembly GCA_029286785.1. NCBI lineage: Eukaryota > Metazoa > Arthropoda > Insecta > Lepidoptera > Papilionidae > Meandrusa > Meandrusa payeni. The sequence continues at coordinate 8,734,866 of JAGSMX010000023.1, forward strand.
AGCATCATGATTATAATCTAGGATTCTCGTGTACTATGAAACTAGCTGAATAGCTAAATAAAGAGCTAGTAAAGCTGTAATCAGAGGTAATATTTTTTATATTCATATCTATCGATAGGCATTGAAGCTTGAAGCATCGAAATGGTCCCATTAAACAGCAGGAATAGATAAGAGGTGTATCAGCGCATGCAAGCTCGTTATATCATTATAATGACAGATTATAAAATTTAACGACATCGAATACCGCTAATTCTATCCCAATAAAGGCACAATGTGAAATTATGTAGTATGGATCATTGGTTGCTAGCATTTATCGTCGCAACTACACGCCAGTTGTTGGTACGCGTTGTTAAACAATTGGTCGATTAAATTATTAGTGTTTTGAATTCGTTACAGACTTATAAATGTTCTTGCAACATTTATAAACATATATCCTCACACGTTGATCGTAAGTCACACATCGATATATCTAAAGGAGAGGGCTATGCTCGGAGTATCTCTACGTGATCATATCAGGAATGGGGAGATCCGTAGAAGAACGAAGGTAACCGATATAGTAAGCAAATTGAAGTGGCAATGGGCAGGGCACATAGCGAGTAGAACAGATGGAGGATGGGCCGAAAAGTTCTCGATTGCAGACCACGCACCGGGAAGCGCAGGCCAGGACGTCCACCCGCAAGGTGGTCTGACAACCTCATAAAGGGCTCTTTTAAGTTCATTAGTGCCTCTATTTACCGATAGTGTACCTTTGGCACGCCAAACGTGTGTGTGTTAATATTTGATGTATTTGGTAATGATGAAATCATAATTGACATTATTGTAATAGATTGGTTTCATAGTGAAACGTCACCGGTAAACAGGCTTGGGGCCTATATAAATGTGGATTTTGAACTATAGTAATGACTATTGATTTCGTTATAAAACAGTATTTGCAACAACTTGTTTTGTGCACAGTAATGAACCCTGGCACGTTTAGTTAGGTTTAGTTAGTTTAATAAGTTTAGGGAGACGTGGTTCACGATTGCTAGTTTTTTTATTAAACTTGAGTAATTTTCTTATGTCTTAAAATAATTCATGTTTTATTAGCAATTGGCATAATGAAGGCTGTATAAGCATTTAAAATATAACTTAATACTAGTTTTTTGTATGTTCACCTCGCATAATTGCCTAATTCTCCTAATTCTTAATTTAATTTCCGATGCAAGAAAAAATAACAATCAATTATCAATAATCAACAAATCAAAATTTAAATATTGAGCTTTTATAATTTCGCTTTTGTCGATAATTGCACTTCACTAACCGCGTTTAACATGTTGGTAGCACTGAACGTCACAACTTTAGTTACGCGCTCTTTTTCTTAATTACCTCGATTGTTGCCGGATGCGCTTTTTTAAACAGTCGAAAAAAAAAGGATTGAATAGGTCATAATTGGATGTAATTCGAGAACACTTTGTTGTTGAGCGATGGTAGGATTAACAAACGTTCTCTGCGTCCGCCATCTTGGACGCGGTAGTTGGTAGTGATTTACGTTTTGGGCACTTGAGGCATTGGAGGGAAAATTATGATTAATTGTCGGTCTGTAATTACAAGGAACTGTGTTTAAATACTTGGAGTATTTAAACGAGATGTTTGCTTTCGTGCGTATAATTGTAATTGTGTTTTTGTAATTATGGGTTTAAGGCTGAAATGGTTTTCGAAGATAATAAATTAACGTTTTGAGGGTTGCCATGTAATTGTAATATTTTTAATTTTTAAATGACTTACCTATGGGGATTCTTCGAAATTATTACTAAAAGATACTTTGTCATTACTGAATTTGGGCCTTCATATAATATTTACTTCATTTTCTTTTTTTTTATTGAAATGGCAATTCATTCATAAACTACCGTATATCTGTTTAAGAAATAGACTATAAATAGACTAGAGATAGACTTTATAAACAAAATAAAACAGGTAAATTATATTTAAATAACTGGCAAGAAATATTGCCTATTAAAAAGGAATAGATAATCACTGTGTTTATGCATTAAGCCACAAATATTATACACATTATAAAAAATAATAGTTGCCGTAATTCAAAAAAATTTGGATTAAAAATTCGTATTGTAATTAATGGCAGGAGCTGGATGAGAGAGGCCTACGTCTAGCAGTGGACTTTTTCAGACTGATAATTATGATTGTAATTTAACTTTTTAATCATGAAATTGTGAATAAAATAACGCGCAATTTGACCACGCGCTCGGAGGTGAAGGAAAACTTCGCGAGGAAACCTACAATGTTAAAAAATATTAAGTCTGCCACACCGCACTAGAGCTGCGTGGCGGACTATGTCCTTGTACTCTACGGAAAAGGCCTGTGCCTAGCAGTGCTACATATTAGGCCGTAACCTTAACACTTAAAAACAATAATACATTGATAAATGTATTTAAACAAACATAGAAGCAGTAGTAAAATATTTTAATTTATTTTAATGTGATTACGAAGTGATAATCAAAGATATTTTCAGTGCGATTTCGTTTGCGTTGCGGGAAATAAAAAAAAGCAATGAAAGCGCTCGTGACCTTTAGAAATTCAATTAAATATAATTTATGATTAAGAAATAATAATCATATAGCAATAAAGCCAATACTCCTTGGAGATCAATTAATTAGTTAATTTTCGAATCCACTTAATCATCTCCTATTTTGATCCATGACCCGCGTTTTCAATTCAAAACAGAAGTCATTAAAGATGGCGACCGCGGGCGTCTGACAACGAGATTTTAACAATCTATCTGCTTAAGCGCTTTATTGCTTTTTGGAATTTTTATTGTTATTTTATTATAGCGCATTTGTAGGTGTCCATTTTAAATTAGATGCAGCGCTTTACGTTATTGCCCATGCAGGAAGCAATTTATTTCTATGGATTTTAATTACACTGAATACAAAACGAAAATCAAATACATTTTAATTCAGCTCTAAGAATATAGACTTCTTGAAATAATCAAATATTTTCCGCATTTCGTTAAGGTTTTTTGGCTGAATATCAGCGTAATATTATATGTTTGTAGCACAGCACATGCTGAGCCAACCCCTCTTCGGCACAAGGTGTTTTTTGTTTTTTTTAATTGTTTCTGTGTCGAAGCAAGCCAGCATTCGAAACAATCACTCTGATGTTAGGCGGTTAATTTTTTTTTTACTAATAATCAACACTTTTCCGTTTTTGATCATAAAGATAAATTGAATAAGGCCATAATATTTCTTGATTAGGCACATGACTTAGGTACGATTCTTTTCTCATCTTGACACAAAAACAGTATTAAATAGACAATTTTATATAAGTCGTAAATTTGCATCAAGTATGTGCGCGACAAATGGACGATTAACTTAATATCACGTCAACCGACTTCGATGATTCATTTTTTATTGGAAACGATGTACTTCAAGGGTAGTTTGATGAGAGTTTGGTTTGATTCTGAATTCTATTTCGTAATATTGCTACGATAATACAAAGAGGCTGACCACGCGTAATAGCGTTAAACGTTTGATTCGATTTGAAGTCGGTTTTACTGGTACCATTCACGCGTTGTGTTACTCGTCGGCTCCAGGGACTTGTGTCGGGAATAGAAACCAGGCCACATATACATAGTAGCTATGACCTCATCAGCTGATATCGAGGTCCCTAAAGCTGTTCATCAGAAGCGTGAATCCTCTTAATACTATGTAAGCTATCATTTGCGTAATGCAAGCTTGCAGCACGCGAAATCCGCATTTGTGTCGGCGTATTATTATACTGTCGTTAACGGCGATCACTTCTAAATGTTCATATTTAAGCGGCCATTTTGCTCCTTTTTTAATTAATTATAGAGGGAGAGACCGCACGCGTTGAATGCCTTTGCCGTTCGCGCGCGCTAAATGGCGTATTTCATTTGGCGCCCTTTTCTGAGTCAAATAGTATTTGATATAATAATTATAACTACACATTATATTTGATAGTTTGCTCAAGCTCTGAATTGAATGTTTCTTACAGTCTCTAAATAGTTCTTTGGAAATATTGCGTGAGTACAACAATTATCTAATCCTTTAAATAAATGAAAATTATAACTTCAATATAATTATAACCTCGACCATCAACAATAACAACAGATAATTAATCAAATACACGCACAGATTCCTTAGAAGTAATAACGTAATATAATTGTTAACAAAATTAATTGTCCACAAATGAATATACGCTAAAATAATTAATGCCTCTATAAGCAAAGCTGGTATCGCCATTATCGATAAACACTAAACAATAATGAAGTACCGAAGTAAATCTTTTATAATTATTTGTGTAATTGCCACCTCAGTAAGCAATACGTTAATTAGCTACAACGTTTTACAAGTTAAAAACCAATGATAACATCGCAATTGACTGTACACATCCGGCGTAATTAATTGATATTGAGCAAGAAGAAAGCATCCAATTACATAGGACACTTAGCACGCAAAACAATATAGCTAGTATGTCTAGATAGTCTTTCGATACAGGTCATATACCTGACCATATTCATCATATTCGTCATATTTATGACCTGTGCGAAGTGTTCTCGTGCTTTTAGCAATAAGTTCGGGTACGTCAGCCACTAAAAAGCACACGAGAGGGCAGAAAACCTAAGCCCTACTACCTGAACGAATGCTCGTCATTAAAATGCTTGTCCAGTGACACAGTCGTCATGGCCGAAATCGGCCTGGACATCATCATGTATTTATGAGCATAAATAAAAACCCATTTCATGTCGAATCAAACGTTAAACGAAAATGCCTTATTTGTGTTAACGAATCGAATCGTAGAAATATTACGAAATAGAATTAATCAGAACCTTACCAAACTCTCATCAAACTACTCTTGAAGTACATCCTTTCCAATAAAAAATGAATCATCGAAATCGGTTGACGTGATATTGAATTATTCGTCCCTTTGTGGCACATATCCTTGATGATAGGTTAAGACTCATATGGTTTTCTCATGCCATTGGCAGAATTGGACAAAATTTGAAATAGGCAGCAGACCACGCGACGAAGGAACCACCAGATGACAGAAAGACAGACGCGAGCAAACTATTCCAGTCCCTTGCTGTGCGAATAATGAAAGATGAAGCAAAGCGCTTCGTTCGGGTTTGAGGGATGTTTACAACAAAAGGATGAAATCCTGCAGTGCGTCTTGAAGTCCGATGGTGGCAATTCCTAAACACACTCTCCAAAATGCAATCTTTAGAAAACCGTAAGGTAACGCCCGTGCGTCTTTTCCACAGAGTCCTAGAGTTTCCGCCTGACCAAATGTGACAGCAGTATTCTTCTAACGGCCGGACTTTTTAAAAAAAAATATTTATAATAGTATACACAACAGCTGATTTTATCATACAATTATATAGGAAAATATAAAACTGTAGACACAAAATCGATAAATTAGCCAACAGGTGCATAACTGGATTATCAGAGACAATTTATGAAAGTTAAGTTTATTAAGTTAGGTAAGTACTTCATTTATGAAGCGTCAAACGTAATTACATTCTTATACATTATATATTTTAGTGTTTATTTAAATTAATTTACACTAAGTACATAGGTGATTTTATTTTTAATGTTACTTTTTGATAGATGAAAAATATCTACATCACTGAAATTTTCATTGTACAGGCGGAGTAATCTTATATAAAAGCTGTCCCGCAGAGAAAAAGAGAATCATCATAATCATTGCATCCATAGTCTAGTTTGATAAGAGTTCAGCCCTGTAGTTCTGGGCTCTCAAGAATAAGACTACGGTGTCCCCTGCCTGTCGTATAAGGCGACTAAAAGGGTGGGGGCCTTTGTTGTCCGCCAAGGTGGACCCGGGAAGAAGGCGACATCGGCTGGCCCGTGTAGCCTTGCACTGTGAAGGCACAGGGGAGGAGTAACCTCCCTCCCCGGGACGTGCTCTCCATGAGCACAGTGCAGAGGGCTCAGTGCGTTCCACTGGAGTCCCTCGTCATGCACCGAGGAAAGGGCCACCGGGGAGGTTTTAGTGGATAAAACCCCACATAACTGCCGCCTTCCCCTAGAGGCGGGGTATCTTTGAAGATTTCCTCCCCGTCAACCAAAAAGAAGTTTGATAAGAGTGTGGTTAGGTTTTGATTAATTCTATTTCGTCATATTCCTACGATAATTCGGAAATACAAAGAGGGCGGCGCTTAATAGTTTGATTCGATTTAAAGAGGATTTTTGTTTTTGCTCGTTAATATAATTGTTTTATATTTTTTTAATTTGTTGAAAGGTATATATATATATATAAGAAATATACTTGAGTTAAAAATATTTTTTTAATCCGTATGTAAGGTGAATTCCGAGCGACGTATCCTTACATCGGGGCGACTATTAAAATTGTATTAAGCAAAGATTACCGCTAAACGAGCTTCGAGCGAAGGGCGATCCATCAAACACTTAAGTCGTTTCACAAACGTTAACATGCAACAAATATGAAGTAATGGAACGAGTGGATGTTATTAGTGGCTGTAGGTTAAACTGCTCCTTTGACTCGCACAGAGAACAGGGACGTACTTAAAGGATATACATGTATTTATTTATTTAATCTTTATTTTCACAAAATTAAATTGAACAACAAGTATATTTACGAGTAAAACAAAACCGGTTTCAAATCGAAAGGAATATTAAATGAAGCGATTTGCTTCGTCTTTCATTCTTCGTACAGCAAAGGACTGGAATAGTTTGCCCGCGTCTGTCTTTCCTTCCGATTACAATGTGGGTATTTTAAGAGTAGAGTGAATAGGCATTTACTAAGCTAGTGCGCCTTACCATCCAGGATCTGCATTTCCACTTAACATCAGGTAGAATCGTAGTCAAGCTCTTGCTTAGAAATTATAAAAAAAAAAAACCTAACTAAATTCTCTCGTCGAAATCAGTTGACGTGATATTGAGTTATTCGTCCATTGTCGCACACATACTTAATATAAATTCAATACATATACGGTTTCTCATGGATTCCATTGCCAGAATAGGATGAAATTGCAATAGAATCATACTGGAATCACCAGCTGTCAAATAAAGAATCTTCAGAATCTTCAAAATATATATGTATAACTGGGTGAACCGATTTTGAAGATTTCTGGTGATTCAATTATGATTCTATTGTCCACACTTTCACCGGTGATGGTGACCCTAACTAGCTTCGGGCATGAGCCTTGATACGGCTTGGGAAGCCGAACTTGCTCTTGTTATGAGGTAACAAACATATTAAAATCCATCCTCTGCCAGTCTACCGTGGGTATTTTTTGGGTTGAATGATTTTAGTGGCTAAAATCATTGTGAACAATGATTTGATACAATCACAATCACTCTAGACTGAGCAAATTTCAGCAGCGTCACCAAGTTGGCTTTTACGTATATGCGTGTCTATATCCGATCTGAATTGTCTCCAGGTCCAGACATTCCCGGATTCCTCCTGCAGCCGTTCCGCAAGCCCAAGAGGATCAGGACGGCGTTCTCCCGTCACAACTCCTCAAGCTGGAGCACGCGTTCGAGAAGAACCACTACGTGGTGGGGCGGAAAGGAAGCAGCTAGCGCAGGCGCTAAGCTTGACCGAGACCCAGGTGCGTTTGACATTCTTATAATCATTTTTTATAACTACCGCCACGAAGACATGCCTACGGCGGGTAAGTAGGTTGTGCTACAGAGTGTAGGTACAAAAAATAAATATGCGGTAACAAAGAAAAAAATCCTTTTTAAAATCGGTTAAAAATGAACGTTCATTGACATAATGGTAGATATTTGCTAGCCTACTGGTGCTCTTAGGTTTACAGATTCAGCCCTGTAGTTCTGGGCTCTCAAGAATAAGACTACGGTATCCCCTGCCTGTCGTAGAAGGCGACTAAAAGAGGCCTCGGGTTCACTGGGCGACAAGGGTGGGCTCTTTGTCGTCCGCCAATGTGGACCCGGGAAGAAGGCGACATCAGCCGGCCCGTGACGCCTTGCACTGCGCGGGAGCGAGTAACCTCCCCCCCCCGGGAAGTGCTCTTCTTGAGCACAGTGCAGAGGGCTCCAGTGCGTTCCACTGGAGTCCCGCAGCCCCTCACCATGCACCGAGAAAGGGCCACCGGGGAGGTTTTAGTGGGTAAAACCCGCATAACCGTTGCCTTCCCCAGAAGGCGGGGTATCTTTGAAGATTTCCTCCCCGTCAACCAAAAAAAGAAGTTTGATAAGAGTTTGGTTAGGTTTGATTAATTCTATTTCGTCATATTCCTACGATAATTCGGAAATACAAAGAGGGCGTCCGCGCGTGATAGTTTGATTCGATATAAAGTGGATTTTTGTTTTGCTCGTTAATATAATTGTTTTATTTTTTTAATTTGTTGAAAGGTATATATATATATATAAGAAATATACTTGAGTTAAAAATATTTTTTTAATCCGTATGTAAGGTGAATTCCGAGCGACGTATCCTTACATCGGGGCGACTATTAAAATTGTATTAAGCAAAGATTACGGCTAAACGAGCTTCGAGCGAAGAGGGCGATCCATCAAGCACTTAAGTCGTTTCACAAACGTTAACATGCAACAAATATGAAGTAATGGAACGAGTGGAAGTTATTAGTGGCTGTAGGTTAAACTGCACCTTTGACTCGCACAGAGAACAGGGACGTTCTTAAAGGATATACATATATTTATTTATTTAATCTTTATTTTCACAAAATAAAATTAAACAACAAGTATATTTACGAGTTAAAACAAACACCGATTTTAAATCGAATAGGAATATTAAATGAAGCGATTTGCTTCGTCTTTCATTCTTCGTACAGCAAAAGGACTGGAATAGTTTGCCCGCGTCTGTCTTTCCTTCCGATTACAATGTGGGTATTTTTAAGAGTAGAGTGAATAGGCATTTACTAAGCTAGTGCGCCTTACCATCAGGACTGCATTTCCACTTAACATCAGGTAGAATCGTAGTCAAGCTCTTGCTTAGAAATTATAAAAAAAAAAAACCTAACTAAATTCTCTCGTCGAAATCAGTTGACGTGATATTGAGTTATTCGTCCATTGTCGCACACATACTTAATATAAATTCAATACATATATGGTTTTCTCATGGATTCCATTGCCAGAATAGGGTGAAATTGCAATAGAATCATACTGGAATCACCAGCTGTCAAATAAAGAATCTTCAGAATCTTCAAAATATATATGTATAACTGGGTGAACCGATTTTGAAGATTTCTGGTGATTCCAGTATGATTCTATTGTCCACACTTTCACCGGTGATGGTGACTACTAACTAGCTTCGGGTATGAGCCTTGATATGGCTTGGGAAGCCGAACTTGCTCTTGTTATGAGGTAACAAACATATTAAAATCCATCCTCTGCCAGTCTACCGTGGGTATTTTTTGGGTTGAATGATTTTAGTGGCTAAAATCATTGTGAACAATGATTTGATACAATCACAATCACTCTAGACTGAGCAAATTTCAGCAGCGTCACCAAGTTGGCTTTTACGTATATGCGTGTCTATATCCGATCTGAATTGTCTCCAGGTCCAGACATCCCCGGATTCCTCCTGCAGCCGTTCCGCAAGCCCAAGAGGATCAGGACGGCGTTCTCCCCGTCACAACTCCTCAAGCTGGAGCACGCGTTCGAGAAGAACCACTACGTGGTGGGGGCGGAAAGGAAGCAGCTAGCGCAGGCGCTAAGCTTGACCGAGACCCAGGTGCGTTTGACATTCTTATAATCATTTTTTATAACTACCGCCACGAAGACATGCCTACGGCGGGTAAGTAGGTTGTGCTACAGAGTGTAGGTACAAAAAATAAATATGCGGTAACAAAGAAAAAAATCCTTTTTAAAATCGGTTAAAAATGAACGTTCATTGACATAATGGTAGATATTTGCTAGCCTACTGGTGCTCTTAGGTTTACAGATTCAGCCCTGTAGTTCTGGGCTCTCAAGAATAAGACTACGGTATCCCCTGCCTGTCGTAGAAGGCGACTAAAAGAGGCCTCGGGTTCACTGGGCGACAAGGGTGGGCTCTTTGTCGTCCGCCAATGTGGACCCGGGAAGAAGGCGACATCAGCCGGCCCGTGACGCCTTGCACTGCGCGGGAGCGAGTAACCTCCCCCCCCCGGGAAGTGCTCTTCTTGAGCACAGTGCAGACGGTCTCCGGTGCGTTCCACTGGAGATCCCGCAGCCCCTCACCATGCACCGAGGAAGGGCCACCGGGGAGGTTTTAGTGTGTAAAAACCCCGCATAACCGCCGCCTTCCCCCCAGAAGGCGGGGTATCTTTTTGAAGATTTCCTCCCCGTTAACAAAAAAAAAGGGTTTACCGATGGCGTACCATTGGCACGTAAATCGTGTGTGTGTTAGTATTTGATATATTTAGTAATGATCAAATGATAATTAACATGGCTGTGTATAGATCGGTTTCGTTATGAAACATCACTGGCAAACAGAGAGGGCCCTGGATAGATTAAGTCGTAAAGGATCATAATATTTCGGTGACAACCCTATAATCTATTTTCTATTAACACCAACAATCTACACTAGATATGGCACTGGATCCGGTGTTACTTAAATAATGAAATCGACGTTGTACGAACTTGGCTCGCGCCTAATTGTTCGTACCTGAGGAAAAACTGCGCATTAATTACCTAATCATTAAGTCACCTTCACACTGATACGGTACCGACAGCAGAAACAAAACATTGTTAAATCTCAAACCGTGCCGCTTCCAAGTTAAAGTTACAGCCTATTTACAATGTCCCAGATCCCGCTTACAAGGTTTTGGACATCGTTGCGCGAGGCCTATGTCCAGCAGTGGATGGTTTGCGGCTGAAACGATTTTGTGAAAACCGGTGAAGAGATGACTGTGATCAGCATCGTAAGAGTTGTGGATGGACTTGGAAAATAACAATTTAAAATAAAGCTCCCGATAAACATAGTCTGACCTAGTCTGACGTAAACGATTTTAATCATCGTTTAAAATTATTTAGACTAGGCTAATACTTTCGTTCGTTTACTTATATTTTTCTTTAATTTCTATTTTTTTTTAATGACGAACTACACAGATTGGCCAGAGAACCTGGCCTTGACTGCTTCACCGGATTGAGAGGTGGCATAGCTCTTAGGTCGCTTAGCCTGAACCTCTACCGCTAGTAACTCGACACAAGGGTCCCCCCGGTGGGGTGTAACCTCGGCTTGGACGGTTACCATGTTATGCATAAGCATTCCGATCCGAGGGCGCCCGAGAGGGCCGAACCACGACTCGGTCGGTAACTATTTCACGGATAATCTAAGCGACTTGACCCCGTTCTCACCTGATGTTAAGTGGAAATGCAACCCTGGATGTTAAGGCACACTAGTTTAGTGAATGCTTTTCTATGTATGTACTCTCAATCTCTCAGTTATTCACTCGGGGAAATATCGTATTCCGAAATATCCATTTACATTTACCCTGGACACGCAAAACTATATCAAAAATTCATTAACTTAGTAAATATCTATTCACTCTACACTTGAAAACACATTGTAATCTAAGGGATAGACAGACGCGGGCAAACTATTCCAGTCCTTTGTTGTACCAATAATGAAAGAGGAAGCAAAGCACTTTGTACAGATAGGATGTTCACGACAAAAGGATAATCCAGCAGCGCGTCTTTTAGTTCTTGACACACTCTTCAAAGTGAATTCTGTAGAAGGCCGAAATTAAACTTTCTCCTATGCTAGAGACTGCAGGCGATTGATTTCAGCTGTCTCACCAATTAGTCTATTAGCACGCTTATATATTTTTAAGCAAGCATTATAGACCGAAATAGCAATTGTCTATTGTTCTTTTATTCGTTTATATCTTAATTAGGTAATAGTTTTTTCTGCTGCCAGTCCGACAGGGCGCGGTCGCATGCAATGCAACCTCGTTCTAAAACTTCTTGTACACTTTTTGTTACGTCTCGTATCATTAGCTGCCAACCAACCGGTGCAACGTGCGTTTACGTCAGCCAACAGTTAATTTGTAGACGGTGTCTACCCATTTTCTCGTTAGAAAGTATAAGAGAAAGAATTGTCCAGACTTAACATTTTTGAATAATCGAGTAAAAACAAAAATCGACTTCAAATCAAATGGACCGCATCAAACATTAATCGCTTCTGAGCGCGGATGCTCTTTTATATTTCGGCATAGTCACAGTGTGGAGTTACTAGCGATAGAGGTTCAGGCTAAGCGACCTAAGAGCTATGCCACCTCTCAATCCGGTGAAGCAGTCAAGGCCAGCATCTCTGGCCAATCTGTGTAGTTCATCATAAAAAAATGTTTATTGGTATTATACAAACACACCACAAACAAAATATAGCCGTGAGCAAAAATAAAGGGTCGGTTAAGAAATTTTGAATATCTCGGAAGATAAAAATGCTAGCTAACTAAATTTTTATACTTAATGTTGCCACCATGTGGCGTAAAATTTTAAAAAGAAAATTTAATGAAAATACTGAATTTTCCAAGTTTACGTAAGATATCCTTTTCGTTTAAGTTTATGTTTTTAAATGAAATATAAATAAAATAATGAAAATATTTTATTTTAAGGATATTTAAGCGACCTAAGAGCTGTGCCACCTCTCAATCCGGTGAAGCAGTCAAGGCCAGCATCTCTGGCCAATCTGTGTAGTTCGTCATAAAAAAATGAAAAAAAAAGCGGCTAAAAACGTTTTCACTTAAAAAAAAAAGTGCAGACGAATTCACAATGTAATAATTAATAAGCTGTTTGTAGGTTTAATATTTCATTTAATTAAGCCGACATAACTGGCTGGTATTTTAACTACATTTAACACTGGCTAGGCGCGGCTTGCGGAAAAAATGGCCGCTCATATATGGCAGGTGAATGGCGGGAAATGTGCAAAAATGTGTTGGATATTTTCCAGTTTAACGGGACGTTTTTTACCGAAGAAAAAAGATTAAAAACATCAACCAAGTGCAAGACAGGGTAGGCAGAGATTAAAAATTTCAACCCTTGATTTGAATTCTCTACACATACGATTATCAGGTACATTTAATAATGCTTTTTATATCACATTTATATTTGTTTGTTTTTTTTTTAAACTGTAAACTGTAAAACCAATTGTGTCAAAATCAACGTTCAGTGATATCACAGTTGTCGATTTTTGTTACGTTTGGTTATCTGATAGTTCATTTGTGTCACTACGGTTTACCAATGGCGTACCGTTGACACTCCAATATTGTTTCAATTGTTACTATTTGCTAATCTCCACATCTTATAAATATGTTAACACATTTCAATCAGCTAAACAATGTCGAATAATCATAAAAGAATCAAAAATTCAATTGAAAATTCAAAAAATGTTATTAGTAGGTGACATTACGATGATAATTGCATTGTAATAGGCCAACCTATTAAGTTTTTAAGTGAACTGTAAATGGTAAATAGACACCTGTATGTATGGTAAATTTGTTATAATTTGAATACTGATAAAGGCCTTCGAGATTATTCGCGTTATATGTTTCGCGTAAATATCAAACATACCATAAATCCCGAATGCGCCGTTCAGCAGCCTGAAATTGGTCACTATGCCACACGGTCTATCTGAATCAGTATACATCTATGATTATCACGTTTCTCGTGTGTACCAGAAAACAGCATAGACTCATCATCATCATGGATCCCCCCCATCTAACTTACATTTTTTTCATCGACGTAAGAAATAAGTGTGTGTTTTAAAAAAGACTTGGCTTAGAGGTCTTGTAACCAAGCCATAAAACAGTCATCAACGTGTGTACCAATGGCTGTTACAAAAAAGTTACATTTAAGCCTGGTCCCCTAATAACGACACAATTTTTGCACATTTCAATTGAGAACGTGGGAAATTAATTTTGTTGTTTCTTTAAGCATAATATTACACAAGCTACAGAGAACTTAGCACATATAAAAACTTTTTAAAGTAAAAGTTCTTAACGTACGCTTGACTTGAGGAGTAAAGTGGTGTATGCCTTACGAATTGTGAACGGTCGAGTCGATGGGAATTTGTGAAGGAGATATAAGTTAGTAAAGATAGGTAGAGAAAGAGTTACGTTTCGTATATATAGTGTATAAGAGACAGTACAGGTTTATTGTCCCACATTGTACTCGTAGGAGCAAGAGAGTGCTTTGTGCGCGCACTTTCTTTTTCTCTTGAACAAACCTATGTATATTATATATATATATTTCATTATTTTTTAATTTTTTAAAAAGAAAGCTAGTAGCTAGTTTTTTCAGTAATATTACTAACAATCTTGTTAACCATTCCAACTAAGCTTAAGCTTGTGCTAGGATATGGTTCACGGCAATAGTCGAATGGTGGATTCGAACCTTCGACCTTACGATTCGCAGGCCGTACCCTAAACCATTAGGCTATTGACGATTAAATATAGCTGTATTGTTACAGTTGCATAGATAAGACGAGTAGTGAGATGAGAGATGATCATAAACCCTATATTAGGTTTAATGGGGCTTCTGTTGGAAGTGGAGTTAGAAAGTATTAGGGTTACCATCACTAACCGACGAAGCAGCGGCAACCCTATTTCAAGTGGCAATTTGCGAAAGTAAGGTCCTTGTAGAACGAATTAACTCATTCGTGCCACAGCCACTTCGAGCTGGCTCTATTAACATAATCATACCGTTTCAGATAACGTGGACAGGAATCATTGGAGAGATAGTAAAACAACTTAATTTGAAGGTCAAAACGGTTACAATTTTCATCAACATGGCAACTGATTAAAAAACACCAGTAACTAACCTTTTTGCTAGCTGTTAACGAAACTAATGTCTTCAAGTCGCGTGTATCTGTGTACTTTCTACTCAAACAGTGAAAGCGGTGCCATGATTGTAGTGCTGCGGTGGACTCTGCCCAGCACACCCTCGAGGTGTGCCCGAGATGGTTGGCGCAGCGCCACGACTTGGCATCTGCCATTGGTGGAGCAGACCTGTCGCTCCCGAGTATCGTTCTCGCGATGCTCTCGAGTGACAGGTCTTGGTTTATGAGACGGTCATGTCTCAGAATTAGCGTAATGCTGCCAATGCCCGCCCTCCACGTGGCAACGGGTGTTCGTACTGGACGAGGTGTTTTTGTGGAGCTTATTATTATTTATTTAATATTATTATTTATAATAATTATATTCACGTAATTTGTGTGCGCTTATCTATATACGACTGTAAATGTTAGCATTAAGTTCGTCGTTCGTATATTTTGATGCAATGGTTTTATCTTAGTTTCTTCAACTGGTGATTATTTAAAGCTTTATAAAGAAAACTCTTCAATACGTTAGCAATTATTGTGAAATGGTAGAATTAGCGCGAAATTGGCCGCGTCATGCAATAGCGCGTCATTCGCGCGTAACAAGATGGATTCCCACTGTCCATAGACAATTACTAAATTATAGAAATTAGGGTGTTGACTCACTTGTATGTTAGATAAATAGATAAATTCTTTATTGCTTCAAAGAATATATACAAAGGCGAACTTAACGCTATTTAGCATTTTCTTCCAGCTAACCTTTAATGGTTAAGAGCAGGCTAAGGGTAGTGCCGCTAAAAATAGCCTTTTTAAAATATTATTTAGATTAATAAATATACATTTAATAAATATACATTTACATATACATAAATAGATACTCCAATATAAATATAAGAATATACATACACATGGAATATATAAACGACAATATTTATACCAGTTTGTAATTTTTCATTGTTTGAGCAGAAAATATTCAGATACACGCGATTTAAAGACATTAGTTGACGAAGCCTCCCTTATTTATGTTCATGTCATGCATAACCTGCAACATAACCTAACTTTGAACAAGTATATTTATATTTTTTTTGTTTTACTTGTGGGGCCGCGTAATCGTCCCCCGGGGGAAGGACGAGTTATGTCGGGCCCTCACCGACCAAACCCACAAGATGTTCCACCAGTGTCGCGTACGGCGGTGCTACGGGATCGCTTGCGCACGCACCTGCGACCTGGACGCCTTTCGGCATCCCCGTCCCGGGGGAGGACGAGCCTCCCCCTCGCTGCAAGGCGCGCCGGAAAATAGGACGCGCCTTCCTCCATGACCTCCGTAAGTAGGTGACAAACTCCCCCGAGTCGGTCACCTGGAGGCCTTGGGGGCCGGGAATACGAGCTGCCACCTCGCCCGCCCAGCCCCCAGCGGCGGCCAAGATGTTAGGCTCCGCTGCTAGCCAAACGGCCGCAGCAGGAGAGTCGCCCCTCCCGCCCATCGGCACACTCTCGGCGGACTCCAGCGAGCCCGCTTGGTGACGCCGGCACTGAGCCCCTCCGGCACGACAAGCCGAGAACCCTTCGGGGGGACCTAAGTATATTAACTCAAGTCCCCAGCCAAGTTGGTTTATTTATTCAATGCTAATTTTTAATTGATAGATAAATTGTTTTAAATATAATATAATTTTATATTCAGTGCTGAGGTAGAATCGGTTTTGTGACAGTTATAAAACTTTTTTTTCGAATACTACCGTCAAACTTTCAGGACGCTTCCCTCTCAAACTTTCTTATTTTGTAACTGACACAATTGATTTTGGCCTAAAAGTGCTGATACTGATACGATTCGTAGTAAGGAATAAGTATATGGATTGTTAACCCCGTCAGAAAAAGGTGGGGTGACGTTAATACGTAAGTACCAAGAATTGTATTATGTCAAAATATAGCTGTGAGCAAAAATAAAGGGTCGGTTAAGAAAACCATAAGATAATATAACATAAGAATATGTTTAGGATATTTAATTGTCTATCATGCACAATTTATTTCAGTTAGCTAGCGTCTTTATCTTCCGAGATATTCAAACTATCTTAACCGACCCTTTATTTTTGGTCACGAGTATATAATCGATTAGTTTTTATGTGTTCGAATGATTTGCTTTAAAGGGGTAGACAGAGGTGAGATTCAAGTAAGCTTTGAATACAACTCATCTTCGTTTTTTTATACGTATGTTTGAAAGATTCTTGGGAGTTTCTTTGGGGGCTTCTACTCCCAAAGACGGTTGTCTAAGTTGTATTTAAAGTTAGCTAGTTGAATGTCTTGATAGTCTTTCGATAAAACCTATGGAGTCGTGGTTTGGCCCTCTTGGGAGCCTTCAGGAGGGAATGCTAACGCGATTAGAGCCTAAGCCGAGGTCCCTTCTCGGGGCTCCTTTTTCTGGTCGTGTTGTCTCCTGTAGAGATTCAGGCTAAGCGCCGTAAGAGCTCTGTCACCTCTCTAATACGGTGAAACCGTAGCGTTCCGCTTCTCTGGCCAATAAGAGTAGTTTTATCAGAAAAAAGATTCATCATGTAGTCTTTCAAATAACAATCTACACTGTTTCACACTATTCACAGTAAGGTACATAAGTAACTATGATACTACAATTGACAATAGTCCGCCGGTAGTAACGTTTAACGTAAATAGTGTTTGATTCATTGTGTTATATTTGATTTCCATTTTTTTTATTATTTATCGCCACGCGCTCGGCGGTGAAGGGAAACATCGCGAGGAAACCTACATGTCCTAGAAATTTTTTCAAGGATATGTGAAGTGTGTTAAGGTGCACTAGGTGTACGTGGTGCTATGCCCTTATACTCTCTTTACAGCGAAGACCTGAAGCACAGCAGTGGAACATATATTTTTTTCTTTCTTTTTTTTTGGGGACTTTTTTCCTTTTGGGCATGTCAGCCCCATCATACCCTAACATATATAAAGGCATATAAAATATTTAGAGACATATATAAAGGCTGTTACTTTAACGAATGTATCGTAAATATTTATTTAATGATTATTTGTGCTAACTGATAATGTTACCGGGAGTCCTTATGTAACTAAATCATCATGCGTTATTAATTTTTTTATTTAAAATTAAAAACGATACTCAAGTACTACAACCCTTATATCGATGGACAACGTACACACGTTTAATGATTCGTAGTGGTGTAAGTGTGTAATGAGCCTCGAAGAATATATTTTGATGTTACATATTTATGAGGTTTTTTCACGCAATTTTTATGCGCATACAATATCGACACTTGTTGGACGTCTCTATACTAGTAAGGTGCGTGCATGTATCGATATAATTTGAACAAGCCCGGTTTTTATCACTTAATTATCTCTTGCTAGAAAACATTCAATGCATTCCGTATTTCCGAAATTATCGCAGAAATATTACGAAATAGAATTAATCAGAACCTAACCAAACTCTCATCAAACAACCCTTGAAGTACATTCTTTCCAATAAAAAATGTAGTGTCGATATCGGTTGGCGTGATATTGAGTTATTCGTCGATTGGTGGCTCACATACTTAATGCAAATTTAGAATTGGACTATGGACTTTCTTCTGCCATCTGCGTGGCAGAATGGCTGGTCCACTGCCACTTCAACTTGCTGACCTTAAGAGCTATGTCGACTACCTTTGCCTCCGTTTTTGATTTCAATTACGTCCAATATCCGTTAACATAGATTCCGAAGGTATACCATGGAAATCCTAAAAATCGTATTGAAGTTTGTTAATTGAGATATTGTTTACTAAACTTTTTTTTAATTCAAAATTTGTCAAAGCCAACGTTCAACATAAGTCCGTTAAGGTATTAAACAAATGTAAGTGTACTTTAAAAAAAATATATTTCCTCAAGTCACAATAATCGAATTACCAACAGTAAACACTTAACATTAATAGCTCGTTCGATACGAACACACGGACGGGGCAGATGCTTGTAATTTACTTAATAATATAAAATTACCGCTATCGGGTATAACCTGTCTCGTACCTTGTCGTGGATACATTGGCTGGGTGAAAAAAAAAAACAAAATCGAGCGAATATCGCGCTGGGGTTCCGTACCAATATTAATTTAGTAGTTACGTCGGATATGGGGGTGTTCACCGCCTAGTTATAATAATAATTTATTATTCACCATAATCCTCATTAGTAACTTAAGATCCTTATAAAATAAATAAATAAAATAGCCTTTATTTGCTACTACAAATAACATGCACATTAAAAAAAATAATTTACAGGTTTGTAGTAGTCGCCATTAAGGCGTAGGCCTCTCCCAAACCTCTCCATCTTTGCCTATCTCGTGCTATCTGCATCCACTGGGATCCACATATGTCTTTGAAGACATCTCTCCACCTTTTAAATGGTCTTCCTTTTTTTTTCTTTTTTTTCCAGTGGTACCCACTCTGTTAGTCACTTAAGATCCTTACATAGTTTAAAACGAAGCCGCTGCCTGTCTGTTCGCGATAAACTCAAAAATTACTACACTGATTTACATGTTGTGCTCACCAATGGATAGAGCGGTTCTTGAGGAAGGTTTTAGTATATAATTTATAAAGTTTTCGTATACATTAGCTAAAATAAAACGTTATTCTGAAAAATATAAGCCGTCTGTGCGTCTTCAACGAAAATGCGCTGCCTAAACTCTTTGATATATAACAAAATAATATGGTGGAATTTTGTACCTTAGATCTATAGAAAAGTCCGCGATGCCATATGTATTTTACCCGAAGTGGCACTCAAAGTTAGTTTAGCTTTTCGAATGTCCCTTAGATTATCCGTGAAATAGCTACCGACCGAGTCGTGGTTCGGCCCTCTCGGGCGCCCTCGGATCGGAATGCTTACGCGTAACATAGTAACCGTCCAAGCCGAGGTTACCCACCACCGGGGGACCCTTGTGTCGAGTTACTAGCGATAGAGGTTCAGGCTAAGCGACCTAAGAGCTATGCCACCTCTCAATCTGGTGAATCTAGCTTCTCTGGCCAATCTGTGTAGTTCGTCATTAAAAAAAAAGTCATATGTATGTCTCTTAAGGATAACATATAATATCCCTATTTAAACTTAAAAAATTGGCCAATTATATGCGGTACTTGGAAAGCTAATTGCTCAATTAAGATATTATTCTTTATTATTTTAAATACGTTAGTCGGCTTGAGCATTTTATCAATATTATTTTTTCCCTTTAAGCCATGCAAATTAAATTAATAACTTAGGAGTCATAGCAATATCAAACGAAATAACCTAAATATTTATTTTTAATACCACGCGGACGAAGTCGCGGGCACAGCTAGTACATTATATAAACATAACATAATATATTTTTTTAATAATTATAATTTCAAATGATAGATTAGCAACGCAGCCAATGCTCAATTATTTTTTTTTAAATACTTTATTCAAAAATTTCCTTACAAATACACGAACTCCCTGACTCCTGAACTGGGAGTTAGACCTGTATCTCAGGAATCAGTGCCCTCTCCCACTGCCATACATCAATTTCATTTTCAAATTTAATTTAACAAACATAAAGAAAAATATATTTAATTTAACAAATAAAATACATAAGATTTAAAAGAAAAATAAATAAATAAATATATAATTATGTGCAAATATATATGAAACAAGATACATAAAGAATTTGGACTAATCCTGTGTCGCATCGTCCACCATCATTATCTACCCTCCACCCCGTAACATAATCAAATAAGTGTTTATAACTACATATGAACTATTTCATTGTATAGCATTAATTTAGAGAAGTATTTATAAGCATATAGAGGAATATTTGTGACCTTTTCAATACATCTGTAGTGTGTGTATTTGTATCTGTATGCACGTGTGTGTGTGTATGTCCCAACCGAGTTCAATCCTTGCTTAATGTATGAGTTAAAATAAATCTAATTAAAAATACAAATAAAAACCGACAATTTATATTCAAAATCGTGCGCGGATCTCTGAAACTATTGGAAGCTTTAATAAGGTTGTTGGGATAGATTGTGAAAACCTATAGTGGATAACGTAGTCGCCGCATCGTGGCTGGACACGGCCAGGCTCGCGGGGCTGGCAATTTGTAGCCTGCTTGTTCGTGTGAAGGTATTTTTTAATGTTCCACTAATACAATGTTGATTTTGCGAACCTTGTTCTGATGTGTACCTTGTTGTGGATGGGATACAATGAAACGAGACACGAGATATATTTTTTTTAACGAACTACACAGATTGGGTAGGAAAGCTGGCCTTGACTGCTTCACCGGATTGAGAGGTGGCATAGCTCTTAGGTCGCTTAGCTTGAATCTCTATAGCTAGTAATTTGTCACAAGGGTTCCCCAAGGGGTAAACTTGGCTTGGACGGTTACTATGTTACGCATTAGGATACCGATCTGAGGGCACCCGGGAGAGCCCAACCGCGGCTCGATCGGTTGGTATTTCACTGAAAATGAGATGTATATCTACTGTATGGACAGGATATATCTTTCTTGATTTACTCCACTTTTGGCGTCACATTATCACGCATAAATTGTGACGTAGCATAGCCAACGACAAAGTATTTAGGACATTGTTGTCTTTCTCGTCATTCATAGATGTAGAGAAAGACAACAATAACCCACGCCATTCCTCCGCTTCGCCGTCACGGCGTAACTGATCAATTCCGAGGAACTTCGAAGTGTATAATTGCTTGAAGCTTAGCGGAGCTTCCGCCACGAGCGCCATTCTTGTCACGATGTTGTCACGATCCCACTCCCACCCGACCATAGATCACTGCTGGCTGGGGCCATGATAACCTAACTAAGGTAACCTAAATAGGTAATATGTAAGTATTGTGTCCACTGTAATAAATATCGGTAACGTACTTCGGATGATTGTAAAGGTCGTGTCTCTCTTTTTAACCGACTTCATAAAAAGAGGTTCTCAATTTCTTTTTATTTTTTTATGTTTGTTACCAATTTGTTACCAATTACACAATTTGTAGGAATAACTCAATATCGTGGCAATTTTAATTATTTTTTTATTGGAAAGGATAGTTTGATGAGAGTGTGGTTAGATTCTGATTATATTCCTACGACAATTCGGAAATACAAATAGGGAGGAATGCTATTACGCGCATTTAACGTTTGATTTGTTTTGAAGTCGGTTTTTGTTTTTGCTCGTAATACTATTTCTGCTTGTTTTTGAAGTAAAACTTCTTTACTCACGCTTGTCATTGAGAGTAATCGGAATGAAGTCACTTACGCCATGAGAAAGCAGACACAAAAGTATTTTCAATTACATAACATAATAAGCTATTTAAAAAATCGTCCAAGTTATCATTCGTCTAATATTGACTGCCCTGAGAGCAGCTGGACCTATTGATTTGAATCTTGCGTACGTAACTGGCCAGGTTCGCGGCTGCGCATTCCACCCCTGTCACCCCATTGGGGCGGGGCGACGCGGCGCCGTTATGTCAACACTACCCCGACGGGGGGTTGTCGATAGGGGTTGCTCTTGATATAAACATCACGCTTGTGATCTTGTTATAATGTCAGAGAATCATATGAAGGTAAGATGAATGATAAGATAAGATATTTATTTGATCAAAACACGCTATCAATTCATGTTATATAAATGTCATTACAAACAGCACAATATAATTATAATTAAAAATGTAATAATTACGAATTATATAATTCATCATTGCTATTTTTGAATCATTGAATCAGACTATAATATAACTAAGAAAACAGACATTTTCAACAAAAAAAATCGTAAACACTATAAATATTTAAAAAATTAAGCCAATTGTAGAACTAAAACAAAATAACTTGTAAAGTTAAATGACGTATATCTACAAATACCAATTCAAATCAATAGAAAAATAAAAACTATCAAGTAAAGATTTAAAAATTTAGTAACACTAGCGTACCCCGCCCGCCTCGTCGGGCTAGTTTTTGCTTTATTTTGTTTAAATAATGACATCATTAAATATTTAATTTAACTCTCACAATATAATAAATTAATCTTCACTCTTCGTATTCATTCTCTTCTCGAGCGGGTGAAGATCATTACCTACACACATGTACATATAAGTAAATACAATATCATTCTTATCATTTATACAAAATCATATCGGGCTCAAGTTAATGACAGAAATTAAAGTACGACGTATGGCTTGTTTGACAGTTCAAAAAGATGAGTGCTCTGATCGTCACTAAACTTTACAGGATCACTCGCCTGTTCAATCTAAAGATTCCCTGAAAGTTTCATTGATATCGGTCCAGCCGTTTCGGAGCCTATATGGAACATATCCACACACTTTCTCTTTTATACATATATATTGTTATTAATTACTTGCATGCAATTAAAAACTATTTTTAATGATGCCAAAGAAGATTCTCACATCTACCCATTTTTTTTCTTTATACTACTTTTTCTAAACAAGAGTTTGAATGTAGCAGGAGATTTTAAAACGATAGAGGACAGAGACCCTGAGTAATCAAGTTTAGGGGTACACGTTATTAACAACCACGTTGACCACTTTACCAGTAGGATTACGTACACAATTAGAAGTACAACAAGAACTAATTGTGTTATAAGTATTTTTAAGATCAAAACCATAAACCGACTTCGAAATCGAATCAAACGTTAAACGCAATTACGCGCGAACGCCCTCTTTGTATTAAAAATATAATTAATTAAAACCTAGCCGAAATCATAAAGTATATCTCAATAAAAAATGAATCAACAAAAATGGTTGTCTCGATATTGAGTCATTGGTCTGATCACCGTAGTTCATTTGAAAAAAAAAACATCTTCACTTATTTTTAAACGTGCATTTGAAAACTCTTCATTGTCTTTGGTTGTCACCAACAAAGGATACGACAGGGAACCGTAAACCGTTACACGACGGATATCGGCAATAACCGTTAACAATAAAAAATCCTTTACAATACCTAAACAGCGATGTACGATCATAAACCGGCGTTCAACTGAAACGGTCTAACCGGAAGTTTCGTCGCATCCGGATTGGACAACCCTAAAATAGTTTCGCATTTAGATTTTACTTACTTTATGATGAATCGCTTTATTATAACGCATTATATATTATTTATTAAACTTTTATATACTTGTTCATTACTCTGACCGTCGGGCCGGTACACAAGCTAAAAGTCGCACAACGAGCGATGGAAAGAGCTATGCTCGGCACATCTCTAAGGGATAGAATCCGAGACGAAGAAATTCGACGGAGAACAAAGGTAGTCGACATAGCTCTTAAGCCAGCAAATTGAAGTGGCGGTGGACCGGCCACATCTGCCGAGTTAGTGACGGTAGATGGGGGAGGAAGGTGTTGGAATGGAGGCCGCCTATAGGCCGGAGAAGCGTAGGGCACCCTCCCTCCAGATTGATCAACGACTTTGTATGGATAGCCGGAAGTGGCTGGATGCGGAAAGCGGAGTATCGTATAAGGTCTAAGGCATGGAAGGCCTACTTCCAGTGGATAGATACAGACTGATGATTATGATGATGATAAGTGTTGATTAATTTACATTTTAAATCCATTTCGTCTTCGCGGTCTTTTAAAGGGAGTATACTATAGTAGGACTATGAGCGCTTCAATATGCAAAAATACAGGAGAAACGAGAACCTCCTTTGAAGTCGGAAACAACGAACGTGTTTATTCGTAACAGACGTCCATTGAACTAATTTAATTAAAAGAATTATTTCGTATCGTTACATTTTGTTAAATGAAAGATTTTTTTACTAATTTTATACTGTTTTCATGTGGTATCTATTCCACGCGGTTTTTCGGACGGACATAAACTTCAATTTTAGATTGTCAAGTTTTGATACACATAATAGTAAAAATGAAAGAAATCTCCTCCACAGATTATTAATAACAATACACTGACATGTTAATTACAATAATATCAGAACAAGACGCCATTATTAACATTAGAATGTAAACGGCAATCGTATCATAACATTTATATAGAGTTTTAAAATCTTACACAACGCAATTACTTAAACGCATTCACAAAATGGCGTCCCATAATTTTCTATGGCAAACATTTATCAAACGACTACTGTGGATTATAAATGAACTGCTCGCTCCCCAATTATAAGTTACAATGGGTTTCATTATTAACTACCAATTGATCTTTCGTAACCGAACTATAAAATGTTAGCGCTCCATCTCTCTCCCACAGTACAGTCTGTCTCAATCGTTAGGGGAAACTGGGGTTTTGGTTCATGTCTGAAATACAGTTACAGGGAAGAGGATACGCGTTACGAAAATATGATGACAGTAACATATTCAAGCTGCAGTTGGCCAGAGATGCTGGTCTTTACTGCTTCGCCAGATTGAGAGGTGGCATAGCTCATAGATCACGTAGCCTGAACCTCTAACAAGCTATATTGAAAAAAATGTGCTTATGTACTTTTTCTAGTTAAAGTTACAGCCTTTATATATATGATATATATGTCCCACTGTTGGGCGCAGGCCTTCTCTGTAAAGAAAGTATAAACTCTCTTTTTCAAGTGCTCCAATATAATTGAGGTTAACTATAATACATATGGAGTGTATTATTGATATAAAGTAAGACTTTATTATTTAATATAATAATTATTTATAACGAAACAAATTGAAAACTGCGCGCCACAGATGAAAAATGTTGTCTTTGTATGATCAGAGACAAAACTGTTCAATATATTTTGTCAGGATGTCAAAAATTACCGGGTGCATGTTATGTTAAGAGATAACAACCTTGCACAATATATTAATTCACATATCACATTGACGTCACAGTGCATTCAGACTACAACATCGGTACAAATAGTTAATAAAAGTTAAGTATTTAGTATTCTATCTATAGTAGAGACGTCTTATGTAATTACTAAGAATGCGTTAATCTTTATCCCTAAAGACCATTTAATTTCCATAACTGTTATATAAAATTATAATTCACTAACGCAATTGTTAACAGACAATATAGCATATTTATTTAAGCTATGTTATAAATACAGTGTAATAATAGAACGGGGCAGCCCTACATCTCGATGAAATTGCGAATGTCTAACAGTTCCAATTTGTCGCATAGCACCATCCCTCTCTCACTCATCCCGGCATCCCCCTCGCACGCTAATGGATCGACAATAAAGTAATATACGGATAAATAGCTTTCCGCTTAAATTTTGGCCCAATTCACGCTCTACCCCTTAATTGCCGTATCTCCCCCTTAAAGCAGCCGTCTCCCTTTCTCGTCTATAAACTTGTATATCCGTTTCGCGCGTTCGCTAATCCGCTGGGGCAAAGTATAATAGGGACTACATAAGTACTTAATCGTATTTCTGGGCATGTTTTGAATGCCCTCTATTTATTCAGTGCGGGTAGCGATATGATGTGGGGTTTTATCCCCTTCCATTAAACAATTGTGAGATCGTACAATGAAAGTTGGTCTTTGAAATTGAAGACCTCGTTACATATTCGGGGGGCCATTTTATAATGGTGACTTAATTGCTATAGCAGATGCGATTTTCTTGTGTTATATCGCTTATTGTTCGTTGTACAATGAAATTTCGGGCGTTAAATTAGCATCGGATCGTTATAATTGTTTAATGGCTTGTTTAGTTGCTTTATAGCTGGTTGCATTTCGTACGCCTTTGTTCTTGCGCCATATTTTTTTGCAATTTTCGTGATCGTTTTAAGTTATATTTATCGTCTCAATTTATTCCACGGTTTCTTTGTTATAGAATCAATTAATTTTACATAATGTATCACATTTTTGTAACTATTTTAGTTTCCAATGAGAGATTTTTTATTTCATCGTTGTAAAGATACGTAGAAAAATGTAACCGTTGTTGCCCTGTAGGATTTTAAAATATCAACCTGGTCTCGAATCCTTCCATAGTAGGAAAAGGATCCAAGATAAAAACAATATTAATTGTTTGAAGTAGTAATAATATTGTTTTTTTTTTAAATTGGAATGGGACCACATGGGAAGCACCAGCATTCAAATAAAAACAAGAATCATCAGAATCGGTCCACCCGGAGAAAGTTATGAAGTAACAAACATAAAAAATATATATACAGACGAATTGAGGTTCCACCTTTTTTGAAGTCATAACTGCTAACATTGTAGCATTATCATAATAAATATATCAAAAGTAATAAGAAATCTCACCCTAATGGTGATAACATACAGAAAATCGTATACATGAGTTTCTCACCCTCGGGGATGGGGTGAAACGAGCCGTGGATGACGGATGCGCACGATGTAACCCGTGCCGACAAATGGGCCTATGGGAACCCACATTGGCAATCTCTGTTAATGGTGAGGGTTGTGGGGAGTCTTTGATGGGGTTGTCGCATATATTTTATGTAATTTTTTTAAAGCGGTACATTGAATTTCTAAAGTATAACGAACTGGGAAATAGCTAAGTTTATATTGAATCCTGCCGATTTCTAACAAGCCAGAATTCAATTACAGCAATTAATTTGTTGTAATTTTAATTGCTGATTTACCACGCGCTCGGTGGTAAGGAAAAGACATCGTGAGGGAACCTGCATATGTTGGAAAATTTCTAAGACATGTGAAGTCTGCCTGCACTAGGCGCGCCCTTATACTCTCTTTACAGAGAAAGCTTGTGCCCGGCAGTGGGACATAAATATATAGGCTCTACTTTAACTTTGACTTATGTGCATGGACGGACTCTCTCTTGTTTCGGAACTATATATAATATAGTTTATTTGCATCAAAAAAAGTTCCATATATATAGAGATGAGTTCTTTAACCAGATACCTCGTCTTCTGGGGCGGGTTATCTTGTTGAAGTGTTGTTGTTATGTGGGGTTCTTACCCACTAAAACCCCCTTAAAAGCCCTTCATCAGTGCATGGTCAGGGGCTCCGGGGTCTCCAGTGGAACGCACCGGTGTCCCTAGGCACTGGGTTTTCGGAGAGCACGTCCCGGGAGGAGGTTAATCTCCTCTGTGCCCACGTAGTGCAAGGCGACATGGGCCAGCCGATGTTGCCCTTTTCCCGGGTCTACTTCAGCGGACGACACAGGCCCACCCTTGTCGCCCAATGAACATAAACCTTTTTAGTCACCTTTTACAACAGGCAGGAGGTACCGTAGCCTAATTCTATGAGCCCTATTACTACATGGCTTGTTTTTAAAAGGCCTATCCTAAGGAAAAGTTAATCGGTCGGTAGACCTACTGTTTTACAGGGGCCTTTGAGAGCTGGTATATAGCTCTCCCGTATGGCGTCATCAATATTAATATGTAATTGTCACAGTTAAGTTAACCTCGGTTACAGTTGGCCGCTTCTGTTGCTAACAATATTATAAAGACGTTCCTACTTTCACACCTTCCGAGAGGGCTCGTAATTTTGTAATGTTGCCAGTACTGTAATCTGTTACATTGTACCAACTTAACGACATGTTAAAATACGCATTACCGTCAATACCATACCTGTATTTAGGCACTGTAAATCTGCCTTTTACGGCGCTTAAACACCATTCCCATGTGTACGCTAATAACAGCTTTATTACGTTATATGAGATGTTAAAGTCGTTTACAGTTGACGCGCCATCTTGCGTTGCTCACATGTCATTCGTATGAGGTTTCGTTGTTCAAATATTGTATTTAAAATGACGTTAAAATTGTAATTTACGAGTCGCTCGTTCGCACATGAGACGGTAATGATCGGTTAGTTTGACATTATGAATGTTATGAATTAGGGCTGTGACACACTGCGGCGATATTATGAGAATAGTTACCGTTACTAAGTTGATAGATAGAGAGTAACTTAATATCCTAGTTTTCAACAAATTTAGAATCTAGTGCACTGTATAAAATTGCAACTTAGTGTTTAACACGTATCAAGAGAGGCGCTTTTTTGAAGTGAAACTTCTTTACGCACGCTTTACTTAGGGAGTAAGCTGGCTGGAAGGTTCTGAGGGAGATATACGTGTAGATAGAGAGAGAGTTACATTTCGTATATTACTGTAGGGGCAAAGAGAGATAGAGGTGCAAGCACACATTTACTTTCTCTATGGAACAATCGTGTATATATTATATTGTGTTTTATCTGTTATAAATAGAATATAAAAAGCGTATAGGCATTATTATATAGCGTATTTATTTATACATACTTATAGATGAGCTAAAGAAATGTTACTTGTGTTGTCTAAAGCACATTCGTTTTTTTTTTGTTTTGTTCCCTTCAAAATTATTATTTTCTGTTATATATCGTTTTCTGTCCTATGAGGATGATATTTTCTTTAAGAAAATTCTTTAAAAAAAATGACGATCGTTTTGTTTGGTTATTTTGGCTTAATCAGACCGTTTTATGAATACGTATTAGGTAAAATTAAGAATTATTATAATGTCAAGACAAATGCAAAATGGCGATTTTTTTATTTTATAAATATTTATTTTGTTATAATTATGGAAACGACCACGTTAATAAATCGATTGAAGGTATTTAATACTAAATTGTAAAGATATGCTACCAGGCTTAAACCGACTTTTAAAAAAGGACGAAGTTCTCGATTTTACATATGGTCCATATTTTTTTTTGTTGCCATGTAGTACTATAATCGTAAAAATTTAGATCAATTAGGTCCTATATGAATTTAGTTGGCATAGGACCTTTTGTTTGACAATAATTGATGACAAACGTGAATTTTTATTTGTAGTTGTGAACCATCTCGTCCATCGCTATCCTTAACAAGATTATTAATATTTTTTGTATAAAAAATATTATTAGAAATTTAAAAAAAAAATAATGTATGCTTATTGTGAAGTTTGTATGCGGCGCCGATAATTTAGCTTTAGACGAATTGTCGAAATCTCTCAAACTGGTGAAGTCGTAAATCTTCTCGGCTTGAAATCATCTAAAAATATGTTTAATTAATATGCGGACTAATGTATCTCCACCTTTACAACACTTACGACATATCGAAAACGTACAAGTTGCAGGTGCAAAAGCAGATGTCTATTGTCTACTATAGGAAATAATACTTTATTGTTAATAAGCATAAAGTCCCGTTTGCATTGTTATAATAAATGCGAATATTGCCGTAATTCCATTGTATTTGTAATAAATATCCATAAATGTTAGAAGTGAGTTGCGAGTTTGATAAATCATTACAATGTGTTAAATTACAACGCATTACAACTACAATTATAAATGATAATCGCGAATATATGTAAATCAGTTACGAATAACACGTCCGGTGTTATTTATGAATTAAATTTAAAATTATATTTACATTTTATAAAAATTATAATTTGAATAAAGAATGTTGCCATAAAAAAGTTGAGCTCTGAGTCTGCTATTTACTATTGACGTTTCGTTATAACACCGATCTATTTACTATTACAGTTGAATGAACTTAACGATTACTAGAACTAGCAAATATCTATGACTACAATTAACGTTCATTATGCATACAATAAATAAAATCTTTATTTAGAACCACAACAAAGTTTCATATAATTCTAAATAATAGCAGCGTTAATAATAGGTTATTGCGTCGCTGCTATTAACGCTTACCAATCAAATTATGACGTTAAGGTTTTGAAATCGTTTTATTTTTTTTATAATAGAATATGTGTAGCGTTCTCTTGTAAAAACGACAGTGTAATACAAGGGAATCGTAACAATATAATCCAAACCTTCGCCGTAGGTATTATGAATCGCTCTTCTATTTTCCACAAATTGTTCACCAGAGCCGAAAAACATTTCAACTTTTAAAAAAAATATATATAATTTTCGTGTTTGGGGACCTGGAGCTGTCGTTTTTGGATATAATATTTATTATTATTTGCTGGATAAGTATTGTACCACGGCATTAACCTAGAGTTTTCTTGTTATTTACGGTACCAAAAATAAAAGAAAAGTTTCAGTTTTG
Source organism: Meandrusa payeni (assembly GCA_029286785.1). Classification (NCBI taxonomy): domain Eukaryota; kingdom Metazoa; phylum Arthropoda; class Insecta; order Lepidoptera; family Papilionidae; genus Meandrusa; species Meandrusa payeni. The sequence continues at coordinate 8,765,555 of JAGSMX010000023.1, forward strand.
TAAATCCTATTTTCGCTATTTTTCATCTAATTGTTACAAGTCATATATCATTCTACACGTTCACATTCTGTTCTGATTCCAACGACGTAAAAAAGTGAAAATGGCCATACGTGTCACTTACTACGTTTTTGCTTTCCAGCGTCGATATATATAAAAACGATCTGTATGTCCTTTATAGAATCGTAAACTATACATTTGATCATGTGTTATTCTTCAGCAAATAATTATGCATGAGTCTACGAAGAATTCTGAGTCGGTACTGACACCGCTACTGTTTATTTAATTGTTTTCGTATATAACCGTGATCACACTTTTCGTAACGCATTCAGCAGTGTACTCCCCAAGTCGTACGTGTGCTAAAAGAAGGTTTTACTACAATAACGAAATATTTAAGTATACCTAAATACAAGTTCTGCCGTCTCCCTCTGAAACGCACCATTACCCGTCACATAAAGGGTGACATAGGAAGCTGGTAGATTGATATTTGATGTCGATATGTGAACTGCTAATGTACCGTGACGGTGGCTCACTAATCTAATTTGAAAGGCGGGGAATCCCCTAGATTTTAAGGGCGTATTTTGTTTACATTTCAATTTGATACCGATGCATATCGTCGGCGGCTATTTTGTAACAGCTTTCACGTACTCTTAATCTAACCGTGGTAGACAGCAAATAGTAAGTAGAAAAAAAGGCAGACTTCACATGTCTTAGAAAATTTTCTAACACATGCTGGTTTCCTCGTTTCTCTTCACCGCCGAACGCGTGGTATATCAGCACAGATATCAACAAAAAATTTCATTCTTGCCGGCACCGGGGATCGAATTTGGTTTATTTTATTATCGTGTATGCTAACGGAACGCACACCCTGGAGCCACATGGACCAAAAATCTTCACACAGTATTCCGTCGCGTTCGACATTATATACGTTCTTTCCCAACTCCCGGTCGCTGCACAGATCACGGGGCCATCTATCGAATTTGGCATAATATGCAACTTAATGCGACCTGTCTAACACTGAGCTACCACTGGCTGTACGAAGACATAGTTGTGACTGTTGGAGGTTGCGAATAATCCTTGCGCGTTACTGTTATTTTATGGACAGGCCCCACCTCTTAGAGGTTAGAATCGTTGCTGGAGTTCATCGGCCACTTCTTCTCCCAGCGTCAACGCTTCCCGAAGTGACACTCAAAAATAGTTTAGAGTTCTAGTACGGCCCTCTCGGGCGCTCTCAGATTGGAATGCTTACGCGTAATATAGTAAACGTCCAAGCCGAAGTTACCCTCTAGTAGCTCGACACAAGGGACTCTTGTGTCGAGTTACTAGCGATAGAGGTTCAGGCTAAGCGACCTAAGAGCTATGTCACCTCTCAATCCGGTGAAGCAGTAAAAGCCAGCCTCTCTGGCCAATCTGTGTAGTTCTTTATAAAAAAAAAGAAAACATAGTCTATAGACTTAATTTTCAGATTTTTCCATTTCTTTTTCCATTAAAGAAATCGATCAATTTGTTCGCTCTACCCCTGTTCCGATTACGAGAAATTGCATGATATCGTATCGATTTATTTATTTACGTGCATGTAATCATGTTATAAATTATATTTCGCATTTATCCGATAACGACGCGTACTCAAGTTCGATTATTTTCAGAATTACATTTGTATATGTAGCGCACTGCGTACAATAACATGCAGTTTATTGGTTAACTACATTACCAATATATAGGTTATATATAAAACTTGCCTAGATCACACAAGGGTAGTTTCAAATAATAGTAATAAATATATTGCTACTTCCAGATCCGATCCGTTACCCTGTAAACGCGTCGTAAATTCAAAATTTTAAAAACTTTAATGAGTTAACAATCTGATTCCGTTTTGATCCAAATTTTCAACCGACTTGAAAAAAGAAAAGTTATGTTTTAACTCATAACTTTGGACTAGGTGAACCAATTTCGATGATTCGATATCGGATTATTTATGTATATACTACTATATATATATATATATATATACTACTATAGTTATTAGTAGTTTGATGAGAATTTGATTAAAACTGCACTTAACTCTATAATCTACTAGCGTACCCAGCCTTCGCTTCGCCGGACTAGATTTAGCTTTTTTTTATTTAAACAATAAACTTACATCATTAAATATTTAATTTAACTCTCACAATATACATATTAAATTATTAATTTCTCTCCGTACTCATTCTCTTCTTAAACGAATGAAAATCATTACCTACACCCATGTACATATCAGTAAATACAATATCATTCTTATCATTTAGTAGTTTATTTTATTATACTTCTATACTAGTACTATACATTGTTCAATATGGTTCAATATGGTTCATAATGACATAAATATACATAATAGAATATCATCATAGTAAATAAAAGCTGTATTTAACAGTTGTAAAAGAGATTCCGATCGCCACCAAACTTTACAGGATTACTCGCCTGGTCAATCTGAAGATTCCCTGTAAGTTTCATTAAAATCGTTCACCCGTTTCGGAGCCTATATGGAACATACCCACCCATTTTTTTAATATATATATAGATTCTGACTTCATTACAATTTTATAATCTAAACTTTTTCACAAATTAATTGCACTTAAACAACACACTGAAAATATTAAAAAAATGAGGTATAATGTATAACTTTTCGGACAAAATTTCGCCGTTTAATATATTTTTTTTATTGTTGGTACTTTTGATATTGATTTATTACGACACTTAAGGTTTAAGAAACTTTATTCTCACTTTAGACATTACAGGTCACTTACATGAGAACAATAACTAATATTATAAAACAATTAGTTCAATGTCACACTAAAGAAGGAGTCACCTAACGCATTCATTTGCTTGGAAACGTCTAGCTATTATTGAGGAATTTAGCAAGTTGCATTTTGAATGCGCAAAGTGTGTATATCCTGACGTGTGCGGGTATTTTGTGGTATTTTGCGGTTATTTTATATTACGTCACTTTACGGTTACATTTTCCACGCTTACGTTGTTGGTGTACGCATTTAGCAAAACAAACTTGGCTACCAAATATGGGATTTAAATAAATACAGTATTCAAAACCTTTTAAAAATGAATTATAATGTATAACTTACAATTCACAATGTGAAATGACATAACGTTAAATGGAAAACAACACCAATAAAATCTCCCATAACCCATTACAGTCGACGAACTAGTAAATGGCTTATTATGCAATACCATTCACCCTTGCCAAATACATTTCATATTTCTAGCATTAGTATAATTTTTCAAAAGCGTGGCAACACTGGCGGCGACGTGAATAGATTTCACAGGCCATTAAACCCGTGACAAATTGCAGTACAAGATGGCGGACGGCTTCTTTTTTTGAGCGGGAAAATGCTTTGTGTCCGTGGAAAAATTTCGATGGTTTTCTTTCAACACTACCTCGTAGATTTTATTGAGGGGATCCTCGTGTATCGTTTTGGAAAGGGTGAAATGTTTTTGTCATTCTTTTTGATGACTTCATCGTAACAAATAACATTTAACGTTTTAAACATAACATGTAACAACTTTGTTTAAAATTGCTTTCCTTTCTTTGGTTTTTTCTTCTCGTTTTGTGCTTGTCTTTTGTTTTCTTTGAGTTAATAGCATAAGGATTTAGGATACGGTGTGCGAAACGAAAGCTCGTAGGTTGGAATCCAACATTTGACTATTGACGTGAACCATCTCGTAGCACAAAATTAAGCTTAGTTGGATGGTTAATAAGAATAGTAATATTTCTAAGAAAAAAAATATCCTATCTATAATATAAACACGATTGTTCGTACGAGAGAGAGGATATGTGCGCGCGCACTGCTCTCTCTTGCTCCTACAGTATGATACAGACAAAAGGCCTGCACTGTGTCTTAGATCTACGTGACGTAACTCACTCTGGCGGAACGTATTTCTCTCTCTTTCTATTTTAACTTCCCTTCGCTCATCCGATCACACTTTTTGTAATGCATTCACCAGCTTACTTCCCAAGTCAAACGTGCATATTGAAGTTCTACTTCGAAAACTACGTAATAAAATGGTAGCCAGCTTGTCATTTGGTCACTTACATAGCCTTTGCCTTATATAGTTAAAGAAATATTTAATTTGTGTTATCATTTGTTCCCAGGTGAAGGTTTGGTTCCAAAACAGAAGAACGAAACATAAAAGAATGCAGCAGGAAGAAGAAGCAAAGACCGGCACCAAGTCCAGTTCCTCTGGCAGCAAGCCGGACGACGGTAACCAGTTTAACAACTCCTACGACGAGGACGAGGAGCTTATCGACATGGACATGGACGAATTAAGTGAGAGTGAGAACGAGACGTAAAGATATCGGTGAGAATGTGGCAAGACTTTAAGATGTTTGTAAATATTGTTGTAATTTAGTTTTATTATAGGCAGATTATTTTTTCTTATTTATTTCTACATCAATCTATAAAGTTGTAAAGCATCCTAATTAGGATCATTTGAATTGTTATAATGTACAAAACGGCGCTCGGAATTAAGTCATTCCTTATTTATGCTTACATAATATTTACGAGTACGGATTTAAAACGACAGCAATCTAATTAGCCGTTAACGATGACTCCAATAAAAAAATACCTCGTAATTATTTCGAATTCAACCGCCTTCATTTATCTCAATTCATAGCGCGGTCATTTATTTAATTCTAAACAAGCAACCGTGTCATTAAATTAACGGGACGCATTCAAAATGGCGTCAGAACAGCTCTTGTTAGCGCGTCACGAATTATTAGATAACAAAATTGGGCCCATTATAATAGTTTGGGGATTAAATTAATTAAAACTGCCTCCTTTGATGCGTTCCTCTAGTGATGTGGGTATAATTAGACGGTTTGATTTTAAACGTTGATAGGCATGGGCTATGGTTTCCGAACGTGCTGTCAACGTTAGATAAGGACGGCGATAGACGAAACGGCGGGAAGGAACGACTAGCGGAGCGTTTATGAAGATGGAGGGGATTGTGCGTCGTTTGCGGGCCTATTATTAAGAGATGCGTATAGAAATCATATCTATGGTTGGGATCGCGTTTGGTAATTGCTCGCGACGAAATCAAATTGTTTTTAAACTGTTGACGATTGTTCTCGACGGCTATTTGTCTACTCGGGTTCGGTATTTCCGATTACGATCTCTCAGTCTTGTTAGTTGCTTTCACGCGTTTGACATCCATTGTGAGATCGTTTCACGAAGTAATTTAACACTGTCAAAATATACGAACCGTTCGATATCTTTGAGTGTTGCCCGCAGTAATGTTTATCTATGGTTTTACTAGGTTATATACTGAATATTTAAACTATGCAATAGTGTTCTTTTTTTGTGAACTATACAGAATCTATACATGTAAGCCAGAGAAGCTGGCTGGAAATGTTGTGCTATGTGTAGGACGTGGCATAGCTCTTAAGTTGGCTCAGCCATAATTTTTCGTAATTAATGAAACCTAACTAAATAAATATAAGCGTCTGTCTTTCTTTCTGATTACAATGTGGGTATTTTCAAGAGTAGAGTGAATAGGCATTTACTAAGCTAGTGCGTCTTACCATTCAGGACTGCATTTCCATTTTACATCATGTGGGATCGTGGTCAAGCACTTGCTTAGAAACTATAAAAAAACTGGAAACATATGTTTCCAGTTTTTTCATTCTCAGATTTTTACGGTACGCTCTACCACTTGATCCCGACTGGTCTGCCCTACCGGGAGATATGTCTCTACAATAGTGCTGTCGTCTGCATACCCATAGATGCCGGGCGTCAACAGATTGTTTATGTGAAGCAGGAAAAGTGTTGCAGAGAGGATGGAATTTTGATAAATTAATTTCCTACCAAACAGTAATACTAAACAATATGCAATTACCACGCTGGCAACACCCGCCACCCACGTGTCGCGCCAACACGGAAACGTAAAGCGACGCCATTAAAGTTGCATTTTTAATTAGTGGTGCGCATTAAGGGGCCATTGTGAAATTAATCGTTTAATTTGACGTCGCGGGACCGTGGCAGTCGGCCGTGTAAACGCATTAACTTGCTCTGTGCGCGGCCATTGTTTCAATGGATTCTTAAAGTCGCCTAATTGTTAGCTTTCTTGTTCTACTGGTTTTATAGCGGTTCGTGATGTTTCGGTCCGTGTAATATTGAGCATCTCAAAGTTACGTACGATGTTTCTGAACCTATACGATTTGGGGACCTTTAAGAAACGAGCCCACTCCTATACCAAAGGTCAGCATCGTTAGATCCTCCGTTGCTGTGTCTGTTCACGGTCGACGATGTTCACTTAAGATCCGGTGAGCCGTAAGCACGTCTCTAACTGCTTAATCGATATAGATAGTATATAACATTGACTAACTCTTTCTGTTTACGAAAGAAGATGCAGAAGACAGACCAAATTAGATAAGACAGAAGGACGGAATCTGATAAAGATAAATCGCTGGGCAGAAAACTAACATGCTACATGGGCGGTTTTGAGGCTAAGACCGATCTCTTCCTGACAACCTTTGGACGGACAGAGATTTAAGACAGATGGTGTTTCAGAATCACAAATTCTCAAACACTAATTTCCCAAAGACCGCTATCGTCATTTAATTTTCATTATAAAAACCGACCGTTCTACTCTCTATTTACAATTCAATTGTCATTGTGCCAAAAACTATAATGTAACAATTTCATAATTAACAACATTATGAATTGTTGTTCATGTATATTTGATATTGATCATGTGATTGTAATTTATTTCGAAGGTGATTATGTACGGTAGATTCGAAGTAATCATTTAATCTCATTCGAACTCAGTGCGGTAGTCAGAAATAATCTCTATCCGATTGACACTGAATGCTTTGCCCCGCGGTGTTACCCACAATTTATTAAAAATTTTCTAAACTAAATTACTCCTTATTATATCAGTTATCTGTGAAAGTCCCATCAAAATCGGAGCAGTCATTTAAAATGTTACTGTTGTACCGGATATACATTCATATGCTACAAACAGACTTTACCAATTCTATTTATTTGTACAGATTTGTTACTTAACGGTTGTTTTAAAACTATATTCCTTTTCGTTTTAAATGCTTATGTAATATCGGTCGTGCCTTAACGAAGTACAGTCGCGCACGTAAGCCATTTGCGACGCTGCCTATCCGCTAATGAAACCTAGATTCCATTTTCAGCTCAATTAACTCCGAGCTGATTACGATTATAGATTTCCTTCATTAACTGTTTCCTATTAGCGGCCATGTCGTTCATTTTACGATGTATTCTTCGTGCAGAGTTGGTTTTTAATTACATACATCTTGATTGGCATTAGCTCGTTGATTATGCGGTATTATCCGTTTATTGGACACACACGCACGCTCTTACGCTCACTCACAGAAACCCATGGTCGAGTTTAAAGGTCTGGAGGTCCAGGGCATAAAAGAGTGTACGACAAAATCATTGCTTATTTTGTTTAAAAATGCAGTGGCAGGAAATATTTAAATTAGTTCAATGAATAAAAATAACAGTTGAAACGAACTCCAACAGTGCATATTTTTCTTTTTTTGAAAAGTTTCGAAGCCTCTTTTGTGAAGGCCCCGAGACTGTAGCTCCTGATGCCCCTCCCCCGAATACGGCACTGCACAAATATTCTTATTTTAGGAAGTGAAGGAAAAACCTTGTACCCGACACTGACTTTTGAAACACAGGTCTACAACCTAGAATTAGGTTCAAGGACTTCATATTTCTTTATTCCTAACTAGCTGATAACCGCTGACGTAAAGTAAATGTGGCCAATGAAAATCCTGTTGAAATCGATATAGCTGTTTGAAAGATTAGCAACAAATAGACAATCAAAAATGTTATTTTGGTATATGTGCTGTATATTAATTAATATGGATATCGTAAATCGGTAATTCAGTATTACAAACAGACACTCCAATTTTATGTATTTGTATAGATTAGATTATTTATTGGAGTCCTTCGTTTGCGCCATTCGTTTTTCAACAATGCTTATGCTTTTCCGACCCAACATGTACCTTCCCATCTGCCGTCATTTATGGATGACATGTGAATGTCTTTTTGTTTTTGTCGTTTTAAAATTGTATTAAAATGTTTGTATGTTGATTTACAATCACTGAGCGCCGTTTTTGTTTGATAACTAAGAAACTAAATCGCTCAAATTAACTTAGTTGTATTAAGTCAGTTCCTTTAGGATAAAGAGATGAATGCGAATGGATCGTATTATAGTAGAAGTGAAAACATTTCTGGTTTAAAAAGTTAATTGCGTAAACATTGAAGTTGTAGTCAAAGTAAATATACTATTAACGCCATATAATGTACATCTTTCGGCCTTATAACGGCCTATCGGGGTAAACAGAAATCGCTGTCGATCCCTTTCACCAAACTTATTAAGTCCTATTTGAGACAGGTCGTCCACAGGGCCATGGACCGGAATACCTGGGGATAGGTGATCGCTGAGAAAGGAGTCACGATCCTTCTAGGGTAGAGATTGAAAAGAAAAGAATGCGACAGTTTATTCTGAGTCTATTCGTCATAACCGTCATTAACGGCACAATTTATAAATTATTTAAAACCGACAACGGCAATTCATTGGTACAAGCCTATTAGAATTGAAACCGAGATCATTAGATCGTAAGTCGAATTAATTAGCTACTAGACCAGTGATTCTCAACCTGAGCTTTTTCTTTTTTTGACGGGTGGGAAATCTTCAACAAGATACCCCTAGTTAGAGCCCTTCCCTAGTTGCAATGGTGAGGGGCTCCGGGATCTCCATTGGAACGCACCAGAGCCTCTCAACCTGAGCCATGGCACTTTCGTGGCACAAATTTAAAAGCGTACCGCCAAATTATTTATATATATCTTAGATATATAATAATGTTAATATATATCACATAATATGGACTTGTAATTAATCCCATAATTAACGTACTGTTATTATTATAGTACATATTATATTGCTCATTTCAACTTATTATCATAAACTATTTTACGTCGTGTATTTAAAAAAAGATTGCTTAATTTTTATAACAAATATTATTAACATTCCTGTTAACAATACTAGCCAAGCATGTGCTAGGAGATGGTTCACGTTAATAGTTGAATGGTGGATTCGAACCCACGATCTTACGTTACACAGTAATGTAGTAAGTGAATAATTTTTAATCTAATCTTATTCTTTATTCTTTATGTGTCACGAATTTTGAAATTGTTAAAAGTGTACCGTAATAAAAAAAAGGTTGAGAATTACTGATTTAGGCAACACTGCTCCCCATATATTTATAAAAATTGACATCTCTATTCAATAGGAGCATGAAAAACACAAATATCTCTTAAATTTAGATGGCTTTTTCTGTTTCTCTGATGTTTTGGTACTATGTTGTACCAAAACATCAGCTACAATAGGGTTAATACCTGTCGCGTTTGAGACTTTTTAGGCTCGATGTATAGTCATGTTACAGTTGTATATGTTCTCTATGGTTAGAGCATGAAAGCTATTAAGAAGTGCTATGAAAAATTGTTGCCACCCTCTATCCTAGCAGCACTTGTCTAGACCATGTTACTAGTTTATGCAAGTACCATTTATTTTATGGTTACAAAAGTTTTTTGTGGCTCTTTAAAAACTTTGAAATTTTGTAAATTATAATTTTTGACTTTACTGACAAAAGGTTAAAACTTGTGTGGCAAATTAAATTCAGCAATTGACTAAATGGCTACAATATGGTATATCCAGATTGCATTTCAATTACGAGTAATTGTTAAGCCAGTGTCTGAACTCCGAGTCTGATAAATTGTGTACAAAATGAACTTTCATTGGCATTATAGTGATCGATAATTCGACATCAACAATTTATACTACGCTACATAACATATATATACCGTTAACCTAAAAACTATAACCAAAATATATATATATAATAAAGGAAAAATTAATATTTTTTATTTGCCAAGATTAAATCAAGTAATACGAAGTTGAAATAAGTATCTTAACATCAAAGTTATCCCGTTTATGAGTTAGCTTAATATAAATTGCGGGTGTCGACTCGTTATTGTCGTTTTAGTAGTTTTTTAGTTCATTGGTTCAACGATAGCGTACCACTGGCACGCTTATCGTGTTAATGTTCAACGTATTTGGCAATGCATTGATATGACTGTACTAGTTTGGTTTCATAATGAAACGCCACTGGCAAATTGCAGACTCGGGGGCCGTGTGTTAGAGGAATGTATAACTGCTGTTAGTAGATACTTAATTAATAATGATTTGATTGTTAAAATTTGACAACATTGTAATTTGACTATTTCAATATTTCAAATAATTTATGTAGATATTTATTAATCTGTGTTAGTGTTACGATAGATAAATATGTTAAAATATTGTCTCGAATACATAAAATCGATTTTGATTATAAGCATTTGTAACAGATAGTGTAAAATAAAAATTCCATTAAATTATTCAAATTTCGATTTAAGTTTTGCAAAATTCTTGCATGCCATAGATAAATTCGAATGAATTGTAAATAATATTTATAGATTATAAATATGAGAAAAAAAAATTTAACGTTAACGTAAATTGTAAATTTCCGACTATTTAATGAACTAGCTGTGTGTAAATATGTGTGTTAGTTTTATGTAAATTTTAAGTATAATTGTGTGTATGTATATTCAGCTAATACCCATATCTGACTGTACCCAGTGAAGTTCCGTTTCCAGTCCGAAGTGTAGCTATTTAAAAAGACGAGTGATATAAAATATATGTTTTTACTCATTTATGTGTCGTGTTGTTTTCATTTCACCACCCGTTTAATGTTAGGAGCGTTGCATCGTTCGGACACTTCTTCTCCCAGCTACACTGCTTTCCGAAGTGACACTTATAGTTAGCTGATATCTCTAATATTTCCACGGTGAAGCTACAGTTCGAGATCTCAATAGAGGTTCAGGCTAAGCGACCTAAAAGCTCTGCAACTTCTCAAATCCGATAAAACTGTTGCGGTTACCTTCTCTGGTCAATCAGGGTAAAAATATCTTTTTATCGCATTTCGACACTGTACTCGTATAAAGTTAAAGTTACCGCCTTTATACATGTCCCACTGCTGGGCACAGGCTTTTTCTGTACAGAGAGTATAAGGGCATAGTCCGCCACGTACACCTAGTGCGGATTGACAGACTTGATAAGTCTTAGAAAAACATTTTTCTAGGACATGTAGGTTTCCTCACGATGTTTTCCTTCACAGCCGAGCGCACAGCAGCACATAAAATTGCAAAATAAATTTATTGTTGCCGGCACCGGGATCGGGGAAACTTTGAGGTAAACGGCAATTATTTAAATTAAGCAAAAATTAAAGAGCACGTACCATCGTGCAAAAAGGGAAATTATAAATGGGATTTAATTGCTATAGAATGCCCGCGGACCACACATAGAGCCACGTGACGTCATCCAATGCAGCCACCTTAACAACGCGTTAGTCAACGGCTGCATATAAAACGGTTTTATATGCGAATTGAATAACAAGTGGCAGCACGATCGGCTTCATCGATTTGGCATTATTCTTTATTAAGTTGGCGGCACTGGTTTATTGGCAACTGTTTTTGAGTTATCTGTCCTTGTTTAAAAATGCCGCGAATTTTATGGCAGGTTAAAGTACGCGTTCTGAAATTAAGTGACTTTATTTAAATATTTAAATTGACGAAGTAAAAGAAAATCACTTCAATGTTGCTGTAAGATACTTGAGATTTATTTTTATATTTTATTTAATATTTATAAATTTGTCTCATTTTCAGCCTAACGCATTAATATGTCTGAGAATTTAACTAAATTTTAAAGAACAAATGATATAATATATATGTTGGAGTGTGGCGCCATCTCTTAATTTTCAAAAATTTGACAAATAATCAATCATAGAGACTAATTTTGTCCATGGTTATGACCGCGTAGTTATGGTATATCGGAGCGTCACTCCCTGTGGCACTATCTCTTAATAATTTTTACGAAATAATCAATCACGGAGACTGATTTTACCCGTGGTTTTGAATGCGTGGTAATGGTACGACCTGATATGTCTGGTTGGCAATAGAGCTTTCACGCTAAAGTGAATGAAGAAGTTTAAGTGAGAAATTGACGGAACATCTGAGTGTTTGGGCAGTGTAAGAGTACGTTTTAGGGGCTGATGGATCGATGGAGCGGTAATGCCGAACTACAGGAGGGCACGTAAGTTATTATCGTCACTCTTATGTGTTGTTAGTAGTTAACTAATAGCCTTAACTCAGGCAAAACAATGAGGAAACCTATATAGTCTGCCGGGTACAGGATAAAAGTGGAGGGCCATCTTTTAATATTTCTAATAAAGTATAATTTACTCAGAATAATATTCATTAGTTGTAAATATCGATGAACATTTCATACGACATTCGGTAGTGCAATTATCAATCTACCCTCTATAACCGTTCAAATTTATTCGTCTATTCCGACATACCCCACATATTTCTCACATAATATACCCGCGTCATTTATATTGGTTTCGCATATAATGCTACAGTTTTTGCTACCAGTACTCATTTAAGCGAGAATTTTTTTAATGGTGTATGTTCTATTATTATTTTTAAAATTATATTATTGTCCAGTATTTATGAAAAGGACACTTAAAATTTCAATTATATAATAAATTGAAACATTTTTAATTTGTTGTCAACTTTTTGGCCAATGAAAAAGAAAAATAGATTATCTACAAACAGAAATTGCAATAAAACCTAACATAAAATGTGTTGAACGTTCTCATATGTCTTTTAAATGATTTCCTTTCACTACATATACTGAGACCAATTAGACGTGAATGCAGTTTTTAATAAGTAGAAAACGCCCAAGGGCGATTAATAGACGATAGTTTTATATATTCTAGGCAATTGCTTGACTACGATCACAAGACGCATTAGCTTAGTAAATGCTTATTCACCCTACTCTTGAAAACACCCACATTGTAATTTTAGGGTAAGACAGACGCGAGCAAAGTATTCCTTTGTTGTACGAATAATGAAAGACAAAGCATAACGCTAGCAAACCGAGTTCGATCCCTGGTGCCGGCAACAATAAATTGTTGTTGCAATTTTATGTGCTGATTTACCACGCGCTCGGCGGTGAAGGAAAACATCGTGAGGAAACCTACATGTCTTAGAAAAAAAAATCTAAGGTATGTGAAATCTGCCAATCCGCACTAGGTGTGCGTGGCAGACTATGCCCTTATACTCTCTTTACAGAGAAGGCCTGTGTCTCAAAGTGGGACAAATATAAAGGCTGTAACTTTAACTTTAACTTAAGCATATAGGGATATTACATCATTATTCGGTAGGATACTCCTTTGTCGTAGAAGCACTCGGTGAGTAACTAAGTCTTGAGTTTGTTTTTTAAATATTTTCAACCGACTTCAAAAAAGGTGTTCAGTTCGTCTGTATGGTTTTTTTTATGTTTGTTATCTCGTGACTTTCGACTGAGTGGATCGATTTTGATAATTCTTTTTTCATTTGGAAGCTCGTCTTTTCATGTCGTCCAATTCTATTTGGACCAATTCGGATAATGGCATTCAGGAGAGTCTAAACTAAACGATTTCGATTTTTGATTTGAAAGGATGTATTTCAAGGGTAGTTTAATGAGAGTTTGGTTAGCTTCTCATTAATTCTATTTTGCAATATTCCTACGATAATTTGGACATGCAAAGAGGGCCTTCGCGCGTATTAATGTTTAACGTTTAATTGGATTTTATGTCGGGTTTTGTTTTTGCTCCTAAATATACTTATTATGTTACACTCTTATGTTATTTGGCAGTTTAATTTAATGTTAATACACATAGCGGCCGTGGTAGCTCAGTGTCCAGGCGGTTGGCTCTTGTTGCGTAGTACGCTAGCAACCCGAGTTCGATCCCCGGTGCCGGCACCAATAAATTTGCTGTTGCAATTTTATGTGCTGATTAACCACGCGCTCAGCGGTGAAGGAAAACATCGTGAGGAAACCTACATGTCTTAGAAAATTTTTCTAAGGCATGTGAAGTCTACCAAACCGCACTAGGGCCGCGTGGTGGACTATGCCCTTATACTGTCTTTACAGAGAAGGCCTGTGCCCAGCAGTGGGACATATATATTATATATATAAAGGCTGTAACTTTTAACTTTTTAACACATAGCGGAACAGCTCTTAAGATACGTGGCTGTTTGTGGTACTAAGTGTAGAGTCTGGTCTCCATGGTTTTATTAATTCATTCATTTAAAGACAATTCTGTCCAGTTGTTGGTAGTTGGTATAGAAGACGATGAAAAAAAAAAGAAGACGATGAAGCCTTCATTATCTATGCCTTTTTTTTAGTTAACGGGGAGGAAATCTTCAAAAAAATACCCCGCCTTCTGGGGGGAAGGCGGCGGTTATGTGGGGTTTTTACGATGCATGGTGAGGGGCTCCGGGATCTCCAGAGGAACGCACCGGAGCCCCTCTGCACTGTGTTCAAGGAGAGCACTTCCCGGGGGAAGGTTACTCCCTCCCCCCCTGTGCAAGGCCCCCACCCTTGTCGCCCAGTGAACCCGAGGCCTCTTTTAGTCGCCTTCTACGACAGACAGGGGATACCGTAGTCTTATTCTTGAGAGCCCAGAACTACAGGGCAGTCATTATCTGTGCTCTATACCAATAAGACAACATATTTTTTTTGACGGGGCAAATCTTGAACCAGATACCCCAATTAAGTTGTGAGGCTCTCTAAAACCCCTCGGTGGACGATTTCGGTGCATGGCGAGGGTCTCCGGGATTTCCAGTAGAACGCACCAGAGCCCGTCTGCCCTTTGCTCTGAAGCACGCCTCGGTGGACGTTGCTACTGCTCTCGGTACCCACGCAGTGTCGTCGCCAGTGAAGCCGAGACCCTGATAAAACCCTTGACCTTTAACTTGCCGTTTAGGACAGTCTTATTCTATAAGCCTAGGACTACAGGTCTGGAAGGGAACGTACTTATGCCGTCCCGTTCTACCAGTGCGCATAATCCTAGGGTAAGGACTGCATTATATTCAGAGTAGACGTGTGTTTATTTAAAAATACATACATAAGCAGGTATCGCGTGAATGATCATGTAACACAACTTTGTATGGTGGATCACGTATTAACGTCAACGCACAAGCAGTTTATGGGCACTAAACGTCGCGACGGGCCCTGGAATTATTGACGGCGCTGCTCGTTCATCACGAGAGATGTGTTTACGTCGGACCTTGCAAACTCTTGCTTACTAAGTAGACCCCACCACGTGGTAGAGTGGTGACAATGCCACCGGGTCGGTCCAAGGTACGTTCTAGTTCAAGCAGACTTAATGGGTATAAAATTACACAAAGAATTAATTCTTATTAATAATTCGTTAAAACGTCACCTGTGATTAGAGAGTTGAACTACATGCTTAATAGTCACGGCCGCCGAGAACGATTATTATGACGAACTACACAGATGAGCCAGAGAAGCCGGCCTTGACTTCTTCATCGAATTGAGAGGTGGCGTAGCTCTTAGTGACTTCTTCATCGCATTGAGAGGTGGCATAGCTCTTAGTGACTTCTTCATCGCATTGAGAGGTGGTAGCTCTTAGGTCGCTTAGCCTGAACCTCTATCGCTAGTAACTCGACATAAGGATCCCCCCGGTGAGGGGTAACCTCGGCTTGGACGGTTACTATTTTATGCGTAAGCATTCCGATCCGAGGGCGCCCAAGAGGGGCGAACCACTCGGTCGGTTGCTATTTCACGGATAATCAAATAGCACTTCCGTTATATATTTTTCTTACGGTTGTAGTATCACATTTTCTTAAGTTCGTTCGCGCACTAAAATTCCTATCTCCTCCAAGCCTACAGTAAGGAACTTCGTAACAATAATTAATTTTAACTTAAACCAAAGCGAGGAGGTCATAAAATCCGGGTATACCTTTGTAATCAAACTTGCAATGCCAAAATAAACTAAATTTGAATTCCTTGAAATAATTTTAACGAAACAATAAGTTTTTGGAGCCGTGATAGCTCCGTGTCCGGGTGGTTGGCTCAAGTTGCATAGTACGTTAGCATCCCGAGTTCGATCCCCGGTGCCGGCACCAATAAATTTGTTGTTGCAATTTGTGCTGATTAACCACGCGCTCGGCGGTGAAGGACAACTTCGTGAGGAAACCTACAAGTCTTTGAAATTTTTTCTGAAGCATGTCAGGTCTGCCAATCTGCACTAGGAGCACTTTACAGAGAAAGCCTGCGCCCAACAGTGGGACATATATTATATATTTATAATGGCTGTAACTTTAACTTTTTTAACAAAGTTTTTTAAATTCATAACCTCTTTTTAAAATCGGTTAAAAATAAATAAAATACAAATAAGTTTATGTATGGACATGGTTACGAATTGTCGCTATTAGAAATTTTAAGTATATTTGACATCTATAGGATCTTAAAAGGCAATACAAAAAGTTTGCGAAGTGCCGCTTCCACTGACGCGAGAAAAGTTAAATAGCTAAAAGGATTACTCAGAGACTACTTAAGCAGGTAGTGAATTCGGTTCCCAAGCGGGTAAGCCAATTTTCCACGAATCAACGCGGGTGGTAGGTTTTTAACAGCATTAAAGATTTTACAAACAAATTGCAGATAACGAGTGAGAAATTGGTTTTTACTTTTTTTTCTGCGCGGCTGAACGCTTGGATGTTAGGATTATTTTGGCTTAGAGAAGGAAGGAAAAAAACATTTTATCTATGGCGAGCCTTTTTCGCGCCACTGACTTTTAAAAATTGTCACTGCAGTCGATTTGAATGTGCCGAAAAAAATTAAAAAGATATAATTGTGTTTTTGCGATTTTTTTAAATCCTGTAGTTTTATTATCTTTTGAAAACGTTTTAAAGGAGTTAAGTTATTAAGCAGTTTTAATTAATAACGGTACAAGTTGGGACTTTAGCTAATGAATTGGTTAGGAGATGTTTTATCTGTGGTTAAGCTTTTTTGGCGCACTTTCTTAATAATTGTCACTGATTACGGTTCGTATGCATTTTTTTGGTGTTTGTATAAGTGTTAATTTTTAAAGGGAAGTTGATCCTATAATTCCCTTAAATCTTTGGCGGAATTTTAAATGGCTTTAAGAATTAACGGTGAACTAGTTGGTGATTTTCTTTGCTGTTTCGATTATTATTTTATTTGTGTCTTCTGCTTCCCGGCAATACTTTTAAATTGTCGTCAAACAACCAAGAATGTTTTTCATTTATTTTAAACAAAAGAAGATCAACAGAAAGCCTCGCAGCCTCCCGTAGATAAATAATAGTAGGATAATATTTTAATTTATATAAATAATAATAGTTAGAGCATTAATATTCTCAATCTTTCTGTATGGAGTCGAGACGTGGACAATTCGAGCAAGAGAAAGACAGAGAATAGATGCATTCGAGATGTGGTGCTAGAGGCGAATGCTACGAATACCGTGGACTGCCAAGCGCACAAATGTATCTATTCTCTCGCAGCTCGCCATAAAGACCAGATTGTCCACTACGTGTCTACAGCGCGTACTGTCATATTTCGGGCATATAATGCGTAGAGGGGGATGGCAACCTTAAAAAGCTAGTCATCGTTGGCAATACAGAAGGCAAGAGAACAAGAGGCCGGTCGCCAACACGATGGTCTGACCAAGTAAAAGGTGCCATCTCCTCTCCTAATCTCTACCAGCTGGTGAGGGCTGCCTCGGACCGAAACCGATGGAGGCAGATTGTTCTTTTGAGGGGCTCTAGTGACCACGATCCTCAGAAATGAGGGAACGACAAAGAAAGATATATAATAAATTAATAAAAATATTTTATTGCCATTTTTATGAATAAATAATGCATACAGTATAGTACAGTTAAGCTTAATTATATTGGATAAGTAAGCTTCTTGGATAAGGATATAAGCAGAATTTTTTCAATGCAGCTTCAACCTGTTACTGTTATCATTTTTTCATTATGTGCCTAAAGAAGTATTTCTTAAAAAAAAGTTCCACATTGGAGTTAGAGTTAGAGACGTTACACTCCAATGGCATTGTGCCGGTCCCTGACGGACGGTAAAGGGTCGGTCCAGTCCCGGATCGACCCTTTACCATAGAACGTTTCTATTAGAACAAAAGTACAATTAAGACCTAATCAATCAGCCCGTATCTTCTCACTGCTGGGTATAGGTTCAGTCTTGTGCTGCCCGAAACCATTGCGGCCCCGCTGCCCTGACGATGTCATCTGACCAGCTGATTAGTGGGCATACCACTAGGTATGCCCACTAATCGGCGTCCCTGTCTTGGCCACCACTCGGTTACTGCCATGATCCACCGGCCGTCTTCTCTCCTAGCCAGGTGTCCCGCCCATTACCATTTTAGTCTCATGAACCGCATACCCAAGTCTTCGACTTTGGTTCTCTGGCGAAATTGGACGTTGGGTATGCGGTCCATCAGAGTGATGCACAATGAATTTTGTGCAGATTTTGTTTAGTGAGCGTTTACGCTTCGGGAGCGTATGTCAAAATAGGCAGACATTGGTTATACACCTTGGTCTTGAGGCATTGTGGGAGTTTGGACTTGAAGACGTCGTCGAGTAAATAAGACCTGATACCGTAGAGATAAGAGACATAAGATTACGATTGCCTTCACCCGTCTAATTTACAATTCATCTAGTATATAATCTATTTCTAACCGAGACGCAGATTTCCTCTCCTTCGCATGTCTCATACCACTCTTATCCGAGATATAAGTTGGGCAACGCGCCTGCAGCTCCTTCGGTGTTGTTGATGTTCATGGGCGACGGTGATCATTTAAAATCAGGTGAGCCGTAAGCTCGTTCGCCTCTTTACCTATATAAAAAAATAAGGACTAGATAGATAAATCTCATATTTTAAAATAAGTATAATAAATTGAAGTAAACACAAAACCTCCTCCAGGCAACCCTGTAGGACAGGAAGGTCAAAATATATAAATAATAGGGTAATAAGAAAAGTCTAAGTATTTATTTTGACGAACTACATAGATTGGTCAGAAAAGCCGGCCTTAATTGCTTACCAGATTGAGAGGGGGCATAGCTTTTAGGTCGTTTAGCCTGAACCTCTATCGTTAGTAACTCGACACAAGCGGGTGAGGGGTAACCTCAGCTAGGACGGTTACTGTGTTACTATTTCAAGGATAATCAAAAAGTCTACAATAAATAAATAACACCAAGAATTGATGACAAGATGGATGATACATCCAGCAATTTGGTAACGATTATCTATTCATGCAAGAACGTAATTATGTTTGCTAGAGTTTCTGTTAACAATTTAAAAAGTAATTTTGTTTATAAACTACATTAATTTTGTGGTCAAATTATCGTAACAAATGTTTTCGAACGCTACCACGTATCGCGCTGTTATTGGTCGGATGGCTGTCATAATGGCGTGTGGCGTCAATAATGGCGATTGACAGCTCGATCTTGATAAATATAATCAAATTATAGACGAATAATAGAGAGTGCATTATAACAATCTTAATGAACGTCTCGTTTATTCAATTATAGTACAATTATAACCTCTATTTACAAGACGTTAAGAGACTTTAAACTTTAAAACAATTTTGAGGTTATGCGTTTGAAATGTTTGTTTCTTTTATGGTTTATCACGCCATCGGAGAGCTGCGGACAGTCGTTTGCGCTTTGTACGTAGTTAAGGTTAAATTGTATGGTTAAATTAGTTTAGTAGACGCCAAACGAGCGGTTATCGCTAATTTGAAATCGCCTCGTTCTTAGAGCCTGAGGCGGTTGATATTTCATTTTAAGCGGCTTAGTATAAGATAATATTATTATACAGTTGATTAACGTTACGCTAATAAAATAAATAATAAATTCCTTAATTAAATAACATTATTCTAGACCTAGTTAATAGCCGATAGACTATTGGCTATTGGTTCCCTATAGACTCCGTAACGGCTGGACTGATTTCAATTAAACTTGCCGGGAGTATTCAGATTTACCTGGCGAGTAATCATGTTTTGGTGACTATCAGGGCACTCCTCTTTTTGAACTGTCAAACAAGCCATACGTCGTATTTTTATTTCTTACATTAACTTGAGCCCGAAATGTTTTTGTATAAATCATAAGAATGATATTGTATTTACTGATATGTACATGGGTGAAGGTCTGGGTCTTCACCTGCTCGAGAAGATAATGAATACGGAGAGAAATGAATAATTTAATATGTGAGAGTTAAATTAAATTTTTAATGATGTAAGTTTATTGTTTGAATAAAATAAAGCAATATCTAGCTGGGTACGCTAGTTTTGTAATAAAATTTGTTGGCATCGTTATATAAAGAGAAGTTTTAAGAACTTTATCATAAATTGTCTATTATTCTTTCAATTTTTTCAAAAGAACCAGTGAGACTAAGGCTCAATAATTGTCTTTTTAAACCACTTACTATATTATGTTTGTCAGTCAATTAATACAATTGCATAAATTAATTAAGAATAAAATATTAATTAGCGTTAATTACATTTATCCCGCAGTCGGCCTTCGCGTGTGTATGTTGCTTAAAAAGTCAGACATGACAAACCGGCGTGCTTTGGCCGCCATTAATATTAATGCTTGCTCCGAATTGACATGTGTCATACATACTAACCGCCATCTTGAAACTTATAATACGTCTTAAAAAGTAAAGCTATATACTATTTTGGGCTCTATTTATAGTACATTTAAAGACTACTACACTTTTTGACGTTTGTCAATTAAGTTTGTATATTTATCACACAATTCGTTAACAGACATAAAGCGTTTTAAATTTGCTATTGCTAAAGCGGACGCTATAGGAAATTGATCCTTATTATCTCTACATAAGAATTATATTATGATTAAATTAATGTTTTAACGTGTGATATTGTTACCATTTTAAAATAATATAACAAAATGGGAGTAACATTTAATATATACTTTAAGTCCAGCACAAAGAGATTAAGGGTTTTTGATGGGTTGTAAATTTAAGATCGCTTTCAACCCTGTGATGTTGGCCGACACAGATTGTTTTAATGTTATTAATTATCCAAAGTTTGTGTTGTGATTTTTAAGTCGATACAAAGCCGAGCAACGATTAGAATTTTTTTTAAGTGAATGCTGGAAATATTTTTTTCTTCCCAAATGCTACATAGTCGTGTTAACCATTCCAACTAAGCTTGAGCTAGTGTTAGGAGATGGTTCGCATCAATTGTCGAATGGTGGATTTAAACCCACGACCTTACGATTCGCAGCCCGTACCCTAAACCATTAGGCTATTGACGGGATAGCTGCGCACGTGTACGGTCGCGCACGAAATTATTGATTTCGATAAATTACGAATTTAGTGTTGTTTTAATAAAATAAAAACAGAAAACAGTACAAAAAAGTTAATAAAATAAAAACAAACTATAACAGCTTTAATACCATACTTAGCTATAAGTTTAACAAGAGTTATTCGCCGGCCATACCACATACTCAAGAGGTGGTTGAGTGATTTATTTTTATGTAACAATCAAATATTATTAAAGAAGTTCCCCAGTATAATTTCGGTGTCCAAAGTGTTTTGCCAACGAATTTAAAACCAAACCTTAAAAAAATAATTACTAAAACGATTTATAAATGACGGCGCTATCCTCTCCGCTCTATTTTTGAAATCGGTAACAAAATTAACACGCATGTTATATAACCGTTTACCGGACAATTTTTTGGAAATTGCTTTTACAAAGAAAAAACCGATAAACTTGCACCAAGCACCTGTCAAATGAAATGAAAAACAGTTCTAAGGGTGGTTTACATCGTCTCATTATCCGATAAATTAACGTTTAATAGTTCAGTTATTGAGTAAAAATGTTTTATAAATTGGTAGGGAAATAATTATATTTATATAAATGGTGAACGCCTAACAGTTTGTTTCCATTGCACCATAAAATTTAATAAATAAGTAACACGATAAGGTAATCTTTATTTGAAGCGTCGTACGGCCTACGAAAGTTAGATGACAAATGTCTTTCTTCCAAAAATTTCAAGAATAGTCATAATAAATATTTTTTTTGTATAATGGTAACTTTTTATTTGCACTTGCGGTAGATATCGCAGTTATCTGCGCTTCCATTTAAAAATATTCGTTGACAAAACTAGCCTATTTGTCGTTATAGTACTCAAATATATAGTATAAGGTCTGATTTCTTCACCGTTTTTGGTAAAATACTTTATCAATAAGTGTTAAATGGATTTTTTAAATTCTTGTCAAGGCTAACATAACCCACCTATCCACCCATTTACCGTTGTACGATAAATTACGGGACATTGTGTAAATATATATATATACACATAAATAATAAGCAGATTGCCGCTGTCAACTCTTTACTTTAAAAAACGCTGAGATAAGAAGCGAGCTCTTACAACATTCAACTTGAATCTCTATTAAGAGTCACTTGATCAAAATATTTCGAAAAGAGAAATATAGTGGAAACTTCATCCATTTTCAACCGACTTCAAAAAAGGAGGAGGTTCTCAATTCGTCTGTATGTTTTTTTTTTATTTTTGTTACCTCATAACTTACGGCTGGGTGAACCGATTTTGATGATTCTTTTATCATTCGGAAGCTGGTGCTTCCCGTGTGGTCCAACTCTAACAGTGGCATTCATGAGAAAATCATATAAGTCTTAAATTGGCATCCAGTAGGTGCGCGACAAATGGAACGAATAACTCAATATCACGCCCGATTTGGATGATTTTTATTGGAGAGGATGTACTTCAATGGTAGTTTGATCAGAATTAGGTTAGGTTCTGATATCGTAATGTCTATTAGATTTGAAGACGGCTTATGTTTTTACTCCTAAATATACTTATAATATATTAGCACCGTGTGGTGGAACAATGGGAACACGCCCGAAACGTTATCCCGCTAAGCGGGCAGCTAACATTGATGGGCTAAGTGGGTGTTTAAAACCCCATTTTGGGGTAATTTCCCCAAAACACGCCCCGTGGTTCAGCGTTGAAACGAAACGGAGTGGGTTCATTATTCAAAACTACCTATTACGTTTGGCGTCGGTTAGGAAAAGTTTTTTTTTTTTCATTTCATAATTCATCATGTGGTTATTGGTTAAAGACAGATAAATTAAACCAATTTTATTTATTGAACTACACACACGATTAAATAAAAAAGAGCCGTGGTAGCTTTGTAGGGGCGGCCGCATATATTTACATTGTACTTATGTGAAACTTCTAAGAGACGCGTTAAATAAAGATTGTCAATTCTGACAATACACAGTAGGGTGGCATGACAGACTATGCCCTTACATTCTCTTTACAGAGACGTCCACCAGTGAGACATATATAAATAATAATATAATACGAGAATAAATCCATAAGAGTCGCAACTTGCAAAAGTAATGATGCGGTCATCGTCTATCGCCCCTCTACGGGACCCTAGCCCCGTTTTGATACCAATAGAGGTTCCAGAAAAGCTACCTAAGAGCTGTCACATCTCAAATCAGGTGAAACTGTTACGGTAACGGTAACTCAGCTTAGTTTAGCAGCAGTTCGTCAATAACCGTCCCGAAGGGGCACTTAAAGTTAGTTTAGCTTTTGAATGCCTCTTAGATTATCCGTGAAATAGCAACCGACCAAGTCGTGGTTCGACCCTCGGAACAGATCGGAACGCTTACGCGTAACATAGTAACCGTCCAAGCCGAGGTTACTCCTCACCGGGGGGACCCTTGTGTCGAGTTACTAGCGATAGAGGTTCAGGCTAAGCGACCTAAGAGCTGTGCCACCTCTCAATTCGGTAAAGCAGTCAAGGCCAGCCCCTCTGGCCAATCTGTGTGTCAAGTCAATAACAAAACTATAACGACGTTAATCTTCTTCTCGTGTTGTTTCTGCCATTCCCAACAGATAATAAAGGCGAAATCGACAATAAACATCACAATATTAATAGTGTATTGCTAACATTAAAATTACAGATACAATACAGAATAAAGTGGCGGGAAATGTTAGTATCTTGACAGATGTTGTGTTTAATCTGTTAAAAAAATAGCTGTATTTTTATATTTTAATAAATTAACTAAACCATACACAACTTTGGTTGTAACCTGTTACATATATGGAATATTTTATTTGTACAAATAAATAAAATTGGAGTGTCTCTTTTTAAAATTAAAATAACTTTTTACTACATGCATGTATTTTGGAAGAGCCGTGGTAACTCAGGGTCCGGGCGGTCGCCACCAGTTACATAGTACGCTAGCGTCCGAGTTCTATCTCCGGTACCGGCACCAATAAATTTGTTGTTGCAATTTTATGTGGTGATTTACCACGCGGTTGGCGGTGAAGGAAAACATCGTGAGAAACATACATGCTACATAACCTAGAAAACTTTTCTAAGACATATAAAGTCTGCCACTCTCTTTACAGAAAAGGCCTATGCCCAGCAGTGGGACATATATAGAGGCTATAATTTTAACTTTAACCTGCAAACAATTGTACATATACGGTACATATACCAGAATAACATTATGTCTGTTCCGGTTAATCTCTGGAACGGATGGACCGATTCTGTTGAAACTTTCACTGGCAGATAGCTGATGTAATAAGGAGTAACTTACTTTTTTTTTGAGAACAAATGAAATAAATAGTTTTTAATCGCGGGTAACATCGTGGGGCGCAGCTAGTTAGTTGTAAAACTGACCAATACAATCTACTAAGCTACCGCACGTAATTGACGCACCGGATAAATTATTGTAGATAGATAACAAATACAAAATTTAGCGGGAAAACAATAAATCACAGTGAATAATGGAGCTAATTTAGTCTAATGCTGTTAACTAGCTGAATCAAGTTAGCGATCGCTGTTCCGACGGCCATTACAGTCGAAAGCTGTGTGTGTGCGTGGCCGATTATCTTCTTGTCTCTTAAAGCACCAACACACTATGGCAAAAGGTAACTAATGATAATGCCAGAAGATTAGAACTGTTAACAACGTATATAAATTGTGAATTGAGAAATAATTTATACAATTATTTTTGGTATTACGCTTTCATTTTTAAAGTTTTAAAATAAATGAGTTAATCATAGAGTAAGTAATCAATTGATAATATTTTTTTATTGTATTTGAGGTTATTATAACATTATGGAATTCACGAACGAATTAGAATGAGAGAAAGTTTTTCATTCATCGGATCACAAATTATCTGTCACTATCATTTACTATTAGTAGTTCCTAATATATCAATCCTGAAAATCGATGAGAAATATAGTCGGTTTTGTTATGTAAAAAAGTTATTACATATTTTTTTTTATTTATTACAAATAAAATTTTATAGTAAAGAGAATATACATATCACTTAACGCTATATAAACCGCAATGGTTTGTCACTAGCGCTAAAGTGTCCGTCTTGCGTTCCTAAATAACTTTTTAATATACGCTTAATATTAACACGTATATTGATTCTACCAATCAAAGGTATACAAAATATCTCTATACAATAAATTGTTGTAATTGCTGTCACAATGACTTTTCGCTGATATATAAAAATTGACAGCCGATACAAGTGAAAACTTTAACATACATGTTTAGTACTAAAATTTCAAAATGTTTAAATTTATAAATCTAGTTTCATATCTGTTGACACTCCGAGCAACAATTGTATATTATATATGGTTCTTTTATTATTCAAATATATAACGGGCTATGACAAATGTACAAGAATATGACACAAATATAAATACAACATTAGCATATCAGTAATGGGAACCCATAAGATTGATTGATTAATGAAATTTCACTTCAATAATATGCTATATATCACACGCTGTTGGCAACACTGCCACATAAATATTATATCTTTTGTGGTAAGATCCGGCTCGAAGGACCAATGTCGCTCACAGTAGGATTGGATTTGCGTTAGGGATTCGTATTGTTTAAACCACTTGTTTATTGTCAACACATGCTAAAAATACACTGTGATCAGTTTCCCCCAACGCGCCAAAAGCAGTGTACCATTAAAAATCTATTTAGTCCGTATATGTTGGTATTTTATTTGCAAGATCGACGTCGGTGCAGCCTTAACAAGACATCCTTAGTGTGTGTGTTATTATACTTGTGTTCGTACAGGGTACGTACAAACGGGCTCGCAAGTCTGTGTGCGTAAGCGCGAACAACTTGTTTGTTCAGAGATTTAATACACGGTAAATTTCTTCACGTTACCTGAGCCCACGGTCCTCGCGGCGATGGGCTTAAGTGAGAATTTTTATTTTCTCCTATATCAATAAGTTTTTTCATGTCACTTGTATCGGCTTTGTTTTTAAATTAATTATCCTAATATTGCTTACGGGTATTATACGTATGGGAGAGCTCCGAATGGTGGAAAAAGGCTTTGATAAAAAACTTGTAGGGAGTTAAGAATGTGCGTCCCATATAATCGCGAGATTGGTGGCGCCATGGGAAGTGGTGGGTATCCTAATAATGCTCTCTCTCACTCTCTCTGCTGAAAGTTAGTAGAGAGGATATGATCCTTTGATGTATATGATTCTTTGATTCTAACCGAGCCATGGTGCGGCCCTTTCGGATGCTCTTGCATCGAGCTAACAATTGAAATTTTAGCTAAGCAATTAACACAAGGGTTTCAGTGAATGGTAACCTCGACTTGGGCGGTGACTTAAAGCGCGTAAGTATTCCGATCGGGCGCCCTAGAGCCATGTCTCGGACGGTTGCTTTCCACGAGATTAGTGTACTTTATCACTTGATTAAATTGGTACCTGCTGTGTGGCAATGGTACCACCTTTCTGACACTAAGGACTTCATGACCTTCTTAAAAGCGTATTTACAGTGGATTCTTGATGAAGGCACCACTGGTGGTCCCGTGTCGCCTTAGCACTGCGAGGGACGTGCTTCAGAGCGTAGTGCGTTCCGAAGCCTCTCGTCTTGCATTTAAACCGCCGGGGGTTTTTAGTGAGTAAGAGCCTCACATAAGGATGAAAATCCCTCTTCCCTCTCCACCGTCAACAAAAAATTTGTAAAAGCGTATATCGTTTTTGGTCCCAATGTACTCGTTAGTCTTAATAGGACTAATGGGGTTATTTTTCATTTATTATACTATATCAGGTATTAAAGCCACAAAATAATATGGTAAAATTGTAATAAAAATAAATTATTAATTCTCAGTAAGACATTAAATATATTATAATAATATAAACATGATTTCATTTTACAGTTTAACATCTGCCTGGCGTGCCATGACGGATCACACTTTTTTATTTTCTAGCCATTAAATTAAAAATATAATTAATATTAATTTTGAACAGCCAGTTGCGTCGTTCTCCACGAACGCGACTTAATTGGATATATCATAGGCGTCTGTTTGCGCATGGCAATTGATTGCAACTTAACAACATGCCAGCAAATTGCTAAAACTGAAGAGAGAGATAGCTATACCATCTCTATAACACAATCGTAGGGAGTGGAACAGAGATAGAACATTTACGCGACTCTCGCACGAAGGTGAACAGACAACATAATGGCGATGTAAGGCCGCGGTGGCGGACCGGCCAAAACGGGCGAAATATTTATTTTTAAGGGCGATTATTTTGGTTTAAAAGCGTTTAATCACAGCCCGTCTTGGGCCAAGGGAGATCGTTAGCGGCGTTTTTTTTCTCGATCGTTTGTTATAATTGGCCAATAAAATGTTAATTTTATAATTATTTCCCGCCATATTACAACCATAAACTCACGTGTTTCCTATTTAATTTATTGTTAATTATCGTGTGTACTATTTAATAGACAAAAATTGGAGTTATTTTCTGGGACGATTTAAAATTCCTTACTATTTAATTTTAAATTATATTTACAAGCAAAAACAAAAATCGACTTCAAATCGTATCAAACGTTGAACGCTTTTACGCGCAGACGCCCTTTTTGTAATTCTGAATTTTCGAGCGAATATTACGAAGTCAAACTTAATCAGAACCAAACCAAACTCTCATCAAACTACTCTTATAATACATCCTTTTCAAAAAAAAATAATCATTGAAATCGGGTGGCGTGATTGAGTTATTTGTGGTGCATATACTTGGTGCAATTTTAAGACGTACATAGTTTTCTCATGGATGCCATTATCAGAATTGGACCAATTTGGAATGGGATCACACTGGAATCATCAGATTTCAAAAAAATAAAAATATATCGAAATCAGTTCACCGGGTCCAAAAAGGTAATAAACATAAAGACGAATTATGAACGTCCTCCTTTTTGAGGTCGTTTAAAAAAATTTTTAAGCGTATTTAAACGCTCCAACTGTTACCAATTTATTTTGAACATCAGGATAAAATTTATGAATGGAAAGTAAAGGAGTCGAGGAGGAGAGGAGAGAGGGAGAAAGAGAGAAGAGTGTTGGTATGTCATTACCACTTTCTCTATTCTCTGTGACTAAGCAGGCCTGTGACGGTGGGACTGGTACTCTGCTGCTGTAGTTGTCTGGTCATATGTATTTAGTGAGATAGCACGCCCGCTTTTCCAAGTCGAAGTCTCCAGACCAGGTGAGGATTTAGTAGAGTCCGTCGCCAACTAAAAGATCGTGGAGGAAGACGCGTCTTGTGTGCTAGCGTTGCTCTTTAGACTAGTAAGCGGGAGGTTGTCGTCTCAGTGTCAGCTGCAAGTCGCCTGACTCTAACGTGGCCGCGAACATGTGCAAGAGCATTCTCGTAGACCCGCCAATATGTGATGATGGCGGAACATCTTACAGTTTAGTTCACCTTAAAGCGGGGCGCCTAAATTAACTCTGATTCTAATTGTTTTTACGTGTAAAAAAAATTGTTTTTAAATAAACTCAAAAGGTATTACACAGTAATCAAATATCGTAATCAAGTACACTGTAATCAGCTATCACATTGGGCTGTCAAATATCCTAATTCCTTCTGTAATGATAGATGGAATGTCGCTAACTTAAAATTTAAATTAAACTGCAATAAAATTAGTAAAATTGATATGTGTAATTTTAAGTAATCTTTTATCATCTGTATTATTAGAAGATTAGCGATAGAAGTTTATTTATGTCATGAGTACGGGAGCTGAATTGTTTATTATTAAGACGAAAGACATCGTTTTTATTGAAAGCCATTCCAAGAAAATGGAATGTTGCAATGTAAGTTTCTCAGATATTTCATTAAAGTTGTATGATAATGTTAATTTTATTGCCTTAATCGCCATTTAAATAGATAAACTGTTCCGACTGTATCTTGCCGTGATCACGACATGTAATAATTTCTTTTTAATGTCAGTAATGTGATATGTACATTTAAATGATTGCTTTATTAAGTTGTTTGTGAAAACAATACAAAAAAATTATGTCTGTAACGGGTTATAAATTGTTCTCGTACTTATATGAATTATTTATTGAATGTTTTCCGACTAGAGTTTCTAATGAATTTATACGCATTTATCAATAATAACTCCTTGTTTGCACATTGTATTTATTGTCAATTGTAGATTTATAAATGGTGGCGTAATAGAAATACAGAATAATAAAACACAGAGGTTTTTAGGCATATTTTAAAAATCGATATTCAAGTTTAATAGAAGTAAACAAAAAAGTTTTAAAATTGTTTAATCTGTACTACACACGGATGTTCTTTTATCTACTGTTAGCTGGCAACACATGGCACCCAGCGATTGTTATGTATAACATCTACTTCCAATGATATCTTAGACATAGACATTTATTTATTGGCATCACAATACAAAAACACATCACAGACTGAATATAACACACATTAAAAAGGAATGAAAAAATAGACAAAACACAGTTAAAGTTACACGGACAAATAATACAAAACATATGATGCCAATATCGGACACCGTCTCAGTATATGCTGTCGCGGTATATTGCGACAGCGCTGATTTTCAGCGGTGCCCGGGACTACCTAAAGACGTGCGCGCTTAGTGATATATATTATATATTTACATACTTTTTTTAATGACGAACTACACAGATTGGTCAGAGAAGCTGGCCTTGACTGCTTCACCGGATTGAGAGGTATAGCTCTTAGGTCGCTTAGCCTGAACCTCTATCGTTACTCGACACAAGGTTCCCCCCGCTGAGGGGTAACCTCGTTAACTGTTAACTGTATTAGTTTGTAATCTGACTACTAATTAATTTTGTATAAAAATTATGAGGACGCGCCGTTGTGACGGTATTCGTTAAAATTATTCGTTGTACAACGCTACGCTGTCTGAATATAGCGAGAGTGTTAGTTATTGGACTACGAAATATCATAACTACGCATTGCAAATGTTTAAAATGTTTTAAATTTAAGACTTTTTTTAGAACAACAAAACTTACTGTTTGGATTTCTAAACATTTTTTTTTCTTTAAACACTATTTTCTATAGCAACATAAGTAAAATATGTTGTTGTGTACAAATAAAAAAACACAAAGAAGGTAACACGATACGGGCTCTGTTGCGTCCACCAAATGTTTATTTAAATGGTCGATCAGATTACCGCTGCGCATTTGTTCCGGACCTTTATTTATATTGCATTACAATTGCATTCGATAAAAATGTATATTCGCGAATAAAATAAAGAAACAAATTCGAAAACGATTTAATATAGGCGAGCGGATTTATCGTTTCGATCGATAATTCCGAAGCGATTTTAAAGTGTTGCCAGTTCAGTTGTATTCGCTTGTTCTTCGGTGTTTCAAGTGTGACTATTTGAATGAAGATTTTCTTTATGTATTGTTAGCTGGCAACACATAGACGCATAGCGGTTGTGACGTTATACAAATACTCCTAATTATATTTAAGTTAAATTTATGATTTATATTCTTTACAATATTAAATTCAAAATTCATAATTATTTCGTTGATCATCAAATTGATTCGTCATTGTAAGCAATAATTTAACCTTATTGGTTTGTAATCTTTTATAGCCTGTATTAGTGAGTTATTGTATCTATCTCCGAGTTTATCTTAGGAACTACATATTAAATAATTTATATACAACCTTAAAATAAATAATTTAATCTTTTTATATAAAAGAGAAATTGTGTGGATATATTAAATAGGCCCCGTAACAATGAAACTTTCAGGTAATCTTCAGATTGACCTGGCGAATGATCCTGTAAAGTTTGCTGACGATCGGAGCACTCCTCTTTTTGAACTGTCAAACAAGCCATACATAATTTTATTTCTGACATTAACTTGAGCCCGTTATTTTTTATTTTTTTAAAAGAAAGCTAGCAGTATTTCTTTTTTTTTCAGAAATATTACTAACAATCTTGTTAACCATCCAACTAAGTTTAAGCTTGTGCTAGGACATGGTTCACGGCAAAAGTTGAATGGTGGATTCGAACCCACGACCTTACGATTCGCAGGCCCTACCTAAACCATTAGGCTATTGACGCTTAAATGTTTTTGTATCAATGATAAGAATGATATTGTATATATGTACATGTGTACATAGTACATGGGTGAAGGTAATGATCTACACCCAATCCAGAAGAGAATGAATTTGGAGAGAAATGAATAATTTAATATATTGTGACAGTTAAATTAAATATTTAATGATGTAAGTTTATTGTTTAAATAAAACAAAGCAAAATCTAGCCCAGCGAAGCTGTCTCTGTAAAAATATAAAATTAAACAATTTACATAGAACCTTATTGAATGTAAACGCCTTCACACACACACACAAATAAATGACGGATTTCCTAAAAAAATTCAATACACAAAATGCAAACCGTCCAAATGATATCGGAATAAATATAATCGCACTCAGTCGTAAAGATGGACGCCGAGTACGTTTACGGCGCTTTATTAGCGCGCCATTTTGTTTTCTTCATTTTTCCCGCCACGTTTTGTTTTTACTCTGTTACACGTTGTTTGTGAAAATTAATTTTTGCATTATGCGAACTCCCCGCTACGTTCGTGCTGATTAAACGATTGGTGCACGTTATTTAGTGGTGTTCTCGATCTCGTTGCGTATATTGAATCTCAAATGGTTACGTTTTGTTTCTTTTCTAAAAGTTCGCTGTTTAAAATCAGTCGGTTCCAATTTTATCGTGTTATTGATTACGGGAAACGTACACTTGTGCTCTCAAGTTCAAGCGATCGCCACGTTACTGATTATTATTCATTTTAAATACTTTAAAAACGCAGTTATAAGGGTGGGCATAAATAATCACCATCAAGTCAAGCCAGTCGGAAAATTAAGATACTGAAAGTCAATGTAATTAACTTCCAACTAACAATAGTTCCTAAGTTAAAAATGTTACAATAGTAACATTTGAGAATGCGGGAACGTAAAGAACTTTAAAACACTGTTTAATAATAAACTTATTTATGTTTAATGACAGAGTTTGATCAAAAAACTAACTTCTAATGCTTAAACTCTCTTCCAAGAACTGTCAACCGGCGGTGTTTCTGAACCTTTACTATTTGGGGACCTTCAAGAAACGAGCCTACTCCTATCTCAAAGGCCGGCGACGCACCTGCTGCTCCACTGGTGCTGTGGATGTTCATGGATGACGGTGATCACTTAAGGTGAGCCGTAAGCTCGTTTGCCACTTTTAATATAAAAAAGGCCCTGAAGGCGATAATAGCTTGCACATCTTCAACAACAACAACACTAGAGCTGGTTCTGAATAGTACTGAAATTTTAACATTTTTTTTCATACTTTCTAAGCAAATGCTTGACTACGATCCCAGCTGATGTTAAGTGGAAATGCAGTCCCGAAGAGTAAGGCGCGCTTAACTTAGTAAATGCGTATTTACTCTACTCTTGAAAATACCCACATTGTAATTGGAGGGAAAGACAGACGGGGGCAAACTGTCCAGTCCTTTGCTGTACGAATATTGAAAGACGAAGCAAAGCGCTTTGTTCGGGTTTGAGGGATGTTCACAACAAAAGGATGAAATCCTGCAGTGAGTCTTGAATTAGATCATGTAGTTCCTGAGCACACTCTCCAAAATGCAATCTGTAGAAAACCGAAAGGCTGGCCCGAAAGGCCTTACGCCTGTGCTCAAGACTGAGCAGATTGGTTTCAGCTGCTTCACCAAATAGCCTCTAAGCCCGCCCTTCCACCGAGTCCAAAACTGCGAGATGGCACACGAGAATAATAAACGAGTATCGCCTCAGAGGCCTTATAAAGATATTTTAAATGTAACGCATACATTCTTGGAAGATTTTAACGACGCTGGGACATCGTAAACGCTCTAAAAGTGGTCGTTTCGTCCAATAATTTAATAATAAAGTTCTCTGTGAGATAAAATTTTATGTGTACGGTGTGCATCCAGCTCTGAGCCGTGTTTAAAGGTATCTTCGTTAACATCTAAGTTTAAGCCGAGACAATACTAGTTGGGAATGACGTAACGCGCTCCGTAAATTCTAAACTAGTTTACGGAGCGCGGTACATCAATCCCGACTAGTAATATTTCAACTATAACTTTTTTAGTCTATGCTCATATGCATGACACTATTATACAGAGAGCCCCCCCCCTCTGTATAATAGGGGGATCATGTAACATAAATTTTCAATTTCATCTTAGACGTAAGAAATAAGTGTGTGTGTGTTTTAAAAAAGACTTGGCTTAAAGGTCTTGTTACCAAGCCGTAAAATGGCTATGCCTATATTATGGCAGGCGAAATGGCTGTATGTTGCTGCTTTGTATGTATTTATTTATATGTTAGATTAAATGATGAAGTACGATGTATGTATAAACGTGTCCATCTATCTATTAATATATACATTACTTTACGTGTGTTCATGTTAATATTTTGACATCAACCGATTTTAAAAAAGGAGGAGGTTTACAATTCGTCTGTATGTTTTTTATGTTTTCCTACCTCATCACTTTGGAACGGGTGAACAGATTTTGGTGATTTTTTTTCATTTGATCATCAAATAAAAGATAAGAGACACAAGTTAAAACAACAATCGACTTCAAATCCTACTTTTTTTTGGTAACGGGGAGGAAATCATCAAAAAGATACCCCGCCTTCTGGGGGAAGGCGGTTATGTGGGGTTTTTACCCACTAAAGCCTCTTTCCGGTGGCCCTTCCTCGGTGCTTGGTGAGGGGTTTCGGGATCTCCAGTGGAACACACTGGAGCCCCTCTGCACTGTGCTCAAGGAGAGCACTTCCCGGGGGGGGGGGGATTACTCCCTCCTCTCTCGCAGTGCACGGCGACACGGGCTAGCCGATGTCGCCTTCTTCCCGGGTCCATCTTAGCGGACGATAAAAGCCAGGATTCTTGTCGCCCGGTGAACCCGAGGCCCCTTTTAGTCGTCTTCTCCGAGGCAGGGGATACCGTAGTCCTATTCTAGCAATATTTTTTTCAGCATATATTACTAACATTCTTGTTAACCATTTCAACTAAGCTTAAGATTGTGCTAGGAGATAGTTCAAGTTAATTTACGCTTCAATTTATTCTTCTAATTTCCGAATTATCATAGAAATATTACGGAATAGAATTCATTGGACCCCAAGCAAACTACTCTTGATGTACATGAATCATCGAAATGGGTTAACGTGCTATTAAGTTATTCGTCCATTTGTGTCGCACATAATTCATAATAATTTAACACTTTTTACGATACGATTTTCTCATGGATGCCATTGTTAAATTTATAACGGGCCCACCACACCAGCTTTAAAATGAAAAAAGAATCATCAAAATCGATTTACCCAGTCGAAAGTTATTAGATAACAAACATAAAAAACTAAAACCACATGCTTTTTAGAAGTTGGTTGAAAATTAGATTAGATTTAATGATATGCCTTATGTAGGAACCTCAAGAAGAACTATTTATATATATAAAATAATAAACTATATACATAAGTCATCACAAATTCAAAAGCTATTCATTAAAGCTCAGAATCGTATAGAAGTGGAAGTATCACCAATAAATAAAAAGAACTAGCACCGTAATCTGATACCACAGGACATTGGTACCTATTAACCTCGACGCTGCAACGGACGGGCTGTGTTAACGTCTTCATCAGACGACCACGGTGTCCAGGGGAATTCCAATTGGCCGTTCAAATGGGAAAATATATCTCGATAGGTCTCGGGTTTCTATATAATGGCTCCATCAGGGTTATAGGACAGAATAAATAACGGAATACGTTTAAAACTGTGTTCGTATTTGATGGAGAATGAATTATTTTCTTATAATTTTGTTACGAGAACTTTAAATGTTTTGGGATATTTGCCATACCGCTGACCGACTTCAAAAAGGCGGAGGTCCTTAATTCGATTCTTTTTTATATGTTTGTTAGTGAGAACTTTGGACTGGGTGAACCGATTTTGGATTCTTTGTGTATTTGAAAGCTGCTATTTCCTGTACGGTCCCATTTCAATTTGGTGTAATCTTGACAATGGCTTCCATGAGAAAACCATATGACTGTTAAAAGAGATCGTCCGTACATTGTAGCCGTTAATGTTAAATCTACCAATGATTTGATTTGCAGTCGATTTTTGTGTTTACTTGTTAATATACTTGTTTATAGGTATAAAGTGTCTATTTTCTTAATTTCTATTAATAGGTATTATTGTCACTTCCTGAGCCCTATTTGTAGCGATACAGGTTCAGGCTAAGCGACCTAAGAGCTATGCCACCTCTCAATCCGATGAAGCAATTAAAGCCAGCTTCTCTGAACAATCTGTGTAGTTTGTCAAAAAAAAAACTGTAGTACTCGTAACTTACATTCCACCTTGTTCCCCAAGTCGTGCGTATAGAAGTTTTAGTTCAATAAAAATCAAACATAGAACATCTAAAATAAAAATAAAAAGTTTAAACAGAACAATACTGTACAATTATACACGCGTCAAAGCTAACAAGTAACCGGATTTTCTGTCATTTACAATACGCCAGAGACGAAATGAAATATGAAAGCGTCGTATTGTATACGGTCTCACCATTAGGAGTGGAAGGGAGCTGTGAAGTTCACCACACCACCACTCTACCCCCCACTGGCATCGCCACGGTCAACGGTGAGGAATCAAAATAATTGACCGACGAATGTGACGGGACTGACAAACCATTATTTTAGTCTGAGATATTCATCAATATCATAACGTACGGGACTACAAGTGGCATAGAGACGCTTCGACACTTCTTATATTTATGTAAACTTGTGGTTCGATTTAAAACCAGAAATTAGAGCAATGAAACCCATAAGTTATTGTACAACCGCAACCGTATAATATCCGAGTGTATGTATCAAATCGCATGGTAGTGTCTGTAATTTTTTTATTGATTTAAAGCATTTTGTATGCATAATTATAATTAAAAAACATTTAGCATTGGGCATAGCAGTGGGAAATTTCATACTTCCCCCGACTGCGTTATGTTCCTAAGAGTCAATACGTGAAGTCAAAGCTTTGTACGCCAGCATTGACTTC
The DNA here is from genome assembly GCA_029286785.1 of Meandrusa payeni. Classification (NCBI taxonomy): domain Eukaryota; kingdom Metazoa; phylum Arthropoda; class Insecta; order Lepidoptera; family Papilionidae; genus Meandrusa; species Meandrusa payeni. Next base: position 8,801,966 of record JAGSMX010000023.1, read on the forward strand.
ACGTAATGATATTAATCGTTGGATAAAACTATTGTCGTGGATTTTGTTTCTCGAAGTTTCCGCCTACTTTTTTCCTTTTCGAAAGCAAATGCTTATAAACTTGTTTGACAAATGTTCCTAACATTATTGTTAACTATTCCAACAAAGCTTAAGCTTGTTCTAGGAAATGGCACATTAGATAACTGTTTGATTAAATACTTAAGAATAATTCATTCTTAAACAACCTATTTATGTATATCCTGCCCAATAGGATTTCAGACTTTCTCTGTAAAGAGAGCATAAGGGCATAGTCAGCCACGCACACCTAGCGCGGATTGGAAGACTTCACATGTCTTTGAAAACATTCTAACACATGTGAGGATTCCTCACGATATTTTCCTTCACCGCCAGGGCCGTGAGAAATCGGCCCTTAACACGGCCCCGATTCTGTCAAACTAATTGTGTAGGAGATATACATTCATTGGCATCATATTGGTCGGTATTAACGAGGTTTTAGTATCCTATTAATTATTTTCTGACGAGCTCGATAGATTGGTCAGAAAAGCTGGCCTTGACAGCTTCACTGCATTAAGAGGTGGCATAGCTCTTAGATCGCTTAGCCTGAACCTCTATTGCTAGAAACTCGACACAAGGATCCCCCCGGTAAGGGGTTAATTCGGCTCGGACGGTTTGTTAAATTCATTAGTAGCACTATGGCTTACTGATGGCGTATCACTTGCACGCCGATCATGTGCTTGTTGTTGCACGTGGAATGATAAGTTATATTACTGTTAAAGATCGGTCTTATAATAAAACGTCACTGGCTAATAACAGACTTGGAGCATTTTTTCAACTTGCGTACATAATTCGCACTTTATCAAAACACGTTGTTGACGTCATAGTTGTTGTAGTTGCTTAAGCGATTCTATATTATTCATTGTCTATAAGCGAGAAAGCGTTTGAAGTAACACGAAACGTCTGTCTGTAGCGACTCCTGTTAAATACACATTCTATTATTCCTAACATACGCTTGACAGCGTTTGTTAAATTGACGACTGATACAATTTACGCAATTGTGACTTTTATCACGATGTGATACAGTATCAAATCGTTTCAACACCGCGATAAATATATAGTAATCATTAGCGTGATGCATGGATGTGAGACATTTAGCACTTTGGACTTGAAAACATACGGGTGGGTAATTGGAAATTAAACAAACCGTTGACTATGATATTGTTTTTGTGACTTGTTAGTATTTTGCTACATCAAGCGGCTGAGAGGTAGCTGAATCCTTTGAGCGCCCTTACCAGAAGCGTTTTACAACTTTATGTGATCCAGAGGTTGTCGGTATTCGGAGTAACTAGTGACATTTTAGTATAGAGTATTCAGTCACAGAAACTTTGTCTTGACTAAGTTGTAGCTGTGGTTTAGTCTATGATTTCAGTTATGTCTCTGTTCATGACCTAATCTATGTTTGAACGGGAATAAAGCTTTTATGCTAGACTGAATAATATTGTGAATAACTAGGTGTTCCTGAGAGTAATTATAATGGTTGTCTTTGTTAACAGTTAAATTACGTGGACCTCCTCTGGAGCGACTGTTGTGCAGTTGAAGCAGAAGTCGCAACTGGCCATAATGCTGAACTACAGGAGAGGTATGTGATATTGTTGTCGCTATTTTAAATGTATTGACGTAGCGTACCATATTAGAGTTGAGGCGTATTTATCGTCACAAGTAAAACACTAGGTACACAGTCATACTTGGTCACTATGACAAGATATCCGTCATTTGTAACAGGTCTTTAAATACTCTATTCAGTGACAGATATATTATACAGTAGATTAGTGATTTTTATACTCAAGACAATGACACAGTGAAGCTCGGAAAAATATTAAGTCAGTCGCCGTCACGTGTACGTGATAGAAAGGTAGGTAAGACAGGGAGGCACTTATTATTTTTATATGTCATGGTAAGTATAGATTTAGTTATTGGTATATATTTTGAACATTGTAACCATAAGCGTAAATCCCGATTAATCGATTCCCTTAAATCGTAAAACAATAATCGTCGAAAGCGATAACATCGGACCCCGGCGCGTCCGGCGTCCCGGCCCGGACATCTTAACGCCTTTCACTACGCATACATCAGTAACCGGACACTCGCCACAATAAGAGGAGTGCTTTATACGTGGTATAGGCATTTAGTCCGGGGATTGAATCGTTGTGCGTGATTTTTCATTGTACACGGACGAGCTTTAGGGTTCTTTGAGTCGGAAGATGAAACCATCAGATTAAAATAGGTTTTTGTAGTACAGCCCTGTAGATCTGGGCTCGTAGAATAAGGCTACGGTATCCCCTGCCTGTCGTAGAAGGCGACTAAAAGGAGCCTCGGGTTCACTGGGAGACAAGGGTGGGGGCCTCGGGTTCACTGGGAGACAAGGGTGGGGGCCTCTTTTATCGTAGACTCAGGAAGAAGGCGACATCGTGCTGTCCGAGAGCACAGTTCAGAGGGACTCCGGCGACCCCTCACAATGCACCGAGGGAGGGCCACCGGGGGTTTTAGTGGGTAAGAACCCCACATAACTCCGCCCTCTCCCTGAAGGCGGGGTATCTTTTTGAACATTCCCGCCCCCCCCCCGCCCCCCCCCCCGTTAAAAAAAAGGTTTTTGTAGTAAAACTTCTCGCGCGCTTTAGTTAAGTTTAGTTTATACTTAATTTAATCGTACCTATTTTAATGTAAAGAATCTTCCATCTTTTAAACGACTACGGAACCGTAAATTCCATACACGCTTCACGCTCGACAACTATAAATCTACATAACATACATGTTTTATAGCGCTGCCCTGTACCATAGGTGTAAGATTGAGTTATCCGCGCCCTCTACATTCCTAACGAAGCGCGACGGGAACTTAACGGACAAATGGCTATTTTTAACGTTTCGGACGCTAGTTATTTATCGCATTTAATAACGTTATTTATATTATTGTGTCCTTGTAAAACGATTGTAGGGGCTTATGTTACTAAAGGCTTTATAGGGACCAATATATTGGAGTAATTTGATGTTTTTATCTGTTTTAGAAGGGAATGTCTATGTTTAAATAACTTAAATAGTATTGTATGTCATGTTTTAATCTATATTAATAAACGAGAAGTATTATTTTTGTTTACTTTGTAATCAAGTGCTTTACCACGATCTCATTTGATGTTAAGTGGAAATGCAGCCCTGAATGGTAAAGTGTACTAGCTTGGTAAATGCCTATTCGCTCTACTCTTGAAAATAGCCACATTGTAATCGGAGGAAAAGACAGACGCGGGCAAACTATTCCATTATTATATTTACTATTTGCTGTAAGAATAATACAAATACAAAATACAAATACTTTATTCAAAAAAAATTTCCTTACAAATACACGAACTCCCTGACTCCTGAACTAGGAGTTAAACCTGTATTTCAGGAATCAGTGCCCTCTCCCACTGCCTTACATCAATTTCATTTCAAATTTATTTTATCAAACAAAGAAAAGTATATTTAATTTAACAGGGATATAAAAGATTTAAAAGAAAAATGAAATAAATATTCGTATATAAATAAATAAATGTGGAGTGTGTGTGTGTAAGATGTGTGGTATTTATATTTTAAGAATAATTTCTTCCGTCTGCTTATAATCGAGCGACAACAGCCAGTTTTTAATTTTGGCTTTCATTTTATATGTGTTCTGTGGATGAAAGTTTAAGATCTTGTTAATTTTATTATAAAGATGGAGAGCAAGATAGTCTTTTAGCGAAAGATAATAATGAATTGAAGTTCACAACCATCCAACAGTGCGTCTTGGAGTACGATGGTGGAATGTATGATACTACTAGTGTGAGATGATAGATTTTATTTTACAATATACTTTTAACTCCTTATGATTAAACGCAGGGATATTCTGTATTGATGTATTGTTTTTTCTTATTAGAGCTATTTCTTTGGTTAAAAAGTAGAATGGCTCATTCTACTGATACAGGCCATTGCCTGATATTAAGTGGAAATGCAGTCCCGGATGGTAAGACGCAGTAGCTTAGTAAATCTCTATTCCCTTTACGCTTGAAAACACCTATCTTCGCTGTAAAGAAAGTATAAAATGAATGTCTTCAACCTTCTATTGTTCTCTTATCATTTTAATATAAATGAATGATAGCACTACGGTAAGACATCTACGCCAATCTGCATAACCCTGGCACTGCAGCGTGGGCTAACAGGTCCGACACGTACTAGGAATTTAACAACACTAGACGAGTGTTGTCCTCCCCACGGTGTAGGAATCAGTCGCACTTCAATGCTATCAGGCCATCAGTTCCCGGAATCGGAGATCCCCCCGCTGCCCGGCCCCCAGGGGGCCCCGGGGGATCCGATCCCCCGCTGCGGCGGTAATTCACGCGGCTCACACCTCCGTGAATCTGGATTGTGGGATGTTTAATTGGAACTAATAGTTTTGATACTTTAAATTGACTACATTCATTTATAATTAAAAGTCTATTTGTACAAAAAGACTGACTTAATGCCAGAAGGTATTCTCTGCCAGTCTACCTTGGGGTTGTGTAAAGACAGTAACGGATGGAAGCTCAGAGAAATAAAATATTAATAAATTAAAATGTTTATGTACATACATAAATATACAACTACGCAGACGTAGGTACAAATGGATAGGAATAGAAAAACGTAAATTTTAAACTATTAATTATAATTAAATTAACTATTATTTAGTATTTAAGAATTCCTAATACACCATTCAATAATAAATAATAATAAAATAATAAAACTCATTTATTACCATCCTTATCCTTTGAAGAGAAAAAAAAATACATTACATAGAATAATAAGATACAAAAAAAATTATAGAAACAAAAAAAAACAAAGAATAAAATAAAAAATAAAATCTCTTAGAAGAATTCAAGGCTATCTGAATACAACATTCCAGGTATAATACCGTCCTTTAATTATAAGAGACCAAAACATTTACAAGAAATCTTTGTAACATTACTCTTTCAACCGACTTTAAAAAGGTTCTCAATTCGTCTGTATGTTATGGTTGTATGGTCATAACTTTCGACGGGACTTTCGGGTGAATCGATTATGATTATTCTTTTTTATCTGAAAGCAGACGCTTCCCGCGTTGTCTCGAATTTGATTAGATTTGAAGTCAGTATTAATTTTTACTAGTAAATATATTTGTTTTCTGCCTCATCGGCCAGAATCCTGTGTCGTAAATGTAAATTGAGAAGCTCCAATGTGCGCACGATAGTTATAATTTTACTGTTCAATTCTGTTCAAATTCTAAATGTAAAATACCGTACAAGTAGACTGAATGGAGCCCTCCCTAGCTCCATAGGTCCTAGTATCAAGACGCTTGTGTCGCCGCCGCCCGGTAATATATTGATGATGCTGTAACAGTCTATTGTGATCTTTTGTTAGATTATGATAAGCGAGATAACTTATTCTCGACTTAATATAAACGTCCGTTTGTCCGTAGCCACGCGCTCAGTGTGGAGATGGACTTTTTATAATGCTAATTAATAATTTAATCATTATGTAGGTTATTTTATATTTCAGCCCTGTGATTCTGGGCCTGAAAAAGGGCCTTGGGTTAACCGGGCCTTAGTAGTTAGTAGGGGCCTTTGTCCTCCGCCAATGTGGACCCGGGAAGAAGGTGACATCGGCTGGCCCGCGTCGCCTTGCTCTGCGACGGCACAGAGGGGGAGGGAGTAACCTCCCCCCCCCGGGAAGTGCTCTCCTTGAGCACAGTGCAGAAGGGCTCCGGTGCGTTCCACTGAAGAGCCCCTCACCACGCACCGAGGAAGGGCCACCGAGGAGGTTTTAGTAGGTAAAAACCTCATATAACCGCCGTCTTCCCCCGGAAAGTATCTTTTTGAAGATTTCCTCCCTGTTACCAAAAAAAAAGGTTATTTTATATTCATGTCACTGTTAGACAATCACTAGATATAGGCCTCCAATGGCTTCCAAATGGACCGATTGTATCCATCCATCCTTACCTTGTAACTTTTGACTGGGTATAGTTATTTTAATCATTCTTTTTTTATTTGAAGGCTGCTGCTTCCAGCGTGGTCTCTATTCTGACAATGGCATCCATGAGAAAACCATTTAACTGTTAAATTTTCATTAAGTATGTGTGCGACATATGGGCGTATAACTCAAAATCACGCCAACCGATTTCGATGATTAATTTTTTTATTAGAAAGGATGTACTTCACAGGGAGTTTGGTTAGATTTTGATTAATTCTATTTCATAATATTATTGAGATACAAATGTCGGCTCGATGCGGATTCGGAGTCAGATTGATTCGATCTAATAGGTTTTTGTTTTTACTCGTAAATATTCTTGTTTTATTTTTAGCTTTGATTTCATTTGTAGTCGATCTGTTTTTACTTGTAATAATTATAAGTGATTAATTGATCAGTGAGTGATTGTCGTCGATTTAAAGAGTCGTTAGTTTTCATTGAAATATTTCCGAAGCGTGTTCCGCACTTAGCGATCCAACAAAAAAAGGTCGGGGTGAAGTCTCGGCGTGTAGGTGCGTGTCGGCCGGCCGTAGTTTGTTTTACATGATAATTGGGCAGGACTTACGTCGCGGTGATATCCTCACCCCGCGCTTCTCCAGCCTGCCTACACCCTTTATTGTGACAACTTTGAATTGCTTACATCTCACGGACGATGTTTTAATCAGTATCGATGACGATCTAGCTCTCAAGTCTGCTAAACAAATATTCTAATTATCAAAAATTAGACCAGACGACTCACGTAATAACTTCTTAAGCTCATCTATGTGTATGTGTATATATGTATAATGCTTATATATGTATACTAGATAGAATAGAATAGAATAAACATGTATTCGACACAAGAACACAGAAACAACAGGGAATATAAGACAAAAAAACAACATCAACAAAAGTAATTAAAACTGTGAAAAATTAAAAAAAGAACAAAACTGTGCTCACACATGTAGCACAGCGCTGATTTTCAGCCAAAACACCTGTGAAAACTAAGGCGGACACGAATCGGCAGTGTATATATAAGGTTTTACATACATTTTTATTTATATTAAACATAAATATATATAAAAATAAACGCAGCTTTATATATATACTTACTTACCAATTACATAATAAATAACATAAATTACATCATTATTAAAGTGTTAAATAATTCTTCTTTCAGTTAGGTATTATAATAAGAAAAGCGGGACATATTAAGCTCCTCCTCCTTTTTTAAAGTCGGTTAAAAATGGAACTCATTGTCACCGAGTCTACAAAACTAATTGTGTCAAAATGAACATTCAGTGATATCATAGTTTTGACACTATGGATTTATAATAGCGTATCACTGACATTGCAATATTGTTTCAATTGTTGCGAATTATTTATCTCGTATATTTTGACATTCTCTATATACGTCAGTAAATTTGAACCAAACAATCATAAACTAATTAAAACAATTAATTTTTTTTTAAAGAATTCTATTTTTTTTTACAAATATTAGAGGCTTGTGTTCGAGGAGACGGTTCACTTCTTAATTGAATGGTGGATTCGAACCTGCGACCTCACAATCTTTTTTATGACGAAATGAGAAGCTGGCCTTGACAGCTTTACCGTATTAAGAGGTGGCATAGCTTTTAGGTCGCTTAGTTCGAACCTCTATCGTAAAATTTGTGACAATGGCCATTTCAATTAATTCTAATTGCTTCGAGATACGAGCAAGGTTACGGAACGAACGAATGAAATGTCGTATGTCGAGGTGCCACTATACTAGATTACGGATTTTGCTCAAAGACCTTGATTATTGTAAGACTCTACTTGCAGACTCGAACCGGCGACCGTAACATCGGGAAGTGGTGCGCTTAGCCTTCGGGTAAAATTTAGAGCCGTTAATATATCACAGCGCGTGGGATACGGGCTGGTGCGGGCTGAAACACAACGGAACACACCTCGGTCACCCATTCCGTATAATTAATGGCGTATCTGAGCTTATTAATGGGCATTATGGTCGTTTAATGGTCGCCCCCTGGAAGATCTATGTGTTGGTGACGCGACGTGACCAATAAAAGTTTCGTTGGCTCGCGTTTGTTTGATTCCTTTTTATAAAATGTATTTGATTCTCACGGGTAATGTTATTGATTTTATTTAAGACGAGCTGTGCCCGCGACTTCTTCGGAATTGGTATTTAACAAAAAGTTATTAAATTAATTGAGGTTTATTTTCACTTCTGCATTTAACTGCGTCTTGTTTGTACTGGTGGAGGTGCATTGGGCAATTTACAAATTGTTTGAGGGCAGGATTTATCCTCAATTGTTGGGGGTCGACGTCACCATCCGTTCCTACGGAATCCTGCAAATAAACTACCAGTAACAAACAAATCACACAAATTATAATCATCTATTAATTAATTCATCTACCGATTCCACATTTCACTTTTTTTGGTTATTTATTTAGTTAAATAAAATTTTAATTGTTTAAATAAAGTAGCCTAAGTTACTCCATGTCACGTCAGTTATCTGCCAGTAAAAGTACCGTCAAAGTCGGTCCAGCCGTTCTAGAGATTAGCTGGAATAGATAGCTTACTATGCAACTTGAGGCGACCGCTTGGACACTGAGTAACTTGGGGTAAATTTTGTCAATCACTCCCTGTTATATATATTTTTTTATGAACTATACAGATTGGCCAGAGAAGCTGCCTTGAATGCTTAGCCGTATTGAGAGGTGGCATAGCACTTAGGTCGCTTAGCCTGAACCTCTATTGCTAGTAACACGACACGTGGGTCCCCCCGGTGAGGGGTAGCGCCCGAGAGGGCCGAACCACGACTCGGTCGGTTGCTACGAGTATTTCAAGGACAATGTAAGGGAAATTCAAAAACTAAACTAACTTTGAGGGCCACTTTGGGAAGCGTCAGCGTTGGGAGAAGAAGTGGCCGAAGAAATTCCAGCATCTAAGGCGCCTTGTAATATAAAAAAAACCCACATAACGTACGTAAAACGTGAAAAGATTTACACGCCCGCGTCGAGTGGGCTACATCTTTCCTCACAACATTTTATAGTTAATTATCTCTTAAATCCGCATTAATATCGTCCGATAAACATTTATACGGTTCTAAATAAATTATTCTGAGTTATGACGACACTTTGCGATCTCCATATCGTCTGTATAACGCCTATTAAACGGCCATCCGATGTTATATTATGTTAATAAGTCTAAACGACCATATTACGCAAAGGTTGGAGTACCAGGCTTTGCAACAAGCAGTACTAGGTTCTCGTTTTAGAAATATATTTCTTTAAATTAAGAAATCTACTTACCGAAGATTTGTAAATTATCAGCCTTTTAAAAATTTAAAAGGCTCAGTTAAAGTTTCAGCGTTTATATACATGTCCCACTGTTGGGCACAGGCCTTCTGTAAAGAGAGTATAAGGGCATAGTCCGCCACGCACACCTAGTGCGGATTGGCAGACTTCACACGCGTTAGAAATATTTTCTAAGACTGTAATATAATGATATACATATAATCTTAATTATTTTTTTTATTTGAGTCATTAATGATTTCAAAGTACTGGGAAAATTCTAGTAATATCGAACTCTAACGAGCTAATCTAATCTATCTAATATTTTTAAACGAGCAATTCTTGTGTCTATACCTAGATCTATGTTTATATTTAATTTGAATCTCGGAAACACGAAAATCAATGGGAGCCCAACGATTTTCGTGAAATTTTGTATTTAGAGGGTTTCTGGGGCGATAAATCTATCTAGCTAAGTTTCATTTTTAGAAAATGTCCTTTGACCCGGGTACACAAAGTATACTTCAGTAGAAGACGTTGTGACGTGGCTTGATATTGACACAAGAAAATTTCATATGGTTGCTTAGTGATGATATTTACGTCAATAAAATGATATAGCGTGTGGAGATAGGTTTTATTGTGTTGCAACAGACAATGGTAGAAGATACAGAAGAATTAGATTACAAATTTTGAAAAAATAAGATGGTGCAAATCACGTCGGGGTCACCAATTTGGGATATGTGTGGCATTAGAGCGGAATGCCTTCCTTTATTACTTTTAAGCGTGTTCTTGATCTTCTAGTGTGCCGCCGGTAAATGTAATAATCACAGAATCATGGAGAATAATGAGATTATATTTTAAGATTTTGTTACATTAAAAATATACAATCGGAAGAGTCTAAATTAAAAGTGTGTCAGGAAAAACGTTGACATGTGTCTTTTATAATAAACTTTCTTATTCCACATCTAATATAAATAATTTTATCGTCTAAAATACTTTTGATAATTGGCATCGTCACTCAGTTAACGCTAAGAATCACTAACGGAAAGTGTCGAATTACTAAGCACTAAGCGACCTAAGAGCTATGCCACCTCTCAACCCGGTTAAGCAGTCAAGGCCAGCTTCTCTGGCCAATCTGTGTAGTTCGTTATAAAAAAAAACTTTTTTTTCTTTAACAAAATTTGCGGCAACATTTTTATTATTATTATGTTAGCTGACATAATTCTATTCGACTGTATTTTTTTCGAATTCGATTTTACTGATAAAATCAAAAAATATTATGCATATTTCATCATTAAATAATTCGTTTCTAAATATAATTTCCCAAAAACATGATTTCAAAAAAAATACCAGACCAAAGCTGGTCCTATAACAAAAATATAAACAGACGCCTAAAATACATAACATATGACATAAAAAACTTCACTTGCGTCACGGAAGCGCACCGTTTACAGAGAAACCAATAAACGCCCTCTAATTTAAATGAAAAAGCCTTTAAAGTGCTCTTTCAATAGGTATTTTTGTAAATTAAACCATTTAGAGGCTGAAAAGTGGCTTCAACAGGATGTCCAGCTAGTCTCCATTGGTCGTGGCGGCGAACAATGGGTGGTATAATGGTGACTAGGTATATTCATGGAACGATTATCGATATTCGGCGGTTGACTCGATAAATTTTGACGAGTCGATATGAATTCGTTTAGCTATTAGGGAACCTCCGCGATTCATTAGGCTGGGTACATATACATGTTACGTAGTTTTTAAATTATTGTTATGACTAATTTGGACAACTTTTGGTTACTTCTTTCAACCAACTTGTATTTTTTTATTTCTTACCTTTTTACCAACTTTGGATTGGGTGAATTGATTTTCAACCGACTTCAAAAGGAGGAGGATCTTTCTACGTCTGTATTTTTGTTTGTTATTGCAATAACTTTCTACTGGGTGAACCGATTTTGAAGATTTTTTTATTTGAAAGCGGGTGCTTCCCGTGTGGTCCAATTCAAATTTGATCTAATTCTGACAATGGGATCCGTGAGAAAACCATATAAGTTTTAAATTTGCATCAAGTATGTGCGCCACAAATGGACGGATAACTCAATATCACGCCAACGGATTTCGATGCTTCATTTTTTGGAAAGGACGTATGTACTTCAAGGGTAGTTTGATGACAGTTTGGTTAGGTTCTGAATAATTCTATTCCGTAATATTCCTACTATACTTGAAATGAAATGTTTCATTCGATTTGAAGTCTGTTATTGTTTTAGTAAATACAGCACCCTGATTTCATGGATGAAATTATAAAACAAAACAAAGCATAGATAGGATATAAGGAGCCAATATGATTTAAAATATAATTAGTTTTTAAAACTCAGATTACATTATAATCTGAATGCGATGCGTCATCGATATTCATGATCTTTTTCGTTATGTTAAACAACGCCATCTATTGGTAATGACTGTTGAAAAAGCTGTTTTCTTGCGGTCGCAGGTGATTTAGAGGTGGCATAACTGTTATCCTCTACCGCTAGTAACTCGACACAGGTGAGGGGTACATCGGTATGGACGATTACTATATTACGCGTAAGCATTCCGATACGAGGGCGCCTGAGAGTGCGGTCGGTACGGTACGGCTGTCGGTTGCTATTTCATATATAACAATCCTTGAAGCGGGTTGTAAATCGTATCGAAATTTAAGCTAACGCGATGCAGACTTTTTGTGTTTTTGAAGCGTACACAAACCAACAAATAATTTATATATACATATAGGTATATATATAAATATATATATAGACTAGTAGACATAATATTTATAAACAAAACGGCGACAACGGCAAGACCATGCTACGATGAGTCCATAGCATGGTCTTTCCAGTCGGAAAGACGAGTCTTTTTAGTAATTTGAAGTACTACGAGTAATTGAACGCAGTACTAAGGTGGTAATTATGAACAATATTGGCAATGGTATCTTAATGCATTTTATAGCTTTCCCTTGCATTTTGAAATAGACGTCAATATGTGTTTGTATTATGAACATAAATTATATCCATATAACGGTTTGCAATTTTTTTTATTAAAAATGATTATTGGTACAATGTAGACTACACTTTAGTTGCATTATCTGTGATATTCGTCGCACGCACAACAATTTAGTGGCAGACAGTAATAAGGCTGCGGCTAGCATAGCAATACTAGGCCTTGTTGCACACTGTAAGATATGAGAGGCGATAATACATTCAAATTCTTAACTAAAAGCCACGAACAATTCTTGGATAGCTGTAATAAATAATAATCCATTTAATCGATTCAGTACAGTAAAGAAAAATATTTGGTGTCATGGGACACAAAGTAGGAACGAAGTTCCTTCGGATAATATTTTGCGCTACCATTGTGAGTAACATTGTGAGCTACCTTTTTTTTTTTTTTTTTTTGTTAACGCGGGGGAATCGAGTTATTAACCATCCTCCGGTACCCTGGGTGGGCCCGGAGGGATGTGTGGGACTCGGCCTGGGCAGCCCATACCCACTAAACCTACCGCGAATGCCATCAGCCGTTATGAGCGGGGTGCCCCGGATCTGTCAGCGACAGGACACCCCAACGACCGGCCGGTCTCGGCAAGACCGGACTTCACCCTCGAAGGGGACTCCTCCGGCACTCAGAGAAGTCCCGACGACGCCGAAGCATGCTGGGGCCAGGTTCCCATCCTGGCCCCGCTTCGGATTACGGGGGCAGCGAAAGGAGGCGTTTGAAACGCCTCCTGCGCACCCCGACTCGTCGCCTGCGGAGGGAGGGAGCCCCACGGCTCCCTCCTGACCCGCTCGTCGGCCTCCTTCTGGGACATGACTGTCTCGCAGAAGGAGGCGACTGCCGATCAAGACCTGTCGCTCCGTACCATCGCAAGTGCGAGGCTCGGAAGCGACAGGTCTACTCCACCGATGGCGGATGCCAAGTCGCAACGCTGCGCTGCCCATCTCGGGCACACCTCCAGGGTGTGCTGGGCAGAGTCCACCGCAGCGCCACAATCATGGCACCGCTCATCAGCCTCCCGTCGGGCCGTCCGACACAGGTAGTCCCCGAAGCAGCCATGCCCCGTGAACACCTGCGTCAGACGGAAGGTGAGAGGTTTGCGCTTTCTGCGCATCCACCGCTCAGGACCGGGCGCAGAGCACCCGTTGTACGTAAACCGTACGGGTGATGCGCCAGGTCCTCCTCCCACCTCCGGCATAGTGCTACCTCACCTAACCGACGGATCCGCCGGACCTCTTCTGGCAGAGGGTTCTCTCCGAGGGCCCTCCTATCCGAGACATAGTCGGACACCTCGGCCAGAACCCCGCCACGAGCTCCCACGGCGGATCGCCGGCAAGCGCAGTAGCTGCCGCCCACGAGACCGTACGGTACCCCCGGATGACCCTGATCGCGGCAATCCGCTGCGCCCTGCGCAGCTGTGAGCGATTGCCGCGAGACAGGTCACCCGCCCAGATGGGGGCACCGTACGTGGCCATACTCCGACAGACCCCAGAGTACAGCCTCCTGCACACCGCGCTGGGTCCTCCGAGGTTCGGGAGGAGACTTCCCAGCGCGGCTGCCGTCCTCAGGACCTTCGGCCCCAACTGTTCGAAGTGGGGTCCGAAGGTCCATCCTCCATCGAGGGTGAGTCCCAGGTACTTCATCTGGGAACTCACCCTCACTCTATCTCCTCCAATGAGGAGGGTGGCACCCGGAGGGGGTCCTTTACGCCCGGTCCTGCGGAAGAGGAGGGCTTCGGTTTTCTCCAGTTTTACCCGAAGCCCTAACCTCTCTATGCGGCTGACCACGAGGCCTACTCCGACCTCGGCCAGCCGCGCCGCCTCCTTAAACGCCTTTCCCCGGGAATATACGAGGGTGTCATCTGCATAGCAGATGACACCCATCCCGGGGAGGAGACGGCTCCGCAGGACCCAGTCGTAGCCGATGTCCCACAGAATCGGCCCCAACACCGATCCTTGTGGGACACCGCGCTCGACTTTTCTCCACCTGACTGACCCCCTCCGGTCCTCGAATGCCACCCTCCTCTGGGAGAGGTAGGCGCCCAACAACCTCCTGAGATACAGGGGCACTCCGAAATATACGAGTGCCGCCTGTATCACCGCATGCGGGAGACTGTTGAAGGCATTGGCGATGTCCAGTGACACCGCCAACACTACCTCTCCCTGACGCCCCGCCTCTTCCGTCACCGCCCGCAGGCGTCGGAGGGCGTCGACGGTCGACCGGCGGGCCTGAACCCGAATTGAAACTCATAGAGTTTCGGGCCCGGACCTTCCTCCATATGCCGGACGAGGCGGCGAGCCACGACCTCTCCAGGGCCTTGCCAGCCTCGTCCAGCAACACAACCGGTCGAACCGCCGAAGCCGAGTCCGGGGCCGACTGTCCTTCGGGAGAAGGCACAGCCGACCCTCTTTCCAGGCCCTCGGGAACTGCCCCGACCGCAAACAGCGGTCGAACAGCTCCCGAAGGGCCTGACCGAGGTGCACGAGGGAAAGGGCCAAAACCTTTCCGTGCACCCCGTCCGACCCGGTGCCCTCCGCCTACTCTGGAGGCAGGTCAGAACTGCCTCCATTTCGGTATCCGTGACGGGTGGTGGCGGGACGTCTTCGACGTCCGGCGTCTGCCGAGCCATCCTGGGGGGAGTGAAACCCGCAGGGGCGTCGGGGAAGAGTTCCCCGACTATCCTCCCCAGGAGCTCTGGCTGGAGCACTCCGGTGAGAGGGCCGACCGGGTGCGGAATTTCTCCCGCACCCTTTATACGGTCGGCCCCAAGGGTCTCTCTCGAGACCCTTCACCATCTCCAGCCAGGCAGTCTCCTTGGCTCGGCAGATGGCCAGCTGCAGGATCTTCTTTTTCTCCACGTAGACCCTGTACAGCCGACCATTGTGAGCTACCTCGCTCAACATCGCACACAACATAATTTATATTTTATCACATTAACAGCAATACATCAAGAGCCTTAGAGGTAATTTATTAAAGACTTACTGACTTTGTTTCAGAGATTCACTTTTAAAGGGCTTTTCCTCCAGCATAACTCACTTGTTCTTAACTGTACACTAACTGTCTACTGAGAGAGTCCTCTCCTTTTTATCCTAAATATCTAGTATATGTATCTCTTTCAAAGACGGAAGCGGAAACGGCCTTGGTTGCCGACCACCGATAAAAGTACTTTAGTTGACTAAACTAAAGTACTTTTATAGTCAGTCCATTAACTTTATAGATTATAATATTCAGTAGGATCAACTGTCACTAACAATATCTTCTAACAACACAATTTGAAAAAAAAATTGTCTAATTAAATATACATATTTCATTATTTTGCTGATTTGTCTTTAAGTACATATTTTTTTGGGAAATTAAGTATTTTAGAAAATAAGAAATAATGTAAAATTAAAGAAATCACACAAAAAAATTGATAATAGTAATTCAAAATATTAAGGAAAAAAAATCTATTTTTTTCGACGATATAAGAATACATAAATAATTAATATTTGTTAACAATTCGTTAAATGGCCACCCGTGATCAGAGAGTTGAACAACATTCTTAGTAGAAATAAAATCTTATGTTTTTATTTAACGTTACGATTCCTTCCGAAAAAAACAACTATATCTTGTAAGGTTGCTGTTGATGATGTAAGAATAGATATGAGCATTGTATAAGGCTGTGAAACCAACACGGGTATACTGTTTTGTCTATATCTACCCTTTTTTGGTTTACACTGCGATATTTTTTTCATAATTCACTCTAAGGTTCAATTTAAGCACAAAAAAAAGTATATTACAATGATAACCTTACTAATTGCTTAAAGGCCTTAATGGTTTAAAGTGTGGTCTGCGAATGATGAAGCCGTAGGCTCGAATTCATTGCTCGACTTTTGACGTGTACCATAATATAGCGCAAGCTTAAGCTTAGAGAAATGGAAAAAATGTCTAACAGCTGAACAGAAATCCTATTTCATGTTAAGTTGAAATTCAATCAAAAATCGACTACGATTGGTATCTTTGTATAGTAAATAATTTATTAGTAGTATGTGTAGTATAGCTACAGCACACTGTGTGCACAAGCCTTACTTCCACCAATTCAAAGGATAACGCACTCCGCGATACGCAATTAAATTTCAAACTTTCGTTCTAAGAAATGGATACAATTCGGGCATTTTGTTGATTTGAATATTGCTTGTTCCTTTAACGCCTCGTGCGACCACTGATGCGGTAGAGTTCACACATTTTATTTTAACTTTTAGACAGGTTTAGAAGTAACGATTTGAGAATTGTCCAAAAATTACTACAGGAAAACCAAATTATTGGATTAATTATTTCTTCTTTCTTCTTAATCTTTATTTGCGCATAATAAGAGAGTACAAAAAGGCGGTCTTAACGCCGGAAGGCATTCTCTGCCAGTCTACCTTAGGGTTGTGTAGAAACAAAGAAACCAAGTGACGTGTGCAACCTTAGATAAAAAAAAAGTAAAATAAGACAAATATAAAAATATATTACGAGTATATATGTATATTTCTTATGGTTCTATTATTTCTAATGGTTTAGGGTACGGCCTGCGAAACGTAAGGTCGTGGGTTCTTATCCACCATTCGATTATTGCCGTGAACCATGTCCTAGCACAAGCTAAAGCTTAGTTGGAATGGTTAATAAGATCGTTAGTAATATTTATGAGAAAAAAAAGAAATATTGATAGCTTTCTTTTTTTTTTTTAAATATATGTATATAAATTAATAGCATACCCATAATTATTTTGAGTAACAATAAATATATATATATACAACTACATAGATCCAAATATAGATGGATATAGGGTCAGAAGAAAATTTATAATTATTCCTCATTTTAGTATAGATTTAAGAGAGAGCGTTTGAATGTAGTCTTAGTTCCAGCTGTTTCTATATCTAAAGAGACACATTCCGAAACGAAGAAATTTGAAGTAGACCACATGTGGACACATAGCTCTTAATGTTAGCGCGTTGAATAGGCCGGTCACATCTGCCGAATGCCAATAGAGACTGCGGTCGATGAAGCGTAGGCCGCCCTCCCTTCAAATGGATCGATGATCTTATCGGGATAGTCGTGGCTGGATGCGGAAAGCGGAGGATCGTATATGGTAAAAGGCATTCACGAAGGCCTATTTCCAGGAGTGGATTGATTCAGGCTAATAATAATACTGAATTTAAAGTTCAATTTAATAATTTGTTATACATTAGGTTGATTTTATTGGCATTTTCATGTCGCATTTGCATGAGGATGACTTGATGTTGTACTATATTCTTGGAAATAAAGATCATTTATTCATTCATTCATTTACTAGGACAGTTTGTCTGGTAACCCGATAATTGACTAATGGATATTTTTTTTATTATGCGTATAAACTAGCGCTTGACCATGATCCCACCTGGTTTTAAGTGGTGATATAGTCGAAAAATAGTACGCGCTAGTTTAGCAAGTGCCTATTCACTCTACTCTTGAAGGCTCCCACGTCGTACTTGGACGGAAAGACTGACGCCGGCAACTTATTCCAATCCTTTGCTGTACGCACTATGAACGAGGATATAATGTACGAAGTACATCTGATTATAAAGATGCTATTATTGTATCACTTCGGGAAGCGTTAGTATTGGAAAACCGTGTGGTAATATTTATCAACATATCTTTTTTTATTTAATCTTTATTTGCACAAAATAAAAGTTTATAAAAAACAGAAGGCATTCTCTGCTAGTCTTGAGGTTGTGTAGAGACCAATTATCGACAAATCTTATTTCAAATTTTTAAATATTTATTGGTCCAAGTTCACAATCGTCGTAGTCGTACAACATTGAATTGGTTATAAAGAAATAGATCCGTAAAAATTAACAGGAATCGTTCAAGAGAGTGCACCGCGAGGAATACCAAGCACGACGTCTGGTGGCCATACTGAATAGCACCCGCTTCTGGTGACCATCGTAACATACATATTTAACAGCTTTTTTATGTAATTTAGGTAACAAATGAAGTCACCTCGTGGTGATTCTGTGATCATTTACAACTCGAGTCGCTCGATCTCGATATTTTTTATGATTATATTGTTTATTTTATTATTTAAACAATAAACTTACATCATTAAAAATTTAATTTCACTCTCACAATATATTAAATTATTCATTTTTCTCCGTATTCATTCTCTTCTCGAGCGGGTGAAGATTACCTACACCCATGTACATATCAGTAAATACAATATTATTCTTATCATTGATACAAAAACATACCGGGCTCAAGTTAATGTCAGAAATAAAAGTACGACGTATGGCTTGTTTGACAGTGCAAAAAGAGGAGTGCTCCGATCGTCACGAAACTTTACAGGATTACTCGCCAGGTCAATCTGAAGATTCCCTGAAAGTTTCCTTGAAATCAGTCCAGCTGTTTCGGAGCCTATATGGATTAAACCCACAAACTTTCTCTTTTATATATATAGATACATATTATATTATTATATATATATATATATATAGATACATTTATATACATATATATATATGGATAGCCTATGTGCTACTTTGATGTAAATAAATAAACTGTATTACTGTAAACTTTCATCAAAATACATTAAAAGTTTTTGCGTGATATACATCCATACATTTTTATAAAATTTCGCGTTTATAATATTGATAGGATAGGTTTGCAATTGAGAACCTCTTTCTCTTTTGATGTGGCTTAAAAGGACATGAGAATTTTTAAATTATGTTATTTTTTTTTCCACCCTATTTGCGTTACGAAAATGATATAATTGTCTGTATGGTGGCGGGTCACACGTACCGGCCGTACGTAGCCAGCCTCATTTGCCGATGCTCTGTGGCCACGTACTTACTTGGAAACTGTTTAGATAAGCTGCGCTTTGACACGTTTCCATTGTCACGAGTTACGTGATACACCACACAGGAAAATACAGTGCGTTTTTAGTTCCAACGTTTTCGTTCTGGAAATATCGACCTGCAAGACAAGCCCCGAGTGCGGCCGGAGTGCAAGGTTGAAAATGAAGAAGTGAAGGCTATTGTGAAAGCGGATTCATGGCAAACCACGTCCGAGCTAGCTGCAGGCTGCCGTGTTAGTGACAGAACTGTTTTAATCCACTTGAAGCTAATTGGGGAGGTGAAAAAGCTTGAAAGGTGGGTCCCTAATGAATTAAGTGCTGCGTTACATTAGTCAACCTGTATAATATTGAAAAGATTTTAAATCGAATCGAAATCGATGAAAAAAATCGACTTTGCGACGATACTCCCTCACAAAACGCCAATTTCATGTGTTAGGAGCTAATATTTTGTCACGATTTTGTACAACTCATAATATATTTGAATAATAGACAAACAATATAAACATGTAGATATATAATTGTTGCTCGGAGTGTCAATACGTGGACAACCAGATTGATCATTTTAATTTAAACGAAATTTACAATTATACTTCTAAAATTATAAGTTATAAGTGTGCACTCCCATTGGCAGTCATAGGACATGCCAACTTTTTTTTTCTAAATAAATACATCGTCCAGACAGATACCAGGCAATGGAAATATGCCTCACTCAGTGGCGTGTGACAACTTCTTTTGTCATTTTTCAGTTCCGGGTTGTGGCGGGCTTACATGGAGCGATATTTTTGATTAAATAGAGCCACCTTTTCTGTGAACCCTTGATGAACTTGTACGCTAACGTACATAACAAGGCACACACTATTCAGTTCATTCCATGCCAGCACGACCTATGCGCGGAGCTCCATGGTATATCGTTTTTTGATTTCTTAAAGAATGCTAACAATATTTGTTTTCACTTATTAGTGTTAACCCTCCAAATAAGATTAAGCTTGTGTTAGGAGATGATTCACGTTAATAATCGAATGGTGGAATCGACCCCTCGACCTATTTTGTTAATTCTAAAACAACATAACCCTACGACGTTATTAAATTCGTATTAACATCATGTATTATGTGGAGTAATTCTCGTAAACAAAAAAGTCCAATACAACCTTCTAGCAGAACAATATTTTCGAACTGAAATTCAAATACCAATTGATCACCACACCAGTACAAGAACTTTGAAATCTAAACGTCTAATATTTGAAGCGTCAATAGCCCAATGGTTTAGGGTACGACTTGCGAATCGTAAGGTCGTGGGTTCGAACCCACTTTTCGACTATTGCCGTGAACCATGGCCTAGCTCAAGCTTAGTTGGAATGGTTTCCAAGATTGTTAGTAATATTTCATGAAAAAAAAAGAAATATTGCTAGCTTTCTTTTTTTTTTAAAAAAAACTACTTGTGCCTTGAAACGGACACTTGTAAACGAATATTCTTTATTATACCTGTATGTATTAGTCGATCAGTTGTATAGTACGTTCACTATGGGCTCAGCGGTGTAGGAAAACATCGTGAGGATACGTAGACATGCGAAGTTTACCCATCCGGACTAGATATGCCCCTGTCCTTTGCCCTTATACACTTTTTACAGAGAAGACCAAATATAGACTGCAAATTTTTTTATACATGTGTAAAAATATCCTTATATGTATGTAAGCTCCATCTTATCAGATGCGGGGTCAAATGTCATTCTCATTTCTGACACAAAACAACGGAACGCGCTACGCGTCCGCCATCTTGTTTCCAACGACCGTCATATCTACGCTATTAGTGACGCGAAGCTTACATTTTTACGACGAAATTGACGATTCACGAGGGAAAAATAGTCTTAAACACGTAGTAAACTGTGTAATATTTTGTGGAAAATAAGACGATTTAAGCGGATATCGCCCGTGATTGTCTCGATGGAGGCCATTTTGAAATTTTATTGCGGCTAGTTTTGAGGAGTACAGACGTTTCTTTGGATTATCTTTAAATTGTTTATTTCTGTATATAAACATGTATGTGGTGCTTTTTTAAAGTAAATGATGCTATTACTACAAGAATTCGTTTAACAGCTTTCGTGAAATAAGATGCATTTCTAAAGCTTCGTATATTTTTCTTTCTGCTATTTGCCAATGCCACTTCACTGTGGAACCAACCTACTACAATATTATTGTCATAGTGTAAAAATAGTAATCAACTAAATTTCTTCAGTTGATTTTATTGATTAATTTATTGAAATGTATCGACATGTTTGGAAAATGTCATGATGCAAGATATTATAAAATAGCAACAATTGGGAGATTAACATACAACTGCGATGTCACGGAACGTCCGTTTTGACACACAATTGGTGTAGCAGACTCAGTTCAGGATTTCTGACGTTCAGCCCTGTAGTTCTGGGCTCGTAGAATTAGGCTACGGTATTCCCTGCCAGTCGTAGAAGGCGATTAAAAGGGGCCTCGGGTTCGCCGGGTGACAAGGGTGGGGGCCTGAGTCGTCCACCAAAGTGGACCCGGGAAGAAGGCGACATCGGCTGGCCCGTGTCGCCTTGCGCTGCGAGGGCACAGAGGGGAGGGAGTAACCTCCCCGGGACGTGCTCTCCTTGAGCACAGTGCAGAGGGGCTCCGGTGCGTTCCACTGAAGATCCCGGAGCCCCTCGTCATGCACCGAGGAAAGGGCCACCGGGGAGGTTTTAGTGGGTACCCCACATAACCGCCGCCTTCCCCAGAAGGCGGGGTATCTTTGTGAAGATTTCGTCCCCGTCAACAAAAAAAAAAAAGGATTTCGGACGGGTTCCTTGGTGTTTTCGCGCCCGTCAACGGATTTCGGACGTTGAGGATAATAATATTTCGTACGATGCTGTACGTCTCATCGCATATATTTTTGAAAGAATGTTATCAATATTTTCTTTCACAAATATTATTAGCGTTAAATTTATCATTGATCATTGGAAGGGGAGTTGGCATAGCTCTTAGGTCGCTTAGCCTGAACCTCTTTAAGGAGTAACTCACCGCAAAGGGACCTCACCTTGGGCGGTTTTAAAATAGAGCAATTATTCGCGATAGCTTTAAGTGCAACTTCGGGAAGCGTTAGCGCTGGGAGAAGTGACCCAAGAAACTCAAGCAACGCGTCTAAAATCTACCGGATGGTAGCCAAAAATATATTTACAATAAAATTGATTATCAGCATTTGTGTTTGTCGTCGTATTTAAACCAATTTCGGGCAACACCAAACGTCATTTCTTGAAAACCGTTAAATGAGTTATGAATCGACGTGAAATCGATTCGTGCCGGCGTACGCCGCACCCCTGTCACACAGTGATTAAATGAAAACATTTGCACGGCGGGCGCTAATGCGCGCGACCGCCCCTCACACAGTCGGCTGACAAAAACCCAACGAATATTGTAAGACTAATTTTCTTTAATTACATATAAATAGCAGACATTTTTTTTACTAAGTTCTTATAGTACACATATTTGTGTAGCATTTTATTTCAGCTAAACTTAAGCTGTAACTTTAATGATTAAGAGAAGGCTAAGGGTAAATGAGACGAAAGAGAGTGAAACGAAAGACTAAGGGAGAAGAGAAGGGTGGAAAGTTGCCAGAAATATATGTAATATAGTACAACGAATAATAAGTACACGTTATTTTTCAACCGACTTCAAAAAAGGAGTTTTCAAATCGTCTATTTTTTGTTTTGTCTTAAATGTACCTTAAAACTTCCGCGTGAACCGAATTTGATGTTGTTTTTATTGGAAAGCTGGTGCTTCCCATGTGGTCCCATTTTCAATTTGGTTCAGTTCTGTCAATGGCATCCATGAGATAACTAAGTGTTCAATTTGCATTATGTGCGCGACACATGGACGTATAACATTATCACGCCAATCGATTTCGATGATTTATGTTTTAGTGGTAATAAAAAAAATAAAAAATAAAAATCTTTATTTAAAACCATAACAAAGTTTCTACAGTAAGGTCATAGTGTGCGATAGTAGCAACATTAATAAAAAGGATATTGTGTCGCCGCTATTGACGACCACCCTCCAACACAAATTTTGATTACATATTAAGATTTAAATTTTCAAATTTGAAATAGGTTTTTTGTTTTTTTTTTCCTTAGAATAAAATACCTTTGAAATTGTTATACTTGAGTACTTAACTATGTGACTGAGCATTTTCGTGTGTGTGCGTGTGTGTGTGTGCATGTAATATACTTGAAGAGTAGTTTGTTGAGAATTTGTTTAAGTTCTGCTTCATTTTATTTCGTAGTATTCCTACAATCAGTTGGAGAAATAATAGCGTCTACCCTTTTATTCGATTTGAAGTCGGTTTTTGTGTTTTCTCATAAATATACTTGTTAATTAACTCAACAATGTTTTCTATCATACAAAATCATTTTAAAAAAGCACTCCGCTGTCCGCTTCTCGCTAATATATTAAAACTATAGAAAGAAAAATATATAAATACCATAGCCGACTAGATTAACTATAAGCTGGACGATAGAGAACGTAGTTTGGAAAAGTCGTAGGTTCATCTTCTAGTTTGTACTAGGAGATGTAAATGGAGCGTAAGCTTAGTTGTAATGGATGGAATCAATACGAATGTAAGTAATAATTATGCAAAAAAAGTATTTTTAGCGTTATTAAAAAAATGGCTTGATGGTCGATCTTACTTAAGATTCAAATTATTATCAGTATAAAAACAGACAAATAATTGTAACAGATAATAAATGTAACTGCTTCGTAACTCGCAACCGATACGTCTTCTTGTAACTGGCTGCCAAAATTTAAAAAAAAAAACAGAGTGTCTCGCAAAAAGGTTTCATGCGCGCCGGTGTCACGCGGATCGAACAAAATCCAATCGGCAGGCATCATTCGTAACACATCAATAAGGGTATAATGTTAGGGGCAGTTTACGCTCAATTGGTTGCAAATTATTGTTATAATGTACACTACGTTCGCTTGATAAGAGTGCGTTCAAAATTAATATACTTTTTATTTGTTTTCTAGATTTGCCTATAATTATTTTTACTCGGTTGAGGCTTTTTAATAACGCCAGTATATTGTTATATAACAATGATATTCTTTGAGAATAATGGAGAGCATACGTACAAACATTTTTAGGCTTTTTTCATTTTAATCACAATTTTAAATTATTTTAGTGCATTTTTAGCATTGATTTGATTTAAAACTTTCGTTAAAAAATATGTTTGTTATTAACTTGTTACTAACTCGTGTTTAAGTCAAACAAGAAAAAAGCTTATTATTTTTTTTGTAATATTTGTGTATCATTAGTATATATTCTGTTGGAATACAAGAAGTTGGGACAATAACGATTGCCATGCCTGCCTACTCTGCTAGTATTAAAATTACTTGAACTTTTTCCTTATAGCACGAAAAGACGCACTCTAAACTAGCCACTGCATTGCAATCCATTCCGCGCAGATGTGTAAAACATTTTTTGCCCCGCTCACCCTCGGTCGGCCGCGTTTGACGTCTGTCTCTATGACTTTTTGCCCGTCTTTGTGTCCGCCCATTGACTATTGGACTAGGAGTGTCGATTTCAATTACATACCCATTGTGGATCTGTGGGCATTAGATTTGCCTCGGTCACTGAGAAAATAATTGTGAGAGACAAGATTGTGAAGTGGCTTTGTTATATTGTATAGTTAGCGCCTGCTCTTTGTCGTGTGAAGTGTCTTTGTTGACGGATCGTATGTTAAGGACCCAATTTATACGTTTTTTTTTAATGAAAAATTACACAAATGGGCCAGAGAAGCTGGCCTTGACTGCTTCACCGAATTGAGAGGTGGCATAGCTCTTAGGTCGCTTAGCCTGGACCTTTATCGCTAGTAACTCGACACAAGGGTCCCCCGGTGAGGGGTTACCTCGGCTTGGACGGTTACTATGTTATGCGTAAGCGAATGCTTTATCGTAATCCGAGGGTGGCCGTTAGGGCTAATCACGAGTCTGTCGGTTGCTATTTCACGGATAATCTAAGGGGCATTCAAAAGCAAGTTAATACGTCTGTTGATGCTTTTTTTCTGTCAGTGTAGCTGGAGTGTATAATTTCACCAGAATTTAAGTGGAGGCATAGTTCTTACACTAAATCTCTATAGGGTTATTGATCTACACCGGTTGCCCAGAGAAGCTGATTTGCCTTGACAATTTCATCTGGATTTGAGAGATGGCAGAGCTCGTGTAGGTGCCAAGAGAGCTTTTAATAAATCTATTACATAAATAAAAATAAATCACCGAAATGTATGTACGCATATAATTACTACATATTGTTTGCCTATATGTATTACTACATATAGGCTACAACTACTGCACCAAATTGGATGATATGAGAGATATAAAATAAAATATATTTTTATTAAAATGAGATTCGTACACTCATGCATAACACTTTTATGGAAATCAGCACATGATCAAATGCATAGTTTACGATGCCATAAAAGACATATATATATATATATATATATATCTAATCAAACACTTGACTTATTGTTGCTTAGCAACGCCATCTACTGGAATAATAACAGGGTATACTACGCACCTACAGTTCTCATTTGCCTTTTTTCCTAAAAAAAAAATATTTCTTTTTTAATTGAACTTGAATTCGATATTGGTTGTGTAGAATTATAATAATATTAGCGAAAAGTCTCGATCAGCATCTTAAGAGACTCTCGCTAGATGGCTGGGTCAAGGGTCAGATAACAGAAGGCTGTACTCTGGACACGGCACGCATCGTTAGGAGGATTCTCTCTGTGTCGCCCTAACCACCGGTTGCTTGGGCCCTGCTTCGTTGCCGGTGGCGCACAATAAGTTATGTTTTTAAATTTCGTATATTTTGCTTTTTATATAAATATTGTAAAAACTTAACGTAAGGTTTAAAAATAACTATTAAAAATCTTTATTGAAAAGCATAACAAAGTTTCATACAGTATAATTCTAGTGTACAATTATAGCGACATTAATAAGTGGTTATTGTGTCACTGTATGAACGCCCCCTCACCAATCAAATTAGACATAATAGTTTCAATTTTAAAACATATTTTTTTTTAATAAAAATAATTTAGAATTTGTGTTTCAAGTGTGTTGTGTGTCTGTCTGCGAGTCATGTGTGCATGACACACGTCTACTAACATGATGTCAAAATTTAGTATTTAAATACATTTTCAGTTTAGACAATTAAGACTTTTTTTTTATTTCTTTTATTTAGTATTTTGGAATTGTAACCTTTGTTTTTATCACCTGCGTATATTTTACATGCAGCTGGGAAATGGAGACATCAAGCTACCAGGCAGACGGTGATATTTTATTCAAATTACGCGTAACTCGATACCGCTCTCGGTTACGTGCCTCCTCACTAGATCCTTGTCAGTTTCGGCTGTTCCTACGCTCATCTCCACTTTAATATGGCGCTAGTTGGCGCGTTATTTATGGTCTTTGTTTTTTTTTTCTATTCTGTATACAATTGTTAGTCGCCAGCATGTTCTATGATATACGGTCGGACTGACACTGGCCGGACAGATTAGAAATGTAATGTAATACTTAATTGTAACCTTTTTGAACAGTGATATTGTCTGGAAACGGTTATGTTAATTTGGTTAAAGTTTTATTTTTAGATATGCATACAAAAATAACCTCACGACAATGTTATACGAATAGGGTAGTGAGATGTAGGAACAATTATAAGAAATATATATTAAACGCTAATAAGCGCGGACACCCTCTTTGTATTTCAAAATTATCGTAGAAATATTACGAAATAGAATTAATCAGTACCTAAGCGACCTCTCATCAAACTAACCTAGAAATACATTCTTTCCAATAAAAAAATGTAATATTGAAATCAGTTGGTGTGGTATTGAGTTATTCGTCCATTTGGCGCGCATAAACATAATGCAAATTTAAGACTTATTTGATTTTCTCGTGGATGCTTATGTCAGAATTGAATTACATTGGAAGAATCAAATGTTAAAATGAAATAAGAATCATCAAAATCGGTTCACCCAGTCGAAAGTTATCGAGTTAACAAAAACTAAATTAGGACCTCCTCTTTTTTGAATTCGGTAGAATAAGTGTGCCTTTTTATTGTTGTATATTGTGACACAATACACATGCGTTAGTGTAAATAAAATTAACAAAAAAACTAAGTCATCGGATGAGTGTAGCAATAAGGATTTGAACTTCAAGCAACTTCCTGTTAAAAATATTCATAAAAAGACCAAAGTATCCATTATATGGAGGCAGAGTTACATCGATAATAAAATGAAGCAGTGAAATAAAGATCCATTCAGACGCCGCGCCGGGACGATACTTTTAAACAAATGTGACGTTTCTATGGAAATTAGAATAAATTTGATCGGCGGGATAGGGAGGTGTCCCGTTGTTTAATGACCGCTAGCCCATTGTGTGGTAGCCCGTTGCTACTACATGGCGTACAGGCTTTGTTATAGTGTCTCAATTTAGAGAGTCGAATCTTTAACCTTGTTGTTACGCATGGGGTAAATGCAATATACATAGACATAGGCATATTTTTCATTGGCACAAAATATGAAACACTTCAAAAAGACAGAAAAAAATACAGTTAAAGAAATTATATATATACAGACATATGCTGTGGCAAGGATGCGACAGCGCTGATTTTCAGCGGTGCCCAGAACTGCCCAAAGTCGTGCGCGCGTTATACATTTACATGGAATTTATACAGACAACAGGCAATAAGAGTACAATAAAGATGATACATTTATAAATAGTTATGAGATAAATATATAATATATACAAGAAAATAATAGTCAAAAAGAAAATAAACAAGTGAACAAATTTTCATAAATAATAATATCATTGGGTTGAAAAAAAAAACCTATGGAGTTTATCACAGATTATCACAGAATACAATACGACGTTGTATTCTGTGACCAATTACATTGTATTTTCAAGACATTTACTAAACTAGTGCTCCTTATCATCCAGGACTGCATTTCCTCTTGACGTCATGTGGGATCGTGGTTAAGCAAGCTTTTAAGGAATCAATACGAATATATAAAATTGAAGTGTCTGTTTGTAATATTAAAATAACCACTTTTTACTACATGTAAATGAATATACGGTGTGTATAACAATTTTTGTATATCTGTTAGTTCCGGCTAATTTCTGGAACAGTAAGGCCGATTTTTGTATATGACGGGATTATCACTGGCAGACAGCTGATGTGAAAAAATTTAACAAATAGTTCTTAATAGCGGGTTTATTCGCGGATTTAATAGCGGGCGCGTCACTGTGAAAAATTTATAAATTTACACAACAATTAAAAAGTCTAAGCTATGGTTGTAAGCTGTAAGCCTGTATTTAGAAAAAGAAAAATTTATATAAAATTGTAACTGTAAACTAACAAATAACAATAGAAGAATGAAAGTAGATACTAGAAATCCCTAACCACCCACGTTGGGGAACTAGAGTATGACACATCGGCTCACGTAAAGACAAAGGGTTTTACAGCTCTGAAATTGACCATACTTCAGTAGCCAAAAGCCGTTGTGACATTTAAAAAAAAAACTATGGGACTGAATTGATAGCAGACATTTTCAAACTAAAAAGACAATACCAAGTTGGTCCAGAAATAACGGCACTGCGACTGCTTTGTCCATTTAAAAAAATACAGACGAAACCAAAACCTCTTCCCTTTGTAAAATCGGTTAAAATTAAATGAACATATCAACCGTATTCAAGGAAGTCCTCGTTTCCCGAACAATCATTTCGTCGTACATAAATCGAAAAACATTTCACGCATTATTAAATAAGCATCACTGAGAATTAAAAGTCAATTTCGTTTGACACAACTGTCAAGAGATCATTGTCTGACAGTGGAGAGCGCTTGCCACCTGGACGTAGAAAAAATTTTTTAGCCAAATGTCCGACGAGACCATAAATTGTGTTTGTTTTCGTCATTTCGATCCTTGAAGGTGCTAGCTGTTGAATTTGCGCATTGTAGGTACTGTTGTCATCTAATATCTTTAGAAAGGCAATTCTTGTATATACAGATATATAATTTGTATGTCGGTAACGGTTCCTATTTTTCATGAGTTTGGTTAGGTTATAATTAGTTTAATTTCGTAATATTCTCACGAATAAAAATAGAGCGTCGTAATTTGTAAATAGAAATAGTCCGCGTGAGATAGCGTTTGACGTTTGATTTTATTTTAAGGCAGTTGTTTTTTTACCTGTAAATATACTTGTTATAATGATCGGTCGTTATAAGTGGCTTAAAGAAAAGGATATGTTTGTATTCTCTTACGTTAAAAGTTAATGTCATATATGGACAGTAGAAAGCGCAAATGTCGTATCTCGGAGTATTCAATTTTACACCAGAGCCGAAAAACAAGAAAAAATTCAGTGCTTTATCATTATTTTAGCGGTACGCAGACTTATACCTACTGAGTATCTGAGTACTAAACACACACAGATAAAACAAGTATATTTACGATTAAAAACTAAAACCGACTTCAAATCGAATCAAACGTTAAACGCTTTTACGCGAGGACGACCTCCTTGTTATTACGAATTATTTATTCTTTATTTGCACACAATACAAAAAAAAGTACAAATAGGCGGACTTAATGCCAGTAGGCATTCTCTGCCAGTCTACCTTGGGGTTGTGTAGAGACAAAGTAACGGGTGCAAGCTATGTGAGAAAATAATAAATAAAAGAAAATTATAATAAATGCATATATAATATACATACCTACTTACAATTAAATTAAATATATTAACATAATAAATATATATAATAATAAATAGATACATATATATATATATAATTATAGATGGATAGGGACAGCAATTGTCAAACTATTCCTTGCTTAGGTAAGGCTTCCATAGTAAATGTTTCAAAGTAGATTTAGTTCTAGCTGTACGTACATTTGTTGTCGCAGAACCTAACCAAACTCTTATCAAACTACCCTTGAAGTAAATACTACTTTCCGATAAAAAATAAATTATCGAAATCAATTCGTGTGATGTTGAATTATTCGTCCATTTGTCGCACACATACTTAATTTTATACATATGTTTTTCTCAAGGGCGCCATTGTCAGAATTGGACTACATTGAAATAAGACCACATGGTACAAGCATAAAAAACAGACGAATTGAGAACGTCTGCCCTTTTGAAGTTGGTTAGAAAGATTATAAATAAATATTCAATTAGAAACGAAATTGTTTCATAACAATATAGATACTTAGTGTCTATTGTTTTGGGACCCACTCCAAACAATAATTAAGACAAACCCAAACTTGAATTAGTGACCACAAAACAAACGTTTTTCAAACGTTAAACGAGACAAAAGCAGTCCATTTGCGGCCATTGACAGGTCATTAAAAGACCATACTTTAAGGCCCTAAACCATAAATTACACGGGACTATTATTTTCGAAATAATTAGCGGAATCTTGTTTTTGAGAGATGATACTGTTTGGGAATCGGCTCTAACAAGCGGGCGCTGGCAGGGCCGAATTGTGAAATAAAAAATGAAAATAACATTTAATACAATTATTTAGATTAAATTTCCAACACTTTGATTTACCACGCGCTCGACGGTGAAGGAAACAATGTGAGGAAACCTAACATGTTTTAGAAATATTTTCTAAGACATGTGAAGTCTCCCAATTCGCACTAAGGCCGCGTGGCGGAGTTTGCCTTACACTCTTTACAGAGAACTGCAGTGTTACCCGCTATTAAAACATATTAAAATTTTTCTTTAAAGTTTAAAATAACCTAAATTTCTGAAAATATCAGCTGCCTACCAGCGACTGTCCCGACAAAATCACGCCGTTCCGTAAATTATTCGAAATAAACAGACACACAGACGAAATTTGAAAAAAAAATGTTATTTTGGCAAATGTACCGTATATTTAGTAAAAAGTGGTTATTTTAAATTTAAAAACAGATAATACAATTTTATTAATGTGTATAGATATTTTTCAAGTCCGTCTCTGACACAAGAGGCTAATAATGCCCATCCACACGCCAGGGGGTCGGCAGTGGAGGCAGACGACGCCCCGTTCGGAGCAAACTGCCTTATTGTGCCCTTGTTACTCAGAATCCTCGCTCCAACGCAGATGTGAAAATCATACGTCGTCCCGCCATTCTATTTTACGCATTGATTCACTTTATTTTATTGTTATTCAACAATTCAAAGCTGTTTTGGTAATTAAAATAACGTAAGTGAAAAAATAATTATACGCTTTAAATTAATTAATTACATTATAATCTCAAATTGTTTAAAATTGCACCAAATTATTAAAGTTAGATTTTGTCAAGGAATGCAATGGTTACATGAACAATAACATCTCCAGAAAAAAAAACATACGAATTGTGAACCTCCTCCTTTTGAAGTCGGTTAAAAACAGAGCGTCCGAGCGTAGTAGCGTTTAATGGTTCATCACCTGGTTCCCGACTTCAAAAGATTTTTTTAAAAACCATGTAAGTTTTAAATTTGCATCAAGTTGTGCGCCACAAGTGGACGACGGATTTCTATGATTCATTCTTTATTAGAAGGGATGTACTTTAAGATTAGTCTGATGAGGGTTTGTTAGGTTCTGACTAATTATATTTCCTAATATTCCTAAAGTAATTCGGAAGTACAAAGGGGTCGTCCGCGCGTAATATTGTTCAACGTTTGATTCGATTTTATATACTTATCTACTGTTGAGTTTTAACGCACCGTTCGTTGGGACCCCAACGGAATTGGTTCAATCGGAGCCCCTCGCCACTTAAACGTGCAGTTTATCTAAGCAGGGACAATTAATTACTGTGACAGCGGTCGTTTGGACCACTTTCACACGGAACAATACCATAAACTAAACTTTAATGTTTCGCGGTGGAAAAACGCATTAAATAAATCGTTATTAATTGTCCAGTGTTGCTAGAGAACTTTATTTACTTTAAATTAGTCTATTGTAGTACGAGTACAGTTTCAACTTTAATGACTTTTGTACACGAAAAGTTTTAAATAGCCCACGTCCTTTTAATCAGAAGAGCCGCCGTAGTTCAGTGTTCGGGTGGTCGTCTTAATTTGAACAGTACACTAGTAACCCGGGTTCGATCCCCGGTGTCGGTACTAATTAATGCAACTGCATGCGTTAGAAAATATTCCAAATTAAAAAATTGCTACGAAATGTGAAATCTGCCAATCCTCGCTAAGTGCTCGTGGCGGAATAAACTCTTGAACTCTCCCTACAGAGAAGACTCCCAACAGTGGGACATATATGTATAGGCTGGTACTATAAATTTTATTCAAAGTCGGCCCCGACATTTAGGATTTAAAATACTCAGTAAATAAGAGATGATAATTTCTGTTTTTTCATTCACCCCGTAAGGGTTAAGAAACAAAATGTTGAGAGCTTATTTTCTTGTTACTTTTGCTTTGTTTTTGTTACTTAAAGCAATTTTATCAAGTAGTCAGTGCAAAAAAAATTGATAATTATAATAATAACAAAAGCGTTGAATATTCTGTAAAAATAAACAATTAAATGGCACGTTCGAAGCCAATTCAAGTATTTCTCGGCGACAAATTGTATCTCAGACTATTAATCTTCCACAATTCAACGAAGACACTATGTTCAAAATTATTTTTGAATTAAAATTTCGGCTTCGCAACTGCTAACTGCGAAATAAAACTGCAAGCGATTTTAAATTTTACCCACAGACAACATTAAGACGTTATAATATTGCATTAATGGCAGCACCAAATTTGTTTCAATGACAATAAGAATGGAGATGTCAAAAGTCCGCTCGAACGCAACTACAATGCGCACTGATTGCCGGGTCTCAATTCATAGATTATTCACGGCCATTATATTCTATTTAGTTCCAAATAACCATTTAATAATAGTTTACGAACGCCAACGGTCCCCCTTAGCATGCCTATTAACAATACAATAAATATAAATAACAAATAACACAAAATAAGGACCACTTTACACCTTCTTGGAAGCACGCAGTTGCGCTTTGCTTTAAAAAAAACTATTCCATCCTTTTCTTTCATATAACTTTTTCTCTTTCACGTGCTCTTGCAGACAAAGTTATTTTACGAGAGTAAAAAAGAATGTTACACTAACTTCGACTCTACTGCATTGTAATAGATGCTCAGTGTGCTTTTAAAAGTGTTGTGTGATGTGGTCCTAATAGTTTTTGAGTATTAAAAGATAATGGCTTTTATAGATGAAGTGGAAAACGATATAGTCGACGTGTCAATCCCTTTTCAATATAACGCTAATATAAAATTAATAATTCTGTCGTTGGTCACAGTGGGAGCACGGATGTACAATTGACTTTTTCTGCTGTGTGATTTTACGCCATTTTGAACTTGAAAATTATTTTGTAATATTAAAATAGACAGGTCCAATTTACTGCCGATTTTTTTAGGACTAACAGTCGTGTGGATAATTTATCTGATTTTTTGGTAAATTGTTTTTTTTCGAAATCATATTTAGATACGAATTACGTAATGGTGAATGATGAATAATATTTTCGATCTTACCGACATATAAATAAAAAGTTCTGAATTGATTGATTAATTAAAAAATTACCATTGCTATTTTGTTAACATTTTCTTAGTTCTGGCTTAGTGTTGCTTAGCAACGCTATCTACTGAAATACCTTTAGTGTGTACACGGTCAAAACAAATTTTCTAATAATGAATACTAGGCTATATCAATTTTTTTTAAAAAAATGCTAGCAATATTTCTTTACTTTTTTAGAAATATTACTAACAATCTTGTAAACCATTCCAACTAAGCTTAAGCTTGTGCTAGGAGATGGTTCACGGCAATAATCGAACGGTGGATTCGAACCCACGACCTTTCGATTCGCAGGCCGTACCCTCAACCATTACAAACTCTGCAAAATAAATTTGCATGAAAACCGCCATGATTTTATGTATAATTTAAAATAAAATTGCTCGTTTAAAGGTATTACATATACTCGTATATTACATTTTGTGCAAATGACAGCACTATTCAATGAACATTTTGTCATAAAAGTTTCTATTAATTCGACACAAGATTAACCGTCCAAGCCGAGGTTACCCCTCACCGGGGGGACCCTTGTGTCGAGTTACTAGCGATAGAGGTTCAGGCTATGTGACCTAAGAGCTATGCCACCTCTCAATCCGGTGAAGCAGTCAAGGCCAGCTTCTCTGGCCAATCTGTGTAGTTCGTCATAAAAAAAAAATCGACACAAGCAACTCTAGTAAGTCGAGTGTTGACTCAAGGTTTAGAAATCTTTGTATTTACGAATTATCGCAGGAAAATATCTAGAGGTCCAGGCGAGATCTTTCTCTGGCCAAATGTGTAGTTCGTCCATAAAAAAATGGAATATAACGAAATATAATTAATTAGAACCTGACCAAACTCTCATCAAACTACTATACAGTACTCGTACAATACTTTCCAATAAAAATCATCCAAATCGGTTGGCGTTATGAATTATTCGTACATCTGTGGCGCACATACCTAATGCAATTTTTTATACATATGTTTTTCACATGGATTACATTGTCAGAATTTTAATGGGACCGCACGGGAAGCACCAGGTCTCAGATAAAAAAAGAATCATCAAAATTGGTTCACCCAGTCGTAAGTTATCATTTAACAAAAATATTGACAAATCAGTTGAAATTTTTTCTAATTCGCACAAAGTCTTAGTGTTAAAAATTATGCAATAACTTAATTTGGCCAATTTTGTTAATTTCTTACTGTTTTTTTTTTTCATTATTTAAAATATTTTTGTAATTCTTAATTATTAAAACGTTACGTTTCTTAATAGCGAATGTTGTGAACACCTGTAATTGACACTTGTGTAATACTGTTGGTGTATCTTATGAATTAAATAAATATAAAAAAAAACATACAGATGAATTAGGAACCTGCTTTTTTGAAGTCAGTTGGAAAGATAGCGTCCAATGAAGTAGAGGAAGACATTTATAAGTAAAGGTCTCTTTTTCTGCTAGATCGTCATCGACTACACTTAACGATCAGAATTCCACGCTCATGTCTCAATTTAAAATTGACTAGCGTAAAATTTAGCCAAGTTCGCGGAAGTCATTCTGTTTCGGGGTCAAATTTTACGATCACACATGACTAGGTTTTCCATTCAGTCTTTACGATCCGCGCACAATAGTTTTTCTATTCGGTAATCGGTTTTAGATCGATTCGGTATCCTGAATATCGATTCATACATACTTATGTTTACGATTCGACTGATTTTAGTTACACTTTATTACTGAAGCGGTAAGGTGTTCGATTCGCTGCGTAGGTACAACGCTATTGCGTGAGTAATTCGATTTAGATTTTTGTCAGATGCATATTAAGTTTTATGGACCTTGTGTGGCCAGATGTAAGAACAGTAGGGAAGTAATAATGCTATGTGATTTCATCACTTTTTTTCATGTCTTATATTCAGCCCTCGCCGGGGAAGCGGTTATGTTATGTCGGGCTCTTCCCTGTCTATAATGTAATCTTGTTGAAGACTTCCCCCCCGTCAACAATAAAAAAGTTATGTATGTACGTTATGTGTAAATATCTTACTTAATCTTTCCTAAGTGTACTATACTTTAATTAGCTTACAATTCACTCGACTTATTTTTATATTTTGGAAAATAGGTAACAAATGAAACTTACAAATATCTCAAACAGCAAACAGCCTTCAATATAATTTTTATGTATTCTCTGCTTCTCGATATAAACGACTAAATGATTTCTTGACGCAAGCAAATGTCATAAACGCGCGCCAAATTTTTTCGAATACAGATTATATAGACGCGGCACGTTGATAAAAAACGATTAGCTAATTATAGCGTACGGAAAATTAATAACGCAGCTGAACGATAAACGTTATAATTAATCAACTCGTTAACCGCTGGGGCTGTTATTTTAGCAAATTAAAGTGGGCGTGTGATAGATATGAGTGGAGGAAGGCGGGCGAGTTGTGTCATTTATTTTAATTGGCGGATTTCGTTATAAGGCTCATTTCTTTATGTCTTTGCCCATTTTTTAAACGATTGTTCTACAAGAGTTCTAAATTCAATGGTATTTTTTCAGTTTTTGAAGTGTAAACTTCTTTAGCCGCGTTACTTTTTGGTAGGGAAAAATCTTATAAGTTCCCGTCACCGACATGCTAATGTTGTATTTATATTTTGTTATGATCTTATACAGCCCGTTATATATTTGAATAGTAAATAAACCATATACACATGTATATAATTGTTGCTCTGAGTGTCAAGGGATGAAGAAAACCAGATTGTAGTTGATTATTTTAATTTAAACATTAAGAATTTTATTTTTTAACACTATAATTCTAAGTTAAAAGTTTGCATTTTTATCGGCAACCAATTTTTTGTGCTTATTTACAATACGCTCTGTTTTAAAGTAAAACATCGTGAGGTATGCATGAATTATAATATTTTCTAAGACATGTGAAGTCTGTCAATCCGCACTAGGGCCGTGGTTACAGTTGATTCCACAGGTTAACAGTGGGAGAAAGTTACCCGAGAACAGAACAGTCGTGGAGCGCAATACGTCACGATCGTTACTGGGATGATTTCGAACAATTCTTCAGAACACTTTTTTTTTGACGAACTACACACATTGGCCAGAGAAGCTGGCCTTGATTGTTTCACCGGATTGACCAAGGCCACCTGCATAGCTCTTAGGTCGCTTAGCCTGAAACTCTATCGCTAGTAACTTGACACAAGGGTCCCCCGTTGGGAGGTAATCTCGGCTTGGGCGGTTACTAATTTACGTGTAAGCATTCCGATCCGAGGACGCCAGAGAGGGTCGAACCACGACTCGGTCGGTAGCTGTTTCGCGGATAATTTAAGGGACATTCAAAAACTAAACTAACTTGTCACTTCGGGAAGCGTTGGCGCTCGGAGAAGTGGTCGAAGAAACTAGAGCAACGCTCCTAACATCTAAGGGGTGGGGCCTACTCATAAAATAGCAGTAACGCGCGAGGATTATTTCTTCAGAACACTTCCCGTGATAAATACTATAGGCAAAAAAAGAGGAGTGAAACTTTCACCATGAGCAATAAAAGAAAGCTTCCGTAATAGCGTTTTATATTCGAACCCTCGCTGATTTGATGTTTATTGTTTTTAACTCGCAAGTATACTTGTGTTCATCTCGTTCATAATATTTAAATATACGTTTTAAAATCTTCGCTTGCAATAAACAATTAAAATAAAGGAGCGAAATAATTTTAATGTGGATTTAATGGCCGACGGTTCGCGGGAAAAAGCAAATTGTATTATAATTAGTGAATAGTTAGCGGGAGCCTGCGGGCGTGACGTACTGTCGCGGTGACAAGTGTAACGTTATTTCTTCTTGTAATTATTTTTTACGTATATAATAACTTCTAGGTTTTGTGGAATGAAATAGTCCAATAACTAGTACACTCGCTTTATTGAGACAGCGTAACGTTGTACAAAGAATTATTTATAACAAGTAACGACACAACTGCGCGTCCTCGCCATCTTTATTACAAAATTAATTAGAAGTCAGATTACGAACTAATAAAGTTAAGTTATTGTTTACTATGCCAAGTCAATGTGACGATCAACTAAATTATTAATTATGAATTAAAGATACAATAAGGATCAGGTAAATCACTAAGATATCATTGGAAGCAGTAGTTATTATGCATAACAATTGCTGGGTGCCATGTGTTGCCAGATAACACGTAACAATAAAATGTGATAACAAACCTTTCTTCTGCTGTAAATAAGTAAAATGAAGGAGAGGGATAACTTTAATGTGGATTTTTATTTATGACAAACTACACAGATTGGCCAGAGAGGCTGGCCTTTACTGCTTCACCGGATTGAGAGGTGGCATTGCTATTAGGTCGCTTAGCCTCAATCTCTATGTAATGTGGATTTAATGGCTAATAGTTCACGGTAAAAATAATTGTAAAATACTTTTCGTATTTCATTGAAATGTAATTTGTATCTAAATATAATTTCCAAAAACATTACAGTAAAAAGACTGTGTCATCCGGGTACATTTTTATTGTCCAATCAATCCCACGCTTAATGTTTTAAGATAAAATAAGGCGAAATTAAATGCGTTTAGAATAAATAAAATTCTGTATGGGTGCAGCGCTAATGTTCTATCATTACTGTAACTATGTCTAATTATTTCCCATTTCAACTGTCAATTTCCCACACGCCTGTACCACATATAGCCGCACATTAGCGTCGAGCAATGTACACTTGGCAGCTTAAGTAATAAAAATTGCTCACGACTGTACCTCACCGAGACGGCCGCCCCGTGCAATTCGTCTACATTAAGCTTCATGCAATTTTACCTAATTGATCATGCTTTATAAGGACCGTGATGGTTTGTATTGGGGCATTAAACATATATTGTTATAGCAACTCCATAGCGGGTTCACTTTTTCGTAACGTATAACAGACTCGAAGTGGAATTGCCATTATTAATTTTTATTGCTACACAAGTGAAAGCTCTTTCTATCCTCTGTTTAATTTAGCCCTTGAATGAACTCTATATATAAAATACTAGCTGCTCCCCGCGGTGTTACTCGCTATTAAAGTGTACACGGCATGACCTAAGAGCTATGCCACCTCTCATCCGGTGAAGCAGTTCCCAGTTTCTCTGGCCAATCTGTTTAGTTCGTCATTAAGAGAAAAAAGGGACCTACTTTTAATAACAGATGCGGTAAAAGTATCTATTTTAATAATAGGATTCATTTATTACTACCAAATCTGTGTAATTTAATTGTATTTAGGGTTAAATTGCAACAACAAATTTATTAGTGTCGTCACCGGGGATCCAACTCGGGCTGCTATCACGGCTCTGAATAATGACAGAAAAAGATATAAATTAACGATCTATGTCATCAATCACAGCTTAGTTTATCTGTGCACCGAGAAGGTGCGTTCGGAAATGTCGACCTCATTTGTAATTTTAAAAAGTTGCGTTCATCACACACCCTGATTACGGATTCCCGTTGCATTTCACGTATTAGTTATGTTTAAACGGGCAAGCAACGAGTGGACTGCATCGCTACTCCCTACTTGACCACACCGGGCGTTCTGGCGACGTTTTGAATTCAATGCGTACTGGTTTATAGTCGGGGCGCACTTTGAATATACTATTGTTTACCGTCGCAGCGATTTTTTTAAACATAAGGTCTAGTACACACGTGCGATAGAAAATGTTTTGTCTAACTC
The DNA here is from genome assembly GCA_029286785.1 of Meandrusa payeni. Taxonomy (NCBI): domain Eukaryota; kingdom Metazoa; phylum Arthropoda; class Insecta; order Lepidoptera; family Papilionidae; genus Meandrusa; species Meandrusa payeni. The sequence continues at coordinate 8,841,429 of JAGSMX010000023.1, forward strand.
TCACCCTTCTTGATTTCGGTTAAAAGGAGGACATACAGTATACTCAGTCTGGCCATAAATACTGTTACAAATAAAAATTAACAAAATATTACATTTGAATTTGGAATATTTCATTTTTATTTGATTGTTCATTGAGTTTTCTCATTTTGGCGCCAATACATTGCACAATATTTTGCGATAATGGTGGAGGGTGATAAAGAGAACCGAATCGCTGTCATTGCATTACATAAAGTAGGTATGAAGCTAAATGTATTTTTTAAAATTGTCCATACGCTTGGGCACCGGACTATTAATAAGTACAATGATAATTTAGACAACATTATTCTTTATTGCACTAAAATACATGTACAAAGACGAATATAATGTTCTTCCAGCTAACCTTTGATGGTTTTGGTTTTTTTTACATTGTTGATTTAAAATGTAATTACATTGTTGGATAACAAAAGCGGTTTTTAACCTTAACTAGTTACAATTAATTAAATTTAACCCGAAAATAAACCAGTATGTGCATCCCAAGTCATTAAACTTCTGCTACCACATGTTTTTACTTTAACTTTTTTTTCACCATTTACGAAATGTTCTGCAGTTCTGAAAAGTGATGCAGCGGGCGCTTTAAAAAGGAAAATAACACCTCCTCTGTTTGTGACAGAAAAAGGCCGTTTAGCGTTCGTGTGTCGTTCTTAAAATCATCATTCTAGTGTAAACGGAGCCTTAACTTTAACAGGCCACTACTGGGTAGAAACTTTCCTATAGGACTAACAATAAAGTGATATTTTTGTGTGGTGTTTAACATTTTTTATCGTATCTTTAATGGATGTTTTCGAGAACTATGCCCAGTAAATTAAAACATACTATCAAATTGTTTGGTACACAAGTTTATTGGACGTTACGTGGAATGATAAGTGTTTTCAGAATTATGTTTTTATGTTCTACGTTATTTATAATGTACGAGCGTACCCAGCCCGCTTCGCCTAGATGCCCATAGGGCTAGATTTTGCTTTATTTTATTTAAACAATAAACTTACATCGTTAAATATTTAATTTAACTCTCATAATATATTAAATTATTCATTTCTCTTCGTATTTATTCTCTTCTATTCTCTTCCCACCTACACCCATGTACATGCAATATATTCCAATGTACTTCAATATGGTTCACAATGACATAAAAATACACAACGCATGTATCAATACAAATTTGGGATATAAAACAATAGAATATTAACATAGTAAATAAAAGCTGCATTTGACAGTTGAAAAAGAGGGGTGCTCCGATCGTCACCAAACTTTACAGGATTACTCGCCAGGTCAATCTGAAGATTGCCTGAAAGTTTCATTAAAATCGGTCCAACCATTTCGGAGCCTATAAGGATCAAATCCACACACATTCTCTTTTATATACGAGTATACGAGTACTCGTATATAGATATTGTTTTGGACAAACGAGCACGGAGCGTTGGCGTCCGGTTTTCGTTTTCAACCGACTTCAAAAAAGGAGGAGGTTATCAATTGGTATGTATGTTTTTCATCACTTTCCACTGAGTGAACGGTTTTGTTGATTCTTTTTTTTATTAATAACCTGGCGCTGCGAGTGTGATCCTTTTTAAAATTGGCCCAGTTCTTACAATAGCATTAATTCTGTGCGCAACAAATGAACGAATATCACTCAACAATACCCATATCATGCCAGCTAATTTCAATGATTCATTTTTTAATTGATAAGGATGTATTCCAAGTGTAGTTGGATGAGAGTTTCTGATTAATTCTATTTCGTAATATTCCTACGATAATTCGGAAATACAAAGCGGGCTTCCGTCCGTAATAGCGTTTAAATGTTTGATTCTATTTGAAATAAGTATATGTTTTTACTGGTAAATATACTCATTTTTAGTTCATAAATATATATTATCAAATTGGTAAAAAACCTTACATTATAATGAAACAGAAAGCTTAATGCATTTAAATACTTAAATCTTAGTAAAACTTTACTTAAAATATTAGTTTTAAGCAGTTTTTATGACTAAAATTTTTTGCAAACTTGTGCAGACGCACACGAGTGGATTTTTTTAATTATTTTTGTGGATGCTGTCATACAGTCACCTACCACTCACTTACCGTTGGACGTATTACCCTGGTTAGTTTAATTTTTTGAATGTCCCTTAGATAATCCGTGAAATAGCTACCGACCGAGCCGTGGTCAGGCCCTCTCCGGAGCCCTCGGATCAAGCGGAATCGGAAAGCTTACGCATATCATATATATAACATAGTAACTGTCCAAGCCAAGGTTACCCCTCACCGGGGGGACCCTTGTGTCGAGTAACTAGCGATAGAGATTCAGGCTAAGGCCGGTGACGCAGTCAAGGCCAGCTTCTCTGGTCAACTCTTTCTCAATTAATTTTTAAATTTCGTACAAATCCTTGGGGCGTAACTGGTGATCCATCTCATAGATTTGTTCCTAGTTTGGACACCAGTCCGCAAGCCCATATTTGTAATAACGTGGGATAGAAAAAAAGTTTGTTGAGTCATGAATGGTGTCCAATCAGAATTCCATTCGAGTGCAGATGTAATATTTTAATGGGGACACTGGTGCGATGCAGTTTCCTGCCTCCAGGGTGGGAGCGTGCGTTCTGAATGCGTTATCGCGCGTGGCGCTTGTATAGTCTGTGCCCGCTCTCTACGTTTAATCTGTGCGTTGAAGTTTGACAGAACTTTTGGCGGGCAAATGACACAGCGTTTGACTTAGCATTCATCCCAGACACCTATTACTTAAAAGCAAAATAAACTAAGTATTAAGCTACGCGACGAAATTAAAATTTAAAGGTGTTTGACTTTCGTCTCATTTGGATTCTTTAATTCAGGCGGTGAGAGTGAAGTATTTATGCGGGGTACGGTAAGAATTAATTGACATGAAACACACATAAATGTAATGTTATCTTTACAATTCTTTTGTTTATTTTTGTTTTTTAACAATAATAAAAAACCGACTTCAAATCAAGTCAGACGTTAATCAAATTTAAAACTTGTATTGTTTTCTCATGGATGCCATTGTTGGAACTAGACCAAATTGAAATGGGACCAAACGGGAAGTACCAGCTTTAATTTAAAAAATAATGAAAATCACTTCACCCAGTCGAAAGTTATGAGGAGTACCAAACATAAAAAATATAATATAGTAAGAGACGTGGTAGCTCAGTGTCCGGGCGGTCGCCTCAAGTTGCGTCGTTAGCACCGAATTCAATCCCCGGTGCAGGCACCTATAAATTTGCTGTTGCAATTTTATGTGCTGATTTACCACGCGCTCGTTGGTGAAGGAAAACATCGCGAGGAAACCTATGTGAAATCTGCCAATCCGCACAAGGTGAACGTGGCGGACTATGCGTGCGAGAGTATAAGGTACTCTCTTTACAGAGAAGGCCTCAATAGTGGGACATGTATATTTTTTTATATTCTTTTTTTTTGACTAACTACACAGATTCGCCAGAGAAGCTGGCCGTGACTGCTTCACCGGATTAAGAGGTAGTATAGCTCTTTGGTCACATAGCCTGTACCTCTTTCCCTACGCCCGTTGCGCCTAAAAAAGCTAGCGACATAAAAGCTCTGCCACTTCTAAAATCCGGCGAAACTACTCTACAATCTACTATCTCTACAATCAGTTCTGGTCAAACACAAAAATAGGAGGAAAGTATAGTAGTAAGAGAACTAATACTTCCCTCTTTTCCAACAGTTTCGGCGGAGTACGTCATTGCCTATTACCTATTCCACCGACGTTCGCATGTCTATATAATGTCACATCAGTAACTCAGCTCGCGCGTGTCGTGGTTGACTAAGCTGCGTAGACTGTGGGATGTACAGAAGTGGCGTGAATTTATTAGTATGTGATATGACAATGAAACCTCGACAGCATCCCAAACCATTAAGCATTGATAGCTAGCAAGAGACTTGGGGATGCGGTCTGAGAAACATGAAGTCGGGTTCGAATTCGCGGATGGGCAGACTTCACATATCTTAGAAAAATTTTTAGGACATGTAGGTATCCTTAATGTTTTCCTTCACCGCCGAGCGCGTGGTAAATCAGCACATAAAATTGCAACAGCAAATTAATTGATGCCGCGGAGGACCGAACTCGGGTTGCTAGCGTATTTCGCAACTTTAGGCAATCGCCCAGACACTAAGCTACAGGGCTCATGTTACTCTACTAAATTCTACTTATTCTAAGTTATATCGCTCTTTCTTTGATCCATGCATAAGTTACATTACCATGCCAAGATGGATAGCTTCTGTCCGCGTCTTGTGACTGCCAATGTTTCATTGATATGAACTACGATGACAAGCCAGAAGGCAGTCAGTTTCGCCGGGTTTTAAGAGGTGACTTGGCTTGAAATTATTTAGGGAGTAAATCGGAACAAGGGCCCCCTAAGAAGGTACCAAATTTAGCAAATTTATTATATTGTCACATCTATAAGTGTTCCTAGCTCTGTTATAAAATAGGGAATATATTATTTCCCATGATGTAACTTGTCTTCGATTAGTATTACTGTCTAAATAACCGATTTGGTTACATTGCGAATGCAAAGCTTGTGTTTAACTGTGAATTAGCGGACGGCGGACATAATGCTATTATGTTAATCAGTAAAAAAAACTTCGACCGTGGTGGTACAGTGGCATGGTAAAGGTTAAAGGACATTAAAATATTTAAAATGATGTAGAAAGCGAACCTATAATATGATCGATGGAATTTGAAATGGGTTAATTGGTAGATTATTGTGTGAATGCGATAGATAATGCATAGAGTTTCGATGTGTTATTAAATTAAATAAACTCAAAATGTTACTTTCAAAATCGATCCATGTTGAAATAATCAAACTTTCTCTCATATTTGCGCATGCGCTTGTCTATTCAACCATCGATATCTGCGTAGCGTTATCTCGCTCTGTCGTATGGCGGCGTCCCTCTCGCCGGTCATTATGTTATTAACATGGCGGCCGTACAACAGCTGTTATTAGCGGGTGATTAAGCCTCATTCAACATAATCATGCTATTATTTATTTATGTTTTAGACTCCAGTGTGTTTTGTACGCAGTCTATGCACAAAAATCACATTATACAATACTTTTAAAATACACAAATATATTTACGAATTCAAACGAAAACCAACTTCAAATCGAATCAAACGCTATCTATTATTCGCGGATGCCCTCTTTTTACTGTGAACTTATCGTAGGAAAATTACAAAATTGAATTAATCAGAACCTAACCAAAGTCTCATCAAACTATTCTTGAAGTACATTGTTTGTCTATATACTTTTTTTTTAATAACGAACTACACAGATTGGTCAGAGAAGCTGGCCTTGACTGCTTCACCGGATTTAGAGGTGGCGTAGCTCTTAGATCGCTTAGCCTGAACCTCTATCGCTATAAACTCGACACAAGGATCCCCCCGGTGAGGGGTAACCTCGGCTTGGACGGCTACTATGTTACGCGTAAGCATTCCGATCCGAGGGCGCCCGAGAGGGCCGAACCACGACCTGGTCGGTAGCTATTTCACAGATAACTTTGAGTGCCACTTCGGCAAGCGTTGGCGCTAGGAGAAGAAGTGGCCGAAGAAACTCCAGCAACGCTCCTAACATCTTAGGGGTAGTGTAAGTGTAGGTTCTGTATTTTAACGTGGTACTGTGGTGCTGAGAGCGAACGCCTCGTTGTAACGATATCTGCTCACGATCGCTAATGAAATGAACGAGAATGTTCCCTAGCCACACCCCGAGACACACGGTCTGCAACTTCGTCGAACAACAATCCTGTTAATGCCAGAGGAACGCGTGAATTGAAAAGAACATTTTGGTCAATATTTGCCATATACACAAACGTATCACTCACTCTTTTTTTTTATTTCATTTCGAATCCACCATTCGACTATTGCCGTGAACCATGTCCTAGCACAAGCTTAAGCTTAGTTGGAATGGTTAACAAGATCGTTAGTAATATTTCTGAACAAAAAATATTGCTAGTTTTCTTTTTTTTTAAAAATAGGCAGAGGTGGAGGGAACTGTAGGAGGGCTATGTCGCAAGACAGCCTGACCTTGTTGGATAAATAAATGTTAAGTTACAAATTAAGTATAGTTAGTATAGTATAATTAAGTATCAGCCCTGTAGTTCTGGGCTCTCAAGAATAAGACTACGGTATCCCCTGCCTGTCGTAGACGGCAACTAAGAGAGGCCTCGGGTTCCCTGGGCGACAAGGGTGGGGGCCTGAGTCGTCCACCAAGGTGGACCCGGGAAAAAGGCGACATTGGCGTGTCGCCTTGCGCTGCGAGGGCACAGGGGAGGGAGTAACCTTCCCCCCTGTGCCTGTACCTGGGACGTACTCTCCTTGAGCACAGTGCAGAGGGACTCCGGTGTGTTCCACGTTGAGATCCCGGAGGTTTTAGTGGGTAAGAACCCCACATAACTGCCGCCTTCCACCCAGAAGGCGGGGAATCTTTCTGAAGATTTCCTCCCCGTCAACAAAAAAAAAGTATAATTACGTATGTATGGTTAGTATAGTTTTATGTTATTATAATAACATCAGAGGAAATAAAGGCTATTTTTTTTAAATGGAAGAAATAACGCATCAATATGGGCATATATCAGCCCATGCTAAATTTCATGGAAACCGTTGGATCCGTTTCCGAGATACAAAATTTGCGAGTAGATACAGTTTACAAGAGAGACTAGAACTGTGTCCGGAAGTCCGAAAGACGTAAAGACTACTTTTGTCACTTGTAAAGCACTGTAGCCATGTGTATCACTTGATGGTAGGGCTGTACACACACGCCTTACCACCGGAAACGTGGAGCACAACCCCGTTCATTATTGCTCCTCTGAACAAATATCTACCTCGGACAGGGTTGCCAACTGTTTCAATTTCAACGGACTGTCTCTGTTATGTTTTGAACCGACTTCAAAAAAGGAGGAGGTTCTTAATTCGTCTGTATTTTTGTTATGTTTGTTACACCATTACTTACGCCTGCGTGTACCGATTTTGATGATTCTTTTTTTATTTGATAGCTGGTGAGGTCCCATTCCAAATTCGCACAATTCTGACAATGGTATCCATATAAGTCTAATATTTGCATTATGGATTATGGACGTATAACTCAATATCACGTCAACCGATTTCGAATTTTATTGGAAAAGTATGTACCGTTCAAGGATAGTTTGATGGTATGGTTCTGATTAATTCTATTTCGTAATATTCCTACGTTAATTCGGAAATAAAAAAGGGCGTTCACGAGTAATAACGTAATAACATTTGATTCGATTTGAAGTCTTTGTTTCTTGTGATAAATATCGTTATTGATTTAGTCATAATTTGTGCTATATTTATGGTTGCCCTAATCACGAATTCATCGGAACATTCATACACAATAAATAATTTAGAAACGTGAGTTCTTCGTTCATTTTATCTCCACTAGAAGCGTAATTGCAGGCTGGGCGTTTCTTTATTCACGAGAGTAATTTGTTTTAGTCTTGTTTGTTTTGAAAACAGTATAAAAAAAAGTAGAATAGCAGACATATTGGATCGAATCTCAATACATATAGATATATAAATATATATATATGATTATTTGAATAATATAGTTTTAAATAAAAACAGTGTACTTTAGACCAAACGACTAAAGGAAGAAACCGACGCGGGAAGTACCAGATTTCAAATAAAAAAAAGAATCATAAAATTTTAATTTTTGAAGTCGGTTGTAAAGTAAGAATTATTATTTTTTCTTTTCGTACCGATGTTTTTGTAAAATGTTTACAGCATCTCGTTAAAAATTGGGTAGCAAGAGTGGTGCGAGGTTTATGGGTTATTATAAACGCTCGTTTGTCGACGAGGGTTTTAACAAATGGTTTAATTGCCCCGTTACCTTTGTTGAAGTGGTCCTAATAAAGTTTTGTGTAATTAACGAGCAACTCTTGCGTTATAAATGGACTTTAATACATGTATTCATACACATTAATAACTAAATAACAATCTAGTCCAGTGGCCGGCTGTATTATGACGTAAGCACTGTGGATTCGAATCAATTAATCGAATAATTGGCAGTCATAGGCACTGCCGATAGAAGTGAAAATTTATAACCTATATTTATTTACAATTTTGAGACATATTCCATAAGTAAAAAGCAAGACTTAAGCCTTACTTACTTTAAAAATCATTTTAAACTTACATTATAGATAAATATATTTATATACATATGTAAATAGGGAAGATAGTCATAAAAGCTAGCGACTTTGCTCAGAATGCTAATTGTATTCTAAAGAAAACTAGCGTACCCAGTCCGCTCCACCGGCCTAGATTTTGCTTTATTTTAGTTAAACAATAAACTAACATCATTAAATATTTTATTTACCTCTCACAATATATTAAATTATTAATTTCTCTCCGTATTCATTATCTTATCGAACGGGTGAAGATCATTACCTACACTTATGTACATATCAGTAAATACAATATCATTGTTATCATTTAGGGATTTATTATACGTCATCATACTTCTATACTGCTCTGTACTTTACACGTACTGTACTTCAATATGGTTCATAATGACATAAATATACACAACGCATGTGTCAATACAAATTTGGGTTATAAGACAATAGAATATAATCATAGTAAATAAAAGCTGTATTTGGCAGTTCAAAAAGGAAACTGCGATCGTCACCAAACTTTACAGGATTACTCGCCAGGTCAATCTGAAGATTCTCTGAAAGTTTCATTAAAATAGGTCCAGTAATTTCGGAGCCTATACGGATCAAACCCACACACATTTTCTTTTAAATCGTTATATATATATTACATATATATATATATATATATATATATCGCACGTCAACTGTTTAACCACAGACTACATCTACACAAGTATATTTACGAACAAAAACAAAACCGACTTCAAATCGAATCAAACGTTAAAAGCTATTACGCGCGGACGCCCTCTTTGTCTTACCTAATTATCGTAGAAATGTTACAAAACATAATTAATCAGAATCTAACCAAACTTTCATCAAACTGCTCTTAAAGTAAATCCTTTCCAATAAAAAATGAATCACTAAAGTCCGTCGTCCATTTGTGGCGCACATACTTGATGCAAATTTAACACTTGTATGGTTTTCTCATGGTTTCCATTGTCAGAATTGTACCAAATTTAAGTGAGACCACATGAAAAGCACCAGCTTTCCAATAAAAAATTATCAAAATCGGTTTCTTATCGCAGTCGTAAGTTATGAGGTAACTAACATTAAAAAATACATACAGATTTGAGAACATTCCACTTTTTTGAAATCGGTTGAAAATAAGAAAAAAGTTATACGACGTTCGTTTAAATAATCAGATCGATTACACCACTTCCACCAAAACCTCCATTAACGATTGTGAGGCATTTACAACCCTTAATAATTACACCGGCACCTTGTTAGTCCATTGTCCGGGCTTGTTACGCCGGCCGCCTCTTACACCGACGCCGAACCGACAGTTTAAAACGTACTCGTCAATAGCCTAATGTTTTAAGGATACAGTCTGAAAACGTATGGTCGTTTGTTCGACTATTGACTCGAACCGTCTCCTATGCTAATATTTATGAAAGCAAAATAATTGCTAGTATTTAAAAGAAACGAGTGTAAAAAAATATACCACCAGTTCTACTCGGTCATGCGAAATAATATAATTTATAATAATAGATAATAAATCATAAACAAAAATAAAATATGTATTAATTTTAATATTGTAATACATGTATATTGTCAGTCCGTGCCAAGTGCTCATTGTTCTAGGATTCGTTGTCACGAATTAAACTGGGATTTTTTTTAATCAGCTATTTAGAAATAGTCTTCTAGTTTGCCAACATAATGCGTCAACCAAAACAAATTTATTTTGAACAGAACATAACGTGGCGGTGTAATTGAGGAAATCTTTTGATGGATAATAAAAATAAGCTGAATTATGTCTTGAAGGAGGTAGCGATTGCTCTATAAATCGACCTACTCCAAACTAATTAGACACCTATCCAATTAAAAGTAATAATATGGGGATAAATTGGGATACGGATCTTTGTGGCATTGTAACAGACATTATAACGTCATATATTTATAGTCTGTGATTTGTAATACCTTCTTTTATTATCTGTTTAATAACTAAATGTTTGTGATACGAGAATATTAATTTTTATATATTAATACTAGTTTTCGCAGCCCGCTTCGCCCGGCTAGATTTTACTTTATTTTTTTTAAACAATAAACTTGCATCATGAAATATTTAATTTCACTCTATTAAACACAAAATATTAAATTATTCATTTCTCTCTGTATTCTCTCTATTCTCTTCTCTTACCGAACGGTTGAAGATCATTACCTACACCCATGTACATATCAGTAAATACAATATCATTCGTATAATTTAGGGATTTATTATACTTCAATATACTCCATTATACTTCAATATGGTTCAAAATGACATAAATATACACATACGGTTGGCGTTCGTATGTATGTACGCGTATAACTTCCGAACTACTACACCAAATTTGATGATTCTTCCTTTTTTGTGTTTGCTGTTTTTAGGACAAGGTATGTATATATAGATTTTTTTATTAATATCAGATTTTATATAACCTCGGTTGTTCAGCTAAGGAATTATGATTTTAGACAATACGTCATATCATAAATGTCAATCATAAAATCCCGTCCGTTTCAACTATAAAATTATGTATGAATGCAGGATATTGAAAGAGACACGGCTCATAGAGCACTCAATCTAGCAACATCGAAAGAATTTCTTGTGTTGCTAGACTTTAGCTATCAATCAGTTCATTATCCGAACGAAATATTTAAAAAAAATATACCTTTACACATCATCGTGGATCACAGTAGCACAGGACAGGGAACGGTGGAACTCTCTGGAGGAGGCCTTTACCCGCTCAACAGGGGTTCTTGCAGTACAGTGAAAATGGCACTAAATTTTTATTTTTCATTTTATTTTTTTTGTAATGCAAGAAATAAAAGGCTTTTTTATTTTTTATTTTATTTATTTATTTATTTATACCTTTACACCGGAGCTGGTCTGCTAAACCATTGGCATCAAAGTGGTCAATCTTTGTTCTTTACGCGTCAATAGCCTAATGGTTTAGGGCAGGGGTCGGTAACTTTTTGAATCGGAAGAGTCAAAAATTACAATTTGTAAAATTTCAAACTTTTTGAACAGGCACAATGTTTTTGCTAACAATACATAGTACTTGCACAAATAAAGTTAGTACTGAAGAGCCGTAGCTCTACATCCAAAGAGCCGCATGAGACTTACGCTCCCACCCCTTAGATGCTAGGAGCGTTGCTGGAGCTTCTTCGGCCACTTCTTATCCCAGCGCCAACGCTTCCCGAAGTGGCATTCAAAGTTACTTTAGCTTATTGAATGTCCGATTATCCGTGAACTTGCTACCGACCGAGTCGTGGTTCGGGCCCTCTCGGGCGCCCTCGGATCGGAACGCTACGCGTACCAAGCCGAGGTTACCCCCACCGGGGGGCCTTTGTGTCGAGTTACTAGCGATAGAGGTTCAGGCTAACCGACCTAAGAGCTATGCCACCTCTCAATCCGGTGAAGCAGTCAAAGCCAGCTTCTCTGGCCAATCTATGTAGTTCGTCATAAAAAAAGAGACTTAGGAGCCCTGGTTTACAGTGCGGTCTGCGAATCGTGAGGTCATGGGTTTGAATTCACCACTATTGAAGTGAACCATCTCCTAAAACGAGCCTAAGCTTATTTGGTATGGTATAACAAGAGTGTTGGTAGTAGTTGTAAAAAATATATATTGTTAGTATTTTATAAAAGTAACGTAATGTCCTCAAGCGTTTAACTTCCTGATGTTAAGGTAAAGCATTAATAAAGAGAAGCAGCACAGACAGACATCCGTTCGACCCGCGTTCAAACTTAATCAAGGCGCAAAAATGTCATTACAATGAAAAAAGAGGACATTTCAGATTTAGCGGAATATTCAAAATGGCGACTCAATTCCTCGCTTATCGGAAACATCCATTGACAATAACTAATGCGAAGCGGCCTCATTATCTCGTTTCCCACAAAACTTCGTGTAATTATCGCTTCAGTAATCTGAAACGGAACGATCCGGCCGTGGAGGTGTTAAAAAACCGATTGGGACAAATAAAACCGATGCCCCGAAAAACAAACGAAACAAGCAAAAAAGGCGGGCGGGCGACAATCTTACGGGATCTTAATTGGGGTGGACGGTATGCGAGGAATCTGCGCGCGGCGCGTCGCATCGTTCGTTTCGTTTTGTTGCTCGTTTCGTTTCGTTTTCTTCTTTTTACTGCGGGTTTCGTTGTTGTTTTGCTCGTTTCGATTTGTTACGGAGGCGCGATGATTGTTTTCGGGGCTACCAGGGCAGGTCGTATGTCTCTGTCAGTCCGGCGTCCGTCAGTCTGTCCGTTCAGAATTTTACTTTAAAATCACAAAGCGGATTTACGCGCGCGCCGCGGTCCGCTCGTAAAAACGCGTGTTTGTTTCTTTGATTGTTTGACGAAAAAATTGTTAAGCAGTTTCGAGTGTTCGAAGGGTGTTTAGTATGAACCCCTACTACGGATCCTCAAATGAAAATAGTTTTTTCATATTTTTTTTTACTAAATGTTTTTGAAATATTTTGTCATGTTTCGAGTACAACTTACTATACCCTACGTATATATAAATGCATAAAAGTTTACAATACAAAACCATAAATATTTCCAAAAAAAACTTCACAAACGAAATCAACTTCAAATCAAATATACGCTAAAAATAAATAAAAAAAGTAAAACATAACTTACTTAAGAGTAACAGTCAAAATAAACGATTAAAGTAACTTTAATATGATATTTATAGAGCGATATCCAGAGTTAAGCAAAATAATTTAAATACCACTGTTGGGCAGACTTCAGAGAGTATAATGGCGTTCGTACTTATTCCTGCAGGGATCGTAACTTCACATGTTTTAACAATTTTATTTACGCCAACCACAATTTAATTGTGTCGGCATCGGAATAGAAATCAAATCAAAAGAAAGATAAAAATTAATGTTGATTAAAAATTAAAAAAAAATATTTTCGTTGCTTCATAAAATAATTTTGACAGTACATTATATAGCAGTAAAACTAGATTTCACATTACAGCACTGGCCGCATGATAATAAACGAGCGACAATGCTTACAAAAGAAAAGTCCAGGACCTCGAGTCTGCTCTTTGGGTGACGTGTCATTGTAAAAACCGATCTATTACAATCATTTCTATTATCATTCTATCGTTACCATATATGTAAAATACTAAAACACACACGATTGGCTTGCCATCCGTAAATCAATGAACTAAACTACTGTTAAAACTAGCATTTAATGACGATTATAGTGCCAATGAACGTTCATTTTGTATACAATGTTTTCCAGTACTATAAATACCGGTTACTATTACAATATCGGTGTTTTCAAGAGTAGACAGATTAGACATTTACTAAGCTTGGAAAGTATAAAAAAATATGATTCAATGGCACCATGCAACTTGAGGCGGCTGTCCCTAATTTTCATCCGTCCGTAGGTGATAACGGTGCGAGTTTGGGAACCTTAGTAACGTCGCGTATGACGCAGTTTGAGTAACGGCCGGTTCCTCCCGACCCTCAGCTCTTAGCTCGGAAAACGATAATTTCTTCAAAATAATATCGAAGCGAACACAATTTGAACGGACAGCTTGTTAATTGGCAAATTAAGAAACCGCTCAGCGCCCGGGCTTCTTCAAATCTGTAGGAGTTTCTTATTTTATTAGTGAAGCATTTGTTTGGTCAACGTCTGTTGGGTCAGATTAATCGTGTAACTACAGCCCTGTAGTCCTAGGCTTACAGAATAACGCTATGTTGCCCCTGTCTGTTGTAAAACGGGCTTCAGGTTCATGGGCAAAAAAGACCCCCTTTTTCTTTTATTGTCGCCGCGAAAGTGGATCCGGGAAAGAGAATCTTCCATGGGACTACTTCGTGTTGCCTTAGCACATAAAGAGTGGGAGGGGGGGATGAACTCATCCCCTGGGTCGTGCTGCATAAAAATATTGAAATAATATGGTTTTTCGTCTCGCATTTTTAAATTTGGTTCGACAATTCTTGTTTCAATACTGATAAATGGTAACCTAACCTTTTTTTTTTTGTTGACGGGGAGGAAATAAAACCTCTTCGGTGGCCCTTTCCTCGGTGCATGATGAGGAGGGGCTCCGGGATCTCACGTGGAACGCACCGGAGCCCCTCTGCACTGTGCTCAAGGAGAGCACGTCCCGGGGAGGTTACCCTCTCCCCCCCTGTGCCCTCGCAGCGCAAGGCGACACGGGCCAGCCGATGTCGCCTTCCCGGGTGCACTTTGGTGGACGACGCAGGCCCCCACCCTTGTCGCCCAGTGAACCCGAGGCCCCTTTTAGTCGCCTTATACGACAGGCAGGGGATACCGTAGTCTTATTCTTGAGAGCCCAGAACTACAGGGCTGATGGTAACCTAACCTAGTATAAAATCAGTATTTATTTGATTTTTTAAATAAGAAGGAAAAATAAATACTTTTTGAATACATTTTTCTTGTTGTTTTGAGTTGTTTGATATAGGGTTAAAGTATTGCAAATAGTCATCCCTACACGGACGTATATATCGAGGTGCGATAAATACTTCGAATTACCAATAACCAGAGGCCAGTGCTGTACCTTTAATATTAAAATCCATTAAGCTCGAGGGGGTATTTTAAGAACGTGAACGTCACCGAGCCATCAGAATGATAAGTTCAGCGGCCATTAATATATAATTAATTTTCCGCTCCGTCTGTCCGTATCAGCCGAGCGCGCGGGCGCACCCGCAAATTTGAAGCGATGCTAAAGCGATTTGTAATACGATACGCTTGCAGTGGGGAGTCACCTTAAGTATGAGATTATTAACATACCTATATGTGGATTAGGATTTAAGATATATTTTATCCGTGAAATAGCAACCAACATTGGTTCGGCCCTCTCGGGCGCTGTCAGATAGGAATGCTCACGCGTAACATATGTTAGCTAGCAACACATGGCACTCAGCGATACTTATGCATAATAACTACTGCTTCCAATGATATCTTAGTGATTTACCTGATCCTTATTGTATCTTTGATCGATAATTAATAACTTAGTTGTTCATCACATTAACTTGGTATTGTAAACAATAATTTCACTTTATTAGTTCATAGT
Organism: Meandrusa payeni; assembly: GCA_029286785.1. Taxonomy (NCBI): domain Eukaryota; kingdom Metazoa; phylum Arthropoda; class Insecta; order Lepidoptera; family Papilionidae; genus Meandrusa; species Meandrusa payeni. The sequence continues at coordinate 8,856,676 of JAGSMX010000023.1, forward strand.
CTGACTTTTTATAAAGATTGTGAGGACGCGCAGTTGAAGGTATTCGTTAAAATAATCCCTTGTACAACATTGGACGCTGCGAAAGCGAGTGTATTAGTTATTGGACTATGTTATTCCACAAGAGCTACAAGTTATTACACCTAGTAACCGTCAAAGCCGAGGTTACCCTTCACAGGGTGTATCTTTGTATCGAGTTACTAGCTATAGAAGTTCAGGCTAAGCGAGCTATGCCACCTCTCAATCCGTTGAGCAGCAGTCACGGCCAGCTTCTCTGGCTAATTTGTATAATTCGTCAAAAAAAATGAGGTATAGTTCTTGTTTAAAATAACATTTAAGATTAATAAGAAACAAACCGTCATGTCAATATCAGAAAAGCGTCAGTGGTGAATTTGGTAACGGTACGATGTATATTAATTAAATAATCCCAATACCAATTCCATTTAAATAATAATAATAAATAAAATCTTTATTTAAAACCGTAACAAGTTATACAGTAAAGTTATAGTGTGCGATAATAGCAACATTAATAAAAAGGAAATAGGTTATTTTTTTTTCCTTAGAATAAAATACCTTTGAAATTGTTTTACTTGAGTACTAATCTATGTAACTGAGCATTTTCGTGTGTGAGTGTGTGTGTGTGTGTTCGCTAGTGTGTGTCTGTGCGTGTGTGTGGATGTGTGCATGCGTCTGCTGACTTGATGTTAAAAACTTGACCTTGAAAATTTGACCGTGTACAACATAGACCTCCTCGAATCATCGAGGATCAGGGTCTTTCCAATGGGCTCTTTGCATTCTTTATCGCATTTACTGCGGGGAGTGTACTAAGGAATTCTTCGGAATCGAAATGTCTTAGCCTTAAAGCTACAATAAGCTAGCCCGACCGTGCTATGCTCGTGGGTAAAAGTAGCCCATGCTCGCCATTAATTCAAAGTTTAATGCATTAGTTAATTAAAAGTTAAATTATAAACCTTTCTTCCTATTAGCATACCCATAAAATAACCTTTCAGCACTAAGCGCTGTAGTAATTGAAACAGTCCGGGCGCTTTAAAATATTGAGCATTGCTCGGCCACTCGAATGCAGCGAAATGGGGGCGTCCGATAAGTAATTAAAAGCGATAAATTACCCTGAAACGCCCACTTGTGTAACAGTGTTTTTCAGTTCGGAACTTTCTACTTGGGAACTTAAAATAACCGAGCGTTATTTAATGATAACGGCTACTGTTGTTGCAAAATTTTTGAAATAAAACAGCTGGTATTTGAGTTACTCGTCCATTTGTGGCGCACATACTTGATGCAACTTTAACACTTGCATGGTTTTTTCATGGATCGTCATTATCAGAATTGGAAAATATAATATATACACACAGCTTTCAAACAAAAAAAGAAAAATCGGTTCATCTAGTCCAAAGTTATGAGGTAAAAGACATAAAAAAAACATACAGGCGAATTGAGAACCTACTCCTTTTTTGAAGTCGGTTGAAAATGGAAACTAATTGATATAATCCGGTCATGATTTGAAACCCCAACTATCGACCGTTTACTTTGGCTATTTTCGCCAAATCCTACATGAGAATTTGTGTTAAAATCGATTGAATATAAAAATTCACGCACAGAGTTTACCAAACCAAAATAAGCCGATGTGACTGCACCCCGCGTTCTCTATTACCTTTCCCTAACAATGTTAGAGGTCTGTCCGTGCCACTCCGACGCCGTTTGTTAATTTCATTAAGAATCTATAATGATTTATAAACTATATATATATATATATATATATATATATTCTATTAGCTGACTAGATGTCCATTTCGCCTTCTATAGTAGTCTTCGTCTCGAACTACCTCACCGACTAACAAAGGTTGGCTAGTTTTTTAACAGAATGATATATGGTTGGTTTTCCGATAAAAGCTATAAACGCGTCGTGGTGTGGCCCTTTCGGGCCCTCGGAACCAAGACGAGCAAGTTACTACCGAAAAAGGTTCTGGTCAAGCTACTTAAGAGGAAACAACAAAGAAATTTATGTAATCTAAGGTATCGCATCCTTGCCACAGCAGATACTGAGACGGTATCCAATTCTGGCATCATGTCTTATTTGTCCGTTCCTTCCTTTAATTGTATTATATTTATTTTCCTTTCTTTTTTATGGTGTGTTATATTTTGAAAAACCAACATATCTCCATATAACTTTCTCAAAGATTGTTGGTAATTCAGGGATTGTATTCGACGACTTTGAATACGATGCCGGAGCACGCAATCACTTAACTATCGTAACACATTATGTTAAGACATCTCTCCCGCGCCTAATCTCCCATAACTTGTATATTATTTGATCAATGTCAAGTACTTCCGGGCGCGGCGTTGGCATCTCTAATGGTGTGGTGTAAGAAAATATCTACCTGCCATACAACCGCCACTTGACACTAAAAACTTGGATATGTGTGAGAGGATTAACTTTACGAGGATTCCGTACCTATATCATTCCACTGTTGGGCACAGGCCTTCTCTGTAAAGAGAGTAAAGGGCATAGTCCGCCACGCATACTTAGTGCGGATTGGCGGACTTCACATGTGTTAGAAAATTTTCTAACATATGTAAGTTTTCTCACGATATCCTTCACTGCCGAGCGCGTGGTAAATAATTACTTGAAATTGCAATAAACAAATTCACTGGTGTCAGGGCCAGGGATCGAACTCGGGTTGCTAGCGTATTGTACAACTTAAAATGACCATTCAAACACGGAGTTACCACGGATCTGCTATCTGATGTGACATTAGAAAATTTTAAAATAATTTATTTTAAAATTTCAATAAGGAACCCTAAGAAGCATATAAATAAAACGACATCCAATGATATTGTTTATTTTCAACCTACTCCACCTCAAGTACTTGGCTACCTTGCTATTGGAAGACGTCAAACTGTGAAGAGAATTGTTTTCACGACCTGTCATGAACTACGAAGTGGTTCAGTGAACGCGTGCCTTCTCAAGTTGTTCAGTACACTAACAGCCCGAGTTCGATCCTCAGTTCAATTTTAATTTGTTCCAGTATGATATTACTCGCCTATTCTCCCTGTGGTCGCGGACGCGATAGACGGTTTCCACATTTTTTTATAAAAGAGGCAAACTAACTTAAGTCACCTGATAAGTGATCACCGTCGGCCATGAACATCCACAGCACCAGAGGAGGTGCAGGTGCGTTGCCGACCAAGGTCCCTAAATCATACAGATTCGGAAACACCACTGGTGACAGTTGATTTCACAGGTTGACAGTGCGTGGAAGTTACGCGAGAAACGTACAGTCGTTGAACGCCAACCATCAAGATGGTGTCGATGGAATTTCGAATTCTGCTGAGATGTGCGCTGACGGAAATGACGGAATGATTCCGAACAATTCCTAAGAACACTCCCTTGGTAAATACAATTAAGTGAGCGCTAATAGCCTAATGGTACGCAGGCCGTATCTCAAGCCTGTGAAACATTAGGTCGTACGTTCCAATCATTTGCAATTTGCATCATGCAGCATTTTATCATTTTGTTGCGAACATCCCTCAAACCCGAACGAAGCGCTTTGCTTCGTCTTTCATTATTCGTACAGCAAGGGACTGGAATGGTGCCCGCGTCGTCTTTCCGTCCGATTACAATGTGGGTATTTTCAAGAGTAGAGTGAATAGGCATTTACTAAGCTAGTGCGTCTTACCATCCAGGACTGCATTTCCACTTAACATCAGATGGGTTCGTAGTCAAGCACTTGCTTAGAAAGTATAAAAAAAAAACACAAACATCTGTCAGTACCAACTCAGAAACCTTCGTAGACTCACAACTATTTGCTGAAGAATAACACATGATCAAATTTATAGTTTACGATTGTATAAAGGACATACAGACAAACAATCATTTGCTATAAACATTTCTATCCTAACGATGCTTTCCTCCACCGCCGAACTCGTGGTAAATCAGCACCTAAAATTGTATCATACAAATTCATTGGTGGACCAGAGATGGAATTCTGGTTACTGGCAAACTCTTTATCTTGCGACGACATCCCGGATGTTGAGTTACGGCCCTACAAATGTAAACAGTACTCCAATTATAATTAGTCTGGGTATTACTTCAAATGTTACTCGGCACACGAGCTGCGTAATTACACGTGTTTGTGTGCGCCCGTGTTTGTAGTGTGCAGCCCAAATTGGCTCCCATTCCGCCTCCAAGCATGAGTTGTGTAGTCGATGGGCGGGACAGTATGTAGGGCGCGCACGTTGAAGTACCAATATATTTATACTTATATCTCGTAGCACATAAATATATAATTCTAGCCATACACACGCTTTGCTGGTGCAAGTCATAGTTGCCACGAAATGTAGAATGAAACAAAGCATAGAAGGGAAGAAAGAGGTCAATGTAATTGCGAATATATTGGATTTATTAAAGACAGATTGTATAATAATCTGAATGTATCATCGATTTTCATGACATGATATGAGATTTATCATTGTTGAAAGTTTCTGAAGAAGAAACTACATAAGTTTTAAATTTGCGTTAAGACTATATGTGTATACAAAAGAGAAAGTGTGTGGGTTTGTTCCTTACAGGCTCAGAAACGGCTGGACCGATTTCAATGAAACTTTCAGGGAATCTTCAAATTGACCTGGCGAGAAATCCTGTAAATTTTGGTGACGATCGGAGCACTTCTCTTTTGAATTGTCAAATACAACTTTTATTTACTATGATGACATTCTATTGTTTTATAACACAAATTTGTAATGACACATTTGTTGTGTATATTTATGTCATTATGAACCATATTCGAGTACAAATATATTAAAAATTATAATTAAGAATTTTGAAGATCGGATCGAACGGAGCACTCCGCTTTTTGAACTGTCAAATACAGCTTTTATTTACCATGTTACTACTACTATGGGTATGATATTATTTGGATATGTACATGGGTGTAGATAACGATCTTCACTCGCTCGAGAAGAGAATAGAAGATAATGAATACGGAGAGAAATGAATAATATAAATTGTGAGAGTTAAATTAAATATTTAATGATGTAAGTTTATTGTTTAAATTAAATAAAAGCAAAATAAATTTAGCCCGGCGGAGCGTGCTGGGTACGCTAGTACTTAATGAAAATAACGAATAAAATGCTTTTTATTCGTTATTTTCATTATTTAATAACGAATAACTCAATATCACGCCAACCGATTTCGATGATTCATTTTTTATTGGAAAGAGTGTACTTTATGAGTAGTTTGATGAACGTTTGTCCTAAGATTCTGATTAATTTTGTTTTGTTATATTCCAACAATAATTCGGAAATACAGAGAGGGCGACCTAATAGCATTTGATTCGAATTGAAGTCTGTTTTTGTTTTTGCTCGTAATTATGCTTGTTATTTATTGGAAAGGATGAACTTCAAATGTAGTTTGATGAGAGTTTGGTTAGGTTCTGATTAATTGTATTTCTTAATATTCCTATTCTATTTGAAGTCGGTTTTTGTTTTTATTTGTAAATATATTTTTTGTTAATACGCCAAAAGACTGGACATAAAGAAAACGTCGGTGAAAAATTTCTCTCGTCCTCAGCAACCCTAGCGCGGCGCAGGGCCATCAATATAACAATTTACCTGTAACATTTCAACAGCTATATAAATTAAACGAGTTAATAGCGCCACAAATTCCCCGGGAACCTGATCTGCCACCCTCCAGCATCAGCCGAGCCTGGGGATGCACGCTTAAAGTTTATTTGATATTATCACATTATTAAGGTTAAATTAGATGGTATTAAGAGTCGTGGTCTCAGTGCCTCAAGTTCCACAGTACAATAGCAACCCGAGTTCGATCCCCGCTGCCAGCACCGATGAATTTGTTTAAGCTAAGGAAATCTACCGGTGAAAAATTCTAAGACATTAGTGTTAATCTGCACTATGTGTATGCCCTTATACTCTCTTTACAGAGAAGGCCTGTGCCCAACAGTGGGACGTGTTAAAGTTAAAAGCATTTAACTTTCCATGACCAAGCAACGGCCCCAAGTCGTGGGTGTGCTTGAAGTGTTCGGAATCTCGTTTTAAGTTTAATTAACTTTGAGGTCGAAGTTTCTATTGATGGACGTTATAGATATACTTTTTGACGAACTTATGCAGTTCCACCAGAATTTGAGAGGCCACGGAGCTCTGCGCACCCCTCGCGTTGGTTTTTAACATTGATCGTGATAGAATCCTTATTTTGACGGCGGAAAATTCTTTAACAAGATTCCTTATTTGGTTATACACAGGACCACCAGTGTCGCCTTCTTCCCGGGTTGGTAGGAGACGACAAAGGTCCCTTGTCGCCCGTGTATCCGAGGACTCTTAGTTACCCGAAGCCTTATTCAGGCCGTACACCGTAGCCTTACTCTACGGTCCTAAGACTTCGGAGATGAGCGTTAGAATCCTGATCCAAGGACTTAATACCACTGTTTAATTACCGAACCAATAAATCGGTATTTATATAAATAAACTAATAAATGGCTATAAGCGTACGGTATTATTAAAGTGGCCGGCAGAGAATAAACCCAGATCGCAGGTTCCACGAAGGTCTATAATTGGCCAGATATTGACCTTAATAATAGCCTTTAAGGGACAAATTGGAGTCCATAAAATAATGATCGAATAGTTCGAACCCTGGGCGTTGTGTTTCATTTTTTATAATGTATTTTCGAGCCTGATTTCTGACTATGCGCTATACATACGGCTATTTAGATGATATTGATTAAAGTTACAGCCTATAACTATATTTATTTATAAATCTTTATCTACACATAATAAAAGTTTACAAAACGACGAACCTAATGCCAGAAGGCTTACTCTGCCCATCTACCTTAGGGTTGTGTCACAAAGTCACGGGTGCAACGATTGGGAACCTTCTCCATTTTTGAAGTCTGTTTAAAATTCAAAATAATATTTTTTCGGTTAAAAATTCATTTCAATTCACTACGCAATCAATACAATAACAGAAGTTGTTAGTACTACAGTGGCGCTACATCCGAAATGTCAACAAAGTTAAAAAAAAAACGTGCAAAAAACGAATCGAAACGGAGCACGATTTGCTTTCGCAACGTGTTTAAATATTTGCTAACGCCAGTCGGTTATTACGCTTGCGTGACCCGCCCGCACCGTCGGCAGGACAGCGCCACGCTAGATAACAGAATATCAAACAATAGTAAACAGCTTGAAGTCGAAAGTTTTCGACCAATGTGTGTTACCAGTGATAACATATAGTACAGAAACGTGGTCTCTCTTTATGGGCCTCATAAGAAAGCTCAAAGTCATGCTCGAAGTATCTTTACGAGATCAGGAATGAGAAGATCCGTAGACATACGAAGGTAACCGATATATCTCGCCGGGTAAGCAAGTTGAATTGGCAACGGGCAGGGCTCATAGCGCGTAGAACAGATAGCCGATGGGGCCGAAAAGTTCTCGATTGGAGACCATGGACCAGCAAGCGTAGCGTAGGACGTCCACCCGCAAGGTGGTCTGACGACGTAGGACGCAGCTGGATGCGGGCCGCTTACAACCGGTCCTTCTGGAAATCGTTGGGGGAGGCCTATGTCCAGCAGTGGATGTTTTACGGCTGAAATGATGCGAAAACCACTATGTTTACGAGTAACGGTTTATAGTTACGAGCAAATCGAATAGGAATAATACGAAATAGAATTAATCAGAACCTAACCAAATTCTTATCAGACTACTACTGAAGTACATACTTTCCAATAAAAAATGAATCATCGAAATTGGTTGGGCTGGTATTGAGTTATTCGTCATTTGTTACACACATACATGATGCAAATTTAGGACCAAATTTAAATGGGACCACATGGGAACCTAACTTGTGTCCCATTAAAATTTGGTTTGGCTTTCAATTATTAAAAAGAATTATCAAAATCGGTTCATCCAGTCGAAAGTTATGCGGTATTCATTTTGTATGGATCAATAACTGTATACTTCATCATTCCCATTCATGCCCATTCACGCGTATGTAATAAAATTTAGTAAGCAAATGAACGTCGATTGAATTCACCTCATCCTAATTATAATATTCTATAATAAAAAATACCTTTTTACCCCAAACGCAGAACATTGGTCCTACGAGTCGGATAACATTGGCGCACACGATACTGCGCGGTGTCACAATTATGATGACCTAAGTATATTGTACGATTATTGATACGTACACACTTTTTATCGGAAAGAATGAACTTTAAGAGTAGTTTGATGAGAGTTTGGTTAGGTTCTGATTAATCCTATTTCGTAATATTCCTCCGAAAATTCGTCCGCACGTAATAACGTTTGATTTGATTTGAAATAAGTTTTTGTTTTTGCTCATACATATACTTGCTGTTTAGATCTTCTGGGTCTCCAACGAACGCGAAGAAAGGATTGGTATATTTATAATTTGAATACCTACCCCATTAACCATTCTCGTCATGCACATTTCTAAATGTTTGTGCTAACTGTACGAGATATACAAAGGCCTGTAATAGAACCGAACTGGATTATGGCAGACCGTGTACAGCGAGCTGCATAGGTTTGGAACAATTGCTCACCTAATAACTACGAAAGTACAACATAAATTCAGCATCAGCCCGCGGCGTTGCTCGCGATCCCTTCCACTTGGCTCTAGGCCTGAGGGCTACTAGACAATTTTCCGCATGGCATCGCTCTTAAGTGACGCATGTGTTACGTGCCAGCCAGCTTATGCCAGTGCAGATACTAAGCTTTAGGTACGGCCGGTACCTTGAAAATTCCTGATTTTGAAAACTGGCTAGATTAGAATCTTTCATTAAAGGATTTCAAAAAACGAGAGGGTTCTCAATTCATCTCCACTCATAATTCCATCATTAAAAAGCTGATTTAAAAAAAATTGCGTATTTTAATTATGATAAATGTAATATAATAACATAATATACAAATAAACAAAAAAATAGACAAAAAATAATCTATACACAATTGTTCAAGAGAGAAAGAAAATGTGCACACTTCTCTCTCATGCTATTACAGTGTGATACAGTCAATAGGCTTACACTGTGTCTTAGATATATACGAACTGACTATGAAAGACAAAGAGGAAAAAAATGTGCTCGCACTTCTCTCTTTTAGCCCTACAGTAATATACAAAATGCAACACTCGATTTTCACTAACTTAAATCTCCCTCTCAACTTCCATCCGCCTCGCCCGATTACACTTTTCGTAACACATTCACTAGCTTACTCCTCAAGTCAAGCGTGCGTAAAGACGTTTTACTTCTAAAACTGCATATATAGAGCAAAATAGCATACGCGTAACACATTTTGAACCACAATAATAACTTGCATTCTGAACGGTCATCCGTACAGTAGTTATATATTTACAATCTCGTTTGTAACAAATTAAAGCGGGCAATAAGGAAGAAATTGTAACTGGGCAGCGAACACGTATAAAAGATAATAATCACTGGAAGCAATTAACAATTAATAAAATTATTATAATATAAATGTGAAGGAGCAAAAAAATCATAAAACGATTTCGACAGAACACGACGCAACAGGGAATAAAGCATACCCACATAATTGGGCTCCAAACAAATTTCCATTGATACTCGTGCTGGGAAAAAAAGAGCACAGAATCGTTGTCGATATGTACACGTACAACGATATTCGACTACGAACAACACTACAAACTTTTTAATGCGCTCACTATAAAGCTTATGTGATACTAGTGAAGGGCGCTTCTCGTTCGGCTTGTCGATGTAACGGAAATTTGTCGATATATAATGGGCCACTTACGGGCAGCGCAAATTGTCGGGAATCGCGTCGGGTTCGAGCAAGGTGTCAATTTGGCAGAGTTATGAAAGTCCGAGTTCTCGGAACTATTTGTTTTGAGGTTTCACGGCGTCCGAATCGAGTTTGCACTTTATTTGTATATTGATTGGAACGGCGAGGGCGTTCGTTTTATGATATGTTTTATTGAATGCGCGTGTAGAGATTTCTTTTAACTTACAGAAGTTACGATATATGTAGTAAAAACAATGTTTTCTGTTATGTTCAAACGAAATTGTATTCCAGTTTGATGGGTGCTATCTTTAGTAAAACTAGGTATACCGTCTCATGTAAAAACGTTGTTCTGGATTTAGCATTTAAAACTCAGTATTGATAGATGTAGTTAGCTAATAGTTATACGAGTAGTTACAGTGTCTACTATATGTCCCACTGTTGGGCACAAGCCTTTTTTGTAAAATAGTATAAAGCTATAATCCGCCACATCCATAGTGTGGACCACAAATCTTATATAGGTTTCTAACACATACAGGTTTCCTCGAGATGTTTTTTTCATCGCTAAGCGCGTTGTAAATCAGCCCTTAATATTGTATCTTGAAGCGATTGATCCTAGGAAAATTTATCCCAGATACCGTAGGAAACCTAGCCCGCTTAAGAAAACTATTATAAAAATATATTTTTATTGGATAACACTAACTAAAATAATAAATATTTACGATTTAATAGGTATTTTACAAAATATTTAACTGTGCCAAACCGTCGTCGCTAGGCAGCGTTCCCAGAAGGGTGATAGCATTGCCACGTTGTATGGCAATGCTTAGCCTCTGTGCAAGGTATAAGCCAGCTCTCTGGTCACCAGATGTGTCGACCAACTTCTTAGCTATCACATTAAAAAGGCACTAGGACCCCACGGACCCAACGTTTCTACCCCAAACGGCTCAAATATGAAATCTCTATCGAGGTTAATATATTTGCACCGCTTGTGGTTTTCTGCAGCTGCACCCGCTGATTTGATTGATTCATTCGATCATTATATAATGTGTATTATAATTTGATTACATTAATATAAGACTGTCGTATGCGTTAGAACTAAATATTACATCGATAAACTAATAATTTATTTTATCGACAACGTTCCCAACACTAACGCTTCGAACGAGATTTATATCATATCATTACTTATAAAATATTTCTTTAAAGCGTATAATTAGCTGTTATTAATATTATAAATAACACGGTGCCCCAAGGGGCCCGCTATTGATACAGGTAAGCTTAATTCGATAGCGTTTGATGCGTAGCTAGGCATTTAGCCGTTAGTGAGTTCCTTATCTTCATTCTTTTTAGAGCTTAGTGTTATTTGCAATTTGTTTTATCTATGCGCCAGCTTTGATATTTTATAATCTGTATGCAAGTATTTTATTTGTAATAATGTTATTTTCAAACGAAGTTAAGGGCCTGAGTGGACCCTAGCCGGCAAAAAACATCCGTAACGTTAAAGAACGAACGCTTTAACGAATTATTGATAAGTATTAATTAATTATTTACAAAATTTAATTAATTCCAAAAAAAGAGTCATGTATTTCTTACTTAATTGACTTACTTTCTAACTTATTTGAACTATTTTTTTTTAATTAGAGTGGTGAAAAGTAGAAATCCAAAAACTGCCTCTATCTACCCCACTAGCGTTAAAATGTGAGAGCTTATTTATTATTTATTGTAATACAAAAACATCAACGCTCATAATGTGGTTTGGTATAAAAATTACTGTAAAAAAATTCACAACAGATTAAAATAAATTTCTTTAAATTTCACCAAAAAATCAAGTTGGCATAAGTAAATAATTCCTTACGTAATTTACCGGAGCTTTGTATATAAAAAACACCTGTCAAATAGATTACTTACCACATTACCTCGTCCCTCGAAAACATTACAGGATGCACCCAAATATCTTCTGAGATTACCTTTTGCGTAAGGTAATTTGCTAGTACTGACAACACTGGCCGAAATTACGCAACAACAAATATGGTTAATCATAAAAACATACGAAATTGAACTTTAACTTCATGGAGTTAATATCTATTGTATACGTATTTATACATTTGTAAACTTTAAAATATTAACTCAATAAATACTTTGGATTTTCAACTTTACGATAACGTATTAAAGATTAAATTAACATTTAAAATCTGGTCGATTTTCGAATCAACAAATATTGCGTTAGTGCGAACCCATTATTGAATTTACTTTATATAATAACGGTTAATCACTCGAAAGTATCGGATGATGCTGCCTTCTGTCGGGAGTTAGTCACCAAACCATTTTAAACCATCTGCAGAAGGCTGGATACAAAAATCTTGATGTTTGGGTGCCGCATGATTTGACGCAAAAACCTTATGGACCGAATCAACGCCTGCGATATGCTGCTGAAACGGAACGAACTCGACCCATTCTTGAAGCGGATGGTGACTGGAGACGAAAAATGGATCACATACGACAATATCAAGCGAAAACGGTCGTGGTCAAGGCCGGTGAATCGTCCCAAACAGTGGCCAAGCCGCGAATTTCGGCGTTAGTGAACTCCATGTTTACACGTCTATAATTGTTGAACGCAATATCCAAACTAATTATGCATAGCGTCGTTTTGTAGGTTATGTCAAGACCTTTTAAATTATGTATAGTATTGCTAGATACGAGCTCTGTAGCGCTTTGTACATAGCCGCGAAATTCAAAAGACAAAAGGCGGAAGGGAGATATTTGACAACCTATTATTTAGTAACATGCGTCAATAGCATAATGATTTAGTTTCGGGTACGGTTTGGGGATCGTAAGGTCGTGGGTTCGATTCCACCATTCGACTACTGACATGAACCGTCTCCTAACGTAAGCGTAAGCTTATTGGGAATGGTTAACAAAAAATGTAAGTAATATTTATGAGAAAAAAATTGTTAGCATTCTTAAAAAACAATGTCAAATTACATTAGTGTCACGGTGGGTGGCGTCCTATGTCCCGTGTCCTGTGTCCTGTTACCGGACGTTTAAAATAACTTGGAGAAGGACACGGAAGTCGTAACTATACGTTATAGCCTCATTGTTGTCTACGATAGCACACAATCGATCGTAGATTACTCCTAGACATCTAACATTATGTTCCTATTGATAGTTAAAGCTTATTACTAACAAAAACTTAATGTTAGTTACGTTACCACATGACTGCAGTAACCAACACCGTAGTCCTGGGCTCGTAGAATAAGCCTACGGTATCTCCTGCCTGTCGTAGAAGGCGACTTAAAGGGGCCTTGGGGTCGCGTGTGAACAAGGATGGGGGCTTTTGTCGTCCGAAGAATGCAACATCGGCTGGCATGTTTCGCGTTGCACCGATTAGGATGATTCATTTTTTATTACGAAGGATGTACTTCAAGGGTTCTGATTAATTCTATGTTGTAATACTAAGAGGACTTCAGCGTTTAACGTTTGATTCGATTTGAGGTCAGTTTGTGTTTTTACTCGTAAATCTACATGTATTTTTATACTTTCTAAGCAAACGCTCGACCACACCTAATGTTAAGTGGAAATGATTAATGTTAACAATGTTAATAAAAAAATGATTTATTGACAGTTTTACTGTATATATCAACAGGTGCGAAACAATAGTATATCGGAATGTTACGAAATAACACGTTTTATTAGCAAATATTTAAATAATAGCGTGTTATTTAGCACCAGCTGTTCATTGTGAATTAGTTACGTAAGCTTGTATAGTAAGACGATAAGGAAACCACCTACAGAGCACCGACTGTATTTTGTATAAACCAATTGTATAGAAAATTCGGTCGGTAATTTACGTTATAATGTGTTTGTACTACGTAAGTTATCAAGTTACAGAGTACACATGTATAGCTTATGTTTGTTTCTTCCTATTTATTTTACGTCTCCTGTGCTACAGAAGTTGCCAGGAAGAGATCGCTCAGAGCGAGAAGACCGTTCTTGCCCACTTTTAGGTTAAGTGTAGTTGTTACTTTTTTGTTTTTTTTATGGTTATAAACTAGTGCTTGAACACGATCCCACCTGATGTTAAGTGATCATATAGTCGAAAGATGGTACGCGCTAGTTTAGTAAGTGCCTATTCACTCTACTTTTGAAGGCTCCCACGTTGTACTTGGACGGAAAGACTGACGCCGGCAACTTGTGCCATTCCTTTGCTGTACGCACGATGAACGATGACTCAAATCGCTTCGTTCGGACGAGCGGAACATCGACTATGAAAGGATGGAGACCCGCCGAGTGTCTAAACGTCCGAAGGTAGAATGGTGATGGAGGAATTAACCCGTGTAATCCCGTGCACACTCTCCAAAATGTAATCTGTAAAACACCGAAAGGCTGGCCTGGCTTTGCGCCGATGCTCAGGACTATCTAGGTGTAGATCTTGGTCACCTATAAACTTTTTGGTCACCTAACAACCCGCCTCTCATGGAATCCAGTGCCGCGAGTTGGTATTTGGCTGCACCTGTGCTTTATACATAGTCAAAAGCTGTCCCGGTGTGAAGTACCGCCGAATCTTTTTTGAAGCGTCAATAGCCTAATGGTTTAGGGTAACGGCTTGCGAATCGTAAGGTCGTGGGTTCGAATCCACCATTCGACTATTGCCGTGAACCATGTCCTAGCACAAGCTTAAGCTTAGTTGGAATGGTTAACAAGATTGTTAGTAATATTTCAGAAAAAAAAGAAATATTGCTAGCTTTATTTTTATAAAAAAAAAAAATCTTTGATAGGACTCCAAGTTTCCTAGCAGCTACCTTCGCTTTGGATTCGATGAACCGCCCGTTGTTAAGATTCGCATGCAATTCGATTCCTAGTTTTTAATCATAAAGAATTTATCTATCTATCTTTATTATCTTCCCGAAGTGGCACATAAGTTCTCAATCCGGTGGTGCAGTAAAGGCCAGGTTCTCTGGCCAACTTGTGTAGCTTGTCATTAAAAAATCTTTATAGTGGTCAATATTTGCTAGTATTAAGTTTTTAGTGCTACTAAGGTTTATCGATAGCGAGTAATAAATTGGTTTCATAATTAAACGTCACTGACAAATAGCAGAATCAAGGCCCAGATTAGTTGCCACTTCGAATCCCAGTCGCTTATACCAATGAATATCGAAGTAAAAAAAATTGTGCGCATTGTTTGGCAACAGTCATATTGAATCTAATAAGCTTTGTGAAAGCTGTCAATTCCTCTGATGTGAAGTCATTTGTGGTTGTTTTTTTCAAATAATTCTTCTTATCGCTAGATCCACATCCCTAGCGGCGCGCCGGCGGCGGGACGCTGGGCGTGTCCTTCGTTTCCCGCGCAATAATTTATACTTACATGTTTAAGTAATCACGTCGCCCGCGCATCTTTAAGCCCGGCCAGCGTGTTTGGACGCTAATTATTGGTTTTAATACAATACGAGAGAGACTAACAAACATACGAGCTTTATGATGGCTATTATGTGTAGTGATGGGACACGATAGACGTGTATTTAATATAATCATATCTCTCTATTTCCCAATAGAACCTACCGATTAAGTCGTATTTTGATTCTTTAAAGTGCTAACGCGATTACAGCGTTTCTTCCCCTGGACCCTTGGGCCTTGCATCGAGATGCTTCCAAAAAAGGTTCAGGCTAAGCGACCAGGGACTGCTAAACCAATTGTGGACAAAATGAACGTTCATTAGCATCAAATAAGTCGATTTTTGCTAAAACATTCTGTTAAATTATTTCTAATTCACGTCTGTATTATACGATGGATATTTTTAATAAGACGAAAACTAAACAGACGAAGTTATGAACATGAACAGGTAAAATACGTTTATTTGTCACGAACCGGTCGTTCTAAATACGACTTACCCGCCTATAACTCTCGAACCTTCCATTCAAAACATATATCGTTAACTATTGCACTATACAATTTGTTGCGACAAATAACACATTAAATGCTATAACGCGAGCACTCTAGCGCAACGTGCGAAACAGCTTATGAAAAGCTTCAATAAAAGCTATTCACCATCTCATTCTGACACGTGCAGAAGTTGTATTTACTATTCAGTTTTCACTACGAATGGTTATCTGAAACTTCCAGCCATCCCTTTCGTTCGGAATCGTGATGTTTGATTTATTTTTGTCAAAGAATAAAATGAATTATAATTAACTAACAGAATAAGTCTATCTTTGACGTACTGGACGATTTACTACGTATGGCTCGCGAGGAGAATTTATTATTTATTAAATACGAACGTATTTTACAATTCACTGACTACATCGGCGGTTACGTATTTTTTGTTCTCTGACATAGACTAACGTGTAACAGAGGCTTAAAGTGTTTTTATTTGGTATTTAGTGATGTTATTTTAAAGCTTTGACACGCGGCCATCCGTTGATGATTTTGGCGGGAAACAAATTACAGATGACTCTATTGATTCTATGAAAATCTTGTCTTTTCTTTGATAATGTCAAGTAATGTTTAAGAATAAATTAGAGTAAATTGAAAAATTAAGACAACAATGAGTTTAAAATTTGTTACATTCTGGTTTTTTGAGGGCAAATTTTTTATTAAATTTTAAATAAATAATTACATTACTTTTAATATTTCAATTACTCTTCCTTTTCAAATGTAATGTTACAAATTAAAATATTTTATAAATCCTTAATTTTATAGCAAATAATAAACGTTTTATAATACTCTTTTATTACTTTTTAAATAAAAAATACTGGCTAGTCTTAATCTAAGGTCACGCTATTACATATAAGAAAAAACAAATTGTGTAAAGGCGCCTCACGGTGTCCACCTGCTCGTTAAAATGATACGTCATTTTCAAAATGAAGATATTATATCGAACATCTATTAAATTTATTTATACCTCATATATCTAGAAAGATAGCACGTAATTAATTCACATAAGTATGTCTTGTGCCGCGCACGCGAGAATCGACAAAACGATCATAATATTTGTAGACTTACTAATGCTATAGACATGTCGTTTATAGTTTTTTTATTTATTTCCGTTTAATTTAATTATAATTATATATTTTTCAATATTCAGTGATACCACTTGTTTAAGGCCAGTTGCAGTTCGTAGTACGTCGTAAACATTTCTAAGATAATGGTTTGGTTGCAATGGTACGTAGAAGAGTGCCTTTAAAGAGAAAGCTTTTTAAATTTGAACCGATAATTCTTGTTTTAATATTGATACATAACCAGTTAATTACATAACATAACAGTTTAATCGTCTTTATAAAACGGAAAATACAAATAGATTTAAATTGCTACCTTTTTTTAATACATTTTTTATTGTGAATTTTTGACTTGTTATCAAAGGTAAAAAACAACAATTCAAAAAAGGTTCACTTTTGTATCATGCACATAGGGTTTTACAGTTATTCGCTCCTGTCACCTCCTAAAGGATATAGGGATAACACAAGATTTTAGATTGTTCAAGAGAGAATGAAAATATGCGCGGGCATTGCTCTCTTGCTTCTTCAGTATGATTCATACAATAGGCCTGCTCTATGTCTTAGATTTACGAAACTCTCTCTCTCTTATTATCTGCACTGACTTATCGCCCTCTTAGCTTCCCTTCGTCTCGCCTGATCACACTTTTCGTAACGCAAACACCAGCTTACTCCCTAAATGAAGCGTATGTAAAGAAGTTTTACTTCAATCATTTGATTTTGCAGATGAACTTAGAACTTGTCGTTTCATACCTTAAGCTTTATATTATTAAAAAAACATTGTCAGTTCTATACTTTTCTTAGTGTGCTACGATATCGAGCCACGAAACTCGGTGAATGAGAAAAAGAGAACGAGCATAACACATTCCCGACTGATGTGAGCGGGATAAACTGAATTATTACGTCACAGCGGGGCATCTCCCTTCCTCGCCACCTTCGTATGATCAATTGTCGCAGAGAACGACCGCGCTATCCAGTTACATGTACATTGCGTCCCCGGTATTAAATAAACAAATGGTGCAAAAAAAACAACGACTTGCAATGTATCTTTGGATTCATAACTCTATTGTAATTTCACTTTTATGATTGTTAATTTTTAGGTATATGTTAGGCTTGCAAAACTATGTGTTTATCAGTAAAATTAAAGTTGTTGGGCGCAGGCCTTCTCTGTAAAGAGAGTTTATGGGTATCGTCACGCACACCTAGTGCGGATTGACAGACTTCCCATGTCCTAGAAAATTGTCTAAGACATGTACGTTTCCTGACGATGTTTTCCTTCACATCAGCACATAAAATTGCAACAACAAATTTATTGATACTAACACCGCGGATTGAATTTGGTTGAGGCGACCACCTCACAGCTAACACGGTTTTTTATAAGTAAAATTAACCAGTATATATTTACTAGTATAAACAAAAAAAAACGATTTTGAATCAAATCAGTGTCGTGTTAAATATTTGAACACAAAATGCTACTGCGCTTGGGCGCGTTTTTAATATCCGAAGCAATAAATATTTTTACACTTTTCTGTACAAAACCGTAGCAGATCAGATAGTCGCGGTAGCTCAGTACCGCCTTAAGTTGTATAGTACGCTAACCATCTGAGTTCGATCCCGGTGCCGAACCAATCGAACCAATGAATTTGCTTGTTGCATATTTTAAGTGCTTTCACGCGCTCCACGGTGAAGAGAAACATCGTAAGGAAACCTACATGTTTTAGTTAATCTAAGACATAATATGTTAATCCGCACTAGGTGTGCGTGGCGGACTATGCCCTTATACTCTATTTACAGAGAAAGCCTGTGCCCGGCAGTGGTACATAAGTATATAGGCTGTAACTTTAACTTTTATTGTCAAGGATAACTTAACTATTCTAAAATTAACATGAATTCTTTAACATTTTAATGTATATCAATAAATGATACATACGTATAGTTGATCCAAATTATATTGGAGTACAAGATAAAATATATAAGCATATATGATTGCACTGCAGCTGCAACTTGTGTCACTTTTGTGTCATTTTCTCATCATTTTTTCTTAACGCGCATAAAGAAGTCTTCAAAAAACCATAAAAGTCATTCGTACACAACACCCGGGACTTTGTCCGGAATTTCTAAATATAAATATGGACTACTTAATTACTTGGTTGTCATCAATTTTATATGATTATAATGGAAATTAAGTGTAATATATCCGTGTTTAAATTCAAAAGCGAGTAATGGACGCAGCCTACACCCAATCGTTCGGAAGGGTTAAAGATCCCGGCGGGCAGCTCGTTAGAGGCGATCTTTTGCTTTATTTCCATAACAAGCGGTATCTATCACTGTTAACGATGTTTGTTCAAGTATCACCTGCTAAGGTGACCATGAACATGAAAACTTTTAAGATATTCCCGAGGATTGGCTGCAACATATCTCATTAAATCCACCGACTGTTCCCTTCGATGCTTTTATTAGAATATATTTATATATATGATTTTTTTATTGATAAAAACTCATAAAATTTCTGTACAAAATTATCTTTACACCATTATTTTATTTATAATGATTTCTAAAAATATGTAATTAATAATAGCACCATCTATCTTAATCAGTTGACACTGAAAATTTAACGCTTTTATTTAACGTTACGGACGCAAACGTCTCATAAGGAAGTTCGTTCCAAAACAGGTATTATATATAGACGTAGTGAAAAATTCATTAACTCTCGATGCCTTTAGTCAGAACTAAGGGGAGGGCACAAATTCGTAGCTCCGATGGTATTACCTCTTACGAACCTTATCTCTGAGTTCAGGTTAAGCCATCTCTTTACCCCTTTTCTTTGTGAGGGTGCACAGAAAACACTGCGTGCGCTTTCTTCATTATGGTAAAAACCGTAATCTAGTAATTCAAATTTTTCATGAGTAATTTTTCAATTGAATTTTAGATGTTTTCTATTCAATCATTTGATATAGAATAATTGATAGAAATATTTTAGCATATTAGGAAGATGTCATTATGTACGAAGTCAACAAATTGAAACAATTTAAGATATTGTTATATGCCCTCTCGGACGCCATCGGATCGGAATGCTGACGCGTAACATATTAACCGTCTAAGGCGAGTTTACCCCTCACCGGGGGGACCCTTGTGTCGAGTTACTGGCGATAGAGGTTTAGACTAAGCGACCTAAGAGCTATGCCACCCCTCAATGCGGTGAAGCAGTCAAGACAATATTTGAAATAAGACAATATAATAGTGTCTATGATATGATATTGGCAAAACAAAGAAGCAAACCTAAACTAACAGAATATCCAAATTAGCAACCGACCACTATGATACAAATTAACGTTCATTTTATCAACAATTGGTTTAGCATAGTCGAGATCCAGGGCTACCGAGTAGAGTGTATAGTATTTGGTTGTTTAGTGTGTAAGACTAGTAAGTCTTTTACTTCATTGGTGCCACTATGATTTACTGACGATGTATCACTGGCACACCAATCGTGTGTATTAATATTTGATGTAATGATGGAATGATATGATTGTAATAGATCGGTTTCATAACTGGCATATAGCAGACTCGGAGTTTTCGTAGATTTATAGTCACCCTAGTTCCATAAGCTGTTTGCTCTCATACTAATGACTGCCCCTCCGACTCTAGAGCCACGGTAGCTCCCTCGGGACCTCGAGAGGAGCCTCGCTCGTACAAATGAAGAATAACAAACTGAATGGGCTTTAGTTAGACGTGTGATAAGTTTGAACGGATGACTTACATCTTCATCCGTCAAGCTGTGAAGCTGTGACGGATACCAATTGAGATACTAAGACCGCTATTCACGGTCTCTCTTCAATACTAGATTTTTTATTACTTGTAAGTACTTGACCACGATCCCATCTGATGTATAGTGGAAATACAGTCCTGGCGTAAGGCGCACTAGCTTAGTAAATGCTTTTTCACTCTACTCTTGAAAACACATTGAACTCGCAGGGAAAGACAGACGCGGTCAAACTATTCCAGTTCTTTGCTGTACTAGAATTACTTTGATGGAACAACTATTTATGAGTAATATTTACGAGCAGAAATAAGAACCGACTTCGCGAATCAAAAGTTCAACGTTATTGCGCGCGAACGCCCTCTTTGTATTTCCGAATTATCGTAAGAATATTACCGATTTACGAAATAAAATTAAGGAAAAATTTTATTTCAGATTAATTTAATTATTAAATTATAATTCTGATTAATGGGTGATATTAGAGATAATTTTAACCCCAATATGCATTTACGGAGAAAAGTCGCCTACCTAGGTCATGTCTTGCGACAGAAAGATATCAGCTTCTCCAACTAATTATGATGGGAAAATGGCTGGGAAGAGTCCAGCGCGCCTGGACGTAGGAAAAAGTCGTGGTTGCGAAACATCAGAGAGTGGACCAGCATTGCCAGCGTCGAACAAATGTATCGCTTGGCACACGACAGAAATAGCTTCGCTGAGCTGACGTTACTCCAGTAGTGGAGATACAAGAAGAAGAAGATGAATTATGCAAAAGAGACCCATTTTTTGAGTTATCACGTTTTTTACCCTTTTTCGAAATAAGTCAGAAATGCAATTACAAAAATTTATTTATAAAAAAAGTATCAATTTAAATCTAATTGTTACTTCTGATTTATAAAAACGGTTAAACTCAGGTTATTTATTAATATTATAATAATAATTAACGGTTTCAATTTAAAAATGCGGGACGAAAAGCGATACTATTTAAAAATCTTTTTGAGATTAAAATACAACAACAAAAGTATGTAATAATTTTTTTTAAAAAAAGAAAGCTAGTAATATTTCTTTTTTTTTCAGAAATATTACTAATAATCGTGTTAACCATTCCAACTAAGCTTAAGCTTGTGCTAGGACATGATTCACGGCAATAGTCGAACGGTGGATTCGAACCCACGACCTTACGATTCGCAGGCCGTACCCTAAACCATTAGGCTATTGACGCTTCAAAAATATAGTATATTTATTTATATAAGATTCTTACAACCATATTTTCAGAGGCACTAATATGTATATATACATAGCATGAAATCAGATTTCACTCTTACATAAAAAAATATTATCCAAGCAATATATGTTTTCAGAGTGTCGAAGAAAAATACATAAGTTAAAATAACAAAACATCACAGAATATAAACGCGGGATAAATTCCGCGTGCAGAAGTGTTGAGTGCACTTTAAAATTTGCCGCAATAGTGACCATTCATGTCCCATGTCCGCCATATTTGCATCACAGCTTAAATAAATTGTTATCGACGCCATTATTACGGCGCGTCCTGTTTTTTTCCCGCCGAAACAATTTAAAAAGGTTGTGAATGACATTTTTAAAATTCAAATTGTCGCGAGCCTTTTGAATTTGGAATAAAAAAGTAAAAGATATGTGGTTTGTATTTAATATAAAGGAATTGGGTTCTGTCTTGTTTAAAATCGCGAATCATTATCGAACAGCGCTCATTTAATAATCCATAGATAATAAGTAATAAATTATTTCCAAATGTATAAGAAATAAATTTGAATATTTTTCCGTATTGTGATAGTAGATACAACTAAAACATTTACTTTCAATTTTTTAAAACTATTTTACTTGAACCAAGCGCAATCCTTCGTCTTTCATTATTCCTACAGTAAAGTACTGTAATAGTTTGTCCGCATCTGTCTCTCTCTCCGAAGAATAGAGTGTATAGCCATTTACCAAGCTAGTGCGCATTACCGTTCAGGACTGCATTTCCACTTAACATCATGTTAAAAAGTATTATAAAAGGCAAATTTACGTACTGTTCAACTTCAAAGCGAGAACTGTGAGAAAATAATTTAAGCCATAATTTTTATCATGCATCTATTTTTCTCAATACGTTTTCAATTAAAGCGTCACGAATAAGATATTTTACTTGAACATGTTAAAATGAATTGTACCATAATTCTTAGTAGTAGTTAAATTAATTAAAACAAATATTTACGGAACCCCAATCTAAATGCGAATCGTCAAATGACTAAAATATCTTTATTACGAATCAATGACGATGGTATTCAGTTTATTAGTTTTTAAAGTGGCGAACAAAAAAATGTATATTCTTAAATAATCCAGTGTTATTTGATACTGGCTTTAATGAAAACGTTTAACTTATGCATCATTACTAAATACACGAACTAAACAAAAATGAAGTTTATGTCTTATGGAATAAGTGACTTGTAGATGGTACTTGTAATTTTGTTTTATTGTACAAATGGAGTCTCGGGCCGAGAAATCGCGATAATCGTATGAATGGCTTTATTTATTAAAATTAAATGCGCAAGTAAGGAACGGAACGCATGACCGCTTGCAGCCAGAAGCATTCCCTCTTTAAGTATCCATTGCAGAAACAGATTTAGTGCCAAAGACACGTAACTCTTAAGAAGATTTTTTTTTATAGTCAAAGGCAAATGAACATACAGACATAGAATGGAATATTTCTTTTTATGATAAAAACTAATGTTCAAAAAATTCTTTCAAAAAATATTTTTTCGCTATAGTGCCAACATAACGATAGGTAATTCGTAAGTAACTTTTTTTATGTAGTCAAAAGTAATCAAACATGCAGCCATTTGATTTTTTTTATGGTTTATGGCTACTGCTGTTCCGAGATATTTTACAACTTAACCGGATTGAGGCGTAATATGTTATGTTATGTCGTTAAATCAAGTGGCCAAATCTCGTTTTAAAGAAATCCAAATATATTTAATTGTATGTATACAGTGTATATAAATGTATGCAGATTTTATTTCCATTTTTTTATACAAACATAACAAAAAGTAAAAAACAAAAACAAACAAGTAAATTTACGGATAAAAACAGAAACTGACTTCAAATCCGACTTTCTTCTTTGTACTTTTAAATAATCGTATGAATATTACAGAATAGAATGAATCAGAACCGTTCCCATCTCTATCAAACTACCCTTTAAGGGTAGTACTTTAAGTACATCCTTTCCAATAAAAAAATCAATCATCGAAATCGTTTGGCGTGGCGCGACAAATGGACGAATAAGTCAATTCATTTTTTATTGTACTTAAAAACTAGTTTGATGAGAGCTTGGTTAGGTTATTAATTCGTCAGCCGTGTCGTTCTGGGCTCTCAAGAATAAGACTACGGTATCCCCTGCCTGTTTAAAAGGCGACTAAAAGGGGCCTCGGGTTGACTGGGCGACAAGGGTGGGGGCTTTTGTCGTCCACCAAGGTGGACACGGGAAGAAGGCGACATCGGTTGGCCCGTGTCGCCTAGCACTGCGGGGGCACAGGGGCTCCGATGCGTTCCACTGGAGATCCCGGAACCCCTCACCACGCATCGAGGAAGGGCCATCGGGGAGGTAAGGTTATTAATTCGTAATATTCGTAAATATAATAGCGTGTCCGCGCGTATTAATTTAACGTTAGATTCGTTTTGAAGTCGGTTGTTGTGTTTGCTCGAATACTTGTTTAACAATAGCTTTTTTTTTTCAGAAAATATTACTAACAATAGCTTTTTTTTTTCAGAAAATATTACTAACATTCTTGTTAACCATTCCAACTAAGCTTAAGCTTCTGCTAGGACATGGTTCACGGCAATAGTCAATAGGTGGATTCGGATACGACCTTACGATTCGAATACCGTACCCTAAACCATTAGGTTATTGACGCTTCAATGAATAGTTGTTAATTAGTTGAATGTTTTTTTTTAAATAGAATACAATGCTAGTTTGACTGCCATGAATACTACATCAACAGATAATGACAACACATTAAGTTAAGTAAAAGTTGAATCGCTCTTCTCTTGATTGTGAAACTTTAATAATCACCCATGTGTGCCACCTTTATCGTATTAAAACTTCTTAAATACTAACACAACAAAGAGGTAGCGTGCCCTCCTCCCCCAACCCCTCGCCTGCCGCGGGTCCCCACAGCGGGGGTCCATTGTGCGCACCAAATAAATGAACCTCCTCTCAGAATGTTTAATATTATAATTTGATATTTTTAAATGGATAAATATATTAAAAGTCACGCTTTCGAGTGTTTATTTAGCGCTTTTGAGCGATGCTCACTTATTGAGTTGTATCCCGATGTTGTATCTGGTCTTTTTATTTTGGTTCTGGGTACGGTAAGGTCATTAGTTGGAGGTCGATGGCTCGGGTCGTTGTTGGTTTTTTTTTACGTATACCCGCGGTTTACATTCCCGTAAAACGATCGTAATAAATAATGAATTTGGCCTTTGTAATGAGTGTATTATATCCGAATTTTGACACGTTAATAGGTGTGAATGCGTTTGATATGGGCTTGGTTCTGTGTACGGACGTGGTATTGTGGAATTTGGATGCCATAGTTGTAGGTTCGAATCTGGGATAAGCCCCGGAGAAGCTGTAGGTGCATTGCGAGACTATAAGATAGTAGTAGGCTCATTACTTGAAGGCCCCCAAATCGCAAAGGTAAAACAGGTAAAACTAAAAATGTAAACTTGGGATTTTAAAAAAAACCGGCGTTTAGTCAGGACTCCTCACAGGCCACAGATGGGTTCTCCTCGCCCTAACCAACGTTTAGGAAAATGCCTGACATTGACATCAAAATATACAGGACATCTGACGTGCTGGTATTTCCTGTTTTGTGGATTTATTTTTAATTTTTGGAATGGATTTAATTTTTAAATAATTTCGAATATTGTTTTTAATAAATTTTAAAGAACGGGCTTGGGGTCCGTTCGATTACGAATTTCCGCCTGCTTCCGTTGTGGTAATGGTTATGCATTGCTGGAGAACTAAGAATACTTTTTTTTTAAATAATGAACCAGCCATACATTTTTTTTCGTTATAAGGCATTTTAGTGGAGATAAAATTAAAAAAAAATATTGCAATAATATCGTTTTTCTTGTCGCATTGCTAAATCTAGACCGATAATCGTTGTTTTAATACTGATTAATAACCATTTTTATAAATCGGAACAAAAAATGAGATTTAAATTTAGAAGAAAATACTTTTTTTTATGAATTTTTAAAGTGGCATTTCTGACTTACTTTGAAAAAGCTAAAAAACATTATAACTGAAAAATAGTTAAGTTTAGCATATAAAGGTTAAAATTATCGAAAATAGTCACCGCTATCACGTAACATATACTACGAATTACCAATGACCCTGTTCTATTTCTGTCGTGTAGTCTTAACCACACTAATTCAGTCAACTTTGAAATCTTAATGAACTAATGTAAACGTGTGATACATTCAAAAGATAAAGTGGTGAGATGAAACGAAGTGATAGAACTGAGAATAATTTGGTACAGAACGAATCAAACGCTTAACCAAAGGACGCTTCAAATCTTATCTCATCTGTTAACAACGGCGGAGTAATTGCTAGATTAAAGATAATATAATTAGATTGCTGTGTAGTTTTCTATAATAGGGTACATGTGTTTACTTAATGTTGAAGTATGGTCTCGCAAGAAGATACAAATATTTAGGCCGCTTTATCCTTATTCGACTTTATATAACTAGCTGCGCCCTGCGGTGTTACACTTAAAGTTACAGTCTTTATATATATATATATAATAAAAGCCCACTGTTGGACGCAGGCCTTCTTGGTAAGAAAGTAGAAGCATAGTCCGCCACGCACACCTAGTGAGGATTGGCAGACTTCACATTCCTTAGAAAAAAATTCTAAGACATGTAGGTTTCCTCACGATGTTTTTATTAACCGCCGAGCGCGTGGTTAATCGGCACATAAAATTGCAACAAAAAATTCATTGGTGCCGGCACCGAGGTTCGAACTCGGGTTACTAGCGTACTATGCAACTTGAGCCAATCGCCTGGACACTGAGCTACCACGGCCACCATTAATAAATGTTTAAGCTATGAAATTATTTATCTTCACATCAATAGTCTAATATTGATTTGCGTTTTCCAAACAATTAGGCTATTAACATAGCCGACACCATTGTTTTGTTGCAACCTGTCGTAATTTGTAGAGGCTACATACAAGTGCGTGGAAGGCATTTTTAACCATTTTCTTTTTCTATTATCATTTTTTGTATAACATGTTATTTTTTAATGTTTTCTTGTATGCGAGTATTATTTAGTTACAGCATTGCATTGGTTCGAATGTTGTAACTTAGTCTAATAATATAAAAAAATGGTCACCAACAATTTATACTACACTAACTCGAATTACGTGTATATGCCGTAAATATGGAAAATTGTTATGAATAAACTAACTAGTGCATCTCTGGTGCGCATGGTGCGGACCAGCTCCAATAGCATCCTGATCATTATCGCTCAAAGGCTTGACTGTGTTTATGTAAACAGATGCTGCGCCGTCTCACATGCGGTAAGGTATTCATACGCATAGTCAAGCCGTTAGTATAATATTATATTATATTTTTTATTTTATATTATAATCAAATAAATATAATAATAATTTTATATTATAATCTTATAATTTAGTCTAAGGTTGTTATTTAATAGTTATTTAAAATAATGATGAGTCTTAGTTTAATTAATGTAAAGTATTTCCCTGTATAAGGCTCTATTGTTAAGTACACTTTTGTTTTTTGTAACAAGTTAGCCTTTGTATTAATTGCTGGTGTCAAAGTATTAGAAACAGTTCCACTTAATACGCACGTAAACGTTACAAATGCATTCTGAATAAAAAAGGACCTAAAAGAGAACCCCGAGGCACTCCTCATTCGTACAACAAATATGAGCTCGCCACTAATTAACATATAACTCACACGTCACTCAGAGTGACGGGGAGTGAGTGAGGAGTTAATTGAAACCCTCCGAGCTGTGTCTACATGTTCATTTGGTGAGGACTGGTCTTCGCTCGTGGCGATGCTTGATGTGGTATCATAATGCCATATGAATGGAAATGAATGGGATAGGCTTAATTCTACATAATCTATGATGAATTTCTACGTTAATGATCTTTTTTTAACCTGTCCAGACTAGCTAGAGAGGCTGGCTTTGACTTTTACCGGATTTCGAAATGACACAGCTCTTATATCGATTAGCCTTAACCTCCATAGCTAGTAACTCATTAGAAGGGTCCCCCCGCTGATGGATAACCTAGGCTTGGACGTTACGCGGACCGCGATCTGCCAGAGAGAGCCGAACCATGGCTCGGTCGGTTATATTCACAGATAGCTAAGGGACATTCTAAGCAAAGCTAACTTTGAATGCCGCTTCGGAAAGCGTTGGCGTTTAATGATCTTCTCATTAACATACGTAAGGATTTTATCACGTTATAAACTTAATTTTAAGTACCTGACATCTCGAACACTTTACAGCGGTTATGACGGTGAGAATGAGACTGAGACACATTGTTCATCGTCATCCTTTCAGCACTAGTACATCCACTGATGCACATAGGTCTCCAATGGAGAACTTTTCCGCCTAGTCGGCCGACTACCCTGCCCATTGCCACATCAGCTAGCTTTCACGGTGGATTATATCGGTGTTACCGTCATTTGTCTACGGATCTCCTCATGCTGATCTCAAAGAGATCACTCAAGTACGTGTTTCACATACACACAGATTACATGCATGCACACACCACTGAGAGACTTAGATTCTGTTAGTTTATACGCATGATGCGCCATTGTAGCAATAAGACTTTCTAGATTTACTTAAATTGTCGCCAGAAGTAATGAAGTAATAAGTGACAGAAGAAAGAACAAAAATAATATAAAAAAGTAACAAAATAAATACAAAAACACGAAGTTGAAATTAGTAACTGAAATAGTGTCGAAAACACTTTTGGGTAGAATAAATCTGTTTGTGATGCAGCAGAAACGCCAATTTGTCCTCTGATCTCTACAAACATCTATACTTCAAACATTCTCCGTTCTATGTTCCTACCTGAATATACCGTACGTAATTAAAATATCAGTGGTCAACACAAGTTGTTCACATATCATGGCCCGTCATACCGGGCAAACTTTGACATTTATAAATGTATTCGTAATAGAAATTTCTTCTTAGTACGTACGATTGACCTGTGCTCTAACCGAACATTTAAAAGCAAGTATTTACTTACTTATTCTTATTGTAATACCTCAAACAGAGGTTCTCAACGTTGGACTTATTGTATTAGTGGCATTCTCTACAGATCTACCTTGAGTGAGAGAAAGAAACATATTGGCAGGTCTAATTAAGAAGGAAATGATAAGAGGCTTTATTATTCGTGAAATAGCTACCGACCGAGTCGGGGTTCGGCCCTCTCGGGCACCCTCGGATCGGATTGCTTACACGTAACATATTAACCGTCCAAGCCGAGGATACCCCTCACTGGGGAACCCGTGTGTCGAGTTACTAACGATAGAGGTTCAGGCTAAGCGACCTAAGAGCTATGCCACATCTCAATCCGGCGAAGCAGTCAAGGCCAATCTGTGTAGTTCGTCATTAAGAAAAATGATAAGAGACAACGAAATATTAAGATAAATACACATACATGTAAACGCACTCCATATATACATAAAAAACATATAAATAGATAGATGGCGTATATGAAGACATGTACAGAAACATCGGTAAATAAATACATGCAAAGAATAAATGAGAGATAATTAAGTAAACATGAATAGTGCTATTCGATGATCTATTTTATTTTCAACAGACTTCAAAAAACGAGGTTCTCAATTCGTCTGTATGTGTGTGTGTGTATCTTTGTTACCTCATAAATTTCAACTGGGTGAATCGATTTTGATGATTATTTTTTTATTTGAGAGCTGATGCCTTCAGTGTGGTACCATTTTGACAATGGCTTATATGAGAAAACCATACGTCTTAAATGTGCCTTAAGTATGCGCGACAAATGAACGAATAACTTAATATCACCTTAACCGATTTCTATAATTCATTTTTATTGGAATTTATGTATTTTAAAGGTAGTTTGATGAGAATTTAGTTGGTTAGGTTCTGATTGATTCTATTATTTTAATATATTTGTTAAAAATAATTCATATCTCACGCATTCCTTTCCAATACCAGAAGTCTTTTAAAATCTAATTTATCCAAACATTGACATCAAAATCAAGGCAATAGACACTTAATCGAAAGCATCACAAAAGTCAAAATCGTTTTGATATCGTTTGTTTATCATCGTTCGATCTCAACATTCGCTACCACATAACAAACAGGATTGTCCCACTATAAATCATGGTGGAGAACCTTTCGGACCAACAATGGCCGGCCAGGAGCTCTCCAGCCGGACGTGCGAGTCATCGTGCGCTAATGAATCATCCCTGATGTGTTTATGAGGTGCGGTGAACACTTTATTACCGTGCTGTTCCGTATATTTTACAATTACTTTATGCAATTATCGAGTACTAGCGTAGGCCAGCCAGCGCTAGGCTAGATTTTGATTTGTTTTATTTAAATAATAAGCTTATAAAATTAAATATTTAATGTAACTCTTACAATGTATTAAATTATTAGTTTCTCTCCGTATTCATTCTCTTCTCGAGCGGGTTTACATATAACTATATCATTCTTATCATTTACACAAAAACATATAGGGCTTAAGTTAATGTCAGAAATGCGATGACGTATGGCTTGTTTGACAGTTCAAAAAGAGGAGTGCTCCGATCGCCACCAAACTTTACAGGATTAGTCGCCAGGTCAATCTGAAGATTCCCTGAAAGTTTCATTGAAATCGGTCCTGCCGTTTTGGAGCCTATATGGAACATACCCACACACTTTCTCTTTCATATATATAGACTAACGACACAATTCACGCAGTGTTAATAACAGACTCACTAGTACATGTACGGTGCATATGAATGAAAACACGGTGTATATACCAAAATAACATTTTTCACAATCATTCTTTGTCTGTTTGTTCCGGCTTATCTCTGGAACGGCTGAACTGATTTTGACGGAACTCTCACTGGCAGATAACTGATGTAATAGTAAAATAAGGAGTAACTTAGGCTACGTTTATTTTAGAAATAAATCCCACGTATCTGATTTTTTTTCTTATTTATAAATTATTTATCTTAATTGTTCCGTCATTTTATTTCTCCGTCAATTAATATATCGTTTCTAATCGCTGGTAACATCGCGGGACGCGCCTAGTAATTTGTAGTCGTTTTCTACTCAACTATGAGTCACATTAGTGTTAAGATTTCTTAACTTCTTCTTTATCTCTTTCCCTTGATTGTCACGAATGACTTTTGCTACTTCATCCGCTACATCTTGCCACTTAGTTTTGTTTTACCTTTTCCCCCCAGAAGTAGATCCTTTCAGGGGTAGATATTCCGAAACTAACTGGCAAGAATCTCCAAAGAGCGAAAACGTTAGTGTCAAATCTATCATAAATTAATAAATAATATTTAATCGCCCACAAATTTAATCCTTCTACAATATACTTGCGTTTTTTCACGGTATTAAAGACCTCCGCGTTCTTGCTCGCTTTGGACATATAATAGCGTAATAATAAATACTAACTACTCCAACTCATCATATCCAAGGATAAATCCAGGGTAAATGACCACCTGGAAGACGACGTATTTCAAAGCTCAGAACTGACCTGGTTCAAGATGAGCACAAGATCCTTGTTCCGTGCTGTTGCATTAAAAATTAAAATAGCCTTAATGATAGCCGACCTCCGGTAGGAGATGTCACTTCAAGAAGATGACAATATTTGTGCCAAACTTTAATTTGAGTTAGAATACGCAAAAGTTAACGAAGCCTTCGTAAAAATGTTATAATTTACCAAAAGCTATCGAACGTTTATAATCATGTAACAGGGAACTCTAAATGCAGTCACAAAAAGCGTAACAGAGTCAATGTTTCGTTTAAAACAAACGTGAATCATTAGCCATCATTACGTGCGCGATCTCTGTCGTTAATCATTAAATCATTATAACGAGATGAGGTTCTTAACGATCATTATCTGCTTGTCAGCCGTTTGAAATACGATTTAAATATTGTCGACTCACTCCGCTTGTACGAGGGTCGTAAGAGAAGGAGACAAACTATTGCTGTAACGATATATACTGCTATTTGTGATATGAAATGAAATATTTATTTATTTACTTTGTACACACACACATTTTATATACCGACATGCACATACACAAATTTATTATATACATATTATCATTATTATTATTCCATAAATATTTTCCTACTTCGGTCCTTCGGTACATATCTCCCTGCTAGACTAATACATAGCCTGTTGTACCTAATTCCGAGTTTATTATGAACTAAAGTTTGTTATATAACTTATGTGATAGTCGTGTGTATGTGCAAAGAAATAGTGTGCGTGGGTGCATGGGAGGGTGTATACAATACATGATGAGATAACAGTGATACTAAGGATATTGCATCGAGACTTGCTAGCTCAGTGTCCAGGCGATCATATTATCAACCGACTTAAAAAGGAGGAGGTTCTCAATTCGTCTGTATTTTTTTAATGTTTTTATTTGAAAGCTGATGGTACGGGCACGTTAAAAGGAGGCCTCTCGACTACGTAAGGAACCTGGCCCTACAGCTTTCCCTCCCCGGACGAATCCAGAAGACGACCCAAGACAAGGTGGGAGACTATAACGTCGCGAGACATGAGGGAGTGCAAGATTTCCCAAAACGATGTCGGGGACAGAGCGAAAAGCAAAGAAAAGCAGGAAAGCTGACCCTACCACCATGTGGGACAAATAGCAAGGAAGAGAGAGAGAGATTTGAAAGCTGATGTGTTGTATGCTTTACGTGTTGGCCTATCCAAATTTGGTCCAATTCTGACCACGGGCTTAATGAGAAAACCATATGAGTCTTAAATTTTCCTCAAGTACGAGTATATACGCCATGGACAAATACATCAATATCACGCCAACCGATTTCGATGATTCATTTTTTATTGGAAAGGATGTACTTTAAGTGTAGTTTGATAAGAGTTTGGTTAGGTCCTGATTAATACTAATTCGTAATATTCCTATGATAATTTGGAAATACAAACAGGGTGTCCGCGCCCAATGGCGTTTAACGTTTGATTCGATTTGAAGTCGGTTTTTGTTTTTGCTCGTAAATATACGTGTAATATATGTATTTATCTGCAAAACAGCGTGACGTAGTCACTATTCGACGCGAACTCGTGGGCACAATACGTATAATGTAGTACACCTTAGATATTACATGGTCCATCCTTCTTAACAGATGCCAGACTTGGGGGATTTAAAGAACGATCTTTTGTCATTAAAATTAATTTTCTTGTACGTAATATTTTTAAGTTGATGAGTCAAACTTAGGTCAAGGCCCACTTGTGACCTAAACAATAAACATTAAGCAGACAGTCGTATACATGTCATATCGTCGCGTTTACACTCTACGCAGATGAATTATGCCACAGATAAAATCGAAATATTTCCAGTTTTACATGTGTAATTAACGTTGTGATGTGGCCCCGCGGACGGCGGAATGATGACGAGATATGGTAAAAGGCAATTTTATGGACATTATAACCTTAATTAGTTAAAAAAAACAATCTCCGATTATTATCATCTTTGGAATGAGGTCGTTTGTGAAATGGTTGACCATTTAAGATACACACAGAAAGTTCGAAAGTAAAACGCGGACGCCCTCTTTGTATTTCCGAATTATCGTAGGAATATTACGAAGTACAATTATTCAAAACCTAACCAAATTCCCGTCAAACTTTTGAAGTACATTCTTTCCAATAAAAACGAATCAACGAAGTCGGTTGGCGTGATATTAAGTTATTCGTCCATTTGTCGCGCACGTACTTAGTGCAAATTTAAGACTTACATGGTTATCTCACAGATCCCGTTATCAAAATTAGACCAAATTGGAAGCACCAGGTTTCAAATAAAAAAAAATCATCATCAATCGGTTCACCCTGTAGAAAGTTATGAGAAACAAAAACCTCCACCTTTTTTTAAGACGGTTGAAAATAATACGGAATAACTTTTTTGATGTCGGCTAATAAAAAAGTTTAATCAAATCAAACCGTACATTAACACCCTATTAAGAGAGTACAACACGAAATATCACCCGCGCGTTATGCCCGATGACCTCATAATATGCATTGGACGACATCTCGTGTTAATGACTCTTAATGCCACTAAAACGTGTCTTAATTCTTTTTACTCCCATTCAAGGAATTCTATAATGCGACATTTTATATATTGTTACTGCTACAACGAGACTTTTGAATACATGAGACATTTGGTGGTAGACAGACATAGGAATGAATATTTAACATAATTTATACAAATATATAAATTTGGAGGTTATTAAAATAAACGCTGTTTACTACATGTGTTGAAGAGAAAAACGTTTCAACAAACAATCAACTATATATTTTAATAATTACAGTCTGTGTCTTCGCATATATGTGATTCGTCAAAATCACCATTTTGCGGGGGTAATCACATCACTGGTTTGACAGCAACACTTTACTTTGTAACGTGAAGTTAAAACATTAATATTAAAATTTTCATTCGCCTTGGAGTTCGGTGTTTAATTTCGAAGAAGGCCATGTTCCTCAAGAGTTCGGCGCAAACAACATGCATATGTATAATATTCTCGTGAGCAAAAATAAAGGGTCGGTTGAGAAAGTTTGAATATCTCGGAAGATAAAGACGCTAGCTAACTGAAATAAATTGTGTAAGATAGACAATTAAATATCCTTAAAATAAAATAAAATAATTTTATTACTTGAATTATATTTAATTAAAAAAACATAAACTTAAACGAAATAGGATATTTTATGTAAACTTGGATAATACAGTATTTTTCATTAAATTTTATTTAAATTTAAATTTTAGTACATAGTGTTGCCTCCATGTGTACGGCGTTCATGCGGTTTGGCATGCTGTATACCAAGCTACTGAGACGGTGTTGGGGAATATTCTCCCATTCCTTTACCAGCGCAATTTTGAGCTCTCTAAGGGTGACTGGAGTGGGGTTTCGTCCCCTAACACGTTATCCAAACTCGTCCCAGGCATGGACCACTTCAGCGGGCGACAGAGGCCCCCACCCCAGTCGCCCAGTGAACCCGAGGACGCTTTTTGTCGCCGTCTACGACAGGTAGGGGATACCGCAGCCTTATTCTATAAGCCCAGAACTACAGAGCTGGTGAACCGTCTCCTAGCACAAGCTTAAGCTTGGTTGGAATGGTTACCAAGAACGTTAGTAAGATTTGTGAAACAAATATATTATTACTAGTATTCATTAAAAAAAATGTTTATATATGTGTATACATACAAACTTTGTAACCTCGTCCTCTTTTAAAGTCGGTTATAAAAGAATTAGATCGTGCGAAATACAAAAAGAATTGCATATGGTCCTATGAAACCTGTGGTCGAAATGGTACAAATTTTCTTGGTATTTATAAACATGTCTTTTAAGCATCTACCTGCTATACAGTAACAGGTGTGAATATAATCTATTGATATAAAAACCACAGCGTGGCAATCTAGTGTAGTGGTAGTAAAAAAAATTATCGCCCCCTAGCATCGCGTCCCGGGATGGATTTAGTGGAAATGTACCCGGTATTGATGTCACATTTAGATAAAATAATAGACTACGCACAGGACAGATGCTTGTGACGATAGATTAAATATAACTTTACATTATTACTGTTGTTTGAAACTATCAATAATTCTGTAACTGTGACTTAATTTTTTTTAACCGACTTCAAAAAAGGGGGAGTGGAAACCTTCCCCTTTTTTCATCTGTTTTTTACTTAATAACTTTCGACTAGGTGAACCGATTTGGATGATTTTTTTTTATTTGAAAGCCGGTGCTTCCCGTGTAATTACCACAGAGTTGAACTAAAGTTAAATGTCATATATTTGCACAGCAACAGATTTCGAGGATTTATTTTTTATTGGAAAGGATGTACTTTAACAGTAGTTTGATGAGAGTTAGGTTAGATTATGATTTCATTATATTCCTACTATAATTCGGAAATACAAAGAGGGCGCGTAATAACTATTCAATAAATATATTTACCAATTTGATCCACTTCTAATATTGGCATGAGAGAGCCATATAAGTCTTAAATTTGCTTTATGTGGGCGACAAATGGACGAATAACCAAAAATCACGTCAACCGATTTTGACGATTTATTTTTCATTGGAAAGGATGTATATACTGTTAGCTACAGCTAGTCCTACTAATTCCAATTTAGTTTTAAATTTTATAATCTATAAAATATACTAAGATGGACTGACTAATATAGAAGTACTTTAGTTTAGTCAACTAAAGTACTTTTATAAACCAAGGCCGTTTCCGCTTCCGTCTTTGAAAGAGATGCATATACTAGAAATTTAGGATAAAAAGGAGAGGACTCTCTCTGTAGACAATTAGTGTACAGTTTAGAACAAGTGAGTTATGCTGGAGGAAAAGCCCTTTAAAAGTGAATCTCTTAAACAAAGTCAGTAAGTCTTTAATAAATTACCTCTAAGGCTCTTTATGTATTGCTGTTAATATTATGATAAAATATAAAATATGTTGTGTGCGATGTTGAGCGAGGTAGCTCACAATACATATGGATGTATATGTTATATATTTGAATAATAAATAAACCATTTAAACGTGTATTTAACTGTTGCTCGGAGTGTCAATACATGTGAAACTAGATTGATGTTAATTTAATTTATACATTTAGAAATTTTATATTTTAAAATGCTATAAGTCTTAACTTCTATCGGCAGTCTCTAGGACTGGTATTTTTTTTAAATTTTGTTTTAAATAATACTAATATTCTTGTTAATCAATGTAAATATCATAATCTCATAACCTCATATCATAATAATCTAAATATCATAACCATCTCGTAGAATAAGCTTTTAAGCTTATGCTTACGAGATGGTTCACGTCAGTAATCGAATGGTAGATTTAAACCTACGACCTTTCGTTTAGGAGACAGTACCTTTATGCTTTTGACGTATTTATCAGCCATGAAATAATAAGTTACGTTTAGTATTAATTTTAAACGAAGTCAAGAAACTTTAAATAACACTAAAAACTCAACAAGCGATTTCAAGATCAAATTACAATTATTTAGCCAAAAAAAATATCACCGTTACAACATTCATGTGGCCAAATGAAATCGTGAAATTATCGCGACATGTTCCAATAAAGAGGATATTTAGAGAAAAAAAAAATCAGTAACATAATAACCAAATATTGGAAAGCAATAAACGCCTCGAAACCTTAAAAATAACGCACCGCCATATTAGCGGCCATTACCGAGCGTACCTAATTATACGACCCTTACACGTACAATTTAAATTAATTAAGACATTTCAATTCGAGATCGAAATACCGTCGGCCTGTTGCGTCACGCTTGCTCCTTAACACGGGCCACTTTTATCGTAAATCGGGCTGAATAAAATAAATTTAAATAAAAATAAATATCCAAAATGCACGAGCATTCCCCGACCAATTAGTTTATTACTCTACACGTGTCCTTCTCGGAACATGCGATAACATCGCTATGGGATCGACGCGTACCAAAACACGTGAACGAATGATTGAATGGATTGCTTTATGACTCATTTGATGCTTAACTTTAAGGTTATAATGTCAAAGATTTTCGTTAATTGCCATTAAATTAATATGAATATAGATGTCGTTTAGTTTTATTTATTACAGCAAGGGTTCAAATTTACGTAGGACCGTAGGACATCCATTTGTGACCGTGTAATCAAATCGCATCAAAATAATAGGAAAAAAAGAAACAGGAATATTAAGAAATAGAATAAATCAGAACCTAATCAAACTCTCATCAAACTACCCTTGAAGTACATCCTTTACAATAAAAATTTAATTATCGAAATCGGTTGGAGTGATTTTAAATTATTCGTCCATTTGTCGATATACTTAGTACGAATTTAAGACTTGTATGGTTTTCTGATAGATTCCAAAGTCAGAACTGTACCTATTAAAATGGGAACTTAAAGCACCAGCTTTCAATTATAAAAATAATCATCAAAATTGGTTAATCCACTAGAAAATTCTGATGAAATTTCCTGAATTGAGAAATTACTCCTTTTTTAAACCGATTGAAAACTTATCTTTATAAACAAACTAGCTGACCCCACAAACTTTGTACAAATAAATTGTTTCTATCAATATAACAACAACAATAAATAACACGACGATAAATCTCTTAACACAAACACTATTTGAAAAACCGTTTTTATGCTGCTAAGAAAGCAGTAATTGAATATGATTGACATTTTTGATATGACGTATAGTCTGTTTGAAGTTGTCATTCGTTGACTGAACAACTGCACGTAAGTCCGTTCAACCAAGGTTTTATAGCTGAGCCGTGGTAGCTCAGTGTCCAGGCGGTTGGCTCTTGTTGCATAGTACGCTAGCAACCCGACTTCGATCCCCGGTGCCGGCACCAATAAATTTGCTGTTGCAATTTTATGTGCTGATTAACCACGCGCTCGGCGGTGAAGGAAAACATCGTGAGGAAACCTACATGTCTTAGAAAATTTTTCTAAGGCATGTGAAGTCTACCAATCCGCACTAGGGCCGCGTGGTGGACTATGCACTTATACTCTCTTTACAGAGAAGGCCTGTGCCCAGCAGTGGGACATATATATTATATATATAAAGGCTGTAACTTGAACTTGAACTAACTTGACCTGTCAGTACAAACTCAGAAATCTTCGTAGACACGTAGCACAACAATTTGCTGAAGATCGTGAAATTAAATGCATAGTTTAAGTTGCTATAAAAGACGTACAGACAAACATTCATTTTTATATATAGAAGATAGATTATATATATAGAAGATGTCGTGTTTGAAATCGCAGGGACCAGCTAGATTATTGATATATTTATATATATCATATATATATATATATGTATACTGATTTTATTAAACCCGTGTGTACCGTGTTCAGTGTGCGTTGTTCCCAACTGTGACAAACACAAAAGCGAGCGTTAATTTCACAGTGCACGTATACATCTCGCCTTAATAATATAAAAATACGTATAATATGGCCGGTTAAGGTAAGAACAAGGCTCTATCGTATTCGATACCCAATTAATAAAAACCATTCCAGTTGGTCCTTTTGTAAATGTTTTGTTAAACATCTAAATTTGGCCTTTGAATGCACCATCTTGTTAAGGCGAGCCGGGACTTATATATATTTTGACAGCCGCCGTAAATCCAACCAGTTTTTGTGGCCGCAAAGATTAATCACCTATTATTTTGGTAATTTTAATAGACGAAGGTGTTGGAAGCCCTATTTGGGTTCCTTGGATTTTTAATCACATGAATTCATTATCAAAAAATATTTCTATTAATCATATACATAAGAAAGATAGATAGATAAATCCTTTATTGCACCAAGGAATATGTACAAAGGCGAACTTAATGCTATTTAGCATTTTATTCCAGCTAACCTTTAGTGGTTAAGGGTAGTGGTTTAATCGAGGGGAAAGTATTCAGATACACGCGATTGAAAGACATTAGTTGACGAAACCTTCCTAATCTCAATCGGCAAACTATTCCATAGTTTCCATAATCATAGATGTTAGGATTATTTCGGAATTAAGAGTGTTTAATTTGAGGTTAGACCAATCAATTGTTTACTTATATTATCGACTAGCTGACCCGACAAACGTTTTGTCATAAAAATTATTTCTATTTTTCTTTGTAACGAATCTATACTGATTGGCAATTGGAAATTAGCCTATGTTATTTCTTATTACATCAGCTATCTGACAGTGAAATTCCCGTCAAAATAGGTCCAGAGATTAGCCGGATGAAACAGACAGACAAAAAGAAAATTGTAAAACATGCTATTTTGGTAAATTCACGACATATGAATGTAGTAAGCTGTTATTTTAATATTACAAACAGACACACCGATTTTATTTATTTGTATAGATTTAAAAACATGTGTCTAGATCTAGATAGTAAGATAGAACAAATATATTTACAAGCAAAAACAAAAACCGACTTCAAATGGAATCAAACATTGAACGCTATTATGCGCGGACGTTCTCTTTATATATTCCAATTATCGTAGGAATATTACAAAATAGAATTAATCAGAACCTAACCAAACTCTCATCAAACTACCCTTGAAGTACATCCTTTCCAATAAGAAATGATATTGAGTTATCCGTCCATTTGCGGCGCACATACTTGATGCAAATTTAAGACTTGTGTGGTTTTCTTATGGATGCCATTATTAGAATTGGACCATACAATTGGAATAAATGGGACCACAAGGAAAGCACCAGATTTCAAATGAAAGAATCATCAAAATCAGTTCACCCAGTAGAAAGTTATGAGATAGCAAACATAAAAAAGAACCTCCTACTTCTTTGAAGTCGGTTGAAAACTAAAAATAATCATTACCATTACGGAACCTTAGTTAATATTACGTAGAGCTTGTAGCAGTGATTCCGATTGGTAAACCGGACAGATCCGAGAGCGGAGTGTTACAGGCCAGGCCTATTCATTCCGGTATGTCCATAGACAATTTATGTTGTCGGATTACTCGACTTGTCTACGAGATCGTTTTATTTCACGCACTTTGTCTATGGTTTAATTTATTACAGCTTTAATTATTAACAGCCTAGTGACAAGGCAGTCGAACCTGTTATGAATTCGAATCACAACAATCTATACTAATAAATTTTCTTCTTGTTTTGTAGCGAAGGTAATTAGAAAGTGTATTAAGTGTAAGCAGGAACATATAAATGTTGATATTGATCTTGATGATTTTTTTTATTTGTTGCTTCCAGTATGGTCCTATTCCAATTAGATCCAATTCTGACAATGATGGATGCCATGGGAAAACCATAAGTCATATATTTGCATTACTTAAAGTTAAGGTTTAAAAAACTTTATTCTCACTTTAGACATTACAGGTCACTTACATGAGAACAACGAATAACTAATATTATAAAACAATTAGTTCGCTGTCACACGAAAGAAGAAGTCACCTAACGCTTTCAGTTGCTTGGAAACGACTAGATTGTTGAGGAATTTAGCAAGTAGCATTTTGAATGCGCTGTATGTATACCCTCTTGACGTATGCGCGTATTTTGATGTACAGTTGTACTCCTTCAAAAGAAATCGTTATCTTTTACCACAATTTATTTTAACTTTCGATATGACATGAAAAGTAGCGTGTCGGTTGCTGCGTTTTTCAATATTTTTAGTAAAGGAGATTTTTTTTTGACGAACTACACAGATTGGCCAGAGAGGCTGGCCTTGACAGCTTCACCGGATTGAGAGGTGGCAAAGCTCTTAGGTCGCTTAACCTGAACCTCTATTGCTAGTAACTCGACACAAGGGTCCCCCCGGTGAGGGGTAACCTCGGCTTGGACGGTTACTATGTTACGCGTAAGCATGCCGATCTGAGGGCGCCCGAGAGGGCCGAACCACGACTCGGTCGGTTACTATTTCACGGATAATCTAAGAGACATTCAAAAGCTAAACTAACTTTGAGTGCCACTTCGGGAAGCGTTGGCGCTGGGAGAAGAAGTGGCCGAAGAAACTCCAGCAACGCTCCTAACATCTAAGGGGTTGCCTGCCCATAAAATAGCGGTAACGCGTAAGGATTGTTGATATGTTAGTGTTAGCTGTTACGTGTACTGTATTATT
Source organism: Meandrusa payeni (assembly GCA_029286785.1). Classification (NCBI taxonomy): domain Eukaryota; kingdom Metazoa; phylum Arthropoda; class Insecta; order Lepidoptera; family Papilionidae; genus Meandrusa; species Meandrusa payeni. The sequence goes on from JAGSMX010000023.1 coordinate 8,898,075, forward strand.
TTCGTATTTGTATTACTTAATATCATGACTAACTCAAAATCACTCCAACCGATTTAGATAATTCATTTTTTCTAACAAAGGATGCACTTCAAATGTACTTTGATGAGAATTTGAATAGGTTCTGATTAATTCTATTTCTTCAGCGCGTTATAACGTTTGATTTGAAGTCGGTTCTTGTCTTTACTCGCAAATATACTTGTCTTAAGGAGTCCAAAGTTTTTGCGTCACGTATTAAAATAATGATATTGGTTGAATTGTAGGTAAGTGAGCGATTTCGATTCAATATAAAAAAGTCCCAAGTGTCTGGACGCAAGGCCTTCGGACGTTAAATTCGTGACAACGTATCGTAGGTACCCATGTTATTCCAAAAAAATTGAAGTATTTTTTTCTACTTCACTCTCTCATATTGCGCTCTGGCTTTCACACTTTGAACTACACACGTGTACTATCGGCAATTCTCAGGAGCTCTCGGCTCAATATTTTGCGCGAATGACATCCGCGAATTCATCAATTTATAAGTCGTTGTCACGTCAAAAATACTTTCACCTTGGACCACACACCAAGATATGATCAATTAATGCTTAAGGCCCTATCGTTTTGTAACACACAGGGAATCGTATCACTGTTCTGCGTAATTAATTACGCAGTTAACCGACGCGCCGTGTTAATTTGTAAGCGGTCGCATTAAACGCCGCATTCGTTAAACATTGGTGCTCTCACGGCTTCCATGCTCAATATTTATTATTAACCATGATAGTTAATAAATAGTAATATAGTTTAAGACTACGTCATTGTCATTTATGATGCAGTTTGAGACCGTGGCGTTGTTTATTGCATTAACACTTACGCACTTTTACCTTGTGGAATAAGCTGGTGAATACTTTATGAAAAGTGTGATTGGGTGAGGTGGCGAAGTTGAGAGGGAGATATAAGTTAGTGAAGATAGAGTTACGTGTCGTATATCTAAGACACGTACAGGCTAGATCTCTATAAATCCACAAAGCGTCCATTCGCGACCGTCGGAGGTTGCGAATAATCCTTGCGCGTTACCGCTTTTTATGTATATATATATATATATATATATTTTTTTTTTTATCGGTATGCAAACTAAATATTTAACATCAGTCCCGGTAAACAAAATATAATACTCGTTAAAAAAGAAAGAAAAATAAAAAAATACAATTTAAGAAGAAAAGAATAGACATAGGACGTGATGCCAGCATTGGACACCGTCTCAGCATGTGCTGTCGAAAGATTTACCACAACAATGGTTATATACGCAGGTAAAGAAGTTTTACTTCAGTCGTGTGGCCAAAAGCACACTCGTTTTAGAAGTTATACTTCTTTAGGCGCGTTATCATAGAGTGGTGACAGTAACAGGTTAAAGCTGCAGTAACAATAATACAATTAAGGTTAACTATCCGTATGTATTATTAATTGAAATTAAAATATTATTATTTAATATAATTATTTAATTTTTCAAATTTGACCTTAACTTCACTGACTTGCTGTCTCTCCTCTTCCAGTCCTTTTATTATTTTATTGTAATTAATTATTTTCATTCAATAGAAAACAATTTTCTAATGATGCCAATAAAATATAACGTATAACGCGTACACATAAGTACACGCGCCGATATAATCGTTAAAAAGTATGTTTAAAATCAATTAGAGCATTAAACATGATGAAGGAAAACAATCGATATTTCCATGGTCGAAAATGTCTCCAAGTCGACTGATCGTTTCTCTCTTTTAGTACATCCATACTAACACAAAGAAGAACTGGCAACTATTCATCAAAACCCATATAAGTAACACCCGCATTCGACAGCGGCCTTATAAATTCAATATTTTCCATTTGTTTTCCAAATCCACCGTATCACGTAATAAATTCGGTATCCAAGTCGGCCGGTAGATCAGCCGCGAGCAAATCCGAAGGCTGAGCGAAAACCTATTATACAGGGGAAGGCAAAAAAGCGTCCGAGGAGACATCGAAACGCGCGACTTATAAATAAATACATTGCGAGAAATGTGCCGCAAACCATAAGCTGAAGCTTGTTTGTCCGCCCGTGATTATAACAGACATCGACGCAGACCGGCCCGTAGCCCTGTAGTTCTGGTTTTATGCATTAAGACTACGGTATCCCGTGCCTGTCGTAGAAGGCGACTAAAAGGGGCCTCAGGTTCACCGGGCGACAAGGGACCCGGGAAAAAGGCGACATTAGCTGGCCCGTGTCGACTTGCACTGCGAGGGCACAGCAAGGGAGGATTAACCTCCCCCCGGGACGTGCTCTCCGAAGAGCACATTGCAAAGGGGCTCCGGTGCGTTCCTCTAGAGATCCCGGAGCCCCTCATCATGCATCGAGAAGATACCCTGCCTTCCCCCCAAAAGGCGGGGCATCTTCTTAAAAATTTCCTCCCTGTCAAAGATAGACATCGACAGCCCCGTAGTCCTAGGTTTATAGAATAAGGCTACGGCATCCCCTGCCTGTAGTATGTTGTGCATGCATATGTTATCCTTCATCGCCGAGCTCATGGTAAATAAGCTGGCAGTATTAAAATTTCAAGTGGTGATATATCATTGCTCATTGGTGAAATATCGTGAGGTTACCGGTTTCCATTACCACACATTTCGGCAAATTACCAAATTCCATCGAAACCATCTTGATGGTTGGTGACCACTGAAAGTTTCTCGCGTGACTTTCTTCCACACACTGTCAATCTTTGGAATCAACTGTGACCAGCGGTGTTTCCGAACTTATAGTATTTGGGGACCATCAAGAAACGAGCCTGTCCATGGGCGACGTTGATCACTTAAGATCAGGTGAGCCGTAAGCTCGTTTGCTCCCTTTTCTAAGTCAAGTGAAGTCCGTCTACGCCCTAATTTAAGAGAAGACCTGTGCCCACCAGTGAGACGTGCATAGGTTGCTAGATTACTTTTTTTCTAAGTGACCGATTATGACTTGGACCCCACGTAAAGATGAAAGACAAGACCGCGCGTCCGCCAATGCATGAGGCATCGAGAAAAACTTGTGAAAGCAAGCGTAATGGCTGCAGAACATTTGTAAGATTATACCGCGGGATTGTTTAAGATGACGTCTCGTCGGCCCGCTGCCGTCCGTCGATTTATGTGACGCATAGACTAGAGGGACCATAGACGAAAGTTAATTTTCGACGATGCAAAGGGAATTTGTAGAAATGTCCGTAGATCAATTTTCTAAGCTTACTAAAACTTATTCATACCCTTTAATTTATTTATTTATACTTATAGTATATAATATATTAGTGGGGTGAGAAAGAAAATCATATTGGCACGTGTAATCTTCGAGCTGACCTTGACGGTTTCACCGGATTGAGAGGTGGAATAGCTCTTAGGTCGCTTAGCCTGAACCTTTATTTTATGATAATTTCATCATACATTCTCCTGATGACATAGAATGAGATAAAGTATAAAATGTAATTTTTTTGTATTAAGAAACGAAAACTCTTTATCTTGTGATAGTTATATATGTTATATATTGCCGAGTGGGATACGAATCCTCGATCATAACATACGAGATCGTAATTAAATAAAACTGTTAAATTAAATAAAGTACTCTATTCGCAACCTACTCTGTGCTCCAGAGCCGAATTTCGATACTTTTTGCGGCATTTTGTTGTGATTTTTAAATTATTTGGCCTCTATGTTTAATTTATAACGCAATTTATTAAATAACCCACGTTCGGACGCGACGCGCTGTTTTTTTAATCTGTAAATCTCGCGCTCCGGCTCGATGAATAATATCTGTATAGTTATCTGTAAGAAGAAATTCAATGGTAGTCATACTATAGAAAGAATTTCTAGTAATTCTATTTGAGAGATTACAGAGCCTTGGTGGCTCTGAGTTACCATGCCGTCACTTCAACTGCTGAACCAATTGTTGAATTAACGTTCATTGGCATCGTAGTGGTCGATATTTGCTAGTTTTAGTAATATATTATTGTTCACTGTGGTTTACCACTGGCACGACAATCATGTATGTATATTATTTGACGTATTTGGCAGTGATGGGATGATAATTGATATGACTGTAATGTATCGTTTCGTAATAAAACGTTTTTAAAAAAACAAACTACACAGATTGGCCAGAGAAACTGGTCTTGACTGCTTCATCGTATTGAGAGGTGGCATAGCTCTTAGGTCGCTTAGCCTGAACCTCTATTGCTAGTAATTCGACACAAGTGTCCCCGGTGAGGGAACAGGACGCATTGGCGAGTTTCTCTTTGTCGCCACTAATATTTTGTACGTAATATTCCCACGATAATTCGGAAATTCAAACATGGCTTCCGCGCGTAATAACGTTTAACGTTTGATTCGAAAGTCGGTTTTTGTTTTTACTCGTCAATATACTTGGTTATTAAAGAATGTTACAATATTTTTTACAACGTTACGTTTCGCAGACCGTACGCTAAACGTATTGAGGCTTCCAATTGTTTTTTATTAATTTTTAGTTAAACGTATAGGTACAGATTAAACGACAAAACGGTGTAATTAGTTTGAAAAAGATGGGGCCGTTGCTCCTCGTTGACAACATAATGCAAGCGGTGTTCTCGGACGAAACCGCCCTCGAGTATTTGACGACAAAAAGTCGGAAACTAATGAAGTGATTCGCACGGGGACGGAATTCCACGACGCGATATGAGAGAAAGAGCTGAGCTGAATTAAATTAGCTTTTTTCTCTCACCGCCAACACCCCATTTACACGCTGTTAGGCTCGCAGCAACTGTAAAGAAAAGGGAACGGGATAAAAAAGCGCGGGAATTTTGAATTTGGAAGCGTTTTACGCGGTAGCTGTTTTCTTTTTTTTATTTCAAATTGACTGGAATGTTTTGTCAAACATAAATGAAGAACGAATAACGACTCTCTTTTTTTTAGACACAAACGGTTAACTCGGCTGAATTCAATTACGTTCTTTGTCTCACTGCTAACATACCATTTACACGCTGTTAGGCTCGATGTTACTGTAAACAAAGGAGAACGGGGAAAAAACGCGGGAATTTTGAATTTCGAAATGTTTTACGCGGGTGCCGTTTTCTTTTATTTTCAGTTTCAACGCTACAAAAACATAGGCGTGTCTTTTTTCCGCCAAAAGGAGCCAGTGTACCTTGGCTACTACTTTACTCATCACCTTTACTTATTGGGTGTCTAAATTTCATCGATTAAATTAAATATGGATCATCTTAAATATGGATCATCATCTTTTTTTTTTGTTACCCACTAAAACTTCCCCGGTGGCCCTTTCCTCGGTGCATGACGAGGGGCTCCGGGATCTCCAGTGGAACGCACCAGAGCCCCTCTGCACCGTGCTCAAGGAGATTACTCCCTCCCCCCCAGGGCCCTCGCAGTGCAAGTCGACACGGGCCAGCCGATGTCGTCTTCTTCCCGGGTCCACCTTAGCGGACGACAAAGGCCCCCACCCTTGTCGCCTAGTGAACCCGAGGCCCCTTTTAGTCGCCTTCTACGACAGGCAGGGGATACTGTAGTCTTATTCTTGAGAGCCCAGGACTACAGGGCTGATGGATCATCTATCTAGTCCAAGGCGAAGATGGCTGCAGTGAAATTTAGGATTTGTCGAAATGCAATGGTATTTCTCAACGTACAGCTTTTAACGTTTTTTTAAGCTCAAGTCCGGTCCTGTGTAGGTTATTGTTGCATGAGATTAATTTGCTTTGATAAATAAAATCACATTTACTTGAATGTTTTGTCATCCATTTACACGCTGTTAAGCTCGTAGTTATGCAAAGAAAGGAGAACGGGGCAAAAACGCGCGGGAATTTTAAATTTGGAAGCGTTTTACGCGAAAGTAGTTTTTTTTTTTTTTTATTTTATTGTTTGGAATTTTTTGTCAACTACATTAATTAGGAACGAGTAACGATTTTTTTTCGTACAAACGGGTAACGGGGCTGAATTCAATTACGTTCTTTGTCACACTGCTAGCATACCATTACGAAAAGAACAAAACGAATAGTCTACAACAAATACATAATTAGTAAGTTATAATTATTAATAATAGTGATATATTTACCGAACTGTATTTGTATTACATGTAAACTAAGTAAAACATATGATAATAAAAACTTATATTATTCATAAATATATTTAGATATATATTTAAATAAGGAAAATTGACAATTTAGCGAGTCTCTTTGTCTCTTATATGTTACGTGATTGATCATTCCATAAGTACGAATTTGTTAAACGTAACATAACTTTGTAAGTTGTTATACCACGACAGACGGCCTCAGTTAATCGGTGCACAATTTAACGATACGAAGTGCTATAAATCACCCCACATCCAATTGGGATACACAACTAGTTACAGTTGTTAACACCCCATAGGGGACGTGTCGCGATTCCCATGGCGTAAGTCAAACATAGTGGGGTTCCACCCCATAGATTATCGCTTACAATATCTATGGCAAATTGCTATGGTATCAGATTTATATTATAATGTAAAGTGTTTTATGAGTAACAGAGTTACGAGGGTTGGGAAGGGGTTTTTCACCGTCGCCCATGAACATTGACAACACCGGTGGAGCTGTAGGTGCGTTGACTGCCTTTGAGAAAGGAGTAGGCCCGTTTCTTCATGTTCCCCAAATCGTACAGGTTTCGAAAACACCGCTGGTGACAGTTAATACCGTCCTTTTCTGTTTTTGTTAAAGGGGAGGAAATCTTCAACAAGATACCCCGCCTTCTTCAGAAGGCGGTGTTATGTGGGATTTTTACCCACTAAAACTCCGCCGGTGGCCCTTTCTCCGTGCATGGTGAGGAGCTCCGGGATCTCTAGAGGAACGCACCGGAGCCCCTCTGCACTGTGCTCAAGGAGAGCATACCCGGAGGTGAAGGTTACTCCCTGTGCCCTAGCAGTGCAAGGCGACACGGGCCAGCCGATGTCGCCTTCTTCCCGGACCCACCTAGGCTGACGACTAATATGACAGTTAATACCTTTGGTCAACAAAGCGTAGAAGAAATGGTGTCGATGAAATATGGAATACTGCAGAGATATGCGGTAAATTTAATGGAAATCCTCAGAACACTCCTTATGTTAAATATTTTTTAACATGGGAGGAAATGTGTTTATTCATACTGGTCGACGAGTTATGTCCGGCTCGGCCTACAGTAGGTTCCTACCGTCTAAAACCTCCCATAGTGAGCCAACCCCTGCCATGATGGGCGAGATTGGGTCGCGTTAGTATTAACCATCTCGCCCCGGCCAGGCCCGGTAAGAAGCAACCTGGCCTCCTGCGGCTGTGAAGGGGTAACCCTGCTCACAAGGGTACTCCTCAGACGGGTGGAGTCTGTGCAAGCCGGTAATAGTTATAGAGAAAACAAAGAGCCCCGACATCTCTTCGCAGACCCAGACGGTCAAGTTAATCGGAAGTACCCTGATCAATAAATCGAGCGGCTCTACTTTGTTTACGGTGAGAAGTTATCACCGTCGATCATACACTTTACAAATGTATTGCCAACTAGAATACAAGCTTATAATGCATGCGAAAAATTCGAAAAAGGCTCGTGCGTTTTTTTCCCCGTATACTTAAGTCTTTTCTGTTTTGTACGTTTATTTGTATTTACACCGACAGCTTGGCGATGGACGTCAGCCAAGAATCGATTGTCTCTAGATCCAGTTCTGCCAGCGTATAATGTCGATAACATTAGAATAAAGCCGCGGGCACACTGCACAAGAGTTCCTTTCCTTTCTAACCAACTTAAAAAAGGAGGTAATTCTCAATTGGTCTGTATTTTTAATCGACTTCAAAAAAAGGGAGCAAGTTTTCAATTCGTCTGTTACTTTTAACCGACTTCGAAAATTAATTAATAAATTATTGTTTAATTTGAACATTTTGGTTGACTGCGTTCTGTTTCGTCCTGTTTATTTTAATTCCTCATTTTATATACAATCTATTTTTTTTTACCTTCGTTTTAATTTCTTTTATGATATTCCTATTTTTGTTAAAAAAATCCTGTCGCTGACGATTGTTTCGAAGAATCATCTGGGTTTCTGCAGAATACCAGCGCTGATTTACCCTCCTTTGGTATTCAAAGGAGGTAACCTCCTTTGGTATTCAGTATTATGCTGCGCAGTTCACCCTGGTTCGTTGCGACGCATAGCCTTAGTATTGGACCTTTTGGGTCTTTAGTGTTATTTATTTTTTTCTCTTTTATTATATTATCTCATTTTTAACTGTGTGCTCAATTTATATGTGTTGTCTAACCGATTAAATGGCTTATTATTATTAATAAAATAGGGGAGGAAGATCCTCTAGTTTGTACATTTTAATGTGTGTGCATTCATACCTAATGCTTTTTTGTTTTTTTATTTGCTCTGAAAGGGTTTGGTCTCATTTTGGTTCTATTATAATGATTTATTAAAATGATAACAATATAATAGGTATTTTACAAAATATTTACTAAAGATGTAACTGTGCCAAACCGCCTTCACCCCAGAATGCGGGGTATCTTCTTAAAGATTTCCCTCTCCCCACTTCAACAAAAAAAAATTGTTATTACGTCAATTGTGTGTATTTATTGTAAAATTGGAGCAATAAAGGACCTAGATATCTATCAATCTCCTTGAAAATGCATTAAACCGCCTTTAACATAGAACCTTGTTAGCCAAATCGTTGCCGTGTTTCATAATCGATACTATCGTATAAGTTAGTGTTGGGACTGGCGAGTAGAATGTCGATATTTGCGAGTCAAATATATCGATAGCGGCGCACGGGTGGTGCAGCTAACAAACTTGTACTCGAGGACATACGGGTGCATGGTATTTGATGTTAAACATCGCGTTTTCAATTTATAAAGCGATAGAATGAGTAAAATTTGATATATTTTAATTTGTTAAAATCGCAGGCAGAATGTGCCGATGGATGTACGATTTTTCTGTTTCTTACATACAAAAATTAAAAACGATTGTGTACCAAACAATTTAAGCACAACTTCTTTACCTCCATCTATATGTATGTACTATACATGTAAAAAAATATATAATTTTCTAGCGCGGGGCCTCATGGGAGGGATCATCTAACTTACATTTTCATTTTCATCTTAGACGTAAGAAATAAGTGTGTGTGTGTGTTTTAAAAAAGACTTGGCTTAAAGGTCTTGTTACCAAGACATAAAATATCCATTAAAAACAAATTAAAATCAAAAATTCTGTCAAATGTCATCATGTCAACGAGACATTTGAACTTGTAAAATAACTCATGTAGAATGGGGATAAATATTGTAAATAAATAACATTAAATGTTTTTTCTTTTGTAAAAGAGAAACTCAGTGTTTATTTATTAATTGAAATCCTATCTTATGTACATAATTTATATATGTATTATGTATTGTAAGACTTGCATATAATAATATAATAATGAAGCCATTTAATCCAAATCAGCATTTCCGTTTTACAAAACAATTTTTGTTAGTAATATGAAAGTTAAAAAGACTTAAAGAAATAACTTATAAATTAGTGTTAATGTTATTTATGCTATTTGGACCCCTGATCGGGTAAAGGCCTCCTCCATCCTTTTTCATGACTGCTTGTCCTTGCCTGACATTATCTAGTCATTTCCAGCGACGTGACTTATATCCACCGTCTTTTTGACGAACAACATTTCTTTTTCCCGCTGGTCCTTTCCATTTTGTGGCTTCAATGGTCCATCTTTCGTCTGGGTATCGTGATATATGTCCGGCCCATCTCCACTTTAATGATAGTGCGTGACTCAGAGCATCGGTGAGTTTAGTTTGTTGACGAATGCTTTCGCTCTTTATTTTCTGTATTCTTCTAATTTTTTAGACATATATATATATATATATATATATATCCCATAGTTTGAGTATCTGCTTTTAGACATTTTGACGTTTTTATACTGAGGCGGGATGTGGGATCGGACAATATGGCGTATCTATTTGTTTGCAGTAGATTGTGATAAATAAAACATCTTAAGAAATAAACTGAAAAGTCAACGTTACGAAATATATTTGTTTTATTAACTATTTAAATAGTGAACCCTTTCAGTATAGACGATTGTTCAAGAGAGAAACTGTACCAACTTACTTCCTCTCAACTTCCCTTGACCTCGCTCGATCACAATTTCCGTAATTCATACACCAGCTTACTCCCCAATTCAAGCGAGCGTAACGATGTTTTACTTTAACGTCAACACATTATGCGTCATTATGTAGTAGCGTCAATCCGTCACTAACGGTAAGGCGTTTGCGTTTATTTCTAGCGTAGATTTGATTTGCAAGTCGGTTTTTAGTTTAATACGTAAATATAATCGTACTTGTTGAGTAATATGGCGCCGTATGTTCTCACTGCTACGAGCATGTCGGAATTCAGATGCGACCCGCTTCGCAGATTTAACGACTTGGAGATTTGTTCCTTTGTGTCGGTTTGATGGAAGCGCCGACATCATGAATATGACGCGCCGGGGTATCGGACTCGAATACTGCGCGTGTTTTATAACTCGTTATTGTCAATCACAACCCCATCACAATAGCAAACAACAACCTACTATTTACATAAGAGGTTCCCAACCTTTTTATTAGAGCACATTATAAAATATCCGTCGACTGGCGGGCACCACCTATTTTTAATCGACCAACTCCTTCCATAACTTCTCATTTTCCCATGTTCATAATTTATTAGCGTACCCAGCCCGCTTCGCCGGGCTAGATTTTGCTTTATTTTATTTTAACAATAAACTTACATCATTAAATATTTAATTGAACTCTCACAATATATTAAATTATTAATTTCTCTCCGTATTCATTATCTTCTCGAACGGGTGAAGATCATCACTTACACCAATGTACATATCCAAATAATATCATACCCGTAGTAGTAGTATCATAGTAAATAAAAGCTGTATTTGACAGTTCAAAAAGAGAAGTACTCCAATCGTCACCAAACTTCACTCGATTATTCCTCCGGTCAATCTGAAGTATCCCTGAAAGTTTCATTGAAATCGGTCCAGCGTTTCGGAGCCTATACGGATCAACTCATTCGCACACACATTCTCTCTTATATATATATATAGATTAATAAATAATAAACAAAAATGATATAATTATTATGCAAATTGCATACACCCAGAGAAACGTATTTACAAAACGTAGTAATAATTCACATTTTTAAGAAAAAATCAAATCATAACGGGAGCCATGGTGCCCGCGGGCACAAGGTTGGGAACCTCTGATCTAGATAGAAAGATAAATTCTTTACTGCAACAATATTTAAGAGCTCAGCCACCTCTCAATCCGGTAAAAAGGTAGATGTCAAATTCTCTGACTAATTTGTGTAGTTTTGTCACAAAAAAAACTGGTACAGCAAAAATATAAAACCGACTTCAAATCGAAACAAACGTTAAAAGCTAATACGCGCTGACGCTCCCTTTGTATTTCCGAATTCTCGTACGAATATTAAGAAATAGAATTAATTAAAAAAAAGAAAAGCGGCTAACTAAGTTTTCACTATTTAAATTGATTTTCAGTAAACAACATAATTTCCTTTTAAAAAGAAAGCTTTAACAATATAATGCCAAATCAAATACAATCCAGAGTAATCTCGGGTAATTAAATGGGGGACGACCATTACTACAGTAACTGAGCAATTACTACATCAAAGTTTAATTGGGTGTGATAGCGTCCCCCTAGAGCCCACCCCCTTTCGCGGCCAACACACGCAAAGAGCGGCCGCGATTGGTGGACTAGAGCTTTGTGAATATGTGTAGCACTATGCAGATAGCGTTATATAGGCTGTTCCATTTTAAAACCTTTTGACGTACAATTACGAAAAAAGTGATCGGGCGAGGCGAAGGGAAGTTTAGAAGGAGATATAAGGTAGTGAAGATAGGAAGAACGAGAGTTTGTAAATTACTGTAGGAGCAAGAAAGAGCTGTGCGCGCGTGTGTATACATTATACATATAAACAAAGGCGAAAATATCTCTCGCAGTGCAAAGCGAGGGGCTCCGAGATCTCCAGTGGAACGCACCTCCCTCCCACCAACTCCCAGTCCTAAGTCAGTCCCTCCCCCACACAACTTAAACGAACTTACAACTTGTCATACGCTAACCATAGGAATTCCTTCGCGGGGCATTGGAAAATATCTGTGATTTCTAAAATAAAAGTAATCTAAGTAAGATTACTTTTATTTTCTATCTATCTCTATCTCTTCATTACATCAGCTATCTGTCAGTGAAAGTCCCTTCAAATTCGATTCAGCCTTTCCAGAGATTCGGAATAAACAGACAGACAAAAATTGTAAAAAAAAAATATTTTAGCATGTGTGCCATTTATACCTTAATATGCATATGCAGTGAAGTGGTTATTTTAATTTTACAAACAGACACTCTTAATTCTATTTTATTTATTTTGGTATAAATTATGAACATCCTGTGTAAAGAGTACTAGCGTAAGTAATGACACGTTTACCGTACGGCACGTCCCACGCTTGCGGGGGGACAGAGGGCGGACTAAAGAGGGATGCGCGTGCAGCACAGCGAATGTGTACCCCCGCAGCCTCCGGCGGGAAGCGACCGAGAGTAATGGGGAAAACGTTCACTGACTGCGTCACGAAGTACTTCACTGGTTGTAAAGGGAACGCGAGATGTGATAACTTTTAATACTACTTATTTTTATAACTCATAACGTTAGCCGAAGTTGGTGCTCTAAATGATTCTTACAAGGTGACAAGTGACGAAAACCCAACAAGAATAACAAACTTTATGGAGAAAATAGACACAAGACAATCGAGCAGAAGGAAAAAGACGAGGACAAAGTACAAAGAGAAAGACTGGATATGGAAAGACAAGGGAATAAAGTAAAGACTACGTAGACACATGACGGCATAAGACAGGAAGAGACACAAGTAAATTTCGAGCAAAAACAAAGGGGTGGGAGGTTTAGTGGGTAAAAATCCCACCTTCACGAATGAAGATTTCACCCCGTCGACAAAAAAGAGGTATTCGTCCATTCGTGACGCCCATTCATGGTGCATATTTAACACTTATATGGTTCTTATTAAGGTTCTCAGAGAGCTCATCAGAATTGGACCAGATTTGGGACGACACGGGAAGCACCAACTTACAAATAAAAAAGAAACATCAAAAGACATACATAAACATAAAAAAATACAGACGAATTGAACGTCAACCTTTTGAAGCCGGTTGAAAAATAAATGTAATGAAAAAACTGTTCTGTGTGTACTCAATTGCATTTGTAAAATTCTATATGCTACCATCGTGTTTCGTGTAATAAAGAAATTTCTTTGAAACCTAATCTTAAATCGTACTAGTCCAGTTACTAGTTGGTTATCGAAAATCCCTTGGTTTAAACTTAATCGACCGACATAACAGTCTAGAGATTTCATCTTTATCGTAAATTTTCATGAAAGAAGTAGAGAAAAATACATTATATGGCACTTTTTACCAAACCTAAATGCCATCCTTTACCCAATCTATAAAAGCCCATTCGCGGTCCTGCATTCGCAAGTTAAATAGCTTCAGTTAACTCTTACCTACTGTAACAGCTCCGTAATGGTGGGCAAATAAACCCACACCACTGCCCGCCCTCTTTAGATAAGTGCCACCCTACAAATGGCGGAGGGAAGAGTTTTAGTGGCGTTTAATTTTTTAATTGCCGCTCTGCGACTGGTTCGGAGGGAAAAGGCGTTATTTTTTATCTGTCTTTCGATTCCACTAGTCACTTTACGCGCGATGTCAATTGTCATTTCATTTTTTTATTTATGTCTAGACTCTAGAGCAATAAGCTTTCTGCCAGTGACTATGTATTTTTTTTCTTAATTTGTATTTTTGTAGGTACTATTATTTTCCTTTTCAAATATTTTGGTATCGTGGTCAAATTTATTTTTAGATCACAACACTGGTTAAACAAAAATCGGTAATAGCTATTAAAAAAAAGAGATTTTTTTTGCCTTTCTTTCATATGCATTTCAATATTCATATTTATAGTAGTAAAAAAATATGATGTCTACGTGTATTTTTTTCCGGAATGATCTACGCTAATCTGCCAAGCGGCTTTTATATTTTCACCGGGTGTTTGAGAGGAGGCTCAGTTTGTCTACTGGCATGGACTTGACCTATGTAGTCAAGACCTAGTTTTAGGTTAATTAATAGCAAACAAGGTAAACAGAACTGTTTACCTTGTTTACCTTGCACTTCTTGCGGGTAAGCATGTAGGTTCTACGTAACTTCAACATGGCTGGAGTTTCTCCGGCACTTATTCTCCCAGCGCCAACGCTTCATACAGTATTTAAAGCTAATTAACTATTGAATGTCTTGATAGTTTTCCGATTAAAGGCACCAACCGAGTCCGGGCCCCTCTCCGGCACCCTCGGATCGGAATACTAACGCAATAAGAGAAAACGCCCCACCCGAGGCCTTTTTCGTGGTTAAGTGATCTAAGAGCTCTGCCACCTTTCAAATCAAATGAGACTGTAGCGTCTGTTTACTTTGGGTACGTCAAAAAAAAACATTATGTATTGGCCTACCACAGATTACGCAAGCCACTGGACACGCAGTAACAATGTCACAATTCCAAAAAGTATAGAGTTACAAGACGTCTAAACTATAATTGCTTGTAAGCCGACACCGTACGGCCACCACGAGACCCATCCAAGGCAGGTCCTCGCCAGTAAATGTAACGCGATGTTCACAATCAAAGTTTATTGGACGGAAAGCCATTTTGCGGCGAAATAATAAATCCTAAAGCGATAGATTCGTCCTCCACCGGCTTGTTCCACTTGGTGGCGTTTCGTATCGTTAAAAACAAATGAATGTGCTTTAGAACACACGACTGAGGTAAAACTTCTTTAGCTCCATCTATATATATTTACATTTGCATACTATATACAAAAAATATAATACTTACGCGATTGTTAAAGAAACTCTCTTGCTCCTACAGTTTAATACACACAATAGGCCTCCACTGTGTCTTAGAGATACGAAACGTAACTGGCTATGAGACAAAAAGAAATAGTATACATATGTGAAATATATACACGATTGTTCAAAAAATATAATGTGGTGCTGTACTCTCTGCTCTGCTTTCTATTGCCCCTACAGTAATATACGAAACGTAACTCTCTCTCTTATTTACTAACTAACATCTCCCTCTCAAATTTCCTTCGCCTCGAACGATCACCCTTCGTAACGCAGCTTACAGCCCAAGTCAAGCGTGAGTAAAGAAGTTTAACTTCAAAACGTTTTTGTGGGTATAGTATAGATTGGTATAGTTATAGTGGCATCAGCCCCGTAGTTCTGGGCTCTTAGAATAAGACTACGGTATCCCCTGCATGTCGACAGGCGACATCGGCTGGCCCGTGTCGTCTTCCACTGTGAGAGCACAGGGGGGAGGGATTAATCTTCCCTCGGGACGTGCTCTCCGAGAGCACAGGGCGGTGGGGCTCCGGTGTGTTCCATCGGAGATCCCGGAGCCCCTCACCATGTACCGAGGAAGGGCCACGGGGGGGTTTTAGTGGATAAGAACCCTACATAACCCCCGTCCTTCCCCGAGAAGACGGGGTATCATCTTATTATTAAAATTATAGTGTCATAGGCTCAATCCAATGACAGAGGGTGGCAACCTCGTCATCCAAACGAGCTGTAGCTATAGATAATACACAATTGTAATTTAGACACGTAGTCAATATTTCACAGATTTAATTGCATTTTATTACACTTTGCAGGTTGCCTTAGTCAAATCAGTCAAGTTTGTGACATGAAATAAGTAATGAGTCAATTGAATTTTTACTTGTCTCTTGTAAATCAAGATTATAGTATAAAAAGAGAATCAATTTCTGGGTGAAAAAGTTATAAGGTAATAAACATAAAAAATATATACTTATACCTATAATAAATGTATGTATGTATGTTTGTGTGTATAATTCTTTTATTTATTTTGATACCTTAAGTTAAGTTTTTATAATATTTCTATAAAAAGTAAAATACAGAAAAATATGCATGCAAAATACAAAAACATTATAAAAACCTAACCTAGTGTGTGCCCCCGGCCACGAAGCAGGGCCCAAGCAACCGGTGGTTAGGGCGACACAGAGAGAAACCTCCTGACAATGCGTGCCGTGTCCAGGAGTACTGCCTTCTGCATCTGACCCTTGACCCAGCCATCCAGCGAAAGTCTCTTAACATGTTGATCGAGACTTTTCGCTATGAGACCGTTTGCGGAAACGATTATCGGGACAATGATCGTCGAATCCACAACCCACATGGGTAACCTCGTGAGCCAAGTCGAGGAACTTTGTGATTTTTTCCCTTTCGGCCTTGTTTAATTATTATTAGTATTTAAGTATATTGTTACTTATTATCTACTCCCACCGCTTTTTTTTATTCCTCTCCAACCAAAGGTTGCCTGGAAGATATCTCTTAGCGATAAGAGATCTCTCCCAGGCAACCTTTTTTTACAGAACCCTTTGTTAAGAAGTGTCTACTTATCTTTGTGAGTGTATTATTTTTCTTTAATACAACTATAAACAATAAAGAGTTTATATACATATAAATAAATAAATACAGACGAATTGCAATCTTTCTACTTTTTTGAAGTCGGTTGACAAAAACAGTATAGATAAAGTGGGACGATCCCACTGGAGCATAGCGGAGCGCACTCGCGAGCCAATTCTATTCAATACGTAAGCCGTAAAACGAAAATGGACTAGAGAGGGAAGCAATAAAAATTCCATCTTCCAAAATAAACACTTTATTGCAAAACTGCTCGCTCCAAAACGAAACTGCTAAGGAAAGTCGCATTGCAAACTCTTTTGTTGTGAACCGACTTTAATAAAACCGGAGGTGCTCAGTTCTACGGTATTTTTTAACCGACTTCAAAGAACCTGAAGTTACCCAATTCGTATTTATTATTCAACGCCTTAGAAAAAAGCTACACTTTCTCGTCTGTAATTTTTATATTTTGTGGTTTTGATTTTTTTTTGTTTAAAAGGGTTTTCTTTCACTGCACCGTGTTAATTTTGATGTCATAGACCATGGGTTCTATAGATATAGCAGAGAACTGCTAACATTCGTATAGAAAATTGCTTATTGATTGAGATTTTGGTAGGTTTTTGACAACCCTAGACTAGTTAAGTGCATATTAACATTAAATTTTTAAATAGTAATATTTCCAATACACTACTTATATAGTGAGAGGGCTTTTCACCTAAATTCCTATTATGGAAATACCCATGCGACTCCCAGCGCTTTCTATATGTTTATGGGTGTGACCTTAATTCGATGATTTGACTCTCAATTCGGTGAAACAGTAAAGGCCAGCCTCTCTGGCCAATCTGTGTAGTTCGTCATTAAAAAAATTAATTCTATCATATATCACGCATCTATAATGCATGATGATATCACCCAACAAACCACTTAACCATCCAAAAGGACATCATAATATATATATATTATATGAACGGTGTCAATCACATCTATATATATAAAAGAGAAAGTGTGTGGGTATGTTCCATATAGGCTCCGAAACCGCTGGACCGATTTCAATGAAACTTTCAGGGAATCTTCAGATTGATCTGGCGAGTAATCCTGTAAAGCTTGGTGACGATCGGAGCACTCCTATTTTTGAACTGTCAAACAAGCCATATCCCGTACTTTTATTTCTGCCTAGCCCGTTCAATAATAAGAATGATATTGTATTTACTGATATGTACTGGGTGTAGGTAATGATCTTCACCCGCTCGATAAGAGAGTGAATACGGAGAGAAATGAATAAATTATTATATTGTGAGAGTTAAATTAAATATTTAATGATGTAAGTTTATTGTTTAAATAAAATAAAGCTAAATCTAGCCGGACGGAGCGGTTCTGGGTGCGCTAGTTCCACATAAAACTCGGCAATCGAATAACTCCGAGAACAGCATATTCAAATAATATGAGAGTAAAATAAACAAACCTCTGAACTAAACAAATGCAATCCAGATAAAACACGGCGACACTTAAATCTGTTCGGAAACAAAACCCGGGCCCGATATTTCCAACGGTTCTTGAACGAAAATCGCTCCCGGCGGATCGATTGGCGCTGGGAAGAATTTAGTTTAAAAAAAAATTGCAGAAAAAGTGCGCTCGGAAACTAAATAGAAACGGATTCCGTACGATATTATAATATGTATTAATCGCACAACAATTTATACACGTATCATATTTATTGTACATACTTATTGTGCCTGTTGTCTGTATAAATTCCATGTAAATGTAGTATTGCGCGCGCACGACTTTGGGTAATCCTAGGCACCGCTGAAAATCAGCGTTGTCGCATCGTATCATCTCGGCACCGTATAGATATATGGAAAAGCCAGAGTACGGACCAAGCGCCCTTTGGTTTGGTTGTACGCCGAATACCTCTGTTCTTCCATATTTTATTGGGGTTAGTCATAGCACACCTAGCCATACCGGCTCTCCGGCGAATTTGTGAATTTGAAATGTGCAGTCTCCAGCGCTAGTTATCAATGACCCCAGATATACTCTTGAATACAGAACCCTAAAAAACAACAACCCAGTCACCACACAAGGAAGACACATAGCCGCGAAGCCAATGCTCACAGATCAGGGGTCTAGTGAAACTCGCCGCGTAAAAAAGGCTGAATATTGTTTCAACAAATCGCTACAGGGTCTGGTGGTGAGCCGAGCCCGATAGATTCCCTGATTGAAATTTGTTCCGTTACACTTTGCCTTATTTTATTTGATCGTTCGCGCAAACACACTTCAGCCTCCATTTCGTCTTATTCAATTTAAACATCGGACCCGTTTTCGATGGCGTGAAAACCTTTTTTATTAAAATTCTTCGAGAAATGTTTGTATAAAAGTGTTTTAAGAGCGTTTAACATTTTGCTTGCTCAGAGAATACTTCGCACTATTGATGCATGGTGGAAAAAAGACAAGTAGAAAACAATAGCTTTTCAGGAACGTAAAAAAAAGCAGTTTTGTGGAGAAATGTTAAGAGATACCAGTAGACAAAATTAATATGCCGTTACGCGTATACTTGATTTGAAATAATATTGAGTGGTTTTAGGAATAATTGAAAATAAATGTGTTACGACCTTAATATCCGTAAAAATATAAACATTTCTGTATAATTAAAGTAACCGTCTTGATACTACGGTATTCACATTGACCACGGCTCCGTAATTTTACCTCGGTATTTCTTAACGACAAGATTAAACAGGTAGATAGATTTAATTCAGTATAAATCAAAAATAAAATTAGAAACTGAAATGTGTGAGCTTCCTTGCTCAACATCGCACACAACAGTTATTATTGACAGATTTTAGCAAAACATCAAGAGTTTTAGATGTAATTTAATAAAGACTTACTGCACACACACACGCACATAAAAAAATGATATAATTACAATATTAGATATATAAATAACAATGGGAGGAAGGACTGCCACCTATCGCACAGGAAATCCCTAGTTTAGGAGGCATCGAAACTTAAATAGAACTAATATTCGCTGTAAAAAAGTGTAATTAGTCATACTGTTTGTTATAATTTTGTTAACAACGAACGAACGTTTTGCAAGGAAGCAGGGCCCAAGCAACCGGTGGTTAGGGCGACATAGAAAGAAACAGGAGTACTGCCTTCTGTATCTGACCTTTGACCCAGCCATCCAGCGAAAGTCTCTTAAGATGTTGATCGAGACTTTTCGCTATGAGACCGTTTGCGGAAACGACCATCAGGACAATGATCGTCGAATCCACATCCCACAAGGCGGTCACCTCGTGAGCTAAGTCGAGGTACTTTGTGATTTTTTTCCCTTTCGGCCTTTAGAAAGTTCTCGTCATGCGGGATGGTAATATCGACGAGCACCGCCTGACGCGTCGACCGATCTGTCAGCACAATATCAGGCTTATTGGCAACAATAGTCCTGTCTGTGATGACAGATCGATCCCAATAGAGCGTTGCATGACCATTTTCGAGAACTGGCGTTTAATTAACATTTAGTAGGACTAACTGTTGCCAACAAATGGAACAAATACGTAACTGGACCTACGGGCTAGTCTCTCCAATATTATATTGTGATAAATGTGTGTAAGACATAATTGTTAATAAACAAAGTTATACTTTTACAGTATTACAAAAAGAAATCAATTATCAATATATTTATTCCACCCTTGTACTAAGTTTAACTAAACCAGGAATAAATTAAGATTAAGCTAAGAATAGTTTCGTATTTAACAATAGTTCGTGAGCCGCGGTAGCTTGGTGTCCTTGCAGCTGGCTCAAGTTGTACAGTACGTAAAAGGGGCCTCGGGTTCACTGGGCGACAAGGGTGGGGGCTTGCGTCGAACCCGAGTTCATTTGTTGTTGCAATTCCATGTGCTGATTTACCACGCGCTCGGTGATGAACGAAAATATCGTGAGGAAACCTACATGTCTTAAAACATATATCTAAGACATGTGAAGTCTGCCAATCCGCACTAGGTGTACGTGATGGACTATGCACTTATAATCTCTTTACAGAGAAGGCCTTCGCCCAGCAGTGGGACATTTATTATATATATAAAGGCTGTAACTCTAACTAACTACTAAGAATAGTTTACCACAAATAAATCCAGAATAACTATGGTTTATCTATTTTTCCATTAGGTCAATATGCACGAGTTGGCAACTACGAGAAGCAACAACCAACAAGTAGTCTAGTAATGTACCTGTCAATGTGAGGCGGCTATAAAAATGTTTTCTATGCTCTATATATCGTTGCTGGAAAGCAAAAATGTAAAAAATGAACATATGTGTCACTTACTATGTTTTTGCTTTTTTTTAAAAACAAAAAACGTAGTAAGTGACACAAATGTCCATTTTCACTTTTTTACATCGTTGGAATCAGAAAAAAAGACGTGTCGAATGATATATGACTTGTAACAATTAGATGAAAATTAGCGAAAATAGGATTTTCAAGATTGACACTTCTCTGTTATTTTTTGCACCGTAAAACGATTTTAGTAACGAAGTTAATGCCGTAGTACAATACTTATTCAGCAAAAAAAATAATAAAAATTGTGTCCAAAAACGACAGCGCCAGGTCCACAAACACGAAAGTTATCCATTTTTTTTAAAGTTGAAATGTTTCTCGGCACTGGTGAACAATTTCACTTTTGTGGGTTACTACTTTTTTGTTTTCCAGCGCCGATATAGACATTTTTTTTTGACGAACTACATAGATTGGCCAGAGAAGCTGGCCTTGACTGCTTCACCGGATTGAGAGGTGGCATAGCTCTTAGGTCGCTTAGCCTGAACCTCTATTGCTAGTAACTCGACACAAGGGTCCCCCCGGTGAGGGGTAACCTCGGCTTGGACGGTTACTATGTTACGCGTAAGCATGCCGATCCGAGGGCGCCCGAGAGGGCCGAACCACGACTCGGTCGGTTGCTATTTCACGGATAATCTAAGAGACATTCAAAAGCTAAACTAACTTTGAGTGCCACTTCGGGGATATAGACATAACTCGTCCTTGCCCGTAAGGACGAGTACGCGGCTAGATATGTTCCCACAAGTTAAAAAAAGAATATGCAGGTAAAACTGAACAATTACACATATTTTGTGGTATTGACCCTTACCTCATTTCGACCGCAGTACCTCAGAGCTATCGATATTTGTAAAACGGAAGATAATCCACTTTCACGCTTGTCCATAATAATTCCTCACAAATAATTGGTCTAGAAAAATTACACCACTTTCATAAAACCAATATTTTAATCAAAACTGTTCATCGACATATAAATCAAAAAGGTTTTCACGTTTTTTAAATATTTTCACTTAACTTGGAGTCTGAATAATTTATTAAGTCATTTACTCTTTCTTCATCCTCCATCGCCCATAATTCCATAAAATGTTAATTTAAATGCACGAACACAAACACAAATGGTATTTTAAATGTTATACTGGTCTCAAACAACGTTATACAATGTATATTAGTACAAATTATTAGATTATTCCTATGTTTATCTTTATACCACGTCTATTTTTAAGGCTATTGTACAGATAAACCGTTTTAACGTTTTAAAACAAACGAGAATCGTAATTAGTGCCTTCTTATTTTTAAAAAGTCCCGCCCGAATTTCAGCCAGTACGCGTAACATTAGTTTAAGCAAATAATTAAAAAAAATGAAGTATAAATAAAAAAAATGCATTTATTGATGTGGAAAATATAAAAAGGGACGTAATTATAAAGAAACTTATTTATAAAGGAAATCAAAACTCAAAAAATAATTCTTACTATTTAAGTAAATTAGCGATATCTCCGTCATTTATTGGAATTATTTTTCCAAACTTTGTGAGTGCGTGTGTGTGTATTATCTCCTTTATAAAAAAAATATTGACGTAATTTACTTTACGACGTTTAACGACTTTCTTCTACGTATAGTGCGATTTGTTTTTTTTTTTCAAAAAGATTGCTAGCAATTTTAACCCACTTTTAAAAAAGGAGAGGGTTCTCAAAATGTCTATATGTGTATTTATGTTTGTTACCGCATAACTTTCGACTGGGTGAACCGATTTTGATAATTCTTTTTTTTATTTGACGTGAATGTGAACGAAACTTGAAAAGCTTATGTATCAAACGCATGGTAGTGTAATATGGTATGTTATTATTGATTTAATGCATAATTTAAAAAAATATATTAGCATTCTGCACTGTACTTTATCTCTATCTCTATTCTCCCCTTCTCTTTATAAACTGTAACTGATAAACTATAACTCTCTGTATAAACTATACGTTTCCGTTGGTGCAATTTTCGTAAAATATGGTACATAGTTTTTACTTCACGTATTAATATAATTATAAATAAATGTCACGGTCTTTTTCATATGCAAGGTAATGAATGCTAATTTAAAATCAAAAACATTTGTAAAATCAATAACCTAAAACTAATTCTTCTGACAGATTCCCGCCAAAGCTGACAGATGCGTCGCGCGCGGGTGGCCGTTTGGATATAATCCCCGTAATCCGTTCTGTTTTGTTAACTAATGAGCCCTTTGCAAACTCCATCTCCGAAGCATAGATTATAAATTATGTTGTCATCTAATCCGTAACAGTAAAAACTAAGATAAAGTGGTATTTAAGATTGCAATGTGACACTCGGGGAAACAATTTAACGGTTTTCTAAATTTTTTTACAAATGTTGCCACCATATGGCAGGTAATTTTTAAGCTTGCTAAATGAAACACCGTCAAAGAGACCTCAAGCATTTGAATAATTTCTTGTACATTTGTATTATTTTTATAACCACTTCAAAAAGAGGTGAATTAATATAAGGTTTCTCAATTCGTAAGTATATGATTGCTTTGTAATTATTAATTATCATAATTTAAACTTATTAGGAACTGATCAAGATCGTTTTAAAAAAAGTTCGTGATCTCTGTCTATCCCTGTGAATGACGGGCGCGATTGTTTCTATCTGTGTTGTTGAGATGAGTTCAATGTGTTTGCAAACCTATGCAAACATACAAGTGGTCATGATTATTCTCTAACATACAAAAATCCTTTATATCAATAGAATGTAATATTAAATTCTACTACGTTACTAAAAATACAAAATTACTAACGTAAATACAACTTTTGAGCGTGATATGCAATAACTAAATTGTAATATTAAAAAACACAAAATCCCAAACGCGGTTACAACATTAAAACCAAGAAACGATTCTTTTAAAACTATTTCCGTTTAGATTTTTTTTTACAAACGTGTGACAGAATGACAACGTCAAATCGTAATTGAGTTAATGACAGAACGTGCGTTCAGAAACGAGCAGAATTAATAGGAATGTGGGAAACGTGAACGCACCCGAAAAAAAGAACGACGATTGTTAGCTTACACGTTTTAAGTTTTTTGTTGCGAGCTATTTACGAACCGCTAATTAATAAATTGTTTGTAGCACCTTCTATCTTTCATCTCCTCCGCTATTGGGGATTCATGAAGTACTATACTGAGACAATTTTCTTTCTTCAAATTTTGATAAAGCCGTTTCCGAGCCGTGGTAGCTCAGTGTCCGGGCGGTCGCTTCAATGCGTAGTACGCTGGCAACCCGAGTTCTATCCCTGGTGCCGGCACCAATAAATTGGTTTGTTGCAATTTTAAGTCTTAATATTATTAAGTATGTGCGTGACTAATGAACGAATAACTCAATATCATGCCAACCGATTTCGATGATTCATTTTTATTGGACTTCAAGGGTAGTTTGATAAGAGTTGGCTTAGGTTCTGATTAAGTCTATTTTGTAATATTCCTACGATAATTCGAAAATATAAAGAGGGCGTCCGCGTAATAGCGTTTAACGTTTGATTTGATTTGAAGTCGGTTTTTACTAATATACGTAATGAGTTAGTATAATAGTAAGGTACGTAATTTTTGACTGAAATTCACGTTTGGATCACGTTTAGAACGAAGTGTACACACAATTACTAAATAAACGTAAGGGCTTATACAATTATCGAGTACACAGAATAAAAATCATTACTGTTATACTTTTAAGAAAACATGTCTGTTCTCAACTGAACAAAAAATACGGCTTCATTCCTGCCGCCTTTTAAAATTTACGTAACATTGAATCTTTCAAATAACCACAATGAAATTATAAATAAAACGCTTCCCCCCATTTTTGCCTACGTCATGGCGCCTTTGTGATTTACAGAAACCACTAGGCGCTTGTTGTGTTTATTCAGCTCTTAAGTTTATTCCTCAGTTCATCGTATCATTATTCAAAATCGCTTTAAAGCATTTCGCTTACGGTAACACCAAATCAACGTAACATCACTAAAATATGATTATAAAAAAGCAATAAACGGATAAAGCAACCTAAATTTAAGTGCATTAGTTTATTACTCACTGTACAGTCGCGTACGGAATTGATAACGTTTTGAATATAAAGATATTCCTTTACATTATAATAGATTTAATATCACTTATTAGGTTAAACTAAAATAAAAGTATAAACATACAAGGGATCCGTAGACGAACGAAGGTAATCGACGTAGCACACCGCACTTGCTTACAGCAAGTTGAGGTGGCAATACGCATAGCGTGTAGAACAGATTGGGTCGGAAAGTTCTCGATTGGAGACCATGGACCGGCAATCGCAACGTAGTTTGTCTGACGACTTGATATAGGCCGCAGGAACGCAGCTGGATGCAAGCCGCTTACATCCGGCCTTACAGAGGCCTATGTCCAGCAGTGGATGTTCTACGACTGAAATGCTGAAGCTATAGCGCCTTACCATCCAGGACCGCTTTTCTCGCTTAACATCAGGTGGAATCGGGGTCAAGCAGTTGCTTAGAAAGAATAAAAAACAAAAAAACCTAATCTATGCTAAAAATTAAATTAAATAGAATTAAATTTTATAGAAATTAAATTAGAAAAGTTTTGTTCCTTAACAAAGATTGTAATCGTTTTACCAGTGATGGATTAAACGCACGAACACTCTCTTTAATTTGCGAAATGTCATAGTTACATTTAAAAATTATGGCGTATTCATCCTCATTCTTCTTCCACCTAATGGATTGTCATCAAAAAAAAAACTCCTCGTTAACAAAAAAAATCAAGTTAACGTGTTATAAATGTCTCTTATTGATGCTGACTCCAGTCTTTACTAATTAATTCGTGTCATATCACGCTGTGTTTACATGATATTTATTTAAGTTTATGTATCATATATGCATTACTATTATATATCTAATATAATCAACCCACGGCGAAACATTCGCTACATAGCAAAAGCTCGATGACCCCCCGCACCACCAAGGCGAAAAACACATGACACCCAGCGATTGTTATGCATAATAACTACTTCCAATAATATCTTAGTGATTTACCTGAACCTTATTGTATCTTTAATTCATAATTAATAATTTAGATGATCGTCATCGATGAACTTGGCATTGTAAACAATAGATTAACTTTATTAGTTTGTAATGTGACTTCTTATTAATTTTACTAAAGATTGTGAGGACGCGCAGTTGTGACGGTATTCATTATAAATAATTCTTTGTACAACGTTACGCTGTCTCAATAAAGCGAGTGTATTACTTGTTGGACTATTTTATTCCACGAGACCTACAAATTATAACAATAGGTTTATAATTTAAATTAACAGAATAAATTCCTAAACATTTACTAGCGAGACTGTACATCTGTCATCGCGATCGCTAAGTGCGCGCGAACCGCGTACGTTCGGATACATTTTAGCGAAACTTTCGATAATAGTTCCAACACACCCGACTCGTTCACAGAGTTATTAATAGCTGTCAAATTGTTAAAACGGCGCGAAGAGATCGGCCGCCGACAGCTTTATATTCCACCATTTTGGAGTCCATTTAGTAAAAGCAGATAAATATTTATCGCCCCCGATAACTCCGCGTTACGAGATGATGAACGTTTATTTTAGTAACAGAGAGGTTTCTTAGAATCCGACGTCCGGTTGTAAAGCATAAAAATTAATTATCTGTTGTAATTCAGTTTTGAAAAAAGAATGAAAGGTTAAAGCGAAAATGACGGCAGCGAAATGAATTACTTTCTTTGATTTATAGTCTGCGTACATTTAATATATTGACGATAAAGACGTCGTGATTGATTCCAACAAAAACGATTTTTGATGCACTTTTTTAAGCGTAAATATCGATATTGTATTTGTTCAAACTAAGAAGAGATTCTCAATTCGTCTGTTTTTTTTATGTTTGTTATCGCATAACTCTTGACTGGGTGAACCGATTTTGATGATTCTTTCTTTGTTTGATAACTGGTGCTTTCCGTGTGTTTCGATTGGATCAATTCTTACAATAGGATCCACGAGAAAACCATAAAAGTCTTATATTTGCATCAAGTAGTGCGCCACAAATGGACGAATAACACAATATTACCGATTTCCGTGATTCATTTTTTAATTTACTTCTGAATATTTCCCCTTCGACAGCAAAAGAAGACACATAAATTAATCATTCCTATCCTTAATTTATGTGTCTTAATGTTGTAAAACAAAGTGTAATTCACATCGCAGTATATTTTTGTCGGGTTGTGCATTGGAGATATCAGATAATCACTCAGGTGGAACAACAGCAGACATGACCCTATTAGTGATAGCATGGCCTAACCACGGCTCTTTCTATCTTTAACTACCGTCAGAACAATTGAAATAGAGCTATATTTTTTATATATTTACGGATCAAAGGTTAGTACGCGCAGACGCACTCTTTTATTTTCGATGTATCAGTTATATTACATTAGGTCCATATATTATATTACTTCCACATTCATACTCATTCTCGTTAAAAGAGTATATTCAGTCTTGGATTGTCAAACCTACCAACAAGCATTAAAAAAAGTTAAAGTTACATATGTCTTTATATATGGTCCACTGCTGGGCGCAGGCCTTCTTTGTAAAGAGAGTATAAGGGCATAGTCCGCCACGTATTCGTACCTTGGGCGGATTGGCCAAATTTCAAATGTGTTAGAAAATTTTTTCTAGGAAATGTAGTTTTCCTTCACCGCCGAGCGCGCAGTTAATCAGCACATAAAATTGCAACAACAAATTTATGGTGCTAGCACCGAGGTTCGAACTCGGATTGCTAGCGTACTACACAACTTGAGGCGACCGCCATGCTTAATACATATTTTCGGAAACTAAGGTCAATTGCTAGCAAATTAATATGGGATCTTAATATACTTAAATTAAAAAAAAAATTAGTTCACAAATGACGTTACCAAAAAAATTTAGTTGAGAACATCAAATGTTTATTTTGAAATCGATAAAAAATTCATGTCGTTTTGTAAAACAGATCAAAACACAAATATAAAACAAAAAATTAGTATCTGGCTGCTCCATCTATAGTTGATACAATAAAACGCTTGGTTACCACTTAATAGCAACGGGAAGCGTACATGTGCTATTGACTCAAGAGATGGCGATATTAGTATATTGGACCGTAAATTCAGTGAAATTGATAAAATCGCCATATTTTTAAAATACATTAAAATACCCTTAAATAAGTATTTAACTATTGTTATCGAAGGTGTATTTTACTCCCTAAAACTTTTTTTTTCTTATGAAGATTACAGACCAGCGTAAAACAATATGGAATTTTGTTTAATTATATAATTTAAATATACAACATGAATAATTAGTACAGAATAAAATGAAAGACAATATCATTACTCCAAATTACTCTGTTCTATATACATATATATATATATCTTATCTATATATATCTAAGTATTGATATAACATTAAAAACGTTGATATTAAATTATGCAAGTATGATCAGTAAAATGCTTATAGCAAAATTGGTAGCCTCGGTGCACGCCCTCTATCTGTATTCGTCCACTAAGTTAAAATGACCACAGAGTATATTATACTCTTGCTACATGATTTGACATTCTTGAACATTTTATGCATCAAAGTACCAACTACGGTGTATAGACAGTAAAAAAACTGCATACATTGTTATTGTAACAAAAATTGTAATAAAAAGCCTATTAAAAATTCTGTTTCTGACTATCCTAAATTGGGCTAATCCATATTATTTAATATATAACAAAATTTCTTTTTTAAAATGTACTTTGCTATTTAAATGTTAAGCATGAAATGTGTTCGGTACTACCAACGGAACGTAGTCGGAAATCCGAAATAACTAATGGCAAATCCACCATTTTCCCTTTGTAACTAACCGGTGTTCAAAACACGTGCGTACGATCAAGTTACATGGAAAGCCGACGCGTTCGCGAATAAAGTAGTTTAGAAAACATAACTAAAAGTGATTCGCGTTTTCTTCTGCAGGTGTTGCCTATTAAAACAACAAAATGAATACGGAAAAGCTGAAAAAACTGCAATCGCAAGTGCGTATCGGCGGCAAGGGTACACCACGGCGCAAGAAGAAGGTTGTGCATGCGACTGCAGCTACAGATGACAAAAAACTGCAGTCTTCATTAAAAAAACTGTCAGTAAACACTATCCCCGGCATCGAGGAGGTGAATATGATAAAGGATGACGGCACAGTCATACATTTTAACAATCCAAAAGCACAGGCCTCATTGGCGGCGAATACTTTCGCAATCACCGGCCATGGGGAGAACAAGCAAATCGCGGAGATGCTTCCAGGAATTCTCAGCCAACTCGGTCCGGAAGGTTTGAGTCAATTGAAGAGGTTAGCGTCAAGTGTGGCAGCGCCAAAGCCGCTGGACGAGGACGACGAGGTACCGAATCTCGTCGGCAACTTCGACGAAGCTTCCAAACAGGAGGCGAAAGAGGTCATAACAGAGGAGAAAGAGGAAGTGAAGGAAACTGAGAAAGAAAAGGAACCTGAGAAAGAGAAGGAGCCGGAAAAAGAGAAGGAAAAAGCACCTGAAACAGAAACCAAAGCAGCTGAAAAGAAAACTGAATAAATAGTCCCTCTATTCTGAACAATATAGTTTTTAATTTGCTCACCTGATAAAGTGACTAGGGTTTCCAAAGTTGAGTATTTGTCTCAAATAGCTATATTTTTTGCATTCAAATTGGGCATATTTCATTCACATGGTGTTGAAAAAAGTGTACACCTGTTTTTGTTTCTTATTCACTTTGATAAATCGACCCGCCCCTTTAAAGTGATTGATCCAATACCATACACTAACATTAATTTTGTTGCATTGCTATCAAGAGACTGGAGTATTGTCTCATTATATTTAGTTTATATTTTATTAAATTACTGCCAACATATGAGCATTTAAAAATGACATTATTGTCACAGTTCTTTTAGTTACAGGATATAAATGAATATATTTATATTAAATAGGTGTTTGGTACACCATGTAAAATTTTTAAAAATGGATTTTCTAAAGTTGTTTTTAGTTGTGAATGATACCGCTTTCTCATTTTAACATTGAATGTTAGGTTGAAATGAAACATTAGTCACAGAGCTCTTTGCCGTTAGAGCACAACAACAATGTATGATAAAACATAAAAATTGAAAAATGTATGATTGGAGTTCTATGTATGGACATAAACTTTAATTGAAGATTTTGCGTTTTATTTCATATTTTAGCATTGGACATCCTTGTTAATGTTTATTCAGAATATAAATATAAACTTTTACTTCATAGAAACAATATTTTAATAATGGCTGATAACAAAAACTTGATGTGGTTTTATAACAGGAAAGAAATAGTTTATCTTTATACCAAACCGAGGGTGAAAAGTGGTTAATTTTCTTGCTCAGATATAAGCAACAGTGATAAACTTCAAATTCATAAATTAAGTGATATTTTTTAATAAGTCTATGACAAATTATTATTTTAACAGTATAAATATTTAAAAAAAAACTTGAAAATAAAAAAAAAATAGCTTTTAGTCATTTTCTATTAACATTGATTTTAAACACAAAACTTGATTTACTACATTTTTGTAATCAAATAATTTCTCAATTGATAGACAATTTGGGTAAGGCATTGAAATAAGGACCACTGTCCTGCATCATGTTAAGTGGAAATGCAATTTCAGGTAACTAATGTGGCAAATGCCACATCAATTTCCTCTTCAACCATGTACATTGTAATCTGAGGGATAAACATACATAGTCAATTTATTCCTTTCCTTTGCTCTACATATAATTGAATATAAAGTGGTTCCTGTGGGTCTTTGGGATGACCTCAACAATATGGAACCCAGATGTGCATGTGACATGCAAACTTTAAAATAGATTTAAAAAAAACTCCAGAGGTTTTATTTGTGTCACCAATTCCTTTTTATCAAATCCAGAACTGTGAAATGGCATTTAGCAGTTACTGCCCAAATGTGATAATATTCTAAACATAACCAGACATGAGCTTTGTAAAAGTGACCATTAAACTAAAAACTTAGTTATGACATATACTAAGTTGAAGTGTATTGTATAAAGAAATGGAGTGAATGTCACCTGATTGTGATCTAGTTAATACTGTAGAGGTAGACTCCTAGTCTAGGAGTACTACTAAGTAACTAAACTTTTGCATTGGCAGTCTAGGTGTTTACCACTTATTTTTACCGCAACGCAGTAGTGTTGTTAAAGTGGACATGTTTAGTCATTAGCCCTCGTAGCTGCCATAGCTTCATCAAAAGAGACACACAAGCGAACGGCTCGCGTAACGTAAGACGTCGACAAGGAGACGGATGGATGTCCAACTGTAACCCCAACATATATTATTGACTAGCAGTTTGAAAGGCGCTATAATTAATGGAATTACTGTAATTAAGGGAATATCTTGTACAGTTTTTGTATTTATAAGAATAGCAAAATTTTTACATACTGAATTATTACTTAAAGAAGAAATAAGATTGATAAATAGATACATGCGATGTTGACCAACAAGTGGACAGTTAAGTATTCTTTTTTCAAATATACACCATGAAGTGTTTTAATTATATCCACTCGACGAAATTTACTCCATACTTTGGTATATATTTTAGCTAAGTAAGTCTTGTCCACATAGTTCGCGGTCGACCTTTTTTTATTATATGCTAAACGGGATAAGTTTAACAAGCTTAGATTTCACTTTAAATTACAGTTGTTTATAAAAAAATTACTATACCGCTAAATGTTTATGTACAAAGAACGTTTAAACTACTATATGACAATATATATAATAAGCTATAAAAAATTAAAATAAATTAAATTGGGTTCAAAGTCTGCGATGTGTGTAAACTTTCTAATTTATTTTAATGTTTCTTTTATGGGTTAATTGAAGAAGTTACCAAATGCACTCGCACATATGACCCCCGATAGTTCATGTCAGTCAATTATTTCGATTTATGCATTTGAAAATCGATAACGATTTAATTAATCTGGGACTTTTTTATGGCTGATTGTCGTTATTAGTATTTTACAACTGACGTCCAATTGAGACATCTGATCATCTATTTTGGCCCGGGTCTTTGCGCATTGGCGCGATATGATCATAACTCTAGGATGCTCGCAACGCCCAAATTACGATTCGATTCTTCCTTCAATCGAATAACAGTTATAGGTAGACAACTGTCACTACTTTCTATATTTATCAATTTACAATTTGGATTCCTCTGTCATTGTCAACTTGTATTTAAGATATCACTTTATTCCTGAATTAAACATATTTTATAGTATCTAATATTTTTTACACCTTGTTTAGCTTTTTTTAAAATCTACTGTATTTCATGGATTAAATACAATGATAGCGAGGCCGTGGACTGACGATTTACCGAAGTGCAAGAATACATGTGTAGCATCGTATTTCTCTCATATTGGTGGAAATGTTAATTCCACCGACGATTACCTCTGTTTCTACTGCCATACTGAAGACGGATCGTAAGTTGCCAGATTTTTTATGTGTTGAGCGAAATGTAATAGGAATTTTACGGCCTCAAAAATATTAAACAAGGCCACTTGATGTCATACAAAATGCAATTTTGATGAAGAAATGAAATTAAATTGCAGCTGCTTGTATGGAGTGTTTGAACCCCACAATGGCTTGGATGCTGCAAGGTTTATCATGCAAAGAATGGCAGTTGAAATGCTCTTACCGCCACCAACTATTAGTAACACTGATGAAGAGATAAGGGATAGGCTAAGGTAAACATGCACTTTATTTTGATTGTCAATAGCATATATTTAATTAAATTCAATTGTGATTAGAAGTTCCTTTTTCAAGTCCAAAAACTCACAAAGGGAGCTGTCTCTTAATTTGTAGCTTAACCAGATGGACAGGGGAAATTATTTCTTTACTACTGCTTTTCTAGCAAGTAGTTTTAGTTCTAATAAGCTAAGCCACTAGCTACTTCTAGCTAAAAATATTCTAACTATAGCAATCCACTTAGGATTGCTATAGTTAGAATATTTTTGGAGTACTTTATATCCATGCATATCAAACCTAACCTAAATATTGTTTAAAATAACAATCTTTCCAGAAATGCCTTTGTATCAGTGGAGAAAGCTTACATAGAAAACTATGATGGTATGATAGCTGAAAGAACTTGCCTGCAATATAGACTTCAGACATTGAACGAAACACAGGTATCTATTCTGAATTAATATAGAAACAAGATGATTTTTATTGATGAGGATTATAATGAAAAGCTTTATATCTGTACTACATATAAGCCGGTGCAGGACCACAGTACTACATATTCTACATTGTCTGAAAGGGGTACCTAATTGGGGAGTTTATTCAAACCATTTTATTTAATATAAAATAATTCTTCTTCATTAAGCTCTGTAGCCCTTTATGGGCCTTGGCTTGGTCAAGCAACTTCATCCACCATAGTCTATTCATGGCCACAGTTCTCCAATTAACTATGCCAATTTTTATGGTGTCCCAATAGCCATTTTTTTTTTGTCGACGAGGATGAAATTTTCAGAAAAATACCCCGCATTCTGGGGGGAAGGCGGCGGTTATGTGGGGTTCTTACCCACTAAAACCTCCCCGGTGGCCCTTTCCTCGGTGCATTACGAGGGGCTCGGGGATCTCCAGTGGAACGCACCGGAGCCCCTCTGCACTGTGCTCAAGGAGAGCACGTCCCGGGGGGAAGGTTAGTCCCTCCCCCCCTGTGCCCTCGCAGCGCAAGGCGACATGGGCCAGCTGATGTCGCCTTCTTGCCGGGTCCACTTTGGTCGACGACTCTTGTCGCCCAGTGAACCCAAGGCCCCTTTTAGTCGCCTTGTACGACAGGCAAAGGATACCATAGTCTTATTCTTGAGAGCCCAGAACTACAGGGCTGAAAGAAGCCTTGGTCTATCTCAACCTCTCTGACCTTCGGGATCCCTCGTCATAACAGCCTTGGGTGTCCTGTCCTTCATCCATCCACTGTGCATGGCTGGCCTGTCTGAGTCTGTTTAATTTAATGTGTCCAGTATTGGTAGTATCACTGGTTCGGCATTGGTTGTTCTCGCTGTGGAAATGGGATGATTAGTTCTTGATATATGTCTACTCCATTCTACGCGCCTACAAAATGGTTTCACACAATTAGTAAAATGGTGCAGTGTGCAGTGCACTTTGCATATGACCATACTTAATGGAGACTACTTTATACATGGTCACGATACTAAGCACTGAGGAGTTGAAGGAGACGGAGATATGTCTACTCATATTAGTGTATAAGTACAGTAAGGTCGTTGAACTTTTTCAGATATCACAAAACTGTGACAATATCCTCTCCCGTCTAAAAGAGATAGACCAACATCTTTCTGGCGGTGCAACAGTAGTCATTGCTCTCGTCCACAACAACAAGCTATTTGTTGCTAACGTTGGGGAGACTAGAGCACTGCTGTGCCGTACGGATGAGAATGCAGTGCTGAGGGTTGTGCAGCTGACGGTAGACCATAGCTTAAATAATGAAGACGAGTTGCTACGCCTCTCACAGCTAGGGTTGGACGTTAATAAGTTAAGGAATGGTGAGAATTTAATTACTTAAAGACATAGACATATTACATTTTAAAAACAACAAGTCAGTTGTAGGCACAGGCGATAGAAGGGAACACTTATGACTTTAGTATTAAAATTTTAAATTTAAAATGAACCTTAATCCACAACTAAATGCATGGTAACATGGGTGATTTATTATTCAAATATATTACGGCCTGTACAAGATCGTGACAAAATATAAACACTACATTAGCATGTCGGTGACGTCAATGGATAGGATTTTCACCTACCATATAGTTCTCGATACAGCTAAAGAAGTTTACAATTCAAAAACAAATATATGATTTAATACTATTATACTATATTTTTTTATCCACAGCCCAATACTTAGGAAACCAGTCGGGGACTCGATGTTTGGGCAATTATCTGGTGAAGGGACTTTACAAAGCTTTTCCCAACATTGGAACGGCAGCCGCCGAGCCTGTTGTAGCGGCTCCTGAAATACACGGACCAATAGCTTTGGATGAATCCTGCAGGTAATGTTATATTGTATTTAATAATTCATTAAATTACCTTCCAGTTTACAAGAGCTGTGGTAGCTCAATGTCCGGGACAAACAAAGCAGGTAGCATCAAGTTGCATAGTACGCTAGCAATCCGAGTTCAATTCCCGGTGCCGGCACCAATAAATTTGCCGTTGCAATTTTAATGGTGCCGTGTTTAATTAAAAAAAAAATGTCGTTTATTGCCTTAATATCACCTTTTGAGAGCTGGGATACATATAGACAGTAACTTTACAGATTTCTAGTCCTAGTCAGCGCTGGAGTTTATAAACGCATACAGGAAGTCAGAGGCTGCAGTGAACAGACCAACAAGCAACTAGCTCAAATCATAGTGGAGAACTTCAGGAAACAGACCAACTTCACAAAAGTCAGTCACAGTGTGCTGGAGGAGATTGAAGATGAATTCATTTCATACTGTAATAAAAACAATCTCACCCCCAAATCGAACACGCACGTCACTTTGTTAATACGCAATTTCAATTTCCTACCCCCTATACCCCAAAACGATACAATTAATTTGAGAAACCCGGTGCACAAGCAAAATGACCGATCGTCAGTCCGCTTCAATCCGATTGTACAGTCGAAATCGAACACGCTTTTGAACGAGATCGATTCCGAAATCGATTCGTCGGGCACTATAGAATTGGGAACGAATGATAGTAATATCGATACGAACCAATCGAACGAGTCGGATATATCGAGCGGCAGGCCTTATGACAGGGATAGAAAGATTAAGGGTTACGTTGATTTCTCGTGCTATTATGAAAATGTTGCCAAAGCTAGGAAGAATGGCACATTGCCTGGTTTTATTAAATGATTTTTATTTATTTAGTACTAATAAAGACGCACATTTTTTAACAAGTGAAGATCTAATGCAGCGGATTAGACCAACTGTTCGCTTCTCAAACGCTTCATACTAAATGTATGAAATCTAATACGGTGTGGTCGCCGCTCGGAAGTGTAATATTTATAATTTTAAATGTACATTGTTATAAGAAAACTAAAGAAGATTAGCGTTTTATTGTGATTCTTAAAATGTAAATAAATTATACAAAACTATATGACTTTTTTATTCTATACTTAAAACTTCTCACCATTCCACAAAAGTAACAACAGTTTTGTAAATGGTATTTTGGTTTGTTAACATCCAATTAAAGATTACACACGCTATGTGTCTAAAATACCAGGGTAAACAATCATGTTTACAAAATCTAATTCATGTAACAAAAGTACAAATATATTTAAGGAACTTCAAGATGACATATTTTAAGACAGTGAAGATAACAAATCATAAATTAATAACCCGGTGAGTAAACCAGACGCAGTGGTTTCTTTTCTTACGCAGTATTCGGTAAGCTCAGTATATATGTAAGCAGGAACAATGGCTACCGTTGCAGCTGTTGAAATAATTGCAACTTATGTGCAAATTACCTCTTTCTAGGCGTTAAAGGAAAGCCTGAGATGAAGATACATGCATGTCTCAGAAATATTTGTCAAACTGCTATCTAAGATATTTGATGTAATCAAATGAGTAAAAAGTCAGGCTTGATATATTTTACGTTATTTATATTTTAAAGAGGAACAAATGATTAAAATTGAGTATAGATTTTCAAAACGTTAAACATTTATATAACAAATTTGGTTGTATGGTTCATAGTCCTTTGCCTCTTAACTTGAGATTAAGTTGACATTTATATAAATGTCAAACCATTGTTGAATATCATTTTCATAGGCATTTATTTTCTTGAAAAAAATCGAAATGCCTGCTGGAACATCAGTTATGGATCCTACGAGGGAAAAGGCTTTTCAAGATTACAAAAAGCGATTATTGGAGCACAAAGAAGTGGAATCAAGACTTAAAGATGGTGCGTATATCTATAACAAAACCATTTGTGCCGAATCATTGCAATCATATTTTTGTCTTAATTTTAAATTGTTTTAACAATATTCTAAATCTATAATTACCTGAAAGTATGTATATTTGTGCATATTGTTAATAAATTGCTAGGAAAATATAACTTTATTATACAAAACTATATCCTACTTACTATACAGGTAATCTCCAGGATTAAAGTAATTTTTATTAAACTTAGTTTTGATTTCATTTTAGTCTTCTACATACCCCTAGGTCAGTGAGAGTACATGATATATACTTCTAAATGACAATTCTTTGTTAAAATTACACATAAAATTTTATTATTTGCTAATGGACAATGCCTTGGAATAAAAGTTAGGAAAAAGGAGTAAATTACAGGAATGATGATGACAGGAAGAGGGTGGAATCACCGTTCACATTTATAGTGTTTTTGCAATAATACTGTCTCACTTGTAGTCACAAGATTAAGAAGCTTTGTTTTTTCATTAGCCAAGTAATTTGCCAAACATACTTGATAACCTCCTCTTAGGTTGCTGTGTTCAATTTTGGTCAGATTATGTACCTCTGTCATGTTACTTTTAAAGTTATGTTGTAATATAGATTTAACCTTTTTTATGATAAAAGATCAAGATAATAGTTGGGTATCTTCCTGCAGCATTTTTGAAAGTAATAGGATTATTGCACGTAGAGACTGGTGGGCAAACTTTTTGGTTGGCAGGCCATAAAATAAAAAAAAAAAATTGTGGCATAGTTGACCAAAAAAAATCTTTTGATTTATAAAGGTTTATAAAATCTATTTAACAAAAAAATTAAAGACTTATTTAGTAAATTGATTGGTGGTGGCAATTTTTATTTTGCTTTTAAAGTTAAGCAATTATGCTCTTAAGCTTTTTTTAAACAAACCTCACAAACACACACACACAGTATCTGCACACCGTAGCGTAAGTATCAAATAGCCACAGGTCATTGTTTTATATATGTAGGCAGCCGCTGTGATGCCAGTACTACGAGTCTTCAGTTACCTGACAATAAATAAATTGCCTTCATTTTTAGTGAGAGACCAGTTGAAAGATCTAACTAAACAGTATGATAAAAGTGAAAATGACTTAAAAGCCCTTCAGAGTGTCGGTCAGATTGTAGGTGAAGTGTTGAAGCAGTTGACTGAAGAGAAATGTAAGTAGTTTGAGAATTTTTTTTTAATTAATCAGTTTTTTATAGTTTCATGATTAAAATATTTATTAACCCCTCATGTGGCAAACTCATGGAGATTTAAAATATGTTGACATATGGCGGACTCTCTCGGTACATGGCCAATATATCAAAATGGAGGCTATTATTGGTCAACATTTTTGGCAGGCCATTTCACTCTAGGGTACATTTTAGAAAAACTGCAATATTTCTAATTTTATTGTATGGAACTATACACTAGAAAATACACTATCAGATTCTAGAAATACATTATGTCAATATTATCTATATTATGTCAAATATAGGGCAGTATGATTTTTTTGGAATTTTTAATATAAAAAGTACCATACATATAAAGTAAAACTATTTTCTATTCAAATTATTTTATTTCCAAGAATAAACAGTAATCTAAAAGACATTATATATTTTTTTTTATATTGGAATAATTTTATGACAAAAAACTTCTGTGTATGAAAATACATTTGGCACAAAAACTTTTTTTGTTCAAAGTTTACCTTTCATTCTCTTGGTTATGTGTTGAGAATAAATACAAGATAATCTATTTAAAAAATTAAGAAAAATGTTTCTCATTGCAGTTATCGTAAAAGCAACGAATGGTCCCCGTTATGTGGTGGGATGCCGCCGTCAATTGGACAAGAATAAACTGAAAGGTGGTACCAGGGTTGCTCTGGATATGACCACTCTTACAATCATGCGTCATCTGCCCAGAGAGGTATGTATTTATACGATTATTATATATATATTTCTTATTATTAGTCTGTATAAATTCCATGTAAACATATATTACAAGACTTTGGGTAGTCCTGGGCACCGCTAAAAATCAGCGCTGCCGCATCCTTGCGACGGCATATGCTGAGACATTATCCAATATTGGCATGTTATCTTTTGTCCTATTTGTTCGTTTTTCTTTCTTTAACTGTATTTTTTTTGTCTTTATGTGTTTCATATTTCGTGCCAATAAAGAATATATCTTTGTCCATGTCTAATTGTCATTTTCAGATAATTTCACTTCTCTTACTTCTTTAATGAAGTTTTGTTTACTATAAATAAAGCTGTTCCATCTTAATTTCATCACATTTGTTATATCACTAATGGTTGAGGTTTTGAAAATGACCATACCACTAGTATATCACAAGTTTTTTTTTTTTTGACTCAAATAACAGCCATATATAAGTGAAACTTCTTTAACCACTTGACAATTGACTTGGGTTGACAAGGTGAATGGAATTTGAGGTATAAGTTAATAAAGTTAGAGAGAGAGTATTCAGAGGGAAGAGCGAGTTATTGCAAACTTGCTCTACTAAAACCCCCACAATATCCCACCATCGCTGCATTTTGGCGGGGGCTACAAAAAAATCAACATTATATACCTTAGCTTGTAGAGGACGTCCCAGGGAAAACAAGTCACTCCAGCGACCTTCACAGCTTCCATTAGCAGGTG
This sequence comes from Meandrusa payeni, assembly GCA_029286785.1. NCBI lineage: Eukaryota > Metazoa > Arthropoda > Insecta > Lepidoptera > Papilionidae > Meandrusa > Meandrusa payeni. The sequence continues at coordinate 8,937,578 of JAGSMX010000023.1, forward strand.
GCGGTTTCTTCTCTCTCTTAACAGGTTTTTTTTAAAGAAAGCTACTTATATTTCTTTTTTTTTTTCATAAATATTAGTAACATTCTTGTTAACCATTCCAACTAAGCTTAAGCTCATTCTAGGAGAAAGTAACTTGTGTGTGTTTAGGTGGATCCATTGGTATACAACATGAGCCATGAGGATCCTGGTGACGTCACATACTCCGCCATTGGTGGACTCCAGGAACAGATTCGCCAATTGAGAGAAGTGAGTATCATATACCACCATACTATTCCACTAACTACAGGGCTGACATTGTATTGACTTCACCCAACTGAATTACTTGATGTTTCTAATTGATTAATCCTAAAAACTATACAAGATGGCGCCACTGGTTGTGACGCTGCGATATGTATATCCTGCAATTCTACAATAGTTTGTTATTACTTATTCAGTTGAGAAAGTAATAGACAAAAAAATTAAAATAAATATATAATGTACTCATATATATAGTAATAATGCTTCTAGGTGATAGAACTGCCTCTAATGAATCCGGAACTGTTTGTGCGTGTTGGCATCACACCACCGAAAGGATGTCTGCTATACGGACCCCCGGGAACTGGCAAGACATTGTTAGCCAGAGCTGTCGCTTCTCAACTGGACGCCAACTTCCTGAAGGTAATGTAATGACGGGCAAGTTTACTGGTCAGTATACATTACCCCTGCAATACCTCTACGGAGAGCATCTAATCGGTTCTGTGTATCATATTTAATATATACCAATTTATCCTAATCTTAATCAATAAATATTTACGAGCAAAAACCGACTTCAAATTAAATCAAACGCTAATACGCGTACACTCTCTCTTTGTATTTCCGAATTATCGTAGGAATATTAAGTAATATAAGTAGTAGTAGTAGTATAAGTAAGTATAATATCGTCTGTCCACCGGGCAGCTGGTCTTCCACTCTTTTGATGCCCGATGGACCCTTCCAGGATGTTACCCTGGTGTTCCACCTGTTATCTGTCAGTCTGGCTATGTGTCCAGCCCAACGCCACTTAAGCTTTTTGCTTTGAATCAGGACATTTGTAACTTTTGTTTTCCTTTGAATAATAGTATGGGGTATTTTTTTATTTTCTTGATTTTTAACATACTCCTTTCCTCTTTGACACGTCCTGATTTTTGAACCGTTTATCACACACTTAATGCAAATTTAAGACATATATGGGTTTCTCATGAATACCTGAATTTAAATGGCATCACACGGTAAGTACCAGCTTTCAAATGAAAAATCATCCGAATCGATTCACCCAGTTCAAAATTATCAGGTAACAAACATAAAAACAAATACAGCAAATTGGGAAACTTCATTTTCGAAGTTGGCATATTACATAGCGGTATTGTGTATTATCATTGTTACTTCATTCCAGGTGGTCTCGTCAGCTATCGTGGACAAGTACATCGGCGAGTCGGCAAGACTCATCCGCGAGATGTTCAACTACGCGCGAGATCACCAGCCCTGCATCATATTCATGGACGAGATCGATGCTATTGGTGAGTTCAATTTGTGTATGTATATTTACGGGTAAATAAAATGAAATAATATAAACGTGTTACCGTCTTAACGTGATGACCCTATCCGTGAATTATTTATTATTAGTGAAGCTGGTTGCTTTGGTTTCATCGGATCATGGATGGAGCTCTTTGGATGCTTTTTTATTAAGGCGAGGTTACGGAACGCACCCGATCATTCTGTACTGTGCTGTTAACCAAGTCCCGACGAGGTAACTTCCTCGCCCAACACCCCTCGCAGTGCTAAGGCGACGCCGTAACACAACTGTCGCCATCTTCCCGGGTCCACTGTAGACGACGACAAAGGCCCACACCCTTGTAGCATGTGAACCTGAGGCCCCTTTTATGGACAGGACTATGCTGCTATGCTTAAATTATCTTTGGGCGTAAGTCGGCATCGGGGTTCCTCGAAGTGACCGAAAAACGACTCGACGAAAAAAATGCTAAATTGTTCATACAAAACCCATTCAGGTGGAAGACGTTTCTCCGAGGGTACCAGCGCCGACCGGGAGATTCAACGAACTCTGATGGAGCTCCTGAACCAGATGGACGGGTTCGACTCCCTGGGCCAGGTGAAGATCATCATGGCCACCAACAGGCCCGACACCCTCGACCCGGCCCTGCTCCGCCCCGGACGTCTGGACAGAAAGATTGAAATACCACTCCCAAATGAGCAGGCTAGGTTAGTATGCTGGAAGTATATTTGATTCATTGTCATTCAGTCAAGACATTATTTTGAAAAATATAATTAAAAATAATAATAATTGAAGTAAAACTTCATTAATGCTTGACTTGGGGAGTGAGCTGAGGTGAAAGGTGAATGCGTTACGAAAAGTGTGCCATAAGTTAGTGAGGATAGAGTTTATATATTTATATATTTATATATTTATTTATTAAGATACACCAACAGCATTACACAAGCATACATTGTTGTAATAATCAAGTTTACAAACTAAGTCCTGTTGTGTATGCCAATTACAGGTGTACACAACATTCGCTATAAGGAAACGTAACGATTTTATTATTAATACTTACAAAAATATATTATTAAATGGTAAAGTAACAGGAATATAACTACTAAATTAATTAAATAAGCCAAAATCACTGCACAATTTTTAACACTAAGGTGCGGAAGACCTTGCGTGAATTAGAAAAAATGTCAACCGACGTGGACTTAGTGTTAAGAAGGTTATACGTAGCGAAAATCCTTGGCAAGGGCGAGTGTGACAGAAGGTTGGTTTTAGATTGCGGCACATCAAAAATCCTATAACAACGACTCCTTGGATATTTGAATGGCACTTTAATATGAATGTTTTCGAGTACCACTCTACTTTTTATTTCGCCATTGATGGCTTTGTGAAGAAAAACTACATCTAACATTTTGCGGCGATTACACAAAGTATGCATATGAAAATAATTTAATCTGTCACTATAAGGATATCTGCGATATGTATTACGCGAGACGAACGCAAGATGTCGTGTAAATGCACGTTGGACATTTTCTATTCGCTGAGAATGTGAACTATATACTGGATTCCAAGAGGCACTGGCGAATTCAAGGTGTGAACGTACTAAGGCGTTATATAGAGTGATAATTACTGTCGTGCTTTTAAAGTCCTTTGTGTTTCTTTTTAGAAATCCAAGAATTTTGGTTACGTTTCGTATACAGTTAACCACAGACAAGAGAGAGGTTACCAGAAACAAAAACTATCATAGTTTTCTTAACTTTCAACAATATGGGTGGAGCTAAAGAAGTTTTAATTTAACTGTGTGACCTAACGCACACTTGTACTCACATTTTTATTTTCTTAAATTACTCTTTATTATATCAGCTATCTGTCAGGGAAAGTCCCTGCAAAACCGGTCCATCCGTTCCAGAGATTAGCCAGAACAGACCGACAAAAATTAAAAAAAAATGTTATTTTGGTATAAACAAACACACATTATTTATATATGTATTCATTTTCTTACATAGAAACTTTTTTCCATCATCATTGTCTATATATATATATATATATCTATATACATAAAAGAGAAAGTGTGTGGGTATGTTCCATATAGGCTCCGAAACGGCTGGACCGATATCAATATAACTTTCAAAGAATCTTCAGATTTACCTGGCGATTAATCCTGTAAAGTTTGGTGTCGATCGGAACACTCCTCATTTTGAACTGTCAAACAAGCCATACATCGTACTTTTATTTCTAACATTAACTTGAGTCTGATATGTTTATGTAAAAATGATAAGAATGATGTTGTATTTACTAGGTAGGTAGGTAATGATCTTCACCCGCTCGAAAAGAGAATGAATATGGAGAGAAATGAATAATTTAATATAAGGTTGTCAAATATCTCCCTTCCGCCTTTTGTCTTTTGAATTTCGCGGCTATGTACAAAGCGCTACAGAGCTCGTATCTAGCAATACTATACATAATTTGAAAGGTCTTGACATAACCTACAAAAGGACGCTATGCATAATTAGTTTGATATTGCGTTCAACAGTTATAGACGTGTAAACATGGAGTTCACTAACGCCGAAATTCGCGCTATTTTAAAGTTTTCCTTCGTTAAAGGCAAATCCGCTAGAGAAACGTTCCGTGAGATTAATGGTGTTTTGGGGATGGTACTCTATCACTTCGAACCACGGAGGAATGGTTTCGACGATTCAGAGCTCACATTTCTTTCTTAAATTATTTTTTTGGTAACTAATAAATATTATTTATTATTATTTATATGGATTTAGTACAAAGCGATATTGTGACACGGCAGGTTGGAAATCCTGAAGATCCACGCGCAGCCAATCGCGAAACACGGCGAGATGGACTACGAGGCGGTGGTCAAGTTGTCGGACACGTTCAACGGGGCCGACCTGAGGAACGTGTGCACGGAGGCCGGCCTCTTCGCCATACGTGCCGAGAGGGAGTACATCATACAGGTAATCAAATGATCCCTCCAGATTAGCAGCTAAGTTAAAGTTACAGCTAAATATCCCACTACTGGGCACAGGCCTTCTGTGTAGAGTATAAGGGCATAGTCCACGCACACCTAGTGCGTATTGATAGACTACACACGTCTTAGACTAGTTGTGCCTGCGACTTCGTCTACGTGGAATTTAACAAAAAAGTTATTTAGTTAATTACATTAATATTCTTAGGGCATAAAGGCGCTGCATAATCCACGGCAACGGATTCGAAATACCGTAATGGTTCTCAAATATAACATAATAAAAGAAAAAAGACCAATCTGATCTCTACAATGAATATTCATAGAACACATAAAACTACACCCCACCCCACTCAATTTGTATTCCACACACACTGGCTAGTCGAGTACCGCGCTCTGTGTGATGGTTTCCATAATAACTAATACATTACAACTCTCAATTTCCAGTTCCAACCTCATTTTTTGAAGTCTTTTAAATAAAAAATGGCCACAGTTACTCATTGTTACATCATTTCCATGTTTAAAAAGTCCCTTATCTATACATAGCAATTTTTTTTCTCCTATTCCTGTTTTGCTTAGTTAATTTTAATTTAAAATTTAGTTTAATTTTCTTTAATATTCTCACTCGCAATTAAATTGCATGCAGTCTTCACCTATAACAATGGCACTAACTTAACAACTTTTTCCTGTTTTTATATATTGTATTTTAAAAATGTTCATTTTGTTGGTGTTCAATAAATAAATAAGTCTAGCTGTGTACTGAAAGATTAGGAATACTGAATAATACAGACAGACAGATAAAAATTAATAACAAATTAATACATTCATACACATGTAGTAAATAAGTTAATGTTAAAAACAGACACTTCATTGTATTTATATATGTTACCGGAAATGTATGAAATCAGGAGGAAGGAATTGTATACAAATCCTAGGAAATGTGTAATAATATATTTTTATTATAACACTTATTGACACAATTGGGTAACAGTCATACCGTAAAATAATAATAATATGCATTATTATTATATAAAATAATAGCACGTCGTATCGCCGCAATAACCAATAATCACGAGAAGTCTTTCTAGCAGTTGTTTTTGCCGTAGAAACTTCTTCAATGAACACTTTATAACATTCATCTTCAATAAAAGCAGTGTTTTTGGCGTTTGTTAATATTCTTAATGACGCCAAAGTCAAATTAAGAAAAGTCAAAGCAAAATTTTAAAGTTTACATACATTTCCTAGGAATTGTATACAATGATGGATTACATACATTCCCGTTAACATATATATAGATAATTATTTGACATTTTAGTGATATTATCATTTTATTGGATCTGCATGCATTTTTACTATTATTCCGTAAAGTTATTGTAACATATATTACTAATATAATTTTAATATTTATATTTGTACCACTTTCAGGAGGATCTGATGAAGGCGGTGCGCAAAGTGGCAGACAACAAGAAACTAGAAAGCAAACTAGATTATAAACCAGTGTGATTTGGCATTTATTATGTATATGATTATGTGTAACCGAATGATTCTTTCTTTTAATAAAAATTAGTTAAAACTATTTGTATTTTTGTGAATTTTATACCCAAACTTCCTGTCATCGGAGACTAATTTTTTAAAATTTAAATCATGCTTGAATATAATGAAGAAAATGCCTATACATATCCCATTATTAGGCTCAAGTGACATGCTATTGAATTACTTTTGAATTAATTACAACATAATACACTGGTATAAAAATTAGGATTTTTTTTAGTTAATATCTTATACTTATGATCTACTCATATTATAAAAAATATTGTGGCGGAGTGGATATCGAAGCTGTCTCTGTCTTAAGAAAACGATTAAAGTAAATACATATCTATTGTTGAGGACTTAAAGGGCAAGCATGTTGTGGAGTGACTATTTGTATTATTAAAATAAATGTTTTTTCTTACACGCTTATGAATATACGGTACATATAACAAAATAAAATTTTCGACTATTTTTATCTGTTATCTCTCTGTAATCTCTGCAATCGCTGATGTAATAAGGAGTAACTTGGGCTACTTTCATTTTCGAATAATTCAAATTAAGTTTTTAATCGAGGGTAATACTGCGGGGCGCAGCTAGTTTATTTCTATAAATAAAGACTTTTACTTAGTTTTCTAGTTAACGAGAGTTTCTAAATAAATAGCACTAACTTAAGAGCCTAGTCCATAATGTAACCGCAATTATAAACCTAATTCACTTTATAACCTCTAAAATTTTAGTGCCGTCACTCTGAATGGCGCGGTTTTGGAACGTCCATATAAAAACTTCGCCAGTAAACACTTCGCTATAGAGTTAAATGACCCAACTTGCGTTTTAAAATTGAATTATAAACTTTACGTTTCGCATTTAATTTCTTATTAGTCTATAACTTTCATTTTGATATCATCATAACTATATATTGTTATAATTAAAAATAAATAAATTTTTGAATAATGTTACTGACATCGGATTTCGAGCGATGGACGTTTTGCGGTGTTAGATAATAATATTATTCGTTGGGCAAGATTTGGTTTATTGGCAATAGTGGCACTTTGCCTGTGGCCTCAGCCATGTCTGTGGCCTAATCTATGGTGGAGTTCGGAGTGGGATCGTGTATAGACATAGAGATAAAAATGGCAGCAGTTAAACCGTTATTCTTCTGAAGTGAGTTGTTCTGACGTGACACTGAAGCGCAGGAGAAGTGCGTGTGTCATTTTGTCTTTCTCTACTTTATTTTTTATTACTTTATTAATGAGAAACATTTATATGTATTATTATTTGTGTTCTAAATACTTGTCGTTTGCCGTGCTAAGTCGGATTTTGTACGTGATAATATGCCCAAGATGAGTAACTTAAGATATAACCTTGCCCTTTGAGGGCTTGAAGGGATTTCAAATTTCAATGATTTACTAATAATTTGGTATAAAATGACGTGTATTAATAAAAAGGAACGAGACACGAAGAAAACAAAGAAAGGACGAAACATTTTTTCAAGTTATAGAGATTGGTCTTAAATATTCTATTGTATATGAAGGTACTCGTATAATCAGCAGCCGTGTCGGAGGAATATCAAATTGATGACGCATTTCTTCACAAAAATCTTCGAATTGTTATATTCGCGAAAGTTACACTAAAGCAAACATCGGTTATTGGGTTAAGAACGTCACTTTTCTAGTGATGTTCTTAACACAACTTGTACGGTGTTGCTGTCAGTTCGCATGAGTTTAAACAACGTTCGATAGAGACATCGATCAAAACTTTAATCTTACACCAACTGAACATTTTCTATTAAAATTCCAATGCTCAGTGCAGTTTAAAGGCGCACTGTATCATCAACTTCGGTCGTAAACGATGAATAGTGTTGGCCTGTCGATTACTTTCAAGAAAAGCTATTATTCTCGGTTTATCGATAACGTCATGCCTGTGAGTATATTTTTGAAGATTGATTTCTTATTGAGCTAAGGTGCTAAAATGCTCAGTCTGCAACACAGGCGTAAGATTCTTGGGCATAGTTTCTCCAAATAGAGATTCAAGATGAGCGACCTATTAGTTCCGTCACCCACAAACTCCGACGTAACAGTAGCAGCCAGCTTCACTAACCGACAGCATAGGTTCCTCACATATTTGATTTCTAGTTGGTTTTTCTACATCCTGTATATTATTCTGTGATTTTCCTTTAATAAATGATATGGAAATATAGTATTACTGTTATAATAGTCAATAGTCATACAGACAAGATACAATAATTATATTTACGAGTAAATACAAAAACCGACTTCGAATCGAATCAAACAGTAAACGCTATTACGCGCGAACGCCCTTTTTGTATTTCCAAATTATCGTAGGAATATTACGGAATCAAACCATTTGTGGCGCATATACTTGATGGAAATTTAAGACTTATATGGTTTTCTCATAGATGCCATTTTCAGAATTGGGTCAAATTCATGGGACCACACGGTAAGCACCAGGTTTCAAATATAAAAAGAATTATCAAAATCGGTTCATCCAGTCGAAAGTTATGCGGTAACAAACACAAAAAATACAAACAAATTGATTGTCTGTCCTCTACATGTTTATACTGTAATGAGATTTTTTGGCCTCATTGCACAAAGCGATGCCAAAAATGTGACAGGAAAGGTTGACGGAAATAGACCAACTGGGCGAAGTGCAAAAAGATGGTCAGACCAGATCTCCGTAGAACTGGAGTCATCTAACAGCGACGCTCTCCTCAGGACCATGGACCGGAGTGGCTGGTGATTGATCGCCGAAAACGGAGTCACATCCTTATCATTGGGGGAGCAATTGAGAAGATTTAGTCTCAGAATTGTCTATAGACAATATAGATATATCCCAAATCCCACAGTATTCCGTAGAGTCGGAATTGTTTCAGTTAAACTATTAATTAGTTTTGCCAACTGACCTACTGTAACGAGTTGAGTGAATCTTGCATTCAATTGTGGTCTGTGAAGACTTTATCGAGTTACGGTACATTTTAGAGTTCCTAATTTCAACTTGGTTAATTCATAAGTTATCTGCATCTTGATAAAGCAGTGGGCCTTATCAAGATGAATAGCTGCGCCCCGCGGTGTTACCCGCGATTAAAAATATTTTTTTTTTCTAAAATAATTATATGACCTGTCTGACATTGAAAATCTCCTCAAAATCTGTCCAATCGTTCCAGAGATTAGCCGGAACAAACACAGACAGAAAAAAATGGTTTTTCGGTATAGAATATATATTATATTATTTACTATTAAATATATTATAAATTTTAATTACCATTATTCTAAACAAGTAATTATTACGCTTTCAGAATTCGATTAGGTGTCCCATACGGACCTTGCTCGATTATCATGGCCAATACTTTTCCAAAATTTTCAAACTCTAATCCCCAAAATGCCACAAGCTACTGTGTAATAAAACTTTGATAAAGAATTGTTCAAATGATAAAAGTACAGAAGAGACAAAGGACTGCGAAACTTTGCTAAACCTAGGATATGTTATCAGCGACGCCGGGGATTTATAGTGGAAGGGATGAAAAACATTTGATGTTCGGTACACTTGCTCGCAAAAGTGCTTTGTCATTTTAATTTCAACTGCGGTCCAAGTCTGCTAAATTTGTGTTAAAATGAACGTTCAGTGACATATGAACTTTTACTAGTTTTGGTAATCCGCTACTTCAGTTAAGCTATTATGGTTTTCCGATGGCGTTCCACTGAATATTGTTTCGATTGTTGATTATATTTGGCAAATTTAGTATACTTAGAATTAATTAATGTCAAATGTCAAAATCATGATCATTGTATTTAAATTATATCAAAAAATGTAATAATATTAATAATTACTAATTAATACGACACAGTTTTTACTTTATAATTGTGGTAGGTACTAATAGTAAAAACTTAATGACAATAATATGCCCACTTGGTTTGGCAGGTTTTGTCATGCGTGGTTAACATTAGTGTCACACTGATTCATCGACTAAAATACGAGACATAAAACTAAATTTATATATATTTCTAGTAATTTGATAGGCAAATAATTTCTACAGCAAATTTGCTATTTTATTATTACAGGCGATAAATATACGTTGGGACAAATGAAACGATCTAACGGGGTAATTGTCAAGAATTATGTTCGCGACTGTACAGGTTTTATACTAGGTTACATATATCACAGTCGGAATCATTTCTGTTAATGCGGACAGTTTATCTCCGAAAATCCTTATGTGTTTGTGGTCAGATCAGTGGGGCAATCTAGTTTAACAATGTAGGTCTTTTTTATGGGATATTGTTGGGCATCATCATCATGTGTCTAAAGAAATCAGCTCTCCCTCCCTTTAGCAGGGTAGACAGGAGTAGCTGTTGCCTATTCACCATTGGTTTCCGAATGTCTATAGCCTTAGAGTGCGTAATGTGAGATCGTAGGTTCAAACCCACCATTCGACTATTAAATGAACTGTCTCCTAGTATACGCTTATTTGAAATGTTAGAGACATTTATTATAAAATTTGTTAGTATACTTTAAAAGAGAAATAATAAATTATAAAACGCAAACAACGGCAATTAGACATAAAAACACAAAATTGTAATAGAATTTTAATTGCTTGTTTGTAATCTTGCCCGGAAATAAGGTAGCCGGAAATACCCTTTCTTTTGCCGTCCTTAATTATATCCACCTTAATCTTTTTTCCGTTCAAGCGGTGCGAAAGTGTCTTCTCATTTATCCGAAAAAAGATAATTAAAAACAAAATGTTATTTATTTTTAATATACTCGGCAAGGTACTTATAACTCTCTGTACTCTCTCTAACTTATAACTATTCTCAACGCGGCATCGCCGTTTTATGGATAGTACCCGTTAAATATTAGGAGCGTTGCTGGAGTTTCTACGGCCATTTCTTCTCCCAGCACCAACGCTTCCCAAATGGTATTTGGTAATTAAAGCCAATTAGTGATTTAAACGTCTTCATAGTCTTCTAGTAAAGGAAGAGACCGACAGAGCCGTGGTTTGGCCCTCTCAAGCGCCCTCACGCGATTAGGCCGCGATCCTTTCTCGGTAGCCCTAGCGCCGTCTTACTCTCAATAGAGGTTTAAGCTAAGCGACTTAAGAGCTCTGTCCCCTCTTAAATCCGAAGAAACTATTGCGGCCACTTTCTCTGCTCAATCGGTTTAAAAAAAATATTACGTATATAGTCTGTGGAGTTGTCATTGAGACTCGGTTAGATACAGAGGTGATGTGAGGTATTCTCACGTCGCGTCGCTAGCATCTGAGAGGCGCGTGATCTCTAATATTTTTGGCGAACGTGTCTCATTACCGTGCGTTTAAACGTGAGCTTTTAAAAGCTCTGGTTTGCCTTTGAGATAAAAAAAATACGAAGCTTATTTTTTAAATAGTGACGGTATTATTGTATTTTAACATGTTTGGAATATAGAACTTTTTGTTACGTGGCCTTTCTCGTTTGCCTTGTTTGGTTTCAAGGATAGAAAAATAAAAAGATTTCTCTTTAATAGCGATAATATTATTGTCTCAACATGCTCGGAATAGGGAACTTGTTCATCTGATTTTGATCACGTGATCTTCACCAAAGTGTTGTATGGAGTCTACTCGGGTTTCTGAGTTGGTACTGACAGATGGCGCCACTAATATTCCAATGAATTCCATATATTGCCGTGACAGTTGAATTGAAACGCAAGCATCAAACGAACAGCGAATGTCCCCCAATATTTGCGTAATGTTCCTTCAAATTCTGATTAATTCTATTTCGTAATATTCCTACGATATTTCGTAAGTGCGTCCGTAATAGCGTTTAACGTTTAATTCCATTTGAAGTCGGTATTTGCTTTTACTCGTAAATTTACTTGTCTACTGCTCACCTTGCATGGAAATACAAGCGTGAACGTATGAAACTGTCCGCATTTCTTTGGCACAATACCGCGCGACAGCACGCACGTAGCTGGCATTAGTGAGGCGCACTGTTTCCGCAAGATATTATATTTTGGCGGACGTGTCTTATTCCGTAGAGACGTGACGCTTTGAAGATATACCTTTTTTGCTCAGCTTCGTAATATAAAAACGGAGATGGAGTAAGATGAATAGAACCACAGTTCACCTGTACGGTTCACAATTGCGACGGGATCGTGTTTACAATTATATTTAGGAGTAGTTTGGCAGGATACTTGGGCAGAACTTTGGATACGAGTTGAAAATAATACTGTTGTAGTAGTTGAAGTAGACTGTGGAATCCAGAATCCTTTACTTGGGTAAACGTTGCTGTTTATATACAAAATAGGGTCTTATAAATATGGATTCTATAACGTGTTGAATCTTATTATGTCCAATAAAAAGCGGTGAATCCGGCGCGCTGTCCCCCGCGCCGCACTCCGACGGAGATCTTACATATGCGCGTGTGTTGTGTTGTGACCGTCGAGTGTGCCCGTCGAGTTGTGCCCGTCTAGTTGGGTTTTCTTAAAAGTTTCACGGAGAACAATTCAGTTCTTTTCAGAACTAACTCTTTAGTATATATGTAATGAACGCCACAGTAGAAACAAAACACAACTTCTAATAAAATCGAACATGACAGATAAAACATCAAATGCTACTTCGCACATTTGCTCTTATATGACAGCTGACTTTAAATTTCGTCTGTATTTCTTTCTGTATATTTTTCACATCACAAGTTTATTTTGGATGAACCGATTTTGATGATTGTTTTTTCATATGAAAGTTGGTACTTCCAGTGTGGTCCCATTTCACATCTAACAAAGGCAACCATGAGAAAACCATATGTCTTAAATTTGCATTAAATATATGCGCGACAAACGGGCAAATAAGCCAATCTATATATAAAAGAGAATGTGTGTGTGTTTGATCCGTATAGGCTCCGAAACGGCTGGACCGATTTCAATGAAAATTTCAGGGAATCTATAATTTTCTAACCCAAATTTGTAATGACACATGCGTTGTGTATATTTATGTGAACGATATTGACGTAAACATATTAGAGTATATATTTGTAATTGGTTAATTTATATCTGGAAGTGCGTAATTTTATATGTTTACTGTCGAACGAGATAATGTGAGCTACTTAACTGAGAGATAACTGAATTGTTAATTTTAAAATTTCATGAGTAATTAGAATCATTCCTTATTTGTGATCAACATTTTGTCAACATCAACAGTTTAAAAATACTTATTGCTTCATAAGTATCTAATGCTCTTAATTCACAGATAATTCACATTTACCACGACCGAGACATACGTCGTATTTTTATTTCTGACGTTAACTTGATCCGGATATGTTTTTGGATAAACGATTGGTATGATATTTACTGATATGTACATGGGTGCAGGTAATTATCTTCACCCGCTAGAGAGGTAATTATCTTCACCCGCTAGAGAAGAGAATAGAAGAGAATGAATATTAGAGAGAGAAATATTAGAGAGAGAAATACGGAAAGAAATTAATAATTTAATATATTGTGAGAGTTAAATATTTAATCGATAGATTTTTTTAATGACGAACTACACAGATTGGCCAGAGATGCTGGCCTTGACTGCTTCACCGGATTGAGAGGTGGCATAGCTCTTAGGTCGCCTGAACTTCTATCGCTAGTAACTCGACACAAGGGTCCCCCCGGTGAGGACTGATTTCGATTATTATTTTTTTATTGGAAAGGATGTACTTCAAACGTTGATGAGAGCTTGGTTAGGTTCTGTTTAATTTTATTTCGTAATATTCGCACGATAATTCGGAAACACAAGGGGAGCGTCCGCGCGATATAGCAATTAACGTTTGATTCAATTTGAAGTCGGTTTTCGTTTCTTGAATGACGCGGGCGAACGAGGCGTGAGGTGCGGGGTGCGCGCGCGCTGTTTGTTCAAAATGTTATGCTGGCCTTATAATACACTACCAGTCTTACTAATAAAAATGATAACATAATAGGTTGGGGAAAAATTCTTTTCGCATTATAGTATATATGAATTTGTAATAAAATCTCTTTGGCTATACTATTTGTATCTGGCTGGTTTTGGTATAATTTAAAGAATAAATTTTAAAGAACATAATTCCAAATTCAAATAAGGAAAATGTGTGATTTTCATTTGTATTTCGTACTGTCAAGTTGAGTGAATGTGATGAAGAAATATATTCGATACATTCACTCCTCCTCCTACCTACAAGATGGCAAAAACTAAATAGTGCCTACATATTTTAGTTAAATATAAATAAACTTCTAAACTTTTTTCTTAAAAAACTGCGAAGGAACTTTTTCCCCAACCTAATATATTTATTCCACCCTTATACTAAGTTTCATTAAACCAGGAATAAATTAAGAATCAACTAATAATAGTTTACTACAAATAAATCCGGAATAACTATGGTGTATCTATTCTTCCGTTACGTCAAAATGCACGAGTTGGCAACAGCGCAACCATAGAGAAACTATCCAAAAGTGTCTAAAAAAATATTCGTAGTCTACGGTGGCTGTCAATATATAGCGGTTATAAAAAGTTTTCGTTCTTCAGTATTTGAGTCCTGTTTAGTTATAAAAACTTTAGCTACATAAAACATGAATGAAAGAGAGCGCTCTATTAACTGGGAGAGAGTAAAAAAGGTAAGTACTGTAAACAGAATAATTTTTATCGCGAGTGCGTCAGCCAAATGTGATATTTTTGTTAACGTTTATTTAATTCTAAGTTTATCTTTATTCCACATTTATTTGTCAGGCTGTACATTTATAGAATCAGTTCTTGAATATTTTTAAATTGAGGATAGATTTAGACAATTTTTTTTGATCTTTATAAAAATCGTTATGTTTTATCAAATATCTAAGCTTATAATAATAATAATAAGCCTCTACATAACTCTGCAAAAAGCTGTAATTCTGAATACGTGTACAATTGTTAGAAAGTTCATGCAAATAGAAGACACACAAATAGGACACAATTTAAACATACCCACAACATAAACACAAAACACACCCACATTTATTTGGTTATAACCCGTAAATGTAGGTGAAACGAGCTCTTAATAAAGAGCTGAGAAAAAATAATAAACATACATAATAATAATATCTTTATTGTACACACTTACAACTATGTCACTTAATATACTGTCGTGCCTGTCTCCTAAACTAGGAAAATCTGTGTTTTAGGAAACAGTACCCACCCATTATGTTTCAATTGTGCACATATTACGAAGATACATTAATTTATACATATTATATAGCGTGCGAGCGTGCGTACGTGTGTGTGTGTGTGTGTGTACCACGAGTCATAGTATTAATTTTTCACACTTTTCGTAGTCAAGTTCCTTCAACCAGTTGCTTATCGTATCTTTTAATTTATATGAATTTAAATTTGTTATTTTTGTTTTTTTGTTGATAATATTATATTAATATAATATAATGTTTCATCTGATTGTACTAGTACACGACCCTTGCGTTGTAGAGTTGAGTAGCTGGTTAAGTTCCACATGCAGCAACCCAGTTTCAATGCAAATAACTTATCTTCTAAACACAATAGCGAGCGCGTCTCTCGCAGCATCCAACTAATAATTGGGCGAGTTTAAACTTGTTAACGTGACATCTACAAATTTTAAATCCATTGTGTATTTATATATATCAGGAATAAATTGATTTTAGATCAATTTATTCCTGATATATATACAAGGCAGTAGGTCTGCCGAGATCAGTCTTTCCATATTCGTACAATCTGTATTCCTTTAGTCCAATGTGAACAGACAACTTATAGACTCACGTGTCTAGGCTTCATCTTCGCCTTCCATCAAGCGAGATAGAAGCCAAACGTGAGCCTATTTTGTATAAAAAATGAAATGTAAATATAATATTTCCATTCATTATCTATGATATATGTATGAATGTATATTTAACATGTTTATATATTATATATGAGTAGTAACAGCCTTTATATATGTGATACATGTCCCACTGCTGGGCGCAGGTCTTCTCTGTAACTCTAGTGCGGATTGGCAGACTTCACATGCCTTAGAAAAATTTTGTAAGACATGTAGGTTTCTTCACGATCAGAGTACGACCTGTAGTTCTAGGCTCTTAAGAATTAGACTACGGTATCTCCTGCCTGTCGTAGAAGGCGACTAAAAGGGGCCTCGGGTTCACTGGGCGACAAGGGTGGGGGCCTCTGTCGCCCGCCAAGGCGGACCCGGGACGAAGGCGACATTGGCTGGGCCGTGTCGCCTTGCATCGTGAGGGCACAGGGGGGGAGGGATAACCTCCTCCCCGGAATGAAATTTGAGATGAAGGTGGATGAAATGAGAAATTGGAGCATTGAAATCACATGTAATTCGCAGCTCGTAATTCATTCAATGAATCTGTAATGATTTATACTAATTTTATATATTTCTGTTGCATATTATTTGTTAATAGTTTCTGCATTTTGGAAGTAAATTATCTCCAATAAAATATGAATCATGGAAATCAGTAGGTGTGAGTTATTCGTCCGTTTGTCGCACAAATAATTCAAATTTAATGCAAATTTAACAGTTAAATGGTTTTCTCATGGATGCCATTTTCAGAATTGGACCAAATTTTAATGGGAATACGGGAAGCTCCTCCTTTTTTGAAGTCGGTTGAAATTCAGGATTAATTATGGTAATGGAGAAGTGTAGACACAATAATCAAACGATACGTAGGCATCTCGTATCTCTACCACATTGTCGTTCGTAACTTCAAGTTATATTTTGTTCACCTAACGACATCTTTCTCTGGGCGGGTTATTTTACGATGTTGTACATTTTACGACTATTACCACAAAGTTAAGTGTCAACATAAATATGCATTCTTAAACAACTTTGTGCATATATGGGCCATACAATACAAATAGGAACAAGCTATGTCATTACACAATACATAGTCTACCAAAGAAAGCTCGGTGTCTCGGAAGTCGTCTCAAATTGTGTACACTAGCCACCCTAGTTCGATCCCCGGTGGCGGCACCAATGAATTTTTATGTTGCATTTAAGTGTCGATTTACCACGTACTAGGCGGTGAAGGAAGACATCGTGAGGAAACCTACAGATAGATAGTCTTAGATTAATGTTACTCTGAAATAGAAAATATATTGAAAATTACATTATTGTACAAGTACCTTTACGCCCACAAACACAATGTCTAACAAACTCGCAAATACACATCTTCATACTCAGACACACACGCACGTACACTCACACACAGTCACATACACACACTAAAAAACTATCAAATATTCCTCCACATGTTTATATACTTATCAAAATTAAACTTCACCAAGACGAGTTAGCTTAATATTGTGTTTTAATTAGCTATGTAAAATACTTTTGATAATGTAATGGAGTGGAGGGTTGATTACTTGAGACACAAGATCCATCACAGTTCAAGTGTCAATCCACCATAATCTTTCTGTTATTATGTCTCTTGTTCTAAATGTGTATTTCATAAAATGTTCTAAGTTCTAAGGCATGTGAAGTCTGCCAATCAGCACTAGGGCCACGGACTATGCCCTTATACTCTCTTTACAAAGAAGGCCTGCGCCCAACAGTGGGACATATATATTATATATATAAAGGCACTAAATTTTAACTTGAAATAGATATTTTTCCTTCTCATTTAAGTAAAAGAATAATATATTTCAGCTACTTATTGCGCGGTATGGTAAAAACCAGAACACAAATAAAACTTGTTCCGCTCGGAGCGTTCAAGCGAAAAACCAATTTACAGATAACAGTCGCAAGTATTTAAGATAAAAGCGTTGCACCAGCATCAACTGGGGCGCGTTTGCCGCTATCTCCGCACGCCCGCTCTGTGTACCAACTTAAGTTGTTTCTGTTTGCCGAAAGTTATACGAGATTAGTTGAAGCTTTACTATGTAGATCCACGGCATGGTTTCTCATCCGACTTCAAAAAAGAGGTTCTCAATTCGTCTGTATGTTTTTATGTTTGTTACCTTATAACTTTTTTTTTTATTTTTTTTTTCTGAAATATTACTAACAATCTTGTTAACCATTCCAACTAAGCTTAAGCTTGTGCTAGGACATGGTTCACGGCAATAGTCGAATGGTGGATTCGAACCCATGACCTTAGGATTCGCAGGCCGTACTCTAAACCATTAGGCTATTTTTTTTTGTAACATGAGGAATGACTACTGACTTATGTTTTAATTCAGCGTTTATTGCCCCTTGTCCTTTTTACTCTAAGTATAGTCTGCCTTTTTTTTTTTTTTGTTGACGGGGAGGAAATCTTCACAAAGATATCCCGCCTTCTGGGGGGAAGGCGGCGGTTATGTGGGGTTCTTACCCACTAAAACCTCCCCGGTGGCCCTTTCCTCGGTGCATGACGAGGGGCTCCGGGATCTCCAGTGGAATGCACCGGAGCCCCCTCTGCACTGTGCTAAAGGAGAGCACGTCCCGAGGGGGGAGGTTACTCCCTCCCCCCCTGTGCCCTCGCAGCGGAAGGCGACACGGGCCAGCCAATGTCGCCTTCTTCTCGGGTTCACTTTGGTGGACGACTCAGGCCCCCACCCTTGTCGCCCAGTGAACCCGAAGCCCCTTTTAGGTGGTCTGGGATTTTGTCTTTTCTATCTTTCTTCCATCTCTTAATATTATTACAAAAAGTTACATATTCTTACATTTACATCGTTCTTACTATCTATTACACTCTATATTTTATCATATATTTCTTACATTAGTTGCTTACATTCTCTATTTACTCTAATACATTCTTATATTAATCTATCTCTTATTTTATTCTAATTCTATTCTTATTACATTCATCTAAGTTATTCTTTACTCTACCTTTGCTATTTTTATCTACCATTTTTCTTTTTATATTTATCCATATTCAATATTTTTAATACATTTTTTTTTACCATTAGGCTATTGACGCTTCAGACTTTTCAGAACTTTCGACCGTGTGAACCGATTTGAACCTTTTTTTTAAACTTGAATGTTGGTGGTTTCCCTGTAGTTCTACGAGTATTTCCATCAGAAAGTCTTATATATGTTTTAAATTTCATCAGGTATAAGCGCCACAAATGGACAGATAACTCAATGTCACACCGACGATTTCAATGATTCATTTTTTATTGGAAAGACTGATTATTTCTATTTTGTAATATTCCTACGATGATTTGGAAATACAAATAGCTTTTAACGTTTGATTCTATTTGAAGCCGGTTTTTGTTTTTGTTCGTCACAATACAAAAAATCAACTGTAAAAACATATAGATGAATTTGGTTCATCTATATGTTAAGTATAAGTATAAGCTTCCTCTATCTTTAAAGTCGTATGAAAAACGGGAATTCCTCGGTACAAACCGACATTTAGATAGTAAGTAGTACACGAGAATTGACATCCTGGTGAAACTTCGTTTTCCCTTTTTCCTAATAAAAAAATCCTTTGTAACACTGTACAAAAGGCGGGATAGATAGAGAAAATAGTAGACTTTATAAAAAATGTAATTACAAGAGTACGGCTTTAAAGTAAATGCGTTATCTTAAACACCGACGTGAACAATTCTAAGCCAGCGTTTGCTTTTGTTGGAAAGTTTCTGCGTTTTTCTTAACCTGTTAAAAGCAGTTCAACAGACATTGTTTTTTTTTTAATTAATAAAATCATCAGGCATCTATTCAGGCTTATTATGTAATAAACAATTACGTAACAAGACTCATGATCGAGGACAACTATAAAGTTTTGCTCGTTTCTCGCTAAATTATCATTTAATGAGTCCTTAACGAAGCGTCATCTAACTACGCGTCCATCTCTTGAATTTGATTAATAACAATAAAAAAAAAAACAAAAAATAAAACAGTAACATAACTGTTATTTTTTTTTCTTTCTCTTTTTTTTTCTTCATTTATTGTTTTCTTATTTTTTGTTATTATTTATTTTTTGTTAGTTTTATTATTAAATTGTTTGGGAGGTGTTATGACGGTACCTGCATGTTTGTCTGGCACCGCCATGACACGATTTATTGTGTCAGTCTCCGAATATATGCGATACGAAGTGCAACTTGTCTATTATTCTCCCGAGTATTTACTACATATCTCTTCTCTTTATTTATTTATTTATTCTTTATTTGCACACAATACAAAAAAAAGGTACAAATAGGCGGACTTAATGCCAGTAGGCATTCTCTGCCAGTCTACCTTGGGGTTGTGTAGAGACAAAGTAACGGGTGCAAGCTATATGAGAAAATAATAAATAAAAGAAAACTATAATAAATGCATGCATATATATTATACATCTCTCTCTCTCTCTAGTGTCGGTCCCTCATGTCTGAGGATCGTGGTCACCATCAGGGTTGCACCTGGAGCGGATGATTTGCTTCCACCGGCTTCTGTCCAGTGCGTCTCTTACATCACTGTAAAATTTGGAGGACGACGAGTCTTTTACTTGATCGGACCACCTTGTTGGTGAACGGCCGCGAGATCTTTTTCCTGCGGTGTTCCCAACTACGATCAGTTTATCCAGACTTTCGTCGCCTCTGTGCATTGTGTGTCCGAAATACGCCAGATTCGTTGTCGGCATATATTATACATACCTACTTACAAATAAATTAAATATATAAACATAATAATTATATATAATAATAAATAGATACATATATAAATACATATATTCCTTGCTTAGGTAAAGCTTCCATAGTAAATGTTTGAAAGTTTCTTTTTCCACTCATCCAACCAATTTATCTTAAACAACATTTTGTATTTATGCTTACGTTCCTTTGAAACAGTTAAACATAAAACTCCTTTATTCATCGTCATTCTTTAAGCACGACGAAGTTATTTACATTGCAGCATTGCTACTAGACTATGGAATCTGTTCGACTTGGATTTGTAGAGATCTAGCCTGTGCAATGGTAATCGCTTGACGAT
Source organism: Meandrusa payeni (assembly GCA_029286785.1). NCBI lineage: Eukaryota > Metazoa > Arthropoda > Insecta > Lepidoptera > Papilionidae > Meandrusa > Meandrusa payeni. The sequence continues at coordinate 8,958,492 of JAGSMX010000023.1, forward strand.
CCGGACGACGCGATTACCATTGCACAGGCTAGATCTCTACAAATACACAAAGCGTCTATTCGCGACCGTCGGAGGTTGCGAATAATCCTCGCGCGTTACCGCTATTTTATGGGCAGGCCCCACTCCTTAGATGTTAGGAGCGTTGCTGGAGTTTCTTCGGCCACTTCTTCTCCCAGCGCCAAGTAGCACTCAAAGTTAGTTTAGCTTTTGAATGTCCCTTAGATTATCCGAATCCGATAGAAATAGCAACCGACCGAGTCGTGGTTCGGCCCTCTCGGGCGCCCTCGGATCGAAATGCATACGCGTAACATAGTAACCGTCCAAGCCGAGGTTACCCCTCACCGGGGGGACCCTCGTGTCGAGTTACTAGAGATAGAGGTTCAGGCTAAGCGACCTAAGAGCTATGCCACCTCTCAATCCGGTGAAGCTGTCAAGGCCAGCTTCTCTGGCCAATCTGTGTAGTTCGTCAAAAAAAAATCCACTTGTCCTTGTTCTTTTAAAAATCTGTTAATGCATTCTCAATCAATATTATCGGAACTATGATATATGAATGATAATGATGATGATGTAGGCCGATTTTGGCGACTGTGTCACTGGACAAGCATTTTATTTACGACACTTCATTCAAGTAGTAGGTTAGGTAGTGGCTTAGGTTTTCTGCCTTCTCGTGTGATCTTTATTGGCTGGCGTAACCGAGCTTATTGCTAAAAGCGCGAGAGCATTTCGCACAGGTCGATATATGTATATTTTATGTATTAGTAGATTTATTGATAACTTATTTATGTAGGTATATGTAACTGAGAAAAAAGCTTAAGGTGGGGTGGACATATAGTCCGACTGACAGATAATAGGTGCAACACCAGGGTAACATCCTGGAAAGGTACCAGCTGCCCGGTGGACAGACGGCATTATGCAAACAGTGGCCAATAACTGCAAAAGACAAAGAGTATTTGTTATGTAACCGAGTTTATTTATTATTTGTATATATTAATAGAATGTTTGTATCTGCACGCCCTCGTTATGTAATGCTTATAATTTTGGTATACAATAAAGTTATATCTATCTAATATGCCTTAATCAACAGAAATAATTACATTAAATAACTTAATAATTGTATATACAATACCTATATAATATATCCAGAGTAACTTAATTGTCAACACAAAGTCTTTGCGTACACTTACATTGAAGATTTAAGGGAAAAAGGCACACAAGTGATTCGAAATTCCAATGTCTTTTTTAAAGTGTTTCTTATTATTCTAATGCCAAAAAATATTGGGATGTCCAAAGCCTTAATACCTTAGATCATGACCGTTGCAAAACGTGGTATCCAGTAAATTTATTCAATGACTAATATGTGCGTAATTAGAAGTCGTAATGACGACATAATAGCGTGATTTTTGTGTGACGTCAGATATCTTAAATATTTGGATTTCGTCCAACAACGTTTTCCACGCGCACCTTGCACTTCGTACTCGATACTGAACTCAATGTGTACTTTTAAAAAGATGCTATTTTATTTTTCAATGTTGCAATTTATTATCTCTCATCAAATGAATATGATTATCTTTACTTACAACCCGCTCTTGTAAAACATGCTATGATAGAATACAGCGATATCGACACGAGAAAATACCGAAAGATGCCATTATATTTTGGCAAGCTGCGCTGTCTTCATTGAATTTGGGACTTTTTTTATACGAGTAGAAGCCACTAGCGAATTTTTTGAATTAAACAATGATATATTTATAGTAAGAGATTTTTTGTTTAACGTTTCAGTTTGAAATATATAACCGCAATTCCGTTACTGTATTGTGTGCCAAGTAACTTTGGAACAAAAGCTTGGAGAACTGTCAACTGACCGAAAAGCTACGACTGTTTTACATGTCAAAGTATTGTAGTTTCTGTATATGTATATAGCAAAGTATCTGTGCTTTAAATGGATTGGTAGGATAGATGGGCCACTGGTGGGCAATTGAGGATTCTTCCGGCCCTATCCATCTGGAGGGCAGCCTTGTGAACTTGGCTATGGGTTAGAGGCCTAATGCTAACGCTATACTTATGTTAACTCCCATCTTGCCCTTTTACAGTGGCGGCCGGTTCACCCTGAGAGTTAAAAGTGGTAGGAATTATGTCAGTGGACCCGGATGGAAGCAATTACGGTGTGGTCGCGTGTTGCCTTAGCACTGCGATTGTGCTGGGGGAGGAATTAACCTCCCTCGTCAAACCAGTGCGTTCGTTGGGAGACCCTCGAGTCTCTCCCCATGAAGGTGAAGATGGGCACAGCAAGGATTAACTCACTCAGCAAGTAAGATTTTTTTTTAATAACAACTACACAGTTGGCCAGAGCGGCTGGCCTTTATTTCTTCACCGGATTGAGAGGTGGCATAGCTCTTAGGTCGCTTAGCCTAGATCTCTATTAGCTACGCGTAAGCATTCCGATCCGATGGCGTCGGAGAGGGCCGAACCACGACTAGCTCGGGAGCTATTTTTGTATAAAACTATATGGGACAATTTAAACTAAACTAACTTGCTATGCCACCACTATGCCACTTCGGGAATCGTTGGCGCTGGGAGAAGAAGTGGCCTAAGAAACTCCAGCAACGCTCCTAATCCTATCCAAGGGGCGGGGTGTGAATATCTTGACCTTGAATACTCATAACCCCCGCCCTTCGGAGGGCACCCAGCCTGCTGGGAGGATCCTTCCTCTTCTATGCCGAATCCTATATAACTTGCCAGCATAAAACACATAATAATATGCAACGATTGTTTGTGATGATTTATTTATTAAAAAATAACAAGCACTTACTATAATTTACAATTTTACTTATTGTCATTTTTAACACAGAAGCTGATGCATTTCGGACAACAAATAGGAGATAAAATTATGAAAATGATGAACGGAAAAATGAGCGGTATGCACGGCGGTATGCACATGAGGATCCAACTCTCAAAGTATCTCGAACATTCTAGAACTTGTTCAGGAAAACTAAGCGCAGGTGCAATCCTTCTGTTTATACGTCGAAGAATCCGGGTAACTACCAATGCAGGGGAAACAAACCACACAAAACCTGACAAACACATGCCACATGCAGCACATGAATTCGATTTGCTCCTTATTCCCTTTTACAATATAAAATATATGAAATAACGCGAGAAGAGTTATATAATTTTGCTATCTCATTCATCAAATTTGGTTTTATTTACTTTGTCATAATTTTCGTATTTTTCTTGATGATATTCTGTACTTTGATCGTAATTGCTTCACAACTTTGCAAATGTTGCAGTATATTTCTTCTAAATTCCAACAAACTCTATCAATTTGATTTGCAATAGAATTCCTATCATCATTTGTGTTTAAATTTAGCACGGATTTCGGAATCTATCTTACATGAATTTTATGTAATTTCTGTCCATGCGACAAACTTGATAAATTTATCTTACTCACCAACTTTGCATTGATTTTATTTACTTTGTCATTATTTTTAAATTCGTATATTTTTCTCTTCAATATCATATATAACCCGTCCAATTTCGTCAATTCAATAACCAGATCTTTGCCCAGATTTATCACGATTTTCGGAATTCCAGGGTGTAAACAGGAGTAGACAAGGAATGGGCAATGGAACGCAAAATATCCAAGGACAAACTAATAGTAAGGGACACCAATTGAAAAATCCATTTATGACAAATATACACATTGATTATATGTATAAGAATTCACCAAATCGTGATCTGAAGCATCGCAATGTTCTTTTTAAAATTTACATGATCGTTTTAAAATATCCTTATGTGAAACGGTAATGACAAGAGAATTAGCATTTAGCGTATCGTATTATAATTTGTTTATGGTTTACTACCATTACGTGTCCGATAAACATCAACTACGAGTAATATTATATTAAAAACTCTTTTCTCATTGACATAAACCAATAAATCACACGTTAGCCAAGAATGAGAAAGAGAGACCTGATATTTCATTTTGGATAGTGTGCACAGGAATTACACGAGTTAATTGCCCCATCTCCATTTCACCTTCGGACGTTTAGACATTCGGCGGGTTTCCACCCTTTCATAGTACATGATCCGCGCGCCTGAACGAATCCATCTTGTTACCTCGTCTTTTGTAATCAAGAATGTTATTATTTTAATTTACCAGCAAACAACAGAAAACAATATTATTTTTATACAATATTACGGAATCTGAGTTTTAATTTATACTAAAGAGCTGATCCACATAGATCTTTATTAAAATCTATAATCAAAATTGTTTGGTATGAACAATTTTAATTATAGACAATAATTTTCACTCTCTTGACATTTATCCAAGGTTTATTGCGTCCAAGTTATTTGGCAGTAATCTCGGAATTGCGTTCATACATTTCTAGTTGAAATAATATCTCGACAAAACTTTCACACGCACTCTTGGCATAAGAAAAGGACCGTACCCAAGAGTTGTCTGGCGTCGTCGAGCAAAACGGCGTGTATTTTGAGCCCTTTTAAGCGGGAGAGTTGAGCTTGATAAAGAACTTGTAGGGTGTGAAGAAGTGAGGAGACACGACCTGACCACGGGTGGTCTGTGTTACTGCCCGTATAACCGAAACGTTGGTAGGGCCATAGGTGGTGGGAAGTTCAAGTGATGTTAAGTGGTTTTATCTGTACTAATAAATATGGAGACGCTTTTTTGTTACCCTTCACTGCAAAAAGCGCAGAAAGGACAGACATGATACTTATACCACAAGACGTAGACTGCTTACAAGAAGCACATGTGATTATATTGTTTATTATGAAATTTAACAATTATTTTAGTAGTCATTTCTGGTATATAATGTGTCACTTGAGACTTTCGTGCAACAGTAGAAGTCGTCGAAATAGTCAATTCTAAGAAATTTTCATGAAATTTATCAACATTATTATTAACCATTTTAAAATGAACTAGGAGATAGATCAACAATAGTTGTATATTGCATTTGAATCGACGACCTTATGTTTCGCACCGACACTATGAGTAGTAACTTATCCTTGAATGCTCGGTCCAATTCCTCACACAGCCCAAATTAAAAAAATACCATAGAGCTGCATTACATATTATCAAAAATATAAACAGTATTTGTTCTACATTTAATTTTCACCACTAATCAATACAACGACTATACCAATATCATAATACAAATGTTACATTCACAATATTACTACTGAAGCTTAATTATAGTTATTATCTTTTATTGTTCTGTTCACAGAATAATTTCTTTTATTTCTTTATCAGTTCTATATTTAAAATAACTCATTGTATACATGGAATTTAGCGTGTGTTGGTTATTTCTCTTTTTATTTCTAAATCTCTGGTATGTTTATTTTCGCCTTATTACTTTGTCTGCATCCAAAAGAGGTAATTAATTTAATTCTTCTTTATTATTAATTGCTGTTATATCTTCATCAGTTCTATGTTTAAAAATAACTCATTGTATACATGGAATTTAGCGTGTGTTGGTTATTTCTCTTTTTATTTCTAAATCTCTGGTATGTTTATTTTCGCCTTACTACTTTGTCTGCATCCAAAAGAGGTAATTAATTTAATTCTTCTTTATTATTAATTGCTGTTATATCTTCAACAGTTCTATGTTTAAAAATAACTCATTGTATACATGGAATTTAGCGTGTGTTGGTTATTTCTCTTTTTATTTCTAAATCTCTGGTATGTTTATTTTCGCCTTATTTTTTATATTATTGTCTGCATCCAAAAGAGATAATTGATATCTTTTTTCATTATTATTAATTGCTGTTATTTCTTTATCAGTTGTATGTTTAAAAATAACTCAATAAATATATGGTATTCAGCGTCTTCTTTATTTCTCGTTTTATTGCTAAATCTTTGGTATCTTTATTTCCGCCTTATTATTTCGTCTGTACGCAAAAGACCTCATTAATCAATTTCTTCTTTATTATTATTCGTTTATATGTTGTTTACGTTGTTTACAATACATCACATAGTATCTGTATTACATTTATTTATTTATTTATTTAAATGAACTTAAAATACATACAAAAAATTACATAAAATTTATTATGTTACTTCTCTGTTTACTGTTAAATGTTTGGTAAATTTGGTATCTTCAGTAACGACTTGCTGGGTGCACATTCTTTTTCACCTCTTAGAACCAAATTCATGCAACAGTCACACCACGGGATACATGACACAAACGGACTGATGAGTAATGGAAGCAAACAGAAGCACATCGGAGAAATTTTCTAAATTTCCGTACATGTGAAATGTGAATCTGTTAATTTTTGTCTCTTCATCAGATCGATCGGTTTCGTTCGATTTTAGTTCATCGACTTTATTGTGATTGTGAGATGGAAGTAGCAGAACACATGGAACACGTATCCAAAGATAAAAGGAACATTAAATGAAAAATAAAGATAAACATTGATTTAGAACATAAAGAAGTATGACAGTGACTTTCAAAATGACATTGCATCCCTATCAAGATATGTCATCAGCATAGCCATGTGTGTGCCATAGTTTCGATCCTTGACGACGAAACCCGCCTTTTACAGCAGTTTAACGTACATACTTCGACATTGGTGAAATCTACATGGAATTGCCATTAAAAAAACAATCAATCAATCAATTAGCCACGTGCGTTTCCTAAAAGTTCTATGTACTGTACACAGCCCCTAATTTGTTTTCAATATATTTTGTGTCTCTATATATGTTTCTTTATATACAATTGACAATTAAGGACTCACAAGCTAGTATCCCGTAGTACAAGCGATTATATTCTCTGTCTACCGCACTTAAAAAAAGATAAAAGAACGTAAGACCTTATTAAGTTGTAATTATTTATTTCTTTAGTACATATATGTGTAATATGTGTAATATATATGTTACCGGAAATGTATGGAATCAAGGAATTGTATACAAATTCTAGAAAATCTAAAATGTAAAAGTGACCTACCGTAACATAATATCCCACTGCTGGACACAGGACTTCTCTGTAAAGAGAAGGCCCTAGCGCGGATTGGCAAGACTTCACATGTCTTAGAAATTTTTTCTAGTACACGTAGGTTTCCTCACGATATTTTCCTTCACCGCCGAACCAACACCACCAATAAAATTGCAACAACAAATGTATTGGTGCCGGCACCGGAAATCGAATTCGGATTGCTAGCTTACTATGCAACTTAAGGCGACCGCCCGGACACTGAGCTACCACGGCTCTATAGCCGTTACATATTTCGGAACGGTAGGTCACATTTACATTTTACATTTCCTAGGATTTGTATACAATTCCTTGATTTCATACATTTCCGGTAACATATACACATAAGATACACGAATGTTCGAGAGATAAAGAAAATGTTGCTCCCTCTTGCTCCTACAGCGTGATACAGACAATAGGTTTTTTTTTAACGCAACATGAGGCACGACTACTGACTTATGTTTCAATTCAAAGTTTATTGCCCCTTGTCCTTTTTACTCTAAGTATAGTCTGCCTATGCTATGTCTAGTTCCCCCCAACGTGGGTGGTCTGGGATTTTGTCTTTCCTCTCTTTCTTCCATCTCTTAATATTATTACAAAAAGTTACATATTCTTACATTTACACCGTTCTTACTATCTATTACACTCTATATTTTATCATATTTTTCTTACATTTGTTGCTTACCTTCTCTATTTACTCTAATACATTCTTATATTGATCTATCTCTTATTCTATTCTTATTACATTTATCTAAGTTATTCTTTACTCTACCGTTGCTATTTTTATCTACCATTTTCCTTTTTATATTTATTAATTGTCACTAGCACATTGGCACTGTCTTAGATTTACGAAACGTTACTTTCACTGTTTTTATTTTCACTAATTAATCTAATCTTCCTCCCAACTTCCATTCACCCGAACACAGTTTTCGTAACGCATTCAGCAGCTTTCTCCCCGAGTCAGGCGTACGTAAAGAAGTTTTACTTCTAAAAGTATCTTATGTACAGTTCACGGTTGACTTATATATCAATTATCACGAGACACGGTTCATTCAGCGTGATAGGGCTACAAACAAACAGAGTTCTCATTTTTTATATTATAATGAAATTAATACAATTAATACAACACTAACAATTATCATTCTCAATTTTGTAGATCGTTTTTAGACGTATCCATGTCGTCTCGGTCGTAGTTCACGATAAAGCATTGACACCATTTTATACCTTAAAAAAACAAAATTTATTATTTTTTAATTTTCGTCATTTCGAGCACTTTCAAGTACTCATAATTAAGTCGTAGACTGAGGTATTGTGTATTGCGGTATCTTTTTTTATAGGAAATGGGACAAACAAGCTTACGACTCGCCAGATCTTAAGTGATAGCTGGTGGGGGCTTTTGTCGTCCGCTAAGGTGGCCCCGGGAAGAAGGCGACATCGGCTGGCCCGTGCAGCCTTTCACTGTGTGGGCACAGGGGGGAGGGAGTAACCTCCCCCCCCGGGACGTGCTCTCCTTGAGCACAGTGCAGAGGGGCTCCGATGCCTTCCACTGGAGATTCCGGAGTCCGGAGCCCCTCGTCATGCACCGAGGAAAGGGCCACCGGGGAGGTTTTAATGGGTAAAAACCCCACATAACCGCCGCCTTCCCCCCAGAAGGCGGGGTATCTTTTTGAAAATTTCCTCCCCGTTAGCAAAAAAAAAAGGGGTTACCGACAATAGCCCAAGTCTTTGAGTAAGCATCTTGACGGTTTTTCGAGACTGCCACCAAACATTCTAACGAACATCTTGTAAGTGCCGTCACTTATAAGTCTTTCTCTACTAATTTCCGAGACACGTTTTTGGCGATCCGGACGACGCGATTATCATTGCACAGGCTAGATATTTGCAAATCCACAAAGCATCCATTCGCGACCATCAGAAGTTGCGAATAATTCTCGCGCGTTACCGCTATTTTATGGGCAGGTCCCACCCCTTAGATGTTAGGAGCGTTTCTGGAGTTTCTTCGGCAACTTATTCTCCCAGCGCCAACGCTTCCTGAAGTGGCACTCAAAGTTAGTTTAGTTTGTGAATCCCTTAGATTATCCGTGAAATAGCAACCGACTGAGTCGTGGTTCGGCCCTCTCGGGTTCTAAAGGTTCAGGCTAAGCGAGCTAAGCTAAGCTAAAAGTTCAGCTATGCCATTACTCAATCCGGTGAAGCAGTCAAGGCCAGCTTCTCTGGCCAATCTGTGTAGTTCGTCAAAAAATAAACCACAACACAGGAGGAGCTGCAGGTGCATTGCCCGTCTCTGAGAAAGGAGTGGACTCGTTTCTTGTGGTGAAGTCCCCAAATTTATTCCGTCCGTACGAATTACCATTTAACATGCGATTCGATTTGAAATCGGTTTTTGTTTTTACTGGTAAATATATTTGTGAATATGTACTACGAGTATAGTCATATTTTGTCATACAAAAAGATTTTTTTTAAGAAAAAAATCCGTTATATTAGTGTTATTCAATGTCTCACATTCGTATAAATATAAGAAATCATAATAAGATTTCGTTAAAAATACTTTACGACTCAGTGAAGGTAAATGCAGAGGGTTGTCAATGGTTGAGATGGAAATAGAAAAACATTCAATTTCACTTCACACCTGCGTCCCCTGTATTCTCCACTGTTCAATATTCATGGTCTAAATGTATATTATTGTCAGATGATTTCGTTTAGTTACAAGAAAACCGATAACTAAAAACTAAACTAAACTAAAACCGATGCTGAATCTATACTTATGATAGAATCGACGTACAATTTTCAATAATGAAATAGACGCATTTGGTTCAAACTCCGTTTTTTCCTCACCTCGGAAAAGGCTCGATGGGTGAAGGAGACATGGACTTTTGGCTGGTCCACAAACTAGATGTGGCATTTCTCTAAACCAGTGGTCGACAACCCGCGGCTTTTAATACAGTAACTGATTATTATCTTGTTCGTAAGAAACGAATAAACATTTAATATACAGTCATTATAACTAAGGCTTATTTGACAAAACCAAACTTGAAGGCGTCCTTTACTCCTAATTTGGTTTTATACTAAAGCAAGGCAATGACTCTTTGAATACATTCTCTATATTGTATTGTCTATATTTGTGCGAAAAGGTTGCCAATCACTGCACCCAACGGAATCTACATTACATTACATTTTGGAGAGTGTGCACAGGAATTACATGAGTTACTTCCCCATCCCCATTCTACCTTCGGACGTTTAGACACTCGGCGGGTCTCCACCCTTTTATAGTCAATGTTCCGCGCGTCCGAACGAAACGATTTGAATCATCGTTCATCGTGCGTACAGCGAAGGAGTGGAACAAGTTGCCGGCGTCAGTCTTTCCGTCCAAGTACGACGTAGGAGCCTTCAAGAGTAGAGTGAATAGGCACTTACTAAACTAGCGCGTACCATCTTTCAACTATCGCACCACTTAACACCAGGTGGGATCATGGTCAAGCGCTAGTTTACACGCATAAAAAAAAATCTTAAAAACAATATTACTTTTTCAGCCGACTCCAAAAAAGGGGGAGGTTCTGATTAATTCTATTTCGTTATATTCCTATTCCATTTGAAGTCGGTTTTTGTTATTAGTGGTAAATATATTTGTTATTTCCTCATCTTTCTTTCCATTCATTCTCATTGATCCTAACACTGCCACTCTTTCTTCCTTCATATTTTTTCTCCATTCTTCTCGAATATCTTAATCACCGTAGCATACCTTACTAAAGGTATGATACACTAACAATAGTTTCTGGTCGTAAATCCTCTTTCAAGTCGCACTTTAATCGTGATCTTTTTTAGTAATTTAACCCGTTGTTGGTCCTCACCTTTAACACAAACCGGCAAGCATGCGAGGCAAGGGCTGAAGAGAGAAGGGTAACAGCATAACTGAGGCACGCAGATGCAAAAACACATGTAACCGTGGATCACATCTAGACCTGCAATATTCAATATAGAAATTATCATTAGTTTTATAAACAGTAATTTAATAAACCTTTAAAAAGTTTAGAACATCTGAAACTGACTGTAGATTTATCATTATAAGAAGTAAACGATCGCGGCGGTATTTAGGTTATTTCTAAATTACTTTCATGACGGTCAAAGTCAGTGTCAACTATCATTTAAGATTCTATATTTCATTAAATTTGTCTAGAAAATGAAATGTGTTCACAGATAATATAAAATAATTACATTCCTTATCACTGTCGAAATTGATTTTAAAGTATTAGAATTTGAAATAACGTACAGTTTTTTTTATCTCACAAGGCACAGGCTGCATTTACTTATAACAAATACATTGTGATCATCAGTTGTTAAAATTATATAAAATAAATATCCTATACTACATACGAAATGGTTCAAATCAAAATATCAGACTGTATAGGAAATATTTAAATGTCAATTCCAAATATATAACAATAATGTCAATTTATGTTGAAGCCTTGGGTTAAGTTTTTATAATATTTGTATAAAAAGTAAAATACGGAAAAATATGCATGCAAAATACAAAAACATTATAATAACCTCCCCGGTGTCCCTTTCCGCAGTGCATGACGAGAGGCTCCGGGATCTCAACGTGGAACACACCGGAGCCCCTCTGCACTGTGCTCAAGGAGAACACGTCCCGGGGGGAGGTTACCCCTCTCTCATATATCATATATATATATAGATATACATATATATACAAGTAATACCATGTTTTCAGCGAATAAATAAATCTTATCTTAATCACGAGTAACAGTGAACATGAACCATACTACTGAGTACCAAAAATTTAAATAGAGAATATAAAAAAAAAATTGAACTCAAATAAACATCATCTGCAATGGCGGCGCTCTCGGTGAAATGTTGAAGCATTAAGTAAACAGGCGCGCCACTTGTAGCAGCGAGAACGAATACAGTTTTTTTAAAAAAAAGTTACTTTGAAATTTCATTAATGCAGTCTGAATTATTTGTTTTACCAGAGAGACACGGTTACTTTGTAGAAGGGGAAGACGAGCGCAAGCCTCATCTGAGCCCCTGATAATTGATCTAGACGCAAAACGCCACGAATAGGACGAGATTTGTCCCAAGCCCTCCTACAACTACAATGACTCTGGTCAGCTATATTGCGACCGGGTTTCAACAGCAAGTTCGGCTTCGCAAGCCATATCGGGGCTCAGGCCCGAAACTAATTAGGGCCGTCGTTACTGGTCACGGTGTGGACAACTATAGTATAGATAAATATTGTTAGCTGGCAACACATGACACCCAGCGATTGTTATGCATAATAACTACTTCCAATGACATCTTAGTGATTTACCTGAACCTTATGGTATCTTTAATTCATAATTAATATCGTCACAGGAACATGTAAACAATAGTATAACTTTATTAGTTCCTAATCTGACTTCTAATTAATTTAGTATAAAGATTGTGAGGACGCGCAGTTGTGACGGTGTTCGTTATTAATAATTCTAAGCGAGTGTATTAGTTGTGTGACTATTTTATTCCACGAGATCTATAAATTATACAATATACTAGCCCTGTAGTTCTTGGGTCGTAGCATAAGACTATTGTATCCCCTGCCTGTCGTAGTAGGCGACTAAAAGGGGCCTCGGATTCACTGGGCGATAAGGGTTGGGGCCTTTGTCGTCCGCCAAAGTAGACCTGTAAAAAAGGCAACATCGGCTGTCCTTCGCCTTGCACTGCGAGGGCACAGGGGGGGGGGGAGGTTTATCCCTCCCCCCCGGGAAGTGCTCTTCTTTAGATGCTCCCGGAGTCCCTCACCATGCACCGAGGAAGGGCCGGGGGGTTTTATTGGGTAAGAACCCCACATAACCCCTTCTCTCTAGATAAAGATAAAAGATAAATATATATTACATACACAGATAACGTCGATATATATTATAATGTACATATACGTAAGCAATTCTAGAACGAAATTATTTTTTTTAATTTTACGTGTTTATTTACGACTTGCTCTTCATAGTACTTGTATTACTATAAATTTCAAGCAGGGTAACGCGATGACATTTTAAACATTATGAGACTATATTCTTCCAGTCACATTTAACATTCACTAAAGAAAGTAATTTAAATTTCTCTCCTTATTGCCGGGACGTAGCGCGCTGGTGAATTACACGGCAATAGCACATACATTAATGTTATTTGCAGATGTTTTTAAAAGGAAATCTAGTGCGCTTTATTTATTCTACGCCTCGGAGATGGTAGCTATGGTCCAGGTAGTACGTTCACAACCAGAGTTCGATCCCGGGTGTCGGTATCATTAAATTTTCTTGCTGCAATTTTAAGGGCTGATTTACCACGCTCTCCACGGTGTGGGAAAACATCATTAGGAAACCTACATGTCTTAGAATTCTAAGACATAATGAAGTTTGATAATCCGCACTAAGGTAGCGGTTTTTTTTTCTCTCTTATCAAAGGAGGTCTGAACCCAATAGCTGGACTTCTAGGCTTTTTAACACATTAACACAAGTGTTCTGTGTCTATATCTCTGCTAGTTGTATATATCACGTGATAACAGATTCTGTGAAACTTGTTCCCTGAACTAAAACTTGGCTGAAATCAATGAACAAGGATAATAAATTTCAGAACATTTGTCTGCAAGAGTTACAAACTTCGGCAATTCGTAAGCGAGTTAAATTCTGTAACTCGGCTATTCCATTAGACGTTTAATATTCAACTTATCACTCGAACTCGAACTACTCATTTCAAAAAACAAGAGGGTTATACATTATCAAAAAAGTTATAAAGAAAACGTTCTAATACGTACGCGAGGCCTCGGACCTCGTGCACATGTCATACCTTTGGCTGGACCGATTTTGATGAATCTATTTTTATTTAAAGCTTTTGCTTTTTTTATTTTGGTCCATTTCTAACAATGGCATTCATGAGAAAACCATATAAGTCTTAAAAATGCATTAACTATGTGTGCGACAAATCGACGTAACTCAATATCACGCCAATCGATTTTGATGATTCATGTTTTATTGAAAAGTATATATTTCAATGGTAGTTTGATGCTACCCATTCGTTCGGAATTCCACCTTCAAAATTGCCCCTTGCAAACGAGCTTAAAGCTAACCTGATCTTAAGCGATCACCGTCGCCCATGAACATGCACAGCACCAGAGGAGCTGCCGACCTTTAAGAAAGAAATAGACTCGGTTCTTAAAAGAACCTCAAATTGTTTCTGAAACACAGCCGGTGACAGTTGATAACAAAATATGTTTCTATGCAAAATATACGAGTACCTAACACTAATCAGTTAACACAAAACGGAACTCGTATTATATACAATTTCTAACAATCCTATTTATTTTAACAATGTTCAGATTTCAAGCTGCTTCGCTAAATTAAATTTTAATGTTGCTAGATTCGTCCGTCTCTGCAAACAATACATCCGAACTCCGCGAGCCTGGACAAATGTTTGTTTTTCTTTTATCTCTTAAGAAGACTACGTATTTAGTTCAGCTGCGCTTTATTCAGTATTTACTCGTTTTATGATAACTCATTGCATAGCTTTTTTTATTATTGAGGTAGAAACCTTCAAAAGATAACTTGGGACCTTGTGGTGAAAAGCGACGGTTATGTGAGATATCTACTTATTGAGACCCTTAGGTCCATTGGGAGGGATTTCATGATCTCGAGACTTAGACTAACTTAGCCAAACAAGTATGTTTACGACCAAAAAAAACAAACCGAATCAAACGTTAAACGCTTTTACGAGAGCCCTCTTTGTATTTCCAAATTATCGTAGAAATATTACGGAATAGTTTCATTAATAGAACCTAAAGAAACTCTCATCAAACTACTCTTAAAACTCCTTTCCAATAAAAAAATGAGAACCTACTCCTTTTTTGAAGTCAGTTGAAAAGGGGTTGATTGTATTTCTTTCACTTAAAAAGTTGTAAACGCTTGCATACGTAATCTCACATAAATACACACATTCATACACACTGACAAATATGCACACTCACATAAACTCACACATTCATATAATTATTATATATTAATTTACTTTAAAAAGCTGGATCTTCTGGAACAGGTATATTTTATACTTAAAACAAGGTCCAAACATTGTATTCTTGTTTTATATGTTTTGTTTTTGAAAATAAAGATTTTTCATTTTTTATTTATAATATGTGTGAAAAAGTAGTTATCAATATCAAAAGCTCAAAAGCGTAGTTTCGGAACTAGCCTGGATATCTGTGTAGCTACAGCGGAACTGCTACGCCGAGCTAAGACACGAATAAGTGAAATTAATTCTCCCGCCACTTGAAATGTTTATATCAAGTTTGGAAACATCCAGTCGCATTTCGCGCTTCACAGTTTCTTTGAACTTCACGCAAACATCGATACAAACATAACAATTAATAAACTCAAAATCAGCATGAAACTTTTGAGAGATGAATTAAATAAAAGATTTTAAGAATAAATTTTTGTTATGATAATTTAACTACACGTGTATGGATTGTGAAATGAATTGAATTATTTTAGAATGAAAACATTGTGAGGATACCTGTATGTGTTAGAAAACTTTCTATGACATGTGAAGTCTGCTCGTCCGCACTAGATGTGCGTCACGAACTATGCCCGTATACTTTAGTTACAAAGAAGGCCTGTGCCCGACAGTGGGCCAAATAAACATAGGAAATTTTTACTTTTTACACACCACCGGCGATCTGACCTCTTTTCACCTTGGTATAATTTACATTATATTTTGATTCTCAATTCCATTTTACCCTTTTTGTGTTTGTCACCGAAACTCTAACTTTTGACTGGGCGAACAAGTTTTCATGATTTTTTTATTTGAATGCTGGGATTTTATTTTATTAAATTTGGATAATGGGATCCATGACAACCATATAAGTGGTAAATTTGCATCACGTATGTGCGTCACAAATGGACGGATAACTCAATATCACGCCAACCGATTTCAATAATTAATCGAAAAGGATGTATGTAATAATTATTGGAAAGGATGTACTTTCAGGGTAGTTTGATGAGAGTTTGGTTAGGTTCTGATTAATTCTATTTCGTAATATTCCTGCGATAATTCGGAAATATAAAAAGGACGCTCCACGCATTTAACGTTCGATTTGAAGTCGGTTTTTGTAATACTTGTCGAAATGTTATGTCGTATTTTTTAACGACAAATCTATTCACGTTGTCGCCGCTCTAAGTCTAGCAGCGTGGCCACTTCTCCGAGCTCCAACGCGTCCCGAAGTGGCACTTAAGCTATTTGATAGCAAGACGTTCAAAGCGTTTTCCGCTAAAAGCTACAGACAGTATCGTGAGCAAATGCCGCTCGGATCGGAATGCGTTCGAGATTAGAGTAACAGCATAAGCAAAGCTCCTCTCCGGAATTATTAGATAAATAATTTACAAGTTTCAAAACTCTTATCTCAGACCATGAGCTTTTTACAAATTAGTACACGAAAACTCGGAGGTCGTGAGGCGAGTAACGAAGTGACAACGGTTGCACCAATGAGTTTCCGCTTTTCGTATTCTTACGTATAAAAAAATATATACGTCAATTTGTAACAAAGCGGACAGAAAAAGCTTTCTCAGGCTATAAAAGGCCGGTAAAAAAGGGTTAAGACGAGTAGACTTGTATCAATGAAATTTCCGTTTTTCAAGATTGTTAAGAAATTATCGTTCCCAAAAATTGCTTGTTAAAAGTTATGCCTATAGTAAGAAGTAGCCAATAGCTTCTCCGAATCTCACACTGGGACTTAATAATTTTAATGAAAAACTAATAGCAATTACTATGCCTGTCTATACCGTTAGATGTAAGAGGATTCTATTAAAATTCAGTCCTTTCAACTATTATTATTTTCTCTTCGTCTTTTATTTAAAACCATTAAATATATAGCCAATTTTGAATTCGTCTCGCTACATCTGAAAACTGAAAACGCTCATTTTCTTGTTGTTCCAAAGTAAACAACGAACAAACAAACTTTACAAACTCAATTCAACATAAAGTTCGTAGACTTCCGTAATTTTCCGCTCAGTAGTACGCGACGGAGAGTGCTACGAAAACTTGCGGAATAATTCCCTACGTTTGGAACTTAAATAATTTCATTATTACGTTATAAGTTCAAATGAAACGGATAGAGTTTGTTTAGCTTATTGCTGTTTAGGCTAAGTACTTATTTGATTTCACGCCTTGCCTTCCATATTTATCTCCTTTTCAATCCTACATAATTTTAAGGGATGAGAGAGAGAGAGATTATAAGAAAGTGTGAAAGTACCCGACTTTCGAAAATTTGAAAGTTGATTTCTACTAATGAATAAAAAAATTTAACTTTCTTAAAAAAATTACCTAGTACATCACGATAGCGTCTCTTCCTGTCACATTCGAGTGATATACTCTCTTGACTGGCGAGCACGTGGCAAAATATCACTTAGAATTTCAACAAACTATTTCGACCTGAACCGAGGATCGATCTTGGGTTGCTAGCGTATGCAACCGTCCCGATCCCCGGTAAGTAAATGACGGAGATATATAATAATAATAATTGATTTATTTCAATGCACAACAATCACAATAATCAATATAAGACATTTAATATAATAATTTAGTTAAATATAAAATTTAATTTAAAATGTGTCTATGGTTAGTTATGTAACGGAAAAGATTTGAATTTGTGTTTCTCACAATGTTCGCGCAGTAACAATGAAGCTTCCCGGCTAATTAGTTAAAATTCCGGCACTGGATGTTTCGTACGTCGTAGCGTTGTTTCTTGTGCCGTCGTAGCCTCGTAGCGATGTTTCTTGTACCGTCGTAGCGGCGCTTCTTGTAGCATCTCCCGGATTCGTCAACTTTGTTTACTATGCACAAACTTTAACAAGCTCGCTGAAGGCGGCGCCGAATTCTCAGCGACTTACTGTTCTACGATTGTTTCACTTTCTTGTTACGAAAGTGACGGATTATGTTTAATTCTTGTAGCTAAGTAAATGTCGGATGGAATTGAATTACTCTTTTTTTATCGATGAAAAAAAATATACTTAACACATATTTTTAAATATTCTTAATGCTATACATGTATACCATTATTCATAGGTATGTGTAACATTTAGAAAATGCAAATCTGTATTCCTCATAAAACCCATTCGATTTTTTGAAATGAAAATTAATTTTACCTTTATTATTATTTTGTTAAGAAAGGAAAGAAAAATTGAGTTTGTAAATATTTTTTCTTTTTAGTCAGGTGTGTATTTGTTGTAACTGTGTGATAACATATTTAACACTCGATGTCTCTCTTAAATAATAAACAAAAACGTAGTACAAGTATATTTAATGGTACGATTAAGAGCGACCGTAATTGCTATCTAGTTTTCCACATTCTTATTAGGCTCCCTATGCGACAGTCAGTGAACCGTTCGCCATACACCGTGCACAAATTTCAGCAAGTCATGTCATATAGTCGAATGGTATTTTTTTTAAAGAACGCTACCAATATTTCTTTTTTTTTTCAGAAATATTACTAACATTCTTGTTAACTATTCCGAATAAGTTTATGCTTGTTCTACGACCTTCTTTACGTACCTTCTAGAAAGCACGCCAGGAAGCGTTAATAGTCGAATTGACGTTTCTCGGTGCTTTCAACTAGACATTTGTATTGTAGCCGTGACCTCAAACCATTGGCGCCTAGGTATTCGGCGGAAGTAAATCGCGGAGAGGAAATTCTTGATGTTCAGCTCTTCTAGGATAGACGATTTACGATTAGTGCGACGCTCAGTCCATGAGATCCTTGAAATTTTACGCCAATCCATAGGTTACGGAAACAACAAAATAGAGATACTAAATACGGCTGTTAAGATAAACGATATATTTATATTTTGATATATCGTTTATATTAATAGCTGAATTGTTTCTGATATACTTGCTTCTTTTGTTTTTTGTTCACTAAAGCAATGTTCTCGTGAGGGTAGACAACATACACATTACCGACCTTCCCAGGAGTTCTGAACGTTTTTATCTCGACTTTATTTTCTAGACACAACGAGCGTTCGCGTCGTTTGTCAAAAGTCTTATCTGTGAAATTATTCCGCGGATGTTTGCATTTTGTTCGAGAATTTTCGATAACGTCACGAGCTTACATTCTAGGAATTTGTATTTCGCTATAATCCAGGTTCCTTTATTTTTTTCTATACAAAAGAACCTTGTAACTTGTATAATCATAATCATATTTGCAAATACAGAAGCAGTAGAAACGGGTTCAATATACGTAAATACGGTTTACGGACCATACTAGAATTAGTTCAGTATGTTGCTATGATATCTCAGTGTTTCTGAAATATGCTTTAATCTCTCTTGTATTTAATTAGAAATAAACTCTTTATCTACTTATTACTTATTTTTACATAATTTTATATTTACTATATAATAGGTATTTTACAAAAAATATAACTGTGCCAAAACGTCGTCCCTTAGCAGCGTGCCCGGAAGGGTGGTAGCATTGCCGCGTTGTATGGCAAAGCTTAGCCTCTGCGCAAGGTATAAGTGTCGACCAACTTCTTAGCTATCACATTAAAAAAGGTGGTGTGCACTAGGTCCCCACGGACCCAAAGTTTCTACTCCAAACGGCTCAAATATGAAACCTCTATCGAGGTAACTGTATTTGCACCGCTTGTGGTTTTCTGCAGTTATAGCGGCCGCTCCAGCCTCAACAGAAGATTGTGGAAGATAATCTCTCTTGTCGTTTTTCTTCAAATAAATCTGTTTGGATATCCTACAAAATGTCTGTAATTATAAAACTTTCCAATTTATAACATATTATTATAATTGTTTTGCAGAATTAGTTTGTGTAATGGATAGACTGTAAGTTATAAATTAAGTTAGCAGATAAGTCAGCATCAACACCACGGGGCAATTGTCCCGTTCAACTTATACGGAAACTGCGTAATTGAAAATATGAAATTTATGTTTATTCTCATAACGAAGTTGGCCTCCTTGGGAATGAAAGTTATTGTTAGTATCGCAGATGAGCCGTGTTAGTTGGCTACCCAGCGATTGCTTTGCTTAATAACTACTTCCAATGATATCTTAGTGATTCACCTTCTTGTATCTTTAATTCATAATTAATAATTAAGTTGATCATCATATTAACTTGGCATTGTAAACAATAATTTAACTTTATTAGTTTCTAATCTGACTTTTAATTAATTTTGTATAAAGATTGGGAGGACGCGCGCACGGTGTTCGTTAAAAATAATTCTTTGTACAACGTTACGCTGTCTGAATAAAACGAGTGTAGTAGTTGTTGGAATATTTTATTCCACAAGACCTACAAATTATTACAGTTGGCGTTCTATAAAAGCCGTATCAGTATTCCGTATATTTCGTTTACAAATTTTCAGCAATTGCTCCCTCACAATCTTACCTAGTGATAAGGAAAATTCTCTTGAAGAGACCACACTCTCCTCTTAAAATTGGAGGAATTACGATGGAAATAACTTATTGCCTTCAATTCTATTCTGTACTAGTAATGAAGGATGGACCTAGCGCTTCTGTAGGATATCCACAATAAAGGATGAGAGCTTCATCTTAAGGTCTTATGTTTAAATATGATTAAGAACCGTTGATAAAATGTATTTTTTGGCTATTTACCGTCTGCTACATTTTTCGCGTAACTTTTTCTACACATTTTCTACTTGTTTTCGAACTGATACGAATTAGAAGGGACCACCAAGTAACGAGCCTACTTCTTTCTCAAAGGCTGGCAACGCACTTTCAGCTCGTCTGGTAACGGTGATCACTTAAGATCAGGTTTGACCCTTTTATTATATAAAAATACTTTATATTACCTTTCTTTACTTACACTTTACTCACACAGTCTTTCCGTCCAAGTACGACGTGGGAGCCTTCAAGAGTAGAGTGAATAGGCACTTACTAAACTAGCGCGTACTATCTTTCGACTATATCACCACTTAACACCAGGATCATGGTCAAGCGCTAGTTTACACGCATAAAAAAAAACAGTAATGTGTATATTTTGCAATACAAATGTGTGCAGCTTGATCCGTTCGAAATATTGCGCATCGTGTTTCAATTAACACCCAAGGGCGCTAGTAATTTTTATTTTAAGTACATAGAGGTAAATAATACAATTCGCAAAGATTAAAATTTGTATATTTGGTACTTCGTATATTTTTTCATTTACAATTTGAGTCGATAAGAATTATAAGTAATCGTATTATTTAAAACGATTATAATAAAGAACGATGTAAACGTAACACGCTTCGAATGTTTTTTTTTAAATAAATAAAATATTTAACAAACTCTAGGTCACTATATAACTATAAGTGTAGTATAAATATAAGTAGTATTTATTACTTTCAGGTTTAGAACAATAATTATTGAGAGTCTAATTTATTATACAAATTAGCCTAGACTTTTTTTCCTATTAAAATCAATATTCATTTCAAATTTCGAAACTTCCTAATTGGTTATTTATACTAGACAAGGAAATTTCTTTAAATTATTTACAATTGAATTCTATCTGTACAAAAACCTGTATTAAATGGAAAACATTTGATATATGCACCTAAAGAATACAAAAATGTGTATTTTAAATTATTGCATAGTGGAACATATTCCAACATATCGTGTTCCAACATGTTGGAACATGTTCGTAAATATTTATAATTACAAAACCCTAATAGTTCCTATACGGTTAGCAAAAAGGGCTCAGAGCTAACTGCAAGGGAGCCATTGGTATAGAATTTATTACACCGCGTTATTCTCAACCGAAAATACAACAATTCGTATCAAAACAATTTTGCAAATAAAGTTTCGTCATTTACCTTCTAGAAATAAATATAACTCTGCTATACTATATTTTACATCACACACACATTGGAAGACAACATGAGAATGTTATAGAAATAACTAAGGGTGAAACGAATTAGACTATTGCTTTTCTCGTCAGTACTTAAATATATTAACCATATTGAATTAAATTGGCACGCGGCTGCAAGATCGTGCATCTGGATTGTGCGGTCATAGATACAAAACTATTTTATTTCGCAATCTTTTAAGGAGACTGTCCAATGGGGCCCAAAAACGATTTGATGAACGGGGGTCTGAAACAGGTGACCTCGTTCACCGAACGAAATGCAGGAATAAAATACATCCAGGATAGTATTCTGTTAGATATCCTGGTGTAGAATTATAAAACAGTAACAATGTAGCTACCGTTATGTGTTGCTTATTTAGCATTGCCTGAGGGGTAGTCTGCAGTTATAAAGTCGAGGTCCGTACCGGTTTTCAGGGATAGAACTACGCGCTACTGGGTCGCTTGTAGGAGGATGCGGCATTGATGTGAAGAAGCTTTGAAGATAAAAGGTTAAGGTATCAAAATTGTGAACATAATCCACTTGTTAGTATATGACCTCTGCGATTTGTATTCTACTGATGCGCTATTGTTTTTAATACCAAGTTGAAATCATATGGTTTTCAATGTTGGGTTCATTGTTACGGTCATGGATCTTGTAATAGACATTCGTAAACTGGTATTAAATGGCGATCTATTCTTATTTCCAGTACCCGTTCATTTATGATCTAGTTATTAAAATTCAGATTTTATTGGTAATATAATAAATTACAAGTCAATTATTTACTACAAATTATTAGTATCACAAATTACATAAGATAATTGAATAGAAAAAAAATAATGAAAAATAGTACATCGAAGAAATAAAATGATTTTAATTTGTAATTTCATTTGTTAATTCCTCCACACTCCTATAAAATGCCCTCTCAACCAGCCATCACTTCAACCTATTTTTAAACATTGCTGTCTAGTTACACGCTTAGGGAGTCGATTGTAGATCGCGGGACCTGTGACCTGTGTCATCTTGTGCGATTTCGCGAGACGATGAGTAACAAGGGCTAATTTATTAGCCCCGCGGGTGTTCGCTTTGTAGGAACCGCCCAATTCTTTTCGAGTTTTAAAATCGCTGAGGGTATGCCTCGTGAACAGCGCCACCTGGTAAATTACTAACGAGGGCAATGTTATGCCGAAGTTGTTCGCGACACCTTAGCGATTGCTCTGACAGCACGTCATTTATTCATATTGTGTCTTGTTTATATTTGTTTAATGATAAGTATATATAGCTATTATTCTTGTAAACAGTACTGTAAATCTGTGGCCTTGATAATCCTAACAGAAACTGCTATTTAATATAAAGTAGATTATCCTAGAACAAATAAGACGATTTTTGTTTATGTCTTGCATATTTAGGTGTTACAACCGGTCTATCCAACTACTGCACTTTCTAAATAATGAAAAGCTTTATCTTTGATCCATTTGTCGATAACTTCATCAGATATTAAGCGGCAATACAGATTTTGACGATTGACACAGCTTGTGTCTGTGTGCAGCTTGCATTTGGAGCCGTGCGCCATTTTAAATCAACATGGATATAATATTAGATTATCTAAATTTTACAACTAGAACGGTCATGGTGTTTCAAGTTTTAAAATTACTTAAATTTATAACCACCTTAAGTACTTTAGATTATCAAAGGATCTAAATAACACCGATTTAGAATTAAATTGTCGTTGTCATTTATATTAAATTTAGTTTTTTTTTATTTAAATTTCAGTCTACGATATTTACAATGTCTACGCGGGGTTGCTAAAGCTACAATCAGTCGTAGATAAATGTTGATATTTTTTTTTAATTATTTAAAAAAGGGAATTAATGACTAGTCATAAGTTTGAAATTTAATTTTTAAATTACAGTAGGACTTAACGAATGTTATAGACAAAGCACGAAGGAACGAATAACTGTACTCTATTAGAAAATTTGTCAGGAACTTTGCTAAGTAATACATTTAGCGTATACAATTTCGAGATAAATATTATGGTTATACAAATTCATTAGATTACAAACTATTTACAAACATCTTTGGTGTTCTTTCTTTATATGTTTATATTTAAAATTACATCTTAGCTTAGTTAAATTTAATTATTTACAAAACACAAGTCATTGGTTTTTAAAGCGACCAGCGCTAACAGAAAAAGGAAGAGATATTTTTAAACCAGCTTGTACTGTTTATAACAAAACTCTTTAGTTATAAAATTATTTTTTAAATATAGTTGAACGTTCATAGGCACGGATGCACAGTCATTAATTTCACTACACCTTCTACCATTACACTATTTGTAACTAAAGTGGATTGACAAGAGCATAGACAATTTATCAAGCAGTTTGCAGTATGGCACCATGTTCAAATCTGTCCATGAGAAATATTCAATCCACGTTACAATCATATATGTTATATTTAGGAGCGGGCATTTAAATTGCAACGTACTACAGACAGAATTATGTTGTTGTTTAGATATAAACCCGCTCATAAAAAGCATCCTAGACACACTGTGGTCTTTAATTAATATGATTAATGAAATGATTGTAAAATATATGTACGTAAGAAGTTATACTTTTTACTTATTTAAACAAATCTGAAATAAGACCTATACAAAGCCGTTGGAGACAATAAGTAATATTCTAGTATTTGTAGTCATTTGACAGTTTGGTTTCACTGCTACCTAAAATTCCAATGATGTGTTACATTTCCATACGCTACTTCGTCACATACTAAAAACACCTGTTATTTAGTGATCTTTTTTCACGAATAGCTTGCTAAGTAAAAAGTGAAGTTTATTTAGTGTGAGTAATAAAGAAATTTCACACCATTTCTATCTATGTCACCAAGCTTTTTTATGACGAACTACACAGATTGGCCAGAGAAGCTGGCCTTGACTACTTCACCGCATTGAGAGCATAGCTCTTAGATTGCTTAGCCTGAACCTTATCGCTAGTAACTCGAAGCAGGGGTACACCCGGATAGGGGTAACCTCAGCTTGGACGGTTACTATGTTATGTGTAAGCATTCCGACCCGAGGGCGGGATGGAAGACAGGATGATGTCATCTAGCATGCAGAAATTAAGTTCAAAGGTATTTTGCTTGTTTCCTTTGCTATTTTAGTTTGCTCACTGGATACTGATTGTTAGGACAACACTAAAACAGAGACGTTCGAAGCGTATGAGTAATAACTGAGATACACCCGCCCAATACATATTTATTGTGAATACGAATTGAATAAGCTATAAGTATTCATTATTTTAAAGCTATAAAACTCCATTATAATTTCGTTATCTATACGAGAAGCTAAAATACATGTACGTCTACAAAAGTTTCAAATCCATCAGTGATTTTGCAGTTCAATTTTACTACTATTTTTACAAGTTTCATATGTTATTAAGAATATACCGATAAATCTACTTGTAATTTTTGTACAATTCCATTTAGAAAGCGTGATTTTTTTTATCATATATCTTCTTAAACTCAAAAATCAACAATTCATAGACTAATTATAAATTTAAACAGTGATACACAGCCAGAATGAATTGAATCAACTAAGAATAACTTAAAACTCAATTTGTTTAATAATCTAGAAACGCGTAAATAATCTAAAACCTTTGTCAGAAATTATACTTTTTTTGGCATTATTAAAAAAAATGTTTTTTATTCAATGCAAATAATTAATTACAATAAAAAAATAAAAGAACTTGGAAAGGATAGTCAACACAGTCAATAAAGTTCAGTTTAAATTTTAAAAATAAGTAAGAATTATTTTAAATAAGAATATTTTAAATTATATAAATAAATAAATAATATATAGTTAACCCAAATATATTTGAGCAGTTGAAAAAGTATATGCACAATTTTTTCACTGCAGCTTCAATCAAGAAGTATAACTTCAATAAACTTAGCATAGTTAACGATAATAAAGTCTATTGATTAGAACTAACTATACAAAATAACAAATATAAAATAGCTTAAAATTTGAATCACTTGGATGAGTTTCCTCGCGTAGATCAAACACAACCGACACTAAAGAACGAATGTCACTGAAAAGTACAACATAGTCAAAGAGCGAGATGATTAACGGACATTATAAAGACCTGGTGCTGCACGACGTTGAGCCAGCATGATACGATTGGCCACGCACCTGTAGCAGCACAGGTAGGCCAAACATCACTTGAACAGTATCCTTCTGAACGCTCTCCTGAAATCCTTATTGAATATCGTGTAGATCACAGGATTCAGCACAGAATTCATGTAGCCCAGCCAGAAGGCGATCGCAAATGCGCTTGATGGTATAACACACCACCTGCAAGCGGCCTTTAAGATGTAAAGGAAGAAGAACGGCAGCCAGCAGGCGATGAAACTCCCCATGATCAAACCTAAAATCAGAGTCGCTCTCTTCTCTTTCTTCCTTGCCAATCTCCTCTTCTCCCTTTCCGGGTCTCTTGGCTTGTGCTGCTTCGGTAACGCCGGCTCCAACTCTGACTTTGAGGATTGCGATTTCTCCTGTCTCCTCGTCAAATCGGCTTTCTTGCCGAAGATCGGATGACATATTTTTATTTTTAAAGGTTTGACCACGGCGCAGCGCGTCGCCACGCCCGAGTCTGATGAGGAAGGTTCCAGTTCGGAGACCATGTCTGTATCAATTGCTACACTAGCTGTTCTACCACGCTGCGATTGTTGCAGCTGCAGTTCTCCGTTGACTGATAGCGTGGAACTTCTGTAGGGGCAAGCTGCCAGTGGGTTTCTTGTTACTTGTGCGCAAGTGACCACCTGTGAACGGGGTACATATTGTTATATTCTTAATGGTCTTCAAAAAAGAAGGCTCCCAATTTGTATGTATTTTGCATTTAAAAAATAAAACTGTCTCTTCGACTCCTACTTATTTGCATTAGCAAAGTGTTGCTACGACATTATCGTAGGCGTTATATTTCGCTCCACTTTTTTGTTATTTAGCTTATAGCTTCCTGGAGGTATTTCATTTCTAAATTGCAACCAAGTAGAAAACTTTCCTACATGCCGCACCCATAACTATCACACCGACAGAATTGCCTTATCACTGAAGTATACATCAACAGGTGGAATTTGGCAAGTTTACTACATTAATCTCGCACAAACCTTGAGCGTATCTTTCCTGTCATCCAGAGGTTGTGGGCCCACGTCGCCCGCTTCACTGGTCGAGATGTCGGACGCGAAGTCGCAAGTCACCGTCGGGATAGGCACTTGTTGCGTTTCTATTGTTGATATCTGACCCTCCCTGAAAAACACGATTGATTGTCACGTGTGGGCTGCGTTTCCTTTCGTCGTGGCCATGGGAACAGCTTGTCGTTGGTTATTTAGGACCAAATGTCGAATTCAAATTGCTGAAGATCTGGTCAGCCGTACGTGCCGTGCGTGCAAAGGATAATGGAGAAGAAATACCTTTAAATACAAATAAGAAACAATTTACAGCATAAACGTTTCGTAGATGGCTGAGGAGAGGAATAGAAGCAGCAGGTTATGTTCTTACACGCAAAAATCCGGTGTACGGGTATGTGAAAAGGTTTACCCTACTAGTTATGGGTTAAAATGATGACTCTTTTAGTTACCTGTTGTTATTGGAATTACTAGGGTCCACTTCAGATGGCATGTGAAGTGATGATGAAGTAGGCATGGGCCGTGTACCTTTGACTGGATTTGAAAAACTTGTTTGTTGTTCATTCTGAAATATTACATACAGAAGTTAAGTACCAGATTAACTTAAGTAATTATATTTTAATTAAAAAAGCCTTGACATTCGGTTAACTCTTTTTGGCAGAGTGGACTGAGAGAGCAACCGCTCCTCGCTTGTCACTAAGCTTATTGGCTTCCATGTATGCTAGGGTAGTGATTCCGACACCATACACAACACAATCAATTAATCAATTGAGGGCACAATATTTCGTAGAAATGTCTACGAAATATCTACGGAACGTGTAGAAGTGTCTACATAATATGTATCAAATGTGTAGAAATGTCTACGTATCTATAAGTACTATTTAAAACTTTGAAATGACTTACAGGCCTCGGCCTAGGGTTCTTCCTGATGCCTCTCCTGGCGCGCGCCTTCGCTGCGAAGTATATCCTGATGTAGACGAAGACCATGATACAGGAAGGTATGTAGAAGCTGCCCAGCGCCGAGTATATCACGTAGCCGATGTCGTCTGACACCTGCAGTAAAGTCAAACTGTTGTTAGCAACAATTAGTCATACTAAATGCTAATTCAGTTTTAATACATAAATAAATATTATAATCTGTAAAATATACTTAAGAATTAGAGTATGTTAATGGACTGACTAATATAAAAGTATTGATCGTCCGCCTACGTTTTTTAAACAGATGCCTATACCTACCCCTAATATCTACATATTAGGAATAAAAAGGGAAGGACACTCTTTGTAGACGATCAGTGCACTGTTACGCTAGTGTTAGAATTAGTGTGTTACGCTGGAGGAAAAGCCCTTTAAAAGTAAACCTCTGAGATAAAGTTAGTCTTTATTAAATTACCTCTAAACCTCTTGATGTTTTGCTAAAATCTGTTAATAAAAACTGTTGTGTGCGATGTTGAGCAAGAAAGCTCACACTGTTAATGTTCGCCATTTTTACTTGAAACACGTAATGGTACGTAGCGGTAAAAGAATTATATTGTAGAAGCATGTTGTCACTTTCCAATAAGTGAGTTTCCCATGTTATTTATCTACGATATTTTTGCACAGCAAGAAGTCCTGTAAATTAATCATGCTGATTTGGGGTCAGTTAACTGTAATATGTATTAACTAGTTTAGAGAGGAAATCTAGCCAGTTAGAATCTTAGGTTTAATCATTGGATATAAATGTTTATAGAAAAGTCGTTCTTGAACTACATACAACTACTACATACAGATCTTAGTTAAATGTTCAAAGAAAGTGCAAAACATTTTAAGGTAAATAATTATTTTATTCATTAAATCTATTTGGTCAGTTAACAACTTATATAAATAAATATAAATTATTATTTTAAACTAATGGTAAAATATGTGAAACTTGTTTGTCATTGTCAATAAAAAATAACAATAATAGTATTTTATTTTTATTTTTATCTTGGGAAACTCACATACACAGAGAAACAGAGAACCTTATTTCTCCATCAGCATAACTATCATACATAACATCTGCACTTTATCACACATACCATCACGACAGCATACAACCACACAATCTTAATTTGCGCACTATACTGCTTTCACAAACCACAAAAGAAAATTCTGGATTTCTTCCAGTTTCACTAGAATTTTCCTATTGTACAGGACTTTCTTTTTTACGCACCGGCTGCGTCATTTTTGTTCTTTGAATTGTCCAATTTTAACTGAATTATTTTATATTATTATGTTGCTTTACTGTTATATAATATCCTGTCAAATTATTGTATCGAAGCAAATTAGCCAATAAATCATTCATTCATTCATTATATAAAATAGAGCGTCTGTGTGTTATAAAATTTAATTCGTCACTGATGGTAAGACGTTTACAATTTTTGTCACATTTTTTTAAACTTTTTAGTACTATTTTAGTAAAGACTTGTTTGAAGTCGGATTTTGTATTGTAAAATACACTTGTAAACTTTCAATATTGTTCATTTATTTCGGAAATTGCCTCCAAAAATAATTGAAGTGGATAAAAACACGTTTGTCTGGAAGTTGAGCAGCGAATTAGGTCTTTGATAATAAAAGAACGAAGCAAAAATTTTTCACTTAACAAAAATTCAATCTTGCTCGCAGTGAAAGGAGAACGGTGCCTAATTCCGTTTGTGCCCGAGGCGTAGACATTTCAAAGGCGGTCATAACTTTATTATTTTATATGCTGTTTCAAGTTTCTTCATACTTTCACGGACCTTACCTCGCAAAATACAAGAGAAATAAGTTGTGTGTTAAAAACCATTGGCAGCAATAGAGACTACCAATATATGTGAAAACTTATAACTAATATTAAAATGGCCATCATCAATCTGGTTTTCAAATCCATTGACACTCCGAACATTTACATACATATTTGTATGGTTTTTCTATTACTCAAAAATACAGGTTGTGCAAGATCATTACAAATAATCATCGTGTTTTACTAGTGTATCCCTTTCATTTGATACCCATATTGAGAGAGTTAAGGAAAAATATGTAATCCGCCATTTTGTATCGGCGGCCATCTTAGATTTATAATGTTATTGATTTTATTATATTGTATTGTCATCTAAATTAAATGTGTGTACCAAAATTCAGATCAATCTGACAACGGGAAGGTGCTTAAATTTCAATTTCTAATTGACCCAAATAAACAAATAAATTCCGTACGGGTCGAGCTAAATAAAACCGTTTAAAAATATAAATACAACATAAGCATGTCAGTGAAATGTTAGAATGAAAAAAATACAATAAAAATTACTACATTAAAAGAATCGAGCGCTAATATTACGTATATTGATTATTAAATTCTTTAAACAATAGAATGTTCTATGAACCAGCCATTACTTTAACCTATTTCATCGCTAGAGACGGTTTTCTTTCTCAACCGACTTCAAAAAAGGACCTTCTCGATTCGTCTGTATGATCGGCATAACTTTCAACTGCAAGAAACGATTTAGATGATTATTTTTTTATTTCAAAGCTAGTGCTTCCCGTATGGTCCCATTTCAATTCTGACATTGGAATCCATAAAACTGTAAGTTTTAAATTTGTATCAAGTATGCGCCACAAAATTATGGAAAACTCAATATCACACCAACCGCTTCTAGAGTAGTTTGGTTGGGTTCTGATTAATTCTATTTCGACAATAATACAAAGAGGGCGTCCGCGCGTAATACCGTTTCACGTTTGATTTGATTTGAAGTCGGTTTTTGTTTTTGATCGTAACTTGTACTCAATAATCTCTGAACAAGAAGAAGCCCTTAACTGTTGTTTTTAATTTAGTTTACTTAAAATCTAATTAAATAAATTCCAAAAGTTAATAAGGTCGCCCAGCGTCTATAGGGGTCTTCTTGTCGCGTCCGATATTTCAAAAGTGAGGCCCGTTGAATACGAACAATGGAGACGGGATTAATTTCGTGAGGGGAGAGGTATAAGAATTCTGTAGTGGCCCAAGTTATAAGTGAGAAAAAATCACGAACTTACAACAGCTTTTTTGTAAAATTATTGCGTGATTCCTTGATGGTTGTTTATTTTGTTGTTTCAAGTGCCTGCCAAATATGTTGTGTGAAGATGAATTTAAAATGGTATCTACTTTTCCAGAGTAGTAGTATTTAACCATCAAAATGGTTTCTGTCTGTGTGTCCAATACAGACGAAGGCCTCTTCCAACTTTTTCCATTGTCCCTTGTCTCGAGCTTTGCTGGATCAGGTGTGTTTCGTTATTGTTCTTATTTCTTGTTCCTATCTTTTCAATGGTCTATCCCGTCTTTTACCGTCCTAGGAATACCAGAAATTGATGATTTTGCTCTAATAGTGTAAAAAAGATACCGGTATATCCCACAATATAAATAAAGTTTTCATAAAAAAAAGCCAAGGTTATACATAAAGGCCAGTTGTAATCTCCAGGGAGATAACTCAATCAGAAAACAGTCAGCGAATATATGAACGTGAAACGTCTACAGAAAAATAAAAAGAAGCAAGTCATCAAGCTTTTAGTATGTACAAGGCGGTTTCATTTCTTTTAGTGCTGTCTTAATGAACGGTTAGGGCATGTTCACACGACGTGACGTTACTCGCGCGTTTTTAACGCAAGTTGAATAGTAAGAAAATAAAATTCCGTGACAATAGAAGACTTAGGGCGCAGGGTGTGCCGTCAGAAGGTGGAGTTCTTCATATTGTTCATGTTATTGTTTTATTAACCACATACACAAACACACGCATGCGCACGCACACACACACACACAATTTTGTTACTTTTTATATTATGGTTGCTTTTTTACTGTAAGAAAGGCAACACTGCTACGATTAACTGATTGACGTAATAGTGTTTTAGACCATGCTATAATGCTATATATAGGAGATCAATAGACGAACGAAGGTAACCTAGGTGACATAGCTCGCCGGGTAAGCAAGTTGAAGTGGTAATAGACAGGGCACATAGCGCGCAGAACAGATGGCCGACGGGGCCGAAAAGTTCTCGATTGTAGACCACGGACCAGCAAGCGCAGCGTAGCACGTCCACCCGGAAGGTGGTCTGATGACCTCATAAAGGCCGCGTGAAACAGCTGTATGGAAACCGCTTACAACCGGTCCTTTTGGAAATCATTGGAGAACAGCAGTGGATGTTTTACGGCTGAAATAATACTACAATATCATAAATACTTTGAATTCCGATCTTCTCATTTCTCCTTCAAGTTTAAAGGACTGGAATACTTTGCCCATATATGTCGTTATCGTTTATCTCTGATTACAATGTGGTCGCTTTCAAGGGGTTAGTAAATAGGAATTTACTAACCCATATTGCGGCTATCGCCATCTTGATTATTTCAGCTTGCTTGCAAGCTCCAGTTCCTGCCCGCTAAAACAAACAGCAAGTGGGGCATAGTTCACTCGGGGTTTAAACTTTTTTTAACAATAGTCGGAAAATATTTGACTTGAAATATTGTTCTATTTAAAAAAAACATTTTTAAGATTCAAAAATATAACATTTTAGGTTCATACAGGATTTCCACTTAATATTAGATGGGATCGTGGTCAAGCAAATTTTAAAAAACTGAAATTAATGAATGCTACATGCATTTAGATGGATAGTGCCGCTAAAGCGATTTATAAATCTCATATAAATAATATCTAATTATATAATAAGTTGGGAAAAAAGTCTTTTCGCATTATAGTATGTATGAACTTTGTAATAAAA
The DNA here is from genome assembly GCA_029286785.1 of Meandrusa payeni. Classification (NCBI taxonomy): domain Eukaryota; kingdom Metazoa; phylum Arthropoda; class Insecta; order Lepidoptera; family Papilionidae; genus Meandrusa; species Meandrusa payeni. Next base: position 8,991,256 of record JAGSMX010000023.1, read on the forward strand.
TCTCTTTGGCTATAAGTAGGATTGGAAAGGATTCATTATGAGCTGTTGCCACCAGACAGGACCGTTCCGAACTCTACTGTGAACAACTGTTGGGATTAAAGCAAGAAGTTGAGAGAAATGGACCTTCATCATGATAACGCTAGGCCGTCACACATTCAGTTGTTCATCAAAAATTAAGATAGTTTAGTTAGGTGTTAATGCATCCTCCGTATAGTCCTAACTTGCACCTATGTTGCGAAGAAACTTTCCCCCTAACCTATTATAGTACACACCATTTGTTATCCAAGTACAAGACGATCGAATGCGGTCTGAACATACCTCGCAATTCTATGGTTTGATCTCGAATAAAGAATAACAACATCTCGTCCGTCCGCGCCTCGTTAGCTCTCAGAGCGTGGCGAGATAATTGCATTACCGAGATTGTATCTTATTGTATCAGATAAAACAACAACTATTACCCGCTAAATCTGTAACGCGAATCAGCGTTACAGATGTAGCGGGGTTCATTACAATTTTAGCCGAAATTAGAAAAAGTATTGTTTTTGAAGTAAAACTTTTTTTACGCTCGCTTAACTTGGTGAGTAAGCTGGTGAATGTGTTATGAAAAGTGTGATCGGGCGACGCGAATTAAAGTTGAGAGGGAGATATAAGTTAGTGAAGATAGAAAGAGATCTACGTTTCGTAAATGACTGAATTACAAGGGAGAGAGGTGCAGGCACACATATCCTTTCACTCTTGTTTAATCGTGTACATATTTTATTTTGTGTATGTTTATGGGTATATATATATATATGTGTATAAATGTATATATGTATATATATAGAGGTAGATAACTTACTAAAAAAAACATTCGTTTTTTTATGTTTCTGCATTGATGTATTTTGTAACTAGGTCCCATTATAATTTTATTGCCATTGCATCCTAAAATGATAAAGAAATGATTGTTAAATTGTATAAGTAACGAAAACCTTTATTTAGCCGACTTCTTAAGATTCTTATTGATTAATAAATAATCGCGGGTAATACCGCGGGGTGCAGGTAGTGCTAAAGACAGCGTTTATCGTTCACAGTTATATTACGAAGTACTTAACTATATTCTTTTAGACACATATTAATGCTCGCTGTTGTTTTGGTGTACTTACGTAGTGCTTGGTGCACTCGGTGCTGTCAATATCACAATCAACGACCACGGAAAGTTTACTAAAAATCTCTTCATCAAATAAAACAACATAACTTACATATAAAAGCACACAAACACATACATGAACTTACACATACCACATATTCTCTCACGTGTTAAACAATAGAGTAAGATTATAACTATGGTGGGGGGCTGGTTATCTATCTGACAGGGTACCCTAGTATAGACACCAGTCTTTCAGAAATTTAACAATCTACCTAAAACTGTACTATAAGTTATATGTAGTGTATGTAAATTTGTGAAATATCAATAAATAAATATTATTATTATTATTCTTCCATATAACTTTTAAGCGTTCTCTGTTTCCTCTTAAGAACACAGGACTGATCGTCATCATCATCAGCCTGTCACAGTCCACTGCTGGACATAGGCCTCTCCAAAGGCATTTCACCGTCCACGATCCTCGGCTATTCTTATCCAGCTTCTGCCAGCTGTCCTGCGAAGATCGTCGCTCCACCTAGTCTCAGGGCGTCCCACTCCGCGTTTGCCTCTCCGCGGTCTCCACTCGAGAATTTGTTTCGCCCAACGGTTATCCGTTCTACGGCTAATATGGCCGGCCCATTGCCACTTCAATTTGCTAATCCGGTGGGCTATGTCGATCACCTTAGTTCTCTGTCGGATCACCTCATTCCGGATTCGATCCTTCAGAGAGACTCCGAGCATAGCCGTTTCCATAGCTCGTTGTTCGACTTTTAGCCTGTGGACCAGCCTAACCGTGAGTGTCCACGTATCGGCTCCATACGTCAAGACGGGTAGGACGCACTGATTGAAGACCTTGATCTTTAGACATTGTGGAATTGAGGACGAAAAAACTCGTTTTTGAAAGCTGCCGAGCCCAGCTGTATCCTTCTGTCGACTTCTTTCTCGAAGTTGCCATCTAAACGCAGAATTTGTCCGTGGTAGATATATTGCTGCACAACTTCGAAAATATTGCCTTGTACTGCAATCGGTTCCGGTCGTAACTTAACCAAAAGAACTTTGTAGGCATTATAATTAAAACAAAATCCTTTCTAACAGCGCTTTGAGTGCATAAACATTAAACAAATACGGACTAACTCTGCGGTGCGGTACTCTGCTCTTTCCCTTTTTTGAAATCGGTTAAAAAATTAAAATGTAATTAGAAGCACATTGTTTTATTAGCGTTGCGTTAAAGTACTTTTTATGGCGAGACAGGAAATTGCGGTGTACCGCGTATAATAAGATTAGATGCTCGTTTTTATAGTCGAGCTTACATACATTGACTTAAGAAATTTGGCCGCTAATAAAACTGTCCGTGCGCCGCTAATCTACTTAATTTTTAATTATACGAGCACAGTGTCCGACCGCTATAACACGCCTTTATTAGCTCGACCTTTGGTATCTATCTATTAACGTAACTGTGGACTGTGATAAGCCGGGGTAATACTTAAATACAATATAAATTGAAAGCCTGTAAAAAATAGGAAATTAAAACAGAGAAATAGGAATGTAGAGAGAGTAAAGTAAGATAGAGTAAAGGAAAATGTAGAGTAATGTAGAGAAATGTAGAAGAAAAATTATAATAAAAATGTAATGTAGATAAAAAAAAATTCAACTACTAATAAATAACAAGAGATGAATGAACGAGTACATAGATAATCCCTGACCACCCACGTTCGGGGAGCTAGAGAATGGCACATCGGCTAACGTAGATGAAACGGCAAAGGGTTTTTGTTGCTCTGAAATTGACTATAATTCAGCAGTTCAAAGCCTTTGTGACATTTAAAAAAAAATACCTAAATACAGGTAACCGTTGGCATATTTACATTTTGAAAGCTAATGAAAGCAAAGCTTTTTGAAGTAAACTTCTTTATGCACGCTTGACTTGGGGTGTAAGCTGATGCATGCACAATACAAATACACATTCAAAATCATTCAAATCAGTTTTTTAATTAGATTTATAAATAAAGCGTATTGTTACAAAATAAACTTTGACGTGTTTCACAAAAACAATTTGTTTTTTTCCAAAATGTTACTATAAAATGTCGAAGGTGGTTTCATTTTGGAGTAATGAATAGTAGCGTCATCTTTTGATTTTTTTAGAGCATGTTGTGTCAAAATCAGATAATTAATGATTTTCTTCTAAAAACTTTAAGAATAGTCATAACAAATTTATATTTTTTATGTTATTGTAACATGACTGGTTTTAAAAGCGTAGCTAGCTGCGCATTCATTAAAAATAGCTGTCTCCAAAACTAACCTATTTGACGTTATTTTCCTTAAAAATATCGTACAAGTTCTATTGGTTAGAGGTTCAGGCTAAGCAACCTAAGAGCTATGCCACCCCTCAAATAAAGGCCAGCCTCTCTGGCCAATTGTGTAGTTTGTCCATAAAAAATAAAAAAAAGGTCTGATTTTTTCACACTTTTTTGCTGGGGGTCAGGTTGAGGGGTGATTAAACAAGATGTCTGACGAAAACTTTTCATCCAACCAAGAGTTAATGGGGAATCGATCCCACCGCACACAAAAGGTATTTCAGATTTTGCATTGACTTGATATCGCGACCTTATGAAAGCCTGTGCCCAACAATGGGGTATATATAGCCAACAGTAAGTACAATTATTCTATGATAATTTAATATACCCACAAATACCTTGTAATTGACTTACTAATTATAGGAAAACACAGCATTCACTAATACATACAACGTAAACAACACTACTTAACTAATTTTTAAAATGTAAAATTAACTAACAAAAGAAATAAATAGTTATGGTTTTTGGTCAAAAACGTAAAAAAGTAAAAAAAAATAGAACGTTAAATTTTAAGACCTAGGTTAGTTACATATTTATATTATTTTGGTGGAGCAAATAATTTTTTAATCCTATTTACAGACGTTACTGCAAAATCAATGTCACTGTAATTCCTATAAACAGAGTACATCCGGTACAAAGGACAGTGTGCCTTCAGGTTCGTTCTATGTCTAGATTTTAGGAAGAGAATATTTTTAAGTGTTTGTCGTCTATTGGGAACGTTAAATTGTCCTTTAGGGCAATCTTCCAGGGCAGTCTAGTATACCTGATATTAGTTTTTTAAAAAACAAAACATCTATCATCGTCCTACGAGTTTCAAGCAAGGTGATCCTTATACAAGATACAACAGTACTCGAGGCAAACTAACATAGCTGTAGTATGTCGATAGCAGAATCGGTGAAATAGGAATTCATAAAATAATGATAATATAAGAAGACTTAGACGATAAGTTACCAGGGCTCCAGGCATATAGAATACCATTATAAAATCCGACGTTTTGTTATATTAAAACCCACCGAGTGCGTATTCAATGTAAACATAATCCTTATATTATCTGGAATGAGCGGATGTGTAAAGAAATTTTTCAAATGGATGCGGCAAGCGATTTTTTTTTCTTCTTTATTAGATAAAATAACAAAACTAACTGAATGTTTATAGAGAAAACATATCCAAACCACCAAAGAATGGAATATCAAATTATCTTATTTAAATTTTAGTACTCAGTGTTGCCTCCACTATGTACTAAAATTTAATGAAAAATACTGTATCCTTTTTCGTTAAAGTTTATGTTTTTTTATTGAAATATAAATAAATTAATAAAAATATTTTATTTTAAGGATATTTAATTGCCTATCATGCACAATTTATTTCAGTTAGCTAGCGTCTTTATCTTCCGAGATAATCAAACTTTCTTAACCGACCCTATATTCCGACCCTTTATTTTTGCTCACGTGTGTAGTTTAGGTTTATTATTATATTGGAAATAGTTATAGTTATTGAGTAAGCAGATGTGATCCTCATCCACAGTGGACATGGAACATTGGATCGCGGATCTAAACACAGAGCTTTTTTTCAGAGTATTTATGTGAAAATTCCAAATAGGTTGTCCCCTTTAACTTTCGTAGCTCAACGTTTTGTACCGTAATGTATAAGGAACGGATCTCAATTCAGAGACGAATGCTGGCGGAGCGTCTCGCATTATGCTATTCATGACTACACAATCCCCTCGGCACTGTTATGAGTAATTAGAATATGGGTGGTAAGCAAACGGGGGAAGTTGCCCGGAATTTACCCAAAATGTTGCATATGCGATAAATGATACAGAAGTACTGGGATTAAACTACGATCAATTGTTATACATAGCTTTTTTTACAATCAATTGCTGATTCAAATGAAGCAAAACGTTCTAAATATATTATATACTATATGTATTGTTTATTATATACTATATGTGGTGTTACCCGCGATTAGAAACTATTTATAATATTTCAAGTTTTCTATAATAAATGATTACTTAGCTATCTGCCAGTGAAAATCCCGTCTAAATCGGTCCAGCCTTTCCAGAGATTAGCCGGATCAAATAGGCAGACAGACAAAAATTGTAAAAAGTGTTATTTTGGTATATGTATCGCAAAAGCGATTATTACATACGGACACTCTAATTTTATCTATTCGTATAAATTAAAATCTGATCCGTAGTTTCAGATATTGTATGATGAGCTATTAATAGATATTTCGCTTATATATTTATACTAGTGTTCCCAGCCTGCTTCGCCAGGTTTTTTTTATGTAAACAATAAACTTACATCATTAAATATTTCATTTAACTCTCACAATATATTAAATTAACCATTTCTCTCCGTATTCATTCTCTTCTCGAGCGGGTGAAGATCATTACCTACACCCATGTACATATCAGTAAATACAATATCATACTCGTAATAGTAGTATCATAGTAAATAAAAGCTGTATTTGACAGTTCAAAAAGAGTAGTGCTCCGATCGTCACCAAACTTTACTAGATTACTGGCCAGGTCGATCTGAAGATTCCCTGAAAGTTTAATTGAAATCGGTCGAGCTGTTTCGGAGCCTATATGGAACATATCCACACTTTCTCTTTTATATATATAGATGTACAATAGATATTAGATATATACTAATATCTACTATATTCTTACTGCTAGGTTGTCCCCTGCTTCTTTCTACTAAACCCTGGCACGCACCTGCCACCGAAGTCATCACTGACACATAAACAAACACGATCGCGCTTCCACAAACGAAAACAAAATAAACGGAAACGATAGCTCGTAGAAAGAAACTGCCTCGACGACCGCACGCTGTAACAGCGCCCATTTCCGCTCGTCTTATATTACGCCACATCCTTTGTCTCAGAAAATTAAGCTGTCCCATTTGCACGGCACTCAAGGGATAGATATTGTTTGGGTAATATTTTTGAAACGCAATGAGATCATTTCAACTAGAGTTTCCCCCGCTAGAATAGTAGTTACGGGTATTATATTACCGATACGGTTTTCTCGTCCGCTTTTCTTGTTTTGTGTCCTTTTTTTAAAGGAGGCAAACGAGCTTACGGCTAACCTAATCTTAAGTGATCACCTACGCCCGTGAACATCCACAGCACCAGAGGAGCTGCAGGTGCGTTGCCGGCCTTTGAGAAATGAAATTGTAAAGGTTCGGAAATCCGCTGGTGACAATTGATTTCACAGGTTACAGGTAAAGTTGTGGAACGCTAACCATCAAGATGTGTCGATGTATTTTGGAATTCTGTCGAGATGCGCGGTAATGGAAATGGAACCCATGGCAAATGCGAACTCTCTCCAACCAGCTGTTGGACACACGTGCGACTACACACGCAACCACATGCACTCAAGGCGGTGGTTATGTGGGATTTTTAACCAATAAAACACCCCCGGTGGCCCTTCCTCGGTGCATAGCGAGGGGCTCCGACATCTCCAGTGGAACACATAGGAGCCCCTATGCACTATGCTCTTCTGAGAGCACGTCGCGGGGGAGGGGGTTAATCCCTCCACCCCTATGCCCTCGTCCTCTTTCCGGATCCACTTTGAAGGACGACAAAGGCCCCCACCTTTGTCAACTAATGAACCCGAGGCCCCTTTTAGTTGTATAGAATAAGGCTACGGTATTCCCTGCCTATCGTAAAGGTGACTAAAAGAGGATTTGGATACACGCGCGACGAGGATGGGGTCCTCGTCATCCGCTGCAGTGATCCCGGGAAGAAGGTGACACTTCGAGGATGCTGGGGAAGGGAGAAACCTCCGCTGGAATCGTGTTTCACATCCCGCAGCCCGTCGCCATGCAACGAAGAGAGCCACCGAGGGGATGGTTTACTAAGTAAGAACCTCAGATAGGGAAAGCCTTCTGAGGGGAAGGCGGCGGAAGGAATCTTTTTGATGTTTCTCTACCCTTCAACAAAAGAAAGTTACAGCTATTTCGTTTTTTAAAAGAAGAGCGGTGAAGGTCCTAGAATAACCGATGATGTATGAAGTACCGATGTCACTTTATACTAATCTTAAATGTAGTTTTCACTATCTCTCATTTACTAACCCCATCTATCATAGTCATACAGAGATTACGTCTTAATGACGGCGTCTCTACGGTATTAATTATTACGATGCAAGCAAGCTTAATATCCCGTAAGTTAACCACTCTCAATCCACAGGGAAATCTTTCTCTTAGCTTCCTTCCGCATAAACTGGCCATAGATTGCCCGTGTCCAATCCCTTGAGCAATGAAATTTGTATACAACACTCGATTTTGTAATTAACTGACTAACCTACTTCAGCTTCGACGCCGAGTGACCGGTCTGTAGGTCGATAAGAGGTTAAAATCGCAGTCGGACTAGAGTTATATCTAGCTTAGCTTCTGCAAATATAAATTACTATTATGTAAGTCCTCATATATACTAGGAAAAACAAAGATGTATGTAAAAAATATATTTCTTAATATATTAATACTTTTTACTTGCAACACTATTTGCTATAAGTAATAATATAAAGATTAAATTGGAACACTGACGTCTAATCTGATTAGAGGGAGGGCGCTAAAAAGACAGCTTTATTATATTTTTTAACCGACTTAAAAGGTTCTAAATTTGTTTTTTACCCCATAACTTTCGACTGTGCGAAGCGATTTTGATGATTCTTTTTTGTTTAAAAGCTGGTACTTGAGGTCCTATTTTGCCAATGAATTCCGTAAGAAAACCATAAAAGTCTTATATTTGCATCAAGTATGTACATATGAGTCCATATTGAAGAAGCTTAAGATCTCCACACGGCTATCAGAAATTTGTCGTCAAATAGCCCTCAGCTTCTTTGGACACGTCATGCGGTCTTTAAAGCACTGTCTGGAGAAGCAGATCATTTTAGGCAAAATGGACGGCAAACGTGCTCAGGGTAGGCGCCTACAAAATGGTCGCACACGATCATGAAGACGGTGGGAGGCAGCATGCAGCGCGCGGTCGACTCCGCCTATGACCGCACTCAATGGAGGCTGCTTATACGTGGTCACGATCCTCAGCAGTGAGGGAACGAACAAGAAGAATGTACATATGTGTGCCACAAAGGGACGAATAACTCAATATAACGCCATTTCGATGATTAATTCTATTTCGTAATAGTCCCACGATAATTCAGAAATACAAAGAGGGCGTCCGCACGTAAAAGTGTTTAACGTTTGATTCAGTTTAAAGTCGGTTTTAGTTTTTGCTTGCAAATATACTTGTAAAACCGAAATATTAATAGTTCAATATGGCTTCACTTGAATCTAATATCTCATTCAATTTCCTACACGTCTCGTAGCAAGTTAAGCATTTCCGCTGACGTCACAGTTTTCTCACAAACTTAAAGTTTACATAACGCCGGCATCTTAATTGCTCATTACTAAGCTGTGAAGTCTGTGCGATTGCAAGCAACAGTATGCCAGGGCTTTACTAACTTGAATATGTACATAGTGGCAAACGCAAAGGGCTGTGTTAAGACAGAATTTAATGAAGCGATGTCTCAAAGTCAGACGCACCTGTAGGCCCTGCCTAATTAACAATGCATGCCTGCTCTTTTTGTCTTGTTGTGCGCCTCGCCGCGTTACCCACGATTATAAACTAATTATTTATTTTTTTCTAAAATAAAGTCCGAAGTTACTCCTTATTACATCAGCTATCTGTCAGTGAAAGTCCCGTCAGAATCAGTCAAGCCGTTCCAGAGATTAGCCGGAACAAACAGACATACAGAAAGACAAAAATTGTTAAAATGTTACTTTGGTGTGTTTGTATATACATTCATGTGCATGTAGTACAAAGCGATTATTTTAATAATACAAACAGACACAATTAAAATTTTTTGTATAGATTTCACCAAAAATACAGATTACAATCCCTCAAACTCGAACGAAATAATTTTCTTTGTCCGTACGTACAGCAAAGTACTGAAATAATTTGCCCGCGTCTGTCTTTTTCTCTAATTACAATGTGAGTGTTTTCAATTATCATATCATGTGAAAAACAGAGATTCAATTCTGGATTCGATACTGTGTAGCTCTTAACAACGTATACGGAAATCTTAAAGCATTTTCTGCTTGAAGATTTATAAACTTCAAAGCAAAGAACTATTTAAAACAATTGTGTATTAAGATAATCTAAGAAATTTATCCTATTCAACTTTATTTTTCCACGACTTCTATCTCCGGAGGCAGTTGTCGTTCATGAAAACAGGAATTCTCAAATGAGCCCATTAAGTCAGGAGGATTGAATGGAAGCCGGAATGAATGTTCTGGAGCAAGCGAAAAGTACACGCCCTTTGTACTTTTAGGGTTATTTCTTGTAATTAATTCTAAATAGATTCAGCAAATGGTTTGGATATTTTTGTATTCGTTATATAAACATTTAAATTAGTTCTCCTTCACTACTTTGGCAAGAAGCTATATAATGAAAGGCTATAAAAGCGTCAATAGCCTAAGAGTAAAGTCGTTAAATCGCAATGGACAAGCTCAAGAAAATATGGAAGAATCGTAACATAACAAAAGGCATAAGCCATAAGGTCAGGCTCGTAAATTTTTCTACTCTGCCGAAATATGGACCCTACGCTAAGCCGAAACTCAAAAGATAGACGCTCTGGAGATGTGGTGTTGGAGAAAGATGCTCGGGATTTCGTGGACCAAATTCAGAACAAATGCCTCCGTCCTTGATGGGTATCAACGAGCGTCTATCTACGTACTTGAACGTCGGAGAATACTCAAGTTCTTTGGGCATGTAAGCCGTCGTGGAAACGATTCTTTAGAGCGTCTTGTCGTGCAGGGCAAAGTAGAAGGAAGTAGACCACGAGGTAGATCGCCAATGCGATGGTTGGATCAGGTGCGGGGTATGGTGGGTGCTTCCCTTCACGAATGTGCCCGATTGACGGCCAGCAGGCGGAGGTGGCGAGACGTCGTGCGGCGGGTGCCGTCTGCTGCGCAACCCACCGGATCATGATGACCACGACCATTCTGACAAGAGTGAAGCGACCAAGAAGAAAAGTCGTTAAATATGTGAAAGGAAAACGTTAAAACTTTCTTTTGTACTAGAAAAATTACTGCAATATATACTTCAAATCAAACAAAAAAATTACTAACATTCAAAAACGAATCCGAATTCGACAATTAACGTGAACCAACTTCGGAGATCGATGATTTATTCGAATCTTTTTTTTTTTGTTAACGGGGAGGAAATCTTCAAAAGATACCCCGCCTTCTGGGGGGACCCCAGCGGTTATGTGGGGTTTGACTTACTAAAACCTCCCCAGTGGCCCTTCCTCGGTGCATGACGAGGGGTTCCAGGATCGCCAGTGGAACGCACTAGAGCCGCTCAGCACTGTGCCCTCGCAGTGCATGGCGACACGGGCCAGCCGATTCTTTCCGGGTCTACTTTGGCGGACGACAAAGGCCCTCGTCGCCCAGTCAACCCGAGGCCCTTTTAATCGCCTTCTACGACAAGCAGAGGATACTGTAGCTTTATTCTACGAGCTCAGAACTGCAGGGCTGCTAAAGGGCACTCTAAAACTGTCACAAAGGCTGTGTTGAGTTACTAGCTATAAAGGTTCAGGCTAAGATACATAAGACCTATGCCACCTCTCAATCCGGTGAAGCAGTAAAAGTCACCATGTCTGTTCACTATTCTGTGTAAGTTCGTCAAAAAAAATTATGTATGGACTATACTCATATTTTACCCTTTTACTTACAAAATGTAAAAAATATTACAGTATATATTGTTTGCGTTACACGTTAATTAATTTACCACAAACATCTCTTGCCAAAGCTCCGGTAAAAGCTGCAGCTGAGCGGATTTATTGCTTCAATCACTAATCTAGACTTTATCACTAAGTAGTAAAAATTAAAATCGACTGACCTAATAATAAAGGCAAACACGGTCTCTGTGTTTCACATTAATTTAGGGGATACGGGAAAGGTTTTAGTGTAGGAAGAAAATCTTCCCATTTCATATACAATTTAATAAACAAACCGCTGCATACTGGGGTTGGCAGATATATAAGGAAATTAAATTTTGTAAGATCCTACTACAGTACTGGTACTGTTATAGCTTTCAAATTCAGTGCTTTGAATTTTTATTACCAGGTCGTATAACGTAGAGTTGACATTGGCGTTTTTGTTGTAAAGGGATAATTGTATATGATCAAACTTACCATGCAACAACAGATAAATAAGTCTGAGTAATGGTTGATAAAAATCAGTTTAAACAAAATTGTAGAATATTTAGACTTGCAATTTCTTCTGCTTTGTCGGTATCACTCTTGACACGTGGTCATGACATCGGGTGTTGGCGCATGCCCGCCTTTCTCGTGCACTCGTGCACTGATCGTCTAGTGAAGACCTATTCATTGCCGCTTTTATTTGGTCAGTCTAACTCATGGGCGATTTCCCTCGTGGCCTTGTACCCTCAAGCTTTCCGTGGAGCAGTCACTCAATAGTCGCCTCCTCTCGGCGGCATACGTGACCAAAAAAGGTGAGGAAACGAGACGGACCAGAGATGACATGACTGTACCAGAGATGGTCGCCTTCCTCGAGGTCCCATTTCAATTTGATCCAATTATGACAATGGCATCCATTACAAAATAATATAAGTCTTAAATTTCTGTTAGTATGTGCGACACAAATGGACGAATATCGAATATAACTCGATACTACGCCAAACGATTTCGTTGTTTAGATTCTTATAGTTATTATTTTATAAAATATTTAATTACGGAGCCAATAAATGAAACAACGTGCTCACTTTGTAATGAACGGAAGAGTGAATGCTTTTTACGGGAGTTGACACATACAAAACTAATAGGGAATCACAGAGTACACATGGAATCAACCTTAACATATTTTGAGCATATATAGGAAATACAAAGAGGTCGTCCGCGCGTAATAGCGTCTACCGTTTGATTCGATTTGAAGTGGTTATTGTTTTTGCTCTTAAAAATCTTTGTTTGTAATCGCATCGTTTTTTGGAGATATCGCAGGTTGGGCCAATAAAAAACTGCACGTCACGAACTTCATATATTGTATATTATATAACTTAATTAACTTAAACGTGCAAATCAATGCCTATGCTGCGGCAGACTGCTCGGCGCCGGGCTCAGTGGCGCAGGCGCAAAGGCGTGGCTTAACAATTGTCCATATAATAATAGTGGTTTGCATGCCCCTTCACACGTACAAAATATTTGTAGTTTGTGGGAAAAATGATTATATTAATTATGATGCTTCCGCTACAGTCTAATCGTAATTATCCGGGTATCCGAATTAGTAAAGATAACCTACCGGCACTAGTAAGTAATAAAGAAGTTAGTAAAAAATTCCTTTGCTCCTGCAGAAAAATAGCAGAGCAGGCAGCTCTAAGGAATAGCACTGGTAAGTAAGGAGCATCTAACACACACTAAACATAGTGTGAGTTCAGATCCACCACTTGTATAAAAATTAAAATTTGTACTAGGATACAATTGTAATAAAATAAGTTAGTAATAAGCAATGTTATAAATATAATAAGAAATAAGTGTATATTAGAAATAGAAGCATAGAAAGTGAAAGTTGAAATAAATTATCAATAAGTGGTAATGTATATAAAGGATGAGAGGAAAGGCATGGGAGGAAAACTGCCCTAACCTTATCCACGTTAGGGGAACTAGAAATAGCATAGGCATACTACGTCTATTCTTAGAATAAAAAGGACAAGGGGCAATAAAACTCTGAATTTAAATATAAGTCAGTAGTAATGCCTCATGATACAAAAAAAAAATTATCCGATTTAGTCGAACTACGATGCCCAGTATATTTAATAAGTTATTGATGTTTGATTTTAATGTAGAGAGATCTGTTAAGCTTATGAGTAATGTAGTAATGTAAAATGTAAAAGTTGAGAAATTTATAAAAAAAAACATTTTTAGCAAACAAATTCAATATGTAACTGTTTATGTTGGTTATACATTGTTACGAAACAAACGAAGTAAACGTATCTGGCCTCGGGGAAGCCCCGATACGATATTGTAATGTAATAAAATAATATGATCCGATGCGATGATATCAAGAGTAAACCTCAAATTGTATTACGCGATCCTACACAAACTTTGTTAGGCGGCCTCCGCTTATTGTTCCTACTGTATTGAAAATAAAACTATAATAGAATACTTTATTCACTGCAGTAAATCTTTCGTTTAGTCGATATCAAATTATATAAGGGTATTTTTCTCATCTATATTGAGAAATAAATTGGGAAAGGCTTGTATCGATAGTAAATGTATGTGGAGAAAAAATACTAACAGTCGCAGAGATCATATTACATTTCGAACGATTTTTGATTTGTCATATTAGGGCTAGGCTATATGATGAAATACAAACCACTCTAATGGCAGTGGTGGAGGCGTAAATCACGTGCTATTGAATTAACAAAGACATGGTAACAAAAATCTAGGTTAAAATATTGTGGTTCGTAGAGTCAGCTACGTTTTTCGTAGAGGTTCAAAGATATGGTAACGAAAATCTAGGTTAAAATGTTGTGGTTTGTAGAGTCAGCTACGTAGAGGTTTACCTCTACGAAAAAATGTAGCCAATTTCGTATCTCCAAATAATAGAACCACTTTATTCAAGATAAGTGTAAACTTATTCGAATGCACGCCGACATAAACTTCATTTCCCTTTCAGCGAACCGCATACTCGAAAAGATCAAATATACACACAACGCTTTCAAATCTCGAACAGAAACCGTATCGAGTTTTGATTCAAAGGTTCAGGTTACCGCTGGTTCTATATTTATAGAGCAGATTTATGCACGAAGCATTCCTTTTGCAACTGGGCTACGCTGGAATGGAGCCAAAGTAACGTAGAAATATCGGTACAACGAACGCGTATCTTTGATTTGGAGATACGGATTGGATGAAGCTATAACCCGTAAAAATATACATCCTATGCTACAGTCGCCCGTAAGGCAAGGCTTCCAAATATATAAAAAAAATGCGTCCAACATGCTGTAGTGGCGATATCCCGACACACCGTCAGCTGTGTCTATTACACAAATGACTGTGACGACGCCACAGGAAGACTGGTGACATGGGCAACAGCCGCATCGAAGGAGAAAGTAGTGGACTACAACCTAAAGCAAGGGCAGGGACGCAGCGGTCGCGGAGAAGCTAATAGCGATGCAGCGGGGCCTCTACGTCGCTTGATCCAGAGCATTTTCCAACACCACCTCCAAAAATTAGGCATTATATATAAAAAAATATAACTGTAGAGGTAACACTCTATTAATAAATCTAAAGTAAACAATTAAAGTACATTAGAAAAGAGCACGGATATAAAAAAGTCAATAGCATGTCAGTACCAATGACGTAAATGCTAGTCATAAATAAATGGAATAGGTAAAAACGTCGACAGATCCTCGCGTCCTTTATGTGAGAAATAACATTCAAAGTGTAAAAACCTCCTCCGAGAGGGCCGTACAAAAACGGTCACTTAGTTCGCTGGAAATCTTCCCGCGTTACAGATAGTTCGCCATTAGTATTCATCGCCGGATTTTTTGTGAGAGCCCTTCAATTGACGCTTTTTGACATAGATAAGTAACGTTACACTGGAAGTCTCGCCGAGAAAGCTTTTTGATGTCGTTATAAGAGAAACAAATGCATTGAAATATATATGATTTTCTTTCTGTTAAAGATTTACTTAGTTAAGGAACGATTCGGGGAACTATTCACTAAGATAAATTTAATTAAAAAATAAAATTGCAAACATAGGACTTTAGGTTTCGATCTCTAATGCTATTGATCTAAGTTCTAATGAATGTTATTAAATAAACTCCCAACTGACTTGAACTGACGTGAACCCTGTCCTAGCACAAGCCTAAGCGTATTAAAACAATTGCATTTAAAAAAAATCCCAGGTGTCTGGGCGCAAGGCGCTCGGACGTTAAATTCGTGACTACGTACTCTAGGTACACACGTTATTCTAACAAAATTGAAGTATTTTTTTTAGCACAAATTTGCGTTCTCTATCTCTCTCATACCGCGCTCTCGCTTACGCACTTCAAACGATGCGGCATTTGCCGGATCGTGCCCTGTCGGCAATTCTCGGGAACTCTCGGCTCGAGCGTAACGGGACATTTTGCGCGAATGAAATCCAGTATTCATTAATTTATAAAACGTTGTTACGTCAAAAAGGAAGCCATGGTTGCTCGCGAATAATTAGGTGATTAAAAAACCTCATGCTCTGTCGTTTCTATCCGCTTTACATCTCTGACAATTTCAACATATTCAGTGCGCTTTACGTCCGCGAATGGAAGGGACCAGACGGATATTAGGCAAAATTTGCATAGCATTCACGTCTGGGATAATTTAGTTTGTACTAACAGAGTGTTTGTATGTCTACCCTATTAAATAGTCGCGAGTTGAAATATAAAAGAGCTACCCGAGTGCAGTCCAGAATTTTAAATAGATCGGCGTCATCTCGAGGGAAATGGGTTCTATTCGGATATCTGTGAGAGGGCCTCCCTTGAGTAAGGTTTCAAATGTCTCTTATTTACTGTTATGTTTGGGATGTAATGGTTTCGGTGTTGACGTTTGGATGATTTAGGACTCTATATCGTTGAAATTAGAATTTAAATTACATTGACGATTATGTTTTTATATATTCGTAGAGTAGCTATGTCTCTCGTAGCGTTTATTAAACCTATACAAGTAGTGGCTTAAGGTCCATCTTATCTTATTTACTCTATGTGATAATTTTCTCTATAAAGATAGATTCATGTGATGCAGTATTCGGAGATTAAACTTCATAATTTTCTTTTTCTGTTTTTAACCCCCTGCAAACGAGCGAGCGGGTCATATGATACATAATCATGACAACCTCCGGATAACATCCGGAGAAATTGCAGTTGTCTAGTCACCCTTTTTAACGCGTTCACAGTGGCATTAATGTATAATGGTATGAATACCTTCCATTATTGCTGTAAGAGGCGTTTAAATCTACCCCACTTACGAGTATTAATGGAGGCACAGGGCTTATTATGTTCAGTCACGTTTAAAGTACAAATTATTTTTTTGGTCTTGCTTGTCCCTCTATCCATAAAAACCTTTTTTTTATAGAGAGAGGGACAAGCGAGTTATTGGCTCATCTGATCTTAAGTGACCACTGTCATCCATTATGTAAGGAAAGATTATATTTTTAGGACAAACGAAAAGTATTTAGAACACAAATAATAATACATTTATAGATGTAGAGAACGACAAAATGACTCACGCACTTCTCCTGCGCTCCAGTGTCACGACGGCACTACTCACTTCAGAAGAATAACGGTTTAACTGCTTGAAGACAACTACCTTCGCCAGGAGCGCTATTTTTATCTCTGTGTTGATGCACGATTCCACTCACGCATAAAACACTACAGACAGACTCATGTCTGGCTGAGGACATAGACAAAGCGCCGTATTGCCAATATTGTCCCACAACACACAACAAAATTGCCCCACGTATAATATTGTTACCTAACAATTACTATCCACAACATGTTTATCGTTGCGTTGATGGTCTCTGAGAATGGAGTAGGCAGAAGGGAGTTTCTGGAAGGTGTCCAAGTGTGGTTGACTTGTGACAATTGATGTATGTTGGTATTGAAGGAAAATACTTAACGATTGACAATTTTTTTCTAGAAAGTTTACGGATACAACCGGTAGTGGAAAAGAAACTCTAAGAGTATGTAAGTTAATGAGTGTATGTATGTACATGTATGTGACATGCTACAGTTGAATTACAAATATATATTAAGGTATATTACGTGGCGTAATTTTCATAGTGAAATAAGACAGCATCGACGACATAAATCTTTTGAAACGTACGCAACGGCGACGGTCTGCGTTGGCACGATGTTTCCTTTTGCCGCCTCTACATGAGGATTTATGTATTGTTATTATAATGTGCCGTGCCAGGGTATGAGTTATGTCATTTTACTGGTTAAGATTTATTGAGATGGCCGTGTGGTCGGGAGGCTTGTCTCTACGCTAGCTTTGAATATTGGACGCGTACAAGATCGTTGACATAACTAAGTCCAGTCCACCGGCTATTACATAATGTAATTTTTACATTGGTCATGAACTTTAGGCATTGAGGCGTTTACGAAGAAGGAAGTTGCGAAGTTTTCCGACTGTTAACCAAAACAGTCGAATGCGTAGATATCTCTTTGTTAGTAATAGCTGTGCCATCTTTTAAATCCAACACTGCCTCTAGACTCTGACGAATAGCGTGGATTGTTTAGTGAGATAGTTCAAAAAGACGGGCGGTTAACCTTCTGTACTTTTTGCGTCAGTCAAAAGGTGGGATCTGTTTAATCCAGTAATTTTCGTAGTTATGTCACCCTTCAAACTGGAACACATAACTGTCTGCATATTACTGCGTAGCGGAGTGATAGCCGCTACGTTAGGTACCCTACAAGGTTCTAGGACTAGTCGTAGAATCAAGTAGCTACGTGTTGCAGCTTCAGTAACTATTTATTTTAAAATATACTAATGATGTTTTTCCTCTTTGCGTCAATATAATTAATTTGCTGTTAGTCGAAGTTGCTACATTTCATTGGGCGCTTAAATTTGATGAAATTGAATGTCAACACATGAAAACATAATTCAATATAATTTTAGAGCGAACGTTTCAACGTAGAATTACACGTTGCTGGAAGTGTCAATCTTAAAATACATGTATTGTATGTATGTCATAAACCACACGAATGAAGTAAAAGTTCTTTAGCTCTATCTATATGTATATATGTACACATGTAGGCACCACTCTTTCTTGCCCCTACAGCAAAATGCGAAATCTAACTGTCCCTCTTTTGTATCTTTTCTATTCTTCAAAAAGAACACAATATGAGAAATTATACAAATAATAAATTTAAAAAGACAATACTTACATGGCTTAACCAGTATAATTATGAAACAATTGAAAAATTAATAATTATAAATTGATAGATCGTTTACTGTGCAAACACAGTAAAACACACACACACATACTCACAAAAACATTTAAAAAACAGATTTTATTTTCGACTATTTATTTACATTTTGTTACACAATTTTTTATCTTTTGTTTTTTTTACTATATTAATGTTTAAGATTAAAAAAGTGACGGGGGAAGACATTAGCTCCTGAGATACAGCTTACGCTAGTTCGGAAGTTAAGGGACTCACCTTTATATGTATTCAACTTTATTTTTTGCAAATAAACTATATTATTATTATTATCTTCACTAACGTTTTTTTACTCCCGGAGCGGGATTGTGCCACTTGAAGGGTTTGTCGCTGGCTCCGCGCTCACCATGCGCAACGCGACTTCGACTTGCACTTCGCGTCGGTATTCTGAGAAGCTGTAGTACTTCCACAATGCCAACCCATTTATGTTATAGCGGTAGCTTTTGCAGAAGTTTTAAAACTGTTTTCATCCTCTTACTTTTGCGTAGCGTATCCAGTAACGTATAATTCTTAGTACACTTTCAAAAGCAATTGACGGATTATACATTCGTTAATAACATAGGGAGATGAAATTATTTATTAGTTTTCAATTATCTCATGCAAATAAACCTTGTTATAACCTATTAGGATACAAGTATATTGTACATACGTTTTTTTTGCTCGTAAATGTACACTCGTGAACAAAAATAAAGGGTCGGTTAAGAAAGTTTGAATATCTCGGAAGCTAAAGACGCTAGCTAACTGAAATAAATTGTGCATGATAGACAATTAAATTTCCACATGGAAGCAACACTAAGTACTAATTTTAAATAAAAAAATAATGAAAAATACCGTATTACCCAAGTTAACGTAAGATATCCTTTTCGTTTAAGTTTTTTAATGAAATATAAATAGATTAAAAAATATTTTATTTTATTTTTAACAAAAACATATAACAATTACACATCTTTAATATGTAATTGTAATATGTTTTTGCTCACGGCTATAACTGTAAATTTAAATAAGTTGTGTAATAATGGAAAAACAAACCCCTATAATTTATAAAGCGGATAGAAAAATACATGGCAAAAAGAGACGAGAAAGATTTAGCTAAGCACTCAGTGTATTGAGATTAATACAAACATTACAATGCTTTTACTCCAACCGGTGAAATATACTGAAAGAAGAGTGATTCACAAATCACAAGTCACGCGTGTACTTTAGCACGAACAAACAAACGTTTGCAAAATACAAATAAAGAATTTCGTTTACGTAATTATGAAATATTACGGCAGCGCTATGGTAGCTCAGTGTCTGGACGGTCGCCTGAAATTGCATAGTACGCTAGTAACCCAAATTCGATATTGTTTTGTGTACCTTTTTTTTTGAAGTAAAAACTTCTTTAGCCGCGTTGTACAATTTTTGGTAGGAGGAAATCTAATGAGTTCATGTCGCCGACATGCTTATGTTGTATTTATTTTTTGTCGTGATATTTGAATAATAAATAATAACGTAAACATGTATTTATAATTATTGCTCGAAGTGGCAATACATGTGAAAACAAGATTCATGTTGATAATTTAAACGCGTCTATCTTTCCTTCCGATTACAATGTGGGTATTTTCAAGAGTAAAGTGAATAGGCATTTACTAAGCTAGTGCGTGCGCCTTACCATCAGGACTGCATTTCCACTTAACATCATGTGGGATCGTAGTCAAGCACTTGCTTAGAAATTATAAAAAAATTAAACATTATAAAATTTACAATTTTAATACTAAAATTCCAAATTATAAGTTTATAATATTACTTCTATGGGCAATCCCTTAGACTGCCGATGTTTTTGTTTATTATTATATATTTTTACTTATATTATAACTGATATTATTTTATTTGTAGATTTGTTCAATTTATTGTTGATTGTCTAACTCAGGGGTCAGCAAACTTTTGGGTCGGAAGAGTCAAAAATTGTAATTTACATAATTCAAAAGGTTTTAAAGACCCACAATTTTTTTATTGCTAACAATAAGTACCATAGCGCCGCAGCTGCACATCCGAAGAGCCGCATTTGGCTCGCAAGACGCAGGTTGCCGACCCCTCTTTTACTGACGGGGGGGAAATCTTCAGCAAGATCTGTGGTGAAGGCGGAGTTATGTGGGTTTCTTACCCACTAAAACCCTCCCGGTGGCCCTTCCTCGTTGCATTGTGAGGGGCTCCGGGATCTCCAGTGGCACGCATCGCAGCCCCTCTGCACTGTGCTCAATGAGTACATCCTGGGGGGAGGTTAATCCCTCCCCAGCCCAGCCGATGTCGCCTTATTCCTGGGTCCACTTTGTCGCCCCGTGAACACGTGGTCCCTTTTAGTCGCCTTCTACGACAGGCAGGGGATACCGTAGCCTTATTCTACGAGCCTAGAACTACAGGGCTGAGTTCGCCTGCCGCCTCTGGTATAACTGATTAAATGGGTAATAATTATTGCTAAAAATTTGTGATATTTGTTTTATTTAAGAAACAACTTTTTTCTTATTCAAAGCAAGTCTGAATCACTTGTTTTATGATTATCTTGCGCATCGCTAGCTATACACCCCATTAATCAGGGTGGATCCGTCATATTTCTCTACATGTTTTCTTCTCAGTCCTTTATGACCCTATATATCTCAATACTTCTCTTTATCGTGCTTATACTATGCAATGTAGGCAGTAAAGGGCGCGTTATTTTCAACAAACCAGCCATATAATGGTCTTTAGCGTGAAACATTTCGGTATATTGGCTGTTTGACCTTGAAACGACCCTATCTTTTTCAAAAAGAATGTCAATACATATATGTCTTTGTCAAAGTGGGCAATAACGCCCTCTTGATGGCGTTTGAAACCTAGAGCGGGGCGTTAAGGGGCCCAGAAAAATCGGGAGCGTTGTATAATTTGTAATTTAATTTACTATAGTATTTTTCTAAATTTCACTACACAATAACTAGTTTAAATTTACACCCTGTGTGTTATTATAAAACTTAAAATACTTAACATAGATTTAAGAGTTTTTTAAGTTTTAGGGGTGTATAAAAAATGGGGGGCGCTGAAAAATAATTGATTTTAAAAGGGGGCGGTAAAAGAAATACGTTTGATAATCAATGATATATATTATTTTAGACCCAACATTTGGGAACCGATTTTAATAAAATATTCGCTGTCCATTGAAATATATTTTTGACGAACCAGCGTGGCCAGAGGAGCACACTTCAATAGTTTCACCGAATTTGAATTGATATTTTATTTATTTATAAACTTTTTATTGTTTACATTACAAAAACAACACACAAAAACAAGTACGTAAATTTACAATATACTTAAATACTAATAATAAATATGAACAAAATTCTTGCCCGCCTAACGATGGTTTCGTAAATATGAACACAGATCGTTGGTACTGGTTTAATTCTAAAAAAAAATAATTCCAGTACAAGCTCTCATCCTAAGGTGTTAAAACTATTTTAACTTGTTCCTAACACACATAGCGACATCGGATCTGTCATTTAGTAGTTATTCTAAAATTATTGACAGCAATATGTCAAACAAATATATACATTCAAACATACATATAAGATACTATAGTGTGAAACAGACAATAGGCCTGCACTGTGTCTTAGATATTCGAACCTGGCTATGAGAGAAAGAGAGAAAGAAAATATGCGCACCTCTCTGTCTTGTACCTACAGTAATATACGAATCGTAACACATTCACCAGCTAACTCCCCAAGTCAAGCGTGATTAAAGAAGTTTCACTTCAAAAATCTATCACTCACTCAGTGACAACCTGTGTCGCAAAACAACAAAAAAATCCCGTACAGCAATATGTTGGCGCAAATATTCTTACAAAAAAGCTTGTGTTGGATATTTGTTTTCCGTGTAGCTTTTTTTTATCTACGCAACGCGGCGGCACGCCGAGTGCCACGCACAAAAAGGCGATGCCCGGGCAATATATTACAATATGTTACATGGGTACCTTTTTGTGTCTATACTTTTGGTAACCACTTAGATTGAATTTGTTCTTCTACTTGCCATCGATTTTGTGTTTTGAGTACGTAGATATTGTGACTTAAGTGTTTTCATTTTTCATCATCATTATTCCGGTCGTAGAACATCCACTGCTGGACGTAGATCTTCTTCAATGGTTTCCAAAAGGACTGGTTATAAGCGGCTTTCATCCAGCAAGATCTTACGACCTTATGACGACATCCTACGCTGCGCATGCCGGTTCGTGGTCTCCAATCAAGAACTTTTCATGGTCAGTGGCTTCAGGGTCATTTTCTTTATTGGATTTGTTTTTCTTCTAAGGCATCTTTACATAGATAGATAAATTCTTTGTCACTTAATTTTACATAAAGTTCAAGCAATTAAAGGAATAATTACATTTAACTTAAACTTAGATTAAACTTGTTCTCCCCATAGATTTATTGCTTTGGATACGTGACTTCAGGTTTCTCATTTTTACCAGACTTGAAAAGGTTTTTTTACTTCGACTTGTTTATTTAAGACCAATACACGCTATTACTATTTTTATATGATTTTTAAACATTTTTAACATTGATTTTATCTCGTTTTAACCTTATTGGATTCCTGACAATTCGAACACGTTATAGCGGTCATTATCAATAAGTCGTGGTAGTATTTTAGAAGGAAGGTTACAGTAGACTTATATCCTTTTTTTTGTTAACGGGGAGGAAATCTTCAACAAGATATCCCGCCTTCTGGGGGGAAGGTGGCGGTTATGTGGGGTTTTTATCCTCTAAAACCTCCCCAGTGGCCCTTCCTCGGTGCATGGTGAGGGGCTCCGGGATGTCCAGTGGAACGCACTGGAACCCCTCTGCACTGTGCTCAAGGAGAGCACTTCCCGGGGAGGGGAGGTTACTCCCTCCCCCCCTGTGCCCCCGCAGTGCAAGGCGACACGGGCCAGCCGATGTCGCCTTCTTCCCGGGCCAACCTTGTCGCCCACTGAACCCGAGGTCCCTTTTAGTCGCCTTCTACGACGGGCAGGGGATACCGTAGTCTTATTCTTGAGAGCCCAGAATTAAAGGGCTGAATACTGAACTGCAGGGACTTATATCCTACAACGCAAACAAACTTAGAGATTTATAGAGCAAGATCTCCAGGCTCCCCGGACGTTAATATTTATTGCGTTATTACCTTATTCTCGGCAATAACATTCGCGCGTACTATAGTTTAATATTTGATTTAATGTGATGTTGGCTTTTAAACGACATAAAAATGTAGAAGGTTCTCAACGTTCTCAATTCCACTATATTTTTTATGTTTGTGACCTTAGAACTTGCTATTTGGTGAACCGTTTTTAATTATTATTTTCTATTTGGAATCTGACCATGGCATCTATGAGAAGATCGTATACGTTTTAGATTTGAATTAAGTATGGGCGAATAACTCACTATAACGGAAGCTGATTTCGATTATTCATTTTTTATTCTACCTTCTTTTCATTTTTTTTATTTTATTCTTTCTATTCTATTTATTCTACATCCAGTACTTCAAGGGTAGTTTGATGAGAATTGGTTAGGTTTTCATCAATTGTATTTCGTAATATTTCTACGATAATTTAGAAATACAGAGAGGGCGTTCACGTTTAATAGCGTTTAACGTTTGTTCCGATTTGAAATCGGTTTATGTTTTACTCGTAATTATATGTTTGTTCTCGTTGTTTATTTTTTACTTTGTTTTGATATAGAGGTTAATTAAAACAAATAGTACAAAGACAATTAGATAAATTTAAAATACCCACAATATATTGAGGTGAGCGTATTTAAGCTTCAACCGTATTCCGGTTGTCGCGTCGGCTGCGGTCGGACCGAGTAATTCAGATCGGGAATTTGTTAAAACACTGTAAAACGTTGGCGGTGACGACGGAAATTCAATTTGGCAATCGACGGCTTGTTTGAGTAAATTTGTTGGACGATTCCGAAATGCTGTTGTATTTTTATAGATATTTAGCATGGAATAGGACTTAAAATTCATTTTTGAGCAGATGATCTTGCAGCCTATAGACTTGATTATAGATCCGTGGTAGCTCAGTGCCCAGGTGGGATCCCTAATGCCGACAACGATAAAATTATTTTTTCAATTTTAAGTGCTGATTTACCACGCGATCGTCGGTGAAGGAAAACATCGTGAGGAAACTTATATGTGATAATAGCAGATGGAGTATGAAGGACTATACCCTTATAGAATAATCTCCACAGAGATAACCGGTGCCCATTAGTGGGACATATGTATATGTAGGAGGGGAAGCAGTCTGAATAAAAACAACAACACAAAAACAGTGGCTCGAAAATCAACTTCTTATTTTTTACTTTCTAAGCAAGTGCTTGACTATACTCCCACCTGATGTCGAGTGGAAATGCAGCCCTGGATAGTAAGGGGCACTAGCTTAGTAAATGCCTATTCACTGTATTTTTGAAAATGCTATATAATCGGAAGGAAAGACAGATGCGGGAAAACTATTCCAGTCCCTTGCTGTTAGAACAATGAAAGACGAAACAAAGCACTTCGTTCAGGTTTGAGAGATGTCCACAAAAAGGATGAAATTCTGCAGTGCGTCTTGAAGTCCGATGGTGGAATGGGTATGGGGAATTAGATCATGTAACTGTAGATCTGTAGAAAACTGAAAGGGTTTTTCTTTTATTTTCACACAATATAACACACTTAACACTTTCTTCGTCCACGTCATAACTCGTAATAATCCTTCTTCCTCTCTTTCAATCCCAACTGTTCGCCATTCGTTCACTCACCTTCATTCACACATTCGGTTACACGTTTTATACTTTAATCCATGTAATATGTTCGGATACAAATTAAAGTATAGAAAAACTATAGATTTATCAATCAAGTTTATCAAGAATTTGCGATTGAACAAGGGGATCACAAGATTTCATCATCATCATTTCAGCTGTAAAACATCCACTGCTGGACATAGGCCTCCCCCAACGATTTCCAAAAGGACCGGTTGTAAGCGGCTTGCATCCAACTACGTCCTGCGGCTTTTATGAGGTCGTCATATCACCCTGCGGGACGTCCTACGCTGCCCTTGCCGATGCGTGGTCTCGATCGATCGAAATCAAGAACTTTTCGGCTTCATCGGCCATCTGTTCTACGAGCTATGTGCCCTTCCCATTGCCACTTCAACTTGCTTATCCGGCGAGCTGTATCGGTTACCTGCGTCTACGGATCTCCTCATTCCTGACATGATCTCACAAGATTTGAAGTAATAATAGTAAAAAAAATCTTTTAATATAATATAAATAGTCTTTTATATAATAGTATATACGAATAAAAACCGACTTTACTCAACACCTGATCTTAAAAGACCATCAACACCCATGGATATCCACAACACCTCAGGAGCTGCAGATGTGTTGCCGGCCTTTGATAAAGAAGTAAGCTCGTTTTTGAAGCCGTAAGGAAACATCGATTTTAAATTTCTTTAAAATCAGTAACGAGACGGGTTAAACGTACAAAAAATAATAGATAAAAACTCATTGTAAAATAATTTATTACATTTAAATCACAATCGTTAGAACAAACTACACCGGCTTCACCAATGTGTACTGACGTTTTCTGGGCAACTGTTCATAGTGTGCATTAGTTTAATTATCCTTTTCTCATCGGATACGATAACATTGTTGTCCTTGTCGAATGTCAAGCTGTAGATGTTCTTGAAATTCAACACTTTCTTGAAGCCGTCCTTCTTCAAGTCAATGAAAATACCCAAATTCGTGCACACGTACAAATCGCCGTCGTTGTCTTCCGATATCTGTCTCACAGTCATGACGTCATTGATGACGTTGATTTTCAGCTTATCATTATCATAATTGTAGAAACCAGTTTTATTAGCGAAGTATATGTTCTCATTGTCGAATGTCACGTGAAAATGGTCCACTTCGAAATTTTCAAATTCTTTTACTACGGCAAATTTTCCATCCACTTCTATATGCAATCTCTGATCTGGATAGCTGATGTAAAAAGGTTTCTTCTGAAAAATAATGCCCAAATGTTTTTGCCCGCTTCTTTGTAGAAGTCTGCCAGCTTTGTCATCATGTTGTATTTGTAGATGCCATCACTGCCACC
This sequence comes from Meandrusa payeni, assembly GCA_029286785.1. NCBI lineage: Eukaryota > Metazoa > Arthropoda > Insecta > Lepidoptera > Papilionidae > Meandrusa > Meandrusa payeni. The sequence continues at coordinate 9,017,842 of JAGSMX010000023.1, forward strand.
GAGGAATATCTCGTCGTTAATGTGATCTATTGCTACGGAACATCCGCCACGAATGCCCGCAATGTTCTGGAACTCTTTGGTTTCCAAATCTATGTAAGCTAGTTGGAAGTCTACATCAGAATAGGTTTCTGGTACAGTGTAGCTGAAGAATACTTTATTTGAAGTTTTGTGAGCGTAGAGGTTGAAGGGGCGACCTAAATTGGCCCAGAGGATTTCCTTGTCGTACCATCGGTCGTGGATCTTTATGCTGTTGCAAGTTTTATTTTTGGGTATACCTTGTATGCAAGCGAGGAAGTTGAGCATAATGTATACCTTTAAAGTCATTATCTGGAAATTTGAAGTGAGCAATTTTATAGTTGCATAACTCTAACACGAATGAAATGAGTGTAAGAAATTTAATTCTTTCAATGTACACGTGTACAATTTCAGCACATCATCTAATCTCAGCGTCTTACGGGATATTATTCGTTTGGTGAAAATCGAACAACGATTGCTATCTCCTTACAATAGCAGATTACTATAACGTTTTAAATTTATCTTTATCTGTCCCTATTTATATATATCTAGATCTATGTTGATATACGAGTATGTGTACCTATTTACAGTTACAAATATTTATGTATGTAAATTTCTATATTATTTTATTTTTAAATTTGCAACTTATGAAAGCAAATCTACAGACGAAATCGGATGATATAGTTGTAGTTAAATAAGTTATAACATTCTTGAAGCGAGGTAGACAGGGCTTTCCACGTTGCGCTAAGCTTATTAGGACACGACTTATTAAGTTAGTGAGCTTTTTCCATTATTAATTCATTATTAATACCACTAAACATCAGATGGGATCGTGGTCAAGCATTTGGTCAGAAAGCATAAAAAGGTATGACTATAACTAAGGTAACTTTTAGCGTTCTTTACTTAAACAACTTAAAGTTTTAAATGTACCTTTTTCTGTCCCTTTCCATCTAGATCTATGTATATATTTATACGTATGTATTTATTGTAACCTATAAAAGTTATGGTGACGTTTTTTAATTTATTGATATGTTGATATATTGATAGATATTGATATATATATATGATATAATTTTATGTTTACTTATTTTCTCTAAGCTTGCACCCGTTATTTCTCAACACAACTCCACTGGAGACTGGCAGAGAACGTCCTTCGTTATTAAGTCTGATTTTTAACGTGACAACGTCTTATAAATCGGTACACCCTAGGAGGCATTCGCAAAAAATTTTGACTCAATGTCCCGTTACGTGAATGTACCTATGTCATCGATCCGTTCGATCGGCTGGGAGGTATGACGCATGGTTTGATTGGTTCGATCGGCACGGTAAGTTAGAGATAGAGATAGCGAGATAGCAGTAGACTGAACACAAGACGAATTGTCAGATATTAAATATAATACATTTAGTATTTATCATTAAATTAATAAAATATTTTAACTGAAATAATAAATTATATATACATTATTATTATGTAATACATGCATATTGTAATTCCATGCCGAGTGCTCATTGTTTTAGGATTCGTTGTCACGAATTTAACGTCCGAGCGCCTTGCGCCCAGACACCTGGCATTTTTAGTGTATTTTTATTCTGTGCAAATAATTATTAAATAAATACATTAAATATATACATACCTATTTATTATTTTATCACGACCAGTTTTGGATCATAACTTTATTTTTTAAAAAACCCCCCTTTAAATTTTACCGCATGTTTTAACAGCTCCGACATGCAACACTAAATGGCTACAATTGTTGTTAATGGGATGTTGATAAATTAAATGTATTAATCTCAAAACAATTTCGAGTCGCGTCTGTGTTGTAATACCTTGGCGTATTGTTCCAAATTATTCTCTCAACGATTGTTTATGATTCGATTCATGAATGATATAAATCAATCTGACTACGATTTGTTTTCAGTTATAATTAACATTGAATCTTTACATAAATTGTGCTTGTTAACAAGGAACCTCGTATTTTATAAAAAAAAGATCGTGAAATACAGAACTATCCTAGAATTATATGTCTGCAATACATCATCAAAAACATATCTACATTTTAGACGATAAGTATATGTATTTAGTGTATAGTAGTGATAGACAGTGGACGATAAGTATATGTATTTAGTGTATATTAGTGATAGACAGTGGACGATAAGTATATGTATTTAGTGTATAGTAGTGATAGACAGTGGACGATAAGTATATGTATTTAGTGTATAGTAGTGATAGACAGTGGACGATAAGTATATGTATTTAGTGTATAGTAGTGATAGACAGTGGACGATAAGTATATGTATTTAGTGTATAGTAGTGATAGACAGTGGACGATAAGTATATGTATTTAGTGTATAGTAATGATAGACAGTGGACGATAAGCATATGCATTTAGTGTATAGTAATGATAGACAGGACGATAAGTATATGTATTTAGTTTATAGTAGTGATAGATAGTGGACGATAAGTATATGTATTTAGTGTATAGTAGTGATAGACAGTGGACGATAAGTATATGTATTTAGTTTATAGTAGTGATAGACAGTGGACGATAAGTATATGTATTTAGTGTATATTAGTGATAGACAGTGGACGATAAGTATTTGTATTTTGTGTAAAGAGCTAGTGATCGAATGTAAGTATGGATTCCGCAACTTTTTTTGTAAAAACTAGACTCTATCTCAATTTTTCAAGCGACTTCAAAAAGGAGGAGTTTCTCAAATCATCTGTATTTTTTTGTTTGTCACCTTATAAATTTGGAGTGGGTGAACCGATTTTGGTGATTCTTTTTTTTATTTGAAAGCTGGTGTTTTCCAAAATGACAATGAAATCCATAAGAAAACCATATAAGTCTTAAATTTGCATTAAGTTTATGCGCAACAAATGGACGAATAACTCAATATCACGCCAACCGATTTGTATGATTCATTTTTTATTCGAAAGTATATATTTTAAAGGTAGTTTGATGACAGTTTGGTTAGGTTTTGGTTAATTATATTACATAAAATTCCCATTCTAGTTGAAGTCAGTTTATGTTATTACTCGTAAATATACTTGTGTATTTAAGAAAGCGAATTAATTCGTACCAGGTAACTCGCACTGCTTGTTGCTGTCTAAAACTTTTCAATGATATTTTAACTAAAATACCTTAGTAATTTCAGACTGTTTCACACGTTTCTAATATTTTTAATCCACTGATGAATCCAGAAAGGAAAAGGAAATTTTAATGATTATACACAGACGTATAAATAAATACACAATGCTATAGAGCGTGGTGTGTAGCTCTTAGAACTGAAGTGGCATCAGTCCAGGGTCCCGTTACTTATACGAATACGCATTACAATAGAAATATTGTTTATACTAGATAATGAAGGTTTCTAGTGAGGCTATGGTGAGTAATAAATACTGGAATGCTCATTTTGAAATGTCAATAGTTTAGAGTACGATCTCCGAATCGTAAGGTCGTAGGTTCGAATCCACTATTCGATTATTGACGTGAATCACCTCGTAGCAATTTAAGCTTAATTGGAATGATTGAAACAATGAAACATTGTTAGTATTCTTTTTTTTATAATCTGTTGTTAAGTGGATTTTCAATCTTTGATGGTATGACGCACTAACTAAGTGCCTATTCATTCTACTCTCGAAAATACCCACATTGTAATCGGAGGGAAATATCAACAAAAAAATGGTATAAGAATGGGAGAATTAGATCATGTAATTCCTGAGCAGACTCTCCAACATTAATTCTGCATAATAATAATCAGATTTTATTAGCTTACTTTGTAAACACCTACATTTAAAAACTTATGGTATCTATAAAACAATAAATTTAAGATAATAAATCTATATATATATATATATATAAAAATGTTGTTTGTCGCTTCAAAAACTTAGAAAGTTATGGATTTAGCTGTAAATAGGGTTGTATTTACAGCTAAATCCATAGCTTTAACGATTTTTTTTTATCTTTCTATTTTTTTTGGACGAACTACACAGATTGGCCAGAGAAGCTGGCCTTGACTGCTTCACCGGATTGAGAGGTGGCACAGCTCTTAGGTCGCTTAGCCTGAACCTCTATTGCTAGTAACTCGACACAATGGTCCTACCGGTGAGGGGTAACCTCGGCTTGGACGGTTACTATGTTACGCGTAAGCATTCCGATCCGAGGGCGCCGAAGAGGGCCACTTCTATTTTCCTGCATCAGAAACATATCTACGATTGCAAGAAAACAGCTTTTTTAACAGTCATTACCAATAGATGGCGTTGTTTACATTCAGTTTATTATATAATCTCACTTTAATATATTCACAATTATATTGACCTTTTGCTTTGCTTCGTTCCTCATTTCTCATCCGTGCAACTACAATGTGCCTTAGCGAGGCGTGTCAGGTTAAAGCTTGTTATCATTTTAAGCCAACCCTGTAGTTCTGCGCTCGCAGAAAAAGACTACGGCATCCCCTGCCTGTCGTAGAAGGTGACTAAAAGGGGCCCCAGGTTCAGAAACGACAAGGGTCTTTTGTCGTCCGTCAAAGTTGACCCGGGAAGAAGGCGACATCGGCTGGCCCGTGTCGCTTTGCACTGCGAAGGCACACGGGGGGAGGAATTAACCTCCCCCTCGGGACGTGCTCTCCGAAAAGCACAGCGCAGAGGGGCTCCGGTGCGTTCCTCTGGAGATCCCAGAGCGCCTCGCCATGCACTGATCAAGGGCCACCGGGGGGATTTTGGTGGGTAAAAACCCCACATAAAAAATATTTATTATAATAAACAGAAGCACTTACACCATTGATAATTTAGTCGTCATCATTGTCCCTAATAAATATCGTTCTATCGTAACAATATAGAGCATTCCTGCTAGGATTCAATCTGTAAATATTATTTTTATCTGAATATATAACCCGTTCAAATTCATCGAACGCCATACCAAATCCTTGCATTATGTTTGCTATCCGTTTAACTCTATTATACGGTTTATCGTCTATATAAATGCCATCATCGCAGCAGAAATATACATCACCATAATTATCTTCAATGATTTGTCTTACGATGATTCCATCATCCAACATAATGGGGTATTCGCCGGTGTTATCCACTTTATAAAGTGCCGTTTTGTTTGAATAGTATATTTCCAAGCTTCTTGTTATAAAAAACGTTAGTATCTCTATTCTAATCGCTTCAGATATCTGGGTAAATCTTTCATTATTATAAACGAATAGTTTCTGAGTGGGATACTCGATGTAGTAAAAGTTTCTTCTTACGAATATCGCCCAAATTGATTTGCCGTGTTCGGCGAAGAAATCAGCTTTGGTGGTCATGAATTTATATTTGTAAATACCGTCGTGACCACCGAAGTAGAGGTTATCGTATTCAGGGTCATATCCGATCGCATAACCTCCCGGTACGCCAACAATTGCATTACACTCGTTAGTATTGAGGTGACAAGACATTATGCCAAAGTCGATTTGACTGCCAATTTGGAATGTGTGACTGAAAAATAAACGGCCAGTGTATTTATGATACACAAGATTGTAGGGTCTTCCGAAGTTTTTTATTATAACCTCTCTGTCGTAGTAGACATCTTGGAAAATGAGACCGTCGCAAGTTATTTTATCTCTAGTATTAATTCGCGCCATTGCCATTGTGGTATATGACAGAAATATTAATAGCATTTTTTCTCCGCCAAAGTTATTTCAAAATATTGTTATCTGTAACGGAAATAATCTTACAATATTTATTCATTAGACAAAATTAAAACATTATTACATTCGACCCAATGCAATGTTGTAACTAAATGATACATACATTAAAAATAAGAAAAATACACAGAAGGAAAATGTTTAAGAAATTATGAGCAATCCTGTTGAAGCGTCAATAGCCTAATGGCTTAGGGTACTAGAGATGAGGTAGGAGATGGTTCCCGTCAATAGTCGAATGGTGGATTCGAAAATGCGATTTTACGATTCGCAGACCGTGCCCTAAATCATTGTGCTATTGACGCTTCAAAATATGAAATAACAACATCAATTTGCTAATTAAATGCAAGGGTAAGTATGCGTCTTTAAACAGATTATTTTAGATTTTACTATAGAATTTAACTCATTATTTAACTATGGATTTCGATCTCTTTTCTCAAAGTATTGGTATGCTTAAAAAGTCATAAATCTATAAATAGTTTTTTTTGTTCTATTTAATTTTGATAAGTTAATTTTAATTTAAAATTAGTAAATAGTATAATTTTACTTTGTGCTTTTTTTTAAATATAATTTAATATTGTCACTCGCCATTAAATTGCATGCAGTCTTCACCTATAACTGTGAGAGCAATAACCTTACAACTTTTTCATTTTTTTGAAGTCGGTAAAAAATATGATTAAGCCGAGGGGGATTGGAAAAGGTACTCTCTCACTCAATGTCGAAAGTACTTAGGAGCGTATTTAAGAACGAAAAGTTTCAATAATACAAACTTACAGATAATACTAACTAAAAAAAGAAATATTTACAATATAATAGGTATTTTACAAAACAGCCCTGTAGTTCTGGGCCCTTAAGAATAAGACTACGGTATCCCATGCCTGTCGTAGAAGGCGGACTAAAAGGGGCCTCGAGTTCACTGGGCGACAAGGGTGACCTCTATCGCCCGCCAAGTTGGACCCGGGAAGAAGGCGACATCGGCTGGCCCGTGTCGCCTTGAACCGCGAGGGCACTGGGGGGAGGGGAGTAACCTCCCCCCGGGATATGTTCTACTAGAGCACGGTGCAGAGGGGCTCCCGGAGCACCTCGTCATGCACCAAGGAAGGGCCACCGGAGAGGTTTTAGTGGGTCAAACCCCACATAACCGCCGCTTTCCCCCCATAAGAATCTGTAACTTACTTGTTTCTTTCAATATTGATATCCGTTCAATCGTTGTTCCGTTTAGAAATAATTCAACTCAACAAAACTGTGTGTCGCACTTTTGGGGACTAACGACTGGTGTCTCGTCACGACAAATGCCGTGGAACAATGAATATGTTTATAATTTGGGTAACAATTGGCAATGCTTTCTTTAACCGTCATCTATGATAGTATTGAGTAATGCGATGACGTCAATTTGACAGTGTTGGTTGTAGTCTTACTAAATTTGTTTTCAATTCGGCTGACTCACCGAACTGTGAGAATTGCCAAGTGGTGGATGATGTGTAACATGAAGTGGAAAGTGAAAGTCATTAATAGATAGTCTTAAACTGAGGGAGCAACATGTGGGTGCTTTCTTAATGCTGCTGTCTGACCTGACCTCAGATGGAGCGAGGAAGCTGGTGGCTGTGGCCATGCAACATTGATGACTTTCTTTCTCGCTTCATGCAATCGATGTGTGTATTAGCAAAGTTAGGGTATGGTGGTGCTGACACGCCCAAAAGGGCAAAAGTTCCTAGAAAATTAAGAAAAAAAAATTGTATTCATTCCTTAAGTTAGCATCAACTACAATCTTTTTTAATAATAATATAAAAAATTAAATTGTACAAAATATAAAAAAGTTAATGAAATATAAATAAATTAATAAAAATATTTTATTTTATTTAAGGATATTTAATTGTCTATCATGCACAATTTATTTGAGTTAGCTAGCTTCTTTATCTTCCGAGATATTCAAACTTATTTAACCGACCCTTTATTTTTGCTCACGGCTATATATGTGATGTGTAAGAAGCAAGATATCTGTACCAGGATAGGACGAAATCCATCTCTGTTTACTCCTCTGTATTAAAGGCATGATTATAAATATAAATGAGCCTACAAAAGACACAAAAGCCGGTAGAGAAGTGTTTTTATACGCTAGTCAATGCGATATTAAAAAAGTTTCCTCTCCCATCGCGATATTCAAATCTTCGGACCTATCATAAACAGAACCCCCGGAGCGAAAACAAAGCCGGAAGTGAAAGACAATTGTTCGAATCAAACAGCCCTTGCGAGAGACAATGGGACCAAACTGTCTCTCTCGAAACATAAGATAGGGAATTGTTTTTATAGATTACGTTTTGTTATACTTTCCTATCTGAATTATATCGAAAAAAACACCTTATTGTCTCTGGGTAAACGGAAGATGTTTTTTTATGTTTATTAGGATTCTACTGGTATTGTCGTTCATTGTAGCTCAGTGTCTGAGCGGTTGAGTGCCTCAACTTGCAAAGTACGCTAGCGAGTTCGAACCCCGGTGCCGGCACCAATGAATTTGTTGGTTGCAATTTTATGTGCTGACTAGCGTACGCAGCCCGCTTCGCCTAGACTTAGCTTTATTATATTTAAACAATAAACTTACATTATTAAATATTCAATTTAACTCGCACAATATATTAAATTATTCATTTCTCTCCTCTCTTCTCGAGTGGGTGAAGATCATTACCTACACCCATGTACATATCAGAAAATACAATATCAATCTTATCAATTTGTACAAAAACATATCGGACTCAAGTTAATGTCAGAAATAAAAGTACGACGTATGGCTTGTTTGACAGTTCAAAAAGAGGAATGCTCCGATTGTCACCAAACGTTACTCGCCAGGTCAGTCTGAAGATTCCCTGAAAGTTTCATTGGTCCAGCCGTTTCGGAGCCTATATGGAACATACCCACACACTTTCTCTTTTATATTATATATATAGATTTACGACGCGCTCAACGGGGAAGGAATATATAGTGACGAAACTTTTATGTCATAAAACAAATTCTAAGCTTTGGTTATATGTGGTATCATGGATGCCACTGTCAGAATTGAACGATATTTAAATATGACCAAATGGAGATAGAATTGAGAACCTCCACCATTTTTGAAGTCGGTTTATAAACGAGAGTGTAACGACACGCGCGGGGAGCGCAGCGGAAATTCAGCTAGAGTGGATCATGTTTTTCATTTCCGTCTGTCTGACGAAATTTACATTAACATTCGTGGTGGTAAGAAATTACGAAAAAAAAATCTATTTCTTTATTATACAGTTAAATAGTGTGCGTGTGCCTTTCCCCTCGATAACAATGTTGGTGTTTTCAAGAGTAGAGTGAAAAAGCATTGACTAAGTGCGACTAAGACTAGTGCGCCTTACCTGGATTTCCTCTTAACATCAAGTGGTATTGAAATCAATCACTTGCTTAGAAAGTATACATAAGATACACTAAAGGCAAGGTTCGGGAATGGAACTTTATTACTAGATCAGTATTGGACAAACAGCAAATAACAGTGATAAAACGAAATACCTATTTTGTAGTCAAGGATAACCTGTTTTACAGTAGTTGGTCAAGCTTTACGATCGCTACAGCTTCTACAGGAGATATTTTTTCAGAGGAAAAACGTTTATTTTTCCCGCAAAAAATGGCAACAAATATTCATAACAAAATTACTACACTTTTAAAACAAATATTAAATTAAAACCCGAGAAGAATCCTACTAAGACAAGCAATCTACTCTTTCTAAATCTATATTTCTATTCTTTGGATAAATTTGTTAGTAATTTCAATGCCACAAAGGTTTTTTTTGCATTATTATTTACTTAAATTATCTTGTATTAGTTTGTAGTTTCAATTATTTGTTATTTTCATATACATTTAGGTACACATCTACATAGGTAGATCAACTATTTGCTCCTAGGCTTACAGAATTAGGCTATGGCATCGTCCGCCTGTCGTAAAAGGCTACTAAATGGAGCCGTGGACTCGCGGGCAACAAGATTGGACAAGGAGACGACGCGGTGTGGTTCCGCGTTGCATTCGCACTGCAAGGGTGCTGGTTTGGAAGTCACCTCTCCCGTGCAGAGGGACATCGGTGCGTTCCATGACAACCGCTCGCCAAAAAATCTAACATAACCGCACATTCCTCCACAAGGCCGGCTATCTTGTTGAATATTTTCTCCCCGAAAACAGAAAAAAAGGACATAGCCGGATACAGATTGTTACTTAGTCATATATTTATTATCTATGGTGCATGAAATAGATAATTTTGATTCCGGAACTATATATGTCTACTAATGGGATTTATTACAACCGAACGAACGTAAACTTCAACGTACACATTACCTATTGCTTGCAACTAAACCAAGTACTGTCTTTGTTATACAAAATGCATACTATTTATATGTTTCGAGATGCAAACTCCACAATAGCGGAACAAAATATTTTGCAGGTGTCCCGTACACCGTGGGGAACCGTAGCGCTGCACGGACTTCGCGTTTGTCGCCTTCTATACAAAGCAAATGACTTCTCCCGTTTCCTAATACTATCGCGTGTCTCTAAGGCGACATCTGGTATTAATGTATATATTTTTTTAAACGACTTCAAAAATAGAGGTTTTCAATTCATGTGTATTTTTGAAGTCACATTCACACTTCTTTATGCACGCTTGACTTGGGGTGTAAGCTAGTGAATGCGTTACGAAAACTGATCGGCCGGGGCGAATGGAAGATGGGAGGGATATACAGGCTGTCCTAGAACTTAACGTCAAGCCGAAACCAGGTGAAAGGATAGATCGTAACCATCATGAGAAAAATCTATCCCATGCAGTTTGAAAATGATGGGCATTTTAAGAATTTTTATTATTTTCGTTCATTTGAAGATTGAAACCATAACCCTAAATAAACTATCTGAATGACAGTCAAAAATAATGACACAATTGTCACGTTCGAAAGGACAATTGTAAAAATTAACCACAATAACCGAAAAATGGTTACAGTTTGACCAAATTTCTAGGATATATTTGTCTCTATGTCTTTTCTTTTTCTTTTCGTTCTTTTAGAAACATAAACCATGCATTTGATCACGTGATCTTCAGAGAAGTGTTTTGCATGCGTGTTTTGCGTGGGAAGCACCGCTTTAAAAATCGAGAAGAATCATTAAAATTGGTTCACCCAGACAAAAGTTATGAAGTAACTAACTTAAAAAAGAAAAAAACGCCATACACACGATTTGAGAAACCCCTCCTTTTTTAAAGTCGGTTGAAGAGTGAATCAACTTATAAAATTTCTTGTCCTGTTCTCCGTTCCATTCTAAGGTGGAGTAATAAAGAAAACACGTAAGGAAAAGGCACTATGTCAAAAGAGGAAACTTTAGAAAGCTCCACTGCCTCGAATAGTTCATACGTGTCAAAGCTTCAAGCGTCCTTTCAATGTAATAAGTTTAAAAGTGTTACGTACGTTTGTTACAAACTCATCCCCTCGAACGAGCGACGTTTCAATTTTGTTTTCTTTGCTGGAAATTGTGGTGACAATAATAAATGAATGGAAGAATGATTAATCGTTTTATTGTTCACTAGCCATTCCCTGCGGTTACATACGCGATTATTTGTTTCAAAACATTATAAACGTCGGTTTAACACTAAACCTATTTATATATAAGAGCCCCTAGTGGATACATCTACATGCGCCGTCGTCCGCCGTTACTCCTGGTCCCTACCTTCAGGACTAACTTATAGAAGAACTCTCCCTTGTCACGCGCGGTTGGGTTTATTAAATGAATATCGCGATATATAGGCTACGTACAAGTGCGTAGAAGGCATTTTTTAAACATTTTCTTTTTGTGTTTGTTTTGCCTTATTTTTAATTTATAAATTTATAACAAGTTAATTATTTTTAATGTAAGTATTATTTATTGTGAACATCCCTTAAACCCGAACGAAGCAATTTGCTTCGTCTTTCATTATTCGTACAGTAAAGGACTGGAATAGTTTGCCCGCGTCTGCCTTTCCTTCCGATTACAATGTGGATATTTTCAAGAGTAGAGTGAATAGGCATTAACTAAGCTAGTGCGCCTTACTATCCAGGACTGCATTTCCACTTAACATCAGGTGGGATCGTAGTCAAGCACTTGCTTAGAAATTATAAAAAAAAATAGTTACAGCATTGCATTGGTTCGACTGTTATGATGTTGTAATTTTGTCTAATAAATAAATATTTATTAAGTTTTAGCAACAATTACCGCACTTCACGGCAGAATTTCAAATTCAATCGACGCCATATTAATGGTTGGCATTCCACGACTATACGTTTCTCGTCATACTTTCCACGCACTGTCAACCTGTGAAATCAACTGTCACCAGCGGTGTTTCTGAACCCGTACGATTTGGGGACCTTCAATAAACAAGCCTAATCCTTTCTCAAAGGTCAGTAACGCATCTGCACCTCCTCTGGTGCTGTGGACGTTTATGGGCGACGGTGATCATTTAAGGTCAGATGAGTCGTTTGCCCCCTTTTCTTTAAAAAAAAATTCTTCTTTTTCTTCAAAGTACTGGACACAAACAAAAGCCTAATGGCTTAGGGTACGGTCTGCGAATCGTCGGTTCGAATCCACCATTCGACTATTGACTTGAGCTTAGTTGGAATTGTTAACAAGGATTTTAGCAATATTTTCTGAAAAAAATATTGCTAGCTTTCTATTTAAAAAAAAATCACAAAATTTAAAAATAAACTCTAGCGCTGTAAAGGGGTTTACTTAGTATGTCTTGTGAAAATATGTAACAGCGCTGGTTTTCAGCCAAAAAAATTATAAAATTAGCCAAAGGCAGACGCTTTTTTTGTAAATGTAAATGTCTAAGCGGAAGTGATTGACATAAAACTAGATTTCTGCTGTGAACGAGCTATACCACCTCTCAATCCGGTGAAGCAGTCAAGGCCAGCTTCTCTGACCAATCTGTGTAGTTCGTCATAAAAAAAGCCACTATGATTATGGTACCTTTACAGCATGGTCGGTCAAAGTTACATGATTAATGATTTTCTTACACAAATGAAAAGAATAGTCATTCCAAATATATATATATATTATTTTATATACCCAATTACCTGCGCTTCTAGATCTCTATTTTCTCTCTTCTATTCTATCTCGCGATAGAAATGTACGTCGCCAAAAGTGGTCTATTTGTCATTAAAAATATTAAACAAGCTCTATATTTTTTAATTTTAGGTAAAATGTTCATATCAAAAAACTGAATGAACGTAGATTTTTTTTTGTCGATGCTGTCATACAGTCACGTACCACCCACTAATCGTTGGATTTTGAATTACGGGACACCTGAATGAGTTAAAGGTTAAGAGAGAGGCAAAGGATCGATGCATTCGAGATGTGGTGCTGGAGGCGTATGTTAAGGATAACCTGAACTGCGAAATGCATCAATGCATCGATCCTAAGCCAATTACAAATTAAGATTTGCTTGTCTACCATATATCGACAACGAATCTTGGCGTATTTTGGACACACAACACAGAGGCGACGAAATTCTAGAAAAACTGATCGTAGTTGGGAACTCCGCAGGAAAAAGATCTCGCGGCCGTTCACCAACAAACAAGGTGGTCCGATCAGGTGAAAGATTTGTCGTCCTCCAAATTTTACTCTGCTGTAAGAGGCGCGCTGGAGAGGAGCCGGTGGAGGCAGATCATCCGCTCTATATGCAACCCTGATGGTGATCACGATCTTCAGACATGAGGGACCGACACTAGAGAGTATGAGTTAAGTTAATCACGTTTCCGAATTCGTTATTATAGATTAAAATATAAAGAAAAAACTTTACGACGAAAGTGAACTATACCGCGTTGGGTGCACAACTTTACAGCACACTGTATGCCAATAACAGGGAGCTTCCGACACAAGCGCGCACTAAGAGGATCGTGTATCCCAGCTTATTCAACCCTCAATCGTGCTGTGCAAATACGTTCGTGTGAATCATGCTTTGTGAATCTCGGGGAGTGTGCAGAACGATATAACCGTGCAGTGTTATGATTGCAGTCGACTAGGGCGTGATAATAATGATGTTCTATACCTCCTAATTTGCCATGTAAACACAGGTAGAACAACTTACGATACTTTTATAACAACCTTTTTGATGTAAAACTTTTCTTTACACACGCTTGATTTGGAAAATAAGCTGGTGAATGCGTAACGAGAGCGTTACGTTAATACTACAAATTTATTTTCAAAATTTCTTTCTCTCTTTTCTCTTAGCCAGTTACATTTAATAAATATATATATATATATACATTTCACTTTATTAATAATAATTTAATAATAATAATATAATAGTAGAAGACCCGTGATTTTGCTTATTTTGTTTACCCGAACAGTGATTTTGCTTTATTTTATGTAAACAATAAACTTACATCATTAAATATTTAATTTAACTCTCACAATATATGAAACTATTCATTTCTCTCCGTATTTATTACCTACCTACACTCATGTACATATCAGTAAATATCCGTAGTAGTAGTATCATAGTAAATAAAAGTAGTATTTGACAGTTCAAAAAGAGAAGTGCTCCGAATGTCACCAAACTTTACTCGATTACTCCTCAGGTCAATCTGAAGATTCCCTGAATTGAAATCGGTCCAGCCGTTTCGGAGCCTATACGGATCAAATACACACACATTATCTATTATATATATAAATTTAATTATAATTTCACCTCTATAACATTAGATGCGAGTTGAAAATTTCGCTTTAAAATTTCACCTCGACACTTTGGAATTGTGCGCCGTGATAAACTGAATTTGTGCATTATCCGGCGTTCGCAGCTGCTCTCTCGTGTGACAGATATTTGGTAGCAATTTAATTCGGTTACAAACGCGCTTCCACCCTCAATATCAAATTGTAAATTATTACGGGTCTGTGTATTTGTCAAGTCAGTGACAGGAGATGGGGGAGGAAAGCATAGATGTTATAAATGGGAAATTTAAATTTTTTTAAAAGTTAACAGTGCCAAGTAAAAAGTGACACGTGATAAGCGACACATGACAAGTGACATATGACAAGTGATACATCACAAATGACACGTGACAGATGACACGTCACACGTGACACATAGCATGGGGCAAGTGACACGTGACAAGCGCTACGTGAAACGTGACTCGACACGAGACAGGTGACATATGACAGGCGACATGTTATATGTGACATGTATATATCGATCATGCTTTTTCCACAATAATTCTAATATTTTTCGTTTGATTTTGAACTTTGATTTATTATTATTAAAGCCTAAAATTATTCCAGCGAGATGAAGGTTTCTGACTATTCGGAATTCCAATGCACATTTGTGAATTATGGTAAAAATATCAAAGTGGTGAAGGCGGAATCAATTCGACATGTGAAGATAAGGACGTGACTTGAATAAATCTCGACCAAGATTTCCAGCTAAATACGAATGTAGGAGCGGCCTTTATAAATTTTACCATTTGTGACAAATCTCAAAGTATACATTTTATATAAAAAAAAAAAAAACTGGATTATCTTCACTATTTGTATAATTTTTTATGAAAATAAAATAAAAAAATATTTTTTCATACACATTTTGCATTTCGCAACAGATCTCCTTGCTCGATTTATCTATAGCCTGTATTAGCGAGATCTTGTACCTTTTTTTATCTTTTTTATTGTTCGTACACCAAGGGACTGGAATAGTTTGCCCGCGTCTGTCTTTCCTTCCGATTACAATGTGAATATTTTCAAGAGTAGAGTGAATAGGCATTTACTAAGCTAGTGCGCCTTACCATCCAGGACTGTATTTCCACTTAACATCAAGTGGGATCGTAGTCAAGCACTTGTTTAGAAAGTACAAAAAAAACATGTTTTTGAATTTAATTGACATGTACATTTGTCACATGTTAGGAATGTAATTAGTCATTTCTTGTCTGTATTACTAAAAACAACAATGGTCAATTGATCTTACTGCAGTCATAACAAAGGATAAATTAATTGATATGAATAAAACATATGCCCTTATCGTTGAAAAGCAAAAGACATTATGTTGTCCGTCTGTCCGTTTATTCTGTGAGGTAATTTTTTCTGATATATTACTAACATTCCTGTTAACCATTCCACATGAGCTTAGGCTTGTGCTAGGAGATGAATTCAGCCCTGTAGTTCTTGGCTCTTAAGGATAATACTTCGGTATCCCCTGCCTGTCGTAGAAGGCGACTAAAAAGTCCCTCAGGTTCACTGGGCGACAAGGGTGGGGGTCTTTGTCGTCCGCCAAGGTGGACCCGGGAAGAAGGCGACATCGGCAGGCCCGTGTCGCATTGCTTTGCGAGGGCAGGGGGGGTAGGAAGTAACCCGGGACGTGCTCTCCTAAGAGACCACAGTGCAGAGGGTCTCCGGTGCGTTCCTCTGGAACTTCTTCCTCTGAACCCACATAACCGCCGCCTTCCCCCCCAAAGGCGGGGTATCTTGTTGAAGATTTCCTCCCCGTGACCAAAAAAAAAATGAAACGATTAACGTCAATAGTCTAATGGTGGATTCGAACATACCTTGCGATTCGCATACCGTACTCTAAACTATTAGACTATTGATCTATTCTCCTAATACATTATTACATGTCAATGAAATACTTCCCGATAATCTTGACCGATTACTATAATCTGTGTATACGATTCATCTTCGGACAACGCAAGTATCCATGTGTCACACCGGACCAAGCTGAAATGGCTTAACAAATAAAACAGGAAAACCGTATACGCACTCACTCTGTTATATAATATACTAGCCGTACCCGCGACTTCACCCGCGAGGAATTTAACAAAAAAGTTTAGAATTATTTAGAATATTTCCTCTTTTCACTATGCCTTTATATCATCCTATTACAAATTGATGACACCTCCAACAAATATCGTTATATTATAGCCAATTTATACGAAAACTTAATAAATTAAATAGACATAGACATAGACATTTATTTATTGGCATCACAATACAAAAACACATCACAGACTGAATATAAAAAACGAATGAAAAATAGACAAAACACAGTTAAAGTTACACGGACAAATAATACAAAACATATGATGCCAATATCCGACACCGTCTCAGCATATGCTGTCACAAGGATGCGACAGCGCTGATTTTCAGCGGTGCCCGGGACTACCTAAAGACGTGCGCGCGCAATACTACTTTTATATGGAATATTAAGCCTAAGCTAAGCCCTCCTTCGAAAACTGCTCTATCCATTGGTGAGCACAGCATGAAAATCAGTGTAGTAGTTTTTGAGTTTATCGCAAACAGACAGACAGACAGGGGAAGCGACTTTGCTTTATGCTATGTAGTGATAACATATTTATTTTTATTTTTAAATTATTTGCCTTTTTTAATATAAAATTATTGAATTCAATTTTCATTTTCTTGAATTAATTATTTAAAGTTAAAGTTACCGCCTTTACTCATAATAATAAATCCCACTGTTGGGAACAGTCCGTCTCTGTAAAGAGACTATAAGGACATAGTCTGCCACGCACACCTAGTTCCTCGCGATGTTTTCATTCACCGCCGAACGCGTGGTGAAACAGCACATAAAATTGCAACAAAAAAATTATTGGTGCCGGCACCGGGGATCGAACTCGGGTTACTAGCTTACTCTGTAACTTGAGACAACCGCCCGGAAACTGAGCTACCACGGCTTCTATTTAACGATTATGTAAATGTATTCGTTTATTAATATTGATGGAATTTTATCCGTTTAATGATAAATTATATTTTTTTATTTGTTATGTAAATAGATTTAAATGAAATGCGCTTGAAAGGCTATATATACAAGTGCTAATGCACTAATAATAATAGCAGATATTTAAATAAATATAAAAAAAATATTACTTAACAGTCAGTCTCCACAATATCTTCGTAAGTGCTTTTTACTCAAACAGTTATTCGACCGCGAACCTTGCACTTTCAACTATAAATGTTTAACATTTGAAGCGTCAATAGCCTAATGGTTTAGGGTGCGGTTTGCGAATCGTAAGGTCGTAGGCTCGAATCCAACATTCGACTATTGACGTGAACCATCTCCTAGCACAAGCTTAAGCTGAGTTGGAATGGTTAATAAGAATGTTAGTAATATTTCTAAAAAAAAAGAATAATTGCTACCTGTCTTTAAAAAAACAAACATTCCCCGAATGTCACACGAATTTCTATGGCAATTAAATTAAATTCTATAACTGTACAGCAATTAAAGTCTGGAATAGCTTGACAATTGGTTTAGGGAGAGTTTGTCAACTAATGTTTTTAATTCGCTTGAAAAACTGGAGCGTAAGTTAGTTATATTTATAGCTTTAATTTACCTTTTATTAGAAAACTACAACGGTCTGGATATACGATACGATACCTGAAACAAATTAAAAAACAAATTAGCTTACTTTGATCTTTGATTAAGATTTCTAAAACTTTGAACGCCCTGCTTTATCAAGTTAGATTCGTTTGCTACGTTCCTTTTACGTTTACGGGGAGGAAATCTTCAGAAAGATACCCCGCCTTCTGGGGAAGGCGGCGGTTATGTGGGGTTCTTACCCACTAAAACCTCCCCGGTGGCCCTTTCCTAGGTGCGTGACGAGTGGCTCCGGGATCTCCAGTGGTACGCACCGGAGCCCCTCTGCACTGTGCTCAAGGAGAGCACGTCCCGGGGGAGGTTACTCCCTCCCCTGTGCCCTCGCAGTGCAAGGCGACACGGGCCAGCCGATTCTACGTTCGATTGCTACGTTCCCTACTCTAACCGACATTGTCACTCTTCCAACTTATTCTTTCTTCCTCTCTTTATTGACGCCCAATCGACAGAAGCATATTTACGAGCAAAATCAATAACCGACTTCAAATCGAATCAAACCTTAAACGCAAACAAATTAAAATGGTTATGATTTGACAAACATAAAAAATATGCCGACAATATATATCCATATAATTATATGTTGGTTATATTCATCAACCTACTCCTTTTTTGAAGTCGGTTGATTTTTTTTATTTTGTTATATGTAGTTATTAAAATAGTTATTCTAATATTACACGTGAGTACTCCAATTTTATCTGTATAGAATATTTAAGAAACTAGCGAACATGTACGTGGAAAATGGTAATTCGTCTCTTCGTAATCTCTTCCAGTATGTCTGTACGTTAGTAAATAAATGCCTGTATAATCATAACGTGTGTCTTTCTCTGTATAATCTTAGTAGCAAGAGAGTAAGCATCTGGGAGGTAGCGGCGTCTCGGAGTGTTGACTATACGCTCTAGTAAATATCTGAATCGCATAGCTTTACGTACAGCTTAACGAATAAAATTAGTAAATTAACATCTTCCTTACAACTCAAGAACGCAGAATCTTCCATCATGGAATTTAGGATGAATCCAATGTTAAACTAAAATTCAGAAAATAAATAGCGTAATAATACAAACACCTACTTTTTCGTTGATTATTATATGTATTGTGTTTTGTCAGGTTCATGCGCCTTTTGTTATGAAATAATAATTACAAATACGAATAATTGCTATTATTTATAAACAGGCGCTTTTAAAAACTCGAGGAGCGTTTTTTACTTGAATTACTGTTGAATAGCAACGTTGATAAGTTTCCTAGCAACAGCGATTTTGTTGAACATTTCAAGATCAGAGGTGTTGAAGATTGGGATTATTTCTTGTAGAAACTAATTCGTATTAGTTTAGTAAGGTTTCTGACAATAGCTGATCAAGAAAACGCAAGTACTTAGCCTTCTTTATGTTAGACTCAGCTATGCCGCCCCAACATAAACATGAATAATCGTTAATCTGCAAGGAGAAGTAAAACATTATTTTGAACAACAAAGGCGGAGTTGAGACAAGCGACCTTATTAAATCTCCAGCGACAAAATTTAACCGTACCGTGTGTTTGCTTACGTAGCACGTTCGCTGACTTTGTATGGAATTTTCACCAACTTAAAATTAATTTTCTCATGTCTGGAAAAGCAAAAATTGCATTCGTTGCTAAAATAAACATCATTTAATGTATAAGCTCTCACATTCTTTTAACCAAAACGGGTTAGATAACATCTTTTGTTGTTGACTTTTCTCTAAACCTTCTTTTCTAATGCCATAAAAAATTTTTTTAGAGCCGTCTATAGATGTTGATCTAAGTTTAAAAAAAAAACTAGACTTTGTCCTAATTTTACTCTGTTTGCCATCATTTCGTCAATGTTTATCAAACATTTTCTTTTAATTTATTCTTGTAAATGCAACCGACCAAAAGTTGGTTCGCGGGTGACGGTGGCAGGCTTTTGAATAGAAACAAGAGATGTTCTTTGCTTGCAGAGCAATTGTAAACCGACTTTATTTTATTAAAGCATTAGTTAATATATTATCCTAATACAATGGTGTCTTATAATTGCTTATGGTGGGAGTGTACAAATGCTGTACGAAGGGGACTTGTATATATATTGTAAACGGGGAGGAAATCTTCAAAAAGATACCCCGCCTTCTGGGGGGAAAGGCGGCGGTTATGTGGGGTTTTTACCCACTAAAACCTCCCCTGGACCTTTCCTCGGTGCATGACGATGGGCTCCGGGATCTCTAGTGGAAGGGGACTTATATGACCCCACCTGAAGGATCTCGTTACTGATAACTTTATTTATGAAACCTGATGTATATAGTGGCTTCTTTGCTTTGCCGATATAACTAGCGTTAGTTTATATTTTATAATAATACGATGGGTGTGCTATTAGATATCATAATTTATTACACTAGAGATGCTGGACAAAGGGGGCTTATATGATCCAACTTGAGCGGTCGCGTTACCTTAACCTTATTTCTGGAATTCGATGTTTATGTCGGTTTACTTGTTATGCCGATATAACTCGATCCATTATGAAATTTTGCGTACAAGGAGAACATAAAAGTACATACTTTTAATGGCAGGTAACATGTGGGGCGAAGCTAGTAAGTAATGTACATACATACGGTCGTTTGCTATTTCACGGATCCAAATATGATGATGTTAACGTAGACTTAATAATATGACACTGCATGTGCGAATTCTATTGTCAACCTCGTGCAACGCCATCTTTCTCAAAACAGCTGAAACTTATTTGTACACCCAATATATTTCCATCTGTAAATAAATAATAAGTAAAGACTTGAAGAAGAATACTTTAGCCAACTATTATGTTAGACGGTCTTCAGAAACTTAGATAAATTTTGTTTTCGTTTTACTTTACCTACAGTTGCAACGAGGAACATGTGTGGAGAAAATTCCGTAGTGAAAAATTTAAAATGCATTAGAGTAACTTAAGTATGGTTCAAGCAACTGGTCGTGTTTATCCAAGTGAAGTTCAACACTGTAACATGTTGTTCATCTTTCTAAGTGAACCAGCGATTTGAATGTCTTGGCATACGTGTCGGGGTTTATTTAGATGCTTAGTTAATGTAATGGAAAAGACGTATATATCGACGCTGGAAAACAAAAACGTAGTAACACACCGAAAAACATTTCAACTTAAAAAAATTATAACTTTCGTGTTTGTGGACCTAGAGCTGACTGGATTTTTTTATTTTATATACAATAAAAATTGCCACTGCATTAACCTAGAGTTTTCCTAAAAGAAAATCGATTTACAGTACAAAAAATAAAAGAGAAGTGTCAATCTTGAAAATCCTATTTTTGCTATTTTTGATCTAATTGTTACAAGTCATATATAATTCGACGCGTCTTTATTTTTCTGATTCCAATGATTTAAAAAAGTGAAAATGGTCATATGTGTCTCATACTACGTTCTCTTGCTACTCTAGTGTGACAATAGGCGTGTGCCCCGCATGGGAGGCGGAGCGACGGATCCTGGTCCAGCAGATCGGGCAAGACCTCTCCCCGCCAGCGACAGTAGCGGCTGCACTGGCGGGGAAATCCAAATGGAAGGCGCTGGTCTCCTTCTGTGAGTCAGTAATGACGCAGAAGGAGACCGCCGAACGGGATCGGGAGAGGGCCGATCCCGTTCGGAGATGGCGCAGGCGGGCCGGGGCAGACCGGCCCGCAACCCTGTAGTTCTGGGCTCTCAAGAATAAGACTACGGTATCCCTTGCCTGTCGTAGAAGGCGACTAAAAGGGGCCTCGGGTTCATTGGGCGACAAGGGTGGGGGCCTTTGTCGTCCGCCAAGGTGGACCCGGGAAGAAGGCGACATCGGCTGGCCCGTGTCGCCTTGCACTGCGAGGGCACAGGGGGGGAGGGAGTAACCTCCCCCGGGAAGTGCTCTCTGTGAGCACAGTGCAGAGGGGCTCCGGTGTGTTCCACTGGAGATCCCGGAGCCCCTCACCATGCACCGAGGAAGGGCCACCGGGGAGGTTTTGGGTAAAAACCCCACATAACCGCCGCCTTCCCCCCAGAAGGCGGGGTATCTTTCTGAAGATTTCCTCCTTGTCAACAAAAAAAAAAAAAGTGTGACAATAGGACTGCTTTATGTATAAGATATACGGCGCTTAACTGGCTTTGAGAGAAAGGCAGAAAGAAAATGTACGTACCTCTCGTTTCGTTTCGCCCCTACAGTAGTAGTAATATACGAAACCTGACTTTCTCTTTATCCATTATCTATAAGTTACATCTCCTTCGACCACACTTTTCGTAACGCATTCATTAGCTTATTCCCCAAGTCAAGCGTAAAGAAGTTTTTAATCTGGTAAAACTGAACTTTACAAATAAGGTAAAGTTGAAATCGCGTCACGTAAACTCCATTTTAAAGTACACTGAGCCAATAACACATAAAGGTGCCGCTACACTACATCGCGTAGAGGATCATCTACGTAAGCTTATTCAACCCTCGAACGTGCGCCGCAAATACAATCGTGTGCACTGCACTTTATGCGATGCGAGTGTTCGTAGCGATATTACCCCGTGGCGGTTAAAGGTACTTATCGACTAGAGCGTGACAAGACAAAGCTAGTATTACTAACTCATCGCTGCCCTATATTAATAAATAAAATAATAAAATTGTTCTGAGAACTGTTGCTGGAATTTCTGCTGCTATTTCTTCTTCCAGCGCTAACGCATCCCGAAGTGGCAAGTATATACGCGCGCAGCAGCAAATAGTTTTTAATTGCATGCAAATAATTAATTAGAATAAAATATAAAAGCACTAGGAAAGGATAATCAACCCAGTTAATAATGTTCAGTTTATATCTTAAAATTAAATAAATAAATATTCGTTTTAAGCGTATTTTTGCAGTTACATTAAAATAGTCTACGACTAATAGACGAACGTAAATATTACAAATTACTATATATTATATAGGAACAGGGACCCGAAGGCGATAGACCACGCCAATCAAGTAAAGGCGTTGGCGTCATCTGCGAAGGCTAAGTGTTGAAGCTTTAAGCTCTTTTATAAACGGAGCAAATATAACAAATAAAAATCCAAATAAAAAAGGCACGGACGATCAGTCAGTGGAAAAGCAGTTAAAATTAAAAAAAAAACCTACAAATTAATCAGTAAAGTTAAATTAATATCATTGGACATAATTTGCAATTTGAATCAAATTTATATTAATATAGAATTAAAAAAAAAGAAAATATATTCACATGCTAATAATATACACAATCTGTTTTCCCTAACGCAATACAAGTTTTATTTCAAGATTTTCTTAAATTCTGAGGTTAATTTTCAAGTTTAAACCTCCTTTGTGCAATTTCTTAAGGCTTCCGTTAACGGCATATCTCAGCACAATTGCAACCCACCGCTATCATCTTCATGGTTGGCGTTTCACGACTGTATCTCGTGTATCTTTCTTCCACGCACTGTCAACCTGTGAGATCAACTGTCAACCAGAGGTGTCCGTAGCCTTTCTAATGTACTTTTTTTATGAAGAAGAGTGCTTCCTCTACAGTTACTTATGCCCGATTTTGGAAGGTGGTGTTGGAGAATGGTCTGGTAACATTGTTATGTTTCTCCGCGGCCGCTGCGTCCATGTTTCTGCTGGCCATTTTTAACTTGTACTCTATTATTTTTTTGATGCGGCCGTTGCGTTGTCACCAGTCTTCCTGTGTATAATAAGACATAGCTGGCTGTGTGTCAGGGTACCCATCGGTGTTTCCAAGCTTCTACGATTTGGGGACCTTCAAGAAACGAGAATACTCTCAAAGGCCGGTAATCACTTCAGATCAGGTGAGCCGTAAGATCATTTTCTAAGTAAAAAACTTGATTCTACAATAAAGTTAAATACAGCGTTATTGTACTTTAAATAAAATAACTATACAGTACGATATAAGACAATATTTCCTACCAACAGTCGTTAATATTCAAACAAAAGTTTCCGTTAAAGTCAAGTAATAACAGGTTTCTCCTTCGCTTAAATAAATGGGAGTGTCTGCTTGAAGTGACATACTACTTTAATGCATTTTAAATTTTTCACTATGAAAATAGTTTCCACGTCATATGTCCGTGATATCACAAAAACCAACTTCATGTTCTATTTCCGACAGCACTGGCAGGCTTGTGGGTAAATTGAAACGTTTTTTAATGCAGATTATAAGTACATAGTTCAGTGTACTTCTTCTTCTTTGTCGTTCTCTCATTTCTGAGAGATTAGGAGAGGCACCTTTTACTTGAGCAGACCATCGTGTCGACGACCGGCCTCTTGTTCTCTTGCCTTCTGTGTTCCCAACGATGTCCAGTTTTTCAAGGTTGCCATCCCCTCTACGCATTATATGCCCGAAATATGACAGTATGCTGTAGTGGACAGTCTGGTCTTTATGGCGAGTTGGGAGCGAACAGATACATTTGTGCGCTTAGCCGTTCAGTTTGCATGTTTAATAAAATAAGAGAGAAAAGGTGTGCTCGCACCACTCTCTTGCC
Source organism: Meandrusa payeni (assembly GCA_029286785.1). Classification (NCBI taxonomy): domain Eukaryota; kingdom Metazoa; phylum Arthropoda; class Insecta; order Lepidoptera; family Papilionidae; genus Meandrusa; species Meandrusa payeni. The sequence continues at coordinate 9,042,412 of JAGSMX010000023.1, forward strand.
CGTACAGTAATATACGAATCGTAACTCTCTTTTTGTCTTAACTAACTTATATTTTCCCCTCAACTTTCCTCCGCCACGCCGATCACACTTTACATTATTCATCAGATTCCTCCCCAAACCAAGCTTGCGTAAAGAAATTTTAGTTCAACAATTACTGCCATTTAAACGGTCAAAGTTTTGGAGGGTGGGTGAAGACCTCCCAGAACGGTGGTTAAAGTACACAAGAATATTTACAAGCAAAAACAAAAACTAACTTCAAATCAAATTAAACGCCAAACGCAATTACGCGCGGACGCCGTCTTTTTATTTACGAATTATCGTAAGAATATTACGGAATAGCATTAATCAAAACCTAACATAAATCACATCAAACGGCTCTTGAAGTGCATCCTTTCCAAAAAAAATTAATCATCAAAATTGGTTAGCGTGATATTACGTTACTCGTCCATTTGTGTCGCACATACTCGTAATTCATGCATTTTTTTATATGAAAAGTGGCAAACGAGCTTACGGCTCACTTGATCTTCAGTGATCATCTTCGCCGATGACCATCCACAGCACCAGAGAAGCAGGTGCGTTGCTGGCCTTTGAGATAGGAGTAAAATTTCATTTATAAACATAAGTAATTTAAGACTTATATGGTTTTATCATCTGTCTGAAGTTACTTACCTGAATCTTATTGTATCTTTCATTCATAATTAATAATTAAGTTGATCGTCACATAAACTATACACTATATAACTACATAAAAAATATAAAAAAATAATAATGGAATTGTACACAATAATTTAACTTTATTACTTTGTAATCAGACTTTTAATTAATTTTGTAACGATTGTTGGACGGTGGACGTTGGACGGTATTCATTAAAATATTTCCTTGTCTGAATAAAGCGAATTTATTAGTTAATTAGTAGTTAGTTATCATAGATACCATTGCCAGAATTGGGACTAATTTAAATAGGACCATACTGGAAGCATCAGGTTTCAAATAAAAGAATTATTAAAATCGGTTCATACAGTCGAAAGTTATACGGTAACAATCTTCATCTTTTGAAGTCGGTTAAAAAGGTAGAGTCGAAGTATCAACGTAGGGTACGACTCGCCCGGCATCTGACAGCGGCGCCAAAGTAATCAACATTCCTGGCATTATTGCCTGTTTGCGTTGCAGCCATCTTGTCTGCCAAGAAATCCAGGTGGAATCTAGCCGCTGTGTGTTCGCTTTTAATGTTGCTTTTAAGACACTTATTGGGCGCTGCGTCCAAATATTTACGGGTTCACGACGGCTCGCTTATTTTTTGAATTTACGAGTTAAAATGAAACCGACTTCACATCGAATCAAACGTTAAACGTGAAATTACGAAATAGAGTTAGTTATTACCTAAGCGAACTCGTTGAAGTACAACCTTTTTCAATGAAAAATGAATCATTGAAATCGGTTGGCGTGATATTGAGTTATTCGTCCATTTGTTGCGCACATACTTAATAAAAATTTAAGATTTATATGGTTTTCTCATGGATGCTTCATCAAAATCCTTTCGACCAATCGAAACTTGTTGTAACAAACAAAAAAATACAGAGGAATAGAGAAAAATCCTTTTTTAAGTAAAAAAAAGTGATCAAAATTGCCTTCTACGAGAGAGTCAAATCGCCACTGACAAAACATTTTGCAAGCCCGTATTGGACACAAAATGTAATTTTTTTTTATAAATATACTTCGTACAGGCTAAAATTGACTCCGACCGAACGTAAAAGACTGCCGTTGCGAAATAAACCTTATGCAACATATAATACGTTTCATAATGGTTTCAAAAATAGCTGAATGCATTGTACTCCCGACGGCTGCACGCGCGCGATACTAACATTGGTTGAATGGAAAATTATAAAGTGGATGAAATTTTCGCACCCGCGCGATAGTAGGAGCTAAGGGGTCGTTAATAAATAAAATTAAATAAGGTAAGTTAATTTCGGATTACCTACACGAGTTACCGTTAATGTGAGCAATGATTTTTAAATGGTGTAATTTATACAACAGGTTTTACAAAATCCTTAATATCCATTTACTATCGTAAGGGCAAAGCAAGTGTATGGAAAGGTTATGTCTTCCTTAAGTTATTGTACTTGGGCACATTATCACACATAAAATCCGACTTTAGCACGGCAAACGACAAGTATTTAGAACACAAATAATACATTTATAGATGTACAGAAAGACAAAATGACTCACGCACTTCCCCTACGCTTTAGTGTCACGACGGCACTACTCACTTCAGAAGAATAACGGTTTAACTGCTTCAAGACAGCCTTTTGCCATTTTTATCACTGTGTCGTTGATTCAAACTCGATCTGAGATAGATCAGGCGCATGGTTGGCTGAGGCCATAGATAAAGTGCCAGTATTGCCTGTATAAATCTAATGTTGTACCACGAATAACATTGTTAACTAACACAAGTATATTAATGAGTAGAAACAAAGACCGACGTCAAACGAATGAAACCTTAAACGCTAGTACGCACGGATGCCCTGTTTATATTTCCGAATTATCGTAGAAATAATACGAAATAGAGTGAATCAGAAACTAACCCAGCTACGCTTGAAATATGTCCTTTCATTAGAACGTTAGAAAATCCATCCATTCATAAATATCAGGATATTGTGTCATAAAGCCATGTAAATATTAATAGTTCCAGAAATTATTTTTGATTTGATATGTACCAGGAAGAAAAAGGAAGACCAAATAAGAGATGGAAAGATATTTTCAAACAGAAATGTGGATCTTGTTGGATGTGAGCAGCACAGGAAAGAAATATTTGGAAAGATTTAGGAGAGGCCTACGCCGCAGAGGTGACTACTACTAACGCAATTAGGATTTAATAAAAAATTAGAACGTATTAGAACTATAATCAAATTACAGAACTATTTATATTTAAGTTTAGTTGTAGTAGTTATATAAAGGCTATTTTTGATTTAATATGTGCCAGATATTTTTATATCGTTATTTGACTCATATTTTAGTATTTGAAGATAGGTTACCTGTTGGGCACCCTGCCCTACGAGCGCAGTGATTTGGGGTCGATTGTTTTATTAAGTTTTATTTTTAGTTTGGTATAGGTTTATAGTTTATTTAGTAGTTTTACCTATTATTTACAGTTTTTAAATATTAAAATTATTGTGAGAGTTGTAGACCTATTTGTTAATGTAAATATTTCCCAATAAGTTTTATTTTGTTGTACTTTTTTAATATTAATTGAATTAAATGTACCTATTTTTATTAATTAAAACATTTAATGTAATATGTATGTTGTATTTTATTCTTGTTTTGTTTTTTCCTCTTGTGTCAAATAAATGATTATTTTATTTAATATATTGTGAGAGTTGTAGACCTATTTGTTAATGTAAATATTTCCCAATAAGTTTTATTTTGTTGTACTTTTTAATATTAATTGAATTAAATGTACATATTTTTATTAGTTAATACATTTAATATAAAATGTATGTTGTATTTTATTCTTGTTTTGTTTTTTTTCCTCTTGTGTCAAATAAATGATTATTTTATTTAATATATTGTGAGAGTTGTAGACCTATTTGTTAATGTAAATATTTCCCAATAAGTTTTATTTTGTTGTACTTTTTTAATATTAATTGAATTAAATGTACATATTTTTATTAGTTAATACATTTAATATAATATGTATGTTGTATTTTATTCTTGTTTTGTTTTTTTTTTCCCTCTTGTGTCTAATAAATTATTATTTTATTTAATAAATTGTGAGAGTTGTAGACCTATTTGTTATTGTAAATATTTCCCAATAAGTTTTATTTTGTATTTTTTTAATATTAATTGAATTAAATGTACCTATTTTTATTAGTTAATACATTTAATATAATATGTATGTTGTATTTTATTCTTGTTTTGTTTTTTTTCCCTCTTGTGTCTAATAAATTATTATTTTATTTATAAATTTGTGAGAGTTGTAGACCTATTTGTTATTGTAAATATTTCCCAATAAGTTTTATTTTGTTGTACTTTTTTAATATTAATTGAATTAAATGTACATATTTTGATTAGTTAATACATTTAATATAATATAAATGTTGTATTTTATTCTTGTTTTGTTTTTTTTCCCTCTTGTGTCTAATAATTTATTATTTTATTGAATAATTTGTGAGAGTTAGATGGGTTATATAATATAATAGTTAGCCATTAAAACTAATACCGGAGTGACCTAGCATGTGCAATCAGATCTAGCACTAATTGAATCTCGATACACGATATACATAACTGGAAGATGTATTTCAGACTAGGCCAAGGGATTAATTAAGAAATCTATCTCAAATAACACAGTTCATTAATGTATCTGGAATATATTTGCGTTGCCATATAATGGTCGGTATTTTACAAATACTAACAACATTCTTTTTATTAATTTCAAATAAGCTTAATCTTGCGAATTAAAACATGGTTTGCATTTGTTTTTAATGTTATTAAAGAGTTTTTGTTTATTTTTTTAATCCTGGCTATTTTCAAGCGATTTTTAAATATGATAAGGGTTATCAATTCATCAGTTTGTTTCTTTTTATTTTGATGATTCTTTTGAATGACAAACAATTTGATGAAAACTTCGAACGGACTATACGTCATACTATCAAAGATAATATCCCCGTGATATCAGTGGCTTGTTGTTTCCAATATTTTCAATATTTCAGTATATAATATAAACTTTATACGTTTAATTATCATATTATTTTTTTATCTATTATTTTATTGTACATAATATATTTTAATCTCATAACTGTTTTATTCGTGTATCATATTTATTATACTCTTATTGTCTGTAAAAATTCCATACAAAAGTAGTATTGCGCGCGCACGTCTTTAGGTAGGTCCCGGCCACCGCTGAAAATGAGCGCTGTCCTTGCGACAGCATATGCTGAGACGGAGTCCGATATTGGCATCACATGTTATGTACTATTTGTCATTTTTTTAATGTGTGTTATATTTTGTCTGTAATGTGTTTGTGTATTATGATGCCAATAAATAAAATGTCTATCTCTATACAAACATTATAAAGTCGGTAACATGGCGGTACAAAGTTCGCCGGGTCAGTGTAGTATAAAAAAAACACATTATGCGTATTGGAGTACCAACATTGGTTCTCAAATAATCTATATATAAATGAGAATATGTGTGTATTTGATCCGTATAAGCTCCGAAATGGCTGGACCGATTTCAATGAAACTTTCAGGGAATATTCAGATTGACATGGCGAGTAATCGTGAAAAAGTTTGGTGACGATCGGAGCACTTCTCTTTTTGAACTGTCAAATACAACTTTTATTTACTATGATGATATTCTATTGTTTTATAACCCAAATTTGTATTGACACATGCGTTGTGTATATTTATGTCAATATGAACCATATTGAAGTACAAATATATCAGAGATAATAATTGAGGATTCTGAAGATTTAGCGCGGCGAAGCGGGCTGGGTACGCTAGTAAGATTGCTGTTTCTGGTCACCCCGCTAGTGTTTAAAGCACGTGAGAGCGTTGCGTCGTTTGTGCTATATCTACGATTATGATAAAGCTATGTTATTGCGTATTAAATAACATATTCTTATTATGAAAGTTAATGTTGACGCATAACGACATTTTGCTTTTAGCTTCCCTGATTAGTGACATAAAGCGTAACGACGTAACTGTAACGAAATATTTACCGTAAGCCGCCACACGCTATTCTATTTATTGCGTTCATCTCGTGTTTAAATTTAAAACAACATGCTAAAGGGACGCTATATGGATAGTTCCACAACTATATGCACGAGCAACAGCCCGACTTAACGAATCAGACGTTAAACGCTATTATACGCGGAAATCCTCTTTGCATTTCCGTATTATCGTTGGAATAATACGGAATAGAATTAATCAGAACCTAAACAAACTCTCATCAACAGTTGAAGTAAATCCTTTTCAATAAAAAAAATGTTTCAACGAAATCAGATGGCGTGATATTGAGTTATTTGTGCATTTGTGGCGCACGTACTGCATGTAAATTTAAGACTTATATGATTGTATGAGCATTTAACGACCGCTGCGGGTGGCGGAGAGGCGAGGTGCGGGGGAGCAGTCCGCTGTCGCCCCCTCTCGCACGCACGCACGACCACCTTAAGCACTACGGCAGCGGCCGGACACTTGCCACAGAGAGACCGAATTACCATCACGTCTCAGTCAAATTTTTCTCTGTCCTTTATTAATATAAAGTTCTTTAGCAAGTCGCCTTTTATTAATAAAGCCTAAACAATGGTTTTTTCGTGGATCCCCTTGTTTGAACTTAACATAACATAATAAAAAATTTATTTCAAATCAAAAATTCATGTAAAAACTAGTACGATAATAGCCGCAGTAGTAAAAACTGTGTCGCAGCTATTAACGCCCATCTCCAAACAGTTAAATACAAATACAAATTTAGTAAAATTAAGAACATATATGTAATTCAGTTTGAGCCGTGGTAGCTCAGTGTCCGTGCGGTTAGCTCAAGTTGCGAAGTACGCTAGCAACCCGAGTTCGATCCCCGGTGCCGGTACCAATAAATTTTTCGCAATTTTATGTGCTGATTTACCTATTTTAATTTTACGCGCTCGGCCGTGAAGGAAAACATCGTGAGGAAACCTACATGTTTTAAAATTTTGTCATGCATTGCATGTGAAGTCTGTCAATCCGAATTAGGGCCGCATGGCGGACTATGCCCTTACAGAGAAGGCCTGCGCCCAACAGTGGGTCATATATAAAGGCTGTAACTTTAACTTTTACGTAATTCAGTTTATTCGAGTGTGTATGCGTGAGTGTGTTTGTGTGCAAAAGGTTGCGTGTGTTCAAGAGAACTGGATAAAAAAAATATCAATATCGGTTCACTCAGTCGTAAGTTATGCGGTAACAAACATAAAAAAATAAAGACTAATTGAGAATCTCACCTCCTTTTGAAGTCGGCTGAAAAGTGCTCAACGCGGCTAAAGAAAACGCGGCTAAAATGGCCATGAGGTACAGGAACGCAGCGGTCTCGGAGAAACTAATAACATAGACGGACGCCTATGACGCGTGGCTTCCTAAATCAGGCATTAAAAAAAACTGCAAGTCTGTGGTTTCGCTTTAATGAAAAACGCGGCTAAAGAATTTTCAATTCCAAAATTGCTATATTCATATCCACTTCCTTATCTAGACTATACTTGACAATGCAAATACTAGAAAAGTTTACTATACGAATGTAGTATGCAATTCAATTTGCGCTCAAGTATTCGACCGGATAGACTTTCTCTTTTGTGGTGGCTGTATTGGTTCTTAGGAATCCAGTAGCGAGCTGATATAAGCTTTATTGAAACCGGCTATTCGAAGAGCGCAAACAATTCAGTGAAAAATAAGCTTTTATTTCCTTTCAAAGTAAATAAATTAAATCGATTGCATGCCTTGCTCCTTTACAATTCGATGATTTGCGCACAATATTAAACACCATATAAGGTTTCAATCAAGTATGTGCGCCACAAATGTACGAATGACTGAATATCGCGCTAATATATAGTAATAAAGTTGCATTGTTATTAGTTTCTCCGCGACCGCTGCGTCCCTGTTTCTCACGGCCATTATTATGTTGTAGTCTATTATTTTCTCTTTTAATGCGGCCCTTGTCGCCAGTCTTTCTGTGGCTTCGTAACAGTCATCTGTGTAATAGACACAGCTGACTGTGTGTCGGGATAAGTCGGGATAGTTTGGTGTTGCAGCCCTGTAGTTTTGGGCTCTCAAGAATAAGACTACGGTATCCCCTGCCTGTCGTAGAAGGCAACTAAAAGGGGCCTCGGGTTCACTGGGCGACAAGGGTGGGGGCCTTTGTCGTCCGCTAAAGTGGACCCGGGAAGAAGGCGACATCGGCTGGCCCGTGTAGCCTTGCACTGCGAGGGCACAGGGGGGGAGGGAGTAACCTCCCCGGGACGTGCTCTCCTTGAGCACAGTGCAGAGGGGCTCCGGTGCGTTCCACTGGAGATCCCGGAGCCCCTCGTCATGCACCGAGGAAAGGGCCACCGGGGAGGTTTTAGTGGGTAAAAACCCCACATAACCGCCGCCTTCCCCCCAGAAGGCGGGGTATCTTTTTGAAGATTTCCTCTCCGTTAACAAAAAAAAAAAAGGGATAGTTTGGTGTTAGCAACAGTTAGTCCTATTAAATGCTAATTCAATTTTAGTGACTAGTATAAAAGTACTTTAGTTGACTAGGTCGGTAACCGAGTCCGATGCTACGATCATCCGCCTACGTTAGTGAAATAGGGCTTTACCAGAAATTTAGGACAAAAAGGACTCTCTCTGTAGACGAAGTAAACCGAAGGTAACAAACATAAAAAAAACATACAGACGGATTGAAAATTGAATTAATCTGGTAGATATATTTACTCACATACGCAGATAATGTTTACAGACACCTTATAGGCTCACGTGCTCCATCCTAGGCTTCATCTTCGCCTTCCATCAAGCAAGATAGAAGCCAAACGTGAGCCTATTTAGTATAAAAACAGACTTTTCATTAAACTTATTATTAACTGAATTTTTAAAGGAGGAAGTCCATTGTCACAAAGTTAGCAATTATTGTGTGATTTTTTGTACGTAGGAATCCGAAAAAAAGAAATTCTCTGGCACAAGTTGGTCGAAAGTTTCACTTGAAGACGATAGTTTGACTTGAAGATAGTTATTGAAAATGTAGTTTCACACAACAACACAGTATTAAATACATTCGCTGATCGGGAATTAGACTACACTGCGGTTAAACATGGCTTTTGATTACAGAATACATGTCAAATAAACCTAAAATCCTGATTTGAACATAAATTCACAGGATTATCCCGTCAGATGACCGGGATAGCGCAGCTTCAATTACAGTTAATGAATATTAACGAATATATTCAATGCAGAAGAGTAAAATATATTTTTTTATACTTTCTAAGCAAGTGCTTGACTACGATCCCACCTGATGTTAAGTGGAAATGCAGTCCTGGACGTTAAGGCGCACTAATCTCTAGTGCGCAGGGTGCGGACCAGCTCCAACAGCATCCTGAGCATGATTGCTCAAAGGCTTGACTGTGTTTATGTAAACAGATGCTGCGCCGCATAGTTAAGCCTTTAGTATTATATTATATTTCTTTATTTTATATTATAATCAAATAGTTATAATAATAATTTTATATTTCAATTTTATAATTTAGTCTAAGGTTGTTATTTGGTAGTTGTTTGAAGTAATGATGAGTCTTAGTTACTTATTTGAATAAATGAATAAAAAAAATGCCTATTCACTCTACTCTTGAAAATATCCACATTGTAATCGGAGAGAAGGACAGACGCGGGCAAACTATTCCAGTCATTTGCTGTTCGAATAATGAAAGATGAAGCAAAGCGATTCGTCCGAGTTTGAGGGATGTTCACAACAAAAGGATGAAATCCAATGCGTCTTGAAGTCGGATGGTGGAACGGGTATGAAATATCGATAAATGTATAATTTTAACTGATTACAAAGATTGTATAGCGTTTCTAAATAAATCATAATAGAAAATCTATTAAATTACTGTTTATCTACTTCTATATATAGTAATAAAATTACTAAACGTCCCACGATAAATTGGTAAAAACAATAACATTTATTTTTTAATAGATTCGGATATCCATGGCTTCCAATTAAATTACCTTAAATCGTTACCGTACTTAAAAATATCGCGACGGTCTGATTTTTTCACAGTTTTCAACAAAATGCTAATTTAAAAAAATTATATGTGTTTTTTTATTACTGCCTTGTCATACAGTCACCTACCCCGCTACCCGCTCACCGTTGGATGTTGAATTACGGGACAGCCTGTATAAATATATTAGGTCCTAACATATTAAATTGGCGATTTATAAGGGAGTACCCAAAATATTTTTTCAAAATATATTTATTTAATCAAAGTAAGAATAATTGCAGATGGCCGATGGGGCCGAAAAGTTCTCGATTGGAGACCACGGACCAGCAAGCGCAGTGTGCGACGTCCACCCGCAAGGTGGTCTGACGAACTCATTAAGGTCGCAGGACGCAGCTGGATGCGGGCCGCTTACAACTGGTAGATGTTTTACGGCTGAAATGATGATGATGAAGTATAATTGCTATTTATGCACTTTTCCATCTCATCATTAATCCTTCGAGCTGTTTCTGCAGCACTGGTGCCACGGCGGAACTCGTCATCATCATCTTTTCGGTTCGATTACGGTTTTCGAAAAACATATGCACGAGTAAAATGCAGTATAAATTTGAAATTGGAATCCCTAACCAAAGAGGTGACATTTCAGATCAAAGTGGCCAGTACGACAAAACGCCAATTTCATATGTAAGGACCTAATTAATAAACATGTGTTTTTTATGTTTCCTTAAGAAAATATATGTACACTATATTACTTTGTCTAACATACTGTTTTAGTTTTATTCTATACATTTAGACTTGCTGAGGTCCAAATCAAGATCATCCCGCTTAAGCACCAGTGCCATTGTGTGTATTCAAGGCATTATCGTAAGAGAACTTAGGTAATAACGTTAAAAGTAAACGCTGAAGAACCCCGCCTTAGAGTTAAGGCATTATGTTATCCTGCTTAAGTGCTATTAAAGTAAACGATAACGCTTAATTCCAGGTAAACTAAAATTTCACGCTTGAATTAAACATTGTGTAGACAAGTATTACCTAACCGACTTTAAAAAGGAGGTTCTCAATTATTTTTTTATGTATGAGCACTGTCAGAGGCTTTTTTATGTATTGTTTTTTTTTTAATTTGAAACGTTTTGGTTTCAATTAATTCATATAATTATTTTATTGAATATAGTAATTGAGGTCCTGAAATATACCAGGGACCTCTTAAAATTCGTATGAATACCTGTTAATTGGTAAGAAAACACCCCTCAATCTACAACTAAGCGCTTTGTGATAGTTTGCGTCTGTCTTTCCGTCCAATTGCAATGTGGTTGTTTACAATAGTGAATAGGCATTTACTAATCTGGTGTCTCTTACCATCCAGGAGTGCATTTCCACTTCAGATGAGATCGTGGTCAAGCATTTGTGTTAAAATAATAAAGAAAATAGTTTTATTACAATTTTTTGTGTTCCTCCAAATATTTTTGTTGAATGGTAGCTAAGCCTGAACTCTGAAGGTTAAATACTCAGCACTTTCTCGAAGCTGGACTCCCGCGCATCGAAGAAAACCGTGAATTGTTGCAGACCGTCACAAGGAGGGAATGGCGTCTACCTAAATCATGTATTGCGACACGAAAAATATCAGCTCCTCCAACCTCGGAGGGAGCGGGGAAGCTGGTGGCTATGGCCATACAACATTGATGACTTTCTTTCTCGCTTCATGCGACCAATGTGTGTGTGCGTAGTTTAGGGTATGATGGGGCTGACATGCCCAAAAGGGCAAAAGTCCCGAATAAATAAAGAAACAAAAAAAAAGAATGGACCAGCATTGGGAGCGTGGAAACAACTATTTTGCTTGATACACGACAGAGATAAGTTCGCTGAACTGACTGGTAACCTCCGGTAGTGGAGAGGCATGAGAAGAAAAAGTATTTTTCAACCAACTTCAATAAAGAGGAGGTTCTCCATTAGTCTGTATGTATTTTTTGTTTACTGCATAACTTTCGACTGGATAAACCGATTTTCTATAATTCTGTTTTTCTTTCCGAGTTGAAAACCATATAAGTCTTAAATTTGCACCAAGTGTGTGCGCCACAAATGGACAAATAACTTAATGATTAATTTTTATTAGAAAGGTGCATCCTTCTTTTGAGAGTAGTTTGATGAGAATTTGGTAAGGTTCTGATTAATTTATGCATGTACTGAGAAATAAATCTTATATTTTGTTTCTAAGAAATATTGACAATAAATATTGAAGACTACAAGAGAGAGACAGAGAGAACTGGGTAATTGTTTCTCACCACTTCTACAAAGCATTGATTTTTTGTAAAATGAATGTGTTGCCTGAAATCGTGCAGGGTTGTCAGCTGTTACGTTGATCCAAATAAACGTTTGGAAATGTTGGCTTTGACGACTAAAGTCGATAGTACTTCTGACCTACCCATTAAGTTGACTTTAGCTTAACAGCTTACGTTCTGTTATCTTCGTAAAGTGCAAGTATTTTTACGTCTGCTATGGGAATGTTGCAACCGGCATTTTCCGGGATCCCTGATGACGTCATTAGTCTTGCTCGCTAGAAACGCCGCGCTTAGCCGGCTAAAGTGGCGCGACTATAAAATATATTTTATATCTTACGTCGCTTTAAGGAATTTTAAACGAAACTCGGACATTTAAAAGGATTATCTTTTGCTACTGGACATTTGATTAATTATCTGGCATAGAACAAAGACGCGTAAATGTGTTTCAAAGAATATTTAGGAGCAAAATCAAAAACAGACTTCAAATCAAATCAAATGTTAAACGCTATTACGCGCGGACACTCTATTTACGATTACGATCTTACATTTAAAATATAAATGGTTTTCTCATGGAGACCATTGTAAGAATTGGATAAAATTGAAATGGGACAACACAGGAAGCGCAAGCTTTCAAATAAAAAAGAGTCATCCAAATCGTTTCACCCAGTCGAAAGTTATGAGGTTAAATACCATACATCTTTTAATATAATAATAATGTATGGAATAATAGGTTGTCAAATATCTCCCTTCCGCCTTTTTGTCTTTTGAATTTCGCGGCTATGTACAAAGCGCTACAGAGCTCGTATCTAGCAATACTATACATAATTTGAAAGGTCTTGACATAACCTCCAAACGACGCTATGCATAATTAGTTTGGATATTGCGTTCAACAGTTATAGACGTGTAAACATGTAGTTCACTAACGCCGAAATTCGCGCTATTTTAAAGTTTTCCTTCGTTAAAGGCAAATCCGCTAGAGAAACGTTACGTGAGATTAATGGTGTTTTGGGGATGGTACTCTATCACTTCGAACCACGGAGGAATGGTTTCGACGATTCAGAGCCGGTGAAAACGACACCATGGATAAGCCAGCCGGCGGAAGACCTGTGACGACAAATACCGATCAAATCATGGACTACATCGAGTTAGACCGGCATGTGGCATCTCGTGACATCGCCCAGGAGATGGGAGTTAGTCGCCACACCATTTTAAACCATCTGCAGAAGGCTGGATACAAAAAGCTTAATGTTTGGGTGCCGCATGATTTGACGCAAAAACCTTCTGGACCGAATCAACGCCTGCGATATGCTGCTGAAACGGAACGAACTCGACCCATTCTTGAAGCGGATGGTGACTGGCGACGAAAAATGGATCACATACGACAATATCAAGCGAAAACGGTCGTGGTCGAAGGCCGGTGAATCGTCCCAAACAGTGGCCAAGCCGGGATTTCGGCGTTAGTGAACTCCATGTTTACACGTCTATAACTGTTGAACGCAATATCAAACTAATTATGCATAGCGTCGTTTTGTAGGTTATGTCAAGACCTTTTAAATTATGTATAGTATTGCTAGATACGAGCTCTGTAGCGCTTTGTACATAGCCGCGAAATTCAAAAGACAAAAGGCGGAAGGGAGATGTTGACAACCTTATATATTGTAAGTGTATATTCATATGTATACTTTATTATATTGTTTGTGAATGTATGTATTATATTTCGTTATAACTCTTATCTTTTATTTGATTACCTGACAATATGTTTTTTTCTTACCCAGGGATGACTGGTAGATAATGTTACTAAGTCGCCGATTCTGCGTTTGTGCAAATATAGTAATACATATCCCCTATTGCAATTTCTGCTTAAATTGCAAGCTCTCGTTCCTGTCCAAAACAAACAGCGTGTGTGGCATAGTCCCGCTACGGGAGTGAACCTTTTTTAACAACAGTTGGAAAGTATATGATTTGAAATATTGTTCTATTTTATAAACATAGTCATATTGTTCACATAACACGTCAAAATTATAAAGATTCAAAAATACACCTAAAATGAATATGTTGCATACAAGATAACTAAAAAATTGCAGTTTTACCCGATAATGAACACTGTAGGTAATTGGCAACGAAAGTTATTTGCCACATACACCAAAAATTTCAAAATGGTGGCCGCCATACAAGCATATTTTTTTTACTCCCGGAGCGACTCTTGAAGGGATATTATAATACATATTTCATACAGCGACCGATAAAAGTAACGCAGATTTTAACGATATTTTCTGATCAAGAAGGGCTCGTATAATCCAATAAAATTTTCTACACATCAGCTCTATTTCACCCGCGCGGCTATATTTCAAATCTGAAAACATTTGCTTCGGCCGGGTACCACGAGTCCCGGGGGCGCGATTCGAGAATAAACTCCTATCCTTTTTAGGTTATACGCGTTGCCTGTTAATGAATTTTGCATACGGAATTATATAAAATACAATACACAAGTTACTAATACGAATATGTTACCGTTACAAAGTAACTTTTATTGCTATAAACTCGGCCTTACATAAGTTTCGTAATAAACTTAGTGAACTGGAGTTTCTTCAGCCACTTCTTCTCCCAGTATAATTAAAAGTTAGTGTAGCTTAGAAGGTCTCTTTATGGGCTTCATAACTAAGCTCAAAATCGCACAACGAGCTACGGAGAAGACTAAGATCGGGTTTCTCTACGAGATCGTATCAGGAATGAGGGAGATACGTAGACGAATGAAGGTAACCAAAATAGCCCACCAAGTTAAAGTGGCAATGGTAAAGGCGCGTAGCACGTAGCATAGATGGCCCATGGGGCCTATAAATTCTTGATTGAAGAACACGGGTCGTAGACCGTAGATCTAACGATAAGTAGGAAAAAACCATCGGCAAGATATTCTGGCGTGCGACGCAAAAACTGTAGGAGTTCCACAAATAATATATGATGGAAATATTTATCTTAAATAGTTCTACAAAAAGTCCGAAACAGCATAAATCTATCTTTTATGTGTAAGACATTATCACCAAAATAGTGAACCAAAAATACACTAAAAATTATTAATTTCTGATGCACATATTAATACATGGATCCTTATCAAAATAAATACTTTTATTTTATCTGGTATTTAAAAATAAAAAAAAAAACAGATAAACTTTGTCTTCTATAATATATCATTTGGACAAATATTTATATAATTATGACAATAAATAAAGGAGTGCGCGATATTACGGTATGCCATGGTTTTACTTTCTAGTAGTAATTAGAAAGTAAACTGAGTTTGTGAAGCTTTGCATAGGGGTACATAGAAGAACATACTTTTTTAATCGAGGGTAACACCGCGGGGTGCAGCTAGTTCTATATATTTGTATAAATGTTAATGGAAAAAGTTGGCTGTTGTAATTCAGTGTGCACGATCAGACACAGCTAACCCGGAGTAGCGCGGGATCAAGTTTAATAAGATAAGAATAGTTTATGCGGAGGCACGTGCAGCGTCAGAGCCCGCTTCCTCAGCTGACAAAAGTTTAACAAATAAAGTTACATAGAATTAGTTGCTCTAGCGTCGTAGTTACCTCGGATATCGTAGTAAAAAGATCTGTTAGCTGTCGCCTCAAGTTGCATAGTACACTAGCATATATAGAGTGTTACTTAATATGAAAAGTATAATAATGCAACTCTCAAGATAGTTTGGGAGTCATTGTCTACAAATATTGTGTGCTGGATCGGGTACGTAATGTGAACATACTCCGCTTTCCTCTTGAATCTAATTAAAATAATACAAACATACACATATTACTAATTAAAAAAGAAATATTTAAAATGTAATAAGTATTTTCCAAAATATTTACAAAAAATATAACTGTGCCAAACCGTCGTCGCTTGGCAGCGTGCCCAGAAGGCTAGTGGCTATGCCATGTTAAATGGCAATGCAGCTTAACTGGATTGTAAGGTGGCATAGCTCTTATGTCGCTTAGCCTGAACCTCTATCGCTAGTAACTCGACAAAAGGGTCCGCCCGGTGAGGTGTAACCTCGGCTTGGGCGGTTGCTACGTAAATAAGCATTATGATTCAAGGGCGCCTGAGAGAACAATAAACTAGCATATAGGTGACTAAAGGCAAAAACCCACCTCAAATTCGACTATCTTTTTTGTTTTGTTACCGATTTATCGTATGAATATTACGAAATAGAATTATCAGAACCTAACCAAATTCTCATCAAACTACCCTTGAAGTACATCCTTTCCAATAAAAAAATGAAACTTAAAAATCGGTTGACGTGACATTGAGTTGTTCGTCAATTTGTGACGCACATTCTTAATGCAAATTTAAGACTTAAATGGTTTTCTCATGGATTCCATTGTCAGAATTGGCTTAAATTGAAATGTCCTTTTTTCACATGGGAAGCATCAGCTTTTAAATGAAATAAGAATCTACAAAATCGGTTCACGTACAAAATTTTAAGGTAACAAATTTAAAAAATATACAGATGAATTGAGAACCTCCTCCTTTTTTGTACTCGGTTTAAAAGTGCCCAACGTAGCAAAGCATACAATCTAACAGAAATTATTCAAAAAGAATCCACAATCTGCACATTTACAACACATATAATAGAAATTTTCAGAAATCTTAAAAAATTCAACAACACATAAACACTCCAATCTTAGCCCAAAAAACAACAAAATAAATAATTACCAAATACCTTAAACTCAAAACACTTGCTCTTATATTTGATCCCTGTATCCCGATAGCAAGGATCAATATAAAATGGCATATACAAACCACTTTGCCTTAGAAAAAAAAAAAACGTGGCTAAGCTAGACTTTTTTCACTTCAAATATTAGAAAATATCTTACATTTATGAGTAAACCCGTTCTTATGGAATTAGATCACGAAACACATTCGTGTGGAATTATTCACTTAAAGGAATAAAATTTTCCCCTACTACTGTATTCCGCCGAGAGGCCATATTTCAAAACCGGCAGGGTTTGCTTAGCCGGCCAGCACGGCGCCCCGGGGTGCGATAACAGAGTGTAGTTAGGCCCTAAGTGGATCTTCACTGGGGTTCTACGAGCATCCTATCAGGCTTTGCATTCGTAAACATACCCTTTCGATTTAAATAATGTATATTTCAGGCTGTTGTGTTTTTTGGATGCGATCATGCTGTCAGAGATAACTAACTGGGTTTTGTTCAACAAAGTTATAACAAGTTCTCACGTATATTCGAGATCAAATTAGGAATGAGGAGATCAGTCGACGAACGTAGGTAGCCGACATAGCTCGCCGGATAAGCAAGTTGAGGTGGCAATGGGCAGGGCACATTGCGGGTAGAACAGATGGCCGATGGGGCAGAAAAGTTCTCGATTGGAGACCACGGACCAGCAAGCGCAGGGACGTCCACCCGCAAGGTGGTCTGACGACCTCATTAAGGTAGCAGGACGCAGCTGGATGCGGGCCTGTTTCAACCGGTCCTTTTGGAAATCGTTGTCTATCCAGTTGTATGTCTAGCAGTGGATAATTTAAGGCTGAAATGATGATGATGATGATATATTTAAGCACCAAGTTGCGTCCCGCTGTTACCCACTATCAAAAAGTGTGTTCTTTTCTGTAGCCCCTTGTACCTTATCTACTTTAAATAACATGCGGTAAAAGTTATTTTGATAAAAGGATCAATATGATTGATTATTTTTTAAAGCTAGCTTTAGTTATCGTTCAGGACATTATCATTAGTAACTTTTTTTTTCTTTTGAACAGACTTAATAAAAGAAAAAGGTTCTCAAATTATCTGTATGTGCACTACAAATGTACGAATAACTAAATATCACGCCAAACGATTTCGATGATTCATTTTTCATTGAAAAACATGCATTTCAAAAGAGTTTGGTTAGGTTGTGATTAATTCTATTTCGTAATGTTCCTAAGATAATTCGTAAATACAATGTTTGATTCGATTTGAAGTAGATTTTCGTTTTGTTCGTAATTTATACTTGTGTTTAATTCTATTTATTTTAAACTATTTTACGAAATGGACTACTCGCATTAGTAATATTAAAATAATAAACATATATGAAGTAAATAATAAGACACAAAAACAATTTAAATTTTTCAGTTATCGTTCAGGACACTATCATTGATAACCTCATTTTTTTATTTATTTATGTATAATTTTGATTGTTAACCATCGCAATTGTTTGAATTTTCAGCTAAGTAATGTTCTATTATAAAATAAAATGCTCGTTTCTATTGCAATACCGTCAATTCCAGAGGCCAGGTGCGCCTCACCTGGCTGGCCTTCTTCCAGCGGCAAACCAAATTGTTTCCATAGTTCAACCTCAATATAAAATTGATAACGCAAACATTGGCTGGGATTCAAGAACAAAGAACGCTCACACGTATTATATTTGTCCTACAAACTTTTTTAAATGTTCTTCAATTTTTTGTAAACCGAATCATGTTTTATATGTTATGAAATGATTTTAAATTTTTGATATGTATGTATGTATATTTAGATATTATTTTTAATTGTTTTTAAACCTGTTACCTTTTCTCCGATAGGCAAAGATTGCCCTTTGGCATTAAGTCCGCCTTCTTCTACACTTTTATTATGTGCAAATTAACATTGAATAAAAAAATAATTAAATAGTACTTTTACATAACTAAAGCTATTTTCAAACAGTTACTCTGAAGTTTTACATAGACAAGTACTTGTTTGACATTTTCTGTCCCTATCGTTCTTACGATTTTCATTAATATCGATTATATCATAAGAAGATTAAATACGTTTAAATAGCTGAAGTTAACTATTGATGGTTTAATAATGGCTTCATGTATCTACTGCTACGAATCTCGTAGCTGGCTACGAGCCAACCATTGTGTTGTGTTAAGTATGTTTTTAAAACATTGCAGGTCACAAAATGCCTTGTTAAACAATAAAAAAATGGCTCTTTAATTATAGTCCACGGCAGTAAAATAGTTAATTTTTTTTATATTAGCTCGTGAAAATAAATATAATTTGGTTAAAATTTGTTCCCGGTGTGTGGTGATTGGTTTACCTCCTGTCAGTTATAGGACTTAATAAGCATGGTGCAAAGTTTCTATCGCTAACGTTAGAAAGACTTGGAAGCTTATTTTTTTTAAGTGATATTAAGTTTTAATGTTCACGTGTGGTTTTACTAAGTTCCGGCGAGCTTGTTAACCGTCTGCCCGCAGCAACTTTCAACTTGAAGTAAGTTTTCTCATCATTGTTATACACAACAAACTGACAGACTACTTAATTGCATGAAAACCTCACAAAGTTCATTTAATAAACCTACGGGCACCTGCGACCGGCCCTTACACCGAGTTACCGTCTGACTAAACTTTAACTTTTATAAATGAAAATGAATCTTATGTATATGAGATAAGGTATAGTGGTTGAAATCTTACTGAATTGAATGACTTTTTTTAACGTAAAGTAATTTATTAAAAACAAAATTGCTTTTCTAAAATTGTATGGAAACGTTGCGGTGATTAATTGTATTTCATTAAAATGCTTTCAATTTCCTTAAAGCACCTTTGGCATCGTTTTCTTTTTCTGCTTTTAGAAATGTTAAATTTTTTTCAACTTAATAAATGTGACTTACGATCTGATATGATATATCGAGAATAGGGACAGCAACCGGCTGGTATAATCGTTTAATAATCAAATAACCGAAAGGTTAAGCCATATGCCTGAAGAATCAGCCCTGTAGTTCTGGGCTCTCAAGAATAAGACTACGGTATCCCCTGCCTGTCGTATAAGGCGACTAAAAGGGGCCTCGGGTTCACTGGGCGACAAGGGTGGGGCCTGAGTCGTCCACCAAAGTGGACCCGGGAAGAAGGCGACATCGGCTGGCCCGTGTCGCCTTGCGCTGCGAGGGCACAGGGGAGGGAGTAACCTCCCCGGGACGTGCTCTCCTTGAGCACAGTGCAGAGGGGCTCCGGTGCGTTCCACTGGAGATCCCGGAGCCCCTCGTCATGCACCGAGGAAAGGGCCACTGGGAGGTTTTAGTGGGTAAGAACCCCACATAACCGCCGCCTTCCCCAGAAGGCGGGGTATCTTTGAAGATTTCCTCCCCGTAAACAAAAAAAAAATATATGCCTGAAGAATAAACAGCATCGAGATTGTGGACTCAACCCAACAATGTCAAGAACTTAAATACGTTCTGCTTTCAAGACCATACCACTACGCACTAGAGCCGCGTGACGGACTATGCACTTACACTTTACAGAGGAGGCATGGGCTGAAGAGTGAGTCACACACACACATACATATATATGTGTGTATATATAGGTTCTACCTTAACTTTAGTAAGGAGAAAATTCTTTAGAGTACTATTTGCGTAAAATATATAAATAGTTAAATAACGACGACTGGCTTCGAAATAATATCTCTTTTCAAACAAAAAACTTACGTTTAAATTGAAACGTTTCAGCACAGAAACAGAGTAACAAATGCCTACGTACTTACTTGGCATAAAATACTTGTTTGTTCGCATATTTGCCGCGCGGTTACTCTGTACCGTATTAAATTACGAGCTCTGACCGGGAATCTCTTTGTCCGCCTTGGCATCCAGACAACGAGCCTAGACGTTTAAAACGCTGTAGTGATGTGATGTGTAAGACTGATCATTATCGACACTTTTTTTAATTATACATCGCGGCGCCCAATTCCCCCAATTACTATAGTAGAAAAGGGTAGGAATTTTAGAATTCGATGTAGCTTTATGATCATAATAGTTAATTCTAAAACGAGAATCCATCTGTTTCGTTTCCATTTTATTCGATTTTTTTTGGATCCTTCGTCTGAACTTAAAATATTAGCGTTTTTAAGTTTAATTTAATAAGTAAATGAATATAGAAGCAGGAAGGTTTTCGACTAGCCTGACTATACAAGTATAAAAAATACCTAATATCTGAAGATGCGACCTACGCCACCGCGTTACTGCTTCCGATAACTCCCTCTTCTAGTTGATAGTAATTTATGAGTAACGAAATAAATTTTACAACAAAGATCTGCGTATTCTGTTGTTTTTGGCAATGACAAGTATGTTTACGAGTTAAAACAAAACAGACTTCAAATAGAATAGGAATATTACAAAATAGAATTAATCAGAATCTAACCAAACTCTCATCATACTACCCTTAAGGCATATCGTTTATAAAAAAAATCATCGAAATCGTTTGGCGTAATATTGATTTATTCGCCCATTTGTCGCGCACATACTTAAAGTAAATTTAAGACTTATATGGATATTTTATAGATGTCATTATCAGAACTGGACTAGACTTCAACCTCACTGAAAGCACCAGCTTTCGAATATAAAAGAATCATCAAAATCGGTTTACGCAGTCGAGAGTTATGAGGTAACAAACATAAAAAAACATAGCGACGACTTTAGAACTTCCTCCTTTTTTGAAGTCGGTTGATAACTAAACTTATGGTAAAAAAAGCATAATGTGTGCAGATTTATACTTTTCGAGTTCACTAGTCACGAAATTTTACTTCACTACTCGGAGGCATTATGTAGAATATCCTTGCTTCGCAACATTTACAAGCCGCTCGGGAATAACTGCCGCTTTCTGAAGTGAGTTTTTTATGTGCATTTAAAATATTACGTAGGCTTTTCGTATGGAAGATGCATATTTGCAGGCAAAAAAGCGTATAATTTTCACTAATTATTGAGTTGTTCTCTTTCGTTAGAGACATAAAAATCCAATAATATGTCATTCCCTATAGGTATCTCAAGAACACTATGGGGTTACAATTGTATCAATGAATGGGTCATCTGTTATTTATTAAAAGAATCAGTTGGTACGAGTAAGGGACTATGAGTACCATTGGACCTGCATGGCCTTGGAGACGTAAGAACGCTGAAGTATAATTGCAGTCCTCTACCCACTTTGGTTGGAACAATCTATTGGAACTGTACTCTTATAAATAAATACACACACATATACACTCTCGCTAATTTTGTCAGATACATTGTAATAAGTTACAACTTTCCCTGTTACCAAAAACTACTACAGATATTTAGATAAAACTGCACGTAGAGAAGACGTAGGTGCTGAAAATCAGCGTTCCTTTGTGTCTAAGAGTCAAAGCAGTGTAACCCGCTAATTACTATAACTGTATTTTGGTTTTTATTTAAATAATTTCCAATTTTATTATATAGTTTATTTGACTAGATACTTTACAAGTATAAAAACACTCATTTATTGAATTTTAGAAACACGTATTAGTATTAAATCTTAACGTTTTAAAGACATTACAAAATTAATTCCTCCAAAAGTAAATAACTTTAATTAAGTTTATAACTTTCTTGTTATGAAGACGATGTAATGAAACACTGTCAAACGATTATTACAACAATCGATATAATCTGTTTGTTGTTTGTTTTTAATTTGAGGGTAGATTAAAACAATTTTATGGTCGTTATAAATAAGATAAGCTTCTTTGGCTAAATTACTTTTATTTAACTTTAAATACCCTCTTGCGTCTTTTTTTGCTGTTTCCGTCTAACGTGAAACAGTTTTCACTTTCCGCTTTTCATCATGCGTATTAGGTCCTATATGTGACAGCAGGTGAGCCTGTCGACACCGGGCGCAAATATTTAATATCCGATTTATGTTTGCTTTTTATATCAATATTAATGCTGCCATTTAAATAAAGGGTAGTAAGCCGGTTATGTATGTTTAGTTTTCATACATTTATGCTACGAATAAATATTAATTTAGAGTAGAGGATATATGTGTATTATATATGGTAACTCTATGATACTCGATCAGAATCAGCCGATGATATTACGATTGATACGTTGTCATTCTCGTTAGATACAATTTGTTGAAATGTCACCCGCAATCAAGAAGTATAGTACATTCAGGACTCAGATCATACATAATCAACATTTAATACATTCGAATTATAAAGTATTTTTATTTGAAAAAATAACCCATAAATATTTGAACACTCGCTTGTTTTCATTTAAATATCCTCATTAATAAATCTTTTAGGAGCACTGAAAAGAACATCCTAATTTTTCATGCTTCGCTTAATATCCCCTAATCCAATTCTAATTTATCTTTGATCCGTTCAAAGCATATTTAGGATTCGATACCGTTGAACCAAATCGAATGATATCAGGAAAAAATATCGAATTCGACCGTACTTTGATCTCGAAATAACGTTGCTCCATGGTTACCTACAATTCTCCATCGGAGCGTTTTGTGTTCTTGTTATCGAAATATCGTTTTATTAGAAAGAAAAGGAGACCCCGTTTCTATTTACGTAAAACATACTATTACTATTTTTGGGTTTTTTTTTTATCCCTCGCGCCATATCGTTTCGTATAATGCCTAAAGTACTTTCGTTAAGCAATAACTCGCTTATAAAGTAAAGATGCAACCTACAGACGTTGAATTAATTTTAAAAATTAAATAATAACAAGTTCACAATTTTTAAAACATTTAAAGGCACACCATTTTTATGTTATGATAAATAACACTATTAACCCGCTCATCCGCTTATAAAATACAAATGAGAAATTCCTTTTTTAATTAATTTCAAAGTGCCAGTTCTACGTCGTGCGCGTAATTGTGTGTAATTGCAGCTTGTTTCTGTATGTGTGCCACATACAGCGAGGAAGAGGTAATTACATTTCATGACCTCGCGATAAAACGTTCATAGTTCTAACCCCCATTTACTGCGGGCGTTGGTACTCGTCGAGGGTGCTACGAGCGTAGCACAGTTTGCTACGATCAGTATGAGATTATTCTTTAGATATTTTTATATAATTTTTAAAGGAGAAAGAGTATTGTTAGCTTGTAGCTAAATACTCGACTTGCGATCTGACAGAGGCTTAACAACTCAGTGGATTCAGAGCAATATTATGTTTATCACCGAAAGAAACATATCACAACGCAAGATACTAGGCATAAAACTATATAGATAAATAATGAGTTTAAAAAAAATATCAGGATGCAACGAGGGTATATAATATCTATTTTCAATCACCACCCTCAGGTGGTGGCCCTGGTTTTTTCTTTTATATTTAAAGGGGGACTGAAAATCTTTGTGATTTGGTTTACTAATTTTCCTCTGACACCGATTTTTTTTTATAATTGCCATTAAATAAAAACTGACTTTTTACCTTCATAACTAATCATCGAACGCTGTATTATACTAATTAATACCATAATATAATATTACAAATCAAAACTGACAAAAACAAATTGTTAACATAAATCAATTTAACAAAATTGTTAATACTAGTACGGTGCTGACAGTAAAATTAATTACTCTAATTAGGTTAGTAATTTTCACATAGTAGACACGTAATTCAGAATACGAATGAACAAAATGTATACATCATTTTTTAAATTCGGATACCTTATACTTATTAATAAGCCCAGTTATAATGAGTTAACGTCTTTATCATTTCTCATCTTTAATGAAAATCGGAAACATATTACTTCTTTAATAGTAAATTTTATATTTTAAATTACATATTATTTCGTAAGATATAGCAAATAACAGTTTTTTTTATTAAGAGTTTTCAAGAGAAAAGTAAATAGGTGTTAACAAAGTTAGTGTACATTCGCGGAATTATCTATCGCATTATGTTCGAACCTGCTTTGAACAAGTTCTTGCCTTGTTTTAGATGAATTGTATAACGTCATTTATATATAATATCAAATACATCAATTTGTATAAACAAACAGCAAATAATTAACTGCCACAACACACGAAAGCATTGAAGAAAATAAAATATCATTAAATAAAAAAGCTTATTCTAGGGTCGAGTAGTTAAGTATAATAATAATCGGTGCTCGTATGTATGTCACGAACATAGGGGAGCGTTTTAAGTACTTTCCATGGTCTCGCGATAAAACCTTCACGGTTCCACCCTCTATTACATGTGAGGGCTTCGCGTAGGCCGTTATGAGCCTAGCGTGAAGTGGTTCTCTCGGAATGTTGGATGTTTTTAGATACACATTTGTGTTTTTCTAATAATAAATAGTTTTTAAGATACTGTAACAGCATTTCTTCGTGATAAGGTAATTATCAAAAGAATTTTTAAGAATTAAAAGAAGTCTAAACAGTTTTCCTTAATTTTATTTTCCCATACATTGAATTTGGAATTAATAATTGATATTTGATGCACAAAAATAAAGCAATAAAAATAATAATCACAGCACACACTATAACAACAGCACACACTAATCTTTATGATTAGTGTGTGCTGTTGTTATAGTGTAACATCAACAAATGTTTCAATTGTAAAAGTGAAAGATTTGATGATTGAAATGTCACTTAAATTAATAAGTTCAACTATAGATTTTAAAAGGCTTATGTAAGAGCAAAGAAAATTTATTACAAACTAGAATTTAATGTTATTTTATAAAAATGTTATTTAACCGTAAGTAAAGCGACTTCAATTTAAAATCTATTACAGACTCAGCTTTGTGTTCCACTATTAGGTGAGTGCATAGGGTCGTTTTATTTTTCTATTAGCAGTATTAATAGCTGTGTTGGT
Organism: Meandrusa payeni; assembly: GCA_029286785.1. Lineage (NCBI taxonomy): Eukaryota > Metazoa > Arthropoda > Insecta > Lepidoptera > Papilionidae > Meandrusa > Meandrusa payeni. The sequence continues at coordinate 9,067,953 of JAGSMX010000023.1, forward strand.
GAGTGCTTTTATTCAGATCAACCCAAGATGTTGCTACCATTAAAAATATTGAAGAAACATTTATTTTAATACAAATTCAAAGCTGGTGTTGATTTTAGTCTAACCACTACAATTTCAAACAAGAGATAGAATCTCATAAAAAATAGAATTTAAATGTAAATATTTAAATTCTATATTTTGCATTTGATGATTTTAAAATGGTGTTGTGAAAAAAAGTATTTTTCTAAAATCGCTCGATGTCACTCAACTGAAAAGCATTTTTTTGCCTCTGAGTATACTAGATATTTTTTTTTCATAGCAGACAAGCAACCTAAATTCTATTTTTAATACCAGAGGCCATAAAGTTAAGTAAAACTTAAGTTAAGATTTGTATATAATAGCATTAGTATGCTATAAACTAAGAAAACAAGAATTGTTGTTCCGTGAAATACGTAAGTTGAAATTATTCTGCCAATAATCTAATCAGAAGCATGGAATATATCATACATTCCATGTTTTGAATTGCTATATCTCAATATCTTGTAAGCCTTTAATTATGTGAAGAGTCATGGAGATCTGTTATTAAAAGTTATTACAGCTAAACATATCACATATCAGATACTCACATAGTTAAAATGAACAACATAAATATGAATTCTCATCTCATAGAGTAAGAAGAAGGGAAGGATTTTTTAATGAAATTTGTGTGGCAACGTAACTAAAGGCGACATCACAACCATGTGGACTCAATAGCAAGGAAGAAAGTTAGAGAGTAATCACTAGTTTCGTGTCTAGAATTGGCAAGAGATGATAAAAGTAAATAAAAGACATTTAATGTCATAAGCCATTTTTTTCTCTTAATTCATTCAAGAATTAATTGAATGAATCTCTTAATTCATTTTTATTTTTTTATTCATTCCTACGATAGATGACTCATCTATCCTATGAGTATCCTACCTCATCTATCCTACCTATCTACCAGTAGGTTAGATGAGTAGATGATAATTTAAATGATAGTAAGACCCTGAAACCGTAATTGGGCGGCGTAGCATTTATCTACCACCTACCTCTACGCATATCCGTAGAAGAGAGATCTGTGCCTATATATGAAACATTTATATAATAAATTGCTGTTTCCCAAATACAATTTGTTTACTAAAATAATAATAAAGAGTTTTGCAATAAATCTAAATGTGTTCGCGTGACTTGTAGGATTCAGTTTGCAATAGCTTCCATTACAGTAACTGTTATGAATGTCTGGCCGCTTGCCAAGCTACCTACAGGTGTCTCTTTAAAGCACTGGCGCACCCATTACAGACTTAACAGTTGAATATTTTTCAATACATTTGTTCAAAGTGGCTTGTAATTACGAGTAACGAGTATCAAATGCGTATTTTTTTAAAAGAAAGCTAGCAATATTATTTTATAAATATTACTAACATTCATAAATATACATCATTGTACCTAGGTTCAATATATTAATCATAAAATTATATAGGCACATAGTGTGACTATTTACAGTTCAATCTGATAGTTCCTTTTTGTCGCGTTCTCACGCCCGGACTATAAATTAACCCTTTTCGCGTAAAGGTATTCGGGGGGAATACCTTACTCTTTCAAAACGTTTTATGTACATGCTGAAAAGAAGAGATCGTTTTGAAAATTGAAGATTTTAGATAAGCAATAAGTCTGATTGGGTTGTTTACCGTCGTATCTGATGACTCTGTGTCTTCAATTTTTAGTAAGCGCATTGGTCATCTGTGTTTACCTTATCTTATAGTCGTCTCTTTTTATTTATTTTTTTGTACTTCGACACTGTTGTTACGTCTATAAAAAATCAATATCTATTCTTTTTCTAGTCTTTTCTAGAAAAACGGAAAACTAGCTGAAGATGTTTTGTGAAAGTCTCCAAGTAGTACCGGCTCAAAAATACCGCAGGTGATAATTATAATTAATTGCACAAGCTTAAGTAAAAACAAAAACCGACTTCAAATCGAAGATAAACGTTCCACTAAAATTGTAGTGAATATAATACTACATATGAACGAGTCATGCGAAGTGGAAATCCAATCTATTCCACGAGTTATGGACATTAATACTTTTACTAAAGTAACATTTCTTTATGCACGCTTGGCTAGGGAAGCTGGTGAGAGAAAGAGTGCGTTCGGTGAGGCAAAGGTAAATTGATAGAGATTTTGTTTCTCTTTTTCTTCGAAAGCCAGTTACGTTTCATATATCTAATAAACAAGCCTATTGTTTATCACAATGTAGGAGCAAGAGAGAGCAGTGCGCGCACATATTAGTTCTCTCTTGAACCATAGTGTATAATATATTATATTTTGTGTAAATATTATTCATATATTTATTCACACATATAGATGTTGCTATAGAAGTATTTCTTCATTCATGTGGTCTAAAGCGTATTCGTTTTCTTATATTTAAAGATTAGAACATACACGAGCATATTTTTGTATTGTAAAAGTTCTTTCGTAAAATAATATAATCACTTAACTCTACGAAATCCACTTACTCGTTTACACCTTTTTACAAAAAAATAAAAACACATATATATATAAGAGGAACGGTGTTTGTTAGCCATCCTATATTATATAAAAAAAATAAAAAGCTTTTAACCTAACAGTACATTGACCCCAATAAAGGGGCCTCTGGTTCCATTCTCACGTCTAAGCTATAACTTAAGCATTTTACGTGTGGGTTGCGACATACCATGCTTTTAAAGAGTCCTATTTTGATGATAATAAAATAGCAAAATCGAAATTTTTCGAGTTGAACTCGGAGAGTTATTGCGAGAGTAATGATTTGTCATTTAATAAAGTATAAAACGAAAACCGATTTTCTTTTTTTGGGAATCCGAAAGCGGAATTGTTACTCATAATAATTATGGTTGTTTAATTTTGAATAGTAGACTGGAAGAGAATGTCTTCTGGTCCGCCTTCTTGTACACTTTTTTGTGCAAATAAAGATTAAATTAAAGAATTGTGATTGTGTTAAATATAAATTGACAAAGTAGAATGACTATATCGTTCGTTTGAAGTCTGTTTTTGTTTCTAAAGCAATAATTAACATCTGAAATACCTCTGGAGATACGCGTCTTTGCGTGTCTCCTTTAAAAAAAATTACAACGCTTGAAATAAATCAATGTAGTAAAAAATATATTTGTCAAATCTTTTAGGCAACTTTAGCAACATTACATGTTCCGGCAGCCGGACAGACCCAACTCAAACAGTGCAAACAACGAATGTTTATGTAAATTAATTTACCCGGACATAATTTACGCTTTCTGACGCACTGTTCCGGAAGAATTACAATCGCTGTATTCATATGGACTTTTGCACCATAGGCTTTTTCCACATGCGTTAACGGAATGTATAATTGCTATGTTTCTGTTGTTTAGTTGTGACAAAAGGTCATCGTAAATCCCATACGATTTGCAAGACTTTTCCATAAAATTGTAGCACCTCTTTATGTCTCAAAAATAATGGAATCCCATATAGAACGTGTGTTGAGTTCACACTTGATATAAAGAGTGTTAGAATATAGCAACCCAGAATAATGATGGACAAAGTAATGCAAAGGTTTGTTGTTTACAACAAAATGATGAAATCTAGCAATGCGTCTTGAAGAAGTGGAATGGGAATGTAATTCCTGAGGGCACTCTCCGGATGGATTTCAGACTTGATAAGCTTAGTAGAAAGATGAATTATGTAGCTAATGCTGTCTCTCTGTATCCGCACTAAAATAACAGTTAAAAGCGCGTGAGAGATTTTTTTCACTAACTTCCAAAAGTCTTGATAGATTTAAATTTAACACGTATGCGACTATTAAGAAGCGATGACGTTAATATAATTTTCGAGGAGCTGGGGTGCGTTCCGCTGGAGATCCTGGAGCTCCCCGCCATGCACCGAAGAGGGCCACTAGGGCGTTTTAGTGAGTGAGAACATTATATATTTATTATAATTCATTATAATAACCCTGCCTTTCCCCCAGACGGCGGGATATCTTGTAGAAGATTCAAAAAAATACTTTTTTGTTGACGGAGGAATCTTGTGAAGAAAAAAAACAAATATATTTAAGAGTAAAAAAAAAACCGATTTGAAATTGAAAAAAAAACGTTCAACGATATTACGCGCGGACGCTCTTTTTGTATTTCCGAATTATCCACCACACAGGAAGCACCAGAGTTTAAAAAGCAATGAGAGTAGGCTACGATGGTATGGGCACGTAAAGAGTAGGTAGGGAATCTAGTGCTACAACTTTCCCTCCCCGATCAAAGATCCAGAGGAAGAACCAAGAGTAGAAGGCACATGACGGTGCAATATTTGCGGAAGTCGGGGATCCAAGTGGAAAGCTGACCTCAACAGCAGGTAGTCTCAATAAAACAAAGTCGAAAAAAATCCATGTTTGGTTAGTTGTCTTAATTTTTTTTTATGGAATTAAAAAGTTATATTTAAAGTTTTCCGTTCTTATAAACTTGTACGTTATCTGATTCAGTAAAGACTTAGTAAGCACTCCAAGCGTCTATGGGTCTGAAGAGCTAACCATTTATTCAGCCCTTGATGCCCTAAGGGCTGCCACTTAGCTGGCGTCTACGGCAAAATGTGTCTTATTGTCTTGAGTTGGTAGTTCTACAAAATCTATACAACTTGACGGCTACAGTAACACCGAGTAGTTTAGTTACAAGTATTGACAGGAAAATGGCCAAATAAGCCAAACATAATCTTAGTGATCATAGAAATGCATGGAAATTTGTAATCTAAGATGCCAATGAACATTTAAAATTAAAGTTAACTCTCACGTTTGTTTAACATCTCTGAAGTCCTTCGACCATACAATCATAGAGCCAAACGCTAAGCCACCATACTTTATTTTTTTATTTTATTCACAGGAATATCAACAGTGAAATCTTACAAACCAGACATTTAAATAGAAATAAAAATCATTCATGGGTCTTCACAACTAAAGCTAAATTGGTAAGCAAACAGAATGAGTACGAGTATACTTAAATACGTTTAAGATCACTTAATTTTTATATGAATGATCTAAATTCTAAAAAAATACGATAACATAAACCGTAAAGAAAAAGCTAAATATATTTTTAAATGATAAATAAGCAATTACTCACTCATTACTCACTCCTATTTAGGTTTCGTTAGGTTATTTAAGTTTAGCTATACTCGTATAAGTTTCAAATTTATACAAACGGTGCGACACTTATCAACCGCATTACTTTGACAATGAGAAAACCATATAAGTCCTGAATTTGCATCAAATATGTGCATCAAATAGATTAGTATTATGAACCGTATAACGCCGTTCGAAATCAACCATACGGTGAATTACGTAGCATTTCCCAACATGCCGTAGCTGAATATTACTTAATTCGTTTTTTTCCGCCTCCACTCGGGCGGATCGTAAGCTAAGCTCGTTTATTGCATTCCAAGTCAGCCGGTCTCGCTCCGAACACACACACATCCGCACACGGCGGTTCTTTAATAAAGGAGATGGGGATATTGACCTCCCTGCTCTATTCCGAAGACGGGATTGGAAACTTGAAATGTTACAGTTACATAACCTGTGAGCAAATGTTAACGCGAAATCGATTTGATAACACAAAAGATACCTAATATTCCTTCCGCGCACGAAATAATTCCTCGACAGTGTTGTCAGTAATATTAAAGTCATAAAACACGCTTTTCACCCAAATGACAGATTTCCATTTCTCATAGTTTTGGCACACCACATTTACTTGTACATTTCACGTAAAAAAGTTACAGCCTTTATAATATATATGTCTCACTGCCGGACGCAGGCCTTCTCTGTAAAGAGAATATAAGGGCATAGTCCGCCACGTATACCTGGTGCACTATGACCAAATTGAGGACCACATGGGAAGCACCAGATTTCTTATTTTATTGCAAAATGAGTCAATATTTTTTAAGTTGAGTTATTTAAAAGCTCGCTCGTCGGAATTTTCGTTCCACCGACTGCAGTAGAAAATGCAGTGAAAGGGATTGGTTACCGATCGACGGTTTTGGGCTGTTCGGTAATTCTAGTCCTGGTTTTAGGGAATTACGACAGTATTCTTCTACCTGGTACAAGCTAAGGTGGGGTTCAAACCTTCGATCGGAGGTCATAAGTCAAGAACTTTGCTTCTAAACGAATTTTCTCCGGACAGGTGGCTCCCAAAGGGAATGCTGTCGATTGTATTTGTTTTGCAAACTTTTATTACGACACTGACAGTTTGATTGATGTGGATCACACACCTTTCTTCTGATAAAATTATATTATTATAGTACAAAACAGTAGATAGCAGTAAACAGTCGTAGTAGTGGCAGAACAGTAATAGTCGTACTGTTTATAGCAAATCGTACAATTTATTTAAAGTAAAAACGTGTACAGTGTTTCTTGTCGATCACCGATACCCTGCAAACAAAAAGCCACCTTAATGTACTTAACACGTTCTAATAATGCAGTAAAACAGTTTTTGCTGAGTCATATATTTTAATGAATATATAGTATAGAACTTTACGTGCAAAAGTTTTCATAAAATTATCGTTAAGCCACCCTCGTTTGTTTCGAGAACACAAAATGGCGTCTCGCGAAGCTTCAAGAAAAATCCCGGCAATTCGTTAAGAAGTTAAATTACACGCAGAAGCGAGGCGATATGTTGTGAGTGATGGTTGGCGGCGTGGACACAGTGGTAAGCGGATAGCGAAAACCCCCGATCTATACCATAACCGTAACATATTACACTGATAGAATATAAACGGAATTCTGGATATAAATTTTTGAGTAAGAGTCGATAAGCTTATAGGTTTTTAATCCTTCGTTTAATTGGGCAAGCAGAGACTACAATCGATATCTTAATCAATTTTTATGAAATCTTATAACTATGTATACAAATTGAAGAAATAAAATTTTTCTACGTTTTCATCGTATCGATTAACGAAAATTCATACGTACGACCTGTACTAGAAGCGATTTGAACCCTGACTATAAGGTTGTAAACTCAAAAGCTCAGCTGTTAGGTAATCAGGGTTAGGTTATCTTTTGCTCAGCCCTGTAGTTCTGGGCTCGTAGAATAAGACTACAGTATGCTGTCGTAGAAGGCAACTAAATGGGGCCTTGGGTTCACTGGGCGACAAGGCTGGGGGCCTTTGATGCCCGCCGGACCCGGGAAGATGGCGACTACGGCTGGTCCGTGTCACATTGCACTCCGAGTGCACAGGGGATTACCCTCCCCTGGGACGTTCTCTCCGAAGAGCACAGGGCGGAGGTGCTCCGCGTTGCACTGGAGATCCCGGAGCCCTTCACCATGCACCAAGGAAGGGTAAGAACCCCACATAATAATCACGGGGGCAAGAGGAATCTTCTTGAAGATTTCCTCCCGCCAAGATAAAACAAAATCTTTTGCTACTGCTTATTTTTGAACTGAACCCAACGGAGAACACCACTCGATAGTATTAGATAAAGTTAAAAATTATGGATACTCAATAAACTTACTAAGCTTTTTCGCAGTATAAAACGCTTCCCGCTACGCTCACGCACGATAGTCACACCCTATGCTGAATAAACGTTCAAGAGTTTCATAGTTAATTGGCAAAACGTGCTTTGCCTGCGGGCGGTGTAAATTGCGCCTATACACCTCCGCCTAAACCTCGTTCTGAAGATGGATGTATGCTACATGCTCCAAGATGTTTCTTTTCAACGAACTTCTTATTAAACTCAAGTACAAAAAGAATTTAGCAACAAAAAAATACTTGGAGTCGCAATTTTTCGGAAAATATTTTTTATTATAATCAATGGCTTAGAGTACGGTCTACGAAACGCAAGGTCGTATATAGTTATTGCAAATTGAAGACTTATATGATTTTATGATGGATCCCATTGCCAGAATTGGACCAAATTAACATCACAGGAAATACCAGCTTTCAAAAACGGATTATCAAAACCGGTTCACCCAGTCGAAAGTTATGAGATAACAAACATTAAAAAATAACATACAGACGAATTGTGAACTTCCTTCTTTTTTGAAGTCGGCTGAAAATATATAAATAAGTAACATATATAATAAAGTCTATATATTTACTTCATGCTAAAAATTAAAAAAAAAAACACAAAAAATTCGCCACTCAAAAATAAGGAACTCATGCCACCGATTAACACACGATCAAAAGCTAAAAATGGAAATGGGCAGGACATATAGCAAGTTTGGGAGGCGACCGCTGTAACAGTAACGCTCAGTAACGCTCGTGGAGAGGTCTAACTGGAAAACGCTGCAGAGGAAGACCTCTCACGAGATGGGCGGTGATATAAAGCGTATTTGAAGCGTCAATAGCCTAATGGTTTCGGGTACGGTCTGCGAATCGTAAGGTCGTGGGTTCGGGTACGGTCTGCGAATCGTAAGGTCGTGGGTTCGAATCGACCATTCGACTATTGACGTGATAAATAAAAAAAGAATAAATCTAAGTAAAGAGATTTTGAGACGCTGGAAAGCAAAAACGTAGTAAGTGACACATACGGCCATTTTCACTTTTTTACATCGTTGGAATCAGAAAAAAAGACGCGGCGAATGATATATGAATTGTAACAATTAGATTAAAAATAGCGAAAATAGGAAAACACTTTTCTTTTATTTTTTGTACCGTAAAACGATGTAACAAGAAAACGTTATGATACGAATTAATGCCGTGGTACAATACTTATTCAGCAGAAAATAATAAATATTGTGTCCAAAAACGACAGCTTTAGGTCCGCAAACACGAAAGTTAGATTTTTTTAAATAGTTGAAGTTGAAAAGTTTTTCGGCTCTGGTGAACAATTTCATTTTTGTGGGTTACTACGTTTTTGTTTTCCAGTGTCGATATTTATTAATTTGTGCACAGTACGCGGTAATATAGCGTTGTTATACTATGAAACTTGAACCGATATTCGAAATTCAATAGAACCAATATGTTGCTACAAGTTAAGCAATGAATAATTGTGGCTAATGGCTAGCAGCGTAGGTTCGCAACTTTGAACGTATTCAGTAGTTAAGCTAAGCACAAATACTTAGCTGTAGAGGTCTGGAAGCCACTGGCGATTATATTAGCATTTGGTGCAAGTTTTTAAAAAATGGCGTTTTATTTAACTACATATAATATATTTTATTGGTTCTTGTGAATAAAAATTATTCATTATCACATTATTTTTACCTTAACAGGGTAGTCAGAGACTCCTGAAATGTCCAGAATCGAAAATTTGAAAGCTAATTTGCTTTCTACTTATGATGAAAAAGGCAAACATTTTAGCATTGATTTTAAGAAGAAAAGATTTAAATTTGGCAGAGCTTTGAATCTAAATCCTAGTACTCGTGTATTATTCTAATCGAATAATTGAATATTACGAAACAGAATTAATCAGAACCTAATCAAAACTTTCACTAAACTATAAACATCCTTTCCAATAAAAAATGTGTCATCGAAATCGGCTCTTTGATATTCATGCACATTCTTAAAACAAATTTAAGACTAATATGGTTTTCTCATGGATGGCCACACTGGAAGCACCAACTTTCAAATAAAAAATAATCATCGGTTCACCCAGCCGAAAGTTAAAAGCTAACAAACATAAAAGAAATACAGACGCATTTTTAATTATCAAAATTAATTTAATTAAAAATTAATTATTTCGTAATTTCCTCCTTTTTTGAAGTCGGTTGAAAAATATTGAGAAAAGTATAACATAACATAAAAATAATATATATAATATTAAATTCTGTTTTTATGTAAAAAACAATTTTTTATTCAATTACGCTCATTTTATTCACGGCTTCCGCTTATCAATTGTTGCCATTTGCAACATTGCATCGAAACAAATATGTAACTTACAATCTATTAACTTAGATACACTAAGTGAAGGTTGGGATGTTCAGCATAGTTTCGATTGAGTATCCAACGAGCTAATCGTATCAAGTTCGGGGAACTATGTGCTTAATTCTGCTTTGATTTACCAAGTGGAACAATGAATTTATATAGTAGTCGACTTACTGAGCAAGAATACAATTGATCAGAGATTTTTTTGATTTGAGTTCTAGTTAACCTTTAAAAAAGAAACACGGTTCTTAAGCTGAATAGCTTTTAAAAAAAATAAAAAAAACACATTCCCTCCGAATTTACCCCGTTAGGCAAAGATATTGTTAACGTATTACGCCATACAGCGGGCACAATTTTAGCGAATGATTTTATGATTCTGATAGTGTTTTAAAAAATATATAAAACTGCTCTTTTCAAAAGATACTCGTAGTTTACTTTTACTTAGAAATGGGACTACACAGAAAGAACTGGCTTGCAAATTAAAAAAAGAATCATCCAAATCGGTTTACTAAGTCGAAAGTTATGAGGTAACAAAGTTAAAAAACAGACTAATTGAGAAACTCCTCCTTTTTTGAAGTCGGTTAAAAAAGAGTGTCCTTATAGCATTTAGTTGTGTGATAGTGGACACAATTAGCATCAACGGCTCTACCGCAATATAGATAACGTTGTAAGTAATGCTTTAGACAGGCGAGCCTTTGGCCGTATCGATACATTACAAAGGTTGACCCATTCATCACGCTGAATATATCTCTAGGGTACCACTAAACAGATACTTCGCACGGTTATGCTTCGTGATCATCCTTTTCGTCCACCTCTTGTAAATTTCACCGACGCATATTTTTAATTACTTGTATTGTAATCGGTACAGTGCATATGTTCTTATAAGTATTATTAAAATAAATATAAATAATAATAAATAATTAAAAAATATAAATATAACAATAAATAATATAAAAATGGCGGCGGGTGGCTCACCGTGGCAGCTTTTAGTCGGCCTTTTGTAGGCCGAGCGCGACATAACGCATTTCCTCTCACGTAAGTTGCAGCCATGTACTTCACGAGGCGTCTTCAGTCTCCACCTCGTTGCGTCCAACTTCTAGGCACCCCTATTCCATGGGTAACACAAACCAAATACTTAGGTGTCGTATTAGATCACAAACTCAGCTTCGGCCCTCACGTAGATCAGGTTAGGAACCGGGCGGCCTACGTTATGGGTCGCCTATATCACCTCATTAATAAGAAAAGTAAAATGTCCCTTCGTAATAAGGTGACACTTTACAAAGCAGTTATACGTCCCGTTATGACGTACGCGAGCCCGGTCTTCGCGCATGCCGCCCATAAACATATCCATAGGTTACAAGTAATTCAGAATCGTTTTTTGCGACGAGCCACGGGTGCGCCGTGGTTCGTACGTAATCGCGAGCTCCACGTTGACACAGGGTTACCGACATAGCCCAATTCTTTAAGCAGGCATCTCGACGGTTTTTTGAGACTGCCACCAAACATTCTAACAAACTTTTTGTAAGTGCCGCCACTTATAAGCCTTCCTATACTAAATGCCGTCGCGCCGCCCGGAGGCCGAGACACGTTCTTGACGATCCGGACGACGCGATTACCATTGCACAGGCTTGATCTCTACAAATCCACAAAGCGTCCATTCGCGATCGTCGGAGGCTTCGAATAATCCTTGCGCGTTACCGCTATTTTATGGCCAGGGCCCACTCCTTAGATGCTAGGAGCGTTGCTGGAGTTTCTTCGGCCACTTCTTCTCCCAGCGCCAACGCTTCCCGAAGTGGCACTCAAAGTTAGTTTAGCTTTTCGAATGTCCCTTAGATTATCCGTGAAATAGCTACCGACCGAGTCGTGGTTCGGCCCTCTCAGGCGCCCTCGGATCGGAATGCTTACGCGTAACATAGTAACCGTCAAGCCGAGGTTACCCCTCACCGGGGGGACTCTTGTGTCGAGTTACTAGCAATAGAGGTTCAGGCTAAGCGACCTAAGAGCTATGCCACCTCTCAATCCGGTGAAGCAGACAAGGCCAGCTTCTCTGGCCAATCTGTGTAGTTCGTCATAAAAAAAAATCTCACGTAAAAAGTTCATAAAAGTATGTATGACATACATGCGATTTACCAACGACTTCAAATTAGGGGGTTTACAATTAGGTTGTATTTTTGAAGTGAAAACTTCTTTATTCGTAAGCCGAAAATCATATGGGTTCGCGACACCGATATGCTAATATTTATACTATGTAATGATCCTGTATAGCCCATAATACATTTGTGTAAAAAATGAACAAAATATAATTGTACGGAGTGTCAATAAATATGAAAACCACCAAATATCATTTGACAACATTGTGAATTTTAAAAATTATTTTTTTTTAATAAAATTGTATGTTGCAAGTTCTTATTTTTATTTTTATGTTTGTGCTCTGTAAAACATTTTTTGTTGGTATTTCAATTAGTTCTTATGGTAGAAGCCGATGGTGACCACGATCCTCAGACATGAGGGACCGACACTAGAGAGAGAGAGCTATACTGTCATTGGATTGGACAGGGTGTTCGTTTGGTAGTGTCGATTAATGTTTTATCCGTTTGATATTAATAACAATGTTTTATTTGATTTGTAACATTAGATGTCGGTTTTTGTTGTTACCTGTAAATTATTGTATCAGATAATGTTCCTACGACTTGGAATTGTAAAAGTATTTCCATCAAATGAAACGTTTTAACAAAAAACATTAAGCCGAAAATGACACAAATGAATCAAGAATAAGTTCACATTCGCCGCTTAAAGTAATCTAGTATGGAATGTTGCTATTTGGTTTAATAGTCAAATGAAAATATCAAGAGAATTGCCGGGTAGTAAAGAAAAGATTGCACAAACGAAGTTACAAGGAACATCTATCTATCTTTTTCGACTGGGGAATCTGTTACGTAAGGTTCGTACTCACTAACCCCCCCCCCGTGTGATTTAGTAATATTACTACGATAATTCAGAAATACAAACAGTGCGTAATAGCGTTGATTCGATTTGAAGTCAGTTTATGTTTTTACTCTTAAATATACTTGTGTTAAGGTATTTCCTTAGTATAGTTTATGTTAAATAAAGTGACTAGGTCTATGTCAATAAAAAGGATTCATTAATCATTAATATCCCTCTCATTATACTCTTCTTTCCCTATAACGTTTGCATTACATGTATATATTTGCTAATGTACAAAGTTTCATACAGTACTGAGGTTTTCATAATTAATAAGTCTGTAAGATTTCCAAGCTATTTGGCCGCCTCTTACTTCTACCATAATGCCTTAATTCGCAAAGTCATAATTAAAGAACATCCATTCTACAGAACCGCAAACGAGATTACGGTTCACCCGATCTAAGTGATCATCGTCATCGTCGTAGCCAAAAAACAAATCTATGTCCCTAATTCTCAAATACCTTAAGGAAAGTTGTTGCACCCTCAAATTCTGGCTGGCTACAAAAAAAAACATCAATTAGTTTTGAGACAACATAGATTGAACGCCAGACAGCTCGCGACATGAGAATATTCGTAGTCACGTCTTAGCACATCTTGCTACGGAGTTCTTTATTCACTGTCTCCCATGACTTAGACTACGCTAAAAATTTTGTGATCACCTGATTATGTGATTATTGTCGCACATGAACATTCACAATACGGCAGGAGCTCAATACGGGAGGGTCCGTAGGTGGCCTTGTAGCCAAAAACTAAGGCTAGGTCCCTAATTCATACAGGTTCGCAAATACCTAAAGTGAAAGTTTTTACAGCTTTAAATTGCGGCTGGCTACAATAAAAGACATCGATTTGTTTCGAGACTACATAGATTGAACGCCAGACAGCTCACGACATGAGAATATTCGTAGACACGTTAGTCCTTGAATCTACGTAGCACCGTGCTACGTAGTTCTTTAATCAATGTTTCCCATGACTTAGACCACGCTACAGATTTTGTTTCCATCCGAGTGGAACAGTTCGTAACATTTGCTAATGAGTGAAGTTAGCTGTTTTGGAAATGTTTGCATCCGAAAATTTAATATTCGTTGTGCCTGCGCTTATCGTAGCGGTAAAAGACTGTCGGTTTAGCAAGCTTTTTGTGAACTCTGAGCCAACTTTGTTCTTATTTCTGGCGCAAAATATTCGATGTTCGAAGTTTCAACCCTTTGTGTCTGTTAGCGTGTGTTCACATACTTTTATGTTGTTGTTTTTGCGGTGATTGGAACAATTATTTCAACGTAGTCTGTATACACAGAAAATGAGTTGTATCTCCAATCTATATTAAACTTAATATTTATTTTCCTTTTCTAGCTAGTAACCCGGTTTTTAGTTTCAATATATTTTAGAGTTAATTAGCTAAATACGTTTTCCTAAGCAAATTATGATAGATGATAAATCATGTACAATCAATTTGAGTAAGAACTAAAGATGACCTAAATGCGTTATAAGCGATCTTTTCATGGCTAGAATGGAGTAAGGGTAGGAGAGGTAATTTAGATAAATAAATAACAATGGTAACAGTTGGAGGCTCTTAAAACTTAAAGAGGTAATTTAACTAAACTTAAAGAGGCTCTAATCAGTGTAAAGTAATATGCTTATAAATTTGTAAAAATGTTCTGAGCCGCTGGCTTTGATTTACGTAGCTAGAGGTACGCAATCGTTAGATCGTGTAATATATTTTTAATTAATCCTTTAGCCGCTCCCTTAACCGTTTTGTCCTTTTTTTGTTTATAATCCACCTTGAATTTACTAGGTTTTCGAGCTCAAAGTATTAAGACTATATTTAAACGAATGTTTAAAGAATTTAAAAATGAAAATAAAGTTAAAGTTACGGCCTTTTATATATATATATATATGTCCCACTGCTGGGCACAGGCCTATTCTGTAAAGAGAGTATAAAAGCAAAGTCCGCCAAGCGGCTCTCGTGCGCATTGGCAGACTTCACATGTCATAGAAAAAATTTCTAAGACATGTAGGATTCCTCACGGTATTTACCTTCACCGTCAAGCGCGTGGTAAATCAGCACATAAAATTGCAACAGCAAATTTATTGGTGCCGGCACCGGGGATCGAACTCGGGTAGTTAGCGTAAAACACAACTTGATGCAACCGCCCGGACACTGAGCTATCACGGCTTTATGAAAAAAAATCGAAACTAAACAATTAAGAATAAACCACGATAAAATCCGTAAAAGAAGTTTTTTTTAATGAGAAGAGATTTTTTTTTGTATCTTCTAAAGGTTAGGTAGGTTAAGGTATTTGAAGTATTTAAATTTGGAAACCTAAAGAAACATTCTGAAATCAATGGAAGAGGTTTCTTTTTAAATATGATTAGTTATTTTGGCACTAATTAGTCTAGGCGCCTAATGCATACAACTGGATAGAATTTTCACAATTCCGAGGAATTGTTCGAAATCATCTTTATTATTATATTGTTTACTCCTAACCGGTTATTACTCCTTGCAATAAAAAAAAAATTACAACGAGCTATGCGGTTAAGGAAAATATCGAGAGAAAACGTGAGTGAAATAGTGCACGTCTACCAACCCCTTTTAGTGGTGCGTAGCGGACTATGTCCAAATACTCTCGTAACATAAAACGCCTATTTAATAACATTTAACCTTAACCTTGATATCGTAATGTATACAATTTTTTTTTAAATAAACAAGCAGTATACATCAAGAGGAAAATTCTAATTCCATATGATAAATGAGCTTGTCTTACCACGTTCATCTCTAAAATTTATTACTTTCCCGCCCGCTTCTAATTCTTTTTAAGTGTATACATTTGAACGAATATTTTCTACACATTTCCGGCTACCCTCTTATGAATTTATTATTACTCTTTATACATTAAAGTTGCAGTAAATAAGCGCTTATATTTGTAATAAGTAATTTCATTGGTGTAGTACTGCTCGGACGGATTGCTTCAGTTGTATCCAGTTTTTTTGTCTGAAGAGCTCGCTCTTAGCGATAAGACCGCTAAATGCGCATTAAATTATGTCGTGATGTATCAAAATGTATTATTTCTGTGATGTATTTATTAATTCTCTTCTCAAGAAGGCCTGTTCCCAACAGTGGAAATATATTTATATTACTAATACTAAAAGTATTTATTCATTGTTATGCAATAAAGTATTCATTCATTCAGTTTCAAAAGTCCAGACATTTAACTTAATGAGTACCAAAATAAGAGATAATTAGACATAAGAAAGAGTTTGCTTACATTAGTTTTTTTTAAAATTATTTTTTTATGACAATGAAATATCCTTAAAATAAAATAAATTATTTTTATTAATTAAAATAAAAGGATAAAGGAAAAAGGATACTTACGTAAACTTTAATAATACAGTATTTTTCATTAAATAACTAATTAGTACTAATATTTACTATCTTAACCGACCCTTTATTTTTGCTTAAGGCTAAATGATACCTCGAAAAAAAAGAATGTCCGTATAGTTAAAGTTACAGCCTTTATATATATATAATATATATGTCCCACTGCTGGGCACAGGCCTTCTCTGTAAAGAGAGTATAAGGGCATAGTCCACCACGCGGCCCTAGTGCGGATTGGTAGGCTTCACATGCCTTAGAAAAATTTTCTAAGACATGTAGGTTTCCTCACGATGTTTTCCTTCACCGCCGAGCGCGTGGGTAATCAGCACATAAAATTGCAACAGCAAATTTATTGGTGCCGGCACCGGGGATTGAACTCGGGTTGCTAGCGTACTATGCAACAAGAGCCAACCGCCTGGACACTGAGCTACCACGGCTCTGTCCGTATAGTAATCCGTTACAAATGGTATGACATTAGCAAATTTTGTCACTTACAATTTTTTTTAACTTCTGAGTTAATTTTTGCTTAGATCTGATTTAAATTCGGTTATTGTTTTCCCTTGTTAGTCTTTACGGAGGCTCTTCCGCTGTCGAAATCGAATCTTGATATAGGTCGGTCGGTTTTCCGTAAAATAATCCATCCGATCTATCACGATCGTGTGAACGTAAACAAATTCACCAAGTCCTGGGGGGATTAAGCCGATACCGACTCGTTTGTTACGACTTATGATTATTATGCGTCAATCGTCCCGCTCGACGGGGTAATACCCCGCCAGGGGATCTGTTCGCCTTTTGACAGGCAGTTTAATAGCTTTGTTTAATATTTAACAGATGTCATTTTAAATTGACGCATTCGGAATTTTAAACTGATTCGGGTTAAATCAAACATGACAATGATTGTCGGCTCGCGTACAAAATGTTCACGGTTAACATTCACATGATGTAATATAAATCGTCAAATTGAACTCAACTTTATGATTGACTGACCGTCGGTAGAAAGTTAAGCTCGAATCACTTTATTCCAAAAAACAGCTTTCAGGTCTTTTGTCCTCTTGCTGTAGCATTATAATAATTATGATAAACATTTATTTTACCCTAGTTTAAGACAATTATTAAATGGTGTTACGAAACAGCTTTCACGTCTTTTTCCCCTTTGCGATGTAGACACATAATAAATATTTAGTCTCACGAGTTTCTTTTTGTATACAACTAGATAAGAACAATTATAAAATACTGTCAAAGCTAGGAAGGAACCTATAAGATGAATCAACGGTTCATTTAAAGTGTGTTAAATTGACCGATTAGAAGAATGTAAGTTTTTTACCTTGCTTATTCGACCCCGCATACAAGGACCTGTTATTTTGTAAAATCTTTAAAAGTCTTTACTCAATTTTTGAGGCTTTCCCTCAAAGTTAAAGTTCCGGGGAACGAACTCGGGTTGCTAGCTTACTATGCAACTTGAGGCGACCGCTTGGACACTAAGCTTACATTATATCTATATTGTATTAGATGAACCTGTGATGTTACTTGAATGTGTTTCAATAATTAAAAAAATATTCTATCCACTGAAACCATTGTGCAAGCCATGGTGAATGGCTCTGGAATCTCCAAACCAAAACACACACACACAGTTTTTTGGCGTTTGTTGTTACCACTAGACTACAGGGCTGTACAAGTCACCACCTCACGCTAAGCTGACATTTGACATATGAAAAACTGCTTGCCTTAAAATGTCAAACAAACTTGTTAATGTTAATCAACTTGAATGTAATCTTATTATTGTTAATTAAGTGAGTTAAGTTAAAGTAAAAACCATAGTATAGGGTACACAGCATTACCATTTAGTAAGAAACTTCTGATTCAATCATAGAAGTAGAAGTTTTCTTGATTAAAGTAACAAAGCATTCTCAATTATTTCCCCAACTATTTTAAAAGTAATTCGCTTACTTATCTAAAGATTCCTCGGCTGGAGTTTCTGTAATTAAGCTTAAAGAGAGTTTGGCTGTTTCAACATATCCAGGAATTGCATTAGAGTAAAAGCTAGATGTGATTATAATTCTTAGTGAAATTGAGAAAAGTAACCATTAGCCTGGCTATATTTTTTAATATTAATTAAGCTTATTTATTATCATTTTTGCTTCATAAGATAATAATAAATTATAAATAAAAACGAGTATATAAAATCTAACCTAATTCCAATCAGTAAAGGAATTAAAAATTCAACGTTAATACTCAAGGTAATGAGATTTCGGTCTCATTGCACGATTCCCCAAAATTCTCATCCCCAATAACCTAGTAAGATTGGTAGTAATAGATCGGGAAAGATCGCAGGAAAAAGACCAAGAGGCCGAAGTCCAAAAAGTTGGTCGGACAAGATCTCCGAAGAACTGGAGTCATCTACCAGCGACGCTCTCCACCGGCCCATGGACCGGAGTGCTTAGGGACGGTTGATTGATCGCCGACGATCCTCAGCTTTGGGGGAATAAAAAAAAATTCAATGACGTTAATTATAATTTCCTAAGTATCTTACATTATGAAGTTTCCTTTTCTTTCTACATTAGTGCCACAATCAACAAACATTCTTCTACACGAATTTAGAAGTTCCCTGGTACATATACCATCGGAACCCAAGGTCTGTACTGAAAAAATGAGAATGGGACGGTTTTTTAAAGCAATAACTTTAAGAAATTTTAAAAAGATTGAGAAGTGACGTTGCTATGACTACAAGACCGGTTGTGATCAAAGAATACGCCAATTTTTAAAACATGTTTTATTGACTACCGATAAAATTTAAAGCTTAAACACCATCACTAGCTACGTAGACTATCTAAATCTGGCGCCTAGCTCCATGAATATAAAGTGGTATACAATGCATTTAACCTGACATTCACTATCGAAGCATCGCGACGGAAACATCCCTTAACTGGGCGGTAAAATACTACAATATTCGCGATGAAAAATTGTTGCATAAAATTTCCACAAAACGATGAAAATTTTGTTCGAGAATAAGTGAAAAGGAAATTGGTATTTTAAAATATAAAAACTTATTTTTACCTCGAATACACATAAATATATGTGTTGCCTCGTTAGCAGAATATCCTTTGCTATTAAGTTTATTTAGCCTATTTTTAAATACAAAAAATGACTAGCTAAAATTTGTGCGTTTTATAGCACTCGAGCTTCATTCACTAATTAGGTAGTACGTGACTTGTTTGCTACACGTACTGCGTAATAAGAGCTTTGGATATATTAAATTTTTTATCGATTGTGCATATACGAAAACTAACGATGTTTCAACGTACTATCGAAACGAATTGATATCTCATAGAAACGTTCTCTCGACCTATAACATAATAGATGTACAGAAATCGTTACATCGTCAACGAAGTCTTTGACGCAGCGTTCACGAGACCCGAGCTGCGATCAATTCGGCAGGAGTGCATAATTAAAAAGTAGTAAAACGTATGTACTTCATGGTTTTAGTACAGATCCTTGACTTAAATTACATTGAATACATGATAATTAGTAATAACTTGAAATGTATAATGAACCTTATCAATAAAACTTCTTTCATTAATTGCTCCTCACATTTAAATAAACCAACGACGCTGAGGTGCATTTATATCGCCTACGGCGTTGTAGCACTTTTGTATGCACCTACGAAATTGTAGCTCATTTATATGCACCTACGAAATTGTAGCTCATTTATATGCACCTACGAAATTGTAGCTCATTTATATGCACCTACGAAATTGTAGCTCATTTATATGCACCTACGAAATTGTAGCTCATTTATATGCACCTACGAAATTGTAGCTCATTTATATGCACCTACGAAATTGTAGCTCATTTATATGCACCTACGAAATTGTAGCTCATTTATATGCACCTACGAAATTGTAGCTCATTTATATGCACCTACGAAATTGTAGCTCATTTATATGCACCTACGAAATTGTAGCTCATTTATATGCACCTACGAAATTGTAGCTCATTTATATGCACCTACGAAATTGTAGCTCATTTATATGCACCTACGAAATTGTAGCTCATTTATATGCACCTACGAAATTGTAGCTCATTTATATGCACCTACGAAATTGTAGCTCATTTATATGCACCTACGAAATTGTAGCTCATTTATATGCACCTACGAAATTGTAGCTCATTTATATGCACCTACGAAATTGTAGCTCATTTATATGCACCTACGAAATTGTAGCTCATTTATATGCACCTACGAAATTGTAGCTCATTTATATGCACCTACGAAATTGTAGCTCATTTATATGCACCTACGAAATTGTAGCTCATTTATATGCACCTACGAAATTGTAGCTCATTTATATGCACCTACGAAATTGTAGCTCATTTATATGCACCTACGAAATTGTAGCTCATTTATATGCACCTACGAAATTGTAGCTCATTTATATGCACCTACGAAATTGTAGCTCATTTATATGCACCTACGAAATTGTAGCTCATTTATATGCACCTACGAAATTGTAGCTCATTTATATGCACCTACGAAATTGTAGCTCATTTATATGCACCTACGAAATTGTAGCTCATTTATATGCACCTACGAAATTGTAGCTCATTTATATGCACCTACGAAATTGTAGCTCATTTATATGCACCTACGAAATTGTAGCTCATTTATATGCACCTACGAAATTGTAGCTCATTTATATGCACCTACGAAATTGTAGCTCATTTATATGCACCTACGAAATTGTAGCTCATTTATATGCACCTACGAAATTGTAGCTCATTTATATGCACCTACGAAATTGTAGCTCATTTATATGCACCTACGAAATTGTAGCTCATTTATATGCACCTACGAAATTGTAGCTCATTTATATGCACCTACGAAATTGTAGCTCATTTATATGCACCTACGAAATTGTAGCTCATTTATATGCACCTACGAAATTGTAGCTCATTTATATGCACCTACGAAATTGTAGCTCATTTATATGCACCTACGAAATTGTAGCTCATTTATATGCACCTACGAAATTGTAGCTCATTTATATGCACCTACGAAATTGTAGCTCATTTATATGCACCTACGAAATTGTAGCTCATTTATATGCACCTACGAAATTGTAGCTCATTTATATGCACCTACGAAATTGTAGCTCATTTATATGCACCTACGAAATTGTAGCTCATTTATATGCACCTACGAAATTGTAGCTCATTTATATGCACCTACGAAATTGTAGCTCATTTATATGCACCTACGAAATTGTAGCTCATTTATATGCACCTACGAAATTGTAGCTCATTTATATGCACCTACGAAATTGTAGCTCATTTATATGCACCTACGAAATTGTAGCTCATTTATATGCACCTACGAAATTGTAGCTCATTTATATGCACCTACGAAATTGTAGCTCATTTATATGCACCTACGAAATTGTAGCTCATTTATATGCACCTACGAAATTGTAGCTCATTTATATGCACCTACGAAATTGTAGCTCATTTATATGCACCTACGAAATTGTAGCTCATTTATATGCACCTACGAAATTGTAGCTCATTTATATGCACCTACGAAATTGTAGCTCATTTATATGCACCTACGAAATTGTAGCTCATTTATATGCACCTACGAAATTGTAGCTCATTTATATGCACCTACGAAATTGTAGCTCATTTATATGCACCTACGAAATTGTAGCTCATTTATATGCACCTACGAAATTGTAGCTCATTTATATGCACCTACGAAATTGTAGCTCATTTATATGCACCTACGAAATTGTAGCTCATTTATATGCACCTACGAAATTGTAGCTCATTTATATGCACCTACGAAATTGTAGCTCATTTATATGCACCTACGAAATTGTAGCTCATTTATATGCACCTACGAAATTGTAGCTCATTTATATGCACCTACGAAATTGTAGCTCATTTATATGCACCTACGAAATTGTAGCTCATTTATATGCACCTACGAAATTGTAGCTCATTTATATGCACCTACGAAATTGTAGCTCATTTATATGCACCTACGAAATTGTAGCTCATTTATATGCACCTACGAAATTGTAGCTCATTTATATGCACCTACGAAATTGTAGCTCATTTATATGCACCTACGAAATTGTAGCTCATTTATATGCACCTACGAAATTGTAGCTCATTTATATGCACCTACGAAATTGTAGCTCATTTATATGCACCTACGAAATTGTAGCTCATTTATATGCACCTACGAAATTGTAGCTCATTTATATGCACCTACGAAATTGTAGCTCATTTATATGCACCTACGAAATTGTAGCTCATTTATATGCACCTACGAAATTGTAGCTCATTTATATGCACCTACGAAATTGTAGCTCATTTATATGCACCTACGAAATTGTAGCTCATTTATATGCACCTACGAAATTGTAGCTCATTTATATGCACCTACGAAATTGTAGCTCATTTATATGCACCTACGAAATTGTAGCTCATTTATATGCACCTACGAAATTGTAGCTCATTTATATGCACCTACGAAATTGTAGCTCATTTATATGCACCTACGAAATTGTAGCTCATTTATATGCACCTACGAAATTGTAGCTCATTTATATGCACCTACGAAATTGTAGCTCATTTATATGCACCTACGAAATTGTAGCTCATTTATATGCACCTACGAAATTGTAGCTCATTTATATGCACCTACGAAATTGTAGCTCATTTATATGCACCTACGAAATTGTAGCTCATTTATATGCACCTACGAAATTGTAGCTCATTTATATGCACCTACGAAATTGTAGCTCATTTATATGCACCTACGAAATTGTAGCTCATTTATATGCACCTACGAAATTGTAGCTCATTTATATGCACCTACGAAATTGTAGCTCATTTATATGCACCTACGAAATTGTAGCTCATTTATATGCACCTACGAAATTGTAGCTCATTTATATGCACCTACGAAATTGTAGCTCATTTATATGCACCTACGAAATTGTAGCTCATTTATATGCACCTACGAAATTGTAGCTCATTTATATGCACCTACGAAATTGTAGCTCATTTATATGCACCTACGAAATTGTAGCTCATTTATATGCACCTACGAAATTGTAGCTCATTTATATGCACCTACGAAATTGTAGCTCATTTATATGCACCTACGAAATTGTAGCTCATTTATATGCACCTACGAAATTGTAGCTCATTTATATGCACCTACGAAATTGTAGCTCATTTATATGCACCTACGAAATTGTAGCTCATTTATATGCACCTACGAAATTGTAGCTCATTTATATGCACCTACGAAATTGTAGCTCATTTATATGCACCTACGAAATTGTAGCTCATTTATATGCACCTACGAAATTGTAGCTCATTTATATGCACCTACGAAATTGTAGCTCATTTATATGCACCTACGAAATTGTAGCTCATTTATATGCACCTACGAAATTGTAGCTCATTTATATGCACCTACGAAATTGTAGCTCATTTATATGCACCTACGAAATTGTAGCTCATTTATATGCACCTACGAAATTGTAGCTCATTTATATGCACCTACGAAATTGTAGCTCATTTATATGCACCTACGAAATTGTAGCTCATTTATATGCACCTACGAAATTGTAGCTCATTTATATGCACCTACGAAATTGTAGCTCATTTATATGCACCTACGAAATTGTAGCTCATTTATATGCACCTACGAAATTGTAGCTCATTTATATGCACCTACGAAATTGTAGCTCATTTATATGCACCTACGAAATTGTAGCTCATTTATATGCACCTACGAAATTGTAGCTCATTTATATGCACCTACGAAATTGTAGCTCATTTATATGCACCTACGAAATTGTAGCTCATTTATATGCACCTACGAAATTGTAGCTCATTTATATGCACCTACGAAATTGTAGCTCATTTATATGCACCTACGAAATTGTAGCTCATTTATATGCACCTACGAAATTGTAGCTCATTTATATGCACCTACGAAATTGTAGCTCATTTATATGCACCTACGAAATTGTAGCTCATTTATATGCACCTACGAAATTGTAGCTCATTTATATGCACCTACGAAATTGTAGCTCATTTATATGCACCTACGAAATTGTAGCTCATTTATATGCACCTACGAAATTGTAGCTCATTTATATGCACCTACGAAATTGTAGCTCATTTATATGCACCTACGAAATTGTAGCTCATTTATATGCACCTACGAAATTGTAGCTCATTTATATGCACCTACGAAATTGTAGCTCATTTATATGCACCTACGAAATTGTAGCTCATTTATATGCACCTACGAAATTGTAGCTCATTTATATGCACCTACGAAATTGTAGCTCATTTATATGCACCTACGAAATTGTAGCTCATTTATATGCACCTACGAAATTGTAGCTCATTTATATGCACCTACGAAATTGTAGCTCATTTATATGCACCTACGAAATTGTAGCTCATTTATATGCACCTACGAAATTGTAGCTCATTTATATGCACCTACGAAATTGTAGCTCATTTATATGCACCTACGAAATTGTAGCTCATTTATATGCACCTACGAAATTGTAGCTCATTTATATGCACCTACGAAATTGTAGCTCATTTATATGCACCTACGAAATTGTAGCTCATTTATATGCACCTACGAAATTGTAGCTCATTTATATGCACCTACGAAATTGTAGCTCATTTATATGCACCTACGAAATTGTAGCTCATTTATATGCACCTACGAAATTGTAGCTCATTTATATGCACCTACGAAATTGTAGCTCATTTATATGCACCTACGAAATTGTAGCTCATTTATATGCACCTACGAAATTGTAGCTCATTTATATGCACCTACGAAATTGTAGCTCATTTATATGCACCTACGAAATTGTAGCTCATTTATATGCACCTACGAAATTGTAGCTCATTTATATGCACCTACGAAATTGTAGCTCATTTATATGCACCTACGAAATTGTAGCTCATTTATATGCACCTACGAAATTGTAGCTCATTTATATGCACCTACGAAATTGTAGCTCATTTATATGCACCTACGAAATTGTAGCTCATTTATATGCACCTACGAAATTGTAGCTCATTTATATGCACCTACGAAATTGTAGCTCATTTATATGCACCTACGAAATTGTAGCTCATTTATATGCACCTACGAAATTGTAGCTCATTTATATGCACCTACGAAATTGTAGCTCATTTATATGCACCTACGAAATTGTAGCTCATTTATATGCACCTACGAAATTGTAGCTCATTTATATGCACCTACGAAATTGTAGCTCATTTATATGCACCTACGAAATTGTAGCTCATTTATATGCACCTACGAAATTGTAGCTCATTTATATGCACCTACGAAATTGTAGCTCATTTATATGCACCTACGAAATTGTAGCTCATTTATATGCACCTACGAAATTGTAGCTCATTTATATGCACCTACGAAATTGTAGCTCATTTATATGCACCTACGAAATTGTAGCTCATTTATATGCACCTACGAAATTGTAGCTCATTTATATGCACCTACGAAATTGTAGCTCATTTATATGCACCTACGAAATTGTAGCTCATTTATATGCACCTACGAAATTGTAGCTCATTTATATGCACCTACGAAATTGTAGCTCATTTATATGCACCTACGAAATTGTAGCTCATTTATATGCACCTACGAAATTGTAGCTCATTTATATGCACCTACGAAATTGTAGCTCATTTATATGCACCTACGAAATTGTAGCTCATTTATATGCACCTACGAAATTGTAGCTCATTTATATGCACCTACGAAATTGTAACGTATTTTTATACGCCTACGACGTTGTAGGGCATTTATATGCGTCTACGACGCTGTAGCATGTTTTTTTAAATAAAACTACATTCCTCGTTTTTCTGTTTACATTCCAATTTAGCGCGAAAAATAAAATCGTGTCACAGTCAACATCGGAGTCGTGTTTAAGTTCCTTCCACGCCGAGTGTCGCCGAAGTAGTGTTGCAAGGCGCCTCATTAGTACTCAGCCGTCTCGCCTCGAGAACTTGAATATACAAGATTAGGCTGGATACACACTGACGACTTGGTCCAATCTCCAGAAAGATATATTTCTATATTATAAACTGGAGATTCGCTTTCGTTACACTTCGGCTTATTTACCAGATTTATCAAAATGTGTTGATGATAGAAGAATCCATTAAAAGTTTAAACAGAAAATAATTTTATGCACCGAAAAATATTTATTTATTTATTTACAAAGTCACACAGCACTTAAATGTTAAATTTACAATCTTGTTCAATTAAACATACTGCCAAGTTTGGACTTCATTCTTTTTCATTCATTCTTCTTCTTTAAAATGATATAATCTATTTGAGAAAAAATAACTTTCCTAATGAGAATACATGTACATATATTTGTTTAATATTCTTTACTGTCGTCAATTTGTAGATTGTAAAGAATTTTCATAATTTAATTTTTTTTTATTGTTAAATCGCAACCACAGACCCGTGTCCGTGCTCTTTTCCAATGCACTTTAATTGGTCACTCTGGATTTATTAATAGAGTGCCACCTCTACAGTTACTTTTTTCCTTTTTTTTATATATATAAAGCCTAATTTTTACGCGTGGCAAACGCCCCGCTGCATTGCTGTTAGCCTCTCCGCGACCGCTGCGTCCCTGCTTTGTTAATTTATTTAATATTGTAACATTTGGAGTTCGGAATGTTTTGTTTTTGTGACAGTACCCCATATTTTAATAAGGTCAACATTTAACCGTCTTATCACTGACTACCGAGTCCTCGTTGTTTCTTTTTTTCCTTCTATGTTAATCGCTTTAAACCAGTGTTTCCTAGAACGCACCAGCATTTTACCTTCCCCGGCGCTGCCAACGTTTACCTTTCGGCTCCAGTGTCCAACTTTTCAAATCACACGAGATAAAGTCTACGCAAACAGATTCACGCCCCGGATGTGCACATATTATACGGCAACGTGGTGAAGCTATTAGTTAAGGCACTTTGAAAGTGTTCAGTTAGCCCTAGATATATATATATATTTAACTGTATCTATAACTAACTGAAGAATATAAGTAAAATTTCGTATGGTCGCGCAGTTATTTGCGTCACCAATTAAAAATATCCGTCACCAAAACTAGTTTATTTGTGCTTATAGTACTTAAAATATCGTACAAGGTCTGGTCTTTTCACAGTTGTCAGTAAAATGCTCGTATCAAAAGAAAAAAATGACATGGGACTTTTTTTTTAATTTTTGTCATAATGTTGGACGTTGAATTACGGAACAACCTGTAAATGTATTTATGTTTTCTTTTTTTATAAAAATTTGATCACAGATCCACTTATAACTACCACTTATAACTTTTAAGAAAACAAATTACTGTCCATCCAAAGGTTGTTGAAAGAGTTAGCAATAAGACCGACCATTTCGCAAGAAATAATTTCAGTATGTAAACTTATTGTGTAATAAAGAATATTCATTCACATACATATGCACAAATCAACTTTCAATTTCATTTTAGTATGTCGTACGAATAAAGTAATGTATAACTTACAATAATTACAAAACTATTTACAACCTATTCCTATTTGTGAAATTACCAGAGATCACCAAATTATTTTGTAGCCACGTTACAGATAACGTCTATTATAATTTTATGACGCAATACTGAGACGCGTAGTGAGTAGGGGGCGTCCTAAACGAAAATCGAAGATCAGATATGCAAATACCTATGGCTATGCAAGATACGATAGGGTTGTGCCCATAAAAAAAACATCAAAATTTGTATTCCCTACCTACCCTTTTCGGTCTTTTTTATTTTTTAACAAATTTAACAAAGTTACCAAGTCATATTAAATATGATGACTCTATTTTGTTTTTGTTATGATAACGACACGATATGCAATTTGATACGAACAAAAACTACACAAAACAAATGGGTTTCGATTCCATGAGTGGAAGTCTAAAGCTGAGGCTGTAGAAAATTTATGAAAATAAATTTGAAGAATATAAAAAGTTCATTTTTATTTTACGTGAAACGTAAGAACGTCTATTATTGGACGGATTTTCCTTCAATATCCACCACTCTAAGACGTTATAAGAATTCATTTCGCAGTTGAACGAACGAAAAATATGTATTGTTATCCACTTCGAACACTTTTTTTTTTCATTTCGGACGAAAGCTCATCCCGGCTTTCAAGATTTGATATTGGAAGTAAATCGCGGCGTCATTACGAACTTAGATTGAAATAAAAGAGGGTTAAGTATGTGTTACTGATGAATGTTCCACTTTGTACCCCTACTATTTATTTACCCTTACAATTACATTGCATGAGCACTTGATATTACAGGAAAGTGGAAGCAGAAATGACCCTTATACTATACAGAAATAATTCACATTGTAACCAGTATAATGAAATACGAAATATAAATAGAAGAAGATGTTAGTTTGGGGGCGACATATTTTATATTAAGGTAGTGAGGGCGTTGGACTTTTATGGTAGGGCTTGGAAGATACACCAGTAAACGTTGA
Source organism: Meandrusa payeni (assembly GCA_029286785.1). NCBI lineage: Eukaryota > Metazoa > Arthropoda > Insecta > Lepidoptera > Papilionidae > Meandrusa > Meandrusa payeni. Next base: position 9,096,743 of record JAGSMX010000023.1, read on the forward strand.
AACCCAGTAAAGCCAAACCATAGTTTTATCATACGACAGTAATAGTTGAAGTACAGAAAAGACAAACTATGGTTTGATGAACACCAGTAATAATTGGAACATTTATTTATTTATTTAAATCAACAAAAATTATAACACCGTTACAGATAATACCGATATGATGTTATAAAAACTTAGTTAAATATATATTATTAAAATTAAAACAAATAAACAAACAAACATAGTAAAGCCAAAAAATAGTTCGACCATGCAACAATAATACTTGAAATACAGTAAAGCCAAACTATAGTTTGATCATACACCATTAATAGTTGAAGTACATTAAAGTCAAACAAACTATGGTTTGATAATACACACAAACACAATAAAGCCAAACTATGTGATGTACGAATACCTATCACTTCTTCACTGAACATTTCCAAAGTTACTTCACATTTATCTTATATTATACATTGTGCATAAGTCGATGTTAATTTAATAAATAACGATCCAACTATGAAGCTCAGTAGCACTTAGGCGGTAAATATTTTAAGGGTATTCCGAAACTATCCAAGCTTCTAACTTTACTAATAAATTTGTCTAACCCTACTCGCGCTAATTCTGACGTGAGGTTGGCATTACAGGAAATGACCGTACTCATTAGCGAATATTTTGCTCTTGAATACTGACAAATGTTTTATTTACAAAGAATTGTAACATTATTAAGGGTTTGACTTAATTTAAGTGTATGTATTTATATGTAACGAATTTCTGATTTCTTACGTACAGAAAACCACACTCTAATATATAATTGGCCCGTGAATATATTCAATTTTTGTAACATATGAAATCTTACAGGCACGATTTTCACGTGTCTGTCTACCTCATTGTAGTTACAAAAAGGAGCGAGTGAACACTACTATTAATGAAAATAGACAGTACATTTTTTATTTTTATTAAAGAATACATAATGGCACAATTTAACTGACAGAATTAAATGAATCACATCTTTCTAAATATTTAGATTTTCAAGTCAACGCAAACAATTGTAAACGATTCAAAACAGAAGAAAAACCAGTAATCTAAGAAAAAGGTTTTATATCTCTTTCTTTACTTACTCTGGAATCTATACCTAAACCAGAAATCATTTTAAATCTTCCTTATATCCTATAATATCTAGACGTATGTGTATAGAAATGTAATACGTGTATATGTTTCTACGTATAGATAGAAATACTTATATTTATGGATATTTTTTCTCCAAGCTTGCACCAGTTTGTCTCTACAAAACCCCAAAGTAGTTTGTCGACAAGAAAAGGACTTATTGAAGGCCATTAGATTGAATAAATATGTTTACTTCCTTTTTTTTTAAAGAAAGCTTGCAATATTTTTTTTTTCAGAAATATTACTAACATTCTTGTTAACCATTCCAAGCTTATACTAGGTTATAGTTCACGTCAATAGTCGAATGGTGGATTCAAACCCACGACCTTACGGTTCGCAGACCGTACCCTTAACCATCAGGCTATCGACGCTACGCCGTTAGACATATTCCATACAAACAGCGAGTTGAATTTGACAGTTTTAAAATGATTAATGATCTATTTACCTTATTACCATGGCGGCTTGGATCAAAAATCGCAAAAGTGACATATTTCCATAATGATCAAAATAAAGCAAATAAAGGGTAACTAAGCAATAAATCATTCAGACAGTATTATTTTCACGACATGTCATTACGGATGAGCAAAGACTCTATGGCTTCCCAGGGGACTACTTGTAGGTGGTATGTCCCTTGGGGACAAATTACTGTTGACTTATATGTGCGTATGCGTGTGCGATGTTGAGCAAGGAAGCTCACATATCAAGTAGGATTCACAAGCGTTTTAAAACGTTGTGTGTACCTAACTAGGTTTATCAAAAAATATATGTATAAGCATGTTTTCTTTCTTTATCGGTGAATGCCGGTAGATTTGTTAATAATGTGCCTTAAGGGGAAACTCTCTTGGTTAAAGTAATAATCGATTTGTTTTAAACGAATTTTTGAACTTAACTATGATTTTTCGTAGATATGTTATATATTATTGTTCGAAAAATATTGTTATACTAAAAATATTATTAAAATAGAAATGATTACATTGACCTGAAATTACATAAAAAATTCTTTCAAAACAATTCCTTGACTACATTCCCATCTCATGTTAATTGGAAATGCATTCTGTGCTCATAAACGTGATGGAATAGAGATAATGCAGGGACATCTAAATCACCTCAAAATAAATATTGGAAACAATTTCACAGTGTAAAGTGTAATGAAACAACGGACGATCCCCCTTAGATGTTAGGAGCGTTGCTGGAGTTTCTTCGGCCACTTCTTCTCCCAGCGTCAACGCTTGCCGAAGTGGCACTCAAAGTTAGTATAGCTTTTCGAATGTCTCTTAGATTATCCGTGAAATAGCAACCGACCGAGTCGTGGTTCGGCCCTCTCGGGCGCCCTCGGATCGGCATGCTTACGCGTAACATAGTAACCGTCCAAGCCGAGGTTACCCCTCACCAGGGGTACCCTTGTGTCGAGTTACCACCTAATAGAGGTTCAGGCAAAGCGATCTAAGAGCTATGCCACCTCTCAATCCGGTGAAGCAGTCAAGGCCAGCTTCTCTGGCCAATCTGTGTAGTTCGTCATAAAAAAAAAATCTGCTCTCTCGTTTGATTTGGAGTTTTTTTTTGTTTGAAAGAATTTTGTTTTAATTATGTTTCATATATATTATGTGATTATTGTATAGTAGAATTCATAGATCTTGGCTGTGATATACTCTGGAACTCTTAAAACTCATGAAAGAATAATTGTTGGTTGTGGTATTGATATGTGTATGACAATCCAATACTAGGTATAGTAAGCTCACTGTGTGCCTTCTCTGTAGAGACATATAAAAAATAGTCGAACGAAAAAAGACCGGTCAGTGAAGCCAATCTTGGACGCCGTACCATGTGTTTTTTTATAATTTATCGTTTTTATTACATTTAATACGAGTATAGGCAGCCCAATGGATTGGAATTCAACTTTACGATCTGTTAGGCGGCCGTCGATAAATGTCTTTAAAAAATACTGGGTTGCACACACCACTTTTAATTTGTGAGTGTACAAGTGAGAAAAGTGCTGACTTGACAATGGAATAAAAGTAAGCTGCTGAATGAACTTTGTGTCCATACTATTAAGGATTACAACAGATTGTATAGTTGGAGGTTCAAATACAAAACAAAAGTGGTGGATGATGTGCACCACATAACGGGGGAATGTGATAAGCATGAAGAAACGGAAAAGAAAGTGCCTAAAACTGAGGGAGCAACATGTCGGTGCCTTCTTAATGCTGCTGTCTGACCCGACTTCAGAGGGAGCGAGAAAGCTAAGGCTGTGGACATGCAACATTGATGACTTACTCCCCAAGTCCCAAAAATTAACAAAAACTATATCCAAATGATATAATATAAAATGTATGTTTTATTTATTTATTTACAAAGTCACACGGCATTTAAATGTTATATTTACAATCTTCTTCAATTAAACATACTGCCAAGTTTGGACTTCATTCTTTTCATTCATTCTTCTTCTTTAAAATTATATAACCTATTTGAGAAAAAAATAACTTTCCTAATGTACATATATTTGTTTAATATTTTTACTGTCGTCAATTTGTAGATTTCTGAAGTTGATTTCAAGTAAGGTAAAGAATTTTCATAGTTTATTTTTTATTGTTAAATCGCAACCACAGACCCGTGTCCGTGCTCTTTTCCAATGCACTTAAATTATTCACTCTGGATTTATTAATAGAGTGCCACCTCTACAAATACCATTTTCCTTTTTTATATATATATATATAAATCCCACTGTTGGGCACAGGCCTTCTCTGTAAAGAGAGTATAAAGGCATAGTCCGCCACGCAGCCCTCGTGCGCAAGGCAGACTTCACATGCCGTAGACAATTTTTCTAAAACATGTAGGTTACCTCACGATGTTGTCCTTCGCCACCGCGCGTGGTAAAACAGCACATAAAATTGCAACAACAAATTTATTGGTACCGGCACCGGGATCGAACTCGGGTTGCTAGCGTACTATGCAACTTGAGGCGACCGCTCGGACACTGAGCTTACATTATATATATATTGTATTAGATGAACCTGTGATGTTAGTTGTATGTGTTTCAATAATTAAAAAAATATTCTATCCACTGAAACCATTGTGCAAGCCATGGTGAGTGGCTCTGGGATCTCCAAACCAAAACACACACACAGTTTTTTTTTGGCGTTTGTTGTTACCACTAGACTACAGGGCTGTACAAGTCACCACCTCACGTTAAGCTGACATTTGACATATGAAAACTGCTTGCCCTAAAATGTCAAACAAACTTGTTAATGTTAATCAACTTGAATGTAATCTTATTAAGTTAAAGTAAAAACCATAGTATAGGGTACACAGCATTACCATTTAGTAAGAAACTTCTGATTCAATCATAGAAGTAGAAGTTTTCTTGATTAAAGTAACAAAGCATTCTCAATTATTTCCCCAACTATTTTAAAAGTAATTCGCTTACTTATCTAAAGATTCCTCGGCTGGAGTTTCTGTAATTAAGCTTAAAGAGAGTTTGGCTGTTTCAACATATCCAGGAATTGCATTAGAGTAAAAGCTAGATGTGATTATAATTCTTAGTGAAATTGAGAAAGTAACCATTAGCCTGGCTATAATTTTTAATAATAATGAAGCTTATTTATTTTCATTTTGCTTCATAAAATAATAATAAATTATAAATAAAACGAAAATATAAAATTCAACCTAATTCCAATCAGTAAAGGAATTAAACATTCAACGTTAATACTCAAGGTAATGAGATTTCGGTCTCATTGCACGATTCCCCAAAATTCTCATCCCCAATAACCTAGTAAGATTGGTAGTGATAGATCGGGAAAGGTCGGAGGAAAAAGACCAAGAGGCCGAAGTCCAAAAATATGGTCGGACCAGATCTCCAAAGAACTGGAGTCATCTATCAGCGACGTTCTCCACCGGGCCATGGACCGGAGTGCCTAGGGACGGTTGATTGATCGCCGACGATCCTCAGCTTTGGGGGAATAAAAAAAAATTCAATGACGTTAATTATAATTTCCTAAGTATCTTACATTATGAAGTTTCCTTTTCTTTCGTCTACATTAGTGCCACAATCAACAAACATTCTTCTACACGACTTAGAAGTTCCCTGGTACATATACCATCGGAACCCAAGGTCTGTACTGAAAAAATAAGAATGGGACTTTTTAAAGCAATAACTTTAAGAAATTTTAAAAAGGTTAAGAAGTGACGTTGCTATGACTACAAGACCGGTTGTGATCAAAGAATACGCCAATTTTAAAACATACAGACGAATTGAGAAACCTCCTCCATTTTAAAGTCGGTTGAAAATACACTCGTGAGCATAAATAAAGGGTCGGTTAAGAAAGTTTAAATATCTCGGAAGATAAAGACGCTAGCTAGTACATAAATGTTAAATTTGCATCAATTAAATGAGCATGACAAATTAATGAACCATCGAAATCGGTTGGCGTGATATTGAGTTATTCGTCCTTGATATTGCGTTTGTCGCGAACATACTTAATACAAATTTAGGATGTTAATGGTTTTCTAATGGATGCCATTGTCGGAATTGGACCAAATTAGTTTTCAAATTAAAAAAAAAACAGGATAATCAAAGTCAGTTCATCTAGTCGAAAGTTATACGGTATCAAACATAAAAAACATACGGAATGTTAGGCGGTTATCGCTGAATGTTTTTTAAAAAACTCACTAGATGGCACACACCAATTTATTTTGTAACATATGAAATCTAACAGGCACGATTTTCACGTGTCTGTCTACCTCACTGTAGTTACAAAAGGAGCGAGTGAATATTACTATTAATGAAGAATAGACAGTACATTGTTTATTTTTATTAAAGAATATATAATGGCACAATTTAACTGACAGAATGAAATGAATCACGTCTTTCTAAATATTTAGATTGTCAGGTCAACGCAAACAATTGTAAACGATTCAAAACAGAAGAAGAAATATCAGTATTCTAAGAAAAAAGTTTTATATCTCTTTCTTTACTTACTCTGGAATCTATACCTAAACCAGAAATAATTTTAAATCTTCCTTATATCCTATAATATCTAGACGTATGTGTATAGAAATGTATTACGTGTATATGCTTCTACGTATAGATAGATATACTTATATTTATGGATATTTTTTCTCCAAGCTTGCACCAGTTAGGTTGTCTCTACAAAACCCCAAAGTAGTTTGTCGACAAGAAAAGGACTTATTGAAGGCCATTAGATTGAACAAATATTTACTTCCCTTTTTTTTAAAGAAAGTTTGCAATATTTCTTTTTTTTTTTTCATAAATATTACTAACATTCTTGTTAACCATTCCAAGCTTATACTAGGTTATAGTTCACGTCAATAGTCGAATGGTGGATTCAAACCCACGACCTTACGGTTCGCAGACCGTACCCTTAACCATCAGGCTATCGACGCTACGCCGTTAGACATATTCCATACAAACAGCGAGTTTTTTAGAATTTGACAGTTTTAAAATGATTAATGATCTATTTACCTTATTACCATGGCGGCTTGGATCAAAAATCACTTAAAAGTGACATATTTCCATAATGATCAAAATAAAGCAAATAAAGGGTAACTAAGCAATAAATCATTCAGACAGTATTATTTTCACGACATGTCCTTAGGGATGAGCAAAGACTCTATGGCTTCCCAGGGGACTACTTGTAGGTGGTATGTCCCTTGGGGACAAATTACTGTTGACTTATATGTGCGTATGCGTGTGCGATGTTGAGGAAGGAAGCTCACATATCAGAAGTGGGATTCACAAGCGTTTTTATAACGTTGTGTGTTCCTACGCTTACCTACAACTTGGTTTATCAAAAAAATATATGTATAAGCATGTTTTTCTTTCTTTATCGGTTTTGTTAATATGCCTTATAAGCAACTCTCTTGTGGTTAAAGTAATAATCGATTTGTTTAAAAAGAATTTTTGAACTTAACTATGATTTTTCGTAGATATGTTATATATTATTGATCGAAAAATATTGTTATACTAAAAATTTTATTAAAATAGAAATGATTAAATTGACCTGAAAATTACATAAAAAATTCTTTCAAAACAATTCCTTGACTACTTCCCCATCTCATGTTAATTGGAAATGCATTCTGTGCTCATAAACGTGATGGAATAGAGATAATGCAGGGACATCTAAATCACCTCAATATAAATATTGGAAACAATTTCACAGTGTAAAGTGTAATGAAACAACGGACGATCCCCCTTAGATGTTAGGAGCGTTGCTGGAGTTTCTTCGGCCACTTCTTCTCCCAGCGTCAACGCTTGCCGAAGTGGCACTCAAAGTTAGTATAGCTTTTCGAATGTCTCTTAGATTATCCGTGAAATAGCAACCGACCGAGTCGTGGTTCGGCCCTCTCGGGCGCCCTCGGATCGGCATGCTTACGCGTAACATAGTAACCGTCCAAGCCGAGATTACCCCTCACCAGGGGTACCCTTATGTCGAGTTACCACCTAATAGAGGTTCAGGCAAAGCGATCTAAGAGCTATGCCACCTCTCAATCCGGTGAAGCAGTCAAGGCCAGCTTCTCTGGCCAATTTGTGTAGTTCGTCAATAAAAAAAAAAAAAAATTAAAAATTAAATTAATCATCGAAATCGTTTGGCGTGATATTAAATAATTTTTCTATTTATTTGTGATAGAAAAGTGAAAACCGATCTACCCTCATTGATTTTTAATGTTTACCGAGTGTACGCTTTGACGTTTTCTTGCCTCTGTATGAATTATAAATGAGATTTTTTGTTAGCGAGTGCTTTACTTCAGTATGAATATTTTTTTATGTTTTCAGCTGTCGGCTCGTGTCGACACGTGTACAATTTATGTATTATACTAATTTACATGTCAATTTTATATCTTAATAGTGTGAGCTACCTTGGTCAACATCGTACACAACAAATTTTATATATTATCATATTATTAACAGCAATACATCAAGAGCGTTAGAGGTAATTTATTAAAGACTTACTGACTTTGTTATTATATTCACTTTTAAAGGGCTTTTCCTCCAGCATAACTCACTTGTTCTAAACTGTACACTAATTGTCTACAGAGAGAGTCCTCTCCTTTTATCCTAAATTTAGTAACAGTTTCACAACATGCCAAGTCACGAAAATTAATTACGTTACCCGTGAAGGCAATTAAGAATCAGGTGTTTTGCCAAGAGCCGGTGCGCCCTCCTTGTAGTTTTGTGTAATTAATGAACGGACGGTCTGGCAAAACGCCTAGATTAGTGAACCCCGAAGAGCGATACTTGTACCTTGAGATGATATTCTAGTTACCTACGAACCGATTTGGATTATTCCTTTTTTAATTTAAACCTAGTAGCTTAGCTTTTTGTGATATTCTGTTCTGGTCTATATCTGACAATGGAATCTATAAAAAATCTCATATGTAATTCTTATTCGCATTAAATGTGTGCGGGACATATTGAAGAACAATTCAATATCACTCCAATCGATTTTGATGATTCATTTTATTTTACGTGAAACGTAAGAACGTCTATTATTGGACGGATTTTCCTTCAATATCCACCACTCTAAGACGTTATAAGAATTCATTTCGCAGTTGAACGAACGAAAATATGTATTGTTATCCACTTCGAACACTTTTTTTTCATTTCGGACGAAAGCTCATCCCGGCTTTCAAGATTTGATATTGGAAGAAATCCTGTCAATAATAATCGTCTTTCAAAATGCGGTGGTCGTTATTAGACGCAATACGAGATCGTCGGGCGCTTTTTACGATATATTTTATGGTCCCTATTTCAAATATAAGGGAATATATCCGCTATACGGCAGGTGACAACAGCGAAGTCCTGAAAATAATGTGATTTCTCTACTAAAAGGATAGCGAAAAACACGACGATGTTGTGAAAAGCGGATGTTTTCTATGGTGCAATTTGAAGCAGTAAAGTGAACTTTGAAAGGCGCTTTAGCCAACGAAATGGTCTCCTTTATTAAACAACTTTTGTGCAAGACAAAACAATAATCGTTATATTTTAATAATGATCCGTCCTGATTTAAATTAAACTTGATTCATTTTATAATTAATTTAATAATAATAGCCTTTATTCAGATTGTATTTAACAAATAAATATTTAGTAATTTAGTGTCCGAAATTGTTCCTAACTTTTTTGTTTAATAGAGACAAATGCCTCTTCTAATTTCTTCCATTTTCTCATCTCTTCTCTATATTTTTTTACCGAGTGTTTAATATTATAAATAATAAAATAAAAATAAAGTTAAAGTTACAGCCTTTATATATATATATATATATATATATATATATATATATATATATATATATATATATATATTTAACTGTAACTATAACTAACTGAAGAATATAAGTAAAATTTCGTATGGTCGCGCAGTTATTTGCGTCACCAATTAAAAATATCCGTCACCAAAACTAGTTTATTTGTACTTATAGTACAAGGTCTGGTCTTTTCACAGTTTTCAGTAAAATGCTCGTATCAAAAAAAATAAATGACATGAGACTTTTTTTTAATTTTTGTCATGGCTGTCATAATGTTGGACGTTGAATTACGGGACAACCTGTATATGTAATTATGTTTTCTTTTTTTATAAAAATATTTTAAAAACATAAGTCAAATATCATCTAACTATTGTTAAAAAGGTTAACTTCCGGGGCGACTAAGTTTCACACGCATTTTTTTGTTGTTTTGGCGTGCATGAACGAAAGCAAGATACAACGTAAAATAAAAAAATGTCTGTCTATTTTTTCCAAAGTATAAAATTACATTAATGATTAGAAAGTTGAACTAAATTAGTCACGCTATCAGCCGCTGTCTATACGACTGTAGCACTTCCGTTATATATTTTTCTTACGGGTTTAGTCTTACATTTATTTCAATACGGTCGGGCAGTAAAACCCCTATTTCCTCAAAGAATATGAGAATAGATAGATACATTAATATTATATACGTATATCTAGGTAGACGGATAGAAAAAAAGGTGTCAAACTATTCTTTGTTTCTAACTCTTCAATTTGACATTTGATATTGGAAGAAATCCTGTCAATAATAATCGTCTTTCAAAATGCGGTGGTCGTTATTAGACGCAATACGAGATCGTCGGGCGCTTTTTACGATATATTTTATGGTCCCTATTTCAAATATAAGGGAATATCTCCGCTATACGGCAGGTGACAACAGCGAAGTCCTGAAAATAATGTGATTTCTCTACTAAAAGGATAGCGAAAAACACGACGATGTTGTGAAAAGCGGATGTTTTCTATGGTGCAATTTGAAGCAGTAAAGTGAACTTTGAAAGGCGCTTTAGCCAACGAAATGGTCTCCTTTATTAAACAACTTTTGTGCAAGACAAAACAATAATCGTTATATTTTAATAATGATCCGTCCTGATTTAAATTAAACTTGATTAATTTTCTAATTAATTTAATAATCATAGCCTTTATTCAGATTGTATTTAACAAATAAATATTTAGTAATTTAGTGTCCGAAATTGTTCCTAACTTTTTTGTTTAATAGAGACAAATGCCTCTTCTAATTTCTTCCATTTTTCTCATCTCTTCTCTATATTTTTTTTACCGAGTGTTTAATATTATAAATAATAAAATAAAAATAAAGTTAAAGTTACAGCCTTTATATATATATAGGTATATATATAGTTAAATATTCTATGTTGAATAGAATGTGGGTAAATTGATTTGTTGTTTTGTTGTTTTATCGTTATATATAATAAATGTCTCTGTGTTTCGACTTAAAGAACATGATTTAGTACATGGATAGAACTAGGAGTGCACGATTGCATCGATATAAAATAAAATATCGATCTAATATCAATATTTATATCGATATATTTCATCCGATATTCGAAATATCGTAAGAAATTAAATAAAAAAAACATTCCATTCTTTCTTTTATTTTGGTTGACAACTTGAATAAAATAAAACCCTTACTTGCGCTGCCAACACAAAGAATGTAGTGTAAAAACACACAAAGAATGTTACTAAACTCTTACATGGGTTGATATAAATTTCATAATCTATGCATTTAACCTGTACTGCTAGCGGTATCAAATTCTATCAAATAGTCTGGACTGGTATCCGAAGCGAAAACCTCTCAGTTACGCGCCGAGTACTCTATTATTTTCAATCTACAAAACTTTTCTAATACTTAAAATTAAGCATTAATTAATTATAAACAAATTTTGATATTTGAAAAATATCGATATATTTGTATCGCGTAGTATCGATACAACCTCACGATAAATTATATAGAAAAATATATCGATATATTTCATCCGATATTCGAAATATCGTAAGAAATTAAATAAAAAACATTCCATTCTTTCTTTCATTTTGGTTGACAACTTGAATAAAATAAAACCCTTACTTGCGCTGCCAACACAAAGAATATAGTGTAAAACACACAAAGAATGTTACTAAACTCTACGGGTTAGATATAAATTTCATAATCTATGCATTTAGCCTGTACTGCTAGCGGTATCAAATTCTATCAAATAGTCTGGACTGGTATCCGAAGCGAAAACCTCTCAGTTACGCGCCGAGTACTCTATTACTACAAAACTTTTCTAATACTTAATATTAAGCATTAATTAATTATAAACAAATTTTGATATTTGAAAATATCGATATATTTGTACAATATATCGCTTAGAATCGATACAACCACACGATAAAATAAATCGAAAAATATATCGAAATATTTTTGGCATGAACATCCCTAAATGACAGTGTTGCCAAAATACAAATATGAAATACAAAAATATCCTCATCTTTTTTTTTATATTATGGCTTGAATAGATGCTTAGTAGTCCGTCAAAAAAAAATAGTACCAGTAATACACACCAAATTACGGTACATTGTTTTTAAAAGATTATCAAAGCACCAATGTATAGGTTGTCAAATATCTCCTTCCGCCTTTTGTCTTTTGAATTTCGCGGCTATGTACAAAGCGCTACAGAGCTCGTATCTAGCAATACATACATAATTTGAAAGGTCTTGACATAACCTACAAAACGACGCTATGCATAATTAAAAGACCATTTTTGTAATATCCGTTTCGGAGGAAGTCTAACGTTATTTTTTTCATCGTCGATTTACTTTAGATTATGTTTGCGTTTTAAACCCCTATTAATATTCAAAGTGATATTTTTTTTACAGAAAAAGTTCTCAATGCTATGGATTATGAATGCCCTTATACGCCATGAATATTAAAATTATCAAATTCAATGCATTCCAGATACTAGTAAATTAACTATTTGTTACATAAAGCTATCTCACGCAATGCAGATCTCTTCGCATTTTGGATACAAGCCAAACCCATTGTTATTTTTTACCATACGACTTTTTTAAGAAGCATGTTACTATATTCAGAACTGCAGTGTTATATAACTAAGTTTTTTTATATTTTCTACAAGTGCTTGACTACGATCTCACCTGATGTTAAATGGAAATGTAGTCCTGGATGGTAAGGCACACTAACTTAGTAAATACCTATTCACTCTACTCTTGAAAATACCCACATTATAATCAGAAAGAAAGACAGACGCGGGCAAACTATTCCAGTCCCTGGAACAATGAAAGACGAAGTTTCGGGTTTGAGGGATCTTCACAACAAAAGGACGAAATCCAGCAATGCGTCTTGAAGTCCGATGGTGGAACGGGAATGGGGCATTAGATCATGTAGTTCCTGAGCACACTCTCCAAAATGCAATCTGTAGAAAACCGAAAGGCTAGCTACCTTACGCCTGTGCTCAAGACTGAGCAGATTGGTTTCAGCTGCGTCACCAAATAGTGTAGTCGCAAGGCAACCATAACGCTGATTTTCAAAGGCCCGCAGCTACCTAATATTGTGTACGCGTATTACAATCAATAACTAGCTTCGCCTCATGATTAAAAATCATTTATTTAAAATTTTCAAAATTAAAAGTAACGTAAGTAACTTAACGTAACGTAACTTATTACACAAGCTATAGTGTCCCTATTCGATTTGATCGGTTTTTGTTTTTTCTCGTAAATATACTGTTATAGTGTTATTTTTAAACAGCGAAAACGTCAAAGCGACCAGGAATTTGTTTCTAATCTTGGATTAATGGCGGCGGAAGTTTTTCCCGTCGCAGGATCCTTTTGTATGAAGTGGATCATAATATTTCCAGCAGTCGAAGGAATTCTTTGATATTGACAGCGTTGGATATTGGATGAAATCCTTCTAATAAAAAATCATCATTGACATCGGTTGGCGTGATATTGAGTTATTCGTCCATTTGTGGCCACCAGCTTTTAAATAAAAAAGAATCGTCAAAACTGGTTCACCCACTCCTTAAAACATACAGACGAATTGAGAAACCTCCTCCATTTTTAAAGTCGGTTGAAAATACACTCGTGAGCATAAATAAAGGGTCGGTTAAGAAAGTTTGAATATCTCGGAAGATAAAGACGCTAGCTAGTACATAAATGTTAAATTTGCATCAATTAAATGAGCGACAAATTGATGAACCATCGAAATCGGTTGGCGTGATATTGAGTTATTCGTCCATTTGTGGCCACCAGCTTTTAAATAAAAAAGAATCGTCAAAATTGGTTCACCCAATTTTAAAACATGTTTTATTGACACAATTTAAAGCTTAAACACCATCACTAGCTACGTAGACTATCTAAATCTGGCGCCTAGCTCCATGAATATAAAGTGGTATACAATGCATTTAACCTGACATTCACTATCGAAGCATCACGACGGAAACATCCTTAACTGGGCGGTAAAATACTACAATATTCGCGATGAAAATTGTTGCATAAAATTTCCACAAAACGATGAAAATTTTGTTCGAGAATAAGTGAAATTGGTATTTTAAAATATAAAAATATTTTAAAAACATAAGTCAAATATCATCTAACTATTGTTAAAAAGGTTAACTTCCGGGGCGACTAAGTTTCACACGCATTTTTTTTGTTGTTTTGGCGTGCATGAACGGAAGCAAGATATAACGTAAAATAAAAAAAATGTCTGTCTATTTTTTCCACAGTATAAAATTACATAAATAATCAATTAATACTATTAACTATTAATTATTCAGTAAAGCGCCACCTGTGATCAGAGAGTTGAACTACATGTTAATAGACACGCTATCCTCCGTGTAAACGACTATAGCATTTCTGTTATAACTAGCGTACCCAACCCGCTTTGCTGGCCTGTAAAATATATAATTTAACTCTAACAATATATTAAATTATTCATTTCTCTCACTAAATATACCGACATAGCGCTGAGAAATGTTTTATAAGATTTCAAAGGAAAAGACTGAACATAAAGAAGAATTAGATCACAAATTTTGTAACGGAACTTGGTCATCCAGGTACTGTTTATTTCTGTATTTTTACTCCAAGCTTACACCCATTACTTTTTCTCGACACGATACCGGGTAGGCAGGGAATTGCTTATAGAATTTTTGAACAATTTTTTCGTACCAATAAAACAAATTTATATGCCTTAATTATTATATTATCTAATAAATATTGTAATTAATAAAAGCTTATGAATATTCATTATCAACGTCTTAAGGTTCCTTAAGGTCTTCCTCAACCTCTTCGACCTTCGAAATCCCTCGTCATAACAAACCGCCATACTGGCTTCATTCATCAGTACCATCTAAGTGGGTTTAATGGATTTGACCTGCCTCGTGCCGTGTCGTGATAGACATCATAAAGGTCCTGGTTGTAACTCCACCATTAGTAATGAAAGCGTATATGGTTTTTTAACGCATCGATAATAATATAACAGTAGAGACAGTTCTCTCTTCCGCTTATGATTTAACTCCCCTAAAAGTTATCACAAAGTGAAGTTCCCCGTTTGTAATTGTTGTTAACAGAACCTTGGAATAGACAAGACCTTTGTCTTGGCACATCGTCGTCTCGCTTAATTTCACTATAATATAACAGTTATAAAGAAATTACAGGCTACTTGTATTGCCAAGTTCCTATAGCCGAGTTCAATTGCTTAGTGGTATTTGTTATAATTACTGTACGACCACTCAGAAGATATATAATAAGACATAGAATCAATCAGAACCTATCTGATTAATTATATTTTGTAATATTCCTGCGATAATTCGGAAATACAAAGATGATATCTGCGCGTAATAGAGTTTAACGTTTGATTCGATTTGAAGTCGGTTGTTTTTCCTCGTACTTAGTAAACAAATCGTATACTTTTTTTATATAGGGAGCAAACGAGGTTACGACTCATCTGATCCTAAGTGATCCCCGTCTCCCATGAACAACGCCACCGCAGGAGTGTTGCTTTCTGCTTTTCGAGGGGTTTTTATTAAACATAGTAAAAATTAAGAGCTAATCACATTCCCGTTGCTATCTTTGTATTAACGTTTTTTCGGAGAAACCTTTTACGTGCGTTAATAATACTTCGCCAGTTTTTGCCGGAGAGCTTTTGAAATTATTATTGTTGTTTACGAGCTGTTCTAACTGGAAATTATGTTTATTACGTTCCGAAACTTCGCTTAGACGTTTTATGGAAGCATTTACTGTAAAGATGGTTTTCATTCAAGACTAGACACTCCCGTGACTTTATCTGTTAAAGTTTGATATTTCTGACATGGAGTATTCATTATCGTATTATGCTTTAAAACAAATCAATAGCGTAATGTTTAGGGTTGCGGATTTTGAAACATAAACCCAAGGTAAAATTACGTTAGCGATATATTTTATGGTCCCTATTTCAAATATAAGGGAATATATCCGCTATACGGCAGGTGACAACAGCGAAGTCCTGAAAATAATGTGATTTCTCTACTAAAAGGATAGCGAAAAACACGACGATGTTGTGAAAAGCGGATGTTTTCTATGGTGCAATTTGAAGCAGTAAAGTGAACTTTGAAAGGCGCTTTAGCCAACGAAATGGTCTCCTTTATTAAACAACTTTTGTGCAAGACAAAACAATAATCGTTATATTTTAATAATGATCCGTCCTGATTTAAATTAAACTTGATTAATTTTCTAATTAATTTAATAATCATAGCCTTTATTCAGATTGTATTTAACAAATAAATATTTAGTAATTTAGTGTCCGAAATTGTTCCTAACTTTTTTGTTTAATAGAGACAAATGCCTCTTCTAATTTCTTCCATTTTCTCATCTCTTCTCTATATTTTTTTACCGAGTGTTTAATATTATAAATAATAAAATAAAAATAAAGTTAAAGTTACAGCCTTTATATATATATAGGTATATATATAGTTAAATATTCTATGTTGAATAGAATGTGGGTATATTGATTTGTTGTTTTATCGTTATATATAATAAATGTCTCTGTGTTTCGACTTAAAGAACATGATTTAGTACAGGGATAGAACGAGGAGTGCACGATTGTATCGATATAACATAAAATATCGATCTAATATCAATATTTATATCGATATATTTTTGGCATGAACATCACTAGATAGAACGCCTTTTTGATTCAGTTTCTTTTTCTTAAAACACGAACCATATTCCACTGTAGAAAAGAGTGGTAGAGACGACTTCAATGTTTAATGTACTGTACAGTGACTGGTAAGTAAGTGCAACATCAAAGTTATATCGACTAAGTAGAATAGTTAATTTATAACCTTAATGAGCTGTACTGTTTGGTAAAAAAATATAATTTTTTTGTATAAAGTTACAGCCTTTATATATGTCCCACTGTTGAGCGCAGGTCTTTTCTGTAAAGAGAGTATAAGGGCATAGTCCGCCACGCGGCCCTCGTGCGCAAGGCAGACTTCACATGCCGTAGACAATTTTTCTAAAACATGTAGGTTTCCTCACGATGTTTTCCTTCACCGCCGAGCGCGTGGTTAATCAGCACATAAAATTGCAACAACAAATTTATTAATGCTGGCACCGGGATCGAACTCGGGTTGCTAGCGTACTATGCAACAAGAGCCAACCGCCTGGACACTGAGCTTACAATATATCTATATTGTATTAGATGAACCTGTGATGTTAGTTGTATGTGTTTCAATAATTAAAAAAATATTCTATCCACTGAAACCATGGTGCAAGCCATGGTGAGTGGCTCTGGGATCTCCAAACCAAAACACACACGCACAGTTTTTTTGTGTTCATTGTTACCACTAGACTACAGGGCTGTACAAGTCACCACCTCACGTTAAGCTGACATGTAGCATATGAAAAACTGCCTGCCTTAAAATGTCAAACAAACTTGTTAATGTTAATAAACTTGAATGTAATCTTATTATTGTTAATTAAGTTAGTTAAGTTAAAGTAGAAACCATAGTATAGGGTACACAGCATTACCATTTAGTAAGAAACTTCTGATTCAATCATAGAAGTAGAAGTTTTCTTGATTAAAGTAACAATGCATTCTCAATTATTTCCCCAACTATTTTAAAAGTAATTCGCTTACTTATCTAAAGATTCCTTGGCTGGAGTTTCTGTAATTAAGCTTAAAGAAAGTTTGGCTGTTTCAACATATCCAGGAATTGCATTAGAGTAAAAGCTAGATGTGATTATAATTCTTAGAGAAATTGAGAAAAAGTAACCATTAGCCTATTTTTTAATATTAATGAAGCTTATTTATTTTCATTTTTTCTTCAAAAATAATAATAAATTATAAATAAAAACGAGTGGATAAAATCCAACCTAATTCCAATCAGTAAAGGAATTAAACATTCAATGTTAATACTCAAGGTAATGAGATTTTGACCTCATTGCACGAATCCCCAAAATTCGCATCCCCAACAACCTAGAAAGATTGGTAGTGATAGATCGGGAAAGGTCGGAGGAAAAAGACCAAGAGGCCGAAGTCCAAAAATAATGGTCGGACCAGATCTCCAAAGAACTGGAGTCATCTATCAGCGACGTTCTCCACCGGGCCATGGACCGGAGTGCCTAGGGACGGTTGATTGATCGCCGACGATCCTCAGCTTTGGGGGAGCGATTGAAAAAAATAATTCAATGACGTTAATTATAATTTCCTAAGTATCTTACATTATGAAGTTTCCTTTTCTTTCTACATTAGTGCCACAATCAACAAACATTCTTCTACACGAATTTAGAAGTTCCCTGGTACATATACCATCTGAACCCAAGGTCTGTACTGAAAAAATGAGAATGGGACGGTTTTTTAAAGCAATAACTTTAAGAAATTTTAAAAAGGTTGAGAAGTGACGTTGCTATGACTACAAGACCGGTTGTGATCAAAGAATACGCCAATTTTTAAAACATGTTTTTATTGACTACCGATAAAATTTAAAGCTTAAACACCATCACTAGCTACGTAGACTATCTAAATCTGGCGCCTAGCTCCATGAATATAAAGTGGTATACAATGCATTTAACCTGACATTCACTATCGAAGCATCACGACGGAAACATCCTTAACTGGGCGGTAAAATACTACAATATTCGCGATGAAAATTGTTGCATAAAATTTCCACAAAACGATGAAAATTTTGTTCGAGAATAAGTGAAATTGGTATTTTAAAATATAAAAATATTTTAAAAACATAAGTCAAATATCATCTAACTATTGTTAAAAAAAGGTTAACTCCCGGGGCGGGACTAAGCCACACGCATTTTTTTTGTTGTTTTGGAATCCGTGCATGAACGGAAGCAAGATATAACGTAAAATAAAAAAATGTCTGTCTATTTTTTCCAAAGTATAAAATTACATAAATAATCAATTAATACTTATTAATTATTCGGTAAAGCGCCACCTGTGATCAGAGAGTTGAACTACATGTTAATAGACACGCTATCCTCCGTGTAAACGACTATAGCATTTCTGTTATAACTAGCGTACCCAACCCGCTTCGCTGGTCTATAAAATATTTAATTTAATTCTAACAATATATTAAATTATTCATTTCTCTCACTAAATATACCGACATAGCGCTGAGAAATGTTTTATAAGATTTCAAAGGAAAAGACTGAACATAAAGAAGAATTAGATCACAAATTTTGTAACGGAACTTGGTCATCCAGGTACTGTTTATTTCTGTATTTTTACTCCAAGCTTGCACCAGTTAGGTTGTCTCTACAAAACCCCAAAGTAGTTTGTCGACAAGAAAAGGACTTATTGAAGGCCATTAGATTGAATAAATTTATTTACTTCCTTTTTTTTAAAGAAAGTTTGCAATATTTCTTTTTTTTCATAAATATTACTAACATTCTTGTTAACCATTCCAAGCTTATACTAGGATATAGTTCACGTCAATAGTCGAATGGTGGATTCAAACCCACGACCTTACGGTTCGCAGACCGTACCCTTAACCATCAGGCTATCGACGCTACGCCGTTAGACATATTCCATACAAACAGCGAGTTGAATTTGACAGTTTTAAAATGATTAATGATCTATTTACCTTATTACCATGGCGGCTTGGATCAAAAATCACTTAAAAGTGACATATTTCCATAATGATCAAAATAAAGCAAATAAAGGGTAACTAAGCAATAAATCATTCAGACAGTATTATTTTCACGACATGTCCTTAGGGATGAGCAAAGACTCTATGGCTTCCTGTACCATGGCAGGTGGTAATGTCCCTTGTGAATTACTGTTGACTTATATGTGCGTATGCGTGTGCGATGTTGAGCAAGGAAGCTCACATATCAGAAGTAGGATTCACAAGCGTTTTAAAACGTTGTGTGTACCTACAACTAGGTTTATCAAAAATATATGTATAAGCATTTTTTTTTCTTTCTTTATCGGTGAATGCCGGTAGATTTGTTAATAATGTGCCTTAAGGGGAAACTCTCTTGGTTAAAGTAATAATCGATTTGTTTAAAAGAATTTTTGAACTTAACTATGATTTTTCGTAGATATGTTATATATTATTGTTCGAAAAATATTGTTATACTAAAAATATTATTAAAATAGAAATGATTACATTGACCTGAAATTACATAAAAAATTCTTTCAAAACAATTCCTTGACTACATTCCCATCTCATGTTAATTGGAAATGCATTCTGTGTTCATTAACGTGATGGAATAGAGATAATGCAGGAATATCTAAATCATCTCAATATAAATATTGGAAACAATTTCACAGTGTAAAGTGTAATGAAACAACGGACGATCCCCCTTAGATGTTAGGAGCGTTGCTGGAGTTTCTTCGGCCACTTCTTCTCCCAGCGTCAACGCTTGCCGAAGTGGCACTCAAAGTTAGTATAGCTTTTCGAATGTCTCTTAGATTATCCGTGAAATAGCAACCGACCGAGTCGTGGTTCGGCCCTCTCGGGCGCCCTCGGATCGGCATGCTTACGCGTAACATAGTAAACGTCCAAGCCGAGGTTACCCCTCACCAGGGGGACTCTTGTGGCGAGTTACCACCTAATAGAGGTTCAGGCTAAGCGACCTAAGAGCTGTGCCACCTCTCAATCCGGTGAAGCAGTCAAGGCCAGCTTCTCTGGCCAATTTGTGTAGTTCGTCAATAAAAAAAAAAAAAAATTAAAAATTAAATTAATCATCGAAATCGTTTGGCGTGATATTAAATAATTTTTATTTGTTTTGTAACATAAAATGTCGGCTTTTGTTGTTACCTGTAAATTATGGTATGAGGTAATGTTCGTACGACTTGGAATTGTAAAAGTTAATTGGCGAGAGGTATTTCCATCAAATTAAACGTTTTAACAAAAAACATTAAGCCGAAAATGACACAAATGAATCAAGAATAAGTTCACATTCGCCGCTTAAAGTAATCTAGTATGGAATGTTGCTATTTGGTTTAATAGTCAAATGAAAATATCAAGATAATTGCCGGGTAGTAAAGAAAAGATTGCACAAACGAAGTTACAAGGAACATCTATCTATCTTTTTCGACTGGGGAATCTGTTACGTAAGGTTCGTATTCATTAAACCCTCCCGTGTGATTTCGTAATATTACTACGATAATTCGGAAATACAAAGATGATATCTGCGCGTAATAGAGTTTAACGTTTGATTCGACTTGAAGTGTGTTTTTCCTCGTACTTAGTAAACAAATCGTATACTTTTTTTATACAGGGAGCAAACGAGGTTACGACTCCTCTGATCCTAAGTGATCCCCGTCTCCCATGAACAACACCACCGCAGGAGTATTGCTTTCTGCTTTTCGAGGGGTTTTTTATTAAACATAGTAAATATTAAGAGCTAATCACATTCCCGTAGCTTTCTTTGTATTAACGTTTTTTCGGAGAAACCTTTTACGTGTGTTAATAATACTTCGCCAGTTTTTGCCGGAGAGCTTTTGAAATTATTATTGTTGTTTACGAGCTGTTCTAACTGGAAATTATGTTTATTATGTTCCGAAACTTCGCTTAGACGTTTTATGGAAGCATTTACCGTAAAGATGGTTTTCATTCAAGGCTAGACACTCCCGTGACTATATCTGTTAAAGTTTGATATTTCTGACATGGAGTGTTCTTTATCGCTTCATGTTTTAAAATAAATCAATACCGTAATGGCTTAGGGTTGCGGTTTGTGAAATATAAATCCAAGGAAAAATTACGTAAGCTATATATTTATGGTGATATATAGCCTATATTTGGAACGGTTAAAAAGAATTTTAATAAAAATTAAGACCTCCGAGCGTTGAAAAAAAGTGTGTTTTAGACTACACGACTGAATTAAAACTTCTTTAACCACCATCTATATACATGTATAATATTTACACAAAATATAATAAATACACGATTGTTTATTAGAGAAAGAAAATGTGCGCACACACTGATCTCATTTTCTCGTACAGTGTGATACAGACAATAGACCTGAACTGTGTCTTATACGGAACGTATCACTCCCTCTTTCTATCTTCATTAAGTTATATCTTCCTCTCAACTTCCCGAACCCAAACCGAACCCGAGGCCCCTTTTAGTCGCCTTCTACGACAGGCAGGGGATACCGTAGTATTATTCTTGAGAGCCCAGAACTACAGGGCTGAGGACAGCTGTTACCTGGTCTAGGTTTACACGGTTCTATTTTTAAATAACACGTAGAAAAACGAGATAGTTTCCAGCCATTGAGTCATATCTATATATATAAAAGAGAAAGTGTTACCCACACACTTTTTCTTTGTTTCTTTTTTCCTTCTATGTTAATCGCTTTAAACCAGTGTTTCCTAGAACGCACCAGCATTTTACCTTCCCCGGCGCTGCCAACGTTTACCTTTCGGCTCCAGTGTCCAACTTTTCAAATCACACGAGATAAAGTCTACGCAAACAGATTCACGCCCCGGATGTGCACATATTATACGGCAACGTGGTGAAGCTATTAGTTAAGGCACTTTGAAAGTGTTCAGTTAGCCCTAGATATATATATATATAGTTAAATATTCTATGTTGAATAGAATGTGGGTATATTGATTTGTTGTTTTATCGTTATATATAATAAATGTCTCTGTGTTTCGACTTAAAGAACATGATTTAGTACAGGGATAGAACGAGGAGTGCACGATTGTATCGATATAACATAAAATATCGATCTAATATCAATATTTATATCGATATATTTTTGGCATGAACATCCCTAAATGACAGTGTTGCCAAAATACAAATATGAAATACAAAAATATCCTCATCTTTTTTTTATATTATGGCTTGAATAGATGCTTAGTAGTCCGTCAAAAAAATAGTACCACTAATACACACCAAATTACGGTACATTGTTTCTAAAAGATTATCAAAGCACCATTGTATAGGTTGTCAAATATCTCCTTCCGCCTTTTGTCTTTTGAATTTCGCGGCTATGTACAAAGCGCTACAGAGCTCGTATCTAGCAATACATACATAATTTGAAAGGTCTTGACATAACCTACAAAACGACGCTATGCATAATTAAAAGACCATTTTTGTAATATCCGTTTCGGAGGAAGTCTAACGTTATTTTTTTCTTCGTCGATTTACTTTAGATTATGTTTGCGTTTTAAACCCCTATTAATATTCAATGTGATATTTTTTTTACAGAAAAAGTTCTCAATGCTATGGATTATGAATGCCCTTATACGCCATGAATATTTAAAAAAAAAATTGTCAAATTCAATGCAATCCAGAGACTAGTAAATTAACTATTTGTTACATAAAGCTATCTCACGCAATGCAGATCTCTTCGCATTTTGGATACAAGCCAAACCCATTGTTATTTTTTACCATACGACTTTTTTAAGAAGCATGTTACTATATTCAGAACTGCAGTGTTATATAACTAAGTTTTTTTTATACTTTCTAAGCAAATGCTTGACTAGGATCTCACCTGATGTTAAATGGAAATGTAGTCCTGGATGGTAAGGCACACTAGCTTAGTAAATGCCTATTCACTCTACTCTTGAAAATACCCACATTGTAATCAGGAAGAAAGACAGACGCGGGCAAACTATTCCAGTCCCTTGCTGTACGAACAATGAAAGACGAAGTTTCGGGTTTGAGAGATCTTCACAACAAAAGGACGAAATCCAGCAATGCGTCTTGAACGTGGAACGGGGATGGGGAATTAGATCGTGTAGTTCCTGAGCACACTATCCAAAATACAATCTGTAGAAAACCGAAAGGCTAGCTACCTTACGCCTGTGCTCAAGACTGAGCAGATTGGTTTCAGCTGCGTCACCAAATACTGTTGTCGCAAGGCAACCATAACGCTGATTTTCATAGGCCCGCAGCTACCTAATATTGTGTTCGCGTATTACAATCAATAACTAGCTTCGCCTCATGATTAAAAATCATTTATTTAAAATTTTCAAAATTAAAAAAAAAACAGGATAATCAAAGTCAGTTCATCTAGTCGAAAGTTATACGGTATCAAACATAAAAAACATACGGAATGTTAGGCGGTTATCGCTGAATGTTTTTTAAAAAACTCACTAGATGGCACACACCAATTTATTTTGTAACATATGAAATCTAACAGGCACGATTTTCACGTGTCTGTCTACCTCACTGTAGTTACAAAAGGAGCGAGTGAACATTACCATTAATGAAAAATAGACAGTACATTTTTATTTTATTAAAGTCACACGGCATTTAAATGTTATATTTACAATCTTCTTCAATTAAACATACTGCCAAGTTTGGACTTCATTCTTTTCATTCATTCTTCTTCTTTAAAATTATATAACCTATTTGAGAAAAAAATAACTTTCCTAATGTACATATATTTGTTTAATATTTTTACTGTCGTCAATTTGTAGATTTCTGAAGTTGATTTCAAGTAAGGTAAAGAATTTTCATAGTTTATTTTTTATTGTTAAATCGCAACCACAGACCCGTGTCCGTGCTCTTTTCCAATGCACTTAAATTATTCACTCTGGATTTATTAATAGAGTGCCACCTCTACAAATACCATTTTCCTTTTTTATATATATATAGGTATATATATAGTTAAATATTCTATGTTGAATAGAATGTGGGTATATTGATTTGTTGTTTTATCGTTATATATAATAAATGTCTCTGTGTTTCGACTTAAAGAACATGATTTAGTACAGGGATAGAACGAGGAGTGCACGATTGTATCGATATAACATAAAATATCGATCTAATATCAATATTTATATCGATATATTTTTGGCATGAACATCACTAGATAGAACTTTAGCCTTTTTGATTCAGTTTCTTTTTCTTAAAACACGTACCATATTCCACTGTAGAAAAGAGTGGTAGAGACGACTTTAATGTTTAATGTACTGTACAGTGACTGGTAAGTAAGTGCAACATCAAAGTTATATCGACTAAGTAGAATAGTTAATTTATAACCTTAATGAGCTGTACTGTTTGGTAAAAAAATATAATTTTTTTGTATAAAGTTACAGCCTTTATATATATATATATATATAAATATATATTAAACTGTAACTATAACTAACTGAAGAATATAAGTAAAATTTCGTATGGTCGCGCAGTAATTTGCGTCAGCAATTAAAATATCCGTCACCAAAACTAGTTTATTTGTGCTTATAGTACAAGGTCTGGTCTTTTCACAGTTTTCAGTAAAATGCTCGTATCAAAAAATAAAATGACATGGAACTTTTTTTTGTTAATTTTGTTACCTCTTATCATTGCATTGGGTGAACCGATTTGGATGCTTAGTTTTTTATTCGATAGCTGGTGCTTCCCTCGTGATTACGTAGTAATATTACGAAATATAATTAGAATCTAACTAAACTCTCATCAAACTACTCTTGAAGTAATTCCTTTCTCATAAAAAATCATCATTGAAATCGGTTTGCGTGATATTGAGTTATTCGTCCATTTGTGGCCACCAGCTTTAAAATAAAAAAAAAGAATCGTCAAAATTGGTTCACCCACTCCTTAAAACATACAGACGAATTGAGAAACCTCCTCCATTTTTAAAGTCGGTTGAAAATACACTCGTGAGCATAAATAAAGGGTCGGTTAAGAAAGTTTGAATATCTCGGAAGATAAAGACGCTTGCTAGTACATAAATGTTAAAATTGCATCAATTAAATGAGCGACAAATGGATGAACCATCGAAATCGGTTGGCGTGATATTGAGTTATTCGTCCATTTGTGGCCACCAGCTTTTAAATAAAAAAGAATCGTCAAAATTGGTTCACCCAATTTTAAAACATGTTTTATTGACACAATTTAAAGCTTAAACACCATCACTAGCTACGTAGACTATCTAAATCTGGCGCCTAGCTCCATGAATATAAAGTGGTATACAATGCATTTAACCTGACATTCACTATCGAAGCATCACGACGGAAACATCCTTAACTGGGCGGTAAAATACTACAATATTCGCGATGAAAATTGTTGCATAAAATTTCCACAAAACGATGAAAATTTTGTTCGAGAATAAGTGAAATTGGTATTTTAAAATATAAAAATATTTTAAAAACATAAGTCAAATATCATCTATTGTTAAAAAAGGTTAACTTCCGGGGCGGGACTAAGCCACACGCATTTTTTTTGTTGTTTTGGCGTGCATGAACGGAAGCAAGATATAACGTAAAATAAAAAAAATGTCTGTCTATTTTTTCCACAGTATAAAATTACATAAATAATCAATTAATACTATTAACTATTAATTATTCAGTAAAGCGCCACCTGTGATCAGAGAGTTGAACTACATGTTAATAGACACGCTATCCTCCGTGTAAACGACTATAGCATTTCTGTTATAACTAGCGTACCCAACCCGCTTTGCTGGTCTATAAAATATTTAATTTAACTCTAACAATATATTAAATTATTCATTTCTCTCACTAAATATACCGACATAGCGCTGAGAAATGTTTTATAAGATTTCAAAGGAAAAGACTGAACATAAAGAAGAATTAGATCACAAATTTTGTAACGGAACTTGGTCATCCAGGTACTGTTTATTTCTGTATTTTTACTCCAAGCTTACACCCATTACTTTTTCGACACGATACCGGGTAGGCAGGGAATTGCTTATAGAATTTTTGAACAATTTTTTCGTACCAATAAAACAAATTTATATGCCTTAATTATTATATTATCTAATAAATATTGTAATTAATAAAAGCTTATGAATATTCATTATCAACGTCTTAAGGTTCCTTAAGGTCTTCCTCAACCTCTTCGACCTTCGAAATCCCTCGTCATAACAAACCGCCATACTGGCTTCATTCATCAGTACCATCTAAGTGGGTTTAATGGATTTGACCTGCCTCGTGCCGTGTCGTGATAGACATCATAAAGGTCCTGGTTGTAACTCCACCATTAGTAATGAAAGCGTATATGGTTTTTTAACGCATCGATAATAATATAACAGTAGAGACAGTTCTCTCTTCCGCTTATGATTTAACTCCCCTAAAAGTTATCACAAAGTGAAGTTCCCCGTTTGTAATTGTTGTTAACAGAACCTTGGAATAGACAAGACCTTTGTCTTGGCACATCGTCGTCTCGCTTAATTTCACTATAATATAACAGTTATAAAGAAATTACAGGCTACTTGTATTGCCAAGTTCCTATAGCCGAGTTCAATTGCTTAGTGGTATTTGTTATAATTACTGTACGACCACTCAGAAGATATATAATAAGACATAGAATCAATCAGAACCTATCTGATTAATTATATTTTGTAATATTCCTGCGATCATTCGGAAATACAAAAGGGCGTAATCGCGTAATAGCGTTTGATTCGATTTGAAGTCAGTTTATGTTTTACTCTTAAATATATTTGTGTTAAGGTATTTCCTTAGTGTAGTTTATGTTAAATAAAGTGACTAGGTCTATGTCAATACAAAGAATTCATTAATCATTAATATCCCTCTTATTATACTCTTCTTTCCTAAAACGTTTGCATTACATGTATATATTTGCTAATGTGCAAGTTTCATACAGTACTGAGGTTTTCTGTAATTAAGCTTAAAGAGAGTTTGGCTGTTTCAACATATTCAGGAATTGCATTAGAGTAAAAGCTAGATGTGATTATAATTCTTAGTGAAATTGAGAAAGTAACCATTAGCCTGGCTATAATTTTTAATAATAATGAAGCTTATTTATTTTCATTTTGCTTCATAAAATAATAATAAATTATAAATAAAACGAAAATATAAAATTCAACCTAATTCCAATCAGTAAAGGAATTAAACATTCAACGTTAATACTCAAGGTAATGAGATTTCGGTCTCATTGCACGAATCCCCAAAATTCTCATCCCCAACAACCTAGAAAGATTGGTAGTAATAGATCGGGAAAGGTCGCAGGAAAAGACCGAGAGGCCGAAGTCCAAAAGTTGTTGGATGAATTTATTGCGAAACTTATCTCGAAGTGGGCTAGTTTAGTATTTGGAATTCTATTACATTGGATTTTATTACTAAAGATTTATATTGACGTGTCGTGGCGTTGAAGGCTATTTTATCCTTATATATCTATAAATACGTATTCATATGTCTTTAATGTTTTTGAAGTTCTTTACGAAAGCATGTCTTTGGGAGTAAGCTGTTGAGGGCATTACGAAATATGTGATCGGGCGAAACGAATGGCAGTTGAGACGGAGATGTAAGCTAGTGAAGACAGAACGAGAGTTACGTTTCGTATATCTAAGATACAGTGCAAGCCTATTATCACACTGGAACAAGAAGAGCAATATGCAAGCACATTTTCATTCTCAAACAATTGTATATATATTATATTCTTTAGCTCTAAGGAAGTTTTACTTCAGTCGTGTGGTCTACAGCAGACTCGTTTTTTTAAAAAAATAGTAGTAAAATTTTACATTGTGTTTACTAAATCTCGTGTCACCCATAGAAAGTTATACATATATGAGATAATCTTTCGCAGATCCCAAAAAACACTCTATTAAATCTCTAAAACTGTATAAAATATATCAATTATATACAGGCTGTCCCAAAATTAATTTTTTCATAAAACACATTTCTTCCCAATTTGTTTGATTTGGCAAAAGTAGTTTAGCTTTCAGACAGAATTCAAACCTATAAACAAGTCTAAACAGAATGTTGAAAAAATCCACTTCGGATATTCTTAGGTTTTTAATTCTCGTAGAATGGTTGGCACTTGATTATTACTGTATGTAGAACGGTGATTTTTTTCTGGTTCATCATAAGAGTATCTATCTCTCGGTGCAAGTGTATCGTTACCTTCTGGGACACCCTGTATACGTCGTTCAGATAAAAAAATATTAACTTCTATTTTTAATAGACGGTATCAATTTCTTGAAAACTAGAAAGAGATTTCATTAATTATATTGAAAATTTTACACAAAGAACTTGTTATGAAATAGGAGGTAAGAACGAAACTTTAGAGAGAAACAAATTTGTCCCAAATCTCCATTAATGTTGGATCATTAATTTGACAACAGTGGAAACATTTTGATGACTCGATTATGGCAACAATTATATTCTACTTAAGATAATTCAGCTACAAATTGCGTCAGGTGGGAATACTGTTTTAATTTCAAATAATTGCAACATGAATGTCTTTAAAATTACATAGATTTTTAAAACTTCCTATTACTTTAATGCATAGAATGTAATTTTCTGACTAAAAGTTGATTTGCATCAAGTACGAGTATGTCCACTACAAAAGGATGGACAACTCAATATCACGTCAACCTATACATACATTGTCTATGTTTTTAAAATATAAAACTTATTTTTTACCTCGAATACACATAAATATATGTGTTGCCTCGTTAGCAGAACATCCTTTGCTATTAAATTTATTTAGCTTATTTTAAATACAAAAAATTACTAGCTAAATTTTTGTGCGTTTTATAGCACTCGAGCTTCATTCACTAATAATGTACTACGTGACTTGTTTGCTACACGTACTGCGTAATAAGAGCTTTGCATATATTAAATTTTTTTTGTCCAAATTCAATGCAATCCAGAGACTAGTAAATTAACTATTTGTTACATAAAGCTATCTCACGCAATGCAGATCTCTTCGCATTTTGGATACAAGCCAAACCCATTGTTATTTTTACCATACGACTTTTTAAGAAGCATGTTACTATATTCAGAACTGCAGTGTTATATAACTAAGTTTTTTTATATTTTCTACAAGTGCTTGACTACGATCCCACCTGATGTTAAGTGGAAATGCAGTCCTGATGGTAAGGCGCACTAGCTTAGTAAATGCCTATTCACTCTACTCTTGAAAATACCCACATTATAACCAGTATAATGAAATACGAAATATAAATAGAAGAAGATGTTAGTTTGGGGCGACATATTTTATATTATGGTAGTGAGGGCGTTGGACTTTCATGGTAGGGCTTGGAAGATACACCAGTAAACGTTGAAACCCAGTAAAGCCAAACCATAGTTTTATCATACGACAGTAATAGTTGAAGTACATTAAAGTCAAACAAACTATGGTTCGATAATACACACAAACACAATAAAGCCAAACTATGTGATGTACGAATACCTATCACTTCTTCACTGAACATTTCCAAAGTTACTTCACATTTATCTTATATTATACATTGTGCATAAGTCGGTGTTAATTTAATAAATAACGATCCAACTATGAAGCTCAGTAGCACTTAGGCGGTAAATATTTTAAGGGTATTCCGAAACTATCCAAGCTTCTAACTTTACTAATAAATTTGTCTAACCCTACTCGCGCTAATTCTGACGTGAGGTTGGCATTACAGGAAATGACCGTACTCATTAGCGAATATTTTGCTCTTGAATACTGACAAATGTTTTATTACAAAGAATTGTAACATTGTTAAGTGTTTGACTTAATTTAAGTGTATGTATTTATATCTAACGAGTTTCTGATTTCTTACGTACAGAAACCACACTCTAATACATAATTGGCCCGTGAATATATTTATTTTGTAACAATAAAACTCTGACTCCTAAATCCTTGAATTTGAAAGAGAACTCAACTCCGCGAGGTTCTGAATTAGACTGCTTCGAATTTAATGTAAAAACTGTTCAAGTGAGCAAAAGTGCTGACTTGCAATGGAATAAAACAGCGTCATTTTTGATAGAGTGCTGAATGGACTATGTGCTCATACTATTAAGAGTTATAACAAGACGAATTTAGAAACACCTTTTTTGAAGTCGGTTAACAAAATGAAAGAACTGTATTATATCTATTGAGAACAATAAACAATCACAAGACAGTCTCTTATAACAAATAAAATGTGTATATTATTAGTATTATACATACTATTGTTGATCCGAAGAAAATTACTTTATCGCTTCATACCCTCTAATAAGAAATTGTCCTTAAATTTACTCATGAATTGCTTTGAGTAGCAAATTTCGATATAACTCCCTTCGATTCTAAGTGCCTTTTACTGTAAAGGATACTAAATAGTTTAGTCGCCTAAGGCAAGGGTACTGCCTCAAGTTAAACGATGATACAGGTTTTATAACTTGGGGTACATGTACTTAAAATTTCGGCATCAAGGTGAATCTCTCGACCGTAGTCTTAGTTCCCCTGATAATAAACTGTTCACGTTCACCTGTCACACTGATTTCTTACATAAATACGCCATTAATTTTATTACAAAGTGCTTTGTGTACAGGCGCATGGATGACCGGATTTTTTCATGTCGTTGTATGGCTCGTCTAATTCTAGATTCAATTTACTCTTCGAACCCATCAGTGATTCTAGCCTTCACCGAGTCACTGCATCATCTTTTGTTTCAAAATTTATGATGTACTAGCGTACCTACCCACTTCTCCGGGCTAGATTTTGTTTTATTTAACAATAAACTTACATCATTCAATA
Organism: Meandrusa payeni; assembly: GCA_029286785.1. Classification (NCBI taxonomy): domain Eukaryota; kingdom Metazoa; phylum Arthropoda; class Insecta; order Lepidoptera; family Papilionidae; genus Meandrusa; species Meandrusa payeni. The sequence goes on from JAGSMX010000023.1 coordinate 9,128,092, forward strand.
TTTAATTAAAATCTCACAATATATTAAATTATTCATTTCTCTCACTAAATATACCGACATAGCGCTGAGAAATGTTTTATAAGATTTCAAAGGAAAAGACTGAACATAAAGAAGAATTAGATCACAAATTTTGTAACGGAACTTGGTCATCCAGGTACTGTTTATTTCTGTATTTTACTCCAAGCTTACACCCATTACTTTTTCTCGACACGATACCGGGTAGGCAGGGAATTGCTTATAGAATTTTTGAACAATTTTTTCGTACCAATAAAACAAATTTATATGCCTTAATTATTATATTATCTAATAAATATTGTAATTAATAAAAGCTTATGAATATTCATTATCATCGTCTTAAGGTTCCTTAAGGTCTTCCTCAACCTCTTCGACCTTCGAAATCCCTCGTCATAACAAACCGCCATACTGGCTTCATTCATCAGTACCATCTAAGTGGGTTTAATGGATTTGACCTGCCTCGTGCCGTGTCGTGATAGACATCATAAAGGTCCTGGTTGTAACTCCACCATTAGTAATGAAAGCGTATATGGTTTTTTAACGCATCGATAATAATATAACAGTAGAGACAGTTCTCTCTTCCGCTTATGATTTAACTCCCCTAAAAGTTATCACAAAGTGAAGTTCCCCGTTTGTAATTGTTGTTAACAGAACCTTGGAATAGACAAGACCTTTGTCTTGGCACATCGTCGTCTCGCTTAATTTCACTATAATATAACAGTTATAAAGAAATTACAGGCTACTTGTATTGCCAAGTTCCTATAGCCGAGTTCAATTGCTTAGTGGTATTTGTTATAATTACTGTACGACCACTCAGAAGATATATAATAAGACATAGAATCAATCAGAACCTATCTGATTAATTATATTTTGTAATATTCCTGCGATAATTCGGAAATACAAAGATGATATCTGCGCGTAATAGAGTTTAACGTTTGATTCGACTTGAAGTCGGTTGTTTTTCCTCGTAAATATACTGTTATAGTGTTATTTTTAAACAGCGAAAACGTCAAAGCGACCAGGAATTTGTTTCTAATCTTGGATTAATGGCGGCGGAAGTTTTTCCCGTCGCAGGATCCTTTTGTATGAAGTGGATCATAATATTTCCAGCAGTCGAAGGAATTCTTTGATATTGACAGCGTTGGATATTGGATGAAATCCTTCTAATAAAAAATCATCATTGACATCGGTTGGCGTGATATTGAGTTATTCGTCCTTGATATTGCGTTTGTCGCGAACATATTTAATACAAATTTAGGATGTTAATGGTTTTCTAATGGATGCCATTGTCGGAATTGGACCAAATTAGTTTTCAAATTAAAAAAAAAAAACAGGATAATCAAAGTCAGTTCATCTAGTCGAAAGTTATACGGTATCAAACATAAAAAACATACGGAATGTTAGGCGGTTATCGCTGAATGTTTTTTAAAAAACTCACTAGATGGCACACACCAATTTATTTTGTAACATATGAAATCTAACAGGCACGATTTTCACGTGTCTGTCTACCTCACTGTAGTTACAAAAGGAGCGAGTGAATATTACTATTAATGAAAAATAGACAGTACATTTTTATTTTATTAAAGAATATATAATGGCCCAATTTAACTGACAGAATTAAATGAATCACGTCTTTCTAAATATTTAGATTGTCAGGTCAACGCAAACAATTGTAAACGATTCAAAACAGAAGAAAACCAGTAATCTAAGAAAAAGGTTTTATATCTCTTTCTTTACTTACTCTGGAATCTATACCTAAACCAGAAATCATTTTAAATCTTCCTTATATCCTATAATATCTAGACGTATGTGTATAGAAATGTATTACGTGTATATGCTTCTACGTATAGATAGATATACTTATATTTATGGATATTTTTTCTCCAAGCTTGCACCAGTTAGGTTGTCTCTACAAAACCCCAAAGTAGTTTGTCGACAAGAAAAGGACTTATTGAAGGCCATTAGATTGAACAAATATTTACTTCCCTTTTTTTTAAAGAAAGTTTGCAATATTTCTTTTTTTTTTTTCATAAATATTACTAACATTCTTGTTAACCATTCCAAGCTTATACTAGGATATAGTTCACGTCAATAGTCGAATGGTGGATTCAAACCCACGACCTTACGGTTCGCAGACCGTACCCTTAACCATCAGGCTATCGACGCTACGCCGTTAGACATATTCCATACAAACAGCGAGTTGAATTTGACAGTTTTAAAATGATTAATGATCTATTTACCTTATTACCATGGCGGCTTGGATCAAAAATCACTTAAAAGTGACATATTTCCATAATGATCAAAATAAAGCAAATAAAGGGTAACTAAGCAATAAATCATTCAGACAGTATTATTTTCACGACATGTCCTTAGGGATGAGCAAAGACTCTATGGCTTCCCAGGGGACTACTTGTAGGTGGTATGTCCCTTGGGGACAAATTACTGTTGACTTATATGTGCGTATGCGTGTGCGATGTTGAGGAAGGAAGCTCACATATCAGAAGTGGGATTCACAAGCGTTTTTATAACGTTGTGTGTTCCTACGCCTACCTACAACTTGGTTTATCAAAAAAATATATGTATAAGCATTTTTTTTTCTTTCTTTATCGGTTTTGTTAATATGCCTTATAAGCAACTCTCTTGTGGTTAAAGTAATAATCGATTTGTTTAAAAAGAATTTTTGAACTTAACTATGATTTTTCGTAGATATGTTATATATTATTGATCGAAAAATATTGTTATACTAAAAATTTTATTAAAATAGAAATGATTAAATTGACCTGAAAATTACATAAAAAATTCTTTCAAAACAATTCCTTGACTACTTCCCCATCTCATGTTAATTGGAAATGCATTCTGTGCTCATAAACGTGATGGAATAGAGATAATGCAGGGACATCTAAATCACCTCAATATAAATATTGGAAACAATTTCACAGTGTAAAGTGTAATGAAACAACGGACGATCCCCCTTAGATGTTAGGAGCGTTGCTGGAGTTTCTTCGGCCACTTCTTCTCCCAGCGTCAACGCTTGCCGAAGTGGCACTCAAAGTTAGTTTGGCTTTTGAATGTCTCTTAGGTTATCCCTGAAATAGCAACCGACCGAGTCGTGGTTCGGCCCTCTCGGGCGCCCTCGGATCGGCATGCTTACGCGTAACATAGTAACCGTCCAAGCCGAGATTACCCCTCACCAGGGGTACCCTTATGTCGAGTTACCACCTAATAGAGGTTCAGGCAAAGCGATCTAAGAGCTATGCCACCTCTCAATCCGGTGAAGCAGTCAAGGCCAGCTTCTCTGGCCAATCTGTGTAGTTCGTCATAAAAAAAAAAAATGTATTGATTACAGCTTATTTAGTTTGTAAGGATTTATCAGTACATTTCAAAGTAATCTTTTCTTAAATTTTTGTTATAACTATGTATATTTTCCCTAATTAGATATTTATTTATTAAATGCATATAATTGTCATACGAAAGTGTTGCACGTTAAAATAATATTGATAATAATTTGAGGATAATGTTGTTGATAGTGCAGTTAAATATTTATTTATTTATTTAAATATTCAATCATCATTACACGTATTTACGTCTAAGTGAAAAAATAGTAGAAAATATAGTAAACAGCAATTTATATTACTAAACCCTTCCTCGAAATACGCAGTATCTTGTGTTACAAGTATCTGGCTTATCCCTTCTGTAATTTTTGAAATAGAGGCTAATTGAACAACTTAACTATATAACATTTTTCTATGCAACCATAGAACGCTAACAACCTGACTTCGATCTATGATAACACCAATGAAATAGCATAACGATCCCATTCATGTCTTAAGAAAAGATGTGGCTTTTGTAAACAATATTAACAAATTTTTGCTCAAATTTTTATGTTATGCATTTCAATTACCTAAGAGATTGTTTACGTCCGTACTTAAATGAGATTGAACCTACGACCTTACGAGAAACATAGTGGTGGAAATTTATTTAAAAAATCTGCAATAACCATGTTTAATTAGAATAATCGCCAGTATAAAACTAGCCTAATAACACGAGCACAGTTATTTTCAACCATGAAATACGATGGCATATAAATTAAAGGGGCACTTTTTCATGAACATCCAATAAAAAAAGTCCAGAAATATTATAAATGAGGATGAAAAAAGTATTTCCCGGTCATATTTTATTCTATAACCTTACTAAACAGACAATATCATAATAACACACTTAACACACATAACACTAATACGTTTGTATAGGAATGGATTATAGGATGATACGGTTTATATATATATATATAAATATATATTAAACTGTAACTATAACTAACTGAAGAATATAAGTAAAATTTCGTATGGTCGCGCAGTAATTTGCGTCAGCAATTAAAATATCCGTCACCAAAACTAGTTTATTTGTGCTTATAGTACAAGGTCTGGTCTTTTCACAGTTTTCAGTAAAATGCTCGTATCAAAAAATAAAATGACATGGAACTTTTTTTTTTTAATTTTGTTACCTCATAACATTGCATTGGGTGAACCGATTTGAATGCTTAGTTTTTTATTCGATAGCTGTTGCTTCCCTTGTGATTACGTAGTAATATTACGAAATATAATTAGAATCTAACTAAACTCTCATCAAACTACTCTTGAAGTAATTCCTTTCTAATAAAAATCATCATTGACATCGGTTGGCGTGATATAGTGTGATATTTGCCCATTTGTGGCGCACATTCTTGTTGCAAATTTAAGGCTTATCTCATGGATCTCATTATCAGAATTGGACCAAATATAAATGGAACTACACCGGATGCTCCAGCTTTGAAATAAAATATCATCGAAATCGGTTTATTTAGTCGAAAGCTATGAGGTAACAAACACAAAATACATACAGACGAATTGAGAAACCTCCTCCATTTTAAAGTCGGTTGAAAATACACTCGTGAGCATAAATAAAGGGTCGGTTAAGAAAGTTTAAATATCTCGGAAGATAAAGACGCTAGCTAGTACATAAATGTTAAATTTGCATCAATTAAATGAGCATGACAAATTAATGAATCATCGAAATCGGTTGGCGTGATATAGTGTGATATTTGCCCATTTGTGGCGCACATTCTTGTTGCAAATTTAAGGCTTATCTCATGGATCTCATTATCAGAATTGGACCAAATATAAATGGAACTACACCGGATGCTCCAGCTTTGAAATAAAATATCATCGAAATCTGTTGGCGTTATATTGAGTTATTCGTCCTTGATATTGCGTTTGTCGCGAACATATTTAATACAAATTTAGGATGTTAATGGTTTTCTAATGGATGCCATTGTCGGAATTGGACCAAATTAGTTTTCAAATTAAAAAAAAAAAACAGGATAATCAAAGTCAGTTCATCTAGTCGAAAGTTATACGGTATCAAACATAAAAAAAACATACGGAATGTTAGGCGGTTATCGCTGAATGTTTTTTTTTTTAAAAGAACTCACTAGATGGCACACACCAATTTAATTTGTAACAATAAAACTCTGACTCCTAAATCCTTGAATTTGAAAGAGAACTCAACTCCGCGAGGTTCTGAATTAGACTGCTTCGAATTTAATGTAAAAACTGTTCAAGTGAGCAAAAGTGCTGACTTGCAATGGAATAAAACAGCGTCATTTTTGATAGAGTGCTGAATGGACTATGTGCTCATACTATTAAGAGTTATAACAAGACGAATTTAGAAACACCTTTTTTGAAGTCGGTTAACAAAATGAAAGAACTGTATTATATCTATTGAGAACAATAAACAATCACAAGACAGTCTCTTATAACAAATAAAATGTGTATATTATTAGTATTATACATACTATTGTTGATCCGAAGAAAATTACTTTATCGCTTCATACCCTCTAATAAGAAATTGTCCTTAAATTTACTCATGAATTGCTTTGAGTAGCAAATTTCGATATAACTCCCTTCGATTCTAAGTGCCTTTTACTGTAAAGGATACTAAATAGTTTAGTCGCCTAAGGCAAGGGTACTGCCTCAAGTTAAACGATGATACAGGTTTTATAACTTGGGGTACATGTACTTAAAATTTCGGCATCAAGGTGAATCTCTCGACCGTAGTCTTAGTTCCCCTGATAATAAACTGTTCACGTTCACCTGTCACACTGATTTCTTACATAAATAAGCCATTAAATTTATTACAAAGTGCTTTATTGTACAGGCGCATGGATGACCGGATTTTTTTTCATGTCGTTGTATGGCTCGTCTATTTCTAGATTCAATTTACTCTTCGAACCCATCAGTGATTCCTAGCCTTCACCGAGTCACTGCATCATCTTTTTGTTTCAAAATTTATGATGTACTAGCGTACCTACCCCACTTCTGCGGGCTAGATTTTGTTTTATTTAACAATAAACTTACATCATTCAATATTTAATTAAACTCTCACAATATATTAAATTATTCATTTCTCTCACTAAATATACCGACATAGCGCTGAGAAATGTTTTATAAGATTTCAAAGGAAAAGACTGAACATAAAGAAGAATTAGATCACAAATTTTGTAACGAAACTTGGTCATCCAGGTACTGTTTATTTATATATTTTTTACTCCAAGCTTACACCCGTTACTTTTTCTCGATACGATACAGCGTAGGCAGGGAATTGCTTTTAGATTTTTTGAACAATTTTTTTCGTACCAATAAAATAAATTTATATGCCTTAATTATTATATTATCTAATAAATATTGTAATTAATAAAAGCTTATGAATATTCATTATCAACGTCTTAAGGTTCCTTAAGGTCTTCCTCAACCTCTTCGACCTTCGAAATCCCTCGTCATAACAAACCGCCATACTGGCTTCATTCATCAGTACCATCTAAGTGGGTTTAATGGATTTGACCTGCCTCGTGCCGTGTCGTGATAGACATCATAAAGGTCCTGGTTGTAACTCCACCATTAGTAATGAAAGCGTATATGGTTTTTTAACGCATCGATAATAATATAACAGTAGAGACAGTTCTCTCTTCCGCTTATGATTTAACTCCCCTAAAGTTATCACAAAGTCGCTTCCCGCTATCTTTTTGTCTGGTAGTACAGCGTTTTATCGTTTGATTCGGTGACAAGGGCAACGGTTGCATAAAAAGAGAAAATTATAGACTACAATCTAAAAATGGCCATGAGAAACAGGGACGCAGCGGTCGCGGAGAAACTTATTCAGTACGTGTGAACCGTGTGAACCAAAGCATTCTCCAGCACCACCTTCAAAATCAGGCATTACATAAAAAAAAATGAAGTAACTGTAGAGGTTAATATAAAAAAACCAAAGCAACCAATTCAAGAACATTACAAAAGAGCACGGACATAAGTCTGTGGTTGCGCTTTATTGAAAGAAAAAAAAACGTTTGATTCCTTTTGAAGTCGGTTTTGGTCTAGTTTTAGATTGGCATAAACCTGCTAAAATCACAATCACCAAATATTTTTCTATACCCTTTTTAGGTGTTCCCTGGTATATATTCTAAACCCAAGAACGTATCCAAACAAAATTCATATACAGAGACATAATTGAAATTAAATCCTTTCAAACAAAAATAGAAATCGACTCAAATATGAGCGCACTATAAAAGCACACATTTTAAAAGAAATTGGCAGTCTCTCCGTGCAATTATGTACATGGTTATATGGTTTATATAATAATAAAAATAAAAACATTAGCAAATCGTAGACGCGGACCTATAAGATTTTCCCCCTAACAAAAAGTAGTTAACTGGACTAAATACTTCGATGTTAGGAGCGTTGCTGGAGTTTCTTCGGCCACTTCTTCTCCCAGCGTCAACGCTTGCCGAAGTGGCACTCAAAGTTAGTATAGCTTTTCGAATGTCCCTTAGATTATCCGTGAAATAGCAACCAACCGAGTCGTGGTTCGGCCCTCTCGGGCGCCCTCGGATCGGAATGCTTACGCGTAACATAGTAACCCTTGTGTCGAGTTACTAGCGATAGAGGTTCAGGCTAAGCGACCTAAGAGCTATGCCACCTCTCAATCCGGTGAAGCAGTCAAGGCCAGCGTCTCTGGCCAATCTGTGTAGTTCGTCATTAAAAAAAAAATCGGCTAAATAAGTATTCACTTCAAAACATAGAGACGAAATGAGAAGCTCTCCTTTTTTAAAGTCTATTAAAATTAAATCGTTTGCTTGAGCCGACACTCAAACTCAAGGGAATAGTCGATCCGAATGGAAATATATTTAAATCGAAATAACTATTGTTTGCATTGCGAGCGTCTCTAGTGCTCTTTTCAATGCAAAGTGAAGGCATCCGGAAGTTGACTTCGTAAAAATGCAGAGTGCCAATTGTATCCAATAAACATAAACGAAATGGAGGATTTATTGAATGTGGAAAAACTTCAAAGCAAACAATTTGTGACTCTCTTATTATTTTTTTTATAATTTCTAAGCAAGTGCTTGACTACGATCCCACCTGATGTTAAGTGGAAATGCAGTCCTGGATGGTAAGGCGCACTAGCTTAGTAAATGCCTATTCACTCTACTCTTGAAAATACCCACATTGTAATCGGAAGGAAAGACAGACGCGGGCAAACTATTCCAGTCCTTTGCTGTACGAAGAATGAAAGACGAAGCAAATCGCTTCGTTCGGGTTTGAGGGATGTTCACAACAAAAGGATGAAATCCCGCAGTGCGTCTAGAAGTCCGAAGGTGAAAAGGGGATGGGGGAATTAGATCATGTAGTTCCTGAGCACACTCTCCAAAATGCAATCTGTAGAAAACCGAAAGGCTAGCTACCTTACGCCTGTGCTCAAGACTGAGCAGATTGGTTTCAGCTGCTTCACCAAATAGCCTCTTAGCCCGCCTCTCCACCGAGTCCAAAGCTGCGAGATGGCATTTAATCTTAATATATTGCTAACAGTAAGATACACGTGAAGTGAGTACAGGTGGAAACCTGCTGTATCTGCTGAATGTGTCTGTCCGTTCGTAATAAATTCAAAAACAACTACACTAATTTTCATAATGCGTGTATGTAATTTTCATATGTGTAACTCACCAATGGATAGTGCGCTTCTCGAGGAAGGTTTTAGTATATAATTTATTAAGTTTTCGTGTACATTAGCTAAAATATAACGATTGTAATAATTTGTAGGTCTTGTGGAATAAAATAGTCTAAAAATTAATACACTCGCTTTATTGAGACAGCGTAACGTTGTACAAAGAATTATTTTAACGAAAACCGTCACAACTGCGCGTTGTTGTCGCTTTCTTCCCGGGTTCACCTTAGCGGACGACAAATGCCCCCACCCTTGTCGCCCAGTGAAACCGAGGCCCGTTTTAGTCGCCTTCTACGACAGGCAGGGGATACCGTAGTCTTATTCTTGAGAGCCCAGAATTACAGGGCTGGCCCCGTGACCCTAGGCCTTGCGTTCACGCCTAAATCCTAAATAAAATCAATAACCTTTTTGTTAAGTTCCTCGCGGACGGAGTCGCGAGCACAGCTAGTTATATATAATACATCTATTTCCATTAAACTTCAACCAAAATAGTCATAGTTGTTTTATTAAGATAAGAAAATGTGACAGCGGAGCGTGATACGAGGTACGGTAACTTGACCTAGTTAACTTCAGCAGCTTTATAAATCACACGCCCTATGTTGTAAGATAATAACCGAACTTTCCTCACAAGAGCCGTTAGTGTGTGACAAGTTTTACTTACTCTTATTCAAATATACCGAGAGCAGGAAACTTTTTGGAATATGACGTTCATAAGATTTAAATTTAAACTTGATATGAATGCATTTTTTTATCAGAAAGCCAAGAACCGGTTATGATAGAAAAACTATTATGACAGAAGTAGCACAAGTATATTTACAAGTAAAAACAAAAACCGACTTCAAATAGAACAGCAATATTACGAAATAGAATTATTCAGAACCAAACCAAAGAAAATTATTCAACATTGAAACGTGAAGTCCCTTACTCCTGAGCTAGGTACTATTGGACCTGTGTTTCAGGAGTCAGTGTCTTATCCTATTTAAAAAAAACAATAAAATACAATATGAGCATTGAAAATTGTGTATAAATATGTGTATGCCTGTGTAAATTTGTGTTTGTGTATGTCTCAGCTTTATGAATAAATATTATAATATTGTTAGTTTCAAAAATGGAAAGAGCTTTTAAAACATAACTTTAATACAAAAGACACTTTTATGACATTAAATAATTACCAAAATAACACAACTGTACATTTCTCAGGTTTTAACACAAAATGGCGGCTGTCTACACGCAGGACTAGTAAGTAACATTGCAAGGTAGTATAGCTGTATGGCTCACGACAACGCCGAGAGAGATCTAACCGTCACGACGGGTGACAAGCGAATGGGTTTGGTGACGGATCACCGTTCCACACGTATCGGAGTCCGTTGGTCGCCATGTTGCTTGTAATATGTATAACTTAATTTTATACTTATCTTAAATTAGGAGGGTTTCTATCTAAATATAATCCATTTTCAAACTAATTTACATTGTATATATTTTAAAGTTTTTTTTTTGACGAACTAACACAGTTAGCACAGAGAAACTGGCCTTTACTGCTTCACTGAATTGAGAGGTGGTGGTAACCTCGGCTTGGACGGTTACCATTAATACGCGTTAGCAGTCCGATCCGAGGGTGCCCGAGAGGGCCGAACCACGACTCGGTCGGTAGCTATTTTATTAGCAAAATCTATTTTTTTTTTTTTGTTAACGCGGGGGAATCGAGTTATCAACCATCCTCCGGTACCCTGGGTGGGCCCGGAGGGATGTGTGGGACTCGGCCTGGGCAGCCCATACCCACTAAACCTACCGCGAATGCCATCAGCCGTTATGAGCGGGGTGTCCCGGATCTGTCAGCGACAGGACACCCCAACGACCGGCCGGTCTCGGCAAGACCGGACTTCACCCTCTAAGGGGACTCCTCCGGCACTCAGAGAAGTCCCGACGACGCCGAAGCATGCTGGGGCCAGGTTCCCATCCTGGCCCCGCTTCGGATTACGGGGGCAGCGAGAGGAGGCGTTTGAAACGCCTCCTGCGCACCCCGACTCGTCGCCTGCGGAGGGAGGGAGCCCCACGGCTCCCCTCCCTGACCCGCTCGTCAGCCTCCTTCTGAGACATGACTGTCTCGCAGAAGGAGGCGACCGCCGACCCAAGACCTGTCGCTCCGTACCATCGCAAGTGCGAGGCTCGGAAGCGACAGGTCTACTCCACCGATGGCGGCTGCCAAGTCGCAACGCTGCGCTGCCCATCTCGGGCACACCTCCAGGGTGTGCTGGGCAGAGTCCACCGCAGCGCCACAATCATGGCACCGCTCATCAGCCTCCCGTCGGGCCGTCCGACACAGGTAGTCCCCGAAGCAGCCATGCCCCGTGAACACCTGCGTCAGACGGAAGGTGAGAGGTTTGCGCTTTCTGCGCATCCACCGCTCCAGGACCGGGCGCAGAGCACCCGTTGTACGTAAACCGTACGGGTGATGCGCCAGGTCCTCCTCCCACCTCCGGCATAATGCTACCTCACCTAACCGACGGATCCGCCGGACCTCTTCTGGCAGAGGGTTCTCTCCGAGGGCCCTCCTATCCGAGACATAGTCGGACACCTCGGCCAGAACCCCCGCCACGAGCTCCCACGGCGGATCGCCGGCAAGCGCAGTAGCTGCCGCCCACGAGACCGTACGGTACCCCCGGATGACCCTGATCGCGGCAATCCGCTGCGCTCTGCGCAGCTGTGCGCGATTGCCGCGAGACAGGTCATCCGCCCAGATGGGGGCACCGTACGTGGCCATACTCCGACAGACCCCAGAGTACAGCCTCCTGCACACCGCGCTGGGTCCTCCGAGGTTCGGGAGGAGACTTCCCAGCGCGGCTGCCGTCCTCAGGACCTTCGGCCCCAACTGTTCAAAGTGGGGTCCGAAGGTCCATCCTCCATCGAGGGTGAGTCCCAGGTACTTCATCTGGGAACTCACCCTCACTCTTTCTCCTCCTATGAGGAGGGTGGCACCCGGAGGGGGTCCTTTACGCCCGGTCCTGCGGAAGAGGAGGGCTTCGGTCTTCTCCAGTTTTACCCGAAGCCCTAACCTCTCTATGCGGCTGACCACGAGGCCCACTCCGACCTCGGCCAGCCGCGCCGCCTCCTTATACGCCTTTCCCCGGGAATATACGAGGGTGTCATCTGCATAGCAGATGACACCCATCCCGGGGAGGAGACGGCTCCGCAGGACCCAGTCGTAGCCGATGTCCCACAGAATCGGCCCCAACACCGATCCTTGTGGGACACCGCGCTCGGCTTTCCTCCACCTGACTGACCCTCCGGTCCTCGAATGCCACCCTCCTCTGGGAGAGGTAGGCGCCCAACAACCTCCTGAGATACAGGGGCACTCCGAAATATACGAGTGCCGCCTGTATCACCGCATGAGGAGACTGTTGAAGGCATTGGCGATGTCCAGTGACACCGCCAACACTACCTCTCCCTGACGCCCCGCCTCTTCCGTCACCGCCCGCAGGCGTCGGAGAGCGTCGACGGTCGACCGGCGGGCCCGGAACCCGAATTGAAACTCATAGAGTTTCGGGCCCGGACCTTCCTCCATATGCCGGACGAGGCGGCGAGCCACGACCCTCTCCAGGGCCTTGCCAGCCTCGTCCAGCAACACAACCGGTCGAACCGCCGAAGCCGAGTCCGGGGCCGACTGTCCTTCGGGAGAAGGCACAGCCGACCCTCTTTCCAGGCCCCGGGAACTGCCCCGACCGCAGACAGCGGTCGAACAGCTCCCTAAGGGCCTGACCGAGGTGCACGAGGGAAAGGGCCAGAACCTTTCCGTGCACCCCGTCCGGACCCGGTGCCCTCCGCCTACTCTGGAGGCAGGTCAGAACTGCCTCCATTTCGGTATCCGTGACGGGTGGTGGCGGGACGTCTTCGACGTCCGGCGTCTGCCGAGCCATCCTGGGGGGAGTAAAACCCGCAGGGGCGTCGGGGAAGAGTTCCCCGACTATCCTCCCCAGGAGCTCTGGCTGGAGCACTCCGGTGAGAGGGCCGACCGGGTGCGGAATTTCTCCCGCACCCTTTATACGGTCGGCCCCAAGGGTCTCTCTCGAGACCCTTCACCATCTCCAGCCAGGCAGTCTCCTTGGCTCGGCAGATGGCCAGCTGCAGGATCTTCTTTTTCTCCACGTAGACCCTGTACAGCCGACCTGCTTCGGGTGTACGCCCTACGGGCCCCGTTGCAGGCGACGCGGAGGTCGGCAATCTCTGTCGACCACCAGAAGACCGCCCGCCTAGGGGGGGGACGCCCAACGCGGGGCATGGCCGCTCTGCAGACGTTGTGTAAAACGTCGCAGAAGCGGCCAGCCGCATCGTCCACCCCCCCGTCTTCTGTTGGCGGGAGGCCCCAGCGGCCGACAATGGCCGCCTCTAATGCCAGTTCCCGGTTGAGCTTTGTGAGCGCCCAACGCGGGAACCGGCTTCGACCCCAGGAATTCGACGCCGGACGTCCGGAGGCTGGAGACACCTCGAACCTTATATATTTGTGGTCCGAAAGTGTCTCCACCTCCGTCTCAACTCTCCAACCCTCCACTTGCCGTGCGACGGCCGGAGTGGCGAACGACAAGTCCACCACTGAACCTCCCGACCGCCGCACGCATGTGTGGGCTGTCCCAACATTGAGAAGGGACAGCCCGGTAGCTAGCGCCCACTCCTCCACCTCCCTCGCTTTAGGGTTCGTGCGGGGTTGCCCCAAGCCGTGGACTTGGCATTGAAGTCCCCAGCACGAACACCTGGAGGGGCGCTAGCTGCCCACCACCGGCCCAAGAGCGTCGAGAAAGCGCTCGAGGGCCGGCAGGTCGCGGTTCGGGGAGAAGTAGACTCCGACCAGAGCCACCTCTCCCCGAACCGCCGCCACGTACCCGTGGCCCCTCGCTTTGGGGACGAGGGGCGGGCCTACTCAGGCCTCACGGTGATGGCAACGGAGCCGTCCAGATCCCCCACCCAATGAGGAAGGGAGGGGACGAAGTACGGCTCCGCCATCACCGCGAGATCGACGCCCCACTCCGCCATGGACTGCAGGAAGAGATCCTGCGCCGCGGCGGAGTGGTTGGCGTTCGCCTGGAGTAGGTTGAGATGTCTGTCCATCAACCAGACATCTCAACGTCCCTCGAGCTCCCGGCCCGTTGGGGTTGGGCGGGGAGCTTTCCACGGGTGGATGGGGGGCGGCATGACATGCCCCCCATCACGTGGCTGGCAGGCCTGCCCGCATCGGCGCAGACCGCACAGTGCGGTGGCGCCGAGCAGGCAGCTGCCTTGTGCCCCTTCTGACCGCAGCGATAGCACAGATCGCTGCGGTCGACCTGATGGGGGCACGTGCCAGCCACGTGCCCCAGACCCAGACATCTAAAACAATGCCTGGGTCTTGGCTCCAGGAAGTGGAGGTGCACTCGGCTCCACCCTACCGCGATGCTTCCCAGCTGCAGCAGCTTTTTCGCCGCTACAGCCGGACACTCCACGAGGGCGGAGCCCATCCCTTGCAGGCCATTGCCGGTGCGCACGCTCCGGACAATGACCCGCGCGGCAGTGCACCCCTTCCCGTGCCAGTGCGGCGGTGAGGCGGTCCACGGTGGTGGTGTCGTTTAGGCCCGTGACGCGCAAGTCGGCGTTTTCACGGGCCTCGACACCTCCACCTCCTCCACGAGGACCGACCTTAGGCGGTCCGCCAGCGCGTCGGCCTTGGCCGAGCTGGTGGCACCTGGCACTTCAATGAGGCGCGCCCCGGTCGCCGACTGGCGGATCCGGAGCGGCCCAATACCCAGCTCAGCCAGGTCCACCGCTTGCTCGGCCTTTAAAAGGGCCGACGCGTACGTCACTCCCCTTGTCGCTGCATCAGGCCGTAGCTTGATCACTACGGCCTGTGAGCGGGGGAGGACTATACCCTGCTTCTTCGGGCCCTCCGTTACATTCGTCGGTGGTGCTTTCGCACCACCTTCGACTGCCGCCTTTTTCGCAGGTGCCCTCCGACGGACCACCTCTGTCCACTCGCTTCCCGAGGCTGCCTTTGGTGCCACCGGGGCTCCTGCCGACGCCTTGGAGGTCGAGGGACCAAAGGAGTCCACTCGACCTCACCGCTTCTTCCTTTCCCCTTCCCTTTCCCCTTGTATCTGGGGGCAGGGAGAGCAGGAAACTCCTCCTCTGTCTCCACTGGTGGCTGGGCAGCCCCTTGTTTTGGAGGCTCCGCCTCCTTCTCCAAGCGTGCAGCAGGTTTCCCTACTGCACGGGATTCATCTATCGCGACCCTTGTCGCCCTTGCCAAAGGCCTGTCGTCGGCCGCTAAAGGTGGGCGGCAGCTCTTTTGTGGGAGCCGGGACTCCAGCTCGGAGAGGCGGCCATCCACCAGGTTGCCAACCAACCTGGCGATGTTCCCCTCCAGAATTTGGAGCTGGTCCCGGCTCATAGGACCGTCCTTTTTGGCCGTCTTTCGGCTCTCTTCGAAGTCTTTGCGGTACGCACGGACTTCCTCCCGAAGATTGGCCACCTCACGCTGAAGCCTGCTGTTGTCAGCTTTGAGGCGGCGCGATTCCTCGGCCTCCGTGCGCACCACAAGACTGTCCAGCACGTCTTTGACGAACGCGGACGCCTTCCTGATCTTGCAAGAGTACCCCCCCTTAAGGGAGGTACTCTTGCCGGTCAACTCGAGGATGACCTCGAGCTGACCTTCTGCCGCTGCCATGAGGTCCTCCGGACCCATGGACCCGAGGTCCTGAGGGAGTTCGACCTCCTTCCCTTCCTTTCCTTTCTTCTCTTCCCCCTTCCTATATCTCTCCTCGAGGCCAGCCGCGAAGGCTGCCTCCACCTCCTCGACCTGCCTCTTCCGTAAAGCCACCCTTGCCTTGGCAAGGGTGTCTACCGCCCCCCGCGAGCTCCCCCTCTTCGGAGAGGACACTTTGCCCTTCCCCTTTCTTTTACCCCGATCCTCCCCCGTCTCGGTGTCAGAGCCCGAGCCAGCCGACACCTCTGAGTAGAGCCTCTTACCGTGGCACAGCTCTGCCTCAGACAGCGATGTCACAGAGACACTACCCAGTGGTCTCTGGCTCCTGCTGCTCTCACCCCTGACAGCCACCCTCGACCCCCCCGCAAGCGGCTCCTCATCCGAATCGGTGAATTCCTCCCCTGAGGAAATCACCCTCCCCTGATCATAGGGACACTCCTTCCCTCCCCCACGCGATGTCCCTCCTTTCCCGTCTTCCTACCCATCACTCCGACTAACAACTACCTAAAAGTAACAACAAAATAACAAAAAACGATAACAAACAACCAATAAAATAACAATAACAACTAACAAAATAAAACCACCCACAAGATAAAACAACCCCAAAGACTAAAACCAGAACACCCCCAAAGAACCTAACAACAACCATAAAACACCAACAAATTAACCCCGACTACAGAAAACCAAACAACAAAATCTATTGGGACAATCTAAGCTAAACTAACTTATATGCCACATCGGGAAGCGAGAGTTTTAAAGATTTTGTTTATCCTATTATATAAGAAAATGGCTCTGAAGCGCTGCTGTTGACTAGCAGTGGCAGTTCTACTATTAGTAGATGGGTAGATATTCATAATAACCCGTCTAGTACAAGCATTACTCTCAAACTCTCAACAAACTAAGGGTATTCGTCAGCAGTACGTCGGTTGGCGTAATATTGACTTATTCGTCCATTTGTCACGCACATACTTATGTAAATTTCAGACTTGTATGGTTTTCTCGTGGATGCCATTGTCAGAACTGGACCAAATAGGATCACACATGTTAGCTGGCAACACATGACACCCAGCGATTGTTATGCATAATAACTACTTCCAATGATATCTTAATGGTTTACCTGAACGTTATTGTATCTTTAATTCATAATTAATAATTTAGTTGATCGTCACATGAACTTGGTATTGTAAACAATAGTTTAACTTTATTAGTTCGTAATCTAAGTTTTCATAATTTTGTATAAAGATTGTGAGGACGCGTAGTTGTGATGGTATTCGTTAAAATAATTCTTTGTACAACGTTACGCTGTCTCAATAAAGCGAGTGTATTAGTTGCTGGACTGTTTCCACAAGACGTACAAATTATTACACATGGGAAGCTTTCAAATAAAAAAAAGAATCATCAAAATCGGTTCACCCAGTCCAAAGTTAAGTTAGTAACAAAAATAAACAGACAGATGAATTGAGAACCTCCTCCTTTATTAAAGTCGGCTAACAAAAAGCTAAAAGAGAGAAACTGAAAAAAGAGAGGGGAAGAAATTTATCAGCTATAAAATTATTTTGTTTTCAACAGGTTTTAAAAGGAGAACCTCACCTGGTTCTCAATTCGCCTGTATTTTATTTATGTATGTTACCGCATAACTTTCGACTGAGTGAACCGATTTTGATGAGATTTTTTTATTTTAACCTAGTGCTTCCCGTCTAGCCCCATTTAAATTTTATCAAATTCTTACAATGGGATCCATGAGAAAACCCTTATATGGTTTTCTCTCTTAAATTGCATCAAGTATGTGCGCCACAAATGGACGAATAACTCAAAATGTCGTCAACGGATATCGATGATACTTTTTTTAATGGAAAGGATGTTTTCTAAGAGCAGTTTGGAGCAGGTTCTGATTAACATTGATTCCATAATATTCCTACGATAATTCGGAAATACAAAGAGCGCGTCCGCGCGTAATAGCGTTTTACGTTTGAATTCGGTATTTGTTTTTACTCGTAAATACACTTGTTCCACTCTTTACCATTAAATCCCCGAATTAATTCACTTTTATTAGTCTACATAGATAACAAGGAATATAATTAATTAATTTATCTTTACTTCGCTGTATATTTCCGTCCCCTGTTTCGTAGTTAAAAGATTTTCTGTGTAAAGCCCCACAGGTTTATTTGCCACAGTATAATGTAAGTGATAGCTTAATGGTAAAGCGTACAACTTTACGATCTTTGGGTCGAGTTCGAAATGGAGCCAACATGTACCATGAGTTTTCGTTTCTTGGGTATGTAAAAAATGCTAATATTTATGGCCGATGTATGGCTGTAACTGCAGATATTGAAAAATTATTTTCCTTTGGGAAAACTCGGATCTTTATCGGTATAGGATGACATTCGAACCGTCAATGAAAGATCTTAATAAATAAGTGACATTTCATGTGTTTAGTGTCAAATGTCAAAATGAATAATGTCATTGTATTATATAGAGATGTTACAACCACAACAATTATTACATAAAACGGTGTTACCATTACCAGTGTATAATATGAAATGAATTTCCGATGTCGTTAAGTTCGTGACAATGTCAGTTTTAAATCGTAATTATGTATGTAGTAAACAAAATATTATTTCCACTTTTACTGTCTACTTCTGTCTATGATAATCCCTCTCCCACAGACTTCAAATCCCTACTCTCCCTTGTTAACTTCCCTTTGGTTTATATTCTATGTTCATTCATTAACGAAAATCAAATTAAACTATAGTTTGTCTGTCTGTTGACCAACTAACCTGATGTATATACGAGTATTGTGTTTGTCTATTTTCTTTTAGATATATCAACAGTGATCTTCGCGGTGAATTATCTTAGCAGTAACCACAACAACATTTGTTACTTTCGATCCGTCTACGAAGCCCACTCTTTACAACAGTTTAACATACGCCAATTAACGCCATTAACAAATACAATTGAATTGAAAAAACTGTTCAAATACTAGAAAATCTCCATTGAACCTGTTTATTAAAGCTTCTAGAATAAACATTATTATACACAGGAAGTATAATTTTATTATCATATAATTTTATAAATGATTTATTATTTTAATTTAAGTTTTTATAATATTTCTATAGATACACGAAAATATCATACAAAATACAAAAACATTATAAAAACCTAAACTAGTGTGTGTCACCGGCAACGAAGCTAGGATCAAGCAACCGGTGGTTAGGGCGACATAGAGAGAAACCTCCTGACGATGCGTGCCGTGTCCAGGAGTACTGCCTTCTGTATCTGTTCCTTGACCCAGCCATCCAGCGAAAGTCTCTTAAGATGTTGATCGAGACTTTTCACTATGAGACTGTTTGCGGAAACGGTATTATTATTTATTAATTACCATAGTTAACAATTGAATAAAGGAGTCGCAGTTCGTGGAAATATCCTTTTTAATTTTTGAAGTAAAACTTCCTTACGCTTGATTGACTTGACGAGTAAACTGGGGAGGGTTACAAAAACTGTAATATAAGTTTGTGAATATAGAAAGAGAGAGAGTTACGTATATTACTGTAGGGGCAAGATACAGAAGTGCTAGCAGACATTTTTTCTCTCTCGTATATCTAATACACTTCTTCTTTGTCGTTCCCTCATTTCTGAGGATCGTGGTCACTAGGGCCCCTCAAATGAACAACCTGCCTCCATCGGTTTCGGTCCGAGGCAGCCCTCACCAGCTGGTAGAGATTAGGAGAGGAGATGGCACCTTTTACTTGGTCAGACCATCGTGTTGGCGACCGGCCTCTTGTTCTCTTGCCTTCTGTATTGCCAACGATGACCAGCTTTTCAAGGTTGCCATCCCCTCTACGCATCTAATACACAGTGCAGGCCTATTATTTGTATCACATTGTAGGAGCAAGCGAAAGCAATGCGAGCGTTTTCTTTCGCTCTTGAACAATCATGTATATATTATACATATACACTGGAGCTAAAGAAGTTTTACTTCTGTCGTATTGTCTAAAGGACACCCGTTTTTTTAGTGCAATAAATATTTAAAAGTATACAAACGCTGTGTTGACTTTGGCGATACGATACTGGACTTCACTGCTCTGTGGCCCGCGCAAAGTTCATTAATAATCAAAGTTCTAACGTGCCATGATATTCATCACTTACCGCCTGGCATTGTTCAACGAAAGGGATCATTTATCACGATCCTGTGGTATTCGTAACCGAGTACATTATGGATGAAATGTGTGTATTTATTTCTTAACACCTCGATTAAGTGAGTTTATGTCTACGAAATAACAGATGATAACTGTTGTTAACGTTAAAAATAAATAAACTTGCGACTGTGCTGCAGAGGTTTAGGCAGAGATCACTAAATTGTAGATCGTTTGTACCCAAAGCCGTGTTTTTATGGGGTATAGGTATATAACTAGTGCTTGACCACAATCCCACCTGGTGTTAAGTGGTGATATAGTCTAAAGATGGTACGCGCTAATTTAGTAAGTGCCTATTCACTCTACTCTTGAAGCCGTACGTCGCCTACGTCGTACTTGGACGGTAATACCCGCAGAGATGAATCAACGAAGTCGGTTGATAAGATAATGAGTTATTCGTCTATTTATCGTCTACGTATTTAATGCAAATTTAAGATTTATATGATTTTTCTCATGGACGTCATTGTTAGAACCAAATGAGAAATGAGAATAGAAACCAATGGTTAGAAATAAAATTGGCCTAGCTTTTAAATAAAAAAAAGAATTATCAAAATCGGTTCGCCCAATCAAAAGTTATGAGATAACAAATTAACAAAAACATAAACGAATTGAGATTTGATTCGATTGTTGAAGTCGGTTGAAAAACCATATGTATAAAATATAAAGTGTGTGGGTATGTTCCATACAGGCTCCGAAACGGCTGGACCGATTTCAATGAAACTTTCCAGGATACTTCAGATTGACCTGGCGAGTAATCCTGTGTAAGTTCGAAGCACTCCTATTTTTGAACTGTCAAATACCGCTTTTATTTACTATGATGATATTTTATTGTTTTATAACACAAATTTGTATTGACACATGCGTTGTGTATATTTATGTCATTATGAACCAATATGGTTCAATATGGTGATTGAAGTATAATAAAGTATATTAAAGATAATAATTAAGGATTTTGAACTGAATACATGATACACCGTTTATTGATGTAGGTTTACTGTATACAGTCCTGTAGTTCTGGGCTCTCAAGAATAAGACTACGGTATCCCCTGCCTGTGGTAGAAGGCGACTAAAGGGGCCTCGGGTTCGTTGGACGACAAGGGTGGGGGCCTTTGTCGTCCGCCCAGGTGGACCTGAAGAGGGCACAGGGGGAAGGGAGTAACCTCATCCCCGGGAAGTGCTCTCCTTGAGCACAGTGCAGAGGGGCTCCGGTGCTTTCCTCTGGATATCCCGGAGCCCCTTACCATGCACCGAGGAAAGGCAATCGGGAGGTTTTAGTGGGTAAAAACCCCACATTTTTCATTCATTTCATTTTAGAAGATTTCCTCCCCGTTAACAAAAAAAAAGGTTTTTTTGTTTAAATTAAAAAAAGCAAAATCTAGCCCGGCGAAGTGGCCTAGGTACGCTAGTAATACATAATATAAGTAATATAGTGCGTCCATTGAAATTGAATCACAGTATACTTTAGTTTCTGAAAGTTTTGCTATGCGACCTGAGCATAGTTCATTAATAACTCCGCCTTTGTGATCGTCATTTTCACAATTCAGGGGCACGCATTGTCTGATGAAAGAAGTCGTTTATAATGGACCATCCCTTATTGTCACATAATAATACAGTGTCCGTCTCTACTGATAGTGTTTACTCAATACTCTTTTGTTATATAATGCTACCAGATTCTGAAGATGAATTATTGGTGAATAATGATGAAAGAAAAGTGTTATTTTTTATTATAATTTAAACACATTCTATTATAAAAAACAACTTTATAACGAGTAAGTTTATGAATAAAAACAAAAATCGACTTCAAATCGAATCAAACGTTAAACCCTGTTACGCGCACGCCCTCTTTGTATTTACGAATTAACGTAGGAATATTTCGAAATAGAGTTAAACAGAATCTAACCAAACTCTAGGCGGCAGACCCAAGAAACGTTGACTGGACGTTATGAATGCGGATATGTTAGAGAACCATCTAACAAAGGAGGGTGTCGAAGACCAGCCAAAGTGGTGGTAGGCCGGGAAATCGCTATGCAGAAGAAGAAGAATCTAACCAAACTCTCATCAAACTTCTCTTGAAGTTCATACTTTCCAACAAAAAATTAATCATCGATACCGGTTGGCGTCATATTGAGTAACACGTACATTTGTGGCGCAGATACTTAATGCCAATTTACAACTTATATGGTTTTGTCATGGATCCCAATGTCAAACCTGGACGAAATGGGACCACATGGGAATTTCAAATAAAAAAGAATCATCAAAATCGGTTCATTCAATCGAAAGTTATGCGTTAATAAACATAAAAACATACAGACGAATTGAGAGCCTTCGCCTTTTTTGAAGTCGGTTGGAAATTAATTCAAGTGCTACGTGACTTTGTTTTTTTTTTATTATTATATTAATTAAAATGTTTTGTAATAAAAATAAATAAAATGACACAGAAGCTTTCAAAATAACTAATACCAATAGCTGTGTTTTAGTTACAGCCTGTATATATGCCCTAATGTTGGGCATAGGCCTTCTCTGTAAAGAATGCATAGTCTGCTACGCGGCCCTAGGCAGACTTCACATGTCTTAGAATTTTTTTCTAGTACATGTAGGTATCCTCACGATGTTTTCCATCACTACCGAGCGCGTAGTAAATCAGCACATAAAATTGCAACAATAAATTTATTGGTGCCGGCACCGGGGATCGAACTCGGGTTGCTAGCGTACTATGCAACCTGAGGCGACCGCCCGGACACTGAGCTATTACGAGTGTTATTAATAACTGCAAATTAAAATTCACTTCCTCTACCACCACATCGCGCTTAAGTAAATTGTCGTGCGTAAATTCAACTCTTACGATATAAATGAATACCACTGCTCGAGTAAATTGAGACATTAGTCGCCTGCGAAGTTAGATTGCCTCTTAATCATTTCCTGTAATCTATTTATGGATGTCCGTAGCAGATACACACGGTCGCTCCAGATGTTATCTTATTAGATAAATTTCAACCTTGGAATGGATAGTTAAAGTAAAGTATTTAGGCTATTCTTAACTTAAAGAACATAGCCGAAGAACGCAAAAAACTACCAACTTTGAATTATAAGATAATTTATTAAAATTAAATTATAACTCAATGTAATAATTTTAAAATAAACATATTTATTAATCCTACACTCGTGAGCAAAACTAAAGGATCGAATAAGAAATTTTAGTACTTAGTGTCGTCACATGGAGGCAACACTAAGTACTAAAATTTATATAAAGATAAACTTTAATGAAAAATATTGTACTATCCAAGTTTACGTAAGATATGCTTTTTCGTTTAAGTTTATGTTTGTTAATGAAATATAAATAAATAAATAAAAATACTGCATTTTATTTTAAGTATATTTAATTGAAATTTAATGAAATATAAATAAATAAATAAAAATACTGCATTTTATTTTAAGGATATTTAAATGAAATTTAATGAAATATAAATAAATAAATAAAAATACTGCATTTTATTTTAAGTATATTTAATTGAAATTTAATGAAATATAAATAAATAAATAAAAATGCTGCATTTTATTTTAAGGATATTTAATTGAAATTTAATAAAATATAAATAAATAAATAAAAATACTGCATTTTATTTTAAGTATATTTAATTGAAATTTAATGAAATATAAATAAATAAATAAAAATACTGCATTTTATTTTAAGGATATTTAATTGTCTAGCATGCACAGTTTATTTCAGTTAGCTAGCGTCTTTATCATCCATGATATTCAAACTTTCTTAACCGACCCTTTATTTTTGCTCACGTCTATGTTATAAACCTACTTCAAAATAGGAGTTTCCAATTCGCCTGTCACTTATTTTTTTAATTACTTCATAACTTCCGAGTAGGTATCGAAATTGATGATTCTTTTTTTTATTCGAAAGCTGTTGCTCTCCGTGTGGTCCCATTTTACTTGTGACAAAGGCATCCATAAGAAAACCAAACGACAAATGGAGAAATAACTTCATATCACGGCAGCCGATTTCGATGATTCATTTTTTATTGGAAAGGATGTACTTCAGGAGTAGTTTGATGAGAGCTTTAATTCTATTTCGTAATATTCCTACGATATTTTGGACAAGTCGGATATGAAGTACGTTGTAGCATTTAATGTGAAATTTTTCGGTTTTTGTGTTTAGTAGGTCCCATATGCGACAGGGGATGATTCTATCACCGTAACATGGCACGACTTTTTTTGGCAAGTTGTTTCGACATAAAAACCGTGGAAATTTATTGGTAGAAACCAACTGGAATTAGAACTTACGCCCGTGAGATAAACAATTTTTATAGTAATAAATGGTGAGCCTATCTCCTAGAGACATAAGGTGGTATAATATTTAAGAATTAAAGTTTATATGTTTTTAGTTATCTCTTAGCGAATATTGTTTGTAGTGGCAACACAAAAAAAGGAGGTTGGTCAACGAACCTTTTTCCAGAAATATTACTAAAATTCTTGTTAACCATTCCAACTAAGCTTAAGGTTGTGCTAGGAGATGGTTGACATCAATAGTCGATTGGTGGATTCGAACCTACGACCTTGCGCAGTACCCTAAACTATTAGGCTATTTACGCTCTTAATACAGAAAGATAAATTCAAAACCTTTCCACTCGCCAGCATCCCCAAAACTACCCTAGAAAAAGTAGGTAATATTCCGGATTCGAAATCTACAAATTAAAAAAGTTGACTTCTTTATCAAACCTGTAAAATTAACAAAAAAACACAAGCTTTGTTTATTTGCAAAGAACAGTACAAAGTGATTTTGATACGGAGAAGTAAGCGAATAATATTTCTTTTATAAAAGAGAAATATTTCCCGCCAACAAAGGGAAAGGAAGAACTCAAACAAAGTATTGTGTGGACATTAAAGACGGTTTCTGCTTTTCTCTCGCCGATTATGGATTGGAAAAGAAATATCAGGAACGAATCGGACTTGAAATTGGAGTGAATTTATTCGATACGAATTGGAGCGCGATGCCTTCACGATTACGAGATCACACGTTCATTCTGAATTGCCTTTTTAATTAACTTTTTTATCAATCGATTTTGATAATTCTTTTTTCATTTCAAAGCTGCTACTTCCAATGTAGTCACATTTCAAAATTTTCCAATTCTGATAATGGCTTCCATGACAAAAATACAGCAGTAAGCAAATATAAAGGTTAGGTTAAGAAAATTTGAATATCTCCGAAGATAAAGACGTTAGCTAACTGAAATAAAATAAAATATTTTTATTAATTTATTTATATTGCATTAAAAAAACATAAACTTAAATTATAGTACTTAGTGCCGCCACACGGAGGCAACAGTAAGTACTAAAATTTAATGAAAAATACTGTATTATCCAAGCTTACGTAAGATATACTTTTTCGTTTAAGTTTATGTTTTTAATGAAATATAAATAAATTAATAAAAATATTTTATTTAATTTCAAGGATATTTAATTGTCTATCATGCACAATTTATTTCAGTTAGCTACTAGTGTCTTTATCTTCCGAGATATTCAAACTTTCTTAACCGACCCTTTATTTTTGCTCACAGGTGCATATAAGTCTTAAACCATCATACTTGATATACTCGTATGTGCGCGACAAATGGACGACTGACTTAATATCACGCCAACCAATTTCGATGATTATTTTTTTAATGGTAAGGACGTACTTAGCCGTGGTAGCTCAGTGTCAGGCGGTTGGCTCTTGTTGCATAGTACGCTAGCAACCCGAGTTCGATCCCCGGTGCCGGCACCAATAAATTTGCTGTTGCAATTTTATGTGCTGATTATCCACGCGCTCGGCGGTGAAGGAAACATCGTGAGGAAACCTACATGTCTTAGAAAAATTTTCTAAGGCATGTGAAGTCTACCAATCCGCACTAGGGCCGCGTGGTGGACTATGCCCTTATACTCTCTTTACAGAAGGCCTGGGCCCAGCAGTGGGACATATATATTATATATATAAAGGCTGTAACTTTAAGGACGTACTTCAAGGGTAGTTTATCTTACTGACTAGAAAATATATGTTGTATTTGGTTTCATTGTATATTGGATTGATGAACGTATACCGATATTAATAGACAAGTAAAGACCGGTACACCACACACCATACGACAATAAGAAATCATACAATATAAAGGGTCCTTTCCTTGCTCCACAACAATACAGGATGATAAATTATGAATATCACAGCACGTTCTATACTGTACTGTGTACTGTTATTAATGAACTTTTCCAGACCACAGTGCAGTGGACGCCAGAGTAATAATCTAACAAAATATAAAATTATCATAGATACCTTAACGAATTGAATTTCATTACTGTTTATCTCTGTAGTCTAGTGGGCTTATATAATAAGGTCACGATATAGCCTGTCGTAGAAGGCGATTAAAAGGGGCCTCGGGTTCACTAGGCGACAAGGGTGGGGGCTTTTTTCGTGCGCTGAAGTAGACCCGGGAAGAGGGCGACATCGGCTGGCCCATGTTGCTTTGCACTGCGAGGACAATGGGGCTGGGGAGGGATTAACCTCCACTACGGGACGTCCCTCCACTGGAGATCACGGCGCGAGAAGCTGAAGAAGGGCCACCGGCGAGGATTTAGTGGGTAACAACTCCACATAACCCCGCCTTCCATCGCCATCCCAGAAGGCGGGGTATATTGTTGAAGAGTTCCCCCCCCCCGTCAACAAAAAAAAGAAGAAATGGGGTTCCGATACGTTCCACTGGATATCCAGGAGTCCCTCGCCATGCATGCCCGCCGTCTCGAGGGGTTTTTAGTGTATAGGATTTATTAGAAATATGTTAGCCCCACATAACCTACCCTTTAACATATTCTAGTAAAGGTTTCTCAACGAGCTTTTGCTGTGAATGCGACTGTAAGTTAACTTTTAAGTTATTCCCTCTGTTTAGTTCTGGTCTTCCTTTGAAGAATATTCAGTAACATCCACAAGTTTCTTATGAAGCCGAGTTCTCTAGACCCAGTTTTCCGTGTTCAAAGTTACGTAGTCAGTGTAACACCGCTGTAATTACCTTGTGCGCGATATTTACTTGGTTTCAAGTTATTTTCTCAAGCTTCTACTTAAAGTGCTGTACTGCTCTCCGACTAGCGATGTTATTTTGTTGAAATGTTTAAATGTGGTCCTTTTTTTCAACTTCCGTTCCTTTCATTTGAAGTAATTTATGAAATACATATAAGACTTTTATTGACTTTCAACAAATATTTATTTTAATATTACAATTTTAAAGTTTAACCTGCTGACCGACGACATATAAACAAAGAAATGACATTTAAAGTTTATTTATGCTATTATTATCTGTTTTCCAAAATTAACTAACAAATTAAAAAAACTATAGTTCTCGCCACAAGGTAAGATATAATTGCATTTTTTTAACACAAAAACACAAAATTACACTGACACATTACGTGACATTGACACATGACATGTCACTGACAGGTCAGAACCAAGTATGACCACATAAAAAATGAATGATTTCGTTTATTTTTACATCGAATCTTTATGACGGAATACTTTCATATTAAATTATTTTCACTGAACCCGCGCCCGTCAGAATAGAGTAAATCGAATTTCCCACCATGAGGACACTGCTTCCACCGACTTCACTGGTTCTAATTAAGATAATTCAAACCAATTATCAAGGTAATTTCAAGTGTTGAAATAAATTATATTATAGCAATCTCGCGGCCGGAGCCACTGTGTTATTCATAATTATAAAATCCTTCCACAAAGCTACACTAAGCTTGATTTACAAGCGTCACGCAATTAAATTTCTGTACAAATTATTTTCCTACGAAAATGTACACAAATTATTCGTTATTACATTAGTACACAAATATTCTAAATGCCTTTAATTTAACGACGTGCTTAATAGATTAGTGAGAATAGAACTTAATTACCCAGCCAAAGTATAAGTTTGACCACCTTTTTAGTTGACTTAACTTTCTCTCTTTACCTCTCTTATATCTTATATAATTATAGTACATATATATACAATGGCATTATGTGTTTTTCTACTCGTATATTCAACAAAAAAAAACAGGTGTCTGGGCGCAAGGCGCTCTGACATTAAAATCGTGATAACGTTATTCCAACAAAATCTCTCTCATACCGCTCTCGCTTACACACTTTGAACGATGCGACGCTTGCCACATCGTGCACTATCGGTAATTCTCGGGAACTCTCAATCAATTTATAAGACGTTGTCACGTCAAAAGAGATATAATACTTAGAACTTTTCTAAAGATAAATTTCTGTCCATCCAAAGGTTGTCTGTAAGAGATCGCTCTTGGCGATAAGACCGGCCATTTGGCATGCAATTATATCGTGATATTATCAAAATTTTACGTGTATTATTTTTGTGATATATTTGTTAATTGTTGTGCAATAAAGTATATTCATTGATTCGTTTCGTTCACTCATTTCATTCCTTGATTAATTTCATTAATTCATTTCAATCATACATTTATTCGCTTATTAGTGTCAGGATGAAGTGGAACGCAAAGCCTATGATAGACAGTGCAAGGATATGATGATTATTAGAGAATTTTATATTAAAACCATTAACTTAAAACTTTAATTTGCAATGCAATTAAATGTAAAATTTGTGTATTATTAAAGAACACTTGTACCAGCGGATCTTTGAATATAAAGATATTTAAATTCATCGCGGGTAATCGAATTACACCAAAATGCGGAGCGTAATTTGAATCATTAATCGACTAATCGACGTTAGATTGCCTCTTAATCGTTTCCTTATCTGATTTGCCTTTAACGCACACTCGCGCTACACGTGGTACTAATGGCCCGTGTAACCCACATTTGCCTTATGTTCGAATTTCTAGTAAAATATAGAAGTAGAAAAATGATTAAACTTTTTTTTTAGTTTGGTTATGTGGGGTTTTACCCACTAGAACCTCCCCGGCGGCCCTTCCTCGGTGCATGGTGAGGGGCTCCGGGATGTCCAGAGGAACGCACTGGAGCCCCCTGCACTGTGCTCATAGAAAATAAATAAATTAATAAAAATATTTTATTTTATTTTAAGGACATTTAATTTTCTATCATGCAAAATCTATTTCAGTTATCTAGCGTCTTTATCTTCCGAGATCTTCGAACTTTCTTAACCGGCCCTTTATTCCGATTTTTTTTCTCACCTTTCTTGTTTGTTCCCGAATGTAGTATTCCCAAAATCACGTAGCAAAATATTTAAATATTGATATCGCTAAAATACGAAGCTGCTGAGATCTGTTATGTTTGAAAACCGTTGATTTAACTCGCCGAGTCTGTCTGTTACAGTAAGCTCACATACTCACAGGGCAACATGTGAAATTATATATTTAGAAATCATTTGAACTAATTTTTCGTGAAAATGTTTAACCAACGAGCGGGCTTGTATTACACTGAGATTAAAATTTCGTGTTTCTCTATTTAATGTTGGATTTGTTACTTTGAACGCGGGATATGAACGAACCGAGTGTGTAATTTTAGAGCTTACAGATATTATAACTGTACGCTACACACAATTGCTTACAGCATATTATATTTTAAAACAAAGTTTGTTCTTTTGTATTTTGATTTTGTAGTATATTTAATTGTTGTAGGGTAAAGGTTTATTTTCAACCGGGGAACCTCCCCGTTTGAAAATAATTTAGGTTCAAATTTTTAAAACCGTCAACTCGTCTATATTTTTTATGCTTTTTAACTCGTAAGTCTGAGTGAACTGATTTTGATATTTTTTTTATTTGAAAGGTAATCTGATAATGGCATCTAAGAAGAAACCATGTAAGTCGTAAATTTTAATCAAGTATGTCCGTCACAAATGGACAAATAACTCAATGTCAGCCCAACTGATTTCGATGATTCGTTTTCTATTGGAAAGGATGTACTTCATGAGTTTAATGAGATTTTGGTTAGGTTCTGAATAATTCAATTTCGTAATATTCCTACGATAATTCGGAAATATAAAGATAATAGTAATAATAATTAGGTAAGGTTTTTATAATGTTTTTATATTTTGTAAGATATTTTTCTGTAATTTACTTTTATAAAAATATTGTTAAACCTTAACCTAAGGTCTAAGAATAAAAAAATAATAATGAAAGAAATTTTGGAAAAGCAAATGAAACGTAAAAATACTGAACGTTGGTAAAATGCTACAGTAGTTCGTAACTGTGTTGCAGCAATTTACGCCCACCTCGAGACACAAATAAATAAAAACAAATTAAACTTATAATTATGTAGATATAACTTATAATTATATAGATACATATTAGAAGACAAAAGAGATAAGTTATTGAAATAAGTTATTGTGTACATGTGTATGTGTGAGTGTGTGCCGCGGCATAAAGAGGCCATCCACGCTGAATAGTTTTTAATATTTGATTAGATTGTTATTTTTGCTTGTAAATAAACTTGTTAACCAGATATATTGTCAGAAGGAGAGATAATCTTATTTAGCACGATAACTGCTCATAATGGTTTCTGGTATACTTGGGGTTGTTAGAGCAGTAGTTCCTCATTTACTGCATCATCCGTCCGATATTTTAGGCGTCATTTAGGCCGCTACTAACCAAAGGAAATTTTAGGCAGAATGAACGACTATCGTACTCAAAGAAAGGCACATATAATATCTATTTCACACATTCGAATAGTCGACGATCAGGGTCTTTCCGATCGACTCGACCCTCTGAGTCTGCGAAGAGATTTCGGTTCTCTTTGCATTCTGTATCGCATTTACCATTGGGAGTGTTCTGAGGAATTGTTCGGAATCATCCCAGCTACCGATTTCCATTACCGCACATCTCGGCAGAATTCCAAATTCCGCCGCCACCATCTTGACGGTTGGCGTTCCACGACTGTACGTCGTCAGCGGTGTTTCCGAACGTTTACGATTTGGGGACCTTCATGAAACGAGCCTACTCCTATGTTAAAGGTCGGCAATGCACTTGCAGCTCCTCTGGCGCTGTGGATGTTCATGGGCGACGGTGATCACTTAAGATCAGGTGAGCCGTATGCTCGTTTGCCACTTTTCATATAAAAAAAGTCAGAATGAGGCAGCATGCAGCTTATAGTCCACGTCAACAAGAACAAAGCTACAAACAAAATAACAAGAACAAATCTTCGATGTGAAAGCCAAAGACAATGAACAAATAACAATAGGCTTTCGCTGAAATAATTAAATCTATATGAAGTATTAGCAAAAACTTTCTGCTAACTCAGTTTCATGAAAACATTCTAGTTAGCACGTTGTTCGAACATTTGAAAGTGCCAAACTAGTTAGCGGTCTCCACTTAATTATCAAGCCGTGTTTCTAATGTTCTCTGCTAGATATGTATAACAATAATAATTCTTTATTGCATATCACATTAACAATCATGGACGGAATTTGATTTGATGACAAAGTATATGTGACTGCCTGCAAGCGCATAGCATAACAGAAGGCTGGTAATAATAATAATAACCAGTTGCCCTAACCACCGGTTGATTGGGCCCTGCTTCGTTGCCGGCGGCACACACTAGGTTAGGTTTTTATAATGTCAGCCCTGTAGTTCTGGGCTCAAGAATAAGACAAGGTACAAGGTATCCCCTGCCTGTCGTAGAAGGCGACCAAAAGAGGCCTCGGGGGCGACAAGGGTGGGGGCCTTTGTCGTCTGCTATGGACCCGGGAAGAAGGCGACATCGGATGGCCCGTGTCGCCTTGCAGGGCACAGGGGGGGAGGGAGCCTCCCCTCTCCCCGAGACGTGCTCTCCTTGAGCACAGTGCAGAGGGGCTCCGTTATGTTCCGCTGGAGATGCCCGATGCACCGAGGAAGTTTTAGTGTGTAAGAACACACTAAAACTGGGCGGGGTATCACTCTGAAGATTTCCTTCCCGTAAACAAAAAAAAATGTTTTTAAATGTTTTTATTTTTTGTATGATATTTTTGTGTATTTTACTTTTTATATAAATATTAAAAACTAAACCCAAGGCTTCAAAATAAATAAAATAATAATATATAATAATAATAATAAATAAATAAATATTTATTGGTCACTAAAAAAAAATGATTCAACAAAGAAACGTGAAGTCCCTGACACACAGTAATTATTTAACATTTTAACAATATTCGTTAAAAACAAACATGGTAACTTTACAATTCATTTCTTGATATTTCAAAATATTCATTTAAGCTATAAAAACATTTGTTGATTAGAAAAATTTCAACTACTTGTTAGACAACCGTGAGTTGTTCAGATTTTATATAGAATTAAGTAATTCATTAGGAAGATGATTGTAAATTTTTACGGTTATATAGTGGGGGCTAGATGTGACGAGATTTAATTTTGAAAAAGGCATTTCAAGTTGATTTCGATTACGTTAATTGCTTTTTAACATAGTTGTAGATTTTGGTGTGTTTAAATATTGTCTATGTTTGTTATTTTGCATATCTTCAAGGCAGATTTTATAATGATCGAAATGCGACGCCTCTCCAACTTAATAATTATAGTTAACAACGCCATCTGTTGATAACGACTGTTGAAAAGCTGTTGCGGTCTCAGGTAGTTACTGAAGCAAGAAATAGATAAAATATACGTACAGCTGGAACTAAATCTACTTTCAAACATTTACTATGGAAGCTTTACCTAAGCAAGGAATAGTTTGTCAATTGCTGTCCCTATCCATCTATAATTACATATATATGTATCTATTTATTATTATATATAATTATTATGTTTATATATTTAATTTATTTGTAAGTATGTATGTATAATATATATGCATGCATTTATTATAGTTTTCTTTTATTTATTATTTTCTCATATAGCTTGCACCCGTTACTTTGTCTCTTCACAACCCCAAGGTAGACTGGCAGAGAATGCCTACTGGCATTAAGTCCGCCTATTTGTACCTTTTTTTGTATTGTGTGCAAATAAAGAATAAATAAATAAATAAATAAAAACCATCTTTGAAGTGGGTTATATATCGTCTCAAAAGCTAAATCGATGCAGAACTTACACAAACAAACATAACATTTTAATATATACAGGAAATTCTTGGAATGGAGGCCACGCCTGGGTCACAAAACTGTAGCGCGCCCTCCCTCCAGATGGACCGACAAAGTTTGTAAGGATAGCCGGCAGATATACCTGAATATAAGATATAATATTTTTGTTGTTAGCTAATAAAGTATTATCATTATTTACTTAAATAATGAAGAATATATAATTAATTACATAGGTCTTATAATTTTCATGTTATCAAGAGGAGAGTTGTTAAATGAGAAAATATTTGTCTGTCACTCTATCATGTTTCAGAAGCGCTGATTAAAATTGTACCGTTTGTTTTGTTTCCATCTCGCCGAGATAAATACAAAAGCAGACGTTTAAAATTACAATAACGGAGCGAAGTTTTGCGAAAATATTTTAGTTTCTAAAAAACAATGAACAATGAATACGGTTCATGGAAATATGGAAAGTTATGTTAGAAATGGCACCGAGTGAAATGTTAAGAAATATCGCCGATAAAACACTCCGAATAGGATTCGAATCTGCGACCATCAGAACATAGGCCTATGTATAAGGGCCCTAAAGAAAACGGACAAGTTTTCAGTAGACACTCCTCAAGTTTTACTATTTTACACATATATCAATATTTGTTAGGACTAATTTGTGATAGTTGATAGATAGTGTATAGTTAGTGAACGAGGAAAATCGGTGACCCCATATCGCCTGGCACTGCAAGGGTGCTGGGTAAGGGAGTAACCTCTCCGGGACGTCTTTAAGAGAAAAGTGCAGAGGGGCTCCGGTTCGATCTCCCCTCGCCATGCACCTAAGTAGGCCACCGGGTTTTAGTGAGTAACAGCCTCACATAACCCCCACAGGACGGGGTATCTAGTGGGAGATTTCTAGCCGTGAAAAAAACAAAAAAGGTATATGTTAGGATGTGGGTTATGTGTGTGTAATATATTTGTGAAAAAAAAATTGTTAGCATTTTTTTTCAAACTAAAAACAAATTGAGAACAAGAATTCCATTGATATAACGTTGAATTATAGGTTGCTGGCTTGCAACGTAACAAAAAAACGTGTTCAAGTAATGAAAACGTATTCGAGTTTCTCTTCTGTACATTTACCTTCCCAATGGTACGTCGGCGGCCGGTCGTTAATACGGGACCGACCGGGTATAGTCGGCCCCGATTGAAATGTGCATGCTCCAATACACAAGGATTTTAGACCCCGTACCTTGTATTTGTAACGTGATTCTGAACTATTTTCACGAAGGTCAAATTATTGCTTTTGTTGAACATTACAACGAGTTATTTTTGAAGTAAAACTTCTTTAGGCACGCTTCACTTGGAGAGTAAGCTGGAGAATTCAGGCGTGTGGACTGGAGCACACTCGTTTTTTAATTTTATTTCTTCTTGAGGTGCCATCTGTTATTGGAGGTCAGTTATAATTAAGACATGTTCCGTGTACCATTTCAAAATTCCTGCTCATTACCATTAAGGAATATTTAACTAGTCTTGGATTATTCTATACGAGTTGTACTTTATTAATAAACACTTATGTGGAAGAAGACGACATAACTTGGCAATACAACTATTATGCACTGCCGCATTTCGTCCTTTTGTTGTGAACATCCCTCAAACCCGAACGGTTTGTTTTGCAAAGGACTGGAATAGTTTGCCTGCGACTTTCCCTCCTATTACAATGTGGGTGGTTTTCAAAAGTAGAGTGAATAGACATTTACTAAGCTAGTGCGCCTTACCATCCAGGACGGCATTTGGGACAGGTGGAATCGTGGTCAAGCACTTGATTAGAATTAACAAAAAAGCTTGGGAGATATAGGTAATATAGATCGCGAGTAATAATTAACTTTTTTTGGTACTAAGTTCCTTATGGGACGTTGCACCCTAGCATCCTAGCCAAAAAAGTCCGTAACTTTAAATAAAAGCGTAAGATTTTACGTGTCAACTGGTTTAGATAAATGCCGCTACTATTAATTATATATTTTTATAAATAATTGTAAATAAAAGAAAAATGTTACGTAAATTTTATAAAATAGTTTTATCGATAAAAAATGAAAATCAAAAATGTATACCTTAATAATTATTTTCTTTATACCTCGAATTGAACTTGAAATTAATATTTTTTCAAGGAACTCCGTTTCTATGGGGTGTCCTACGACACCATTTTTTTACTTTTTAATAAATTTTGTAGCAGATTTGATTTTGTGACGGTGTTTTACTTGTGTATTATCCCGTTAGATATTTTTATATATCCTACATCACTCTTAAAACTAGTTTTGCGTAGTAAAATCGTACGCCGTAATAAAAATTTACGCTCGAAGCGCGGGATTTTATCCTCTCGTTTTGTTAAAAATAAAGTTTCAACTGGAAATACTGCAACAGCCGCGCCGTTAAACCTCACTTTATATACCTTATTTTATTACAAAAGCACAGATAATTAAACATACATTTATTATATACAAGGGCCACTGTCCCGCTTTAGGGCACAGGCCTTCTCTGTAAAGAAATTATAAGGGAACAGTCCACCACTCGGCCCTAGTAAGGATTGGCAGTCTTCACTTGTCTTAGAAAAAATTGTCACATGTAAGTTTTCCTCGCAGTATTTTCCTACACCGTCGAGTGTGTGGTCATCACTTAGAATAAATGGAACAAGGGCTCTTGTTCATACGTCAAATTGATAATAACCAACAGAAATGTCAAAATAAAGCAACGCATTTTTAACTTACCTGCCCGCTGTGGTAAATCCGCGGTACTCTGTACCTGCTAATTTGTCTTGTACCTTATACACAAAGACGTCAGATATGAGTGATCAATATAAATACACTCAAATTTTTACATACGTTATACATATATTATTTTAAACACGTGGGGTCAGCTAGTATGTATATCACACTAGCTGCCCCACGTGTTTCGCCATATAAATTGTTTCTATCAATAAAATAACAACAAAAAATAACAAGACGATAAACCTCTTAACACAATAACCATTTCAAAAACCGTTTTTCTATTGCGAGAGAAGCAGTAATTGAATATGATGGACATTTATGATATGACGTATGGTCTATTTGAAGTTGTTATTCGTTGGCTGAATAATTCCCTGATCCCGGTCACCTGAGGTCTTATAACATCTGATTTTAATAAAAAAATCTTATATTTTATTTTACATACAAACAATTCATACACCTTCGTAGAGTCATGCACAACACTTTGTTGAAGATCATCATATGATCAAATTCATACTTTACGATTCCATAAAGAACATACAGACAAACATTCATTTTTATATATACTACCATATAACGATTTTGCTGAGAAGATATTTATGCAGCTTAGACTTAAAAATAGCAAGTGATTATGCTCGAGTATCACTTGGTAGACCATTCCACAGGTGCGAAGCCTTCACAGCGAGAATCACTAGAGTAGCCAGACTTAGTGTATGGTATAGCTTTAATTCTTTTAGAGGAAATACTTGATAGAAGTTAACAAATATATCCTAAAGAAAATCTTATTTAAGGTGCAGGGGCTCTGTAAAATAATAATGGGGTCTTACCACCCCTTTCTTTATCCGGCCGTGGTGAGATATATAGGTAATGTTTTCTTCCTGATCCTCCCTTTTCGCTAAAGTAACAACAACATAAATCTTAAGGTGGCTGGGCCTACAAGTTCATGACCTTGTGTTTGCTGGCGTGATGCCAAAAAAGGCACCTTGTATAACCCTAGGGTTGCCAACGTAGTGAATTTTGTAAAAGTAGGAATGTTAGAAATAGGGATCTCCAGTGATGGATTTTGGGAGCTTATTTGAGTTGTATTGGGTATTTGTTCATTTATTTATTTATTTCTACATAATACACAGCATCCATAATTATGTATCATGTATTATATTTACACAAAATATAATACACTCGTTAGCAAAAATATATGGTCGGAATAAATGGTCGGTTAAGAAAGTTTGAATATCTCGGAAGATAAAAACGCTAGCTAACTGAAATAAATTGTGCATGATAGACAATTAATCCTTAAAATTTACTACTTAGCATCGCCACAGTGGCAAAATTAAATACAAATAAAATTTAATAAAAAAAAACTGTATTATCCAAGTTTACGTAAGATATTCTTTTTCGTTTAAATTTATGTTTTTTAATGGAATATAAATAAATTTAAAAAAATATTTAATTTTATTTTAAGGATATTTAATTGTCTATCATATACAATTTATTTCAATTAGCTAGCGTCTTTATCTTCAGAGATATTCAAACTTTTTAACCGACCCTTAATTTTTGCTCGCCGTTATCAATGTAAATTCATGTATTAAATATACACAAAATATAATATATACACGATTGTTCAAAAGAGAAAGATATTTTGGAGCCATGCGTCTTTTAGGAAATAAGGATATATATTAGCATGTGTCGAAGTTTCGCTCGCTTATGTAACACATAACATAACAGAACGCAACAATTAACAATAAAATACATCACAGAAATAGTAATTACAATTTTCACATTGGACAAGGTCATTGCGATCTTTTCCAGACAACCTTTGTGTGGATAGAAACTTTCGTCTAAAAAAATTTTAGTGGGTAACATGTGTCCTATATATCAAGAACATCATTGTTACTTGACTATGTGAATCGATATAGTCATTGTGTATTAACTGCGTTTATATTGGTTATTGCTTTAAATCTATACATATACGTGTATACACACGTATTTATAATTTATTTAATGTCTTCGATTATTTATCATTAGTATAATAATAAATAGAATTAAATGTGCGGTACGTTATAAATTGGTCACCCTGAATATAGGTATTGTAGAACGCTATTTTTCATACCAGACTTTGTGCTTGTGACAGGAAAATATTTTAGATCTGTTATTACAGAAATAATGTTCTAGTTTGCGGATTGTCAAAATTAGTTATTCTACTTTACATTTTATTTATTTACGTAATAAATAAAATAAGGACAAATTATATTTACGGGTAAAAACAAAAACCGATTTGAAATCGAATAAGAAAATGACGAAATAGAATTAATCAGAACCTAACTAAACTCTCATTAGACTACCCTTAAAGGACGTCCTTACCAATAAAAAATAAATCATCGAAATCGGTTGGCGTGATATTGAATTATTCGTCCATTTGTTGCACATACTTGATGCAAATTAAAGACTTATATGGTTTTATCATGGATGACATTATCAGAATTGGACTTGCACTGAAATGTAGACCATATAAGAAACACTAGCACCAAATAAAAAAAGAGTCATCAAAATTTCACCCAGTCGAAATTAATGTGGCAACAAAAATAAACGTATTGAGAACCTTTTGAGGGATTTTTTAAATCGGTCGATTAAATAAATTAAAAATACAACTACTACTGCAACTTTTTGTAGATGATGTTTGTTCAACATGAGAATATTCTCAGGTGGCATTCTTTTTTATGGTCTTTCATATCTTATTGTAATCTTTTTTTTTAAAGAAAGCTAGCAATATTTCTTTTTTTCATAAATATTACGAACATTCTTGTTAACCATTCCAACTAAGCTTAAGCTTGTGCTAGGAGATGGTCCAAGTCAACATCGTCATCGAATGGTGGATACGAACCTACGATCTTGCGATTCGCAGACCGTACCCTAAACCATTAGGCGATTAAAACAAATTGTTTTGACAGCATATTGAATATCATTAAAAATTATGTTATACAAACTGTAGCAAACGTATTGTGGATAGCACAGCCGGAAACAGTTACAATCCATTTCCGGCGATAACGAGAGGCTCGCGTGTCCGCGATAATGGCGGCTTCCGGTTGTCGTCGCGAATCATTAATGCGCCGATGGTTTCGCTGAGATATTGTTTCATATTATTTCCATCACTTCATATATTTTTGATTGAATTATGAATATTTGATTGAAAATTTCATTTCATTTTCTATGATAACAGTTTAACGAAAATTTTATTTATAAAGGCGTGTAAAATAACATACCATATGCCGACAACGAATTTTGGCGGATTTCGGACTCACAATGCAGATAAGACGATGATTGATGACTCATTTTTTATTTGGTACAGGTGTTTCTTATGCGGTTCACATTTTCTTAAATTTATGTTAAGTATGTGTACGACAAATGGACGGATAATTCAATATCACGGCAACCGATTTCGACATTAAGCTAAACAGACTACTAGTATGCAACCGTTTGTGAGCAACCGAATAACTAATTGGTACGTGTGAATATAGTTAGATACTCGTAGTAAGGATATAGACAAAGACAAACGAAGGATGGCGCACATCACTCAAGCACTTAGCTACGAAGACGAAGTGAAGTTGAATGAAAGTAGCAGGTGAAGTGCAATAGGTCAATAAAATAATAATGAGCCGTAGTAGCTCAGTGTCCGGACGGTTGCCTCGATTTGCATAGTACACTAGCAACCCAGGTTCGATCCCCGGTGAGGGCACCAATAAATTTGCTGTTACAATTTTATATGCTGATTTACCACGCGCTCGACGGTAAAGGAAAACATCGTGAAATCCTGGAGGTTAAGGCGTACTAGCTTAGTAAATGCCCATTGGGAAAGACAGACGAGGCCAAACTATTCCAGTCCTTTGCTGTACGAATAATGAAAGAGAATTAAAGCGCTTCCTTCGGGTTTGAGGGATGTTCACAACAAAAGGATGAAATTCTGCAGTGCGTCTTGAAGTCCGGTGAACGGGGATGGGGGGATTAGATCATATAATTCCTGAGCACACTCTCCAAAATGTTATCTATAGAAAATCGAGAGGCTAGCTACCTTACGCTTGTGAGTGTGTTTACTGAACTGGTGAGTCTTACCATCTAAAATTATATTTTCAATTAAAATCATGTGGAATCGGTCAGGCGCTTGTCAGCAAATTGTAAAATAATAACATGTAGCACATAACATAAAATGTTACAAAAATAAAAATGGAGAACACCTCTATCTAGAAACCTTTTTTATAAGAAAAGCCTAAAGCTTGTTTATCTCAAACGAGCTTACCTGTTTTAAGTGGTACCGTCAGCCATGAACTACACCGGAGGAGCTACAGATGCTTTACTAGCCTTTGAGAGGAGTAGCCCTGTTTCGTGGAGGTCTTCAAATCAACCTATACGATTTGGACTGGCTGGTTTAACCTTTTTTTTTTTTTGTTGACGTGGAGGAAATCTTCACAAAGATACCCCGCCTTCTGGGGAAGGCGGCGGTTATGTGGGGTTTAACCTTACTGGTTTAACCTTCTCCATCTCTGCATTCTTCCAATCTAATTATTGCATTCTACCAAAGAAAATGTGGACACAAAGGGATATTAGAACATAAGTGTTAGATATTTTAAAAAGTGTTTAATTCCATATCTTGAAGAATTAGCTGGAAAAAATAGGTGCTATGTAAAGAAACGGTCGGTTATTTTTTTTTTACTGAGAAGTATTTTTGGAACGGGACAATAATGGCGACGTGTTCAAAGAACAAAACTGGGTCAAAAGCCTAATATCGCAACAATGTGCATTCTCACATAACAGCCTTTTACCAAGAGTATGTTCACATTTAAAACCAGACGAGACTTTGTATTTGGTTATTACTATATTTAACGTACAAACCATAGAAAAGTAATGTTCTCCCCTAACTAAATAAGCTAACACACGTTCATATTTTATCATTATTTTTAAATGTAAAGCAAATATTTTGTAACCCTGTTTACGAAAATTGCGTGGACGTAGGAGTAGGAAATTTCCCAAACTTACTCCATACTTCATTCAACTATATTTACGAGCAAAAACAAAAACCGACTTCAAATCAAATCAAACGTTAAACGTTATTACGCGCAGATATCTTCTTTGTATTTCCGAATTAACGTAGGAATATTACGATTTAGAATTAATTATAATCTAACTAAACATTCATCAAACTGCTCTTAAAGTACATTTTTGGTAATAAAAAATGAATAATTGAAATCGGTGTCATTAATTCATTTGTGGCGTGCATACTTGATGCAATTTTAACACTTAAAAAGGTGCTATATAAGTGCTAAATTTGCATTTTCGTGGATGCCATTATCAGAATTGGCCCAAATTGAAATGGGGGTACCAGCTTTCAAACAAAAATAATCATCAAAATCGGTTTACACAGTCGAAACTTATGTGGTATCAAAATTTAAAAAAGAAAAAAACATACAGACTAATTGATAAACTCCTTACTTTGTTGAAGTCGGTTGTAAACGAGTTTAATTAATCAAAAAGCAGTGTGTACACTACTATGCGTTTGATACACGTACACGCGGATATTATACGATTGCTTGGCAACGACTAAGTAACTATGATATGGTTATACACTGAATAAGTTACGAGCTGCCAATTATATGTGGTTTTAATGCTTGATTTCCGAGGTATAGTCGAATTTAGAATTCATAGCGACCACTTGTTAGATTAATTAAACAAAATTCAACTTAAATTGATATTATTTTGTATACTAAAGCTTCTATTTTATTGCTACGAGATTAGCTACGCGTACGTAACACTAACGAAATATTTCCTTTCTGATTTTATTTTATCCCAACGTCGTAGGCAGTAAATTCTCATGTCGCGTCTAGGCTAAACGGTACTTACTCTCGACCCCTACCCCGTTACCGAGGGTAAATATTGTAAATCGATAGCCGTTATCGAAGGGGCGGACGGTGAAGTTATTAAATTACCCCGAAG
Organism: Meandrusa payeni; assembly: GCA_029286785.1. Classification (NCBI taxonomy): domain Eukaryota; kingdom Metazoa; phylum Arthropoda; class Insecta; order Lepidoptera; family Papilionidae; genus Meandrusa; species Meandrusa payeni. The sequence continues at coordinate 9,169,802 of JAGSMX010000023.1, forward strand.
TAAGGAACAAAGCCTTCTCGAACCACCTTTCTTTCACATTTTAATTCATTGGATAGCTTCCTAGGTATGCTCCGCGTAATTTTGGGCTATTTCTTTCTGATAGGGTACTTTATTGTGTTATTTAGGTGTTTACAATGTTTTTTCTCTATAACAAAACCTTTTTATTATTATGATTTAGAAAATAAAAATGTCTTACGACCTTACTAAAAAAATGAAATGAACATTTTTTTTATAGGTTTAAACTAGCGCTTGACCACGATCCCACCTGATGTTAAGTGGTGATATAGTCGAAAGATGGTACGCGCTAGTTTACTAAGTGCCTATTCACTCTACTCTTGAAGGCTCCCACGTCGTACTTGGACGGAAAGACTGACGCCGGCAACTTGTTCCACTCTTTGCTGTACGCACAATGAACGATGACTCAAATTGCTTCATTTGGACGCGCGGAACATCTACTATAAAAGTTGGAGACTCGCCGAATGGCTAAACGTGGGGATGGGGGAATTAACTCGTGTAATTCCTGTGCGCACTCTCCAAAATGTAATCTGTGAAACACCGAATATATATACATATATTTTTTACGTAGGTTACTACACATATTTATATATATGTATATACAATTGTATATGAATATCCGTATGTATATTTGTTGTGCATGTATATGTATGCGTATTTATCTATTGTATATGTATTTTACTCTTTCCCATGGTTCGCTGGTAGAGAACGCCTCCATAGTTGGAGTAGAGAGTGCCACCAATAGACCATATCGTTATCAATATCATGTTAAACATTTAAAACATAAACTTACATCGCTGACTGTACCAATTCCAATCCATAGTTTCTAAAGAGACTTATTCGATTTCAATTCACACCATTTAATTCACAAAACGCCCTCTCCAGTTAACAATTCTATGAGTTGCTTAGCAGTTCACACCGCCGTGAATGCCTTCTTTGATTTTGGATATAAATCCGGATTATTGTTTAGTATTCAGTCGAGACAACAACGATTTGTAACGGAGTTTAATCCTTTGTCTCTAATTGTTGCTTCGAACAATTTCCTTAAGTAATTGTGTAAGAAAGCTTATGGATCAAAAATCTTCGTCTTTTTAACCGACTTCAAATAGGGAGGGGAGGTTCTTAATTCGTCTGATTGTGTTTTTTTATTATGTTTTTTACTGTGTAACTTTGGATTGCCAGAATCGATTTTAATTATTCTTTTTTTCCTTTAAAAGCTTGACTAGACTGGTGGTGACATTTTAAAGAAGTACTCAAAAGAACTTGCAAACAAGGAAGCGAAGGAATTTTGATGCGGTAAAAGCGACATAGGCATCGTAGTCCGTGCGTAAATGTGGGCACTACAGCGTGATGCTTTTTTATTTATCAACAATTTATTAAATAGTAAAATTGCAAAATAAATGGATCGCTAGTAAAGCTACGAAAAAGAATATAAATTCTACTATCGCTGCTATCGATTTCTTTAAACACGAAATCTGGTTCGAAATTTAAATTTTAAACTGTCCGGATAGCATTTACGCTTTCAAGCGAAGTGAAAAAAGCGCAAAATAGGTCAGTAAATTCGAAATCGATTGCGAATGCGTTATGACTAAGTATGCAGCAGCTAAAAGCATTTCGTTCGTAACTTAAGTAAAAACTTTTTATATCGTTGAATTTAATAATGAATATTACTTTTAAATAAAAGCCTTTCGGTTTTCTACACATTACATTATAGAGAGTGTTCAGGAATTACATGATACCCGTTCCACCATCGGACTTCAACACGCATTCCTGGATTTCATCTTTTTGTTATGGACATCCTTCAAATCAGAACAAAAGGCTTTACTTTGAAATAGTTTGCCCGTTTTCTTTTCCTTCGATTACAATGTGCGTATTTTCAAGAGTAGAGTGAATAGGCATTTACTAAACTAGTGCGCGTTACAATCCCCGATCCCATTTCCACTTAACACCAGATGGGATCGAGATCAAGCAAGTGCTTAGAACGTATAAAAAAATGCGTTAGACTATTGGGTAAACATCTAAAACTAATTCGTAGAGCCATCGTAGCTCTCTCGTAGAACATACTGCTGCAAACGAGTGTTAGGTAGATGTATCTATGCTTCCACGATTCAGTGGGTGATGTGACTGAATGCTTCTTTGCTCATATTAATTCTTTCATTTCTTCTGTTTTAAGACTGTAAGTAACATCATGAGAAGTACACTTCTATGTTGTAATGTACGTGCTTAAATCATTTGCTAAAATTGGTGTCCGACATACGGCCTGTCATATATAAGACCTAATAAGTTTAAACACATAAGAACATAATTTTCAAAATCTTTCTACGCCGCTGAATTAAAAGCACACACAAACAAATTTAATTTTCTTTGTAGTCTTCTTTTTATATAAATAAGAGGTTATTTGAAACTGAAAATTCCGAGGCGTTTTCAGGGAAATGCTGCGATTATTCGCTTTAACTTGGAAAATACAGGTTAAAAATGTTATATTCAAACTCGCGCAATGTACCGTCACGCACGCCACGAAAACCCTACTTAAATGAGAGAAATATATTTTTATTTTTCCAACTCTTTAAATGAATACCACTTCACTGCACTGCACCGGTTTTTAACGAGTCGCTGTGATACTGCGACTTTTTTTGTATTAATGTTACATTTTTTTTCCGAGATGGGCAGCAGACTGTTGAGTGGACTGGTGACTTCCGTATGAGACTGCAATGACAGGTAAACATTGTTAGGAGTTGCGTAGCAAACTATTTTTATATACGAATAAAATGATATATTTTTCACAAATTATTCCTCAAAACAAACATTCAAAGCGTTATAACATTAAATATTGTAATTGTATTCATACTATTTATAGCTTATCTATGAGCTCAGTTAACGTTAGTTAAAACATTCTTTAATTTGTGGCTGTGGCGTACACAAATGTGAAAAAAAATACCGTTCAACTTTGAAATAGTCATATCCTTGGAACCACTTGTTATTTTTTTTTGCTTGTTTGTGTTTTTATTCCATGACCCATTTTTAGGTTATCCATTAATTATCGGACATCCTGTATATCGTAGCTTGAGTTAGATTTAACTTATTGATACAAAACGGAGTATGTATACATGTGTACCTACAACCGATGCATACACATTCAAAGAAAGCAACCGCTTGTATCTTGAATGCCATAATTGAAATATATGATTATTTACTAATTATTTGCAAAGGAAATATTGTGCAGATATGTCATTATGTGTTATAAATTATGAGAGTTGTAGTAGCTCAGTATCCGGGTGGTTGGCTTAAGTTGCGTGGTACGCTAGCAACCCGAGTTCGATCCCTGGTGACGGCACCAATCAATTTGTTGTTGCAATTTTATGTGCTGATTTACCATGCGCTCGGCGGTGAAGGAAAAATCGTGAGGAAACCTAGATGTCTTAGAATTTTTTCTAAGACATGTAAAGCCAATCTGCACTATGGCCGCGTGCCGGACTGTTCCCAGCAGTGGGACATATATATTATATATAAAGGTAGAAGCTTTAACTAATTTTAACTATCATACAGCACAGGCTTATGTGTGCATGATAGTGTATTCGTGTGTACATGTAATTCTATGTGTGAGATAGATAAGAGGTATAATGGTATAAACCGACATTTCACGTAATTTTGTAATAAGCATATTAACGATATGCGGCGACAACCGGATGCCGCCATTAGTGCGACACGGAATTCTCCCGTCATCGCCGGAAGTGGTTTGTAACTATTTCCGTCTACGCTTTTCATAAGAGCCTTGATAAATAACTCGCGCGAATATTTCAGATGGGAAATGTTTGAATGGTGATACAACATATAGCGTATATAATAGTTTACTCTTAATAACAAGTGACTACAGTTTGGTAGATTCAGTCAAGACTTTACAAAATAATGCACTATGAAAATTCATTTTGCAATAAAGACCAAAATTTGGAAAACCTATTCATCAGAAAAGCTATAAACATTAAATACCTTCTTTCCTTGGTCCTTCCTTTCTTCTTCCGGTCAGCAGATCGGGCAAGACCTCTCCCCGCCGTAGTAGTGGCCGCGCTGGCGGGGAAATCTAAATGAAAGGCGCTGGTCTCCTTCTGTGAGTCAGTAATGACGCAGAAAGAGACCGCCGGATATGGCGCAAGCGACCAGCCTAGAATAAGACTACGGTCCCGCCTGTCGTAGAAGGCGACTAAAAGTAGCCTCGGGTTTACTGGGCGATAAGAATGGGGGCCTCTGTCGCCCGCCAAGGTGGACCCGGGAAGAAGGAGACATCGGCTGGCCCGTGTCGCCTTGCACCGCGAGGGCACAGCGGGGGAAGGAGTAACCTCCCCCCGGGATACTTGAGAGGGTTTGGAGGGAGTTTTAGTGAGTCAAACCCCACATAACCGCCGTTTTCTCCCCAGAATACCTTAGCGGGGTATCTTTTTGAAGATTTCCTCCCCGTTAACAAAAAAGGCTGCCACAGCATTGATTTTCAGCGGTACTCATGACTACCCAACGTCTACTTATATACAATACTACCTTTACATGGTATAAAAGTATCACGTGAGCATGAAAAAGAGCCCTCTACGTAGCTTAGTCGCTTCCCTTGTTCCGGTTTCACGGGAATATTGCAAATCGATAACCCTTATCGAGAGGGTTGATGGCGTGCTTATTAAATTACCCGGACTGGGGAACCGGGCGTCTCCTAACCTTTCTTTTAATTCGTTTAACAGCTGCGAAATTACCGGGTGAATTTTGAACATTTAATATTTAAATTACTTATTCAATAAAAAAGATGTCACACTTAAACCTTTAGTAAGATTGAAACAGCAAACGTCCACGTTTGCACAAGCTTATTAGGTCTCATATGCGACAGGTGGTTATCGCAAATTTTAATTGCGTAAAATTTATAAGTGATTTATTTGTATGTAAAAAATCGAAAAACCATAACTACTTAATAGGATAGTAAAATCTGACGATCGTGGAACTTAAGATACTGACAGAACTGCTTTTATTAATGGAGTTTTGATTGGGAACATCCAAACTGTATCGAGTTATATATACAATAAAATATTTGAGATATTTATGAATTAATGAACATGATTTATTGCACAACAATTAACATAGAAAACACAGTTATAACAAATTTTACATATTAATGTAATACGATACAATTGCATGCGTAATGGGCGGTCTTGTGTCTTCCAGACAAACTTTGGATGATTGAATTATTGGCTAATTTGCTTCGATACAACAATGTGGCAAGATATTATATAACACAGCATAATAATATAAAATAATTCAGTTTGACAATTCATCAACAAAAATGATTCAGCCGGTGATTAAAAAAAAGGAAAATCCTGTACTATAAGCATCGGCTTCCTTCCAGTTTCACCAGCATTTTCTTTTGTGGTTTATGAAAGTAGTGTATAGTGTGTGCGAATTAAGATTGTGTGGTTGTATGTTGTCGTGATGGTATGCGGCAATATGCAGATGTTATATGTGATAGTTATACTAATGGAGGAATAATTGTCTCTGTTTCTGTGTATGTGAGATTGCCAAGATAGTTACTAATTATTTCTTTGATTTCGTATTCGGTCTTCTCGTAGAAATGCAAGGCGTTATTATACAAACGTTTTAATGCGTCTGTAATTATATGTAATGAAATAATTTGAATACTCTTATATGCAGTTAAACATTAAGAGGAGAAAGATCTATAATCTAACAAAGTAATAAAAAGTTTGTGAGATGCTGTGACCTCGGGAATACGTTTATAAAATGCGAAATTCACGGGAAGCTGTGAAGAGATTTAATTTCCTAAAGGACCGTTCGCAGACGATACTTGGACGGGCGGCGCATTGTGCGTTCTGTCATTATATCATTACCTTATTAAGGGTAAAGAGGCTCCGAATATTGAATGAAGGTTAAATTTTGTTTCTTCTTTTAAATAAAAGTTAACTTCTTCAATAAATTTGAGCATTGATGTACACCAAAGCTAAGTTTCTTATGTCCACCGGTAGTTGCAATCATTTTATTTTATAAGCAAAATGGCGACCAACAAATTCCGATACATTAGGAACGGCGATCCGCCACCAGGGACATTTTGCTTGTCAGCTATCGTGACGTTTAAATCTCTCTATACGGTGCGGTGTCGTGAGCCACTTAGCTATTTCACCTTCCGTTGTTACTTACATGTCTTGTGTATAGACAGCCGCCATTTTGTGTTAAAACTTCATTAATATACAGATGTATTATTTTGTTAATTATTAAATGTCAAAAAAGTGTCTTTTGTATTGAACTTCTATTTTAAAAGCTTATTTTATATCTGTATTTTTATCTATATAAGATTTCTTATTGTAAAAATTATATTCAATGTGTTGCTCTAAAGAAGGAGAAACGAAAATCATTTCTAATAGGATTATTAAATATATAACAAACTTTACTACGTATAAATAATGTTAATCATTATAGGCTTAGATCTTGAAGAGGTTACTGACATATTTATTATAATTCGTAAGATGTTGGTTTTGTAAATAATAAATAAACAAATAACAGGTAAGGTGACAGCGACCGGTGTATGTTACCAGTGAAACATAGTCTCTCACTATGGGCCTCATTAGCAAGCTTAAAGACGAGATCATATCAGGAATGTGGAGATCCGTAGACGAACGAAGGTAACCGACATAGTCCACGTACACGAAAACGTACCCTAAATCATTAGGCTATTGACGCTTAATAGATAATTTATATTTTTAAATTAAATAAATGTATCTTATATATTCATATTTTAATGGGGTTTTGTTTCGATTTTTTTTTTAACTGTGCCTCATTAAATGCTTTAATAATTTTTCAGGTCTAATAAGCTTAGAAATGGAGAGTAGAACGGTCCACGTGCCGGGCGAAACGTGAAAACAAAATATAACTCCACTCCACACCGGTATTCTACGAGTTCGCGGTACTTGTAGCACGAGCGTAGCTCTCAACCGGAACAACTTGTTGTTTAAGCGAAGAATCGGACACTTTTAACCGACAACAGAAAAGGAGGAGGTGCTTAATTCGTATGTATTTTTTAATTTTTTTAAATGATGCATTAATAGCGTCGACTGTTTCTTCTTTTGACATTAGAAGTCGGTTTTTTTTTAATTGTAAATATACTTGTGTTACTGACGTTCATGACTCTCACTTGCTCATTTGCCTTCCTTTTAACGGACTAAAAAGGATGAGGTTCTCAATTCGTCGGTAAGATTTTTTATGTTTGTTACCTCATAACTTTCGACTGGGTGATGCGATTTTGATGATTTTTTTTATTTGAACCACCGTGTTTCCCGTGTGGTTCCATTCCATGAAAACCATATATATTTAAATATTAAATTTACATTAAGTACGTGCGCGACAAATTAATGAATAACTCAACCGATTTCGATTTTGACACACACATGCGAACACACACACACGCACAAACATACACACACACACGCACGAAAATGCTCAGTCACATAGATAAGTACTCAAGTATAACAATTTCAAAGGTATTTTATCCTAAAGAAAAATAAAACAAAAAACCTATTTCAAATTTAAAAATTTAAATCTTAATATGTAATCAAAATTTGTTTGTTTGGTGGGCGTCAATAGCGGCGACACAATATCCTTTTTATTAATGTTGCTATTATCGCACACTATAACTTTACTGTATGAACTAAATTTGTTATGGTTTTAAATAAAGATTTTTTTTTTAAATAAAGATTTATAACCGATGATTACCGACCGAGTAGTCTGATGAGATTTCATAATATATCTACGATAATTCGTTTAAATAAAGAGTGCGCCTGCGCTTAACATCGTTTGACGTTTGCTTTGATTTGAAGTCGGTTTTGTTTTTCTCGTAAATGTACTTCTAATAAAAAACGAAATATCCAAATTTGTCTAAGATTAAGTTACTTGTAACTATTTATTTGTTATCATAGTACAGTACAGCACAAGCTCCTTGTTTATATAAATTGATGGTAATCGAAAACGTCCTCCACAAGCCTTCAATGTAATTTTATAAGATTCACTTACACACAAACAATTTTGCGAACTTTATTTGAATTGAATCCAGAACTTCTGCACGCGATTAAATCTCAACATGCCGAGAACAATTTATCTGAAACAGACACAGAGGCAACTTCTACAGGAGTTAAATTATCCAGAAGACGAAACTTAACACCAAATGTTATTTCTGCTAATTCAAAAGCAGATCCTCTTATAATAATTATAAATGTGGCCCGAAAACACTCCCTTAGGCTAATTTCAATTCGTTAAACAATAAATTCCAATAAGAAAAACTTTATCCAAATACCTTCTTGACTTCTGACTTATTACCACTTTACGAATTATTAAAATAATTTGTATCTAGAAGTATTTTGTTGATTAAATTAAGTGTTTACATATTTATAAGGAGTAAAATACGTAAAGGGACAATACAAAATATAAAAACATTAGAAGAACCTAACGCAATCGAAGTAAACAAAGTCGAATTGTGGATACGAACCTACGACCGTCCGTTTCACAAACCGTACCTAATGGTTTAGATTAGGCTACTGACATATTTATTTATTTATTTATTACACCAACACAATGAACATTTTTAACAAAAAATATATAAAACAGTGAAAAGTTGTGAAGTTAATGCCATTGCAGTTAGAGGCGTAGACTGCAAGCAATTAACTGGCGAGTGACATTGTAAGATAAAAATAAAAAGAACACAAAAGTAAAAATAAAACTAAATTTGAAATTAAAAATTAACTAATACAAAAAACTATTTGTAGATTAGTGAATGTTTATACAGGGTGGGCCAAAAGGGTGTTGGCAGTTTGAAGTTGAATAAAAAAAAACTACAAAACATAGAACATTTTTATTGGTATTAATAAAAAATAGAAAGCCTAGAAATTTTATGATTTAAAAACAATGCTGTGTAAGTGACGGAAATTCTGGAAAACACGGCGTAACGTTGCTCGCGATATGGCGTTGATTTCCTGGATTATGTTTCTCTTTAACTCTTCTAATGTTGTCGGATTATTTTTGTAGACCACCGATTTGAGATAACCCCACAGAAAATAATCACACGGAGTGAGATCGGGACTGCGTGGAGACCACTCAATGTCACCCTTCAGGGAAATTAGTTTTCCGGGGAACATTTCTTTTAGTAGGTCTATAGACATCCTAGCAGTGTGGCACGTGGCACCGTCCTGTTGGAACCATATCCTCGAAGTATTGCCACGGTATTCCTGCAAGGCTGGGATCAAAAACGTTCGTAGCATCTTGCAATAACTATGGGATCTTACAGTCATCGTGCGTCCTCTTTCGTCTTCAAAAAAGTATGGCCCAACAATACCAGTGGCCGATATTGCAGCCCACACGACAAGTTTAGGGCTGTGGAGCGGGCGTTCATGCAAGCGTTTAGGATTATTCTCGGACCAGAATCCACAATTTTGTTTATTAACGTGACCGTTAAGATGGAAATTGGCCTCATCGCTAAACATCACGTTAAAAAAGTTGTTAAAGCGGTCGAGCATAAGATTGGCAAAATTAAGGTGGTTAATGTGATCATCTGGTTTCAATTCTTGAACAAGCTGGATCTTATAAGCTTTTAGATGCAAATCACGCTTCGCATCGCAATTCGTCGTAATGTTGATCTTTTGAAATTCAAAACCTGGCTCCTTTTACGAGTTGATTGCTGCGGATTTTGCCTAACGGAATCACGAACTCTATCCACAGCGTCAGCCGTCCTGGTTGATCGTGGACGGCCGGTATTCATTATTTTTACCGTTGACCCGGTTGTTTCAAACATCTTCACCCATTTGCGTATCACGTTAGCGCTTGGTCCCTCACTAATGTCTCGCAAACCGTGCTCCACTCGATACAACCGTCGCGCAATAATCACCGATTTATTGTTTTCATAAAACGCACGAACACAAAATGCACGCTCCGCTCCTGTGTATGGCTCCATGGTGACAAAATTTCCAAGAAATAGCGCGTCGAACTACATATCCCCCATCTTCAGCACGCCGCGCGTTTCCGTAAAATTAACGAAACAAACTAACAACACCCTTATGGCCCACCCTGTACATACTTATACTAGGAAAAAAGAGGTCGATATCGTCAGTTTTTGAAAAAGAGTTGAATTCTATACTAATTCTATTTAAGGGCGCATTCTTACCTAGGTTCGATCTGAATATACCGCTTCTCAACAATTGGTATCGTGAAGGTCTAGGTAACCGCGACGGTACAGTAAAAGCTACGGCGGAGAGATGCAGTATATACGTAAGACAAAAATAAGCAATCATGTTTATTTTTGTCTTACGTATATATTAAGTCAGTTCAGTTTAGACAGGGGTGTTACATTGAAGGTGAATTTACTTGAATCAATAAACTTGGCAACGTAGCGCCTTCACACTTGATTATGCCGACACCGTTTAACTCTAAGTAATTTCTGGCGTAGCGTTTTGAGAATATTAATTCTGTACTTCATTAACGTTAACTCTTGGTTTGGTTTTAATTAACCGATGGTTAATTATTTAGTTACATCGAGCGTGATGTCTAGCGCTCAAACTTTGGAAAGTCTGTGACTCCTTTATGTGTACCATTAAGGGTTTATTTGGCACATTTAAATTTTGTATTTGTGCCCGGTGAACGGGGTTTTACTTAACCCCACTCATGTATGCGATCTATCCGTACCATCCCTGTAAACCACGATAGGATTAAAAAAAATAAGGTTATTAAAATTTCTTTTTTGTTCGTAAATATTACTAACATTCTTGTTATAACAGTCCGAATTGATAAACATATGGAGGCAGTTGGATGAACAATGGGTATTGTTTTTTTAATAATTGCATGTAAGTTTTAAAAGAAAGAACTTAGTTCCAGTTCGATAAAGAATTTCCGGCTGCTTTCTCCGAGGTCCTTTTTTTCATTTCTTTTGAAATAAGTTCCTAGTTCTTATTGTTATACATTATTGTAGAGCTAAGAAATAAAAGCTGTCAGCCGAGTTTCATAGAACTTTTTATTTGGTTATAGGGGATTTTAGTGGCGATAAATCTTAAAATAATATTGAATTAATATCTTTTTTATCTTTCATTTTTAAATTTGCAGCGATATTAGAAAAAAACAATTGGGAGCAATTTTTCTTTTCCTAAATATTACTAACAAATTACTTCTTGTTAACCACTTCAACTAAGCTTAAAGGTTGTGCTAGGAGAGGGATCACATCAATAGTCGAATGGTGAATTTTAACGTGTGACCTTACGATTCGCAGACCGTACCCTAAACTTATTGACTCTTATACTTTGGGTAATGTGGCATTAGTGCGGAATGCCAATCCCATTATTACTTTTGCACGTGATCTTGACCTTCTAGTGTGCCGCCGGTAAATAAAAACAGACAGAAATTACAAGGAATACGGAAATTATATTTTATACATTTGTTATATTAGAAATATACAATTTGGACAAATGTCTAAACAAAAAGTTGATCACAAAATAAGTGAAGTACGCATTATCTAAAATACTTTTTGGTGATTGGCGAATGCAAGTCGCCACAATGCGATTACACCTACCAATTTGCCAGTATGGCATTAAGGTAGCTTTTGTGAACGTTAGTTTATGGTGTTAGAGTAACTATAAATACATAATATAGATTTGTGGTAAGACGCCAATCGTCTAAAATGCTAATAAATTATATTCATATAACCAAGGACAGAACAGAGGAATTCCAAAAGCACTGGAAACCGACTAATGTGTAAGCATTAATTAACGTACATAATATAACTTAACTTGATAATACTAACATATATTATATAACAAGACATACACACACAACAGTAATAATGTACACAAAATATTTCTAAAACTGGTAAATATTCTAATATATCTAAACAAACTCTACCCATATTTATTTTTAACCATTTTGGTATGATATGATAAAACTCTGGTCGTGGCACATGATCATAGGCACGATTGGACCCATTTAATATCTATTATTTCGAGTTTTCGTAGCAAAATTAATTCCGCTAACGCGGGACATTAGCTCGGCACAAATGAGGGAGTAGGGCGCCCTCTGTTTAAATTTTATATAACAATAACGAACCGTCATTAAATTCGCCTTCGCCTAATCCCTGCCAACATTATGCGTCGTTAGTTTCTTCAATTTTGAAAATTTAAGGCTGAAATATTCGTTCGAATATGCTTCTACAATTCCGCATTGCTTTATGACTTTTCAAAGATTTACGAGAAAATAATTCTTATATTGCTTCGTTTCGAGTGTTATTTTTATGTTTTTACCTCATAATTTTAGAGCGGGTAAATCGATATAGCTGATTCTTTTTTTATTTGAAAATTGGTGTGTTTGGGCCTATTTCAATTTGTTCCAATTCTGACCGTGGCATGAGAGAGAAGACAAGAGAAAACCTATATGTCTTAAACTTCCATTAAATAAATAGATGAAGTTCAAATAAAAAAGAATCATCAAAATCGGTCCACCCAGTGGTAAGTTATGAGATACCAAACATAAAAACTCTTCCGTTTTGAAGTCGGTTGTAAACCAGATTGATTAAAAGAGAAAATTATACACTACAACCTAAAAATGGCCAAGAGAAACAGGGACGCAGCGGTCGTGGAGAAACTTACAACGATGTAACGGGACGTCTTCGACGCGTGAACCAAAGCATTCTCCAACACCACCTTCAAAAATCAGGCGTTATAAAAAATATATAATAACTGTAGAGGTAGCACCCTTATTATTAAAAAAAAACAAAGGAACTTCAGGAACATTACAAAAGATCACGGACACAAGTCTGTGGTGTGTGTGTGGTGGCGCTTTATTGAATGAAAAAAAAAACAGTTTATACTAATAATTTTAATCGAAGATATAAGTTGTTATGTCATCGGCCATTTCTTCTATATGTCATCAATAGTCTCATGCTTTTTTATTTGAAAGGGTTATATTCATTTAAATCACCTATTTATTATTTTCACATATGACCTTGGTCCAGGGAAATCACCAAAAAGTGTATGGAAGAATGCTAGTTGGTTGATATATTTGTAGGTATAACGAAGTTATAACGTATAATAGTCATAAAGAATTTATGAAGATATTTAATTCTAATTTGAACATTTTGATTGGCTGCGTTCTGTTTCGTCTTGTTTAACTCCCCATTTTATTTTATTTTGTTTTATTTTATATACAATTTATGTTTCCCTGGTGTTTTACTTGCTTTTACGTTATTCGTACTTTGTTAAAATTCTGCTACTGACATTTGTTTGCTTCTTAAAATGGGTCTCTGCAGAATACCAGCGCTGATTACCCTCCTCGGATAATCAGCTATTATGCTGAGCAGTGAACCCGGTCGGTTCGGCGTTGCAACGCATAGCCTTGTGAATCGGACCTTTTGGGATATATATATATATATATATATATATCCCAAAAGGTTAAGGTTAAGGTTAAGTTATTTTTAATTATGCGCTTAACTTGTTGTGTTAAATTGTATATGTGTTGTAATCTGTCTAACCGATTAAATGGCTTATTATTATTATTATTAAGTAGGCGTATATTATCTAGGCGCCTACTTCGTTATATACCTATAATAATTTGGAAATAAGAGAGTGTGAGTGAATAATGTCTTTATGTTTGTTTGAAATAAAAGACAAAACTGCGTTTCTTTGTAATATTTAGAGAAACAACATTTAATGTCCGTATTCCAATTCTGTCTTATATATAAATGTCATGACACATTATATTACAGTGACATTTTACATTTAAAATTATAAAAATACAAAAAATAAATAAATATAAGTAAAGAGGTTTTATATCTTTACTTTACAACTTTTTTTCTTTTAAGTAGGTTTTTGTTTTCACTCGTAAATGTTCTTGATAGTTATTGTGTCCTAGTTATAACTAAATGCATCAAAGTATGCCGGTCACATAATTTTCTGAGAATTTCTTAATACTAAATATTGACATTTAATTAAAATTATGAAAACTGGTTTCAGGAAGTAGGGAATAATTTTCCCCATTAATTAAAAGGATTAAGGAAATGTAAAATTTAACGACGCTTGGTTATTGTAAAATGTTAAATTTGAACAATGTTCATTTCAAGTTTTAATTGCGCAACTAACTTTGAAGAGTGACTTAAATACTTAACAGTTAACTTATATACGTTAATTTAATTAATATAATTAAATTTACAAAGGTATTTTAAAGCAAATAATCAACAATACAAAAAAAAATTATGTGGTGTCATGTGACACCAGGATATTAGACAAACACAATTTGCAAAAAAAATATTGCTTAATTGTATACACACAAATTATGTTCAAGAGAGAAAGAAAATGTGCGCGCGCACTGCTCTCTCTTGCTCCTGCAGTGTGATACAAACAACAAAACTTGCCTATGAGAGAAAGAGAGAAAAAAAAGTGTGGTCGAACCTTTCTACAGTAATATTCGAAATGTAACTCGCTCTCTTTCTATCTTCACTAACTTATATCTTGCTCTCAATTTTCGTGTGCCACACTTTTCGTAACGCTCTCGTTACGCATTCACCCTTCCAGAAGGAAAGGAGTTTTACTTAAAATGACAAAATAAGGATCTTATTGACCGTCTACGAGTATGTCTGACCTCGTATCATATAACTTCACTTCTGTTTACGCTTGTCATCGCCGGATGATTTATGGCTCTCTCATAATCGCCTGCCGAGATAAGTTACGTGCTCTCAGCAAGTCCACTTACGGCGCCGCGAGTGGGAAATCATAAATTTAACTAAAATAACCTCAATCCGCTACCGACTCAACTTCGGTCGCGACAGTTTTTGCTTAGGGAGAAGTCATGTCTAACCATCTGTTACGTTCTGGTTTGGGATTGCCGAACATTGCCGCCGTTTTAAATTGCAGATTTAAACATTTATTTTCATTACTTAATGGAAAAGCTAATACATGATAGCTGATATAACCTATATTTAAAAATAAATTGAAATGCTTCTTAACTGAGTCTCAACGTAACCACGCCAACATCAACTACGACAAATCGTTTATATAATACTATATTTAAGTTATTTGTTTATATATATATATATATATATCTATAGCTGTTTTTTTAATGTATACATTTATGTATAATATATATGAATGTTTATGTAATGTACACCATATTAATACACAACCGAATCGGGCCCGCCTTAGTCTACACAGGGTTTAGGCTGAAAACCAGCGCTGTGCTACATGTGTGAGCACAGCACATGCTGAGCCAACCCCTTTTCGGCACAATTTCTATTTTGTTCTTTTTTTTATGTTGTTTCTGTTTACTTTTGTTTATGTTGTTTTTTGTCTTGTTTTACCCGTTGTTTCTGTGTTGTTGTGTCGAATAAATGTTTTTTCTATTTCTATATAAAATGAATTCATATCTTTATATCCGAGTATAGCAGAGCGATTTACATATACTAGTGGTCGCTCTAAAGTCGGACGACTTTAACCCATGAATTGTAGCATTGAAATCACACATAATTCACAGCTCGTAACTTATTAGGTGATTCTGTTAGTTGTTATAAATAACAGTTACTTTTTTTTGTGCTCTTTTCCAATTTACTTTAATAGGTTACTTTGGTTTTTTTAATAAGAGTGCTACCTCTAAAGTTACTACAATTTTTTTTAATGCCTGATTTTTGAAGGTGGTGCTGGATTTGTTTTTAATGACGAACTACGCAAATTGGCCAGAGACGCTAGCCTTGACTGCTTCACCGGATTGAGAGGTGTCATAACTCTTAGGTCGCTTAGCCTGAACCTCTATCTCTAGTAAATTGACAAAAGGGTCCCTCCGGTGAGGGGTAACCTCAGCTTGGACGGTTACTATGTTACGCATAAGCACTTCGATATGAGGGTGCCCGATAGGCCGTACTACGTGTCGATCGGTTGTTATTCCACGGATAATCTAAGGGACATTTAAAGCTAAATTAACTTTGAGTGCCAGTTCGGGAAGCGTTGGCGCTGGGAGAAGAAGTGTCCGAAGGAACTCCAGCAACGCTCATTACACCTAAGGGGTAGGCCCTGCCCATAAAATAGCGGTAACGCGCGAGGATTATTGGGATCCTCCGACGGTCGCGACTGGTGTTGGAGAATGCTCTGGTTCAAGCGTCGTAGACGCGCATTGTTATTAGCTTCTCCGAGACTGCTGTGTCCCTGTTTCTCGTGGCCATTTTTAGGTTGTATCACAGTTACTTCAACTGTTGCCAAGCATCCATCCGATATTATATCCGCGTAAGTGTATCGAATGCATAGTAGAATGTGTTCTTTTCATTGTTTTAATGTATATTATTTTTTATGCATACTTTAAAAAATATATTATTATATATTCATTATGCACTAATTCTTTCCTGTCATGTATCAAACAATTTATATAAGATCGGTATAAATTTTAAATTATATACTGTATATTACACTAACTTTAAGACAGATTGTAACTTTAATCCGAAACGTAAGTTACGTTAGCTGTGACTGTAACAGATGGGCGAACATGACTCGCTTCTAAGCAAAAACTGTCACAACTTAAGTTACAACGGAAACATTATAAGACTATTTTGATAGAATTTATGACTCTTGGCTACAGGTTTTAAATTTATTAGTTTAATTATCAAAATAATTCTAGAAATTAGGTAAAAATTACAATATTTTTGACCCAAACGATATAGAGATGTGAGATATCTCCCAACCCCATTCTACCTTCGGACCTTTAGACATTCGGTAGGTGTCCACCCTTTCATAGGCGATGTTCGAACGAAGGGACTTAAGCCATCGTGCGTTTAATCAAAGAATGGAACAAGTTGCCGGAATCAGTCTTGAGTGAATAGGCCCTTACTAAACTAGCGCCTACCATCTTTCGAATATATTACCACTTAACATCAGGTGGGATCGTGGTCAAATACTAGTTTACACCCGCATCCAAAAAAAAAAAAACAAAATATAATCGAAGTTGATCATATTGCTATATTAAGTTAATTATGTTAACCGATTTTCTTTTTCTACGTAATAATTCAAAATCTAAGCTTACTGCTACGAAAGAAAAGTAAATACTTATAATTATATGTACCACTATTCCGCACAGACATTTTATTTAAAAAAAATACCAAGCCATAGTCGATGTGATAGTCCCATCGTGGGTTGGCACACTACACAATTTATAAATGTTATTATTGACCAGGATCCCACCTGTTGTTAAGTTAAACTACAGTCCTGGATGGTAAGGGGCATTAGCTTAGAAAATGTCTATTCACTCTTGAAAACATCCGCACTGTAATCGCAGGGAAAGACAGACACGGGCAAACTATTCCAGTCATCTGCTGCAGGAATAATGAAAGACGAAGCTAAGTGCTTCAACACAATCCCACCTGATGTTAAGTGGAAATGCAGTACTGGATGGTAAGGCACACTAGCTTAGTAAAAGCACTCTACTCTTGAAAGCACCCCCATTGTCATTGGACGGTAAATATAGACACGGGCAAACTATTTATGCTGTACGAATTATGACAGACGAAGCAAAGAGCTTCGTTTGGATATGAGGGATGTCCATAACAAAAGGATGAAATCGGGCAGTGCGTCTTGAAGTCCGATGGTGGACCGGGAATGGTGGAATTAGATCAAACCCTGAGCACACTTTCCATAATCCATTGTGTAAAACACCGAAAGGTCATGCATCGCCAATTTACCTCTTAGTCCGCATTTCAACCGAAAAAAGGTACTCAGGTTTTCGCACGTTTTTCATTCATCACTTTATGTTAGCTTTTAAAATTGCAATAATAATGGTCACGTTGTCGCCTGAAACCGAACTTTTTAAACCCATCACCTCAGTATACTGTACAAGGTTACAATTTGAATATTTTTCTAGCTTCCGAAACCGTCTCTAATGAAATGGGATGGGGTCCCATCATACAAATCTATTATTTAAGTTTTAACTGAAGCCTCGAGAGCCAGTTGAAATTAAAAACACGTTAAAAGATCGCCTCTATCGTCTGTAAAAGGAATTAAAGTCCCGGCAAAAGCTATAAGGGACCTTTATTATGCGTCCCAGGATTCATTTGCGATAAAAAAGGTCAAAGGTGCTATTGTTGGAATCCATTATCGATCTGTAATTTAAGGGAATTTGCCGCCGATTTTGCCGATTATTGGAAGGTTCACTCATACGTTTGTACTTCGTTATTAAACTCTTTTCTCTGTCTGGAGGTTAATGATGATCAATTCGTATTACAATCATCATCATCCTTTCAGCAGTAAAACATCCACTACTGGACATAGCCCTCCCCTAACGATTGTAGATAGGACCGGTCGTACTCGGGTTGAATCCAGCTGCATGCTGCGGACTTTATGAGGTCGTCAGACCACCTTGCGGTTGGACGTCCTACGCTGCGCTTGCCGGTCCGTGGTCTCCAATCGAGAACTTTTCGGCCATTTTTCGCAAACTTTTCGGTATTCGCCACGTGGCCGTAGTGTCAACTGGCAGACTTCACATGTTTTAGATAATTTTCTAAAACATCTAGGTTTCCTCGCGATGTATTTCTTCATAGCTGAGCATGTAGTAAATCAGCACTTAAAACTGCTACGAACAAATTCATTGGTGCCAGCACCGGGAATCGAAATCGTGTTACTAGCATACGCAACTTGGGGACCACCCGGATATTGAGCTGTCACGGCTCTAAACTTTACAGTGCCTCACTAGTAGAGGCAAACCATCAGAGCCTCTAACACCGTAAACGAGTGGCCTGATTTTCAGTTTTTCATCGGTTGCATTTCGGCGAGTGTGCGGAGCTTTTGCATAACCTAATGGCCCCCCTTCCCCTTTCCTTCACCGAACGACTATGCGTGGCGAGCAGTTTCCTTGCCTCCGTATGAGGACGGCTAAGTAATGGACTCTATGCTGAAATCAGTCTTTCCACACGGGTACAATCTGGACTCCTTTAAGTCCAATGTGAACAGACCCCTTATAGGCTCACGTACTCCAACCTGGGCTTCATCTTCGCCTTCTATCAAGCGAGATAGAAGCCAAACGTGAACTTATTTGGGTTTGGGTTTAAAGATTTTATTACTTTTAAAGACATTACATCACCTGACAATGAGGCTATAAAAAATTATATAGTAGTATATATAGTGATCGATAGGTCTTTAAAATATATTATCAAAGATATGTTTTCGCAGTTTTTGTTTAAAGATATGTATAGTTAGACAATCTTTAACTGCATTAAGTACGTTATGAAAAAGTTGTCCTCCTTCAGATATAATACATTTTTTACCATATCCAGGTCTTGGCTTTCAGATAAAGATTTTATTCTTGTTTCGTAGGTTGTGTTGGAATGTTTTTTTATATATAAAAAAAACATGTGATGTATATGCAAATACATTTTTCGGACATTAAGCGTCCATTCAAACTTTAAATACACGTGGCAGGAATAACTAATTATTTTAATCTAATTAATTTAGCTAAAACAAGGCGGGGAGTAAAGATAACTTAATTCTGCTTAAAACTCCGCATAAAATTAAGTCGTGTCCATCCATCTGTTACAGATTTAGATATGGGCATAATGCGAGCTATTGTTATAATCAAATTATATAGCATTGTAAATGCGTGATGTGCGAACTGAAAAGCGGAATAAATTTATTCAAATTTGTTTTGTAGTTTTAATTATGTGGAAAACTTTGATAAGCGTTCTAGATATATAGATAGATAAATCCTTTATTGTACTAAAGTATGTACACAAAGGCGAACTTAATGCTATTTAGCATGGCGACACGGGCCCGATGTTGTCTTCTTCCCGGGTCCACTTCAGCGGACGACAAAGGCTCTTGTGAAACCCAAGGTCCCTTTTAGTCGCCTTCTACGACAGGCAAACGATAACGTAGTCTTATTCTACGAGCCCAGAACTTCAAGAACTGAAGAAATTATATTTTTGTGTATTTCTATAAAACCTAATTAAGGTTTATGTCTCATTGTTTTTTCTTATTAAAACCTACTTCCAATGGTTAAGAATATTCTTGAGGTCATCGGGAAGAGGTTAAATTAACCGTTTGACACGTTGACCCAAAAAAGTTATTTTAAAAAGTAGGTTCTGAAGTTCCACTTCTCTTTGATCAGTCCATTAACATAATGCGGTCGCTAGAGTCTTCAGTTAATTTTAGAATATATAACTAACTGAGTTACTGGACCACTTCTGCCATTTTTCAGTATCTTGGAATTTTATTTTACATCTTTTCTTTTAATTTAAATAGTTATGATGCTTGTTTTCAATCGACTCCAAAAAGAGGAGGTTCTCAATTCGTTTCTTTTTTTAAGTTTGTTACCGCATAACCGCATTCGACTGGGTGAACCTATTTTGGTGATTTAAAAAAAATTGTCTTGATTGCATAGAAGACTAACAATCCGAGTTCCATCCTCCTTGGTGCCGGCACTAATACATTTGTTGCTGAAATTTTATGTGCCGATTTATGACGCGTTCGGCCAAAACGCACTAGGGCCGCGTGGCGGACTATTCCCTTATACTCTCTTTACAGAGGAGGCATTTGCCCATCAGTGGGACATATATTTTTGTATATATATAAATATATAATCTGAATGTCGGAAACAGCTAAACCAAATTTCATGAAATTTTGTATTCAGGGATTTTAAGGGGATAATTTTTTTTTTATCCTGCTATTGATCTAGCTAGGATTTTTTTTTATAAAATGTCGTATTATCCGGGTATAGGGTATACAAAGTATACTAGTAGATGGCGTTGCTAAGCAACAAACAGTGCATCAATAAGTTTGACTTTAGACAAAGAAAGTTAATATCAATCCAAATTATATATAAAATACGTGGATCATATCGTTGTTAAGTCGTTCTTTCGTAGTAGATATTCACGTCAAAAAATATGAACGTGGTGATAGGTTATATTGGGTTGCAACAGACAATGGTAGAAAATACAGAATAAATAGATCACAAAGTTGTGAAACAGTACCGGAGAGAGTGACTGCACTACCTTTAGTGCAGTCACTCGGTCAAGGATAGGAATCACTGATGGCTTCAAAGAGCTAATGAATCTAGAGTTAAACGAGTCATACAACGATCTACCAAAAAAAATTCCGAGCAAGTCTCGGTTATCCAGGTCCAATAAAGGCTGTTAATTTAAATAGTTTTGGTACTAAAATATATAGTGCATTTCTCCACGTAGCAGTTGGTTGACCCGTTTTTTTTTTTTAAATAAAGCTAGCAATATTTCTCTTTTATTTTCAGAAATATTACTAACATTGTTGTTAACCATTCCAACTAAGCTTATGCTTGTACCAGGAGATGATTCAAACCTACGACCTTACGATTCGCAGACTGTACTCTATACCATTTCGCTATTGACGCTTTTTAGTATTAAGTCGTCTATGATATACTTTGTTCTGCTATTGCCTGTTATACCTTATTCTCGAATAAACTCGACTCTCCGTAACATCGTTCATCTAATTATTCCTAATCCATTAACTTAAACAAGTTTTCGACAAATAGATTAATCCAGGATAAGTCTGTTAAGGATTACGTCGAAGTCCACGCAGTGTGACATAGACCAAGAGTCTGTCTATCAGTATCAGTCGATCAAGCTATTATTTTAAGACTTACCTTGCATTGCGGGAATTGTTCTGGCGGTCTGCTGACCCTCCAGCCCAGCAGCGGTGGTATGCTCACCAACCCGCTCATAAGCCACACCGCCGCTATCATTAGCGCAGCCCGAGCAGGCGTTCGCTTTTTAAGGTAGTCCACCGCCTAGAAAGAAAGACAATCTTCAATAGGTAAATTTAGTAATTGTTCAGACAATAGCGTGTTTCTCTCTCTACTAAATACTCTTTTATTTTAATACTATGATAGTAATCCTTTCGTGTTCTCGAAGGCAAAAAAGCTAGAGCTCGTCCGAAGTTGTTGTACTGCTCCATATATACAGGGTGCCCGTACGTAGCACGACAAACTGCCACAAACAAAAAAAAGGCAATTTTAAACTTTCCCAGTTATTAATTTTTTTATTATTTCTAAAAAAACGAATTATCAACTTCCGTTTGATGCATGTACAAAAACGCACATATTTTTATATATTATTATAAATTACTCTCAAATAGGCACGTTGCATAAAAAACATGTTTAATAGTGATTTCAGAAAGGTAAAAAAAATATATAATTACGAGCACGACTTTGGGTCGTCCTGGACACCGCTGAAAATCAGCGCTGTCGCATCCATGCGACGGCATATGCTGAGACGGTTTACAATATTGGCATCGTATCATATGTTCTATTTGTCCGTTTTTTTAACTGTATTTTTTTATTCTTTTTCTCTCTTTTTCATATTTTTGTGCCAATAAAGATTTTATCTATTATTACTCCAGATTAAATTACCCTAGATGCACGTACAATAAGTTCAAACTGTGTCTACAAGGTGACGTTTATCATCGTCGCTAAAGTTAAAAGGAATGGCGTACTATATCACATCAGTGGAACAAGTGCGCACCAATCCGTTGGCGCAAACTGAATTTAGAACAGATCTCGCATCGTAAATATAAACTGGCGAGGGTTTATCGTGATTTTATACTAAGCGATGAAATCCTGTAGCGAAACTGTCTCGAAAGATATCTATTAATGTCTAACCCGGGTATGTGATAAAGATAACTTAGATGAAAGCACTTTTGATACATCAAGGTGATCCGTAATACAATGGGGTATCACGGATCACCTTGCAACACATTTCAATTTCATACATATCTTAACACTTGTTCAACTTTTTAACCGACAACCGAAAGGTTCTCAATTCGTCTGTATATTTTTTATACAAGTTATTAGGACCGCTTCCGAAAACTGAGACAGACGATAGTACTAATGACACCTTTGATGATAGGACGAAAAAAAAACCGATCCTGATTAAAAAAAAATCATACTTTTAAAAAGTTTTATTAGCATTATTTACGCTCCATCTTATTATAATACAGCTAATTGAAACAATAGTTAAAAAAAACACATTACTTTCCTAAAAAGACAAAAAAACGGAAGCGGGTTTTCAGAAGCGGTTTCCTAACATCCTGTATGTAAAGGTGTTTATTTAAGTTAAAAATTAAATGGCTTATTATTATTACTTGTAAATACTTTTAATATTGTGTACAATAAATTTAAAAAAATCAAATCAGACGATCCAGACAAATCCAGGAGAAATTTGAACGTAACATGTCTTTGAATGTTTGCAAACTGGCACATCCTAAACCATAAATCAAACAAAACAATCCGATGTACTGTTAATGGAGGTACAGCGGTCGCCGAACTATAAATGGGCCGCATCTAGGAAATTAATAATGTTACTTATTGTGTCATAAATAACGGTAGTCCGTCCCTTTTCCATTTAACGGAACGGATAAAACGCTATCGGTGGGATCCACAGGTAACAAAATGAAACGATGCTATAAGTAAATACAGTAAGGTAAAGACTCATCCGATATTGATAGTAAATTAGCTTAAATAGGGTAACTGAACGACTACCATATTGTCAGAATAAATAGTACAGATGGTATTATTCACAGGTAGTTAGTGAAAAATTATATGAAATACTTTTTATATGTCACACATGTTACCGCGGCGGTTGGCTCAAGTTGCATAGTACGATAGCAATCACCGATCCCCGATCGCGGCACCAATAAATTTGTTGCTGCAGATTTTATGTGATGATTTACCACGCGCACGGTGGTGTAGGAAAATATCGTGAGGAAACCTCGGAATTTCAAACACATGTGTGTGTGTGTGTGTGTGGAGTCATCTACAAGGTTCCCGAGAACCTCGCAGGTACGGTCCTCGGGGTGTTACCCCATTACCCGGGTTATCAGCGCAGGGGCGACTACTCCCCTGGTCTTGGGTACCGTTTTAGCACGGATTTTTAGGTATAACTATTTTGCGTCGTGGCTAATCCCTCAAGCGTCAGCCGCGACGAATCAATCTTCTACGCCCTCCCAACCTCTCGGTCTCGATTGAGACGGAGGTCGAGAGGGGCCTATATGTTCAAAAGCTCCCTTGAATAGGGGAATTTGAACCTACGTTCAAACACATGTCTTCTTCTTCTTCTTCAAATGCCTCTCCATTACTGGAGGTTGGCCGTAGGCTCAGCGAACTTATTCCTTTCGTGTGCACGACGTGTGCGAAACAGTTGTTCGACGCTGGCAATGCCGGTCCACTCTCTGATGTTTTTCAACCACAACTATTTCCTACGTCCAGCGCGTCTCTTCGCTTCTGCTATTTTGCCCATCATAAATAGTTGGAGAAGCTGATATCTTTCGTGTCGCAAGACATGTCCTAGGTAACAACACATGTGAAGTGTGTAATTAAACACTCTTTACAGAGAAGCCCAGCGCCCAACAGCGGGACATATATATTATATATAAAGGCTGAAACTAAACTAATACATACTTATAGATAAAGCTAAAAAGTTTTACTTCAGTCCTGTGATCACTTACGAGTTTAATTTTCTCTTGCCGATTGCTTTGCGAAGCCAAAATCCATCAAAGTTTTCAGATAAACAAATATAGCTTGGCACGCATTGCGTTCTAGATTTAGTGCAGATATAATCGGATCGTAAAACTAAATCCCAATCCGCTCTTACGTGCATCAATGCAACTCTGCAATTTCGAAACCATTCACTTTGAAGTGCTTTCACTGAATTACATTGGATATGCTCCTCTTTCGTTATAGCTTCATATCTGGATGTTCGAATTACGATACGACGACTGGATTTGGGCTGATTCCACTGTTTGTCCACCCCTTAGATGTTAGGTTTGCTGGGGTTTCTTCGGCCACTTCTTATCCCAGCGCCAACGCTTTCCGTAGTGGCACTCAAAGTTAGTTTAGTTTTTGAATGGCACTTAGATTATCCGTGAAGTAACAGTCGACCGAGTCGTGGTTCGGCCCTCTCGGGCGCCCTCCGATAGGAATGCCGCGTAAAATAGTAACCATCCAAGCCTAGGTTACCCGTCATCGGAGGGACCCTTGTGTCGAGTTACTAGCGATAGAGGTACTGGCTAAGCGACCTAAGAGCTTTGCCACCTCTCAATCCGGTGAAGCAGTCAAGGTTTCTCTGGCCGATCTGTGTAGTTCGTCAAAAAAAACCCACTGTTTATAGCGACAGGTTTCGGACAGACCAATGAAAGAAAGATGTTGATATTTAAAAGAGCATTCTTTATGCTAGATATTTTTCATAAAAAATTACTAACTTTCCTAACGATTCCACTGTAATACCCAATGCCCAGTAAAAATAAAAAAAAAATATTGGTTTAATTTCTGTTTTATTAGTTGTCTTTAAAGACATTTTAGCACAATGTACATTTAAAACAATAGAGCTCAACAGTTGTTTACAAGTTTTACTGGCATCGTAAACGAGAAAATTGCTAAAGGGAAATGAAAATGTGATTCCAGTAACACTAAGTAGACGAATTTAAACGCGTTAAATACAATGTAATTTTATTTGCATACTCAGCAACACTCGTGATTTGATCTCGAATTTATTGTTTAGTTACGAATACATTGTTTCTTAGCTTCGCCTGTGCACTGCGACAGTCCTCTTAAACACGTCAATGTAACATTGTAACAACGAACAAACATTAATCTATGTTTATAAAAGTGAAAGTGTGTGGGTTTGTTCCCTATAGGCTCCGAAACGGCTAGACCGATTTCAGTGAAACTTTCAGGGAATCCTCAGATTGACTGATTGTTGAGGGAGGCCTATGTCCAAGAACCCCACATAACCCCGCCTTCTGGAGGGAATATAGAATAAAAGAATCTTCAAGAAGATTTCCCCCCCCCGTCAAAAAAGGCCTATGTTCAGCTGAAGAAGTTTTATGGCTGAAATGATGATTGGACATAATTTTTTTAATGACGAACTGCACAGATTGGCCAAAGAACCTGGCCTTGGCTGCTTTACCGGATTGAGAGGTGGCATAGCGCTTAGGTTGCTTAGGCTGAACTTCTATCGCTAGTAACTCAAAACAAGGGTCCCCCGGTGGGATACATGAATGCGTGAGTATTTGTATATGCGTGTGTGGGATACACAAGTCACGTTATAATTTTAAATTTGACTTGCTTTCATAGTTGATAGAAATATGATTGAAGCAGCTGAAATATAGAATAAACGTAAATTCACTTCAAAGGGGGAATTTAATCCGATCACAAGAGTAAACTTGCGTTCGTTGTTATTATATCATATTTATCGTAGCTCTGCAGTTTTGCTTCGTAGCAAATTTCCTTCAACTTCTTATTCCCTAGTATGAATAACGTTTGCTATATAACATTGTATGCAATTGAAAACTGGGTAATGTAATTTCCTTATAGTTAATTTTAACCGACTTAAAAAAGAAGTGATTTTCGATTCGACTGTACATTATTAATATTTGTACACCTATACCTCAGAAATTTCGACTGGGTGAACCAATTTTGATGAATCGTTTCATGTTTGAAAATTGATGCATTCCGTGTAGTCTTACTTCCAATTGGTCATTTTTTGACAATGGCATCTATGGGAAAATCAAAAAAATAAGCTTTAAAAGAGATCGTCCGCACTATGTTGTCTTTAATGTTAAATCCATCAATGACTTGATTTGTAGTTTAAATCGAATAAATGAATTATATATTGGTCGCCATAAATTATATGTTCGATGTGTTCCACGGCAAGTGCAAAACAATGTTCAAAACACAAACGACACCGCTGGAGATAAATGGCCTTCGGGCGCATTGAACGCAAGAAGTGTTGCCAGTTACCGCGACAGGCCTGCCCCGCGCAGTAAACAACGCTTCGCAAACACAGCGCTAACTTATGTGTGTTTTACTGCTAAGTTCACCAGTGCAGGGAATTATTTCGTGTTGTTCTTATTGCTTAATGTTCTATGACATCATTACTAAAGAAAATATACAACACTCTGTATGTTCTTATTTTATACGGAATTGAGAATTGGATAGGGCCGAAGGGCATATTAGTAAATTCAATCCTGTACAGATGTGCCATTAAGAATTAGTATTTGTAGGGGATGTTGTTGCTTATGTTGGATTTCGGCACGTGTGCAGAGGTTTTGCTCAATTACAATACCCTCTCCATCAGCAAAAGAGTGGCGCGGCGAGCAGTTCCACCCCTACGTCGTAGACATTCCTACATAACGCACGAGACATACAGACATTATGCGGCTAAGAAATGGAAGTCTCTGCCGAGGTCAGTCTTTCCGTACTAATATATATATTTTTTAAAGAAAGCTTGGAATATTTTTATAGAAATATTACTAACATTCTTGTTAGCCATTACAACTGAGCTTAAGCTTATGCTAGAAATTGGTTCACGTCAATAGACGAATGGTGGATTCGAACCTACGACCTTACGATACAAGGACCGTTCCCTAAACTATTGACGCTTCAACAATCAGGACACCTTTAAAGCTAATGAACAGACTCCTTTTGTACTATACTAGGCTTCATCTCCGCCTTCTATCAAGCGAAGTCTGCGAAGAGATATCGGGGCTCTTCGCATTCTTTATCGCATTTACCACGGGAGTGTTCTGAGGAATTGTTCAGAATCATCCCAGCTACCGATTTCCATTACCGCACATCTCGGCTGAATTCCAAATTCCACCTCCACCATCTTGATGGTTGGTGTTCTACGACTGTTCTTTTGTCACGTAACGCACTGTCAACCTGTGGAATCAACTGTCACCAGCGGTGTTTCCGAATTTGTACGATTTGGGGACCTTCAAGAAACGAGCCTACTCCTATCTCCGGCCGGCAACGCACCTGCAGCTCCTCTGGTGCTGTAGATGTTCATGGACGACGGTGATCACTTAAAATCAGGTGAGCCGTAAACTCATTTGCTCACTTTTCATATAAAAAAAGCGAGATAGAAGCCCAACGAGTGCCTATTTTGTATAAAAAAAAGAATTGAAATAGGCATTTTTCAATCAAAGCGAGGGCCAATGTCAGTAAGGGACGTTGTATGAGAATGTGTAGTTATATCGACCTGATTGGTGACGTACTAAAGACTGGTAATGTACATACTGTTATTTTTACGTAACAGTTAATAATTTTCTTTTTTTTTAAATAGTACCAACAAGTTTTCATTCACAAGTGTTACTTACATTATTGTTAACCATTGTGAACCATTGTGTAAAGCTTGTGATAGGAGATGGTTCACAATGGTTTTTTCACAAGCTTAAGCTTGTGATAGGAGATGGTTCACGTCTATAATAGGTGGAATCGAACCTCGAACCTTAAGATACGAGCCTACTCCTATCTCCGGCCGGCAACGCAGCTGCAGCTCCTCTGGTGCTGTAGATGTTCATGGACGACGGTGATCACTTAAAATCAGGTGAGCCGGAAGCTCATTTGCTCACTTTTCATATAAAAAAAGCGAGATAGAAGCCCAACGAGTGCCTATTTTGTATAAAAAAAAGAATTGAAATAGGCATTTTTCAATTAAAGCGAGGGCCAATGTCAGTAAGTGACGTTGTATGAGAATGTGTAGTTATATCGACCTGATTGGTGACGTACTAAAGACTGGTAATGTACTCATTGTTATTTTTACTTTAAACACGTAACAGTTAATAATTTTCTTTTTTTTTTAAATAGTACCAATAAGTTTTCATTCACAAGTGTTACTTTTTTTTTTTTGTTCACGCGGGGAATCTTTTATAGACCATCCTCCGATACCCTGGGTGGGCCCGGAGGATGTGTGGGACTCGGCCTGGGCAGCCCCTACCCACTAAACCTTCCGCGAATGCCATCAGCCGTTATGAGCGGGTGCCCCGGATCTGTCAGCGACAGGACACCCCAACGACCGGCCGGTCCCGGCAAAGACCGGACTTCATCCTCAAAGGGGACTTCTCCGGCACTCAGAGAAGTCCCGACGACGCCGAAGCATGCTGGGGCCAGGTACCCATCCTGGCCCTGCTTTCGGATTACGGGCGGCAAGAGGAGGCGTTCGTAACGCCTCCTGCGCACCCCGATACGTCGCCTGCGGAGGGGAGCCTCTGCGCTCCCTCCTGACCCGCTCGTCAGCCTCCTTCTGGGACATGACCGTCTCACAGAAGGAGGCGACCGCCGTCCAAGACCTGTCGCTCGAGACCATCGCAAGAGCGAGGCTCGGAAGCGACAGGTCTACACCACCGATGGCAGATACCATGTCATGGCGCTGCGCTGCCCATCTCGGGCACACCTCGAGGTGTGCTGGGTCACAAGTGTTACTTACATTATTGTTAACCATAGTGAACCATTGTGTAAAGCTTGTGATAGGAGATGGTTCACAATGGTTTTTTCACAAGCTTAAGCTTGTGATAGGAGATGGTTCACGTCTATAGTAGGTGGAATCGAACCTCGAACCTTAAGATACGCAGACCATTAAAATCATCACGATTGCCAATATTGTCTATGCGTTTGTTAATTGACTGTTTGGCTTTTACAGGACTTCAGTGGTTTTGTTTGTTTCCTACTCTCCACTTTATCTCATTAGGATTAAATAGCCTTGAAGTTATTTATGCTTACGTAACTTAGTATACTCGTAGTGTATAAAATTCGGATATGGTCGAAAGATTCCACGTTTAAATGCCACTCAATTCATTCATATCGAAATCTAACGTAAACTTCTGTGACCTGGAAAGCAAATAGGTCACTCGAAAGCAGCTTTATTAATACTAAAATTTTCTCCCGATATCCCGTTTATGTTCAAGTCGTACTAAAACGATTTCTCACCGTTATCAAAAAAAACATATTCAATGTTTGATTGCTTTTCTTCATGCTTTTATCAATCGGGACGTCAAAAGAAAGATGCTTACCCGCCAAACCCACAAAGGATTGTAAAGTTACAAGTAAAAACAAAAACCCACTTCAATTTTAATAATTTATATTGGAATATTAAGAGTAACATAATATTTCTGAAGTCCGTACATGTAGTGGTCACCTAGTCTACGTATGAATAAAGCAAATGAACCTAATAATAAACTTTTTATAACATACCTGCTTACATTTGGACACACTTACGTATAACACTTGCATCTAGATAAATCATTTTTCTAGAAGAGGCTAGCGTCTAAGATACTGGTTTAGACGTTACAAAATCAACAGAGATAGGTTCAATATCATTCTATTTTATATTCATATTATATTAAAGAGTAATGTACGTATATTTTTGCTTTCAATAAACTATTTTTATTTTTTTAAATTTTTAATCGTTAAACAAATTCAGGTTTTATAGGATCAGGTCAGAACTAGATCAAACCTAAAACGCTTTTACGAGCGGCCGCCCTCATTGTATTTCCAAATTATCGCAGGAATATTATGACCTAGAATTAAATACAACCTAACAAAACCCTTCACACTATCCTTGTAGTACAACTTTCCAATAACAAATGAAAATCGGTTGGCGTGATATTGCGTTATTCGTACATTTGTCGCGCAATACTTAATGTATATTAAGACTTATATGGTTTTGTCATGGATGCCATTGTCAGAATTGAATCGGATTGACACGGGAAGTACCAGCTTTCAAATAAAAAAAGATTCATCAAAATTAGTTCACCCAGTCGAAAGTTACGAAGTAAGGAAACGTAAAAAAACATGCAGATGAATTGCGAGCCTCCTTTTTTGAAGTCAGTCGAAAAATTTGATGTTTATTTAGAACATGGCAATCAACATCAAAAGGCGTTTTACCACAGCATTGTTACCCACGTTTATTTTTAGGGATCTACAATTTGCACTTTAATCTCGATTGAAAATCAAACTTATGTTTTGTGTTCCACAACGAAGTATTGTCTTCCACTGCTGTAGTGGTCGACCTGATAGAAATAAAAAAAACCTTTAAAACAATAGTTATTTTAAAACAACTGCACGTGCTGTACCATTAACAATACAATGCGGTGCAAAAATAACTGCACAGTTTCTCTAAGCGTAGAAATTATTTCTAAAACAAGCACAGTGCTATACAAAGCTAGTTGCTACATAACTATAGCTTGTTAGGTAAGTGAAACTTGAGACTTGTAAAGTGGCACAACTATGGAAATTAACTTATTCCGAAGCAGTGACTGTATTCTTACTTAAGTTATACTTAGCTAAGAAATTACAACTTTGGTATATTCACGTCTATCTAATCTAATATCTATATATAAGAGAAAGTGTGTGGGTATGTTTCATATAGGCGATTCCATTGAAACTTTCAGGGAATCTTCAGATTGACCTGGCAAGTCATCCTGTAAAGTTTGGTGACGATCGGAGCATTCCTCTTTTTGAACTGTCAACTATAGCTTTAATTTACTATGATTGAATTCTATTGTTTTATAAACCAAATTTGTATTGACACATGCGTTGTGTATATTTATGTCATTATGAACCATATTTAAGTACAATAGAGTATATTGAAGTATAATAAAGTATACCATATGGTAAGTTTTATTTTTGACATTAACTTGAGCCCGATATGCTTTTGTATAAATGATAAGAATGATATTGAAGATTATTCACACGCTCGAGAAGAGAATAGAAGAGAATGAATACGAATAAAAATGAATAATTTAAAATGTTGAGAGAGTTAAATTCATTATTTAATGATGTAAGTGTTTATCATTTAAATAAAATAAAGCAAAATCTAGCCCGGTGAAGTCGGCTGGGTGCGCTTGTATTTTATAAATGCGAAAATTTGGATGTTTGTGGCTCAGTCACGCCAGAACGGTTGACTTGATCTGGATGAAATTTGCTATAGAGATAGATTAAAGTCTGGAATATTACATAGTCAACTTTTTTTAACTGATTTCAAAAAAACACATGACAACATTAGTTCAGATAGGGGGAAGAGCGAGGATCAAAAAGAACATTATATACAAAGGCAAGAAAATGCTCATCCCGACTGAACCCTCTCTGGAAATTGTTGCAAACATGTCAATTAGCATGGGTTCATCACAAAGAAAAAAATACCACCAGTGTTTCAGGGTCGATATTACCTTAGGCACTCATGTGCCTGAGTTTTATAGAACAATAAGCTTCACGAATTTAACGTAAAAGTGAGACAGTCGCGAATAAGAGAGACGAACGTATGCGGTAACTTTTTTTTTGCTTTGGTGATCAAACCACCATAATACCTTTCTCTATTCTGGTGACATGATCCTCTTATTTTTAGCCAAAATGGAATAAACTTGACGGCGATCGATAGACCAAGTAGAATTTGATAAAGCATTGGCAGCCTACACGTCGGCACTCCGCGTCGCCTGAGATGGAGACGCGTCAAATAAATTCCATTCGACGCGAATAAAATAAAGCAGACACAAAACCGTAAAGTTGTCGGCACACCCGGCGCATGTAGGTTTTACACACATTCCCTTACAGGCAAGTGGAATATTTTGTTACAACTTTTTTATGTAAATACCTTCTCTTACATAAATTCTCCTACATAATACAGACAATAGGCCTGCACTGTGTCTTAGATATACGAAACATTACTATTGTATTGTAATGTTTTAAAACATGAAATAAACCTATGCGTTTGAGACATTTACATGTGATTGTTACATAGTTGATTGACAAAGGTTAAGTGACTATAATAAATAATTAAAAAATATCCATTCAAGTAACTTAGGCTCATGTTTTAGTAACATTTTTAGCTTAAAATACTATTGTATTTAATATTAAGATTTAGGGTAAATGAAATTATATTATACTACTGGCTTGACTATGCTCATGTATTCCTTACTCTTATCATATATATATATATATCACACATATCACCCGCCATGTAAGACGTCGCAGCATCTGTTTATATAAACAAAATCAAGCCTTTGAGCGATCATGCCCAGGATGCTGTTAAAGCTGGCCCGCACGCTGTGCACCCGAGATGCCATGGATGAATTATGTGTGATTTAAATGACATTCCAATACCTGGGTTAAAGTCGAATTTGGACTTGTTTTTACGAAATTATGCAAGCAGACGGCGACTACTTCACTGGATTGAGAGGTGGCTAAAGCTTTTAGGTCACTTAGCCTGAACCTCTATTGTTGGTAACTCGACACAAGGGTCCCCCCGGTAACTCAGCTTGGGCGGTTACTTTTACTACTTTTACTGCTATAGGACAACCACTTGTATGCATTATTATTTTTTATTGGTACATGCCGGTGGAGCTTTAGACAGTTTGGAAATCCAATCGAATGTGTCATATCCATATCCTTTGAGCTATAACTGTAAATTAAAATAGTCGTATAAAATAATAAAATTGATTTATCCCATTGTATCCCGGGACTATTTCCTTGTAAGATTTCCCCTGGCGTATCTCGACGTTTGTCGGCATCGTTCGGCTTTCCACGGCAATTTATTCAGGAATACGAGAATTCACTGAAAAGATGTCATAACCAAGCAACTACTTTACTATTTTACCTCTAAACGAAATGTTATCATAGTACATAGAAGCTACATATAAAGATTAAACGAAGATATACAGAATGATATATTAAAAATATAGGATATATCGGAATAGACGGGTATCTTAGCGGTTAAGGAGGTTAATAACGCAACCGCTACCGGCGGGTGCCTATAAGTAAACGCCTTACCTTCCACGTTACAAAAGGGTAGATTGATAATTATTAACATTACCGCATATTAAATAAAAATGATCCATGACGATTAGGAAATTCGTGTCCCCTTTTATCCGGGCTTAGGACTGGCAGCGCAATAGGTTTCCGTACCGTACGAAATAGAATTAATGAGAACCTAACCAAACTCTCATCAAACTAATGGACGTACATCCTTTCCAATAAAAAAATAATCATCGAAATCGATTGATGTGACATTCAGTTATTCGTCAATTTGTCGCGCACATTAATGCAAATTTAAGACTGAAATGCTCTTCTCACAGATTCTATTGTTAGACCACATACAATGCATATCTGATGACAAAGACACGTCAAAATCTGTTCACCCAGTCGAAAGTTATTAGTTCACAAACAAACACACGAATTGAGGACATCCTCCTTTTTTGAACTCGGTTAATAACTTAGAGATAAAAAACTACGTAGATAAATACCATTCTTGCGTTACCTGTCATAGTGTTGGTAGCTCGTAACTATTGCCATCAGCTCAAGTTAAACTTGAATCACCTACACGGTGAAAGTTTCGATGAGCTGAACGAGTCGAGAAAGTGTTTTAATCTAGTTTCTAGTTAGCACAATTTATCGTTCATAGTCTAACATAACTACCTTGCCCTTTAGCGATCGAGTTGCCGTGTCGATCCTGCATGGGGATTTCTCATAATTAAATAATACTCGTCTATATACAAGTAACGTAAGCCAGTAGAATAGTTTAATTTGTAACAGTGTAAATTCATAATTTCAGCCGTAAAACATCCACTGCTGGACATAGGCCTCCCCCAACGATTTCCAAAAGGACCAGTTGTAAGCGGCTTCCATCCAGGTGCGTCATGCGGGCTTTATGAGGTCCTTACACCACCTTACGGGTGGACGTTCTATGCTGCGCTTGCCGGTCAGTGGTCTCCAATCGAAAACTTTGTACACGGTGCCGCGATGAACACAAATGTAAAATATGGTGGCTAAAAACACAATAGACGTATCCTTGGAATTACTTTTGTTTTCTGAATGGCCATTTTATCCATCAGGTACCAGACACCCAATAAATAAATATATATATATATATATATATACACATATATATATAGGATTTAAATTGATAAATAAACACAGCTGAGTTTTTTTAA
Source organism: Meandrusa payeni (assembly GCA_029286785.1). Lineage (NCBI taxonomy): Eukaryota > Metazoa > Arthropoda > Insecta > Lepidoptera > Papilionidae > Meandrusa > Meandrusa payeni. The sequence goes on from JAGSMX010000023.1 coordinate 9,204,574, forward strand.
AAAGAAACGACATTTAATGTTAATTATTTACAATATTTATCCCTTTTGTACATGAATTATTTTATAAGTTCAAATGTCTCTTTGACATGATGACATTTGACAACATTTTATAAAAAGAAAATTATATTTTTCTTTACATATATATGTATATTTACATGCATATAGATGGAGCTTAAGAAGTTTTACTTCTGTCGTGTTGTCTAAAACACATTTGATTTCAATTAAATTAAGAATATAAAACAAATAATAGGAAGAATATTGAACAATAGAATTTGTATTGTAAATATTCGATATGACGATGCATATGTCATCTGTTTGGCATGAATCCTATCCAATCGGCCCTGCTCTCGATCCAAGCACACGTCACGTGTTCACGACTGCTGTGAAATAAATGCAGGGAAATTTAGCTAGCTCTCCACGAAAAAGATTCACATGCGCGTGTCTAATGTCAACAACATTAAATATGTTATGATTTACCATAGGTCATCAGGTAGAAGGTCACACTGTAGAAGCAAGAGAGAGCAGTGTGCGACTACATTTTCTTTCTCTCTTGAACAATCATTTATATATTATATACACAAAAACATCTAGATACGTACATATAGATGGAGCTAAATAAATTTTATTTTAGTCGTGTAATCTGAAGTACACTCGTTTTTTATAATAAACTAGCCTACCCAGCCTAGATAGATTTTGTTTTATTATATTTAAACAATAAACTTGCACCATTAAATATTTAATTTAAGTCTCACAATATATTAAATTATTAATTTCTCTCCATATTCAGTCTTTTCTCGACAGGGTGAATATCACCTACACCCATGTACATATCATTAAATACAATATCATACCCGTAGTAGTAGCATCATAGTAAATAAAAGCTGTATTTGACAGTTCAAAAAGAGGAGTGCTCCGATCGTCACCAGACTTTACACGATTACGCCCAATCTGAAGAATCTCTGAAAGTTTCATTGAAATCGGTCCAGCCGTTTTGGAGCCTATAAGAAACAAACCCACACACTTTTTCTTTTATGTATATAGAAGTCATGCGAAGTCATGTTACATATTTTGTAAGGAAACTAAGTAACACGCCGTCAATGAAGATGATGAGGACCAAAAATCAATGAAATAATAAGCAATCATTGACCCCAATCACGGGGTACACAAACTGAACCGTATATTCCGATTGCATCAGAAAAATGGAGCAATTCAATTTGTTAATTGTCGTATTCACCGAGCACGGTACGTACGTGAGAGTAGTGATATGGAAACGTAATTCCAACTCCGATGCCAATTAACCGTGCGAGCTAAAACTTCCGCTACGATATGGCTTACGAAGATAATCGAACTGTTAATTGGAACATAATTACATTCTGCACACTGTCAACTGTTTTTTTTTAAAGAGGAAATGCCTACGCAAAGACGCCCTTGTGGGGGCAATGACGTGTTATTTCGGACTTGCATCGACTAAAACTCCACGGTGGTCGCCATCACCCCCTATCAGGAAAGAAGCCACAACCCCTCTACGCTTCGCTATGTATATTAAAATCGAAACACCCCAAATGATCTTTCCTCCCAATCGTTCCCCTACTGTTGAGGATTGTGACTCCTTTTTTTGAGCGATCACAGGCACTCCGGTCCATGGCCTAGAGAGTGTCGCTGGTAGATGACCCAAGATTGGAGATCTGGTGCGATTACCATCGCCAAAGAATGTTAACTGTATCTTAGCTGGCCCGTGTCGCCTTGCACTGCGAGCCTCCTCCCCCTCCCCCGGACGTGCTTTCCTTGAGCTCCGATCAGAGGGGCTCTGGTGCGTTCCTCTGGAGATTTCGGAGCCCCTCACCACGCACCGAGGAAGGGCCAACGGGGGCGTTTTTAGTGGGTAAAAATCCCACATAACCCCGCCTGCAGAAAGCGAGGTATCTTGTCGCAGACTTCCCCCCGTCAACAAAAAAAAAGCCATGGGAGGACGTCGGTTACAGATAAGCTGAAAATATATATGTTTAAATACTGGTGACGTGATAGGATCGAATAATAAAGGAACACGTCCGTGGCATTCTTTAATTCTATGATAGAGCAAACAAGCTGCAGGAACGCCACTAATGACTACGTTGGAAAGAGATGCGTAGACATGCGTATAACGAGTACAAGACCCAAGATCCTAGTAGGCCCTGGACTGGGCGTCGTGAAAGCGGAAATCCAGCGGAATGGATTTGGTAAAGCTGGCTGGAATTCGAATCACAAGCATAAATTTGGTCAGTTAACATCGTAAAGTCAAACGCTTGTCCATTATAATTGATACCATACGAAAAAAACGAGGAAACAATTAAACTATCTTTAACACCAATATTATACAATAGATATATACAACAGTAACATGAATTGTGTGTCGACACAGACGTAATTGGAAACCGCACGCGATACAAGCTCCAGCGCTTCGCTAACAGGTAACAATAGCTCTCGATTGGTAAAATATTTTTCTTTCACGCACGGCTCGATTGGCCTCATTCGAGTAGATTTGCGAGGTTTGATAAATAAGGGGAGTTAGATTTCACTGTTTTGTTCGTTTCACATTACGTACAATATGTAAATAATTATGTTTAAATATAGATCCATTGAACTGTGGTACCTCAGTGTATACATACTACGCTAGCAACCCGAGTTCGAAATCAAACGAGAAAGAAAATATGCGCGCGCACTGCTCTCTCTTGCTCCTATTGTGTGATACAGATAATAGACCTGCACTGTTTGTTAGATATACGAAACGTAACTCTTTCTCGATCACTAATCTATTTCAACCTCCACTCGCTTCATGTGATCGGAAATGTTTTCTTAACGCTCTCACCAGCTTACTCCCAAAGTCTCGTAATGCGTAAAGAAGTTTTACATCAAAAATTTGTACTCTTTAAGCGTTCCATGGCAATGAAAGTGGAAGTCCACCAATTATGTCGAGGTGATTTTCTTTTTGCCTAGCTGTAACCACAATTTGCCAAATAACGAGATCCGAGGTAACTCAGTGTTCGGGCGACCGCCTCAAGTTGCATGACCCGCTAGCAACCCAAGTTCGATCCCCGGCACAAATAAATTTGTTATTGGAATTTTATGTGCTAATATACCACGCGCTCGACGGTGAAGGAAAACATCGTAAATAAACCTACATGTTCTAGAATTCTTTTCTAGGACATGTAAAGTCTGCCAAGCCGCACTAGGTGTGCGTCGCGGACTACGCCCTTATACTCAATTTACAGAGAAGGCCTGTGCCCAGCAGTGGGACATAAATAAAGGCTGTTACTTTAACTTAACCACAATTTAACAAAGCGAGGCTAATACAATAGCAGATGTAGTATTGAATAGAATTGAACGGAATAGACAAAAGCTTATTTAAAGTCGCAATGTAAAGACAAAAGAAACAACAACTTCTACTAGCAGGGCGACAGAACTCGAGAAAGTTTGACAGCTGTCTAGTCTATGAAGTGATCTTAACACAGCACATAGCGATAGCTATAAAGCTGGTTTTTAACCGCCTTTAAAAAGGATGAAAATCTCAATTCGACTGTATATTTTTGAAATGAAAAATTCTTAACCGCGTAGAACACTTTTCAAATCGGTTCTCATTTCATCTGTATTTTTTTCAAGTTTGTTACCGCATAAATTTCGACTGGCTGAAGCAATTTCGACGATTCTTTTTTCATTCGAAAGCTAGTCCTTTCCGTGTGGTCAAAATCGATTGGTCCAATTCTGACAATGGAATCCATGAGAAAACCATATAAATCATATATTTGTATTAAGTATGTGCCCCACAAGTCAACAACTCAATATCACGCGAACGGATTTCGATGATTCATTTTTTATTGAAAAGGGTAGTTTGATGAAAATTTGGTTAGGTTCTGATTAATTTTATTTCGTATTATTCTTACAATAATTCGGAAATACAAAGAGGGCGTCCGCGCGTCTATTTCAAGTCGGTTGTTTTTTACCGGTAAATATACTTGTTGGTAGGGAAAAATCTTATGGTTTCGCATCACCAAAATGGTAGTGTTGTCCCGTCAAAATCGGTTCAACCGTTTGAGAGATTAGCCAGAAAACACACAAAAAGACAAACAACAAAAATTGTAAACAAGTGTATTTACGAGTGAAAACAAAAACCGACTTCAAGTCGAATCAAACGTTACTACGCGGGGACGCCCTGTTCATATCTCAATCAATCAATATAATATTTAACTTAAATCAAATCAAAATCGTAGGTACATTACGAAATATCGGATATCGAATTGGTTGGTATGATATTGAGTTATTCGTTCATTTGTCGCGCACATAATACAAATTGAAGAATTATATGGTTCTCTCATGGCTGCCATTGTCAGAATTGGACCAAATTTAAATACGAGCACACTGGAAGCACCAGCTTTCAAATCATTTAAATCGGTGCACCCAGTCGAAAGTTAATATGGTAAACATAAAAACACATACAGACGAATTTAGAAACTCCTTTTATTAGTCGGTTGTAAATCAGTTAAGAAGGTCAAGCACTTGCTTTAAAAAATCGTCGAAAGAGAGTTTAATAGAAATATATTTCTATTCTAGAATCGGGAGTAAAATAATTATTCAACTTTCTTTATTAAAGAATAATTAAAACTGTATGAAATTAAAAACTAGAAGCTCGTCGAGTCCGATCAACTTAGTCTGTGATTAAATTTCAGTCAACTCGGGAGTAACGACAGTATTGAATTTTCGTTTCCATTGCTTCAATTATTTTAATAGTACAAAGTTTGATGTTTAATGTTATATGTCGTTGCTAAATAAACTGGTGGGGAATTCGTGTAATTGTAAGCACACATACTGTGTTAGTTATGTAATGCCTACGATTAAACACAAAATCCTTATGCTTCTCTACCGGTCGTGTAGCAGCAGACAAACGAAAGTTTTATAATATACTTATACAATAACTTATTTATCCCTTTTCTTCTAATAATGTCTACATAATTATAAGTTTTATTTATTTTTATTTGTTTATGTCTGGAGGTGGGCATAAACTGATGCGACATAGTTATCAACTACTGTAGCAGTTTACGAACGTTCAGTATTGTTATATTTCTTTTTCTTTTGTCCAAATAATTTATTAATTTATTTATATAAGATAGATACGGAATAAAAACCATCATACGACCGGTCCTTACATATGGCAGCGAAACATGGGCCGTGACTCGGAATAACGTGCATACCATCCAAGTTGCCGAAATGAAAATGCTGAGATGGATGTGTGGCGTAACCAGGCGTGACAAAATTCGCAACGAATTTGTGCGAGGAAGCCTGGGTGTGCACGACATTGCCGACAAAATGCAGGAGAGTAGGCTGCGATGGTATGCCCTCCGACTACGTAGGGAACCTCGAGCTACAACTTTCCCTTCCCCGTCGAAGATCCAGAGGAAGGCCCAGGACAAGGTGGGAGAGTGTGGTGTCGAGACATGAGGGAGTGCAACATCGCCAAAGACGATGTCGGGGACAGAGCGAAGTGGAAAGCGAAAATTCGGAAAGCTGACCCCACCACCATGTGGGACCAATAGCATGGAAGAGAGAGAGGATACGGAATAAAAACAAGTATAACTCTGTGTTGCTTTGTAATTCAAGAAACCACATTAAAAGTTTATTCCTGCTTTTGATGAACTATCTAAATTAAATTATGTCATCTTCTATCCTATTTGTATTTGACATCACTGATCCTTTTTCATTGATATCACAACAAACCTCCATAGACTTCACAATGGAGGTTTCGTACAATAAAATAAATATTATTATTTTTTCATATTCATTTATTATATTACAATGTTCACTTTAGGAAATTTTTCGTAAAATTAAGTTGAGAATTCTCATGAAACGATTTGAATGCAACTTCACTGACAGAGTAAGAAAAGAAGTGACATTGACAGACAGACATTCCCTTTTCAACCGACTTCAAAAGGATGAGATTCTCAGTTCGTCTGTATTTTGTTATGTTTGTTACCGCATAACTAGGTGAACCAATTTCGATTATAAATTTTTATTGGAAAATTTGTACTTTAAGTGTGGTTTAATGAAAGTTTGGGTTCTGATTAATTCTATTTCATAATTTTACAACGATAATTCTTATATACAAAGGGGGCATTCGTGCGTAATAGCGTTTAACGTTTGATACGATTTGAAGTCACAAAACACACATTTTTTTTAAATCAACTTAAATGTGGTTTTCGATGCCTTACTTCTATGTTAACACAGGAAAAACAAAGTACAATTAATGTAAATTCATAAGGGCTTAGATTCTGCATGATCCTAGATACCAATTAATAATCATTAAGCATGGTACCAAATGATTTTTAGAATTCCCTAATACATCCCAATCACCTGGCGTGATATTGAATTATTCGTCTAATTGAGGCTCACTTTCTTGATGAAAATTTAACACTTATACGGTTTATACGTTGGCATCATTAGAATAGGACCACATGGAAACCACCAGTTTTCAAACAACAAAAAGAATCGTCAAAATCCATTCATCCACTCGAAAGTTAAGAGGTAGGTAACAAACACAAAAAAAAATAAAGAACCTTATCCTTTTTTTGAAATCAGTTGAAAAATAAGTAAATATAAAAAAATATATCGCTCTCATAATCGAAAATATAAAATAGTTTATCTCTTTTTTACATGAGCTTTTACGTAAATCGTGTTACCGTTCGGTATTTCCTTCCTACGGGGTTGTTAGCGCTTTCCGTTGCAGATGGAATATTTATCATATCACAGTAAAATTGATACAATATTTTTCCACGTTGACAACGGATGCGCAACGTTATTCGGGATTTGTGCTGAATTTGAGAGAACATAAAGAGCAACGATAAATTGTTTGTTATTCTCGACTTACACGATATAATGTCATAGACACTTCTTAATGTATAAACTAAAAAAATTAAGGCTAACAGCCTATATGTATGTCCAACTGTTGTGTTCAGAATATCTCTGTAAAGAGAGTATAACGGCATAGTCCGTCACGTGCACCTAGTGCGGATTGACAGACTTCACTTGTGTTAGAAAACTTTCTACTCCATGGAGGTTTTTTTTTATGACGAACTACACAGGTTGGCCAGAAAAGCTGACCTTGACTGCTTCACCGGATTGAGAGGTGGCATAGCTCTTAGATCGCTTAGCCTGAACCTCTATCACTAGTAACTCGACACAAGGGTCGAATTTGGGCAGGCGCAGCTAAATGCCATCTCGCAGCTTTGGACTCGGTAGAGAGGCGGGCTAAGAGGATATTTGGTGACGCAGCTGAAACCAATCTGCTCAGTCTTGAGCACAGGCGTAAGGTAGCTAGCCTTTCGGTTTTCTACAGATTGCATTTTGGAGAGTGTGCTCAGGAACTACATGATCTAATTCCCCTATCCCCTTTCCACCATCGGACTTCTAGACGCACTGCGGGATTCCATCCTTTTGTTGTGAACATCCCTCAAACCCGAACGAAGCGATTTGCTTCGTCTTTCATTCTTCGTACAGCAAAGGACTGGAATAGTTTGCCCGCGTCTGTCTTTCCTTCCGATTACAATGTGGGTATTTTCAAGAGTAGAGTGAATAGGCATTTACTAAGCTAGTGCGCCTTACCATCCAAGACTGCATTTCCACTTAACATCAGGTGGGATCGTAGTCAAGCACTTGCTTAGAAATTATAAAAAATCGCTTTGCTAGCGTACTATGTATCGAGCTATAACAGTCAATTTTATAATTAAATATTATTTTATATATCCTCAATAACAGGTGGAGAAGTATCCGAATTTATGGTCATAGATTTCATATGAAATCAGTTAGCATCTAGCTTTTAGCAAAAAGCGTAGAGTTTCTTCTTTGTCCCCTCACGTAAGCAGCCTCAATTAGGTGCGCTCACAGGCGCAGTAGACAATGATTTAGTGATTTGCGTCTCTAGATTTTGCTTTGAAGACCGCATAATGTGTCCAATGAAGCTGAGGGCGCTTTGGCGAAAGATTTAAAGTAGCCATGTTGTAATCTTAACGTTCGTATAGAATCGTTGGTTCTTATGGCAGTCCACGGTGTACCGAGCAGCTTTCGTCAGCGCCATACAGTGTCGACAAATGTTTTAGCAATCGAATATTCGTTAGTGGCTAAGAGGCTAATAATATTAAATGGACAAAATTTTTTTAGTGCTTTAATTATATATATGTCTGTCCAAATATGTGTGGCATATAGGCATGATTTGTGCACATATCTCCTGTTTGAATCCAGTTCATGCATTGTTTTGCTTATAAATGAAAGGTCGAGGGTTGGCACGGCTAGAATGAAGTGCGGTTGAGTCTGAAATTAAATTTGCCCGCTGTCTCTGAATTTATGTTCCTATTATTAAGACCGCAGTTGAATAGAGGGCTTTAAAATTACGCCTGAATTTGTTTAATTGTACGTATATAGGCTATGATATATGCCTTCGAGATGTGGCGCTGGTGAAGGCTGCTACGTATACCGTAGACTGCCATGAAAACCAACGAGCTTTTGGGCTCATAATAAAGCTACAGTATCCCCCTCCTGTCATAGAAGGCGACTAAAAGGGCCCTCGCGGGGCGACAAGGGTGGAAGGGTGGGGCCTTTCACGTCAACTAAAGTGGACCCAAGAATAGTTTCTGGCTAATACGTAGAATTCTGCGGTAGCACCACATTTTAAAAGCTTCTAGATGCGTCTACGTATTAGCTTTCAGAGTCCAGGCTTCAAAACCGTACAACACCGCGGGAAAATAACATCCCAGCATTATATTGTACACTGCACGCACAATGGTTAAAATACGTCAGAGCTCAGATACATTAATGTTAAGAAGAAAAGTGCCACCGTGATAGCAGTCTTTGTATATATTGTCATTTCTTGACTTTTATTTTTATAACAAACATTTTTCTTAGCGATTTTCACTGTTTCGAGTTCAGTGAAATATGGTGCGTTTCCACAAGGGCGCTTGGCTCGAGAGAACTGGACTGAATCCACTGAAAGGAAGTACCATTGCTTGAATGATGCTAAAATACTCGCTCTAGTTTCTGTTGTAAATGAAAAAGTTAATTAATAAATTATAACGATGACAAGTCGAGTGTCCACGATCGGGGCGAGTGGAGGTTTTTGGCATAAGTAGAAAATAAAATCAAGAGATCGGCCTCTCAGAACAACTACACAGAATTGTAATAAAATATTTTAAAATTGTTTTTTTTTATACTTTCTAAGAAAGTGCTTGAATACGATTTTGATTTCTAGATAAATATATAGATAAATTCTTTATTACACCAAAATACATGTACAAATGTGAACATTACTATTTAGACTTTTTTTCCTAGCTAACCTTTGCTGTTTTTTTTTTAAAGAATGTTAGCATTTTTTTTTGACAAATATTACTAACATTCTTGCTTTCCAAATTGCTTGCACCATTCCAAATAAGCTTAGGCTTGTTTAAGGAAATGATTTATATCAATAGTCGAATGGTGGATTCGAACCCACGACCTTACGATTTGCGGACCGTACCCCAAACCTAAATATTGAAGCTTGATACTAAACAAGCTATATTAAAATGCAGGCTATGCGTAGTGCTGTATTTTAAAATATTTTATTGATAAATAAATATAAATTCCATATACATACACAGATACCGTGTATATAAATATAAAACTATACATATAGAATAAAGAAACGAGTATATAGTGGTCTATTGGTTATAATATATCCGTAGGGAAGTTATAGGGGTAACTATTTGTAATAATTTTAACTCCTAAAATCATTATGCAAGAGTAAACCATTTTTGAGTTATCATGTATTTTAGCGTTTTTTAAAATAATTCAGAAATGCATTGCAAATTCTGACAATCTCTAATCTTCGTAAGCTTAAATGAAATATATAACATTGATGATATAACTTCAATGATGATGATGGAAGTGTTGATTATATACAAGAATGACAAGAGATTCACATCACACATATCACTTAAATAACATCATATTGAAGAGTCATTGAGCTTTCGTAAGGTTTTTATCAAATTAATAAAATGCAAATGCAAACATTCAAAAATTATTTAAAAAAAGTATCAATTTCTTCTTCAGATTAATAAAAAAGATCAAATACTGGTTATTTTACCCGCGTTAAGTTTAGACTTCTCACAGGCCACGCACGCCAAAATCAAAAATTACTTTTCGCTTAATTTTGATTTTGAAAATATATTACTTAAGTTTTTGTAGATTGAAAATTATAGCAGTTTTAAAGTAAGTTATAAAGTAAATCTTTCATTAACTATAAAACGAGTTAAAAGCGGACTCAATTCTAAATTTGGAAGATCTCCAAGAAAAGCATTATCGCCTTTAGTTTCTCTGATATTTAGTCTGATAGCGAAGTAGCTTTAGACCTTCTATAGATAGGTAAACAGGGTCCATTCCCAAGTGAGATAAAATATTTGTGTAGCAAATGGTAGCTTTCCGTTACGATGGTATCTGGATGGTTATATCTCCTATATTAATGATGTCATGTCTGTCCTTTATACTACATATTTCATATATATGTCCAATTGTTGGGCATAGGCCTTCTCTAAACAGAGAGTATAAGGGTATAGCCCCTCACGCGGCCCTAGTGCGCATTGGCAGACTTCACATATTTTAGGAAATTTTCTGACATATGTAGGTTTCCTCACGATGATTTTCTTCACCGCCGAGCGCGTGGTAAATCAGCACATAGATTTGCAACAACTTTACTTGCTAGTATACTATGCAATTTGAGTCAACCACTCGGACACTAAGCTTCGTTCAATAAAACCTACCAACCGAGTCGAGGGTCAAGTGTCTATCAGATTTAATATATTTACTGAATCCAACTCATGCTGAATAAATTGCGATAGAAGACGCTGTAGCACCGACAAACGCGGAGTGCCTACGCTTGGGAAATCTGCGGGAGCAAGCAACGGGGAAATATTTCCTTATCTCCAATTATTTTTACTTTTTCCGCTTTGTGAATTAGTTTTACCGAGCAATTTAAATAGCCAGAGGACAGCTCTGAAGCTGTTGTGAACAACGAAGAGTTGGAAATAAATATTATTTATTTATAATTGGGTAACCAACAGCATATGCATTACGTGTACGTTATAGAAATAATAGGTTGTCAAATATCTCCTTCCGCCTTTTTGTCTTTTGAATTTCGCGGCTATGTACAAAGCGCTACAGAGCTCGTATCTAGCAATACTATACATAACTTGAAAGGTCTTGACATAACCTACAAAACGACGCTATGCATAATTAGTTTGGATATTGCGTTCAACAGTTATAGACGTGTAAACATGGAGTTCACTAACGCCGAAATTCGCGCTATTTTAAAGTTTTCCTTCGTTAAAGGCAAATCCGCTAGAGAAACGTTCCGTGAGATTAATGGTGTTTTGGGGATGGTACTCTATCACTTCGAACCACGGAGGAATGGTTTCGACGATTCAGAGCCGCGATATTTGACAACCTTATATTTAATGTAAATTTTAGACATATCTGGTTTTCTCATGGATGTCATTGTCAGAATTCTTGAAGGCATGTGAAGTTAGTTAATGTTTTTGGTACCGTTTAAAAAGACCTTTAAATCGCATACTTCCTAAAGCTCGGATGCTAACAGCATTGTAAACAGTAAAGCACTTTGATAGTGTAAACAGTATCTTGTCTGCTACAGAAGAAATTGGCATCGTTTCGCTACGAAATACGTCGTAGTCATTTTGTCTCCACTACTGCTATTCAGTTGCTAACTATGCTGACAAGTTATGAGAAAACTTAAGTGAACCGATTTGATCATTCTTTTTTATTTAAAATCTGGTGCTTCCCATGTGGTCCTATCTTAATTTGCTCGAAATGAACGATTCACTTTATATCATGCCAACCGATTTCAATTATTCATTTTTTATTGGAATTTGGTTACGTTCTGACTAATTTTATTACGTAATATTCCTACGATGGTACGGAAATACAAAGAAGAAAGTCGGATTTGTTCTTACTCGTAAATATACTTGTCAAAACATTTCAACATTCTGGTATCATTAGTATATTTGTAAACCATTAAATCATAGACAGAACGACAGTAGCACTTATAGTCTTGTGGCTAAATGGCTCGATTTACTAACTGATGGACGAGGGTTCGTGGCTAGTTTTTTAGTACAAACAAATCACGTGCTGATACATATATATGATATATGAGAACTAATAAGGGAAGCTATCTGTCTGCCCCGCTAAGGTTCTAAAAGTGTAAGATCTTATTATTATTATATGTATATATTTATTTTAAATATTTAGTTAAGTTATTACAATGTTCATATAAAAAGTAAAATACATATACATACCCTACAAAAAATAAAATCATTATAAAAACTTAATCCAGTGTGCCACCGGTAACCCATTATTATTGTTATTATGTAAGTTATAATTCTTTAGGCGCGTTATAAAAAAATTATAACTGTAACAGGTTAAAGATGCCTTGAAAAAAATTGTGCTTATATACTTTTCAAGTGCCCCAAGATAATTGAGGTTAAATATCTATAGATTTAATAATTAATATAATATTCATTTTTTTTAATTTAACCTGACCTTTATTGATCTTGTTGACTAACGTTTTACAGTCCTTTTATTATTTTATTGTAATTAATTTGTGACATGCAATTAAAAACTATTTTTCTAGATGCCAAAGAAGTTCTCATGCAAATAAGTACACGCACACAATTTTTTTGAGCAATTGTGTTTGTCAAGCCCTATTGTTAAAACAACTTTAATCCAATCAGTATATGTTTGTGCCCGTTGCAACCATCGGATAGATAATACAAATTTACGATTCAATTTCACAGAAAGTCTCATTAACTTTAATAGCTTGCAAACTGTTTATGCTCCTGACATCGTTATAATTATTTATACGAACCAAATTAATGCTCGGCACCAAACCGCCCCATAAAGTGAACGCACATATGCACTTTAAGCAACGTACAGGGTTGCTAAATCTAATTTAGTATCAACATAAACAAGCTAATTCGCAAGTGCGCTTTAAAACTAAGCTCTGGTGCGCGAATATGGAAATAATAAGCTAATGTTGAAAATTCGCTCTACGATTTCCGTTTTCAACGCTACACGGCGTAGCACGACCGCGTAGCAGTTTCGGCTACGGAACACGTATCACGCGGTAACTATATAATAATCTAGCTTGTTCTAATTTTTATTATTAGCTATCCGATTATCACATCTTATTATTAAATATTTTAATTATTAATAAGAAAAAAATTATAATAATTAAAGTTGCTCGGTATAATTCCACACTTATCTGCGGTTACGTATTTGTTTGACAAAAGACAGTAAAATAAAAAATATATATATATTCTTTGGTCGTGTGTTAATCACCCCATAGCTTCGGAACAATTTGACTGATTGAGATTATATTCAAATATTTTTGTTATACCTCGACAGTTTATAGATATGAATGGATCTATAGGTATTGAAGTTAACTTAATAACGAATTCTATTTGTATCGTCCAATAAGTAATATAACTTTAGGCCAATGAAAGCAACTGAAAAAAAATGAAATTACATTACTGTAGTCAATAAGGATGAAAATATTAATTCCGATTTCATTTCGGATTTTGTTTTTTCATTACAAATGAAGTAATGAAGTAACCGTCTATATGTCCCAGTATTGAGTTCTATATAAAACGTTTATTACGTATTACAAAAAATTAGATCCGCAGATTTCCTCTAGAAGTTCCTTCATCACCGAGTACATGTTTTATACTTGCTAAACAAGTGCTTGCCTACGATCTGACCTGATGTTAAGTGGAAATGCCGTCCTTGATGGTAAAGCGCATTAGCTTAGTAAATGTCTATTCAATCTACATTTAAAAATACCCACATTGTAATCGGAGGGAAAGACAGACGCGGGCAACCTATGCCAGTCTTTCCAGTTGGAGCTGGAAATAGGACTTCCCCAACGCCTGCCACGACATACGACCGTCCGCTTTCCGCGTCCAGCCACTTCCGGCTATTCTTATAAAGTTTTCCGTACCTCTGGAGAGAGGGCGCCCTAGACTTTTCCGGCCTATGCACGCCCCCCAATCCAAGATTTTTCTCCCCCATCTACCGTAACTGACTCGGCAGATGTGACCAGCCCACTGCCACTTCAACTTGCTGACTTTACTGAGTTATGTCGACTACCTTTGTTCTCCGTCAGATGTCTTCATTTCAGATTCTATCCCTTAGAGAAATATCGAGCGAGTATAGCTCTTTCCATCTTAAATCTTTATCTTATCCTTTTCAGTAAGAAAAATGAAAGATAGCAAAGCGTTTCGTTGGGGTTTGAGGGATGTCCACAACAGAAGGATGAAATGACGAATGAAACGATGCTGGATGTTCTGTTTTAAAATAATCATATCAGGTACACCTCAGGTCTAAAGTTCAGTTTAACGTGCCTAAAAGACTTAAAAATATTAGGCTCTTCCAATTACCTAAACATAGAACGAACCTGAAGGCACACCGTGCTTTGTATTGTATGTACTCTATTTATAGGGATTATAGTGACATTGATTTAGCGTTAACAACTGTAAATAGGATGGATTAAAACTATTTGCTCCATCAAAACAACCAAAATAATATAAATATGTAACTAACCTAAGCCTTAAAATTTAACTTTTTATTTTTCTACTTTTACAGTTTTAAAAAAACATAATTATTTACTTCTTTTGTAAGTTGTTTTTTTAGAAATTAGTGTAGTAGTGTTGTTTGTAAGTTATACGTATTTGTGAATAATGTGTTTTCCTATAATTAGTGAGACAATCACAAAGTATTTGTGGGTCTATTAATTTATCATAGTTGTTGAACACTGTTAGAAAACCTTTTATAAAATTAATTAAAACTAAATAATTAAATCCAGTAGTACGTACGTAAAGTCCGATCGATAGCCATGGTATAACAGCCCTTAAAATTGAGAGAAAAAACATTTGAGATGGAACTCACATGAAAGTATCGAGTTGTAATCAAACGGGAATCGCTGTTGGTATTATTACTTCAGTTCGTACATTTTATTCGATGGCAAAGATAATTCAAGCGCTTCACAAAGGACGTATCTTGTTTAATAAATAAAATGCGATACAACTTTATTCAATTTTCCGAGCTTACCAACTTATTTTGCTGGGACCGCTTCCTTGTGACGATGTCGATTTTTTTCGTTCGTTACGTCTTCGCAAAATGTATAGCATTTTATGAAAATATTTTAATATACTGATGCCAGTTTAATAAAAATTATCTCTCATCGTGATTTTGTTCAACCAGCTCATGTTATTTTCTACAGCGTTACATAAATATTCAGACTTTATTAATGTTCTATAAGGATATAAAAATTAAATTCCAACGCAAATAAATAAAATTGGAGTGACTATTTGTAATATTATAACTGCTGTTTACTACATTGGAACATACTTTATACGGTATATATACCAAAATAATATTATTAACAATTTTTGTCTGTCTGTCCGTTTGTTCCTGCTAATCTCTGGAACAGCTGGACCGATTTGGACGAGACCCTCACTGGCAGATAGATTATGTATATATATAAGGAGTAATTTAGGCTACTTTTAATTAAGAAAAATTAAAATTATAATTTATTTTAAATGCAGATAGCACTGCAGGACGCAGCTGTTCTAAATAAAATATTACTTAGGTCTTGTATTCAATTCAAATTAGGCTCGTCCGGTTTTAAGTATTTGTATCATATACATAAAATTAACTCAATTTATTTTGAATTATAAAAATGAAATAAACTTTAAACTACTTTTTTTATAATAAAACGAAATTCAAAATAGTCATTCAATTTTATGACTTTTTGAATCTTAAGTTTTTACCGCTATCCTCACTTTACATTAAAATAATTTAAAATATTAATTATTTCTACAAACTGAAAGAATACTTTATAATAATTACTAATGACACTTAAATGCATACGTGTGACTCTGAATGAATTAAAAATATAACGCCTGTATGTACTATGCGTTTACAAATATAAATTTTGTATAAATTTATCGATACTTTGCTTATAACGTAATTTTTGTCTATATAAGTAGCAAATAAAACTGCGGCACGTTATAAAATTTACGGAAGAAGTAATGCTAGTGTCACATAAAACTTGATGAAAACATATAATGCAAAGAAACAGTAATTATCGCCAAGTTTCTGATGAACGGTTAGAGTAGAGTGGAAGAGAATAATTAAAAAAAATTATAAACATCCTTTATTATTTGTTAGTAAAATAAACTAAAAAAGTTCGAATAAAATGAGACCGAACTCATTAGGGCTGCGTCGTTTAATTGCGAAGTTCCTATGGCCACCATCAATCATCAGATCAGTGATAGATGATATAGGATCATAATAATATTGCATTGTCATCCGATTTATACATGCTCGTAAAATTAAAAAAATCAGCTCAATTGTAAACCGGGAAGTGGATCAAATTCAACATGCAAGATTTAATTACTGACCGTCAGAGAAATCACAGGACAGGTAAAACTAAATAAAAGCTTGTAAAAAGTTAGTGAGGAAGGGTGGAGACCTACATCCCTACATCCTAGGCGATTGTATATCAAAATATATATGTAGGTATTTCAAATTTTAATTGTCATTTTCAATAATAATCCACTAACCGAAAAATAACGAGACAAGTTTTACTAACAAACGTAGTAAGTTTCGGAGAAATAGATTTCCTTCGTACCAGACTATTTGACAGAATTACTTTTATAAAATTTCACCATTGGAAAGTTAGAATCGAGTTTTGTTCTAAAGCCACGTCAACTTCTGTTTGTCCGCATCGTAAGGCTTGTACAGATTAAATAACTGCTGCACCGGTAACGCTTTCCGGTCACCCCTGGTTCGTTTTACAATCCGATAAGGGTTCAAATACCAGCTGGTACCGTTTTTTCAGTTTTTTATCTAAAAATAAATCACGTATATGCGTGTATTCCACTTTGTACAAGGTTTTTTATTAGTAAAAACCGACTTCAAATCGAATCAATCGTTAAATGCTAATCAGCGCGGTCACCCTCTTTGTATTTCATCTCGTGGCAAATCCAAGTTGCATCAATGTGATCACAATTGAACTCACAATTTCTTCCGCAGAAAAAGAATTAAACCTACAAAGATGTTTGACAAATTTTTTCGTAAGTTTTGAAAATAAATGCCGCTTAATAAAAGGTTCCGGACAAAACAAAATATGAGATAACCTTATTCAATTTGTGAAGCTTACCAACTTATTTGTGAGTCCGTTTTCCTCAAAAATATGATTTTCCTTATTCCCTGCACAATATCCCTGAAGATAATCGCGTGACCGAAAATTGGTATGTTTAAAACGTTACGATTTTTTTAATATCTCCTATAAAATAATTATTTATAATAAAATAATAAAAGGACTAAGATAGTCAACACATCTAAATTTGAAAAATTAAATAGATAAATAATATATTTAATAATAATATTATAATTTGATTAATAACCTGAAGCGTCAATAGCCTAATGGTTTAGGGTACGGTTTGCGAATCGTAAGGTCGTAGGTTCGAATCCACCATTCGACTATTGACGTGAACTATCTATAACAAGCTTAAGTTTAGTTGGAATGGTTAATAAAAATGTTAGTAAAATTTCTTGTTAAAAAAGAAATATACACACACAAATAATACATACGGATACTAATTAACTTCAACTTTGGAGCTCTTAAAAAAAATATATAAGAACAATTTTTTCTCACTGCACTTTCAACCTGTAACTGTCATCATTTTTTTAATAACGTGCCTAAAGAAGTATAACTTCAAAATAAAATTAGAGTGTCTGTTTGTAATAATAAAATAACCGCTTTTTGCTACATGCAAATGAATGAAATCATACCAAAATAACATTTTATACAATTTATGTCTGTTGGTTTGTTCCGGCTAATCTCTGGAACGGCTCGACCAATTTTAACGCGACTTTCATTGGCAGATAGCTGATGTAATAAGGAGGTAAATAAATTCTTTCCAATTGCTAATTATGATTGAAAAATAATTAAAACAATTTTTATGACAAAACGTTTCTCTAGTTAAAATAAAATAGAGAAATAAGTAAATGAACATTCCAATTGGGAGCGTTTTGCAGAAAAGAGAGCAAGTGAAATTTCTACATCTGCAATAAATAAAATACGGCATAAACTCATTCAATTTGCGGGGCTCTCAGATTTTATTTATTTCGTAAGCCGCCTCGCGGCGATGCTGATTTTATATACGAAAGATATTCAGTATTTAAGGGAGATTTTTATATCATAACTTGGCATCGATGAGACTAATTTTATAGGCAAAAAACGACTTTACCTTCAACAACCAAAAAAAACCCTCATCATCGTCATAATTTCAGCCCTAAAACATCCATTGCTGGACATAGACCTCACCTAACGATTTGCAAAAGGAGCAGATCTCTATCTCTAATTTCCGAGCCGATCGAACGGAGCGATGAGTCACGCACCCAAACCAATTAAACGATGCGTCATACCTGCCAACCGATCGAACGGAGCGGTGAGTCATAGGTAACGGAAAATTTATGTAACGGGACATTGAGTCAAACTCCTATCTACTTCTTCTTTCGAAGGATACTATTCCCTTACATTTAGATTTTATGTTTTTCAACACAAATACTTTTCTAATCAGCTGTTACAATTGAAATAATATTCCATCCGTGAGAGTACTGGTAGATCAGTGCCTGGTCGCTTTAAGTGACCATAGTACGCTAGCAACCCGAGATTGATCACCGGTGCACCAATGGATCCGTTTAGTAGTTGTAGGAAAGCATCGTAAGAAAACTAGAATTTTTTCTAAAGTCTGCCAAGTCGCACTAAATCCGCGTGACCTTATTCGATCTTAACAGAGAAGGCCTGTGCCTAACAGTGAAATGCAACGCGATAACATTAGGATAACATACGCCTGATGGATCACTCAATATATTATTGTAATGATATAACAAATACACACACTGGAGCAAAATCAACAAACTAAAGAGCATTACGCAAAAGCCGGCAACTGAAAATAGTGTAAATAAGATGCGGCGTCATTGTTCATGTATAGCCATCGATATAGCAGACGGTTTACGACTACCACGTGGTCATTACTCAAGCGGCGCGCGCGATCTAGATGGATTCAGAAATTTGTCGTGTGGTCCAATTCATAGCAGTGAGCGAACAGCAAGGAGATAAAAGTGGAGAGACTCTGCTAATACATACATACATAGATATACATATATAGTTGTACATGTACATACGAGCCGTCGAGCGAGCGATATTTTCATACAGATTTCAATCATCAAGAGGTTCTCCATTCGTCTATATTTTTACGTTTGTTACCGCATAACATTTGACTGGGTCAATTTTGATGATTCCTTTTCATTTAAAAACTGGTACCTCCCGTGTGGTCCCATTTAAATTTGGTCTAATTCTGATGGGATTTATGAGAAAACCATAAAAGTCTTAAATTTGCATCAAGTTTGTGCGCCACAAATGGACGCATAACTCAATATCTCGCCAACCGATTTCGGTGATTCATTTTTTATTGGAAAGGTTGTAATAAAGAGTAGTTTGATGAAAGTTTAGTTAGATTCTGATTAATTTTATTTCGTAATTGTCTTGTAATAATTCAGAAATACAAAGAGGGTATCCGCACTTAATAGCATTTGATTCTAATTGAATGCGGTTTTCGTTTTTATACACCTAAATATACTTGTATGTTTTGAAATGAGAGCAAAATTTGAGATACGACGAATACCACACTACACTGTACTGAACTAACAATTTCTGCCACATCAGACTCATCATTTGGGTTCGCGTTTTTTGGGTTCGATTAATTTGAATGGGGAAAATCGCTTTGAGATATGATTCTAGAAGAAGCAATTCTATATATCAGCAAGGTTGTGGAACGTATTAAACTCGTATATCGAGGTACCACTGGTAGGATAGTGCCATTCAAATGTTTTCCAATAAATGCTATCTATCCAGTACTGGTTTGGTCTTAGTTACTAATAAAAAGAATAAAGAATAATTATTTTAATTTGTTCTCAATGATTATCTAGTGTATATTCTTCAAAAACACAGTATTTTTGTCACATTCATTTGTTTCAGTGCATAGATTTGAAAAAAGTGGTGTAGTGACGGGTAGTAACAAGTGTTTGCTGGAAGTCCTTAGCTGTCCGTAACACAGGTCTATAATCTAGCACGGCGGCTAAAGTTAGTGGTAAGAGTAACTCTATATTGCCTTGCTTTTATATCTATTTTAATTCGATCTATTATTCTTATATATGTATATTTTGTTTGTGTTTTTATATGAATAAATATAAAAAATACTAAATACATTTAAATAATTTAGTACCTGCCTTAAATCGCTTCCTCTTAGGCTTTGAACCGCGCCTTTAGTTGAGCGGTTTGATCCCACAGACGTTCAGCCTCAGAAATGCTTTGTAACGATTGAATGCTGTAGCCCCGGCCTGTTATATTATTTGCCGAGGCTAAATTATTGGACTGTATTCAATAAAAAGGAATCCCACAAATAGAGGTAAATTGTCTCTAAAGCATTTCAACAAAGGAATTTGTCATAGTGATGATAGTGAACTACCAAAGACCCTGTTGGTCTTATTAACGACTAATATATGTAAAATAATTACAATTATGGTACCCATGTTTATTTGCATTGTTCATAAGAAGTGGTATTGAAGAATAGCGACGTGAAGTACATGTATATTTTTCCGACCCGACTTAAATAAAATATTTAGTATTTCATGCATTCTTAACAGACTTCGCAATGCGCATTTAAGCCGTTTCTCACAGTACCGATGTGAACTTGCTAATATATAGCCGTGAGCAAAAATAAAGGGTCGGTAAAGAAAGTTTGAATATCTCGGAAGATAAAGACGCTAGCTAACTGAAATAAATTGTGCATGATACAATTAAATATCATGTGACAATTAAATATCCTTAAAATAAAATAAAAATTTTTCATTAATTTTTTGGTATTTCATTAAAAAAAAACATAAACTTAAACGAAAAAGATTATGAAAGCTTGGATTATGTAAACATGGATAATACAGTATTTTTCATTAAATTTTATTTTTATTTAAATTTTAGTACTTAGTGTTGCCTCCATGTGGCGGATTGCGTAAGCATATTTAATTGTCTATCATGCACAATTTATTTCAGTTAGCTAGCGTCTTTATCTTCCGAGATATTCAAACTTTCTTAACCGACCCTTTATTTTTGCTCACGAGTGTATTTATTCGTCAATTGCAATGGGTCCGGAACGAGGTGATTACATAGCCCATTAATTTGGAAATTGAAGAGGCTATCTGCCATATCACCCGTAATGGAATGAATGGATAACGCCTGTGTGAAACTTGTTCTTGAGTGGAGACCGCGGAGTGAAATCTCTAAGACTAGATGGAGCGACGATCTTCACAGGACGGCAGAATTCGAATGAGAGGGAAGATCGTGCTCAGTGACGTGCTTTGGGAGAGGCATACGTCCAGCAATCCACTAATCTACAAACTTTTTTTTTGACGAACCCATGCATGTCGGCCCGAGAAGCTGACCGTGACTGCTACACCGGATTGAAAGGTGGCTAAAGCTCCTAGGTCGCTTAGCCTGAACCTTTTTGATTGATAATTCGGCATGAGAGTCCCCGCGATGAACGGACCACTGCTCGATCGATTACTATCTAAGGATAGAAGGATATAGTGACATCGGAGCTAACCTAACTTTCAATGCCACTTCGGGAAGCGTTGTCGCTGGTCTTCATACGCCTTTTTTTTAATTTAAACGCTAGTTGAACATTGAAATGACAAAAACATTATCAAAAAAATGTGTTGTAATGCTTCACAGACAACGCGATAAAACAGAAATGGCAGAAATAATAGTTCATAAAATCCATCTATTACGGGCCAGGTATATCGTCATTGGCGGGCTCGTAAAATTTATGACGTGTACATTAATAATTTATGACCCTGCGAATGTTCTGTACTCGGAGCTTTTTTGTTACTGACAACTTTCATCCTTATGTTTAATTTAATACCTATAACACACATACATATCATTTAATACATATATTATTACTTACGTTCATCTCTCAAACGTAATATAAAGTTAGGTTGAATTTTGGGAATTCAAAAACAAGCTTCAATAGTCTAATATTATAAAGCAAAATTATTTGTTTCAATACTGAAGGTAATAAACTACAAAATTCCCGAGCAAGTCGTTCTCAGTAGAAGCGTTCCGCGTTTGAAATTATATAATTATATATATTAAGCATTTGCAAACGAACGCACACACCCATAGTACGTGAAGGCGCCTCAATGCGTGTGAGCGTTCGATACAGGATGTTCTTATTATATACCATACACAAATGTTACAAAAGTAAAATATGTCCTTAAGTATAAGCCTGAGAAATTATTAAATAGAATAAAAGAAATAAAAATAAATTTTGATTTATTAAATCTATGTCGTATTTAGATTCTCTTAACTTGGACCACATAATAGCGTTTTGAATCCGCTGATATTGCGGCTGTCGGATGAGTGATGTTAGTATTAGAAGCAAACCCAACTAAACTGTAGGTACGGCCAGCAAAACAATTAATACGTCATATATCTATTTAATGAATGAATGAATGAATATAGTTTATTTGACGAGAATTAAGAAATACATAACAGTAATAATGAATTTTCAATTTTGACATGATACAGCCCTGAGCAAAAATAAAGGGTCAGAATGAATAAACTTTAGTACTTAGGCGACTAAAATTTAAATAAAAATAAAATTTAATGATAAATACAGTATTATCCAAGTTTACGTAAGACATCCTTTTTTTGTTTAAGATTATGTTTTTTTATTGAAGTACAGACAAATTAATAAATATATTTTAATAAAGTTTGAAAATTTCAGAAGATAATTGTCAAATTTATCTTCTGAAATATTCAAACTTTCTTAATTTAACTTTATTTTTGCTTTTTTATACTTTCTAAGCAAATGTTTGACTACGATCCCACCTGTTGTTAAGTAGAGATGCAGTCCTGGATGGTAAGGCGGACTAGCTTAGTGCTCACGAGTGTATGTCGATGTAATTGTATGGCTGCGGTCTTATCGCTGCGAGCGATCTCTTTCAGACAACCTTTGGATGGACAGAAAATTATTTCCAGAAAAATGTTAAGTCGTGTTTATAGTCTGTGATTATATATAATTTTAGTAGAATATGGGCAAAACACAAAATATTCATATATATATATAAATATACATATTTGTCAATATATACTCATTCTATTGGTAACAATAATACGTAAATTTAATATGCTAAACGTACAACAAATATATCTATATATATATATATTTATTATATACATACACCATATAAAAATATATTCAAAAAGTTAGAAGTCAACGCTTCCCGAAGTTTCACTCAAAGTTGGCTATTGAATGTCCCTTAGATTATCCGTGAAATAGCAACCGATCGAGTCGTAGCTCGGCCTTCTCGTGCGCCCTTGGATCAGAATGCTTACGCGTAACATAGTAACCGTCCAAGGTTACCCCTCACCAGGGGACCCTTGTGACGAGTTACCAACGATAGAGGTTCAGGCTAAGCGACCTAAGAGCTATGCCACCTCTCAATCCGGTGAAGCAGTCAAGGCCAGCTTGCTTCTCTGGTTAATCTGTGTACTTCGTCAATAATAAAAAAAAAACTAATTGTAGTGTAAGAAATCGCTTCAGCTTATTGCATGCACCGCGCCCGCCGTAAAGCAGTTTGATCCCACCGCGTTCAGCTTCAGAAATGCTTTGTAACCATCAAAAGCAGTAACATTGCTTGAGTGTATATCATATCCGCAGATTAGATTACCCAAGTGGAATTAAAGCGCAGCACTACTGGGGTAAATACTTAATACCTTATATAGTTAAATACCGTTCCTAGAACGTTCCGCGCTGTTTAAGCGACTTCAAAAAAGGGGTTCTCCATTTTTATGTATGTTACATCATAACTTTCGACTGGGTGAACCGATTTGGATGATTCTTATTTTATTTGAAAGCTGCTGCTTACCTTGTGGTCTCAATAGCATCCACGAGATGATCATGTAAGTCTTAAATTTGCGTCAAATAAATGCGCCACAGATGGTTAAATAACTCAATGTCACGGCAGCCGATTTCGATGATTCGTTTTTTATTGGAAAGTGTACTTCAAAAGTAGTGTTATAATTTGTAGGTCTCGTAGAATAAAATAGTCCAAAAACTAATACACTCGCTTTAGTGAGACAGCGTAACGTTGTACAAAGAATTATTTATAATGAATACCGTCACAACTGCGCGTCCGCACAATCTTTATACAAAATTAATTCAGATTTCTAATTAATTTTGAGTCAGATTACGAACTAATAAAGTTAAACTATTGTTTACAATGCCAAGTTAATGTGACGATCAACTTAATTATTAATTATGAATTAAAGACACAATAAGGTTCAGGTAAATAAGATATCATTGGAAGTAGTTATTATGCATAACAATCGCTGGGTGTCATGTGTTGCCAGCTAACAGTAGTTTGATGAAAGTTTGGTTAGGTTCTGATTAATTATTCACTAATTGGTAAAAACAAAAAGGGTATTCGCAAGTAAAAGCGTTTAACTGTAATTCAATTTGAAGCCGGGTTTTTTTGTTTTTACTCCTAAATATACTAATTTTATGTCTAATGCGAATAGTGTACCTCTATAAATAAATAAAAAAAACTGTTAAAGCTAGGAAACGGTCCATATAGTCATCGAATGTCTAATGTTAACCTTACAATTCACAGACATCGTAAACCATAAAGTTATGACATAAAATAAATCCTCTATAAATTTAATTTCTACCCCTTACGAAATAGGTTGAACGTTCAATAACTACTAGAATTCTATTTATATAACGCTAAATATATGTATATCCCTAACGCTTTCACACGTATTAACCATTACGTAAGTGCGAAGGTTCGCTCATACGACACTGGGCTTCCTTCATCAAGTAGACGCAATATTATACAATAGAATAAAGGTCGGCTTAAACTCGAATCAAGTTCTTAAGCCTTTACGTCAACGAGGCGTTTGTAAGGGATGGAAATTTTAAGTCTCTCTATAGA
This sequence comes from Meandrusa payeni, assembly GCA_029286785.1. NCBI lineage: Eukaryota > Metazoa > Arthropoda > Insecta > Lepidoptera > Papilionidae > Meandrusa > Meandrusa payeni. The sequence continues at coordinate 9,229,756 of JAGSMX010000023.1, forward strand.
ATAATTTTGTCAGTAAGTCACAATTAAGATATTAAGCGGAGCACGTAATTGATTACTTGAGAGCTTAAAACTTAAGTTCTAGAATACAAAAACTGAATGCTTTTTGCTACGTTGTACAACTCTTACTGACTGCAGACTGCTGTCTCGCTCACACTATAAATACTATATGATGCAAGATGCCACCTTATATAGTATCGTTTGTGTAGTACTTATTATCGGTTTGTACTGAAAAAGCGAACGAAAACCTCTGTTAATATTACCGCTTCTAAACTTCGTAGAACCAACAAATCTTGAAAATTTCACTATTTTATGTCATTGTCACTCGCCATTTGTCTATTGCATACAAACTTCTATGTATATAAAAGAGATATGTGGGTTTGTTCCTTATAGGCTCCGAAAGGGCTGGACCGATTTCAATGAAACTTTCAGGGAATTTTCAGATTGACCTGGCGATCGCCGATCACTCTTTTTGACCCTTCAAACAAACCATACGTCGTATTATTATTTCTGACATTAACTCGAGGCCAATATGTTTCTGTATAAATGATAAGAGTGATATTGTATTTACTGATATGTACATGGATGTAGGTAATGATGTTTTTATTTATTTATTTATTTAAATCAACAAAAATTATAACACCGTTACAGATAATACCAATATGATGTTATAAAAACTTAGTTAAATATCTATTACTAAAATTAAAACAAATAAAAAGCTTCTTTATGTATTGACAATAATATATAAATATAATAAAGTCAAACACCTTCTACGCATTTGTAGGCAGCTTCGATAAACACAGACTCTGTGCAACAAAATATATCAATGTGCAGTGAGATGGTATTAACAAACCCAACGGCGCGCGACAACGGAGAGTTCCTGGATAGGTTAGTCTTGGAGACCGGTAGTAGGAACAATGGCGGACGACGGCGCATGCACACGTAATTGTCAGGCGTCCGCAACTGTAGCGCGGCCAGCACTTCTGGGTGATGAACCCACTCGAGAAGAGAATGAATAATTTAATATATTGTGAGAGTTAGATTAAATATTTAATGATGTAAGTTTATTGTTTAAATAAAATAAAGCAAAATCTAACCCGGCGAAGCGGACTGGGTGCGCTAGCCACCTATAAATACGTTGGCATTAACTATGCAACTATTCTATTGTTTATATATTTATCTTCTTCTTCTCTTGGTGCCATCTTCTATCGAAGGTTGGCAACCATCGTGGCAATTTGGACCCTCGACAGAGCAGCTCGAAATAAAGAACGTGTACTCTTATTGAACCAATGGCGTAGATTTTTAAGCCAAGATGTTCTTCTCCTTCTCTGATTTCTTTTCCCTTGTATCTTTCCCTGGATTATGAGCTGTAACTTATAATATATGTATTTATATATTTATGTTTATTGAAAAATGTTCATTGTGTTGTTATTCAATAAATAAATATTCTATCACACTCCACCACGTTTTTCTAACGTTCTAATTACTACTGTTCATGTCTTTATACAGATGTAAATATAAGTAGGCTGCGGATCCATTCTTTGCCTGCGATGGGACGAGCGAGGAAACTGTGTCACATATCTTCGTACACTGCCCAAGATTCGCAATACACCGCCATGATTGCGAACACAGAATGGATACCGCCATCACTGAGGACAACATAGTCAGCATAATTGCCTCCGACGATATCAGAGAAGAATTCCTTGAATACTGTGAGCTCGTCATGTCCTTAGCCGTAAAAGCTAACGGCTCGATAGTAGCGAAAGGAAGAGCAAAGAGACATCCTTAAGAACATCCGAAGAAGGGAAAGGAAAACTTTCTTCATATTAAAACCAACGTTGTTGCACAATTTTTAGCAATATGTTCACAGGACCCCAAATGGGTTCTTCTCAGAAAAACAAACACAGATGCGTCCTTACAATCGTACAAAAATTAAAATACATTTAAAAATAAACAGTAAATCACAAGATACGACGAACGATAATATTAAATACTTAGGAGAAAATGAAATTGATTCGTAAGCGAAACGGATTTCCTTCGCCCGTATTTCGTTATTCTTTGCGCTTCGCTTAGGAGCTAAATCGAATCAACATGAAATATGTGGCTTCCCTTATATTTATTACACACGTGCGTAAGTTGAGTGCCACAAATTATTCACATCTGAAACTCAGCTTAATTTTCAGTCAAATATAACTCATTAAAAAAATGATGTATTACTTGAAAGGTAAACTTGAATTAAGAAAATTATAAATATACGAGTTCTTCTGAGAATTCTGGATATTGAATAACATTTTCAAGCTTTGGAGCCAAATGGACTATTGCGATGGGACGGCCTTTAGTATGGGATGCCACATGCGTCGATACTTTGGCACCGTCACATCTTCCAGAATCTTCTGTTGAGGCTGGAGTATCCGCTGCAACTGCAGAAAACAACAAGCGGCGCAAATATAGTAACCTCGATAGAGGTTTCATATTGGAGCCGTTTGGGGTAGAAACTTTGGGTCCGTGGGTCCTAGTGCACACAACCTTTTTAATGTGATAGCTAAGAAGTTGGTCGACACATCTGGCGACCACAGGACTGACTTATACCTTGCACAGAGGCTAAGCATTGCCATACAACGCGGCAATGCTACCAGACTTCTGGGCATGCTGCCAAGCGACGACGGTTTGGCACAGTTATTTTTTTTAATATATAAAATACTATAGATAGTTAGTATTATCTGTAAGTTTGTATTTTTGTTATTAGAATCATAATATTTCATTTAATCATAGTATTAAAATTTTTATTTATAAATATGATGATACGATTAAAAAAAGATCAACTGTTATAATTTGTTGGTTTCGTGGAATAAAATAGTCCAACAACTAATACACTCGCTTTATTGAGACAGCGTAACGATGTACAAAGAATAATTTATAATGAATACCGTCACAACTGCGCGTCCTCACAGTCTTTATACAAAATTTATTAGAAGTCAGATTACGACCTAATAAAGTTAAACTATTGTTTACAATGCCAAGTTAATGTGACGATCAACTTAATTATTAATTATGAATTAAAGATACAATAAGGTTCAGGTAAATCACTAAGATATCATTGGAAGTAGTTATTATGCATAACAATCGCTGGGTGTCATGTGTCGCTAGCTAACACAACCGACTTCAAAAGAGGAAGAGGTTTGTTAACTCATAACTTTGGACTGGGTAAACCGAAACGCTGTTCCCATGTGGTCCCATTTAAATTTAGTCCAATTCTGATTATGATAAAACCATATACATAACTATTGCATTAAGTTTGTGCGCGACAAATACACGAATAACTCCATATAACGACAACCGATTTCGTTGATTAATTTTTTATTGAAAAGGATATACTTTACGGGTAGTTTGATGAGAGCTTGGTTGGGTTCTGATTAATTCTATTTAATATTATTGTTCCATACGAAAATTATGTAAGAAGCCAGTGGGTTCATCTGTCCGATGAACACGGGGATTAGCGGCCCTGGACTCCACAGCTGTCACCATTTATTCCCATCATCCTCTCCGAATGGTGACAACCCCATCCCTCAGATCCTTTCTTGTTCAGTGGGTTCATCTGTCCGATGAATGCGGGGATTAGCGACCCTGGACTCCACAGCTGTCACCATTTATTCCCCTCACCCTCTCCGAATGGTGACAATCCCATCCCTCAGGTCCTTTCTGTTCAGTGGGTTCATCTGTCCGATGATTACGGGGATTAGCGGCCCTGGACTCCACAGCTGTCACCATTTATTCCCCTTATCCTCTCCGAATGGTGACAATCCCATCCCTCAGGTCCTTTCCGTTCAGTGGGTTCATCTGTCCGATGAATACGGGGATTAGCGGCCCTGAACTCCATAGCTGTCACCATTTATTCCTCTTATCCCCTCCGAATGGTGACAATCCCATCCCACAGGTCCTTTCTCCTCCAAATTTCGTTTCCTAATTCCCAAAACAGTGGTAGGCCACCGCAGCAGCTTTTTGCTGCTGTACGAATGGGTCGGCACAATCGGGGAAGTACCACGACCTCACAGAATACTGGCGTAAAGTGGAGGATTTTATTCCTCCGCGTTTCGCAAGGTGAGTGAGTGTGCCGGCGGCCCAACTCCCTCCCCCTCAGCAACATGGCAGCGGCAATTCAAAATCATTTACCCCAGGGGGTACCAGTACGGTTGGTGCTGGAGAATCCCCGTGCGTCAATGGTTGGGTCACCAAGTGTTACCTAAACATGGATGTACGGGCTGCCCTACGTATTCTGGGGGCAAAATTCCGCTCTGTTCTGCTGTCCGAGGCAAACGAGGCAAAGCATCAATGGCTCTTCCTGACCCATTTACTGTGGACCTTTGCAACATCAGGGGCCTCCATTCCAACTTGAGTGCCGTCCATTACCATCTTGAGACGGCAAAGCCGGCCTTACTCTTTCTTACCGAGACGCAGATATCTTCTCCATCTGACGTCTCGTATCTTTCTTACCCGGGGTACAAACTGGAACATTGCTTTGTGTCTCGCGCGGGAGTTTGCGTGTACGTCAGAAAGATATCTGCTCTCGACGCCTCGACAGCCTTGAAGGCAGGGACCTCTCCAACCTATGGCTACGCGTAGACATCGGCGACCATCCTCGTGTTTACGCGTGCCTGTATAGGTCCCATAGCGGTAACACTGAAGTCGATCGACTCATCAGCCACATCCAGGTGGCTGCAGATTCCGTGCTCGAACGTATCCCTCCGCAGAGATCGTGATTCTTGGTGATTTTAATGCCCACCACTCCGAATGGCTTGGTTCACGCACTACCGATCATGCGGGAGATCTGTGTACGATTTTGCTTTGGCATATGATCTTACACAATTGGTCACATCGCCTACGCGAATCCCAGATGTGGAAGATCATACACCTTCCCTGTTGGATCTTCTGCTGACCTCCCATCCGGACAGATATGTCATTTCAGTTGAAGCCCCTCTAGGCTCCTCTGATCACTGTCTGATCCGGAGTGCTGTGCCACCTTTAAACCCACTGCGGCCGCGCATTGCAGGCCGCCGACGCGTGTGGCACTACAGGTCAGCGGATTGGGATGGAATGCGGTCTTTTTTCGCATCTTACCCATGGGGAAGTTTGCTTCGCCGGTGGATCCCAACACCGTTGCAGACTCTGTTGCCGATGTAATACTTCAGGGAATGGAACTTTTGTTCCATCGTCTGTGGTGCCCGTCGGTAGCAGATCGCGGCCTTGGTTTGGTCGCTCTTGCAAAATGGCTTCACGCCATAAGCGGGAGTGCTATCGAGCTTGGGCTGCGGCATCGGCATTGAGGATCCAAAACCAGCGCACTGAAAAGAAGTTCAACTCTGCCTCCAGGTACTTCAAAGCGTAATTGCCAAGGCAAGGTCGGAGCATGTGTGCAGAATTGGCGAGAAACTGGTTCGCCTCCTTCGGGAACACGTGCGTTCTGGTCGCTCGCCAAGGCTGTTCAAGAGAATTTCTGTCAGCCATCCCTTCCACCTCTGCACAAAAGATGACTCGTTGGCCCATGACGCAAAGGAGAAGGCCGATCTTCTGGGCGCACTCTTTGCATCCAACTCGACTCTGGATGATAAGGGTAACTCACCGCCGACCATCCCGCGGAACGAGTACTCTATGCCGGAAGTAAAGTTTCTGCAGACTACAGTACGCAGAACACTTTTCTCTCTAGACATCCACAAGTCGAGTGGACCTGACGGGATCCCTCCTATTGTGCTGAAGATGTGTGCTCCGGAGTTGACACCGGTGTTGACTCGACTTTTCCGGTACTCCTACTCCCAAGGCGTTGTCCCGTGTTCTTGGAAGACTGCTTTAGTGCACCCGATCCCAAAAGGGCAATAGCTCTGATCCATCTAACTACAGGCCTATTGCCATCACTTCTTTGCTCTCAAAATAATGGAATCCATTATAAACAGCCAGCTCCTAAGGTATCTGGAGGATCACCAGCTGATTAGCGACCGCCAGTACGGTTTTCGTCACGGTCGCTCAACTGGTGACCTTTTGGTTTATCTTACACACCGATGGGCTGAGGCAGTTGAGAGCAAGGGGAGGCCCTGGCAGTTAGTTTGGATGTGGCGAAGGCTTTGATCGGGTTTGGCACGGAGCGCTTCTTTCAAAGCCTCCATCGTACGGGCTTCCCGAGAGGTTATGCAAATGGATCACCAGCTTCCTCGAAGGCCGTAGCATCAAGGTCGCTGTTGACGGTGCATGCTCGACTCCAAACCAGTGAACGCTGGTGTTCCGCAAGGCTGTGTACTGTCACCTACCTTGTTTCTTCTGCATATCAATGACATGCTGCAAATCAGCAACATTCATTGCTATGCAGACGATAGCACAGGTGATGCAATGTACACAGGCCGTGCCAATACTTCTCGGGAAAGCATCGAAGAGTGCCGGAACAAACTTGTGTCCGAAGTCGAAACTCTTCTCGATAGGGTCTCAGATTGGGGAAGACTAAATCTAGTCCAATTTAACCCCACAAAGACACAAGTATGCGTGTTTACCGCTAAAAAAACTCCCTTTATCGTCTCCCCTCAGTTCGAGGGCACTCCCTTGGTCGCATCCTCCAGCATTGGAATCCTTGGCGTCGATATATCGAGTGTCGTTCAGTTTCGTGGTCACTTGGAAGGCAAAGCCAAATTGGCCTCCAAAAACTTGGCATACTCAGTAGAGCAAGACAGTATTTCACGCCTGCCCACCGTCTGCAACTTTACAAGGCACAAGTACGGCCTCACATGGAATACTGTTCGCATCTCTGGGCCGGGGCTCCCCAATACCAACTTCTTCCGTTTGACCGTGTACAACGTAGAGCTGCTCGAATAGTCGACGATCAGGGTCTTTCCGATCGACTCGACCCTCTGAGTCTGCGAAGAGATGTCGGTTCTCTTTGCATCCTGTATCGCATTTACCATGGGGAGTGTTCTGAGGAATTGTTCGAATCATCCCACCTACCGATTTCCATTACCGCACATCTCGGCAGAATTCCAATTCCACCGCCACCATCTTGATGGTTGGCGTTCAACGACTGTACGTTTTTCGCGTAACTTTCTCCCACGCACTGTCAACTTGTGGAATCAACTGTCGCCAGCGGTGTTTCCGAACGTTTACGATTTAGGGACCTTCAAGAAACGAGCCTATTCCTATCTCAAAGGTCGGCAACGCACCTACAGCTCCTCTGGTGCTGTGGATGTTCATGGGCGACGGTGATCACTTAAGATCAGGTGAGCCGTATGCTCGTTTGCCACTTTTCATATAAAAAAAAAAAAAAAAACTATGAGTATCCTAGGTAATTAGCAACGTAAATTTGTTTCACAATATATTATTGAATAAAGCTTTGCATTCCTCCATTCCCGCGTGTTATTATCATCCACATAACCCTTAACTTTGTTCCCTGTTGCATAATGCTGTTCACTCGATCAATTTGCGACGATCCAATATTGCGAGTGTGTATTGAAGGTGTGAGTTGAAGTGCATACTTTGAATCTCTTTGAGGCGCTGCCATGCGGACGAATTGATTCTGCAGTGTTACTCGATTATTTATTGTTAGCTAGCAACACATGGCACCCAGCGTTTTTTATCTATAATAACTACTTCCAATGATATCTTAGAGATTTGCCTGAACCTTATTGTATCTTTAATTCATAATTAATAATTTAGTTGATCATCATATTAACTTGACATTGTAAACTATATATCTTCTAATTAAATTTGAATAAAAATTGTAAGGACGTGCCGTTGAGTAAAATAATTCCTTGTACAACGCCATCTGAATAAAGTTTGTGTATTAGTTATTGGACTATTTCATTCCACAAGATCTACAAGTTATCATAATATGCATACATACGAATATGGAACGACGGTATTCTCAGGTAACTGGAGTAATCGTTAAAAAAATAATACAATAGGAGAAAAATAAATCTATATTACTAACGTTCTTGTTAACCATTCCTTTAAGCTTAAGCTGGTGCTAGGAGATGTTTCAGGTCGATAATCGAATAGCGGTTTCGAACGTTACGTTTCGCAAACCGCACGCAAAACAATTGAAGCTTTCTTACAAATTTAACAAACATTTCAAAACTTAGCGATGGACTAAGCGAAAGTGGCGTTATGCCTAATTAATTATGAATACTCCGCTTGCGAGCAATGCGTAATGACAGAAACATTTGTCAGAACTGTCAAGAACTATAAAACAAGTTTATCATTCACTCTGGCAGGAGGGAGTACATGCTTTAATGGGATTGCCGAAATTCAATTGTATTAATCGAAACTTTAGTAATGATGAATAAGCTTTAACAACCTTTAGGGGGAATTAGTGGAAACAAGAGACAGGAGAGACGTGTATGTACAAACGTAAGACTTCTTTTTAACCCACTTCAACGAAGGAGGTTTCCATAAAGTCTCATAAAATTTATAGCATACGCTCTGACGTATTTTTAACACTAGCGGGGAGGACAGAGATGTTTCGCTGTTCGTTTTCTACCAATCTTATAATGTTCCAAATGTGACAGTGAGCTGCTTGTGTGCGTGAGTGCGTAGAGTGCACCGCTGTATGCCTAACCACATTTTTTATAAGCGATTGTTGTGGGCTTAAAAACTAAAAATACGGCAATTCATTGATTCAAATTCGAACCCACGACCATCGGATCGTATGTCGAGTTTAGCCATTGCACTATTACTGCTTTAAATAAATTATGTACATTGTTGATATTTAAGTCCGTCACCTATAAAATATTTGGTTTCAATTTGGTCTGGTATGCAATCTGCAATAATTATATACCAACAATTACCAATTATTTGCGATTATATTTATTGATTGTTTTATTTTGTTTGTTTTTTGAATGATTCCATTCCATTCCGGGACGTGGTCTCCGACGAGCACAGTGCAGAGGGGCTCGGGTGCGTTCCTCTGGAAATCCTGGAGCCCATCACCATGAACCGAAGGAGGGCCACCGGGGGGTTTTAGCGGGCAAAAATCCCACGTAACCCTGCCTTCCCTTTAAGAGGGGGTATCTTCTTGAAGATAGTCAACAAAAAAAATGTATATACAGCGGAACGTGTGTTCAGCAATAAATCTTTGTGTATTTTATCGGCAAGTCACACGTTCATGTGATCAATCAGCTGCTATGGACACATGTTTTGAGGCGAGTAATGCGATTTCCAATTGGAATTCCATTATGTTTGCTGAGCTCAATACTTTTGTATCATGTTTTCTATTTTCTACGCAATCATACAATGTAACACGTACATTTTATACTGTAGTGGCGATATCCTGACACACAGTCAGCTGTGTCTGTTACACAGATGACTGTGACGACGCCACAGGAAGACTGGTGACAAGGGCAATGGCCGCATAAAAAAAGAGAAAATTATAGACTACAATCTAAAAATGGCCATGAGAAACAGGGACGCAGCGGTCGTGGAGAAACTTATAACAATGCAACGGGGCGTCTTCGACGCGTGAACCAAAGCATTCTCCAGCACCACCTTCAAAAATCAGGCATCATAATAAAAAAAATGTAGTAACTGTAGAGGTTAATATAATAAAAAAAAATATTTTTCCAAGATTTTCCTATCTACCGTCACTGACTCGGCAGATGTGGCCGGCCCACTGCCACTTCAACTTGCTGACTTAAAGAGCTATGTCGACTGCCTTTGTTCAACGGTCAGAGTCCAGAGACCAACATTAACTATGGTAGCACCTAATTATTTATTTATAAGCCTGAATAATTATTCATGCTAATGAATGAATAATTAGTTGTAAATATCGATATCACCATTTCAGCCGTAAAACATAGGCTGGTCACAGGCCTCCCCCAACGATTTCCAAAAGGACCGATTGTGAGAGTCATGCATCCAGCTGCGTCTTGCGGTCTTTATGAGGTCGTCAGACCACCTTGCGGGTGGATGCCCTACGCTGCGCTTGCCGGTCCAATCGAGAACTTTTCGGCCCCATCGGCCATCTGTTCTACGCGTTACGTACCCTACCCATTGCCCAATATGGATATACACACATACTATTCAAGATGCGCTAATGTTAATAATGATCAATCTACCCTCTTTAACTTATATATATATGTCAATCTTCCTAAAGAGTATCTATTTATACAAGCCATTTCGAATTCGTGCTTTCGATCGTCATATCGTATTTCAACTGCATAAAATTACAAAAGCAGTGCGTTTTACCCCACACAATTTTTTTTTGACAGAAAACCGCTCAGAAAATAAGTGCGTACATCGTAGATAGAGTAACAATCTCGTAACGGTCTAGAGGCGAGACGTTAATCATGATACAATGGTGTCAGGTCGTAAATCAAAAGCTAACGTGATGCATCGCCATACAGTGCCCGTGATGTTTGTAATGTGGTCTATAAATTCATCGAAAATGTGTACATACTCGTACACGATCATATATTTCACACCGATTTATCCTTGTGCTATCCCCGAGTGGGATAAATTGCTGTGCGGGACACGGTTAAATGATTCTTTACATGACAAGGGCATCATCTATACTGGAACATATTTCCTGAATAAATTTTAGATGACAAGATGTTAACAAAGACGTAGTCCTAAACGTAGACTTAGACGTAGTCGTACACCGAGACGTAGAAGTACGATAGGCGTAGATGTCGGCGTTGTCATACACGTAGACATGGACATAGACGTTGACGTAGATCCAGACGTGGACATGGACCTAGGCGTAGACTCTTCCGTAGACCTAGACGTGGCACTAGTCTTTGACCTTGTCGTAGGCCTAGACCCAGACTTAGACCTAGACGTACACGTAGACGCAGACCCAAACGTAGATCTAGGCGAAGATCGAGATGTAGACGTAGACACAGACATAACCGTAGACCTAGACGTAGCACTAAACGTAGATATTTCTATTCTGTAAATTTCGATATACATTCATACATTCTTTTCAACACATACTATTTTGGTGTTAATAATAACCAAACTACCGCAATTATGTGAACCGATCAGGTCCATACGAATAATGCACTCCTATGTATTAATTTAATTAACTAACCAGAGGTCTAATTTTATTTACGAAATTTCACCTATTCAGTTTAAAAAAAGCTCCCAAACAAAGTAACAATTTGGAAAATTAAACATAATTTTTTGCAAAATTCATTGCCTTCCAAAACGGATTTATTAGTGCGGAAGTGAAATGGGCACACACCCAGCTCTTTCTAACGATCCTCATTACTTTCACGTATTCTTGCCGGGGCCCTGCAACAATTTTTCACCAAAGCAACGCGCCAATAACTCATAATGCTGGGAATGCGCCAACGTAATTTCGGTTCACCGGGCCAGACGTGCATTTTGAACTCTAGTAAAATATTCTCCTTGTACTCGTATTTTGGCTATTTATTGTTTTAAGGAATGGCAACCACATACCTTAGTACATAAAATTAATCCAACAAAATGATTTTGTACATAATAGTCGATTCGATTTCTTATTAAACGTCTCGATTATAAGCTCTCGCGTCCTTCTCACCAGACCTATTTGGTCTCATATGTGATAAGCGGTGAGCCTATTGCCATACACCGGGCACAAATTGTAGTAAGTGCTTTTTCTGTACTTGAAAAACATTAAAAGGCAATTCATTGGTACAGGCCGACTGGGATTTGAGCCGCAATCATCAAATCGTAAGTCGAAACTGAATGGCCCTACTAAAAACTGTCACCAGCGTTGTTTATACGATTTTGGAGACCTTCAAGAACGTGGTACGCGCTAGTTTTGTAAGTGCCTATTTACTCTACTCTCACACTCCTTTACTATATGTTCGATGAACGATGACTCAAATCGCTTCGTTCAGATACGCGGAACATCGACTATGAAAGGATGGAGACCCGCCGAAGGTCTAAACGTCCGAAGGTAGAATTGGGATGGGGAATTAACTCGTGTAATTCCTGTGTACACTCTCCAAAATGTAATCTATAAAACACCGAAACGCTAGCCACCTTGCGCCGGTGCTCAAGACTATCTAAATGTAGATCTTGATCCCCTATCAACTTTTGGCCCGACTCATCATTGAATAGGACTTCTTTCACTTCAGGTCAAGTGAGCCATGAGCTCGTTTGCCTCTTTTATTATTAAAAAAAATCCGTTATAGTCATTCATCTCGATCTGTCTGCTTTCCTGGGTAAATATGAGTGATTTTATGAATATAATTCTAATCTTTCAGTATTTGAGATCCAATAGTTATTTCCTTTTACATTTTTTGTTATAAATTAAATTTTCATATCAGGTCGAATTGAATTTCTCCAGCCTGTGTGAGTTATACCCACCGCCCCGGGCATTCCGCTTTTCAAGGAATGAATCAATTGTCCTCTTAGCCCTAATAATATCAGGAGGGAACACTTTACGTACATTTTCTCTTTTATGTTTTAAATATCGAATTTATTTGTGTCTGTCGTTTTTCTTTTGTTATTTTTGTATTTCATCATCGTTTCGTATAAGAGCTTTGACACCTCTCAAAGCTTCTCTGGTTAATCTGTACGGATTCGTTACAAAAAACTTCTTTCGAAGTTAATAAAACTACGTGATGATATCGGTGGCTGCTTGTAGGAGTTTTTATATAAAAAATAGCAAGTTTACGGCTCGTCTTAACCTTAGCTTGGCTACCTCTTTAAGCTTCTCTTGTTATTCTGTATAGATTTGTCACAAAAAAACGTACTTCGAAGTCTGTTCATTAATTACGGTGACTGCTTTTATTATATAGAAAAAGGTATAAGCTTACAGCTCGCCTTTTTGCTTTCGGGGAGGAGGGTTCTTAGCCACTAAAACCCCCCCGGTGGCCCTTTCTCGGTGCGTGGCGAGGGGCTCCGGAATCTCCAGAGGAACGCACCGGAAAGATACGTATTGTAGCTAACAGAAAGGGTAAGAGAAATCTCGATTATTTGAGACGCATTTAATATATCATTTTTTTATGTAATCTGGCGGGAGAATAGCAAAGATCGACACAGAACAGTGGCAAATTTAAAAGCTCTCAGAGGCAATATCGATGTTTTACCATTGCTCGGGACTGATTGTTTTTTTAAAGAATACTAGCAATAATTCATTTCATTTCAGAAATATTACCATTATTCTTGTTAACCATTCCAACTAAGCTTAAGCTTGTGCTGGGAGATGGTTCACGTCAATAGTCGAATGGTGGATTTATTTTAACGGTTTATAAAAGGGTTATACATGTAGTACGTCTGAATAAAGATATCATACATCTGTACAAAACATTTACTCCGGGAAACAAATCCCTTAATGCTGCTTAGGCTTCCCATCACAGCACTCGAATGAGTTTCCCACAGGTTGTGCCTTACTCCGCTACGGGGGACTTAATTGTAGTCGTTAAAGATTAAGCCCGCATACATTATGCATTGCTCTAACCGGACTTGACTGCGACACACGGCGGTCTAGATTGGCGAATAAAATAAAGCACAGAGGCACTCGCAATCAAAGTACAACAAAACAAAGCCGGTTTATATTAATTTTTTTCGGTGTTTTAAGTTCAAAAACATCGCTTAGTAAGATTTATGTCTATTATAAAAATAAATAAAAATAAAATAAATAAAATCTTTTATTTCATCAATAACTTTTTTTTTGTTTGCGAGGAGGAAATCTTCAAAAAGATACCCCGCATTCTGGGGGGAAGGCGGCGGTTACGTGGGGTTTTTACCCACTAAAACCTCTCCGGTGGCCCTTTCCTCGGTGCATGACGAGGGGCTCCGGGATCTCCAGAGGAACGCACCGGAGCCCCTCGGCACTGTGCTCAAGGAGAGCACGTCCCGAGGGGGGAGGTTACTCCCTCCCCCCCTCTGCCCTTGCAGTGCAAGGCGACACGGGCCAGCCGATGTCGCCTTCTTCCCGGGTCCACCTTGGCGGACGACAAAGGCCCCCACCCTTGTCGCCCAGTGAACCCGAGGCCCCTTTTAGTCGCCTTCTTCGACAGGCAGGGTTATTTCATCAATAACTTAGCCTAAATGTACAAATATCTTATATCTATGCAAATATCTATTAACATTATTTTGCAGATATCTTTTATTAATTTTTGGCTAGTTTTGCAATACCAGATAACTAACTACCCTCCGTACTAGTTCGCTCGTTACAAGAACTGTATGAAGGCAGAGTAGTGCGGCCAGTTTGCTTTTTACGTTAAATACATCACAGTACGGGCAAAAACAGCACAGTAATATCCTAAATTGTGGTGTTGTATGGCGATGTTTTCAAAAAGCAGATAGTTTTACAAGACTGTGAGAGTCTGGATTCGAATGAAGTAATTTAAAAGTGTACACTGAATTGTTATAGATAATTTGTTTAATACGTATAGGCTTTACGAAAATATTTTTTTTTCAAATCATTAGGTCGAAGGTTCAAATCCACTGTTGAAGTAAACTATTTCTTATTCAAAGCCTAAGCCGAAAACGCAGAAGAGCAAAGAAAAGAAGCCATCCATTTAAGCTATCTTATTGATACAGCCTCAATCATACATAGCTGTACAAGCGCAGGAAGTTCTGCTTCACGTAGTGCCTAGGGTCTAAAAGTTAAAGTTACAGCCTATATGTTATAGAACCCACTATTTGGCACAGGCCTTCATTGTAAAGAGAGTATTAGGGCATAGTCCGCCCCGCATCCCTAGGATTCCCTTGGATCGACTGCATTTGCCTTAGAAAATTTTCTAACAGAAGCAGGTTTTCTCATGCGAGGTTTCCCTCGCCACCAAGTGCATAGTAAATTAGCACTAAAAATTTTTAACAAATTTATTGGTACTGGCACAGCTCGAACTTAAGTCGATAGCTAATGAGGCGACCGCCCTGACACTGAGCTATCACAACTCTACTGGTTTTGAGAAGTTTATAAGCTGTATAATTATGACACTCTTAAAAAGCTGACTAAACTCAATGACCGTGTGTCGCAAGCATTCAACTCTGTGCATTAACCTGGGTGCGACGATCCATTATGTAACCGGGATATCGCATAAAGCTTAGAATTTGATTGGTTTGTGCGCTCTAAATCTGGTATATAAGTAACAAAACTAGTTAATACCCGCTACATGACCTGCATCGAGCTACATTTATAAACAGAGACTTCTATACTTTTCTCAAGATGAGTTATGATATATATTACTTGTATCAAACGCGTGGGAGTATGTTTTATATTTTTCTATTGATTCATGTATTTTGCTTAACTAAATAAATATTGTCTATACACCTTGTCTATATAAACTACGAGTTGAGAAATTAATTATTTAGGTATAGAAGTTGCCCTTTTCTTGAAATTAGTCATTATTGAATGTAATGAAGGAAAAGCACACTTAATTTTTACTGACAACGAAGTGATCCTCCGTTGGCCTAAACAATCACTTTTAGCATCTACTCTCTCCTCTTCTCGTCTCGCCCCCTGCGCTCGTGGAGGTCCTTCTCCTTTCCACCTCGCCATTCGCTCTAACATTTCCTCCTCACCAATCCAATGAGAATGACACTTCACAATCGCTTTTATTTACATACATATATACACATACTATTATTGGATTGAGAATCCAATTTTGACTTTTTCTACTCTCATAGAAGCTAGTAGTCTATATAAACCTGAACTTTGGCTGACTTAGCTTAACTTAGCGCGGCAGGTATATAAAGTTGTTAATGACCAAGTCAAGTGTCCCACTGAGCTCAAGCTTGCCAGTGCGATCTACGATGTCCAATTCAAGGTCATAATAATTTGAATGCGAATCACACATTTCGTCTTCCGTGAAACGAATAAGAGAAACTAATTTGTCACAATATTCGCAGAACAATCGAGAACATTCCCGTTCATTAAAGTAACCGCTATAATTAATTTTATAAACAATATGAAGTGTAATCAGTGAGATGGCTGTTTAAAATTCTGAACAGACGGCTTCTCTCATTTCTTTGTCCTCAGATACTTCGGGAGACTTTGTGAATATTAGTACATACATTCAAATAACATTTGAATTGCTTTAGCGATAGAGATTCAGGCCAAGCGACCTAAGAGTTATGCCACCTTTCAATCCGGTGAAGCAGTCAAGGCCAGCTTCTCAGGCCAATCTTTGCAGTATGTAAAAAAAATGTATTGATTTTTTTATTTTTAAGGTGACTGTTTAACTAGCGAGTAACTGACCCGTTCGCAAAGCGTACCAGTATTTTTTTTTGTTATAAAAAGTCTATATATTCTAGAATTAGAAGATAAATAATTATAAGTTGGCTCTTCTTCCGGTGTTCTACAGAATACATTTTGGAGAGAGTGCTCAGGAATTACATGATTTAATTCCCCCTTCCCCGTTCCACCATCGGGCTTCAAGACATACAGCTGAATTTCATCCCTTTGCTGAGAACATCCCTTAAACCCGAATGTAGCGCTTTGCTTCGTCTGTCATAATTCGTATAGCATAAATAGTTTGCCCACGTCTATATTAATCCACCAATGACAATGTGGGTACTTTCAAGAGTAGAGTGCATTTACTAAGCTAGTGCGCCTTACCATCCAGTACTGCATTTCCACTTAACATCAGGTGGGACAAGCACTTCCTTATTCGTACGTTTACAATAAATTATTTTTAAAGAATGCTAACAATTTTTTTTCACAAATTACATTCATTGCATTCTTATTAACCATTCCAACTAAGCTTTAAGCTTTGTTGAAATGCAGTCCGAAATGGGTAGTAAATACTTTTGAAAAGTTATTGTCGTAAAAGTGTTTTAAGCAGTTTATTTATTTATTAAAAATACAAGGTACGTTTTAAATATTGAGAAATTCTTTTCTCTAGAGATGGAATTAACTATCCAAGGTAAAACGGACCGAAAGCAAAGGCTTAAGGGATAAAATCGAAAATGTCATCTTGAAATACCTGACATCTCTTCTCTTATCCTTTTCCATAAAATATAACAAAAATATTTACGAGTAAAAACAAAAAACGACATCAAATAGAATCAAACGTTAAAACGTTATTACGCCCTCTTCGTATTCTCCGAATTATTGTAAAAAATTTAGGAAATATAATTAATCAGAATTTAACCAAACTTACATCAAACTACACTTGAAATACATACTTCCAATAAAAAATTATTCATCAAAATCGGTCGGCGTGACATTGAATTATGCGTACATTTGTGGCACACATTCTTGATTCCAATGTACCACTTATATGGTTTTCTCATGGATCCCAATGTCAAAATTGGACCAAATTTAAATGGGACCACACGGGAAGTTCAAATAAAAAAGAATCATCAAAATCGGTTCACCCAGTCAAAAGTTACGCGATAACAAAAAAAAAATACAGACGTTTTGAGAAGCTCCTCTTTTTGACATCGGTTGAAAATGAGAAATGATGCTAGTGCTATTTAGATTTCATAGAAAACTTTAGTTCGATTGTTCTTGTTTCCACTTGCTACACGCAAAACAAATTGATTGGCGCCGTACTGTTTATTGACAAGTTCGAGTAATCAATCATTTTTGTTTGACACCTGATACTCGTACAACGAGTTAACTAAGTTGTTCATTAAGAAAATACTCTATAGAGATGAGTTACACAGATGATAGTAACAGCTTGTTCGGAAAGTAATTTCATTTTGATCCCGACAGAATATTTAATTGTATTTTTGCACCCAACTTCACACTTAAGTTAAAAGTATATTTACAAGCAAAAACAAAAACCGACTTCAATTCGAATCAAATCATTGAATTTTCGAATTATCGTAGGAATATTACGAAATAGAATTAATCATAACTGAAACAAACTTTCATCAAACTACTCTTCAAGTAAATCCATTCCAATACAAAAAGAAATCATCGAAATCGGTTGGCGTGACAACTGCGAAGCTCTGCCTGGAGCGCCATTCTTATCACGGTGTCGTCACGACCCCACTCCATATGGCTGGGGCAATAGACAACGCTCTAGTATTGCCAATAAACGGAATGTTGCCCCACAATTAATATTAATCAACTAAATTTATGTTCTCAAAGAATGTTTTAAAGTTAGTTTAGCTCTCGAAAGGGTCATTATTTCGTGGAAAAGCAACCGGCCGAGTCGCTTCGTATAGTTAACTTGAAGCTTCTAAACGTTAAGAAGTATATGTTTAAATTATACATCCCTTTTTTTGTTGACGAAGGGCTGGGGGAATCTTTTACAAGATACTCCGCTTTCGAAGGGGAAGGCTGACCTTCCCCCCACCCCTCCGGTGGCCCTTTCTTAGTGAATGGTGAAGGGCTTCGGAATCTCTAGTGGAACGCACCAGCACTATGCTTGCCAGCATGTCCCGTGGAATATTATTCTCTCCTCCAGCACCCTCGCAGTGCAAAGCGACTCGGGCCAGCCAATGTCGTCTTCTTCCCGGGTCCACTGCAGCGGTCACCTTGATAGGTAGATCGCAGCTTTATTCAACAAGCCCAGAAATACGGGGTTGTGACAATCCTTAGCAGAACATCTCATATGATAAAACCGTATATCTGACTTAACGTTATATTACGAAGTTAGAAATAAGGTCAAACAATTAAATTTTTGTAATAAAATATCTGAATAAGAGAAGCGATCGCATTACAGTTCACCTATTCGCATTATTGAAGACAATTTTTCTTAAAGTCAGAGCTAAATTATACTTTTGAAATCCGGTAGAAGCGGCTCAGCCCGCGGGGAGATTTATTAATGACTCTGAAATTCATTCGACGTTTACAAATGTTTTTCTTTTGTTAACCTTTTTAGGGATTTTATTTTGACTACGCGGTCTGACGAAGTACTTGTGTTCGATTGATAGCTAGTACAAATAAATTACATAATCACATATAACCATTTAAACCCGTACAAGTTCGTCTTTATCTTTCAGTATTCGTACAGCAAAGAACTGGAACAGTTAGTCCACGTCTGTCTTTCCCTCGATTACAATTTGAATGCTTTGACATTTCCGTAGCCTCCAAGGCTTGACTCTTTACAAAATTCATCTCCAATTTAAAATAAAGCTTAAGCTCTTCCCACCTTTGGTTTATGAAGGTGCACCAGAACCACTACGTTCAATTTTTTTTTTTAAAAGCTAGCAATATTTCTTTTTTTTTTAGAAATATTACTAACAATCTTGTTAACCATTCCAACTAAGCTTAAGCTTGTGCTAGGACATGGTTCACGGCAATAGTCCAATGGTGGATTCGAACCCACGACCTTACGATTGCGCAGGCCGTACCCTAAACCATTAGGCTATTGACGTTTGAAATTTCTCGAAGCCTGGTGATAATAACTCCCCTTTGTCCGCCGCCTAGGCCTCGGTTTTAGGGGTTGGAGGAGAGCGCAATATACCCTACATGAAAGCATACTTTTTTGTTTCAACGAATACTCTCTTTCTCTGTTGGTAATACTCAGTCTAGCCATTCCAGTGCTAGTTTCGATTGTGGAATTATAAAAGTTTCTCGATGTGAAATGTCAAATTGTATTGCAACTATTTCATGTAGATCTAATTTCCTTTGTTAAGCCGTTATTAAGCTAATTTAGCTTTGTTAGCATAGGACCTTGGGTTCCGAAACGAAATGAAAAACAAAAAAAAAAGCCCTGTAGTTCTGGGCTCTCAAGAATAAGACTACGGTATCCCCTGCCTGTCGTAGAACGCGACTAAAAGGGGCCTCGGGTTCACTGGGCGACAAGGGTGGGGGTATTTGTCGTCATCGACATCGGCTCGCCCGTGTCGCCTTGCACTGCGAGCCAGCGCCTCCCCCCCGGGCCGTGCTCTCCTCGAGCACAGTGTAGAGGGGCTCCGGTGCTTTCTTCTGGAGATCCCGGAGCCCCTCGTCATGCACCGAGGAAAGGGCCGGCGGGGTAGTTTTAGTGGGTAAAAACCCCACATAACCACCGCCTTCCCCCCAGAAGGCGGGTATCTTTTTGAAGATTTCCTCCCAGTTAACAAAAAAAAGGACCTTGGGTTCCGAATATATACCAGAACTCCTAAAATTTGTAAAGAATAGTGTTCGTTGATTAAAATACAGGTAGTGATCTTTATCGACAACGAAGAAGAATGTGGTAGAAAACAGAAAATATGGACGTCTTGCTAATATAACTGAGACGCTACGTAAATAAAAGAGGACGTTCGTGCGTAGTAGCGTGTATTGAATTGACTACAGAATCTTAAAACCATAATAGCTGCCTTTTAAACTTATCGTCTTAATGTACTATGAATGAAAACTAACAACTTTACAACACAAGCCCGCTGTGACGTGTCTAACGTGTCAAAGCAACAAATTTAATTAAAACCTGTGAAAACCCCTCTCTAGATATGTCAGTACGTGTGTGACCTAGTACTCTCATTTCTTTAATCGCCATTCGCAAGTTTTTTTTTCTATTTACCGTAGGCTCAGCAAAAAGTTTCATCTTAAGGTGGCAGAACATTAATCAACATCAATTAACGAACGGGCTTTCTCTTAGCGTGATAAATTTCCTCATCGGGGGAGGTCATTACTGGAATATTCTCGAAATTTTTTTTGCTTATTCTTGCCACTCATAATAGATTAAGAAACAGTTTTGTAAGGCTTGTTTCTGAAAACAAGTTAAAGTATGCATATGTGTGCGATCCGCTGCAATGTCACCGAGGATAGTAATTATAATACTGGAACTTTCAAAAAAGCTTTTTATATAATATCTAACACATGTTTTCGTTTTTATAGTATAAAGCGAATAGCAATAGCTATCTCTGTCTACTCTGTAATGGTTAAAAGCACGATAGAGCTTTTCTATAAGATCCATTTTTACGATTTAAGATCCTATAGTCGAGAATTTGAATCCGAGACGTCTTATTTTTTTTACATGAAAAGTGGCAAACGAGCTTACGGCTCACTTGATTTTAAGTGATCACCGTCGTCCATGACCATCCACAGCACCAGAGGAGCTGCAGGTGCGTTGCCGGCCTTTAAAATAGGAGTAGGCTCGTTTCTTGAAGGTCCCCAAATCGTAGACGTTCGGAAACACCGCTGGTAACAGTTGATTCCACAGGTTGACAGTGCGTGGAAGAAAGTTACACGAGAAACTTACAGTCGTGGAACGCCAATCATCGAGATGGCGGCGGGGAAATTTGAAATTCTGCTAAATTCTTCCGTTTCTTACGTACAAAAATATCTCTCAAGGGAATTTATACCTTAAGCACAGAGGTAAGTCTAGCCTTCCGGTGACATAATCTAGTTCCCCCATCCCATTTTCACCACCGGACCTCAAGACACACTGCTCGATTCCATCGTTTTGTTGTGAACATCCCTCAAACTTTGCTTCGTCGTTAAATACTTACTGTAAATGACTGTAATAGCTTGTCGTCAAGCTTGATAAGATAAATGTAATAGATAATAAGAATGTTTAGCTATAAGAGATATGTTAATTTGGAAATTAATAAGTACTTAGAGATGAATGAATGAGGAATTAGAAAAGCCATAAACTAAGCGATGTTGGGAGAGATAGAGAGTGACATCGGCTTCCGTAGAGCAATAATTACAAAGGGTTTCAAAACTCTGGTATTATATAATTCAGCAGTTAAAAACAGCCTTTGTTACATTTAAAAAAAATAGCTTGCCCTCATCTTTCTTCCCAACGATTACAGTGAGTGATTTCAAGAGTAGAATGAATAGGCATGTACTAAGCTTATGCGATGGCCATCCAAGACTGCATTTCTATTTAACATCAGGTGGTATTGTGTTCAGACACTTTCTTTGACAAAATGAAAATTAAGTAAGTTTCATTGTAAATAGAACGGATTCGTCTATATTTGTATAATATTTCATAACAGCGGCTTTTAAATTTTCGCTTTGACATTTTGTATGAATCTCCGACCTCGTTCTCCCGCTACGCTGTGAAAAGTATTCGGAAACAATGCGAATATTGTAACATACATCAGGCAACCATTTGTGATACGTAAACAACAATACAAATAAAGGCAACAATATCCTCATACCATGATAAAATAACAAAATAAATTATTCCAAGCTCTTTTTTATACCATGTTATTTGTCTACGCTAACCACTTCTGAATTGAAGGAAACATTGATAACACACAATCACATAAGTATTACAGATTAGCAAGTGAAGCTAGCCTGTACTGTTTCACCGGATTCGAGAGGAGGCAAAGGTGTCTCTAAAAACCTCTATTTGGGAGTAACTCGACTCAAGGTTCCGCCGGAAAGGGGTATCCTCCACTTGGACGGTTACGTTCGAACGTGAAAAGACGAAGCAAAGCGCTTCGCTTCTCTTTCAATGTTCGTACAGCAAGGGACTGGAATAGTTTGACCGCGTCTTTCCTTCCGATAACAATATAGGTGTTTTCAAAAGTAGAGAGAATAGGTATTTACTAAGCTAGTGCGCCTTCCCATCCAGGACTACATTTCCACTTAACATCAGGTGAGATCGTAGTCAAGCACTTGCTTAGAAAGTATAAAAAAACTCTAGGCGCGTTAGCATTCCAGTTTGAGAGCACCCGAGAGGGCCGTACCACGACTAGAATAGTAGCTTACGGAAAAGGCATTGTTAAATATGAGAACATTTACAGTGGGGCCGCGCAGGCTGAAGAGTAACGACACAGAATTGTCCCCAACTAGCCTAGCTTCGTTCTATTCAACATTATATCTCTGTGCCAATTCATTGAGCCATTCTGTCGTCATTAAGTTACAAACATCCATGCTGGATGCAATCCAAAATTTTACATTTACAATATATTTAAGGATTTATAAAGTGTGTATAAAATAAACCTATCAAATCTGAAATGTACAATATTCAAGCAACAATTGTTTATTTATTATTTCAACACAAATAATACGAGTAAGCTCTAGTTCATCCAATCATAATCGTCTGTCCTATTTGAATTTACAATGTTAATTAGACCGTTAAGTTCGCAATGCGCGCAATTCATTAATTCACAAGTCCACCGCCCGGGTGCACGCGCCCCCACCGGACGTACAATGTATGACAAATTTTGCATTTCATGCTTACCGCCATCGTGATTTCCATGACAATAAGTAGCTTGATTCTAAACGACTAGTCGTTTAGAATTATTCTGTTCATTCTCAACATATTATTAATACGTGAAGCAAAAACTATGAACCGCTTACGAACGCTGCGCGAACGGAGGTGTATGAAATTCTCCACACTTAGTTTAATTAGACAATATTTTTAAGTTATGCATGCAAAATACATTAAATCAATAAAAAATATATAACACACACTACCACACGTTTGATACAAATATTATACATACGGTCGTTATACGGTTGCATGGAAACAGTTAACAAAATATGATAAATAATGACACATTTCGATTGCATACATACCACTGGTTGAAATAATTTTAGACAAGTATATTTACTAGTAAAAACAAAAAGCTACTTCAAATCGAATCAGTCGTGAAACGTAATTACGCGACGCCTTCTTTGTATTTCCGAATCGTAGTAATATTACGTAGTAGAATTAATCAGAACCTAACCAAACTCTCATCAAACTACACGCTTTCTAATAAAAAATGAATAATCCAAAGGTTAGCGTAATAATAGAATAAAATAAACAATAATTTAACACAGAAACAACAAGTAAAACAAGACAAAAAATTGCAGCTATATATATATATAAAAACAAATTACAAAATAAATAACATAAATGTAGTGTTAAATAAAGCATTTGAACGTGCTTACGTTGAGATTAGGGATGTTCATGCCAAAATATATCGATAGTTTTCATATATCGAAATTTGTTTATAATTAATTAGTAATATTAAATATTAGAAAAGTTTTGTATTAATAGAGTACTCGGCGCGTAACTGAGAGGTTCTCGCTTCGTATACCAGTCCATACAACATACATATATTAAAAATTATACAACGAGTCCTGCCATCGTAAAGAGTAGGAGTGTAGTAACATACTATACTACACTCTTCGTGATGGCAGTGCAAATAAGGGTTTTAATTTATTCAAGATGTTTTTTTTTTATTTTTAATGATATTTCGTATATCGGATGAATTATATCGATGTAAATATCGATATTACTTGATTCGATAATATCGGATTGAAGCGATATATCGCGTCCATATATCGATAATTTATCTTAAATAGGGGTGCACGATAGATATCGTTCGGTTAGGAAGTATTTCAATTTGTTTTTGAATATAAGTATAGTTTTTGAAGTCCTAATAGGCGGGTGGATTTTATTCCAACATTTTGACGCCGCATATCAAAAACTAGCACGGAATGCAGTAGACTTGTGGGTTTGTATACTTAACTGGTGCGAGTGGTGCCGGTTGTTCAGTTATTCGTCAATTGTCGTGCACGTACATAATGCAAATGTAAGACTTATACTTGTTTGGTTTTCTTATGGATGCCGCTGTCAGAATTGGACCTTTCAAATAAAAAACGAGTCATCGAAATTGGTTCACCCATTTTACAGAAATAATGCAAAAAGCATAAAGGTGGTCCTGCATTCTCGCGTACTAATTGCCACATACTCGTGTAACCGCGAGGTTAGTGGGGTTATGAGAGTTGTGATCAATTACTCATCTCTAAGTAATGAAATCTACAATAGCGTTTTATGTATAGTCCACCTACCCGCTATCCTTGAGACATTTTTTCTTAAAGTCAACGCTGAATTATATTTTTGAAATCTAAGCACAGCGGCTTAGCCCGTGGGGAGATTTATTAATGACTTTAAGGTTCGCTCGACGTTTACAAATGTTTCTCCTTTGTTAGTCTTTTACAAGTCTTATTTAATATCGACAATGCTAACCTTATTTATTTTGCGAGCTTTTAGTCCGTCTTCCTTCGCTCATATTGATAATTATATACTAACGGCTTTTATTACTAACTTGAAATTGTACATGGAACATAGTCGCAGTTTGTCTACTTTTCGATTTCACTCAAAGATGTAGTACTTGATTTATTTATAAATTAGCGTCAATCGCCTAATGGTTCAGGGTACGTTTGGGCGCAGTGGAGGGAGCCGGGGCTGGGGTGTCGCAGAGCGACCCCAGAACCGGCCGTTGTGTAGTGCGCTCGTCAGCAGCGTCAGGGAGGGACAGCGGGGGGGATTCAGACTCCTCCGTTATGTCTGTCGCCTCGGTGAGGTCTGCGACCTCCGAGGTGCGCAGGAAGCGGAGGAAGCTGAAGTCCCCGCCGCCGGTCTCGGCCGACGACGACGAGGAAGGGATTTTCGACCCGATGGTGGCACCCGCTGCCAGGAGGTCGAAGAACAACCTCCCCCGGGTCGAAGATCTGGCCCGGGAGATGATGGGAAGATCGACGGAGGACCTGGGCCGATCTATCAGGACCTCAGTACTCGCCGTCGAGAAAATATCCGATAGATCGGCAAACTTGAAGGGCCCGTACGTCCAGTACCTACGCCTGGCGGCCCGAGAGGTGGAGGCTGCGACCTCTGAGCTTACTCGGAGGATATCGCAGCCTCCGCCGACTGTGGACGAGCTGCAGCGGGAGAATGCGCAGCTTCGTCTGCAGCTCGGGGAGTTGTCAGCGAGGTCGAGCGGTTGACGGACGAGATAGGCGCCTTGCGGAATCGCGAGGCGCCTGCTCCTACGGCGGCCGCAAGCTCGAGTCAAATAGCTGGCCCTAGAGAAGAGGTGGGGCCGAGTAAGGCCGCTGCCGCTAGGCCAGCGGCCTTCAAAACCACTGCCGCCAGCGCTGCTGGACAGGGCGTCTTCGGAGAGCCGGTTGATGGAGCGCATCAGCGCTCTAATCGACCGGAAACTCTCCGAGTTCATGGCGCCCACACCAGCAGTCGCTGGCAGAGAGGGCTGCCCAAACGCCACCGGTCCGACGGCCGCAGCCGAAGGCAACCAGGCCTTCGGCGCCGCAGGCAGTGGCTCAGCCGTCTCCGGAAGCGGAGACCTGGGCCGTTGTCGCCTCCCGAAAGGCAAAGAGGGTTCCGGGCCAGGCCGCCAAAAAGGCGGCATCAACACCCAAGCCCCAGCCCAAGAAGGCGGCCCCGAAGGCATCGGCAAACAAGCCGAAGCCCAAGGCGCCGAAGCCAGCGAGGCTTCCGAGCACGGCGGCCATCACGGTTACCGTGCCGGAGCACAATAACGCGTCTATGCCGCAGTCATGGCAGCCGCTAAGCAGCGGATTAAACTGTCAGACTGCGGCATAGAGACCGTTCGTGCTAGAAGGGCCATCACCGGGGCTTTGGTCCTGGAGGTGGCCGGCCCCAACTGCTCGGCCAAGGCTGATACGCTGGCGGCCGCCATGAAAGAGAGGCTGGTCGACCTGGACGTGCACATTGCACGTCCAGCGAAGATCGAGCTGAGAGTGATGGACTTAGACGAGTCCATCACTCCAGCGGAGGTGGTCGCAGCGGTGGCCGAGCAGGAGGCTGCCAGATCGCAGACGTAAAGGTGGGCGAGATACGTCGCTCACCTTTGCGTCTGGGGTCTCTGTGGTACGGTGTCCACTCAGTGCGGTGCGTAAGCTGGCGACAGCGAATCGCATCCGCATTGGGTGGACGGCCGCAAGGTTGGTGGTGCTCGCCGCGAGACCACTGCAGTGTTTCCGGTGCCTGGAGCAGGGGCATGTACGTAGCACATGCACCTCCGAACAGGACCGGAGCACGCGGTGTTACGCTTGCGGCGAGCCAGGCCACAAGGCTAGACAGTGCACGTCAGCCGCACTGAAGTGCCCACTGTGCGCGGACCTTGGTCGCCCAGCCAACCATCGGTTGGGGACCAAGGGCTGCGCACCCAAGAGAGGGAAAAAAGGCCACACCCAGTGTGCCGGAGGCCATGGAGGCGTCACCTTCATTGTGAAGGTGAAGGTCCTCCAGGGCAACCTGAACCACTGCCGAGGGTCGCAGGACCTGCTTATGCAGACCCTCGCGCAGTGGTCGGTAATCTCTGGCCGTGGTGACAGAGCCTTACCGAGTCCCGGACCATCCTCGCTGGTTCGGTGACGACGGAGGCTCTGTCGCCATTTACTGGTGGTGGCGCAGGGGACCCACCCTGTTCCTTACTCGTTAAGGGACAGGGCTACGATACGGTGCAATGGGGTCCCCTGGCAGTTCTGGGCTGCTACGTCTCTCCCAACTGTACCCTCGCCGCCTACGAGGCGTACATGGATGCGGTGGGCGACTGCGTTCGCAAATGCTCACCGCGTCCAGTGCTAGTCCTGGGTGACTTCAACGCTCACTCCAGAGTGTGGGGGTGCACCCGGGACAGCGCGCGGGAGACTGTGCAAGAGTGGGCGGCGGGACTGGACCTCCGGCTTCTAAACCGGGGTCCGTCAGCACCTGCGTGCGTTGGCAGGGGAGTCGGTCGTCGACTTGTCGTGGGCGACTTCCTCTGCCGTACGCATGGTGTCGGGATGGAGGGTGGCGGATGAGGTGGTCACATTATCTGACCACCTCCACATCATGTTTGATGTGGCCTCCGTCCTCCCGCAGGTGCTGCCCGCCGGCACAGTAGCAGCCGACCGCGGCGATGGTCCCTCAAGCGGCTCGATGCTGACATGCTCGAAGCCGCTGCCACCGTCGCGGCATGGACGGAAGGGTCTTGCCCGATCCTGAACAAGAGGCGACCTGGTTCCGGAGCACAATGACGTCGATTTGCGACGTCGCGATGCCCCGGGCCGGGTCCCCCAAGCTCCGGGCGGTGTACTGGTGGTCGGAGGCCATAGAGCAGCTTAGCGAGGACTGCTCACGGGCCCGACGCCGGTACACCAGAGCCCGTAGAAGAAGGCGAGCCACAGCCGACGAAACGGCGAGAGCTTATGCCGGGTATAGAGGCGCCACGATCGCGCTCCAACTTGCAATCAAGGATGCGAAGGCTCGATCCTGGAGCGAACTCCTCGAAGGGCTGGAGAGGGACCCATGGGGGCGCCCGTACCAAATTGTACTGGGCAAGCTCCGGCCTTGGGTCCCTCCGGTGACGGAAACCCTGGATCCTATATTCGTGGAGAGTGTGGTGGACACACTCTTCCCTAGGATCAGGGAACCAGCCTACACCCCCAGCGATACCGTCGGACCGTACCATCTGGTCCGACGAGCTGGGGTAACCGCCGAGGAGTTGGATCGAGCCACGGGGCGCCTCAGGGCCCGCAATACAGCACCCGGCCCAGACGGGATTCCTGGAAGGGCTTGGGTGCTGGCTCTCGCCGCTGGCCTGAGGGGAGACTAAGACGGCTGTTCACTAGATGTCTGGAAGTCGGAGTCTTCCCTTCGGGCTGGAAGGAGGCTAGGATGGTGCTAATTAAGAAAGGAGGTAGGACCGCGGAGTCTCCTCCGCGTACCGACCCATATGTTTGCTGGACGAGGCGGGCAAATTATTCGAGAGAATAATTGCCGCCCGCCTCAACTCGCACCTGCGGCAAGCAGGCCCCGACCTGTCGGAATGCCAGTACGGCTTCCGGCAGGCGCGGTCGACCGTTGACGCGATCCTCCGGGTCCGTCAACGGTCGGGGCAGGCAGTGACCCGGGGTGGCGTGGCGTTGGCTGTCAGTCTTGACATTGTCAACGCATTTAACACGCTGCCCTGGGGGCGATTAGGAGGCACTGGTGTACCACCGCGTGCCTCCCTACCTGCAGCGCATCGTCGGGGCGTACTTGCATGGCAGGTGCATCCAGTATATGGGTCGGAACACGTTCCACCAGAGGGAGGTGAATTGCGGGGTTCCGCAGGGGTCTGTGTTGGTGCCCTGCTATGGAACCTTGCATATGACGCGGTCCTTAGGGTCGGTCTCCCCGTCGGTGTGAGTGTCGTCTGCTATGCAGACGAAACGCTAGTCATGTCCGACGGGGAGGATTTCGATAGCACCATCCGGCTCGCCGAGCTTGGGGTGGCATGCGTCGTGGACAAAATCCACGAGCTGGGCCTACGGGTAGCGCCTCACAAGACCGAGGCGCTATGGTTCCACAAGCTCCCAAGACCCAGCCGGTCGGTTCGCGTAGGTGACGTGCAGGTCCGGGTGGGGTCGACGATGAAATATCTCGGCCTCATCCTGGACAGTCGTTGGGGCTTCGAAGAGCACTTCGACCGCTTGGTCCCCAAGATCGAAAGGTAGTGGGTGCTCTGCACAGACTGCTGCCTAATCTTGGGGCCCCAGGAGGAGTCCGCCGCCTCTACGGAGGAATCGTGCGATCCATGGCCCTCTACGGGGCGCCCGTGTGGTGTAACCGCTTCACGGGCGTCCGGCGCTGCAGAGCTAAGCTCCTTAGCCTGCAGCGCAAGATAACCATTCGGATCGCACGAGGATACCGAACGGTATCATACGAGGCGGCCACTATCCTGGCTCGGTTCCCGCCGCTCGACATCTTGGCGGACATGGACGCGCGTGTATACATGCGCGTCCGGGCCGTCGACGGCGGGGACGAGCCGCCCCTGGATGCGGGAGAGGTGCGTCGGCAGGAGCACAGACGGGCGATGGAGGTGTGGCGCGTGCGGCTCGCGGAGCGGCGATACACGCGCCAACGCATCGTCTGTGCCTTCCTGCCGAACTTCGAAGCCTGGCTACGTAGGAGGAATGACGCGCA
The DNA here is from genome assembly GCA_029286785.1 of Meandrusa payeni. NCBI lineage: Eukaryota > Metazoa > Arthropoda > Insecta > Lepidoptera > Papilionidae > Meandrusa > Meandrusa payeni. The sequence goes on from JAGSMX010000023.1 coordinate 9,259,260, forward strand.
CGTCACCTACCGCCTGACACAGGTACTCACCGGGCACGGGTGCTTCGGCGAGTACCTGAACAGGATAGGGCGCGAACCGACCGCGCAATGCCACCATTGTGGCTGTGACCGGGATTCCGCGCAGCACACACTAGCCGTGTGCCCCGCGTGGGAGGCGGAGCGGCGGATCCTGGTCCAGCATATCGGGCAAGACCTCTCCCCGCCGGCGGCAGTAGCGGCTGCGCTGGTGGGGAGATCTAAATGGAAGGCGCTGGTCTCCTTCTGCGAGTCAGTAATGACCCAGAAGGAGACCGCAGAACGGATCGGGAGAGGGCCGATCCCGTTCGGAGATGGCGCAGGCGGGCCGGTGGCAGACCGGCCCGCAGCCCTGTAGTTCTGGGCTCTCAAGAATAAGACTACGGTATCCCCTGCCTGTCGTATAAGGCGACTAAAGGGGCCTCGGGTTCACTGGGCGATAAGGGTGGGGGCCTTTGTCGTCCGCTAAGGTGGACCCGGGAAGAAGGCGACATCGGCTGGCCCGTGTAGCCTTGCACTATGAGGGCACAGGGGAGGAGAATCCTCCCCGGGACGTCTTTCTCCTTGAGCACAGTGCAGAGGGGCTCCGGTGCGTTCCACTGGAGATCCCGGAGCCCCTCGTCATGCACCGAGGAAAGGGCCACCGGGGAGGTTTTAGTGGGTAAAACCCACATAACCGCCGCCTTCCCCAGAAGGCGGGGTATCTTTGAAGATTTCCTCCCCGTTAACAAAAAAAAAAAAAAAGGGTACGGTCTATTAATCGTAAGCTCGTACTCGTAGGTTCGAATCCACCATTCAACTATTGACGTGAACCATCCCTTAGCACAAGCTTACGCTTAGTTGGAATGGTTAATAAGTAATATTTCTGATAAAAAAAGAAATATTGTTAGCTTTCTTTCTTTAAAAAAAAATAAAAACTAGCGGCCCCCCGCAGTAATGGCTGCGATTAAAATTATTTATTTTTGTGCCAGTGAAAGTCCCATCAAAATCGGTTTAACCGTTCCAGAGATTAGCCGCAACAAACAGAGAGACAAAAATTGTTATTTTGATATTTCTATATTCATATCTCTGTAGTAAAAAACAGTTATTTAAATATTACAAACGGACACTGCAATTTTATTTATTTGATTACTTTGTTTAGATTACTACTACATTATATATGATCTGGGACTCCCCAAAACCAACTTCTTTAATTTAACCGTGTACAACGTAGAGCTACTCGAATCATCGACGATCAGGATCTTTCCGTCTTGACCTTCTGGCACTGCGAAGAGATATCTTTGCATTCTTTATCGCATTTACCACGAGGAGTGTTCTGAGGAATTGTTCAGAATCATTTCAGATACCGATTTTCATTACCGCACATCGCAGCAGAATTACAAATTCCATCGACACCGTTTCGATGGTTGGTGAACCTGTCAACCAAAAACTATTACCGGCGTGTTTCCGAACCTATACGATTTGAGAAAATATACGATTCGAGCCTTCTCCTGACTGAAATACCGGGAAAGCACCTGCAGTTCTAGCTGTGTTTCAGATATTGTTCATGTTCAGGGGCGAAATTGATCACTAAGATCAGGTGAGCCGCAAACTCTAAATTTGATAATTGCTAGACTTTCTCTTAAAAATAATGTTCTCTATAGTAACTTTATAGTTAAAAGTAGCGCAGTGGCAGAGGTCACATAAACGAAAGCAGGGTATACATGAACAAATTACGGCATATCTCAAGCGGTTTGATAACGAAGCGGCGCTATCGCTACCCGCTACTGTTGCGACCATTCCAGTCACGTTCCACTGCACTCAACTTAATTCCCTTTTCACTCGATTCAGTCGCTTTGTATAAAGTGTTTCGGAATATAGAAGCATCTATAATCCAAGGGTGTTTGAAAGCGAATTTCATCGCCGCTGGGAATATTCTAAGAGCACCATTTTATTATCTGTTTTATTTGAGTGTGAGAATCATTTTATTTACACTTGACCATGCCTTTCAATGTTTTTTTTTGACAACCCTACACATATTATTATTTAATGGACGAACTATACAATTGGGCAGAGAGGCTGGCCTTTACTGCTTCACCGGATTAAGAGGTGGTATAGCTCTTAGGTCGCTTAGCCTGAACCTCTATTGCTAGTAACTCGACACAAGGGTCCTCCCGATGAGGGGTAACCTCGGCTTGGACGGTTACTATTTTTACGCGATAGCTATCCGATCCGAGAGCGCCCGAAAGGGCCGAATCACGACTAGGTCGGTAGTTATTTTATTAATAAAACTATATGGGGCAATCTAAGCTAAACTAAATTAAATGCCACTTCGGGAATCGTTGGCGCTGGGAGAATAAGTGGCCGAAGAAACTCCAGCAACGCTCCTAATCCTATCCAAGGGGTGGGGCCCTCTAATAAAATATCTATATTGCACACCCTACACATATAATCCAGAGAAGCATTTGATTGTTCCACTGGATTGTAAGGTGGCATAGCTGTTAGAAGAGGCATATGTCGATATGGTGATGATAGCTCTTAGGTCACGCTCTTAGTCTGAACCATTTTAATTATTTTTTAAAAATAAAGATTGTCTCTCACTGCTGGTTCCAAAGCCCACATAATAAGTGGAAGAAGTCTCAGATTGCGCATTGATAATGTCTAATCGCACGAACATGTTTAATAATCAAATTGATTTGATTTGATTGCTACTTGGATCTTGTGGGAGGCATTAGAAAAGGCTTCTGTTTAAGATTGGATTGACTGTGTAGAATATTAACTGTTGGACATAGGCCTGCACAGACGCCCATCCGCAAGGTGTCTGACGACTTCATAAAGATTTTATAATGAGAAGAAAATAAGCTCTCCCGCCCTTTTTAACGCTATTTAAGGTAGACAGAGGCAGCTATCTCTGTCTGCTTTTCAGCAAGCTTATTAGGTCATGTACGACAGGTGATGAATCGATCGCCATACACTGAGCACGTATTTTAATCGACAAAAACCGACTTCAAATCGTAAAAGAATATAACGAAATAGAATTAATCAGAACCTAACCAAACTCTCAAACAAAGTCAAATTTTCTTTAAAGAACATCATTTCAAAAAAATAATCATCACAACCGTTAATGCAAATTTAAGACTTATATCCTTTTCTATTGTTAGTTCTGTTATTGTCTAGTTCTGACAATGGCAGACATGAGACATGAGACCATACGGGAAGCACTGTCATTCAAATTTAAACAAGAATCATCAAAATTGGTGCACCCAGTCGGAAGTTAGGTAACAAACATAAAAAAACATACGTACGAAGTGAAAACCTCTTGCATCTTTGAAGTCGGTTGAAAAACCGATAAAAATTTGCGCCTTTAATTGGTATAAGGCGGCTGGAATTAGAAATCGCGACCATCACATCGTAAGTCGTAAACCACCATGGCCACTAGACTACACGTGTTACAGCAAAATGTTTTTTCTCTTAGAATATATATATATATGTATATATATAAATATATGTGTATATATATATATATATATAAATATATGTATATATATATTTATATTGCGACTTTGGGTAGTCCTGAGCACCGCTGAAAATCATAGCGCTGTCGCATCCTTTCGACGGCATATGCTGAGACGATGTCCAATATTAGCGTTATCTTATGTTCGACTTTTTTTTTTATTTCTTTAACTATTTTTTTTTATTTTTTTTTTCCGTCTTTTTGATTAATATTTTGTGCCCATAAAGAATATGTCTATATATGAATTATTTTCCACGAGCTTAGTTCACTATAAACGTCTTAAATAAAGCGTGAAAGTAACTAAAGTGGAGTGGCCAAAATAACTGCAGACACTTTAAAGCGTCAATTAAGTGTAGAAGAAATTTCGGTATAAACTTTGTAATTCTGCCCAACAACTTACAGAATTCAAGTTACTTTAAAGTACCCTTATGGGTACACTTTGAGTGGAATAATAAGTTTACTTGCTAACCTTCAAGTAATGACAATTGTCGCTAAATAAGTTACACTTTTGTGGCAAATTGCTTTTATAATGCCTCAGGGATTATTGATTCTATTGGACGTTGGCTATGGTAAATAAATTATAACGAAAATAACTTCTAACTAACTAAAGATAGACTTATTATATTACCAAATTGAATCAAAAGTTTAACGCTATTTCATTTTCGAATTATCGTAGCAATATTACGAAACAGAATTAATTAGAACCTAACCAAACTCCAATCAAACTACACTTGAAGTACATCCTTTCCAATAAAAAATGAATCATCGAAATCGGTTGGCGTGATATTGAGTTATTCATGCATTTGTGGCGCACATGCTTGATGCAAATTTAAAACTTTCACGGATTTCTCATGGATGTTATTGTCAGAAATGGACCATCATAGCTAGAGCTTACTTCCAGGACCAACCTGTCCACGAATGCTCCCATGTCACGCGCTGTTAGGATTGTCAATTTTCTCTCACAGCACATCGATATATTTCAGTGTGACCATCCGAGGTTCACAGAGGCTGCTTATAGATATATCGAGATGATGAATTTTTGACTTGTCACTTGAGTTAAATGATTTTTTTATGTTGTGATGTTAACTATTATTGTATTGTTATTATTTTGATTAATTATTTGTGTAGACTACAGCACTGAATTGGTTTAGCTGTAATGGTGCTGTAAGTTTTTCTGTCTAATAAATAAATAAATAACATCGGTGCTATACAGTCGAAAGTTATGAGGTAATAATATACGTATAAGGTATAAGCGTCAATAGCCTAATGGTTTAGGGTACGGCCTGCGAATCGTAAGGTCGTGGGTTCGAATCCACCATTCGACTATTGCCGTGAACCATGTCCTAGCACAAGCTTAAGCTTAGTTGGAATGGTTAACAAGATTGTTAGTAATATTTCTGAAAAAAAAAAAGAAATATTGCTAGCTTTCTTTTAAAAAAAATAAATAATAATAAACACAAAAAAACATATAGACGTCTAGAGAACCTCCTCCTTTTTTGAAGTTGAATGAAAATCAGGTAAACAAATATATGTATAAGCCAGCTAAGATACAAAGGCCTTTGAAGTACGTTCAGTAGTTTGATGACATTTTGTTTAGGTTGTGATAAATTTTATTTCGTAATATTCTTATTCTGTTTGAAGTCGGATTTTGTAATTTAAATATTATTTGTTACAATAATATTTAAATCATATTGATTGTAATTGTAATAGACTAATCCAATACCAATATGAACTATTCACATATTCACGTGATATTAACAATTAAGCTAATGCTGATTAATCCGACAATTGGAGCGATAGGGTGTACTTACCACCTTCTAATCGTTTAAGCTTATTAACTGATTACATCGCGAATAGTGTAAGGTTTTGCTATCGCAATTGAATAGTTCAACTCGTTTCGTTTTCCTATCTACCGTCATGTACGGTATCTCACAAGACAAGTTTTTAGGCGGAGACAACCTTGGATTGGGTCGCTGCTCCTGTCTTGCTGGGCTTATAGAATTAGGTTAATGTATTCCCGTATCGTATGGTAGTCGTAAAATTACCAAAGTGACCAAATGTGGCTCTTTAGCCGAACATTCCTGTCCGAAAAAAAATTGTTGATTGAGACATGGCTTTGGACTAAATTATTAAGATTCTTGTTAACCATTACAAATAAGCTTAGGCTTGTGTTTGATGTTACACGTTAATAGTCGAATGGTTTATTCGAACCCACGATCTTACGATTCGTAGACAGTAGCCTAAACCATTAAGCTATTGACGCTTTAAATAACGGGAAAGTTTCTACAATTAAACAAAATACAATTCATAAGGTCCTAAATATATGAAGGTGTCAGGAGAAAGAACGCTTTGGTGCAATAGAAGATTCAAACCGACCTTACGATTCGTAGACCGTATCCTAAATGAGTAGACTATTGACGCTTTAAATAGCGGAATAGTCTCTGCAATTTAACAACATACAATTCATAAGGTCCTAAATATAACAGTGTGTCAGGAGAAAGCACGCTTTGGTGCAATGGAAGATTCGAACCCACAATTGTTAAATTCGTCTTTAGTTTACCAAACTGTCCTGTATAAACCAAATCTAATGAAGCAGAAATTGTATTTATTAGCACTCCTGGAAACTTGTCGCTTTTGTAAGCCCTAATGGAAACAAATTGTAGCCACCACAAGCGAGAGTAAGCTTCAGTGCTCTCGTAATAAACACCATTATTCTTTGCCCGTTTAATACATTACAGGCCAACCCGAGGCAACTACTATCTTATGCATTTAACTTATCTTAATTTACCCAGTACAAGCCGAGAATCTAATCCATCCCAGTAGGGACTGACCGGGTGATTTTTAACTGGGCCAGTGAGGGTTCCTTACCCAGTTTAACTAATCACAGTAATGTAACGGAGAAGTTTCTTTTTAACCGACCTCAAAATGAATACCTCTGTATTCAATTCGTCTGTATGTTTTTTTTATGTTTGTTACCTTATAACTTTGGACTGGATATATCGATTTAACCATTTTCTTTTTGTGTTTTCTTTGTTACAGCATCACATTGGTTTGACTGTAATGACGCTGTAATTTTGTCTAATAATAGGTTGTCAAATATCTCCCTTCCGCCTTTTTGTCTTTTGAATTTCGCGGCTATGTACAAAGCGCTACAGAGCTCGTATCTAGCAATACTATACATAATTTGAAAGGTCTTGACATAACCTACAAAACGACGCTATGCATAATTAGTTTGGATATTGCGTTCAACAGTTATAGACGTGTAAACATGCAGTTCACTAACGCCGAAATTCGCGCTATTTTAAAGTTTTCCTTCGTTAAAGGCAAATCCGCTAGAGAAACGTTCCGTGAGATTAATGGTGTTTTGGGGGATGGTACTCTATCACTTCGAACCACGGAGGAATGGTTTCGACGATTCAGAGCCGGTGAAAACGACACCATGGATAAGCCAGCCGGCGGAAGACCTGTGACGACAAATACCGATCAAATCATGGACTACATCGAGTTAGACCGGCATGTGGCATCTCGTGACATCGCCCAGGAGATGGGAGTTAGTCACCAAACCATTTTAAACCATCTGCAGAAGGCTGGATACAAAAAAAAGCTTGATGTTTGGGTGCCGCATGACACAAAAGGCGGAAGGGAGATATTTGACAACCAATAAATAAATATTTTTTTCAAATTCAGAGAGTACACGAACACTTGCTACAAGAGGAGAGTCGCCTATCGCCGTCGAGCCACGCAGCGCTGTGCTGTCAAGCCTTTTGAGTGGGAGAATTGTGCAAGAAGAGAAAAATTTACAACTTAAAGAGAGTAAAGATGTATTTGGCCATACGGTCAAACCATGCCTGATGATTATTTATTATCATCGTCACAATTTCAGCCATAGGACTTCAATTGCTATTGACCTAGACTTGTAAAAGGACCGGTGGTAAGCCAAAGGTCTTTATGAGGTTGTCAGACCTATTTCGATTGGACGTCCGTGGTCTTCAACAGAGACCTATTCAGCCCCATAGGCCATGCGATTATATTATTCACTATTTATGAAAATATTTTTTACATCATTATAATCAGTGTAATGGTAAATTAATTCGTTTGTTCCGTATGGAATTTATGAATGCTATTAATTTTCCAAAATCAAAGCGGTGTAACAGCTAATTCGCCGCAGAGCAAATACTCATTGAACTATGCCAATAATTGTCGACGTTGTCGAATTGGCATTTGTGGCGTTATTCCGAGCGTTTGTTTTGCGGAGAACGCGTTTCATTCATCGCATTACGCACTGTTGGGACACTTCGTACAAAAATAATTAATGAATGCACAACAGTTAACAAAAACATCACAATAATAATAACTTTTGCATCTAATATTTTTAAACTAGTAATTCTTGTATATATATATATATTTTTTTTTAAAAAAAAAAAGCTAGCGATATATCTTTTTTTTTCAGAAATTACTAACAATCTTGTTAACCATTCCAACTAAGCTTAAGCTTGTGCTAGGACATGGTTCACGGCAATAGTCCCATGGATTCGAACCCACGACCTTACGATTCGTAAATGAACAATTACAATATAAACTGTAGTTATCTCTCTTTAAGGGGAGATGTAAAGATATAAAATCTCCTAACTTAATTTTTTTTTTATACCTTAAAATAATTATTCAAATGATAAATGTCATCATTGTCAGGTTGTATTGTGTATTGTTCTTTTTTTATTGCTATATTTTATTTGTTGTGTATAATATATTTATATATAAATTAGATGCCAATAAATGACAATAATATATTATATACATATGTCGGCGGAGAGAGGGTATTTGAACCTCAAATTTTGTATACATACCGAAAAGTAGGCTACATAAATCATAGAAGTGACATCTCAGTGCAGAGTAATTAATTGCAGAGACTGAATTTGTCTGTGACTATGTCTTTGTCTATGGCTTCCATTATGTCTCTATCCATGACCAAATCTATATCGGGTCGAGAATACAGTCTTCAAGCTTGCATACATAATAGGCGTTCAGACAGAATGAGACTAGAATAGAATAAACATTTATTCGACACAAGAACACAGAAAACAATAGAAACAAAAATAATAGAAATTAATAAAATATTAATTTAAGCAATTAATTAAATTTAAAAAATAAAATATTAGGACATTATGGTTCTGGGAAATCACTAAGATATCATTGGAAGTCGTTTTTACGCATAACAATTGCTGGGTGTCATGTGTTGCCAGCTAACATATAAGCATATACAATAAAAAAGCAACCCATTCATTAAAATGAGCAATAGCTTTCCATAAAATATGCACGAGATAAATTCGATTTGAGCGTGATATTAAGAACGACATAAGTGGAATATTTTCAAGTACCCGCCTTTGAGTCATCAACTCAGTAATTACAGTTCATTATGTAAAAACGTAAGTCAAAGTAACAACATTTAAGCGCCACTGGGCTGAAATGTCCTCTGAGAGAGAGTTTAACGATGCATTAATATTTTAGATTGGCATGAAATCGTACAGTTATTGGGTATCGTAGTGAACTGTCAATGTGGCGTAAAACCGGCTTAAATAACTCGCTCATAGAATATTACATAGTTATCTAAACACACGCAGTTGAAAGTGAATCTTACGCTTTTATTTAACGTTCCAGACGTTTTTGTCGGCCAGGGTACTCCTTTTTTTTGTTCACTCGGAGAATCCTTTTACGGACCGTCTAAACACTAAACCTTCCGCGAATTCCATGAGCCGTTATTAGTGGAATGCCCTGGATCTGCCAGCGACAGGGCACGGCCAGGGTACCCCTACGCAATGCCCATAAGGAACTTGGTTCCAAACATCAGCGTTTTATCTCATCATCTGATCGTCGGAATTATATTTTAAGAGAATGTTACAGTTTGAATAAACAATAGTAGACAAATAAACTTGAACGAAGACCTAATAAAGCTTAATTCGTCTTACGCTGACCCGAGGCAGGGATTCAGTTGGCTTTGCGAAGGTCATTAACTTACGGGAATTAATGATCGTATTTATTGCTTTCCTAGTGGCTTAATTGAAAGATGGTCACGATCGGAAGGGGTCAAAAGAAAAATTCTTTATGGTTTCATTTTATTAAGGTACATTTTTGGAGATCGTAATTGAAATTCATTGAAAATCACTATTCACGTATGAACTTCGTGATTGAAAGCTGAGTGAACGCCATTTTGTTACCGGTAATTTTAAAATTATATATATACGGAATAAAAATAAAAAACAAGAATTACTTTGTGTTGCTCTGTTATTTAAGAAACCACATTAAAAGTTGCTTTGGCTAGCTAAACTACAAATTAAATTATGACATCTATTCTATTTCTATTTGACATTACTGACAAGTCTTTTTTCATTGACATCACAACAAAACCTCCATAGACTCCACTATGGAGGTTTCATACAAGAAAATAAATATTATTATTTTTTACAAACATTTTATTATATTATATGTGTTACAGCCTTTATATATATATAACATATAAGTCCCACTGTTGGACACAGGCCTTCTCTATAAAGAGAGTAAAAGGGCATACTCCGCCACGCACACCTAGTGCGGATTGGCAGACTTCACATGCCTTAGAAAAATGTTCTAAGACGTGTAGCTTTCCTCACGATGTTTTCCTTCACCGCCAAGCACGTGATAAATCAGCACATAAAATTGCAACAGCAAATTTATTGGTGCCATCACCGGGGATCGAACTTGGGTTGCCAGCTTACAAGCTTTTAGCTACACTAAAACCTCCCCGGTGGCCCTTTCCTCGGTGCATGACGAGGGGCTCCGGGATCTCCAGTGGAACGCACCGGAGCCCCTCTGCAATGTGCTCAAGGAGAGCCCGTCCCGGGGGGGGGGGGAGGTTACTCGGCGACAAGGGCCAGCCCGCCTTTTTCCCGGGTCCACCCTAGCGGACGACAAAGGCCCCCACCCTTGTCGCCCAGTGAACCCGAGGCCCCTCTTAGTCGCCTTCAGTATGCCACTTGAGCCAACCGCCAAAAATTTATTGTAAATTATAATATTTAATGTTATTTTTTTATTTCTACTAAATAAATGTTTCCATTCTTTCTAATTGGCATGCCGGTCAAGCGCGATGACGATGGTGAGACTGCCATGTATGGATGTCGTAGGTACATCAAGGGCCTTTTTAAAGTAAAACTTCAGTATTTTGAGGAGTAAGCTAGTGAATGAGTGACGAGAGCATTACGAAAAGTGAGAGAATAGAGTTGAGACATATAAGTTTATTAGTTAATACATTTTACAAATAAAATTTACACAATAAAGCGCATCCCAAAAACCTATCCCAGGTTTGTCTGGATGCTCAGCATTCAGTTCTCGTCCATTTTAACAGTAATAGTGATTTAAAAGAGAATACCGCAACACCTCGTCACGTAATGTTTACCCACTTTTTGTTCAAAAATATTAATTTATCCATGTAAAACCCATAATAAATTTATATATTTATAGAAAACTATATATATATACATGTATATATTATACATGTATAAACTTATATATAAATCCATATGTTCCGCACGCGATATATAGCAAAAAATGAGCAAAAAATTCGTTACTTAGTGTCATAAGTACTAAAATTTTAATAAAAAAACAAAATTTAATGAAAAATACTGTACTATCTAAGTTTACGTAAGATATCCTTTTTCGTTTAAGTTTATGTTTTTTTAATGAAATATAAATTAATTAAAAAAAAATATATTAAGGATATTTAATTGTCTATCATGCACAATATATTTCAGTTAGCTAGCGTCTTTATCTTCTGAGATATTCAAACTTTCTTAACCGACCCTTTATTTTTGCTCACGAGTGTATTACTTTCAAGTTCAATTCGACGTATAAAGAAAATAATTATTCCGGTACACATTTTTTCCTAAAATGTTTTATGGATAAAATTACAAAAACGACTTTATTTTATTTAACAATAATTTATACAAGTATATTATTAATAATAACGCCATCTACACCAGTTGGCAATAAAAATCTTACGGTTTTATTTAACGTCAGCGACTTATTTGCCGACTACGTCCCATAAGTGGTCGAAATAAAGAAAAATCCAGTGGACCGGAATCACCGGTGCAGATAAACATTGATTGGCTGAAGTCAGGGACAGAATTCCCAGAACTGACACTCAAAGATTCAGTATATATTATTAAAAATAAAAACTTTTATCCCCAGATGATTCTATCAAGAGGCCCTGAAGTACAATAATGGATCGCGCAATGAATGAAGCGTTGGCACAAAAGAAAATTGCTTTTGACGGCTCATTTTTTTATTTCTCTCCTGTTATAAATGGTCGGATCCTTGTGGAGTATAGTTTTTTTTTATTACTTCAGCTTCACATTTGCTGCCATCAATATGTGTCGTAACAAATTATCGGTCCAAGCGGATAGTAACACACTTCCGTTACTAATATTTTTTCCAGAGCTGTCAATTATATCGACGTTTTTAAAGATATTGGAATAAGAATGGAACACGTTTTATACACGTTTGGTATAATTACGTACGATTATAAATAATTTGTTTATATAGTATAATTATTTATGTAATATATAATGTGTTTCCAATAGGATTAAAAATGTTAAATAGATTAATATTTAAAACAAGATTGTACAAGTGGCTTAATGCTTTAAATATTTACAGTGTTTCCGAATTTCTTTGTTGATTATATCTGTTCTCATAGTTCATTAGTAGTTCAAGAATAGTAATAAAGACTGAAACGATGACTTAAATATCGACTTATATATTTCACAATTTATTGACAATATATTAAAAATTATAATAAATTTTAATTTGCATGCTTAATTGTGATAAGCGAAACATGTCGGCTTGTCTGTAATGTGTGTAACATCAATTTTACCATGTTTTTAGCAAATAAATAAATCTTATCTTATCTTATCTTAATAGTTTAATGGTTTAGGGTTCGAAACGTATGGGTCCTAGCTTCGAATCCACCATTCGACTATTGACGTGAACCATCTCCTTTTTTTTGCAGGGACAAGTATAGATTATGTCAAATCGCACCAAATAAAACCCCACGGCGTTCCTCTCGATACCTATAGTCAGAACTACGGGTTAGCCCACTGCCGTAGCTCCGATGGCATTGGCTCTTACGAACCTCATCTCCGTAAAGGTGAAGCCGAAGCTGTTCACCCCTTCTCCTTCCGGAATGTGGACAGAAACACTGATGAACCATATCCTAGCATAAGCTTAGTTGGTATGGTTGATAAGAATGTTCATGTAGTATTTGTGAAAAAAATTGTTAGCATTCATTTTAGAATATTTTCGTAAAACAAGTGTAGCTGATAAATATACCTGACTTCAAATAGAATAAGAATACTAAGAAATAGAATTAATCATATTATCACAACAAAACTCTCATCAAACTATCGTAAATACGTACATCCTTTGGAGTGAAAAATTAATAATCGAAATTTGCCCGGCGTGATATTGAGTTATTCGTCCATTTATCGCACACATACTTAATACAAATTTTAGACCTTTATGGTATTCTCATAGATGACATCACAATTGGACCATACGGAAAACACCACCTTTCAAATAAAAAAGAATCAAAATCGGTTCACCCAGTCAAAAGTTATGAGGTAACTAACATAGAAAACACAGACAATTTTTTTTTAAAAGAAAGCTAGCAATCTTTTTTTTTAAATATACTGATATTTCTAATATTCTTTTTAACCATTCCAAATAAGCTTAAGCTTGTGCTAGGAGAAGGTTCACATCAATAGTCGAATGTTGGATTCGAACTTACGACCTTACGATTCCGCAGAGCGTACCGAAAACCGTTAGGCTATAGACGCTTTAAAATTTTAAATTAAAAAACCTTTTTGAAGTCGGTTGGAAAAAGGAACAAACGCGTGCGTTCAATCTTACTTAAAGAAAATCCCCAACTAATATCCAATCAAAGCATTGGCAGTCCAATAATCACATTGATCTATTCTCCAATATTTATACCTTTGGAAGCCGGCTCAGTCTCCCCGTCACCTCGAGCTTACTGAAGATAAATGATTCAAATTTAGGTTCCTTTTTTTAATATACATTTTTACGCACTTTAGGGCGAAATTTAATTTTTTTAGATTTTTTAGCCGCGTTGAGCACTTTTTAGGGTTTGGTTTGTTTAGGTTTTGATTTATTATTTCGTAATATTCCTACAATAATTGTAACTACGAAGAGTAATGGCGTCGAAAGTTTGATACGATTTGAAGTCGGTTTTTGTTTTTGATCGTAAATATAGTAATAATAATGATTCGCTAGATGGCTGGGTCAAGGGTCAGATACAGAAGGCAGTACTCCTGGACATGGCACGCATCGTCAGGAGATTTCTCTCTATGTCGTCCTAACCACCGGTTGCTTGGGCCATGCTTCGTTGCCGGCGGCAGACACTAGGTTAGGTTTTTATAATGTTTTAGTATTTTGTATGATATTTTTGTTTATTTTACTTTTTAAAAAAATATTGTAAAAATTTAACCTAAGGTCTAAAAATAATTAAAAAATAATAAATCTTTTCTTTCATCAAAAAAGCCTAAATGTTCAGATCTCTTATATCTACGCAAATGTCTTATATCTATAAACATTATTTTGCAGGTATTTTTTTATTAATGTTTTGCAATATCAAATAAGTAACTACCCTCCGTACTAGTTACAAGAACTGTATGACGGCAGAGTAGTTCGACCAGTTTGTTGTTTACGTTTAAATACGTCGCATTATAGACAAAATCAGCAGACTAATATCCTACTTTTTTGTTATAGAAAACAAAACAAAAGATTTAATAAAGCAAAGTGAAATATAAATATATATAAGAAAAGTGTGTGGGTCTGTTCCTTAAAGGCTCCGAAACAGCGGGACCGATTTCAATGAAACTTTCGGGGAATCATCAGATTGACCTGGCGAGTAATCCTGTAAAGTTTGGTGACGATCGAAGCACTCCTCTTTTTGAACTCTCAAACAAGCCATACGTCGTACTTTTATTTTTGACATTAACTTGAGCCCGATATTTTCTTGTATAAATGATAAGAATGATATTGTATTTACTGATATGTACATGGGTGTAGGTAATGATCTTCACCCGCTAGAGAAAAGAATGAATACGGAGAGAAATTAATAATTTATTTATAATGAAGTTAAATTAAACATATAAAGATGTAAGTTTATTGTTTAAATAAAATAAAACAAAATATTACGGCGAAGCGGACTAGGCACGCTAGTTATATATAAATATAGATTTAAAACATCTTTATCAAAAACAGGTATGCAGGGTATATTTACGATACACGTACTAATAAATTTACGGTAGACTCGTAGTCCGTACTTAATTTAAGTTACTCGTAAAGTTACTTTTAGAGAAAAAATTGTCATGGTATTTTCCCTTTAACAGGCCCAATTATGCACCAGTAAAATCTCCGTAGTACATGACATTGACCTGACCCTATGAGTGTTTTTGTTATAATTACGATTCGCCAGTTTTTTAAAATCCAATAGTTATATACTCCTATTTCATGTCCATTAATTAGACAAACAGACTTACCTCCAGGCACTAAGGCTTATAATTCCTTAACAGGGTCGACTGGGACTTAAATTGAATAATTTAAGCAAATAAAGCGTGTCAACATTCATCTACATATTAGGGGCAACACATGAAGTGCGTGTTTGCTCGTTCCAACGGCAGGTAAGGCGATGTACAAATTTGACTACAACTTTCAGTGTTGCTCGTTAAGCCTCATTGTGTATGCCATTTGTAATTATTTTAATATCTATGAATATAAACCACATTCAACATTTAACTGTGTCGGTGAATTAATTGCGGTGTATTGTATTGTCGAGTATTTGGTGACGCAGGTGAATCCAATCTGCTGTGAGGCAGCTAGTCTTTCGGTTTTCAACAGATTGCATTTTGAAGAATGTGCTCAGGGACTACATGATCTAATTCCCTCATACCCGTTCCACCATCGGACTAAAGACGCACTGCAGGATTTCATCCTTTTGTTGTAAACATCCCTCAAACCTGTACGAAGCGCTTTGTTTCGTCTTTCATCGTTCGTACAGCAAGGGACTGGAAAAGTTTACCCGCGTCTGTCTTTCATTCCGATTACAATATGGGTGTTTTTAAGGGTAGAGTTAATAGGCATTTACTACTCGTCCGGGTAGGTTACGTCGTACAGGTCAATTTATAGATTCCAGTAGTAGAGTCCAGCCGTTTCGGAGCCTATACGGATCAAACACACACACATTCTCTTTTATATATTTAGATGATTCTTTTCCGTTCACAAAAATGGTTAACGCTTTATATTTCAAAGGCTTGAATATATACGTAAGAACAGCATGGAAAATATGTATAGTAATTCAGAATAGACTACGACAGTCGAACAAATTAAGTATTGTTACCATTATGTTCTATATCATTCAAGACTTTTTTTTCTTTAAGATAAAATGACGACGCAAGTAGGACAATCGCATCGTGTGAAGCGATACTCTCAGCCCATATTAATGCGGTGTCTCGCCTTCTTCAGACAAAGGAAAGTATACAAAAAATAAATACTATAAATCTGTACTCTCAAAGTAAATATTAGTTCGTTATAACTGCTATGTGTACAAAATATTTAGCACATTCTCTGCTAGAAATCTCACTGATCTTTTGATATTCGTCGGCGTACAAAGTCGTCACGTATTGAAAGTAAATTGGAATCGTGTGGTTTTTTTAGTAAGCTATTATTCCAGCCAGTAATAAAGAAGTCCTGTTATATAACCGACCTCTTTGTAGTAAACAATTACTAGTTACGTAATATGACTAGATCTTAATAAATACGCAATGTTTTTTAAAAGTATACAGTATGTATATTATGTCATGATACACTTTGGCTGAAACGCATTCCAAATTTGAATACAGAAAATAATTTATGTCGAGTTACTAGCGATAGAGGTTCAGGCTAAGTGACCTAAGAGCTATGCCACCTCTCAATCCAGTGAAGCAGTCAAGGCCAGCTTCTCTGACCAATAAAAAAAACAAGAAAGCTTTGAAGAAAATACATAACATAAAATAATAAGGTCTAAAAAATACCAAAAACCATTTTGTTAAATTTAAATTTTGCAAAACACATTTTTAAAAGTTCTCATATTCGCTTATCACCGTCTAACACCTGACTTTAAATGAATTTTTTCGTAGCGACGTTGCGTTTGCAAAGGCGCCGCTGCATAAACGGCAATGATTTACATCAAAAGCTTAAAATATTTACCTTCAGACGGTCATTAATTTAGTTGAATTAAGGAGCGCAGTCAAAATGACACAATGTGAATCACTAATTACAGAAACTAAGAGTTATTTTAATTCCGAAGCGTCAATAGCCTAATGGTTAAGGGTACGGTCTGCGAAACATAAGGTCGTAGGTTCGAATCCACATCGAATATTTTACAGCCTAGTTTTTTTATTAATTTATTAAATTTAAATAAAACTTAGTTAAGTATTGATGTTCATTGCTTTTAAAACTATTGGAGAAGAATTGCAGAAAGAAGGAGGATGTATTTATTTTTATAAATATAATTAATTGTTGAGTGTCATGTGAATGGGAACGTGTGTGTGCATACAAGTTTGTTTAATATAATAATACACAAAATATGCCTATGCCGTAACAAACATAAAAAACCGACGAATTGAGAACCGTCTCGTTTTTTAAAGTCGTTTGAAAAATAATTCATTTTTAACACAACGCAAAATATAAGTTATGGCTTTTTTGAACACGAAAATCGTTGTGTCGAGTTGACAAGGTGTCATTTTTATCTCGATCGGGTTAATTTTTGTTCCCGCCTGACTATATTTTATATTAAAAAGACATTTTAAATTTAAAAGGCTTTCAAGAATAATAATTCCTCAACAAGGATATCGGAGGCATGTTAATGGCGTGACAAACGTGTGCAGGATATTTAACACAATTTGTTAGTAATATTTCTGGAAGAAAAAAAATATTGCTAGCTTTCTTTTTTAAAAAAAGAACAAAAAAAAATTGAAGGAATAGATTCAAGGGATTCAAGTATCCCATTTTAAAAGCGTCAATAGCCTAATGGTTTTGGTTATGGTCTGCGAATCTTAGGGTTGGAATCCTCCTTTCGACTATTGACGTGAACCATCTTCTAACACAAGTTTAAGCTTATTTGGAATGGTTAACAAAAATGTTAATATTTCTGAAAAAAAAATTAACATTCGTTATAAAAAAAATCAAAAGCAATTTTTTCAAGTAAAACTTCTCTACGCACGCAGTACTATAGTAAATACTGTATTATGCAAGTTAACGTAGGATATCATTTTTCGTTTAATTTTATGTTTTTTATAAATAAATAAATAAAAATATTTTATTTTATTTTAAGGATATTTAATTGTCTATCATGCACAATTTATTTCAATTAGCTATCGTCTTTATCTTCCGAGATATTCAAACTTTCTTAAGTGACCATTTATTTTTGCTCACGAGTGTAAATCGAGCTAAAGAAGTTTTACTTCAGTCGTGTAATACACACCTTAGAAACCGAAGAAAACTGTATAGTATATTACTTTGTAGTGTGCAGGAATCGAAAATGTTTTATCATTAATTCTACAAAATCGAAACTGCTAAGGAGGGAAACGAGTATAATGGAAATAAAATGAATCTGGCAACACAGATGGTAACGTTGTTGATGTTTGCTCCATTGTGTTGTTATACGGGCGAGTTTCTGTAGCAAATCACAGCTCGTTACGGGTAGCTTATTGTTCACTTTAAGATTAAACGTTACTTGCGATTGAAAAAGGAAACCAATTCAGTGTTCTTGATACTAGAGGAACGAGCGGTGATTTTACAACAGCTCTAGTTCCTTTGAAATAACAGGGAAGCAATTTTTATGCTACACAATGAACGCAAATACTATATTTTGAAATTCTAATATATTTATTTAGTTACTAGCGTACCCAGCTTGCTTTCTGCTTTATTCAATAAACTATAAACTAAAAAATATATTTAAAATAACTATCACAAATAAGGAATAATTAAAATGATTCTACCTGATGTGAACAATTCAGAGTTATCTCTCAATAACATCAATTCACATTCACATGATCTCGACAGTAAACATAAAATTTTTTCACACTTCCAGATGTTCTTAAGCCAATGATATTTGAAATTATCGGGGTCTTAAACAGCATAT
Organism: Meandrusa payeni; assembly: GCA_029286785.1. NCBI lineage: Eukaryota > Metazoa > Arthropoda > Insecta > Lepidoptera > Papilionidae > Meandrusa > Meandrusa payeni. The sequence continues at coordinate 9,277,994 of JAGSMX010000023.1, forward strand.
CGCTATCTCTGTGCGGAGCGCGCAAGATGTGTGACAGAGAGGGTCACCTCTCGCTCACTCTCATTGTAAATAGCTGTTGATCAGTGTCCCTTCCTGATTGGTCAACAAACTTAGTTTCTAGTTAGTACCAGTAAGGACGTAGCACATAAGATTGTATAAATGGTTGAGAAATTAGATAGTAAAGGACATTACAAATCTGGACTCCGAGTGTTATTCTTCCCGCAAATATCAACAAGAGTGGAGGCCTCCCACATTGGTGACCCCGACGTGATCTGAAACATGGAAGATCAACATAGCTGTTCGAATCAAGATACAAGCCAACAAGCATCGTTACCAAGCTTAGACCTGGCAGGAGTTTCCATTCAGTCGTCAGTATGCCAGCGATTCTTCTTTAAATGTTTGAAAAAATGAACATTTATTTATGATTGAAAATTATTAATATGACATTTACAGGGTGATAATAATTTCATTTAATTACTTTTTAATAATTATTTAATTGAACTTTATAATTTTAATAAATTTTAACTTACCGGTAAGCTTGATTAATCTGATAAATGGGTCCCGCGGCCGTCATTTATATGCAATTAATTGGTCAAATATATATTAAATAATCAAGTATCTCAAAATTGGTCAATTAATCAATTTAAAAAATATTTCTTTTTATTTTTAATCCACCGTATCTATTATTAATACTTCAATATGTTTACTTTAATATGGTTTATAATGATATAAATATAAACAACGCATATGTAAATACAAAGTTGGGTTATAAAACAATAGAATATCATCAAAGTAAATAAAAGCTGTATTTGACAGTTCAAAAAGAGAAGTGCTCTGATCGTCACCAAACCATTACACGATTACTCGTCAACTCAATCTGTAGATTCCCTGAAAGTTTCATTCAAATCGGTCCCGCCGTTTCGGAGCCTATACGGATCAAACACACACGCATTCTCTTTTACATATATAGATTGGTAATTCGACGTATATCCGTTAGAAGGTGACTATTTGCGGTAATTTTAACTCCTATATGCATTATGCAAAAGTGAACCATTTTTCAGTTATCATGTTTTCAGCTTTTTTTTAAAAATAAGTCAAAAATGCAACATAAAAAATTATTAAAAAAACAAATCCCAGGTGTCAGGGCGCAAGTACTTCCGACACGACTGTTGTATTTTATTAATGTTTCTTAAAAGTGACTATTCGTCGTTCGAGAGACCATGAAGTCTCTCTATCTTGTTGAAGATTCCGAGAGGATTATGAGAGGTTATTACTCACTAAAACCCTGCAGTGGCCCGCTTCGGTGCATGATGGGGGGCTCTGACGTTGCTCTGCACTATTCTGTGATTCACATGCAGGTTAATCACAGAGTAAAAGAGAAACCCGACTTTAAAATCTAAAAACGTCAATTCATTGGTACCGAAGCCGACTGGGACTCGAAATCGCGTTCTCAGATCGTTGTTTTAATATGTTGTACTACTACGATCTAATATACTTATCGATATAAGCGTATATCAACACTTCACTAAGGTATCGATAATGTGACATAATGCATAGACAACCGCCGCCGATACCGACGTTGAGAGACTTTCATTAGAAATTTCCTCCTGTGCGCCGGCAGACTATTAAATACCTTAACACATTTAACGATGTAATTTCGTATTTGCATTATATTTGAAGCGGCTAGGGATCTAAGATAATATAAATATTATTTTTATACTTTCTAAGTAAAAGATTGACGTTGAGAAACATTCTAAATCTTTTCACATCGGTGACAAAGAAGGGCGTTAGAAGTTAATATTTTACTTCGATTAGAAATTATCACTTGCTTTCTCTGTAGTCATTTGATTTTCAGTTTCTTTGAAATTAATTCATAGATGTTATGATTTATTATATAAGCTAAGGTATGCTTTTTAAAAAAATCTGCTAGTCAAGTTTATTTAGTTTTCAATTTAATTTTAATCGAGATAAATCTCAAAAAAATATTCATCGTTTTTTCATCTCACGCTTTTAAATTTGGACCGGTTATTATTGTTAAATTACCAGTGTTTAATCCATTTTATAAATCAGAAGAAAACATAACATTTAAATTGATACTTTTTTTAATAAATATTTGATGATTCATTTTTTACTTATTTTGAAAAAAGCTAAATAACATGATAACTCAAAGATGGTTCACTTTTGCATAATGTATATAGGGGAAATAAAATTATTATAAATGGTCACCCTATCATACGAATTATCAATAGCCCCTGTATAGATTTGGACGAGGCAAGAGAGATGCGTCAGGGCTATGCAAAATATATATTTTTTTAACAAAAAGCTAACAACAATTGTTTTCTTTTTTCCAAAAATATTATTAACATTCTTGTTAACCATTCCATATAAGCTTAGGCTTTTGTTAGGAAAGATGGTTCACGTCAATAGACGAATGGTGAATTCGAACGTAAGACCATAAGATTCGTAGACCGTACCCTAAACCATTAGACTATTGATTCTAATATCTGTCTACCCCTCTGAGTCAAAGGCGTGAGTGCTGTTCTCGCACTACATAACGCCGGTAGCGGAAAACGCCTACACTCAATAAAGCCCTTGTCACTCATTCACCCAAATCAAAGTCGCACTTGTATCGACCCTCAAGTTGGATTGACAGCTACGCTTAACCATACGACTACCATACCGTAGCCTAGGGCAGTGGTCATCAACCTTGTCATCTAAAACAGATATCGATAATAAACAATTTATACAGAGACAATTTAAAAAATAAAGCTTTTTTAAGTAGGAAACCATGTTTATATATATAAATCAAATATGCATAAAAATGAAGTATACAAGACAATGGAGAATGTGCACAGGAATTGCACGAGTTAATTCCCCCATCCCCATTCTACCTTGGGACGTTTAGACATTCGGCGGGCCTCCACCCAACCACGTGTTCGGCGGTGAAGGAAAATATTGCAAGGAAACCTGCATGTGTTAAAAAAAATTCAACATGTGTAGTCGTCCAATCCGCACTAGGTGCGCGTGAGGGACCATGCCCTTGTACTCTGTACAGAAAAGGCCTGTGCCTAGCAGTGGGACATATATATAGAGGCTGTAAGTAACTAAATTTCTAGAGTGATAGTGTCATATTATTTTATTTTACGACGTTACTACTGTTAAACTAATGAATTTTCATTATTTAATTTAATTAAAATTAAACATATATGATAAGAAATTATTTATTAGCAAATTACTTCGTACTTAGGTAGTTGCAATCGCAAATCTTTTGAACAACATTTAGTTTGGAAACCCATATCGGCATAATTTCGTTACAAGACTCATTAAGTAATTATCCCAGTCTGCGGCACTCAAAGCGTTCGCAAATGCCGAGGTAACGAGATACCGAGTTGAATCATTAAATAATTTCGGTAAAGCGCATGCGCGGAGAGGCATACACTAGCTAATTTCTTTCCTAGTATTTGATTATAAAATTGCCTTATCATCGTTATGACATAATTAAATGGTAAACAATATTATATGTCAACATTTAGTTCAATGGCAATACGGCTGTATTGTCTATGGCCTCAGCCACGCCTTAGTCTATGGCCTGATCTATGATGAGGTAGGGAGTGGGGTCGTGACGTCAGCGAGTAGGGAATGGCGCTCCTAGCGGAACTTTCTCAGTTGTCTTCTAGCAGTAAAACGGTGACACTATAGTGGAGAAATGCGTGAGTCATTATTGTTTTCCTTCATCTATAATTATTTAATTTTTGTGTCCTAAATACTTTGGCGTTAGCTACACTATCGTAGTAATTTTATACGCGATAACGTGTACCAAGTGAAATAAATCACGGAAGATATGATATTTCCTTACATAATAGATGCGGTTACTAGAATAAATACCTAAGTTATACTTTGGTATTTTGAGCAAAAAGACAGACGAAAATAATCATGGCGCAAGAGACTGGCATTTCTGGACGCCTTGTGTGTATGTTTATAGAACAGATTGATTGATGAACTTGTATTTATAAAAATCAAATAATCCTACCCGGTCAACCGAACCGAATGAGGGGGTATTCTTAAATAATACTACTACCCGGCGATCCAAAGCGAATGAGAGGGTATTCTTAAATAATTCTCCTACGTAAACCTAACTTACAACTAAAAATTATAATTCCTAAAATTCGTGTTCGGTGTACGGCAGTAGCCAAATCATTTTGAGTCTCTTGTCATTGCTAAAACTCTGTCTAACCAAAAAAAAATATATAAAGAGAAACGTAACAAACAACAGCAAGAAAGGGTGTTTGAATATTGTATCAAATATAATCTTGTATTCAATAAAAAATTGTAATGAATTCGTCTATGGAACATAGTCCATTTACATTAGTACAATTTTTGTCATCTATTATAGATAAAAATTTTCATTTCTCGGCAATGAACGTCGAGGTATTAATAAGGATCGTTAATTAAACCCTTATACTGTTGGATCTCTATTTTGAAGTTCACGAGTACGCGGCTTTTGCTTAATGAAGTAAATTAATTTGTACAGAAATTGTGGCTCTGTTATTCTGTTATATTTATAATTATTGACAGAAGACCCTAATTATTTAATAACTTAATGCCTTTTGACTGTAAGTTGACTGTAAGTAATATTTTATCAGGTAGAATTACTTATCGTTCATTTAACGCTAACAATATTTTTGTTTTCACAAATATTACTAACATTCTTATTTATCCAACTAAGCTTACGCTAAGAGGTGGTTCACATTAATAATGGAATGGTGAATTCGACCTTAGGATTCGCATTTCTACATCATTAGGTGATTGACGCTTTTGGAGAATCTATTGGACAAAAACGTTTATGTTATAATATTAATGTAATATAATTTTTCAATAAGAACAATGCTGTCTTTAGATGTCTTGAAAAAAGTGTGACCAGATACTTAAGAGACGTAGACTGGAAGTGAATGATGTATGCTACTGTAATTAATGTCGGTAGATAAAAATATCTTAACGCAAACCAAATAGACAATTTTAAAAATTAAATTTAAAAATGTAATTTGGTTTATTATTCCCTTAACTGCATTTTGCTATGTTTATAGTGACAAAAATACCACAATCCGATCTTATTTCGTATAATTAGAGATTCAAGAAAATGTACGATAAGCGATTTAGGGAAAAGGTTTGTCGCAATAAGTACCAAAGATTTACACATACTACTAATGATATTCTGCACAGATACGTCGAAACATAGATATAAATTCCAACATGTAGCTAGAGAGAAAGTATCACATAAATAGCAATATAGATAACTAAACATTAAAGTATGACTCACCTGAGTAATACTCCAGTAGCGGTCCAACGATATGAGGCACAAATTCATAATAGACGCGGTACACAATAACACATCCATAGCGGAATGTATCTCACACCACCAGAAACCGAAAATCCAGTAACCCATCAGCTCGTTAGCCAACGAGAACGGCATTATCACTAACCCTAGAAAGAAGTCCGACACCGCCAACGAGGCTATGAACCAGTTCTGTATATTTTTCAGGGCTTTCTCCGTCACAATCGCGATTATCACTAACATATTACCCACCACCACCATTATCATTAACACTGTCACAACCACTGATGCTATGATTATATGAGCGGGGGAGTAGCCGCTTGGATACCACGTCTTCAATACCACTTGGTTGATTATTGTATCGTTGGATGATGTTGTGTTCGCATCTGAGGTATTAGTCATCTGCAGAGCTAGGAACTCTTCTTGGCTGATATACGTCGGGACTAAGAATGAGGAATTGAGTCCCAAAGTCCCGTTCATGTGTGTGCTCATCGTGGACTTGGCAGCGTACAGGGTTGCATTTGGAACCATTTTAATTTACCTTAACTATGATGACTATTAGTGTATCAGACAGTGTTAATTGAGATTTTGGCCCCGTTAATAAACGAACTTCAGCTTCAACGTCTCGAATTTTGCGCATAGGAACGGAATTATCTTGAAGATAAGGAAAATTATGCTAGTCTTTATATAAGAGTATATTTCTATTTAGAATTTATTTTAATACCCGTTTCGTTTCCGACCAATGTCAAAGCTACATCCAAGCGTATTAAAGGAGATAGTTTTATGAAATTGTAGATTACTACTGTAAAACGTTTTAAAACGGATAAAATATTAAAATCTACGTTATATTTATTTATATTACAGATAAAAATGGTGTGTTAGTTGAACTCTAGAACTATATAAACGCCTTACCTAATATTGCTTCTGAACAACGACGATATAAAGAAAAGGAATCAACTACACATTAAATCAAAGTTACGCGCAAATGAAAAATACCGTACACTCTAGTCCCAACTGGCAACACACAAAGAAGCGAAACTTACGTTAACTAGTAAAGCGTTTGTCTAAATAATTCAACTTCGGTCACTTTATACAATCGTAGGAGAGGCATCGTGACGTCATCGCGCGACTCTGTCCTTTCTCCTATCCGAGAACCTGTCAGTTTTTGCGAACATCTTTATCAGCATTTTGATTTCACATGATCACCGGGCGGTTGTCATCTCCTGCACACGACAGAACATTCAGCGGCTATTCTTTGCCATTAATGCTGTTATTAGATGTGGTACATTAGTGATCGCCCAATGTTGTTGAAATCCGTTACTTTTCAACTGTCCGGTTCATACCTGAAACAAGCAAAATTGGAGATCGTTATTGAATGCCTTATTATCGATTTCGATGAATCTTCCAAATTCATGCCTCTTCTAGATTTTTGTAACTTAATATCTATTGTGTACCATGATAAAATCAAGATAGTGCAATTACAAGTACATTAACGAGTACAAATCGATTTCATATCGAATAAAACTTTTAAAGATACTAAGCGCCTTCGCCTTCTTTTAATTTCAAAGTATCATAGAAACATTACGAAGTTTAACGCCGAGAATATCTCTTTCACATTCGTGCTTCGTATCGTTATGGAGTACTTCTACCTACTCTTGGATTATTATAAACCTAACACAATCAACGAGCATTGTTGCATTAGAGTTCGGATTCTGAAGATATACCTATCGATATAGATACCTTCAGAACCCAAGGTCCTATAAAAATACATTTACAAAACCTCATATCTTAAAACAATTCGTAGATCAATTCTTGTATATTTACATAATCTGTATGTATTATAATTTATATGTATATATCATATTTTAACAATATCTCAAGATTACAGTATACTATCATCTATGTTAGAAAGTATTTTATAGAGATTTCTTATTAAGATATCTCCATAAGGCGGTAAGTTTGCTGAATACAAATTGCATTTTAATAAAGCAGAATGATTAATATGCAGTCTGCGATAAAGATTGCAAATAATGCATATTGCTGACGTGAAGCAAATATAAGCTCGTGTTCAGCATTAAATGCAGCCGTTTTAATCAATACCTTTGTAAGTATAGAGGGTAAATTAACTGATACGTATATTACATAGGTACAGTGAACGTCAAAAGAACATGTTTCTACATACGTACAGTGAACGTCAAAAGTACATGTTTCTACATAGGTACAGTTAACATCAAAAAAACATGTTTTTACATAGGTACAGCGAACGTCAAAAGTACATGTGTTTTACGTAGGTAAAATTAACATCAAAGTATATGTCTTTCATATGTATAGTCAGCATGAAAAGTACATGTTTTTTTTAACATCAACATTAGATAGATATATAGATAAATACTTTATTAAACTAAAATTTATATACAAAGGCGAACTTAATGATATTTAGCATTTTCTTCTAGCTAACCTTACATAAAGTAAATGTTTTTACACAGATACAGTCAGCAATAAAGTATTATATATCTTACGAGTACTGTCCATCTTTACAATAAAATTAATAAGATTTTAAACTTTCGTCCATTGAATAAATATAAAATGAACGCTAAAATACAAACTTGCTGCTGTCGCTTGATTACGAGCAAACAGAAGACATTATGCTAGCATTATAATATAAATACTACTCTCATCACACACACACAAACGTCACCGTACAATATTACATTTATTTACATTTGTTTATTTGAATATTAATACGAGTATTTATTTAATTAAAGTACCTTATGTTTCTTAATTTAATTTGCAAATCGATTGGGCATCAAGGGGGCACTGATTCCTGAGATACAGGTCTAACTCCTCAGGAATCAGGGACTTCGTGTATTTATGTAAAGAAACATTTGAATAAAATATTATTATGTATACTGTTGCTGACCATTTAGATAATTAAATAATTTAAATTATTAGAAAATATTTTTTATTTGATTACATAATTATATAAACCAACTCACATTATATTAAGGAATTCAAGCCGTAATGTATGGATTTAAAAGCAAAAACATTTTATATTGGCGTAACCCTTGAGGTTGATTATATGGAAATGCTCAAAGCTTCAGCAATCATTATAAAGCTGTAAGTTATTTCATATTGCAATTTAAAAAGCTTTCCTTTCACGACCGTACATTATTACTATGGCTACATTCACGGCAGATAAAGCTTTTGTAGAAAGTATAACTTCACTGACGGAGAATCAATTTTTAATTTAATTACAAATATTATGAGGCATAAATGACTATTGAACTTGTTATCGAGAGAGATCTTCAAATTTCTTTTTTGTTCGTAAGGGTATGTATGTATACTTGTAACAATTCGAATTACTGCATAAGTTTTTATAAGAAACTAGTATACCCAGCCCGATTCGCCGGGCTACATTTTGCTTACATCTGAAAACGAATACATTCGCGGCGCTGTAACTTACCTTGAAACCGGAATTTAATGTTAAAAGATATGAGTGTGAAAGCGAGATGAATGAAAGAATTACTTTAGACAACATTAGAAATTTAATTAGTGATAAGAATAAGATAGGTATATTTTTAAGATTCTGTAGATATGTAGCGAAAAAAGTAATTGATAGGAATAAAACGTAACGTAATGTGTAAATAGATAATAAAACTAGATAATTAATCAGAATTGTATAATATAGAAATAAGTTGTAGAAATATTAGAAATTAAAATAAGAAATATGTATATAGAAATAATAGATATAATAAGGAAAATGTAAGTAGATATAAGAAATTAGAAATTAGTACGAGTATTATATAAAGTAGATAAATTATAAGATGTAAATTAATGTTAAGAAAAATGCCCCACAGCCAAACATGCTGGGGAACAAATATAGTAATAAAACTTCAATCAAAAAAAAAAACTTACCTTGAATACTTCAAAATCCTTAATTATTATCTTTAATATACTTCAGTATACTTTATTATACTTCATTATATTTCAATATAGTCCATTGTACTTCAATATGGTTCATAATGACATAAATATACACAACGCATGTGTCAATACAAATTTGGGATATAAAACAATCTAATATCATCATAGTAAATAAAAGCTGTATTTGACAGTTCAAAAAGAGGAGTGCTCCAATCGTCACCAAACTTTACAGGATTCCTCGCCAGGTCAATCTGAAGATTCCCAGAAAGTTTCATTGAAATCGATTTAGTCGTCTCGGAGCATATATGGAACATACCCACACACTTTCTCTTAGCTATTTCTCTTATATATCTCTATCTATATATTCCTAACGGATTTTGTTTGTCACAGTAGGTAACTGCACGGGACTTTTATAATGAAGAATTATACCTATCAATTAACGAATTTGCCCAACTATATACTCGTATATAAAAATGACTGTCTGTATGTCCTTTACAGGAAAGTAAATTATGCATATAATCATGTAATGACCTTCAGCAAAGTGTCGTACATGTGTCTACGAAGGTTTCCGAGTTGGTATTGGCATATAGCACCACTATCGTTCCAATGAATTTCATATATTGCTTTGACAGACACGCAAGATGCAAACGAGCATCGAATGTCCCCCCCATTTTCTGTGTAATGTCTTTCCTTCAAATTTATTTTAGTTAGTGGAGTAGCAACGCGCGCAGGTACAGCTAGTATTTTATAAAAACAATCTCTCAAGAACAAATTAAACTTTTCGACAATAATTAATGTTTATTAACTGACATTTATCGCATAGCGGCAATGGGAAAATTAATAAGCTAGCGCTACGCGACGTCGCCTAAGTTCCGTAACTCGTCTAGCGCCAGGTGTATTGTATTTACTTAACTGAAGTTAAGCTAGGCAAGTACATGTACATAACAGTGCTACCATCCGGTCTGTAGTTCGCTGATATAAAGAAAGAAGTGGCACTGTGCTTATATTGGGTTAAGAGTTTTTTTCCATTAGAGAAGGTAACGAACAAGCGAATTAGTGCGAATCGAAAATATTACGGATTGGTTGATGCTTTGCTGATCTTAAGTCAATTGTTAAAGTAAATTGTCTAATTTGTTAGTTTATCTATCATTATCCAGCTTTGTTGTTCTATCTTTTCCTCCTAAGTGATTTTTCTACATACAAATTAATTTAGACAGATCTAGCTGCAACTTTCGTTAACAAAAAGCGCAATACTTATAAGAGAAAAATACTTCTACACTAGCGTTCAATGTTCGCATAATTTGTGTTTACGTTCCACATTAAATTACGGACAAAAAATGGTTAAAAAAATATAACTAAAACCAGAGACTTTTTTTGTGACGATCCTAGTATTTAGCTGGCCTGTACTGTTTCACGGGATTTGAGCGATGTCAAAGCTCTCCACGCTAAGCCCGAAGCTCCGTTTGGGAGTAACTCCACTTAAGGGTCCCGGTGAGGGATAGCCACAGGTTGGACAGTTGTTCACACAGGACACACGTGCGGTAGCAGTCCAGTTGGAAGGTGAGAATCACACTCGATAGCCTTACCACACAAAACCAGTGACTTAATGGGACCAGTTAAGACCCCCACCTCACAGTAACTCTAAGGGTATAAATAATTTTTGTTTTGACGGAGTAAATCTTTAACAAGATGGGGGAGAGGGTGGCCCCCCCAGTGGCTCACTTCGGTTCATGCTAGGGGCTCCGGGATCCCCAGTGGCTCACACACGAGCCCGTCTGCACTATGCTCTGAAGCACGTCCCGAGATCATTACTCCCTTCTCAAGCACCCTCGCAGTGCTAATGCGATACGGGACCACCAGTGTCGTCTACTTCCCGGGTCAACTGTAGTGGAAAACCCATCCTTGTCGCCCGTGAACCCTAAGCCCATTTTAGTGCCTTTTACCACTCGCAGGGGATAAAATATAAATAATCTAGGCCACTCCAACTTAAGAACTTAAAACAACACTGGTATGTCTTCTTAAATATTCATAAATCTACAACAAGGGTAAGCGTGAATTATTCACCAAATAATTATCAAATGAATAATTAAAATTTATTGTTTTCTCGCTTTGTACAATATTGTCTTATGTAAGACCATTCCATTCCATTAATAATCAAAATTTGAAAGTAGCAATTTTTTGAAGAAGCCTTGTGAACTAAATTTATTTAATTACTGACTCTTTTCCTAGGTAAAATTCCGCCAGACGGAAATTCTAACCACTGATCATAGTTAGGTGAATTTTGTTTTATTTTAATTAATAATTGTAATATAAATAAATCTTAAATTAAATAAGACAATACTTGTCTTATTCTAGTTCAATAGATGCCCTATGTATTTTCTTTTTTGTATTTCCGAAATAGAATTTATGAGAACCTTTTTTTTTTGTTAACGGGGAGGAAATCTTCAGAAAGATACCCCACCCTCTGGGGGGAAGGCGGCGGTTATGTGGGGTTCTTACCCACTAAAACCTCCCCGGTGGCCCTTTCCTCGGTGCATGACGAGGGGCAACATGGAACGCACCGGAGCCCCTCTGCACAGTGAAGGAGGGCACGGAGCACGGGGAGGTTACTCCCCTCTGTGCCCTGGCAGTGCAAGGCGACACGGGCCAGCCGATGTCGCCTTCTTCCCGGGTTCACTTTGGTGGACGACGCAGGCCCCCACCCTTGTCGCCCAGTGAACCCGAGGCCCCTTTTAGTCGCCTTGTACCACAGGCAGGGGATACCGTAGTGTTATTCTTGAGAGACCAGAACTACAGGGCTGAAAATTTATGAGAACCTTTTTTTTTTTGTTAACGCGGGGGAATCGAGTTATTAACCATCCTCCGGTACCCTGGGTGGGCCCGGAGGGATGTGTGGGACTCGGCCTGGGCAGCCCATACCCACTAAACCTAACGCGAATGCCATCAGCCGTTATGAGCGGGATGTCCCGGATCTCTCAGCGACAGGACAAACTTATGAGAACCTAACCTAACTCTCATCAAACTAGCTTTGAAGTACATCCTTCCCAATAAAAAAATGAATCATCGAAATTGGTTTACTTAGTCGAAAGTAATAAGGTAAAAAGCATAAAAAAGCAAACAGACGAATTGAGAGCCCCTTCCTTCTTTGAAGTCAGTTAAAAATACAGACGAGAACCTCCTTTTTTTGAAGGCGGATGATAATTAAACTGCCATTAAGTACGTTAAACATTAGCCGTTGTATACGTAATATATTTAATCCAACGGCTGGAGCAAGGCAAAAAATGTATTTTATTTATTTAAGCCATCTGTATTTAAGCTGGCAAGGGTCATGCCCTATATAACGAATGCTGGTGTATTAAGTGGCATTCCTTTCCCGCCAAGAATGTAGAATATTGGATGCTCTGGGAACATTCATTCTGACATTAGCTATCGGTCTAGCATTTAGGCACAGATCCAATATTTTTCTCTTTCATAAATAGCCGGAGAACTTCTAAGCCCTCGATTCGACATTCGAGACTCGACGTCTGCTAATTAAATTCTCTTTTTAAATTTTTTTTTCTTTGAATGATTGATTCAGAGAAATATGTCCATGTTTCTAAAATTTCATTAGAGATAGACATGCCACTTATTGGAACGAAGTTCCTTATAGGGCGTTGCGGAGAGGTATCCTAGCCGGCGAAGAACGTCCGTAACGTTAAATAAAATCGTAAGATTTTTTGTGTCGACTGGTTTAGTGAAATGGTGTTATTATTAATTATAAATCAGTGTCAATAAAATAAAAGTGATAAAATAGTTTTGTTAAGCAGTTTTTTGATTTAACTTTAAAAATGTACACCCCAATAATTATATTCTTTTTACCTCGAATAGAACTTGAAATGAATATTTTTATTATAAGAAATTTGGTTCTTTACTTGTCTTCCACGACACCAGCCGGATTTCTATTTATTTAATCCCTTATTGAATACAATTAGAAGTATAGAAAAGGCGGACTTAGTACCAGAAAGTATTTTCTGTTCAGTCTTGGGGTTATGTAGAGACAAAGTAACGGGTGTAAGCTAGATGAGTAAAATAACAAATAAAATTAAAACTTCAGAAACATACATACAAAACTACGTCGATGTCTACGTCTACGCCTATCTTCGTATCTATGTTTATGTCTACGTTGACGTCTCCCTTTACGTCAACGTGAACGACTAAGTCTACGTTAACGTCTACGTCTACGTTAACGTCTACGCACTGGCTCGGCAGATGTGGCCTTACTAACATTTAGAGCTTTGTCGACTGCCTTTGTTTTCCGTAGAATTTCGTAGAGAAATTGTGAGCATAGCTGTTTCCATCGCTGGTTGTGCGACTTTAAGTTTGGTGTTCAGTTTAATGGAAGTCCAAGTCATATATCATACTACTAATATATAGTCATACTAATATTAAGTGGTATGCATCCGTATGTATATTCTTTACTTCTTCTAGTCTGCCTTTTGTGCTAAATTACTCAATGGAGGTCTGTCGTATTACTCAGATAGCTATAGTATTTTTTGTATAACTAGCTATTCAATATATATTTAATCACCTGCAGCCCGGTTAACTTCACTAATTAATAAGCCAACAGTTCATTGGGCCGCCACTACTGCGCCGCTTTTTTCCACCCCTAATGAAATAAAATTCCAGCGAGAAAAATTTTATGTAGTAAAATTTTCAGGCGAACGATACTGAAATTAAATATTAACTGGAATTAAAATCACTTGATTGTGGAGCTCTGTAACGACCATCTTTAAAATAACTAAAAAATAAGCTTTTAGGTGGATCATATTTTTACCTAAGCGTGGAAAATTAATTAACTCAAGTATTATATCAATATCAATAATAAATTTAGGATTACTTTTGTGTCAGATACAGCGTATCTTGGAAATGGTTTAAAGTATATAGTATATTTTATCTTTTATATACTCAATCAATTAGCCCGTATCTTCCCACTGCTGGGTATAGGCTTCCCTTTTTTCTCGCCATTAACTTCGATCCTGTGCTGCCCGAAACCATTGCGGCCACACTGCCCTGACGATGTCATCCGACCAACGGGCTGGCGGGTCTGCCCACTGATCGGCGTCACTGTCTTGGCCACCATTCGGTTATTGCCCTGGTCCACCAACCGTCTTCTCTCCTAGCCAGTAGCCATTTATATAATATTTTTTTCTGTAATGTACGCGTTATTGGTTGACCAGTTATCAATAAATAAATAAATAAATTGTATATTAGTTGTCGCTAGCGGTGTTTCTGAGCCGTAAGCCCGCTTGCAAGGAGGAAATACGCTAACAAAGGAAAGAAATTTATTTAAAAAAAAATTATATGTTCTTTGTCCTTTTTACCCTGACGGAGAAGACAGGGACAGTTTTCGTTGTCCACTTCTCACCAAATTTATTAAGTCGCATTTGTGGACCAGTGTGTACAAAAAGTGTAAAAGGATTACATTACTAGCATTACTGCAATTGTTTTTAACAAGAGATTTATGTGCATAAAAATCAAAGAAAATGTGACCAGCCTTTCGTCATAATTTCCATGATCTAATTTCCCCATACCCGTTCCACCATCGGACTTCAATACGCACTGCTGGTCTTCATCCTTTTGTATTGAAAGCGCTTTGCTTCGTCTTTCATTATTCGTACAGCAAAGGTACGGTAAATATTTTACCTCCGATTACAATGTGCGTATTATCAAGAAAAGAGTGAACAGGCATTTATTAAGCTAGTGCGCCTTACCATCCAGGACTGCATTTCTATTTAACGTCGGGGAGGACCGAGGTCCAGCTTGCTCGAAAAGTATAAATAAAATTGCTGTTGATAAATGCACCCGTATATAAAGTTTCTTGCGTCATTTTTCAGAGCGACAACCGCTTAAGTGTCACCCAGTTTGATAGACATCTTATCAGGGGTACCTCAGGCCATCTTAGAACAATGGGCAATCACTCAATGTCATTCCCAAATAATTAAGATCTCCTGCGCTCCACTTGGGATTGCGTGAAACTTGTCCAAAGTTGCAATTAAAATATACTTTCGACAGGGACTTCGAGTTGAAGGTAATCGCGTATACCCTAGACGAATTTTCAACCGACTTCAAAAACGTGGTGTTCTTAACACTTATAGTCGAACTATATGTTTTTTTTTATGTTTGTTACCTCTTACTTTCGAGTGGGAGTCAATTAAGAAACATGTATATATTGGATATTGCAACTAATTGACAATCGGACATTGCGACTGCTGTCCCTGTTTACCCTACTAGAGATTAATGGCGCGATAACTGATATAACATCTGAAAAAGAAATGTCACGCGCCGTCTATACTCAGGCAAGTATATTTACGAGAAAAACAAAAACCGATTTCAGGTTGAATCAAATATAAAACGTTATTACGTGTAAATGCCCTCTGTATATTAACGAATTATCGTAGGAATATTACGAACCTAACCAAATTATCATCAAAGTTTGGATTTTATGATATCGCCACATGAAGACAACACTAAGTACCAAAATTAAAAAAAAAACTGTATTTTATTTTAAGGATATTAACAATGTATTCAGTACAATGTATTTCAGTTAGCTAGCGTCTTTATCTTCCGAGATATTCAAACTTTCTTAACCGACCCTTTATTTATGCTCACGGCTAAATAAATATATTTTTATAATATAAATTATTACATAAATGTAAAATAAAAATTATATATTATAATACATTTTTGAAATAAGCCAGGTATATAATTTGTTTTTGAAATTTTTCCCCGTTAGATCTTTAACGACCTTTGGAAGTCTATTAAATTTTGACACTGCCATACATTATGCATTACTACAACAGAGCTTCATCTGCTGTTTTGGTTTGGCAGAGTTTATTTAAACTTTAAAAACATTAACAAATACCTAAGTAGGTTGCTCAGGGAGTGTAAATGTTGAAACACGTGTTCTAATACGTCAATTCGTTTTAAAGTTCCACTCGGTCCCGCAGGTGCAGTAAATCTCTCACACCTGGCGGCACGATACACTATGGAGCGGGCGTGTACTAATTAATTTCCCACAGCGTTTGCTCTTTTAACTTGCTTCCAGTACTGTTGGCGTGTAGACCTTCATACCTGGGAACTCATTTTTGAGGCTATACTTCTTTAGGCGCGTTATGAAAAAGATATTTTTAAAATTTTATGACGCGCGTGCACTGTAACACAAAAGTAACTGGTTGAAGCTACAGTGAATAAAATTGTACATATACAATTTTTCAATTTCTCCAATATAATTGAGGTTAACTATGCGTATGTAATATTGATTAATATAAATGAAATGGAGAGGTTCAGGCTAAGCGACCTAAGAGCTATGCCACCTCTCAATCCGGTGAAATTGAATTCTCTGGCCAATCTGTGTAGTTCATCATTAAAAAAAAAATGTTATTCTTTTTTTAATTTAAACTTGACTTTGTGGACTGTGTTGACTATTTTTTTTTCAATCCTTTTGATATTATCAACCGTACTTCAAAAAAGGAGGAGGTTCTCAATTGATCTGTTTTTTTTATGTTTGTAACGTCATAACTTTGGACTGGCTGGACCGAGTTTGATGATTATTTTTTTATTCGAAAGCTGGTGCTTACCTTGTGGTCCTATCTAATTTTGTTCTAGTTCCACAATCGCATCCATGAGGAAACCAAATAAATATTAAATTTAAATTAATTATGTGTGCGACGAATGGACGAAATATTTCAAAATCACGTCAACCGATTTCCATGATTCATTTGTTATTGGAAAGTATGTACTTCAACGGTAGTTTGATGAGTTTGGTTAGGTTCTAATTAATTCTATTTCATAATATTCATATACTATTTGAAATCGGCTTTTGTTTTTACTTGTAAATATATATCGTAATTAGTTATTTGCATACGTTTTGATGAAGTCAGCGTACGGTAAGTCAACGTAACAAAATATAAAAAGCGACAGTAACAAATAACTTATAGGCTCAGCTGTAGTTTAACATTACTACTCCAACAAGTAATTCCATAAGAGCTTTGAAATATTGGTGTCTTCAAGGTATCTATACTAAGATCTTACTTATATTATTTTTGTATCCTACTTTGGGCCGTTTGTACTGCCTTTGCGCCGACACATATTTGCATTTACCCAATCTTCTGTTAAAAAACTCTATCGTTTATTTCTCAATATGCATCCCTTAATTTCCCTAACTCCCCCTGCCTGCAATTCTGTTCTCCCTACGGTCTGTGAAAGCACTTCATCAAAGAGCAACAAAACAGATCCGATTGTGAATTCAGTCTTTACTTTCGTAATTGAAGTGCTGTGAAAAAAAAAAACAAACGCTAAGCGCTTTCTTTCGCAATTCAAACGATAGAAGAAAAAGTATAACGGGAACGTTTCTGGCGGTCTTTTTGTTTCGCAATTTCGTCGTTACAATGGGAGTTAAACGAAAATGGTTCAAAGTAGCTTGTGCAAGGAAAGTTTATATCTTCCTTAAGTTATTCTACTTGGGCTCATTATCACGCGCAAAGTCAGAATATAGCACGGCAAACGACAAGTATTTAGAACATAAATAATACATTTATCTACATCTATGAAGACAAAATGACTCACGCACTTCACCTCCGATTCAGTGTTACGGCGGAACTACTCACTTCAGAAGAATAACGAACGAATTTAACTGTTTGAAGACAAATGCCTTCCACTCCGCCAGGACCGCCATATTCATCTCTGTGTCAATGCTTCGAACTCGGCCATAGATCAGACCATAGAAAGACGCATGCCTGTATAAACTTAATGTTTGCCCACGAATAATATTGTTAGCTAACACTTGTAATAACTTTTCAACTCACTTCAAAAAGGACGAGGTTCTCAATTAGTCTGTCTACATGTTTTGTGTTTTTTTTATGTTTGTTACCCCATAACACTTCTTGTCAGAGTGGTCGTGGTCATCATGATCCGGTGGGTTGGGCATCAGACAGCACCCGCCGCACGACGTTTCGCCACCTCCGCCTGCTGGTCGTCAATCGGGCACGTAGAGGGGAGCACCCACCATACCCCGCATCTGATCCAACCATCTCATTGGCGATCTACCTCGTGGTCTACTTCCCTCTACTTTGCCCTGCACGACAACTTTCGACTGGGTGTACCTACTTTGAAGATTCTCTTTTTGTTTGTAAGTTCTTCCCTTGTTGATTTGATTGACCTGAATTTGATCCGATTCTGACAATGGCATCCATGACACAACCATATGTCTTAAATTTGCATTAAGTTTGCGCGCCAAATATGGATGAATAACTATCTACTTTCAAACATTTACTGTGGAAGCTTTACCTAAGCAAGGAATAGTTTGACAATTGCTGTCCCTTTCCGTCTATAATTATGTATATGTATCTATTTATAATTATTATGTTTTATATATATAATTATTATGTTTATATATTTAATTTATTTGTAAGTAGGTATGTGTATTATACATGCATGCATTTATTATAGTTGTCTTTCATTTATTATTTTCTCACATAGCTTGCACCCGTTACTTTGTCTCTACACAACCCCAAGGTAGACTGGCAGAGAATGCCTACTGGCATTAAGTCCGCCTATTTGTACCTTTTTTTTGTATTTTGTGCAAATAAAGAATAAATAAATAAATAACTCAATATCACAACAACCGATTTGGGTGATTCAATTTTTATTGGAAAGGGTGTACTTTAAAGGTAGTTTGATAAAAAATGGTTAGATTCTGTGTAATTTTTTAATATTCTTACGATAATTCGGAAAAACAAAGAGGGAATCCACGTACTAGCGTTTAACGTTAGATTCTATGTGAAGTCGATTTTTGTTTTTGCTCGTAAATATACTTGTACCTGGTTATGTAGGTAGAGACTATAGATTATTATTATGCTTATTAATTAATTAAGCATCTATATTTAATATGAGCCAACTAAGTGTCATATGCGGGAACTTTATTTTTTTTATTTAAAAGAATCTGCAGGTAAGACGCATTGATTGCTTGCATATGAGTATGCCATGAGCGGTTTCAAATGTATTAAAACGGTAAGTTTATAAGTAAGTCTATAAGACAAGGATCGCAGTGAAAGGCCAAAAATTTACGAGGATGCAGATTTGGAGAAATTAATAGAGGAAGATTCATCTCAAACACAAAAGAAACATCACACACACACATCGCACACATCGTTTAAATTCACACAATCACTATAAATACTAGGTACGCACTACGCACTAGGTTTTTGACTAAAACAGTATATATACCGTTAATATATGAACGTGTCGAGATTTCATCAGGTGGAATAAGTTGGAGTAAATGAACTGAATTTAATTAATATATCGCGCGAAACGCAAAGCGGTAAGCGTTAACATATCATTAGTAAGTTGCGTTGAAAACTTACCCCCGTGTTGAGGGTGCGTTGTAAATTTCGCACGCCTGGAGCGGAGGCTGATTAATTTAGCGTGAGGGTTGCAACCCCCGGCTCTGTACTTCTATGTATTTTAGTAGCAAACAGTATGTCGGCAACATCTTGGTGTTATATGTTGAATATTCTACCAGTCTGCCTCCACCTCGTTATGTAGTATTTTTTGGTAACTATATATATTATTTCGGGTTCCTGATTTAAATAAAAACGTGGTAACTGCCGTGTGGGATACGGATTCGTCGATCACTGTCCTGATAGTCGTTTCTGCTAACGGTTTAATAGCGAAATGTTTCGAACAACACTTATAGAAATTGTTGCTAGATGGCTGGGACAAAGGTCAGATACAGAAGGGGTGTTCCTCGACACGGTACGCATCGTCAGGAGTTTTTTTTTTATGTCGCCCTAAGACACCCTCTTTACCCTCTTTGTATTATCATAGTATCGATTAATAATCGAATCATAACCTAACCTATCAAACTCTCATCAAACTGAGAACCACCAGAAGCACCTTCTTTTTGAAGTCGGTTAAAGAAAATAAAAGTTAAAGTTAAAAGTCGAATTCCCACTACTGGGCACAGGCCTTCTCTGTAAAGAGTACAAACCTAGTGCGGATTGGCAGACTTCACATAAGACATCTAGGTTTCCTCAGGATGTTTTCTTTCACCGCCGTCCGCATGGTAAATCAGCACATAAAATTGCAAAGCAAATTTATTGGTGCCGGCAACCGGGGATCGAACTTGAGTGCGTACTATGCTACTTGAGGCTAACTGACAGACTGAGCTACCACGGCTCATATTACGTTTACGCTTGAAGTAAATAAAGGAATAAAAATATTATCATTTAATCACCCATCATATAGAGAATTGAAGAAAGTAACGGATAAATTGAAAAATGAAACAAAGAAAAACACGTAAAATAAATTAGTCACTAAAAGTTATGGTGGTAGTTTAAAAGCATTACTTATGCACAGAGTTTTTTGAAGGCAGTTTTGCAGTTTTAAATATAATATCTTAAAAACAATCCTCTAACTACCAATATTTATCGTATAATTTGCTTAACTTATATTAAAACTTATTGCGCAGGACATACTGTTTGTGACTCTGGAAGGCACAGTCTCCTGAGATACAGGTACACTGTACCTAGTTCAGGAGACAGAGCTCTATATATGTAACATGTTTATTTTTGTGATAATAATAAAGTTATTATTATTTTTATTTATTTTGAATCCTTAGGTTAATTTTTATAATATTTATATATAAAGTAAAATACACAAAAATATCATACAAAATACAAAAACATTACAAAAACCTGACCTAGTGTGTGCCACCGGCAACGAAGCAGGGCTCAAGCAACCGGTGGTTAGGGCGACATAGAGAGAAACCTCCTGACAATGCGTGCCGTGTCCAGGAGTACTGCCTTCTGTATCTGACCCTTGATCCAGCCATCTAGCGAAAGTCTCTCTCAGAAACGACTATCGGGACAATGATCGTCTAATCCACATCCCACATGGGGGTCACCTCGTGAGCCAAGTCGAGGTACTTAGTGATTTTTTCCCTTTCGGCTTTCACAAGGTTCTCGTCATGCGGGATGGTAATGTCGACGAGCACCGCCTGTCGCGTTGACTGATCTGTCAGCACAATATCAGGCTTATTGGCAACAATAGTCCTGTCTGTGATGACAGATCGATCCCAATAGAGCGTTGCATGACCATTTTCGAGAACTGTGGCCGGTGTGTATTTATAGTACGGCACCTCGGACTCTACAAGACCATATCGAAGAGCAATTTGCTGATTAATAATTCTGGCTACGAGATTATGTCTGTGCAAGTACCATTAGCTAGATGAGAACAACCGGTAATAATATGCCTGAGAGTTTCTCCGGGACGGCGGCATGCCCGAGAAATGTCGACCGTTATTATTATTATTATTAATAGAGAAGAATTCGTATTTTAAACGTGAAGTTATATAGGGTAGTGTCAATAGAGAACAGTTTTGAGCACTTTACAATACTTCACGTCGATATTGCCTCCAGTGACATTTAGACCGGGACGTTTTGACCTTTGTACCTAATAGGTTTTCAACCGACTACAAAGGAAGAGGTTCTCAACTCTCTCTATGTCTCTGTATGTTCCTTCATTTTTGTCATAACTTTCGACTGGGTGAACCGATTTTGACGATTTTTTTTTATCTGAAAGCTGATGCTTCTCGTGTGGTCCTATTTCGTTCAATCCTGACATAATCCTGATATAATCCGTGAGAAAACCATATAGGTCTTAAATTTTCATTAAGTACGCACGCGACAAATGGGGAAGTAACACAATACACGTCAACCAATTTCGATGATTATTTTTTTATTGGTTAGGATGTACTTTTTTTTTTGATCACGCGGGGGAATCTCTTTACAGACCATCATCCGGCCTTACAGGACTCGGCCTGGGCGGCCCCTACCCACTAAACCTTCCGCGAATGCCATCAGCCGTTATGAGCGGGGTGCCCCGGATCTGTCAGCAACAGGACACCCCAACGACCAGCCGGTCCCGGCAAAGACCGGACTTCATCCTCTAAGGGGACTTCTTAGGATGTAATTGAAATTGAAATTGAAAAACATTTATTCGGCTCAAGAACACAGAAACAACAGGTAAAACAAGACAAAAACAAAATAAACAAAAGTAAACAGAAACAACATAAAAAAAGAACAAAAAAGAAATTGTGCCGAAAAGGGGTTGGCTCAGCATGTGCTGTGCTCACACATGTAGCACAGCGCTGGTTTTCAGCCAAAAAACCTGTGAAGACTAAGGCGGACACCATTCGGTTGTGTATTATTATAGTGTTCAATACATAAACTTTCATAAATATTATATATATAAATATATAGTTATATACATATATATATAAATATATAGTTATATACATATATATATAAATATATAGTTATATACATATATAAATATATAGTTATATACATATATATATATATATATATATATATATATATATATATATATATATAAACAAATTACATAATAAATAACATAAATATAGTGTTATATAAACGATTTGTCGTAATTGATGTTGGCGTGGTTACGTTGAGACTCGGTTAAGAAACTTTTTAATTTTTTTTAAAAATAACTAATGTTTTAGACGTCCTAATAGGCGGGGGGATGTTATTCCAACATTTTGACGCCGCATATCGAAAACTACCACGGAATGCAGTAGACTTGTGGGTTTGTATGTTTGTAACGTCATAACTGGACTAGCTGGACCGAGTTTGATGATTATTTTTTATTCGAAGCTGGGTGCCCACCTTGTGGTCCTATCTAATTTTGGTCTAGTTTACAATCGCATCCATGGGAAACCAAATAAATAGTAAAATTTAAATTAATTATGTGTGCGACGAATGGACGAAATATTTCAATATCCCGTCAACCGGTTCCATGATGATTCATTTGTTATTGGAAAGTATGTACTTCAACAGTAGTTTGATGAGTTTGGTTAGGTTCTAGTGAATTATTTCATAATATTCATATACTATTTGAAATCAGCTTTTGTTGTTACTTGTAAATATATATCGTAATTAGTTATTTGCGTACGTTTTGATGAAGTCAGCGTACGGTAAGTCAGCGTAACAAAATATAAAAGCGACAGTAACAAATAACTTATAGGCACAGCTGTCGTTTAACATTACTACTCCAACAAGTAATTCCAAGAGCTTTGAAATATTGGTGTCTTCAAGGTATCTATACTAAGATCTTACTTATATTATTTTTGTATCCTGCACTTTGGGCCGTTTGTACTGCCCTTTGCGCCGACACATATTTGCGTTGCAATCTCCTATTAAAAAACTCTATCGTTTATTTCTCAGCTATGCATCCATAATTTCCCTAACTCCTCCTGCCTGCAATTCTGTTCTTCCTACGGTCTGTGAAAGCACTTCATCAAAGAGCAACAAAACAGATCGATTGTGAATTCAGTCTTTACTTTCGTAATTGAAGTGCTGTGAAAAAAAACAAACGCTAAGCGCTTTCTTTCGCAATTCAAACGATAGAAGAAAAAGTAAAACAGGAACGTTCTGGCGGTCTTTTGTTTCTGGAATTTCGTCGTTACAATGGGGTTAAACGAAAATGGTTCAAAAGTAAGCTTGTGCAAGGAAAGTTTATATCTTCCTTAAGTTATTCTACTTGGGCTCATTTCAGCTCAAAGTCAGAATTTAGCACGGCAAGCGACAAGTATTTAGAACATAAATAATACATTTATCTCTGAAGACAAAATGATTCGCACTTCTCCTCCGCTTCAGTGTTACGGCGGCACTACTCACTTCAGAAGAATAACGAACAGGTGCTGAGCCTGCAGCCCACTCCGCCAGGACCGCCATATTCATCTCTGTGTCGATGCTCCGAACTCGGCCATAGATCAGACCACTTTAGAAAGACGCAAGCCTGTATAAACCTAATGTTGCCCACGAATATTATTGTTAGCTAACACTTGTAATAGCACCAGCTCACTTCAAAAGGACGAGGTTCTCGAATTAGTCTGTCACATGTTTTGTGTTTTATGTTTGTTACCGCATAGCTTTCGACTTCTTCTTCTTGGTCCTTCCTCTTGACAGAGTGGTCGTGAAGTCATCATGATCCTGTGGTTGGGCATACAGCACCCGCCGCACGACGTCTCGCCACCTCCGCCTGCTGGTCGTCAATCGGGCACATTCGTAGAGGAGCACCCACCATATCCGCACCTGATCAACCATCTCGTGGCGATCTACCTCCGTGGTCTACTTCCCTCCTCACTTTTGCCCACCTTTTGACAACTTTCGACTGGGTGAACCGGCTTTGATGATTGTCTTTTGTTTGTAGTTCTTCCCTTGTTGATTTGATTGACCTGAATTTGATCCGATTCTGACAATGGCAATATATGTCTTAAATTTGCATTAAGTTTGCGCGCCAAATATGGATGAATAACTATCCTACTTTCAAACATTTACTATCTGGAAGCTACCTAAGCAAGGAATAGTTTGACATTGCTGTCCCTTTCCATCTATAATTATGTATTTATAATTATTATGTTTTATATATATAATTAGTATGTTTATATGTTTAATTTAATTTTGTAAGTAGGTATGTGTATTATACATGCATGCATTTATTATAGTTGTCTTTCATTTATTATTTTATGGCTTGCACCCCGTTGCTTTGTCTCTACACAGCCCCAAGGTAGACTGGCAGAGAATGCCTACTGGCATTAAGTCCGCCTATTTATTACCTTTTGTATTTTGTGCAAATAAAGAATAAATAAATAAATAAATAACTGAATATCACAGCAAACCGATTTGGGTGATTCGAATTTTTACTGATGGAAAGATTATTACTTTAAAGGTAGTTTGATAACAAATGCTTAGGTTCTGTTTAACTTTATTGTTTAATATTCTTACGATAATTCGGAAAAACAAGGGAATCACATTACTAGCGTTTAACGGTGAATTCTATGTAAGAAGTCCGATTTTGTTTTGTCGTAAATATACTTGTATCTGGTTATGTAGGTAGAGACTATAGATTATTATTATGCTTATTAATTCATTAAGCATCTATATTTTAATATAGACCAACTAGAGTGTCATATGGGAACTTTTTTATTTAAAAGAATCTGCAGGTAGGGCATTGATTGCTTGCATATAATGAAGTATGCCATGAGCGGTTTTAAAAGTATCAAAACGGTGAGTTTATAAGTAAGTCTATAAGACAAGGATCGCAGTGAAAGGCCAAAAATTTACGAGGATGCAGATTTGGAGAAATTAATAGAGAAAGATTCATCTCAAACACAAAAGAAACATCACACACACACATCGCACACATCGTTTAAACTCACACTATCACTATAAATACTAGGTACGCACTACGCACTAGGTTTTTGACTAAAACAGTATATATACCGTTAATACTCGTATATGAACGTGTCGAGATTTCATCAGGTGGAACAAGTTGGAGTAAATGAACTGAATTTAATTAATATATCGCGCGAAACGCAAAGCGGTAAGCGTTAACATATCATTAGTAAGTTGCGTTGGCTTACCCCGTGTTAGTGCGTTGTAAATTTCGCACACGCCTGGGTGACAGCTGATTAATTGGCAATGAGGGTTGCAGCCCCGGCTCTGCTTCTATGTATTTTTGGTAGCAAACGGTATGTCGGCAGCATCTTGGTGTTATATGTTGAATATGCTGCAGTCTCTGCCTCCACCTCGTTATGTAGTATTTTTTGGTACCTATATATATTATTTCGGGTTCCTGATTTAGAAATAAAAACGTGGTAACTTTGCCGTAATAGGTATGGATTCGTCCATCACTGTCCTGATTATCGTTTCTGCTAACGGTTTTACTTACGAAATGTTTCGAACAACACATAAAGAAATTGTTGCTAGATGGCTGGGTCAAGGATCAGATACAGAAGGGGTGTTCCTCGACACGGCGCATCGTCAAGAGTTTTTTTCTATGTCGCCTTAAGACACCCTCTTTACCCTCTTTGTATTATCATAGTATCGATTAATAATCGAATCATAACCTAACCTATCAAACTCTCTTCGAACTACGATGAGAGTTTGGTGGAAGTACTTCCTTTCCAAAAAAAACAATGTTTTTATCAGAATGGGACCACATAGGAACCACCAGAAGCACCTCCTTTTTGAAGTCGGTTAAAGAAAATAAAAGTTAAAGTTAAAAGTCGAATTCCCACTGCTGGGCACAGGCCTTCTCTGTAAAAAGTACAAACCTAGTGCGAATTGGCAGACTTCACATGTCTTAGAAATTTTTGTCTGAGACATCTAGGTTTCCTCAGGATGTTTTTTTTTTCACCGCCGAGCGCGTGGTAAATCAGCACATAAAATTGCAAAGCAAATTTATTGGTGCTAGCAAACGGTGATCAAACTCGGGTGCGTACTATGCTACTTGAGGCTACCTGACACACTGAGCAACCACGGCTCATATTACGTTTACGCTTGAAGTAAATAAAGGAATAAAAATATTATCATTTAATCACCCATCATATAGAGAATTGAAGAAAGTAACGGATAAATTGAAAAATGAAACAAAGAAAAACACGTAAAATAAATTAGTCACTAAAAGTTATGGTGGTAGTTTAAAGGCTCTCAGCATTACTTATGCACAGAGTTTTTGAAGGCAGTGTTGCAGTTTTAAATATAATATCTTAAAAAAGAATCCTCTAACTACCAATATTTATCGTATAATTTACTTAACTTATATTAAAAACTTATTGCACGCAGGACTTACTGTTTGTCTCTGGAAGGCACTGTCTCCCGAGATACAGGTACACTGTACCTAGTTCAGGAGACAGAGCTCCTGTGTATGTAACATGTTTGTTTTTGTGATATTAATAAAGTTATTATTATTTTGAATCCTTAGGTTAAGTTTTTATAATATTTATATAAAAAGTAAAATACACAAAAATATCATACAAAATACAAAAACATTATAAAAACCTAACCTAGTGTGTACCACCGGCAACGAAGCAGGGCTCAAGCAACCGGTGGTTAGGGCGGCATAGAGAGAAACCTCCTGACGATGCGTGCCGTGTCCAGGAGTACTGCCTTCTGTATCTGACCCTTGATCCAGCCATCTTATTATTATTATTACTAATAGAGAAGAATTCGTATTTTAAACGTGAAGTTACATAGGGTAGTGTCAATAGAGAACAGTTTTGAGCACTTTACAATACTTCACGTCGATATTGCCTCCAGTGACATTTAGACCGGGACGTTTTGACCTTTGTACCTAATAGGTTTTCAACCGACTACAAAGAGAGAGGTTCTCAACTCTCTCTATGTATGTTCCTTCATTTTTGTCATAACTTTCGACTGGGTGAACCGATTTTGACGATTTTTTTTTATCTGAAATCTGATGCTTCTCGTGTGGTCCTATTTGGTTCAATCCTGACGATATAATCCGTGAGAAAACCATATAGGTCTTAAATTTTCATTAAGTACGCACGTGACAAATGGGGGAGTAACACAATACACGTCAACCAATTTCGATGATTATTTTTTTATTGGTTAGGATGTACTTTTTTTTTGTTCACGCGGGGAATCTTTTACAGACCATCCTCCGGCCTTACAGGACTCGGCCTGGGCGGCTACTAAACCTCCAAGTGTCTGAGTTCAGGTTTCTAATAACTTTTGCAACTGCATCGACACTAACCGGTTCCAGACTGAACATACCATCACCATATTTACTAAACTCGAAAAATGTTAGATGTGACAGACTAACTTGTGTGCCACCCAAAGCACTTAAAAATGTGTATTAATTAGGTCAGCGTCAGCAAGAAATGGAGGTATCTCGCACTGTTTTTTAAACGGTAGCACTAAACGTTTCAGGTTGTTCCAAAGTTGTTTTGGTTTATGTTTATGATTGTTGATGTTGTATTTGAAATATGCAGCCTTTTCAAGATAGATTGACTTCTTAACAATAGAATTAAGACTTTTGAAATATTCTTTTTTCACCGTTTCTTTGGATTTACGATATTCTGATAGGGCTTGATTTTTTAAAAAAATCATGGATTTAATAGTGTCAGTCAACCAGGGGTATGTATGATTCTTTAGCACACGGGTTTTGACGGGAGCATGAGAGTCAAATAAGGTCAGTATAGAATTATTAAAGTGGCTTAATAAATCGTTGACGTCTTGTGTCTGTGCAATTATATCCCAATGAAATGACAGCAGGTCGTTTTTGAAGTTATCACTGCTAATGTCTTTAATTGGACGATAAATAACCCGTTGAGACGTAGGCTTATCCCGTTGGATGTGAAATTCACAGTATACCATAACATGGCCGTATAGTGATCCTACGGACTCCGTCAGAACATTTCTCACGCTCAAGTCAGTACAAATAATATCAATTGATGACGGATTTGTTGCAGTGAAATGCGTCGGAATATTTACTACCTGTATCAAGTCGAAGGAGTTAAGAAAATTGCTGAGTTTTTTTGTATTGAGGTGGCTTTGCTGCAATACATTAATATTAAAATCGCCCATAACAATAACATGATCATATGATGACATACAACTGATTGAAATAGACAAAGCATCTAAAAAGAGATCTACATCGAGCCAAGGTGGCCGGTATGCTGAACAAATGCCTAATTTTCTCCCACGTATAGTGATTGTTATCCACATTTGTTCTACTGAATTATGACATGGCTCTACTGGATGTGTATAAGTACGAGCATTAATACCTTTTTTAATATAAAATCCCACACCACCTCCGCGACCCCCTTTAACTTCCATCGGGCGTGCGACGTGCCGGAATCTGTAATTAGGAACTACCGGTGCGCAACCATCCTCTCCCGTTTTCAGCCAGGTCTCATTTATAGCCATAACGTCGACGCAGCACTTAGACATTGCTACTATAAACTCATCGTGCTTGGTACACAGAGATCCCGCGTTATACAAACCAGCTTTAAAGTAAAAATTATTCATTGGTAATTATTAAAGAATATAAAAAAATGAAAAATAAGAAATCATGCAAAAACTGTTCTAAACATGTCATACGACTTAACCATAAAATAGCGATACATAAAAACATAGTGAAATATATAAACATAAATATTTTAAATGTTATTATAAGTAAAAATATAATAGTAAAATGTGTAAAAATGATTATAATGCATATAAGATCAATGTTATAAATATATATAAAGAACCGATAGTGTAAGATTGCCGAATATACCGAATGTGCCTTAGTATAGTTATTAAATAAGGGCTTGTTGGCGGCACAAGGCACATCAAAAGGTAAACAAAACATAAACAATGCCAACAAGATCCATAACATAACAATAGCAAAGAAAAAGAAAGATAACACACAAGTAACATGATATAAATTTAGTGTGATTTGAAACTTATTAATTTTATATATTCTGTTTAAGACTGTGTAACACAAATAAATTATGAAGAAAAAATTTTATCAATGTCTATAAGTGTGCGGATACGTAGGACAGGTTTTCCATCGTCTTTTCTGAGAAGTATCTTACCGTCTCGCGTCCAGGCATACTTATAATTATGTCGGCGACTTTCTTCACGCACACGATGAAACAGCCGACTATTTTCCCTTGTCAAACGTTCGTTTATGTAAAGGCGTCGCGACGGACCCGTGATTCCCAGCTCTGTCGACGTCGTAACACGGCGAACTCTGGCGGCACGCAGAAGCTGGTCGCGGACCGAGCGGCGCGACAAGCGGACAGCTATGGAGCGAGAATTTGGAGATGGGACTCCTTCTCCTTCAATCCTGTTTTGTCGAATAGGACCGAGACGTTCAGCGTGAACGATGTCCCTCTCGTCTAGTTTTATTCCAAGTTTTGTAGAAATTAGTTTTACAAGGTGTACCGGAGTTTCATCCTTACACTCTGGAAGACCTGCGATGATTAAATCGTTAAGTAGGAGCTCTTGATCCCGCTCTTGCAACTGCGCCCTCAGTTCGGACACTGTCTCCTCTAATGTGATATTGTTTGCGGGGGCTTTGTCTGCAAACACTTTTTCCATGTTAGACAGCTTATCCTCCAAAGTATCCAGACGCTCCATGCATAACTTTAACGACGTTTTATAATCGATAATTTCTTGACGCACTTCCATAATTTCCTCCTTAATCTCAAGTTTAGCATTTTGAAGTTCCTGGCGGAAGGAGCGTATTTCATGCACCAGATTGTCGCTTTTGTCTTCCGCCGGTGAGCGTTTTTCCCCACATGAAGGAATCACATCACTTAATCCTCTTACTGGAGTAGCGGAATTATCTCCCCTTGGTAAATGGCTTTTGCAGCCAGGACACGACCAGTTGCTACTAACTTTGGCGTTATCCGGTATTTTAACGCATGCCTTATGGAACTCGACATGACATTTCTGGCATCGAACTCCTTCACCCGAGGTCATAAACTTTCCACAACCACCACATTTAGCCATAACTTTATTTTCGTAAACAGTTTAGTAAACTTTTTTTTAAAAAACGAGATTGAGGGTACTTATATTCGACTGGTATTAATAAGCCCTTGTTTGCTTGTTGTTTATTCCGTCACTATTCGATATATTCACTAGAAAACACACACAGCGTTTAATTGTTATTAGTTGTATACTAATTTAACAGTTAAATTACTCGGCATTAACACAAAACTTTTTAAAAGTAATAAATAAACAGAGCAATATGACAACCGTGCGTCATCCGCCTGACGTCGTCTCTCATCCGCCTGACGTCGTCTGTACTTTGTACTTTGTACTTTGAGGTAGTTTGATGAATTCCGATTAATTATTTTTCTACCTTCTTTTGACTCGTTAACAGACATGATCTTAAAGCGATTTTAGAGAAAACGTGAAAAAAGGTTGGATACAGCGTTTTATATCTATCAGTGACGACGTCAAGAGAACCTGAATTCCGAGGAAATTTGACATTAAGTTGACAGGTGAGGCTTCGCGCAGGAACGTGTCGTAGATACCAATATACCATCGCTAAGTAAGCAAATAATTCATACTAAGATACTTAAATATGAGGAAAAACCAGATTACAGTTATTTTAGAAAAAAATTTAATCGCGGTAACTAGCTGTTAAGGATTAAAGAAACAGCTGTAGCGGTTGCCAGGATTCAATCAGAGATCTTCAAACCTGTCTATGTTCTCAATCATTAGGTTATCTATAAATAAAGTTACCAAAGAGCTCTTTCATTAGAAGCCGATGATAACGCCAAAAATAATATTTAGTAGACGGCCATAAAAGTCTACCAACAATGCCCATTAAACGCCAGTGTTCTGTTTACAGCAAAAGTTTGCGGCAAATGTACGACTTGCAGCCGGAGTCGGGGTTATTGCGAAACTTCACACTTTTCTCGTGTTATATACAAAGTCTAACCTCCCAGTATACTTGTGTCTGATCCCAATATAATTATCTATGTATGCCTGCCTATCGTAGAAGGTGACTAAAGGCGTCGGATTCACTGGGCGACAAGGGTGGGGGCCTTTGTCGTCCGCCAAAGTGGTCCCGGGAAGAAGACTACATCGGCTGACCCGTGTCACCTTGCACTGCGATGGCACAAAGGGGGGAGGGATTAACCTCCGTTTGTTGCAATTTCATTGCTGATTTACCACACGTACCATTCAATGATGAAGGAAAATATCGTGAGGAAACCTACATGTTGCAGAAAATTTAATATTACAAACAGACACTCTAATATTCATTTGTATAAATAAAAGAATGAAATTCTTCAGTTTTTAAACCATATAAAATTTTAAAGTGCTCGGATGTGTTTATCTATGCGTTCAAATCTCCAGGGCGAGGGTTTCTGAATCTATTCCAGCGTTATATCGATAGATTTCTCTCGAGACCACAACTGAAGTGGGCTTGTTGATTGACTGAAAAATTTGGATTGGTGCAGTGTAGCACGCAGTTTTAAAATAAGTATTATTGGAGAGAAAGAAAATGCTGCTCACAGGTGGTTAACAATTAGGACTAATGTGTCTTGTAACTTTAAACGAGCAATTCTCGTATTATATATACTGCAGATAATAACATAACATATAATACAGTTTACAGTACAATATAATACCGCGGTTCCGCCCGCGACCTTATTCTCCTAATGTGGACCATATTTGAGAACATTCCATTGATTTGTTCGAAATGACACTATCCTATATTCTAAACAAGATCTCCATCCGTAAGTTTCAATAGAAATCAATACAATATTTTTTTCTATATAATAAAGCTAACAAACATTTCTTATTTTAACCGACTTAAAAAAAGAAGAGGTTCTCAATTGGATTTAATTTTATTTTTGTTACCTCATAACTGACGACTGGGTGAACTGATTTTGATGATTCTTTTTTGATCTGAAAGCTCGTGCTTGGCTCTGCTCGGCATTTCTCTAAGGGATCGGATTCTATATCCGAAACGAAGAAATTCGACGGAGAACAAAGATAGTCGATATAGCTGGGGTGCCCTCCTTCTAGATGGACCGACGACCATGTAAGGATAGCCGGAAATGGCTGGATGCGGAAAGCGGAGGATCGTATGTGGTGGAAGGCATTGGGGAAGGCCTATTTCCAGCAGATTGACACAGGGTGATGATGATGCTGATGATGAATAGACATTAAAGATACATTATATTTTTAATGCATTATGCTATTGACTTATAAGGATAGACGGAGAAAACTTATTACATTATATATTGGTATTTATAATGTCATTTATTTATTCCATGTATATGTATATTTTTTATATATATTAACGTATCTATGACGTATTTATTTATCTATGTAATATATATATATATATATACATATATATATATTTAAACAATATTTTTCTTTTTTCTTTTTTTAGCGGCACTACCCTTAGTCTGCTCATAACAACTAAAGGTTGGAAGGCTGGAAGAAAATGCTAAACAGCATTTCATTAGGATTTATCTATCTAACTATATATCTGTTACCTTTTTACAGCATCTCTCTCTCTCTCGGTCATTTCGCATTCATTTGTTTTATTTCTGTTGTTCTGCCTATGCGTGTATACAAAACCACGATCGTAATTGGGAAAAATGTTCCTTTCATTTCTGCTCTATCAGCCTGTCAGTCGATTCAGTTGCCATTTTTTCTGATTCCAACGATGTATAAAGTGAAAGGGGCCATGTGTCATTTACTACGTTTTTGCTTCCAGCGTCGATATGTATAATGTATACACAAAATAAAATTTATCCAGGATTGTTCAAGAGAGAAAGAAAATGTTGGTTTCTCTTGCTCCTACAGTGTGATACAGACAACAGGCTTGAATGTGTCTTAGATATACGAAACGTAACTCTCTCATACAAACATAAGTATAAGCTTTAAACCTCAGTGACAGATTTACCCCCTTAGTTTTAAAAGGGCGTGATAGATTTTTTGTTCTTAAAGTAATACTTCTTTACGCACGTTTGACTTGGGGAGTATTCTGGTGGCAAAAACTGTGATTGGGCCAGGCCAAGGACAGGTAAGAGCGAAATATATGTTAGTGAAGATACCAAAAGAGACAGATACGTTTTGTATATTACTGCAGGGACAAGAGAGATAGGTGCGAGCACACATTTTCTTTCTCTCTTTCACCCACAACCAATTTCGTTTCGTTTATCTAAGACACAGAGCAAGCGTAGTATAGCTTAGCATAGCATAGCTTAGTTCTTTGAATCCCAGCCTAAGTAGATTATATTATGTATACTGCTATTATGTCATTGACAGAACACAAATTACCCTCATTTTGTGGCGCATTAGGAAAGGTCAGAAATATCTCCGAAAGAACTACCGAGAAAACTTATTTAATTAACGAAGAGAATCCCATCATTAAATATTATCGATAGGGAAAATGTTATCGATAAGTTCCTTACTCAAAATGAAATGAGTCCCTTCACTATTGCACGGATGGCTGATCTCGACTCGGTCGGCAATTAATTAGTCGACGGCCTTCAGGCTTCAAACACCGACTTCTTTTTTTTCGTTTTAGTTAAACACTATTGTTACTAAATCATGTTACTACTAAGTCTAGCAGAAATTAATAATTTTTCCTTCATCGTGCTATCACACATTTTTCTTCCCACT
This sequence comes from Meandrusa payeni, assembly GCA_029286785.1. Lineage (NCBI taxonomy): Eukaryota > Metazoa > Arthropoda > Insecta > Lepidoptera > Papilionidae > Meandrusa > Meandrusa payeni. The sequence continues at coordinate 9,312,266 of JAGSMX010000023.1, forward strand.
CATTTTTTACTACTCATTCCTTATTTCTTTTGTCAAACCGCTGGTATTATAATTAATGTCTCTTCATCGTTTATAATGACGTCATCAATGATCACGTGGTCTTGATGAGATTGATATTAAAACCTAGTCTATGGGCTATTCTAGACTATAATCTATCTTTGTGCCAAAATTCATTTTTTTTATAAAAAAAGGAAGCTAGCAATTTTTTTTTAGAAATATTACTAACAATCTTGCTAACCATTCCAACTCAGCTTGAGCTTGTGCTAGGACATGGTTCACGGCAATAGTCGAATGGTGAATTCGAACCCACGACCTTACGATTCGCAGTGTATCCTAAACCTTAGGCTATTGACGCTTATTTCAAAATCAAACGTTCAAATCCGTTTAGCCGTTATGACGTGATTTATGAACAAACATCCTTCCAAACTTTTAATTTATATACATATCTATTAAATAGAGGTATAAAGGTTGCCTAAATATAAAAAGAAATAATTTAATTTATTTATAAAAAAATTCATAACTTCCATTCACTATCATTGCCGGTATCACTAGCTGTGCTTATCCGAAGATTATCTTGAACTTTCATCAAAATAGGTCCATCCGTTTTGGAATACATTATTTACTTAAACACATCGCCTTTTATGTAAGGTATGCTCGTACTAGTTACAGTAACCGTCCAAGGCGAGGTTACCCCTCACCGGGGGGACCCTTGTGTCGAGTTACTAGCGATAGAGGTTCACGCTAAGCGACCTAAGAGCTATGCCACCTCTCAATCTGGTGAAACAGTCAAGGCCAGCTTCTCTGGCCAATCTGTGTAGTTCGTCATTAAAAAAAAATCGTACTAAATACATAGGTATATAATAAAAGACAATTGTGTTACATCTAATTTTTAATGTATATCTTGTAATTTATTTTGTGTTAAGTGTTGTACCTTCGGACGAAGTACCGCGCGTCAGAACGAAGCGATAAGAGTCATCGTTCATCGTGCGTATAGCAAAGGTGTGGAACAAGTTGCTAGCTTCAGTCTTTCCGTCCAAGTACGACGTGGCCTTCAAGAGTAGAGTGGACTTGCTGAACAAGCTTAACAACACTTAACATTAGGTTGGATCGTGGTCAAGTACTAGTTTATTGGGTATAAAAAAAATGTTACATGCAATCATCAATCATGTCACGGTTTATTAATCTAATTAGACTGGAAAAATAAACTTTTCAGCTCTCTGCTGTAAGTCTTTAATTATTCACTAACGTTCCATTAAAGTCCCTAATTCATTAAATTAAAGAAGGGTTTTATTAGAGAGAAGTTTGCAAGCAGCTCGCAGGAAATAAGCTAAAAACATTCCTTCACATTTGCCGAAGTGGCTTGCGGCCCGGAGAGGGATTTGTGAGTTCACTGTAATTCGAAATACATTCGAGAATCTTTCAGCGAAACTCTTTTTGGACCTGTTGCGACGGTATGCCATATTTTTCTTTAACCTAGAAATTAATTTATAGCCTAGAAAGACTTTTACGGTATTTATTTTGTCAGTGAACAAAGCAATACCCGTACTAATGACTCCAGAATTATAAATGCTTTTTTAAAATAAAAACACTTACGCCATCGACCTAGAGGCACAGGTAGTGATTACAAATTAAACGCTATTACGCGCAGACACTCTCTGTGTATTTCTGTATTATCCTAAGGATATTACAAAATAGAATTTATCAGAACTTAACCAAACTATGCTTGTAGTACATACTATCTGTTGAAAATGAAATATATGAAATCTGTTGGCGTGATATTGAGTTATTGGTCCATTTGTAGCGGGCATACCAGATGCAAATTTAAGACTTAAATATGTTTTTCTAATGGATGTACCAGTATTGGACCGCACGGGAAGCAATTCTTTTAGCTTTTAAACAATATTAAGATCATCAAAATCTGTTTACCCAGTCGAGTTTTTTTTATGTTTGTTACGTAAACTGGTAACAAACATACATTTGATTTGCGAACGTCATTCTTGTTTGGAGTCGGTTGAAAATATAATCCTAAAATAGAGGTCTTTGATCGTCTTTATTTTAATACAAATTACAGTCATGAGCAAAAATAAAGGGTCGGAATAAAGACGCGTTTAAAAAAGTTTGAATTTCCTTAAAATAAAATAAAATATTTTTATTAATTTATTTATACTTAAATTAAAAAACATGAACTTAAACGACAAAAGGATTACGCCACACGGAGGCAACACTAAACACTAAAATTGAGATTAAAAATAAAATTTAATGAAAAATACTGTATGATCCAAGATTACGTAAGATGGGATGGTAAAGGGGCCTCGGGTTCACTGGGCGACAAGGGTGGAGGCTTTTGTCGTCCGCCGAGGTGGACCCGGGAAGAAGACGACATCGGCTGGCCCGTGTCGCCTTGCACTGCGAGGGCACAGTAGGAGGGAGTAAACCCCCCGAAGTGCTCTCCTTAAGCACAGTGCAGAGGGGCTCCGGTGCGTTCCACTGGAGATCCCGGAGCCCGCACCGAGGAAGGGCCACCGGGAAGGTATTAGTGGGTAAAAACCCCACATAACCGCCGCTTTCCCTCGGAAGGCGGGGTATCTTTTTGAAGATTTCCTCCCCGTTAACAAAAAAATAAGTTTACGTAAGATATCTTTTTTCGTCTAAGTTTATGTTTTTTAATGAAATATAAATAAATTATTAAAAAAATATATTAATTTTAAGAATATTTAATTGTCTATCATGGACAATTTATTTCAGTTAGCTAGCGTCTTTATCTTCCGAGATATTCAAACTTTCTTATCCGACCCTTTATTTTTGCTCACGGCTATATTTCCTCACAGTTCTATGCAAACGAATTGAATAAATCTTTATTTTAGTAAAACAATTAAGTTTATAGCGCAATTATAGCGTATAATATCGATAGGCAAAATGTATTATTACTGAAATGAACTTGTTTATTGTTGTGCAATAAAGTATACTCATTCATTCACGGTTAACATATAGCAACTAAGTGATTAGGCACTCGGAAACCATTCGTTACAAATGCCCACAGGTGGCCAATTTTACTTCGGAACAATTTCTCACTGAGGAAAATATTGCGAGGTAAAACAATTGACATTCGACATAGTTGTACAAATGTTTATTTCTAGCCGTGTAACGACGTAGCAAAACGCTACGCTAGAATTCGTAGCACCTTTAAAAATGCTACTGAGTGGGGAATTTGTTAGTTGGTTGCCTTAGTTTCCAATTGCCGCTTCAACATCGTTATTATAACAACTGTAGGATATCCACTGCTGGATATGGCCTTCCCCAACACTTTCCAAAACGGCTTTTGCATCCAGCTTCGTCATACAGCCTTAACGAGATCGGCAGACCACATTGTGGGCGCATTATTTAATCGCCACTTAGAGATGCAAAAGTTTTATTAACGTAAAAACATTAACAACAACAAACAATAGAGGGATTTCTGTAGGATTATGTGTTAATATAAACAATAAATGGATGTTAGTATTTCACTGTGGTAAATTAAATATATTTGTTGTTTCGCGCTCACTGCAAAACACAACGTTAACACTTCCGCGATTGATTGACCAGAAACGACTGAATTTCATTGATTCCTTCCGTTCGACTGTTTTCTCATTTCCGGTTCGGACATCCGGGGGATATTTGTAGATATACGAGTATTATATAAATATACTGAGTAGTCGATTCTACCACATTACAAAATACGTAATCGAATAAATAAAATACATAAATCCGTAACTATACGAATAATATTTAGTTAAAGCCTTTATAAAACTAAGATCATGTTTAACGCAAATTTCATACCGGAATCGATGGCAGTATTGTCAACATGTTCAGGAATATATCTCCCTTGGACAAATTCTGCGTTTAGATGGAAACAACTCGAGAAAGAAGTCGACAGAAGGATACCTGGGCCGGGCAGCCTTTAGAAAACTGCATAATATCTTCTCTCTTCTATTCCACAACAAGACAAAATGTTCAATCATTTCGTCCCAATAGTCATAACGTACGGACCCGAAACGTGGACACTCACGATACGGCTGGTCCATACTTGCTCAACGAGCTACGGAAAGAGCTATGTTACGTATCTCTCTGAAGGATCAGATTATAGCTCACCGAATTAGCAAAGGCCCGGCCAGATAAGCCTTAGAACGGGCAACCGTTGGGCGAAACGCGGAGTGGGACGTCCTAAGTCAATCTTCGCAGGGCGCCTGGCAGAAGGTGGATGAGAGTGGCTGAAGATCGTGCTTAGTGGCATGCTTTGTGTGACGCCTATGTCCAGCAATGGACTGATGCCGTCTGATGGTGATGATGATAATGAAAGCTAAGTGTGTAAGTGGTTCGACGCGGCTTCGAATCGAAGTCGACATTCAAACTTATACCCAAGTCCGTCTTCCATATTGTTAACATAAGATGGAAATATGTACGGTGAATAACAAGTTACCTACTTTGTATTATATATATATATATTATTAAACAATATTATAGAATATAGTTAAATTTACAGCCTATATATATGTCTCACTGTTGGGCACAGGCCTTAATACTATGCCTTTATAGAATACAAAGTATAAAGGCTTACCCTTATACTCTCCTAACAGAGTCCGCTCTAGTGCGGATTGGCAGACTTCACATGTCTTATAATTCTTTTCAAAGACATGTAGGTTTCCTCTCAATATTTTCCTTGACCGCCGAGCCCGTAGTAAAAGTACACATACAGTAAATTTATTGGTGCCGGCGCACCAGGAATCGAACTCGGGTTGCAAGCGTACTATTTATTCAAGGCGTAGCGTACTGCTCGGACACTGAGCTAACACGGCTTTGAAACTTATATTGTATAATTTTCTTATTATGTAATAACTGCAATACGACCCATTTTTCCCACAACTATGACATCGTTTTAAGTGCAACGTTCCAGTGAGTAGAAATTATTTCGAAACGGAAAAAAGACAAAGGAGCAATGAAAACAGAATGGCGACTGAATTCCATCGCACGTGTAAACTGAAAACAAGCACGTTTTTCCACGCAAAGGCCTGTGGTTTTAAGTTAAATTTATATGTACGCGTGTGCTAGATAAAATATAGCAGAAATATTTCGAACGAAGTAATGTCGAACCAATTGCAATGCATATGCTTATTAAAAATTTACTTAGTAAAAAAAGTGAAAATTACACCCTAAACTATATATGTCTTCTCTGCAAAGAGAGTATAAGAACAAAGTCCACCCCGCGGCCCTAGTGCAAATTGGCAGACATCACATTTCTAAAACAATTCTCTAAAGCACGGTTTCCGCACGATGTTTTCTTTCAGCGCGTGGTAAATCAGCACTTAAAATTGTAATAAACAATTTAATTTGTGTCGGCACCGGGAATCGAACTCGGGTTGCTAACCTACTACGCAATTTGGGGCGATCGGCCGAACACTGAGCTACGACAGCATAAAATAACCTAATTGAATTTAATACAATTCCTTTAAATTCCGACAAGCGTCAATAGCCTAATGGTTTAGGGTACGGACTGCGAATCGTAAGGTCGTAGGTTCAAATCTACCATTCGACTATTGACGTGAACCATCTCCTAGCACAACCTTAAGCTTAGTTGGAATGGTTAACAAGATTGTTAGTAATATTTCTGAAAAAAAAGAAATATTGCTAGCTTTCTTTAAAAAAAATCTTAATTTTTTCGTCTCTGCCTTCGTCTTTGCGTGACAAGCGTGACTGCTTATGTATTCTATGATTGTTAGGGCCAGTAATCATATATCAATATTTTGTTATTTGAATTATATGAAAAAGGGTATGATGTCCTTTTAATTCAGGTTTTAGCGGGGTACATAGAAACAGCTATTGAAATTGGGAACTGAAATTTCCGATTATCATTAGTTTAATCAATTTATTTCATTTTCTATATATTATACATTTCAATAACAAGATCTTTTTATCATTTCCATAAAACAAATTATTAAACGAACATTGATGGGAAAATGAAATAACAAGAACAGAGAGAAAAGATACAAATTGAATTGGAATATTATTTGTTTTTTCTTTAATGAATTTACGGCCAGATTAAGTGTCCGCATTCAGTTTGAAATCTATGTTACCGGAAATGTATAAAAATCCTAGGAATAGTGTAATAATATTTTATTATAACAACTTATTGAGAAAATCGGGTAACAGTCACACCGTAAAATAATAATAATATGCATTATTATTATATAAAATAATAGCACGTCGTATCGCCGCAATAACCAATAATCACGAGAAGTCTTTCTAGCAGTTGTTTTTGCCGTAGAAACTTCAATAAAAGCAGTGTTTTTAGCGTTTGTTAATATTCAAAGCTAAATTTTAAAGTTTTAAGTCAAAGCCAAATTTTAAGAATTACATAAATTTCCTAGGAATTGTATACAATGACGGATTACATACATTTCCGTTAACATCTACATCAAATTAAAAACAGTATTACACGTTACCACAAAAAGAGAGTCTAAAAAGGTATAAAGCAAAAGAACAAAAATTTGATCTGACCGTAAAATCCGCTTTTACTTTTCTAATTGTAACGCTAGCAGAGGGAAGCCCGCCCAGTTAGGATACACCGTTTTTTTCTTTAATCTCGATATAAAAAAACATCCAAGCATCGAGTATCTGCGATTGGTTTCTCCGTATAAGGTTTAATCTCGAAATGTTTTACTTCACTATCTGAATAAAAGTATTCTTTGCTTTCACAATGTACAATAGAGAAATAGAAAATATTCGATATGCCCATGCGATTCAAGTATAAGATAACTTTTAAAAGTGTTCCTAAATTAACATGGAACCTGATTCGAACTTACTCTATTAAAATGAAAAAAAAATAAAAATCGTTTTATCAATAACGGAGATAACATTTCATTTTGTTGTTGAACTAATCTCTTCGGACGTCGAAGGCTGACTCACCGAACTGTTAGATTTGATAAGTGGTGGATGATGTGCACCACATAATGAGGGAATGTGCTAAACATGAAGCGGAAAGAAAGTCATTAATAGATAGCCTGAAAGGGAGGGACATATATACGTGTGTTGCCATGATGGGGCTGACATGCCCAAAAGAGCGAAAGTCCCTAAAAAAAGAAAAAAAATCTCTTTTTGAAGTTGGTTAAAAAGAAGTCAAAATCAGAGTCGATGGTTTTAATACACCCGTCAAGTAATTCGCCCGTTCGTAGCATCTATTATGAGTTTCTCTTTATTATTTAATTCTCGAAGAATTAATTTGAATGCATAATTACAAGATGAAGAAGTTAGAGAGGGAGAGAGATAGAAAGAGAAATTCAGAACAGTTAAGTGACTCGCGAACTCGGCCTACTGTTGTCACTAATTTGAATGAACTTGAATATTTATTATTTGTATTAGAATAATAAGTTTTAAAATATACAACGTCAAGGCACGTTAACACTTACGTTAGTCTTTTATATGTTATCTATTATTTTTCTGTTTTCTTCCATCGCCATTTTTATTCATAAACTAATAACTACATTTTAAGTTGCATAAACGATTGATAATTCGCGTTCGCGTTTAGCGGACGACAGAGGCCCTCACCCTTGTCGCCCAGTTAAGCCGAGGGCCCTTTTAGTCACCTTCTACGACAGGCAGAGGATACCGTAGCCCAGAACTACAGGGCTGAAAGCTGAAGGCTGAAGTAGCGAATCTGCACAAAGGCCGCTTGACGGGTTATGTTCTTATAGAGAATAAGTACTTTATAGAGAATGCTTGTGCCTAGCAACGGGACAAAATTAAATAGGCTGTAATTTTTTATGAAGCGTCAATAGCCTAATGGTTTAGGATACGATCTGCGAATCGTATTGGGTTGGTAACCATTCGACTACTGACGTGCACCATCTTCTAGCATAAGCTTAAGCTTAGTTGGAATAGTCAACAAGATTTCTAGTGATATTTCGATTTTAAAAAAATATTCTAGTTTTAACTTTTCATTCTGTTGTAAAGTAATCTATGCTAAAGTAAATCGAGGACATATATCTACTTATACCTAAATCAAATTATAATATACATCAGACGTGTAGAAAATTTCAAAATCATTTTACCTTTTATATAATTACATAAGCTCACTCGTATGTGCACCCGCTCCATTAAGCACTCAAATTGATTATATTATTGAATGAGAACATTTCAATATAAAATTGTAGGCAGCGAGCCGGGGACGAACGTCACTCGAGTTATGATTGCCTGTTAACTCATTCGTCTGTTTATATACGTATGTACTTGTATTTGAAACGAAAACTTCTTTAGTCGCGTTGAGCACTTTATGGTGGAAGAAAATGTTTTGGGTTCGCGTCACTGAACCAAGAGCGACGTCACAGAGCGTGACGATTCTGCTAGCGCTAGCTACTGCTTTGTTCTGCATCTTTGCGACGGGCACGAGGTATTCAAAACCATTATGTATTTCTTCTGTATTGTATATTGTTTTACCAAAGTTTATCAGTACTGTGGTATTTCCCTCTCATTTTTTTTGGATATTGAAGCTAAAATTCCTTAGCCGCATTGAGCACTTTTTGGTAAAGTAAATCTTATTGCTTCGCCCCACCAACATGTTTATATATTTATACTTTGCCATGATCTTGTACAGACCGTTATATTATTGAATAATAAATAGACCATACACGAATATAATTGTTGCTCGGAGTGTCAATGGATGTGAAAATCAGATTGGTGTTGATAAATTTAATTTGAGTTATAAGTTTTTACTTCTATCGGCTGTCCCTAGGACCGCCATTTTTCTGTTACTTGTGGAACCAGCGATCGCCAGCGATGTTTCCCAACCTATACTTGAGACTTGAGGACCATTATTCAGTGCAGTCGTTTGTTTAGTCCAAAGTTCACAAATGCAAATTAGTCTGTAAAAAGTGGTTACTTGGGTTTAATTATAACCAAACTGAAACACTCCTAATTTAAAATAAGTATGTAATTAAGTTATAGATAATATAATATAATTAAATATATAGCTGAGAGACATACACAAACACAAATTTATACACACACACACTCTCGCACAAACACAATATATACACTATTGTTAATGTTTTATTGTGTTCAAAATGGGAAAAAGACACTGGCTGCTGAAACACAGGTCCAACAATACCTGGCTCAGGAGTTAGGGACTTCACATTTCATTCTTGAATATTTTTTAGTGACCAATTAAGATTTATTTATTAAGTCTCCATTAAAACATCCAAATACGCATAAGCTTGTGATAGGAGATGATTCCATGATAAGGATAAGGAATTTAATTTACGAATCCAATAAAATATAGGTCAATAAGCGTCACCACCCTAATCAGCGCGGCCTGTGTAACATAAGGTAATAGTATATCCAAATTCAATCACCTGGAGCAAGCTTAAAGAACCAAGAATGTTAGAAAGTTTTTTTGTAATGTTAGCATGTTTGTTTGTGAAAAAATAACGCTACAAAACTAATGTGACCTACACCAGTAGGTAGGGTAAAGATAAAAGGTATGAATCACAGCGTATTTAAAATGCCGCATCAATTTTCATCTTAACTCAAGCATTGAGGACGTAATGTTTCAACGAGAAGTCGATAACGTCCCCTCTGTTTCATATCCGCTTATTTAATGAAGAACATGATCTTGTACTGAAGCTTAGATCCGCTGTTAAAAATTACCCTATTGAATGGAGATCAATGGATAAATGATCTTTACGATGGTCAATGTTCCAATCACAGCCGACAAGATTATGTCAATGATTTAAAATTTTCTGTATAGAACTGTATTGCTTGCTATCATATATATACGTGTGGTTGTAGGACGACATTAGGCAGTTCTGGGCACTGCTGTGGCAGTCTTGTGACAGCACATGCTGCGACGGTATTCGACGGTATGTTGCCATCATGTCCTATTTGTCCGTTATTTGTTCAACTGTATTTTGTTTATTTTTTTTTATTTTGTTTTGTTTTTTTTTTTAAGAATGCTAGCAATATTGTTTTCCACAAACATTACTTAAATTCTTGGTAACTATACAAACTAAGCTTGAGTTTGTGCTAGAACGTGCTACACGTCAATATTCATGTGGTTTCAAACCTACAACCTTACGTTTTGCAGACCGTACCAAAATTACGTAAATGGTTTACATTTGGTTATTGACGTTTGTTTGTATATATAGAAATAAAGAAAATATCTTTGTCTATATGAGATGTTGCTTACGAGTATTGTAATAGCTCTTCATTCGTAGACGTAGCCAATGAGCCGTAACTGCATATAGCGACAAAATATCAAATGGAAAGAGAAAACTACCTTCTCTTATAATCTGTTGAAAAATAACCCGAGATAACTCAAGACACGGATCAAGCTAAGCTAGGTATGTAATAAATCAAAAGATAACTTCGAAAAATCCGCCCTTGAAAGAAATGTTAATTAAGGCAGGTTTGACAAATGTAACCAATTTAACGGCAGCACGTAATACTGCGCTGTCGCGGGTCATCCCGGCGAGACGATGAGGAGATTTTTAATTAAACGACGGGATCACTTCCGAAGGCTGTATTAAGTTCGGCCTGAATACGTTCCGCGTTCAATGTCGTCCTTGAGTATTACACCCAAGGATATTTCATTCCGGGAGTATTTTATGATCCAACCTGATATAAATTTTTTAAACAAAAACGTATACATTTGTGTTTTTATGATTTGAATGATATCTTTAGACCATAAGTTCATCGTCATCATCATTTCAGCCGTAAAACATCCACTGCTGGTCATAGGCCTTCCTCAACGATTTCCAAAGTATTTTTTTTTTTTATAGTAAATAAGCTCACGTTTGGCTTTTATCTTGCTTGATGGAAGGCGAAGATAAAGCCTAGGATGGAGCACGTGAGCCTATGAGGTGTCTGTTCACATTGGACTTAAAGGTGTCAGATTGTACCCGTGAGGAAAGACTGAGCGCGGCAGAGAGTTCCATTCCTTAGCGGTCCGCATAAGGAAGGTGGAGGCAAACCGCTTCGTGCGTATTGATGGAATGTCTACGACGTAAGGGTGGAACTGCTCGCCGCGCCTAGTCGTTCGGTGATGGAAAGGGGAGGGGGGTATTAGGTCATGCAACACCTCCGCACACTCGCCGAAATGGACCCGATAGAAAACCGAAAGGCAGGCCACTCGTCTACGGTGTGCGAGGCTCTGAAGATTTGCCTCAACGAGCGAGTCACTGCCTATGATCTTCTTCGCTCGGCGCTCCAACGAATCTAAAGCTTCCAGCTGATACTTAGCAGACCCATCCCAGAGATGGGAACAGTACTCCATGCAGGAGCGAACTTGGGCTTTGTAGAGACTTAGTAGCTGCTCCGACGTGAAGTACCGCCTCACCCTGGAGAGGATACCGAGTTTTCTGGCAGTAGTTTTTGCAATGGACTCAATGTAGCGGCCAAAGTTTAGGTTAGAAGAGAGATCTAAACCTAAGAGCTGAAGATGGTTATTAATCGGAACGGGGACATTCCGGAAAGTCGGAGTCAGTTGGAATGGACTCCGTTTCGCCGAAAAAAGACAAGCCTGTGTTTTAGAGGGATTGAATTCGACCAAATTGGCATCACCCCATTGGGAGACAGCCTCCAAAGTCGCGTTCACCTGATCAATCATTGACTCCCTCAAAGACTGGGTTTTTGATCCAGACTTCGCGTCGGACATGTATCTCACCGAGACCGTGCTGTCATCAGCATACCCAAAGATACCGGGTGTTGCCAACATGTCGTTGATGTGCAGCAGAAAAAGGGTCGCGGAGAGCACAGACCCCTGAGGGACACCGGCATTGATAGCAAAGAGGTCGGACGAGGCGCCATTAACGACGACCCGAATCGATCTGTTCCTCAGGAAATCTTCGATCCATGTGCAAAGCCCGGATGCAATACCGTAAGCCGGAAGCATATAATAATATAGGTTGGGGTTTTTCCCCAATATTTTATTTTACATTATTATAGGTGGGGGTCTTTTCGCATTGTAGTATGTATGAATTTGTAATAAAATGTCTGTGGCTATACTAATTGTATCTGGCTGGTTTTGGTATCATTTAAAGTTTAAATTTTAAAGAACATAATTCCAAATTCAAATAAGGAAAATGTGTGATTTTCATTTGTATTTCGTACTGTCAAGTTGAGTGTAATGAAAAAAATCGATACATTTGAAAATTTTACTACAAAAAAGGTAATAATGCAACGCAAGCCGCAAAAAAAATTTGGAATGTTTGTGGACCTAGTGCAGTGTTTGTGAGAGTAGCACTAATTTGGTTTATGCGTTTTCAATCCGGAAATTTTAATGTCAAATATGCACGTCGCTCTGGTCCTTCTGTTACGGATAAAATGGATTGCATTTTTGAAAAAGTGGAGCAATATCGGCATAACAGTAGTTACGACTAACATCACGAGAGGACTGCCAAAATCACTTGTCGCGGTATTTTGATCAGAAACCTTAAAATTTCTATAGCAATGGGATTATGCCCCTACCTTCAAGATGGCAAAAAGGTATCAAACTAAATGGTACCTATATACTTTAGTTACATATAAATAAACTATATTAAAATATGTTTTGAATTTTCTTAAAAAATACGAAGGAACTTTTTCCCCGACCTAATATTTAAAAATAGATTCTCACAATTAAGCTCGATAACAGAACTTTCATGTATAGAACTGCTCTAATTTACTATCCAGGCGTAACAAATATTTCCCTTTGTTGAATTTTCTCTCTTTATTTTTTCTTATTTCGCAAAAAGCTAATGTAATATAAAGTTGTAGAATCTCAGTAAGCAAATAGGTTGTTTATCAGTAACGAATGCCATTAATCTTGTTAACGACCGGCAAAAGGAGACGTTATTGGATTCTGTAACAATTTCAATAACGATATGATCGTCTGAGCGATCCCGTTAACATCGCTGTAGCGAAATAGGCATCTTGTCTTCAGTTCGCAGTTAAAACCGAGAGAATTACACTAGGATATCTGTAGGAAATCAATGACAGAAGACTGACAAAGTACATGAAAGATGAGAGTAAAAAGACATACTCATGCGCACTCACTCACACTACACTCAACACACACAACATAAATACTAAGACTATAATATGTATTTTAAAATAGATGCTTTTTGAAACATTTGTGCACAGTAAATGAACTTCTGGATCACAGATCTATTAGTACCTAGCTCGGGAGTCAGGGACTTTAAATTTCTTTGTGTATATTTTTGTATTTGTGCGAAAATTAATTTTATTATTATTAAGTTTATTACCCTCAAAAAATCCTATATTATAATACAAAATAAATATACAATGTATAAAAAAACTGAAAACGTTTCGTCTCTGTGATAAGCCGGGTGAATCCTGAAATTTAAATATCCGAAGGCCTTCAACCTGCTAGGTAATAAATCAGAAGATAATTTAAAAAAAAGATGAAAAAGTTAATTAGGGTGGCTCTGACAAATGTACGTAATTTTATTGTAGGGGTTGGAAAGTACCTTTACATAACGAGGAATCGTAAAAAGGGGTCATTTTTCTCCCCGTTATCTGTTGAAATATTAAACTAAATCTGTCTCAATGGTCGTGCGATTCGACTTCGAGGTGACCTCGCATTTTTAATCACGGGATAACGAGCATAAGGCCTATTAAACAACCTTCAAATAAAATTACAACCTATATCTTATATATATATATATCCCACTGCTGGACGCACACTTAGTGCGAATAAAAATTTAAAATTGCAACAGCAAATTTATTAGTGCCGGCAGCGGAGATCGAACTCGAGTAGCTACCGTACTATGCAACATGAAGCGACCGCCCGGACACTAAGTTACGACGACGCTTCTATGCAAATAATTCTATTTAAAAACCTCAAAATACACAGATCAGAAACTTTACGAATTCAATATATAATAAATAATAAAAATAAATTGCTTTATTTTTATTAAATCAAGGAAGTTTTTTTTAATAAAAGCTCACGGATTTTTTTTCCCAATGAATTTCATTTAACTGAACATTGTCCGTAACAAAAAAATTTCAATCCGCTTAAACGCATATTAATAAAGTCGATATAAAAAATGTATTGAAAATATTCCTCCACAACGGGAACGGATCACAGTGTAAAATATTTTTGATTTTATTTATTTATACAGAGATGGATTTGATGGATTAAATAATGCGCTGGAAGCAATATCCAATAAAAACGTTATGCGCATATCATATGGCATTAAAGGAATGATAGCCTAGAAGCTAAATGGTATATATGGCATCATTTCAGTTTTAAGTACAAAACGGATGCGTATACTTACGTACGTAAAAAATACTTCATTAAAAATAGTAATAAATCGCATAAAAATAATTAATTACAATAAAATAATAACAGGATAGTCTGAATGTGAAAAATTTAATAATTATATTCTAAATTATATCAATTAATAATATATATTGTTATTATATTGGCGCTCTTGCAAAAGCAAAACAATTTTTTTAACTGCAACTTTAACCTGTTACTGTCATTATTTTTTTCATAACGCGCTTAAAGAAGTTTAACTTCAAAAATCACTTGCTCAAAAAAAATTGTACCCGGTGTATGGCAGTGGCATACATCCTAAGACAGTGGTGGGCAAACTACGGCCTGCGGGCCAAATCTGGCCCGTTAAAGCGTTTCATCCGACCCGCCGAGTGTTTTTTGAGTTAATATTTTTGATGTGTTTTTAGTTATATCAGTAGTGTTTATAATATTTACAACCTTTTAACATTTTTGGTTTGTTTAAAAACGTCGTAAATTTTACGTAAAGACAAAAAATTGCCACCCGCAATTTGTGTAGCTAAATTAGCCATTATTTTTTTTTGTTAAAAAGATTTAATAAATTAAAAGTATTTTCGGTAAAGTTTTGGCCCGTTTAATTTTTTTTTTTATAATTGGTGGCCCGCCAACCAAAAAGTTTGCCCACCACTGTCCTAAGACAAGGAGCTTCGCAGCAGCTGGATGATAGTGGCCGAGCATCATGTTCAGTGGCATGCTTTGGAGAAGCCTATTACCAGCAGTAGACTGTCGCGGGCTGGTGATGATGATGTACGTCATTTTCTTGCCACTTTTTTATACCTGATGGTAAGTGGAAATGCAGTCCTGGATGGTACAGCGCACTCACTAGTTTAGTAAATGCCTATTCACTCTACTATTGAAAATACCCACATTGTAATCGGAAAGAAAGACCAACGCGGGTAAACTATTCCAGTTCTTTGCCGTACGAATAATGAAAGACGTAGCAAAGTACTTCGTTCGGGTTTGAGGGATGTTCACAACAAAAAGATGAAATTCCGCAATACGTCTTGAAGTCCGATGGTGGAACGGGGATGGAGGAATTAGTTCATGTAGATAATCATTAGATTCTGTCACATAGCCCTAATAAACTTGATGAAAAGCGAACAACGAAAGCCATCTTTGTCTACCCGCCAGGTTTAAAAACGCTGTTACAAATAAAGTCTGGATGTCCCAAGGCGAAAGAGGGATAAATGAATTAGATTCTTGTCGTTTACCACTTTCACCGCAAATGAAAACAATAAAACACAGGGAGAAAAAACCAACAGGGTGAAACGAGACGTCACATACTTTATCAACTCCATTCCCAGTTTTAGGCTGAAAAAAGTTTGAAAACTGCGGAGTACTTTATGCTGTCGTTTGATAATGTTAAAGCTGAATAAAATTTCTCCTCACCCTTTAGGTCAAGGCTATTTTTGTGTAATTTTATTTGTATTTGCTTTCCGAACGCGTCACTCAGGGTTTGTTATATGCGTAATGTTTGACTACGGTACAAATTGCATCGAAAAAAATACACATCCATGATAAAATCTCAAGCTAGTGTGCCTCTCTGCGACCTTTCGTTCATAACTAAGATTCAATCTTGGAGCTTGCCCAGCTATCTACCCAAATAACACAAATTGTATGGCGCTTTTTTCCCTGTCTATCCAGTAAGTTTAAACAAAAACTGTGCACTAAAACCAAAAAAGGATTAACAGTTGTTGAATAGGGGAATACACAGTAATTGGGTAGTCCTGAGCACCACTGAAAATCAGCGCTGTCGCATCCTTGACAGCATGCTGAGACGATGTCGAATGTTGGCATAATATCTAATCCGTCCGTTCCTTCGTTTAATCCTATTTTGTTTATTTTATTGTGTTTTATTTTGTTTTTAATGTGTTTGATATATTATGTTTACAATAAATAAAATACCTATTTCTATGTCTTAAATATTTTCTCAAGGATAGATGTTAAAGTAACTCCTTGTCAATCCTCCGATATGACTTATAAATATATTTTGTATAATAAACATTTTTTATATAATTAGTAGACTCCCCGACTGACTCTCACGGACTCGACGGACACTTGTACACTTACAAATCAATATACACAATCACTATAATGAGTATAATATCTTCCTCCTCCTAATGTCTTAGTCCTCCTTGCTGAAGGTCGTGACCTCCATGAATTATATTGTGGGCGCTATCCACCTTTTTTTTTGTTCACGCGGGGGAATCTTTTTAAAGACCATCCTCCGGTATACTGGGTGGGCCCGGAGGGATGTGTGGGACTCGACCTGGGAAGCCCCTACCCACTAAACCTTCCGCAAATGCCATCAGCCGTTATGAGCGGGCCGACATGACCGTCTCACAGAAGGAGGCGACCACCGTCCAAGACCTGTCGCTCAAGACCATCGCAAGAGCGAGGCTCGGAAGCGACACACCACCACGGTCTACACCACCGATGGCAAATGCCATGTCATGGCGGTGCGCTGCCCATCTCGGGCAAAGGGGGCGCTATCCACCTGTTACGGTCTTCGGCAGTGTACAATGCATCGAGGACTTTCGTGTTGTTGTTGTCTTGGACCTGGTCTGTCATAAGGCTTCGTCTTTGTCGTCTTTCCCTGTAATTTCTCTACACCGGGAGAGTATCCTGCGTATTTTGTGTTCCTGGATATGTGACAGAATTCGAAAACCATTCGTAGATATAACGTTTAAAAATTCCAAGGTCAATAGATATGATATAAAAATCAATAATACAGTTTCGTTCGCCAAATAGATACATATAAGTTTTCCCCGGGGATACTATAGTAACCTCTTCCCCGGTGTCCCTATATCATTAAAGAGAACCGTTGGAACGATAAAGCTAATGGGCCATGTATAAAGTGGTGCAGAGCGTCTCCATATATCATAAGACTCGCAGTGCTTGTTATTTAAAACCACTGAGGAGTACCGATCTACGTATAAGTGCTACGAAATGTCTAAGAAATGCTACGCAAATAATTTAAAATGGATACGCTATAGAAATCCTTTTGAAATATTAGACTCAAATATTTACTTATTCGGAGATTGTGCTAACACAAACGCACACATTTATGTATACATAAATACTAATTTTGTAAAAACAAAAATAACTCTTTAACTTAATTATAAAATAAAAAGCGGTTGTTAAGTACTTGGGGAGGTAAGATTATTAGAAACAGCGAGAGAAGATTTATTGAATAAATTATAAAAAAAAACTCTTTTTTTGTACCACAATTAAAATTTCATGTTTTAAAATAAAATATATTTAAAAATGTTTTTTATTTATTCTTATCAGTGATAGGCTTGTAGAAAAGCGCTACGGATTACAAAATGACTCTAGTGGGTTAAATTTTATTATCATTTTTTATTCATAATAACAAGTATATTTAGGAGCTAAAACAAAGACCGACTTCAAATCGAATCAAACGTTAAACGTGTTAAAGTTGTGGACGCCTTCTTTGTATTTCCGAACTATCGTTAGCGATATAGAGTTATTCGTCGATTATATATTTATGGCGCACATATGTAATGCGAATTTAAAACATATGGTTTTCCCATGGTTTGCTATTGTCAGAATTGAACGAAATTAAAATGGAATCGGTGCACCCAAGTCCAAAGTTATGAGGTAACAAACATAAAAAAATATACAGACGACTTGAGAACGTCCTTAAAGTCGGTTGAAAATAGAAATAAAATATATTTAAAAATGTTTTTTATTTATTCTTATCAGAGATAGGCTTTTAGAAAAGCGCTACGGATTACAAATTGACTCTAGTGGTTTAAATTTTATTATCATTTTTTATTCATAATAACAAGTATATTTAGGAGCTAAAACAAAGACCGACTTCAAATCGAATCAAACATTAAACGTGTTAAACTTGTGGACGCCTTCTTTGTATTTCCGAACTATCGTTAGCGATATAGAGTTATCCTCCTTTTTGTTCACGCGGGGAATCTTTTAAAGACCATCCTCCGGTACCTGGGTGGCCCGTGATGTGGACTCGACCTGGGAAGCCCCTACCCACTAAACCTTCCGCAAATGCCATCAGCCGTTATGAGCGGGCCGACATGACCGTCTCACAGAAGGAGGCGACCACCGTCCAAGACCTGTCGCTCAAGACCATCGCAAGAGCGAGGCTCGGAAGCGACACACCACCACGGTCTACACCACCGATGGCAAATGCCATGTCATGGCGGTGCGCTGCCCATCTCGGGCAAAGGGGGCGCTATCCACCTGTTACGGCCTTCGGCAGTGTACAATGCCTCGAGGACTTTCGTCTTGTTGTTGTCTTGGACCTGGTCTGTCATAAGGCTCCGTCTTGGTCGTCTTTCCCTGTAATTTCTCTACACCGGAAGAGTGTCCTGCGTATTTTGTTTTCCTGGATATGTGACAGAATTCGAAAACCATTCGTAGATATAACGTTTAAAAATTCCAAGGTCAATACATATGATTTAAAAATCAATAATACAGTTTCGTTCGCCAAATAGATACATACTCGTATAAGTTTTCCCCGGGGATACTATAGTAACCCCCTTCCCCGGTGTCCCTATATCATTAAAGAGAACCGTTGGAACGATAAAGCTAATGGGCCATGTATAAAGTGGTGCAGAGCGTCTCCATATATCATAAGACTCGCAGTGCTTGTTATTTAAAACCACTGAGGAGTACCGATCTACGTATAAGTGCTACGAAATGTCTACGAAATGCTACGCAAATAATTTAAAATGGATACGCTATAGAAATCCTTTTGAAATATTAGACTCTAATATTTACTTATACGGAGATTGTGCTAACACAAACGCACACATTTATGTATACATAAATACTAATTTTGTAAAAACAAAAATAACTCTTTAACTTAATTATAAAATAAAAAGCGATTGTTAAGTACTTGGGGAGGTAAGATTATTAGAAACAGCGAGAGAAGATTTATTGAATAAATTATAAAAAAAAAACTCTTTGTGCCACAATTAAAATTTCATGTTTTAAAATAAAATATATTTTAAAAAAAGTTTTTTTATTTATTCTTATCAGTGATAGGCTTTTAGAAAAGCGCTACGGATTACAAATTGACTCTAGTGGGTTAAATTTTATTATCATTTTTTTATTCATAATAACAAGTATATTTAGGAGCTAAAACAAAGACCGACTTCAAATCGAATCAAACGTTAAACGTGTTAAACTTGTGGACGCCTTCTTTGTATTTCCGAACTATCGTTAGCGATATAGAGTTATTCGTCGATTATATATTTATGGCGCACATATTTAATGCGAATTTAAAACATATGGTTTTCCCATGGTTGCTATTATCAGAATTGAACGAAATTAAAATGGAATCGGTGCACCCAGTCCAAAGTTATGAGGCAACAAACATAAAAAAATATACAGACGAATTGAGAACGTCCTGGAAGTCGGTTGAAAATAGAAATAAAAATATATCTTATGTAACACGAGCTTTCTAAGCCGCTTTAGAAATCCTATTTAAACGCTTCCTTTACCCTCCAATCCTTCTTTTGTAAACAAGCTGTGCCGATTAGAAACTAATCTAAAACATCCCACCCTCGCCGATTAGTAAACACAACTAATCCGGGATTTCCATCTGCTCCGATTGTAATTCGCTGATCAATATTTGGGTATTAGACGGTAAGGTGGCCAAACAACCGACGACCCGTCGAGCGATTACTAATCGATTCAGATTTTATTGCAATCGATTAATTTAGTTAAACGCAACTCTTTGAAGGTTCTTATAAATTAACATTGCTAGACAAATCGTGAGGCACGTGACCCGAATTCAATCTTCAGTGTTAGTATTAACAATAACAATAATTAGTATATTAATGTATATTAATGAGTAATATTGACAAATAACATAAATACACAAACTACATTCAACAAAAAAACACACAAATACCACAAGAGACTTAAAGATGACATACAGTTACCTATGATGAGAACATCGAACGGTAAATAAAAATTACAATACGAGAGAGCCCAGCTGTACAACAAGTTTACGGGGAGGAAATCTTCAAAAAGATACCCCGCCTTCTGGGGGGGACGGCGGCGGTTATGTGGGGTTTTTACCCACTAAAACCTCCTCGGTGGCCCTTTCCTCGGTGCGTGACGGGGGGCTTCGGGATCTCCAGAGGAACGCACCGGAACCCCTCTGCACTGTCCTCAAGGAGAGCACGTCCCGGGGGAGGAGGTTATTTCGACACCCCCTGTGCCCTTGTCGCCCAGTGAACCCGAGGCCCCTTTTAGTCGCCTTCTACGACAGGCAGGGGATACCGTAGTCTTATTCTTGAGAGCATTCTTATTCTAGAGCCCAGAATTACAGGGCTGCTGTACAACAAGCAGCCTCAGCATGTCAAAAACTGTTCCTCTATAGTAAGTTTTAAAAATAGTCTTAAGTCATATTTATTAAACAACAACAACAATTTGAGAAATAAATTTCTTTAAACCGAACAATATTTATCGGGTTATATCTAATGGTTCAGGATATGATCTGCGAATCATAAGGTCGTGGGTTCGAATCCACTATTGATGTGAACCATCTCTTAGCACAAGCATAAGCTTAGTTGAAATGGTTAACGTTAAAGAATGTTGGTAATATTTCTGAAAAAAAAATTGCTAGCCGTCTTTAAAAAAAAATACCTTAAATTTCAAATCCGACCTTACGTAGAAATGCAGGTGAAAATTGTTAGCTGGCAACACATGGCACCCGGCGATTGTTATGTATAATAACTACGAGTATCTCCAATGATATCTTAGTGATTTACCTGAACCTTATTGTATATTTATTTCATAATTAATAATTTAGTTAATCACACTTTAACTTGGTACAATGCCAATAATAATAATTAAATAATAATTTAACTTTATTAGTTCGTAATAAGACTTAAAAATTCCGCTTCTTTTTTATAGATTGTGAGGACGCGCAGTTGTGACGGTATTCGTTATAAATCATTCCTTGTACAACGTTACGCCGTTTCAATAAAGCTAGTGTACTAGTTATTGAACTATTTTATTCAACAAAACCTGACACACACGCTCACGAAGTTTGGAAAAATAATTCCAATAAATGACGGAGATAACGCTAGTTTACCTCAATAGTAAGAATTATTTTTTGAGTTTAGATTTCCTCTATAAATTGTGTAAACTTGAATAATTTTCAAAAAAAATTGTTTATTTTTTTTGCACTTTACCTTGTCTTTAATTATTCGTACAACAAAGGACTGGAATAGTTTGTCCACGTTTGGTCTTTCCCTCCGATTATAATAGCAGAGTTTGGAATTTAACAAGAATTAAAAAAAAAATAGAAAGCAGCAATATTTAATTTTTACAAATATTAACAACAATCTTTGCTACTGAGCCGTTGAAATCGAATGGAATAGTGTTGTTGTTGCTTTCAAAAAAATTGTTTATTTTTTGCACTTTACCTTGTCTTTAATTATTCGTACAACAAAGGACTGGAATAGTTTGTCCACGTTTGGTCTTTCCCTCCGATTATAATAGCAGAGTTTGGAATTTAACAAGAATTTAAAAAAAAAGCAGCAATATTTAATTTTTACAAATATTAACAACAATCTTTGTTACTGTGTCGTTGAAATCGAATGGAATAGTGTTGTTGTTGCTTTCAAAAAATCCATACTCGGTTTGTAAAAACCTATTTTTTTTAACTTGTGAATATTTGAGGTATGACAAAAAACGGAAATTCATTGCCGCGAATCGTCTGGGATGTTTTTCAATTCGACAATGTAATAGAATAATTCAGAATAGTTTTCTATTAAAGTGCCAACACGATTGGAATTGTAGGAAACAATTTCAAATCATCCTCTGCCTCTTGAGACAGCGGAGCCCCAATTGGCTTAGTTTTATAAAACAATTTAAATTTATTCTAACCCTCTTTGCCTACAACCGCATTAGGAAATCAGAAAACTTTTCACTCCGCCTGACCCTAGAGTGAACGATTTAACTTATAATCACATTTTTTTTATTCAAATCAGGAGACGGAATTACTAACCACATTTACCATCACTATACAAGGGCTGATAATTACCGCGCGGCATATCGTAAATCGTACACAACATATCCTAAAGTACTCGGTACAAAGTGGGAAGCATATCGAATTCTTTCACGCCAGACCACCGTCTGCAACTTTATAAGGCGCAAGTAAGAGCTCACATGGAATACTACACGTATCTCTGGACTGGAGCGTCTCAAAGCCAACTACTTCCAACAGATATTTGACCGTGTACAACGTAGAGCTCGAGACGTCGACGATCAGGGTCTTTCCCATCTTCTTGACCCTCTGGGTCTTCGGAGAAATGTCGGGGTTCTTTCCATTCTCTAACACATTTCATCCGAAGAATTTACTGAAGAATTGGAAATATGGAATCATCCCACCTACCGATTTCCATTACCGCACATCTCGGCAGAATTACAAATTCCATCGACATCGTGGGCGACAGTGATCACTTAAGTTCAAGTGAGACGTAAGCTCGTTTGCCCCTTTTTCTAAAATATAATATAATTTTAATTAAAAAAACTAAGTTCTATTCGAGGTATAAAGAAAATAATTATTCGGGTACACATTTTCTGTTATGACTGTTTATCCATAAAATAAATTTGTCTACCTCCTAATTTTATTTACAATGATTTATAAATTTATCTAATTGAAAATAGCGCCATCTATCTAAACCAGTTGACACTTAAAATCTTACGCTTTTATTTAACGTTACAGACGTTTTTTGTCGGCTAGTGTACCCCTCCGCAATGCCCTATAAGGAACTTTGTTCCAAAAACATGCCAACAACGGGTGACAAGGACATGAGACATATTACTTATTTATACGACAGAGTGACTACTTACTCGTTCACCCCGTGATGTTAAGTGACACGCCCTGCCCATAACTGAACGGTATTGCTGAGCTACTTAACGTAACAGTGCATGTAATCAGCTAATGTGGATTATGAAAGCGGCGAAACAACAAAGCAAATTTTAAGTTCTGGTCACTCCCTTGTAAGTTACTTTAGCAAATTAAACTTGCAAATAGAAAATATATTTATTTCATCTCAAGAGCTGTGGTAGCCGGACGGTCGCCTCAAGTTGCGTAGTACGCTAGCAACCTGAGTTCGATCCTGGTGCCGGCTGCAATGAATTTGTTTATTACAATTTTAAGTGCTTATTTACCACGCGCTCGGCGGTGAAGGTAAATATCGTGAGGAAATCTGTATATGTAAGAAACTCATGCGAAGTTTGCCAATGCGTGACGTACTATGTTCTTATACTTTCTTTAGAGAAAAGGCCTATGCCCAGCAGTGGTACATATTTAAAGGCTATAACTTTAACTTTATCTTGCATAATTTTTTTAAAGATTGTTCAAAATATTCTTTAACAAATATTATTCACATTGTTAACTATTACAACTAATCGTAAGCTTGTGATAGGAAGTGATTTACGTCAGCCCGGGAGTTCTGGGCTTGTAGAATATGGCTACGGTATCCCCTGCCTGTCGTAGAAGGCGACTTGTTGAAGATTTCCCCCCGTCAATAAAAACAAAAAGACCATACGTGTCGCAGGCCGTAACCTAAACCTTAGGCTATTTTTGTATTATATTAAGCTTTAAGTTAAGTGATTGGTTAAGTGAACAACATGTGGGTGCCTTATTCATTTTAAAGTCTGATCCAACTTCGGACGGAGCAAAGAATCTATAGTGGCTATGGCCAGTCAATATTGACGGCTTCCTCGTTTCATGTTATTCATTTGTTTTTGTTTGTTTATTATGTTTTGTGTACTATAGGGCTGATATGTCGAAAACGGACAAAAGTCTCCAAAAGAATGCTAAATATCGATTTATAAATAACAGAGTTATCAATGCATTAATAAAAAAAATACAACTGAATTGCACACCACCTTTTTTGAAGTCGGTTAAAAGAAAAGGTTGAAAAAGATGAAAGAGATTACGTCACCAAAACCACCATTTATGTAATTGTAATTTCACATCAAAGTAACGTATTTTTAATTGGAATTCCACGTTGCATGAATCCCAAGAATTCACTTCCGAATGAAATTATACAGGCCGTCCACTGTTCCGACTCGTGGATTCCATTAACTAATACATTTATTTGGTCAGTCCCTTGTCTTCCGCGCATTTATCCGTTCTCAACGTAACCGTCGTCGGATTCCAGCTGTCAGATGTACCCTGGGATAGAAGACAAATAGCGACCCCATTAATCGGAGGGCTCCCATTAACAATTTATGCGTTCAACTTTCAAAGCGATCAAGAGTCGACTGTAACAATTCCGACGCACAAAAAATGTAAAGCACACAAGTATATTTTTGAATAAAAACAAAGACCGATTTCAAAACAATTTAGCGGATACCAAAAAGTTAAAAAAATCAGTCAAAAAACTACAGAAGTAAATTACAAATAGAAATAAAAACCAACTGGAAAAAATCAAATGGAATCAGCGAATGCCAAAAAATGTAAACCGCACAAGCGAAACGAATAAAAACAGAAACTGACTTCAAATCGAATCAAACGTTAGACGCGGACGTTCTCATTATATTTTCGAATTATCGTAAGAATATTACGAAATAGAATTAATCAGTACTACTAACCAAACTCAATCAAACAACCTTGAAGTAAAATACATTCTATACAATAAAAAATGAATCACCGAAATCGATTTATTGCGTTATTCATTCATTTACCGCTCATAAAGCAAACGCGACGTTTCCTCGTGGATGCCATTCCATTCTCAGAATTGGACTAAATTGATGGGCCCACACGGGAAGCAGCGTTCAAATTAAAAAAATCAAAATCGGTTCAAATAGACAAAAATTCTGAGTTAACAAACTTAAAAAAAACTCCTTTTGTGAAAGGTTAAAAAAATAAGTTACAAAAGCCCGTATATACTTCCCATTACTGGGCACAGACCTTCTCTGTAAAAACAGCATAAAGAGACAAACATCACGCGTAGGTTTCCATGTTTTCACAGTGTCTGTTCATCACCGCCGAGCGTTTGCAAAATTAATACTTAAAATTACAACAAACAAATTAATTGGTGATGGCA
Organism: Meandrusa payeni; assembly: GCA_029286785.1. Classification (NCBI taxonomy): domain Eukaryota; kingdom Metazoa; phylum Arthropoda; class Insecta; order Lepidoptera; family Papilionidae; genus Meandrusa; species Meandrusa payeni. The sequence goes on from JAGSMX010000023.1 coordinate 9,337,661, forward strand.
CCTCGGATCGAACTTGCGTTTCTAGCGTTACCTACCTTATTGGCATGGAATTAATATTTCGTTTTAAATCCTTTTGAAAAAAAAATCATTTATTTCGATGACAAATGAATTATGTTACATTCAACAAAACTAATTTTAAAATAAATCAAAGCAAAATAATTCCAGTTTTGAATTATTTTGCACTGATTTATTAGCCTTGCCTTTTATCCTTGGAGCGAACACAGCGCCGTCTGAAAATTGACCTTTGAGGATTTAATTTTCACAACAGACTGAATCTTGACATAAACAACGTAGTCATAACGGGCGTCGTAAGGCCGCGCGTTGTGTCGTTCAAGTAAATACAACTTAGGCTAGCGTAGGGCCCTTCATAGAATATTCTCCGTAATCACTTTCTTGACTTTGGCGAAGGTTTACAACTCTAGCCAATAAAATGATCTCTAGATTAACTTGTGTCGACATAAACGTGTGTTATTTCTTTCCTTTTGCTTTTATATATTATTTATTATATATTACTACTTTATATATTTTAAATGTGTGATATGCTTAAATTACAAATAATAAAGAGTGTTTAGTCCAATAGACATATTGTGGATATTATGATGATGTGGATAACGGTGCAGTTTACATATTTATTATTATTTTTTCTTTATGTATTTTTACCTTAAGTTCTCAATGTACATTCGTTTGTTATTCCAAATAAAAAAATAAGCGGATCGAATGCTTTGTGCTTCTAGTACAGTATTTTAATAATCTGTACTACTGAACAACACACACGTTTAAATATCTACAAATAAATAAAATTTGTGTATCTGTAATATTAAAATAATTGATTTTAACTACGACATAAGAATGTTTGTATATACGGTATATATACCAAAATATTTTTTTTTACAATTTCCGTCTGTTTGTTCTGGCTTATCTCTGGAACAGCCGGTTCAATTTTCACTTTGGAACTTTCACTGACAGATAGGTGTTGTAATAAGGAGTAACTGAGGCTTTTTTTTAGTTTTTAATTACAATAAAAAAAACACTGATTTGACCTCTGGGGTTAGGCAGGGATTAAGAATTTATTTTCCAATGTTATTTTTGTTTTATTAACAAACATTATAAAAATGCCGCCAATCGATACTACGACTACGCCCTACTCTCTTTACTGAAAAAGCCTGTAGACAAACTAGGGCATAGTGTAGTAGCAAGGTTCGCTTCATATATCTTAGAAAAATTTCTAAGATATGTTTGTTCCCTCACATTGTTTTCCTTCACCGCCAAGCGCGTGGTAAATCAATACTTAAAATTGCAACACATTCTTTGTTCAAACTGAAGATACTAGCGTATAGTAACCATCGTCGGGACTCTGAGCTACTACAGCTTATTGTTTAATTTATCTCAATTTGTTAAATTATACTCATTATACAAAGCTTTACAAAAATGGAAGCCTGCTCTCCAAATACATTGAACACTCCTGAGATCGTGAGCAGAGCTGCTCTAATGGAATCCAGATTATAATTGCTAATTTCCCAACACTTACGATAGAAGTTGCAGTTTCTATTAAATTATTTCGCGTCTAATTGGGTCAGTGTATTGCTGTCGTTGCGTTAGTCTGGTCGAATAGATTTATCTAGTTTTTGTTGTAATTGGATTTTGTTCTGATTTATTGCTTTACAAGAAAAGCTCCACGGTAAGTTGTCTTCAACTTTTTCTTTAAAAGTTAATTTTTATTACAAGTTTCACTTGTGTACTTGATTAGAATTAATCGATAAAACAAAATATAATTCTAGGCATGGATTTATAGTCTAAATTAGTTTTTTTCAAAAACCCCGATCTTATTTGATTACCATCGTGCATGAACATCCACAACAAGATGGATCGTTAGTAGTTAGTATGGGTTATGGGTCTAAACCATTAAAAAACGGTGACACAAACGACTAGTTGTAATTTCCTTGCGTAATTAAAGAGTAACTGGACAATCGAGTTTTGCTCGGCATTTGTTTTGGCAAATTGCTTTTTTAACAATAATATTTAAATACGACTTACACAGTGATAAAATATGAACAATATTTATAGATCTTATCGACGAGAAATATATTTTTTTATCAATAATATACGTCAAAAATTGATTTTCTTCGTCTAATATCAAACTATAGAATAATTGGCTTAGTTTTGTTGAACAACGCCATCTACTGAAGAAGAGTGTATACATGGATAGAACGACATTTTCCAAAAATTATCCTATCTAGATCGATTTATCATTCCTGAGAACCCCTGCATACTACAGTTACAGTTACCGCCTTTATATATGTCCCACTGCTGGGATCACGCCTTCTCTGTAAAGAGAGCATAAGGGCATAGCCCGCAACGCGGCCCTAGTGCGGATTGGCAAACTTCACATGCTTTAGAAAAAAATTCTAGGACATGTAGGTTTTCCCCACGATGTTTTCCTGCACCGCCGAACGCACGGTAAATCGGCACAAAAATTGCAACAACAAATTTATTCGTAGTACCACGCAACTTGAGGCGACCGCACAGACACTGAGCTACCACGGCTTCATACTAACTTCCATGTAAATTGGAGCCATTTTCGGGATTATATACATATAAATAAATTACTTGTTTAAAGGTTGTGCAATAGTAACTACCACGATGATTCGTTTAAAATCTCAGTGAGTAGTAGCAGGTCGAGGGGACAATACCTTCCCGCCCCACGTGCCTGTATGCAGTTAGTCGAGCGAGAACTGGGGCCTTCCAGGGACACACCTCGTCTAGCGGAATTCATTTCTTTCATCTCAGAGATGCAACGCTGTTCGTGCATGACTTACCTTCAGCGAAAAACAATTTTGATTTTAATTAAAAACTGCGCGAATTTCACTCTGAATGCAAAACAGCTTACGTAGCTTTGGTTCCGTATGTTTAAAAAACTTGAAGACTGAGCGAGGCGTAGATTTTAACAATTATATAAATACAGTACATGTATCCTCATTAAGAAAATTATAGACGTAGCAGTTAGTACTAACACCTCATTTACTAAAAATATTTGAAAACGCAGCAACCGACGCGCCAGTTTCCTTGTCATACCGAAAGTTATAACAAATTATGGTAAAAGATCGCTTTGTTTTGAAGAAGCACAACTGTACAACAAAATACCCGCACACGTCAAGAGTGTATACACACTTAGCGCATTCAAAATACAACTTGCTAAATTTCTCAACAATAGCTAATCGTTTCCAAGCAAATGAATGCCTTAGATGACTCCTTCTTTCGTGTGACAGCGAACTTAATGTTTTGTTCTAATATTAGTTATTTATTGTTCTCATGTCACTTAGATCTTTACCGTCTAATTACAAAAAATGTAGATAGTCTTGGTTTAAATCAGGACTAGTCCGAGTTTGTTACTGAAGCCTAGGTACTAAAATGTCAAAAGTAAGAAAAAAGTTTCTTTAACTATATATATATATATATATATATATATATTTATATATATATATGTGTATATATATATATATATATACTACTAGCTGACCCGACAGATTTCGTTCTGACAAAAAGACTTGCAATTTTTTATTCCTACCAATTTTGTAGCCGGGCAAAAAATTCTCCTGAACACCACCTGATGATAGGAAAATCCAGAAAGTTCGTGGAAGCGATTATAATTTAATATGACCTTTATTGAATAAAAATAAAGTTCAAATTGACTCTACATTTTATTTAGAAAAAAAACGTTTGTATGGGGAATAGAAAAGGGCTATTCTTACCTTCTTAGGTTTTTAAACCTACCCTAGACCTCCACGAACATTTCAATACCAAGATAAGATAAATCCTTTCAGCCGTTCTCGAGTTTTAGCGAGATTAACGAACAGCAATTCATTTTTATATATATAGATATGGCCTGAACTGAGTATAATCTACGATGGAATACATAGCACATTCTGTATAGTAATACCTAAAAGAGTCAATAATAGTATGCATATCCATTATGTGCATACATAGTACAGTCCTTTTGATTAATGGAAGTGTGATTTATGAAGCAAGCTTATTGAATTAAGTCTGCACAGCTGCATGCATTTCATTCAATTTATCGCTAATGCATTTTCACTACGATACTCGAAAACCTTTATAGATTTAATTATAATCGTGTTGCTTATCATTGAATTTACTTGTAACTTTAAAAGAAACCGGCTTTGAAATATCTTTCTTACTTAAATGCCCTTAGAAATGCTTCTACATAATTTTATATAAGTCATTATATAGCTGTTACCAAAATTAAAAGATCGATTAAGAAAGTTTGAATATCTCGGAAGATAAAGACGCTAGCTAACTGAAATAAACTGTGCATGATAGACATTTAAATATACTTAAAATATAATAAAATGTGTTTTTTTATTTATTTGCATTTCATTAAAAAATCATATACTTAAACGAAGCAGGATATTAATTAAATAGAAATAAATTAAACTTTTGTTATATTATCTGCGGTGGAAGAAATAATGTTAATGATGGCTTCATTCAGTCTGATCTGATAACGACGCGCGTTAGATTCAAAATCAAGCGGTACTTCAGAAAAAGCATGTACGGTCTGTACATGTTTTTTAGAAAAAGTGATTATCTCGTTGAGACATTCTGCTAAATTAAGGCGTTTTTGTAACTTACAATTTTATTTTCCACAATAAATTCATGGTATATTTTTCGACTAGCTAATCTTTTGTAATAGAAAGAGTGGCAAACGAGCTAATGCTCACCTTATTTTTGCTAACGGGGGAGTAAAATTCAAAAGGATACCCCGCCTTCTGGGGAGGAGACGGGGTTATGTGGGGTTTTACCCACTAAAACCCCTACATGGTGAGGGGCTCCGGGATCTCCAGAGGAACGCCCCAGAGCCTCTCTGCACTTTACTCTTGGGAAAGCACGACCCGAGGGGAGGTTTATTCCTCCCCCTTACGCCCTCGCAGTGCAGCGGATGTCGCATTCTTCCCGGGTCCACTTTAATGGACGACAAAGGCGGTGTCGCCCAGGGAACCCGAGGCCCCCTTTAGTCGCCTTCTACGACAGGCAGGGGATGCCGTAGTCTACATCTACGAGCCCAGAACTACAGGACTGAACGCTCATCTTATCTTAAGTGATCACTGTCGCCTTTGAACGTCTACAACACCGGAGGAGCTGCAGGAGCGTTTGCGGCTTCCGTTTTCGATAAAGTCCCCAAATTCAAGCATGTATGTTGACAGTTGATTCCAAAAGTTCACACGATAGTGCTTCGAAGAAAGTTACTCGAAAATCTTACAGTCATGCAACGTGCAACTAGCATCAAGATGTGTGAGAATTTAAATCTCTATTTAGAATTGGAATTCAGATTTATGTTGAAATTATTATTTCTTATGTCCACAATTATGAGATTTTGATTAGAAAGCAACGGTCGGTTTACGGAAGACCTGAAAACTAGCGTGCAATAAATTTTCGTTACAATATAAAAAATATCTTAAAAATAGAATTCTTTTTTCCTACGAGTCTCGAAAATACCTCGGTGGACGATAAAACACATCTTTTACGGCTTTTGTTACTTTATACGAGAAAACATGATGTCGGTTTTATAATTTCATTTCATCCTCATGAATTTTATACAACACATTTTAAGACACAAGATACGTGAAGGATACATACACAACTTTGTGGCCGTAACCTTATATCGGCACACGTAATGTTTTGCAGAACAGGGCGGTTAGTAGAAATTAATTGAAACGTGTCACATGTCCCCGATGTATTGCAAAACTAACCAGCACTTAACTGTGCCAAGCAAACAGCGGATTCCAACGCTCAAAATAGCTGTTTACCTGGGAATTTACTTTCATTTCATAGGATATTAGAGGACATTCACATCATATTACATACATTTCTGCATTTCATCCAGTAATTGAAAATGAATCTAAAACTTATCTACCAGTCAACTCTGGATGAGAGAGAGAAAAATATTAGCAAATAAAATATAAATCAAGACCTGTGTGGTAGCTCCGTGTCCGGCCGGTCGCCTCAATTAGCATAGTGCGCGAGGGATCCCGCTTTCGCTTTTGCAATTTTATGTGCTGATTAACCACGCGACCGGCGGTGAAGGAAAACATCGTGAGGAAACCTGTGGCCTATATTTTTTTTCTAAAAATTATGTAGTCTGCTAATCCGCACTAGGTCTGGTGGACTACGCCCTTATACTCTCTTTACAGAGAAGGCCTTTTCCCAGCAGTGGGACATATATAAAGGCTGTAACTTCAACTTTAACTAAGGACATATTAAGATAAATACATATACAAACACCACATATATAATTATTCAATATTATATACATAAATAGATAAATAACATACGTGAAGTTTTAATGTATACAATGTATACTTATAAGTCGATAAATTAATTTAAAAAAAACACGCAAATTTTGAATTCTAGTGTACAAGTAGTTTGAAGAGTTTGGTAAAACGAAGGAAAACTTTTTCCAAATTAGTATATTTACATAATCATCGGTTACCAAAACTCTTAACGTCGTCTTATATATTATATACTTTCACTGTTCAGCCGATTTCAAGGAGGAGGTGTTTTTTACGTTTGTTACCGCATAACTTTCGACTGGGTGAACCGATTTTGATGATTCCTTTTTTATTTGAACTATTGCTTCGCCCATTTAAATTTGGTCAATTATGGTCTAATTTGGTTTGTCAATTCTGACAATAGGATCCATGAGAAAACCATATATGTATTAATTTTACATGAAGTACTCAATACCACGCCAACCGATTTCAATCATTCATTTTTATTGGAAAATATGTACTTAGGTAGTTTGATGGAAGTTTGGTTAGGTTCTGATTAATTCTATTTCGTAATATCCCTACGATTTTTCATTTATACATACGCGTTTAACGTTTAATTCTGTGTGTCTGTTTTTGTTTTTACTCGTAAATATAGTTGCATGTTCTCTGCTGACCCCCCAGACAAATTTCTATATGTTAATTATTTAACTTTCATTTTATAAAACCAGTGTTAAATAAGAATAAAGGGAATTATCACAATTTCTATTTCAGGTTACCATTTCTAAAATGCTTTATAAATTTATCTAATAACAGTGCAGAACATGGCGATCCGAAGGGAATTGTACTAGTGCAAAGCTTGTTGCATGTAAACTACTCGTTGATGACATTATTTTATGGGCACAGCGAGAGTATGCATTTAAAATTAACTGCTAGCAGCACATGTACTAGTGGTTCTGCGGTGAAACTTTGATGAAACTTTTAAAGTACCACAACACTACACTGCACTAGCACAGCTGTCGACTGGGAATTGAACCTAGAACTAATATAAATAACTAGATGCTTTGATAGTCTTGACGGTAAATTGTTGAATACGTTATGAGAATATCATATATCTAGAGGTCTGTCGTCATATGCGACCTCCACGCTATTATCAAAAGTCGATGCCATATTTATTTAAAATTATAAAATAAGTTGGGTTATTTAAATTATGATAAATAAAATATGTTTGTGTGTAGTTAACGAGAGTGATATTTATAATTACAAGCTGTCAAGTTAACAATAAAGTCAATGAAAGATGTAAACAGATGTGCATTGTACTATTATTATTACAAAAAGCGAGCTGTGAGCGTGGGAAGGGGTTTATTGATTTGTAAAATATCACGGATAAGGGTAACTGCCCCAGGTACTTATTGTGTGTAACCAACATAAACCAAATATCTCCCATACTACATTTGGGGGCTCGTCCGGTATCGGCATCATGGATCTCAGATGGCACTTCTGTGATACTACATAAATCTTATATACCTATATAAATCTTATATATAAAAAGCCTACAAAGAAAGATAGAAAGAGAAAGAAGATCTATCTCTTTATATATCTTTGCCGTTTATCTGTCCAGAGGCTAATAATCAACAATTTATATATTAATTTTCTAATATACTCGTAAAATCTAATATAGAGCATTATTTCAGAAACGTACCATCTCAAATTGACCAAACCAGTGAGGTTCATTAAATACATAAAATACATATCTGATGGTTAGTTACAGAATAGAGTAAAATAATTATTTATTTATTCTTTATTTTCAAACAATAAAAAGGTACAAATAGGCAGACGTATTGCCAGAAGACATTCTCTGCCCGTTCTACCTTGGTTGTGTAAAGACAAAGTAACGGGTGCAAGCTATGTGAAAAAAATACAATAAAACTATAAAAACATAAATGCATGAATATATAATATACATACAAATAAATTAAATATATAAACATTTAATTATATATAATAATAAATAGAAACACATATAAATATATAAGTATAGATTGATAGGGACAGCAATTGTCAAACTATTACTTGCTTAGGTAAAGCTTCCATAGTAAATGTTTGAAAGTAGATTTAGTTCCAGCTGTACGTACATTTGTTGGCAGCGCATTCCAGAGTAGACTGTTGACTGTAAATATGGCGAATTACAATCTGCTACGAGTACTACGTAGAGGCTACGTTACACAAAAGAATCTCGCAATACGTAGCCCATAATTGTCCCGAAAGTTCACATCATTCTTCATAATACATGTCACCCATTAATAATAATAATAAAATGTACGTAATTGCACAAAATTAACATAACTGCTGCAATGCACCGTAAAATTATGCGATCAAATGACGCCCGGTACAATCTCCACTAATTGCAAGCTTAAACGCTTTTAAAAATATCTGCATAAATTTCGTAGCGCTCAATATAGATGCAGATGAGCGAGAGACGTTAAATGTGGGGAATTCCACTAAATCCTCGGTTTTTGGAAAGCACTTTGAAAGCATACACACACGTAATCGAGTTATAAAAAGATTTTACTCTCCACTGCACGCGACCAACGTAGCAATTTATAACAAAAATTGTAATAATAATATATTTTAAAATTGTCATTTTCTCTATTTAACTGTAACATTTAGGTCTATAGGAGCGTCGGTAGATAAACGAGTGTTCATACATCGTTGATCAAATATTATATACGCGATTGAAACAATAAAACTGGAGTTTTTTTTAATTTTAAATAAGCCCTTTTTAGCTAAAATAAAATATCTCTGTCTACATAGAACAACTACCGTTTCCAATATAAGACTTCATAAATGCGTGAATTAAGTATACCATTTAATCGCCAAATTAATAATATTTCGATATGTAAAATTTAAATTATTATTATAAGATTGAAATTATACTAAGGTAATAAAATCACCACTCATTTAACATACTGTCACCTCTTAAATGAGATAATTGTAAATTGTACATAGATAAGTTCGAGGGCACAATTTACAAATAATTCACCGGGAATCTCATAAGCGGCGGAATACTTATTTGGTTCAAGCGACACGACGTGACAGTGTGATATTCACATATATTGTTCCACTTAGGTTTTATTGCGTTCAGTCCTCCAATAAGAACGGAAGGAATGCGCTATAGTACGAGTATTTATCATCACGACGCACTTCTTTTACAGCAGATAGTAAATAAATTGCGCCCTATCTACATTGTAGTAAATTATTTTCTTTGTAGCTCTGAATTACCAAATCTTATGTTATCAAAACAGCATCTACGAGGAAAAACTTTGTGCTCTACGCGTGCTACGAAGTTTCCGTATTAGCATTTGATTTATAATATAGATAATATTGCGAACAAGATAGTTGATTTTACACTTGTATTATTTTGTAAGATTATTTGAGATATAAGGAGATCGGCAGGCATGTATATATCGAGATTAGACCTTCCAAAACTGCATTTGCCATACGAAACGCAGTGCGTATTGTATGTCTACTTCGCGCTAGTATGCTGTTATATAATAACATGCAAGTTCGAAATCGCGATGCTTTCACATTATTGCCTATTAATTCAACAGCAGAAACCACTGCAAGGTAAGGTACCACCTTAAATTGTTGATTTTTTTTTCTTTATTTATTGGAGGACTTTTGTCCTTTGGGGCATGTCAGCCCCATTTTACCCTAACCTAAGTACACACACAACGGTCGTATGTTTATGATCCCACCTGATGTTAAGTGGAAATGCAGTCCTGGATGGTAAGGCGCACTAGCTTAGTAAATGCCTATTCACTCTACTCTTGAAAATACCTATATTGTAATCGGAAGGAAAGACATACGCGGGCAAACTATTCCAGTCCTTTGCTGTACGAAGAATGAAAGACGAAGCAAATCGCTTCGTTCGGGTTTGAGGGATGTTCACAACAAAAGGATGAAATCCGGCAGTGCGTCTAGAAGTCCGATGGTGGAACGGGGATGGGCGAATTAGATCATGTAGTTCCTGAGCACACTCTCCAAAATGCAATCTGGAGTGATATTATAAATAGGGAATGGAATCAAAGGTCTTACAAAGTAACAATGCGGTGTTTTATGTTAAAAAAGTAAGCCACGCGACGAGTTAATAAATGAATAAGTTTATGCCGTAGGCCTAACTGTTATGCTAATAATTCAGAGTTATCTAAATTGTATTGCAATCTAGATAAACGACAATGCCCTATCTGCTCCACTAAATATATGGATAATAAATACCGCTCTACGGTTTTTCTTATTTTCCCTTCGCGTCTCGGAGCAATAAATATTAAATGGAGCGATTTGTATGAATACCAGACTCACAATTGTTCTTAGAACAAAAAACTATGCGTACCGCTTAAGTGAATGTAGAGAAGATAGAAAAATAAAATTTATTTACAACACTAGCATAACTTTGCTACAATACCAAAAAGCAGTGATGTCTAGTGACTAAGGTCGTCGGTTTCAACCCCTGGCTTGGACCGATGAATTATCGATTTTTAGATTAAATCAAAATACAAAAAAATCACTCTCTAAGAATTTGTGCATGGCGATACCACCTGTTAATTCTTAATATGCTGGGTGAAAAGCGGACAAACCACCCAAAAGTAATCGAGCCCAGTCAGACCAGCCCAACGGCCAGAGTCCAAATCACTGCACCAGGTCTCGCTGGTTAAAGATAATACAAATTATAGGTCATAATATAGTATACATTCAAGTCCCTAATCCATTCATGAATAATAAGAATCCGTTCTCAAAGGAGAAACATTAGGAAGCAAGCGGAATGATAATCAAATGACATTGCCGAGAGTAGCGCCATTGTTAGCCGAATCAGGATCCCCTTCATTTAGCTGCATTGTCTTTGAGGACAAAAGCCGATGAATTTTAAGTGTTTTGATTTAACATCCAATGTTGATTAGGCAATGATAGCCTGATTTAGGATTTATGTTCAGTTAGGGTTTTATGTACAATGGAATAATAGATCCGTGATCGCTGTGCGCGGGCGGTTGCCTTGAGTTGCGTAGTACCGTAGAAACAAGAGTTCGATCTCAGCACCGATAAATTTGTTGCTGCAATTTTTATATGCTGATTTACCACGGTCTAGGCGGTGAAGAAAATTCTAATACATGCAGTTTATGTATTATATTTTTTTCTCAAATATTACTATTTTATTAACGTGGAATTAAATGTTTGAACTAATACGCACCCGACAGGGTGTAATGTCGAAGTCTACCAACTTAAACCTGTAGTAAGTCTAAGCGTACCACAGTGAACTAGCGTCCACCATAATAGGGCCGGCAACTTGTTCTACTCCTTTGCTGTACGCACGATGAACGACGACTCAAATCGCTTCGTACACGCAGTACATCGACTATGAAAGGGTGGAGACCCGCCGAATGTCTAAACGTCCTGTGCACTCTCTTCAAAATTTAATCTGTAAAACACCGAACGGCTAGCCACCTTGCACCGCTTCTCAAGACCATCTAAATGTAGATGTTGGTCACCTATCATTTTTTTGAACCGCCTCTCTATGGAATCCAGTGCCGCGAGTTGGTATTTGGCCGTACCTGCTGCCCAGATATTACAACCGTACTCCACATAAGGCCGGAACTGTGCTTTATACATAGTCAAAAGTTGTCCTGGTGTGAATACGTATTTTATTATGTACAATGCATAACGTATAAACGATTGCTAGGATTCGAACTACCGACTATAAGATCGAAAAGGCAAACACTTAACCACTAAATCAAGTATTGCTTGTAATATGCGTCATTCGCAAAAGCAAATTAATTTACTGGTCTCCTGCCTCAAAACCCCTGCTTAAAATGAAACGTTACAAAAAAAATCCCATTAAAACGCCTTAAAATGAATTGTAGTAAAAAAAGCAAAAGCGACTGAACGTCGTTAAGACCTTTCGCGAATACATTACGCTTTTACCCCTAACGATATGATTAGTCGTACTTTTTATGCCTAATGTGGTGTATTGTGAAGGTCGCGAGCCAGTAATGGATGTATCATTACAGCGTAATGATCCGTTCATGTCAAATAAACGCTTACTTACCCGAACGAACCGCTTTGCTTCGTCTTTCATTGTTCGTACAGCAATAGATTGGAATAGTTTGCCCGCGTCTGTCTTTCCCTCTGATTACAATGTGGGTATTTTCAAGAGTAGAGTGAACAGGCATTTGCTAATCTAGTGCCTCTTACTGCATTTCCACTTTACATCAGGTGGAGTCGTAGTGAAGCACTTAGAAAGTATAAAAAAACTTTTGGTATTTTCTTTTACTCCTCTAACAACGTAAGTAAACATTTATATTTTAGTAGCTACGCTCCGCGGTGTTACCCGCGATTAAACCGTAAGTCCATGAAAATTCAACTGACCTTAAAATAATTCAATCACCAAATCACACAACTAAACGGTCCAATTTATTTATAATTTACCTCCTTTTTGAAGTTGTTTTTGAAGCCTATGTGCTTGTAGCGAGTCGCTCGCAGCTTAATTAGTTTATTTTAAAATACAATAATACAAATGTAATAGCTAAAAATATGAATAAATAAAATTAAATAAAAAAAATATTTTACGGGCATCAGGACGGAGCGACATTATTACACGTAATAGTTCCTCGGACCGGTATGGTACAGTGGCCCGTCCGCCCCCTATATATGATAGATAGTGCTCATGCGCTCTGCCAAAAACAGTGCGAAAACGGACCCCACGCATAGTGCATATCGCTGCCGCGCCTTCGCTGACCGTGTATTTAGTGTCTTGTATATTAGTGCTTCTCCATCGGTGCTTCCCCAAAAGCTATTCCAGTATCAATATCTACACTCGTGAGCAAAAATAAAGAGTCGGTTAATAAAGTTTGAATATCTCGGAAGATAAAGACGCTAGCTAACTGAAATAAATTGTGCATGATAGACAATTAAATATCCTTATCCTTATTATTTCATTAAAAACATAAACTTAAACGAAAAGGATATCTTACGTAAACTTGGATAATACAGTATTTTCATTAAAATTTATTTTATTTAAATTTTAGTACTTAGTGTCGCCTAAGCTATTCTTCTCCTTCCGAGATATTCAAAGTTTCTTAACTGACCCTTTATTTTTGCTCACGGCTATAAATCTATGTGCCAAATTTTATCCAGATCCGTTAAGCCGTTCTGACGTGATTAAGTAAGAAATGTCCATTCATGTCAAATTTTCACATTTATAATACTAGTAGGATTTTGGACCCAGGCGCATGTCTAAAAATCGACACAATTTGAATACAGTACGCAATATCTTTTGGGTCACGGCTCACGTTGCACCGGTACACTCTACCAGTATATGCGTCGTATCGTTAAACTATAAATCGACTGTATGTTTAACACAAAGTAATTACAGGTGGCCGGTGGGAATGGTCTTTGACGTTATCTATGCAATAAATTACTGCATTCTCCGATACCACCACTCACTGTTTACAATGTATTTCTTTCCCGGTATTAAAAGAGCTACACCTACGACCACTTCACTTTTATAAACTAACAATATTTTTTTACAAATATTACATTCTCGTTAACCGTTTTTTGTATTTACCCTTTATTTGTATAAGCTTAGGCTTGTGTTGGGAGATGGTTCACGTCAATAGTAGAATGGTGGATTCGAACCTACGACCTTAAGATTGCTCCGTACCTTAAATCATTAAGACTATTGACGGAAAAGACTAGAAAAGGATGTAAATTAAATAAATATATATTATATTAAATAATATTGTTTTAATTTATATCAATACAAATAGGATACAGGTATTTACTCTGAATTATACTGTAGCACTTAAAAAGTATATAACACAATTTTTCTTACTGCAATCTTACCTGTCATCATTTTTTCATAACCCAACTAAAGAAATATAACGTGAAAAAATCTTAAAATCATTAAAAATCATTATTATTATCAAAAATGGCCGTGCTTTTGAAAAATCTTCATGTATAAATTTTAAATTTAAGGAACCTCTGTACAGTGACAATGCTGTTTACTGAACTCCAAAATATAAGTTTATTAAGTACAAAGGAAAAAGCTTTTAAGACTCTCCTCATTTTAGTTTAAGTTTCCTTAAAAAGCTCCCGCCTGTACTTTGTTAATCGAGAAAGATATTTTTTCTCTGTTAGAATTTTTTATTAGATTCAGTTGAAATTCGTTAAGAGTATGAAGCCACTTCCTTAAAGCACTCTCATTAAGTTAATACTTTAACATAACTACTTAGAAATCCTGTTCGAAGAAGAACTCGAAGCTCGAAGCTGTCTCCGCTTCACTGGATTGAGAGGTGGCATAGCTCTTATGTCGCTTAGCCTAAACCTCTATCGTTGGTAACTCTACATAAGCGTCCCCCCGTTGAGGGATAACCTCGGCTTGGACGGTTACTATGTTACGCGTAAGCATTCCACTACGAGGGCGCTCGAGAGGGACCAACCACAGCTCGGTCGGTTTCTATCTGACGGATAAGCTAAGGGACATTGTAAAGTTAAACTAACTTTGAGTGCCACTTCGGGAAGCGTTGACGCTGGTAGAAGAAGTGCATCTAGCGGGTGGGGCCTGCCCATAAAACGGCGGTAACGCGAAAGAATGACTCATAACCGCAGACGATCACGTAGTGTCGCTTTGTTGCTTGCTTAAGTAAATATAAGGGTATTGTCACACATATTTAAAGTTATAATTTGAATAAAAGCTTTATTTTATTTTCGTAAAATTGAGCTCTAAATCTATAAGTATATTTATGACATATATGATTTTCTCATTTATGCTAGTGTTATAACTGGACCAAATCGAAATGAAAAGGGACTACTCGAGAAGCGCCAGCTTTCATCACGGTTCCAATCTGTTCACGCAGTCGAAACTTCTGAGCTAACGAATATAAAAAGACACAGTCGTTTATAACCGTTCAAAAAAGGAGAAGGTCCTCACTTCTTTCTATAAACCAGGCATGGAAAAAATTAGTACGAATATAAATTGTAACATCGACAAAACTCGCGTCATAGTGCTCGACAGGCACACGTAAATGACGTAAAAATTTTACGAGCGTTTAATATTTTAAGAGCGATATTTCTGTAACTACAAAGAAGCACTCACGATATTGGGGCATTTCATAACAATATAATATATAGCCTCAGTGAAAGCTCACAATTTCCCTCACGTAGGCTTTCTCTTAGGAGCCAAAAACGATTAACGAATCAGGATTCTGCATTGCAGCTCCCATACACATATTAAATCATAATTTTTACCTTATTTGTAATCTCAACGTATTCGTGTAAAATTTCATTAGAGCCTATATACAGTAGATGTACTATTAAGTTTCCGCCGCTTTGAGAAAGATGGTGTGGCATGAGGTTTACGTTAGAATTCGCGAATCGTAAGCGGCTTGGCTTAGTTTTTTTAATTCCAAAACAATATAAACTATCATACTACTAAGTTTGCATTAAATTATTTCTAATTACATTATTATTTTTCTTCATCTTAAAAATGTCTAAATTTGAGCCAACTGTTACATGCGGGAACTTTTTTAAGATAAGATTCATTTATTTACTGAAAACAAGGTATCAATTGATGTTATTTATATAATTACGAAAAGACCGACATGTTACGCCTATTATAAAATTAGCAACTTACAGACTATTTGCTACTTACAAAACTATTTGCTACACCAAAATAACCAAAATAATATAAATATGTAACTAACCTAAGCCTTAAAATTTAACTTTTTTTTCTACTTTTTAAAAAAAAAATCATAATTATTTACAACTTTTGTAAGTTGATTTTTTTTAGAAATTAGTTAATTAGTGTTGTTGTATGTACTCGTATCTCTGTGTGCTGCAATGCTGTGTTTTCCTATAATTAGTCAGGCAATTATAAATTGTAAATATCGTATATTAAAATAACATATAATTGTACTCGCTATTGGAAAACCTTATTAAATAAATAAAAAAAAATAAACACGAGTTCGATCCCCGGCGCCGGCACTAATAATTTTTTTGTTGCAATTTTATGTGGTAATTTACGACACGCTCGGCGGTGAAGGAAAACATCGTGAGGAAATCTACATGTCTACATGTGAAGTCTGCCATTCCGAACTAGGGCCGCGTGGCCGGACTATGCCCTTTGCTCTCTCATTTCCACTTAACATCAGGTGGGATCGTAGTCAAGCACTTGCTTAGAAATTATAAAAAAAAAGAAGGCATGTGCCCAACAGTGGGACATATATAAAGATTGTTACTTTAACTTTTTCAATTTTGTTGGTTGAAAATTATAAGGTAAATTAAACCGAAGTGAAATGAGGTCATATCTGTAACTCTCTCGTAGCAGTGTATTGTGTGTCTGGAGACTAGCATTCGTCATCCAAGTGTCTGCTCTCACCCGATCAACGCGAGCAATTCCAGACAAATTGCGAATGCCTTTACAAGTTTTGACGTTATTCGAATTTCGCAAAGTTCGCCCCGCGGGGAAATCACTTGCGCAGTTTTTAATTACAATTGAAAAAGTTTCAGACCTCCCTCTTATACGAAATGTGCCCGGATGTTCTACACTTTCGTAGGTCTTTGTCTCCTGCATTATCTTATAGACAATGGACGGTAGAGTAAATGAGCAATGAGCTTAAGTTAAAGGAAATTTAATAAAGTGGACTAAATAATAAAAAAAAAACAGTGATAGCCTGTTGACTAAACGGTTCGACTTACGATATGGTAGTCGCTTTTCGAATCCAAGAGGTCTTGTACCACGAATTACGCACGCTTGACTTGGGGTGTAAGCTGGTTAATGCGTTGTGATCGGGCGAGGTGAATGGGAGTTGAGAGGAGATATAAGTTAGTAGAGATAGAAAGAGGAGTTTGGTTTAGTATTTCTACAGTAATTTTTGGGGGCAAGAGAGAGAGACGCGAGCACACTTGTTTTTCTATCTCTCGTAGCCAGTGACATTTCGTAAATTGTAAGTAGGTATGAATATTATAAATGCATGCATATATAATATACATACCTACTAATAAGTAAATTAAATATATTAACATAATAATGATATATAGTAATAAATAGATACATATATATAATTATAGATGGATAGGGACAGCAATTGTCAAACTATTCCTTGCTTTATTAGGTTTATTTAGTAGGTTTTTTTCTCATAACTATTGACTGAATAGAGAGATTTTGGTTATTTTTTTTTTATTTGAAAGCTGGTGCTTCCAATATGGTCTAATGATATTTATGAGAAAACCATAAAAGTCTTACATTTGCATCAAGTATGTGCGCGATAAATGAACGAATAATAATCTAGTTCCCCCATCCCCGTTCCACCATCGGACTTCAAGACGCACTGCGAGATTTCATCCTTTTGAGTGCCTTACCATCCAGGACTGCATTTCCACTTAACATCAGGTGGGATTGTAGTCAAGCTTAGAAAGTATAAAAAAATAATAACTCAATATCACGCCAACCGATTTCGATGAATCATTTTTTATTGAAAAGGTTTCTTTAAGGGTAGTTTGATGAGTTTGGCGAGGTTCTCATTAATTCTATTTCGTAATATTCCTACTCGTATATATAGATTATAAAACAAACATGATCGTTTTTTAGTGGATTGTATGTAAACACGAAATCGAAACGCATGGACCGTATTGTGAATTCAAATTGAGGGTATTCGGTAAATATTTGGCGGAAATAAATCACGTCCCGCTGACTGTATCTAGGGCAGATCGCATCAATATACCAGGACGTGCTGTCACTCCGGCCCTTAGTACCGACCCTACTCGTTTAATTTTCGCAGTTCTGGATCTCATTCATTTGTGCTTCAAGACTTCACAATAGCTGAGTGATTTTGAGGTCAGGTTTGAAGTCTGTCGACACCTGATCATTTCTTTTTTGGTGTGTACTTCTTTAGCAGCTTTTTTTTCTTTTAATAAAGCGCAACCACAGACTTATGTCCGTACTCTTTTTTAATATTCTTGAATTGGTTGTGTGAGCTACCTTGCTCAACATCGCACACAACATATTTTATATTTTATCATAATATTAACAGCAATATATCAAGAGCCTTAGAGGTAATTTATTAAAGACTTAGACTTTGTTTCAGAGATTCACTTTTAAAGGGCTTTTCCTCCAGCATACGAGGGCGCGTTTTTATATTCGCGGAATGGGGGCAAAGGGTCCAAATAAAACCAAATTATTTTTCCTTTTCAATATATTCACCTGCAAGACGGATACATTTTCAGATCTTTCTAATAATTTATTTATACCCTCATAAAAAATGTTTCATCTTTGTCTTCAAAATACGCCGAAACTGCCTCCTTGACTTCATCATCGGTGGAAAATTTCTTACCCTGCAGTTCTTTTTCATTTTGGGAAAAGACAATAATCACTCGGGGCCAGGTCTGGACTGTAGGGTGGGTGATTTAAAATATCGAACCCTACTTTATGCAGGGCAGCCAATGCAACGCGGCTCTTGTGGACGGGCGCGTTGTCGTGCAAAAGAAGCACACCTCTCGTCAATTTTCCCCGTCTTTTTTCTCTAATAGCTTCTTTTAATCGCTCCAATATCGAAGCGTAGTATTCTCCGGTTATAGAAACACCTTTATCTTTATAATCGATCAGCAATATTCCCTCTGAGTCCCAAAAGACCGTAGCCATGAGTTTTCCAGCTGACTGCGACACTTTAAATTTCTTGAGGGGTGCTGTGCCCTTTTTGTGCCACTGCATGGAGTCTTGTTTCGACTCAGATTCATAATGATGAACCCAAGTTTTGTCTCCAGTAACAATTCGACTCAAAAAACCATCCATGTCTTCATTGCAGAGGTCCAAAAATGCGCGTGAACACTCTACGCGCTGTTGTTTTTGCGGCGGCGTGAGCATTCTCGGCACCCATCTTGCACTGACCTTAGTCATGCCAAGGTGGTCGTGCAGAATTTTAAAATGGTTGTATCCGATACTCCAACCATTTCTGCGATCTGTTTCTTCTTTAGCCGAGCATCGTCGAGTACAATTTTTCGACTTTTGGATAAGCTCTGGCGTGGTCACCTCGACGCTCCTGCCCGGCCTCGGGTCGTCTTCAAGTGATTCTCTTCCTTGTTTGAATAAACTGTGCCACTTGTAAACCATTGTTTTTTCAGGGCAAGAGTCACCGTAAACCGATGACATCTCATTTAGTATAGTCGGAACTGATTTTCCTTGCTTGGTAAGGAACTTTATAACGGCACGATATTCAATTTTTTCCATTTTTCACTTTTCACTCCGGATTATGTTGCTTAGTTGACGATAACTCAAAGACTAGTTATCTTATAATAATGAAAGCTCGTATGTATACTAATTATGAGTCACTGAACACGTTACGGTCCTAATGAGCATAATCACCCTCCATCCCTCTCATTCCGCGAACTTAAAACGCACCCTCGTAACTCACTTGTTCTAAACTGTACACTAATTGTCTACAGAGAGAGTCCTCTCCTTTTTATCCTAAATTTCTAGTATATGCATCTCTTTCAAAGACGGAAGCGGAAACGGCCTTGGTTTCCGACAACCGAAAAAAGTAGTTTGGTTGACTAAATTAAAGTACTTTTATAGTGAATCCATTAACTTTATAGATTATAATATTCAGTAGGACCAACTGTCGGTAACAGTTGCTTTGGTTTTTTTTTTTAATAAATACCTCTACAGTTACTACATTTTTTTTATTATAATGCCTGATTTTTGAAGGTGGTGCTGGAGAATGCTTTGGTTCACGCGTCGAAGACGCCCCGTTGCATTGTTATAAGTTTCTCCGTGACCGCTGCATCCCTGTTTCTCATGGCCATTTTTAGATTGTAGTCTATAATTTTCTCTTTTGATGCGGCCGTTGCCCTTGCCACCAGTCTTCCTGTGGCGTCGTCACAGTCATCTCGGTGGGATCGTGGTCAAGCACTAATTTATACACCATAAAAAAATCTATTATTCAGTTGAAGTAGGGCTCTTGGATTTTTTACTTGGGACAAAAATGTGACTTCAATGTGTTAGTTTTTCCTTATTGTACTTTTATGGCGCTCGTGGGACGTTAAGGTAGTACTCGTATCACTTACTTTTCTTACGTTCGTAAAAAATTACACCTACGTAGAAGCTACTCGAGATTAAGACAAATCATTTATTGTATTTATATATCTTTTATTTTAAAGAAAAAACCTACAATGTGTATTTATAAATATAACAAACATAAACATCATAACTAACACGCATGCACTCTCTGAAAAGAGTTAATTGCACAGTCGAAAATATAACATCAACCCTCCTGGGTGTATACCAGGTATAATGTGTAGGATATTATACCTGGTATACACCCAGTCGGAAAAGGAATCCCTTTTCAACCAGGGATACGGATCGGGGGCAGGCTTGCGCATCCTTACCGTGGACGAGGCCCAAGGCGGTGACGAAAAACGGCAACTGCACGACAGCGTCCAACATGCTGTAGTGGCGATATCCCGACACACACATGTAATAGACACAGATGACTGTGACGACGCCACAGAAAGACTGGTGACAAGGGCAACGGCCACATCAAAAGAGAAAATAATAGAGTACACCCTAAAATGGCCATGAGAAACAGGGACGCAGCGGTCGCGGAGAAACTAATAACAATGCAAAGGGGCGTCACCGAAACGTGCAACAGAGATTCTCCAACAACACCTTCAAACATCAGGCATTATAAAAAAATGTAGTAACTGCAGAGGTAGCACTCTTATTAATAAAACCAAAGTAAAAAATTAAAGTACGATAGAAAAGAACACGGACACAAGTCTGTGGTTGTGCTTTATTGAAAAAAAAAAACTCATACACACACATACACACGCATACGCATCTACACATAGAATATCACTAGCATCAATTGTTGTTTTCAACCGACTTCAAAAAGAAGAGGTTCTCAATTCGTCTGCAAGTTTTGTTATGTTTGTTACCGCATGACTTTGGACTGGGAGAACCGATTTTGATGATTTTTTTTCATTTGAAATCAGGTGCTTTTCGTGTGGTGCCATGTTAATTTGGTCCAATTCTGACAATGGCAACCATGAGAAAATCATATAAGTACAAGCATGTTACATGTGATGTATGTAAGTACGTACATAATACGTAACGTAACGTACGTTGGTAATTTTCTGATTAATTGTATTTCATAATATTCATTTGACAATTTGTAAATACAAAGGGGTCGAAGTACATTAGCGTTTAACGTTTGAATCGATTTGAAGTCGGTTTTTGTTTTTGTTCCTCAAAATACCTACCTTCCTACTATGCATTAGTCCAATCAACCTTGACATACTGCATCACCGTCTGGGGCGGATCTCATAAAAGTATGCTCCTGCGTCTTGAAAGAGCACAGAGATGTGTGTTAAAAATTATTTCAATTAAGACACTTTGATTTTGAAGAATAAAGTAAATAAATTATTACATATATCACTAAAAGAATGTAAGACACATATTACAGAATGACTCCAAACCCCCTCGTATGAATTTACAGAAAATCTTTTAAAACTCCAATAAAGATGTCAGAGTAACCCACTCCCTACTTCATACTCATCCTTACACATACAAGTTCTCTTCAACACACACTACGATTAAACTGAATTATATATATGTTTTTAATTTTAGTAAATTTGTATTTGTATTTAATTGTTTGGAGATGGGCGTTAATAGCTGCGACACAGATTTTACTACTGCGGCTATTATCGAACTAGTTTGTACATGAATCTATGATTTGAAAATAAAAAAAATTAAAAAAACTACAGATATAGTGATTGAAATTATTTTCCTAAAACTCGGATCTTTATCGGAATACGATGACACCCGAACTGTCAATGAATGATCGTTTTAAATAAGTGACATGTTCATATCCATTAATATGCTCCATATTATTTATTGCTTATTTGACATATTATACATTATTACTTATTTGACGGAGCACGATATATACAAACTTTTTCGAAAAATTACGAAGGAATATCTTTTCTCACTATATCTATATTAATACATGGCAGTATGTGTTAAGCAAAACCTACCTATTTACCTATAATGTATACATAAGCGTATTTTACCTGCCTTTCGCTTCATCACTCATCATTCTGCCTGTTAGTGGAGATATCTTTAGTAGACTGTTGAAGGAAATGGAGAGAGATTAATGTAAATATTTGTCGCAAACAATTGCCTCACCCAAAAAACAAATTATAGAGGGAGAAAGCGAGCGTTATAATTTAAAACCTTCGTAAATTTCCCTTATCGTTATTTTTACGGCTCGAGAGCCGAGAGAAGTTTATAAAACAACCACTGATACCTTGGGAAATTGCTATAAATCTAGACAACTTTAACGCTGGTCTACATTGTTAATGCGTGAAATATGACGCGTACGAAAACTGCGCGTCTGGAAGTTTCGTGTTTATATTTTATGTACACATAACTAACGTACAAACTTGAAATGCGAAAACTTTGGACACAGCCGATAGAGACGGCTATATACACAATACGTAGAAGAAATTTGAAAGAAAAAAGCCTGCCTAGCCTTGCATGCCGCAAATTACGTATATCTGATGATCCGATTGTTACCTACTTCAGGGGATCACTCAGAGGGGATGGGGGATATCTATTTGGTCCAATTCCGGTTTTGAAAACCATGAGAAATCCATATGTCTTAAATTTCTATTAAATATGTGTGCGACAAATGGTCGCATAGCTCCATATGGCACCAACCGATTTCGACAATTTATTTTTTATTGGAAAGGATTATAGATATTCAAAGGGTAGTGTGATGAGTTGATGAACCAAACGTTAAAAAAGTAGTAAAAAAAAGTAATAGCCTTTATATATGTCCCACTGCTGGGCACAGGCCTTCTCTGTAATGAGAGTATAAGGTTATCCGCCATGAACTGCCATATAAAAGTAGTAACGCGCGCACGACATTGAGTAGTTCTGGGCACCGCTGAAAACCAGCGCTGTGGCAGCGTTGCGACAGCACATGCTGAGACGGTGTCTAATGTTGGCTTCACGTCCTATTTGTCTGTTCTTTCTTTCTTCAACTGTTTTTTAACGTCGGAACGTCTGGTATTCAAGAATAATATAAAACTATATACATTTCGTAAAAGGAGGTCTATTAATTTTTTTTAATTCAAATTTAAAAAAAAACTCTGGACACATAATTATTCCGCTAATGCATTTTATTTTTGTGTCAAAAGAAAGCATATTTGTATGCAAATAGCGACACGGGACAAATGTCCGGTGTGGCCGGAATTTCGTGTCTAATTTTCATGTAAATAACATTAACTTAATTTCCGTACGAAGCAGTGGCCGTTCTTTTCGCCCGAGTCTCCCGGGACTACTGGAGGGATAAAGAGGGTTTTTCGTGTTTGCCGCGGCCTCTTTATACCAAAGTGTGATCGAAGTAAGGGTTTTTGTAATTTGCCTTAAGGGAGTTGAGCTAAGACGAATGTTTCGGCCACGTCACACGAGAGGATAGATATGTCTTTGTTTATTTATTTATATATATCCTCGAAGCTAAATAATAAAAAAGCTGTGTTTTATATTACAGAACATATATAGGTCGCTGGTTCATATCCGGCTCGAAGGACCAAAAAGCCTTTTGTTTAGTAAAAGGCTTGAAATTAATGATAATTGCGATTTATTGAAATCGAACAAGATAAAAAAATGGTGCTGACACAACAGATTTAGCAATAGAAGAGAAAGTGTTACTATAAATAAAAATACACAATTTAACTATGACATAATGTTGCTATGATAAAGTAACAAAAACGCCACACAATATTACTTTTATGTTTTGTATTAAGCAGGCGGTATAGAACAATTGAAACAGGTATATTTATGAACAAAAATAAAAACCAACTTCAAATAAAATCAAACGCTGAACGCTATTATGCGCAGACACCATCTTTGTATTTTTGAATTATCGTTGGAATAGTACGAAATAAAATTAATCAGAACCAAACCAAAGTGTCACCAATGATCATCAAAATCGGTTCACTCCAACTCACCCAAGATGCCTGCACAACATAATTATTATGCCACCAAAACATTAAAAAGTGAAGTTAAACTTCTTTAGCTCCATCTAGTAATTCTCTCTTTATCTTCACTAACTAAAATCTCCCTCTCAACTTCCTTTCACTTCGTCCGATCACACTTTTCTTAATATTCACCAGCTTAGTCCCCAAGTCAAGCATGCGTTAAAAAGTTTTACTTCAAAAACTGAGGAATAGAAAATCTCCTCCTTTTTAAGTCGGTTAATTTATTTTTATCTGTTTAGTGGCTCTAGTGACAAACCACTGTATAGCGTTAAATTATATAAAATTTCCTTATTGTAAAATTATATCTATATATATAAAAGAAAAAGTGTGTGGGTATGTTCCATGTACGCTCCGAAACGGCTTGACTGATTTCAATGAAACTTTCAGGGAACTTTCAGATTGACCTGGCGAGTAATCCTGTAAATTTTCACTCCTCTTTTTGAACTGTCAAATACAGCTTTTATTTACTGATATGTACATGGGTGTAGGTAATGATCTTCACCTGCTCGAGAAGAGAATAAATACGGAGACAAATGAATAATTTAATATATTGTGAGAGTTTAATTAAATATATAATGACGTAAGTTTATTGTTTAAATAAAATAAAGCAAAAACTAGCCCGGCGAAGAAGGCTGGGTACGTTAGGGATTGTTTGGGTAGTTCATAATAAATTACAACCAAAAAAGTTGTTCCTTTTTGTTTATAACACCGCGTTAATAGATAACAAATCAATTTCATTCGATATGATAACGCTAACGAGCCGGTCCCGAATACGGTTTGCATAAGAGGTAAGGTACACGGCTTTGTCCCGGCGATGGCTCGACGGGATATTGATGGATGCGTCCTACATACGGACAGTGTGTGATTTATACCCGACGAATATTAGCGGCCTCACTTTTACGCAATAAGGCGAATGTGTTTCGGCTCAGCGTTTCCAAACACACTGTGGAATAACTGATATTCCTTTTTTGGGTAAAATATAGAATTAAAATAGTGCTAAGTCGACATGTTGCCGTCTGAGACTTTCGATCAATACACGAGCAAATACGCAATGGTAAGAAAAAGATACGACGCCAATAATTATAAAAACCTAACTTAGAGTGCCGCCGGTAGCGAAGCAACGGGTTAGGATGATATAGAAAGAAACCTCCTGACGATGCGTGCCGTGTCCAGGAGTACCGGCTTCTGTATCTGACCCTTGACCCAGCCATCTAGCAATAGTCTCTTAAGGTGTTGATGGATTTTGAAAAGACCCGTCTCATTTATCTAGACGCAAAACGTTACGATCGGAAATCTCCCCCCGAAGCCTTCCTATAACTACTCCTACAATGATCATTTATATACCGGTCATTTATATTGTACCACTTGCGACCGGGTATTCAAGAGCAAGTTCGGTTTCGAGCCATATCAGGGCTCATGCCCGAAACTAATTTGGGTCGCCGTCACCGGTGTCGGTGTGGACTACTACACTATACTATAGTATATATATACGTTTACGATTTAAGGACCTTCAAGAAACGAGCCTATTCCTATCTCAAAGGTCGGCAACACCTACAGCTCCTCTGGTGCTGTGGATGTTCATGGGCGACGGTGATCACTTAAGATCAGGTGAGCCGTATGCTCGTTTGCCACTTTTCATATAAAAAAATACTAACTATACGATACTTGAGGTGTTGTTCGAAACTTTTCGCTATAACATCGTTCGCAAAAACGACTATCGGAACAATGATCGTCGAATCCACATCCTACATGATGGGATTCATTCCCTTTTAGCCTTTACGAGGTTCATATTTTATTATTATTATGCAACATAAAAAATCCAAAGTATTATCCCATTCAGTTATATAAGGATAAACAAGTAATATCTTTAATGGAATATCATTGTAGGATCACACGTCACGTCGTAGTTTATGAGACTGTTTGTCGGGAATGCTCCTGATTTACGAGACCCACTTTTTGGACGTTGGTCTGCCAGTTATTAATACATTGTCTCGAGGAAAAGAACTTTCGGATCTTAAGCTTACGCATTGATCGTGCTTTCTACACCCTGAAAAAAGATTGTTAGTTCTTAATTCGTCCACCAAACGCTTTGCTTCGTCTTTCATTACTGGTATATTTAAAAAAAAAAAGAAGGCTAGCAATATTCCTTTTTTTTTATAAATATTACTAACATTCTTGTTAACCATTCTAACTAAGCTTAAGCTTGTGCTATGAGATGGTTCACGTTAATAGTCAAGTGTGTTTTCGAAGGTGGATTCGAACCTACGACCTTACGATTCGCAGACCGTACCCTAAGCTATTAGGCTATTGACGCTTATGTGTACATGGAATGAAAGAATGAATGAAAGAAGAAAGAATGCCTGAATTCGTTTGCCCGTGTATGTTTTACCCTCCGATTACAATGTGGGTGTTTTCAAGAGTAGAGTGAATAAGCAAGCAGCACAGAGCAGAGGGGCTCCGGTGCGTTCCACTGGAAATCCCGGAGCCCCTAGTGATGCACCGAGGAAAGGGCCACCGGGGAGTTTTTAGTGGGTAAAAACCCCACATAACCGCCGCCTTCCCTCTAGAAAGCGGGGTGTCTTTTTGAATATTTCCTCCCCGTTAACAAAATAAAAAGGGTAGCCCGATTCTTTAAGCAAGTATCTCGACGGTTTTTCGAGACTGCCACCAAACATCCTAAAAAACTTCTTGTAAGTGCCGCCACTCATAAGCCTTCCTATACTAATTCCTATACTAAATTATTAAAAAAAATGCCATTAAACTGTTGACTCATTAATAATATTGTTTACTAGTTTAATCGAGGTCCTAAGTTAATTATATTATAGAAGGTACTTACAAATTCTGCCCGAGTCGTTTACCTGAAAGCATAAAGGTTAAGTTGATTTAAAAATTATAAATTGTGCCAAAGCATAAAAGATAACAAGACAAAAGCATTGGCATTCGTGACCCGTAGGGAGCGGTTTTCTTTTGAACATCATAACAAGAAAACTCAAGTACCAGCTTGCTTTCATATTCCTTTAGGAGTTTTCCCCTAGAAGGTGAAATGGTAAAAGTTTACATACTGATATGCAATGAATTCTTTTGATTCAAACATAATGTGCGGTCACCCTCTATTCCGAAATAGTGAAATTACGAAGTTCTATCGCCTATTCTGTTTCTTCTTCCATATTGCTTTTCAACCGACTTAAAAAATAAAGTTCTCAATTCGTCTGTATGTTTTTTTAATTTTTTTACCTCATAACTTTCGACTGGATGAACCCATTTTGATGATTCTTTTTTCATTTCAATGCTAGTGCTTCCCATGTGTGTGATCAATGGATTTAATGAGAAAATCATATAAATCTCTTAAATTTGCATCAAGTATGTGCACCACGTGTATGTGTTCTCTCATAACTCGCTATAAAGACAGGACCAGCTGTCCACTATGTGTCTACAGCGCGTACTTTCATATTTCGGGCAAATAATGCGTAGAGGGGATAGCAACCTTAAAAAACTGGTCATCGGTGGCAAAACAGAAGGCAAGAGAACAAGAGGCCGGTCGCCAACACGATGGTCTGACCAAGTAAAAGGTGCCATCTCCTCTCCTAATCTCTACCAGTGAGGGCTCCCTCGGATCGAAGTCGATTGAGGGGCTCTAGTGACCACGATCCTCAGAAAGAAGAGAGAGATGTGTGCCACAAAAGGAGAAATAACTCAATATCACGCCAACCAATTACGATGATTCATTTTTTATTGGAAAGGATGTACTTTAAGAGATGTTTGATATAAGTTTGGTTAGGTTCTGATTAATTCTATTTCGTAATATTCCCACGATAATTCGGAAATACAAAGGGGTCCAAGTATAATAAGCGTTTAACGTTTGATTCGATTTGAAGTCGGTATTTGTTTTTGGTCGTAATAATAATTGTTGAATACTTATTCCTAGTTTAACAAAAACAGTGCAGGCCTAATTATGCATTAGACTGTAGTAGCAAATACATATATAAAAATATACATATAGATGGAGCTAACGAAGTTTAACTTCAGTCGTGTCTTCTAAAGAAGACTCATTTTTTTTAGAGCATTCGTAGCTCCGTTATTTATACGCTAATTTATACATTTTGTAATTTTCGTTGTGTCCATATGCCAATAATGTAATATTCGAGGGCAAGTAATTTTGTCTATCTGTTTAAATACACGAGGCGCCGTTATGTTTACGCTAATGGCAAATAAATTTGCTTGCGTTTATTTGTATGTTATTCTAAAATTATCTTTCCGGAATAATACGTTCGTTTCAATAACACAAGCCGTGGAATGTATATCTATGAAGTAACTGTCTATCATAGCACAAACTATTTATCTTCGAGAGCTTTCCTAAAAGCTCGATGCCAACAACAATCGTCAACACTTACAAATATGTATAATAAAAAAGCCATTTATTCTAAATCAGCATTTCCTTCTTATTACTGGTATGAGTTTTGTATGACAACCGTGTGCTGTCTTGACGCGCTGTCACAATTTAGTCGATCAGTATAGAAATCCAGCTCACGCAAGGGTAACGCCAATTTCGTGGCTTTGAATTGATTCGCGGTATAAATCGGTGAGACAAGCTTAGGGTGAGAGTGCCGGTTATTTGTTAAAAGCCCTTCCGTATAATTGGGAAATGGTAATTAGTATCGTGAACAACTCACAATGGTTTTCGGTAACAAATTACCACTTGCTAAAATTAGTCACTGGTATATGGCAATCGCAACCTGTCACATTTGGGACTTAATAAGCTTGGTGAAAATAGGCTGCTTTGAAAATGTACAAATTGGAAATTGAAAAAAAACGACTGAAGTAAGATTATTTTAGCTACATATTTATATATATATAGTTATACTTATTTTTACCCGGCGATTGTTATGCTTAATAACTACTTCCAATTATATCGTAGTGATTACCTGAACGTAATTGTATCTTTAATTCATAATTAATAATTTAGTTGATCGTCACATTTACTTGGCTTTTTTTAAAAGAAAGCTAGCAATAATACTTTTTTTTTCAGAAATATTACTAACAATCTTGTTAACCATTCCAACTCTCTTAGGAAATCTTAGGTTTTTACCCACTAAAACCTCCCCGGTGGCCCTTAAACTCCTCATTCCTCAAAACTCAAAACAGTAAAATGAATAGGCACTTACTAAACTAGCGCGTACCATCTTTCGAGTACATCACCACTTAATATCAGGTGGGATCGTGGTCAAGCACTAGTTTATACGCCGTAAACAAACGTATATAAAAATATTTTATCTATAGCGTCAAGAGCCTAATCGTTTAGGGTACGGCCTGAATCGTAAGGTCGTGGGTTCGAATCCACCATTCGACTATTGCCGTGAACCATGACCTAGCACAAGCTTAAGGTTAACAAGATTGTTAGTGAGTTTCTGAAAAAAAAAAATTGCTAGCTTTATTTAAAAAGAAAAACAAATAAATAGCTTTCTTTTATATGTGTATATTTTTACAGTACAAAAATATATTTTCGTATCGTAGAAAAAAGACATAATTACCTCGAGGGTATTGTGTATGGACCAGTTAGATTTTATTTACCTCTATAGATTGGTGAAGGCAAGCAATTTGAAAAAATATCCCATAAAATTATAGCCAAGAAAAGTACAATAGAGATAAAATTTACTAATGTTAAATTTGTTGGCCCATAAATCTTTTTTACGATACTGTCTCTGTAGGACGCTGCGCCGGCAACATTGCCTTTTTATATCTAGTTTATGGAAATACTTTCTTAAGGTGAATGGAAAAAATTGTAGATAAACTTTTTACCGTATTAATTAATATTTTATTGGGTATTGGCGAATTTTTGACCGCAACATTGCGAAGGTAAATTTACGAATTGTTATTCATTTATTGGATTTTAAGAAAGGAAATTACACTTACATATTGTGAGCTACCTCGCTCAACATCGCACACAACATATTTTATAATATTATTAACAGCAATACATCAAGAGCCTTAAAAGTAATTTATTAAAGACTTACTGACTTTGTTTCAGAGATTCTTTTAAAGGGCTTTTCCTCCAGCATAACTCACTTGTTCTAAACTGTACACTAATCGTCTACAGAGAGAGAGTCCTCTCCTTTATATCCTAAATTTCTAGTATATGCATCTCTTTCAAAGACGGAAGCGGAAACGACCTTGGTTGCGGACAACCGATAAAAGTACTTTAGTTGACTAAACTAAAGTACTTTTATATTAGTCAGTCCATTAACTTAGTATATTTTAAAGATTATAATATTTAAAACTAAATTGGCATTTGGTAGGACTAACTGTCGCTGTTATTTATTATTTTATATTAATTATAGTGTAGTAGCTAAGCGTTTGACTCAATGTCTCAGGTTTTGGGGTTCGAATCCCCGCCCCTAAAGCCACCGATATTTAGATATTTTTTTACTACAGCAATAGGGGCAAACAAACTTACCTGTTCTTAAGTGATCACCGTCGCCCATGAACATCCACAGCACCGGAGAAGTTGTAGGTGCGTTGTCGGTCCTGAGTTAGGAATGGACGCGTTTCTTGAATGTCCGCAAATGGTATAGATTCGGAAACACCGCTTGTGACAATTGATTCCACATGTTGACAGTGGGCGGAAGAAAGTTACGCGAGAAACTTCGTTGTGGAACGCCAATCATCAAGATAGTATCGATGGAATTTGGAAGCAGGGTAGTGCCACAATATTACAGACATAGATATTTTATTTATTGGTATCACAAAACACAAACACATTACATATATTATCCACGTCACATAAAATATACCAAAAAAGAAAGAAAAATTAACAATTAAAGGAAGGAACCAACAAATAGGATATAATGCCGACATTGGACACCGTTTCAGAATGTGCTGTCGCAAAGATGCGACAGTACTGATTTTCATCGGTGTCCAAAACTACTCAAAGTCGTGCGCGCGCAATACTTACACTCTGACTAATTAACTGACACTCTAATAAAAAAATTTAATACAAAAATACGTGTATAAATAGTTATTAGATTTATGTATATTATTTACAATAAAATAATAAAAGAATATAATATGTTAATAAATAAATTAAACTTATAAAGTTTATATTATATATTCAAATATTAAAAACCTTGGATAAATATACAAAGTATAAATAAACGGAAGTATTCAGAGACAAATGATTTAAAAACACAGTGGATGTTTATGTGCGACAGTGATTGCTTGAAATTAGGAGAGATTTAAAAAAAAATAGATAAAACGTCTATTTAAACCTCTGAAGGGGTACATACTACTTTGACACGATTGCAGCTTGTAAATTACTCAGTAAAAAGTTCACCTGCATACCGGAGTGTCTCGCTACTCCACAGCCGGCGTAATTTTGGCCTCAAAGCAAAGTGAATGAGCCTAGCGCGGGAGCGAAGAGGCATCTACAATGGCAGTCTGCTTAAGTCATTGACCCATTCACTTACCAGGTGAATGTACTTCAACGATGTTTGGGATTTTAAACTGTGCAATTTAATAATAAATGTTAGCTGGTAACACACGACACCCAGCGATTGTTATGCATAATAACTACTTCCAATGATGATCTTAGCGATTTACCTGAACCTTATTGTATCTTTAATTCATAATTAATAATTTAGTTGATCGTCACATTAACTTGGCGTTGCAAACAATAATTTAACTTTATTAGTTCGTAATCTGACTTCTTATTAATTTTGTAAAAAGATTGTGAGGACGCTCAGTTGTACGACAGTATTCGTTAAAAATAACTCTTTGTACAACGTAACGCCGTCTGATAAAAGCGAGTTGTTGGACTATTTTATTCCACAAGACCTACAAATTATTACATAAGCTATCATTCTAAAGTTACACCTATAAAATTGCCAATATGAAATAAATTAAATATATTTTTTTTAACTTTTTTTATTTCTGTTATCGATATCGATTACACGTGTTACTTAATCACAAATGTAATCGATGCATCTTTGTTAGCGCAGGTTTTTCAAACGGGTATTGCCTTTCGGGGATTAAATTTTTTCTCGCTATACAGTGGTCTAAATTTTGGAAAAAGTATTAGTCGATGTGTGCTGGTGAGAACAGTGGATGAGGGAGAGCTTCGAACCCCTAGAATTCACAGCAAAACGGATTATACTGAAGAACGGCAATTTCATAAGTAAAGACCGAATAATATACACTCGCCCCCCCCTTGACCTGCCGAATGTATGTATATAATTATGTATTGCCTGGTTAGCCGGGTAAAATGGGTCAGCACTTTGCCTAATTCATCATTATTCGGAGCGATCTGGTGATACTATCTTCAACAACAAACGGATGAGATCTTTATCCAGGGTCAACATCCACATTGGTTCCTATCTCTTATCACAATTGCACATGACGTTTGATGTTTAGAATGTTGTGTAAGAAACTAGAGCAATCTGACGTCGAATACTATTTATTTTAATTTATTTTAACCAACTTTCAAAAACCGGTAAAGTATTTTAGTGGATGAAATTTATTCAAAAAAATATATGAAATAGCAATGTATTTGATCACGTATTCATTTAAGATTAATATTATTGTATAATGACCAGTGGGCTATTACCGCAACATTAAAACATTAATTTTCTTCTGATGTCTAAATACGTTTAATAGTGTTTAATTGTTTTTAGAAATCGGAAGAAAAAAAATGAAATTTAAAGTGATACTTTTTTAAATAAATTTTTGAAGTTGCCTTTCTGACTTATTTGGAAAAAAGCAAACATTATAACTGAAAAATGGTTCATATTTGTATAATGCCTATAGAGGTTAAAATTATCGCAAACAGTCACCCTATCACCTCTTAATAAATATATATACAATGAAGCTACTACTACTAAGCGGTTGGATTTAATGGTCACAAGTTCGAAACTCAGTTGGCACGAATCTCTCCTAGCCAGGTGTCCCGCCCATTGCCGTTTTAGTCTCATGATCTGCGTACCCACGTCCTCGACTGGTACTCTGGCGAATTTCGACGTTGGGTATACGGTGCCTCAGAGTGATTCCTAGCATGGCGCGCTCCATAGCTCGTTGAGCTACTTAAATTTTGCGCAGTTAGTTTTTTTCAAGTTAACTTCTGTTCGCCTCACACGATTACACTTTTTGTAACGCTATCGTTACGCATTCACCAGCTTACTGAGGACAAGCTTGAGTGAAGAAGTTTTACATCAAAAAGACTTGGGCGGCAGTAAATAGTAAGGACCTAAAGGAAGATCTACAACAAATAGTATTGTACCTTTTAGAAACACGAGCGGTTGCCAGCAATAAATACTTGTTAGTGAGGTCGTACTCCAGTAATCAGAGCCGATGGAAAGGTTTATACACACACGTACCATTACTAACCAACTTAAAAAATAGGTTAGCACTTTTGTTAAAGGAAAATCCTATGAGTCCCGTCACCGACATGCTAATGTAGTATTGATATTTTTGTCATGATCTTGTACAGCCCCTAATATATTTGATTAATAAATAATGATGCGTCGATAGCCAAATGGTATAGAGTACGGTCTGCGTAAGGTCGTTTCAGATCCACCATTCGACTATTGACGTGAACCATTTCCTAGCATAAGCTTAAGCTTAATTGGAATGGTTAACAAATGTTAATTATATTTCTGAAAAAAAAAACCATATAAACGTGTATATAATTATCGGAGTGTCAATACATGTGAAAACCAGATTGATATTGACGACTGAATATAAGTTATAATTTTTCACTTCTAACGTCGGTCCCTATGACAGCCACTTTTTTTTAATTACCTTTATACTGTTTGTGCAATATCTATATATTATTTTTGGTTTGTACCAACGAATACCCCGGTTATTGTTTTTAAAAGCTATACTTTTCAACCGACTTCAAAAAACTGAGTTCTATATGTATGTATGGTTTTTTATGTTTGTTACCTCATAACATTGGATTGGGCGAACCGATTTTAATGATTCTTTTTTCATTTAATAACTGGTACTTCCTATGTGGTCCATTTTTACTTTGGTTCAATTTTGACAATGGCATCTATAAAATGAAGAATGAAGTCATATTCCTTAAATTTGCATCAAGTATAACTTAATATTACACTAACCAATTTGGTTGATTCATATTTTATTGGAAAGGATCTTGTTCACGAGAATTGATGAGAATTTGGTTAGCTTTTGATTAATTCTATTTCGTAATATCAATAAGATAATTCGTAAATAGAAAGGGAACGTCTAAGTGTAATAGCCTTTATTTTTGATTCAATTTGAAGTCGGTTTTTGTTTAAACTTGTAAATATACTAGTTGGTTCGAAAAATTATAGTTTTCTATAACAAATACGTTTCACTGACATATAATTCCATTTTTGATTATCCAATTTGACCGTTAGGTAAATAAGGAAAAAAACAAATGTCATCTCGTACAAAATTTGATAGATAAATTATTACGCGCCGCTACATACACCTACAAAGTTTCACGCAGAGGTAGTCGCGTCCTGGCTGATATTAGGGCGGGTCTTTTTAAAAATAAGAAGACACTAATTACGAATCTCTTCCGTTTTTCGAGTATAACGTGTTTGTGTTTGATGTTTAAACAAAATACTTTAACCTTACCCGACTGACTTACGAGACATTATTATGTTTGTAGTGTGTTCAGGAATTACCTCTCTAATTCCCCCATCCCGTTCCACCATCGGACTTGAAAACGCACTGCTAAATTTCATCCTTTTGTTGTGAACATCCCTCCCCTTTTTGGGGACGAAGCGCATTGCTTCATTCGGCTATGAGCGATGTTCTGAACTTTCCCTCTGATAACAATGTGAGGGTTTTCAAGAGTAGAGTGAACAGGTATTTAATAATCTAGTGCGCCTCATCATACAGAATAGCACTCGCTTAGGAAGTATTCAAAAAATCTACAAAGTGACAAATAAATAGTATGAAAATCTTTAAGTTTCCCCCACCTCGCAAGGCAGTAGAAAACAATATTGAATTTTCTCCAATCAATTCACCATCAATATTCTTCGCTAAATTGAAAAGGTACCTTCATCAAGAATTGGAGCAAGTTGGAAATTCCGGCGCGCCAAGTTGTCTGTAACAAAGTCAGGCATCGGGTCGTCTGGCGTTTTATTTTTTAATTATAAAACTGTACAAAGTTCATCTTGGCCAAGTTTTAATAACGTTCCCACTTCATGCAGCAGCTACGTACAACTTTTATATCTTGTCAATAATAGAATTGTAATGTTATTAAGTTAAGGGCGTAGCGTTATTTAGTTTTAATTGGATAAAATTACTCGTTTCAAACTGCATCAAGTTAAAAGTCGCATATTTAAGAGCCGATATTTGTCCTATAAAACTTAATTCTAAATATTTATTTTTTTTTCTAGAAGGTCTAGCAACATATGGCACAGAGATAGAATGTAAGATATTTTGATTTAATTTTGTTCTTTTAAATCGTCAATAGCCTATTGGCTTATGGTAAGATCTCTCTTGGGTTCACTGGGTGACAGGGATGGGGCGTATGCTGTCCGCCAAAGTAGACCCGACCACAAGCGAGACGGGCCAGCCGATGTCGCGTTCTTCCTGTGTCCTCGTCAACAGAGGACAAAGGAGCCCACCCTCGTCGCCCAGTGAACGCCAGGCCCCTTTTGGTTGCCTTCTACGACAGGCAGGGGATACCGTATACTTATTCTACAAGCCCAGAAGCCAAGTATATGCCAGCCAGATACTCGGAATTATCGTCAATTAATAAAGTAGTAATTACATAGAATATGACGATCTTGATTGGAATAAGAGCACTGAATATTTATATCACCAAACACTACTCCAGGGGAAGAGCGAGTAATGTCGGACTTGCACCCGGCTAAAACCCCAAGATGTTCCTCTTTTGTTGCATGTTGGTGGGACCATGGAATTTTAAATGTTTATATTACTATATCTATATTATATATTCGCTTATCCCTATTATATCTATATTATAACAAGTCCATGAGGTCTTGTGCTCGTAAAACAAAAACTTTAGATATTTCATACATTAAAATAAACGCACCATCGAAGTTTCAACCCTGATACGACCCAGTTATTACCAATATCTAATTAATAATGCATTATACACTGTCGTGTACTATTTTAAACTTGCTCACAATTTATACAATAACTTCAACTTTGTGTAACTTCTGGGGTTGACTGGTGAAAGTGTATTAACTAAATTTAATATGAACTTATATTTATCTTTTACTACTACTTCTAGACTACTTCTTCTTCTTCGTTGTGCATTTTAGTTGTCAGTTAAGTACACCCGAGTTCGATTTCTGCAGTATTTGAAAAAAGGTAATCGACGATGAGATAACATTCGAATATATATCGGACTTAATAATCTCGGTATGAAGACTAACAATTGCTTACCTGTCTACCCCGTCAAAAGCAACGAAAATCGTCCAGAAAGCCAAAAGGGCTTAGGAGCTACGCATTGCTACAGAGTAGGTTAAATACAAGACTATTGCTACGTTGTTCGTTGGACACAAGAATATTGCTACATCGTAGGTTGAACATGAGTATTGCTACGTCGTAGCTTGAACATAAGAGTATTGCTACGTCGTAGCTTGAACATAAGAGTATTGCTACGTTGTAGCTTGAACATAAGAGTATTGCTACATCGTAGGTTGAACATGAGTATTGCTACGTCGTAGCTTGAACATAAGAGTATTGCTACGTCGTAGGTTCAACGCATGAGTTTTTATTTCCAGTATTTAATTTTGACGCCTAATATACGCCGATCCTAACACCATGGCTTTCACCACCATACTATTTATTACATTTTTAGAAATCAGTTTTACTATCGTATTTTAGACATCAAAAATATTCAATAGGCAGTTATAGTGCTTTCAGTTGTCAAGAATAAACAATAAATCTAAGAAAACATAACGCATTAACTGTATACAATGACGACAAAACTACTGAAACGACAATAATATTCATTCTCTCGCTCCTTCCTCTTTCCTTTCGATTGTGCCTGAACGATTACGCTAGCATTAAATGATTCTCCCGTGTAACCTTTCACGGTTCTAATAAAATCAAGTAATTTTCTTACCAAGTCAATTATTCACCGGAGCATTGTGTAGCGCGCTTTTGTGCGACGACATTGAATGCTTCCCGGGTTGGGAAGAATGCGCGAATTCTTTCTTTTTAATACCACATTTCTTAGTAATCCCCCTGCATAATCACGGACAGGCGGTCGGGTGCCCGTTCTTTATTTTCGACCTGAGGCCTACACCTGAAGATGGCTTACACTTAAACGTGACGTCATTGTTGTAACTATTTTCTATTTCAATTCAGCCAGTGACGTAACACTTTACTCATGAATGTAGTGAATCATGGGCACGTGGGCTTTAAAACTTTGAAGTGTGATTGTGTGATTTTATTTAACATTTGTGCACAAAAAGATCACTTGCTAGTACAAATATTTATAGCATTTGTGGGACCTAATAAGCGATACGAAAGGAGTATAACGATGGCTGTCTCTATCCCTTTCGAGTTGAAAGTGTGCGGGAACTATATATATACGATTCACATGTTAAATTGTACAAGTGAATGCCTCTGATTATGCCGCTAGGCCGCCCTGCTATAATTGTCGCCACTCTCGATCTTTTCATTCTATTTCCTGTAGCACGTTCTATTCATAATTGCGATTTCATTCATTCACTCATTATTTCCACGTGACATAATGAATACAGCACTTTATACTTTTAGACACTACATTTTCTCAACGCATTTTTTTTATCCGATTTTAAAAAAAGCTCAATTCGTCTGTATGATTTTTTTCATGTTTGTTACCTCATAACTTTCGACTTGATGAAGCGATTTTGATGATTCTTATTTATTTGTAAGCTGGTATCCCTTCCCGGTGTCCAAATCTTAAATTATCCCTACTTGTAATTAAACCCAATTTGGCCGAAGGCATCCATGAGAAAACCATATAAGTCCTAAATTTGCGTCATGTATGTGCGCCACAAATGGACGAAAAACTCATTATCACTCCAAACCATTTTTTGGTTTGCTCGTAAATATCCTTGTCTACAAAAGCAATCTACGTTAACATGTTATATAGATAGATCCAAGACAAAACTTTCTACTTCCTATCGCTCGAGCTCTTGCATTCAACCGACAGTAAAAAAAATCAGTAGGCTCTCAATTAGGTATTCGGATTTATTTTTGAAAAGGGATGTCACAAAAAAGGAGTCGTAGTAGGTCCGGGCGGTTGCCTCATGTTACATATTACAATAGCCATCCCCTGCCCAATGTCCTATAATAAATCCCAATGCCCATATACTCTCTTTTCAGTAAGGTCCAAACGAATTCAACGGTTAAAAGTGCTCATAATATGGTCTATCTGTATATTACTAAACTGGTAGATATACTTAAAAAGTAAATATCAAATATTGACCCCTAGCATCATCATTATCTACTATGCTTTTTCCAAACCAAAGCCACCCATACCTTGGCATACTTGCCAGTATATTGTTAAAAAATTATTTGTTTTTTTTAATATATACGAAATAGGCTCACGTTTGGCTTCTATCTCGCTTGATGGAAGGCGAAGATAAAGCTTTGGATGGAGCACGTGAGCCTATAAGGTGTCTGATCACATTGGACTTGGTTACGATACGAAAAATACAATCTTCGGTCATGATTTCCGTGTAATTGTAAGCATCGAAATCGAATTTAGACGCCCCTCCCACACTTTGTATAAGGTATTGAAATTTACTTTTATTATACAAAACCAATTTCCAATTTAATCACGAACTTGTTAATTTGAATTTTCGCCCCCGGAAATATTATTACGAACCGATTCCACCGAGTCAATTAAGATCTGTATGTCGATAACATAATAGCTTTCCTTTGTTATAATCATCGGCCCATAGCCACGTCGATTAATGGTACATCCAGTGAATGCTGCGTACCCCAAATAGTTAATGTAAACCTACTTTCCGAGTGATAAAACAACTATATTACAAAAACAAAAACCGACTTCAAATCGAAGCAAACGCTATTATAGATGTAGTGAGAAATTATTTTCCTTCTCACATCAACTACTTCAACTCGGATCTCTATCGGAATACGATGACTCCCGTACTGTTAATGAATGATCGTATTAAATGAGTGACATTTTCATATCTAGAAGGAAAATCTTTTCTCGCTATTTCTACACACTTAGACACAATACTCTTTCGGTTTACAACACTAAATCTCGTCTCTGCTCTCCCATTTAACCGCGGGGTGTTGCCGCACGCAAACTTACAAGTTGCCATCAAAACAAACACAAATAGAACATTTAAACTGAGAGATATAATCAACAAACCGAATTAAGTGCAGTTATATTCAATTAATGGTTCTATTCAACGACGCTTCGAGATTGTTATCTGAATTTTGTTATCACGCTCCACTCATCTAGTTGTTACTTTGAATTGACCTTAATAGCGTCGAATGTAGATGGATAGACATAGACATATTATTTAGTGGCACAAAATATGAAACACATCAAAAGGCAGAAAACTAATAAAATATAAAAATACAGTTAAAGAAAAAAACGGAAAAATAGGACATAAGCTATGACGCCAATATAGGACACCGTCTCAGCATATCAACGCTGGAAAGCAAAAACGTAGTAAGTGACACATATGGCCATTTTCACTTTTTTACGTCGTTGTAATCAAAAAAAAAGACGCGTCGAATAATATATGTCTTGTAACAATTAGAAGAAAGATAGCGATAATAGGATTTTCAACATTGACACTTCTCTCTTATTTTTTGGACGATAGAACGATTTTCTTTTAAGATAACTATAGGTTAATGCCGTGGTCCAAAACGACAGCTCTAGGTCCACAAACACGAAAGTTATATATATTTTTAAAGTTGAAATGTTTTTCTGCTCTAGTGAACAATTTCATTTTTGTGGGTTACTACGTTTTTGTTTTCCAGCGTCGATATGCCGTCGGAAGCGCTGATTTTCAGCGGTGCCCAGGTCTACCCAAAGTCGTACGCGCGCAATACTCCATACAACATCTCTCACATTAAAACCTTATCATCTCCAACATTAAAACAGTTAACATACATATATAATAGTTTCATTGAACATACTAATATAGGAAACCTATCCATAAATTTACAACCCCTAACCCCTAAATGTTTAGTATATTCAAAAAATAATTTATGCAAAATGTCATAAGACAGTTGGCAACCCGAAATTCTTATCGGCGGCCCTCTGCCATCGTCTGAAACTTATTAAGCGAAATTTCATTTCTGCGACGGACGTTAGTGGGGCTCCGTAGCCGATGCTAATTGTGTAATCAGAGCCCTGGGGTCCCCATAATGTCCAATTAACGTGGCCGCCACCGGAATGGGATCCCACGATATCGTTTATCAATACTCGTTCGAATTAATTCGCTTTCTGCGAAAAGTAGGACGTTATGAATGTACTGGGCATTTTGAATTGAATGTAAAAGCGGCTGGTTACATCTTTCTTATTACTGACTTCGTTACCAACGAACCAACCTTAGCGAGATGAGAGATGGCCGAGCTTTTATTGGTACTTTTAAGTTGTAGAACTTGTCATATCCATTTTGTTAATGTCATCACGATCGACGACCATTTGACGTTAAGTGGAAATGCAAGATGGTAAGGCTGGATTTTTGATAAGATTAAAAAAAAATTAAAAAGATGATTCCTAATACATTAATTAACTCGTTATTCATTTATTTCAAATGTGGTATGATTTCTTTCTAATAATCCACACACACACACCACACATATACATGCACACCGCACAGTTACGCACAGTCACATCCCTAAATCAGTGACGACTTCAATGAAATATTTAATACTAGTGTACCCAGCCGAGCTAGATTTTGCTTTATTATATTTAAACAATAAACTTACATCATTAAATATTTAATTTAACTCTCACAATATATTAAATTATTCATTTCTCTCTGTATTCATTCTCTTCTCGAGCGGGTGAAGATCGTTACTTACACCCATGTACGTATCAGTAAATACAATATCATTCTTATCGTTTAGGGATTTATTATACTTCATTATACTTCAATATACTCCATTGAACTTCAATATGTCTCAAAATGACATAAATATACACAACGCATGTGTCAATACAAATTTGGGTTATAAAACAATAGAATCATAGTAAATAAAAGCTGTATTTGACAGTTCAAAAAGAGGAGTGCTCCGACCGTTATCAAACTTTACAGGATTACTCGTCAGGTCAATCTAAAGATTCTCTGAAAGTTTTATTGAAATTGGTCCAGCCGTTTCGGAGCCTATAAGGAACAAACCCATACACTTTCTCTTATTATATATATATATATATATATCTATATATATGTATATATATATAGCTTACGTACCGTTTGCCATCAAACTAAATTAAAGTTTGGCGACACACTTTATTGTAAATTATTGTAAAAGTTTATTTAAAAAAAATACTGATATACTATTAATTTAGCGTCGATTTGATTTGAGGTAGATTTAAGTTATTACTCGTGTTTATTTCCAAAATGTCTAGAATTGTTTCTATATTAACAATTGGATAAGTTTCAAACTGTCTCCATATACTTATTTCTTTAGCCTCACATGCTCACTTAAACTTTGAAACTTTTGAAATTGTCGAAATGAGTACTTCAGAAACGAGTTCAAGATTAAAGTCAAGCGTAAGATTTAACAAATTCCAAACTCCCATGACATCGCTAAGTGACTAACCAGGTTCTATGTTAATGCCGAATTTTAACTAGTTGGGAGACCGAGTGAACTTTTAAAAT
This sequence comes from Meandrusa payeni, assembly GCA_029286785.1. NCBI lineage: Eukaryota > Metazoa > Arthropoda > Insecta > Lepidoptera > Papilionidae > Meandrusa > Meandrusa payeni. Next base: position 9,379,854 of record JAGSMX010000023.1, read on the forward strand.
ACGGTCCATATGTTTTTTTTATTTTGGAATCTTTCATTTTAAAGAATTTCAATAATAACGCCTCTTTTTTGAAAAAAAAAGAAAGCTAGTAATTTTTTTTTTTCAGAAAAATTGTTAAAACATCAAACTCAAACACAGTTATACTTTTATTATACATATAAATAGTTAAATCAGTTTACAGCAAAATTAATAATGAATCGAAAAAACATAAAAGAGTCGTAATTAGTGCCTTGTTATTTTTTAAAACGTCCCGCCCGCTTATCAACCAGGACGCGACTTATACCGCTGCGTCCGTTTATCGTTGTAGGTGTATGTAGCGGTGCTTAACAATATTACTAACATTCTTGTCAACCATTCCAACTAAGCTAAAGCTTGTGCTAGGAGATGGCGTTACAGCCCTGTAGCTCTGGGCTCTCAAGAAAAGACTACGGTATCCCTTGCCTGTCGTAGAAGGCGACTAAAAGGGGCATCGGGTTCACTGGGCGATTAAGGTGGGGGCCTTTGTCGTCCGCTAAGGTGGACCCCGGAAGAAGGCGACATCGGCTGGCCCGTGTCGCCTTGCACTGCGAGGGGCACAGGGGGAGGAGAACTCCCCGGGACGTAATTTCCTGGAGACAGTGCAGTGGGGCTACGGTGCGTTCCACTGGAGATCCCAGAGCCCACCGTCATGCACCGAGGAAAGGGCCAGGTTTTAGTGGGTAAAAACCCCACATAACCGCCGCCGACCAGAAGGCGGGGTATCTTTTTGAAGATTTCCTTCTCGTTAACAAAAAAAAGGAGATGGCGTCAATAGTCGAATGGTGGATTCGAACCTACAACCGTATGATTCGCAAATCGTACCCTAAACAATTAGGCTATTGGCTTCAACTAACATATGTCCGTCTTATAATACAACTTAAAAGGGCATACATTGGTCAAGACTCTAGAACTGCACCACTTCATAGGATACTACCCTTTAAGTTAAAGTTACAGCCTATATGTTAGCCCTGTTAGGCACAGACCTTCTCTGTGAAGGGCTTAGTCCGCCACGCACACCTAGTGCGGATTGGTAGATTTCACATGTAGGTTTACTGACGTTCTTTTCCATCTGAGTGCTTGATTATACCACTGGAGACATAATGTTAGGAGCGTTGCAAGAATTTCTTCCGCTGTTGCTTTATCCATTTTTTATTAAAGTTGGAGGAAATGCCTTCAGTTATACGTACCCGCCGGGTAGCGGGAAAGTTATGTCTGATTTGGCGTAGAACCTTCAACTTTTTCTCCCAGTGCGAACGCTTCCCGAAGTGGTTTACGTTAGCTTAACTGTCAATGTTTACGCCAATTAACTAACCGCGTTTCCCCAGAGGGCACAAGGGGAATTTGGTCTGAGCGCCGTTACTTAGTTAGCTGCATATTTACTCCCAAAAAACGTTCAGGCTAAGCAACCGAAGAGCCCTGCCACCTCTCATCCCCGGTGAAACTATTACGGAGGTACATCACAAAAAACAATACATTGAAAGGCATTCACGCTCTTAAAAAAACTAATTTTTTCAAAGGCTACCCGCGCAGTCCGACACGGACAAATGACGTCGGTGAGTAATGGGCCGGCGTTTGTTTTGGGTCCAAATTAATGATCCTGTCTCGGGCCAAGTTCGAGGACTTATCGACTGTGTCAATTGTAACGTTATCGGTTTCGATAGCGCATATTGCTGAGGAAATTTAAAGAGAAATACACACGAATAACCTAAGAGATACTTTCAATTGCGGAGTACCACTGAAACTGCTATGTTTAACCGACATCAAAAAAGTGGGCGGTTCTCAATTCGTCTGTATTTAATTTATGTCCGTAGACTCGACAAAGTGTATATTTTAAATAGAGGATTTAAATACAGGTGTATCGCCGGCTTTTGAGTTAAGACTCCTTGTTGTTTTCTATTTTTAAGATCCCCTATCTTTACGAAATGTTTGATGGAATTGATGAAATTTATCGACACGGAAAAACCGACAAGGACAGCAAATTCTATATAACGACTGTGCGTGGTAAGACATTATGTAAAAAAGTACAGTCAGTCACCTATCAAAATTATGCACTATTTATGTTATAACGCAATTAATTAACATGAATTCCAACGGATGAGATTCCAAACGATTCCGGGGTGCAATTGTCTAGATATTTTCGATAAAAGATGCTTAAGATTGCATCTCCTATTCACAAAGATAGTGGATCAAATGAATGGGTAAGAACTCGACCGATAATCCAAGACTTACTTCAGTTCTACCCTAAACATGAGAACAGTATTGCACGGAAGACCAAATTGGTAACATGTTGAAGATCTGTAATTACTTTTATCTGACGAATATATATGCATTAGGACTCTGTCTATAACTATCCTTTTATATACGTGAGGGAATGCATACGCATATCCGCTCTCGCAGAGGCAAGCACGGATTATATCGGGCTTGCATCGATTAAAACCCCATGGTGGCCCTTTCGATGCCTATAGTAAGAATTATGGGGACGCGTTACCACACTTCCCTAGCTTCGAACTCTTCTTCTTTTTTTTTTTTTTGTTTACGGGGAGGAAATCTTCAGAAAGATACCCCGCCTTCTGGGAAGGCGGCGGTTATGTGGGGTTCTTACCCACTAAAACCTCCCCGGTGGCCCTTTCCTCGGTGCATGACGAGGGGCTCCAGGATCTCCAGTGGAACGCACCGGAGCCCCTCTGCACTGTGCTGCTCAAGGAGAAAGACAACCCGGGGAGGTTACCCTCCCCCTGTGCCCTCGCAGCGCAAGGCGGCACGGGCCAGCCGATGTCGCCTTCTTCCCGGGTCCACTTTGGTGGACGACTCGAACCCCACCCTTGTCGCCCAGTGAACCCGAGGCCCCTTTAGTCGCCTTATACGACAGGCAGGGGATACCGTAGTCTTATTCTTGAGAGCCCAGAACTACAGGGCTGCGGGCCGGTCTGCCACCGGCCCGCCTGCGCCATCTCCGAACGGGATCGGCCCTCCCCGATCCTATACCCCATGGCCCTTCTGGGCCATTACTGACTCGCAGAAGGAGACCAGCGCCTTCCATTTAGATCTCCCCGCCAGCGCAGCCTTCTGCCGCCGGCGGGGAGAGGTCTTGCCCGATCTGCTGGACCAGGATCCGCCGCTCCGCCTCCCACGCGGGGCACACGGCAAGCGTGTGCTGCGCGGAATCCCGGTCACAGCCACAATGGTGGCATTGCGCGGTCGGTTCGCGCCTATCCTGTTCAGGTACTCACCGAAGCACCCGTGCCCGGTGAGTACCTGTGTCAGGCGGTAGGTGACGTGCGCGTCATTCCTCTACGTAGCCAGGCTTCGAAGTTCGGCAGGAAGGCACAGACGATGCGTTGGCGCGAGCAACGTCGCTCCGAGCCGCTCGCGCCACACCTCTATCGCCCGCCTGTGCTCCTGCCGACGCACCTCTCCCGCATCCAGGGTCGGCCCGGGCCCGCCGTCGACGGCCCGGACGCGCGTGTAAACGCGCGCGTCCAGCTCCGCCAAAATGTCGAGCGGCGGGAACCGAGCCAGGATAGCGGCCGCCTCGTAAGATACCGTACGGTATCCTCGTGCGATCGAATGGCCATCTTGCGCTGCAGGCTAAGGAGCTTAGCTCTGCAGCGCCGGACGCCCAAAATGCATAGAGGGCCATGGATCGCACGAGACCTCCGTAGAGGCGGCGGACTCCTTCCCTGGGGCCCCCAAGATTAGGTAGCAGTTTATGCAGAGCACCCACTACCCTATCGATCTTGGGGACCAAGCGGTCGAAGTGCACTTCGAAGCCCCAGCGACTGTCCAGGGTGAGGCCGAGATATTTCATCGTCGACCCCACCCGGACCTGCACGTCACCTACGCGAACCGACCGGCTGGGCGGTTCCCTAGCCTGGGAGCTTGTGGAACCATAGCGCCTCAGTCTTGTGAGGCGCTACCCGTAGACCCAGCTCGTGGATTTTGTCCACGACGCATGCCACCCAAGCTCGGCGAGCCGGATGGTGCTATCGAAATCCTCCCCGTCCGACAATACTAGCGTGTCGTCTGCATAGCAGACGACACTCACGCCGACGGGGGAGATCCACCCTGATCAGGTCATATGCGAGGTTCCATAGCAGGGGCCCCAACACAGACCCTGCGGAACCCGCAATTCACCTCCCTCCGATGGAACACGTCCCGACCCATATACTGGATGCACCTGCCATGCAGGTACGCCCCGACGATGCGCTGCAGGTAGGGAGGCACACAGTGGTACACCAGTGCCTCCCCTAATACCCCCAGGGCAGCGTGTTGAAGGCGTTGACAACGTCAAGGTTGACGGCCAACGCCACGCCACCCCCGGGTCACTGCCTGCCCCGACCGTTGACGGACCTGGAGGATCGCGTCAACGGTCGACTGCGCTCGCCGGAAGCCGTACTGGCATTCCGAGAGGTCGGGGCCTACCTGCCGCAGGTGCGAGTTGAGGCGGGCGGCAATTATTCTCTCGAATAATTTGCCCGCCTCGTCCAGCAGACATATGGGTCGGTACGCGGAGGGAGACTCCGCGGTCCTACCGTCCTTCTTGATTAGCACCATCCTAGCCTCCTTCCAGCCCGAAGGGAAGACTCCGACTTCAGACAGCTGGTGAACAGCCGTCTAAGTCTCCCCTCAGGCCAGCGGCGAGGAGCCAGCACCCAAGCCCTTCCGGGAATCCCGTCTGGGCCGGGTGCTGTGTTGCGGGCCTTGACTTCGTGGCTCGATTCAACTCCTCGAGCAGTCACAGCCTGTCGAACTGTGATGGTACGGTCCGACGGTATCGCTGGGGTGCAGGGTTGGCCTGGATCCTTGGGAAGAGTGTGTCTACCACACTCTCCACGAATGTAGGATCCAGGGTTTCCGTCACCGGAGGGACCCAAGGTCTGAGCTTGCCCAGTACAATCTTGTACGGGCGCCCCCATGGGTCCCTCTCCAGCCCCTCGAGGAGTTCGCTCCAGGATCGAGCCTTTGCTTCCCTTGATCGCGCTTTGGAGCGCGATCGTATTCTATACCCCGCATAAGCTCTCGCCGTTTCGTCGGCTGTGGCTCGCCTTCTTCTACGGGCTCTGGTGTACCGGCGTCGGGCCCGTGAGCAGTCCTCGCATAGCTGCTCTATGGCCTCCGACCACCAGTACACCGCCCGGAGTTTGGGGACCCGGCCTGGCATCGCGACGTCGCAAATCGACGTCATTGTGCTCCGGAACCAGGTCGCCTCTTGTTCGGGATCGGGCAAGACCCCATCTGTCCATGCTGCGACGATGGCAGCGGCCTCGAGCATGTCAGCATCGAGCCGCTTGAGGGACCATCGCCGCGGTTGGCTGCTACCGTGCCGGCGGGCAGCACCTGCGGGAGGACGGAGGCCACATCAAACATGATGTGGAGGTGGTCAGATAGTGTGACCACCTCCTCCGCCACTCTCCATCCCGACACCATGCGTACGGCAGAGGAAGTCGCCCACGACAAGTCGACGACCGACTCTCCCTGCCAACGCACGGAGGTGCTGACGGACCCCGGTTTAGAAGCCGGAGGTCCAGTCCGCCGCCCACTCTTGCACGGTCTCTCCGCGCGCTGTCCCGGCAATACCCCCACGCTCTGGAATGAGCGTTAAAGTCACCAGGACTAGCGCTGGACGCGGCGAGCATCTGCGAACGCAGTCGCCCACCGCATCCATGTACGCCTCGTAAGCGGCGAGGGTACAGTTGGGAGAGACGTAGCAGCTCATTGAATCGCCAGGGGACCCCATTGCACCGCAATGTAGCCCTGTCCTTAACGAGTAAGGAACAGGGCGGGTCCCCTGCGCCACCACCAGTAAATGGCGACAGAGCCTCCGTCGTCGCCGAACCAGCGAGGATGGTCGGGACTTGGTAAGGCTCTGCCACCACAGCCAGAACACTGACCACTGCGCGAGGGTCTGCATAAGCAGGTCCTGCGACCCTCGGCAGTGGTTCAGGTTGCCCTGGAGGATCCTCACCTTTACATTGAAGGTGAGGCTCCTGGCCTCCGGCGCACTGGGTGTGGCCTTGGGAGGGAGCCTGCCTACTCCCTCTCCCTTTCTTCCCTCTCTTCGGCGCGCAGCCCTTGGTCCCCAACCGATGGTTGGCCGGGCGACCAAGGTCTGCGCACAGCGGGCACTTAAAGGCGCTGGCCGTACATTGCCTGGCTTTGTGGCCGGGTTCGCCGCAAGAGTAGCACTGCGTGCTCCGGTCCTTTTCGCAGGGCATGTGCTGCGCATGCCCCAGCTCAAGGCACCGGAAACGCTGAAGTGGTCTTGCGGCTAAAATCTCGACCTTGGCGGCCGTCCACCCGATGCAGATGCGATTTGCTGATGCCAGCTTTCGCACCGCAGCGAGGACACCGTTCAATAGCGACTTTAGGCGCAAGGTGAGCGACGAATCTCGCCCACCTTTACGTCCGTGACCTGCAGCCCCTTGCTGGGCTACCGCGGCTGCCACCTCCGTTGGAGTAATGGAGTCGTCGAGGTCCATCACTCGCAGCTCGCCAGTTTTCATCGGACGTGCGATGTGCACGTCCATGTCAGCCAGCGCCTCCCGCATTTTGGCGGCCAATACATCTATCTGCCTTTGAAGAGCAGTCGGGGCCCGATACCTCCAGTATCAGGGCCCCCGTCAATGTTTTCCTTTTCGTTGCTGACGGTGTCGATGCCACAGTCCGCGAGCCTGATCTTCTGCTTAGCAGATGCCATGGCTGCAGCGTATGTGACACCACTGCCGTCCGGCACGGTCACAGTGATGGCCGCCGAATTTGGCAGTCTACCCGGCTTTGCCGGCTTCAGCTTCGCCGCTGCCTAGGAGCCGCTTTCGCCTGGGGCTTCGATGCAGGCCGCCTCTGGCCTTGCCCGAAGCCTTTTCGCCTCGGTCGACGACCGTTGCCCAGGTCTCCACTACGGGAGACGGCTGGGCCCTCAGCCTGTAACGCTGAAGGCGCGGTGGCCTTCGGCTGCGGTCGTCGGGCCGGTGGTGCTTGAGCGGCCCCATCCCTGCCAGCAGCTGCTGGTGCGGGCGCCATGTACTCGGAGAGCTTCCGGTCGATTAGAGCGCTGATGCGCTCCATCAACCAACTCTCCGACGACGCCCTTTCAGCAGTGCTGGCGGCAGCGTTGAAGGCCGCTGGCTTGTCACCAACGGCCTTGCTCGGCCCGCTCCCCACTGGGACCGCGGTCTGGCTCGGGCCCGCGACCGACGGAGGTTGAGGCGTCTGCAAGGGCGCTCAGCTCCTCTGTCAGCCCACATAACCGCCGCCGACCAGAAGGCGGGGTATCTTTCTGAAGATTTCCTCCCCGTAAACAAAAAAAAAAAAAAAAAAGGAGATGGCGTTACAGCCCTGTAGTTCTGGGCTCTCAAGAAAGACTTCGGTATCCCCTGCCTGTCGTAGAAGGCGACTAAAAAGGGGCATCAGGTTCACTGGGCGCCCGGAAGAAGGCGACATCGGCTGGCCCGTGTCGCCTTGCACTGCGAGGGCACAGGGGAGGAGAACCTCCCCGGGACACTCTTGAGTTATTGCGCAAGTGGGGCTATGGTCTGTTCACCGGAGATCCTGAGCCCTCGTCATGCACCGAGGAAAGGGCCAGGTTTTAGTGGGTAAAACCCCACATAACCGCCGCCGACCAGAAGGCGGGGTATCTTTTTGAAGATTTCTTTCTCGTTAACAAAAAGGAGATGGCGTCAATAGCCGAATGGTGGATTCGAACCTACAACCGTATGATTCGCGGATCGTACCCTAAACAATTAGGCTATTGGCTTCAACTAACATATAGCATCCGTCCTTTAGGGCATACATTGGTCAAGACTATAGAACTGCACCACTTCATAGGATACTGCGCTTTAAGTTAAAGTTACAGCCTATATGTTAGCCCACTGTTAGGCACAGACCTTCTCTGTGAAGGGCCTAGTCCGCCACGCACACCTAGTGCGGATTGGTAGATTTCACATGAAGGTTTACTGAGAGCTTTATTTTACCACTGGAGACATAATGTTAGGAGCGTTGCAAGAATTTCTTCCGCCGTTGCTTTATCCATTTTTTATTAAAGTTGGAGGAAATGCCTTCAGTTATACGTACTAGAACCTTCAACTTTTCCTCCCAGTGCGAACGCTTCCCGAAGTGGTTTACGTTAGCAACTGTCAATGTTTACGCCAATTAACTAACCGCGGTTCCCCAGAGGGCACAAGGGGAATTTGGTCTGAGCGCCGTTACTTAGTTAGCTGCATATTTACTCCCAAAAAACGTTCAGGCTAAGCAACCGAAGAGCCCTGCCACCTCTCATCCCCGGTGAAACTATTACGGAGGTACATCACAAAAAACAATACATTGAAAGGCATTCACGCTCTTAAAAAAACTAATTTTTTCAAAGGCTACCCGCGCAGTCCGACACGGACAAATGACGTCGGTGAGTAATGGGCCGGCGTTTGTTTTGGGTCCAAATTAATGATCCTGTCTCGGGCCAAGTTCGAGGACTTATCGACTGTGTCAATTGTAACGTTATCGGTTTCGATAGCGCATATTGCTGAGGAAATTTAAAGAGAAATACACACGAATAACCTAAGAGATACTTTCAATTGCGGAGTACTACTGAAACTGCTATTTTTAACCGACATCAAAAAAGTGGGTGGTTCTCAATTCGTCTGTATTTAATTTATGTCCGTAGACTCGACAAAGTGTATATTTTAAATAGAGGATTTAAAACAGGTGTATCGCCGGCTTTTGAGTTAAGAGTCCTTTTTGTTTTCTATTTTAAGATCCCCTATCTTTACGGAATGTTTGATGGAATTGTTGAAATTTATCGACACGGAAAAACCGCCAAGGACAGCAAATTCTATATAACGACTGTGCGTGGTAAGACATTATGTAAAAAGTACAGTCAGTCACCCATCAAAATTATGCACTATTTATGTTATAACGCGATTAATGAACATGAACTCCAGCGGACAAGATTCCAAACGATTCCGGGGTGCAATTGTCTAGATATTTTCGATAAAAGATGCTTAAGATTGCATCTCCTATTCACAAAGATAGTGGATCAAATGAATGGGTAAGAACTCGACCGATAATCCAAGACTTACTTCAGTTCTATCGTAAACATGAGAACAGTATTGCACGGAAGACCAAATTGGTAACATGTTGAAGATCTGTAATTACTTTTATCTGACGAATATATATGCATTAGGACTCTGTCTATAACTATCCTTTTATATACGTGAGGGAATGCCTACGCATATCCGCTCTCGCAGAGGCAAGCACGGATTATATCGGGCTCGCATCGACTAAAACCCCATGGTAGCCCTTTCGATGCCTATAGTAAGAATTACGGGGACGCGTTAGCACACTTCCTTAGCTTCGAACTCTTCTTCTAGAGCTAGAAGCTAGAGCTGTTCACCCATTTTAACTATCTACTATCTAACTAAACTACTACCTACCTCCATCTTGTTAACTCACCACGTTTCATTATTAACCGGATAACTCACGTAACTTTCATAAGTCATATTTTTTTATGTTCGCACAATGCGTACGTATTGTACAAAACCATTCGAAGTAACAAACGGTGTTTCCATATGTTAAATACATTTTTTTTCAAATGGGAAAATCTGAGAGGACGCATTTATTACTTCACGGGCGTACGTTTTTTTTCCATCAGCAGCAACACTGGCTGGTTACAGCGAACAGTGCTTAATTCTCTTTTGTTGACGCGTCTAATTTGGCGGGCTTTTTATATTTGACAGTACGGAGACGTGAAAAATAGAGATTTTACATGGGTGCCATTTGTCTGGCGCTCCGACGCGCTACATACACACTGTACTGTGATTGTATAACTAACTAGCGTACCCAGTCGCTTCGCCGGGCTAGATTTTGCTTTATTTTATTTAAAGAATAAACTTACATCATTAAATATTTAATTTAACTCTCACAATATATTTCTCTCCGTATTCATTCTCTTGTAGTCTCTGCTCGAGCGGGTGAAGATCATTACCTACCCCATGTACATATACAATATCATTCTTATCATTTATACAAAAATATATCGGGTTCAAGTTAATATCGGAAATAAAAGTACGACGTATTGACAGTTCAAAAGAGGAGTGCTCTGATCATCACCAGTTTTACAGGATTACTCGCCAGGTCAATCTGAAGATTCCCTGAAAGTTTCATTGAAATCGGTCCAGCCCTTTCGGAGCCTATACGGATCAAACCCACACACTTTCTCTTTGATATGTATAGATAGAACATTTTGTTTTATCACAACACGAGAGTAAACTGGCTATGTGATACCATATCGTAAAAAAATTGACACACCTGAAAAGTAGTTGTCATTCGTTGGCTGAACAATTGAACGTCATTCCGGTTAACCGAAGTGTTATGAAATCTGATTATAATTAAAAAATCAGATAATACAATACATACTAACATCTATCAGTATAACTCCGCCCTTGCCCACTTTTAGGTTAGGTTTAGTTTTTAATTCAATTGATTATTTAAATGTATTCCGCACTATGTGTGTGTGGCAGACTATGCCCTTATACTCTCTATAGAGAAGACCTGTGCCCGACAGTAGGACATATATATGAAGGGAATGATGTGAGAGATGGGCCACCGATGTCACTAGGGTCCATGATGATTTCACGAGATAGGTCACTCGCGATGTTTCACCCGTTCTAGCCGACCGCCACAATAACAGTGTCACTCCGCTCGGCCGACCGACACACGGCGCTAGTGTTGAATTGGTAGCACTAGTATCGCGTTGGTTACATCATATATATATATTTATATATATTTATTTATATATATATATATATATATATATATATATATATATAAATGTTGTAACTTCAACGTTAAGTATTGCATATGAGTACTGTTTTGTTAGATGTTTCATTTCTAGTTATATGACCAACTTTATTTTAAACGAACGAATATCGTTTGACTATCGTAAGTTTCAGACCTTTAATATTTGATGTTACTTACCGTCGCCAGCCATCGGTCGTAACAGAATGAGTTACAAGAAAAAAACACGGGACTCTCCTAAAATGGCCGGCGTAGGCTTTGACGAAAGAATTTAAGTAGCCATATTTCTGATTACATTTCTATTTAATACATAAATTTTAAAATTTCATGAACTCATTTCCTCATCCATCATTTCACAATCCACTGCAGTTTTATGGTGTCAAGTAATATTTTTCGTTTTAATGTTTTGTTTGATAGTTAATAAAAAAAACATAAAAAAGAACATACAGATGAATTAAAAAGCTCCTCCTCCTTTGAAGTAGGTTGCAAAATACAGATGCATCACACTTCTCCTCCTTAACTCCTCTCTTGAAGTCGATTGATAAAATGGAAATTATAAGCGTCGAATTGAAACTAGGATTATTCAGGAGACGTGAATTAGAAAGATCTAGCAATTACAGTCTCTAGCTGTTTCTTTTCCAACTTCATGCCACAGTAGCAGTTCTGAGTAATGCTCGAAAACGTTTGTGTTTTCGAGCATTACTCAGTACACTGTTTACAGCGACCGGGACTTTGGCGATTAAATAATAATAATTAGTCGCGAATTTCAACGCTCCTGGCGTTATGCCAGTTTCGGTTACAAAACTACCGCTAAAGCGCGTTTACACTGAAACGAAAACGAAACTCATAGTAGGAATGAAGATATTCTTTGCACATTGGCTGTAAAATTCACATAAGTACAAGTATATTTACGAGCAATAACAAAAATCGAATCCAACGTTAAACGCTATTACGCGAGGACAATTACTTTTCAAATACAAATACAAAATACAAGAACCCAAACAGATTCTCATCAAACTACTCTTAAAGTACATCCAAAAAAGTAAAAAATCATAAAAAAAAGAAATCATCGAAATCGGTCGGCGTGATATTAAGTTAATCGTCTATTTGTGGAGCACATACTTGGTGAAAATTTAAGACTTATTTGGTTTTCTCATGGATGCCATTGTCAGAATTGGACCAAATTTAACAAAATAGAACCATAAGAGAAGTACCAGCTTTCAAATAAAAAAAGAGTCATCCGAATCGATTCGCCCAGTCGAAAGTTATCAGTTAACAAACAAAAACAAATACAGATGATTTGAGAACCTCTTTTTTTTTAAGTTAGTTGACAATGTGAAAGCGTAATAATCTTCCCAATTGGCCAGAGACTGGTCTTGACTGGACTGAAAGAAAGAAAACGTAAATTCGGAATCCAATAGAGACCTTCGATTGTTGTATACATCATCGAATTGTAAACTGAATATCCTAGAGGTACCCATTTTTGTGACGACTGTACCGTTCCTTTAATATTATAATAATAATGGTACAAATGAAAGAAGAAATCTAGCAACAGTATTTTTTTAAACTTGTAGGAACTTACCTAACCCCATACTCGTGTACCAAGGACGAGTTATGTCGGGCCCGCACCGACCAAGCACACAAGATGTTCCACCATCGTCCCGTCTTACCCTAACGTTTTTTTGGTTTAGTTACGTGTACCAACCCTTATGGTCAAAGTACGTGTATGCTTTTTATTTCATTTATACGATTAGTAGGTGACGCCTGTGAGAACACACCTTTATAATATGCACACTTCGAACGTTATGTCACACTTTGTAATAATTTATTCACCGTCAATGTGGACCGTTACCAATATATTATTAAACGGTGACGGTAATAAGAAATAGGCAAATGCATTTCATGTCAATATTTCTTATAATATGTGAGTGGGTGTTTTTCAAATGTAGGTTTTTTGGAATTGAAAACGTCTGACTGCACTGAACTTCAACTGAAGATGTTTTTTTTGTTATATATCCATTAATAATTGACATAGACATTTTATTTATTGCCTCGTACTCGTAATTATCAAACACATACAAAACATAAAACAATAAAAAAAGAAAGAAAAACAGACATTGTATTTTGTCCATTTTTCTTTTTTATTATTGTTTGTTAAAGGAAGAAGTAACTGACAAATAGGACATGATGCCAAAATTGCACACTGTCTCAGCATGTGCTCTCGCAAGGCTGCCACAGCGCTGATTGTCAGCGATACCCAGGACTATCTAATGTCATGCAAGCGTCATACTCATAATACGCAATTCACAATTATAATATACCTAAAATATAATACATACATACTAATAAACGAAATATATACCCTAAAAATTGTAAATAATAATAAATAGATACATACATAAATACATACATCTAAGTATAGATGGATAGGGACAGAAAAACAAATGTGACACCATTTCTTGTTTAGGTATAAATATTAGATAATAAGTCACAGATATTTCATTAGATGTTAGGGGCTTTGCTGGAGTTTCTTCGGCCACTTCTTCCAGCGTCAACGCTTCCAGAAGCTTAGCTTTTGAATGGCCCTCAATTTATCCGTGTAAAAGTAACCGACCGAGTCAAGTTGCCGGCATCAGTCTTTCCGTCCAAGTACGTCAAGCCAATAGGCAATTACCAAACTAGCGCGTACTTTCTTGGTCAAGCATTATACCCCATAAAAAAAGAGCCATGGTTCGCCATCGGATCGTAATGCTTACGCGTCACAGTAACCGTATAGAGGTTCAGGCTAAGCGAACTATGAGCTATGCCACCTCTCAATCCGGCGAAGCGGTGAAGGCCACCTTCTCTGGACAACCTGTGTAGGTTCGTCATAATATTATTACGTCCACTACGTTGCCTAATTCCAGGCCAAGCTCTCATTTGTGGTTGTTATCCATCGCATAACTGTTGCAGCGGTTTAATATTACACGCTCTAGGAACTCGCATTCAATTATTAGTTCACGCCGAACGAGGAGAAAGCTGATTCATTCATTGCCTTAGTGTATAACTACACTATGTATAGCCGTGAGCAGAAATAAAGGGTCGGTTAAGAAAGTTTGAATATCTCGGAAGATAAAGACGCTAGCTGACTGAAATAAACTGTGCATGATAGACAATTAAATATCCTTAAAATAAAATATTTTTATTATTTTATTTACATTTCATTAAAAAACATAAACTTAAGTTTACGTAACTTGGATACTAAAGTAAATTTCAATTATTTTTTTTTATTTTTAAATTTTAGTAGACATAGACATAGACATTTATTTATTGGCATCACAATACAAAAACACACCACAGACTGAATATAACACACATTAACAAAGAATGAAAAATAGACAAAACACAGTTAAAGTTACACGGACAAATAATACAAAACATATGATGCCAATATCGGACACCGTCTCAGCATATGCTGTCACAAGGATGCGACAGCGCTGATTTTCAGCGGTGCCGGGACTACCTAAAGACGTGCGCGCGCAATAAATACTTTTATATGGAATATTATTATACAGACAGTAAGAGTATAATAAATATGATACATAAATAAAACAGTTATGAGATTAAAATATATTTTATACAATAAAATAATAGATGAAAAAAATTCATAAATATTATTGAGTCAAAAATAAATATATAAAATAGTACTTAGTTTTGCCTCCGTGTGGCGATTGATTTTACTTTAAGAACAATTAAATGTCTAGGAATGAGTCGGCTTTCTCCACGTTTGGCGCAAATTAATAATTTAATGCAAGTTCCTACATCCACAAACGAATTGATAACTTCGTTCTTTTTTTTAAGTTGAAAATAAATTAAGTAATTAATTATATTTGATCCCACATGTGGCGAATCCATCCAAACCGGACATAAATTTTCTAATACGCAAGGGATCGATAAACGTAAATCCATTAAAACAAAACGGTTGGGAATCGTACCTTCGACCGTACAGTCTGTAATGTCCCGTAAATTCGAACACTTATGCTATTACTGCTTCGAAAATATTTTTTTTTATTTATTATGATACAAACAGTCTTGTAATATAAAATAAGTTTCACAAAATAATTTTAAATATTGACAAAGAGTACCCAATATACTAAATTTTCATCATTCAATTTTTTTTAAATTATTGCTAAGATTATACTGTACCCGTACATAATAAGTCGGGTGCCGTCTTATTTGCACGGAGCCATCGTCGGAACAGGCCTAGATAATCTCACAATGGCCTATATTCAGACTATTTAAATAATTCATTCGTTCATGCATCTTTCATTTCCATTCATTTCACCGGTCGTTCAGTCAACATTCCGTTCAGATTAGAGCTGAATGCAATAGATCGCTTGCTTGATTAAAAATTTATTCTTAATGATACATTTTGTTCAATAACTCGTGAACACGATGAATTTATAAATGACTGCATTACATACAATAGCTTACGATCACACTCCGATTACAATGTGGATATTTCCAAGAGTAGAGTGAATAGGCATTTACTAAGCTAGTGCGCCTTACCATCCAGGACTGCATTTCCACTTTGCTGCACACACGACTTTGCTGAGATGGTTATGCAGCTTAGACTTAACAAAGTATATTTAAGATCAAAATCAAAAACCGACTTCAAATTTAATCAAATATTAAACGCTATTACGTCCCCTTCGTATTTACGAATTATCGTAGAAATATTACGAAATACAAGTAATCTTTTTTTTTGTTAACGGGGAGGAGATCTTCAGAAAGATTTCCTTCTGGGGGGAAGGCGGCGGTTATGCGGGGTTTTTACCCACTAAAACCTCCCCGGAGGCTCTTTCCTAGATGCATGACCAGGGGTTCCGGGATCTCCAGTGGAACGCACCGGAGCCCCTCTGCACTGTGCTCAAGGAGAGCACGTCCCTACCCATCTCCGTCTCCGTCCCTGGAGGGAGTAACCTCCCCGGTTACTCCCTCCCCCCCTGTGCCCTCGCAGTGCATGGATTCTTAGAATTTGGACCAAATTTAAATAGGATCAAACGGGGCCCACTAGCTTTCAAATAAAATAACAATCATCAAAATCGGTTCACCCAGTCCTCCTTCTTTTAAAGTCGGTTGAAAAATAACAAGTTACTTTGTCCCTCGAATATCACTTGGTAGACCATTCCACAGGTGCGAAGTCAATAAACAAAGTACACGTGAATTGGCAAAGAAATATCCCCATCCCTTCAATGCTAACTCTTGTCCCCCCTTGACCTTTGTACACTTTGATCTCTTGCCTGGCCGGACTCACAAATTGCTTTGCTTCACGTCTCATTTCTTGTTAAGGTATTTATTTGCCCCACTTGTTATTGGCTCCAATTAGTCGTGTCAACACGATAGACGAATATTACATAGGATACTACGCGCACGTGTGTGTTTATTGTTTTTTTTACGAATTCGAGGCTCCAGCCCAAATACAATGCCACCGGATACTAAGTGGATACAAGAAAATTGAAGAAAGATAATTGTGGTTAGACTACAATAGAATAAATATTTATTTAAGACAAGAAAACAAAACAAATATATTAACGTAAAACAAAAAATAAAACAAACAAAATAAATTAAAATAAACAAATTAAAAACGAGTTTTTGCCGAAAAGGAGTTAGCTCAGCTTGTGCTGGAGCTACAATATATAACACAGCGCTGATTTTCAGCCAAAAAACCTGTTAACCTCGAACTCGACGAACGCTGTTTGGTTGTGTGTAAATATATGGATAAATAGGACTAGGCGCGGCGAGCAGTCCCACCTTTACGTCGTAGACATTCCATCAATACGCATACGGTTTGCCTCCACCTTCCTTATGCGGACGGCTAAGGAATGGAACTCTGCCGCGTTCAGTCTTTCCTCACGGGTACAATCTGTACACCTTTAAGCCCAATGTGAACAGACACCTTATAGGCTCACGTGCTCCATCCTAGGCTTCATCTTCGCCTTCCATCAAGCAAGATAGAAGCCAAACGTGCGCCTATTTAGTATAAAAAAAATACGAGATGTTGTTAAATACACTTATATCTATTTATTAATATAACATAATATACGTAAAATATTCCTACGTTTAAACTAATAACATTAAAAAAATACAATTTATAATACATAAACGACATGACCAATCGATGATGAGATTTTATTTGAGACGACATTGAAATATAAATGAAAGACTCAAGTGTAACTTATTTTGAAAAGTTCTACAAGGAAAAACTTCCTAACCGTATGTCCCACATTCAGTGATTGGAGAGTGTCTAAGATCTGAATTCTAATGACTAAGAAAAAGCCCCATAACCAACGAATTATATCGTAGAGGGTTTAGTTAGAGGGTACGGTGCGATGGCGGCCGGTGACATACATTTCCCGATGCTAATGAATTGACGCAGCTCTCCGGAAGGCGGCCAATCCCGCTGACGATCGCAGCGAGCATTTACTGAAGGAATCATTTCAGTTCATTAAATCTAATTGCAGTTCGTTCGAGATCGGAAATAATGTCGCTATCGTACACTCACAGTACAAACACGTTTGTTCTCCTTCGTAGGGTAGGCAAAATATTATTTATATTTGTCGACTGAGTCTATTTGGTGTTTCAATTTTATTTAACCGAGTTTTTGAATTTTATGATTTTTAATTATTTGTGCGAATGAAACAGAATGCCTTTATTGAATAAATAGTGGTTGTTTATATAAAAAAAATGGTGCATGAAAAAACCAGTCTTAATTTTGCATCAAATATGTGCGCGACAAATGGACGAATAACTCAATATCACGATAACTGATTTCGAAGATTTTTTTTCGAAAAGGATGTACTTCAAAAGCAGTTTGAAGAAAGCTTGGTTAAGTTCTGATTCATTTTATTTCATAATATTCACACAATAATTCGGAAATACAATAAGGGCGTCCGCGCATAATAACGTTTAACGGTTATTTCAATTTGGAGATGATTTTTGTTTTTTTTCATATACAATTTCTTAACAGGTTTATAACGACAACTCCGCCTAATGTGATATCATCGATGGTAAAGCTCACTAAATTTTCTGTTTCGATAAAACAAGAAAAATAGACTCTACTGCTATTAGCCCATGTACTAAATTTGTTTACGTATTTTAAAAGTCGGATTTAATGTGTATGAAAGAGATCACGGAGATCACTTTCATTCCTTATTTGAATATCTATTTAGATCTTAATTTCTTTTTAAATGTTACACAAGCAAGGAGGTTTATTTTAAATTACACGGAACGTGTCTGAAGCAACACTAGCTCGGATTAAACTTTAACAACTTCCTATATTTGTAATCCAACTTAGAGATACTTGCACATTAACAAAAGAAAGAACAACGCAACTCCGCTAATTTCCCCCTCTCGTTGTTGGCTTCCCGTTCCATAGTTGCGATTATCCGTGAAGTTACAGAGTAATGAGCCCTCATTGACCCGGTTAGAGATCATCCGGGCAGTCCCGGTTGGGACAGATTAGATTCCCAGTTCGTACTGGGTAAATCAAGATTACTTTAAGTGCATAAGATACTATAGTGGCCCGGGGACAGTTTGTAATGTATTAAGCAAAGAATTATAGTGTCTATTACCAGGTCAATGGAAATCATGATCTAATTCCCCCATCCCCTTTCCACCATCGGACTTCTAGACGCACTGCGGGATTTCATCCTTTTGTTGTGAACATCCCTCAAACCCGAACGAAGCGATTTGCTTCGTCTTTCATTCTTCGTACAGCAAAGGACTGGAATAGTTTGCCCGCGTCTGTCTTTCCTTCCGATTACAATGTGGGTATTTTCAAGAGTAGAGTGAATAGGCATTTACTAAGCTAGTGCGCCTTACCATCCAGGACTGCATTTCCACTTAACATCAGGTGGGATCGTAGTCAAGCACTTGCTTAGAAATTATAAAAAAAAAATTGTGGCGTCAACGATTTGTTTCCATTACAAAAGTCGTTTCTTTCAATTATGTCTCATGTTAATTTTATTGGCATTTGTATTTTGGTGACAAAGGTATACTAGGCACCTTTCTAAAAAACGTTTAAAAATGCTTCTTATTTTATTTTCATTCAAGTGTTTTAGTTATACACTCGCGAGCAAAAATAAAGGGTCGGTTAAGAAAGTTTGAATATCTCGGAAGATAAAGACGCTAGCTAACTGAAATAAATTGTGCATGATAGACAATTAAATATCCTTAATATAAAATAAAATATTGTTATTCATTTATTTATATCTCATAAAAAAACATAAACTTAAACGAAAAAGGATTACGTAAACTTGGATAGTACAGTATTTTTCAATAAATTTTACTTTTATTTAAATGTTAGTACTTAGTGTTGCCTCCATGTTGCGACTCTAAGTACTAAAATTAGCTATCGTCATTATCTTCCGAGATATTCAAACTTTCTTAACCGACCCTTTATATTTGTTCTGACAGCTATATCCTCTGTCTTCTTCAAAATGAGTCCCAGTTGTCGATAAGGAGTCTTGGATTGGCATAAAACCACCAATATTTGACCAAATATTTTTCCATACAATGCCCTGATATTTCGCCAAAGACCAGGATCATGAGCTAACAATGTTAACCGTATCTAAAATCTTTAAACCAGCATTTTTTTTTTGTTTTTTTTTCTTTAAATGCTAATAATATATTTTTTACAAATATTATTAATATGCCTGTTAACCATTCAAAATAAGCCTAGGCGTATGTTAGGAGAAGGTTCACGTCAATAAATAGTGGATTCGAACCCACGACATACGCAGACCGTACTTAAAACCATTAGGCTATTGACGCCTTAATTCTTGTATATTCGAGTATATAAAGTCTATAAATTTGTTTAAAATAAAAGACTAAATTGCGTTTTTTTATAATATTTAGAGAAACAATATTTAATGTCCGTATTTCAATTCTATCTATTACAAATAAATGTCACACATTTCATTGACATTTTTCATTTAAAATTATAAAAAATACAAAAAGAAATAATTTTAAGTAAAGAGGTTTTACTGTACACATATTTAGATTATATATTTATATATATATATATATATAATCTAAATCTCGGAAACGGCTCCACCGATTTTTAAAAAAAATTGTAGACAGAAAGTTTCATAAGCGATAAATCGTTGATAAATCGATTTAGGTAATTTTTTTATGAAATGTTGTTTTATCCGCGTATACCCTATTATTAGTTCAGTAGACAATGTAGCTATGCAACAGTAAGTCGTGGAGTATTCGTTTTGTCGTTAGACCAAGAAAATCAATTGACAAATTGTTGCTTAGTCATCAATAAGTTTGTCGATATTCACATCAAAAAAATGACAAACGCGTACGGTGATATTATTGGGTTACAGTGACAAGACATTCAAAAGAATTAGATCACTAATTTTGAAACAAAAATATGGTGCAGTCACTTGGTTAAGTAACAATCACTCAAGAAGCGTCAATAGCCTAATGTTTTAGGATACGGCCTGCGAATCTTAAGGTCGCGGGTTCGAATCCACCATTCGACTATTGCCGTGAACCATGTCCTAGCACAAGCTTAAGCTTCGTTGGAATGGTTAACAAGATTGTTAGTAATATTTCTGAAAAAAAAATAATAAATGAAATATTGCTAGCTTTCTTCTTAAAAAAAAAATCACTCTATATCAAAAATCGAGCAAAGCTGTGCCGGTCATCCGGGTATTGATTTGTAAATGACGCTATAAGCGCAAAAATATAACAATGGCAACATAGACGAATTTACTTTTAGAATTTTCCTCTAATTTTTAAGTCGTTCAAAACGAATTTACGAGTTCACTTTCAAAGCGGTACACAGGACTTCATTAATTTAGCCAAACATGGAAGAAGTGTCTCGCATTCACTAAATTTAGGCCTTGGTAAATTTGCTCTTTGGAGACGAAATTGGGCCGGACCTTAGTATTTTATTTGAATACCTATACATTATAATTAAAAGCTTTAAGGTGCGGCCCTGTCCTTTCACGAAATTTAAAACCCACCATTAAATTTTTAAAGCTTTCCCGTCTGCTAGATGAATAAGATTTTACGAGTAGAAAGATTTACTTATAAAATATATGGTCTCATACCCTTTTAACTCTAGTGGGGTAGACAGAGACAACTTTCAGACTGAAAAAAGAGTAATTTTTCAGTTTTTTATTTTACGTCATTTGTTAATTTTTAAAATACCAAATTCCTTTTATGTACTCAAATACAAAGCAATCAACGAAACTTTTTAAAAAATCAAGAAAATGTATACAAAATTAAGCAATATTTTTGTTTGCAAATTGTGTTGCTTCTATATTATACGAAGGAACTTCGTTCCTGCCCGGTGTCCCATAACAAAACATCAATTTTAATATTAAAGTCTTGAAAATATTCCTTGCAAACCACATCCCAGGCACTAAGTATAATGACTACTTAATTGGCCAATGCTGAAGGTCTAACTCCAAACTATTATAATTTGGATAATAAATTATAAAGGGCATCCATTATACAACACAATAGCCGCGCATTAGGGCCGCTATAACGGGGATCGTAACCCCTAGAAAGCCGCTAATTTTGGGTAATAACAGATAATTGTTTATGGGGTGGGTACAAAGGTCACTAGATAAAACGTAGCTATTGTGTTACAAAACAGTGTTATAAAACAGTAATAGAGACGGATGAAAATGGAATCCTTCGGATGGCAATGCTTACGCGTAACATAGTAACCCTTGTGTTTGTTTGTTTGTCCATATTGGCTGTGTGTTTTGGTTGAGTTTTGGTTGTAAGGGAGTTCTTTGAGGGTGTTTTTGGTTTTCGTCTTGGGGTTGTTTTTATCTTGTTGGTCGTTTTATCTTGTTGGTTGTTATTTTGCTGGGTGTTTTTGTTATCTTGTTGGTTGTTTTTGTTATTGTTTACTGTTATTTTTTGGTTGTTCTGTCGGCGTATTGAGGTTGTAGGATGGATAGGAAGTCGGGAAAAGGGGGGGGGGATCCGGGAGGGGGTCGTTCGTCGAGGGGGAGTTTTTATGATGAGGGGAGAGTGATTCTCTCGGATGGGGGAACGAGTGACTCGGATGAAGAGCCGCTTGCGAGAAGGTCGGTGGCTACCGGCAATGGAGGAAGTAGCAGGAGCCAGAGGCCTTTGGGAAGCGTGTCGGTGACATCGTTGTCGGAGTCGGACCTATGCCACGGCAAAAGACTCTTTTCGGAGATGTCGGCCGGCTCTGGCTCCGATACCGAAACGGGGAAGAGCGGGGAAGAGAAAGGGAAGGGAAGGTGTCCTCCCAAAAAGGACGAGCTCGCGGGTCGCAGACACTCTTGCGAGAGCAAGGGTGTCTCTGCGAGAGAAAAAGATGGAGGAGGCGGAGGCCGCATTCACGGCGGGTTTGGAGGCCAGATTCAGGAAGGGAGAAGCTGGAAAGGAGAAAGAGCTGAAGGAAGTAGAACTCCCTTCTGATCTGGGGTCCATGGGTCCTGAGGACCTTATGGTAGCGGCAGAGGGTCAGCTCGGGATCATACTCGAGCTGACCGGGAAGAGTACTGCCCTTAAAGGGGGATACTCTTATAAAATAAAGAAGGCGTCAGCCTTCGTAAGGGACGTGTTGGATACCCTTGTGGTGCGCACGGAGGCCGAGGAATCGCGCCGCCTCAGAGCCGACAACAACAGGCTCCAGCGAGAGGTGGCCAATCTTCGGGAGGAAGTCCGTGCGTACCGCAAGGAGTATGAGGAGAGCCGGAAGGGGGCGAAAGAGAATCCCGTGAGCCGGGATCAACTCCAAGACCTAGAGGGGAACATCACCAGGTTGGTGGGCAACCTGATAGATGGTCGCCTCTCGGAATTGGAGTCCCGGCTACAGCAACGGGTCTGCCGCCCACCTTTAGCGGGCGATGAAAGGCCTTTGGCAAAGGCGACGAAGGCCGCCATAGAAGAGCACAGTGCAGCAGAGACATCTACTGCACGCCCAGGGCCTTCCAACCAAAGGGTTGTCCAGCCCCAGGGAGGGAGTGAGCTAGAGGAGTTCCCCCCAGGTCCAAGGGGAAGGGAAAAGGGAAGAGTGGAGGGACATCGGGGGTTGAGTGGACCCCATTTGGGCACTCCACCTCTAAAGCGTCGGGAGGAGCTTCGGCGGCACCGGCTGTAACCCCGGGG
This sequence comes from Meandrusa payeni, assembly GCA_029286785.1. Taxonomy (NCBI): domain Eukaryota; kingdom Metazoa; phylum Arthropoda; class Insecta; order Lepidoptera; family Papilionidae; genus Meandrusa; species Meandrusa payeni. The sequence goes on from JAGSMX010000023.1 coordinate 9,402,813, forward strand.
AATAACCCGGGGGAATGGACGGAGGTGGTCCGCCGTAAGGCGCCCATAAAGAAGGCGGTTGTCGGAAGCGGGGCGAAGGTCCTGCTTGAAAAGAAGGCGGAGGCCCGAAAAGCCCAGCGTAGTGCTCCCCGCTCACAGGCCGTAGTGATCAAGCTACGGCCTGATGCAGCGACAAGGGGAGTGACGTACGCGTCGGCCCTCTTAAAGGCCGAGCATGCGGTGGACCTGGCGGAGCTGGGTATTGGGCCGCTCCGGATCCGCCAGTCGGCGACCGGGGCGCGCCTCATTGAAGTGCCAGGTGCCACCAGCTCGGCCAAAGCCGACGCGCTGGCGGATCGTCTGAGGTCGGTCCTCGTGGAGGAGGTGGAGGTCACCAGGCCCGTGAAAAACGCCGACTTGCGCGTCACGGGCCTGAATGACACCACCACGGTGGACCGCCTCACAGCGGCATTAGCCCAGGAGGGGGGGTGCACAGCCGCGCAGGTCATTGTCCGGAGCATGCGCTCCGGCAATGGCCCGCAGGGGATGGGCTCTGCCCTCATTGAGTGCCCGGCTGTAGCAGCGAAGAAGCTGCTGCAGCTGGGAAGTGTGTCAGTGGGGTGGAGCCGAGTGCACCTCCACTACCTGGAGCCAAGACCCAGGCATTGTTATAGATGCCTGGGTCTGGGGCACGTGGCTGGCACGTGCCCCCATCAGGTCGACCGCAGCGATCTGTGTTATCGCTGCGGTCAGAAGGGGCACAAGGCAGCTGCCTGCTCGGCGCCACCGCACTGTGCGGTCTGCGCCGATGCGGGCAGGCCTGCCAGCCACGTGATGGGGGGCATGTCATGCCGCCCCCATCCACCGTGGAAGCTCCCCGCCCAACCCCAACGGGCCGGGAGCTCGAGGGACGTTGAGATGTCCGGTTGATGGTTGGACATCTCCAGCCTACTCCAGGCGAACGCCAACCACTGCGCCGCGGCTGGGATCTCTTCCTGCAGTCCGTGGCGGAGTGGTGCGTCGATCTCGCGGTGATCTCGGAGCCGTACTTTGTCCCCTCCCTACCTTACTGGGTGGGGGATCTGGACAGCTCCGTTGCGATCACCGTGAGGCCTGGAGTAGGCCGCCCCTCGTACCTAAAGCGAGGGGCCACGGGTACGTGGCGGCGGTTCGGGGAGAGGTGGCTCTGGTCGGAGTCTACTTCTCTCCGAACCGCGACCTGCCGGCCCTTGAGCGATTTCTCGACGCTCTCGGGCCGGTGGTGGGCAGCTAGCGCCCCTCCAGGTGTTCGTGCTGGGGACTTCAATGCCAAGTCCACGGCTTGGGGCAACCCCGCACGAACCCTAAAGGAGGGAGGTGGAAGAGTGGGCGCTAGCTGCCGGGCTGTCCCTCCTCAATGTGGGGACAGCCCACACATGCGTGCGGCGGTCAGGAGGTTCAGTGGTGGACCTGTCGTTCGCCACTCCGGCAAATCGCACGGCAAGTGGAGGGATGGAGGGTGGAAACGGAAGTGGAGACACTCTCGGACCACAAATATATAAGGTTCGAGGTGTCTCCAGCCTCCGGACGTCCGGCGTCGAAATCCTGGGGTCGAAGCCGGTTCCCGCGTTGGGCGCTCACCAAGCTCAACCGGGAACTGGCAATAGAGGCGGCCATTGTCGGCCGCTGGGGCCTCCCGCCGACCGAAGAAGGGGGGGTGGACGATGCGGCTGGCCGCTTCTGCGACGTTTTAAATAACGTCTGCAGAGCGGCCATGCCCCGCGTTGGGCGTCGCCCCCCTAGGCGGGCGGTCTTCTGGTGGTCGACAGAGATTGCCGACCTCCGCGTCGCCTGCAATCGGGCCCGAAGGGCTTACACCCGAAGCAGGCGGCGCAGACCCCAGGATGTGGAGAGAGATGGTCGGCTGTACAGGGTCTACGTGGAGAAAAAGAAGATCCTGCAGCTGGCCATCTGCCGAGCCAAGGAGACTGCCTGGCTGGAGATGGTGGAGGGTCTCGATAGAGACCCTTGAGACCAGCCGTATAAAGGGTGCGGGATAAATTCCGCACCCAGTCGGCCCTCTCACCAGAGTGCTCCAGCCAGAGCTCCTGGGGAGGATAGTCGGGGAACTTTTCCCCGACGCCCCCGCGGGTATACTCCCCAGGATGGCTCGGCAGACGCCGGACGTCAACGACGTCTCGCCACCCGTCACGGAGGCTGAAATGGAGGCAATTCTGACTTGCCTCCAGAGTAAGCGGAGGGCACCGGGTCCGGACGGGGTGCACGGAAAGGTTCTGGCCCTTTCCCTCGTGCACCTCGGTCAGGGCCTTCGGGAGCTGTTTGACCGCTGTCTGCGGTCTGGACAGTTCCCGAGGGCCTGGAAGGAGGGTCGGCTGTGCCTTCTCCCGAAGGACAGTCGGCCCCGGACTCGGCTTCGGCGGTTCGACCGGTTGTGTTGCTGGACGAGGCGGGTAAGGCCCTGGAGAGGGTCGTGGCTCGCCGCCTCGTCCGACATATTGAGGAAGGCCCGGGCCCGAAGCTCTATGAGTACCAATTCGGGTTCCGGGCCCGCCGGTCGACCGTCGATGCCCTCAGGCGCCTGCGGGCGGTGACGGAGGAGGCGGGACGTCGGGGAGAGGTAGTGCTGGCGGTGTCACTGGAGCATCGCCAATGCTCAACAGCCTCCCACACTCAGTGATACAGGTGGCACTCGAGTACTTCGAAGTGCCCCTGTACCTGAGGAGGCTGTTGGGCGCCTACCTCTCCCACAGGAGGGTGGCATTCGAGGACCGGAGGGGGTCCATAAGGTGGAGGGAAGCCAAGCGCGGTGTCCCACAAGGATCGGTGTTGGGGCCGATTCTGTGGGACATCGGCTATGACTGGGTCCTGCGGAGTCGCCTCCTCCCCGGGATGGGTGTCATCTGCTATGCAGATGACACCCTCGTATATTCCCGGGGAAAGGAGTTTAAGGAGGCGGCGCGGCTGGCGGAGGTGGGAGTAGGCCTCGTCGTCAGCCGCATAGAGAGGTTAGGGCTTCGGGTCAAGCTGGAAGACCGAAGCCCTCCTCTTCCGCAGGACGGGGCGTAAAGGACCCCTTCAGGTGCCACCCTCCTCATAGAAGGAGAAAGGGTGAGGTGAGCTCCCAGATTAAATATCTGGGACTCACCCTCGATGGAAGATGGACCTTCGGACCCCACTTCGCACAGTTGGGGCCGAAGGTCCTGGAGGACGGCAGCCGCGCTGGGAAGACTCCTCCCGAACCTCGGAGGACCCAGCGCGGTGTGCAGGAGGCTGTACTCTGGGGTCTGTCGGAGTATGGCCACGTACGGTGCCCCGATCTGGGCGGGTGACCTGAGCCGCGGCAACCTGTCTCAGCTGCGCAGGGCGCAGCGGGTTGTCGCGGTCAGAATCATTCGGGGTACCGTACGGTCTCGTGGGCGGCAGCTACCTCGCTGGCCGGCGATCCGCCGTGGGAGCTCGTGGCAGGGTTCTCGCCGAGGTGTCCGACTATGTCTCGGATAGGCCCCGGAGAGAACCCTTTGCCAGAAGAGGTCCGGCGGATCCGTCGGCTAGAGAGGTGGCACTTTGCCGAAGGTGGGAGGAGGACCTGGCGCATCACTCGTACGGTATCCGTACGACGAGTGCTCTGCGCCCGGTCCTAGAGCGTTGGATGCGCAGAAAGCGCAAACCTCTCACCTTCCGTCTGACGCAGGTGTTCACGGGGCATGGGTGCTTCGGGGACTACCTGTGTCGGACGGTCCACCGGGAGGCCGATGAGCGGTGCCATGATTGTGGTGCTGCGGTGGACTCTGCCAGCACACCCTCGAGGTGTGCCCGGGATGGGCAGCGCTGCGCCATGACATGGTATCTGCCATCGGTGGTGTAGACCTGTCGCTTCCGAGCCTCGCTCTTGCGATGGTCTCGAGCGACAGGTCTTGGACAACAGTCGCCTCCTTCTGTGAGACGGTCATGTCCCAGAAGGAGGCTGACGAGCGGGTCAGGAGGGAGCGCAGAGGCTCCCTCCGCAGGCGACGTATCGGGGTGCGCAGGAGGCGTTATGAACGCCTCCTCTTGCCACCCGTAATCCAGCAGGGCCAGGATGGGTACCTGGCCCCAGCATGCTTCGGCGTCGTCGGGACTTCTCTGAGTGCCGGAGAAGTCCCCTTTGAGGATGAAGTCCGGTCTTTGCCGGGACCGGCCGGTCGTTGGGGTGTCCTGTTGCTGACAGATCCGGGGCACCCCGCTCATAACGGCTGATGGCATTCGCGGAAGGTTTAGTGGGTAGGGGCTGCCCAGGCCGAGTCCCACACATCCCTCCGGGCCCACCCAGGGTACCGGAGGATGGTCTGTAAAAGATTCCCCGCGTGAACAAAAAAAAAAAAACCCTTGTGTTGAGTTACTGGCGATAGAGGTTCAGGTTAAGCAACCTAAGAGTTATAAATTTAAAATTACAGCCTTTTATATATGTCCCACTGCTGGGCACAGGCCTTCTCTGTAAAGAGAGTATAAGGGCGTGGTCCGCCTCGCGACCCTATTGGCAGACTTAACATATCTTAGAAAAAAATTCTAGGACATGTAGGTTTTCTCACACATAAAATTGCAACAAAAAATTTATTGGTGCCGGCACCGGGATCGAACTCGGGCTGCTAGCGTACCATGCAATTCAATTCACCTTGAGGTGAACGCCTGGACACACACGGCTCTCTAAGAGCTATGCCACCTGTCAATCTAGTGAAGCAGTCAAGGCCAGCTTCTCTGGTCAATCTGTGTAGTTCATCATAAAAAAGGATGAAAACTTTTATAACAATTTTAAGTGACGATCTGTATAATATATGTACTACATGTTTAAAAGTATTATATTAAAATTATAATATTTAAAAGTAAAAACAAAAAACAGTCTTTAAATCAAATCTACGCTAAAAAGTGACTAAAATTTTTATTTATTTATTGAAAACAAACATAATGAACATTTTTATATACAATTTATAAAAACAGTGGAAAAGTTGGATGGTTAAGTTGATAGATGTCATCGCAGTTACAGTTGAAGACTGCATGCCCCGGTGCCGGCACCAATAAATTTGCTGTTACAATTTTATGTGCTGATTTACCACGCGCTCGGCGGTGAAGGAAAACATCGTGAGGAAACCTACATGTTTTAGAAAATTTTTCTACGGCATGTGAAGTCTGTCAATCCGCATTAGGGCCGCGTGGCGGACTATGCCCTTATACTCTCTTTACAGAGAAGGCCTGCGCCCAACAGTGGGACATATATTATATAAAGGCTGTAACTTTAACTTTAACTTAATTAAAAGAAATAGAACAAAAAAATACAATTTATAGCTTAATGACGGTTTAAACATAAATTCTTTAAGAAAATAGATCGATATCGTTAGATTTTGATAATGAGGTAAAGTCTCTAGTAAGTTTATTTAAAAGCGCATTCTTACCTAAGTTTGACCTTTTAACACAAATCACACAATCACATTATTGCGTTGCTTAAATGTAAAAAAGGTGCTCGCAGACAAACATAACAAATTACACTACCAATAGTACGATTTCATCCGTTCAGTGAGTTAACCAAAGACAAACCCCGGTGCGGTGACTAGTGCTAACCAGAGCATAAACTAATTGACTTCCCGATGAGGCAAGCGGGGCGGAACTCTGGGCGGACGGGACTGGGCGGGCGGTTTGCTCATACCGCCGAGATTGAACCCGTTTCCCATTCAACTATTAACTGTGTATGAACATATACCTGATACTACGATCAAAACTATTTCCATCAATGAAAACATGTATAATTACACACAACAAAAATCAATTTCAAATCGAAAACGTTAAACGCTCGACGAGCTCTTTGTATTTCCGAATTATCGTTGGTATTTCTACGCAGGTATTCATTTCTTACAATGGCATCCATGAGAAAACCATATATTTAAGTAACGCCAACAGATTTCGATGATTAATTTTTTATTGGAAGAGTTTTTCAAGAGTAGTTTGATGAGAGTTTGGTTAGGTTCTGATTAATTTTATTTCTTAATAGTCCGCGTGTAATAAGTTAACTTTTGATACTTTTTGTAGGTTTTGTTTTAAAGGTAAAGCTAGCCTTTCGATTTTCTACAGATTGCATTTTGGAGAGTGTGCTCAGGAACTACATGATCTAATTCCCCCATCCCCTTTCCACCATCGGACTTCTAGACGCACTGCGGGATTTCATCCTTTTGTTGTGAACATCCCTCAAACCCGAACGAAACGATTTGCTTCGTCTTTCATTCTTCGTACAGCAAAGGACTGGAATAGTTTGCCCGCGTCTGTCTTTCCTTCCGATTACAATGTGGGTATTTTCAAGAGTAGAGTGAATAGGCATTTACTAAGCTAGTGCGCCTTACCATCCAGGACTGCATTTCTACTTAACATCAGGTGGGATCGTATTCAAGCACTTGTTTAGTAATTATATAAAAAAAAACTATATAAAGAGAAAGTGTGTGGGTATGTTCCGTATATTGACCTGGCGAGTAATCCTGTACATATACTAAATATGCTGTACTTGTTAATTTGTATAAATATTTATTTTTAATTCAAACGAATATACAGAGATAGTAATCAATATTTTTAATCAAATCAAGCTTTCCAGCAAGTTTTTGTGTCTCTCAAATATGATAGCACGGATGCCCTCGCCATACATTGTTCACAAATGTTAGTGACTGATGTTTGTACCTAAGAATTCGAAAAAGAATCATTACATCGTCATTACAACATATCATTAATTATTTGTTTAGTATTACCCGACTGATTTTAGTAGTCCTGTGTCAAATATTCCTACGGATGTGGACAGTTCTATCTCACTCGCAAAAAGAGATGATGCTCTCGAATGCATCATATTGTTGTCAATATCACGCATTGTGACATCTCATGAGTAAGCTTATGGTGTCTATAGTCTAAAGCTTTAGGATGTGATTTAAAAGTAGTTGACCTAATATGACCCTTACTATTGGTGGGTACTATCACAAACTTGAAGAATACCATAGTGAATTATAAGTATTTATACTTCTATGTGTGACGCAGGGAATAAATTGACCGAAGCCCTAATCTTGCTTAGACAAAGGCATTTGGAACTCGACGTTGGTATGGATGTGGGTGGAACTATTTTAAGGCAGTTTGTCGCAAATTAATAACATTGTAAAAATACCTTTTAACTTGAATTTTCTAACACATTTCCTCGCTGCCTTTGACCCTCACGCTTCAAGGAAATTCCTGGAATATTCGACCGCTTTGTAGATTAGGACCCTCAAAGGAACCGATGGCCGTATTATACATTTAGATGGAATTCTTTTATCTCCATGTAACTTGAATGAAACAAATGTTCGGGAAAAATTGTATTGGCCGTCACTTTAGGCGGTGATAATGAAGCGTCTTTAACTCTTTCTGCTTCCTACTATGTGAGTAAGTCTAAAGTTATGGTTCTAAATGGAAAGAGAGCAAGCAAGCTGGTCGTCATGTTGAAAGTCAAGTGAAATAGCAAGTCCTTTAAAATGCTACATGGTGTAAGAGACCGCTGGCTACTCACTCGCCGTAAAAAAGATACAGTATAAATAACTTCTTTTTAACACAGACACAGACTATACCACACCTGTAGTTCTGGGCTCGTAGAATAAGGCAACTTTATCCCTGCTTGTAGTAGAAGGACACTAAAAGGGGCCTCGGATTCACGAGGCGACAAGGGTGGGGGCCTGTGTCGTCTACTGCAGTGGAACCGGGAAGAAGGCGACACAGGCCAGACAATGTCGACGTACATTACGAGGGTGCTAGGGCGAGACGAACATCCTTGGGACGTGATGCCAAGCATAGTGCAGTGGGGCTCCGGTGCGAGCTCACCATACACCGAGGAAGGGCGAACGGGTCTTAGTGAGTAAGAACCTCACATAACCCCGCCTTCCCCCCATGAAGTCTTCTTGAAGATTTGTTAACCGCCACACAAAAACAAATCTAAAAAAAAATCTGCCTATATTTCTTCGGCTCTTTTCTATTTAGTTTAGTTAGAGGCAATCGATCTGTGATGTGTATCAAAAGTATTATACGTCACATAAGATTGTCTTGTTGTAACAACCTTACCTATGACCAATGTAGGTATATTTTATGTATTAGTATATTTATGTAGGTATATTTAGTGTAGGTTTATTATGTGTATAGATTTGTCATAATAGTTTTATCTGTACGCCATCGTCCTGTTTTGTTCATATATTTTCTGTCTATACAAAGGTTGCCGGAAAGAGATCGCTCTTAGCGATATGGTCGCTCACTGTACTATGAATTGTAAATTGTACCTTAGTTGTGTATTTCTTTTCTTCTTGTTGATTTTAGTGTAGAATAAAGTTATATGTATCTATCCTAACTTTGTTATATGTATCTATCCTAACTTTGTTATATCTATCTTACCTAAGCATAGTTCGAAAAGTTTTTCTAAGTTAAATTGACGCTTTGAATGTTAACGTGTTTAAAGTTGGCCGCATTAAGTTGGTGGACGTAATTAACTTTATAAAGCTATTAACATGCAAATTTTCTGCGACGCTATGTGCCTGTGTGGTTTATCTGCAACGAACGGGAAGAATAGAGAGTGGAAGAGTGGTGCAGTCACCAATAGACACACATTTTACTTTTTGATTTATTGTTGGCGTCCTTTTTCGTTTAAGTGTATGTTTTTAATGAAACATAAATATAATAATAAAAATATTTTATATTAAGGATATTTAATTGTCTATCATGCACAATTTATTTCAGTTAGCTAGCGTCTTTATCTTCCGAGATATTCAAACTTTCTTAACCGACCATTTATTCCGACCATATATTTTTGCTTTTTTTTTATGCGTATAAACTAGCGACCTTGCCTAGCTTGACCACGATCCCACCTGGTGTTAAGTGTTGATATAGTCGAAAGCGTATATACGGTACTACAATATTTTATATGGCTCTTATACTATCTTACCAGAGAAGGCTTGCACCCAACAATGGGTAATATATATGTATATATAGGGTGTAATTTAAATCTTGATAGTCTTCCGATAAAATAAGATAAGATTAAGATTAGTGTACGCGACATTGCTGAGATGCGGGAGAGTAGGCTGCGATGGTATGGACACGTTTAGAGGAGGTCCCCCGACTACGCAGGGAACCTGGCGCTACGACTTTCTATTCCCGGTCGAAGATCCAAAGGTAGACCCAAGACGAGGTGGAAGAGTGTGATGTCAAGAGACATGAGGGATTACCAAAGACGATGTTGTGGACAGAGCGAAGTGGAAAGCGAAAATACGGGAAGCTGACCCCACCACCATGTGGGAAAATTGCAGGGTAGAGAGAAAGAGAGAGTCTTCCGATAAAAGTTACCGACCGAATCGTGGTTATGCCGTCTATGACACGATTATAGTAACCGTGCATTACAGCTTATCCTCACCTGTAAAATAAAGGTCTAAACATTGAACGAAGCGCTTTTCTGTGCTTCGTTATTCGTTCAGCATAGGACTGGAATAGTTTGCACGCGTCTGTCTTTCCTTCCATTAACAATGCGCGTGTTTTATGTGTAGAGTGAATAGGCATTTACTAAGCTAGTGCGCCTTACAATCCAGGACAGCATTTATACTTAACATCGGGTGGGATCGTGGTCAAACTCTTGCATAGAAAGTATTAAAAATTGTTTAATGACAGTCTATGTCTCTCTGTCTACCACGCAAAAACTTTATTTTATCAATTTTTAAACAAATCCTACGTCAGATAACACTTTATCGATGGTCGTGTAGGCCAGAATTATAATTAACATTGGATATCTGATTGTACGGGGCTAGATCACATTTAACAAATTGCAGGATTCAACGCTCGGTAGGGCTTCGCTCGGATTATCTCGCCGGAGAGATTTATAACGAGAATCAATTCGGAGCCAGCGATATAGAACTCCCTGTGTCCTACGTTCGATTCATTGGAGCGAGGAAAAGACACTGTCTCGTCGTATGCGTTCACCTGAAGAGTGTATGGATGTATTGGAGCTTTTGTTTTCAACCGACTTCAAAAAAATAGATACACAATTCGTCTGTATTTTTTTATGTTTGTTGCTTCAAAACTTTCGACTGGGTTAACTGCCTTTGATGATTCTTTTTTTATTTTTAATCTAGTGCTTTCCATGTGGTCTTATAATTAAGCGAATTTCTCTAATAAGTAAGCGAAAAATGGACGAATAACTCAATATCACGCCAACCGAATTCGATTATTATTATTTTTTCATTGGAAAGGGTAGTGTGATGAGAGTTAGGTTAGGTTTTGATTAATTCTATTTTGTAATATTCTTACGATAATTCGGAAATAAAAAGAGGGAGTCTGCGTGTAATACCAATTAACGTTTAATTTGATTAGAAGTCGGTTTTGTTTTTGCTTGTATATTTATTTATTTGAAAGCTGGTTCGTCTCATGTCTTCTAGTTTTATTCGTATAATTGTTGCTCGAAATGTCAATAGATATGAAAACCAAATTGTTCACAACTTTTATGTGATTTATTATTAGCGTGATCAGCGTAGTGCAGGACGCATTTCCACTCCAACATCAATGACGTCATCCGTCGTGCTCTTTCCACCGCTAATATTCCATCAACTTTAGAGCCAAATGAACTATTGAGTAGTGATGGAAGAGGAAGAGTGAAGAAGAGACCAGACGGTATGGCTTATATCTTCTATCTTATACCCTGGAAGATGGGACGGCCTTTAGTATGGGATGCCACATGCGTCGATACTTTGGTACCGTCACAACTTCCAGAATCTTCTGTTGAAGCTGCAACTGCAGTAAACCTCAAGCGGCTCAAATATAGTAACCACGATAGAGGTTTTATATTTGAGCCATTTCGGGTAGAAACTTTATTGCACACCAACTTTTGTATGTGATAACTAAGAAGTTGGTCGACACATCTGGTGACCAGAAGGCTGGCTTATACCTTGCACCGAGGTTAAGCATAGCTATACAACTTGGCAATGCTACCAGTCTTTTGGGCTGGCAAACGATGACGGTTTGGCAGTCATATTTTTTGTAAATATTTTGTGAAATACAATTTATTATTTTTTACTAATATCGGCGTCCTTATGACTGACAATTTTTTCTTTCACAACCCTACGAAACTAAATGGCAAACTGAAAGGCAGAGAATGTCTTTCGGCATTAAGTTCTAATTGTACAATTTTCCATATTAATGTAACACAATTTGAATGTTACGACTAACATTACACGGTTAATATTACATGTCAACAACAACTTAATCAATTGATTAACTGCGACGGCTAACGATCGCGCATTCACTACCGACAATGTGCACAAGTCAACACGCCGAGTTACACTCCACTCCGTAAATAGGAGGGTCAATAATATTGTGATCCGGTTAACACTATTTATTGTGCTGGGGTTTTCCTTCGTTATGTGGTCGCATTTAATTTTGACATACAATTTAAAACTGTGAGATAAAGGTCAAGTATATTTAAGAGTAAAAACAAAAATTGACTTCAAATATAATCAACGTTAAATTCGCGGACATCTTTGTATTGCCGAACTGCTGTAGGAATATTACTAAACAGTATGTAAACTAGCTAAAACTACTCCCGGAGTACATCATTTCATCATTGGATTTCATGATATTGAGTTATTTGTAAATTTGTGGCGCACATACTTGTTACAAATTTAAGACTGAAATGATTTTCTCCTGGATGCCATGGTCATAATTGGACCTGACGAATATAGTACCTTCTTCTTTTTTGAATTCGGTTGGAACTAAAGTCGGTTTTTTTTTTATAAATATAGCCGTGAGCAAAAATAAACGGTTGATTAAGAAAGTTTGAATATCTCAGAAGATAAAGACGCTAGCTAACTGAAATAAATTGTACATGATAGACAATTAAATATCCTTAAAAAATATATTTTTTATTATTTTTATATTTAATTAAAAAAACTTAAAATTAATAGAAAAAGGATATCTTACGTAAACTTGGAAAATATTAGTACTTAGTGTTGCCTCCATTTGGCAAAATATTTTATTATATTTTAAGGATATTTAATTGTCTATCATGCACAATTTATTTCAGCTTCTTTCTTTGTCTTCCGTGATATTACCCGTTATTTTTGCTCACGTGTGTTTATGCAAAGACAGGGAACAAATAAGGTAATAATATAACACATACAGAGGTATATTATTACCCAATTAATTCTGTACATACGCTATATAATATTTATAATAGGATCTAGTCACACCCTTTGCTTAATCCTCTAAGTATTATATTAATGAGGGTAGAAGAGAAAATCGTGCGATGGAAACCTAAATAAACCTTGTAACAAAGGCTCCTTTCTCTCCGATACATCGAATAGAAATATATAATTATATAATACATAATTAAAGTTATGTATCGAAATATATTTTTATATATATTGATACATAAGTCCAACTCGATCCAACTCGACCTAGCAGCGTTCGGGAATCTTTGAAATGTCGTAAAGGCGACTAAAAGGGACCTCGCGTTCACTGGGCGACAAGGGTGGAGGCCTTTATCGTTCACTAAAGTTTACCCGGGATGAAGGCGACATCGGCTGGCCCGTTTCGCATTGCACTGCGAGGGCATAGTGGGTAAGGATTCACCCAATCCGGGACGTGCTCTCCAGAGAGCACAGTGCAGAGGGGCTCCGGTGCGTTCCTCTGAAGATTCCGGAGTCCCTCATGCACCGAGGAAGAACCACCGGGGGGGTTTTAGTGGGTCCCACCTGGTTAAAATCCCACATAACCCCGCCCTCCCCCCAAAAGGCGGGGTATCTTCTTGAAGATTTCCCCCGAGTCAACAAAAAAAGAAAAACTTCGAAATGTATTCTCGTCCAAAATACCTCATTTCTTGAAGTCGAAAGTCTCCGACCAGTCTGTGTTACCATTGATGACATATGGCACAGAAACGTGGTCTCTCACTATGGGCCTCGCAAACGAGCTAAAAGTTGCACAACGAGCTATGAAGAGGGCTATGCACAGAGTATCTCTACGAGATCATATCAGGAATGAGGAGATCCGTAGACGAACGAAGGTAGGTACATAGCTCGCCGGGTAAGCAAGTTGAAGTGGCATTGGGCAGGGCACATAGCGCGTAACAGATGGCCGATGGGGCCGAAAAGTTCTCGATTGGAGACCACGGACCGGCAAGCGTAGGGTAGGACTTCCACCCGCAAGGTGGTCTGACGACCTCATAGAGGGCGCAGAACGTAGCTGGATGCGGGCCGCTAATAACCGGTCCTTATGGAAATCGTTGGGGGAAGCCATGGATGTTTTACGGCTAAAATGATGATGATGATCGATACATAAGATTAATTACACTTTTCAACCGACTTCAAAAAAGGAGGAGAGACTCAATTCGTCTGTATGTTTTGTTACGTCATAACTTTCGACTGGGTGAACCAGTTTTTATTTGAAAGCTGGTGCTTCCCATGTGGTCCCATTTCAATTTGGTTCAATCCTGACAACGGCATCCATGAGAAAACCATATAAGTCTTAAATCTGCGCTAAGTATGAGCACGACAATTTTTTTATATAAAATATAAAAAAAAATCTTTTTTTTTCCGAAATATTTCTAAAATTTATATTAACCATTCCAACTAAGCTTAAGCTTGTGCTCGGAGATGGTTTACGTGGTGGAATCGAACCTATTTTTTTGTTAACGGGAGGAAATCTTCAAAAGATACCCCTCCTTGGGGAAGGCGGCGGCTATGTGGGGTTTTACCCACTAAAACCTCCCCGGTGGCCCTTTCCTCGGTGCATGACGAGGGGCTCCGGTGCGTTCCTCTGAAGATACCGAAGTCCCTCATGCACCGAGGAAGAACCACCGGGGGGTTTAGTAGGTCCCACCCGGTTAAATCCCACATAACCCTGCCCTCCCCCCAAAATGCGGGGTATCTTCTTGGAGATTTCCCCCGCGTCAACAAAAAAAAGAAAAGCTTCGAAATGTATTCTCGTCCAAAATACCTCATTGCTTCAAGTCGAAAGTCTTCGACCAGTGTGTGTTACCAGTGATGACACTATAGGCCTTGCAAACGCTATCGAGAGAGCTATGCACAGAGTATCTCTACGAGATCATATCAGGGATGAGGAGATCCGTAGACGAATGAAGGTAGGTACATAGCTCGCCGGGTAAGCAAGTTGAAGTGGCATTGGGCAGGGCACATAGCTCGTAACAGATGGCCGATGGGGCCGAAAAGTTCTCGATTGGAGACCACGGACCGGCAAGCGTAGCGTAGGAGGTCCACCCGCCAGGTGGTCGGACGATCTCATAAAGACCGCAGGACGCAGCTGGATGCGGGCCGCTAACAACCGGTCCTTTTGGAAACCGTTGGGGGAAGCCATGGATGTTTTACGTCTAAATTATGATGATGATCGATACATAAGATTAATTACACTTTTCAACCGACTTCAAAAAAGGAGGAGAGACTCAATTAGTATGTACGTTTTTTTATGTTTTATTACGTCATAACTTTCGAACTGGGTGAACCAGTTTTTATTTGAAAGCTGGTGCTTCCCATGTGGTACCATTTCAATTTGGTTCAATTCTGACTATGGCATCCATGAGAAAACCATAAAAGTCTTAAATTTGCGCTAAGTATGAACGCGACAATTTTTTTTTCTAAAAAAATATTTCTTTTTTTTTCCCGAAATATTTCTAAAATTCTTATTAACCATTCCAACTAAGCTTAAGCTTGTGCTCGGAGATGGTTTACGTGGTGGAATCGAACCTATTTTTTTTTTGTTAACGGGGAGGAAATCTTCAAAAAGATACCCCTCCTTGGGGGGGGAAGGCGGCGGCTATGTGGGGTTTTTACCCACTAAAACCTCCCCGGTGGCCCTTTCCTCGGTGCATGACGAGGGGCTCCGGTATCTTCAGTGGAACGCACTGGAGCCCCTCTGCACTGTGCTCAAGGAGAGGACGTCCCGTGGGGGGAGGTTACTCCCTCCCCCTCTGTGCCCTCACATTGCAAGGCTACACGGGCCAACCGATGTTGCCTTCTTCCCGGGTCCACCTTAGCGGACGACAAAGGCCCCCACCCTTGTCGCCCAGTGAACCCGAGGCCCCTTTTAGTCGCCTTATACGACAGGCAGGGGATACTGTAGTCTTTTTCTTGAGAGCTCAGAACTACAGGGCTGAGTGGAATCGAACCTACACCCTTACGATTCGCAGAACGCACCTTAAACCATTGGGCTATTGACGCTTCAAATTCACGAATAACTCGATATCACACCAGCCGATTTCATTGATAATTTTTTTATTGGTAATGAGTTACCTCAAAAGTAGTTTGATGGGAGTTTGGTTAGGTACCGTTTAAGTTTATTTCAAAATATTCCTACGATAATTCAGAAATACAAAGAGAGCGTATGTGCGTAATAGCGATTGACGTTTGATTCGATTTGAAGTCGGTTTTGGTTTCACTTGTAAGTTTACTTGTCTACTAGCAATAGATTTAAACAACAAAACTAGTTTCTATTGCCATCGATTCTAATCCCAGTGTAACATACAACTAGATACAACATAAGATACGATACCTAATGATCTGAGGGTAACGTTACAATGGTATGTAACGAGCAGGTGCATTGACACTGCTCTTAGGGTGTATTCACACTAGAGCGCTTGTCATTCGACGCATGAAGTCTACGTTATAAGCAAGTTGAAGTGGTATTCAGTTGTTATCTAAATTAAACGACTCCCTTGGTGACTGTAATACATCGATTAGATTGACATCGTAGTACAGCGGGGTCACAATGCGTTACCTTGGAGAATGTATTTACAAATTTAGTAAGTTAATATTTTTCTAGTATAGAAATATGAATTAATTTGGAGGTCAAAACATTGCTTTAAATAAACTTATTCTTATTATAATCTAGATAACAGTTGAAGTTAAAGTTGCAGCCTTTGTATATATCCCACTGCTGGGCACAGGCCTTCTCTGTAAAGAGAGTATAATGGCATAGTCTGCCACGCACACCTAGTACGGATTGGCGATATATTTTTTCTACAGAGGTAATCAAAAGAACCGTAGCTACTTAGACGTACCGAAAGCTTCCGATCGATAATAGCACTAAGAATTTCTTAAGAAAATTTGTTTCTAAGCCGAGAAATTATGCAATTGAATTATAAGCTTAAGCTAAAATATATTTAATATACTATACAAGATGATCAAACCTGTTAAATTCATTCTCAAAGGTGCATGCTTTGATTGCAAACCTGTCAACGCTGGTGTTCCACAAGGTAGTGTACCGTCTCCTACATTATTTCTTTTACATATAACTTATATGGCACAAATTGTTAACATACACGTACATGAATACCATACCAACATGACTATTATTATATATTTGGATATTCTCTTGAACGCAATGTTACATAAATATTTATCTGCAATTTTTTATTCACCAATGTTACTAATATTCTTGTTAACTCATTTTAATGAAGCTTAAGCTCGTGTTAGGGAATAGTTCACGTGAACCTTACGATTCGTAGACCTATATACCCATATAGGCTAAACTATTACGCTTCTTCGATATTATTCGAAGCTTTGTCAGCAAAGTGACATTTAAATAAAATTTCACTGGACAATGATCTAAGAATATTTACATTAGTACATCTTGTGTCCTCATCGAATCTCCGCGACTCTCTTTGTGAATCAATTGCAGTCAATTTGAATTGTGGGGTGACCACTTCACGAATGCATCTGTATAAAATCTGGGTCAACTCATGAACGGACGATTTTCGTTTGGATTCTAAATTTATTCGTTTCATTATATTTCTCGTTGCTTGGAAGTCAAAAGGTTACTGCGTTCGGAGATGGACCTTAATAGATTAGAAATGGGAGCAAGCACCAGCTTCCAAATAAAAAGAGAATCATCAAAATCGACTTACCTCGTCGATAGTTATGAGATAAAAAAATTGAAAAAACATTTTTTATCGGGTATAAACTAGTGGTTGACTTGAAGTGGTGATATAGTCGAAAGATGGTACGCGCTAATTTAGTAAGTGCCTATTCTCTGCTCTACTCTTAAACTCCCACGTCGTACTTGGACGGAAAGACTGACGCCGGCCACTTGTTCTACTCCTTTGCTGTACGCACAATGAACGATGACTAAAATCGCTTCGTTCTATGAAAGCTAAATTTAAAAAAACTGGCTGTTGTCGCTTGATTACAACCAAACAGAACACATTACGAGTATGCTACCACTTATAATTTAAATACCACACTCATCACACACACAAACATACGCACATTCAACCTACAACACGTACACATTTATTTATTTAAATATTATTATTTATTTACATTATTTAATTAAGTACCTTATCGTTCTTAATTTAATTTGTAAATCATATTTATGTATTGCCGTGGGAGAGGGCACTGATTCCTGAGATACAAGTCTTACTCCTAGTACAGGAGTCATGGACTTCGTATATTTTTGTAAAGAATCTTTTGAATATAGTTATTTTTAATAATTATTTTTATTTTTTTTAAGTTTTTACAATATTTATATAAAAAGTAAAATATACAAAATATAAAAACATTATAAAATTCTAACCTAGTGTGTGCCTCCGGTAAAGAAGCAGGGCCCAAGCAACCGGTGGTCAGGGCGACACAGAGAGAAACCTCCTGACGATTCGTGCCGTGTCCAGGAGTACTGTCTTCTGTATCGACCCTTAACCCAGCCATCTAGCGAAAGTCTCTTAAGATGTTGTTCGAGACTTTCCGCTAAAAGACCGTTTGCAGAAACGACTATCGGGACAATGATAGGTAGCATTCTAGAACGGTATCATGTGTGGTCCCATAGTAGGCGCGCATGCATTTCTCGTTATTTTCTTTAGTCCGTCGCATGTGACGGACTATAAAGTATTATTATTATTTTGAGTACTTTAAGTAACACATTTTTAGACCGAAATCTAGAATGAGTTATAATTCCCTTTATTTTCTAAACTCAAGTAATATATTACACTCGCCCCCGTGATCAAATAAACCCATTAATTTTTTTGCGCGTCGAAAATCTCTATGAGATAAGAAAAAAATTATTTTCTCTATTGAAATTTATACTTCTTTTGAGAAAGTTTGCCCGCTGGCTAACAGCGGTAAAAATAAACGTTTTACTTTTAAAATATTTGGAAAGGCAAAAAGATCTGTCCAACTCAGAGCAGTGTTTGTTCTCATGCAACTACCACGCGAGTTTTGGGTTTGATTCTGCTCATGTATGTAGGAGCAGACCTGAGTAGAGGTAGCATACCGACATAGAGATGAGCAGAGATACTTTCCGCCCTTTTGGTTTTAGTGTAAGCCTAGAATTAAGAAGAAGAACGTGCATACTATCCAAGTTGCTGAATTAATGCTGAGTCGGATGCGTGGCTTAACCATGCTCGATAAAATACGCAACGAGTATGTGCGAGGTAGCCTGGGTGTACGCGACATTGCCGACAAGATGCTGGAGAGTGGGCTGCTGGTACAGGCACGTGGCACTACAGCTTTCCCTCCTCGGACGAAGATCCAGAGCAAGACAAGGGAGACAGTAGTGTCGAGAGACATGAGGGAGTGCAAGATTTTCCAAGACGATGTAGGGGACAGAGCGAAGTCGAAAAGCAGGAAAACTGACCCCACCACCATGTGGAACCAATAGCATGGAAGGGAAAGTGTAAGCCAAGAATTAGGCAATGGCATTCCCTGCCTGTTGTTAAGGCCACTAAAAGGCCACTCTGGCTTCCAAGATACAAGGGACTGCTTAGTTTGGGAGTCACTGATTACTAATAATGTGTGCTGCAATGGTTACTTATTGTTTCTACTCCGATGTGCGTTTAATTTATGAAATATATATGAATGTAACCAAATGTGTTAAAATAAATATTCTATTCTAAAGAGGGCGTCGTTATCACGGGCAACAAGGGTGGGAGCTCTTGTCGAACCTCCCGTGGGACAAGCTTCGGTTCAGTGCATGGGGGCACAGATGCGTTCCAAGGGAGACGCCAAACCTCTCACAATTCAGGAGGGGCTTTTAGTGAGTAGAATTCTCACATAACGATAGAAGGAAGGAATAGTGTATTTAGAAGATTTGATAGAAAAAAACTTAAAGTCCAAATACGTAGTCTGCTATAAAGATATTTAGAAAAGTCCAAGAAAAATTGGAAGCTCTAGAAGCTACCTCTAAAAACTGTAATAATATTTTAAAAAACTTGATCCCAGATGTGGGACAATAATCATATTCTATTAATAAAAAAAACGAAACAAATTTATTGTTTTCTAAAGACTTCTAAAAGGATGAAATATCTCCTTGACATACATATTAAATTATTTTCAAGACCCATTATTATTTGAATGATGTCGAAGACAGTTTTATTAGCTTTCGTTTCTAGAATATCCCAATTTATGTCATACTAATGCAATATGCTTAAACTCCCAGATACGATAAATTATGCCGTAAAATAAAAAACAATCATAAACACCATTAATTATAATGGTGATGTTGAAATGGTATGCGGAATACATTCTTAGTCGCGGTTGAAATTTATTTATAACTAGTGTAATAACTTGGTCTTGTGGAATGAAATAGTCCAATAATACACTGGCTTTATTCAGATAGCGTTACGTTGTATAAAGAATTATTTTAACGAATACCGTCACAACTGCGCGTCCTCACAATCTTTAGACATAATTAATTAGAAGTCAGATTACGAAGTTATAAAGTTAAATTATTGTATACAACGCCAAGTTAATATGATGATCAACTAAATTACTAATTACGAAATAAAGATACAAAAATGATCAGGTAAATCACTAAGATATTATTGGAAGTAGCTAACACTGGCTAGTGCTTGCGACTTCGTTCGCATGGTATTTAACAAATAAAGTTATTTAGTTTTTTATTCGATTTTTTCATTTTACTGCGTCCTGTTTGTACTCGTGGAGGTAGATTGGGCTACCTACAAATTGATAAGGACAAAATGACTATTTGCCCTCAATTGTTGGGGTCGACGGTGCCACGGATCCCAATGGTATCCTGCAAATGTATATAGCTCCTTTGTATCTCATGCGCGGTCTCTATTTTACGTACATGTCCACTAGAAATTCGAATAACTATACAATAGACAGATCCCACATACTATAACTAAATTAGAAACTTTTTGAAGTCGGTTAAATAAAAAGCCTAACTAACTCCTCATAACAGCAGCTATGTGACAGCGAATTAGTTAACAAGTTGCAGAGATTAGTCGGAACTGGTATGTTATATGTTAAAGTTAAAGTAACAGCCTTTATATATATCCCACAGCTGGACATAGGCCTTCTCCGTAAAGAGCAGACTTCTCATGCCTCAGAAAATTTTTCTAGGACATCTAGGTCAGAAAATTTATTGGTACCCGCACCGGGGATCGAACTCGTGTTGCTAGCATACTATGCAACTTCAATCGAACGCACGGACACCGAGCTACCACGACTCTTAGTATAACAGACGCTCCAATTTTATTTATTTGTAACCATGAACTTTTTCTTTTTTCGTAATTAACTATTGTGCGTTATTAAATTTGATATTTTGTTAAAATGTCTTCCATACCACACAACGTTATATTATAGACTACTTTTGATGGCAGCGCATTCCAAAGCCTTATTGCATATAGGTAAAAGGGCTGTGTAAGAAATCATTCTGACAAGAAGGGATACTAAGAGTTATACTTCGTGGTACAAAGACAACGGTCTGGAGATTCTGAAATGATACTAAAATTTCCACAAAGCCATTCAAATATTAACTTAAATAGACTACTTTCCTAACGTCAAACGCGTGACCTGCGTGCTTAGGGATAATAAATTAACGAAAATAAACATTTTCATGGTTAGTATATAGAAATACAAACGAAATAAAGCGACCATTTTAAATAGAGGTTTAACACGTCATAATAATTTGGGTTTAGTTTAAAGACTTTATTACTCATTAAGACAACCAACTTACAAGTGATCGAGAGTTCTTTAAAATATATTATATATGAAAGATTTTATAAGTGTTTCTAATAAGTGTCTATAAATAGTGTTGGAAAGATCAGGGGAGCCGTGACGTACAGAGAGTAAAATTTAAGGTAGCTAGCCTTTCGGTGTTTTACAGATTGCATTTTGCAGAATGTGCTCAGGAGCTACATGATCTAATCTCCCATCCCCGTTCCACCATCGGACTTCAAGACGTACTGCACTTTTGTTGTGAACATCCCTCAAACCTGAACGAAGCGCTTTGCTACATCTTTCATTATTCGTACACAGGACTGGAATAGTTTGCCCGCGTCTGTCTTTCTATCCGATTACAATGTGGGAATTTTCAAGAGTAGAGTGAATAGGCTTTTACTAAGCCAGTGCGCCTTACCATCCAGGACTGCTTTTCCACTTAACATCAGGTGGGATCGCAGTACTTGCTTTGAAACTATAAAAAATATTGTTACTTTGATGAACTAGAAGAGTGAACTAGTTCGTTTCGGAAAGGTGTACTATGGATCGGCTAGGCGCGAACTAATAAGCACAAGATTATGTCAAAGTGAAAATTCAGTGGCAATAGTAACCCTAGTGTGTTTATTAGCCGTCAACTTTAATGTTGTCATCGAATAGGAAGTCATCATTCCTAGCATTAGATGCTATCTCAGTTCAGTTGATGGGAAGTCATAAAACGACGGTGTAGAGCGCGCCTTATCCGGCAACTATTAAACTTAGCAAGGACATGCGTAAATGTATTTTAGAATACTAATTGCGATACGAACGGTTGAGATGGCTGTAGCAAAAGAAGCTCCTAATTATAACTTTTCAACCGACTTCAAAAAAAGTGGAAATCATCAATTCGTCTGTATTTTTTAATGTTTAAATTGTAGAGTAAGTAAGGTTGTAATTAGGTAACTCATAACTTTCGACTGAGTGAACCGATTTGATGATTCTTTTTTTTTATTTCAAAGCTGTTGCTTCCCGTGTGGACACTTTGGTCCAATTAGGAAAATAGCATCCTTGAGAAAACCATATAGGTATCAAACTTGTATTGATTATATACACGACAAATGGACAAATAACTCAAAACCATGCCAATCGATTTAGATGATTAAGTTTTTATTGTGTATTTGGTACTTAAAAAGTAGTTTGACGAGTGTGATTAAGTTCTGATTAATTCTATTTTGTAATAATCCTATTCAGTTTTTTTTTGTGGGGTATAAACTAGTACTTGACAGCGAATCCACCTAATGTTAAGTGGTGATATAGTCTATAAATGGTACGCACTAGTTTAGTAAGTGCCTATTCACTCTACTCTTGAAGGCTCCAACGTCGTACTTGGACGGAATGACTGATGTTGGCAACTTGTTCCACTCCTTTACTGTACGCACGATGAACGATGACTCAAATCGCTTCGTTCGCGGAACATCGACTATGAAAGGGTGGAGACCCGCCGAGTGTCTAAACGTCCGAAGGTAGAATGGGGATGGGGGAATTAACTCGTGTAATTCCTGTGCACACTCTCCAAAATGTAATCTGTAAAACACCGAAAGGCTAGCCACCTTGCGCCGGTGTCCAAGACTATCTAAATGTAGATCTTGGTCATGTATCAACTTTTGATTTTAAGTTAGTTTTTAATTTTAAAATAAACTTGTTAACTTTGAATTTGTTTAATACAAAAGACTCACAAGTTGTCACACATCATACTAAGAGCTTTTTATTTATATTTCATACAAACCTCTTATAAATAACTGTTAATATTTATTACATACTGTCGTCGGATAATGTTAGGCCGTCCACATTCTCGAATGGGTTCTGTATTCTTTTGTACGGCTCGTAAAGTCTAATGTATTCAATTTTACGTGGTTTTATGACTGGAATGCTGTTCCCTAAACGCAAACGTATATCGCGTTTCTTTATATGTGCACACATTATTTTTGATAAGATATTTATTAAAAATCCAAAAATATAACAATAATAGCATAGTAAAAAACTCCCTCTATCGTCACCTTCTCAGTTCGAGGACACTCTCTTTATCATCCTCCATCATTCTCAGCAATTATGACGGTATTCGTTAAAAAAATAATTCCTTATACAACGTAACGCCGTCTGTATAAAGCGAGTATATTAGTTATTGGACTATTTCATTCCACAAGAGCTACAAGTTATTACAGATGTCATTTTATTTCAATATTTGCAATTCGAGTTATATAGACTTTATAGATATTAAATGAGAAAATTAACTATTTATCTTAAATCAACTCAGAATAGTACGGTAGTATTTATACGTATAATTAATCTATGGATCAGTTAAGCGCTCGACATGTGCTTATAAGATTTTGTTTTTGGGTTTCTTACGTGCAAAAATAATTTGCTTATGTTTGTGCTTGGGTATACCCATGACAGATATAGGACTTAACTTACACAGTGTAAAATGGAAGACATACAGAGGGTAAATAGAAATAGTAATTATTTTTTACCTTAGTAAAGTTAAAAGCAAGCGGGAACTTATTTCATATTTTTAGTTAATTAGAAATATCTGTATGGCATCGCATTCAAAGACAAATAATGGTTTTTGAATTGTTTTTTATAATTTTATGAGGGGCTAATAGAATGACTCTTTTACAACCACAAATGCTAAACATTCTTCATTTTTATTGCATAATTTATTAATACAATTCTAAACGCAAAATAAATTGTAATATTTTAAAGAATTATTTCATGTCTTAATAAATACTAAATGAAAAAAAAAATTATCTATAAAATAAATATTCACTTATAATGAAATCATTACGTTGAAATATGTCCTGTAGATTATGAGTATAACGTACGAGTATAAATTAAAATTATTTTTTTTATTTCTCAAATAATTTTTTGTAATGAGTTTCGAGCAAAAAGTATTTAATCCATCCTTCTATCTATCTTAAATTGAAAGTTCTCAAGGAAATCTTTTACTGTCAAAATATATTAATACAATATTTGTCAAATAATATAATTAGGTAAATATTTTTTAAATGAATAATATAGTAATTATATATATTATACATTTATTTATATATAATACGAAGTATTACGGTACAGAAATACATTCATACACATTTGAAAACGATGTCGAAATTTAATACACAAAACCTTATTGTCTTTTTATTGTTAAAATAGCCGAGTAGATTTATTAAACAGAGCTGTATTAATTTCACTTAACCCAACTTTACAATCTGTCCCAGTACCTTTCAGATTTATTTACGAGACAACAGAGCCCGTAAATAAGGGAACCTGGAATAAAAGAAGTATGCAAGGTCGCGGGAAAGCTTCGTAATCCGCTATTGGAAAGTATCAGGACTACAGTACTTACAGGGACCTCCGGTGACAAGGTTCAAGGGTCTAGCAGTAGCACTTCAACACAAACACATTGAATCATCACTCGTAAAACACTGACCACATTTTGATGGTGACACGCGTGGCCGTTATTCGGCAAGCGCGCCGTCCGTTCGGGTCGACGGCGCGAAAACGACTGACCGATCGGGATGAAAGTGTGACCATGCTTGGGGTAAATTACTGCGTTTGTTTTCGGGAGAATTCGATGTTCACGTTCCAAGCTCCATTTTCCAATAAACTTAGTACATTGCAAACGAATACAAATATGGTAATGACGATGCCGTGATTAATACAACTGAATTAAAACTTCTTTAGCTCCATCCATAACACCAAATCACAAAATTTAATATATACAGGATTGTTCAGTAGAGAAAGAAAATGTACACGCGCACGCTCTCTGGCTCCGACAGTGTGATACAGACAATAGGCCTGCACTGTGTCTTAGATATACGAAACGTGACTCTCTCTCTTTCCATCTTCACTAACTTATATCCTCTCAACTTGCATTCGCCTCGCAGGATCACACTTTTCTTAACGCTGTCCCCAGTCACGAAGTCAAGCAAGAAATGTTACTTCAATAAATCAAAAGAGTATCGGAGTTGTAGTTTAGTAAATAGAAGTAGTCGGACGTCTTTATGGTTGTTTTAAGGTCCAAGTTGCCACCGATTTCACTACGACATCGACACAGTGAAGTCAAGAGTATCTCGTTGTTAGTAGGAACAAAGGCAAGAAATATAAACCATATTAGGCCACCACTATAGTACCCAATCGAAACATCTTTAGCAAAATACTGTAAAATTCGTGTATTGTATACCTATTGATAAGTCTATATACTCTCCATTCAGCTATAAAAATAATTTTAATAGTTACAAACCAATTCCAAGCAACTTGTGTTATAAAAATTCTTATACATATTTCCCCAAGCGTCGGGAATTCTGCCCGCACTGGCATCCCTGAACTGAGAAAATGGCGGGAAGTGGCGCCTGCGTGGACCCCTCCCCGCCCCGCCATACCTCGCCGGCGAAAACTTAGCGCCAATCGAAGTGACGTATTAGGCCTGCACGATGCAACTCAACGGGTATATGGAAAAAACTTTAAAATTAGTTAACTTTTAACTATATCGGCATATGAAAACTTTCAAATTGCATTCACTAGTATGGTGTCTTTTGCATGAATGCTGCTGCAAATTTACTTTATATTAGTTCGTCGATTGGCATAATTTTTTAAATAAATTTTTACTTTGTAAGCAAATGCTTGACCACGTTATAAATGAAAAGAGAGACTGACTTAGCTTCTCTGGCTAGGAGCGCCATTCTCCACTCGGTGTCATTATGACCCCACTCCCAACCCGACCATATATCGGGTCATTGAAGGGATGGATTTTTTTCAGCCTTGTAGTTCTGGGCTCTCAAGAATAATACTACGGTATCCCCTGCCTGTCGTAGAAGGCGACTAAAAGGGGCCTCGGGCACACTGGGCGACAAGGGTGGGGGCCTTTGTCGTCCGCTTAGGTGGACCCGGGAAGAAAGCGACATCGGCGGCATCCTTGAGCACAGTGCAGAGGGGCTCCGGTACGTTCCACTGGAGATCCCGGAGCTCCTCGTCATGCACCGAGGAAAGGGCCACCGGGGAGGTTTTAGTGGGTAAAAACCCCACATAACCGCCGCTTTCCCCTCAAAAGGCGGGGTATTTTTTTGAAGATTTCCTCCCCGTTAACAAAAAAAAGGCATTGATTTTACCGTCCAACCCGAAGGTAAGGTTCAGGCTAAGCGACCTAAGAGCTATGCCACCTCACAATCCGGTGTTGTAGTCAAGGCCAGCTTCTTTAGTTAATCTGTGTAGTTCGTCATAAAAAAAGGTATGGATGGCTATGGCTACAGACAAAGCGCCAGTATTTCCATTATTGAGCCCATAAATAATTTTGTTTTAATAAGTTATATTTAGTAGGTTTGATGCCAACTAGAATCATATGAGACTTAATTCAAACCAAATTCTTACTAACAAAAAAACAAATCTAGAAATTTGATCATAAATGACATATATGAGTACAAATATAAAAAAAAATACAGGGGAATTGAGACCACCTATTTCTGTCGGTTAAATGGACTTGTTAGTATTTCGATTACCAAAAAATAGTTACACCATTACGAACAATATAGCGACAAATTGTTGTCATCAACGTGTCTAAAAGCATTTTTTGAATTCAAGTTGTGTTCTGAAATGATATACAATATATTTATAATAAAATTGTGAGTATAACAATAATATTCCCGTATCACAGTGTTTGTAACAAACTGCTCGGAAATGGCTTGACTGATTTTTATGAAAATATTGTGTATATTTAATAGACCTGAGAATACGACATAAACTATTTTTTATACCTCTAAATCATAATGGCTGAAAATCAGCGCAGTGGTACATGTTTGTAGCACAGCAAATACTGAACTAACCCCTTTTCGGTACAAGGCCTTTTTTCGTTATTTTATTTTGTTTATATTGGTTTTTGTCTTACTTTTTATAATTGTTGTTTCTTGAGTCAAATAAATGTTTATATTATTCTATTCTAACAAAATCACCTTTTGCCCAAGACCTCGATAATTCGATAGCTTTCACGCTACCGTCGGATACGCTAGCTAGAAGTTATAGAACTGAGAGTCTTCAAAAGTGCAACTGCGACAAAACTCACTCGGCTTGCGGTAAACGCGAAAATAGTGAAAACATGACTGAAGCGAGAACACCTGTAATGCTTACTATATCATAATACTTATTCGTTATTTTTAATTATTTAAAGAATATTAATTTATCTAACAAAGCTTACTTACTTTTTCCTTTGCAACCCACTTCATAAAATGAGGAGGTTCTCAATTTGTGTGTTGTTTTTATGTTTGTTACGTCATAGCTTTCGACTGGGTGAACCGATTTTGATGATTCTTTTTGACGTTACGTCTTATATATTGATGAATACTGGATGTCATTCGCGCAAAATGTCCCGTTAAAATTGCCGATAGTGCACGATGTGGCGCATCGTTCAAAGTGTGTAAGCGACTGTGCGGTATGAGAGAACGGAAATTTGTGCTCATTAATTTTGTTAGAATAACGTGTTTACCTAAGATACGATGTCACGAATTTAACGCCCGAGCGCCGAGCGCCCGGGATTTTTTTGTATTTGAAAGCTGGTGCCTCCCGCGTGGTCTCATTTAAATTTGGTCCAATTCTGACAGTGCCATCCATGAGTAAACTCTATAAACAAGCTTCGTGCTATAATAACATGTCGCGAATGTCTACCATTTCTTAATGATAGAGTTGGAAATGGACAGTTAATACAATTATCCAGTGTAATAACTTGTAGGTTTTGTTGAATGACCCGCGGGAAGTGCTCTCCTTAAGCACAGTGCAGAGGAGCTCCGGTTTCACTGGAGATCCCGGAGCCCCTCACCATGCACCGAAGAAGGGCCACCGGGGAGGTTTTAGTGGGTAAAAACTCCCACATAACCGCCGCCTTACCCCCAGAAGGCGGGGTATTTTTTGAAGATTTCCTCCTCGTTACAAAAAAAAAGGTTTTGTTGAATGAAATAGTTCAATAACTGATACACTCGCTTTATTGAAACAGCGTTACGTTGTACGAAGTATTATCCTCACAATCTTTATACAAAATTAATTAGAAGTCAGATGAAGAACTAATAAAGTTAAATTATTATTGTTTACAACGCCAAGTTAATGTGACGATCAACTAAATAATTATGATTTAAAGATACAATATATTCAGGTAAATCACTAAGACATCGTTGGAAGTAGTTATAATGCATAACAATCGTCATGTGTCATGTGTTGCTAGCTAACACTAGAAAAAAACTACGATATAACTTTCACTTTTGGTGTTATATATCTACTCTCGAACAAACGATAGTATGTGGGCAACACTACGTGTATTCATCGACTTCAAAGGTTTTTATTACTCTCTCTTTGCCGTGTACATTCAAAATATTTATTTTCATTTAATTTATTCCCCTTACACACGCGGGTCGCACGTGTTGCTTTTGACATTCCCAAAGTACGAGTGCAAAGGTTTAAATTGGTTTTATTTCAACATCATCGGCAGCTGCGATAATTAAGTACTTAAGACATAGACGTGAACGTAGAACTATTACACAGATGACTGTGACTGACTGGCAACGTCCGCATCAAGAGAAAAAATAATAGAGTTCAATTTCAAAATGGCCGTGAGAAACAGGGACGCAGCGGTCGCGGAGTGACTAATAACAATGCAACGGGACGTCTACGACGCGTGCACCAAAGCAGTCTCCAACACCACTTTCCAAAATTAGGCATTAAAAAAAATTGTTACTGTAGAGGTAGCACTCTTATTAATAAAACAAAGTAAACAATTAAAGTATATTAGAAAAGAACACGGACATAAGTCTGTGGTTGCGCTTTATTGAGTAAAACGTAGACATAGAGGTATACGTATATATAAACGTTGGTAAACTTATACGTAGTCATAGACATAGACGTTTTATTTATTGGCATCCTACTATACAAACGCATTTCAAACAAAATATAACATAATAAAAAAAAATTGCAGGATGGTACATAATAATGATAACTACAACATGTCTCAATCATGGACTACAGAAGTTTCATCTGGAGCGGATTCTGTCACCACCGGTGCAGCGTCTCTTAAAACTGAGTTTAGACGACGCCGAGTCTTTAACTTGATTGGTCCATCTGGTGAACAACCCTTCCCCTTCGGTGTTCTAATAACCCGACAAAGGTGGCATCTAGCATTATCAACTACAATCCAGTTTCTTCCGGCTTTGGTTTTTTTTCCGAACTACACAGATTGCGCGGAGAAGCTGGCCTTGACTGCGTCAGTATCAATCTAATCATGAGTTTTGGTATAAATTCCTTTCTTTCAGATGTTGTTTAAACGGATCATAGCATCTTTTGCCATCCCGATTCTTCCAATACTACACGAAAATATGTTTCCAAAGTCTTTATTAACTGTAGCACTTATTATGTAACCATTCGTAACACAATCGTAGGCACAGACATAATAAAAACTTTACACGCCCGAAACATATATAAGGTCGTCGCCGTTGACCTTTGAAATAATAAAAAACTTTCAATTACGACGCACGTAAAGAAATGAATACATACAATTGGAATTTCAATTTTCACTTATCCAACGCCTAGAAGCAATTATTTGAAATTGACTTTGAATTGCTATTCAAAGAAATTTCATATATCATTGACATGACTTGAAAATAATATATACCAATTGGTGATATGTACGGTCGTATAAAGGTAGGACTTTTTCTTATACTTTATTTATTAAAATAAACATAACATATACTAACTAATAAAGAAATATTTTCAATTTAATAGATATTACAAAATATTTACAAAAAATATAACTGTGCCAAACCGTCATCGCTTGGCAGCGTGCCCAGAAGGCTGGTAGCATTGCCACGTTGTATGGCAATGCTTAGCCTCTGTGCAAGGTATAAGCCAGCCCTCTGGTCACCAGATGTGTCGACCAACTTCTTAGCTAACACATTAAAAAGGTAATTAATTAATACATAATATGATCATAAATTAGCTCTTACGGGGTAGACAGCAACCGCTATCTATGAACTTTTTAGGTCCGTATACTGATTAGAATCATTTATCCGTGGAGCATACGTAGGTATTCAATTAGTACTATGTCCTACGCGGGTATACAAAATAATTGAAAAAGAAAGAATTATAAACATAATAATTACTAATTATGTTTAATGTTTATGTGGGATTTAACGTGCTCTTAACAAAACCTTTGCGACTTTTATTTGTCCGTTATTAATACCGTTCTCTCTCCCACTCACACACCACGTCAACGTTGACATTCATACGTTCCGTTTCACACGCCAAATTATAATTAAAATGATATAAAACCTTAATCATACGGCAAATTTAATAATGTCGCTACAACACGCGCGTGTAATGTAATTCAAAACTACTTGAACACCAATTAAGTCATGGAATGTGCGAGAGACGCAGACGTGCCGCCCCAAGAGGCATCCCCTGCAAAACTACCCTCGCATAGAGAACTGCGAACTGCTGATGTTCCAATTAAAATGTCTTACTCTATCGTTTGACTCTCTTGTATCTATCTTAATACGACGACGCGAGCAATACTTGCGTGTATTTACTTATTAATATTGAATAAGGTTACCGTGATCTGTTGTGTATGGCAATACTAGGTGTACAAAACATTCGCTATTAAAAGAACGCTACTTTTAGATAATTAAGAATAACTTCAATTTTTAATTAAAAAACAATAACAAATTAATTAATTTTAGATAATTTTTAAGACTAAGGTGCGGAAGACTTGGTGCTTAGGAGGTTATATGTGGCGGAAATTCAAAAATTTTAAAATATACTATCATTTAATCTAATTCCATTCTCTTTGACAAGTCAAAGCAATAACAAGTTACAACAAAGTAAAAAAGGAAAGTCGAGTCACGTCAAAAATTAATTACATGAACGAGAAATGAGAAAAATTGTAAACGTCTTACCATCAGTTTATCTACGAATACATATTAGATTATATAGTTATTATTAGATAGAATTTGAGTTTTTTTTATTTAACTGTACTGTACTGTGTATTATTTTTTTTCAATAAAGCGCAACCACAGACTTCTGGCGTCCACACTTCTCTTTCTTTTCCTTACTTGTTACCGTTAAGTACTTCGTATATCTCTTGAATTAATTTGACAGAGATCTAGGGAATAACTGGGCCCCCGAGACGGTACCATGGTTTTTTTTTTGTTAACGGGGAGGAAATCTTCAAAAAGATACCCCGCCTAAACCGCCTCGGTTTTTACCCACTAAAACCTCCCCGGTGGCCCTTCCTCGGTGCATGGTGAGGGGCTTAGGGATCTCCAGTGGAACGCACCGGAGCCCCTCTGCACTGTGCTCAATGAGAGCACTTCCCGAGTAACCTCCCCCCCTGTACTCTTGCAGTGCAAGACGACACGGGCCAGCCGATGTTGCCTTCTTCCAGGGTTCCACCTTGGCGGACGACAAAGGCCGGTACCATGGCAAGGGTGGTTACTCCTTTCGCAAAAGCATTCCGATTCGAGGGCGTCCGAGAGGGCCAAACCGTCTTCCCTCGTTAGCGTAAATAAAAGCTACGCAAACAAACATAGTTCCCTCAATAAGAACTATTTAAAAAACCCTACAATTTTTCTCAGCTGCCACAGCATCAATGCGTTCGTGACGCTCCAGTCGTTTTCTTAATAACTGATCCACCATCTTGCTAATTGTTCTGAACGTCTTTGTGGATAGGCAAAGTTTGTGAAGGAAATGAATAAATTCCTCTGTAGTTACATCTAAAACAACGCTTTCCTTGGTTTCAAATTAAAATGTAAAACGTAAAAGGCCGTTATTAAAAATACAACTTGAAGTGGAAACTGTCTGTAGATAAAAAACAACTACAGCTCAGATTGCACTGGTCGGTTGGAATAATTCATACACCGTAATATAAGGCATTAAGCAATTAATGGCTTTAAGATATGCATAATAATTGAAAGGCGATTTGATTGCCTTTTTATTAAGAGGTTCACCAGCTTACTCCACAAGTCAAGCGTGCGTAAAGAAATTTTATTTCAAAAATATTTTTTACACTGGAACGCATCGTATAGGATGTACTTACCGTAACGTATACACATAAAAGGACAATTTTTTCCTCGTTTCCGTTATGAAGTTTATTTGTAAAAAATATTAAAGATGCTAGAATATTCCAGGACTAGCTCCCCGCACGTTCGGAACTGCATAGAATGCAATGAACAGTGCATTTGTATGCGTCCCTATCTCCCCGTCCTGTACGTGCTGTCTTCCATATATTTGTTTAGCTATTGTACAGTGAAACGTTTTCTAACTCCAACATACTCTATTTTTCGTGGGTAGGGTATATTAGAATAGAGGAGTAAGTAGATGTTATGTATTTCCACTTTAGATACTGGCACATCGCTTCCATTATTATTCGAATTTCAAACAATGAAGAATAATAAAAACGGTACAAAATTGTAGTTTTGTCTATGGCTGTGACATGCATTGGTCTATGGCTGCAGTTATGTCTCTGTCCAAGATCTAACCTATGTCGGGTAGGGAGCAAGAATTGAAACTTGAATGATTGTGAAGTTTGAGTGAGAATTTGTTCTCTATTACTGGACATAATACATACCATAAGTCAACTTCTCTGACCGACAAAGTACGAGTAGGTTTTGGTACACTATAAATGGTACAAAATTATCACGTAATTCATTAAAATTGTTTTAGACCAATCAAAATTAAAGTTCGATTTCTGAATGTGGCACGCACGCACGCACAGCTGCGTCAATTTTATCACAAAGTAAAGTTAGTATACTTTACTATTTTAAGAATATTACGTGAATATTACAACACAGAAAAACCTTTCTTGTATAAGACCGAACTCCAAATTTCTCTTAAGATATTAATATCATTTGTAATAAACTTAAAAGGGTATCCCTTACAAAACTTAAGTTAAAGAAACTTTTGTACTTATATTTTACTTTATTTCTTAGGTCGCTGAAGCAATTTTATCTGGAATTTACGGCTGCTTAAGACTTCACAAAATAATAAGGTGCTTTTACAAAATAAAACACAGACATATGAAG
Source organism: Meandrusa payeni (assembly GCA_029286785.1). NCBI lineage: Eukaryota > Metazoa > Arthropoda > Insecta > Lepidoptera > Papilionidae > Meandrusa > Meandrusa payeni. Next base: position 9,435,832 of record JAGSMX010000023.1, read on the forward strand.
TTTATTTCTTAGATTAATTCGTAAAATATAACAACGAATTCTAAGAGTGGTAGTGACGGGAAAGGGCAAACGATGGATGGACGGATGGCGGCGGTTATGTGGGGTTTTACCCACTAAAACCTCCCTCGGTGCATGGTGAGGGGCTTCGGGGTCTCTTAGAAGAGTAAATCCTGGGTTACTCCCTTCCCACTGCCTTTGCCCTCGCAGTGCAAGGCGACACGGGCCTGCCAATGTGGCGACCTTCCCGGGTCCACCTTGGCGGACGACAAAGGCATTTTAAACTACCAAGAGCCCACTCACGCTAAGACAGAGGAATGGTAGCTGTACCACTTTTTAACCGACTTTAAAAAGAAGGATCTTCAGGTATGTATGTTTTTTATGTTTGTCGTGTAATAACTTTGGATTGAGTGAACCTTATTTGGATGATTCTTTATTTGAAAGCTTTGGCGCTTCTTGTCTCATTCCATGGTCCAATTCTCTAAATGGCATCCAGAAAACTATATGTCTCAAATTTGCATCAAATATGTGCGCGATATGAACGAATAACTCAATACATGTATACATACAAATTATAGTAGGAATCAATCTAATCCTAACCTGCTACAATTCTTAATTAAGAATATTGTATCTATATATCTATGTATTTATATATTGTATAAGGATATCGCACGTAATAGCGTTTAACGTTTGATTCGATTTGAAGTCGGTTTATGTTTTAACTTGTAAATATACCTATAATTAATGTGTTTAATCTCTTTTTGTTATCTACATCTTTTCACAGACTTTCGTACCGACCATTATATTTCTGGCAACCTGATTCATTGTCATCTAACAGCCGATTTCGAACTGAATATAACAGAATTGAATTCCATCCTTTTAAAGTGACAGCTTGATTTCAGCTCAAATCGCATTCCACCCCAGAACTACCTGAACATTTGAAATTCTATTTGACGTTTCTGCCACTGCAATATCCGAGGTGACTGCGAGATTTTTAAATTTAAATTATTTCGCATCACGACGAGATGAACGGTAATATGGGATAAACGAATACGGGTGGGTCACGTTTAACTAATCAGTTATAGATAAGATTAATTACACTCTCTTTAATAAAGATAAACTTAATTTCGTATGTTATCGTTATTGGCAAAGAGTTCTTCCTTGGAAGGCAAAGCCAAATTGGCCTCCAAAAAACTTGGCATACTCAGTAGAGCAAGACAGTATTTCATGCCTGCCCACCGTCTGCAACTTTACAAGGCACAAGTACGACCTCATATGGAATACTGTTCGCATCTCTGGGCCGGGGCTCCCCAATACCAACTTCTTCCGTTTGACCGTGTACAACGTAGAGCTGCTCGAATAGTCGACGATCAGGGTCTTTCCGATCGACTCGACCCTCTGAGTCTGCGAAGAGATGTCGGTTCTCTTTGCATCCTGTATCGCATTTACCATGGGGAGTGTTCTGAGGAATTGTTCGGAATCATCCCAGCTACCGATTTCCATTACCGCACATCTCGGCAGAATTCCAAATTCCACCGCCACCATCTTGATGGTTGGCGTTCAACGACTGTACGTTTTTCGCGTAACTTTCTCCCACGCACTGTCAACTTGTGGAATCAACTGTCGCCAGCGGTGTTTCCGAACGTTTACGATTTAGGGACCTTCAAGAAACGAGCCTATTCCTATCTCAAAGGTCGGCAACGCACCTACAGCTCCTCTGTGATCACTTAAGATCAGGTGAGCCGTATACTCGTTTGCCACTTTTCATATAAAAAAAAAAAAAAAAAATTAGTGTAGACAGAAATTAAAACAAATATCAAAATTGGAGGTCTATTTACTTAAATTGAAGGAAATAAATATATATGGCCACTCAAAATAAATTGTAAAAACAAATATTCACATCATTGCAAAACTAGAAATATGATTAAATAAGCTTTTTTTTAATATAATATATTAATAAACCTAATTTAACCTCATGAAGGCCGAAAGGAAAAAGATCTCAAGTACCTTGACTTGGCCCATGAGGTGACCGCCATGTGGGATGTGGATTTGACGATCATTGTCCCGATAATCGTTTCTGCTTACGGTTTAATAGCGAGAAGTCTCGATCAACATCTTAAAGACTTACGCTAGATGGCGGGGCACTGCACGCATCGTCAGGAGATTTCTCTCTGTGTCGCCCTAACCACCGGTTGCTGAGGCCCTGCTTCGTTGCCGGTGGCACAAACTAAGTTAGGTTTTTGTTTTTATACTTTGTATGATATATTTGTGTAATTTACTTTTTATATAAATATTGTAAAAGTTTAACCTAAGGTTTAAAAATAAATAAAAACTTAATTTTGTATCCGCTTATATTAATGTAATTACGTTATCTATAGATTAAAACTTTATTCACTTGAAATAAAGAAAGTAAATTCTGACTTTATACTCAAAATAAATTCCAAAAACGTTCGATTCAATTTTAGACTCACTAACATAAAAAATTAGAGAGCTAATTTGCAGAAGTTGTTATGTAACAGCACAGCTCCAACAACAAGTAACAACAGAGCTTACGCCCCGTGTTAAAAAGTCAATAGGAGAAAAGTTACAGGAGCAGGCGGCCGTTTCAAAGGGAACGGGCACTGCAACAACGTTCAAGAGAGGATTTTCACACACAAAGCTGCCTTAGGGCCGCCCATCACACCGGACCGTAATTGTTGTTAGGCATCATTAATAGTAAAACACTCTCATTAAAACACACCCATGAGCGTGTCATGTACACACCCGCATGCACCCACGCACACTATTCTCTCCACAAACACACTCACACAAATTATTAGTATCACATTAATTATTAATATTTTAGTTCCTAAGATAAACTCGGAGTTTTACTCCCTAATACAGGCTATGTATTGGTCTAGCAGGGAGATGTGTGCCGAAGATCGGAAAATAATATATATGTAAAAAAATGTGTGTGTACAAAATGTGTTTGTGTGTAAAATATAAATAAATATTTCAAAATCATTTCATTTCATAGTTAGTAATCCAAACTGTCACAATACAGGTAGCGGTAGGAGCGTGTGCGCCATGCTAGGAATCACCCTAATGGACTGCATACCCAACGTTTATAACCAAAATCGAAGACGGGGTATGTGGATCATGAGACTGAAATTGCAATGGGCAGGACAGTCGTGCGCAATAATGTAAATAAATTAATAACTGTGATATAATAAATTGTATAATAGATTGTAAGAGCCGCGGTAGCTCAGTGTCCGGGCGGTTGGCTCAAGTTGCATAGTACGCTAGCAACCCGAGTGCGATCCCCGGTGCAGGCACCAATAAATTTGTTGTTACAATTTTATGTGCTGTTTTACGACGCGCTTCACCGCCGGAAGGAAAACATCTTGGAAAGGAAACCTATATGTCCTAGAAAAATTTTCTAAGGCATGTGAAGTCTGCCAATCTGCACTAGGGTCTCGTGGCGGTCTATGCTCTTATACTCTCTTTACAGAGAAGGCACCCAACAGTGGGACATAAATATTATATATATATAAAGGCTGAAACTATAATAGATTATATATTCATTTTAATTTTGTATATTGTTAGTCCGTGCCAAGTGATCATGTTCTATGTGCGTACGGCAAAGGAGTGGAATAAGTTGCCGGCGTCAGTCTTTCCGTCCAATTACGACGTGGGAGCCTTCAAGAGTAGAGTGAATAGGCACTTACTAAACTAGCGCTACTAGTAACTAACTATCTTTCGACTATATCACCACTTAACACAAGGTGGGATCATGGTCAAGCGCTAGTTTACACGCATAAAAAAAGGATTCGTTATCACGAATTTAACGTCCTAGCGCCACGGTCGCTCACCTACACGGGGGCAGACGCAGTTAAGAGGCTCACAAGCCTGCCAATAACCAAAGCCATGAAGACCGCCGGGGACAGGGACACGTGGAAGTTAAGCGAGCGATTAACACTTCGTGCTAGACAAGACCTTGACCACTAAAGGAAACGACACTAAGAGGGAAAATTATAGATGTATTTATAGTGTGTCATTAATAATATTAACGATATTACTATAATATATTACGGAAAGACACGAAACGGTGTGACAACCGCCCTGTCGGCTATTGCGGTCTAAATGAAAACGTTTCATGCCGCGAATGAATACGGGATCGGCGTTCTTAAAGCGCTGCCAGCGCTCGCGCTTTATAAAATGCAGCTTTAAAACTTTATTATAGCCCTGAAGCCGTCACTGATTCAGTCGGCGAAGCTTAAGCTGATTAAATAAAGACTTCCCTTTAGAGTTTACGCTGCAGACTCTTGTTGTCTGATAACTGTCCCATTTATGAATGTGTCTTTATGAGAACTGCAGCGTTTCTAATGAGAAAAATAGCATCCGAACTGTACCCAATTGAAGACTCGGGGCACCTTGCTAAATTGAAGATATTCACAATTTATGTCCCAATAGTCTTTCGTAGTATTCTCTTGACCCCTATGAAGTATTTCTTGTGACGCAAATTTTACATATCGAAAGTTTTAATGAATTGAATTCACTTTGCAAGAACATCCTATTTTTTTATTCTTTCAAAGCAAGTGCTTGACAACAATCTCACCTGCTGTTGTATAAACTACAGTCCTGGATGGTAAGGTGCACTAGCTTAGTAAATGCCTATTCACTCTACTCTTGAAAACACCCACATTGTAATCGGAGAGAAAGACAGAGGTGGGCAAACCATTCGATTCACCACCACCAGACGTCACCAGAAGAAGAAGTAGAGTGCTTCGTTCGGGTTTAAAGGATGTGGAAACAAATGGATGAAATCCATTGGATGAAATCAATGGATGAAAATAAGTTATAAAATGTTTCTTTGTGTTAGTTACCTCATAACTTTCGACTGGGTGACCCGATTATAATGATTCTTTTTTTGTTTGAAAGCTGGTGCCTCCAATTTGGTCGAATAGCTTAATGGTTCAGGGTACGATCTGCCAATCGTATAGTCGTGGGTTCGAATTTGCCATTCGACTATTGACGTGAAACATCTAATATAAGCCTAAGCTTATTTGGAATGGTTGTTATAAAGATGCTTATCAAGAATGTTAATAATATTTGCGAAAAAAAAATATTGTTAGCTTTCTTTTTAAAAAAAATTACATCCATGAGAGGACCATATAAAAGTTACATTTGCATCAAGTACGTGCGCCACAAATGGACGAATAACTCAAATCAATATCACGCCAACCGATTTGAATGCTATTTTTTTTATTGGAAGTGATTTTAGAGTAGTTCGAAAAAGTTTTGTTAGATTCTGATTAATTCTATAGCCGTGAGCAAAAATCTCGGAAGGTAAAGACGCTAGCTAACTGAAATAAACTGTGCATGATAGACAATTAAATATCCTTGAAATGAAATAAAATATTTTTATTAGTTTACTTATATTTCATTAAAAAACATAAACTTAAACGATAAAAGATATCTTACCTAAACTTAGATAATACAGTACGTTTCATTTAATTATTAATTATATTATAATATTTATATAAATTTTAGTACTTTGTGTCGCCACATTTAATTGTCTATAATGCACAATTTATTTCAGTTAGCTAGGCGTCTTTATCTTCCGAGATATTCAAACTTTCTTAACCGACCATTTATTTTTACTCACGAGTGTATTTCGTGATATACCTACTTTATATTAATATAAATATATTAATATAGATAAGTCGGTAATAAATAGATACCGCATTCATAAGCGCACTTAAGAGTGAGAAGGATATAGGTTCACCTTAAATAATCAAACTGGTAGCGTAACAACGTACAGAGAAATAGCTGAATATTCTTCGGATCTTACATAATAGTAAATCAGAATACATTGGCGTGTTGCTGGACCAGCGACAACTTAAGTCAAGTAATTAAGAGAACAGCCCTTTAGTTCTGGGCTCTCAAGAATAAGACTAAGGTATCCCCTGCCTGTCGTAGAAGGCGACTAAAAAGGGCCTCGGGTTCACTGAGCGACAAGGGTGGGGGCCTTTGTCGTCCGCTATGGTTGACATGGGAAGAAGGCGACATCGGCTGGCCCGTGTCGCCTTGCACTGCGAGGGCACAGGGGGGGAGGGAATAACCTCCCTCCCGATCGGTTGCGGATGCGTTCCTTTGGAGATCCCGGAGCCACTCGTCATGCACCGAGGAAAGGGTCACTGGGGAGGTTTTAGTGGGTAAAAACCCCACATAACCGCCGCCTTTCCTCCAGAAGGCGGGGTATCTTTTTGAAGATTTCCTCCTCGTAAAGAAAAAAAAAAGTAATCAAGAGAAATGTACCGTGACTTCAGAAGTAGATCGATGCGTTCAGTTAATTAGATTGGTGTAATTGTTCTCATGTGACTTACGTATAATTTTATTCTAAATTCGTTGAACTCCAATTAAGACTGGAAACGCGTATCAGAAAATGAGCGATACTCAGGAGAGATCCGCCCGCGAAGCAACATCGTAAAGCGAAAACCTCGTTACTATAGTGTTACAATTAAAGGCAATATATATTTAAACATTTCTCGTATGAGAATATTGTATATTCTATCGACCATTTAATATAAAAATAAATAATCAAATCATAATTTTAATTTCTATTTTATGCAACGTTTTTAAAGTTGTACTTCTTAACGCACCCTTCACTTGGGGAGTAATGCGCTATGAAAAGTGTGATCGGACGAGGCGAACGAAATACGATAGGTAGATATAAGTTAGTGAAAAAAGAACTTTTACTTCAGTTGTGTGGTTTAAAACATACTCGTTTTTTTTTTCTACTTCTTTCTATTTACTGTGAATTCTTAGGATAACTTTAAATCTATTATTAAAAGATATCGCCTGTAGAGGTAGCACTCTTTTTAACAGAACAAAGTAAGCAAATAAAATACATTAGAAAAGAGCACAAAAACAAGTCATTGGTTGCGTTTTATCTATATATATATATATATATATAATATATATATATATATAAAAGAGAAAGTGTGTGTGTATGTTCCATTTAGGCTCCAAAACGACTGGACCGATGTCAATGAAATTTTCAGACAATCTTCAGATAGACCTGGCGAGTAGTCCTGTAAAGTTTGGTGACGATCGGAGCACTCCTCTTTTTCAACTACAGCTTTTATTTACTATGATAATATTCTATTGTTTTATAACCCAAATTGTATTGACACATACTTTGTGTAATATACACATATGTCTTTATGAACCATATTGAAGTACAATGAAGTATATTTAAGTATAATGAAGAATAATAATTATACTGAAGTATATTAAAGATAATAATTCAGGATTTTGAAGTAGGAAGAAGAATGATATTGTATTTATTTACTTATATGTACATGGGTGTAAGTAATATATAATCTTCACCCACTCGAGAAGAGAATAGAATAGAATGAATACGGAGAAAAATAAATAATTGAATATATTGTGAGATTTAAACTAAATATTTAATGTGCAAGTTTTTTAAAGTCTACTACTTCTAGGTACGCTAGTTAAATATAAAAAAAAACATACATTGTATCGACAAGGTGTAACATGTGTAACAATTAAAAATAAAGGAGGGAGTAACCTCCCTCGTCGCACCCCCCGGAAAGTGTTCTCCTTGAGCACAGTGCAAAGGGGCTCCGGTGCGTTCCACTGGAGGTTCCGGAGCCCTTCACCAAGCACCGAGGAAGGGCCACCGGGGAGGTTTTAGTGGATAAAAACCCTACATAACCGCCACCTTCCCGTTAAGATTCCACCGATCAAATTGGTATGTACTGATCAATAGATATAAGCAATGGCTATCAGATATCCGATCGGTTTCTAATCAAGGCCGACCACATACAGCAACAAGGCAGTGCCATGTACCTTCTGGCACATTCATTTCGTTAACACACTTGCATATAATGAAGTTTCGCCTACGCCGTAGACTAGATAGCTACGCATAATAACTAAATATAACGTAGCATTAGTTTGCCCTGTTATTAAGTTACAACCTTGTTATCTTTGAACAATGAGGTATGGTAGTCCAGTGTGCCTGGGCGGTTGCCTTAAGTTGCATAGTGTGTTAGCCAATTTCGATCCCCGGTTCTGGCACCAATTTTAAGTGCTGATTTGCCACGCGCTCGGCGTTGAAAAACATCGCAAGGAAACTTACATAGTTAAGAAAATTTTCGAAGACATGTGAACTCCGCTAATCCACTACGCACTGGGACCGCATGGAGGACTATCTCCTTATACTATATAGAAAAGATTTGTGCCCAACAATGGAACATATATATAATTTTAACTATTAAAAAATTCGGGCTAACGAAGCAAATGATCACGAAAAAGAATAAAACCAAATTATAAACCAACTTTTTTGAAGTTATGTAAAAACGATCGCGATAACGTAATATATCATATATATTATATAAATTAAACATAGTATTGATAGATAGTTACGCCTTTACGCTGCCAACAAATTTCTACTTCAATCCACTTTTGAGTGTGACAACACTGTTTTTTCTCTCTATCAATGAATGTTACCGTCTGTGCACAATTCCAAGACGTTAATCTCTATAAAACAATAAATTTTAAGTAACGTACAACATTTAAAAGCTGTTAATGAATATATAATTTTGTTGGTCCTTCGAGCCGGATTTCAAATTTTGAAAGCTCTAAACCAAACCACTTATATTTATGAAGTCATAATACTCTTTTCAAAAACGACCTGCCGCATTCAGATTCCATTCCGATGACATTACCTATAATGCACGCGAGTGTACATGACTCGTTGTTTTACTCCGGTACATGTTCCCGCGGCGATATTTCATGAATATAAAACTATGCGACGAAATAAATGGGGGCTGATTTAAACAGGCTTTTGTTAATAAAAATAACAGAAACGAATTGACGGTGTACGTAACACTTTTATATGGTTACGGTCAGCAGAAAAATGTTTTTGATGTGTAATTTTTTGTACAACGCAATATTTCGTAGCACGGAGAACTTTTTAAAATCGTAGTTCAGATTAAAAATACCGTGTGGTTCCGATGGCGCCAGATAGAGATGATAAAAATAAAGCAACAAATAAAGGGTCGGTTAAGAAATTTTATTTTTATTTAAATTTTAGTATTGCGTCCATGTGGCGATACTCGTATAATAAAATCCAAATAAAATTTAATGAAAAATTCTGCATTATCCAAATTAACATAAGATATCCTTTTTCGTTTATGTTTTTAATGAAATATAAATAAATATATTTTATTTTATTTTAAGGATATCTAATTGTCTATCATAGACACTTTATTTCATTTATCTAGCGACTTTATCTTCCGAGATATTCAATCTTTCTTAACCGACCCTTTATTTTTACTCACAATTGTATTAGTTTCAAGTTCAATTATTTCGGTATACATTTTTATTATGTTTTAATGGACAACACTAAAAAAAACTACTTTATTTTACTAAACAATGATTTATACAAGTATATTATTACTAATAGTGCCATCTATCTAAACCAATTGTCACTAAAATCTTATGCTTTTATTTTACGTTACGGACGTTTTTAGCCGGCTACGCCCCATAAGGAACTTTGTTTCAATAATAAATTACAAACACTCACCCTGAAATTTCCTGCTAAACAAATTTTGTACATAATAAACGTTCATGGGCAACATACTGGTCGACATTTGGTCGATGTGTGGTCTTTTAGTCTATTGGTGCGACTGTGCTTCACTGACGGATATGAACCAGTTAAGAACATTAACAACCAAGGCTCATTGTAGAACGCAAATCAGAAATGTCAATCGCAGTATAGTTTCAGAAGTGACGGCAACTACAACACAGAGCGCTAACGCAAACACGGTGGTGAGCGGACATTAAAAACAAAACAGTTGGCCTTTCGTCACACCGTAACGAAATTAATGAAAACATTTTTTTAAATTCAGCTAGTTTTTTATTTATTCTTATATTGCAACCACAGACCTGTGTCCGTGCTCTTTTCCAATACACTTAAATTGTTTACTCTGCGTTTGTTAAAAAGTGCCACTTCTACAGTTACTCAAATTCAGCTATTGCAAGCAACAAGCCGGGCTGTATAGACATAGACATATTTTTTATTAGCACAAAATATCGAACACATCAAAAAGACAGAAAAAAATAAACAAAAAAATACAGTTAAAGAAAAAAACGGACAAATAGGACATAAGATACAATGCTAATATTGGACACCGTCTCAGCATATGCCGTCGCAAGGATGCGACAGCGCTGATTTTCAGCGGTGGCCAGGACTATCCAAATAGTACATTTAAATGGAATTTATTCAGACAACAGACAAGAGTACAATAAATATGTTACGAGATAAATATATATTATATAATTATCATTAATAAATATATAATATTAAGTATACAGTTCTTGTGTATGTAATCTGTAGCACTACCCTCGCATTTGGAATTGTGTTTGGGTTCAAAGACTTAATTACTCATTAAGAACATAACGTTCGCTATCGAGGTTATAAAAGTTTACATATTAACTTGTAACTTTAAATCGAATCAAACGTTAGCTCTCTTTGTATTTACGAATTATCGTAACAATATTACGAAATAAAATTAATCAGCCTAAACTTTTATCAAACTACTTTTAAAGTCTTTCTAATAAAATGAATCATGGAAATCGGTTGGCATGTAATTGAGTTATTCGTCCATTTCTGGCGCACATACTTAATGCAAATATAAGACTATTAGTCTCTAGTGGTTTTTTTAAATTTTGGACTATGTAACACAACACAGGAGGCACCAACTTTCAAATTTTAAAAGTATCATCAAAATCGGTTCAACCAGTCGATAGTTATGCGGTAACAAACATAAAAAAATTGATTTGAGAACTTCCTAGTTTTTGAAGTAAAGGAAATACGGAGTGTGATCGACACAGAACGGTGTAAATTCGGCCGTTGGCTTAGCCTCGTGGTCCAAATGAAAAGGCTTCATATTGCGACTGAACACCAGCGATCTTAAAGCGGAGCAAACTTTTGACTCATAAAACGGGGCTTTAGTTCTTTGCGATGCCCTGCGGCGGTAATTAACTGTCACTAATACGACATCCAAAACATCCTAAGTTTTACGTTCACACAAAATTCGCTGCAAAAATTTCAACCGAACACTAAACGCTGATAAATTTTTGAAGTACAACTTCTTAACGCACGTTGAGGTTGCTTGGGTAGTGAGCTGAGAGCGTTAAGAGTGGGAAAGGAAATGAAGTTGAGAAGGAGATAAATTAGTGAAGATCTCTTTCTGAGAGTTCCGTTTCTTATATTACTGTTAGGGCAAGAGAGTGAGATGTAAGCACACATTTTCTTTCTAATAGCCAGTTATTTTCATATATCTCAGACACAGTACAAGCCTAATTTCGGCATCACACTGTAGGAAGAGAGAGCAGTGCGCACGCACATTTCCTTTCTCTCTTGAACAGTCGTGTATATATTATACATATTTATAAATATTAGGTTGGAGAAAAAGTTTCTTCGCATTTTTGAAGAAAATTAAAAACATATTTTAAATTAACATAGTTTATCTATATTTAACTAAAATATGTAGCTACCATTTTGTTTGATAACTTTTTGCCATCTTGTAGGTAGGGGCATGATCTCATTGCTATAGAAATTTTGAAACTTCCAATCAAAATACCGCGACTAGTGGTTTTCACAGTCCTCTCTTGATGTTAACGACCGACAGAGCGACGTGCATCTTTGACATAAAATTTTCCAGATTTAAGACGCTTAAACCAAATTTGTGCTACTCTCACAGACACTGCACTAGGTCCGTAAACATCGCAAATTTTTTTCGCAGCTTGCGTTGCATTATTACCTTTTTTTTAGTAAAATTTTAAAATGTATCGAAGAACTTCATTACATTCACTCAACTTGACAGTACGAAAAACAAATGAAAATCATACATTTTCATAATTTGAATTTGGAATTATGTTCTTTAAAATTTAAACTGTCAATGATACCAAAACCAGCCAGATACAAATAGTATAACCAAAGAGATTTCATTACAAGTTCATACATACTATAATACGAAAAGACTTCTTCCCCAATCTATTATTATAATTATTTACCGATATGTATGGATAGATCTGGAGCAGTTTTACTACGTGTGGTCAAAAGCAAACTCGTTTTTTAATATGAAAAGGGGAAATAATCTTACGGCTTTCTTGATATTAAATGATCACATCACCATCCACAACACTAGAGGAGCTGCAGGTGCTTTGCTTTGAGAAAGAAGTAGACACGTTTCTCTATTCTTTTATTCTATTAAATATTTCCATTGTTTTAACTACATTTAATAATTCAATTTCCGTATCCCAAAGTTGTCACGCAATATTGTGCGCCTGTCGGGTGCAGTGCCTGTGACGTCACGGGTCACTCGTCACGCGTGTGAGTGACGCGCGCTAATGTACGTGCGATGCTAACGACTGGATTTGCGGTTCGAAGCCGACAGTCGACGTCTTGTTGTGACATATATTAAAAGCGACAATAGTCGGACATGGACATCGGAATTACTACTGTAAGGAATGTAGGCAACAAATGTTAACAGATACTAAGTATAAATAATGTGGATTTCATATCTTTGCTTAATAATTTTTATTATACACAACTTTCATATCGATTAGACCAGTGATTCTCAACCACTGTGCCGCGGCACTTCTGTGTGCCGTCAAATTTTGCAAATATATAATAATGTTAATATTATTAAATTATATCATTTAAAAAGAAAAATATTTTTAACATAAATATATGTTATTATTTCGTATATTTAAAATGTTTGTCATAAACTATGTATGCAGTGTGTTGTAGTAAGTAAATAATTTTTATCTTTTTCTTTGTGTGCCGCCAAATTTTGAAATCGTTAAATATGTGCCGCAACAAAAAAAGGTTAAGAATCACTGGATTAGACCCTTTGGGTGTGCAAAGAGATGTCGGGGCTCTTTGCATTTTCTATCACATTGAGCACGGGGAGTGTTCTGAGGAATTGATCGAAATCATCTCAGCTACCGATTTCCAATGCCGCACATCCCGGCAGAATTCCAAATTTTCGATGACACCATGTTGTCTGTTATTTTTTTTATTTCCATTTTAATTGCTATATTTTATATAATGTGGATAATATATGTACATAATGTGTTTGTATATTGTGAAGCCAGTAAATAAAATGGCTATATCTATGTTGATGGTTAACGTTCAATGACTGTACGTTTTTCGCGTAACTTTCGTCCACGTGCTGTCAACCTGTGATATCAACTGTCACTAGCGGTGTTTCCGAAACTTTACGATTTGGAGACCTCCAAAAAACGAGCTTTCTTAAAGCAAAGCATCTGCAGCCCCTCTAGTGTTGTTGATGTTCATGGGCGACTGTGATCACTTAAGGAACCGTTTGCCCTTATGACTACAAAAAAAATCATAAAAATTATAGTTACAGCCTACACATGTATGTCCCACTGTTGTAGACCTTGACCTACTCTGTAAAGAGAGTTTAAGGGCTACGTCCAGGCAGACTTCACATGCCTTAGAAAAATGATGAAGACATGTAGATTTCCTCACGATGTTTTTGAGCGCGTGGTACATCAGCATTTAAAATTGTAACAAACAATTGCATTAGAGCCGGGAATCGAATCGAAAACGGCGGATCGAACTTGGGTTGCTAGCTTACTACTAAATATGAGATACTCCGAGTTACGACTCAAGAACAAGTCCATGTCTGATCCTGAATAGCAGGTGATTTTTGTATATAAGAATTAGAAAAGTTTTATAAGATTTTTAAACTTGAGTTTTCCAATTAGGCTGAATATTTTAAGCAAGTTTAATATTTTATTCGACCATTCCAGTACAGAACACAAGATTAAGAGGTCGAATAAATGTAGAGGCCCTCAGGGACCCTTGTTCATTTTTTATACCCTGTAATTGGGCCTAATTTATATACATTATATTATATTATATTATAAAATAATAAATAATGATTATCTAAACAGAGACACACCCCTTCTCAAATTATGGAGGAAAAAATTTCCCACACTTATAATTTATACAAAGAGGTAGTGCAGAATGCTAAGTAAAATTTAGTATACAATTAAAAAAAAGCTAGCAATATTTCTTTTTTTTTCAGAATTATTACTAACATTTCTGTTAACCATTCCAACTAAGCTTATGCTAGGAGATAATTCACGTCAATAGTAGAATGGTGGATTCGAACCAACGATCTTACGATTCGCAGACCGTCCCCTAAACCATTAGAACAATAAGAAAACATTACATACACTACCATGCGTCCAATACACATACATACAGATATTATACGTTTGATTGGCAACGGTTTAGTTACTACGAATGCTGGGTCTCTTCCTGTCGTTCGTCTGTCTATGTCTACGTCTATGTCTACGTCTATGTTTACGTCAACGTCTAATTCGACGTCCAGGTTTACGTCTACGTTTACATCTACGTATGCGTCTTCGTTTGCGTCTACATCTACGTATGCGTTTACGCCTACTGTCTGTCTGTCTTTCACTTTTCACTATACACTACATTGCAGCGACCACGTCTGTTGAATCAGTGAAGGAAGAATGAATGACATGAGGCAAGTCTTAGAATGAAGGCCGCGTATGAGTCGGAGAAGTGTAACGCATCCTCCCTTAAGACGGACCACCGAACTTCAAAAGGAAAGCGCAGGATCGTATATTTTGGTTGGTCATTGGGAAGGCCTATTTCCAGCAGTGGATAGATACAGGCCGATCATGATGTGATAACAGTGTGGACTTAAGAGTTCATTAATTTTTGGACTTTCTTTACTGCGTAGCGTTCTAAACGTCAAAAGGTCATTCGAGAATCGAAATCGAGACTGGTAGGTACTATGTAATTGAAAGTCGTGTAAAGACTGAGCTAATACGGTTGCACTTCACTTGATTTAAAGCCGGTCAATTAACCTTGGTCTTGACGCACAGGACCTTCAACTGACCTTCGTCTACATATTGCTCGCTATAAATTAAAAGTGACATTGAAGTGCCAATATCCTAATACCTTGGGGTGGCGTAAGAATGTTGAATGTCGCCTTTGACATTTAAACGTTTGCTTAAGGTTCATATACTGAGGCATTTTATAATGGAGTATTCTTTTACATCTACATACAGTATGTTTAAGAATTGCACGAACTAATTTGTCCCTTCGCCCTTTAAACATCGGACTTCAAGACGTATTGCTATGTTTCATCCTAATGTTGTGAACTACAGGTTCGTACTCACTGATTTATTTCACCTGCTAGTTTGACGTCAATATAATACATTTTATTATTTATAATTAAGGAACATATATACAATAGCACAAAACACACGCACACACACAATACGTACACAATACATACACGTTCACATCACAATATCACTGACTACCTTACTTAAAACTCCGTCTCATGAATAAATTGTGAAACCCTTTGTTGACAGTCAGTACAGTGAACATTGATATATAATGTATTACAACTGCGTGCTGTTGAATCTATAATAAATAACGTCACACTTGGCACATTTGACATCACAGCTTTGGACTCGGTGGAAAGACGGACTAAGAGGATAATTGATTGCGAAGCTGAATCCCATCTGCTGTGTGTTCAGGAATTATATAAAATACTTCCACCATCCCGCTTTGCTTCGTCTTTCATATATTTCTACAGCAAAAGTAATTTGCCCGCGTCCGTCTTTCCCTCCGATTATAATGTGGGTATTTTAACGATTAGAGTAAATAGGTATTTACTAAGCTAATGCGTCTTACGTCCAGGACTGCATTTCCCCCTAACATCAGGTAGGATCGTGGTCAAGCATTTGCTTTGAAAGAATATAAACAAATTGCTTTATAATTCATAATAATGGTGTCGAAATAGTACTTAAATTAAGAAATGGAAACATTGAAGTCACGCAAAATTCGAAGTTCAAAACTCCCTCTCTCTCATGTGGGTCTTCCTCTGGATCTTCGTTCGATCTAGGAGGGAAAATTTTAATTCCAAGTTCCCAACGTAGTTGGGAACGATTCCTATTTAGGTAGCCATAAGTTTTTCTCATCTTTAGTTCTTTCACTTATGACAAGCAACTTCGAGGTTTCGTGTTACGGATGGATATTTGTAGGCGAAATTGCAGAAAGTACTACACAGGATTGACTTACTTGACTTATAGTTCTAGGTCACCGTTGTGGGGCAAGGGACTCAAGGGGCAATTTGGGACACACATTTTCGAGTATTGGAGGTTTTAGGCTTATATACAAAAACCGACTTTAGATGGTCAGGGGTACTATTTTTTTATTATTTACGTATCCCATATGCGTAATAAGTGACCCCTAACCATAGAAACCTTTTTTTTTTGACGGGGAGGAAATCTTCAGAAAGATACCCCGCCTTCTGGGGAAGGCGGAGGTTATGTGGGGTTCTTACCCACTAAAACCTCCCCGGTGGCCCTTTCCTCGGTGCATAACGAGGGGCTCCGGGATCTCAACGTGGAACGCACCGGAGCCCCTCTGCACTGTGCTCAAGGAGAGCACGTCTCGTCCCGGTAGGAAGGTTACTCCCTCCCCTGTGCCCTCGCAGCGCAAGGCGACACGGGCCAGCCGATGTCGCCTTCTTCCCGGGTCCACCTTGGTGGACGACTCAGGCCCCACCCTTGTCGCCCAGCCAGGCCACTTTTAGTCGCCTTCTACGACAGGCAGGGGATACCGTAGTCTTATTCTTGAGAGCCCAGAACTACAGGGCTGAACCATAGAAACCTATTTTAAACGTTCATTAATTACGCTGTACCTGCTTACAGTCTTTGTGCCATTAAAAAAAGTACATTTACATAAAGTAGTATATTAATTAGTTTAAATCATTTTTTTCTACAATATTTTAATCTATTCATATCCCCTTATTCCACTTATAAACCTCACATAAAAGCAATTAAAGCTATTTTATTTTGTACCGCGGGCGACAAACAGCGGGTAATTATAAAATGCACGGCGAAACAGAGGGAAAAATATTTTCTTGCCACGTATTTACAATTCAAATGATACGGTATTACGTGACACGGGTGAACGTATTCTTCCGTTTCATTAAAATTTCTATGATATTATAAAACGGAATGGGGTTGCCCTCCTTCCCCCTTTTTCTTTGTTCTTTCCCGACGTATTTCTTGACTCGTTTCATAAATAATACAAATGACATTTGTGTACCGAGTACTGCCGTGTTATAAAATGCATGTAGAAAAAGTAAATCAGTCGAATATATCATTTTACATATTAGAAACACTGTGTTAAATATAATCAACTGTCAAATTTTAAAAATTGCATATCTATATATATAAAAGAGAATGTGTGTGTGTTTGATCCGTATAGGCTCCGAAACAGCTGGACCGATTTCAATGCGTCAATAGCCTAATTGTTTAGGGTACGGCCAGCGAATCGTAAGGTCGTCGGTTCGAATCTACCAGTCGACTATTGCCGTGAACCATGTCCTAGCACAAGCTTAAGCTTAGTTGGAATTGTTAACAAAATTGTTAGTAATATTTCTGAAAAAAAAAGAAATATTGCTAGCTTTCTTTTTAAAAAAATAAATAAAAAAAAATGAAATTTTCAGGAAATCTTCAGATTGACCTGAGGAGTAATCGTGTTTGGTGACGATCGAGCACTCCTCTTTTTTGAACTGTCAAATACAGCTTTTATTTACTATGATGATATTCTATTGTTTTATAACACAAATTTGTATTGACTCATTGGTTATGTGTATATTTATGTTATTGTGAACGATATTGAAGTACAATGATATATATTGCATGTACATGGGTGTAGGTAATGATCGTCACACGCTCTAGAAAAGAATATAAGAGAAGGAATACGGAGAGAAATGAATAATTTAATATATTGCGAGTTAAGTTAAATATTTAATCATGTAAGTTTATTTTTTAATTAAAATAAACCAAAATCTAACCCGGCGAAGCGGCTGGGTACCCCTAGCTTAAACAATAAATTAAAACATTTTTTTATACAACTACGGAGAACAATGTCATTGAAACAAAAATACATGACAGATTAAATAAAATGGTAAATATAGCTTACACAGAATTACGTTCCGCGACGGCGAAGCTCTGATCTGTTTTATTTTAGGACCCTAACAATAATAGTATCCTAACAATAATAGTAAAATTTATATTTAGGCTATAAGCTATTTTTATAAAACGACTTAGACTACGGTCTGCGAAACGGAATGTAGTAAATTCGATCCGCCATTCGTCTATTGTCCAGATTTTATTCCTCAGAGAAAAAATCATTTACCAAAATTCATTTTTTTATATTTTCTAAGCAAGTGCTTGACTACGATCCCACCTGATGTTAAGTGGAAAAGCTGTCCTGGATGGTAAGGCGCACTAGTTTAGTAAATGCATATTCACTCTACTCTTGAAAATGCCGACATTGTAATCGGAGGGAAAGACAGACGCGGGCAAACTATTCCAGTCCTTCCAAAGACGAAGCAAAGTGCTTCGTTCGGGTTTGAGGGATGTTCACAACAATAGGATGAAGTGTGTCTGCGCCTTGAAGTCCGATGGTGAAACGGGGATGAGGGAATTAGATCCTGTAGTTCCTGAGCACACTTTCCAAAATTCAATCTGTAGAAAACCGATAGGCTAGCTACATTACGCCTGTGCTCAAGACTGAGCAGATCGGTTTCAGCTGCGTCACCCAATAGCCTCTTAGCCTGCCTTTCCACAGAGTCCAAAGCTGCGAGATGGCATTTAACAGCGCCTGCACATGAATGCTATGCTTAATCATGCCATGCTCACGCGTAACATGGTAACCGTCAAAGCCGAGATTACCCCTTACCGCGGTGACGCTTGCAATACACGTACAGGCTAAGCGATCTAAGAGCTATGCCACCTCTCAATCCGGTGAAGTCAAAGCCAGCTTCTCTGACTAATCTATCTCTTACAAAAAAAAGTAAGTAAGAATGTAACAAAGCAGTACGTTATTTATAAAGCTCGCGATTCGATTTGAATTCCAAATCGTCAAGTCGAACAAATCCCGTGTATCCGTGACACAATGCAAGATTTCAAAAGCTGCAGAATAATATAAACTATTTTATTTGTTCTAACGTCGAACTGTGTAACAATGGTACGTCAGCATTATAAATATTAGATCGAGTCAGTCCCTTTCAATAACAACGCATCGCGTTGGCTCAGATGGAGCTCCGCAGATATTGATATAAAATTTTACAAACACTTTTTAAAGGAAATATTTTCGCTTCGAATCATGGAAATGCATTCGAGTGTGTCGAACGAGCAGACAGACGACGTGGAGGTTATGAAGAAGATGCAAGATGACCACTTACGGTTACAAAGACAGGTATTCTATTTAACATATCCATTTAACTAAGAGCTGTGATTCGACCTCCTCCAGCACTCTCGAATTTCGTACGTTATTTTCTGCCCTTCTCCCAACTCTCATCATTTTATTATCTATCAACTATTGTCACTGTTAGAAAAAATCATTTCTCCCTTAAAGGGGTGAGCAGGTTTCTAGTAACACGGCACTGGCCAAGTGTTACTAGAAGTAGAGAAGAAGAAAAAAAAACTTAATTGTCAACTAAAAATTTGCTGACTATGTGGCAGGTATTAAGGACTACCGCTTTCTGTCGCCGCATTGTATGTGTTGGGGGATAGCTGAAGGGTTCTAAGACTGTGGTGGAAATGTTTAGGTATAACGCCAGTTGTGGAGAGTACTATTGATACTATGAACGTCTTGTCCAGCTTCCATATACGCGTTAATTCATCTCTATCACAGTTATTAATAATATGACTATTATTACTCATACCCACTAAATAAAGTGCAATAGTTAGAATGAATAACTATTCAATGATATTCAAGTTTCTCGTTACAGTTTCGCATGATACAAGCGGACAGGACAAACCGTATCATGGGGGTTCACCCACTATTCAAAAACCAAGACAACCTCCTGAAAAGATTGAAGAAAGAATACAAAAATGTATCCACAGACCTG
Source organism: Meandrusa payeni (assembly GCA_029286785.1). Lineage (NCBI taxonomy): Eukaryota > Metazoa > Arthropoda > Insecta > Lepidoptera > Papilionidae > Meandrusa > Meandrusa payeni. The sequence goes on from JAGSMX010000023.1 coordinate 9,455,856, forward strand.
AAAGTATGTATATAATTAATATGACATTTGATTTAGGCCGCAATTCACTGATATAAGTCGATTATGATAATGAACAGACACGACTTCTTTTTAATTATTTTATTCTACAGATAGCGAAATCAGGAGCAAATAGAAAAATGGAAGATAAAAAGAAAAAGGATGTGCTGCAAGCCATTTTGTTGCGAGAAAAAACCGATACGGAATGTGAAAGTACGATTCTGTGAAGACGTGTTATTTTTCAGTTGCCCTCTCAGGTGTGAATAACTAATAACTAAAACTAGTTATTAATTATTCACACCTGGAAATATAATTGTAATAATAAGTTGTCATTCTTACAGATGGAATAGTTTTGATGGACCAACTAGAAGGACTGCTCCTGAGGAACCACAAGGAAACGTTGCATCTTAAGCATCTAGTCAATTCTTCAATGGGACAAGTAACATAACATTCAATATTTAGTAAAACATGTGATTTGAAAGCTGCATCTACAAAAAGTCAAACGGTGTTTAATGATGAAGATGAACAAGGAAGATAATCAAAGTGTTTCTCGTTTTTATTAAAATTTTAATTGCAGCTGGAAGAAAGACGGTTCACCAGCGAAATGCGCCTAATGGCAACGGAAAATAAATTAGAAACAGCCATGCTAAGGTTCAACATGATACAATCCGAGAACAAGAAGATTAGGGCGGAAATTGAACATTTGCTCAAGGATAGGTGACCCGAGATATTTTACATATATACAAATATCTGATATTTATTTGAGTATATATCAAATAATCAGTAATGCAATCAAACTATACTGAACAAAACTGTGCAATTTGTATTACACAGGAGTGGTCCCAAACTAAACCCTGTGGCACACCGCTCGACATCTCGTCCATATATGCGACCTTCTGGTTCAAAATACGTAACGAGATTTACTTTCTCACTATACGACTATAGATAGACAGGCACCTGATTTAATTTTACTGATTTGCTATTACACGACCATGACAAGGTGTCAATTGTATTAGAAAAATCTCGCCTCTCGATACATTATCTCCGTGAACTTTAACGCTCTTAATGGCACTAAAACTCGAACGACTTAATTAGAAAATATGGTGTATATTTTCCTTTTTTATGTTCAATCTACTTGCACGTTTTCCCGCGTTGTTGTTTTGTGATTGTTTGTTGTAACCTGTCACTATGATTTGAGGCCCTTGTAGTCTATAACACAGGCTCTTTTCTTTTGTATACAAATAATAATAAAAAAAACACATTTTACAATTCTTGTCTTTTAGAATTATCTCTGCAATGGCTAGACCGATTTTGACGGTACTTACATTGGTAAGCCGATGTAATAAGAGTATCTTAAGTTACTTTTATTTTAGAAAAAATAATAAATAGCTTTTAATAACGGGGAACACCGCGTGGCGTAACTAGTATAAAATAACGCGAGCTCAATACAAAATAAACCTTACCAACAAAAGATTTTCACAAGCTCTTATTTGCAGGGCAATCTTCAATCTAGCTTGGGATAAAATGCTTAACGTTCTATCGAAAGGCAAGAAGTTCCTCACAGATTTATTCGAATCATCAACACTAGCCTACGATCAGAGAGATGAATGGTGTACTAAACTAAAGTCAGTTCAAGAGAAAGGGCGAATGGATCAGCTGCTCCAAGTACAGGTACATCTTTTGTTACTGAAGTGATGGCAACAAATGAACATAGTGGAAAGATTAAGATAACAAAGTGATTATATCTAGTTATCTCTAGATTCAAATAGCCATTACAAGTTGCATACTCATTGCTACCCGAGTTACATAATTTTCATTAATTTATAATTATTCTTCTCTGTTTTATTGCAATTAATTAAAATCACTACTAACGAAGACAACTGACGAAAAGGTCATGAGAGTCTCAGTTCGTAATATTTTGTCTGTTATTCTGATAGAAAATTTTCATCACTTACAGGAAATGCGAGACTTGCAAAAATCATTAGATCACGAAATGAAATTATACAATTTTCTATCCAAAAAAGGAATAATCCGAATAAATAAAAAAGAAGAGAAAAAGATGGAAGAACAGAAGAATGAGAAAGAGAAACATCTAAAGGAGGAATATAACACACATGTGAAAATACTCGATGACATAAATGTAAAATCTTTAATTTTAATTTATCTTTATATATAAAAGAGAAAGTGTGTGGGTATGTTCCATATAGGCTCCGAAACGGCTAGACCGATTTCAATGAAACTTTCAGGAATCTTCACATTGAACTGGCCAGTAACCCCGTAAAGTTTGGTGACGATCGGAGCACTCCCTATTTGAACTGTCAAATACAGCTTTTATTTACTATTAGTACTACTACGGGTATGATATTGTATTTACTTATATGTACATGGGTGTAGGAAATGATCTTCACCCGCTCGAGAAGAGAATAAATACGGAGAGAAATGTATAATTTAATATATCGTGAGAGCTAAATTAAATATTTAATAATGTCAGTTTATTGTTTAAATAAAATAAAACAAATTCTATCCCGGCGAAGCGGGCTGGGTACGCTAGTATGGAAATAAATCTAATTATTTGCTATACCAATCCATCTCAAGCACTTTCAATTGAGAATGAATGAAGAGTAATGAACAAGGAACTCCTTAGCAATTTTTATGTATGTGCAGATGTATGGATGTGGGTTAAGCAAAAGAGGTGCCAGGATCGTGATCGTATCGTGTTTATATTTGTCATATTCCAGTTAGAGTTGTGTGTCTCCAAATTTAAACATCTAATCGAATCCAAATCGCAAATTCCAGAATTACACTGAAGAGCTGGACGTAAGCAAAATCATTGAGACATTTCAGCGGAATGAGCAAAACAACTTTTCGACTTACAAAATGCTGACTAAATATTGCGCTGAAAACGAAGTCCTAGCGCGCGACTTAAAACATGTGCGACAAAATCTAGGTATAACATAGCGACCTAATAACATATCTAGATTTATTTTTTATATAAGTGCAAACGAGCATTATCCGCCTTCCAGAACAGTCGATTCTTTGTTACTATGCGCTGAGAATAATTACCTGTCCGTCGTGTTTAAGTGAAAGGAACTTTTAACGTTTCTATAATATGTGCTATTGCTGCTAAAATTCTGTCTTCCACGCTAGTGTAGATATATTGTCGCGGCTGTCAAGAAGGTAACTTTATTTAATTTCGGCAAAAACATAGGTAACGGTTGTTTACAGGTAAAGTCTGGTTAACAAATTGCTAAGAGTAAAATAAAGAGGTGTATTTTTATCATCTTTAGAGGATCGCAAAGACTGGATCGAAATGATGGAAGAGAAGAAAAACAACAGATTAAAATTATTAAGGGCAGAATTGGAGAAGAGAACAACAAATGTGCAGAATTTGAGGCAGAAATTGGAGATGCGAACGCGAAAGTTGAACGACGCTATGGAGAAAATGGGAGAAATATTCAAGTAAGTTTTCATAATTAAAATGGTATATTTACGAGTGTACGGCTGCCATACCTGGCCATTAACACAGAAAATAGAGTATAAGCTGGGTGTATTCCAAAGAGGAATGGAAAGAAGTATGTTGGGACTAAGGTTGAAAGACAAATGGAAAGCTACAACAATTATGAGCATCACCAAAGTAGCAAATGTTAAAGTAAAAACGCGAACCTTGAAATGGAAATGGCCTGGTCACATGATGACATCAATAACAGGAACGTGGACCAAAAAAGTTACAGTAAGCGCGGGACGGAAAAAAACTTACAGGAAGGCAAAAAAAGATGGGAAGACGAACTGCTCAAAGGTTGGAGAAGAACATCAATGGATGGGGAAAGGTGGTGGAAACTAGTGGAGGCCTATGTCGCAAGACGTGGTAACTGATATTAAATGTTAAATTACATACATACCGAAAAAAAATAGAATTAAGTATGGTATAATTAAGTATAGTTTTATGTTTATTAGAATTTTATTTTTAATTTTTATTTACAACTTACAACAAAAACCGACTTCAAATCAAATCAACCAAAAAAAAGAAAAATTGCTAGCTTTCTTTTAAAAAAAAATCTACGCTAAAAATAAACTTATATATTTCCTTATAATTTGGTATTACTTTCAACTCTTTAGCTGGAGGCCAATCACCGCTGGCGAAAATTAAAGATCTTTCTAGAATAATCTCACATTATCGGAGTGAAGTGAATCAAAGAGCATTTCCGCTTTCAGGACGCTGGATTGTTCTTTGGAACCGTTCCATAATCTCTTAGGAGATAAGCGGCCGTCGTTTCACTGTCTCAATTTAACTTTCTGCCTTATCACCGAGAAGATAAAGGAACTTATTCAGACGGCGTTTTATTATGTAAGCATTTTAACTATTTATCATTTACTCAGTTTAAAGCTACGTCTGTATAAAAATGTTATGTTGGTTTGTGTACGCTTAAGAAACTTAAGTCCTGCATCGATTTAGCTCAAATTTTGTTACGACATATCAAAGATTGGTATTATCTATTTGTTGATATCCGTGAAATAGCAACCGACTGAGTCGTCTCGGATCGGAATGCTCACGCGTAACATAATAACCGTCCAAGCCGAGGTTACCCCTCACAGGCCTTGTGACCCTTGTGACGAGTTACTAGCGTTAGAGGTTCATGCTAAGCGACCTAAGAGCTATGGCCAGTTCTTTGGCAATCTGTGTAGTTCGTAAAAAAAATTAAACAATCTATTTGTTACAGTAACATACCTACGACCGCAAGAAAACTGATTTTTCAACAGTTGGTAATTGACTGTTGAATTTTTTTTTACCAATTCTTAACCATAATGATCTTTTTCAACCGACTTCAAAAAAGTAGGAGGTTCTCAATTCGTCTGTATGTTTTTTAACATTCGACTGGGAGAATAGATTTTGATGATTATTTTTTGTTTGATAGCTGGTGCTTCCCGTATGGTCTTTGTGGTACAATGGCATCCATGAGAAAACCATATATGTATTAAATTTGCATCAAGTAGGTATAACACAAATGGTGTAAAAACGTATAACTCAATATTACGCTAACCGATGATTCAGTTTTTTTGGAAAGGATGTACTTTAAGAGCAGTTTTATGAAAGTTTAGTTAGGTTCTGATAGTCTGACTCACTGATTAATTCTATTTCGTAATATTCCTACGATAATTCGTAAATACATAAAGGGCGACCGCACGTAATAACGTTTAACATTTCATATTATAAAAGTAACAAACATAAAAAATCATACAGACGAATTGAGAACCTCCTTCTTTTTTGAAGCCGGTTGAAAACAGAAGATCGAGGACGTCTCGCATTTCGATTACTATATAATCTGTCTAAAAATGATTTATTTTGTAAATACAACTTCTAAAAGTAGTTCCCGGTACCTCTTGTTAGGAACGTCACGTTCAGAAGCGTCAAGGCACGTCACGTCTGAAGCACTACACGGTGCATGCAGCGCCGCCCAAATTCTGGACCGCTATACCTATCAACTACCTCGTCCCAGCGGACCCCTGCCCTTCGTAAGTAACTTGAAGCTGTAGCTTAGTGGTTTAAGTAACTGGATTACACGCTGCGGATTTGAGTTAGGTTCTTAGGGGGGCCTCGGGATTACTGGGCGACAAGGGTGGGGGCCTTTGTCGTCCGCCGTGGTGGACCCGGGAAGAAGGCGACATCGGCTGGCCCGTGGCCCAGAAGGCGGGGTGCCTTCCCCCCAGAAGGCGGGGTATCTTTTTGAAGATTACCTCCCCGTTAAAGTCCTTAGGGGGGATCTAACTGCAAGCAGTTTTGAATTTTTTTTCTTAATAACACAAATTATATTTAGATTAGAGCCGTGGTAGCTCAGTGTCCGGACAGTTGGCTCGAGTTGCATAGTCCGCTAGCATCTCTAGTTCGATCCCCGGTGTCGGAAATTTGCCGAAACCAATAAATTTGTTTTTGCAATTTTATGTGCTGGTTACGCGCTCGGCGGTGAAGGAAAACATCGTGAGGAAACCTACATTACTGTTACTGTGACTGTTAATCCTCACTAGGTGTACATGGCGGACTATGCCCGTATAATCTCTTTACACAGAAGGCCTGTGCCCAACAGTCCAACATTTGGCAACATTAACTCTTATATGAGTAATTAAAAAACTGATTGAATATATATAAAAATAAATATAAATGGAGATTGTGTATATGTTATAATAAATTAACCTATATACATGCATATGAATGCAGCTATATATACACTACACATACCAAAATATATTTTTCTACAGTTTTTGTCCATCTGTTTGAACCGATTTTGAAGGGACTATAAGGAGTAACTTAGGCTCCTTTTATTTTCGACATCTAGTTATCTAGCTAGTCTAAGCTAGTAAAATGCTTTAATATTTCCAAAGCTGCATTGAAGCAAGATGGATGTCACGGGTACCCGAAAAGCCTGAGGTGCCGTTGGAGGAAGAGGAGGTGGTGTCGGCCATCAAGGAGCTGGCCGCGGACCCGGCGTTCGTAAGGAGTGACCGCATACATGCCCTGACCGAGTGCCGAGTGCCGCGCAGTCGAGTCATTCTCGCTCGAAGATATATGCAGAATTAATCATGTCCACATTTGTTTAATAAACTTTTTGACGTTTATTTACATATACTTATTTTATCACCCTTAAAATAATGTTCACAAAGACCAGCTCTGTAGTCCAGGGCTTACAGAATAAGGCTATGGTATCCTCTGGCTGTCGTAAAGGCGAATAAAAGGGACCGCCGTGTTCATGGGCGACGAAGGGGGGGAAGTGATCCGTTCCCACACGACTACTTGTGACGTCATCCTTTTTATTAGACAGTGCACTTAAAGAAAATTTCGAATATTTGCCATTATTTTTAGATTTTTGCTGGACATAGAACTTCCCCAACGATTTCCAAAAAGACCGGTTGTGAGCGGCTTGCATCAGGGGGTCATCAGATCACCATCCAGGATGTGCAACGCTGCGCTTGCCGGTCCGTGGTCTCCAATGGAATATCAGACATTACCTATAGATAAAAAAACACAATACCTAATAACATAACCATGTAAAAATAGGACATTTATAGATGTAGTTTCTAACAGTTATACCACTAAAGCGAATGCTGCAGGTTAGCTACGTGAAGCAAGACCTAATAATTACTATGGGGAATGCATTAAAACGGTTTTTAGTACCTATGTACCTACACATTAACAAACTCTTATGGGTAGTAAATAGCGCAACGGCGCACACTGAGATATCCATAATGAAGAAACTAAACAATATATAATTTAATAATAAATAATTTCTTATTCTACACATATCTTTAGCGGGATTTCATCCTTTTGTTGTGAACATCCCTCAAACCCGAACTAAGCGATTTGCTTCGTCTTTCATTCTTCGTACAGCAAAGGACTGGAATAGTTTGCCCGCGTCTGTCTTTCCTTCCGATTACTATGTGGGTATTTTCAAGAGTAGAGTGAATAGGCATTTACTAAGCTAGTGCGCCTTACCATCCAGGACTGCATCTTCCACTTAACATCAGGTGGGATCGTAGTCAAGCACTTGCTTAGAAATTATATAAAAAAAAAAGTTATTTTTATTAGGTTTAGTATAAATACATAAGTTTCAAATTTAAAGAAACCGTGCGACACTTATGACGCATTAGTGCTTTGGCGGGAAGGTGATATGTGAAAATGTATTAAACTTTATATCTATTTAACTAAAGGAGAATGTGTGTGTGTGTATGATCCTATAGTATAGGTAATATATAGTACAGGCTCCGAAACGGGTGCACCGTTTTCAATGAAACTTTTAGGGAATCTTCAGATTGATCTGATGAGTAATCGTGAGCACTTCTCTTTTTGAACTGTCAAATACAACTTTTATTTACTATGATGATATTCTATAGTTTTAAAACCCAAATTTGTATTGACTCATGCGTTGTGTAAATATAGTCATTGTGAACGATATTGAAATACAATGGAGTATATTGAAGTATCAAAAAGTATACTCAAGGATAATAAAGATAATAATTAAGGATTTTGAAGTATTCAAGTAGTCATTATTATTATCTTAACCCGCTCGAGAAGAGAATGAATACGGAGAGAAATGAATAATTTAATATATTGTAAGAGTTACATTAAATATTTATTGATGTAAGTTAATTGTTTATATAAAATAAAGCAAAAACTAGCCCGGCCAAGTGGGCTGGGTAGTTTTAAATAAATAAAAAAAACAATACAAAGCAAACAAATGCCGCTCGATGTAATAACAATCATACAATTAATTCATTAAAACCAAATTCACAAAGAGTACTTATACCGGTTCAAAATCACCAATGACGACAAGTGCCCTTGTGACCATTCAAGTTACCAAACCATTAACCAACTAATAAAACATTGTCCCATATACCACCGCATCAGAACTAAACATGAATCAATTTGCAATGACCTCTCCATTGAACCATATGTCATCTCAGAAATTATAAGAAAAGAAAGCTGCATCAACTCATTCAAAATCCATAATGAGTACATTGTGAATAACGTCAAAAGATAAACAGCGAAGAAACAGACATTTAGCACTCAACTTAAACTTCTCGTTCAATTTTACTGCGCAAATTTAAATCTCTTACTGCGCAAACATAACTATATTATGCGAATCACTCCAAATAATGGAAATCAAACTAAATGACGTCATTTGGAATTGTATGCCATTAGCAATTTCAATCGACTTCTATTTCATAATCTAAAAAAATAACAATCATCCAATAATAATTGACATGTCAATAAAAATTGATGGTTTGAAGGCACTAGCAGCGGGCGATCGATTGGCGATGCAACGGACTGACGGACCGCTGGGTTTAATTCATTTCGAGCGTTCGTGTGAATTAACCTTTACGATTGCAGTTGCCATAATCGAGGTCCACGCGCTGTAATTTCCTGGAAGTATTGGAAAATAAAAAGTATATTTACGAGCGAAAACAAAAACCCACTACAAATCGAATCGAACTTTATTACGCGAGGACATCCCTTGTATTTACGATATCGTAGGAATAGCACGAAATAGAATTAACTGAATGTAATCAAACTCACATCAAAGTACTCTTAAAGTACATCCTTTCTAATAAAAATGAAACATCGAAATCCTACTTATGTGTACTATACTTATGTGTTTCTCTCGTGGATGCCAGTATTACAATTAAAACCAATTGAATTTGAATTGAATTGAAATTGTACCACTCGGGAAGCACTAGCTTTAAAAAAGAATCATCAAAATCGATTCACCCAGTACACAGTTACGAGGTAACATACAGACGAATTGAGAACCTCCTTTGTTGAAGTCGAAACCGATTATTCATATGTTGGTAAATATTAGTTCCTAGTAATGTAGATAATATTTATTTATTTATTATTTTACAAATAGCTGATGAATTATAATAAATATTTCGGTCACGTGATCAAGATCTAAAGCCTTCATAGATTTACATTATATAAAACATTTGATGCACTTCGCATTAAAAACAACAAAAAGAATCAAACAAATTAATAGGAACTGCTTCATCGAATTGAGAGCTGGCATCTCTGGCTGGCTCTTAGGTCGCTTAGCCTGAACCTCTATCACTAGTAACTCGACACAAGGGTCCACACAGTGAGGGGTAACCTCGGCGGACAGTTACTATGTTACGTGTAAGCATTCCGATCCGAGGGCGCCTGAGAGGGCCGAACCACGACTCGGTCGGTTGCTATTTCATGGATAATCTATGGGACTAATAAGAAATAAAAATTGCATTTAGTATTTACACCTTGGTGGTAAAGCCGTTCGTTTTCAACCGGCTTCAAAAAGAGGAGGTGCTTCATTAGGTTAATTTTTGCCTTCGTAACTCCATAATTCATTGACCGATTTAGAATGCTTGTCATAATTGGTTTACTTTGAATTTGTTAACATTATAATTTTAGTGTATATAATTTTTTTACTAAGATTTTGGTAGGTTTATAGTACAAGGCTAGGTAAGTATTTTTAGCGAATTCTTCAACGGCAACCAACACACAAACAGAAGAAGAAATAGACTTTAGACGACAGAATATCGTAATACGATATCATACCTCTATAATAGACAGCGTCTGACAGAATTTACTTAACGTTTACAATTTCTGTCACTTAGAATTTTTTTTTCATTCATTTTTAGCATAGATTTGATTTGAACTATTTGTTGTTACTTGTAAAAAAAATTAACATTAAAACAAACCATAACTTTGGGTGGCATCTTAAGTTGATACAGCTTTGAGTCCGATGCTTAAGTTCTAAACAACCAGAGATAATGGCATAATAAACACGCGCGCCACTAACACACACACAATATACGTCAGAATGATATTCATTAATTTAATTAACACATTGATATTGACTCGAATGGGTTGTTCCAAGCCATTGAACCTAATGAATGGGTGAGGAAAATTAGATATTACATCATGACGATATACCAAACATAGAGTATCATTTAATTTAGCCAAAATTTTAATGTGTCTTTCCTACTAATAATAGTTTTTAAGCGAGAAATGTTATCAACATATGAGTCTAAGTTACATAATAATAAACCCCTCCCTCGCCCCGAAGGGTTCTCGGCTTGTCGTACCGGGAGGACTCGGTAACCGTGGCTTGGTAAGAAGGTAAAGCTAAGAGGAACCCACACGCCGGCCTGCGACGGCGGACTAGACGATACGGCAGCACATTGCGCCCCCGACAGAAGTGTGTCGGTTGTGGGTTTTCCCACAGCCATAGCAGGGGAGCGGTCGCGGGGGAATAGGAATGTTGGTTGGTCGTTGCCACTCTCCCTATCCTAATCGGCGGGGGGGCTGCGGCAGGAGGGGCGACTCTCCTACTGCGTTTGGTTTTCAGTGGAGCCAAAGACCAGATAGATCCGCAGCTAGGGGCGCGGTGGGCGAGCAGCTGCTAGAAGGCTAACTTGCAGGCGGAACCACGGATGTGTGCGCGACCGTTCCCTAGGCCCCGCTAATATGCGACGATGGTGGAACATCTTGTGGGTTAAAAGACATGCGACCAGTATTCAATGTATTAGTATTACTTTTTAAAATACGTCACCAAAGATTCAACAACTCTCAACACAAGAGAACTGGTGGTGTTCACGGCTAGGCTGACGTCACACTACTTTCCTAACACTATGACGTCACAAAGACAGAGACGTTAACCATGCTAATTCTTGACTTAAGCAGAACTTAGTGTTCTGAAAGTCCTAACTTCATTACACGGCACTCTCGCAGCGAGATAATTGTCATCCCTTAAGTTTAATCTTCATCTGTACAATTAAATGGAATTGTAATTAATTGACTGCATTGCGGAATGCTCGCGATAATTGCAAGAGTTTTCTATTAGTTTTTACAAACAATTTGTCTCCTTGTCTCACTTTTTCAAAGCAAGCTATACAAACACTAATAAATAAAATTGGAGTAGCTGTTTGTGATATTACAATAACCGTTTCTACATGTACTTAAACAATACAATTTTTGTTTGTTCTAGCTAATCTCTGGAACGGCTGAACGGATTTTGACGGGACTTTCGATATCAGAGCTTAATAATAAATATATTTTTAATCGCCGGTAACACCACGAGGCCATGAACTCCCACAGCACTAGGGGAACTGCAGGCGCGTTGCCGGCCTTTTGTAAAGTAGCAGTTATCTTAATTACTTCCACTTTATGACCTTACCACCTGTTCGCGAGAATCAAATTAGCGTGATGAAATGCTGACAAGTATTGATAACCAAATCAGTTAAAATCTAAAAGGTTTTAAAATACAAAACAATTCATTTGCCTACGTTTCGCAGATCTTACACCAAATAATTGACGATGGGGATTAGTTACAATTGTTAAGTAAACAATATTATTGGTGGGGCGACATTCAGTTTAGTGGTAATACTGGCGCTTTGTCTATAGCCCCCAGCCAGCCGTGCCTCTATTTATGGTCGGGTTGAGAGTAGGATCTTGACGACATCGAGATAAATGTGGCGCTTCCAGCGGCGCTCGACTCAGTTGTCTTGAAACAGTTAAGCCGGAGTATTTTTTTGAAGTGTTCAGTGACGCCGTGACGGTGAAGGAAAAGCGCGTGAATTATTATTGTCTTTCTCTACTACTATATACGTATTATTATTTGTGTCCTTAATACTTTGCCTAAATACAATGAAAATTCACACACAAAATGTGTTATAAGTGGAGTAAATTTAGGAAGATATAACCGTTACCCTGAAACAATGAACCGCTAGCGTATTTGCTACTATTGGTATAATTAAATCTATTGTGGCCGAACATTTTCAGATTAAATAAATAACCGGAAATAAAAATAACCACCCGTAGCGCTCTGTCTTCACAACACATTCCCACCCACATTAGCGGCGCGACTTCGGCGCGGCGAACTTTAAATTAAAATCGAAGGGAACTTTGAGATAGCTTCGGATGGAATTCACATCGCAAATGGCCAATTGTTTACAGTCGCATTTCTTTGTTTATTCCCAGTTTCCAGTAGTAGTTTTGTTAGTTAAGTGATAAATTACCAACCTATATTTTTCCCACTGTCGGGTACATTGTTGGGTCTTGCCAAATAGTGAAGCCTAGTCCGCCACGCAGCTCTAGACCGAAGAACACCTTTCAAACACAGTTATGACTAAAGAAATGGAAACACTGTGGAGTTTTAGTCGGTGCAAGTCCGATATAATCAAAATCCGACTTGTCTAGTATTTCTCTGCGTATAAAAAAGGAGATGGTTCATGATAATAGTCGAATGGTGGATCAAAGGACCTTATGTTTTGCAGACCATACCCTAAACCATTAGGTTATTGGCGCTTCTCTGTTGTACATCCACCTTATCAGCTATATGTGAGAGATGATGAGTCAATCATCATTCAACACTGGTGGGTGCTTCTCTCTACAGAGAGTAGTAACGTTGTATTTTATAATGCTCAATTGTATAGTGTGACATTTCTCACTGGAGAACCTAGTAGTGAAGTAAAACTTTCTTCAAGCGCACACAGAAGCCCGCAGACGTGGCACGAGGATTTCCGGTGAGCGGAAGCAACTGCAACTTCCGGCAGCGACTACTCTTTTTTTTGCTTACTTAACCGCTCACAAAATACGGGTGCCAAGTTAAGTGACACTGAGTTTGAAAAACTGTAAGCTCTGAGCTTTGTGTATTATCACTACAAGTCTAAAGTCAACCTATACATGTCCCAGTGCTGGGCAGAGGCCCAACCTCTTAAAAGATTATTATGTCATAATGTTTTACACTTCTCTAGTGTGGATTGACAGACTTCACATGTGTTAGAAAATAAAAACCGACTTCAAATCGAATCAATTAAACACGTGGACGACCTCTTTGTATTTCAGAATAATCATAGGAATAATACGAACTATAATTAATCAGAACCTGAGCAAACTATTATAAAACTAACCTTAAAGTTACATCCTTTTTATTATTTCTAAGCAAGTGCTTGACTACGATCCCACCTGATGTTAAGTGGAAATGCAGTCCTGGATGGCGCACTAGCTTAGTAAATGCCTATTCACTCTAAAAATGAAAATACCCACATTGTAATCGGAAAGAAAGGCAGACGCGGGCAAACTATTCCAGTCCTTTGCTGTACGAAGAATGAAAGACGAAGCAAATCGCTTCGTTCGGGTTTGAGGGATGTTCACAACAAAAGGATGAAATCCCGCAGTGCGTCTAGAAGTCCGATGGTGAAACGGGGATGGGGGAATTAGATCATGTAGTTCCTGAGCACACTCTCCAAAATGCAATCTGTAGAAAACCGAAAGCTACCTTATCCTTTCTAATACAAAATGAATCATCGAAATCCGTTGGTGTGATATTGAGATATTCGCCCATTTGTGGCGCGCATACTTGATGCAAATTTAAGACTTACATGGTTTTCACCTTATTTCTCATCTTTCATGGATCCCATTGCCAGAATGGGACCGCACGGGAGGCACCAAGCTTTCAAATAAAAAAAAAATGATCCAAATCGGTTACCTAGTACAAAGCTATAAAATAACAAACATAAAAAAACGTACAAACTTTTTTTTAAATAATAATATGATTTTATTTCAAACCAAAAATTCATGTACAAACCAGTTCGATAATAGCCGCAGTAGTAAAAACTGTGTCGCAAATATTAACGCCCATCTCCAAACAGTTAAATACAAATACAAATTTAGTAAAGTTAAAAACTTATAATGTAATTTAGTTTAATCGTTTTGTGTGTGTGAGTGTGTTTGTGTGGAAAAGGTTGCGTGTGTTGAAGAGTGACTGTATGTGTAGGGATGAGTATGAAGGGAGTGAGTTACTCTGACTGTTTATAATGGTTTTGAAGCGTCAATAGCTTAATGGTTTAGGGTACGGCCTGCGAATCGTAAGGTCGTGGGTTCGAATCCACCATTCGACTATTGCCGTGAACCATGTCCTAGCACAAGCTTAAGCTATGTTGGAATGGTTAACAAGATTGTTAGTAATAAAGATAAAAAGATCTTCTGTAAATTCATACGAGAGGGTTTGGAGCCATTCAGTAATATGTGTCTTACATTCTTTTAGTGGTAATGGTTATATACGTAATAATTTATTTACTTTATTGTACAAAAAGGCATTTAGGACGTAAAATTGATGTCTAGCGAAATCAGTTCTGTGGGCCACAATGGTGCAAACCCTGTCATGTCTGCGCTGAAAATTGAGAAGCTCCTTTTTTGAAGTCGGTTAGAAAGAGGTTTCTGCGTCTAACTTTTGTGTCACGACATCTCTCCTCACGAATCGGTATATTAATAGTTTATTATTTAGTATTGTATTATGTTTAGTTCATAGTAATGTTTCTCAGACATATATGTTTACTTTGGAAGCTTTACCTAAGCAAGGAATAGTTTGTCAATTGCTGTCCCTATCCATCTATAATTCTATATATATGTATTTATATATGTATCTATTTATTATTATATATAATTATTATGTTTATATGTTTAATTTATTTTGTAAGTATGCATGTATTTATTATAGTTTTCTTTCATTTATTATTTTCTCATATAGCTTGCACCCGTTACTTTGTCTCTTCACAACCCCAAGGTAGACTGGCAGAGAATGCCTACTGGCATTAAGTCCGCCTATTTGTACCTTTATTTTTGTATTGTGTGCAAATAAAGAATAAATAATAATAATAATAATAATATGTGTACAATATCGAGCCTTGATTGCCAAGTTACCTGACCACTAAACGTCGTTGTCTCCTAATCCTAACACGTGATCAATACGATAACAGACCATAATCGATATTAATTGAATCTAAGAGCGGATTGCTATCTGATACAATCACTTGAATTACGTAGGCATGTAAGCGAATATTGTGTATACATTGAAATAATCGATTTCGGTTTAAAACATCATTTCTGTTATAAATTCTTTCGACTGATGTAATTCTATTGTTTATCATCAAATATGACATTTGGTAAATCTATATATAATAATAGGTTGTCAAATATCTCCCTTCCGCCTTTTTGTCTTTTGAATTTCGCGGCTATGTACAAAGCGCTACAGAGCTCGTATCTAGCAATACTATACATAATTTGAAAGGTCTTGACATAACCTACAAAACGACGCTATGCATAATTAGTTTGGATATTGCGTTCAACAGTTATAGACGTGTAAACATGGACTTCACTAACGCCGAAATTCGCGCTATTTTAAAGTTTTCCTTCGTTAAAGGCAAATCCGCTAGAGAAACGTTCCGTGAGATTAATGGTGTTTTGGGGATGGTACTCTATCACTTCGAACCACGGAGGAATGGTTTCGACGATTCAGAGCCGGTGAAAACGACACCATGGATAAGCCAGCCGGCGGAAGACCTGTGACGACAAATACCGATCAAATCATGGACTACATCGAGTTAGACCGGCATGTGGCATCTCGTGACATCGCCCAGGAGATGGGAGTTAGTCACCAAACCATTTTAAACCATCTGCAGAAGGCTGGATACAAAAAGCTTGATGTTTGGGTGCCGCATGACACAAAAGGCGGAAGGAGATATTTGACAACCTATATTAAAATAACCGCTTTTTACTACATACATATGATACAATCATAATATAATAAACGGTACATACACCACAATTACATTTTTAACAATTTCTGTTTGTTTCGGCTAATCTCTGGAACGACTTGACCGATTTTGACGGGACTTTCACTGGCAGATAGCTCATTTAATAAGGTTTACTTTTAGTTTCGATTTTAGATAGTTTTTAATCGCGAGTAACACCGCGGGGCGCAACAAAAATCAAATTTATTTCCTAAATTTAAATCTTTACTTATACTACAAAAGTTCTGGTGTTTATATTCTATGTATTTCTTCTTCCACATTTACTCATTCCCAAGGGCCTATGTCAACAAACCAAAGATTCATATGAAGCTTAACTGAAACCAATTCCTTTCAAATTAAAAAAAAACAAAACCTGTTCATAAATGAGAATAATCGATGTGCTGCGATTGTACAATAATGAGAGAAAACACAATAGAATTGAGGACCTTGTTTTTGAAGTCGATTGAAAAACATCCCCTTAAACCAGTGGTCGGCCGCATGTGGCTCTTTGGTGCGTCCTTAAGTGCGCCTCTGGCATAAATAATCACGGATGCCGCAATAATATTTTCTTTTAAAAAAAAATTGTTAAAAAAAATTCTTCGTAAAATTCGTCTTATTTTAATGATTTAAATCTTCTATAAATCAAGAACATTTCATTTTTTGGTTTTAGGTAAAAGATAGGTAATTCAAATTTTACTAAACATTCAGATTTGATTGCCATTTTTTTAATTGTCATAATGTTCATATTTGGCTGTTCGGCTAATAAGTTTGCCGTTGGCTGCATTAAACAAAGCAAGCACCGTTCACGACGTGTGATCATTTGACAATGTGAAGCATAGTTCCGTCCGTAACGCGTACCATATTACATCGGCTTCTTGAAGCTGCGCTCGGCGCGCGGACGTAATACTGGCTTACGTGCAGTCGACGTGCCCTCCGCGAACTGCATCTCGCAGCACACAGCAAGCTAAGCTATATAACGAGATTTCTTATAGGCAACCAAAGAAAATCAGGCATGCCATGTATAGCACTACCTTTGTTCGTTTTCCTTCACCGCCTAGCGCATGGTAAATCTGCACTTAAAATTGCACGAAATGAATTTGTTCGTGTCGACACCGTTTGCTAGCGTATTATGCAATCCCGGATACGGAACTACCGCGGCTCGATCTTTGTCAATTATAAATAGCCTTTATTTGCTACTACAAAATAACATGCACCTAAAAATAATTTATTTCACAGAGAATTGTTATTAGTAGTCGCCACGGCGTAGGCCTCTCCTAAACCTCTTCATCTCTGTCTATTCCATGCTATCTGCATCAATTGATATCCGCGTGTCTTTGAAGACTTCTCTCCACCTTTTACATGGTCTTGTTTTGTTGTGTTTCCTTTTTGTTTCTAATGGTACCCACTCTGTTGAACATCCTGCTCAGTGCCGTTTGAGTAGCCTTATTCTATTTTGTGCTTCTACAATTTTTGTTTTGTTTTTGATGGTCTCGGTACTAATTTTATCTGCCAGCCATGGGTATTGAGGAAAGAAAAGGAAGAACAAAATTTACATCTGTCAGCGTGAAATCCTTGTCGATTACTTATTAATAAATTTATTATCGTCAATAGCTTAGGGTACGGCCTGCGAATGTTCGAATCCACCATTTGACAATTGATGTGAACCATCTACTACAAACTTAAGCTTAGTTGGAATGGTTAACAAGAAAGTTAAAAATGTTTTCTGAAAAAAAAATATAGTGCTAGCTTTCTTTAAAAAAAATATTGCCAACCGCACAGACGAACAAACTTAAAACTCGTCGAAATTATAGCTACGCCAATATCGTTGTCTGTGTAGGAACGCCTTCAACCTTACCTTCACAGCTATGCTGACACCTCCAATCCTGTTTCCTGAGTTATGCGAATACTCTCGAATACATCTACGTTAGCTGTGACATAATATCGCTTAGTGTGGAAGTCTCGCAATAATATTATTTTACTTTCTTGTTTATTTTGCATTTCGTTTTTCCTTGGAGAGTTCACTCTCAGACCGCGCTCTCGCTCACACATGCAGTACGTCGATCGTGAACGATCGGTTACTCTCGGCTCAAGACACGACCGTAACGCTACATTATGACGTGACTGCCACCAGCTATCATCAATTTATAAGACGTTGTCACGTCGAATAAAATGTGATATACCGGTAGGTCGTCGGTTTCTGGGACACTCTGTATATTGTTTCGTATAGTACGCTAGATGACGAACAATGTTAATAACGGTCTTAATAGCGATCAAACGAGCGCCTGCGTTTCTTGGGCTGCAATACCAGACGTCACTGTTTCTTTACAGAATGATAAGCTAGATAACGTTCAAACGTCGACTGATAATATTTGACGCGCGTGTTACGTTCAATTGGAAGGTCTTGATACAACGCAGCCGCTCCACACCGGACTACAAAGTGAAATTAATTTTATACTGAAACTAATTGTGGCAATTTATCGATTCACAAGTATATTTACGAGCAAGAACAAAAACTGACTTCAAATCGAATCAAACGTTAAACGCTATTGCGCGCGGTCGCATGTATACCCAAATTATCGTAGGTATATTACGAAATAAAAATCAGAACCTAACCAAACTCTCATCAAACTATCTTAAACAGCTATAATATGGTTTTCTCATGGTTCCCATTGTCGGAATGGGTCTACCTTTCAAATAACAAATTGTGGCATGAAACAAAAATCAAAAAAACATACAGACGAATTGAGGACCTCATCTTTTTTTGTAGTCGGTTGAAAATTGTTGCTTATAGATGACAATTAAATAGAATTTGAGTGTCTGTTTGTAATATTATAATAATCGCTTTTGATTACATACATATCAATGCATATCATACATATACCATAATAACATTTTTTTCTGTTTGTTCCGGCTAAATAAGTAGATAAAAGATGTTTTTTTTATATGAAAAGTGGCAAACGAGCATACGGCTCACCTGATCTTAAGTGATCACCGTCGCCCATGAACATCCACAGCACCAGAGGACCTGTAGGTGCGTTGCTGACCTTTGAGATAGGAATAGGCTAAAAAGATGATTTCATAACGCACCTAAATGGCTATAACTTAAAGAAGAATGGCTCAACCGGTAGCTTCAGTCGGAAAAAACTAAGACAATCAAATAGCTTTAAATACCAGATCAAGAAGCGTTCGCTTCAAGATTTATTTTTATCACGAGGTATGTATTGTATGTATCTAAGTTATACATTTCCAACTCACACCTCGAAAACGGATGAGTGAATTGAAAAAAGTGTAGTTGACGCCGGAACTTGGACTTGCTTCCGTTCACCGGACTTCCGGTTGGCACGTCTGCGGCGCATGCTCTTAAAAATGTTTCACTGTACTACCGGCCGCCACTGCGAAATCTTTTTCGGTTCTATTGTTCGTTGTTACCATTTTTCATTGGCTTAGATAAGGAAATTGAAATATGTTAACTACGCGTACACTCACACACAGCCGACATCTATACAAATAATAATAATAAAATTGTAGTGTGCCTGATTGTAATATTAAAATAACCATTTATCACATGAATATGATTGTATACGGTATACACCAAAATAACATTTTCTACAATTTTTCTGTCTGTTCCGGCTAATCTCTGGAATAGCTGGACCGATTTTGACGGGACTTTCAATGGCAGATAGTTAATGTAATATGGAGTTTTAATAGACTTTCAATGACAGATAGTTACTTTTATTTTAGAAAAATTTCAATAAATTATTTTTACTGTAACGCTTTTTATGGTAACACCACGGGGCGTAGCTGGTCCTAACATAACATATACTGCATTAGGTAATAGTTTTTTTTTGTATTTGAACCAGGCATTCTTCGTTAACATTGAAAAAAGTATATAATGTAATTCTGTAAGGGTTTAGATCTAGAATATATCTAATCACATATTTCAAAGAGCTGCAGATTGTTTATGAATAATAAAATTCAATATAATTGATGTGAACAACTAATATTCAAAACGTATCAAGTTCGATTACTTCAAACAATACACTATGCGATTCAATTGTATTATGTTAATTGAATTCAATTGGTACAATTCAAAGCGTGTCATAGTATTAATCATGCATGTGTGATGGTCTTTAGACGTAATATTATGAAAATATTTACAGTAATGTCAAAGCTTACTTTATTAAAAACTAGATGGTGCTAGCAGTATTTTACAACGTGGTCTGAGTGAGAACTTTATTTAGTTTTATTTAGACGAACCCCGGTATGAACGTGATTTAGGACATGAAAATTAAATACGTTTAAAAAATATAAACTTAAACGCAAAGTTAGACGTTAGCTAACCCCTAAACGACCACGTAGAAGTAAACGTAGACTTAGACATGTAGATGTAAACGTAAACTTAGACATGTACGTAGATGAAATCTTTTTCGTAAACCTAGACGTAAACGTAGACGTGTAGATATACGTAAACGTACACGTAGACATAAACGTGGACGTTAACATAGACATATATGCAAACGTAAACGTGCACGTATAGGTAAACGTAAACGAAGGCGTAAACGTTTTGGTAAACGTAAACTTAGACATTTAGGTAGACGTAAACGTAAACGTAGAGTAAGGTTTTCCTGGCCAAGGGCACTAGGGAAAGCTGTCAACCTCTGCCGTAACTCTTTCCGCTTCAGTTATTCATTCGGATTCCTAATCTTATTCTATTTGGAGATCATTATAATCAATTAATGAATTGATGAAGATGAATCTCATTATATAACGAAATCATCATGATATTAATAAAATTAATTTATGATATTAATCGTGACCTTATAAAAATTATACATATAATAATTCAAAACATTCAGACTCACCATGACAATGTTATGTCATGATAATGCTACCAAATTGAGAAGCTATGCAAAACACTGGCTCGCTACTGGCGGACGCAGCGTGAATAACATTTTATAAGATCGTATTAACACAGTTGATTACACCTCGATTCTGATATCAATTTTGACAATCGCGGGTTGATTATACACAGCGCGGACACCAAACAAGAAACAAGTCAAACACGATAAAAACATAATTATTTTTGGACATACTGTGATCACCTAGTCTTCATTTTTCTATTCTATTGTCTTCGCACTATTGGCCTTATAACAACAGTGACATACGCCCTATTGGCAGGTAAGTACTATTTTTTATAAATATTCGTTCGTTATTTACTGTACATCATTACTGGTATTACCAATGGTAGGACTAAAGTCTACGACTAGAGAGACTAGACTTGACTGGACTACATCCTGGATAAGCTTAATAAATATCATTTAATGATAATTTTAGTGGAGTTGTATTAACTTGTACTGAACTATCTGATGTTTTTAAATGGAAATTTTATTAAATTAAATATTTGTTGTGGTAATACTAATGATTACGTTACAACGAGAACGTAATGTGTTTTTTTTACGAAAGTGTAATAACATAGAATTCTCTATCGCATTACCAGGGGGAGTGTTCTGAGGAATTGTTCGGAATCATCCCAGCTACCGATTTCCATTTCCGCACATCTCGACAGAATTCCAAATTCCATCGACACTTTCTTAATGGTTGGTTTTCACTAACAACCCGTGGAATCACCGGTCACCAGCGGAGCTTGTATGATTTAGGGACCTTCAAGAAACGAGCCTACTCATATTACAAGGCCGCAACGCGCCTGCAGCTTCTCCATTGGTGGAGATGTTCATGGGCGACGGTGATCGCTTAAGATCAGGTGATCCGTAAGCTCGTTTGCTCCCTTTTACTATAAAAAAACAATGAATTATTACTATTCCTTGTATCTTATCACTTTGTGTCTACACATAAAGTAGACTTGCATTAAGTCCGACTAATGACGAATAAAAATTTAGCCTTGTAGCTCTGGGCTCGTAGAATAAGACTACGGTATCCCTTGCCTGTCGTAGGACCCCGTCTGTCGTCCGTCAAAGTGGAGCCGGGAAGAAGGCGACATCGGCTGGCCTGTGTCGTGTTGCACTGCGAGTGCACAGGGGGGGAGGGATTAACCTCCCCTCAGTCGTTTATTCTGCACTACCCCCCCCCCCAGATGTGCTCTCCGAAGAGCACAGTGTAGAAGGGCTCCGGTGCGTTCCTCTGGAGATCCCGGAGCCGCTCACCATGTACCGAGGAAGGGCCGCCGGGGACTCGCCTTCCCCCCAAATAGCAGGGTATCTTGTTGAAAGTCCGACTTGTCCGTTGTACTCGTTTATTTTGCGCAAATAAAGAATGAATTAATGAATTATTCCAGTGACTCAAAATGACAAATTGGCCGGCAATTGGCTCAATAATCCTCCCCAACATCGGCGGATTCATCAACGGGGTATACTTCTCTGGACAGATACACAAGAGGAATTCCTGGTTGGACAATCTGAAGACACCATGCTGGATAGCTCCTAAGTGGGTGTACGGGCCTGTTTGGACCGCACTCTACGGTAGCATGGGTTACGCTTCTTATCTTGTGTGGGAAGATTTCGGAGGATTCAATGGTGATTACAGCTTTAAGTTAAGAATTATAACAGACTCCAGGAATCGTGGAGATTCTCAATTCGTGCGTGTACTACATATAGCTCTGTCATTTCTTTTTTTTTGACAGGCTGGGAAATGTTGAGGAAGATTTCCCCCTTGTTTAACAAAAAAAATGGTATTATTGAGGTTAGACGGTTTCCTAGAGGGAAATTAAATATACGCTTTATTCCAGAAACTACACTTCTTCCTCTATCGCTGTATGGAGGTCAGTTGGTGCTCAGCTGGGCTTGGACCCCAATGTTCTTCGGGTTGAAGAACTTCAAACTGGTCAGAATCTTTCAGTAATTATTTAACATAGTTACATAACCGTTGCTAAGCAACCATATAACAGCCGCAGGTATATGTATCGAGCAAATGGTAGTGTGTATAATGTATTTTTATTGATGTATTGCATTTGATTTGCATAATTTAAAATCAGCGTTATGTAGTCCTTCTCTATTTAAAGTATAAGTGTGGGTGTTAAGTACGTTAAGGTTGGTTTTGATTTGCTGTTGTACTTGCTTCGGTAGTACATAAACTAAAATTGGAACGATACAGAGAAGATTAGCGTGGGCCCTGTGCAAGGATGACACGCAAAATCGTTAAGCGTTTGGGCGAGGTATATTGTTGAAGATTTCCTCCCCGTTAACAAAAAAAAAAGACCTCAGTCGGTATACTTGTTTTCGAAGCATTTTTAATTAATTGGATTCGCGGTTGTTGCTTCTTGTATATTAACAAAATATTTGTGGCGAAGGCATTTCAATTAATTGGGGAAAATTGCTTAGAAATACGAGCATAGTTACGGAACGAATTAAACTCGTATGTACCACTGTATTAATATATTTCTTTGCAGGCCTATATAGAAGTGTCACTTCTCGGCGTGGCTGCGAGCGCAACGACCATCGCCTTCGTGCATTATAACCGGAGAGCAGCCGCCTTCATGTTGCCATATCTCGCCTGGTTGGCGTACATTAACTCCATAGCTTACTACATTTGGAGAAACAACCCTAAAGTCCAGGAGATCGACGACAATAAAGACAAATAAAGTTACATTATTTTACAATCATATACTTTTTTTTACGAACTCACATAGGTGGCCAGAGAGGCTGGCCTTTGCTGCTTCACCAGATTGAGAGGTGGCATAGCTCTTAGGTCGCTTAGCATGAACCTCTATTAGCTAGTAACTCGACACAAGGGTCCCCCCGGTCAGGGATAACCTCGGCTTGGACGGTTACTATGTTACGCGTAAGCATTCCGATCCGAGAGGACCCAACAACGACTCGGTCGGTAGCTATTTTATTGGCTAAATACTATTGGGACAATCCAAGCTAAACTAACTTACATGCCACTTCGGGAACCGTTGGCGCTGGGAGAAGAAGTGGCCGAAGAAAATCCAGCAACGCTCCCAATCCTATCCAGGGGACATATACGTTTCTATAATTTTTTTTTGTTGTAAATCTGTAAATGCGCAGACATGTACATCGTACCCTTAATATACGAGACAAAAAAATTGCAGCTTTAGTTGACATTTTCAATACCAGACAACCTACATTAAAAAAAACGTGTTGTTGAGGCCATTGGCAGTATACACATAGTACACACACACGCATTCACATCACGATATCACCTACAACCTGATTCAAAATTTATAACTTATGTACAAATTATGAATCCCTTTGTTGCCAGGTTATACAGTGATAATAGATAATATACTCGTATACTATAACTTAAATGCTGTGGACTCTGCAATAAATAAATTGGGATGTCTGTTTGTGATACAGTGTGATACACGTATATGAATGTATATACGGTAAATATGGCTATATTGAGCAAAAATAAAGGGTCGGTTAAAACACTTATGTCGCCACATGAAGGCAACACTAAGTACTAAAATGTAAAAATACTGCATTACCCAAGTTTACGTAAGATATCCTTTTATGAGATATCGTTATATAAGATATCGTTTAATTTTTTTTTAATGAAATATAAATAAATTAATAACAATATTGTATTTTTGTCTATCATGCACAATTTATTTCAGTTAGCTAGCGTCTTTATCTTACGAAATATTCAAACTTTCTTAACCTTTATCAAACGATTTACTTGACTTACACTTTGCTAAGCATTTGCTCAGCGTAAGCTCAGCAAATGACTAAAAATTTCGGTGCAGACTTAACTAGTTAGATGGGCCTGACACAAGTCAAAAAACGCTTTATAAATTTCGTTCTAAGTCAGCCTTGTGTGCCCTTTAAGATCAATTAAACAATACCGGGACATGGACTTCGAAATTAAGGGTCCCGAGACAAAATCCAGGACTATAACAAGTAAAACAAACACACTAATTGAGCCACATAATGGCGCTAATGAAGCTGTGGCAACAACAGACGCATCTCATTACCACAGATAATCTTAATTAAGGCGGGCTGTTTGAAATGACATGATGCGTTCAGAATCAATTGCATTCAATTACGTATTGTTATTCCCGAACAAGACACGCTATATCTGCCTTACTGTCAACAATATGCTTCACTTTGTGCAAGCAATGATAATAGAATACATATTTTGTATAAAAAGAGTTTCACCGAGTAATATGTTCTGAAACAATAATCAAAAACGAGTGTGTTTTAACTAACTTCTTTAAATAAATAAAATCTTTTATTTCATCAATAACTTAGCCTAAATGTACAAATATCTTATATCTTTAATATTTAGTTTCATATATATATATACCCGATTGTCCCACAAAAAGAAAATGTGCACACTGCTCTGTCTTGCTCCTACAGTAATATTGAAATCGTAACCCTTTATCTTTTCTCTTTTCTTTCTATCTTCACTAACTTATCCTCTAAACTTCTCTTCGCCACTCGCCTACACTTTTGGTGACGCGTATACTATCTTAATCCCCAAGTTAAGTTGAGAATACATAAGTAAATTTACGAGTAAAAACAAAAACCGAATCAAATATTGAACACGAACATCCTCTTTGTATTACCGAATTATCGCAGTAATATTACGAAATAGAATTAATAAAAACCTAACCAAACTCCCATCAACCCTTCAAGTACATCCTTTGCAATAAAAAATAGATCAACAAAATCGTCTGTCCAAAGTTATGGGGTAAGAAATTTAAAAAAATATTTAGACGAATTGAGAGTGTCCCTTGAAGTCGGTTGAAAAGAAAACTCTTTAACCTATAATTTAATAGTCTGTTGAAAATAAATTTAACGCGTTCGTTTCCAATAAGTGTTGTGAACAAATCGATGTTTATTAACAACTCGATGCGGTGTTATCTCTGCCCAAGATCTGCATACGATCGGACACCACTAATAGCTTTGGCTCATCTACTTCCGTTCTAACACTTTCATTACAAATGTCCATTATTTTTTTTAATAATATTTTTTTACAACATGCCAGATACAAATTTAAAAATGGCGAACGAGTTAAACTGTTTACTTGTAACGAATAATATGAAAATGAATAGCTTTATTTAGGAGTGAAAAATTCTTCATATGAAAATCTTATGGGTTCGAGTCGTCGATACGCTAATGTTGTATTTAAAAAGACTACTTAAATGAAATTTTAACAAGAATAGATTCATGCTTTTTAATCCATACTGTAATTAGATTCAAATGAGTTGAGTAATAAGTTATTTAAAAAGAATTAAGGTATGAAATAGCTCACCGATCTAAATCCTCCGTGGCCTTATAAGGGAGATTTGAGCTCGGCGTTGCGTCTTAAGGAGGCAGGGCATCATCGTGGAGTCTTCGACACAGTCCGGACGTAGTTTGTCGAAAACATTCACGATCCTTTGGCGCTTCAGCACTATCACACTCACGGTTTAAAAAAAAGACCCTTTCTTTCACAAATTACTCAAACATAAAACTGGTGATCACCAGGTACACAAAGCTTGCACATTTTTGTACTTTGTATGACTTCATTCGGTTACGCTTTAACACATTGTGAACTGTTCAATATGACACACGCATTCCCGAGAGCTTCTCCAAGAGACTTTAACATGTTACCGTAATCACGAGCACTATAAACGTACGCGTTAGGTATTATTAAAATAAAACAATATCAAAACAACACAAACTTAACAAGAGACACAAAATGTAACAATAAAATATTAACAAGAATTTAATTTACGATACGATTGAACGAATATCTGTCGCACGTGTCTGAACACGAAAGTCCAAATGAAACTGTCTCAAAACTAAAAATACTAAATATAATAATTAATCACATCAAAAGAAACCGCTTCTTTTGCCGCCGCTGACGTCACTTCGATTATCTCCACAGATTAATAAAGCGTTAAACATTCCCAACTTTTTTATAAGCCTAGTTATCCCTACTGGCCAGTGTTTTATTGAATTTAGAAGTTATAACTCTAGTTCTTTAATACAGCTATACAATCAATTGATGACGTAACAAGAAGCTCGTTACTACAAAAATGATATTAGAATATTAAATTAACTTCGAAAAAAAATTAAAGCTCGTACACAGTTATAAAAGCTATATAATTAAATCTTTGATTTTGTACAACAAATTAAAAATGATAATCTATTAGAAAGAATTTAAAATAGTATTCTTATACTTCATGTTAACAAACTATCCCTTTTTAGTCCGTTCAAAACCATAATTTGAAAAGATGTAGGCACGATACAACTATCTAAAATTACATGAATTTTTTATTGTGAACGCCGCCTCTAATTCATTTTGGCGTCTGCAAATTTTATACATACAAAGATGTAAATTTTAGGCGAGCATGTGTGAGTGAGTGGGCGCGCGAGTGTGAAAGAAACGGCTAATTTATAGTAGTATTGTAATACATAATGCACTGTTTCGTACCGAGTTAATTAGAAAAAATGAGGATAATTTCACATCTTATTTATGCAATTTCTGAATCCTATTTATGTAATTATCAATCTGTTATTTGAAACAGTACCTATTCAATTAAATAAATAAGTAAATAAAACGCAGAAGTGACGATAATTAATTTAGTATGTGCACATTCTACGTTACAAGATTTCTTTAGAATTGACATTAAAATTTCGTCATTGCGTACTCAACGAAGCAATTGGCCTACCTCGAGATGTATTTGGTTTCGATTTGAACCTTTCATAGGGTCACAGAAGATTTAGATCGGTGAGTTGTTTCATTCCTTATTTTTTTAAATAACTTATTCCTCACTTGTGGAAGCCACGGGGCCCCGGATGCCGTCGTCCCCGCCCCTCGTTAAATCCGTCCATGTATTCGTCCTATGCTCAAGTTTAGCCATTAATACCACCACCATACTGGATTATGCATGGGTTCATCTAAGGGCAGTAGCTGCCCAATACCAGTTCCACTAGACCGTTAATATCAGTTCTACATCTGTACCAAAATCCAGATATAATATATATAATACAAATTTTGAGAATGAAGCCCAATATTTAAAAGTTGTATAACAAATATCCTAGACCTACAGGATTTACGTCGGATGGTCTTATTCTCTCTTTACAGAGAAGGCCTGAGCCCGACAGTGGGACTTAAAAATCAAAATTACAGTCTACTGACTGTAATTTTAACTTTTAACAAATTGGCTGGGATTCGTTTTTAAAGCGAACGAGTTATAAAAAAATAAGAAATAATAAATCAATGTATATTTAAGATAGTTTATTCGCATAACAAGACTGTAATAAATTAATAAAGCATTCAAAAAGATACAAACACAAACTTAAACCGTCCAAAATATAACCCGTCCAAAATAAAATGCGTAACAAGGAATGCTTATAGTTAATTGTGCACAGATTAGAAAACGACAAATATAATGCAGCTGTATCTAGATTAAAAATAACTAGATTGATTACATAGAAAAAAAACTTTTTAAGTTTTTTTTTGTTTTTATGGCCTTTTTACAGTAGTGAAAACTTAAAGGTTGTTTTTACATTAAATTAACGTAGAAACATCCAAAAGTCAAAATACTTATATAAATAAATACAAAATATAGTTATTAAGTCATAATTGTGTACAAGTCAACGGAAGTATAACTAAAAATCTATGACCTAATAATTATTTGTTCTGTATGTATGAGATAATAAGTGTATGTGATGTATGAATACTTTTTTTTATAGAATGACAGCGAAGAAAACTATTCGGTGATATATTTGGAGTATTAAGTTGAATGGGAATTAAGGTACAATCACTGGCAGCTTAACTACATAAGGACCGACACTAACTTCAAGCGTTTTGTTCCAACGATTATTATACGGTAAGGAACGATCGCCATTGTCTAATCTGTAACAAAAGAATATATTAGTCAAAAATATACAGGTCTTTTTATCTATATATTTTAGGAGCACACTATTTCTCGAAAGTTCTTGCATACTTGCAGGAGATAGGGTTTTTGCTGCGCGATTGAAAGACTAAAACCGTAAGAAAAATATACAACGGAAGTGCTATAGTCGTTACTATTGAGCATGTAGTACAACTCTGTGATCGCAGATGGCGCTATAACGATTACACCCTAGCTGTGTTACAATTAAAAGTTATGGTAACATTTTCCATATTATTGATAATATCCCCTTTAATTCATTCCGTGGGGCTTCTTCTTCCCGGGTCCACTGTAGCGGATAAGGGCACCCATCCTTGTCACCCAGTGAACCAAGGTTCCTTTTAGTCTCCTTTTTTTTGTTCACGCGGGGAATCTTTTACAGACCATCCTCCGGTACCCTGGGTGGGCCCGGAGGATGTGTGGGACTCGGCCTGGGCAGCCCCTACCCACTAAATCTTCCGCGAATGCCATCAGCCGTTATGAGCGGGTGCCCCGGATCTGTCAGCAACAGGACACCCCAACGACCGGCCGGTCCCGGCAAAGACCGGACTTCATCCTCAAAGGGACTTCTCCGGCACTCAGAGAAGTCCCGACGACGCCGAAGCATGCTGGGGCCAGGTACCCATCCTGGCCCCGCTTCGGGATTACGGGCGGCAAGAGGAGGCGTTCATAACGCCTCCTGCGCACCCCGATACGTCGCCTGCGGAGGGGGAGCCTTCCTTTTAGTCTCCTACGACAGGCAGGAAATACCGTAGCTTTATTCTACGAGCCCAGAACTACAGGGCTGTGTAATATAGTGCATGTTGCATCACAACATCTCAACATACCGTCAGTTGGCCTTGTCATCCCTGGTCTCGACCTTGGGGTTGTTCCTCCATATGTAGTAGGAGAGGGAGCTAGCGTACGCCAGCCAGCCGAGGTATGGCAGCATCAGCGCTGCAGCGGTCTTGTTGCAGTGCACGAAGGAGATAGTGGTAGCGCTGGCTGCCACGCTCAGCACTGCGATCTCAATGAACGCCTGACAAAAAGACATTTGTTCAAACACAAGTACTCACACCAGTAGGATGCGGACCCGGAGGGATAGGCAGATACCGCCTTCCATTCAGTACGATCCTGACACACTTCTCTCGTTTCATTCGCAATCGTGCAGCTGGTCATACACAATCGTCGATCAAGGGTCAAATGATCAAACCTATACTATGTCCCTTTTTGAAGTAAAACTTCTTTACTGCCGAAGTAATTCTGAGGGACCTTGATCTTGTATGTGATTTATACTGACCAGTTTGAAGTCCTTCAACCCGAAGAACAACGGGGTCCAAGCCCAGTTGAGCACCAGCTGACCTCCATACAGGGATAGAGGAAGAACCGAAGACTCTGTGATAAAAAATACATATATCAGTTTACCAACAAGCATGCAATGGTGTGGCTCTATATAGTTTTGAGTCTGAATCCCAACTTGTTCCGATAAATTTCCATTTACGGATTTTTACGTACAATAGCATTTGATAAGCAGTTTTTATACAATTATTATTTTTATATAATATCAAAGAAACATTTGTGTAAGTTGGTGTATTCTTTTGTGATTAACCTACGATAATTGCCCTGAGAAGTGAACTGCAATAGTTTCATCTGATTGGACAGGTGACTGAGCTCTTAAATAAACGTAATAGGAATCGAGTATCAATAGTAATTCGGGAATCGAGTTGTAAAGAAATTAATTTTATATATGTTTGTGACTCATTAAAAACAAAAAGAACTCATCAACCAACTTCAAATATGTGGAAGTTCTCAATTTGTCTGTATATTTTTCTCTATCTCTCTCTTTTTCTAAATGTACTCCAAGGTATTTTACATGGTCTGATTGCGTGACTTCTACATACATTGTTGAGTTTGACAGGAGGACAGTATCCTTTTTTCAATGTGAAGGTGACATTTATGGACTTAGTCACATTCGCTTTAATTCTCCACTTTTTGAGCCAGCATGATATTTTATTCAGCCTTTTTTGCAGTTTGTTGGAAGCTTCTGTTGGGTTGCTGTGAGACACCATGATGGCAGTGTCGTCAGCGAAAGGGCCAGTGATGACTGATTCAGGTGCGGGACATTATATCAATTTTATTGATTTTTAAGAAAATTTTTAACTCTTCCGAGTGGTTGGCCATGCTGTTAGCATTCCATACACACAGTTCTGACAATGGCATCCATGAGAAAACCATATAAGTCTTAAATTTACGTCATGTGTGCGGCAAATGGACAAATGAGAAAGAAGTAAAACATCAGTTGTGTGGTCTAAAGAACAATTGTTTTTTGTTAAAAACTGCACTTTTCTTATAAAAGTTCTGACTACACTAATCACATGATCTTGCCATAACATTACTCTCTGTTATCAACTTGATAGATGTTATATATTATCTTATCAAGTCAGTGATAATATGCCGGCTAAAACAATATTCTTAAGGCAGCATATGAATTATCTTTCCTCTCATCTGAAACTTTCCTATCTCTAGGTGGTAGTGATATTAATATTTGAATAAATTACTGGAGTATAATAATAAACTGACAATGAAGAACTTTAGAACATTTAATGCATTTTGTTTTAATAGGGCTCTGATTTCACTTCTGTCATCTTAGCATTTCCGTGTAATGTTATTGCATTACCACCGGGAGTTACAGGTAGGTTCTACCAATTAGATATTAGGAGCATTGCTGGATTTTCATTGGCCACTTCTCACAGCAACAAACAAACACAACACTGACTTAAAATCTAATTATTGATAGATTTAACATTAATGGATACAACACGGGGACAATCTCTTCTTAGACTTATATGGTTTTCTCATGGATTCCATCGTCTGAACTGGACCAAATTAACATGGGACCATATGGTAAGCATCAGCATTCAAAAAAAATAAGAATCATCAAAGTCAGTTAACCCAAATCCACCTAAAGTTATGAGGTAACAAACATAAAAAAAAACTTTTTTGAAGTCAGTTGAAATAACTTACCATTGAATCCACCGCATTCTTCCCACACCAAATATGAAGCATAACCCATGCTACTGTAGAGAACTGTCCAAGCAGGTCCAAACACCCACTTAGGGGGAGTCCAGCATGGTTTCTTCAGGTTATCATACCAAGATTTTTCCTCGCCTTTACGAATCTGCCCAGCAAAGTAGAGACCATTGACCCAACCACCAACGTTGGGAACGATTACAGAGCCAATTGCTGGCCAATTTGCCATTTTGATTAGGTCACTGAAAGAAAATTTAAAAATTAACATAAAATTTCAATGTTAAGAAAATGCTATATGAAGGAGCATAGGCATTGCATAACCTAATATTTCTTTAGCATCTAGGTTGATAATAGACTTATGGAAAAGAAAATACAAAACAATGCATATTCTTATTCCAAATTTTTGAGAGCAAATTTCAACCAATGTTAAAAAATGGCCAGATATTTTACCAATTCTATGTTCCATTACTATAATTTAAGTTTGTATTTTTATTAACTAAAGATGACAATATTTATGACTGACTATATTTTTTATGAAAACTCAGAACTCTTTTTACAGAAAGCTCTTGTAATAAATACTTATTAGATAAACTTCATAATTTAACACATATTAAATATTTTTTGATAAGAAATCCTGAACTTAATTTGAAGATTCGAAGTACAGTCAAAAACAGGCATGCAATGTTAGCCTTAAGGTCATTCTATTCTAATAATACAAACTCAGTAGGTCACTGCTTTGTAAAAAACACTGGTAATAATAAAATGACATACATTAAGTTTATGTTAAGAGAAAAATCAATCAAGTAAAGCACTGTTAATTTTAAATCATATTATATGTTGATCAAATCTTTGAAGAATTTTGTTTTTCACACACATGCTAATATTTGTAGCAGAATGTAGCAATTGGAACTTGGATTCATTTTCGAAATAGCACCCTGTACCTGGCAGTTTCAACCACAGTTAGTATGCAATCCATATTTTACTACAATTCTTTTTCTATTACTTTTTCACCAGTATTAACTTTGCCTTTGGATAAATGACACTAATGGAAAAATATTCTACAGTTTATCACAAAAAAGGTATTTGCCTGTTAATAGTAATTATTTCAACATGATAAGGAAAACCAGATAATTAATTTATGCTTAGTAACTACTACATTCGATAAATATTGTACTTACCGGATAAAGTCGTCTCAAAAATGGCACCGATGATGTAAGTGCGAAAAAGTAGTAAGAATGTTATTGAACAATCAGAAAATATTCGTGATTGTAACAAATTACTCAAGTTATGTTTACCAAATGGTCGTTTGTTATATCTAAAAGGCATACAGGAGCTAAAGCAAACGAACGGTTCTATACTTACGTTATAATACAATGGAGAAACTGCTGCACTTTTCGCAATCAGCCGGCAGTAATGAAGATAAAAAATGCACTAAGTAAAATGAGATGTAGGTGAGGTGAAATCAATAAAAATCACCTTTACCAATATAACATTGCAAAAATATATTCGAGTCCACCGATGATTCTATTAGCAAATGGCAAGAACTCTTAGTTCTTTACAATTTGGTAGGATTACATTGAAATATGATTTGTCATCATGATTTTAACGTTCCAAATTACACACATACAATTGTTATTTTATGGATTGTAATAAGACACTTATCCTTTTTTATAAATAACATATAAGAAGAATTAATGGGATTCTTGGCAAATATCAAAACTCGAAAAGAGCTAACACTGCTCTTTCCGAGTTTCCTCAGTGTCCGGGCTATTGGCTCAAGTTGCATAGTACGCTAGCAACCCGAGTTCGATCCTGGATGCAGGCACCAATAAATTTGTTGTTGCAATTTTATGTGCTGATTAACCACGCGCTCTGCGGTGAAGGAAAACAACGTGAGAAATCCTACATGTCTTAGAAAAATTCTCTTAGACATGTGACGTCTGCCAAACCGTTCTAGGGCCACGTGGTGGACTGTGGCCTTATACTTTTTTTAGAGGGAAGGCCTGCGCCCACCAGTGGAACAACAGTGGGCTGTAACTTTAACTCATGGAAACATTCATAGAGTTGATATAATACCAATCAAAAAACTTATCTTACACTTTGCTTTTAGTAGAACTAGGTATTTCACGCCAGCCTGTAAGAGGCACAAGTTCGACTTCACACAGAATTTTATTCTTGATTTATCAGCACCATTAACGGCCAAATGCAAAACAAAAAGCCCTGACTCCATTTGCTTAATAATAGGTTGTCAAATATCTCCCTTCCGCCTTTTGTCTTTTGAATTTCGCGGCTATGTACAAAGCGCTACAGAGCTCGTATCTAGCAATACTATACATAATTTGAAAGGTCTTGACATAACCTACAAAACGACGCTATGCATAATTAGTTTGGATATTGCGTTCAACAGTTATAGACGTGTAAACATGCAGTTCACTAACGCCGAAATTCGCGCTATTTTAAAGTTTTCCTTCGTTAAAGGCAAAGCAGCTAGAGAAACGTTCCGTGAGATTAATGGTGTTTTGGGGATGGTACTCTATCACTTCGAACCACGGAGGAATGGTTTCGACGATTCAGAGCCGGTGAAAACGACACCATGGATAAGCCAGCCGGCGGAAGACCTGTGACGACAAATACCGATCAAATCATGGACTACATCGAGTTAGACCGGCATGTGGCATCTCGTGACATCGCCCAGGAGATGGGAGTTAGTCACCAAACCATTTTAAACCATCTGCAGAAGGCTGGATACAAAAAAGCTTGATGTTTGGGTGCCGCATGATTTGACGCAAAAAAACCTTCTGGACCGAATCAACGCCTGCGATATGCTGCTGAAACGGAACGAACTCGACCCATTCTTGAAGCGGATGGTGACTGGCGACGAAAAATGGATCACATACGACAATATCAAGCGAAAACGGTCGTGGTCGAAGGCCGGTGAATCGTCCCAAACAGTGGCCAAGCCGCGAATTTCGGCGTTAGTGAACTGCATGTTTACACGTCTATAACTGTTGAACGCAATATCCAAACTAATTATGCATAGCGTCGTTTTGTAGGTTATGTCAAGACCTTTCAAATTATGTATAGTATTGCTAGATACGAGCTCTGTAGCGCTTTTACATAGCCGCGAAATTCAAAAGACAAAAGGCGGAAGGAGATATTTGACAACCTTATATTTAAGATCAGGTCAGCAACAAGCTTGTTTGCCTCTTCAAATATAAAAAAAACATATGGCTATTAGTTCCACTGGATGAAAGACGTAATAAAATAAATAACAAATAGTCATGAATTAATCTCCACAAATAGATTTTTATGCAAAAGGTGATAATAGAAGGGCCAAATAAGACTGTCCTTTAAAACAGGTGGTAAAAAAATTAGAAAGGCTAAACTCGAGCCACATTCACTCGCCAGAATGATCTCACAGTCAACAACACTAGCAGCTGCGTAGCCAGTTAGATGATGCTTGAAGGCAAAATCTTGGTGACCAGCTAAATCCCTTAAAAATAAAGAAATAGAATCACTAGAAAAATTAATAACTGCAAAATATTTATAGAATTAATATCGATATAAAATATAATATAATAGAAGTATATTTACGAGTAAAAATGAAAACCGATTTCAAATCGAATCAAACGTTAAACTCTATTACTGGAAGACGCACTTTTTGTATTTTCGAGTAATCGTAGGAATGTTAAGAAATCAAACTTAATCAGAACCTAATCAATATACTCTTATAGTATATTTTTTCCAATAAAAAATGAATCATCGAATTCCGTTGGCGTGATTTTGGCGCCACAAATGGACGAATTGATTTATTGCGTAGTATTTGAGTACATAATTGATCCAAATTTAAGTCTTGTATGGCTTCTCATCTCATTTTTTATCGATGACTTATCTCACGTATAGTAATTACTGATAAGAATTAACATTCATTGTTTTTTAAGTACTATTTAGTCATTTGGTTGGTACTACGTAACAGTAGTCTTAAGTCTCAATTCGTGATAAGTTGATAAAAGAATAAACACGATATTGAAGTTTTCTTCCAATCGCTAGTTGATATGTTCGTTTAATTTTTTTTTATTTTATAATGTAATCATTTAACGCTGACTTAAGTAATTTTGTCCACTTTTTGTTCACAGATATTAAAAATGCCTAATTGGAATCTTATAGGATCATTAATTTTTCCAAATTTCGGTGGTTGGGCCGGCGCTGCAACGACCATGGTTGGTCAGGTGACAAACCAGAAGAATGATGCATGGTACGAAAATATTAAGAGACCAAGTTGGACTCCACCAAATTGGGTATTTGGACCAACATGGACAGTCTTATATGCAGGAATGGGCTATGCTTCCTATATGGTTTATGAAGACTGTGGAGGTTTTACAGGTAATTACAGGGTAATATTCGAATATTAATAACAAAAAAGGAGACAAGTCTTTGAATTCGCTTATTATTATTTTAAACAAGTGGCATGGTAAAAAGTACACAGATGTCAAATGATAATTGTTAAAGTAAATGGACGTTAGGTAATTCAAATCACTTTCAGGTAGTGAAAAAAAATTTGCTCTTACTCTTATATGATCACTATTTTTGTCTTTTTACGCATAGTAAATAATAAATCATCCATTAATGATGGCCATTTTAATATTTGTGAATAAGTTTTTTTTCTTAAATCTTAAAATAGCCAGTATTTTTAGTGTAATATAATGCAATAAGTAATAAATTATATTATAAATATTGCTTGCAGTAAGTAAATAAAAGCACTTGCAAGTAAAGATATGAAACCTCCTTTACTTAAATTTATTTCTTTTTGTATTTTTATAATATTAAATGTAAAATGTCAATGAAATGTGTGACATTTATATATAATAGATAGAATTGAAATACGGGCATTAAATGTTGTTTCTCTAAATATTATAAAGAAACGCAATTTAGTCTTTTATTTCAGACAAATATATAGACTTTATTATATTGCATCTTTATCCTAAATGGATGGGTAGATTTATAATATAAATTTAATGAGATCTATAGGAATTGATAATTCTACTTTTATGGATTTTATCACAATTCTTCACTTTCAATGTTTTGAACACTTTACAGTGGTGGGATAATGGAATAAATAATATTAATGCTAGATAACAAATAAGTAGTGATGAGTGTGGCAATATCAGGACTCTTTTTATTTTTCAGAAAAAGCTGTTCTGCCATTAGCTCTATATGGAGGGCAACTGATGTTGAATTGGACATGGACACCAATATTCTTTGGGATGCACAAAATTGGCTGGGTAATGTTACTTATATCAGTCATAATGTTATACTAACAGACTAATGCTAATCTACTTTAATCTTGACAAAGGAGCAATTGCATGGAAAGTGTGTCCTTGAATTACAAAATTTCTTTTTTCACATCCTTACTATAAGGATGCCAATAATCTAGCAAAGGATTGGAATAACTAGTGGGTGATCCTATTAGGATAGAGAGAAGAATAATTAGGCTTGTGCAACATAGAGGGTCATTTTGAAAAAGGAGCAGCGTCTTGCATGCTGTTGCACTGTGACATAGTAGACAAAGACGTCTCAGTATGTGTATTTCCCCAAAATAACCCAATGGCCTGTAAGGTTGAAATTATATATTTTTTTAAAGAATGCTAACAATATTTTTTTTCGCAAATATTAATATTCTTGTTAACCATTCCAAATAAGTTTAGGCTTGTGTTAGATGATTCATGTCAATAGTAGAGTGGCGGGTTCAAACCCATGACCTTACGATTCGCAGACTGTACCTTAAACCATTAGGCTACTGACGCTTTTAATGTAAAAAAAATGAATAAATGTATACTATATATTATTATTATTTCAGGCATTATGCCACATATTTGCATTGGATGTGGCAGCTGCAGCCTGCGCTGTCAGTTTCTTCAAAGTGAACCCCAACACTGCATACCTAATGACTCCGTATCTATGCTGGCTGGCATTTGCTACCTGTCTCAATCACTCGTTCTGGGAACTCAATAAAGACGAGCAGAAGGCTAAGTAAACATTAAGACGTAGAGCTTGCATTTCTTGCAATAAGAGCTACTTGATACATAATTTTCTAGCTACAAAATATTTCACAAATTGAATATTTCTAATATTAATAGACATTACTGTTAAATATTCAATATAACATGTTATACACTAAATATTAGTCACAATCCCATAAACAAAAAAAAATTATAATATTCCTGTAGTATATGTTTTATATTAAAAGCATATTAGAAATATCACAGTATTTCTATACATTAATTCTCAGATCGGAATTCTGTTTTCTTCTCACATGCACCTGCTAAATTATCTACTTCCGTGCACTATGTAGTCAGATTCATCTGATCTGTCATTCAGCGGATGAGGAAAGTCAAATATCTATTTCTATGTTCAAATAATGGAGTCTAGTAGAAACGTCGCCAAAAAATTTAAAATGTTGACTCTATTCGCCAAAAAAATTACAATGTTGACTCTTGTTGTCAAAAAATTTAAAATGTTGACTCTTGTTGTCAAAAAATTTAAAATGTTGACGTTTGTCGCCAAAAAATTTAAAATGTTGGCTCTTGTCCCCAAAAAATTTATTGACTTAAATGTTCACTCAGTGAAAGATTTAAATTTCAATTAATTTTTATTAATTGAAATTTAAATCCTAATTAATTTTTTTATTGTCTACTTACATAGACAAATTAGTTTTGAGTCTGTTGATAGTCATTAAGATAGTTTGTATGGATCAAATCAACAAAAATGTTATGTAGAGAAGCAATGAAATTGCCATAGTTATGACAATAGTTTAAAAACACTGTTGTAATTAAAAAAAAAGATTATATGATAAGCATTATTGCGATAGTAGTAATACTCTATGGGCTAGGGTTTACATTTACGATGCGTTCGACCACATCCAGAGACCTTTTTAGTTAAGTATTTTATTAGGTTTTTACACAAGCTCTGTGATAAGGGAATAGCTATTGGCCTGATTTAGAGGTATAAACGAAGTGTGGAGGCCTCCATTGGCTACAAAATTACCAATTATTTTATCGAGATTCTAATAAAACAATTTACTTAATATATATATACTTATATAACTTCTAATCCGTAATACTAAATGGAAGAGACATTCAATTGTTCAGCGTTTGCTGAGAAATCTACAAAAGAGTTTAGATATTTTTCGGCTTACACGTAACATAGTAATCGTACAAGCCGAGGATACACCTCACCGGGGGGACCCTTGCGTCGAGTTACTAGCGATAGAGGTTCAGGCTTAGCGACCTAAGAGCTATGCCACCTCTCAATCCGGTGAAGCAGCGTCTTTGGCTAATTTGTGTAATTCGTTACAAGAAAATAAACGTATATTTTTCTTTTTAAAAAGATAATAATTTTTCAATATAACAAAATTAGCTTCATTCATCCAATGTTGACAGTTGATAAATTAACCATAAGGTCAAAATAAGCCGACGTGAAACTAGTATGAATAATGAATAAGAAACCTATTTAAAAAGTATAGCTTTCGCTTTAAAAAACGGCAATAAGCTATAAGTATTAATATTATATATATATAAATAATTTTTATTAATGTTTATTTTTGAAGAATTATTTTCAATCTGGCAACAATAATGTTGTAAATACGATAGCTATGGTGCTTTATGATTTAATTGATAATGCGTT
The DNA here is from genome assembly GCA_029286785.1 of Meandrusa payeni. Lineage (NCBI taxonomy): Eukaryota > Metazoa > Arthropoda > Insecta > Lepidoptera > Papilionidae > Meandrusa > Meandrusa payeni. Next base: position 9,495,499 of record JAGSMX010000023.1, read on the forward strand.
TGTGTGGGTGTATAATTATATTTACATGAATAAAATTTTAAGAAATCTTATTTCATTCGTTTTAATTTGTTCAGCTCCCCCTGTTGAATTGAAGCGTCTTTGTAGATCTGTCGCACCTTCTCTTTGCGGATTTTGTCGCTGGAATTAAAGAAAAAACTTAATAATTATAAACATACTTAATTAGACAAGGCTACGAGCAGAGCTATATACATTTTCAGAATGCTATAAGAACAAATGGTAACGTCGACCCCAACAATTGAAGACAAATGCCTAATGTACCTCCGGGTACAAAGAGGACGCAGTAAAATGCAAACACGAAAAAAAACTAGTAAGTGATAAGCTAGTTATACTATATGTGAAAAAATTGTAATATTAAAAATTATTTACCCGTAAATCTTCTGCCTTATCTTCACAGAAGCGATGTAAGCCTTGTCTCTTCTTATCTCCCTCAGAGCGCCCTTCATTTCCTTCTTATACTTGCCCTGTAGTCTGGCCTTCTCCGCCTTCTCACGTGATAGTTTTGAACTCTTACTGCCCGTGAATCTGTTAAGTTCAAATATTTGAAACAGTGTCCGTTAGTGGAGTGTTGCCCTCAACTTATTTATGTTTACAAAATCCCCAACGTTAAGGGTTTATTATCTATACAAATATATAAAATTAGAATGTTTGTTTGTAATATTAAATCTGCTTTATACTACATACAAATTTATATATATACGGACATATAGCAAAATATTAATTTTTGTATGTCTATTTTGTCCAGCTAATCTCTGGAACGGCTGGGCTGATTTTGTCGAGACTTTCTCTGGCAGATAGCTAATGTAATAAGAAGTAACTTAGGCTACTTTTACTACAGAAAAAATTAAATTAGTAGTTTTTAATCGCGGGTAACACGGCGGGGCGCAGCTAGTATACTATATATCTATGTTTATCAAACATAATTTAGCGTCTTGCTTAAAACTAATAAACAGCGTGGAAAAGGACTTTTATACGACCATAAGATATATTTTATACGAATAAATTCTAAAATACATTAGTATCGTAGCACCAAAATACGAGTATGTTTTGGAATAAAAACAGAAACGTTTTTTGTTGAATTTTTTTTGTTTTTTTTTCCGTGTAACTTTTGACTGGGTTAACCGATTTTGACGATTCAATTTTAATTTGAAGCGGGTGCTTCCCGTGTGGTACCATTTCAATTTGGTCCAGTTCTGACAGCGGCGTCCATGAGAAAACTATAAAGTTAAAGTAACAGCCTTTGTATATGTCCCACTTCTGGGCACAGGTCTTCTTTGTAAAGAGAGTATAAGGGCGTAGTCACGCGGCGGATTGGCAAACTTCACATGAATCTAGAATATGTAGGTTTCCTCACTATGTTTTCCTTCACCGCCGAGCACGTGGTAAATCAGCACATAAAAATGCAACAACAAATTTATTGGTGCCGACACCGGAGATGGAACCCGGGTTGCTAGCGCACCATGCAACTTGAAGCGACCGCGAAAACCATATAAGTCTAAAATTGGCATTAAGTATGTGCGCGACAAATGGACGAAACTCAATATCACGTCAACCGATTTTGATGATTAATTTTTTATGGAAAAGGACGTACTTTAATAAGTTTAGTTAGGCTCTGATCTCTCTTTCGTAATAATCCTACGATAATACGGAAATACATAGAGGGCGTCCGCGTAAAATAGCGTAAACCGTTTGATTTGAAGTCGGTTTTTGTATTGATCGTAAATATTCTATACATTAAAACGGTTAAAAATAACTTACACATCCTGTATATCCGGTTCGTACAGTCTCAGCGCCTTTGGTTTCACCTTCTCTCTTGCCAACAGCGTATACGTCTTCACTTCTAAACTCTCTTTCATATGCTGTACCACCTCGGACACTGTATTTCTGACTTTTTTCGGATAAAAATCTAAATCTACTCTACTAAGTAATATAATATGAGGCTCGAAAATAGCCTCTTGTGCCTCCATGTCATTGCAATTATTAAAAAACTCCTTCAACATTAGAACACAATTTAATAAACAGCTAATTTTGAATGTATTGTCTATGTCAGTTCGCGTTAAGTCTTTGGCGGCCATCTTGTTTTCTACCGCCATTTTAGAGCAGTCGTCTTCTAAGTTTAAAATTTTGACGTCTCTGTGGAAACGAAATGGCGGGACAACTTGTATTGGATTTAACACCGAAGTATTGGCACATAAATACAATACGCCTCTTAGGAAATTAATCGCGGCCGGAACAAATCGTTTAGATAAAACCGTGTATTCTACAGTTAGAGCAGTTATAAACAGTCCTCTTGAAACTGAATATGCGTCTTTGAATCTACAATATGTTAGAATTTCCGACATGAATATTAAAGATGGCGTCGTGACGGGATGCCGGAAGTCGGATGTTGGATACAAAAGGGAAATTAATTTGAAGAATACCAAAGTATCCAAATCGGGTACTTTCTTCGGATTCTTTTTAAATTTATCGTATTTCTCCTTTAATAGTTCACACATGAACTTTTTCGACGACACTTTGTTCGTGTGGGCGAGATCGTAAAAGTGGGGGACCAGTTTATTTAGTATTAGAAAGGATTTTAGGACTTCGCCTTCCTCTTTCAAATTGAAGAAGAGGTCGTTAACGTACTGTAGCAAATGTGCATACAATCGGCTGAGTAATTCTTTATTATTTTCCGCTAGTCCTGGGTCGTAGCTTTTAATTAATTTCTGTAGCGCGGTTGATTGTTGTATTGGCGACTTCCCCGTAAGTAACTCCTGTAAAATTAATTAAAATACAGGAATCATTAATAGGGTAATGCATTTTACAAAATTGGATTTGCTTATAACACTAACAAAGCAAAGCATCTATTTCTCAGTATAAATAGTACAAAATATACAACGTAACAGATTCACTTCCTGTCACATTTGAGACCGAATAAATTTTTAGAAAGCGTATATATTTTAAGAAAGCTTGCAATATTTCCTTTTTTTTCAGAAATATTACTAACATTCTTTTTAACCATTCAAACTAAGCTTATGCTAAGAGATGGTTCACGTCAATAGTCGAATGTTGTTTTTGAACCTACGAACTTACGATTCGCAGACCGTACCATTAGGCTATTAACTTATTGCTTTGTCATCGACGTTCAAGTTAATGCAGGCGAGAAGTTTATTCTTTATTTGAAAAATGTAAGTTACCTTCAACTTAAGACCTTCCTCTGATTTCAATTCAAAGAAGGATTCAATCTTCTGGTTGCTTTCTTCTGTTATTTCCTCGTCCGACTCTGGTTCTGATTCTTTTAAGTCGTTAAGATTATCAAACTCATCACCTTTGTATGATGCTTCATCATTATCGTCACTAGAATCTGATTCCTCATCAGATTCGTTTGGTTCTACATTACTAATGTCATTTGTTTTATGCTTGGTCACTTTTTTATCCAAGTTTTCATCACGATTTGTATTATTATCCACAGTAACATCAATAGAATTGTCTTCAAAATTGACATTATCTTTGTTTTCACCAACATTTTCATTATCCATTATAGAGTTATCCTCTTTAGTGACGTGACTTTCATCATCCTCTGGTCCATTGTCTTCGCCACTCTCACCGTCACTGCCTTCTGAAGATGTATCTGAGATTCCGTCATCGAATTTAGGTTTTGCATTTGGGACTGTAAATGATATAAGAACTTTACAACATGATAAAGGTATGAAATGAGCTTTGATTTCTATTATTTTAGGGATGTTACAACTTGATAAACGCTTAAGCTGCGACAAAAGCTGGTAAATCCATTTTTTATTGTTTTTAATGACGAACTACACAGACTGGCCAAAAAAGCTGGCCTTCACTGCTTCATCGGATTAAGAGGTGGCATAGCTCTTAGGTCGTTTAGCCTGAACGTAACTCGACACAAGAATTAAAGTTAGAGCCTTTATTAGTAAAAATTAAAATTAGAGCCTTTATATATGTCCCACTGCTGGGCACAGACCATCTCTTTAAAGAGAGCATAAAGGTATAGTCATAGACATGTAGGTTTCCTCACGACGTTTTCCTTCACCGCCGACCGCGTGGTAAATCAATACATATAATTTCAACAACAAATTTATCGGTGCCAGCAGTTTATCGAATTTGGGTTGCACGGAAGCTGACCACGGCTCACGTGAAAATGTATGTACATGGAACTTACCTGAAAAATCCTTTAAAACATGTTCGGGTACTAGAGGTTTGCCTTCTTTGTCATAAGCCAACATAAAATCTTGATCATTGTCCAATTCAAAATTGTCATCCAGATCATCCGCTGACCTGGTAAAGTCACAAATACATTATCCATAAGTGACGATGATCGAATATAACAGGATCATGTATGCCAATATGTGTTTAGATAGAACATGCATTCGAGGTGTGGTGCTGGAGGCGAATGCTACGAATACGGTGAACTGCCAAGCGCATAAATGTATCTGTTCTCTCCCAACTGGCCATAAAGACCAGACTGTCCACTACGTGTCTACAGCTCGTACTGTCATATTTCGGGCATATAATGCGTAGAGGGGATGGCAACCTTGAAAAACTGGTCATCCGTTAATACAGAAGGCACGAGAACAAGAGGCCGGTCGCCAACACGATGGTCTGAGCAAGTGAAAGGTGCCATCTCCTCTCCTAATCTCTACCAGCTGGTAAGGGTTGCCTTGGACCGAAGCCGATGGAGGCAGATTGTTCACTTGAGGGGCTCTAGTGACCACGATCCTCAGAAATGAGGGAACGACAAAGAAGGAGAAGAACAAGCTGAATATATGCCAGATACATGCAAGCTGACAAGTATATTTAAGAGTAAAAAAAAAACCGACTTCAAATCGGACCAAACGCTATTACGCGCGGACTTTGTATTTACGAATTATCGTAAGAATATTACGAAATAGAATTAATCAGAACCTAAATTATACGTTTACCATTGTTTGCGCATACACTTGATGCAAATTTAATACTTATATGGTCATTTCATGGGTGTCATTATTAGAATTGTAATGGGAACAGCTTTCAAATAAAATAAGAATCATCAAAATCGGTTCACCCAGTCCAAAGCTGTCAGGTAACAAACATAAATAGATAAACGTAAAATTGAGAACCTCCTTTTTTGAAGTCGGTTGAAAATACGAGTGAAAGGTATTAAACGTTACATATTAATTTATTATGAAAAGCATATCTATTGTTCATTCATTATATATTCTCTCTCAGGGTACACTGGTATATAGCTGTAGGCTTACTGCCTGTCACATATGGGACTTATTAAGTTTGAAAAGCAGACAACAATTGCTCTCTGTCTACCCCAGTATCGTTTAGAAGACCTTAAGTTATCAAATGACAATTTATGTAACTTGTCATACTTCTACTATTTGTAGGAAAGTTTATATGTTGTGTAGTTTTACAAACCTGTGCTTTGTAGCAGTCTGTGTGCTTCTAGGTGCGATGGCTTCTTCTTCTGATAACATTCTCTGTTGCCTCTGCCTCTCTAATTCTTCCAACTTCTTCCTCTCTTCCGCTTCCTGTTTTTCCGTGCTCTTTAACCCATCTGAAGGCTGTATAAAACAAGAAATATTTAGTTAAAACATCTACTGTTACAAACAATCTTACAAGTTAGTGCAGCTTACCATCTAGGACTGCATTTACACTTAACATCAGGTGGGATTGTAGACAAGCATTTGCTTAGAAAGTATAAAAAAATCTCTTTTCAGAAACACCTATAGACTAAATAATAATAATATCTTATTATTTAATATATGTATGAATATAGATAATATATCGACGCTGGGAAACAAAAAGGTAGTAACCCACAAAAATAAAATTGTTCACCAGAGCCGGAAAAAAATTTAACTTTAAAAAAAATTTACAACTTTTGTGTTCGTGTACTTAGAACTGGACTGGACACTGCTGTATAAGTATAAGTATTGTACCACGGCATAAACCTAGAGTTTTCTTGTTATTTACATCGTTTCACGGTACAAAAAGAAAAGTGTCAATTTTGAAAAACCTATTTTTGCTATTTTTCATCTAATTGTTACAAATCTTATATCATTCGACGCGTCTTTTTTTTCTGATAACGATCCGATGTAAAAAAATGAAAATAGCCATTTGTGTCACTTACTACGTTTTTGCATCCATAGCATATTATATTCATGTATTATTACTAATAGTATGTGTACGTAATAATATACAGGATGTTAGAAGACCGCTTCCGAAAACGAAGACAGATGATAGTGCTAATGATACCTTTGATGATGGGGTGGAAAAACAATCAATCCTGATTTAAAAAAATCATATCTTTAAACAAAACAGAAATAAAACACAAAGTCAAATGATTGACCCGAGCATCATGTGTTTTTTAATTTGTGTTCCATTGCTGTTTTTATAGTAAATTATTTTATATGAAACTATGGTTTCAATTAGCTATACTAACAAGATCGAGCGTAAGTATAGCAAATAAAACGTTTTCATTTTTTTTTAATCAGGTTTGATTTTCTGTCTGTCTTCGTTTTCGGAAGCGGTCTTCTAATACCTAATTAACCCAAGTAACTTAACTCAGTGATGTAACCCAAACAAAGAACTGGTATTTCCATACCTTTTACATGCTATTAAATCTACATCATGTAGAAAGAGCTACCAGAAAATTTGAATTGTATTCACTACATATTGATTTTATTAAAAGCAACTTTAGTTATAGTTTACATAAATATCAAGAATACAAATGAAAATATAGGCCTGTATGTCCTACCGTTCCTCGTTTCTCAAACTTAAGTTCTCTCATCATCTTGTCATAATCTTGACCCTTCTCTGCTTTGCTTAACAATTTATCAATTAAAGACTCTTCTTCCACTCTAGCTTTCTTAAACACGACAGGTTGTAAATCCTTCCATTCACTATCCAACTTCTCTGTTAAATCCAAAGTTTGTTCTTTTTCCTTCTGTTTCTCTGCTTTTCTTTTCTTTGATTCCGCTATGAGTTGCTCTATCAAATCTTTGTGTGATTTTGCGCCATCTTGAGCATCAGTTTTCGAAAGAATACCACCTCCGAAATGACCTTCCGATACGAAATCATCTGGAAAAATAATGATGATATTTTTATTAAGTAACATACCATATAATGGGTCCACTGCAGTATTATCCAAGGCCAATAGTTGTAACTTTTAATGTTTTTTTTATTTCTTTTTCATACTTTAAATCAATCAATCAAAAAATAATTTTTCTATTATTTTATACTGTAAACAAGGCTGCTGCAGAACAAATAGCAGCAGGTTACCATCCTAATTATAAAAACATACAATGAATGGGATGTTGTTTGAACTTACTGTCTAGTCCACCAAAATGTTTTCCTTCCCCATCATCTTCATCCTCAGATCTTGGATCATCAAATTTCTCTATCTGTTCAAGAGTTTGGCCCCTGCAATTAAAAAACTGTTTAAATGTTGAACAAATTTATATTACCAAATTAAAAGGATATTGTAAAATTCATTGACTGGTTTCATTTATAACAGTAGTTTCAGTAAGCTAATATTGTTTGGTGAAAATTCATTGTGTGTATGTTGAGACATATGAGACCTAATAAGCTGTGAAAGCAGACAGTGAACAAAACACAAACGAAAGTGTCTTTGTCTAGCTAGGATGTTGTTTGTTTTTGTTAATGGTGTTTCCATATAGATTTCGCCAATGTCGTGACGGACAAGGATCTAAACTATAAGGAAGTACGTGTGGTTACTGCTGAGACAATTCCGCGCTATGCTCACTGTTGATAAGTCTAAAACAATAGAAACAAACACTAGCTAGGATTAATATTTATATTATTAAAATTCATAAATTTCAATTGTTTTTTTTACTAACTTTCACAAGTTCAAAGTAAATTGTGACTAAGCAGCGAATCTTACTAACTCTTTGGAGTTTTCAAATATACAAATTTCTACTAATATTATAAATTTGTGAAAATAAGTAAATACTTAAACTTGTATGATCATGATATCATTCAATCATCAATACTTGAAGTACTATCACCGTCAATTTATGTGTCATTCCAAAAATAATGTGTGTATGCAACATCACTTACCACAAAAGACCAACCTAAAGTCAGTGTCTTGTCCTTATTTCAAATTTACTGTTATGCACCCAGATTGATTAGTGACCCCAACATTCATGCACCATCACAGGGAAATACATTTAAACCACTGCCCTATTCCATAAGGCTACTTTGAGTTAAGTTAAAATTCCATTCTTGATATCAATACAGTTGTATCCGTGAGATCAAAGGCCACAAACTATCATAAGATGATTTATGAATTTAAATAAAATTACAAAAACTCAAGCAAGTGTAAAGGAGTTTTACTACAAAAAGTTACCTATGCGTCAAGATCTCATCATCAGCCAAATTGTAGATATTTTTCTTGCTGTGCTGCTTTTGTCTCTCTGCTGCGAACCGGGCAATCATTCTATCTTCAGCTGATAGCTGACTGTTTTTCTCACCAATCCGCCGGTCGATGAAACTATTTGTTTTATTCAAAACTTTCATTTCCACACCAAGAGTTTCTTTCCTCTAGAATTTGTGCATGACATATACATAAATAAAAAACAGTGTAATTTTAATGAGAGCAGGATTGGCCAATACTCCGTCAGCTGTTGAAAGAAGAGAGGTCAGTGATTCTTCAATAATTTTTAAAATTGTCACTTTATAACAGAAAAGTCCAAACATGGAAGCTTCCATTCTTTGATTTGTAATCTTACTTATATTTCGTAAGAGCACAATAATTAGAAGCTATTCCATATATATTAAATTTGTCCAATTACTACTAATATGTAAAAGCTACATACACCGATAAAACTTCTACCCGGTGCATGGAGAAAAGCTCACATCTATCGATTTGAGTAATTCCTACAGTTGCCGCTAAAAGGAATGAGTAACTGTTATATAAATTAAAGTAATGTTACCTTTTGTATAGCCCTAGCACGCGAGACTCCAGGTAAACCTCTATCGTGTTTAGATTTTTTCCCTAAAACTTTTAATTTTTCTCTGTTAATGTGGACTTCAAAGGGATTTAATTTCTTCTTACTCGCGTCGTTTTTCTTCTTCTGATGGACTTTATCAACCAGCCCGGAATTACGCTTATTTTTCACTTTAGCCATTTTAAGGGTTACGATGTAATATTAAGAAATAAACCGATTTATTTACAAATATCAAGAAAAAATATGGTTAAAACGTAATTCACCAATCAAAATACACATGGTTTTGACAAGCTGACGTTTTACATGTCGTTGGATTAAAAACGTGGTAGTACCGATACTATTCAATAGAATATCTATTTTCCAATAATGTTATAATGATTCAATTTATTTTTATTTAGTATTCTTCAAAAAAATCTAAGTAATGCTGCCTGCATTACTTCAACACATTTTTATATCTGCTGTATTCAACATTTAATCAAAAATTATTTTACAATATTCTGTGAATCTATTGACTCGACGTATACATATAACATTTATCGCTTGATTGTTTTGGCCCCGAGTACTTCCGAATGCTCGTTCGGCAATTTTCGACAGGACGCCGTGTAGCATCTAGCGCGTAGGTATATTATTGTGTGGCTGTCTTTCGTGTGTCGATAGCGGAATCTATTTACTTCAAGAAAAATGGCAGACATTAGCAAGGAAGAACTTGAAAAAGAAATAGCAAGTGAGAAAACTTTGTTCTAATTAACATATTATATAAAAATAGTATAAAATTCAGATTATTAAAATCATTTTTCGCGTTCAAATCAAAAGACATATATATCTTCCTGGGAGTCGTGTAATGGCTTCCATCCGATTTCTAAGTGAACATTCGTTACTTTCAATTGAAATATCTCTGATAGTACAATGTTTTTACAAGAATGTTTCAAATGAAAGTTGTTTTATAATATTGTCCGGTTCGAATTTGATATTTGCCTATATTTTCGGTATCCTAATTATGTCTGTCCACTGATGGTTTATTTTTATGCGACGCGAAGTCACACAATAGTCCACGTATATAACGAAGTATTGGCGGCATATCATAAGAAAATATTAATGGAAAATGAAGCGCATCCTTTATTAGAAAAGGATTTATTTGATACAATTTTCTCTTAAATTATTGGAAACATGTTAAATCTGAGAATTTATTCTTTAAATAGACGTTTTGTCATTTTTGTGAGGCCGCCATGTTGCGTTCAGAAACATAACATCGCGCGCTCATTTTTTGCATTTTATGGGTATAGGATAAAAAAGTAAATAAATTATTTATACCATTAATATAGTAAAGAAAAACAATTACATTAGGAAACATAATACTTTTAAACAGTTAAACTTTACGCAACAGTACATATTCAGTTATAGACATTATTAATCTAGTAAATTTTTGCATATATAATTTAATATGAGCACATTAAAATAAATTTTGTGTTTCTTTTCTAATTCATCCAGGTCGTTTGACTAGTAGAGAATGTCACTAAGATATTAATTCCACCTATGTGAATCTTAGTTTATTTAACTTATGTTAGTAGTTTCAATTGCTGGCCCTCTAGTAAATAACTGGACACAAGCCGATGACAACTGGTCCTTTTGATAATCAATCTGAAAACAATCAATCAAGTTTCCCAGTTGAACCTGAGGCCCCTTTTATTTGCCTTCTACGACAGGCATACGGGATATGGTAGTCTTATTCTACAAGCCCAGAACTACAGGGCTGGCATTAGTATGACCTATATACCTATAACTGTTAATACATAATAATTAAGGCTCTGCAGCAAACAAAGTATTTATTTTATTTGCATTCTTCTTTCATAGAAATATTGAAAAATGCAAATCTTGCTACAACATCCACTAAGAAGGTCATCCAGAAACTGGAGAAGAGCTTTGACACAGATCTATCAGATAAGAAGAAAGTCATTGATCAACTTGTTATGGACTATGTGAATAGTAAGGGCTCTAATTCAGAGGATGACGATGATGATGAGGAGGAAGAGGTGATATAAATAAATATTCTTAACTCTCTCTGATTAATGTGTAATAAGAAGCATGTGACATGCTACAGTATGGAGGACTTAACATGTAAAAAAACTGCTAATTATTGGTAAACTAGCAACCCAAGTTCAATCCTCATAGCTGGCACCAATAAATTTGTTGTTGTAATTTTATGTGCTGATTTACCATTTACCAGTGAAGGAAAACATAGTGAGGAAATCTACATGTCTTAGCAAATTTTTTTGAAGTCTGCCAATCCGCACTAGGGCCGCTTGGTGGACTATGCCCTTATACAATCTTTACAGAAAGGCCTGCATCCAACTGTGGGAAACATACATATATATTTAGGCTGTAACTTTAACAATAAAAAGAGATATTAAAACATTCCATTCACTTCATTATTTATTAAATACTGTTAATGATTTTTGTACTAAATATTGTTAGAATAAATCAACCTATTTATTGCAGTATATTTTCTTAAATATTTTTTCAAGCATGTGCTTGATAAATATATACATACTTACAACCCATCCAATGTTGCGTGTTTTTTTTAATGGTAATAAAAATAATAATACCATACCATTTGTATATAATGAGTGAAACATATATAATTATTCCACTACTATACAATTAGCTATGGTAGCGCAAGTGTCTACGAGTAGCCTGAATTCCAGCTGTACATACATTTGCTGGCAACATGTTTCAATCTTATTGCTTTTATTTTACAAAATTGAATAATGTTATTATTGGCAAGTATTTTTTGATAACACTGAAACAATATAAGATAATAGAATAAGACTTATTCTTCTTCATTGACGCCTTTTCCCTTGTTTTGCGGCTCTAGAAAGTTGGTCTTGGGTTGTCTGTACTTCTAATTATCATATTAATCCTATCTTATTTTATGCCCATTCCACTACAGGCTCCACTATGGGTGAAACTTCCAAAGAGTCTCTAACAACTACATTAGAGGCTTCTTTCATATTTTCACATATCACATTATTTCTGCTACCCACTGTAGCGTTTTCGTTCCACTAGTGTCCATCTTTTGTTCTTGGTTTTTTTCAAAGCCCAAGATTCAGTCCCATACATCTTGGCGAGTCTTACTGCAATTTTATAGGTTCTATGTATCAACAAGGAGAATATTGACTGTGTTTTACGACCGATTGTGACCTGATGCAAAGGCTGTTTACACTAAGATAAGCTGCTGTGTTACCCTACTTCATCCATCCCTTCTGGATGCTCCGATGCACAGACCTCACCTTCACCTCCACTACAGCTCTACACAAAGTATTCACTTCTGACCTGGTGGTCTGTTAAAGGTATTTGATTTCCTTTCTACCCTGTATATCTACTGAGTGGAGATCTAATACTGAGATATTATCACAACAAACTGATGATAAGCTAATTGACCACTATATCATGTTAATACAATGTAACTTATTGTATGAATGTGATTCTAGACAAGCTTGTATATGTAGTAGAAATTAAAGTATTTTAGTGCAAACAGAAATACTGCCCCTCTATAAAGTTTTATATGACAATGAATGTAAAAATAATAGATAGAGGAAAAGAAACCTGCAAAGAGAGCTGCACCAGCTTCAAAAGCCTCAGCAAAGAAGTCACGCAAGGAGAGCAGTGAGGAAGAAGAGGAAGATAAAGGTTCCGATGAAAGCGATTCTGAGGTACGATAACAATTGTTTCATTCAGCTATACTAACATGGTGGAGCGTAAATAATGCTAATAAAAAGTTCTAAAATAATTAAATCGGGATCCATTTTTTTTCCATCCCATCATCAAACGTGTCATTAGTACTATCGTCTGCTTTCGAAAGCGGTCTCCTAACAACCTGTATATATTGAAAGTTTACCAACTTCTCATACTGAGTTAAAGCAATTTTATTTCAAGAAACTACTATGATATTCATCTGAAGTCCATCTTTAAATCTAGTGAAATGTTATGAACAGATTTTGAATTTTCACTGTGGTTATCATACTGTGATAAATTAAGTAGACTTTTATTATAGGAGGAAAAAAAGAAGCCGGCTGCCAAAAAGAGTAAGAAGAAAAAGGGTGGATCAGATGGAGACTCTGACAGCGACTGGGGAAAGAAAAGGGAAAAGGCACCTAAACCTAAGAAGGTAATCAAGCATTATCTACTTTGTGCGTTCTATTAAAGATACGTGAAATAGCAACCCATCAAGTTGTGGTTCGACCCTCTCGGGCGCCCTCGGATCGGAATGCTTACGTAACAACGTAACCGTCCAAGCCGAGAATACCTCTCGGGGGGACCCTTGTGTCGAGTTTCAGTAATAGAGGTTCAGGCTAAGCTACCAGAGAGCTATGCCACCTTTCAATCCAGTGAAGCAGTCAAGGCCAGCTTCTATGGCCAATCTGTGTAGTTGGTCAAAAAAATCTATAAAAGAAAAAGCTGGTAATAGTTTTTTTTAGAGATTCAGGCTAAGCCAACTAAGAGCTATGCCACCTCTCAATCCGGCCCTCCTCCTCCACAAAAGAGTTAGTTAATAGTTTTTTTTATGTATGGGCCTGATTCTAAATCAATTGTGTACAAAATGAACATTCATTGGCATCACAGTGGTTGATATTTGTCTAAATTATTGTGGTATAATATTAGCAATATTCTACAAGTACCTTTACGCCTACACACATAATGTCTAACAAACTCACAACTACACATCTACATACTCATACACACACGCACGTACACTCACACACAGTCACATACACACACTACAAAACTATCAAATATTCCACCACATGTTTATATACATATCTAAATTAATACTTCACCAAGACGAATTAGCTTAAAATTGTGTTTTAATTAGCTATGTACACTACTTTTGATAATGTAATGGGGGAGGGTTGATTACTTGAGACACAGGATCCTTCCTAGTTCAAGTGTCAATCTACCATAATCTTTCTGTTATTATGTCTCTTGTTCCAAATGTGTATATGTTTTTAATGATATAATTAAACTGTAATTGCTGTGGATTATGGTGAGGAATAAATGATTATGATAATAAAATGTTTGTTTGTTAACTAAGTACACACACTCTGCATGTGTAGAAAAGAATATTGCCTCTAATTTGTTATCCAAAATATCTTTTATCACAGGCTGCCAGCAGAGGAAAAGGGGGTGGATATACCCGGGCATACAAGTTATCCCCCGCCCTAGCAGAGCTCATGGGCAAGGACGAAATGCCCCGACATGAAGTGGTGAAGCGTGTTTGGGCTCTGGTGAAGGAACGCAAGCTCTACGACCCCAATAACAAACAGTTCGCCATCTGTGACGATGCTATGTATAAAGTGTTTGGCACGAAACGCTTCCGTATATTTGGCATGATGAAACATCTCAAATCACACTTCTGCGATTAATACATTTGAGATGTATGCGGATCTACACAAGATATATGTTATTTTATTTCAATTGGCCTCTTTCGATATATCAATGGGTCCTATATATCTACTGAGCAAAATGACAACTTGCCATCGGACACTCCCAAAATTACAACTCGATTTTCAACCGACTTCAAAAAGGAGGATGTTCACAATTTGTATGTAAGTTTTTTTATGTTACGTCATTACTTTCGATTGGGTGAACCATTATTCCGTGATTTTGATGATTCTTATTATATTTGAAAGCTTGTGCCACCAGTGGTCCCAATTCAAATTGGTCTGATAATGGCGTCCATTAGAAAAGATATCGTCGATTAAATAGAAAAATGACATTTTTCAAAATTTTCGCAAAATTAGATTGTTACTAAAAAGAGCCTATTGTTAACAATATTTTTATATGGATAAAAGACACTTTAAGAAATTAAACGTAAAGCTCACTAGATATCACAAGAAAGTGTCTTTTATCCATATAATAATATGGTTTACAGTCTACTATTTTTTACCTGACTAATTACAATTCAATTGTCATCGTGCCAAAAACCGTAATCGTTTAATCCCATTATTTGGATTACGTTTACGATTACGTTTGGGATTTTTATGATTATTTGAAATTTATTAATTGATTGAAATGAAACGGCTTAGTTGAAGGATGTCATGTTCAAGATTACCAAGTACAAGAATTGATATTCGAAGACCATAGTGGGACAAGTGAACTAAAATGACTAAACGTTTATGGTCACATTGTGGTAATAGTGGACATAGGGACAAGTTAATTTCATACGTAAATCGAAACTTATTAGTCAATTAAAGCAACGGGGTAAATAATCACAGGAATCATTCACTTCACTTCAGCATTTCTTTCAGGCATGTTTGGCATGACATCGGATACCTGCATGTCATAAACCAAGACTAAATTGAACGTAAATTTTATAGGATTTAAGGGCAAGTTAAGCATTGAAATATTCCCGCTTCGCATTTAACGCGCTATCTGATTTGTTGGAAGTGTTGCTACTAATAAATATTAATTATATGTATTTTATTATAGAATGCTATCTTAGTTATAGTAAAACGATTTGGTAAAACCATTTTTGAAGCAAGTAAGAAGCTATTGCTAGCTTCCTAAAGAGGTTCAGGTTAAGCGATCTACTCGGTGAAACTGTAGGAGCTGGTAACTGGCTAAAGCTTAGTTCTTTCAAAGAAAAAGAAACGTCAGTTTTAAACGGCGGGAAATTCAAACTATTTTGGCGCAATCGCTCGTTTTAAATGAAATATATCTTTTATGATCTATGTAATTTACCAATGTGTTCAAAGTTAAGGTGGATTTTGTAAGATCCGCTGAAAGAAGAAGGTTAACAAGAACTATTAAATATTGAAGGACCGACGTCGATAGATTTTTTGTCATAAGATTTGTTTATATGACATTGAATTGAATTTTTTTTTCGCAAGTTTGGGTGAGTGAATGTTTAATATATGTCACTCAATATTTGTATGACATTGAATATATAAAATAATTATACCATTAAACATAATATAAATCTATTATAACTTTTTACGTAAAGTTAATTCGGTAAGTTAATGTATGTGCAGTCAGCGTCATATGTAAACCTATAGTTAGTATTACAGGGTGAACGGAAATTTGTGCAATCAGACCTTTCAAGTTTGTTTTATTGTAATAAAAAATTAAAGATTGGTAACGCACTTCTATCAATCTAGCTTTGAAGTTATACGAATGTATACGATAGCAAATTTAGAACTTTATGATAGCTTAACGACTCAGTTTTCTATAAGTTTCACCTATCGTGGAAAAAATCTTTGATACAAGATCAAAGAATTTTTTTCGCAAGTTTGGGTGAGTGAATGTTTAATATATGTCACTCAATATTTGTATGACATTGCAAGAATATATAAAATAATTATACCATTAAACATAATATAAATCTATTTTAACTTTTTACGTAAAGTTAATTTCATACGTAAATCGAAACTTATTAGTCAATTAAAGCAACGGGGTAAATAATCACAGGAATCATTCACTTCAGCATTTCTTTTTCATTTGGCATGTTTGGCATGACATCGGATACCTGCACATCATAAACCAAGACTAAATTGAACGTAAATTTTATAGGATTTAAGGGCAAGTTAAGCATTGAAATATTCCCGCTTCGCATTTAACGCGCTATCTGATTTGTTGGAAGTGTTGCTACTAATAAATATTAATTATATGTATTTTATTATAGAATGCTATCTTAGTTATAGTAAAACGATTTGGTAAAACCATTTTTGAAGCAAGTAAAGTCAGAAGCTTTTGCTAGCTTCCTAAATAGGTTCAGGTTAAGCTACCTACTCGGTGAAACTGTAGGAGCTGGTAACTGGCTAAAGCTTAGTTCTTTCAAAGAAAAAGAAACGTCAGTTTTAAACGACGGGAAATTCAAACTATTTTGGCGCAATCGCTCGTTTTAAATGAAATATATCTTTTTTTTTCTTAAGCATTCTAAGCAAAGGCGACATGGTTTACAGTCTACTATTTTTTACCTGACTAATTACAATTCAATTGTCATCGTGCCAAAAACCGTAATCGTTTAATCCCATTATTACGTTTGGGATTTTTATGATTATTTGAAATTTATTAATTGATTGAAATGAAACGGCTTAGTTGAAGGATGTCATGTTCAAGATTACCAAGTACAAGAATTAATATTCGAAGACCATAGTGGGACAAGTGAACTAAAATGACTAAACGTTTATGGTCACATTGTGGTAATAGTGGACATAGGGACAAGTTAATTTCATACGTAAATCGAAACTTATTAGTCAATTAAAACGGGGTAAATAATCACAGGAATCATTCACTTCACTTCAGCATTTTTTTTTATTTGGCATGACATCGGATACCTGCATGTCATAAACCAAGACTAAATTGAACGTAAATTTTATAGGATTTAAGGGCAGGTTAAGCATTGAAATATTCCCGCTTCGCATTTAACGCGCTATCTGATTTGTTGGAAGTGTTGCTACTAATAAATATTAATTATATGTATTTTATTATAGAATGCTATCTTAGTTATAGTAAAACGATTTGGTAAAACCATTTTTGAAGCAAGTAAAGTCAGAAGCTTTTGCTAGCTTCCTAAATAGGTTCAGGTTAAGCTACCTACTCGGTGAAACTGTAGGAGCTGGTAACTGGCTAAAGCTTAGTTCTTTCAAAGAAAAAGAAACGTCAGTTTTAAACGACGGGAAATTCAAACTATTTTGGCGCAATCGCTCGTTTTAAATGAAATATATCTTTTATGATCTATGTAATTTACCAATGTGTTCAAAGTTAAGGTGGATTTTGTAAAATCCGCTGAAAGAAGAAGGTTAACAAGAACTATTAAATATTGAAGGACCGACGTCGATAGATTTTTTGTCATAAGATTTGTTTATATGACATTGAATTGAATTTTTTTTTCGCAAGTTTGGGTGAGTGAATGTTTAATATATGTCACTCAATATTTGTATGACTGTGCAAGAATATATAAAATAATTATACCATTAAACATAATATAAATCTATTTTAACTTTTTACGTAAAGTTAATTCGGTAAGTTAATGTATGTGCAGTCAGCGTCATATGTAAACCTATAGTTAGTATTACAGGGTGAACGGAAATTTGTGCAATCAGACCTTTCAAGTTTGTTTTATTGTAATAAAAAATTAAAGATTGGCAACGCACTTCTATCAATCTAGCTTTGAAGTTATACGAATGTATACGATAGCAAATTTAGAACTGTATGATAGCTTAACGACTCAGTTTTCTATAAGTTTCATCTATCGTGGACTTGTATCAAAGAATTTTTTTCGATTTCTTAGTTTTACATAAAATCATTTAGTATTTGTTACGTACCTGGACCGTTTCATAAAACTGTAATTTTGGTGATTGCCATCTCTGTCTACACCAGTAGGATCAGAATAGTGTAAGAGTTTTTATTGATGTCCATCTATTATTTCGTTCGCAACGTCAAATGATGTATCGAATCTTGTTTGACCGAATTCTGAGCAATCTCCAATCTAGTAGAGCTGTTATAGCCTTAAGGCTTACTTACAGCTCTTCAATTTGATAGTAAAACATCTAACATTAATGTACGCACAATTTTAACGACTTTAATAACGAAACCTAGTTCTATTATAAGAATAGTAGCATTCCCTACTTCATAAAATGTCTGCAATTAATTGATATGAAGCTGAACTCTTCACTACTCCGTACTCTATGACGCTAGATAAGAAGAAATTTAGTCGACAGAATTCGACCAGAAGATAGAAGCGGGGAAAGTTGGAATTAGTATCGCTCACAAGTCTAAGGGCATCCGAAAGGATCCGACACGAAGGACCAAATTTGGTTTGATAGATAGAGGCAGTCAACAAATAGTCTCAAAGTTTGCGACGTTGCGATTGTTTACGCATTCTGAATGCATACATGTCTCTGTTGTTAACTACCTGAAGATCTGACGCTGACTGTACCACGGTCTCATAGTAATATGTATTTGATTCTAATTTCGTGTAATTAAGAATTAAGTTTACCAAGTAACTTGGTATATATAGTGTAAAGGAATTGTATGCTCTAGTTCGTTAGGCTGACAGGTACAACCCGAAAGGGGTCGAAATATATAAAAATAAATATTACAAAATCCATGTGTCTTTTACTGTCGATTTTTTGTAATAAAGAATACTGCCATTCCGTCGTTGCCCAGTAATTTTACTAGCAACGGTTTTGTACGAACCCGTACGCAATGCAAGGAGGTTTTACTGCCGATGAAAAAGGTACATATTTTTTCTAGTATTTTATTTTAATTAAAGGTAATGGCATGCAGAGGAAAACGAAAATCGCAGGGAGTGAAATGTCTGGTGGGACGCCGTACGTAATGTGCTCCTTTTGACGCATAGAAGGAAGACATGTAAAAATAGAAATGTTTAATTCAATACAGGCTAGTTTGCTAACAAAATTAAGTTGAGAACTAAAATAATATACTTGTGGCAGAAATTCTCGCACTTCCATAGCAAAATTCGTGACATAAATCATATACTTGACTTTTTTGTTTTATGTCTATGGTTCTCAATATCTAGGACAGTGGTAGGCGAAGTGCGGCTCTGGTACAACATACACCTGACATTTTGATTTTTCCCCCGTCAACAAAAGACAGCATTAATCCTACGAAGGTTTGGGGATATCCGGCTGAATGTTTGAGCACGAGCTAAGTACTTCTTTTTTACACTCATACAAAATAA
The DNA here is from genome assembly GCA_029286785.1 of Meandrusa payeni. NCBI lineage: Eukaryota > Metazoa > Arthropoda > Insecta > Lepidoptera > Papilionidae > Meandrusa > Meandrusa payeni. The sequence goes on from JAGSMX010000023.1 coordinate 9,515,176, forward strand.
ATCTACAAGCGGGAATAACTTTTTATTCAATAACAACAAAGGATACATATTAAGAAAATAATATATCTAATAATAATGTCTTTGACCCTCTTTATTACGAGTTTATATTAAAGAATGAATTATTTTTCTTATAATTTATTGTACGCAACTTGACGGTAAATAATTCTATGACGGTGAAACTGTTTTAGACCTGAGAATATTATACATATTATTAGTTTAAAAGTAGACGATTAAAATGATAAAATGTGTACATGTATAACTTTGGTACAGTTTTTAAATATTTTTGTATGATTAAAAATTCCAATAGACATTAGAGATCGTGCGTGCTAACCCTAGGTAACCATGGCAACGTCTTCACATTTTCTAACATTTGTAAGTATATTGACAAAATTTTGTAATTATTATATTTTATACATATTTATCATTTAAAGCGTAATTATGGCTTGTAACGAAAACATAATAAAGAACATAGCTAATGAGGTGACGAGAAACTGTCAGGCTTACGGCGTTACGGTGGAGGAAGACTTCGTCACGTACCTGATAGAGTTGCTTCTGTTGAACCCCAAGTACGGGAAGCTGTTCAGTAAAACCATTAAAAGGGACAATTTGGAGTATTTTGTCAACGAATGTGTTGCCATGTTGACGAGTAAGTACCAGTTTTATTAATAGCGACCGCCCCGACTTTGCACTAATTATTGTCATAAATATATAGTTTCTTTTGATCTAAGCAAATGCTTGACCAGGATCCCACCTGATGTTAATTAGGAATACAGTCCTGGGCGGTAAGACGCAGTAGCTTAGTAAATGCCCATTATCTGTACTCTTGGCTGTTTCCCACATTGTCATTGGAAGGAAAGAGACGCGGGCAAACTATTCCAGTCCTTTACTGTATGATTAATGAAAGCGCTTCGTTCGAGATTGACATGCCCACAACAAATGAATAAAATCAAGCAGTGCGTCTTGAAGTCCGACGGTGGGACGGGGATGCGGCAATTAGATCATGTCATTCCCACGCACACTCTACAAAATGCAGACTGTAGAATACCGAAAAACTAGCCAACTAACGCCTGATCTCAAAACTGTCATATCTACTCATGATAAATATAATTATTACAATAATGTTAGTGTTAGCTGAATGAACGAATGAAGCGAGCCAGTCCTCCGCGGAGTGGGGATAAGCTGAGGATCGCCTATATAAGCAAACGCACGCTTAGTGGAGCTCTCTTGGTCGTCCAATTCACCTGATAAGCCAAAACTCTGTCCGTTTGTCTGATCAATTGTAATTTAAGTCTTTGAATGTACTTTTTGTTAAATTGTTTAATAAGTTATGTTTTCATTCCTACTCTGATTCCTAAAATCAGAAGTGGGATATTCTGTTTTCTCACGTGTCCTAAATCGTTTTGCTACCTGCGAGATAACGAAAGGTGGTTGGCCATTCAAAACTATATTTCTCACATTGTTAATACAATTCTTGGCTTTGTCAGCGATCCGTGTGGTATTTCATGGTAAAGTATATGTTGAAGATATTTGGTGAGTACCCTCCAATTTCTTAAGTGCAGTGGTTGAAGCAAGACAAAGACGAGTTGGCAAAGTCGGTGCTTTCTTTTCTTTTTGTTCACTCGTGAACGTTTTGCTATTTTTGTTATATTAGCTGGATTGCAAATAATTTTTATTGACATACCTTCAAAAAAAAAAAAAAAAAAATGCCCAGAAACAAACACGAAACTATAAGTCGTGATTCGCGTTCACGTTCACGTTCCAGAAATCGCGACTCTCGTTCGCACGAGTTACAATCGGCACTCAGGGGCGCGGGAATGTTGCGTCTCTTTAACAAAGTGGGTGAGACTGTCAACAAGATCACATACAGGATGGACGAGACGGCAGAATATATGGTGCCGTGACGAGGGGAGTGGACTCCGGATGCATGTGCATTTCTTCGAGGGTAGGCTTATCTACGCTCGTATGACACGCAAACGTCGGGCCTATATCACACGAGAGTAGATTGTTTTATGGTATGCTAACGTCGCGCCTATGCCATGTGGTACAAAATATGCAAACGTCGGGCCTATGTTTTGTACGGTCAGAGATAGCTAACGTCGCGCTTCCTCTCTGGTTTACTTGTTATGTTTGGTATGTTCAGAGATAGCTAACGTCGCGCTTCCTCTCTGGTTTATTTGTTATGTTTGGTATGTTCAGAGATAGCTAACGTCGCGCTTCCTCTCTGGTTTATTTGTTATGTTTGGTATGTTCAGAGATAGCTAACGTCGCGCTTCCTCTCTGGTTTATTTGTTATGTTTGGTATGTTCAGAGATAGCTAACGTCGCGCTTCCTCTCTGGTTTATTTGTTATGTTTGGTATGTTCAGAGATAGCTAACGTCGCGCTTCCTCTCTGGTTTATTTGTTGTGTTTGGTGCTAGCGATGATGACAACATTACGGAGTCTACGCCAGAGCGAGGTGTATCTGATACCCCACAACCAGAAATACAGGAGCACGAGGACGTGTTCTCCGTTCAGGAGAGGCCGTGTTAGTGTTAGCCAAATGAACGAATGAAGCGAGCCAGTCCTCCGCGGAGTGGGGATAAGCTGAGGATCGCCTATATAAGCAAACGCACGCTTAGTGGAGCTCTCTTGGTCGTCCAATTCACCTGATAAGCCAAAACTCTGTCCGTTTGTCTGATCAATTGTAATTTAAGTCTTTGAATGTACTTTTTGTTAAATTGTTTAATAAGTTATGTTTTCATTCCTACTCTGATTCCTAAAAATAATTTATATTTACAATATATAGGTTTACTAATATACAATTTTACATTAAATACTAGGGTAATCTTTTTTTTGTTAACGGGGAGGAAAAAAGATACCCCGCCTTCTGGGGGGATTTTACCCAGTAACAATTCCCTGGTGGCCCTTCTTCAATGCATGGTGAGGGGCTCCGGAAACGCACCGGAGAAATACTAGGGTAATCTAGGATCAGGGCCCATTAACATCTTTCTTAGGGTCACACATGTCGCTGGCTATAAGAAAACTGTTACAATTGTACTTCAACAAAAATATATATGAATAGTTGATTATAACTTGATGATATAATTATTGTTGTCGCAATTTTATGCGCTGATTTACCACGTGTTCGGCGGTGAAGGAATACATCGTGAGGAAACCTATTATGTCTTAGAAAATTTTCTAAGACGTTGTGAAGTCTGCCAATTAGCACTAGGTGTTCGTGGCGAACTATGCCCTTATATTACTCCTGTTCTCAATAGTGGCTGTAAAGGATTCAAAAATATCTGCCAACAGCTATGAATGCAATTGACTTGACTTTCAGGAGCCGACACAGACATACACACACTGAAGATACAATTCGTTATGCTGACAAACTACGACAAGCTCCAAATACTCATAGACAAGCATCTGGAGTCCATAGACAAATGCTTACGGCCGCTAGTGATAGAAATCATAGAGGAGGACCCGGGCCCCGACGAGGATGCGGATTATAGGAAGCTGTTCAGGAAAATTTCGATTTACATTATACTATGTAGCGGTCTGGGGAATCCCAGTAATATCGTTGTTAGTATCCATAATTTTGTCAAGTATGGTAGCCTTACAGTTACATTCTAGGTGATCATGGAATCTGATTTTAGTTCTCGGCTGAGGAGAAAATATAAGTGAAATTCATAATTGTTTGCTTGTTTTAGTAGACTTTGTTCATTGGCGCTACCGTGCTTTACCGATAGCGTACTACTGTTACGCCAATCGTGTGTGTGCTAGTATTTGACGTATTTGATAATGATAATTGATATGACTGCAAATAGCAGACTAGAGGTCATGTTCCATCTACATAAAGAGTTGAATCATATCAACATCTATACAAATAAGTAAAATGTCTGTTTGTATGTTCTATTTATATTGAAGTATCTTTATATGTAAATATTTATTTATTTATCTGAATAATATTTTTAAAACGCTATTTTTAGCAGCACTAAGTACTCTTAGCCTGCTATAACCAGTAAAGGTTAACTGGAAGAAAATGCTAAATAGCATTAAGTTCCCCTTTGTACATATACTTTGGTGCAATAAAGGATTTATCTATCTATCTAACATAATTAGTGCAGGTCACGACCTATAGCATTGAGTAATACCAAACAATAAGGAACACCGCGGAGCGCAGCTTGTCTAATCTAAATACTTTTTTTTAATATGCAGACGTTAAAAGAAGGGATGGCGGCGCTACAGAGCGTATTCTCCATTGACGACTTGAGAGTGTTTGTGGCGCTCCCCGGCATGGAGAAGATGACTCAACTCAACGAATTGGTGCAGGTCGTCTCCGGGGTCAGGTTATTCAATAGGGACTGCTTGAAAGGCGGCGAAGGTATACCCGACTGTGAGTAATCCGTTCTATTTTTACTACTCGTGGAAACGTACCTAACCGCGTAATCCCAGGGGAACGAGTTATGTCGGGCCCTCACCCACCAAACTTACAAGATGTTCTACCATTATTGCATATTAGCGGGGCGAAACATACATCCCGGGGAGCTAATAATGAAAGTCGAAACAAGGCGCTTCGTTCGGCTTTGGGAGATGTTCTGAGATGTCTCTTATTTACCCAGATCTTTTTTAATATAAAATCATTTGCTAATAGTGCCCTTCAACCTGCTGCAAGCTGGCAAGGCTTGTGTTTCGTCACTGTCCAACTCCTTGATAGCGGTCATGCAAAAAGTGAACACCCTGACAACGGCAATACAGGACAGCGTGGTTATACAGGATGAGACTGGAAACGTTTGCATCAATGAGACTTCCGACTTTACCGCGTGAGTATTAGACTAAATTCGATTGTCCACTAGGGTTTTTATTATGCTTCCTATCGTGTTTACTTGTGCTGTAATGCATACAGTGTTAATATAACGCAACTCCCCGATTCCTTTTCCGTGGTAAAGCTACAAAGTGTATTCAAAGCGCACCGTTCGAGTCGTGTTTCGGTCGTCTCGGGCGCCCTCGAAAGCGAGGGGACCCTTTAGTCGAATTACTGCCAAATAGACTTAGAGGTCTAAAAGCTTTGGCTCCTCTCAAATCCGATGGAATAGTACAGGCCGGCTTTACTGGCTAGCCTGTATAGATTCGTCAAAAAAAAACTAGTGTGCTTTAGTACATACTACTGCAGTACAATTTTTATTTCGAGCAAAAACAAAAACCGACTTAGAATGAAATCAAACGTTAAACACATTTACGCGCGGACGCCATCTTTGTATATCCGAATAATCATAGGAATATTACTAATTACGAAATAGAATCTCCATCAAACTACTCTTAAAGTGCATCCTTGCGCGATATTGAATAATTCGTCCATTTGTCTGAGACTTATATGGATTTTCTCATGGATCCAACTGTCAGAATTACCATTTAATGGGACCACACGGGAAGCACCGCTTTCAAATAAAAAAGAATCATCAAAATCGGTTCACCCAGTCGAAAGTTATTCGGTAACAAACAATTAAGCTGGTGAATGTATTACGAAAAGTGTGATCAGGCGAGACGAACGGAATGATAAGGAGATATTAGTTGCCCAGCCCGCTTCGTCGGTCTAGATTTTGCTTAATGATGAATTTAACTCTCAAATATTTAATATATTAAATTATTCATTTCTCTCCGTATTCATTCTCTTCTCGAGCGGGTTAAGATCATTACCTACACCCATGTACATATCAGCAGCATCAGTAAACGGATACATTCGCGGCGCTATAACTTACCTTGAATACTTCTAAGTCCTTTATTATTATCATTAATATACTTTAGTATACTTTAGAATACTTCAATATACTCCAATGTAATTCAATATGGTTCATAATGACATAAATATACACAACGCATGTGTCAATACAAATTTGGGTTATAAAACAATAGAATATCATCATAGTAAATAAAAGCTGTATTTGACAGTTCAAAAAGAGAAGTGCTCCGATCGTCACCAAACTTTACAGGATTACTCGTCAGGTCAATCTGAAGATTCTCTGAAAGTTTCATTGAAATCGGTTCAGCCGTTTCGGAGCCTATATGGAACATATCCACACACTTTCTCTTTTATTTTTATAGATTTTGTATACGTACATATAAATGGAACTGAAGCATCTTCAGTGTGGTCTAAAGCACATGTTTTAATTTGATTTTTATATAATACAGAGTAAATAAAAAAAGCTATTCTATTTCAGTGACGATTATAATCAAGTGTACGCCTTACTCTCCTTCTATCGGCAATATGAAGTGTACACCAGGAAGCTCCTGGCCGATATTGAACTCCTGGTACAGAGCGCCACACAGTGCGTGGAGAGATTGCGCAAGATACTGGAGGAGTTACACTCGTCTGTCAAATACAAAGCTGCGGTGCCGGTGCAGACTGTGTATGTAAGTGCCACAGTGATCACACGCAATCGGACAGAATGACAACCGTACAACGGTAGACGAAAACCTTTCAGGCTTTATTTTCAGATTTTTTCTTTATTTTGACTACATATAGTCCTTATTATCTATTAATCCATGAATTTATTATGAGACCAGCTCGTAATTTATTTGACCGTCCGGACAACGGGCCGAGCATCTGTGTGAGTTCCCTTTGCAACACGCTCGTCCGCCGGATGCGCGTCGCAAATTCAAAGTTCTCTATTCCAGGAGGGTTTTGAACCCTTAAGGCGGGAAGAGGAAGGAGCTGGGACCGAAAGGTCGGGAGGGCGTACTTGTTAGATTCGTCGTAAACCAGTCAAAATCGACTTCAAATCGAATAGAAATATTACGAAATAGAATTAATCAGAACCCTTGAAGTAAATACTATCCAAAAAAATTTGAATCATCGAAATCGGTTGTCGTGATATTGAGTTATTCGTCCATTTGTCGCGCACATACTTAATGCAAATGTCACACTTATATGGTGATCACTTAAGATCAGGTGAGCCGTAAGCTCGTTTGCCCATTTTCATATTAAAAATAACCAAAAAATTGTCAAATCAAACCAAATGTATTTTTTCCCTCCAGCCATTATTCGTAAAACTGTGGCTAGTTTGGCGCGACATGCAGAACATAATGGTACTCGTTTCTACCGTGAACCGTTTGATAACGACACTTGGAGCTGTTCAGGATCTTATAAAGATGCCGAGCATCCTGGATAATATGCTGGAAGGGAAGCAGGTGCTAACTGACCAGGAGCGGATGACCAACGTGAGGATCGAAGAGAAATTCTCTCTAAACTCTTTAAAGAATTACGTGACTAATAAAACGATTAATATGCAGGACAAAGATGTGCAGGTTAGTGAAAAGTTTTGAAATAAAAGAGGTCTCCCCATTTATTTTAGTTAAACGTTAACACGAATGAACGCCATCTTTTTATTTCTCAAATATTGTCGGAATGTTACGTTCATAATAATCAGAGCCGAGCCAAATTCTCATCAAACTACTCTTGAAGTACATCCTTTCCAATACAAAATGAATCAACGAAATCGGTTGTCATGACATTTAGTTATTCGTCCATTTATCGAGCACATACTACTTATAACGTTTTCTCATGACATTGACACAATTGGATCAAATTGAACAGAATTAGATCAAAAAGAACAACACGGGATGCACCAGGTTTGAAATAAAAAAAAGAATTATCAAAATCGGTTCACCCAGTCCAAAGTTATGAGCTAACAAGTTTAAAACTAGCATTTATTGAACACGGAGATGCCAATAACCGTACATTTTCTACACAATTTGTTCAGTGAACTTGGAGCTCTGGTTAAATAAATAAATCTTTATTTGCAAGGATATGGTTTACAATAAGATGTTCATAGAGTTACGAGTTTCACATATTCTGCTTAAAAGCGTGCAAATCTAATAACCAGTTGTAACCTTTTTTTTTAACGGGGAGTATATCTTCAAAAAGATACCCCGGGGGGAAGGCGGCGATAATGTGGAGTCTTTACCCACTCAAACCTCCCCGGTGGCCCTTGCTCGGTACATGGTGAGGGGCTCAGCCCATGTTGCCTTCTTCCCGGGTCCACCTTGGTGGACGACAAAGGCCCCCACCCTTGTCGCCCAGTGAACCCGAGGCCCCTTTTAGTCGCCTTCAACGACAGGCAGTGGATACCGTCGTCTTATTCTTGAGAGCTCAGAACTACAGGGCTGAACCATTTTTTTTTTGTTAACGGGGAGGAAATCTTCAAAAAGATACCCCGCCTTCTGGGGGGAAGGCGGCGGTTATGTGGGGTTTTACCCACTAAAACCTCCCCGGTGGCCCTTTCCTCGGTGCATGACGAGGGGCTCCGGGCTCTCCAGTGGAACGCAACGGAGCCCCTCTGCACTGTGCTCAAGGAGAGCACGTCCCGGGGAGGATTCACTGGGCTGAACCAGTAGTAACCTAACGTTACCATTAATTATTACAATTACATGGACACAAGCTCGTTTTAGACATACTACAAAAATACAAAAACATAATATATACTTATAAAATATATTATTTTTATTTTCCATATATGTAATCATTTATATTATAATACATTTTTGAAATAAGCCAGGTATATAATTCGTTTTTGAAATTTTTCTTCGGTAGATCTGTAATGTGCTTTAGAAGTCTATTAAATATTGATAGTGCTACTGCTACTTAATATATCTGCGTTAGTTTTTAGGGTTCTGCGCCGTTTCCCTGGCTGTAGGCGCACTTATTCCTAGCAATGTGAAACTTGGTCACATTCTAATCAAAGGGAATCGCTACGGTTTGTGCAACGTGAAAATGGCCAGGAGTTTTAGTACCACACCCGAGAGGTATGCTTAGAATTTCTTTTACATCACTCAAGCATATTATTATCGATTAAATAATCGATTTGTAAACATTAATTAATGCTATCAACACCATCACGGACGGATGTTTTTGTCGTAGTTTTTATTAAATTTCGATGTTTTTTGCCATAACTATTACTAACCTCCGAGTTTCGCGTTCACCATAGGGTTAGTATAATTATTCTGTCATAAAATACATAATCGATTAGGAAAATCATCAAATGTTTCTAGTCGATAAAATTACCAAATTTATTTTAATAAAAAATTACACTAGAAAGTAAAAAAAAAGTTTAAAAACTAAAAAGCACATCGAATTAAAATATAAAAAATAATTTGTTATAATAGTAGTATAAAAATAATGAATGATTAATTATTACGAAGTATTATTATGTAAATAGCGTAGGGCGCTTTGTGCCATCGTTTTCGTATGTATATCGAACAAATATAAATTTATTTATCCTTTCAGATACATAAACGAAGTGCTCCATTACGCACGGAACAACCCGCATATCATAAACCTTATCAACGTCCGGGAGGAAGTGGAAAAAGTTAAAGAAATCAGTGTATTAGTCACCAAACAGCTCCCTAAAAGTAAGTACTGGAATGACAACAAACCTCGAAGTAGCGATGTTCTTGCAAAAAATATATCGATATATTTTTTCTTATGTTGTATCGATAATGTGCGATATCTTGTATTAATATATCGATATTTTCCATATATCGTATTTTTTTATATTTAAGTATCCAAAAAAAAGACATCGTCTTTGTGACATCTTTGCTCTCCGGCAAATTTCCCGAATGATTTTTAGACCATATGAATCAAAAACAGCTGAAATACGTATCCAACCGTTGTCGCTACACTTTCAGCGAAGGTAGCCGACAGAGTCGTCCAGACGGAGACGCATCCTGTTGCCAGTTATATGGAGAAGAACTACACGCCCGACCTTTGGGAGTGGAAGAGACGAGCTTGCCAATGGGTAAGTTAATAAACCACTCGCCACAAGTCTGCACAGGACGGATTTGTTCTTCAAAACATCAACTACAAAAAAGAAGAAAATCCTCAATTCGTATATATTATTATTTTTGTCCACTTTGAACTTTGTATTTTTCTTTTTTTCCACCAAAATAGTTTACTATCAATTAGGTCCCATGATAATTATATTTGCTTTGAACCCAAAAATTACCAGGGATCTAATTTTTCCGATAAAAGTTACCGACCGACGTAGTCGTTGCAATCCTATCGCGATTATGATCCAAACTAAGAGCTCTTTTCGAAGGCCCCTGCGAAGACTGCAGTGATTTTCTAAAAATCGTATAAAAATTGTTAGTTTATTGATAAAGCAATAAGCATGAATGTGGAAGAACAAAGACAATATAGAATTTCGTTATACAACTATGATTCTTCGAAAAAAGCAGAGGGCGTTAGCGCGGTTAACGTTTGATTCGAATGTAATCGGTGTTAGTATTCAGTCATAAATATAGTTATTAATCATACATTTACCTACATGTATGGTTTATAACCATATTTATGACTTCTCGTTTAATTAACTGCAATCATCCATTCTTATATTTAATATTGATGAAGCAATCACACTACAAATTGATGGCAACATTCAACCCATTTGAAGAAATCGATAGCAGTGTGGAGTGAGGCGACAGCTAGAGCGACGCTCGCTTTGTAGCGCCATTACTAACCATTTATATTACGAAATAAATTACGGAGTCATAGACAGTGGTTCTCAATTATAATATTGACTTTCTATACTAAATTAGCCAACATGGGCATGCAGACTGGAGAGTCTCTCTATGATACAAGACCGAATGAAGAAAAACCAACAGCTAAAGAGATTCAACCAGCAGCTTGGTTGAATGACTTCGAAAATCTCGACGCACGTGTTATGCTGATGAAGCTGGATTTACTTGCTATACTGCTACAGCAAAAGCTTCGCAAGCGCCAGGAGAAATCGAAGTAAAAGTTCCAGTTTTTTGAAAATTATTTTGTGTCGTCATGTAGAATTCCCAGAAATGGCGACAATTATTAATCTCTTCATCTATTAATTTATGTCTTAATGTGTGTTATGTCTCGATGTATTATTTTTTTGTTTAAAAATAAATAGTACTTCACTCTACAAGCATTTCATTTTGTAATCCCAAATTTTATGTTATATTTTTTTTTTTTTTTAGACCACAAGATAAATATATAATATTATACCACAAGACACACAACAGTATTAATCATTAAAAAATTAATATAGTAATGAAACACAGTTGTAATACTTGATGTACTGAAAACAGCTCTAGTATTTCCATATTTTAGGAGTAACAACTGTCTCGCCACGTAAGTTATGTTTTGTGTAAGGTCCCATAGGAATCTTATTGGGGTAGGGTAACCTTGGGTTCTAAAGATATATCAGATAACTCCTAAAATTTGTATGAAAAAATGCTTGTTGATTGTAATATTGATGATTTAGGACAATCCAAGACTAAGAAAGTACCACATACCGACAGCGAGCACGAATGTAGCCACAAATTTTTAATAGTGTTTAATTTTTTAAGTTTGATCCATAACGTCAGATTCGATCTTTGTTTTTTTTTATTTATAAAGTAATATGGAAGTATAATATTTTTTTCTAATTAAGATTCTATCATATTCAATTCACGCTTGCCACATTTAACCACCACCCGTGGTCCCACCGTCTCTGGAGTGCTCTGTCCTTGACTAGTTATATGTTATATCCTTTACACAAGTAAGAGATTACCACAAATGTCACTTAAATAAACGTTACTTCCCAGGCAACGATAGTGAATTGCAGAACCCGCTCCACTCAGACCATTTACAGTCACCTACGTTCAGAGATACAATGCCAGACGGTCCAAATGCGTGACCAAAGCTTGCAGACTAAGAAAGACTGTGGCGTTAACACTTCTGCTAAGAATGCCTTTCTGTGGGGCCTGAGGGGACGATTGGGTGACGGGCAGCATTCCATGCCGTTGGAAGAGTCGTTTCATCCGGAAAAGAAGAAAGGTACGTTATAAAATCTTTTTTGCTAATGCCGCCGGAGATTTCAGTTAGTGAAGATAGAAAGAGAGAGAATTACGTTTCGAATATCTAAGACACAGAGATGGTCTATTGTCAGTATACACTAGGAGCAATAGAGAGCATGCCTACATTTTCTTTACCTCTTGAACAATCTTGTATATATTGTATATGGGGCTAACTTCTGATGTTGCAAGGGCCGGCACGATCCAGGAGGAATCACGAATTCGATGACTGAATATTGATGTAGAGATACATTTAACTTTTGCATTACGCTTAGTGAATAAGGTACCAGCGTCCAAACTCATTATGAAATATTTTATTTTATAATCATGGGTTATCATTCGCATATATATACCAATACAAAAACGTCGGGTTATGAAATGCGAACATCAACATTATAATAATTGCAAGCATTTTTCAGTCATTGGAAAGGGAGAGTAAGTAGTGGAAGTCTCTGGGAAAAACGTAAAACCCTCAACACTTCCCGCAGCTTTAATTCTTAATTTTAAAAGGTTGGCAACACATCTGTAACTCTTTGGTATTTTTTGTGTTCATGTACATTTCTCTATCAATTAAGTTACATGCACGTTTACAATTTGATTGTCTTTATCTGTGTAAAATTTTAAATTGGATATTATTTCAGCTGAAACGCTGACAATTTGTTCAAAAATTGTGCAAGCTGAACCGAGCACCATAAAATCTACAGCTTTTAAAGAAGACAAATAGCTAATTAAATGATTTCATTGAGTATAATCTCGCAAGGAGTTGTATATGTAGAATAGTTTTTAAGCTATTAAAATTTTATGCATTATACTAAACAGAAAAAGCAACTAATTTTATCTGTGTACTTGACACTGGCAGAACGTAGAACTGATTAAAAATAGCGGCAAATTTAAATAATTAGAATCGAACAAACCCGTACAATATATATTTAATTAGCTATATACATATAACCTTACGGTGCATAGAAACGTAGAGTCTGTGTCATTCTCGTATTTTTTGTTACAGCCTTTTATATATGCGCGTAACGTTGACGACTTATATTATCGGATACAAAATTCTAAAATCGTAAAGATTCCCAAGTCGTACCGATTTGCAAAACAGCTGCAATATATAATTTTTTTAAATGGTTTCTAAGCTTTAAAACTGTTTTACACTCAATATTTCTTCCAAAGAATTAAGTTTCCTCGATTTTGTTTTAAATTTGCCGCGTTTTTGTTTCAGTCAAACATTTCATGGAAAGGATGACAAATAAATACAAAAGTATATTTTTATTTGCTTTTTGATGTTTCGTTATATGATTATCTATTATTAATAAGAAAGCTATTGTGAATTATTAAATTTTAATGTCTTCATGTCTGTTATTTTATTTCTTGCTTATTACAGTTCCTTTGAATATTCCAACATGAATGAATACATTTATATATAGTATAATATTAGGTTGACATGTTTTTATTCCAACTTAAGTGTCTATAGCTAGCCTAATGTTTTTTATTCGAATGTTCTAGATGATTAATACAAAATCGGCGATGCTGTACAAGAGGCTAAGGCCATTGGCCTTAAATAAGGTAGACTATTTTTATTAATTTATTTAAACGTTACCAACATTAATCTAACATCTTTAACTTATTAAAACAAAAATGAGACCAAAAAATTATGAAACCTAATAATGTTAGCTTTTGTAAATTATCTATTTAAAACAAAACAGTATGTATACATCATGTAAATTATTTGTAAAAAATATGTTATTGTTACTAAATAATTTAAGAAACAGTGAGGGCTTGTGTGAGTATATGTAATTATTAATCCTTGCATGTTTAGTCTCTAAATTGGTTAAAGACCATCATTTCCTAAGTCTACTGAAGGTATCCCTGGCATGCTTGGTGAACAGCACATCATCAGCTCGCTGCTTCCACGCGACTTCCTCCTCGCGGAGCGTAGTCAGTATGCTGAGCTGCGCTTGCAAGGATTTGGGTAATACACAATCTGGCACCGACAGCTTTGAGAACTTGATCTGTAAAATAGGAAGTCATTCGTTATGTGTATGGGGGATGTAAGCCTTTATTGGAGGTCAGAGAAGCTTAACACTTCGCCGTCATCGGGACTAGTCTAATCGCCGTAGGTCTTGCTTGTGCTGCCACCATGAATAATATTATTACACTCCTACTCTCCGCGATGGTATCACTAGTTCTATAAATTTTATTAGATGTGCTGCGTTTTTTTTGGCTACTTACATGTAAAAAAATTACAATATATGGAAAATATCGATATATTTAAACAATATATCACATAGCATCGATACTACATTACGATATATCGATATATATTATGCATGAACATCTCTACATCACGGCAAAGGACACAGGAACAGTTTCCTTACCGTAGCCTTTTTGTAGCCCTCCTCATAAGATGCGACTCTTTGCTTCGTTTGCTTTATATATTCGTGAATATTCTCAGGGTTAGGAGACTTGTTTGCCAACAAATCCCTTGAACATTCCAATTCTTTCCTTAATCCATCGAGAAACTTTTGATTGCGGACGATTTTGACTTGCATTTCCGCATTTTTCTGCTTCAATTTGAGTATTTCGTATTCTGCGATTAATTTATTTGAAATCTGCTGGGATTGTTGTAATGAAATCGCGATAGGATCTAGCTGGTCTATTTCCATCGCCACCTGATTAGCAGCAGTCTTTTGTACCAGCTCTTGACATTTCTGTGGTAACATATCAAAGGATATGTTCAACTTTGATAGAATCTCTGTAGTGATAATACCTGTAAAGTGTTATTATGTGTTAACTTCTTGAATATACGGTTTATACTTGTCCTCGTAATCTATAACAAATTGTTTTTGATGAAGTAACGTTACACGTGGACCAGGTATATGCAGAAAGTCACTAATAATAGTCTAGTTACGCGTTAGCATTCCGATCCGAGGCCGCTCAAAGGGCCGAACCACGACTCGGTCAGTTGCTATTTCACAGATAATGTAAGGGAAATTTAAAAACTGAACTATCTTTGAGTGCCACTTCGGGAAGCGTTTTTAGGATGTTGTGATGTGTTGATTGTGACGAACCTACATTGATAAGCGTCAGAAGCTGACAACTATTTCACAGGATTTGATAGGTGGCATAGCTCTTAGATCGCTTAGTCTTAACCTCCATTAAGGAGACTATTCCGATCTGTGGGCATCTGAGGGGCTAAAAGATGGCTTCGAAACTGTAGCTATTAAGCGTTAAGTGCCTCGTTGTTGCGGTTTTGGTACAGCATCCTGAGGAAGGTTGAGTGGACGCATAATTCTCCGTTTGTACAGCCCTTAAGCTGATTGGAGAGATTTCAGGATGTGTAACAATTGATCAAAGTCAGGCAATTTTACATAATATGTTTTCAAACTTAAAGCATTAGTATAGTTGTAGATTTACGGTTAGTTATTTAGGTAAATCTATCATAGGTTTCCATTTCCCCTAAATCTTCATATACCCTAAAATGATGCAAACACAGCACAAATGGAGAAACATTTGGACCTAGAGTTAACACACAAGATAATTATACTACAATTAAATATACATAAACATACGCACAAAACAATTGTACAATTAAATAGTAATCTTTATAACTATATTTGGTGCACTGCACTCAAATCCGGTACTGGCAAATTAAAGACCATCTAAAGTGGCTTGTGCTTGAATGCATTCAGATAGTTTTTCCTTGCATATTATTATATAGCATAAGGTGGTAACATATGTATAGGTGTAATTAATAGATATGGATATGATATGATTAATATGAAATTTGTTGTCAAGGTTGGTTTAACACAGCTCTTGACAGACTGAATTATAACATTTTGTGGAGTCATTTGCATACCAACAATAACATTGGTTTATATTCATCCTGTCTGATTGTGTAATAATTTTTTATAATTAACCAACCAACTACTAAAAATTATTTATTTGCTTATAACAATGTAGTCAATAAACCATTCAAATTAAATTTTGATTGAACTCAGGAGTGTCTACTCGTTCCAAATATATATTATTATAGCATTGCTGTGCTTGATGTTATTTGTAAATGCCCGATACTCAGCTATTAGCTACTGGTCATCAACCATCTTAATAGTCATGCTGTGAAAGATGCATACATAAGGTCAGCAGTATTTCCCTAATTCCATAAAAGTCTATTGCACTGAGTCTAAACCAGGAAATTTCACTATTGCTTCAATTCTTCTTGCCACATTCAACAGCAACTCCTCAGACAAATTTGGCCCCATCAGCTGTAATGAAAGGGGCAAATTGCTCTTGGATAAACAAATTGGTATAGAAACAGCGGGTATACCAGCCATGTTTGCGGGTTGAGTGCAATAATCCTGAAATGCGCACTGATCTCTATTATGTTTAGACACAAAGTCACCGTACAGTGGTGCATCAGACAATGTGGTTGGTGTCAACAGTAAATCAACATGATTATCACCATGGAAAACATTTTCAAAATCTTTCGCTATTAGTCGCCGTAATTTCAATGCTTTGAGGAAATATTTCTCATAATTCCGTGTCAGCAAGAAATAATTTCCAGCAAATATACGTGACCTGACAACATTGTTGAAACCTTGTGATCGTGACGAGGCATACAGTTCCTCTGTAGAAAACTCTTCATTTGCACGCAGTCCAAATTCTAACCCATCAAATCTTGCCATATTACTGGCAACTTCACATTGGTTTAGTATGGAATATACAGCAATGGATACTGATGTATAGGGTAAGGAGACTGTCTTGATTAAAGCCTTTTCTTTCTCAAGCAAATTAGCTACCCAACTCCAAGTATCAACAACTTCTTTACTCATTCCGTCACAGTGGTATTCAGTTGGTATTCCTATCCTTAATTTTGATAAATCTAAATCCTCTGATATTGCTATTGACTCATAATTTTTTTTTATTGTTGTTGAATCCAGATGGTCTGGTCCAGCAATACAGTTTAAAACTTGGGTTGCATCATTAATGTTTCTTGCGAGGATTCCTGGCACATCCATTGAGTTCACTAAGGGTATGAGTCCGTACCTGGAGACTAAGCCATATGTTGGTTTAATACCGACAATACCACACAATGCTGCAGGGTTTCTTGTAGATCCTCCTGTGTCAGAACCGATACCGGCCACACACGCTCCAGTGCTAACAGCTACAGCACTGCCACCAGAACTGCCACCGGCTATTCTCCAATCTGTTTCACCATTATAACCCCAAGCATTACGAGTGGGGCCAAAAATCGAATCGACTGTACCAGAACCCATTGCAAACTCATCTAAATTGCTTTTACCGATTAAGCAAGCTCCGTTGTTGATTAATTTTGTGTAAACAGTAGCGTCGTAAGTTGGTATAAAGTCTTTTAACATGTCTGAAGCGCAAGTCGTCAGAATATTTTTGGTACAAAAATTATCCTTCATAGCGATCGTTATCCCGTCCAGAGCTTTTGTATTTTTGTCGATATAAAACCTTTTTTCACTACTGATGCTGTGCGTTTCCGCTACATCTTCTGTTAAAGTTACGATGGCGTTTAATTCTCTTCTTTGTTTCGCTTTTTGTAAACATAGATCTACGAAACTGGTTGGCGTTAAGAGTTTATCACGATATGCTTGGTGGATTTCTTTTATCGTGTAAGAAGTTAGTTTATTCATTATTTCTTATAAAATTCCATAAATAATTGAACTTGAAATATATTTCGGTTCTTACATATAGGTTATAAACAGAGACAATATACGACCGACTTGGAAATGACATTTATTGAAGATATTTGACAACATCGATTTTTGTTTTGATTTCGTTCGTATATCATGTTCCAAATAACTTACCAGTTGCTTGATGTTCTTGTTTTTCTTTTAATACTAGTTTTGAAAGTAAACTTGTATGTTCTTCATTTATTGCTTTGTCCACTTTCATATTTACTGCAATTTAATCAAAAGCTGAAATAAAAACGGGGGATTAATATAAACGAAGCGCTAGAATTCAAATTTGACAGTTCATACGTCATATTAATACAAAGAAGACCAGTAGAAACTTTTTTTAAATGTACTGGAAAAGGAGCTAAGATATATAATCCACTTCAATAAAATTTATGAATAGGATATCTATAACCTATCAAATAAAAAGGTACCCAGAAACTACTTACATTGTAATAATGTTACAATTCTTACTATTTAATAATTAGTTCTCAAGTCTTACATAGCACAGTAACTATATAATTAAGTATCATATGAGACAGGAGATAAGTCCATTGCGATATAGCAAGCATACATTTTTTAAGAGTTTAGAAATTCTAAAATTATAGACTTATTAGTGTAGTATGTATACAGATGGCAGCGATTCGAATCAGTACTCGGCAACTAAATTCTAGATTGATAAAGTTAATTTCTCAATTTAGAAAAACACCAGGAATTTGCTGCGTTAGTCCATTGCTGAAAATAGTTCTTCCCAAATGCTTCTATCGTTTACGATCCTATATCAATTACACAAAAAATTACTTCCTAAAATTTGTGTCCGTATTATAATTGTGGCCCACTGGCCAAAAGATTTGATAAGCTCACAGCAGCCGACGTCTCCGTCTGTTTCGCTCCGTTGAAAATACGTGCGAAATTATTATTTCTATAATATTTTTTTGACAAGGCTGAATAAAAATGCCTTAGCCAGAGCAATGGGTCGTCGCCTATTTACTGAGAGTCGTGAATCAAAAACTTGTCATTGTAGTGTAGTTGGTGTAGTTGTCAATATTTGTAATTTTATTCGTTCAATTATTTTTTTGCTATCATAAAACTTTAATTTTAACTGTAAAATAATTATAGTATAACAAAATTAATTTTCTATGTTAATTAAATAGTCTCATAATGGCACATCTGCAATATTTGCCGGGAGATCCACGCTTAGTTGATCAATTGGTGTACGAACTTAAATCTAAAGGGATTTTCGATCAGGTATTTTTTTTCTTTATTTAATATCAAGAACAAATAATATTATATTATTTTATGGATTTTTTCAGAGAACATGTACTAGAAAAATACTTACAAAACATTTGTATTGTAAAAAATCATTAAAAATTTAAGCGCATTTTATGTTAATTTACCTCACGAAAAACTTATATCATGATTTGGCGTTCTTATTTGTATATTTTTATATACAAATAAGAACTATTTACTATACCAGCTATTACAAAAATGTATAATTGCTGGTTTTATAAGTAAAGTTTTGAAATTAGTTCTTTTGAAATTTTGTTAGAAAGTTATAAATTTATTAACAAGATTATGGTATCCAACATCCTAATAATTTTGATAATAGTACAATAATGCCATTAATGAAATATATTTCTTTAAACTATATTATCATAATTCATGGCTATATTACTTTAACTAATTTTATTGGAACATTTATTACTAACCACAAATATAAGCCTATAAGTGAATGAGTAGTGCTTTATATAAATTTACTTGTCATTTGTTATGTATAAAACATATTAAGACCTATGAAGGAATAGACCAACTTAGTTTGTTGGCAGCTCATTTCATTTGATATTGGCATGGGCATGAATCAATGCGAATTACTTTTCTTCATGTCAAAAGCATGACTCGAATGGTTTAGGATATGGTCTGCACATCGTAAAGTTATAGGTTTTAATCCACCATTTGACCATTGACATGTCTCCTAGTGCAAGCTAAAGCTTACTTGGAATATGGTAAATTAAATAACTACACTTTTAGAAGATATTATCAGACTTATTAAAAGTTAATAAATTATTAAAAGTACTAACCACACATAATTTTTATAAATGTGTCATTCAATTGAAATGCAGTAATACTAACCATGAATAAAACTACTTTTATAACATGTTTTTGAATATTTTGAATCAAAAAATATTTTTGAATTACCATTTTGCAAAATATAACCACTATCAAGTATAAATATTTAAACTAAATTGTACATATAACATTTTTTTTTTCAAATTAAATCAAATTATTTTCCTATAAGACTGGGAGTGATATAAAATGTATTGTCATTCAGTTCTAAGTTATTCACTACTTCAAAAATTGATTACATCTGATTATATCCATCCGAACAAATATATGAGAAAAGTTCCAAAAAATGTGCTCAAAATGCCTTTGATGTAATCAAAAAAACATATTTCCTAGTTTAGCTTTAGTTTTAGGATGGTTAGCATTAATATCTGAGATAATTAGAATGTACCTTAAATAATTACATAAATGACAGAGAAGGAAAAACATCTTGATGAAATATAAGCAATTTTTATGTGTACATAGCTGTCTAATTTAATTACATGTCTGACAACTTTTTATTTAGCATGTCAGTCAGTGAACATACAAAAACTTCCACAGTGCGGAAAGTAACTTCTTGTCACTACTTCAAAACATTAGCTGGACAAATTAATTTTTAACCTAAAGTAGTTGGACCTTGGTAAGGTAAACTTCAAGGAAGATATCAAAAAATTAGAGTAATTGAGGTTTTGACCTCGAGAAATGTAATATTGATATTTATTAATAAGAAAATATTCAACTTGTAGAGACATTGATTCTTGAACTTTGTTTAACATTAAAGAGATGAAATAAAATAAGCAATTCTAAGAAATGTAAAAATACATTTTTGGAATCAGTATTATTTTTCCAATAGAAAATGTAAGACATGACATTTCATTTTTTGACTTATGTAGGGATAAATTTTACTGAAATGTTTTAAAGGGACTCACTAATTACATTGATCTACGGAGGTGTGATATTTGAATAATGGGGGTTTTTCAACTTACTGAGGGTATAGTTATAGATGTGCTAATTTGTTTCTTATAACCTTTATCTTACTAAGACACAAAGCCAGTAACCATTATGAATGCGCTACAAATTTGTCATCTGTCTCTAGTGTCGGTCCCTCATGTCTGAGGATCGTTGTCATCATCAGGGTTGCACCTGGAGCGGATGATTTGCCACCACCGGCATCTGTCCAGCGCTTCTCTTACAGCAGTGTAAAATGTGGAGGATGACGAGTCTTTTACCTGATCGGACCACCTTGTTGGTGAACAGCCGCGAGATCTTTTCCTACGGTGTTCCCAACTGCGTTCAGTTTATCTAGACTTTCGTCGCCTCAGCGCATTGTGTGTCCGAAATACGCCAGGATATGTTGTTGGCATATGGTAGACATTGTTGGCAAATTTGTCATAGAATATTTTAATTATATTTATTGGTAATGAGGGAGGTCATGTAGCATCGGAGTCAAGTTTGTTTCTCTATTTTTCTTTCACATTATTTAAAAACAAACATTCTTTTATATTTGATGTGTAAAGTCTATGGATGAATTGATTTTAAGTATATAATATTCTTATTACAGTTTCGTAAAGACTGTATTGCGGATGTAGACACGAAACCAGCATATCAAAATTTACGGCAGCGAGTTGAAAACTCAGTGACCACCTTCCTCTCACGACAGTGCTGGCAACCTGATCTTAACAAAAATCAACTGAGAGAAAAACTTAGGAAGCATATATTGGAGTAAGTTTTTTTAAACAATTGCATCCTATAGAAATAGATTCACCAAACTATTTCAGGCATTGGACATCAAGATATATTGCCAAGGTTATAACTATCATATACTACCATTGTAACATCAGTAAAAAGGAACAGGATGGGGTATGAAAAAGATTGATCATGGTTAATGTATGTTTTATTTGTTGGATGCTCTGTCTTGTTGGATGTTCGATGAAAGAGATTGCAATTAAAAACAAGTATTTTTAATACAGTATAAATTGTCATCAGCCAGCCAATATTTTTATTATTTCATAAAACAAAAAATGAGCCTTGGGGCATGTTCTGTTTTGTCTCATTGAGACATGTCTATGTAGCCAAATACACTTCTCTGCCTGTAGGAATATATTAATTTATGTGCTATTGCTTGGTAGTAGAAATAACCACAATGTTAGTATCCACCTGAATGGTCTCATGCAAGGCTACTTATCAAACTGTGGACTTATTCACACACAGTGTATATGAGTGCTTTTTTTTAATTTAATAAATAATTTCATCAATAGTTAACTGGAATTTAGTTGAACAGCCACTTTAATAAGAGATATAGTCGGAAAAATGCAAGAGCATTTATGAGAAAGGGGCCATGCAAAGGATGTCAAAGTGGTTCGCTGATTCTGACCAATCCTCTTATTAATGATATTTAGCTAGTAGTTGCTTCATCATTATTCTCAGCCCTCTCCGGAAACTGTGTTGAATGTCCATAAGCATATGTAAATATCATCCTGTTGGTCATGATTCTAATATACGCTGCTGCTGTTTATAAACATGTAAAACATAACACAGACACCCAACGGGGTAAGCATAGATTACGAATTTTCTATGAGATTATTTTGTTTTTTTTTGGTTAACTAGAGCATTTAAAATGAATTCTATGCATACAATAATTCATGTAGAGTTTATTTAGTTAAGTTTTTTTATATAAATATATAAAAAGAAAGTGAAAGTGTTATGTTCCTTATAGGCTCCAAAACGGGAATATTCAGATTGACTTGATGAGTAATCCTGTAAAGTTTGGAGACGATCGGAGCACTCCTATTTTTGAT
Source organism: Meandrusa payeni (assembly GCA_029286785.1). Lineage (NCBI taxonomy): Eukaryota > Metazoa > Arthropoda > Insecta > Lepidoptera > Papilionidae > Meandrusa > Meandrusa payeni. Next base: position 9,537,614 of record JAGSMX010000023.1, read on the forward strand.
CTGTCAAACAAGCCATACATCGTACTTTTATTTCTGACATTAACTTGAGCCCGATATTTTATATATATACATATATTTTTTTATTTATAATTATTATATATGTTTTGTATAAATGATAAGAATGTTATTGTATTTACTGATATGTACATGGGTGTAGGTAATGATCTTTAACCGCTCGAGAAGAGAATAAATATGGAAAGAAATGAATAATTTAAATTAATTAAATATTTAATGATGTAAGTTTATTGTTTAAATAAAATAAAGCAAAATCTAGCCGAAGCGGGTCAGGTACGCTAGTTATAGTATATTTATATTTTATAGTTGTAAACTGACAATGAAATTTTTTTTCAGTGGTAATTACTTGGAACAAGGAGTTGAAAGGATAGTTGATCAAGTTGTGAATCCAAAAGTGACATCAGTGTTCATACCTCAAGTTGAAGACCTTGTTTACAACTACTTAGGAATCACGAGAAAAAAGTCAGTCAATAATGCTGAGACTTCAAATGGTAAAGTTGAAGCTTTACTTCCCACTGATTTAGAAGCGGTCAGTCCTGGCTCTGTTAAAAGTCATGGTGATAAAAATGAAGCTATGGATGTTGAAGAAAATGTTATTCAAGAGACAAATTGTGAAAAAATGGAAGTTGAAGAAGGAGACAAACTTAAAAGTGAAATAAAAGATGCAGTCACATCTGCGGCTCCTCAGATAGCTCAATTAGATAAAGAAAAGCTTGAAGAACAGGAAACATCAGAAATATCTGGAATAAATGACATAAGTTCCCCTAATTATAACACCATGGATAAAAGTTACATTCCGTTACCGTCGGAAGAAATTAAACTGGAAGATATTCCAGCTCCTGAAAATAGTCCGCCTAAAGACATGGCATTTGGTAAGATCGAATTATCCATTGACATAAATTATTCGGTAAACATCCCTCTTCCAGATGAGATACCAAAGGAAGATAAAGATACTTATTTCCAACCAATCAACAGCGACGATGACGATTCTAGTTCTGACTCGTCGTTACGACGCAATATGTCTCCATTGACACCTATAAGGAACTTTAATAATGAAAACTCTTGTGATGCTCAACAAGGTTTTGACAATGACTCACTTGACAGTAAACAAGATGTCAAAAAAGAACCTAGCTCTTTCCGGTTTACAATAGAAGCTAAATCTACAGAAAATTGTGCAGATGCAGCAAAAACGTCTTGTAAAAAGTCAACAGATCAACTTAATTTAGCTTATCAATTTAATAACCAAGTGAATATTAGCAGATTCAACACACCCATGTATGAAGATAGTTCTAATAGTAATCACTTGCAAATAGATTACGAAAGTGATGCAAATAGTAAGGTTAACTTAGAACAAAAGACAAAAGAAGCTGAAAACTCGGAAGAAGTAAAAAAAGAAAGGAAGCCGGAGGATAAAAAGGCTAGCCATAAAAGTTCACACCGTTCCAGAGATTCCCATAAACATTCAAGCAGTAAAGATAGAAGATCTGAATCAAAACATTCTACTTCTCGTGATAGTAGTCGTCACGATAAGAAATCTAAAGAAGATAATAGTAAATCAAAATCTAGTCACAAAGAAAGCTCTAAAGATAAAAATGAAAAGAAAGATGGCAAAGAATCATCTAGACACAGTTCTTCTAAAAGTTCAAGTCATAAAGATTCAAAATCATATAAGAGCTCAAGCTCAAGTCAGCGACATTCAAGTAAAAGCTCTGATGAAAAAAAGTCGTCAAGCCACAGGGATAAGTCAGAAAAGAGTTCCGATAAGACTTCTAAAGACAAATTAAGAGATTCTAAATCTAGTTCGCGTTCTGATAAAGATAAAAAGAGTAGCAGCAAAAGTAAACACGAACAAAAGGACAAGGAAAAGAAAGAGAAAAAAGAACCAGATGATCATTACAGTGTGTCCGGTCGGGGCAATCCCAATCGGAGATCTACAGATAGGGATTCTAATGATGGCAGTTCTTCTTCTAAAGGTTCGCATAATCCATCTAGCTCAAAATTATCTGAGAGCAAAAAAGATACAAAAAACGGTAGTTCGAAATCGGATAATATGTCAACAAGCAGCGGTGAAGGCAGGAGTCCAAGTGATAGAGAGTTAACTTTGCAGGAGAAAGAAAAAGAAGTAATAGATATGTTACAGCCCAAACCTGTCATCAGATTGGAAACACATTTAGAAACCCCTATTGCTTCGCCCCCTCGCTTACCTTTCGTCCCTGATGTTACACTTAAAAAACCAAAATTTGCTGCTAATTTAAAAGAAGCCAAAAAACTTATGAAAATGCGAAAATTTTTGGACGAAGAACAAAAGCGAATGAATCAAGAAGCTGCTTTACTTTTAGAATTTCAAGCGAATGTAAGACCAAGTCTAAGTCAAATTTATTCTAGTATTCCAGGCCCCGAATTAGAATTTGCTTGCGTTACTAATTCTATTATTCATACTGAGCAAATACTGGAAAATAATGATGGTGGGCAAGATAACCCTACAGCGTATGCTATGGAAGATGAAGGCTTCTCAGACCACGTCGAAAATGACGTACCTTCAACGCTTACAGTGAAGGAGGTCGAGGAGTCTATTGAAAGCATTAATGAAGAGTTAAATAACAAAGCAAAGGCACACGCCGCCGAAGACACTATAAGTAAAGAAACTTACGAGCCTGCCGAAGTTGACAACACATTGATACAATCAAATTATTCTGTTGATAATAAAATAAAGGCTAAAGAGGTTGTGATTAATCGAAACACAGATGACTCCGTCCAAAGCAAAAAGAGAGCAACTAGCGATGATAATAGGGACAGAACAGCATTGTTTGAAGTTACGATAATTACAGAAAAACTTTCAGAAAATGAAGAGAAAAACGAATTGAATGTGGACAAAATTACCGACATCCAAGAAGAGACCGTGCATCCTGAACAATGCGATTTTCATTATTTTGGCGAAACGGAAAAGTATAATGCGGAATTAGAGAGAGATAAATTTAGCAAATTTCTGAAAGCTTACACCGATAGCGCTGCTTCAAATAAAGTTTATTTAATAAACTGCGACACATATGAGGAGGAAATAGTTCAAGAAGTTTTGGAGACCTTTGGACAGTATGAAATCGTAAACTATGAAAGAAACGGCCATTTGAAACTGCCAATAATTTCCAAAAACATCGTTAAGGACGTGAACATTTCAAGCGAAGTATCCTTGCATTTCGATAACGAATCGAGCGATAATTCAGAAAATAGAAAGCCAGTTACAGAATCAGTGTTTAGTCCGGTCAAATCGGAGTGCTCGTTTGAATTGTCCAGCGATTATGATGCAAAATTGGAGGAGATGGTTAATAAAACGTCGCGACAAGAAATTATGGAGATCATACTTGGTAGCGTAATAGCTGACTCGCCAACGAAAATGCCTAAAATCGACTATTTCACTGATTACAATATAGACAGCGATAGCGAAGGTAACATGAAGCGAAAACTCAGTGAAGTTGAATCTGTGAACAACAATATACACGTCCTCACGCCTAACAAAATGAGAAGATTGAGCACTTCTGATCAAATCTCCTCCACTACAGAAGGTAAGACTATGTTATATTTTTAATCATTTTCTTTTCTTTTTAAACTTCAAAAGAGGTTGTAATGTTCATTTTTTTTGTTAAGATTTTGTTTATTTATAGCTCCAGACATTTACGATTTTGATTTCGTCTTCCTTTCAAAGGGTTTGCTTTTAATTAGTTCCTATGTTTATTTTGTTTGCACTGGTTTCGAAGATATACTCTGGTATTCTACCAAATATCGTATGCAAAAATGTTTGTTGATTGAGATATTTTTAATCCAAGACTGCAAAAATAGGAATTCAATACAACTAAGGTATATCAGGCATAAAACGGAACGTCTGCGCGTAATCGTTTATCGTACGCGTTTAATCCAAATGAGAGTAAGACTTAGAGTTAGAGTTTGGTGTAGATTTGATTTGATCTCGGTTTTTGTTTTATTGCTATTGTTTTTTTTATATCTTTGTTTTATTTTGAATTTGGAATCTATCTCCAAACTATGACCATAGATTTTTATTGCAATACTTACAATAAACCAGTGGTAGCTTATTGCTAAATGTTCGTCTTATGAAGGTTCGTAGGTCGAGAGTAGGCTAAAATCTGTGTTATAGTGATCAGCCTAACACTGGACACATATGCGACCTGAAAAGCTAGCTGAAAAGTACTTCAAGCTTAGATTAAGCTATTGCTATGTGTAGGCTTCAACAAATGTAAGAGCTTTTATAGCTTAGTGTAGCTAATTAACTTGTCCATAGTTTGAAGTGTCGCCACGATATACAACTGCATGAAACATTTTGTATTATGCTATGGTGACTCGTCTTTGTTCTGTTCAGTTTTTACCCGACTCGAAGGATTTTCTCCCGCCGCACTGAACTCGTAGTGTATCAAATCTTTCTCTTAAAAAAAATATTTTTGATTATGCTATATTTGTTAAACTATTACTCCTTAATAAACTATACTTTTATTGCTTCATCTGTACAAAATATTTTCATTGCTAATTGTTCACTTTTTTATAACTGATATTTAGTTAACCAAGAAGTTTCGGTCTCATTAGAGCGGATAACCTGAACTTCAATTTAACTTAACTTGAGAGTTCGCTCTGGCCTGCTGAGCAGATAGCATTGAGTATTAGACTCTCGAATTACGTCTTACGTTGGATGTGGGGGTAGAAGAAGCTAGCCAGTAACGTATATTAGTTGTGACGTCATCATGTCCCGGCGGTTTTCAATAACGCTCCTGGACGTCGGTGGATAAATATACTCACTACTTTCAACAATCTTCAAATTACTTGGATTGGATGTCACATCACTGTAACCTGAAAGCTCTGTCACCTTTAAAATCAGTGACTGTTGCGGTCAGGTTCTCTAGCCAATCAGCGTAGGTTCATCACAAAAAAAACATCTCCACTTCATCCTACCATCGGTATCCCGGTCTTCCGAAGGTATCTTTGTTATTGCAAAATAAGAAGAATAGTTTTTTACATTTGGTCTCACAATTTATAATTAAACTATCGACTTTATACATTGGTTAGTGGACTGTATATCCATTAAACGCGGGTTCATATACGGCTCGAAGGACCATTTGTTTACTGCTCTAAGGTCGAATTATGATTGGCATTTAAGTAGTGATAAAACGCGTCGACTCTAAGAATGTAGCTTATGCCAGCTAATGTTTTAACATACATAATAAGATAAAGTTTTTTTTATTGACACATACCACAGCCATTACCTGTTATACATGCAATTTAAAGTTATATTATACGTATTTTATGCACAACTTAAACATAAATTATAATAAGCTTTGTGAATTAATTTGTGGTACCATTAAATAGATAAATTTGTTGAGAAAGAGAATTCACACGCAATAATACCCTCTATGCATAACCCTCCAAGTGGCAAATAATAAAATATTTGTTTGTTGAATTAAAAGGCGGTCGCGTTAATCTCTAGGGTATTCGTTGTAAAGCTGCAATTTTTGCTTGCCAGTCAAGCAGAATTAATCAAAATGGCTACAACCGCACTAGGGGATAATTATGCGTTTGGGCATTCATTTCGCTAGCCCAGTAATAACACTAGCTATAGCACCCTTGCACTCGAAATAGTAATGATTGGGCTAGTTAACGGTGGTGACTGACACTTACGGAGAGTTCCCACGAATATATGTGACCCATTTTATTAATGTGCTATTGTATATCGGTTATTTCTCTTTTAAGCAGACCGCTTGATTTACTGGGGGAAAAAACATTACATTCTAACAAAAGGATGGATTACCACGAACTCAGGTAATCGTAGTTTGTTTGTTCTTTTATTTATTCCATCACATTGATTTAATGAGACGCATGGAACTTTCCAGATGTAGACGAAGGCTCGAATAACAACGTCGCACCACACACAACGCGTTCCAAGTTCTTGGGGCGAGCAAAAAGGGTTGGACTCCCACGGCCTAGGAAAACCGGTAATTATTTGATTCCTCACTAGCTGCGCGCCTCATTACATCAGCTAACTGCCAGTGAAAGTCTCGTTAAAATCTGCTGGAACAAACAGACAAAAATTGTAAAAAATATTTTGGTATAAGGACCGTATATTTTTTTTTCCTCTTTATTTGGGACAATAAACAATAGCACAAATGAAATTATAAAAGACATAATGGAAATAAAATATGTAACTGCACTATCAAAAACATTATCCGCAAATTATTATCATTATTATTTTAACGTGCAACACTTTAAAAACAAAAACACTATCAACAAAATTTAAAGAAAAGAATACGGAAATAAATGAACTAATAAATACTTATTAGCTGTCTTTAATACATTTTCTAAATTTAGTAGTAGGCAATGAAAACGCATCAACATTTATTTATTTAAATCAACAAAAATTATAACACCGTTACAGATAATACCAATATGATGTTATAAAAACTTAGTTAAATATATATTATTAAAATTAAAACAAATAAAAAGCCGCTTGATGTATTGACAATTATATAAATATAATAAAGTCAAACACCTTCTACGCATTTGTAGGCAGCTTCGATAAACACAGACTCTGTGCAACAAAATATATCAATGTGCAGTGAAATGGTATTAACAAACCCAACCGCGCGCGACAGCGGAGAGTTCCTGGACAAGTTAGTCCTGGAGACTATTGCCTAGGAACAATGGTGGACGACGGCGCATGCACACGTAATTGTCAGGCGTCCGTAACTGTAGCGCGGCCAGTCCAACATCTGCGAAGTACTTATTATATATATCCAACACACGTCGGAGACGTGAACGCACACCAGCATTGGAACGACAGGAGTTAAAAGAAAATAAACTATATGCCATCACCATTGCCGATAAACTGTTCTGGGTCTACCCATTATCTATGTTGTACATAACATAAATTATTTACTAAATAAGAACAGTCAAATTTATTGTTACACAATCCATGTTGAAAAATGGTTAGAAGAAGCACGCGCCTTGATTTCAAGGGTAAAATTTGTTTTCCCTTAATATATCATTGTAAGGACTATAATTTTTGTGGCACCTGTAGTTCAAGGTTTTAAAGATTAAGAAACTAATTCATAACAGCGACTTTCTCTAACTGAAGTTAAAAAAGGTTGTAGAAACATGACCACCCACAAAGGATGAGGTAAGGAGAAGTGTCAATATGGGATTCAATTGAAGCTTTTAATCTAGCCGTATTGCTATTGCGAATAGAGTAACCGCCCTAACTGAAGACCCTTCTGGGGGCCCTTAAGTAAGCCTTTATATATGTCCCACTGCTGGGCACAGGCCTTCTCTGTAAAGAGAGTGGCATAGTCCGCCATGCACACCTAGTACGGATTGGCAGACTTCACATGTCGATTTCGTTCACGATGTTTCCTTCACCGCAGTGCGCGTGGTAAATCAGCACATAAAATTGCAACAACAAATTTATTGGTGCCGGCACCGGGAATCGAACTCGGGTTGCTAGCGTGCCATGCAACTTGAGGCGACCGCCCGGACACTGAGGTACCACGGCTCATGGGGGCCCTTGTTTCGAGTCGATTCGATTCGATTCCTAAAGATCGAGTTGATTCCTAAAGAATTTCAGGCTAAGCGACCTAGGCCTACAGAAGCCACCATGCTGAATGGCGTATTTCATTTATTTAAAAAAAGTGTGCTTCGGACCACACGACTGAAATAAAACTTCTTGAGCTCCATCTATACACGATTGTTCAAAAGACAAAGAAAATGTGCGCGCACTGCTCTCTCTCTCTTGCTCCTACATTGTGATAAAGACAACAGGCTTGCACTGCGTTTTAGATATACGAAACGTAACTGGCTATGAGACAAAGAAAAACAATGTGCGCTCGCACTTCTCTCTACGAGTAATATACGAAATGTAACCCTCTTTCTATTTTCACTAACTTATAACTCCCTCTCAACTTCCCTTCGCCTCGCCCATTCACAATCGTAAAGCGTTCACCAGTGTAATCCCCAAGTCGAGCGTGCGTAAAGAAATTTTACTTCAAAAACTTAATCATTTCTAAGACATCACTCAATACTCTGTGTTAAAACAATTCTATCGTTCTTCCAGAACTTCCCAACAGTCCATCCAGTGACAAATCCGTGGAGAACTATGAGCAAAACACACCAGCATCACCACAGCTTCCCAACGGCAAGATAAAAGGCACTCCGAGGAACAAGGTTCAAAGATATGACACATCAGACCTGTACAAACCGAAATTACACTATCTATCTAGAAGAAATAACATAAGTTAAAATAAGGATGTACTTCAAAACGGGTATTTGACTTTAGTTTATTTTTTGAATCCATAAAAATTGTGCAATAATTGATTTTCGAACTCCAATTGGAGCTAACAGTGCCATGACATAGCCCACTCCGACATCCTTGTCTCCGAACGCTGTGCCACTGAAGCCCTAATAATAGAGATTCTGAATACTCTAACAGCTAAGCCACCTCAATGTAAAAGAAGTTGTAAAAGACTCGGTCTACGAAAACTCCAATTGGAGGTAATGGTGGCATGGCTTGGCCCATTTGGACATTCTTGTCTTAGAATGCTGTGCCAAACAAGCCCTAATAATAGAGGTTCTGAATACTCTAACAGCTAAGCCACCTCAATGTAAAAAAGAAGTTGTAAACGACTCGGTCTACGAAAACTCCAATTAGAGCTAACGGTGGGATGACTTGGCCCACTCGGACATTCTTGTCTTAGAACGCTGTGCCACTGAAGCCCTGATAATAGAGGTTCAGATTACTCATTAGTGAAGCCACCTCAATGTAAAAGAATTTGTAAAAGACTCTTTCTAAGCAAACTCCAATTAGCTAACGGTGGCATGGCTTGGCCCACTCTGACATGCCTTAGAATGCTGTGCCATGGAAGCTCTGTTTTTATATTAATAGAGATTAACTCAAATGAAGTTTTAAAAGTATCGGGCTAGTGATGGCATTCATCCTCAAAAATTATATGTTTTTTGTGTTAATTCCATTGATATGGTTTTCATATCCTAGTTTAATGCTTTGCGATCACCAATACATGTTTCAAGGAGTCAGAAGATCTAGGCATCCAACATTGGAACTAAGATTCGAATCTAGCATCCATAACTTGTATGTGAATCAATCATCTTTACAGATGTATGTATTTGTATACAATTGTATATATGTTATGTATAAATTTGTATACAAAGACCATGCCATCTACTATTCATTACAATATAATTTAAATAATGCCACTACTGTCAAATACCTTAATATATGTTGCAAAGATTGAATTAGCACACTTAGTAAAGTATTATATAGGGCTTGAATGATTTCATGTTTTAAATGGTTGTCGAATCTATGATATTGTTAGATTATTAGCTTGGTGTTGCCAGAATTGGTTTTTGTTAAACATAAGAACCAATTATTTTAATTTATTAAGTATATTATATAGTAACTAAATTATATTAAAATTGTTTTATATACGAAAGTTTTCGTTCCACATACATACGTCTATTCTATGCGTGTTTGATCTAATACTATATAGATAGATACAATAATCAACTATTTATTTACTTGTGATGTCAATAACAAAATACCTTTTACAGCGAAACTTTTAAAAACACATGGGATGCTAGTGTTGCTATATAAAATGATTTCAAAAATAGAAATGTTATTATATCATCCATATGTTTGGCTTTTTAATTATAATTTAAATCCATAAAAGCTGCAATTATTCATACAATACTAGCTGCGTCAAGCGGTGTTACCCGCTATTAAAAATTATTATTTTTTTCCAAAATAAAAGTTACTCATTGCATCAGCTGTTTGCAAGTGAAAAAAAATTTAAAAGTGTTATCAAAATCGGTCGAGACGGAACAAACAGATAGACATAAATTGTACAAAATGTTATTTAGGCATATGTACAATATACAAGGTATATAGGAAAAAAATGATCCTGATTAAAAAAAACACATATTTTTATATCGTTTTATTATTACAAAAAAACGAAACGGCAATGAAACAGAAAGTCAAAAACAGCTGATGCTCGGGTCAACGAACGCCGGGTCGCGGAGGGGCGGTGCTAATGCCCTGTATACTTTCATATGCATGTAGTATAAAGCGGTTATTTTAATATCACAAACAGACACTCCAATTTTATTAATTTAGATATTCGGTTGATCTGGCAACACTTGTTTAGTAAATTATAAGATAGCTAGTAATGTGAACGTTTGAACTGCCATTGGAGTGAAAAATGTAATGTGATTTCTCTATTGTATAGATTTATAAGAACTATTATAGTACTATATAGCGTAGGTGATGCTGTTCGAGTCGTTTAGGTAAGTTGTTAACGTATTTATTCTTACAAAGATTATATAACGTGTATCGATTTTTTAAAATTGAGAAATATAGTGATGTTCCTTTCGCAATATATATGCTGTCGATAAGTACGATAAAATTTATCTAAAAAAAATTATCTGTTTCAAACGAATATGTTTGATGGATGCAGGTCATTCTGAAAGATTTTTCTCCATTGTAGTTGTCATAATGACGTCATCGCGGAATTTTTTTTTTTACTTGTACTTCTGCTATGAACAATGAGATATTCGTTCTGATTGTTAATAGGACACATCTGCGTACTGATGAATTTTCCATGACGTGTTGGAATCCTTTTTTTTCTAATAAAATATTAGATCGGATATACATACCTGGCAGTATATATCATGCATACCGAAGAATGGAGTTCGAAGTGATTTTAAAGCTAAAATATCTTCTTCTTGAAGTGCCATCTCCTACCGGAGGTCGGCTATCGTTAAGGCTATTACAATTTTTGATGCAGCGGCACGGAACAAGGATCGTGTGATCATGTTTAACCATGTCCGGAGATTTCTGACCCACGAAATACGTCTTCTACCAGGTCGTTTACCCTGGATTTTTCCTTGGATGGTGAGGGAGTCATCTTATGTATACCCCCTTTTTAATCTTGAATCACTGATGCCATCAACAAGGCCTAGTCTCTGCATCTCCTGTGTAACATTTTCATGTTTTCGCATTTGTATATGCTCCTCACGTTCCATGCATACCGAAGAATAGAGTCCGAAGTGATTTTAAAGCTAAATCATATATTTTTATTATTCCTTATAACAATTTCATTCAAGATCTAGTTACTTGTGTTTTAATTTTTTAGCAGTTTCGATTCCATACAAGATTTGCGATTTGCGCGTGAAAGGACCGAGTCGTACTTCGGCCTTTTCGGGCACCCTCGGAATCGGAATGCTTTCGCATAATATAGTAACTGTCCAAGCCGAGGTTACCCCTCAGCTGAGGGACCCTTGTGTCGAGTTACTAGCGGTAGAAGTTCAGGCTAAGCGACCTAAGAGCTACGCCACCTCTCAATCCGGTGAAGCAGTCAAGACCAGCTTTTCTGGCCAATCTGTATAGTTCGTCATAAAAAAAATCGAGTTATTTGGCGCCTATTTCCTTATGTCAGGCGATGACGTTGATTTAACCGTCATCGATTGTAGTAGTTTTTTAATGAGTCATCTGATGTAATGCAAACAAACGCTCGGGGACTGATTTCGAATGTTTATATGTATGCACGTGCATGCACGAATTACATAGGTTACATTATCATTCACGCATTTTGTCTATCTATGTTTAAAGTAACAAAATAGTAACATAACGTAAACAAAAAACAAAATAATAATTGTAGTCAATTAAAAGTTGTGAAAAAATGATATATTTCTTATAATTTACGTTAGTGTTGTACATTGAATAAATCTAATTTACCGCAGTCAATGTTCTATTAAAATTTTTAATTTTAAAATTAATTCCGTGATAAATTACGTAAAATTGTATTATTACGGAGCCGACACGATGACATTGACACTTTCTTATCGATTATTGGATTTATATTTATTATTGAATGAATTTTATCTAAGCATAGTTTAAAATACTCGTAAGAGAGAAGAGTCAAGCGCCAGCTTGTCACAATGCTGATGTTGATAATATTAATTTATCCTAATTCTTCTTCTTAAAGTGCCTCTCCGACTAGCGAAGGTTAGCAGTCAGTTCACCATATCTCTTTCTGTCTCTGTCCACTGTCTTATGTTCCGCAGCCATGACTTCTTTCTACGACCAACACTTCTTTTGTCAGCGACTTTGCCCATCAAAATAAGTTGAAGAAGGTCGTATCTCTCGTGCCTAAGCACGTGACCGAGATACGACACTTTCCTTATCTTGATGGTCTGCAATAGTTTGCGCTTCTCGTTGACTCGTCGTAGAACCTCCACATTTGTTACTTTTGAAGTCCATCCAATACCCAACATGCGCCTATAAGCCCACATCTCGAACAATTTATCCCAATGGGAAAGGCAAAAGACTTTAGTCCATACAACCATGTCTTGTATAGGAGAATTTTGGTAGTTTTAGAAGCCGAAGCCACGTCTTCATTGTTCTTGATAGTAAAGCTGAATGCGCATGCGCCACGCCCTCTCCTTATACAGTCTCATTGAGTTTCCTCAGCTGTCACAAGCAGAAAGTGACCATTTGAGTGTTGCTATCTGTATTATATTTTTGTTTTAATGTTGGGTAGTAGAAACAGAGGGTATTTAATTTTTTTTTAAACTTCAAAATAATGAATATAAATTTAAAAAATTGTGATAACGTGGAGAGTGATTTTTTAAGTAATTGAATAGTTTCCATTTTCTTTAAAATTTGCCTTCTTGCTACAGTAGCGCCACCCTAATTTTAGTCTTTTTACGTACACTTTTATTCAAAGAGTCAAGTCGGAACATCTACAAGGTTCAATGAACCTCGCAGGTACGGGCCTCGTGGTATTGACTCGATTACCCGGGTAATCAACGCAGGGGCAACTGCCCCCTTGGTCGTGGGTACCGTAAGACGGATTTTTTTAGGAATAACTATTTTTACGTCGAGGCTATTCCCTCAAGCGTCAGCCACGACGAATTTACCGACTAACGACTATGAGACGGAGGTCGAGGGAAAGACTAACTATTCAAAAGTTCCCTAGAATAGAGAATTTTGAACCTTATTCAATGAGTTCTCCTTAATAACCCATGCCTTTGTATCTTTCGGCACTATGACTGTAGACAATCCTTTAAAATAAATCGATGGTGTTATAATAACTGGCCCAATTTAATTTAAAACAAGCGGTTGTTTTAATATTTGCATGTTAATACGAAATATCACAACTTTTATAATCATAAAGTTTATGTAGCAATAATTTGTTTTAAGTACTTGTATAGAGTGTGTGGAGTGATATAGCGAATACAAAATATAAATAGTGGCGTCAAATATTTTTATAGCAAAATGATACAATCGAGCTTGCTCTTAAAGTTTACACAGCTTATTGATTTATTTTTAATTATTTTTGCACAGTGTTGCTATATATCATTTCAAGGCAAAGGTTAAAAGGAAAGTGCGTGTTTAATCTTTGCTATCTTTCATGGATATAAATTACCAATGCTTGACTGCAGATCCACTTGAAGTTTAATGCAATTTTTGATGTTGGATCGCAATAGCCTAGATAATCTTTGTTTTTAAAACAATGCTAAAAAATTCTCACAGATATATCTAATATTTTTTTTATTTATTACGGAGGGATTAATTTATTTATCATATCACCCTCATAAAAATCTTACAATAAATTTTCACATAACAACAAAACAATACAGTATTAAATACACATCAAATATGAATAATAAACATAACTATAATTACCTGCGTTTCAGGCGCGCTCTAACGAGGCGGCATTCTTGCCTGCTCTGACTGCGGAAAGGCAAGAATATTACACACATCCACATGCGACAAATTAATATTAAATTTCGCCTTCATTGTCTTTCGGCTTCCTTGTAGGTAAGTAACAACTTTTCCGGCTTACCTAGGCTACACACGGTAGAAGATCACAATTAATATTCTTGTTAACCATTGGTAGTTAAGTTAGTAAACTATTAGGTTATTGCCCTTGTTTTCTATTTACTACCTACACCTGTATACATGTCTGTCACATATTATTCAGTTGAATTATATATAAGGAGATAGGCAATTATTCCGATAACTTAAAAACAATATGTGTGCTTTAGACCAGACGAATGAAGTAAAATTTCTTTAGCTCCATCTGTATGTATGTATATATGTATAAAAATATACACAATATGATATATACATGTTTGTTTGCGCACTGCTCTCCCTTGCTCCTGCAGTGTGATACACACAATATGTCTACGTTTAAAGTCTTGAGTACCGGCATAAGGTGGCCAGCCTTTCGGTGTTTTACAGATTACATTTTGGAGAATGTGCACAGGAATTACACGAGTTAATTCCCCCATTCTACCTTCGGATGTATAGACATTCGGCGGGTCCACCCTTTCATAGTCGATGTTCCGCGCGTCCGAACGAAGCGATTTGAGTCGTTATCGTGCGTACAGCAAAGGAGTGGAATAAGTTACCGGCGTCTTTCCGTTCAAATACGACGTAGACCTTCAAGAGTAGAGTGAACTAGCTTGTACCATCTTTCCACTATATCACCACTTAACGTCAGATGGGATCGTGGTCAACACTAGTTTATACCCACCCCATAAAAAAGGCCTGCATTGTCGTAGATATACGAAAGGTACCTGACTTTATATCATCACTAACTCTGCACTTCCATTGCCTCGCCCGGTCACAATCTTCGTAACGCATTCACCGGCTTACTCCCCAAGTAATACGTAAAAAATTTTACTTCAATAAAGGAAAAATATATATGGGAAATTGTTATAATAAAATTAATTATTACCGGTTCTGAAATTGCTATGAGTATTTTTATTTATATAGAATTTATCACGTTTTTTAAAAAAACTTCTACTGTAAAATACACTTTTGAGTTAGCTTAGTATAAATTGCTCGTCTTTTTAGTCTCAAATAGATAGGCGTAATGCCATTGAATATGCCTCGCAGCAAATTTTTGCTATAGAGATGTTAGACGTTCCAGTATTATATGCGACCACAGCTTTGTATATCTTGAACGTGCATATAATTATATCACACTGTTAAAAAGTATTTAAATTATTATTAAAATAAATGAGATTACTTCGATTCGTGTTTTTATTTGATTAACAAACTCTACATGTATGTAATCTTTGATAGTGAGGCTAGCGCTAGCTTAGCGCCAGTTTACTTTTGAAGACACTACCACTTTCTAACATAGTAACCGTCCAAGCTGAGGTTACCCCTCACCGGGAGGACTGTGGTGTCGAGTTACTAGCTAAACTAAACTCGGTTTAGGTTAAGCGACCTGAGAGCTGTGCCTCTGTCTGCCTGTATTACGTGCAATGTATTACGGTACATATACCAAAATAACATTTTTCACACTTTTGTCTATTTGTCCCGGATAATCAATAAATAATAATAATTTAATTTAGCCTAAATCTTGATCTAACACATGATTCTAAGTTACTTGAATGAATAAATAAATAATTATTGTTTTTAGAAAAAGTTTTTGTTTCTCCCATAAAGTGGTGAGCATCTGGTAACACGGGTCACTGGCCCAGTGTTACTAGAAGAAAAGAAGACAAAAAAAATTTAATTGTCAGCTAAATATTCGCGGAGTACTTATTTTTTTTTAATTTATTTTGAAGCCTTAGGTTAATTTTTTATAATATTTCTATAAAAAGTAAAATACACAAAAATATCATATAAAAACCTAACCTAGTGTGTACCGCCGGCGACGAAGCGGGGCCCAAGCAACCGGTGGATAGGGCGACATAGAGAGAAACCTCCTGACGATTCGTGCCGTGTCCAGGAATGCTGCCTTCTGTATCTGACCCAGCCATCTACCGAAATTCTCTTAAGATGTTATGATGACTTATTATTATAATCTTTGGAACCGATTTTGGGGGGACTTTCACTGGCTGATAACTGATGTAATAAGGAGTAACTTAAGCTACATTCATTTTAGAAAAAAGTAAATGAATAGTTTTAAATTTAATTAAACTTAAGAGTTGAAAAACTACTAATTATTATAAGTCAACATTCCGACTGCGAGGAGACTGACCACCGCTGGAATATTCAAGTTCAACGAACAATCGTTAAGTTTTAATGACGATCGTTACGTAACACAAGATAAGAGCGGTAATTGATTCATTATTAAAGCATACGGAAAATTCCAGAAGATAATAAGTTTTGGAATTTCTCGAAAACAAGTATATTTACGAATAAAAATAAAAACCGACTGTTATTCAAATCTTATTCGATACTGAATTAATCAGAACCTAAACAAACTCTATCAGAATATCCTTTCCTTATTCAATAAAAAATAAATAATTAAAACCGGTTGCTGCAATATTGACCTATTCGTCCATTTGTCGCGCACATGCTTAACGCAAATTTAAGACATGAGGTTTTCTAATGGATGCCATTATCAGGATTGCACCAAACTGGAAATAACAGCTTTCAAATAAAATATGTTTCATCAACTTCCACCTTATTTGGAAGTCGGTTCAAAATAATGGCTCTGATGATTCAATATTCTTTCTTCCTTCTACCAGACAATTTTATAGGAATACACTGATTTATGTTACCGGGTAGAAGAAATCTGTCTCTCAGGAAGAACACCAAGGTTGGCTAGAAGGTGGTGGAACGATTTGATGATCTCCGATAGATTTCTTCGTTTACTCAGCTAAGAGACTTTGACCGTCAGGCTAGGACACTAATTCGCACGTTCACAGATTATTGTTAAAAAAAGTTATTAATAACACACACACGATATATACAATAAATACGCATTCACATCACGGTATCACTGATGACCATTATAACTCAGTCTCATAAACAAATTATGAATCCCATTGTTGGCAGCCAGTACAGTGAATATTGAATATAATGTGTGCTAAATTAACCTGCGTCCTGATGATTCTGTAAGAAATAAATTTAAAAAAACTAAAACTCATGGGTAAATGAAGGCTGCACAATTCACAGCAGCAGATGCCATAACGGGTCTCAATTTAAAAAAAAAGAGAAATTACGATTTGAATGAATTTCCCCGGCTGGTGCAGAAAGCAGGTATCAGGAGTTTTGTATTGCTCAATGGAAATTAATCCTCTGTTTCCCTCCACAGAATATGAGGGACACCATGTGATAATTTTACTTCATAACTCTGACTACTGGGCTGGTCCACAAGCTTGAAGTCGCAAAACGAGCGGAGAGTCGGCATTTCTCTAAGGGATAGAATCCGAAACGAAGAAATTCGACGGATAACAAAGGCAGTCGGATTAAGTCAGAAGGTTGAAGTGATGGCAACGTCTGCCGAGTGACGGCAGATGGGGGAGAAAATTCTTGGAAAGGAGGTCGCGCATGGGTCGGAGAAGCGTAGGGCGCCCTTCCTCCAGATGGACCGACCACTGACTTTTAAGGTAGATCGTATATGGTGGAAGGCATTGAGAAGGCCTATTTCCAGCAGTGCAGACAGGCTCATGATGTGATACTTTTATGTGTTAAGTTACTTTACTTATCTATATCAAGATAAAATTATTATTACAACCATTACCCAAAAGCGTAGACAGAGATCACAGACTTCCACTTAGTATGATAACTGGCACACATATTTCACTATGTTGTATAAATATAGGCTAAAAAAAGTCCATAGATTCATCTTTATTAAAAAATTAATAAAATTTCAATCTGACTCATTTATAATTGACCTTCTGAGATGTCCTCTCTAGCGACTGCACCACACACTTCAATAGTATATATTTTCTGTCATTCTGTTCTTCATTCATCTTTTCTATTTGTTCAAACCACCATAGCATACATTCTTCGCTTCTAAATTCATCCTCATTCAAGCCATACTTTTCCAAAATCATACAATTCTTAAGCTGTAATGTAACAACATATTCTGTAAATGAAAAGTTAAACCAAAACAATCTTTATTTTATAAAAAAAAAAACAGAATTAATCCACATTGTAATACATGTTGTTAAATTTATTGTATAACTTTTATAAATAGATCACAAATGACATAATGATAATAAATTAAGTGATTAACATATGATGACAAAAATAATACTTTTAATTTCACTAATATCATTAAACTTTTTTTATTTTAATTTGAACTAAATTGAAACTTATAGTAGTCATACACAGAAATCACAAAAACATATATAAACACATGTCAAAGTTACAAAAAAAAATTGAAAACAAATAAGAAAAAAAAATTGAATCTATTATTGTCTATGTTACATTTACTATGTAATTTTTATACAACATAATTCAATCCAGCCAAATGACTGAGGTGTCTAAAAATGGATTAGATTACTTAACGGTTGTATATTCTTAATGCTACTTCATCTATTGTACGTTAAGTACAAGTCAAATTGATTAAATATTTAACAATTATGCTTGAGAATGACAGCGATAGTGCCTGCTGAACTATAGTTATAAAATTTGCTCAATTCTGCGCTGACTGTTTTTCTATGCCCGCGGGGTCCATAATCGGGGGCTGTTTCTTCACAATACCAGACAGTAAAGTCTTAATCTGTGCTATTGCACGGCCAGGGTTTAAGCCCTTCGGACATGTTCTTGTACAATTCATAATTGTATGACAGCGGTACACTGAGTAAGTGTCCTTCAGTTTAGATAGCCTTTTATCTGTAGCATCATCACGGGAATCAATTATCCATCTATACGCCTGCATGAGGACAGCGGGCCCTAGATACTTATCTCCGTTCCACCAGTAAGATGGACAGCTTGTAGAGCAACATGCGCAAAGTACACATTCATATAAACCATCAAGCTTAGCACGGTCTTCCACGTCCTGTAACAATTGTGTTTCCTTACCCTTAACGGCTTCTTTATCACGCTGCAGCCAGGGCTCTATCGACTGGTACTGACGGTAGAAGTTGCTCAAGTCAGGGACGAGATCCTTGACAACATACATGTGCGGGAGAGGATAAATCTTAGTTGGTTTCGACAAGTTCTTGTCTATGTGACTAATGCATGCTAGCGTATTAACACCGTCGATGTTCATAGCGCAGGATCCACAAACACCCTCACGGCATGATCGACGGAAGGTTAAGGTGGGGTCCATTTCATTTTTTATCTTCAGTAAAGCATCTAGAACCATAGGCGCGCAATCGTCGAGATCCACTTCATAGTTCTGCGTGTATGGTTTTTTATCAGGCTCATCAGGGTTCCAGCGGTACACTGCGAATGTTTTCACTCTTTTCCCTAGAGCCGCTGACGTAGCGAAAGAACGCAGCTGCCCAAAACTACCCGAAGTTAGTCGAAGTAAGGGCATTATGTAATGTTTTTATTTATTCGCACTGGCTCTATTTTAATTAATTTCACACAAAGTTCACCAATATATTAATAGCTAATTTCAATTTTCGAAGTTCGATTGTTCGGTCGGATTTGTTTTAAATGTTGCAGGCGTGTTTTTATTGAATATATTGGTGTTTTATTCTCGTTCGATTGGTTCCCAACACCACAGACAACTGGCACTTTTAATAGACAGCTGACAAGATTCACGAAATTTGGGCAAAAGTTCGGTCTGTCGACTTTCACAACATTTTTTTGAAGATAAATAGATATAATATTGAAACAGACATTTATTTGCATTATTGTTGTTCTTTTTAATTATTTATAATAAAAATATATATAAGAAATGCCTTTGTTAACAAGGATAAAAATATTTTTATAAATAGTTTTTATGAGATATGCGTAGACATATCATTTAGTCAACTGAGTGACTCGCTAAGGAAAATGATTTATTTTCTAAATTAATAATAATGAATATGAAAATTTCAACAAAATATTTACATATTTCAGTTACTAGACGATGGTTCTGAAATTCACTGTTGGATTGTAGCGATGAAAGTTGTACTTTTGACTGGCGGGAAAATAATTGACATTTGTTTGTAAACAGTACGATATGAATTCATTGGTATAATTATCATAAACATGAAAAACAGTATTATAGAATCCAAAGAAACGGAATCACCCAAGACCCCAGGTGGAATAAGTAAGTCCTTTTTAACTCCAATCAGACGTCTTGGATTATCCCGAAAATGGAAAAAATCTGGAGTATCACCATTCGTGTCTCCGCTAGCTAGTGATTCCCCGAAATCCGGGGAGGATGTAATAGAGCAGAAAAAGTCAAGAAAGCGAAGACTTTGTGTAAATGATGATAATATAAATTTGTCCCCAGTAGCCAATACTTTCGACCCATATGATGGCAGTGAAATTGCTAATACACCATCTGCTTCGAAAGTCATATCGCCTACAAACACACCCATTAGGAAGGTATCCTCAACACGAAAAAAATCGAAAATAATTCCATATAATGATGCAGAAAATAAAGATACCGTCATTACAATAAGCCAAAAGGACCTTATTGCGGCAGAACCAGGTGAATGTGTTTTAAATGTTCCATGTAAAAATCAGACCAGTAATATTTCTTTAGTCACATCAAGTTCACCTCAAAACTTAGCAGCAGAGAAGGATGACATACAGAGTGAACAGTTCTTAATTACAAAAGGAGTCGGGAAATTAAAAGAAATTATTAATGTACAGGAAAATGTAGTGGAAGCTAATCCTATAAATCCAAACAAACTAACAAAAAAATGCATTGTAGTTATACAAAACAAAGTTTTTAAACAGGAAAAAAAGGTCCGAAGGTGTGATTCACAGTCACAAATTTTATTTGATTCCGATTCAGATGACACCCCGTTGAGTAACATTATTAAAACTGAGGTTATAAAAAATAATAATGTAGGGGATGATTTGCCAGAGTCCAGTTGTAAAAATTCAATAAAAGTAAAAACAGTAAAGAAAACCAAATCAACACACAGTAGAAAGAGTCTTACATCCTGTAAACAGTATAAAAAAGACCTGCCAATAGAACACCAACCGGCATCTCAAAGTTCAAACTCTTTCGATGATGATGATGATGATTTTGAAGTAAATAAAAAAACAATACTTATCCGTAAAACTTATGATAAAGTTGTTAAACCTGTAAAAGCAAAATCCACCGGTTCCATAACTCAAAAAGATATTGATGAACTTAAATCTAGGATTGAAGCAAAAAAGAAACTCCTTTTAGCGAAATCTAAGAATAAAGACACGGAAGAGTTACGAGGCTTGATAAAGAAGTGGCAAAAGGGATGCCAGGATGCTCTTATGGAGCTTTTAGAATTGATGAAAAAGACATTACCAGATCGACCGTGCATGGACTATTCTAACATCTTAGAAATGTTGAAAATACCCCCAGCTCTTGTAGGATATGATGCAGAAAATGACTGTTTCAATACTCCTGATGATGACAGCATACTGGAAGCTACATTTAATGATTTGTAGTGCTAATATATGTAGCATAATGAAACCTAGAAACTTTTAGGGGTATAAATTTTTCTATTTAAAAATACATTAATATGCACAATTTAATAATATGATATAGATAATTTATTACTATTAAATGGTGAGTTACTAAATATGAGATAACATATAACTTTCACTTTGTTCTAGTAACCACTCCCAATCAATTACTACTGTTGTTATAGTTGTCGCTACATAGTAATGTAATTTTTCAGTTTTAAAGTTGCTGGAGTTAGTGATTACATTTTTAGAACAAAAAATAACAGCACAAGCGTATATAAGCCGGAAGTAGCGATAGATTATATATGTTTTTTCATTGATATATTTTTTTATTTATATTCCAAACATGCTTGCATCCAATTCACATTGGTTGAAAATTTATAGAATATATCTTAAGAATTTAAATATAGATATCGGCCATTGATTTATTACTTAAATAATACGATATTAATAGAATTTTGAACATGGTATATTACTTTTTACTAGCTAGAGCAACTATAGAAACAAACCATTGTTTGTGTCTCTGTTTGATTCTTTGTGTCCTTTTTAACTTGGCTTTAATAAAACAACAAGATAAAATTGCCGAGGGTTTGAATGAATGGAATTCTGCCACCTGTTCCCATGGTTGATGATGACAATGGGGATTTGCTATGGTAATCTGCTGTAAAACTTATATCGCAATAGCCCTTACGGGCAAATACTTAAAGGTCTTGGCAATCATCAATCTGTTTTCCAGTATGCTGATTACACTCATCTTTCAAGTGTTAGGTAAGGAAAGGGCAAGATCGGACTGAGGTTTCTTATGAGGCATTTGGACTGCCGCATGCTCATAATTTGTTTATTGAAGTTGTCAGTGATACAGGGTGTTAGGAGACTGAGACAATAGTACAAATGACACCTTTGATGATGGGACGGACAAAATGTGGGCACATGTTTGGTGGTTTTGGTGGCAAGCTAATCAACCTAAACCTTGTGTCAATCGACCTACACCAAAAGATATTACGCAAATATTCATAATTCTGCAATTTGTACATGAAGAATAGCTGTATGTCATAAAAAAGCATAATATCATAGCTTAATTATAATTGTATAACATATACTGGCTTAAGATCTGACCTAAATTTAGAATGGAAAATCAATAATTGGTTCACATAAACTATAATTATGAAGAGATGGATCACTATGTCTGCAATAATTGAAGCTAAAAAGATTCTGTAAGCCTATTAAAAGTATCTTGTACTACATTGATGTTTTACAAGATGTGCCTATACATTACCGGAAGTGGGTTAGGTTAGTGATTGATTTAAGATTGATAGTGAACTATGGATCTATATGTTTGCCTCGCAATTTAATATGTGGTGTTCGATTTTGTTTTTTTGTAAGTTGTTTTCACTATTATTTAAGTTTGTTGTTTGTATGTATTAATACTCATAGCATATAAAAATTACAATTAGTATTTCTGTTCTTATAATTTCGTTGTCTAGTTATTAGTAACAAAAAGAAACATAATTGTGTTTATACATGCATGAATATTATTTATAGAAACCTACTTTTAGAGGTCCCTCTGTTACATTGGTAATTCAGAAATAATAATATTAAAATTTGTGATTATGATTTGTGCAGAATATCAGGTATTAATTTTAACTATGTTGGTAATCCTACAACTAGTGATTGTATGGTATAGAATATTTTTTAAAGGTAAAAAAAAAACAAAAATGTTTCATATTATATTTTTACTTGACTAAACTAATAACATTGACATTAATTTTAAAAACGATGGAATCTAACAGGATTTTCAGGATCAAACAACTTAGGGTCCTTCAGGAAAGTTTTATCTTTATAATAATAAGGCATGTACGCACAGTTTTGTGCTTTCTTTATTTCTCTTTCAACTAATTCCTGCTTACTTTTACAAAGACCAGTAATATGCCTGCCATATATTCTACCTGTGTAGGGACTTTGAAACTGCGACAGGAGTCTGTAATTTTTATAATCTGGTGTTATATTATGTTTGCAGAGGATGCATTGGCGTCTGTCTTTTTTAAAAGGATTCTCCATTTCAACTGGTGAGTCATCTTCGGATGGTGATGTTGAAGACTGCCTGGGTGTCGTTAATAAAATACGTCTTGTTGTAGAATCTGTTAAGTGATATTAAAGTTATTATAGAATCTTCTATAGCAAATAAAATGTAAAATGCCCGTTGTTCGTTTATACATACATATGTTTCTTGTAATAAATGTGGGTAAAAAGATCATTTTTAGTTTGTAATTATGATTACTATTGGTTATTAATTTTTCTTTTTCAATAATTACAACACAACATAACCTATAATATATGACGATAGTGATATTAATTTATCCCTAGTGGAAAGGCAAAAGACTTAAGTCCATGCAGCCATGTCTTGATCTTACAATAATATATGACTGAACACTTACATTAATTGGTGTTGCTCTTTCTATTATAAAATAAATATTATAGTAATTACATGTGTAGTACTGTTCATAAGGAATTTGGTTAAAAAACATTAATCTGATTTTCTTACTCGCTTTTTTTATCTTTTACGCATCAAAATTTCGATTTTTGTATGGAGGACAAAAATAACTAGTGTTAAAATAGCTGGTTAATGCCTTACGAAAAGTGTGATTCTGCAAGACGAATGGAAGTTAAGAGGGAGATATAACTTGGTGATGATAGAAGGAGATAGTTAATGTTTCGTATTTTACTGTAGGAGCAAGAGACGGAGGTTCGAGAAAATATTTTCTTTCCCTCAGTGTTGGAGGGTTCTTTCTTCACAGTCGGATCTGGATTCTGGGGTTGAGGAGGGGCTATTTTTAATCACTATCTTCATATCATATTTATTGTTGAATCAAACCTTCTTTAAAGTTTTTATACACAACTCTGTTTATTCTTTTTACTTGTCAACTCGACTTTACGTAATTTTCATCATAAAATGCAGAAAGTCGTCTGTTATTACATATTTTAAATGATCATTCCAATATTCGAAACTTCGTCTCGAAATGAGACAAGTGTTGCCTTCCATTACATATTTAATATTCAACACATAGTTTATATAACAGACTCATGATATACGGTCAAGTAAGCTCCGAAGGATTAGAAAAAAAACTATAATTTTAGAAGGAGATTCCAAGGTTAATTTCGCGTTCGAACTTGGACAACTCTATGTGAATTTTCTACAATTTAATAATAACCGAAATGAACCTAACGCAAGACATGGAAACAGTCGAGGCAGTATTCTCTAAATATATTCCTAATTTTCATTCGGAAATAAGTATTTTATTCCTTATACCAGGAACTTATTCTTTTGTAGTCTCGATTGAAGTTTTACTTCAGTCGTATGGTTTAAAAGCACGTTGTAATGAAACGTAATATATAAACATCCAAACTCTATGTCGTTTGAAAATTGCAATAGATTTGATATAATTTTATACTCTAATAAAACTAAATTGTTCTAATGTTTGCATATTGAATATAAAGTAAACAGCGTTCTAAAATTATTCCTTAAACTTAACTTTTATTTATAATGTTTTTCAAAAACCACTCAGACAGCGACAACGCCCCACCCTCTCGCTTGCGCAAGAGAGCGAACGATCATCGAGAGCTGACAGTGAACCACTGTCGCCCGCCTCACGCTCAGGGCGTCGCGCCACATCTCCTCATCGCAGTTGGATAGATCTCACATGTTGTGAAGGTCTCGTGAAGAACTTACTATAGAAATGATCCTATGAAGTAAGGTCTTGATAGCGGTACGTAACTCCGCGTATGTCATTACAGGCGCTAGATTCCCTACATCGAGATGCAAATTATAATGTTGAAAGCACAGCGACATCTATTGATACATATGTAATATCCGTGCCAATAGTCAAGTTGAATACTTATAACAACGCCATCTTAAATTTGAAAAAAAAAACATTTTTTTCCTATTCAAAATATTTTTTAAATGTCTCTTTGTTGTGAGCTCTTTAATTTGAACAGAGAGAATATCAAATTAAATTTTTAAAGTATTTTTTCATTTTTCCTCGCAATTTTTCTATGTACTAATAAATATTTGATCAGTATTTTGAAATGACGGTACCCATAATTTAATGATTCAAATTAAATAAAATTGTTTGTACATAAACAATATGCGGACAACAAAAGCTGCGAAGTTGTGTTGCTCTGTTGATAAAAAAAATACAATATGATTTTGCAAAAAGTATATTCATTTACAACAGCCATGAATGGAACGCCAATAGAAAACTGACGCCATAGATAAAGAACAATGCCTAAGTAAACTTGCTTGTTTGACATAAGTAAAAAAGATTGTTTTAGATTGCAAATCACGATTCATTTAATACTTCAAAAAGCAAGGAAATATTAATACAATACTTGCAACTGCAAGGCGTATAGAAAACAGGCAAAGTTACTTAATTGTTATTCTTTGCTGGTTTTTTTTTGTGTCACGAATTTATACACATTAGCCAGAGCAGATGACATTTACTGCTTCACCGGATTGAGAGGTGGCATAAGGTTTTCGGTCGCTTAGTCTGAACCTCTATTCGTAGTAACTCGACATAAGGTCTCCTCCAATGGTAACCTCGACTTGTGACGTAATTAATTTAATACTGTAATGCTTATTAACTACTATTGAAACAGTATACATTTTTCATTTTATATGTTTCTTTTTGTTTTATTTATTGATGTACAGGGAGTATTAATTTGCGAAAAACAAATTTGTTTTCAATGAGACAACATGAAGCAGATTTTTGTAATCATTTTTGTATGCCTTAAATGTTAGAATGTGTCAGTTATCTTTTGTTTCTGTTTGTCTCCAATAAGTAAACTGTGTACAGACAATCCCAAATGTTGCCATAATTCCGATTATGAAATAACGTGTGGAAGATACGCTAAATGTTACATTCCATAGATTCTATCGTCCACACTTCACAACAACTATTGTGGTTGCGGCATTTCCCGAAGGTCGCGCTAAGAATGGGACGGGAAAGATTGAGGATAAATATACAGACAGCGTATTATTTGGTATAATATATTTATATAATTGTCATTACAAAAATGTCAATGTTAGCAAAAATAATCACAGTCTGACACTTCTAATCTACACAACTAGTTTAGAATCTAGATTCGTGGAGAATTTAGACGTTTACAGGATTGCCTTTATATAATCATATTATTTATACATGCAACACCATTCTAAATTAACAACGTTATACTATAAACAAAGTCTTAGTCTAGACTCCGCGCACAACCTAACTTACTGTACACTTTTAAATCTAGAGAGTCAATAATTTGGGAAGCATTGACGTTATAACCTTTAATACTTAAAATTAGCAACGGAACTATTCAGATATCTCGATTTTAAAATATTATAAACAAGATGGCGCTTCTTTGTTTTAATGTGTTCTGAGTTTTTTCACTGGCAACATTAAACTGTCAAAATATTAATGGTTCCAATTAAATGAAATTTTTACATGTAGATGGAATTAAAAATATGCAACAAATAATAGTAACTTTATCATTTTGAATATTCGTATAATGGGTTATTCTCACATTACTAACAGCTTTTGAAAACAACTCTCAATTGATATCGTCTATGGCACCATCTTATTCTATGGTAACTCGTTATTCAGGTATCTCAAAGTCAATGTCTAAACTTTTCACCCTAATACATAGTCCTTTACCGAGAAAGTACAAAATATTATTTATATAATTATAAAAATACCCTTGGAAAGCGTTGGACCAATCATAATTGCTAACATTCCCTAATAACCACATTACTGGGCGCTACAGCGAGGGCCCGTTATTATAAATACAATACTAATATTTACACATGGACTAACAGTCATTTAGCTATAAGTACTATGGGGCTTAATTCCGTAAATTAACAATTAATTATCTTCATACGACGACGTATAGAAACATCAAGTTGAGGAAAAATATTTGTTATCTGTTTGTATTTTCGTTTTAATTAAATTATTTATTTTAACTATCTAATGTTAGATCTCATATTAATTAGGTAAAAATTGTAACACTTTTAAAACTTTTTTAATTTTTTTAATGAATGACATTAGCAATGATGAGATAAGACATAAGACCATCATTTCCGAACTAAGCCCCGTTCGGTTTTAACGGTTTGAGCAATAGTTTGATATGCTTTACACAGAGTTTTTTTGTCTATATCGGTTTCAGGTCGCCGTCTACATTCTGTTGTTCGTTTTAATGAATGTCAAAAAATAAATTGAACATCAAATTGTCTGTTAATAAAAAAATAAATAAATGGAATCTGTAGAAGAGAGTTTCATAAGAAAAAGTGAAACAGAACGTAACACAACGACCCGTTTGACATACTCCTAACCTATAAGGTTTTTGTATACGTTTATTTTAAAAGTCAGGGATGTGACAGTTTTTTTTTGCTTTAATAATCTGTTAACTCTACACCAGCAATTTATACTAAGCTAATTCATAACAGTGTACTTTAAATTAGAGGCTTATAAAGGAAAAACGTGATAAATTTTATATTAAGATACTTTTTTCAATTCCATTACCCGTATCAATATAAATTTTCTACATATGAAGTTTTCCTTGATTATTTGTAATATATAATTTCGCTCTAGTTCTATACGTACACACAAGTATATGTCTAATATTTTTAAACTAGCAATTCATTTAAATGAATAATTTGAATCTAGGAAATGTACGTGTAATAATAATACGTAGCTAAGCAACACTTAGCCAATGTGTGTTTGACGTTAAACCAAACTTTCTTAGTTCTAGACTAATAAAATGTAAAACTTTAAATTTCACTCTTTAAACAACGAATTCATGCTTTTTCTTATTATATCGGTAAGATCGAAAAATATTATTCATATTCCATGATTATCTAATTTGCATCTAAGTATAATTCCCAAAAAATACGATTTACCAAAGACAATACCAAGCGAAGCTCAGTCATCCAGGTATATTATATACATGTCCCACTGCTGGGCTTTATAGAGAAGGCCGCACAGACAAGACTAAAAGTTTAATACTTAAAATTGCAACAAACTCATTGGTGCCGGCACCGGGGATCGAACTCGGGTTGCTAGCGTACTATGCAACTTGAGACAACCGCCCGGACACTGAGCTATTACGACTATTACACACACACATAATTCGAGTTAGCGTAGTATAAATTGGTGTCGAAACGTAGTAATATCGTAAAATATTGTTAATTGTAAATTCGTTTGAAATGAATGCTGTATTTAGCAAACGATTACATCCCATTCTCTTAATTGTAACGTCTATCCACGTTTGAAACGCAGTATCGTGAGGGTGACGACAAGGAAGAGCGCGATCCAGGCTAGCGTGGCGACGAAGCCCATGTATACATCAGGGTCCTGGAGCGGCCAACCGCGCGTGAGCACCGAGCGGAGTGAGGTCGTGGCCAGGGTCAGAGGCAGGCAAAGCGCGATGTACCGCAAGGCCCACGGCATGCCCTCTATCGGCCAGATGACACCACTCAGCAGCAACGTAGGGTAGAAGGATCCGAGAGCCAGTTGGATCGCGTTGCGCTCCAACTCGCAAGCTGCCGATATCACGAACCCGAAACACATGCCGCAGAGACCTGGGACAAGAAGAGGTTTATTTTTTTAGTTATAATTCTTAAATCATTATGAAAAATGATGATATTGTAATTTTATGACGTGTCACTGTAATGACAGTGCAAAAAAAATTGTGCTTATATATTTTTCAAGTGCTCCAATATAATTGAGGTTAACTATCACGGGAGCCCAATGTTCAATGCCATGAATATTAACACAGAACTTCTTAATTGAAATTAACCCTTTACAACATAAAAAAATACAGACAATTTACTCCCTGTATTTGAAAGTCAGTTTATAAAATTTTAGAAAGGACTACAGACTATTAAAATTAAAAAAAAACTAGAAGTGTAACTAACCTTGTAATAAAGTTAGCATGATGACGTAAATGATATTCCCGTTACACTTCACCCCGAAGACCAGGATCATGAAGACCAGCACCAGCGCCGTCTGACCGCACATCACCACGAATTGTGTCACCACGTGCGAGAACAAGATCTCCCCTGGCGACACGCCGGCCACCCATGATCTATCGAGAAGACCTTCCATTCTCTCCACGATCAGCGCAGATGATGTGAGCGCCACCGCCAAGAAGAACACGATGCTGAAAATAAATATACATCATGTCAAATATAGATACATTAAACTTGTTAGTTTAAGAGCGGCCACCACACTACTGAAACTTCAAAAAAACTTCATTAGCGGCATCTTTTTTCTACATAAAAATAATATATATACGGTATTTAATTTTTTGTCGAATTACACTGATTGGCCGGAAAAGCCTTGACTGCTTCACCGGATTGAGAGGTGGCATAGCTCTTAGGTCGCTTAGTCTGGACCTCTATCGCTAGTAACTCGACACAAGGGTCCCCCCGGTGAGAAACTTTCATTCAAGAGAGAAAGAAAATGTGCGTGAACACTGCTTTCTCTCTTAGATATACGAACGTGTGCTATGAGACTCCTGTCTCCCTTGTCCTTACAGTACAAGACGTAAGTCTCTCTCTTACTATTTTCACTAACATAAGATAACATACCTAAAGAAGTTTTGATTCAAAACATTTTTTTGAAACAATTTTGTTTTTCTTTCTTTCTTTTTTCTCATTCTTGGATTTTATACATTTCAAGTGTGGAGCGTGACCGTGATGAGACATAATCACTTACGTTAAAATAACTCCGGGCGCAACGAAGTCGGTGAATGAGGGATTGGTGTCGCCGTAAATTGGGTCCTTGAAGTCGATCGGAATGTCGCCCACTTTCGGATTGTAGTTGCAAGTCTCCAGCAGGTCCTGTAATCAATAATAACCATTGGCTGGTTCTCAAACTTAAAGTACCAACAAGCGATGGAAAGAGCTATGCTCGGAATTTCTCGAAAGGATAAAATCTGACACGATGAAGCTCAACGGAGGATAAAGTCGACATAGCTCTTAAAGTCAGCAAGTTGAAGTGGTAGTGGACCGGCCACATCTGCCGAGTCAGTGACGCTAGATGGAGGGGAAAGTCTTGGAATAGAGGATCGAAGATCTTATAGACATAGCTGGAAGTGGCTGGATGCGGAAAGCGGAGAATAGTATATAGCGGCAGAACTATTATAAGTAATGGCAGATGATGATAGGGTTACTGACAATCCAGAATAGGTATGTACTCTTGGCCGAAATCCTTAACGATAACAAGAGTTGAAGTGGAAAAAGAAAGAGAATATAGACAACAGAAGTTTGTCATATAACTAACATCATCACAATTTTTGCCAGAACATCCATTACTAGATGGTTCACGGTTGTGAATGGCTTGCATCCAGCTGCGTCCTACAGCCTTTATGCAGTCGTCACACCATCTCATGGCAGATCTGTAATAAATGAGTTATCGTTTTCACAATACCTTGGCGAAGTCCCGGTAAGAGAACTGTATATCCCGATTAAGCATAAGTCCTATCTGTTGGTTGGACATGTCCAGCCAGACCTGCACCTCCGACGACATGATGGTATCGTTGTCTGCGGTGTCCGCTGCGGGGAGACAATATTTGTTAATATAATACACTCATATCAAAACCAGCAATGTATACTAATCTAACATAAAAATGTACTTTACGGCTTATAAAGAGAAAAACGTGATAACTTTTATTTAAATTAATCATTAGTTAAATATCTGTTATAGTTCATTAACTCATCGCACAAAACCATTTATTTTTCGTACGTAATTAAATGAAAAGTAAACTTTTTGGTTCAAGTTTGCGAGGAACCCCGGATCACAACTCGCAAAGTGAATAGCAAATCGCTGTTACCGCGGTCTGGGTTACCGTTACTGGGTCAGGAGATGGAACCTGAACTTAGGTTCAATCTTTCAATCCTTCAGCCAATCAAATAAAAAATGTGTTTATTCGGCTGGTTAAGTGTCGGATTCCCAAATTGCTATTTCTGCCTACCCCATTGGACGTGAGAACTTGTATATTTTTAGACCTAAGAGTGTATTTATTAACATACACTTATTTAATTTTGTTATTTGAACATTAATTAAAATTTCTGTGCAACATGTCGGAGTAAAATCTTACCTAGAGCTAGTCTAGCCACAAGAGCGTCCGTGTAGTTCTCGTTGAAGTAGATGGCGCCCCAGGCGTCGCCATCTTTCACCGCCTGGATGGCGGCGTCTACATCGAAGTAGTATTCCTTGATGATGGACTGGTTTTTCAAATGGTCGAGGTACCGGCAGGACAGGTTTTTCATTGAACAGGAGGAGTTGTAGGGGCAGTAGCCGTCCACCACGTTCACGTCGTCGTTGACTATCGCCTGGGGTACAAGGTGAAAGGTTAAATGTAGTAAGAGTAAATAATATAATGTTTGGATGGATGTTTGTTACTTATCCGGCCAGATCTGCCGGACGGATCGGGATGAAATTTGCCACTGACATGGTTTATAATACAGAATGACAAATAGACTATTTTTAATTCGGAAAATATGTATGGCTATTGTATAGTTCTGGATTTTTGATTTGGATTCTGGATGTCAGTCTCGTAATCCTGGATTTATAGAATAAGGCTACGGTATCCCCTTTAGTCGTAAAAGGCGACTAAAAAGGGCTCCAGGTTCACGGACGCGAGAAGAAGTCGACATTCTTGGTCCCTTGTCGCACTGTGCGGTTGCTGGGAGGGAGTAACCTCACCCGAGACGTGCTTTACAACACAATGAAGAGGGGCTCTGCTTCGTTCCCTGGAGATCCCGGAGTACCTTGCCATTTACTGTAGAGAGACATAACCCCCGGGATATCTTGTTAAAGATATCCCCATCAACAAAACAAAAACAATTCAGGATGACGGGCGTGAGGGCTATGTTATGTAATTTTTGTGTGGAAGCATTTCCGCAAACCAGGTCCTTAATCAGTGCCAACATGGTGTAGTTAAGGAAATAAAAGAAGAAAGGTGACTTACAAGATGGAGTCCGCTGGGGTCGCGGCCGATGGCCAGGCAGAAGAGGATCACCTGCATCACGGGCAGCGCGAAGATGA
This sequence comes from Meandrusa payeni, assembly GCA_029286785.1. Classification (NCBI taxonomy): domain Eukaryota; kingdom Metazoa; phylum Arthropoda; class Insecta; order Lepidoptera; family Papilionidae; genus Meandrusa; species Meandrusa payeni. Next base: position 9,570,095 of record JAGSMX010000023.1, read on the forward strand.
ACAGCATCACGCCGATGTTCCTCCACATCCTCAGGAAATTCTTCTGTATCAACGCCTTGATTTTGCCTCGCGAAGTCAGCTGGTGAAAGTAGTTCTTTTAAATTACTAACGAGCTTATACTTTATTTATTGTAATTATACAAGCAATATCTATTTATTAAATTAATAGACAGAGTGTCCAATGACAATGGGACAGTGGTCTACTGACGGTCTGACAGTCGCGGTTGGAATCCGCTTAATCAATGAGTGTTAATTACAGGGACTTTTGCAAATAAATAGATTTATTTAAATTCCACTTACATTGAAACAATCTCCACAGTCTTCACATTCTGTTGTCACAACTTCTGTCATTTTGCCGGGAAGCTGAAATAGGAAGGATAACATCATTGAACAAAAAAAACTATCAGCCAAAGATTTTCTGAAATCGGCGTTGTGCTACATGTGTGAGCACAGCACATGCTGAGCCAACCCCTTTTCGGCGCAAGGTCAATTTTGTTCTTTTTTTTTAATCTTTCCCATTTTTTTTAATATGTTTTTTGTACAATAAATTTCTTTTGTTTATTCTGTCTTCTGTCTTGTATTACCTGTTGTTTATGTGTTCTTGCGTCGAATAAATGTTTATTCTATTCTATTCGACGGGGATCTCTGTGTGGACTCTTGAGGCGATTTGAGAAGAGGGTGGTTATTTTAAAACACTATATCACTGTTGCACATTTCACTTTTACAATATTTTATAACATTTTACTTCGAGATGTTTTCGTGTTGATGTCTTGATGAGTAGTCTCCTGCATTTGTTTTATTATTCAAATAATTATTTTAATATTCGAAGTTTCAAATTCTAATATGACAAGTGTTGCCTGCCATTATTAATATATACATCATCATCAGCCTGTGTCTATCCACTGCTGGAAAAAGGGCTTCCCTAATGCCTTCCACCACATACGATCCTCCGCTTTCCGCATCCAGCCACTTCCGGCTATCCTTACAAGGTCGTCGGTCCATCTGGAGGGAGGGCGCCGACGCTTCTCCGGCCCATGCGCGGCCTCCATTATTTATATATACAACTTCCAACATATTCTATTTAAAAATATTGAGATAGAACGAGTGTATTTACGAACAAAAAGTTACAGCCTACGTATATGTCCCACTGTTGGGCACAAGTTACTCTGTAAGGAGAATATAAGAAAGAAAGAAATTTTTATTTATACATATAATAAACACAACCAAAATAAACATAGAAAAGATTATCATAACGAATTAAAATAAATACAAAAGCAAGACGATACAGGGTTACTGTTACCACTTTAGCCGCCGTGCTACCTCATAGACCTGTGTACGGACAGCTAAGCAAATACTTGTCATTTATTTTTTTTTGGACCAACTACACAGTTGGCCAAAAGCTGGCCTATACTGCTTCACCGGATTGAGAGGTGGCATAGCTCTGAGGTCGCTTAGCCTGAAACTCTATCGCTAGTAACTCGACACAAGGGTCCCCCCGGACATTTACTATGTTACGCTTAAGCATTCCGATCCGAGGGCGCCCGAGAGGGCCGAACTACGACACGGTCGGTAGCTATTTTGTTAATTAAACTAATGGTACAATCTAAGCTAAATTAACTTATATGCCGGTAAGATCACACTTGTCACAACCTTTACAAGACAATACTAAAGATTAGTTATTACAAACAATTGTTTGTATAAGTATAAGGACTTAGTCCGCTATGAACACCTAGTGCGGATTTGCAGTCTTCTCATGTCTTGTCAAATTTTCTAACACACGCAGGCTTCCTTACGAAGGTTTCCTTCACCGCCGAAAGGTTGGCAAATTATCACATAAAATTGCAACAAACGAATTCATTGGTGCCGGCGCACCGGCGATTGATGCTAACTTCAAATTCCAATAGATATATTACGAAATACAATTAATCAGAACTTGGTTAGGTTCTAATTAACTCTCATTAAAATACCCTTGAGGTACATCCTTTCCAATAAAAAAATGAAACATCGAAATCGGTTGGCGTGATATTGGGTTATTCGTCCGTTTGTCGCGCGTATACTTAATGCAATTTTAGGTCTTATATAGTTTTCTCATGGATGCTATTGTCAGAACTGGACCAAATGGAATAGGGCCCACAAGGGAACCGCCAGCTTTCGAATACAGAAATCATCAAAATCGGTTCATCCAGTCAAAAGTTATGAGGTGACTAAAATGAAAAAAAAATCACATTGAAGTCGGTTGAAAAGGAATCATTAGAAATTACTTACGTCGCCATTAGAGCCAGCCCCGTTGTCGATGATCAGAACTTCCTTACTCTGGTGGAAATTCAATCCAACCACCTGAGCATCCTCCGCGGCGTATGGTGCTTCCTCTCTCTTGGACATTTTGTTGAGCCCTAGGGCTCCTCCGGACACGTTGAGCTCCACCACCTGGTTGGCCTGGCCTGGAGGCAGAGATGATGCTTATTTAAATAGGATTAGATAATAATCATTACCAATACTATGATATATGTATATTTTATGTATTAGTGTATTTAATGATAAATTATTTATGTACGTATATTTAGTGTAGGTTGTTAATTATATGTATAGATTTGTTGTCATATTTGTATTTCTAACGCCATCGTCCTGTTTTGTTCATATGTTTCCTGTCCATACACAGGTTGCCTGGAAGAGATCGCTCTCAGCGATAAGGTCGCCCATTGTACAACAAATTGTAAAATGTACCTTACTTATGTAATGCCTTTTGTTTGATTTTCGTGTACAATAAAGTTATATCTATCTATCTATCTATCAATACTAATAATTAATGTCTGTTTTAACACGTCGTCAACAAAAAATTGTTGAATAGTTTCCTGGCCGTCTTTCCCTCTTATTGCAATGTGTTATCAATAATAGATTGAATAGTTATTTACTAAGCTAGGGCTGGATGGTATCCATGACTGCATTCCCATAAAGTTAATGGTACCGAGGCAGCAAATGATTTTTGTAATTAAACGTTAGAATATGATGACAGTAGCCTTCGATTGCGAGTCGTTGCATTAAAGTTCCGCCGTTCAGAGAATGCGTTCCTGACACCTATCAGTTAGTCACGACTAGTGATGGGCACAACATAACACCGAGTTCGTTACCTTTCCTCCAAAATGAACCGCCGCATTATTTTTAAGATTATTTTCGTTTTAAATTGGCGGAATCATTTAAAATTTATATTTTAGTTATTTAAGTGGAAACCAAAAAAAGGTAATATTAATATAATAAAATTGTTTTATTTATTCTTTGTTACCAAAGTTACAATCTGTATTTCTATGCAATAAAGTACATCGAATAGATCCATCTTCGCCTACATGTATAGTTCAATTTTTATATTTCATAAAAGTTATCTCATAGTCCATTATTTTCAAATTCTTAAAAAGAAATATAAAACGTATTATTGTATAAAGTACAACTGTATAAGAACAGATTACGATACTATTATTGCCTGTTATTGTTAGCACAGCACTACAAATATAAAGCGTTGACATAACCTTGTAATAGCGCAGTATAGATTTAGAAAAATATTGTTTACCAAGTTATTTGACACTCAGTTTGGCACAAAATTATAACATTCATTGATTATTGATATAATAATGTTATTTTAATGCTCATCAATTGTTAAAACGGTAAACAACCAGCAAAAATATTTTTATCGTAACTGCAACGCCATTACAAAGTTACGTCGTCAGTTCAATCGCGACGTGTCAGGAAAGCATCATTCAGATTCAGATCATTTAAATTTACTTTACATTAACTTAAATTCATACTCACACAAAAAAAAATTATTAAATCATTGCCATTGACATTGAAAAAAAAAAACAGTCAGACATACGGATTTTTCCACGGGCAATGCACAATAACTCTGTCAATGTCAAACTTTAAAATGTTTTAACATTGTTATGTTTGCAAAGACGCGATTTCGTAAAGGATTTTATTATGTTTTGTCAAGATATATTTAAGGTCTATCTCCGAGGTTATTTTAAAGAGCTTAATCATATCTGAGACATGAAGTATATCCATTTAACAATTAAAAAAAATATATTTAGAAATCTACTTAAGTTTTCAATATACAAAGTACAATGATAGAGGAAAATGTTCCATGAAATAGCTTCATCGTTATAATTGCGAGCACTAATTCGCAATCAATGGAGTGACGCAAGGTAATAACTGAATATATTTCTGTTAACTATTTCTTGATGTGGTTACAAAAAGTATGATTTGCATATTTATTTAAGGTTATGTAACGTTAAATAGCTCTGCTATAAGCTGTGACAACACGATGACGCGTTTGATTAGCTTACATAGACACGGATGACTAAATAGTGTCAAATTTACGTAATCTGTGACGTCGTCATGTTTTTATTCATTGTCCACACGTACTGTCATTTGAATTCTACCGAGTAACAATAGACAATAAACATTATTTTGTTCATATATAAATTTGATTTAGATAGAAAGATAGACTCTTTATTGCTCGCATTTTAAACAATAAATTAGGTATAAAAAGCAAAAATGAATCTTAACCTAAATATAGAGTACTTGTTGTCATGCAATAAATTATATTCATTCATTCACACATTGACAAGCGTGTCTGTTATTTATTGATATTATTGAAGCTATTAATTATTTACCCTGTCTTCTCGAGAGTTTGAGGAATACGTCCTCAAGGGAGATGCAGCTGTACATCGTGAGGAGAGCTTGAGGTGACTCCTCCGCGAGGAGTCGACCGCTTCGCATTAGACCGATCTGGAACAGAATTTGAACATAAATTAACATTTACGTGTTAACACTACAGAGGAGAGTGGTGATTCAGTGTCCGAGCGGTCGCTTCAAGTTGCGTAGTACGTGAGCGATCTGAATTCCAATAGCGTCAAGGACATTGTTGCAGTTTTACCACGCGCTCGGTGGTGAAGGCAAACATCGTGAGGAAATCGACATATCTTAGAAAATTTTACTCTCCTTCGGACTCGTCTGGCACGCTGCTTTGTATTCTCCATTGTTCTGTATGGTGTCGAAGCTTTCGAAATGTAGGTTTACAGAAGAATGTGAAGGATATCTTGGAGAGACAATGTGCGCAAAGAAGTAGTGCTGCAAAGATTTGAAAAAAGTAGAAGAACATATTGGCTTAGAAATCTACGTCAATGGTTCAATAAGGGCACACGTTCACGTTCAAGCTGCTGTGTCGAGGTACCAAATCGCCAAGATGGTAGCCAACCATCGATAGATGATCTTCACTTAAAATTGCAATAAATTAATTGCATAGTACACTATGTAACTTGAGACGACCACCCCGACCGCGGGTCATTTCGTTTTATTGGTTTTATCAGGTTCGTTATGTTTTACAAGAGCTGATTAATCAGTCTACCCCGAACTGGTCTACAAGCGTGTACGGTGATTTGGAATGCAGTAAGATAATTGCGTACATGCTTTTAATGCGAGTTGAACACTTTATAACTATTTACCTTTCTTAGTATAAAAGTATGAGCTATAATGGCGTTATTTATTACACCTACACGCAATGTATATGAGAATGTACATGACATGTTTGAATAAGATTTATGCTATTATTGTATAAATTTGTATAGGTCAGAGTCATAAATATTATCTAAACACTTGAGACTATTCATTCATCAATGACTAAACATATTTTAAATTCATTAAGATACGCTTGGGCAACGCTGAAAATCAGCGCTGTGGCAGCACTTACAGTGATGATGTCCAATGTTGGCATCACGTTCTATTTGTCCGTTCTCTCTTTCAACTGTATTTTTTAATGTGTATAATATTTTGTTCGCAATGCGTTTGCCGATGATGCCAATAAATAAAATGTTTATGTCTATGTCTGTGTCTATGCCTACGTCTACGTCTTTGTCTATGTCTAATTGTCCTTTCCGGCATTGATATCTTTGGCCGCGCTCTTGCTAGCCGTGATGTAAATACTCACACAATGCGCCTGTCTCGCCTCTTCGATGTAATGTGTTGTGATGATGACAGTCTTGTCACCGGAGCTGGTGATCTGCACCAGATGTGTCCAGATGGACTGCCGCAGCAGCGGGTCCACTCCTACTGTGGGCTCGTCCAGGATGAGAAGCTCGGGGTCGTGCATGAGAGCCACGGCAAATGACACACGACGTTGTTGACCTCCACTGCAAGGAAGACCAACTTTATATTAATAAATTGACTCTTGGGTACATAGTGTCACGGGTTAGGCGTGATCGTTTTTTAAACTTCTGTGTTAATCGATATTTTCATACGAGCAGAAGGAAGAATAAAACAAAAAACGATTGTGCATTTAAATATATGTATGAATGTATAAAGGGTCATAATGCATATAATTTCCACAGCACCGGAGTGGCAGATGAGTAGCCGGCCTTTGAGAAAGGAGTAGGCTTGTCTTGAAGATCCCCAAATAGTATAGGTTTAGAAATATCGCAGGGGACAGTTGATTCCACAGGTTAAGTAAAATATATTAATGGAGACCGCATCGATAGCACATCTTACGATCATAATTTAATTTTTAAAACTGATTTGTCATGTCATAATGACGAAGATGGCGTCACAATCGGCCTAATTGGCTAAGTCACGAATTTATCTCGCGTCTTTTATTCGCATTGGATGTATAATGTCTGGAAAGAGTACCGTTAGAAATACCGTATTTCTTAACAGGATATTTGGAAGTAATGTCACGTGAGGAGTTTTTGTTAGTGGAACACAAACGGAGAATTTATAGTTCTATCATCAATCTTCCAATACGCCACGATAAAATTCATGACTACATAGATCAACGGGTTAGCAAGGGTAGTTGAGGTGGCAATCGGCAAGGCTCTTAGTGCGTAGAACAGATGGCCGATGGGGCTGAAAATTTCTTGATTGGAAACCAAGCACTGGCAAACGCAGTTTACGACGTCCACCTCCAAAGTCTGACCTTGTAAAGAACGTTTGTGGGCCCCTATTTCTATCAGGGAATATCTTATGACTTTTTTAATTACTTACTTTTTTATACTATCTAAGCAAGTGCTTCACCACAATACGACCCGATGTTAAGTGGAAATGCAGTCCTGGATGGTGAGGCGCACTAGCTTAGTAAATGCCTTCACTCTACTCTTAAAAACACTCATATTGCAATCGAAGGCAATGACAGACACGGGCAAGCTATTCCAGTCCTTTGCTGTACGAGTAATGAACAATGAAGCAAAGCGCTTGGTTCTGGTTTGAGGAATGTTCACAAGAAAAGAATGGAATACAGCAGTGCGTTTGTAAGTCTTGTATTAGATCATGTAATTTCAGAGCACAATCTTCAAAATGCATTCCATAGAATTTTAGGTATTCTATGGCTACGGTTAAAATGACTATAATGATAAAAATTCTGAATAGTTTCTTTATTATATGAATAATATTTTTGTAAATAAACATTCTATATATATCTTTAAATATATTGTAACCATCTCAGATATGAATTAGCTCGGTCACTACTGACTATATCGAATATACAATTGATATATATATCGCGATGGCATACAATATATAGAATATAATTTACATGGACATGCCATGCACCTTGATATATAGGATGTACGTAAAGCACGTTATAACTATATGCAATCGACCTGAAATCGTGCACATTAAAAACATGTAGTGGTTATAAACATTTGCGTATGTATAAACATTTGTACTATCAAAAGTTTATATTTTTGATGAAATTGGATTTATAATATGGCAATAAAATTATTGTCACAATTCACGACGCCATTTTGAACAAATTGAATTGTGAAAACGTCTTACGTGCATACTTACAAAGTTAGAAAGTATACCTTCTAACTTTACTAACTTATATCTTCCTCTCAACTTTGCCCTTCGCCTTACCGGGTCACATTTTTCGTAACCACCAGCTTACTCCAGCATGCGTAAAGAAGGTTTACTTCAATAACTTTTTACTACTCTTTCGGAGTGTCAGTATAATAAGATTCATACCGTAGGTGACGCAGCATTTTTAGGCAATTTTCACTTTTAACATCTCACAGTTTCTATTGCTTTGGAGTCTCACGTCAAGCGGTGAGCAATAGTGGCGAAAGTTTATGTATCGGGGTTATTATTGCAAGTATTATGTTAGGAGATGTAACACGGTTTTATCAAGAAGCGATTGCGAAAAATGTCTCGTGGTACAATCGATTTTATTTTTTCCTTATACATGAGTATCTGTAGGGTATTAGGGTGGCATATAATTGTTGTAATGGGATTACACGCACCATTTCTATCAGTCCTTTTTTACGGATAATATCGGTCTCGCACCGACTAAAACTCCACGGTGTTTCTCTCGTGCCTTTCGTCGAAACTACGAGAACGCTTTCGCACACTGCCGTAGTACAGCACTATGAAGGGGTCTCGGTAGTAATTAACACACTGACAAAGTATAAAGTACAAAAAAGAAATGCGAAATATAACGCCTACGAAAATGTCGTAGCAACATTTTGCTAATGCAATTAGGTAGGAGTAGAAAAGACTTACTGACTTTGTTTCAGAGATTCACTTGTAAAGGGCTTATCGTCCAGGGTTTTTAAACTGTGCACTGATCGTCTATAGAGAGAGTCCTTTTAGTCTAAATTTCTAGTTTAAGCGTCTCTTTTAAAACGGAAGTGGAATTGGGACTCTGTTTCCGACCTAGTCAAGTAAAGTACTTTTATATTAGACAGTCCATTAACTTATTCTAATTCATAAGTATTTTTTACATATTATAATATTTATTTATGCATTAAAATTAAATTAGCATTTAGTAGGACTAACATAATCGTCTATTTAATAGGATACAGTTCACAGCTCAAGGGTCTCACCGCGACCATTGTGTCATAACAATCGAGCGCTCCTCAAAACATTTTCAAGTTTATAAATAAACTGACAATTTCTATCTACAAGCGTGTAAATGTTTATATCAGACTCCGCTTTGTCTATGATAGCCCTATGGGAAGAAAATCATAACCTATTTGTGCTTATAACGTAGTGCTTTGGTTATTATAGGGATTTTAAATCGAATCATTGACTATGATGAAAAGTGGGTCTTGTACGATAATCGGAAACGGACATCGCAATGGCTGAAACCTGGCGAACCAAAACACTATTCGATATTTGAAAATTCAATCGTTTGTAATTTAAAGAAAAACTAGCAGAACCCGTGAACGTTCTTTTGGCATGATTTATTTCTATTAATATAATAACACGAAAATATATCTCTTAACGCAAACACTATTTGAAAAACGGTTTTTCTGTTGCAATAACGAAGCAGTAATTATTTATGACTGACATTTATGATATGACGTATGGTCTGTTTAAAGTTGTCATTCGTTGGCTGAACAACTGAACGTGATTCCGGTCGACCGAGGTTTTATTGAATCTGATTTGAATTTTTTTATTTTACATACAGAAATCTGTCAGTACCAAGTCAGAAACTTTCGTAGTGTCATGCACAATACTTCGCTGAAGATCATTACATGATCAAATGCACAGTTTACGATTCTATAGAGGACATAAAGACAGATAAACATTCATTTATATATATATAGATAACCGTGAGTAAAAGTCGTGGTAGCTCAGTGTCCGGGCGGTCGCCTCAAGTTGCGTAGTACGCTAGCAACCCGAGTTCGATCACCGGTGCCGGCACCAATAAATTTGCTGTTGCAATTTTATGTGCTGATTTACCACGCGCTCGGCGGTGAAGGAAAATGTCGTGAGGAAACCTACAAGTCTTAAAACATTTTTCTAAGACATTTGAAGTCCGCCAATCCGTACTAGGGCCGCGTGGCGGACTATGCCCTTATACTCTCTATACAGAGAAGGCCTGTGCCCAGCAGTGGGACATAGCAGTGGGACATAGCAGTGGGACATATATAAAAGGCTGTAACTAGCTAGATAGATAAAGTTTGTCGGATCAGCTCAGATCAGATCAGCAGAAGATAAAGAAATATCTTTGTACGTGTTATGTAAATGCCACAGCGGATTAACTTTGCTGCTTGTTAATTCTTGACGGTTAAAAAATAGGCTTTAAATTTCCTTATAGCTACCAGTTCTTACATTAGCGAATTTGACAGCAAAGGTTACGTTGACAACGCTAACATAACGCGACAAATGTGTCCTTCCTTTTTACAATGACTTATACTCGTGCCTTTAAAAAAAATCTTTGTAAATAAAAAAACGACCACTTAAATGAAGTAAAACTTATGTAGCTCCATCTATCATCATGTATATATATATATATATACTTTTTTGTCGAGCTACACAGATTGGCCAGAGCTGGCCTTGACTGCTTCACCGGATTGAGAGGTGGCATTGCTCTTAGGTCGCTTAGCCTGAACCTCTACCGCTAGTAACTCGACAGAAGGGTCCCCTCGGTGAGGGGTAACCTCGGTTACTATGTTACGCGTAAACATTCCGATCCGAGTGCGCCCGAAATGGCCAGACCACGACTTGGTCGGTTGCTATTTCACGGATAATCTAAGGGACATTCAATAAGTAAACTAACTTTGAGTGCCATTTCGGGAAGCACAAAATGTAATATACACGATTGTTCAAGAGCGAAAGAATACGCGCGCACTGTTCTCTCCTGCTCCTACAGTGTGATACAGACAATAGACCTGCACTGTGTCTTATAAATACTAAACGTAACTGGCTATGAGATGTGCTGGCACCTTCCCTTTTGTACCTGCAGTAATACACGAAACGTAAGTCTTATTTTCTCCACAAACTATATATCTACCTCTCAACTTCCCTACGAATCACACTTTTTGTAACGCTTTCACTAGCTTAGCAAAGCGTGCATAAAGAAGTTTTACTTAAAAAAAAACATAGCATTTGTTTTTTAAATTGTCAGTCATATAGATCTAGACTAGATATTTTTTATTAAAACCTGTTTTTTTTAAAAGATGGTTCACATCATTAGTCGAATGGTGTATTCCAACGTACTACCTTAAGTTACGCAGACTGTATCCTAAAGCGTACATCCATTTCAGAGTATGACGTCACTTATTCTAGAATTTGTTATTTTCAATGGAATAAGTTTCCAGAATCAATAGAGCAGGTCGTAACTTACTGCAATTGAAGTACGAATATGTTAGTCACTTATAAAAACCTAGCAACTCCGGTTTACAAGAAACATATTGAATGATGCTCTGTCAATTCTGGGAAAAAGAATGTTGACTAGAAATGTCATGAAATAACAAACTGAGTCAGTGTTTAACGCATTATCGGTAAATATAGGTTAAGGTGAACTACATTTGTATACTTCTGCCATAATATATATCACTGCGTAAATAAAATGTCAATTTTATGTGACGGAAGGTCTATATGACTTTGTAATACATACGCGATGTATGTTCTTCTTCTAAAGCTGCTACTACTCGGTATGGATGTTAATGCAGAAAATATATCGATATATTACTATGCGTATATAGCCTAATAGTTTGTAGGGCAGGCGTGGGAACGCCTTTTTTGTACACAGAGCACATTCTAAAATATTTAATCGACCAACTTTCCATAACTTAAAATCATCAAACATTTATATGTTTGAAAATATAAAATTATTTTGCAAATTGCATACACCCAGAGAAATGTATTCACAAAACGTAATAATTTACAAAACGTCGTAATAATACACATTTTTAATTAATGTTTAAGAAAGATTACATACGAATCGTTCCGCGGGCGCCATGGTGGGGGCACGAAGTTGGGAATCTCTGGTTTAGAGAATTGTAAGGTTGTGGCTTAGAATCTATCATTAGATTATTGAGGTTAACCATCTCCTAGCGTAAGCATAGGCTTAAAATGGTTAACAAGAATGTTAATAATATTTCTGAAAAAAAAAGATATATTGCTAGCTTTCTTTTTTAATAAAAAATAAAGAATTTGACTATGCGATATATTGCACAAATGTGTTGTAATTTGTTTATATTTAAGGCCAAACAAAACGGGTAAAAATGTCTTAATGCAAAACTTATTAAAAGATTATAGACGAATTGATAATACTTTTGTGTCAATAAAAAAAAAAGCTTCAGACTGACAACGTATGGGATCAAAAAACTACCAACATAAAGGAACTAATGACAAGTTTCGTAAATAAACCGCAAGGTTAGCGACATTTTATTACACGACACAGTAAAAGGAAACTTCCACGCAACGGCGCCATTGAACGCAGCGTATACACTTACAATTTAAATTATTTACCTGCTACTTCTTTGTTCGTTTTGTCAACGGACTTCAACAAGCATATTTACGAGTAGAAACAAAAACTAGACCGAATCGACTTCAAATCCGACTTTTTTCTTTGTATTTTCAAACTATCGTAGGATAATTTCAGTCCTGTAGTTCTGGGCTCTCAAGAATAAGACTGCGATATCCCCTGCATGTCGTAGAAGACGACTAAAAGGGGCCTCGGGTTCATTGAGCGACAAGGGTGGGGGCCTTTGTCGTCCGCCAAGGTGGACCCGGGAAAAAGGCGATATCGGCTGGCCCGTGTCGTTTTGCACTGCGAGAGCACAGGGGGGAGGGAGTACCCCGGCATGTGCACGCCTTGAGCACAGTGCAGAGGGGCTCCGGTGCGTTCCTCTGGAGATCCCGGAACCCCTCACCATGCACCGAGGAAGGGCCGCCGGGGAGGTTTTAGTGGTTAAAAACCCCACATAACCGCCGCTTTCCCCTCAGAAGTTGGGGTATCTTTTTGAAGATTTTCTCCCCGTTAACAAAAAAAAAGTATAATTACGAAATTGAATTAATCAGAACCTAATAATTTTCATTAACTACTTTTAAAGTCCACCTAACATCATTTAGTTATACTGTTACGATATATAAGGTTGTCAAATATCTCCCTTCCGCCTTTTTGTCTTTTGAATTTCGCGGCTATGTACAAAGCGCTACAGAGCTCGTATCTAGCAATACTATACATAATTTGAAAGGTCTTGACATAACCTACAAAACGACGCTATGCATAATTAGTTTGGATATTGCGTTCAACAGTTATAGACCTATATTATATGTATGTATGTTGGTAGTGTTTAAGTACATCTTTACTTATTATAAGCTCCCGCCGCTTTTTTTTATTAAAGGTTGCCTTTGGCTAGTTGCCTTGAAGAGATCGCTTGTAGCGATAAGGCCACACGGCGTTTATCTATTTTGTTTTTTTTTATTTTTTTAAAATAAGTTTAAACACTAAAGAGTTTATTAATAAATCCTTACCATTAAAAATGAATAATTGAAATCGGTTAGCGTGATATAGAGTTATTTGCCCATTTGTCGCGCACATAGACACTTGAAGCAAATTTGAAGCATCAGTTTTCAAATGAAAAAGGAATCGTCAAAATTGGTTCTAAAGTTATGAGTGTTACCTAAACACAACATAAAAAAATACAGACCAATCAAGAACCTCCTCCTTTTTTGAAGTCGGTTGAAAAAACTGTTGGTAACATTAGACTGGCAATTGATATGACTCACCTCAAATTCTTGACCATGCGGCTCTCGCTGGGCAGGTCGAGGAAGTCAAGTAAAACCTCAGCCGCTCCGTGATCTCCCTCGTCTCCATTCCGAATATCCAGCCGAAGTACATCATGGTCTCTTTGATGGTGAACTCTCCGTAAAGCGCGATCTCTTGCGGCATGTAGCCCACGCGTTTGCCCGGGACTCCCGAGCCTGTAATGCAATTGATAGTGTACTACGAGAAAAAATAAAAATAGAAATAGATTTCATATCGAATCGTACGTTAAACGCCATTACGCACGGATGTCTTCTTTTCTTTCCCCTTATTTACGAATCATTTTAGGAATATTAAGAAATAGAATTAATCAGAACCTAACCAAACTCTTATCAAACGACCCTTGACGTACATAATTTCCAATGAAAAATTAATCATCGATTCTTGATACTAATTTAAGACATATAGGTTTAGTCATGGATCCCATTGTCAGAAATGAAACAAATTCGACCACGCGGGAAGCACTTACAAATTAAAAAAAAATCACACAATACAAATTTAAAAAAATCATAAAAATCGGTTAACCCAGTCGAAAGTAATACGATAACAAACATAAAAAAAATACAGACGAGAACTTCCTGTTTTGAAGTCGAGTGAAAACTTTATAATACATTTTAACTTAAGAAAAGTTTGATTTTTTCGAACAGCATGATCCCTTTACCGTAGTCTTATTCTATAAGCCCAGGACTACGCTAAGAGGCCATTTTTTTATGTTGACGGGGGGGAAATCTTCAACAAGATATAGCCTTCTGAGGGGAAAGCGGGATTATATGGGGTTTTACCCACTAAAACCTTACCGGCGGCCCTTCTTCGGTGCATAGTGAGGGGCTCGGGGATCTCCAGAGGAACGCACCGGAGCCCCTCTGCACAGTGCTCTCCGGAGAGCACGTCCCGGGTGGGGAGGTTAATCCCTCCCCCTCTGTGCCCTCGGAGTGTAAGGCGACACGGGCTAGCCAATGTCGCCTTCTTCCCGGGTCCTCTTTGCCGAACGACAAAGGCCCCCAGTCCTTGTCGCCCAGTGGACCCGAGGCCCCTTTTAGTCACCTTCTACGAAAGGCACGGGATACCGTAGTCTTATTCTACGAGCCCAGAACTACAGGGCTGGACGCTACGAGGCCAACTCCAACCCTACCGAACAAGTTATATAACGAGTCTTACCTTTAGTTCCCGGCTTGCCTCCCAGCACCCATATCTCGCCGCTATTCAATTTCCTTCTACCCACGATGCACGACAGTAGCGTCGTCTTACCGCAGCCCGACGCGCCCAGTAGACCGTATCTGGTGACAATACAAATAAATTGACGATAGTAAGACAACTTCTCAATCTCTTTTAGACAATATTTAGGTTTTTACAATCGACTTCAAACAAGTATATTTACGAGTACAAACAAAAACTGACTTCAAAAACAACTTTTTGTATTTCCGAATCGTTGTATGAATATTGAGAAAAATAATTAATTAGAACTTAATCAAATTCTCATCAAATTACTCTTGAAGACTCTTGAAGATTACGTCCTTTCTAATAAAAATCATCGAATTCAGTTACCGTGATATTAAGTTATTTGTCCATTTTTTGCGCAGTTAATGCATATTAAACACTTATATGGTTTTCTTATGGAGGCCATTGTCGAAATTGGACCAAATTGAAATGGGAAATAACGGCTACCTAATGAAAAAAGAATCAATTATCGGCAGCATTTTTTTAGTATTATATCTGTGAGATCGAAAAATATTATTCGTATTTCATCATTCTGTAATTTGTATCCAAATATAATTACCAAAAAACATGTTTACAACAAAAAAAAAGGAGCAAAGTCGTTCAGGTCCTGTATTTTTAAGCATCTTCTATATTCTTTCTAAAAATGCAACAAAAAAAATTTATGGTGCCGGCACCGGTAATCGAACTCGGGTTGTTAGCGCACTATACAACTGGAGGCGACCGGTCGTGATACTGAGCTATTACAGCTCTTGTACTTATAGTTCGAAAATTAAATAAAAAAAAATATGTATAAATATAAATAATATACGTATAGGAGATAGGATCTTAAGACAGTCGCAATCGATGAAAGTTAAGTCAGAAATGTTGACTTTCACTTGAAAATCTGGAGCAGACGCTGACATGACGCACTGTTGCTCTCTGATACGAATGTGTTAATGATTTTATAATACGCTTGTCTTAGTTGTCTTAGATTAAAGCATGCGTTCCAACATTCTTGTTAACCAATCCAATTAAACACAAGCTTGTGCTAGACAAGTATATATACGGCAAAAATAAAAACCGATATCAAATCAGATCATAAGTCAAATGCTATTACGCGAGGACGCCCTCTTTGTATGAATATCGTAGGAATATTACGGAACAGAATTAATTAGAGCCTAACCAAACGTTCATCAAACTACTCTTGTAGTAAGTACATCCTTTCCAATAAAAAATAATAATGGGAATCTGGTAACGTGATAGATAGATAGATAGATAGATATAACTTTATTGTACACCAAAATCAAACAAAAGGCATTACATAAGTAAGGTTTTACAATTTGTTGTACAATGGGCGACCTTATCGCTGAGAGCGATCTCTTCCAGGCAACCTGTGTATGGACAGGAAACATATGAACAAAACAGGACGATGGCGTTAGAAATACAAATAAGATAACAAATCTATACATATAATTGACAACCTACACTAAATATACCTACATAAATAATTTATCATTAAATATACTAATACATAAAATATTCATATATCATAGTTCCGACGGAATCGATTGATAATGTTGCGCTAGCAAATTTTTAAAAGCAGGTAGGGATTTAGCAAGCCGAATGGAATTTGGAAGGGCATTCCACAGTCTAGTAGCCCGCAATGTGAATGACTTCCCATAAAAGTTTGAGGAATGAGTAGGGGTTTTAAGTTATGATATTTCGTCCATTTGTATCTCATCTACTTAATCCACAGTCAAGACATATATATATACATATAATAGATATAGTCGTGAGCAAATATGAAGGGTCGGTTAAGAAAGTTCGAATATCTCGGAAGATAAAGACGCTAGCTAACTGAAATAAATTGTGCATGGACAAATAAATATCCTTAAAGTAAAATAAAATAGTTTTTAATAATTTATTTATATTTTATAAAAAAACATAAACGAAAAAGAATATCTTACGTATACTTGGATAATACAGTATTTTTCATTAAATTTTATTTTTATTTAAATTTTACGCGACATGGAGGCAACACTAAGTACTATTTATTTTCTTAATTTTTCTCAAACATTAATCAAAAATGTGAATTATTACTAATTTTGTGTTTGTATTAAACGTTTTGTGAATACATTTCTCTGTGTGTATGCAATTTGAATAATAATTTTATTACTTTGAAACATTTGTGTTTAATATTTATTAATAAATTATGAAGATAACAAAATAAATGATAGGAAAATGAGAAGTAATGGAAGGAGTTGGTCGATTAAAAATAGGCGGTGCCCGCCACTCGACCGATATTTTAGAATGTGCTCTAGAGTACAAAAAGGTTGGGAACCCCTGCCCTATACCATTGACGCCTCTTACTATTTGTTAATATACTAACATATCCAAGCAGTAAAAAGTTGTTATAGCCCATTATAGTCTATTTCTCTGTTGACAATGGCTATCAAATGTACATTACACATAAAATTACAATTATACAAGACAATCGATAATTTTATAAGGACCTGTTGACAACGCGATATTTATATTTTCAACCGACTTCAAAAAAGGAGGAGGTTCTAAATATAAATATCTTCTCGTCAATTCGTCTGTATATTTTTATGTCCGCTATCTCATAACTTTCGACTAGGTGAACCGATTTAGATGATTCTTTTTTCTCTTGAAAGCTGGTTCTTGGTTAAAAAAAAACAATTTCATACAAAATGGCAATTTCATGGATAAATACCTATTATCTTTTGCACGTATATATCGACGCTGGAAAGCAAACGCGTAAGTGACACGTATGGCCATTATCACGTCGTTGGAATCAGAAAAAAAAGACGCGTCGAATGATATATGGCTTGTAAAAATTAGCTGAAAAATAGCGAAAATAGGAGTTACAAAATTGAAACTTTTATTTTTTGTACCGTAAAACGATGTAAATAACAAGAAAACACATAATAAATATTGTGTTTCAAAAACGACAGCTCTAGGTCCACAAACACGAAAGTTATAATATTTTTTTAAAAAGTTGAAATGTTTTTCGGCTCTGGTGAACAATTTGATTTTTGTGGACTCCTACGTTTTTGCTTTCCAACGTCGATATATATATATATATTAGGGTGTTCCAATAAGTGTAAATTAATAAATAAGAACATCGTATGTAACTGGGTCTCTACTCACTCTCTCTGGCGGCTATCGTGATGTTAATTAACTAAAATAGAATGTGAATCGTGTTATTTCGACAGCGTGCCGTCCTCGCTCGCGCCTGGCGCAAGCAGGGCAAACAGACCGTTGCATATATGTTTAGGTCGGCATTAGGGTTGCCTCTTTCTATTACAAATTTTAATACGACGTTAGTCAGTTAGTTACACTTCTGTTTAACTGTTGAACGCTTTGTGAACGCTTTCTTTCGAAGAACGTTTTAGTATATAATATAACGTTTATTAATCGGGAACTTCTTCTCGAAGTGGCATATAAGTTAGTTTAGCTTAGATTGTCCCACTTAGTTTAATTAATAAAATAGCAACCGTCCGTGTCGAGGTTCGGCCCTCTCGGGCGCCCTCGGATCGGAATGCTTACGCGTAACATAGTAATCGTCCAAGCCGTGGTTACCCTTGTGTCAAGTTAGTAGCTAATAGAGGGTCAGGCTAAGCGAGTTAAGAGCTACGCCACCTCTCAATCCGTGGAAGCAGTAAAAGCCAGTCTATCTGTAGTTCGTCCAAAAAAAAAATCGGAAACTTTTAGTTTGTTTATATTTACAGAATTCACAGCACTTAAGGTATATTATATTGTATCAACTTATACTGAATAGACTGTCAACAAGGGATTCAACATTTATTTGTGGGCGCCAGTGATGTATTTGTTTATTTTTAACCCACTCCAAAAAGCATGGTGGTTCTCAATTCGTTTGTATGTTTTTTTTATGTTTGTACCTCATAAATTTTTACTTGCTACACCGATATAATTCTTTTATTTGAAAGGTAGTACTTTCCGTATGATCCCATTTAAATTTGGTCCAATTCTAATAATGAGATCCAAAAGATATACGTCTTAAAATGACATTCAGTATGTGCGTAAAAAATGGACGAATATTTCAATATCACGCCAACCGATTTCGTTTATTCATTTTTTATTGCAAACTTCAATAAATAAATAATAGATTGATTAGAGTTTGCTTGGGAACTGAATGATTCTATTTCGTAATATTTCTACGATAATTCAGAAATACAAAGATGGCGTCCGCGCGTAATATTGTTTAACGTTTGATTCCATTTTAAGTCAGTTTTTGTTTTTACTTATATACTTGTGTATATCTTCTCCTTTTTCGTTCCCTTACTACTGAGGATCGTGACCACGTATAAGCAGCCTCCATTGAATGCGGTTAATTTTATTGTAACTGCTCATAGTGGTTTTCTTGGGGTTCATAATGCAGTAGTTACCCGTGGCTTTCTGCACCTTGTGCATATAATAAATCGAAAATCGGAACCTCTTGCTAAAATGTATTACATCCAATATACATGTAGGACGTCCAATAACATACACATAATAAATTATACTATTTAAATTATACAACATAATAAACAGCGTGACTCAAACTAGGAAGTATTTTGACTCACGTTGTTTATCATGCCCTCGTAGCATTCGTGTAGCATTAGCCGTAGTCTCGCGTAGAGGTCACTCTCCGCTGGTACAGGACAGGACTTTATCCGTTTACGTAATAGGTTTACGAAAGTTCATCCACTGTCGTAATATTGTAACTTGTACCGTGGTGCTCGCAAACATTTTTAATACTATTATTTCGCGAAATTTCGTGTCATAATTGTACGAAGTGATATTCGTAAATGATAACAGAACATATTAAGCCAAATGTAATTAAATATCATATCTTCCTTGGGTTATTCCACTTGCATATTATGACGCATAAAATGTGACGTTCGGCATTTTTAGTCCTGTAGTTCTGGGCTCGTAGAATAAGACTACGGTATCCCCTGTCTGTCGTACAAGGTGACTAAAAGGGGCCCCGGGTTGACTGGGCGACAAGGATGGGGGCCTTTGTCATCCGCCAAAGTGGACCTCGGAAGAAGGTGACTTCGGCTGGACCGTGTTGGCTTGCACTAGGAGGGCATAGGGGAAGGAATTAATCTCCCCCCGGGACGTGCTCTCCGAAGAGCACAGTGCAGTGGTTGCTATTGGTTTTCCCCACGCGGTACCATTTTGATTTGGTCCAATTCTTACAATAGCATCCATGAGAAAATCATATATATAATAATGTCTTTATGTTTGTTTGAAATAAAAGACAAAAGTGCGTTTCTTTATAATATGTATAGAAACAACATTTAATGTCCGTATTCCAATTCTATCTTATATATAAATGTCATGACACATTATATTGACATTTTACATTTAAAATTATAAAAATACAGAAAAAGAAATAATTTTAAGAAAAGTGGTTTCATATCTTTACTTTACATATATAAGTGTTATAATAGATGTACTTAGGTACTAAGGGTAGTTTGATGAGGGTTCAGTTACGTTCTAAATAATTCTATTTCGTAATATTTCTACGATAATTCAATACAAAGAGGGCGTCCAAGTCATTTACGTTCATCGTTTGATTAGATTTTAAATCGGTTTTTGTTTTTACGCGTAAATATTATTGTTATAATTATTTCGCTTGGCTGAAATACGTCGCCGGCGAGGGAGGGCTCTGGCAATACGCCAACACAAAGGACACTGTGACAAAAGATTATTAACCTGTCTCAATACCATTAATACAACAGCCCATTGTATCGCTGGCAAGCTAGCTATATAAGGGCTGGCCTTAAGCGTCCAGAGAATAGGCTGCCTAATTACACGGCTCGTTTCCTACATGTTATCACGTATTGTGACGTCACACTGGTGAGGGTAAGAAAGCTATTGTTCATAGCAGTCACTAGGACCAACAGTGAGGACCTCTGCGTCATCACATATCGCATTTTAAGTCGTTAACAATAATAAACATAGATTTTCATTCAACAAACACAATAAAAAAAAAACACAAAACGTAATTAATTGTTGTATAACATTTATGAGTAAAAAAAACTGACTTCAACTGATACCCTCTTTGAATTTCCGTATTATAGTAGGAATTACGAAATAAAATTAACAAGGACCTAATTCTTTTATTGCAAACTAGTGTACCCAGCCCGCTTCGCCGGCCTAGATTTTGCTTTATTTTATTTAAACAATAAACTTACGTCATTAAATATTCATTTTCATATCTCTCCGTCTTCATTCTCCTCTCATTACCTACACCCATGTACATATCAGTAAATACAATATCATTCTTATCATTTATACAAAAACGTATCGGGCTCAAGTTAATGTCAGAAATAAAAGGACGACGTATGGCTTGTTTGAGTTCAAAAAGCGAAGTGCTCCGATCGTCACCAAACTTTACATGATTACTTTCCAGGTCAATTTGATTCTCTGAAAGTTTCATTAAAATCGGTCCAGCCGTTTCAGAGCCTATACGGATCAAACCCACACACTTTCTCTTTTACATATATAGGTTGAAGACTTATGTTGTTTTCTTATGGAAGCCATTGTCAGAATTGCAATCATGAGCTTTCAAACAAAAAAAGATTGTTTCACTCAGTCGAAAGCTCTGAGAGTCGAACTCAGAACGTTTTCCATTTTTGAAATCGGTTCAAAATTAAGTTGATTAATACAAAATTTAATGCCGCAGCTAAAACCAGAATGAAAGGGCGTAAGGTAGCAGACGTTTCGGTGTTTTACAATTAATCAGAATATATTTTGTAGACTGTGCTCGGGAATTTACATGATCCAATTCGGACATCAAGACGCACTGCTGGCTTTCATCCTTTTGTTATGGACATGAAAGCCGAACGAAGTGATTGCTTCCAAAAATATCGTAATATGAACGCGATATATCACTTTAATGAGATATTATCGAATCATCTAAAATTGATATATTTCATCCAGATATAGAAATTTTGATAAAAAATAAAAAAAAAACACAAAGACCGTAGTATATATTTGTATACAGCTCTAGTTATATCAATTCATAATCTGTTCCGCGGTTTTTTTACGATATATAGAAAACTAGCTTTGCCTGTGGTGTTACCCGCGATTAAATTTAAAGTAGCCTAAGTAACTGCTTATAACATCAACTATCTACCGTGAAAGTCCCGTAAAATGGGTCCAGCATTAGCTGGAACAAACACTCCAATTGTAAAATATGTTATTTTGGTATATGTTACGTTAAAAAGTTAAAGTTACAGCTTTTATGTAAATAATATTTGTCCCACTGTTGGGCGCAGGCCTTCTCTGTAAAAAGAGTATAAGGGCATAGTCTGCTACGCGGCCCCAGTGCGGATTGGCATACTTCACATGCCTTAGAATTTTTTTCTATGACATGTAGGTTTCCCTCACAATGTTTTCCTTCACCGCCGATCGCGTGGTGAATCAGCACATAAAATTGCAACAACAAATCAGGATTCTAGCGTACTATGCAACTTGAGCCTACCGCCCGGACACTGACCTATTCGGCTAGTTATATGTATTACAAATAGACACAATTTATATTTATTTGTATAGATATAAGAATTGGCAGTTTTCAAGAATACCTTGCAGATGACAGTTTTTTTATAGTTATATTTTGGATAATTCACGCTATATTTTTATAAATTATATCCTATGTGTTACCTTGACTTGTAAACTATATTATTGTAAAGTTTCATCAAATACCATTCACTAGTTTTCATTCATTTCATTCAACACTTTACATACTCGTACATACTCACAAACTTTCACACTTAGAATAATAAGATATCGACATATTATATCGATATATTTTTCATGAACAGCTCTACATGACTGCATTACTTCTTAATACAGGTAACTGGCCACTCCTAGCAGTAGATTACCTAAGCATATAAAGTTGGAGATCAACTTACATGGTCCCCTTGGCGACGGTCATGTTGAGATTACTGAGCACGTGGTTCGGCCGCTTGTTGGAGCCGTAGTGTTTGAAGGCGTGACGCACACACACCGCCTGTTGCCGCTTCTGCCACACCTAAACGACACACACAACACTTTTATTACAAATTTTGCAGAGAAATTGTTATCTGATGTAAATGTAAACGTTCCCGCACCTAACATGCGTAAACGAAAACAACTTTTCGTGCCAACAGCTCGTACGAACTATAGAACTAGTTATTTTATGGTACGGACTGTTATGGTGATTAACGGGCAACAAGCTGTCTTTGTCTACCTCGCTAGTATTAAAAGAACGAGATCGTTTTTTTTTAAATTTATTAATAGGACGTAGTTCTTACCCAAAGGAATACGAAAACAATTCAATAATGTTGTTGGGACTCTCTACTTAGAGGATATCAACATATAATGGCTATAATAATTTTGTGTTCACTCTATAATGTAATGTTTACATATATAAATTATCAATCATGTTGCATATATAAATGATGTATATATGGCTTTTAGCAGCATATTTCTAGCTATATCCTTTGTTTCAATTCGTTTTATGACCCTCGAAACCCAATGAATTAGTGCGCTACATAGAAAATTTAAATATGAAATCCTAATGACTTCCCATTATAACGCAAATGATTTAAACATTGAAATATAATGAACAAAATAATGAGGAAAAAGAATCCCTTTCCAACCAGAGATACGGATCGGGGTCAGGTTCGCGCATCCTTACCGTGCACGAGACCCAAGGCCTCACGTACGGGTCAGTGGTGATCATCAGAACAGTGATGAAAAAACTGCAACTGCACGACAGCGTCCAACATGCTGTAGTGGCGATATCCCGACACACCGTCAGCTGTGTCTATTATACAGATGACTGTGACGACGCCACAGGAAGACTGATGACAAAGGCAATGGCCGCATCAAGGGAGAGGATAGTGGACTACAACCTGAAAATGGCCATGAGAAGCAGGGACACAGCGGTCGCGGAGAAGCTAATAGCAATGCAGCGGGGCGTCTGCGACGCGTGAACCCAGGTCTCTGGCCACCTCCAAATTCAGGCATTATATATATATATATAAAAAAAAAATAAGGAAAATAGTAACTGTAGAAGTGGCACTTTTAACAAATGCAGCGTAAACAATTTAAGTGTATTGGAAAAGAGCACGGACACAGGTCTGTGGTTGCAATATAAGAATAATAAAAAAATATAATGAACAAATATTAAGACTTCAAAACGCACTGCTGGATTTCATCCCTTTGTTGTGAACATCCCTTAAGCGTGAAAGAAGCGCTTTGCTTCGTCGAGAGTGAATAGGCATTTACTAAGCTAGTGCGCCTTACCATCCAGGACTGCATTTCCACTTGTAGTCTATACTGGCCAGGCTGCTTATTCGTATTCACCTTGCAGTGATCGTTACTCTCGATGCCAGTATTAAGAACACAGAGGAAGTGACGGCGTTGGTAATTTGTTTTTTGTGTAATTTACAACTTTTTTTTTATTAAAACGTGTCTCGTAATGACACGTCTTTGTTTTTCCTTATTATAACATAATGATATTAATCTTACGAATGTAATATATTGACAAGTATGTTTACGAGCAAAAACAAAAATCGACTTCAATTAGAAATAGAGTTGGATTATATTCAGACTGAACGCCTCCTAATTTAATAAAATTTAATATAATATAAAGCTGAGGGACATACACAAACACAAATTTACACACACACACCAACACACACACACAAATTTATAAAATATTGTTTTCATTTGTTATGCTCATATTTTATTGTATTTTATTGTGATTTTCAAATGAGAAGACACTGACCCTGAAACACAGGTCCAATTGAACCTAGCTCAGGAGTCAGGGACTTCATATTTCTTTGTTCAAACATTTTCTATGGTGACTAATAAAGATTTATTATTATTAGTTTTTTTGAGATTTTCTCCTTCTCGAAACCAGAGAGTTTCGGTTTTAATGTAGACCACAGGCCTACGCCAAGTGGGTTTCATTTCGAGGGTTGTCTAAGTTAGCGGATTCATCCCGCAAGAACTTCCGGACAATTCGACACGTATTACACTGCTGTGTAAGCCAATCTGTTGAATGTAATGATGGATGTGTTTAGGATAATAATTAGTACTGGAGAGCACCAGAGGCACAATGTATACTCTGTTCATGTTCCAAAGTCTCATTATTTCCTCCTTAAGCTCTGTGTATTTGTGAATTTTTCGGTAATAGTTTTTGGATATTGTGTGTGTTAGTTTTGGATATTGTGTGTGTTAGTTATTATTATAATTATTAATCAAACGTTTAACGATAGTTCGCCCGGACACCATCTTTGTATCTTTGTATTCCGAATTATTGTAGGAATATCGTCAAGTACAATTAATCAGAATCTAAACAAATTTTCAACAAATTACTCTTTACTAAGTACTTGTAAAGTTGTATAAATATTCCCAATAAAAAATGAAACATCCAAATTAAAAAGCGCACAAAGAAAATAAACCAAAAAATGGGTCCGCGTACTGTACTGTACGCGCGTGAGGAATTATATTTCTTTGGCATTATTAAAAAATAGTTTTTAATTGCGTGCAAATATTTAATTAAAATAAAATAATAAAATGATTGGAAAAAATAAATATTATATGTAATAATAATAAATGAATTTATATTTATAAATAAAATAGGATAATTAAGCTCAATTTTATCGGAGCTCTTAAAAAAGTATATAAACTTTTTTCACAGCGCGCCTAAAGAAGTATAAATTCGAAAATTAATAATTACAGATACTTTTTAAACTTACAAATGCTTTGAGTAAAGAAATCGATATAATTACATTTCGATATTGTGAAATTTTTGAAAACTTTTACCAAGAATAAAAGAAGATTCGCAAACGAGCTTACGGCTCTCCTGATCTTAAGTGATCACCGTCGCCCATGTACATCCACAGCACCGGAGGAGCTGCAGGTGCGTTGCCTTTGAGATTGGATTAGGCTCGTTTCTTGAAGGTCCCCAAACCGTAACCACAACTTACCGTACTATCCTGTTTGTCAAGTGGCGCCGAGAACTGTATTTGGCTCATCTTGGACTCCTTCTCGTCGCCGATGGGCGACGGAGGCGAGGTTTCTCTGTGAACAAAGAAAATAACTGTGAGTTGAAATTTGTTATTTAGATCGTTGAAGACTTTTCTTCTTGCTTCTCAGACTAGCGAAGGTTGGCAGTCAGTTAACCATATCTCTTTCCGTCTATTGCGAGACGAAACAGAAGGGCGGCACTCGCAACTTCGCA
Organism: Meandrusa payeni; assembly: GCA_029286785.1. Taxonomy (NCBI): domain Eukaryota; kingdom Metazoa; phylum Arthropoda; class Insecta; order Lepidoptera; family Papilionidae; genus Meandrusa; species Meandrusa payeni. Next base: position 9,596,100 of record JAGSMX010000023.1, read on the forward strand.
GTATATATAGGTAGCTTAGCCTGAACCTCTATCCGACTTTCTCATAAATATTAGATGTCTACCATGTCTATAAATTGACTTGTAGATCCCTTTCATTTCAACCGATTTCAAAAAAGGAGGAGGTCCTCAATTCGTCGGTATGTTAACTTTCGACTGGGTAAACCGATTTTGATGATTTTTTTTTAAATTTGAAATTGGTTGGTACGAACTTGATGATTTCCTATGAGAAAATTATGTAAGTGTTAAATTTGCTGCTGTCTGTCTGTCAGAATTGGTGCAAATTAAAAAAAAAAATCAGACGCTCAATTCGTCCTTTTGAAGTCAGTTGAAAAATGTATTAGATTATCTCTTATTTATTACAAAGCAAAGATGTAAGGACAATATACACTTCCGCTTAGACACGGCCATCTTTGATGACGTCACCAGAGTGTTGCATGCTAAAGGTAAAGTTATTTGAATAATTGTAATTAATTTATATCTATTTATTTATTACAGCTTTTCATTGCACTGTAACTAATACAAAGTAATGGCAACACAATTGTTGCTAACAAAGGTGAGAAGACAAAATGAATTGTTACATTTTACTAATTTTTCTTTAACTTTCTAAGGAATTGCTTGACCACGATCCAATCTGATGTTAAGTGGAAATGCTGGATGCTAAGGCGCACTAGCTCAATAAATTCCAATTCAAAATTCAATTATTACATTAGATTCTTTGTCACGAAATTCATGTACGATAGACAGACAAATCCTTTATTGCATCAAAGTATATGTACAAAGGCGAACTTAAGTTAACTTAACTACGATAAACAACGTCCAACGAATACACGAGGCTATTTTAAATCAACCGTATCGGTTTACATCAAAGAACGTCGGTATAAAGCAATGATAGCCAATTGGTTGTTCGAATCCCAGACAGCTTGTACAAATTTACAATTTTCGGATTGTTACGTCCAATAACATCATCCATAGCTAAGATTACGTACACGGTGTGTGCTGATGAGCTCATCCCCTGTTATGTATGAGATCTAATAAGCTTGATAAGCGGATAGCGATATCCAAATCTATCGGCCCCGTTAGAGATAAAAAGACGTGAATATTTCACTATCGGACATCAGAACCCACTCCTACCTCATATCCTTTTATTGTGGACATCCCTCAGACTTAAACGAGTTACTTTTATTTTTCTTCTATCATACATACAGTAAAGTATCAGAATAAATTGTTCGCGTTAATCTTTACCTTGATGTAGGTGTTTTCGAGAGAAGAACGAAAACGTTGGTAAGCTAGTCTAGCTATCCTTTTTTTCGATTTCATTTTAGCTTAATATCAGGTGAGATCGTGGTGAAACGCATGAAATAAAGATATTTTTCCAATGATTAAACGAAAAAAAATTTTTTTAAAGAAAGCCAGTAATATTTCTTCTTTTTTCAGAAATATTACTAACAATCTTGTTAACCATTCCAACTAAGCTTAAGCTTGTGCTAGGACATGGTTCACGGCAATAGTCGAATGGTGGATTCGAACCCATGATCTTACGATTCGCAGGCCGTAACCTAAACCATTAGGCTATTGACTAAGGAAATTGTTGCAAAGGCTGGCTTAAAGGAGACAATAACAACGACTTCTTGCAAGCATAACAGCAAGGTAACAATAACAAATGAACCTGATAGGAAATAAGTACGAAAGTAAACAGTATCTTAAATAATACAAGTTATTTGAACATATACAAGATATTTTTGTTGCCTTTGCGCCGATGCCTTGTCCATTCCAGTAATTTTATTATTTCAAAAATCCTTATCTAATCGTTCGGTCCCATTGATATGGAAGCGTGCATATGTTACGCCCATCCATAAAAGGCTCGAGAACGGATGTCACGAATTATAGACATCCAAATTATGTATCCTCGCTAAGGTATTGGAGAAAATTATACACAACCAATTATACTCAGTGTTAGAAAAATCACTTAGCGGCGTTCAACACGGATTTCTTAAAGGCAGGTCAACTACTTCTAATCTCGTTCTTTTAAACGACTATATAACTCAGGAGATGGACAAGGGTAAGCAAGTGGATGTTATTTACACAGACTATAGCAAGTGTTTCGATCGCATAGATCACGAGGTGCTAATCTACAAATTAGAATCAATCGGTATAAGAGGAGATCTCCTTAGATGGTTCTCGTCATATATATCCAACCGTTCGCAAGCCGTTGTAATAAATAATTACATCTCTAGTTAGATCGTATTGCCCAGTGGAATAGCTCAGGGTCCCTTCTCGGACCTTTATTATTTTAATTTTGTCAACGATATCGGTAGTTGCTTCCATAATTCACAGCTACTCGTCTTTGCGGATGACATGAAAATTTTACCAGCGTTTCGACCATAGACGAGGCAATCGCGTTACAATCAGACTTAGATCGCTTAAACGATTACTGTATTATCAACAAGCTAGATTTGAATCCGTCCAAATGTACAGTAGTAACATACAGCAGAAAAATCAATACGATCGCATTCGAGTACACAGTAAAACAGATAGGGTTGCAAAGGTGTTTCAAGGTGAGGGATCTGGGTATTATCCATGATCATAAATTATCATTCGAGAATCACATTGACGCCATTATAAGAAAAGCTAATAAGGCACTAGCATTCGTAATGCGTATGTCACATAATTTCAAAGAGGTCAAGACATACAAAATATTATACTGCACCTACGTAAGAAGCCTTCGAATATGCTAGCCAAGTATGGAACCCTGGCTACAATATCTATATCTCACGTATCGAAGATATCCAGAAAAAGTTTATTAAGTATTTATGTTATCGTTTTCGTTACACCTATAACTCACGTGACTACCTGAAATACTGCGCTCAATTTCATATTCTTCCTCTATTTACTCGTCGCGAGGTGGCAGACATAACCTTCTTTCTGAATATTATCAATGGTAGCATTGACTGTCCCTCTCTTCTCTCGAAAATAAAATTTAACGTGCCCAAGAAATCAGCGCTATCATATTCCTATCCATCTCCCTTTGGCATCTTCCAACCATCGTCAAAATTCATTTATGTGGCGCGCTGGTCACACGCTCAATAAGTATTCGAAAAGGACAGAAGTTGACATCTTTAATACTACAACTGTAGCAATAAGACGGGCATTCTATCGAAATTTCTTCAATTGAAAAATTGTTAGTAGGCTTTGTGTTATTAATGTTTTGCTCACACAATTAAATAATTTAAAAGTTTTTCGTATTCGCGAAGATCTGTTATTGGCAGTCTGTTTCTTAATTATTATTGTATCTTTTGTAAACTTTATTGCTGTTGATCTTCCTGTAAATTAAATAAATAAATAAATAAAATAACACAAAGGTGCAATTATATGCTTGCAAAGAAAAATAACTTTGAACAGGATGTAAATGAATTTAATTGAGGAAAATATCTTAAACGTCAACACCCATTAAATACAAATTATATTTAATGGTGTCGGCACACAGCGTCCGTTAAATACAATTTGTATTGTTGATTTATTATAATTTTAATTGAAGAAGTTCGCGATGTGTCTATTGTGCCAATACAACATCCGCGGAATCTCATTGTGAGCGGCCATCTTGTTTTAAATTCAAGGGGCGTAAGCTATTGGCATTCTTCGCGCGTCTGTTTTGACATAGCGCTCACGGTCGTGTGGCGAAACTGTCTCGCTCAAGTAGTCTGATGACGTCCAGGTTTTATGGTGTAACCCATAACCCTAGACGTGTACACAACGTAGATATATTGAATAAATAAATTGATAAAGTAGTTCATAGATGCATTACTAGTAAATAGTTTAAATAGGTATTGTAAATGTTTTATTGCGGACTGCCTTTATAAATATGTAAGTCAAGTTTAAAGTTTTTGCCACTGGTGGCGCTTTTGTTGTCTTGCCAATTTTTTTTTTTTATTTCTAAGCAAGTGCTTGACTACGATCCCACCTGATGTTAAGTGGAAATGCAGTCCTGGATGGTAAGGCGCACTAGCTTAGTAAATACCTATTCACTCTACTCTTGAAAATACCCACATTGTAATCGGAAGGAAAGACAGACGCGGGCAAACTATTCCAGTCCTGTGCTGTACGAAGAATGAAAGACGAAGCAAATCGCTTTGTTCGTGTTTAAGGGATGTTCACAACAAAAGGATGAAATCCCGCAGTGCGTCTAGAAGTCCGATGGGGAATTAGATCATGTAGTTCCTGAGCACACTCTCCAAAATGCAATCTGTAGAAAACCGATAGGCTAGCTACCATACGCATGTGCTCAAGACTGTAGTACCAATGTACCAATGTAGTTTGTTATAAATATTTATATTTCAATAAATGAAAACATACATGACGTGACTATTGACGGTTTTATTAATCCGTTGCTAAGCAACACTTCTCTTTTCTCTCATTACATCTCTCTTCTTATATAAAAAACAAATGACCTCAACAGTCTTCTGTATCACCATCCGACTATTGCCGTGAACCATCTCCTAACACAAACCTAAGCTTATTTGGAATGGTTAACAAGAATGCTGATAATATTGCCAGCATTCTTTTTTTAATTTATCAATGGCGTACAGTATTTCTAAAGCATACTGTTGAATACATACGATATATAAATTAAAAGATACATGACATGTCTATTGACTGTTTTATTAATCCTTTGGGTAATGTGGCATCAGAGCGGAATGCCTCCCATTATTATTTTTACACGTGTTCTTTGTCTTCTAGTGTGCCGCCGGTAAATAAAATTATCACAGAGATGATGAGGAATACTGAATTTATATTTTATACATTTGTTACATGAGTAACATACGATTTGGATATATGTCTCGGCAAAAAGTGACCGAAAAGTGAGTGAATGGAAAAACATTGACATGTGTCTTTTTATTATAAATTTTCTCATTCCAAATATAATATTTATTATCGTCTAAAATACTTTTTGGTAAATGGCGAATGCCAGTCGCCACAATCCGTTGCTAAGCAACACCATTATTTAATATATAATATAATATCACTTATGAGAGAATATATTATATCGTGTTTATTAAGACAAAGTTTCATTTAAATAATGTCTAAATCCAATAAGATAGATTCTTTATGGCTCACATTTTTAAAAATAAATACAATCAATGAAAGCGCAAGTATTTAGCGGTACAGAAAAGGAGTGGAATAAGTTGCTGGCCTCAGTCTTTCCGTCCAAGTACTACGTGGGAGCCTCCAAAAGTAAATAGGCACTTACTAAACTAGCGCGTACCATCTTTCGAATATATCACCACTGAACACCAGGCGGGATCATGGTCAAGCGCTAGTTTACACGCATAAAAAAAAAACAAAGTAAAAACAAAAACCGACTTCAAATCAAACGTTATTAGACGCCCTCTTTGTATTTCCGAATTATCGTAGGAATATTGTGAAATAGAATTAATCAGAAACTAGTCAAACTAATTATACAGACAATAGGCCTGCATTGCGTTTTAGATATACGAAATGTATCGAGCTATGAGAGAAAGCAAAAGGCACAGATCAGCTTACTCCCTAAATCAGTAGCTTAGGAAACTTTTTACGAATTCGGTTAAATTATAATTAAAATAACATATTTATACTATTTGTATTGAAGTAAATTCATTTAGATTGCGTTTTAGTAAACTAACGGAACTGAACCGTGGTTATAGTTACAGTTAAAGGAACGGTAAATTACTGCGTCCGCCGAGATCATCATGCAACTAATTAACTACACAGTTAACGAGATCGCGTGGCCAACACTAAATATATCTGAATTTAATATCATATTATATTTCAAGTCTAGTTTATATTATATGTTAAATTATACAGAGGGACTTGCATCGGGAAAACATTTAATTTAACTGTACCTACTTATTTAAAACTTGCAAAAATCAACTGTGTTGTCACTGAATATTCATTTTCAATCGACTTCAAAAAATGAGGTACTCAATTCCTCTGCATGTTTTTTATGTTTGTTATCGCATAACATTCTATTGGGTGAACCGATTTTGATTTTTTATTTTTATTTGAAAGTTGGTGTTAACGGGGAGGAAATCTTCAAAAGATACCCCGCCTTCTGGGCGCCGGTTATGTGGGGTTTTTACCCACTAAATCCTCACAGGTGGCCCTTTCTTCGGTGCAGAGGGTCTCCAGTGGAACGCACCGGAGCCCCTCTGCACTGTGCTCAAGGAGAGCACGTCCCGGGGGGGGGGAGGGCGGTTACTCCCTCCCTCCCTGTGCCCTCGCAGTGCAAGGCGATACGGACCAGCCGATGTCGCATTCTTCCCGGACCTTAGCGGACGACAAATGCCCTTGTCGCCCAGTGAACCCGAGGCCCGTTTTAGTCGCCTTCTACGATAGGCAGGGGATACCGTAGTCTTATTCTTGAGATCCCAGAACTACAGGGCTGATAGTCCTTTAGTCCAACCTAATCTAAGTCTTAAATTTGCATTAAGTATGTGCGCGACAAATGGATGAATAACTCAATATCACGCCGACCGATTTCAATGATTGTTTTTTTATTGGAAAGGATGTACTTCGAAGGTAGTTTAATAAGAGTTGGGTTAGGATCTGATTAATTCTATTTCGTAATATTCCTATTTTATTTGAAGTCAGTTTTTTTTTACTCGTAAATAAACTCGTGACACAATTCGTTTAGGTGTCTTTAAGTCTTAAGGCGGATATCGTTATCGATATCTTTGTTATTGGAATGGAGGTATTATATTTAATTTTTTTATCGGCGCCAATCTTGAAGGTCGGTCACTTCCTGCGGATAAAGATCTAGAAGCGACTGGTTAATTATGTTAATACACGCAAGTTTTTCTGAATCACAGGGGCTCACATTTTAATATTATTTATTATTGTGATAAGGTAACTCAGTAGAGTCGCCTCAAGTTGCATAGTACGCTAGCGAACCTAGTTCGATCTCCAGTGCCGGCACCAATTGTCAAAAAAATTGTTGTTGCAATTTTATGTGCTGATTTACCACACGCTCGGCGGTGAAGAAAAACATCGTGAGGAAATCTACATGTGGTAGAAAATTTGAAAAGACAAGACTATCGTCGATTGGTTCCAATTCACGTGAAGTTTTCCCTCACCTTAGTTTTTAAAATTGTCTAAATTTAATTGAGCCGTGGTAGCTTAGTGTCCGGCCGTCGCCTCAATGCGTAGTACGCTAGCAATTCGAGTTCGATCCGCGGTGCCGGAAATAAATTTGTTTTTGCAAATTTTATATCTTGATATAAAACGCACTCAGCGGTGAAGGAAAACATCGTAAGGAAACCTACATGTCCTAGATAATATTTTCTAAGACATGTGAAGTCTTCCAATCCACACTAGGTGTGCGTGGCGGACTATGCTCTTATACTCTTTATAGTGGACCCCAGCAATGGAATAATATTCTATCTAAAATATGTTCTCGACACATCGTAATATTGTGTTGTAAATTAATCCCTGAAACTACAATGGGATTTCTTCCTCTTCTTCTAAAGTGTCTCTCCAACTAGCGAAGGTTGGCAGTCAGTTCACCGTTCTCTCTATCTGTTGCGAAGCGAAACAGATGGACGGCACACACAATTCCGGTCCTCTCTCTGACGTTACGAAGGCGTTACGTTAGACTCGTTGCTATCTTAAATACGTGTGTTAGTATGTTACAAAAAACAAGAGTTATTTAGAATATAAGACTGAAGTAAAAGTTTCCTGGCTCCCCTACATGTATGTATATACATAATAGAATATATACATGATTTTTTAAAGAAAGTTTGCAATATTTCTTTTGTTTTTCAGAAATATTACTAACAATCTTGTTAACCATTCCAACTAAGCTTAAGCTTGTGCTAGGACACGGTTTACGGCAATAGTCCAATGATTCGAACCCACGACCTTACGATTCCCTAAACCATTAGGCTATTGACGCTTCAGTTTAATTGTTCAAGCGAGAAAGAAAATGTGCACTGCTCTCTTTTACTCCTACAGTGTAATACAAACTATAGACCTGCACTGTGTGTTAGATATATGAAACGTAATTAGCTATGCGAGAAAGGGAGAAAGCAAATGTGTGCTCGCACCTCGCTCGCTCGCCAGAAATACAGAATTGAACTTAAGAGATAATTTAGCACAAGCTTAAGAATAGTTGGAACGGTTAACAAGAATGTATTTTGAAAAAAAGAAATATTGCCAACTTTCTGTTTTTTTTAAATGTGAACAACATAAATTGTGATATTTGCTAGCTACGGCACGCTAGAGGAAAACTTAATAACACTTAACAACATTACTTGGTCAAGTCAATCATGAGTTTTCCTTTCAACGGAACCAAATGGGGTCAATGTTTAGTGAATAATTCAACGTTAATAGCTCAGTTCGCTTAGACTCTGTTAGCGTTCTGAGTAGCGCCGTGCTACGGATTGGTATCGGTATTGCTACGACTACTAGAAAATTGTACAGTGCTCTACTACTACTTGAGTTTCGTCCGCGTTTCACTTTATGAATTTTCTTGCACTAGAAATAAAAAGAACATCGCTGCAATAATAGGTTTTACATATCGATATATCACGATATAATTGCATTCGTGTTGCATATCACTTCGATGTACAGATTGGGGTCAGGACATTTCCCTGCAAAATTTTTTGGCGGATGCGGAAGGCCGACTCACCGAACTGTGAGATTTGCCAAGTGGTTGATAATGTGCACCAAATAATTGGGGATTGTGCTAAATATGAAGCGGAAAAAAAGTCATTAATAGATAGCCTTAAACTGAGGGAGCAACATGTGGGTGGGAGTTTTTTAATGTTGCTGTCTGGCCCGACCTCAGAGGGAGCAAGGATGCTGGTGGCTATAGGACATGGTAATATTGATGATTTTCTTTGTCGCTTTATGCAACCGATGTCTGTTTACTTAGGGTATGATGGGTCTAACATGTCCAAAAGGGCAAAAGTCCCCAAAGAAAGAAAGGAAAAAAAATTAATTCTCAACTGGCGATCTTGCCGCTAAGAGCAATTTCTTCCAGACAATCGTTGGATTGACTCGAAGAAATGAATGAAATTCGTTTCTAGATAGATTTATTTGGGTCTGTGTCAAATTGGACAATAAACAAAGGAATTAAATATTAATCAAATCAAATCAAATAAATGAAGTAAGTAATATTGGCAATTCATTACATGTATTAGGTCTATCACTTTACAGGCCCTATCCTCTATTTGTTTTTTACATATTATAATATAATTATACATATAGCTGAGAGACACACACAAACACATTTATACACACACACACACACACACATTTATACACTATTGTCAATGTTTTTATTGTTATTTCAAAATGGGAGAAGACACTGACTATTGAAACACAGGTCCAATACTATCAAGCCCAATTCTGACAATGTGATCCATGAGAAATAAATATACATTATATATTCATTTAGATATAGCAACATTTGGGAACGTGATTCAACATATTACAGTGGCGAGAAGGCACGTACTTCCCCGTCCGAGTACTGACTCAGTATAGAACCGACACGTCTCGCGGTTTCGCCGACTCCAGCGAAACCATTGTACTTGTTCATGACTGGACAGTCTTATGTCTTGTATTTATTAATTAAATAATAAAAACAGATGGGATGGCTTGGCGATTGAGTGGTCGACCTTACCGTACAGACTCATGTATACATCCCTGAATTACGATGTGCTTGGATATAGAAATAGACATTTTATATATGGGCATCAAAATACATAAACACTAAAATAAATACAAAATATTACTAACAATCTTGTTAACCATTCCAACTAAGCTTAAGCTTGTGCTAGGACATGGTTCACGGCAATAGTCGAATGGTGGATTCGAACCCACGACCTTACGATTCGCAGACCGTACCCTAAACCATTAGGCTATTGACGCTTCATGGAATATGATTCCAACATTTGGCACCGTCTCATCATGTGTGTCAAGGCGGCTTTTTATATTTGAAAGCTAGTACTTCCCATGTAGCCCAATTCCGACATTGGCATCCATGAGACCATATAAGTCATAAATTTGCATGAATAACTATGTGCACCACAAACGGACGAATAACTCAATATCACGCCAACCGATTTCGATGATTCAATTTTTATTGGTAAGGAGTAGAGTAATTTGATCAGAGTTTGGATAGGTTCTGAATAATTTTATTTCGTAATATTCTTAAGATAATTCGGAAACATAGAGAGGGCGTCCGCGTCTAATAACGCTTTGATTCATTCGATTTGAAGTCGGTTTTTGTTTTGTTCGTAAATATACTTACTAACAAATATTATTAACATTCATCCTAAACAAATAAATACATTGGAATGTCTGTTTGTAATAATAGATTAACTTTTTAACTATATTCATATGATTATATAATGGTACATATAGGAAAATAACATATTATATTTAACAATTTTTGTCTGCCTGTTTCGGTTAATCACTAGAACGGTGTCGATTTTGACGGGACCGTCACTTGCTAGATAGCTGATATAATAAGGAGTAACTTAGGCTATTTTAGAACATTTTAAAAAATTGTTTTTTTTCGCGGGTAACGCCGTAGTGTTCAACTAGTTCCTGATAAGCTTACCGTTGCGCGTCATATTTCATTTGATTTTAAGTATGTTTTTGTTTTTACACTCATATACTGCATAGTTAAGTAAATGTTGTCTGCGCGGTTACATAAAGCGAAGGAGCAAGTCGACAGACAAAGTGTGCCGTGCGAACACAACGGTGGAAGGAAGAGCGGCGTGCCATTGTTTGCACGACTTATAGTCAATTAACATTTAGTATCGATTGTGCCAAGTGCCACTTCACACAGCAGCATGTCTGCTTATATTGCTATTGTATAATACGTGGACACACGAATTTATTGCATACTAGCTGCGCCCCGCGGTGTTACCCACGATTTGAAACTAGTTATTCATCTTTTATAAAAGCAGTCTAAGTTACTCCTTATTACATCAGCTATCTGTCAGTGAAAGTCCCGCCAAAATCGGTCTAGCCGTTCTAGAGATTAATCGGAACAAATAGTCAGACAGACAAAAATTGTAAAAACATTATTTTGGTAAATGTACCGTATACATTCATATTGTGAATTGGTGAAATTAAAATTATAAATAGACACTTTGTTTCATTTATATGTAGAGATTGCGAGACACCAGCGGTGACCTTTGAGTGTGTACATGCCATCAGCTGTTGTACAACTAAAGTAAATTAACAAACAAACCAATGTATATACTCACAACCGCCCGAATAACGTTAGCTTTTCGATAGGTTTTTGGCTGAAAATTAAGCGCTGTGTTGAACGTCGGTAGCACAGTACATGCTTTTTGTTAAAATAGTCACGCTATCGGCTGTTGTCTATACTACAGAACTTCCGTTATATATATTTCTCACATTTTTTTCACTTGGGTCGCGAAAGACAACCTCTATTCCTCCAAATCGTAAGAAACTTCGTTCCAAAAACTTCACATCGATCGATCCAAACGTTGCCTGCTTAAAATATGATCGTCACATTTTGGCCGATACCAAAAGTAGTAGAACTACATAAAAAATGAAGCCACAAAAGTAAACAGCCCAGTAAATATCTGTGCGGTTACATAACAAGCGTGGCCTGGCATTCTAACGGCGCAGCTCCGAATGGGCGAGTTATTATTTACCGGTCAGCTGTTGGGCAATCAGTATAATTCTGATATTATACAATGAGACGTTGTGAAATGTAGAATGCGGACGACGTAAATTGAATCTTATTAGCATCGTTATAAATTTTAATTTGCAACTGGCGCGTACGGTGCGCTAAGGTAAACTAGGTTGTGGTATGAATGGCTCGGTTCGGAACCGCACACCGGACGCAAGCGCGGTTTGGTGGTGGAAGACAAAGCTCTCGTTGCGCTTAAACCGCGTGCGGTAAGTAACAACTCTATTAATATGTCATCGAGCTAAGGTCCATATGCGAGATTGTCGTTAGCTGAAGATTGCCGAAGCTGACCTTGACTGCTTCACCGGATTGAGAGGTGGCATAGCTCTTAGGTCGTTTAGCCTGAACCTTTATCGCTAGTATCTCGACACAAGGGTCCCGGTGAGGGGTAATCTCGGCTCGGACGGTTACTATGTTCTTGTCGTTACATATAGCTTGAACTTTAAAGAGAAAAAAAAAACAAGAAAGTGAACAAATGATTTTTTTTATGGAATTTTAAGTGCTAATTCACCACGCGCTCAGCGGTGAAGGAAAACATAGTGGGGAAACCTACATGTCTTAGAAAATTTCTAAGACATATGAAGTTTGTCCGCGGACTATGCCCTTATACTCTCTTCATAGAAGGCCTGTGCCCAACACTGCGGCATATATATGTAGACTGTTAATTTAACTCTAACTGCAGTAATAACTACGTTGCTTGGTCAGTTGAAATGACTTTTCTTTTTTTTTTGTTTATGGCGGGGGAGGGACATCATCAACAAGAAACTCGCCGTGGGGTTATGTGAAGCTCTTACTCATGCAACTCCTCTGCACTGTGCTCTGAAGCACGTACCCGGAAGGTTACTCCCTCCCCCAGCTAACTGCTAAGGCGACACGGGACCAGCGTCGCCTTCTTCCGGTCCACTGTATCGGACGACAGACGCTTCCGCCCTTGTCGCCCGTGAACCCGAGGCCTCTTTTAGTCGCCTTTCAATCGAAATAACTAGCCTTAGACAATGGCAGCGTTTTGTTTAAGAGTAACGAACATGGCCATGGCATGATGATATTAAACTTTGTTTAAATAATGCTAAATTAACAAAAACAATACCTCACTAATTTTAAGGTATAAAAAACCGTCAGCGGAAGTGTAGAGTCAGAGATCACGGACCCAGAAGCCATGACCTCTGCCCCTGCACTTACTACATCTACATCTTATCAGTATGATATTCACTACCTATATTTGACAAATAAAATAACCGGCGGTGATGCCCGCGATTAAAAAATATTTATTTAGAATAGAATAAACATTTTTTCGACACAAGAACACAGAAACAACAGGTAGTACAAGACAAAAAACAAAATAAACAAAAGTAAACAGAAACAACATAAAAAAAGAACAAAATTTGAATTTTTTAAATAAAATTAACCTTTTTTTTTGTTGACGGGGAGGAAATCTTCACAAAGATACCCCGCCTTCTGGGGAAAGCGGCGGTTATGTGGGGTTCTTATCCACTAAAACCTCCCCGGTGGCTCTTTCCTCGGTGCGCGGAGCACGTCCCAGGGGGGGAGGTAAGAGTCGAATGATGGATTCGAACTTACCACCTTACGATTCGCAGACCGTGCCCTAAACCATTAGGCTATTGACGCTTATGTATTATGTATTACATTTATATATACGCTTATGTGTGGAAACTTAAACTTATAACTTAGGTACATGTGGTGCGTTTAAAGGATTTATTATTTTAAATCCAAAACACGTGCCAATTACTAGCAGGTGACTGTGCAGCTCGTTTAGTAGTTCTACATTGTTATATTATAGGATTTCTTTCTATTATCACCTTATTTATTATGTTTACCTATTTTTATAAGATTTGTGTATTGTTTGTGTTGTTTACTTGAATGTGCGTCCGGACACAGCTCATAAAAAACATTGGAATTTTTTAAATTGTAATTTTTGTCTCAAAAGATTGGCGACCTAAGTCTGCTAATAAACGGAAAGGTTTTTATTACCTTTTACGATAGGCAGGGGATACCATAGCCTTGTTCTATAAGCTCAGGACTGCATGTGTTCGGTGTGATAACACCCAACACGTGACGTCTCACGCGCCGCATTTTGACCGCACGTCAAGCTAACAACTTCAGGGCATTATAAGGAACCGTCACGACCAGATGCATTCAAGCATTGATAACCATTCTAACATAAGTAACATTTAACATCAACATAACTTTCATTCGAAATCGTCGCGCCCCTCAATTTGATCCTTCGAGCTAAAGACTACGCGTCGCGTTTAAAAAACTGTAGACGAATATATTAAACGAACTGTGAAACTTATTATACACATGTACGTAACACGTGGTGTGATTTATTTATGATTTACATTTTATTATTACGTTATAATATAAGTCGAATGTGTCCCCACATACGGCATGCCTGAGCGACGAGGCCGCCATGTTGCTAGCAAGTTGTCTTGTAATGCGACGCTACAGCTTGTCATTACAATTATCATTTAACGCTCGATTCGCACGCACAGACGCACAAACGCGCGGGCACACATAAACTTGTCTCAGTTATATATGTACGCAGCAGAAAGAAGTATCGAGCTAATTTATACAATCATTGATCAGTATAGTTGTCACGTTTTGTTGTTGCGATAAACTGTGATGCTGATAACCGTTCACTTGAGTGCAGGTCGACACGTACCTTTAACTGACTTCAAAAATAAGTTGTTTTCAACTTAACCATATATTTTTTAAGTACACTCGTGAGCAAAAATAAAGGGTCGGTTAAGAAAGTTTGAATATATATGATAAAGACTCTAGCTAACTGAAATAAATTGTGCATGATAGACAATTAAATATCCTTGAAATAAAATAAAATATATTTATTAATTAATTAATATTTCATTAAAAACATAAACTTAAACGAAAAAGGACATCTTACGTATACTTGGATTTTACAGTATTATTCATTAAATTTTATTTTTATTTAAATTTTAATACTTAGTGTTGCCTCCATTTCGCAAAATGTAAATAGATTAATAAAAATATTTTATTTTATATTATGTATATTTAATTGTCTGTCATCCACAATTTATTTCAGTTACCTAGAGTCTTTATCATATATATTCAAACTTTCTTAACCGACCCTTTATTTTTTTCACTGCTATATTTGTGCACTGTCAGCGCCGACATGAACCGTTATCTATTTTTGAAACTCTCTAAATGAAGCGTGCGTTAAGAAGATTTACACTTCTTAAGAGATGGCGAGGTTGGATAACTCTTGGGTCGCTTAGTATGAACCTCTATCGCTAGTAACTAGACACAAGGTTCCCCCGGTGATATTGTTTAAACATGTTGAAGTTGCAATGGGCAGGGCAAATGGCGCGTAGATCAGATTACCGAAGGGACCGTAAAAATAAGATGCTGGAGCTTAATTAATCTGTTCGCTTCCATCCCCTCCACGGCCTCGTTCCGTGACGTAAGGGTTATCCAATTGGCTCATTATGTCACGTCGTACGTCCGATCTATCTGTTGCGTAACTTGAATTTGTGTCATGATCTCAGATATTTGAGCTTCGATGTGCCTTCCGTTAACCGGCCGAAATCACGTGCCGTGCTATAATCGACCTTGTGTACACGCGATAGAATGCAAATTACTGATGTCCTTTATGTTGCTATAGTTCAATATTTACGTTACCTTTTGCGAGTGCCAGCTGCGAATAGTTTTCGGGAAACAAATGAGTAAGATGGTTGAAAAATCTTCTATATATATAAAAGATAAAGTGTGTGGGTATGTTTCATATAGGCTCCGAAACGGCTGGACCTATTTCTATGAAACTTTCAGGGAATCTTCAGATTGACCTGGCGAGTAATCCTGTAAAGTTTGGTGATTATCGGAGCACTCCTCTTTTTGAACTGTCAAATACAGCTTTTATTTACTATGGTGATATTCTATTGTTTGTTATCTCAAATTTGTATTGACACATGCGTTGTGTATATTTATGTCATCATGAACCATATTGGAGTATATTGAAGTATAATGAAGTACAGGGTGGCCCATAAGTCCATTGATATGAAAAAATTATTAAAATAAAACTAATTACATTATGAATAAAATTTTTATTTACAAAAAGCTTAAAAACGGGAATTATTTTTGAAAATAACATCTTCTAAATGTAATCCGTTGCGATCACGGCACTCTTGCAAACGACGTCTAAAATTGTCGATGACTGCGCGGCACGTCACTGCTGAAATGCTTGTCATTTCTCTGCGGATGTTTTCTTTTAGGGCCTCAATTGACCGCGGGTTTGTGTCGTATACTTTAGCCTTAAGGTAGCCCCACAAAAAAATCCATCGGGGTCAGATCTGGACTACGTGGAGGCCAGGAAATGTCTCCTCTTAGAGATCACTTTGCCAGGAAAAGTTGACGGATAACGGGCATAGCAGTGTTAGAGGTGTGAGAAGTGGCCCCATCCTGTTGAAACCACGTCCTGGCATTAAAGCCTGAAAAGTTTTGCAATTCTGGTATGAAAACTCTTCGATCATAGCCACATATCGCTCCGACGTAACAGTAACTGCGCGCCCTCTGCCATCCTCAAAGAAGTAAGGCCCTAGGATACCATGGGCTGACATAGCGGCCCAAACAGTCACTTTCGGACTATGTAAGGGCTTCTGATGCTTAAGTTTTGGATTGATGGGGCTCCAATAGCGGCAATTTTGTTTACTAACATGCCCGTCAAGATGGAAATGAGCCTCGTCAGAGAACATTATGTTATTAAAGGAAGTAAACCGTTTCAACATTTCATTCGCATAATTTTGTCTTTGAATACCGTCCGTTTCCTTTAATTCTTGAACCAACTGAATTTTGTAAGGGTGCATATGTAAATCTTTCTTCAAAATCCGTTGTAACGATGTCCTGGATACGTTTAATGCTCTGGCGCGCTTACGAGTTGACTGTGTCGGATTTTCGCGAATAGACTGTGTCACTGTGTCTATGTTTTGTTCCGTACGTGACGTCCTTGGGCGACCCAACCGCGGTTTATCTAACGTTGAACCGGTCTCCTCGAACTTAGCAACCCAGTTTTAATCGTTTGAAGAGTTGGAGTGTCGTCAAAGTTGTGTAAACCTTTGTGTTCTCGAAATTTACGCCGCGCAACCGTTGCCGAATTGTCGTTTTATAAAACTTGCGCACACAAAACGCACGGTCCGCTCCGGTAAAACGCTCCATCGCGACTAAATTCCCAGAAACCGAAGATACTCCCCCCGCTTCCCCCGCACCGCTCACGCGCGCCCTGTTCGTTTTATTCAAATTTTACTTTTCAAAGGACTTATGGGCCACCCTGTATAATAAATCCCTAAATGATAAGAATGATATTGTATTTACTGATATGTACATGGGTGTAGGTAATGATCTTCACCCGCTCGTGAAGAGAATGAATACGGAGAGAAATGAATAAATTAATATATTGTGAGAGTTAAATTAAATATTTAATGATGTAAGTTTATTGTTTAAATATAATAAAGTATAACCTAGGCCGGCGAAGCGGGCTGGGTACGCTTGTTTTGTATAAACCGTATAGTTTGTTCAAGAAAACGCCATAAGTTAGCTGACACTCCATGAGGATTTTGTCATTGTCAAAACATTCGGCCGTAGAACATCCGTTGCTTTACCTACGCCCCAACGGTTTCCAAACTATTATTAATAGATTGAACCAACTTACATAAGAACTGTTTATGAACTAAACGTGTTATATAGAAGAAAGGGGGAAAGGAGCTTTCAACTCACCTGATTTTAAGTGATCACCGTGAACTTCCTTTCCAATAAAAAATGAATCATCGAAATTGTTTAGCGTGATAATGAGTTATTGGTCCATTTGTGGTGCACATACCTAATGCAAATTAAAGACTTATTTGGTTTTCTCATGGGTCCCATGAGAATTGGACCAAATTGAAAGCACATGGGAAGTAGCAGCTTTCAAATAAAAAAGAATCCTCGAAATCAGTTCACCCAGACGAAAATTATGAGGTAACAGACATAAAAAACATACAGTCGATTGATTTTTAAAGAAAACAATATTTCTTTTTTCATAAATATTACTAAAATTCTTGCTAACCATTCCAACTAAGCTTAAGCTTGTGCAAGAAGATGCTTCATGTCAATAGTCGAATGGCGGATTCGAACCCACGACCTTACGATTCGCAGGCCGTACCCTAAACCATTAGGCTATTGACACTTTTTTTAAATTGAGAATCGTCCTATTTTTAAGTCGCTTGAAAAATAAAATATTCTGTGTTCTTTGTTAACTCGATCTGTCATATTCCCATACAAATAGATGCGGTAAGAAACACAAGTGACGCACTTGACCGATATCCAGCCGCGGCGACATAACGCAAGGTGCCTTACTCGGAAACAAGGCAACGGTGCCACATCCAAAATCTTACATAATACCACCAATGGTTCGTAACATCGCCAACTCTGTCCACAACATTTGCCCACACGTCTCGCGTTGTTTGGTTCACATCCGCCCTAGATTGTTCGCCTATGGGTATTGGCCTTGATTTTTATTTTGTTTGTATAAGATATTAATGAATTCATTCTTCTGAATACTTAATACACTTCTGGACACAGGCCTCCCCTAAACGATTTCCAAAAGGACCGGCTGCCATCCAGCTGCATCCTGCGGCCTCTATGAGGTCGTCAGACCACCTTGCGTCCTACAATGCGCTTGACGGTCCGTGGAAATGATTAATTAAATCAAAGTATTAATATACTAGTGTACCCAACCCACTTCTCCGGGCTAGATTTTGCTTTATTTTATTTAAACAATAAACTGACGTCATTAAATATTTAATTTAACTCTTACAATATATTAAATTATTCATTTCTCTCCGTATTCATTCTCTTCACAAGCGGGTGAAGATCATTACCTACACCCATGTACACATCAGTAAATACAATATCATTCTTATCATTTATACAAAAACAAATCGGGCTCAAGTTAATGTCAGAAATAAAAGTACGACGTATGGCTTGTTTGTCAGTTCAAAAAGAGGAGTGCTCCGATCGACACCAAACTTTACAGGATTACTCGTCAGGTCAATGTGAAGATTCCCTGAAAGTTTCATTGAAATGCTGCTGGACAGCTTCGGAGCCTATATGGATCATACCCACACACTTTCTCTTTTATTTATATACAGATTTCTTTTATTTTCTTATAGCGCTGGTAACTTTAATTTTAAAATTTAGTTTAATTTTACATTTTGCATGTTTTAATTATATTACAATTGTCACTCGACTTTTATCTATTGCATGCAGTCTTCAACTACGAATGCGATGAAATTAACCATGCAACTATTCCATTGTTTTTATGTTTATGTATATTAAAAATGTTCATTGTATTCGTGTCCAATAAATAAATATGTCTGTATAATGCATTACATTCTTTATCACATACAGTTGAAAACCTTTATTACCCAAAATCTCAATTCTCTATAGCTCCATCATTCATTACAAATTGTACCGCCGTAACTAAATAATAATAATAATAAATAAAATCTTTATTTAAAACCATAACAAATTTAGTTTATACAGTAAAGTTATAGTATACGATAATAGCAACATTAATAAAAAGGATATTGTGTCGCTGCTATTAACGCCCACCAAACAAACAAATTTTGATTACATATTAAGATTTGAATTTTAAATTTGAAATAGGTTTTTTTCCTTAGAATAAAATACCTTTGAAATTGTTAACTGAGCATTTTCGTGTGTGAGTGTGTGCGTGTGTATGTGTTTGTGTGTCTGTGTGTTCGCATGTGTGTGTCTGTGCGTGTGTGTGGGTGTGTGCGCGCGTCTGCTGACTTGATGTTAAAACTTAGACAAGTGTATAAAATTTAGTGTTTAAGTATTTTTCAGTATATTCGTAGTTTAGACTTAGAAGCCACTTTAACTATAAAACTTAAAAGAGTTTGTGTATATATAGAACCTTCTTTGTGTTCGGTAATGGAAGAAAAAATTGTCCCGCCGTCACTCTAAAAATAAAAAGAGTTTGTGTATATATAGAACCTTCTTTGTGTTCGGTAATGGAAGAAAAAATTGTCCCGCCGTCACTCTAAAAATAAAAAGAGTTTGTGTATATATAGAACCTTCTTTGTGTTCGGTAATGGAAGAAAAATTGTCCTGCTGTCACTCTAAAAATAAAAAGAGTTTGTGTATATAGAACCTTCTTGTGTTCGGTAAAAGAAGAAATATTGTCCCGCCGTCACTCTAAAAATAAAAAGAGTTTGTGTATATATATAGAACCTTCTTTGTGTTCGGTAATGGAAGAAAAAATTGTCCCGCTGTCACTCTAAAAATAAAAAGAGTTTGTGTATATATATAGAACCTTCTTTGTGTTCGGTAATAGAAGAAAAATTGTCCGCCATCACTCTAAAACTAAAAAGAGTTTGTATATATATAGAACCTTCTTTGTGTTCGGTAATGGAAGAAAAAATTGTCCCGCTGTCACTCTAAAAATAAAAAGAGTTTGTGTATATATAAAACCATCTTTGTGTTCGGTAATAGAAGAAAAATTGTCCCGCCATCACTCTAAAACTAAAAAGAGTTTGTGTATATATAAAACCTTCTTTGTGTTCGGTAAAAGAAGAAAAATTGTCCCGCCGTCACTCTAAAAATAAAAAGAGTTTGTGTATATATAAAACCTTCTTTGTGTTCGGTAATAGAAGAAAAATTGTCCCGCCATCACTCTAAAACTAGAAAGAGTTTGTGTATATATAGAACCTTCTTTGTGGTCGGTAATGTAAGAAAAATTTTTGAATATCGAAACAGAGGTCGACAGCTTTCAGAAGGCCACAATACTTCCGTAAACCCTGTATTACTGACAGCTTAAATACAATATTAAAATGATTTATCTTAAATAATATTTCATTAATAACGTCTCAAGATGTAAATGTTGTACTATGAAGGGCATACAGCTCTTTCTATAACTGGCGGCAGCTGACTTGGCACATGCGCAGAAGTCGTTTATCTCTTTGGGTACGAGCGGGGCGCGGGGAACTTGAGAGCGCGCGATTGGTAGATGATTTTTATCTAAATTTAAAATAAAATATATCGAATCGCATAGTATCAATACAACTTTGTTTATCATATCGAAAAATATATCGATATGTTTTAACATGAACATCCCTCGTTAACACGTGAAGATTGTAATGGAACGTGAAGTGATTAGGATGGATTCCGCACATCTGGTTTATATTTATAGATCCTTTGGATCTATACACAGTTGAGGAATGGCGGTTCGTTCAATTGTAATAATTACAAAACGGATGCGTTACTCCAGGCTGTGATACAATAATTAATCGAGCAAGGAGTTGTGTTGTAATATTTAACCTTCGCCGAAAAGCTGGCAGCATACAAAGCGGCAGATAGGTAACGCAACGGCGCCCCAAGGTTAGAGAAAATCGTGAGTCGCTCGCCGGGCGGCCTTCTACCCCCGCGCACGACTGCATCGGAAACTGTAATTGTTTACGTGAAAGTTTTGTATGTGGACGTACCTTATCTATTTGGCAACGAATTGGCATTTTGTTAATGTTTTCTTTTAAGTGTTTCTTCATTAGCATATACCTTTAAATCTTAAATAAATTGGGAGACTTTTATGTCACTCTTTATTGCAAATACTAAAGAAGCGATAGACACGATGCTCACACCGTATGCAGCTACTTACAGAAGTTCCTTTGTCTTTATAATTTTCGATTAGAAATTCGACTGACATATAATTCTATTGTTTATTATCTAATTTGACACTTGGTAAATTAACTATAATGTGAAATAAACCGAATCCAAACGCATATGTCATAAAAAATCAATAATAATTTACTAACTGGCGATTGCGAAAACAATATAAAATATGAATGAACTGTTATTTCGTTGTATTTAAATTTAAGCTGTATGATGCTTCTGTAAAAAGTCAGAAAGTCGCTCGTTAAGTTATCTTTTTTATTTATTTAAATATATTTATGTATAATGTAAGTTTTGTATTATATATAAGTTTGTTTTTCATGTATTGTTTATGTTTATTACTAATACATATACAGTGCTGTAAACATATTTTTATTTTAAACAATTTCTGTTGTATTTTATTCAATATTATCTTATTAAATTACTATTTATTTAACTTCTCCTGTCCTATAGGGTTGCCTGGAAGAGATCACTCATAGGGATAAAGCCGCCCTTACCCACTTGTAGGTTAAATTAAGTTTTTACTTTAATTGTTTGTGTCTATTTTAATTTCTGAAATGAGAGCAATTAAGTGTCTATCTATTTAAATTAAAAATGTATTAAAATTATCTGTAATTGGAAAATAATACTAGAAAATAATTTATCATTTTGTAATGAAAATTATAAACGCAAATTAAAATCCCTTAGAAAAAATAATGACTATTTTCATCGCGTCTGAACTAAGTTATACGTGCGTAGTACATAAGATACAAGTGGTAACTTGAACCGATCATTCACTCATTTCTTCGTAAAACGCGAGCAATAGCAATTCGACGCCCGACGACTGTCAACATTCCACTCTGAATTGCCTTTACCATGTTGTGTACATTGTGAAGTGCCAATATTTTCTTTAACTTTACCATTGCATTGACATTGCGCGCCTCTACATAATAAGTTTGTCTTTGTAAACCTTAAAGCAATACGATGAACAATAAATAAATGAAAAATAAACAATGTTTATAGCTAGGAAACTATTCTCGAGGTAATATTTTAATGTTTGCTAAACATATTACAATTTATTTAATATATTTAGTAATAGTATGTCTTCTTCTTAATCGTCTCCTTCATTGCTGAAGGTCGTGTCTAGCACAAAGTGTTGATCGCTCGCTTCACGATCAACTTCCACGCGTCCCTGTAATCGGCGGTCGTCATGGCTTTGGTTATTGGCAGGCCTGTGAGCGTCTTAACTGTTTCTGCCCACCGTGTGGGTGAGCGACCGCGTGCTCTTTTTCCGTCCACCTGGCCAACAACCATTAGCTTCGAGGTTATCCGGATTTCTGCGAGCAACGTGTCCAAAATATTGCAGTATGCGCTGGAAGCAAAGGGTTGATAGCCTTGTCGTTATTCCGAGTGTCGTAAGAATGGTACGTAATAGTATATATGTATGTTTATATACTATACCCTGACATTCTTCTCTGTAGCACATTGTAGTTTCTTGGACGGAAAATAAGTATTAATATAAAGCATAGAAGGGAAGCAAGGCAAATCGTTGTGTTTATTAATAATAATAAATACTAATTCAAATAGGATCTAAAATTTTCTGGAGTCAAGAAACTTCGCCCGTTGTCCTTCATCGCAAAACTCACATGGACTTGAAATTAACAAGAATTTGCCAACTCTAAAGTTTGCTTAGGCGTTTCTCGTTAAGGTGTCATCAAACATTGACATATAAGACCTCGACGAGGACGCATTACATACCTCCCGTGTCTAGAGCGTCCAAGGCTTCATAAAGACTGCTCATTCGGTTATTTAAAAGCTTTAACGATTAAAACTGCATATTTTTAACTTCTGTCCCTATACTTCTATAATTAGATATATGTATTTACTATTATCTATACATATAAATAAAATTGAAGTGTTTAACATTATAACTATTTTTACTACATGCATATAAATGTATATACGGTACATATTACAAAATAAACTTTATTACAATTTTTGTTCCCGCTAATCTTTGGAAGGGCTGGCCCGATTTTGACGGGACTTTCAGTGCAGATAGCTGATGTAACAACCGTAAACCATTAGCTTATTGACGCTTCTAAAACTTTACGACTTTCACAGTACATTCATCTACAAGAACCAATTGAATACTGAGTGCCATAAGGAAATAAAGAGAATATAATAGTCAGAGTGAGGGTCGCTCGCGAAATGAGGAATTAATATAAATTGCAGAGAAACAATTGAATTCTCTGAGAACAAGCCGATGGAGACACCACTGGATTTTTTTCCGGACCAAATTTGCAAGTTTCTCAACATTTTTTGCTGTTTGCGAATTCATTATTCAACTCTCGAATAACGCGCAGCATTAGCATAACGTTCAAATAAAATTTTAGGTTGAATTTCAAGGGACAGCTATTTTTAACTGACTTAAAAAAAGAGGAAGTCCTCAACTTATCTTTTCAATGTTTGCGCACTCACAGCGCAGTGATAAATGAAACGTTTTTTTTGTTTGATAGATTATGCTTGAATTTAGGTACCATGTTAATTTCATTGGCCGTTCATCTTGGGTTACGAAAATATACTGAAATAAGGAATTCCTAAAATCATTAGGGAGACTATAAAACAGAGCCGTGGTAGCTCAGTGTCCAGGCGGTTGGACAAGTTGCACAGTACGCTAGCAACCCGTGTTCGATCCCCGGTGCCGGCACCAATAAATTTGTTGTTGCAATTTTATGTACTTACCACGCGCTCGGCGGTGAAGGAAACATCGTGAGTCTTATTATTATAATTTATGTATTAATTTAGCATAAATAAACAATATAAAAGCCTATTTTATTTACGCACTTAAGGAACGACAATCATTCACTAGCGCGTTGATGTCTAATATATCAAAAAACTAATTAAGTTACACATGTGACTTGTAGAATTTGATAAAATTGTAAATCATACATTAGCGGTAAATATATATCATTAAGTGATACGTTGATAAGGGCCGTAAGTAAAACTACCTTTTACTTATACAATGTGTAGCGGTACGAGCCTTTGCGTGCAAAAGGAATTGCTTTACTAACTATTAAGTAGATTGGTTAAAGTTAAAATAATTACTTATTTCTTATTAGCAATCATTATAAGGAGACAGTCATTGGCACGTGTATACGTGGAGACAAACATGTGCAGTGATTTATCACGTTTCCGAAATGCTAACACTTCACGTGGCTGATTCAGGTCACGGACAACGTGTGACCTTTGTCTGGACTTCTGAACTTTAAAACCATTTTTTTTTCTTCCTTTCTTATCTTCTTTAAAGTAAAATCAAATAAAAATTTACAGGCAACGAAGCGAAGTCAGATCGCTACTATAATAATAATAATAATAAAGCCTTTTATTTCCTGCAAGAAATGTACAGAGTTATGAAAATGTAATTAATAAAAAGTGTAGTAAGTATAAGTAGTAGTAATATTCTATGTTTTGCAAGAACCCCTCCTCAGGCGAAGGTGAAGGCCTCCTCTAAAGAAATCCACTTCTTTCTGTCCCGTGCCAATTGTGACCAGCAGGGGCCAGCGAATTTAATTATGTCGTCTTCCCATCTCATGTGGGGGCGTCCTCTGAGGCGCTTGCCGTATGGACCCTCCCACTTTGTAACTGTGCTGGTCCACCTCCCATCCTCCAGTCTCGCTACGTGCCCCGCCCATCTCCATTTCAGTCCCTTAGCATAGCTCAGAGCATCTTTGGCTTTGGTCATATTTCTGATTTTTACGTGACGAATTTTTTGCGCTTTTTTAATGTTGAGCATGCTACGTTCCATTCCACGCTGGCAGGCAACAACCCTGTTTTCAACCTTGGATGTATACCTCCATGTTTGACATCCGTAGGTTAGGCACGGTAGGAGACATGAAGTCATAAGCTTCGTTTTAGATTTATCGGTACGTTGCTTTTAAATATTTCACTTAAGGACCAATATTTATTCCAAGTGTTTTGTGCTCTTCGTTCTACTTCTAGTTCATTCTGTCTTCTGTCAAAGCCGATCTGTTTTCCAAGGTAAATGTATTTTTCTGTGTATTGCAAAGTGAAGTTGTCTATTGTTATTCTTTCCTTTACGCTGTTTGTCATGACCATTGTTTTGGAGAGGTTCATTTCCAGTCCCACCTGTCTACTAGCTACATTTAGGGAATCAAGCATAGTTTGTAGTTGTAAACTAGATTCTGAAAATAATACTAGGTCATCTGCGAAGCGTAAGTGGCTTAAAAATTTGCCATTAATGTTGAGCCCCGTTTTTTCCCAATTTAGACCTTTTATTATTGATTCTAGGAGAGATATAAATAGTTTAGGGGACAGTGGGTCTCCTTGTTTTACTCCTCTTTTGATAGGAAATGTAGGGCCGGAACTTTCTAGTTTTATTTTGGCTATGCTATTCGTGTAAATATTTTAATTATTTCTATATACTCTTGTTCTACTTCCTGAGCTTTTAAAGCAGCTAGTATGCTTGAGTGTGACACTGTGTCGAAAGCTTTTGTATAGTCAATGTAAGCAATATAGAGCGCTCTTTGCTTTTCCTGGTATTTTTCTAGTATAAGTTCTAGCGTATGTATGTGATCAATGGTCGAAAAACTCTTACGAAAACCTGCTTGCTCTATAGGTTGTTTTGCTTCTATTGTTACGCTTATTCTTTTGTTTATGATGGAAGAAAAAAGTTTGTAGATACACGAGAGTAAGCTTATAGGCCTGTAATTTGTAATGTCTTTTGAGTCTCCTTTTTTGTAAATTAAAACTATTTCTGACTCCAACCATTGCGATGGTATTTCGGCCGTTTCAAGTATATGGTTAAATAAGTATGTTAATGGTGAAGCTAGTAACTGGTCGGCGGCCCTTATGGCTTCATTCGTAATACCGTCCGGTCCTGGGCATTTGTCCATCTTTAACTTTTTTATTTCGTGTATAACTTCCGTTTCAGATATTGGTGTTATATTTCCGCTGTTGTTTATGTATAAGGAGTTAGCATAGTTATTGTTACTATAATAATAAATGCCAATTATTACACAATTATTTAAAAAAAACGATTGCAATTTTGAATTGTGGATTTGAACCTTAGCTTACGTTTTGGAGTACGTACCCTATACCATTAGCACGCTTCTCTCTTGACGTATTTTATCATAGTACAGATCTAACATTGTCTGAGTGTAATTGATGTACACCTCTAAGGATCTTTAGATTCCATTTTCTGAAATTTATTACAACCAATTGTCACACAAAAAAAGGAAGACAAAAACCTAATACACTCGATGTCAAAAAAAAACACTTCTCGACAATTTCATTTTGAACGAATATATGTATATTTATGAGTTAAAGATAATTAACTGTACCCTAATAAGATTAGTATCATTTAAAATCAGTAAAATGAGGTATTGTTCGTTATCGTAAAAACAATTATCACAGAAAAAATTGAGTTTTAATTCAAAAGTCCCGAAATAGGTATTTGACGGGACACTGATTGCGAAATTGTCCTTTTTTCCACGAGAGGTTGATTGTCAAATTTTCTGTTAAAGGGTTTTATCACCTTTCAGAGAGATATATAGTCGTACCTTGTTATATAAAATATAAAGTTTATAATCGCTCGAAGGAAGGACTTGAAGCTGTACAATTTTTTCCCGTAGAATATATAAACAGATATTTTTCGTCTACAAGGGTGGCCCTTGTAGTATGACCCCGAAGCCCCTTTAAGTATCTTTCTACAAGCAGAGGATACCGTAGCCTTATTCTACGAGCCCAATACCACAGGACTGTGACTGTCAAGCTGGGGTAACTTACCAATTACAGAGTGTAATGTTTGGTAACGCCGAGAGCAGACAACAATGATCTGAGGCAATCAGTGGCACTCCTCCAGCCGGTCTTGGTAATGTTGACCCAGACACTGACCTGACTCGGCGCAAAATTTCCGTGACGCAAAGTGCCACTTATGTAGTAGTTATATGTCATTGCAGCCATGATCGTTGCAGGTTAATTTGTGTACGTTTGTGACGAGGGTTACATAGAGACACGATTTTGTTGGTGCGAATTTAAATTTAGCGATTCTTATCTAATGTATTAATATTTTATCATGTTGTTTCGGACTTTATTTATGTATTTAATAAAATACACCAACAGCATTACACAAGCATACATTGCAGTAATATAATAATCAAATTTACAAACTAAGTCCTGTTGTGTATGTCAATTACAGGTGTACACAAAATTCGCTATTAAGAAACGTAACGTTTTAATAATTAAGAGTTAGGAAAATATTTTAAATAATGAAAAAGAAAAAAAGTAATAATTTAATTAAATTGGCCAAATTAAATTATTGCATAATATTTAACACTAAGTTGCGGAAGACCTGACTTTATTAAAGGTATTAAAATTAATATAGAACTTCAAATCGAATCGAATGTTCAGCACTATTACCCGCAGACGAACTCTGGAATAGAATAAGAACCAAACCATACTTTCATTAAAGTACTCTAACTAGTTATTCGTCCATCTGTTGCACACATGCTTAATGCAAATTCAAGACATATTGATTTCTAATGGATGCCATTGTCTGAATTGGACCACATGGGAAGCACAGTTTTCAAATAGAAAAAGAATCATCAAAATCGGTTCACCCAGTCGAAAGTTATGACGTAAGAAACAAAAACATACAGACGAATTTAAAACCTCCTCCTGTTTTGAAGTCGGTTAAAAACAAAGGCTGCTGCTATGGTGTTATGTGGAACGGGAGACGTTAGACTGTTAGCCGAGTGGAAGTCGAGAAAGATATCTTTCGGTATATTTTCGCACTTGAATGCGTCTACGTTGTAAACTAATATAACTAACTAATAAAACTAGTATTACAGTTAAAGTTGGGCGCACGCCTTCTCTGTAAAGAGAGTATAAAGGCATAGTCGCCACGCTGCCCTAGTGTGGATTGGCAGACTTCACATGTCTTAGAGATTTTTTCTAAGACATGTAGGTTTCCTCACGATGTTTGCTTTCACCGCCGAGCGCAGGGTAAATCAGCACATAAAATTGCAATAACAGATTTATAGGTGCCGGCACCGGGGATCGAGCTCGAGTTAGCGTACTATGTAACTTGAGCCCACCGCCCGGACACTGAGCTACCACGGCTCAATTCGTATTGCATTCGGCAATTGTATATAAAATATGTAAAAAACTAAACAACACCCAGTAACTAATCGAAAATTAATTCAAATTTAGGGGAATTTCAGTCAACAGAAATATTTATTTAATATCACTCCTTTTACGGATATCACGTTTGAATTTATTATTTAAATTATTACTTAATTCGCGACGTTTAAAACACTTATAGCGGACAATTTCACTGCGGGGAGATGAGATTAACACGCGAAAAATCCGTAATAGTATTGTTATTGAATGAGTACTGTTCGTGTAAATATGAGTAGCTTTATATAAATATTATTAACAAAAGCGTGAGAACATTATGCCCTTCAAGTACGCAAATGGCGTCAAACACTCGAGTGTTTGACGCCAATTCAATACGTCACCTGACTTCAACACATTACATAGTTGCTTTTCTACCATTACCACTATACTAAACCTACCATACCAAAAGTACCCATTTTATACCGACTTCAAAAAGGAGGAAGTTTTATGTTTGTTACCGCATAACTTTCGACTGGATTAAGTGATTTGATGATTCTTTTTTATTTGAAAGCCTAGCTTTCCATTTAAATTTGGTTCAACCAATTCTGACAGTGTGAGAAAACCATATAAGTTTTAAATTTGCATCAAGTATGTACGCCATAAATGGACGGATAATTCAACATCACGCCAACCGATTTCGACGATTCACTTTTTAATGAAAAATCAAGAGAAGTTTGATAAGAGTTTGCTTAATTTCTGATTAATTCTATTTCGTAATATTCCTACGATAGTTGGTTAATACAAAGAGGTCGTCCAAGTGTTATAGCGTTTAACGTTTGATTCAATTTGAAGTCGATTTTTGTTTTTGCTTGTAAATATACTTCTTTCTTTTGAAAGTGCTATTTCAATTTGGTCCAATTATGACAATGGAATACACGACAAAACCAAAATAAGTAGTAAATTTGCATTAAGTATGTGCGCGACAAATGGTCGAATAACTCAGTATCACGTAAACCGACTTGGAACGAATTTTTTACTGTAGAGGATGGACTCAAGGGTAGTTTGATGAGAGTTCGCATAGGTTCAGATTAATTCTATTTCGTAATATCCTTATTCAAGTTGAAGTAGGTTTTTTTCCAGCAGTGTAGTTCTGGGCTCGTAGAATAAGGCTACGGAATCCCCTGCCTGTAGTAGAAGGCGACTAAAAGGAGCCTTGGGTTCACTGGGCGACAAGGGTAGGGGTCTTGATCGTCCGCTAAAGTGGACCCCACCTCCCCTAGGACGTGCTCTCCGAAGAGCACGGTGCAGAGAGGCTCCGGTGTGTTCCTCTAGGGATCCCGAAGCCCCTCACCATGTACCGAGGAAAGGCCACCGGGGTGGTTATAGTGGGTAAAAACCAAACATAACCCCGCTTTCCCCCCAGAAGGTGGGGTATCTGGTTGAAGATTTCCCCCAGTCAAAAACAAAATGTTTTTTGTTTTTACAAGTAATTATACTTGCTATTTATTAGCATTCTACATAATTTACAGAAGTGTACCTAATCGTACGAACACTAATCGGAGCGCGCAATCTATGTACTATATTGCGCAATCGTTACGCAAAAGAGCGAGATAGAGCGACAGTAGCGGAGGTTGGGTGCAAGTACACTTGGACTTTGGATAAAAGCTCAAAGTTTAAGATGACGCAACTACCGTATTATACGACCGCTTTTTTTTATTTTGTTGACAAGTTTTCCGCGGGCTGGCATTAAATTCGCCTTTTTGCACACTCTTATTATGTTCAAATAAAGATTAAATAAATAAATAATATGTATTTCCTGTTGAAACCTTAATTTCTTGTTCGATTAATAGATTTAACAGTTTCTGTAAGCGGCGTATAATGTAGTTTAAGCATATGGCTGTAAAAGCCGATGAAAATGTAAACCTATTATCACGGCTTACCGTTCTGGTTTTAAGAGTCATTAAAAGTAACTTTATATTGGCGGCACTGCGGCGTGAAGGATATTTCTAATGCTCTATAAGCTTGAATGATTATCTTGTCATATTAACTTACAGCGTTATAGACGATGTATATATACATCTAGAAATATATGTACTAATATATAACTACACCTAGCTACCACTAGTAAGTTACGCAACCATAAAAGTTGATTTACTCGAATGATGAAGGTCGTAGAAGGAAATAATGAATGTATAGCATCAGAGAGTGGGCTGGCATAGTAAGTGCTGTGCTTATATTTCGTCTCGCAAGAGACAGAGAAAACCGACAATAGTTTAATGGTTTACGGCAGGGGTCGGCAACTTTTTGAGTTGGAAGAGTCATAAATTACAAACTTTTTAAAGAGCTAAAAATTTTATCCTTGCTAACAATAAATAGTACTTGAACAAATAAAGTTAGTACTTAAAATCCGTATCCTTGCATCTAAAGAGCCGCATATGGCTTGCGGGCCGCGGGTTGCCGACCCCTGGCTAAGTATACGGTCTGGGAATCGCAATGTCGTAAGTTGTAATCCACCGTTCAACAACAACGGTTAACAATACTGTCAATTTTCTTTTTAAAATAGAAGATATGAACTGACTGCCAACCTTCGCTTGCCGGGGAAGCACTTTACTCATTAGAAATAATAATAATAAATAATTAAAGGTCATTGGAATATGAATTTTACATATTTGTAATAAAATGTATTTATTATTTGTAATTAAGTCCATTGACGTTCAAACTCCTATTACTCATTCTCAACGCGCTACTGAATAACTAAAGCCTAAAGCTGACCTACCTACCTTTTTTTGATACGTACTTACACAGATTAGCCAGAGAAGCTGACTTTACTATTTCACCAGATTGAGAGGTGCCATAACTCTTATGTTGCTTATCCCGAAACTCTGAAGGTGACCGTGGCTACTATGACACCCATTTCTCCTGCTGAATTAACCCTATGTTTGCAAGTCTGTTATATATATTTAATATAAACATCACCTTTGTTTTTTTTCTGTTGACGGGGAGGAAATTCACAAAGATACCCCGCCATCTGGGGGGAAGGCGGCGGTTATGTGGGGTTCTTACCCACTAAAACCTCCCCGGTGGCCCTTTCCTCGGTGCATGACGAGGGGCTCCGGGATCTCAAGTGGAACGCACCGGAGCCCCTCTGCACTGTGCTCAAGGAGAGCACGTCCCGGGGGGGAGGTTACTCCCTTCCCCCCTGTGCCCTCGCAGCGCAAGGCGACACGGGCCAGCCGATGTCGCCTTCTTCCCGGGTCCACTTTGGTGGACGACTCAGGCCCCCACCCTTGTCGCCCAGTGAACCCGAATATAAACATCACCTATATCAACATATCAATCAAGTGGTCAAATTACGTCAAAGAAATAAAAAAGAAAAATACCAATAAAATACCAACGTCAGTCAATAAAAAAACATTCATACTTGTTATATGAACTTGTAATAACTTATTCGTGACTGATTTATTTGTTAAAAAAGTTGTTACCGTCAGTCACGGAACGTAAAGTTAAAAATTAGTCTTTGTATAAGTCCCACTGCAGGACGCAGGTCTTCTCTGTAAAGAGAGTATTAGGGCATAGTCCGCCACGCACACCTAGTGCGGATTGGCAGACTTCACATGTTTTTAGGACATGTAGGTTTCCTCACGTTGTTTTCCTACACCGCCGAGCGCATAGTAAATCAGCACCTCAAATTACAACAACAAATTCATTGTTGCCGGCACCAGGAATCGAGCTCGGGTTACTAGCGTATTGTGCAACTTGAGGCAACCGCCCGGACACGGAGCGACCATGGCTCTATGGTACGTACTGATAAATATTTCATGATGTAAGTTTATTGTTTAAATAAAATAAAGCAAAATCTAGCCCTGGGTAGGCTAGTGTAATTATAAAAGCTACCAGTGACATTACATTTAGGCTAGTGTATTTATTGTCCTGTCGCTGACAGATCCGGGGCATCCCGCTCATAACGGCTGATGGCATTCGCGGTAGGTTTAGTGGGTAGGGGCTGCCCAGGCCGAGTCCCACACATCCCTCCGGGCTCACCCAGGGTACCGGAGGATGGTCTATAAAAAGATTACCCCGCGTGAACAAAAAAAAAAGGCTAGTGTAATTATAAAAGCTACCAGTGACATTACATTATAAATAAGATAATTCAATGACAGCCAACTCTAATTGGTTCTATAATTAACTTTTTTTTTACCTTCCAGTTGGTGTACACGTGTGTGTGTCAGTACGTGTGTGTACGTGATGCGAGCACTAGAACGTTGATGTGCAAGATATAACTGGCGTAGCGCACGCAAGGCCGCCTTGCAGACGCAGTCACGTACCAAGAAAGTTAATACCGTCTTTTTACATCGCGTCATGAATTTTGCGGTCTATGGACACTGCATGGCCACTGCTACATCCACTAATGTTTTGACATCTATACATGTAAAAAATAATAATATTTATTTTATTGTACAAAACCTCCATAGTGAAGTCTATGGAAATTTGTTATGATATCAGTGATGTCAAATACAAATAGGATAGAAGATGTCATAATTTAATTTAGATAGTTGATCAAAAGCAGGAATAAACTTTTAATGTGGTTTCTTGAATTACAGAGCAACACAGAGTTATTCTTGTTTGTTTTATTCTTATTCCGTATACATCTTAAATACAAATAAATAAAATTGGAGAGTCTGTTTGTAGTATTAAGATACTGCTTATTATTCCATGCATATGAATGTATACACGGCATATAAACGAAAATAACATTTTGTACAATTTTTGTCTGTCTGTTTGTTTTGTCTAATCTCAGGAATGGCAGGACCGATTTTGACGGGACTTTCACTAGCAGATGGCTGAAGTAATAATGCGTAAGTTAGACTTTGATTTTGGACAGAATTGAATAAACCGTTTTAATCGCGGGTACGACCTCGGGGCGCAGCTAGTATTACCTTAACACCAAAACGCTCATGAATTTCCACTCCATGAACGAGATG
This sequence comes from Meandrusa payeni, assembly GCA_029286785.1. Lineage (NCBI taxonomy): Eukaryota > Metazoa > Arthropoda > Insecta > Lepidoptera > Papilionidae > Meandrusa > Meandrusa payeni. The sequence goes on from JAGSMX010000023.1 coordinate 9,629,619, forward strand.
AATCATTGCATGGCCACAACTGTATCCATATAAAATAATACAGGGATTTACACATTTAGTCATTAATGCTAAAAGTTCGAAGAAGATTCTTAATAGCAGTTACGTTTAATTAGAATTGAAGAATTTAAATTGAAAAAAAAATACAAACTAAAGTCCCTCTTACTTTTTTAAAGTCGGTTGACGAATTAACAGAGTGGGGTTCGACGAAATCCTGTAACTCTTTGTGAGTTTCCTTTAAATTGAAACAGCTTTCGTGAGAATATATGAAAAATACTTTCATACAAAAAAAAACATTTTTTTCTTATTTTTATTTTATTTTTTATAACATGTTAATTATTTTTAATGTATGTATTATTTATTTACAGCATTGGTTCGACTGTATTGATGTTGTAATTTTGTTAATTATTTTTAATATTTGTCTTATTAAAATTGTGTACGAAGTGAGGTTTTAAGTAAATTAGCGAAATATCATATTAAGATTTAGCTCGTCTACGCTAACTTAAAGTTAACTGAATGCTAAACGTATCAAGTGACGTCTTTGAACATCAGCATAATATTAAAAAACTAACAAACGTAAATTGGAAAAAAATTACATTATTTAAAAGAAAATGTTAAAGATAAAAATAGATTTATTATGTATTTATCTTATCTCTGCCATTAGCACTCGCTTGCGGTGCATAATTTACATTGCGACAACTTTGTTTTGGCACAAACAGTCATTTAATATTAAATAATAACAAAATATACATGAAAGTATACTGAAATATACTAAAGATAATAATTGAGGATTTTGAAAAGTATTCAAAGTTATAGCGCCGCGAATGTATCCGTTTACTGATGCTGCTGATATGTACATGGGTGTAGGTAATGATCTTCACCAGCGAAGCGGACTGGGTACTCTAGTTACTACATACAACTTATATTCTTTAGAATATACTTTTTTAATTGTTTCTGTAAATTTATAAAATAAATTGATATTAACAAATATGCATAATAAATCAAATTGTTATTTCTTAAGTAATATTTCATTTGGTAACAATTATTCCATTGGAATGCTTATTACGAAATGAATAATAATGAATACACTGAACTTTGTACCCTTTTTTTAAAGATTTCTAAGCAAATGCTCGACCACGATCCTACCTGATGTTAAATGGAAATGCAGTCGTAAGGTGTACTAGTGCGTCGAATGATATATGACAAAACAATTAGATGAAAAATAGCGAAAATAGGATTTTCAAGATTTCGCTTCTCAAGACACTTCTCTTTTATTTTTTGTACCGTGAAACGATTTTCTTTTAGGAAAACTCTAGGTTAATGCCGTGCTACAATACTTATTCTACAAAAATAATAAATATTGTGTCCAAAAACGACCGCTCTAGGTCCACAAACACGAGTTATAATAATTTTTTTAGAGTTTATTAAATGTTTTTCGGTTCTGGTAAACAATTATATTTTTGTGGGTTACTACGTTTTTGTTTTCCAGCGATATAATCTTTTGAATGCCAGTGTACAGTCGCACTATTAATGTTTAAAAGCTTTTAAATAAATCATAATAATGTTAAAAGTAATTGAAAGAAAGAAAAAAGATAACGTAATCCTATCAAGAAGTTACTTTTTACGATTTTTTTTATCCAGGTCTAGGTCATCGAGCGCGTTCTTTCCCCAACGCTTTCGTCACTTAAATCATCGCGAAGATAATAAAATAATCGCTCTTACGTTATTAGCATCTTGTATCGCCCGTCAGCTTCCTAGTGTCATACAGTCACTTCCTAGACACAGCACAGACAATATAAACACAAATGTATAACACACATGCGCACTCGGTAAATTGTAATCAAGAAATATTTCGAACTTTCTAATTTAGGCGCGTATTTTTGACAGTTCCGCCGGCGGCTACGACGCGTGCTGCTCGGCGTGCGCTCGGCTTCGGACTGGCTGGCATTCAGTTTTCGCTTACGTCGCCCGTTTTTTTTTTCTTTCTAACCAGTGTCCATTAGGGATGCGCTACGATGTCGACAATTAATTAGATTGATCGCTTTGTCATTGAACATGGCAATAAAAGACTTCACTAATTTTGTTTGATCATGACTGAAATCGCTTTTTTTTATCACATTTGCTGTGTTGATTTTTCAGTTATTGCATTCTCCTTTTAACTTTACGGGAACGGGTTTTAGATTTAAATATTTTAACGTGAACATAGTGTTCACTAATCATTCAATCTCTGTAGTCGTATTTTTTTTGTATATTATGTCGATAAACTCTTTCGATTCGAAGTACATCACTATTGTAGCCGCGTTCAGGCGACTGGCCGGTCCGGTGTGTTAATGGTGACGTAAGTTGTTTCGGCAACTAGACACCGACACGTTTATCCATTAAATAAACGTGAGCCAAGCTTTTGAGAAGTAATTCTTTAACATATTTTAATTTCATTTGCGGATAAGCAGTAACTCAATGAACAAAAAAATAAAGCAACCACGCTAATGACTAAGGGGGTAGACAAACCTAACTTCCATTTTGCCAGATACACCTATCTCGCTTTTTCCACTGTCTTCTGTGTAAGTCAGTTCTGAGTACTCTTCAATATGTCGTGCCTTCTAAGGTCATTTAACCGACTTCAAAAAAGAAGGAGGTCCTCAATTCGTCTGTATTTTTTTTTGTTACCTCATAACTTTCAGCTGGGTGAACCGATTTCGATTATTCTTTTTTTAATTTGAAAGCTGGTTCTTAGTAGTTCAGCGTAGTCCTTTCAGTTCGTTCGTAGTCAATAGTTCTTTGGTCTAATCTGACAATGACATACATGACAAAAACCATATATGTCTTAAATTTGCATTAAGTATAGACATGGTATACAAACATTTGTAAGGAGTAACCAAAAGGCGTTTTTTTTTTCAAAATATAATATATTTATTTAATCAAATTATTTTATTAATAAATTTTTCCCTTGCAAGAAGTTATTCAAATTTCGAAAACTAATTCATGATTAATAGCTGTATAAATTTAAAATTGGAATACCTGACCAAAGAGGAGATATTTGAGATCAAAGTGACCAATACAAGAACACCAATTTCGTATAAACACATCCTTACCACCTTAGTAACAGTTATTAATAGACCCTTTTTTCTTCTACGAGATTTCCATACAACGGCAAGATCATCAAAGGAAAAGATAATTATACAGATAAACTTGTATTCATTGTAAAATGTAAAAATAAAATATACACGCCTTTTTGTAATGTATGCGTTTTAAGTGTTGGGTTTTTTCCCGCGAAAATCATTTGATGTTTCAAGATGGCCGAACTTTTACGTCAGTATCAATGAGCGGCTACATAATGACGTGAACAAAAATTTGTATACGCACAAGCAACAATCGACACAAACACATTATAATATGATTTGTTTTTAAACGGCTGATATTTGAACAGTTCAAGCCATTGACGTCACATATGGTTTCACGGAGAACATTCGTTAGGCTTTGAATATATATACTGTGTTAACAATACGTTCATTGAACTTTTGGCAGAAAGCTAAGCATAGTATTGCTTTTATTATCTTTATAGACACTTGGTTGGTAACACCTGCGAATCTAAGATGTATAATGAAAGATAAAGCTCTTTGCTTCGTTTTCAACCGACTTCAAAAAAAATCACAATACGATGTTTCATATAAAACTAAATATGATGAAGGAAATATATGATTGTTTAGTAGCGATGCTTCCGTCACCGTTTGTATTATGATGACACGATGAAGTGTATTTTAAACAAATTAGAAGATTACATTGTTTCATTGGTTGATGTAATGTGATGTAACATATTTAATATTAGGTCCTTACATATGAAATTGGCGTTTTGTAAGGGAGTAACCAAAAGGCGCATTTTTTTCAAAATATAATATATTTATTTAATCAAATTATTTTATTAATAAATTTTTCCCTTGCAAGAAGTTATTCAAATTTCGAAAAATAAATTCATGATTAATAGCTGTATAAATTTAAAAATGGAATACCTGACCAAAGACGAGATATTTGAGATCAAAGTGACCAATACAAGAACACCAATTTCATATAAACATATACTTACCACCTTAGTAACAGTTATTAATAGACCCTTTTTTCTTCTACGAGATTTCCGTGCAACGGCAAGATCATCAAAGGAAAAAGATAATTATACAGATAAACTTGTGTTCATTGTAAAATGTAAAAAAATAAAATATACACGCCTTTTTTTACTACATTGTACAATGTATGCGTTTTAAGTGCTGGGTTTTTTTTTCCCGCGAAAATCATTTGATGTTTCAAGATGGCCGAACTTTTTACGTCAGTATCAATGAGCGGGTACATAATGACGTGAACAAAAAATTTGTATACGCACAAGCAACAATCGACACAAACACTTTATAATATGATTTGTTTTTAAACGGCTGATATTTGAACAGTTCAAGTCATTGACGTCACATATGGTTTCACGGAGAACATTCGTTAGGCTTTGAATATATATACTGTGTTAACAATACGTTCATTGAACTTTTGGCAGAAAGCTAAGCATAGTATTGTATTTATTATCTTTATAGACACTTGGTTGGTAACACCTGCGAATCTAAGATGTATAATGTAAGATAAAGCTTTTTGCTTCGTTTTTAACCGACTTCAAAAAAGATGGAGCTTCTCTATACATCAGTTCGTTTTTTATGCTTGTTAACCTCATAACTTTCGATTGGGTGTACCTATTTTAATAATTCTTTTATTATTTGAAAGCTGGTTTTTAGTAGTTCAGCGTAGTTCTTTCAGTTCGTTCGTAGTCAATAGTTCTTTGGTCTAATGACATCCATGACAAACCATATAAGTCTTAAATTTGCTTTAAGTATAGACTTGGTATACAAACATTTGTAAAGGATGTACGTCAAGACTAGTTTCACGAAAGTACGATAATTCGGAAATACAAAGATTCAAATTGTGGCTCGTTTTTGTTTTTGCTTGTAAATATATTTGTACTATATTGAAGGTTTTTACAGGTTGTATAATTTTCTTACTAAGCGTTAAAATAATGTTTATTATATATTTATATATATATATATATATATATATATATATATATATATATATACATATATATATATATATATATATGTATATATATCTTAAATTCTTGCAGTTTTCTAATTGTGTATTATAAATATATTTTTATATTCAGATGCTATTTCATATTAGCAGTGAACACTTCACGTATCAAAATTATAAGTTATTATTATAAGCGGAGTAGGTTCTCTTGCGGGCAAGTCTAGATGAGCACCAACGAAATGTTAGTGAGTTACCAGTCGTATCTAGTTCGAAAACCTGGTCAATGCCCTCCTCATATCAGCTATTTATTACCAACAAAACTCCACTTGTAAGAAAAATAACACAGCCATGCGTCCCTTCGGGTTCACCGCCTCTGACGGATGAACGAACTGTACGCGTAAAAACCCATAACGAAATGATCCCTAATGAACGTATTTTAATCTTTCCATGGAAAATAACTGAATGGAAATAGCCTCATTAAAGATTTTATTAAAACAGGAATATATGACTACCGCACTTTGTTATGTTCTTATAATTATATATACAATGCTTGCTTATATCTTCTACTATATAATCTTCATATAATATAATTAATTGTATTTTCAACCGACTTCAACAAAGGAAGAGGTTCTCAATTCGTCTGTAAGTTTTCTTATTTTTGTTAACTCATAACTTTGGACTGGGTGAACTAAGTTTGATGATTCTTATTTTGTTTGAAAGCTGACCGAATTGCATCCCGTATGGTCCCATTTCAATTCGTGCCAATTCTGATATCCATTAGAAAATATATACGTGTTAAATTTGCATCAAGTATGTGCGCTCCAAATGGAGGAATATCACGCGGATCGATTTCGAAGATTCATTTTTTATTGGAAAGGATGTACTTTAAGAGTAGTTTGATGAAAGTTTGGTTAAGTTCTGATTCCTATTTCGTCATATTCCTACGTTAATTCGGGAATACAAAGAGAACGTCCGCGCTTAATAACATTTGTTTCGATTTGAAGTAGATTTTGGTTTTTGCACTTAAATATACTTATGACGTGGGTATGCGGATCATGAGACTAAAATGACAATGGGCGGGACACCTGGCTAGGAGAGAAAGCGGTCGGTGGATCAGGGCAGTAACCGAATGGTACCCAAGACAGGGACGCCAATCAGTTAGACCACCAGCCCGCTGGTCGGATGACATCGGCAGCGCATCGTGGCCGCAATGGTTTCGGGCAGCACAGGATCGAAGTGAATGGCGCGATAAAAGGGAGGCCTACACCCAGCAGTGGGAAGATACGGGCTGATTGATTGATTGATTTTTTTTAAAGAAAGCTAGCGATATTTCTTTTTTTTTTAGATAATATTACTAACATTCTTGTTAACCATTCCAATTAAGCTTAGGCTTGTGCTAGGAGATGGTTCACGTCTATAGTCGTATGGTGGATTCGAACCTACGACCTTACGATTCGCAGACCGTACCCTAAATATTAGGTTATTGACGCTTGTGATTGTGATATTGATTGATACTTGTGTTTGTATATTATGATGTCAATGAACATTCATTCTGTACACACTCGGTTTAGCAGACTCTCATCCAACACTAGCGTCGCTTCCGTCCACCCCACTCAGCGTCCACAATTCCACACGAGCAATTAACTAAATATACGTGTTACAACTATTCATTAACTGCTCCGTATTCATTACGCACCGTCTTATATAAATAACGTCGAGATAAGAATTAATATTACGTATGCTCTGTAAATATTACACTATGTAATAAGTAGGGAGGGTAATTACAGTGCTCTGTAGCAATGCGGCGGCCTAATGTCCGGTTACGTGGCGACCGTATTACTCCGACGTGCTGCTTCATAAATAATCGGATCACATCCGTTAACTGGTCGTTTGACCCTTTTCCCATAATAATAAAGTTCTGGTTAGAATCTTCACTTCATACAAAAAAAAACACTAATATACCAACGAAGACAAAAAGTAAATCTTATTATGACATGTCTAAATACTTAAAAGAGAAAGTGTATGGGTTTGATTCGTATAGGCTCCGAAACGGATGGACCGATTTCAATGAAACTTCAGATTGACCCGGCGAGTAATCCTGTAAAGTTTGGTGACGATCGGACTCCTCTTTTTGAACTGTCAAATACAGCTTTTATTTACTATGATGATATTCTATTGTTTTATAACCCAAGGTTGTATTGACACATGCGTTGTGTATATTTATGTCATTATGAACTATATTGAAGAAGAATGGAGTAAATTGAAGTATAATAAAGTATACTGAAGTATATTAAGTATTTTGAAGTATTCAAGGTAAGTTATAGCGCCGCGAATGTATTCGTTTACTAATGCTGCTGATATGTATATGGGTATATTCTCTTCTATTTTCTTCACCCGCTCGAGAAGAGAATGAATACGCAGAGAAATTAATAATGCAATATATTGTGAGAGTAATACAAGACGGTTACATATTTACACGGAAACACACACACACGTACTTTACGCGATTCCTGGCCCTCAATCCCCCTTAGTAAGAACATGTTCTCATTATAACAAAATGGTAAAAGTTAATACAATTTTCGATATCATCTACGATAGGATTGTGCAGCGACACAGGCTTAAGCTTAGTTGGTATAGTTAATAGGAATGTCAGCCCCGTAGTTCTGGGCTCTCAAGAATAAGACTACGGTATCCCCTGCCTGTCGTACAAGGCGACTAAAGGGGCCTCGGGTTCACTGGGCGACAAGGGTGGGGGCCTGAGTCGTCCACCAAAGTGGACCCGGGAAGAAGGCGACATCGGCTGGCCCGTGTCGCCTTGCGCTGGGAGGAACAGGGGAGGGAGTAACCTCCCCGGGACGTGCTCTCCTTGAGCACAGTGCAGAGGGGCTCCGGTGCGTTCCACTGGAGATCCCGGAGCCCTCGTTATGCACCGAGGAAAGGGCCACCGGGGAGGTTTTAGTGGGTAAGAACCCCACATAACCGCCGCCTTCCCCAGAAGGCGGGGTATCTTTCTGAAGATTTCCTCCCCGTCAAAAAAAAAAAAAAGTTAATAATGTTAGTAATATATGTGAACAAAAGTATTGATAGCATTGTTAAAAAACAATCAGCCACACGCACACAACAAAAACTGTACCAATGTGGTAATAAGACATTTATAGTCTAGTATTATATTTTTTCATTTCTCATCAAATGAATATTAAAACTTCAAATTGGTTAAAATTAAATAAAGTTAAAATTTTAAATTGGTTCTATGTTTAACTTCTATTATAACTGTGAACTGTGGATTTTATAAAATAAAACGGTACACGGCACTAAATCTGCCTATGCCCCAGCGCCACAAGCGTGAGAGATAACATATTATATGTAAGTGTAAATTAGCCGAAACACGAGAATAACTACGCTATAAAATCTCAAGCAACGGAAAACTGGTTGCGGCAAGGACGCGCCGCGTGAAGTAGGCCCGGCGTTTGGAGATCCACACGTGAAGAATGAGCGGCTGATGTACTCACCAGTCATTTGGTCACATACTCTGGTCTCATACTTAACGCGTGATATCATTCCGACTTCAAAGTCATCGAGGAAACTGCACAACTGGATTTTAAATGAAATAGGAATAATTACAGGTATATTTACGAGTAAAAACAAACCCCGACGCTAATATACGCGCACGCCCTGTTTGTATTTCCGAATTTATGCAGGTATATTACGAAATAGAATTAATCAGTACCTAACCAAACTTGAAGTCCGTTCTTTCTAATAAAAATGAATCATCGAAATCGGTGGTCGTGATATAACTGAATTTCACGTCAACCGATTTTTACTTTCTTTTTTTGATTTCCATTTGTCGCGCTCTTTTCTCATTCATCATTGTCAGAACTGAACCAAATTGAAATACATTAGAAGCGCCAGCTTTCAAATAAGAAAGAATTATCAAAATCGGTTCACCCAGTCGAAAGTTATGAGGTAACAAATATTTAAAAAAAACATAAAGACGAATTGAGAACCTCCCCATTTTTTGAAGTCGGTTGAAAAGTTTAGGAGCAGATACACAGTGAAATAAAGACCATACGGAACCGCGATGTGAATATTTTTTTCTCATTTCAGACATCATTAGGTGCTCACAGAGAGCGAAGTTTCTCGTGTCGTGTTGCGCACGCCTCTTACTTAGCCTTCGTTCAAATATAAAAATTCCACAACCAGCCATAGAAGTGTCAACGTGATCAATGGAGGGTCAAGGAGAAGAGAGCGATAATACTTTGGCCCTCTCAGGCGCTCTCGAATCGGAATGCGTAACATTGCAACCGACCCTTGTGTCGAGATACTAGCTATAATAAAGGTTCAGCCTAATCGACGTAAGGGCTATGCCAGTTTAATCCTGTGAAGCAGTAAACATCAGCTTCTCTATCTGTGTAGTTCTTCACAAAAAAAGATATATTCGTGGGTAGTCTTCGTTTTTTTTAATGGACGAACTACACAGATTGGCCGGAGCAGCTGGCCTTGACTGCTTCACCGGATTGAGAGGTGGCACAGCTCTTAGGTCGCTTAGCCTGAACCTCGGCTTGGACGGTTGAAGTCTTCGTTGCCATGCAAACTTTGTTCGCTTAGTTAATTGTTATATTTGGCGGTAAATAACTCTAGTGTGGAAGTGGAACGTGGAAGGGGTAGCTGCGCATGTGTACAGTCGCGCACGCAATTCATTTCTACTATGTTTCTACTATATTTCATGTAGTTCATTTAAGCTAGTAATTACAATATAATATAATATACTAACGTACCCAGGCCGGGTTTGGTCGGGCTAGATTTTGCTTTATTTTATTTAAACAATAAACTTACATCATTAAATATTTATGTCAACTCTCATAATATATTAAATTATTAATTTCACTCCGTATTCATTCTCTTCTCGAGCTGGTGAAGATAATTACCTACATCCTATATCAGCAGCATCAGTAAACAGATAATTTCACGGCGCTATAACTTACCTTGAATACTTCAAAATCCTTTATTATTATTTATTTATTAGAATTTAGAAATTAGAAGTGCTGCGATTGGTAGGTCAATCAGAAGATTCCCTCAAAGTTTTATTGAAATCGGTCCAGCCTTTTCGGAGCCTATAAGGAACAGACCCACGCACTAAACAGTTATAACAGGCAATAAAAATAAACTAAAACTCTTTGTAAAAACTTTACATAAAACAAAAGTATTTGAAAGCTGGATCTTCTAGTGTGGTCTCATTTCATTTGGTCATTTAATTCGTTTTGGTCCAACAAAGAAAGCCATAAAAGTTTTAAATTTGCATTAAGTATACGAGCCACAAATGTACGAATGACTCCATATCACGCCAACCGATATCGATGATTCATTTTTTTTAGAAAGGATGTACTTCATCAGTAGTTTGATGAGTGTTTGGTTAGGTTCTGATTTCTATTTCCTAATATTCCTACGATAGTTCAAAGAGGGCGAGAGCGTCCGCGTTTAATAACGTTTAACGTTTAATTCCATTTGAAGTCAGTTATTATTTTTGTCGTAAATATACTAGTTAGGATATAAAATTCACAGAAAACTAAATCTGATGAAAAAACCAGCTGAGTATCCAATTTACGACCTCTAAGCACTTTTTCGGCGTCTAGACGTTGAATTTAATAGCGCGTTGAGAGTAGAGACCAGTGCAAAGCTCAACGCCATTTGGGGTAAATAATACCAACATAGACATAGAACCGTGGTAGCTCAGCGTCCGGGCGGTCGCCTCAAGTTGCATTGTACGCTAGCAACCCGAGTTCGATCCCCGGTGCCGAAGCGAATTGTTTCTTGCAATTTTAAAGTCTTGATTTATCATGTGCTCGTAAAAAAAATTCTAATACGTTAAGTCTGCCAAGCAGCACTAAGCGTGCGTGGCGTGGCTATGTCCTTACACTCCCTTTACAAAGTGGCCTGTGCCCAGCAGTGGGACAAATACTACTATCTATATCGGCTGTAACATTTAATTTATGGTTTTAAAGGAAATTCTATCGGCAAGGAACCTTAATCGATACAGAAAATATTTGTAAAGTAAAAGAATAATATGTGAAAATTTAAAATTTAAACATTAGGCCACTCCACTTTTTCATAGTCCGAACGAAGCGATTTGAGTGATCGTTGATCGTGCGTACAGCAAAGGAGTGGAACATGGTAGGAGCCTTCAAGAGTAGAGTGAATAGGCACTTACTAAACTAACGCGTACCATCTTTCGACTACATCACCACTTAACATCAGGTGAGATAGTGGTCAAGCACTAGTTAATACACCATAAAAAAAACTACTAAACAAGAAGACAAAATAGAATTAATAAGAAGGTTGGTCATGAGAAATATCTAATAGAAATATTGAATCTATTAAAAAATTTAATACCACTAATAAATTTTGTATGTCACAAAGAGCGTTTTAAAATCCCATGTGAGCCGGGGCGTTGACCTCACGATGAATTTGTATTTATGATGAAACCTGTGGAGATTATCTACAGGTGTTAAGCAAATATATAATATGGTATTTTACAGCACGATATTATTACAAAATTGTTCGTATCTATACTATATTATAGCAGTGCTTTTATGTAACTCGTAAAACAAGTTTTGTAATTGATTTTTCAGACACGTTTTTCGTTTCCCGTCAATTATGTGTAGTAAAGTGAGCGCCGAGGACATTTTTGTTCAAATTAGAGCGACACCAAGTCCTTATTTTCAAACGACTTCAAAGGGAAGTGGTTCTCAATTCGTCAGTATTTTTTTTTATGATTGTTACCGCATCACTTTTAACTGGGTGATCCGATTTTCATTATTCTTGTATTTTGAAAGCTGGTACTTCCCATGTGGTCCAGTTTTTCTCATCATGCTTCAATTTGGTCCAATTCTGTCAATGGGATCCATGAGAAAATCATAGAAGTCATAAATTTGCATTGTGCGCCACAAATGGACGAATGAATCAATCTCACGCCGACCGATTTCGATGATTTGGAAAGGTTGTACTTAGACATAGACATACACATAGACATTTATTTATTGGCATCACAATACAAAAACACATCACAGACTGAATATAACACACATTAAAAAAGAAAGAAAAATAGACAAAGTTAAAGTTACACGGACAAATAATACAAAACATATGATGCCAATATCGGACACCGTCTCAGCATATGCTGTCACAAGGATGCGACAGCGCTGATTTTCAGCGGTGCCCGGGACTACCTAAAGACGTGCGCGCGCAATACTACTTTTATATGGAATATTATTATACAGACAGTAACAGTATAACATATATGATACATAAATAAAACAGTTATGAGATTAAAATATATTTTATACAATAAAATAATAGATGAAAAAAAAAAATATATATATAAATATTATTGAGTCAAAAAGTACTTCAAGAATAGTTTTGATGAAAGTTTGGTTAGGTTCCGATTAATTTTATTTCGTAATATTCTTAAGTCGTCCGCGCGTAATAACGTCTCATTCTGTTTGAAGTCGTTTCTTCTTTTTACTCGTAAATACTTGTGGAGGATATTTTCACTCTCTTAAATTGTCTTAAAATATTTCCAGTGGTAATTACCTCAGACCCAACAATTGACGCCGGACTTCGTTTTAATCGACTTAAAAAAGGAGGTTCTTAATTAAGAACCTCCTTTAAAAAAACACTGCCTAATTAGGCAGGTGTTTTAGGTGTTTTTAATGTGTGTGCGCTCTTGGTGGTAAGTGACCTCAATACTACTACAACGACCGTGAGACCAACAGCAAGTAAGAGGGTGTGTGAAGTCGCAGTGCTATCATTTATGAATCGGTTTAGATATTTTGGTTTCAAACAGTTTGGTTTCAATTCGGCGCTATATCGTTATATCAATACGTGAAGCACGAAAATTCCGCGGACGGACGAGTATCAAATTTCCCACAGTTAAGGTGACTTGCGCCAAATTCCGTAATAAATTCAAGTAAATTAATTTAAGTAAATTCTTTTAAATCGTTAAATAAATTGCGTTTACTTTAGTTTATTTATAAGAAATCGTAATTTTTTTCTTTTTTTCTAAATAACAATGATTGTCTTAATTTTGCCAGTGGTGTGTACATGTGTATTAGGTTAGCTGTAATAATTACTAATGCGCCCCCGCACACTTTATAATATAAGGTGTAAATAAAGTGTATGTAAATAAATAATAGAAAAGTTTATAACTATATGTTGTCAGCTGAAAAGATTAACAACTAAAATATTTCTTGGACCATATGAACAGCCCACTTCACCCCGAATTGTGATCCTATTGTAATTCAACCGCTACGACGTAGCAAAGTGTCTACACCAATAGTGTTTCCTCATATTTCTTATTATAATTATTGAATAATGAATCACCAGAATATATACTTATATATCATCACAGACAGAACTATTGTCGCCAATAAGCCTGATATTGTGCTGACAGATCGATCAACGCGACAGGCGGTGCTCGTCGATATTACTATCCCGACATGACGAGAACCTCGTGAAGGCCGAAAGGAAAAAAATCACTAAGTATCTCGACTTGGCTTACAAGGTGACCGCCATGTGGGATGTCGATTCGACGATCCTTGTCCCGATAGTCGTTTCTGCAAACGGTCTTATAGCGAAAAGTCTCGATCAACATCTTAAGAGACTTTCGCTAGATGGCTCGGTCAAGGGTCGATACAGAAGACAGTACTCCTCGACACGGCGCGCATCGTCAGGAGGTTTCTCTCTGTGTTGCGCTAACCACCGGTTGCTCGGGCCTGCTTCTTTACCAGTGGCACACACTAGGTTAGAATTTTATAATGTTTTTATATTTTGTACGATATTTTGTGTATTTTATTTTTTATATAAATATTGTAAAAACTTAACTTAAGGTCTAAAAATAAATAAAAATAATGATAAACGGTTATTTGCGGAAATATGAAAGAAGCTATGATAAAGCTGACTAATTTTATACCTAGGTTTTGGCATATATCGCCCCATTCGCATATATTTTAATTTATTGTCTTCCTTTGTTGATAATTTCTGTACTAACTTACCATCTAACCGTCTAAAACGGCATCGACATAACATCAGGTAGGTTCGCGGTTGACCACTTGCTTTGAAATTATAAAAAATAAGTTAATAATATTTTTTTTCAAAGACGGGGAGATTAAAATTTTCCGACTTTACAGCTTGCTGTCTTGATATAAACAATTAGAATCATTAGGTATTTTTTCTTAAAGCAATAAACTAGACGCGCAATAAAAAACATATAATTTAATGACAATTACACGACTATAACAAAAACACAATATCGTTAAACCCTTATGTTACAAACATTAAAAATGTCCCTGTAGCTGGTTCGTTGAAAGAACCGTTTCCAAGTTCCGTACCCTTGGACCTGAACTAATATTAATTTTTTTTTTGTTAATGAGGAGGAAATCTTCAGAAAGATACCCCGCCTTCTGAGGGGAAGGCGGCGGTTATGTGAGGTTTTTACCCACTAAAACCTCCCCGGTGGCCCTTCCTCGGTGAATGGTGAGGTGCTCCGGGATCTCTAGTGGAACGCACCGGAGCCCCTCTGCACTGTGCTCATAGAGAGCACTTCCCGGGGGAGGTTACTCCCTCCCCCCCTGTGCCCTAGCAGTGCAAGGCGAAACGGGCCAGCCGATGTCGCCTTCTTCCCGGGTCCACCTTGGCGGACGACAAAGGCCCCACCTTTGTCGCCCAATGAACCCGAGGCCCCTCTTAGTCGCCTTCTACGACAGGAAGGGGATACGAACTAATATCAAAATTGCGAGAGTTAAATTAAATAATCAAATAATGTAAGTTTGTTATTTAAATAAAATAAACCGAAATCTAGCCCGGCGAAGCGGGCTGGGTATTTTTTAAAAAAAAAAGAAAGCTAGCAATATTTCTCTTTTTTTTTCAGAAATATTACTAACATTCTTGTTGAACATTCCAACTAAGCTCAAGCTTGTGCTAGGACATGGTTCACATCAATAGTCGAATGGTGGATTCGAACTCACAACCTTACAATTCGCAGACGTACCCTAAACCATTAGGCTATTGACGCTTCAAATATATAAAATCATCTTGCAATAAGGGGTACAGAATAGGACTTTTTAATTGCCGGTAACACCGCGGGGCGCAGCTAGTGTTTTATATTTCTGGTTAATTCTAGAATATTCTCCAGTCACCCCTTCCGCGTGTAAGCGTATAAAGAGTGAGCTACTCTCGGGTACATATTTTCATACGTCAATTATATAAATATTTCGCCAAAACAACAAAGAACCGGTTCTATGTTGCAAGTTATAAATACGAACAACAGATTTGCCGCCTTAATACCTTGTAATAAAGTTTCTATCCGAGTGTGCGGCGGCTTTATATTGCAATGTTCAAGGAAAATGGTATTTTATAATTAAGTGTAGAACGTCGTTTTTTGATTGTCCATCCGGCGTTTTAGTTTTTCCGCAGGACTTTGCGAAACGTACACGCGACGACGCAAGTTGTTGCGACACTGCAAATTAGTATAAACCATTATAGATCGTATTCCTTTTAATGCAGTGACGAAATTAGGTTGTATTAGTCACACCACAGACCAGGATGTGTTTGTCTAAATATTATACAACTTTTATAATAATTAACGTTTCGTTGTAATATTTTATTTTCCCGTAATATTCAAAGTAAAAAACTTACTTCATTATAAATTCTTTTATAAGTTCTGTTTCGTACTGTTTTATTTAATTTCCATTAAATAAATGTTACAATCTATTTTATATATTTTTCCTTCGTTTTATTTTATTTTATGACATTCTTATTTTTGTTAAAAATTCTGCCGCTGACGATTGTTTCTTATAATCATCCGGGTTTCTTCTTCGGTAGTCAGTGTTATGCTGAGCAGTGATCACTGTCGATTCGGCGTTCCAACGCATAGCCTTGGTGTTGGACCTTTTGGGCTTTTAGTGTTTTTTTTTTTTATTTATATTATCTCATTTTTAAGTGTGTGCTTAATTTATGTGTTGTATCTGTCTAACCGATTAAATGGCTTATTATTATAAACATGATGACCAATTGTACCAAACAGTTACAATAGAGTTGCTTAATGTTATACATAAATGTCCCACTGCTGGGAGCAGATTTCGCCACGCGGCCCCAGTGTGAATTGGAAGACTTCTTAAAATATTTTCTCGATATTTTCCGGTTTCTTCGGCCACTTCTTCTTCCAGCGCCAACGCTTCGAGAAGTGGCAATCAGAGTTAGTTTAGCTTTAGTATGTCCCTTAGATAATCCGTGATATAGCAACCGACCAAGTCGTGGTTCAGCCCTTTCGGGCGTCCTCGGAGCGGAACGCTTACGCGTTACGTAGTAACCGTCCAAGCCGAGGTTACCCCTCACCGGGGGTGTCGAGTTACTAGCGAGAGAGGTTTAGGCTAAGCGACCTAAGAGCTATACCGGCTTTCAATTGTAGCACAATATACCGGACACTGAGCGTCCACCGCTCATAGACCCGGGTACACGTATGAAACATATAAATAATATACTTATTGAAGTAGCCAGTTAATGGGTGTCTTAATTCACAAACTTTGCCTAACCTGTAACCCGATAGTAGACGCGATTGTTTTTTCGTAAACAATGTAATATCGTAATTAATTGACTACAAATTGTTATTATTAATGTATATTATAAGCTATCGTATGTAATAAGTAGCTAATATGCTTTTTTTATATAATATCGACAGTACCCAGCATCCACATTATATTGTTACAAAGGTTATTAGCGTTTGTATAGCGGAAGACAGACATCTTAGACAATAATATGTATTACAAAGCATCAGCTAGAAAATCCTTGAACTATGGCGAGGTGAATCCTTGACCTCTAGAATGATAATGACTCGTCATCGAATTGTTCTTTTAAAATATGAGTGAAAACATAGAATCATAAATAAATGAAAAATAAAATAAAATGTTTCATGAAACTTAGCGAAATATAGTACTTTTTTTTCATTATTTCTGCGCATACGACGCTCACGCATTCGATCTACTTCGATGTGAACCCGATTATGTATATATGCAAGAGTTTAGTTTTATGTTTATACATCACATAAAAAAGTCAAAACGAACAATGTAAATACAGCGCCATCTTGCGAAAACTTAGAAACCGACAACACACTACGCATTACATAATTAGTTTTCAATACGTCTAATAGATGGCAGCAAATACATAATGCAAACATCAGTCGGTAGATAGCGGAAGAATCGCCACTTCAAATTTTCCTTAATAATAATTGTTAGATTTAATAAATAAGATTGATTATCGCATACACGATCGTATAAGTGGGTTATTGTGTCTGTTTATCGGCATCATTGCTGCACGGGAAAGTAGCTCTTGCATCAGACGCAGGTCAAACCTCGGCCGTTACATCACTCTATAGTCGTTATGTATGTATGTGTCTAGTGTGTTTGTTTTATCTCTTTACGTATATCACAAGAAAGCCAGATTCTATTCACAATTTCATTTTAATTTAGTAATAAATAGTGCTTTAGCGCTCAGATGGACTGGCTATGTGCAGCGTATGTATGTAGCCAGGATACCCAAGGCTATAATGTTGACGGATCCCGAAGATGGAAGAGTTTGGTTGGTATGAATTGGGACACCAATACAATTGGTGGACAGTACAGACCACGAAGATACCAAGATGGAGGGATTCGCTTGAACAAGCCAGGCCAGCCAAAATGCTGTAAAGCTAAAAGAATAAGTAATGGAGTAAATCCCTCGATCGGACATCAAAGAACAATCGCACCAAAGCTGTTGCCGAAGACCGGGAAAAGTGGACTAGATTAAGTAGGAACGCGGAGGTAGTAGGCCGGGAAATCGCTGGTAGACGAAGAATATGTAATGTGGAAATAATAAGCTGAGGGATTTTGCAACTTCACATAAAAAAGAGCATTCAATTCGTCCTAAACGTACAACAAGAGTAACTTAGCGGTAGATGCGAAACGAAAAGCGTTCGAAAGAAAACCCGATTGGGTTACAACTTGGATTGTAAAGGGTATTCTAATACCTTTTCGGCTGGATCACAGCTGGAGATGTAGAATTTCCACATTGCAGAAGTCGCGGCTATTTTGACTTGGTCAACTTGGACAGACATTTTCTTTATTCCTTAACCTTTTTGCATATCGGATGCGGAAGGCTGAGTCACCGAACTGTTAGGTTTGCCAAGTAGTGCAAGATGTGCACCACATAATGGTGGAACGTGCTAAACATAAAGCGGAAACAGAGTCATTAATGGATAGCCTTAAACTGAGGGAGCAACATGTGGGTGCTTTTTTAATGTTCCGACTGACCCGACCTCAGAGGGAGCGAGGAAGCTGCGGGCTATGGCAATGCAACATTGATGACTTTCTTTCTCGCTTCATGCGATCGGTGTGTGTGTAGATTAGTGTATGACGGGGCTGACGTGCACAAAAGGGCAAAACTCCCAAAAAAAATACTTGAAGCTGTCAGCTCGTTTAAATCGCAGTCAAGTAAATAAGGACCTGGATAGAAAGATAATGGTTGATGAAGATTAGAGTTCATAGATCCCGGAGCCCCTCATCATGCACCAAGGAAAGGGCCACCGGGGAGGTTTTAGTGGGTAAGATCCCCACATAACCGCCTCCTTCCCCCCAGGAGGCGGGGTATTTGTGAAGATTTCCTCCCCGTCAACAAAAAAAAAAAATAATAAAGATTAGAGTTCATTGTTGACTAGCGATAGTTTGTGGTGATGGTGGTAATGATGAGTGTGTCAACTCACCCCGCAGTCCAGCTGAACATCTGTTTCACCCTCTCCGACTGCAGTTTGTTCGGTGTCGTCATGTTGCCTGCAATAACAAGAAACAATTAGTCTTCACCCGTTTGTAAAATAATGACCTGAATGACTGAGCTTTGCTCGGTATTTTTTTAGTAAATCATGTTTTGTGGTAATTATATTTAAACACAATTGCTTCCGTAATTATTGTAAACGTAGTTCAAAAAAGGTAAATTACCTCCAGATAGTATGGCTAGTCTAACTCTAGACTTAACTCGCTCTTCGATCCCGTTATTGATTCCTAGCCTTAACGGAGTGGATGCACCATCATTTTGTTTAAAAACTTTATAGAATCACTTCTGTATGTTCTACCGCTGTCTGTTGCAACCTAAAAAAACCTTTTTTTCGGTTATATGGCCCTTCCTCGGTGCATGGTGAGGGGCTCCGGGATCTCCAGAGGAACGCACCGGAGTCCCTCTGCACTGTGCTGAAGGAGAGCACTTCCCAGGGGGAGGTCTCTTCCTCCCCTGTGCTCTCGCAGTGCAAGGCGACACGGGCCAGTCGATGTCGCGTTCTTCCCGGGTCCACCTTGGCGGACGACAAAGGCCCCCACGCTTGTCACCCAGTGAACCCGAGGCCCCTTTCAGTTGCCTTCTACAACAAACAGGCAGGGGATACCGTAGTCATATTCTTGAGAGCCTACAATGTAGTTCTGGGCTGAACCCAATAAAACCTATGTCCACGAGCTATATTTTTTTTTGACGTGAATATCGGCTATTTTATTGATACATCACTAAGAAACCATATAACGAACGTATTTTATAAATAATTTTAAATGAATGAAATTGATTTTCTTGGTCTAACGTCAAACTCATTAAATTAGTGTTTGTTGCTTTGCAACGTCATTTACTGAAGTATACTTTGTATTCCGTATACCAAGATAAAACGACATTTTCTAAAATTAAAACCTAGCTAGATCGATTTATCACCTGCATGCTAAATTTCATTAAAATCATTGGAGCTGTTTCCGAGATTCAGATTATATATATACATATAAGAATTTCTCGTTTATTTTACTATTAAAATAATTCATAATTTACATTATGTAGGGAAAAATGAGGTTATTGCTCGGGATCACTAACCTTACATCAAACTTAAGAAAGCAAAATATACGTAAAACAGAAAAAAAATCTGTTTCGATAGGACCATATGAAAGGTTATTATAAAATGACTAGTTGGGCGTCATTTTAAAATAATGATTCGTCAGAGAACGTCATATTCACGAACCGCACCCAGAATAACGTAAGATTCTATACAAATTCCACATTATGTCATCAAAATAACCATAGAAAATAGTTTTTACTCGCTAAATCAATGATCGACCATTTTGCGGTCACACTAGCTCGCCTTACTCAACAAGATGGCGCGACTTGCGAAACAGCTGACATACTGTGTGAGTAAGTACGTTGTAAACACCACGCTTGTTCTTCCTTTCTCTCAACTCTTGACCCTGTTTACCAATGATTCCGATTATTAAAGTTTGGCTTGTATTGTATTCTTAGACAGGCTGTTTAATCTTTGACATAAGTCAAATACCATTAGGCATTTAATTAGCGACTAGAAACATACAACTACCCGATGAAGTGGTTACAATCTAAAATAGAGCTATATCTACGTTGTAAATTAACATATAAGATGGACTTAAGGTGAATGATCCTTGAGTGTGTGAATGCTTGTGTCTGTATTGAAGGAAAAGTTGTTGCGTATATTCAACCGACTTCAAAAAGAGGATGTTCACAATTAGTCTGTATTATTTTTAAGTTTGTTACCGCATAATTTTGAATTGGGTGTGGTCGCATTATCTCAAATGGATCCATCGCCAACGGATTTCGTTGATTCATGTTTTATTAAAAGGTTGTAATTGTAAAGTAGTTTGATAAGAGTTTGGTTAAGAGTTCTGATTAATTTTGATTTAGTAATATTCCTAGGATAATTCGGAAATATAACGGTGGAATCGATTTGAAGTCGCTTTTTGTTTTTACTGGTCAAGGAGAGCAAGGTTGCATGACCAATAGCAACAAGAACTTCAAAACTCCTTGGTGAAAAAACGTGTTAATTCGCTTAATAATGAAAGTTAAAGTTATAGTATACATATACACTCCGCACCCCGGCGTACGTTGACCCGAGCATCAGCTGTCTTTGACTTTGTGTTTCATTGCTGTTTTTTTTTTAATCAGGATCGATTTTTTTTTCCGTCCCATCATCAAATGTGTCATTAGTACTATCGTTGTCTTCGGTTTCCCATTGTTGGGCATAATCCACATGACCCTAGTAGGATTGGCAAACTTCACATGTCTTAAAAAAAAATTCTAACACATGTAGGTTTCCTCACGATGTTTTCCTTCACCGCAGAGCGCGTGGTAAATCAGAATATAAAATTTGAAACAACAAATTTATTGGTGCCGGCACCAGGGAGTCAATTCAGCTTGCCAGCGTACTATGTCACTTGAGGTGACAACTTGGCCCCCCCTTAGATGTTAGGAGTGTTGCTGGAGTTTCTTCGGCCACTCTTTTCCCAACGCCAACGCTTCCCGAAGTGGCACTCAAAGTTAGTTTAGCTTTTGAATGTCCCTTAGATTATCCGTGAAATAGCAACCGTAATTCAGCCCTCTCGGGCGCCCTCGGCTTACACGTTATCGTCCGTCCAAGCCGAGGTTACCCCTCACCGGAGGGACCCTTGTGTCGAGTAAATAGCGATAGAGGTTCAGGCTAAGCGACCTAAGAGCTAGCCACCTCTCAATCCGGTGAAGCAGTCAAGGCCAGCTTCTGTGGCCAATCTGTGTAGATTGTCATTAAAAAAAAGTGACAACTTGAATGTTGGATTGTATATTATGTGTAACAATAACACTATTTCTTTGTCTCTTCGCATGTGTTCTTTGTTGCAACTGCGCTACGCAATCTTTATTCAGATTTGTTATTGTAATTTCAACTCACGCAAACTACAAAAGTCCGATTGTTTTGCAATAATATAGACTAACGAGCTTCATAAAACAGTCGCCGACTGTGTTGCTTAGTAGCTTTATCTTAACTTCGGGAAAGATGGTGAAATTTTATTTTATACATCTTCCCTTCAGAGCCGTGGTAGCTAAGTGTCCGGACGTTTGGCTCAAGTTGCATAGTACGCTGGTATCCCCTGCCTGTCGTAGAAGGCGACCAAAAGGGCCCTCGGGTTCACTGGGCGACAAAGGTGGGGCCTTTGTCGACCTTCGTCCTTTCTAAGGTGGACCTTCTTCCTAGGTCCACCTTAGCGGACGCCCCGAGGTTTTAGTGGGTAAAGACCCCACATAACCGCCGCCTTCCCCCCAGAAGGCGGGATATCTTTTTGAAGATTTCCTCCCGGTTAACAAAAAAAAAGTTGCATAGTACGCTAGCAACCCGAGTTTGTTGGCACCAATAAATTTGTTGTTGCAATTTTATGCGCTGATTTACCACGCACTCGGCGGTGGAGGAAACATTGTGAGGAAACCTACACGTCTTAGAAAATATTTCTAAGGCATGTGAAATCTGCCAATTCGCACTAGGGCCACGTGGCAGACTGTGCCTTTATACTCTCTTTAGAGAGAAGGCCTGCGCCCAACAGTGGGACAAATATTATATAGATCAAGGCTGTAACTTACAGCTACACTTACAGCTTAATATTACTTAACCAATTCTGTAAAAACAAAAGTGACTTCAAATCGAATTAAATGTTAAACGTTATTGCGCGCGGACGTCCTCTTTGTATTTCGAGGTTTACCGATGTACCACTGGGCAAGCCAATCTTGTGTGCCTTAATATTTGACGTATTTGGTAAGGATGGATATTAGCAAATAGCAGCAAACTAGGGGCCCATTTTCACGTACATCATGGTATGCCGCGTATTATGATTGTCACAACTTCATGTTATAATGTTAATGTGTTTAAAAAAACACTTATCACAGTCATTGTTTCCTGCAACCTCTTAATGGCTGCATAATTACAAGGAAAATGCAATAATTACGATTACTCAAGGGGCGAAATAATTATCGTCGGAAGACAGTGGAGGTTGGCAGCCATTTTCTCAACGTGTTAATGAACACGAAATGGCGTCTCATTAAGAAAAGCGTTTACACTTTAAACTCAGTTCAATATTACTGTTTTTGACGAATTACACAGAGAAGCGCGTAAGCATTCTGATCTGAGGGCGCCCGAGAGGGTCAAACCACGACTCGATCGTTTGCTATTTAACGGCTAATCTTAGGGATACACGATTTTTTCCCTTCCTAAAAGTGTTCAACGCTGCTTAACTGCACGATAGATATTGATATTACATAAAATATCGATTTATGGACGCGATATCTCGCTTCAATCCGATATAATCCAATCATCTAATATCGATATTTATATTGATATATTTCATCCGATATACGAAATATAGTAAAAAATTAAATAATAAGCATTCCATTCTTTCTTTTATTTGTGGTTGACAACTTGAATAAAATAAAACCCGTACTTGCGCTGCCATCACGAAACTCGGAGTGAGTTACTCTTCACGATGGCAGGACTCGTTGTATAAATTTTATAATCTATGCATGTAGTCTGTACTGCTAACAGAATCAAATCAAATAGTGTGGACTGGTATGCGAAGCGAGAACCTCTCAGTTACGCGCCGAGTACTCTATTAATACAAAACTTTTCTAATAATTAATATTAAGCGCTAATAAATTATAAACAAATTTAAATATATGAAAAATATATTTGTACAATATATCGCGTAGTATCGATACAACTTCACGATTTATCGATATATTTTTGGCATGAACATCCCTAGTTTTCACTTTAATATTTCGAATGCCTCATATCCGCGACGAGCGCATTTCGCACCGGCTTTCATTACAATTAAATTAAGCACCACGCCGATGGTGAAATTGTATCCTTTATAACGAATTAGTAACGCTCGGTGTAGCATACAGTTTTGTACGTCATAAGCGCATTTATATGTATTGTGATAAGGCTCAAAATGGCATGTTTCCATTCTTCTAATCGAATGATTCACTTCGTCGACCACCGTACTTACCGCCCTATAACCATTGCCGTTGCGTGTATCCTGTGTTTAAATGCATCATAAGGTAATTCGAAACCGCACTTCTAATAAAGTATCGAATGTAATTGTGTTGTAGTTCATTGCTCCTAGATGTCAGTGTACGAACCGAGTTAAATACAATAGAATAACTTCTTCATTTGCACACAATGAAAAGAGTACGAATGGGGAGACTTAATGCCGTAAGTCATTCTCTGCCAGTCTACCTTCGATTGTAGAGAAAAAGTAACGTGCAAGCTAGGTGAGCAAATCGACAAAATTAAAAGCAAACTATAAGACAGACATGCACATCGTGCGGGATAGGCTTACGTCCATTTTGAATATATATTTAGAAGATCGTGCCTGGACACAAACTTCTGGTTGGGTGGCTTGGGTATTTGAAAAATTTATAGTGTTTCATTACCAGCATTTTTGACTTCGGTCCATGCCAATGACATTCTAGTACGTTAGTAGTTGGCCTGATCGAAGGGAGGATTGCTTGGTCGATGGCCTGCCCTAATTTTACCTGCCCATAGACCTGTCCTCGCAGAAGCGATTGGCCAAGCAGCAATTTGGACAGGGAGAATCTCGTTGATACGGCCCAACTAACTTATATCTCCCTCTCAACTTCTTTTCCCCTCGCCCGATGACTTCGTAACGCCTTCACCAGCTTGCTCCCGAAATCAAGCGTACGTAAAGAATTTTTACTTCGAAACTCAACGATGGTATCTTAAAGCTTGCGCGTAGGTGTTATGCAGGTTCGCAGCACGGTTCGGTTGGTGTGGGTAGTTGTGCAACGAGCGAGCGTGTGTGCTCTCTCGTTACCTAACCACCCGCGGATGTAAATGCCTCTTAAGTGGCAACACTTTACATAATAATAATGGGATGAGGGGGACCACAGATATATCATCACGTACTTTTAAGTACATTTACGAGACTGTCCCAAGGAAAGTGTGTGTGCTTTCAAAGCCTGATATATTTTACAAATATATTTACGATTTAAAACGAAACAAACTTCAAATCAAACCATATGTTAATCAAATTTAAGACTTGTATGGTTTTCATGTGGATGCTTTTGTCACGAATGGACCGAATTGAAATGGGACCACACGGGAAGTACCAACATTCAAATAAAAAAAATCATCAAAATCGGTTCACACAGTCAAAATGTATGAGGTGACAAACATAAAAATATTGTTATTAATTTTTTTTTAGACCTTAATTATTATTTTTATTATCGAGAACCTACTCCTTTTTTGAAGTTGGGTAAAAAACAAAGTGTCGATAACTCCACCGTAATATTGACATTTGACGTTTGTAGATATTAAATGTAAATATTTGTTATTTTTAAACGTATGTTATCCTGGTAGTACAGTTAGTTGCAGTTCAACAACTTGCCGAAAATTAGCGGCCATAGATATTTTCTCAAATAAACTGCTTAATTTTAAAAACTATATACAACAAGCTTTTATACAAGCTCATAGATTATAGTTTTCTGTTATTTTTACTTTGTTCTTGTTTTTTCATTTTAACGGTACAGATTACGGCACTTTCGAAGCGAAATATGTGCGGAAACATGTTTTAAACTATATTATTTATTCTATTCTATGTTCAATTAAAACACTACAAAGAGTAAATAGGTTAGAGTCCGGTCTGCAAAACTTAAGGAATAAATTTCAAATCCGCTTATTTTTTGTTGTTGATGAATATTTGATGGCTTGGTAACAAGACCTTTAAGCCAAGTCTTTTTTAAAACACGTAAACTTATTTCTACGTCTAAGATGAAAATGTAAATTAGATGATTCCCCGTGCCATGAGTCCCCGTGCCATTTTTTTTTCAATTGGCTCAAATCCGCTTATTTAGATAAAATACACAGATAAAATAATTGTGCTCAGCTTCTAATTAAATATGACATCATAAATAAAATATTTTTAAAAAGAATTTCAAAATTATTGTCTATCAAGGACCAGATTCCATATTAATTAATAAAATTATTTTTAGACCAGATTAAGTAGACTTTTTTTGCCAAATTAAATTCAAAGTGGACGAAAGCAGTACACCTTTGACCTTTAATAATGACAGTCAAAAATCAAGCGTGCGTCAGAGCGTCTTGTACTAGACAAATTGCTTATAATGTGAGTAGCTAGCGATAGATGCCACAAATTGACTAGATCACCTTCAACGTGACCTCAACCAGTTATTTCGCACCAAAGTGTCTGCGATTAATATACGGAAATAATTTTATTTCGGCGGGAAAAAACCATTGAAGAGGCGGAGCAAAAACAACACAGATTAAAAATCATCGAATTGTAATGACATATTTTTTTTTAAATTACTCGAAAAGGTCAATCAACACTTTCCTGGGTTATAGTTTATTCAATTAACTTGCATTTTTAAAGCATTGTCTTCCGGCACGCGGTTCTTTATATTGCGGTCTTGAAATGCACTGTTTTATGCTGTTTATTTTAAATATTACAAAGAATATACCCGTAAAAATGTCATATTGTTCAATAAAAGAGCCTATTAAAAACTTTACCTCCTTTGTTAAAACATGGATACCACAAGAATGGGTGTTTTAATAGCATCAAAATAATAAATTTGCGATCTAATTTACTTTGCTCATTTGTAAAAAAAAATCTGACTGGTGTCGAATATTGTTAATACTTTTGAACAAGATACTATGATCAAAGCTTAATAACAAAACTCTGTGATTATAATTGAGGGTATAGCTTTTAACGCAAGCCACCCAGTGAAGCGCAGAGGGGTTGTGGGATCTCCGTAAAGGCAGAACCCACGAACTCCTGGTAGTGCTGATGGCGACCGCAGTCGGGTTTCTATCGGTGAGAGTCTAACATAACTTGTCATCGTCCCGTGAGGCCGTGTGCGTAGGCATTTCACCACGAAAACAAAAAAGAAGTCCGTGCGTAACAACACTTAAAGTTTGATTAGATTTTGTTGATTAATATACTTGTAAGTTGACAGGAAGCAAGATCTGACCATGTGGGCTAAGCTAATTAATATTTCCAATTGCCTATTTTATTACCGATTTTATGTATTCTGGCCTCGCATATACAAATGAACATATATCGATTATACTACAACTGTGTGAGATAACACAGATTATTTTGTGACGGACTTGGGCCTATTTTTTTTCTTCTTCGGACCTCAAATTCGACTTTCTTTGTATTTCCGAATTATCGTAGGAATATTTCGAAATGGAATTAATTAGTACCTTATCAAAATAAAAAATTATTCATCGAAATTGGTTGACGTGATTTAGAGTTATTCGTCCATTTGTCGCGTACATACTGAATGCAAATTTAAGACGTATGGTTTTCCAATGGATTCCATTGGCAGAATTGGACCAAATTAAAATGGGCAATTAAAGCACCAACTTTCAAAATCGGTTCACCCAGTCCAAATGAGGTATCAAACATTAATAAAAGAAATACGAATTGAGAACGTCCTCTTTCTTCAACAAGCTCGGAATTTAAAAGTAATAATAAAACCGCGCCATAAAATCCGTCATTTTTTCTCAATGGATAGGAAATTAATTCTTTGCTGCAGAGAAATTGTAATGAATCCCATCTTTAAAGATAATACTTAATTAATAAATATATTAGTTATCACATCTATCATATATTGGAATATTGAAAACTACAAATTAAACAATCTCAAGGCAACCAATAAAAATAATAACTCACTCTGGTAAATACCGGACATCCTTCCGTGACGGATCATAATTGCCAACACAATTCAACGTGAATAACTTTGAGCGGTAACTCTTGAACTATACTTGTAAGGACGTTATTTATTACTTGAACAAATTATCATAATCGGAGACGACGTTTTCGATGCGGAAGATTTCGGAAATTGATGCGGAAGGTTGATAATGTAAAAACTCAGAATTGTTAAGAAATATTACAAACAAAGAAAATTTTTGTGTTTAAACATAATCTTAGCGTATTGGCTGCACATAGTGAAGGTCTATTTTGTCTAGGCAACGGAGTTTGCAAACGTCGTTTTAGCGTGCCACAAAATTAGTACCGTTCATTAGTTAGGAACGTCACCGTTACAATGACAATTAGAATAATGTATTTGACGACGAATACTTTCAAATTTGTTTATGACTATAAAAAAAATATAAAACTAATTAATTAAATCATTTAATATAAATAAATTTTTGGTTAATTTTGTCGTACCAACATTTGGAGTCATTCAGTCTAAAAATATGTTTTTTATTTACACTAAAGACGTATAGCTGCAGTACGTAGATGCTTTCAAAAATTCCATTTTTAAATATTTATAACAAAAGAGATTGGATATATTGATTTTTTAAGCAAAGCAATGTATGTGGCACAGAAATACGGATCATTCGGCCATGTCGAGCAAGGCTGCTGAACTTTGGAAAGCGTAGTGTCAAGTATTGAATTTCCTCATCTGTGCCAAGTCAAAATATGTTTTTTAATAATATCAGTTTGTAGGTAACTGCGTTCGCCGTGAACTTGCATCAATGTGTCAGGCACGCCATCAGCTCATTACCTCAGCTTATTACCTAGCTTATTGGCAACGAGGTCCCGACATGACATCTCTCGACTAAATGTTCAGGCCACTGATTCTTTTAATACGGTATGATAATGAAAACGAATAGCTTAGCGTTCGAATTGATAAATGTGTTTATGTCTAAAAAATCAATCGTAATAACATGTTGTGTTATACGTGAGAGCTTAATTTATTAAATCTCTTATGTTATTTTGTTTTGGTTCGTCACTCGAAATTTCTGTATAAAATAAAAAAAATATATTTTTAAAATAATTGGTTTTAGATTTTACACTTAGTTTTCAATTTATAAAAAACAATATTATTGAATTATAGTGATTAGAAACGCTTGTCAATTTTTTTTTTTTAAACGTGAAAATCGACGCACACTTGCACGCTTCCGGTGTAATCATATTTTTATTTATTTAT
Source organism: Meandrusa payeni (assembly GCA_029286785.1). Lineage (NCBI taxonomy): Eukaryota > Metazoa > Arthropoda > Insecta > Lepidoptera > Papilionidae > Meandrusa > Meandrusa payeni. Next base: position 9,658,521 of record JAGSMX010000023.1, read on the forward strand.
TTAAAACAACAAAAATTATAACACCGTTACAGATAAACCAATTAGACGTTTTAAAAACTAAGTAAGAACCATATATATACATTAAAGGCCGACTGAGTGCACTAAAATATATCCATGTCCAGTGTGTTATAGTGGTCATGTAATCACTAAGATAAACACGACGAGTCTGTAAAGACTCAAGCGACGAAGAAGAAGAAGAATCACTAAGATCTGCAACCTTTTTTTCTTTTTTGGTCACGCGGGGAATCTTTTATAGACCATCCTCCGGTACCCTGGGTGGGTCCGGAGGGATGTGTGGACTCGGCCTGGGCAGAAGATCTGCAACCTTTGTTAACCCAAGAAGAGTTAGGTCATTATAAGTTTTCTTGAGTGCGAACCGCCAAAAAAAACTCCACGTAAGATAAATTATCAGTCATTCTCAAGGCATCACATCTTTTAAAAACTAGATATACAAACAATACTAATTATTCATGTTTTTTTTGGTTACAGATAATAAAAGACGTCAATGTGACATCATTTGACAATCGTCGCTGCTTTTTATTGTTCTGTATTTTAGTTTATACTTGTTTCAGAAGGATTTTTTTGATTTTTTTTATTATTTATTGATAGGCGGGGACTCGTGTGGGGATCATCTAACTTACATTTTCATTTTCATCTTAGACGTAAGAAATAAGTGTACTCGTACGTGTTTTAAAAAACACTTTGCCTAAAGGTCTTGTTACCAGGCCAAAAAATATTCATCAAATATATACTATATCGTTTCAGAAGTTCAAGGGTCAAAAAACAAAATTTTAAAGTCAAGTTCGACAGTCGATAAAATATCATCAATATATTTAACGAATCACAAAACTACACACGTTTCGTTGTTTATGGTCTTCATTACAACGTCAAAGCGTTATTGAGTGTTGCCCGATTAAATACGTTTAAAATTGCCGACGGTAAAGTTCACTCTCTTATCTTTTCCCTCAAAATGCACTTCCTGTGCACTGGTTTTCCTCGTCACCGAACATGTTAAAAACATAGTGAACTAAAAAGGAGTTGGCGACGAGTGAAAGGTACCTCTGTTTTATGATACCGGTTACGTAACTCGGAGAACCTGCCCGGACCAGTCGCTATGTGGAACGAACGGATTCCACTTGCTTCCCCAACTAACATTGTGAAATATTAAGTTAATTTATAAAAGGACGCTCGCATTTTTGTTGGCTCTATGCTTCCACTGGTCTTTGATAATGGCGTTATTCCGAAACATCTAGTAGCAGAACCCTCCAATTACCGCCAAACACATACATTACACTGCAGAAGGCGGTACTCCTTGACATGGCATCACAAATTATTAGCCGAAAATTAATTTCCCTCTAGTAACACTTGGCGAATGGCCCGTGGTACTAGAAATGTGCTAACCCCTTTAAGAGAGAAAAATTCAAACATGTACAAACTAGTTCGATAATAGCCGCAGCAGTAGGAACTGTGTCGCAGCTATTAACGCCCATCTCCAAACAGTTAAATACAAATACAAATTTAGTAAATTTTACTAATTTACTACTGGGAGTGAGACTTGTTTATGTTATTTATATGAATATGGTTAAATGACACTCCAGAAAAATTGCAGGCCTTGGCCTACTGCCGTCTGCTAAACCAGTTGTACGCAAAATGAACGTTGATTAGCATCATAGTGGTCGATATTTACTAGTTTTAGTTCATTGGTGCTACTATAGTTCACCGATGGCGTACCACCGGCACGCCAATCGTGTTTGTGTTAGTATTTGACGTATTTGGTAATGATGGAATAATAATTATTACTGTAATATCAGTATATAGATGGGTTTTGATAATGAAACGTCAGACTCTGTGCATAGATATGTTTTCTGTGATATATTTTATTATGTGTATGATATATGTTATTATAGCCGTGCATGATATATGAGCCGTGGTAGCTCAGTGTCCGGGCGGTTGGCTCAAGTTGCATAGTACGCTAGCAGCCCGAGTTCGATCCCCGGTGCCGGCACAAATAAATTTGTTGTTGCAATTTTATGTGCTGTTTTACCACTCGCTCGGCGATGAAGGAAAACATCGTGAGGAAACGAACTCATGTGGGTTTAGAATTTTTTTCTAAAACATGTGAAGTCTCCCAATCCGCACTAGGGCCACATGGCAGATTATGCCCTTATACTCTCTTTATAGAGAAGGCCTATGCCCAGCAGTGGGACTTACATAATACTTTTAACTTTACATGTTATTAAGTGTGCATTTGATTCTGTGTCTGTCTTTAAAAAGGGAGTAATTTTTGTTCGTGACGATCTTTATGTCAAATCACTTCGTGAAACGACTGTCCACAATAAACTCTACATATAATATAACCTCCGACCTGCAGAAATGTTGAAAACCGGACTACGAAATATTAAATTTTACATATTGACAATAAATTTTACACTTGGTTTTGAGTTTGCAATAGACAATTTCATTCAATTATAGTGATTCGAAACGCCTGTCAAACAACCTAAAAATATATTTATTATTTTGACACAGATTTGAGCAAACTATCACGATAGAGAACGGTTTAATTACGTAGGTTTTAAAAAGAATATTTTAAAAATGAGCCGTGGTAGCTCAGTGTCCGGGCGGTTGGCTTGAGGTGCATAGTACGCTAACAACCTGAGTTCGATCCCCGGTGCCAGCACCAATAAATTTGTTGCAATTTTATGTGCCGATTTACCACGCGCTCGGCGGTGAAGGAAAACATCGTGAGAAAACCTACATGTATTAGAAAAAATTTCTAAGTTATGTGAATCTGCCAATCCGCTCTAGGGGCGCGTGGTGGACTATGCCCTTATACTCTCTTTACAAAGAAGGCTTGCGCCCAACAGTGGGACGTACATAATATATATATAAAGGCTGTAACTTTAACTTTATGGTAAAATTACTATGTCAAGTAACTCTAAGATATTAATATACTTATATAATATAGGTAAATATGTAACGACATATTTGAAAAAGACAATATTGCAGAAACAGTAATACGCCATCGTAATCATGACTGACGGTGATCATTAGATTATACTGGAATTAAATTTAAAAAATGTGTGTGCTCTAAACCACACGACTGAAGTAAAACTTCCTTAGCTCCACCTTTATGTGTCTAATTTTTTTTGGACTAACTAACACAGATGGCCAGAGAAGCTGACTCTTACTGCTTCACCGGATTGAGAGGTGGCATAGCTCTTAGGTCGCTTAGCCTGAACCTCTATTAGGTAGTAACTCGACACAAGGGTGCCCCCGGTGCTTGGACGGTTACTATTTTTACGCGATAGCAGTCCGATCCGAGAGCACCCGAGAGGGCCGAGCCACGACTACCGAACGATAGCTACCGAATAATAAATAATAAAAATGTTTATTTAAAACCATAACAAGTTTCTACAGTAAAGTTATAGTGTGCGATAATAGCAACATTAATAAAAAATGATATTGTGTCGCCGCTATTAACGCCCACCCTCTAATGATAGCTATTTTATTGACTCTATTGGGGCAATCTAAGCTAAACTAACTTATATGCCACTTCGGGAAGCGTTAGAGCTGGAAGAAGAAGTGGTCGAAGAAACTCCAGCAATGCTCCTAATCTTATCAAGGATGCGCAAGGATTTTACGCAGCCTCCGGCGGTTGCTAGTGGACGCTTTGTAGTTTGTTTATCTATAATATATACAGGATTGTGCAAGAGTGAAAGAAAATGAGCGAGCACTGCTCACTCTTGCTTATACAGTGTGATACAGACAACAGGCCTGCACTGTGTCTTAGACACACGACTCGTAAAACTTTTTCTATATCTACTAACTTACGAGTATATCTCTCAGATTCAAGATCACACTTTTCGTAATGCACTTACTCTTCATGTGAAGCGTGCAAAAAGAAGTTTTACTTCAAATATAATAAGTCTGTCTCTCAAAGAATCTGAATTTTATTTCTTCGACTTAATAATAATAGACGAATGTAGTTTCTGACGTCATTGATGAAAAAATATCAAATGTATCCGACACGCGTTAATAATTATTCGAAGTAAGTATCAAGGTAACAGCCTACGCATAAATTAACTCGGATCCACTCGGTTAAGATGTTCAGAAAATTATGTTAAAGTTTCCACTGAATGTCTATAAAGTCGTTTAAGATACCTGTAGCGCAAATGCCGTTAGATTTAGAGACAGTAAATTCCAGGATATATAATTCGACAGTTTTAAAACTGCAAAGCGAAAAGTTGATCCTTACCCGTAAAGCAACCGACTGGTCCGAGGTTACTCCAAACCGGGGTACCCATCGAGTTACCAGCTATAGAGGATCAGGCTAAGCGACCTAAGAGCTATGCCAACTCTCAATCCGGTGAAGCAGTAAGAGTCAGCTTCTCTGGCTAATCACAAAAAAAAACAATGACTCAATTTGGAAGTGGGTTTTTGTGAATTGCGAGATACAAACAATATGTAAATATATTTTTTATCTGAATATTTTTTTTGTTTTATGTATGTATGCCAGTCTTGCTAATACATATTTTTATATTTTATAGTAATGAGTAAAAACTAAAAACCGACTTCAAATCGCATCAAATGTTAAACGCTAAATACGCGCGGACGCCATCTTTGTATTTTCAACTTATCGTAAGAGTAATACGAAATAGAATTAATCAGAACCTAACCAAATTCTTACCAAACCACCGTTAAAGTAAATCCTTTTTAATGTAAAATGACGTATAGAAATTGAAAGCGTGAGTGAGTTATTCGTCCATTTGTCGAGCACGCACTTAATGCAAATTTAAGACATCTTTTCTCATGGATACCATTGTCAGCATTGGACCAAATTGACCAAACTGGAGGCGGCACCAGCTTTCAAATAAAATCATCAAAATCGGTTGATCGAGTCGAAAGTTACATGCTAACAAATATAATGCTTGCAATGCGAAAGTTGCATGCTAAAAACATACAGACGAATTGAGAACCTTATTCCTTTTTTGACTTCGATTAACAAAATAGCAGTCAATTAAGTTGCTATGTTGTAGCTAGCGCTCTGTCTCCTTATATATCTCACAAAAGTTACAAGTTACAGCCTTTATATATATCCCACTGCTGGGACCTTCTCTGTAAAGAAAGTATAAGGGCATAGTTCGCCACGCACACCTAGTGCGGATTAGCACACTTCGCTTGTCTTAGAAAAATTTTCTAAGACATGTAGGTTTCCTCATGATGTTATCCTTCACCGCCGAGCGCGTGGTTAATCAGCACATAAAATTGCAACAACAAATTTATTGGTGCAGGCACCGATCGGACTCGGGTTGCTAGCGTACTACGCAACTTGAGACGACCGAGCTACCATGGCTCATATTATTATATATTTGTCATACTACCAATTAAATGTGTATTAAATGGATTGTTCCACATAGCCTTCTGCTTAATGTAGTCAAAGCAATTCTGTGCGGAGTTGTTTGCGAGCAATGTAAATGTTTGCAATGCATAATCTCATCGAGCTTGAGGTCACAACGAATATTTACGCTGGGCACACGTCTCTGCCCATAGTCCTACAAGATGGCCTCCACCGATCTTCACTTTTAATGACATGTTCAAATGTCAAAGTTTTCACAATTTTAAAAGAAAGAAAAAGATTTTATTTAAAACCAAAAATTTCATGTACACATTAGTTTGATAATAGCCGCAGTAGTAATAACTGTGGCGCAGCTATTAACGCCCATCTCCAAATAATTAAGTACAAATACAAATTTAGTAAAATTAAAAACATATAATGTAAACATGATGACATACTGACCAGAAACGTGGTCTCTCACTATGGCGCATATCATCATAAGCAAGCTTAAAGTCGCACAACGAGCTATGGAGAGGGCTATGCTCGGAGTATCTCTACGGGCTATGCTCGGAGTATCTCTACGAGATCAAATCAGGAATGAGGGGATCCGTAGACGAACGATGGTAATCGACATAGCTCGCCGATTAAGCAAGTTGAAGTGGCAATGGGCAGGGCATATAGCGCGTAGAACAGATGGCCGATGGGGCCGAAAAGTTCCCGATTACAGACCACGGACCAGCAAGCGCAGTGTGGGACGTCCACCCGCAAGGTGGTCTGACGACCTCATAAAGGTCGCAGGACGTAGCTGGATGCGGGCCGCTTAGAACCGGTCCTTTTGGAAATCGTTGGGAGAGGCCTATGCCCAGCAGTGGATGTTTTACGGCTGAAATGATGATGATGAATGTAATTCAGTTTAATCGTTGTGTATGTGGGGGTGTGTTTGTGTGTAAAAGGTTGCGTGTGTTGAAGAGTGCTTGTATGTGTAGGGATGAGTATGAAGTAGGGAGTGGGTTACTCTGACATTTTAATTGTGGTTTTAAAAGATCTTCTGTATTTATATACGGGAGGGTTTGGAGCCATTCAGTAATACGTGTATTACATTCCTGTACTGTAGTTTAATATAATATATGATTTTTAATTCCTACGTTTCCTACGTCGATAAAAAAGTATTTTTGCAAGCAAAAGCAAAGAAAAAGAAGGTTCGCAATTCGTCTGTATGTATTTTTTTATGTTTGTTACCGCATAACTTTCGACTGAGTCAACCGATTTTGATGATATTTTTTTATTTGAAAGCTGATGCTTCTCGTGTGGTTTGGTCCAATTCTGACAGTGTCATGAGAAAATCAAATGAGTCTTAAATTTGCATCAAGTATGTGTGCCACAAAAGGACAAATAACTCAAAATCACGCTAACCGATTTTGATGGATACATTTTTATTGGAAAGGATGTACTTCAAGAGTAGTTTGATTAGAGTTTGGTTTGGTTCTGTTTTATTATATTTAGTAATATTCATATGATAATTCGGAAATAAAAGAAATCGTTCACGCGTACTAGCGTTTAACCTTTGAAGTCTTTTTTTGCTCGTAAATAATCTTGTACAGATTTTATTTCTTGTTTAATATTAAAATTCAATCGTCAATAGCCTAATGGTTTAGGTTACGGCCTGCGAATCGTAAGGTCGTGGTTTCAAATCCACCATTCGACTATTGACGTGAACCATCATAGTACATAAGCTTAGAATGGTTAATAAGAATGTTCGTTATTTTTCTGAAACAAACAAAAAATTGCTAGCTTTCTTTTAAAAAATTACGAAGTGGAAGGTTTAGGGTTTGCCCTACCACTGAAGTGGTATTGTTTGTTTTCAATTAAAAAAAAAACGCTATTATTATATTAAATTAATATAATAATAATAGGAAAACATAATAGTGTCTATATTATTAAATGACGTTTAAATTTTTATAGTACGTACACGATGAATTCTCATGATTATTATTAACACGATTAATCGTGAAACATTTAAAGCACTAACAATTTACGTTTGTTTGAGAGTCGTAAAGTTATGAGGTAACCAACATTAACAAGACATACAGACGAATTGAGGACCTCCGAAGAGGTATCGAATTCCACTCATCACGATCCTGAAGAATGAGTGAGAGAACACCTCTCTCGCTTACTCTCTACCATGTATTTTCCCCGGTTTCCACCAATCTAATCAATGCATTTTGCATTACAGTTTACGCACGTGAGCGGACAACAGAAAGTTGGCATGGCAACGTATACATACGGACGGAGTTTTTGCACGTATTCTTGACCGGTTGTTCCTTTCCTGTATATGCAGCCGTGCGTGGTGCACTTGCAGCTGGACATTAAGTTGAGTGCAACATGTAGAACTACTGCAGGCCAATAACTTTACAACAGAATGGGCAAAAACCTTACATAACCGCCGCCTTCCCCAGAAGGCGGGGTATCTTTTTGAAGATTTTCTCCCCGTTAACAAAAAAAAAGATAATAAGATTAGATGTAAGTTCCTTGATTTTTGTAAATATGTAGCGAATAAAGCGATTAACAGTAACAAAACTAATGAAGAAACAAACAATAGATGATCAAACCAAATTATATTATTATATATCTCGTGATTCGTGATTAAAATAAAGATAAGTTGATTGTAGAGAGAAGAATGAAGAAAGATAAAGATAAATGTTATACATATATATACTAAATATTTGTACAGTATACAAATAATCAGCAAGAGAATCATTAACATATGAAGTTAAATATATACCAGGTTGACAACATCTATGACCCAACAGAGTCAGAGGAGAAATAGAATTTCCCGGAAAGGGAGAAAACATGTCCTTTCTGGGGAAAACCCAAAAAAACTACAACTACACATTTACAAGATGTTTTATTGGGACATACGAGCTCGGACACCTGGATTTCAAGTCTGCTATTTGCCGGGACATTTCATTATGGAAATGATGTTTTACAGATATAACAATTATTATTCATTTTTACTAAATACGCCATTTGCAATAACACATACACGATAACTATACTGGTAAGCAAGCAAGCAGGTGCGGGCCCCGGCGGACAGGTGGGGATCATTAGCGTGGGGGCAACTGCTCCCCCGGTCATTGGTATCGCTTCTGCGGAATTTATGGCCTTTTATGACTTGCTTTCTAGTGCAACGGGCTAGTCCAAATCTCACATATTATGCGGGGTTCGTCGTTACGAACGTACAAATGCTATACTGGCACAAATGAATGGACAGACTCCTAAAACTAGCATATATCGACCACTATGTACAATGTACCACTATGTATATACCAATGACGGTCCATTTTGTGAACAATTGGATTATCAGATTCGGGGCCCAGATCTTATGTCATCTACCACAAATTCCGCAACACCAGAGCTGCAGGTGTGTTACCGGTCTTCGAGAGAGGAGTAGGCTTGTTTCTTGAACGACCTTAAGTCGTATCACCAACAAAGTCATATTAACATGTGACCCCTTAATAATCAATTGAATCCACCTAACTCGTTGTAACTTTTTTTTAATAATTTCTAAGCAAGTGCTTGACTACGATCCCACCTGATGTTAAGTGGAAATGCAGTCCTGGATGGTAAGGCGCACTAACTTAGTAAATGCCTATTCACTCTACTCTTGGAAATACCCACATTGTAATCGGAAGGAAAGACAGACCCGGGCAAACTATTCCAGTCCTTTGCTGTACGAAGAATGAAAGACGAAGCAAATCGCTTCGTTCGGGTTTGAGGATGTTCACAACAAAAGGATGAAATAACTATTACAAAGAACCTACATTACCATTGATTTCTTAGAGTATGTAGGATTTAAATTATTAACGACTTCCTGAAAGGGTACATCGTCTTTTACACAAGGTAAAAACAAATTATCTATTAGTTTAAAGTAACAAGGGTTAATATATTGTGTATGTGTGTAATGTTTGTGGCCAACAGTCAGCTTTGGATTTATAAAAGAATATTGCGTAATGGAAAATGATAATTAAAATAAATGACTAACAAGTTAATTTGACAATGCTAATTATTCATATTTCAAACGAAATGGTTGCTAAATTTAATTACGTTATAGCCAATTATATTAATTGTATAATTTGTCAAGCCTACATACATTATTTTATCTTTATGCGTCACGTTTTAGAGGTGCCTGCCGGACTTCGTCGATTCGCTTCTAACGCAAAAATGGGTTTGAAGGGTTCACCATCAGGCGGTTGCGGGCTCTTCACCATAAAAGGAAGCCAGACCTGAGAGAAGGGCTCAATGAGCGGTCGTGAGTTTCCTTAATACAGCGAGGTTGCTAGAGCAAAATTCCTCCCCTAGTTAGTACGGCGAAGATGACCAGCGTAGAGGTTTTTAATATTATTTGTACTTGTTCATTTATTTTATTAATTTTTTTCTACATATTCAATGTACTGAAACTAACTAAAAAGGGAAATATTTCCAATATAATAGGTATTTTACAAATACAACCTATTATATTGTTAAAATTTCTCTTTTTTTAATATTATAATTTGTTAATATTAATTTTTGCCTTAAAACCATGCAAATTAAATTAATATCTTAGGAGATATAGCAACATCAAAATAATGCGCAATGAAATTCATATCGTGTACCCCGCGATATTCAAGATTAAGAAAGATTAAGATATTCACGTCTAACTTCCTAAAAACCTAGATAAACCTAAATAACTTATTTATTAAATACCACAGCTAGTATAAAAATAAATGTGTTATTACTAATGGCAGCAATTCTGAATGTTGAAGCAATATGATTTGATATATACGTGTCCGTGCCTTGATAGTACACTCGTAACCCGAGTTCGAACCCCGTCGCCAGCATCTAAGATATTATATGTTGCAATTTGAAGTGCTGACTTAATACGTGCCCGGCGGTGAACATCACGAGAAAATAAATCATATCCATTCTGATGTATGGTAAAACTTCTTTACAGAATGCCAAAGTTATCATAATTTTAACCAAGATGTATGTCATGGAATTAAACTACTTTTAAGTGTTTTTTTGGGTTTAAAATCCTCCTTTTTTGAAGTTTATTTAAAAATGTAAATTATTATTACGTTTTGTAAATACATTTCTCTATGTGTTATGTAAGTTGAATAATAATTTTATTATTTTGAAACGTTTTTGGTTATTAATAAATTATGAATATAAGAAAAGAAATGATGGGAAAATGAGAAGTAATGGAAGGAGTTGGTCGATTAAAAATAGGTGGTGCTCGCCACTCGACCAATATTTTAGAATGTGCTCTAGAGTACAAAAAGGTTGGGAACCCCTGCCTTTAACTATGAGTATAGATAATACATAAGTAGTCAAATCTTTTTTGAAAACTAATCAGAATGTTTATATGCAACATAAATAGGAAATAAGTTGCTATTGCATTTTTGCGATGTTTACGTATGTTTATGTCTAATAATATATTTTGACTCTGTGCTTCTCATTTTTTTTAATTTTTATTCTATATTGAAGTATTAAAGCAGAAATTCAACATTTACACGTGCATAACGTTTTAATAATACTGCGTATGATAAACATTTTTTCTACATCGATTATATTTATTAAAATTCTGTATTTTAATTAACCGTGACTATAATTTCGTTAATTATAGAATTACTGTTGAAGGTTAAATTGAATAAGTACATATTATGCTTAGTTTGAGGTCACGGCTGCTGTGGGAAGATTTCGTAGTTATATGTCCATCAGAGTTCAGGAACTAGTTCTGTAGGGTTTGGAAGCTGGTATGTATAGTATCTGGTATCCTGACGATAAAAGGCAGTTGTGATCAGCAAATATGATGACTAAAACGGAGCGTCAATAGCCTAGTGGTTTAGGACACGTCCTGCGAATCGAAAGGTAGTAGGTTAGAATCCACCATTCGACTATTGACGTGAACTATCTCCTAGCACAAGCTTAGGCTTAAGTGGAATAGTTAACAAGAAGTGAATTTGATAATTACGAAAAATTGATCAGAACCTAACCAAATTCACATTTAACTACCTTCGAAGTACATTCTTTCCATTAAAAAATGAATCATCGAAATCTGTTGGCGTTATTTTGAGTTATTCGTCCATTTGTCATACATATACTCAATCAATTTCGCAATTTAAGACTCATATAGTTTCTCATGGATGCCATTGTCTAGTGGATCTGGATCAAGTGGAAAGCACCAGTTTTCAAATAAAAAAATCTAAATGGGTTCACCCAGTCGAAAGTTATGAGGTAACAAACATAAAAACATACGAAATGAGAACTTCCTTTTTTGAAGCCAGTAGAAAAAAAGAGTATTTGAAAAAGAAAGCTGGCAATTTTTTTTAGAACATATTACTAACATTCTTGTTAACCATTCCAACTAAGCTTAAACTTATGAGAGATGATTCACGTCAATAGTTGAATGGTGGATTCAAACCCACGATTCCTTACGATTCGCAGACAGTACCCTAAACCATTAGGCTATTGACGCTTTGCATTATTTTAAAAAGGATGATTTGTACGAAATATGTTTACTTTAAGAGGTGTAATATATACCGACCAAGTTGGTAGTTATTCATCGTTTAATTTATTCTAACTTATAGATCAATTACGAGAGAACACTCTCACTAACGTAACATGCAGATTGCATCTCGTACCCGTTCAGACATAACACATTTCACAATTATTACATAAACAAATTATCATTACAGGGTTGTATTTAAATTTACAACAAATTGAAGTCAACAAAAAGTTTTTTATATATCAAATATACGTTAAAAATGCTTTTAATAAATAAAAAAAAGCAAAAAATTCAATTAATTCAATGCTTTTGTAGCTAATGTATTTTAAGAAGGACAGCCGTGGAAAAAACATCGAGATAATTATAATTAGTGAATCAAAGCAAATTTAAAACACTAGGATCGTTATTGTACGTAATCGGATTTAGTGACGATATTAATATATTGAAAACTATTTATGCCTCAAATAAAAAAAACGAGTGTAATTTGGACTTTGGATACATGTATAATATATACACAAAATATAATAGATACCCGATTATTCAAGAGAGAAAAAAAATGTGCGCGCGCTCTGCTGTCTTGTTCCTACAGTGTGATACAGACAACAGGCCTGCAATGTGTCTTAGATATATCTCACTCTTCTCTCTCTCTTGCCATTACATTAATATGCTAAACGGAACTCTCTATCTTCACTGACTTATATCCCCTCTTATCTTCCTTTCGCTTAGCTCGATCACACTTTTCGTAACGTAATTCAAAAACTATAATAACATAATACAATGTTTATTAATTTAAAATTGTACACCTACTCGTATATAAAAAGTGTAACAAAACTGAATTTAATTTTCGATGTGCAATAATAAACACGAATAACAAAGTCTCTTACCGTGTCAGGGGATAATTACACGCAGGGCCTACACTAATTGCCCCAAAAATTAATATAAGACATCTTGTATCCTTACATTCCTTACATATTTGTAACGATCTCGAGACTGGTACATTTCCCGTAAGAATATCCGGTTTTGACATAACTGTGCAAGCTATAAAGAACCTAAGAAGCATCATGTTTACAGGCGGACGGCGTAGTCAGTCCCTCATTCATGCAGCTGGGTCACTTTCTCCTTACAACCTTGATTTCTTACGCCTGCCTTGGGTACGTTAACACCAACCACGTTAAGCCGATGGCATTTTCGTCACCACTGTCTAAAACTTTTACTTTTATATTTTTGAATAACTTTCAAGTAACTTTTTAACGGTTTTCTTCCGTTATGAATGCACATGATAATTACAAATGCGGAACACTTGCGCAATATACTGACTGCAAAATAACAAAATATTTTTATGTAAAGATAATAAATCAATGAAAAGAAAACACTCACCTTGTAAAAATCGAAAGAGTATCTAAAAAGATCCAAAATCACTAATAAGATAATGTCACAATACACATACACGAAAAATTATTAATAATAAAAAATCAATATGTCACTGCCACTATCTATGGCGCAATTTCGCGCCTAAACACATAACACTTTCTCTTTAAAATCGTATAGTACTCTCGTATAACGAAATTTAAAAAATATTCGAAATTCGAATTTGTATTCGGCTCGCCACGTTAGTAACGGACAGTGGCTACACCGGTTGTGGCGGCAGCGGTACGTTGTGTGGCCATTTCTTGTTTACACCTCGACTCGACGGCGACTCGTAACGGCTAACCGATCAGCAAGGAAATACGGTAATTTGCTGTGCATTTCCGCAAAGCTTGGCGTACATTTCAAAATGGCGGCGTAATAGTCTGCGTTAACCAACAGCATTTGCACTGGGTCTTATTGCGGCGACTTCTTTCGCAACATCATCACGTAAGTAAACATTGAACATGTATTGATATTCTTAAACACGAATCTAAATACATATTAGGAAGACGCAAGCGTTGTAAATGGCCTTCGTTGGAGATTATGGTATCTTACAAGTATATTTACGAGTAAAAACAAAAATCGACTTCAAATCGAATCAAACATTAAACGTTGTTACGCGCGGAAGCCCTCTTTGTATTTCCGAATTGTTTCCATTATTTAGTTTTCGAGAGTTATGGAAACGATTAAAGCGCTTCAGCCTAAACATGTATTGGAGTAAATCGCCGTACGATAATACGATTAATCATGTGTCTCTAGGTATATCGATTATGATGATTGGCATCGTACCATGTAAGTAAACCATTTATTCTATAACAACGTTTTTCAACGTTCTCTGCTCTGCGATTTGAGATCCTACGCTGTAGGGACGGAGAAGCTGGCCGCAACTGTTCACCTGAGTTAGAAGAGAGAAGGTGGCAGAGCGCTTAGGTCGTTTAACCTGTACCTCGATTGGGAACAACTCGGCGCAAGGGCCGCCTAAAGGGACCTGCCGGCTTGAAAGGTTACTCTGATTGCGTTATCGTTGGGCGGGAGCTCAAGAGGGCCGAACCACTCGGTCGGTAGCTTTAATGGGATGATTATAGAGAAATTCAAGTTGCTAACTTTAACATTTTTGAAGAATGCTAAAACTAATTTTCTTGTTAAAGCATTCCAAATAAGCTTGGGTTTGTTTTAGATGGTTCACGTCAATAGTCGAATGGTGGATTCGAACCTACCGTACCGTACCCTAAACCTTCAGGCTATTGACATTTCGAACTGGCTTTGCGCTGGGAAAAGACACTTCTTGTCCCAGCTCTAAGCGATCCAGCAAAGTTCCTTATTTCTAACCTATATATATGTCGCTGTTTGTAAGTGAATAAACAATTTAGAACTTACTATAGTGACTCTAGCACACCTAATGTAGTTCTAGAGTAGTTCGAAGTCTAGGTGGGTGTAGTCATCACGAGTATCGCAATCGTAGTCAAGTGCTTGCAAATGTATTGGGTAAATCGTTAAACAAATCTAAATGCGTATTTTTATTTGTCAACACGCGCGCGTCAAGGTCCCCGCTTGCGTGCATATAATGAAATAGACGAGATGACAATATAAATTGAGCTTGATAAGATTGTACCAAGTGTACATCAAGATGTTTTTTTTTATCTCTGACGACAAAAGGCTTAAAAAATAAAGTATGAATACTGCCTGTAACTTTGCTTCCTGGTTTTTTATAGGAGCAAGCGGATGATCAGTATTAAACTACACCAACAATTTAAACTTTTTTGGACGGGGAGGAAATCTTCTAAAAGATACCCCGCCTTCTGGGGGAAAGATGGAGTTATGTGGAGTTCTTTTACACTTAAACCCCACAGTGACCCTTCCTCGGTTCGGCATTGTGATGGGCTCCGGGATCTCCAGTGGAAAGCACTGGAGCCCCTCTGCACTGTGCTCTCGGAGAGCACGTCCGGGAGAGCGGGGTTTAATCCTTTCCCCCAGTGCAAGGCGAAACGAGCCAGCCGATGTCGCCTTCTTTCCGGATCCACTACGGCGGGCGATAAAGGCGCCCACCTTTGTCGCCCAGTGACCCCAACCAACAATTTAAACTACACTAATCCGAACTTTATAAATGAATTTACTTCTCCGTTAGGCCCTTTGAGACAACTAAATATATCGATGCGATATTTTTCAATCCAATGCCAGTATGTTTTTTTTTGACGAAGCGACATACATTAGCAAGAGAAGCTGACTTTTATTATTTCACAGACTGAGGTGGTATAACTTTTAGGTCGCTTAGCCTGAACCTCTGCTAGTAACTTGACATAAGGGGCCCCCAGTGAGGGAATGTTAATTACAAAATAACTCAAGCTCCAGTCGAGGTTGCAGACTGTACAGGGTGTTTAAACATTGTTCAAATAACAATAACATAAGAGTTAAACATTTTTATTTCATCAATAAAAATAATGATAACAGTTCAAATATTCGAATAAATTGATATCTAGTGATGATATCAGTTTATTCATTGATTATTTAGTTAAAATTTCACTGAGCGCCTTCTTCTTTTTCTGTCCCTTGTCGAACTTGTTTTTCTGAAAATGAACAGTAATACATTAATTAAGTGGATTTATGCACGGAACCACAGAAACTTCTAAAATAATCTTAAGGATGTCTGGAAAAGGTCGCCCATAATAAAAAAAGCAATAATAAATTATGTATGTATTTTGCTGTTAGCCTAATGGTGAAAAGATCCACTAAAATCTTTTGGCAAATTTTGGAACCCAAGCTTGAGTGCACCCAATGAGTTTGTTTTTTGGGTTTCCCTCATAAACAATGACTGGCAAAAATTTGAGCCCGATCTATGACTATTGTCTTACCAACTGTCACATAAGGGATCTTAAAAGAACGTAAGAACTTAAGCCTTCAGAAACTTAACCCATGATATTTTTTTTCCTTTGAAGGAAATGGAAATTCATCCGTGACCGCCGGGAAAGCGGGCAAGTTATTTCGGGCTCGTCCTACTCGACTAAAACCTCCCATAGTAACCCGGCCTCCGCCATGATGGCGACCGACCTGGTAACAAAAACCCTATCCATTATAACTTAAGTCTTAAGAACTGAAGTGAAGCCAGCAGAATGAAAATACTTGTGTCAACGTAATGCTATAGGAACTTAACTGACACATGAAAGGGTTTGTAGGAAACTTGCTGCTCCTGTGATTGCAGTCTAATGTGTTGCTTCTAGAGTGAGCTTCTTATTTCCACTTAATAACATTTTAAAATATCATTTTAAGTCACAATGTCAATTGACTGTTATCATAGTTGCAATAACAATTATTACTGTCATATATAAAATGGCTTTGATAGTAAAAGTATTAATAGATTTTTTAAATATATACCTTTTCTTTTCGGCTGTCATGCCAACAAACTCCTTCGGTCTTTTTACCCGGTTGGTTGATATTTCTCTGCATCTTATTTGGCGGACCTTCACCTTCATCCTGCGAATGGAGAATGATAATTGTTAACCTATTTACTGATTACATAGTATGTTTAGATATTGCAACAACATATATTGTAAATCGTAAAGCAATCCTTATTTGACCAAATCTTAATCTTGTAAACTTTCTAATCACAGATGGCGCTTTAACGAATTATTAATAAGTATTAACTGTCAAAAAATAAAGGAACATTTTTTTTACCTAATAATTTAAATTAAATTTTTTGATATCTTTTATTATCTATTATTTTCTAAAATACTAAATTTCTTAAATACATTTATGAGCTCAAATAAAAACTAATCCAGTATTAAACTACACCAACAATTTAAACTACACTAATCCGAACTTTATAAATGAATTTACTTCTCCGTTAGGCCCTTTGAGACAGCCTAACTAAATATATCGATGCGATATTTTTCAATCCGATGCCAGTATGTTTTTTTTTGACAAAGCTACATAGATGAGCAAGAGAAGCTGACTTTTACAGTTTCACAGACTGAGGTGGCATAACTTTTAGGTTGCTTAGCCTGAACCTCTGCTAGTAACTCCACACAAGGGGCCCCCGGTGAGGGGTAATATGGACAGTTTAGCCAGAATGTTAATTACAAAATAACTCAAGCTCCAGTCGTGGTTGCAGACTGTACAGGGTGTTTAAACATTGTCCAAATAACAATAACATAAGAGTTAAACATTTTTATTTCATGAATAAAAATAATGATAACAGTCCAAATATTGGAATAAATTGATATCTATTGATGATATCAGTTTATTCATTGATTATTTAGTTAAAATTTCACTGAGCGCCTTCTTCTTTTTCTGTCCCTTGTCGAACTTATTTTTCTGAAAATAAACAGTTTATTTAATTACATTAATTAAGTGGATTTATGCACGGAACCACAGAAACTTCAAAAATAAATATCCATTCATCTTAAGGATGTCTGGAAAACGTCGCCCATAGTAAAAAAGCAATAATAAATTATGTATGTATTTTGCTGTTAGCCTAATGCTGAAAAGATCCACTAAAATCTTTTGGCAAGCATTGGAACCCAAGCTTGAGTGCACCCAATGAGTTTGTTTTCTGGGTTTCCCTCGTAAACAATGACTGGCTAAAATTTAAGCCCGATGTATGACTATTGTCTTACCAACTGTCACATAAGGGATCTTAAAAGAATGTAAGAACTTAAGCCTTCAGAAACTTAACCCATTATATTTTTTTTCCTTTGAAGGAAATGGAAATTCATCCGTGACCGCCGGGAAAGCGGGTAAGTTATTTCGGGCTCGCCCTACACGACCCACCGACTAAAACCTCCCACAGTAACCCGGCCTCCGCCATGATGGCGACCGGCCTGGTGACAAAAATCCTATCCATTATAACTAAAGCCTTAAGAACTGAAGTGAAGCCAGCAGAATGAAAATACTTGTGTCAACGTAATGCTATAGGAACTCAACTGACACATGAAAGGGTTTGTAGGAAACTAGCTGCTCTTCGCGGTGCAGTCTAATGTGTTGCTTCTAGAGTGAGCTTCTTATTTCCACCTAATAACATTTTAAAATATCATTTAAAGTCACAATATTAATTGACTGTTATCATAGTTGCAATAACAATTATTACTGTCATATATAAAATGGTTTTGATAGTAAAAAGTATTAATAGATTTTTTTTTTAATATATACCTTTTTCTTTTCCGCTGTCATGCCAACGAACTCTTTTCGGGTCTTTTTACCCGGTTGGTTGATATTTCTCTGCATCTTATTTGGCGGACCTTCACCTTCATCCTGCGAATGGAGAATGATAATTGTTAACCTATTTACTGATTACATAGTATGTTTAGATATTGCAACAACATATATTGTAAATCGTAAAGCAATCCCTTATTTGACCAAATCTTAATCTTGCAAATCACAGATGGCGCTTTAACGAATTATTAATAAGTATTAACTGTCAAAAAAATAAAGGAACATTTTTTTACCTAATAATTTAAATTAGAATTTTTTTTTGATATCTTTTATTATCTATTATTTTCTAAAATACTAAATTTCTTAAATACGTTTATGAGCTCAAATAAAAACTAATCAGCGATATTAAAAAAACATTAAGAAAATATAAAATTAAGCATTTTTTTTTGCAAATTGCATTCCTATATGATGATAATTCATCCCTATCTAAATTTATCTATCTATGAATAATCTTACCTGATTTGACCTCTTGTTCATTA
Source organism: Meandrusa payeni (assembly GCA_029286785.1). Classification (NCBI taxonomy): domain Eukaryota; kingdom Metazoa; phylum Arthropoda; class Insecta; order Lepidoptera; family Papilionidae; genus Meandrusa; species Meandrusa payeni. The sequence continues at coordinate 9,677,491 of JAGSMX010000023.1, forward strand.
ATCTTCTCATGGCACCATCTGCTTTAGTATCATTGAAGGTTGCCCGTCCCACTTGCCTGTTGTCATCTCTATTCCCAAACTGGTTTCTACTCTGCACATTACCCCTTCCGTAACCACCCTGCATACTTCCTCTACTATAATTCCCTGTATTTCCTCTATTGTAATTCCCATGTGTATTTCCCCTTCCATGATTCCATTGTGCACCACCTCTTCCTTGATTTTCCTGTGTATTTCCTCTTCCATAATTCCCTTGTGGTCTTCCTTGATTACGATCTGCATTTCCCTTTCCATAATTGCTCTGTAAATTTCCACGGGCATTGTCTTCCTGAGGTTTTGGTCTAGTAGTTGGTGGAGTGCATCTTTTCACACGGAGTATTCTGTTTTTGATTGTTAACTCTTCCTCTGGTAGAACTAACGCCAGCTCAACGGCGTCCTTCGATTTAAAGTTGACATATCCAAAACCTGAAACAGTGATCGCTTTTTGAAGTACAACGTTTTAGGGTCGCTTAAGATTAAAACGATTTAAAAAAATTACATTTTTATAATCAGGATCGATTTTTTTTTCGTCTCCTATTACCCTGTAAATTATGCATATAGATGCTAGGAGCTAAAAAAGTTATATTTCAATTGTGTGGTCTGAAGCGCAATTGTTTTTATTTATAAACATTAATTTTAGAACGATAATTAATAAAATTAATAAGAAAAAATAATAGAGTAAAATTTAAAATAAAAATAATATAAAATAAAAAAGGTACTGTCATAAACCCGCCGTAAGAGGGTGTTACCAATGTTAATCATTGGTAACTCCCTCTTACGGCGTGTTTCTATATTCGATCTTCAATTTAAGATTGTTTCCGCTCCAGATTTTATTTGATCCATCCATCGATCCGCATTTCAATATTCGATCTTTGGAAGTGATTGAAAAATAATGGATTGGTCGTAAATGACAGTCCTCTCTCATAATCTGTTTTACGCCGTAAAAAGAATATGTACAAACAATCCACCGAAAATGAAGGATCGCAAATATAGTTCGATTACACGCCAAAACGGATTTGTCAAAACAAGAGATTGAATATAGAAACAGCTCATTAGTACGCCCAAAGTTGTGGGAGACAACTGCATATATTTGAACTTCAAGGAAGATATATTGGGTAATGAGAGATTGTGGAGTTCATAAATTGTATTCTGTTAACAAGTTATAATGCAGAACTAACTGAAGTCTGAAGTCAAGTTATAATGCAGAACTAAGAAACTAATTTTGATAGAGGAAGAAATTATAACCAAAACGCACATTTGTTCTTGTTCTTTGTGTGCCTGGCAAGTCTGCAACTGAAGGTCAGTAATCTCCTTATTCATAGCTAAGCAGAATAGTTCTCCAACTGTTTATATTCTAGTCAATTCCCTCATGTTTCATGAGCCATGACTTCTTACTACTTTCACCACTCTTTTTTGCTATTTTTCCCATATGTCGTAGGATATTGCGTTGTCTTAGGTACGAGATCTTACGCTGCTTAATAGTTTGCCCAATTCGATCCTCTTCTGGATTCGAGCAAGAACTTCATTCATCAACAAATATTTTTTGAAGATTGAAGATTGAATAGTAAAATATTGTTAAAACTACCTTTGCCTGCACCTGTCTTCTTGTCCCTTATAATCCTTACTGAGACAATCTCCCCACACTGTTGAAACTTTTGCTGCAATGCATCGTCTTCCAAAGCAAAGGGAGGTTGCCGATAAAAACGGAGCATCTTGGGTCATGCTCTGACCCAGTGCAGTCACTGCGTGTTACTCTCAAGTGGCAATCATTAAGCACTGTTCCATTTTCTGCTAACGCCTGGAATGTTTATGAATTATATTTCAATTAGAGTAATGCAGCATTTGACAGCTTAGTTCTATTCGTGATAACTTTAGATCAAGTGAGCCGTATGCTTGTTTGCCACATTTCATATAAAAAAAATTGATAATGTGCCAAAAGAAGTATAACTTCAAAAATATCCATATCATAATGGTAGCAAATGAGGGGGTAAGTGTAATATAAATGCAATATCTGTAATTTATAGCATTTTGCAACTATATTTATTTGCAATACAAAGCTTACCTCGTTTACAGACAATGCATCCCGGAATTTTACATAAACATTAACCGTAGTTCTGTCTGGATGCAGTTCATTCTTAATAACAGCTACTTTGGGAGTGGAGCGGCCGTCCTTCACTGGGACTGTGCGAATTCTGTAACAGTTAATTATAGTTATAGCAGTATAATTCGTAGTAAAGAATAATCATACTATCTTCCTACAAGTCCAAAATTTCCAAAGAGAATAACACACAGTTGAAGTAAGGAAGCAGTACGATAGCTAATTTGCATAAGCATTTTCAAACCTTTTCTGAAGTACTGTGTGGTTTTATTCATAGATATCATTTGCTAATTTTAGATACATTAATTCAATCATTTTTTATCCTTTTCAGTATATGCATGAATACTAAATTTGGTTTCTGTATCTGCAGTATTGGTGCAGCAATTATGAAACTTTGTATCTAATATTTTAATAACCAGTACTAAAATTTTCACTGCATGTGATATAACAAGTATATTTACGATTAAAAAGAAAATCAGATTTTTAAATTGAATCAAACATTAAAAGTTATTAAGCATGTACGGCCTCTTTGAATTTCCGAGTTTTCGTAGTAATATTACGAAATAGAATTAACGCACATACATAATGCAAATTAAGTCTTTTTAATAAGTTAATTAAAAAGACCTATATTAAAATGCAAAATACATTTATATGGTTTGTTTGAAGTCTGTTGGCTAAATAAGATAATGATGGACATTTATGGATAAAGAAAGAATAGTGAAAAGTGAAATATAAATATTGTTAATTTATATTTGAAATTAGTGAATTACCTTACAGTTTCAATCGGCCCATATTTACTAAATATCTTTTTGATTTCTTTCTTGCATTTAGTACTAAAACGGACATTGCCAACAAAGAGTGTTCTTTTCACTTCTTCTTCTGTGTTTACAGTTGTTTCTTTATTTTTCTGAACATTTTCCTTTTTCACCGGTACTTTCTCTTCCTCATCTGAACTTTCATCCACAGGACCAGTGTCGAGGACTTCTTTATTATTCTGCTCATTTTCCGAGTCCATATTATCATCAGAATCATGTTCCGAGTCTGTATCTTTATCAGTAATGGCGTTTGGATTAACAAATGATTTGCTTTTCTTTGTTTTCTTCCTTTGCATTTCATTATCTTGGGTTTTGTTAGTTTCAATGTTCTCTGTATCATCATTGGGTTTTGATTTATTTTTACGTTTCCTGTTTTTCTTCTTCTTTTTTCTTTCTAATTTATCTGATTTATTTTCATCACTCTTTTTATTATTGCTTTCACTTTCACCGTCACTAGGTTGTGGTTTTCTATTATGTTTACCTTCACAGTATTTTTCTACGGTATCTGCATTTTTCTTTTGTTTATTTTTTGTTTTTTTGCCTGTCAAAGGAATTTCCATTTCATTATCTTCTTTGAATTGAACACCATCGGTGTTTAATTGAACGTTAGATTTATTTTTCCGTTTTTTAGTTTGTTTTTGTGAAATATTTGCTGTGTTATCACCATCAATTACATTACTGATTGATGTGTTATCATTATTAGTATTACTGGCATCTAAAGATGTTATGCTAATTTGAGAAATGTCTTCAGAGGTAATGGATTTTCTTTTCTTTTTTTTAGGAGTACTTTCATTACGAACGAGAGTATGTATTGATAGATTTACAGATTCATCTGATTTATCTATATTATTTTGAATCTGTGATTTGACCTTTGATTTTTTGTTTTTAGGTGAATTTGAATTAGAGACATTTGCTTCTAAATCTTCTGTAAGATGCTTTTTCACTTTATCTGCTTTTGGACTTTTAGGTTTTGTCCCATCATCGTTTGTGACGTCTAAGTCAGGATTCTGAAATATTCTTTTAGGTGACTTTTTTACGATTTCCTTCTTTTTTTGCATCGTTGGTGACAAGAAGATTGACCGGTCCTCGACTAGCTCACTTTTGGGAGTAACGTTGGGAGACAGTTGGTGTTTCGTCGGTGTCAATGCTCTCTTCAGATATTTCGGCCGATTTGGAGTTACGTTGCCAGACACCAATGCTGCAACACTGCCCACTACATAATCCATTGCGCTGATTAAAAGATGTGCGGACTAAAAAATTCACGCATTTGGTGATACGCACATGGTAATATATTAACTTTTAAAAGTGTCAATTACCAATTTGACGTTTATGGTGTGGCGACTGGCATTCGCCAATTACCAAGAAGTATTTTATACGATAAAATTATTTATATTATATTTGGAATAAGAAAATGTTATTATTTTTTTTTATAATAAAATATAAAAGAATGTGTCTTTTTCAACGTTTTTCCTCTCACTTTTTTTGATAACACTTTTTGTCTAGACCTTTTCCAAATTGTATATTTTTAGTATGACAAATTTATAAAATATAATTTCATTATTCTGTGATAATTTTATTTACCAGCGGCACACTAGAAGACGAAGAACACGTGTAAAAATAATAATGGGAGGCATTCCACCCAAATGCCACTTTCCCAAAACTGTATGTGAATGATAAAATTTCGTTTTATTGCTGTTGCAACCCGGAACTTAGCTGAATTGAGGTAAAAAAATCCAAAGAAAAAAATTATGCAGAGCTAAATGCTTAAATCTCTATTATGAGGTTATGATAAATTACAACGGAGGTTACTTTCTATGTACCGTAGCCCTAAAATAGTGATAAGACACTTGCTGTAAGCTATTCTAATGAAGGTTCAGGCTTTGCGTTCTCAAAATTGATTTCCTTTAATCCATTAAAAAAAAGCAGTTGACAACAGATAAAGCGAGGTGCGATGAAAAAAATTAACTATTTAATTTGTCACTGAAAAATGTCTGATTCTTTTCTAGTTATCTAATGGCTTCCGATTGGCAACATTATAAACTTCGGAGCCGCCTGCCGCGGCGAAACTGTGAACTTTTGACGACGCTTTCTCGGTAGTTGTTATAAGTTGGTTATCGTATCCCCGATTTTAGTGTTAGCCGATGCTGTGTTTTGCAACAGTGAATTGTTTAATTGTTTACATCAAATCGCGTTGCAGTGATAAGTGAGTACAATATTTTTAATATTCAAATTCTCAATAAATCGATGTGCGCGCCATGTTATGTCGCCCGCCATTCTTTGGTTTGTGTATTGTTTTATCGAGAATATATTTATCGTAATATATATTATTTTTACAAAGATGTCCATTATTTTTTTCTTATGTCATAAAACGCATGTTAAGTACAATAATTTATAGATAATCTATAATAAATTGTTAGGTTAGTATAAATTTGCGCGCTTCCTCATATTTTATGAGAAGTTTAGTTTTACAACATGGTTTCCGATTTCTATTAAACCAATGCGTCTTAAGCGAAACTGTAACAGACTTGTTGAGGTCGCTTGAAATGAACTTTTATACTATTTTTTGGTAATGACTTGCCGGTATTAATTGAACTAAAGCACGTTCAACTACGTAAAAATAAGGAATAGGACGAAACGTTCGCACATTTTTGGCACTAATAACCTTGTCTCAAAAATAAACTACTTAAGAAAATTCTAACTTCGCTAATAGTCATACTTATCTATGAAACTACCAGTTTTTGATTGTAAATAATAACATTACGGCTTTAAATTCGAGTCGGTGTATTGTAGATGTACTAATTTGACTACAAATTTGCTTGGTTTTCATTTTAAATTTTAGAATATCTCCTATACATTTTCGTTCTAAGAAATTGCTTGAAATCACTCCAGCTGTCAATCCATTTCTGATCATCAAAATTCAAATTTCATATTATCACAATGGTTCCTATTTCACTACTGAATTTTATTTACATATATCCCTATTAACACTTGTAGCGTTAGCTGTCAAGATAATATGAGTCTACTCCTATTCCAACTGGATTTTTTAATTATTTTATTTTACTTACAAAGAAATCTTACAAACTAGATATATTAATAAAAGCATAAAACCCATTTATATCTCTTCACAACTAGATTTAAATTGGTAAACATGCTGGAGGCCACTTAGCTTTCGTAAAATCTAATGATCTTAAAGAATAGAATTATATCATTACTTGATGCTTAAAGATATTGTATCAAGCACATATAAAGAGGACTTATATAAAAACTCATGTAATAATACACATCATGCCTGTCTTTACTGTCAAAGATGTCAATATCCATCGGTATAGAAATTGTATAGAATTTGTACCAAAAAGTTTCTATTTATTAGATTCTTAAGTGCAGGAGGCCAGAGATATTTTAGGTCTATGCAAAAAATCCATTATATATAGCTAATCCTGATGTCTGCATGCTTTTAATTATTTCTGTTATTTTAGATTCTTGATAATTAAGAAATTCTTATTTTAGATCTCTCTTTAGAGAAAAAGAGTTGATGTTTAAGCCCTGTATATAATAACAGGATCACTACCCGTCATGCTGTAACTATAAAAATTGTAGTCCAAGTGTATTGCATATTTTTTGTTGTAGCACTCTTTGATGAGTGGTTTGGCCTTTAAATGCAGATACTGGGTAGAGAAAGGGGAATAAAACAGTGCATTTACCTCCACTTCTGGTAACTATGTCAGCTTTAAAATATTTTTGTACATTATATTTATTTTATTTATTTATTTAATACAGGAAAACTTACAGCTATTCAATGCTTCTTATATAATTTACAAATATATCACTAGATTAGCAGATAACAAGTTTTCACAAATAAGTTAGGGAAAAAAACACTTAACAACATATCTTTACGCAAACTTAGGTAACACAATATTGGAAAGCAGTATCAGGGTCCCGCAGACAAAATATCACTAAATATACTTATAAAAAGCTTATGTATGGAGGCATCACTGACGTGAAATAGGTTGAAATTATTGTATTTCTTACAGAGGTTGTTGAATTCATTACATGCTCTGATAAAATAGCTATTAAGCATGTAGTTTGCATTACTAGGTGGAGTATATAATGGACAGTTGAATCGCAGACTATGAGAAGGATAGAGAAGTGTAACTTGTTAAGTAGTTCAGGACAATCCATGTGACTTTGAGCAATATTTGATAGCAATACGATATCCGCTATGCACTGACGAGTGTGTAATGGAAGAAGGTGAAGTCAGGAACATCCTTGGTCATAGCTGTCCTTACTTAATCTGAATTTGGAGCGATATGCCGAATAAATTTTTCTGGATCGACTTGATTTTGTTAATGTATATATTATAGTGAGGATTCCAAACTTGACATGCATACTCTAAATTGCTTCTAACTAGTGTGCAGTAAAGAATTTTTAAGGATTTTAGCTGCCGGAATACTTTATACTTTACAGAATGTCTACAATTTTGGGTCTATTTTATATTTTTTAACTTTTGTCTATGTGATAATGAAACTGAGATGTGTTGTAATGGTAGGTGCAGCAAAAGTATTTTATAATAAATCCATGATGATTGGAGGAAGTATGGCCCTTAGCACAGGAGTCGCTGTTGCGTGATAAGTTTACGCTTCAGTGAGTCATTGTAACATGAACCTACCTTACGAGCCATTTTATATTAAAAACATAGTACCTGTGTATTTTGTTCAATGCTCCAAAAGGACAATACCCTAACAGTTTAGTTTATAGTCTGCAAAACATAATGTTCTTTTTTTTCTTTTTATTTTGACGAACTACACAGATTGGCCAGAGAAGCTGGCCTTGAGTGCTTCACCGGATTGAGAGGTGGCATAGCTCTTAGGTCGCTTAGCCTGAACCTCTATCTCTAGTAACTCGACACAAGGGTCCCCCGGTGAGAGGTAACCTCGGTTTGGATGGTTACTATTTCACGGATAATTTAAGGGACATTTAAAAGCTAAACTAACTTTGAGTGCCATTTCGGGGGGATAATATTCAGACCCACTATTCAAGTGTTGATTTGAACCGTGAACTTAAAAAGTATGTTAGGAGAGTTTGGCTTAAAAGCGAGAAGTAAAATACAAATCTGTTGATATATGATGGAATTCGAATCCCTGACTTCCGGTATGTATTAAACAGTGTATATGCGATTCTACCTGCGGACGTTTAAACGTTCGCCAGGTCTCCAGCCTTTCATAGTCGATGCCCCGCCTCCGAACGAAGCGGTTTGAGTCATCGTTCATCATGCATACAGCATAGGAGTGGAACAAGATGCTAGCGTCAGACTTTCCGTCTAAGTACGGAGCTTTCAAGAGTAGAGTGAATAGGCACTTACTAAACTAGCGCGCACCATCTTTCGACTACATCACAACATCAGATGAGATCGTGGTCAAGCGCTAGTTTATAACCCATAAAAAACAACATAATAACTGACTAATATAATAACTTTTTGTATTTTGTATAGGTTATTTAATAACCTGTTGGCGTATAGTAGAGATGTGCCAATATTCGGCATTTTACTTTATGTTCGTATTTGGCCGAATAATAGCCAAAAACTTTCAACCTACTTCCAAAGCAGGAAGTTCTCAATTTGTTTGTATTTTTTTGTTTCCACTTAACGTTGGACTTCGTGATTAATTATGCACCCTACCTTTGAGTGGGTAGACGCCGACACTGTGGCGGAGCTGTCGCGCCAATGAGAGCACACTTTGAAAGTTACTTAGTGTCTTTCTTTATTATTATCCTAAGAAACGAAAGGTCAATAGCCTAATGGTTTAGTGACAATCTGTGAAACGCAAGGTTGTAGGTACGTTACTGACTTCTCCAAGCAAAAACTTAAGCTTATGGGATGATTAACAAATATATAAGTAACAGCTTTAGTTACAGTTCCAACTTTTAACTTCTTCCATTTGACCGTGTACCAGGCTGCTCGAATCATCGACGATCAGGGTCTTTCCCAGTTGACCTTTTGGGTCTGCGAAGAGATGTCGGAGCTCTTTGTATTCTCTATCACATTTACCACGGGGAGTGTTCTGAGGAATTGTTCCGAATCATCTCAGGTACCGATATATTACATGTACATAGGGTGTATAGGGTGATCTTCACCCGCTCGAATAGATAATGAATACGGAGAGAAACGAATAATTTGATATATTGTGAGAGTTAAATTAAATATTTAATCATGTAAGTTTATTGTTTAAATAAAATAAAGCAAAATCTAGCCCGGCATAGCGGCTGGGTACGTTAGTTAATTATAAATGTGAATTATTAATACGTTTGTAAATCCATTTCTGTGTGTATGCAATTTGAATGATAATTTTATTATTTTAAAACATTTTTGTTTGTTATTTATTAATAAATTATGAATATTTTCTATAAATGATTCTGAAAATGAGAAGTCATGGAAGGTGTTTGTGGATTAAAAAGTGGTGCTCGCCATTTGACCGATATTTTAGAATGTGCTCTAGAGTACAAAAAGGTTTGGAACTCCTGATATAGATGCTTGTCTCGTATGGAACGCCTTCACTTAAAACCCTGCATATAATTTCTTTCGCGGCCAGAGTTTCAAATGCAAATAATTCTCAAGCTACGCGAAAAGTTATGGAACATTCGCATCAGTATGCTTTAGCCGTTTCCATACTTAGCATGGACAAACAAACAGACAAATGAACAAATGAGTGCTAGTGCTTAGTTATTCAAATATACATTTGAGCAGACAAACATCTCTCTCGCACGTGTTATATAAAAATTTGATCTTGTACCCGTGTGACAGCGTTTCAGTTAGATAGATAAATCCTTTATTGCACCAAAGTACACGTACAAAGGCGAACTTAATGCTATTTAGCATTTTCTTCCAGCTAACCTTTAGTGGTTAAGAGCAGACTAAGGGTAGTGCCGCTAAAAAAAACAAATATAAATAATATATACTTATGTATATATATTACATAGATACGTCAATATATAAATATAATAATTCCTAAACCTAAAATCCATGTGTATGTTTATTATAAATAATTTGTACTTGCAAATATTTCGCGTCGTTACGCGGACTAGATCTCAGAGCGCCTGTTGTCATGTAAAACGGTTGTGTTATCCCGATTAGCATATTCTATATTGATGCTATGGCCTGGGTGTTCAGGGCCCCCGAGTCTGCTAAACAATTCTATACAAAATGAACGTTAATATTGTAATAATAACGTTTACTTGCGGGAAATATGGTAACTGACATGATGAATAATTTTTAGTTTGGCATTGCATATTTCGCCTAACCGGCATGCAAATATAATACAATGTCTAATCAATTTAAATAATAACTTTTACAAAAATATCACTTTAAAATCACTTCACGCACTAATGTCACTTTACGGTTTAAACGTGTAAAATTCTTTAAGATAATAAAAACTATTATGACATATATTTGATAACATTAGCATCATAATGGTCGATATTTGCTAATTTTAGTTAGGAGTGAACAATATATATCGTTATTTAATAAAGTATCGATACTTGAACGCGATTTTATCGATATATTTCATCCTATAACCCAATACCGTATGTAGTAACATTGTATCTTACACTCTTACCGCGATGCCAGCACTAGTTGTATTATTTATTACGCTACCAAATTACGATCACGCCAATGAACGTTTATTTTCAACCGACTCTTATAAGGTGGAGGTTATCAATACGGTATGTTTTTTTATTTTTGTTACCTCATAACTTTGGACTGGGTGAAACGATTTTGTTAATTCTTTGTTATTTAAATCTGGTGCTTCTCATGTGTTCTCATTTTGGTCCAATTCTAACAATGGTATCCATGAGAAAACCAAAAAACAAATGGAAGAATAACTCAATACTACGCCAACCGATTTCGATGTTTAATTTTTTATTGGAAAAGACGTACGTCAAGGGTAGTTTGATGAGAGTTTGTTTAGGTTCTAATTAATTCTATTTCTTAATATTCCTACGTCGTTTAATGTTTGATTCGATTTGAAACCTGCTTTTTTTATCCGTAAACTAGCGCCGGGCTAGATTTTGCTTTATTTTATTTAAACAATAAACTTATATTAAATTATTCATTTCTCTCCGTATTCATTCTCTTTTCGAGCGGGTGATGATTATTACCTACACCCATGTACACATCAGTAAATTCAATATCATTCTAATCATTTATACAAAAACATATCGGGTTTAAGTTAATGTCAGAAATAAAAGTACGACGTATGGCTTGGTTGACAGTTCAAAAAGAGGAGTGCTCCGATAGTCACCAAACACTATTTTACAGGATTACTCGCCAGGTCAATCTGAAGATTCCCTGAAAGGTTCATTGTAGCCGTTTCGGACTCTTTATGGAACACACCTACACACTTTCTCTTTTCTATATATAGATATACTTGTGATATGTAGTATCGTCGCTAATAGGCAACTAGTTGGTCATGAAGTCAATCGCAAGCTCGAAGCACGGACTATAATGCCTCTAGTAAAATGCCTACAGTGCTGACTACAATGGCTCGGATGTCTGTATGCAAGCGAACATAGAGCCACGTGTCAGAGAGCATCGGTCGCTTCCTGCCAATTCGCACAACGACAGCCGCGTTGCATAATAATACCAAAATAAGGCGTTTCCGATTCGATACTCAACCGACTTCCCGTTAGATTATTACAAACGTTGCTGGTGTTTCTTTACTTACTTCTCTCAGTGTCGACGCTTCCCGAAGTGGCGCTCAAAGTTAGTTTAGCTTTTGAATGTCCCTTAGATTATCCGTGAAATAGCAATTCGGCCCTCTTGGGCGCCCTCGGATCGGAATGCTTATGGGTAACTTAGTAACCGTCCAAGCCGAGGGTACCCCTCAACGGGGGGATCCTTGTGTCGAGTTACTAGCGATAGAGGTTCAGGCTAAGCGACCTAATAGCTATGCCACCTCTCAGTCCGGTGAAGCAGTCAAGGACAGCTTCTCTTGTCAATCTGTGTAGTTCGTCATAAAAAAATAAATAAAAAAATACGCTTCCCGTAATGGCCGGTGTAGGATGTATATGAGGAAAAAGTTTTAATTGAAATACAGAGTTACTGCTGATGTATTATATTGTATGTGTATTGTATTATGTTGGTGTTATGTTTAACTCCAACTAGAGCTAACTAGAGCTGCGGAAAGACATTTGCAAAAAAACTATCTGTGATAAGTAGGAATTCATATTTTTCGATATATAATAAAATGTCGATATATTTGATAAAATATCGACGATTTTAGACGCGATATGTCATTTGAATCCGATATCGAATCATCTAATATTGATGTTTATATCGATATATTTCTTTAGATAACCATTCATCGTATGTGTGTTCTACACTCCCACTCTTCGTGATGGCAGCACTAGTTTTGTTTTGGGCTACTTAAATATACGATATATGAAACATTTCGATGTATTATATCGAAAAATATATCGATATATTTTTGCATGAACATCCCTGCTGCATGAGCTCTCCTAATGTCAATTGGTCCACAGCCTACGTGATACAGATTATGTAGTAAAGTTTCAAGTTTATCAGCATTCGAGACAAAGAGCACCTTGTGCACGGTGACGTAACAGTTATACGGAAGGTAGCGACCAGTAAACTCTACTCTAATTCCGTTCAGGCCATCCCAATAGTTCTCTCCCTCGAAACTGTTAATTTTATATTTATATGATACCTGTCCTGTTACATTGGGCTATTTATAAATTAATGTGGGCAGGATTACCATTTGTCGATGTTACTTGTTCCGGTTCTTATGGCATTCTGCAAATGTATACAGCTATCTGCTCGCAGTCTGGTCTGATAAAGCGTTTTGTATTTCAAGCGCTCTCACTCTATATTTTGACGTACACAACCACCAGAAATTCTAAAGACTACCTAATCATAGACAAATCTCACATTACAATTAAACCTAGCACCATTTTTTTTAAATCGGTTAAATAAATCAATTACACCCACACCCGTTCGCCCGTTCTGGTGTAATTAAGTAACAAACATCCATCCCAACACTCTTATTTAATTATTTAAAAGGAATTTGTGGGATGAGAACTAAACTTAAATAAACTATTCAACTAACTCATAATTTACAGTATATATATATATCTGATCAATAACCTGCTTTTTTGAAGTCGGTTAAATAAAAAGTAATCTATTTGCCAGTGAAAGTCCCGGCAGAATCGGTCTAGCCTTTAAGAATATTAGATTAAACGAAATAAACAGATAAATACACACAAAAAAAATGGTATTTTCGTATAATGTACCGTACATACATTCATATCGACGCTGGATAACAAACACGTAGTGATCCACAAAAATGAAATTGTTCACCAGAGCCGAAAAACATTTCAACTTAAAAAAAAGTAAAAATGGCCATGTGTCACTTGCTACGTTTTTGCTGTCCAGCGTCGATATGCATGTAGTAAAAAGTGGTTATTTTAATAATAAACGACTTTAAAATATTGGTCGCTAATGTTCTGCATACTGCAATTTTAATATTCACGCTCGCACCTTATCGTTGGTTAGGCGATCTCCTTACATGCCCCTTTTTAAATAAGTCAACAATTTAAAAAATACGTTTATCTGGGCACTGGCTATGATATAAATATAGTTAGCAGCTTTATCTATGTTTACTCTGGCGATAGCAGTCCCAAGGCGCGACGTCTTGCATCTTTGGCTTGCAAGTTTTTCAATATCAATAATGACCTACACTTATTTATAATTTACTATCGCATTTAACGAGTTCAGAGAACACTGCATTATGTTTTGATAAATTGCGTTTAAAGAATCTACAATAATAAGACGAGAAGGAAATTTGCTATGCAAAACTGTGTAAAACCCCCACTGTATGAATATCACTGAACGTTAGTAGCCTTAGGGCCTTTGTCGTCCGTCAAAGTGGACCCGGGAAGAAGGCGATATCGGCTGGCCGAAAGCACAGTGCAGAGGGGCTCCGGTGCGTTCCAGATCCCGGAGCCCTTCACCATGCACCGAGGTAGGGCCACCGGGGGGATTTTAGTGGGTAAAAACTCCACATGACCCCGTCAACAAAAAAAAAGGTTATTAAGCTGCAAGTCTCTCTTTCCGTCCGATTACAATGTGGGTATTTGTCAAGAGTAGAGTGAATAGGCATTTACTGAGCTGATGCGCTTTACCATCCAGGACTGCATTTCTACTTAACATCAAGTGGGATCGTAGTCAAGCACTTGCTTAGAAAGTATAGAAATCATGGTTCTCACTCCCCCTTCTATTTAAAAAATAACACCTTAGTTGTTCGATGTGAGCTTATCGATGTTTAAGACAGATATCGTTTTCTTTTACATTCTAAGCGAAGTATTCAGCTAAGGTCGCGTATTGGTCCCAACGTTTGCAGTTATTGTTGCGTCTGTTGGGGCGACGAAATTCTAAATTTACACAATGAAGTTGTATGCCATGATTCAGTATAGACATTGTTGTACGTAAGTAGAACTATGTTGGGTGTAATTTAGTTTAGGTTTTCTGTTGAGCATTCGTGTCGACATTATTTAAACACTTCTTAAACCGGCTCAAAAAAGCTGTAAGAATAGAGGATTGTCAATTGTTTTTGTGCAGTAGTAGCACCATTATTTACGGAACGATTTATTTTTGTGCACACACATCATCCTGTATATATACGCACATAACCGTGAATGATTTTGTAATTAATAAAAAGTATGACATAGTGGCTTTTATAGCAAGTTTAAGGCGCTTTTGCCATCTTTTTGGAATTTAAAAAATAATTGAACATTCTACGCTATTTACACAATTAAAAAAAAAACATTACACACAATCCTAGGATGGACACTGCTGAAAATCAGCGCTGTCGCATCCTTGCGACTCTATTGAAACGGTTTCCAATATTGGCATCATATCCTATTTGTCCTTGTGTTGTTGTTGTTCCTTCATTTAAATGTATTTTTTCTTTTTTTTTGCTACATTTTATTTAATATATGTAATAATGTGTTTGTTTATTGCGATGCCAATAAATAAAATGTCTATGTCTAATATAATAAATAATAATCTAATCAATAAAATAATAATCTTTCGTTCATTATTTTAATTCTATTCTAGCTAACAAGCTATACTAGCTGCTTCATTAAAAAAGCGTAAAAATTATTCATTCAATTTTTTTGTCGCCAGACCTCGATAGAGAGATTACAAACACTCAAATTTTATTTATTTGTTTAGACTAAACATCTGTATTAAGAATTATTTTTTACCGTAATTGAAGTACGTACATGTTGGTTTACGAGTAAGCGTGGACAGACAAAAACTAACCGGTTCTATGGAACAGGGCCCGCGCTCTAATCCGCCGCCCGACCTTCAACTTGATACTAAATGTTATATAACTAAATATCAATTACGTTTCACACAGAACATATTCCACAGCGTTTGCACGTCATAGATTAGTGTGGTATTCGGTAAAGGCTCTCTACACTCATCCGCTATTATAGTATTATGTTGCACTCCTAGTGCACGATATATATCGATAATTTTTAATATCGATATTAGATGATGATAATATGTTGAAAAGGGGCAAACGAGTTTACGGCTCACCTAATCTTAAGTGATCACCATCACTCATGAACATCCATAACAATGGAGGCCAGCAACAGTTTTTTTTTATGATTCATGCCGACTTTTTTTTGCTTTTAAAAAAGCTATGATACATGGAAAAATATCGACATTTTATACAATTTATCGCATAGTATTGTACAACATTGCGATATATTATATCGGAAAATATATCGATATGTTTTTTCCATGAACATCCCTACTCGAGCCGTATCTCAGTGTAAGGCCTGTCGCCTAAAGTACGCCTATTCTACCCCCAAAGTTCTTCTTCATCGCCAGCGCGTGGTAAATCAGCACATAAAATTGCAACAGCACCAGGTACCGAACTGGGGTTTGCTAGCGCACTACGCAACTTGACGCAATCGCCCGGACACAGAGCTTTTAATGAGGCTCTGAGACTTCATCATCTGCAGCTTCAGGCCTGTTACCGTCATCATGTTATAATAACGCGCCTAAAGAAGTGTTACTTTGATAATCTAAGTAATTTAGAAAACATTTTTAATTTACTTTTTGTGGCAATTAGCCTTTCACATTTTCACCTAAAGTTTTCGGGTATTGAGTCCATCGCAGAGCCGTGGTAAAGATGAAAGAGGAACGATGTCAGGTCAGTGAATTGAAAAAAAAATCAAGCACAATTTCCTACGTATCTTGTGACAAGAATGCGGCACCAGTTTAACCCAGTTAGAGGCAGGTGCGTTGGCTGTGTGTAGTTAAATACGACCCACATTAGTGTCGCGTTAGATCGCTTGATTTTTTCGCCACTTCAAACAAAGGAGGTGATTATAATTCTGTATGTTATTAAAGTAAAACTTCCTTGCGGTACGCTTGACTTGGAAACTAAGCTGGTGAAAGCGTTACGAAGTGTGCGAAGTCAGGCGAAGGGAAGTCCCAGGGAGATATAGGTTAGTGAAGATAGAGAGTTACGTTTCGTTTATAATACTGTAGGGGCAGTGGTGCGAGCACACATTATCCTTCTCTCTTTCTCTCATAGCCAGTTAAGTTTCGAATATCTATCTAACTCTATCTAACAGTGTAGGCCTTTTGTCTGTATCGCACTGTAGGAGCAAGAGAGAGAGCAGTGCGCGCGGACAATTTATCTCTCTCTTGAACAATATCGTGAATACAGGTGTCCCGTAATTCAATGTCGAACAGTAAGGGTGACTGTTTTACAGCCTCGACAAAAACATGTCATGTTTTGACATGAGCTTTTTACTGAAAACAGATAAAAATCAGACTTTGTGTGCTATTTTTAAGTATAACGACAAATAGGCTAATTTTGGTGGCGGATATTTTAATTGGAAACGCAGGTCGTCTAGCTACAAGTGCAATTAAAACATGTTACAAAAAATATATTTGATATGATTTTTCTTAAAATTTTTAAAGGAAAATCAATAGTCATTTGACTAAGACACCATGCTCTAAAAATATGTACCGTAACCATAGTGGCAACTAATTTAATTTAAAAGTTGCCGATACTATTCATTATTCCAAAACTGTATTATATCTTCCACGTTTTATCGTAACTTTTTGAGAAAAAAAAATGTTTTTGTGAAAGTCGACGGAGTTTATGGTAAAAGTTTATTTCTCAACAAAAGCCTATATGGTATATTTTTATAGCCTAAATAAAAAATGATTTATGGAGTATAGTGGAACTCTTTAGCGTCTCCCTCCGACTCCCCGAGGTTCCATTGTAACTTAAACAATAGAAACAGTTCATGCAAGTTATAATAACCCTTGTGTATTTACCGCGAGCTACGTATAAACTATAAAACAATTAAAACTATAAGGAGCACTTTTGATCACAACGACCTCCCCTAATATAACCGTGACTTAAAAAACGAAAACTATTTTTAAGTACCGAAGAGAGCCCACATGTTCATGAAGCTAATAGACTGTGGCCCTTTCAAGAGCTTTTACGAGTTGTGTGTGTGAGTTCATGTCAAGATTGGCTTGTGGTCTTAGGCAGGACATGTAGCGGGTACATTAAGTATAAACACAAGCATGAAAATCGAAAATGAATATTACAGAATATAATTAATCAGAACCTAATCAAACCTAACAACATAAAAAAATGAATCATCGAAATCGGTTGGCGTGATATTGAGTTATTCGTCCATTTGCTTTGATTTTGGTATGGATGACATTATCAGAATTGGGCCAAATAGCAAACACAAGAAGCATAAGCTCTAAAAAGAACAACAACGTAATGATAATAATAATAATATATTTCTTTGGGGAAACCGAAGGTTTTGTCTGTGCAATTGCAGACGAGGTTATGATGACGAACAACTATAGGAAATATATCCTGAGGGACGGAACGGTGGACATTTGTCGGGCATGCCGCCGTCCCGTAGAATCACTCAGGGATATGATTTCCGGTTGTTCTCATCTAGCTAATGGTGAGTACTTGCACAGACATAATCTCGTAGACAGAATTATTAACCAGCAAATTGCTCTTCGATATGGTCTTGTGGAGTCCGAAGTGCCGTATTATAGATACACACCGGCGCCAGTTCTCGAAAATGGTCATGCAACGCTCTATTGGGATCGATCTGTCATCACAGACAGGACTATTGTTGCCAATAAGCCTGATATTGTGCTGACAGATCGGTCAGCGCGACAGGCGGTGCTCGTCGATGTTACCATCCCGCATGACGAGAACCTCGAGAAGGCCGAAAGGGAAAAAATCACAAAGTACCTCCACTTGGCCCATGAGGTGACCGCCATGTGGGATGTGTATTCGACGATCATTGTCCCTATAGTCGTTTCTGCAAACGGTCTCATAGCAAAAACTCTCGATCAACATCTAAAGAGACTTTCGCTGGATGGCTGGGTCAAGGGTAAGATACAGAAGGCAGTACTCCTGGACACAGCACGCATCGTCAGGAGGTTTCTCTCTATGTCGCCCTATCTACCGGTTGCTTGGGCCCTGCTTCGTCGCTGGTGGCACACACTTGGTTAGGTTTTTGTAATGTTTTTGTATTTTACTTTTTATAGAAATATTATAAAAACTTAACACTTAAGGTATCAAAATAAATAAATAAATAAAGCTCATTTATTACCATCCTTTGGAAAAAATACATAACATAGAATAATAAGACCGGTCATAAGGTCATCCAGTCGAAAGTTATGAAGTAACAAAAAAAAAAAGACACAGACGATATTTTTGAAAAGTACTCTTTAGAACCATACATCTAAGTGAATCAAAAGCAATAATTTTTATAACATAATGTCAATAGTCTTGGCGTAGGGCACGTTCTGCGATACATAAGGTCTATGGTCTCCCTTTTGTATCGTAGAACGATCATCGACGTTAGAATCCACCATTCTACTATTGACGTGCCTAGCGCACAAGCTAAACTTAGGTGGAGTGGTTCACAAGAATTTTAGTAATATTTACGAAAAAAAAAATTAGTGTGTTCTAACGTGTGGTGTGCCACTGAACTAAAACTTCTTTAGCTCCATCTATATGTATGTATACATTTTTATATATGTATAATATAATATAAACACAATCATTCAGGAGAGAAAAAAATGTGTCTTAGATATACGAAACGTAACTCTCTTTTTCTTTCTGTGTTCACATTATGTCGCTATCTCTCCACTTCTATTCGCCTCGCCCGATTACACGTTTCTTAACGCATTCGTAATCTTTATTCCCCAAGTATGTAAAGAAGTTTTACTTCAAAAGTATTTTGTTAGCATTATTTTAAAAAAATTACTATGGCATTCAGATTTTTTATTTCTTTGAACCTGAAATTCTGACGGTCAAAGTGAAAATTATAGGGTAATTTTCATATTAACCCATAACCACCTACCATACGTCTCACAGACTCTGTTGCACATAAAATCGTGAATATTATTGCGCACAAGTCATTTACGAACTTGTGCGTTCCTGTACCTTTCCCCACGTCCCTCAGTGCCGCTTAATCGCTTGTCGACTCCGGATCTGCGTGCGTTTGTCTCAGGTGAGTAAAAACTACTACGTTAAGTCTGAGAGACCCCTGTCAGGTGGTTACGTGAGTTTTAGAGATTTTTTGTTTAAGTTAAAATGAATTCTTATGAGAAGAATATTGAGCGATGTTTGGAACAAGAGCTGTCCGACGCAGAAAATATACCTAACGATGAATGTAGTGATCTGGAAGCTGATTTAGGACAGGATGATGTTTTAGAAGGAAGTTGTGAATCCGATTCAGAATGTGAATTGCCAACTGAGGAGGAAAATCAGGAAAATTCCCTCTTACATAGTAATTTATCTTCGAGTGTACCTGAACACCAAGAGTTTTCACCTGAAGATGATGAGCCCCTATCCAGGCTATCGCGACGACGTAAGAAACAAAATTATTCTGGAAAAAATCGCCTTTGGCAGTATTTTATCGACTACTTGATATTTCTGCTTCGAACTGCTATGTCGTAAACATATCTGTCAAATCTCAAGGACACAAGATTGAGAGCAAATTCATGTTTATGAAGAAGTTAGCTGAACAGCTGACAAGACCGCACATGGAGCATCGCGTAAGCAACAACAAATTGCAACGTGACTTGAGGAACGCCATTCGACGCATCCTCCAGGTTAACGATAACCCCACTTCATGCAGCAGCAATGCAGAAGAAGATTGCTGGTCAGAAAAAATGTAATACTTGCAGTTATACAAAGAAACGCAAAACGCAATATAAGTTTCGAATGTAAAGCACCAATTCGTCTTGAATGCTCAAACAAGCTGTGCATTCGGTGTCGCGAAAAGCTTTAAGTTTAGGCCTTGCAGTTTTGTTCAAATTATGGTTTTATTAAATATTTATTATTTTATTTTCGTTTTATAGTTCATAAATATTTAAAAAGTTGAATAAAAGTTTCTACTCTCTGTGATTGTTGTCGGGTATTTCATTTACCAAATGTGTTAGTTTGTAAGCATAAAAAACGGGTAGATTTATATTAATAGAGATAACTTAAAAAAAATGTTGATTCTAAAGTGCCTTTTTTTTCTAATAAAAAGTTTTTTATGTTCTTAAACTGGCTTTTCATTAAAAACATAACATTTAATTACTAAATTTTGAAATATAGAATCATTTTACTTGTTGGTCTCATAGACGTATGACAGGTGGTTATGTGACTATAATGTATGGTAGGTAGTTAAGGGTTAATTGATGGTAAAAGCAATTTAACCCTCACGTTGATTGAATTGAACCACGCGTTGTGTCAGTACAGTGCGTCGGCGAGGTCGTTGACCCCGTGCGTATTTCTACCCGGGACAATAGAGCAACGGTTGTATAGACAGGAATATCACAAGCGACAAGTGACGCGCGGTGATGGAAGTGTTTACGTCACCTGACTTTGGACAAGGTCTTTCGCTGTGCCACGGGTAGATAAGTTATACCAACGTTGGCTTTCTCAACCGACTTCAAAAATGTCGTCTGTATCTTTTTTTATTTTTGTTACCTCATAACTTTCGACTGGGTGAACCGATTTTGATGATTCTTATTTTATTTGAATGCTGGTGTGCATGTGTTCCCATTTTGGTGGTACAATAGTATCCATGAGAAAACCATATAATTGTTAAATTTGCATTAAGTATGTGCAGTAACCGTCCAAGCCGATGTTACCCCTCACCGAGGGGACCGTTGTGTCGAGTTACTAGTCAATAGAGGGTCAGGCTATGCGACCTAAGCGCTACGCCACCTCAATCCCGTGAAGCAGTAAAGGCCAGCCTCTCTGGCCGACTGTGTAGTTCGTCCATAAAATTAAGTGCGCAACAAATGGACGAATAACTCAATAACATTTCAACCGATTTTGATGATTGATTTTTTTTATTGGAAATGATGTAATTTAATGGTTCGATGAGAGTTTGGTTTGGTTACGATTAATTCTTTGTAATATTCTTACTCGATTTCAAGTCGGTTTTTGTTTTTAATCGTAAATACTCTTGCTACGATATTAAATTCGATAAGATATAATTTTATCTCGTCAATATTTCATGTATCTAGCGTATGTTCAGATTCACTTTCGCTGATCTGCACTTAGTCACAATAAAGGCCACGGCGCTATTTAGATCTTAGTCACCTCTGAATTCGGTGAAATATAATATTTCTGTTAAAACCGATTCTGTAAAAATAAATAACATAAAATTGGCAAAACCACTCTGAGAGAGATTTCTACTTTTCTCTCAAGAACTCATCATCTCTCAGTAGAGCTTATTTGAACTGACGTGATCGGTTGACCTCAATAGACAGTAATCTGAGGGTGTTTTCCTTTATTAGGGTAGGCAGAAAGTGACACAATAGATGACTATTTTCTAATTCTATTTTTTTATATACAAAATAGACTCACGTTTGGCTTCCATCTCGCTTGATGGAAGGCGAAGATGAAGCCTAATATTGAGCACGTGAGCCTATAAGGTGTCTGTTCACATTGGACTAAAGGTGTCAGATTGCACCCGTGTAGGAAGACTGATGGCGTTCTTTAGTCGTCCGCCTGAGGAAGGTGGAGGCAAACCGCTTCGTGCGTACTGATGGGATGTCTATGTTACAGTTTCTAACAGTTTGCGCAATTAACAGAACGTTGGTAGTGCTGTGTAAGTGAAGTAATGGTACTTTAGTGCTCCTTACACGAGCTAAATTCATTTACTTGGAAACAGCATTATGTCTTACATTTGAAAATGTCATTGGTAAATAGCGTTTCGGATTCGAGCGGAGTTGCCAGTACAATGAGTTCTTGAGAAAGTTCGACGTCATCGAATTGACACGGATGTACACTTCTAGAGCTTTCTTACCTCTATAGACTTGTAATGCCAAGATATACCTATAGTATTCATCGCCGGTTGAGTTTTTTCCCTTCCGTAATGTACAAATTAAGAGAACCGCCCGCTTTGTCATTATTGTAACACGACCGCCTCGAAGTCTGTCTGCTATTAAAAAATCATTATAAATAAAAGAAAAATTGAGATTGACTTATCCAATTTTTCAACGTTTCTATGCTGAGTTTGAGGTGTCGACGACCTCACGACGTCTCGATGGATCTAAACCCAAGGGCGCGTCTCCACTGGACCGAGTGATGTAATACGGAAATTGTGCCGAGGTGCGGACAATAATAGTTTTTAACTTTATTTCCCGCTAAGTGTTCGCTTCATGATGTAATGGAATCCCAGCCGGCTGGTACCACAAGCCAATAAGTTTCCGTTTTTCGGTTAGTTACGTCCAAAAAAAATCACATGATATTTTTGTGCCTTGTGTAAGGCGATGGGCTTACCATATGTACCATATCCGACCAAATAAGATTGGTCGAAATTGGACAGCGATTGGTGTCTCTGTCTACTCCGCTAATAACGCGTTGAAAGTTATACTTTTTGTTACGGACGTTTCATCTGCTGGCAAGTGATATGAATTTTCGTTACGATGACAGGAGACTTGTACCAATATCGTTTCCGTTTGTCAGAGTCGTGTGTACATACTATTCACCTACTAAATTTGCCTTGTGAATACAGAAATAAAATTTGTATGAATCAAGAATCAAAATAATGTTTGTATTGTTCGCAGGTCATGAGTCATATGGTGACGCGCAAGGGTCCGATGGGAGACGACAAAGATAGGGTAAGCTTTTGTTATATCGCGTCATTAGCAATAACATAGCTCTTGCTTATCAACTATGTGTCATCGTTACCTGTTATCAATTACCCCTACCCTATTGATGGATGCCCAAGTTCTCGGGTGTCAGATCAGTTGGTAATACATCGTTTTGCCGTTGATACAGAATAATTTAGGTTAAAATATGAAGTGGTAATATTTATGTGATCAGTAAAATTTGTTTTTCGTGTGATGAAGTGCCCCTTGTAACTAAAATCACACGTGTTTCATCTCAGCATTGACTAACCAAGAAAACTTAATTTTCTTGTCATCAGAACTACAGGTACTAATTTATTAGATCTTTTATAACATTTCACGTTACAGAAGCAAACCGCCAGTCCAGTTAAAGAAATGAAAAAAAAGATTGCAGCAAACGCCGAGAAAGAGAAACTAGCGGCGGAAAAGCAAGTCGATAAAGCTGCGGACAAACAGGCCGAGAAAACCCGAGATGATAATCTCGAAAAAAAAGACAAACCGGCAGAGAGGCATCTGACTAAAGCCGAAAAGAAAGAAAAGGGCTTGGATAAATCACCAGAGACGAAAGATAAATCTGCGGACAAGAAAGATAAAATTGGAGAGAAATCTACAGACAAGAGTGATAAAAGCGCTGATAAAACTGTAGAAAAGCATGCGGACAAAAAGGAAAAAACCGCAGATAAGCACGGGGAAAAGTCCGCAGATAAAAATGCAGACAAAAAAGAAAACTGCGATAAGAAAGAACACGCGGAGAAGTCTAAGGATGATGGGAGCAGTATAGAGCAGCCTGGAAAGGTAGCTAACTTTTAATTTGTTACATTTCAGATTTTCAGATATATTTTGCCACGCATATGCAAAGTAAATGTACTAACCCATTTAACCGCCGCTGCAGCCGGAGAGAGAGGAGGAGAAGGCACGCAGAGCGGACATTGTCAAACACAACGGAGCACAGAATGGCAACGAGACCAACGGCACGGTGAGTGAGTCGGACGACGAGGAGCTAATAATCGTCGACCAGGAGAACGACGAGATGTTCCCGGAGCTGGCGTATGACGACACCTCGGACGTGGACGGCTTCGACCCGGATACGCCCAGCCGCAGCCTGACGCGCCGCTCGCAGGTGAGCTCTCCACCCACCGCAATGCGGGCGTCGTCTTGTCTGTTCTGTTGTTCGCTTTGCATCGTAGAGTTTCCGGGGTCACTGGGCAGTTGAGCTTGTGGATACAGGATGTAAAAAGATCGGTAAATTACCACGAACTTCGACTTTGTCATTTTCAGCTAAAATTAAGTACAATTGTATTCTTGTTTTATTTTTACACTCACAATTTTATTACAAATTACAGAAATACCATGTAGTTAAAGACATCACATCTCAAATTTGTTGAAATACAACTTGTATTAATTACGACGACAACGGGAACCAATTATACAGGTGTTACAATACTTTGTGATCTACTCAATAAGTCTATATTCCTATTTAAATATATCTATCACGTCCAGTTAATCCTTCTGCCTGTTTAGTCTTGCTTTTCATGGTCATTATCGATCTTCTTGCAAATCCTATAGTTGTCATGAACTGTGAACGATGGTCAAAGCACTCGGTACACGGTATATCGTGTTGTTCGGGCTGATCAGGTGAGCGTTGTTTATTAAATAATTAATTTAAACTTGTATTGGTTTGGTTTACACTTTATTTTACACCTACATGTATTCATATCATTATATCAAAGCCATGTCCTCAGACTATATCATACAGACAGCGTAAACAATTTGCCATCACATAAGTTATACCGAATAATGAAATTTTACTTTACTGGAGTCTTGATAACTTAGTGTACGGGCGGTTACCTCGAGTTTATTTATTTATTATCGTATACAAAACAGCTAAATTTAATCACATAGTTACATAGGAAATTATACGTCAGATGGCAATCGGTACTGGACTAATAAACCTCAGAATGCTGAGATGGATGTGTGGCGTAACCAGGCGTGACAAAATTCGCAACGAATTTGTGCGAGGAAGCCTGGGTGTGCGCGACATTGCCGACAAAATGCAGGAGAGTAGGCTGCGATGGTATGGACACGTTAAGAGGAGGCCCTCCGACTACGTAGGGAACCTCGCGCTACAACTTTCCTTCCCGGTCGAAGATCTAGAGGAAGACCCAAGACAAGATGGGAGAGTGTGGTGTCGAGAGACATGAGGGAGTGCAACATCGCCAAAGACGCTGTCGGGGACAGAGCGAAGTGGAAAGCTAAAATTCGGAAAGCTGACCCCACCACCATGTGGGACCAATAGCATGGAAGAGAGAGAGTTACATAGGAAATTATAAAACAATTAGACACAAAGCCGATAACTTAGCCAACAGGTGCATAATTACAATATCAGAAACAATTTATAAGTTAAGTTTACTAAGTTAGGTAAGTACTTAGATTATGAAGCGTTAAACATGATTACGTTCTGATACATTTTAGTGTTTATTTCAATTAAATTAGACTAAGTACATAGATGATTTTATTTTTAAAGTTACTTTTCACATAGATGAATCAAAATCACTGAATTTTCATTGGACAGGCGATGTAATCATATTAAAAAGTAGCCGGCACCAATGAATCTGTTTGTTACAATTTTAATTGCTGATTTACCACTCGTTCGGCGGTGAAAGAAAACATGGTGAGGAAACCTACATGTCTATGTGAAGTCCGTCAATCCGCACTAGATGTGCGTGGCGGACTTTGCTCTTATACTGTCTTTACAGAGAAGGTCTGTACCCAACAGAGGGACATGGATATAGTGGCTACAATTTTTGCTCTACAATCTTCTCCTGTGAAGATGTGAAGGAAAGAGCTTACAGCAAAAGGCACTTAAAAATAATTTTATCGTTTGTGGAAGATTTTACCCGCTCTGTACTCTCAACTAACGATTATGTAGGCGCAAATGTAAATTAAGCGAGAGAAGGTGTGCCAGGATTGTAGTGAGTGGAAGTTAGTGATCTCTGCCTACCCCTCTCGGCGAGTGGAATATGTGTTTATATGTATTGTATTCAAAAGGTCGCCAATTTTAGTATGTTGAAGGAAGATTCTCATCACATCACACAAGATATCATCACAGCAATGATAATTATTATTTGTATTATAAATAAATAAACTTTTGACATTAATCATTACATATGTATTATTTGTCTGGGGACATGTTATGTTTATGAAATGGAGCTATCAATATCTTTGCACCGCATTACTAGAGGTAGCTTAAATTGTATCTACTTTAATAACGAATCTTTGTGAAGTTAAGAATGGAACGAAACAAGTTTATTTACGAGTAAAAATAATCTATTTTTAGTTAAATCGAATCGAATAGGAATATTATCAAATAAAATTAACCAGAACCTAACCAAACTTTCACCAAACTACCCTGTAATAAAAATATATCATCGAAATCGATTGGTAAGATATTGAGTTATTCGTCCATTTGTCGCGTACTTAATGTAAATTTAAGACTTATATGGTTTTCTCATGGATACCATTGTCAGAATCTTTAAGCGTCAATAGCCTAATGGTTTAGGGCACGGTGTGCGAATCGTAAGGTCGTAGACTCGAATCCCCCTTTCAACTATTGACGTGAACCATCTTCTAGCACAAGCTTAGGCTTAGTTGGAATGGTCAATAATAATGTTAGTAATATTTCTGAAAAAAAAGAAATATTGGTAGACTTCTTTTTTAAAAAAAAAATTGGACAACATGAGAAGCTCCAGCTCTCAAATATAAAATGAATCACCAAACATACAGACGAAATGAGAACCTCTTCCTTTTTTCAAGTCGGCTAAAAATCAATATAGTTTTATCGATATGAAAACTACAACATTGTAAGATTTTGTTTTCTGTCGTGTCGTATTTGTTATGCCACCTCTAGTAGCGGTGTCGCGTTGCTATTCATAACTCCACCGTATTCTTGGGTGTGTAAGGACATGTTATATATTATTAACAACATATCGTTTATAATTTAATCCCATTTGTCGTGTGAAGTACTAACTCTCTAACAAGTTGGTGATGTTTCGTGTAAAGGTGAAGGTGACACGCACACCGGAGACACCCAGACCTGCCTCCGACAAACAGACGGACAAGGAAACTGACGATGTAAGTCACACACACACACAAACATATTTCCATGAAACAGGCATACTAGGATTGCACGATATATATCGCTACAATCCGATATCATCGATATATTTCATTCGATAACCAGATATCGAATGTTGTAATATTGTATGTTAATACACTCCTACTGTCCACGATAGCAGCCTTGTTGTATAAATTTTGTAATCTATGCCGCGGTTATTTTTAGGCTGCTTAAATATAAACAAATTATACATGATACATGTATCCTATAGTGGATGCGCCCCGCGGTTTTACCCGCCTTTAAAAAGCACGTCCTTTTCTGTACCCCGTTTATTCAATCTTGATTAAAGGACGTGAAAGCTATTTGGCGATAATGGCTTACACATAAAATATATATGCTGTAGTGGACTTTTTGTAGGACTATTTGAAATAAACATTTTCATCATACTTAACATAATAATAATTGGTTCCATAGAAATTAAAACGCAATGGCAAGTTACTCATGTCCGTACAGTTCCAATAGTGTTATCTACTACAGATATCATAACTTAAAATTACTTGACATAAATCCATCCACATACTTGCAATTACAAAAAGCCGTAATCCTCAATACATGCCGTCTCACACGCAAATTCCTCAATTCCGATATCACTTCGTTTTAAATACAAGTACTTGGCTTCGGCTCGTACGTTTTCACCCTCTTAAATGAGGAGATACAGCGATGTTGTGAACATAATAATTGATACTATTCGGTACTGGTATTAACTGTAGTAAACTTGAAGCTGGTCGTTACAGATTCTGCGGTTTTAAGTTTATGAACGGTCGGAGTCCAAGTCTCTGCACCGTTCCACAATACAGAATAACTATTTGTTTTACGCTTTAAATATTACCTTTCCTTTACTTAATTCTACTTCCGTAACTTGTGCGTGTGGGAAATATAACATGCAGCAGTTAGTATATGGAATCTTTCAAAACATTTCAGTCCAAAGAACCGAAGCTGCTCAAGTTGAAAGAGGATATCGCGCTCACCGATCGCAGACTACGTTCGGCTAACTCGCCCAAGCCGTCGGAGAAGAGATCTCAGGAGAAGGACTCGCCCAAGAAGAGTGACCCGGCCACCAAAGCGAAGCTTGAGGAACCTAGCGCAGAGGATACACAGGAAAAGACCGATCAGAAGTCGGAGGTAGTTGAAATAGCTGTGGTAATTGAAGTGGAGAATAATGAAGGTGAGTATTTATATTCATCATCACCACTCATTGTTAGTTCATCATCTTATTCAATAGACATGGTGGTGAACGGTTCACTACTACCTATTGGCTCGTAACAACAGTGGAGTTGCGGGTGCCTTGCTGGGTAGTAGGAAAAAGATATGAGCTGAATATTCGACTACCCTACCCCTCGAGTGAAAGGCAAGTAGAGATACCCACTCACTCACGGTATTCTATACGAATTGTAGTTTATTTAGGTGTTTTATGCTGAAATTGAGCTCAAAACTCCATGATGACAAAAATAATTGAACCCGGGACTGGCTATAAAGAAACTTGCAGCATAGTAGATTTTTCACGGGTACAGTTATGCTGTAAAATGATATCTTTCCAGCAATTGAGTGTTTGTCTTTCGGTTTTATGTTATATGTGATTTGAAATGGCAATATAATGTATGGGAGGACGCAGACCGGACATTGGCCATATTTTGCAGGGAAATCTCTATGTTAGTGATAAAAAGCCTGTCTGTCTCGGCGAAGTGCTTATGTAATGCTGTCATTCGATATTTTCACACAAGCGCTCGTATTACTACTAAAAAGTAGTGGTGTAGTACTGATCTAAGAGGAAGTACAGTTGGCGGCAAATAGCTCTAGTGCTGAACGAAACGTGTACAGACTCATGTGTACAGTCGCGCACGGAATTCATTTCTAAAAATTACAAATAAAGTGTTTCTTTTTATACTTTTTATAATAGCATATTCACTATTTAAAATTACAAATAAATTTATACAATCAAAAAACAATACAAATTTAATAAAATAAAATCAAACTATCATCATCAGCCTGTATCAGTCCACTGCTGGACATAGGCCTCTCCAAAAGCATGCCACCGACCACGATCCTCGGCCACTCTCATCCAACTTCTGCCAGCCGTCTTGCGAAGATCGTCAAATCAAACTATAACAGGCAATAAAAAAAAACTCAAAATTAACAGAAAACAAAAGTCATTTAACATAAAATTTGGAAAGCGACTGTACACCGGGAGAGAGCGGGGTGTGTCATTGTGGCGCACATACTTAATGCAAATTTAAGACTTACATGGTTTTTTCATGAATCCCATTGTCAGAATTGGACCAAATTATAGGTATATTAATGGGTCCACAATGAAAGCAGCAGCTTTCAAATAAAAAAAAGGATTAACTAAATCGATTCACGCAGTCGAAAGTTATGCGCTAACAAACATAAAAAACATAGACGAGAACCTCCTTTTTGGTTGGTCGGTTGAAAATCAGTGATTCGTTCGATACTTGATCTAAACACAACACATCTAGACACAACGTACACACATCACACATACACATATACACTCACAAACAGTAACGCAGGTAATGCAATTTTTATTTCCTATTAATTTGTTTAATTTTTTTTATTGTTTTTTAATACGATTACACGAGTTACACTGAAAAAAAAAATGTTTTATATAATGCAAATCTATAAAGGCTTAGATCCTGAATACGTGACCGAAATATCTATTATAACTCATAAGCTGTTGATTTTGTAAAATAATAAATAAATAAATAAAATTGAGAATCCTTTTTTTAAATCGGTTTAAATTGGATGGACGATTGTGTGTGTGAAGTTTGTCGGCGTGTGGTGGGGATGATAGGGGCAGGCCGACGATGTGTGTAGTGTGACACTCGCGTTGCAGACGGCGAGCCGGCACGTCGCGACACAAAGTTCTCCCGCTCGCGTGTCAAGGTATCACCGTACCGGCGCAGCGCGCGGCTCGCCGACAACACCGCCAATTCCGTACTCGCCAATTACACCGGTAATTATACGCGCCTGGTGACGGTGTACGTACACAGTGTACGTACGTACGTAGTTTGCTACGCTAACAAACTTACTTTAAGGTCTTACTAACCACGGCTATAATATAACAAAATTCATTTTGCTTCACATATATAACGCTTGTGTAGTTGGACAATATATACTTTAGTATGATTGTTATATAAGGCTGTTGATTTTATTATGTCTTTTTGAAAAGAGTTTTTCTATCAGGCTATCTGTTAAGTGATTACCAACCTCCCTAACGCTCACAACATGAGGAGTCACGGCTGCCAGCTTTTACATGCACTTAAGAAGACGCTATGGGAAATGCTCAAGACTTAACTATTGCACGCGCGGGTTTTGTGATTTTGTAATTTTGTCCGCTAAAGCCAGGCATGGTAACAGCGGTAGACCATTATTCTCTACCATTTCCCGCTCTCTAGCGCATGTGTCCCGCAGCCACTTCCGTCACATAACTTTCGTCCTTCCCACATCCATCCCACCCACACGTGATAATACTCACTGCAAAAAGCAACTGTTTCAGGCAACAACACCACAATGGAGATGGACATCACGGAGTCGTCGTTCGTGTCGGAGGAGCCGTCCACGACGGAGGACAGTTACCTGAGTGCGCTGCGCAGCATCCGAGGTCGCCGCTCCTACAAATCTCTCAAGCCGTTGACGCTGAGCAACATCTCCATTAACCTGAGCCAGCAGAGCGCAGCCAGCCTTAATAACTGTATTTATTTCAATACCTTCTATCTTAGAAAATTAAAACATATGTAGGTTTCCTCACGATATTTTCATCGCCGAGCGCGTGGTAAATCAGCACATCAAATTGCAACAGCAAATTTATTGGTGCCGGTACTGGGGATCGGATTTGGGTTGCTAGCGTATTATGTATCTTGAGGCTGCCGCCCCAACACTAAGTTACCACGACATTTTTAGTACAATTCAATAATAACAGATAGATAATTATTACAGACGGATAGTTAATGGTTGATCTAGTATCATATGAGAGTATCATTAAATGCTCTGAGAGTTTTTTTTTGGGTGAACTAACACAGTTGGCCAGAGAAGCTGGCCTTGACTGCTTCACCGGATTGAGAGGTGGCATAGCTCTTAGGTTGCTTAGACTGAACATCTATTAGGTAGTAGGCTCTCAGAGAAATGATACAGCAAAGCTTATACTACGGTGCTAATACTAATTTACTGTGTTTACATATTAATACAGCGACATCTTTGAAGCGTCAATAGCCTATGCTTTATGGTTTAGCGTACGACCTGCGAATCGTAAGGTCGTGGGTTCGAATCCACCATTCGACTATTGCCGTGAACCATGTCCTAGCACAAGCTTAAGCTTAGTTGGAATGGTTAACAAGATTGTTAGTAATATTTCTGAAAAAAAAAAGAAATATTGCTAGCTTTCTTTTTTTTAAAAAAAAGAAAAACACATTGTCATCGAATAGTTAAATTAACCAATATTGACATCATTACGTCCAACAAATAGTGATTTCAGTGGTCCCATTTTAACGACAGGGCGAACACTAGTACTAAAATAGTTGTATTCCAGTGCGCGAATCGGGCATTCGTCCGACGGGTACGGTGGTGGGGCGGAAGCGGCGCCCGGACACCGGCGCACCGACACGTGACGACGCGGTGGAGCCGGCGCCGGAGGAGGACAGTGAAGAGGGCGAAGCACCCAAGCGCCCACGCCTGCTGGACAGACTAGCGCGCCCCTTCCGCATGCACTCCACGCCGCTGCCGGCGCGCCGCGCCGCCGAGGTTCGTGCCGCGCTAGGCTAGGCTATCTTGTTCTCTGCCACATTCGTCTTGCTCACGAAAGACGACTGAAGTAAAACTTCTTTAGCCCTGTCTATATGTATAATAAATAAAATATAACATATTTACGATTGTTGAAGCGTCAATAGCCTAATGGTGTAGGGAAACCACCATTCGGCTATTGCCGTGAACCATGTCCTAGCACAAGCTTAAGCTTAGTTGGAATGGTTAACAAGATTGTTAGTAATATGGCGGGAAAAAAAGAAATATTGCTAGCTTTCTTTTTAAAAAACAAAAAATTGTTCAAGGAGTAAGTAAACGTGCGCGCGCACTGTTCTCTCTTGCTCCTACAGTGTGATACAGACAACAGGCCTGTAATGTGTCTTTGATATACGAAATGTAACTGGCTGTGAGACACAGATAGAAAAACAATGTGTGCTTGCACCTCTCTCTCTTTCCCCTACAGTAATATACGAAACGTACCTCTCATTCTATCTTCATTAACTTATATCTCCTTTTCAACTTCCCTTCTTATCGAAGAGATTCCGATGAGATTTTTCGTCACGTCGCACTAGTTTACACTTGGGAGTCAAGCGTGCTTAAGAAGGTTTTACTTCAAATTATACTCGAATTGAGAACCTCTTTTTTGATGTCGGTCGAAAGAAAGAACAATTAAATTGTGTTTATAGATCGTGGGAATCAACACGGACCTGCCGCTCACCGCGCCGGTGGCTGCCGACGGCCCCTTCGATCCGGAGACTATCAAGTCAACGTCCACGCCCGCGCCCACGCTCGCCCACAAGCCCACGCCCACGCTCGGGCACGCGCCGCCCGCCGCACCGGAGAGGGATAACAAACGGTGTGTCGTCATGTAAGTACCGACTCGCGCCGAACTCTCCCTTCGTTTCATTCTAGTGTGGGTAGATAGAATTTTTTATTTTATCTGGTGACAGTCTAGGCCAGGTAGTGACTACTTCAGTACATATAAATACTAACCAAATCATACAACTATGACGTTGGAATTGTTTGGTATTATGCCCTTAGTATAATTGTTACTTTTCAAAATCTTAGTGTGCCGGATTTCCTATTTGCAAATTTTATTTTTAGGAATTATGAAATAATGTAGAAATTGACTACAACAAAAAACAATTATCTCACAAGTAACCTAATAATTTAATATTACGGGCTTATATTTAGTGTTCTTAATTGACGATACTGATTAAACAATGTTTGCAATCACAAGACACGTTGACACAACAGTTCCGTACCAGAGCCCAAGGGCGAGTGTCCGGTACTCCGGAATACACCACACAGACAGGCATCACCCCATCAGGAATGTGTTTAAAGTTAGCAAATTGAAGTGGCAATGAAACACGCGGTCGGCGGTGAAGGAAAACATCGTGAGGAAACCTACACATCTTCGAAAATTTGTCTAAGAAATGTGAAGTCTGCCAATCCACACTAGGTGTGCGTAGCGGACTACGCCCTTATCAGAGAAGGTCTGTGCCCAACAGTGGGACATAGGTTTATCGAAATGATATGTAGGGTAACATTTTTAACGTGTCATGCCACTGAGTGTGATATACACCGTAATATATATAAAAAAACGTCTTTTTAATGCTAACGGGGTAAATAGAGCTTTCGCTGCTTTTACCGAGCTTATTAGGTCCCATACGTGAGAGGTGCTGAGCCTATCACCACACACCGGGCATAAATTTTAACAAGTGACAATTTTTGTACATGTAAATTAAAAATAAGTTACAATCGTGTCAGTGTAAGTGACAAATCAAGAACTGACGAGTTTTGTGCTTTTGTATAAATATATTTCAAGATGTCAACCATTTACGTTAGACATCTACTGTTTAAATTGTGTTATGTTTTTTTATTAATTTTATCGTTCTACTTGTATCACAATAGGGGTACCTCAATGGCAAGGCTTGAGTTAAGTTTAATTATACCGTAGTAACACCATGTGGTCTCATTTTAATTTAGTCTGACAATGGCGTTCATGAGAAAATCATGTCTTAAATTTGTGTGTTGTGCTACAACTGCATGACTCAATATCACGTCAATCGTCGATTACTCATTTTTTCACTTCAACAATAGTTTGATTACAGTTTGTTTATGTTCAGATTAATTCTGTTACGTAATATGACTACGGTCATTCGGGAATACAAAGAAGGCGTCCTTGTAGTAATGTTTGAAGTCGATTTTGTTTTAAGTCGTAAATATTTAATAGTTTTACATGGCAAGGTCAGAGTGAATTCTGGACATCTTAACGACAAAGTTATGAGCTAATGTCATGTTAATATTAATAATTTTATCCAGAAAATTTTTCATATGTTTAAAAAGTGATTATCTTCTACTTCTCATGTTTCAATCCTTCTCTGATGCTACAATTCTCTTAGCAGCCTATTCATTCTTTCTATCTGACCAAATAACCTAAATTTAATACTGATCACAACTTTCCAAGCTGCAATGTAATTCTTGTCACCTACATACTCCAAGTTTCAAATTTATTATAAACTTTCTAAACAAATCCCACCTGGAAATTCCTTTAAAATTGGTCTTATTCAATGTGTAATATTCACTTATATATAAAAATGGGAGATGAGACATGTATATCTATGTGGAAACTCTTCGTTTATATTTGTGGGTACATGAAGATGTTCAGTTATTTTCAGACATAAAGCAATCATTAGACGTGAACGTTTTAATCTATAAGTGTTCAATTGTCACGGGAATGTGATGCGGGTATTGTGCATTCTCAAGTATCGTGTTGTATTGTTAGAGTAGTCGTTGTAGGAACATGGAATGATAACACGTTGGAGGGGCACAAACGTGCAGTGCGTCTTACCGCTCTGCACACGCTCGCTCTAGTGTCCGATCGAAGACGGAAACATTTATCCCTAAAGCTGTATACCTTACGATCTTTATCATATTTGCCACGGGAACTGTTCAAAATGGTACCATCGATTGAAATTTTGGATGGACAGACCTTCAAAATCCATCCTCTCTATTGGTTACAAAAACCACTATATCTCCATTACGTCAGGTAGGTAGGTGGGATGTTAACAACTATTCCAAATAAGCTTTAGCTAGCGCTAGGAGATGATTCACGTCAATAATCGAATGGCGGGTTTGAACCTATGATTACGAGACCGTATTCTAAATCTATCTAGGCTATCGACGCGATAAATATACTTGTTTAAGCAACAGTAGAAAAGCTGTATAATTTTTTTCCCTCTGTTTAATTCTATAGCAATAAGTCACTTAGGACAATGTTCAAGATCTGACATTTCCCCCTTTCCACTGTCGATATATACATATAGATGGAAGTAAAGAAGTTTTACTTCAGTCGTGTGGTCTTCATTACGCAAGGTCTTAGAGTTTGTCACACCTGTACTAGAATGCTAAACAAAGTGAGAACCAATTACATGTATTATTTGTGCTGTAATATAGTTGGTGCGGCGTCGGCTTTAGATTTAAAATACCAGTACGGTTGTCTAAATTGTTACAAACTTTCTATACACAAATGTCTTTTGGCCCTTTTTATGTATTAGAGATAGACAAATATAAATGTATTATATATACACCGTATCACTGACAGTGTAGAGTACACATGTACATAGAATATTCTATTTATAAGTTTAGTTGTAATCAGATTTGAACTAGTTATATCACTGTGTAGGGAAACTGTTCACGATCTATTCACACGTCTTATTTGCTGCATTTTATCTGAAAACCATTTTGTATTTTTCGTATTAATCTCTCAGTGTGTATGCGCCTTTATCTTTAAATGTGACGTCATTAAAATTATAATTAACTCCAATGTATCGAAACTTGTTAAAACAATACAAAAAATGTTTTCATTTCATTTAACAAACGGATGATGACTGCTCGTATTGGATCAGAAAAAAGTTGGAGTTAGTTTTCATTGAGCAATCGAGTTGAGTAATATTTTCTGAGTATTACTCCACTCTTAACACAAGCGCAGTTGAATCTATACGTACCACCAAGTACTACGGGAGTATTGCAAAATGTTTTGTTACAAATGTTATGACCATTGAATAAAACTAATTTTACGGATTTAAACAACTCTTTTAACCGACTTCCAAAAAGGAGGAGGCTCTCAATTCGTCTATGTTTTTTTTAATGTTTGTCACCTTATAACTTTTAATTGGATGAACCAATTTTGATGATTCTTTTTGTACTTGAAAGATTGTATTTCCTGAGTCCAATAGCATGAAAAAACCAAATAAATCTTAAATGTACGTCAAGAATGTGCGCTACAAATGGACAAATAACTCAATATCATGTCAACCAATTTCAATGATTAATATTTAATTGAAAAGTATATATTTTGTTAAGTTCTGATTAATTCTATTTGATAATATGACTACGATCATTCGGGAATACAAAGAAGGCGTCCTTGTAGTAATGTTTGAAGTCGATTTTGTTTTAAGTCGTAAATATTTAATAGTTTTACATGGCAAGGTCGGAGTGAATTCTGGACATCTTAACGACAAAGTTATGAGCTAATGTCATGTTTATATTAATAATTTTATCCAGAAAATTTTTCATATGTTTAAAAAGTGATTATCTTCTACTTCTCGTGTTTCAATCCTTCTCTGATGCTACAATTCTCTTAGCAACCTATTCATTCTTTCTATCTGACCAAATAACCTAAATTTAATACTGATCACAACTTTCCAAGCTGCAATGCCTTATGTAATTCTTGTCACCAGCATACTCCAAGTTTCAAATTTATTATAAACTTTCTAAACAAATCCCACCTGGAAATTCCTTTAAAATTGGTCTTATTCAATGTGTAATATACACTTATATATAAAAATGGGAGATGAGACATGTATATTTCTATGTGGAAACTCTTCGTTTAGATTTGTGGGTTGTATGAAGATGTTCAGTTATTTTCAGACATAAAGCAATCATTAGACGTGAACGTTTTAATCTATAAGTGTTCAATTGTCACGGGAATGTGATGCGGGTATTGTGCATTCTCAAGTATCGTATTGTATTGTTAGAGTAGTAATGGTAGGAACATGGAATGATAACACGTTGGAGGGGCACAAACGTGCAGTGCGTCTTACCGCTCTGCACACGCTCGCTCTAGT
The DNA here is from genome assembly GCA_029286785.1 of Meandrusa payeni. Lineage (NCBI taxonomy): Eukaryota > Metazoa > Arthropoda > Insecta > Lepidoptera > Papilionidae > Meandrusa > Meandrusa payeni. The sequence continues at coordinate 9,714,719 of JAGSMX010000023.1, forward strand.
GTCCGATCGAAGACGGAAACATTTATCCCTAAAGCTGTATACCTTACGATCTTTTATCATATTTGCCACGGGAACTGTTCAGAATGATAATATCGATTGAAACTTCGGATGGACAGACCTTCAAAATCCATCCATTCTATTGGTTACAAACACCATTATGTCCCTATTAGGTTCGTTATAATGCTGAAAATCAGCGGCAGTATGTTGTATCCTTACGATCGTTTATATTTTATTTACACAAATATTATCAATCATTCCAAATAAGCTTTAGCTAGCGCTAGGAGATGATTCACGTTAATAGTCAATTGGCGGATCTGAACCTATGATTATGACTGTATTCTAAATCTATCTAGGCTATCGACGCCATAAATATACTTGTTTAAGCAACAGATGAAATGCTGTATAATTTTTTTTCCTCTATTTAATTCTATAGCAATAAGTCACTTAGGACAATATTCAAGATTCCCATTTCCCCTCTCCACCGTCGATATATACATATAGATGGAATTAAAGAAGTTTTACTTCAGTCGTGTGGTCTTTATTACGCAAGGTCTTAGAGTTTGTCACACCTGCACTAGAATGCTAAACAAAGTGAGAACCAATTACATGTATTATTTGTGCTGTAATATAGTTGGTGCGGCGTCGGCTTTAGATTTAAAATACCAGTACGGTTGTCTAAATTGTTACAAACTTTCTACACACAAATGTCTTTTGGCCCTTTTTATGTATTAGAGATAGACAAATATAAATGTATTATATATACACCGTATCACTGACAGTGTAGAGTACACATGTACATAGAATATTGTATTTGTAAGTTTAGTTGTAATCAGATTTGAACTAGTTATATCACTGTGTAGGGAAACTGTTCACGATCTATTCACACGTCGTATTTGTTGCATTTTATCTGAAAACCATTTTGTATTTTTCGTATTAATCGCTCAGTGTGTATGCGCCTTTATCTTTAAATGTGACGTCATTAAAATTATAATTAACTCCAATTTATGGAAACTTGTTAAAACAATACAAAAATGTTTTCATTTCATTTAACAAACGGATGATGACTGCTCGTATTGGATCAGAAAAAGTTGGAGTTAGTTTTCATTGAGCAATCGAGTTGAGTAATATTTTCTGAGTATTACTCAACTCTTAACACAAGCGCAGTTGAATCTATACGTAGTTTGACCGCCAAGTACTACCGGAGTATTGCAAAATGTTATGTTACAAATGTTATGACCATTGAATAAAACTAATTTTACGGATTTAAACAACTCTTTTAACCGACTTCCAAAAGGAGGAGGCTCTCAATTCGTCTGTATGTTTTTAATGTTTGTCACCTTATAACTTTTAATTGGATGAACCAATTTTGATGATTCTTTTGTACTTGAAAGATTGTATTTCCTGAGTCCAATAGCATGAAAAAACCAAATAAATCTTAAATGTACGTCAAGTATGTGCGCTACAAATGGACAAATAACTCCATATCATGTCAACCAATTTCAATGATCAATATTTTATCGAAAGTATATATTTTGTTAAGTTCTGATTAATTCTATTTCATAATATGACTACGATCATTCGAGAATACAAAGAAGGCGTCCTTGTAGTAATGTTTGAAGTCGATTTTTGTTTTAAGTCGTAAATATTTAATAGTTTTACATGGCAAGGTCAGAGTGAATTCTGGACATCTTAACGACAAAGTTATGAGCTAATGTCATGTTTATATTAATAATTTGATCAGAAAATTTTTCATATGTTTAAAAAGTGATTATCTTCTACTTCTCGTGTTTCAATCCTTCTCTGATGCTACAATTCTCTTAGCAACCTATTCATTCTTTCTATCTGACCAAATAACCTAAATTTAATACTGATCACAACTTTCCAAGCTGCAATGTAATTCTTGTCACCAGCATACTCCAAGTTTCAAATTTATTATTTTTCTAAACAAATCCCACCTGGAAATTCCTTTAAAATTGGTCTTATTCAATGTGTAATATTCACTGATATATAAAAATGGGAGACGAGACGTGTATATTTCTGTATGGAAACTCTTCGTTTATATTTGTGGGTAGATGAAGATGTTCAGTTATTTTCAGACATAAAGCAATCATTAGACGTGAACGTTTTAATCTATAAGTGTTCAATTGTCACGGGAATGTGATGCGGGTATTGTGCATTCTCAAGTATCGTGTTGTATTGTTAGAGTAGTCGTTGTAGGAACATGGAATGATAACACGTTGGAGGGGCACAAACGTGCAGTGCGTCTTACCGCTCTGCACACGCTCGCTCTAGTGTCCGATCGAAGACGGAAACATTTATCCCTAAAGCTGTATACCTTACGATCTTTTATCATATTTGCCACGGAATTTGTTCAGAATGATAATATCGATTGAAACTTCGGATGGACAGACCTTCAAAATCCATCCATTCTAATGGTTACAAACACCATTATGTCCCCATTAGGTTCGTTATAATGCTGAAAATCAGCAACAGTATGTTGTATCCCTTACGATCGTTTATAGTTTTCTTTACACAAATATTATCAGTCATTCCAAATAAGCTTAAGCTTGTGCTAGGAGATGATTCACGTCAATAGTCGAATAGCGGATTTGAACCTATCGCCTTACGATTACGAGACCGTATTCTAAACCCTTAAGCTATTGACGCTTCAAATCATATTGCCACGTAACTCCTTAATTCACCTTCAAAATCCATCTCTATCGTTTCCTGAGCGCTGAGGGTCTCTTCTACTTTAGACCAGATGGAGTTTCAATCCAATAACTACTCCGATAGAGTCCGTCCATCTAGTAGTCTGTATCTGCTTTTTCAACCAGAATTAGCTTTTCAAGGCTGACTGGCGGCTAGCTACGGCCGAAGATGGATGCATTCGGCAGAAGCAACTCGTAGGGACGTGAATTTTTATTGTTTAGTTCTTTCAGGTTAAACTAGCAGTATCGTAAAAGACAGAGAAGTTGAAATGTACAAACATTGTTGATAAATCGTTGTATGTGGAATACACGATTTTGTATTTAAAACTAATTAAAAACTACGGTATATATCATGAGGTAAATGTAACCTGGACCTTAATTTTGCCAAAATAGTTCGATCGGACACTAACGCCCTCTTTGTAGTCATATTTGACGCCTGCTCCGAAAATGTGTTCTCATTCTATTAGAAATCTTTATAACCTGTGACTTGCTCCTTACAAAATAGTCGTATTCTCAATCAACATGTGCATTTTTAATTATTAGAATAAACATAGACTATTTATATTGTTTTCTTTATTTAATCTGTGACGTTTACCAACTTAATAATCTGTATTTGAATCCGAAAGTTTTTCATTTATTTTTGTTCTGTATTCCCTAAAGTTCATGACAAATAAAATTGAACCACCGATTGATGCCATATTTTTTCTGTTCACAAATTTCCCCACCAGTAAACCGTATTGCCAGGAAAATGTTTTATCGTCATTAAATAAATTCATCGATAATAAGCTAATAATGATTTATATGTCAGTTTAAGGCTAGAGTAATATTTCTTTTTAAATTAGATATGTCGATTTTACAAACTAAAATACCAAATAGGGTAGGCAGAGATAATATTTAACCCGTTTGTTGCACTTTAAAGATGAAGCCATTTTCTCCTCACCAAGTATACTGCAACAGTCGCAACTTAGTACAGACAACACGCCAATAAAATTATTTATTATCAACTTAACTAATACACTGCCTTGAATTTCAAATGTATGTTTTTGTAATTTTAGATATAAATCTTTAGTGTATTTTGGCCTGGTTAGATTTAGTTTGGATAGGTTAACGGCATTTCATGATGAATTAGCTGTGATTACGATATATCCATTATTCATCATATTACGATGTCTATTTGCCTTTGGTGGTACAGTCTTTTATGTATAATGTATTTAATGTATACATTCTTCTCATCGGCTTTGTATACTCTGTACTAAATGACATTTCGATGTAAAATTAAAACATATAGACAGGAATTATAACAGCGATACAAATGTATATAAGACACACGCAGTTAATATTAATATACATTGATACATGTCGGTGGTCACTAAAGATCACTAAACTTAGGTGATCAGCCGAGTCTGCTAAATCGTGAATAAAATAAACATCCATCCAAAGAAAATGTAGACATTTGGTACAAGAGACTAACAAGCACATACATTTCATAAGTATATGTGCCAAAATTTTGTGAATACTTATTTTAAGTGGAGTCATCAAGCAAGTATATCCTTCACACCGCATCATGGAAGTAAGACAGCCTGTCTCTCTACGATGATAATCAGCTACACGATGATTAACTAAATTCTTAGTTATGTATTAAAGATATAAGGTACAGGTAAATCATTAAGGCTGAAGTTTATAAAGCGTGGTTTGACTTTGTCCAGACTCGGAGAGCATGTCAGGGGGTTAATCCCACTAACCTGTGCCCTCGCAGTGCAAGGCGACACGGGTCAGCCGATGTCGCCTTCTTCCCGGGTCCACTTTAGCGGAGGACAAAGGCCCCCTTGTCGCCCGACACCCGGTGAACGCGAGGCCCCTTTTAGTCGTCTTCTACGACAGGAGATACAGTAGTTTTATTCTACGAGCTCAGAACTACAGGACTGGACTTTGCTCAGACTTAGTCAAAGTCAAACTTGAATGAGTTCTTGCTCAGTGAAGTGCAGCATTCAAATTCATTCACGCTAAGATTACAGTGCCAGAGCTTAAGTTAATTCGTAAAACGTTCCTACTCGCATAATATGTTCCTGGTAATTCTTGGTATTTTAAAAACACAATATTTAGAAAAACAAGCTCCAATATTTTTTAATGTTTTCTTCATCTTGTCTCGTTTCTCCTAAACTTAATAAACCAATTTTTATTTAAAACTTTGACAGAACAATAGAACGTCTCTAGTCAAGTTTGAAATGTAATAATTACGTAAATTATTTTCAAAATTTAACCATTTCTATAAAATTTATAGAATCTCAAAATATTCCTAGAATTATGTAAGTATTCGGTAAGTCAACAATTTTCGTGACTTATACTTTGCTAAGCATTTGCTCAGCAAATATAAAATCAATGCAGACATAACTAGTAAGCTAAGCCTGAGCAAAGCTAAAGTACGCTTTTTAAATTTCAAACTAAGATTACCATGTGTTACTAAATAGATTAAAAAAATATGAACTGAGAAAATGTACCTTTGTTCATTTATCTTTGTAGATTTAACAATGAATGTACACTTCCGTCCTTGTGACTTGGTCGACGTGAACAGAGATGCTAAAATTGTTGGTTTTTCATCAAATTCCTCCATTCTTAAGTATCGTGCAGACTATCGCCACACACAGTAATCGGTACCAATGTATGAGGTTAATGTTATGACGTCATCATTATTAGTTTACGTGGAGCAAAACACTTCTTACGAAAATTAACTGACGATTATGAAATTTCCTACACTTAGATTTTAAATAAGAATGCTTATATTATTTTAAAATCATGTATACAAAATGCATTAAATATATTAAAAAATCATTACACACACTACCATGCGCTTCATACATACACTTGTTTTATGGTTGCTTGGCAACAGTTAAGTAACTATGATAAAGAATTACAACTGTAAATATATACTGATTTCAACGGCCATTTCTGGATAAAAGTAAAATTTTGTCTCTATGGTAACCAGGAGCGATAAATCCATAGACAATTGCTGATTGGATAGAACAGGTTGAGCTTATATAATGATATTTGCAGCGTGTGTCTTATATTATCTTCGTTTGCGAAACAGTTGATATTGTATTATGTACTAGTATCGTCGGAGAAATCATATTTATGTTGAAATTATTATTTTTTGAAGTGATTAATAAATTTTTTTGTGTAAAATTATTGTTTGTATTTTGTCCGTATGTTACAATCGACCACAATCCCTCAACGTTACTCCTTGCGTCCTTAAATACAGGGTGTCCCGTAATTCAAAGTCCAACGATGGAAAAATTCCCGTGTCATTTATTTCATATGGCACTTCAGAACGGATCTGGATGAAATTTGGCACAGAGATAGACAGCCTAGAATAGCACATAGGCTACTTTTTAACCGACTTCTAAACAGGAGGTTATTGATAAGTATAAGTACCTCGCAGAGTATGTGGAATACTTGTTTATTCATTTGATTTGTTGAATGAAGTTGCCAGATAACGAATTCTTTAATTTATAGAAGCTGTCAATACTTTTTGGTAGCTTACATTATCTTTTTTATGGTAAAATGAGCTCATGTGGTCTTCGTCTTCCATGCACATCCTCAGAGTGTTAGTTTTATAGACTTATATTAGTAGTAAGTATTATTTTAGTAGTACATATTAGTGCTACACATGTGTTGCCGGCCTTTGGAGAAAGGGTCATTTCTTAAATGTCCACAAGCCGTAATTTTGAAACAAGATTTGGAAACAGCCTGGTGTTAACTGATTTTTAATGCGTGGAAGTTATGCGAAAAACCTATAGTTGGGGAACGCCAACCATCAAGAGAAAGCGCAGTGGCACTCCCTAAGGCTTTGGTTAGAGAGGTCTTTGTCCAGCAGTTGACTGTTGGGGGCTGGATAATGATGACGAACCATCACGATGGTGTCGATGGAATCAGAATACTACTGTGATGTGCGGTAATGCATATAGCACACTTTTTTATTGCATGTCATTTTTTTTACAGATTATCGGAAAATTTGGCCTGAAGGACCAATCTGTTTCTTATTGAGTTGGTCTTTTAAGATTCTAATCATGTTGATGTTGCATCACATCTTGCACGATCTTCCAAAGAGCTGGTCTCCCTATACTTCGAAATTTTTAGCTTCAATAAAGTTTAAGACTACATTACATTTTAATTAACTTAAACAGAAATATGGCCTAAATTTTTTTAAACCCCCTTCCCCCCACCTGATGTTAAGTGGAAATGCAGTCGTGGATAATAAGGCGCACTAGCTTAGTAAATGTCTATTCACTCTACTTTTGAAGAGTGAATAGACATACCCAATAATACCATATTGTAATCGGAGGAAAAGACACGAGTGCAAACTATTCCAGTCCTTGGTTATACGAATAACGAACGGTTAAGACGGAGAAAAAGAAACGTGTTTAGTTCGGGTTTGAGGCATGTCAACAACAAACGGATGCAAAGTCCGATGGTGGAATGGGATTGGGGGAATTAGATCACGTAATTCCTAAGCTCACTATTCATAATGTAATCTGTAGAAAATCAAGAAGCAGATTGGTTTCAACTGTATCACCAAATAATCTCTTAGCCTGCCTTCCCACTAAGTCTAAAGCTGCGAGATAGTATTAAGCAGCGCATGTGCAAGTGTGACAACAGTACTCCTCACACGACCGGGCTTGAACTTTATAAAGTGTTAAAAACTGTCCCGCACAGAAATACCGTTGCAATTTGACCAAAATTCCATGTTTTTGCAGCTATCGCTAACGCGCCATTTTGACGTATAATGAAAACAACGTTACTGTTGTGATTCAAATTAGAATTCTTCTTTTTAACAGCTTAAAGTAGTTAAAGTTGCCAGTATTATTTTATTTTTAAATTATCTATAGAAAATTTTATGAGCACATGCCGTATACTCGTAATGGGAAAATATAACGTTCATAAAATATGTTTTCTGTATTGTTTGAACTAAACGGTAATTGTATTTGCTGAAGTATGTTACTTTTATTGACAATATTTGTTATCTGTGTATACCACACAATGTTCAATACAAGTTTTATTAGAAAATAATGTGACATTGAAGGCCGATACATTGAAGGAAGATACAATTGCAATTACCTGCAATTGTAGCTTCCTTCAAACCTTATGACTAACTTTAGTAAGGAGGGGAGTAGGAGTATGCTGGTGAATGCGTTACGAAAAGTGTGAGGCGAGGCGAAGGGAAGTTGCGAGGGAGATATAAGTTGGTGAAGTTAAAAAGAGAGGGAGTTACGTTTCGTATATGTAAGACAGTGCATGCCTATTATAGCACACTAGGAACAAGAGAGAGCAGTGCGAGCACACATTTTCTTTCTCTATTAAACAATCGTGTATACATTATATACGTTATACAGTCGTGTGGTCTACAGCTAGTTTTTTTTATAGCGTATCGTGATAACCGTTATCCCTTGCTTCCTTCGTCCATTAATGAAAATATTTATATGTCGGCCATTTCGCAAGGGGACAGCTCTCATCGCTCTCATGTCATAGGTTGTAGTGTGGATTGGCCTTTTTAAAGTAGATACTTATTTATAACATTGTGTCGGTTATTCGTTCAAAGTTCGGGCATTCTATTGTTTAAGGCTTTGATATTCAATAACAAGTCGTATAGTAATAATTATTAGTTTCAAATTGCCATGAAATTTGCAACTCAAAGGACGGACGGAGCCGACAACCTTAAACTTTCAAGTGGTAACGCGGTCAGTGGTCAAAGTGGCAACACAGCCTGTGTCAGCCGCAAGAGAAACTATTGCGGACTGATACAGACATTTAAACTCGACGACACGTCTCGAAACTTTACTAATATTTTAATAAATTGTTTGTATTATTATAAAATTCAATTGGTTGTTGTTTTACTAACTTAATGTTGGGAGAGCGTTCAAATCATTGGATCGTGTGTCGAAGCAAAAAGTTTAAATTTTAAATATTTGTATGCTTTATAAGCCTGTACGAAATAGTAACAGTTACTCATTCACATTATGAACAGTTCTTTAATTTGTACTTATCTATATTTTTTGTACACTGTTTTCACAATAAACAGATTGATCAAACTAAATTATGAGCATTATTATTATAATAATTGGTACACACTCGTACATGACATCTCCAGCTTACTAGTTGAATCTGCATTGAAATTTATACAAATATGCTTAGCTGACGCTGAGCAAATGCTTAGCGAAGTGTAAGTCCCAAAAACCGTTGACTATCCGAATACTTACATAATTCCAGGAATATTTTGAGGTGTTATAAATTTTATGGAGATGTTTATATAATAAACATAATTACTAAACTTCAAACTTGACTCGGATGTTGTATCGTTTGTTTTTAAATTAAATGATGGGTTTTTAACGGGAAACGAGGTGAGATGAAGAACGAATAGACATAAAAACATTGGAGCTTGTTTTTATAAATATTATGTTTTTAAAATACCAAGAATGAAATTAGGAACCATTTATGAATAACCTTAAGCTTTAGTTTAGAATGCATTTAGTTTATTCTTTGCGTGAATGACTATAAATATGATTGCTAATATTTCGCTGAGCAGGAACTCACGCAAGTTGAGCCTAAGGTAAGCCTGAAAAATTCAAAGTACGCTTTATAAATTTCGGCCTAAGTATGATATAACGGGCGTTCCACTGGAGATCCCAGAGCCCCAGCCATGTACTGAAGAGGCCAGAGGGATGTCTTAATGAGTAAGAACTGCACATAACCCAGCCTTTTGGGAAGGCGGGTGTTGAATATGATATTATCATTGTAAGATATCTTTATGATATAACGTAGATTGTTCCCAATAAGTAAGCCATAACTGTCAAGATCGTTACCATGTCGTCGCCTGTAAAACTATAACGAATAATTGTGGCGGCTGCACCGAACACCGAATTATGACATAAACACCTAGTCGGTGCTTGACCGTCGCGAGAGAAAGACGCACGTGAGTCTATTTATTTTAAATATTACGTATTTCACATCCCGTCGTGTTTGTTGGTGATAATTCTACAAACTTGACTCGAAAGTTATGAATGATTGAATAATATTCTACGTAACGGATTCGTGTAATGTAATAGTTGTTTAGTAACTGTATCGCACGTGTTACGGACACTCGATGCACGGGAAAGTTTTGCGATTGAATTATATTTTAATTTATACTTTCTAGTTAAAGTTTGAAATTAATTGTTTCGAGATGAAACTTTTTAAGGGCTTCAGTTTTGTTTATTAACATTGTATATGAACCTTGTAGAATGTTCGTTGAACAAATTTGCATGATCTGACGGTACTTATAAACAAGATTTCTTCACTAATATGCACCTTGTTATGTCTCGCGGTCTTACCCACAATTAAAAACCATTTATTTATTTATTTCTAAAATTAAAGCCTATGTTACTCCTTATTACATCAGCTATCTTTCGGTTAATGTCTCGTCAAAATCGATCCAGTCGTTCCAGATTTATTTTAGTGTACGTACCATTTATACATTCATATGCATGTAGTAAAAAGAAAAGCGGTTATTTAGGAACAGACACTTCCGTTTTATTTATTTGTTGTATAGATTAAGCAATAATCGTATAGTGGATAAACGTTTAACTTGATCCGATAACCGGGGAATCAAATCCCGGCTTGTTAGTACAAAAAATCATTTCTTAAAATTTGTCAACGGTGTGTGAAGATTGTCACGGCCTCATTACTTAAGGCAGCTAATACCCGCGGTGAAGTGAATAGCAATTGCTTTCACTGCCTAAAAATATGTATACGTCAAGTATTGTATTTTTAAAATTTGAATTATCATATATAAATTATATTTTCATTAAGTCAAATCTTTTTTAAGTTTTAGCCAATATCAGTAGTACCGGACAATACCGTCCGAAGAAGCTCTCGTCGTTCTTACTAGGCGGCCATAGATAACAAACCATCTAAAGATAGATTATACAGTAATTTTTTTGTACGTATAAATCCGAAAAATAATACAACATTAATTATAATTAGGATTCGAACTCCTACATCGAATGTTATATTACTTTCGTATTGCAAACGTTTAGCAATTCAATTTATTTTATATTGTCAATTCTACACAATTAAATTTATTTTGTATTGTAAATTCTAAACAATTTAATTTATTTTATATTTTCAGTTCACCCTTAAATTTCTTTTATATTGTAAATTCTACACAATTAAATTTATTTTATATTGTCAATTCTACACAATTAAATTTATTTTGTATTGTAAATTCTAAACAATTTAATTTATTTTATATTTTCAGTTCACCCTTAAATTTCTTTTATATTGTAAATTCTACACAATTTAATTTATTTTATATTGTAAATTCTACACAATTTAATTTATTTTATATTGTCAGTTCACACTTAAATTTCTTTTATATTGTAAATTCTACACAATTTAATTTATTTTATATTGTCAGTTCGCACTTAAATTTCTTTTATATTGTAAATTCTACACAATATAATTTATTTTATTTTGTAAATTCTATACCAATTCACTGGGATATGAACGGAATTAAAACATACTTCATAACTTAGCAACCTTTACAAACATAAATTTATACTGTCAGTTGATACTTGTATATCATCTTCTAAAATTAGCTTTAAATGTCAAATTAGGCAGTTAAGCTGAGTCACAACACGGCCCGAGGATGACGTGAATCATTACAAACTACTCGTAGAACTTGTTGAAACGAACTCCGATCATTATTACATGAACAGCTTTATTACAATGGCACGGGATTTAAATATTAATGCTGTAAGATACGAGTACGCTAAAATTTCGAATTATTTGCCACGTATGCTTATAATAGAACAAAACTTAACTTAGTACCCACTTTTTTTTTGTTGATACCCCGCCTTCTGGGGGGAAGGCGGCGGTTATGTGGGGTTCTTACCCACTAAAACCTCCCCGGTGGTCCTTTCCTCGGTGCATGACGGGGGGCTCCGGGATCTCAACATGGAACGCACCGGAGCCCCTCTGCACTGTGGAGTCAAGGATAGGGAAGTAACCTCCCCCCCGGGACGCGCAAGGCGACACGGGCCAGCCGATGTCGCCTTCCTTGGACGACGCAGGCCCCCACCCTTGTCGCCCAGTGAACCCGAGGGCCCTTTTAGTCGCCTTGTACGACAGGCAGGGGATACCGTAGTCTTATTCTTGAGAGCCCAGAACTACAGGGCTGAGCTTAGTACCCTCTATTGCAACCAGTATGTGTGACGTGTGACGTTATAAAAATTTAAAATACTTAACATAGATTTAAGATTTTTTTAAGTTTTAGGGGTGTGTATAAAAAATGGGAGGCGCTGAAAAATAATTGATTTTCAAAGGGGGCGGAAATAAGTCTGATCACTGATCTAAGGTGTGGGCTATATTCAAATCAAATTCAGTAACGGATTAAGTACTTCTCTAAGGACAATTAAATTCCGGAGTCATCATAGGTCATTACGAAGCTCTGGATCACGCCCACAGTCGTGTACGTTGTTGTTAAACAGTACTTAGTCTTGTCACTAACTTAACCATATCTCTGTCTTTGCCTGCCGCACTAGGGTTAAAACGTGACAGTTTATTATAATTCTTTTATATATTATATCAATCAACAAATATGCCATTTTTGAAGTTCCCTGGCAATTGATTGGTTCCGCAGATATCAAAACGTGGAACAGGCCAAGAAAATTCAAATCATTCGAAATATTAGTTTAGAGCTCGATCTAAGCTTCAATAGCCTAATGGTGTAGGGTACGGTGTGCGAATCGTAAGGTCGTAGGTTAGAATCCGCCATTCCACTATTGAGAAGAACCATCTCCTAGCACAAGCTTAGGCTTAGTTGGAATGGTTAACAAGAATGTTAGTGATATTTCTGAAAAAAAAAAGAAATATTGCTGTAAAAAAGGACTAACGGCTGTATCATGTTATACGTACAAACATGGTACAAGGTAATTACGTAACTCCTCCTTTTTGATGTCGGTTAACAATATTCCTCGTTTCGCTCGTTCAGTCAATATTTTGTACCTGGCGTTACTTTCCTCGGTCAAAATGTATACTTCCTAGGTAAACCGCGAGAAGCGTTGTCGCAATATCGCGTGTTTACAGCGATTATCAGCAGACAGAACTGAATGGCACAACACAGGGAAAGAACCGTATCTAAATTTGTCTCCTTATCTCTAATCAAAGTATTAAATATAGACAGCATTATCCTTGAGTTCTTGTCCGTACCACGTGCACGGAATCGAACTCAATGACTTCTAGTTGGTGATATAAACCAGAAGAGTACAGTTAGCAACAAATAACTCTAGCCCTGAGCGAAACGTGAAAGAGATTGCTGTGTACAGTCGCGCACGCAATTAATTTCTACAAATTACTAATAAAGTGTTTTTGTTTCTACTTTTTATATTGGCTTATTCACAATTTAAAATCAAAAATAAATAAATAAAATAACAATACAATACAGTACAACTTAATAAAATATAAACACACTATAATAAATTAAAAAAAACGTACGCAAATTAACAGAGAACAAAAGTCAATTAACATAAAATTTAGAACGCGACTGGACACCGGGAAAGAGCGGGTGTGGTATCGGTGCGCGGTGCATGGTACCACAGGAGAAACTTCACTCCCCTGTGACACCTTATATTCGACTTCTGCGCCTTAACGGTCAGGGCTAGAGTTATTTGCCGCCAACGAGACGGAGGTTTTAATAATTATTTCCCAAAGTACAAATCTCTCGTTTTATTAACATTCATGTATAGATGCAAGATAATATACATTTTAAGTCTCGGGTGAAGTATTGACGGCATAGAGTCTGCCAATTATAAACAAAATGAACGCTCATTGGCATCACAGTAGTCGATATTTGCTAAATTTAGTACACTTTTAGTGCATTTATGCGACTATGGTTTGCCGATGGCGTACCACTGGAATGCCAATACGTCATATACTAACACATACGGTGTTAGTATATGACGTATGACTGTAATAGATTGGTATCATAATGAAACTTAAGTGGCAACTCTTAACCCTGGTCATTTGCTTTCTTTTCCATATATTTCAAAATAAATTAAAGTCTCAAATCCTTTTAACTTTTGCTGAGTAGAGCGACGCCTGTCACCAATCGTCTTGGGTTCTATATGTGACAGATAGTGAGTCCAAGTATAGTTGATAGTTGGCTCTAAGATCTTTGGACCATATGCATTTTGACCAGTGTCACATGGGAAACACCAGCTTTTGAATAAAATTAGAATCATCAAAATCACACAGTACAAAGTTATGAAGAAACAAATGTAAGAAAATAATACAGACGAATTTAGAACCTCATCCTTTTTTGAATTCGATTGATAAATAAAAATTTCGATTAAAATTATAAAGTTCAATGCACTTGATTGTTTGCGTGTATATGTACTAGGTGTGGCGTATGTCCATAGGTGTGGCGGACCGGACGGTTTCTATTAGTATTTGACAAACAATAATATACCGGCTCATTCGTGCCGTCTCCAACAAGACCAATATCGAACATTTCTCAAACCAATTCTTACTAATAAACATAAAGGCGGTCGTTTAGCGTGTCCGCCGCGCCCATGCCGTAGACAAAGGATCGGGTACGTTGAACTTGATCATTTTAAGAAAATAATGGTCTATTCTAATGTATTTATTATGCATATTTGTGCTTAAATTATAGACTAATCGACCTTGCCACTAGCTGGCTATATCTATGTCCGCGACTTCGTCTGCGTGGAATTGAACAAAAAAGTGTATTTCGTTTTTGCACTTTATTGCGTCCTGTTTGTACTCGTGCGGAAATCCCATTTGTCCTAAATTGTTGGATTCGATGTTACCATTGGTTTTTATGGCATTCTGCAAATATATAGCTCTCTGCTCGCTGGTTTTATTAAGCTCTGTGTACATATCTCAAGCGCTCACTCTCTATCTTGAGAAATTCGCAGAACTATCAAATACACAGACAAATCACACAAAGCCTGAAGCGTCAATAGCCTAATGGTTTAGGGTACGGCCTGCGAATCGTGAGGTCGTGGGTTCGAATGCTTCTTGTTAACCATTCCAACTAAGCTTAAGCTTGTGCTAGGAATGGTTCACGTCAATAGTCGAATGGTGGATGCGAACCATTCGCAGATCATTAGGCTATTGACGCTTGTAACTAAATTATAGCACGAGAGAAAGTTAAAGTTATAGCCTTTTTTGTACATATAATATATATGTCCCACTGCTGGACACAGACCTTCTCTGTAAAGAGAGTATAAGGTCATAGTCCGCCACGCGTCCCTCGTCCGCATTAGCAGACTTCACGTGCCTTAGAAAAATTTTCTAAGACATGTAGGTTTCTTCACGATGTTTTTCTTCCCTGCCGAGCGACTGGTAAATCAGCACATAAAATTACAACAACAAATTTAATGGTGCCGGCACCGTGGATCGAACTCGGGTTACTAGCGTATTATGCAGCTTGAGACAACCGCCCGGACACTGACCTACCACGGTTCTTTGAGAGAGAGAGTACGTAACGAAGGGAATAGAGACTTGACTTCAGTTTTAAGGAATAATAAAAATGCCAAATAAGTTTTAAGTAGTCCATTGTGGATTTATACTCTGAGCTACTTTATCGACTAACTGTTGAATCTCCAGCGCAACGGGAATTTACTTTACATTAAATATTTCTCAAGAGAAAAATTTAAGTTGGGTGCGTGATGAATGTTCATTCTCGATTCAGAGGAAAGCGATAAATTGGGATTTGCACACGGCCGAGTCATTTCTCTTACCGCTCTCCAAATTTACCGTCGTCGATGGAACAAATGTTTCTTTTTATTTGTCAATATGTATACCTACAGGGTAATTAATGGATATTACTAAAAAATATTACTAAACATTCAGTGTCCGTGCGGTCGCCTCAAATTGCGTAGTACACTAGCAACCTGATTTCGATTCCCTGGTGCCGAATAATTTAGTTGTTTCAATTTTATGTGCCAATTTACGACGCTCTCGACAGTGAAGGAAAACATCGTGAGGCGATCGAGAGACATCCCAATCCGCACTAGGGCCGCGTGGCGGACCATTCCCTACTCCATAAAGAGAGTATATAAGCAGCCTTCATTGGGTACTGTCTGTAGAGTGGACAACACGCTGTATGTTGCGTGCCAACATCTTCGTGTTTATATAACGCCATTATGTAGGACCACATTTCCCGTCCATTTGATGCCTTTGTCCGGCAGAAAAAAAATAGTTTTGACATTTGTGACGTCACGGCAAATGGCGTCAAATGTGATATTTGAAAATGTCGACCAACGTGAATTCCGCTCCGATCTCGATTGTTGCGGCGTTGCTGAATTATGTAAAGATTTATTTAATTGGCGGCGCGGAATATGTTTTTGTGGTTTTTCACTTGTATTCGGACATGGAGTTGGTGATAACTGACTAAGAAGTGTTGGTGAGTGGAAACTCTTTACTGATTTATGATTTCCTAGATCATCGAGTCGTTACTATAGCATTACCTGAGCTGTTATTATAACTGATATCGGAGTAGACTAAAAGATGTATTTTATAGTTTATATATATAGTTTATATATATATATATATTTTAGATAATATGGTCTATTGTTGATTGATATAATGTTCAATGGTAGCGCTGTACGAAACATCCAATTCAAGTCCATAGGTTCTAATTCAAACTATACTATAAAATAATAATATAACGATAAACATAGCTTCAGTCTTAATCAGTTGAGAATATGATAAAGAATTTCGTTCAAATTTGTTAGCATAGTTACTGAATACCAAAATGGAAATGTTATAGAAAAATCGATTAGTGGTAAAGCCACTGTACCGGATTCTGCTGCTGCGTGATGTGGGAAGTACTACGGCCTATCAGGACTTAAAGTAAAGCTCTTTTATACTTCGTTTCGCGGTTTTTGCCACCTATATAAATGTGATAGCTTCAGAGCCCCAAATCTCTGTAAAAATTGTATCAAAATGAACGTTCAGTCATGTCATAGTTGTCGTTTTGGTAATTTACTAGTTCAATTGTAACCATAGTGGTTTTCTGATAGCGTACTACTGGCACTCATTTTTTCAATTGTTAGTAATCAGTAATCTTGAACACCTTCACAATCCAATCAGCACATAAGATTGCAACAGCAAATTTATTGGTGCCGGCACCGGTGATCGAATTCGAGTTGGTAGCGTACTTTACAATGCAACAACCGCCCACATAATAAAGCTACCACGGCTCAGTCACGGACCGATAATGATTTGATAAGTTGTAGCGGGTCGGTAGCTATATAGTAGTAAATTCAGTGACAACGGTAGATTTGGAGTTTTGGAGCCCATGTGCTCGTTTTCTGCTTGCCTTCCCTTTACTAAAAAAAAGACATAAAATGTATAAGTAATTGTGCGCTGCGACTTAAAATTCCTTGGAAGTTGAAACGGTTACCGGATTGGATCCGTTACCCGTGGAACTTTTTCACGAATCATTCTCGCCCACGAGCCCCGCCAGGTCCGCCTCCTCCAGTTATTGACCCCCGCATATAAAATTTCATAATGAATTATTGATGATGCTAATACATTTAACATTCATGAATATACAATGTAATTTATAAGAGAACCTGTTATTTGTAATAACAATTCCTTTTATCTTGAGAATAAATTTATTAGAAATATGTTTCTATTTTGATCGACTTCAGTACAAGTATATTTACGAGTAAAAATCAAAAACGGACTACAAATCGAATAAAACGTTAAACGCGAACGACCGCTTTTTATACTTCCCGAAGTGGCATATAAGTTAATTTAGCTTAGATTGTCCCAATAGATTTTTGTTAATAAAATAGCTACCGACCGAGTCGTGGTTCGGCCCTCTTGTCGCTTGACCCTTGTGTCGAGTTACCATCTAATAGAGGTTCAGGCTAAGCGATCTAAGAGCTGTGCCACCTCTCAAATCCGGTGAAGCAGTAAAGGCCAGCTTCTCTGTGCCAACTGTGTTAGCTCGTCAAAAAAAAACCGCTTTTTATTTCCGGATTATCGTATAACATAAATAGAATTAATCAGAACCTAACCAAAATCTTATCAAACTACCCTTCACGTACAACCTTCTTCGTCCTTAGGTTGTGAAGATGTGCCAGGCAACTCCTATAGTTTACAGCTTATTAATTTAGATATTGGTACGTTTCTGACAATCTAAGACAAGTTAATTTACTCCTTAACGTCAACGAGCGTAAATGTGACACCAGAAAGAGATTAGGCATAAACTTTTTACTAACTAATTACTTGAGAGGGAAGATTCATCAACTAATTGCCTTTAAATCTTGTGTATTTAAATTCTTTCTACTGAAACAGTGAAAATGACAAACTGATATATATATATATATATATGTGTACATATTTATATATTATCTTTTTATTCTATGTTTATGTCTATTCTAATATTGATATAGACGTTATCTGTGTATGAAAATATATATCTATTAATCTAAATAAAATTTTAAAATTTTAATTAAGAATTTATCTATCTATCTATATGTCGCAACACGTCTTTTAATATTGGTTCCGTCTCTCATTAGATTTGTAGTTGGTTATACCGACTATAATCCCGGTTTAATTATTTATTACCGTCGTTTTGACCGTCTTGGGCTTGGCATCAAGACCAAGGAGCAGGATAAATATTAATACTTGTTATTTTCCTTATCGCTGCCGACCTTTTATCTGAGTGAAGCAAGGTAACGGGAGCTGAAATACAAGTCAGAACAGGAAAGTTTGCGACAACTTTACAAAACGATTACTGTTAAATATAATATTGCGCTGTGTTTGGCGCGTGTTGATTGGCTTCTGGTCTGCTAAACTAATCTATATATACAAAAAGAGAAAGTGTGTGATTATGTTCCATTTAGGCTCCGAAACGGCTGGACCGATTTTAATGAGACTTTTAGGGAATCTTCAGATTGACCTGCTTATCCTCTAAAGTTTGGTGACGATCGGAGCACTCCTCTTTTTGAACTGTCAAATACAGCTTTTATTTACTATGATGATATTCTATTGTTTTATAACACAAATTTATATTGACACATGCGTTGTGTATATTTATGTCATTATGAACCATATTGAAGTACAATGGAGTATATTGAAGTATCAAAAATCCCTAAATGATAAGAATGATTTTGTATTTACTGATATGTACATGGGTATAGGTAATGATCTTCACCCGCTCGAGAAGAGAATAGAACAGAATGAATACGGAGAGAAATATAATGTGAGAGTTATATTAAATATTTAATGATATAACTTTATTGTTTAAATAAAATAAAGCAAAATCTAGCCCGGCGTAGCGTCTATCATCTTGTGTCTATCATCATATATGATCCTCTGCTTTCCGTATCCAGCCACTTCCGGCTATCCTTATAAGGTCTTCGGTCCATCTGGAGAGAGGGCGCCCCCACAGTTCTCCGACCTATTCGCGGCATTCTAAGACTTTCCTCCTCCAACTTGTATTGGCATCTTAGAGGTTGATATTTGGTAGTTTTAGTAATCTTTTAGTTTATTGGTGGTACTATACTTTACTGACGGCGTACCACTGGCTCGCCAATCGCTTGTATGATATTTTTGAAGTATGGAATGATAATATGAGTGAAGTGTAGCAGCTCGGTTTCATAATTAAACTGGAGCTTTGTAAATAACCCTCTGGATCAGCGGAGAGATGTCGGGGCTCATTGCATTCTCTATTGTATTTACCACTGGGAGTCTTCAGAGGAATTGTTCGGAATCATCCCAGCTACCGATTTCCATTGCCGCCAATTCTAACAGAATTCCAAATTCCATCGACACCATCTTGATCGTTCGCGTTCCACGACTGCACGTTTTTCGCGTATCGTTCTTCCACGCACTGTCAACCTGTGGAACCAATTGTAGCCAGCGGTGCTTCCGAACCTGTACGATTTATAGACCTTCAAGAAACGAGACTACTCCTTTCACAAGGACTCCTCCGGTGCTGTGGATGTTCATTTACGACGGTGATCACTTAAGATCAGGTGAGCCGGAAGCTTTTTGCCCCTTTTCCTATAAAAAAATGGAGATAAGCTCCGCTACCTCTAACTGTGATAATTCTAAGTCAATATGTAAGTTTATCTGTAATATCGCTGCAGGTTTTTGCACAGACCCTCCTCCCCATTAGCCTGCACATTATACTGTAATTGAGGCATTGACACACAAAAAGCTGTACAAGTTCTGTAATGAGGTTTTGAATTACGCTGCGAGTGCTCGTTATTGCGGTACTTTCAACTTCATACCGGTCACCAGTTCGCTGTCACAATTTAAATTTGAATGCCCACGGCGTCTTGAAGTGGTATCGTTTGCAGACTTCGCTTAAAAAATAAACCGCCTTATTACATAACGTAGACTAACGAAAGTATCAGGCCTAATCAAGGTACTAAACCATATACTAAATTTATTCATATTACAAAACGAGATTTAACGCCAGTTACAGGACTATCTATGGTACTAAAGAGTCCCGTAACAAACCTAGTTTAACTATGGAAAACGTAAAATTAGACATATTTGAAATAAGCTTGGAGTGGGTTTGTGTTATTTCGCGGTTTTTTTTAAATTGATATTGATAGAATGGATGCTACGGATCTCGAAGCTGTAGAATACTTCGAGAGGAACCGGAGACGTAATCAGGGTTCACGTAAATCTCTTTGATTTAAACGACAAGGATTTTAGATATAAATATCTATTTACAAAAAGCTTCTCTAGAAAAATAGTGGAGATTTTGCACGACGATTTGTTGCCCGATTGTCGAGGATGCCCCATAACACCCGAAATGCAAGTGGTTTCGGTATTACGATGTTGGTCTCGCAACCAAGTACAAAGACAACAGCGCAAATTGCAATATAATCATAGTTATATTTATCTATTCTAATGTTTTTTTAATGACGTACTACATAGATTGGACACAGATGCTGGCCTTGAATGATTCACCGGATTGAGAGGTGGCATAGCTCTTAGGTCGCTTAGCCTGAAACTCTATCGCTAGTAACTCGATGCAAGGGTCCCCGATGAGGGGTTACCTGTGCTTGGACGGTTACTATGTTTTACTTTGACGGGTACAAATGTGTTTTAATACTTTGTACTAAAGACATTTATTTATTGTACCATATATTATTTATTTATTTTAATGGTATTTATGTAATCACTTACCATTAGGTAGGCGCTTGATCTTTTGCTACGACATGAAAAAGACGTGGAGAACAAGAATGTGAAGAACTATTTTCGGGAGAAGACGAGCGGCTGTACGTCATGTGCTTCCATGAGATACAGGCGATACCATAAGTAGTAATTAGAAATGTTGAGTTTCGCCATTTTCCGACTATAATCCGACAAACCTACGACAAACAAAAAGAGGTTTTTCATTTGGAAGTTGCGTTTCCAAGACAATAAGTCTTAAGTTAGTATTAAGTATGTGTGCAACAATTGGACGATTAACTCAATATCACGCCAACGGATTTTGATGATTTTTTTTTATTGGAAAGGATGTATTTCAAGGGTAGTTTGATGTGAGTTTGGTTTGGTTCTGATTAACTCTATTTAGCAATTCTCACGATAACTCGGAAATACAAAGAAGGCGTCCGTGCGTAAGAAAGTTCGATTCGATTTGAAATCAGTTTTTACAAGTAAATATACTTGTGAATGATGGAATGGACATGTTCTCTGATGTATAAAATATAGGAAATGAAACCATTAAGACTTATATAATTAATTGTAAGTTATACCACAAGCCTCGGTTGTAATGACGACGCTCGCATCACGAAGGCAAACAGGTGCGCTCGCAGTAAGATCTAGGTCTCACCAGTATGACCTAGTTTTCCTATTTTTATGCATACTAAAAGCTGCCATACTGTGATATTAATGCTAATTGGCCTGCCTTGCCGCTGTCCACGCGACGTTACAACTTCACATGCGATAGTAACGCTATCTTAACGAAACTATTTTTAATAGAAAAAGAAAGAAAACATTTATTTAGTACAAATAAAAGTAAACAGTAACATTTTAAAATTACATGTACCAAAATGGCGTCCACTCATTCAACCACGAAGTTTACAGAATTTCGTTATTATTGATTTGATTTTCAGTGGCACCATGAAATAGATGACGAGACATAAATTTATATGAGCCGTGGTAGCTCTGTGTCCGGGCGGTTGGCTCAAGTTGCATAGTACATTAGCAACCCGAGTTCGATCCCCGGTGCCGGCATTCATGATGTGCTTCATGTTAAAGTTAAAGTAACAGCCTTTATATGTGTCCCACTGCTGGGCACAGGCCTTCTCTGTAAAGAGAGTATAAGGGCATAGTCCGTCACGCGGCCCTAGTGCGGATTGGCAGACTTCACATGTCTTAGAAAAATTTTCTAAGAGATGTAGGTTTCCTCACGATGTTTTCCTTCACCGCCGAGCGCGTGGTAAATCAGCACATAAAATTGCAACAACAAATTTATTGGTGCCGGCACCGGGGATCGAAGTCGGGTTGCTAGCGTACTATGCAACTTGAGGTGACCGCCCGGACACTGAGCTACCACGGCTCCCTGCTTCATGTGAAGCCTGCCAATCCGCACTAGGTGTGTGTGGCGGACTATGCCCTTATACACCTTTTACGGAGAAGCCCAGCAGTGATAAATAAAACAAATCAAGAACTCCTTCTGTAATAAAAACAATGAAAAAAAATCTATTCGCACTTAAAAATTAAATTGCAGGATACTATAGGCGCCTTGAATATCGAAAAATCCTGAAATCCTTGACTGTTCTATATAAAAAAGGAGGACAAACTCAATTTCACAGCATGCCCATACTGGAAAAGAAGTAGAAAAGATAGGATGCAGAAATAGCTAGACTCTAGGCTAGCTCATTGTTTTCTAAGTGGCCCAATGTACAATGAGATATTTGTAAAAACCCAAGAAAAGTCAACAAACAATAAATAATATATAGAAACCAACACAAAAATATGGTATGAGGATAAGCGGGCTATTGATTGGTCGAAATTTGCCATGACACAGAAGTAAAAAAAGGAACACGTAATATTGTAAACATAAAAACTTGTCATCTCCTAGAAGGAGTAATTCATATGTGATATGCAATCAAGTACAACCTTGTATGGCTGGTGCATAAAATAAGAAAACGACAAAAGTGCGCGAAAAGGAATTTGGAACGCCATTTGCACGATTGACAAGATATTGCTTACTTTTGAAAAACGTGTTGAAATAGCTTTGTTGACTACTGGCAACTCTAATTAAATGAATTACTTTTTAAAAAAATAAATAAATTGATAGCCTAGTAAACTTTGAAACCGAGGAATGTACGTGCATTTAGGTTAATTGAGCCTATTAAAAATGGCGAACGCCCACATGTAGAAATAATTTTGCATTGATTATCATTGACTTTGGTGATTTTATGTCAATATTTATGGTGTTTTTTTACATTGTTGTCATTTAAAATGCATTGCAACGTTGCATTGTGCGCAGTACTGTCTCGGACTTGCTGTGAAATTGTCTTTTGTGTCCAGTCTTTAAATAAAAATAAAAAGTATCTTCGTTTCTGTTTAGGATTCAAATAGGTAAATATTTTTATTTTTAAACAATACAAACTATTTACGTAATAATTTTCTCATATGCGCTTTAGTACAATCGACTTTTCTTAATTCTTATTTTCCGGTCATTTAAGTCAGTAAGAAATTGACCTCCTTTTAAATCCTTTTTTAGCGGGGCAAGCAGACTTTGCCGATTGAGATTAAGGAGGCTTCTTCAACTAATGTCTTTAATTACGTGTATCTGAATACTTTCTACCCAAACAATGAAAAATACAAATTAGTATATATATTATCGTTATATATTCCAGTTATATGTAAATGTATATTTATTTATCTATATAATATTTTTTAAATCTTATTTTTAGCGGCACTACTCTTAGCCTGCTATAACCACTAAAGTAAGCTGGAAGAAAATGTTAAATAGCATTAAGTTCGCCTTTGTACATATACTTTGAAGTATTTATCTATCTATCTATCTAGGCAACAATGCTTTTCAACACGTTTATTAGGTCCGACACGTAACAGGTTACTTACTGTTATCGTTTCTTCAGTTCCTTATGGTGAAAAAGTCTCATAAAATTTGTATGTGGCGAGTTATATTTGAAGAATATGAATAGAACACTATAGAGTATTTATCGATATCAAAGATTAAATACGCGATAGCGTTGCGGAAGTTAAGACAATGAGACATTGTAACCGCCGTGTTTTCTTAAGGGAGAGCCTAAAACTTCTTGATACTTTGGTCAAATAAGTCAAGTGCATTTTCTATTGACGATACATACGTTAATATGGTAGAGATTATTCTGACTTCTTACCAGCAAACACAATGGCAGCTCTTCAAAAGATCGTGTACTAAACGCATAGTTGACGGTAATCATGTTTTGAAGTAAAACTTCTTTACGCACACTTGACTGGGTATAAGCTGGTTACAAAAAGTGTGATCGGGCAAGGCGAACGGAAGTTGAGAGGGAGATATGAGTTAGTGAAGTTGGGAATGCTTACGCGGGATAAGGGGTAATTATGTAACCGTTCGAGGCTAGGTTACCCCTTGTACCACGTTAGACCCTTGTGTCGATTTACTTAAATAGAGGTTCAGGCTAAGCGACCTAAGAGCTATGCCATCTCCCAATCTAGTGAAGTAGTCCAGGCCATCGTCTTCGGCTGATCTGTGTAGTTTGTCACAAAAAAAACCTATTGTCTGTATCACATTGTAGGAGCATAAGAGAGAGCAGTGCGCGCGCATATTTTCTTTCTCTATTGAACTATCTCATACGTATAGAAGCAGTTGAAGAAGTTTCTCTTCATCGTATCAAATCGTGATCAAAGCAAATTTTTTTGGGAGTTTTATTTTGGGAATGGGAGATAAATTTACTTTCGTAAAGAAGTTGAAATTATGATTATACCACTTACAACCGACCACTGGAACCAATGACAATTTGAAACTCGTTTTATCTTTGCTATTTTTTTTCAGATAACAAGATGCGACGGCCGCTGTACCTTCTGCTGGCGATCCAGCTGGCATACGCCGAGTACTTACTGCCTGGCGACGTGGCTCCAAAGCACTATGACCTAAGGCTCGTGTTCGATGTGGACCCCAAGACCAACTACAGCTTCTTCGGAGTAGCTGATATTCTGGTATGTAGTTCTTTTTATACAAGAAAAGGAGCAAACGAGCTAACGGCTCATCTGATCTTAAGTGATCACCGTCGCCCATGAACATCCACAGCACCGGAGGAACTGCAGGTGCTGTGTTGCAAGATCGTCGAGGTGGAATTTGGAATTCTGCCGAGATGTGCGGTAATGGAAATCGGTAGCTGGGATGATATCGAACAATTCCCCAGAACACTCCCTGTAGTAAATGCGATACAGAATGCAAAGAGAAGCGACATCTCTTTGCAGACTCAGAGGGTCGAGTCGATCGGAGAGATCCTGATCTTCGACGATTCGAGCAGCTGTACGTACCGTGTTCGATCTATTAGAGTGTGCCGGGCCAGCCGATGTCACCCTCTTCCCTGGTCTACCCCGGTGGACGACAAAGGCCCCTTGTCGCCCAGTGAGCGTACTTAACTACTTGAAGCGATGGGAATTGCACAAATCTGTGGTCCTATTATCGTGCCTTTAAGCATTAGGCAGTGTGTGTAATGATAAGGAAAAAACCTTCGCATCAGCTCCATCGCTTGTAGAATCACAATAAGCGGCCTCAAGATATCTTGTGCGTAATATGAATAATATATCAGGTGACAGGATTGTATATGATGATGCTAATTGCCGATCGAAACGTAAGCCAACCGCGGTAAAGGCACAGATGTTGAAGCTTTGTGAAACATCTCCAAGTCTTATCGTCGTATAATATCATAATCGTCAATAACCTAATGATTTAGTTTGTGGTCTGCAAATCTTAAGGTAATCGTAGGTTCTAATCCACTATCGGACTATTGCCGTGAATAATCTCTTGGCACAAACTTTAGCTTAGTTGGAATAGTTAACTGGAAAGTGTAATATTTGTGAAAAGAAAGAAATATTCTCAGCATTTTTTTTTAAAAAGCATATATACAGGTAAATAAAATTGGAGCGTCTGTTCCGTTTTTCAACCGACTTCAAAATAGGAGGAGATTCTCAATTCGTCTGTATGTTTTTTATGTTTGTTCGTAACTTTCAACTGGGTGAACCGATTTTGATGATTCTTTTTTTTATTTGAAAGTACGTACTTCAAGAGTAGGTTGATTAGGTTCAAATTAATTATATTACGTAATATTCCTACGATAATTCTATAATACAAAGATGACGTCTGCGATTAATAGCATTTAACGTTTGTTTCGATTTGAAGTCGGTTTTTGTTTTTGCGCCTAAATATACTTGTACTACATACATATGAATGTACGAACGGTACTCATATAAATATCGCAGTGAAAAAGAATAATTATGGATAAATAAATATATATCTATATATACGTACACGGAACACGTTTACATAAATATGTTACTGTTTGACTAGAAAGTATTTAGATACACGTGATGTAAAGACATTTGTTGAATCGCAATCGGCAAGCTATTCCAGAGTTTAATTGCAGTAGAAATTCGTATGACATTCGGGAAAGGATAGAAATTCGGCCGAGAAACTGTTCGAGTAAGAAGCAATGGAATTATGCTGATGTACAAGGACCGACATCTCTAAGTTATAAAAGGAGCAACGTAACAAACGAGATAAAATGGTATTGAAACTGCAAACCACCCAAAACAATGTTTATTGCAAATATATTAACCTTGAATTGAGATTGCGCATTCGCAACAATGTTGTCTTGCATTTTTTACGGCAAGCGCGGTGACAAGAGGTACGTGGGCGGCCTCACAATGCCCAGCGCTGGTGGAAAGTGGGCTGGGGCCAGGTCATTATGAATAATACTTTTCGTAACAATGCATTCAATTGTCAGTGTTCGCCAGTTCTTTAAGTATATGATAACCTTTTCAGTTGCTCTCAAAATGTTTTTTTATGGACGAACTAAATGGCCAGAGAGGCTGGCCTTGACAGCTTAACCGGGTTGAGAGGTGGCCTAGCTCTTCTCGTCGCTTATCCTGAACATCTATTAGCTAGTAACTCGACACAAGGGTCCCCCCAGTGAGGAGTAACCTCGGTTTGACGGTTACTATGTAAAGCATATGCATTCCGATCCGAGGGCGCCCGAGAGGGCTGAACCACGACTCGGTCGGTTGCCATTTTATTGACAAAAGACTATTGGGACAATCTTAGCTAAACTAACTTATTTGCGACTTCGGGAAGCGTTGGCGCTGAGAGAAGTGGCCGAAGAAACTCCAGCAACGCGCCTAATCCTATCCAGTGGGGGGTGTTTTTCCATAAAATACTTATATCGCGCAAGGATTGTTCGCAACCTCCGACGGTCGCGAATGGACGCTTGGGTAGTTGTAGCGATACTCAAATTGAAAAAAACGAATGTAGTTAATATTATGGATATATCTTTTAGTGATTATGAATTCTTTACGCACGCCTGGACTTAGGGAGTAAGCTGATTAATGCGTTACGAAAATTGTGATCGGGCGTGGCGAACGGAAGTTGAGAGGGAGATATAAGTTAGTGAAGATAGAAAGAGGGAATGTTGAGAGAGTCGTTTGGTATATTACTGTAGGGGCAAGAGCAGTACGAGCACACATTTTCTTCCTCTCATAGCATACGCCTATTGTCTCAGTCGTACAATCGGCCACAGTTATTTCTAATGTATCCGATAATGAAAATCTATATATATAAAAAAGAAAGTGTGTGGGTATGTTCCACATAAGCTCCGAGACGGCTGGACCGATTTCAATGAAACTTTCAGGCAATCTTCAGATTGACCTGGCGAGTAATCCTGTAAGTATAGTGACGATCGAAGCACTCCTCTTTTTGAACTGTCAAACAAGCCATACGTCGTACTTTTATTTCTGATTTTAACTTGAGCCCGATATGTTTTTGTAAGAATGATATTGTATTAGAAGAGAATGAATACGGAGAGAAATGATTTAATATATTGTGATAGTTAAATTAAATATTTAGTGATGTAAGTTTATTGTTTAAATAAAATAAAGAAAAATCTAGCCCGGCGAAGCGGCTGGGTACGTTAGTAATGAATAAAAATATAAAATCTTTTCAAAAATATCCATGTATACATCACACATCATACATACAAATAGATGGAGCTAAAGAAGTTTTACTTCAGTGTGTAGTCTTAAGCGTTTGAAGCGTCAATAGCCTAATAGTTTAGGGTACGACCTGCGAATCGTAAGGTCGTGGGTTCGAATTAACCATTGGACTATTGCCGTGAACCATGTCCTAGCACAAGCTTAAGCTTAATTGGAATGGTTAACAAGATTGTTAGTAATATTGTCTGAAAAAAAAGAAATATTGCTAGCTTTCTCTTCAAAAAAAAAAGCACACTTGCTTTTTTACTTCGGGCATAACGCATAAGGATTTGATGAGAGTTTAGTTAGGTTCTGATTAATTGTATTTGTTGTACTTGTATGTTCATGCGATAATTCGGAAATACAAAGAAGGCATTCGCGTTTAATAGCGTTGTACGTTTGATTCAATTTGAAGTCGGATCGGTCGTTGTTTTTACATGTAAATATTTTTATGTATATAAGATGTAACAATAGTTTTCGTAAACCGTGACAATATCCATCTCGAGCGGAACGTAGGAGCGGCGAACGTGTTGCCGGGATTTGTCACGGCACGCTCCATTACCACCGCCTTTCAATTCAACGCGCCCGATGATAACTTGCATCGGTCACATCGTTGCCAATTTGTTAAGAGAATTAAGTTATGAAACTTGACGTGACGTGTTGACGCTAGCGAGAGATTTGCGCTGCCGTGTGGCGGGTGACACTAAGATGACATGTGGCATATACATCTCGCTCTCATCTCGATAAAACTGGTATAATTGAGGTGAAGAATAATCAAATACCTTACTCTGAAATCTTATGAGTACGTCGGAATATATCACAGAAATAATAAATTTACAATTTTCACGTATGCGCATACGCAATGTTACCGCTAAGAGCGGTCTCTCCTTTGGATGGACAGAAGTTTGTTTTAAGAAAGATTTTAAGTGGGTCTGTGATTATTTCTAGTTTTATGTACATTTTTAGTTTCATTTTCTCCGATGATCTCTAAAGTTACCAGAATACAATGATGTTACTGAACGTTTATTTTGATACAATTGCAATAGATCTATATAGACACATTAATTTTGCTTTGCAGTGTTCTGGAAGACGTGTGGCCTTGGGAGACGATCGGGAAGAAGTTCAAGTGAGTATGGCATACAACTTTTATATTACGTACCAGCTCACAAAGCTGATCGACGTTGTTTTACACATCATTTCTAGTGAATATTTTGGTAGTCATAGTACAATAAATATATTTACGACTCAAAAAAACCGACTTCAAATCAAATCAAATCAAATCAAATCAAATCAAATCAAATCAAATCAAATCAAATCAGAAGATAAATATTATGCGCGAATGTTCTCTTTGTATTCCCGAATTATCGTGAGATTATTACGAAATAGAAATAATCAGAACCTAACCAAACTCTCATCAAACTAATTTTGAAGTCCATTCTTTCAAATAAAAATAATAATCGTAATTGGTTGGCGTGAAATTGAGTTATTCGTCCATTTGTCGCGCACATTTTTTAATGTTTGTCACCTCATAACTTTCTACTGGCTGAACCGATTTCGATGATTTTTTATTTGAAAACATTTATTTGAAGCAATTGACAAAGCAAAAGATTAAGTGGTGTTAAGCTGGACACATAGCCAGACTAACAGACAACAGATGGATACCACCAGGATAACATCCCGGAAAGGGTCCATCAGGAACCAGAAAGGGAGGAAGACCAGCTGTGGTGGACAGACGATATTATACAAGCGGCGGGCAAACAGTGGATGACAACAACAAAGAACAGGGGAACTTGGAAATCTCTAGAGGAGGCCTTCACCTTCCAAAACGAGGGGTTCTTACATTATTTAACGAAATATAAGAAATTATTTTAATCATATCACTAGTATATCATTAGAAATTAGTATTTATTTGTATTAGATAGTGAGAAATATACGGTTTTATTTATTATGTGGTCGAATATTGAGCGAATAACTTTGTATATGTATTCTATATTTGAAAATATATATTTCAAAGGTAGTTTGATGAGAGTTTGGTTGGTTCCGATGAATTCTATTTCCTAATATTCCTACAATAATTTAGAAGTACAAACAGAATATCCGCACGTGATAGTGTTTAACGTTTGATTTGATTTGTTTTTACTCGTTTTTACATTTTCTTATAATATAATATATCATAGAACCAATGATTACAGAAACGACCGGAGCCAGTTTGTGTGGGAGCAGTTCGAGAACTCCGTACCAATGTCCACGTACTTGGTGGCCTTTGTGGTGTCCAAGTTCGCGTACGTAGAGAGTCCGCCCGAGCTGGCCGACACCAAGTTCAGGATCTGGGCCAGGAGCGATGCTGTCGATCAGGTAACTGGCTGCGTATTGACTTTATGATTTAGTACTTGGGTGACCGGTGTTTTATATAGTTATTGCCTTAACCGAGTGGCTACCTTCTTTTATTTCAAAATTTTTGATCTAATTTTTCTGTATGTTCTGCTATTGTCCGTTGTAACCCAATAGGGTGTTCGGCCTTCTCGGGCGCCCTCGGAAGGAATATGCTAATGCGATTAGAGCAGCCGTCCAAACCTAGGTTCCCTCTTTTCCCCGTGCACCGTGTTGCTCTCAATAGAGACTCCGGCTTAGCCACTTAAAAGCTGTGCCACCTTTTAAGTCGGTGTAACTGTTCCGGTCAGCTTTCTGGCTACACCGTGTAATGTGTATGATTGCAGGTACCTGATAGCGACGCAGTTCGAGGCGATCTCTGCTCGCAAGGGCTTCCCGTGCTTCGACGAGCCAATGTACAAGGCTACCTTCCGGCTGAACATCGGTCACCACAAGGAGTACTCCGCCGTCTCCAACATGCCGCAGGCGAACGTCTCTGCCGACCCGTAAGTCACCTTCTTAATTCCCCCATCTCCGTTATACCATCGGACTTCAAGACGAATTGCTGGATTGCGTCCTTTGTTGTAAACATCACTCAATCGAAACGCTTTGCTTAGTTTTTCATCAATTATATAGCAGAGAACTGGAATAGTTTGCCCGCGTTTGTCTTTCCCTCCGATTACAATGTTGGTATTTTCAAGAGTAGAGTATTTTCAAGAATAGGCAATTACTAAGCTAGCGCACCTTACCGTCCAGGACTGCATTTCCACTTAACATCAGGTGGGATCGTGGTCATCCACTTGCTTAGAAATTTTTAAAAGAAAGCTTGCATGTCTTTTACTCTGAAATTTTATGAGTACGTCGGAATATATCACAGAAATAATAAATTTACAATTTTCACGTATGCGCATACGCAATGTTACCGCTAAGAGCGGTCTCTTCCAGACAACCTTTGGATGGACAGAAGTTTGTTTTAAGAAAGATTTTAAGTGGGTCTGTGATTATATCTAGTTTTATGTACATTTTTAGTTTCATTTTCTCCGATGATCTCTAAAGTTACCAGAATACAATGATGTTACTGAACGTTTATTTTGATACAATTGCAATAGATCTATATAGACACATTAATTTTGCTTTGCAGTGTTCTGGAAGACGTGTGGCCTTGGGAGACGATCGGGAAGAAGTTCAAGTGAGTATGGCATACAACTTTTATATTACGTGCTAGCTCACAAAGCTGATCAACGTTGTTTTACACATAATTTCTAGTGAATATTTTGGTAATCATAGTACAATAAATATATTTACGACTCAAAAACCGACTTCAAATCAAATCAAATCAAACGTTAAATATTATGCGCGAATGCTCTCTTTGTTTTCCCGAATTATCGTGAAATTATTACTAAATAGAATTAATCAGAACCTAACCAAACTCTCATCAAACTAATTTTGAAGTACATTCTTTCAAATAAAAAAATAATCATCGTAATTGGTTGGCGTGAAATTGAATTATTCGTCCATTTGTTGCGCACATTTTTTAATGTTTGTCACCTCATAACTTTCGACTGGCTGAACCGATTTCGATGATTTTTTTTATTTGAAAACATTTATTTGAAGCAATTGACAAAGCAAAAAGATTAAGTGGTGTTAAGCTGGACACATAGCCAGACTAACAGACAACAGATGGATACCACCAGGATAACATCCCGGAAAGGGTCCATCAGGAACCAGAAAGGGAGGAAGACCAGCTGTGGTGGACAGACGATATTATACAAGCGGCGGGCAAACAGTGGATGACAACAGCAAAGAACAGGGGAACTTGGAAATCTCTAGAGGAGGCCTTCACCTTCCAAAACGAGGGGTTCTTACATTATTTAACGAAATATAAGAAATTATTTTAATCATATCACTAGTATATCATTAGAAATTAGTATTTATTTGTATTAGATAGTGAAAATATACGGTTTTATTTATTATGTGGTCGAATATTGAGCGAATAACTTTGTATATGTATTCTATATTTGAAAATATATATTTCAAAGGTAGTTTGATGAGAGTTTGGTTGGTTCCGATGAATTCTATTTCCTAATATTCCTACAATAATTTAGAAGTACAAACAGAATATCCGCACGTGATAGTGTTTAACGTTTGATTTGATTTGTTTTTACTCGTTTTTACATTTTCTTATAATATAAAATATATCATAGAACCAATGATTACAGAAACGACCGGAGCCAGTTTGTGTGGGAGCAGTTCGAGAACTCCGTACCAATGTCCACGTACTTGGTGGCCTTTGTGGTGTCCAAGTTCGCGTACGTGGAGAGTCCGCCCGAGCTGGCCGACACCAAGTTCAGGATCTGGGCCAGGAGCGATGCTGTCGATCAGGTAACTGGCTGCGTATTGACTTTATGATTTAGTACTTGGGTGACCGGTGTTTTATATAGTGATTCTTAGCCTTAACCGAGTGACTGTAACATCTTTTATTTCAAAATTTTTGATCTAATTTTTCTGTATGTTCTGCTATATTCCGTTGTAACCCAATAAGAACTCTCTCCGCGCACTATGTCATTAGTCACGTGAATACCAATTACTTTTTGATTCATAAATAAGAAGCAACCATATTATAGATGGTTTTTTATGAATAATTCATATAAAAAAACCAAACATTTATTGTCTTACCAACAGTAAGTTAATAAATAAATTTATTCTTAACTACGCTAAGTACTGACCGGCGGATATAAAGGTTGTCAAATATCTCCCTTCCGCTTTTTGCTCTTTATTCAATGCTTTATAAACAGTGTTACAGTGATCGGATTTAGTTCAAATATGCGCCGTTTTTCGATGATCTGTTTCCATCTAGACGGCAACTTCATAATACCTCCCTCGTAGAAGCCCTCCTCCTTATTTGCGAAGACAGCCACTTTTCACAAGCCTCTTTTGAGTTCAACTTTACACCACCAAGGGCGTTCACCATGGACAGGAACAGGTGGTAATCACTTGGCGCTATGTCCGGGCTATATGGTGGATGCGATAAAACCTCCCATCCGAGCTCCCGTAGCTTCTGACGAGTCATCAACGAAGTGTGTGGTCGGGCGTTGTCGTGGTGGAACACTACACCCTTCCTGTTGGCCAATTCTGGACGCTTCTGGTCGATCGCCTGCTTCAAGCGGTCCAGTTGTTCGCAGTAGATGATAGAATTAAGTGTCTGGCCATATGGGAGCAGCTCATAGTGGATGATTCCTTCCAATCCCACCAAACACACAGCAAAACCTTCCTGGCCGTCAATCCCGGCTTGGCCATTGTTTGGGACGATTCACCGGCCTTCGACCACGACCGTTTTCGCCTGATATTGTCGTATGTGATCCATTTTCGTCGCCAGTCATCATCCGCTTCAAGAATGGGTCGAGTTCGTTCCGTTTCAGCAGCATATCGCAGGCGTTGATTCGGTCCAGAAGGTTTTTTTGCGTCAAATCATGCGGCACCCAAACATCAAGCTTTTTTTTGTATCCAGCCTTCTGCAGATGGTTTAAAATGGTTTGGTGTCTAACTCCCATCTCCTGGGCGATGTCACGAGATGCCACATGCCGGTCTAACTCGATGTAGTCCATGATTTGATCGGTATTTGTCGTCACAGGTCTTCCGCCGGCTGGCTTATCCATGGTGCCGTTTTCACCGGCTCTGAATCGTCGAAACCATTCCTCCGTGGTTCGAAGTGATAGAGTACCATCCCCAAAACACCATTAATCTCACGGAACGTTTCTCTAGCGGATTTGCCTTTAACGAAGGAAAACTTTAAAATAGCGCGAATTTCGGCGTTAGTGAAGTCCATGTTTACACGTCTATAACTGTTGAACGCAATATCCAAACTAATTATGCATAGCGTCGTTTTGTAGGTTATGTCAAGACCTTTTAAATTATGTATAGTATTGCTAGATACGAGCTCTGTAGCGCTTTGTACATAGCCGCGAAATTCAAAAGACAAAAGGCGGAAGGGAGATATTTGACAACCTATATGAATTGGTTGTTTATTTATATATCATGACATAACGGCACAGTCGGCGCCAGTGTGCGCGACGTATAGCAGTGTTATTGTATCAGTAAGCTGTGTATCGTAGCACGTATGTTGTTTTGCAGACGTCGTACGCGGCCAACATCGGGCCGCGCGTGCTGTCGTACTTCGAGCGCTGGTTCAACGTGACCTTCCCGCTGCCCAAGCAGGACATGATCGCCATCCCGGACTTCAGCGCCGGCGCCATGGAGAACTGGGGTCTCATCACATACCGGGAGACCGCGCTGCTCTACGACAACCAGCAGTCCTCGTTCCTTAATAAGGAGAGAGTTGCTGAGGTGAGTTTTTTTTTGTAGTAAAAGTGGCAAACGAGCTCACAGCTCACCTTATGTTAAGTGATCACCGTCGCCCATGAACATCCACAACACCAGAGGAGCTGTCGGCCTTCGAGATAGGAGTAGGCTCGTTTCTAGAAGGTTCCCCTTTTTTGAAGTCGGTTGAAAAGTACTTTTTACGTACAAGTCATTTTCTGGAGGGGGTTGTGGTGACCCTCTATTAGTATCAACCAGAACTAAATTAACTTAACAGTATTAAAAATAAATTAAATAAAAAATCATTTTTTTATTGACAAATATTTTTTTTATATATAAATATGACATATAATAGGCTTGATACTCGTCTCAGGTGATAGCGCACGAGCTGGCCCACCAGTGGTTCGGGAACTTGGTGACCATGAAGTGGTGGTCAGACCTGTGGCTGAACGAGGGCTTCGCCACCTTTGCGGCCTCCGTGGGGGTGAACGCGGTAGAGCCCGCGTGGCATGCAGACAGGAGCTACGCCGTGGACAACATCCTCTCCGTACTCAACCTGGACGCCTTGGAATCCTCGCATCCGGTCAGTTATACTCCTGGGACTCGCTAAGCATTGATATTTTTGTGAGTGAAACTTCTTTACGCACGCTTGACTCGCGGAAGCTGGTCAATGTTTTAGGAAAAGTTTCAACGGAGATATTTATTAAATGTGCCCTTACAGTTTGCGGAAGCTGTCAAGGACAGCTTCTCTGGCCAATCTATGTAGTTCGACAAATAAAAAGGCTCTTTATAAGACGGTCTTTCCCTCGGTGCGAGATTATCGTTACCTTCTGGGACATCCTGTATATTTACATAAATATATATGTTTATACACATACAGATGGAGCTAAAGAAGTATTACTTCGATTGTGTGGTCAGATTGACATTGAAGTATCCCGAATGATTGCAGGTGTCCGTACCGATAGACAATCCGAAGCGCATAGCGGAGATCTTCGACGAGATCTCGTACCGCAAGGGCTCCACCATCATCCGCATGATGACCATGTTCCTGGGAGACCACGTCTTCAGGGAGGCAATCAACAAGTAAGCACGCCACACTCCGATTACGAATAACGAAAGTTCATCATGAAAACTATATTTACGAGTAATAAACACCGACTTCAAATAGAATAGCAATATTACGAAATAGAATGAATCAGAACCTAACCAGACTCTCATCAAACTACTCTTGAAGTTTAATGACATAGACATTTATTGATTGGCATCACAATACAAAAACAGAACACAGACAGAATAAAACACACATTAAAAAAGAATGAAAAATAGACAAATCACAGTTAAAGTTACACGGACAAATAATACAAAACATATGATGCCAATATCGGACACCGTCTCAGCATATGCTGTCGCAAGGATGCGACAGCGCTGATTTTCAGCGGTGCCCGGGACTACCTAATGAGAGTTTCGTTTCGAATTCGTACATTTGTCACGCACATACTTAATGCAAATTTAACGTTTATATGGTTTTCTCAAGGATGCCATTGACAGAATTAGACCAAAATCAAATGGGAGTTACTATATTTCAAATAAAAATCACTTCACGCAGTCGAAAGTTGTGAGGTAACAAACAAAAACAGATTGATTTGGGAACGTCTTGCTTTTTTTGGAAGTCGGTTGAAAATTGTAAATACATTGTACTCATTGATATGCCTGTAGCAAAAAGCAATTATTATATTACAGGCGGACACTTCGTCTGTCTGTAATATGTGCAGTATGAACATTGACATGCAACTGAAGACTGACACTTCAATGATATTATTTGCAGTTACCTGGTGAAGCACTCGTATTCTAACGCGGAGCAGGACGACCTGTGGGCGGAGCTGACGGGCGCGGTGCGACGGCACGGCGGCCTCACCCGCAACGTCACCGTCAAGGAGGTGATGGACACGTGGACCACGCAGACCGGGTACCCGCTCCTCACCGTCACCAGGGACTACTCCGACACCTCGCTCACCGTCTCCCAGGTGCACACGCCAACTACCGCACTTTTATTTCTTGCACTAGACGAGACTCAAGAAAAGTATGCATTAGAGATGAGGGACTTATACCAATACGAAGACATTTGAGAGTACTAATGACACCTTTGATGATGGGACTGAATAAAAATCAATTCTCATTAAAAAAAAACATATGTTAAAAAAAGTATTACACTCTATCATGTAAGTATATATATATATATATATATATATATATATATATATATATATATATATATATATATATATATCCCGTATGTAGGCAGCCTGACCTTGATGCATAAATATATATTAAGTTACATACCGAAAAAAAAAGAATGAAGTATAGTTTTATGTTATTATCAGCCCTGTAGTTCTGGGCTCTCAAGAATAAGACTACGGTATCCCCTGCCTGTCGTAGAAGGCGACTAAAAGGGGCCTCGGTTTCACTGGGCGACAAGGGGTGGGGCCTTTCTCGGGAAGAAGGCGTACCGGCATC
Source organism: Meandrusa payeni (assembly GCA_029286785.1). Lineage (NCBI taxonomy): Eukaryota > Metazoa > Arthropoda > Insecta > Lepidoptera > Papilionidae > Meandrusa > Meandrusa payeni. Next base: position 9,751,894 of record JAGSMX010000023.1, read on the forward strand.
ATACATTATACATACATCGGCTGACCCGTGTCGCCTTGCACTGCGAAGGCACAGGGGGGGAGATTAACCTCCCCCCCGGGACGTGCTCTCCTTGAGCACAGTGCAGAGGGGCTCCGGTGCGTTCCACTGGAGATCTGTTTATAGAATCAAGAGGTTTTTCATTATTGGAACGTTATGATGCAGAAACGTTACCTGGCGCTGGGGGCGAAGTCGACCACGTCGGCGTCGTGGTGGGTGCCGCTGAACGTGCTCTGCGAGAACGAAGTGGGTGCGCAGCCTCAGATGGTGCAGTGGCTGGGGGCCGGCGAGGGTGTGACTTCACTGCACAGATTCGAGCACGGCGCCGCGCCAGACCAGTGGGTGCTCTTCAACCCGGACATGATCGGTGAGAGACAACTTACACTGAAGCTGTCATGTCGTCTTACTCTGTCTTGACATAAGAGGAGGACCCTTACCGTGGAATCGAATATTTTAGTAAGGATAAAGTTTGACAAAGAACTTTTAGAGCGTCAAGTCAAAAGCATAACGCGAGATTGGCCATGCGAGGTGATGGGATATGTCCTCTTTCTCGTTCTAGATTAACATTTAAGGTAACACTCCCGTGGGTAGTGTTGCGATTTAATACCAACAAAAAATGGGTTATTTAAAGCAATAAGTATTATTAAAATTTAATCTGGTAGTTTCTGTTATTAACACAACCCAACAAATTATACAGTACAGTATATAATAAGACTCTAATATAATTGTAGACTAAACGGATTGTAACCTATAATTTATGCAATTATATTTTCTTTTGTAATACTAATTTTCATCAAGATCGATTAATCCATTCTTGACTTACATAAGAACATACAGACAGACAAAAAAGGCAGAAAAAACAATAATTGTTCCGTTGCACCGTACAGCTCCGTACCGCGTGAACTACGACGCGCGCAACTGGGAGCTGCTGGTGAACACGCTGACCGGGCCGCGGTACTCCGACGTGCCCGTGTTGGGCAGGTGCAGCTGCTCACTGACGCCTTCGAGCTCGCCTGGACCGGCCAGCTGAACTACACCACCGCTCTACGGTCAGCCGACTTGCTTTACACATACATAGATATACGCGCAGATATAGTCGTAGATATACACGTAGCCATGAACATAAGCGGAGACGTAGACATAGAAATACACATACACGTAGACATACACGTAGCCATGGACATGGACATAGACATACAGATAGATATAGACAAAGACATTTTATTGGACAGTTAACGCGACCTGTTAGATGCCGCGCTGTAGCATGACTGGATCAGCTCTAGTCATGATGGTTCACTTCACAGAAATTTGGATATGGCAGTTTGTGCCAATGATAAGGACACGAAACACACTTGAAAACAGTTTAGTGCCTCAAATGTATGTACATGCAAATCACAACCTTATTAGACGATGCACACGCACAGGGGCGTGCCTTGACAAATGTCCATGTCGTGGTTGTAGATAATCTGTGAGGGTTGGTAGCATCATGTTATGTAGACGTTTTCTTTAACCTTCAGCCTGGTGAGCTACCTTCAAAAGGAAACAGATTACCTCCCGCTCTCCACTGGTCTCCGGGAGTTGGCCAAGATCGAGACAGTTCTCAAGCGCTCCCCGGACTACGGGGCCTACCAGAAGTTCGTCAGGCGGCTTATTGGTAAATTATCTTTTATATTTTAACTAGTGACGCGCCACAACATCAAACGAGTAGTAATAATAATGTCTTAAGGCTGTAACACTGAAAACAATACTTATTAACTACGTTTACATGCATTTTAAGGCAATCGGGTGCATAGTTGTAGAGATCTCATGAGGCTGAGTGCTATTTCCCTTATATATATGTAAGTTACTGCATGCGTATTCAACTAAAACGTATATATTTTTCGTTTATCGACTCGTTAACTAAATGAGAGTTGAAATTGTTGGTATAATTTTTAATGCCAAGAGAAAAACATTTAGTTACACTAGACAGCTGTCGTATGTTCTAGATGGTTTGACTCCACCTAACAACAGATGGTGGTGTTAAAGTATTTGACAAATTGCAGTATATAAATAAACTTTTACGAACATTTTAATCTTGTGGCTAATGTCTACCTATTAGGCTTTTGCTATTCTCTTGTCGAGTTACTAACTATTGAGGTCCAGGCTAAGCAATCTAAGAGCTATGCCATTTTTCAATCCGGTGAAGCAGCCAAAGCTTTTTTTGTTGTTTTTCATATAGACTTTTGTTACTAGAGTTAATTTTTCACCACCTTTTCCGTGCAGGCGAGACGTACGTTAGAGCCGGGGGCTGTCCGGCGGCCGTATCGTCAACGGCGACGACCTGAACAGCGTCAAGATGCAGGTAACTCGACATATGATCAAACATTCTCGAGAAACTCGACTCGTTCTTGGTGCGAGTGTGATACTAGCATATTTTATTTTTGCATTATTAATAGAACAGTATGCATCAGTAGTTAGAGGTTGACACTTACGATCTGATAAATCCTTTATTGAACCAAGATACTTGCGATATATACAAAACCGATTTGTAGCCATTTCTTTCAGTCAACCTTTGGTGGTTAAGGGCAGGCTAAGGGTAGTGTTAGATGATATTGTATTGTAATATTGTATAGCATGACAGCGTCATGTTTCTGTCTCTAGGTCACGACTAGTGCGTGGGCGTGCCGCGTGAAGGTGGCCGGCTGCGAAGAGAACGCCATAGCGCTCTTCGACAGGTGGATGAGCACTCCTAACCCTGATGAAGAGAACCCGTGAGTTTATTTTATAACTGACGTCAAATTTTTGGGAGTTTTGCTTTACCTTTGACGCCATATGAGTCGAAATGTTCCATTTGCTGTGTTTTGACTGAAGCTTTTGACCGTGTAAATCACAATATTTTAAGTTTTTTCTTAATGATTTTTTCAAATCTTGCATTTTAATATAATCGTGTTTAGATTATCTTCAAATAAAAGATTAAATACGAAGTCTCGACAAATAAGTTTACGTTTGTGTAAATACTCCTATGGTGTTCTACAAGGCAACGTTCCATGTTCACTGTCTTTAACATTGGTTGTCTAAACCTCCATAATCTCAACCGGCAAGCTATTCCAGAGTTTCTGTGTTTGCATCTGTTTCACTTGTGGGCAGCATCCCGTTGGATCTCCGTAACACGGTGTACTGCGTGGCAATCGAGCGGGGTTCCGTGCGCCACTGGCGGTTCGCTCTGGAGCGCCGGCGGGCCTCCAACGTGGCGGCGGCGCGCGACCAGCTGCTGCACGCGCTGGGCTGCTCGCGGGATGCCTGGATACTGGCGCAGTACGTATGCCCTCACCTGAGATAAAATTTGATCAAATTGGATAATTAACAAAAGAATAGAATTAATTTGTAATAGACAATATTACTGATATATTCTCAGCACTAGAGGCCCTGCAGGCGCGTTACTGACTTTTGGGTACCGGCAGTCGTATCGGTTCGGAAACCGCTGGTGAAAACTGATTCCACACTACACAACTATCAAGATGTTTTTTTATTTTAAACGATTTGTACGTGTTGCAGATACTTGGAGTGGGCAATAACGGACGGGTCGGAGGTGCGGCGGCAGGATGCTGTGTCGGTGATCACGGGTGTCACGCGCTCCACCGTCGGCTACCCCATCGCCAAGGACTTCATATACGAGCGCATCGCCGACGTGTACAAGGCGTAAGGCTTCAATATATAAAGCCAGCTGGCTCATTTTAAACAAATACTTAGCAGTGATAAGTTGTGGCTGGTGCAAGGCGATGGGCTTACCACAAAACTTGGCATTATTTTAAAGACTTAAAAAGCGTGGAGTAAAACGCATAGCCATTGTTCTCTCGTGTCTACTCCGCTAAAAGATGTGGTCAATGAGACGTGAGATCTTATTTATATCACATTGTTGACAATAACTTGGTTGCACATTACGCAGCCATTTTTCAAATATTTTATTTCCCATGCTTAGCGTATGTATGCGTACGGTGACGTAGTTGGTACGAATGCATACGTGACGTACCGAGTCGCTGTAATATAGTTACGGCATCATCAATTTCATACCATATATTGAAGCTAACAATATAATGCCGGCCGGCGCAGGTTCACGCAGAGCCGTCGCATGGGCTCCATCATCAAGGCCCTGCTTGACCAGTTCACGACGCAGAAGGAACTTAATCAGGTGAGTGACTGACAACTTTCTTTGGAATCTAAATAAACCCTGTAGAGAACTAAATCGAAGCGCTCCATTACGTTCATGCGAATGTTTTATGGTCTCTTTTTGAGGCAATTGTATGCTCTAAGCGTTGATAAAGATAAAGATAACAGAAGAAGGCAAGGGTATGGAATGGAAATCTTTTCTGCCTGGTGAAAGACTCAGTATTCAGAAAACTGCCAATTTAACTTTCGTAAATGAGAGTTACATGATGAAGAAGAAACGATGGGTCTCTGAAACATTACAAAAGAGTACAAAGGATTCGGCGCAAAATTCTTCTGTGATTAAGTGTCAAACCAGGTTGAGTGAGATTCTGTAATATGTATGTGTGGAACTTTTTGAAGTAAAACTTCTTTACGCACGCTTGTTTTGGGGAGTAAGTTGGTGAATGCGTTACGAAAAGCGTGATCAGGCATAAACGGAAGTTGTGAGTATGATATTATTTAGAGGGTTACATTTTATATATTACTATAAGGGCAAGATTCTCATAGCCAGTTACGTGTCGTATTTCAAAGACGCAGTGCAGGCCTGTTGTCTGCATCACAGTGTAGGAGCAAGAGAGAGCAGTGCGCGCATTTTCTTTATCTCTTGAACAATCGTCTAATAAATAAACGTATTCATATATTATAGATTAAGCTAAAGAAGTGTTACTTCAGTGCTGAAGTGTAAAGCACACTCGGTTTTTTTATTAAATGTTTAATGCTTTAGAAATCTAACGAACTTTTCTATATAAGTATGTGAGGGCGTACGAAATATTAATTTATAATGTTTCTTATAGTTCCTGTCGTGGCGCGAGGAGAACGAGAAATATCTGGAGGAGGCGCGGCTGGCCGTGGACCAGGCGGTGGAGCGCGCGCGGGTCAACATAGACTGGGTGGCCCGCAACCGCCGGCACGTGGTCGACCGACTGCGCGAGTTCTCATCGTAAGACATTTATCCTGTAGCGTAAAGAAAGTACTATTAGCTTGGTTCCTTAACTTTGGGCTCCACAGTTTTATTATAAGTACAAATATTTGACATTAACTACATACATTTTTTTATAGAAATACAGTCCATTCGCGTTAAGAATATAGTGAGTCATCAGTGCGATTGCAGGGTAAAGGCGTTTTCATACTGGAGTAAAAATTCAAACAATTAATTTTCAAAAAGATTCACTTTATGGGATGAAAATCAAATTAATTGTTTTAAATTAGTACGACAGTCCTTAGTAATATTATTAATTAGTGAATCTTCGTTTGTATTTATCATACTAGCTATGCCCCGCGGTGTTACACGCGATTAAAAACTATTTATTATAATTTTTCTAAAATAAAAATAACCTTAATTACTCCTTATTACATCAGCTATCTGTCAGTAAAAAACCCGTCAATTTTGTTCTGCCGTTCCAGAGATTAGCTTGTTCCGGACAATCAGACAGACAATCTTATTTATTATATGTACCGGTTATATATACGTAGTAAAAAGAGGTTGTTTTGATATTACAAACAGACACATTTATTTGTATAGACGAATAAAATTTCTTCAGCGATATCCATGATGTGTTCCAAGTTCTACATAAGATTTCATATTTCATTAGATTCATATAACGTGGTCGCAGCTTTATTCCGTCAATTATCATCTATACCGTCCGTCAACTTACCACTGTGAATTTAGCTTTATAATTTGTTGCGTCGTAATTGGCCGACGGGCGAGAACGTTGCACATCGATGGCGCAATATTTTCTTAACACGAATGGACGTTAGAATTTAAACTCTGATTATGTGACAACAGTTTGACCAAGTAGATTGATGTAGTTACAAAGCTGTGTGATATAATTAACTTTCATAGTTTATTTTAACATGCTATAGATGTATTGTAAAAGTTATGTTATTGTATGTATTCGATAGAGTTCGCTGTGTTGTAAATCTTGTATGACAGTTAGACGCTTTGCTAGAGCTCTCGAAGGGTTCGCTATAGATATAATGAGAAAAAAAAATCCATCGTAATTTTTAGAAAAGTACGTATTTAATTTGCCCTCCTAAATAGCTCCATATTAATGTATACCAAAATGTCTATCATTCAATACGATCATTCATTGACAGTCCGGGTGTCATCGTGTTTCGATAAAGATCCGAGTTTTCCCAAAGGAAAATAATTTCTCATTTCATCTGTACACGTAAATAAATATTGGCATAATTTGTAGACAATTAATCCACATCGTACATGTTTTTGATTCATAATTCATTATCTTTAATAAGCAAATATTGTCTTTGATAATGATTCGTTTGTAATATATTTTTGTTATATTCTTAAATTTATTTATATAAGTAGTTGAATTTTTCAATCAAGTAATTGCTTATAATAAATGAACTTGGTAACCAATATATTTACCATTAAAAAGATAGTATGTACGTTGTTACGTACATACTTGGTATATATAATTGAATATTACGATATAGAATTATTAAGAACCAAACCAAATGAATTATCGAAATCGGTTAGCGTGCTTAATGCAAATTTACCATTTATATGGTTTTCTCATGGATACCATTGTCAGAATTGAACCCAGTTCACCAGTAGCCCAAGTAACACTGTCGAAAGTTATGAGGTCACAGATGTAAAAAAAACATGTAGCCGAATATAGAACCTCATCCTTTTTTTAGTCTGTTGAAAATGAAATTCATTTTTACCAAGTTCATTTATCGTATTATTATGTAGTAAGGGTCAAATGTATACAATTAGAAGTACATTAACAATCGTGCGCTTTGTAGATACTGAATAATAACTTTTGATTTCTATTTAAATGGACGTAGTGTCGAGAAGAGACAGGTTTTGATTTGAGTGTGTTTCCATTACAATTATTTCACAGTATATAATGACATTATATAATATAGCTTCATACAGATCATAAGATGATATTAATTTATCCCTAATGGGAAAGGCAAAAGACTTTAGTCCATACAGCCAAGTCTTGAATAGGAGAATATTGGTAGTTTTGAAGGCCGAAGCCACGTCTTCATTCTTGATCGTAAAGCCGAAGCCATGCCTTGTCTTATAGTTGTCATGTCCTATTATTCTCGATCATAAGGCCTAAGCCACTTCTTCGATGTTTTTCATACAGTTCAATTCTTTTTGTCAGATACACTTTTTATTTTGACTGGTAAAATGTTGACTTGACATTATACCACAATTAAAAAATAAATGCGTCTAATCTGTGTAAGTCCAATGGAATATTTTCATCGTATACTTCAGTGCGGATGGACATGTCTCGCTCTCGTAAGACGCTATTAATGTAACGTTTGCCCCAGCCACCGGCGAGCTGCTGCGGACTCCCAAGACGACCAGTCCATCATCATGGTATCCATATTCGCCATACATAACTTGACCAGTAACAGTTCGCCCAATTATGTGTATGAGATAGGAAAATGATGAGATTTTTAACTTTTGGACTGGATTTTTTTTAACAGTATATTTGATAGAACTAGACCAGAGGTCGGCACTCACTCGCGAGCCACATACGAATATTTGGATGTGAAGCTGTGGCTCTTTAGTACTAAATTTATTTATGCAACTATTATTTATTGTTGGCAAGAAATTAATTGGGGCTCTTTAAAAGACTTTAAAATTTCATAAATTATTCCCCTTCCCTTTTTATATGGCCCTTCCGCCGCAAAAGGCTGACGACCCCTGAACTAGAGCCTACTGTTTGTAATGTGAGCTCATAGACAACAACAACAAAATGCTAAATATGACACTTTATAATAAAGTGATTGATGGTTACTGATCAATTTATTATCTTTTATTTTTAGTGTTGTCTTGTGTTGGTTAAAACTTTTCATAAAATCTATAATTATCGCAGTAACTTAAGAGTACTATAAACGATTCTTTAATTCAGTATTGTAATTTCCTTACAGTTAGGCTCATCAATGTTTTTTTTTTAATTTTCTTGTAATCTTATAATAATTACGTGTAACTTGTTGTATATATGTTATCTGTATTGTTAAAGCTTTCGCTCGAATCAATTTTTCCTTTACTGATGTCTGATCATTGATAATTCCCATCAATCGTTTTATTGTTAGTTATTCAGTTAGTAAAAAAACGTTTGTCTGTCCAATTGTAATAGTTTATATTGATTGATGAGATTATTTTATTTTTATTCAATGTTTTAACTTTATTATTTACGCTCGGCCTGTCACGTTGTTTGGACACTTATTGAAGATGGTTTTGTTAATGTTGTCATATTTTATTTTATATTGTTTCTTGTACTTAGCGTTCCGTCCACTTATTGTGCAGCACATGTTGGCGTCACAATTTTGAGTTTAATTAAAGAATTGAAATTTATTTATAGTTTTTTTTTATTCTAGAATTGCATTTTTAAATACCCAACGAATAAAACACATAACATTGAACATTAAATATTTTTTGAATGAAATGTCACAGTGGCGTGACATATGTCATGCTTGTAAACAAAGAGATCAAGACAGTCTGGAGACAGGAGAACTACAGCAAGTAGTTCTGCTGGCAAATGTGCTCTGTAAGTTGCATTGCCGATTTCGTAATGTATCGTCGTTTTACCGGACACGGTTCGCTTAAATCGATACCTTTTTTACGTAAGAACCGTCAACGTAATACAACTACTGTAGTATTGACCACCTCTCATTAAACTGAAGGAAGCATTGAAAATATGAAGGAGCATGCAATTGTTGGGTTTGAGTTTGTAGTCCGGAGGCTTCACGACTTTACCGGTTTGAGAGGTGGCAGAGCTCTTAGGACAGTCTGAACCTCTATTTGTAGTAACTGCACAAGTGTCCCCGCTAGGAAACTTTACCGGGGCAGTTTTTCTGATACTGATAGAGGGCTAAGGAAGGCCGTAATACGGCTCGGTCGATTTACTCTTGATCTTTCAGTGGATTTATGAACATTAATTTTGTTGTTTTCTTTCAGTGATTATCCTGAATCATCAGCCTTTGTTTCTAGACAACACTACACCGGCAGCAGCAGGAGTTTGCATGACGCACATCTACTGAGCTTGTGGTTCATTATGTGTAATATGATGCTACTGCTATATACAATTCACTGAGTTATGTTTGTAATGATGTGAGAAAATAATTGAAAAACAATGTATACAATTGTGGGAACGCCGCGACGAGCTACGTGAATAAATATAGTATTCAATATTACAAATTTAAGTACCTAGGGATTAAGTCGCCGTAATATGGTAGTAATGTATATGTCTATGTAATGCCTATATATGTCCTAATCTGTCAAAATGAATATAAGTGACGTCACAGTTGTCGAGTTTTGGTAAGCTCCAAGATCAATATTGGCTTACCACAGACACTGCAAGTTACTGTTATATCTTGCTCGACTCGTTTAACTTTCGACACGGAGCAAAACGCAGAAACATAAACGTAATATTGAAATGCCTCGAAAATTAAGATACGACATAGCATATGACAGCAGAATAAACGTGAGAAGAACAGATTGAATATGCAAATAATATTTAAACCACAGATTATATCTCGATACATTTATTCCATAATAAAAAAAAAAACATAATAATCCACTTACTGTCTAAGAACTAATAATACTATAAAGAGAAATGCTCTAGTTATTGTCTTCGCGACGGAACATTGTAACTCGATGGCACAGACGGTAACTTTAAAAAAATACAATTCTCTATGGATTTTGTAGATAACAAATGTCTTGTTAAAGCATTTTCACATTGTATATATAATCATTTTACTTAATCTACTGTACAAATACTGACTTAAAAATAGTTTATTTTCTCTGAATAAAGTTCAGATCATTTAATAATTAAATGAAGATTTTATTGAAATAAAATTAACTTATTTTACTAATTCTTGTAAATACATTAACAGTTTGAAGAAAATATTACCATTATATATTTTATTTAAAAAATATGAGAACGATTAAATTCAAAGATACTTTTTTTAAATGCAAATTATATTTTTAATCAAATCGTGATTTGCAACATACCAAACAGAAATCTTAGTAAATTACCATATAAAGTCATTTTGGGTAGACATAAGTGACCTACCTCACTTTAATAACTACTTGAGACCACCAAGTTTTTAAAGTTTATTTCTGTTTTGAATTTTATCGTAGAATAATTGACAGTGGGACATAATGACGTATTATAGCCACATATAGAATGAATGAGGACAAAATGACAGATAAAATATATGCGGGATTTATTTACCTCGACTTTCAAATTGTAAGTCAACAATTATACGAGTACACGTTATTATTATAACAAATAGTTAATTACTAAAAGCAATTATTAAATATTCCGTTGGTTAAAATCCCATGGGACGTAATGACAATGAGCGCTTGAATAGGACACAATAATGCCAGGGAAATCTAGATAGGGTTTGTAAAAAACTTAAACTTATATAATAAATTTTCATATAACGATGTAGTCTTTGACCGCAAATCTGATTAGTTTAGCAAAGGCAATCTTTTTTTATATATTACTTTCTAAGAATTTGACCACGATCCTACCTGATGTTATGGTTATATGACAAATAATTCATTATATACGATCAACATGTGCTGAGAAAGAGTTCAGTTCCTACATGGTCTGGGGCCTAAGGCGGACCCTCAAAATTCAGGCAGTTGCTGCCCACATTGTAATCGGAGAGAAAAAATCTTCTCTTAAAGGATATTGAGACAGTACGTGTGTGGAACGACTTGTTCAAACCATTCCAATTGCTTGCTCTGGAGAAACTATCGCAAACAAAAAGAAAATTATTTTGAAAATCCGAATTTATAACTTTTGTGTTAAGTATACGTAGAGAAAACTTTACAAGGTCTAGATTCTATCAATTTTATTCCCTTTCTAAAAATAATAAAAAACATAATAATCCACTTACTGTCTAAGAACTAATAATACTATAAAGAGAAATGCTCTAGTTATTGTCTTCGCGACGGAACATTGTAACTCGATGGCACAGACGGTAACTTTAAAAAAAATACAATTCTCTATGGATTTTGTAGATAACAAATGTTTTGTTAAAGCATTTTCACATTGTATATATAATCATTTTACTTAATCTACTGTACAAATACTGACTTAAAAATAGTTTATTTTCTCTGAATAAAGTTCAGATCATTTAATAATTAAATGAAGATTTTATTGAAATAAAATTAACTTATTTTACTAATTCTTGTAAATACATTAACAGTTTGCAAAGAAAATATTACCATTATATATTTTATTTAAAAAATATGAGAACGATTAAATTCAAAGATACTTTTTTTAAATGCAAATTATATTTTTAATCAAATCGTGATTTGCAACATACCAAACAGAAATCTTAGTAAATTACCATATAAAGTCATTTTGGGTAGACATAAGTGACCTACCTCACTTTAATAACTACTTGAGACCACCAAGTTTTTAAAGTTTATTTCTGTTTTGAATTTTATCGTAGAATAATTGACAGTGGGACATAATGACGTATTATAGCCACATATAGAATGAATGAGGACAAAATGACAGATAAAATATATGCGGGATTTATTTACCTCGACTTTCAAATTGTAAGTCAACAATTATACACGTTATTATTATTATAACAAGTAGTTAATTACTAAAAGCAATTATTAAATATTCCGTTCGTTTAAATCCCATGGGACGTAATGACAATGAGCGCTTGAATAGGTCACAATAATGCCAGAGAAATCTAGATAGGGTTTGAAAAAAATTAAACTTATATAATAAAGCTTCATATAACGATGTAGTCTTTGACCGCAAATCTGATTAGTTTAGCAAAGGCAATCTTTTTTTATATATTACTTTCTAAGAATTTGACCACGATCCTACCTGATGTTATGGTTATATGACAAATAATTCATTATATACGATCAACATGTGCTGAGAAAGAGTTCAGTTCCTACATGGTCTGGGGCCTAAGGCGGACCCTCAAAATTCAGGCAGTTGTTGCCCACATTGTAATCGGTGAGAAAAAAAATCTTCTCTTAAAGGATATTGAGACAATACATGTGTGGAACGACTTGTTCAAATCATTCCAATTGCTTGCTCTGGACAAACTATCGCAAACAAAAAGAAAATTATTTTGAAAATCCGAATTCATAACTTTTGTGTTAAGTATACGTAGAGAAAGCTTTGTAAGGTCTAGATTCTATTAATTTTATTACCTTTCTGATAATAAAAAAAAACATGTTGACAGAAATTTTGAATCAAGACAGAAGAATTTAAGAATTTACTGTGCTTTCAATAATTCTTTCGACGAGACATTAGGCAAATAAATGGTATTTCTTTAGTATGATACAGAGATAAGACATAAAATAAATAAGAACGATCAGACATTATATATTTTTATGAACGTATATTTAGATATACAACACTTTAATATCTTATGAACTTAAATAGGAATTTTCTAGCAACAATTTAATATGCAGCTTGTAAACTAAATGCGCACAATTGTTAACTAGAACAGTTTGATATTAAACTCTATCATATAAATGTTTCATTTCAATAATATCATTGATTTGGTTGACCTACAAGATAACTTTGTGCGGAAACAGTTACAATATCACTTCCAAAACAACCTTTAAATATGATTCAATACAACACAATACAACGTCACTCAAACGGTCTTCTTATCTCATCAAGTCTTTAAAATCCTTACGTTTTAATTAAATATTAATTTTAACTAAGATATCAAAATTACTTTGACAAAACAAATTTAGTGATGTTGTCTCACACGCACACAACTACACACCAACAAAGAAGTTATCCTATAATCTGCCAAACAAACAATTCCCTTCTACAATTCATAATTTTTAATCAATGACATTTCACAATTTAAAGTGACTACAAAAGATAGTCTATGGTATTAACTACTAAGATTATTAATAAAATACATTTATAATTTGTGTAAATATTTCGTAGGTAAATAATATAATATACCTAGTACCATCATATATTATATAAACAACAGGGCCCCTAGTTTGCTGTTTGCCAATCAAATTTCACTATGAAACCGACATATTACAATTCAACAGTCACTGTGTCAAAAATCGTAATCTACTAATTTAATTTTTGATATGTAATTTTCAATTATTTACTATTTATTAATTGACACAATTTACGTAGACATTCAAATTACATAATAAGAAATATCTCAATGAGTAACCTCTCCCTCCCCCCGGGAAGTGCTCTCCTTGAGCACAGTGCAGAGGGGCTCCGGTGCGTTTTACTGGAGATTCCGGAGCCCCTCACCATGTACCGGAAGGGCCACAGGGGAGGTTTTAGTGGGTAAAAACGCCACATAACAGCCGCCTTCCCCCCAGAAGGCGGGGTATCTTTTTGAAGATTTCCTCGCCGTTAACAATAAAATAAAATGTTTGTCTAGAAACCATAACATAGATACCAGCAGTTCTCAGACAATAATTTCAATTTCAAACCCAGTCAGTTGTAGACTTATTTGACATTGATCAACAATCAAAGTGGTGTGCCAGCTGTAGAATGTGTAGAATAGTACACCGCTATCTCTTCTCATGGTTGCCATAAAAGCTGGCAATCCGGAAGGAGAATAAAAAAATCAATTCATTGAAATGTAATGACATATTTGAAAGATTTATGTAGGAAATTAACAAATGGCAACATTTCCAACAATATTAATGTCAGTGGTATTGGAAAGTAACTGAGCTAGGAGGTTACCAAAAATACAGTTGACGGCAAATAACTCTAGGTCTGAGCGAAACGTGGTAGGGATAGCTGCGCATGAGTACAGTCGCGGACGGAATTCATTTATATAAATTACGAAGTGTTTTTTATGTGTATGTTAGTTCCATAATGAAATATCAAAAGAACAAATTAAAAATAACCGAAAAGTCAATTAACATAGTATTTCTAAATTGCCCCCGGCTCGCGTTCTAACGCGACAGTACACCGGGAGCGAGCGGGGTGTGGTGGGGTGCGCGGGGCAGAGTACCACCCGCCCGCGGCCCCTTCACTCCCCTGGGACACCTTATTTTCGTATGACGTATCATTTTTGACACAATTGGTTAAGCAAACTCTGGGCCATGGATATTTAAGTAACAATTCGTATAACTTCGACACTTAATAAGATATGCATACGATGATATTTATTGATAATTACGTGTGTGTTACATCACAGTGACATAATCAGTTAGGTAACATGTGTGTGTGGAAAAATTACTTGAAAGAAATTCATATATTTCTAACCTCAAAAATTGTCTTATTTAGTGTCAGAATTATATAACGTTTACACCTAATAGACTTATAAAAAAGGCAAAAATGGACGAAACAGTTCATTATTTTTAATCTGTGTTGTATTTCTCCATTATATCGTATAAGCTGTGTATTATCGTGGTAACAAAATTAAATGCTAAATACATAAAATGGTATCATTACAAAACACGTGTAATTTACACGTCACCTGCAAGTGAGTATCATATTAAATTGAAACCATAGACAAAACTTATGAAGCTTCCATAGAGTTAAACTCACGATGAGGAATCTTGTTCATTACCGACGAAGTTTGGCCGGTTGCCGCCCCTCCGCTTCCTCAGAGTGCCAAGTATCGCCAACATCTCCTTGACTGCCTCGGGCTGGTCGTCTTTAGGTTTCTTCTCGAGAAAGTTCTGGTCTGTCGACTTCAGCTGGAACTTGCCGCATTTGATCTGATCCACGATCGCGTCTATCGCGCCGCCTGCAATTATATACAAATATATAAATTGAACGTCTGATGATCCCTTCTGATTATTATACTTCCCAAAAATATCCGGAAAAATGTGACCTCAAGAGAAGAGGAGGGGGTTTTAGTCTGTCATAATTGCACGACAGACTGCCCTGGGACAATAATGGATTTATCCTCGTAGCCCAAAAAACCTATATATTAGACAAAGCGAGAGAACTATGTCAGGATGATATTAAGTGGGAGTCCGCGATCTCTGCCTACCTCTCCAATGACGAGCATGACTCTTTGTAATGTATAAAATTATAAGTCTAGATCCAAATTTGATTAACCCACTTATAACGATCTTTACAAAAAATATTTGGACAACTATATATATACACCGTGACCGGTGAGCGCGACCTTAACTGGCTTCGGACATGAGCCCTGATATGGCCTGCGAAGCTGAATTTGCTCTTTAATGCTCGGTCGCAAGTGGCACGATATAGCTAACCGGTGACATTGTAGGTGTAGTTGTGGGAGGATTTGGGACGAGATTTACTTTCGTGGCGTTTTGCGTCTACATCAACCAGACGAATATATTCAATTTATACGTGTAATTCAACTACCCTCAATTCAAATAGATTATCTAAGTATATTGCTTTTCGACCGTTGTAGTAATCGCCCGACAGTGTCTCGGTACATACGTAGACACAACACAACACTGTTCAAAGGATAACTTCTGTTTTAGTATTTGTTTATGAGGCATTATATTTGTAATGTCTACAAAACGGTAATATTTTTTTACTAATACTTGTTATTCAATTTCAACTTATACATGTCAATGCAAGTATACTTAAAGTTGAAGTTACAGCCTTTATATAAATAACATATATATCCTACTGTTGGCTACAGACCTTCTGTGTAAAGAGAGTATAAGTGCATAGTCCGTCACTCACACCTAGTGCCGATTGGCAGACTTCACATGTGTTAGTAAAAATGTTCTAAGACATGTAGGTTTCCTCACAATGTTTTCCTTCACCGCCGAGCACGTGGTAAATCAGCACAATTTCATTGGTGCCGGCACCGGACTTCCGCCCAGACACTGAGCTACTACGCACTAAAGTCGTAATCTACAAGATAGTATCTGGGCTATTAGATATTATAGACATAAAAGACTAAATGTAGTATCAGTAATAAGTGGGTTAAGTGGCTATGAGATTAGATACTTTGCAATATATATATGTATCATCATGGTTTCCTAACCGTTGAAGAATGAGCTTCCCAATGAAAAGAAACCGCCACCAGGAATAGAAACTCCAGCAATCACACATCTTAATATACACCACTCTGAAAACAATGTTGGCAACACTTCCCAAAAATATACACCACTCTGAAAACAATGTTGGCAACACTTCCCAAAAGTATAGTGAGTACGTCCCGAGGTGGAAAAATGAAAGTAGTTTAGAGGGAAACACGACAGTCATCTCGTGGGATTACCGAAGGTTCTGATCTTCCGTCGCTCGTGGTGAAATCTGCACACGACAGCACTTCGCCCGATACTCCAGCGACAAGCGCAAGCCTCTACAATTACATTAGTGTACGTATGTATGTATCCGCCTACAATATATAACATAACGAAATACCATTAACACTGGACTACACATAAGAGTCTATTCAAATTCAATAATCGACTTTTTTGTCGTTCTCTCATTTCTGAGGAGGTCACTAGAGACCCTCAAGTGGATAATCTGCCTCCATCGACTCATTCCGAGGCAGCTCTCACCAGCTGGTGGAGATTAGAAGACGAGATGACACCTTTTACTTGGTCAGACCATCGTGTTGGCGACCGGCCTCTTGTTTCCTGCCTTCTGTATTATCAACGATGACCAGCTTTTCAAGGTTGCCATCCCCTCTACGCATTATATGCCCGAAATATGACAGTACGCGCTATAGACACGTAGTGGACAGTCTGGTCTTTATAGCGCCAAAAATGTCTTTTTTTTCGTCTATATTTATGTTTGTAAATCAGTTTTAAAAACATATTTTTCGTATAAAAGAATGATTTAAATTAGATCCAACATTAAATTTGTCAGCATCTTGAGTTCAGAAGATTTACCAACGAATTCCATTAAATTTGTTTTGATATTGATAAACAACGAATATAACCGTTTTTATAAATCAGAAGAAACAATAAAATTTAAATCAATACTTTTTTAAGATATTTTTGATGTTACTATTCGATTTATTTGGAAAAAAAACTGAAAAACATTATAACTGAAAAATGGTTCACTGTTGCATAATGCATACAGGTTAAAATTATCGCAAATAGTCACCACTACCTAACGGATATACGTCGAATTACCAATAAACCGGTATATAGGCTATTTTTTTTTGGACGAACTAACACAGTTGGCCAGAGAGGCTGGCCTTGACTTCTTCACCGGATTGAGAGGTGGTATAGCTCTAAGGTAACTTAGCCTGAACATCTATCGCTAGTAACTCTACACAAGGATCCTCGTTACCTCGGCTTGGACGGTTACTATGTTACGCGTAAGCATTCCGTTGAGAGGGCAGAGCCACGACTCGGTCGGTAGCTTTAATAACAAGAGACTATTTGGACAATCTAAGCTAACTTATATGCAACTTCGGGAAGCGTTGGCGCTAGGAGAGAAAGTGGCCCAAGAGACTTTAGCAACGCTCCTAATCCTATCCAGGGGGAATGCCAACTGAATAACTTAACATCTCTTTAATAACGTACCTCCATTTTGCTTCGTCCTCTTCAGCGTGCCCTGTTTAGAAGAGAGCAGTGTGGCCATGTCTTCGGCCTGCTCCGTGGGGATATACGCCGGCGGTGGTGGTGGTGGCGGCGGTGGTGGGGGCGGGGGCGGCATGCAGGGCGGGGGAGGTGGAGCTAGTGGTGCTGGTGGTGGCGGAGGAGGAATGTCTGGTGGTGGGGTGGGTAAGGTCGAGGTCGGCGGTGTGCTGGCCGCTTCTGGAAGAACATTTACTGTCTAAGTTATGTGTTAATATCTATAGGAACTTTAATTGGGGATGTTCATTTCAACCGTCTTTCTCGCACTACTACGAGTATTGTCGTAAACTGCATAAACATGTAGTAACCGTATGATCGAGCTTTGCTCGGTTTTTGTTTGGTAATTCCTAGCCTTAGCCGAGTGACTGCACCATATTTTTCTTTCAAACTTTGTGACCTATCACGAGGCAACCGTAAGACATAAGTATAAATAATTTATGTAAAAATTGATTGGTCTAACGAAAAAGTAAAGATTCTTTGACTTAGTATTTTAGCTTAGTAACGCCATCTACTGAACTAATAATAGCGTGTACACGCGGATAAGACATTTTCTAAAAAAAATCTTAGCACCCCCGAAACCCAGTGCTTACAAAATTTCATGAAGAACGGTGCAGCTTCAAGATATAAGGTAGATGTTGTTGTCGTATGCATATTATTTGAAAGATTACTGAAAAACTCGTACGATCAAATGTTATATATAATCAACAATTCAATTGTCTTAATATACACAATTCTTTTCGAGCTGCCTTCAAAAGGCAACGATTAAATGTCCAGTACATAAAGACAAGAGCAAATATGTATTGTCATTTTAATATTAACATATATACGCCATAGTCACCTACAGTTACACACACAAAACAAATTATAGCAATTTGGTAGTAAAATCTTAATTTTTTGACATTTTTCTCATCAAATGAACTAAGAATTCTGCGTGACTTTCCGAAAAATATCTGCAATTGTTCCATTAATCATAAGTTAATTTATCAAAGTTTAAATCCGTTATTAGTATTAACTTCCGTGTGTTACTAAATAAACCAGTTAATTACTGGAAACCGTTAAACAATATCACTAAGGTAGGAATTAAAATTAAAGAGTAAGTAAATAAGAGAAAATCTAAAATCACTTTTACGTTGGCAACTTAAATTCCTTTCTAATAACTTTTAATGTTCCGATGTTTTCATATATTAAATAACAATTTTGTTAGATTAATACTTACCAACGACTTCTACCACTTCTTCGATTTCTTCCTTAATTTCTTCTTTAACTTCAACTTTCTCCACCACATTCTTCGCTTTCTCGTTTCCGCCACTCTCAAAGTAGCTTATTCTTGACATGAGAGCGGATTTCTTTGCAGGTTGCCTCTTCTCCGCTTCAGCAAGTTTCTTTTCCGCTCTCTCGGCACGTTCTAGAGCCTTCTGCGCGTCTTCTTCGGCGAGTCTTATTTTCTCCTCCCAAAGTAGAATATCTGTTTCTTCATGTTTCTCCGCTAGTTTCAGCTGTAAAGTACATGTGATTGCTAAATCAAACGGTATATAATCATGTGCTAATTTGTGAAAGCGGATAGCAATAATTATCGTCGTTTACCCTGCTATAAGCTAATATATTTACGAGTAAAAACAACAACTGTCTTCAAATCAAATCAAACGTTAAACGTTATTACATACGGACGGATAATCGGATTAATCAGAACGTAACCAAACTCTCAACAAACTACTCTTGAAGTACAGGATGTAGTTCCAATACAAAATGAATCTTTGAAATCGGTCAATAATGCAAATTGAAGACTTATATAGTTGTCCATGGATGCCATGCACCAAATTGGAAACACCAGATTTCAAATCTGTCTTACATATACGACACGTAACTCTCTCTATCTTTACTTACTTATATCTCTCTCTCAACTCTCGCCTCGCTCGATCGCACTTTGTAACGCATTCACCGACTTACTCCCCAAGTCAAGCGCGTGGTAAGAAGTTTTACTTGGTATAACACACCATTCGATGAACTAACATGGGTATTTATTCTCCGTTAAATAGATAGCTGTGATTGTGTGAATCTAATGAAGGGATGAACTAACCTGCAGCTCGTCCAGCTGCTCCCTGTGGCGGCAGGCCTGCAGCTCCAGCGCGTCCCGCAGGCTGTCCACCTCGGAGAGCAGGCGACCCAGTCTCTCGTCCATCTCCAACTCTCCCATGAGCAGCGTGCTCTGGTGTGTCAATACCTTTACCCGCTTCTTCGCGTCGCGCGCTTCGTGTCTGTACCTGAAAGGACACACGAAATTTTCAACCTTCGGACGTTTAGACATTCGTCTCCAACCTTTCCAGCAAAGGAGTGGAACAAGTTGCCGACGGCAGTCTTTCCGTCTTGTGTCGAGTGACTAGCTAATAGAGGTACAGGCTAAGGGACCTAAGAGCTATGCCACCTCTCAATCCCGTGAAGCAGTAAAGGCTATCCTCTCTGGCCAACTGTGTATTTGGTCCAAAAAAAAAAGAAAAAAAGGAAGGCCCCGCAGATATAGGCTGTAACTTTAACCTGTAAACTATTTCTATTAATTCTATGACAATTTGTCTTATGTTTTGATAGATGTTAGATATAAATGGTTTGTACACGGCTATCTGAAATCTGCCGCCAAAGATCCTTCAGCTTCTTTGGACAGATGCGGTCGTTCAAGCACTGTCTGAAGAAACAGATCATTTTAGGCACAATGGACGGGAGACGTGGTCAAAGAATGGAACATACAACATGATCTTACACAATCACGAAGACGGTGGGCGATAGAATAGAGCGTGCGGTCCACTGCTATGATCGCACTCAATAGGGTTATACGTGGTCACAATCCTCGGCAGTGAAGGAACGAAGGTGAGGAAGAAGTTCTATCAGCGGCCACTTGTAGGGTCAACAGCAACTTATACAGCTGTTCTGTGGATCTAAGGATGACTGGGGAATTTAAGGATATTCAAGATAATAGACCTTTCCCGATATACATCATCACAATTGCAGATTTCTTTAAAAATTATTGATATTGCAGTAAATGGTATATACTCACGTTTCCGCCATTTGTCTGTCCTTGTCTGCGTTCTCCTTCAACGCGGTGACTTCCTCCATTAGCAACTTGGAGACTCTGTTGTGCCTCTCCAGTAGGGTGCGCAACTCCTGTAACTCTTTGTTTTGTACGCTGCATCTCTCCTTCTCTCCTTCCAACTCCTGAAATAGAAAAGAATACTTTTTGAAACTTTGATGTGGTTTTAAATAAAGGTTTTTTTATTATTATGATATTACATACAGAATGTTGGTTCAATGGTCACGGTAATTGTCGGAAAAGACTGCGAAATACGTTTATGCGATTACAGTTAGTGCGAATAGGATGATATAGGATGCAGAGGACTGTTACCATGTACCCTGGTCATGCCCACTGATGATTTGCCGCCAGATTACAAATACCCTGATAAGTGTGTGTCCGGGTGCGGTTTACTTCCGTGATCTGGTCTTCTTGGAGGGACAATTTCTTCAAGTTCAAAGAGAAGGACGCAGTAGTCGAGCTAGACAGCGATTAAATATTTTGTGAAACCCCTTAACAGGAAGAGTGAAGTAAGAAGGAAAGGGCCTTGACAAAGAATTTGGGAATCAAATTACGCGTTGGTAGTGGGGCCATGGGAGATGGTAGTGATGGTGTTGACTGCGTGGCACTAGGTGTTTGGTGTGGTGGTATACCTGCGCGAGCGCGACGTTGTGCTCGTGCGCCTCGAACTCGTGCAGCCTGGCGGCGCTGAGGTCTGTCTGCAGCGCGGCCACCTGCTCGCTCAACTCCGACACCGTGCGCTTCAGGAACTCCACCTCCTCGTTGCTGCTGCTGTCTGATGCTGTAGGGGACACCACATCATTTTTTTTTTGTTTTTTAAAAAAGGAAGCTAGCAACATTTTTTTTTTTCATAAATATTACTAACATTCTTGTTAACCATTCCAACTAAGCTTAAGCTTCTGCTAGGAGATGGTTCACGTCAATAGTAAGTATATATCTGGTTGATATTAAGCCATTATTCTAAGACTGAAATCATTTTATCTCGAAATAATCGTTCTTGATTTGGAATTAAATTAGGTGTTGCAGTTCGAAGTTTCGAGTAATCTTAAGACTCCTCATTATAAAAGAAACAGCCAGGAGCTGGTCACCTGCGTCCGTAGCGTCGGTGAGGTCGATGTCCACCTGGGTGGGCGGCAGAGCGTGGATCAACGCCGCACTGCGCCTCTTCAGCTGCTTATTCTGCTTGTACCATTCACCAGCTTGCTGCATAACCCTGAAGATAACGATTACACCCTGATTAATCTTTATTCCACGTTAAGATTTAGGGGCAGCAGAGTGAAGGAAAACATCGTGGGAATACCTACATGTCTTAGAAAATTTCTAAGGCATCAAGCTTCAATATGACGAACGAAAATGGTTTAGAATACGATCTGCGAATCGTAAGGTCGTGGGTTCTAATCCACCATTCGACTATTGACGTGAACCATCTCCTAGTACAAGCTTAAGCTTAGTTGGAATGGTTAAAAGAAGTGCGAGTTATAATTGTGAAAGAACATATTGCCAGCATTCTTTTTTTAAATAAAAAAAACGAAAAGTATTTCAATAAACTTCGGCGGATTTTGTTTTCCTACTTTACTTGCAACTAGAGCGATGAAATAAAAAATCTAAAAAAACCGTGTGCAGTCGTGGGATACCAGATAGGTAGAATGCTTACGCGTAACACAGTAACCATCCTAGCCCAGGTTACCCCACACCGGGAGGAAACTTGTGTCCAGTTACTACGAATAGAGCTAAGCGACCTAAGAACTATGCCAACTTTCAATCCGATGAAGCAAAGCTTCTTGGCAAGGTAAATATGGCTGTATAGATTCGTCAAAAAATAAAACTTAACCTGGAAACTGAGCTGCGTAATTGCATATTTATTAGACAATTGGGAAACACGTGCAATGTAAACGTGCCCAAAAGTTACAGCGAATAATTTCATGTCGCGTAAAACTTTGTGCTGCCAGTGAAAGAACGGAAATAAGTGAAGCCTGCCCAGTGAATAGAAAGTCAATACATCATTAGAACGCGGCTCGACGCTTCGAGTCAACTTGAGACTTATACAAAAATATATAACAAATAGTACTAGCGTACCCAGCCCGCTTCTCCGGGCTAGATTTTGCTTTATTTTATTTAAACAATAAACTTACTTCATTAAATATTTAATTTAACTCTCACAATATATTAAATTATTCATTTCTCTCCGTATTCATTCTCTTCTCGAGCGGGTGAACATAATTACCTACACCCATGTACATATCGGTAAATACAATATCATTCTTATCATTTATACAAAAACATACCGGGCTCAAGTTAATGTCAGAAATAAAAGTACGACGTATTGTTTGACAGTTCAAAATAAAAGTCAAT
Source organism: Meandrusa payeni (assembly GCA_029286785.1). NCBI lineage: Eukaryota > Metazoa > Arthropoda > Insecta > Lepidoptera > Papilionidae > Meandrusa > Meandrusa payeni. Next base: position 9,775,029 of record JAGSMX010000023.1, read on the forward strand.
CATTGTTAAACATTTACTATGTATTACTATACTATATCTATAAAAGAGAAAGTGTGTGTGTTTGATCCTCCAAAACGGCTGTACCGATTTCAATGAAACTTTCAGGGAATCATCAGATTGACCGGGGAAGTAATCATATAAAGAAAAATTTGGTGACGATCGGAGCACTCCTCTTTTTGAACTGGCAAATACAGCCTTTATTTCATTTATTTATTTTTCATTTATATTATTATACTACTACTACGGGTATGATATTGTATTTACTGTATATATGTACATGGGTTTAGGTAATGCATCCGCTTGAGAAGAGAATGAATACGGAGAGAAATGAATAATTTAATGTATTGTGAGAGTAAAATTAAATATTCAATGATGAATGTTTATTGTTTAAATAAAATAAAGCAAAATCTAGCCCGGCCAAGCGGACTGGGTACACTATATATTTATTAAACATATCTATAGTGTAAGAACAAATTTGGTAAAATAACGCTAACCGTTATAAGCAAATATAATAAACAATATACTCACATAGTTAATAGTAAATTTTTAAATCTTATTTCGAATGTCAACAGCTTACACTGGCAGAAAGCTTTCGACTCGATCGCCATGACTACGCAAAAGTGAAACAATTTTTTTTTTAATTACCTTGACTTCAATTTATTATCTATACCCATAATAAATATCAATCAAGGTGAACATAACAAATGATCACAGATATATGCTTTAGCTACACTATTTTTTAATTTAGCACTAATAACGCGGCGTGGTTGCTACGCGAGAACACAACTGGAGCTCTGGCCGTTTTGCGTAAAATTCTCGCTAAATCAATAATGTAACAAATTATTCAGCACAGTGGCTACATTTAGTTATTCGTCACTTTCTAGCCTTTATTATGGCATGAATTATTTATGAATCTGTATTTAGATACGATGACGTGCTGTTTTTTTTAAACTTAATGTTTTGATGTCTTCCTGAATTGGACGATGGTCATATAGTGTGAATCCTGGTTTCCTTTCACAGTTTTTTTTGGGACGGACCAGAGAGATTGTTCACTACAGTTGCATCGAGAGATAGCAGCTCTTAAGTCGTTTGGCCGGAACCTCTATTGGCAGAAACACTGCGCTAGGGCCGACGGCTTGGACGGTTACTTTAGGCGCGTTAGCATCAACCCTGTAGTTGGGCTCTCAAGAATAAGACTACGGTATCCCCTGCCTGTCGTAGAAGGCGACTAAAAGGGGCATCGGGTTCAGTGGGCGACAAAAGTGGGGGCCTTTGTCTTCCGCCAAAGTGGACCCGGGAAGAAGGCGATCGCAAATCGCAACCTCCGACGGTCGCGAATGGACGCTTTGTGGATTTGTAGAGATCTAGCCTGTGCAATGGTAATCGCGTCGTCCGGATCGTCCAGAACATGTCTCGGCCCCCGGGCGACGGACGGTATTTAGTATAGGAAGGCTTATAAGTGGCGGCACTTACAAGAAGTTTGTTAGAATGTTTGGCGGCAGTCTCGAAAAACCGTCGACATGCCTGCTTAAAGAATTGGGCTATTGTCGGTAACCCTGTATCAACTGGAGCTCGCGATTACGTACGAACCACGGCGCACCCGTGGCTCGTCGCAGCTGATTTCCATACATATCCTTACATCGATATGTATGAAAATCAGTGTGTTTTTGAGTTCATCGCGAACAGACAGACAGCGGGTAGCGACTTTGTTTAATACTATGTAAGGATAGATACATAACCTATTTAGTTTATAGAATGCCTTCAGGAACATTCAATTTAGCAGTAATTAAATAAAAACGCTTTTTTTTAATAAAACGCTTAAATTTATATAATAGTATAAAATGTCTGTGTATAGAAACAAATTGCACGAATGTTTTCGAAGCTGACAGTTGGCGTTTTGGCGGGAAAGTAATTTTGTTTTAATTCCTATAATTTCACTGACAAAGGCAACACAAAACGATACCACAGAGTATCGTTATAGTCAATTATACAGAACAGCGGAAACAACAGACCGTTAATTGGTGTGAACCGGCCTTTGAATGGTGTTATTTGCATTTTAGATGGTCCCTAATTGGACCTTGAATCATACACTTCGTTTTGTGTGTGGTCTGAATACAAACATGCCTTGAATGTGATCCATATTGTATTATCAACCTTTTTCCATTGGTTTCAAATGTATATGTATGGACTACCTCTACTAGGGCTTGATTTAAGACTCGATTATACCGGAAATATAATATAATATGAACGATAATTGCGTACCGGCCTGTGCTGTGACCGCGTGACCTAGTTGTCCGTGTTTATAACGGACAGTCGATACTTTTATGTAATAGGAAAAGCAAGTATAGTCTGGGTGCTTATAAACTTCAGACTGAGCGCCTGAGCTGATGAACCACTAAGCCATTATTGCTTTGTAATAGTTAATACTAATTTTCGCATTATAGTCAAAATTTTCTTCAATGCAGAAAATATGATCATTCTGCATTATATAAACTATTCTAGCCATCATTATCAGTTGGATTAGCTGATATTTGTGTCTTATATGCGTTTAGTCAAAACTTCAGGGACGCGTTAACACCCCCATGTCTGCCGTCTAGGCAATCTCGTACCGTATGTCTTTTCTTTATCGGTCTGCAACAATTATCGGTCCTCTCGGACCCGCTTGAGATCACAGTAAATTTACCATCCTGCGGGTTGTTGCGTATGGGCGAACTGTCGTTCAACTCCTACTTTTTGACTATGTAGAAAAAAATCTCAGGTGTCTGGGCACAAGGCACTCGGACCTTAAATTCATGACACGTATCCTAGGTACACACGTTATTCCAACAAAATTGAAGTATTTTTCTACTTCACTGAGCGCAAATTTGCGTTCTCTATCTCTCTTTTACCGCGCTCTTGCTTACACACTTTGAACGATGCGGCATTGGCCGCGTCGTACACTATCAGCAATTCTGAACAACGGGAACTCTCGGCTCGTGCGTAACGGGACATTTTGCGCGAATGACATCCAATAATCATCAATATATAAGACGTTGTCAGTGAGCTTTTGATAAACTTTTCTCCACTTAACTTATTTAAAGTGTTTTAATATTTAAAATTGTTAATTAATGGCATAAGATAAGCGATGAATTTCGTTTTGGCTCGTAACATTACCTAACTAGGAATTAGTTGACGTGACGCAACCTGAGCGACCGGTTTCCGTTAACGCTGACGTAACATAACTTCTCTTCGTCTTGTTTGTTCATTTTTTTTACCTAAAAATATAAGTTTCAGCTGATCATCAATTAATATAAACTAAAGCCTTATGTTATAAGTATGCCTATATTTTACGGAGTCGTTGTATAGTACGCTTGCCACCCAAGTTCGATCCGACCAATAAATTTGTGGTTGCAATTTTATGTGCTGATTTACAGAAACCTACATGTCATAGAACATTTTTCTAAGAAATGTAGGTTCAAAGTCTGCCAATCTATACTAGGTGTGCATGGCGGACTTATACTCGCTATAGATAAGGCCTTCGCCCAACAGTGGGATATAAATATTATATATATAAAAGCTGTAACTTTTATATTTTCTGCAATTTTTTTGCAGTAAAAAGACATGCTATATAACCGTAACCTACTGTCGCAACAAAGTGACGTATACACTTGCTACAATGTCGCACGTGCGTTGCCCAATAATAACAAGCCGTGCCGACGTCACACTGTCGTGCGGTCTGTCTGAGTGATGAGGCCGCGGTGTGGCCGGAGCTCCAGTTACCTCGCAGGCGTTTAATGTGACGGTAACATTAACTGGTTTGATTTGAAGTCGGCATTTGTTCTTACTAGGAAGTATACTTTTGATTTATAGACAAATAGACGAAATAGAATTTTACTAAGATATCAATACAAAGGTATTAAGACCGGATGACGAAACGATAAGCTAGAACGAAACAAAAAGACAGCGTCCTGCCGCGACCGTCACAGGTTGCGAGTAATCTTATCGTGATACAGCTATTTTATGAGCAGGCCCCATCCCTTAGATGTTAGGAGCGTTACTGGCGTCTCTTCGGCCACTTCTTTTTCCAGTGCCATCGCTTCCCGAAGTGGCAAATAAGTTAACTTTAGAATGCCTCTAGCTTTTCGACAATCTTGCGCGCCTTCGAACTGTAATGCCTACATGTCTTTTGTTTACGGGGGGGGAGAGTGAAATTTTCAACAAGATACCCCACCTTCTGGGGGGACGGCGGGGTTATGTGGGGTTTTGACCCACTAAAACCCCTGGTGGCCCTTTCTCGGTGCATGGTTCAGGCTCTGGGATCTACAGAGGAACACACCGGAGCGCCTCTGCACTGTGCCCTTCGGAGAGCACGACGCGGGGAGAAGGTAATTCCTCCCCTGTGCCGTCGCAGTAAAGGCGACACGGGCCAGCTGATGTGGCCTTCTTCCCGGGTCCACGGCGGACGACAAAGGAATGCCTACATGGTCCCCTCTCGAGGGCCTACCTATTACGTGTAAGCATTCCGATCCTTGGGCGCCCGAGAGGGCCAAACCTCGACTCAGTTGGTACCTTCATCGCGGTGTGCTAGAGGAATTTAGACTGTAAGTAACTTTAATGATAGTCAATAGAATCTAACGTGGACCAAAAACATCTATACCATCTTGATGACTTGCGTTCCACGACTCCACCACTGTGCGTTTCCACGTTTTTTTTAAACTTTCTAAACAAGTGCTTGACTACGATCCCACCTGATGTTAAGTGGAAATGCAGTCCTGGATAGTAAGGCGCACTAGCTTAGTAAATGCCTATTCACTCTACTCTTGAAAATACCCACATTGTAATCGGAAGGAAAGACAGAGGCGGGCAAACTATTCCAGTCCTTTGCTGTACGAATAACCTCAATTATATTGGAGCAATTGAAAAGTATATAAGCGCAATTTGTTTTCACTGCAGCTTCAACCTGTTACTGTCGTCACATGATAACGCGCCTAAACAAGTATGACTTCAAAATACCAAATCCTTAGTAACCGAGATGAGTGCAGTAGCAATTAGAATGTACAAAGCATTACTCACTTCTGCATGACCCCCGCGTCGATCTCATGCTGATGTTTGAGTTGCTGGTACTCCTGGAACAGCTTCTCGGAGACGCTGCGCAGCTTTGATAGCTCCCTCTCCCTCTCCGCCAGCTCTGCCTCAACGTGTTTCTTCTCCTCCGAGACGATGTTGTACCGGCGCTGGAGATCATCGTGCTCGCGCTTAGCTGCAAGACAATAAGTTCAGTCACTTGTGTACATAACAAGCTGTCACTAAATCTATCTTCTAATATCTTCAAACGAGCAATCCTTGTATATATATATATAAATATATAATTGGAATTCCTGCGAGAATTCGGAAATACAAAGAGAGCGTCTGCGCATGATAGTGTTTAACGTTTCATTCTATTTGCACTCAGTTTTTGTATTTGGTCACATATAAAATATTAGAAGAAATAAGAGAACACAGGCCTTGAAAAATTTTCTAAGACAAGATTTCTTCACGATAATATCCTTCATCGCCCAGCGCGTGGTAAATCACCGCTTGATATTGTAACAAATCGGAGATCCAACTTGAGGAGATTGCCTCGCCACTAAACTCGAACACTCTATTCTCTCTAATACTTTATAAAAACAGGGTGTTAGGGACCGCTTCCGAAAACGAAAACAGACCATGACCAGAACAAACAGACAATGACACCTTTGATGATGGGACGGAAAAAAACCAATCCTGATTTTAAATAATTATATGTTTAAGAAAACAGCAATGAAACACAGTCAGACCGCTGGGAGGAGGAGCTGGAGGGGCGGCTGCGCCAAAGAACTCCGCGCCCCACGACCGGGGGTTGCGGAAGAACTGTTCGATGTTATCCCGTGACCACGTATATGGTAGTACGATGGAATACCGTGTGAAGATTTTTAGTCGGGTGGAGTGCGACACTACCCCGTTCCCGGCACACGTAAATAAAAATAATACATAATAAATAAAACCCTCCACGCCCCGGCGTTCATTGACCCGAGCATCAGCTGTTTTTAACTTTGTGTTTCATTGCTGTTTTTTGTAATGTATTTTGATGTAACTATTCCATAATATTCTATTTCACTTAGCTATACTAACATGATGGAGCGAAAATAATGCTATTTTATTACCATTATTTACGCTCCATTAAAAAATCATATTTTAATAATATTTTTTTTTAATTGGGATGGATTTTTTTTCCGTCCCATCATCAAAGGTGTCATTATTACTTAGTACTAGCGTCTGTCTTCGTTTTCGGGAGTGTTCTCCTAATACCCTGTATATCCCTTTATTTATACATCATCATTTGAACATCTCTGTACAGATGGCGACCTTAATAAGCAAAAGCAGGATTGTCTTCATTGAAAACAATAAAAGACAATGAGAAGCTTGGGAATCGTGCACCATACAGACTAAACATAAGCGCCATTTGCTTTACAACGGCAGAGTTAAATATTGATATCGTTTTAAAAATATTATGGTGCATTAAGAAAATATAGCACGCTATATAGCGGCTGCGCTAAAAACTGTTTATTTAAATTTTTCAAAGATATAAGTAGCCTAAGTTACTCCTTATTTCATCAGCTATCTGTTAGTGATAGTCCCGTCAAAATCGGTCCAGCCATTCCATAGATTAGCCAGAACAGACGAATATTGTAAAAAAAATATTTTGGTATACGTACCGTATTATACATTTATGTGCGTGTAGTAAAAAGTGGTTATTTTAATATTACAAACAGGGACTCCAATTTTTTATTTGTTAGTTGACATATTCGCGCTTCAAGTGTCAAATTTATATTTTTTTAAACTCAAAATTGGAATGAGGAATTGTGATTTAGACATGGCGAATAATAAAATAACTTTAAATTTATTTTCTAATAGAGAAAGTCAATTCGTCTAAATTCAATATCTTACAGATTTTTAAAATTATAAACTGATAAGTTTTGACGTCCTCTAAACCCTAAAGGATAGACTAAATCTATTTACTATTAGTCAATTATGTTCCGCATCTATCGGCATGTACGGGGCACAAATTTTAACAAGTGATTTTTTTGAAACGATTCATTGGTTCAAAGAAGTGGATAAACTTCATGAAAATTTTAAAAATATTATGATGGAAAATGTTCTCACTGTAGTTTTTTAATTTAAGTTGCCGGTTATGATTTCCCGCTTGTGTTGCCATGCAGTAATTAAGCCGCTACGCAGGCCAGTTTGTTTTAGAACTAGTTAATGGTTAGGTATTTTAAGCAATCGGATACAAATACTCCTTAAGCAGAAATTGCTATTACAATTCCATTGAATAAAACTATTACCGGAATTTGCAACGTTTCGAACAATTTACAGAAGTCATTTTTTCCGGGGAGTCCTCCCCGGAGATTTATTCAATTAAAACTATTCGCGTAAATATTAGAACTCAGTTTACAACAGTTACAGTACTAATTGTACGTATTAAATCCTTGTATACATATTAAAGATAAAGTATTCAAGGAATATATGACATTTGTCACGTTTGTTTAATGCAACTAGAGATGCTGTGCGGCTACGTAACACGCAGATGCAACTGCACGCTACATATCTTATCTCGTTACACTAACAACACGAGGAAGTACGAAGTAATGGACTAGATTTGTACTCCGTTACTTTGTACAGAGGAAAAAATAACACGTAGTTTTACATGAATCTTACCACACGTACGTAATCATTGCTAATTCGCTTATATTTTTTTATAGTTTTTAGTCAAAGGCACCTGAGAGGGCCGAACCACCACTCAGCCAGTAGCATTTATCGGAAGAATATCAAACTATTAAAATAGCTAACATTTAAATTCCACTTTGTGAAGCGTTGGTGGTGGAAGAAGTAGGCGAAGAAACTCCATCAAGTGCACTCATAGCGCCTCCATTTAAGAGTTTTTTAGTCTGAAAGGGTTTGGTATTAATTAGGTCTTATATTAATTTTTATTGACCTTGGGTTATAAAGATATACCAGATGACCCATAAGAATCAATTGCTCGTTGAGGTAGATATTGGAATATTTATGACAATCTAAGACTTGATCTGTACTGCATAACGTCACCGAACACAAAATGTGGAAGATAAAATAGAACAAATACACTAGTAATTTGAAAATAAAAGATTTTTTTTTTTTCTTAAAGATATTGTCCTATACAAAAAATCCAATAGATATTTTTGTTTGCTTGGAATGTCGGACTTTTTGGATGTCATGTGCAGTGTTGTGAATTGATAAGCCCCGCATACCAAATCGATTTCTAAATGGATTTTAATCAACACTAATAGTTATGGAGCTCTTATAAATTAGTATTAATTAACAAATTCAGTTTTATCAACACAAAGTCTACAATTGGTACACCGACCAACATTCGTTTTAAAACGACTTAAAAAAAAATGTTTTCAAATCACCTGTACTTTGTATTTTTGTCAGCGCCGTCATTTATGAACTGATTTTTTTTGGGTTAGTGAGCAAGAACCTCATATATTTACCCCGTTAACGACAATGAGTAGGAATGTGGAAGAAAGGGAATAAAGAATAATAATAATGTTCAATCCGTCATGGACAATACGTTTACTTCAAGTCCATTTTTAGGATTTAAAGTCGTTTTTTTTACTTGTGTATGGATTCACGACAAAGGCATCACTTGCTGGCACTAAGTACGCCTTATGTTCTACAAAACGATCGCACATATCACTAGGCCAATAAACACATGTTTGTATAGTAAATAGACGCTGACGTTGCTTTGTTTTAAACGTTAATGTTTGAAAACGCTGTAAAATATTCCAAGTATCGGCGAAAATGTCATATTTGTACAGGTACAGCAACATGTTTAAACCACGAGGAATTCCTACGAAATATATTTCGAAGCCTTACGCTTTTTGTTTAATTATTTCCATTTTTTTTTTTTAAACGTTTCCCGCGTTTTATCTAGTAAACGTCATTTCCAAACAATAAACATTGTACATGGCAGGCGTCAGACATTGCGACACAATTAGTTATAAATTCGATGACATTATCGGTGTTGCTTCGTAAACATATTCTCAGTAAACCAAGGAGAATTAAACGAGTAAGATTTATTTTTAGGACATTACGAAAACATGTTTGTGGTCAAACCATAAATACTGCTGGAATCACAATGGCAAATTTGTATCGTTTTTTTTCTTATACAACTAGACCGAAAAGTGACTTGCAAAATATAACCTGGTAATTTTCTGATTGTTATACTAATTAACGAACACAACGCGCATAGACAGAAAATATTGTAGGTTCAAACATAACCTGCCCCTTATTGATGTGAACCATCTCACTTAAGCTTATTTGGAATGTTTAACAAGAATGTAGTTATATTTATAATCACTTGATTCTTTAGAATAAAATGTTAAATTGAAATGATGCAATAGGTTTTATTGCATCACAGTGGTGGTGCAAATAGTTTGGTATTCCAACAGAAATCATAGGAATATCTTGATAATTAGATTACATCATAAATCCCACATCTAACTAAAAGGTTTCATTGCTTCAATAAAGCTATAAAACAGTATTATTGATTTGTTATGGTTTGCATCATTAACAAAATTAGCAACAATAAAACTCTGAAACTTCAATAAAAAGACAACGCAATTTTTATTTTTAATGATTAGTACTAAATTTGTTTAAAAAAACAAACTAAGTTCAAATTTTTGCAGTTATTTTATACGGAAATGAGATAAAAGCTGCAGAGGATTTGATCCCAAACTTATAGTTATTTGAATCATTAACCACTTTACACTTAGTAATCACTATCTCTGTCTACTCCAGTAAGGTTGAAAGGAAATAAGCATGCTGCTCAGTGATCTTTTTTACTGATCTTATATTTTTCCACAAACACTTCTAAATGGATTCAAGCTGTGTTGCTAACCTTTTTTGAAGAACAACAACTATTAATGTTCATTTTTTAAATCTCCTTTTAAAAACCTAACAAAGTCCTTTAATATCAGATCATTGAAAAGATGATATATATTTAAGAAAGTAACATTACAATTAATAATAAAAGTTAATGTAAGTAATGCCTGCTACAGAGCACCACATAAATTATTTAAAGTACTATATTGAACTGCATAAGAAAAAAAAGACACAAACTTTGCAAGGGCGGTGTTATGAAATAAATCCTCACGAGCCTACTTTTAAACCAGATTGGGCTACATCCAGTACTGAAACTGCACAAGTAAGCACTGGTGTGGAGTTTGAAAGTAAGGTTAATGTAAGTTCATTGCAAGCATTGTTAGTTATTAACTCTCACAATACAGCAATAAAGTAAATTAATTGTTGTCTCATGCAATTCCGCTGCACTGTACTAGTATTGCCACTTATTTTTCTAGCATAGAATGCTTTGCATTCTATTCTTCTTTACTACTTCATATCCATACCATTAAAACATACCCTTTCCTATAAGCAAATAACTGAAAATAAATATATATAATAGTACCAACATAACTCCCTGATACAAAGAAAGATAGAGGACAACTGCAGGTCATGTGATGGATAACCATAGCCAAATATGTGCAACGAGCTAAAATATAGGTGTGGACAACCCAAGATCGTCTATCTTTGCGCCTCAACACCAGAAGAGCCGACCTTAAGTAAAGGGAAAAGGCATGGAAGAAGAAGTATCAACATAACTATATATACCACACATTTGCTTGGCGGTGAAGGAAAACATTGTGAGAACTTACATGTATTAGGAAAAAATTTTAAAGCATATGAAATCTGCAAAATCACCATAAAGATCTTTTCCAAATACCATATAAGTGGGAATACATATAACCATAATGATACAAAATCATGTAATGTGCAATAGGACAAAACATTGAGATAAGACTAGTTTCCATTATTGAAATTGCAGTGTTTTGCAAATATAACTGCCTTGTATAACATTTCCTTTAATGGTACAATACCTAGTGTAAGACAGGTTTACCATAACTATTTATGTAGGATTTATCTTAATACATATGCAATATTATATAAATCAGATAAACATGGAAAGAGAAAACCTGAATAATTCCATTCACAACTATATTTACTAAATTCCTTCAAAGCTTATTACTTACTTTTAATTTACAACATTAAATTGAATAGGAATTCATTTAAAAGCTACTTTCTACATTCATAATTTATATAACATACAAACATTGATAAAATAATTGATTTTTGGAATATAAAACAATTTTTAAATGGTGTTAATAATGCAGCTCTAATGGCAGGTAAAAGAAACTTGAGATAACTTGTCAATGTCTCATCAATTTTGTCTTTAATTAAAATAACTGAGAAGAAAAACCATAAAGAAATACTTGATAACACCTTTTTGTAATACTGTTAATCATCAAGCTTGTTAAGTGGTAAAGAATGGGAGTTATATGATTGTGTATCATTGGAGTTTTACTACAAAGAACAAAGACTTGTGAATCATCAATGTTTAAGTATATTTTAGCCATAATTTATGCCTCGTTAAATTTATCACAAAGTTGAAAATACTTTGTGCATTATGTTTCATACTTATTTAATACAAAGTACGAAAATAAGTATGATTTAGTAATACTAATTCAATGAAATAGTATTAAACAAATTCATCGCATTATTATATTTAAAACAAAGAACAGTCTATTTTAATAATGAAAAAGACTAAATAGTTTTGTCTATTTTTTTTCTTTTCAGTAGTTCCATAATTATTAAATTTATATTGAACTAAAACCATTTATTGCGCGATAACCATAAAAAATATAGAAACACTTGAACTTTTGACATTTCGGTATAAACCAATAATCTATGGACGAAAAACTAAAAATCGATATTTTCAAAAAGGCATTTTACATTATTATAATCATTTATGGTCTTTTATCTCCGATCGTAAAATTTACTATGATTATATTGCATAGTAAAATAGAGATCACGTTATACTTATCATTAAAAACAACGAATTCAAAATTACTCAGCCTTAAAAAAGTAAATAATAATGATTTTACACCGCGCATAAAGTTTAAATCTCTACTGGAAACGAGTTTACATTACAAAAGTTTAAAGAATACATTATGTGTGAGCAACAGGTTATCGTCCGTCATAATCCCACAAATACGAGACTAGGATTTTCTTTTGCACTTTCATTTGCATAAAACACTGGTTGTGAAGGGAGCATGCGCAGTAACGACTGAAAAAAGTGGGAAAACTAAAGATTTCCTATTCGAATTGAATTAGTACCAACCTTTTTCGGACTTGAGGAGGTACGTCTTGTGCTTCCTCTCGGCCTCCTCGTATCTGTTTTTCCACTTTTCGACGTAAGTAGAGAGCGCGATGTTAGCCTCCTTGGTGTGTTGATGCGCGTCGGGCGGCGTCATCCTGACGGCAGTGGCTCGCGGGATCCTCGTGGCCGCGGCGCCGGGACAGAGCGAGACGGCGCTCCGCGCGCTCTGCTGACACTGGTTATTGCTCGACGCGATCGCAAATACATTATCGCCGTTCCTTTTAATCATTTTTACATTCGATTTTATTCATACGCGCGATCCGAACGCTCGCATCCTCCCGTTTTCACATATGCACAGTTCACGACACGCGTCTAGATCAACAGGCTGGTGCGTCGATCATTGGAAAGTGATGGATAAATTCACAAATAAAATTTCTTTGTTCTGTCGTTGAGGAAAACACGCGCAATAATTTGTACATGCGGTGCTCCGTTGACTGTGTCACTCGCGTTCACTTAATAAAATAGCCTTGGTGGACGTTATTTGTATATTCTATGGGAAATATCTACGGAGCCGGAATAAATGCTATAATATGATAAAGTAGACGACAATTAGCTCTCAGTGTCCGATTGCAACTAACGTATGCGGGCGGTTATGATATGATAATGAGATCTTCGCCATTGTGAGTCATATGAGTTAATGTTTACGCTTTTTGTTTATGTTTGAAGCGACCTCAGTCGGTTAACGCATATGTCATAGGGTAATACGTAGAAATTAGTGTCGATTTAGTTGGAATTAGTCATGCATGTTCAATGTGCTTATATATTATTATCATTAATTCATACTAGATAGTATGATTACGTCATTGCCGATCACCTCCGATATCGATCATTTCTTTTAGCGGTTGCAACTATCAATGTTTAGTTATTCAGTCTTGTTCTTTTCTTGTAGCATTTTGTTGATTAAATTATTATGATTGATTCTAAAAATTATTTTTTAGAAAGTGATTTTATTACTGCTAAATTAACACCATATATAGATCTATAATATCAGTGCATTTTTTTAAATTAATCGTGTTGTAATTAAATCAGTACACTACAGGCCAGCTTCATCGTTCGTCATAAAAAATACGTCTTTTAAAGTTTGAAATTTGCGGTCTTTTTAAACACAAATTGGTACAAATAATTCACTATCACTTATAACGATTATACAACCGACAAGCACTTTGTAGGCGTTGATGTAATTCTGTGAGGAAATAAACTAAAACACAATCACCACTCTACACATGTCCGGAGTCGTCACACGGACTAAATGCATTTCGTCCAAGTAGGGCCGAACGGAAATTCTAAAATTAAACTGTTTCCAGTGAAACGACGCAGCGAACAGCAAGTCGCTGTTCGGTCTGTAAAGTAAACGACAAGATGGGGACTCCGGGACGTGTGGGCCGTGCCGCAAATGGCGTGCTTTGTCAACCCATTTAATTACATTAAGCGATACTGAAGGAAAAGTCAATTTAATAAATAAACAACTAGATAGCTATAATACCTAAGGAATAGCCATGTCCCGATAAAATTATTTTAAGTATATTTACGAGTAAAAATAAAAACCGTCTTCAAAACGAATCAAACGTTAAACACTTTTACGATTGGACGCTCTCTTTGTATTTCCGAATTATCGTAGGAATATTACGAAATAAAATTAATCAAAACCTAACCAAACTCTCATCAAACTACTCTTGAAGTACATCCTTTTCAATAAAAAATAAATAATCGAAATTGGTTCACTCAGTCGAAAGTTATAAGGTAACAAACATAAAAAAACATATACAGGGGAATTGAGAACCTCAATAAGCCGAGAGCACAAATGCGTGTATATGACAGACGACAGTTGACAAGATGGAATTATTTTTTCGACACATTGCTTAAGTCCATTAGTCTTTTTGCTGTAGGTGCGTCCGTACAGCAAATCTCCAGGTGTATAGTTCTCTCGCTCCAATAATTTTCTTATTTTAATGTTAAACATGGACTTTACTTTTGTTTTGGAATCGTAACGTCAAACTTAAAATGAAAACTTTGTTCGCGATTATTTTACCTCAATCGGAATAATTACTAAAGGGGTGGCTGGGCCTACAATCTGATGGAAAAGTCAATTCATCTGGTAAAACTCTTTTATTTTTAATGAAGACACTACAGCACAAAACGTGTATGACAGTTGACAGGATGGAATTATTTTTTATTACGTTTAGTCGTTTATGGCATTCCAACTACGATTTCTAATTTGTCAATCGCCCTCATTAAAGACCGATTCACATTGCCATAAAAAAACAAACCTAGTCTCGCCAAAGTTATAACAAAGTAAATAAATAATAAGTCCGCCTAGAAATAATGTTCATTATATTACAAAAATGCGTTTTTAGATCGATTATATTACAGAGAAATCTGTTGTGGTCGGAATAAGTCGAAAGCGAGGCTGAAGAAACGAGCCAGTATCAAAAAAATAAGCAGAAAAAAAAACTTGTCCACGACGGGGCAAGCCGGATAACCTTACAAAAACTTTTCCATATTTAGAAAACGGGGTCAGGCCCGGGCTTACCTTTGTAAAGGGCGCTGGCAACGGTAGCCGGGCAAGGCAATCCGATTACTTCATGATAGCGGACTGAGTGTCAAAATGTATTCATTAAATGAGAATGCGCTTTTGTCACAAATCCTTTAATTTTTTGTTCACTTTATACATTGTGTAGTATTTCACTCCATGTGAGTTTGAACACCTACGTTCCTGAAGTGGGATTTAAAGGTTAGTTATTTGAATATCTTGATATTCTTCCGATAGAAGCTACCGCCCAAGTCGTGGTCTTACGTCCCTCTCGAGAGCCCTTCGTTCGGAATACTAACTGCTAGAGCTAGAGTAACTCGGGGGCCCTCGTGCAGTGTTACTCTAAATAGAGGTTCAGGGTAAGCGACCTAAGTCGGTGAAACTGTTGCGGTCAGCTTTTCCGGCCCATCAGCGTAGGTTCGTCACAAAAAACAATTACAACTGGGAACCTGTAATAAGTCATGTTTAAAAATTACCCAGTCTTTTGAAGTGACAAGGGAACGCTGAATGTTTTCGTTGCACGCAAAAAAAGGAGAGAAATCTCCCACGTGCTCAAAGCGTTTATTACTTCCTTCTACAGCTGAGTCACATGTTTAATTTTATTATTTATTTTTACGAGAGGATAATAAATGAAACGGATCGTTCACCTCGGGAGCGTGAAACTATTTCTGTTTCGTCTCGTTATCCTGGCCGGGAATCGTAAAATGTTAACTCGCAATTTACAAGCAGGATTAAAGGTTGCGTAAAAAATTTATGTCCTCTTTAAATTCGCCCAATTTGGTGGAACTCCTTGTTCCGTGGCGTTAATTAAATTCGAACAACGATAAGGATAACGTGTCCGTGTTTATTATTCTGATTTTTGTACCAGATGTAAGTTGTATTTATACCATCGTGTGCGCTGTCGTCAATTAAGAACAGCTGTACTAACACGCTACAGTTATTCAATTCGTCCAGTTAATTTTTGCGGCGTTCTCAATTAAAAGCGATATAGGAGCAATTTATTTAGAGAGCGACATGCCTTCTCTGACATGTAACGGTGTCACGACGCCACGTGTGTGGGCGGCGGCAGGATTGTCCACGGAATTATTGCAACAAGAGTGTGGTTTGTAAAATGTGTTACAGATTGTAGCAATAGGAAATAAGATGGACATTTAACCGTGCAATTAAAAGTTATTTTCAAAGTCATATAAGTTAATAATATTTTCGAGTAAGAACAAGGAAGAACAACGCTTTCTTTTATTTCCGAAGTATCATAGTTGATGCGCGTTGTTAGCGTAGTAGTTAGCATTGTTATTTAGTTGTGCGTTGTTATCCGCCGATTAATTTCAATTTAATAAAAGCTTAAATTACTCCTTATTAAATCAGCTATCTGAGTATAAGTGAAAATCCCGTCAAAATGGTTCAAGCCGAGATTAGCCGGAACAAACAGACAGCCAGACAAAATTGTAAAATATGTTATTTTGTTATATGTATCGAATATACATTGATATGCATGTAGTAAAAAGCGATTATTTGTAAATTATGTCAGACAGTTAACTAGTTTAGTTTTAGATTGTCATAACTCTACTTCAAATAGCTCAATCAACAAGCATTCTTTCATAAATTTTTAGTAGTTCCCCTGTATGTCTTCGGAAGGCAAGGTCTTACGAAATTCATAGAGACCTAATTTAACTTCATAAACGTTTCCTTGTTTTGTAAACCAAAACCATTCCGTAATTGCTTGGCTTTGGACTATTATTAAATAATTTAAAAAAAAATTGTTCGTACAGTATTAGCACTAATATTAATTACTCAGATCTCTTTTGCAGATCTTAATCTGTGAAATATAGTTTATGGTTTCCTATGACTCCCGACTATCCAACTTAAGATAAGAAGGGGCTTATGTACTAAATACTTTCACGTCAGGCTGCCAGTCCTATTTTAAACGTGAAGGATGCTTACTTTAACTTTATTATTAAATAAGATCAAAGAAACGAACGTGACATATATAGTGATTAGAAACTCGTCCCTGGCGGTGTAATGGCCCATGTTCCGCTGACTTTGAGTTTTAAATATCAAATAATGTACTCCTATAACACCTCTGTCTATTTGCTACGGTTATTATGTTTTCCTAATGACTTCATCTTTAAGGACCTAATTAAAAAACGAATTATTTGTTCGATTTTTGAATTTATTCATAGATATTTTTGATCATATACAGTATTAAAAAATTTAAAAAATAAAATATCTCTTTTCTTTAATCCTAGCGGTGCAGGGACGTGAACATCATCGTTTTTAGCGAGTTTATTAAATGCCGTATGAGCCTGTGTTTTTACTGCTCAGAAATCAAAAATAACCCAGTTTTTATATCCGTTTCGTCAAATATATGTTATTAATAACTTACTAAAATAATAATACACAAATAAATATTAATATTAAAAAATATATTACATTTTGTCTATGCATTTATGATTTGTCATCATTATGGTGATTTAGCGCCATTGTAGTTTTCGTCTGTAAAAATATTCCTTATCTGTAGCAAGTTCATTTGTTTCATTTCATATGAAAAGTTTTAATATAAATGTGAAAGTATTGCATATCCAACCGTTAATAATTTTAATGTTTAGCTATGTATTTCATGTGTTATATCGTTACTTACTATATTTGTTTTTGTTTATTGAGTTGACTTTAAAAACAATAAAGTTTGTTAACGTGTATATATAACCTTCATCGTTTTGTGCATGGCGCCAATGTTTCAATATCTACAGGGCCACGAGTCTGTAATTTGCCACTGACGAAACCGGCCTATTACAATAATATTACGATTGTGACATATAACCAATGGACCGATAACAAGCCATCATGCGTAATACCATATTTGGATGATAACTACTTAACTATACAGAACTTTTTTTTTTTTTTGTTCACGGGAGGAAATCTTCAGAAAGATACCCCGCCTTCTGGGGGGAAGGCGGCGGTTATGTGGGGTTCTTACCCACTAAAACCTCCCAGTTTGCCCTTTACTCGGTGCATGACGAGGGGCTCTGGGATCTCCAGTGGAACGCACCGGAGCCCCTCTGCACTGTGCTCAAGGAGAGCACGTCCCGGGGAGGTTACTTCCTCCCCTGTGCCCTCGCAGCGCAAGGCGACACGGGCCAGCCGATGTCGCCTTCTTCCCGGGTCCACTTTGATGGACGACTCAGGCCCCACCCTTGTCGCCCAGTGAACCCGAGGCCCCTTTAGTCGCCTTCTACGACAGGCAGGGGATACCGTAGTCTTATTCTTGAGAGCCCAGAACTACAGGGCTGCGGGCCGGTCTGCCACCGGCCCGCCTGCATATCTCCGAACAGGATCGCCAGACCAGCGCCTTCCATTTTGATCTCCCCGCCAGCGCAGCCGCTACTGCCGCCGGCGGGGAGAGGTCTTGCCCGATATGCTGGACCAGGATCCGCCGCTCCGCCTCCCACGCGGGGCACACGGCTAGCGTGTGCTGCGCGGAATCCCGGTCACAGCCACAATGGTGGCATTGCACGGTCGGTTCGCGCCCTATCCTGTTCAGGTACTCACCGAAGCACCCGTGCCTGGTGAGTACCTTTCATCAAGGTAAAAGTTTATTTTAGCGATATTTCAATTAGTTAAACTAGTCTAAATTTAAATGAACTAAAAAAATTAAGTATACATTATAACCCTACGCGTCTTTATCTACCCCTCTAGTCTGCTACTACAGATATTACATTAAACATCGATGTATGGACGCAATATATCGCTTCAATCCGATATTATCGAATCATCAAAAAATAAATAAAAAAAGCATTCCACTCTTTCTTTTATTTGTGGTTGACAACTTTAATAAAATAAAACCCTTACTTGCGCTGCCATCACGAAGATTGTACTGTAGTATGTTAGTTACTAAACTCCTACTCTTCACGATGGCAGGACTCGTATAAATTTTATAATCTATGCATGTACTGCTAGCAGAATCAAATCAAATAGTCTGGTCTGGTATGAGTAAGTGAGAATCTGTCAGTTACGCGCCGAGTACTATATTAGTACAAAACTTTTCTTTTATTTAATATTAAGTGCCAATTAATTATAAACAAATTTCGATATATGAAAAATATCGATATATCTATACAATATATCGCGTAGTGTCGATACAACCTCACGATATATTTTTGGCATGAACATCCTTACTATAAGCTAAGCGAGCGAACAGTTCTTTGTTACAAAAGAAATTCGTCTTCAGTTATTCTGGACTTGTGGCCGTTTAATTTACCAAAGAGCGGCCATCGATTATTGTAGAATTTTATACTATTTTATATAAAAACTGCGTGATAATGAAAAAAAAGCATTGTTCATTATTCTCATAAAGACACGTGAAAATCTGAAATAAAAACACGGGAAAATTATTCCAGTCCATTGTTGTACGCATAATGAAAGATGACCTTCCGATATTGGATAGTGATTAATGTCGAGGTTATATATACAAGTACATTGACGAGTCAAAACTTTTTTTTGTTAACGGGGAGGAAATCTTCAGAAAGATACCCCGCCTTCTGGGGGGAAGGCGGCGGTGATGTGGGGTTTTTACCCACTAAAACCTCCCCGGTGGCCTTTCCTCGGTGCATGGTCCGGAATCTCCAGTGGAACGCACCGGAGCCCCTCTGCATAGTGCTCATGAAAAGCACTGTGCCCTCGCAGTACAAGGCGACACGGGCCAGCCGATATCGCCTTCTTCCCGAGTCCACCTTGGCGGACGAAAAGGCCGCCACCCTTGTCGCCCAGTGAACCCGAGGCTCCTTTTAGTCGCCTTCTACGACAGGCAGGGGATACCGTAGTCTTATTCTAGAGAGCCCAGAACTACAGGGGTGGACGAGTAAAAACTAGAACTTCAACAAAGACTTCAAATAAAATAAGTAATGGATTAAACATATAATACAAACAGACGTCACTTATTTCCACAGTGGGAAAAAGTAATCCATTATTTTTGCGTGAGCTTCAAAACTTGATTTGACATATTGCGGGATGTCAATTTGAGTCAAATATGCACTGTTTTGTTCTACAATTTTATGCAATTTTGGGAGTCGTTTCATAATGCCTCGCACATAGAAGTTATTACTAAGAAATGGCACGACATTATGCCGTTTTCCTAAGGCTTCGCAAATGAACATTCGATGTGGCGTGTTTTTGGTGTTAATTGGTGAAGCACACAACATGAGCTTCTCTTTGAATGCAGTTTTGTGAAACTATTTGATGGTTGTTCTTAACCAACGGGGCTATGCTTCGACTAACATGGCGGTCAACTTTTTGTGATTTTATGGACATTTTCGACGACACCTGTGCGAGGCGTATCTTTAACATCAAAATATCTAAACGGATTCGAATAAACCACAATTTCAAGTAATTATCTGTTACAGTATCAGGACTATAAACGCTATTCACAATTTAAGCCGCCTGGCTCGCATTGTCGCCTTTATCAAAGAAAAATTGTATAATATTCCTTTTAAATTATTTCCATTTTCAACACCCTGAAACCGCCTACTATCCTATATTTTTTTAATGACAAACTACACATATTGGTCTTGGCTGCTTCACCGGATTGAGGTGGCATAGCTCTTAGGTCGCTTAGCCTGAACCTCTATCGCTAGTAAGTCGATACAAGGGTCCCCGGTGAGGGTAACCTCGGCGGACGGTTACTATGTTACGCGTAAGCATTCCGATCCGGGGGCGCCTGAGAGGGCCGAACCTCGGTCGGTAGCTATTTCACGGATAATATAAGGGACATTCAAAGCTAAACTAACTTTGAGTGCCACTTCGGGAAGCGTTGGCTCTGGGAGAAGAAGTGGCCGAAGAAACTCCAGCAACGCTCCTAACATCTAAGGGGTGGGGCCTGCCCATAAAATAGCGGTAACGCGCGAGGATTAGCTCCTATATTCTATTTCTTCATCCACAGTCAAGCTCGATTTTGCTAAGGATGCTGTCTTGAATCGTCACAAACGTTATTTCATACAATTTGAGGTTCAGGCTACACGACCTTTTTTTTTTGTTAACGGGGAGGAAATCTTCAAAGATACCCCGCCTTCTGGGGAAGGCGGCGGTTATGTGGGGTTTTACCCACTAAAACTTCCCAGTGGCCCTTGCCTCGGTGCTTGACGAGGGGCTCCGGGATCTCCAGTGGAACGCACCGGAGCCCCTCTGCACTGTGCTCAAGGAGAGCACGTCCCCCCCTGTGCCCTCATAGTGCAAGGCTACACGGGCCAGCCGATGTCGCCTTCTTCCCGGGTCCACCTTAGCGGACGACAAAGGCCCCCACCCTTATCGCCCAGTGAACCCGAGGCCCCTTTTAGTCGCCTTATACGACAGGCAGGGTGAAGTAGTACCGACCAGCCTCTCTGGCCAACTGTGTAGTTCGTTATTTACAAAAAAAAACAATTAAAAATATCCTGATTTATCTTCGAGACCCAAGGTTCTATGGTGCAATAAAATTATTATAAGACTTAATAGAAACCAAAGACAGGGAGGGGCCCTGTCTTTGCTACGTTCGAGCCGTGGTTGTCGTTCGGCTCTCTGGGGCGCCCTTGGTTCGGAATGCTTATCCGATTAAATTAACCGTTCAAGCCAAGAGAAAGCTTTACTTCGATAATATAAACCAATTCTACACACAATAGACTTGATTGTGAAATTATTTTTACTAGCTTTTATGTAGTTTCACCTGTCCCGTTGTCTGTTATCAAATGTTACAAGTTAAATTTGATGCTCATCCCGGTTTCCGTTTAAGCTCAAAATGTATATCTATTAGTCCGGTCCATTAAGACATTCGAAGTTACCTAAATTTACACTACTAATATAAAATATACACAAATTATAACTATAAGAATATCAGGTGAAATGAACCTTGAGAAAACGCGCTAAGTACACTACCTCATACTGGCGACGAAACGTGTGGATATTATGACGATTACAACTTTTACAACTTTTCGAATCGTTTTATCTCAAAAACGGTGGCTCGTAGAGAAAAAAAGTACTAATAAATAATTTTATTATATAAAATTTTTGTTTGAGGTATTTTTATGATAAAACTTACCGTTTTGCTGAAAAACGCGAAATACTCATTTTTTGATCTATGACCTTGAATAATTTTTTTCCTTACATAGGGTAAGGTGGGGAACTTTCAAATTTTGTTTTTTAATCATATTTTAAACAATCTTACCGATTTTCAGCTTGGTGGGAATTTAGGTAACTTTACTATTGTTTTGGTCTAATTTGACCGGACTATATGTATAAATCGAATCAATGCAATATTATTATGGCATAGATCTGATCAGATGGGGCTGGAAGGTGGATATGGGAACTCTGTAATTGAACGACGCAACCCATCGAACTTTTTACTAAAAAATAACAACTTGTTTAAAACAAAATACTCGTTTAATTTTGAAGTTGGTTAAAGGAATTCAATGCTAGAGAACATTCTGAGAAGCACAAAAAGTGCGTCTCTTTGAATAAAATACAATAGCTTCCAGATAAGTACTTATCTATGCCTTTGGTTTGTGTCACGTCTTTGAAATAGTTGAGTAATAATATTGACTCGTTTACGAAGTATCTATATCCTTACGACCAAACGGCTGAGTGGAAATCCTATGACGTCAATACGGCTTCATTAATCACCTACGTTTACAAATTTCATGTTTTAAAAGGGGAGAAAAAATGTCTGTAAATAGCATTAATAAAGCACTAATAAACCTTGTGGATCGGTAACACGTTCTTACTGAGAATTTTAAATTGAGAAGCTCGCCGCCGACCGTGACACGAGTTGCCAAGGAAACAAATTTATCATACACAAGCTATCGCCAACGCTTCCCGAAGTGGCCCTCACAGTTAGTTTAGCATTTGAATGTCAGCCCTGTAGTTCTGGGCTCTCAAGAATAAGACTACAGTATCCCCTGCCTGTCGTACAAAGCGACTAAAAAGGGCTTCGGGTTCACTGGGCGACAAGGGTGGGGGCCTGAGTCGTCCACCAAAGTGGACCCGGGAAGAAGGCGACATCGGCTGGCCCGTTGCCTTGCGCTGCGAGGGCACAGGGGGGGAGGGAGTAACCTTCCCCCAGGACGTGCTCTCCTTGAGCACAGTGCAGAGGGGCTCCGGTGCGTTCCACGTGAGATCGCGGAGCCCCTCGTCATGCACCGAGGAAAGGGCCACCGGGGAGGTTTTAGTGGGTAAGAACCCCACATAACCGCTGCCTTCCCCCCAGAAGGTGAGGTATGTTTCTGAACATTTCCTCCCCGTCAACAAAACAAAAAAAAAGCTTTTGAATGTCCCTTAGATTATCCGTGAAATAGCAACCGACCGAGTCGCGGTTACCCCTAGCTACGCCACCTCTCAATCCAGTGAAGCAGTGAAGACCAGCTTCTCTGGTCAATCTGTGTAGTTCGTCATAAAAAAATCCACAAGCTATTTACATCCATTGAATGAAAACTCCATATTTTATTGTGTTTTATCTTATTTTTGAACTCCCGACGTTTTGAATAATCTACAGCAGTTTATTATAAAATAAACAAGTGTGCATGAGACCACACGACTGAAGTAAAACTTCTTTAGCTTCTTCTATATCGACGCTGGAATGCAAAAACGTAGTAAGTGACACATATGGCCATTTTCACGTCGCTGGAATCAGAAAAAAAAGACGCGTCGAATGATATATGACCTGTAACAATTGATGAAAAATAGCGAAAATAGGATTTTCAACATTGATTCTCTTTTATTTTTTGTACCGGAAAACGATTTTCTTTTAGCAAAGTCTAAGTTAATGCTGTGGTACAATACTTATTCAGCAAAAAATAATAAGTATTGTGTCATAAAACGACAGCTTTAGGTCGACAAACACGAAAGTTACAATTTTTGTTCGAGTCTGGTGAACAATTTAATGTTTGTAGGTTACTACGTTTTTGTTCTCCAGCGTCGATATGTATATGTATTATAAATAATCATAAACAATAATTATACGATTGTTCAAGAGAGTAAATAAACGTGAGCGCGCACTGCTCTCTCTTACTCCTACTGTGTGATACAGACAACAGGCCTGCACTGTCTTAGATATACGGTATGAGAGAATCATAATGTGTGCTCCCACCTTGCCTCTACTATAATACACGAAACGTATATCACACGTCTAAACGTCTCTCTATATTCACACTTTTCGTAACGCGTTCACAAGCTTACTCCCCAAGTCTTACGCAAAGAAATATTACTTTAACAAAGAAATATGTCTACTGTGTTATTTGCAACAATGGTTTTAAGAGAAAATACAATTTAAGTCTAATTAATATTGGTCTCAAGTGTTGCTACAAAATGATTACGTAAGCATGGTAACAATAAAAAAATAAATAAGTAGGCACTGCGTCATCGCGGCTAACGACCCGCCAGCTGTTGGTGTACTGATAATACCCACTTCAATTAGTCAACGTTTCTCGTTACCATATATTTGTTTGACAAAAAACGAAAACATGCTTCGTAAACACGTTCTTAATTTAGGAAAACGATAACGATTAATCGATATCAGTACAAATAACAAACTATAATATATCTATTACTTAATTAGCCTATACAAATAAACAATCGTTATTTAAATTAGATTTATACATAAGTTGTAGTTAGTGCCATCTGTTACTATACCTGGAAACTAAGTTGACTCACTTTTAAGTCAAACGGACTGGAAGGTATTTCATAAAGTTTTGTAAATGGAAAACAGATGGCGCTTTTATTTATGTAATAGATGAAAATGTGGATAAAAACGAGTGTGCTTTAGACCTTACAGCTGAAGTAAAACTTCTTTAGCTTCTTCTATATCGACGCTGGAATGCAAAAACGTAGTAAGTGACACATATGGCCATTTTCACGTCGCTGGAATCAGAAAAAAAAGATGCGTCGAATGATATATGACTTGTAACAATTAGATGAAAAATAGCGAAAATAGGATTTTCAACATTGACACTTTCTCTTTTATTTTTTGTACCGGAAAACGATTTTCTTTTAGCAAAGTCTAAGTTAATGCAGTGTTACAATACTTATTCAGCAAAAAATAATAAGTATTGTGTCCTAAAACGACAGCTTTAGGTCGACAAACGCGAAAGTTACAATTTTTTTGTTCGAGTCTGGTGAACAATTTAATGTTTGTGGGTTACTACGTTTTTGTTTTCCAGCGTCGATATGTTATGTATTATAAATAAACATAAACAATAAATATACGATTGTTCAAGAGAGTAAATAAACGTGCGCGCGCACTGCTCTCTCTTACTCCTACTGTGTGATACAGACAACAGGCATGCACTGTCTTAGATATACGGTATGAGAGAATCATAATGTCTGCTCCCACCTTGCCTCTACTACAATACACGAAACGTATATCACACGTCTAAACGTCTCTCTATATTCACTCTTTTCGTAACGCGTTCAAAAGCTTACTCCCCAAGTCTTGCGCAAAGAAATATTACTTTAACAAAGAAATATTTCTACTGTGTTATTTGCAACAATGGTTTTAAGAGAAAATACAATTTAAGTCTAATTAATATTGGTCTCAAGTGTTGCTACAAAATGATTACGTAAGCATGGTAACAATAAAAAAATAAATAAGTAGGCACTGCGTCATCGCGGCTAACGACCCGCCAGCTGTTGGTGTACTGATAATACCCACTTCAATTAGTCAACGTTTCTCGTTACCATATATTTGTTTGACAAAAACGAAAACATGCTTCGTAAACACGTTCTTAATTTAGGAAAACGATAACGATTAATCGATATCAGTACAAATAACAAACTATAATATATCTATTACTTAATTAGCCTATA
Source organism: Meandrusa payeni (assembly GCA_029286785.1). Classification (NCBI taxonomy): domain Eukaryota; kingdom Metazoa; phylum Arthropoda; class Insecta; order Lepidoptera; family Papilionidae; genus Meandrusa; species Meandrusa payeni. The sequence goes on from JAGSMX010000023.1 coordinate 9,800,693, forward strand.
CAAATAAACAATCGTTATTTAAATTAGATTTATACATAAGTTGTAGTTAGTGCCATCTGTTACTATACCTGGAAACTAAGTTGACTCACTTTTAAGTCAAACGGACTGGAAGGTATTTCATAAAGTTTTGTAAATGGAAAACAGATGGCGCTTTTATTTATGTAATAGATGAAAATGTGGATAAAAACGAGTGTGCTTTAGACCTTACAGCTGAAGTAAAACTTCTTTAGCTTCTTCTATATCGACGCTGGAATGCAAAAACGTAGTAAGTGACACATATGGCCATTTCACGTCGCTGGAATCAGAAAAAAGACGCGTCGAATGATATATGACCTGTAACAATTGATGAAAAATAGCGAAAATAGGATTTTCAACATTGATTCTCTTTTATTTTTTGTACCGGAAAACGATTTTCTTTTAGCAAAGTCTAAGTTAATGCTGTGGTACAATACTTATTCAGCAAAAAATAATAAGTATTGTGTCCAAAAACGACAGCTTTAGGTCGACAAACACGAAAGTTACAATTTTTTGTTCGAGTCTGGTGAACAATTTAATGTTTGTAGGTTACTACGTTTTTGTTCTCCAGCGTCGATATGTATATGTATTATAAATAATCATAAACAATAATTATACGATTGTTCAAGAGAGTAAATAAACGTGAGCGCGCACTGCTCTCTCTTACTCCTACTGTGTGATACAGACAACAGGCCTGCACTGTCTTAGATATACGGTATGAGAGAATCATAATGTCTGCTCCCACCTTGCCTCTACTACAATACACGAAACGTATATCACACGTCTAAACGTCTCTCTATATTCACTCTTTTCGTAACGCGTTCAAAAGCTTACTCCCCAAGTCTTGCGCAAAGAAATATTACTTTAACAAAGAAATATTTCTACTGTGTTATTTGCAACAAAGGTTTTAAGAGAAAATACATTTTAAGTCTAATTAATATTGGTCTCAAGTGTTGCTACAAAATGATTACGTAAGCATGGTAACAATAAAAAAATAAATAAGTAGGCACTGCGTCATCGCGGCTAACGACCCGCCAGCTGTTGGTGTACTGATAATACCCACTTCAATTAGTCAACGTTTCTCGTTACCATATATTTGTTTGACAAAAACGAAAACATGCTTCGTAAACGCGTTCTTAATTTAGGAAAACGATAACGATTAATCGATATCAGGACAAATAAATAACAAACTATAATATATCTATTACTTAATTAGCCTATACAAATAAACAATCGTTATTTAAATTAGATTTATACATAAGTTGTAGTTAGTGCCATCTGTTACTATAACTGGAAACTAAGTTGACTCACTTTTAAGTCAAATGGACTGGAAGGTATTTCATAAAGTTTTGTAAATGGAAAACAGATGGCGCTTTTATTTATGTAATACTTTTATAAATGTGGATAAAAACGAGTGTGCTTTAGACCTTACAACTGAAGTAAAACTTCTTTAGCTTCTTGTATCTTTATTTATTTATATATATATATATATATATATATATATATATATATATATATATATATATAGACAACATATAATATAGCATATACGATTGTTCAAGAAAGAAAATGTGCGCGCACTGCTCTCTCTTGCTCCTACAGTGTATACAGACAATAGGCGTGCACTGTGTCTTACATTTACGAATCAACTTAAATCTCCCTCTCAACTTCCCTTCGACTCGCCCTATTACACTTTTCGTAACGCTAATCAGCTAACTCCTCAAGTCAACCTTTTAATAGCATGACGAGTTCAAATGACAGAAGATGTCCTAGCGATGTAATTAATTTTATACAATGTATTGTCCCTTTCGTGATGGGAACATACGAATAGTATAATTGATATTACCCGAACTAGGATTCTGGGATTAATAAGCATTGTGCTTAATGCGCCGGGATTACGATCGCACCCCACTCTGCGGGGGGACGTTATTGTTAAGCGACGGAATCTTTAACACCGTGACCAGCATTTTCGTTTATTCTGGGACTAATTGGGATTTACATATATGTTTAAAATAAATAAATTAATTATCAACATTATGTAGTTTACTGGCCGCGCCCCGCGGTGTTACCCGCGATTAAAAAAGATTTAAAGGCGTGACAGCACTACAAACTCAATTTACTTTCTAATAGTAATCATGTTGCTTATATCGCGCTCTCCGTTGTTTATCGTCATAACTATTCAAATATTTGTTTTTTTTTAAATCAAATTATATAGTGTAAAAGACAAAGCTTACATATTTTAAATACCAGATGCGATAAATTTATTTTTATCTTATAAAATAATTAACATTGTACATATCAAATTGTTTTACAATTTGTTTTTCATATTTTACCAGTTGACGTTCTTACTAACTGACATCGTCATAAAGCAAAGGGTTTTGCTATCATATAGTATTAATCTTACACTAATAAATAAATCTTGTCTTACATACTATTAAAGAATGAAAACTTGATTCCACAAACGAAATGTAGATCTTGTCTTTTATGGAGTCAAGTTGACGGAAGGCCAAGGATTCCTCCATCTATAGCATATCCTACTGTACATTGTTCTGGTGAATGCAGAGCCCGCATTAAGCGAGAGCTAGATAGGGCGATGGCCTAGGGCACCAAATTACACGAGCCGATTATCAGTGAGTGGGATGCTACTGCTAATATATTAAAATATAAAAAAAAAACGTATATTTTTGTCGGAGCGCGGGAAGTTATACTTACATGCAAATAATTAATTACTATAAAATTATTAAGATAAGATAAAATTTATTTATTTGCTGGAAACGTGGTATTATTTGATGTTATACATATAAGGTTGTCAAATATCTCCCTTCCGCCTTTTTGTCTTTTGAATTTCGCGGCTATGTACAAAGCGCTACAGAGCTCGTATCTAGCAATACTATACATAATTTGAAAGGTCTTGACATAACCTACAAAACGACGCTATGCATAATTAGTTTGGATATTGCGTTCAACAGTTATAGACGTGTAAACATGGACTTCACTAACGCCGAAATTCGCGGCTTGGCCACTGTTTGGGACGATTCACCGGCCTTCGACCACGACCGTTTTCGCTTGATATTGTCGTATGTGATCCATTTTTCGTCGCCAGTCACCATCCGCTTACCTACTACCTATTATAATTACCGACAGGCCGACATGTTTCGCTTATTATAATTAAGCATGCAAATTAAAATTTATTGTAATTTTTAAGATAATATCAATAACTTGTGAAATATATGTCAATACTACTAACTATGGGAACAGACATTTTCAACAAAGACATTCGGAAACACTATAAATATTTAAAGCATGAAGCCACTTGTACAATTTTGTTTTAAACATAGATCTATTTAACATTTTTAATTCTATTGGAAGCTTATTATATATTTTTAAACATAAAATTATGCAACTTTGGTCATATTTTATTAATTTTGGAGTTTCTTCTAAAACAAGCCTGTTTACATCTCGTTTGTTACGTGAATTCATATCCTTTGCTTTTTTGAACATTGATTCATTTTTATGGACAAACATAATTATCGAATATATATAGTGAAGGTAGTGGTAATATACCGTTTTGTTTAAAAAACAGATAGCAGCTGAAGCGGCAACCCAAATATCACTCGAATGAACTTTTTTTGAGCAACAAAGGCTCTGTTAGCGTCCGTACTGAGAGAATTAATGATAATATTTTAATTTATACCAAAAAATAATACATACTGATAGTTAATGTCAATTATATTGTAGCACTTTTCACTGTATGACTTCGAAAAACATAGTATTTACAAAACTTTAACTCTGGGTATCGCTAAGTTAAATATTTAACTACTAAATTCATAATTTTTATTCCACGTTAATATTAATTCAGCATAAATATGATCACGTGATTTGATACCCTTAAATCACTGCTACAATATTCCTAACATTCAGGGTGACAGTCGTAACGCCGCCACTGTGTGAATGTATGTCAACAGGACCTGTCCGCAGACCCCCGGCCGGCGGGTCCCCCGAGTGCTAACCCTAAACGCTCCCGCGGCGTTGAAGGGGTACTTAAACAAATCCAGCTTTGACACAGCGCGGACTATTCCCAGCGGCCCCCACTCCCTCTCACACCGATTTAGCTGTTAGCGAGGGGGCGGACTTGCACGCTCTATTACGAATCATTAGGATATTATATTTTAACCAACTCCTAAAAAGTAGGAAGTGCTCAATTCGGTCGTACTTTAAAATGTTTGTGCTATTATAACTCCTACTTTTGTTGTACTTCTTGACGCACGCTTGACGTGGGGAGCAGGTGAATGCGTTACGAATAGTGTGATCGGGTGAGACGAATGGAGGTTGAGAAGTAGATATAAGTTAGTGAAGATAGGAAGAGAGAGAGAGAGAGTTATATTTCGTATTCGTATATTACTGTAGGAGCAAGTGAGAGCAGTATGCGCGCACGATTTCTTACTCTCTTGAACAATCATGTAATTATTATGCTTTGTGAATATATTATATTATATATATATTAACATAAATATAGATAGAGGGTTAAAAAGTTTTACTTCAGTCGTGTGGTCTCTCGAAATTTTATAAAAATAAGACTAATTATTTTTTTCTTCACTAAGTTATATCTCCCTCTCAACTTCCATTTGCCTAACTCGATCACACTTTACGTAATGCATTATGCCAAATAATACGTTCTTCATTGTACCAGTTAAAGTATCCAATGCATAACGGTACCAGCAACTTAGCAACAGATGGCGTTAGGTGTATTGCGATGAGCGAAGTTACGCTTTCTTACAGAATACACTTAAAATAATTCAATCATCCTCGTTATAATACTTTTTTACAATACGGTATAGTATTAAAAATACTACTAAATAAAGATTTCAATTTATACAATCACGTCGTCTAAGTAGGTATATTGTTTTCTGTAGTGTGCGGGCATATCAAGAGAAATACAATTATATTTACGCGTAAACACAAAAACCGACTTCAAATCAAATCACTGATGGATTTAACATTAAAGGCTACAAGTGCGGACGATTTCTTTTAAGGGTTACAAGGTTTTCTCATGGATGGCATTGTCAAAATTGGACCATATTTTAATGGGACACGGGAAGAAAAATAAAAATGTGTTATTGATGTGATATTGAGTAATTTGCCCATTTGTCGAGCACATACTTAATGCAAATTTAAGACAGTTGGTTTTAAGACAAATTTAAGACATGTACATGTACAATGAGATGCCATTGTCAGACTTAAACCAATGCCAAAAATGGAGCCACACGAGAAACAATAGCTTTCAAATAAAAGAATCATTCAAATCGCTTCACTCAGTCGAAAGTTAATCGGTAACAAACATTAAAAAAAAAACAGAATTGAGAACCTCCTCCTTTATTGAAATCGGTTAAAAAAAGTGCAGCTCTCCATGTATCGATAAAATAAAAAGCATGCAGTTTGTTTCGCGGAAAACATGATATCACAATTGAGTCGATACGAAATGTGACGGGGGAGATTTCCCTTCGCCTTTACTTGCATGTGCGTATACAGTATGTTCTTTATTTTTAAATCAAAAGTGATGACATTATTTAGTGTGATTTTTTTTAGTTTTTTACATCACTGTCTGTATCAGCGAAAGTCTAGATAAACTGATCGTAGTTGGGAACACAGCAGGAAAAAGACCTCGCGGCCGTTCACCAACAGTGGTCCGATCAGGTAAAAGACTCGTCGTCTTCCAACTTTTACAGTGCTGTAAGAGACGCGCTGGACAGAAGCCGGTGGAGGCAAATCATCCGTTCCAGTTGCAACCCTGACGGTGATCCTCAGACACGAGGGACCGACACTTGAAAGAGAGAGAGTCTGTTTCAGCGAGAGGTCTGATACTAGGTCCTGTATTACCCCGTTAGTGGTGAGAAGAGTAATTACATTACATTAAAGCTGTCCAAGCTACTACTACTAGAAAAAATCTCTATCTTTCTTCCATCCTTGATCTATTTTTGTTGAATTCAGTGGAAAGGGCTGACATAATGTCTCTTACATTTTCTACTGAATTCAGATAACTTTAAATAAATAATGACATATATGCTATTAAAATTTATTGGAGTTTAATATTACAGCCTTTCTTTCGAAGTTCGGCGACCGTCAGGGCAACTTGGGCATTCTTGACACCGCGCCTTTAAAAGAACGGGTGCTCTTTCCGAAACACTGGCGTACGTTCTTGAACCAGGATGTATTTCTTCGACCTACACTTCGCTTTCCTTGTATTTTGCTTTGTACTATAAGCTGACACAGTTCGTATTTTGTCTAAGTGGTGCAGCTTTCTTTTCTTTACTGTATATAACACTTCTGTTTTTTTCTTCATTCGCTTTTACACCAGCTCTAGGATATCCTTAACAGTCTCCCGTATATCTTTTCGAAACCTTCAAATTTGTCGCACATCGATTCTGTGAGGGTCCACGCTTCAACGCAGGACAACGCTAGCACCGCACCCGTAGCTCGATGTTCTGGCTTTTGTTGTATTGAAGCATTTTTTTTGCTTTTTTGCTGTTTATTACGCTTCTGTCTTATAGTCCCTTAATTGAAGGTAATGGACACAGGCCTTCTCAGTCTCTCTCTTCCTTGCTATTGGTTGGTGGTGAGGGCAGCTTTCCGGATTCTTGCCTTCCACTTCGCTCTGTCCCCGACTACTTCTTTAGTAATATTGCACTCCCTCATGTCACTCGACACCACACTCACGCACCTCGTCTTGGTAGTCGAGAGGTCTCCTCTTAACGTGTCCATACGATCACAGCCTCTCTTGCGTCTTGTCGGTAATGTCGCGTACCCCCAGGTACAGGCCTTTTCAGTAAAGAGAGTATATTACATACATTTGCTCCTTTTGCGTTTAGAAAGTAATTTAACCACCCACTGATCTGTGATAACTTTTGCAAGTAATTCAAGTACTTGAGATAGATGTTTGATTAAACTTTTGATATCTGCGTCTATATTAAGGTTTTCAATTACTTTAGGCCCGGGGTGTATTGACATTTCCGTGACATTTATGAACGGCCTGTAGGTGTACACGCGGGGGAGGGCGCGGCCGGCACGCGAGGGTTGTCGCCCACGGTTGCGTTAATGCTCATCAAATCGTGGTACAACTTCCACTTGGTGACCTTGTCCGTTAGGGGTGTGCTAGCTGTTAACTAATTGCTAGTAAGATAATACAAGTAATCTTAAAAATCAACGTAAAACTAAGAACTCAAACAAGTATATTTACAAGTAAAATAAAACCCTACTTCAAATCAAATCAAACATTAAACGCGGACTACTTTTTTTCTTTAAAGGAAGCTAGCAATATTTATTTTTTTTAGAAATATTATGAATATTCTTGTTAACCATTCCAACTAAGTTTAAGCTTGTGCTAGGAGATGGTTCAAGTCAATAGTCGAATGGTGGATTCGAACCCACGATATTGCGATTCGCAGACAGTACCATAAACCATTAGGTTATTGAGGCTCACTTCTTTGTATTCCCAAATTATCGTAAGAATACTACGAAATAGAATCACATACATCCTTTCCAATAAAAATGAATCATCGAATTCGGTTGACGTGATAATGAGTTTACTAGTAGTTTAGGATACTTGATGCAAATTTAAGACAGGTTTTCTCATGAATGCCGTTGTTTAAACTGGACTAAATATGATTACAGGGAAAGCACCAGCTTCTAAGTAAAAAATGAATCATCAAAATCAGTTCACCCAGTCAAAAGTTATGAGGTAACAAACATACAAACAAATTGAGAACTTCCTCTTTTGAAGTCGGTTAGAAATATATGAACAAAGCTAAGTGACAAAAATTGTAGACGCGTCTTACTGACGTAGGTGTGGCACGGGGCTTCATCACCAAATGCCAACTGGAGCCTTTGCTATCACTCCCTTGTCTTAAGACACAAAGAAACAAACCCATTGTAATAACAATGTATAATTTTATATACGAATTTATTTTTTTCAAGTGAAGCTTTTTTTGCTTCTTTACGCACGGTTAACTTTGGGAGTAAGCCGGTGAATAGGTGACGTTTTTGACTTATAACCAATAGGAAATTTTACTAAACTACACATTTTGTATGAAATTAAAATAATTTAACAAAACACAACAAAACAAACAAAAATAAACTCCAACAATTATTTCATATGATGGAGGAAGGCTTTCATAGATGTTACGTATTTTTAAAGTAAAATTTCTTTACGTACTCTTCACCTTGGTTTGGTGATAGCGTTACAAAAAGTGTGATCGGCTGGGGCGAAGGGAAGTTGGAGTAAAATATAAGTTAGTGAAGATAGAAAGAGAGAGATGCGCGCATTTCTTTCGCTATTGAACAATCGTGTATTTATTGTATATTGTGTATCTATTAAACATACATATAGATGGAACTGAAGAAGTGTTACTTCAGTCATGTAATCTAAAGCACAATCGTTTTTATAGTTGTGTATTATTTTATGAAAATCCATATTTAATCTTGTCGCGAAAACATAGCAACTATACAAACACAAGACAAACTTTCACCGAACACGGCTGAACGTGACAAAAAGCGACTTTCCCGCAAAGGTTGGAGCATCAGCTTGCCGCAGGAAGCGGCAGAGCTCGCCAACACCCCAATAATTACACAGGACAGCCGGTTCACCCCCTCCCCCTACCCGGCCATAATTATAATAAAAACAACGTATAATACGCCTATGTTGCGTTCATATATGTATTATCGAAGCGTCGTAGCTGCCGGCGGGCGGGGTCTACGCGGCTACGCGGGGCGTAGCGGCTCTGTGCTGCCAGTTAGGAAAATTAAACTTCCTTGGAAAACCAGTTGTCATTTATTGATTCAGTCATTTTATAATTTTCATATATACTATTTATAAATTTACCCTGGTTTGCTTTAAATAAAATATTTCTGTAAAATGTGCCACATACCATCCATTTGCTTGGTATGTAAATATTGTAATGCGTAGCTTAGACCTCTTGAAATAATCTGAAGATTTATTTCGAACAGATTTTGATAAGAGCTCCCACTATTTATTATCTCTAAGTGTCTCTAGTCTCTTAATGTTAAAAGTAAAATAAATGGTCGATCATCTTATTAACATGTTATTGCCTAAACTATTAACTTAACTAAGGAATCTAATCGAGCCAAAGTTATCCCTCACCGAGGGACCCTTGTGTCGAGTTACTAGCGATAGAGGTTCAGGCTAAGCGACCTAAGATCTATGCCACGTCTCAATCCGGTGGGGCAGTAAAAGCCAGCTTCTCTGACTAATCTGTGTAATTCGTCACAAAAGAAATACCTTAGCAGGTCTATTTGTTCGATATAAGGACCGAAGCAGGCGAGGTCCCACGACTGTCAGGTAATAAGTTCTACTTAGCCTTTTTCCCTTCAGCCTCAGTCGCCCAATATATTAAATTCAAAACCTATTTATATTTTAATAAGTTAAATTATTGCTTTATTAAGACAAACTTTAGGTTGAGGAGAAAGTAAAAATTTCGAAGTTAAACTGGTCGTCTGAACTTTTAATGACTATCTGATTTCAACAATATTCGGTTACCATTATCTATTTTTAAGTTGACTGCAAGGACAGCAGTTATTACTATTTATTTTCTAAGCCATTAATTTTTAATTGTAATCATTTAATTAAAATATTATAAATTATAGCTCTAGCTAAGTGAAGTAATATTTTTATTTAAATTTATCGATAAAAATAATAAAAATTAAATATTTTATAACTAAAGTGATTTTTACGTTATATTTAAAACAAACAATTACAACTGTTGAAATTAAAATGTATTTAATAACGTATTTATTGTAAGTGGACGATAAAACAAAACAAGTCCATAACATCAAATTCTTATTTTACAATTTAATTTAACATAATATAAAACACATAAAATCAAAATGAAAATTTCCTAAAAACAGGGTAAATACGTTGGTGTCGTAGCACCATTAGAAATCAGGCAGTACGGTCCAAGCCGCGCGGCGGCGAGCGCGTGTCGCGTCACTACACAATCTTTTAAACACAAAGTGAAGCCAAAAGTAATCATTTATACAGCCTATTTTAAATATTAAGAAAACTAATCCATCATTTGTTTAAATTACCCTTCCGCTGAAACACAGTTTGAATCGTCAGCGTGAAGAATTGATTTTTTTTCGCTCATCGACATGTCTTAGGTTTTCTACAACGTTCGGGTTTTAAAAATAATAATAATTTTCCAAATTATTTACGTATCAGAGACGAATAATGCATCGAACAAATCATTTGTTTTCCTTTTACTAATTCTAATTACACGCTAAAATTCTCTTTGTGCGTTTGACATACGCTTTCACCTAATATTTGAATAATTATTATAATATATAGAGTGTTTGTGTGAGACTATCAGAGAATTAATTACATCTTTTAGTTATCCGCATTATATCGCTTAACAAGTGTTAACCTAGTTCGTAATTTTGACCATTGTTTTCAGCTTTTTCTTGTCATTTATTCTTTTTCAATTGGTTTATACGCATTAGAAATAGTAGTTTGTAATTATCAGTAAATATAATCATAGTTTATAACTGCTCAATCATTTTCAATGCCCGAAATCTACGTGAATGAGTCCAAAATGGCGGGTGTCCGTATTTTGCGTAGCATCCAAATCGTTTTCATCCATTTAATCTTGTTATTTAATGTCATATTTTTGATATACCATCCTATAAAATTATAAAAGATTGTGTTTCAAAATATTTTTACTATGTGTACTCTGCTGTATTAAAGCAATTAATAATTTTATCACAATAACCATTCGGATTCTATTGGTTGATGTCCTTACGTATCTCAGTGTAAGGTTTTTAAATTTTTAACTATCGTAATTTTCTTTTCTTACTTATAGTAAATTTGTGTTAAAAATGCGAGTGCGTTATTAGAAAAAAAATGAAAGTACATCCCTTAAAATAATTTATAACCATAATCAATTATAAATTCGTAAATAAAAAAAATATTTTTGTCCATCGTACGGAATCTAATTGTTCGAACAGTAATCGATATAAGTTGGCCTTTGTTCTTATAGAAGAGGTTTTATTGAACTGAACGAAAATAGGTAAGTATTTTTATGCAATAAAAATTGTTCACATTAAATGATATTTATAATTTTAATTATTACATCTTCATATTGTAATAAGTGCGCAGCCATTTTGATTGAATTTTATTGTTACCCTCGTAAATAATTTACGTGTACAGATGTAGTGAGAAATTATTTTCCTTTGGGAAAACTCGGATCTTTATCGAAACATGATGACACCCAATGTCAATGAATGATCGTATTAAATGAGTGACATTTTGGTATCCATTAATATGGAGCTATTTAAGAGAGCACGATACATACGAACTTTTCCGAAAAATTACGAAGGAACATCTTATCTCACTACATCTATAAGTACCTAATAATCTTACGTATAGAAAAATATAATTATCTTTTTAAATTCGAACGTAACTGCCATCATATCAACGAGACTAATCTTACCTATTTAAACTATATTTTTCAAAAGGAAATGTGTTTAAGACTCTGTGTGTGCTAAGAATAACATTAAAAATTGTTTCTATTGTTAAACCGACTTCAAAAAGGATGTTCTCAATTCATCTGCATGTTATATTATTATAACTATAGTCTGGGTGAAACGAAGTTGATGATTTTCTTTTACTTTGAATGCTGATGATTCCCATATGCTCCCATTTCTAACAGTGGTATCCATGAGAAAACCATTTGTCTTAGATTTGCATCAAGTATGTCCTCCACAACTTGATGAATAACTTAATATCACGCCAACCGATTTCGATGAGTCATTTTTTATTGGAAAGGATATACTTTAAGAGTAATTTGATGAAACTCTGGTTAGGTTCTGTTTTTTTTTAAAGAAAGCTAGCAATATTTTTTTTTTCAGAAATATTACTAACAATCTTGGTAACCATTCCAACTAAGCTTAAGCTTGTGCTAGGACATGGCTCACGGCAATAGTCGAATGGTGAATTCGAACCCACGACCTTACGTTTCAGGCCCTAAACCGTTACGCTATTGACGCTTAAATATTCCTATGATAATTCGGAAATGTAAAGAGGGCGTCCGCGCGTAATAGCGTTTAACGTTTGATTCGATTAGAAGTCGGTTTTTGTTTTGCTCGTAAATATCCTTGTTAATTAAGAAAAATATTTTCGACAAATCACCATCAACATAAATAATCATCTAGGAGATATAATTTCGAATTTCATCGCAGTATTTAAAATGAGTATTCTAGGAAAGTTAACGTTGCTCTTAAAACGCAAAACTGGGTCAACAGTGTTCCAACTTTGTCAAAAATCTATACGCGGCGGAATGAAAGTGAAAACTCTTACGGGCACATCGGACTGCGGTAAACCATTACATTAAGGCCGCTGCCTACACTACATACGTGTATAAATCGTTACGACATCAGCAATGATGGTGTAATGGTACATCGAACTACTCTTGACGTTTATTACAAAACAAAAACAAAATATCTATAAATAAATACTTAATTTTAATTTAATATAAAATAAATAACAAAATCGTCAAAATCGGAAATTTTGAGGTAAAAACATAAAAAAAAACTTACAAATGATTTTTTTTAAAAAAGCTAGCAATATTTCTTTTTTTTTTCATAAATATCCCTAATATTCTTGTTTAGTATTCCAACTAATAAAGTTAATATGCTAGGAGATGGTTCACATCAATAGTCGAATGGTGGATTCGGACCTACAACCTTATGATTCGCAGATCGTACCCTAAACCATTAGGCTATTGACGCTTCAATTGAGAACCTCCCCCTGTTTAAAGTCGGTTGAAAATATTAGATCTCACACCTACTGATATGACTACTCAGACGACGTAGACGTAGACGGCACGTAGACCTATCACAGGTCCTGGAGCTCTCAGACCTTGGCGTTTCTTCGGCCATTTCTTCTCCCAGCGCCAACGGTTCTCGACGTGGCACCCAAAGTTAGTTTAGCTTTTGAATGTCCCTTAGATTATCTGTGAAATATCAACCGACCGAGTTGTGGTTCGGCCTGATGATCTGATTGCTCACGCTTAACATAGTAACCGTCCAAGCCGAGGTTACCCCTCAACCCTTGTGTAGAGTTACGATAGAGGTTCAGGCTAACACATTCCCACATAACCGCCGTCTTCCCCACAGAAGGCGGGGTATCTTCTTGAAGATTTCCTCCCCGTTAACAAAAAAAAAAGAGGTCCAGGCTAAGCGACCTTAGAGCTGTGCCACCACTCAATCCGGTAAATCAGTCAAGGAATTGTAGGAACGTTAAAAGTTTCATAATTATCTACATTGATTCTCCATTTCTTTGACATACAAACTAATTTAGTTTATAAAGAATGACGGCCCCTTATTTCTATATGATGGCGAAACGTGGCCTGGCCTTAGCCGGTATATCTTAACATTAATGCCACGGAAATGAAGATGCTTCTAGATGCGTGGCGTATCTCGCAGTAATCGCATACGCAACGGTCACATCAGCGACAACTTTCGAGTCTGTGACATTTGACAAGATTGGCATATAAATATATAGTATAAAATTTATTTTTCTTAAAATCAAATTTTACAAAACACTACGGTACTACTAACGTACTGGGTGTCCGGTACGATACCCTGCCCGCTTCGCCGGGCGAGATTTTGCTTTATTTTATTTAAACAATAAACACATCATTAAATATTTAATTTAACTTTCACAATATATAAAATTATTCATTTCTCGTCGTATTCATTCTCTTCTATTCTCTTTTCGAGCGGGTGAAGATCATTACCTACACCCATGTACATATCAGTAAATACAATATCGTTCTTATCATTTATACAAAAACATATCGGGCTCAATGTCAGAAATAAAAGTACGACGTATGGCTTGTTTGACAGTTCAAAAAGAGTAGTGCTCCGATCGTCACCAAACTTTACAGGATTACTCGCCAGGTCAATCTGAAGATTCCCTGAAAGTTTTATTGAGATCAGTCCATCCGTTTCGGAGCCTTATGAAACAAACCCACACACTTTCTCTTTTATATATATAGATAGATCGGTTGATCGGAATAACGTCCACGTTCAGCCAACGAACGACAACTACAAACAGGCCATATGTCATATCATAAATTTCAATCATATTCAATGACTGCTTCTTTCGCAACAAAAAAATGGTTTTTCAAATGGTGTTTGTGTTAAGAGATTTATCGTCGTGTTAGGTGCAGTTGTTATTATATTGGTAGATATAATTTATATGGAAAAACGTTTTCGGGGTCAGCTAGTGTTGAATAAATATTCCAGAGTAGTCCAGAAGTTGAAGCGGGGCGGGCATCGATCGCGCGACCTCAGCGTAAAGGTTCCGCAGACGTGACCTCGGACCGCTGGAGTAACGCCGCTTCTATGTCAAGGGTATCAGCTCTGCCTCGCTAACGTATTAAAACTTGTAATTCCAAGGTGGACAGAGTTCTAGAAATATATGTCTAAAGTTAATTTACGTGTTGTAGAACAGTTTTGACCGACTTTGAGTAAAGGATTAGAAATCTCAAATGAAACAATGAAACAATGAAACAATGAAACAATGAAACAATGAAACAATGAAACAATGAAACAATGAAACAATGAAACAATGAAACAATGAAACAATGAAACAATGAAACAATGAAACAATGAAACAATGAAACAATGAAACAATGAAACAATGAAACAATGAAACAATGAAACAATGAAACAATGAAACAATGAAACAATGAAACAATGAAACAATGAAACAATGAAACAATGAAACAATGAAACAATGAAACAATGAAACAATGAAACAATGAAACAATGAAACAATGAAACAATGAAACAATGAAACAATGAAACAATGAAACAATGAAACAATGAAACAATGAAACAATGAAACAATGAAACAATGAAACAATGAAACAATGAAACAATGAAACAATGAAACAATGAAACAATGAAACAATGAAACAATGAAACAATGAAACAATGAAACAATGAAACAATGAAACAATGAAACAATGAAACAATGAAACAATGAAACAATGAAACAATGAAACAATGAAACAATGAAACAATGAAACAATGAAACAATGAAACAATGAAACAATGAAACAATGAAACAATGAAACAATGAAACAATGAAACAATGAAACAATGAAACAATGAAACAATGAAACAATGAAACAATGAAACTCAATGAAAAGGATTAGAAATCTCAAATGAAACAATGAAACTCAATGAAAAGGATTAGAAATCTCAAATGAAACAATGAAACAATGAAACAATGAAACTCAATGAAACGAAATGAAAATGAAACTCTCCAGTCCTCACTCTACTCCTGGACTTTGTCGTCTGTTACAAGGATATTATTTAAAACTAGCTGACCCGGTGAATTTCGTACCTCCTTATTTTTTATTACTAACTACTATCAAAAAATAAGGAGGTCAAAGAGGTCTCGATTTGAACCGGACAGGATTCTATGATTGACATTTATGACATGAAATATGGTCTGCTTCATGTTGTCATTAATTAGCCAAACAACTAAACGTTATTCTGTCTCATTCACTCACTTTTCTATAATGAGGTTTATAAAATAGGATATTAATAAAAAATCAATTATATTATTTATATACAAACCTTGTCCCAAAAATGACAAACATAAAAATTATCCAATTTGGTGCGGTATTTCAGAAGTTATATACATACATACATTTTTATAAATCGACGCTGGAAAATAAAAACGTAGTAACCCAAAAAAATGAAATTGATCACCAGAGACGAAAAACATTTCAACTTTAAAAATATATATAACTTTCGTGTTTGTGGACCTGGAGCGGTCGTTTTTAGACAATATTAATTATTTTTTGCTGAATAAGTATTGTAGCACGGCATTAACCTAGACTTTTCCTAAAAGAAAATCGGTTTCACGATACCAAAAATAAAAGAGGAGTGTCAATCTTGAAAATCCTGTTTTCGCTATTTTTCATCTAATTGTTACAAGTCATATATCATTCGACGCGTCTTTTTTTTCTGATTCCAACGACGTAAAAAGTGAAAATGGTCATATGTGTCACTTACTACGGTTATGCTTTCCAGCGTCGATTTATAGGAAGATCACATTAATATATATTTTTTTTAAATATTATAAACATTCTTGTTAACCACTCCAGCTTAGGCTTGTCTTAGGAGATGGTTCACGTCAATAGTCGAATGGTGGATTCAAACCCACGACCTTACGATTCGCAGACCGTAACCTAAGCAATTAGGCTATTGACGAAATTACCGGGGTTGTTATTAAACATTGCTTAGTAAACTGATAAGTCATTAGTCGAGCATTAAGTATTACGTCCATATTGAGAGGATCCGAGCGTGGGAGTGAACTTTGACATTTTAGCAGCCTCTTCGAAATCGGGTTTATATTGAGTTGCCCCGGCCAACCTGTTACAAGCTAGGGCTTAAATATCAGGCTTAAACATCTTAAATATAATATATATTTTAGCCCTGTAGTTCTGGACTCTCAAGAATAAGGCTGCGGTATCCCCTGCCTGTCGTAGAAGACGACTAAAAGGGGCCTCGGGTTCACTGGGCGACAATGGTGGTGGCCTTTGTCATCCAGAGGTAGACCCGGGAAGAAGGCGATATCGGCAGGCGATGTCGCCTTGCACAGGGGGGAGCGAGTAACCTCCCCCCTGGGACGTGCTCTCGTAAGCGCACGGTGCAGAAGGCTATGCATAGGGGTATCAAATCGATTAAATCATATTTACATTTACAATCCAAACAACTGATTGATTCCTTTTAATAAAATGTTTATTTCCCATTCGAATTTTGTTGACCAAAAACAATCGCAACCATATTGCAAGATAACACTATAATTAATGATACCATACAAGTATATCTGCGAGTAAAAACAAAAATCG
This sequence comes from Meandrusa payeni, assembly GCA_029286785.1. Taxonomy (NCBI): domain Eukaryota; kingdom Metazoa; phylum Arthropoda; class Insecta; order Lepidoptera; family Papilionidae; genus Meandrusa; species Meandrusa payeni. The sequence continues at coordinate 9,817,648 of JAGSMX010000023.1, forward strand.
AATCAAACTACCTTTGAAATATATAATTTTCAATAAAAAATGAATCATCGAAATCGGTTGACGTGATATTGAGTTATTCGTCCATTTGTCGCGCACATACTTAATGTAAATTTAAGACTTTATGGTTTTCTCATTGATGCCATTGTCAGTACTGGACTTTGACCTCACGGGAAGCACTTTCAAATAAAAAAATATTTAATGAAAATCGATTCACCCAGTCGAAAGTTACAGATATAGTGAGAAATTATTTTCCTTTGGGGAAACCCGGATCTTTATCGGATTTTTTTAATGCCTGTAAACTAGCGCTTGATCATGATTCCACCTGGTGTTGAGTGGTTATATAGTCGAAAGATGGTACGCGCTAGTTTAGTAAGTGCCTATTCACTCTACTCTTAAAAATAACCACATTGTAATCGGAAGGAAAGACACGCGGGCAAACTATTCCAGTCCTTTGCTGTACGAAGAATGAAAGACGAAGCAAATCGCTTCATTCGGGTTTGAACGATGTTCACAACAAAAGGATGAAACCCCGCAGTGCGTCTAGAAGTCCGATGGTGAAGTGAGCTATTTGAGGGGGTCGATAAATGCGATCTTTTCCGAAAAATTACAAAGGAATATCTTTTCTCACTATATCTATGACAAATATACAGACGAATTAAGAACCTCTTTTTTGAAATCTGAATCCATCTTAATACCAAATGTTAAATGGTTTTCGCTCGTCAAACAGTCTAGTCAATTGTTTGTCTTACAAATTGGTACTGACGCAAGACTGCGGGCTTAGTCGTAACAGATTGGTTCGGTAATGCGACAGCCGTGTAATACGATATCCTCGTATTGTGTTTACCAGTGGCGAGAACGCAGTGGACTGTTGACTGAATACTGAGAACACAACTCACTCGTACTCATGTGTTTGGAAACTCTTGTTGGCAACTCCAACATACATAGACATACATGTGCATATTAGTTGTGATATTAAATCTCTATTTCTTTTTGAGAACTGAGCAAGGCTCTATTCATTTATTACTCTGCTACAAATCCATACAAGACACAGCTCAAACCCTTGACATATCACGTGAATATGAACGCTTAAATTCCTTCTTTTTATTTTATTTTATGATATTCTTATTATTGTTAAAATTCTGCCGCTGACGATTGTTTCTTAGAATCATCTGGGTTTCTGCAGAATATCAACGCTGATTTACCCTCCTTGGGTCGTCAGCATTTTGCTGAGCGGTGAACCCTGTCTGCTCGGTGTTGCAACTCATACCCTTAATATTGGTCCTTTTGGAAATTTAGTGTTATTTTTTTTCTTTTTTATATTATCTCATTTTTAACTGTGTGCTTAATTTATATGTATTGTAATCTATCTAACGGATTAAATGGTTTATTAATATTATTATATTTAGTAGTACAAACTAAAGAGACTTCAAATTGAAATGGCACCACACGGCAAGCAGCTTCCTATAAAAACAGCATCATTAAAATCGGTTCACCCAGTCGAAAGTTACGAGGAAACACACTAAGGAAAATATAGTCGAATATAGATGCCCCTCCTCTTTGGAGTCGGTTAAAAACGAGATCTGTAAAAACTTCAAAATAAGCTTAAAATGCTATAAAAACAATAAAATAGCTTTCTTCGATGAGTAATATTCGTGTAAATATAAGAAATCAATAAATATCATATTAAACTTGTATGTTTATAAGTAAAAACCGACTTCAAATCTAATAAAATGGGACGACACGGCACTACTATTACTAAACGGCACGGGACAAAATGTAAAAAACATAGATACGAATCACGAAAAAAAAAATTGAGAACCTTTATTGAAGTCGGTTGAAAAAAGGTTTTAATAATAACCTTTTTCTCGCATAAATACAAAAATATACACAAAGAAATGTGAAGTCCCTGACTCCTGAGCTAGGTACTCATTACTAAGTACAAGACCTGTCATACGATGTAAGTCAATGTTTTCTCCCATTGACTACGCACAAATGTCCGAAAATAATCTATTGTAAAATACATATTAATAGGTCTTATAGCGGTTGTGTGTTGTGTGCAGTGTGTTCGCATGAGTTTGTCTTTTTACTCTCAATCTTACTGGCAATCCATACAATTTTACATACATACAAATTAAATTTTTAACTATGAACCATATTTATTTAATAAAGCTTCCGTTTGTTGGTAGTAAAGTTCAAGTGATTTTTTAATAGTAGCCTTGCATTCATGAGTCGACAGTGGATGGATGTTAAGTATTTTATTTATCCTGTTATATAAAGAGATGACTCTAGAAGGCTGCTGTTGGCGGGCAGTGGCTATTCTACAGTCTTAGTTCTCAGTCTATCGTTAGTTTTCCCATCCATACAGAAGTTGCAGGTCGACAGATAAAGCAATCACTATACGCTCTTTGCGTAGTTTTTTAGGTCCCATATGTGAGGCTAAGGCTATACAAATACCTTATGATAACAAATCAGTTATAATTTCGGCCAAGCGTTTGTTTTTAATTCTTACACGCTGACCTTTCGCTGTAAAGCCACTGTGTTATCGCTATACAAAACATTAGCGTGTCGAGATGTGTACACAGCTTCGTTGTTTATTCATTGTTGCATAATAGCGTCCTCGTCGTACTCAATGCCACAGTACATTCACTGGCAGTAGTTCCAGCCACGAGAGCTTCAACACGTTTTATTATATCTATCTAGAGGAGATTGTCAATTCGGCTGTATGTTTTTATGTATGGTACTTCATACCGATTTTTCAACCGACTTCAAAAAAGGAGCTCTCAATTCGACTGTATTTTTTATTACCTTATAACTTCGGACTGGGTGAACCGATTGATTGATGATTCTTATTTTATTTGAATGCTGGTTCTTTCCGTGTGATCTCATTTGAATTTGAACCAATCCTGACTGTGGCATGAGAAAAATCATAAAAGTCTTAAGTTTGTGTTTTCTTTCAAAATTTTAATACCAATTTGATTCATTTTATTGGAAAGGATGTCTCCAAGAGTATTTTGATGAGAATTTTGCTAGTTTCTGATTAATTGCATTTCTTTATATTCCTACGATAATTCGTAAATACAAAGAGGGCGTCCAAGTGTACTAGCGTTCAACGTTTGATTCGATTTGAAATCGGTTTATGTTTTTGCTCTTAAATATACTTGTAATGATTCTTTTTTATTTGACAGCTTGTGCTTCCTGTGTGGTCTTATTTAAATTTGGTCCAATTCTGACAATGGCATGTGAGAAAACCTATACGAGTCTTAATTTTGCATTGGTATCTATATTCATAGAGTCGGGGGTCTATTATAGCAATTGTGTACAAAATAAACGTTCATTGGCATCATAGTGGTCGATATTTGCTAGTTTTACTAAGTTAGTCTTTAAAGATTTGTTATACAGGACAGCCAGGGATATACACACATCGTACACACATACACTCACACACAGTAACGCAGGTAATGCCATTTTTATTTTCTATTAATTTGTTTAATTCTTTTTTGTAATTTGTTTTAAGCGCCAATAGCCTAATGGTTTAGTGTACGGTCTGCGAAACGTAAGGTCGTGGGTTCGAATTCACCATTCGACTTTTGCCGTGAACCATGTCCTAGCACAAGCTTAAGCTAAGTTGAAATTGTTAACAAGATTGTTAGTAATAATTCTGAAAAAAAAAGAAATATTGCTAGCTTTCTTTAAAAAAAATGCGAAGTGCATCCTTAGTTAACACTAAAAAATAAATGTTTTATATAATATATGAAGGCTTAGATTTTGAATACGTGACCGAAATATTTATTATAATTCATAAGCTGTTGATTTTGTAAAATAATGATATTTGATGTATTTGGTAATGATTGAATGATAATTGATGTGACAGTAATAGATTGGTTTCATAATGAAATGTCAGTGATAATAGCAGACCCAGTTGAGCCGTGCACTCGGATGCTTACTTATAAAAAAAGATTTTCAAACAACAAATTGTGTATTTATTCAGCATGCACTAACAAGAGGTAACTCTGTTGAAGTATATATAATTATTTTAAAATGTTTCATTTCGAGAAACTCGCAGGGTTAATGTATTCGTGAAAACGAAGTTTCATAGTGCGCTAGTTGGACTTAAATTAAAGCTTTATAAAATATTAGTAACAGTGTACGTCTAGTTTTTATAGTCGACTAAAGTGACCTTGATGTGAATATAATGTGTTTGGATTGGAGTAAAAAAAAAATGAATAGCTGTAATACTTTTGTAGGTACAATTCAGTCGCTATTTCGATGATAAACTGATTATATTAACCCGGGACAAATTTCTTGGGGTTTTATTTAAATAATTCAAATTATAAATTAAGGTATAATGCATGCATTTTTGTAGTTAGTGTGTATACTTTTAAGCAGGTTAATGTAAGGGTCGGCATCATCAACTTTCCGCTTTAATTGTTTTTTTCTAGCATGGTAACATTGGCTCATATGACACCAGTTACGGATTCGTTCACGTTTTAGCAAAGTTGTCAATCTACAAAGATGCATTCAGTCCATGCTCCTTAAAATTAACAGCAATACTCGTATGACATTAATTAAGGGCGCGTTCACGTTTTAGTAAAGTTGTCAATCTCGACAGACTCGTACCGTCCACGCTCCATACAATTTATGGCAAAATACTTAAATGAAACCATCATAATGACAATATTAAGAAGTACGACTGTTAGTAAAGAGCATCGTTCAATATATTCATTCTTTTTAGCAACGAAAAAGTATATGAATTTATTATTGCACCTTAAACAATACGGGTGCAAATTTTTACCTAAATTCTAAATGATTAAGCAATGAATTCTACCAAATAGATTTCACGTTATTATAAAATTTCTTGCAGATAAAAATGTACAAAAATAATATTGAATAGAAACTAATCATTACAAAAGACTGGTTCATGGAACGGTGACAATAATGTTAAAATTAAGACATAATTAAAACAAACGTACGCAAATACTAGTGTCTAGTGAAAGGCCGCTTCGCGCGCTTCGGTGACCGAAACGACAGACGTTATTTTAAAAAGTGAAAGTGGCCAGTGCGCGCCGAGCTGCCGCGCGGAGTGAACGTGTTACAAGAATTAAAAGCGAAGACAAGTGTTAAAAACCGTTAGTCTTAGTGTGAAGAAGTTTTCCTCTTGGTTGTATATTTATTATATTGCACGGCGTAGTCCGTCCCCCGGCTTTCGGCCAATGACGCCGAGGGCGCCGCCCCCGCACGGCTGCGCGCCGCTATGCTTCCTAACCTTGCTCCTGTTATTTAATGCCGGTAAGTCACTGTTCTTTTCTCAGGACTAGCGCGACTATCGTTCGGAAACGGAATATTTATTCCATTTCGATTTCCGCCAGAGACGATTGATTGATTGCGATTTTGGATTTGTTGAAGATTTCCGAACGACATTCGCGTAATGGAGTTCTTAAATAGTATTTAAGACTTATTTAACTGATTGTTTGTTTTATAAACATTACTGTGTGTGATAAATGTTTTTATTTCAGATAATTTATTGTAATGCTAATGATTTAAATTTATGTTATAGATTTTTTTTAATACGAAATGTGGCAAACGAGCATACGGCTCACCTGATCTTAAGTGATCACCGTCGCCCATGAACATCCACAGCACTAGAGGAGCTGCAGGTGCGTTGCTGGCCTCTGAGATACTGGTGACAGTTGATTCCACAAGTTGACAGTGCGTGGGAGAAAGCTACGCGAAAAACGTACAGTCGTGGAACGCCAACCATCAAGATGGTGGCGGTGGAATTCTGCCGAGATGTGCGGTAATGGAAATGGGTAGCTGCGATGATTCCGAACAATTTCTCAGAACACTCCCCATGGTAAATGCGATACAGAATGCAAAGAGAACCGATATCTCTTCGCAGACTCAGAGGGTCAAGTCGATCGGAAAGACCCTGACCGCCGACTATTTAAGCAGCTTTACGGACAGCACCAGCTCCGGACCAGAGATGCGAACAATATTCTATATGAGGCCGTACTTGCGCCTTGTAAAGTTGCAGACGGTGGGCAGGCGTGTAATACTGTCTCGCTGTGCTGAGTATGCCAAGTTTTTTGGAGGCCAATTTGGCTTTGCCTTCCAAGTGACCACAAAACTGAAATAGCTAAAATCGTCCTGAATTTCTTAAATTATCGTTGGATTGTTGGCACAACTACCGTAGTCTGTTGTACATAACTTCCAGTAGTTAAAAGTATGGTGACGTTTAATAATAATAATAAAACATAATCATTAAAAATTTTGAGAAGTACTTGAGAATAACAATGTTTTTCGACGAAACACGTGATCACGAGCCAACATAATTCGTTCTTTTGTAATTCCCTTCATAAGAATATAGAAAATAACAATTTTTTTCTCGGAACTTTTTACGCGTTATGCTGCCAACGGAATAACAACTTGTTAAGAGATTTTCAAGTCACTTTATTATTCGAATGTACAAGTTGTTTTTCGAGTTGACTCCATAAATTCTCTGTTAACATTATGTAATGGTAACTTTCAACATCTTGTCAGGCGGAAGTTATCAATGAATTATGTAATAGTTTGAAGGAAAATAGGCCGCTAGTAAATATTGAAGTTTCAATAGCCTTTTTTAAACCTACGACATACGGTCTACGAACGTGAGGTCGTAGGTTCGAATCCACCATTCGACTATTGAGTAGAATCCTCCTAGCCTGACAAGCTTTAAGCTTTATTGGAATGGTTAACTAAATAATTTTTAGCTTTAAAAAAAACGAGTGTGCTTTGTAGACCACAAGACTGAAGTAAAACTTATTTAGCTCTATCTATACGTATGTATTTATTTAAATATATACACAGTTGTTAAAAAAAATGTAAAAGGGCTCGCGCGCTGAATATGTATGTCCCACTGTTGGGCACAGGCCTTCTCTCTAAAGGGAGTATAAGGACATAGTCCACCATGCACATATAGTGTGGATTGGCAGACTTCACATGCCTTACAAAAGTGTAGGTAACCTACATATCTTAATTTTTTTAAATACGTTTACATCCTCACGATGTGTAAATTAGCACATAAAATTGCAAAAACAAATTTATTGGTGCCAACACCGGGGATCCAACTCGGGTTGCTAGCGTACTATGCAATTTTTTGTTTTTTTTTCACGGTGAGGAAATCTTCAACAAGATCCCCCCGCCCGGAGGTAGGGCTTTGTTATATTTTGGGGTTATGTGGGGTTTTTAACCACTAAAACCTCCCCGGCGGCCCTCCTCGGGGCATGGTGAGGGGCTCCGGGATCTCCAGAGGAACCCACCGGAGCAATCTGCACCGGCGACACGGGCCTGCCGATGTCGCCATCTTCTCGGGTCCACCGTGGCGGACGACAAAGGCCCTCACTTTTGTCGCCCAGTGAACCCGAGGCAACTTTTAGCCATCTTCTACGACAGGCAGGGGATATTGTCGTCTTGTTCTAGAGAGCCCAGAACTGCAGGGCTGAGTGTACAATGCAACTTGAGCCAACCGCCCGGACACTGAGCAACCAGCCGTGGTTATCACCGAGACCTGGTAGTATTCCATAAAAGCGAGATCGGTGCAGTAGCATGATCCCATTGACGTACAAAACATTCATAACATTTAAACCGGATAATAAATCATTAATCAACGTCAAATGCGTCAAGGTTAAATCCGATGATATCATTCGCTGTGGTATTTACAAGTCATACCGAACAAACATCTACATATGAGACGGTACAATATTCATTAGATCGCAAAAGGGGCACATTGATCGCTAGATGTGCTTCTAAATATGAAAGGGAGCTTGGACTGTCATAAACCTACTCGTACCGATATCACAATGAACGAGCTTTCTTCTATACAATTTAAAGAGTTCCCTGGCATAAGTGTATATATTAGCAAAAACAAAACGTTATTACGTGCGGACGTCATCTTTCTATTTCCGTATTATCGTAAGAATTTTACGAAATAAAAATAATCAGATCCAAACCAAACTTTTATCAAACTCTCAAAGTACATCCTTTCCATTTGTCGCGCACATTCTTAATGCAAATTTAAGATTTATGTAGATTTGTCATGGATGCCATTGTCAGAATTGTACTAAATCGGTTTACCCAGTTGAAATTTATGAGGTAAATAAAAATACAGACGAATTTTTTGAAATCTGTTCAAAATTAATAAAACGCATAATAACACAAACCCGCACGCTACGAGTATGAAAACATTAAAAAAAAGCATACGAATTAAAATCCTCCACAGTTTCCAAAGTCGGTTGAGAACAGGTACCGATGACCTTGTCAGGTTGAAATGTACTGACGACGAGTCAAACAGTGTCACTCCAATGAGTAGTTCAAAGCTGCTGCCCAAGTATTGAGATCAGGGCAACTGACTTGTCAAGTAAACGTCTATTAACTTCCGAAACACAGTTAAATCTATCTAATATATTTAAACGAGCACTTATGTAGAGCTACTAGCGATAGAGGTTCAGGTTAACCGCCCCAGAGAGACCGCGACCTAAGAACTTATGCCACCTGTCAATCCGGTGAAACGATCAAAGCCTAAAAAAGACTAGTCTAGGTTCGTCAGAAAAAAAAACTGTTTCATTTTATGGCAGAACTATTTATTATCCGGGCCATCATGTTTATCTGTTGTAATTTCTCAAAGCCAGTCCATAAAAGAAGTGCAATTACGAAAGTACCATCTATAATGTGACATAAAATCTCAGATGTAATCTGTACCATTGTGCCACGGAGGTTCTCTTGTGAGCCGCTCACAAAAGGTTTGGAAATCGCTATTGTCAAACTCATGTGAAACATTGTCGAGTTTACTTATAGCTTGTGGGATAAGCATTATCTATTCATCGTTGGAGCTGATGATGAATTAAAGAATCAATACAGTATTGTTTACTTGGTTATTGGTCATTACTAGCAGTGGACATCTACAACACCACAAAATTGCAATGCCGATATTTGAAAAAGCATTTTTTATGGACGAACTACACAGTTGGCCAGAGAGGCTGGCCCTTACTGCTTCACCGGATTGAAAGGTGGCCTAGCTCTCAGGTCGCTTAACCTGGTCAGGGGTAACCTCGTCTTGGACGGTTACTATGTTCCGTGTTAGCATTTCGACCCGAGGGCGCCCGAGAGGGCTGAACCATGACTCGGTCGGTAGCAATTTTATTATTAAAAGTATAGGGGACAATCTAAGCTACACTTCGGAAAGCCACGCAGGGAGAAGAAGTGGCTGAAGAAACTCCAGTAAATTTTCTAAGTTGAATCAAGCCTTAAAGGTTAAGCCACACAGCGAGTCCCCACTCGCTGTGTGGCTTTGTGGGTGTAGCGTTGACGGGAAATTGGCAGTTGTAATGTCCACGAGGATGTACTTTAAGAGTATTTGGTTATAAAAGTTTGGTTAGGTTTTAATTAAGTTTGATTTGGTAATGTTATTATTCGATTTGAAGTCGGTTTTTGTTTTTACTCGTCTTATTAAAAACTAAGTTCTTAGTCTGAAGTCAATCGGATTACTCAGGTGAAGTAATCCGCTTTAAAATATGCATATCCCAAGGGTGACGGGGTCGGTCCTGTCGCGAAAACGCTGTCGTAAAGCGAGCACAAATATTCTGAGTATTATTATATGTGGTTAGTCGTGGTAACTTAGTGTCCGGCCGGTCGCTTCAAATTTCGTAGTGCACTAGAGAGCCAGGTTCAATCCACGGCGTAAATTAAATTTTTAATGGAATTTTAATTGCTGGCTTACCTCGTGATCGGCAGCGAAGGGAAGCTATAATAAGGTTGTCACCTGACAACCTTAATTAAGTTAATCTATTCTGTATCTAATATGTATACATGTAAATAAAATTGGAGTGTCTGTATTTAACATTAATATTATTTTTTACAATTTTTGTCTATCTGTCTGATTGTTTGTTCTCACTAATCTCTGGAACTGTTGACCCAATTTTAAGGGGACTTTCACCGGCAGATAGCTAATGTAACAAGGAATAACTTAAGTTTTTTATTTAACCGACTTCACAAAAAAGGAGGTTTTTGATCAGGTACATACTGTAAATTATTAATTAGTTGGATAGTTTAGTTTATCGTACCAATTCTTCTAAAATTATATTATGTATGTACGCGGTACAAATGGACGGATAACTCAATCTGACGCCAATCGATTTCAATGATTAATTTTTTATTACTTCAAAGTTTGTTCGATGAAAGTTTGTTTAGGTTCTGATTAGTCCCACTTCGTAATATTACGCTAACTCGGAAATACAAAGAGGGCGTCCGCACGTAATAACGTTCAACGTTTGATTCGATTTAAAGTCGGTTTTATTTTTACTCGTAAATACCTAAGTTATTTGTTAAGATATTTAATTATTATAAATCATAAATCTGTTTTGTAAATTAATCCCATTCTTAGCCTATAGGTAAACAAGCGTGAGATATAGAAAGGTAACAGAAATAGCAATGACAAATAACAGTGAACAATGATCGCGCAATCAGAAAGCTGTACAGCGCACGACGCGCCGGTGCTCTGTGGAGATTAACGGATCAGAGAGGGGAGTTCACCCCCGCTCTCTATTTACCATTATATAAGTAGGAAACCATATTTTGTGTCAACTTTGCGCTGAACAAACCTAATACTAACGTACGACACTTATTACAGTCAGTTACAGCCGTTATATCAACTGCCACCAGCAGTGATTCCGATCCTATGCCATTTAGAGATCGGAATACTTACGCGTAACATAGTAACCGTTCAAGCCGAGGTTACCCCTCACCGGGGGGACCCTTGTGTCGAGTAACTAGCAATAGAGGTTCAGGCTAAGTGACTTAAGAGCCATGCCACCTCTCAATCCGGTGAAGCAGTCAAGGCCAGCTTCTATGACCAATCTGTGTGGTTCGTCATTAAAAAAAAAACGTTTTAGAGACCTTTAAGAAACGAGCCTAATCTTTCTCAAAACGCAACGCGCCTATAGCTCCTCTGGTGCTGTGGATGTTCATGGACGACGGTGATCACTTAAGATCAGGTGAACCGTTAGCTCGTTTGCCACTTTTCCTGTATATTATATTTAAAGTAATTTTGCTGCCTTCTATAAAGTAGATGACGCTTAGTAATTCAGTGTCCGGGCGGATACCTCAAGTTTCATACTAACAACCCGAGTTCGATCCCCGGTGCTGTCACCAATAAATTTGTTATTGCAATTTTATGTGCTGATTTTTCACGCGCTTGGCGGTGAAGGAAACATCGTGAGGAAACCTACATGTCCTAGAAAATTCTAAAACAAGTCTACCAATTCGCACTAGGACCGCGTGGCGGACTGACCTTATATTCCCTTTATACATATATAAAGGCTGTTAGTTTAACTTTTTTAACTTCGGAAATACAAAAAGGGCGTATGCGCGTAATAGAGCTTAACGTTTGACTTGATTTAAAGTCGATTTTGTTTTAACTTGTTACTCGAGAAGTTGAATCTAAAATTCACATTGGTCCAGTGACTGTAAATGTGTGAAGATCGCAGCTTCTTTGTGCAGTTATCAGTTAAAAAATACGAGTATCATTAAAATCAAAAGTGAGCACGCGATAAAATCGAAAGCAACCCCAGCGCCGACCCTCCCCAAGCGCGCTGCCTACCCCATTGTGTTTGCTCAGCGTTTCCCTCCGCCCCCTCAGACACGCGCTGCAAAATCGGGATAGACAAAGGAGGGGAATAAAGTTTCGCAACATACACTGAAATTATTCCGTAAGGAAAACCAATTTTTTTATATCTATGCGATGTACAAAATGAACTGTCAACTACACGGTACTAAGATGCTTCTTAATTAAATAAAGGACTTTGAAACTCTTAATCTAAGGAAAGGTAGACCAAAAATTAATAGTATTTATTAGGATGAAATTCTCATATTTATTATTGATGTAAAACTACTTTACGCCGCTTGACTTGGGGAGTAAGCAGGTGCGTTCCGAAAAGTGTGATCGAGTGACGCGAATGTAAGTTGAGAGGGAGATATAAATTAGTGAAGATCGAGAGAGAGAGTTACGTTTCGTATATCTAAGACTCAGTGCTGGCCTATTGTCTGTATTTTATTAATAAAAACTATATGGGACAATCTAAGCTACACTAACTTATATGCTACTTCGGGAAGCGTTGGCGCTGTGAGAAGTGGCCGAAGATGTTCTTAAGGAGTAATACAGTCTCTAAAGTTATATTGACAACTAAGACAATACAAGATGGCGGAAAGTCGTGTAACCTTTAGTAATGGCGGGCTCATGTTTTAAAATAAGTTTGATACGAGCGCTTGTTTCTTTGTTACACAGTTCTTCGAAAGCACCGCGTGAGTCTTTATGCTGTATAATTCTTTTATAAGAAAACATAATCCGAGAAACGTCTCGCAGCTACATACAAATATATTATTGTATTCTTCTACTTTGACCTTCATCCTATTGAACATCATTTTTTTCTAGCAATCGCTTCTGGAAAAACGATATTATCTGTTAATTGACTCGAGTTGATTGGAAATGTTCGATGTGATGTGAATTATTTTATTTGATTGTTATTATATATTATTAATACATAATATAATAATATTTTATATTTATTATAATTGTCTTTATTTATTTTAAATCTCAAGTTGAGTTTTTACAATATTACTATAAAACATAATACATAAATGGAAAATACAAAATTTAAAACTTAACCGAGGGTGTCGCCGTTAGCGAAGTAAGTCCCAAATAACCGGTGGTTATAGACCAGGACCCTCACTGTTGTCACAAAAAAAGGAGAAATTGACGCGTTAGACATTTCTAAAGGGAAACACTCCAAAACGAAGAATTTCGCCAGAGGACAAAGGTAGTCGACATAGTTCTTAAAGTTATCAAAACAGTTCGCTGGCCACATCTGCCGAGTTAGTGACGGGAGATGGGGGAGAAAAATCCTGGAATGGAGTCCCCGTATGGGTCGAAGAAGCCATAAGCATAGCCGATTGGATGTTCTAAGAAAGGGTAGTATGATGGAAAGCGTTGGGGAAGGCTTATTACCAGCATTGGATTGACATAGGCGCGTTGCTTAGCTCGAAAGTCAAGCGAGCAAAACCATCAATCAGCATTTCTATTAAAAAAAATTAAATCAGAAAACAATGATGAGCGAAATGAATTAAACAACGACAAAATTAATAAGATAAAAGGTTTTCAAGTATAAAAACACTCTCTTCCCCAACGATTCCGTACATTATGATAATAACAATGGGGGCAACCAGTTGGGACTCGCTCGGGGAAGATAAATGGTCCACGGGGTGCATACGATTCGCTCCGGGATGTTGTGAGGAAGCGATTTGACGGCTCAAGAGGATTCGAGATAAGTGTAATTATAGAGGCGTCCGATTGAATTTATTCTGTTAGTGTACCCTTCGTATATCGGACTGCATCTTATCTGATCCTTGCGGATTTAGTTACTTCTAAACTATATAGACCCAAAGAGCCCTCAGCTTCATTGGACGCATTATGCAGTCTTCAAAGTACAATCTGAAGAAGCAGATCATTTTAGGAAAAATTGGCGGCAGACGTGGTCAGGGAAGGGCGTCTATAATATAATCTCAATCAATCACGAAGACGGAGGCTGCATGCGTGCGGTCTTGTGCCCCTACGACCACACCTGATGGAGGCATCTTTTCCGTGGTCATGATCTCCAGCAGTGAGGCGACGAATATCTATATCTGTAAACGAGTAATTTTTGTATATATATATATATATAAATATATAATTTGAATCTCGGAAACGGCTCCACTGTGTTTCATGAAATTTTGTATGCTTTCTTTGGGGGCTATTAATTGATTTAAGATTTTTACTAAATGTCGTTTTATTCTTAGTTCAGTAGATGCCGTTGTTTATGAACAGTAAGTCAAAGAGTGATTTGATGTTATACCAAGAAAATAAATATTTACATGAATTATATATAAAATTGGTATATCATACGGTTGCTTAGTGATGAAATAATAAAGCAGTTGATATTCACATCAAAAATATAACATAGCGCATTTTTAAGTGATGCCTCGATGTCGGTATTTTCAAGAGTAGAGTGAATAGGTATTTACTAAATTAGTGCGCCTTACAATCCAGGACTGCATTTCCACTTAACATCAGGTGGGATCGTAATTACGCACTTGCTTAGAAAGCATTAAAAAATCCATGGTAAACTATGGGTCTGTTTAGCCACGTAATTTGATACGCGGCACGATCTTATTGTTACAATGGACAAGACGGACAGTTGACAGAACATATAGAAGTGGTGCAGTCACTCGGTTGAGGTTAAGAATCACTATATAAAAAAACCGAGCTAAGCTCCGTCCAAGTACTGAAACATTAAGTGTATTCATGGAGGTTTTCTTTTTTAAATTTTTAATTGGCTTAGTCAACGTAGTCTATTCTGCCATAACCGTTCACATAAAGTAACGTATATCTGTATGTACATCGTAACATTATAAGACCCTTTTTCGAGTTTATCGCCGTATCTTTTTGACTACCCTTACGGATTTATGTGATCGCGTAAAGGGTGCTCTCACACTAAAGATATCTGTATCACGGTTTGTAGACTTGATGAAATCTACGTACGTTACAAATCCTGCATAAATTTCAATAATAATAACGTAAATGTTTTAATAATAATAGGACATTGTTGCCTCAGAATTTTTGGTAAAGATATCGCTATTGATACATTTGGTGGGGAAATAACACAAACAAAATATAGACTGTAAGAAAAATTGTGTACACATAATACACATCACTTTGCTACCTGATCACAGCACACGATAACAGAGTTAAGAAATATTACCAAGGAAACATAAAAAAAAATAAAAATGTAATTGTTAGCACTCATTGGCTTTTTAATTTAAATAATCGTCGCTCTATAGTCGAAATAAATTGGATTTTAATCTAGAAATGGCAAATGGGAGTATTGAAATCACTTACATATTAACTGTTTTCATTATAGTTACTCAACAATTGCCAAGCAACTATATTTTTTTTTTATAATTTCTAAGCGAGTGCTTGACTACGATCCCACCTGATGTTAAGTGGAAATGCAGTCCTGGATGGTAAGGCGCACTAGCTTAGTAAATACCTATTCACTCTACTCTTGAAAATACCCACGTTGTAATCGGAAGGAAAGACAAACTATTCTAGTCCTTTGCTGTACGAAGAAGACGAAGCAAATCGCTTCGTTCGGGTTGGAGGGATGTTGTGTATAATAATAAATATAATATAATAAAATTTTTATTTGTTTTTCTCCCGCATTATACATTACATTTATGATACAAATTACATACAATAGGTGGATGTGGGAGTCAGGAGCTCAAACTAAATAAAAAACTTGTGTTGTGAGTGTCCTGTCTCCCCCTTTGGACATTTTTACAACAACGTATGTACGTGTATGTAGTGTGTATAAAGTCTTTTATTGATTTAATGCATTTTGTATGCATATAAACTATAAGTATAGGAAATTTCTTACTCCTTCGTCTTCGTACTTTCGTAAAAAGCGGTACAGAGTTTTGGCTTTACGTATTAATTGTATTTAAAATATATTTATGATAATTTGACAATGGCAGTGTGAGGCGGACTTAATGCGAGACTCGATTGTAGAGTCGTTCTCACAGAAGGACACTAAAGTCTGTTTTATCTGTCGTAAATGCGTTTCAGAGGTCTCGGATTCAAATGCGACTACTGAATGTATGAATGTGTAATGCCGTGGAAATTTGCTATCTTTCCTCTCATTCTTTATGGCTTTAATGTTCAGCTTTACCGCCAGATATTTATTACGATACCTTTTGTTACTTAGTCTTTGAAAAGTGAGACTAAATATAAATAAAAAAATGACGGTCATTCGAGACTGGCCATAGAAATTACAACTTATAAATTACACTAAATACAGTTTCTATAGTTATATTGACAACTAACACAATACAAGATGGCGGAAAGTCATGAAACCTTTGGTAATAGCGGGCTAATGTTTTAAAATAGGTTTAATACGAGCGCTCGTTACTTCGAAATTAAAATTTATAATTTAAACTAAATTTTTAAAGCGTTTTACTTAAAAAAAGGAAATGTTTGATACAGCCCAAAAGTATCACGAAATTTTCATGACAGCCGATAGTATTTAATAAAGTTTAAAATAACATTATGACACGAGCTCGGCAAGTGTGCAGGATCCACAGATTATAAAAGTTTAACTGACGTCACAAAGTGACCACAGGTAATATAGCCGGGCTGCACGTTAGCCTCGCCTTTGCCGCTTTTGTCTTTTAAGCATTAAACAATACACAGATAACGTGGCGCCGGCGGCTCATATTTTAAAGTTACACTGTCTAAGCGTACTGCTATTGTGCATGAGACCGTATTCATTTAGTCTTAAAATATACAGGCGTCTTAATACAATGTTGGGTATAATAATAAATATAATATAATAAAATCTTTATTTGTTTTCTCCCGCATTATACATTACATTTTTGATACAAATTACATACAATAGGTGGATGTGGGAGTCAGGAGCTCAAACTAAGTAAAAAACTTGTATTGTGAGTCTCCTGTCTCCCCCTTTGGACATTTTTATAACAACGTATGTACGTGTATGTAGTGTGTGTAAAGTCTTTTTATTGATTTAATGCATTTTGTATGCATATAAACTATAACTATAGGAAATTTCTTACTCCTTCGTCTTCGTACTTTCGTAAAAAGGGGTACAGAGTTTTTGCTTTACGTATTAATTGTATTTAAAATATATTTATGATAATTTGACAATGGCAGTGTGAGGCGGACTTAATGCGAGACTCGATTGTAGAGTCGTTCTCACAGAAGGACACTAAAGTCTGTTTTATCTGTCGTAAATGCGTTTCAGAGGTCTCGGATTCAAATGCGACTACTGAATGTATGAATGTGTAATGCCGTGGAAATTTGCTATCTTTCCTCTCATTCTTTATGGCTTCAATGTTCAGCTTTACCGCCAGATATTTATTACGATACCTTTTGTTACTTAGTCTTTGAAAAGTGAGACTAAATATAAATAAAAAAATGACGGTCATTCGAGACTGGCCATAGAAATTACAACTTATAAATTACACTAAATACAGTTTCTATAGTTATATTGACAAGTAACACAATACAAGATGGCGGAAAGTCATGAAACCTTTGGTAATAGCGGGCTAATGTTTTAAAATATGTTTAATACGAGCGCTCGTTACTTCGAAATTAAAATTTATAATTTAAACTAAATTTTTAAAGCGTTTTACTTAAAAAAAGGAAATGTTTGATACAGCCCAAAAGTATCACGAAATTTTCATGACAGCCGATAGTATTTAATAAAGTTTAAAATAACATTATGACACGAGCTCGGCAAGTGTGCAGGATCCACAGATTATAAAAGTTTAACTGACGTCACAAAGTGACCACAGGTAATATAGCCGGGCTGCACGTTAGCCTCGCCTTTGCCGCTTTTGTCTTTTAAGCATTAAACAATACACAGATAACGTGGCGCCGGCGGCTCATATTTTATAGTTACACTGTTTAAGCGTACTGCTATTGTGCATGAGACCGTATTCATTTAGGCTTAAGAGATACAGGCGTCTTAATACAATGTTGGGTATATCTTAGACATATACATAAACATTATTTTATTGGTATCATACTAACAAAATATCACTTCGAAAAATATATTAAAAAAAGGACACTTGAACAACTAAAGAACGGACAAATACTACATGATGACATTGGTTACCGTCAGCGTGTGCTTTTGCATGGCAGCCACAGCGCTGATTTTCAGTGGTGCTTAGGAGTATTTAATGTCGTACGCGCGTGATACTATACACAACAAATAAAAGCACTCACGCCGTTGAGCCAAAAAGGTGTAGGCGAAATTTCAGATCTCCTTCCGTAACAGTCCTGGTAATTGCTAGGTGCTAGGGGCCTGGAAATAATAAACGGTCGTGCACATCGCATAACATTAACGCATAACAAGCTATACGTCGTACTTTTATTTCTGACATTAACTTGAGCACGATATGTTTTTGTATAATTGATAAGAATAATATTGTATTTACTGATATGCACATGGGTGTAGGTAATGATTTTCATCCACTCGAGAAGAGAATGAATACGGAGAGAAATGAATAACTTGATATATTGTGAGAGTTAAATTAAATATTTAATGATGTAAGTTTATTGTTTAAATAAAATAAAGCTAAATCTAGCCCGGCGTAGCGGTTTGGTACTCTAGTAAAAAACATTTGATTCGAATTGAAGTCGGTTTTCGTTTTTGCTCGTAATGTAATAAAAAAAATATTTATTTTTCACTTTAAAAACATCCTACATCAGTATGCGGCCAGCGTCCGTTAAGCGTCGAATTTATTTCTCCCTCACTCGTGACGTCACGTAACTCCAACTCTTACGAGTTTAACGAATAAATTTCAACGGCACCGCTCCACCAAACACTTAATGTATTTACTCTTATTCAATACTGGATTCGTGATGAGGATGTTCAAACTTCCAGTGGACTGCATTCTAAATAAATAATCTTCGGAGGAGGTTGTAAATTCGTTTATTTTATTTTATGGGTATAAACTAGCGCTTGACCACGATCCCATCTGGTGTTAAGTGGTGATATAGTCGAAAGATGGTACGCGCTAGTTTAATAAGTGCCTATTCACTCTACTCCTTAAGGCTCCCACGTCGTACATCCACGTCAATGCAAGTATCTTTAGTAATGAGACTCAAGACTGACTAAGTTCTGAAGACTGTTAATTGCGTACTCAGTCATTGAGACCCGAAGGTCGTACGTCACTAACACACTAAATTATGTTAGCGCTATCTCGTAACGTCGCGTCACCAAGTCACCTCACGCTTACCAAGTTATAGCAACGATACACTTTCGTGATACAAATGGGTATCGAAATGTCGAGACAAAACTGTATTAAGTATACGTGTTAGAGCCGGAGCCCTCCCCCGGGGCGCGCGTGTGGGTGGGGTAGGGTTGTCCGCGTTTTACTCTTACAATCATTCTACGCTATTAAAATATAATACTACTAAATGAGCCGTGGTAGCTCAGTGTCCGGGCGGTTGGCTCAAGTTAAAGTCAACCCGAGTTCAATCCCTGGTGTCAGCACCAATAAATTTGTTTTTGTTATTTTATGTGCTAATTTACCACGCTCCCGGTGGTGAAGGAAAACATCGTGAGGAAACCTACATGTCTTAGATTTTTTCTAAAGCATGTGAAGTCTACCAATACACACTAGGGCTGAGTGGTGGACTATGGGATGGGACATATATTTTATATACGGTTAAATTACTAACGGTTAGTCCAATTTTATTTATTTGTATAGATAAGACTTTTTAGTTTTGAGGTTATCTCATTATATACATAACAAGTTCTCACACCTAAGCTGTTCAACCTGAGATAAACAGAGTACTATTAGACGCTATCCATTATTCACCCTCAGTAAATAGCTAATTTGCCAACACGTGAAATTATGCCCGTACACAGGGCAAAAAGCTCGTCATTGTTAACATTTGCTTTGTGTCTGGACATAATACGAAATTCGAGAAATGAAATAAGAAATAAACTAAATTGTTTCCCGCTCTGTTCACAAGTTTGTATAAATTTAATTTAATCACTGAATTTTGAAACAAAATTTGAATTCTACAGTCGTTCGTCGAGGCAACCAATGCATGGCCGTTACTTTCAGCGTATTTTTGAGTTCTAGAGATAATAGTTACATAACTGCCACTACAAGAATTATTACCGCTTGGCAGAGAAATGCCCAAATAACTCCGTGAAAGCTTCACAGATTAATAGAGAAAAATTTGCCTCTTATTTATATTTTAATTTTCTTGTGTCGTCTTTTAAAACTTTAGAAGTATACTTACTAAATTTAGCCTCTGAACTTAGCCGAAATAACATCTAGTCTGATAACCATGCATTTTTTCCTTCAACGTAATATAAACATAACAGTAACAAAGCAGGGACTAAAGCTAATCAGTGATAATCAATCCAGAGTTTGACTTACGATTATACAGTAACGAATAAAGCTTCCCAAGTTTTGGATACAATAAGCTCGGGAAAAAGCGGATAGTTACTAGTTATTGCTACTGTCTACCCGAGTTTGGTTACAAAACAACGAGACAACTCATTAAGTCTCATCATCATCATCATCAGCCTGTGTCAGTCCACTGCTTGATACAGGCCTCTCCAAAGACATGCCACTGAGCACGATCCTCGGCCACTCTCATCCAGCTTCAGCCAGCCGTCCCGCGAAGAGCGTCGTTACTAGGTGTGTCTTCGGGCGTCCCACTCCGCGTTTGCCTTTCCGCGGTCCCCACTCGAAAACCCGTTTCGCCCAACGGTTCGTCTACGGCTAATATGGCCTGCCCAATGCCAAATTTAATTTGGAAGCCCAGTTAGCTATGTCGATCACCTTAGTTCTCTGTTGGATTACCTCATTCAGGATCCGATCCTTCAGAGAGACTCCGAGCATAGCCCTTTCCATAGGTCGTTGAGCGACTTTTAGCCTGTGGACCAGGCTAACCGTGAGTGCCACGTCCAAGACGGGTAGGACGCTCTGACTGATTGACTCGAACTGCACTGATTTGATCATTAACTCTCGCTTCATTGTAAAGTTGTCAGGGTTATTTGTCAATAATGACAAAGAGTAGTATCGCCAACCCTAGCTCACCCCATCGTAGCAAAATCTCGGGGGCGAGCATGTCAATCAAAATATCCCTTAATGGGCGCCGGGTTCCGCTTAGGATATTAGATAAATACACCCCCCGACGATAATGCCCCTCCGGTAATCAGTTCCTCACGAATATGCCGTTGATGATGGAGATTGCGATATCTTATAAACGGTTTATGTAGATATCTTGATTACGAAATAACGGTAACGACTTGCATAATTCTTCTGAGGTGAGAGATAACTTGCGAGCCACATATCTAAACAAATTGTGATGCCTCGACAATCTCAACCAGTGTGATGACAATGAAAACGTTCATTGAAATCACACTGGTCGAGATTTTATAGTATGTTAATTCATTGTTTTAAATTATATAGTTCATTGGTGCTACTATGGTCTACAGAGCTGTGGCAGCTCAGAGTCTGGGCGGTCGCCTCAAATTGCATCGTACGCTAGCAAGTCGAGTTCGATCCCCGGTGCCACCACCAATAAATTTGTTGTTGCAATTTTATGTGCTGATTTACCACGCACTCGGCGGTGAAGGAAAACATGGCGAGGAAACTACTACATAAAGTCTACCAATCCGCACTAAGGGCCGCGTGGCGCATTATGCCCTTATACTCTCTTTACAGAGAAGGCCTGTGCCCAGCAGTGGGACGTATATGAAGGCTGTAGCTAGCTAGCTATCGCCTACCGTTACCATTGGGCTATTGAAACTTTTTTTTACAAAGTAAACAAATAATAGAATAGGATATATATTGCCATTGGATCTTCGTTACCGACGATACTAGAACAATGATAGTGGAGATGTTGATTTGTTTTATTAAGTGTTCCCGTCTTTGTCCACAGAGCTGGCGCAGTCCAGACGTCCCGAGCCGTACTACGGGCGTCTGATCGGCACTCTGACGAACTACGCACACGGCATCGATGGCACCGCGTATGCAGTGGACGAAAGCACCGTCTACATTCGCGGCTTCGCCTACGACGGCACGGGACCCGACGCCTTCTTCTGGGTCGGAGACACGCCGCAGCCGTCGCCCGAGGGCACGCTGGCGCCCTATCCTGATGACTATCCGGGCCGGTGAGACATTCTTCATTTTGACCATCTCCTATCGGCTGTCGTTCTTCATCCGGATATCCGGAAAGCGGACCCCAACACTGCGTTGATCTTGTACTTGGTCTGTCCGTACAATTCACGTAATTGTATGTTTATAAGCATTATTTTTAATGACGAACTACACAGATTGGCCAGAGAGGCTGGCCTTGACTGCTTCACCGGATTGAGAGGTGGCACAGCTCTTAGCCTGAACCTCTATTGCTATTAACTCGACACAAGGGTCCCTCTGGTGAGGGGTAAGCATATTTAAGCATAAGCATTATTTTGGATCGAGTGCACGGTACAAACCAGTTCGCGTTCGGTCCATAGAGTAACAACCAATATATACTGAAAATAGAGACATCAGTTAAACTTTTTTGTGCAGCGCCATCTAACGGAAAGTTACTGAAAAAAATTGCTGAACTTAAGGGCTCTGACGACTTATGTCATACGATGTATAATCATTATATATTAAAAAAATAACATCATGGACTATTTATTGCGTTTATCGAAGAGAGAGACACGGTATTGAAAGTTAAAGTTACAGCCTTTTAATATATAATATATATGTCCGACTGTTGGGCGCAGGCCTTCTCTGTAAAGAGAGTATAAGGGCATAGTCCGCCACAGAGGACAGAGTATTTATGTACAGGTTTTTTTTATTATTTAAAGAGACCTATTGTCTCCAACGAAAACGCCAGAAAATTGTTTGTGTGTTGGAAAAAAAATATTTGTACGACTGTTTTGTCTTTGATTAATTCGCGGAGGGGCGATGTCAAAAATAATTAAAGAGTCGTCCCTCTTTGTAATTTGAGGAGAGCTTTTAAGAAAATGCGTGCGGAAAACGTGGAGAAATTTCAACAGCACGAGGTATTCAAAAACAATTCTTAATTAATACCCCCCCTCATAGACGTTAGTAATAATTTAAAACATCATGGTCATACCAAATACTATAAACGGTACAAGTATATATACGAGTAAAAACAAAAACAGACTTCAAATCAAATCGAACATTTAAAATAATATTTAAGACCTATACGGTTTTTCACGGATGCCATTGTCCGAACAGGGCTAAATTGAAATGCGACCACATTCATCATCATCATTAGCCTGTGTCTATCCACTGCTGGAAATAGGCCTTCCCCAATGCCTTCCTCCACATACGATTCTCCGCTTTCTGCATCCAGCCACTTCCAGCTATCCTTACAAGGTCGTCGGTCGGATGCGCGGCCTCCAGGCCAAGAGTTTCCTCCCCCACTGCCGTCATTGACTCGGCAGATGTGGCCGGCCCACTGCCACTTCAACTTGCTGACTTGAAGAGCTATATCGACTAACTTTGTTCTCTATTTTAATTAGAGAAATGCCGAGCATAGCTCTTTCAATCGCTCGTTGTGGGACTTTCAGCTTATGGACCAGGCCAGTGGTCAGAGTCTAAATCTCTGCGTCATTGGTCATGGCTTCGGGGACGCACTGGTTGAAGCCTTTCGTCTTCAGGCATTGAGGTATTTGCGAACTCATCAAAATCGATTCACCACATCAAAAGATAACGAAGATAAAAGAAAGCAAA
The DNA here is from genome assembly GCA_029286785.1 of Meandrusa payeni. NCBI lineage: Eukaryota > Metazoa > Arthropoda > Insecta > Lepidoptera > Papilionidae > Meandrusa > Meandrusa payeni. Next base: position 9,841,015 of record JAGSMX010000023.1, read on the forward strand.
TAGACAATTTGAGAACCGCTTTCTTTTTCGAAGTCGTGTCTTTGACAACTTGAATTTACTTTGAACTTGGAAACATAAATCAATACTTATTACATTTATGTATATTATATACAATAAAATAATACATGTACATACTATTTTCATAAATAAATATATTATTAAATTTAAAATATAAATTAATTAAAATTAAACATATAAAGTTTATATTATATTGAAATATTAAAAATATTGGAAACAACAAGACATATTTTCTGCTTAAAATTCCTAGCCTAGGATTCTCAATGGATAACATACGTTTATGCGTTCATATTTAGACGGTAAGTGTTAATTATCTTTAAGTTGATGTAAATGCCAGATGTACTGACGATCTCGTCATCAATTCCAGGGACCCGCCAGTGCTCTCTCACCACTCGAACTCGGACATTCTGCTGCGGCTGCCGGCGGGCAAGCGCATCCGAGATATCAAGTGGATTAGTGTTTGGTGCCGGAGATTTACTGTAAGTTTCTGCTTCACTGCCCTGTAGTTCTGGGCTCTCTAGAATAAGACTACAGTATCCCCTGCCTGTCGTAGAAAACGACTAAAAGGGGCCTCGGGTTCAATGGGCAACAAGGGTCGACTTTGTCGTCCGCCAAGGTGGACCCGGGAAGAAGGCGACATCGGCTGGCCCGTGTCGCCTTGCACTGCGAGGGAAGTGTTTTTCTTGAAAACAGTGCAGAGGGGCTCCGGGGCGTTACTCTTGAGATTTCGGAGCCCCTCACCATGCACCGAGGAAGGGCCACCGGGGAGGCTTTAGTGGGTAAAAACCCCACATAACCGCCGCCTTCCCTCTAGAAGGCGGGGTATCATTTAGATTTCCTCCCCGTTAACAAAAAAAAAGTTTCTGTTTTATTAAATTCTATAATACCTATATCAAAATAGTATTAAGAGAAGTGTCTTAGGAGTGAAACTTGAACATAGAAAACAAGTATTTTTACGAGATTTAAAACAAAAATCAAACGTTAAAATATATTACGTGCCGACGCCCACTATGTATTTTCGAATTATCGTAAGATGTTACGAAATAAAATTAATCGGATCCTAAGCAACTTCACTTTTAACTACACTAAGTACTTTTAACTTTTATTAAACTACACACACAGACACAAAGTAGATCGTTACCAATCAAAAATGAATCATCGAAATCGGTTGGCGTCATATTGAGTTATTTGTCCATTTGTCGCGCAGATACGAGTACTTGATGAAAATTTACCACTTATATAGTTTTCCCACGAGGTCTCAAGCACAAAAAACACACAGATGAATTTATAACGTCCTTCTATTTTGAAGTCGGTTGAAAATAAACAACACCTTTTCTTTTCAAAAGATACTCGACGTTCTGGGGTAAAAAGGAAAACGGGCGGTTATGTGAGATGATTTCTACTCATTAAAACTGTGAGGGCGTCGCTTCCTACCTTCGTCTCTTCTCACTTCTTCTTCTAAAGTCTATAACACAAGTAAAACAATAATTAATATCGGCGTAATTATGAGACGTCAGTATAATTTTAGTTTCATCTAAATTAAGAATTTTCATAAAACACGATGTTTTCACATTGCTCATTCATACGAGATATTTTGGAATTTCGAAGTCCTTATTATATTACAAAATTAATTTACAAATGTAATATAGCTCTTTAATTTAAAACATCGGGTTGGAAAATTATTTTCAACGGCGGATCTGGCGCACTGAGATATTAATATGTAACGAGACGTAACGAGATCTCCGACAATCCATCCGCCAGGTTTTACACGAAATAAATAAGAACTTACTTCAACTAATGAGAAATAAACATTTTATGGAATCAGTCTTCATCGTGTCGTTAACTGACTTCAAACAAGTATATTTACGTATAGAGGGTGAGGAATTATCCTCCCCCGGGACGGCTACCCACCACCTCCCATGGCCCCACCAACCTCGCGGTTATATGAGCCCAAACGCGGGAGGGTACGCGTGGTCTGGCCGTGTGGCCCCACGCGCACCCTCTTGACTCCCTACAAGTTCTTCGTCAAGACCTGTCCACCATTCGGAGCTCTCCCCTTCAGGAACTCTACAATACGACGACTTTATTAACGGGTCCTTCTTTTGTGCCAAGCGTGAGCAAATCGTGGAAGTAGACCGGACCCGGACACGTATGTGTCAGAACATTTAGTAGCCTAGCGCGCAAATCATCATACAGTGTCCCCCCGGGATGTGCTCTCATTGAGCACAGTGCAGAGTGGCTCTGGTGCATTCCTGTGGAGATCCCGGAGCCCCTCACCATGTACCGAAGAAGGGCCACCGGGGGGTTTTAGTGATAACCAAATATCATATGTATGTTATTTCACTCCTACCATTGGCGATGGTAGCTAGTTGCATAATTCTTTATAATCTATGCTAAATTACGATATGTTGAAAATTTCGATATATTTACACAATATATCGCATAGTATCGATACAAGATTGCGATTTAGTATATCGATACATTTTTTGCTTGAACATCCCTAGTACGTGCGTGTGTGTGTTTGTTTGTGCTCTTGAGCTTGTAGGCTTTGTTTATAAAAAAGCAGTCTGTTTAAATTTATAAAATTAAGTATTTAAAATATGTTTACAAATCATGTACACGTTCTACATGTCGCGTATGCTATAGTGAGTGTATCCGAAAATAGATTGTCATTGACAGGAATATATTCATTAACAATTAATTAATAACAAACTGCGTCATAGATAAGGTTTAATTAATTTTGTACATGAATCGAGCTCGTCTCGGGTTCAATGGCGACTGCGTGCCGTCCAATTGTATCGATCAGTTTGCGCGCGCATTTACTCTTTATTCCCGCCTAAACGACATCTTTGTGCGCCATCTTTCATTGACCCGTACGAACGTTTATAAAGCCTATTTATTTATTTTCTTCTATACTACAGTAGTTACTAAAGTTATATCAGCTATCTGCCAGTGTAAATCCAAAAATTAACCGGAACAAATACGACGGACAAAATTGTAAAAAATGTATATGTACCGTATACATCATATCATATGCATGTAGTAAAAGGATTTTTTACATTACAAACAGACACTTCAACTCTATTTATTTGTTTACAACATTCAATTTGAATTTTGATTTTCTTTTGGGGTTGTGTGTAAAGAAATCAGAAATATGTGTAAAAAAGGTTATTAACAATCCACGCAACAAGTGAGGGAAATTTCATATTTCCGTCATTTTCGTAAAAAAAGGATACATAGTTTTTGCTTCGATAATGTAAACATTGTAGTGGTGATGATAGTGGAAATGAGCTGGTCATGCTGCCAAAATGAAAAGCAAAGGTCGACCGTAAGAGCAACCTTAAGGGCCCACGAGGAAACCGAGGAAAAGGACGTCCCTTGACGCGATGGCAAGATGAAATCGTAAGAACAGGTGGCTCGTCGTGGACCACGGTAGCACAGTACATGGAACAGTGAAACTCTCCGGAGGAGATCTTTACCCGCTGAACAGGGGTTCTTGCAGTGAAAATGGCACTAATTTTTTATTTTTATATGCACGAAATATAAGGCTTTTTTATTTTTTTATTATGGTAATTATTTCTGGGTGTATAGTTGTACTATCGTATTATGAATCAAAAATTACTTCTATGACAATTTAATTGCAGGTGAACTTCGGCGATGTGTTCATCAATCCAGGGCTGGAGCCGCCAAGACCGAGAGTTCTGCCTGAGTTCAAGCGTCTGGCGCACGGATTGCGGTCCGGCAACATCAGCGTGCTGGACGCGAAGACCTTCTACATACCGAACCTGCACTACGACGGCGCCGGACCTGACGCCTACTTCTGGGTGGGGAATGGTACAGAACCCAACCCCTTTGGCACTAAAGTGAGTATTTTTTATTAAAACTAACAATATTTCTACAAATATTACAACTATTCTTAAGAAAAGGAATGTTCTAAAACCACACGACTAAAACACACACAAGTAAAACTCTTTAATTCCATCTAGATGCACAAAATGAATGTAGTCGAGTGTTCAAGAGAGAAAGAAAATATGTGCGAGCACTGCTCTCTCTCGCTCCTAAAGTGTAATACGTGGGCTATGAGAGAAAGAGAAAGAAAATGTGCGCGAGCACTGCTCTCTCGCTCCTAAAGTGTAATACGTGGGCTATGAGAGAAAGAGAAAGAAAATGTGTGCTCACACCTCTCTCTCTTCTCCCTACAGTACATATACGAAACGTAACTTTCTGTCTTTATATCTTCACTAACATATATCTCTCCTCAGCAGTTTACTCCCCAAAGCTCCCTCAAGCGTGCGTAAAGAAGTTTTACTTCATCATGTCATATTAGTCGTTGTTTCAGAAGTCTATTCAGAAGGCAAAGTTGTCTCCTCTATTCGAATAGAGTTAACTTCGATCCTCTAATCCTCAGGTCCCTAACGAAATGGGCTCGTTGCACCCACTCCGCGGGTACCAGGGCGAGGACATAGAGATCCAGTTACCAGGGAAGCTGACTGCTTACGATATAGACTGGCTAGCGGTCTGGTGCGTGGAGTACAGGCATAACTTCGGACACGTGTACTTACCCAAGGACCTGGATGTTCCACCAGCGCTGGGACAGACGAAGATCACCGTGAGTATGAGGAAAAATGTAAAAACGCGCCTTTTATTATACAAGACCAAGTCTAGACTTCTTTGTGAGAGCGCTATCTATAGTTGAATTCTGGTATGTGGAAATGCCTGAAGAAAAATCTCTGATGATGTACGGATTCCCCGTCTGAGCTAATCTGAAGATCGACGTACTTTTGGTATATACTAAAATTATGGAAATTGTTCAGTCCATCAATTTCATTATTTCATACATTTCCGATAACATATATATATAGTTTATATTATTTTTATTATATAATTTCATGCAATTTGACAACTGCTATTGACAGATACTGTCAGGTAAGATATAATAAATACATCTCTGGTAACACTGTTCTCGCAAGCACTTTTAATACCTGTTATGCTTAGTTAAAACTTATTTAAAATTAATATAACGCATTTGTTATCCCTGTTTGGGTCAAAAAGACTGAGACGTTATTTTTTAGTAAAAACTGCTGTTAATTTAAGTTGTTGTACTTTTTCATTTACAAAAAATTATACTTATGTCACACCTTTTAAACGGATAATATGCAAGTTGCGGTAGGGATGTCGGAAATGCAATAAAGAATCGATATATATCGTATCGATATTTTTTGAAAATGTCAATATCGATGTTGATATTTTTATATGTATAATATGTATAAAAATGTTTAAAATGTATAAAAATATCAACATCAGAGAATATTCCGGCTCTAAAAATTAATTAATTTTTAATAATCATATATATATATTACTTTAATAAACTTACTTTACTTGATAAATTCTAATCAATAGACAGCATTTTAATAAGTCTAGAACAACCATTAAAAAATGTAAACATTTAATGTTTCTGGGTTTGAAATAAAATTCAAATGAAATAAAATTAAATATCGCTCTATAATCGATATATCGAAGTATCGATATTTTTGAAAATGTCAATATCGATGTTGATATTTTATATGTATAAAAATGTTTAAAATGTATAAAAATATCAACATCAGAGAATATTCCGGCTCTAAAAATTAATTAATTTTTAATAATCATATATGTATATTACTTCTATAAACTTACTTTACTTGATAAATTCTAATCAATAATTAGCATTTTTAATAATTCTAGAACAACCATTAAAAATGTAAACATTTAATGTTTCTGGGTTTGAAATAAAATTAAATATTAAATATCGCTTTAAAATCGAAGTATCGATATTTTTTGCAACAAGCCTAAGATTCTAATGATGATGATGATATTAATTTATCCCATATAGGAAATGCAAAAAGACTTTAGTCCATACAGCCATGTATTGAATAGGAGAATTTTGGTAGTTTTAAAGGCCGAATCTACGTCCTCGTTGTTCTTGATCGTAAAGCCTAAGGCGCGCACGCCACGCCCAATCCCAAAGCCTGTACTTCTTAAAGTGTTTCCTAAGATGCGCGGGAGGTTTGTCACAGGTGACAGGTGCGTTCCGTTTTGCTCCATATGTATACCTGTTTATTGCGTTGCTTTTATTTAATGCATTTATAAACTTTGTCTTATATTTCTTACAAGCTCGCTCAGGACAATACTAAACTTAAATTTCCAGTCGGCGCGGACTCTAAGTTACAATCGAATAAAGATCTAAAACATATGTAACTAACATTTTTTCAGTAATACAACATAACAAATTTTAATTAATATTAAATGTGACCTGTCTTTCTCTTTATGCTCGCCTTGGATTGTGTAAATTTGTCCTTTGCAGCCTGCTTGGTGGTACAATCCTGTGAGTACTGACTTATATTCGAATTTGTTCCATCATACTTAAAGACAGAGGGAAATATTTCATATTACGTTTATAAGTTTAGTAGGCTTCAGTCGAAGTCTCAAATATTTACGCAAAATCAACAGACATTAAGCATGTATAGAAATATTTCTACATGATTTTTAACCCGATCTATTTAATAGATAGATATATATATATAGTATTTATTCGTTCTTCTAGTCTTTCAGGTGTTTTATGACATAACTTGGATAAGAAAATAATGGAGTTGGTCAACAAAATTGTTTTATTATCTTTATTTGGCACTGTAGACAAAAGTACAGTTAATGTTATAATAAGTTGTTAATATAAATATCTAGCTAAATAGGTCACGTTGTCTGTCTGTTATTTTATTACTGCTGTACGTGAAAAAGAAAAGTTAAATAATAAATATTTAAGAAAAAAATATTATAAATCAACAAACATTCAATTATCAAACAAAACAAAATATTTATTTTATTGATTGGACCAAATTATAACACTATTACAGGGTATACCATTTCATGGTATAACTTACATAAACCATTAATTTAAAAAATGGGTCCGTGTACTTACGTACGCGCGTCAGAAGTTATACTTCTTTGGCATCATTAAAAATATTTTTTAATTTCGTGCAAATAATTAATTACAATAAAATAGTAAAAGGATAAGACTGTCGATAAAGTTCAGTTTAAATTTTAAAAAAATTATAATATAAATATATTATATAATAATATTTAATTTATATCAATAAACAATATATACGGATTGTTAACCTCAATTATATCGGAGCACTTTAAACAGTATATAAGTACAATTTGTCTTCTCCTGAGGTTAGAGGTTCAGGCTAAGCGACCTTTCAATCCGGTGAAGCAGTCAAGGCCAGCTTCTCTGGCCAACTGTGTTAGTTCGTCCAAAAAAAAATATATGAATGTCGGCTGGTGAGATTGGTATATAATTGATACATCTATGTACTGAGATAATACTATTATTATAACTCTATGTTTCTTTGCATTGTATTTTTAAGTTATTAAAATACATTACCCTGATCTGATCAGTAACCAGACGCATATTTCAGACCAGCTCCACCACCTCACAGACGCCCTACAGCACCACAAACAACTGCAAGGAGATGCTGGACAAGCGACTCCAAGTGCGCTGGGAAGTGCAGGTGAGGATTTCATCATGATGCTAACGAGGATTATCATGAGACGAATACTAACAGCCTCACTCTCGCCGTCATATAACACTTACGGCGGGTTTCTACATTCGAGCTTCAATCTAAGATTGTTTCCGATCCAGATTTTATTTGATCCATCCATCGATCCGCAATCATCATTTCAATACCCGATCTTTGGAAGCGATTGAAAAAGAATGGATTGGTCGTAAATAACAGTCCTCTCTCATAATCCGTTTTACGCCGTAAAAATTATTTGTACAAACAATCCACCGAAAATGAAGGATCGCAAATAAAGATCGATTACACGCAAAAACGGATTTGTCAAAAAAAATATTTAATAAATAATATAAAAATATAATATTTAATTAATAAATAAACCAAGTTAAAACAAAATAATTCTAATTCAACAATTTTAAATTACCTATCCTCTCCTTAGTGACAGATTGAACGCTGCCATGCTGTCTTTGTTGCCCATGTATCATAACTATGTTACGAAGTTTATCTACCTTCCACATAGCTCGTAAAGCTAAGAAGTTACCTAGCAAGATACTTACCAATGTTAGCAGAACATTTCTCTATACGATTATTAGAAGTTCTCTGATATATCTTCGTAATCAAAAGAGCAATGCCTGCCAAAAATATAATAAGATCTCATTAAAACTAAATCAATTTCACAATTTTTTTTCAAAATCAATTAATAAGTGACTGACTTACGAAGGCACCAAAAAGAACATAGACGAATTGAGAACCTTTTTTTTTAAGGTCGGTTAAAAATAAAATACAATCCAAAAAATTTAAAAACATCGTTCGAGCTGTTGGCAACGATCTGTTATGTTAGAAAATATAGTTTAAAGTGATTTCTTTTTGTTTTTATTTTAAGTAAAATATTTTACAGTACTTTTGCGTAACACAGATTGATCTGTCTATCCCGATTGTGTTAAAAAGACATGAGATCTTACATTAATTTCATGTATAATTTCTTATTTAATATACCTAGCTAATAAGTGTATTCATGTTTCTCCACACAAGCTATTGACAAACTGAGACGACAAGGTAAATAATAAAACGTCACGAAAATTTTATTATGTTTATTTATGATTTTGTTATATGTATCAACTTAATAAAACTTTTAAACAAAATCGAATTCAACTGTAAATGTACAAAGATAAAAAAAATGCAAATGTATTTTTTTTAATCTTTGTCCTTTTTGAAGACGAATAACTGTTACGGTTTATCTATTATGGTATTATTTATTTTTTATTTGTTTTTAGACCTTAGCCTAAGTTACCTGAGACCTCAGGTTAAATACTCAAAAATATCATACAAAATACAAAAACATTATAAAAACCTATCCTAGTGTGTGCCACCGGCGACGAAGCAGGGCCCAAGCAACCGGTGGTTAGGGCGACATAGAGAGAAACCTCCTGTTATAAAAAAATTAAATTAATTAAATTAAATTTATTTTATTATTGATTAGTTTATTAGGGAGATCTGTACCGTACATCTGAGAAAAAAATATGTATGTATATGTGTGGAAATAGTGTGCGTGTAAAAATAATGACTCTTGTATGTGTGTTATTTTAATAAAAATGGTCCTTTAATCATTTAGCAAGATGTCAGATGATGGTAATGTATTTCTGCTAAATTTCTTTTAAGTTTAAGAATGGTACTTATCACAAATGTTTCCTATACTTTTGATAATCATGTGAATCAAAAAATGGCTAGTTTGAACTATATGTCTATAATCAGCGCGCGAGTTGAATGCAGTCGGAGCGTGACGTAAGCGGAGTATCTTCCTCGCTGTCCGCACGCCCCCCTCGCGCGTCTATAGTGTAGTGATGTGACAGTTGTCGTACGATTCCCGTGTCATTGCGTTAGAAATGAAGTTGGTATTCGTTTTATTTTTGATTTTAGTAATAACTGATTCGAATCCAACAAGTTCCACCGCCAAGCACCAGAAATCTTTCACTCATGTGTGAATTAAATTTTAATGTCTCTCTTTTTGATTTCGTTATCTGAAATAATTATTAAAAATGTGTCATAAACAGTTTTTTTAGTGAAAAAGGTTAACCCAGATAAGCCTGAAACTAAAATTTTCTGAAAATTTTGAAAAAAGTTACATTATTTAGTTTATTAGGAGATCTGTACTGTAAATCTGAGAAAAAATATGTATGTATATGTGTGGAAATAGTGTGCGTGTAAAAATAATGACTCTTGTATGTGTGTTATTTTAATAAAATGGTCCTTTAATCATTTAGCAAGATGTCAGATGATGGTAATGTATTTCTGCTAAATTTCTTTTAAGTTTAAGAATGGTACTTATCACAAATGTTTCCTATACTTTTGATAATCATGTGAATCAAAAAATGGCTAGTTTGAACTATATGTCTATAATCAGCGCGCGAGTTGAATGCAGTCGTAACGTGACGTAAGCGGAGTATCTTCCTCGCTGTCCGCACGCCCCCCTCGCGCGTCTATAGTGTAGTGATGTGACAGTTGTCGTACGATTCCCGTGTCATTGCGTTAGTAATGAAGTTGGTATTCGTTTTATTTTTGATTTTAGTAATAACTGATTCGAATCCAACAAGTTCCACCGCCAAGCACCAGAAATCTTTCACTCATGTGTGAATTAAATTTTAATGTCTCTCTTTTTGATTTCGTTATCTGAAATAATTATTAAAAATGTGTCATAAACAGTTTTTAGTGAAAAAGGTTAACCCAGATAAGCCTGAAACTAAAATTTTCTGAAAATTTTGAAAAAAGTTACATTATTTAGTTTATTAGGAGATCTGTACTGTAAATCTGAGAAAAAATATGTATGTATATGTGTGGAAATAGTGTGCGTGTAAAAATAATGACTCTTGTATGTGTGTTATTTTAATAAAAATGGTCCTTTAATCATTTAGCAAGATGTCAGATGATGGTAAGGTATTTCTGCTAAATTTCTTTTAAGTTTAAGAATGGTACTTATCACAAATGTTTCCTATACTTTTGATAATCATGTGAATCGAAAAATGGCTAGTTTGAACTATATGTCTATAATCAGCGCGCGAGTTGAATGCAGTCGGAGCGTGACGTAAGCGGAGTATCTTCCTCGCTGTCCGCACGCCCCCCTCGCGCGTCTATAGTGTAGTGATGTGACAGTTGTCGTACGATTCCCGTGTCATTGCGTTAGAAATGAAGTTGGTATTCGTTTTATTTTTGATTTTAGTAATAACTGATTGGAATCCTACAAGTTCCACCGCCAAGCACCAGAAATCTTTCACACATGTGTGAATTAAATTTTAATGTCTCTCTTTTTGATTTCGTTATTTGAAATAATTATTAAAATGTGTCATAAACAGTTTTTAGTGAAAAAGGTTAACCCAGATAAGCCTGAAACTAAAATTTTCTGAAAATTTTGAAAAAAGTTACATTATTTAGTTTATTAGGAGATCTGTACTGTAAATCTGAGAAAAAATATGTATGTATATGTGTGGAAATAGTGTGCGTGTAAAAATAATGACTCTTGTATGTGTGTTATTTTAATAAAATGGTCCTTTAATCATTTAGCAAGATGTCAGATGATGGTAATGTATTTCTGCTAAATTTCTTTTAAGTTTAAGAATGGTACTTATCACAAATGTTTCCTATACTTTTGATAATCATGTGAATCGAAAAATGGCTAGTTTGAACTATATGTCTATAATCAGCGAGAGTTGAATGCAGTCGGAGCGTGACGTAAGCGGAGGATCTTCACATATCAGAAACATTTTCTAAAGCATCTAAAATTTCATGCGCAGCTAACGGTCTGTAAAGAAAAAGTTGTATTATTGTACTAAAATCATGTATATTATCCTACTGTCCTATATATAGTACGCTAGTATTTGTAACAAGTTATACGTAATTTATTTATATTATTTTGCTAGAATATTTATTTAGTACAAAAGTTAAGGTTATCAACTAGATATTAACACAGAAAAAAACAACTCACGAGTAAAATATAACTTTTTATACATACCTGTCATTTGCCATGTCTGCAACGCACTTTTATTACACACTTATAAGGTAAAATAAGAGGTAAAAACTGTTAAAATAACTGTCTTTTTATTTTTTCTAATAAAGCTGACACGTTTCTTACTGCAAATCATAAGACTAAATAATCTTAGATAAAGAGGGTATTCTGATATTTTTATTTCTACTGTCCTAAATATAGGACAGTAGGCTTATCTGGGTTAACTTAAAGAAACGTTTAAATCTATCAACACAATCGTTATGGTCATCAGTAATTATACTTTAGTCATATCACTATCGCATTCCTGAACTCTGCATTCAACTCGCGTGTTGACTTTACACAAGCTGTAACACATAAGGTCGTATTGTCTAATCCATTAGGGTTAAGTCGCTTTTCTTATCCTCTTATGTCTGTTTAAAATAACATAATAATACCTGGACAAATACTCGATCGTAATATAAATTAAGTAATTTTAAGTACAGCAGTAGAGAAATGTATCCTAATCTATGTGTGTGGCACTTTCTAGGGAACGCAAGTCCAGATAACGTTGGCGGCTCGACTTCGTAAGGAGCAGTACATGGCCTTCGGCATATCCGGGGCTGACGGCAGGCCTGCCATGCTGGGGGCTGATGTGGTCGTTGCTTACTGGGACACCAAGTAATTACTATACTATTAAATAAGAAGATACTCTTGTCTTTATCAGTTTTTACTGCAAAAGTTTATAGATAGGATAATATATTTTCGTTGCGTATGTTACCAAGCCTGGTTACGCTACACATCACAATTTTGATACTATGCACGTTCTTCTGATTAACGGCCCCTGTTTCTTTGCCATACATTTACAGCACTCGACATAATCTCTAAAGCATAGCATTCCGTTTCCAGAGCGAACCAGCCCCGCGTGGCTGACTACACCATCACACACCTGGCGCAGTGCGACGGCGAGCGGGGCGTCTGCCCCGACCAGCGGCTGGGCGGCAGCAACGACGCGCTCTTAGGTCTGTACCTCCTTAACAATGTATATGTAGAATTTAAAACTTGCCAAGTAAATCTTGAGACTCTTACACACTTAAAAACCTAGTGGCACTTTTACGCGCATGGCGAGGGGCTCCGGGATCTCCAATGTAATACCAATTGCCATATTGCATTGTGCTCTTGACCACGTCGGGAGGTTTAAACTCTCCTCCCCCCTGCCAGCACCCTCGCAGTGCAAGACGAACACTGTAGCGGACGATAAAGGCCCTAACCCTTATCGCTCGTGAACCCGAGGCCCCTTTAAGTCGCCTTCTACGACAGGCACGGGGTACCAATTGTTCAGAATCATCCCAGCTACCGATTTCCATTACCGCACATCTCGGCAGAATTCCAAATTCCATCGACACCATTTTGATAGTTGGCGTTCCGCGACTGTATCTTTCCCGCGTGAATTTCTTCCACATAGTATCAACCTGTGGAACCAAATGTCCGGTTTGGAAACCTTCCTATAAATGTTTATGGGCGGCGGAGACGCGAAGTGGTTACTTAAGATCAGGTGAACCGTAAGCTTGTCTGCCACTTTTCCTATAATAAAATGTACTCTTTCAGTATCCGGTCAGCAGAAGAACGGCGTGACCACGATAACTTACCGTCGACCGCTCGCCGCCAAGGAGCCCCTGAAAGACAAAGAGGTGCCCACAACGCGGCCACAGTCCGTCATAGCGGCGTTCGGACCTCTCAACTCCAGATACGAGGCCAACGCACATTCCTTCATGGACACCACGAGGTCCGACGTGCAAGTGGACTTTGGTGCACAGGTAAGTCGAGCAGAGGGTAATGTACGAAGCAAAACTTGTATAAAATTACGGATTGTTTAAGGGAACTAGATGAAACTAGACCTTAGATTAGCCCTCGTTTCATTTCGGCTTATTTCATATTATAATTGATTTTAATGGGCCCGTGTCGCCTTGCACTGCGAAGGCACAGGGGGGAGGGAGTAACCTCCCCGGGACGTGCTCTCCTAAGAGCAGAGTGCAGAGGGGTTCCGTTGTGTTCGTCTGGAGATTACATGTTATTTATGAATGATACTTTAAAACCAATGATCATGACAAACTTGTTACTGCGCTGAGTAATGGTGTACTTTCAAACGTGAAACAGAATGACAACAGTTGCCTCGGTCTGGCCGAGCCGGAGAGCAGCGGCCCGCAACCCTGGAGCACCCGCGTCCTGGTGGGGCAGAACCACTTCACCGCAAGGATCGGACCGGCGGCCGGACTCAGGGGGTACACGCCCATAACCGGTCAGTTGTCATCCCTGCAATGAAGATCTTTTTTCCTTCTTATGTTTTTTTTATATAAAAATTAGTTTATTTTTCTTCTTAAAATATTAAATATTTAAGGTTTTTGGTTATTGTATACGTTGGTTTCACAGTGAAATCACATTGGCAAATAACAGACTCTTGGCTCTTTAGTTTCGTAGACGGAACACGCGTTTTTTTTAAATACCACTTTTTGTCGATTTGCCGGCGCTATTTCTTATTACCTAATTACAATTTTGTGGATTGTTTTTACATGCAGACAACGACATTAGCAATGGATTCCTACCGGGTAAACATTTTATTTACTATTTCTGAATTTAATTTTAAATATATGTCTACCAATATTATAAAATACCGTCAGCTACTCTCAAGATAAAGGTACAATGGAGATGAATATTAATTAGCTTGCGAAGGTGTTAGTTGATTTACTATATGGCAAACAATGAGACAATGAAACGAGCCGTGGTAGCTCAGTGTCCGGGCGGTTGTCTCAAGTTGCATAGTACGCTGGCAATCCGAGTTCGATCCCCGGTGCCGGCACCAATTAATTTAATGTGCTGATTTACCACGCGTTCGGCGGTGAAGGACGACGTCGTTCTAAGACATGTGAAGTCTGCCAATCCGCACTAAGTGTGCGTGGTGGACTATGCCCTAATACTCTCTTTACAGAGAAGGTCTGTAGCCAACAGCGGGACATATATGTTATTTATATAAAGACTATAACTTTAACTTTAAGCAATGAGACTTGGTGGTCCACTCATGAATCAGGGCCTGTTTGAAAATGCAATGGCAAGATATCCTATTGGTTAAATAAAGATAACAATAGAAACAAACTCCAACAGTGTATATTTTTCATTTTTGAGTCCTAGGATGCCCACCTCGTTCCTCCTAAGTCCGGTTCTTTGAATATGCACTGTCGAGGACATTAAACCCCGATTGACGATGGTAGTCTTCCATCGATCGAATAATGGTCGCCCGCTTCCCGAATTGGCATATAAGCTTAGCTTTCAGTGTCCCAATTGAATTATCCGTAAAATAGCTACCGACCGAGGCGTGGTCCGGCCCTCGGATCGGAATGCTTACGCGTAACATAGTAACCGTCCAAGGTTACCCCTCACCGGAGGGACCCTTGTGTCGAGTTACTAGCGATAGAGGTTCAGGCTAAGCGACCTAAGAGCTATGCCACCTCTCAATCCGGTAAAGCAGTAAAGGCCAGCTTCTCTGGCCAACCTGTGTAGTTCGTCAAAAAAAAATCATGGTCGCTTAGTTCAGAATATTAAAACGATTATAGTAACCGTCTAAGCCTTGATACCTTCCCGAAGACCCTTGCGCCGTGTTGCTCTGAATAGAGATTCACGTTAAACGACCTCAGAGCTCTGCCACTTCTCAAAATCATTGTAGATTCGTCACGAAAAAAAAACCGATTGACGTACATCAATATTCTTCGTTCGAATAGTGTTTTCATTTTACTAATAAAAAACCGATACCAATTTAAAGCCCCTATTCATTTCCAGGCCACCCATCCTGGGGCATAGCTTGGTACATAAACGACCAGCTGATACCGGAGATCTACGTGGAACGCGGGCAGACGTACACTTTCCTGGTGGAGGGCGGAGATGATCGCACCAACCCTGCGAAATTCCACCCCTTCTATATCAGCGACTCGTCGGAGGGCGGCTTCGGACAGAAGAGGGAAGAGGACCAGAGGAAACAGAGGGTGTTCGCTGGTGTGGCGTACGACAACGAGGGATACCCATATCCAACTGCTGGTAAATTGTCTTTTAATTACCTTCGTGGTTAGGTTAGGCTACTAATGCACTTACTCAGCGACGAGGTTCGTAAGAGCCAATGCCGTCGGAGCTACGGAAGTGTGCTAATGCGTCCTTGTAGGTCTGACTAAAGGCAGGAGTCCGATATAATCCATCCTTGTCCCCGCAAGGGTGGATATGCGTAGGCATTTCCCCACAAAGCTACTAATGCAGTCTTGAAATCATGAACTTCTAAGGACTGTATTGCAATGCAAACGGCAGTGACAAGTTATTATTTCATGGTGCAGCCAGTTCTCAACAAACTTCAGAAAAGTGGGTGCTCAATTCGTCTTTCTTTTTAATGTTTGTGGCACTCGTGTCATTTATGAACCAATTTTGATGTTTCCATATTAATTTTCATGTCCATGTACATTTCATGTACATGTCTTCAAAAAACTTTCTAAGGCTTGTGAAGTCTGCCAATCCGCAATGGGGCCGAGGGACGGACTATGCCCTTGTACTCTCTTAACAGAGAAGGCCTGCGCCCAGCAGTGGGACATATGTTATATATATAAAGACTGTAACTTTAACCTTAAATATATCAGTCAGTGAATTTTGAAAATTCGTTAAATCTTTTCAACATTATTCATTGGCGGAGATATTCCGATATTAGTCCTACAGAAGTTTGCTCTAACTGTATTTAGTTGTTCTAAAATTAGGCCTAGGGACAATGTAAGACACTTTACGAGATGTTCCGAGTTAATATTACCGTTAACGATTGTGTTTTATCTCGTAAATACACTTCATTTTTCGTTCATTAATATTTGAATTCGTTAAAATATTGTAATCGTAATAACAATTAGCTACAGTATTATTAGAATATGTGATTTACACTGCAGTCGGCCGCTACTGCGAATGGACGCACAAAACGATCGACCAGTCGGCAACGTCGGAGACTTTCGAGGACTACATGAAGACCTTGCAGCTGGAGTGCAACGAGGGCGAGCCGGCCGTGCTGAACTGGACCGTGGTGCACGAGACCCCCGACCTGCTCTACTACCAGGTACCTTATTTATAACTTATGCAGTTCCAAACAAGCACATGAGTCACATATTAAAAAAGTTAATAGATTTTTGCTAACATTTGACTCGAAAAGAGGAAGTTTGACTGATGCCTAGTGAGACAATATAATAATCCGTTCATCATATACAACAGTATGTCTTTCCACAATCTAGCTAACCCATAGTTTATATTAACTAAGGACTTACTGTAAATATTTAGAAACTGGTTGATAACGCCGTCAATGACAGACTTCATTATAAAAATAAGTTTTGTTTTTTGTTGACGGGTGGGAAATCTTCAACAAGGTTATGGGTTTTTACCCACTAAAACCCCCGGTGGCCCTTCTTCGTTGCATGGTGAGGGGCTCCGGGATCTCCAGATGAACGCACCGGAGCCCCTCTGCACTGTGCTCTTCGGAAAGCACGCCCAGGAGGGGAGGGTTAATGCCAGCCGACAAAGGCCCCCACCCTTGTCGCCCAATGAACATGACGGAAAGGGGATACCGTAGCCTTATTTTACGAGCCCAGAACTACAGGACTTAAGTTGACTATACACTATCTATACATGCAATGTTAAATTAAGTTATAGCCTTTGGATCATCCCACTGTTGGGCCATCCCACAGGCCTTTCCTATAAAGAGAGTATAAGCGAATAGTCTGCCGCGCACACATCGTGCGGATTGACAGACTTCACATGTCTTAAAAATTCTTCTAACACATGTGAAGACAATTCTCGAGGTTCATTTCCGCTTTTCACCGATAGTACAGTACAGATATAGTGAGAAAACATTTTCCTTCGTAATTTTCGGAAAAATTCGTATTTATCGTGCTCTCTCAAATAGCTCCATATCAATGAATATGAAAATGTCACTCATTTAACACGATTATTCATTGACAGTTGGGTGTCAACGTATTCCGTTATAGATCCCAGTTTTCCCGAAGGACAATAATTTCTCACTACATGTGTATATAAGTTTTATAGTAATAGTCACTACATGTAACAAATGAAGTTTATTGAAAATTAATAAAACGCCTCTTGGGGCACAGCCCAATAAGTGTCTACTTTATTTTTATAGAACAATGTTTATTTTCCCAGTGCTACACTCACAACAACCTGGGCTGGAAGATCCACGTGGTAGATCCCGGAACACCGGTGCCAATCCCCGGGGACAAAGGAGCGAGGGTCAACTCTGCCAACACTTTCCCGCCTCTAGCAATTCTAACCTTGACAGCTTCTGTTATTGTGACAGCTCTCCGCAATATGGCGGCGAGATAAGAAAACATATGGAACGCGAGGCGAGCTCTGTTAGAAATGTTTCGTCTGTCGACCCAACTATACTAAATTATATTTTTACTAAAATATAATAAAAATTCTACTAAAATATATTTTAGTATAGTAAGTAGTATTTTAACTCACCGCTCTATTGATGTTGAATTTTTGTTAATCTGTGATCAAGTTTGGTACGAATTATCCTGATTCATAGTGATGGGCAATATACCTATCGATATGTTTATATTTAAATTTATATGTCTATATATTTATTTGTACTAAACATTTCGTTTTACGAAAACAATAATATTATTTTAATATATTAATATTTTTTTATAGTATTAAAGTAATCTTTTTTTTGTTCGGGTCTTCAGCTAGGATTGTGATATAATATTGGATTGTATAAAGACAGAGCTCGTGAATAATGTACAGGTAACCGAATTTTGGTAAATAATGTCAATCTATTATATATCAATTTCATATCAGTCAAATGCGTGTTTGTGCGTTAACTTTGTAAGTTAGATTTTGGAATACTTGGAGGTCTGTAGACAACTCTCTTGACAAATAATTATTAGAGTTTAAAACCAGATCGTTTGGTCTTGGGAGACGGAGTGATACTAATTGAATTGAAATATTTTATACATTTTTTGATTTATATATACTGTATTAAAAATGTACGTTAGTTATATATGAATACTTTAAGACAATAATGCAAGGCATATTTATATATACAACTGTGAACGATTTATATGAAAAATTTATTCGAAATGAAATCTTATTAACGTGTTTGCGCGTAAATGAAACTAACGGTGATAATACTCGTTTTTAAAACGAAAAGGAATAACCAATTTATATATTTATATACTATTTATGTTTACATCGACGCTGTAAAACAAAAACGTAGTAACCCACAAAAATGAAATTGTTCACTAGAACCAAATAAACATTTCAACTTTTTAAAAAAAATTATAACTTTTGTGTTTGTGGACCTAGAGCGGTCGTTTTTGGACACAATATTTATAATTTTTTGCTGAATAAGTATTGTACCACGGCATTAACCAAGATTTTTCCTAAAATATATCGTTTCACGGTACAAAAAATTACAGAGAAGTGTTGAAAATCCTATTTTCGCTATTTTTCATCTAATTGTTACAAGTCATATATCATTCGACGCGTATTTTTTTCTGATTACGTTTAGCTCAAACTAACCCTAAAAGTTCCCAACGTAGAGGCAATGCGTATATTATTGATTAGTATTAATTAATATTATATGTTTTATATTTAATTACATTTATACAAAATCCAACATTCATGTCACAACGTCTCCTAATCAAAATTGATCTGATTGATATATACATTATATTTATCGTATATATGTAATTAAATTTATGGCTTATTGAAAATTTTAAAATGATTCTTCGATAGTTATCTTAAATAAGAATTTGTCACAATGGAAACATTGACAATAATGTTGAGATATTAATATATGATAGTTTAGTTATTTAAGATTTAATATTTTAAATGTATGTACGTCCTTGCCGTGTGCTTGACAATAATATTGATAAAAAAGTTTTTCTTATTCCATATTCAAAAGCGTGATATTTAAAAAAACATAACATCTTTGAAACTATATAGAGAAGGTGAATCCAAACAATAGCTTTAAGGGGTGTTTATATATAACTATGTAACTATAAGACAAATTAAATTGTTAAATCATTCAAAAAGTTTACTAGACAATAGGTGATAGAATTTATTTCTCCATTATATCGATATATTCAATAGCATCGGTTCCCTTCTCTATTTACAATCGTAATTATGACAATAAATATGACTTTTAAAAAATAGTAATACGTTTGTAACTAATTTAAAACGCAACATTTACAAATAAGACTTTGATTTTTATTTACAATTTTATATTTAATCGTCATTTCATAATATTTATAGAATTATATAGTTTGTGGTATTTGTAATACGTTAAGATAATAACAAGACAATAAATTGGTCTATTATAGTATCGCAGAACACATTTATAGTAAAATATATATTATACTTAGAGGCCTAAAGTAAATATATTAAATTATTGTATTGTAAGTAATTTTTATCATTTTGAATTTATACAAAGAATAATTTTCACAAACATCATTGTGTACATCCTACACGCACAAATGTATATCGTATTGTAACGTACATATTAAAATATTGTTTTAAAAATATTTATATCAGCGCTGCCAATCGAAACCAATAACAAAAAGCGTAAAAACTTTCTTTATGTGTCGTTCATTGCATTGTTTAAGCAATGAAAAGAGTAATTATTACAATTTTAATATTGGCAACAGTCGTAAACATTCTGCTAACATTATAATGGTAGATTGCTATTATAATCAAAATGGTAACATTAACGCATACGCCTCTGGTCATGTATACTATGATCACAGTTCAGACGTCTTCGAATATTAATAGAGAAGTGCAGCTACTTCATTACGGTTCATCATAGGAAATTGGCAACACCTGAAAACTCATGTTTCATGATATAATTTTCAATTCACCTCCTTCACGATTCTTCACGACCATTGACAGACCTAATAAGAAACCATTTAAACAATACAATTTAAATGACGTAGCAACAGACGGGACGTAGTACACTGGGCACCGCACGCGCCCTTCACTGGCTTCGGTGCGCGCCAGAATACAAAAGCGAGCATTGGTACAGAGTAAAAATTAACCGTCAATGCCTGTCAGTGAAACCGCAAACCATAATACTACAAAATTATAATCAAAGTCACAGATTCAAAAATCCACTTATTTATTCCTAAATCAAGGCTACAATTCTATTAGAATATAAACATTCCTTATTGATAATTTGTTTTAATTAGTAATTTAATGTTCGCAATTTTATTAAACTAAAATCATTTCTGTAAATAAATCCTTGACAATAATCTATATTTATAGATATTTGCGAGTGTACTGAATGATAATGTATGACAATAAATTTCGTACTTTAACTAATAAATAACCACGCGTGCACGTGGAAAGAAATGCATTAGCGAAATTAATCTATTAGAAGGAAATTGTTTTCGAAAACTTTTATCTACGATAATATTAGACTCAAATAAATAGTAGCGTGTAATTTGAAATCATTTTACACTATGTAGTTGTAGACGTTTGAGCACAGTTACGTTATATAAGAGTTTTATTAGAAGTTAAACATTATGAAATTTTAGCAGAAGTAAATGATATATTTACGTGCAATTAGAGTGGCCTACTCACATAATTTGTTCAAAATGTGAATTAGCGTCGTGTCATTCATTAGTCGTAAGTGCTGTGCTGTAAAATTTACCTTTCAAACAAAATAAAAAAAAACTTATTAGGCTTTAAAATATAAAATATTTGGTCAATACGTATATGCATGAATTGTTTCTTGTTTGTAAGTTTATTTAATCCTCGCAGATAAATAATATTATAACTGCAATTATAAAAGTTTCGCATAAGCGATGATATGAGATAGTTTTGAGTTTGGGAAAAATTATGAATTATTTATACACATTTATCACATAAATAACCTAATTTATTCAGTTCCTTGAACGAAAGTTTAAATTTAAAAAATAACTAGAAATCAGTTCGAATACACGCAGAAAACATTATTCTTTAAAAGATGTTAGTAAATTATTATGTATATAAACATTAATTAACTTATAATAAATATGACTTTATATTATCATATAAGACACGCACACAATCACTTAATTCTATAAATTGTATTTATTATTATTTCAAGCTTTTATGGCCTGGTAACAAGGCCTTTGAGGCAAGTCTTTTTAAAACACATACATTTAGTTCTTACACCTACGATGAAAATGAAAATACAATTGCATTTATCTACCAATAGACAACACAGATTATAATAGCATATAAATATATATTATATTTGCCACAATTATAGCGTATCAAAGTACAAATCTCAAACAGTATCTGTATGTAAAATAAATCATTACATGTTAAAAATAGCTAATCATATTATTGAATATTATATGTATTTTGGTCTCCATGTTGTTTCCCTATATTTTCAGACAAACTTAAATATTTTAATAGCTTGTGTAATTTTTATTCACTATTTGTCAGATATATGTATTTCCCATTAAAACTTAGTATTTCATCTTTTCACTTGTTGTAACGCATAGGCCCTTTCGCTTTTTGCATTGAAAATTGTAAATATTTGCGTGTTTTGTAAGTGAGACTCGATTTTGTAAAAATTGCAGTTACTACCTTCTTTGATGAATTGCTGTTGTTTTATGTAATTTTTGAAACCTTTGACAATAAATACCTTCCTTAATTAAAAATGTTTTTATTTTAAATATATGGGCTGACTTCGTTGGTATAACTATTGTTGGTCACCAAATATTTGTTCATCCTCGAGTCAGAATAATATCGCAGCTAGGTAAAGTCAAGTGTTCCTCTCGTGAGTCCTTTTGAGAGAAGAAGCGCGTAGCTCATCTGGTCTTAAATCACAAAAGAGAAATACAAAAGAGAGATTCTATTAAATAGACCTATAAAAAGGTAACCCTAAACATATCATTGACCGAGAAGTATATTATTCTTCCAATTTCTCGTGGTTTTCTGCCTGGTCATTGTTATTCCCAGCTGGTACCAACGCAATCGTATAACTAAAGAAATCGTTGTAGTAAATATTGGTCGACACGTTGGTGGTTAGTAAGTGGTCGTTAAGTATTATTGTAAAAAGCAGTTCACAGTCTATTGACGTTCCCAATGATTAAATATAATCAAATCTACCACCTTCAAAATATGTGTATGTGCATAAACTGATTTTAGCTGGACACGAAATCACTACTATGATTGCACTACAATAATTTTTAAAAACAAAATCGAATAACATGACAACTTTAGTCAGTATCGAGTTGTTCCTGTATTCAATATTCGCTGTTAGTGTTATTACATAAAATAAAAAAGAAATTTCCTGTCAAATGTGGATATTTTGCATGAATATAATTCTTAAAATGATTTCATCTCTAATATTATGGTTATCTAAAAGTATAACTATAAGATTAAAACGATAAATCGATAAGAAACATCTGACAAAAGGTTTTTGTAATACCCATCCTTATTCTCTAACAGTGACTCACGCGTTCGTTCACCTGTTTCATGTATTCATTCCATCTAAAATTCTATTGTTATTGTAAAAAGATAATAAAGTGCGTGTAGAAATGATTTATCTATAGCTCAGATTGCATTTGCAGTTTAAAGGCAAAGCGTGTTATTATTTTACGAAAGTAAAAGAGAAATTGTTGTTAACTTAAAATATTAATTCTTATATTATTACATTTTTAAATTAAAATATGGCAGAAAAAGTGAGTTCTACGTGTAAATTATTTTATATATTGTTTTATCTCTTGTTATTTGTTGGTTTGTACTAAAATCAGATATTATCCCCCTCTCGTATGTAACGAAGTATTGTAACAACAAAAAAAGTTTCACACCTGTCTACTTGACAGTGGGTTGTTTCACTATCATTAGGCAGTCGGAATGAGTAAATTTTAGTGTTTATTTTATTGAAAATAATTTCATATATTAATATAAAATTGATTTAGTGTGAATTGTATGTTCTCACATTTAGTTTGTGTTTATGATACAATGATTTTTTATTGAAATGTTTATAGTAGATAGTTTATTATATTAACTTTCATTAAATTAAGAAATAACGTAACAAAGAAATATATAAAAGTAATGTTAAATTGACTGTTGATTGCTAATAATGCTTAAAATATTTTTAGAAAAACTCAGAAGAACCTTTGCCGGAACAATCAAAGCCCTCGGAAACAATGGTGGAACAACCAGAAGAGAGTGATAAACAGAAGAATGTTCCGGCAAAGACTTTGCCAGATAAAGCAAACCCCGTCCCAGTGCCAGTGCCCGTGGTGTCACCGTCACCAAGGCTGACTATCCCTGCATTCACAAAAATGGCCCCCAACGAACTTTACAGGAGGCTGTTGCCTGCAGTCTTGTTTTTATTGACTTTTGTCACTGTTATGACAATTTTATTAATTTATATGGATACTGTGGGTGAGTTATATTTGAATATATATTTTTTTATTAGGTTGTGTGATGAAATGAGCAGGTAGACTTGATGGTCAGTGACATAGCCTGGATTTAACCAAGCAGTGAAACTAGCATAGTACCTACTAGCATAGTGCTGTAACCTTCAGAGGTACTCTTAAGAAATCGCATTACCACCCTTTATAGATAGGCCCCATCCGTTAAATGTTAGTTACGAGACTGGAGTTTCTTTGGTCACTTCTAGCACTAACACTTTCTGATATGGCACTAAAATGTAGTTAGCTATTTAATGTCTTGATACTTTTTCAAAAAAGCTACCGACCGAGTCGTGGTTAGCCCTCTCGGGTGGGATAGAGTTACCGCCTAAGCTAACATTCGCCTTTTGGAGCCCTTCCCCCTAGTTACACCCTTAAAAAGTTCATGCAATGCCTAAGACCCAAAACCACCTCGCATATAGTAGTTAATAAAATTAAATGAAACCAGCAACATCTATGGTATTGGGCAGTCAAATATCTAAGGCAAAAGCCCAATAAGCTACTTAAAATTTTGGAAATTGTTAAAAGTATATTGACAATGCAAAGGCTAACAGTATTAACAATTATCATGAAACTTTACAAAAGAGCCAATTAAAGCTTTAAAACTAAAAATTTTATTAAAATCAACAACCACAAGAATTCTTAAATCAATAACAAGATTTTTTTTCCGAGTAAATTAGTGTACCCAATTATGGTCTTAAGTGGTGGTTACTACATTCTGCGTTTCCATCATTGATTTACTGGGTAATTTTACTTACTGCAGCAACTTTCAAATGTGTTATAATTAATATTTATATTTACAAAATGATTGACGGATGGTAGCTAAATATTTATACTTATTAATGATGACTTCATTCATGTCACAGTGACAAAAATTATCCAATTGTTATATCATAATATGAGTAAGCATAAATGTATATTATAATACTTGGAGAAAGTGACACATGTCCATATGGCAGTTTATGGAAATATTGACATCTCATACACAGTTTGGTTGTTCTGCATTCTCATTATTAATAAGCTCTCACATACTTTAAACTCTATTGGAAGGGTAGGTAGGAACAAGTGTATCTGTCTGCTTTCCACAAAGCTTATACCATAAACTTGGTAAAAAACAATCCAATTGTGTTAAACAAATCCATTTTTAGTGCCAAATTGTGCACTAACAATTAAATTTATTGAAATACATAGGTACACTACCCTTTTTCTGGTAAAGTGCATGCTGACAAAATGCAAAAGCACACTATGAATGATCTTGTCTAATATATAAATTTCTCTGACACAAAACTCTATGAAACAGCTTGTCCAATTTAGAGAATTCTTTTGAAAAGGAAACAATACCCTCGCACCGGGGGAATAAGCTTCTTATGAAGAGCCAGTCAAAAAAAATTGTATTCTACACCCAGTATTACTTAAGTAAAACCATTTTATTAAGACACTAAAAACATACTATCTGGAGTGGAATTTTTCGACATTGTGTTTAGTGTTTTCAATTGTTTTTATTTAGTTTTGACCTTGTAAGAAGCCAAACTAGTTGTTGCCAAGTCAAACATATCAGAAACAAATGTATTTCTGATTGATTACTCATAATATAAAAATACACTATGCTGTATTGGCAAATTTTATCAATAGCTGGTCGATTTCACTGAGATTTTGAAATGCTATCACATGTGCAGCAAAATAACTAAATAAAATAATATTTTATTTAGTTATTTAACAAGAGATGACCTATTTTTATTGTGTCGTCTAAATAAAAGGTATAATAAACAATAAGAGTTAATTGTGTTTTTTATTTTATTTATAAAGAAAGCTAGCAATATTGCTTTTTTTAGAACTTATTACTAACATTCTTGTTAACCATTCCAACTAAGCTTAGTTTTGTGCTAGTAGATGGTTCACGTCAATAGTTGAATGGTGGATTCGAACCTACGACCTTACGATTCGCAGACCGTACCCTAAACCATTGGCTATGATGGTAGTGGTTTTTCTTCATGCTGAAACCTTTCCTTATATTCCCGGTGCGAAGTTATCGTTACCTACTGGGACACCCGGTATATGTAGGTCTAAGAATAAGGCGTAAACTATTTTACATACCCGTAAGTAATAAGGGTGGTTCACCAAAAAAAATATTTTTAATTTTTAGAATTTTTTTTAATGACATGAGGCAGATACAGAAAAGCGTATTTGGGTGTCCTGCTAAAAACTATGTTTTCATTTTCAGCCCTCGGCGCACAGCAGTTCCGTCTGAACATGTCACAGGACTACGACCTAACTAAAATCCCGCAGGAGTCACCGCCCCTTGTGGAGTACGTGCGGCAGCTGCACCTGGCGCCCCGGGCCGCGCATGTCCAGCCCCCCAAGCCGGAACCGACTCCCAGAGTGGATATCCTCGACCGTATACTGGGGCCAGATGAGAGGGGAACGTTTGTAGAGTTCCTGCCCAAAGGTCCGAGGGATCCTACCACGATGTTTCTAGAGACCGTGCGCGGTTGGGACGGCGTGGTGGTGAGGGCGGCGGCGAGGGACTATCTGGCGCTGCGGGGAGCGTCGAGGGCGTTGCTCGCCTGTCTCAGTCCCACCAACCATCCGCGCGAGGTAACTGCTACTTAAATTTTATATATTATTACGAGGAATTGTTCACAACCATCTTGATCTTTCCATGTTTGAATGTTTTTCTCGCAGTCTCGTCTGCCATAACCTTGTGTCCTTAAGGACGTCTTGTTTCAACGAAGACTTCCCCTCCCCATGAAGCAGGTGCTATGTCCTTTGTTAATTGCAGGGTAAAGGTTTTTTATTACTGTGCTCTTCATAGTGACATTTAAATAACACATTTTAAAGTATTTATAAACATTGGAAATTATTCTTAATGAATTACAAGTCCA
The DNA here is from genome assembly GCA_029286785.1 of Meandrusa payeni. Taxonomy (NCBI): domain Eukaryota; kingdom Metazoa; phylum Arthropoda; class Insecta; order Lepidoptera; family Papilionidae; genus Meandrusa; species Meandrusa payeni. Next base: position 9,867,944 of record JAGSMX010000023.1, read on the forward strand.
TTAATATTCTTACAATCAGGGGAGATATTCCATTTATTTTCTATTACACCGTCAACTGTTCACTGTGAGGTTATAATTTGTTGCGACCTGATTGGTCGAGGGGCGGAGCTTGACCGGCGGACAACAGTGGCTCACCATCTTTTTGCCACTGAGGGACTACAGATGCATATGACTTGCAGGTAACGTACCAGGAAGCGGAGAGCGGCGGGTCAGCGTTCAGGTCGCGCGTGCTGTGCCTGCCGCTGTACACAGTGCTGCTGGCGGCGGAGGCGGCGCGCGCGCAGCTGCTGCAGCTCGCGGGGGAGGCCGCGCTGCCCGCGCTGCAGCACTTGCCCTTCGGGGATGGACTCGTGCACCTGCAGGTACCCATACATACACCTGCCCGCCCAGCGCCGTCCAGCGAAACAGCGTGTAACTTAAGGGGGAGTTGAGGAAGAAAGAATCTTGTAGGGAGGCAAGTCACCGATTCAGCACATATAACTGCAAGTTTGGTGGGATCATGGGAGGCGGTAGGAGAAGTCTCTGACTTGTCAGCATGACCTCTCCTGATGTTATGTGGATAGTAAAATGCACCAGCTCAGTAAATACCTATTCACTTTACTCTTGAAAACACACATTTGCCGGCGATGATGTTATTCATGCAGAGAAATATAATCCATATTTACTACTATCCCATGTAATGTTAGGTGTCTCATGGATGCATTGTCAGAATTCGACCAAATTAGTTGGGACCACACGGAAAGCAATAGCTTTGAAATAAAATAAGATTAAATTGGTCCACCAAGTCCAAAGTTCTGAGGTAACAAAAATTAAAAAAAATTGAGAACCTCCTCCTTTTTTGAAGTCGGTTGATAACAGCGATGCTATGTGTCTTGTGTAATATTTTAATAGAATGATGTAGTGTAAGAAATTAACTCGCCTCTGCAGGTTATTGAAGTGTATTCAACAGACGCTGCATCGAGGAACAGAACCTCCCAGTTCCTCGCCACGAAGAACTACACAGTAGCGGCGACCTTCAGCGACAGCATCATGTATTCGCTAAGCGCTCCGCTCTGATCAGGTCTGTTCCCACAACTCCCCTGATCAGACAATACTTTGGTATTTAATATTTTAACTATTGATTTCAATCCACCGCTTAGCTCTAACAATGTTTGGTAAATTCTCGGTGTGGAAACTTAGTAATGTCCATGTATCCAAGTGAATGTTCAATGTTCATAAAATCACCATGACTAAAATTACAGTATAGACAACGCGCGAGTTGAATGCAGATCATGACCATAACTAGTGTGTCGATAGATTTAAACAATTCCTTAAATTTACCAGTTTACACTAGCTTCCCATGATGAAAAAGAAATAGAATAAATAGGAAAGAAAAATACATTAGAATGAAAATAAAAAAATATAATGTCATATATGACAAAAATAGAATGACATGTTTAAAACATTTCTCGTGCTTGGCGTTGAATTATAATAAGTTTTCCCTCGCGCCCCGACTGCATTCAACTCGCGCGCTGTCTGTATAATTTTTCGTGTAATTTAATTTCAATAATTTTAAGGAATTTAATTGTGTAATTATCCCCCATTTTAACACAATTAGCTGGAAGTTACGCTTTAATAAATGTATATTAAGTAAATGTCTATTGATGAATAACTTGCTTTCGTTATTAAATCTCAATTATATAAATATCCGTAAACTATAGTTTATAGGAATATCGATTCTAATTGAATACAATGATGTATTTGTCTGTCCGTCCCACAATTATTGCTTCATTAATTTTATCCGAATATAGATAATTAATAATTATCTCGAAGGAATCCATTGCGTTTTCTATCATCGATGATAGCCACATTCAATAAACATTTTGTAGTCAGGGTAATTACAGATTAGAACTTATACTAAACACGTTTTTATAGTTAAGTTTGTGTTACAGTTACAACTACTTAACAAAGTTATTTTGATCATCGGATGTCTTCTAGACATTGCTAATACAATTTTCTAGATATTGCAGCTGCGCTGTGGCAGCTCTTTTATAATTGTCTATCTATGTGCCTTTATGTTTCATAGTTAAAGATTTTATTTTCTCTATCCACAATGATCGGTAAACTATAACAAATATTCTCTATTAAATATTATAATAATCATCAGAGATGTAGTTGAAATTACACGAGGCAGTGAAAATATATAAAACATTATGTCAGATGTTAGCCTTCATAATATACTACAGTAAATGATTAATTCCCGTCGCATTTCTACTTATACAGTAGTCCGCAATCAAGCCTTACATAAATACTCATGGTTTAACTTAAGTGGGATCTGCCAACTATATCTGTCACACACATACAGTGTTAATACATATGTATATTAACAATAAGAATCAAAACAATAAATATAAATGTGTCCTGTGAGTTGTGAAAGGTGTGCTCCTTATTTTTGAGACCATTGAGCTCGGTTAATATTGAATAACAATTACAATCTACTTAACTTGATTAAGTAACAAAAATATTTTTTTATGTATATCAATATCATAGTAACAGTTTGAATAATTAAAGTAGTGATTATCTTTGTCCAATTCAAAGATTCAAAAATAATTGTCAGCACATATTGTTGCATTAATTATTAATCAATATAATATAGAAGATAGTTTAGCACTAAATACTAACTTACTATACACTTTGTAAAATGGAAATTTATATAATCTTGTTCACATCACAGCACTCTCTATGCTTATGTAACTTATCAAAGATCTTGAAGGTAAGACGATGCAACTTTATAAGATTTTAAGTTTGATAAGATTCACCAAGTTGTCATATGTGATGGATGCATCAGGAACCAGCATTCTGTGATGTATTAAAGTACTTACCATAGAGGACTCAATTCCTACAGAGAATGCTTCATCCGTTTGTCGCAGACTGTCAAACATATATTTAAATTGTTCAACACTGTTTATTCATATAATCTAGCCGATTTCAATTAATCTTCACTGGAAATTGTTCCTATGTGTTTTGCAATCAATGTGAAAAACTAGAAATATAAGAAAGTCGATTAATGATACTGTTATATTATAAAGCAAATGTTTGACAATACATTTCCCGCCTTTTTGAAGTATACCAATTTTTTAATTATACTTTCTGAATGCCATGTTCAGTGTTGCCATCTACAAATATACCAGTAGCGTTCATTAAAATTTATTGTGTGATATTAGAGCTGAAAGCAAAAAAAAATTTTTTTTTTCTTTCATGTCGTTTGTCAGCATATTTTGATCCGCTGTTAAATAGAATATTATTAATAGACATGGTATTGATATAGACAGACAGTTTACATACAATATTATACAAAAATTGTTGCCTCATTTCAAGATTCTTTGCTAAAGGTATAACTTGGATAGCATATTAACAAATTATTATATAGTAAAAATTTAAAATATTTTTTAAAAATCTATAGAAGTGCACTCCACTTATTCGACATATTGTATATGTTGTGTTTTTATGTCAAAAGCTTTAACACATCACAGCCCGAGTTTCCAAAACCAATTGTGTCTAAATGAACATTCAGTGACTTAGTAGTTGATGACTCCAAAGATTTTGTCATTGTTTTAATTGTTGCTCTTCGGTAATCTCGTGTATAATGCCATCTTTAAAATATGCTGATAGATTTGATCAATTAATCAAAAATATTCAATTTATAATTACATGTTATAGTGAAATGTCACATGCTATTAGCAGACTTGGAGGTCCTGATTTGATTGACATAAATGAATGAAATTTTTAATTTGAACTATTGTATAATTATTTTAATGCTAACATGAATGTATTTTATATGTGAAATTGTACTATTATTAATAATGGTTGTGTGTCCATTCCGAGCAATTATTTTATTTTTTTAATAATTTTAATTTGACGGAGATGCTTGGATGTCTCCAACTGGCAGCTCGAATTATTCCGAGCGTTGAAAATTCGCTTCTTTAAAAGACTGAGCATCGAGTACGTTTGCCTTCTTAAATCTCAGTATTAATTTTAATTTCGTTAAGCGATGCGTTTAATTAATAATTAATTTACAATTTTTTTTAATTAAGTAATGATGACGATTTAATATTTTAATCCATCGATATTTTAGTTAAGTTAATTAAGAGCCTTCCTAGAATTATTATTATTGCAGCTCAATTTTTCACAAATTAAACGCTTTAAATGAATAAATATATGATGTTTACTTTATGAAATCCAATCTTTGTAGCAATCCCATCATAACAATAGGAGCAAACGAGCTAACGGCTCACCTGATCTTAAGTGATCACCGACGCCTATGAACATCCACAGCACCGGAGGAGCTGCATGTACGTTTCCTTTGAGATAGGAGTAGGCTCGTTTCTAGAAGGTCCCCAAATGGTACATTTTTTATATTTTATAAGCAAGTGCTCGACTACGATCCCACCTAATGTTAAGTAGAAATGCAGTCCTGAATGGTAACACGCACTAGCTTAGTATATGTTTATTCACTCTTAAAAATATCCACATTGTAACCGGAGGGAAAGACAGACGCGGACAAACTATTCCAGTCCTTTGCTGTACGAATAATGAAAGACGTTACAAAGCGCATTGTGCGGGTGTACTTATATTATGACTCATTATTAATATTCAAAAAATATAACAAATACAAATATTTTATACAAAAAATTATTCATCAAACAATTATTGAAAAAATGAAAAGTACCCACCAAACCCCATATTATACTAAAATAGCGGATGCCGTACAAGCATTTTTTTACTCCCGGAGCGGGATTTTGCCACTTGAAAGGATATAGCGTTGAAATAAGACTACCAATGGAGGCGAGGTAAGTGAACAATAAAAACAAACGAGCAAGTTACAATTACGTTTATTAATACTTCCCTGGAATGCGAACAACTACCGTGATCCAATACCTTGTTATAATTCCACTGTCCTTTATGTTTTCAAACGAATACAAAACAAAATTTCGGGATAACTTTTACACAAGACACTAACGCCACCGGCGGCTAAATCAATTTATTTCAATTATACAATATATATTTGCTTAATAATATGTTGTGCGAACAAAACACGTAATATACATTTATATCCGAAAACTAAATAAAATTATCATAATGAGCCAACCAGACGTCAAAACATATTAAAATAATTATTGCTCTTAAAACGCCTGCGAACAGCTATTGGAAGTTCTACGTAAAATAATATAAACGTTATATACAATGCAGTCATTAATTTATTGTACAGCACGGCGAACACATACACAAACACCATAGACACATGGTTAGTGGAAATTTACTATATCGAGGTACAAATTAGAGGTTAGATTACATTTTCATGCTCACCAGACATTTATTCAATGATTATATAGTGATGATCTTGGTCTAGAGCAGTGATTCTCAACCATTTTTTGTTGCGGCACATTTTTAACTATTTCAAAATTTGGCGCCACGCAAAGAAAAAGATAAAAATTATTTACTTACTACAACACACTGCATAAATAGTTTATGACAAAATTTTTAAATATACAAAATAATAACATATATTTATGTTAAAATATTTTTCTTTTTAAATTATATAATTAAATAATATTAACATTATTATATATTTGTAAAATTTGGCGGCACAGTGGTTGAGAATCACTGGCCTAGTGCATAAAGGCTTATCAAATCCTAGGCTGTGCAAGACAAGTAATTTCGTGTCAATAATAGTCGTTCAAACTACGCACCGTATTTTACAAAAAGCACTAACAAATCCAAAATATAGGGACAATGTAACGAATTTCGCAATAACAATTATTTTGTTTTTGGTTTCTTATTCGTCGTTAGTCAATACTCTGTGGTTCAACGTCATCGAGACAGAAGAGATCAGCTGATCTTGGTTCTGTGCGTACGCCGATAGTGCGAGGGGACTAATAAGGTCGTTTGACTGCTTCAATCGAATTACAAGGAATTTAGTACGATTAAAACAAATATCGTCGTATTATTACTTTAAAGTTCACTAAACTTGTGTTTACAATGTCGAACTAACCGATAAACAACCAGCTATCTGAAATACGCTGTTAAAGAGCGCATAGCTGCGGTCTTCAAAGCACTGTATGGAGAAGCAGATCATTTTAGGTACAATGGACGACAGACGTTCTCCTACAAAATGATGTCACGCAATCACGAAGACGGTGGGAGGCAGCATGCAAATGACTGAACTCAATGGAGACTTATACTTGGTCATGATCCTGAGCAATTAGGAGAAGAGGAGTTGTATTTAGGATAAAATTCCTGTAAGGTTATTATGAAATTTTTAAAATTTTATGCTGATGTGTTGACCTCCAGAGGTGACGAGGTCAGACACGACCGACCTGGCGACGTTTAGCGGAATGAAACCTTGGCCTCACAGAAGTTTCCGTTACTCTGTCATTATACTTTCGATTCGAAACAAACTTAAATATAATATTAAAGTATAAATTCGTGTAAAACAACTTAAAACCACGACAACATTATTAAACCTCTGCACGGTCTACTGATGTATGCCACGGGTCTCCAACTAATGCTATTCATATAAACACATACAAAGTGACATTTTTGTCTTGTTTTAATTCAAGTTGGTTTGATACGATGAAGACAAATTGCTAATCACTATTTGATTCATCACATTTATTGCTTATAGGTGTTAGTTTTTCAATTCAATTGTTTGGATGATGATGATGATAATTTATCCCATATGGAAAAGGAAAAAAGACTCTAGTCCATACAGCACATGTCTTGAATAGGAGAATTTTAGTAGTTTTATAGGCCAAAGCCAGTTCTACATTGTTCTTTATCGTAAAGCGGAAAGTGCGCACCACGGCCTCTCAATTGTTTTGTCTGCTGGCGTATCCTTATAAATGTCAAGTGAATATTACATTCTGTTAGACTTCGCGGAAAAACGCGCGCGCGCGCTCGGTCTCGACTTTACGATCAAGAACAGTGAAGACATGGCTTCGGCCTTTAAAACTACCAAAATTCTCCTATTATTACCAAGAACAAGACATGGCTGTATGGACTAAAGTCCTTCGCCTTTTCCATTAGGGATAAATTAATATCATCATCATTACACTCTCCTATATAGTGGGCTTCGAAAAAGCACACGATCGCGGTTAGAAATTAAGAAATCGAATCGTTGCAATAAGTTCTATTGTGACTAATTTTGTCATACATTTTGACCTGTCAGTTAAACTGTCAACATCTGATAGAACAGTGTCATTTGTTATTCAAGGTAGTTTGGAGCCGTGGCTTACACGCAGTAATTAGTACTTGTATAATAAAAGCACCACACGATTTAGTTAGCTGTGAACGATTGCGTGGTTTCAATTTAAAAAATAGCTGCCTTATTACAACACGTCAAAAGGAATGAATTGAATACTTTCTTTGTAATAATATATTCAATTGAAGAATGCATTTGATATTAATAAATTATGAATTCAAAATATTAAATATTGCTCTAGTAGTTAGTAATAAGCATACAAGTCACATTTTACTACGATCCGACTCGGTGTTACCATTAATAAATTTCCTAAACATGCGTTTATAAATTACAATAACAAAAAAAGCTTTACAAGACATTAAGTACTTAATTGTAATAACCCGACGGTCATTACGGCGGGCTTGTCTTACATGTATACAGATGTTAATATTATTTTAACACTTAACTCGATTTTTATTCTAGTTATCGATATTGCTACATTAGTTAGGATTGTTGAAAGGTATCGAGTCGATCTCCACGCGGTACCGAATGCTACTCGGAGAAGCGGGTATAAAAAATATTCTATTTTAACAATTACTTATGTAACAACAAGTTCTATCTACAACTTGCACATCAAAACTTTTGGATTGGCTTCCACGACCGATTAAGATACTGGAACGTTGAACGAAGTGATTATGTTTCTATATTGACGTTGGGGTATAGTGATAATTTGATTATTTGGAAACCATTAAAAGGGTTTTAAATATAATTTTGTTTAAAGGCATATAAAGGGAATCTAGCAACACGCCAGCGTAGAGAGTATTCTAAGGGCAGCGCATGTTTATTCCGTATTGCTCAAGGATTCCAATAGACAATGAAGAGTTTACAAAAGGGAAGTTATAGGCAAGGGGCATGGTCTTGAACCTGAACTGGTTTATTCGTATTCAAAGTATGGACTAACTTGAAAGTCTGTATGTGCGCTGTTCCTTGGGTTATACGACTTCAGTTACTGTATTCGGGCTTGAAGAACGATAGATTGATTACTATTTATATCTCTTCGAGTAATAAATTTTTCATACTGATGTTGTCAAATCACCTTTACAATGCTTTTTAGTCTAAAACAAAAACGAGCTGTGGAAATATGCGACCGATGTTAATATATTCTCGTTTTCTCCTCGCCTAAATGGCGCTATAATAATATATTTTTTTGTAGTTACGATAATTTTGAAGTTTTTTATTATCGATAAAAACACTAAATCCAAAATGAATACCCGAATAATTATTTTCTTTATACGTCGAATAGAAGACGGAATTATATTTTTATAAGGAACTTAGTTCCTATCTGGTGTCCCACGACAACATCACGGTTTTTTTTAATTAATAAAAATAAAAATATTAGCTTATTAAACGTTAGAAATAGTTTGACAGTTGTGCTGTTGGGAATATAAAATATAGGATGGCAACATTCATAGGGCGAATAGATTGAACTGATTGAAAGATGGCGGCTGATTTTTAAATAATAACACAAGTTGTAAAGCTTCTAGTGCTGCGTTTATACAAAGCGAACTTGTATTTCTAGTCTAAACGTTTCTTTGAAAAATTAATAGTGGCACAAGTTTGGTCGCAGTTTATATCTAAATATAAAATTATTTAATACAATCATATTTGTTGATAATCATTCTGTTAGTTTCTCACATTTTTGGTACGTTCAGAAATTGGTGGCATGATTAGGAAAATAAAATCAATGTAATTTTATGATAGAAAACATTAAATAATATGAAAAGCACCATTGTATGTCTAATAGAAAAAAAATCAATTGTATTTTATAAAACAATAAATAATTGTACACATTATCAAAATGTCAAATGCAATTTGTATCGAATAAAAATCTTACGAACCACAATTTTGTTAATCGAGGATTAAATCAACAGATTATGTATTTGATTAGAATATAAAGAATCATTTCTTCTTATGGCGTTATGACTATGATATAGTTGACAGCAAATAACTCTATCACTGAGCGAAACGTGAAAGGAATAACTGCGCATGTGTACAGTTGCGCACGGAATTATTCTGTTCTACAAATTACAAATAAAATGTTTTTGTTTGTACTTTTTATGTCTATGCTAGTTCATTTAAGCTAGTTATTACAATATAATATAAACATATATATATATATATATAAACTAGAACAGTCACTAAAAAAGAAAAAAAAACTGAACAGAAAAAGTTAAGTAACATAAAATGTAGAACGCGACTGTACACCGGGAGCGAGCGGGGTGCGGTGTCGGTGCGCGGGGCAGGGTACCAAGAGACAATAAACGCCTGCGCATGTCCGCCCGCACCCCCTTCACTCCTCTGTGACACCTTATTTTCGAGTTCTGCGCATTAACGGTCAACGCTGAGGTTATCAGCCGCCAACTAAATCAGAGTACCACAGCTCAATCAACTGCACAGATACAAAATAAAGTAGATATGGAAGTTTTAATTTTCAAAATTTGATTGCTTGAATTTTGTGAGTGAAATACCGTTACTATTCATCTTGAGCAATTGGGATGGATTCATGTTAATCCCAAAGATGTTAGGATGTGGTGTTTAGATTCATCGAAAAAGGAATGTTTGCCCGTTACTTAGACTACAATAGAAATATAATAACTTTTTTTATTGTTAGTTTTTTGCATTGGGCTCAATAATTTTTGACAAACGAAAAAGTATTGTAGTTCATAGTTTATTGCATTAGCACTTGTATTATAATTATGACTAATAAGTCAACTAGTGAATGTCTCCTTATATAATCGATGAGATATAGGGATGTGTTTATTCATTTTATCGAATGATGTCGATAATATAATTTAACTGAACTAATGATAAATTATTATTTAATAAACTCTCTGATAAGCAAAGTCTGTTAATGATAACGTTATATATCAATCAAGGAGTTAGAAGTTATATTCATTCAAGTTGGATTTCATACAAATACGTTGAGGACCGTCCCGGTTGTTTGCATCACGATATTTTTTTTTCTTTAAATTGCTTTTGTTTCTGTCTTTTTATGTATTTGTTTTGTGTTCACCAAAAAAAATTCTATTCTATCTCCGAGCTTGGAACTAGGACACACTTTATTATATATTTTAGTTATAGTTGGATTATATTGTGGCAAATTAAATAAAAATATAACGAAATAAATATATAACGGTTAATAGCGTGAAAACTCTTACGGAGCACGCATGTGTAATTCTTATACATTTACTAACACCTGGTGCAAATAGAACGATGGAAAAACATCAATAATTGATAGAACACATCCCTATATCCCACACGAGACAGACGTATAGCGACGTTTCAACATACAACAATAATATCATAAGATATACACTGATATGCACCTCCACACATTATCTCTACAGTTGCGGGTCTGCATTTAATATCAAAACCGTATAAAAAGCTCTCGTGCTTACATCGTGCTGGAACCCACAATAACATCAAGGACGCGTTTTGGAGCAATGAATTCCCTTATGTTGATTTGTATGAAACATTATGTAGATTATCGTCGTCGAATCAATATCTATAGAATATATATCGATATTTTATAAAATGTCGATATATATCGTGCACTTTTAAATATCGATATATGAACGCGACTTCGATAATATCGATAATATTATATCACACTACACAGTCGCATCACCTATTGTTTTTGGTTGTATTTCCTTTCTTTTTGTACACGACTTTTTATTTTAAATATTATTTTAAAAACGTAATGAGCGTCCAATATGTACTGTGATTTACTAATCGTGTCTCACGGAAGGCACTGTTTCCTGAGATACAGGTAGACTATACCTAATTCTTTAGTCAGAGCTCCTGTATAATGAAATGTTTGCTTGTTTATTAATAAAGTCATTATTATTATTTAAATAGTATATTTCATCCGATAGCCAAATATCGTATGTATGTTACTACGCTTCTATCGTCCCCGATGGCAGCACCAGTTGCATACTGTTGTTTTTGTACAACTTAAATCCAAACAAATTACGATATATTAAAAATACCGACATATTTATACAATATATTGAATAGTATCGATATTTTTGACGAACTACACAGATTGGCCAGAGGCTGGCCTTTACTGCTTCACCGGATTGATCGCTAAGCCTGAACCTCTACCGCTAATAACTCGACACAAGGGTCTCCCCGGTGGGGGGTAACCTCGGCTTGGATGGTTACTATGTTACGCGTAAGCATTCCGATCCGAGGGCGCCCGAGAGGACCGAAGAACGGCTCGATGGGTTGCTATTTCACGGATAATCTAAGGTATAGTATCGATACAACATTATTAATTATCGATATTTTTTTGGCATGAACATCCCTACTTTCAATCAGTGGTAGTTTTCATTCTAAATAAGGCAGGGTCGGCCTTAAATGTTTTAACCTACTTCAAAAAAGGAGTAGGTTTTCAATTTGACCGTTTGTTTTTTTACATTTATTGCTTGCTAACTTTCGAATGTGTGAACCGATAAAGCTGGTCCGTCCTGTGTGGGGTAGAAACGAGTATAACTTCATTTTATAACATAGATTGTAAAAAATAGGTGTAATTAGGACTAGTGTGATATAATTTTTTTGAAATAAGGTTTTTGAATAACTAAAACTATTGTGTGTAAATTTTCAATTCATGTCGGTAGTGATATGAGAATTCCATTGCTCCGAAACCGTTCAACCATTCTGGCAAATGTCTGCCAGCAACCGATATCATTGAAAGAAGGAGTTTTGATTGGCAAACGGTGGTCTAATTAAATTGTTGTTCAATCCTGCCGCGGGTTGGATGAAGTTGTTGTTAATTATAGACCCCTGCATGTACCCCATAGGCATTAACCCAGGTGTGGCGATTGGTTTATGCGCCGGGCTGTTGGGACTGGATTTAAGCTGATTGATAGTGGGCGCAGGAGCCGATTTCGGTGATCTGGGAGCGAGGAGATTGTCCACGTTGATGTTTATCGCGCCCGTTGTGTCCGCCCATGTTGCGCCCACTCTCGGCGATTCTTTCGTGTTGTTTGTTACCGTAAGTTGTTGTTGGTTGTTGGCGGGCGCTATCGGCTGCAGGAGATTGAGGGGAGTCGCTTGGATACCTGTTGAATTTTGTTGTGTAGAACATATATTGCAAAATGCGGTTGAATTGGTTAACAAGATGTATGACAGGTCGTTTCCTCTGTAATAAAGTACACGCGCACACAAGCATCCAAGACTCGGGATATAATGGCGTATTTAATACCACTATTTCATCAATACAGTTCACATCTTTGAACATTGTGTGATTGTTTAGTAACAACTAATCTCTAATCGTTAGTAAACGGCGAATGATTTTATAGTTACCGAATATCTATAAAAATAAATAAAATTGGAGTATCGGTTTGTAATATTAAAAAAATCGTTTACTTCATACATACACCACAGAGTCACCACACAAACCCACCACACATTCACACACACACCACACACTTTCTAGTTAATATTAAGTATGTTAATATTAATAATAAAATTACAGAACTATCACAAGTATGGTGGGGGGCTGGTGATCTGTCTTACAGGGTACCCTAGTTCAGACACCAGTCTTTCACAAATTTAAGAACTACGTAAACTGTTAACGTATAAGTAAACTGTACATTTAAATTTGTGAAAGATGAATAAATAAATTTATTATTATTATTATTATTATATAAATGTGTACACGGTACATAAACCAAAAATTTTTTTTTACAATTTCTGTCTGTTTCGGTTAATCTCTGGAACGGCTGGACAGATTTTGACGGGATTTTTACTGGCAGATATCTGATGTAATAAGGAGTAGGAATTAGGCTATAGATTAATGAAATATTTTAATAGTTTTTAGTCGCGAGTAACACCGCGGGACGCAGCTAGTAATAATAAATATGTCCACACGCCGGCTTGGAAACAATTACTGTTTCCAGGTTAAATTACTGGCAATTAAGTTATTTTAAGACGACGCACTAATACATATAGCAATACAATAGCGCAATTTAGACCGAATATTTTAATCGCGAAATGTTTTGAATATAAGTATTGTGTGCAAAAGTTTATTTCTATAATTTTTGTACTTTAAAGATAATGTTTTAGTGATTTTAAAGAAATGTTGTCTAAAAATAGCAATATATAAATATTTTGTGTTTAATTGAAACTAAGTCAAATAACATAAAATATAAATTTATATAAAATAAGTAAATATAAATAATTTAATGAACGGTACGCTGTAAACACCATTTTAAATATATATATGATAGAACTTAATTGAAATGTAAATGAACATAAAAATTGTATTCTTAATAAATGGGACCAAATTAATGTTGAAATAATAGCAAAACAATCCGAATGACAGTTGTAATCCAACATTGTCCAATTTTCCAATTCAACAAAACATTAGCCAAAGAATTGTATCGATAGTCGATAACTGACACGATTTCTTCTTACACTTCACTACGACTGTCAAAACGTGTCATCTATCGTATAATGAATTATACTACAACATCAATATACAAGAGAACAAGCTTGCAATTAAAAAACATTTTAATTTTAGTGAAAAAAGTTACGTATATGTCCCGCTATAGAGAGTGTGAGGGCATAGTCCGCCTTGCACACCTAGTGCGGATTGGCAGATTCTAAATGAATTATAAAATTTTCTAAGACATGTAGGTTTCCGTCACCGCCGAACACGGAATTAAGCAGCACTTAAAAATGGCTACATAAAATCTACTACGTGCTATGTAACTTGAGGCAACCTCACACACATCTGCCCCAGCTTGGATGTATTTCCACGGAATAGTTACAGGAGGTATATCAACAAACAGCGGGATAAGGTAGCAACGATTACAAATTAAAACAGACTTCAAACACTACGCTAAGAATGATAAAATATTCTAGGATGCAAAAATTGTAAACGATTTACGTACTCACGGACACTTTGTTTCCGAAGGCGGCTTATGACCCTAACGCTGACCGTTAATGCGCAGAAGTCGAAAATAAGGTATCACAGGGGAGTGAAGGGGTGCGGGCGGACATGCTCGAGCGCTTATTATATCTCCTGTTTTACTCCACCCCCGCACCGATACCATCGCCCCGCTCTATCCCAGCGTACAGTTTTCAATTTTATGTTAATTGACTTTTGTTTTAATTTTGAGTTTTTGTATTGCCTGTTATAGTTTATTTTTATTTTATCAAGTTATGTTGTATTGTATTTTTATTTTGTTCATTTATTTGTGATTTTGAATAGTGTATATGCCAATATAAAAAGTACAAACAGAAACATTTTAATCATAATTTGTATAAATCAATAATTGCGTGCGCGACTGAACACATGCGAAGCTATCCCATCCACGTTTCGCTCAGCGCTTCTTTCACAAGCATGCTTGTTGTCGTTGAGAAGTACTTACCTAGTGTTGGATTGTTATAACCAGTATCTCAAACCACAAACATTTTTCAGAATGTTTTTTGTAGTTTATTATCCTCGGTTGTCCAAAGCCAATAAAACTGGGACTAAATTTAAAGTAACACCTTTCGCATGAAAATACATGATTGTTCAAGAAAGAAAACGGGCTCGCACCTCTGTCTCTTGCACTTTCTTATAGTAATACGCGAAACATAACTCTCTATCTTTCTGCCTTCACTAACGTATATCTCCCTCTCAACTTTCATTCACCCCGCCCCATCACATGTTCGTAACCCATTCACAGCTTGTGACAAGCGTGCGTAAAGAAGCTTTACTTCAAAATGATTTTTTAAAATCAGTTTACAAACGACGGAGTTATGAGGGTTGGAAGGAAAAAACAATTGAAATGTGTTTAAAAGAACACGGATACCAAAGCCAGAGTGAGGAGAACGTCATTGTTCTGATTGAATAAATAAAAACATTTTTTGAGATCATCGGTCTTATTACAGTAACAATGAATTCGTGAAATACATGTGATCGCCCTGACACTGCACGCAAGTCCAGGGATAGCACACAACACGATAAATACAGTGGTACCTCAACATACGAGTTCAATTCGTTCCGTAACTTTGTCCGTACATCAAATTACTGGTATATCAAAGCAATTGTCCTCATTGAATTTAATAAATGGCATTTTACCATTGCCACTTCTCGAAACGGTGAAAACAAGCAGATAGACAGTCTAGTCTGTGGTGGGACAAATTGTTAGACGGCGATTCCTTGTATCTCAAAACTTGCTCTCATCTCAAACACGCGGATATCGAGGTACCACTGTACAGCTAAATTGAGAGAGGGCCAGCAAGCTTAAAAAACGGTGGGCAGAGTACGTCTACGCAAAACGATATCCTTATAGCCTCTCACTGCTCGCAAAGGACCTCCTCCAACATGAGCAACACTCGGGCCGCGAGCACCGCGGTCTCCGTCTTCGGCCCGCCGCGCCTCATCGCCAGGTCCCACTTAGATGTGCACTCCAGCAGCCAGGTCCTCAGTTCCGTCATGGAAGAGAAAAACTCCTCCTTCAGCATCGACCTGGGCAGTGCCAGGATGATCGCTGCTATGATAGATATCGCGCACAGCTCTATTTTCGGTTCCGGTGAGAACCTCAGATAGAACACCATTGGCAACACGTCCCGGCAGTAATTGGGACATTTAGGGCAATTCTTCGTGAGGAGTATAATGTTGCCGACTACAGAGAGGTATTTCAGCAGGAGGATATTGTCCACGTCCTGTTTCAAGTTGTGGTGGCTGAGCGTTAGCTGCTTCTGTCCGAAACCTCCTACCAGTGGGTAGAAAAAGGAGTCTGATACTGCTGCGAAGTGGTTTATGGTGGCCCTGGCGAAGGGATGCGGCCGTATGGAGTGGAAGTATTTGGTTTTGTTTATCAGGCGTCGTCGGATTATTTCCTCTGTGGGGACTTCTTCGTCGGGTTTGGTGGTGATTTCTGACTTTGGCTTCGGTTCCTCGGGAGTGGACCGGACTCCGGCGATCCTGTTCGCCGACTCCGAGAGGACGTCCAACATAAACATTTTCGTCGCTATCGAATACCTTCCTATGTCCGTATGTATTTCCTTGCACAGGCGTTCCGCGCACGTGGTCGGCTGACTGCATACAATAGCCACTGTTATATTGAATTTGATGCTGGCGAAGTTGTCTATGAAAAATTTCTCTTCCAAGTGCACGAAAAGATCCAGAAGGTCTATCGCGAGTTTCTTATCGTTGTGCTTCAGTTGTTTGGTGACCAGCTCTTCGGCGGCCAGAACAGCAGCTTCAAATGTGTCCAGGTCCTTCGCTTCTGTGAGGGTATCGATAAGGTCTCTGACATACATCGGTCTCTTCTTCGAGGCGGTGGTGACGTCGTTGCTCATGTCGTAAGGTTGCAGGTCGTCGTCTGAATCCAGGTTCTCTTCATTATTATCCCCTTTCCTCATGTCGTCCAGTTTAGCGGATATGATAGCTTTCACTATAGATTTGGTCTGCTCCGGGGATTTGACCGCGCAGGTCACTATAGTGTTTTGCGTGGGCCTCAAGTCTTCGTCCACTACTTGGTAAGCTATGCTGTCGAGTGTTTCCGAAAGGTTTATGCCCACAGTTTTAATTTCGGTCAGATGATTTTTATCGAGAAAACATTTCAGAGTTAGATCCACGAGCGTCCTGTGAACGTCGGTGCAGACCGGGCCCATTTCAACGTAATTGAAACTCAACTTTTCCGCGCCCTGTTCCGTACCGTCGATTTCTGCTAAGATATTGACTATTATCTCTATGGTGGCCATACCCACACACCGCAGCTCCTGGACCAGAAAGTCTAGATGCTTCGACATCCCTTTGTATAGAATACTCTTCAGCTCGGTCAACTCCCACGGAGATTCTCTTGCTAACTCCCTTCTGTACTTGACGGCGAGCACGAGGATCTGTGAGGTGTACATGTGATCGTCCAGACTCGCCACGTTATTGGACTTGATATCGGACCATGCGTTCGCCAGACGCAAGGCTAAGTCTGCGAGGGCCGGCGCGCGTTCTCTGCTCGTTGATATGTAATAGACGAGATTCTCGGCTATCCTCGTCTCTCTGTAATTTTTAAGTTTCACGTAAAAGGGCACTCGGTACATGAGAACGTCTCTCCAGTTCTTGTTTATGTCCATATTGCCGCCGAGGATCCTTTTGATTGGCTGCTCGTCTTGTTTATAGTACAAAGGGCATCTTTTTAGAAGCATGACCGATATATTGTCCATAGCTTGTCGGTTTATGTGGTAGAGGAGGATTTGGATCAGTTTCGATTTCCCATAGAGAGTCGGTGCGTCGGTGTCGCACGCCCATGCGACGATCACATCGACAAATTTGCAGAGAGCGGCAGAGTTGTTATATATATTTATAACTTTGGACACTAAGTAGGATAGTAAAATTATATTATATTTGACTCCGGTATAGTAATTGCTGTCGGAGATGTAATCCAGAGCGCGAACTATTTGAAAGACTAATAAATAGGCATAATTTTCGTGGGAGAACTCTTTGGGAGTTGTTGTAGTCAATCTGTTGGCAACTCTCTCGGGTACTGTTACCAGCAGTTGGACGTAGTTCTCCCAATCGTATTTGAGTCTGTGATTTTCCGCAGCATCTTTCGCTTTGAATCTGCAAGAATGTATGAGCGCTGTGAAGACGGCATCGCTCTTGGCGTACTTGAGCAGGATGGTAGACAGACCTTCCAACACGGGGACCTTATTTTCTTCCTTCAAGTGTCCACAGAGTGCGGACAGACATTCGTAACTCACTTGGAAGCTCTCTTCGACAGTGAAAACTCCAATCAACTCCTGTTTCAAGATGGGCCACTGCGGCAAACAGACTCTTACTAAGCAGGAGAGTAAAGAAGAGTACCACTCTAGTAGACTCTTGTTTATCACGACGTCGTCGTTGAAGCCCAGCCTCTGCACCGTCACGGGGCCGGGTAGAGCCTCGGATATGTTGTCGAGAGTTTTTTTTATATTATTAACTTCCCCTTCTGTGTTTATCGTTTCAATGCCACCAATGTATGTGAAGAATTTGTCCAGCGCCCCAGTAAGCGACTGCTGGGCGGGCGACAGTGCCTGCGGTGGCGATAGACCCTCCGTCCCATCTCCTGAAAATAGAAAATCCTGAATGTGCCCAAAACTAGATGAGGTACAGTCACAACATAAACATTCAAAGTCTGATCACATGTATTTGTTTCTAACAATAAAGACATAAAAGCCTGTATAAGTCCCACTGTTGGGCGCTCTATTTCCTAAGAAGGGGATGGAGATATATTCCGTCACACATGCCGATTTTCTCATTCGATCGAACTTAAATTCAGTTCCAGAACAAAGATTCCTTTTACACTGTATAAATGTATTAAGGTTTTTTACATTTTCTATTTACAAATGTCTCTGTCCACCACGCTTGAGTTAAAAGGATGTGAGAGATATAGAATATGAGAATATAGTATATGTAATACGAGAATATGGTAATGAGTCTTCAAATGCTTGTGTGTTCAATTTAAATCATACAATTAATTCCGATAATCTTGTTAACCAATTCAAATACCAAAGATAATGTAAAGACGTTTACAGCGACACCTGTTGTTTAAAACGCACTTCTATTTATTCTTTCTATCACATTTCTCAATATTGTTTAAGGTTGCTTGTAATGTTACCAGATTGACAGAGTTAAATTCATAGACTATTAGCATGAATTTCATTAGGAACAACTTACGGGGTTTAGTTAACACAAATGTGCCAGAAAGGACCGACTCATGACTCCATCAGACAGATTTTTTTTAAAGAATGCTTGCAATATTTTTTTAAAGTACTAACATTCTTGTTAATCATTCCAACTATAGTCAGCGCGCGAGTTGAATGCAGTCTGTGTGTGTGGTAAAGTCCGCAACCCACCGCTCGCGCGTCTATTGAGTAGTAATGTGACAGTTATCGTACGATTCCCGTGTTATTGAGTTAATAATGAAGTTGGGATCGTTTGTTAATTATTTGATTTTAATAATGACTGATCCGAGTCCAACAAGTTCTGTTACAAAAAAGCACGGGAAACGTTTTATATATTACCACATTTTAGTGTTTTTTTTATTTTGTTTTCTGAAACGATTATTAAAAATGGCAAACATAATTTTTTGAAATCATAATTAGGTCACATCACTATAGTATTTCCGAGCTCTGCATTCAATTCGCGCGCTGACTATAATCTTAAGCTTGTGCTGTTCCACGTCAATAGTCAAATAGTGGATTCTAACTAACGATTCGTAGACCGTACCCTAAACGTATTAGGCTATTGACGTTTCAATGGCCAAGAATTGTTCTGGTCTCATATTTTCAACAAAAGAGAATAGAAGTGTCAAGGAAATTGGACTATTTGTTACTTTGATATTGTCGTAAACAGATGTCACTATAGACGGAATAAGGACTATGTAATATGTCTTACCCTGCATAGGCTGTAGAGTGGCCGACGAGAACTGTCCCGTCAGTGCGTCCAAGTCACTGAACCCTGACGGTGCAGAGGTTATCGGCGGTGGACTTAGATCGCTCAATAGATCCAGGTTCGACGCTGCCACTGGTGGAACTGTAATACAAAATACCGAGGCATTATAATCTCTTAACATATTTGTCAGCAGAACGATATATGTTCGTGCAATGTTCACTTTAAAAATATTTCACATACCACTGTCATAGTTTGTAAGTTGCCGTCTGCTCTTATTTTAATTGCTTGGGGAGCTGGTGAGAGCATCAAGCGGAAACTGTGATCGGGAGCGGCGAACGGAAGTTGAGAGTGAGATATTGAGTAGTGAAGACAGAGTTGTTTCGTTAATTACAGCAGGGGTGAGAGGGAGAGGTGCGAGCACGCATTCTCATTCTCTCTTTCTCTCATAGTCATCATCAGAGCAAGAGAGAGCAGTGCGCGCGCACATTTTCTTCCTTTCTTGAACAATCGTGTATATATTATATCTAACATACATAAAAATGGAGCGATTCAGGTATAATTTTATTGATTACAGCTCAAGGTGTCGCATCAAGCCATCATCCCTATTGAAATTAGGATACTTTTTTAATTTCCGCAGCCTCACAATTCATCTTTTAGATTTTAAACTATACAGATTTGGAGAAGCTGATTTTGTCTGTCTCACTAGATTGAGAGGTGGCGTAGCTCTTAGGTTGCTTGGCCTGAACCTCTAAACTTTTGGTAGGAATCTGTGGTTTTGTTGTTAATGAAAACATGGTTGCCGATTACACACTAAGAATTCTTCTACTAAGTTATTTGCCTCTTTATGCACCACTGGTCAGTACAGCCTTTCTGTACAGACAGTATAATGGAATAGTCCACCACACACACATAGTGCTGATTGGAAGACTTCACATGTATTTTCTAAGACATGTAGGTTTGGTTTCATTTTTCCTTCGCGGTAAAATCAGCACATAAAATTTCAACAATCAATTTCATTGGTGCCGATACCGGGGATCGAACTCGAGTTGCTAACGTACTATGCAACTTGAGCCAATCACCCGGACACCCGACTACGAAACCAAAATGGATACTGTACTATATTTGTACATTTTTGGACATTTCTTTTTTTTTAATAGGAAAAAGAAGCAAACAAGTTTACGGCTCACTTGATTTTAAGTGATCACCGTCGTCCCTTAACATCCATAACACCAGAGGAGCTGCCAGCCTTTGAGAAAGGAGAAGGCTCGTTTCTTGAAGCTCCCCAAATTATATAGGTTCGTAAACACCGTTGGTGAAGTTGGTTCCACAGGTTGATAGTATATGGAAGAAATGGTGTCAATGGAATTTGGAATTGGAATCTTGATGTGCGGTAATGGAAATCGATAGCTGGGATGATTCCCAACATTTCCTCAGAACACTCCCCGTGGTAAATGCGATAGAGATAGAGAATGCAAAGAGCCCCGACATCTTTTCGCAGACCCAGAGGGTCAAGTCGTTCGGAAAGACCGTCATCGTCTTGTAGCCACATGAGCAATCATTAGCTCGTTATATGTGTTCCATGAACTTACCGTTGTTATTTGATGTGGCGAGTGGATCCGATAAGAAGGCGCTGCTGAAGTCTGCGAAGCCACCGTCCTGTGATACCTTAGGCACTTCAGGTGCCGCGGGCGAAGCGCCAAACGCACGGGAGAAGTCTCCAAAGTCTGCTTCGGCAATTCTCTGTTCCTCAGCTCTGTAGAGATAGAAGTTATATGTTAAGTCCATGGTAAGAAAACTATCCCACTCCAATTTGCTAAGCTAGCAGCCTGGTATTGATGGAATGAATTTGTTGGAATTTTAAGTGATGAATTACCACTTGATCAACGGTGAAGGAATTGTGAAGTATTTATTCATTTTTTTTTCTTCAACTATTGTATTGTTGCCTCATTTCCGAGGATAGTGGTCACTACAGGCCCTCAAGTGGACAATCTGCTTCTATCGACTTCGGTCCGAGGCAGCCCTCACGAGCTGGTAGAGATTTGGAGAGTAGATGGCACCTTTTACTTAAACAGACCATAGTGTTGGTGACCGGCCTTTTGTTCTCTTACCTTCTGTATTGCCAACGATGACCAGCTTTTCAAGGTTTTTATTTTTTATTCTTATATTGCAACCACAGACCTGTGTCCGTGCTCTTTTCAATACACTTAAATTGTTTACTCTGCATTTGTTAAAAGTGCCACTTCTACAGTTACTATTTTCCTTATTTTTTATATATATATAATGCCTGAATTTGGAGGTGGCCAGAGATTTGGGTTCACGCGTCGCAGATGCCCGCTGCATTGCTATTAGCTTCTCCGCGACCGCTGCGTCCCTGCTTCTCATGGCCATTTTCAGGTTGTAGTCCACTATCCTCTCCCTTGATGCGGCCATTGCCTTTGTCATCAGTCTTCCTGTGGCGTCGTTACAGTCATCTGTGTACAGCTAACGGTGTGTCGGGATATCGCCACTACAGCATGTTGGACGCTGTCGTACAGTTGCAGTTTTTCGTCACTGTTCTGATGACCACCACTGACCCGTACGTGAGGCCTTGGGCCTCGTGCACGGTAAGGATGCGCGAACCTGACCCCGATCCGTATCCTGATTGGAAAGGGATTCTTTTCCGTCTGGGTGTATACCAGGTATAGTGTGTCGGGGAGGGTTGGTATTATATTCGAGCTTTTCTAGGTTGATACATATACATGTATGGATATAGAAGGAGCTAAAGTTTTACTTGAGTCGTGTGGTCTAAAGCAGACTCGTTTTTAATAAATATTTTCATTTGATTAAGGCAATAAATATATAGTCATTTTTGTTCCTAAATAAAATTAAAGCTTCAATAGTCTAGTAGTTAAGAGTAGGGATAACGTAGTTTGCGAATCGTAAAGCCGTAGATACGATTCCACCATTCGAATATCATAAACCATCTTCTAGTCCTTAAGCTTAGTTGGAATGGTTAACAAGTATGTTAGTAATATTTGTGAAAAGAAAATTGTCAGAACTGTCTGTGAAGTTGTAGGACATTCTCCACTCACCGAGGATCGAAGTCATCTTCTAGCACGAGCGAAGCGCTTCCGCTGCTAGGAGCTGGGCAGGTCTTGAACAGGTCGTCCAGAAGCTCCTGCGAGTTGCTCTGCTGCGGGGTGGTAGTTGCCGAGACAGATGTGGCAACGGTCTTGCCATAGGAAGCCGCCGCACCTGCAATATGGGTAGTAAACGTAATATTGTGTCCAGATTTTTCACTATGCTATTTCTAGGTATTAGTCAATACAGATAGTAACAATTCACATCTATGGAGCTGCTAATGACCTCTCGCAACTCTGAACTCGAAGGAAATACAGGCTAGATGGTAACGCAGCAGAAAATAATCTGTCAGACGTGCGGTGGTCAGCATTTGGGTGTTTTACTTAATGCATTTTAGAGTATGGTCTAAGGAATTACATGGTGCAGACCAAAGTTTTTTTTAAAAGAATGCTAACAGTTTGTTTTTTTGATAATAGTGTGCTTTGTAATGTTAATAAGAAATAATAATAAGAAACAAGGAAAACATTAAAACTTTGATGTCGTAACGAATTGGAGGTAAATGGTACAAGGAAATTCCTACATACCTAGATCAATTTTCTTGACAGGTGTAGAAGGTTTACTCTTAACAGGGCTTCGTAGGCTGATGTTGAGGGGTTTGTTTAGGGCTTCGCCCTTTTCAGGCTTCTCTACCCGGCTGTCTTTTTCCCTAGACAGTCGCGGACTACTGTCTATCACCTCCGCGTCGCGGTACACGTTCTCTCTGCGGATGTATTTTTTTTTATTATTCATTTATTTACACTACTACTTTTAAAACAATTTATACTCGCATACACACAAACACACACACGAACAACTTATTACATACAGGTTGTCCGGTAATTCAACGTCCAACGGTTGGTGGAAGGTGATTGTATGACAGCCTCGAGAAAAAAAAAAAATCCATGTCATTTATTTTTTATGACATGAGCATTTACAGAAAACTGAAAAAATCAGAACTTGTATAATATTTCTATGTATGAACTACAAATGGGCTAGTTTTGACGACGAATGTTTTAATTGAAAGCGTAGATGACTGACCACAAGTACGATTAAAACTGGACATATTATAATAAGTTAAAAAATATATTTTTGTTATGACTATTGTTTAAATTATCAATAGAAAATAATTATCAGTTACCTGACTGTGTAGTCTTATTCTATGAAACTAGGACTACGGTTTTTTTTTGACGAACTACACAGATTGGCCAGAGAAGTTGGCCGTGACTGCTTCACTGGATAGAGAGGTGGCATAGCTCTTAGGTCGGTTAGCCTGAACCTCTATCGCTTGTAACTCGACACAAGGGTCCCCCCGGTGAGGGGTAACCTCGGCTTGGACGGTTGCTATTTCACGGATAATCTAAGGGTCATCAAAAGCTAAAGCAACTTTTAATTGCCACTTCAGGAAGTGTTGGCGCTGGGAGAAGACGGGGCTGGGGTGCTGTATTTCCTGTGGGATAACAATAAGACAAGGTCTTACTTCTGCGGCTTTCTCTGCCCGTAGTCCCCATCGGAGTCGTCCCGCTCGTATTCCTCCTCCTCGTTCCTCTCTTTTACCTCGTCTGAAATTAATTATTAGACTTAAGTACTTAATTAATTTAATTTTTATAAAATTTTACACAAGATTAAAAAACTGAGGTCGTCGTAATAAAAAAATATTCACGGATTGAACGCTACTAGATACGGGAACTGATTTATTAAAAAGTACAAGTTACAGTTTATACATCTATGTCCCACTGTTGGGCGCAGGCCTTCTCTGTAATGAGAGTACAAGGGCGTAGTCCGCCACGCACACCTAGTGCGGACTGGCGGACTTCACATGTGTTAGAATAATTTCTTTCATGTCTTACATGTAGGTTTCCTCACGATGCTCTCCTTCACCGCCGGAATCGAACTCGGGTTACTGCAACTTGAAGCAACCGCCCGGACACAGCTAGCACGGCTCTGATTTGTCTGAGAGGGCCGAGCCACGACTCGGTCGGTTACTTTTCCATGGATAATGTATCACTACTACTCACCCCATCCCGGCGCGGCTCTGTCGCTGTACTCGCCCCCCCCCACCACCACCTCCCCGCCGCCGCCACCACGCACTCCCATCACCGTTGCTTCCGACGACATGCCTGCAATTGTCATTACCTACAACCAACTCTATATAACCACGTCTTAGTCTCTAGATACTGAAATGACCTATATCTAGAATAAGTGGGTGTTTAAGACAAGGGTGAGACTTATATAGTGACGGGATGTTAAATCAGACTCTCACCAATATATTTGTCCTTGTTCTTCTTTGCCTTCTTCCTCTCCTCCCGCAGCCTCTCGTCATCCTGGATGAAGTCGATCAATTCGCGCACCTTGTGCCTTACGTTAATACCCTAAAGGGAAAGTATTCTTATTAAATTCAAAACTACGCTTAAAATAAACTAAATTGTTTAAAAGAAACTAAATCACAAAACCAACGTCTTAACTAGGAGTACAGAATATATATCGATATTACATTCAATATCGATATATGAACGCGATATATCGCTTCAATCCGATATAATCGAATCATCTAATATCGATTTATTTCATCGACATGTTACTTCAAGTAGAAATTGTTTTACAGAGCTTGTATTTCTTTATTAATTTATAATTGATCGACCAACAGCAAATACAACATGTCTTCGTTAAATAAAATATATATGGAGCTTTATCTAATTTATATACAGAGCACTGATTAATACAACTTGTACAGACGAAATAACGATAATAAAAACTTTAAATAAAGGAAATGAAGAAATGTTTTCATATCTGTGCAGGTGCAGCCAAATACCAAGTCGCGGCACTGGATTCCATGGAGAGGCGAGCCAAAAAGTTGATAGGTGACCAACATCTACACCTAGATAGTCTTGAGCACCGGCGCAACGTGGCCAGCTTTCGGTGTTTTACAGATTACATTTTGGAGAGTGTGCACAGGAATTACACGAGTTAATTTCCCCATCCCTATTCTACCTTCGGACGTTTAGACATTTCATAGTCGATGTTCCGCGCGTCCGAACGAAGCGATTTGAGTCATCGTTCATCGTGCGTACAGTAAAGGAGTGGAACAAGTTGCCGGCGTCAGTCTTTCCGTCCAAGTATGACGTGGGAGCCTTTAACAGTAGAGTGAATAGGCACTTACTAAACTAGCGCGTACTATCTTTCGACCAACACCAGGTGTGATCGTGGTCAAGCGCTAGTTTATACCCATAAAAAAAAAGAAACAAAAACTTTAAAAATGAGGATGAACGAGTTGAACTTAAATTTTCTAACTAGTAGTGCCAAAGATCTGCTAACTTTGCATTTAAATTTATGGTAAGAATCGAAATTATCAACATCAGACTGAGAAACTTGTTTAGGACCATAATAGTTGTGCCTCCAAGCCCCAAAGGTGGCAGTAAAGAACAGCAGCGAAGACCTTTCTCAACTAAATTCTGTTGCGTCGTCCAGAACCCGAGAAACGTTCTCGACGATCCGGACGATATGATTATAATAGCACAGCGCAGTTCATTACAAATTTACAAAGCGTCCATTCGCGACCGTCAGAGGTTGCGAATAATCCTTTTGCGTTAGCACTACTTTATGGGAAGGCCCCCACCCCTTTAGGTTTTAGCAGCGTTGCTAGAGTTTCTTCGGCCACTTACTTCCCCAGCGCTAACGCTTGCCGAAATGGCACTTAAAGTTAGTTTAGCTTTTGAATGTCTCTTAGATTATTAAGTTTTAAACACTTCCAAGGCGTAGTAACCGTCCAAGCCGAGGTCACCCTTCACCACCTTGTGTCGAGTTACTAGCGATAGAGGTTCAGACTAAGCGACCTAAGAGCTATGCCACTTCTCAATCCGGTAAAGCAGTAAAAGTCAGCTTCTCTGGCCAATTTGTATGTAGTTGTCACAAAAAAAGGAGCTCACCTGGTCCTTGCCCAGGTCGTCGACGTACGTGTAGTTCTCGAGAGACCTGAGGTCGTATATGTGCTCCCGCGCCGAGGTCACCACTCGCTCGGAGCCGTTGCGCACCAGGTAGCTCAGCAACAGGAGACACTGGAGACAACAGATTGATAACTGTCTTATTGCATACTGTTCGTTTAATGAGCAAAGTTTTTTTCACCGACGCAGCCTTCTCAGTAATAATCATATTTAGTTATTTTTTTCGTAATTTTAGAAATTAATTCCGAGCGCGACTGTACCTATGCGTCTTATTCCCTCTACGTTTCGCTCGGCACTAGAGCTATTTACCACCAACTCTACCTGTATGTAGTGATTGGATGAGAGCACTGACCTTGTAAGTGCGTCGCCAGTGAGACCGATTGTCGTGCAGCATTCGCCTCCACAGCATCGACATGACTTCGGGGAAGTGCTCATATGTGAAGGTGGCGAGGGCCAGCTC
Organism: Meandrusa payeni; assembly: GCA_029286785.1. Taxonomy (NCBI): domain Eukaryota; kingdom Metazoa; phylum Arthropoda; class Insecta; order Lepidoptera; family Papilionidae; genus Meandrusa; species Meandrusa payeni. The sequence goes on from JAGSMX010000023.1 coordinate 9,895,093, forward strand.
CTGCATCTGCTGGCCAGTGGGGCCCCACGCCTCGTCGGACGTCGCCTCGCGCACTTTGCCCTCCACCTCCGTGTAGTTCATCACCACGTTTGTTCTACAAAAAGACATAAACCTTATAATACAGTAAAAGATGGCCACTCAGTCGCAATCGATTCCAGCTTTGGCTCTTGCATCGTATGGTCGTGCTTCCTGTACTCCTGCGAGTAAGTGTCTAAATTCACCGTCCTTTTCAGGCGCTGTGTGCGAGCGCTGTCAGCGAGCGTCGGTCCTGTGTTGCTGTCTCTGTCGTATTTGTCGCTTCTAACGACTTGCGATTAGAGTATAAGTAGAACTATTTAGAATCACTTGCGGTCGGTGGATACCTGACGGTGTGAACGAAGCCGACTGTAGGTCCCCCCGGTACCTAGCGGTGCCCTTCAGGAAACGCGAAAGCCGGAAGGGGTTGACAAGGTTGGCCTTTGGTATACTGCCATAGTCAACAGTCAACCCTCGTTAAGCCTTTTAGTGCCCGGGTAGTTTTAATTAACTTAAGGACACACCCAGAGGTGCCTCATAAGAAGGCACCTCGGACGCACAGTAGGCACACATCCTCCCTGCCTATACCCGGCAGGGAGGGAGGCAGGGCCACACACCCCGGCGTCCCACCGGGACCCCTGCTAATTGTGCCCCCCCAAACCAACCCACCCCACGCGTGGAAAATACGAAAAATGAGTCGTGAAAACGACAAAATGTCGGAATGGCTCCGGGCTCGTCACCCGGACCTTTATCACCAATTCAGGGCTGAATACGACGAAGCCCAATCGCGGCCCTCTTCAAGGGTATCAACCGATTCCGGGGACGTAGGCTCTCCGAGCACGGATACTACCTCCGACATGGAGGTAGGGAAGTCCGACTCGGAGAGTGACGTCTCCGTCGAAGGCGAAGGCCTCTTTGTTGAGGTCTCCAAGAAAAAGAGAAAGAAGCGCCGATCGGCCACTTCCTCCCCCTCTACTAGTCCCACCCCGCCCACCAAAGCACTCAGGGGACCAGCAGACTCCGCGGCATCGCGGACTCTGCCCCCCACCCCTACCCCAACACGCGAGACGGCAATCGCCGGACCCTCTCGCGCGCCGCCCGCGCCTCGCGCTCCCGCACACCCGTCGCGCCTCATACTGCCGCCGCGTCCGGTGCAGGCCCCGCCGGTTTAAAGCCCCTCCGGTCTATCTAACGGATAGATCGCGGTGAACGCGTGTACAATCGGCAATGCCCACGCCAAGCTGGTGCCGACACTAGCTGGCGATAAAATCCGCATACAGGCGGAAGATGCGGAATCCTTCCGCAAAGTCACTGCTTTTATGCAGCAGTACGATATATACTTTTATACCTACGCGCTCCCGGAAGAGCGCACCCTGCAGGCGATTGTTAAAAGGATCCCCGCAGAGGTATCAATAGAAGAGGTCACCGCTGACCTAAAGGAGCAAGGCCTCCCAATAATCCACGTTCACCGCATGCTCAGGCAGCGGAACAAGACTCCTCTGGACATGGTCCAAGTAACGCTGGAGCGCACCCCCGAGGGCAAGCGCATCTTTGAATTAAAATCCCTGTGCCGGTTCGCGCGTATCTCCGTAGAGGTACCGCGCAAGACAGGCTTGCCCGGGCAATGCCATCGTTGCCAACTGTATGGCCACTCGGCGCGCAACTGCTTCGCGCGACCCCGATGCGTCAAGTGCCTAAAAGACCACGGCACCCGCGATTGTCCTCGTCCAAAGGACAAAGCCCTCCAGACGGAGGAGCCTGCTTGCGTATTGTGCAAGCAGACTGGCCACACGGCCAATTGGAAGGGGTGCCCGAATGCTCCCCAACGTAAACGGCCGGCCGTTAAAACCGCGTCCGCCGCCAAACGTCCGTCGGTACCGCCACCGTCCGCGTTCCCGCCACTACGACCTGCTTGGCAGTCGCCGCTCAGCTACACAGCAGCGGCGGCCTCAGCTACCACCCATTTCGCGCCACTTACGCGCCCGGTGCCGGCATGTTCGACCGCACCGACCACCACTCGCCCGAGCCCGGTACGGCAATCCGCGTCGGCGCCGCAGACCGAAACATCCGAGATTCCCGCGGCCTTCGAGGCACTGAACAACCTTTTAAGTTCAGTGAACATCGAGGACCTTGTAGGATTCGCCAACGCATATGTCAACGCGAAGAATCTGGGCTCTAAAGCAGCCCTTATTCTTAAATATCAGCACGTCCTTATGGCGCTGCAATGACTCCCACGGCAAGAGTCAAACCCCGTTCGTTGACCGTCGCGTTTTTTAATGCGAACGGGCTTAGGGAACAAAAAGACGAAGTCGCGAACTTCGTCCGCGAACATCAAGTCGACGTAATGTTAGTGCAGGAGACATTTCTTAAACCCTCCGTTTGCGATCCGAAGATTGCGAACTATAACATCGTTAGAATGATAGAGCCGGCGCCCAAGGTGGCGGCACTCTCATTACTATAGGAGGTCCTTGCATTGCGTTCCGATCGCCACGCCGCGTTTAGCGCACCTCGAGGCCTCGGTCTGCCAGCTAGCCATGACAGGCCACGCCCTATCACAATTGCTTCGGTGTATCTTCCTTGCCACCGTAGCAAAGAAATTCTCAGATCGGACTTCGAAGCTCTCCTCTCTCTCGGAGATGCTACGATTTTAGCCGGCGATTTCAATAGCAAGCATCCTCGGTGGTTCTCCCGTATGACCAATCCGCGCGGGCTGACCCTCGAATCTCTGGTCGACTCTCTCGACATTGAGATCGTGGGACCACAAGAGCCCACTCACTTCCCACATAATGTGGATCACACACCGGATGTCTTAGACATTGCTATTCTCCGTCATGTCACTCTCACAGTGACCAACCCGTACGTGATACATGAGCTTCACTCGGATCACCGCCCCGTACTTCTGCGGCTAGGGCCCTCAGCTCAAACCGCCCCTCAAACTAAAACCGTCATCGACTGGCACAAACTTGAGTCCCAATTGAAGATGCCAGCTCCCCACTTAGAAGCGTTTCCTGAGAACGTAGATTCTCCGCTCAAGACCAATCTCGCTGCGCACGCGCTCACGAGACACATTCAGACAGTCATTACTGACTGCTCCCAGGAGGTACCGGTCGTTGACGATCAGCGATGGGTCCTGCCTTCTGAAATCCGTGATCTCATGAGACGTAAGAACGCAGCCGCTAGGGCTTACGATCTGTACCCTACCGTGCGTCACCGTTGGCAGCTACATAAATTACAGCGTGAGGTGAAAACACGCATAGCTGCCTATAGGAACGAGCGGTGGAACAGTACGTTAAGCGAAATTCGTCCCTCTCATTTGGCATTTTGGAGTTTACCAAAATCGCTCAAACGCGATCCCGATCACGGGATGCCACCTCTCACCCGCCCAATCTCCCGCCAGCTTCACTGGACGAGGAGAAGGCCGAGTGCCTGGCTGACAGTCTCGAGTCTCAGTGCTCTCCCAGCGCCCTTCCGGTTGACCCCGCCCACCTCCTTAGGGTGGAGGGTTTGGTCGAACGGAGGGCGAATGAACCAATCCGCGATCCCGTTCCACCGATTACGTGTACCGAGGTTGAGGATGTTTTAAAAAATTTGCGTCCCCGCAAAGCCCCCGGTTTAGACGGCATACCTAATCTGGTTGCCAGACGCTTTCCAGAGAATATTATACGCCTTTTAGTTATAATATTCAACGCCGCCATTTCACAAGGCATCTTTCCCAACGAGTGGAAAGAAGCCGTAGTGATAGGGTTCTTCAAGCCCGGCAAAGTGCGCACCGATCCCTCTTCTTATAGGCCAATTAGTCTCCACTCCGTTCTGGGGAAGGTGTACGAACGGCTCATCTTAGCTCGATTACGCGCCTTCATGGTTTCGCGAGAGCTCCCCATCCCGAGCAGTTTGGCTTCCGTGCCAAACACTCGTGCACCCAACAGGTGCTCCGCATCACGGAGCACATACATGCCAAGTCCATTATTGGCATGCACACGGGAGCCATCTTCCTGGACGTGGCGAAGGCATTTGACAAAGTCTGGCACGCCGGGCTCGTATACAAGCTGTACGAGCTCGAGGTGCCGGACTATCTCGTACGCACAGTGCGAGACTTCCTTACGGGTCGAACCTTCACGTACCGCGTCGAGGGAGTGCGCTCCACTCCTCGTCCCGTTCGCGCCGGAGTACCGCAAGGCTCCGTGCTAGGTCCAGTCCTATACACGCTCTACACCAACGACATCCCGCACTCACGTAGAGCGGAGCTAGCCCTTTCGCCGACGATACCGGCATATATGCTTCAGGGCGTTCCCCGAAATCATTCTCAAGAAACTCCAGACCGCGGCCAATGCCTTAGGGAATTGGTTCCGGAAATGGAGGATCGAAATCAACCCGGCTAAGAGCGCAGCCATGTACTTTTCGAGACAAGCTAGGCGTAGCCCACCGTCTCTCCCCAACATTCAACTTCTCGGTAGTCCCATCCTGGGTTACTGAAACTAAATACCTCGGTGTACTTCTTGATCCGAGACTCAGCTTCGGACCACACGTAACTCGAGTTAGGAACCGGGCTGCTCACGTAATGGGCCGCCTATATCACTTAATCAACAAAAAGAGCAAAATGTCCCTTCGTAATAAGGTGACACTCTATAAAGCAGTAATACGTCCCGTTATGACGTACGCGAGCCCGGTCTTCGCGCATGCCTCCCCCCGTCATATCCACCGCCTACAAGCTATTCAAAATCGTTTTCTGCGACGAGCCACGGGTGCGCCGTGGTACGTACGCAACCGCGAATTACATGTTGATACAGGGCTACCGACGATAGCCCAATTCTTTAAGCAGGCATCTCGACGGTTTTCGAGACTGCCACCAAACATTCAAATAAACTTCTTGTGAGTGCCGCCACTTACAAGGCTATCTACTTGTAAATTCAGACGCGTCGCCCGGAGGCCGAGACATGTTCTCGACGATCCGGACGATGCGATCACCGTTGCGCAGGCTAGATCTTTACAAATCTACAAAGAGTCCATCCGCGACCATCGGAGGTTGCGAATAATCCTTGCGCGATACAAGTATTTTTATGGAAACCCCACCCTCTCGATAGGATTAGGGCGTTGCTGGAGTTTCTTCGGCCACTTCTTCTCCCAGCGCTAACGCTTCCCGAAGTGGCATATAAGTTAGTTTAGCTTAGATTGTCCCAGTAGATTCGTTAATAAAATAGCTACCGACCGAGTCGTGGTTCGGCCCTCTCGGGCGCCCTCGGATCGGACTGCTAACGCGTAATAATGGTAACCGTCAAGCCGAGGTTACCCCTCACCGGGGACCCTTGTGTCGAGTTACCATCTAATAGAGGTTCAGGCTAAGCGATCTAAGAGCTGTGCCACCTCTCAAATCCGGTGAAGCAGTAAAGGCCAGCTTCCTGTGCCAACTGTGTTAGTTCGTCAAAAAAAAAAAAAGCCACTCAGCCCCATTCTCAATAACTCAATCTTCGGCCTGACAATGGTAACCTTCATAACACCTACTGGATTTGGGTATCTTCTTAATAATCTCGTAATCTCTCCGGGGACATTGCATTTATTTTTAACTATTTTCAGGTGCCCAGGACTATAAAATCGTTTAACAGAACATCGCTTAAGCCCAAGTTTCGCCCAGTTAAACCCAACAAGAACACTTTCAACAATATATATTATATATGTATTATATATATATGTATATTAAAAGTGCTTTAGACCTAACTTTACATATATTACATTACATATATATATATGATGATATGTATAATATATACATCAAATATAATATAAACATAATTGTTGAAGAGAGAAGGAAAATATGCGCACCTCTCTCTCATGCCCTTACAGTAATAGACAAAACGTAACTCTCTCATTCTATATTCACAGACGTATGTTTCCCTTTCTTCTTCTTTCTTTACTCCCCAAGCCAACCGTGTATACAGAAGTTCTACTTCAATAAACGGTACAAGCAGATATTAACATTATTTTTTATCTAGATCTAATTATCTCCTAACCAAAAGGCACATTTATGTGTTGTAATGATTACTAGGGGTAGGCAGTAGCAGCATAAACATTTTAGAAGATTGAACGAATTTCTTTTTTTTATGTCGGTTATAAAATGAATACCAGACATTCGGATTCGAATCGCGGCCTGTACAGAGTAGGTCGGGTATAACATAAGTTATGCAACATGGCGGCAATTCGCGCGGAGAAAGGTTAATCTCAAGGCCGTTGTGCAACCGAAACCGGTGCGGGAAATAGCGCTGCTTGAAGCGATTGTTACGGCGGGAGTTCCGTACAGAAAAATATTTAGAAAAGTGTTTAAACACCCCAGCGCTGCTATATATATGTCCCACTGTTGGGCGCAGGCCTTCTCTGTAAAGAGAGTATAATCGCATAGTTGGCCACGCGGCTCTAGTGCGGATTGGCAGACTTCACATGCCTTAGAAAAATGTTCTAAGCCATGTAGGTTTCCTCACGATGTTTTCCTTCACCGCCGAGCGCGTGGTATATCAGTACATCAAATTGCATAAAACAATTTCATTGCTAGTGCAACTTTAAACGACCGCCCGTAAACTGAGCTACCACGGCTAAATGAAATGTATATCGTAATGAAATTATTTTGATTTGATTTTCACGGAAATAAAAACCCCACATAACCGCCGCCTTCCCCCCCAGAAGGCGGGGTATCTTGTTGAAGATTTCCCCCCGTCAACAAAAAAATAGGTAAGTTGGTCAGAACAAGGACTTTTCTAAATTATGTTTTTAGAAATTTATTGTAATAAATTGGCCCGAATTACCATCGAGATGATCCACCTAATTTTAACAACGCGGTAATCCTGGTGACGCATTTGATAAGAAATAACTTTTAAATGTTCAGATGATCAAGTTTCTTACGATTATGTGATTATTTAACATCCGTAAAAAGCTGGTACATCTACAGGTTTAAGCCACAGACTAAAAATTAAAACCGACATCTAAAACAAAATATTATGATAAAGGTTTTAAAAATTCGCTTACGGATCCCTACTAGCTGTTATCATTGGGACTGACGAGTTTATTTATTCATACAAAAATATCTCATTAACGAAACGTATTGCACGTTAAACTGCCTCTCGTTGAGGCAACACGCTGCGGGAGGAGAGAGATTCATGTACTACAGCCACATCATACAAGTTGCACTCTTAAAAAAACTATTAATAGCTGCAGCCCATGATGTTAACCCCGATTAATAATGAAGCCTGGTAGACCTCACCGATGGCCCTTTCCTCGGAGCATGACAAGAGGCTCCGGGTTCTCCAGAGGAACGCACCCGAGGCCCCTCTGCACTGTGCTCAAGGAGAGCACGTCCCGGGGGGAGGTTATTCCCCCCCCCCCCCGTGCCCTCGCAGTGCAAGGCGTCACAGGCCAGCCGACGTGGCCTTCTTCCCGGATCCACCATAGCGGACGACAAAGGTCCCCACCCTTTTCGCCCAGTGAACCCGAGGCCCCTTTTAGTCGCCTTGTACGACAGGCAGGGGATACCGTAGTCTTATTCTTGAGAGCCCAGAACTACAGGGCTGTAAACCCACCCCAATCCATATGATAGTATAGTTGAATGTTCAGACATTATGCTATAAATTCCGATGTAGTAAATATATACCAATATGAAATGTGGTAAGTATTTGTTAAATCTGTCTACCCCTGTTCGAGTTCAAATGAAGTGTGCCCTTATTTGATAGCATGCACTTTGATGGCATCCAAATCATAAAGTACAGAAGGACAATCATAAAAGTAACAAATGGATGCAACAGTCAGCCTTTTCATCTGTTACCAAATATACTATACATGTGTTATGATATCAGATAAGATACATGTATAAAATTGAATTGTTGCGAAATTGTAATGTTATCCACTGATACAGTATCAATTTTAACAGCCTTGGTGTTTAACTTTACGTAATACATGTTTATTTACGAAGCATGCCTAATGTTGAATTTTTCAACAACAGAACAATTCCTAGAAAGTTAACTAATGATGTTCAATAACAAAAACCCTTAACCCACATTAACTGTCCCATTAACATGACATTATAAAAACCATTAGTATTTTAGATAAAAAAAAATTTAATGTACTTTAAATTATTCTTGTGTGTAATGAGATACAATTCTGCATATGAATATATGAAATAGAATAGTTTTCATTCAGTTATATGGCAGTTGTCTCTATATATACAAACTGGCCTTGTATTTAGCTCTACATAATACTCAATTTATATTATTATTATATACTGTGTAACTTAAAAGGAGGTACAAATATTAAAGTTATTGATTTATACTTATGCTGGTATTATATTCATGGCCTTCCCTCAATATTATTAATTTCATTGAATAGCTTAATACCTTTGTACACTAACTTAACATAAGTAACTAATTTAAATTATCAAGTTGGAGAGGGAATAGAATAGAATAAAATCAAATAAATTGATATAAGACTACTGAAACACTGTTTTGTTGCATTTTTTTGTGACGAAACTTCACTGGTTGCCCTGAGAAGTTATCAACATCAGTTTCATTGGGTTTGAGAGGTGGCAGAGATCTTGGGTCTCTATGCCAGAACCTCTATTGAGAGAAACACGGCGCAAGGGCTACTGAAAGGGGACCTCGGCTTGAACGGTTACTCTAGACGCATAAGCATTCCAGTTCGCTGTGTCTATTATACAGATGACTGTGACAGGAAGACTGATGACAAGGGCAATGGCCGCATCATGGGAGAGGATAGTGGACTACAATCTAATAATGGTCATGGGAAGCAGGGACACAGCATTTGCGGAGAAGCTAATAGCAATGCAGCGGGGCGTCTGTGACGCGTGAACCAGGGCGATCTCTGGCCACCTCCAAATTCAGGCATTATATATATAAAAAAAGAAAATAGTAACTGTAGAGGTGGCACTCTTTTAATAAATGCAGAGTGAACAATTTAAGTGTAATGGAAAATAGCACGGACACAGATCTGTGGTTGCGATCTAACAATAATAAAAAAAAGCATTCCATTCAAGGGTGCCCAAGAGGGCCAAATTTTTTTTTCTAAATAACTGTCCAAGAAATAAAACTGAAAAGAAATTGATGAGGCTCTTTGCAGTAGATTTTACATGATTCATGCACTTAATGTACCTAGATAGATATTATTTTATTGAATTGATAAAATTATCACTATCATTAACAAGAACAAATATTAATTGCAACTAATTGTTTTTTCACAATAAAGATATTTATTAACACAGGTAATGCATTAAATTAGTCACTGATTCATATTTTTTTTGAATAAGCTCTAGTGGAGAGTAGACAGAGACAGCAATAACTACACATTATAGACTTTTTACCATGTGACAGATGGTGATCCCATCGCCATGTTTATTTTGACAATAAAAATTTATGTAATCACAGTTCATGAACTCGGAAGTAATAATGATGATAAAAACTGAGTAATAAAAGCAAAATATATAATGAACACAAATTTTATGTACATATAGTCATTTTGTATATAACTGCAAGTTCTTTCAATCCTTCAGTGTAGCATTATGAATGAAAAAGCAAAACCGTGAAAAGTATACTCTGCAACTGTTTTTGTAATAAATTGTGAGATGGTTTCATTAGAAGAATTGCATATTTGAAGCAGTCTCGCTTCAAATATGCAAATTGTTATGATATAAAATTTTAATTTGCAATATCTTAATGTGAAGGTAATGATAAAGGCTGAATTTAAATGAAATTCTCAATTTATATCATAATGTGCTAAAAAATCGACCATCAATTAATATATATGGTCCATTTTTTAGCACACTGCTAACAATGAATCTATATATAATTCCTGTTTCCGAGTAATAAACTATCCAAACTATAAATCTATTTGATAATGTTTCAGTTAACCTTAAAAGACATATTAACAGATTTTAAGTGCCTTGAATTGCTACAATGCTTAATTTAGATGTTTTTAGGAGATAACTAGAACTGACTGCCAACCTTTGCTACTTGAAGAGGAACTTTAATATTAAGTGTACACATAAGGAAAAAATTGTATTGTTCCAACTCTCATCTTCCCCAATTACTTAAATTAATTATTATTTACACTTTATCTCAACAAACACAAGGCTTGTTTACAAAATGGTTGCCTTTTCGTGTTCTATTCATGATAATATATTCAGATGTATATAAAATCTTTCAATCATTTTGATATTTTAATCTTATCTTTTTTTTTCATTTCTATAATCCTGTTAAATCAAAGTTTGTTACAAAGATGATAGGAATGTAGACAATGCAGTTACTGATGTTAAAGCAACAAATATATCATTATATTTATCAATATAATATAATACAAAAAAATACAGACAGAAATAAGGGTGTTAGTAAAAGAATAACTTATCTATATCTTATTGTTACTTGGCAACATTTCCCCGACATCTAAATGCAAACAAGGCAACATTATGTTTGTCAAGATGTGACATCTAGTATTTAGAAATAAAACATTGTTGCCTCTTTGGATAAAATCCTGTGTAAAGTGCATCGGAAAATAAGCATATTGCAAACAAAATTTATAATATGATTTTTCATACTCTTAATTAATGAAATCCAAGAATAAAGACTTTTAAATAGAAGTTGTTACTCTTTATATTTCTCTACACAAAATTTTTAGTAAGCCGTCTCTGCCCACCTGAGAACAGTTAAACTAAACTGTTTCAAAAGCTTCAGTATGATTACATTTTATGAATTTGCATTTCATGAACCTTACTGAAGTCAAATTATTTCAATTACTTTCATAAAATTTGTTGGTTTTGCGATAAATTGGTTTCTTTCTATTAAGTTTTGTTCGCAGTGTGTTTCCAAAAAAATTAACCTGTTTTATTTTGATGTTTTATAGTGTGTGTAACACTAGGTAGCTGGCAGCAAATAATTCTACCGCTGACCATTAATGCGGAAGTTGAAAATAAAGTGAAGCATTACAATGAAATGAATGAGTTGCAATAACATGTGATTCTGGGAAATACTTTGTGACTATGTACAAAATAATACTTTGGATTGTTTACTAATTTAAAAGAATTACAACAGTAGCAGAATAAATAACAAAATTGATATTCTGGAATGTAAAAATTTTATTATTGTGATCAATAATTTGTTTAAAACTTAAATTGATTATTTTATTGATTATATTTTTGTGTTTTAAACGAAGTATTGACAAACATGAGAAAGGCCCAACTACTTATTGTCCTTGTGTGCTTGAACTTTAGAGTGCTAGTAAAACCATCACACCTAAAAATTACCCTGAAGACCAAGTGTAATATTCAAATTTATTAAATTTTAAATGAAAAACATATGATTTTCATTATATTTTTAAAACCAACATAAATTTATCTTTGGACTACTAACATATTGTTTTACTAATATCAGAAATGATTTCGATAAAATACACCAACAGACGTGAACAATTATTGATCTTATTTAATAACTAAGAAACGAAGTAATAGAATTCCCTTTACTAAGGTGTTAATTACCTTAAAAGTCATCTTATTTGAGATATTAATGACATAGGATGTAATTTACATAAAAATTATAAAATATTGTCATTGCTTACACTTTATCCGCCAGCTCCCGCACTTTCCACATACTTATAAATCTATCCATTTTGCACCAGAATCAATGTTTACTATATAAAAACCAAAATTCACTGTAATTTCAAGTAAAATAACATAAAAATTAACTTAAAACGCGAGCTGATGATTTGGCTGACATTATTGCAAAATGGCGAGTATAATGTTACCATTAATAAATATACATAAAAATAGTCACGACGCTTCTTACAATCGAGATTCATAAATCGATTTAGTTATGGTAGCGAAAATATGGTAAGGTAGCACAGTGTTGGAAATACTGAAGAAAAACTACACCCTATGTTTTCTTCTTCCTCTTCATGCTTTTCAATCCATCATTTGAAGTCTCACTCGGTGCCGCTTTACATAATTTTAACTGTACATTGTATTTACTGTGTTTTTTGACGGTATTATTTGTCGATTCGAGTAAAGTCGAGTGATTGTATGAAACACCATCGTTTCGTATTCATTTGTATAGTACATACGTTACTATTTAAATGTTTTAATTACCGAATACGAAAATATAAACTTTTACGCCCTTTTAATGATATTGGGTAATAGCTATTCGTTTTCCAACGAACTTATCAGGTCCCATATTACAACGTAATATCTTATTTAGAGTTAGTTAAAAGCCTAATAGCAGTCATCTACGAAAGTTCATAAAACGTATATTTAGTTGATGAAAGCTTTTTAAAGTGTTTTTAAAGGCTTTTAACAACCACCGATGAGAAAAAAGAATACTGGTTTATTTTATATTATTTTTATTTATAAAGTTTTACCTTACCACAGACAATGACAATATATTCCATTAGTATAGGTTATAAATATTTGGAATCATTACCTATTTTTTTTGCGGCCCGTTTGTCACGTGTTAGGGTTTCACACATGTTTCTAGTACCTTTAAAAAAAAGGTTGAGTATCACGGGTCTAGAAACGTCTTCGTGTCGTGAACAGAGATTTTTGTTGACCCTTTTTATTGACATTGTTTAAAAAAGCGACTGAATTTTAAATTAAGTTCGCTAATAGAATAGACGGTGCACTTTATTGTTTAAATAACCATATAAGTTGTATAGTATTATACAGTGTGTGCTAGTATTATATAGCATATTACATTAATATTAGAAGTATGACTTAAATATACACGAACAAACAGCTCACATGTGCAGAACCTCTAAGCCTTGAACTTGGCTGCTTTTATATAAATATTTCCAGCTCCATTTTTACTTCTAATGGGATGTAGGCCCATTAGAAGGTCATGCATCATTTCTTTGCCAGTTGATCACTCTGCGGCTGAGCACTATATTGCCAGAGTTCTATTGCTTTGTTAGCAACTACTTCCTCGCACTGTTCTGGAATCTAAAAATAAGAAATATACTTGAAAACATTTCTCCCGGTATATAATTCCTACATACTGTAATATGTTGCTTTGCCTTCAGAAGGTTAATATGAAACATAAGTATCAGTAAATATGCTGACTTCTACCTAAATTCCACAACTTCGTAATAAACTATGATACTACAGAAATAAATGAGATTGTACCTGTGTAGTAGCGTATAATTTAATTTGTCACAATTAGTTATATTTAAAGTAAGTTTTACTTGCTATACCTCTGAAACACACTTCAGTACTTCGTCCCCATTTTGAGCCTTCAGTATGTTCCTGCGTAACGTAATAACCAGCATGACGGCCACAAACGAGAGAATCTTCAGCGCTCCGCTGCACACCTTGTCCCAGATCCTGAAAAATTTTTTTGTTAATAAAATGATGTCAAGACGAGTAAAAAAAATTGAAACAGATAACATATAAGACAACTATAACCAGTGTTATGATGATAAGAAAGTTACTTTCACTTTATACTTATATTTTTTAAGAAGTATATGTTTTGGAGGTCTCACAGCTGGGCATCAGCTGCTCTGTACATACATTAATGCATTCCTGTTTGTTATGCTGTAGCTGTAGATTGCTGTGCAGATATTGGCACAGCACAACAAATCCAGTAGGCAACAGCTTGTCTGCACAACTAATTATTGTCTAACCATGCTATAGCACCATACCAACTTCTCTTTTGTATGCTAGAAAATCATGCTCTCCAGTTATGGCTCCTCTTAATACTACCATTTTAATGTATCATAAAAAATTGTTACTTTGGAAGTGAAGTGTCGTCCAGCACACCAGCGAAACAGCAGTTGAACCATTTTGTTAGCGGTAGATACTCCATTGCGTTAATACGCACGAGGTGGCTACAAGTAATAAGAAAGAAGCTGTTAAGACCTCCAAGTAAACCATAGTGCCTTGTTGTCAATTAATTGACCAAAAGAATGCCAAATATAGTAAATATCGACTGTTATGATGCCAAGCAATATTTCTTTTTTTTTCAGAAATGTTACTAACTTTCTTGTTGACCATTTCAAGCAAGCTTAAGCTTGTGCTAGGAGAAGGATCACGTCAATGGTCGAATCGTGGATTCGAACCCACAACCTTACGATTCGCAGACCGTACCTTAAACCATTAGGCTATTGACGCTTCATTTGATAATGCATTAGGCATATATGGATTGCCTCTCCATTTTCTCTCTTTCTCGCCCTTTTATTACTACTTCAAGTAAAATACTGGTGCGATCCCAGACTTCCTGTTCTTAAGCATTGCGCACTTTGGCGAACTTTCGAAATAGTGTGACTATAAGGCTAGTGATCTAATATTTCTTATAAAGTCACAATTACGTACTTGTGGAGGTCCACATCTTCTTTCTCCAGCATAGTTAGAAATGCTTCTTTCAATTTTGGAAGGTCTTTTTGTGTTGTTCGTACAATTTCCGTCAAGCTCTTAGAAATCCAGTATACATCAACCTCATTATCATATAATTCAAGCAGAGTTTTGGCTATGGGGACAAAGGTATCTGCTGACTGCAATAATTTGAAATGGATAACTTTTATCTAAGGTTGTAGACTGCAAGTAGTTGACAAGAATATACAAAAGTATTTAATTGGCTATTTATCTTCTTCCACAAAACCAGTATTCTTTGAGATCATGATACTTGACCGCAATCATGCCCTTCCATGTCAAAGTTACTAGAGAGGTACTAGTTCTGTTAAAAGATGGGTTTAGAAGCAGTTCAATACCAATTGTGCTTGTTCTAGAAATAGCAACTCATAACAAAGAAGAATGAAAATAGTAAAAATAAAAGTGGTGAGAAACTTAAAGAAATATATTTAAATAACCTGGCTTAACCAGGTTAAGGATAATAAAGACATACTATCATATGTTTGCTATTGATAAGCATCAGCAAGATGTCTTCACATCCACTTCGGAAACAAGTGTGTGTACAGGAATTGCATAAGTTGATTCCCCTAACCCCATTCTACCTTCGGAAGTTAAGACATATGGCGGGTCTCAAGCCTTTCATAGTCGAGTTACCGCATGTCCAAACCAAGTGATTTGAGTCATTGTTCATTGTGCGTACAGCAAAGGAGTGGAACAAGTTGCTGGTCAGTCTTTCCGTCCAAGTACGACGTGGAAGCCCTTAAGAATAGAGTGAATAGGCATTTACTAAACTAGCGCGTACTATCTTTCGACTATATCACCACTTGGGTCATGTCAAACACTAGTTATACCCTATAAAAACAAGATACTGAATATCTCGTTTCTAAAGTGTTCCAGTAGTCTTAATTGTAACTTCTAATCTTACACTAAAGTTGGTTTCTGGAAACAAGGGAGGTTTTCTCTCCTCATTCTCCAACAGCCACATTGCAAGCAGGATCTGGGTCCTTGGAGCCGTCATATCTGCCAGTTCTAACATATCTACGGCATATAGCAGATCCCCATATTGCTGCTTCCTTTGCTCCATCACAAATTGATGTGAGTCTGCATACACTGGCAGAATATCTGAAAAATGTTTTCTTCTCTAACATTCATTGACTCCTCACTTCATAATCAAACAACTTTGTACAGAAGGTTTTTCATTTCTTAACCTTTGTGTATTATAATTGTTACAAAAAAACTAAACTTTGCTTTTCTTATATTATTCCAAATATTTATTTTAATAGTTAGTTTAGTTAGTGGTGCCAGTGAGTCTTTTGTTGTAACAAAAGACTCACTTTTATTACAATAAAAGCAAAAATTTTTCTTTACAGCAACATTTGTGTGAATAACGACTTCTGGCCTATGTATATTAAAGTCTTTTAAGAAACTGTAGAGACAGGTTAAACTGTTATTTACAACCTACTTCAAAAAAGGGAAGAATAGGAGAATGTTATTTCGATTGTATTGTTTATGTTTGTGCTCTTGTAATTCCGTTATTTATTGTAACCAATTTTGGAAAAAAAATTGTTGGGAAAAAGGGTTGTTTTCAATTACCTCCCGTTTTAATTTTATTACCATTCATTTACACTATTCATTTACAATTCACCTATATTATATTTTTACTCATAAATATAATTATTATTAAATGTCATGGAGTTTCATTGAAGAAACCAGATAGAATAACTTCTTACCTAATAATACCTTCCAAACCAAATTCCTATAAGCAGCAGGCACCATAAATCGTAGGCAGAACTGTTTCAACTTCACTCTATCCCATGGCTTTTCTTTCATCAGTATCTCTAAGGATTTCTTTTCCTCGACGCCGCGACAGCCTACCTTTTCGTAATATGATGAACGAAAATTTCTTTCGTCAGTCATTTTTCTGATACCTAGAAATTAATTATATATTACATATTAAGTAAAAAGGTATTAAATAAACAAAACAATCAAAGAGAATTCAACAACAATTCGAAAGAATTTGTCTAAATGACATATGTCAGGACATAAATGTCATAGCCCGCATAAAGAGAATAAAAAGTGAGTGAGTAAAAAATAAATCATATTTTAAATAAAATATTGTTAAAAAAGTTAATTTCATTATTGAAACCTTTTCGATTGTCTTAAATATTTAGTCAGAAAAATACCTTTTTAAAAGAACATGTTACGAATAGACAACAATTAACGGCATTCCTGTAGAAGAAGTGTCGTAGATATTTATTAAAGTAAAAATGAAATAAAATTTGTTTTTACTTAAAAAATCACTCAATGTACAATATTCTGATTATTTCATATTTAAATTTCGATCAAACAAAACTGTCAAGGTTAGGTAACCATAGAAATAAATAATTAATTGCTTGCTTCTGCTTGTGGTATTATTTTCACTGTAATGTGTAAGCGGGTATAATATTTTGATAAATATGGACGTGTCTGAGAGCTCTACGGATTTAGATAAGAAACGGGAAAAATTAAGAGTGTTTTTTAAAGATGCAAAATTCCCAGATGATTTTTTGGAAAAAATTATTGATAATGAATTGAAACCTCTAGAAAAAAATTTCAACCAAGATCGTCCTTATATTTCCGCCTCTGCAGGTGGAGAAGTAAGAACTGAATATGAAGTGATGACGGGACAACCTTTTACTGAAGTAAAAGAAAGTAGCACACCATTCACAACGGAGGAAGTAATGAAAATGGTCGAAAATAATCCGATAATTTTAGAAAAATCCCGGCAAATCCAGATTGAAAGATCCAAGGAAATCACTAAGGATTTATATGTGCCCTTAGATAAGATACACCTACCAACTTACAGCCAAATGACTGATGAAATAAAATTAGCCGAAGGTGATAAAGATAAAATAAAAAACATAAAGTTTAGAAATATGCAATCACTAGTAAGCTGTGCTAGTGATTACGAAATTTCACTCGCATGTCCAGAAAATAAATCAGTTACGAAGGAACTGACTGACGAAGCCTCGACTGACGACGATAGTGAGTTCGAAGCAATAGATAAAGTTGTTACTAAATACACAAATAAATCTTATGAAACGAGGTTTCAAGAAACAAAAAGCATGTTACTCGAATTAGCAGACAAACATGATGATCAAGAACCAAGTACAAACAGCGAAAATTGTAATAATATGGTTCAAGATAATCAAATTTTGAAAGAGTCTTCAACGTATGTCACAGGGACGATAAATAGACGTAATCTTTTTGAAGAAATTAAAGAGGATTATTCTATAAATGCAGCTATAAATATTCCACTAGTTAGCAATCCAATAAAATTAAGTTGTAGTGACAAAACTAAGAAATCTAGTTTGGAAGAAATAAAAGATGACAATATAGATAATGTTATTCCTAAATCCTTCAAAGCCAAGCTTATAGACACTAACAATACTTTGAGTAACATAAATTCTATTTTAAATTGTAATCAAAGTTGTATTAAAACGACAAATAATTGCAATTTAGACCAGATAAAGGATCAAAATCATGTCAGCGTAGATTGGAAAACAGGTCAACGAAAATTAGCAGAGAATGCGGAACAAGTTGAAATAAAAATTGAGCAAACCAGTGAAACGAATCAAACAATTGATGTTAGAATGGAGCAAACATTGCAGAGCGCTTTGGAAACTATACTGGACATTAGCGACACTGAAAACCAAGAAAATAAGGACCTTGAATTTAGAGAAATGAAAAACCTTGCACGAAACATAGTAGAAGGGGCAGAAAATCTCAGTACACTTATTCGATCTGATATAACTAATAAGTTAAATAGCATGAATGAGTTATTAAACGATGTAAATGAGGCTTTAGAGAACTCTAAAAAGTCTAATCTTCTTTATCAAAATCTTATGAATAGTGGAAACAAGAGCCAACGGATAGATGTTTCTTCAAATAAATCAGGAGAAGAAACTAAGGAAACTTATCGAGTGATGCAGTAACTGTTTCGCAAATAAGTGGTATTCATAACGCTATACATGAAATAAATAAAGAATTAAATTGCCAGGAAGATAGAGTTAGTCAAAGTCAAAAATCATACGAAACAAGACATAAAGAATGCAATGATTTTATTAAAGAGGTTGACAAGATATTGGAAAAGTCAAACAGAATTCTTCATCCCTTAGAACAAGCAAAAACAAATGCATTAAATAAGGAGCAGAACAAAAATGAAAGTAAAATCAGAGATGGAGGAGGAGAGTTAACTGAATTTCACAGCCAAGAATCAGATAGGAATAAACGTATAGATGGCCTTCTTTTAGATATTAAAGATAAAATGAAAGATAACAAGGAAGTTCTACGGTTAGCTAATAAATTACTTAAAAGACAGACAAAACACAAGGCTCATGTCGAAGATTCTGATCCTATTCCTGAGAATATCGATTCTAAGGGTCAAGGTGATTACAAAAACAGAGATGACAATTCACATAATCATGAACATGGTAAGAAGGATAGCAGTATCACGGAAGTACCGATGGATGTAAGAACAGGTACAATTTTATCTTTTGACTAACTTGACTATTAGCGTGTCATTTCATTTGTTACATCAACATTGTAAGGAATTTGTGTATGTATAGCAGACACCAACAAGTATAGTCTCTACTAAAGTATTGATTTTGTATATTGTTTATTTTATTATGTTTTAGCAAGAATTCAAGAATATGAACAGAAGAAGAAGGAGGAGGATGAAAAAAGACGGCAGAAGCAAAGAGAGCACCGAGAAAAGCTGGACAAGGAAATAGAAGAAATGAACAAAGGGCCGCGTATGACAAAAGAGTTTATAAAAAAACACTGTAAACAGCACAAATTGTATTACACTCCGCATCTCAACGACATTTTATATTTGCATTTCAAAGTAAGTTTCCTTGTATTTCCTCAATAGGCACATGATCTTAAAACAGCTGTTTTTCATAGTGGAGAAGAATTAATGAGACATTTACCGAACCATATCTTTCACTACCTTAGTAAGAAGACATCCATCCATCTCATGATTAATCGGAGCTCGATTCGTTTGTAGTTTTAAAACGTAACGTCATTTATTTATCGATTTCGAAAATCGATGTTTTGTTTGAAAACTTAACTAAAACTATCAGTATGATTAATTAAATGACATTGTATCTTGGATCGTGTTTGTTGATAGAGAATTAAATGGTGAACACTATGGTTAACCGATGTCGTACCTCGATATACGAGTGCCCTAATGTACAAATGTTTTGAGATACGAACCGCCGCGTGAGCGATATTTTGCTTTAAGATTAGAGCAAGATTTGAGAAAAGAAGAACACCGCTCTATCAGTTTCTCTCACCTCTACACTAGACGTCAGTCGTTGTGCTTGTTTGCCTCGTTTACGAAGCATTTTTGATAAATTGGGTTCCCGTTTTTTTGCTTTTCGTGCACTTACAAAACATTTTTCATTAATTTCAATGGGAAAAATTGCTATGAGATATGAGCAATTTGACATACGAGCAAGGTTACAGAAGGATTTAAACTCGCATGTCGAGATACCTCTGGATCTGGTAATTATAGAATGATCCGGTTTCAAAATTAAATGATCACTGGCAAATAGCAGAGTCGGAGGCCTTATTATAACTGTTTCAGTTGAATTAATTTAATTAATTTTAAGGGTTTCTCCAAAATCGAAAACTTAGAGGAATACACCGGTCTCAAGTGCATATTCCTGGAAAACAACGGAATACAAAGAATCGAAGGGTTGGACATGCAAGCCCAGCTGAAGTGCCTATACCTACACTACAACATTGTTAGGAAGATTGAAAATCTCCAGGGGTGTCCCCAGCTGGACACTTTGAATTTGGATCATAACTTTGTAGCCAAAATTGAAAACCTTGACGTGGTTCCCGATTTACATACGTTGAGTATCGCGCACAATATGCTCTCCACTGTAGGTAATAACTTCTTTATTACGTAGTAACTTTTACGTAACGGCAGCAGCAAGACATAATAGGATATTGTCAAACAATAAAAACGATAAGTGATATGATACACATTTAAAATGATACTAAGCAAAATTTAATATATATATTACGTTTCACAATATTTCTTTAAATATATAGCAATATTTTACAGCTTAAATATATAAATTTATATATTTCCCACCGCACAGGTCTTCTCTGTAGAGAAAGTATAAGGGTGTAGTCCGCCACGTGGCCCTATCACCGCCAAGTGCGGGTAAAGGAATGACAACTTTTAAATAGTCTACACAGCTTATGTATACATGCAAATTTTATGTACTTGTATAATTTGATGGTTTGTTATGTTTAAAACATAACGTGTCACATAGGGCCGATCGACAACGCTTCCCGAAGAGACAATAAGGCTAAGAGTTAGCTATTGAAGTTTTTTTGTATTAAACTTTTCCGTTAAAAGGCGCCCTTTGATCGGAATTCTATCGTGAATAGAGTAACCGTGCAAGCCGTGGTCTAGCGGTCCCTTTTTTTGTTAACGGGGAGGAAATCTTCAAAAAGATACCCCGCCTTCTGGGGGGAAGGCGGCGGTTATGTGGGTTTATTTGTAGGTGTATTACACAATCATAGATTTTTAAATATATATTGGTGATTAAAAATCTAATTTATTCCAGCTGATCTAGAGCATCTCATCTCCTGCAAGAACCTTTCAGTGTTGGATTTGTCTCACAATCGTCTGGATGACCCTCTCATCATCAACGTTTTGGCAGAAATGGTGGTTTTAAAAGGTACAATTAGTTACACAATTACACGAACGATAACAGTCATGCTACATCAGTCAGATCCAGTGTAGCGTCATTATTCTCTCTTGGAAGGTCTTTTACTGACAGTAAAAGTTCCTGTCGAAGTATAACTTCTTTACGCACACTTGGGGAGGACGCTAGTGAATGCGTTACGAAAAGTCTCATCGAGCGAGACGAAGGGGTATTTGAGAGGGAAATATAAGTAAGTGTAGATAGAGAGACACGTTTCGTATATCTAAGACACAGTGCAGGTTTTGTCTGTATCACACTGTAGGAGCAAGAGAGAACCGTACTTATTTTCTTTCTCGTCCATGAACAATCGTTTAAATATTATATTTTGTGTGTATATTATATACATATATAAACGTATACATATGGAGATAAAGGAGTTTTACTACAGTTGTTTTTTTTAAAAAAAATTGTGGCAAATCTTTTAAAATACCAACTTTCATTCAGATTAAGTGTCCAAAAATATAATTGCTAATTATTAATCAATATTAATAATACTCGGAATGGTGGTAGAATGAGCTGATTCTCCACAGTTTTGGTTCTCACGGGCAACCCAGTGGTACGCAACATTCCCGCGTACCGGAAGACGCTGACGCTGCGATTGAAGGAGCTGCTGAACTTAGACAACAGGCCAGTGTTCCCCCGCGACCGAGCCTGTGCCGAGGCCTGGCAGAGGGGCGGCGTGCAGGAGGAGATTGCGGAGAGGAAACGGTGAGTTACATTTGCTTGGGTTATTGTTAATCCAAGAACCAAGAAGCGAAATGAAATCTTGTCCGAGTAAAAAGAATAGGAGTGCATGATATGTATCAATATTTCATAAAATATTGATATTTGATCATCCGATAACCAAATATCGTATGTAATAATATTGTCTACTACACTCCTTTACTGACAATTCCTTTACAATATTATAATTTACTTAAATATAAACAAATTACGATATATGGAAAATATAGATTTATTTTTACAATTTATCACGTAGAATCGATTTGAAATTACATAGAAATATATATTGTATTGTAAAATATATCGATATATTTTTGCATGAACATCCTTAGAATAGAGTAATGGCACAAGAGATAGAATAGCCGTAGCCGGCGCTATAATTTCGTCTCCTATATAGAAGAATGATGGTTACAATTCGCTACTTACTGACTTGCTATGGCTTAGATATGGCGCACCTCCGTGAATAACATATTCTATTTATGAATTCAACTTTTCTTAATTTACTGCTACAGCTGGATAGCGGCCGAACACGAGAAGACAATGAAGAGCGTTCGCTACCTCATCAATATGCGCGAAGCGAAGAAAGCAGAGAGGGAAGCCAAGGAGAGGGAAGAAAAAGAAAAACTTGGACTCTTGCCCCAAGTAAGATTGATTAGAAACTACGTAAAAAAAACATAAAAATACGTAGGTACCTTATAATACCAATTAGAGTCGAAAAATGTAAAGAAAACTTGAGAAATTACTCTACTTAACTAAAAGTAATTAATATTGTATAACAACTTTAATCAAATTATATACAACAATTGTTCTGTGAATTGTTAAAGTTGGTCAACGAGGTGAATCTTAAGAATTTATTTAACAGGAGGAGGACACATTAAACAAGAAAGATCTTATTGAACATGTACAAACTAAGGGCGAGAGGCCACCGACGTTGGAACAGCAATCAGAGACCATTGACACTAAAGAAGAAGTAACTGTGGATGTGCTGTCAGGATCGGAAAAAGATTCTACAAGTGAAGACAGTGAAAGTGATAGCGACAGTGGCTCCGATGATGACAAAAAGAAAATAGGTAACTTTATTAACCTTGTTCATGATTTATTTAGAATAATTAGAAGTGGCAAATTTCTCACTTCTGCTAATTAAGATCGCAGGCTGCGAATAATTTTATCGTAATACCTGGCGGTATTTCATAAGTAAGCCTCATCCATTAGATGTTAGGAGCTTCTTCAGCCACTTCTACTATCAGCGCCAACGGAATTGGCATTTAACGTTAGTTCAGCTTTCAATGTTCTAGTTATCCTTGGAAAGCAACCACAAATGCTCACGCGTAAAAGAATCGTACTTCGGCCCTCTAGTTTCCTACCCTTCCTACTTCTCAACCCTTCTTACTGTTTCTCATCTCGATATTATACGTTAAGTTTTGTTCGATAGATGCAACAACATCCGAGATTCAATGGTCGGAAGGAAGCAAAAAACTTGTTCAGGAGATAAACTGTGAACAACCAACTCAGCCTGATGAGTGTTGGAGTGGATATAGAGGTGACTTGAAAATAACTGAGGGTACCGACAAGTAAGTTAAATTGATTTTTTGTGTCAAACCTTATATCGAGATATGTATGCCATAGCTCTTAGGTCGCTAGCCTGAACCTATATTGCAATGTCACTTTGTGTATTAGAAATATAAAAGGAAATTTTAAGTTTCTAAAACAATAAGGGTAAGCAGTGAGTAGTGAACTTTGTAATGGAGTGCATGTTTGTGCATATTACTATCATAACTGGTAGTCCAACTTTGAGTAATTGTTTTAGAGCAAAGCTTTAAGGAGAGAATTATCAATGAGTAACATAATAGGTTGTCAAATATCTCCCTTCCGCCTTTTTGTCTTTTGAATTTCGCGGCTATGTACAAAGCGCTACAGAGCTCGTATCTAGCAATACTATACATAATTTGAAAGGTCTTGACATAACCTACAAAACGACGCTATGCATAATTAGTTTGGATATTGCGTTCAACAGTTATAGACGTGTAAACATGAAGTTCACTAACGCCGAAATTCGCGCTATTTTAAAGTTTTCCTTCGTTAAAGGCAAATCGTTTTCGCTTGATATTGTCGTATGTGATCCATTTTTCGTCGCCAGTCACCATCCGCTTCAAGAATGGGTCGAGTTCGTTCCGTTTCAGCAGCATATCGCAGGCGTTGATTCGGCCCAGAAGGTTTTTTTGCGTCAAATCATGCGGCACCCAAACATCAAGCTTTTTTTTGTATCCAGCCTTCTGCAGATGGTTTAAAATGGTTTGGTGACTAACTCCCATCTCCTGGGCGATGTCACGAGATGCCACATGCCGGTCTAACTCGATGTAGTCCATGATTTGATCGGTATTTGTCGTCACAGGTCTTCCGCCGGCTGGCTTATCCATGGTGTCGTTTTCACCGGCTCTGAATCGTCGAAACCATTCCTCCGTGGTTCGAAGTGATAGAGTACCATCCCCCAAAACACCATTAATCTCACGGAACGTTTCTCTAGCGGATTTGCCTTTAACGAAGGAAAACTTTAAAATAGCGCGAATTTCGGCGTTAGTGAACTCCATGTTTACACGTCTATAACTGTTGAACGCAATATCCAAACTACTCGTAATTATGCATAGCGTCGTTTTGTAGGTTATGTCAAGACCTTTCAAATTATGTATAGTATTGCTAGATACGAGCTCTGTAGCGCTTTGTACATAGCCGCGAAATTCAAAAGACAAAAAGGCGGAAGGGAGATATTTGACAACCTATTATATTCAAAATGCACATGAAAAATAACATTCACTCCCGTAATAAACGAAGTATTAGAAAGAAAATACTTTATGATGATATTCAGGTTTACAGATTTGTTGATAATGGTGATCTGAAAAACAATCAAAGGCTTACAATAAATAAGGAGTTAAACTACCGATCAGTCATTAGGATATAATAGTGGACTATTAGTTTATGAAGTCTTGTGCTTTTTTCAGCAAATACCCTTCAGAACTCGCAGCGATTAACGATTTACTTTTCAATCAAACACCGCACAAGTCTAAGAAATCCACAACTGGTAAATTTAAAGGTAACATAAATATATCTAGATAGTCTTGACCACAGGCGCAAGGTGGCCAGCCTTTCGGTGTTTTACAGATTACACTTTGGAGAGTGTGCACAGGAATTACACGAGTTAATTCCCCCATCCCCATTCTACCTTCGGACGTTTAGACACTCGGCGGGTCTCCACCCTTTTATAGTTGATGTTCCGCGCGTCCGAACGAAACGATTTGAGTCACCGTTCATCGTGCGTACGGCAAAGGAGTGGAATAAGATGCCGGCGTCAGTCTTTCCGTCCAATTACGACGTGGGAGCCTTCAAGAGTAGAGTGAATAGGCACTTACTAAACTAGCGAGTACTATCTTTCGACTATATCACCACTTAACACCAGGTCGGATCATGGTCAAGCGCTAGTTTACACGCATAAAAAAAAATCTTAGATATGATGTATTGATTATTTAATGAATCACAATACCTTTTGCGATCCGCATCAATTGAGAAGAAATGGTAATAGCAATAAACATTATTGTCCAGTAATTTCAATTTAATTTGGCAAAAACCTTTCTCTGTAGTCATTGCATTGTCTCGCAGTGCTCATTCGTGTATTGAATAAAATTTAGTAAGTAGATAAAATTTTAATTCACTTTCATTTTAGATATTTCCAAAACGAAAAGTGAAATTAAAATCACTGAAGAATTACAATCAGTTAATGAAGTCTCAAACAACAATGCAAAATCCAAGCCTTTAATTGAAATTATTGAACCTGTAGATTGTAGACTTGAAGAAAGTTCAACAATTATTTCCAAAAGTGAACCGCCACGTAAAGAGGATCTCATTCAAGTTGTTAAGGGTACAAATTTCAATGTTACCGGAGAAACAATTAATGACGATAAAGTTGAAGACCGCCATAAGGAGAATAAAATAATAGAAATTACAGAAGCTAGTAGTCTGACACATAAAGTTGTAATTAAAGAAATTAAACAAGAAGATATTGCAACGAAACCTGAAGACAATGATGGAAAAGATTCAAGTACTAAGAGTCCAGATGATAACTCCGGTGCTAAAGAGACCGATAACGATTCACAGCAGGTCAAAAAAGTAACATCTGAGAATAATAATAATGCGACCACAAGCAGACAAGGTAAGACAATTATTATATAAATTCACCACATAATAAAAAGTATTATACAACTAGCAAATAGTTCTGACAAATTTGCATAAAAATAAAATATAGAAAGAAAATTTGTGAACAATCTATGACACTAAGAAAAGCATATTCTATTTAGAAACTTCGTCGCTCTTGTCAAATTTGATGAACGTAACCTACACAGATCAGCTTCTGACAAAAAGTCAACAATCTCACCTGATGTTCAGTTCAGTGCAATATCAGATAAGGCACAATAGCTGGGCTCTTTCTCTTCAAGTCACCCACAAACACGACTCGAAGATATACGTTTGAATGCGCGGGAATTTTCGCAAAAAACAAATAACGCTAAGTGTAATAATTTTTTTTGTTTATTAAAATATTTTATGACATTCTGTTGTCAGACCTTATAGCTTAACATTGACGGCTCTGTATCTTTCATTTATTGCTGAATGAATTACAATATCCTTAAGCAATATTAAAAATGTATTCTTCTCCCAGAAGTTAAATATTAGCAAAATAGTTATATATATCATGACTTATAACGTAAATTTGTGATATTTGTAAAGAATTTTCTGATATATCCAGTTTTCATAATAAATTGTAAATTTTTATTGCCGGAAAAATGATACATAGATACGAGTAGAAAATAAATATGTAAGGCAAGGGCAAAGAGGCAAACCCTTTTAACAATATTAATTTATTAGGAAACAACAAAGGGGACGGAGTGTCGCTCATCAAGTATATACGTGGCAAGGATAGCGGTGGCTCAGATGATGATGACGATATGAAGCCGAGCGCTGAAGATTTGGAAATATTCGCGGAGCTAGAACAAGAACAGATAGAGCGGGAAGCTAGGATAGCCAGAGGGGAACCCGCTGTTGATCCTATGGTGAGTATAACATCATGGTAGTATTGGGAGTATAGACATAAAAATCATCGCAAAAACACATAAGCAGACCGCCTGATAAATTGTTTACCATGACAAACTCTGTTTACCATGAGACTTGGAACATTAAATTCGAACTAAACCCCACAATATCTATTAAACTAATCTTATTCAATGTGCAATATGCATAACAGTACTTAATCACGATCCCACCTAATATTAAGTAGGAATGCAGACCTGTATGGTAAGATGCACTAGCTTAGTAAATGCCTATCCACTGTTCTCTTGAAAACATTCACATTGTAATCGGAGGGAAAGACAGATGCAGGCAAACGTTCTCCACAACAAAAAAATGAAATCTAGCAATGCGTCTTGAAGTCCGTGTACATCATAAAAACTACTTGGATGAGTATGTGCGCGATCTTTAACGTGTCAAAAACGAGGCAATGTTATATTGTAGTCGATATAAATTAATCTGTTTAACTGTTTATGTATCGTGTCCAGAAACTGTACGACAAAGAGGTAATGGAAGCGTACCACAAGGCGCTGGAGTGCACGCCGGCACACTGCGTGCCGCCGGAGCGCAAGTCCAACGTCACGACCTACAAACACGATAATGCTTTCGACAGAATCGCCTTAAGCCAGCTGACTTGTGGAGACAGACCTGGTAAGATTTTAAGTACATCAATACAAAAGGAGTAAGCTGAATGCGTGACGAGAGTGATACGTGTGATCGAGCGAGGCGGATAGAATTTGAGAGGGTAATATAAGTTAGTAGTAAAATAAAAATACGTTTTATAAATGACTGGAGGGCAAGAGTGGGAGGTGCGAGCGCACATTTTCTTTCTCTCTTACTTTAGGAAGTTTTAATTATTATCTGTGCTATATTAAATATTTTTATTTAGATGAAAAGAAGGTGAAACTGACGCAGGTGCCAGGGGCTGTTCTGTTCCAGTATTTGGACAACGAAGTGCAGTACGAAATAGGCGAAGAAGTCGTCAACGACCCATGTAATACTAGTCATATGAATTTGATATTCCTTTAATACTATCCGGACATATAGAAAGGATGAGTGAAGAAAAAATGACAAAGAAAATTTAAACTGTGA
Organism: Meandrusa payeni; assembly: GCA_029286785.1. NCBI lineage: Eukaryota > Metazoa > Arthropoda > Insecta > Lepidoptera > Papilionidae > Meandrusa > Meandrusa payeni. The sequence goes on from JAGSMX010000023.1 coordinate 9,923,173, forward strand.
GCGGTAGCATTAATTGACGCCCGAAAGGGACGTATATCAACCAGAATGGAGTATTTGAAAAAGAGACGGGGAAGAAGTAACGACGATTATGTGATTAGGGGATGTTTATAATTATAATATTCTAGATGCACGTCGGTCCCATAATCCCACCATTCAGTTGGAGTTGTAAAAATACTAACATTTGACAATAGTAATAATATTGTTTAGTATAGCAATGCGTAATTACTAACAAGGTGGTTTTGCCATTAGAATTGACGCCATGGCTGTATCTAATTTCCTTGATACATATTAGTTTCTAATTTCGTTATAAATTAAAAACGATATAAAATTTCAGTCTCCACTGAAGATAATGAATCGGATTCAGCTGATGAAGGTATTAAATTGGAACAAACAAAGCCTGACAAGGAAAGAACAAGTGCTACCACTGCACATTCTAGAACAGATGTCAATGATAATTGTAGCAATGTTATTGTTGCTGACAACGGGGACTCTATAGAGCAAGATAACAACGGCACAGTGAAAGATGAACAAATTGACGAAGGTGCACATAAAAGAACAGGTAAAATTACCAATCGAAGAAACACTCCAACGAAGCCAACATTATTATTTGAATCTATCAAAATCAGTTTGCTAGATTGGTTGCAGTAATAATCTTACATCTTTTAATAACGCGGAAGAATCATACCATACTAATATATCACTTTTAACTTGTACCAATGGTCTGGTTCCGGCCAGGCAAAGACAGATGTTAAGTATGTACTGGTAGTGTTGTAAACTGTGTTGAATGGGAAGTCACACTAGCTCAGTTAATGCCTATACACTCTTCTATTCTTGATCACCACAATGTACCCGGAGGATTGGAGTGACTAATTTTTCCATTTCTTTTTTGTACGCGTCATGAAAGATAAGTAAAGCATTTCGTCCGACAACAAGCGGATCAAACGAGCCTCTGGATGTATCACATAGTAAAATTTCTTTCCAATCGGTGACTCACTTCGGTCAATCATTGATCGTAGGTGTTTGGAATATCGGAGGTAATAATATCTTCTTGTCCGCTTATAGAGTATGAATGTAACTAGAAAAAGGTAGGTACAGTTAGGTAGACATCTTTAAAATATTGTTATTTGTAATATTATAATATTAATATTGCCATTTACACACTAGCTTACTATTTACATGCTGTTTCTGCTCCGGTGCGTTTAATTTGTGAAATGTAATATAATATATATGAATGTAACCAATTGTGTTAATTAATATTTTGTATTTCTATTAATATTAACATTTGGTATAGATGTAACCAGAACCGGTGACGAAACAGAACGTCTTCCTAAGGCGTCCACTTCACACGATACTATGTCACGCGTGCGCCGCGATGAAGCCAAACGGACCATAATTAATACAATCAACTCTTTTGAGGATGATCGGTTTCCTTCGCAAGGTCAGAGAGAACGTTCAATCACTTTGTAATAGTTTTATTCGTCGTCTGTTTATGACCATCATAACTGTAGTATTTTAATTTCTTCTCAAGTATTCTGGACGGGAGTTCTTTTGCGTTTGAATCATATGATTTTAAAGGGTTTCAATATCCTTTCGCAAGGCTAGTAATCATGCTGATTGGAAAGAAATTGTTCATGATTTAAGCTGTTTTCGTTCCGAACGTTTAAATGGAGTAGTTGGATGTAGTTGGTATGTAGGGCTGCCGGGCCAAAGAAAACAGTAGTCCGTATGAGGCTGCACTTATGCCTGTAGAGCTACAGGCCATGGGCCGGCGTAAAATAAATATTTCTTACAACGGTAGCTGTTACACCCACTTCTGTTATAGGCAAGTTACGTTAATTTCGTCTAAACAAAACCATCACTTTAACCAAGTTATGGGACGTATACAATCTAGAAATAGAGACACTATTTATGGAGCTAGAGCCAAGTACTGCCGCAGTCGATGTCAGTGTAATTTTTTTTTTAAAGTAATATTTCTTTACGCACGCTTATCTTGTGGAGTAAGCTGCTGATAGCGTTACGAGAAGTGTGATAGGGTGAGGCGAATGGAAGTTAACAGCGAGATGTGAAATTAGAAAGAGAGAGAGAGAACAGTGCGCGCGCACATTTTCTTTCTCTCTCGAACAATCTTTTATAAATTATATTTTGTGTAAATATTATATAGATTTATACATATTGTTGGAGCTAAGGAAATTGTACTTCACTCGTGTGGTCTAAAGCAGAAATACAACACTTGTCCAAAGTTTTTCCTATGATAGATTTTTATGAAATTAGTGCAATTTATATATTGTTAACAAAATGTCTATATTTGACTTGAATTATTCGGAGCGGGGAGACGTGGTTATGTATTATGTTCACAGGCACGAACTTCGCCAATATGGCTGAGAACGCCCGCGTCGAAGAATCGGTGGCTTCGGAGATTTTGGACCGCACGCTGAAGTACGAAGAGGAGGAGTTCTACCGCCAGCACGACCTGATGAACAGCCACGCGGGCAAGATAGACAACAGAACCAACTCCATCATCGAAGACATATCCGATCAACTAGAGCACGAATTTTCTGTAAGCCTTTCAATTAAGCTTATATTAATATTGGCAAAGAGTCTAGGATAGTGAAGTTTGCAGGGTTCATATCAAAATGAACATTCAGTGACATCTCAGGTGATGATTTCATATTAATACCAACAAAATCTATACGTACAAAAAACAACAACATATGTGCTTATCATATGACCCGTGTGTGACCTAACATCCTATTAATGTAATGCAACCGCTAAAATATTAAGATAATTCAATAGCTTTCCATTCAGTGTAGGATAGAGCGACGTTTGAATGTAATAGCTTACAATTGTCTTATTATATCGTCATAACTACTCGTTTTATAATCATATTTTTTTGTGACGAAGTATACAAATTAGCCAGAGAAGCTGACTTTTACTACTTCGCCAGATTGAGAGCTGGCATATCATATCTGTTTGTTCAGTGAGTTCATGTACGATGAATATGGGAACTAGAGGCCCCGGACTCCACAGCCGTCACTATTCTTCCCTACGTCCTCTGCAAATAGTGACAAACCCATCCCACAAGCCGCACCCTCTCCAAACATCCTTTTTCTCATTCCCATAGTCGTCAACCCACCTGTCCAGCGTAACGACTTAAGGGCAAATCTTTCTAATAGCAAGATACTGCAGATTCCCAATATCTCAAAGATCGCTTATCGTAAATCTCTATTATAGCAAATCGACACAAGGGTTCCTCCGGAACGAAATAAATGCTTTTATATACAAGCTGCCGTTGCGTACACACATCAAGTAGCAATTTAATAATAATGATTAACAAACTAATCTTTCACAGTTACCAGAAGTTTCTCTCATCGTAGAGGTTCACATGAATCAAGCGGAACAAAGGTGGCGAGCTGGTGAGTTCGTCCCATACGCTCTTGAAGAAAGTCCACCGGCTTCCGAAGTTGATGAAAATGATGCTACTCTAATTCCGAGCCACGAATCCACTTTCGAAGATACGTTAATTGAAGATATTAAAGAAAAGGATTTTGAAGCAACTTTACAGTGTAATGATATCAATTCGTCTGCAATTAAAGAAGAGAACCAAAATATGCTAGATTCAAATAATGAAGACATCAATAGAGACGAATGTACCAAAGAAGGTCACGTTAAAGAACATGTTGGCAACAACGGTGAAACAGATGAGGAAGTATTTGAAGACTGTGTCGATGTAAAACTTGGAGAAACCAATAAAGACGAAATGTTTGATCGTTCAGAAGAGACATACAGTCTAGAAATGAAGTTAGCCCTAGGTCACGAGGAATAAGTCTGCAATAGTTGGTAGCAACTTATTTGACTACACTGGCAGTGCAACAAATGCTTCGTTTAAGTAACTTGAAGCTTAAGTTATTTATTTTTTGTTATTATTTAGCAAATACTAATGTGTTATTTTTTATTTCAATTGTTTATTGTGTTGGTGTTTTAATTTTGCATTATAATTAATATTCCTTGTGCGCAGACTTCAGCGAAATATATTAATGTTGTTTTCAGTAGATTTCTGTTGATGAACTACACAGATTGGCCAAAGAAGCTGACCTTTACTGTTTCAACGGATTGAGAGTTGTAATAGCTCTTAGGTCGCTTAGCTGAAGGGTCCCCCCGGTGAGGGGTAATAATTTTTTTTTGAAGACATGTTGTTTATTTGGTTTTCTTTGCAATGTTGATTGATAATAAAGGTATTACTCGTACTCTAGTCTAATTCTTTTTTTAACTAAGTATTAAAATTTTCTATTTTTTTTATTAAGGATAACAAATTTGGCAAATAAGAGCTTAAGGTTATTCCTTTGTTTTATCAAAGTAAAAGCTTAAAAAAAATTACAGGGAATACAAGTTAGATACTGGTAATATAAAATAGCCATTAATATCTGCGTAGATGTGTGAATGCGAAGAAAATGGTGTCTAAAGACCAAGAATAAGTCAGCTTCAGTTTTGGGTGTGGTGGCGAAATGTTTCAAATGGAATAAACCATTGTCTTGTAAGCCAATACCGATAGCTATCTATCGATCATTTTTTTGTACCGTCTGTTTAGTCTTAAAATGCTTTTAATAGAATTAAAGCGGTAAAAGATACGTAGCTAGCAACACATCGCACCCGATTGTTATGTATAATAACTATTTCCAATGATATCTTAGTTATTTACCAAAACCTTATTGTATCTTTAATTCACAATTTAGTTGATCATATTAACTTGGCGTTGTAAACAATAATTTAACTTAATTAGTTCGTAATCTGACTTCTAAATAATTTTGTATAAAGATTGTGACGACGCGCAGTTGTGACGATATTCGTTAAAAATAATTCTTTGTACAACGTTACGCCGTCTGTATTAGTTATTGGACTATTTTATTCCAAAAGGCCAACAAGTTAGTGAATACAGAGAGTTACAATTCGTATGTAGGGGCAAGAGAGGTGTGAGCACACATTTTCTTTCTCTTGAACAATCGTGTATATATACAGGTGTCCGGTAATTCACTCTCCAATAGTGAAGTGGTAGACTGGTTATTGTACTTGAGGTTCCAAGTTTCCAGGTTTCCAATTAAAAATATCCATCGCCAAAAGGCCTATTTCTAGTTTTAGTACTTAAAATACTGTACAAGTCTATTTTTTCTACTTCTAGTAAAATGCTCATATTAAAAAATACAGATACAAACTACCACCCACTCACCGAAACCGAATTATGGGACTCCTGTATATACATATATATAGATGGAGCGAAAGACACACACGTGACTGGGCGCGTAATAGATTTTTTTTAATGTTTGTTGATAATTATTCCAAATAAGCTTGAGCTTCTGCTAGATGCTTCACGACAATAGTCCAATGGTAAGCTGACTCTACGACTAATTTTCGCAGACTGTACATAAGCTATTGATTTTCTAATATTGCAATAGACAACACTAAATTCGGGAAACTTCCTTCCACTCCTAAGAAAAGAAAGCGATGAATGTTATTAAATGAACCACAGTATTAATCAACTAAAATATATATTTGCTGTCTGTACCATATCATCTAATCAAATATATCCCAAATAACAAAAAATATCATTGATTTATAAAAATATTTCTCTTGTAACTTTATTTACAATTAATAGTAAATCTATGTTAGAAATGCTTTTGTTCGACGTAAAATTTATAATATATGTACAATTAATCATTAAAATTATAACTATATTGCAGTGTTGCCATGTTACTTTGAAAATTAGCGCCAAAATCTCACATAACCTAAAAAATTATCTGTATGACACATTTTCTGTATTTAATGAACTTTGTATTGACGATGCATTACGCACGATAATTGTATTTATATTGATAAAAATATTAAAGTGGGTTTCCACTAAATTTGTATGAGACAATATGAAATCTTTCATCGCTTTATTTAAATGTCGGAGCGAAAAATGATTTAATGAAATAATTTTAAAGACAAATTATAATTGAACAGGTAATTTCGTGTTGGTGCAAACTCTAACACAGAATAAACTATTTCAAATTATCTACAGCGTAAAATAGTTTTTCTTTTAATTTGTATTTCATATTTTAATCTGTTAAATAGCTAACATTAGTATGTATACATATATGATAGCAGTATGATCATTTTCAAAATTTCAACTCGCTCGAATCAAAGTTTTTTTTTAAATGCTAGTAATTTTTTCACAAATATTACAAAAATTCAAACTAAGCCTAAGCCCATGTCCTAGAAGATGGTTCACGTCAGTCGAATGTTGGATTCTGTGATTCGCAGACCCGTACCATAAGATTTTAGTACAATAGACTGACGTTCTCCTTGCAATGGAAGCCAAGGTTTTCTACTAGGGCACTAGGATAGGTGTGGTTTAAAATTTGTACTTTGTATTGTAAACATTGTGAAAAGAATACACGTTCTTGTATACAATAAACTTAATTACAACGAATATATACACAAAAACATCCTAAACAATCTTTCTTACTGGAGTTACATTGGCACAATAATTGAGGCATAATCTTGTAGTGACAAGTTATTTCACATATTAATAACTTTAAAATACTGTATATAAAATTATTTTTTAAAGTTTTGTTGTAAAACGATCGCTTGATATTTTATCTATAAATAGTGTTTTTTTATTTATCTGTGTTGTAAAATTTTAATATTACTATATAATGACACTGGCAACACCGATTATGTCTTATAAGTTATTAAAAAAATAGTTTAGTGCATATATTATTCTTTGCATTTTACTGTTTAATTGCTATTTTAAAGAATGACCTAATTTCAAAATTAAACAATTATTTCCAAAGACCATGTTGTGACCAGAACAAGGCGTTTATCAGTGGCTAAGATATGTATGTATTATAATGTATGAGGGGTGATGGGAGAATATGTGTGAGTAATAAACGACAATGCATTTAAGAGGCTTTTAGGCTTTTAAGATGTGATAATACAATGAGTTACCCGTAAGCAACAATCAGGTATGACGTGAGATGTAACACGGTCGTGCATTAAGGTCCGTTATCTCTGTCCACCCGACCGGACGACAGGCGTAATAGTGTTTTTCATATTTCCTAGCTGCATCAGGCGGCGTGCTGCTTCAAATCGAAAATCTCCATGAGTAACGGTTCTATAGGGTTCACGTCCAAGTACACTCCGGTCACTTCTTCCGCAAATTTCCTCAGTTCTAGAATCTTCTGGATCAGTTTCAAGAAGGTGGACTTCGCCTCACAACCCGGGTACACACTCTCCAAGTATCTTCTCAGTAGATAGTAGTAGGAGTTCTGAAAGAGATAGAGAAAGAGACGACATGAACACGAAGCGCATGGTGGTCGAAAAGAATGAGTGTGCCACACGACTGAAGTAAAACTTCTTTAGCTCCATCTATATGTATGTACATACAAGCTGTCCCATAATTCGGTTTCGGTGAGTGGGTGGTAGATGACTGTATTTGTTTTTTTTAATATGATTTTAAAAAACACTGAAAACATCAGACTTTGTAAAGTATTTTAAGTATTAAAACTACAAATAGGCTTTTTGGTGATGGATATTTTTAATTGGAAGCGCAGGTAACTGTGCTATTAACCACAATAACTCACCATTACGCTACCACTCATTGATGAACGAGGAATTATGGAACATCCTATATATATCTCCCTCTCAACTTCCGCACGTGTCTCGCGATCATACTTTTCATAACGCTTTCACCAGCTCACACCCAAAGTCAAGCGTAAGCAAAGAAGTTTAACTTCATAAATGAAAACATGACAATTTCACACGTTCCCAGCCAAGGTCAGAGACAAGTCACAAAACAAGGACAAAGTTTATTGCCTAACTTTGGATGGAGATGGACGAGGAATTACGATGACCATCGTTCAGATGAGGGACAGAAGGCATAAACCAAAGTATACCCATTACACGGACTAGGGGATCGCCGACACCTATAAACTCTTATGGGTGAGGAAACGGTCATGTTCCAGGGATGTGTCTACGAATGTTGTTTCAAATCGAAAATCTCCATCAACAGAGGCTCCGCGGGGTTCAAGTCCAGGTACACGCCGGTCATTTCCTCGGCAAACTTTCTCAGGTCTAGAATTTTTTGTATGAGCTTTAAAAAGTTGGACTTCGCCTCGCAACCTGAGTACACGCTCTCGAGGTACCGCCTCAAGAGATAGTAGTAGGAGTTCTGGAAGAGAAACAAATCATCTCAATCTCAGTTCCTGGCCAGCTCGGTCAGCTTTGCTCCATCACAATCTGACAACTATTGACTTCCGTGTAAAGAAATTGTCAGTTTGTTATATTAATATAACCGCTTTTTACTACATCCATATAAACATATATACGGTACATATAACAATATTTACAATTATTGTCCGTCTGTTTGTTCAAGCTTATACTTGGAACGGCTGCACCAATTTTCTTTCTGGGACTTCCCCATCCCGTCTTGCTCTAGCACTGCGAGGGAGTAACCTCCCCTGGACGTACTTAACTACACAGTGCAAAAAAGCTCCGGTGCGTACTACTACTGGAGTTCTCGAAGCCCCGCGCCATGCATAGAAGATGGCCACTTTTCCACCAGAAGGTTACCCTCCCGTCAAAAGAAAAGCCCAGGGACACATTTGTCTAATTCTATAAGCCCAGGACTACAGAAGCTGAGCTGGTGACAGAACTGGCCAATCGCGACGTACTGCCAACGTTGGCAACATTATTACGACATGTGCGTCCTGGTAAGTATATCTCCAGCGGATATAATGGAGCTAACCTGTTCCAATTTGATGACGTCACGGTGCACGATCTTCGCCCGGTCGGGGGTGAACAGCAGTATGGCAGACATGATGAGTATGACGTGCTCGTCCGTCCGCCAGCGCGCGGCGAAGGAGCTGATGAAGGCCTCGTGGGAGCGATAGATGTTCCCGGATGCCAGCTTCAGCACGTCCGTTCTGACGCTGCCGAACTGCTTCTGGGTGTGAGGCAGCTGGGGGAGACAGTCGATATGTGTAAATCTTGTACTAAATACTGACATGTTTTTTTGTCAGCTTTTACTGCAAACACTACAGTACAATTAGAGATTTCATCCGACTTAGGTCATCTTGTGAATAAAGCCATTCGTACTGTGCTAATCAAGGCCAAAAAGCGAAAATCAGTAAATGATATTTAGCTCTTTCTAACACTACTGGATCTAGGCATTTCAATAGTCGTCCTTACTCGTTTTTCGAGCCGTGAATCGTCGTGAGGGCAGCTCACCGTGGGAGGTTTTAGTCGGTTGGGGCTTCTTGTAGGCCGAGCCTCCTACGTTAGAAAAAACTAAAATCCCCCCGGTGGCCTTTCCCTGGTGCATGGTAAGGGGTTCCGGGATCTCCCGAGGAATGCACCGGAGCCCCTCTGTACTGTGCTCTTCGGAGAGCACGTCTAGGGGAGAGAGGGCGGTGGGCAGAGGGGAAGATTAATGGCTTAGGTTAACGCCGATATCGCCTTCTTCCCGGGTCCACCTTTATGGACGCGAAAGGCCCCCACCCTTGTCGCCCAGTGAACCCGAGGCCCCTTTTAGTCCCTTTCCACAACAAGACAGACCGTAGTCTTATTCTTCGAGCCCAGAACTACAGGGCTGTTCAACAAACTACGTCAAGCTAGCACGTGTGACACACGAGTATTTCATATGATGTTTTCACATGCTACTTGTGTAAATTTCCCCACCTTCCACTGGTTCCTCTGGCCGTCGTACGCCATGGTGCTCCGCAGTATCATCATCTCTATACAGCCGCCCTTCAACAGAGCAACCTGGTAACAAAGAGTACATACATTTCAACAAAGTGTCAGTCTAATAGTTTAGGGTACGATCGTCGAATCGTAAGGTCTATTTAGCTACAATTACAACATAAGACACAATAAGGTTCAGGTAAATCACTAAGATATCATTGGAAGTAGTTATTATGCATAACAATCGCTGGGTGTGTTGCCAGCTAACACGCGTGTGGTCAAGATTGATGCAGTTGTACAGGAATTTCGCTAAAGGCTATCTCCAGTAGTCTACAGCTGCAAGCTCAATACAACTTACCTGGTCCTCCTCGCACATGTTCTTGAAGGCGTTGATCTTCTTGGCCATTTTGATGAAGCGTCTGATCGCAACAGCGGTAAGGTTCACTATTGTGATCAGTCGCGGGTCGTGCTTGCCGTCGCCACTCTGTAACGAGATGAACACTGATGTTCAGCGGTGCGTACGCTGTTAGAGAAGCGCCCTTCACTGTGCCCTTAAGCATGTCTCGGGGAGGCTAATCCCTCCCCTAGTACCCTCGCAGTGCAAGGCCAGCCGATGTCGCTTTCTTCCCGGGTCCACTGTAGCGGACGACAAAAGCCTCCCCTCGTCGCTCGTGAAACCGAGGATTATATGAGACGTAACTCCCTTTCTTTACATCTTCACTAACTTATACCTCCCTCTCAACTTCCATTCGCCTCGCCCCATCACACATTACGTAACAATTCACCAGTCCCCAAGTAAAGCGTGCGTAAAGAAGTTTTACTTAAAAATAATTAGATGTCAGTATTTCCGCACCAATACAATCTGGACATCATCAAGCTAATGTGATCACGACCTTCTAGGCTCACGTTCCGTTTCCATCCTAGGCTTTATCTTCGGTTTCCATATTCGATTTATTAGGTTTATATCACAATCTAAATGGAAGGCGCTGGTCTCCTTCTGTGAGTCAGTGATGACCCAGAAGGAGACCGCCGAACGGGATCGGGAGAGGGCCGATCCGTTCGGAGATGGCGCAGGCGGCCGGCCCGCAGCCCTGTAGTTCTGGGCGCTCAAGAATCGTCTCGAAAACCAAGTCGAAAAAGGCGACTAAAAGGGGCCTCGGGTTCACTGGGCGACAAGGGTGGGGGCCTCTGTCGCCCGCCAAGGTGGACCCGGGAAGAAGGCGTCATCGGCTGGCCCGTGACGCTTTGCACCGCCAGGGCACAGGGGGGAGGGAGTAACTTCCCCCCGGGATGTGCTCTACTAGAGCACGGTGCAAAGGGGCTCCGGTGCGTTCCACTGCAGATTCCGGAGGCCCTCGTCATGCACCAAGGAAGGGCCACCGGGGAGGTTTATATCACTTTTTTAAAATAAGTTAAAAAAGTAACTTAACAGATGTGGTAAATGTACCTTCAGGCCCGCCGTGGTGGCCGTGTCTCCTATCAGCTGCGACACATCGTCGTCAATAGGCGCGTGCAGAGCCTTGTTGGCCACGATCAGCTCGTTCAACTTCGCGCGCTCCACCTGTAGCAATAGAGTCGATATTGCCTCAACAGCCCTTCGTCTCACACTTGATAATACTTCAAGGTGAACTGATTTATAACGAGGAATTTGGTAATGCTATGAAGGAATGACTCATCAATGTTCAAAGTGTTGTTAATTGATGACGCGGCCATCGTGGCCATCGACTTTCCTCTTGAAGGTATTCGACTCGATAAACGCTATTACGCGAGGATGAACTCTTTTTATTTCCGAATTATCATAAGAATATTACGAAATAGAATTAATCAGAACTTAACCAAATTCTCATCACACTATTCTTGAAGGTTGGCGTCATGTTGAGTTATTCATCAATTTAAGACTAATATGGTTTTATCATGGATACCACTGTCAGAATTAGACCGGATTGCATCAACATTCAAATAAAAAAAGAATCATTAAAATCGGCTCGCCCAGTCGAAAGAAGAAAAAAGAAAAAAATCCATTAAAATTCCGAACCGACTTCAAGAAATGAGGAGGTCCTTTCTTGAATTTCGTTGAAAAATAAGGATCTGTTTCAATTGCAGACTTGTGAAGGCTAATTAAAACCAGAACTGTTACATGTCGGTAGACAAAGGTCTTCAACCAGTGCGTCCTCCCAGATACGAGCTACGGTGAGACTTGGACTCTGACCTTGGGCTAGTCCACACACTTACAAGATGTACAACAAGCGATGGATAGAGCTATGCTCGGCATTTCTCTTGGAAATTCAACGGAAACCAAAGGTAGTCGACATTGCTCTTAAAGTCAGCAAGTTGAGGTGGTAGGAGCCTGCCCACATCTGCCGAATTAACGGCAGAGAGAGGAGGAAAGTCTTGGAATGTAGGCCGCACATGGGAGAAGCATAGGGCGCCCTCTTTCCAAATGGACTTAAACCTTATAAGGATAAGGATAGCCTGAAGTGGCTGAATGTAGAAATCAGATCATAAATGGTGGAAGACCTATTTCCAGCAGTGGATAGACACAGACTGAAGATAATGATGTTACACAAAGAATGTTATTGCATCTTACTTCATTGAGCTCCCTGGAAGAGCCGCTGCAAGAGTTCACAGAAGAATATGCTTCAAACTCCAACTTTATTGCTTCACATAAAATTGATTCCATCGAGTTGGGTTCTATTCTGTAAAAAAGACATGTATTTATATCAACAGCAATATAAATCTTATATGTAGCTGTCTCTGTCAGCCCTGCTGGTGCAATATGGACTTGAAGGCTTACTAGAGCCATGGTGTAAACCAATAAAAGTCTACAATTTTAGGGTGAGTGTTTGAGGAGATGATGTTAAGTGGAAATGCAGTTCTCAATAATAAGGCCAGTACAGCTTAATACATGTCCATTCACTATACTCTTATAAACACCCACATTGTAATCAGAGGGAAAGACAGACGCGTAAATTATTCCCGCCCTTTTCTGTATGAATAATGAAGGTATAAAGGTTGACGGTGAAGGAAAATATGTAAGGAAAATGGCTAAGTAAATTACTTTAACCAAATATACAAAATTATGCCAAATCACTAAACACGATTTGATCAATTATAACAAGTTTTCCGCACACCATTTTGTATCAAAAATGTGTGATCCAATACTTCAAAATGATTTTTTGCTCAATGCTGCAATGATGAATTAGTTATGCAGTGATATATTTTTTTTTAATTAAATAAAATGTGTTCTAGCTTGATAGATATTACCATAACAGGAATTCCCAAACAAATGTTTACTCAACTCAAACAACAAATGTATTTTATAGTATTATTTTAACTATAATATAAAAGGTCCATTAATATTTATGTGTTATGGTTACCAATGGAAACTAAACCAAAAGATACATCAAAGCTTATACAAAATTCAATTTAAGTTTCTAAATAGTAAGAACTATACCTGTGTTGACAAAAAACATGAAATACAATTCTAAATATGACTATGTCTAATAGTTAAATGTCAAATGGAAAGTAATTTAATATTATACAACTTCCCTTCATATAAAAATAATAACTTTATTTTTAGCTCAAATATTATGCTCATAATTTTGTTAGTATCCCAATAACTATGTTTTAAAAAAAAAGTGCATTCGAGCGATATTAGGGTTGCCGCCTCAGCAATCATGCTATCTGTTTTTTAAACAAAACGGTATATTACCACTACCTTCACTATATATATTTGAAATTTGTATGTTTGTCCATAAAAATGAATCAATGTTCAAAAAAGCAAAGGATATGAATTCACGTAACAAACGAGATCTAAACAGGCTTGTTTTAGAAGAAACTCCAAAATTAATAAAATATGACAAAAGTTGCATAACTTTGTGTGTAAAAATATATAATATGGTTCCAATAGAATTAAAAATGTTAAATAGATCTATATTTAAAACAAGATTATACAAGTGGCTTAATGCTTTAAATATTTATAGTGTCTCCGAATTTGTTTGTTAAAAATGTCTGTTCTCATAGTTAGTAGTATTGACATATTCACTAGTTATTGACTTTATATAAAAAATTACAATAAATTTTAATTTGCATGCTTAATAATAATAAGCGAAACATGTCGGCCTGTCGGTAATTATATGTATAACATCAAATAATACCATGTTTTCAGCAAATAAATAAATCTTTTCTTATCTTAAAAATACAATAAAAATTTTTGCTTAATATAATAAAATGTCACATACAATTATTCCCTTCCACATGCAGCCTTAGGCAGTGATTGACATACAATCTAGTGTGCAGGCAAATTCCAGAATGGTGTTGGGGCTGACTCGCACTCCATGCAACAAGGTGGTTTTGGCGATGGGGATGCCCATCTTTTCCACATTGTGGCATAAAACCAATTGACGCCTGCTTCAACACACATCCCTGATATAAAAGAGTGCTATAGAAGAGTGGCAGGCCCAACAGCACTCTGATTGCGTTGTAATATTGAACACAAAGGTCATTGTAGGACTTTTGCTTGTACTTCGCCCACAGACTGCTTGTAAAGCAAAATATAAAAATATGCCCATAGTATTTTTTTTTAATTTATACATAATTAATTGATAATTGTAACCTTTCTACATCTTGCAGAATATCCCTTGCCTTATTGACATCTGGATTATTGCTGGTGGAAGGTAATTCTTCACAAACATGCTGCTGATTCATATCCTTATGATAAGTTGCCGCATCTCCATTAGTGAGTAGTGACCTGTATGGGCAGAAAAGGTAACATAACACACTGCTACATGTGTTATTATTGAGGAGTATCTATATATATCATATTTAAAATTGTAGAGTATACAATTACATCAGTTGTGTTATATTTACAGATGTAATCTAATTAATAATGATTAGTTTCAGTACTGACACCTTCTGACAATGGCATCTATGAAAAAACTATACAAGTGTTAAACTTCCATTAAGTATGTGCACCACAAATATCACGCCATCCAATTTCGATGATTCATTTTTTATTGGAAAGGAAGTATTTTAAGAGTAGTTTGATGAAAGATTGACTATATCTTGTTAATTTTCATTTTGTTTATATTTTATGTTCATTTATTAACAAAAATAACATTAGACTTTAGATTGTCTGTCTTTTAAACAATGAATCCTATGTATATATTGTGTTTGTTTCTATTGTTTTAGTCATATCAACAGTTAGCATCATGCGGAATTGTCTCAGCAGTAACCACACAAACTTCCTTATAGTTTAGATCCTTGTCCGGCATGAAGCCCGCTTTTTACAGCAGTTTAACATACACACTTCGACATTGGCGAAATCTATATGGAAATGTCATAAACAAAAACAATCAATCAATCAATGAAAGATGTTTATGTTCCATATTCCAACCATAATTCAAAATTAGATAGAGGGTGTATTATATAAAGTAATAAAATTATGCATAGATATATGAATGTGAATGAAGCACAATAAGTTGGATTGGGTCCATGCAACATAGAGGTCCATGATATCTACCTTACCTCTTCTGGTAATAGGCATGAAGTTCATTTTAAAACTAATTAAAACTATATATGTACAAAAGCAAATAAAAAATGGACAAAGTAAATGACTGTAATGAATTCTTTCATAGATGCATGATAATGGCTTCTCTAATGTAAAAACTAAATGATAATTTCTTTCATATTATAGTATTTTGAATGATGCAGACCTACTGCCAAAGTAATCATTACTTTGTACTTAAAAAGAAGTTGGTAATTTCATACAAACTTCCTCCTTATCTAAAAAAGTAAAATACCTTATGCTATTTTGTTTAGGTGAGTCCGAGTACAAACTCTCCATACTATCACAAACGTAAGGGTCTGGTATCCTTTGCTCATAAACAGTGCGGTCAATAGTTGTCTTCACATCAATTGGATAAACTTTCATTGTATACGGCATCTCTGTACTTTGAACAGGTACATATTGATGGTAAGCAGGTGGAGAGTTTATGGAATTATCTAATTCATTGCTTAACGGAGATTGGACTGTACTGTTGGGACTGCAAGTTGTACTGTTTAGAACGTCGTACTGAACTACAGAAGGCTCTGTCACCGGAGGCACATAGCTTGGATTACTAATCTCATCATCCCGCTTAAAGTTTTTGGAGCTTGTCACAGCATCATCAGGATCACAAATATGACGCTTCTTAGCTCTATTCTCTTCTATTTTTCTTCTCTTTTCGGCTTTATCTTCATCCGACATTATAAATTCTTTCACCATACCTATTGCTATGCATTTTTCCAATCGACATTTCTGACAGAACCGTCGTGTTACTATAGTAATCTCACAATTATTAGTAAATGGACACTTAAATGCCTTAGTAGCTAAAGCATTTCGTCTAAAAAACGCCTTGCAGCTCTCGCAGGATATCGCATTAAAGTTGTACCCCAATGCTTTATCTCCGCACACGAGACAAATTTTCTGCAAGTTCGATGGGAGCTCTTTCTTCTGGGCCGTTGCATCTTCCACGGTTTTACCACTATCACTGCTACTGTCCATTTTAACGGACCTTTAATACTACGGAAAAACTAATAAAGGTGTGTATAAATGTTTCGTTTTTAACATTGTATTGCGTTCATGCATCGTATGATACATGTAAGTGATAAATAACTGGAAATGGATTTACGAATACTGTTGGTAAGGACAGATAACGCGATAATTTACTAAAATAAAAGATAAATAAAAGTGCGAAAGATACACATTGTATTGAATGACTAATGTCAAATTGTCAAAACAATGTTGCACTCATTTAAAATTCATACTAAATTAGTTACAACAAAAATAAATTATATCTAATATGTTGAGTACTATTCCATATTTCTAGAATGTAATAAAATTTCGTCTTTTTTCATACATTTTAATAAACTAGCATCAAAGCTTTGATTTGTTAGGATGCAACAGCATAAATTGGGACGCTATTTTTTTAAACTTTAAGTAAACACATTTGAAGTAACTTAGTAGGTATTTTTACAAATGTATATCTACTATATAGATAGATCGGTTCAGGGTAGTATAATAATGATATGATAGGATATAGTCATCGCTAGGCGAGTCATAGATTGGCGCAGTGGTACGCCGGACTCACAAACAGAGAGTGAAGTGGAGAAGAAGTGGCTAATAGTACTTAGAAATAATGGATCGTTGTTCGTGACCGTGCAGGTCGTGTCGGTACAGATGTCCTAGAACCCAATGGGATACCATGAGATGGTCTGGTTGTATGAGTGTTATCGTGTAGATCACTATATGTTAATTGCTCTCGCTCGGCTAGCTCTGCTGAAGCAAGAACCTTTTAGACATTAAAAATGTATGTAATGTAACGCACCTCGCAAATACTTTAATTCCCGCCAGTAATATGCTATTAATTTCATTTCACAGATATACTAATTGAAAATGATTTTTATTCTCGAAATTCGAGGTTTTGGAAGTGTTTTAGCAGATGTTTATTTTTTGTTCTTTGTAGCCGTGATATATTATAAATATATTTCTATAACCACATGAAAATCGTGACGCTAGAACGCCAAAATGTTTATAATTGACATGCGTGAAACGTGACATAATAGTCATGCATCAACAAAATATTGTGTTAGTATTCAATATTAGCTAAACAAACAAAAATGAGGAAGAGTTGGTTTTTTTGCATCGGCAGCGAAATGAGAAGCATGCAGCGGTCAAATGAAAAACAAACTGATAGTTTTTGAAATGAAATACGAAATAAAGTTATTACAGTCATGTTACCAGGTTGTAACGCTTAAGGTATCGTGGTGGTTAAAAATATTTATGAGTAAAATCAAAAACCGACTTCAAATCGAATCAAATTTATGACTCTACGGTTTTCTCATAGATGCCAGTGTAAGAACTGGACCACATTGAAATAGTGGAGCCATGAGCGGGAAGCACCAGCTTAAAAAAAAGAATTATCATCAAAATCGGTTCACCCAGTCGAAAATTATGACGCAACAAACAAAAAAGACAGTTGACTTGAGAACCTCGTCCTTTTTTTTGACGACTGTTAAAAAATGCTGTACGACATTAGTGTCTACTAATAGGCGTATCTAGATACCGATTACAGTTCCGATTCACTCACACACACAAATTCGATAAGGACAATATAATTTTTATCTTAATGGACTGGATAACAAATGAACTATAGACTAGTGATTGTTCTAAAAAGGTCTGTGATATTAGACAACAACGGCATAATTCATATGACGTGTTTTCTATTCCGGCTAATCTCTGGAACGTCTGGATTTTCACTTGCTTGACGATTTACACAGGTTCGCCATAGGAGACGGTCTTAACTGCTTCACCGGATTGAGTAGTGGCATAGATATTAGGTCGCTTAGCCTGGATCTCTGTCGCTAGTAACTCCACACAAGGGACCCGTGAGGGGTAACCTCGGCTTGGACGGTTACTATGTTAAGCATAAGCATTCCTATTCAAGGGCGCCCGAGAGGGCCGAACCAAGGTCGGTTGCTATTTCACGGATAATCTAAGGGACATTCAAAAACCGACTAACGTTGATTTGAAGTCGTTTTTTGTTTTTGCTAGTAAATATACTTATTTTTTTTTGGACGAACTACACAGTTGGCCAGAGAGGCTGGCCTTTACTGCTTCACTGGATTGAGAGGTGGCAAGCCTTCTAGATCGCTTAGCCTGAGCGTCTAAATAAACTTATTATTTTAGAAAATAATAAATTTAAATTGCGGTTTACACCGCGGGGCGCAATTAGTGTGTAATAAATTTTAAAGTGCCCAAGTTTGAGTGCTGTAGTTAGCGTTTGTCGATAAAAGTTCAAATAGAACATACCATATTTATTAATGACATATGAGATTTTAATTTATACTAAAGTGTCCATATAGCGTACTTAAATAATGTTTTAACATGTTGTTAATGTTTTTTGAGTTATGCATTTTAATATATTTTATAACTAAATTATTTAAAAGTACTAAACCGAATTTAAATTATATTGCGGCAGTATGAGTCATGTGGTTATAAAATGGACAATCCGTTCAATGCCTTATTTTTGCAATTGACTGCAACAAGAAGCTGACGTTGCTGTTTCGTGGTAATATAACGAGCACGTATCGTGTCTTGTCTTCTTCTAGTGATCGTCACTTATAGCGAATTAACTTTGAAATGATATATTTGAGATAGTAGTTTATTTTGACTCGCATCTCCATGGATCCTATTCTTAAATATTCAATAATTATTAATATATTGTCAATTTTCGACGTGTGCCGGTCGGATATTTATAATGTTAAAATTGGGACCGAGCATCATGTTAATTTGGTCGATACCAAGTTTTTGAGTTTCACTGTAGACCCCAAATATCTTTTCGGATCCAGTGAAAAATATAACAAGTAAGTACAATATTATTACTTGCTGTATTTTCTAAATGCTCATGGCAACTATACCATTGGGAAAATTATGGGCAAAGACATTTTCTGTATGTTTCTTTCTGTCGTCTATGTTTTTTTTTGTTTGTTACCTCGTAACTGGCGACTGGGTGAACCGATTTGGATGATTCTTTTTATTTGAAAGCTGGCGCTTCTCACGAAGTTAAATTTGGTTCAATTCCGACAGTGTCTCATCGAGTATATGCGCTACAAATGGACAAATAACACAATATCACGCCAATCGATTTCGATGAACCTTTTTTATTGAAAATCATGTACATACTTCAAAGGTAGTTTGATAAGAGTTTGGTTAGATTCTGCTTAATTCTGCTTCATCCTTCCTATTTGATTTAACTTCAAATATTTTTCGGTATTTGATTTTACTTCGAAATCCCCATGTCTCGAGCTGTCAGGTTTTTTAAAATTCTCTCAAAGTGACCGACGTCTTGAGTGAATGACGACTTCTACGAACCTCGACTGATCACATCAAGTGAAGCTGCAAATAGATTATAACATTAAATTGGTTAAGCTGTACTGGTGTTATAATTTGTCTAATAAATGAATAAAAATAAAAATTATATTGCAAAATATAACGTAAACCACCAAATGTACGTGCCGCTGAAACTAAGGCTAAATTCAAACCCCTGCTCTTAAAATATATATTTTGAATATTTTCCTTTTTCTGTCCCTATCCATCTATATCTAGATCTATGTAGTTATATATCTATCTATTTGTTGTTACTTGTAATATTTATAGTTATGTTATGAATTTATTGATATGTATGTATGCTCGTATTTATATATACACACATATGAAATGCTTTTTTATTTAATTTCTTACAATACTTCGTATTTCGGATGAAATATACAGCAAGTATATAAAAACATATAAAGCAAGTATACAATGTTTGGGTCTTCTTTTAAGTATAAAATATACTTGTGCCAGAAGATCCAGCTCTTCCTTAATCGTATTATATATATTTTTTTTTGTTTTATAGTTGATTAGTATAAACTAATTATATATATGTATGTGAGTGT
This sequence comes from Meandrusa payeni, assembly GCA_029286785.1. NCBI lineage: Eukaryota > Metazoa > Arthropoda > Insecta > Lepidoptera > Papilionidae > Meandrusa > Meandrusa payeni. The sequence goes on from JAGSMX010000023.1 coordinate 9,943,366, forward strand.
GTGTGTGAATGTGGGTATTTATGTGAGATTACAATAAAAATGTACAAAAAGATATTATTGAAACTGGTATCGTAATATTGCCTCCGTGCCTCCGTATCCTCATAGCCCAAACTTTCCAACCACTTTAGTAAAGATGCTTTACAGTCGTGCCAGTTTAAAGCATTAATTTGTAAGTTCTAGTTTATATGTTTATAAGCTATATATGTATATAGCTTGATAGCTTTCTAAAATACATATATTTATCTTTTTTCTCTGCCTTGTACCCGTTACTTTGTTTCTACGCAAACCCATGGCAGAGTAACAGAGAATGCCGTTTGGCATTAAGTCCAACTTTTTGTGCAAATAAAGATATTAATATTACGTGTAAAATAATTTGATATCTATATAAAATTCTTTCGCAGTAAACAGTGTATATGTATGGCGTCATCTCTAACACCAGCTTACCTTCGGATAGCTGGACCTTCCACCTCGCGGATGATGTTCAGAAATACTACTATAACATTAGAGGAGTCACACACAACAAGCAAAGAAGACCAACGTTACTACTATCCGCCCGTATCTACCAGACAAAAAGACGGACGACTTTCCTTGACTCATAAGCAGTGGGGAAAGTTCGTCCACTGGGCAAAAAAGACCGGATTTGATTTCGTGTTCGCTTTGAACAATGAAAATAAAATGGCGTCTGGTCTGTGGGACCCCAACTCTGCACTGCACACGCTGACAGTGGCGGAAAAGGTTCACGTTGGCGACATATATTGGCAGTTAGGTTATGGTAAGTCTTTTTTATAACAGCGCTGTAGAATTGGTTACAGTATCCCGTGTCTGTCGTAAGAAGTCGACTAAAAGGGGCCACGTGTTCACTGGGCGACAAGGGTGAGTGCATTTTTCGTCCGCTGAAGTGGACACAGGAAGAAGCCGGCGACATCGTGTCACCTTGCACTGCGATGGCACAGGGGGGAAAGGGAGGGATTAAACTCCCCTCTCCCCAGAACGTGCTCTCCAAGAGCATAGTGCAGAGGGTCTCCGGTGCGTTCCACTTGAGGAAGGGCCACTGGGAGGGTTTTAGTGGGTAAGAACCCCAACATAACTCTTCCTTTCCCCAGAAGGCGGGGTATCTTATTGAAGATTTCCCCCACATCAAAAAAAAAGTTTTTATATTTCTTATAAAAACTTTTTTTTTGCATTAGCTGTGTGCATATTCTGTGATAGTTTTATTTACCGGCGTCACACGTCACACTAGAAGAATAAAGAACACGCGAAATAATAATAAACGGAGTCATTCCACCCGGATGATACTTCCCCAAATTCTAAGGCACTCTCGGTATTACACAATTAATCAACATCCGTATTTAAATGATTCGTATCTTAGAGGTTGAAGTTGAAATGTCATATGTCACGGTCACAGAATGCGCAAATCAATCAATCGAAGAGTATATCAATGACCTGGAGACCCTTCGAGTGATTGTGGAGAGCTTCCCCCCCGGCAGGACGACGTCGTGGCGGGTGCTGGGCGGTGACATCGCGCCCTGCCTGCAGGCTGACTCGAAGAGTGACTTTAAGGACTACGTGACGTTATCTAATGATATGTTGGACGCCGTATTCCTCAATGGGTAAAGTTAAAATAAACATAACACTACACGTATTGTATGGTGAGTGGTCCACTCTGTCAAGTGAGACCTTGGATCCTGCGTAAAATCGGATCACGATTTCGATCTCTGTCCAAAAAGCTAGGGTTAAAGAGCTTTTAAATCGTTATTCCATTCTATAATACGTGCAATCTGCGTGAATGAAATTGTAATGCAAGTTCGTCGTGTATTAGGATGTCTTATAAGTCAGAATTTGTTCGTAATTTACATTGCTGGTGTGGTTTATGCTCCGGATTAGTTGTGTATTAGTAAATGCGCGAAGTTCACTCCACTATGCTGCATTTTGTTGAAGAAGTTATATGGCGCAACGTGTTGAACTGATGCTAAATAGGAAATTATCCTTTCATGTCAGAAATTCATCCGCTCAGCAACTGGAGAAGATGTCGGCAGTGGACCGGCAGAAGCTGTTGGTGCTGCTGAGCAACAGTGATACGCCGCTGTGGCTGACGGAGCGCGTGCCGGGGCGGTACTCCGAGCTGGAGCGTGCGGCCGACTGGCTTGCCAGCCTCGGATACTCGGCGAGGAACGGCTTCTCTGTACACTACAGAGAGTTGTTGGAGGAGGAATTACATGAGCCCACGTTGGTACGCCTCATTTATATATTTTTTCATAGGAGGAAATGCTGTTATTCATACGTGCCCGCCGGGGAAGCGGGCAAGTTATGTCGGGCTCGGCCTTCCGACTAAAACCTTCCTTGGTGAGCAGTCCTTCACTGTGATGGGGCGAGATGGGGTTGGGTTAGCATTCACCATCTCGCCCCAGTGACAGGCTACGTTTAAAACCTGGGCCTCCTGCGACTATAGAGCGACAAATATTTAAAATGATGACGGATGATTCGATTTGAAATCAGGTTTGTTTTTACTCGTAAATATACTTGTATTTAATTAATTTACAAATATTTAATTTCACTTTTAGAGTTTCTACATGGCGCTTATTTACAAGAATTTAGTGGGCGAACGTGTCCTAGATATAAACATGACCGCTTCACAAGCTACAATGTTCGCGCACTGTACATCGCTGCGACGTAAGCCAATATCAGGTGCGGTCACTCTTTACGGAGCGAACATGGACGACGAATCAGCGAGGTTCTCACTTAAGTTATCGAAGAGAGAAGAGGGTGGTGATATTATGCAGTTTATATTTGGACATGACAGTAGTGGGTAAGGGGCAATTGATATTTCTTTTCTACGACGTTCCAACATACTATTTCCTTTATTCTATTTTAAAGGAGTAGTATTATTATTTAATGGAGGAGGACTATTTTAGCGGATTGTTCGTCAGTTGTTGGCATCATAGTTCTCTCTGTTTCTTGTGAGGTGACACAGAGTGGCGGTGCTCGTAATTCCGGTCCACTCTCTGATATTACGCAGCCTTGATTTTTCACAACTACATTACTTTTGCCAGCGACTTTACCCATCAAGATAAGTTAAAGGAGGTCATTTATCTCGCTGCTAGGCACGTGACCAAGGTACGATACTTTTCTCATATTCTGTTAATCGCGGGTATTGGGTGGACTTCAAAAGTGATAAATGAGGAGGTTCTACGACGATTCAACGAGAAATAAGGCAGGTAGACAAAATGTCAATCAACTAATACCAAGTTTGTATTCGTCTCCTTAAGAGCTAATGTAGTAAGTTGCGACGATGCCAGTTTCATTTGAAACATTCCGATTATCTTGGGAGAGACAGTACTCTTTTCTAATTACTGTTACTTGCTTACAGAAACATAGTCGTTAATGGACGAGCAATGTATTTAGAAGGAGATATTAGACCTGTAGTTAAGCGTGTTAGACCCTACAAAACACTCTTGATCAATCTCCCACCAAAATCTTTTGGCTTTTGGGTTCTAGCCAATACTCGGATCGAAGCCTGCCTTTACAATAATGACTTTAATAATGAAACCGAACTCATTGAAGATTCGTCTAGGATAGAAGAGAATACAGAGGTAGAAAATGGAATTCAACCGACAAAATCATCTATAAGAAAACGTGATGTTACGACATCGAATTTAGAAAATTCATTTGAGGTATTGGAAGATCGATATTCAGAGACAGATAGTAAATCTGATATTTTGCGCAAACAAATAGATAATTTAAATAATGAGTTGAAAAACTTTCATGATCTTTTGATTATCAACAAAGAACAACGTAAAAATCAATATCCAATGAGATTCAAGCGACAAGTAAATGATAAAGAAATTGTAAGAAAATCAAATAAAAAGGGCCTTAAATCAAAATTTTATAAGAATATGCATGACAAACAATTGGATTTTAAATCAAATTTATTAGATAAATTATTGAAATTCAAGAATGAAAAATTATCAAAAATAGGCAAGAGTAAGTTTAATAAAAAGAGTTTCAAAAGATCTAATACTAAAGCATGTTCTGAAGAATATTTTGATAACAATGAAAAAAGAGGGAAAAGGAGACGGCGAAGCGTCATCAAAAACAAAACTATTAATAATTTAGAAAGCAGTAATGGAAGAAAAAGTGAAAAAAATAAATTGTACGAGAGGACAATAGAAAATGAAGTTAACGCGGACGAAGAAGTCTTTCCGTTCGGCAAATTAATGCACATTATGAAGGGAGATGTACGTCATATACCAGTAGAAATAGAGGAGAAGGTGGAGAATGCCGATAACGAGCCAGATGTTAATGAAATAACTGTAAAGACAAAATTGTCCGATGACGTAGCTATTATTAATATCAGCGAAAAAGCAAATAGTGGACTGTTGAGATCTACACTTGAAGATTTGATTACATTATTCTCAGATTTGAACAAACAATTAAATAGATTTTGGAGTACATTCACTATTTTAGAATGACAATCATGTGTTACTTATGAAGAATCAATTTTACTTTTTAGCTTTTGATAATGTTTAAATTATTTGTTATTGAATATGACTGATTTTGTAAATATAAAGTTAAGTAATAAATTCAATTGTACATACTTGTGTGTAGTGGTATTTTCTATAACGATAACTGTCCAATGGAAATAAATAACTGACTATTGAATTTTATGATCAAGAAATGAGAATCGCGTGGAATTTTGGGCATAGGCCATCTTGCGGGTTCAGCGTTGTTTAGCAGCCTCAAAGAATTGGATTTTTCAAATATGTTTCATCTGTCTAATATGTGAATTTCTTCACGATGATATTCTTCACAGTCGAACACGTGGTAAATTGAGACTTAAAATTGGAAACAACACTATTATTGGTGCCGGCATCGGGAATAGAACTTGACTTGCTAACATATATTATGATAGATATAGTAATTGCTACACCTCACAAATTTTACGTTTAATAATAAAGCACCGTAGTAATAATAGTCATTATTCAAATTATATCTTTATATAAATATAATAGGACTTTTATGTATTTATATTAAGAATCTCCGCTTTCGAAAAATCTCTTCCATTGCTATATTCCAAATAAGTACCGCATGCAACTACGACGGCATTTGGATTCTTACCAAAGTTTATTTAACTCTTTAAGATATGGCGAGCGCCGTCGCGTCTTTGCGATACCACATGTTGGGACGGTGCCCAATATTGGTATCATGTCCTATTTTTCCGTTCCTTCCTTTAGTTGTATTTTGTTTATTTTTCTTTTTAAACTGTTTTATATTTTGTCTGTAATTTGTTTGTATATTATAATGCCAATAAATTAAATGCCTATGTCCATGTCTAAAAGGGTCAGACGGCTAAAAGCTTAGGAGAGACTATAAAATTGTTAATATTTGTTTGAAACTAACATACGGTTGGGGTTATGTAAATGAAACAACAAAATGGTGGTACAATGTAATTTATTTATTATTTAACAACATGGTAGATATATCACATTCACATTCACGGTAAAGTTACATGTGAAAATGGCTACCTCTAAACTTTTGTACGTAACTAATAAGGACGAATAAATAATTATAAGAATGCATTGCAACATTAGAGTTTAACGAATCTGCAGCCAAAGCCTACCTTAATAACTACACAAGTGACAGGTGAAAATTGTAACTAATACGTATAGAGATAAACATCATAACCATATGGTAATATTAATTGGGCAGACATACCGCGAACTGAAATCTACGTACCGTCAACAACAAGGTTATGAAAGCTCAATCTGATTTAATTATCTAAAAACATTTTCAACAATAACCTCTTTTTTCGTCATCCATTACTCTAAGTTAATGTAATTGTGGTTAAGCTACTAACCGTTTTATTATAACAATACAACATACATATGAACCAGGTTCATATCAGAATTAATGTTTTTTTTTCAAAATTGTTTAATTTTTTTTAAATATTTAATTCAATTTTGGTAAATTTGCAATTTTAACACTAGATGTCACTAATATTAAAAGCTAACAAAGTAAAATGTGGGCAAACTATATTTAAACACTTTGTACGTTCGAAGAATAAACAGTTGACAACGTTTTTGTTTCAAATGAAACCCATCTTAACACCTTCCTCGAACGTACCAGTGAACATAAATTTCAAACATGAAAACACCATTTGGTTCACTGAAATGGAAACTGTCACACATAGTCTGGAAAAGTTTGAAAAAATTCATTCAGAGGAGCGAAATTATGTAATCTGTGGCACTTTTTTGTCAGTTCTTTTATAAAGCTCTCTCCACACTATGTGTGCATTTATAAAATTTTAAAAAAAAAGATAATACTGGCGTTATTACGTGTAATGAAGCTCTTGTGTGTGTGGTACTTAGTGTCGTTGTCTCTAATATCGTCTATGAATTGTCTTGTGAGTCAACCAATCTCATCGAGTCCGACTCCTTCGTTATACTAACTTAGTCTAACTGTGGAATTGCTTAAATTTGCAGGTGTTAGGTTAATAATGTTATTAAAGTTACAGATGTTTGGGTACTCATGAGATCAATCATTGCTATCGTGTCGACTGTTCGTTGTTTACTGGCAGTTTTAAGTCTAGTTGTTTGCACGATAAAATAATCTTTATATTTTTGTGTTACATCACTTGTAGATAAAGATTCCACGTTCAAGCTAATTGTATGAATTAAGAGAGAATATTCTTTTAAATTATTCCTTCTCTTAGTTTTAGACATGAAGTGTCACTATTTCATATTCTAGATGTATAAGCGCTTAATTGTTGATTTAACAAACAAATGCGTGAATTAATAAAATCTAATAAATACTTAGTGCAACAACATCGAACAGACTATTTTTAACGAGATACGTTTATTTTGTGTTAATCTAGTTCTTAGCGAGATAGCGGACCGCCCCGCCTTGGCGCGGGTTATTGTAAGTTAATTTTGTTTTTGTGAAAATTGTGAATGTCACTCACTACCTATCTACCCTTTTTTGATGTGTCCACTATCTTCATACCGGTCGATAAATGTTTTTTAGTTAAAATTAAATATTTTAATATATAAGTTGAATGATAGCAGAATTAAAATTGAAAAGTCTCTGATAGCTGAAGTGAAAAAATATATTAAGTTGAAAATCCAAAAAGTCCGTTTATTTCATCTAACTGAATATTGTTAATATATAAATAGACAACAACAGTAGTAGTGTATAATATTTCATTACCCTGAGTACGAAAGTCATAAGATTAATCACTCAATTCAACTGATTTTGTTTTTGGAAATTCTGAAATTGGTCTCGAGTCACTTAAGAACCTCTTAAAATTATGCTACGGGCGTGAATATAAATAATGACCAATATTTGCCTTTTTATAAACAATTTACAATTATGTACTACTCTACACCTACCTTGTATAAACCTCTTTATAAATTCACTATATATTTAAATGTAAAAGTAAATCAAAATTGGTTTTAGAAAGATCGAACACTGTTTGGAAAAATTGAGGGTTTCGATCGATGTTATTTTACTCTGAAATACGGAGGATCGTGATACAGCAGAAACATTTTCAATACTGGTGACTTTACGACGAGGAAACATTCCAAGAACCTTACTATTAATAAAAAGAAAATTACGCATGACAACCATTTGATATCACCCAAATTCCTTTACAAATTGCGCAGTTAAGCAATCATATACCTAGATACATATTTAACACTATATACACTGAACACCGAAAGCTTACATACATACATAATGCTTAACGAAGCGCTTAATTTTATGTCAAGTTGTAAAGATGAAGACTAATTGAGAGAGAACGACACGGAAACACATTCTCAAGAGCTGCCTTACACATACAAATGATCATATAAACGCGCATGCACACACTCAAAGTCTTAAAAATATCAAGATGAAAATAAAGTTTTAAATTAGTGACAGTTAGCGGATTTATATGAAATTTTAACGTTATATCTAACCTTTGCTACGTACCAAAATAATTTTCTAATCCACTATCACTACGTAAATGGGAGTCAACAACGAAGACCGAAGTTACACTACTGATAGATTTGAAGATAGAAAGAATCTAAAGTAGCGTTACGATATAGAAGTATAGATTAAGACAGAAGAGGATATAGGAGAGGTTATGAATGGTAGAGGTGAAGTCTTGGTCGTGTCTGAGTCTTAGAACAACTGAACGGTTCTGACACTTAAATCTATTATTGTTTATTTAGAACAACTACCAATAACAGTTTAGCTAGAAATGCCATGCACGTATAATAGAGCTATCGCGTAATATATCGTTAACCTAGGCTAAACACACGTACACGGTGAGAATTTAATATATCTTAACAATATTGAGGAGGTGAAGGAAACAGTTATGACGGCGGACGGGTCCAAGAGCTTTAGACAAAGCGGCGCCCATCGCTGATTATTGTATGCAGATTGATGACGTCACTAATAGGGCGTGCCCAACGAGATTCCTATTGAAGGAGGTTATGAAAATATACGATTTGCAAGAGAAATGCGAGAAATATTTTGAATCTTATCCATCCGAAAATAGACATTTTCAATAGACGATTTGATATTATTGTTGTATTTACATGGGTGTTAATTAATTATTATTTTGAGATCATATTGTCAGAGAGAATAGGGAATTGGGCTGATAAACTTAACTGAACCAGGCAAAGATCAACCTAAGAACTTTATAAAACGTAAGCTTAAAGAAGCAATTGTTGTTATAAGCCGATAGATAGTCACTACGAGAAAGAACATAAATTAAAGGTAAAAATACATGATGTGCTGGTCTCATTGCGCAAGTTTTCATCGAAGAAGTTGAAATATATGAATGGAGAAGAACGATGGATGTTTCGAGTGAAGCCAAGAGGGTTGTTAGTGAGATATTTTTATCAAGTGAAAGATTCAAAGTTGAAGGTTAAAGAAGCTACAGTGAAAAGTACGCAAGGGCGCGAGCGGTCGAGCCGCATCCGGCGCACAGCTATACGGTTAATTTATTTATATATCACAGCTTTTGACGATAACAAATCTTTTGCATTTGCAGCTTTACAAGTGGAGACAAATGTTCGAACAATTAGATTTGCGAGTCTTCTCTATTTGGATGTCTTTTAGGTAGCTGTCAATTTCACTTTCACTCGCATTTTATCTATGTACGTTGCATACTTAGCTAAAATTTGATCTTAACATCCGAAGACATATCCAACATTCCAGCGCATTAATCGCTCGACAATTTTGCTCGCACAAACATTAACTTTACTCCTAAGCATAAAACATCGATAAAACGTTTGACTCGCGTTTACTACGCTACATTGGTACAACGGTAAAACAACAATAGGTAACGTGTAATCTACAACCTTAACGCATTACTCTAAACGAACATCTACCTTACATTAAAGACATGCAGGAACGAAAGTGACATCTATTAGAAAATGGAAGAGGCGCTTGTCAGGCCAAACGCCTTTCCCTATTCAATAACCAGTAACAATATTGTACCTATTTTTAGTTTCGATGTGGATATTAAGGCTAGGTCCATTACAGGTATTTACACCTAAACAAAATTCACTGACACAATACCGACTAACACTGCACAAGCACGCATGCAAAAGATTTAGAGGCAAAAGTTGGAGAATATGAAGACCCAGAAGGAGAGACAGATGTGAAAGAGAAAGAGAGAGAGATAGAGAGCGAAGAGCATAAGCCACACGTACGTTTTACCCTTACAGGTAAATCTAGTTGAGAGACACCAAGCCAAGTGGAATTTGGATGAAAACAAATATTTTAGATCGTATACATTGTTATTTCAATGTAAGTTCATTCCGAAGATGAAAAATAGTTAAGAGAAGGAATATTTGGATAAAGTGAGAGTCACGCGTGCTAAAGGCTTAAAATACAATTTCCCCTCTTCTATTCTTTTATTAACATTATACCGTTCTAGTTGTATTTTAACTTATTTCCTCTTTACACTTAAATAACAATATATCACAAGCATCAACATATAAAACTGGAATCGTTTCACATTCTCCGATCGTGCAGTTTCCGACCGTGCATCCGGAATGCAGTCTGTCCTCAACGGTTGTACGATCGGATCGCTCTCCACTTTTTTTATGAATGTATAAAAATATTATTGCTCATTATCAAGCACCAACGCGCCACTAGCCAACTACCTTTGGAAAAAATTTAGAATTCGATCTCTCCTACAAAAATGTTTGAGCGTGGATGATACTGTCTTTTAAACGGGATATTTCCAGTTTCTGCCGGTTTGGGGGGTTATTGGATTATGGGGATGATGTGGGCGGGTTTGTGAGACGTCATAACAATCAGCTTAGCAGCTACATCATGTATTCAGGTTAATATGTAGTAAAGATGGCGGCGGTTTCGGCGTCCGGGAGCTCACTGCATGACGCACTTGCTCTCGATCTGCGACTTCAGTTCGTTCACCTGCGTTTCGATGGTGTTCTTCAGTTCTGTCAAGTTGCAACATTGTCATTTATATAATATGTATTTAAAATTAAATATATTGACATGCTGAAATGTATGAATTTGCTTTCAATTTTGACATATGTCGATATCATAGCATGCGCAATGGGCGGTGTTGTCGCGGTCGAGAACGATCTCTTCCTGATAAACTTTGGACAGAAGTTTGTTTCTAGATAGGTTTTTGGTGGGTCTTTGATTATATCTGAATAAAGAAAAAAAAGAAAAAAATAGCATACGCAACGACGTTTAACACATTACGTTCCATTAAACGTTTGCACTTACTAGTGAACTCGTCCTGATCTTCAAGTTCCGCCTCCGCAGCCAGCTCCTCAGGAGTCTTTTTCTTCCTCATCAGAGGGTTATCTGGCTCGGCCTGCTGCTGTTCCACCATCTCTTCCTTTTGGGGATTTTGTACTGAAAAGGAATTATTGTGAAATTAATAGTCTCGAAAATTGATATGGCGCCTCTATCAATGATGACGCAGAAGGAAGCAGCGGAGAGAGATAGAGAGCGAAGAGCATAAGCCACACGTACGTTTTACCCTTACAGGTAAATCTAGTTGAGAGACACCAAGCCAAGTGGAATTTGGATGAAAACAAATATTTTAGATCGTATACATTGTTATTTCAATGTAAGTTCATTCCGAAGATGAAAAATAGTTAAGAGAAGGAATATTTGGATAAAGTGAGAGTCACGCGTGCTAAAGGCTTAAAATACAATTTCCCCTCTTCTATTCTTTTATTAACATTATACCGTTCTAGTTGTATTTTAACTTATTTCCTCTTTACACTTAAATAACAATATATCACAAGCATCAACATATAAAACTGGAATCGTTTCACATTCTCCGATCGTGCAGTTTCCGACCGTGCATCCGGAATGCAGTCTGTCCTCAACGGTTGTACGATCGGATCGCTCTCCACTTTTTTTATGAATGTATAAAAATATTATTGCTCATTATCAAGCACCAACGCGCCACTAGCCAACTACCTTTGGAAAAAATTTAGAATTCGATCTCTCCTACAAAAATGTTTGAGCGCGGATGATACTGTCTTTTGAACGGGATATTTCCAGTTTCTGCCGGTTTGGGGGGTTATTGGATTATGGGGGTGATGTGGGCGGGTTTGTGAGACGTCATAACAATCAGCTTAGCAGCTACATCATGTATTCAGGTTAATATGTAGTAAAGATGGCGGCGGTTTCGGCGTCCGGGAGCTCACTGCATGACGCACTTGCTCTCGATCTGCGACTTCAGTTCGTTCACCTGCGTTTCGATGGTGTTCTTCAGTTCTGTCAAGTTGCAACATTGTCATTTATATAATATGTATTTAAAATTAAATATATTGACATGCTGAAATGTATGAATTTACTTTCAATTTTGACATATGTCGATATCATAGCATGCGTAATGGGCGGTGTTGTCGCGGTCGAGAACGATCTCTTCCAGATAACCTTTGGACAGAAGTTTGTTTCTAGATAGGTTTTTGGTGCGTCTGTGATTATATCTGAATATAGAAAAAAAAGAAAAAAATAGCATACGCAACGACGTTTAACACATTACGTTCCATTAAACGTTTGCACTTACTAGTGAACTCGTCCTGATCTTCAAGTTCCGCCTCCGCAGCCAGCTCCTCGGGAGTCTTTTTCTTCCTCATCAGAGGGTTATCTGGCTCGGCCTGCTGCTGTTCCACCATCTCTTCCTTTTTGGGGATTTTGTACTGAAAAGGAATTATTGTGAAATTAATAGTCTCGAAAAATTGATATGGCGCCTCTATCAATGATGACGCAGAAGGAAGCAGCGGAGAGAGATAGAGAACCATAAATCTGCCGACCCGCAGGGAGCCAATAGAGAAGGGTTTATTGCATCCTTCTCCAACACCGAAGACCGAAGCCTTCTCGACGTCGAATATCGAGAAAGCGCACACAGTGTTCCTGTGCATCCTCACAAGAAAAACGGGTGAAGACGCTTCACCCCAACTCAGAGATTGAGGTTCGTAAAACCAATGCCGTTGGAGTTAAGGAAGCGTGCAAACGCATCCCCGTAGTTTCTGACTATATGCATCGAAAGAAACAAAAATAAAAAGGTGCCTCTGTCATTGACCACAGAGCAGGAGTCGAATCCTTTACCTCTAGGGAAAGTATCGCTGATGCGGTAAGATAAGTTCGGGTTGTTCCACCCGAACTTATACACAAATTAAGTTGTCCATGTGTGACCACCACTATTAGAGCGTAGTTATCGTTTATTTTATATTTTGATTGAATTGTTTATTTTTTCCGTTACTGGTTACTGTTTATCAATTATCAGGTTAAGGTCGTAAGATCCGTTAGACAGTTGTCGTAGCTTTTGGAACACAAGTATATTTAACTCAGAAATTTATACGCGCAGAGACCTCCTTCGTATTTTCGAATTATCAAAGGTTGTGTGTCATGTTAAAATGATCCAAGGGAAATAATAAAGTTATTACACTATATTAAACTACGTACTCCGACGCGATACTGTTCAAGTCAAACATTTCGCCACGGAGTGACGTGTTATCCGTTATGTAGATTCAGTAGCAAACAATAGACTATCTGAGCCGCGTTGATTACGTGCATTGTCCACGAACTTGGGACAGAATGTTCCAGAAACAAAGCTTACTTGCGACACAACGATCAGCTTATATACCATGGTGGGTGTGATCTAACAGACAATAAAATAAAAGCTTACATCTTTTAGCCTAACTGGGGCTGAGATTGGAATTGTTTCTCGCATTGCGACCCATTTAAAGTGCCTAAAATGTGATTTGTGAACTGTACTCATTTGTCTGTGTTGTCATTTGATAGACGCTACGCGACGCTAAGATTCAATCGTCAGTTAACCAACTATGTGTTCGGTTAAAGGTAAGAAATTGATTTGTAACTGTAGCAAATAAAATATATCGTATGTATTAAAGTTGTTCCACCTGACAAAGACTGTGTTTGAGTAACCACTCGATCGCCAGGAGCCTGGCGATGGTGACCGGGTGATTTCCCTCAGGACCGCGCAGTCATTTTCGATATTTGAAACAGTACATTGGAAGCTATTTTTGTTAACAATAGTGAATTTAATGTAGTACTTGATACAATGTTTGTTAAGTAAATAAAACATAAGTATATTTGCGAGTGGTGAGGTCTGTAGAGGTCATGCTATGAATGAATTAATGAATGATTTATTGGCTAATTTGATTTGATACAATAATTTGACAAGATATAACACTAAAACAACATCATATAAAATAATAAAGTTAAAATTTAGTTAGAGTAAAAACAAAAACCAGAATTCAAATCGAATCAATCGTTAAACGTTATTACTCGCTCTCTTTTCTAGTATTTCCGAATTATCGTAGGAATATTATGAAATAGAATTGATCAGAACCTAAACAAACTCTCATCAAAACATCTTTTCCAATAAAAAATGAATCATCGAAATCGGTCGGCGTGATATTGATTTATTCTTCCATTTGTCGCGCACATACTTAATGCAAATTTAAGACTTATATGGCTTTCCCACGGATACCATTGTCAAAATTGGAGCCAATGAAACCTCACTGGAAACATGTGCTTTCCCATAAAAAAACATCAAAATCGGTTCAAAAGTACGTGCGCCTCAGATGAACGAATAACTCAATATCACGCCAACCGATCTCGGTGATTAATTTTTTATCTGAAAACATGTACTTCAAGAGTAGTTTGATGAGAGTTTAGTTAGGTTCTCATCAATTCTATTTCGTAATATTCCTACGATAATTCGTAAATACAAAGAGGGCACTGAATAGCGTTTAACGTTTGTCCAACATGCTGTAGTGGCGATATTCCAACACACCGTCTGCTGTGTCTATTATACAGATGACTGTGACGACGCCACAGGAAGACTGATGACAAAGGCAATGGCCGCATCAAGGGAGAGGATAGTGGACTGCAACCTGAAAATGGCCATGAGAAGCAGGGACACAGCGGTCGCGGAGAAGCTAATAGCAATGCAGCGGGGCGTCTGCGACGCGTGAACCGGAGCTATCTCTGGCCACCTCAAAATTCAGGCATTATATATATATATAAAAAAAAAGGAAAATAGTATCTGTGAAGTGGCACTATTTTAATAAATGCAGAGTGAACAATTTAAGTGTATTGGAAAAGAGCACGGACACAGGTCAGTGGTTGCAATCTAACAATAAAAAAATAAAAACGTTTGATTCCATTTGAAGTTGGTTTTGTGCTTGTATACATGGGTATATATTTATAATGACTTAGAGGTATTTTTAGAGGGATATCAGCTTATTCCAGTCTGTATTACGTAATCTCCAATTGATTAGTGGCAGCCTCTCAGTCCGGAGAGATTCATTTTAATTTTAGGCATATTTTTTTTAATCAGTGTCCCCCGGGAGGTCATTACGCGCCGCGGCGGAGTCTTGCATTTTATGTAGTAAATATGAAACGTGATTATTCTCGGCGCGTGCTCCTAGCTCACTTCTGTATTATACTGATTGTTAATTTTAATGAATGCAATTGACATTTCGCTCATTGTATTTCTATTACTATACTAAAGAGTAAAAGAAAATCGTCTTGATTTAATCTATAGAAATAGATTAAATTGGAATGTCTGTTTATAATAGAATAACTTTAACTACAAGCATATGAATGGTTTTAAAATCTCTGGAAAAATCGGTCCAGCCAACCGATTTTGATGGGACTTTTAAACAAATAACTATTATAAACAGTAACTTAGGCTTAGCCTTAGAAGAAAAAAAACAGTTTCTAATCGCGGGTAACACTCCGCAGTGTAAACTAACTACCACTAAGCAGCTAGTCTAGATTAAAAATAAACGTAAACGAAATATATTTGGAAGTTCCGGCGTCTAAAACCTCTTACTTCTTATTGGTGCTCGCGGTCCGAATGGAGTACTTACCTAGTTGTGGACTTTTCCTTTATAGCCCCCCAAGTATTCTTTTTATAATGATCTTATATCGATATTTCTAACTATTAAAATTATCGAGATATTTAAAAAATTAAATTGATAACCCTGTAAAAATCAAAAGTTAATTTGCATTATTTTTAATAAAAATTTATTACTTAACCTTTCTCATTACCCTAATATCTATTTAATTGACCACCCCTATCCTACAGAGTTGCTTGAAAGAGATCACTTAATAACAAAGACAACAAGGCCGGCCTGGCCGTCTTTTAAGTTAAGTGTAATTATTAGTTAATATTAATTTATCTAAAATTGAACAACAAAGAATTTATCTATCTATCTATACATCCATACGTTTTTATAAATTTTCATATTTACAAAATGAATAGGATTAAGCATTATTGTTGTTTCTTAATACAAAATAAATTAACCGCGCGTTTTCCATTAGTTAATTACAAATGAAGGACTTAATAAATAAAAGGAAAGTGCGGACAAGTGTTTGCTCTCACACAAATGGCGATCACAATATTTCAATTAACGCCGTTGAAGTTTTTCTAATAAATTTACGATATGGAGGCTGTAATACGGGGATTAGACCGCTTTTAGCAGCGCGAAATACGCGCCACGCACAAATAATAAATTCTGTACTTAAAGCTTCAGCCCATCTAAATTGTGTTTAATTCCCACAACTGTAAGTAGGATTACGGATAATTTAATTTTATAACCTTTATTATGTCTCCTAACTTTCAGAAGTTTTCTTCTCTTTTCGACCGACTTCAAAAAAGGAGCACGATCTCAATCCATCTATATTATTTTTATGTTTGTAACCTATAATTATATTGACTGCCTTAACTTTAGCATGTGATTATGTGTCTATCTAATATCTGAGATCTTTACAAATTCACAAAGCGGCTATTCGCGACCGACGGAGGTTGCGAATAATCCTCGCGCGTTTTTACCGCTATTTTATGGGCACACTCACACGTTAGATGATAGGAATGTTACTGGAGTTTCTTCAGCCACTTATTCTCCCAGCGCCAACGTTGCCCCAAGTGACTCTTAAATTAGTTTACTTTTTGAATGTCCCTTAGATTTATGCGTGAAATAGCAACCGACCGAGTCATGGTTCGGCCCTCTCGGATGCCTTCGGATCAGAATGCTTACGCGTAACATAGTAACCGTCGTGTGTAGTTCGTCTATCGTATCAAATACCTATATATACAATATCTAAGTATAAAATATGATATAGTTAAGAAATGTTAAAATGAACATGAACCTACCGTCCGCCATACTTAAGTCACACGTCACGTTACTCATTTTTCCTTCACATTTTTTTTCTTATTTATATAACATTTTTAACGTTAACTGTAACAAAACTATATTATGGCGAATGTGCCACGCCTAGTTTTAACGACACAGCAGTACTAAAGCTAATTCAGTATCTAAAAATAATTACCAAAAAAAACACGTTTTGCAACTAAAATATCGAGCAACGCTCAGTCATCCCAGGTACTTGTAAATTTTATTGTAGCAGAAAGAACTAACAAGTCCATTGTCCACCAACAACCAGACTGTCCACCTGCTACCGGCGAGTCCTCGGCTACTTTGGCCTCATTGCCCGAAGGCAACCAGGTAATCTGGAGCAAATGGTTGTAATAAGGAACATCGAGGGTAAAAGATACGGGCTGATCTCCAGCCCGCTGGTCTGTGAAAACAATACTAGTCGACATTCCGCTATGAGACAAGCCGCCACTTCAGTAAGGATTTTATTGTAGAATACAATATCCTATCTAGTTCAGAGAATTGAGATCAACAAACGCATTGCATATATATAATAGGCTCCCGATCTAAATAAACCGACATACAAGTTAAAACAGTTAATGTGTACATTATTAATTGTAATGACTTGTAGGTCTTGTGCAATGAAATAGTCCAATAACTATTACTTGCTTTATTCAGACGGTGTACAAGGAATTATTTTAACGAATACGAGTACGTCCTGACAATCTTTATACAAAATTATTTAGAAGTCAGATTACCAAGTAATAAAGTTAAATTATTGTTTACAACGCTAAGTTAATATGATGATCAACGAAATTATTAATTATGAATTAAAGATACAATAAGGTTCAGGTAGATCACTAAGATATCATTGGAAGTAGTTATCATATATCATTGGATATAGTCATAACAATCGATGGGTGCCATGTGTTGCCAGCTAACATAATAGAAGTGGGGAAATTCTTGCTTCTTCTTCTCCATATCCATTTTCTTTCTTCTATTGCGATGATTGAGCCTCAAAGAAGTCAACCTGACTCGATTAGGGAGTCGCGCGGTATACGGACTCCCTACTAGAGTCAATTTCACATCAATGAGCTTCATTTCTTCTGCAAATATTCTCTCTTCTTTCTTTTGCCTTAAATGGGCTTCTGGTGATAAGGCAGCCCTTGTCCATACCCTAAGTATAGTTTTGAATTGGGGTTGAAGAAACTGTATTAAAAACTCAAGACTTGAAATTCACTTACGAGTCTAAAATATTTACAACTAGTTACAGATTTAGGGTAATCGTAAAAACTAAACAAAATTAGAAATAGATGCCGGCAGTTAGCAACAAACTGGTATATATACATACAAACAGAATGGCACGAGAACAACAGTAGAGTCAACGTAGCCAATTTTCATTTTATTTTGTAATTATTTTATTTCATTAGTAGACATGGATTATATTATATATATATGTGGGATGCTGGCGAGTGAAAACGTTTTAAATTAAATATATTATTTATTGTTAGCCGTGCCAAATTGAATACATGTTACACTGACAAATTCGTTGAAGAACTTCTTTATTGTGTTGCCACTACAAACCTTATTCGCTAATATATAATTAAAACCAAATAAACTTCAAAATATTATACCACACATATATATATATATATATATTTGCAAGCCTTCGTACATTACAGATGTTTTGCCGATATTAGTCTTAATTCAATTTTATGTAGTTGTATGTGTATTTTTGAGAATATTATATTTGTGTGTTTTTCTTTATTTAATATTTTTCTAATATGCAATTTTGGTATACATAAGATTGTATATACTTCAATAATTGTACCTATTCTTACGTGCAATCTGAACATTAAAGAATCTGTCTAATATACTCCATATAACTATGTCATCATACCAAATTACCCGCCGGTGGGCCGTTAATTAACAGGCGAGGGTCTGATGGACTATTGATGTCAGCCACTTCTGAACTAAAGCTCCACACACAATAGCTTACCGACACGTGTGTGTACAGGACACCTCATTACTATAAACATCTACACTGATAAAGATTTCAAATTCAATTTATGAGCTGATACCGGACTCAAGAAGGTGGAATAAAATTTATACCACATTACAAAACTTTCCCCAGTGATTGTCCGCAAATGAACAATTACAATATAAATTGTAATTGTGTCTCTTTAAGGGGGGAGATGTAAAGATATGAAACCTCTTTACATAAATTTATTAATTTTTTGTATTTTTATAATTTTAAATGTAAAATGTCAATATAATGTGTCATGACATTTATATATAATGGATAGAATTGGAATACGGACATTAAATATTGTTTTATAATAAACTCTAAATATTATAAAGAAACGCAGTTTTGTCTTTTATTTCAAACAAATATATAAACTTTATTATATGTATACTACTGATAATGACAGTGGTGTATTAACGAGCAAAAACAAACCGACTTCAAATCGAATTCTTTAGCGCAATTACGCGCAGACGACCTTTTTGTATTTACGAATTATTGTAGGAATATTACGAAATAGAATTAATCAGAACCAAATCAAACTACTCTTAAATTACACCCTTTCCAATAAAAACTGATAATGGAAATCGGTTGGCGTGATGCTGACTTATTCGTACATTTGTAGCGCACATATTTGTTGAAAATTTAATATTTATACGGTTTTCTCATGGATCCATTATCATAATTAGACAAATTTTAATAGAACCACACGGGAAGCAGCTTTCAAATAAAAAAAGAATCATCAAAATCGGTTCACCCAGTCGCAAGTTAGGTTTCTAGGTAACCAACATACAGTCTACCGACCAGGCACATGGCCTCAATGCATACAGATTACAACTGCAATTGCCTGAAAATCGTTTCAATTGTATTCGCTTTATTCAAAACCGCCGTCATTGTTTTATATTTCTCGCCCTACATAATGCACCGATCCCCCGTCGTATCATAGTGCGACCATTTCTCAATTTCCGTTCAGATGAGTTTCTAACAGGGTTAGTCGCCCCCCTCAAGCCTGACAACCCCAACCCCTCGCAATCTTTGCGTAAATTGGGCCCAGTGTAATGACCGCTACTGGAATGATGAAGTTTTCAGATAGCTTGGTAAATGACAATTATTTACTTTAAAATTTAGCTCCTGGGAATTTGTCATTACTAAGCCATTGACTTGAAGTACATTTAAATACCAAAGTGCACTTCCAAATTCAAGCAATACCGTCTGAAGTTATAAAATAATTAATATTCATTTATCGCTTTTATAAATGCCTGTGTCGGGAACAATACCACTAATGCTTTTTTTTATTCTTATATTGCAACCACAGACCTGTGTCCGTGTTTTCCGATACACTTAAATTGTTTACTCTGCGTTTGTTAAAAAGTGCCACTTCTACAGTTACTATTTTCCTTTTTTTTATATAATGCCTGAATTTGGAGGTGGCTAGAGATCGTTTTGGGTTCACGCGTCGCAGACGCCCCGCTGCATTGCTATTAGCTTCTCCGCGACCGCTGTGTCCCTGCTTCTCATGGCCATTTTCAGGTTGTAGTCCACTATCCTCTCCCTTGATGCGGCCATTGCAAAATGCTTATGGCAATTAACTTTATAAAACAAAATTAATCGAAGTGGAAAGGGCTCAACGTTTTCTGATTAAAGTAATTCATTTTAAACCATTCAGATTCCCAACAAACCTTTTATATCCCATTGTAAAGTTTTAAGTGTAAAACTATTAAATATCCTATTTATAATTTTAAGAACACATAAAAATCTACAATATGACTCAAGCACCCTACATAAACGACGCAGAGACAATATTGTTCCATTTTACCCTATTAAAACTAATTTTGGTACACAACAGTTTGCGAAACAATCATGTCACTTATACGACAAAATAAATAAGAAGCTTAAGATTTACCCCATCAATAATTATGCAACTAAAAGAACGTTGTTGATATAGTTAAACTCACTCGATTACGACATCACAGAAGTATATTTATAGTAATAATAAATTAATAATTATATAAATATAAATATATAATAAAAAAACCTTAATAATATAATAAGTTTAATATGGAAGAGCGAGATCTTCTGACACAAGCATATTTCTTGCTTACTAGAAGGTCTCAGCCTAAATTTGTAAAAAGATCGCATGTATCGAAATAAATATTTATTTATTAACTAATATATCCCTACACATGCTTTTGGAATACGCGGGAACGGTGCTGAAAATGCTTATTGTAATTACTCCCAATACATGTCCCACTGGTGGGCACAGGTCTTCTCTGTTAAAAGGGTATTAAGGCGTAGTCCACCACGTGAGCTTTTCGAATCGAATCGGCGGACTTCACATATCTTACAAAATTTTCTCAGACATACCATCACGATGTTTTCCTTTACAACTGAGCACGTCGTTAATCAGTACAAAAATTTCAATTGAAAACAGGTTCCGGAAACTTAAGCTGTCGAGTCGCTAGCGTACTGCCCACCGTCCGGACAGTGAGCCACCACGACCGTATTGTAATATAAATATTAAAAGTATATACAAATTCCCATACTTATGAACTGTCTAGAAATTCCTACCGAATGAAAAAGATCTGAAAAGATCGTATCTATTCAGTCTGTTTCGAGAAAATTCTATACGGTGGAATTTATATCGAGAATTTATCGAAGTTCTCCCGTTCGACGCTGCTCCCGTTGTACTGGTACGCATAACGATATTTATGATAAAATTTCACAGTCGTTATTGGAAATACTTCCACGTAATGTATCAAATACAAGCCATGGCGGCATTCAAACCAGAAAGTTTTAAGAAGAAGAAGTGTTCTCACTAGCTTAGTAAATGCTTATTCACTCTACTCTTGAAAATACCCACATTGTTTTCACATTACAATACATAAAAAGACGCGGGCAAACTATTCCAGTCCTTTGCGAATAATTCAAATGTATGACTTTATATAGTTTTCTCATGGGTACAATTGGCAGAACTAGACAATATGGGAACACCCAGTCGAGAGTTCTGTGGTAACAAACGTAGAAAAAATAAAGTGGAATTGAGAACCACCTCTCTTTTTGGAATCTTTTGAAAATTATTATAGTTCAAGTAGAGAATTAAATTAATAATAATACATTACAGACATTACTATGCATTTGATATACATACATACGGTTGTTATATGTTTGCAACAGTTAAGTTAATGTGATACACGACACACGACTGACGGTTTCACCGAATAAGTTACGAGCTCCGAATTATGTGTGAATTTAATGACCCAATACCTGGTAAAGCTGATATAATCGTCCCAGGTTAGGTTAAAAGACATGACAGTGTATTACTATCCCCAGGGAATATGCGATTTCATTATGTTTCGTAAAATTTAGTGCAAGTTGAATTATTAATACAATAGTTTTTTCCTTGACAACGTTACCCTCGCTACTAACCGACCTAATGTACCAGAAGCCTTCTTGTCGTTCACAACTGCTTGCAAAATTTCTTTGAACCCTATCTAACGTTCAGATCTAACGACTGTATTACACACCTTAATACTTTGTGATAGAGTTTATTTTTGAAGGGTTTATTACTTTGCCATTTTCACGGTTAGCTAGCAGCTTGTTCTGGCAAGGATATTGATTTTTTAGAACCATGAACATGCTCAATGAACGACGCTCGTGTGGCGCGAATATATTCTAGCCATTGGTTCCACTTTAGTGCGAACAAGTGGATCGTGTGATTGGATTTCATAAATCAATATGTGAAGTGAACGAACTACAGGCACAGCCGTGTTGGTGATAACGTCTCGGAGAGTTCTTGACGCAACATGAGTTTTACAAATTTCATACACAATGTACTGACGACTTGCAAATAAGCTTACGCAAAAAAACCGACTTCAAATCGAATTAGACTTCAGACGACTAATATTACGAAATAGAATTAATCACAACCTAACCCTTGAAGTAAATTCTTTCCAATAAATGATGAATCATCGAAATCGATTGTTGTGATATTGAGTTATTCGTACATTTGTCGCGCAGGTATGTGCTTTTACGGTTTTTTGATGGATATCATTATCAGAACTAGACCAAATTGAAACGGCAACACATGGGACCAGCAGCACCAGCTTTCAAATTAAAGAATCATCAAACGGGCTGTCTTGGGTCCATAACGGGTTTCCCTAGCGCAAAAAAAAGGTGTCCACGTTGATCACCAGCATTTTCAAATGACTTGAAAATATGAAAAGGTTCTCAATTCGCCTGGTTTACGTTTGTTAGTGCATAACTTTCTTCTGGGTGAATCGATTTTTGATGATTCTTTTTTTATTGATTAATTGACCCCATTTAATTTCTTCCAATTCTGTCAGTGAAATCCATGACAAAATCATATTAGTGTTAAATTTTGCATTAAGCATGTGTGTGTGTGCGGTGCGACAAATGGACGATTTAATATTTTGAATACGAGTAGATGATTCATTTTTATTGGAACGGTTTTTTGATCAGAGTTTCGTTAGGTTGTGATTAATTCTGCTTGAAGTCGGTTTTTTTTTTCTGTCGTAAATATACTTGTTTTATTGTAACCAGTACCTGATAAGCCTGTGTAGTCAGTAAAAAGGATATTCAAACCAAAATAAGTGTTTGTACAAGAGATAAGCCGATCAGGCAATGGTAGATAAACGGAATAAAACTAATTGAATTCCGGCGCGAACGGGCAGCGTTGGCAGAGCGCAGGGATGCTGGGCGGAGAGCACAAAGCGAACGCCGATGTTAATATTGACGGTCCCGTTAATTGCTAGTTCAAATTGTTCGTTAAATAAAACCGGATCGAATGAAAACTGAATCCTTCTCTTTTGTTGTGTGAGCCGCGCTTGTTGCGATTATTCTATTGCCTGTAGAATTCAACTTTCTAGACGATACGATGATTTTGTATGGATATATGATTTTATGATAAAACTCGTGTTTTATGTTTGACGTGTAGTAAAAAAAGTATAGGAAGCCCGTCCAAGATGGATGTCTTTATTATATAGATTGCCGGGCGTGGGAAACGATGGATTGTAAATGATGAGAGGCCTATTGCTAGCAGTGGGCAACCAAGTCTTACCTTTTTTATTTGAAAGCTGGTACTTTCCATTTTAATTTGATCGAACTCTGACAGTGGCATCCATGAGAAAGACATATAAGTCTTAAATTTGCATTAAGTATGTGCTCGACTTCTCCTCACAGGACGGCTGGCAGAAGCTATATGATGATCGTGCTCAGTGGCATTCCTTTGGAGAGGTCTATGTCCAGCAGTGGATTATTACAAGCTGATGATGATGATGCTGTGCTCGACAAATGGACGAATAACTCAAAATCACGCCAATGGATTACGATTATTCATTTTTTATTGAGGTTGCACTTTGCAGGCAGTTTGAGGAGAGTTTAGTTAGAATCTGATTCATTCTATTTTGCAATAAAAAGAAGGCGTACGCACGTAATAGCGTTTAACGTTTGATTCGATTTAAAGTCGGTTTTTGTGTTTGCTCATTAATATATGTCGACATTATTCTTAACGTGTGGAGCGTAGAGAAATCATCAAACAGCATCTTCTTGAAAGATTAGAGATTTGGATGTTGAAGCAAAGTGTTTTGCCAGTCAATTAAGCGGGAATTGAGTATACTCGAGATTTAGCAACGATTAAAACACAACACGGTCGGACAGCGTGACTATTAGAAAATTACATAGGCACTGCGAAATACAGGTCTCTCATTAAATTAGAGTTTTAGCAAGTTTTAGTTGAATTTGGGACTCGGCGAAATAGAACACCAAGTAATTACAAGTTAATTTATTGTAGACGCACCGACGGAGCGGACTTCACTGCCAGTTGGAAAGCCAATGTAATTGGACTTGAGACTTGAAAAACTAATTTTACTTTGCCACAATAGGGAACTGTAACATATCATTCCTTTACCATAATTTTTAATTTAGTTAATTACTCTGTTTACTTCGACTCGAGATGCATCGCTGTAACTTGAAGACAATAACAGACGTCTCGGACTACATTCTAATAACTGTTTATTTCCATTGTCGATTATTCCATATTCATTTTTGCCTTTATAAAAGTTAATTCAGTGTAAGACTTTGGTGTGGACACATTTATTATAACAACTATTAGTAAAAAAAAGAAATTTGTTAAAAAAAAATTGTCAATAAAACCCTAATAAAAGTCTTTGTCTTTCCACCCATAACTGATCGTTTCTTTAAGTCGCCTTCAGAAGCCGGCGGAGATCATCCGCTTCAGATGCAACGCTGATGGTGACCACGATCCGACACTGGTGAGAGACGTCACCTTCAGTGGCTGTCGATAACGGTTTCGTCCACATATATCGGTAACGTACTCTTATTTTAATGACGAATACATTTCCATCGATGGAATAGACGCAACGCAATCACGAATCCAACAAAAAATATGTTTGATAGTGGGACAGACTTTTTTTTAAATTTTGCTGATAGTTCTGATTGGTTTTTATTTAAGTACATAAAAGTATTGTATTTAAAAAATTATTAATTAATTAAAATTAATAATAAAAAATATCTCTTTATTAATAATTGTTTAAAGCGCTATCAGAGAGTTGAACTACATGCTTAATAGTCACTCTATCGACCGTGTGTCTATAGCACTTCCGTTATATATTTTTCGCAGCAAATTCCGTTATATATTTTTCGCAGCAAAACCCCTATCTACTCAAAGATGCCGTAAGGAACTTTGTTCCAATAATTGTTTGGTATTGTTAGTGTATAAAACTGTCTGTTGTTATGTCATACAAATCTATTTTAGGGAACGGTGTAATCTTGAGTGTATAAACCAGCCAATAAACGGTTAGAGGGCAGTGCTGCGTCTCGACTGCTAGTTGAAGCGTCTCTCTTAGTGTTTGCGTGGACTAATAGTGTTTGTTAGTTTGCACAATCCACTCCACTCCACTCACTCCTCCGCGACGAAGTCTGAGAACTCGAGGGCTCTCATTCCTCAATTGACGAGACCTTTCAACAACGTAAGTAAAGTAACGTGTTTAATGTTCAATTAAAGTATTTACGGTCAGAGAAATTATTCGTTTTCAACCGACTTCAAAAAGGAGGAGGTTCTCAGTTCGTCTGCACGGTTTTTTTTATTTGTTACCTCGTAACTTGCGACTGGGGAAACCGATTTTGTTCATTGTATTTTATTTATAAGTAGATGCTTCCAATGTGGTGCCATTGTAATGGAATGGTTCAATTGTGGTTCATGAACTAAACAACGAAAACCGTTGCCGTGATGAAATTTAATGAGACATTGGTGATTATGGGAATACCATGTTTTTGTTTAATTTTCCATAGAGTTCGGTTAAGTTTTGATTTCTAATTCCTAATGTTGCTACTGGTGATAATTCTAAAAACATAGCATTAAAAACTGCTTAGTCGATTCCTCAAACGGGTAGGTATGATGGAAGAATAATGGTAAGGCGGGAAGTAACACGAAAAAGGTTTATAAAGGAAAAGAAATTATAATAATATAATAGATGGCGCTATATCAATATTGAATCTCGCCTGTCACTAATTTGTGCAGCTCGTGAAGTTACCGAGGGCCCTTTGACGGGGCCATTTACTGAGCTAATATGATTTGCGGCGCTTGTCGGCAGAGGGCGCGGTAACGGCCGCTCTGACAGTCACGATGATGGCACTTATAAAGTGCTAATTTACCCTGATGCAACTTTTAATACATTAATTTGCGCCCAATCAAGCGTACACATAGTTTTCAACGTTAGAGGTTCCCAACCTCGTGCACAATTCGTGTGTGCTCGCCACTATTCGGCACAGACTGATTGTTCTCTTAAACATTAATTAAAAATGTCAATTATTACTACGTTTTGTAAATACATTTCTCTGGGTGTATGCAATTTGAATAATAATTTTACTATGTTGAAACATTTGTGTTTATTATTTATTAATAAATTATGAATATAAGAAAATAAATGATGGGAAAATGAGAATGGGGTAATGGAAGGAGTTGGTCGATTAAAAATAGGTGGTGCTCGCCACTCGACCGATATTTTATAATGCAAAAAGGTTGGGAACCTCTATTCTATGGGATTGCGTTAATTACTGTATCTATTAATCTTGTCGTCATAAATTACGAGATATCATCCTATTGTTGCTTAGCATGAACCTCTATCGCTTGTATCGAGTTAGCGATAGAGGTTCATGATCGACTTAACATCTATGTCACCTCTCAATGCAATTGTATATTTGTATTAATAATATTTTAGTTTTAAACTTCACTACTACTAAAGAATAATGGCGACTTGATTACAGAGAGTTTCTATTCCACGATTTCGCTGGCAATTTGCGGCTGTTGGCATTTCGTGTGCAAGGATTGTGAGGTCGGATGTGAATGGGTGGAGACCTCTTGATTTGAAATTACAGCTCGTTATACCATTGCGGATATCCTGGCTTACTTCAAATTAACTTTGCTTACACAACACACAGTTATGACGTTAGCTACGTTGTACTGCGGTGAACGTTTAAAATCTTTTCTTCACTAACCATCTTTAATTTTGTTTCTTGTTATTTTGCACTACGCTGTCCGAGTGACAAAGCAATTGTTATAAATATATAATTAAAGTAAAACTGTATAGCAGCTTTTTAAAATTATTTTATGTTTCGATTGATAATCATTTTTTTTAATAATAATAATAAATCTTCATTTAAAACCATAAAAAGTTACGTATACTATAATTTAGTTTACAATAATAGCAACATTAATAAAAAGAAATTCTGTCGTTGCTATTAACGCCTACCCTCAATTCAATTTGACGTTGGTTTAAATTTTAAAACACTTTTTTTAATTATTTTTTATTTTTAAAATATAAAAATGTATAATTATGAAATTGTTTTATATATGTGGATCCGTGCGTGTGTGTGTGTATGTATGTGTGGGCAATTTATAATGAAGACAGTAACAAGACTTATATTTATTGTGATTACGATAAAACTCTTTAAAGGTTTATATTTATATTATAAATATTTTAACATGAGTCATTAAATATTGTTTCTTTTATATAATACTGAAATGCAGAAGTAAATTTTATTTCGTTATAAATAAATAATAACGGTACGTAAAGAGCAATTGTCAAAATTTCTGCAAGCTTTTATCTTGTATATAAAATTCTCGTGTCACAATAGTAGTTGCCATATCCCGCCGAAACGGTTTGACCGATTTTTATGGAATTTTCTATGCAAATTCAAATAAGATATTCACAACAAAATTTTATTTTGTGTTTTTTTTGGACAATTTTTTATTTGGCATTAAAAACACATACAACCTCAGATGTTCATTCTTCTTGATGGAATTGGCTGATGGTCTAACTTCCATTTTTAATAGCAATATTAGCACTTCCGATACGATATCAATATATCAATGATATCGCTAGATATAAAATTATATTGTTACATTAATAATGAAATATGAATTAAAAAATCTTTGGTGTTTTATTAGTATTATAGGCCGCCGTCACTTGCTATAAGTTAGTTATTATAATTTAACTAACAAAATATTCACCAGAAATAATATATACGGGAAAACAACATTTGCGGGGTCAGCTGGTATTTATGTGGAGTTATATTTACTACATATAATGTAATAGAATGTTATGTAATATTGTTTTTATTATTGTTTGATCGCAACCACAGACCTGTGTCCGTGCTCTTTTCCAATACACTTAAATTGTTCACTCTGCATTTATTAGAACAGTGCCACTTCTACAGTTACTATTTTCCTTTTTTTGTTTTTTTTTATATATAATGCCTGAATTTGGAGGTGGCCAGAGATCGCTCCGGTTCACGCGTCGCAGACTCCCCGCTGCATTGCTATTAGCTTCTCCACGACCGCTGTGTCTCTGCTTCTCATGGCCATTTTTAGTTTGTAGTCCACTATCCTCTCCCTTGATGCGGCCATTGTCTTTATCATCAGTCTTCCTGTGGCGTCGTCACAGTTATCTGTATAATAGACACAGCTGACGGTGTGTCGGGATATCGCCACTACAGCATGTTGGACGCTGTCGTGCAGTTGCAGTTTTTTCGTCACTGTTCTGATGACCACCACTGATCCGTACGTGAGGACTTGGGCCTCGTACACGGTAAGGATGCGCGAACCTGCCCCTGATCCGTATCCCTGGTTGGAAAGGGATTCTTTTTACGTCTGGGTGTTTTCAGAGAGCGCACTGCAGGTCTGGACGAGTTATATAATAGTTATGTAATATTTCTATTGCTCTACAATTAAGCTACTGTTACCACAGCCACGTAGTCTTTTAGCCTTTGAGCGAGGAATTAGTCATTAAACACTTCACTCTCTTGTTCCATATCCTGCGGCTGGCAATTAAACTGCTTTGTGCATTCGAGGACCTTCTCTGGGTCAACAGTGACTGAACCCTGTGGATGTAGGTTAGGCGAGTCAAAAGGTTACAAAGAAAGTGGTTCTCGACTTTTTGCTTTGCTATAACACAGTGCGGCAAGACGACAGTCGCCAGACTTGACTTCAACAAGGACTAATTGTGTAGGCTAAGTGCTACGCGATTTGTCTAATAGTTATGTGCTGTACACTTTTTCCGAGGACTAACCTCTCTAGAGTTGAACTTAATTCTTCGTACAATTAATAGGAGGTAGGCAGTAACATTCACATCGAACACCACAGTAGCGCATTCAGAGAAATACCATAATGGGTGTCAAACAGAAAATAATAAAAGAAAACAGACTTTTTTTTTGACAACAGACTTTGTCTTAACCTTTATTATTTTAGAGGAATTGGTGGGATAAATTAAACGATACACAATGAAACTATCTTAGTAATTATAAATTTAAAGTGTGTACCTGATCAATAATCTCCTTTTTTGAAGTCAGTTAAATAAAAAGTAGCCTAAGTACTCCTTGTTACATTAGTTATCTGCCAGTGAAAGTCCCGTTAAAATCGTTGAAGCTATTCCAGAGATTAGACGGTACAAACAGACAGACAAAATTTAAAAAAAATGTTATTTTGGTATATGTACATATACATTCATATGCATGTAGGAAAAATTTATTTGTTATTTTAATATTAAAAACAGACACTCAAATTTTATTTATATGTATAGATTAGTCGTCTAAATTGCGACGGTATCGGCTATGTTATGAATAAGTAATAAATTGTATTAATTAATGTTGCTGGCAACATTGGACCTTAAAGGTTTTATTACGCGGTAACAATAAAAGATGTCTTCTAAATAAAATATTATTAAACATTTAGAATTGTATGTTCATAGTAAATTGATTACTACATTATTATACACTTGAATTCGTTATTAAAAAAAAAGTTGATTTCCTTTCAAGGTAAAAAGGGTGACAGATTTAGTGGTTATTATTCTTTACCTTTTAACTTTTTACGTCCCTATGTGACACTTGTGTCCTAATAACCATAAACTACGCATATCACAAGTTTTTTATTAATAACGAGTGAGTTACCCGGTGGAATAAATAACGTTTAATTTTATTTGTAACAGAAAGGGAAAATTGAAAAATTGTAAGCCCAACCTGGCTTAGCTTCTATCAGAAGCAAGCCTTTCAATCTTGCAAACGAAAATTGCTAACTGTGATCTGCCGATTGTCTGCTGAATATTTCAATTTAGAGAGACCTAGTTTTTCTGGCGCTGTTCACGCAAAAAGAAACTTGGAAAAAATCAGTAAAAGGTATTTCCAGATAACAATCCAAACAAATTGGTAAAAATAATCGAAAATTATAAATAGAAATACCTTTTATTTGATTGTTTTATGTTGTATACTGTCTTATAATTTACCAACATCAATAACATGATCAACTTTGCAACAAAAACTATACAATAAATAACATAATTCTTTATTAGTTTCCTATAGATAAAAGACTCCTGACTTAGGCACTCCTGGGCCTTGTTTGTTTATGTGTCTCATCTCTACTATATGCATGTATATTGACCGTTATAGTTCCACTATAATGTAACTAAAAGTTATATAATCCCTAAGTTATTCTGCAAATTATCACGCACAAAACGAGAACGAGGGTTTAACTGCTTGAAGACCACTGAGACAAGCTCCGCCAAGAGCGCCATTCTTATCTCTGTGTCGTCAACTCAGCGATCAGTCCACTAACAATCAGGCCCCAGACGACGCACAGCTGGTTGAGGCCATAGACAAAGCGCCAGTATTGCCAATAAACCGAATGTTGCCCCACCAATAATATTGTTTACCTTAGAATATGTTCTAGAATAACTAGTTAGATATTAAATTAAAGAAACAAATGTACAAAGAGAATTATAGTAGGCCACGTTATAAAGAGCCTTCAGACAGGCCACAGCGTAAACGTTGAATTCTTGTTCTGATTTAAAAGAGATTTTTCTTTCTCGTTTTAAAATACGGCAGCTATCTATGCATCTCGACGGGGATTTGCAGCCGGTAATCCGGACAAATCCCTTTTACCGCGTTGAAAATTAAAATTAACCTTTAAAATGCGAAACTACGTGAATATAATAAGCGTGCTGTCACACCGCCTGGTAACGGGCGGACGAACTTTCTTTGTGTCAAAATATGAATAACTTTTTGAAGTAAAACTTCTTTACACACGCTTGATTTGGGGAGTAAGCTGGTGAATGCGTTACGAAAAGTCTTATTGGACGAAGCGAAAGGAAGTTGAAAGAGATATAAGTTAGAGAAGATAGAAAGACATAGAGCTACGTTACAACATAGGTTTAGACAAGCGACTCTCAAGTAAAAATATTTCAGCGTAATTTCCGTGTAGCGCTCACCGCACTGTTGTGCGCCGTATCTATGCAATGAGTTAAAAGCTCGAGGGGAGCGTTTCACTTATTTTTAATTAAAAGTCTTAATCCTCATTTCAAATACCTTTGAGTCGTGGAAATGTCGTGAATGGAAATGAAGTCAAGGCGGGGCTTTTAAAATTTTTATAAGTAAATTAGCCGCTTTAAAAGAGCTTAATATTTTGACAAAAGATCGTGCTTCTCAAAATGAAGGTTCCATTAATAAATTATACTAGCTGCACTCGTGCGGTGTTACCCGTGATTAAAAACTATGATTTTTTTTTTCTATAATATTATAAAATTAGCCTAAGTTTCTCCTTATTACATAAGCTATTTGCCAGTGAAAGTTTCGTCAAAATCGGTCCAGGCTTTCCAGAGATTATCCGGAACTTACATTTTTAGCAATTTACAATATGACGTGAATTATCGGGCAGTGAAGTAAATTAACTTTGATAATTTTACAGTGAAGGAAAATACACTCGTGACCAAAAAGAAGTGTCGGTTAAGAAAGTTTGAATATCTGGGAAGATAAAGAAGCTAGCTAACTGAAATAAATTATGCATGATAGACAGTTAAATATCATTGCAATAAAATAAAATATTTTTATTAATTTATTTATAAAAAGGATATCTTATGTTATATGATATATATTGGATAATACAGTATTTTTCATTAAATTTTAGTACTTAGTATGGTAATCTTAACCGACCCTTTATTTTGATCATGGCTATATTACAAAAGTGTTGTTGTAAGCATAAGCTGTTTTTGTCCTAACTATAATATTAGTGTTACGTCACACAAATGGGAAACACATTAAATCGTTAAAATATCTTCACGTGTGAGGGCGCTCGGAACGATCAAAAACACCGATCGCAAATTGTCATTCAATTATAAAGCGTAGTGCACACAGCTCTCTGTCCGCTGGAGTTTGGACAGCTAGTAGAGAGCACTTGACCCCTTAGCGAGGTAATTGTCCCGCCACGTTCTGTTTCGCTTTAAAATGACACCCATAAGCCTATCAGTGTACGTAGAGTTGGCGGTTAACTGGAGCGCTGTGCGAAACGTTAACCAATAGCAGCGCATGTGTACAGTCGCGCACGCAAGTATTCATTTGTTTTGTCTCACAAATTATGAATAAAGAGTTTTTATTTGTACATATTATATTGGCATATTCACTATTTAAAATCACAAAAAAAAATAAAAACAATTCGAATTCTGCGCATTTACCATCAGCGCTAGAGCTATTTACCTCATTTAACCATTATTACTAAAACCTCTTAGAAATAAATAGTACTAAAATTAAATTTAACCGATGTTGCTATTATTTGCTCGTATTTCACAGGAACATTTTGTAGCAAAGTTAAAACTCTCTGGTAGCATTAAGAAAATCCTACACCAAGGATTTGGATCTGAGTCAAACCAATATTTGTGCTGTTCGTTCTCACGTAGACATTAAGTAATTTGTTGTTGAAAATTTTATTATGCAAGCAACGCCTATTATTAACGTAACACAATAGCTCGGGTAATCTAATCATGGGCTAGAAAATGTAATGTCACGCGATTATAGCTCGCGATAAACAATGAATTTTGTAAAAAGGATTTGATAGTATCGTAGCCATCTGATGGAAGTGATATGAGTGGTCTGACCTAGGTAGTACTTAACACCACTGTCATAAGAATGTAGAAGAAGAAACAATGGTTTCTTTAATCATCAATTGATTGATGACAATTAAATTATTTAGTTTGGCATCTATACGTATTTCATTTTTATAAATTATGACAGCACTCCACTGACCTTATCCCGGATCTCCTGGCGCATCTTCTCCCGCTCTTCCTCCATCTTGCGATGCTTCTCCTTGCGGCGCTCCTCAGCCTCACGGATGGCCTCCTGCCGTTCACGTTCGGCTTCTTCTTCCTTTTCCTTATCATCGCTGTCATCACCATCACCACCAACCGCACCTACAACAATAAATATATCCTATTGATACCAAGTTAATATCCTTATTTCTATGTAGCTGTTGTTACCACCAAGTGGTTGTTTGATAGTGTTTTAGACCATTAGATGGCAACTCCTTCAAAAATCATTCGACTCGTTGACTTCAGCTCGTTGCTTCTACCAGTGTGAGTGTCTCGTTCGATCTTATTCCAATTCTTACGGTTACAAGTCTTAAGTTAACAAACACTATGAAATTTAGTGCTTGTTACGAAGTAAAAGAACCTTCTCTGTAAAATGACTTTTCATTCTTAGACTTTGTACTTCTTGGATCCCGATATTGGTGGATATCTTGTGTCAATAACATGTTAGAATCTTAGAGATCTCAGTATTTATTACAATCAAGATACTAACTAAACGGATAAGAACAAATTGTGGTAATTCATGAAGATGGTTTTAGTGCTAGAAATTTACTAATGTGTAATGAATAAACAAGTATATTTACAAGTAGAAACAAAAACCAATCACACAAAAAACAAAAACGAATCGAAAAAAACGTTAAACGCTATTATACGGCCTCTTTGTATTCCCGAATTATCGTGGGAACATTACGAAATAGAATTAATCAGAACCTAATCAAATGTTCATCAAACTACCTCTGAAGTACATCCTTTCCAATAAAAAATGAATTATCAAAATCGGTTGTCGTGAGTACAGTACTCTTACTTATTGCAAATTTAAGAAATACAGTTTCCCAAGAATGCCATTGTCAGAATTGGACCAATTTGATTTCAAGTTGGGGTCCACACGAGCTTTCAAATAAAAAAAAATCAGTTTACACAGTCGAAAGTTATTAGGTAACAAACACTAAAAAAGGCAGACGACCAAAGTAATTGAGTGATTTTTTGCATGTATACGAAGGTGTACCTTTCCCAATTCTAGATATATCTTCATTCTAGCAATTAACCAGGTTAAACTTAACTTAATTATAAATTTGACGTTAAAATATTAATAATTAAAGCGCACAATTTGCTCCGTGTATCGTTACGTCCAGATGTTGAGCTCAACAATCGGCCGATAATGACCAAAACGGTTTTTCCATTTACCATTTGAGCGTGAATTTTTTGTCAACCTTTATTGGCAACAACTCGTTGTTAAAAATCGGCCGCGGTCGGATTGAATACGAATGCGCATTTTTTAAACGTGTGTGAAAACACAGAGGGTAATTTTTTATGAAAATAAAAACAGGCCGGAAGTAAACTGTATTGTAAACGTGCCCGTGTTGTGTTTGTTCATATTTATAAAATAATTCGATAATACTTTTTTATTGAAAAAGAGGCAAACGAGCTTCTACGCGGTTAGGTAAAACAAGTGTATTAACGAGCAAACACAAAAACCGATATCAAATCGAATCGACAATAGATTCTCGCAAAATGGTACCACATGAAAAGCTTTCAAATAAATAAAGAATCATCAAAAACGGTCCACCCAGTCGCAACTTATGACGTAACAAACATAGACCTCCTTTTTGAAGACGGGTGAACTTCCTAACAAAATTTGTCAGTGTAATTATAGCTATATGTCCCCAACCCAAGTTAAGCATTCTTTTATTGTGAACAAAACCATGTGCGCCAGTACAATAGCGTACTCATTAAAATGGGGAAATTAGATAACGGGTTCGCGCGGGTAACCGCTTTGGACCGCTCTGAACCGCCTCAAACTGGATTCATCCGGTCGAGTGGGCGATCCAATATGGCGGCGCGCTATTCAAAAATCCATTACACGTCAATCTGAGCATTTGTCACGTCGGACGCACGTCGCGCGGAATCCCAACCTCTTTTATATTTGCTTTTAAAATGGGGAAGTTTATTTCCTATTTGTATCATTGATCACCGTTCCGTAAAGAATATCGGAATGTGAAGGTTGTACTTGAATGTTAGGATACATGTAAGTATTTTTTTTTAATCAAAATGTAAACAGCAGCCTGATAATACCGCCTAATAGAGAGAAGGCCAGTGCTTTAAATCGACAAATACACGAATAAATATAATTACTGCATAAATATTCGACTTTTTTAACAACAAAACGTGGACCTTTGCCAATATGTGAATACTGTACGATTCTAAAGAAGAAATGTACTTAATTTAATAAAATACATCACAATAGTTATTGTTGTATTGCTTGTGTATAATAATAGTGTTTCAAAAAGGACTTTTAAAAATGAAAAAAATTAACTATCACTGGGAAATGATTGGTTATTGCCATGTAATGGATTATTGAGTTTTTTTAACGCTCATGAGCTTTGTAAGAGCTTTTACAAGTTCAACGTACAACATTTTTTACGTCTAAAAGAAAAATGCAACCTTAACTTCGGTGCTCGTGTAGAACGGCGTAGCTGTCTCTCTGTTTATAGTCTCCAGTTACATCGATACTGTTCCTTTTTACAAAACAAAAAAAACTTTTTAAAATTCATCCGTTCGCTCGATAGATGCTGGTCTCTGGAGATTTCATTTCCCGTCTATTTCGAAGTTATCTCGCACTGAAACGTTGTGATGCAAATCGCGGATGTTTTTTGATCTAACTCTGCAGTCGTAGTATCGTAGTTTTATAACTTCGAGTTAGTTTGACGGCGAGGAGTAGTTGAAATTGTTGTTTGTGAATTGTTCCCAATCGCCAGTTGCCAGACAAGTTGAGGTCTTTAATGTCTCAACCAACAGTGAATATATAAAGCTTAAGTTAAAAGTCAATATTAATAGCTATTAATATTTAAAAATATATAATTATTAATATTTGCATTTGGTCTCACAAACAGCTAAGAGATAGTTTGACGCGTGGTAGCTCAGTGTGCGGGCGGTCGCCTCAAATTGCATAGTACGCTAGCAACCCGAGTTCGGTCCCCGGTGCCGGCACCAATAAATTTATTGTAGCAATTTTATGAGCTGATTTACCACGCGCTCGACAGTGAAGAAAAAAATCGTGAGGAAAACTACATGTCCTATAAAAAATTTTCTAAGACATGTGAAGTCTGCCAATCCGCACTTGTGCCTCGTGGCGGTACTATGCCCTTACACTCTCTTTATAGAGAAGGCCTGTGCCCAGCAGTGGGACATATATAAAGGCTGTAACTTTAACTAAACTTGGACTAAAATTTAATACGCAGTAAAGCGGTTGTGGTTGACCTCTTATTTCACTCGTAAACACAATAGCGTAGTAATTATAAACAAGATTTTGGTTGTGTATTAAATTTTAGCAAGTTTTAAATTGATTGTTGTAGTAAAAATTAAAGATTAGGCCCCTTTTACATTGACGACCTTAATAGTTTTACGACCTTATCATGTTCAATTCAGGGAAGATATGATATTTTCTTATAGTCTTGTGAGAAGAATTCTAAGAATGTGAGAGACGGTCGTACAGTATGCATTCATGAATGGATGTCATAAACAACAGAGGTAATCCAAGATTGTGCAAAATGTAATAGCGGAATTTTAGATTGTGGATCCCTTGGATTTTGTAGTGTAGTTATATAAGTTGTACCCGAGCCTTCCGTCGTAAAAGATCCTTCGCTTTCGAATCCAAATGCTTCCGGCTATCATTATAAAGTCTTCGGTCCATCTGATTGGAGTGCGGACGTTTCTCTGACCCATCTGACGTCACTGATTCCGAAAGGAATATTTGGTGCAGTAAACTATATCAACAATATCTTTCACCACTCAATCAAAGAATAACCGCACAATTTCGCAGCCGCTTTTAGATTAAGGGGTCGCAGCGGTTGGGCGTGCGGGGGTGCGGGGTGTACCGCCGGAATCCCCCGGCCTCGTCGGGCTAGATTAAACGAATTGCACGAGTGTGCTATGACTGGCAATTCAATTTATTATGCCAACCTCCTCAATAACCTTCCCTATTAAGAAAAAGGCGGTCGTATCGCGCGCAATCCAATTATTAATTGATCAGACATCGGCGGGGTGTGGCGGTGACAGCGAGATAATTTTCCATCTCTCTCCTTTTCAATAAATCTCTCGCGGGTCGCGCCCCTCGCCTTTGAGTAGTTTTTTTCACTTTCCTCAATTAAAAAATAGGGTTGTGTCGGCTATCATTTTACAGATATCCGGTTGTTTTGCTCAAATTGACTCCCGGCGTCGTGTAGCACGGCTTCCTCATTATATTTATGAAGATGAATAAGGGGATATAAGACTTATTTTTATAGTAGTTTTATAAAGAATGTAATTTTGTAATCACGTATCTTTAAAGACATTATTTTTCAAAGTAATATGTCATGACTGAGTGGACTCAGTTTAGTCAACTTGTGTGTTAATTTAAGCTGCTGTGATAATTTATTTAATAATTACTAATTTTTTTAAGAATAATGAACATTTTTTTTCACAAATATTACGAACATTATTGTGAATCGTTCCAAAAAAGCTGAGGCTTGTGTTAAGATCTGGTTCACTTCAACAGTCCAATGGTAGATTCGAACCCAGGACATTAAGATTCACGGACCCTACTCGAAACCGTTAGGCTACTATAGTAGGCTATATTAATCATTCGGACTTCGCTGATAATTGTGTCGGTAAACTGCAGACAGGGTAATTTACGTTCTTACATCCTAAGCTAGGCTAGTGAAGCTGACATGAAAATAAATAGTAACTTTACTAATGTGCGTTTTTCACGTGATTAAGCAACAGTTGAGGGATCAATTGTCACCGGCGGTGTTAACGAATCAATACTCTCATGAAGCGTGCCTACTCCTTTCCCAAATGTCGTAAACACACCTGCAAACTCCTCTGATATTATGGATATACGACGGTGGTCATAGACGACAGTGGATAGCGGTTCAGATAGATCAGTGAATTAGATAGATAAATAAACACACAAAGTAGTTGAACAGAAGTAGCTAGTACACAAAACATGTAATAATTAATAACGCTAATTCTATTTTACAATACCATACAACCCTTGTGTAATTCAAACATTGTATTGACCGACACGAGGAAATTGTACAATATTCGTAGATAACTCGTTATTTATAGCCGGGCTTAACATTGCGTGTCTGCTAATAACGTTGTTATTATTACATATGTCAAGGTCGATCGA
Organism: Meandrusa payeni; assembly: GCA_029286785.1. Classification (NCBI taxonomy): domain Eukaryota; kingdom Metazoa; phylum Arthropoda; class Insecta; order Lepidoptera; family Papilionidae; genus Meandrusa; species Meandrusa payeni. Next base: position 9,981,898 of record JAGSMX010000023.1, read on the forward strand.
CGCTAAGGATTCTATAGGCCTAATTGCTTCTACAGTAATATACGAAACGTAACGTTTTGCCTTTCTATTTTCATTAACTTTTATCTCCCTTTCAATTTCCGATCACAGTTTTCGTAACGCAATCGCCCAAGTCAAGCGTGCTTAAAGAAGTTTTTTTAAAAATAAATCATAGATACGAAAATCAGTGTATTTTTTCTTTACACATTTAATATCGACATGACCGTGTATTAAAACGTTACGTCCGAAACGTGACGCGACTGCGGATGTTCGATATCCGATACAGTGACATCCCTAATTTAAAATATCCGTTCTTACGGCGCCTGAATATTCATGGCCGGATTTAAATAATAATGATTTAGTTACGTATTTACTTTGTGCGGTAAAGGGGGGGTATGTTAATAGGTCTTTTGAAATTGAAAACAGTCAAAACCAATGAAAAAAAAAAGGTTTTTTGCAGTTTTCTATTAGCCGTTTGTTTATCCACAGTGAACGGAGGACTCCTGCAGGACATCTGCCTGTGGTAGTAAAGAAACGGGAGAGTTAAATTGTATTAAGAATACCCAACCAATATAACTTTTGATCCGTCCTTTTACCAAGGCCACAGCTACATCTAGCTCTGCAAATATGACACAAATGTTTTATGCTACGGGACTTGTAGTCGGCAAATAATAGAATTGCAAGTTATCCAGGTGTGAATTATTGCTGTATTCCTCAAGGACTTCAAGAATTAGTAACTTATTGTTATTTTAAACTTAAGATGTGGGTATAACTCACACATGCGAAATTTCCCAATGAATGCGGAAATTAAGATAATATGACCTGAGCCTATTGGCCCTCTTGAAGACCATAGATGGAACATTTTCGTAAAAGTGATGCAACATCCACAAGGACGTTTTCCTTATCATGAGCTTCTCTCCGCCGTAACTTTTACTGTACCGTCGCGGTTACCTAGACCTTCACGATACCAATTGTTGAGAAGCAGTTTATTCAGATCGTACCTAGGTAAGAATGCGCCCTTAAATAGAATTAGTATAGAATTCAACTCTTTTTCAAAAACGGACGATATCTACGGCCTCTTTTTCCTAGCATAAGTACGAGTATGTATAAACATTCACTAATCTACAAATAGTTTTTAATTTCAAATTTAGTTTTATTTTTACTTTTATGTTCTTTTTATCTTTATCTTAACATTGTCACTCGCCAATTAATTGCTTGCAGTCTACGCCTATAACTGCGATGGCATTAACTTCACAACTTTTCACCGTTTTATGTATTTTTTGTTAAAAATGTTCATTGTGTTGGTGTAATAAATAAATAAATATTAAATATAAATATTATTAATATAGTAAATATTTAGCTAAAACGGACAAAAATTTAATAGCAGATGGATTCTACCTAAATGGTAAAGTGTTTTAACAATAAAATGAAAAAAAAAAACCACTAGATACATATAATATTTTCATCTATGTTACATAAAAATACCGAAAAATATGATGGAATATTTGAAAAAATCAAATATAAACAATTTTATTTTGTCAAAGACTGACTCCAACTAAAGGGCACCCGTATTGAACAACGTAAATGTCTTTATCTTTTGCTCCTGCAAGAAATAAAAGGGCTATTTTATTTCATTCTGCTGTAATTTACGTAATGCGACACAGGTTAAAAGTATTTAGGTAAAGAAATTATTTTACCGAGGCGGAAGTCTCTCTACGTTATGTAGAACCTTGTCGCATTAAACAACTCTTTTAATATCTTTAGATTAACTGGCCATGTTTTTATTCATAAATGCAGTAATTATAAAAGGCGTTTCGGTTAAGAAAAACTTTCCCCTTTGAAATTCACCATTTTACATCAACAACGTGTACATCAACTTAATTTTCTATCGCGACAGTGGATAACTTTTCCAATTTAAAATCTATAACTTTCGATATCATATTCCAGACTTGTCCGTCAGAGGCGTGTTAACTATCGTCTACAAGTTTAGTTGCTTCACTACTGACTACCACGTAGTATGCGAGTGCAAGGAGTATATTCCATTAACGCTCACCACCGAGCCAGAACACTGATCAGGCTTCCACGGGCGTAATTGAATTACAACCCAGACTGCAGCCAAGCCGAGAACTAATTCGTGTCAACTTCAAGTCAGACTGATTCAATTACCGCCTCATACAAAACGTTTTAACTGCGTTTACTTGCGAACGCCTGTAAGACGTTTGTCAAGTTACTTAAACTTAAATTTGTCATCTCTCTAAGCTGTAAAGTTGGTAGCTTTTCAAAGCGGCGTGATTTGTAAATAGATGATGTATTTTATGTAGTAGTATATAATTTGAATCTCACATCCTCGTATTCATTAAAACTCAACAGAGCTCGCCACCATCTTTATGACTGTTCCTCGACTGTACTTTTCTCACGTAACTTTCTTCCACGCACTATCAACCTGCAGAATCAACTGTCACCAGCGGTATTTCCGAACGTTTACCGATTGGGGAACCTTCAAGAAACGAGCCTACTCCTATCTTAAAGGCTGGTGATGCACATGAAGTTCCTTCGGTTCTGTGGATGTTCATGGGTGACGGTGATCACTTAAGAACAGGGGAACCGTATGCACGTTTCTCCCTTTTCCCAAACAAAAAAGTTTAAAAATGTAACCGGTGGCAATATTTTGCTGTATTCAAATATGAATATATATCCCGGTACTGATGTTTTAATTCAGAATTCTCTTATTAATATCACCAGTAAATATATAATTATATTCTTCGGTAATCTGTATATTACCTGGAATATTATTTATTTTTATTAAATGATTTAGTAAAATTATTTATTAAAAAAAATAGTATTGAGAAAAGGCAACTCTATTTTTATGAACTTATAAACATGACCGAAAATATGTTTTTATTCATTTGCAGTAAGTAAATATACTCGTCTAAGCTACGCTTCGTGGACACAGTGACTCAGGAGAACATTGTAATAGACGCAGAATTTTATTTATCTTGCCTATTTTCTATTTCAATATAACACAAATGACGCGTACTTGAAGTGGACCCGACAACATTTTTAAAGCAATAAATTTAGGAACACATTGTACGTTACACAAACCATTTCCGGAGACTATTATTAAAAGCTTTTCTTCTATCCCGCCAGCCCCGGCGCCCTGATAGCATTAGCAATTTTTATTGCCATTACTTATGGAGGGGCGGCCTCGTGTAATATATTGTCAACACCAATACACAATAGTGCTTTCGTAAAATTATTATCCACTGAATGGAATACGTGATGTGACGCTTAATGCTGTGTTTGGTCTCGTTATTATGGACGCGTGTCCGCATTGCCTTTCGTTTTATTTACTTGAACTTTATTTCTACTGCACTGCTGGGACATTAGAGTAAATCGTAATCGTATAATAAATATATTTAATAAATATTAAAAATGTCACTGCAGCCGTGTCGTTGCGACGGACTGTCTCGGAGTTCATAGTTTGCATTGTACATGATAAATGGGATAAAAAACGGGCTTCATCAATAAGACTGATGCTACGTGCTTATGTAACTTAATGTTAAATCTATACTAATATATCTATATATTTTTTTGTTACCTTTACATGCTAAAAGTACAGAAAGGATTGACATGATACTTCTTTATAATTTCTAATATCAAATCAGTCAATATTTCGGAAATCTCGTTATGTAATTATAGGTTTAAGTTATGTATGTTTCTTGATTGGTACCAAAATCAAGAGGTAAAGTATATTCAAAGTAATTGTATGCTAACAGAAAAGTTACTTAGTGTTAACAGGGGTCATCGTAAAGCGATCGGTTACGACCACGACACCCTAGCAACACCCCCTACACAAACAAAGTCGTAAAACTTATTCGCCCTTGCGCTCATTACCTTGTCAATATTCATAAGAATATTTAACAATATTTGTCCAGATAATAATCTTCATTGTAGTTTGTTTAACTAATAACGTCGTAGCCCTACGACGTTATTAGTCGTAGTACTATATACGTATGAGCGTAGAGGTTCTACGAATTATTGTAGAACAAAGAAAAAATAAACCAATATGAAGTTAATAAACAGCTGTTAATAAATAAAAGACTTTGGATTAGTTACTACTTATTACAAACGACAACGGCTTATTAAATAAGCTCCCTGTAATAGAAGAAGTGAATAGACTTTATATTCAATAAAAATAACGTTTATTAATAATCTCAAATACAATCACGTATCTATGGTATGGCGTCTCTGAGATATGATGACGGGGAGGTCTAGTATATTTACGAGTATAACCGATATAACAGGAAATAGTTTTTAAAAGCTAAAGTATTCTAAGAAAAAATATAAGTATCAAAGAAAATACAAAACAAAATATGGGATAATGAAATGTGTTTACATTGCTCTCACACGGCTATTAAGTCCAGCGGAGAGTGGAAAGGACATAATTGTGATTTTAACGATGTTATTAAAAGGAAAATAGAAGCTTTTCTGTGAAGCAGGATCACTTTTGAATAACTACAATACGAAGAATTTATGTAATCCTTAGGGAGGATGTGGTACTTTTTTAATCACTCACGTAATCATCAATCTTAATGCAACAATCTTGCGGTCGTGTTCCTGCTCCTAAACGACGCAGATTTTAGTAGTTAGACCACTAAACATTAGGCTACAAGCTGATGAAATACAGTTTTTTTTAAATTCCGTTCGTGACCACCTCGCTATGTTTTCTGTTCCACTTCATATGCATGTTCCACTCTCCCGACAGCACGTCGAGTCAAGTTGAACCTACTGGACAAATATTAATCGAAATTTCATCGGAAAAACGATTTCAATTCAGTTCGAATCGAGTCATTGAGCTCAGGTTATTGAATTTTGGACGAGAATATAGCAAACAATGAAATGAAATTTAACATTTATTACACATTTAAATATTAAAATAATTGAGTATCATTGAAATTAATTCACCGACAATATATTGTAAGTAAATAAATGTCAAAACGTACATGATTTATTATTGTATGAAATCAATTTAGGCAATACATAATAATTAATTGCTATGATGATCTGAAATAATGTTATATTGAGTACTGCTACTACTGTCATAATAAGTCTTAAAGCTCGCAACGTAAGGACTTGAGATATAAAACTTTACTGTCATAAAACCTGTAAAATTATTTAACTGTAGCGGCCATATACCGGCTTTATAAATATAAATGTTAGCTATATTTAAGCGTTTATTTTGCTCCTTATTTTATGTAATCCAAAACACGTAGGTTACTGTTCTGTACTTTTCTAAATTAAAAAGGATTTTCATACTTTTTCATCGCTGTCCGTGATCAAAATAATTCTAAAATAAGTTAACTTTAAAACTCCTGCATACATTAAAAATAACATATTTTACTATTACAATGCCTGTTGTGCTGATTTAGTAAAATATTATCAGCCTGTCCGAAAAAGTTAAACAACTAAAGTTGAACATGTCTATTATGTTAACAAGCACGATACTTAGATAACGTTTCAGAAAGCATGAAATAATACTAAATAATTTATTATCTAGATTTGGTTTGATCGCTTAATAAACACACAAGTTACATACTTTAAAAATAACTCATTAAACAGAATTTGAAGAATAAGAATTGTTCAACACTTAATTAAGTAATACATGCGCGGATAATTTACGATTTAATTGGTGTCCAAGACACAATTTTGCAATATATCAAGCAAAACAAAATAATGTATAATCTTACGAACATATACAAAACTTTCCACAATAATTTTTACCTACGATTTCGTAGCATATTCGTAGCGCCGTAGCTCCACTAGGTTAAGTCGGTAGGGGCGTTATCGATCGTTCTAATAATAGACGCCTGCATATACTTAAGCAGGAACTATTGAGCACGCCACGTATTTACACTTCATTAGTATCAATAAACTACATCCGTATATTTTTAAATTGAGGGTCTATGAACGTAAGGGAAAGATTCCAATAAAATTACAATTTTAATGACTAATGACTTTTTTTATTAATAAATCAATACGGTTTATAATTCATTTTATGTTTTTATTTAATAAAAAGTATTCAACTGTACATTGTTAATGTTAAAAGGAATCTTGACACAATTTACTCTTTGCCCTAATATTGTAAGAGTTGTATATTGGCTACATTATTATAACATATTATATATATTCTTACATAATAGGTTAGGTTATGTACTACTGATATTTGCGTTGAACTAATTTTTGTTTAAATGTTACTTTTAATTAACAAGACGACTTGATCACATGACAAGCATTGATGACACGTCGGATAGCAAATAACTGTATCATACCTTTAGATATTAATAGCATATGGTGTATTTGACGATTGACAAGACAATTTAAACTAAAAGAAAAATATAATAATTGAACTTTTATGATCCGCATTAATAACCTGATATTTAAGCAATGAACGAGTTAATTAATGACTAATAACGAAGTGAAAATGCTAATAACGATAAAAGACGATCACGGAAATGTCGACTGAACAACTGAAGAGTTCTGGAGAGTCTCAAAAGTTACGTTTGGTTTCTGAAGTTGTCAGTAATAAGGGAGCGGCGTCGTTAAAGATATAATTGTGGCCTTGCGAGAGCCAACTGTAAGTAGGGCAATAAGTAACTTTGAGACATTTTACTTGTTAAAGCAGTATATTATTCTTAAGGGAATATGGTAGAATTGGCGAAAACTAAGTGTTTTGAAGAAGCAGAAGGAGTGTCTTTCTTGTCACAGATATATAGCTGAAGATTTCTGCATTGATAATATTTCATTGTGTCCATTATCTATTAGTTAGTCGAACTTACTACGATTGCTACTGGATTTGAACTATCGTGAAATACTCGGAGTAATAACGGTTGACCTAATATAATTCAACCCGTCCTAGAATAGATATAAAAGCGCTCGTTATCGTGGGTATCATGCTGAAGTGGTCAGCAGACAACACTCACCAAGAGGCCTTATTTATTCATAATTACGTAAAATATAAATAGTTTCAAAAGGAAACAATTTAATTCTCATCTTGCTTAAAAATAGCATCGCATTAAGTGATAGTTACCATTGCATTGTTGTTTCCCCACGAATAATAGGTTGTATAATCTTTCCCGATTCAGGTTGCCACAATAGAATAATAGGCCAACATATTTCACCACGCGCCCGCTCTCCGGGGGAATTATTTAACATGGCAACACTGATAATATCACGGACTGCGGTCGGCTGCCCGACTGCACCGTGATGAGGGCTCGTTTAGGTACGGACAGATACGTTATTGTGGACCGTTTATATATACGAACACGTTTCAAGCGGTCAGTTAAATGCGAACGTAAATAGCAGATGCAGGAGTCGGCTGTCGGCAGTCTCGCGTGCCCTGGGCTCCAGTTATTGACTATATTCTTTACTCTGAAATATATATCCCATTTAAATTACTTTTTTGATTGTATTACGACTCGGTATTATAGTATCAGAATAACGCTAGCTAGAGATAAGCCACACTTATGACTGCTATTATGCATCAAAAAATGGACCTATAGTTAGTAGTAGATTATGAGGTTAAAATTCCTATAATTTCTTAAAATATGTAAGCCAGAATCGGTGATAGGTTGTTTGACTTAAACATTCAAGATAAGGGGTAACTTATTATTAAGATTATTTACGGATTATATCCTAATACCTTTTTTTAGTAAAGTCACTTAATATCGAGTTAAGATCCATTGGTGCATTAACTTGTGGGTTACAGGATTAGAATATTGGTATAGGGTAAAACAATAGCGGAGAGAACTTATTCTTAAACTTTCTCAATGCTTCAACAAACGCGCTCTCTAGGAACTACTAATCTTCGAAATATTTATTTTATTAGGATTTCAGTCATCATAACAGTTTCCTTCAAACACGAGATAAATTACCACCGAAAATGCAATTTACACCGGATGTACCAAATGCACAGCCAACGCTGGGCTAATAAGAGTAAAGTCAAATTATACTCGTACAAAGTGAAAAAGCTCCCGACATCCGCAACTTTCTCGGCAGAGCGAGATAAAAATGCGATTCAATTTCTATCCAGATGTAGTGCATGGATTTAAAAAGTAATTTAGACCACGCCCAACTGTTAACAAGCGGAAAAAGTAATAAAATGCCACAAAGTAACGATCTCAATCTGAATTACTCTTCCCCCGCCGCTACGAGCTCTTTTTAATTTAACTCCAAGTGGGATGAGCTCTCGGCACATGTGACCGCTTACGTCGTAGCAGTTCTACGCCACATACGATATTGTTCTACATTTGTATATTACATTTGTTTGTTAAGTAAATGAATGTTGCTTTGTTCAGTTTGTTACTGTTATAAATAGTTGTAGAAAAAAATCACGCGGGTGTTCCCCTACGCAGTTCAAATGTAGCTACGATGCACCCAGGCCTGCCAATAACCAAAGCCATTAAGATTGTAAAGGACAGAGTGGAAAAGGATCATCATCAAACGATCAATACTTCGTATTAGGTACTACGCAGAAAAATACTGAGAAGAGAGTCGAAGCAAGAAGGCTACGTCAACAACATAGCCTTATTGCTTCGAATTAGATGTTCAGGTTCGAATCTTGCTTAGGCCCTTTAGATATGTGCGTTACGGGCAGTGAAATTACAGAGCGTTTGAGACATGTTTATGTACGATGAATTATTTGTTGATAAGCATAAGGCAAGTTAGCAACATTATTGGAAGCTTCGGCGATTTGAGTTAACAAATGTAAGTCATTGTATTGTAAAATTATTTCTCAGTGTGTTGGAAAAGAAGATAAAGCTTTTTCTAGTCCATTGAGCTTAATATACCTTCGAGAATATTTAGTACGTGTAAACGACGGGCTTTAAGCCACTTACTTTAATTCTCAAAGTGTACCCGGTGGAGTTTTATAGATAAATCTCTTAGGAATAACATTAAGCACTAGAACGATATAATAAAAAGAATTGGTTTTTAAAACCTTATAGGATAAAGATTTTTATGAAAATACATCGTAATTAAAGTTACTTTTTTATAGATAAATGAAAAGCTTTTGATCAAGTATCATTGCTATTCCAACATTATATATTTGTATACGTGGTTATTGTATGGTTACCGAATAGTATTCAATCTTAGATGTAGTAATGTTAGAAGCAGTCTTACAATCGATTTGACACCTAACTTATTGTCATATGTACTTAATCATCCGACTTCGGAAATAAAAACAAACATTCTAAGATGACACACTCAATATCAGAAAGTAGCTTTTTATTATTATAAGAAGACAACTTTTTTTCATTGTGGTAGCTTGTTAACCGACTACAAAAGTAGGAGATTCTCAATTCCTTTCTAGCTGTCGACTGGCTGAACCTATTTCGATGATTTATTGGAAAGGATGTATTTTAAGAGTAGTTTGATGAAAGTTTGGTTAGGTTCTGATTAAGTTTGATTTCGTAATATTCCTACGATAATTCGGATATACATAAAGACGTCCGCGTTTAACATTTCATTTGATTTGAAGTCTATTTTTGTTTTTACTCATAAATATTAATATACATTAGACTTAAATATGGACAAGTGATTTTTTATCGCTGAGAAAATAAAAGCTACAATAAGTTACCTCCCTGTGCCTTAATATGAATTTCTGACAGATTCTAAAATCTTCAACTTATATATTGAATAGATTTAAGTTGGATAATCCAATCCATTTATATCGATCTAGTAATAAAAAGTTTTTTATGGTTCTTATTATTTATTTATATTTTTATTTATGTTACTAGTTTTGAATAAACAAAATAAATTTCATCGGGCGTCCGCAAAGTTCCGATCCAGATATATTTTGAAATATACAAGTGAGAAATTTATGTTTAAAGTTCGTAAGCTTCTCTGAAAGTAACAATTGAAATACTAATTAGCAGTTCTCGATGCACATTTCATAGCTTCTAGAGTAGTTTATAACAACTTTCTTTGATGTTCGCCGCGAGGAAAACTTTGAGAGAAATAAATATACGTTTAGTATACATATATGAAATTCATGTACATTTTTCTATTACTCGAACTGGGTCATTTATTTATCCTGTTATGCCATATATTTTGATATTTTCAACCGACTTAAAAAAGGGAGAGGTCCTCAATTCTTTTTTTCATGTTTCTTTTTTTATTTGAAAGTTGGTATTCCCCATTTGGTCCAGTTCTGACAATGGCATCCATGAGAACACCATGTCAGTCTTAAATTTACATTAAGTATGTACGCTACAAATGGACGATTCATTTTTTATTGGAAAGTATGTATTTTAAGAGTAGTTTGATGAAAGTTTTGTTTTTTTAAGTTGGGAGCCAAGAGGCGGGTTTGATTCGATTTGAAGTCTGTTGTTGTTTTTACCCGTAAATATACTTTTAATATAATAATAACTTGAGTATATTTTATAAGACACATCAAGAAATATATAAGATACATTTATTGTCTTAGATCCAGTAAATCGGGCAGCATCAACTAGTAATTAACAGTTATTAAGCTAAGTCGTGTCAGGGCGACCTCTCAACGTCTGAGGAGCCAAATGCTTGAAAACATAAGTCCCAATGCAGACAACATTAATAACTATCCATGTTATGTAATACAACCCTAGCTAATATTAGAAATAGCAGCGACAACAATGTTTGCAGTTCCGAACAAAAAGTATTTAATACGCCTTTGTAAACACCGTCCATATAAACAGACAGCTAAATATACTCGCCAGAGTTTCGAACATAACGAGGCCTGTACGTAAGTCACTCAGCGTCCCGCCGACGTAATGACGAGCCGGCAATAAACAGGCGCAGTGAAATTTAAATGACGTGAGCACAACTTTTAATACACTTCGAAATTTTGCGCATTACGCTCCCCTAACGATTGTGAACAAGGATGTTGTGATGTCTCGATGATCAATCACGACCGCCTGATGCGTGCGACACCACATTAGCTTATATACAGTCGCTTTTATGTACTCGTAAAGTAGCGAGAATGTACACATATATAATGCAAACATTTGTTCGGAAATGTGGTCATTAAAAAGAGAGCAAGTTGTAATCTCAATCAGAAGGTTTCGTAAATTAGGCGATAGAGGACACGTAAGCTAGAGATATTGCCAGGTAAGGATTACTTAGGCAGGTATAGTTGTCGGCAAATAACTCTAGCGCTGACCGTTAATGCGCAGAAGTCGAAAATAAGGTGTCACAGGGGAGTGAAGGGGATGCGGGCGGACATGCGCTGGCGCTTATTAGCTCTCCTTTAGTACTCTGCCCCGCGCACTGCTCACACCCAGAGTACAGTCGCCTTCAAAATTTTACGTTAATTGACTTTGTTTTAAGTTTTAGTTTGATTTAATTGATAGATTTATTTAATTTTATTGACTGTCATAGTTTGTATATAATATTGTAACTGGCACGACGAACTAGCAAAGATGTGAAAAAGTAAAAGCGAAAACAATTTATTCGTAATTTGTAGAACTAAATATTTGCATGTGCGACTGTACACGTGCGTCCATCACTTCTACGTTTTGCTCAGCGCTAGAGTTATTTGTCGCCAACTCTAACCAACATATATGTTTACAGAAGTATGTAAGAAATGGATTAAGAAAAGCTATTTCTCATATTTTTCATCAAGTTTTGCAAAACAACTACTGTAGCATTAAATTGTACTACGAAATTGTCCTTCAATTCCTCAAAGCCTATTTAACCATTGTTTTATATATTTATCTTTGAGAAGGCTTATGGTACTGAAATTAAAACCAATGTGAAATAAATTGCAATCATGAACGCAGACATTCAATTAGTTCATTCGTTCGTTAACGTGGAGGTCGCAGAGGTATCGATATAAAACGATATAATCGTTTTAACCGTATATAAGTGTAATCAATTATACGGTAATTGGCCCGGCGACTTACGAAGACGTATTTTCATATACATAAATGTAATCGATTGTTGTATTTCATATCATCATGCTATATTATTAACGAAGTGAGCTTTAAGCACGCAACGTCGCTATTTAAATTGCGGGAAGCTATTTGAATGTGTCCTAAGGGACGTCACATAACATTAGTATATCGGCTGTGCTGCTTGGCTTATGAGGAAACTTTCTAAGAAACCCGTATTGTAATTGGAGGGAAAGACAGAACAGGCAAACTATTCCAGTATTTTGCTGTACATGTGAAAGACAAAGCAGAGTGTTTCGTTCGGGTTTGACGGATTTCCTGAACAGTAGGAACATACGTAACGTAGATGTAATCTACGAAGTCTACGAAACGTTAAGTCATTAAGGTCGAATCCAGCATTTGACTATTAACGTGAACAATCTCCAAGTTTTCGGTCTTTATTTTGTCAGTGTTTATTTTGTCAGACCCGCTCTCGCTTGTGCCCGTCGCGTGTGCTGTGTAGGCTGTGAAGCAGTGCTGGCTGGTAACTCGTGACCTAAATATCGATTCAGTCGCGCGCCACTCGGATGCAATAAAAACGCTAAGTATCGGCTTATGGTGAATTTCTATTGGACTGATTTACCGCAGGGTGCGTTATGTGAATAGAGCTAACGTGAAAAGCTACTGAAATAAAATGTGTGTTCAATTTTTCCTCAACTGTAAAAGATTCTCGGATTACGAAATTTTCTTCTATATCATGTTCCTTTGATCTTTTTATGTAAGGACACAATAAATTTCGTATATCTTTTAAGTCATGATCTACTTTTCTGTATCTATTAAGTCATGACCTATTAAGAATGTTCACTGGATGGTATGATACGACAGATGTACAGGATGGTGTTGATATATAATGGCTTGTTTATCAAATTCCAGAGATGCACAGTATTTTGACGACATTACGTCACCAACTGAACCGTGGTAGCTCAGTGTCCGAGCGGTTGGCTCAAATTGCACAGTACGCTAGCAACCCGAGTTCGATCCCCGGTGCCGGCACCAATAAATTTGCTGTTGCAATTTTAAATGCTGATTAACACGCGCTCGGCAGTGAAGGACATCGTAAAGAAATCTACATGAGTTTTTAAGACATGTGAAGTCTGCCCATCCGCACTAGGGCCGGGTGGTGAACTATGGCCCTTATACTCTCTTTATAGAGAAGACATGTGTCCAGCAGTGGGATATAAATATATAATCGCTGTAATTTAAACGTCAATACAGCTCAAATGTTGAAAACAAATACACAGTAGTGTATGCATGCTGGTGCAATGAAAAAATAGGCATCAACATTGCAGTGCACTAGATGACCTATTGCAAATTGATCCTACCATCCTGTAACAAAAACTGTCACAAAAAGTATGCTTGGAATTAATAAGTCGATTTCTTTATGCTTGCTTACTTTGTAACAACTTATTCACTCTGTTTGTTGTAAGTTTCACAAATTCTGTGACGTTTTCACTTCGTCCTCCATAATGCGCACGTAGCGTTGGATTGAAATTGGAATAAATTCGAGTCAGTCTATCCAGAGAATCCAGGTGAGATCATAAAAAAAACATTAAAAATTCTAATAACAATTTAATTCTTTAAATGTAAATGTTTCTTTGTTATTAGGATTAATAATAGTCTTTTTTATTATTTGTAATTTTGTATTATCACAAGGTGAGACACAGCTATGATCCACGAATAAATGATTCTGATTAAAATTTTACTAAAGTACTTAGTCGCTTAAAACTAGCTGAGCTAGAAAATAATTTCATCAACATTCAGTAATGCTACTAGTTATGTTGCAAAGCGTGACAGTAAATTTCCCAGCCAGCTGCAATTACCGGTGGCAGACGCGTGGCAAATTTATGTAACATTTGCATATCACGCGGCCTGTCTGTCAAGACCTTTATCGCGACGATTGATTACACATTTGATGTACACGCTGCCGTTTGTGTGTCGTATGTCAGTAAAAACGTTATTTTATGCGTTGTCATTCGAATCATTCATATATGTAATACATTTTCTTTAACGGTTCTTATACTCAATTTACGAAATAAAAACCTCTTCTGCGTTTCTATATTTTTACATGTTTTAAAAGTTTCTTTTACAGTGAAAGTACAATGTTATACGATACAATAGTTCTGTTGGCAATGCTCCCGACATCTATTTCAAATTAAATATAACTTAAAAGAAAAAATACGATTGAATAGAGTTTAAGTTAATTGAGAAAGTAATTTTAGCGATAATTTATCACGCGAACATGGTAACCCTGCAAATTAAGTTCTAGAAACATGAGTAATATTTTATATTTCTGGATTTTGACGGAACTTTCACTGGCAGATAGCTGATGTAATAAGGAGTAACTAAAGCTTTTACTTTATACACAATTAAATACGTAGTTTTTAATCGCCGCGGGGCGCAGCTAGCTCACTTTGAATAATTTTATCTTAAACTAAGGTAATCTATCTTGCTCGGGTTTAATTGATAATTGGATTTGAACCCACGACGGCAAGAGTAGAGGCGATCTTTAATCAGATTGTCGATAAGCCGCTCCTCCTTTAACCTGCCTACTAATATGGGTGACCTTTCAAGACGTAACAACGAAAACACGGGTGAACGCAGAGATTTCGCTTTTTTGAATTAAATTATTTTGTATCAAATTTAAAAAGGAGAAGGTTGTCAATTCGACTACACTTTCTGACACTGGCATCCATAAGAAAACCATATAAGTTAATATACATTAATAACTCAATATCACGAAAACCGATTTCCATGATTGATTTTATTGGAAAGGATGTACTTCAAGGGTAGTTTGATGATAGTTTGGTTAGTTATTAATTCTATTTCGTAATATTCCTACCATATTTCGGAAATACAAAGAAAGCGTCCGCGCGTGTGATCTGATTTGAAATTTGTTTTTGTTTTTTTCTCGTAAATATTTTCGTTTCTTCGGATTCAGAGCCACAAGTGCGCAAAGGTATGCCCACTTCCCCAATTCTTCGGACGTCATTGTATAGTTTAAAATACCCGTTCTCTCCTTTAATATTCTGTTTAATATAAAAGTACTTCACACCATCATAGAGGAGCTAGCGGTAGATTTGCATAAGAACTTTAACAAATTGAACACATCTTCTCGCACGTTTACGTCACAATATAATTATTCAAGTACTAACAAACCGTCAGACTAATTCAAATTTTATTACACTGCCATTGTTTACGCTGTTTATTTGAAAAGCAGTTTGATTGGATGCCACTAACTCTTGTTTATTGTGGACCAATAAATCAGATTGGATTGGATGCGGTTAACTATTAGCTAGGCTATGTTTACTGTCGGGCTGACTGCAATGTGAAAATTTAGATTTTCTATGTGCATTGTACAAATGGTGAACAAAACTATCAAAAAACGCAAGCAACAGTACTTTG
The DNA here is from genome assembly GCA_029286785.1 of Meandrusa payeni. Classification (NCBI taxonomy): domain Eukaryota; kingdom Metazoa; phylum Arthropoda; class Insecta; order Lepidoptera; family Papilionidae; genus Meandrusa; species Meandrusa payeni. The sequence continues at coordinate 9,997,260 of JAGSMX010000023.1, forward strand.
GTCATGTAATGCATTATAACAAAAACGACCTGCTCCAGCTCCTTGCTTAGTAAAAAATCCAGGGTGAAGGACTTCCTGGATCAAGACATATTTCTTGGCTCAAGAATCTCCGGACATGGTTCACCATGACACACATATTCCATGCCGCTGTATCAACAATTCATCATCATTATCATTATCAGCCTGTACCAATCCACTGCTGGAAATAGGCTTTTCCGGCTATCCTTATAACGTAGTTTCGGCTTCTATCTCTTACAGAATTGCGCAGCATAGCTCTTTCTACCGCTTGTTGTGAGACTTTCAACTTGTGACCAGCTTTTATATATTTTTGTAAGACTAACTTGACAAAATTGGAAACTGATAAAATCCGACAGGCGGAGCGTTCCGTAATATTTAAATTAATGTGTGTACCTCCATGAATGTACTTTTTGTACGACTCTTGGCTCGACGATAACGAACCAACTTGACAATTTGAACTTAATATAAAATTACCGATCCGAAATTGCCTGTAATTCGTCAAAACGTCAAACCTAAATCAAATGAAATGACGGGTGAGAAGTTGACACCCCGCCTGGCACTCGCAATGACAGGATAAAAAAAAGAAAGTCATTAATCTTTTAGAAAAATTACGTGGAATGGAGTCAGTTTATTATGAAAATAAAGAAGAATAAACCAGCTTGCTAATAGCTTAATGCTCATAGACACCGTGATACAGATAAGTTGGATTCTAGGAAAGAACGGTGCATTACAAAAAGTCAAACAATCAAGGCCCCAACCGTTAGATGTTAGGAGCGTTTGTGGAGTTTCTTCCGCCTCTTCTTCTCCCAGCGCCAACGCTTTCCGAAGTGGCATTTAAAGTTAATTTAGTTTTAGATGTCCCTAAGTATTCGGGGAAAGAATCCGACTGAGCTGTGGTCCGGTCCTCTCGGCCACCCTCGGAACGGAATGCTTACGTACAAAAGTAACCGTCCAAGCCGAGGTTACCCCTCACCGGGGACCCTTTATCGAGTTACTAGCTATAGAGGTTCAGGCTAAGCGACCTAAGAGCAATCTCAATCTCAACCCGGTTAAGCAGTAGCGACCAGCTTCAGTGGCCGACATGCCTGACCACCACGGCACCGGCGATCAAAGTCGGACTGCTAGCATACTATGTAACTTTTTTTAATGGGGTGGAAATCTTCAAAAGATACCCCGGCTTCTGGGCCGAGGGCGGCGGTTATGTGGGGTTTTGACCTATTAAATCCTCCCCGGTGGCCCTTTCCTCGGTGTATAACGAGAGGCTCCAGGATCTCCAGTGGAACGCACTGGAGCCCCTCTGCACTGTGCTCAAGAAGAGCACGTCCCGGAGGGGAGGTTACTCCCCTATGCCCTCTCAGTGCAAGGCGACACGGGCTTGCCGATAGCATCTTTTCACGGGTCCACCTTAGCGGACGACAAAGGCCCCACCCTTGTCGCCCAGTGAACCCGAGGACCTTTATAGTCGCCTTCTACGACAGGCAGGGGATACCGTAGTCTTATTCTTGAGAGCCCGGAACTACAGGGCTGAGCATACTATATAACTTGAGGCAACCGCCCGGACACTGAGCTACTACGGCTCTACACGCACATACTTAATGCAAATTTAATACCTATATGGTTTTCTATTGGATGCCATTGTCACAACTGGAATAAATTAAAATATGTGAGCGGGTGCTTAGTGTGAGTGAATCACACCAGGAACAGCTTTCTAATAAAAAAACAAGAATCATCTAAATCGGTCACAAACATTACTTCTTCCTGTCTTACCGCTTTCTTTGACTTTCAAAACTTGGCCAATAAACAAACGTGTTAAAGTAAATTGTAATTATAAGTTTTAATTTATTCGTTATTGTTTTCGTAGCATTTAACAACGTTGTTAATCATACCTGGAGTAGACAAGAGCTCACGTTGTAAGCTTTTAATGCTTTAATATTATATTAAATACCTTTCGCTGTATATTTAATATCACGGGAGTTAAATGTTTTAATCCTCTCCCGTCGGCCGACTGAAAGCAAAGCTATGTCGTCTGTTTGGTCAGTGTACATTACGCTCAGCGGCCGCCCGTCCCGCTCTAGACTTTAGTTTACGAGTGAGATAGATGTGTCGCCGTAATGGGAAACATCGCTTTTGTGAGAGCTTTTTTCACTTGGTCGTTAAAAAGTTTGCTCTAAGACTTGAGACGCTCGGCTTTGTCCCGACTTCGCAAGAATGAGAACTGTTCTTTAAGTGCAAAAGTATATTGGATCATATTCCGTTGCTTTTCAGCTTTTGCGCGTTCCGTTCGCTTTTCTTATTTGTTGAACTCGAAATATTGAATTGGAACTGCGGCCGTGAGTGCTTTTAAGATAATACCGTCGTAAGATGTGCATATTGATACTGCAAGACGTACATATAATTATTGTTGGATGCTATGAGCTGATGATATTATATGAGTTGGATGATGTGCACCACACAATGAGGGAATGTGCTAAACATGAAGCGGAAAGAAAATCACAGATAGATAATTTATACTTAGGAAACAACATGTGGGTGTTTTTTTAATGTTGTTGTATGATCCGGCCTCAGAGGGAGCGAGGAAGCTGGTGGATATAGTCAAGCAATATTGATGACTTTCTTTCTTCCTTCATGCGATCGATGTGTGCGGGAAAAAAAGGGGAAAAGTCCCTAAAAAATAAAGAAAGAAATATAATTATATTACGTCCCCGATTGAATTGCAATTGCAC